>JAYKYS010000006.1:20000000-25000000 GCA_036924285.1 Asterella californica | reverse complement strand
CAATTCTGTCCGAAAAATCGATCCTCACTCAGCCTCCAAGCTTCTCAGCGTTTCCTCTCCTCAATCCACTCAATTCTGTCAGAAAAATCAATCCCTGCTCAGCCTCCAAGCTCCTTAGCGTCTCCTCTCCTCAATCCACTCAATTCTGTCAGAAAAATCAATCCCTGCTCAGCCTCCAAGCTTCTCAGCGTCTCCTCTTCTCAATCCTTAATTCTCCTCCTTTTTTGTCCTTCCGCCTCAGTTCTCTCAGAAAACTCCCTTGAAAAAAGTGTTCCCCGATCTCCAGCCGCCGCAGGTATTAAACCTAAAAGTTAAGGCCCCAGCTTAAGCTGTCCCCCTGCTGTCCTTATAAGTGCAGTCACTTATCACAAGCAGGGCCCTAGCTTAAGCTGCCCCCCTGCTGTCCTTATGAGTACAAAGCATTTTTTACAAAGTTGACTCCTTTTTAATATAAGTTTCGCAGTTGTCTCTACAAACTCTATCTCTACACTGATAAATGTTCACATAACCTCATTCCCCATCGCAAGCCTACTCGATGATTATTTAACTATTTAACAAAAGTTTCCTGTGCTCTTGATGCCATCCTGAATATACTACAAGCCATCCAATGTAGGCCGAAGCCCCTACACTTATGAGGCTGCCCCACAGGGCTTACAGCCCCCCCATATGCGCACCAGGTATCTCCCATAGTATATTCAGGATGGCATGCGGAGGCTTAGGCCAGGAAGCCCACGATTAAGAGAGATACCGGTCTCCCGCCCCTAGGTATACAAGACATGGCTGAATACCCAACATAGACTCCCATCCGGGAGGCCAACATGCCAGAATAGGAACCAGAGGCCAGGAGGGATTGATCCTGAGACCACTTCCCTCCTAGGCAGGCGCCCTATCACTGGGATGGCCTCTAGTTCCGTTCAAAAAGCTTCTACCGTTTGTACATATGCTTTACTAAGGAAATTTTCCTGTAAAGTCTTTACTAGCCTTTTCTGTGCTAACTTCTCTATACAACTCCGTTTTTAATGAATAAGGAGTCAAAACTATAGTATTCAGGAACACCTACACACCCACGCTATCAGATTCTGAGTTCGAGTCTCGAGTCAGAATCGACGAATTTCCCTCTTTCACATATTTCATAACCTAAAACTCGTACTAACTATTGCTTAAAACACTTTCTGTCAAAACTAGAAGCATGAGGTCGCTCTCCTCGTCGAGCTTTACATCCTGGTGTCTTTCGACTCCCTTAGGGGTGATACTCCAACCCAAGCTAGGGGGCAGCTTGTCAAGCATGGCCCCAGCTTAGCTCCTGCCTAGCTTGTTAAGCTGCAGGGCAGCTTCCTTTACACAACAAAGAAAAGATCTCCTTGCAACTAGTTTTCACTGTACAGACTCATGTACAACACGACACCGTGCTTGTTACCCCGGTTCTATTCCTAGTCGAATAAGAGAGAGATCTGCCGAGAGGACGTGAGGATATCGTAGCAAGAAAGGTTCAAAGTGTACTTAGAGGTCAGAGAGAGGTTTGGGTAGTCACTGGTTCTGAGTCACGGAGTGCGACACGTACTCTCTACAGCTAGATACTCGGTGTATTCCCAGGTAAGAAAGCACGTCACACGACATCGTGCTCTCCATGACGAGGTCAGACAGGCATTCCGTCTACCTCTCGACATGTTGGCACGGAACACCAAGGACGAGGCGGCGTGGTTACTATTTCTATTACTTCCTCGTTGGTGCCTCCGTTATACTCGAGGCGGCAGAGGAGGACATCGGAAGGTGGCGGCCCGTCTTCGGAGATTCCGTGCAGGTGACTGGGCGGCCTTACAGGAGGAATCAGTCCGTGCGGTACGAGGTAGGAGTGAGTCTGCCTCTACACGTGATGTCTCATCTTCCGCTCGCATACGACGCTGTAGGATGTTAGGTCAGGTTGGAGAGTACAGTAGAGCTGCTAGAGCACTGCATCCTTTGTCAATTGGCCTGTCCTATTGAGGAGACGATCGCTGCGTTGCGTCTTCTTCACCCCTCACCGGGTGATCCTTCACCACCTGAGGTTCAGAACTATCAGCCTGAGGAGCCATTATGTCTCGATAGATCTTTGTTTGCCCAAGCCTTGTGTACAGCTCCACGCCTATCCTCTGGAGGTCTGTCTGGGATGGTCTACGAGCACCTACGGGATTGTTTTCAGACAGACGACCCCTCTAGTGGTTTCACGGAGCTTTTTCAGGTAGCAGCAGCAGTAGCTCAGGGACATATTCCTCAGTCTATAGCTCAAGTACTAGGGACAGCTAGACTTTTGACCATGACGAAGGATGGTAGAGGGATTCGACCGATAGCCATCGACGAGATTCTCTTACGACTTATCAGTCGTACCATTGTCCTTCAGCTTCGAGATACTTTTCAGGACCACCTTTGTCCACATCAGTTTGGAGTTGCGACGCCGGGAGGTTGTGAGTCTGTGTCTTTCGGCATTAGGGCTCTCTTGGACATCCATCCCGATTGGGTTGTCCTACAAGTGGACGTGGAAAACGCTTTTAATAGCGTTTCTCGCGCTTCCATCTTTAGGGAGCTCATGGATGGCGAGGGAACTCTGGCGGGTTTGGTCCCTTTCGTGCGATCGTTCTATGGTTCTCCTTCTTCTCTTTACTACCAGCACGGTCATACGATAGAAGGGGTTTCAGTCATCATCTCCGCTACAGGTACTCGTCAGGGAGATCCTTTGGGCGGACCCCTCTTTGCTTTAGCTCACTACAGAGCTCTCTTGGCCACCGCCTTGGCTGCTCCAGGTTGTGTTTTTCCATCTCTAGCTGATGATACGCACATCGTAGGTCCGGCGGACCAAGTCGGTGTTGCCTTTGACCACCTTGTCTCTCAATTGACCTTGGTAGAGCTGAGGGTGAAGGTGTCAAAGTGCAAGGCTTGGTCTCCCATAGGTATACCGCCGGACCTACAGCTCCCGGAGGGATTTGTTATCCCTACAGATGGTTTACGCATTCTTGGAGTACCTGTGGGTACAGAGGACTTTGTCTCTCGATTCTTAGATGTTGCTCTGGCGGAGGACGTTTTGCATATTGAGGATCTCCCTATGTTGGAAGATCCTCAAGTGGCCTTTGGCATTCTTTACTCTTCCATTGCACGGCGTCCTAGTTACTTACTCCGCACAATACCTCCATCTCTTATCTTCATCTCGCGCCTTAGAGAGTTTGATAGGAAGATCATGGGGTGTTTGGCGACATCATAGGACCGGGGACTTTTGACTGTGTGGCAGGACCTCTCGCACGTAGGCAGACATCTTTGTCGATATCATGTGGCGGGGTGGACTTATTATCCATGGAGGAGACTGCTCCGGCAGCTTTATTGGGTAGTTGGGCCCTCTCAGCACCTTGGCTCTGTTGTCATTTTCTCGTGCGAGATAGACCTATTCTGGAGAGCTACGTGACAGAGGTAGAGGATGGTTCTTACCCACTACAGATGTGTCTCCGTGAGGCAAGAGATGGCCTGACTCTTGAGGCACGTGAGGCACACCCTCGATTCGATACCTTAGCTACCGATGGATCTCGCGGACTACAGTCTTCTCTGACGGGGCACCACTTTCAGCAGGTTCTCCATGCTCTCTTAGTGGATCCTTCCATCTCACGAGATACTAGAGCTCGACTCCGCTCTTGTTCGGGCAAGGGCGCAGGCTCTTGGCTCATAGCTCGACCTTGCATTAGAACGTTCTGACTCGCACCAACTATCTTCTCGACAGCGATGAGGTTCCGTCTAGGCTTGGTCCAGCCTGTTGCTTCGACACTATCCACTTGCGAGTGCGGTGTCTCACTCGACACATCAGGTCGTCATCTTGCTCGATGTCCTCATGGTGGAGAGCGGATAGCTACCCACGATGTCATCAGAGACGTCGTGTTTGCCTTAGCACGGGAGAGCGGTCACATGACGTGGAGAGAGCGTTGGTACGCCCTTCAGACAGGAGGATCAATGAGAGCTGACTTGTACATGATGAGAGAGGATCAGATCTCAGTGGCTGATGTGGTTGTCACGGATCCGACACGGGACTCAGTGGCGGCACAGGTGATCACCCATCCCCCATGATGGGCTGCAGGCGTGGCGGCAGCAGAGAAGATCACCAAGTATAGGGGTATGCAAGTGGGACATCGCTTCATCCCCTTAGCTTTGGAGATATACGGATCGACAAGCTTGGAGTTCGACGTCTTTCTGAGAGACTGTGCTAGAGTCTATCATGAGAGGCGCCAGGAGGTACCACTTTCTCTTTCTTTTTGCACCACTTTCTTTAGGCAGCGAGTTTCCATTGCTCTACAGAGAGCTTTAGCAGGAGCCGTTCTCAGGAGAGCAATCGCAGTAGGTGATGCCTCTTCAGGTGCGCCAGTTGTTTGTAGAGTTACTGACTTTCTGGTCTCCGACATTATAGGTGCGACAGACGATTCTAGAGCTACTGATAGCGGGGCTTAGCCCCGATGTTCTTCCCTTCGGGGTGGTTGTTGCTTGGCCCTTCGGGTCCTTCATTCCCTTGTGAGGCTTGATGGGGTCTTCCCATCCGTTTGCTATTCATTGGGTCGCGTTTTGCCGTTAGGTGCATTTAGTACGCTGACGTCGATAGGACTATCAACGTTAAGCACACTAGTATGAGTTTAACTTATTGAAAGTTTCTGAAACACCATTTGCATTCAACTTTAAAACTTCCATAAAGCTGTTTTAAATGTAACCTTCGAAGATGAAGAGTTTTTGATATTTTTAATGTTGAACGGCAGCAGCCGACAAAAGAATTGTCTGGGTAGCAGACTTTTCTACCTTCACATAAGCATGTAACTAGACTAAAAAGAATAGCAATCCGTCCATAGAAATGTGCATAATGACAGAAAACTCAGTGTCACTTCTTTTACTAGCTTGCACCGGCAGTCAGCGAACCTGAAAAACTCTCTGGGGCTCCAGCCTGAGATCAAGAGTGTGAATGAGTACAATGATACAGAAAACCTGCGAAGCTGGAAGCTTTATGCTTCAATGTAGTTGGCTGGCAAGAAGGCAGGCACTAAACTTGCAGGTAGTTGGGACTCTAACATTCACCAGCCAGCAAGAACATCAAGACAGATACGAATCGTCACCTCATACTTCTTGTGTGGACTGACACATTCAACACTCCCTCTCAGAACACTACGGCCTTAGACAATTGGATAAGACTCCAAGCTTGGACCTAAATAATGTAAATTTTGGTCTCGCTAGTGGTTTTGTGAGTATATCAGCAATGTTGTCGTCGATTGATATATTGACTAATGAATTAACTTATCGATATGTGATCAGATGTTACATCAATGTGCTTCATTCTCTTATGATCTACGGGGTTATGCACCTGATGTATACAACTTTGATTGTCAACAAAGATTTGGATAACTTCAGTTTGCCGGTAACCCAATGAAGAAAATAGTTTGTGCATCCACACAACTTCCTTCACCGCATGACACAGAGCGATATGTTCTGCCTCCACTAGTGAAAGAGCCACCACCTCCTGCTTCTTGCAGCTCCAAGATATCAGCCCACTATTTAGTTGAAAATAATATCCAGACATAGACTTCTTATCATCTACATCTCCAGTGAAGTCAGAATCTGTCTAACCATGGATGAGAATTTCATCATCGCTGTTATAGTTCCCTTTGAACTTTAGAGCAAGTCTTTAGTTTCTTGTAGGTACTGGAAGATCCTCTTTACTCCTTGCCAATGAACGCTCTCTAGATTTGCTGTGAATTTGGTGACTCTAGACATGGCATATGTGATATCTGGTCTGGTCCCAATGAGTAAGTACATCAAACTCCCCATTGCTTGTTGATAAGAATTTGTCGCATTACAATCTTCTCATTCTCCGTAGAAGGACACATAGAGAGGTAGAGAAGATTACCAGCCTCCATCGGTGTGTCTATAAGATGACATTCAAGCATTTGGAATTTCTCCAAGATGGCAAGAATGTAGTGCACTTGGGAAAGTGTAAGTATTCTTAGATGCCGGTGGCAGAATACGTAATCCTTAAGAGGAATTTGATCTCTCTTAAATCAATCACGACATATATGTTGTGAAAGACAACCTTGAATGTTATCAGTCGCTCCATGATATCGCTTATCAGTACACAATCATCTACCCAGACAATAATGATGAAGAGGTACCTGTCGTGTATGAAAACACTAGGATCGGCAAAACGAGACACAAAACCTTGAGATTTCAGAAAATCATGTAATTTTCCATCCCAGACTCTATTTCGTCTGCTTCACTCCGTAGATGCATTTCTTGAACCGGAGCGCTTCCCCTTCTTGGTGTGAGAAGCCAACTGGGGACTGCATGTATATCTCTTCTGCTAATTCTCTGTGTAGGAAGGCAGTTACCACATCCATGTGGTGGATTTTCAAATCTAACTCTGCTGCAATTTTCAACACTGCTCGAATTGAGTTAATTTAGACACAAGAGTGTATGTCTATGTGTAATCCAAGCCCTTTACTTGGGAGTTGCCCTTAGCTACTACTTGTCAATGGATCCGTCTACGTTTCTCTTAAGACGAAATACCCACTTACAACCTATACACTTCCTCCTTACAAGTAGCGTAGAGGATTCTCAAGTCTCATTATCAATCAGCGAGTTATACTCTTTGTGTATGACTTTTGTCCACTCACGCTTCTATATGCTTTCCATCGCTTCTTCAAAGATAACTAGTTCAACAATTCCCTCTTCTCCATCAATAGATAGAGAAGAGGCAATTGTCCTCATAACCAAATCTGGAAGGTGATACACTTTTGTTTGATCGAGAACTTACTCTTGGTTCAAATTGCTCCAGTAACTATTGCTCACCAGTGTCAGTCTCCTCTTGATCCGTAGAATCTCCATCATCTTCGGAAAGAGATTGTTCACTTCCGGATGTATTAGGATGGATTTGGCTGTTCGATGCACTATGATGTAATGACTTCCTTCGCTTGAGTTGCTTCTCAAACTTGAATGAGAAGCTCCACTTGAAGATACGCCGGCTGGAATCAAACCCCTTGCTTCTTGATGTTGAGATCTGAGGATAGTTGTGCCGCTCTTTGAAATACTATACGTACTCCCTCTCAATTCCTCGATCCTCACTAAATCCTCATCAAACTGAACGGATCGGCTATGAATTACTCTCTTGCTGTCCTTATTAAACAACTTATAGCTAGTACAAGTATTATCATGTCTATATCTCAAAACAATGCATTTTTTACTTTTGAGGTCCAACTTCTTTCTAAATGTATCAGGGATGTGCGCATATGCTATACACCCCAATACTCTCAAGTGAGACACATTAGGTTAGAGCATGTCCACTTCTCCTCAGGGGTAGAATTAATGGGCTTAGTTGGACTCATGTTTCTCACGTAGAGGGCAGTAGAAATGACCTCAGTCCTAAATTCTCCACTGTAGCCTTGAAGTATTTGAAGTGGTGAAAGTATCTTTTTTATGCCACAAGTAGTAACACCAGCTCGACTAAAATCACCAGTGAAGGTAAGCAACCACTTAGCACCTAAAAATGATGGGGTGCTCATCGCACCACATAAATCAGAATGTATAATCTCTAATTTCTCAGTGGTTTTATGCTCATGGTTATTGTGGAAGGTTGACTTACTTTGCTTGCCCATGATACAGGGTTTGCATATCTTGTCACCCTTGGTAATGTCTACTAGATTAATTCCATCGACCATCTCTTTCTTCTGCATCAGTCGTATGTTGGCATAACCAAGATGTCTAAAGCGTCAGTGTCACAAGCTCAAGTTATCGATTATCGAACTGATAAGACAAGCAGAGTTTGCGATCTCCATGATCGTACTGCCTTGCAACTTAAAAAGATCTTCGTTGGTATGTGTTGCAATTGCAGCTAAAATCTCTCTTTTGTAGATAAAGCACTTGTCTTCTTGGAGTGCCCTCCTACACCTGTTCCGCATCAGCATACCAAGAGAAATTAAATTCTTGGTAAGGTTAGACACATAGAGTACTGAGGTGAAAGTTCTAGTCTCTGTGACATTCCTCGGATGATGAAAAAGCATTTTCACTTCCTCAATACCGATACTTGTAAGTCTTCGTCCATCTCCTAATCTACGGCTCACAGGGTCACACGCACGGAGGTTAATCATGAAGTTGCGATTCTCAATAACATCCTGGACGCTCCAGAATCTAGTATCCACTCACCTTCCGTAATGAATTCAGAGGTGGATATGGGTAAGCAAGTGATTTGATCCTTTCTGGTTGTGCTTGTTATTCATCCTTCTTTTTGGTTCTTGATGCAGAACCAGTCTTCTTCTTCTTCCTTTTACGCTTGCTCTCTTGTGCCAACCACTTATAGCAATCTTTCTTCAAGTGCCCAGACTTCTTGCACAAAGTACAAGAAATGCTCGATTTCTTCTCCTTCTTCTCAAGAGAAGCCATGTCCTTGTGTTCACTGTGACCACAATGGTTGCAGGATTTAGACGACGTGTGATGTTTTCGTCCTTTCACATGCTTCGACATGTAAAGAAGACTCTCATCTGAAGAATTCTCACTCTTCACTTTCAGTTGGATGATAACGTACTTGGACGTCAGATTCTCTTTAGTCTCGAGAGAGTAAATCAGTTGTTCCAACTTTTCGATAGAGTACTCAAAAGTGTTATAACTAACTGATTATCATCGAACGTATTCCCAAATTCTTTAAATTTCCTAGCTAGAGACTTAATCACCTCCTCATGTTTTTCTATGTCTCCCCCTTACCTCAACTTCAGATTGATGAGTTGTTTCTGAAGAAAGAACTTCTTAGACTCTACGTCTCTCATAGCATAGTGATTCTCGATCGTACTCCACGCTGCCTTGGCTGTAATCGCATCAGCGATCAGCTAGATCTTGGAAGAATGCATGGTAAAGAAAATGCAAAGCAGTGCTGTCAAATCAATCGTGGTCCACTCAAGTGCGACCGGGCTCGGGGTTACATCTTCAATCACAGTCCAGAGATCTTGCTGGATCAAGTATCGCTTCATAAACAATATCCACTGAATGTAATTTAATCCATCCAATTTCTCTATGAGATTGAGATCAGAATCTATAGATGACCCACGTAGTGGATCCATAACCTGTTGAACGGCGGCAGCAGTGCTAGTTCCTACTCCTGCAAGAAGAGCCGATGAAAGGATTGCCTGGGTAGCGGACATCGCTGCAGACACATAAGCACGTAGCTAGGCTAAAAAGAATAGCAATCCATTCTTAGAAATGTGCATAATGAGAGAAAACACCGTGTCACTTCTTTTACCAGCTTGCACTGACAGTCAGCGAATTTGAAAAACTCTCAGCGTCTCCATCCTGAGATCAAGAGTGTGAATGAGTAGAATTATACAGAAAACCTGCGAAGCTGGAATTTTTATGCTTCGATGTAGTTGACTTGCAAGAAGGCAGACAAAAAGCTTGCAGTAGCTGGGACTCTAACAGTCACCAACCTCCAATAACATCAAGACAGATACGAACCATTACCTCATACTTCCCATGTGGGTTATCACATTCAACATTTAAAATTAACTTAGTGTTACATTTGGATCATGCTTATAACAGTATTAACGTGTGTGTATAGTGTCATATTACTTACAGTATTATCATAATATGCAGAAATTGGCTTGATCACACCCCCAGTAGGTTCTGTGAGCTTGATCATACCCCTCTTAACGATGTATGGCTTTATCACACCCCTGACTGGCTATTGCCTGTAAAACCAGTCACTCTGTGATGTTACTCACATGTGAGCCTGCATATATTAAAGGATTGAGAATATGAATAGTCTAACGTGTCTTTAATGTTAAATATTTTGATTTACAGTGATATTTTGTCAAAGTTGAAAGTATTAAAATGATGAACCAAAAGATAAAATGACTGGTTCTACTGTCAATAACCAGTCAGGGGTATGATCAAGCAACCAAACGTTAAGAGGGGTATGATCGAGCGCAACAATCGTATTGGGGGTATGATCAAGCCAATTTCTGTCATAATATGTGTAAGCTGATTCGTATACCCTCACTGGAATAGTGTGTATCACATAGTATTTTATTGACAGTGTAGTTAGTACACTACAGCTGGAAGAGTTGAGTTGAACTATTGGTGGACCAGAAAACTCGAGTCAGCCTGTGACTTGTAAGGGAGCTATCCTGAGACCATCTCAGATTTGCAGTCTGACATGGGAAAGCCTTGAATATACTACTCTAGTCAATCGTACTGCACTAGAGGTGGCAAAGCGGTTGTACATCATTAGGCTCACTATCTAGATACGCAAGATAAATCCTCTGTAACGTGGTTCGGGTAATTCGGTAGAGTGTGTTTTTGAGGGTGAAATACGGCACTGAAGTTGTTGCTGTTCGTCGTTGACGATTAAATCAGTGTGAATTTCTGTACAGCAGCCTGCTCCCTCGTCGATCGTACTGTAATCCACCAGCCTTAATTCTATCCATTTCCCTTGAACTGCATTTCGTTCTTTGCAATTGACTACTTCATTAAGCCAGTCCGGTCAAGTAAAGTGTGCTGTGAGTACAATGTAGCTAGTGTTATATATTAATGTGGAAAGGAACGGCATGTTCACCTGCAGATGCTCAACAACCACAGCCAGCTGACAAAAGGCTGTGATTCACCTCCCGCCAGCCACAACGTACGAGGTTTCCTCCGCACTCAGGAATCTCTTCATTTGTGTCATTTCGTGTTTGACTATTCCACTCTCATAGTTTCTGTCGCTATCGATCGACCTGACGTTCGTATTCTTCTCCTGTTCTGTGCAGGCCTTCCGCCGTGTAACCGTATACTACATGGAAACCATTTTGGACTCACTCGTTTGCTTGGTTTGCTGAAGTTGGGAAAAGGAAAGATGCGGATTACAGACGTAGTCATGTACGACTGACTTTCGTCACCTTCAGAGTAGCCCGTGTCTGTTTGTAACTTCAAGTGCGTGGAGGTGTAGACACGGCGGGATCATTAATTTGTTCCACTTGTTGCAACAGATAAAAGGCCGCTTAATTTGTCGAGAAAACTGCTCCTTTTGTGAGCAACTCTAGATCTGGATGACCGTCTTGACGTACGATACTTTCTGCAAAGGACATCGGCTTTGAAGCCAGCGACAGCTTCGTCTAACCGTTTGTCAGAATGAACAGCATTCTTTTGAGCAGGAGTCAGGCCGAAATCAGTTAATTCCGGAATCGACTGTCTCGAGCTCAAAGTTAAAATTCTAACTTTGGAGCTGGATAAATTGTCTGCCAGGAGCTCCACGGAGAAATTAAGGGAGAAGTCTCATTTGAATATAAGAGGAGAAACTTCCGATATCCGGTGGGGCCTCAAGCCTCCCGTCAGTCGTTGAGCTCTCTGAATTGAAATAGATTAGAATCGTAGACTCTGAGGTGACTGCTAGTGGGTTCGATCATCGCCGAGATTCGACTTACGGCATTGCTCAACCGCCGTCAGATATTGCCAGAATTTCCCGCTGGTTTAGAACGATACGGATTTGGAGAGTCTTTCAGCTAGCTTTGTAGTGCAGATCTCTTATAAAGTCGAATCTGAAGCAACAGAAGTCCGAATTTGCGCCGAGACTTCACTGGACTTCTCGAAGGCCACTAATTATGGCGAGGTATGGTGCCACACACAGCGCTGCAACCGCAACGAGCATGCTCGTGCTTCTGCTGCTTAGAACTGTAGCAGCTGGTATATACAACACGGGAGCCAAGCCCATGGCAGGAAAGCTGAATGTACACTTCGTGGCACACAGCCATGATGACATGGGGTGGTTGAAGACAGTCGACCAGTACTATGTAGGCGATCGCAATGATATTCAGGCAAGTCCAGCATGTTCGTTCGCAACTTCCATTTCGCCCGTGCATTGCTGAATATCAATATCGCGTTTCTATATCCGAATTCATTCGTCACATTCATTAGGAAGGGAATTTGCGTGCTAGCTTTCAAGGGAGCACTAACCAGCGCTAGGTTCGGACCAGAAGACGACTTATACGTCAAGGTACTGATGTGCAGCAAGCTTCTGTTAGAGACATCCTGAATACTGTGACGCAGGAGCTGGAAGCCAACCCCGATCGGAAATATATCCAAGTTGAGACGGTGCGTACATTCTGGTGTAAAACTTGCCTCGTGTGATAGATTCACTGTGTTAAGGATGTTCTGGTCAATCTCTTGAGAATGTCCTACTTCTAATAAAAGTAAGCATTTGGTTTCTTAGTGTTTATATGCGTAACGAAAACAAAGACTTGATAGACGCAAGCAGTTCGAATCACAAATCGTCCGCTACAGTCCCGAAATTGCAACAAGACGAAGATAAGTAGGACTTAAGCCACTAGACAGAAGCAGCTCCATTTCATTGTCGCCTTAGTACTGAATTTCATGTTAACATCGGATCGCGAGATTCATCGTTTCGGAATCTCCAAGCAATTGTTCGATTGATGACGTACAACTAGTTGGCGGATACTTGCTTCTCTCGGCACAGTCAATTTATGCGGGATGGAGCGAAACTTACGGGAGACGTGCACGCTCGTCTTTCTGCCGAAAGAAATCTAGACTGCTGAAGAGCCCGTTCTCAGAACTCCTACAGAATTTCTGGACCCGGCGAGCATGCTGTGCAAGCTCACCAGACGCAAATCAACTACTGATTAACAATCCGAGTTAATCCGAGTTAACAATCTTATAAGGTGGAACATACTGCAGGGAGGGCAAGTCGGCTAGCCGTTTATCAAGCCTATATTGACACTGCTCAGGACTACATGCTAGCGGTTCTTCATCCGAGTTCCGTAGTAAATTTCCTTCCTCTCTCTCTGACTTTCAACAAACTGGATATTCGTGCAGACTCGGTTTCTTTAGCTGTTGCAGTTTTACAAACAGAAGGATTGACAATAACATGCCCTGATCAATCCTTCAACCTTCCTGTGTGCACCCCCGAACAATTCCTCGATTTCCTTTGGCCGGGATTCATACTCACTGTAGAATGTCGATTCGTATCTCCTGCTGGTACGTTCTAGATTGCAGAGTACGATGTTTCCAGAACTCAGTACGCTAAGCTTCGGTCTTACCACTCGAGAGCTGGATGGCTCAGATTCTGCAGTCCATAAATGCATGTGCGAAGTTTAACCGCTTACCGGAAGTTCATTCCAGGAACTGTCCCTAAGAAGCGAAGGCCGTACCTTGACTGGGATTTAAGGCCATCGTCGTTCCGGCTCCTTCGCGTGAGGGGCGGTGTTGGAGTGACTTCATCCACAGCACCTTTCACCGGGCTAGTACCAGACGGGTCTTTTCAGCCGCGCTTTGTAATTGATTTGCAAGGCAGCTGTAGCATCTATGCAAAGGTCTCGGCTGTCCCCGGGACAGAGCGGATGCACTCACAAGAAAGAGAAAACCCAGAGAGTGCATAAATATGTGCGAAAAGAGCAATGCAGGAGGATCCTTCTATATTCGAGCTGAATTCGATTCTCATGTGCCAGGAAGGATGTGCACGTAGGCTATGTTTAATCTTCTGAGCTGTTCCAAGTCTTCGCAGACTGTCGGACCTCATTGTAGGAGTCGCACTCGCCTCATGGGGAGTATTGTTCCTTGCCTGGGGGCAAAACTGGAGAGTTCCAGAGTACGCATTCCTCTGATTATTGACCATAATAGTCAGATGATTCCACGAATTCTAGCGCGAAATCAAACTGTAGCGCTGCTGCCGCATACAGTCATGACGTGCACTCAGACTCATTTCAGGATCAGTCACCGCATTCCAGTCGGCATTCCAAGCCAAACATACAGAGCTCACAATTTCCGTACGAAACCCTATTACAAATGAGAGGCTCAACTAGCGAAGATTATTACTCAAAGTTCCGTGGAGCTGGATGGTATTCTGCGACCAAAACTTGGTACGTCACCGAGTTTGACACTAGTCATTTGAATTACACTCACTGATCGAAGTGACTTGGCGCTTGGGTCTTGTATGAGTGAGGTTCATCCAAATCGGAAAACTCTTGCACCTTCAAAGCGGAAGGAAGCTGTCGAACTGCAGCTGCAGAGTCGAGCTCAACCCGTTTAAATACAATTGACTGTAGCTCCGACCAGATCATTATGCAGATCCTCTGCTTCTATGAAATACTGAAAGATTCTTTCCTTTCGTTCTGCAGGGTTTTTTTGCGCGCTGGTGGAGAGAACAGAACGACCAAACGAGAGTCAAAGTCAAGAATCTTGCTGCAACCGGCCAGCTTGAATTTATGTTAGTAACAGAAGCATGCTTAACTTTTGCTTGAAAGCTCATCGACTAGAAAGTTGAAAAATCTGATTCATGGGAAATAGGCTCAATGCTGGTCACAGTCATTATGTCCCGGTTAGAAAGCTTACACACAATTCCTCACTGTGATACATTTCTCAGTAACGGCGGCTGGTGCATGAATGATGAAGCAACCACGCATTACCTCGATATGATTGATCAGACTACATATGGACACCGGTTCTTGAAGCAAGAGCTTGGAGTCATCCCCAAGCATGGTTGGCAGATAGACCCATTCGGGCATTCCGCTGTTCAAGGATACCTTCTTGGAGCTGAGGTTTGGAACGACAGTTGAACCGTCCGTTGCAGTTTGCTTCTAGTTTGTCGAAGTTTGTAGGCACGTATTCCCGCTTAGCATGATTTGTTCACGAGGCGACTACTTTCGTCTGTGATCTACCAGTAAATCGCAGCCTCATATTACACACCACTCCATAACTAAGTTCTGGAGATAGGTGTCGCTTAGAGCATATTCAACGTACAGACCTCTCGAAGGAAGTTGTGTCTCATATCATTTTCAGTACTTCCTAAAGTTGAAAATTCATGATGTGAAGGTTGGCTTCGAGAGTATGTACACCGCAAGAGTAGACTACCAGGACAGGGCAAGGAGATGGGAGGACAAGACTCTGGAGATGATCTGGCGCGGGTCAGACACATTAGGATCAAGTGCTGAGGTTTGTAGCAATTATGCTGAGCTAAACTCGCTGGCTGATATTGACTATTTCAGTCTCCTGCTTAGAAACGTTTACATCACCAACTTCGGTCTAAAAAATCTCTTGCGTCAGCTACTCCACTCTGATCTATTTTGTTCATGCTTTGAGGTAGCACACTGACTCCTTTATTCTATGGACTCTCATCACAGATATTCTTTGGAGTATTCCCAGTGCATTACAACCCTCCCGACACTTTTGAGCTTGAACCGTCTAATCCGCACTATACCCCTGTTCAGGTTCGACTTTTTTCCTAAGCAGATTATTGCACTACTTCAAATCCTAGTTTTTGAATTGTGCAGTAAACTTCCGTCAATCAGTTTCTTCTTTCCAAGATGACACGAAATAAGTCCTGAAAAGGGTTTGTATTCGTAACCAGGATGATCCGAACCTTGAAGGATACAACGTGGACGAACGTGTTGAAAGCCTTGTCCAAGCAGCCCAACAGCAGGTAAATAACATTATCGAGATGCCTTGCTCTGAGTTCCGATCACTGTTGTTCTAACGTGATTTAATGCATCCGGAACGTGAGTAATGCTCGAGTGATCCTCTGTAAATCTCATGAAGGATTTGAGTGTATTTTGTTAGTTAATATGGAAGCGTTTGTTCGGTCCGAGTCATGTTCTTGCTGAGACAGGATCATCTTCATACTAACCTAAAATGTCTTCTGAGCTCTGACTGAACCTTTGTGCCACAGGCGTCATTGACCCGTACAGAGCACATCATGTGGACAATGGGAGATGATTTCACGTACCAAAGTGCTGAAACTTGGTTCTTCAACATGGACAAACTCATCCACTACGCTAACTTGGTGCGTAGTCAATCATCAATGCCGTAGACGAGCAAAACACGTCCTTTTGCTATCGAACGCTGCAAATGCTACTGATGCTCGTGGGAAACGCCCACAAGATCAGATAAGAACGAGGAAATGACAGTTAGCAAAACCCATACAAACATACATGGTCAAGCGGTTGTTGAGTCGTGCGAGAAGCAACTATATATCCCTTCTAATGCAATGATGGTTTTGTCCACTAAGCAGGATGGCAGAGTCAATGTTGTATATTCGAACCCATCAATTTACCTCCAAGCTAAGTTGGCGGCAAACGCGACATGGCCTCTGAAGACTGGTGACTTCTTCCCGTAAGTCGTTGTGGCTCTACGCAGGATGTAGGATGGACTCCTGAGCTTCATGAACAGGATCGAGCAGCTTCAGCAAAGAAGTTCTTTCTTCGTGCAAGTGTATGTAAGGACGTCGACGCGAACAAACTTGGAGTTAATATCAGTGTGTTGTATTCGCGTTTCAGCTATGCAGATTCTGCGCTGAGTTACTGGACTGGGTACTTTACAAGTAGAGCTGCATTTAAAGGTTACGTCAAGCAACTAAGTGGGTACCTTCAGGTGAGATTTCTTTTTCGACACCGTCCTTTATCTTCCGGTCTTCAATTTGTCAGCACTTCAATGAAGCATATGCTGAGTTTTCCAGCTACCAATTCTGCTTCTCGGTTGTCTTGTCTAGGCTGCAAAACAACTTGAATTTCTCGTAGGCAGGTCCTCCGTAAATACTGATAAGTTGCAAGAAGCAATGGCAACTGTGCAACATCATGATGGTGTAAGCGGCACGGAAAAGCAAGCCGTAGCAAGTGACTATACAAAAACGCTACATGAAGGAGCAACAGAGGTTAGGAAACTGCCTGAAACTACCCGCTGTCCTGCATTAACTACTCAGAAGTGCCGAAATACTCCTTCTACATTCCTCATTAGAGATTCTGGAACAAGCTAGTTATTCTTATGCAGAAGTTTTGAGTGCCTCGTTTGATCCTTTCCCCCCCCTCTTTTCGACACGAAGCATTTACTGGTTTCTGTTTTCGTCATGAGCAGGCGGAGGCAGTAGTCAATTCAGCATTGGCCTGCTTGAGTAGTGGCGCTGATTGCAGAAGTTACAGCACTAATGTTGCTTTCGAGCAGGTAACATATACTTATAAAGAATACTCCTTGAACCAGAAGCTTATGAGAGTCTCTTCATCATCAGAATTCTGGTTCTGCATAAATGTGATCATATCTTGACTGCAAAATCTTGTTCCAAGGAAGTCATGAGATATATTTCATGCTGAAACGAGTTGCTTCACGTACCGAAACTAACGTGCTTCTAACTTACGTCCACAGTGTGGACACCTGAATATCACCTACTGCTCAGCTTCCGAGTCAAAGTCTGTTGGCCAAGATCTGGTGAGTTGGTGTTAGCTTACGTGTTAACTTTCATTGCACAGAGCAACTCATTTTTCCAATGGCTCATGTCTTTTTCAGTGACTCTAATGCTTTTCTGGAGTTGTAGGTGGTGGTGGCTTACAACCCCCTTGCTTGGGCACGAGTTGAGTATGTTCGCGTCTTGGTAAGTTTCATCTTCGGAGGTATGAGCTTCTGCAATGGTTTGCTGGAAGGAGAAAATTGTAGCCGTGGACCCCCTATAAGCACAAGTAAAGCTGAACTAGCGCGTTGTCTATTTCAGATTCTTGAATATTTACCACTGAAAGTAATTTTCGGGTCTGTCCAGGTTACTAGAACGGAGGTGGCTGTGACAGATTCGCAGGGCAATTCTGTTGATTCTCAACTCATACCAGTTAGTAATACCGAAAGAACAACCAGAAGCTTCTACGTTCAGGCGGAACTGGGATTTAAGCCGAGCGATGGACCCCTTTACTGGCTTGTGTTTGAAGTATCAGTGCCTCCCCTTGGCTTCACGTCATATGTCATTGGGAGTTCAGAACAGGGTAAGTCTTGATGACGTAACAACTTTTCGTGGGATCTTATGCTGTACAGGGCTCAGCGGACATCAAAGCTTGCCAGCGTTTTGATTTACATGAAGCAATATTTGAGAGCTTCATCCTGAAGAGGACATGACGTAGTTGGACTGATACCTTCACAGGAGCTGCGCAACTCTCCAGCGCTGAGGTTTTGGTGCCCAAGAAAGGATCCCAGCCGGTATTGATTCGGAGCGAGAACGTGGAACTACACTTCTCCTCAGAAACGGGCAAGCTTGTCGATTACGTCGATCTGAAGAGCGATGTAAAGTACCTTCCGTACCAGTATTTGCTGCAGAAAGCATAATGTCTAGACTCCTACCGGAACTACATGACTTTTGTTAAAGGATTTCAAGTAGAAGTCAGTCCAAGAATGATCTTAAAGCTAAGACGTGCGTCTAAACTAAAGCTCGTACGCAATCCGCATCTGCAGAAAATTCCTTGTTGTTTCTTCTAACAAGAAACTAGTGCATCTTGCTACCTCTAACTAATGATTCTTCCATGGGGGTACGCAGACCACTCTGTCTCTGAACCAAGAGAATTTGTATTATATTGGCGATGCTGGAGACGATGGTCAGGTAGAAAGGTTTAACTCCCTTCCATGTTTTTCTTGGTGAATCCTGAATGTATTTTGAACCATACGAATGCGGGTTGACAGTATGTCTGATATGTAAGGTTCTATCAGCTGAAATCTTATCTGGTTGTGGCTTTCATAGGCATCCGGGGCATACATCTTCCGACCATCAGATGATATCGGAAGGCATGTGTCAGAGAGTGCTGAGGTAAAGGTCACATACCCGTCCACAGTTGATATCACCAGAATGTGCTCATTAACCTCGGGTTTAGTTGAACCTTAGTGATCAGCCTTACATACCTCATCTCTCTGTAGATGAAAGATACAGCTCTCCTTGCAGCTGCAGCGGTAAAGCTCTGCATGCTGTTTGAAGTGAACATGTCTCTAAGTATGATAGCATAGTCGGCATGAGTCGACTATCCTGGCAATGAAAGGATTCTACGACCGATTATAGAAGTACTGGTACTTAAAGCAGAAGTAGGAGTGTTATAAGGGAAAACCGAGATGGACCCTTCCAAGCATCTGTGGGCGTGTCGCACCGTCATATAGGAGAAGCGGCATATTCTTCTTCACAACTCGTTGTCAGGCTAATTAAGATATGCAGTATCTTCAGTTTTGGGTTATCCAAGGACAAATATTGAACTAACAAGTGGTCTTCATCGGCAGGTTTTCAGGACAACCATAATACGAGGTCCACTGGTAGAAGAGGTCCATCAGATCCTTTCTTCCTGGGTGACCCAGGTAAAGGTTTTACCACTTTTGCTCTTTGAGACAAGTAACTGAGACAAGCGCATGCTAAACCGTTCGTTTGGTTTTAAAGGAAGTTGCCGCTACTTTTCCAATTTTGAAGACAAGCCACAGCAATTTTTGCGGCTGGACTTGTTCATCTTGGACGAATCTATGCTTGTCATCAGAGAGAAACCCACAGAGGGAAAGAAGCCCGTTCGTTCGTGCTGTACGCTGCATTGTGATAATTGAAACGTTGTTATCTTATGCGCCTCGTGTTGTCACTTCAAACAGGTCTTCAGACTGTACAAAGGGCAAGAGCATGCAGAAGTCGAATACAGTGTATGGTTTATCAAACATTCTCTTTAAATTTGTTACTGAGTCGTCTAGTCCACTACACCCATCGGTCTACGTTGATAGCTCGAGTTATCTGCTGTCTTCTTGTTGTTGCACGGTCCGCTTATAATTCTAAACGAAAGCTGGAATCTCTGTAGAGATTGGCAGATGCATTCATGCAGACCTAGAGAGTTCAAGTCAAAAGGGTCGAGAGGTCATACGTATTGGTGCACTTTGTAAACAGTTGAAGCTGGTAACTGGAAATTCTCATACTGGCAATCTGGCGCAGATTGGTCCCATTCCAGTCGATGATGGAGTCGGAAAGGAAGTAATTTCAAAATTTTCCACAGGTTTAGCAGGCAGCAAGCTGAAGACATTCTACACTGATTCCAATGGTCGGGACTTTATCGAAAGGGTAAGAGGAACTTTCCAGGCCAGTCAGCTAGCACAACCAGTGTTTCTGCTCTTAAAAGATACCCTGCAATCTGGGATTTTCCTGGAGCTGAAGGACTAGGAGGCCGCCGCTTTTGGGCTCAAAATTTAGCAAAGGTTGTATATGGGCCCTGGCTGAACAATTATTCTGCCGGGTTTTCACACTCGCTTACTTCGAATAACCTCTTCCTGCGCTCAAGCTTACTGAATAGTATGCTGGGTACGATTCCGCGTAACATACTTACCTTACTCCATTTGCAGGTTAGAAATCACCGAAATGATTGGAACTTGGAAGTGGTTCAACCTGTCGCTGGCAACTACTATCCGGTAACATTCTTCATGTGATGTATACTCGAAGAAAGTCCTGTTTTTTAACATCAGTTCGAGTCTGACTGAAGACTTGATCCTCTCCAACGCATTTCGGAAACGAAACTTCCCTAAGCATGGTCTGAAATCCTTTGTATATTTCCTGAAATACAACAGACGTGTTCTGTTTCATAAGATAGATTCCAACTCCATCTGTTGGATCTGAACAGATCAACTTGGGACTTTATATAAGTGACGACAAGACAGACTTCTCACTGCTGGTGGACCGTGCTGTGGGAGGTTCCAGTATCCATGATGGAGAGCTTGAAGTCATGCTTCACAGGTTCATAATTCCTTCAGTAACTATTTCGAGAAATCTGGATGCCCGTCTTCTTCTTCCACTTTTCTGACCTGTTCCATGAGGTTCCAGTTTTAGGCAACTAACGTTGAGAATGTTTCACTTTTTTTCAATCGTTACAGGAGATTGCTGAATGATGATGGCAGAGGGGTCGGTGAGCCTCTAAATGAGCAAGTCTGCTTACTTGACGCATTGGGCCAAGTTTCCCAGAAATGTGAAGGCTTGAAAGTAAGTAACAGAAACCTCTCAATTAATCAATTGACATAAAGTGATGGTGCCCAAGTGAAACCATAAATCAATGCTGCAACGGCGTTGCCCTACCCAACCGGGTAGATTCTAAAGTGGAGGAATCACTAATCATCACTTCAATTTTGTGGCAATTTTCTCGCCCCTCTTCTCGGCAGGTTAACGGAAAGTATTACATTTCAGCCAAGCCCAAGGAAGATGCAGCAGCCTGGCGTCGTAGCCTGGGGCAACGAATTCATTCTCCAGTTCAACTAGTGTTCACCAAACAGGTTGGTACATGAGAAAGTCTCCTCCACGTAAACTAGCGGCAGGAGTTTCATTGAACTGGACACAATGCTTAAAATGAGGAATTCTAAGCATAGCAGTTAAAATATTCATTCCTGAAAATCTTAGCTATCTATAAATTCGTTGGTCTGATTCGCGCTTTTGTTTCGCATCAAAGGATACACACGAGCTCCTTCAAACTTTTGTTTCGTAATTGTGACGCGTAGATGACATTGTGCTATAAGATCGACTTGTCATTTCTCTTAAATGAGTTGGTTTTATATTAGCCAAGTAGCCATTGTCTGAAGAGAAAAAATCCTCTCAGCTAGGAAGCACCGAGACATTTTCAGCTGTGACGGAAGGCTTCACTCTGCCCCCGAACGTTGCGCTCCTTACTCTCGAGGTTAGAAGTTTATCCTCTGATCATTATAGTTTTTAAAGTTCAGATTGCATGATTGTCCGGTCTGTCTGATCGAGTTAGAATCGCTTATATGTACATAGATGTGCGAGGCATGCTGTCGTCAGATCAAATATCTACTTTCAGTGTTGTCATGGAAACTTTTTTTAGTGTTCTCCGTTCATTCAGTTGTCAAGTTTCATAGGAGCAGACATTCATTCTGACAGTATTATCTGTCACACAGGTGCTTGAGGACGGATATGTACTCTTGCGGTTGGGTCATCTGTACCAGGTGAAGGCGAAAAACAAAAGAAAGAGTACTTAGTGAATATGTATGCAATTAATGAAACAGCTCTAGATTCAAATTTTTTAAGGTTATTGCCGTTGGATAGCCAGAGTCACAGTTAAGTCATTTACTGACATCTCCACCAGAGCATCAGCCCAATGATCAGATCGTGTGATCTCTTTAACTAAAGGTGACCTTTGTGTTGTACAGGCAAATGAGCATGCTGAATACTCAAAGCTTGCATCTGTCGACCTGAAAAAGATTTTCAGTGGCCGCACGGTGAGCACTTGGAAACCTTCTGAAACCTCGATCGTCTTATCTTCAATTCTACTTCCTTCGTCCCAAAACATATATATCTCCAAGATAGGCATGAATCGCGACAATTATCCTTTGCGAATGCTCACTTCTTGTAGTATGCGTCACCTGAAACTTGTGCAGATTGTGGAAGCCACTGAACTGAGCCTGTCAGGCAATCAAGCCAAATCACAGTTGAAGAAACTCTATTGGAAAGTTCAAGGCGGACCTGAAGCTCCTGAGGCCCTGAGAGGGACAAAGTTCGATGCCAAAACACTCATAGTTGAGCTTGGACCTATGGAGATACGCACATTCCAACTGAAGTTCTGATTAGTGTACCCGACGGCTTGACTCCCAATTCTGGTTCAGTAATATTTGCTGAAGATACGCTCTTGCAGATCGACTCAAATGCGCGGTTGCGTGTGTTGGATGGGGTAATTGAGCCTGGTTCCGAGAGCATGATTCTTTGTGGTCGTTTGCTGAACGGAGGATCCAACCTTCCTTCGCCTTTGTAACGTCATCCACCTTTGAGTAAGAGTAGTACCAGCCATTCCAATACTTGTCTCACTCACATATCAATGAGTGCTTTCTGGATAACTGTACGAAAGGACCTGCGTAGCAAATGGACATGCATCGCTCTTGCGAGCCTAATTTAAAGTACGTGGTAATTTAAGAACGCCTGCAAAAGTTTCTCTGCTGCAAGACGAAGTCGAAGGCCCTGAACAGTTGCGTCCAACTCTCAGTCCTGCTTTTTCTACTTCTCACCCCATCTGTGCTTTCAGCACTGTGCAGCCGCACAGGTTTACAATCGCAACGTACAGACTCTTCGTCTCTAGCTTTTATGTATGTAGAGTTCACGCAGCAAGTCAGTCGTATACGGCACTAAATTCCTGTGTGCAGTATGCATTCCTTATGTACAGTGACAGCGGTACTATAACCAACTGGCGTTTAAAAAAGATTTTCGTCATCCGCACCGTAAGAGAAGTTTCTTTCTGGCACAGTTACTTAGCAACCGTGACTGGAGAGAGCTTAAGACTATACATCTGCGGGTTCTTGAGCTTCCACCTACTTCTCGTTTAGACCATGTTTCCCGTGCGAATTAGGTACGTCAAGACGAGGCTAGTGGACTAGACGGTTGAACTAGACGCGTACTGTGAGCGAGTTTGAGCTTCCGTAAAACGCTCACATCTGGGGCGTACCTAGAGATCCCGGGCGAATCAATTACGTCAATGCCGTATATGATAGCAGGCATGCATAGGAAAAGACTGACAGGTTCTGAACCTGATGCTAGTCACCAAGAGATTCGAGTCAGAGCTTAGAGTCCACCATTTAGTCTAGGTGCTTCTCGGGCTTCGAAATGCAGAAAGAAAAACAGTAGCCAAGAGCCGAGAGTGCATTGTCCAGAAGCTCGTGTTCAAGATTGGCCAAACTAAAGTAACCTTCTGGACGAGGTTATCAGCTTTTGTTCATCACCTGAACTGTTTCGCAGAGTTCGGATAGGGTGTATCCTTCCTTATGTTCTGACATCTAATCATGCTGACCTTGCCAGGTGATATAACATGCCGAAAGCAAGACCCGCTACTGCTCAGTAGGTGCCACTTCAGCTGGAAATGTCCGGGTCTCATGAACAACATTTTGTGTCTAGGTTCTGAGGGCCTCACCACTGCTCAGAGGATCTCAGAACTCTCTAGGTCTGTAGATCTGAAAAGGAGTTCCTACCGAACGAGCTCGTGGGGAGTTTTATCCTCTGCTTTAATGGTTGGGGCTTGGAGAGTATACTTTGAAGGTGAAGTTCCATGCGGAAGTTAGACTCTCAAAATCCATGTTCACTCAGACGATCGATGGGTACTCAACCTGTGCTGCCCGTCGAGACGTTGTTAAGGTTATTGGTCAGCTCCATGTGTTGGGTTTCGGCTGGCACCCTGTCAGTGATGTGGCCAGTATCAAGCTCTACCGTCTATCGTGAGGGACCAGTAGTTTTGTGTTGTTCTTTTGAGTCGTCTCATTTTAGCCCGAGGTTTGCAGCAAAACTGGTTGCTCAAAGCGCAGGACTCGTCTTTTGAGGATTATAATGACCGAAGCCTTGTAGCAAAACTCGTTGCTTAAAGCGCAAGACTAGACTCGTCGTTGAGGATTAGAATGTCCGTCGTGGCAACGGGAGGTAGGTTGTCCCATGAAGGAATGACTGTTGAGAGTTCAGGAGCCGGTCAGATGCTCGATGTGTGTTTATACTAGTATTCGATGGTTCGCTTACGAGCTCTTTAAACGATGTGAAGATAATGCTGAGCACTCTTTCAAAAAGCTTAGCCAAGGCCGAGAGTTGCGCCTGATAGTGCTGGAGACCTGTTGCTGTTTAATTCCTTGGATACCTGAGATGTTGTGTGACTTTTTTCTGGTTGATGAACGACGCATCGATCGTTTGATGATTACTGTTACGTGTCGAGACGTGTGGAATGGTAATCCTTTGTTGTGTGAAGGAAAGAGTAGGCAGTAGCATACACAACCGAAATTGCCATTGCGACGGAGTGGAGCGAACCTGAGCTGACGCGAGTGCTTTGATAGCTTCAACTGTTCGCCAACAAAGTACAGTGTATCCTGACCCAAACATCGTAAGGGTAAAATTTTTACTCATGACCTTTTAACATTGCTGAAAAGTCAATCGACTTGAGGAAGTAATTGAGACAAGCTCTAACTCTCAACTCACAAAGTGACTGCATAGGTCATGCACTGAAACAGAAGAACAGGAATTTATAAAATTGTGGACGCACACATCTTAAACGATTTGAAAAAGTAATATGTATCCCGAGTCTCTCCGTCGTTAGGAAAATACCAAACGCCAAATGCAAGAGGAAGGTTAAAATTCGAATGTGATATATTTGTGACTGTTTCTGCTTGGCAAGCGGTTTAAACTGCAAACAGGCAAACATCGGACTGGATTTGGAAGAGACAAAGGGGAGTATGAACGCTTAGCTCACCTTCTGGATCTGCATACCACGAAACCCCACAAAGTCATTGAAGAAAGATAGACTTCCAGAACGAATTTCGGATTTGATCAGACCTCTCACCTGGAGTTGTCAGTCATACCAGTAACTTCTCCTAGTTACCCACATAACTGAGACTTTGTATGCTTTCTGACATTAATACGACGCGAGGAGAGACTTGGGAATATTAATTTTAGATTGTTGACTGACTTCTCTCTACGTTTGCATAGTCTTTTTGTCAACACACATGGCTGACTAGACAAAATGACCTGTATAAATGACAACTCTAAATGATGAATCTGATCAAATAGAAATTATAAAAGGAGCTGATAAAATCCAACATTCTTTCTAAAGATTCTAATCAAGTAAATTTTTGGTGAAGAAAGCGCAAATTAACTATACGAAAAGTCTTGTGAACATACCTGTATTGATTATATTACTTTGTGTACGTTGTCCCCGTTAGATGATCCAGATCTAACGGTCGTACGTCTTATGGGTGATTAATAGTCAAATTAACTATTATAAATTGGTTGTAATTAATCCTACAAACTTTAAAACTTAAATTTCTAAACTCTTATCTTTCTCTTAACCCTACCTGTTGTTCTCTGTAAATTCTGCTTTGTAGCCCTAGACCCTACTTATGATCATAAACCCTACGCTTGAATCCTTATAAGAAATACAGAAAGCACAACAAAAAGCACACTCCATTGCCTCAGCTGGAAAGAAACGAAGTTATTTATTGCTGTTGCTTGGAGTAGATAATATCTAGTAATGAAGTGAAGTGAAGTGAAAACGGATGTGGAATGTCGTAAGTGTTCTTCCGAGTTATCAGTATTAATAAGATCTATCAGAGTTCTGTGTCGAGAAACACTGAGGTTTAGGGTTTAGGGTGTCGAGAAACACTGAGAGAGACAGTCAAAATAAGAGAATCGCTGAGATAATAAGAGATGCGTAGAGATGTCGCTAGCAAAATCTGAGACTTCGTACCGATCCACTCATAGAGTGTCAAGCAGATGATAACGACGATCCTCTTCATATCGGTACTTCTTGAACGGTAACGATAAAAGAACTGAAAGGAGATGCCTGAAAAGTACAATCTCATCATCTCTCGAATTACGATCTTACCTGCTCCTCGCCTGCCTGATTCATCACGTCGAAAACTGCCAGCGACCATCATCATGAACTATCCGAACTACATTCACAACAAAAGCACCATCTAGAAAATTCTTAGACAAAATATGCATCCAAACTTCACTTCTAAGAAATCGGAGTAAAAAGAAAAACGTTTAAACTAGGTAATTAAAATAATCATGTGCAATTTAATGAAAACAACTTTGAAAAGGAATTTAGTGAAAAATACAATATACTAAAACGCACAATCAGAAGAAAAGTATTGTTCTTCTTTTAAAAGAGTTCATAAATTGTGATTTATTTCAAAAATTTTTGAATTAATTTTATTATATTTAAATATTGATTAAAATTATTAAATTTAAAACTCACTTGGTAACTTGATCACATATGCTCACTTCAGTTATACAAAAATCTATAAATAATATAAAAAATTCATAAATGATTCACACAAACAAAAACTTATAATAATATACAAAATTTATAAATGATTCACGCGAACATAATTTAATAATATACTCAAGTGAACCGAACTTTTCTTGATATAAAGATATGTAACTCTCCAGAATAAAAATATTTATAATTTATAATTTAACTCTTCCAAAAAAGGTTAAAATATAAATTAAAACTCTTTGCATACTCCCTTTTCCTAACTCGGGAACAGGTGAATAATATACAAGAGAATGGTCTCTCTCCTGATACGGACCATGCCTCGTACAGTTGCGCAGCAGAAAGCGTCTTCCTTCTCATTCCAGTCCACATCAAAACCATTCCAGTCCACCATCAAAACCATCATCTCCTTCCTTCTCTCTCCAGTCCACATCAAAACCATTCATTCGTCAACGCCAGCTCACAGTAACGATTAGCTGTTATATCATACTATTGAACTTTTCAAGTGACTGAACCTGAGACATAATGAGCTCCTCGTGACCGTTACCTGAATCCGTTTTCCACTTGGAAGGAGTTGAACAGTTCATCTCGTGACGTTGCTCCACCAAACCGAGATGTCCGCAGACAGACTTTTCACTCGCTGTGCTTGTTAATCAATAATTTCTTCACGCCGGAAGTCTCTCTTGATCACTATCTTACTATCCAGTAAGATGGATAGCGCACACCTCTATCGTGCCACGGACTTAAGAGTTGCCTCTGTTTCTAAGGTATGATACTCATGCCCTGCGAAAGCACCGAGGCAACTGACTCTTGGTTCCATACCGTCTATACTGTGGTTGGGGTTGTTGGAGATATAGCTTAAGAGTTTCACACGGGACCATCTGATCAGTGTGAAACCATGCGATCGACTGCCGAGAGATATTCAGGATTAGAAACTTGCAACCAAGGGCTTGTACGCTTGTTCCTTCCGATTATTTCACTCTGGACATTTCTCACTCCAAGAGACTTCACGGTAAGATCTGCTTTGTCTCAGTACTTGGTATCTCGGTAGTTACTTGCTTTCAGAGGTCCCTACGTTCTAGTTTGTAGATGTCATTTAAACCATCCGGGAGTGTTATAACATACAACAGAATCACGCAACCAACTTGCAACACTCACCGGGGGTTTGACACTGAAGGATCCTCGCGATCGAGAGATTCTGAGCCCGTGTGCGCAGCGAAATATTTCATAGATACTCGTGAAGAGAGTGATCAAACTGGCTTTAGTCTCACAATCGCATAAACAGATGCGCGGCGAAATACTTTATTAGATCCTCTTGAAGACAGTGAACGTGATCAAAACGTGATTTGGTTCAAGACTACCACGCACTACTCTAAAACCCGTTTCGACGTGGATCTTTTCCGCCCACTCAAAACTGACTTGTTCTCGAGGGAACGACTCGGAACGGTCCACTGACTAAAACCGGATGCAAAACTAGAAAAACAGAGAGGCTTCTCCATCTATGCTCTGTACATAAATGCAAAATCATAAAAATAGAGACGCTTCTCTCTGTCGATGCTCTGTACACAAAACCGGGCATTGACGGTCCACTGACTAAGATTCGACGCGGAATAAGAAAAGCCGAGAGGCTACTCTCTGTCTATGCTCTGTACATAAACCGGTCATTCAAACCACCCACTCTCTTGCTCTTCTTAGGCCACTTCTGGTCGTTTTCTACTCCAATGAAGACTCCTCGACTACGATGGAATTCAAGTTTCATGTCTCCTTGAACACCATCAGATTTTACCTTTAGACAGGTCCGCGAGTGGTGTGCCAGCCTTCAAGGCCATATCAACTGCCTTGAGGTCGACCGCCCATCCTTTGCCCGTTCTCTTCCAGAAGTCCGCTAGTGGGTGGATGAACTCGGGCCCTTCAATGTCTTTACGGCTTTCCGCTATCTCACTGGTTGATATCTTGTACCGTTCGTCTCGTTCCTTGATCAGCTCAGGTCGAATCTGTCCCGAGATGTGGTCACCTTGAGGAGACATCATAAGCGCTGGTGGTCCCATTGGCAGCCTATCACCTGCATTCCATTCATTCAGGTGTCTTCACCTTCAGTGCTTCATACCCCATTTCGTGAGCTGAATCAGCTTACTAACTCAAGCCATTTCTCAGACCACTATACTATCAGCGTCTAAGTACTAACACCTCTTCAGCCTATATTGTGACAGCGGATATTAGTGTCTAACTCAACTTCAAACTTGGCTACTGCATCTCTAAAGCGTCAAAGCCTGATGACTAAACCCGACAGTTGATGTAATCGTAAGTCGGCCATTCAGTAATACCTCGATCATACTGCCAGGTGCACCAAAACTTTCCGTATGTACTGGCGAGTTGCTTCAACTCCTGCTTCTGTACCATCTTCGGCACTCCGGGGTTGACCCACAGACCATTCTTAATCTTCACCCGTGAAAGCAACGATCAGTTTTTTGTTCATAACAAGAAGCGGCCAAAACAATTGCTACTTCATTCAGAAGAAGGAAATGAGTCCAACTTACTTCGTAAAAGTGAGAATGCCATAAC
Organism: Asterella californica; assembly: GCA_036924285.1. Taxonomy (NCBI): domain Eukaryota; kingdom Viridiplantae; phylum Streptophyta; class Marchantiopsida; order Marchantiales; family Aytoniaceae; genus Asterella; species Asterella californica. The sequence continues at coordinate 24,970,937 of JAYKYS010000006.1, read as the reverse complement.
TTCTGCTCCTCATCAGGAAGGGCCAGAAAAAGACGCTCTGATATGATATACTCCACACCTGCAACCCAACCATAAGTCCTGTCAGATGAGGATACGGCACACGTTAACCCCAAACGCCACTAGGGAGGAAGCCAGAAGACGGATGCCAGACAAGGCCCTGAGGGGGTCGCGCGTTGCAGCATACCTATCAGGCGCGCGTCATGGCGGTCTGAGTCATATACAAGGCACTGCTGAAAATCCTCGTTGAGCCGCGACACATAGTGATGCGTCTCAATTTGCCTCTTCATATCCTGGCTGAAGATTGCCCACGTACACACATGCTGGAGATACAGGCAGAGAATTGCTCATCAGTATTTGTAACATCAACATTAAACCAGTTGCAGAGAGTTTTCATCGGTTCGATAGAAGCCGTGTCAGTGCAGGGTATGGGCTACTTCTCGGAGTACTCCGCAGTACGAGGAGCACGGAGTACTTTAGACCTCCATTCATTGTCATGGTGTAGGAAGTTGAGTTTCAGACTCGCATCTCTGGACTGCATTATTTGGGATGCATAGTTGCCACACGCAACTGTACGGATTAAAAGAAATTTGTGCAGGTCAACATCGATATGGCATTCGATTCTGGGGTTTGACCAAAATACTTCAGGTCGGGATGAGTATGGATGAGTAAGATCAGCGTTTACGGTTCCTCAAGTTCCTGGCTGCCATAGATATTGGACAGCTTGCCTACATCTGTTCTTTATTCGATTCAGAGCTTCACCGACAAGCATCAAGGCATATACACACTTCTTTTTCATATGTGTTTAAGCGACAACTCCTTCCCAATGACGACACCTCCGTTTAACAAGGGTGCCCAATGGACTACACCAAGTGATCCTTCCTGCAACTCTTAACTGTCTAGCTCATGCATCTGGTTCGTGCATCCCGCAAGTCTCGGAGTATGGAAACCCCATCAGCAAGCCCTCATAGGAGGGCAAGATCTTTCCACTTCTGACGTTTCACATATGAGGATTTGCAATTCCGTGCACTCATTTTCTGCACGAGTCAACCGTTCCTCGTCTGGAAAGTAAACAAAGACCATTCACGGCAACGATGTCTATAAAAGTGGTTTCAGCATTGCTGAGAATTCAAGGGGGGGGGTGGGGGGGGAAGGGCCATTGAAGCTTCTCTTGCAGGACGAGGGGACTTCCCGACACCCGAAAAGTCTCAATTTAAGCTCCAAGTCAAGGGGGTTGAAGAAAGCGTACGGAAACCTAGTTTACGTCTAGGTTTACGTCACCGCATCAGCATATTTCCAACCATGTGTAAAGCGAGACCGCCAAACCATTACAGCCAACAAATGGTTCAGACTTTAACACACAGCTACATAGAATCTTCAGAAAGGTAGACCGTAAAAACCTGGTTCTACTCTTTTGAGATTTCGATGGTCTCGCTTGTCCATCGTCAACCAAAAAGGGACCACCGAGGTCAACGGAAGAGATACGACTCCCAAATTAAGACCGAGATGAAGAATCTCCGGAGAAAAGGACACTCTTTCGTAACGTTAGAAGACACACTTCCCTTCCATCACATTCCTTGAAAGAAAGAAGAAAGGAAAGTGTGACTTCAAAGGCTACGAAGAGAGTCGTGCCTAGAGACTAGCGAAAGTATCAAAACTGAGTGTCAGCGGACACAACAGACAGGCTATATTTCTAAGGGAGTGGCTGACACGCTTAATCTCTGTGTCCTACCTCAGCTGATGGAAACCGGGAACGATGTTCCTCCGTAGTTGCCTTTCGTCAATGTGGAGGTCTCCACTGCTGCCGCGAGGAGAGAGGCAAGCAGCGCCGCAAGTGCTACAACTTAATTAGAAGGCGATTATCAGAACGGGCAGCGCAGCAATGGCTGGGGCATGTGAACGTCCAAATTTGACTTCGAACTTATGATTCCTTCAAATTATATTTAGGGGCCGATAAAGACATCGAAAGCCAAGTAACTAAGTAGATTATAATGTGAGTAAACAAAAAAGATGACAGTAACCACAGTAACCAAAAGGCTGTACTTCAAATGAAACAAGTGAAGCCTGCTCGAAGCTGCTCGATCCGAAGTTGTATAAACACATGAAATGTGTACCCGCTATTCACTGGACAAGGACGAGGACTTCTTCACTCGACAGAACTCTACTACCTCGGTCCTAAACTTAGTGACATCCATTTCTCGACTCAATTAACAATACAGATAACCTAGAGACTGTCCCTCAGATCATAACTTGCTCAATAGATACGACCCCACTGACGTCGAACATGCTCTCTCGACTTCGGACGAGATGGTCCGAGACAAAACTCCGACAAACAGGAGCACAGGTGCGGCAAGCATGAGGGTAACGAATCACTTTGTGGACGTTAGAGACCCGTAGGTCAAATGCTTCGCAAGATGCCTTCCAATTAATTCTCTCGATCACCAGGACACTATTTTCTTCTTGTTTGATCGCAAGGAAACTAGAAACTAGAAACAGGAAAAGTTACATCGAATGGTCGCGAACAGTATCGGTCCGTACTATTCTCGACAGGTTCCCCACTCCCAAACCCCCCGGGGATCGACTGAAATATATACCCGCGCATCTACGCTTCGCTTTCTTCGCGGCTTGCAGCCTAAAAGACACTTCTCGGCTACTGCAGAATCAGATAAACCCTAACCCGGTGAGAATGGGTCTCAACTACAACTATTACCTCGACTTGAGTTTCAGAATTACATAGATTATTTTACGGTTCCAGCCGCAAGGCGACAAGGGTACGGGAAATTCGGGAGTAAAACAAGTGCCCCCAGCTCAACACACGGCTGGTTTTCTGCCTCGATCCAAGATTACTTCCAGAGATTCTCATGTCAAGCAGTGTCCTGTCAGTCTGCGTCAGCTTCAGGTTGGGGATAGCTATCAGCACTTTCAGGAATGTCTGTACTAAAGGGTCACAATTGGGTCAGGTGATGTCCTAGCCCATGAGGGAACGGGGAGGGCGTTATGTTTAGGTTCTTCAACGCTGCAGAACATTCCAGACCCAGCGAGAATGGTGATGCCAAGCAGCTATTTTCGGAGCATATTCTTGCGTTTGCATTGGAGAGCGCCCTTCGGAGAGGAAAACTACACCAGTATGTCAGTGGGGAGATTCTGGTTTCCACGTCTACTGTCTAATATATCTTATCCACTGGCTTCGACCTTCTCTCTTACAGGGTCATACGCTTCATTGTTAGTCCGCTACCTTGTAGACAAAAGAGACGGACGTGAATGCTGATGGCTCTGTGTAGGGACGAGAGGCATGGCGGGGTGGGACTTTTTGGCTTTGGCTCGAATGTCGCGTGTGCTACAATAGAAACTGGCCCTCACGAAAGTGCATGGTTATGGAACAGGTCGAGCCGCCACTACAACATGTTCAGGTCGCGACAGAGTAGCAGCTCATACGCATATGGAGAGTGCTCTACTTGATGATCGTGGCTAGTGGCCCGATAATTGTACTATTCCGGTATCTCCAGTTATCAGATAAGTCGCTCCATATATATGTCGCAAATACTTCAGCATGAGTACCTCTCGTCCACCCCATGGCCCCTCGGTTCCGTTAGTGGTCGCCAAATTCCAAATTCTCTGAACGACTCGATGGTCAACAGTTGCCAAACCGTGATCTACTGTTTCTGTCCGAGTTCAGAGGCGAAGAACAGGCTCGGTTCTATCCTCAGTAGCATATATTTTTGGATTCTGATACGCGAATCTGGTCACTCGCACTGAGAGCGTGTCTTGGTTCCGAACCATTCCCTTACGGACCTCGTGACTTCTCATTCATCAGTTATTGTGGCTTCCTTGTCTCTTTGGCTACAGGGCTTCTGGCCTGCTAGGCTAACCCCACAGCCATTACAGAACGCTGGGAAGGATACCGTCGTTCTACCCTTTGCAACCAATCGTCTCTTTGTGATTGACATAAAACTAGGTAGGACAAGTTTTTCCCCCAAGAACGCTTCGGAGCCTCCACTCCTTCTCTGCACGAAGCACGACGACTACTGCATGCATAGAAATCCTATTACACTGAATGAGCTCTAACCGACCAACCAAGAGAGCTTTCACTGAAGCTGGTAAATGCAGAACGTGCATGCAATATATTCGGGACTTGTTGTCTCTCATAGCCATTGCATCCCATATAATTGACCGCCTCGGAGTAGTCCCCCAAGTTCCTACGCTTTCTGACAAGTTTGCAGAGACGTAGCAAACGGCATGCGTAATCACTGTAGTTAGAAATCACTATCATGACGGCAGCATTGCTCAAAAAGTTAGAAGAGTGTGGAGTCCACGGCTTAGGGCACACACCTGCTCGAACTTGTTTATGGGCTTGAACGACTGTATCAGCGCGGCACCCTTGTCCAAAAGATTAGTAGACACACACATGGGTCGACCAGGCACATCATCCGGACTCGATGGAATTGCCTGGCCTGGTGCTACGTCGCTGCTAGTCATGGTTTCGATCTCCTTCGATCGTTCGTGAGGACCCCTTCTCTGCGTGCTTCGGCCTCCTGCTCCAAGATCCTGCCTCACAGTCCCTCCTTTCTCAAAGCTCCTCAATTTTCTCCCTTCGTGATCGTCGTCTCAACCTCAACAAGCTTCTCCACGAACCCCTTACAGATTCTTCACACAATTCCCACTACAACCTACGAAACAAAGCCCAACGATCTCTTTCTGAATCGTAATTCACTGCTGTTCGATTTCTGTCGATTTCGACTTCTGTTAGAAGAATACTGAATTGCGTTGCTGCTCTCGAGGTTCGTTGCTAGCATGCTTGCCACGCGGTCTTCCACTCTAATCTACTTAGTCAGTCTACGCGTGTACAAAAAAGTTCGTCTAGTTGGCAGGCGCTGTACACCAACCTCGTACGTACTTTAACTCAAGGTCATTCTATTTCATTGCCACGTTAGCAACGTGTAACAACGTGTCACCAGAGTGTCCTCCATCCTGACACGCGATTCAGCTTCGCTGGCACAGATTCGGATGAACCTGCTGCGTGAATGCCATTAACCATCACAAATATGCTCTCCCAGGACATTGCAGCTTATTAGGAGGTGCGAATGTTAGAATCTTCACGGAAGATTTTCCCCTGCGGTGGGAATTTTTCTTTGCCCTTGAGCTGTAGCGATCGTAAGTTTGAATTTCTCAACTCACGTCATATACTACGTTAGTTAATGATGAAATCTAACTAAACTAACATCGGTTTTTCACATCAATTATTTTTTAATTAAATTTGATTTTACACTTCAAACATCTCCAAATCAAACTCAATTCACAGGTTTAATTTGTTTACCTAAGGATAGTGCAATGAGGAAAATTGTTTCATTAAACTTACCACTGCGGCGAGGAGGTTTGCTTTGCTACACTTGCTCGTGAATTTTTGAGGTGAATTATTTTCACTAGCCATGGTCTGCTTCTGCGATTCAAAAATGCTCCGTGTTTCTGAACATAAATTATTATAGACTGTAGAACGCATTCTACAGATGGAGGTTTTTGTAGAATCTAACCATGGTTTTGTTCAATCTTTAGAATCTTCAGATGACAACGAATCTTCGGATGACTTGAGTTCAGATGATGGTTTAGATTTATACAAAGTTGTACGCAACTCACGCTATTTGGATAGACCCTTGGATTTGCTAAATCTAAGGATTTTGTGGAGAACTTTTTCTATAATCTTTCTCCACTTTTGTTTCATCAGGTGACTAAAATGAAAGAAAATCTTTCATAATACTTTTGGATCTTCTAGCGGATCATCATGTTTTCTAGAATCGTGTTAGAACAGAACAAGCACCATTGGATATGCAACTGGCGGTTGCTCTTGATAGACTCGGGCATAACAAAAATGGAGCTTGTCTAGACAAGTTTTTATTCTTATGAGGTATAGCTCATGGTAGTATGGTGAATTACACGAAGAGAATAATGATCGCTTTGGAGTCAAAACTCAAGAACCAAATGAAATGGTCTTCTTCTCAAGAAAGAACTCATATTGCTCGTAAGTTTGCTGCAAAAGGATTTCTAGGATGTATCGGATTGGTTGGTGACACTCTACTTCTTTTGAGTCAAAATTTCATGATGAAAAAATTTATTTCGAAAGAAAATATAATTATTAGATCAACGTCCAAGTCACATGTGATCACAAGAGGAAGATTTTGTTATGTTTTACAGGAATACCTGGTTCTTGTAAAGACTTGGATTTCTTACAAAGGTCTGGAATGTGAAGATTTCTGGAGTCAAGGAATTCATTCTTTGAAGATCATCAATATTTACTTGGTGATTTTGGTTACTAACCTCTTCACCATTTAGTTCCTTCTTTCAAGATGACATCAAGAGATAAAAAGAAAAAAAATTTCAATACATGCGTAGCTCATGCATGGATTACCAACGAGCATGTTATATGAATTTTGGAGTCTAGGTGGCACTCGTTGAAACAAATACGAACTCAGTTGAAGAATAAAAATGAAAATCATTTTGTAGTCAAGTGGATTAATTGTTGTGCTATGTTGCACAACTATCTCATAAACTGTTTGGACGAATGGACTGAAGAAAATAGAGAAGTTGTTCTAGAACGCAATGATAGAGATGTGGATCTAAAAATCCTGAACCAAACGCAATGATAGAGATGTAGATCTAAAAATCCTGAACCAAAAGATAATATTTCCAATGGAATTCTGAAATAGAACAGAGAAATAAAGTAATGGTGTATAGAGTTCAACACAAGAGTTGGTGATGTCTTAAACCATTAATCTATAAAGTTTGGTTGTTTGAATTGTTGTCTACTGATTATATTCATATCATATTCAATATCAGTCTCATAAGATATAAGCAACACAATTCATATATCATATAAATGAAAAACTCACATAATGTGCATAGTCAGAGATAAACTCTAAATCATCGTCTTGTCATATAATGTTGAATTGTGTCACGTCTCACTCGAAATGCGCACGAGCTCTACATCAAATGAATCTCAGGAAGTGTCACGTCAACCCAATAACCTCTAAGGACGATAAGGATCAACAGCAAACGTTGGAGTATAGTGCTCCTTCACATACAAAGGAGTATCTTATGCAATATCTCTCCACGTGAGAAGCAACTTCTCTCTTAAGTAACTATCCCTATAGCTATAGTGTGATGAAAGATGAGAACGTAGATAGATGAAGAACATTGAATGAATGATTGGTTGTATTCTTCATTGGATAATCATCAATTCTTCACCAGAAAGTCATATTCTACACGCGAGCGTGCAAATGTTGTAATCACTTAAGCAACTGAAGTCCTTCAGATAAAGAGGAAATTGTCATGTGCTACCTCCATAACTGTCTTGTATTTGAAACACATGTCTTGCGATCAAACTTTTTATCTTTAAAAATAAAAGATAAAAAATTAGATAAACATATAAGCAAAATATACAATAAGATCAGTTGTTCATGCACCTTCTTTGGTCTATAAGGCCAGCTGTTCATGCATCTCTATTAGTCTCCTCCGTGCCAGCAAGATACAATTTATCAAGTACATCACATGTTTCCACTCCATGTGTACGTACATCCACAAAAGATATCTCTTGTCTTTATCATGACACTCAAGGAACCATGATTCTAAACATGATCGTCGCACTTGTAAACGCTCTTCAAACTAGCATGGAGCACGAACGTATATCTAACCAACTCCTCATCAAGTATAATTTCTTGATCTTGAATGCTCGCACATTGAGTACGTACGACCGTATAAACTGTCAACAATATAAAACCTAGCAAAATCAAACGTCAAATATAACCTCACGATCTTCATAATCAATCTACACATAAAGCACGTTATAGAGAACATCAGGCAACATATAGCAAATATCGTACGATTGTATAATGTCGCTACCTTCAGTCTCAAGGTCGGACATAGACGTGAACAACAGAACCCTAGTGGACTTGAGCTAGGTTGTGAACGCCTGCGAGTAGGACTTAACGGCTTGACCGAGAAGTCGAGATCAGATGAACCCTAAGTGGTTTTCTGAACCAAGGTTGGAACATTGGGTTATGACATAACGACCTATCCCAAGACGACCCCAGATGAAAGTTGACTTAAAGAGGTAAGTCTAGAAACGGATCGAAATATAGGTCTGAGACGTGGGTCCGAGACGTGGATCTGAGATGCAGATGGACCGTGGTTCGGACGCTGGTCCGAACCACAGGGTCGAGTTGGGTCTCGACCACAGGTTCTCGAAAAACAGCTAAGTGTTAGAGCTCCAGTGACGTTTTAGGTTGTGGACAGAGCTCCACGTAAGATCTCGAGGTGAATAAGATATTAGAAAGGACTCAGTGAGGACTTTCCAGTGATATGCAGAACTCCTCGAACTGACCTCTGAGATGAGAATTATGGCTGATCCGTGATCGGGTTGTGGTATAATTTTCAAGGACCAAAGAGGAGGGTGGGGCCGCGGATCCCCATAAGTATATATGAGGGGGGCTCGATGTCTGGGTGGGTCAGGACGAGTCACCCGATCTCAGAGTTTGACGAACAGACCCTGGGGGCATGAGGTGATGGCTGAACCAGTTCCAAGGCACGTTCTGATCTAGACTTGGACGTCTGGATTAGGAACGATGTAAGGGCTAGAGCAAGACTAGAGAACGAGACGGTGAGTTAGACCACCGTTTGGGAGCCTAGACCCAGACGGACATCACGGGCAGTTGGGCCGTTAGGTGTGCTAGAGGTACAGTTTAGGACCCTGGACTTTATGAGAAGTCCGTCTTAAGTCATCTTGTAGCTTGCTCATGTTTTGGGATCGACCTAGGCGGGTCTAGGTCGGGACTTAGGGATTGCTGAGCTTGATGATTAGGGAGGCGGTCCGGCTCCGGTCCGGATCAAACTGAGTTAAGGTAAGTGGTGCATGGACGTTAACTTGTGATTGTGGTTTGCAGGTTAGCGGTGTGAATTTTGTGACCTACTGAGCAAAGCTTCTGTTGACGCAACAAGGCGGTAGGTGCGCAAAAAGTGGTATCAGAGCGACACTTCAGTGAGCGAGAACTTGAGGTAGCAGCTGAAGGCTAGACGCTTGAGGAGGGATGCGAGACACGAAGTAAATCAACGTTTCTAGGTGAACACTTGGAGCGATGACTGACGTCAGACAAAGTTTCAAGAGGAAGACCAAGAGACGAGTGGCGGCTGACGCCGGGACCAGATCGACTCGAGTTAGTCCCGAGGTACAGTCCGAGAACGATAACCGACAACCTTGACCTCAACGTCAAGGGAGCCCAGTACTAGCTGCGGCACCGGTGCAACAAGATGAAGTTTTGCCAACGGTGTCCAACGATTCAGGCGCGGGAAGCCAAAGAGCCTTGTATGCGGAACTCATCAAGATGATGAAGACCATGCAGGAGGGTATGATCTTCAAGGATAAATGTATCGCTGAGCTTGAGACAGACCAAGGGAGTTCTTCGTCTACCAGAAAGCTTTGTAAGATGAATTTGCCGACTCCGTTTTCAAGTATAGGATTTCTTAACGGGCTCGCAAGGTTAAGGATTTCTTAACAGAGTTTGACCTATACTTTGAAGCGCATCAGGCTAAGGAGTCAGACAAGGTGAGAGCGGCGGTTACGTTCCTAAAGGATCATGCACGTCTCTGGTAGACTGCATACAGGGACGAGCATGCCTTGACCGTCTCGGCGCTTGGTTGGGAAGAGTTCAAGGAGTTGCTCACGAGACGATTCACTCCAAAGTATCAAAGGATTCAGGATGGTGTTGAGTTGATAAGACTGAAGCAGACGGAGACCTTAAGTGCTTATGCGCGAGTTCAGTGCTAAACTGGATTTGTTCTCAAAGTGGACTGAGGAGACCAAAATATGTATATTTATTGAGAGACTCAAGTCTAACTCGGAGAAGGCTCTCTTCGGATGTCGAAGCTACTTGAGACATGTGCCGAACTTTTGAAGCCGAGGGAGTGGATTGGAGACGACGAAGTCCAACAATAGAAATCTTTTGAACCACGCATCATGGACAAGTCTCAAAAGAAGAACAAGGACTTCAAGCGACAATGGGAAGGGATGAGAAAGATCCAAAGGATTCTTCTACCCCTACAGCAAAGTGGCAGCAAACAGAGTCGAAGCCTAAGGAGCAAACATCTCAGAATGGCAATGATGCTAAGTTTACTTGCTACAATTGTGGCGAGGTGGGCCATATTGCTAAGGGGTGCACGAAACTTAAGGTTAGTAACTGTAGCATGAATGCGTTTGTTGCAAAAGACTTGTTGGAGGATCAGATGACTGTGACCTTGAGAACAACGAAGAAGACTCTGGGACTGATGTTTCTATAAGCCAAAGTTGCTAACCGTGATGTTACTTTTCTTGTAGAAACAGGAGCGACCTACTCCTTCATAAGTCCGAAGTTGATGAAGAAGTTGGGCTTGTCTACCTCCAAGACAGACAAGCTTTATTTCACGTGCGCTTTGCCAAGGGCAAGACGTACCAAACTTCTGAAGTGACCTTGGACGTATGATTTGCGTGTGGGAAGTTGGAGTTCACAGAGAACTTCACGGTGTGCAAGATGAATGATATCCATGCGGTTTTTGAAAACACTTTCTTAGACAAGTTTGAAGTGGAACTTATGCGGAAACTTTTAAGGTTGAACGTTAGAGTTAAAGGACGGAAACTAGGAGTGAAGTTGATCCGAGAGACGCAAAAAATTGACAACTTTGCGGTGAATTGATCAAAGACAAACAGATGGACTTCAACGACGGAGTCATGTGTTTGATGCGGGTTGCAGATTTCATGGTGGGTGGTGCACAAGAGGAAACATCAGGAGACGTGATTAAACTTCCGAAGGTACTTCCCGAAGTGATTTAAGGAGTTTGGGGATGTCTTGACGGATGAGTTACATGCTGAGTTAACTCTAAAGCGGGTGGTGGATCACAAGATCGAGGTTTTGTCAGGATCAGAACCATCTTCTTAAGCTCCTTACCAACTCAATCAGGTGGAACACCTTGAGTTGAAAAGGCAACTCGGCGAGCTATTAGCATGGAGATATATTCGAACCAGCAAGTCACCTTATGGAGCCCCAGTTCTTTTTGCAAAGAAGAAGGATGGGAAGTAGACTCTGTGTAGATTATCGTGCACTCAATAAGATGACAGTGAAGAATAATTATCCTTTGCTAAGGATAGATGACCTGTTTGATAGGTTAGCGGACGCGAAGTACTTCAGCAAGATAGACTTGAAGTCAAGATATAACTAGATCCGGATAGCTGATCTAGATGTTGAGAAGACCGCTTGTCGAACCAAATATGGATCGTTTGAATTCGTGGTGATGTCATTTGGACTCTGCAACGCCCCTTCGACGTTCACTACAATTGATGAACACAATTTTTCGCGAGGAGGTGGATGAGTTTGTCATCGTTTACATCGACGACATCTTGATCTACTCCAAAACCTTGGAGTCGCACGCGGAGCATAAGTTGTTTGCCAACGTTGACAAGAGTGAGTTTGGTTTGGAGCACATTAACTCGGAGTCGGCCCGGATATGCAAAAGGTGGATGCGATTGTGACTTGGGAGCCTCCGACTACAGTGAAAAGGACGCGGCGATTCTTAGGATTGACGTAGTTCTACCGCAAGTATGTGAAGGGGCTTTCAAAGATGACGAAGCCGTTGATGGACTGGACGGGAAAAGACGCACAGGTAAGTTGGACCAAGGAGATGGATGATGCGTTACAGATGATCAAATCCATTTTGTCGAAGACGCCAGTTTTGAAGCTGCCAGAGTTCGACAAACCATTCGAGGTGCACATGGATGTGAGCGACTATGTGATTAACGTAATGTTGGTGCAGGATGGAAAACCTATAGCGTACGAAAGCAAGAATTTATTTGAGACGGAGAGTCGATGATTGACTCACAAGAAGGAACTGTTTGCGGTAGTTCATTGCTTGATGAAATGACAGCATTACTTGAGATTTCACAAAACTCAAATGTATACCGACAATATTTCGCTCAAGTACTTTGAGACACAAGATCGAGTGACGTCAAAGCAACTATGTTGGTATGATACCTTGGCGCTCATGAATGTGGAATTAATCCACAAAGCGGGAAAGGACAATATGGTTCCTGACGCCTTGAGTCACAAGGAGGAATAATTTTCATCGTCAACACAGATTTTGCGAGCTATGTATCCTAAGGAGTCAGACTTGTAGAGGCGAATATGTGAAGGTTACATGGGCGATGTCCAAGCGAATGAGTACTTGGAACAACTCAATCAAGGAGTGAAGTTGCAGAACATGCAGCTGAGACATGGCTTACTCAAAGAAAGTCATGATGCGCCTTAACAGGCCATAAAAGAGAAAAGTCCACTTTAGCAGTGATAGCTAAAAAGTTTTATTGATCTCACATGAAAGACGATGTTGCTCACTTTCTGAAAACATGCGTAACATGTCATAACATGTCAAGCGAACCGCGTTTCTTATGAGAAGAAACAAGGATTGCTTCATCCTTTACCGATTCCAGCCAGACCTTCGGGAAGCATTAGCATGAACTTTATTACCTCTCTACCTGACTCAAACAGATATAATGCAATCTCGGTGATAGTTGATCGGTTTAACAAACTAGTGAAGTTTATCTCGACCTTGGATACCGCAACAGCGTTCACAACTTCTCGGTTGTTCCTAGATACTTGATAGCGTTGTCGTGTCGGATATTGCATGAAGGATGTCCAGGAAAACGTGAGGTTCCTGGTTGTGGAGATGTTGTGTGCTGAACAGAGACAAGACAGAGAAAAACAACCACGAAAATGAATGTTGCAATATATATCAACCCCCAATGTACGTACACTATCGGTTCTTTCTTCTTAAGAACACAAAACTGAGAAACAGACCAGAGCGGTCTGTAATCTACTTCAAAGCCCCTAAAACGAACCCATGGATCTCAACTCTGACCCAAAACCACCGAAACGTAGTTCAAAGCAAGAGAAACTTCTCTTTGCAAACAGAATGAGCTGCACCAACACCATATGATTCAACCCCAAGTCCAAACCACATTCATGTACAAGCTCTTAGCTAAAGCTAGCTACCACAAGCTGTACATAACCAACCGGAACTCTAACGAACTCAAAAGGACGAAACTTGTAGCGAATGAACCGAAAAAGGTCTATCTGAGAACTTTCTTTTTTCGCCAAGCAGTCTTTAAATGTCGATAAGGTCTCCTTCCCTAACTCCGTTGGCCCAAGAAACCTTCAGATTCGACTCCCAACAGCCGAGATATCGTCGATTTTCGGTCGTAGACAATCGAACCTTCAAAAACTCCTCCTTGTGACTTAAAACCGCACACACCGCACAAACGGATCGTCTAAATTGATATACGTCTTCTCTAGCAGGTAGATCTAGCTACATTGAACCCAACGAGACTCCAAACAAGCCGTTGGAGTTCCCCTTGCAAAACCACGCAAGAAATTTGATTGCAGGTTGCAAAACACTGGCGTAAATCAGCTCCTTGCGGCTCAAACTTGCTCACCACACCCAAACCAACAATCCAATCCACACATTGGTCTTCTCCTATGTGTAGATCAAGACTCCCTGATCGCATAGGCACCAAGAACGAAGAGCTTGGCTCATCAATCGCGAAGAACAAACCAATCTCAGATCGCAAACGAACAAAAATCTGATGTAAGCGCTTCCTTGCGAGCCAATTTCACTCAGAACACCCAAACCGCCCGATGAAACTTTGTACCGTCTTCAATTTTCTGTAGAACTCGGCGTCCTGATCTCGATGGATCCAAGGACAGCAAGTTTAGACTCCGGAACGGCCAGAACGGTCCAACTCTCCTTCACAGGTCACTGAAGCTCCCCAAAATCTCCTTCCTGCGTCTCAATTTCTTCTAGTACACACCCCCCGATCCGTCTCTTCATAAACCGTCTTATCCTGTGCGTAGCCTGCACATATCTGAACCCAACGACGCCTTGTGCGCTTGCATTGGACCTCCAAATCTCTCGAACCGTCCGCTTACAGGTTACAAGTGCCAGCTAATCCTTTAAGCTGCCCCTTACGTCAGTCTCTGTACGTACAAGGTTTCTATGATAATGAAGAAGCTGGCCTCTTGCGTCTTTAATATAACGCCTAGAGCCGTTAATACCCAATCAGCAAGTAAACTAAGGCCCAGCTTGATTTTCCCATCTTTTGAATCACGTAACTTCTCCACTAAGCGTCCAAATGAAGTGGACGAAGTGCCCATGGAAAGCTGACAATGAGCTCTACCCATCGGTGTAATGAAAATGAAGATCCAAAGTTGTGCCAAAAGCCCCTAAGCTGGGACCTTGCTTGTTTTCTCCATCTTTTGAGTCATGTAACTTCTCCACGAGGCGTCCAAACGAAATAGACAAAGTGCCTATGGAAAGTTGACAAGGAGCTCTATCCACTGATGCGATAAAAGCGAAGATCCGAAGTTGTGCCAAAAGCTCGTAAGCTAAGGCCTAGCTTGTTTTACCCATCTTTCGAGTCTTGTAACTTCTCCACTAGGCGTCCGAGCGAAGTAGACGAAGTGCCTATTGAGTGCTGACAAAGAGCTCTATCCACTGATGCGATGAAAATGAGATATGAAATGATGCCAAAAGTCCGTAAGCTAAGGCCTAGCTTGTCTTTCTCATGAGTGTCTTCGGAACGACAAGCATCGAAGTCTGAATTTCAGATAGGAGCCGGTCCACGACACGACATCCATCCCCTCTGAACTTGTGCATCCTTCGGTATGCACCAGAAATACCAACCAAAGAATGGATTGGCACGCACACTCGTTCTCATCTTGTCATCCTCTCTCTCATCTCAGTCAACCTCATCCTCAAGGTTGCAACCTGATTGTCATCTTGAAGTTGCTACCCTGTCATGATCTTCCCTAGATCCATGCTCATCGACTTTCTCTTCAATCTCCCATCCAATCACCCCTTCTAGATCTACACATCTTTCAATATGCGAAGACATAGAAGGAATACCCCATCATACCATAGAAATGTCTTCCATCCGTCTTGTAAAACCTCATCGTCGAAGTTTGTGATCCAAATGTCGTAGTAGACATCACCCATCTTCCCAATCATCACCGCATATCTTGATTGTAATCCTCAACCTCAAGTCTGTACATGTCATCATATGTATCCAACTCTTCTTTTCTGTTTTCTGAAAAAAAAGAACCACACTGCTGCAACCAAAATCCTCAACTGCAATCATCATTATCTCGCTGTACATGGTATCCTCCTCAATCATCATCCTCCATGATCTTTTCTTCTGAAAACTCTTACTACCTCCCTAGCATCATTCTCTCAACCTTCTTCTGAAAACTTTTTGAACCCCCCAAGCATCATCCTCCCAACCCTAATCACCTTCAGCAATGGCTTCTCTCCTGTAAGCCATACTTACCCATCATCCTATACCCGCACCCTCAGCATGTCTATCCTTGATGATGTCAATGTAGGCATCATGGACTTCTTTTGTAGTTGCACCCAAATCCTCCCGTGATAAGAACCCAACTTTCGTATCTCGAATGCGCTCCTCCCAACTTCTCTTCACATCCATCATTGTATCAATATCTGGTTGTTGTATGTTTGCAACCAGATCAACCATGTCCACTGTCTACACCTCAACCATCTCCTCCGGTTGTGAAGGATCGTCCTCCATTGCCTGTTCAAGAAGAATAGTTTCCTGTTGAACCTTATCCTCCTCAGCTTGCTTCTTCGAAGAAATCTCTTCTTGTCTTTTTTCTCGCTCTGCATCGTGGATGCAGTATCCAACTTGAGCTCGTTTAGATCCTCGTGCTCATCCAAATCATCCATATGGAGATCATGCTCAATCTCCTCCACCTTAGCACCATAACTTGTAGCTTCGATAGCTACAACTGCATGTGCTGCAACGTAATCATCCACAAACTTCTTCATCCCTCCTTTACCAACGTTGGCTTGAAGGAGAGTACCCGAACTTCTGAATGCTACCTTTCCATCCTCCCAAGAAATAATCTCACGTTGCAAAGACTCTACAAAGTCGATGCAATCGTCTCGTTGATGATCAGTACCATTACACAACAAGCACTGATGTACCCAAGCTGGTTTGGGTACAAGCACCGTCTTCGTCGACAATCCCTTATCCTCCAACCTAGTAACCTTAGCTTGTAGATCTTGCATCTTTTGCCCTAGGTCCTCGATGGTTGGATATTTCTCCTCTACAATCACAACTGGAGGTTGAACCTCAGATACTACCCGAACTGGTGTGATAGTCAGCGATACATGTGTTGATCTTGTAACCCTTTTTCTTGTATGTCTCCAAACAAGAAGCTCAACCGCTTCATGCACAACCTCCCAATTCTTTGTCAACCCTTCTTCTTCCTCCTCATCTTCCAAAAGTAGCTCCAACCGCTCTTGTCATGGTTCATCAACAGCTTGAAGAAACAACTCTGTCTTGTAGGTCTCCAAGGTTAGCTTGTCCACCCGAGATAGTTGAGAAAATTGTCTCTCGAACTCCTTTAACAGCTCTGTAGGCTATAAACTCTTGTTGGGTCGGTTGATCCATCCCAAAAATGATTTCTTGGTTACTCGATCTGAGTTTCTCAAGAAATATTCCTCCATCAGCGCATGTGAAAATGTATCTTAGTTCTTCTCAAAACGCTTCACGAGATCTTTCACATGCTCCCTTATCTCAGGCACCGCAGAGAGTTCAAATGTCTCGATCATCTCCTTCTCCGATACCTGATCCAAATCCATCTCCGTCGTGTAACATCTCAAGTAGTATGAGGATGTCTCTCCCATCAAATAGATCGAGCTTGTCGATCATCTTTCGAAGCGCCTTCGTCCCCAAAGTCTCTTTTTGTTGGTTCCCTTGCTCTTGTCGCAAAAACAAAGTGAAGGCTTGAAACAAACATGCAGTTGCTGCATCCAATTGCACCTCTGGTATCCCCTCTGATCCGTTCATCCCGTCCACAGTCATGGCTCGTCTCATCCTTCCATCCTCCCATGATCCCAAACCATCTAGAAGTCCATCATCCCTGATCCGCAGCATCCTCTCGGACAATCGTATCCATCTTCATCCTCGTTCATCATTGTTGATCTCCTCTTCCAAGTTCAAACACAGAAATCTCCACCCTAGACCTTCACGTCGAGTTCACCACCGTTGTTGTGTCGAATATTGCGTGAAGGATGTCCAGGAAAACGCAAGGTTCCTGGTTGTGGAGATGTTGTGTGCTGAACAGAGACAAGACAGAGAAAAACAACCACGAAAATGAATGCTGCAATATATACCAACCTCCGATGTACATACGCTACCGGTTCTTTCTTCCTAAGAACACAAAACTGAGAAAAGACCAGAGCGGTCTGTAATCTACTTCAAAGCCCCTAAAACGAACCCCTGAATCTCAACCTTGAACCAAAACCACCGAAGCGTAGCTCAAAGCAAGAGAAACTTCTGTTTACAAACAGAATGAGCTGCACCTACACCATACGATTCAACCTCAAGTCCAAACCACATTCATGTACAAGCTCTTAGCTAAAGCTAGCTACCACAAGCTGTACATAACCAACCGGAACTCTAACAAACTCAAAAGGACGAAACCTGTAGCGAATGAATCAAAAAAGATCTATCTGAGAACTTCCTCTTTTCGCCGAGCGGTCTTTAGATGTCGATAGGGTCTCCTTCCCTGACTTCGTTGGCCCAAGAAACCTTCAGATCCGACTCTCAACAGCCGAGATATCGTCGATTTTCGGTCGTAGACGATCGAACCTTCAAAAACTCCTCCTTGCGATTTAAAACCACACACACCGCACAAACAGATCATCTAAACTGATATCCGTCTTCTCTGGCAGGTAGATCTAGCTACTTTGAACCCAACGAGACTCCAAACAAGCCGTTTGGAGCTCCCTTTGCAAAACCACGCAAGAAATTTGATCGCAAGTTGCAAAAAACTGACGTAAATCATCTCCCTGCAGCTCAAACTTGCTCACCACACCCAAACCAACAATCCAATCCACACATGGTTTTCTCCTATGCGTAGATCAAGACTCCCTGATCGCGTAAGCATCAAGAACGAAGAGCTTGGCTCACCAATCGCGAAGAACAAACTAATCTCAGGTCGCAGACAAACAAAAATCTGATGTAAGCGCTTCCCTGCGAGCCAATTTCACTCAGAACCCTGAAACCGTCTGATGAAACTTTGTACCGTCTTCAATTTCTTGTAGAACTCGGCGTTCTGATCCCGATAGATCCAAGGACAGCAAGTTTGGACTCCGGAACGGTCCGAACGGTCCAACTCTCTTTCACAGGTGACTGAAGCTTTCCAAAATCTCCTTCTTGCGTCTCAATTTCTTCCAGTACACACCCCCCGATCCGTCTCTTCATAAACCGTCTTATCCTGTGCGTAGCCTGCACATATCTGAACCCAACGACGCCTTGTGCGCTTGCATTGGACCTCCAAATCTCCCGAACCGTCCGCTTACAGGTTACAAGTGCCAGCTAATCCCTTAAGCTGCCCCTTACGTCAGTATCTGTACGTACAAGGTTTTTGTGATAATGAGGAAGCTGGCCCCTTGCGTCTTTAATATAACGCCTAGAGCCGTTAATACCCAGTCAGCAAGTAAACTAAGGCCCAGCTTGATTTTCCCATTTTTTGAATCACGTAACTTCTCCACTAAGCGTCCAAATGAAGTAGACGAAGTGCTCATGGAAAGCTGACAACGAGCTCTACCCATCGATGTAATGAAAATGAAGATCCGAAGTTGTGCCAAAAGCTCATAAGCTGGGGCTTAGCTTATTTTCTCCATCTTTCGAGTCCTGTAACTTCTCCATGAGGCGTCCAAACGAAATAGACAAAGTGCCTATGAAAAGTTGACAAGGAGCTCTATCCACTGATGCGATAAAAGCGAAGATCCGAAGTTGTGCCAAAAGCTCGAAGCTGGGGCCTAGCTTGTTTTACTCATCTTGTGAGTCTTGTAACTTCTCCACTAGGCGTCCAAGCGAAGTAGACGAAGTGCCTATGGAGTGCTGACAAAGAGCTCTATTGGAGCCGATCCACGACACGACAGTTTCACATGGATTACCCTCGAATATTATTTCAGACCGAGACTCCAAGTTCACAAGTATCCTTTGGAAACACTTGTTTCAAAAGTTGAGAACTAAGTTAAAATTCAGTATCGCTTTTCATCCTGAAACGGATGGACAAACAGAACGAGGAACTGTGTGAGCACGGACCAAAGTGATTGGGTCAAGTGGCTCAATCTTGCGGAGTATTGCTACAATTTCATGAAGCATTCAATGACTGATGAATCACCTTTCTTGCTGGCTTACGAACGTGAGCTAGAAGGACCTCTTGACTTGACTCTTGCAGGGAGTTCTACATCGGCACGACCAAGAACACGGCAAACATGAGCTGAAGAGTTGGTGGTGGAAATGCAACGGTGCGAGGAACAAGTGAAGAAGAACCTCAAGAAGGCGTAGCAACGGTACACGAAGCAAGTAAACAAGCATTGGCAGCAAGTGAAGTTTCAAGTGGGTGAAGAGGTATGGTTAAGTGCAAAGAACTTCATCCTTCCGGAGAGAATATCGGCGAAGTTTTCATCAAAGTTTGCGAGACCTTTTGTCACTGTCAAGAATCCGTACAAAGATGTCTATACGTTAGATCTTCCTCTCGAGTGACAATTGCATCCGACTTTTCATGTTTCTTTATTAAAGAAATGATTCAAGGATGATTTGCGACCGTAGCGCAAACAAGTTCTCAGACCTCAACCTGATGTCATACAAGACAAAGCAGAATACGAGATAGAGGTCATTTTGCGATCGCGGCGTAAATCTAACCGGATGGAGTACTTGGTCAAATGGTGTGGATATCATTTGAAGGAAGCAACTTGGGTGCCATAGGAAGAACTAGGATATGCAAGTGAAGTATTGGACCTCTTCAAACGGCGACAAGGACAACAAGGGAACGAGCTGGTTTAGATAAGCATCTAAATCAAGACTAAGTCTTGATGTCAAGACTAAGTCTTGATGTCAAGACTTAGGTTTGCCGTAGCGTTGGCAAAGCAAGTATGAATCTTCATACTTGTCTTGAGGCTTGGAGTGATATTGCATTGCGGTTTTAGTAATTGCAAAGTAAACTTAATCGCGCATCTAAGTCAAATCAAGTTGCGACCAGAAAGTGATTTTCGGAGGACCTCGTAAGTAGGTGTGAATACTTATAAGTTAGCAAGTTAGAATCTTAAGGAAAATATTTAGAAATTGTCAACTAGTTTTGTTTAGGGGTGACCAAAAAAGTAAGGCTTTCTCCGAGACTAGTTGAAATTTTCTAAGTGTTCTAGCGACAACTTAAGATTCAAGCCAAGAAGGGAATTGCGGGTTAGCTACCAGAACGTAATTCTGACGTCAAGGGGTTGGCTACCCATTTTGAACTTGGCATTAACTTAAGGATCATTGTTGATGAGGACACAACCACCAAAGTGGGGGTGAGTGTCGCGATCCTCAGTCTCAAGGTCAGACACAGACGCGAACAACAGAACCTAGTGGACTTGAGCTAGGTTGTGAACGCTACGAGTAGGACTTAACGGCTTGACCGAGAAGTCGAGATCACATGAACCCTAAGTGGTTCTTTGAACCAAGGTTGAAACATTGGATTAGGACATAAAGGCCTACCCCAAGATGACCCAGATGAAAGTTGACCTAGGGGGATAAGTTTAGAAACAGACCGAAATATAAGTCTGAGACATGGGTCCGAGACGCAGAAAGACCGTGGTTCGGACGTTGGTCCGAACCACAGGGTTCGAGTCTGGATCTCGATCACAGGTTCTTGAAAAACGACTAAGTGTTGGAGCTCCAGCGATGTTTTAGGTCGTGGACGGAGCTTTACGTAAGATCTCGAGATGAGTAAGATATCATTGGAAAGGTCTCGACGAGGGCTTTCTAATGATATGCAGAACTCCTCGAAATGATCTCTGAGCTGAAAATTATGACCGATCCCGTGATCAGGTTTTGATATAATTTTTAGGGACCAAAGTTGCTACAAACTAACATTCATAATGCTTTTTTACAAACATCAACGAGGTAAAACATGCATTCTAACAAAACAAAATGTACAACAATACGCAATGCATATTCAACAACTATAGATTCATCAACAAAAATAACTTCCACTCACTTCGAGTCTGTCGACTGGAGTTGACACCATCTCCGAAATGCTTCTTTGCATGAGTTTTCTTCGTCTTTCTCCTCCCCTTTGATCTCCAGCGCTGATCCTATGAAATTTGAATCTCCTCGTAAATTAATCTCTCCCTCCCCTCCTCGCTCCTTCTCCTCTCCCTAACTCTCTTCTCTTCTCTTCTCTTCTCTTCCCTCTGTGTTGTTTCAACTCTCTCTCCCTCAACTCACATCTCTCCTCTCTTCTCTTCTCTTCTCTTCTCTCTCTCCCCTCCTCCTCTCCTCTTCTCCTTCTCTCTCGACTCCTCTCTCTCTCTTCTTCACTTCTTGCAATGGACTCGCCATGTACAACAACTTGCCAAAAGCAACATATCAAACTCCAACTTCAGAAAAAAATGTGTGTGCTGCATTAATATCACGGAGTAAGGGTGCTGTATTTAGACTAAGTGCTGATTTCACGTAATCCAAAAGGTTAAGGGTGCATACGGATAACTTTATAACTCTCTCAAAATCCCCTCAGTTATGATAAGGGAACAAAGTTATTCGTGTTTTATTATGTAGTGTGTGTTAGTGACTTGCGGACACTAGTCATCTAGACGAAGTGGAATCTTCAAGTCTAATATTGACATCCTCTATTAGCTTTTCTGTTGTATTGTGTATTACGAAAGGGCTTTACTACCGAACGAATTGTTCAATGTTTGGGTAGACCCATCTTCACAACAGTAGGCTGACCGAGATCATATAGTGCTCGGACTCTACTACGTTAAACCTCAAGATCGTAAAAGTAAACCAGAATTAGAGTTTACACTTGAAATGTTTTTTGTTATCGGAAAAGATATAATTGTTAAGTAAGAAATTCTGTACTAAATTGATAAAGAGAAACAAATTTATTATAAATATTGAATGATAAGTATACCTAGTTAGACTTAGGAGATGGTCTAGACAATGAAAGCGAAGACAAGATCACTTTAAAAAGTACATATATGGACAATGCAAGAAGATTTTGAGATAACCCATAAGAGGAACGCTGAGAGATGCGCTTCTGAGACTATATATTCGAGGTTGCTCACTAACACATCATATTTTGCTCAAAGTCTAATTTATTCCATAACTCTTTTCAACAAAAAGATTAAATGATAATTAAACCTTTGCAAGTTTACTTCCGATGGAGAAAGTGAATAAATATACATGCAACATGAATTTTCAAACCAGTTGAGGAAGATGATAAATTGAAAAAGCGGGTGAAATCTCGCTGTGGTTCTTAGATGAAATAGAGTTGTGGGTCAACGTTCTTGGATGCTGGACTGGAGGGCATGCCATCATGACTTCTAAGAACTATTATTCGGAACGCTTGTTTTCTATCCTCAGAAAAAAGAATAAGTGTTATGTGAAAATTGTACATGAAATTTGTGAAAAAAGATATTTCTCTCCAAGTGTTTAGTGATAGGTGTGTCTAGAGTTGCAAGATTTTCCATACATCACCCATAGGAGGAGGGCAAAGAAACACACTTGCGAGGATATAAGTGTTAGAGGATGGTAGCAAATAAATATAAATTTGAATGAGTTCTTAGTTTTTTACCTAACCCTTCCAAACAGAACACTTACCTAATAAATCATAATAGACTTTTAGTGTGTCCACGAAATGTGCAAAAGTTCTATAGATAGAGAAAATTTGAACTTTCGTGAAAGATGAACATGTTGTAACAAGAGATCGCTTACAGTTTTGGCCATAAATGTTTTAGAGATTTTATTTTAATTTGTTATCTTTTTACAGGTTTAAGGGCTTGGCAGACATAAAGGAAGAAGATATAAGCGAGCGTAACAATTGACGACCGATGTTTGAGACACCATACTGTGTAATAGGAAACCGTTTATGACTGATAGATCACCCGTCTAGAAAGGAAAGCTGTACGTGGTTGGTGTATGGATGGTCCACGCCAACCACGTAATCATGGACTAAGTTCCTCACTTGGACTAGATCCTGGATAAATCCGAGTTACTGTGCCTCCCGGAGCAAAGGATTAAGGATCAGGAATGGGAATCCTTGTCAACCTAATTTGAGGTCGTTGGTTGGCTCAGACGGAGGAGACGGAGACGGAGACGGAGATGGATATCATGTTCTTGAGATTCGGATGTAGAACTTTTTTTCAGGGGATGATCTTTTCAAGCTGTTTATTCTACATGCTATGGATACTGCACTTATCATGGGAATCAATCGATTAAAGCGTGACCTGACCCTTATTTGTGCTGTGACTGTTCACCCTCTGGTACCTATATGATGTTGAGTTGGATCTAATAATGGAAGATCGAAAACATGATAACAGAAAATACGAAAGAAAAATCACGACTCAACTACGAAAGATCCGCTTGTTTGTGCAGAAATTCACTTGGTCCATCTCCGGTAGGAACGATAGACTTGATCCACCCTTTGGTTGGTAGCTGATCGTCTTCCTGATTACCGTGCCATGTCAGTCAGTCTTACATGGTAGCTTCAGCTCAACGATGATTACTGACATGTACAATGTTTTTATCTCGTGAGAAAAAAGAACGTGCGAATTCAAGAAAGATTCAATTCTGGTCACAGTGCGCATATCATTTGTTATTCATGTACGAGACGTGAAGTCCTCGACTGCGACACAGATGAGTACACTTCAGGAATTTTATGACGAAGCTCGATCAGTAGCTAGTAGAGCTGGGTGATGTGTGCTGTTGTGAAGGTCGTGCGTAGCCTTACGTGAATTCGATTCTGTGTTAGAATTCGTTGACTCGACATCTGACATGGCATGATAACCGGGAGGACAGTCCGCTACTAGTCAGAGGGTCGATCAAATAAGGCTTCTTTAAGAAGGGTTGAACCAAGTCCATCATTCCTACTGGGGGTAGAGCAAGTACATCTCTGCTTGTTCGTGATATGGATATCTTTAATCCGATGACGTTCATTCCACTGAGGATCTGAGAATTGACTCTTTGGAGCATAACATCCTAAATCTCCATAGCTCGCCGCTGTGAGATATATCTATCTGGTTCTTGATTCCCGTCGCTGAATGGGGAAGGATACGATGGTTCTGGTTTATTCCTGGAGAACCAGGGATGAAAGGGATGTTAAACTGCATTGCTCGATTCGTGTGATACAGTATCATCCAACTGTCCAACAGTGGAAGCACTTGTGGGTAATGTGCTTACGGAAAGAGTGACCAGAACATGGATGGGGTAGTAACAGAAGCACCTCGTATTTCCATCCGAAGAGTGGACAGAACATGCGTTGCATCATGATTCGTTGGCTGGCGTCGTTGCTTCACCAAGTAAAGCTGAATACTGAATATTCACATCCGTGCGTTTGTGGCATGCGCTCGATTGTTCTTTTACAAAGACTCTGAAATGAACTATAGAGGATTGACTGAAAAGCCCACTATTGACCGCACTATTGTCATCTAACTCCACTGCAAAAGTTACGTCACTGAACCTTCCTTTTCAAAAGAGTTTGGCCAAAATCAGATTTAAAAGAATTTCTTATTTTATTTATGAAGTTCTTTTATGGTTCATTGCATCGCTAGTCGCTAGTGGCGCACTGTACTTATGGATTTTCTTACCGTTAAAATGGTGACGCTTTTGGTTTCTTTCTTTTCTTTGGACTTCTAAGAACAGTTTGAACTAAAGGAATCTTGATTCCACTCACATCCATGACGTGCCTCCTGAACACTTTCCAAATCTATTTATAAACGGTATCACTTTTCTCTGATGGTACTCCTGGTGTAAAGCCTTTTAAAGATAAACTCTATCACCTCCCTCGCAGGCATGTCGTTGGGGAGTCCATTTCTCTCGGTTGAACACACGTTTCACAGACCTTTACGTTTCACGGTTTTTTGCTATACTAGATTGTTAGAACTTGAAAAGAGAGGAAATGGTTTAGACCCAGATAAATCGTTAACCCAGTATCGAAATTTATTGTAAGCGTAGTTTCTTTTCTTTTTTCTAGCGGTTTTAATCAAATTTAAATCTGATATAGTTACAAACACGATATTTTCTTCGTGAATGGATTTCTTTTAGAAAACTCTTTCATTATAGTCAATGTCACACTGTTTATATTTAAATCTCTAAAAAATTAAAAAATGACTATATACTTAATTAGAGTTAAGAGAAATAAGTAGTTCATAAATGACTAGTAAGTATGATTAGATGTCGTGCATCATTTTTTCCAAATCAAATATTTTATCTTTCATGTGACAATGAAAAGAGTCAAAAGAATGAAATCGTCCAACTTAAAGAAACAGTGAACCATGTCTAGATTGCACTAAAAGTGAGCAAAAAAACCTTTTTAATTTACTTACTAAAAAATTAAGCAAGAATTCGAACTACTCTGTCTAAAATTCCGGAGAACTCTACAAAATGACTTAACATTGATGAAAGGCATGATGTGAGAGCTACAAACGCTGCCTTATGAAATATAAAACTTTGGAAGATCTAAATTTTATAGTCACATTCTTTTCACCATTAGAATATGAGATGATTTATAAACATAATCAAAATTTTAAAAATTATTTTGGATTTATATTTATATATGTCTAGTCACGAAAACATGAAGAACAAATCGTGTGATTAGAAGGAGGTCAGTAAGCAGTGTCTTCTCGTGTTTCATTTTAAAGTGAAGGTTCTGATCAAATATCTCTTCTCGAATACCTTATGTAGCAAATGAAACGCAACGTGAAGTGATTGAAACGCGACCGGAAGTGTTTTTCGTTTCACTCACTAGATTTCTAACTTGCAGTTGAAGGAAACGCGAACGCATCACCAAACGCGGCAGTGTGAATGCAGCTCAAGTGAAACAAATCTTCGCTCTAGCCTGACCTTGTGAGGAGATGGAAGACGTTGTCAACCAATAGTAGTCACTCGTTTTAATCTGACAGTCACCTTGATAAATCGCTCACATAAGAAAATGCCAGAATTGGTTATCACGTGTTATGTTATGGGCCTTTACGTCGTGGCCATGACATGAGAAGTGTGGTTATTGACGGTAAACTCACAAGAAAATGCAGAATCTTTGCAGATGGCTAAGAAAGCAATGTCTGAGTGTAATTTGTTCATATTTGACTGGAGCTGAGTAGGCGCATGACTCATGCGCCTCAGGAGTCAAGACCG
Source organism: Asterella californica (assembly GCA_036924285.1). Classification (NCBI taxonomy): domain Eukaryota; kingdom Viridiplantae; phylum Streptophyta; class Marchantiopsida; order Marchantiales; family Aytoniaceae; genus Asterella; species Asterella californica. The sequence goes on along the minus strand of JAYKYS010000006.1, from coordinate 24,944,671 downwards.
AGTGGTGGGAAGTTGGAATCTGAGAGGAAGAATGTTGGTGTGCATTGAAATGAAAAACGCGACGCGATATATAGCCAACGGATGGGAAGACCCCATCAAGCCTTACAAGGGAAAGAAGGACCCGAAGGGCCAAGCAATAACCACCCTGAAGGGGAGAACATCGGGGCTAAGCCCCGCTATCAGTAATTCTAAAATCGCCTGTAATGTAGGAGATCAAAAAGTCAGTACCTCTATCTACAACAGGTGCACCTGAAGAGGCATCGCCTACTGCGATTGCTCTTCTGTGAATGGCCCCTGCTAAAGCTCTCTGTAGAGCAATAGAAACCCGCTGCCTGAAAAACATGGTGCAGAAAGAAAGAGAAAGTGGTACCTCCTGACGTCTCTCATGGTAGGCTCTAGCGCACTCTCGCAAAAAGACATCGAACTCCAAAACTGTCGATCCGTATATCTCCAAGGCTAAAGGGATGAAGCGATGTCCCGCTTGCATACCCCTATACTTGGATACCTTCGTTGCTGCCGCCACGCCTGCAGCCCATCCTGGGGGATGAGTGATCACCTGTGCCGCCACTGAGTCCCGTGTCGGATCCGTAACAACCACATCAGCCACTGAGACCTGATCCTCCCTCATCATGTACAGGTCTGCTCTGACTGATCCTCCCGTCTGAAGGGCGTACCAACGCTCTCTCCACGTCATGTGACCGCTCTCCCGTGCTAAGGCAAACACGACGTCTCTGATGGCATCGTGGGTGGCTATCCGCTCTCCACCGTGAGGACATCGAGCAAGATGACGACCCGCGGTGTCGAGCGAGACACCGCACTCGCAGGTGGACAGTGCCGAAGCAACAGGCTGGACCAAGCCTAGACGGAACCTCATCGCTGTAGAGAAGATAGTCGGTGCGAGTCGGAACGCTCTAATGCAAGGTCGAGCTATGAGCCAAGAGCCTGCGCCCTTGCTCGAACAAGAGCGGAGTCGAGCTCTAGTATCCCGTGAGATGGAAGAATCCACTAAGAGTGCATGGAGAACCTGCTGGAAGTGGTGTCCTGTCAGAGAAGACTGTAGTCCGCGAGATCCATCGGAAGGTAAGGAATCGAATCGAGGATGTGCCTCACGTGCCTCAAGAGTCAAACTATCTCTTGTCTCACGGAGACACATCTGTAGTGGGTAAGAACCATCCTCCACCTTGTAGTGCACAAACAGAGAAGGAGCTGCTGCAGGAGATACCAGTAGTGGATTCGTGTGTTAGTTATGCAACTAAGAGATGAATGTTTGCATACTTCACATGAAGCTTGAAGCCCAATAAGCATCCCCATCGGGCTTTTGACAGAAGACGGCGCGTCGGGGGTTAGGAGAAAAAATCCGGAACGACGGTTGGTTCACGGCCGGGTTTAGTATGAAAACTTAAATGCGCTCTTCTCGCGCCGAGATTACGGGGATCTTTCAAATGTCTTTTTTCGCGGACGGTTCACGGCCACGCTGCACGACCAGGGTGACTGACCTCGCGCGTAGCTTTATGACTTCAGAAAATCATTATTTTTATAAATCCTTCACTTAGCACAATGAGAAATGTGCTCGCTGACAAGTTGTAGGTCCAGAGTTCGAGCCCAAGCACCCCTACGTTGGAGCGCCGTAAAACCGTGCATACAGAACTTCAGTAATTTACGGGGAAGGTAAGTTTGAAGAGAAAAAACGATCCCTAGCATAGTCTAAAATGAACTGAAAAAAATATAAAATTCTTAAAATGGTCGAAACCAAGGCCATGAGGAAAATATAAGCACAAATCAGTCAGACAGTCGGGGTGAACGAGATGAGGTGAATATGCAAGGAACAAATATGCATGCGAGAGCACGTTGAAGCCCAAGGAGTGGACCCAAGCAATCATAAGTGAGGTTCCACAGTTATTACTGTAATACAGAGCGATAAATTACATTACATTACATTGCAATGATGGAAAACTCTCTTGTCTTTTGTAAACGTTGTTTCTAGAACAACCGAAATTAATGATATATACATTATCATTACAGATGGAAGTTAACGGCATAAGTCAATCATATTGCTTACATAATCGAGGTGCATGCATATTCACCTCCTCTATCGAAAGATGGAGGAGGCAAATATGTTCGTTTATTACCTAGCCTTTCCGTTAGGAAGGGTTAGGTAATAAATTAATACCTAGATTTTACCTCAGGATTATTTTCTATTAAAATTTTCGCAACTTTGTAGTTATATTTTCGGAAGAGCATCTGTTCACTTCAGGTTTATGGGTTAGGACAGTCTCAAGAAACGTGTGTGGTTATCTGCTATCTCGAACTCGTTGAATCCATACATACTGTAAAGACATAGTTTACAGTTGTTTGGGATTCAACGGTCACATGTAAAGTATAAGTTCCACTATTCCCTGAAGTTGTTGTATCATGCATATTCTAAACAGAGCTTACGGTTCTTGCGGATTCACAGCCACATATAAACTACAAATTACATGATTATCAAATTTTCTCTCTCGCATATCCGTTCCGATTTGCTAAGCTACTACATATCAAAATTTAATAAATCGATATTATCAAAGAATGCTATAAGCTAATCTGAAAACGAATGATGTCATGGAATTTTACTGCCACTCTTGCCATTTGTCTTTTTCTTCTTTTCTGATAGAAGTTCACTCTGGATGCATATTATTCATCAACTGGTGACAAGTTAAAAAATCATTCAGTTTAGTTTTCAAAATATAAGTATCGATGACAATTAAGAAATAGGTTGAGTATACGATACATTAGTGATAGAGATTCTGAGTTTAAAATTCGAAATTAAGTGTTAGCCCCCAAATTGTTGACTTATAATGGTCCTAAAAACTTGTATTTTGTTTAATAAGTCATTCTTCAGAGACAGGTTTGCATGTAACTAATATAAAAACATATGTTGTATTCTGCAAGCCTCTCTAACTCTAACTAAGCCTCTCATACAGTTCCGCCCCCATAATTTAATATCATCTATCGTCTTGAAAGTACCAAGTTAGAGAAAATATAAGATACTGTAATTTCTCATATATATGATAATTTAGTTTGTATTTCATTTAGGAAACAACATATTCTTTTCTTTCCACAGTTTTGAACGTATGAATTCATTTGTGGATAAGGAAGGAATTTGTATTAATTATTTAGTATATCAACTCTCAAAAACTGTAGATGTAAAAGAAAATTCAGTTATCATGAGTTACCTCAGAACTATCTAGAGCTATGAGATAACTATGGATAGTGACCTCTTTGTTCTTTGGCCGGGTACAGAGGATAGAGCTCAATTTTTGCATGTGAGATGTTAAATCAGATCAAAAAGTGAGCCAAAAAAATTCTAAGGGTTTAATTTAGTACTTAACCCTTCTGATTAGGTATTAAATTAAAATCACGGTTTATTAATGTATAAACAGTTTTAGTTTCTCTGCGTTACATTTATAGAAATAAACTGGTATATAAATTTTCTTTAACATCTATATATTTTCTGATATCATTAAAGGAACAAAAGTTCTCCAGAAATTCATGAGCATGCATATTTGACTAAAAGAAAATTTCGCATGTATATATAATTTGGTGAGTCTTTAATTGAACACCCGTGAATATATATATATAATATCTATTAACTCACCCCTCTCATGTACCGCTTATAATACCCTGTGTAAAAATCTAGGTGATCTACTATCAGTCAGACTGGAAAGATTTTAAGACTGGACAGATTTGACATATCAGGTAGTTTAAAAGTAAGAATTCTAATTTTAATTCTCTTTGATAATCAACAGTGATGTCACTGTGATGAGCGTGTGATCACCATTGATCCATGCCACAATATATTCAAAGCCGTACCCCAGCATCAGGTACGTTATATAATATATATATATTCATTTTTTCTATCTTAAGAAAAAAAAGGAATATGCAAGGTGGTATACTTTATCACTCCATTTTTTTGCAAGAAGAGTTAGATGATAAATGAAACTGGACATATATTCTTACAAGAAATTTTGGTCTTATGTCTCCTGGAGCAGGATTTCATGTGCTTCACTAGGGCCTTTTCAGTTTTTTTCTCAGTTTTTTCCTGTCTTAGAAATTGTATCCGTAATTTATGACATGCATTTAACATCTAATATATTTATTTATATGTTTCTTTCATGCTCAAAGTTAATCTATAATTATAAATTTACACTTATAGACTTTTATTAATATTTGATGATAAAAATTTATTTAACTTTGATATAAAAAACTCATTCTGAACCAGAAGCTTTATAACCAATTGTGACCAGTTTGATTGAATATCAAGATTTCCTTCCTCTTCCCAGCAACACAACTCCAGGTTGATGCATATTTAACTTAACTATTCATTACACATGAGATACAAAGAATAGATTTAAGGTAGAGATATAAAGAATCTGATTCAGTTATCAACCATAGAATGACTTGGTGGAGAAAAACATACCATATACTAGAGGTAATGAACTTTAAAGATGATTAGTATACATATTTGGCATGCCAGATGGTGCGAAAATCCCCTCAAGATGCATTCATTTGGTGCCAATATCGTGCTAGACTATAGACTATTGGGTTGTGTTGGCTTGATGGAAAGCAATCAAAGAAAAGAGGTTCTTCCGTTGAGGACCGTGACATTCATGAAACGTGTCCGCTATGTAGCGCGCCATCCGTAACCTATCGAGAGACAAGAGGCAAGGTGTTGGAATTTAAAGGCCGGTTATTTATTGACCCATCGGAATGTCTTGCGAGAACCAGTTCTTTGACAATTTTTCCTAGGGTCAAGAAAATCTTTCTATTCGGCTTAAACCTCCAAATATTGAAGACGGAGCGGTTTTCGCCAATTATTAACTTGGTCAGCCCATGCGTCATAGTTCTTACTTGGTCGGGCCCCTCACTTTCTCGTCTCTCTTGGTCAGGGTCCATGAATGATAATAGACAGTTTACGACTGCCATGTCAGCAGTGGGTGATTAAATGGAATACTTGAGGATGACGTGGATGTCTATGATGTGATGATGTGGATATTCAATGATGTGAATGTCTGATGTGTCTGGACATATTGGAGAAAACTGTTGACCACCTCTGTCTCATCACTGCCAGGTCAACCACACAAGCCGTCCAACTCAAGACTCCTGCCATGCTGGCAGGACGACTGCCTACTACCCGTCATGGGCCTGATCGAGAAAGAAGAGAAAGTGAGGGGCCCGACCAAGTAAGAACTATGGCGCATGGGCCTGACCAAGTTAATAACTGCGGTTTTCACAGTGCATCACCTTTTACTACTAGAACTCGTGAACATATGGCCAGCGTTTTGCCGTTGATCGCTGGACCAGAGAGAATGTGAGTTAAAACTTTTACATATGAAACAATTTTGCTCATCACTGCACGTCGTTTCACTGAACGTCACTTCAATGTGAGTCAATCGAAGGATGAAATACTATCCGTTTCTTTCATTTTCTGTCGTTTAGTGTGTTTACTAAAACAATAATAAGCTATCCTCAAACACATAGCAAAAATATGATTTTCTTATTAAAAGATGATTGATTGCAATGACATGTTATTTGATAGTTAGTGAAAACTAATCTCCTAACCTTTGTCTTTTTTTGGACAGTCTTGTTGATAACAGTTTCTTGTTAATACTATCTTCAACATCCATTAACAACATCCATTAACAACAACCTGGTATCCGCTAGCTGGTTCCTGTTTCGAATTCTACAAACTTTAACTTCCGAAGAGATATTTTTCAGAATATCCAAAATCATATATAATTTCACAAATTCTATAAATTATATATGATTTTGGTGAAAAATCAATGATATGTTTTGCAAATTACACCACGATCGAATACAAAATGAGAAGATTTCTAATTGAACAAAAAGAATAATCTATATGTAAATACTTCAAATCCTAAAATTGATAATTAAGAAGACATCGGTCCACTCATTTGAGCAAATGATCAATCATAGAATCTCCAACACGTACAGGTCTTCTATTGATTCGTTCGCTACTTGACACTCTGGAATCAACAGCTGAACTTTCAGATTTGAACTAATGGCCCCTTCGTTATACAGCTCCAAGTGTATATTCTCTCTCTTTGTCATCTCTTCAATGTAATCTACGTCTTGAAGCATTGCCACATCTTTTCCAAAGAGTGCTGACACATCAAAACAATGTGCTTCACTATTCTTAGTCTCCACTTCTACGTCAAGAAATATCTTCGTGTTGAAGACGCAAAAAGAGATGTACATGAACTGACGATGATCAATCTCCACTGCAATACAATGCCGACTAGCTTGTAATACACACATCAAAGTCATCCTAGAACTTAAACAAAGAGAAATAACTGATCAATTCACTGATCACAGCTTAAGACTTCTGCAGAAGGTTTCACGAACTAGTCGATGCATATCTAGATCACCTATCCGTCACACGATAATGTTCGATAGTCTTCTTCTTTACATCATTCTTCAAGTCTTTCTCTCAAGACTTGAAGAATGCACCTCATGCATAGAAGTTAAGATCCGGAGGGAAGCATCCGACTCAGAAGAAACATATGCACGAGTTAGATGTGGAGAAGACCTTCAACGAGGTTGAGAAACTCTATCAGATGAGATGTTAGCACTTGAGTCTTGTGACACGGATTGGCTTTGGTCTCGACTTGGAGGTTGAAGTGGTCGTGATCGAGATAACTGACCAAAATCTTAACGACATTGGGTTGTCTTCTTTAGAAAAAGACTCTCGATGGACAATCCCGAACGCTCGAGTCTCTTCAGTCTCGTCGATTGTTGACAACTTTGCTTTAGCTTTCGGCCTTGACTCTTCAAGGTACGTCTCTCAGCATGAGTTACTTTTGAGTGAGGAAGATACGCTCCAATATTCTCAAAAAGAATAAAAATCAACTTGAGTAGAATCATCTTCTTGATCACATAACGATCCAGAAGTTTGTACTTGGGGTTAGCCTCCACAAAATCTTTGAAACCATGTGGCATATATAGATAGAAAACATGGTGGTAAGATAAGTAAAGCGAAAGAGATGAGAAGGACAAGAAGCAGATTCCTTATAGACAAACCAGACTTACGTGGAAGTTACGGTGATGTCTGGTAGCCTAGCTAGACAGTCCATGGACTGTCACCAAGCCGCAGTGGAGACCTCATGAACTTCATGGACTGTATGCCAATCGGGGCGAGTAGCCCATGAAGTTCATGACTGTCAGTCATCCAAGCTGGATGACTTATGAAGTTCATGAGCTGATCGGGAGCGCATGCGGACAACCTATGAAGTTCATGGGTTGTTTGTCATCCGAGCCAGATAGCCCATGAACTTCAGGGGCCGCTCACCACAGCTAGTGGATAGCCCTCTAAGTTCATGGACTGCGAGACAAGGACGATTCCAGCCCATGAACTTCATGGACATGTTAACACAAGCGATAAACTTAAACAAAGACGATTTCAATTAGGAACTCATCGCTATGGAGAGTCCGACGTTGATCTCTTTGCAAATGTGGGCTGACGTCTTGTCTTTAGTGAAGTTCCTCGTTAATAAATGATATCGTGTAAAGTCACGTTCTGGCCTGATCAAGAGTACTTTGACTGATCTGGATCTGATAAAACAAACACAAAAAACCTACCGCAACAGATTTTTTGCGACTCTTCACAAACATCCAGCAAACCATCCATGACGAACCATTTCTCTTTCCACGTTGATTTTAGAACCAACTGGAAAATATCACTCGCCGTGTATGGCACAAGTTGGCTTGGAGCCATAGTTTTTGGATTTCTTCTTGGAGGTCAAAAACGGATTTTCCAATTTCTGACTAAAATCAGGATTCTAGCTCAAGAGACGGATGGAGCCGATCGCTAAAGAAATTTGGATCGATAATTCACAAAATGAAAAATGAAAAATGAAAAATGAACAATTGAATCTCTCCTTATATAACATTCGTTAAGGACGGCCGTGATCAATGTCAGAATAGATCTATGCTTGTGATTTTATGATCTGGTCAGGTTGATTTGATCATAGCCATTGGTGGATGAAAAAATTATGAAATTGAGAATCAAAGAAGATATTCGATCTATCTTACCTCCACTATAACAGAAAGAAAACTTTGGTTATTTTTCTCTCCCACTTTCACAATTATGGAGGTTAAATGTACGTATCTTCAAATTTATATATTTTCAATTTAATTTTTACTTTTAGATGTAGTGTTAAGTGAAAAAGCAGGCCCGAGATAAAAATCTGATAAATTTCTTACAGAAGAAGATACAAATTGGTCCGCAAGTTGACCTTTGATGAAACCTCTTCTGATTTTGAATCTTATGATTCAAAAGAGACTAGAAGAAAAACACGAGACACCATGGGTACTGGATTTTCTCCACTCAGTTGAATGTAGAGTGACAAGCAAGCTCACGTGTTTATGTTGTTAATTAAAGTGAAATTCATCCATTCGGAGAATGTTCAAAAAAGTCAATTCTTCAGGATGAGGAGTAACTCTTGAAGTTCATGAAGCATCCAATCCTATCACGAGGAGAGGTCTCATCGAAGTATCGAGATGGGTCTCTTTCGAGCTATTATCATGTTGTGACTCGGCTCACATGTGAATTTAACGTAGAACTTGTATTATGTTAATTTTTAATGTTTCGTGAATCCTTTCGTGTAACTCATCAGATGGCATATAATATACCACGTTCATGGTTATATGAGATGTGAGATCTCACAATACTGAGAAATACCAGCTCAATGATCCGTGTGCACTCGCGTGAGTAGCTCTTGCTGGTGAATTTAGTAAGATAGAGGGTCAAGGATTCGTGGAGGTATTCTTCTTTGTTTGATATTTTGCGAGAATTTCTTAGTGTTCTACATGGAGGGTGAGGAGCTACGAGAGTTGTACTCATGGATGGAGGACTGCTCCGAATCCCATATCTTCCATTTCAAAATCTATTTCATATCAAGCTTCACCACATCCATCACGGTTATTTTTTATAGTGATTTGTTGCCTATGTTGAAGAAGAGTTCACGGAGAGGGTGATGGACTTGTCTATTCTAATGATCTTCTTGATCGTTACGTATCGAGAGAATTAAGACTTGACTGTGTACATCTTACTTTCACGGGTGAATGGACCTGAACTTTCTAACCAACGTTCCTTTCAACGTCTAGGCTAATACCCGATGTCACAGCAAGTAGAAGATCACTTATCGTGCATGGAATACTACAACCAGGGGTTATTGTCTTGACATTATGTTGAGTGCCGTTATTATCTATATCGCTCCACAAGAGTGATTATCTTGTGTTAGCTTGGAGTTCAAAGTGTTTTAGTTCAAGCCTTTGAGGGTGTAAGAGTGTTTTAGGGTTACAAATCTGTCCACCGTACCAAGTAGAAGATAAGATGATTGCTAATCTTTTCTCTCATTTGTCTATTTTTTATCAATCGAGTTTAACCAAGTTTTTATGGACGATTTTGGAGTTTCGGATGTCTTCTTAGAGTTCATTCACAAATTGTGAGGTCTCCTTGGAAAGCTCTTGAGCTGGGCTACAATCTGGAAGGGAGGATCGATCATTTTGAAATTTTGAGTGTAGAGTTATGATTGCTCAAAGTCAGAGGGATCAAATTGATACTCGAGTCACGTTTCTGAGCGTCTCGAGAGTTTGAGAGATGATTTTTTGATTCTATCATGGTAACAGAGAATTGACCTCGTGTTGGTCGCACTGATGTAAATTAGTAATATGTTTGCATTGGGTTTGACCTCGAAATGGTCGATTGCAGTTGATGCAACTGTTTGAGAGCTAGAAGTAAAGACATTTTGTCTTGATTTCAAAGATTGAGTTGTTTCATGAGCATTGGATCGAAAATCTGAGTGGAAATCTCCAAGATTAGAGTGTGCCCTATCAAATTACTATTTGTGAAATTTCAGCTCATTTGGTTAAGAAAGATGTCGTGTGATAAGATGAGAATGTTCTTTGGTTGGAGAATCTCATAAACATTTGATCAAATGATCAGGAGTATGTCTTACTATGAGAAAACTTACTTTTATTTTTTTGGAAATCCGTCTATCTACTAACACAGCAAGATAAGCAAAAAAGACATTGTTTTTATTTTCTCTTATTGTGTTATCTGATTGTAGGTATAAAACAGATGGCAATGGAGTTTCTCATTCAATATCATACAGTGCAGAATCAAGATTGTCAAATTATACTCGTACTTAATATTGTTGTAGATGAGGAAGACCTAGTTTGGAATGTCTCATTAAAGATTAATACACTTACAAGATGAACTCCTACCACTGAAGAACGATCAACAACTTTTGGAACTTTAGAGAAATGTGGAAAACATGTCTTTGTCTGATCCATTCCATCTATGGAACAGTACACATAACCTCTACGTGAGGACAGAGCTTTCTTTTTTCTCCTTGCACTAGTACCACATTTGTCAGCTTGTTGACGACGATGAGTCTTTAAACATGTTATGGCGAACTCTATAAAACATATAGTATGAACAAGTCAGACAACATCTCGACACAATGTTCATCCATGGACCTCATGGACTGCTCATTTAAATATATGTTATTGAGAGTTACACTATTAAATAATCAAGATAATAATTCAAAAAGAAATAAAAATTTGTCATTCTTTTCTGGTCTTGCATGTGATAGGGCTCATTGATTCTTCATCTGCTCACAAAAGTCATAGCTTAAGAATGTATTGTGTTATGAAATTCTCACCAACGGATAGTATTGACATTAATATCGTGTCAACCAGAAAATGCATAGAAGCTTCATTCGATCCTCATCAGTCGAAGAAGACATGTCTTTCTTGTAGTAATCAAAAACCTCACTTTTTGATAGATTGTGGAGAAGATGGTAAATGGTTGCATTGGATTGTCTCTCAAAATATGACAAGAAAAATAATTCCAACCATTTTTGTATCAAAAAATCTTCAGCGCGCTTTTACAATAAGTAAATGTGTCTTGAGGCTAGATGAAGATTGAGATCACTGTAAGATGTATAAAGACGATCATTATGTATACAAAAATAATCTTGAAAGCTTCATGACACATATCACTTGCACTATAAATAGTATACACTCTCTAGTTTGTCTTTTCTAAGACAAACCAGACACATTGGACATTAAGAATCGAGAAAAAATATCTTTAGTTTTGTATCAAACAGAAATAATGTTCTATTTTCATACGATCAAAACTCGTGCTACACAAGCATAAATTTTTATAGCGAAACCTCCTCTTGTCTCTCGTTATAATATCAGGATTTACTTTACAATGGATGAATTTTCATCAACTTTTTCCTAAGAGGCACGTTTGGATGGTTGACCTGAACTTCTCTGAGAAAGTGAATTGCCTCGTAAAGTTTCTTAGAAGCGTTGCATCTCTTTGATCTTTGATGAACCACATGTGTGTTGTGAATCTCTTGACTAATATGTCTTTTTGTCTTTGAAAGACATTCCACTAACAAGACCTTCACTTATATCTCTTGGAAAAGTAAAAGACTCATTTGATGCAGGTGAACGAGATAACAATTTCTCATAATTGTGGTTGCTTTTTCTCACCGACCGTGGACCAAAGTCTAATTCATGTGATGATCTTCGTCCCAGTAGTAAACTCTCGGGTTGAGATGGAGAATTTACATCCTCAATTTCTTTGCTCAATGATGAGACACTTCTGACAACCTTAGCTTTATCTATTCCAGAACCACTAGCAATAAGTAAACCTAAAGGCATGGGAGAAATGCATCTTTTGTGGTTAATCTAGCCAATGTGATGTTGGAAGTTGTAAACTTTTTTGCAAGGTCGTCAGTCTTAGTATAACTACTTGAGGAGACAATTCCACCTCTGTTCGACGTTCATCCGGAGTATTATTCTCACTAACTTCTTATTCTTTAGTTGAAATCTCATCAATATCATCTTTTGAACAAGAACAAGATTCAAGGTGTACAACAACCTCTTTCTTCCGAGACGAGTTCATCTCTCAACCAAATGACCTAACGGCTATAGGTAAATTACGGTGTCATAGAACATGAAGTTTGATCTGGACATACATGAGGTATATGGATGTAGAGAGATACGACAAGACCTTGGACCAACTCGATAAAAATCTTTGTGCTCTTACTGTCTAATCAATCAATCTTAATCTCGATTCTAGTATCTATTTTTCTCGGTTTCTACCGACTTAACTTTTTTACGCACTCTTTCAAGGGTGGCTGCTTCTAGACAAACCTCCTGGCTGTCTTTGCACTCCTACCTCCTTTACCACTGAGCGGTCATTTAGGGGCCTTAGCTGGTGATCTGGGCTGTTCCCCTCTCGACAATGAAGCTTATCCCCACTGTCTCACTGACTGACTCTTACTACCTATAACCTTAAGAGTAATGTACATGCACCACCCCACACAACTAAGCGTTCAATCATATTCTAAGTACATGAAAGATCTATACATGATAAATAGATGTTTTAGTTTGTAGAACATCTTCAAATAGTGCCTTAGGTCAGCTTCTGCACTAACAATACTCTCTTCACTATTTTTCCATGACTAACTAATTAAAATACTCAACTTTGACCTCCTACAGTTCACTGATATGAATCACATTCAAGATGACTCTTAAAGCAATTGATAACCTATTGTATAGGCTTTCAAATGATACAAATAACACCTCGACTGGATCAAGGTAACTCTTACCACAATAGATTGAAATATATCATTTCTAATATTTATAACTTGAAACGTCTCACATCTTCATCTTAATCCGCATGTTTGATCTACGTTTTGAGTGATCAAACAAGCTCTAAACTACACATGCAGCATACCACTAGAAAACCCGTCTTCTAAAGATTCTAACAAGATAAAGCATGAACGAGCAACCATTGAGCTCAATACGTGGTGTCGAGACAACGGTATTTTGTAGTTAGAGATTCTCATCAGCAACTTCAACATAGTGTAACGTCTTTTCTGATTGTGATTCCGTGTCAAGTTCACAACATAGCTCCTTGACTGACTTGTAGCACCTCCAAGAAGTTCTCTCACCTCCAAACCCCAAGCTATTTTCTCAAGACCAATCAAGAGATGTGGGTGAAATCTCTCTTCTTTTTCAAATCCGTCATGCCATAATCGGACTTCGACAACCTATTCCTCCCAACTCGAACTTCCAATTGGGCTCAAACTTCACAAGAAATTCTCTTTGATCTCTCACTGCTACCCTCTGAAATTTCAGATTCAGATTCAAAACCAATTGCTCGGAATGGACCAAGCCCCTTGCTTGTGCTAACTTATGAGCTTATAGACCCTGGTAGCTAAAATCCACGACGAAAAAGCACCTCATCCAGTTCGACATCTTCATGATATCACTTACAACCAACATTTCAAAATAAAACAAGAGACAAGCACGAGGAGGTTTGAATATGGAGTAAGAAATTCCTGATTGATGTCAATTAGATCCCAATAGAAGGAGTTCAGCAATTAGAATTTTTCCCAGCGGGTGAGAAATGCATGCAAATCGAACCTGCTACCGTTGAAGTCTTACTCAGAAGCAAAATGTGCTAAAACTACGTTGGCGAGGTCAGTGGAGGGAGAAGAAGATGGACCTAATGCATTATGCAATATCCTCAACATCAAAAGAGATGTTCAAGATACATGTTACACGTATTTGGATGAAACCAAGAAAACATGGTGGAATCATTTGTTCTACAACCAAGAAGAAGTGATCAGAAAAATATTATCTAGAGTCCATTCCAATTGACTACACTTGGGTCTGACCTTTAACTCATGTAGACGATGATAACAATAGAGATACACTTGTTCCGAATGTTGTGATAACTTGGTGAGTTGGAGCAAAGAGTGTTTGATGAAGATCATTGTATGCAACAACACGAGAAGCTAGACCTGGACGTATTACATATGACTGTCTACAAAAGATTAATGATGTTAACGATTTATGTGAGAATGAGTTACTTGTTGTCTTTATGGAGGACAACAAGTCCTTTTGCATCTGTCAAGTATTACGAGTTTTGTCTCGTGATGAAAAAAATGAACCTTGCAGGATAGAAATTCAATGGTACGTAACAAGGTCGTCTAGTCAACATGTAAAATATAGACGTGTAACATGTAATATGTAAAGTCTAGATCAGCTCTTGATAGAATATGAAATTCTCGAAGTACTCTCGAAATATTCTTGAATGTCGACAGTTAGAACTCGACTTTTAACTTTTGGTTCAATGAGAACTAATGACGTCGAGGTTTCAATGAACAATTTTGATCTGAAGTAAAAAATACTTGTTCAGCTTGATCAAGAAAAACACGAGTATTTCAAAATGTTCGTGTAATTCTTGACTGTCGAGAGTTTCTCTTCTTTTTCTTCTTTTTTCTTTTTGAACAATAATATACTCTCGATCTTCGAGAGTATATTATTGTTCAAAAGAAAAACTTTGAAAAAAGAAAAACTATCATGTTAGTCATTATGTTAGTGTTATTGTTATTATTAAATTACTTCTTTGAGGAAAAATATGCATGCATTATTAAGTAATAATTTTTTCCAATATCGCATATAGTTCTTGAACTTCAACTAACATATAGTGTACTCTTGATGATCGAGAGTTTACTTATTTCCTTCCTGTCTCGTTATTCAACCACGAAGGTGAGATAAACATCAATCGTCAGATTTGACCAACTTTGGAGTTCAAGAGTTTGCTTATTTCTTCCAGCTTCGTTACTCATCCACAAAAGGTGGAGTAAACATTAGTCGTCAGATTTGACCTACTTCGGGGTTCGGCCGATTCTCTCACAATACTCCAAGGTTCACATACCCTTCCAACTAAGATTTTTTAAACTATCTCTTTTTAGATTTTATATCCATGGATGTCTTGATCCTTGACTATAGAGCACAGACTAAAATTACAATCATACTCTTGATATCGAGAGTTAAGACTGTCAATATCAAGACTATCAAATATTTGAGTATTTTTACGTCAAGATTTTACATGCTACATGTTATATTTTACATGCAGAGTGGACAATCTTGATATGCAACTGAGTCGGTTGATCCTTACATCATAAAATACTGCCCAAAGAGACGTATGGTTCCCAGTGGTAGAAGAAGACCTGCATTCTACAAGCAAGAGTTGGATCTTTCTGAAGTACAGATTTTACCTTCTTATTTTAATTTGACCACGAGTAACCGACTACGTAAGACAACCATAGTCCAGATAAAGAATAATTGTTCCAGCTGAAATAGTAGTTGAAGCATGCGTTGGAGCTACAGATGATAATGAAGAAAAAAAGACGAGGAAGAAAATGAAGATATCATTGAAGATCAAGATGGACATGAGATAGTCAATGGTGAAGCTTCAGGGAGTACTGGAGGCACGGACACAGACTCTTTGGAGTCTTATTTTCACTCTATTCACGTTGTCGTGTCGTGGACCGGCTCCTACCTGAAATTCAAACTTCGATGCTTGTCGCTCCAAAGACACTCGTGAGAAGACAAGCTAGGCCCCAGCTTACGGGTTTTTGGCACCACTTCGGATCTTCGTTTTTATCGCACCAGTGGATAGAGCTCCTTGTCAGCTTTCCATAGGCACTTCATCTACTTCGTTTGGATGCCTAGTGGAGAAGTTACAGGACTCGAAAGATGGAGAAAACAAGCTAGGCCCCAGCTTACGGGTTTTTTGCACAACTTCGGATCTTCGTTTTTATCGCACCAGTGGATAGAGCTCCTTGTCAGCTTTCCATAGGCACTTCATCTACTTCGTTTGGACATCCAGAGAAAAAGTTATGCGATTCGAAAGAAGGTAAAATCAAGCTAGGCCTCTAGTTACTTGCTGACTGGGTATTTAGGGCTTTAGCGTTATATCAAAGACGCAAGGGGCCTGCTTATTATTATTCAAGAGAGAACTGTACGTACGGAGACTGTTGCAAGGGGGCTGCTTAAGGGGCTTGCTTGTTCTTGCGACCTGTCGGTGGATGTTTTGGAGAATTGGGAAGTCCAATACACGCGCGCAAGGTGTCATCGGGTTCAGATCTGTGCAGGCTACGCACATGTTAAGACGGTTCTTGAAGAGACAGATCGGGGGTTGTGTTCTGGGAGAAATTGAGACGCAGGAAGCAGATTTGGGGTTTTCAGTTACTTATGAAGGAGAGTTGGACCGTTCGGGCCGTTCCGGAGTCCAAACTTGCTGTCCTTGGATCCATCGGGATCAGAACAACGAGTTCTTCAGGAAATTGAAGACGATACAAAGTTTCATCAGGCGGTTTGGAAGTTCTGAGTGAAATTGGCTCGCAGGGAAGCGCTTACATCAGATTTTCGTTCACCTGCGACTTGAGGTTGGGCTGTTCTTCGCGATCGGTGAGCCAAGCTCTTCGTTCTTGGTGCCTACGCGATCAGGGAGTCCTCATGTACGCATAGAAGAAGATTGTAAGTGAATTGGATTGTTGGTTTGGGTGTGGTGAGCGAATTTGAACCGCAGGGAGCCGATTTATGTCAATTTTTTTGCAACATGTGACCAAATTTCTCGAGTGGTTTTGCAAAGGGAACTCCAAACGACTTGTTTGGAGTCTTGTTGGGTTCAGGGTAGCTAGATCTACCTACCAGAGAAGACGGATATCAGTTTAGGCGATCCGTTTGTGCGTGGTGTGCGGTTATAAGCCGCAAGGAGCAGTTTTTGAAGGTTCGATCACCTGAGACCGAAAATCAGCGATACCTCGGCTATCAGGAGTCGGATCTGAAGGTTTCTTGGGTTAACGGAGTCAGCAGAGGAGACCCTATCGACATCTGAAGTCCGTTCAGCGAAAAGAGGAAGTCCACAGATAGATCTTTTTCGGTTTCTTCGCTACGGGTTTTGCTGTTTTGAGTTCGTTAGAGTTCTGGTTGGCTGTATACAGCTTGTGGTAGCTAGCTTTAGCTAAGAGCTTATACATGGATGTGGTTTGGACTTGAGTTTGAATCGCGTGATACTGCTGTGGCTCTGTTTGTTAGCAAAGAGAAGTTTCTCTTGCTTTGAGCTACGCTTCGGTGGTTTTGGATCGGGGTTGCGATTCAAGGGTTGTTTTCAGGGGCTTTTGAAGCAGGTTACAGACCGCTCTGGTCTGTTTTTCAATTCTGTGCTCTTAGGAGAAAGAATCGGCAGTGTACATACATTTGGAGTGTATATATCGCAGCGTTTGTTTTCGTGGTTGTTTTTCTCTGTCTTGTCTCTGTTTTAGCACACAACATCTCCACAGCCAGGAACCTCGTGTTTTTTTGGACATCCTTCATGCAATATCTGACACGATACGGTGGTGAACTCGACGTGAAGATCTGGGGTGGAGATTCTTCTGTGTGTGAACTTTGAAGAAGAGATTGGCAGTCATGAGTGGGGATGGGAAAGGTGATGGAGATGGAGCTAGTGGTTCAGGTGGGTTACCAAGGGTGCAATTGGATCCAGCGACTGCATCGATGTTCCAAGCCTTCACTATGTTCTTACGGCAGCAACAGTCTGATGAGCGGAAGGAAGCTTTGGCAACAAAGACGCTACAAGCGGTGGTCAGTAGGATTGACCAGTTTGATGAGAGAGATGTCTCAAGATATTTGAGGCATTATGTGAAGGAGATGGAGCTGAACCGGGTCTCAGAAGATGAGATGATTGAGACGTTTGAGTTAGCAGCAGCTCCATAGATTAGAGATCATGTTAAAATGCTAACGAAGCATTTTAACAAGGACTGGGAGACGTTTGCTCGTGCTTTGATGGATGAGTACTTCTTGGAGGACTCTGATCGAGTCACCAAGAAGTCATTCTTGGAGTGGGTTGAGCAACCGAGGAAAAGTTTACAAGCTACAGAGTTGCTCAGGGAGTTTGAGAAGCAGTTTTCACGGCTAACCAGGATGGAGAAGTTGACGCTGCAGTCAACAAGACAGAGCTATTTCTTCGAGCTGCAGATGAGAAGTTGCAGGATAAGCTAGAGGTACTTCTGGAAGACCGGGAGGAGGACGATGGATTGACTAGCAGTTGGAAGAAGGTTGAAGAAGTTGTTGGTATGCTCACCAAGAGGGAGCGGAGGCGAGAGAAGGTTCCTGTTAGGAGACTGACGTCAACACCTACAGCTGTAACACCTGTTCCTGTAGTCCGACCAGTGGTTCCTATTGCTAGACAGGTAGTACCAGTTGTTCCAGCTGTTCCAGCTGTTCTAGTTGTTCCAGCTGTTCCAGCTATTCCAGTTGTTCCAGTTGCTCAGGCACCTATGATACCTCCGAAGAAGGATGATTCGAACTTTGAGGAGATTTTGCGTGGAATGCGAGATCTGCAGATTAAGCTCACCAGATTGGAGGAGCAAGGATCTACAAGCGGAGCGAAACCTGTTGAGAAGCAAGGCTGGATCCAGCGATGTATTTGGTGCGATGGTACCGATCATCCGCGCAGAGATTGCAAGGAGTTCAGTGATACCTTACAGCAAGGGGTGATCTTCTGGAAGGATGGGAAGGTAGCGTTGAGGGATACTGGTGCACTTCTTCAGACCAACTTTGGTAGAGGAGGGATGAAGAAGTTGGTTGAGGACCACCTATCAGCGCAAGCAGTCGCAATCGTGGAAGCTGGAACTTATGGCACAAGGGTTGAGGATCAAGCTGAGAGGAGTTTCAACAAGCAAGTTGAGCCAAGTGAGTTGTGATCATCTGCCATCTCCATGAAACAGAAAAGGAAGATGGCACGTGAGACGTTGCAGAGGACAGCTGCTACGATCAGAAGAGATACTGGATGGGAGGATCCGATAGAAGCTCTCTCGGTGCATGCTTACATCGCCAAGAACCAACACGAAGCGCTGTTGGAAGAGAAGAGAAGGCAAGATTCAGAGGATTCAGGAGAAGGGACTTCTTCAAAGAGACAGACTCGAGGGGAGAAGATTCGCCAAGAGCTTCGGGATGCAGGAGCTCAAGACCTACCGATGGACGATGCTCCTTCTCCATCGAAGAAAAAATCTCAGAAGGAGAAGGGTAAGCCGGCTGCATACAAGCTACAGTCGGATATCGAGGCGTCAACAGACTTGAAGGGAGTCTTGGAAGATCGCATTCTGAATGCGAAGGTGGAGTTTACTTTGAGAGAAGTGTTAGGCATCGCCAAGCGTGAGTTTCATGATGTCATCATCGATGTCATGACACGGAAACGACAGATTACGGGTGAGACTGGTTTATCGCATGCATTGGATACTAGGATGTCTGTGGATGAGGAGAGAGAGCTTGCAAGGTGCAGTGTCTATTCTCCAGAGGAAGAAAGAGATCGAAGGTGCAGGGTGCATTTTGAGGATGAAGAGGAGGATGGGAAGCGGAGCTCAAGTCATTACAGTCACAGTCACTGGGCTCGAGCTACGACGGAGATGTTGGTGAGGATCGAGGACTTGGATGAGCCGGTGGTTGCTCTTATCGATCATAGATCAGAAATCAACATCATGTCGAAGGAGCTATACAAGAGGAAGAAGTGGCCGATCGACACAGAGCATGGATGGGTCATAAGAGCAACCAACAACACGAGAGGAGACTTGTATGGAGCTTGTCCAGACATCAGAGTGCGCGTAGGTGATGTTGCTATCGAGCAAAACTTCTTTGTTCAGGAAGCAACATCATACCCACTCATTCTGGGCCAACCTTTCATCATAGCAACTCGGATGGAGACAAAGGTACTGGACGACGGATCTGCGTATGCTAGGATCCAAAGTCAAGATGAGAAGAGAGCGGTACAGTTCCTGACTGTACCGTCCAACCACGAGCGCAACCGAGATCGTTTGAGGGAGAAGCCGCTTCCAAGGGTGAGTGAAGAGTTCAAGGATTTTCGTTGAGTACCACTATAGAGCGGGATTGTGGTGGTGCGCAAGAGAAGGTACTCTCGCTTGATGGAGATAGTGTCTTTTGTACAGGGTTTATTGGATTTTCAGAGTGTGGGATTGCTATCTACAAGAAGGTAGAAGAGCTGAGAAGAAAAGAGTAAAAACATTTGCGTGATGTTGAGTTGATGTTGAAAGAGTTGGGTGAGCTAGAAGGGGATGAATGGATTTCTGGTGTTTATGAAGAGGATGGATTGGAAGATCCTTTGCGAGGGATCATGTCTATTGGGTGGGAGGATATGGATAAGGTCGTGCAGATTCATTCAAGGGAGGTTTATTCGGTGATCGAATCATTCTGTGCACCGGAGGTTCGAGTTGAGACAAGATACAAGACAGTGGATAAGAAGATAAAGCCAGTTGCTGGTCCTTTGCCGGAAGACACTAACCAACAGACGGATCGAGCGTCAAGGGAGGAGAGTTTGAGAGATCCTGCAATGATAGGACACAAGTTCACAGAGAAGACCTTTGAAGAGATGAAGATTGGATCTGATGAGTCTCTTCTACCAGAAGAGAGGATGTGCTTCAAAGAGATGCTTTCACGACATGGGAAAGCGTTTGCTTTTGAGCCACATGAGATTGGGTGTGTAGATCCGTACGTTGTTATCCCAATGGTTATCTTCACGGTACCGCATGTGCCATGGAACCTGAGACCAATTCCAGTACCGCGGGCTCACTTGCCCAAACTAGTGGAGTTGCTGAAGGAGAAGATGCGGATGAAGATCTTGGAGCCGTCGTTTGCACCATATTCAAGCAGATGGTTTACAGTACTAAAGAAGAATGGGTCGCTACGGTTCATCCAAGACATGCAGCCGGTGAACACAGTAACAATCAGAAATGTTGGGGTGGGACCGATTGTGGATGAGTTTGCAGAAGCGTTTGCAGGAAGAGCGATTTACTCGATGGGAGATCTTTACTCAGGGTATGATCAGTTTCAACAAGCGGAGGAGAGCAGAAGCTTCACGACAATGAGGACACCTTTGGGGTTGGTTAGGATGTGTACTTTACCACAGGGAGCTACCAACTCGGTAGCACACATGATGAACGGGATGAATCGAGTTCTAAGAGACTTCATTCCTGAAAAGACGATGCCGTTCTTGGATGACATCCCCATTAAAGGATGTGTGGAAGATGAGAAGGATGAAGCATTAGATCAGAGGGGGTGTCGGCGATACGTCACTGATCACATCGCAGACTGTGAGAAGATCTTATCTCGACTTGAGGAAGTTCATCTTACGCTGTCAGGTGCGAAGTCTACATTTGGAGTTAGAGAGGTTTTGATCATTGGTCATTTGTGTGGATCGTTTGGTCGGAAGCCAGATCCGAACAAGGTGGATGCGATTGGAAGGATGAAGGAGGTTTGCAACTCGCTGACAGAAGTAAGAAGATTTTTGGGTGCTTGTGTATTCTACCACATTTGGATTCTTCATTATGCGCATGTGGCGGATCCGTTGTATGGATTGTTGCGTAAGGGTCATAAGTTCAGATGAGAGGAAGAACATACTGATGCGGTAAGGAAGCTGAAGTCTTTACTATCATCTCCTCCAGTCCTGGGAAGGATTGATTACAAGGGTGCTAGGCCGGTGATTCTTACTGTGGATACAAGTCCAGTTGCAATTGGATGGGCAGTCGGACATGATGATGAGAATGGAGACAGGTTTGCGGTTAGGTTCGAAGCGAAGGTGTTAAGTGCTCGACAACGTGCTTACCCACAAGTGAAGAGAGAACTGTGGGGTATTGTTTCAGCTATGAAAACTGAGAAAGAGTATTTGATTGGAGCAGTAGTGGTGGTTGAAACTGATTGCTTGCCGTTGTTAGGGATGATCATGAATTGTTCAACTCCTGATATTGTGATGTTACGATGGATCGCATATATCAAGTCGTTGAACCTGGAGTTTAGACATATCGCAGGGAAGGATAATCTGATGGCGGATATGTTATCTCGGGCTCGATATGATGGGGAAGATGAGATGGTAGAAGACGTTGACGACGTGGGTACAGAGTTCTATTCGATTGCATAGACAGGAAGAGAAGATGAGTTGTTTGTTGAAGGGTTGTATGATGGTGATTTGCTTGATATCGGGAGGTACCTTAGTACGATGGTTAAGCAGACAGGTTGGACAAATGAGAGGTTTCGGAGAGTTCGAAGGAAGGCCTACAACTTCATGTTGCAGGATGGGGTTCTTTGGAAGCGACCGAAGCAGAAAGGTGGGGTACCGCTACGGATGATTTGCAACGAGGAAGATCAGCAGAAGTTGCTCAAGGCGTTCCATGAGAGTCTTTGGGCTGGACATCGAGAGATTTGGGCCACTTTTACAAAGATGAAAGTGCGGTATTGGTGGAAAAACATGTACATGGATGTTGTATCTTTTGTGGAGTCATGTTTGACATGTCAGATGTATTCGAACATCCGACATCGTGACGGATTACACCCAACTTATCCGTTGGCAATCCACTTCAAGTGGGTGGTAGACTTGGTGATTATGCCGGTTGGGTTGTGGCAGATGAGATACTTGGTACTTGCTAGAGAAGATCTTTCAAATCAAGTCGAGGGTAGGGCGTTTCGGACGAAGACAACTGAAGGGGTATGTAGATTTCTCTTGGAAGAGGTTGTTTGTCTGTGTGGATGTGTGGGAAAGATCACTGCAGATCGGAGAGAGCTAGATGCACATGAGGCTCGTGAATTCTTTGCAAGGTGTGGGGTGAGGTTGTCACTGACAACTGCTTACAACCCCGAAGGGAATGTCAAGAGTGAACGTGGTCATCCACCCATTGTGAAGGCTTTGGTGAAAGCTTGCAATGGAAGGGTGCGCGAGTGGCCTCGACTCTTACCATTTGCGTTATGGGCAGATAGAACGACGCACAGCTCGGTGACAGGTTACATGCCGGTGGAACTCATCACAGGTCAGAAGCTTATCATGCCGATTGAAGAACACGTTTTGACATGGAGTGTGTTACCTTGGGAGGACAATTTGACTAGAGAAGAGCTTCTTGCTATTCGAATTAGGCAGTTAGAGAGAAGACCAGAGGATATCCAAATTGCTTTGGATAGGCTGCGAGAAGCACGGTTGAAGAACAAGATCAGATTTGATCAACGACATCGTTTGAGACCCAGGGAAATCAAAGAAGGTGATTGGGTGTTAGTCTATGACAACAGTCTAGACAACCAGCATAGTGCACTCCGGAAGTTTTCCAGAAGATGGTTTGGTCCGTATGTGGTGAAGAAGGTTCATGACAACGCAACTTATGCCCTGCAAGAGTTGGATGGAACGAGCTTGAAGATACCAGTGGCAGGTAAACGTGTCAAGATTTTCAAAAAGAGAGATGAGGAGGTCGATCTAGCAGATATCTTGACGGAGTTTCAGTTTGAGGATGAGGATTATGCAGAAGATCTTGAAGGTGAGGTTGGTTACGATGGAAAGTAGGACGATAAGTCGGTCCACTCCTTGGTTGGTATCTCTGGTGCATACCGAAGGATGCACAGGTTCAGAGGGGGTGGATGTCGTGTCGTGGACCGGCTCCTACCTGAAATTCAAACTTCGATGCTTGTCGCTCCAAAGACACTCGTGAGAAGACAAGCTAGGCCCCAGCTTACGGGTTTTTGACACCACTTCGGATCTTCGTTTTTATCACACCAGTGGATAGAGCTCCTTGTCAGCTTTCCATAGGCACTTCATCTACTTCGTTTGGACGCCTAGTGGAGAAGTTACAGGACTCGAAAGATGGAGAAAACAAGCTAGGCCCCAGCTTACGGATTTTTGGCACAACTTCGGATCTTCGTTTTTATCGCACCAGTGGATAGAGCTCCTTGTCAGCTTTCCATAGGCACTTCATCTACTTCGTTTGGACGCCTAGTGGAGAAGTTACAGGACTCCAAAGATGGAGAAAACAAGCTAGGCCCCAGCTTACGGGCTTTTGGCGCAACTTCGGATCTTCACTTTCATCACATAGATGGGTAGAGCTCGCTGTCAGCTTTCCATGGGCATATTATTTACTTCGTTTGGACATCCAGAGAAAAAGTTATGCGATTCGAAAGAAGGTAAAATCAAGCTAGGCTTCTAGTTACTTGCTGACTGGGTATTTAGGGCTTCAAGCGTTATATCAAAGACGCAAGGGGCCTGCTTATTATTATTCAAGAGAGAACTGTACGTACGGAGACTGTTGCAAGGGGGCTGCTTAAGGGGCTTGCTTGTTCTTGCGACCTGTCGGTGGATGTTTTGGAGAATTGGGAAGTCCAATACACGCGCGTAAGGTGTCATCGGGTTCAGATCTGTGCAGGCTACGCACAGGTTAAGACGGTTCTTGAAGAGACGGATCGGGGGTTGTGTTCTGGGAGAAATTGAGACGCAGGAAGTAGATTTGGGGTTTTTAGTTACCTATGAAGGAGAGTTGGACCGTTCGGGCCGTTCCGGAGTCCAAACTTGCTGTCCTTGGATCCATCGGGATCAGAACAACGAGTTCTTCAGGAAATTGAAGACGATACAAAGTTTCATTGGGCGGTTTGGAAGTTCTGAGTGAAATTGGCTCGCAGGGAAGCGCTTACATCAGTTTTCGTTCACCTGCGACCTGAGGTTGGGCTGTTCTTCGCGATCGGTGAGCCAAGCTCTTCGTTCTTGGTGCCTACGCGATCAGGGAGTCCTCATGTACGCATAGGAGAAGACTGTAAGTGAATTGGATTGTTGGTTTGGGTGTGATGAGCGAATTTGAGCCGCAGGGAGCCGATTTACGTCAGTTTTTTTGCAACCTGCGACCAAATTTCTCGAGTGGTTTTGCAAAGGGAACTTCAAACGACTTGTTTGGAGTCTTGTTGGGTTCAAGGTAGCTAGATCTACCTACCAGAGAAGACAGATATCAGTTTAGGCGATCCGTTTGTGCGTGGTGTGCGGTTATAAGCCGCATGGAGCAGTTTTTGAAGGTTCGGTCACCTGAGACCGAAAATCAGAGATACCTCGGCTATCAAGAGTCGGATCTGAAGGTTTCTTGGATTAACGGAGTCAGCAGAGGAGACCCTATCGACATCTGAAGTCCGTTCAGCGAAAAGAGGAAGTCCACAAATAGACCTTTTTCGGTTTCTTCGCTACGGGTTTTGCTCTTTTGAGTTCGTTAGAGTTCTGGTTGGCTGTATACAGCTTGTGGTAGCTAGCTTTAGCTAAGAGCTTATACATGGATGTGGTTTGGACTTGAGTTTGAATCGCGTGATACTGCTGTGGCTCTGTTTGTTAGCAAAGAGAAGTTTCTCTTGCTTTGAGCTACGCTTCGGTGGTTTTGGGTCGGGGTTGCGATTCAAGGGTTGTTTTCAGGGGCTTTTGAAGCAGGTTACAGACCGCTCTGGTCTGTTTTTCAATTCTGTGCTCTTAGGAGAAAGAATCGGCAGTGTACATACATTTGGAGTGTATATATCGCAGCGTTTGTTTTCGTGGTTGTTTTTCTCTGTCTTGTCTCTGTTTTAGCACACAACATCTCCACAGCCAGGAACCTCGTGTTTTTTTGGACATCCTTCACGCAATATCCGACACGATAACGTGAATCATAACAACAAACTTACATGTCTCAATGTTCAGTTTTATTTCTTATCTTGTCGCTCCATGGGTTTCCTTTATAGCTAAATTTTCCAAAAAAGTCTTTACTAGAATATTTCTTCATGTCGAGCACTACATGTTCTTTTCATATTATTGAATTTAAAGTCCTTATCTTTATAAATCAATGATTTTAAGTTTTTTCAAACTTGATATGCATGGTTTTTATCATGTTTTGACTATCTGTGTGGATTTTGGTTATTCATTACTTTTGACAATAGACACCTAAGTGTAGTAATCTTTTTATCAACATATAATTAAGTTTTTGAAACTGATCAATCCAATGTAATTGACATCGATCTAATGCACAAATTTCAATTGCTAGGTAGGTTCTTGAAATTCTGGAATTACCCTCGAGTTCATGTTTTGATTAACGAATATCTGATTGTTGTTAGCGTCTGTTCTTCTTTGCAAGACTGAATAACAATATTGTTGATTCTTTTTTCTTCCTAATACAACCTGCCTTCCACGCAGTCATCCTTCGATCAAGTGTTTTTTCTAACTTATGCACTTCTATCATACAAACCCTTGGCTTCTAGATTCTTGAACTCGTCTTTTACACCAAAGCTGCTATTGTTAGGTGGTTTAGATCTCATGATCATCTCCAGCGAGCATATATGCATCCAAAGTTTAGTTTTGACCGAGTGAGGGAGAACGAAAACCTTTGATATAGCGAAGTAAAGTTTTAGAAGCTATTGGCTCTCACCTTGAGAAAATTGAGTACAACAACAGAATGATAATATTAAACAGGATACATTGACTTTACATGTTTCTGTTTCAACTGAGTACATTGACTTTATATATTTCTAAGAAAACCGGAATACAATATTGGTTCAAGTGATATTACGTGAGAATTACTATTTCTGAAAGTCATTAAATCAAGACGTATAAATATAGATAAATATTTTTGTACAAAGCACATTTAGATCCTACCCTGGGAAAAGACCCATAAGTAAAACAAGTAGAATGAATTTATGAATAATAAAAAGCAGTGAAAACTTTTAAATTTATAGTCTAACCCTTCCAAAGGTATGCATATATTCCTCTCTTTCGAACTTGGAAGAGGTGAATAATATGCATGGCTTCCAAGTTTCAGCAAGTGCTCTCTATCGTTGTTCTAGACTCTGGTCTCTCATGGTTAAATCACTTATTCTGCTTTGTATTTACAAGTATATCCTTCTCCTTTTTCATAATATGTAAATAGTTGGAAAAAATCAATTACTTTTCTACTCCATGTCCCTATTGCCATGTTGCTCCTTTGCACAAGCCTCTTAACGTACCAAACCTCTCAACCTTCCATCAATTCCTCTCTATCATTACTCAATGGCTTTAGGATGATCTCTCGAACCATATGGACACTCTCACTCTTTCTACTACTTCAGGAGGACATTCGTGCATGAAGGGAAGAAGTGTTCAGCTCTTGGTCTACTTTTGAATGAGCTGCATTCACATGGCACACCTTTGCGTTCGCGTTTCCTGTCACAAATAGCGTTTTGGAATCTCCTCCTCGTGATATCTTTTACAAGGAATGACCGGTTGGAAAACTTTCGTGGCAAACTGGTCACCAACTGGAAGAGCGAGATAAACGTAAACAGATACTCAAATAAATATGCATGCTCGATCAATTTTTGGAGAAGTTTTGCTCCTTTAATGATATAAGAATATATATATATATATATATATATATGATAATAATTATATCATAAGTAAATAAAATAGAAAATAAAATTTTAATTATTATATGTTTGCTGCACAACACGTGTGAAAGGAGCCAGACTTAACCCATAAGTACAAAGGGTCCATCTAGATGCACATTGGGGATATAATTGCGGCAGCCTGCTCATTTCAACTAATCAATTAATCACCAAATTAATTTACTACTTAACCTTTTTTGACGGAAGGGTTGGGTAATAAATTAAACCTCCTATGCAAATGTTTGACTATGCTCATATAGATGTATGTGGACTCTGTATGTGAGTCTCCGATTCCCTACAATTGCGTCCGGCATTTAAAATATCTTACCGGATACCTTCGGTAACAAGTGAAACGAAAAAGGAGTGACTGAAAACGCGACTGAGGGTGTCCTCGCCTTACTTCAGTCGCCGGGCGTTTCACTGGTCATGATTCTGTGGACTGAAACGCGAACGCACAACAAACGCCGCCTTCTGAATGCAGCTTTGCTTGATCTCATAGGAGTTGATCTCGGCTCGTTGTCTCAATCTGGATCTCTCTTATCTGATCTTTACGAAATTTTCTTGTATCATTCTGAGTGAATTATATTGCCTTGGAACTATTATCCACGTATGTCCTGAGATTGATTTTCCCCTAGTACTTGAACCTATGATAATGCACCATAGAGTTGGCATCATTCTTCTTGGAGAGGACTACCATCGTTTTTCAACATCGTCATATACGATCTTGTAGTAAAAGATCTTTCTCTTGAGCAACAAGACAAGTAGTATTATAGCAACAACTGTGAGAATGAGAAAGTGTCAAGTGATTAGCAGAATGAAAACTAGAGGATGATCTAGCTATACCCAAACCTCCATCCCTAGCCAGATAACTGCACAAGAGATCATGTCATGCTAGGATGCAACAACCTGTACACTACCACTTGCCATTTTCACTTCACGCTTTCGGAGTTCCATTCGATGCGTACTCTAGAAAGAACAATCTTACACAAAAGTCACACCTACACAGAAGTCACACCTATGAGAGTGCATCTTCACAATCTCCACTCTTGTCACTACTTCCTTTATTCTTCTCCTAAACTTATTAAATATTGTTAGTTACAAGTAGCATCTAGTTTTATTGTTTGTCTTATTGCATCAGTATCACCTTTTCTATTCGGTATATTACGAGACACATGATTCTTTCAAATGAGCAACTCTTGTGGTAAGTCCCTCGTGCACCTTTGATCTAATTTGTTTCCACTTCAGTACGCGAATACCTTGGCAGAGGTGCCAATTCTCCTCTCCCCCCTGATGAAAAGTATATATCAGACAAAGAAAGAGAGAGTGGGTTGAAACGGATCTGATACCTAGAAAGAACAAGAAAAGCCTCACACTCTATCATGATTACATACATGTCTGTAGGTACCACCTACAGTCCTAAAAGCTAAGGTAGAAGGGTCACGAATGAATCTGATTCTAGTATATTATGGTTCATCCATGATTGATTATTCTGGACTACAAGGTTTCGGATGTTAAAGCCATCTATCTCGGCAGCTATGAATGAAAGGGTTTGTGAGACTGTCCGTAGGCAAGGCGAAAACTTCAAGTCAGGAGTGACTGAATATTTACATTGTCAAGCAGAATAATTCCTCTTTAGGTCTCGTTGTCTAGATCTAGATCTTGTAAACAGTCCTACTACTTTGCCTACAGACACACTGAAACTATGTAAAGTAGCACAAAACTGCCGAAGTTCATCAAGTTCTTCATAGAAACTTTTGAGTACCAGTGCTTGTGATATGATCCTGCGGAACGCTGTGCAACCCCGAAGGCAGCACTAGATCCAAAAAGGCCCCACTTCTCATAAGCACTCACTCAAGAATATCACTGTAGCGCCTCAGTCGAGACAGATGTCGCTTTGCAAACGAGGAGAAAAGGAGCAAAAGGTATGATTCTGGCAATGCCTCTTCACTACACCTACACCTGCATATCATAAGATCTAGAAGTAGTCCTATTAGAAATGACGTTGTACTAGCCGAACACGTTACACATCCGGACACACTCGAATATCTTGTCAGGAACGTTCTGAATGGGCAAAGTGCACCTCTGCCTCGAGACTTGAAATCCATCGCAAGGTCCATGTTGTTCACTCCACCATAGACAATGGACGCGGAACTGTTCGGTCCGGCCAGCTTCCACCTACTGCAAACAATATCAAAAGAGGCACTTGTTAGTGACGGTGCGATCTTGTGCTCTGCCTACACGAAACACAAGCTCCATAATCGCCTTACCTGTAATCATCAAAGAACAACATCTGGCGCAGCACTTAGAACCTGAAATGCCTAGAAGATCTAAAGCGAAGACGGGATAGTACATCATAATGATTCGTAATGTTCAGTTGTTCGATAAGCAGGCTTACTCTTCTAGCTAATCAATAAGTAAACTGCTTTCATTCAGGAGCAGTGCTTATATAATCACCTAGTACTGCTCATGAGTCAGCCCGAAGAACGTTAACCTAACCCTCCGTCAGGAAGAGTTAGTTTTAACCTTTAACTCGGGGGCTTTCGTTCATAGAACTTCTAGAACGCGTTTACAAGCAATTCATGAGTTCTCTTTTAACCTCGCTTGGATGTAACACAATTATATTTTAATTTATAATATCATTTCACTATTATTTTTGGTAATATTAAATATGATGAGAATATGATGATGATATACCATTTGTGTGCCACGATTTATCTTTCTCGCTTGTCTTCTTCTTCCCCTATGGGAAAACTCCAAGTTGCATACATATATATGTGCAATAGTTATACAAAGAAAATAAGAAATAATTTCACACAACATTAGAAGAGTAATTTTCACTGAAAAGCCTGACAAGGTCGTCTAGCGTGTACATGCGTACGACACCATTTGATTATCGATGCGACGAGATCGTATTTGTGATCTAAACTTAAGGAATAAACAGAGTAGCGTGTTCAGCTCTCTGCCCAGCTCTCATCTCTCCAGCTCCATCTCTTCGGTATCTCATCGGTCTGTCGTTCTTATTCATACATCTATTTCTCGTCGATTCATTCAATACTTTCCCAGTGTAAGAGTGCTTTGATATTACTTTCCGCCAGTGTCTATCTCCATGATGCTCAAGGTCCAACTGTTTTGCTC
This sequence comes from Asterella californica, assembly GCA_036924285.1. NCBI lineage: Eukaryota > Viridiplantae > Streptophyta > Marchantiopsida > Marchantiales > Aytoniaceae > Asterella > Asterella californica. The sequence goes on along the minus strand of JAYKYS010000006.1, from coordinate 24,914,419 downwards.
TCTGGTCACACAATGTCTTTTTGCATCACCTCTCTTATCCAATGTCTTTTGTGTCAACTCTTTGTGGATTGGGCTATATCTCTATATTCCTGTTCGTGTGTATATTTATCTTCATGTGCATGTATATGTGCAGATCTTTTTCATCCTGATCTCATTTCTTTTCAGGCTTGGGAGCAGATTTGCGGACACCTTGGCTAGCCCATAGCCGCTTGGGGTTCTCCTCCTTTTCAGATTCTCTACCTCCTACTAGAATGTGACGGACTAGACTACACAGATGAAGGTGTGGAGATTGAGATTCAAATGATATTTTTTCAGTATTAGGGTTGGATCTCTATTATTTTTCCTATGATGACAAATCCATCGAGTACGTCTCGATCGATGTCACCTTCTGATGTGGTGCTTCTCACCAAATTGCAACAAATAATGATGCTTGAAGAGGATGTTTAGGAGGCACCGGTTTTTATCCACCTAGACGAGATTGAGAGTCTTTTCTATCTCCGGCGGTATGATGCTCAAGCTCTCCTCACTTATTGCTTTGAGGATGAAGTTTCGTTGGAAGCATTAAGTGGCCTCAAACTGGATCCGTAGGGTTCGATTGGTGGTTCTGACGACTTGACAATTAAGCCAGTCCTTCTTTGATTCTGCTGCGGCTAAGTCGACGATCTTGTCCTCCTCCGACCCGTTCATTTGAAATTGTCTGATGTGTCATTTCTCATGAGAATTGGATGCAGAGGTGAGAAGATACGTTTAGTATACCTCCCGTTTGGATCAAAATTTCTCAAGTTCTCTCTTCGTGTAAGGATCTTCTTCCTCTCATGTTTCGTTCAATTCGGCACTTGCTCCGACTTCCACCGGCAACTAGGAATCTCGTGTATGCATTTGCAAAGGGACATGTACTATGACCAAAGGAAAAAGAGATGTCTTGACATATGTGTATCCGATTTCGAGGTCAATTGCTCAAGTTTGAACTTATGGTTGTTGACCTCTCGATCGACTATATCTTTCATGTCTCCTAGACCTACCAGCATGCGTCCTCGTTGAGAATTCATCACCCACCAGCATTGTGAGTGATGAATTCTCAATGCAGCAAGGAGGTAAACAGCCTTAGCATAAAAGTGCAATTATAGAGAATTCAGACTTGTAATATTCAGTCTGAACTACCTTTCCCTTTTATGAAATAATCTATGGCTCAAGAGCTGAATTATTGACTATACTCTATGTACATGATGGAGGAGGAGGAGCAGTTGCTATAGTTCGGAGGGTAAGTCTGCAACATTTGTACACTTTGTTGCTACTTTTCTCAAGGACAAAAAGTATAATATATGGAGATACTCTCAATCAGGTTGTAGTGATAAGAGAACTCTTTTGTATTATGTGTTAGAGATGACATATCAACAATGTAGAGGTTGCACCATCTCATCATCTTGTTAGTCATCTCGTACTTTTAGATGGCCGTACGTCTCGCCGGACGTTACGCCATCTCTATCACAGTTTCAGCAGAAAACATGTACCTACATGATTTCGGATCTCAGCTGGAGATCTGAGACAAGAGAGACAAGGCCAGAGTCTGGATCTTGCTGTTTGGTGATCATATGTATGAGAGTGTCACATAAGTATTATCTATCTTTGGAGAGGCAATTGGAGATTTGACGTTGTAGGAATAACAGTAAGAGAATACGGACATATGACCATCTGTCACATCCGTCATCTGTGTCTTTTGAGATGGAGCAGTCCAGTTATATTACCGTAGACATTAGTGTCGCTGTAGGAGTAGTTCAAGGAAGTGATGAGCACACTTCAAAGATAGTAAGTTAGATAGTTAGTAATTATTTCCAAGTTCTCAATTGAAGGACCATGCTTATATGTAGTCTGTTTCCTGCTTAGTAGTTAGTGGAGGGTTAAAAGCCATTAGTGGCTTTTGCACTTGTAAGTTTCAAGTCGTACTCTGACCTGCCAGTTACGTCCACTCGGTCGTCTCGATCACGACATCCCTTGGGTGTTTGGGTCCTCATGGGGTTTAAAAGACCATCTCTTGATCTTTGCTTTGTGTGACATGGTGTGTGTTGTTTTGGAATTTTAGAGTTAGTTGGAAAAGACTGTTGAGAAGAGCTCTTTTTCGTCTTAGTTCTTTCTGTAGCTTTCCATGCCCACTTAAGTAGTTTAGCACAAGAGGCTTTTTGATGTAAAATCACCTATTCAGTTATGTTTATTGTGTTCTTGGATATAGCTTGTACTTGTGCTTGTCTATAGCCCTCGTGAACATCAGCAAGTCAAAGATTCAGATGACGAGAGTTTTAGCTATATGTTATTTGTTCGTTAGCTGGTGACAGTCCTCCGGACTGCGCGCTACTTACCAGAGTAACTTCAGAACTAATGTTGTGGATGTGACACCGTGTGACTCGAGGTCTCTCGATCTTCAGAAGGATAGCCTTCGGTCAAAGAAAGCGGGGCAGCTTGAGAAGGAAGGTGTAAGAAACTAGCAGCACAGCTAGTCCGTCGGTCAGACTGTCAGAGACGAGATAGTACAGTGAAGGGTCACCAATTACTTACACCAACATAGCAGTATAAGATCCAAGCAGTCGTGCTTGAGCTACTCCACCATGTTAACGAACTATCAATATCTAAGGACGGGCCTTTATGCATTGATTCGTTGGACAAACTCGGAGAGGTTAACAAGTGTAGTGTGAAGATCGAGAAGAGTTGAGTAGTAAAGATATCTTAGTGTTTTCTAACGTTCAAAACAGATGGAAGACCCACCGTATGAGACCGACAACATGTAATAAGTCATCATTTTTTGGTTACCAAGAGAAGAAATCCTCGTTGTCTGGAGTGCAACCGGTGGTCTTAGCTTTGTTAGCCCATGTTGTGGGTTAGAGATAGAAAAGCACACGGTTACAATCTTCATCTAGTCATGATGAAGGGTTTCTGAAGAGAAATCCGAGTGTAGTTTGTGACCAGTGAGTAAGTAAGAGAGACCTTAAGTGGATGGAATTAGGACCTTAAGATCCTGTGACAAGAGGTTGGTCAAAATTTTGAGACGTTTGGTCTTATGTAGAACCCAAGTAGCCATTTTTGGATTTGTTTACTGTTTGACATGAAGAACGTCACAGTTAAACTGTAATACAAAGCAAGTCAACTTCAATCTTCGATGGAACAATACTTTATATGTTTAAACGATGTAAAAGAAAAACCTTGTCCGTTACAAGAATCACCATAAGTCGTGAGACAATCCACTGGAGAGAACTGTTTCTACCGATAGTAATGGCTGAGATCTACCTTATACCAAAACCAGTCCTTGCACGAAGGAGAATAAAAATGACTATTCGTAGGTTCTTCTCATCCAGTAGTCAACTTGAACTGGAACTTATCTGATGACGAGTTTAGCAAGCGGACAAAAAATTACACATAGACACCATATCTAACCCTGTGCAGCTAGAAATACCTGCTCCATATCGTTACCTTGGACCCTTGAAATATGATGGACTATACTGTCATGTTATACAGCTTCTCATAGAATGAAGAATGATTATAAGTTAAGAATTCATGCAGACTACAATTAGAACCAATTTTTGGCGGATGCTTACTTAGTGCTCAGTGCATTGATTCCAATCAAATCTTACTCATCACCTCCACATGCCCACTACCTTTTGAGACGAACAGTTACTTGCTTATCATGGGAACAGATCACCACGCTCCCACCTTTCTCTCTCTCTCTCTCTCTCTCTCTCTCTCTCTCTCTCTCTCTCTCTCTCTTATGTCTCTCTTGATCTCGGGGACTGTAGATTAGCCATGTATTTCCAACGTTTCTAATTGACAAACGGATAGAGAAAACAAACTATTCCAAACTGCTCGAACTTCGGTGAAAATGTCGATCAGTCAAAGCAATCCGATTAGTTCATCACAACTTATCTGTAGGTGCTATTGAACACACGCACTATATGGTTAGTGAAGCATGCTCTCTCTCCGCTCACGTGCTTGGGTGAACTTCTTAGTAATAGCTACAGTTAGAGGAAAATAACGTTGTGATGAAGGGAGGGGATGAGTGAAACGTAGAGATCTAGACTATGCTTGTCACCAGCGAAGTTGACTTCTTCCAGCTCGCCATGGAAATTCGAATCTCTTGTCTTATAACTGCAATGATCGTGTTAGTGACATTGTTGTGCATAGAACCAGAATCTTTTTCTGAGCGTGACGACAATTGTTACACTCAGCCGTCCATGTCTCCTTCCACCGTGTTTGTCACACAGTAACAACCCCCTTCCAGCCAATTTATCGTATGAAAACCACACACTATACTCAAGTACTTGTTGCTGCCAAAATTAATCTCTATGATGAAACAAGTCTCCCAACCTCGTTCATAGAAGTCTTCAGAAAAGCAGAATGAGTCCAATAATATAAGAGCGTGGTGAGACCCCACCTGTTCGTATAATATATTTCACGAACAGGTGGGACTTCTTGGGACAAAGACCCACCAGGAATACCAAGTGAAAGAACGATCGAGGAGGACCGAGGGAACGAAGGAAAGAGGACAAGGCCCTCAAAAGGCTAACTACGACTCGTTAACAAAGACGTAGAGCCAATCAAACCTCTTCCCTAAAGTTTTCAGGTATTTCTTCCTTTAAAATTGTGTTTACATGCTTTTGTACGTAAAATGGACGAGTTCTTCTTTGTAAGAATGTACAAGAATGGACGTAACCGGTCTCTTGCCATAAGTCTCTTTTTCCAGTAGCGTTCGAGAAGTTTTTGCACATTCTGTACACTGAGGATATTCCCTTGATGTATGAAATTAACTTATTTCCTAACCCTTCCGACTGGGTAGGGAATAAACTAATGCCTGGATCTAATTATGTGTTAACAGGCTCTTTCACTTATAGTTTAAGTAGCGAGTGAGTTCGTGTTTGGTTTATGGGTTATGTTTAGATCTGTCATTAATTCTAGACTTGGTTATCATTCAAAGTTCAAGATCAGTTTGAGTTTTATAATAATTTATTTAGAATTACTGTATAATTTCTTATATTTTTTCTAGTAACTGAAAACGTAAAATAGTAAGATGTACAAGGCTGTGAGGGAAGCTAAAGTTGATCTTGCATGCTCATTGATTTATGATCTAACTTTTGTCAACCGGGTTAGGTAATAAACTAACGTCTATGCGGTTTCAACCTCCCGGCCTTATATTTTTAAAACTGCGTCTTCACGTGCTATGATGGGTTCTATGTGGATTTTCTTGAAACTCATTGTTCACTTATCATTCAATATTTATTAAAAAAAATATTTTATATTAATTTAGTAAATTTAGTTATATATCACTCATATTTACAGTTTTTCCAGAAAGAAACAAAAAATCTCGAATTTTGTTTGCATTCTTCGTAGGAAATTAGGCGGATTTTACCAAACCATGCACATAACATACTAAAGAAAACCAAGAGAACCGCCTTTACTTTTTTTTGTACCCTATTACTGTTCCTGTCTTCTTGTACAGGTTCTTACCGCAGTGAAAGTACTTGGGATATATAGTATATTCTCTCTCTACAGGTTCGACCTTAATCCCTTTGTTACTCTTACGGGTCAGGTTTGAGACGCCTAATATGCTGTTCGCTTGTTGTTATCGAAAATTATATAAATATCTTTAAAAAAATTTGGAAACGTTAGAATATTTTTAAAAATTAAATGTTAAGTGAAACGGGAGATGCGAAAAGTTCACTCTATAACCCATAAAGCAAAAAAAGACAGCCGCGCTTCCAAATATAAATGTGAGAAGATAAAAAGAAAAACAGTACAAGAATAAAAATTTAATTTACTACCTAAACCTTCCCCTTCCCAACGGAAGGGTCATTTGAGACGATTAGTATCCTCTAACAATGGGTGGTTTTGAACAATGGACTTCACGAGTCGCGACAATGCCAAGCTCGAGCTCTTGTGAGTACCGTAAATACAGTATCGGGAAGGGACGTCGCGAGCGGCGTGACGCTGCTCACTGTGGGGGGAAGAAGAGACCAGTGTGGTTTCTTCATCGACGACACTGACTGGAACTCCGTACTGGAACCAGTCATCAGTCTCGAACTAAAGTTCGGCGGATCGTTCGGTACAATGCTTTCCAGATGCTATATGTGTTTGTAGATGATTTTCCTCACATGAACGCCGGACGACCAGAGAAAAGGGGAACAAAAGCTCGATAGCGCGTCTCAGATTCATACAGTGTGACCGGCACTGCATGATGATGATTCCGACGTTTCGTATGGAAGGGTCTGCACATAATATTCAACGTGTCAAGACGTTCACCCTTGCGTTTCGCCACCTCAGGATTCGCCACCAAGCTACGCCGTAGCTCCATAGGCAACCCTGAAGCTTGAAGGCTGAAAGGCGGGTGAGTAATTGCTTTCTAAATTCTAATACGAGGTGATTAGATATTACTATAGAGGGACTGAAGTCAGGCCGAGGCTAGTAGCTTCTCGCCCAACGGATTGAGAAACCGGCGAGTCCCTGTGCTGGCACGCGGTCAGCTGTCGCGGTGTAACCAAGACGCTTCAGGGTTGGTTGAAGCGTCGGACCGTCGGACCGAATTCAGCCAGGTTGCCTAGTACATGTTCTCGCACTTTGGCAGAGACGCAAAACTTTTGTCGCTCAGAGTTAACTCTACTCATATTACGATGTCGTGAAAGTTGCATGAATCTTGATTGTAAGATGAATACCAGTATCGATATATTACTATTTCCTGCATGGAATAGTAATATATGGGATATTTATATCCATAGAATTAACGTGTTGCTAGTTCTCCTGATTTTACAAGCATAATTTGAGCGTTTAACGTCAACATATTTCTTTTTCTGAAGTTGAAAGGATGTTCTTGATCCAAGAACTCTCCCGATCGATGGGTTAAGATCTGAGTTCATCTGAGTTAAGAAGCTAGTTCTGATCGGGTTCTATGAATATATTTGAGATTCCCAAGAACCCACACGACAACAAAACAGGAAATCTGAATCTGGGGTAAGAAGAGAACCCACGTGGGAGTCGATTTACGTAATCACTCTCATATCACATAGTTTGACGTAGTTGACCAAGATTTCAAAATCAGTGTTTATCACTCTCATATCACATACTCAGAAAGCATGCATATGAAGGCATGCATCACCTCCTCCTCCATCAGAATACAAATACGCAAGGATTTAATTTAAGTTTAGTTATAAATTAAACTTATGAATTATAATATATTTCTCTAATATGTTCTCTAATATATATAATCATGTGCGGAACGTTTCAAAGCATTTTACATATAAGTTTTTTTTACGTGTATCCCACACTTGCCCAAAGTTGCATGTCTAGTAAGTTCATCAAATCTTCTCTGTTGATCTATTCAGCAGGCGCAGTAAGGTTAAGTCTCGATAACATTATCTTTAGAAATATTAAATAGAGTGCATGTCATTTGTCTATACAATTGCATTTTCTCGTAGGAGTAAGTATTTATACACATGATTCGTTCTGGATCAGAGATACATTTAATGAAGAAGTTAGAACATCTTACAGTCTTCACCTCGTGAATCTCAACTCTATATTTTACATGCACTTTTCACGTTTGTTGCTTTGTACGTCTATGGCCAGAACCACAAGTTGTATGCATATTCATCTCTTCTAAGTTAGGATGAGGAGGAATATGCACTCCCTTCAGTTTACGTCTTAATCTTTCCTCTTGTAAGGACTAGTTATAAATTAGAGTTCTTTTTTCTACTCATTCTAGGCATAGATGTTTATATCAAGAAAGTGATCAGTTTACGTATTCTGCATATGGGTTTGGTGACTGCAACGGCTATGTGTTATCAAGTGAACTAAGTTCAGTTATAAGTTTTTGATTTTAGTAATATAAATTTAGAAAAAATGTGCCACTCATTCTCCTCCTCTCTAAAAAGTATTTTCAGTCGAGCATCAGACTTGTATTTTTTTCCGTAAGTCTATGTTTTATTTCATGTTGTCTATTGTATTTTTCACTAAAATGTTTTTAAAGACAATTGTAAATTAATTAATCATGATAATTTTCTGAGTTGTGTAAACGTTTGTCTTCTTCTCCTCGGCCAGAAGTGCATGTTATATGCATATTCACATACTTTGAAACAGTTGAACAAGCTTTCAAAATCAATGTTGATCTTTTCACAAATCTTCATTACTATCAGAGTGCCTTCATTGGTATGTAAAATTAAAGAGTTTTCGAGAGCAGCCTAGCCATTACATTAAGTTACATTTTTTGTATTATGAAATTATTAATTTACAGAAATTAAACACAATTAATTTAAAAGAAATGTACTTGATCTTTGAACTTCATCGTGAGAGCTGATTTCCTAGCAATTCCCCGAGTCAACACTTAAATTAAAATTTGCAGTCGCAATAAGAATTATAATTCATTTTTTTCGAATTCTCACTCTCGTGTCAAAAACTTTTATGAACTGTACCAGATTTTCCTTATTCTTTTGACTTTTGATCTGTTATTTCTTCTTTAATGTATATTTTGAGAGTTGCTGGAAGACTTTTGCTGTGATTTGAAGCAGTGTGGACTAGCCTGGTTTGATTTTCCAAGCACCCGTCTACTGCTTGCAAGCCAAAAAATAACAATAAAATCGACAACCGGCATTCAACAGTATCTACTAAGATACTGCTGTAGCTGCGCACCAGCCAGCAAATAAATAGTAATTTTAGTGGAGCACAGTGGAATTAAGACGACATTGTGGTTTAACTGAAACGCGAACCCAATCTTCCAGTTAAGTGCGAGATAGAAGCATGACGCAATGCATAGCAGATGGATGAAAAGATTTCATCAATTCATACAAGGGGAAGAGGGATCCAAGCAACCAACATCTCGAAGAGAGGAAGAAGATCGGGGCTAAGCCTTGCTATCTGTAGCTCCAAAGTAGACTATCGTTCTTAAAATTTCACATGTCGATAAATCAAAACTCTTGCATACAATATATGCACAAGAAGTAGCATCGCCTACTGAATTACTTTCTTGCGGACCACACCTGCTAAATCTTTTTGTAGAGCATTTAAAACACGTTGTCTAAAGAACATAGTGCAAGAAGAAAGAGAAGTGATACCCCTAACGGCTATCATGGTAAACTTGACATCATCTCGAATGAAAATACTGAACTCCGAGACCGACGACCTATATATTTCAAAACTAGGGGAATGAAGTTCCTCTAGTTTTGCCCAGGAGGGGAATGAAGTTCCCCTCCTGTATAACTTTATATTTGGTCATCTTCGCTGCTGTTGCAACAGCTACAGCCCATCCCCGGTGGATGAGTGATCACTTGTGTCGTCATTGAGTCTCGTGTTGGATCTGTAACAACCACATCTGTCTTGAAATTTGATCTTTTTCATCATGTACAAGTTAGTTCTCACTGACTGTTTTTGTCTGAAAGACATATCATTGCTTTCTCTCCGTAATATAATTGTTCTTTTTTGCTATAACGGATAACAATTTATAGCATTAAATGAGAGATAATCGCATTGTGAATTCCAGACTTCGAACCTTCACGGGCCCTCAACCCTACGCGATTCCAGCGCAAGCCTAGATCTTACATCTCGTGTAATGTGCCCCGGTAACTTTTATAAAAGTGCAGGAGAAGTATACAATGCGTAGGATAATTTCTTTCTCAAAACAATCAAAAAAGTGAAAGAATAATCAAAGTTTACTAAAAGCTTTTCGCCGGTGAATTAACACAGTAGTCCGTAAATTGTCAACAAGCGCCGGCAAATTACAGGTAAGCAGGAAAAACCTGGGCTGGGCCTGCGCCGGTCGTATGAACCTCCTCTTCAGAAGTAAACCAGTATCAGACAGCCGACGAATTCACTCTACGATAGCCCGAAATCGTAAGTTCTCAGGCGAGGGAGATTCCTTGGGCTCCCTTCGGTGCCGACCACGTGTATAACTAGTCCAGCTGTCCACGTGTCAACTCTTCTGGAGGACAGGCTAGCCGGGCGCTGGCTGCGGTAAGAAAAACCGGATGTGGGTAAGTCCCGTAAACGTGTAGTTACAACTCTCCGCATTTTCATGAAATGGGGCTGTAAGTGCCGAGTGGGAGCCAAAGTACGAACAACAATCTACAGGAGTTTGGCTGGTGCATCTCACCCCGTCTTTCTCTCCCCCATCCCCACGCACCCATCTCAACAGCAAACAGCAGCAGCATCAAGCAATCACTGCAGCTGAGCTCAACTCCTCTTGAGGAGCCATTGCAACGTCTGATCTCTGCTCTTCTGCTTTCTCTGCGTCTGCGCCCAGATCGAGCTAGCAGGCAGAGAGAGAGAGCCAGCAGCAGCGGCAGCAGGCTCCCCTGCCCGCTCTGGGCAGAAATCACTCCACACCTTGTGCTGCTACATTGTGCTCTAATTGAGGAGCCGCCCGAAGGACTTGGACGAAAGAGAAGGAGCTTTTGGGACGAAGATATAAGCTGGAGCAGCTTCTTACATTCGATTGGCTTTAGTTTTTGGCTTCGTGAGGCTTGCTTTGGTTTCGTGTGTTAAGCGTTCTAGGGAAGGGATCACCGGGCGTTTTTTTACGATCGATCGGTTGGTTCGGTTTCTGGAACAAGATCTGCTTGTGATTGGGCCATTGGGCTGTGACTGTTGGTCTCTGTTCTATCGATCAATCTTCCTTGAACTCGATAGAGAAGAAATTACACTCATTGCGTTCCGACTGATACTACCGGTGCGATTCCGTAGGTTAAATATCGATCTATCTGAGATAGCGAGAATTTGTCGTGGCGGACAATCTGGAGTTACCTGTCCCAAGCATCCTTCAGGGAAGTTTAATCACCAGAAAGATCGAGGAAACGGCGAATCAGCTATTGGTAATTAGTAAGGACTTACAGCAGCATTGTGCTGTCGATTAACTATAATATTACCGTAAATATACAGGGGCTCACAATCCCAAGCACTCAACTAGCAATCTTGGATACTTGAGGTTCCCCAACTTCATTTAGTGAATGTGGATTACACTTCCAGTCATTCAAAATGAAGGGAGCAAGATCAGTCGCTGTCGCTGCGTCTCTGGGGAATCTGCTCCAGGGATGGGACAATGCTGCGATTGCCGGTGAGTCTTCACTACTCTGCGCTCTCGATCCCGCCCCTGTATACAGTCATAAATGCCGACTTCATCTGATAAGCAGCACCTACTCCAGGCAAAGCTGATGTCAGATTTTTCTTGTAATTGGTCCTTGATTGCGACCAGTGTGCTTAGTGATGTTGGGTGAGGACTGATCATCATTTCTTTCAGAAAAAGATCAGCAGCATTCAGTTGAAGACAACTGTAGAGTCAGATCCATTGCTAGCGCCGGAAGTCAAAGTTCGACTGTTGAAGAGGGTTGAGTGAATTCATCAACAGATTTGATATAAAATTTCTCGTGGTGAAGACATGTTAGCTTGTTTTATCTAATATCGGGGGTGCGGTACGACTTGCAGGAGCATTGCTCTACCTGAGGACGGAGTTTAATCTGGATGCAAATCCAACCATGGAGGGCATGGTTGTCGCCTCGACCTTGGTAGGTGCCGTGGCGAGCACAGCATGCGCGGGACCAGCTTCAGATGCGGTGGGTAGGAGGACGATGTTGTGCGTTTCCGCCGTCGTGTTCGTCATTGCCGGATGTCTTATGGTTTGGTCGCCCACAATTTACATCCTAATTGTTGGACGCTTCTTCGTTGGGATGAGTATCGGGTTAGCGGCGACTATCGTGCCCATGCTCATATCTGAATCTGCTCCTACGGAAATCCGAGGACAGTTGGCAACCCTGCCTCAGCTTCTCGGTTCGGGCGGTCTCTTCGTCGCCTACTGTATCGTATTCGGATTCTCCCTCACGGCGGCTCCCAGTTGGAGGTTGATCTTGGGAATCATTCTTATTCCCGGAGCTTTGTACCTGGTTCTGTGCATCTGTTATTTGCCAGAATCCCCGAGGTGGCTCGTGAGCAAAGGTCGTATGCTTGAAGCCAGACATGTGCTTCAGAATCTCCGTGGCGCGGATCAGGACGTATCAGGTGAGTGGTATGCGTAGTTTTCTCGATTTCTATGATGATATTAATCCCCGTGGCTTAACTTAGGATTGTTAGTCCGTAACTATTTTCGAGTAATAGTTTGAAAATGTTTAAATTTGCGTTTCTTTACGTTTCATCAGAACTCTTATCGTAATTGTTAATCGTTTTCTCGTGTCTGCAGCTGAACTTGCTTTACTCGTTGAGGGTTTGGGAGTCGGAGCTCAGACGCAACTGGAGGAATGGCTGCTGAAGCCAGCTGACAAATTGGATGTTCCTCACACTGACGAGGGACAGTTTACTGTCTTCGGTGCTGGCGGTCCTGAAGAAGACACATCATGGGTTGCTCAGCCGATCACGGAAGAGTCAGGCATGACTCTACTCTCGAGGCGACCCAGCATGGACGGTCACACTATGCCCTTCGTAGATGATATGGTTTCCTTGATTGGAAACCTTCAAAATGCGGTCGAGAACCAGCCCCAAGATCTTTCAGAGCACATCGAAGCACGAAGAAACTCGCTTTGGGGAGGAGGAGATGAGGAACAAGGTACAAGAATTAACGGCTATCTCTCCGAAGACGTAGATACCCAAGGCATGGTAGGAGACATGGACGAGAATTTGCAAACACCTCTGCTAAAGAGTCAAAGCAAAACCAACTTGCTGTCTAGACAAGGCTCAAAGAACCTGTCAAGGGGAAATTCAATGAGATTATCCAGAACGAGCTCGCGCATCGACGGAATGTTTGGAGAAGTTGGCAGCGTTGGAGGAATCGGAGGTGGTTGGCAACTTGCGTGGAGAGACCGCGAAGATGGTCGACTGGAGAGAGTGTATTTGCTTCAAGAAGGCGTTGATGTTTCCCGATTCAATTCTCACATGTCCCTGCCTGGCATTGGAGGAGAGGACGCTATCCAGGCAGCGGCTTTGATAGCTCCGTCGGTTCAGTACAGTAACGACATACTCAACGAAAGGGCAGTGGGTCCAGCTATGGTCCATCCTTCGGAGATTGCTACCAAGGGACCTGCGTGGTCAGATTTGACGGAACTCGGTGTCAGAAGAGCTCTTATCGTCGGTGTCGGTCTTCAGATATTGCAGCAGGTGTGTGACCTCAAATGACATGATGTCTTCACAAATGTGGCGGTACCAGCAGAATCTACGTTTTTTCCTTTCTAACTACCTTTCAATGTCCGTGCTTCCAGTAACTCACGATCTTTCTGCCTTGTCATGTCTGATCAGTTTTGTGGAATTAATGCGGTGCTATACTTCACCCCCCAAATTTTGAAACAATCCGGTGCGGATGCTATGGCTGCGGGAGTTGGCATCAATGCGGATTCGGCATCCATTCTGGCTAGTGCTTTTACTTGCTTTCTGATGCTTCCGTGCATCTTCCTAGCCATGTGGCTCATGGACAAGTCTGGCAGAAGGTAAGGAAGAATTCTCATCTCCTCTAAAGGAAATATTTAAAGCCTACTACAAGAAAACTGATCGATCGGGGAGGAATCTGGTATCTTCCTTCGTGCGTAGACTGAATGAAGTATGGAACATGGTGGTCGTGACGGCATTCCTTTACTCAGGTGGTGGTCCTGACGGCAATTTTGTTTGTTTGCAGACGTCTGTTGCTGACCACTTTGCCGATTTTGACTGGATCGCTCATCTGTGTCATCTTAGTGAACTTATTTGTCTCGCCTGGCCTTGTACAAGCCGTCGGATCATTTCTCGGAGTGGCCACGTTCATCTGCTGCTTCGTGATGGGATTTGGACCCATTCCTAACATCATATGTTCGGAGATATTCCCCACTAGAGTCAGAGGTATTGCCATTGGTATCACGGCTGCAGCGATGTGGATATGCAACGTGATCGTGTCGTATGCGTTCCCCATCGCCAATGCGAAGGTTGGTCTAATTGGAGTGTTCTCATTTTTTGCATTGATGACCTGCATCTCCTGGATATTTGTGTTCCTGAAAGTTCCCGAGACCAAGGGTTTGCCTCTGGAAATTATTTGCGAGTTCTTTGCTGTGGCCGGGCAGCAAACAGACGCCAAGAAGTCCCATACAGAGAGCGAGGAACCGACAAAAAGAGTTTAGAAGTGCTCGAGCACGACCACCGACCGCACAGAGAATGAGCAGCTACACGACGACGACGACGACGACGACGATGGCTCCTACAAACAAAACTATGTCACGACGAGAGCAGAAGAAGAGGAAGAAGAAGACTGTGAGAAGAGAAGAGGAGCAAGAGAAGAACCAGAAAGAAAGCAGAGCAGTTATCTCCATGGAAAGTCAAAACTGGTGGTACACATTTTGTTACACCTATGGGCGTGTTGATATGTGATACTGAGGCGGCATCTTTTTCACGTTAATTGCCTACCACCCCACCTGTTAAGCGAGTCCAGAATATGACAAGACAGCTCTAATACGCTGGCTGGCTGAGTGGGGTGGGAGTAAGGGCAGTTCGAACTCCTATAACATCAGTCCTTGTGTAATACTTGCGGCAGACACTGGAGACTTCTTCACGCTTACACCTTCCTTGTTGGACGACTGAGTGAAGATTGGGTGGGGGGAGCATGTTCGGTCGGTGGATCATGAACCAAAGTGGAAGTCGTTTGCTCATGTATGAAACTGGACGAGGCGGGAGGTGGCTGAGGGCCTTTGGCGTATAATGTATATCAGGTGGTGGAGTAGGGCGAAGGGCGATTCGATGGGATGGGACGGAGTGGAATGAAGTGGGTGTGTAGTGTAGCTGGGGTAGATGTGGGAACTGTGGGCTCTCATGAGTGAGTTGCAGAGATTGACTGATAAGATCTTTGGTAATTTCTGACGACAACAACCAAACCTGGAGGAGGATGATGGGAAGGTGAATTTCTTAATGAAAACATCTCATTGACTGGTCGAGGTACTCGAATTCGGAACTTCTTCGGATGTTGTGCACGGATAGGGAAAACATCTCCAGCTGCAGCGCTGCAGGTGCTCTAGTGGGATTATGGAGCGGGAGTTAAATTCGATTCGTTTTCAGCAGCGAGTTCAAGCTTACCGAATTCCGCTGAAATTTAGGCATTAGGCCTTCTGCACTCATGGCCCGTGCTTCCGCCATTCGTTTCTGCCACCAAGCTTGCTGTGGTGTGTGACAGCACAGAAATTACTGTTGGGTTATAATCAACTATCTAGTTTAGTCACGTCATTTTTCCTAAGCAGCCTCAGTTTGCTTTCCCTGTCCCTTTCCTACTGTCGTCATGCAGGGAGGAAGATCATATATTCGAAAAGCCTTCTCTTCTGCAACTCTTGCATCTTTGCCTCGGCAACGCGATCAGGCAAATCTAGGGGTAGGAGGAGTAGGATATTCGACCTTCCGAAACCCAAATGGAGTTTCGGACGTGTAAGAATATATTCTGTTTGTTGGTTGTAGATTAGATCTTGTCCTGATTAGGGAAATGTACGTGCGAGCCGCTACGTAGCGTTTGGCAGTTGTCTGTCCATTATTTGTAAAAGTCGGTGAACTCTTTTCTCATTTGTCGTGCCGTCCTCACCTCCAAACTCCAGGTCTCTGTTGTTTCTATCTTACACTCGCTACGTAGTGACACACCTCATGGTGAGATGAATGCTATGTTGTATGCCACCACAATCCTCTTGTACAAATACCTGACCCGGATCATGTCAGGCTTCTCGCTGCGTGGTTGTTCTTATTATTACCCTTGAGCAGCACCTTTCTGGATTCAAGGGTTGTCTTCTACGTTTCATTGCCTGTTGTAACTGCAATCAGATTTCAAGAATATTGAAATACGACCAAAGCTTTTCCTAATTTTGCAGCTCTTGTCCTTGCGGGATCTGGGTTAGTCGAAACTCCAGTGAGAAAGCTCATGGTACTCTTTCACCGTACCCTAAATATTCAATACGTGGAGGTGGGAAGCTGTTACACTATAGAGTTGGCGTTTATAAACTGCTGGCTAGCTGGTTGTACTGATCGTTCGTACCAAGTTTGTGGGCAGTAATCTATATCTATATGCTGGTCTCAAAGCTCTGATTCTGCTGCTCGAAAGCAAACTGCTAACTTCCGCTTGTCGGGGTGAAGTGGAGGAGAAATCCTGTTTATTGACGAGGTAAAGCTTTGCCGGCAAGCTGAATAATATGCATAGATAAAAATGCATAGGCATGCTCGATGAACTTCTGGGACTTTTGCTCAATAGATATTATCGGAGAAATATATAAGAGTGAAACGAAAACTATATAAAATAAGTAAAAGAATTTATAAATATTAATTTCGATTGAAGTTAATAATAAATAATAAATGATAAATATTATTATTAATTTTTGAATCTTCACGGATCATATCACAATGAATTCAGATCAGAAAGTTGTTCGTTGATAATTTGTAGCGCATGCACTTTTGTTTAATAATTTATAGTGCATGCACTTCCAACAGTATCCACAAGAGATTGAACATATGATTTTTCTTCTAGAAGGTCGTGGACTAAACCACTTGAGACACTAATAAACCACATGAGACATCGATCTAGGAGAAGATCAAGATATAAATTATAAATAATAAATTTCTCGATAATAAATATGAATATATTGTCTTTAAAATATAAAATTTAGAAATTATTAATAACTAAATAATAAATTAAACATTTCATATTTACCTCTTCAACTGAAAGAAGAAAGAAGTGAATATTATAAATATACATGCACGGTTGCCTCGATGAAAAAGGTGAATATTATAAATATATATACACGGGTGCCTCACCAATACTACTATCAGACCACTGGTCACGACAGTGAATTAGGGCAGGTTAATGTGTTAATGAGCGTTGTTTTGTTTTAGAAAGGGTCCTTCTTAGGTTTGTATGAGACATATGACAAGGCCATTGATAAGCATCAAAATTTGTGCTGCCAGTAGGAGCCAGTAGTCGGAATGGGTGCAACTCCGTCTTAACCGACGGTTCTTCCTCACGTGAGCTGGATAAGAAAGAAAAGAACTAGTCAAAACAGTTTACTTATATATTCAGATTATATAATATATGTAACCATATAACTAATAAATAATATACCTGCAAAGTGCACTTTTGGTCAAGGAGAGGAATACAAACGGTAACAAAGCTCAGGAAATTATCTTTAGATTATCAGGTTAACAACCGGTTTAGTGTTTGATGAGAAGTACATTAGTGGAATAAAAGACAGATATCCAACCTAAACGTTGATTCTAGAAAAACTGACAAAACAAACAGACAATCAAACAAAAATGAAAAAGAAAATTTTAAACTACTGAAAACAGTTTTTTATTATGTGCACTTCTACACATGTTACGAGAAAGAGAAAACCCAATAAGTGAAGTACCCACAAGCATTCTCATCTACCATAAAACGTTGAGTCCATGAGTCATTAAATTTTATTTAAAAATCTTTAATTCATGACATAACCTCGCTCTGAAAAGAAAGGTTAAGACATAAATTAAATAGCGGATATATTTGTTCTCTTCTGTGCATATTTGTCTTCTTCCGAACTTAAAAGAGTTGGATATGCACGCTACTCAAAAAATTATGCAATTAACTACAGTTCTATTGAAAACCAATATCAGTCAAAATTAAAGTTTTATCACAGCTATAAAAGCAGAACTAAAACGTGATGTTTATGAACTGTTTATCAGATCAATCTTCTTACCTAAAATTAAAGGCACAACCAAGGAAATCACGGTCTGATGTTTCTAACTAAAGGATTTGTTTTATTGAAATGTATAGATGCCACTCGTCTGTTTAGAATGTATTATACTTCACTTGTTACAGTATTGGACAAGGTTCAGTATTCTGAAGTTCAATTTAGGTTCATTTGCTAAAGTCTATGGAGAGTTTTTAGTGAAAGAATAAATAAGCATCTCCAACCTTTCGATAACTTTTACTCGCTTTCTGTTATCAGAAAAGATGTTAAGTATTATGAGAAAATTCTATATTAAATTGTCATGAGAAATTAAAATTATATTTTATTCTTAAATGATAATCTAACTTGGAACTGGGAGCAGATCCAGAAATAACCCATAAACCAGTTACGAACTCACTCGCTATATAAACTACAAATACGAGAGCCTGTTAACAAAAATACATTAATTTAATCTTTGGAGAAACTGATTTACTGATTGATTTCTATATCTTACTCTTGTTAGTGAAAACGGTTTGTCTTGGTTATGCATACGGACGAAAGGACTTGAAACACTTTAGATTGAAGAACTTCGAGACTTTATAAGGTTCATGATTTTGGAGGCTCGCTAGATTCATTGCGACGCGTATTTATTTATTTATTTATTTATTTATTTATTTATTTACCTTCAGCTACATTCAATTTATTGAATGTATCTGAAGGTAAATAGTTTTTTGGGTGATCCCAATCATCCCGACTTCAAGTCAAAGGAATTTGAATCATGGGAGTACTATATAATGGTCATCAGTTTCCAAATTCCAGATGGCCAAAGTTACTGTTGTTATGTTTTTTTTTTAAATTAGACTAAGTTTTTAATGACTATTCTCTCCTGGATATGAGATATCGATAAAGATATCAGTCGACTCATCATCTCTCAAGGAAGGGTTGTTATATACTCTAATTGCTAGACAAAAGATCAATCATAGAGAGATGAGACTGAAATTAATATACTAGAGAGGTACTAAAACTAGTAGTACTAAAAGTGACTGAAATCTGAACGTAGACATTATCTTTAACAAAGTTCACTTCTACAGTTGTATTTATGTAGAGTAGTTGGTTGTACAAGGACAGCTAAGGTAAACGATGAATCATCATTGTTCTCGGAGGACAAATCTTTCTATATTTAATTTACTGATAACATGTCGAATCAAGAGAAATTAAAATAATATATTTTTCTGTTTTTGTCAAATATTTTCAGTTTATAACTAGTGTTAATTTAAGAATTGAAATAGTTTATTTTAGCTTCATCAGTATTCTGAAACTTTACTACAAATAATCACAAATACTATATTTTCATTTGTACTTATTTATAACAAAATCTCTTAATATACCCCCGAACTTTTACCTAACTTAAAATCACATACTTACTTGAAGTTAACTGTAAACTTTTAAAAAGAATTCGAATCGAGTTTCCACTCACATTTCAAATCTTTTGACCCATATCTCGCTGCAAGAACCTCTCTCGGAAGGCCTGCCTCGAGAGGAAAGCATGAACAGAAATAGTTGAAGCAAACATGCGGAGGGCCTCAGAAGAGGTACTGCACTGCAAGTCTTGACATCAAGGCTGGCCTGTCGGTGTACTTTCACACAGCTATTGGTCATGTGTGACGACTTTTTCTCAACTTTTTGCTCACACGGATAGCTTTGTCTACACGTACCAGTTATCTTTGCATATCGAAGACCCACTGGTCCTAGAGAAATCTTCTATGAGCGAATTGATATGCTTTTATGTGAAAGTTCTGCTCACACATGAACATTGTCTAAACTGAACTCTTCTCAGTCGAATGTCTTTGCATATTTAGACTACTGATTGATCTGAGGGAAACCTTTTATAGACGATTATGTATGCTTAGAATGCTTACCGGGAGAAACTGTAGATCTGTGTAATTGATCTAATTTTACGATACTCACTTCCAAACTGCACCCGGAAAGTACTGACTCTTGGATAGACTTCCGTTTTGCACAACTCTGGTCCAGTAGAGCACTCAATCCTCCGGACAAGGTGTTCTCATAGAACTAGACAGTGGAACGCAGAGTCAATTGTCAACACTAGCTTTAGACCTCTCCAGTAAACCTTTCACGAGTAAAGTTGGTTTTCCTCTTTCCAAGAATGTATAATCCTGACGCGTATGATCATCGAGACTTACCAGCCATTTCATTCTGGACCAAATGAACATCTTATCTTCTTCTAGTCCAGCAGCTGACGAACTGACTTGCCACCTTTCCTCGCCGTGTCCCTAATCTCAGAACACACGAACTGCCGTGGCAGATGTCTACCTTCAAACGAGCCAAGAGTTTAGACTCACCGCCAGCTTGCAACATGTCAGAACACAAGGTGTGCTAAACAGTAAAGTAAAGGAGCAGAGCGACACCGCATGCGACATGTGTCAATCCAGGTTCCATCTCCTGAAACTGGCCCTAAAGGAGTTTCAAGTTTCAACATGCAGTCTCCTCCAACGACTTTCTGCCTTCGACGACGAGCAACTTCTTCTCTTGGGGAGGCAGAAGATGCTTCAAAGACGAAGAGTGGAAATCCAAGCAGTTCGATGTCTCAGACACCCTCCGAGCATCTATAAAGTAGAGACATGCGGCAAAAAGCAAGAAGCAGCGGAGCGAATTGAACAACAGGTACAGAAGATTCATGCAACAGGATATTTGCCAGCACTTACTAAACTGTCTTTCGGACATGTGTCGAGATCCTGCTCCCCTTAACCATGTGAAGTCTTATGCTTTCAAAAGTGAATCAGAATACTAAAATTAGCCACGATCAGAACCCCATACCCACCACACCTTGCTTTCCCAGATAGCAGAACAAGGCAGGCCCGCAGCTCTGACCTCTCATCTTGACCCCCTGTCAACGCTTCTTCATACACTTCCTTTCTGCGGGACGTTGCAGAACTCGACGTCACATTGAAGAGCGGTTCGCAGCTCTCAGAACAGCGGTACTCTCTGGGCTTGACACTTGGGCATCAGAGAGACGCCTGCAATGGCTGTGCGGACGGTGCTCGGTCCGAGCGTTGGCTATTTTGTTTCCTTCTTTGACAACAAACGGCTCTTAGATCCTCGCGGATGGAACTTGAAGGAAGGAAGAGTAAGATTGAATCTGAGCCAACAGCAAAGGTGCTGCGCGTCCTGGAGCTCACGAAGAGAGATGGATCTTTCGAAGCAGTCCGACCAAGTGTCAAACGTACACTAGTATCACTACTGTGTGCCAAGAGTGAGACATCGATGATCTCCACCAGTTGACCGGAGCCTGCTGCTTACCCGCATAATCAGGAGCTGTAGCTAACACGTATCCGCACGGGCCTCCTCCGGACTCTGACTAGCACCTTTTGATCTTCTCAGTTGGGGAGTGTGAATTCGGGACCGTGTAACCATGTCAGTACAAGACATGAAGCTTGTCCCTTCAGCTTTAACAGTCTGGCGCCGATATGATAGCATCTCCTTCTGAACGACCGATACGGAAGACTCAAAGTGGTATGGATACCCGTTCAGATTATCTTCAGAATATATTGATCCAAAATAAGTATTCTATGGGTTAAAAAGCACCTTCAGGTTTGTCTATTACAGCGCCCTAAACTTTTGCCGCAAATAGTCATGGCCACTTCTATAGAAGGATCGAAGAGATTTTGGCAGAAAGAGAACGCGGATCTCCAGATACTTTTCATGATCGTAGGGAAGTTCTTGAGTTTCAAAAATTCAGACATTTTTTAGTTCCGTTTAGGCCACAGTAGGAGTATGTAGGACTCGTCCTCGTTCGGTTCTGAACAGAACCGACTAAAACAGAACTTTGCTTTTTGGTTCGGTTTCGATCAAAGGTTGAAAACCAGTTTGGTTCTAAGAGCATGCATCTCCACCGCTAGTCAGCGTACTCGCGCAGTAAAACTCGTTTTCCGGTACTTTTTACCCAGAGACTTTAAAGAAGGCTTCCCTTCGCGCATCCCTATCCACAACTATCTTTCAAAGTAACTGTATACCAAAAATGTATGCGCAATGCCGAGACAAGCTTGCACGAAATACAAGAGAACTGATTGAAGATGATGAAATTGACGAGTTCTTTTGGCAAATTCTGATCAACCAAGCAGATGCATTCATTCTTCCGTCGAAGCAAAATGCTGGAGGTTTAAGACCTGAGAAGAAGGAGAATCTGAATAGAGGAGAGCTCGAGGACATGACCAAATTGTGGCTGATTATTTCTCTACTTCTCCTGTCTACGATGAAACAATATTCAGAAGACGATTTCAAATGAGAAGAGTACTGTTTTCGGAAATAGAAGCAGCTGTTTGTGCACATGATGAACGAGATGCTATTGGAGTTCCAGGTCTATCCAGTATCCAAAAGATCATCGCTATACTTCGAATGTTAGTGTAACGTTCTTCCGCATATCTCGGAACAGATTCTTTAACCTCTAACCAATGAACTGCCGAACGTGAACCCCCCTAGAGACCTGTATACTTTATTTGTGCTCCAGATCCAGTTCGTTAAACTATCAGCTAATGAGCACCGAGGATTTGATAACTGTTGAACGGGTTTCGAATAACCAACTAGTCTTTTGTAGGTCTCTGGTCAATCTTAGGTTGCTAAATACAGGTGGAACTATTCTAGACCTGGGTTGCATGAAATTTGGGCAGCGCTTCCGCTACTGGTGATCAAGTCGGAACGTCAGGACCCACAAGGAGCAACCGCCAAGACTAGGAGATCTAGTAGATGCTAGGAAGTAGGAAGGCAAAGCAATTACACCGAAATAAAGTCAACACGACACCAGATGCGCCCAACTCAGTTTTGGCACACAACTCAAGCCTACTTATCAGAATGGAGGAATTCACGGGCTCATATACATTACATGGCATGTACTTGCTGACAAGGTCACGCAGCGCTCTTGGACCGGCAATTCTTCACTACTCAGCAACTCCAGAACTAAGACTTCACCAGATAACCTAATTTCACTCTGAACGCCCTGATTTTTGTTACTCAACAGATCAGACCCCAAGTCAGCGATCTAATCAACACCCCAAGTCTGCTCTCCAGATCTGCTCTCCAAGTCTACTCTCCAAGTAATCAGATTTGCATGCTCTCTGTTTTCTGAACTCCAAGATACAATCACTCTATTCTGGAAATACAGTCTTCTCTCCTCCTCCAAGAGTGCTCTTCTCCCAAAACCTGAAACTGAGAATGGCCCCTTTAGGGCTCGCGACACTCTTTTATCTGCCTGCTTGAGCCTGCTTTATGACCATGCAGCTGCCACTTTTGGATTAATCACTGCCCGAATGCCATCTGGTTTGGAGAAAAAGCAAAAAGTGTTACAATCGCCCCAACCAGCAAAACGCAATTCTTCCACTGAACTGCGGTATCTACAATACCACATTAGAAACAACACTTCCTCAAATCCAGAGGAACAGTATCCCATCCAGGGTAAGATTAAGCCCTTTCTCAAGGCTATGCTCCATTACCGAGCATCCGTTGAAGCTTTCGGGTGAGATAGAACCCTAGCTTCCAGGTGGTGAACTCGTCAGTTTCTTTTTATCCACCTCCTTACTATGATACACCATAGTAGCGTCAGCCTAAACCTGATTGACATCCGACAGCCATAAGCAGTCAGCAGACCACAACTCCACCTTTAGACGAGCAGACTGGCCAGATCTACTCAATTCCAGTGTCCTTGAAGGGCCCTTTGCATGACTTTTCTGACTCGATTCAATCCACCGCTTAGCTGGAAGAAAACACTGCGGACTGTCGTCTCACAAAGTATTTACGCAGTGGTTTCTGGAACTTGTACAATGCTAGATCATCTAGATACTCCCAAGCTTCACTTACCAATCCCGGAACTCTACTTGTCCAACGACATAGGTATTGAGTAACGGGTTCTCCAGCTCCATCTGGATTCGGTGATGCTCGATGATCTACTATCTCAATCAACTCAAGATCATCAGCTCTTGGTAATGCTTCTAACACTGGATGCCATTTCTGATATCTTCCAGGCAACAATTCTAGTTCTTCACGAAACATTTTCAAGTTAGAAACATGAATGATGGGGTGATAATGTTTCATACTAGCTGGAAAACGTAACTTATAAGTCACAGGACCTAACTTCTTCTCAATCAAGAATGGTCCTGCCCACTTCGGAAGAAGCTTCTTGGCTAAATCCACCCCTGCTGGGATTCTGAAGTTCTTGGTTCTCAACCAGACTCTCTGCCCTTCTTCGAACTGTACGTCTTGTCTACCACGGTTTGCATACTTGGCATACCGTTGTTGTGCCTTCTCCATGTGTTTCTTTGCCTCTTGAAACACAGTACCCTGAACACGTATGAAAGTCTCTAGATCTGGAGGATCCTGGTTTGACCTTCTTGTGTTTTCATGCCCCTTGGTAGCCAAAGCTATAGGAGTCCAAGGTGCATGAGAGCCCCGATAAACCACTTCAAATGGTTTAAATCATGTACTCGAGTGCTTGGTGTTGTTATATGTAAACTCCACCAAGTCCAAGTGCTCGCTCCAATCACTCTGATCTCGCATGATATAGTTTCTCAACCCTTGCTCCACTATCTGTATAGTCCTCTCTGTCTGACCATCAGTTTCAGGATGATAAGAGGAACTGAACTTGAGGTTAGTTCCGAGTCTTCGAAACAACCCCTTCCAAAACTCAGCTACAAACCTCCTATCCAAGTCTGAAACAATGTCTTTAGGCATCCCATGATACTTAAAAACATATCGTATGAACAACTCATCGGCACCTTTTGATGTCACTGCTTCTCTACAAGGGATGAGGTGAGCTTGTTTGCTGAAACGATCGATGACAACTAGTAAAGTGTCAAAACCTCCTGACTCAAGTAAACCTGTGCATAAGTCCATACTTATGCTCTCCCAAGGCCCATCAGGTATTGGCAAAGGTCTCAGCAATCCTGCAGGTCTCCTCCGCTCAGTTCGTTGTTGCTGACATGTTAAGCAAGTCTGCACGTACTTGATTACATCTTCCAACATGGACGGCCAATAGAACTGCTCTTTAACTCGTTGCAACGTTCTATTTTGTCCTCCATGTCCAGCCAGTTCACAATCATGACATTCTTGCATGACGAGTGTCCTTAGAGATCCAGTTGGAACATAGACCTTGGTTTGCTTATAAAACCAAAGGCCATTGCGAAATGAGAGACTACGTACCAATGGATCTCTCTCTTGTTGACTGGTCCAACGTTGAGCTTGATGATCGTCTGGCAATGCTTGTCTGATTCGATCCAAAAGCTCTTCACTTGTGTCTTGAGTTGTTAACGCCTGGACACGTCTGCTTAACACATCCGCTGGAATGTTTTCCTTCCCCTTTTGATACCGCCATTCGATATCAAAACGTGCAAGTTCCACTTGCCACCTCTGTTGTTTACGTGACAAACGAGGTTTACTCTGAAAGTATGTATTACCCTCACAGTCCGTTACAACAGTAACTTTGCTTGGTAACAAATAATGCTCCCAACGTTTCAGACAGTGGACAACTGCGAACATCTCCTGTTCATGAGCAGGCCATTTTGCCTCTGTTTCTGAAAACTTGTGACTTTCGTAAGCCACTGGATGCTTTTCTTGCATCAACACTCCTCCAATGGCCCATTGAGAAGCATCTGTGTGAACCTCGAAAGGTTCTCCCATCTTTGGAAGAGCTAGCACGGGCATTTCTGTCAGTGCTTGTTTCAACTCTTGAAATGCTCTTTCAGCTGCTGGGTTCCAAATAACCTTGGAAGCCTTGTGCAATAAGCCAAACAAAGGTGCGGCTTTATGCGCAAATTGATAAACAAAACGCCGAAAGTATGTGGCTAACCCAAGAAAAGATCTGAGCTCATGAACACTCTCAGGTCTCTTCCATTCAACAATGGCTCGAATCTTAGCCTTGTTAGGATGAATACCCTGCGCATCGATCAAACATCCTAGAAACACCACACTCTCTTGTCCAAAAGAACACTTGCTCTTCTTGAGGTAGAGTTGATGTTCTTCCAGGCGCTTAAGAACTGTTTCAACATCGGCTAGATGCTGATCCCAAGTGGATGAGAAGATGATGATATCGTCCAAGTACACGATAACACTCTCATCCAAAAGATCTCTGAAGATCTCGTTCATCAGCCTGCAAAAAGTACCAGGTGCATTGGACAATCCAAACGACAACACTGTATACTCAAACAAGCCATACCTCGTCCTTATAGCCGTCTTCTCTTCATCTCCTTCTTTGATCCGGATTTGATGATATCCAGAACGCAGATCCAGCTTGATGAAATACCTTCCTGTGGCCAACCGATCTGTGGTTTCATCCATGAGAGGAAGAGGATACTTGTTCTTGACAGTAACCTTATTAAGTGCACGGTAGTCTGCACACATGCGGATAGCACCATCTTTCTTGGCCACGAACAACACCGGGCAGCATAAGGTGATATACTTGGTCGTAAGATACCTTGAGCTACCAATTCTTTCAGCTGAGTCTTCAGCTCTGTCAGCTCATCAAACGACATGCGTCTTGATGGCACTGCAGTAGGTGTAGCTCCAGGAACCAGATCAATAGCATGATCCAAGGCTCTCCTCGGAGGAAGTCCTGTTGGTAACTGGTCCGGCATTATGTGAGAAAATCTCTCAATCAATGCTTGCATATCAGGATGTATAGGAAGAGCAGCAACACGTTCTTCCTCATCCGTCTCCACCTTGGGTTTAGACATCATTGCAACCCAAGCTTCATCTACTGACTTGATCTGCTTTCCAAACTGTCTAGCTGTGCAGATCTAAAATGCCACCTTTGCTCGTTGGAACCTACGAGCAGCATGGTTTGGCTCCTTGGGTCTCTCTTTGATGACCAATGGATGTGGTTGACCCGAGCCCCATCGATCCATGACTATGATGTTCCCTTCTTGAACATCTAGTTTTGCCTTGGTCTCTTGTAACCAAGACCAGGACAAGATACCCTCCATCGTGTCACCTAAGCTCATAACTAAAAACTCATGTCTCCTAGTTACCCCTCCAACGGTTATAGGAACACTCATGAGCTTTTCTGTAACGGTTGTGCTGCCTTGCACAAACCTTACCAACAACGGGCTCATGATCTTGGTTCTAGTCATCCCTAAGGTCTTGACCAGTTTTTCATCCAAGACATTCACATCTGCTCCAGTATCTATAAGCAAACAACACCGGTGGTTTCCTATTTTTACTTCAATCCACGGTAGAAAATCTCCATGTTCTACCAAATGCTCACTAGCACATACCTCTGCTTCAGTAGTCGTCTCAACTGGGTCTTCAACATTGGTTGTCTCTTCAGCTGTCAACCCACGAACGTTGCTCGCTGTTGAACGTTGAGGACACTCACGAGCAATATGACCGTCTCGTCCGCATCGAAAACAGATGATCGTCCTTGAAGGTGTAACACTGCTAGCTCCACTGCTCCTAGCACCTGAAGTCGAAGCTTGGTTGGATCCTGCATTGGATGCTAGGATCCAGTAGGTTGTGTCTGAGTAGGACCACGAGAAACTCCTTGCTGTTGAGATCCACGAGGAAACCTCCTTCCCGCTGCACCAAATCTTCCACCACCACGTCCTCTACCACCTCTACTCTGAGAGGACGCTATCTGTCCTTGAGGATTGCGCCAAAATCCTCTACTAGGCTCGCCACCACTTGTTCCACGCTGAAACTTGGAGGGCTGCACGGTGTAATTACGTTCCCTAGTGTTCTCTGCTGCTTCCAGAAATGCAAACAAGTCTTGCATGTCCTCGGACTTGTGAAACATAACCCAGCTATCAAACACACTAGCATAGAAACCATGCAGACCTTTCTTCAAGTGAAACAGCAAGTCTGTGCGATCCACCATGTGCAAACGAGTAACCAACTCAGAAAATCGCTGGAGGTACTGTCTGATACTCCCTGTCTGTCTCAGATGAATGAGCTCCAGCCGAAACTGTGTAGCTTCATCCACCGGTACCAGATGTCTTTTGAGTTCATCCTTCAGCTCCGGCCAAGTGGACATAGGAGTCGTACCGTTCAAACTCCTCATCCTCTGTTGACCTCCATACCATTCCTTAGCCTCTCCTTCCAGTCTACTAACAGCATAGGTGAACCAACTGCGCTCATCAAAATTCTCCAAGTAGTTCTCCATTTCAGTAATCCATAACTCAAACCTGGAAAAGCTTTTCTCACCGTTGAAGGCTGAAGGTGTCGCTGGTTCAGCCCACTTCACTTTCCGCTTGTGCCCTTCTTTGGCCGAGCTGCCTTCTGCAACATTCTCTTGCACCTTCTGTGACCCATCTTCATTCTTATCTGCTTGAGCAATATCAACTGCTTCTTCGCCTGGTAGTGCTAAATCCTTGACTTGCTCGATTTGCAGTACAGGGACCTCCGCTTCCTTCTCTTGTGTCGCTTTTGCTTGAGTTAAATCCACCTTAAGCACCTTGTTCTCAGCTTCTACTTGCTCAAGTCGGCCTTCCAACTTTCTCAGCAATGCTTTCATCTCGTCCAACTCGGTCGACACAGCCTCCATTGTCGATGGTGTTTAGCAAAGACTCAACTTGAGCCTGCTCTGATACCAACTGTAACGTTCTTCCGCAGATCTCGGAACAGATTCTTTAACCTCTAACCAATGAACTGCCGAACGTGAACCTCCCTAGAGACCTGTATACTTTATTTGTGTCTCCAGATCCAGTTCGTTAAACTATCAGCTAATGAGCACCGAGGATTTGATAACTGTTGAACGGGTTTCGAATAACCAACTAGTCTTTTGTAGGTCTCTGGTCAATCTTAGGTTGCTAAATACAGGTGGAACTATTCTAGACCTGGGTTGCATGAAATTTGGGCAGCGCTTCCGCTACTGGTGATCAAGTCGGAATGCCAGGACCCACAAGGAGCAACCGCCAAGACTAGGAGACCTAGTAGATGCTAGGAAGTAGGAAGGCAAAGCAATTACACCGAAATAAAGTCAACACGACACCAGATGCGCCCAACTCAGTTTTGGCACACAACTCAAGCCTACTTATCAGAATGGAGGAATTCACGGGCTCATATACATTACATGGCATGTACTTGCTGACAAGGTCACGCAGCGCTCTTGGACCGGCAATTCTTCACTACTCAGCAACTCCAGAACTAAGACTTCACCAGATAACCTAATTTCACTCTGAACGCCCTGATTTTTGTTACTCAACAGATCAGACCCCAAGTCAGCGATCTAATCAACACCCCAAGTCTGCTCTCCAGATCTGCTCTCCAAGTCTACTCTCCAAGTAATCAGATTTGCATGCTCTCTGTTTTCTGAACTCCAAGATACAATCACTCTATTCTGGAAATACAGTCTTCTCTCCTCCTCCAAGAGTGCTCTTCTCCCAAAACCTGAAACTGAGAATGGCCCCTTTAGGGCTCGCGACACTCTTTTATCTGCCTGCTTGAGCCTGCTTTATGACCATGCAGCTACCACTTTTGGATTAATCACTGCCCGAATGCCATCTGGTTTGGGGAAAAAGCAAAAGGTGTTACATTAGCCTACGGTATTGCTGCATATGCAACAGACCAGTATTGCCGATTAGTTGAATCTACTGCTACGGAATCTTTGAAGAGGTTTTGTGCAGTAATCCGAGAAATATTTGAATCCAAGTACCCACGTCAGCCTACACGAGAATACATCAAGCGAAACCTGAGCATGAATAGTAGTCTAGGATTTCCAGGCATGTTTGCGAGCATTGATTATATACACTATGAGTGGAAGAATTGTCCTGTAGCTTGGCATGGTCACTATCAAGACAAGGATAAACATCGATCAATCATTCTTGAAGCTATAGCAGACCAGTCTCTTTGGATATTGGAATGTATATTTTGGGTTGTCAGGTTCAAACAACGATATCATTATCTTGGATCGTTCCCCTCTTGTTTGGAACCTGCTGTCTAGTGATGCATAAGAAGTGAGTTTTCAAGTCCGAGGCAACGTCTATACTACGTACTACTTGCTAGCTGATGGTATCTACCTGAAGTGATCAATCTTCGTGCAGACTAGACCTGAACCGCAAGGAGAAAAACGAGCTTGGTTTGCAAAAATGAAGAAGCTTGTAGGAAGGACGTGGAGCGCTGCTCTGGAATTTTACAAGCACGGTTTCAAATTATTCAGAACCCTTGTAGGCACTGGGATCTCCAAAACATTCGTGATATCATGCTGGCTTATATAATACTACACAATCTGATCATAGAAGATGAGAGGGACGAAAATCTGAACCAAGAGTATTTGTTTGAATAGATAGATAATACTCAGTTGGAAAAAGGGTTGACATTTTAACAGTTACTGCAAGGAACCGAGTCTATAGAGTATACTGGAAACCATTACAAACTGAAAAATGATTTAATTGATCATCTTTGGATGCTAAAAGGTGAAACTGTTTTCGTGTCATGGACCAGCTAGAGTGTTAAACTAGGAGTTCTAGAGAAGATTTTTTTTAACTTGTTCAAAATATATTTCTGAAAACATCATTAGATAAGCCTTGTAGAAGTGATCAAAATTGATATTTTTATTGTCACAAACAGAGCTAAGACAACGGAGTTACGTACAATACTTTGACTTTTAAGGTTTCAGATTTCGCGATGCTAATGAGACATCCGACAGACTGACATCACATCCGTGATCTTGACACGAAAGAGTGCTAATATGACAAGATGCTGACTGGATGGAGACACGGACAAGGTATTAGGACTCAGTTGGTAATTAAAGATGATGTGTCAAATTGTGCATTTGAGTCATTTTGTGACCAATCACACATAACAATTGACAAGCATACATGAGGGACACATGGCATTCACAGAAGACCACATCTTGATTTTACACCCTTGCTTGCAAACACTATAAAAGCTGAGGGTTCTAGAATTTAGTCTGAATATTTTGATTACGAGTCGAGAGGCTCTTCAAATTTTTTGCCTTGATTTTTGAGACTTGGGAGATTGGGTCGAGGACATTTTGGTGATTTTCGGATATAGACACTAAAATTGCACGAGACCTTGCACATTTTTTTGTTGTAGGTGGTCACAACTAACTTTAAACGCTCGTAGAAATTGCTATAAAAGTCAAAATCAAGAGTTTTTGATAACGGTGGATAGATTTTTCCGAATCCATTTTATTGATACCAACAACATAAAGATTGGACTTAAAGAGACAAAGTAACAGCCGTTTGAAATTTTTGGCTGATTTTCTAAATTTTCCAGCAAAACCATGTGAGGGCACCATAGGGAGGTGTTGGGAAGGTCTAGGACTTCAAAAGTGCACGAGCCCTCGCACAATTTAGATCTCAAAGAGATCAGAAATCTTTGAAAAGACAAAACTATTTGTACAAGGCTCGTGTATGCTACGTACCATTACAAAGGTCTTTTCAAGAGCTTTCTTGTGACACTAAAAACATTAGTTTTAGAACAACAAGGAGGACTTTACTACAAGTTGAAGTTTTCGATAACTTGTTTAGATATACGATCAAATTGTGCGAGCTCTCGTGCAGCTCTTACACTTTTAGTTAGTGTTCCAAAACTACGCGAGCTTTCGCACAGTTTTCAATCTCTAGCCAACTTTAGACTTTAAACGGCTATAATTATTGTGTGCGAGTCAGTTAGAAGCAAGAGTGGTATCATCGGGAAGAGCTTTCTGAAAGCTTTCTAATGAGATCAAGAATAGTCCATTTAGAACAGAGGTGTGGATATTGGAGAGGTTTGAAGTTTGGGTGGAGTTTCAAGTTTAACACAAACGGTGCGAACTCTCGTTCAAGTTTCGTATTGTTAGAGTTTTTTTGACATAATACTTCGAGGTGTCATAACTTCATGCAGGAAGTTCTGTTGGTGATGTTTTGGGTACTCCGGAACAAGATTTTCGAAAAATCATGTCTTGCACTTCAAGTTTAAATTTTGGTAAATAGATTGGAGAGTTTTGGAGTTTGAAGGTTGTGATCTTAGAAGTGACGTAACTTTTTTTCACTAGAGTCAGCACAACACATATTAGGTGCCATTGGATTCAGCTTTTCGAGGACTACGCAATGATAGCGTTAAATTATGATTTAAGAAACTTGTGTAAAGACTAGAAGCGATTGAGTCTATTTATAAACTATATGAATAACTGACAGCATCAAAAAGTAAGATTTGGATTGGAAGTTTGCACTCGTACGTAGTTCTTAGTGTTTCTCAACCCCACGCATTTTCACAACCAGATATCTAGTGTTTATCGGGATACACCTTTCTCGTCTTGTCATGTAACAAGTGGTGAACTCGACGTGAAAGATCCGGGCTGGAAAGTCATAAATTCTAGAAACAAAAATGCAATCATGAGTGGAGACAAGAAGGGGGATGGAACTAGCAGCTCAAGAAGAGTGTCGAGCTGCAATTAGATCATACATGTTTCATGCGTTTATGTTGTTCATGAAGCAGCAGCAAGCAAACGAACTGAAGGAGACCTTGGCGACAAAGATACTTCAAGCTGTTGTGGACAAGACCAACCAATTTGATGAGAGTAATGTCTCCAACTACTTGAGGCATTATGTTATAGAAATGGAGTTGAATCGGGTGCTAGAGGACGAAATGATCAAAATGCTTGAGCTAGTTGTGGTGCCCGAGATTCGTGATCAAATGAAGACTTTGAAGAAACACTCTGGTAACGATTGAGAAACGTTCTCACGTGCATTGAGGGAGGAGTACTTCTTGGAGGACTCAAGGCGTGTTACCAAGAAGTCATTCTTGGAATGGGTCGAATGATCCAACAAAAGTTTACATGCCTAAGAGTTGCTCAGAGAATTTGAGAAGCAATTTTCTCGGTTAACTCATATGGAGGAATTGACATTGCAGCCTAACAAGCCAGAATTATTCCTTCAGGTTGTTGATGAGAAATTACAAGAGAAGCTCGAAGTGCTTCTCGAGGATAAGGACGGGGACGAAGAGCTTACAAATGATTGGAAGAAAGTCCAAGAATTCATTGATCTCTTTACAATGCGTGAACGAAGACGAGAGAAAGTTATGATCAGAAGATCGATGCAGATTGCAGTCACGATTGTATCAGTTGTTTCAACATCATTTGTTCGGCTGATAGTTCCTATTGTTCATGCTACACAACCTCTAGTTGTGCAAACTCCGACCGTAGTACCAAAGAAAAATGACTTAGAGCTTGAAGAGACAATGCGAGAGATGCGATACTTGCAACAATTTATCGCATGATAAATTTTTGATACGTTTCTTAGAACCCGTGGAATTTTACATTCTAGAAAGATGTTTTATGATTTCATGTTGTGCAGCCCATGGAGTTCACTGACAAACATGCTTCAACTTTCTTGTTCCAACTATTTAACTCATCTTTTTGTTTCTTTTCTAGAAAGATCGATCTCATATGAATGTCTTTTCTAAACATCTTTTTGCGTGAGAAGCCAATTGAACTCAGACAGAAAAAGACACCATCAAAGATGAAAACTTTGTTGAAAATTCTTCCTCCAGAGTTTCTAGACTATTTGGAACGTGCTCGCGAGTACAAAGAGATGAAAGAGTGACGAGACAATTTCATCAAGAAAAAACGTATTTCAGACGTGGTGTAAAGAAGGAGCAAACTTTGCTTACAACTGGGAAGTATATCTTGTAGATGTGCAGAAAATGTCCACTTCAGTTTAGAAGCAGACATTCACCTTGGCAACTGCAGATATTCCGTATGGGTTCCAGTTGAAACATTGTATGCACGATGACTCCAAAGTTTTTTCAAAAGCTGATATCATGGAGATGCTCTTCCATTTGCATAGTTGTTTACATCTGACTATTGGACGATGGTTATATTCCGTAGTCTACAATAGACGAATGATGTTGCTGAAGCGTTACGCGATGCGGGTTGTAGATTGATGTCTGATGTACGAGTGAAGACAAACTGTAAAATTGCAGTAGGTCACTCATTATGATGAACCAAGAGTAATGGACGACGAGCATTTGGTCGAAGGATAGGAAGATGTTTATGCTTCATTTTGGTTTCGGTGTTGATTATCAAGAGACAAGAATTTTAGCTCCAGCTTGTTCATACAAGTTGATCCTCTCCGACTCAAACCGGCAAACGTATATCATGAATCATAATTGGTGATTTTTCGTCTGATCAATTATTTCTCCAAGGAAGGAGACTGGTTGATGGACCTAAGTTCAAGATCATACACTACATTAGTTTGCAATTGCAAGCAAGCCGACATTGTATATCAGTTGAGATCTATCGTCATTTATTTATGTATATTCTTTCTCGAGTTTTCAACATGAAGCTACTTCCAGATGCAGAAGGAGAGACTCAGAAAAGAAGAAAACATAGTTTCGACGTATCAGCACCAACGAGAGAAGACACCGTCATGTTCTACGATTTTGATTATATCAATGATTTATAGAAATCTGAGCAGATTCATTTAGAACCTACAGATGAAGCAAGACCTAGCTCCGTTGGTAAAGTCGAGCTGTCAGTACTAGATAGTCAAGTAACCAATGAATTCTCAATCTGTATCATATCCATTGGTTGCTCACTTTTTGAGATGATATTATGTAATACTTTTATTCGATATTGTCAATAATGAGTTTGTTTATTGATTTGTGATTATCATTTCAGTGAAGAGAAATATATAGGTTACTGAATGGTTGAAACTGTGATGTTTTGGACAAAAGTCATATGCATTTGTAAAAATTGTAACACTAATATATGAAAACTTATTATTTTAGGAATCTCTTACGGACATTTCTTCTTGAAACTTAAGGAATAAAATTTGGAAAAAAAGAAATCATTAGAGAGTACCGAGTTGTTATTAGCACTTGTTCACTAAAGAGGCAAACATTTTCTTGGTACCACGATATAACCTATTAAGATGTAATTTGCATAACTTGTAATTTATAACATCATACTAGCAACATCTTAAATTTATCTTAGTTCAAAATCTAAGATGCATTTGCATCTTAAATATATTAAATATATCCATAAATATATCTTACATCTTATTATGTAAGCTCCAATCTTTATTGTAAATTTAATATGTAAATACGATCATACCTAAGATACAATGTGCATCTTTATATAAGATACAGAGTGAATTTGCATTTTAAGATACCTAATATATAATTATTTACAATAGTATTTGCATCTTATTATAAGATGCGATTTGTAACTTAAGCTTAAAATAAACTCTACATCTTAAATTCTCAAAGATCTGATACAATTTATGAAGTTTTGCACTCGTTTTTCACATAATGCTTCACATTCTTTTAGAAATTGTAATAATTGTTCTTTGGAAAGAGTACAAGAATCACATGTTGTTGCATCTTATGCGAATGGATCTTCAGTAAGTTTTGATTTGAATTAGATACGTATTAGTCAACAAGGATAAATCTGATTATCTGATAGGTTGTTTGATCAAAAAGTAATTAGTTATCTTCTGCAAAATTGTTTTAATACGACATTTTGAGTTCAAGTAGAGATTATGGTATTTTACTTTAACACTCGTCATGAATTCATAGACTAATCTCGGAGAGACAGTCTAACGTTATTGCAGAACCATGTGCTGCGTAATATAGACCTTAAAAATAAATTATATTATTAAATTATATTAAAAATTATCAAAAATTATCAAAATATAATAAAATCTATATATATTTTTTAAATAATAAGAAAAATACTAGAAAATTCAAAAATTCAAAAGAATAATTTAGAGAGAACATCTAACTCATCACAGATATAATGTGGATGAATCGAATATTTTACTTGTAAGTTTTGGATTCATGAATTCATCTGTTCACCACAATTCTAAATTTTATAAATTCTATGCATATTAAAATAATAACAATATTAATAAATTAGATTTTGATTTTATATTTAACTTTTTCTTTTCTATTCTATTCTTTCATAACTATGGACTTGTTATCATCCCAAACACACTTCACGCTAGATACGATAATATACTATATGATAATGCATCTAGTACGTGAAAAGTGTTTGAGAAAACATGTGCTTCTTCGCTGTGGAGGTCTCACAAGTAAAAGAAACATGTCTTCAAACACGCAAAATATTCCTCTAAAATGCAAACTTCTCTGTTATTTACATTGCAGTTACAATCATTTTGGAGTTTACAACCTCCTCAAAATCCAAAATTGACAGGAGCTCCCTAAAACAACTATCCAATCATAACTCAAATCCTCTAAACTGATGTCTAGAGGTAGAGTTATGATAAGGTAAATCTCAAACTCCAAAATTTTCTGAGTGTATCTTAAAACCAGATTCGTGAAAAAGTATCGACTTTGAAGCCCTTTAATTACTTCACCTTTGATCCATATCCGGATTTTGCAAATGCACTCAAGAGACCCATCAACAAGTTAATCTTAACGGAGATCCGTATAGATAATTATAGCATATCAAAATAGCATGAAAATCTCCTTCCCAACAACAAGCTTGCACCGGTACGCAAGCGTGTTTCTGTTGGGAAGGAGATTTCTCAAAGTCTGCTATCAAGTCTTAGTTAGCAGAGGTAAGATCGTTGAAAAAACTTTGAAATAATATCGTTACTAACAGTCATATATAAATAACGTCATGGTGGATCAGAGGTCAGCTTTGACTCCACATGCGCAACCTCTATCGCTAAAAGTTTAGAAAAACCAATAAATTTCGAATGTATGTTGTGCCCACTGAAACGATTTTAATTGCTCTCAAAAACACTCTTTGTAACCAAAAACCAGAGCTGTCTAGAGGAGATTTCAGTCAAAGTTCTATGAAAGTGCCTTGCTAAAGAGAAGCTTGTGTGACCGTGCAAGCTCTTTTCGCCCAAAGGTCCAGAATGATCCAACGAAAAACTACTTCTTCCAGCAAAAATTGGAATCTAAAGACTTTTTCCCCAAAAGTCCTCCCCTTCTACCTTCATAGTAGTGGCTTTCATAATGTTAGAACCAACTGTCAGCTCGAACTTTAGCAACTTATCACACATGCATGCATCCATGCACCATGCCACATAGTGCACACATGAATTGTCATTTCATCCATTCGTCCACCTCAACATCCTCTAATCAGTTTCCTCAATAGAACCCAAAGCCACATCATTCTCATGCCACCTAGACATCGTATCGACATTTCAACACAGTTAGTGTTGTCACGTCGGCTTTCTTTGGTCACTGCAGTTTATAATAAACACCACATCAGCACCGGCTACATCTTTCCTCAGACCTATCAACATGTCAATCCTATAACTCCCATAATACTTTTGTCTTTGCGTGGTTTACAAAGATTGGAAACTAAAATTGATCTACTTAACAAGCCTTACGAAATGATACCTTAGTGTTTCTCTATAAGCTAGTTAAAAACATTTGCTCTTCAAATCTCTCTTCCAATCTACAACCATCAACGACGCGATTCTCTGCGATGGACAATGCTTGTTGAGAGAGTATGAAAACTCGTTCGGGTTCGATATATGTAGAAGAAGATCTAAACAAAAGAAGCTGACGCTTTCTGACATTCC
Organism: Asterella californica; assembly: GCA_036924285.1. Lineage (NCBI taxonomy): Eukaryota > Viridiplantae > Streptophyta > Marchantiopsida > Marchantiales > Aytoniaceae > Asterella > Asterella californica. The sequence continues at coordinate 24,877,284 of JAYKYS010000006.1, read as the reverse complement.
TTGGTTGCAAATGTTATCTCTTGTCTGATTCCTGCTTGTGACTCGCGTGCTGGTGAGCTAGCTATAGAAGCATTCTTGTTAACTTTGCGTTGGTAGTCTGCCGAGCCAGAGCTGAAGAGAGCGCTTCCAAGTTTACAGACAACTCATTTATGCCACTGGCTGGACCCATTTTCTGCAGACTCAGAACTGAATTCTTTATTCTACGTTTTGTTTATCAATCTGTGCTCGTTCCGTTTATTTTCTGGGTTGTCTTTGTTTATTCTGATCCAATCTGTATGGATTTTAAAACAAAAAGAGGTCGAACAGATGATCGTCATCATAGAGAGTCTCACTGTACTCCGTATTCAAATTACTTGTCTTTCAAGTCAAAATCCCAGCAGCGTATACACCTTTGGGATGAAACGTTTCAATTATGTTCAACTTCGCGAACGCATGCGGCAATGAACATTTCAACTTTCAATCCGGTTTCCTGGAACGAGAAGGAAAGAGCGCGCACTGACAAGCAACCGTAATAGCCACCCGATTCACATTCAGAATGACGAGGACAACATACAACCCTTAACATACAGGAGTTGACAACCAGTATGCAGCAATTCGAGCAATTCGACTCACCCTCCTCTCCATAGCATCCCTCCTGACATTTCCCATACCTGGAACGTCCGGAGTTCTGATGTCTCCTGGAACGTCTGCCCACTGTTTGTTACTGAAGACGACCACCGTAGAAACAAGGAAAGCCTCCTTCGAACATGTCGGCACACACGTCTCGGTTGCTACGTGTGTATGTCCTTCCCAAACCAAAGCAGAAGACCATCTATCAACCCTGTCCGGGAGTGAAAAACGGGATAGGTCGAGACATGGCCCAAAGGTTGTATTGATACATTATCTCATCATATGAATCCTTGGCCGCGTGCACCATGATGACGGACTCGACTCCTGTTTACTGTTGACACCAGAATACGCGTTTAAGACAGCCCTCTGAGCAAGAAAGACAGCGCTTCAAGTGTGACCCGACGTACCCATCCAAATCAAGCTCTCGAGGCTGAAGTGCAAGTCTCAAGCAAGCAGTCCGCTCGCGTACCACTCATTCTTCGACTGTCATCAATACCTGCTGACAATTGCCGGGATTTTATTCCTATTACCGCTGCTGAACATCTCCCCCTCTACCCTGGGCATTGTTAAAGCGCCCAGTCGTTTGTTTGCTGCTTACACGTCCTGACTGTCAAACTTGAAAACTCCCTCGCCTTTGATCACCTTTGGCTTTATTCGACGTGACAGTAAAACCCCGTGATGGTTGCTTTGATCTAACAGAACACCTTCTCTAAGTCAGCTCCCTCCTAAGACCGTCCAGGGTCCCATCACCTTCTGCAGGATCCAAGGGAGCCTTCCCACTTGGTTACATGGCGACTGACGACGTAATGATTCCACACCACACAAAGCAGGGAGCATTGAGCCCACAGCAAAACAGGGGTCTTCCTTTGATCCCTTGCAAAGAGTGCTTCGTGGCACTTCAATAACTTTACATGAACAAAATTGATTGTCCTGACTTTGAGAAATGATCTTTGACCTCTAGGAGAATAACTTGAGAAAGCTGCTCGAATGCGCTAGTAAGAGTTAGAACACTAAGGCAAGCAATGTCCACTTATTCGCAGCAGGAAGTTTTGTTTAGCATGTCAAGTCGAGCAAAGTGCATCTCCCCTGAAGCTAGGACTTGTCGGATTACTTCTCAAAGCCAGGCAGGATGTTAGAGGGGAAAACATCATGGGGGTCCGGGTACAAAAGCTGTGTCTTTCCCTGCACAAGAAAAATTCCCAGTATGAGAACGGGCGTGTTTCCTCTCAGTCAGCAAGTACAATATGTAGAGTTTGTACGTTGTCTGCCCAACGCCCTTCAACTCTTGCTGGACTACCTTGACTAGCATGTGGCGGCAAACACTGTAAACACAAAGCATTCTCGTACTATATCTAGCTCTCATATGCGTGATACGAACGAGGTCACAAACCTGAAGATAGCGAGTAAGTAGAGTGGTAGTACTGTAGTTGAATCCAGACAAAGGCTGGCTCTTTGTTCTGGCAGCATTCATTTGAGTGCGCACTTTTCCAGCAAGACTCTGATTTCGGCATACACGCAGTGAGAGTTAGTCCACCTTGCCACGGTCGTCTTCGAGCAACCGACTCCATAACAGACACAAGTCCAACTGCACTCAAACCGTGTGAGTTTCGGGTTTCATATTGACTGGACACAAGACAGATTCCGCAGGAAAGATATGCTGGCGGTCAAAACTGCCGTCACTTTCGGAAGCAGCTACACACTAAGGTCAGATGCATGGAGAAGAAATTACACAGAGCTAGAACGCTAAAATACTGCCAATATTAAGCCAAGTTCGCAGTTTTGAAATAGTTAAAATATCTAGCTATAGATTTGTGTCTCACCTTGCCCAGTTCTACACCCCATTGATCAAAGGAATTGATACCCCAGATCCATCCCTGGACCGCTACTCTGTGCTCATAAAGGGCCAACAGCTGCAAGAGGAAAGAAACAGCAGGTGGTTAAATACTGCGTCGAATCGGAAGGACATAAAAAATTCTGACTGCCTCGCACGACCACTCTGACCACGAAACTCTGAAAGGGAATGACTGACTATTCAGCACCTGGAGACTCACCTGACCAACGGTGTACGGGGTAAGGTTGGGTAATAAGATACTCAACGACTGCCGATTTCCAGAAAACATCTGTCCACATTGTAACAAGTTACAGAAGGTAAGTTTAGGAACATGCCAACATCAATGAACAGACAAAACGACACTATAGGCAGAAAGTATCTCACAAATCGACCGCAAAAAGTCTAACCTTGTGGGGAATGAGTTCATCGGGAACTTTTTCTCCCTTAAGCTCTTCCCTTGTCTGGGGTCCACACAGTACGCCGGTGTCAATAAACAAAGTTGGGACAGTAGGAAATACAAAATCCCTTTTCTACGTACTCGATTAGCATTTTAACGCGTTCTCCAGCTCCAGTCCCTTGAGTACAAGGAGCTCTATTCGTTCAAAAGGTGAGACATAAATCTACGTTTTCGGTAACCATTTGCGATTACCAAAGACTGGTAAGCGCAAATGGTTACCAAAAGCGTAACGGACGCGGAGGACTTTACTCGTTTCACTTCTCAGTCACGGCCAAATATCTGCTGCTATAGTGGTCCGCAGAAAGATGCGAAACTAAACCACTAAAACCATGTATATATATAAGCAGCTTTCTGAGAAAACAGTAACTTCGCCCCCACACTTAGGTAACCCCCAAATAGTTTTATACATATGTACTCCTATATATCGGTCTGTGTAACCGCATGATGCAAGAACTACCCACATACACTTAAACGTAATCCCTGAATCTGAAACCAGAGAAGTACATAGCAAGAAAATGAAGGGGTGAATGTACTAAAATTGTGGTCATTTTACAGAAATTTTCTAATCTGGGACAGCAAACCGAGAATGTGTAGCCAACAGCACATTTCCAGAGTATATACTGGAAGAGCGGTATAGAACAGTGCAAACTGATATATGATCCTCCTATTGCATCTGAAAATCTGAGGTCTAGAACTAAGACCACATTGAACAATAGAAGGTGAACCGCCTATCTAGGGGAGCAAGAATGGAAGGTACCGAACAGACAGATCAGAGCTAAAAGTACCAAGTTCAACAAAACAGAATACATCGATCAGTCAGTCTACTACGCTTGACAGGACTAGACTAGCCTGTAAGCGATGTAATGAAAGAGACAAACAATTTGAATTCAAGGTATTCAACTCAACCTCCCATCTTGCAAAAGCCCAAGTGAGCAGAAGAAGTAAGAATACATACCTTGCCATACGCAAGTGCATCTGCTTGTGCAAAGAAGTTGCACATGAGCTCATCATGGTTGCTAACCTGCTCACCTATTTGACAAGCAGCCTTCTCGTCAAGAAGCAGAAATCATTCAACCCTGCTTCTTTAAGTATTCCATGTAAGAGGACTTAATCTTGTTTAGAACCTATAACCTGGACCTAGCCTTTTCAGAAGGTATAACCTGCTGGGAGCTAAGCGTGACTGCATACCACGGAATCCATACATCACTCTTGCGAGTGCGTCACCTGGTTCAAAAATTTGACGCGGTTATTTACATGGTGTATTTGTACATAGAAAACTTGGGCCCCGCAAGGGGAGAGGCTACACAAGTGCGCAGCTTAGCAGTGAAAGTAAACGTACCTTTTAAATAGACAGATTGCTGACTTTTGATAATTCCGATGAAATCACATGGGACAACCCGACCCTGCAAGATAGCGAACACATCAGAACCTATAACACCATTAGAACCCAGGTTGCTTGATTCCAAGTCGAAAACCGACATATGATAAGTCAAGGGAAGAATAAAGGAAAAGGGAATCAAAACAAATTTCTTTTGCTACTTCAGAACAAACATTATTAGTTGGTAGCGGAAGACGCAGGACACCTGAACAACTGAGGCTCTAGAGGTTTCAGCATTAAATCTGAAGTAAGTATAAACCAGATCACTTGTCTACCAGTATAAAAAGCTTGGCAGCACTTTCTACTTTTGAATGCGTACCTGATGAATGAGCTGGTAAAAGCTGTGCTGACCATTCGTACCGGGTTCGCCAAAGTCAATCTCACCGGTTTCATACGGTAGGGGAACACCATCTAAGCTTACACCCTTCCCGTTACTCTCCATGCTTACCTGCAAAATTCAATGCGGCAATTTAGAAACGGCATTATGAATTTGAAAAATGAGAGAACCAAATAAGCTAACTAAACACAAAAGCAACGTTAACACGTGTACGTACTTGCTGAATGTGCGGGGCAAGCTTGGCCAGAGCCTGACAGTACGGCAGGATTGCCTGAAATCACGGAAGAAAAACGACGAAATCTTTTAATCAGTGGGCCATGTGGTTGTCGATCGTCCAGACGTACCGTGCAACCATCAAAAAATCGGAAATGAGAAAATAATCATCAAAGGATCAGTTCTCCAACTAACCCGTGCCGGACAGCCGAGAAATGACACGTTCCACACACTCATCAAACCGAGAAGCACCTGAAACAAACGATTGCTAGAACTCTTTAAATGCTCTTATTGGGTAAAGAAAAATGTCAAAGGTCAATTCCTTCCTCCTCGCTCTGGTACGAACATGCATCTACTTCCTAAACAAACTCAAGCATTTAGTTACTACACGGGGATTTAGAAACAAATAATGTCCAATCGAAACAACAGTAACCGATACGATTTCAAAGGAAAAAATTTAACGCTACTAAAGAATCTGTCAAGCGAGAAACAAGGTCAAACAAGAAGCGCCCCAGATCTTGACCGACATGCTTCCCAGAGAACCACACACTTACAGGTAAATTCGATTCCAAGGGAGCTGAACGAAAATGATCGTCGATACTCCAAGCACCTTCCAAGAACCTAGAGGATAAGGACGGATCCACTTGTTATAACTATGCGGACTGTTGTTCTGTTCATGCCTCTCCTCCTTAACATTGAGACTACCAACCAGCAGACAAGATAGACCATCCAGCTACATCAACCGCCTGTTAGAACCAGAGCCTCCGTTAGTTCTATCAGCTGTGAATCATATATCAATCATGGGGAAGTGACCCCGGTGTCTTTCGACACCGAGGTCACTGCGTCCAAATAAAAGTTGCTACATAAAAAACATATGTTTATTTAGCTTATATGGTTCTCTGTATGTAAAGCGTTCTTGGAGGAGAAGCGAAAGGAGGTTCAGAGACAAACATTAATACGTTTCGAAATGGAAGACCCTCAACGGATAGCGAACCGCTTTTACTGTCGATAAGGATACTTAGGTGCATAATGTGGTATCAAAGTCAGCAGAAGCTAAGAGAACTTACTTATTTACATTACTGAATCCGTACTGTAGAGCCAGCGGGAGCACTCCAACCGCACTGCAAACTGTAAAGACGGCAACTTCAAGCTGGAGTGACTGGTAAAAGAAAAATAGTAATCGTGATAACCGTATAACCATACTCAGATCGTAACACTGGCTGTAAACTGCTTGGAACGTAAGAAACAGAAGGCAGTCCTTCCTGGAGGTAAGGCTGTCTGTAACTTGCTTGTAACTCGAAGAAAGCAAAGGCATGTAACTCCAACGTACCACTGTATCGACCACCAACCCAGTCCCAGAAACCAAAAGCATTGGCAGGGTCAATTCCAAACTCCTTGACAAGCTGTACCCATAACAGAAAAGTGGATCAAGTCGGTTGACAACAGAAGTTACCTGTATAAGGAAAAAGCAAGGAATCTATTGCTAGAAAGCATAAAAAGTAGCTACAGAAAAGACATTCACTGATCAAGTGCAAGTTAACTGCGGGTCAAGTTCCTCATGACAGCCAAATGTCACCTTCTAAACGCATAACATGCACTAACCTTGAGGTTTGTGCTCACGGCCACCATGTGTTTGGATACCGCCTGAGGCCTGTACAGAGGAAAAGATAGTGTAGAGTAAGATGTAAGCATAATATTCAGAACGAGATGAGCTTTTGGTGCAAACAGGGAAGCTGTTAGAGGAGCACCACAAGGACTAGTTGGTCTGGTTTACAAGATAACTTACCCAAGGGCAGACGTAATCCAAGTTCTCACAGTTCGGGCGTTCAACATCGTCTCAGCAGTTGTGAAAGTCTTCGACACAATAACCACTGAGAATTAAAGAGTAAGCAACACACGGTTCAGATATTGCGCATCTCTGGAAACTGTGGTTATGAGGGAGTAAAGCGAAAATAAGTTTTTACTTGTTAGAGTTGGCAATACTTTTTGATGTCTCCTATGACAACTCTGCAAGAACTGGAGGGACCAGGGCAGATCACATCACGGTCTTTCCTTCATGCCGTCAAGCAGTGCTTCTTCCAACAGCAAGATAGTGCACTAGGAGGGCTTTTACAGAAGAAGAAATGCAGCACCGCGCTTCTTACCTAGAGTGGTCTCTTGCTTTAGGTTCAAGAGGGCGCGAGCAACATCAATGGGGTCGACATTTGCTAGACTGCAACCAATCCGGGTTACATCATAATCGGGGAAGGAAAACTTTCAGCAACTTGCAGAAGTAACATAAGTAGTAACACAGAAGGATAAAGCTGTAAAAGCATAATTCGATCCCTGCAGAAAGTCCACATAGAGGGTGATAGAAGGTTCACTTACAAACGCAGCCTGCGTCCCTTAGCAGCTAGAGCACATCCCGACTCTGCAGTTACCAATCATAGGACTCGTTTGTAAGGGTCCAAGTAAACTGCCGATGAACAGCTGCGGGAAGAATTACGCACTCATCTCCGTCTACTCAATCGCCACTCTTAGAATGGAGACCTTCTAGGAGAGAAGAGAACCTGTTTGCATTGCTGTGTGAACAAAAAGAGGTCCTAGAAAACTCCCCCCGATTCCAATGGCCACGACGTCTGTCAAAGGCTTGCCAGTTGCTCCTAACTGCACATGGAACACAATACACACTTCAAGCGTAGCTTCTCGCTTGCAAGTTCAGGTCACCAGAAAGGTGAAGTGGTCAAAGTCCTTTACAGGCAACCTTTTAGCTAACTCACCCATGAACCGCTGCGAATCTGATCCGAGAATGTATTAATTTTGTCCAGCACTTCCCAAACTGCAGGGACCACATTCTGACCGTCACAGTTGATTACTTCCTGTCTTGGAGCTCGTAGAGCTGCGTGAAGAACTGCTCGATTCTCGGTTGCGTTGATCTGAAAACCGTCCACAAAACAGAAAGAAGTCAGCAAAGAACTTCCTACGCAGAGAAGACAATGCTGTCAATTCTGTCAACTTTGGTCAATTCCCCGATACAAAAATTCGAACGGAGTACAAAATTTTTAACTCAAAGAGTCGTTCGGTCAAGGCCAGTGGGATGGCGAAAAGACTTACGTGTTCGCCATCGAACATCTTGTCAATCTTCTCCTTGAGTTTGGCTTCCTGTGACAGAGTCAAGACCGACACGGAGATCCAAACTCAGATACAAACAACCCGTGCCAAGTTGCGAAACGGCAATGGATCCAGACAACATTAATTCCGGAGGACCTCGTCTCCTCGTACTACTTTCCTGGGTTAAAGGAAAGTAGTACGAGGTACAAGCAAATTGAACCTTCGCAGAAACCAATTTAAGTATGCCATCCATGTCAGGCAGGGTCTACTGAAACACAACAAACCTGAGCCAGATTCAGGAGCTTGACCACAGTTTCGTGAATGACTCGTTGCCGGGATAGGTCGACCACAACTCCATCGTATTCTCTGTACATAAGTACACACGTCAACTGACTGACATCGCAGTACATTTCTCTCCGTCGACTTCACCAGCCAAGTGGAAAGAGGAAGTCGTAAAGAACCTAATTAACGACACACTTGATGACGCGGATTCGGCCGACAAATCAGACCCATCGTTAAGCTGTTGCCTTGAAGATCATGTATGCGCCCGTGTCTTACTTGATGAGTTCTTCACAACGCTTTTGGTCTTCCATGAGGTCCCGCAAATGAGTACCCTCAATAGTCTTCAAATGCCGCTGTCAAGAGAAAAATCCAGAAAGCAGTTCGTCAATTAGACAAGTGAGAATTACGGCCGTTGAATTTTCTGTGGAATAACTTAAAGAGAAAACTTAAAACAAACAGGTAAAATGTCCCGTTTATCTGTCACAACCTTCCAGGTTAACGTAGGTCTGGTGATAACATGAGTTGAAATGGCACAGCGCTTTTGAACGGCCCAGCAACAAGCATTTATCTTCAGAGTATGGCGCCGCTTAGATGAGCTGATGCAACCGTGAATCATGAAATGGTGAAAGAAGAAGAAAAGTGTACTATAAGGTTAATTACACGACGTCAACATACCTTCAGGTCTGCCCAGGCAGCACTTTCTGAGATGAGGGCGTGTCCCGAGGCCTGCAAAGTCCGCACGATTAGTAAACATACTTTACATACAACTTGGACTGCTGCGTTCTTGCATTCCTCGTTTTTATCCTTCAATAACGCTCGTTTTGTTTAGCTTGCAATGATGGTAACGCTGCATGACAGGGTCCGATATACGCTCAAGCTATCATCAAATCGTACCGTACTGTTAAGAATCTTGATGTAGTCATTCACACCACTGTTTCTTCCAAAACACAACATCTCAGCTACATTGTCCTTCGAACCAGAACTCGGCAATTTCAAAATTGTTCAATTAATAGATACTGTATGCATGGCCCACGTCATGCCACAGCCACGAAAGTAATCGCGTCTAATTCAGTCTCAATTGCAAACCAACATTGTGTCTCAGGTTTCGTTGTCATCCGTCTGTTCCTAAGGCTTGTAAATTTTCTCAATCGGAATGCACACCTGCGCACTAGGCAAACTAGTATGCACGCGCATATCAGTGCTTCTAATTTAAAGGCATACCAGTATACTGGTACCACATTAAACATTCGGGAGTATACTGGTTCAAGTTATGCTCGATAACTCAAGCGAAGGTCAACAGTTCAAGAAGAGCATCTGCTGCGAGCCGTGTTTATCGAGTACAATCAGCTGATTTCGTTTTAGCCTGCACGTAAACTTCGCAGTAAATAAATTCAAAGGGAGAGAAATTGTTGTCCAAGGAAGTACCATGGCTTCAATGCGGGGCTGAGATATCTGGCGAGCTTGCCACGATGGTTGATCGACACGTAACCTCAGGCCCCTGCCTCTGAACTAGCCACAACCGTCATACGAAGCATTGCTTAGAGGGGAGATTGAAGGTACAGCATAATACGTAGTAAGTCATAGTCTAGTGAAAGTGGCACCTGATGTACATCAGGCACCACTCTCTAACGCTGCTTGAATACGAAGATCCTCTTCTCACGACTGCTGACAGAATGCTCACTTCTGAAATCTGGTATTGGATCTGACTACAGTAGATTCAAGAAAACGCCTTCATTCTCGTGGCATTCCAGTGTTCACACTAGGACGAGAAATACTGACTAAAAAACAGACATTCTGGACAGATGGACAGATGGACGTATACGAGATTCGACGTTAAAAGCCGAAGTGGATCACCGAACAAATTCAAAGTGCGAATTCTCCAATCCTATGCTTACGACGGAACAGGACTCGCTCCATAATCCGGCCCAAAACTCGATCACACGCCTTAAGGACAAATAATGAGAGATTCCTATTCTGGAGTTACATGGGCCTACGCGGCCCTACCGTGCAAATGAAAAACTGATCGCAGGAGGAAGCTGATGCTGCAACTCGAAGCAAAACAAAACATTTTGAATCCAACGAGCTCCCTAAGATTTCGAACATGTTACAATGGACTGACAGATCGGGGAAACGACAAAGCGATAGGAGAAGAGAAAGGTACCGCCCACTGCCTACCTGAGCGAGGAGGACGAATTGTGCAAGAAGCCCGACGACAATAAGGCCGTAGCAATGGCAGGTGTCGTGAATCGAGAGCGGGAGGAGGTGACGGAAATGGGGCAGTGCTGCTGCTGCTGCTGCTGCACAGCGGGTACAGCGGGTGCTTGCATGGCTCTCAAGACCGACAAAGGGGAAATCAAATTATTAGCTTCTGGAGCGGGCACAGATCTGTAACCCAATCTCCAATCACAAGACCATCTCACATCTTAACCATATATCAAAAGATAGCAACAAACCATACCACTCTACAAAAGCAGAGGCCCCCTCTCGCTCGTCCTTCTCCTCCACCCACTCTCACGACTGCCTGTGGCGATCATCCCCCAGCTCTCCCTTCAAACCGCTCTCTCGATCCTTGATTCCGCCCTCTAAACCACCACTCCTCTCCTCCCGTCTGCGCGAGTACATCCCACACTCGCGGCCCACGTTCTTGACTTCTTCCACGACGTCGCGAGATAGGCCCTGACCCAATATTAAGGTCACAACTGTAGCTAGGACCCAATCAGAGAACCAAATATGTATGTGACTTGTACTCGGATTGCTGGGCAAACGCCTTACACGAAATCTGCTAGGTAAAATAACTGTGATCTTCGCGGCCTTTAGTGTAAGATAAATAGATAGCATGCAAGATAAACTTCGGAGAATTTTTCCTCGTTTCATGTTATCTAAAAAGATGTAAAAGTTTCATATTATAAATTTTAAAAATAAATATATTTATAAGTATTAAATAATAACCGCACCTTCAGTTACGAGACGGTCTAGGTATACCCCATAACACGAAAACGAAAAGACACGCTTCTGAAACTATAAATACAATAATTACTAACAAACACTTATTAGTTTAAATCAAATATTAACACTTCTCAACGAAAAGGTTAAATAATAATATATAAATCTAATAGTAGAGGTGAAGATGCACGCCTTAAAATAAATCTGCGACAGTGCTTTCACGATTGAAAGGTGTAACCGAGTGAAATCCAGAAACCGTGAAACTCAACCTCTACAAAACATTAAGCTGCATAAACAACGAATTTTGTTTTAAAAAATACATTTCTGCCACCGAAGGGAGCTGATGTTGTCTTGGTACACGAAATATCTCTTTCCACTTACTCATTCCACTCGATTACTTCGCATAACAAGACACAATGAATAGCAAACGGATGGAAAGATCTCATCAAGCCGTACAATGGAATGAGGGAACCGAATGACAAAACAACCAACGTTCCGAAAGAAAGGAAAACATCGGGGCTAGGCTTCGCTATCAGTAACTCTAAAGTCCTTCCAGTCAAGCAGGTTCGGAAATAACTCAAATCTTCACATTACTTCTTTGCATTGCATAACGTGTTGAAAGATAACAATATTCGTCATATTTCACATTCCTTACTTATAGAAAGAAGTTACTCACAAGGAACCTTTTCAAAGTTCTTTGGAGGATTTCATGTTAGTTTTCACTGCAATGTTCAGCAAGAGGAAACAACACACTAAATACTACGCAAGTAACAGAAGCAGGAGTAAGACAATCAGTTCACAATATGCATCCAAATTCCATTTCTGGCAAAACGAAAGAAAAGGACAAACGCAATGAAAAAAATAAAACCAAAAACTGCCAGTGGATCGGACATCACAGTGATGATGCTATCGAGATGTTAATAAAAATTCATAAACATTAAAGAGAAAATGTTTAGAAGTTTTAAATTAAATTAATTATTATATATTAACTGTCTTGTATATACCAGATTTGCCAGAGATAACTCATAAAGCATGTGGATTACAGCATGTAGTAAGAACCATAAGAGAGAACTGCAAGAGAAAATTATTTATTTTGAAATTTTAATTTATCACCTAATTCTTTCTGCCGGAAGGGTTAAATAATTATTAAAGTCCTTTGCATGTTCCTCTTTTCTCATCATGGAAGAGGTGAATTATATGCAAAGAAGAGGAGATAACTTGGGCAAAAGTAAAAACAACTTGAGTATTATGTGAAAATATTAGTTTAACCAAAATTTCATGCAAACACGAATGGAAAACTAACAAGCAAGAACAGGCTCGGCTGACAAGTTTTCCCCCCTTTAGAGAAAAGTGAAAATTTAATCTCCGTCGGACGACACCCTAAGATGACTAAATAAATAAATAAAGCAAAAAAGAAACCAAAATTAAAATATTTTCACTACAGTGGTTTACGCGGCGTCTAGGGTTATACGTGCGATAAGCACGGTCTCTATGACACGTGGATTCGTCGGGCTACGCCTATCGAGAACCTGGAACTGGCTGTCAGTGAAGGACTCGCCCACCGCTAAGCGACGATACGAAAGGGCCCGAGACAGGTTCCTTCGGACTACAGAGAGAGACCATCATTATAACCATCTGCCGCGTCCACCAGCCAAAGAATCAGCTCGGAGCTCGAAAACCACAGTGAAGTTGGCTGCCACTTGTGTGCTAATTTGGACTATAGGTGCTGAACAGGAAAGGCTGTGTCACGTGGCGGGGCTGGAGATCAACTACCCAAGCGAGACAGAATCTGCTCTCTTGTATCTGCCGCTCTGCTCAGTTGGCGCTCTACCTGTCTGCTTCTCTTTCTCCCAGCTTCGTCTGACTCGCTCGTGGGAAGGAAGGAACGACATTCGACTGACTGGACTAACGCCGGCAGTCTTTTTTCTCGCTTTAGGCCTTATTCACAGGGCCGTTGTTTCTGGACCCGGTTTTCCGAAATTAGGAGCGTCAGTAGTATCGATTATCTTCGTGTCAATAATTCTCAATACTTTCGATAGATGTGGACTGGTTATTATTTATGATATGTTCTTGCGGGAATATATGGGCGCTTTGTTTCAGTTGAGGTGCACGAGAGGAAACCTCTACTTTGTACAAAGGCAAAGTGACGAATCCAAGTTCTTGGGGTTAAAAGACATCCAGTAGGTGGTGGGTCCTCTTGGTCCCGAGTGACAAGTTTTCTGTCAGTTTAACTCTTCAGACACATGTGTGAGGAGTGCCTTATATCAAAGCAAAGCATCTTCTTCGACTCAGAATTTTGTCCCCTCGCGTATCCTCAATCCCATCCGGAGCTAGGACTTCCTTGGTCCGAAACGTGGTCTACTCGCGCTCGGCACAAGTCAAACGCGGATCACAACGACTGCGTCATGTTGTTGCAGAACGACCTCTCCGAGCGGGCCAAAGCTGGGGAGACTCATACGGATGACACGTGATACCATCTATAGCTCATGAGTCGTCACCTCGAGTTGAAACAACACTACACGAGACTCCAGAGCAATGTTCGGGGAGTAACGGCGTTACGTTGTGTCATTTCCGGTTCAAAATCGACATTACCGGTCTTTACCCAAATCTGCCGGAAAATTTCCGAGAGAAAAAGTTGAGATTTTAGTGGAAACTAGACAAAATTTCCGGTGAAAATTTAAGATTTCCGAAATTTCCCTTCCATCCACCGGAAATTTACCGATTTTCGACAGAAACCTTCCCGAACACTGCTCCAGAGGAACAAAGAAAGTTGATTATTTTGTACATTACATTATTATTATTTCTGTAGTCACCACTGAGGTAGGTTGGAATAGTTGCCCGTCCGTAGCTGGAGAGAAACACGCGACGCAATGAGTAGCCAACGGATGGAAAGACCCCATCAAGCTGGAGTAGCTGGAGTAGCTGGAGTGAGTTGCAGGGTTCAGGCCTTGCTACTTCCTCGACGGACATCTCCGGCTTGGGCTCGCAAACCCGGGGGCCCAACATGCACAGCATACGCAGAGCTAAAGATCCTAAAAGAAAATCGTTTTTAAAACTCTTTAAAACTTAATGATTACTCGAAGAAAAATATGCATAGCGGTAAAATTCACTGCAGTTGAAATGTCCCTCTGTTAGGAACTCCAAAAAAAATTCGATGTTCTATCCTCCTATTAAAGCTCTTTCCTCCTATTAAACCCAGAGTATGCATACAGAGGCTCCTGGTCACCCCGTAGTGGAGTTATTTTGTTTTGAATCCAGATATTTACTTGACCATACCTTTCTTAACATTGCATTATTTGATCATAGTTTTGACTGAAAACACAGGTTCAACAAATCAAAATATCGCGTTATCTGAATATGAGACGTATATGTCAGCACCAAGTCATGTATCTGCACAAAAGTTTAGTTTAAAGTATTTTTTTAACATATTATCAACTCAGGCACTTTCTTTCTTTACTTATGCAGTTTTTCCATATGGCAATAATCCCCTTTAACCTTATGTTGTCAGTCATAGGTGCGATCAAATAATACCATAGTAAGAGAGATGAAGTCAAATCCGACAAACGTACTGGAGGTGATCAACGTATTGGAGGCGGTCAAGTGGTCTCTGCTTTTCCGGATGAAGGTCCCCTTTTATGTATTTTGGTAAAGGAAAGAAGATGTATATCCAATAGTGGGTGTCAACTTCAGAATAACTTTCCTCTATAGAAAAATATATCTTTGTAACTTTCAACAAATATTACAAAAATAACAGAGTAATTTATTGTATCTTTCTACTGTTTTGAAAAAAAATCATTACACATTTTATTTTTATTTTTTATTCAGAAAATATTATAACCAAATTTAAATAATATTTATATTGAAACTTATTGCAAAATATTCTTTTTTGAATTATTAAAAAAATTACCTATAGTATAATGACAGTTGTCAAACCACGGTGTTTTGGGTGATATTCTATTTCCTGAAATGAGAGTGAAGGATTTTCTCACGGAATTTGGTTGCATACCATTAAGGGTGCCAAACCTAGAAATGAATAACCCCTACGGAAAACGTATCATCCCAGTTGAAGAGTTGAGTTGATGTAAACATCTAATTTTACACAAAATTTGTAAATTGACGTTTTGGAGTCACGGCGGGAATAAAGAAAGGTGTCTCAAATCTTTTCGCTGTTACTCTCTTCCGTAAACTTTTACTTTTTTTCTTTGTATATAGCTCTTTGTGACTAGAGAACGAGAGTTCATCGAGAACGAGCAAAACAAAACTTTTCGGCTGGAACTTTTAATTGTAAAATAAGTAGTCAAAATAAAGAACCGGTAACAATCAAAAAACTTAATTTTCCGAGCAAAACACTCTAAGAGTGTTTTGCTCAAAACCAACCCCTATGATATAGTCAATCCGACTGCACAATTACGAGTCTTTTCGAATTCAACAAGGTTGTTGCGAACGACAATAGTCTCTGTTAACATTGACAACGAGAGAGAAGGGAATATGCATGCTGCATGAACTTCTTAGAATTTTTGTTCATTTTCTGTTATCAGAGAAATATGTAAATGTTGAATGTAAAATATTTATAAAATATTTATAAATAATTAAAATATTCCATAAAAATTATTTGTTAACTTGTGTTTGAAAACACTGGGAGAGCCGGAAAAAAACCATAAGTGTTGACTCGGCTCTCACGCTTCAGAAGATACAAGACTGAGAAGCTATACTCATGAATATTTTAACTTATTCAGACGTTTATTAATACCTAACCCTCTCGGCAGAGGGTGACTATGCATGTTTTCTAAAAAAGAAATGTGTAAGGTTTGTAGTTCGGATTTAGTTACATAGAGAGTCTCAAGGTGATAGTGAGTGCAATAGAGAAGCGAGTAGCAAGATTGTGTAACACGAATAATATGCATGAAATTTCAACTTCGGAGAACTTTTGTTCGTTTATTGTTATCAAAAGAATATATAAATATTAAAATAAAAATATATACTAAGTAAATATAAAGAATTAAAAAATTATATAAAAATTATTTGTTAACCTATGCTTGGAAACACAGGGAGAGTAAGAGAAAAATCATAAGCACTGAGTCAGCTCTCGCGCTTCAGACGATACAAGACTGGTAGGCTAATACTCATGAATTCACTACTATACTCAGGCATTAATTTAATACCTCATCCTTCTCGTCAGAAGGGTTAGGTATTAAATTAATATGCATTTCCTCTCTTTCGAACTCGAAAGAGGGTGAATAATATGCATGCTTGACTTGACTACGAGAAGGACATCGTAGTGAGAGAAAAACAAAAAACTGTGAGTCATTTCAACAAGCCTGAATCTATTTCAATCAATCAGGATTGTCAACGTATCAGCCGAAGGATTCTGCACGCCCACGGGAGGTAACAGAAATCTGCATGTCTCAGTATCATCAGGGGGATTGGAGACTAAATGCATACTATATTATGTTGTATCTTTATTTATGTGAAGAAAGTTACAATAATTTTTAGTTATAAACAAAGGATAAGCTCCAAGATTTTTAAAATAAAAATCTTGATGCACATCTTTCGATATCTCAATAATTTCATTCATATCAAAATAAGGAGCATGGAGATTCAAGAAATCTTCCATAACGAAAGGAAATTCTTCACACACATGAATTAAAATAATCTCCATTAACAAACGATAGTAATACTTTTCAACAAACATATCAAATTGCCCACCAATATTTGTTCTGATTCTTATAGTAACTTACAAAATTATTACTTTTTTCCTCACGCCAATTCGGTAAAGGCCCCACTCCCCGCGTAGATTCTTCTAGTGAAGATCTTTTATCTCCACGTTTCATGACGTACTTCATATTGCACATATCCATTATATATCTTCGTACAAAATCACGTAGAATCACAGAAATTTTCCTTTAGCTCGTCCTGCAATAACACCATCGACAGTGTTTATTATCTCTACACCATTGATGCAAGATAAGACATAAAAGTTTGCTAGTATTTTACACCATAACGTATTACCTGATTCTTCTTTTATCTTTGCCAGTTTTGATCTATGTTTGTTATACTTAACATTGAAAATATCTTCAGGTTTATGATAATAAAAACAAACAGGGAAAATATCAGCAGAAAAATCATGCATAGTTATATTTTTCTTCGAAAATCTCTCTGAATGTCATACAACATACCTTTCTATGAATGCACTTGGATCAGTACGAAATGAACGAACAGATTTCTGTAAGTACTTTGGTAGAGTGCTCACGTTCAGTTTACTGTCAATCAGAAGACATATTATTTTCCATGACTGTTCAGAAAAAAATGCATCCAATGAGAACCATACGTATCTTCTAAATGATAAACCCGATAAAATTCTTCACGTCTAAAACATAAAGTGTTATCAGCAAACATCAACTGTATCGTTAATATCTTATCAGCAAATAGTTGTTCTCCCAAACCCATTTAAAAAATATTTCAGAAAATCCATCACCCATACTCTCCACCAACATGATCAAGTCAAAAAATACAACACATCCAAAATATCTTGTTGATATATGTTCGTCATATCTTCCCATTGACTCTACATGCAACAACAACAAAAATCTTATTAATGCATAACAACTTTTATTCATTCAAACCTGAATACAAAATGAGCATGAAGCGACTGAAGAAATAATGATTGTACCTTGACAGATTTGTTCTCCTGAGACCTATCCAGTTAATTCTTCACGTTTTACTCAGTACGTACACGGTTGTATCGTGCTTGATTTGGATTCCAACTTAAAGATAATTTGACAAGAGACGAACTCTAAGAATTGATCCTTTCACCAATAGTAACGTATATTCAAGTCAGGTTTCTTCCATCTGAAGAGTAAGCTATCCAAGAACTGATCCAACAGTAACGTTTGCTCCCGTTACATAGCACGTATCCACTATAACTCAAGCGTACAAAGTGGAAGAATTACTGTTGACCATCTGATGATATCTGTTCAATCTTTTCTATGTATATTGTCGTGTCATGGAATGACTCCTGTATGAAAATCCAAATTTGATGCTTTGCATTATCGTCTCAAAAATATTTATAGGACTAAAAATAATTTTTTTATATAATTTTTAGACCTTCACTTTTATTACACCAAGTGATAGAGCTCTTTTGTTAGCTTCCCATGGGCACTTCATTTATTTTAATTTGAGGCTTAATGATAAAGTTATGAGATTCGAAAGATGAAAAAATCAAGCTAAGTCCTAGCTTATTGATGCTGCTCAAATATTTGCGGTTCTTGGTGCTATACTAAGGGTGCAAAAGGGGCTGCTTGATCATTATATGAGAAAACTTCACGTATTGTGAATTGACGTACGGAGGTAGCTTACCTTGTATCTGCAACTTGTCGACGAACATTTCAGAGGATTGAGAGGTCCGATGCATGCACACAAGATGTCATTGAATTCATATTTGTGTAGGTTAGGTGCTGGTTAAGACGGTTCGTGAAGAGATGGATTGAGATGTGTATTTTGGAAGAAACTGAGCCGTAGGGAAGAGGATTGAGAACGTCTTATGAAGAAAAATCGGACCGTTGGGACCGTTCCGGAGTCTAAACTTGTCATTGGATCAATCGAGATCAAAACACCGAGTTTTTCAAGCAATTGAAGATGACGTTGTCGTAATGTGAATTGTTTCACATCGTGAATAATTCACCTCTCAGTTTGAAGTTAGTCTCTCTGAGCGAAGTTAAGACCTTAGAGAAATCGATTCTGGAAAATGTTATATATTTTGAGTCCTAGTAGGTTGTTTACCGAGATGATAGAGTTCAAGCTCATGGGTGGCACTTACATGTCGCCCATGCATGCTTCCTAGCGTGGTTAGGTTATCTTTCAGAATTATGCGTCATTTTACATGTCTTCGCATTTAGTTTAAAGTTTACGCTGACACTTTAGGGGCTTGACGTGGTAAGCCTATGTGTGAAATGAAGTCACCACGTGGTTTGAGACACAAAAGGACAGGGAAGTGAAGCTATGAACTCTCATTGGTCCAATTTTGTCTTTAGTGTAATACTAAACTGAGAAGTAGAGGTCTAAAGAGGAGATCGAGAAATTGGGAAGGACATTCTGAAATCTGAGAACACAGGAGGATAGGGCTCGTCGTGCCAGTCGTTGTTAGTCAAATTCTTGATCGATTTGGAGCAATAAAGAATGAGTTATGGCAGATTGAAGTTCGGATTATGTCAGAATTGCATCACTTTTGTTTATTTTGGGGTTTTCGGTGTCAATCGCAGCAGAATTGAGAAAATTGCTTCAAACCTTCGTGGTCACGTTCACTGTCAGCAGGGCTACGACAGTCTATGAATTTTCATGTCAATTGAGTGAGTGAGTAATTCAGGGCGACCGCTGAAGCAGAGGGGGTCCGAAAGCTCTCAATCTAGAGCAGCAACTTCAGAAAACGAGATCTGGAGAACTGTGTACAATCTGGAGATCAAATTTCACAGGGGTGTTCAGCATGCTGTAGACTCCAAATCTAGTATGAATCATCGAAAGTTATCAAGCCAATTCTCTGTTCTAGGTCGAAATAGCTGTCTGGGTATCAGAAATTACCGTAATTTCTCTGCTCAGAACGTTTTTGTCCATATCTCGGTACTCTGATTTGATCTCAAGCTGAAATTTCGTATGTGTCTTCAGTAGGACCTCATTTACATGTAGGAGAAGTTTTGGAGCGTAAACCATCATATGTTTCTGATTCTTGATTATTAAAGTTCGCTGTCTGATCTTATCACTACCAGTTTAACCTAATTTTCATTTCTGAGTATACTAGAGAATCCAATCGACATGTATGAGTGTTCCTAGTGTATCACATGACCTGAAGCCTATCTCTGTAGTAAGCAACCACATCCAAAAGCCCAGCGCTTCCCTGAGTAGTTGTATCACAACCTTCACGATCATACCACAGCTAGAAGGTTCCGCCCTTCTCAAGAAGACTCTCATCTCGACATCTGGTGCTTCCACTGAGAGCTCTTGGGGTGATTGAACGTGAGGTTGAGTTCTAAGAGGAAGAGGAAGATGGATCGCAAGAGCGCCGCTGCTGCTACTTCTACGGCTGCTGTATCTACGCCTAATGCAGCACCTTCTGTAGCACCTGCGACTACAGCGACATATGCATCTGGTCTTGATACGGCTGAGATTCAGAAAACGCTTGCGGCCTTGGTCCAACAACATCCGATCGTTGGAGGGGGTGAGTTGAAGTCCACAAAAGCTTTGCAAGCGATTGTGAATAGATGCGGTAGATTTGAAAGAAGATATATTTCTAGATATCTGCGTGAGTACCGAAGAGAGATGGAACTGGTTAGAGTTACTGATGCTGAGATGATAGCCAATTTTGAGTTAGCTGTCATTCCTGAGTTGCGGGACCAAGTTAGGGATGTATAGAGAAGAAATCTAGGTTTCTGGATGAGTTTCGAGCGATCTCTTCGAGAGGAATTTTTTGAAGAAGATTCAAAAAGAGTTACTAGGAGAATGTTTCTAGACTGGGTTGAGCAGCAACCTGGTCGTATGATGAGCTTGAATGAGTTGCTGAGAGAGTTTGATCAGAGATACCGACAACTTTCAACTCTAAAGCAAATAACTTTAGATGCTAAGAGAACTGAGCTTTTTCTGCAAGTTATGCTTTATGTTGGCTGATCGATCCGCTGAGTCCGCTTGCAGAAGTGATCTCTCAAGCTCATGCTGCTCTTCAAGCACAACAACCTCCGGCTCCGGCTGTCAGACATGTTGTTTCGGCTGCAGTTTCTTTGATGCCAGTTGTGTCAGTTCCTGCACAAAGGGCACCGATTCAGAGATCGCGGAGAACCATGGACAGCAGAACCAGATCGAAGATCTGATTCGGCAGATGCGAGAAATGAAGATGGAGCTAGCTGGCCTGCAGAGAGAGTAGACGTCGGTGCCTGCTACTGCACGTCCAGGAGGTGCTCTTGTTCGTAGATGTCCTTATCATTTTCGAGGAGATTGACAGGAGCTTACGGCTGCTTTACGAGATGGTGTAATTCGCCATCAGAATGGTAAGCTGCACCTTTCTTCGACTGGAGAGCCGCTGAACATGCAGTTTGGGCGAAGAGGCATGAGAAGTCTATCTCAGATTACTGCGGCTGCAACTGTAAATATATTGATGACATCATCGGTAAATTCTGATGTATATGCCGGACACATTGAAGTTTCTTCTAGTCCTACGTGGCTAAATAGGACTGCTGAGAAGAAAAATACTCAAGTTCCTTCTGAAATACTAAAGAGAGGAGCAGAGACTATCCGCAGAGTCACAGGGTGGAGAGATCCGGTTGACGATGCGTCTATCAAAGCATTCTTGGACGTGGATAGACACGTTCACTGGCAAGATGCTTCAGTGGAGGAAAAGATGCGATGAGAACCCTCTGAACTTGATACTGGAGTTCCAGAGGAGACTGGGGACAGACGAAGAGTCACAAAGAGACGAGCAGCTCCTCCAGAAGACATTCCGTCTACTTCTGCAGCTCCTCCACCGGCACCAAGTCCGATGGAGGACATGCAAAGATCCCAACAGGAACCAACGATTGCTGGTAGACGGTTTACTGCCCAAGAGAAAGAGAAGGGACCGGCTTACAAGTTGACGGCTGATATTGAGACTTCAACTGATCTGAAGAGCATCTTGGACCAGAGGATACTTGACACACAAATCGAGTTTTCTCTTCGAGAGGTTCTTGGTATTGCGAAGATAGAGTTTCACGAGCTGATCATCGACATCAATCAGCGGAAGAGACATGTGATGTCCAAGCAAGTAGAAAGTCAGATGATAGATGCTGTAGGAGCTTCTCTAAATGATGTAAAGTTCAGAAAGATGCATTTTTAGTAGGCTGATGACACAAAATACCAACAAGAAGCGTTGGTTGTTGGTACCAACACTGCTGAGTTTGATGATGATGAAGCTGGCGACGAGAATCCAACTACTGATAGTGACTTCAGAAAAAGACACTGGGCTCGTGCTACGACTGCTACGCGAGTTCACCTTGAGAGCCTTGAACCTGTTGCTGCGTTAGTTGATCACGGTTTTGAGATCAACATCATGTCACGGGAGGTGTACGAGAGAGGTCAGTAGTCTATCGAACTGAACCATGGTTGGGTGCTACGAGCTGCAAACAACCAGAAGGGTGAGTTATACGGCGCTTGTCCAAACGTGAAGGTGAAGATAGGTGATGTGGAGGTAGATCATCACTTCTTCGTGCAGTCTTCAGCTTCATATC
Organism: Asterella californica; assembly: GCA_036924285.1. Taxonomy (NCBI): domain Eukaryota; kingdom Viridiplantae; phylum Streptophyta; class Marchantiopsida; order Marchantiales; family Aytoniaceae; genus Asterella; species Asterella californica. Next base: position 24,854,901 of record JAYKYS010000006.1, on the reverse strand, counting down.
TTGTGATTCTTAGTCAGCCTTATATCACTGCAGTTAGAATGGAGACCAAGGTGATGGATGACGAGTCTCACTATGCTAGGATCCGTAGTCCAGATGATAGACGTTCTGTGCAGTTTCTGACCGTTCGTACGAATCACGAACGAAACCGACAAACTTTGAGAGATTCTCCTATCTGTAGGAGCAAGGGTTTTCAGAAACCACTCTTGTAGGACGAGATAGCAAGAGTGATAGATTTGTTACTACTATGATCTCGCTTTAGCAGCATGTGGGATCACATCAGGCTCACGAAGAGGTTGCTCAAGATTTTGAGAACAGCTATACTGTACATAGTTGGAAATCTGGTCTGATGATTTTCAGTTTTGATGATTGGAGTGAGTTCACATGAGTAGAGGAATCTGCGCTGTACAGGAGTTCTGAAGGAAGTTGAGATGATTTCTGGTGTTTACGAGGAGTTTGTAGGTGTACAGTCTTTTGTTCGTTGGCTGGATGATGTAGATAGGTTGATGGAGCGGATGAGAAGAAGGATGGTGATCCCATCCACTCTCGTAAAGTCTATGTGGAGATTGTCTCGTGCTTACAGTCTCGTCCTCATCCGAGACTGGAGAGTGGATGGAAGGATGCAATCTGTTGATGTGGCTCTCGTGAAGAAGCAGAGCTTCACACCAAATACAAAACAATAGCGAAGAAGGTGAAACCGGTGGCGACCCAGTTACCTGTTGATTCACAGCAGCAGATGGAGTTAGTAGTCACTGAGCATGTACTGAGAGATCATAAACAGATAAGACACGAGTTTACTCAAGAGACACTCGAGCAGCTCCAGATAGGAGGGGATGGCTTCTTGATTGAAGTCGAGAAACGAGCTTTTGAGCAGATGATAGTTAGCCATGGTAAGGCATTTTCTTTCTCAACTGGAGAGATCGGTTGTGTGGATCCTAGTGTGATAGCTCCGATGGTTATCTTCACTGTTCCTCACGTACCTTGAGACTTGAAGCCGATTCCAGTCCCTCATGTCTTACTATCTCATTGGTCCATTTTTGTCTGTAGTGAAATACTAAACTTAGAAGTAGAGGTCTAAAGAGGAGTTCAAGCATTAGGTAAGGACATTCTGAAATCTGAGAACACAAGAGGATAGGGCTCATCGTGCCAGTCGCTGTTAGTCAAATTCTTGATCGATTTGGAGCAATAAAGAAGGAGTTATGGCATATTGAAGTTCGAATTGTGCTAGAATTGCATCACTTTTGTTGATTTTGAGATTTTCGATGTCAATCGCAACAGAATTGAGAAAATCGCTTCAAACCTTCTTGGTCACGTTCACTGTCAGCAGGGCTACGACTGTCCTAAATTTTCGTGTCAATTGAGTGATTGAGTAATTCAGAGCGACCGTTGAAGCACAGGGGGTTCGAAAGCTCTCAATCTAGAGCAGTAACTTCAGAGAACGAGATATGGAGAACTGTGTACAATCTGGAGGTCAAATTTCACAGGGGTGTTCAGCATGCTGTAGACTCCAATCCTGTAAGAATTATCGAAAGTTATCGAGCCAATTCTCTGTTCTAGGTCGAAATAGCTGTTTGGGTACCAGAAATTGTCATAATTTCTCTGCTCAAAACGTTTCTGTCCATATCTCGGTGCTGTGATTTGATCTCAAGTTGAAATTTCGTATGTTTCCTCAATAAGACCTCATTTACACGTAAGAGAAGTTCTGAAGCCTAAACCATCGTATGTTTCTGATTCTTGACTGTTAAAGTTTGCTGTTTGATCTTATCACTACTACTTTACCCTGATTTTCATTTTCTGAGTATACTAGAGGATCCAATCGACCTGTATGAGTGTTCATAGTGTCATATCATGACTTGAAGCCTCCTCTGTAGTAAGCAACAACAGCCAGAAGTCCAACGCTTCCCTGAGTAGTTGCATCACAACCTTCACGATCATACCACAGCCAGAAGGTTCCGCCCTTCTCAAGAAGACTCTCATATCGATAACGTATAGTTTCATTGAGCGATTTAAGAGATGTGAGAGAAATTGACTCGCAAGGAGATGCTTAGTCTGATTTTCGTTCGACTATGATCTGAAGTTTGGTTGTTCTTCACGATCGATGAGCGAATCTCTTTTCCTTGGTGTCCATGCGATCAAGGAGTCCTTATCTACATTAGAGAAGATCATACATAGATCGGATTGTTGTGTTGAACGTGATGAGTGAAGTTCAGCCACAGGGGAATGATTTAAGTCAATTTTTCACTTCTTGTGACCAAATTTCTTACGTGGTTTTGCAAAAGGAACTCCAAATGACTTGTTTGGAGTCTCGTTGGATTCAAGTTTGTCAAATCTATCTACAAGAGAAGATGGATCTTACATCGAACGGTCTGTTTTACGTGCGTATATGGTTTTAAGTTTTGGAGGTTCAGTCACTTGTGATCAAAAATCAGAGATATCTGAGTTGTCGTGAGTTGGATCTGAGAGTTCTTGGAGCCAACAGAGTCAAGGTGGAAGACCCAATCGATATATGAAGACTGTTTGGTGAAAAGAGAAAATTCTCAAATAATCCTTATTTGGTTTTTTCGCTACGATTTTTATCTTTTTGGATTCGTTAGAGTTATAGTTGGTTATGTACAGCTTGTAGTAGCTAGTTTTAGCTAAAGGCTTGTACATGGATGTTGCTTTGACTTGGATTTAAAGCGTCTGATATTGGTGCAAAGTTTTTGTTAGCAAAGAGATGTTTTCTTTGCTTTGAGCTAAGCTTTGGTAGTTCTCGGTTCAGGCTTAGATATAGAGACTTGTTTTATGAGGTTTGATGAGATTACATACCACTCAGGTCTATTTCTCAATTTGCGTTCTTAGAGATAAAGAACAGAAGTGTTTATAAAGTGGAAGATGGTATATCTTGCAAAACTTGTTCTCGTGGTTGTTTCTCTCTTTCTTGCATTTGTTCAGCACACTATATCTCCACAGCCAGTAACATCGCATTTTCTTGGACAACCTTCATGCAAAATATGATACGATAACGTACTAGCTGCTCGTTGATAGCCAAAGAACTTGCAATCTCATGTTACACTGTTAAAAAGTCAAAAACTCATTGTCTTAGTATATTTTTGTTTACAGTGAGAACCAAGAATAATCTTAGATTTAGACCTTACGTAATTTCTCTATAAAATCTAGATGCCTTTTTGGTCTAACGTTCCTAGATAACTAATCATTATGTACAGTTCATCATAGATTTCTTCAACACGAATATAAGATTGAATGGACGATAATCTGCTGCTATTGGCTGTGATGACAAAGACATCACCCATATTGTATGTAACCATAATAATGCTCCCATTCAAACAGAAAGTTTAAAAACTAGATATATAAATCTCAGACGGAATGCATGTTACCTTGTAAAAATCATGTGTAGATGCAAGAACAGAGCCTCTGAACCAAATAGCAAACGGTTGCACGTGATGATCAACCACATTAACGTCCACTACTTGATCCTGCAATGATTATCATATACGTAACTTTAACCTCATGATATTATTATAGTATTATAGCGTTTCACTACATTGGAAGTAAGTATCAAGAAACATCCTTGATTGTGCTAAGTTGCGATTATCATGATTAAAGTGATTTGCAGTCAACTTCTACTTACAAATTTATTAATAAGTCATATGCCACATCAAATACCTTGTGACTTCCACCACTCCCATATTCTGAAATCAGTAAGCAGTCAATCGGGTATCAACTATCTTGTGGAATCTCGTTGTAGTCTTCTCTGAAAATCTTTGAACGTGGTAGAGCCGTCAGAAAGTATGATATTCTATAGCAGGAAAATTAGTGATGGATGTCAATATACTACAGTGCACGCCAACCAAGCCATGTGTTCCAGCTGTAGTAAGAAGTAAACCAACACATTCAACTCTTATTATAAACAATTTATACAAACCCAAAACCTATAACTAACCATTATCATCTCGTGTGGACTATGTGAAGACCGAGTTTACAAATCGAATCAATCAACCTCCACGAGACTTGGACGTCTATCAAAAGCTGCAACAATAATCACTAGATATATTTCACGATAACCAAGGATAACATGGTGCTATCGGCTGTGATGACAAAGAAGTCATTCAGATTGTACCTTGACATAAATTTTTCTAAGATTGATCTCGTTAATTCTTCATTTTTTGACTCGGTACGTCCACAGTTGTATCGTGCTTAAGTTGGAGTTCCAACTTAAAGAAAATTTGACAAGAAATGAACTCCATGAACCGATCATTTCACCAACAGTACCGTATACTCCAGTAAGTTTTTCTTCCACCTGAAAAATAAGCTATCCAAGAACTGATCCTTCACTTAACTGATTGACATTATCTGTTCAGTCTCTTTCAAGTACGCGATAGCTTCTTGCTATTAGTTGAACAACCTGAAATCTCATGTTACACCATTAGAACTCTTGTCTGAATAGATCCTCGTTTATTTTGAAAACCAAGAAAAATTCTAGATTAATACTTTAAGTTATTTTCCACTAAATCATGTCTGAAACGTTATCAGATAATTCATCGATGAAAACAACAAAATTGTAGAATGAAAAGATCAAAAAGTTATCTTTCACACTTTTCTGTGTGAAAGTCGTCCGCACACGCTGCAAACATGCAAATTTTTGCATGTCTACCTTAGTATAGAAGAAAACATTTTTTATCATATTTATGTCAACTTCATTTTCATGTTTTATGTGAGCAGAGAATGATTATACCTAGAACCAATAAAACCAATCCTTATTTCATCATCAATTGAGGATTAACGTACATATCAAAAATATCGATGAACTACAATAAGCAAAATACACGGTGTCGTATTATGGTGCGACTCTTGCGTGAAATTCTCATATAACTTAGGTTGTGGTTTTATTACATTTCATGAACTTTATCGTGTAATTTGTTGAATGATGTTATGGGTGTCACGACTGCAACTATCTGTTTGAGTGATCATACGATAGTGAAACGTGCCAAATCAGCATTTTGTGTGTGTTCACTTTAGTGGTCCTTGTAGTTGCATCCAAGTATAAGAAGGTGCATCGAGGGTTTGTGAGACATTTTTCTTTACTTGGTATTTCGCTAGTGTTTCTCAGTGTCTTACGTGGAGGGTGAGGAGCTACGAGAGTTGTACTCATGGGCGGAGGATTGATCCGAGTTCTGGATCTTTTATTCTTGAATCCATTCATATTAAGCTTCACTACATCCATCGCGATCACTTTCGACAATGGTTCGTTGCCTACTTTGATGAAGAGTTCATGAGGAAAGTGATGGACTTACCTACTCCGATGATCTTGTCGATCGTCACATACGGGAAGAATTAAGACCTAGCTATGTACATTTTACTTTGACGTGTGAATGAACTCGACTTTCTAACCAACTGTCTTTTCAATGCTAGGTTGATATCCGATGTCATTGACAACAGAAGATCAATCATCATGCATGGATCACGAGGAACTTTGATGAGGAGTACTATAATCAAGTGATGGCTTTGTCATTTTCTTTTGTTGTACCTTTCATCTTAGATATTTTCAAGGTCATTATCTTGACTTTGTACTTCCGTGACATTATTATTTATATCATCCGGCGAAGGTGATAAACTTTGTTAAGTTTAGGGTTCAAAGTATTTTGGTTCAAGCTTTGAACGTGAGAGTGTTTTAGGTTTACAACTCGATCTATAGTGCAAAGTAAGAGATAAATTTATCTCCAATTTTCTTTCTTATTGTTCATTTTTTACCAAGGACAATTTGAGAGTTTCAGAGATCTTCCCAGAGGTCGTCGGAGGAGTGTGAGGTTTGGTTGGAAAGCTCTCGAATTGAGCTACAATCTGGAGGAGAAGATCGATCGATTTGGAGTTCTGAATGCGAAGTTATGATCGTTCAAAGTCAAGGGGATCGAATCAATATCCCAAGTCACGTTTCTGAACATGTCGAGAGTTTGAGAGATGATCTTTTGGTGTTGTCAAGGAGATTGGATATTTGATGTCGTGCTTGTTGCACTAATCTAAATTAGTAATAAGTTTGGATTAGATTTGAGCTCAAAATGGTCGATTGAAGTTTGATGTAACAAGGAGAGATAGAAGTAAAACCGTTTTGCTTAGATTCAAGAGTTGAGTTGTTTCAGAAGTATGGGACCAAATCTCTGAGTAAAATTTTCCAACATTGGATTGTGCTCTATCAACTTACTACTTGTGAAATTTTAATTTATTTGGTTAGGAGCAGATGTTCGGATCGTAGATTTTAACCACCAAGCTTATAAGCTCATAAAGCTCATAAGTTAGCACAAATAAAAGACTTGTTCCATATCGAGCAGTTGGTTTGGAGTCTAAAGTTGAAATTTTAGAGTAGTAGTGAGGGGGTCAGAGGAATTTCATGTGAACTTTGAGTCTAGTTGGAAGTTAGAGATGGGAGCAATAGGTTGTTAAAGTTCATATTACAACGTTCTTGGTTTTTAAAAGAGAAGAGTGATTTCACTTACATCTCTTGGTTGACTTTGAACAAACGACTTGGGGATTGGAGGTGGAACTTCCTAGAGGTGTTGCAAGTGAGAAAAGAAAGTTATTTGTGAATTTGACAGTGAGATCATAATAAGAAAGGTGTTATACTATATCAAAGTTGCTGACTGAAAATCTCTAACTATGAGGTATCGTTGTCTTCAGCACCACGCCTCGAGCTCATTGGTTGCTTGTTGTGTGCATGCCTTACCTAGTTGGAAGCTCCAAAAGACAAGCTTTATAGAGGTATGATGTATGTTTAGTTTGAGCTTGTTTGATCCTCAAAACTTAAATTAAACATGCGGGTCAAGACGAAGGTCAAGACGTTTCAAGTTATAAGTGTTAGAAATGATCAGTTTCAATCTATTGTAGTAAGAGTAACCTTGATCCAATCAATGTGTTATAAGTATCATTGGAAAGCTTTTACAGTAGGTTATCTATTGTTATAAGCTTCATCTTGAATGTAGCTCATATCAGTAAATCGTAGAAGATCAAAATTGAGCATTTTATGTAGTTTGTCAAGGAAAAATAATGAATAAGGTATTTCTAGTGCATAAGCCGACCTAAGGGATTGTTTGAAGGTGCTTCTGCGATCTAAAGCATATGTTTATCATATATGAATCCTTCCTATACTTAGAATAAGATTGAACGCCTAGTTGTGTTGTTTGATGCACGTCTGTTACACTTAAGGTCATGTTAGGTCAGTAAAAATTGAGATAAAGCTTGATAGATGAGGTAGTGAGAGCACTAGGATTTCATCGAGTTTGTCCAAAGTCTTGTCATATCTCTCTATAGTCAGATACCTCTTGTATTCTCATACCAAACTTCACGTTCTATGACATGAGATATAATTCTGAAAAATAGAAGAACATTGAGACTTTCAATGAAAACAAAGCTTTAGGAAATCAAAGCTGAAGTAGAAAGTCAGTTTAAACTGTAACTGACTTTCTATATATATTATATACTGAACATATATTATGTACTTTCCAGGAGTTCTTTAAACTATAACTGAATATATATTCTGTACTTTCCAGAAGTTCTTTTCTATGAGTCACACCTCGATTGTGTTATAAAATGAATCTTATCATTCATGTTTGAACATCTAGACCGATTGATATTATTTTTTGTTGTGTTCTTAAGGTTTTCTAATATACGTCATTCAAAATCCATGACATAGAAGAAGTACATTTTCTTACACAAGTATAGAGAACTCTAGAAAATTCACTATTATATAATTTTGTCACATCTTTTGAGATACTTCTAAACTACAAAACTTTATTAGTGATATGAATGAAATGATACAGGAAGTAAACAAGTGATGGAAATAGCATAGAAGTTTTTGCACTTTATGTTACAATAGTTATCTTGAAACATGCGTTATCTTGACTAGGTACATATACAAATACTCCTAGTTCTCCATAACACCTTTTCTAAAAAACACAAAATGTTTTGATGATGAAATTAATAATTATCATCAAAATTTTGAAATATGTAATTAAACCAAAGCTCTTCATTAACTTTAATTTGTTATTAGTATAGATAAACGAATCTACTAACATTTCTTGTTTAACAAAAATTATGGATAACAGTCCTGCTGTTTTTGTTGGACCACTAAAAGGTGAAAATCTATGGTACAACCATTTTCATTGACAAGATTGACAATCAATTTAAAAATGAAGTTTTTGTGATTGATAGAGGGTTAATAAATAGAATATTATGGGATATTAAAAACATAAATTTATTCCAAAATGTGATTATTAGATGGAAACATGTAACATAGTAACAACATATATAAAATGTATATGTACCTCTGAATTTCTACATGAATCTAATAGTAATTTGTATTTTCGAGATGAATAATTTTTACAAAATTTTGGACTTTTTGACATAAAAAATTTCTATAAAATATTAAATAATTGCACTCTAACAAAGACGTCCACTTAATGATAATTTTCTACAAAATATGAAGATGTATCAAATAAAGTATGTATTTCATGTGTGTTTTGATCATTCTATGCAATATTGTAATACTCAGATGTTGGAATTATTTAGTACTATATATTAAAACAAGAAAGTTCAAGAATGTGGATATAATTGATAGAATATGCAATTCATGTGCAAGGAGTATTTTATCAAACAAATTATCAAAATATACATCACCTTCTTATATAGAAACAAATAAGTTGATTGCTAGTGTCATCGCATTGACTCCTTTGGAAAAGAGATTAGTAGCCTTGTGGCAAACTTTTGCACAAATATATCGTCTTCAAAGTTGTGGTCAATGAGGAATGAAAGGTAGTGTAATTAATGTGCCTTCAAACATCAGACAGACATGCATGAAATTACTTCACTTGTTACATGATAATGCAACTATAGCTATTTTTATTAAGCAGAAACTTGAGTACATAATGCATATATATGTGAAAATGTGCGTTCTAATCAAGTTATGGAAGCATTGTATGATTTGTTTAAATTTCCATTATACGTGAATAGCAATGTGTCAATTGATGAAACATGGATTTCTAAATTTGAATATGAAAGAAATAAAATTTACAATGATATTTCAATGGAAGAATTTGTTGATGCCAATGATACATCCATGGGAACCACTTAATGCCCAAGAAAGTGCTCATGTCCTTTCACACGAGTATGAAGAAAGACAACAAGTGGATACTTTTATAGAAGATGAAGATCACACTTGTACTTATACAATAATCCATACTTTAGATGCACAATGTATCATGGATGAAGATGAACCAAGTGGATCATTTGTTCTAACATCATTAGAAGGAGAAAGACTAATCCCCGTGTTCATGGATACATATTGTGAAGAAATGAACTTTTCATCAATGTTTTTTGGTGCTACAAGGAAAAAGTATGATATAATGAAACTAACATACAAAGATATAGTAAGTACCCTCGGTGGCCACGCCTCACGACGTGACCTTCAAACATTAAACATAAAGTTAATCGACCAGACGAGCAATGTCTTCATTAGACCACTGTGTTCTTTTCCACCTTTATCAAACCTTGGAGGGCACGCTGTCGCGCTACTTGGCGACTACATGTTACATTTCTACTTCGACATCTGAGTTTAGTAGTTCTAGAAGTTAGCTCATATTACTTCTAGTCGTTTATGTATATGTTTGACATCTTTGCATACAGTGTTAACACCATTTTGAGTCCTAGTAGGTTGATAATATGCTAGTTATCTTGTTCAAGCATTTGTGCGCTTGTGCAAGTGACTTCTTACTTGTCTATGATGTTCAATGTATATAACTTAGATTAACCATGTTGATAGGGTTTAAGCTCATGGGTTGTACTTAAGTGTTGCCCATGCACGCTTTTTAGCTGGTTTAAGTTCACTTTCAAGATTGCATGTCGTTTTAGGTAGTTTAAGATTTACGCTGGCACTTTAGGGAACTTGACGTGGTAGCCTATGAGTGGAATTAAGTAACCACATGGTTTAAGGCACAAAGGACAACCAAGTGGTGCTATGAACTCCTATTGGTCCATTTTTGTCTTTTGTAAAACTCTAAATTTAGAAACAGAGATTTAAAAGAGAGTTCGAGCATTTGGTGAGGACATTCTGAAATCTGAGAACACAGCAAGGTAGAGCTCGTCGTGCAAGTCAATGTCAGTGAAATTCTTGATCGATTTGGAGCATAAAGAAGGAGTTATGCCAAATTGAAGTTCGGATTGAGTTGAAACTGCATCACTTTTGTTGATTTTGGAGTTTTGAGTGTCAATTTCAGCAGAAAAGAGATAATCGCTTCAAACCTGCGTGGTTGCGTTCACTGTCAGCTGGGCTACGACTGTCCAAAAAGTTTCATGTCATTTGAGTGATTGAATAATTCAGGGCGACCGCTGAAGCAGAGGGGGTATGAAAAGCTCTCAATCTAGAGCAGCAACTTCAGACAACGAGATCTGGAGAACTGTGTACAATCAGGAGGCCCAACTTTGCAGGAGTGTTCAGCATCCTGTAGGCTCCAAATCCTGTAAGAATCTTTGAAAGTGATCGAGCCAATTTTCTGTTCTAGGTCGAAATAGCCATCTGGGTGTCAGAAATTGCCGTAATTTCTTCACTCAAGATGTTTCTGTCCATATCTCAGTGCTAGAATTCGATCTCAGGCTGAAACTTCGTGTGTGTGCTCAATAGGGCCTCTTTTACATGTACGAGAGTTTTTGAAGTCATAACCATCTTACCTGAATTTCACTTTCTGAACATATCAGAGGATCCTAAACACCTGTGTGAGTGCTTATAGCACCCTGTTGTAACCTGAAAGGCCTACCTCTTGAGTAAACAACCACATCCAAAAACCCGACGCTTTCCTAAGTAGACGGATCACACTCCGACAGCACTTACTACTCATACCAACTTGTCATTGATGGTACACCGTTCATCGAATTTAGTATGGAGTAAAAATTAATGTGCAACCTAAATTAGTGTGGAGTTTCAGACTTCATTCTAAATCATGCGATGGTCAAATTTGATCATGCGGTGCTCCGTACTAACATCTAATAGTATGGAGAAAATCCATAGTAAATTAGGTATGGTGTGATATCTTGCAAAAATTCAATATATAATGAACAATTTTTTTACGGCAAAGAATAACATCACGTGCGTTTTAAATCCTTTTGGAAAATATTTTCTAATATTAAAAACTATATATAGATTACAAAGTCATCATGAAGAGAATCATCCATTGAACTAAATGCATGCATTATAAATCTTCAATGATGCTCATCAAAGATGCTAAAAATATAATGATTGTAGCTGATTGACGGTGATTAAATGTATTACATTATATATAATATTTAATAAATAAAATTATAAAATCACTCTATAATGGTATTTTGTATAACAGATTTTATTTATAGTTAATATGATATGATTATAGTAATTATCAATACTTGAAAATAATATATTCTATACTATATATTTTACACTACAATTAATATGGAACATAATATTGTATGGATTAGATTAATATACATATGGTAACTAAAAAACCTTTCATGGACTTATTAGTCTAGACCACACTAATTACGATGAAAGGTGTAGCATGTTGACGTGGTATCACGTACGTTAATCTTACAACGCAAGATGTCAGTTTACTGATTCTTCCCTCCACTTGCATTCCCAGTCGTGTTGATGAAAGATCTTTTAGAGAATTGGGGGTTTTCCGGCACGAACTAGCATCAGCCAATAATTTCCTACATGATAAAAGAGAGTGTTTCACTTTTAGAGTCTTGAGAGAATTGTTTTCACTTTTTACTCGGTAAATTTTCTACTTTTCTCTCTAAACTTTCATAATTTCACATTCTCATTCGGATCTCACTACTCTATTTGCAAGAACTTCCCGAACATTGATCCTGAATGTTTGTTCTTTTGTAGACAAATCACATGCATGTAACATGCAATTCTGGTTGAGGACAGAAAAATGACAAACGTTTATACTGTCTTAAAAATTATCATAAACAATTAGCTAGCAACTGGATTCAGACATGCTTTGCACAAAATATATTAGACAACATGTAACAGAACGCACACTTTTAGAACAAACTTGTCAACTGAAAAACAAAACTAAACGCATACTTTAGAACATAACATCCAAACTGAAAATGAACTTAAACATGAAGTTTCTAATTTAAATTACTATATTTAAACTATCTAAATAAAAAATTTCTTTATATGTTACACTTGTTACAAAAAGGAGGGAAAACCTAAGGTGAAATACCCTCATGAACTCTCATGTTTTTATAAAAATCTTACATCTACGATTGATAAATTAATATAATAAATTAATTTATAATTTAACTTTTCCAAAAAATCAAATATAAATTAAAGGGTGTGCATATTTCCCCCTCTTCTGAACTTGGAAGAGGGTGATATTAATATGGATGCTTCTGAAACTCTCTACTATCATCAACACAATAACGGACGACTGCTACAACCTGCGACTACTAAGGGGTTTCACTACAAAAGGTGGAAAAGGAATATTCTCCTTTTTCTCTTTCTACTTTAGGTCACGAACAAGATTCTAGTTTTCTCCAAGAATCTGCGTAACTTTAACTGTTACATCTTAGTCTCTTTTAACTACATTGAATGGAGACAAATCACAAAGTATAGAGATCGTGAATAGCCTTCCATTGTAACTTCATTCTTCCGATTCTATTATAGATTGAAGATTCTATCATCAAAAGAAATTTTCTGTGAACAGTTATTTTTCTAAAATGATCGGTTCTTGGTGGCCCGGAGCTCTTGTAGTGGAACTGAGGGTTTAAGTAAAGCACTCTTCAAAGGCATGATTCAATTGAAAAGAGCACGCAAAGGTCGGATTAAATCATTACCTAACGACCAGATTAATGTAACACTGTTCTACCTTTCTTATATAAGTATATTCAAAATCACTATAATCAGAATTTTGTTATATATGCAAAACTAAATATGTCACTACTTTCACTATTCATGTAACTACTTCGAGCAGAGGATGTTAACTTCCGGAGATTTATGTTCTCTCTATACACTTTCATAAAAGCAACTTTCTCAGCACGGCGAAACTACCCATGCCATGTCTGTCACTAATTTCCTGAACCGTTTACGCATTGAGATATTTTATTTTAAAATAATAAACTCTTTTGAAATGAAAACGTTATATCGTTAACCGAACCGAATAAGATGCATCCAAAGTGCACTTTTGCCGGAAGGAAGAATAAGAAAAACATAGAGGGAAGTAGAAACTCCAGAAGTGCCATTGGACCGAACACTACAGTGTGGATGCCATCAAGTGTTTATGAGAATTTTATAAATATAGAAAATATTTAATACTTTTATTTTTTTTATATAAATTAGTATTTATTATATATTACTGCATACTACATGCCGGATCTTCCAGAAGAAATCTATACTTAAAGCATACGGGTTGCACCGCACAGCAGGAACCATAAAACCGATATGTTGTCCTGTAAGAAATTTGATTTTTATAATTATTTAAATTTTCACTTAATCCTTCTCGCAAGAAAGATTAGGTGATAAATTAAACTCCTTTGCATATTCCCCCAATGAATTATATAACGTATACTTCAGAGAACACTGTGTGATTTTGTGCTTATTGAATTGTCCTTAGCGTAACCGTTATAGTGTTTGATGCACTTGTTCTAAGTTTTGCTATCGCATTCAAAATGTGCAATACACTTTTAACAACCCGTTTCCATGAAATGTTATTTTGGATGCTATTTTTCATTATTTTAATATTTTTGAAGACCAAATATCACATCGTAACTCAAGGAACAAGTAACTCATTAGGATTTAGCATGACAAACATGACTTACAGTTGAGGACGTTACTTTCATTTCAATACTTGGAGCTCTGTCTATGTAGAAATCACATCACATTGGTTATCACTCTTTTACTTCATCTGATAACGTAAGCGACAGATAAGTAGCAGTCAACAAAATTGGGTTGAGAGATGCGAGTCAAAGTATTCTTTCTTCACCTAGGAGTGTGAATCAAATTTTATTTTCGAAACAGATGTAGGTGGGAGTATCCTTTTTTCATCTGCCATTTTCCAATCAATTTGTACTCACCAATCTTCATCACCGATCAGTCGGTCGATAGAGGACGACAGGACATGAGACACATGTATAGGAAGCAGAAATTTGCTTTATCACACCCCCCGTTAAGTTACTTGAGGTTGATCACACCTCTTTTACTTACGTATTGCTTGATAACACCTTAATGTGAAATAAATCACTTGTGATATTGGGTTGCACATATCAGGTTTTAGAGCACGTTTTATATGATATATCCTTAATGTTAAAACATTTTAAATGACAAAAGTAGTTAATCACGATTGAAAGTAATAAAATGATGAACGACAAGAGAAAAGAGTGATTGGTTTTATTACTGATAACTTGTCATGTGTGCGATAAAACGACACATTGTTAAGAAGCATATGGTCAAGCTCGAAGAACCTACAGGAGGTGTGATCAAGCAATTCTAGTATAGGAAGTATTGAAAAAAATGTTTTAAAACTTGCAGTAAGGCCTGAGTCGAACATAATACTTGTCTTGTATGAACTTTATAGTCTTTCGTGATGTGTAATGCAATATATTTTCTTCCTCCAAGTAAATTGGAAACTAGATGTAAGAACACACAGTGAAATTAGTTTTTTGTCAAAATTGTTTTTGTCAATGTTTCGTTCAAACACAAGTCACGTAATCATCTCTTTACACTTTGGGATTGGTAAAGTAATCACTCGATTTGAGCTAGACATTCCAGTGTTTTCACTTAAGAGATATCACCTTCTAGGTAATCAAAGACATGTCTAAACTTGTGCTTCCAAACGATATAGTACCTTCTGAAATCAACTATTGTCTTTTGTCTTCCAACTTTACAGGAGAAAGTAAAACTCTCAATGTTGTCAGGTTAGTTTGGCTACTCAACTAGGTTGACCGAGTGCGAAGTGAGGAATCCCAGTAAGACCGTTAGTGCAGTTAGGGCAAGTTGGTAGGAGTGCCCACAAGGGGTATACTTCGCAGGTAGGGCTTGAAGACCTCAGTTCTTCAAGTTGAGCCTTCAAGCTCCTGGCTATGATGGGTAGTCTTTTGAATGAGATCTGGATTCTCTGCGAGCACAGAGTGGATTTGGCTCGACTGTAGAGATTGTCTAGTGCCTGTTGACATGGTGGAGTGAGTACATACCTTGTTATCACTTGAAGAACTCAGATTGCGAGGCCTGGTTGAGGGATTCAAGTCGCAGATTGCTACCGATGGTATCTCCGGAGTTGGCAGATCGTTGGTATCTTTGATTTGCATGTGCGCACGTGCGTGGAGTAGTTTATTTTGGGTGTTGTGATCGATCATTGTGTGGATGGGTGTCGTCTGAACCTGTTCTCAATCGATTTGGTGGTGAGGTAGTGCGGAAGCGCTGCTGAAATTTGACGGAATATGTTGAAGTGACCTGTTTCAGACCGAAGTGCGCATTTGGGCGTGGCAGACGAAATAGTCGACAATGTCAGGTCGATGTGGGCTCGTTGGAAGCGCGCTGGGAAGACGGTCCTAGTGCACAAAGTTTCACGAAGTTTGGTCGAGCCGTTTGCGAGTTATGAGAAGCCGAAATTTCTGGTGACGAGTTTTGTGACGAGTTTTAGGTCGGCCGAAGTGCGTCAGCAAGTGTCAGGTTGGCGTGGATCGACAATCTTTGGCTCTGAGGGGTGCAGTAGGTGCGCACCGGGAAGACGATTCTAACGCACCAAAAATCGTTCTATTTGGTGGAGGATCGACGAAGTTACAAGCCGAAGAAGGTGGCGGGTTGGTCAAAATCTAACGTAATCCCGTCTGCGAATGTCAAATTGGAGGCGTGAGAGCGGAGTGCGAGAGTGCGGAGGCAGAGCGGAGCCTGAGCCCGCACCCGCCGCAAGCCAGCTTGCTGGCGTGCGTGAGAGAGGTATCCAAGTTTCAGTTGTGTGGGAAGTGTAAAACCAATAGGTCACCCATCTCAACACTATTTCTGGACTTGGACGCTTAACTCTGTAGTCTTAACTTTGGCTGTACCACTAGACCAATAGCTCTTGGTGTCTTACAAGGATGCGTGCAAGTACTTAGGGCTGGTTTAAGGTTGTAGGAGACCTGCTCGCACGTTCCTAGAGGAGTGGTAGGGCGACCCCAGAGTACTAGAGGGAAGCTGCTGTTGTGGTAGTGTTTGTCTATACCGAAAAGACGCATATGAAGGCAGTTGGTGGCAGTTGTCTTGGATGAGCTAGTAGAGCTATCACGTTGATATTTTTGGAGCTACTAGAGGTATGGACATCTAGTTAGTGACCTTAGGTACAGATTATAACAGTCGGTGATCATATATTGTGCATGTGGTCCCGAAGAAGACGCGTCAGTCCGGGTGAGGCTGGGTTTCTCTTTATGTGAATTTTTGAGTGTGGAGGGTTATCGTTTGGACTTCTTGTGGTTGGAACTCCTCCATATTCTGCTTCCTGTTTGTGCGCCGCGTTTGTTTGTGTTGGCGCTTGATTTCCGGAGTGATTTCACTCTAGTGTGCTGTCGGTAGTGAGGTCGGAGTGATGACTAGTCAGACCATCTTTGTTTCTCTCACGGTGCAGTTGGAGTGACGACCAACAGACCGTGAGAGGCTGCTTGTGGTGATGGTAGGTACAGGTTGCCCTTACTTTGACTGTCCTAGTAGAGGATAGGTGAGCTCAGTAGGAGCGGAGATAGGTAAGTTGTAGTTGCGGTGGTGACGGGGATATCGACATTCTAGTCAGAGAGTGTGTCCGCAAGATTCTATCACCACGGAGTTCTCGGGAGGTTATGGTGGGGACTTCTTGGACAGTGGGTATACACGGAGTGGGGTGAGGTACCGACTATCTACACCACTGCCGTTGGTTGTTCCAGAGGACGAGTCAGACGCAGACAATACGTTTTCTGGTGGTGAGTCTAGTGTCGCCACATCGTTGTTGTGGGACATGGACAAAATCTATGGGACCACGAAGGGGCCTCGACGTTACTCGGATACGGTGGGTATCATTGAGCTGGATGACTTCATACAGGAGTTCGACAGTTGGTGCGACCTGCAGCAGATGCGAAACCCACAGCTGTTTACACCTTTCATGACGTGGAAGGGTTTGTTTCAGCACTTGGAGGGACCGCCGATGGATGATTACCACGAGTTCAGACGAGACTATGGTGTTGAGATCGAGTTGTGGAGACAACATTGGTCTCTCAACTACGTTTCTATCACTACTGGTGCAGTTTTGGGAGGTGTAGCACTTACGACTTCGGGTGCCAGTAGCAGTGGTACATCCACGGGTGACGGAGTACATGCTACCAACGGTGCGTCCACTAGTAGTGGAGCAGGTGGTAGTGCGAGCGGGATACCACCAAGGTTTAACCCTGTGGTTCAGTTCTTCCACTATTTGAGGAAGAATTATCAAGGTGTGCGGACCGACAAGTTGAGGAGTCTGCAAGAGTTTCAGCGGAAGACTGGAGAGAGCCTACGCGAGCGTTTACTCGCATGAGGCGGTTGATCAGCGTTATCCAAGGGGTGACAAAAGCACAAGCAGTCCAGTTCTGGTATGGGATACTAGACAAGGAGCTGCGTAGAAGAGTTAGAGATGCTACTCTTCTTAGAGACACCGCTCCGACGTTGGCAGTTGTCTTTGGTTTGGCTGAGCGGATAGAGCTCAACATGGTAGAGAAGAGGGTGGTGACTGTTGGGTTCAGCAGGGACGCATCACATGGGGCGACCCCCTCTTCTCGAGGATCACAGGCTGCACAACAGCGTGGTGGTGGTGGGAGTAAGGATCGTGCTGAACACTCAAGATCTCATGGAGGTGCTAGAGGATCTGGTGGGCAGAAACCCATGCCGTCCTTCTCTAGTCAGCAGCAAGCAGGTCCTTGCTGGACGTGTGATGGTCCTCATCAGCAGAAGGATTGTCCACAAAGGAGAGGTAGTTATGAGACATCTGGGAGGTCTCAAGTGGTGCCTAGGCAGTGTGAGCATTGCGGATGACCGGGTCACAATAGTGATCGTTGTTTTGATCTCCATCCCGAGTTACGACAAGGGAAGGTTGATCGTGGACGAGGCGGAGGACCTCAAGGAGGCCGTGGTGGTCGAACTGAGGTAGAGGTCCAACACTTAAGAGAGGACTAGTCGGTCCACCGCTTGCTACGACATCAAAAGTCGGTATGACTGCTCGGATTGAGCAGTTGGAGCAGAGGATAGCTAGTATGGCTATGGCTCAGCGGAGATCTGGTGGAACAGAAGCTTCCACGTCTTATGGAGGAGAAGGAGGTGACTTCGACTTCATGATTGGTGTGGCGCAGATTGAGGCATCTACGGCAGTGACTCGGAGTGCAGTATGTGTCTCTGAGCCACGAGGTGCGTTGGTGGAGTTGGATCCACAACGTAGGGAGGCTGGTAGACAAGCTAGGCTTCCTCAATCATTCACGTTATCAGAGGCGTTGAGGACCACGTCTATGGTTCCTAAACGGTCTACCGATGGTGCAGTGGAATTGAAGGCGTCTACATCCAGGAGTGGAGGTGATGCAAGTCAACCTTCGACGTCTGTAGATGCGACGTCGAACTCGATGTTGGGGGCGGCTACAGCAGTTTTGCGAGCCCCACTATTTTCAGCCACGGATATGAAGGCATTGGGAGTCAGCTTGGCTCCAGTGTTCCAGTTGGCAGCCACGCTCAGTGAGAGCGAGGATGTGGTTACCTCTAGCGCTGAAGTGGTTCAGCAAGAGGCGGTATATGTGTCCATGGAGTCGAAGATCAGGACAGCTACTAGTGGTACTTGGCAAGCGGCGGCTGCCAGACTAGATGAGTTACCAGCTAGACCGGCAATTGACCGTGCTGGATTGGCACCTGGTGTCGTGTTGTTGGACAACAAAAATGGTATCTTCTGTTTGGTGGCACCTTCAGGGAAGGTGTATCGACCACAGAAAGTGTTGTTAGACTCTGGAGCCCAACCCTTGATGTTGGGAAAGACGGCATGTATCTGTTTGGGTCTGAGGAAGTCCGAAGTGGAGAGATGTCCATTCCAACTATAGACATCTCTAGGGGGATCAGGAGGTACAACTCTACACATGACACGCGAGTTGCTCACGATGAGAGTTAGACCAGATCATCCTACGGATGGTTCCATGGTGAGGGCCAAGGCTATCGTTACGGCCGCGGAGTCTTATGATGTGTTGGTTGGAGGTGCTGTATAATACCCTATGGGGTTCGTGATCGACTATTGGACAGAGACAGCATCTTACAGATCGGGTTGACAGTCCGGTGAGGGACGAGTGAGCCGCTTACTAGTGCGGTTCAATGCTAGAGTTGGGACAACGGAGCTTACATCAGAGACGATGGCATCCGTTGCAGGATTCAGCTCGGTCATAACTTGGCCTGGCGAGTTGTTAGAGGACAATGCTCATGCGGAGGATACTCCGGTCTTTGAGGAGGTGGAGGACATGCCTAGCATGTCTACGTTAGTACCATATACTTTGGATGTTCCACTCTGGAGTTCGAGTGGAGAGTTGCAGCAGTATGCTGATCGGTTGATACAGCAAGCTTGGAGTGAAGCCTTTGTACCGCCAGTAGAGGAACATCGGGGTGTTCTTGTTACTGACCTTGTGACCTTAACACCGTTGGATACGACTCTCATTGCATAGCAGTATCCAAAAGAGGGTGTGTGTGTGCTGGAGCTGTTTGGAGAGATCAGCATAGGTTTGGCTGCGATATTGCAGGCATGCATACAAGTACAGCGATACTTGTATGTGGAGAGAGATGAGGTCGCAAGACGTCTCTCATTGCGTCACGTGACGCATTTGGTGCAGAGATATACTGAGTTGTTGTCTATATCAGCTGTTAGAGGATACCAGCAAGCATTACCGTCAGATATTTCGCTGCTGGGGGCGCAGGATCTCACGTTTGTTGGCACCATTCACTTGGTGATAGCCGGGTGGCCATGTCAAGGTCACACGCGTGCTGGGAGAGATCAGGGTTTACAAGACCCGCGATCTAAGATGTTCTGAGAGATATTACGGATCTTACGACATCTCCAGATGCATCAAGTGGATTCTCCAGCGTACACCTTGGAGAACGTTCCTTTGTTGGGTGATGTTCGCGCGCATATGATGACGAGTGTGCACCAGGTGCGGTCTTGGGTTGGACCAGCAGTCTTGTTAGATGCAGCGAGAGTGGGATCTCGTGCACATCGTCCACGATTGTGGTGGACGAACTTGTTACCGAGGGAGGTGCTCAAGCGCGCACACGATGCAGTGAGACGACCAGCGCATCTCACAGTTGATGGCATCTTGGATGCAGGACGACGATCTCAAATAGTGAGAGTCGTCGATAGGTCACCCATGGCAGTTGTGAACCTAGTGGGATGATCTATGACAGCATTATCCACTTTGGTGAGCTTTCGAGTGTCACATGCTTACTGAGATGGAGGACATGGGCTTGTGTGGGATGCTTAGTTACAACAGTTGGTGGAGCTCAATGCTGACGAGAGAGAAAGAGCGATGGGTTTTCCTACGGCTATAACGGTGGTGGCTTCAGTGTCGGAGGCTTCACGTCGTCAAGTGTTGGGTCAAGCAATGGACTTGAACTGCTTGACATGGATTGTTAGTCTTGGATTGGCTGAGCAGCGTCAGATGCGATCGACGGGTGTTACTGCTCGGACACTCCTGAGCTCTTTGCCTACTGGGTCGATGGAGGCAAAGGCTGGGGGCGAGACGCATGGAGTTCGTCATCCTTGGACATCATAGGATTGTCGTAGGAGAGAGTGTGGAGCTTGCAGCTAGAACTGCAGAAGTTTTTCGCACAGTAGCGGTGGAGGTTGTTGGTGGTGAGCAGAAGAAAACTGCTCCAGAGGCTGCAAGATAGCAGTCAACGACTTCGTCTTCTACCTCTAGCATGGTGACAGAGGATACTTGGGAGCCGGAGATTGGACCCAAGCTTATAGGAGAGGAGAGACGAAGAGTTCAGAGATTCCTAAAGAGCTACAAGAATTGTTTTGTTTTTAGTATGAAAGATTTGGGTACCTTGAAGGGACCGGGTATACGGATCGACTTGGCTAATGACACGACAATCTTTCGACGTCCTTACAAGTACAGTGACATGGAGAGAACCTTGATCAAGAGTAGGACTCAAGACTTGGTGGAAGCTGGGTTGGTGGAGATGTCGCATGGAGAGTATGCATCTGCTACATTTATGCCAGCAAAGAAAGATATGTATGGCAACTACACGGATAGACGTATGTGTGGAGACTACCGTCCTATTAATCGGCAGACGAAGTCCGATAAGTATGCCATGCCGACACCTGAGGAGATCTTTGATGCAGTGGGACATGTGAAGGTCTTCAGTACTTTGGATCTTCGAGCAGGGTATCATCAGTTGCCGGTGAGAGAGGAAGATAAACCCAAGATAGCATTTTGAGAGATTGACTCTCACGGCAAAGATTGTTTGTATCAGTGGCGGTTCTTACCATTTGGGTTGAAGAACGCCCCTGCTGAATTCCAAAGAGTGATGGATAGGATCCTAGCAGGATTGGATTTTGTCAAATGCTATATTGACGACATCTTAGTCTATAGTGCTACAGTGGAGGAGCACGAGAGACACTTGCGGGATGTGTTCGAGCGGTTGAGAGCTCATGGGTTGAAGTTACATCCTGGGAAGTGCAAGTTCTTCCAGGAGTTGGTAGAGTATCTGGGTCACTCCATCTACCCAGGTGGGTTGGGTGTTCAACAGATGAAGGTCGAGGTCATTGCACGTATTCCACGTCCCACAGATGTGAGTCGAGTTCGAGCATTTGTTGGTTTGGCAAACTTTTATCGTCGATACGTGAAAGGATTTAGTGCAATTGCGAACCCATTGACCAAGCTGATGAAGGTGGACCAAGAGTGGCAGTGAGGAGATGAGCAAGAGCGAGCTTTCGTGGAGCTCAAGGATAGGTTGACATCTGCTCCCATCTTGAGGAGACCCGTTAGGGGACGTCCTTTCCAACTGCACACTGATTGGAGTATGTTGGGACTTGGAGCAGTGTTGACTCAGCATGATGATGAGAAAAAGGAGTTTGTGGTGGCGTATGCCAGCCGCTCCAGCAATTCGGCGGAGGTGAGGTACAGTTTGTACGAGGGGGAGTGTTTAGCTGCAGTGTGGGCTGTTGCACACTTCCAATGTTATCTGTTTGGAGACCCCTTTACTGTCATCACTGATCACCAACCGCTCAAGTGGTTGATGGAGTCCGACAAGCTTACAGGGAAGCTTGCACGATGGGCTCTGATCTTACAAGAGTATGACTTTCATGTAGTGCATAGACCTGGAGTTGCAAACCTAGATGCCGATGGATTGAGTCGCAACTCGTGCACGAGTCAGCAGGATCAGACTGGGGCTCGATGGCATGATGAGGTTGATGAGAAGATAGTGCTAGGGTGGCATGCATCTGTCTTTCTTTGTGTGTTGGCCATGAACTCTAGTATGGAGGGCCAAGTCGTATCTTTCTCAAGTGAGAGAGTAGATGACGAGTCTCCAGATCCTGAGAGTGGAGATGGTGTTTCAAACCAGCGAGATATCCATGACGATGTGACCGTGATGGAGTATCTACGTACTTGCGTGGTGGTAGACACAGTAAGTGCCAAGGAGAGAGATCGTGTCCTTCAATGAGCGAAGAGATTTCGACAAGAAGGACGACATGTACCCCGAGTGTGGGATGATGAGAGAGTACGGATAGTGCCACATCCATCCCAGAGGACACAGTTAGTACGACATGCTCATGAGGAGTTGGGACATTTTGGAGTGAAACGTACGCATAGTTTACTCCAAGGACAGTATTGGTGGCGTGATATCCACGTCGATGTGCAACAGTTTGTCGCACGATGTGTGATTTATGATCGAGTACGAGCATCGTTTAATGCTCCTACTCCACAATTACACCTCTTACCGATTATGGGATTAGGTTACCGTTGGAGTTTGGATTTTGCGAGACCCTTACTGTTGACTGTACGTCCTCATCGGTATGTGTCGGTGATGGTGGAGCACTTCTCCAAGTGGATTGAGTTGGTGGTATTACCAGACAAGACGAGTGAAGGGACGGCGTATGCGTTCTTAGATCGAGTACTAAGTCGTTTTGGAGCACCAGCTGAAGTGCTGACAGACCAAGGTACAGAGTTCCTTGGTGAGTTTCAAGTCTTGTGTGATCAGGCGTCGATTGATCATCGAACTACATCTCGATATCATCCTGAGGCGGATGGTTTGGCGGAGAGGGTAGTTCAAACGGTGAAGAGAGGATTGTGCAAGTATGGCTTGCAGAAGGGCCACTTGGGAGACTGGGATGTGCAGTTATCGTGGTTGGCTATGGGTTATTGTTTTAGCCGACAAGCGTCTTTGGCTTCTTTCTCACCGTATTTTCTATTATACGGTCGAGATCCATATCTATCTTCGGTCATCCGTCGTGATTCTGCTGAGGTGCTGAACCTTGATGACCCAGATATGTGGGTGAGAGCATGTTCTCAACGAGCAGAGATATTTCGGAGAGTTATGCCCATGGCTTTTGAGAATCTAGCGATTGCTCAGCATAGAGACACGTTGCGATATGCAACCATCCGAGGAGGAGGTTATCGGCCATCGATTCGTAGGTTTCATCCTGACGATTATATCTATCTACAGCAGACTGCACCGACGACGTTGGATGTGACCGCAGGACGCACTATTTTATGAGTGCGTGAGGTGTTACCTTCTGGAGTACTCATGTTAGAGGGCCGTGATGGTGTTGTTTGGAAGGACCATGTGCGTAATTGCGCACCATGTCATCTTCTCAACATCGATGGTACCGTTGATCCAAGCTTGGCAGTTGTACGTGCGGGCTTGAGGTGTATGTTGTGTGAGTCTGCTGGTGGAGCAGCCCGTATGTTGGTGTGTGATGGTTGTTCGAGAGGTTGGCACATGTCATGTTTGACTTCACCTCTCACTGTCATCCCTATTGGACGGTGGGTTTGTCCTCGATGTATATAGCATGGATAGCCGATTAGATCTTTGCGTGGTATGGATTGCAGATAGGAGACTAACGATGAGGTAATGTAGCACCGGCCTCCTGATCCTTGCACCCATGAAGGTGTATATCGCGTAGTTGGGATATGGAGCTATCTAGAGTTAGAGGGACCTAACCGTCAGTTAGGAGAGCGATTGTGATACACTTGTGTATGTGTATGACATCGTCCATGTGTTGTGTGTGATGTACCTCTGACAGCGATGTATGTTGTGTAGCGATGTGTATGCGCACGACAGCTGTCACGTCAGTTTGGCTACTCAACTAGGTTGACCGAGTGCGAAGTGAGGAATCCCGGTAAGACCGTTAGTGCAGTTAGGGCAAGTTGGTAGGAGTGCCCACAAAAGGTATACTTCGCAAGTACGGCTTGGAGACCTCAGTTCTTCAAGTTGAGCCTTCAAGCTCCTGGCTATGATCGGTAGTCTTGTGAGTGAGATCTGGATTCTCTACGAGCACAGAGTGGATTTGGCTCGACTGTAGAGATTGTCTAGTGCCTGTTGACATGATAGAGTGAGTACATACCTTGTTATTGTGGTACACTTGTGTATGTGTATGACATCGTCCATGTGTTGTGTGTGTGATGTACCTCTGACAGCGATGTATGTTGTGTAGCGATGTGTATGCGCACGACAATGTTAATACCGAACAAAACAACACCAGAAAATTACCACTACTAAAATCCATGTGTGCTTGAGACTAAGAGTTATTTATTCTATACATCTACATTGTTCTATCAATATGATTTTGGACCACAACGAGCAATTAACCTCTCATCTAGCATAGATGATTCGGCTCCATCTAATGCATAGAGACAATACTAGAGTATACCGTCTAGAGTATGCTTTGGCGTTTGAAAATAAGACATACAAAAGTAATACAAGATAATAGGAAGGAGATGTTGCGATAAAGACACTCTAGATTCAACAATGATGAGAAAGTCAAATTCAAAGTTTCATATTTTTGCTCCGAAGACGCTCATAAAAAGAAATAACAACTTTTAATCTACTTTCATATCTACGTTCTCAAAGCACCAAGTTGTAGAGTTCAATGTAAGCTTCACAAGGGTACTTTACTTATTTCATTTGGACACTTAATGGTGAAATTATGAGATTTTAAAGATGAAAACATCAAGTCATATCTTAGCTTGTCGGTGCTAATTGACTATTTGTGATTCCTAACGCTATACTAAACCATCAGAATTTGGGTTGAATGCACGTACTGTAAACTGATGTGATTGCGTAACGTAAGAGCTATCCTCTTAAGCACATAAATGAGTGCTTAAGATGGTAGCTTGTGTTTGTGATCTGTCGACGCATATTTCGGAAGATGGGAGGTCTAATGCACGCACAAGATGTAACTAGGTTCAAATATGTACAAGCTACACATAGGATAAGATGGTTTGTGGAAAAATGTATCAGATTGTGTGTTCTTAGGAAAATTGAGACGTAAAGAAGAGAAATTGGAGTGCTTCAGTAACATGTGAAGAAGAGTTGGACCGTTCTGACCGTTTCGACGTCTAAACTTGATATCCTTAGATCCATCAAGATCAGAATACAGAGTTCTATAGGAAACTGAAGATGATACACAATTTCATCAGGTGGATTGAGAAATGTGAGAAAATTTAGCTCATAAGGAGACGCTTACATTCGATATTTCGTGCGTACATAACCTGAGATTGGATTGTTTTTTGTGATCCGGAGAATAGCTCCTCATTCTTGGTGCATACGTGATCAAGAGGTCTTTATCTAGTCATAAGAGAAGATCGTACGTGCATTGGATTGTTGTGTTGGATGTGATGAAGAAAATTGAGCCACACGGGATCGGTTAGCATTAATTATTTATTTCATGCGACCAAATTTCTTGTTTGGTTTTGCAAGGAAAACTCCAAACGGTTTGTTTGGAGTCTTAACAAGATCTACCTATAGGAGAAGACAAATATGAGATCAAACGATCCGTTTTGCAAGTGTACGTGGTTTTAAGCCACAAGGAGGAGGTTTTGGAGGTTTGGTCGTCTGTGATAGAAAATCAGAGAAACCTCAGCTATCGAGACTCGAATTGGAACCAACAGAGTCAAGAAGAACCCTTCGTCCTAAAAATAATAAGATCTGCTTCAATAGAAGTAACTTCATGACCATCATTACGAGTTCTACCCTACAAATATCCTAGAAAAATACATTAGAGACATATACAAGAAACTATGAAACTATATATAAATATTTTGAAAAGTTAAAATTTAATTGTGTAGTTGTCTAGGTTGCCTAATAATCTTGGATTATCCAATAATGCATTGTATAGTGTCATGTAGTAGAAAGTGTTAGCATGTAGACACTCAACATGATTTCTATTTTAGCCATGTTCTAAACGACTAATCTCAAAAACTTAAGATCTGATTTCATAGATAAAAGAAATCACTTTGGGTCAAACTGATAGTCCCTTAGAGACTGAGAATGAACAAGCCATGGATTGTCAATCTTGTTGGTCCCGAAAAATCACTCAAGCACGAACCATAAATGACATTATTCATGCTTCTTGTCAATTTAAGACTGGATAAATTCCAACTCAAATTATTTCCATACTTGAACATAGAGCTTCATAGCAGTAACATCATGGATTCGGTCAGCTTAAGATTCCCAGGGTGGCTTCCAACAAAAGTAAATTAGAGAGAAAATGCATTTGGTGAAAATTAAGTAAAAGTTTATTTTTGAAGATTTTAGAATTTTTAGTATTATAAACTTTGACTCCATGTTACTCTCTACAATACCAGTATATATGATGGTTGTAAAACCATTAGATTAAGGTTTCTCATGATATGTTCAGATTGACAATCCGAGAGAAAAGTTTAGATGATCGCATGTATTGCGGAAAACACTTAAGAGTTGAGAGGAGAAGGGAGTTAAGATACGAGAGAAAAGAGAGAAAAGCTCAAAACATAGCAGATTGTAATTCTTGGATTTTTCAATGAGTAAAGAAGTGATTTTGATTTGGAACTAAGTGCTTTCTCATGGAAAATTTTGCACTTTTCCAAGAAATTTGCTTTTAACGGAAAAGGTCTAATAACTTTTATCATCAGAATGATTGTTTCAGCAACACACCACTTAGAATGGTATGCTATTGTTTTTCTTTTTAATAATATCTACATTTTTACTGTTCTTTAATGCATTTACTTCTCAATGTACCGAGAATGAACTATTAAGGGAGTGACTTATGAGCGTAACGTCCTTATGGGTATTTTCGCTGTTTGTACCCACGCTCTTTAATTGAGGATAATGTATATTATCTCAAATAAGATGGTAATACATACTCGTGCATCGAGCATGAGTTTATGCAGAAGGATTTTATGGTGAAATAAGGATTTTCATGGTTATTTATCTATGAAATCAAATTTTATGACAGAATAATCAAGTTTATGATAAAATAACCATGGTTATTTTCAGTGTATGAAAATGATGATTTTCCATAGGATTTTATGAAATCAGTGTATGAAAATAAACATGGATATTTTATTTTCATACACTTTCAAGCGTAAGAGAGTTTTCTTTGACATCAAAAATGTACATTTTCCTGAAATACCAATCAAAATGGCGTTTTCTTTCGGAATAACGTGGATGATGAAAGAACAATTGCACTCTGAAACATTCTTAGACTAGACCTTTAAATAATAATATTCGGTTGGGAATGTTATCAAAGTGATGAATTTTTATCTTTAAGTTATGAAATTTACAATATTTGTGTATGAACATGCACAAACATCAGATATTGAACTTGTAAACGGTAAACCCTTTCAATGCAACGCATCTAGTTATATACGACATCTTCCACTCTTAGAATGGAGAATTAGAAAATGAGTATATCTCGAGAATAAAGAAAAATCTGGAATTAGAATGGGCATTTCTAGATTACAAGTACTAAAATAAAAGTCGTATCTTAAGGACGAGTACCCGATAGATATCTTGCTCCTCCTACAACCCTATAGGAATACAGGAATCACTCTACAAGTTATGACTTATTACAGGAATATACTCTACAATTTATTAGTTTAAGAACATCTATAATCGAACACTAGAAACGACATGGAAAGATGCAGTTCTCAGTCTTCTTGAAACATAGAGGAAAATATCATGTCACATTTGTCCCTTTCTTTCGTGCAAGATACAACATAGATGCTTACCGGGACGGAACACGTGACACATCTACCGTTAGAAAGTGATATTTATCATATTTTTCACATAAAAATATCACGTCACGTAAAAAAACTACTGGTTACCAAGATTGTTTAGTGTCCCGGGGTATTTAAAGTGATCCAATGGAAATGCTCTAAGGGCATCTTCACTGGAGCACTGTAAATGCCTCGGCACTGTAAACCGTCTCGGTAACCAGTTGTCTTCTTGGCATAATAGATGAGAAAAGATAATAAATGACAAATTTTCACTGTAAATTTACCTCGAGTCTCGTCTCGGTAAACTTCCACGCTAAACTTGAATACCATGTCAAGTTTTGACGAGACTGAGAACTGGTACTTCCCGGGTCATTTCCAGTGTTCGAGTGGAGATGTATTAAGAACATCTCCACTTGAACACTGAAAACGGCACAAGAAGATCCAGTTCTTAATCAGTTAGAAACCAAAATGCACTAAATAATACCACGTGTATTTTGTCGTTAGATTAAAGTGGAACATGGATGTTATGGAGAAAATACAAGAGTAAAATAAAGACAACGTTTACCGTGTTTTTCATCAACCACGTCAAGAAGACGGATTACCGAGATTGTTTACCGTGCAAGGGTATTTGCAGAGTTCCGGTGGAGATGCTCTAAGGTTTGAAACCCTTTATTATCCTATACGTACGGCGTAACTTGGGATTAGACTTGCTTGCTCATCCGCCCCGCCCATCCGTGGAAGTGGAGAAGTACGTGATCTGCGGACACTGTTTGTCCCAGCTTCAAGCCTCAGTCACGATACATGTGTTTGTGTGGACTATGCACTGTGGCTCAGTAGAGGTTTGACCGGTACTAAGTGAGACCCTTTTTCCAGTGGGGTTGCGTGGTGGAGTGTTCTACTCGATTTTGCACTCTTCGGAGAGTGTCTCTGTGACATACAGTGCATTAACACATTATGCATTATTGTCTCGCCACTAAGAGTTCTTGTCCATTGTGGGATGAGCAGTTAGTCTGGAAGTGGCACAGAAGTATTAGCATCTAAACCATAAGAGATGCAGATCTGGTGCGTGTCCTCCACAGTCATTTACAGCCGAGTCTGCTCAACGTAGTAGACCTTTCTCGGCCTTTTGGCTAAGATCAAGTGTAGTATCTGTTCTTATCAGTTTAATATCTGATACGAGGGTCATCGACCCTCACGATATTAATCTAATTTCTTTCACGGGTGCGAGTTCAACGGGGTAGCTTGCTGCTTCGAACTTGCCAGTGTCGCCTTGGTATTGCACTATCTCCTTGGCCGGCGCAGCCCTTCCTCCCCACCGCGAGACCCAAACAACAGAAGCAGGATGTGAAGACAGGCTTGTAGCAGATTTTTGGTCGATGATTTTGTTCCATTAGTGGATATATCGCAAACGAATTCGTGGAAATTGTTGGATTCACTGCGGAGAGTTTTGAATTATTGTCAGAGCTTTGATCTATAGCGTAAACTTTACAAGAGAAGATTGAAGATCGTATCATACATTGGCGTTTCTCTTGATTCACCTCGGATGCCTGAGAATTCGTTTTTTGCTTCTGAATCCAATCGTACAGGAATCGAATGAGACGTCAATCTTGTTGTCCAAAGTAACAATCGTCACAGAGTTGAGCGTATCCTTCAGTGCGTCTGCTTCTGATGAGAACACCCAGTAGCTTGTTGCAGCGGTTTGCTCGGAAACCAAAAAGCGGAGTCGCAGTGGACATGTGGCCACTGAGGTCATTGGATATAACTTCTACGGATACCAAGTTGAAATTGTTCATTGCGAAATTAACCGCATCTCTATCTCAGCATCCAGTTGTGCTAGAAATCTTCAGGTTAATGTTCTTCACCAGTCGATTCACTTTCTTGCAGAACTAAAGGTTGAAGATTCTTTACAGTTCTTTGCCCGCCTGGATACCCAGCGCATCTCAGACGTTCGGGTGCTGCATTCTGGAAGAAAACGGATGAGAGTCACAGATTTGGAGTCTTGGCGTACTCTTGCGAGGTTCAAGATTTGAGGTTTTCCACTTTCTGATGAACTTCGAACGTGTTTGTGCTGCTGGTAGGAACTGTCTTCTTGAAGCATGGCACCGGTTGCGGTTGATTCCTGGAGACAGCATCAGACAGCTGTGTTTGCAAGGGTTGCTGTCTGCAGAGCCAGTGGAACCTAGTTCTAAGCGATGCGGAAAAATCCGAGACGGGAACCATTCGTTTAGGTGGAAGTAGAACTTCCTCTGGAATATCTACCAAGGAGAGCCCTTGCTCCAGTTAAAGAGGAAGCAAAGCCAGCCAGCAGTAAACCTGCAAGCAATTTTGCCGGCAATAAGGCAGGACTGCCCCCGGACGAGACACCCGAGAAGAAAAAGGCCCGGAAGGTATGCTCTCGGTAGATTCATTGTAGAGCTTATCTAATTCAGCTTTATTCATGAAAATCGTTCTCGCTGGAATTGTCGTTGCAATGATGGAGTTCGGGAAGTCGGTTGTGTTTCTGTAGACTTTTCGTACGCTGAATGTTAAGTGGTCAACTACTCGATTAACATACAAGCGAATGACACCGGGTTGAAGCCTTGCACGCACCTTCATGGCGAGGAGATTTTGAGCAGTGCCAGCAATTACACCTGCTCCCTATCTACGGGCTAGCTGGTGGATGGAAGATGCTACTATCGTGGGTCGTGAACGTTGCAGTGCCTTTTGATTTCTACCAAGCAATTTGATAAAAGTTCCAAGGTGTTGATAATCGTTGGAACCTCCGATGTAGTTTGAGAGAGACTCATGGAACTCTACGAGGAAACCCCGAAGAAGGGAAGAAAAGGAGAAAATTTCTTTCCTGGTGGTTTTCCTCGAACTTAGTTCGTGGAAGTGTATCTCCTTTCTGCACGTCCTTTCAACTGCAATCCGACCTTCCAAGCTCGAGACATCGACCCATGGACTTCACGAGAGGTGCTTCTCTTCACAAAATGAGCTTCTGTAACGCGTGATCCTCATCGACTCCCCTTTCCTGCGAAATACAGAAGCCGGTTCATCATGCCAGGCAGAGACGGACAGACGTCAGGACCTACTTACTACTAGAGGTCCAGGTTACTTTCACCGTATGCTGTGGGTAACGTAGTGCTGTACTAGTCGAAGGTCAACTTTATTGCGGAGTAATCAGTGAATTGAGTGTCCATGACAGTACTGTCCTAGCGGAGGTATTGGCTCTCGCACACCAATCCGAGCGAAGTATTATTACAACTTGATGCAAGAAGTTACTATTCATCAGTATCCGAAATCATTATCGTCTACTCGCCCACGATAGAAACGGACTGTACAAGAGTTTATAAATATACCTACACAGGGTGTCATCTGTCTGTTCAAAACAGTGGTCTAAGAAATCGAACAAAAATCTTAGAATACGCACGCACGATCGGGAGTTGGGAACTGCATCTATAAGATTCAATAACTGCTTCCCTTGCTATCTTCCTACTGTAGATTCCGATTCCGGTAGATTCTGGGGGTGTCGTTTGATAGAACGTGTGTAACAGTATTATCATTCCTCCTAGGTCTTGTCAGGCAACCAGATCCCTAATTCAACCGACTGACGATTCTTTGAACAATTCCTCTGCAGGATTTGTTGAAGAATGGAGGATGTGGGCGGAAGGTATGTCGAAGTGATGCCGTACGAGAAAGTCCTCGTTCTAGCTTACATCATAAAACTTGCTGCTGGCCAGAGCAAAGAATTTCCTCTCGAGCGTGTAGGAGAGAATGACGACCGTCAAGGAGTACGATGATCAAGATGATGATAAGTCGGCGTCGACATTCGCCCTCACTGAAGAAGACCACACCCTGGGCAACTCCCTCCGATTCATTCTGAACAAAGAGTGAGTCAGTCTCAAGTTTCTAAGTATTTTGTTTAGAACTGGTTCTTCCCTACACTTGAGACAACTGTCGTTCCCTCCAAATCAAGCATGTGTGCAAGAACGAGCAAGGGCAGTATAGGTTACCACCACGGGGCCAGGCCGGCCGGTTGACGTTGTTATGAGCAGCCTTTTGCTAGCAGCATCGAGAAAAGAATACTGGAAGTATTACAGATATGTAGGAGAGGACCTTATTGAACTGCTTTTACTCTTCTCACTGTTGCTGGAGCGGACGTAACATATCAGCTTAATTTGATTTCTCATCTTGCAGCCCACGAGTTTCATTTGTTGGTTACACGATACCTCACCCAGCGGAAGAGCGTGTGCATATACGTGTACAGACTACAGGTGAATGAATCCTGCCACGCAGCTCCACCTGAAATCTCACCCCAACTCGTTGTGCGTTTCGACTGTTGCTTTTATTCTGTTTTAATCATCGATCGAAAGTCTGGTACTAAAGTGTAATCTTCTCTTCCTCTCTTGCTCAGTTTCTTTCTTCTTATGATGTGCGTTAGCGTGTCTGCCAGGACTGTCCTCAAGGACTCACTCCAAGATTTGATGGCTGTGTGTGAGCATGTGCGAGCGACCTTCGAACAAGCTATTGAGGACGAGAAAGTTGTGCAGGGAGCGAGGGAGATGAGTCTGAGTGGGAAGTCTGGCATCACGCATCAAACAACAACCACTTCTTCAGCTGCTGCAGCTGATCCGACCTGACAGTGCGTTTCTACCGTATTTGTGGTACGGTTTGGTGGAAAGCATAATTCTCCACGTTTTGTCATGAGTGAGCAGATTCACCACACACCGTGCCGTCTTTGATTTGCAGTTCTTGCAGCTTAAACTCTATGAGTATGGATTTGTGTATTAGCCTACCGAGAAGCTGAAGGTTAGCTATGAAGTCAGTGAAGTGCACAGTAGTGAAGTTTGACAGAACTCACGCTTCCAAGATCCTGAAAAGCTTGAATCTCTACGTTGAAAGCTATTGAGGAAAAAACACTAATTCTAGAGGATGTATCCATCAGTAGTAGGCAGGAAGGCAGTAGTAGGTAGGAAGGTATCGGTCAGGACTTGACTGGCAACGACACGACTTTTGTTTCAAGTTGTGTCAGGATCTCAGACTTTTGAGATGAGAAACTTTACACTTCGATATATTTTATTTTGTTCGGGGAGAGCAATGGACATTCATGACATCTTATTGGAGAAAACGAGTTCTTTGGAACGGAACGGAAGCCTCAAGAGAGAGAAAGAGAATGCGTAGTGCTGACAGTCTTGTGCATTCCATCTCTTTGTACTGCTTTGGAATGCATGGTCCGCTTTAAACTTGCAGCTCAGTCAAGTTAGCCGACTTTGCATACATTTGTGCCGACTATACTCTTTAATGCTGTGGGTCCCGACTTCTATGGACCAACTAGAACTCACTTTTCGTCGGTAAAATGATGAAGTTGGCGTACTTGTCACGGTCGAAAGAAGATGATTGCCAACAAACTTTCACGTTCGCTGGACTCCCCACTTTCTTTACGAAGGTTGTCCGTAAGAGAACATAAAACACTTGTACAAAGATTAATCCATAGAAGATTTTGTGGTGATGTTCGATATAATTAATTCCTCCTAAGCAGGACCTGGTCCTTGTATATTATATTCATCTCCTCCCTCGAAGTTCAAAAAGATTAGAAGCAAGCACTGTGATCCTAGTTCTATCGACATGTAGTGAATAAATATAGAGATCATGTGTTGTGGTCAATGCAATAAGGATTTTCCTGTTGTTCAATTCACTCGTGCATGGTAAGATCACAATCCACATGACATGACCATTTTCAAGACATGTAACCACTGATAGCAGTTATTATTTACAGTTGAATGTGACATGCTGATAGCAGCTATTATTTACAGTTGAATGTGAAGTCTCTGATCTTCTATATTGATAGTTTGTTTACATGGTGGAGCAGTTCAAGCACGACTGCTTGGATCTTCTACTGCTATGTTGGTGTAAGTAATTGGTGACCCTTCACTGTATTATCTCGTCTGCGACAGTCTGACCGACGGACTAGTTGTGCTGCTAGTTTCTTACACTTTCCTTCTCAAGCTGCCCCGCTCTCTTTGACCGAAAGTTTATCATTCTGAAGATCGAGAGATCTCGAGTCACACGGTATCACACTCACAACATTAGTTCAGAAGTTACTCTGGTAAGTAGCGTGCAGTCCGGAGGATTGTCACCAGCTAGCGAACAAATAACATATAGCTAAAACTCTCGTCACCCGAATCTTTGACTTGCTGATGTTCACGAGGACACTATAGACAAGCACAAGTACAAGCTATATCCAAGAACACAATAAACATAACTGAATAGGTGATTTTACATCAAGAAGCCTCTTGTTAAACTGGAGCACTGTAAATGCCTCGGCACTGTAAACCGTCTCGGTAACCAGTCGTCTTCTTGGCATAATAGATGAGAAAAGACAATAAATGACAAGTTTTCACTGTAAATTTATCTCTAGTCCCGTCTCGGTAAACTTCCACGCTAACCATGACCACCTAGGTGGGCATGGAAAGCTTACAGAAAGAACTAAGACGAAAAAGAGCTCTTCTAAACAATTTTTTCCAGCTAACTCTAAAATTTCAAAACAACGCACACCATGTCACACAAAGCAAAGATCAAGAGATGGCCTTTTAAACCCCATGAGGACCCAAACACCCAAGGGATGTCGTGATTGAGACGACCGAGTGGACGTAACTGGCAGGTCAGAGTACGACTTGAAACTTACAAGTGCGAAAGCCACTAATGGCTTTTAACCCTCCACTAACTACTAAGCAGTAAACAGACTACATATAAGCATGGTCCTTCAATTGAGAACTTGGAAATAATTACTAACTATCTAACTTACTATCTTTGAAGTGGGCTCATCACTTCCTTGAACTACTCCTACAGTGACACTAATGTCTACGGTAATATAACTGGACTGCTCCATCTCAAAAGACACTGATGACGGATGTGACAGATGGTCATATGTCCGTATTCTCTTACTGTTATTCCTACAGCGTCAATTCTCCAATTGCCCCTCCAAAGATAGATAATACTTATGTGACATTCTCATACATATGATCACCAAACAGCAAGGTCCAGACTCTGACCTTGTCTCTCTTGTCTCAGATCTCCAGCTGAGATCCGAAATCATGTAAATACATGTTTTCTGCTGAAGCTGTTATAGAGACGGCATAACGTCCGGCGAGACGTTCGGCCATCTAAAAGTACGAGATGACTAATAAGATGATGAGATGGTGCAGCCTCTACATTGATGATATGCCATCTCTAACACATAACACAAAAGAATTCTCTCATCACTACAAAAAGCTACAACCTGATTGAGAGTATCTCCATATATTATACTTTTTGTCCTTGAGTAAAGTAGCAACAAAGTGTACGAATGGTGCAGACTTACCCTCCGAACTATAACAACTGCAGTTCCTCCTTCATCATGTACATAGAGTATAGTCAATGATTCAGCTCTTGAGCCATAGATTACTTCATAAAAGAGGAAGGTAGTTCAGACTGAATACTACAAGTCTGAATTCTCTATAATTGCACTTTTATGCTAAGGCTGTTTACCTCCTTGCCGCATTGAGAATTCATCACCCACAATGCTGGTGGGTGATGAATTCTCAACGAGGACGTATGCTGATGGGTCTAGGAGACATGAAATATATAGTCGATCGAGAGGTCAACAAGCATAAGTTCGAACTTGAGCAATTGACCTCGAAATCGGATACACAAATGTCAAGACATCTCCTTTTCTTTTGGCCATAGTACATGTTCCTTTGCAAATGCATACACGAGATTCCTAGTTGCCTGTGGAAGTCGGAGCAAGTGCCGAATTGAACGAAACATGAGAGGAAGAAGATCCTTACACGAAGGGAAAACTTGAGAAATTTTGATCCAAACGGGAGACATACTAGATATGTATCCTCTCACCTCTACAGCCAATTCTCATGAGAAATGACACATCAGACAATTTCAAATAAACGGGTCAGAGGAGGACAAGATCGTCGACTTAGCCGCATCAGAATCAAAGAAGGACGGGCTTAATTGCCAAGTCGTCAGGACCACCAATCGAACCCTACGGATCCAGTTTGAGGCCACATAACTCCGAAATGCTTCCAACGAAACTTCATCCTCAAAGCAATAAGTGAGGAGAGCATGAGCATCATACCGCCGGAGATAGAGATCCAACCCTAAAACTGAAAAAATACCATTTGAATCTCGTTCTCCACACCTTCATCTGTGTAGTCTAGTTCGTCACATTCTAGTAGGAGGTAGAGAATCTGAAAAGGAGGAGAACCCCAAACGACTATGGGCTAGCCAAGGTGTCCACAAATCTGCTCCCAAGCCTGAAAAGAAATGAGATCAGGATGAAAAAAGATCTGCACATATACAAAGCATATGAAGATAAATATACACACGAACAAGAATATAGAGATATAGCCCAATCCACAAAGAGTTGACACAAAAGACACTGGATAAGAGGTGATGCAGAAAGACATTGTGTGACCTGAGAGCAAAACAGTTGGACCTTGAGCATCATGGAGATAAGACACTGGCGGAAAGTAATATCAAAGCACTCTAACACTGAGAAAGTATTGAATGAATCGATGAGAAATAAATGCATGAATAGGAGCGGCAAGCCGATGAGATATCGAAGAGATGGAGCCGGAGAGATGAGAGCTGGGCAGAGAGCTAAACACGCTATTCTGTTTATTCTTTAAGTCTAGATCACAAATACGATCTCATCGCATCGATAATCAAATAGTATCATACGCGTATACACGCTAGACGACCTTGTCAGGCTCTTCAGTGAAAATTACTCTTCCAATGTCGTGATCCGAGAATGTTTTACCGAGAGGACCATTGAAGAGAATGTAGTTTTCTTCAGACTGGAAGTTGCAGTGTCAGAAAATTCTATGACGACAAAATTTTCATCATGGAACTCTAACAATGCTCAGGTTGCCTAAAGATGAATAAACATGTAGGCTTTGGCACTTTTGCACTTATAATCTCGAGAGGATATTTTTCTTTTCTAGGCTTATGGGTTAAGAATGTTTTATAGTTGTGCGTGTCTTTATTAGAACCTCCTCGAAATTGTAACCTTATACTCTAAAGAAGGCTGAAAGTTCTTTCGGATGCACAACCACTTGTATGTTCATTGCCACCATTTTTGATTTTTCGGGTTTACAGTTATAGTTCACACTTACCCAACCCCCTCTTTGGCATAGAAGTTGTTATTTTTCCAATTCTATGATAAAAATAATACACATATATTACATATCTAAATTAAATATATTAATATTACTAAAAGAGATTATAAATTAATTTCCGAACGAATCATGCTAATGAAATTTTTTGTCATTTTTATAGATTGTCCAATTCATTCATTTCTGATAGAAGTGCACTTTTGATGTATATTTAGGCCTAAGATTGTAGATTTGTTCCTTGCGGAAGATCTTGTCTCAAGGTTGTTCCTTATAGTAACAAATTGAATGTACATTAACTACGTATTAACTATTATGACATATAAGTATATATAATACTAATGATATCATGTTTGGGTAGAAATAACATGTTTACCATGTCTATGTGAAAGAACTTCAAATAATGATATATTCACTGCGGTTTTTATTTGTAGAACCATAATAACAAGTTGAGAGAAAAAGAAAAATGTGCAACAACTTGCCTTTATCATGTCTATGCGAGAAAGCAATGAGTAATTATATGTTGGTGGTTACAAATCAATGTGCAAAATAAAAATCGTGATAGCTACAACTGAATCATATGACAAGGTATGTTTGTCATTATGTTCCTTTTTTCATCTGCATGTGTTCAATGAAAATTTTTCATTGAACACATGCAGATTGTGTCATTATAACTTTTGTTATCAAACTACTTTACTTATTCGAATTCTTTTCTTCTTTAACTTACTATGGTGTGAATCCAAACCTGGATAAATGGTCCATTCCCATATGTTAAAGAGGTAGATGTATCTAGTAGTATTTTGCATGTTTGTCATTTCTCTACCCAAAGACATGATATTAACTAGTTTGGAAATGTTCTTCAGCAGCATAGCTCTTAGACCAGAAGAGTCATGCATCAATTTTTGACTTCTTCGAACTTCCATTTTGAGATTTGAATCGATTGTCGATGGTGATGATCTCATTTATATTAACTGTAGCAAGAGATGTAATTCTAGAATCCATACTTAGAGCTTTGATATATATTCAATATCAATTAGATTTTGTATCATGCAAATTTCTTTCAAACTTGTTTTCATCTTGATCATTTTTATGGATTTTTGTATTGTACCAAATCTTTTGAAGTGGTACAAGATCAATATTGGGATCGTATTCTGGTAGATGATAATTCAAGAAAGTTACAATTCAACTGTTTTATCCAAGGTATTGGACATTGTACTTCGTGATAAAACTGTGAGGATATTCAACCAAAAAATTCATGAGATGATATCGACGTTATTTCATGAAAGACAAGATTTAGAACAAGAAACTGAAGAACACCAACTCGATCTTTGAATGTTGTAGATTCATCTTCATGGCATTGTTATTTCCTAACTAAATGGTGGGTGATATGAAAGATAGAAATACTTTATCTTTGGACGAATGAAAATGTTGTGTAAGTAATTTAAAGTGAACTTTCCTTAAT
The DNA here is from genome assembly GCA_036924285.1 of Asterella californica. Classification (NCBI taxonomy): domain Eukaryota; kingdom Viridiplantae; phylum Streptophyta; class Marchantiopsida; order Marchantiales; family Aytoniaceae; genus Asterella; species Asterella californica. The sequence goes on along the minus strand of JAYKYS010000006.1, from coordinate 24,816,081 downwards.
AGTTCATCTCGGTATATTGAGAAGTAAATGCATCAAACAGGAGTAAAATACAAATACAAAAAAATAATAACATATTACTCCAAGTGGTTTGTATCTGACACAACCAACATCACTAAATAAAAGTTATTGATCATTGTCGTCAAAAGTGAGTTTTTTGAAGAAAGCGTATATTTTCCATGAAAAAACACTCAGTTCTAAATTGAGTGGACAATTCTTTGTATTTTGGTGACAATCTTGCGATTCAAGAAGTGTTTTAATATATTTTTTCAAAAATATTATATTCTATAAATAAAAAATACTCTCAAAGAATTCATTTTTTGTATAATAAATACTCTTTTTTTATTTCAATTAGAATGGTTGAAAAGCTCTCGAGCTACGTTATAATACTGGAGGATAAGATCGATCGATTTGGAGTTCTCTGTGTGGAGTTATGATCATTCAAAATCAAAGAGTTCAAATCGGTATCCAAAGCCATGTTTGTTAGTGCTTCGAGAGTTTGAGAGATGACTTTTTGGTATTGTCAAGGGGATTGGATAGTTGATGCCGTGCTGGTTGTACTGATGTAAATTATTACTACGTTTAGGTTGGAATTGACCTCGAAGTGGTCAACTGAAGTTGGCTATAACCGTTGAGAGGCAGAAGTAAAACTGTTTTGTTTGGATTCAAAGATAGAGTTGTTTCATAAGCATGGTATTGAATCTTTGAGTGAAAATTTTGAAGATTAGGGTGTGCCTTATCAGCTTACTACTTGTGAAATTTTAGCTCATTTGATTAAGAGAAGATGTTGAGATTGTGGATTTTAGCGACCAGGGTATGTCAAGCTCATAAGGCAGCAGATGAAAGACTTGGTCTATTCCGAGCAATTGGTTTGAGATTTGAAGCTGCAATTTTAAGAGTGAGTGGTGAGAGAGAAATTTCTTGTAAAGTTTGAGCCCAGTTGGAAGTTCGAGGTGAGAACAATAGGTTACCGAAGTTCAGATTAAAATGTGACGGATTTTTAAAGAAGAAGAGTGATTTCACCTACATCTCTTGGTAGGCTTTGAACTAACGACTTAGGATTGGAGGTGGAACTTCATGGAGGTGTTGCAAGCGAGACAAAGAAGCATTTTTTTGTGAATTTGACACAGAGATCATAATTGAGAAGACGTTACACAATGTTGCTAACTGAAAATCTTTAACTGTGAGATATCATTGTCTTCGGTACCACATCTTAAACTCACTGGTTGCTTGCTGCGTGCATGTTTTGTCTTGTTGGAAGCTATAGAAGATAAGTTTTCTAGTGGTATGCTACATGTTTAGTTTGAACTTGTTTGATCACTCAAAACTTAGATTAAACATGTTGGTCAGGAAGAAAGATTAAGACGTTTTAAGTTATAAGTGTTAGAAATGATAAATTTTGATATATGATGATAAGAGTTTATCTTGATCTAATCAATGTGTACAAGTATCGTTTGAAAACTTAAGCTATCTATTGTTGTAAGATTCATCTTGAATGGAGCTCATATCAACGAATAGTATAAGGTCAAAATTAAACATTTTAGGTAGTTTATCGAAGAAAAACAGTGAAGAAGATATTGCTAGTGCACAAGCCCGTCTAAAGAATTGTTTGAAGGGCGTTTTTGTGATCTAAAGCATATGCTTATCATGTATGAGTCCTTATTGTACTTAGAATAAGACTGAACGTCCAATTGTGTTGTGTGATGCACGTGTGTAACACTTAAAGTCAAATTAGATTAATAGAAACTGAGAAAAAGCTTTATAGATTGGGTAGTGAGAGCACTAAGAACACCACTTAGGACCACTTTCCAGTCGAGGTTCAAAACCTCACTTGGCTACTTCCCACCACCTCGGAGATATACAATATTCTTCCGACTATAGTGTGCAGGGCAGATGGTACAGACGAGACTCTAGACATGGGCAAACTTTGCTCTTGCATTCCATCACATGAGACTTTCATGTCATTCGGAAGTACGGTAAACTCAGGACAATAGTCGATTTGTTTTAGAACTTCAAATCGGATATTATGAAAGTTGGTGTTCGAAGTATACGACCAAGTTCTGATACGTACCATCATCCAGGTGAAACGAAGCGAAAGTGCTTGTAACTGAACCAAGAATGAACGGTTGGTTCTTGCTGAAAGATCATCATCATGGAAACGGAGTTACGGTAATCTGTTGTATTAACTACCACTGTAAGACATGTACTGTGGGTAGTTTATATAAACGAGGATCGATGATCGATGATCGGTGATCATGATCGATGCTTGCAGTGTTCGCAGAAGGAATCATGCTAGTTCACCAAAGAACTACTTGGGGTCGTATTCTGCCTTCAGCTTAGAACCAGATGATTTGTATTCTTCGGTGGGACGACTGCGCTCAGCCTTCTTGTAAAAGTTGTCCAAGTAATCTCCGTATCGCTTTTGCGGGTAGAGAGGTGAATCGTTTCCATCGATAAGAGCTAAAGCTGGACCTAGGGTGGAATTCCTCGATGGAGCGATAAAGTATGCTGTAGAAGTCCTTGCAGAATGGTTGCTCACCACTCGATGCAAGCAGCTCTTGTACTTTGCGTTGCTGAGAATCTAGTAGGATTATAAGGACAAAAAGATCACAAGTTTTAGAATAAGATTCCCGAAACATCTAAGCAATATTAGTTCAGTGTCTATGGCTGCACTACTTGGCAGAAGCAAGTTACATGATGGCACTCAGCATTTCATACAGCTGCATCCTCAAGGTAAATTCCGAAACATCTGCAACATGCAGACTCATGTTTGGTGAGTACCTGGACTTGGTCTCCGATATTCACGACAAAGGCGTTCTGGACGGGCTTAACATCGAGCCAACGGCCATCCTTGTACACCTGCAGTGCTGTGACATCGTCTTGCAAAACGAGTGTTAGCATGTTGGGATCAGAATGCGCACGATGAGCCATTGTTAGACTCGGATCCAGGCTTGGAGGAGCGTGGTTGACGGTTATTGAAGTCTTGGCTTCTCCACAAGCCTCAAGTAAGAAGTCCTCATTCAGACCGAGTGAACGGCTGATAATCTTTAAAAGATTCACGGTGAGCGTTTGAAGATGATCGTCATATTGTTCCAGCAGAGCCCTGCACAATTGCAACAACGGCACAACAAGAGTAACAAGATTTTAGCACACATGTACGCTTTGGAGCTAGGACTGTTTATATTTTCCTAACCGTATTTTCTCCCCATATCATATAACTCTCTGGTTTCATGTATCGATCAAATGATTGAATGACAAGCATTTGACAGGGTCGGATCAGAAACTCGCCAGTATCTCGTAAAGTTGGCCTACCCAAGTTTCAGTAACTCTTCATAGTGTGTTCAGCTTTTATGACTAAGTCGAAGACGTATATTCTCTAAACTGCCATTGCTGAGGGTCTAGATGTCTAATCCCCGTGATCAACCGTCAAAATCTAAACGAATATTGAATTATGTACCAAGTTCACATCCATTTCGAAGAGTTGTCTCCATGCTATATATACATGTTACCCTTGGAAGTCGGTGAAATTTCGCTTCAACATGTCAACCGTACGTGGTAGTTACGAAGAATGCATGAAAATATCCATCAACGACTAATTTGGAGGTCTAGAGTTGCAGTTACATTACTAAAAGTTCTGACTTATGCAGTTGGAAGATACCTGAAACCAGGTGGTTTTGAAGGCCAGTTCTGCTTCGCCACATCGGAAGGTGGAGAGTAGTGAATTCGCAGCACCTCTCTCCAGTCTCTATTGCCTCCTCCTCCAAAGTGCACTGGTCCGGCAAACCCAGCTTCTGTGGTTACTTGGAGCTTCTCGTCATGCGGTAGATCGAAAAACTCTTTGGTACATTCCTGCATGTCTTGGAGAAAAGATGTAGGAATTCCATGATTGATGACATAGAAAAGTCCCCACGTTTTGCAAGCATCTTCCACAGCTGCCAGTAAGTCTTTCGACTGACGAGCCTGCAAATCTATACAAGGAATCTCTTCCGTGTTGCAGAAGACTTGTTCCACTTTGCGCTCGATCACCGGCTTCACAAAGTATTCAGGCACTTGTTGCATGTCTAATCTTGTGATCAGTTCTCTAACACCATGTTTCTGGTGAAAACAGGTGATGTCAGACAATGCATCTTCTCCATGCTCGAGCTCCATCGAGTTTAGCACAATCCACACGAGAACACACGCACCACTCAAGCTGAGTACTAAAGCAGTCACTGACTGAACTGTGCCTCTACTGTCAAGAATGAGCCAGCACTTCTCCTGTGCTTCGTACCAAAGTCTGGTACGTGGTTAAGTTGTCAATGAATCCTGATGTGTTGAAGTCATGCCGCATGATATAGAAGATGAACTCAGAACTTACACCTAGAGGGTACGTGGAACACAATTCAGTTCTCTAACCACTGCGGCAGCTTTCTGGCCTAAGCGCTAAGTAGTGAAATCAAATAAACCTTGTATAGATGATGGAATGGCAAAAGTGATCAGATTGTGAAGTATGGGGTCGAGAGAGTTCTAACTTCTCTGATCTTCAGTTCTGCCAAGTTGGAAGATAAGGGTGCAGGTAGGTGAATTCGAAGCCCAGTGAAGTGTGGATGGACTCCCTCGAAAACCTGTAATTTTCTCAGGGGTCCTTTTCTCAGTTTCGTCGGCAGGTTCGTGCAGTATCACGCGTCCTTTAATGCAGTTATCTTCAGATGTATCAATATATGTGCTGTTACACCAGAAACTATAAACCTTTGGACTGACATTTATGCCCAAGCCAATTCTCCATTCGTCTCATGTACATGTAATTGTCATGTCAAAGAACAACTGTACTTCGCTTAGCCGTATATTCATGTCAAGAACGGTCTGTAATCAAGTACATGAAGTGCAGCAGCATCTCCTCGACCTGTTAAGGTTTCAAGAGAGGGATGGTACAGTACTTGATGTAAGCACTGTACCAACAACTGTCATGATCACATGTTCAAGATTCACACTTCAGCTGTAAAGGTCCAAGTCACTCTTTCGCCACATCAGACGCGAAGAAATATAGTCTTGTAACCAGAAGCATTCCTTCTGATTTGAATTCGAATTTGCTAAAGGAGACGAACCGATCGGAGCGATGAGTTTCGGTACTCAATCTTTTTGGACCGCCGCTTTTCGGCACTCGGCTGTCTCCCTCAATCAATGCTAAACTGGTACAGTCAAGGTAATGAGTGATTCATCTTGTCACATCAAATTCTTATCATCGCAGTCACCTTAACTCAACTACAGAACTACCGTAGTTCAATGAATAACGTAAGTTTGATGGTATGGTAGTTAAAAGCAGTATGTAAGTTTAGTTGTCAATAGTATATAAAAGTTGCGTGATCAAATTTACCACTACAAAAGATATTATTGTCTCTATGTCCAAAATCTAGGAAAACACTCATTACTCATACTGAACGAGTTACATACAAAGGTTCATTCCAAATAATGTTACTAGTGTTTGAAGTAAAAATAAAGTTAATAATTGCTTACTTACCTACCTGGAAGTACGAAAACGGTGTAATTATCTTCATACTATCAAGGGAGATAATATAAGCGGATTCATTGTCAAACGTCTGTTGTTTACTTGATAACATCTCCAAGGTTTGTTGTGCTTGATCACATCTCTCTTAGCGATGTATTATTTTATTATACTCTTGACTGGTTACCGATAGTTAAACCAGTCAAGAAATTTAAGTATTACGTAACCGTACCTCGAGTTCAAATTCGGCACTCTAATTTGAAACCAGAAAAGAATAAATCGACATATTTTTGAACCTTTCTCCATTAACCAAAAAGAAATTATCGTATTTGTAAATAAAAAACTAGGCATGCATATTTCATAGCAGAGAGAATATGCATATGGTTTAATTTATCACCTAGCCCTTCCGTTGGGAAGGGTTAGGTAATAAATTTAAGTCCTCATAAACTTCCTGGTTCTTTGCTTGTGGCTTCTCACACATATACTCCAGGAGCGCATTCTTCTTCTTTGACTTATGGGTTATGCTGGGATCCTCTAGCGTCTCCAGGTTCACCTAATATTTAACATTTAGAGATATTATAATTTCTTTTTCCAACTTAATATAAAATTTTCACTTAAAATTTTTATATATTTCCTGATAACAGCAAACACATGTTGCATGCATATTATTGGCAAGTGTGAACTGATTACCAGAAGGATCTTAACAAGCGCGAACTGGTCGTTATTAAATCATGACAATGTTGTCCTTTTCCTCTTCACTCGTTTTTACTTATGCGCATACTTTACCATGTGGTTGTGATCTCTTAAAGGAATCCATGTATTTATAACAGTTACTAAACTTTGCTCAAGTAGGTGCCAGGATTGATTTATTACTTGGTATGTTTCTCTTAATTTTATTTCATGGTTCATTTACAGAGTACTAAATTTTGGCACTTTTAAAGTTTTGGCACTTTACTCATCCAACTTTAAAAGAATTTCTTGAGTTTTTGTTAATTTTCTTGACTTATTATTTTCGAATCTGACCTCGAGCTACGGTACAAGGGGTCTCAAATGCCTTGTGACAACACGAGAGAGCCCTAATTATAAGATCCTCTGAAATATTAACCGTAATTATTTGATCAAAAGTGCACTCACAAACTGGTGGTTACTGTCTGTGCCATTTTATTAGTGCAGCTAATTCTAATAATTAGGATTACTAAGCATTACTTTGCTCTAAGTGCCACTGATAGTAAACAGTTTACGATAATATTGGAGAGAATAATAACAACATAAATAAAACAATTTACAGAATCGGAAAACGCATTACAGATTCCCTCGTCTCTACCCTTTCTGTAAATTTCACTGGAACCCGTTTACGGGCGGAAAATATTTCTATTCTCTATCTAATTTTGAATTAAAAAGTGAGATGTTTCAACCCCCTACTGTATGAATAATGGTCAGAAAACTTGGTAAATGCAAAGATATATGAGTGTAAATTCAGCACAGAGGCATAAAAAGACTCCATAAAAGATGCAGGTTTGTTAGTACAGAGCCTGAAGGTCTTACTTGGTAGGATATGGCTTCTCGGGTGTCTTCTACCTTCCGCACAACTGGATAGGACCGACAGGTGCAAAGAAATAAACGATCCGGAGGTGTTACAAAACCAGAGCTCAAGTGACACATATTCGGCTCTCTGAATGATTCGTATCAACAGTTGCGTTCATCTCGAAACTGATATGCAGAATAAGATTGTCGTCATTCTGCACCAAAGATTTGTCAGGACGGATGCTGTACATAAATTCAGTCCATCTCAAGACTGAAATGCTGCATGGAGTAGTTATTGGCATTGATATTTGGCAGGAGAGATGCTGTTGTTACATCCCTGCATCTCACGACAAGCGCAGAATGAGACATATAGTCAGACTGTTTCAGCCGGAGCTGATGGGATCCACAGGACAAAAAGATACTGAAGAGTCTACCAGATAAAAAGAGGGCAAAGCAAATTTGAAACTTTGTTGCACGCGTCCTACCGGACATGAACAACTTCCCTGTTCGATCACTGCCATGATCCTCTGAGCTCGGAACTCCTCTGAGATAGAGCTCCAGGTCTTGGCTACTAAGCCGTATGAACAAGGACTGAACTGTATGAGTTCTGACTCTTCTAGCCATTCCGTGGAGAGGAATGGAATCGACCGGGTTCCAGGACCCAGGTCTGTGCATCAAGCATCCCCGACCACCCCTGCACCTGAATCTTCTGACAGGAGTTTCTGTCGTTCAGATAAATGCACTTGCACACTCTGTGTTCACGTGAACCAGATCTTCTTCATCCCGGCACGTTCTTCAAGACCGAAGTCACAAGATTGGTGATCCTTATATCAGCTAATAGCAGACAACAATCCCTCCTGAAGCCGACTCCTGGTATCACTGTACGAACACCAAACAATCAATCGACCAATACACACCTCTGCTATGCTTGCATCGTTTAACGACCACCCATCACGGAGAAAATACCCACTGTCAGCTGGAAGAAACGTAACGATTTCCTCGATAGAAACGGCTTCGGGTCATTCTATAAGCATTCATGCAATCCGCCGCTGCACATCCCTCCTCCGCAACTACCACCATAACTTCGTAGTCCTCACGGTTCAGGGCCAAGTGCCAGTCAGCATGAAGAAGCTTCAGATATTAGATGGAGCTCTTGATGAGTAGATAGACTGGCACTCCAGTGCCATTCACTCAGCAGAACGGAAAAGCTTAAGTTAATTGCCCATACAGCCCACTGTGCCCCGAAGTTTGGAGTAAATAAAAGAACAGTTAAGTTGGACTTCCCCGACAGATGTTTGTAGCTAAAGTCGAATTCGGAGTGTGTAAATCAAGTGGTGTGACTTGGTGGGGGTGCTAATGTGAACCCCCGCCTGAGTATGACTCTGTCAATCAACTACTCTGAATCTCTGATATGACCGTGTTCGTTACTGCTGTTGGTGAAAGGAGCTTCCAAGAGCATTCGTACAAAGCTAGACATCCTTAAGGTCAGCAAGAAGAGGGAAAAATCATGATGAGGGGAGCGTTTGATTTATCTTCGTCAGGTTGTCCCTTCCCCAGTTCCATCGCTTTTCTCTTCGTATGCATCATCATTGATGACCTTGCCTTTCTAACTCACTCTCAACCATAACATCAGCTTTCTGTCGTTGAGTTGAGTACGACCATCAGCTGCCTCAGGAGTCAGTTCATGCACCATCACGTGAGTAGCATGATCGTCTGCTCAAACTCTTATGCGCAATTTTCGTACTAGACAACCAACCAACGCCCAGAAACGAGCCTGAAAGAAAATTCCAATCAGATACAAGTGAAGCAGTGAGCCTAATAACTGGTAACGACCCTGCAAACGATAGGTCACGAAAACAAAGTATTTCTCTCTACCTCAGTAGCCGTATGGAGTTCAGCTGGCTCAATCATTTGGAACCTGTAAAGGCCTGTTGAATTATTTGGTCCCGGGGAGAACTCCAGAGGCAACACGAGAAGTGACTGAGTAATAAAGCAGTGTAGGCAGGCAATGGTTACATCTGAGCCGAAACCATCGATGCATGCCACTTGGGCCACCACCGTTTGGTGAGGTATGAATGATAACCCCTTGCCTCTACTTGATCATCATCAGAGTCCTTCGAAATTCAGATCTAAATCTAGATGAGCCTTTTTTGGTCGGTCATCGAAAGGACAAAGGATGGGAGCTTTGAAGGTCATCAAGATGTGAGTGTTTTTGTGACATAAGTGGCTTTCGAGTCGAGATCTAGAAGAAAATAAAGAGAATTCAGTGAAGACAGCAAAAGGCCAGAGAGAATACTGGAAGTTCAAGGAGTTTGTTGCAAGAAAAGATTGGAAGGTGCGTAAGTGGCATGTGCTCTAGGGTGGTATTACATGCAATGACGAAAAGATTAGTTCTGAAAAGTGATCTACACGGTGTTTATAATTGATTTATTCCATGCCCTGTAGACAAAATGTGTTTTGGCAGACTAAGGCTTTCAGAAGAATATGTATGCACAATCAAGTGACCACATGCATTTCGTACATCACAAGAGATAACAGCTTAAGCTATGCCAGGCCCTGTGACTACTTCAATCCTCTCAAGGTGTACCTAACTGGAATGTTTCGACGCCGTTTGGTGCACCAAAACTGTTACTGCTCATGATTGCACTCGTTCTGCTGACAGATAGGACCTAGATTACATGCTGGTACCAGGATAAGCCACGGGATATCCCAGAGAGTCGGGATATCCCAGAGAGTCGGGTTTTAGATCTACCATGCTAAAATCCTGAAGACAGCAGCATGCTGGGTTAGCTTTGGCCGATTTAGACTGTCAAAGATGATAACTTGGTGTGTGTGATTTAGCGAGGTCGCTTTTACTGAGACTTCTGCAGTAGTCAGAAGACTTAGTCGGCCTCGCGGAGGTACATCAGGAGAATTCTGCACGGACGTGAAGCGAGTCTGAAAGTTCGATGACCAGAAGAAACCAATTAACGCTATGGATGCCACATCCTCCCGTGAAGGAAATGACTTCCAACCGGCCCTTCCCTCCACCTAATGCATAAAGACTGCCAACATGCAACGCAACCAAGAGAACGAGTGTGAAAGTACAGTTGCAAGCTTCCAAGCAGCGTAAATGCATCAGTCCTCAAGTGAAAGTACGAGGTGACAGTTGAAGTTGTGGGACTTCCCACTAGCAGGATTTTTACTCTCTCAGAGGGAATCTACGAGCCAAAGAAAAACTGTTTTCTTCACGGTTTGGTGTTTGGTCAAGTTGAGGAATCTGACACTAAAACGGACGCTCCACAGTTTCGGGCAAGGGTTCCCTCCCCCTAACCCTCCAAGGTTTTTGGACAAAGTCATGCCATGTGTCCCTTACACTTTTGCGTTGAAACCACAAGCAATGGTTCAACAGGCCAGTCTGCCTGTTGTCACTTCTCCACAAAAACCTAAAGATACTACTATGCCGTGTGAAGATGGCCGTGACGCAAAACCAAGGAGAGCTCCTCCGTTACGCGCACAGAATCCTCCACGAAACTATTCCAAAAACCTTGCTAGTGGGAAGAGGCCCTTAGAATGCCACACATCATGGGTTTCAAAGTCTTTAGAGGAAACAAACCATAAGGGGGTATTCTTTCATTCTACGGTATACGGAAACCCTGCAAGATGAACAGAGGCTCCCCTGACCTGCGCAACTCTTGATCCATTGTGACCTGATTTATGGAAGTAATCAAGATTTCAATGCTGAAGCTTTCATCTTTCTCGTCGAGGTTTCCAGGAACTGAATGGATGAATGCCTTCGAAGATAGCAAAGAACCACCTGAAGCTACCGTAGTCCCAAGATGGAGCAGCAGGAGACGTGAAGTCCAACAAACAGTTGCATCTACACGCTCAGTTGGTCAGTCGCGTCACGTCCACTGACACCTTTCGGAACCTGGTACGTCCTTACAGCGTGATGCAATACTCCGTACCCTCGGAAGAGGTGTATCGGTCTACCCACTCATTCGAACTATAATTTCAGTAACAGGGTCGACTGACGACCTTCCTTACGAGTAAGTGGACGACTGGACCACAGTCAATCCTTGAGCCCCAGTTCTGCAGAACGCGATGATCACGACGGGACGTACTACTACGGAAAAGTATTGAGTCTCATGCACTAGTAGGAATTGCACGGCCACTAAGGTTTGTACAGACACAAGGCTCATTTATTTATTGCGTTTGTCATTCTTCTTTGGAAGGGAAAGAAGAGTTTTGGGCCTTTGGCAGTCACAAGACTCACAAGACTCACAAGTCCAACGCAGCAGGTTGCAGTTTGTGCGGGAAAGGAGTCGTGGTAGTTATGGGAACAATGTGATTAATTCTGAGCAGCAAAGGAGGAAGGAGGAAGCTGGTTGACAGTTCTGCTCAGCATTATTACAGAATGAGCTAGGTAGCGAAGAGAGGGGATGGGGCCATGGGGCTTTCTTCTTCTGCATCACGAATCGCAGCTTGTCAGGAGAAAGAAGAGGAGGAGGAGGGCAGAAGAACCTATCATCATAAGCAATAAACCGTAACAACGCAAGCACATAAAGAGCGAGAGAGAGATACAGCGCACTTGTTAACATGCCTATTGACACGAAAGAACCTCAAGGACAGTCGGACCTAGGTAGATACGGACTGTAGTAATTCCTGGGAGCCTCCTGCCAGAGCTCACCTGCACCATTCCTGCTGACCCAATATTATCACCTCCTTCATCAATACGCATATCACCTGCAACCTCCTACTTGGGAACGACAGGGCGATCAACTACTTCAGCTCCGGGATTCGCTTTCCGCAGGTTACCGTGGTAATGGAAGTTGTTTCCTCCTGGCAAGATCCGCTGATACGAGTGGCATTATCTGCATTTGTACTTCCCGTGTGACAGAGATCAGTGGATGGTGATATGAAGTCCATAGTGTGGTATTGAAGCCCATTTAACAACCTTGGGAGCTCAACTGGACCTCTTGCTCTAGCTCGAGCTCTAGTGACTTTTTTCGATGTGCATTATGGCAATGGAAGTAGTAAGCGGCTTCCACAGACTAGGTTTTGTTGTCTTCATCGTGCTCAACACCGCCGCCTGGGGTTTTGTTGGAGGCCAGCAGTGCCCAGCAGTCTTTGCTCCGTCGGAAGTGTTCGAGTCCATTACCTACAATTACTCCTCTTCACCATTCGTCGAGCTTTTCACGTACCTGGACAAGACAATTCCTTCATTCGTTGCCGACAATGCCATTTCCTCGTACGCATTGTCGATAGTCCACAGAGACCGAGAGATTTACACGTCGGGGCTCATACACACGAAGTTCCGGATAGGATCACTGACTAAAATCTTCACGTCTTTGGGGGCACTGATTCTCAGGGAGAAGGGCTTGCTCTCTCTGGAGGATCCAGTCAGAAAATTCTTACCGACCTTCTCCATCATCAATCCGTATGGCGAGCACCATGATATCACGTTGCGAGAACTTATGGGGCATGTATCGGGCCTCCCTCGCGATTTGTGCAACTACTTCAGCGAATGTGCGACTGAAGAAACAGAAGTGCTCAAGCTGGTCTCGCGTATGCAGCTCACTACTCCTCCATGGAGCAACATGCCTGCGTACTCCAACCTCGGCTACGCACTTCTGGGGCATGCCTGGGAGAAGGCCACGATCCCGAGGAAGTCGTGGGAAGAGTACGTCATGGACGCAATAGTGACGCCATTGGGAATGAACGACACAGGAGTGAAGGTGTCGAATGTCACGCTGGCCCCCGCCATTTTTCCACCCGATCCCATTGGCTGGATCGCTCCAGCAGGAGAAATGTAAGTCCCCGAATCATGCTTCTCCTCACTTACTGATCTTCCAACCGGGAAGGCAGACGTAGACAGAATATTGCGCTGCATATCCGTCTGTTTCCGGTTGGAATCAGTGGCCACTTTATGACCCCGTGTGGAGGTTATGCAGGGATGTGCTACAGCTCACACTTGCTTAAGCTTTAGACGAGGATCAAGATCACGCTCTTACAGCAGTGCAGGGCAAGGGTTATTTAGCTTTCAGTTTACTTTGTTGCCAGCTCTAGCGTATGTCTGTCTGTTACCTCAAATCCTTGCAATTAGATATTAGCACTGAGATCCAGGAACATGCAATGTTTTTGCACAGGTACTCAACAGCGACGGATCTCTCCAAGCTCATGGCATTTTTACTGACGGGCAAACCACATCTCGTCTCCACCATAGCAAGGCGCGAGTGGATGCACCCAGTGGCACTATTTCCGGATGACAGGGCGGGATTCGCTCTTCCTTGGGAGCTGACCAAGTTGAGAACGGGTGCTTCATTCGTCGTGTCGAAGTCAGGGATTATCGGAGGTTTCAACTCTTATCTGGCCTTTGACCCCACCACTCAGATAGGAGTCTCTTTGCTCACCTCACAAGCACAGGCCAACGCCAGCCAGTCTGCTTCCGTCTCTATGGGCAATTCCATTCTAAGCACTTTCATTCCGGCCTTGGAGACTCTCAACAATGACATTATCTCAACTGCTTACTCTGGAGTTTACCACTGTGTACCCAGCCCACCAGTGGAGGGGCCAACACTGAACAAGAGCATCCAAGTTCTGGGAGGCAGCATTAGTGTCAGTGCCTCGCCCTCTCTGGGCCTGCTGGCCAAGGTAAATGTGACAATAGTGGAGGAGGGGCAGGTAATAGATGTAGATCTCGATAGCACTCTCCTGCTAAAAAATGCCACAGAAAGGTCGTTCTGGATCAATAGTGGGCCTGGTTGCCAGAGCTATGCCCTGAACATCGGCATCTTTCCCGACTTTTATGCTCCTAACACTCAAGGGAGCATTTTCTCCTTTGTACTCTTCTTCGATTTACATGCGCGGATCATCAAATGGCCAACAGTTGGTGCAGTCTGCTCTATGCAATGAGACTCTCACTCTTTATTTAGCGTAGTGCATCTAACCTTCATCCCCTTACAGCTTTACGACTGAAAGGCACCACCACCTCTGGCCATGTCATGCCAGGCAAGGAGTCTTAATCAATACATCCAGGATATTCAGGGGACTCCCCAAGGGCGTGCAGTTCTTCGTGTCATTGCCTCGTTCGATTTACACGAAGAACAGGAAAATCACAGTTTTAGTTTACAGAAACGTTAGAACAGATCATATCATCACATTTTCTGTTCACGTGATGCATCCAAACCGTCCCTCACGGTTGCGATCCATCATTGAGTTGTAGTGATCCCTTGTTGGTTACAGTGCAACATGGAGGGTCCCACAGCTCCGTGCTTAAGATCTGCTTCTCCCTGTATCTGGGTTTCTGCATCTATCTATGTATTGACTGTGGTATTAGCATTAGTCGGCTGTAGCAGTCCTCAATGAGTAGAAGTTGCTCCTTACTTAAGGAAGTTATGAGATGAGAAGCTGTGAAAGGCTGTGTTCGGGGCTGCATTCACGTACTGAGTCAGAAGTCCGATCATGTTCAAGCTGCCCCGCAGCCCCCGCTTCAGATCGTAGCAGCTAATTATAAGGACAAAGACTGAGTCCCAGTTTGACTACTAGATCTATCTAAACAGGTTAGACGGTTCCACTTCGGCAGGGAAGCATGGTTGACCACTTGACAGTAAAGCTAGCTTAAAAACTGGAAGTCGTCGACTCGTGCACAGTTTCCTTCTTGGTGGGACTTCACTGCGAGCTGACGCACGGCAAGAAAGTGAAATCCATCTGCATCGATAAGGAAGTGGAAGCCACTGCAAGCAGTAAGTAGTTCGGAACTTCCAGTAGAGGAAACTCTAACATGAAAATGAGGTGTACAGTTGATGACGCAAGTGTGTCTCTTCGCGGTCCAACTGTGCGGCTTCGGCAGCAGAGTCGGACCTGCCACGGCTGGAGATGGTCATCATGCCTTAGGAACAGAGTGCACTCTCCTCATTCACAACTTCGTGAATGAACGCAGCTGCTCGGAAATATATAGCTCATCAGCTCATTCCAGTTTTGCTCGTAACTACTTGACACACTTCAGCTGCACCGAGAAGGGTTATATTATAAAATATTGTCTATAAACAATTAGCTTTTTGTCTAGTCCCGAGTTCCCCCAATGCGTAGGTTCCAGTTTTCGACTATGCAGCGGAGAATCAGTAATCTCATGACGTCAAAACTATCTTAGACCTACTAGTGTAGTGAAACTTGAAACCTTTAGAGTATAGACGAACAGATCGCACGCTAGAACTTCATAGCTCGGGAAGTAATGGCTCCAAAAGGAGAAAACGACCAATTTATATATTCCACCTTACAACTGTCTTTGCCTTTGTCTGTGTCTGTCCAGAACGTTCAAGAACAGAAAAGTAAAAAGTATATCAAATCAACCTTGGCAGATGTGTCCAGACTCCAGAGAACATGATCATCTGATCATCTTCCACTGACTGGATTCTCGGGATCGCTCTATTTGCAACATATTCTGTTTCTGATATAGGCTTGGGTCCATCTGCACAGCTAGAGGTTTTAAGGTAAAGCTTCAACGGAATCGCTCGTAAGAAGAGCCCAGGCTTACTGATCAACAGGAGAAAAACGTTCCATAGTAAGTCAGGAAGTGGCAGTATTTTCGTCTCGGATGATTGCAGCAAACGTATAGAATTCGTACACCGAAACATGCGGATCGAAGAACGAACGACCGAGAGAAAGCCGATGTGATAAACGCTGCCGAATGGCAACCCTCCTGTATGCCGTACGGTGGTAACAAATGGGGAGCATGCAGGAGTGTCCACGGATCCATCGGTCGATCGAGGGTGAACGATACCTAGAGCCACGAGTGGATTTGTCCGGTCTCGCCTAACAGGAACACTCGAGTGGAAAACATGTGAATTTAGCAAGTGTAAAAAGAATGTCTCGAGTATTCATGCCAGTGACGGAAAGGGAACGAGACGAAAGGATTGAGGCCCTCACTAAAATTCATGTTGGGCCCTCTCCGACCTATACAGCCTACGGATCTACTCTCTGACTCTCTCAGCTTCGCTCATTACAACTCCGACCTACAAATTTAGCTGCTCCTGGGAGCTCGAGAGATACTACTACTACCGTAGCCGGAACTGATCACATGCCGAATGAGATCAAAAGCTGCTGCATCTCTGCGTCTGTATGAAATATGATTCATTCCGAAACCGCATCGCTCGACGCGTGGTGTGACGTACAGTCCCGAATGTCAGCTGCCGAGCCGCCGTGCAATTATGATGCTGAGGGAAGGTGCGCCGAGGGATAAGGACGGTCAGGTGAGAGAGTGCGAAGAAGAGGAAGATTATCTATGTAAATGTTTCGCTAGTCCGTATCATGGATGCGGGGAATCAATGAGTGAATCGGCTCAGTGTGAGTGGTTCGACCGCAAAGAAGGTCCCGGCTGGATAGAATGAATACCCTATCCATGAGACGCCAATGGGGTAGGTCGCTGGTCCTCAGAGTTGCACTCCTTGCGGTTGCTCTCCTCCTCCTTGGATTCTGCTCCATCCAGTGTCCGCTGTTGACGAAGATGCATCGAGCTCGACAGACGAGATTCACAAAGCGGCCAGGCTCGAGTACATGTCCCATCAAATGTTCGGCTGGTTCAATCATCGAAACGGGTAGAGGAGCAGGTAAGTCTCGCCGATTCCAGAGATTATATCTCGCCAGCCGCAGAGTTACGATCCACATTCACAAATTACGACATAAAATACGAGGGGTCTTGAGTGCTCATGACATACAACAGTCCGTGCAAATGAAGGCCATTACCAGGAAAGTAGCTGACGGAGGCTGGGCAAAGAAGCTGGACACTACTGAACTTCCAAAGTGGATCCATTTACACGATGAGAAGCTGGACACTACTCAACTTCAAAAGTGGATCCATTTACACTATGAGAAGCTGGACAATTACTGAACTTCAAAAGTGGATCCATTTACACGATGAGAAGCTGGCAATTACTCAACTTCCACGATGAGAGGCAAACGAACAATAAGGCTCATCAAAGAACTGAAGCTGGAACTTTAAATTTTACTTTGAGAAGAGAAAATGGCTGAAAGGAGAAAACCTCACAATCATCCAGAAGATTACAGATGCAGAGGATATCCTCCACAATTTTAGCAGATATCTCGGTCTTTACGGGAGAGCGTACGACTTTATGGGAGTAACTCTCATAACCATCCGGAGCTAATTAGAGAGAATCGAATGGTAAGGCAGTCCTCAAATGAATTGTGCAGAAACCTGTATTACTAAATCCCTTTCAGATGGTAGAGGATGGCTGGCTGAGACGAGCGAGACTCACGACCATCCAATCACAGACTTACTGTCGTCTATGCAGTCCTCGTCTCCTGATTCTCCGTGAGAGAAAACGGCTGTTACAAGAAGCACTCGCAGACCATCTACAACTGATCGATGATATGACTGGCGGGCGGGACAGGCTGTCCTCCGTGGAATGGCAGTACTACAAGCGAATGAATGAATGAATGAATTGGATACCGATCAAAACCCCCAACAACTGATGATGATGCTAACGCAACTCTTTTATTTTCTGGAAGCGCCAAAGCTCACAGATAGATGCATTCTCCTCAATCTCGCGGTAACTTTCAGACGGAATTACACAACAAAGGTGCCTTGTACAAAACCGTAGACGTCACTTACTGATATCAGTATAAGGTCTCACTAGATTACATGGTCAAAAACAATACTACCTAAACAAGAGTTGGAAAAAACTCTCGAGAGTCCGTCCGTGGGCAGATTTCCATCATCTGCTACTTATGGTTGGGCTTGGCTGTAAGAAAAGGATCCTCCCTCTCCTGTTTCTCTCTCTAGTCAGAAGAGATCTACCATTTGTATTTTACATAACTGGTGGGGATTGATTCCTCTGAGAATATAATCTGTACTGATCGGATGTAACTCGTGTGGATAATCAAACCCTGCTTATGAATCTCTTCGTCGGTTCGTCTTCCAAACGTCAAGCAAATTTATCAAGCTGATCGCTGTCAGGGCAAAAGAAACTTCACCAGGACTGCATTCTACGCGCTCGGGGAAAAACCATCTCATCTCATCACTGCTACTCCTTCCTTCCTTCCTTCCTTCCTTCCTTCATTGAACTCTAAATGAAGTTCAATCGTCTCAACTACATCACAATTTCCGGCTTCAGGATGCTGGTCTTGATCTCCTTGTGCGGGAGAACCACTCCACCGTTACTGTAAATCTCATCCGAAACGTGCACATCCTCGCCCAGCACAGTCATGTTTTCTACCCGGGCCCACTGACCGATCGTCGAGTGCCATCCGATGATACTGCCCGAAACGCATGCGTGCTTCTTGATGCGAACTCCGCGCATGACTGTGCATCGAGACAGCCGAACCCCGCTCTCAATGATACAGCCCTGCCCGATGGCAACGTCCGGACCGATCAAACAACCCTCCCCGATCTGGGCGGTCTCGTCCACCACCACATTGCCCACCACATGTGGCCCAGTCGCCAGCATTCCCGGGTTCCTCCTCCTCTGAGAATCCAAGTACAGACGCAGACCTACATGCCCATTCACAAAGTCATCTCAGCACAAACATCAATGCTGCCTCGAGTGCTTTGGAGAAGGGAAAACCACCAACTACTTGACCAGGAACAAGTCCAGCACCGAGGGCACCTCTACTCTCTCTGTGCTCTTGTTTGGAAAAAGTCAAAAAGTTGCCAGTCAGATAGATGGAAGAAGCAACTGTTCATCTGATGCTTGACGCTCTCTTGGAGTCACTGCTGTCACTACAACTAAAGGTTACATCCACGCACGCTTTCATACATCTAGAATGTGACAGCCAGTGAAGAGCGAAGAAGAAGCACTTGTAAAGTAACGTTTTAGTTGGAGAACAAGAGGGAGGGAATTACCTGTAATGTAATCTCGAGGTTGACCGATGTCCATCCAGAAGCCTGGTAACACCATGGCAAAAAGTTTCTTCTCAATGCAAATCTTGGGGAAGACCTCCTTCTCCAGTGAAGTAGGTCGTAGCTCTATTCTCAGTAGAGCGCTGGGATTCAACAGGTAGATACCGGCATTGATCTTGTTACCAACAAAAGTTTGTGGCTTCTCGACGAATCGCTGAACTTCTCCAGTTTCTTCATCCATGACTACCACGCCGTATTTGGAGGGCTCATCTACCTGCACAAATCGGAAGGAGGTCGTCGTTCAGTACAGAATGAAGCTTGGCCCATGCACGTTCGGTTCCATAATCTAGAGCCCGGAAATAGCCCCAAGAAAAATGTTACCTTTGTCACCAAAATTGAGGCTTCGCCGCCATGGGCTTTGTGGAATTCAATCATCTGGGTCAGTGGGTATTCACTGATCACGTCACTGTTAAGGACGAAAAATGGTTCACCGGATCCATCATCCAGCATCTCCCGTGCCAAGGCGAGTGGCCCAGCAGTACCCATTGGCTCTGTCTCCTGAGAACACACAATCTTGATGCCCAATCTAGCCTCAAAATCCTTGAGGAAACTCAGCATTACCTGCACCAACATTACATTGCATATGAGCCCATCAGCATATTCTACATTGCATATGAGCCCATCAGCATACTCTTTCACGTGCCAAATGTTTCCTTGCTGAGATGCTACAACCCTGTGAAAGGAAAGACTGTCGACAATATCGCCAGAAACTGGGGCAGCGAAACTCATGTATCACACTGTATGCTTTGGACCCAGCCAAAGTTCCATAGAAAGAAATGTGCTCTCACGCAGCTCTACCGTCGCTTTCATATATCTAAGCTCCATAACTGCCTACATAATGGTAGATCTCGAGTTTGCTCGAGCCTGCCCCGACCTGGCTTGTTTTCACCGAAAAACACTGCACTTCTCCGATTACTTGTTGGACAGGAGACAGGAGCGACAAACAGAGTTCGCTCTTGTTCACTAAAAAGGGGGCAAGCTTATTCTGGGCCGAGTGCCGATCAGTCCTTGGATGCATACACACGCGGATCTGAACTCCTAGACGGACGACCACCATTCTAGATCTTGCTACTCTTTGCTGCATAGTGCATCTCTCACTTACTCACTCCCTACACGACCCACCATACACTGCTCAAAAGCCAATTAGAGCATCTGAAGAATACCTCGGGCTGGTAGTTAATGGCCAAGACGACTTCAGTGACTCCAGCTGCCTTGAGGGCTTCGATCTGCGAGGTGAACGATAAGAGCTAACGTAAGAACCTCGGACATTGCTCTGCTGACACCGACGAAGGCAATCGTTTGTGATACCAGGAATTACAAAAGCCTAGATAGACTACAGAGCAATTGCACTGCCCTCCACTGAGGTTCACCACAAGAAAGTGGAAAGCAAGTGTCTAATACAAGGTGCTTGCAATTTGCAGCAGCACAAAGGGCGAAGGACATTTCTCTGCAGGGCCTGACAAAAAAGGGATAGAACATTGGTTCGTTAGCGATTCTCGAGAACTGAAATGAAGACAGGGCCCAGTTTATCCCCAGAGTTCCAAGGTCCAATTCATGACGACGGGGCCACCAAATTGAGTCCCTTACAAGAGTAATCCAGAGAATGCCGTGCACACCTGATGAAGAATCATGGGCTTGTTGGCGAAATCCACCAGAGGCTTGGGGACACTGAGAGTGAGTGGCCTCAGCCTGGTGCCGAAACCCCCGACCAATATGAGAGCCTTCATGATGACTGGCCTCTTGACGCGTAGATCTCAAACTTGATGGGAATGGAGCCTGGACAAAGAGCACACCGAGCAATCAATCAATCAGCGAGTAGAATACAGGACCAATTGTGAAAGTCAGCAAAGCGCGCGAATTTATCACCCGTAGGTCGCTCACGAAACGACGGTTAATGTCACGTGATACGGCAGAGCATCAACTCTTTCACTCGAAACGTATTTCAATCAATCCCAATCCTTCCCAAGTCAATTGACCAGTTCGTATTGAGTTGGAATTTGACAATAACTGGGCGACACGGACCTTATTCGGTGGAAGCGCACAAAGACAGAGAGAGCGAGACAGAGAGAGAGAGGAGGAAGGGAGAAAAGAGAACTAGAATGAAATGGAGGAGTACCAGACGTATTGCTGCTGGCTTTCTCCCTTAATTGTGTTGCGTGGGTCTGGGAAAGGGAGAAATGAGCGAAGCAAGAATGACCACCCCCACCCCCACCACCAAACGTTAAAGGAAGGATGGAAGGAAGGACAGAAAGATAGATGGATAGACAGGAAGGGCAGAGACGCAGCAAGACAAGTCCGGGTCCGGGCCCGCTTGCTCTTGCTCCTTGTCTACCCCCTACTAGTCTCACACTCCTCTTCTACCCTCCGAAATCCCCCTCTACTCCACTTTCACTTGAAACCTTTTGACCCTTCGCCTTTGCCTTGCCTTGAATAGTTTCTGTTCCCTTCGCTCGTCGCTCCTTCCCTCCAACACACTGGCTGGCTAGCTGGCTGGCTGGCAGGCAGAGAAGAGCGTCTGTGCCTGTGTCTGTCTCGGAGGCACTCACATACACTCTCACTCTCAAAGCAAACACTGTCAAGCTTGCTTTCTGAGCCTCCTGTGCAGCAAAGCCTTCTCGGGCTGGCTGGCTCGCTGGTGGCTTTGCTGCTGGGGCTGGCTGGAAATGCTTGCGGGCTTTCTCTGTAAGTACCGTACAAGAAGAGGTCTAGTCCTTATGGCAGCAACCCGCCCGCTTCGGTTTACGGTGGGGCCATGAGGAAGAAAGGTCCTGGTAAATTAGTGCTGGCCAAGAAGCGGATACGAGACAGACTAGAGCGTGAGAGGGACGGAGGGACCCCCAGCTCCGAACAGTGATCACCGGCCACTCAGAGTGGAAAAGGTCCAGTAACTTCGAGCCCCACTCCCCTCATGAATGACGGCATGAGCCTCTACTGCCCCTTTCCTCCCCCGCTCACCACTTGCTTCCCGGGCATCCACGGCACATTCTACCGGTCGTCGGGAATCGGGTGAATGTGCAGTCGAGCAGTTATGGAATATTCCAGGGAATACTCTGACTCGCTGAGTGGGTCAAATGGGCTCCGCTTCAAATTTTACCGTCTCCTTTTGCCTGACTGGGCATGCGGAAGTGCTTCCTTTCTTTATTGAATGGCATGACAGTTAGGGCTGCACGAAACCTGGAGACCAGCGCTACTGTTACGCATCGAGCCAAGCTAGAGACCGGAGGAGAATATGGCTGCCGGTGAGAGACCATTTTATTGGCCGTTTATTGATCGAGGGACAGCGTTGATTGCAAAGCGTCGTCTTCTTTTCTTTCTGCCTCCCTTATGGGGGCCCTTGCTGTCAATTCTTATTACATGACAGCTTTTCTTGCCATAGCCCTGCCCAGCGCGTCCATCGCTCGGGGCTAACCTGCATTCTTTGTATTCTCAACCGGTTGGAATTCTGAAAAGTCGGGTTGAAATGGTGTCTAGCTGGATATTTTGGAGGTTGAAATTTTACAAAACGACAAGTTACCTGTTAAGAAAACCGGAAAGATTAAAAAATGACTGAAAAGAACCGGTTCCGTTCATTACATTCGGATAATTTCCGGTTCCCGAAACTTTTTAACCCGAGCGCTGAGCGCGTCCCTCCAGACGGGCGATGGCCTTGCGCTCGTCCTCCTACGCGACAACCGCAGATTTCACTGTGCAATTCCGATTCGGCGGGACAGAACATCACCGTATTACTTTCGTCGTGACCGTGACGGACTCACGGTCGAGTCGACCCTGTGCTCTGGGAGTTCTGGCATTAGACTCTAGAGTACCGAGAAAGTTCCGATGCGGGAACTTTCATCGGATATATTATCCGACCGCAAGTGGCTAGACGACTTTCTAACCATTGCCGACAAAGGATACACACTGTCCCGAACCAAGCTACATTATTATAGTTTCTGCCAGGAATTGACCGACTTTCCCCGAGCACTGCCGGCGGGTCGCATTCCAATCTGTCCACTTCTTTCCCGTAAACTCTTCCCCCACTTTCACGTCGTCACCCGGAGCGAAATGCGTCTTCTTTTTCCTTTTCTTCCTTCGCTTCCGTGCCTCCCGAGCGTTGACAGACAGCCGGAAGAAACGAAGGAAGGAAATCCGTCTTGCATTAGGTCCGTTGGTTGCACTCACTGCGTTGGAATTCTTTTCCTTTTCCTTAGTTTTGTTTATGAGAATTTGGCTCATACCGTGTCGACCTGCTCTGACAACCCACGTGCCTAGGCCGAAGGTGTCCAGGAATCGAGCCCTAGACCTCATACCAGTGAGAGACAAGAGGACTACCATAGTCGGGGCACTCCCTCCTCTCTCAGACTCTCACTCCTTGCACTCCGTTGGTGTGCATCGGGAACCGAATGGGGTCGGACCAAGCCTCCAGGCTCCAGAGTCCAGAACTGGGTGCTCCCTCGATTCCTTGGACCCTTTCGTATTCTCGGGAACAGCTCACGTGTCTTCTACTGTATCTACACGGTTTGGTTGTTGCCTGGCATATTGACTGTGGATCCCGATTCCGGATACCCGAAATCGGATCTTCTTCCCATTCCGATGTTATGTGAATGTGAGAAGGGCCTGGCCTGCCCAAATCATTTTGCCACAGAAGGTAAACCTAAGGGAAAGAAATGACACGGAAAACACTTCTTTACAACCACCTAATCCCATCCGTTTGGTTTTCATTGCGTCGCGCTTCGCATAAGGTACAGTAAGTGATACGGCATAAGTTGACCGTAGTTGCCAAGCAAAGCAAGCTATATAAGCATAAGTTGCTCGGAAAACTGGGTATGGTATGATTATGGTAGGACGTAGTCGATCGGGAGATCATCATGCTGATGTACAGTCACCAAGAATCATAGAAAAACAATACAATAACTCATCAAAATAATTACACTAGTGGCTGTTGCACCAGGTAGGAGATTGATTCTTTCATCTTAGGATTCTTGTAGCTTAACTTCGCTATTAGGGGGTGTCAAAGTTTAGAAAAAAGATTCTTCAACGGCTGAGAGGAAACTGGACGTAAAATTGTTTATAACCGCGGCTCATTCCAGATCGCGCTCGAGATTTAACATCAAGATTTTACTATTGATTATTTTTCCGTTTCTACACTCAAGAAAAGTACTCAGAGCAGCAGAGAATCCATTGCAAAAAAAATCAGAAAAAATTAGTGAATAGCCGTTAAGAAAACGCCCGCGGTGTTTTCCTGCGGGTACCTCATGAGGTACCCGCAGGAAACACTGGCCGCAGTCTTGCCGAATCCGTAACTCACGCCCGCGGCTCCCAAATATTTCTGAGATTCTTTAACTTTGACACCCCCTATTGTTCGGACAAGAGGCGTAGTCCCTTGACTTATAGTTCAATCTTTTATTAGAGCATTTTGACTCGCACCGACTATCTTATTCTATAACGATGAGATTCCAACTAGGCTTAGTCCAGCTTGTTGCTTCCGCATTAACCACATGCGAAATAATGTCTCCTTCGACATCTTGGGTTGACACCTAGTCTATTGTCCTCATGATGGAAAGTGGATAGTCACTCATGATGCCATCAAAGAGGTTGTGTTTGTTATAGCACGGGAGAGCTGTAGCATGATGTGGAGAGAACGATGGTATGTCTTTCAAACATGAGGGTTAGTGAGAGCTAACATGTACATGATGAGTAAGGATCATGTCTCTATCTCTTGTGTCATGGATTCGACACAAGATTTGGTGATCATTCATTCCTCTGGATGGACTACAAGAGTGGCAGTGGCAGCAGCGAAGATGACCAAGTATAGACATATGCAGGAGGGACATCGCTTCATTCACCTAGTCTTGGAGCGTCAGTCGCAGTATTTGATACTTTTATTTGTGTTAGAGTCTATCATGATAGACGTCAGAGATATCACTTTCTTTTGCAGTACGTTCTTTAGACAGCATATTTTCATTATTTTACAAAGAGCTTTAGCTGACCCGGTCCATAAGAGAGCAATTACAGTAGGCGATGCTAATTCTTGTGCATATGTTGTATGCAAAGAGTTTTGATTTATTGACCTGCGATATTATAAGAGCTATAGATGACTTTAGAGCTACCTATAGCAAGGCTTAGTCCCGATTCTCTCTTTTCTGTCGAGGTGTTGGTTGTTTGGTCCTCCGGGTCCCTCTTTTCCTTGTTTGGCTTGTTGTAATCTTCTCATCCGTTGGGTATTTTTTGCGTCGTACTTCTTACCGATACCGAAGATGGGTGTCCCAAGTGGTTTAACCTACAATCCTCTACGAGAAAGGTCATGGGTTTAATCTCTTGTGGGTACGGTTGGAGGTACACGCGCTGCAAATAGTTAACGAAGCTTTTGGTCCAAGTCTCGCAATGGTGGACTCACATGGACAGTCCTATGGTCCGTCAAGATCCCAAGAAACAGATAATAACACTTATCATTTTTATTTTATATGAGATTAGGCTATTGAGCTCTAACTTTAATCAATCACATGTAATGCATCTTGGAAACACTTAAGTTTTTTATTTTGTATGTTTATTTTTAGTTTGATTTTTATTGATCATGGGGATGTTAAGTTTATTTTTAATTTGACAATTTTTTGTCATGGAAATGTATGGAGTCCTAAAAAATCTCTGACTTTATCTTTTAGGTTTATTTTTAACTTGATATTTTTTCATCATAAAATTTACTCGACCAAAACTTTGTACTCAGCACAGAGGAGAAATTCTATTCTCTATTTGTTGTTCATGAACTGAAACCAGCTGTGAGTTAGATTTTTCCCATCCCTCAGTTAGAGAAGTGTGAAGGATAGAGCATGCACCTCCACATTTGGAGGTGAAGACTCTCCTCACACCTCTCTCTTCAAAAAACATAACAACCTTTTTCATTTACGACATTTCTCCAATCTATTCTACACCAGTAATTTTCTTAATTTGTTCTAGTTTAGTTAACTTTCAAAAAAATCCCTCAAAGCAACATTCATCACTTATTTTCTAACTCTTATGAACTTTTTAGTACTTGTAGTTACAATGGACGATATAACATATGTTCATAACATTTAGATTATGCCCAAGTAATTAGAAAAAGTATTTAATTCTCATATATTTTGCATTGTCATAAAAATATCATATTTAATGTAAAATCATAGCAAAATCATAGAAAGATAATAATATGATGTTACATGTCAATTTCTCACAATCCATAGCCTTTGGATGATATGATCTTCAATTTGTTCGTTCCTCGATGTTCATTTATCAAGCAAAAACACGAGAAATATTTCTATGATGTTTTTCTTCTTAATTACTATATTATTATGCATTCTTTTTTCAAATGAACCAACAGTTACATATTCACCACGAAGAAAGATAGTATATTATAAAGTTTTCATGTTTTAATTATTTTAAGTAGCACAACTTGACATCCATATAATTGTCATAATGATTATGGTCATCTTTGCACAGAGATTATGGAAACGGATTAACGATGATAATCTTCAATAAGCTAACCGCTTTTGAACCATGAACAAGGATAATCTTGAACATGTTTACGGTTTACTTTGTTAATTTTTCACATCGCATTGTCGGATTATGAGAAAATGGATTACTTGTCATCAAGACTCCACACGTGTGAATTGATGATGATAGGGCGCAATATGGATTTGGAGTTCAAAGAAGTGGCATGGTGGAACGATCAAGTGGAGGAGTCAAAAAGTATGCGTTTCTTGCTGCATCTCAAAAGAATCAGTCTACAAGATCATATTCTGACTACATGGATACTATCTGTGGTGCGACGCTGGACGTTAAGCCAGCGCTCATGTGTTGTCGTGTCGTGGACCAGCTCTTACCTGAAAATATATTTTTGATACTTACCATTATCGCTCCAAAGATGCTCATAGGACTAAATATGAGTTGTTTTACACAACTTCAGATCTTCACTTACATTACATCAATTGGTAGAGTTTGTTGTCAGCTTTCCATAAGTACTTCATCTACTTTATTTGGATGCTTAGTGGTGAAGTTACGAGACTCAAAAGGTGAGAAAATCAAGTTAGACCCTAGCTTACGGGCTTTTTGCACAACTTCGGATCTTCATTTTCATTACATGAACTGGTAGAGCTCATTGTCAGCTTTCCGTGGACACTTCATCTATTTCATTTGGACGTCTAGTGGTGAAATTACGAGGTTCAAAAGATGGGAAAATGAAGTTGAGCTCTAGCTTACTATAGCTGACTGGGTATTTGTGGTTCTTGGCGTTACACTAAGGATGCAAGGGGTCTGCTTGTTCATTATTTGTGAAAAACTTCATGTATTGTGACTGATATAAGAGGATAGCTTAAGAGGTTAGTTTGCACTTGCGATCTGTCAACAGATGGTTCGGGAGATTTGGAGTCCAATGCAAACGCGCAAAGCGGCATTGAGTTCAGATCTGTGTAGACTACGCATTGGTTAAGACGGTTCGTGAAGAGGCAGATCAAGGAGTGTGTTATGGGAGAAATTGAGATGTAAGGAAAGAGTTTGGAGTGCTTCAGTGACCTACGAAGGAGAATTGGACCGTTTAGGTCGTTAAAGAGTCCAAACTTGCTGTCCTTGGATCCATCAGATCAGAACTCCGAGTTCTTCAAGAAATTGAATTCTGACGATTTGGGAGTTTTGGGTAAAATTGGCTCGCAGGGAAGCGCTTATGTCAATTTTTCATCGCTTGCGATCTGATGTTAGGTTGTTCTTCGCGATCAGTGAGCCAAGTTCTTCGTTCTTGGTGCATATGCGATCAAGGAGTCTTCACCTACGCATAAGAGAAGACCGTATGTGGATTGGATCGTTGGTTTGGGTGTGATGAGCGAGTTTGAGTCGCAAGGAGTCGATCTACGTCAACTTTTTACTTCCTGCGACCACATTTCTTATATAGTTTTGTGAGAAAAACTCCAAACAAGTTGTTTGGAGTCTCGTTCTCAAGCGACTCGTTTGGACGGTGTGTGTGATTCTAAGCCGTAAGGAGTTTTTGGAAGTTCGATCACCTACAACAGAAAATCAGTGATATCTCGACTGTCGGGAGTCGGATTTGAGAGTTCTTAAGACCAACGGAGTCAAGAAGGAAGATCTTATCGACATATGAAGACCGTTAGGTGAAAGAAGAAAATTTCTAGATAGGTTTTTTGGTTCCTTCGTTATGATTTTAGTTCTTTTGAGTTTGTTAGGGTTCTAGTTGGTTCTGTAGAGCTTGTGGTAGCTAGCTTTAGCTAAGGGCTTGTACATGTATGTTGTTTGGACTTGGGTTTGAATCGTGTGATATTGGTGCAGCTCTTTTTGTTAGCAAATGGATGTTTCTCTTGCTTTGAGCTACGCTCCGGTAGTTTTGGGTCTAGGTTGAGATTCATGGACTCGTTTTAAGGAGTTTATGCAGATTACAGACCGCTCCGATCTGTTTCTCAATTTTGTGTTCTTATGGCCGGCAGTGTATATAAATTGAGAGTTGGTATATATTGCAACGCTCGTTCTCGTGCTTGTTTCTTTTTTTCTTGTCTCTGTTTAGCACACGATATCTCCACAGTCAGGAAAGATGGTACCTTTCTGTCGTAACAAATTTTACGTTGTCGGAGTGTGATCCGTCTACCTAGGAAAGTGCCGGGCTTCTGACTGTGGATGTTTACTCAAGAGGTTGACTTTCAGGTTACAACAGGGGCTATAAGCACTCACACAGGTGTGTAAGATCCTGTAATATGCTCAGAAAGTGAAATTCAGGTCTAACTGGCAGTAATAGGATCGGACGGTGAACTTCAACCTCACGGAGAGGAAAACTATGAAGGTTTAGACTTCTAAACTTCCCCTACATGTAAATAAGGTCCTACTAAACACACACACGAAGTTTCAGCCTGAGATCAAATTCCAGCACCGAGATGTGGACAGAAAAGTTCTGAGTAAGAAAATTACAGCAATTTCTGGTACCCAGGTGGCTATTTCGACCTATAACAGAAGATTGGCTCGATCACTTTCAAGGATTCTTACAGGATTTGAAGTCTACAGGATGCTGAACATCCCTGTGAAGTTGGGACTCCTGATTGTACACATAACTCCAGATCTCCTTCTCTGAAGTCGCTGCTCTAGATTAAGAGCTTTTCAGACCCCCTCTGCTTCAGCGGCCGCCCTGAATTACTCAGTCACTCAATCGATGCAAAACTTTTTGGGAAATCGTAGCCCTGCTGGCAGAGAACACAACCTCGACGTTTTGAAGCAATTTCCTCAAATCTGCTGCAAGTGACACTGAAAACCCTAAATCCAACAAAAGTGATTCAGTTCTGGCACAATCCGAACTTCAATTGCTCATAACTCCGTCTTTTATTGCCTCAAATCGATCGAGAATTTCACTGAAAGTGCTTGGCATGACGAGCTCTACCCTCCTGTGCTTTCAGATTTCGAAGTCCCTTCACCAAATGCTCGAAATCCTCTTTAGATCTCTGTTTCTAAATTTAGAGTTTTACAAAAGACAAAAACAGACCAATGAGAGTTCATAGCTCCACTTGGTTGTCCTTTAGTACCCTAATCCACGTGGTAACCTAACTTCACTCATAGGCTACCACGTTAGCTCCCCTAAAATGCCAACATAAATCTTAAACTACTTAAAATGCACGCAACCCTGAAAGATAACTTAAACCAGCTAGAAAGCGCGCATGGGCGACAAGTAAGTACAACCCATGAGCTCAAACCCCTATCAGCATGGAAACCCTAAGTTATGTACATTGAACGTCATAGACAAGTAAGAAGTCGCTTGCATAAGCGCACAAATGCTTGAACAAGATAACTAGCATACTATCAGCCTACTAGGACTCAAAATAGTATTGACATCGTACGCAAAGATGTCAAACATATACATAAAGGACTAGAAGTAATATGAGCTAACTTCTAGAACTACTAAACTCAAGCGTCGGAGTAGAAGTCAAGCATGTAGCCGCCAAGTAGCACGACATCCACGTCCTCTGAACTTGCACATCCTCCGGTATGTGCCATCCAGATCAAGACTCTTCAGCTTCGGCTTCAAACTCATCTTCAACCTGCATTGAGTCTTCAACTTCACCCTCTGTAAACTTTGTAACATTCTGGTCCTCCCCTCTCCTCCTAAAGAGCTTGATCCTCTTCCCTGCGGCTGGTATCTTGAGCACTGCACCATCTAACTCTCTCAAGGAGTATGTGGCATTATCATAAACTTCTAACACCACATAAGGTCCAAACCATCTCTTGGAAAACTTTCTGACAGTGCTATGTTGATTATCAAGACCACTATCATATACTAACACCCAATCACCTTCTTTAACTGGTTTGATCGTAATCTATGCATTCTATCAAATCTGCTTTTGCTTCTTTCTCTAGCAGTCTTCAACCTTTCCACAACTTTGGGAACATCCTCAGGTCTTCGTTCTAACTGTTGGATCCTTAATGCAAGAAGATCCTCCGTACTTCTACCATCTTCCCATGACAAAACATTCCAAGTAGGCACAACCTCCTCAATTGGCATCACATGTCTTTGCCCTAGTATCAACTCTGCTGGCATGTAACCTGTAACGGTACTATGAGTTGTACGATCTGTCCATAAAGCAAATGATAGCAGTCTAGACCATTCACGGATCTTACCCTTGCAAGCTTTTACCAAAGCTTTGATGATTGGCGGATGGCCTCGTTCGCTCTTACCATTTCCTTCAGGATTGTAAGCAGTAGTTAACGCCAACTTGATTCCCAATCGCTTGAAGAACTCAACTGCTTCTTGTGAATCCAGCTCACCTTTATCTGCAGATCTTTCTCACACACCCATATCTACAAATAACATCTTCAAGTAGAAAGTGACAGACACTAGCAGTGGTCTTCGTCCTCAAGGCACGACCTTCAACTTGGTTAGATAGATCTTCTCTAGCCAAGACTAGATACCTCATTTGTCCAAGCCCAAATGGCATAGTTACCAGATCCACTACCCATTTGTAATGAATGGCTAAAGGATAAATAGGATGCAATCCATCACGATGGCGTATGTTGGAATACATCTAGCAAGGTATACATGATGAAACAAACTGTATTACATCCTTATACATACCCTTCCACGAATACTTCTCCTTTATCTTGGCAAATGTAGCCCAAACTCCTCTGTGACCGGTGTCATGTTGTGGTTCGGCTCCTGTGTGAAATTCTTGTGTAACCTATGTTGTGTTTCTTTTCCGTGTTTCGTGAACCGTATCGCGTAACTCGCCGAACGGTGTGATGAGTGCCACGTTTGTGATTATCTGTTTAAGTGATCGCACGGTAGAGGAATGTGCCAAGTCATCGATCTGTGCGCGTTCACTTCAGTGGTCCTTGTCGCCGCGATTGTGTATAAAATGGGGGGTCGAAGGTTCATACGACATTCTCTCTCAGCGGGTGATTCGTAAGGGTTCTCGGTGGTCTGCATGGAGGAGTGAAGAACTGCAGGAGTGGTGGTTATGGACGGAGGTGTGTTACCGGTTCCAGATCTTCCTTTCCCGAATCCGTTTCACATCAAGCTTCATTGCATCCACCGCGATCACTTTCGACAGTGGTTAGTTGCGTACTTTGGTGATGAGTTCATGGGGAGGGTGATGGAGTTACAGCTTCCGGTGATCCTTCCAATCGTAACATACGGAGAGACTTGGGATATGACGGTGTACATTTTGTTGTGAAGAACGATGGATCTCAACTATCCATCGAACGTTCCTTTCAACCTTTGGGTCGATGTCCGGTGCCATTGCAGACCGAAGATCAATCATGGGGCTTGGATCGTGAGAAACTTCGGGCAAGAATATTACAATCGAGTGATAGCTTCACCGTTTCCTTTTGTCGTACCTTTTATTGTAGAACGTTTCCAGGTTGTAATATTGACGTTGTATTAGTCTGTGGTTCACTGGTTTCATTCTGGTTGAGCGCTTCTGTGTAGTTACGGACCGCGAAGAATCCATCGACATATCTGAAGGATTTTCTGAGGTCTTAGAGTGTTGTTGATGTCTTGTGTCTCCTTGGAGAGTAAAAATTCGTTCTAAGGGAAAAGTTAAGAGGAGAAAAGACAAAAAGTAAAGTTCTTTTTGCTCTTATTGGTCCACTTTTGGACCAATGGTGTTCTAGCTGATCCTCGCGACGTTTCTGTGGTTTCTGGAGGCTTCAGAGGTCCATTCGCGAAACGGAGGGTATGGTTGGAGAGCTCTCGACCGGGGCTACAATCTGGGCTGAAGAATCGATCGATTTGATGAAAGTATGAGCGCGTTATGATCAATTGAGTGGAGGGGGGTGAAATTTGTACCTACTGCTACGTTTCTGGTTGTTCTGAGAGACTCGCGAGGAGTTTTGAGGAGCTGTCTGTTGGGTTGGAGAACTGACGGCGTGCTGGTCATTTTGATATCAATTTGGTCAGTTTCTTGATCGATTTGGATTCTGAACCGACCGATTGAAGTTGAGAAGTGCAGATGGGATAAGGCGGGGACAGCGAACTGTGATAGCCATGGATAGTTTGCTATTGCTTAAGATCTGAGTCGAATTTCTGAGTGAAACTTTCCAGGATTGAAGAATGTCTTATCAGTAAGATACTTGGGAAGTTTCACCTCAAATGGTCGAGTAGTTTGTTCAGAATCTTGGATCAAATGTACCTGGGTCTGTAAAGCTCTGAAGTTAGCACAGATTACGGTTTGATCCATATCTGAGAATTGGTTTGAGATTTCGACCTGAAAATTGTTCAGGGTAGGAGTGAAGGGTCCAATCAAGCTTCCTGTGAAGTTTGATCATCATTGGTCGAGTAGTTTGGAAGGACTGAGATCTCAAAGTTCGAAAATACTTCTGTTATGAGCAGTTTCGGGTTTTTTCGGTATCATCTATTGTCAATTTGATCATTTTCGAGCAATTTGGAGAGGAGTTTGTTGCTGAAACTGCCATACCTGCATACAACTCGACATTGGAAGGTGTGGGGCTGATTTCAGCTCTTGGTGATGAAGGAGAACGGAGCCACCATGAGTCTTAAGCCGCTGTTTGGGTTCTCGGAGCTGCCAGGTACTACCGCCGTTGGTGCTATATTGAGATCTGAATAGTGTTTTGGATTATGCATGTTTTGCCTTGCTGGAATACTCGGTAGATCAGGGTGTACAGCAAGTTGTATCGATACTCTATCAAGTTGATTGAGTGATCTTAGTATCTTCTGATTGTACTATGAAGTTGTGATAGTTGGATTGATGGCCAGTTAGCGTCGCTGGGGAGCTATTCAGAAGTCAGGCTTCCAGTGATATAGATGAATAACTTCAGTTAGATAATACAGATCTGAGTATTTTTAGTTAGAATACAAAAGATCTGTTTGTAACACAAGTTTATGCAACCTATACGTAACCTTGGATCGTAGCAAGCTTTAAACTTGAGACGAGCGGATACAAGGTCACTCAGGCTAGAAGAGTAGATAGTGAAACATTTGAGTGGAAACATCCATATCTAGATCCAACCTTGTCAATCCACATACCTCTACACAGCCATATACCCCGTGTATTCCTAGACAGAAAAACACGTTATACGATAGCTGGTGAACTCGACGTGAAAAGTCTAGGGTGAGAGGTACGTGCGTGGTTTTGCCACCATGGACATTGAAGGGTTGGGTCATTACGTAGATGAGGCTTCTACATCTGGAGAGGCACCAAAGGTGACCAAGCTTTCACGGTCTGATATGCGATTGCTTGAGGCATTCGCGTTGGTAATGCAACAACAGCAAGCCACTGAACGGAAAGAAGCAATGGCTACTAAAGCCTTGCAATCTGTTGTGGGGTTGCTAGATCAGTTTGACGGGAAGAACATATCCAAGTACCTAAAGTACTATTCCCGAGAGATGGAGTTGAGCAAGGTGCCTGAAAGAGAGATGGTGAGTACATTTGCGCTTGCTGTCGTACCTGAACTACGAGAGCACATGAAGGACATCATCCGATCTCATGGTGCTACGTGGGAAGGATTTACTCTTCAGCTGAAAGAAGAGTATTCTTTAGAAGATGCAGACCGAGTGACTAAGAAGTCATTCATGGAGTGGGTAAACAAACCCAACAAAGGGCTTGTTGCCACAGAGCTATTTCGGGAGTATGAGAGACAATTCCTTCAGTTGTCTCGGATGGAGAAGCTCACATTGGAGAATGACAAGGTGGAGTTGTTTCTACAAGCAGCCAACAATGAATTACAAAGGGAGTTGGAGCTGCTTCTAGAAGATAGGATGGAAGACAACGGACTCACGACTGATTGGAGAAAAGTCTCTGAAGCAGTGAGTGTACTTGCCAAACGAGAGTACCGGAGAGGGAAGGTGGTGGTAAGACAAGAAGAGAGACCACCACCGATCATAGTACCTCGTAGACAACCAATGGTACCCAATGTGCAAGCACCTATTGTGCATGTACCTCAAGTTCCACTTCCTACTCTTCCTGTCCCGAAAGTTGCACCGCAAAGAGATGCTATGGAAGAGTTGGTGAAAGGGATGAGGGACTTGCAGATCAAGTTAGCAAGGTTGGAAGAGAAGGGAGGAGCACATGATACCAAACTTGCTCCTAAGCAAGATTATGTACAGAGATGCATTTGGTGTGATAGTTCTGATCATGCTCGAAGAGAGTGTGGTGATTTTGCCAAAACTCTACGAGATGGAGTAGTCTATTGGAAGGAAGGAAAGATTTCTCTGAAGGATAATGGAGAGATTCTTAGAACCAACTTCGGGAAAGGAGGAATGAAGCAAGTACTGGAGGAGTATCTATCTCAACATGCTACTGCGTCGGTAGAAGCTGCTACTTATGGAGTTGAGGTAGTACGAGAAAGAAGTGCTTCTAAGAAGCATGGAGATACTCTTGATATGTGGAGTCACGCGGTAAGCACGAATAAAAGGGGGAAAATGGCAAGGGAGGAGCTGCTCAGAACAGCCACAGCAATCAGAGGTGCTACTGGATGGGATGATCCTGTGGATACAATGTCTGTACATGCTTATTTGGCGAAGAGTCAACATGAGGCTCTCATGGAGGAGAAGCGCAAACGAGATGAAGCAGGCCCTAGCGAAGAGAGAACAGCTCTCAAGAGGCAAACAAGAGGAGAAAAGTTCAGACCGGAGATTATGTCTCTACCAGAGGAGACTATGGAAGAGGTCATATCCTCTACTCCTGAGAAGTCAGAGAAGAGCAGAGGTAAGGAGAAAGGTAAATCTCCTTCATACAAGCTTCAGTCTGATATTGAAGCTGCTACGGATCTGAAAGGAGTACTAGAAGAGAGAGTACTCAATGCCAAGATCGAGTTTACCTTGCGAGAGATCCTTGGGATTGCCAAGAGGGAGTTTCATGATGTCATTATTGACACCATCAAACGAAAAAGGCAATTGGCAGGAGAAACCGCTGTGTCTAATGCATTAGACACAAGGATATCAAGAGAGGAAGAGTTAGAACTAGCTCAATGCTGCATCAACCGCAAGGTTCGGTTTGAGGATGATAACAATGACAAGGTCCCTAGTCATTACACTAGAGGACATTGGGCTAGAGCTACTACCGAAGCCTTAGTGAAGGTGGGAGAGATGACAGATCCGGTGGTTGCTCTCATTGATCATGGATCAGAGATCAATATTGTCTCTAAGGACATCTACAAGCAAGGTGGATGGCCTGTTGATATAGATCATGGTTGGATGATCAGAACGGCGAACAACACACGAGGAGAACTCTACGGAGCTTGTCCTGATGTGAAAGTGAAGGTGGGAGATGTAACTATAGAACAAAACTTCTTTGTTCAAGATAGTACATCATACCCGGTGATACTCGGTCAACCTTACATTACAGCTGTGAGGATGGAGACCAAGGTTTTGGATGATGGATCTGCTTATGCGCGGATCAGAAGTCAAGATGGCAAGAGAGCGGTACAGTTTCTAACTGTATCAGCAAACCACGAGCGGAACAGAGATTATCTGAGGGGTGGCTCCTTGCCTAAGGTCACGGAGGAGTTCAAGGATTTTTGACAAGTACTGCTATAGAGCGAGGACATAGTGGTACACTGGAGAAGGTACTCTCGCTAGAGAAAGAAAGTGCTTTTTGTACAGGAGTTGTGAGATTTTCTGGGAATGGATTAGCTACACATACACGACTTGCTGACTTGCAGAAGTGGGAGCAGAAAGTTGTGCGAAAAACTGAAAAAGATCTAAAGAGAGTTGGTGTGCTTGAAGAGGATGATAAGATAGAAGGTGTTTATTTGGAGTTAGGATTGGGAGATTTCATCGAGGAACTTGCTATGCATGAGCAAGAAGATGAGGATCATGTGGTGGAAGTACACTCTAGGGAGCTCTATACAGCTATAGAGTCATTCGTAGATCCTGAAGTTAGAGTTGATACTAGGTACAAAACGGTAGACAAGAAGGTAAAACCTGTTGCTCAGCCGTTACCTAGTGATTCTAACCAGCGAGTCCAACAATCTTCGAAGGAGAAAAGCTTGAGAGATCTTAGCCGGGTCGGTCACAAGTTCACTGAAGCTACGCTCAAGGAGTTGAAGGTTGGTTCAGCAGATTTTCTTTTGTCTGTGGAGGAGAATAGGTTTAGGGAGATGTTAACTAGGCACGGGAAAGCTTTTGCTTTTGAAGCCTCAGAAATCGGATGTGTAGATCCTAGCATTGTGGCGCCAATGATCATATTCACAGTTCCACATGCTCCTTGGGACTTGAGGCCAATTCCTGTACCTAGAGCGCATTTACCAAAACTCATAGAGCTCTTGAAGGAGAAGATGCAGATGAAGATCTTGGAACCATCATTTGCACCATACTCTAGTCGTTGGTTTACAGTACCAAAGAAGAGTGGTGCATTACGGTTCATCCAAGATATGCAACCTGTGAACCAAGTGACCATCAGAAATACAGGCATAGGACCTATCGTCGGAGAGTTTGCTGAAGCGTTTGCTGGGAGGGCTATTTACTCTATAGGAGATCTTTACTCTGGATACGATCAGTTTCAACTTGCTGAACAGAGTAGAGATATCACCACCATGAGGACACCGTTGGGGTTGGTCAGAATGTGCACACTACCACAAGGAGCAACAAACTCGGTAGCGCACATGATGAACGGGATGAACAAGGTTCTCCGTGAGTTCATTCCTGAGAAGACCATGCCTTTCTTGGATGACATTCCAATTAAAGGATGCGTTGAGGAGGAGAAAGATGAGACAATGGATCAGAAGGGGTGTAGAAACTTTGTTGCTGATCACATTTCAGATTGTGATAAAATCTTATCACGACTTGAAGAGGCGCATTTGACACTATCAGGTGCCAAGTCTTCATTTGGAGTGCGAGAGGTTGTGATTGTGGGGCACTTATGTGGATGGTTTGGACGCAAGCCTGATCCTGGTAAAGTGGATGCTATACGGCGGATGAAGGATACTTGTGGTTCAACAACAGAGGTGAGAAGGTTTCTTGGAGCTTGTGTCTTCTATCATGTGTGGATTCCACATTTTGCACATGTGGCAGATCCTCTTTACGATCTGTTGAGAAAGCACAAGAGGTTTGCATGGGAGGAGAGACATACTGAGGCGATTCAGAGATTAAAGCAATTGTTATCTTCTCCACCTGTACTTCGTCGTGTGAGCTATGAGGATAGCAAACCAGTGATACTTACTGTTGATACTAGTCCGATAGCCATTGGATGGGCAGTAGGACAGGATGATGAAGAAGAGAATCGCTTTGCAGTCAGATTTGGAGCAAAGGTGTTGAGTGAGCGACATAGAAACTATCCTCAAGTGAAGAGAGAGTTATGGGGAGTAGTTACAGCTATGAAAGCTGAAAAGGACTATTTGATTGGAGCGCCAGTAATAGTAGAAACAGATTGTTTACCACTATTAGGGATGATTACAAATTGTAACACCCCTGATATTGCTATGCTACGCTGGATTGCTTACATCAAGTCCTTAAATCCTGAGTTTCGACACATAGCGGGGAAGAACAATCCAGTAGCTGATATGTTATCTCGTGCGAGGTATGAGGATGAGGAGGAGATGATAGAAGATACAGAAGACGTTGGTACTACTGTTTTCTGTAGAGCTCAAGGAGGTGAGAGTGAGCATTCGAAACCGTTCATGGAAGAGATATATGAAGGAGAATGGATAGACATAGGACGCTATCTAAGCATGTTGACTAGACAGCCAGGATGGAGTGATGCCCACTTTAAACAAATCAGGAGGAAGGCTTATAACTACTTGCTACAAGGTGGTTATTTGTGGAAACATGCTAAGCAAGGTGGTAAGATGCCACAAAGGGTTGTGTGCAAGGTTGACATGCAGAAGTTACTCATGCAGGAGTTTCATGAGAGCTTGTGGGCAGGACATAGAGGTATTTATGCCACCTTTACAAAGCTGAAGGAGAGATATTGGTGGCGTAACATGTACAGAGATGTAGTTCAATTTGTGGAGACATGCCAAACTTGTCAAGAGTATTCAGGAATTCGGCATCGAGATGGATTACATCCTATTTATCCACTTGCAATGCATTATAAGTGGGTAGTAGATCTTGTTATTATGCCAGTTGGTATATGGCAGATGCGATACTTAGTTTTGGCACGTGAGGATTTGTCCAACCAAGTGGAAGGGCGAGCCTTACGGACAAAATCCACAGAGGGAGTCTGCAAATTCTTGTTGGAAGATGTGATTTGTAGATATGGTTGTGTTGGGAAGATCACGGCTGATCGAGGGGAGCTGAACAATGATGAGGCTAAAGCGTTCTTCAAGAGGTGTGGTGTGAAGTTAGCTCTCACCACAGCCTACAATCCAGAAGGTAATGCGAAGAGTGAACGTGGTCATCCTCCTATTGTGAAAGCTATTGTGAAAGCTTGCAAGGGGAGGGCAAGAGAATGGCCAAGAATTCTTCCGTTTGCATTATGGGCTGATCGTTCGACTCATAGTTCAGTTACGGGATATATGCCGGCGGAGTTGATGCAGGGGCAGAAACCTATCATGCCCATTGAGGAGCACATACCTACTTGGAGTGTTCTACCTTGGGAGGATGGTATGTCTACAGAAGATCTTCTTGCTGTCCGAATCCGTCAACTAGAGAGAAGACCTGAAGATGTAGAGATTGCATTGGAGAAGCTGAAAGAGGCGCGCTTGAGAAACAAAGACAGATTCGATAAGCGTCATCGATTAAGGCCAAAGGAGATTAAAGAAGGAGATTGGGTGTTGGTCTACGATAGTAGCTTGGACAACCAACACAGTGCGCTTAGAAAATTCTCTAAGCGATGGTTCGGCCCGTATGTGGTTCTTGTCGTGCTTGACAATGCCACTTATTCACTAAGAGAGCTTGATGGGGCAGAGCTCAAGGTTCCCATTGCAGGCAAGCGTGTGAAACTCTTCAAGAAGCGAGATGAAGGGATAAGCATGGAGGAAGTCGGAGCAGAGTTTGATATCTTGGATGATGACGGAGAAGATTTGGATGACGAAGATATTGCCAACGACATCATTGAAGAAGATGAAGATATAGTGTGATGCCGACCACAACTTGTGAGTGTTGGCGCATACCAGAGGATGCGCAGGTTTAGAAGGGGTGGATGTCATGTTGTGGTTCGGCTCCTGTGTGAAATTCTTGTGTAACCTATGTTGTGTTTCTTTTCCGTGTTTCGTGAACCGTATCGCGTAACTCGCCGAACGGTGTGATGAGTGCCACGTTTGTGATTATCTGTTTAAGTGATCGCACGGTAGAGGAATGTGCCAAGTCATCGATCTGTGCGCGTTCACTTCAGTGGTCCTTGTCGCCGCGATTGTGTATAAAATGGGGGGTCGAAGGTTCATACGACATTCTCTCTCAGCGGGTGATTCGTAAGGGTTCTCGGTGGTCTGCATGGAGGAGTGAAGAACTGCAGGAGTGGTGGTTATGGACGGAGGTGTGTTACCGGTTCCAGATCTTCCTTTCCCGAATCCGTTTCACATCAAGCTTCATTGCATCCACCGCGATCACTTTCGACAGTGGTTAGTTGCGTACTTTGGTGATGAGTTCATGGGGAGGGTGATGGAGTTACAGCTTCCGGTGATCCTTCCAATCGTAACATACGGAGAGACTTGGGATATGACGGTGTACATTTTGTTGTGAAGAACGATGGATCTCAACTATCCATCGAACGTTCCTTTCAACCTTTGGGTCGATGTCCGGTGCCATTGCAGACCGAAGATCAATCATGGGGCTTGGATCGTGAGAAACTTCGGGCAAGAATATTACAATCGAGTGATAGCTTCACCGTTTCCTTTTGTCGTACCTTTTATTGTAGAACGTTTCCAGGTTGTAATATTGACGTTGTATTAGTCTGTGGTTCACTGGTTTCATTCTGGTTGAGCGCTTCTGTGTAGTTACGGACCGCGAAGAATCCATCGACATATCTGAAGGATTTTCTGAGGTCTTAGAGTGTTGTTGATGTCTTGTGTCTCCTTGGAGAGTAAAAATTCGTTCTAAGGGAAAAGTTAAGAGGAGAAAAGACAAAAAGTAAAGTTCTTTTTGCTCTTATTGGTCCACTTTTGGACCAATGGTGTTCTAGCTGATCCTCGCGACGTTTCTGTGGTTTCTGGAGGCTTCAGAGGTCCATTCGCGAAACGGAGGGTATGGTTGGAGAGCTCTCGACCGGGGCTACAATCTGGGCTGAAGAATCGATCGATTTGATGAAAGTATGAGCGCGTTATGATCAATTGAGTGGAGGGGGGTGAAATTTGTACCTACTGCTACGTTTCTGGTTGTTCTGAGAGACTCGCGAGGAGTTTTGAGGAGCTGTCTGTTGGGTTGGAGAACTGACGGCGTGCTGGTCATTTTGATATCAATTTGGTCAGTTTCTTGATCGATTTGGATTCTGAACCGACCGATTGAAGTTGAGAAGTGCAGATGGGATAAGGCGGGGACAGCGAACTGTGATAGCCATGGATAGTTTGCTATTGCTTAAGATCTGAGTCGAATTTCTGAGTGAAACTTTCCAGGATTGAAGAATGTCTTATCAGTAAGATACTTGGGAAGTTTCACCTCAAATGGTCGAGTAGTTTGTTCAGAATCTTGGATCAAATGTACCTGGGTCTGTAAAGCTCTGAAGTTAGCACAGATTACGGTTTGATCCATATCTGAGAATTGGTTTGAGATTTCGACCTGAAAATTGTTCAGGGTAGGAGTGAAGGGTCCAATCAAGCTTCCTGTGAAGTTTGATCATCATTGGTCGAGTAGTTTGGAAGGACTGAGATCTCAAAGTTCAAAAATACTTCTGTTATGAGCAGTTTCGGGTTTTTTCGGTATCATCTATTGTCAATTTGATCATTTTCGAGCAATTTGGAGAGGAGTTTGTTGCTGAAACTGCCATACCTGCATACAACTCGACATTGGAAGGTGTGGGGCTGATTTCAGCTCTTGGTGATGAAGGAGAACGGAGCCACCATGAGTCTTAAGCCGCTGTTTGGGTTCTCGGAGCTGCCAGGTACTACCGCCGTTGGTGCTATATTGAGATCTGAATAGTGTTTTGGATTATGCATGTTTTGCCTTGCTGGAATACTCGGTAGACCAGGGTGTACAGCAAGTTGTATCGATACTCTATCAAGTTGATTGAGTGATCTTAGTATCTTCTGATTGTACTATGAAGTTGTGATAGTTGGATTGATGGCCAGTTAGCGTCGCTGGGGAGCTATTCAGAAGTCAGGCTTCCAGTGATATAGATGAATAACTTCAGTTAGATAATACAGATCTGAGTATTTTTAGTTAGAATACAAAAGATCTGTTTGTAACACAAGTTTATGCAACCTATACGTAACCTTGGATCGTAGCAAGCTTTAAACTTGAGACGAGCGGATACAAGGTCACTCAGGCTAGAAGAGTAGATAGTGAAACATTTGAGTGGAAACATCCAGATCTAGATCCAACCTTGTCAATCCACATACCTCTACACAGCCATATACCCCGTGTATTCCTAGACAGAAAAACACGTTATACGATACCGGCCCATAGACTCTCATGGAACTCCTTGATCAGCTTCTGCTGCAATTCTAGGTCACATACCACCCGCTGTGGTACACCTCCTTGTAGCTTAGGGCGCTTCCATAGATGTCCTCCATATAAAAAGTACCCATAAGCTGTTCTACGGATCCTCTTGAAATCTGCATCAGACCAGCCTTCTTGCCTTTCCAATGAACTCAAATAGCGTCCAGGATCCAACCACTCGTCATCGTACATAGTTTCCTCAAATAACTCCAATGGAGCTGCAAAACAGCCTATCCTTTCTAGCAAGAACACTAGAATAGAACTCTGTTCCCACATCCTCCTAGTCATCTATCATTTCCTTTTCACCGTAATACCTAGCCCTTGATAACATATCTGCCACAGGATTGTCTTTTCCTGCAATATGTCTAAACTCTGGGTTCAAGGACTTGATATATGCTATCCACCTCAACATAGCAATATCTGGAGTTGTACAACTAGTGATCATTCTCAAGAGAGGTAAACAATATGTCTCCACAACCACAGGTGCTCCTATCAAGTATTCCTTATCACTCTTCATCGCAATAACTACTCCCCATAGCTCTCTCTTGACCTGAGGGTAGTCTCTCTGCCGTGAACTTAACACCTTAGCTCCAAAACGCACCACATATCTATTTCCATCCTCATCATCTTGTCCTATAGCCCATCCAATGCCAATAGGACTAGTATCAATAGTAAGGATAAAAGATCTGCCCAACTCATATGTTACCTTCTGTAGAGTTGGTGGTGAAGACAACAGATCCTTCAACTTCTTCATAGACTCGCTTTGCTCCTCTTGCGATTGAAATCTTTGCCCCTTCCTCAGCAACTTGTACAACGGATCTACTACATGTGCAAAGTGTGGAATCCATATATGATAAAACACACATGCACCTAGAAATCTTCTCACCGCAGTAACCGATCCACACGTCTCCTTCATTCTTCGAATGGCATCAATCTTATCTGGACAAGGTTTCCGACCATAAGACCCACATAGGTGTCCCACTATTAACACCTCCTGTTCTCCAAATACAGACTTTGCTCCTGATAAAGTCAAATGAACCTCCTCCAGTCGACTCAATATCTTATCGCAGTCAACTATATGGTCTGCAACAAACTTACGGCACCCCCTCTGATCCTTTATCTCATTCTTCTCCTCCTCAGCACATCCTTTGATCGGCACATCATCAAGGAATGGCATAGTTTTTTTAGGAATGAAATCCCTCAAAACTTTATTCATGCCATTCATCATATGTGCTACAAAATTGGTAACACCTTGTGGCAAGGTGCACATCCTTAGTAACCCCAAAGGTATCCTCATTGTAGTCAAGTCTCTACTCTCAGAGGACAACTGAAACTGATCATAACTTGAATATAAGTCTCCCATTGAATAGATAGCACGATCAGCAAAAGCCTCTGCAAACTCGTCTACAATAGGTCCTCTACCCATATTCCTGATAGTCACCTTGTTAACTGGCTGCATATCTTGAATGAATCTCAAAGCTCCACTCTTCTTCGAAACAGTAAACCATCTACTAGAATAAGGAGCTATGGATGGTTCCAAGATACCCATCCTAATCCTCTCATTGAGCAAGTCTATCAGCTTTGGTAGATGAGCTCTAGGTACAAGGATATGACGTTTCCAAGGCACATGCGGTATAGTAAAGATTACCATAGGTGCAACTACACTTGGATCTACACATCCTACTTCATGTGATTCAAACGCAAACGCCTTACCATGCCTAGATAGCATCTCCCTGAAGCTCTTCTTCTCTTGCTCAGTAAGAAATCCATCACCTCCAATCCTCAGCTCCTTCAGTGTTGTTTCTGTGAACTGGTGTCCAATTCTTCTCGGTCCTCTGAGCGTCGATTCTCGTGCAGCTTGCTCCATCTTCTGATTGTAATCGAGTGGTAAAGACAAAGCCACTGGTTTGACTTTCTTTGTCACTGACTTGTACTTGGTCTCCACATACACCTCTTGTCGATCTATAAACTTATCAATTACATCATAAAGCTCATTGGAGCTTACTTTCACCACTCTATCTACATCATCTATAGAACTTTCTACTATAGATTTCAACTCCCCTATAGTATCTACCAAATACTGCTCTTCAAACACTCCAGATATGTATTCATCTCCTGCTAACTCTCCACTATCCCACAAAGACTGCTGTACATACTTCACATGTTGCCTCTCAAATCTCTTCAGATTCTCAACCTTCCTATAACACACTGATCCACATGATGTCAATCCTAAGAAGCTAGTGGATAAAGCTTCCTGCTCTACTGGATCAGGCGAGAATCCTTTCTCTACTGTACCGTTGAAGTCTCTCTCTTCAATGATACTCTGTCAAAACCCCTAGACTCTCTAAACTCCTGAGTAATCTTAGGTAGTGGACGGTCTCTCAAGCTATCACGATTCCTCTCAATTCTGCAGCAACGGTCAAAAACTGAACAGCTCTTTTGCCGTCTCTACTACGTATCCTAACATAGGCTGAACCATCATCCATAACTCGTGTCTCCATTCTAACAGAAGTAATGTAAGGCTGCCCTAGAATGATAGGATACGTTGACATGTCTTGCACAAAGAAATTCTGAACATCACTGATGTCACCCACAGTTATCTTGATGTTGGGACAAGCACCATAGAGTTCTCCCCTCTGGTTGTTGGTAGCACGGATAAGCCATCCATGATCGGTGTCTATGGGCCACCTCCCACGCTTGTACAGCTCCTTAGACATCAGATTAATCTCTGAGCCGTGATCAATCAATGCCACCACAGGTTCCTCCAGATCTCCCAACTTCACCAAGGTCTCTGTGGTTGCTCTTGCCCAATGGTTGTGAGAGTAATGGCTCTTCTGCGATGCTTCCACCTCATCTTCAAACCTCACGTGCTGATACGATCTCCCTTCTGATACTTGAGAGCAGTAACTAGCAACCTCATCTTCCTCATCCTCCGACAGTTTGGTCTCTAGAGCGTTAAGCGTAGCTGCTTCACCCAAAATCTGACGTTTCCTCTTGATGATATCTATGATAACCTCATGGAACTCACGCTTTGCAATCTCAAGAATCTCACCCAAAGTAAACTCAACCTTC
The DNA here is from genome assembly GCA_036924285.1 of Asterella californica. NCBI lineage: Eukaryota > Viridiplantae > Streptophyta > Marchantiopsida > Marchantiales > Aytoniaceae > Asterella > Asterella californica. The sequence continues at coordinate 24,771,132 of JAYKYS010000006.1, read as the reverse complement.
CCATTCAAGATACGATTCTCTAACACCTGCTTCAAGTCTGTAGCAATCTCATTGTTTGACTGAAGTTTGTATGCAGACATCTTACCCTTCTCTTTGCTTCTCTCCTTCTCTTTTGGTGTTGTAGATGGTAGATCCTCCATAGTTTCCTCCCGAGTAGGTGTTGTCTCCTACCTTGCCTCTGGTCTAGCCCTTTCACTCCTTGTAGCAGGTCGTTTGGCTGTAGAAGCCTCACCTGCATCCTCCCTCCTGCGTTTTTCTTCTAGTACAGCTTCATGCTGACTTCTTGCAACATAAGCATGCACTGACATAGTATCCACAGGGTCATTCCATCCTGTAGTTTCTCGAATTGAGTTGCCAACCCTTCGTAGCATATCCTTGTCTAGCTCTGTTCTAACTACGGACCGCACTACATCAGACCACAATCCAGTAGACCCTTTTTCTCTCTCCACTTTCACTCCACATGTAGCAGCATTCACAAGAGAAACAGCATGTGATGCTGATATCTCATTCACAAGTCTTTTCATACCACCCTTGCCAAAGTTGGTTCCCAACATCATCCCAGTCTCTCTCAGATGGATCTTACCATCTTTGAAGAAGATCAGATCCTTCCTCAATGCATCTGAAAACTCCCAACAATCTCTTCTTACATGGTCTAGACTATCACACCATATACAACGATGAACAAAGCCTTCTCTCATCTGAGGTCACTACATAGCAGGCTGTACATTCTGCTCATTCTCTTCTAACCTAGTGAGCTTAAGCTTAAGCTCCTTCATATCCTTAATCAACTCATCAAGGGGTGAGTCTTCCTCTCTAGCAATTACCAAAGCCGGTTTAGTAGGCAACTGCTTGACAGGAATTATCAGAGGTGCTGCTTCACTTACCACCACCTTGTCCCTTCTTCTTTGTCTCTTGGTCAGCAAAGAGACAACCTCTTCAACCTCCTTCCAATCAGTCTTTAATCCTCTCTCCTCACTCTTGTCTTCCAACAACATCTCAAGCTTCTCCTGAATAGTCACGTCCGCTGCTTGTAAGAAAAGCTCTGTCTTCTCCACCTCTAGTGTAAGCTTCTCTGTCCTAGAAAGCTGAGCATACTGGCGATCAAACTCCCTTAACAACTCATTTACAGACAAACCTTTGTTAGGCTTAACCACCCACTCCAAGAACGTTCTCTTGGTCACCCTCTCTGAATCTTCAATGTAGTACTCCTTCTTCAAAGTCCGCATAAAGCTCTCCCAACTCTGTCCTTGCTGCTGCTTGAGCACTTCACACGTCCACGAATCTCAAGCACAACAGCAAGTTCAAAGTTCTCCACCATCTCCTTCTCAGGTACCTTGTTCACCTCCATCTCCCTAGCATAGTATCGCACGTACTTGAAAATATCTGTCCCCTTGAACTGGTCCATCAGATGCACCACAGATTGCAACGCCTTGGTTGCTAATACCTCTTTCCTCTCTGTGCTCTGCTGCTACTACATAAACATGGAAAAAGCTTAGAACATCTTCATCGTAGCAGCATCCAACTGAACACGTTGTTGAGCAGCAGCAGCACCTCCACTTGATGATCCTTGGTTGGTCATGATATCTGATCCTGTAACACTCTCAAGAAAACTCCCACCCTAGGTGTTTCACGTCGAGTTCACCAAAAGAGAGTATGTCGGAGTGTGATCCGTCTACCTAGAAAAGCGCCGGGCTTCTGGCTGTGGATGTTTACTCAAGAAGTTGGCTTTCAGGTTACAACAGGAGCTATAAGCACTCACACAGGTGTGTAAGATCCTGTAATATGCTCAGAAAGTGAAATTCAGGTCTAACTGGCAATAATAGGATTGGACGGTGAACTTCAACACTCACGGAGAGAAAAACTATGAAGGTTTAGACTTCTAAACTTCCCCTACATGTAAATAAGGTCCTACTAAACACACACACGAAGTTTCAGCCTTAGATCAAATTCCAGCACCGAGATGTGGACAGAAAAGTTTTGAGTAAGAAAATTATAGCAATTTCTGGTACCCAGGTGGCTATTTCGACCTATAACAGAAGATTGACTCGATCACTTTCAAGGATTCTTACAGGATTTGAAGTCTACAGGATGCTGAACATCCCTGTGAAGTTTGGACTCCTGATTGTACACATAACTCCTGATTGTACACATAACAAGTGACACTGAAAACCCTAAATCCAACAAAAGTGATTCAGTTCTGGCACAATCCGAACTTCAATTGCTCATAACTCCGTCTTTATTGCCTCAAATCGATCGAGAATTTCACTGAAAGTGCTTGGCATGACGAGCTCTACCCTCCTGTGCTCTCAGATTTCGAAGTCCCTTCACCAAATGCTCGAAATCCTCTTTAGATCTCTGTTTCTAAATTTAGAGTTTTACAAAAGACAAAAACAGACCAATGAGAGTTCATAGCTCCACTTGGTTGTCCTTTAGTATCCTAATCCACGTGGTAACCTAACTTCACTCATAGGCTACCACGTTAGCTCCCCTAAAATGCCAACATAAATCTTAAACTACCTAAAATGACACGCAACCCTGAAAGATAACTTAAACCAGCTAGAAAGCGCGCATGGGCGACAAGTAAGTACAACCCATGAGCTCAAACCCCTATCAGCATGGAAACCCTAAGTTATGTACATTGAACGTCATAGACAAGTAAGAAGTCGCTTGCATAAGCGCACAAATGCTTGAACAAGATAACTAGCATACTATCAGCCTACTAGGACTCAAAATAGTATTGACACCGTACGCAAAGATGTCAAACATATACATAAAGGACTAGAAGTAATATGAGTTAACTTCTAGAACTACTAAACTCAAGCGTCGGAGTAGAAGTCAAGCATGTAGCCACCAAGTAGCGCGGCATCGTGAAGGTTGTCCAAGAAAACACGAGGTTCTTGATTGTGGAGATATCATGTGCTAAACAGAGACAAGAAAGAGAGAGACAAGCACGAGAACGAGCGTTGCAATATATACCAACTCTCAATTTATATACACTGCTGGTTCTTTCTCCATAAGAACACAAAACGAGTCCCTAAATCTCAATTCAGACCCAAAACTACCGAAGCGTTATCGTATAACGTGTTTTTCTGTCTAGGAATACACTGAATATATGGCTGTGCAGAGGTATGTGGATTGACAAGATTGGATCTAGATCTGGATGTTTCCACTCAAATGTTTCACTATCTATTCTAGCCCGAGTGACCATGTATATGCTCGACTCAAGTTTACAGCTTGCTAGATCCAAGGTTACGTATAGGTTGCATAAACTTGTGTTACAAACAGATCTTTTGTACTCTAACTAAAAGTACTCAGCTCTGTACTATCTAACTGAAGTTATTCCTCTATATCACTGGAAGCATGACTTCTGAAATAGCTCCCCAGCGACGCTAACTGCCCATCAATCCAACTATCACAACTTCATAGTACAACCAGAAGATGCTATAAGATCACTCAATCAACTTGATAGAGTATCGATACAACTTGATGTACACCCTGGCCTATCAAGCATTCCAACAAGGTAAAGCATGCATGCTTCAAGGCACTACTCAGATCTCAATATAGCACCAACAGCGGTAATACCTAGCAGCTCCGAGAACCCAAACAGCGGCTTAAGATTCATGACAACTCCGTTCTCCTTCATCACCAAGAGCTGAATTCAGCCCCACACCCTCCAATGTAGAGTTGTATGCAGGCATGGCAGTTTCAGCAACAAACTCCTCTCCAACTTGCTCAAAAATGACCAAAATGACAATAGATGATACCGAAAAACCCGAAATTGCTAACAACAAAAGTATCTTTGAACTTTGAGACCTCAGTCCTCCCAAACCAGTCGACCAATGATGATCAAACTTCACAGGAAGCTTGATTGGACCCTTCACTCCTACCCTGAATAATTTTCAGGTCGAAATCTTAAACCAATTCTCAGATATGGATCAAATCGTAATCTGTGCTAACTTCAGAGCTTTACAGACCCAAGTACATTTGATCCAAGATTCTGAACAAACTACTCTACCATTTGAGGTGAAACTTCCCAAGTATCTTACTGATAAGACATGCTTCAATCTTGAAAAGTTTCACTCAGAAATTCGACTCAAAACTTAAGCAATAGCAAACTATCCATGACTATCACCGTTCGCTATTCCCGTCTTGTCATGTCTGCACTTCTCAACTTCAATCGGTTGGTTCAGAATCCAAATCGATCAAGAACTTGATGAAATTGATATCAAAACGACCAGCACGTCGTCAGCTCTCCAACCCAACAGACAGCTCCTTAAAACTCTTCGCGAGTCTCTCGGAACAACCAGAAACGTAGCAGTAAGTACGAATTGCACCCCCTCCACTCAATCGATCATAACGCGCTCATCCTTCCATCAAATCGACCGATTCTTCAGCCCAGATTGTAGCCCCTGTCGAGAGCTTTCCAACCATATCTTTCATTTCGCGAATGGACCTCCGAAGCCTCCAAAAACCACAGAAACATCGCGAGGATCAGCTAGAACACCATTGGTCCAAAAGTGGACCAATAAGAGCAAAAAGATCTTTACTTTTGTCTTTTCTCCACTCAACTTTTTCCTCTAGAACGAACTTTTACTCCCAAGGAGACACAAGACATCAACAAGACTCTAAGACTTCAGGAAATCCTTGAGACATGTCGAAGGATTCTTTGCGGTCCGTAACTACACAGAAGCGCTCAACCAGAATGAAACCAGTGAACCGCAGACTAATACAACGTCAATATTACAACCTGGAAACGTTCTACAATAAAAGGTACGACAAAAAGAAATGATGAAGCTATCACTTGATTGTAATATTCTTGCCCGAAGTTTCTCACGATCCAAGCCCCATGATTGATCTTCGGTCTGCAATGGCACCGGACATCGACCCAAAGGTTGAAGGAACGTTCGATGGATAGTTGAGGTCCATTGTTCCTCACAACAAAATGTACACCGTCATATCCCAAGTCTCTCCGTATGTTACGATCGGAAAGATCACCGGAAGCTGTAACTCCATCACTCTCCCCATGAATTCATTACCAAAGTACGCAACTAACCACTGTCGAAAGTGATCGCGGTGGATGCAATGAAGCTTGATGTGAAACGGATTCGGGAAAGGAAGATCCAGAGCCGGTAACAAACCTCCGTCCATAACCACCACTACTCCTCCATGCAGACCACCGAGAACCCTCACGAAACACCCGTTGACAGAGAATACCGTATGAACCCTCGACCCACCATTTTATACACAAATGCGGCGACAAGGACCACTGAAGTGAACGCGCACAAATCGATGACTTGGCACGTTCCTCTACCGTTATCGTGTCGGATATTTTGCGTGAAGGATGTCCAGGAAAACACGAGGTTCCTGGCTGTGGAGATATTGTGTGTTGAAACAGAGACAAGACAAAGAAAAACAACCACGAAAACGAATGCTGCGATATATACACTCCCAAATGTATGTACACTGCCATTTCTTTCTCCTAACAGTAAAGAACTGATAATCAGACCTGAGCGGTCCGTAACCTACTTCAAAAGCTTTAAAACAAACCCCTAAATCACAACCCCGACCCAAAACCACCGAAGCGTAGCTCAAAGCAAGAGAAACTTCTCTTTGCTAACAAACAGAGCCATAGCAGTATCACAAGATCCAAACCCAAGTCCAAACCACATCCATGTATAAGCTCTTAGCTAAAGCTAGCTACCTCAAGCTGTATACAACCAACCAGAATTCTAACGAACTCAAAAGAGCAAAACCCGTAGCGAAGAAACCGAAAAAGGCCTATCTGTGGACTTCCTCTTTTCGCTAAACGGACTTCAGATGTCGATAGGGTCTCCTCCGCTGACTCCGTTAACCCAAGAAACCTTCAGATCCGACTCCCAACAGCCGAGATATCGCCGATTTTCGGTCGCAGGTGATCGAACCTCCAAAAACTCCTCCCTGCGGCTTAAAACCGCTCACACCGCACAAACGGATCGTCCAAACTGATATCCGTCTTCGCTGGCAGATAGATCTAGCTACCCTGAACCCAACGAGACTCCAAACAAGTCGTTTGGAGTTCCCCTTGCAAAACCACTCGAGAAATTTGGCCGCAGGTTGCAAAAAACTGACATAAATCAGCTCCCTGCGGCTCAAACTTGCTCACCACACTCAAACCAACAATCCAATTCACACACGGTCTTCTCCTATGAGTAGATGAAGACTCCCTGATCGCGTAGGCACCAAGAACGAAGAGCTTGGCTCACCGATCGCGAAGAACAGTCCAACCTCAGGTCGCAGGTGAACGAAAATCTGATGTAAGCGCTTTCCTGCGAGCCAATTTCACTCAGAACTTCCAAACCGCCCGATGAAAACTGGTATCGTCTTCAATTTTTTGTAGAACTTGGTGTTCTGATCCCGTTGGATCCAAGGACAGCAAGTTTGGACTCCGGAACGGTCCGAACGGTCCAACTCTCCTTCACAGGTAACTGAAAACTTCAAATCTACTTCCTGCGTCTCAATTTCTCTCAGTACACACTCCCCGATCAGTTTCTTCCCAAACCGTTTGAACCAGTGCGTAGCCTGCACAGATCTGAACCCAACGACGCCTTGCGCGCTTGCATTGGACTCCTAAATCTCTCGAACCGTCCGTTGACAGGTCGCAGGCGCAAGCTAGCCCCTTAAGCACCCCCCTTGCAACAGCCTCTGTACGTACCGTTCTCTCCTGAATCTCCTGAATTATAAGAAGCAGGCCCCTTGCGTCCTTGATATAACGTCTGAAGCCCTAAATACCCAGTCAGCAAGTAACCAAGGGCCTAGCTTGATTTTACCTTCTTTCGAATCGCATAACTTTTTCTCTGGATGTCCAAGCGAAGTAAACAAGATGCCCATGGAATGCTGACAACGAGCTCTACCCATCTATGTGATGAAAGTGAAGATCCGAAGTTGCGCCAAAAGCCCGTAAGCTGGGGCCTAGCTTGTTTTCTCCATCTTTCGAGTCCTGTAACTTCTCCACTAGGCGCCCAAACGAAGTAGACAAAGTGCCTATGGAAAGCTGACAAAGAGCTCTACCATCTATGCGATGAAAACAAAGATCCGAAATGGTGCCAAAAACCCGTAAGCTAGGGCCTAGCTTGTTTTCTCCATCTTTCGAGTCCTATAACTTCTCCACTAGGCGTCCAAACGAAGTAGACAAAGTGCTTATGGAAAGCTGACAAGGAGCTCTACCCATCTATGCGATGGAAATGGAGATCTGAAATTGTGCCAAAAACTCGTAAGCTAGGGCCTAGCTTGTCTTACCCATAAGTGTCTTTGGAGCGACAAAAGTCAAAATTTAATTTTCATGTAGGAGCCGGTCCACGACACGACACCGTGCGATCACTTAAACAGATAATCACAAACGTGGCACTCATCACACCGTTCGGCGAGTTACGCGATATTGATCACGAAACACAGAAAAGAAACACAACCTATGTTCCATGAGAATTTCACACAGGAGCCGAACCACAGCACGACAGCGTAACTCAAAGCAAGAGAACATCTCTTTGCTAACAAAAAGAGCTACACCAGTATCACACAATTCAAACCCAAGTCCAAACAACGTCCATGTACAAGTCTTTAGCTAAAGCTAGCTACCACAAGCTGTACATAATCAACTAGAACTCTAACGAACTCAAAAGGAGAAAATCGTAACGAAAGAATTGAAAAAAGCATATTTGGAAACTTTCTTCTTTCACCAAACGGTCTTCAGATGTCGATAAGGTCTTCCTTCGGGACTCCGTTGGTCCTAAGAACTCTCAAATTCGACTCCTAACAGATGAGATATCACCGATTTTTTGTTGCAAGTGACTTAACCTCTAAAAACTCCTTCCTGTGGCTTGGAACCATGCACACCGCAAAACGAATTGTCTGATCTGAGATCAGTCTTCTCTAGTAGATAGATCTGGCAACCTTCAACCCTAGGAGACTCCAAACAAGTTGTTGCTCTCACGAAACCACGCAAGAAATTTGATCACAGAAAGCAAAAAACTGACGTAAATCGACTCCTTGCGGTTCAAACTCGCTCACCACACGCAAACCAACAATCCAGTCCACATACGGTCTTCTCTTATGCGTAAGTGAAGACTCCTTGATCGCCTAGGCATCATGAACGAAGAACTTGACTCACTGATCATGAAGAACAACCCAACCTAAGATCGCAAGCGACGAAAAACTGACATAAGTGCTTCTCTACGAGTCAATTTCAGCCAGAACTCCCAAATTGTCCAATGAAACTTCATATCGTCTTCAATTTCCTGAAGAACACGTTCTTATCCCGATGGATCCAAGGACAGCAAGTTTGGACTCCGGAACGGTCTGAACGGTCCAACTCTTCTTCGTAAATCATTGAAACACTCCAAAGTTTTTCCTTATGTCTCAATTTTTCTCAAAACACACTCCTCGATTCGCCTCTTCACGAACCGTCTCAACAAGTGCGTAGCCTGCATAGATCTGAACCCAATGACGTCTTGCGCATTTGCATTGGACCTCCAAATCTCCCGAACCGTCTGCCGACAGATCGCAAGTGCAAGTTGCCCCCTTACATCAGTCGCAGTACGTGAAGTTTTTCACAGATAATAAACAAGCAGACCCTTTGTATCCTTAGTATAACGCCAAGAACCGCAAATACACAGTCAGCAAAAGTAAGCTAGAGTCCAGTTGATTTTATCATCTTCCGAACCTCGTAATTTCACCACTAAGCGTCCAAATGAAATTGATGAAATCCTCACAGAAAGCTGACAACGAGCTCTACCAGTTCATGTAATGAAAGTGACGATCCGAAGTTGTGCAAAAAGCTCATAAGCTAAGGCCTAGTTTGAGTTTTCCATCTTCTGAGTCTCGTAACTTCACCACTAGGCGTCCAAATAAAGTAGATGAAGTGCCCATGGAAAGATGACAATGATCTCTACCAGTTGATGTAATGAAAATTGAGATCTGAAGTTGTGTAATAGAACTCATTTTTAATCCTAAGAGCATCTTTAGAGCGATAATGATATGTATCAAAAATAGATTTTCATGTAGGAATCGACCCACGACACGATAATGTGCAAGTTTAGAAAATCCTCACTCGTCTACCAAACAGCATCCAGCGCAACCCCGTCTCCCAGATACAGGGTACGGCGTTCAGCCATCAGCATCTGAAAGCAAAAAATACATATGTGCGGTGTAAACGCTTATTCCCAACCATATTATTCGCACAAGAGAGACTAAAAAATCCATTTCGAGAATCTATATGAGGAGAAAACATTTGTGAATGAATGAAGTTTCTCTAGTGTGAGCGATCTAAAAAGACATTATCAATCGGTTATAACTTTATATAATTTTGTCTTATTAAACTCACTCAAAATGTACTTTCAAATTTCTTAGTACAAAACATCAGTCAATGCATCTCCACATCTTCTCCACGTTGCTTATTCACAAAATGTCTGTCAATGCATCTTCACATCTTCTCCATTTTGCTTATTCACAAAACGTCTATCAATGCATCTTCACATCTTCTCCACGTTGCTTATTCATCTCGCATCTCGAGAGTACAATGATCTCCGAGTGTAAGCATATTTAATGGTGCATCCGCTGCGGCTCGTATTTGTCTTCCTTTCATATAAAATGATTTTGAAACGAGAACTTATTTATTCTCCTTGGCCTTCTGCGTTTTCGAAAAGAGCGAATATATATCCGATGCTGTGAAAAAAGACTATGTTGTCGTGAAATAAGGCTTTTTCAGTCTGCTGTTTTTTCCGGCCATGCCCTACACTGGCAAAAATTCTGCCATACCAGTCTGCACGTATACGCGGTCCATTTTTATCGAACATGATTTTTTCCTTGCTTCAATAGGAAGCACGCGACAACATCATTGCTTAAACATCATGCATTGCTTCAACATCATTTTTCTTTGCACGTACATGCAGTCAGTTTTTTTTAACATAATTTATTCCATATTCCTCGTACAGCAAGCATGATGACAACATTGCGAGCGCAGTAGTGAAGCTAAGGTACTGCTCGTCCGCATTTTCATACACTAACCTGACATGTTTCTTTTTCTTTCTCTGTACAGAAGCAACCATGAAATATCGAGATAGATTTTTATTCGGGACCATTCTTCCGTCGTATTGCTCAAGGACAAAAACAATACCGCTTGTACTGTTGACTGTAGTGTAAGAAAAGTGAAATCATAGAAAAACATAGAGATATGACAACGTTGTTCTCTTCTGCTAAGTGGCTATCAACGCTGTAGAGAAACCGAGAAGAAGAATAGCTATTGGTCTTTCACCGAAAGTGCATGGCGTTATATTGCTGAAGGAGGAAAAAATATAACGAATGTATAGATGACTGTAGTGCAAAAAAGCTGAAGCAAAGATAAGGAACATTCTCCTGTTGTGATAAGTGCCGACTGAAATCAAGATGAAAGACACTGACCTTTCGACGATAATGCTTGTCGTCTCCTGCTCGTATGGAACATAAGAAAAGATAGGGAATGTTCTCCTCTTGTGATAAGTGCCCAGTGAAACCAAGACGAAGGATAGCGCCTTTCTAGCAATAGTGCTTGCCGCAGTACTGTCTTTTCTTACACTGTTGTCTGCTCTGCACGCAAAACAAGAGTTAGGTACGAAAGTATAAGCTTATGAGTTTAGGTTTAGGTTTAGGGTTTTGAGACAGGAGACAGAAGCAGACAAAGTACCTTCCGTTGCTCGTTGGCCCGTCCTATCTCGAAGTAAAGCACTGCAAAGGAAAATGTAGTCAAGAAAAACTTGGACGATTTTGAATCAATGAGCGCTCTTCCTCTTCAGGAGTGAGAGTGGTGAACTACCGTCGTCGATCTTCACGGTTGGAGAAGAATATTGTATCAATATCTCTCATGGTTATGATCTATAGATGTACAATGGATTTCCAAAGCGCCTCACTTCTCGCTCGTTGTATACCATCATTAACCATTTGCAAGATGGAGCATACTTGCTAGACCAAACCATCGGCCGCTTTTGTATTTGTTGAACTGCAAAGCGCTATTGTGTCAGATTTTTCGTGAAGGTTGTCCAAGAAAATGTGAGGTTTCTGGTTGTGTAGATGTAGTGTGCTGAACAGAGACAAGAAAGAGAGAAACTAGCACGAAAACGAGGATCGCAATATATATCAACCTCCAATGTATATACACTGCCGTTTCTTTCTCTCTAAGAACAGAAAACTGAGAAACAGTCTTGAGCTGTATGTAATCTGCACCAACCCCTTTAAAATGAGCCCCTGAATCTCAACCCAGACCCAAAACAATCGAAGCGCAGCTCAAAGCAAGAGAAACATCTCTTTGCTAACGAAAAGAGTTACACTAATGTCACACGATTCGAACCAAGTCCAAACAACGTTCACGTACAAGCCCTTAGCTAAAGCTAGATACCACAAGCTGTACATAACCAACTAGATGTCTGACGAACTCAAAAAAAAAAACTCGTAGCGAAGGAACCGAAAAAGGTCTATCTGAGAACTTTCTCCTTTCGTCAAACGATCTTCAGATGTCGATAGGGTCTTCTTCCCTGACTCCATTGGCCTAAGAAACCTTCAGTTTCAACTATAGACAGCCGAGATATCGTCAATTTTTGGTCGCAGGTGACCGAATCTCTAAAAACTCTTTCTTGCGGCTTAAAGTCGCACACACCGTCCAAACCAACATTCCAATCCACATACCGTCTTCTCTTGTAGATAGATCTAACTATCTAGAACTCACCGGGACTCCAAACAAGCCGTTTGGAGTTTCCTTTGCAAAACCACATAAGAAATTCGATCATAGGATGCAAAAAACTGACGTAAATCGACTCCCTGAGGCTCAAACTCGCCCACCACACCCAAACCAACATTCCAATCCACATACCGTCTTCTCTTCTGCGTGAATGAAGACTCTTTGATCGTGTAGGCACTGAGAAAAAAAGAGCTTGGCTCACTGATCGCGAAGAAAAACCTAATCTCAAGTCGAGTGCAACGAAAAATTGACATAAGCACTTTCTTGCAAGTCAATTTCCTTCACATCTCTCAAATCATCGGATGAAATTTCGTATCATCTTCAATTTCTTGAAGAACTCGATCTTCTGATCTTGATGGATCCAAGGACAGCAAGTTTGGACTCCGGAACGGTTTGAACGATCCAACTCTCCTTCACAGATCACTGAAGCACTCCAAATTCTTCCCTGTGTCTCAATTTTCCCTAGAACGCACTTTCTGATCTGTCTCTTCACGAACCATCTTAACCAGTGCGTAGTCTGCATCTGAATCCAATGACTCCTTGCGCGTTATCGTGTCGGATATTGCGTGATGGATGTTCAAGAAAAGACGAGGTTCCTGACTGTGGAGATCATGTGTACTGAACAGAGACAAGGCAGAGAAAAACAACCACGAAAACGAATGCTGCAATATATACCAACTCCAAATGTATGTACACTGCTTGTTCTTTTTTCCTAAGAACACAAAACTGAGAAACAAACCAGAGCGGTTTGTAATCTACTTCACAACCCTTAAAACAAACCCTTGAATCACAACCCTGACCCAAAACCACCGAAGCGTAGCTCAAGACAAGAGAAACTTCTCTTTGCTAACAAATAGAGCTGCACCAGTATCACACGATTGAAACCCAAGTCCAAACCACATCTATGTATAAGCTCTTAGCTAAAGCTAGCTACCACAAGACGTACACAACCAACTAAGTCCTTAACGAACTCAAAAGGACGAAACTCGTAGCGAAGGAACCAAAAAAGACATATCTGAGAACTTCTTCCTTACGCCAAACGGTCTTCAGATGTCGATAGGGTCTTCTTCTTTGACTCCGTTGGCCTCAAGAATTATCAGATCTGATTCCCGATAGCCGAGATATCGTTGATTTTCGGTCGCAGGTTACCGAAACTTCAAAAACTCCTCCCTCTGACTTAAAACTGCACACATTGCACAAACGGATCGTCTAAACTGATATCAGTCTTCTCTGGTAGAAAGATCTAGCTACCCTGAACCCAACAAGACTCCAAACAAGCCGTTTGGAGTTTCCCTTGCAAAACCGCGCAAGAAATTTGGCCGCAGGTTGTAAAAAACTGACGTAAATTGACTCCTTACGGCTCAGAATTGCTCACCACATCCAAACCAACAATCCAATCAACACATGGTCTTCTCTTATGCGTAGATGAGGACTCCCTGATCGCATAGGCACCAAGAACGAAGAGCTTGGCTCACCGATCGCGAAGAACAACCCAATCTCAAGTCGCAAGCGAACGAAAATTTGACATAAGCGCTTCCCTGCGAGTCAATTTCACTCAAAACTCCTGAACCGCCCGATGAAACTTCGTATCGTCTTCAATTTCCTGTAGAACTCGGTGTTCTGATCCCAAAGGATCCAAGGACAACAAGTTTGGACTCCGAAACGGTCCAAGCGGTCCAACTCTCCTTCACATGTGACTGAAATCTCCAAATCTCTTTCCTCCATCTCAATTTCTCCCAATACACACTCCCCGATCCGTCTCTTCACAAATCGTCTTATCCAGTGCGTAGCTTGCACAGATCTGAACCCAACGACGCCTTGCGCGCTTGCACTAGACCTCCAAATCTCTCGAACCGTCCATTGACGGGTCGCAGGTGCAAGCTAGCCCTTTAAGCTGTCCCCTTACATCAATATCTGTACGTACAAGGTTTCTGTGATAATCAGGAAGCAGGACCCTTGTGTCCTTAGTATAGGGATTGGAGTCGCAAATACCGAATCAGCAGAATAAACTAAGGCCTAGCTTGATTTATCTATTTTTCGAGTCCCGTAACTTCTCCACTAGGCATCCAAATGAAGTAGACGAAGTGCCCATGGAAAGCTGACAACGAGCTCTACCCAATGATGCGATGAAAGTGAAGATCCGAAGTCGTACCAAAAGCCCGTAAGCTGAAGCTTAACTTGTTTTATCCATCTTTTGAGTCTTGTAACTTCTCCACTAGACGTCCAAATGAAGTAGACAAAGTGCATATGAAGTGCTGATAAAGAGCTCTATCCACTGATGCAATGAAAGTGGAGATCCCGTATTGTACCAAAAGCCTGTAAGCTGAGGCCTAGCTTGCTTTCTCCATCTTTCGAGTCTTGTAACTTCTCCACTAGACGTCGAAACAAAGTAGACGAAGTGCATATGGAATGCTGACAAGGAGCTCTATCCATTGATGCGATGAAAGTGGAGATCCGAAATTGTACCAAAAGCCTGTAAGCTGAGGCCTAGCTTGCTTTTCTCATGAGTATCTTTGGAGTGACAAGTATCGAAGTCTGAATTTCATGTAGGAGCCGGTCCACGACACGACAACGTTTGCATTGAACCTCCAAATCTCCCGAACCGTTCATCGATAAGTCACAAAAACTAGCTAACTCCTTAAGCTGCCCCCTTACGTCAGTCGCTGTACGTACAATAAGGAGGAAACATGCCCCTTGTGTCCTTAGTATAGCGTAAGGAGCAGCAAATACCCAATCAGCAAAAGTAAGCTAAGGCTTAGCTTGATTTTTTGTTCTTTCGAGTCTCGTAACTTCACCACTAAGCATCCAAATGAAGTAGACAAAGCGCCCATGGAAAGCTGACAAAGAGCTTTATCCATTGATATAATGAAAATGAAGATCCGAAGTTGTGTAAAAAGCTCGTAAGCTAAGCTTAGCTTGATTTTCTCATCTTTTGAGTCTCGTAACTTCTCCATTATACGTCAAAATGAAGTAGACGAAGTGTCCATGAAAGTTGACAACGAGCTCTACCCATTGATGTAATGAAACTGAAGATCTAAAGTTGTGTAAAAAAACTCATTTTTAGTCTTATGAGTGTATTTGGAGCAATAATGATAAGTATCAAAAATAGATTTTCAAGTAGGAGCAGGTCCATAGCACCCAAAAGAGTGAAGAGCTCATCTCCAACATCAGTAATATTTTTCATGCAACAACGGTGATGAACCTCAGATTTATCTTTCATACAATAGCCAATCATACCCACAAAAGTATGAAGGCCTCTGTTATTGAGCTTCTTTATGCACACTTCACCTCCCAATGGTCTAGTAGTCTCTTTCCAACCCAAGATGATTACCAATATATTCTTCACATCAGTTGGGTTGCTGACCTGCAAACATAAAACGCTCTAAACGTGGAGATGTAATAATGTCCTCCCTCTTTCCACCGAGATGATTCATTATCACACTCTTGCTGTAGAAAAGCACACAACACCCCCCAACAAGAGAGGTCTAAGATCTCCGTCAGTTTGACCAATTGTCACGAAGACTTCAAGAGTCTTCAGGGAGATAGTTTTTCTGGATCGACTTGTCGAATTTGCATCAGATTGCTCGCACGCTTGGCTTGAGTGGCTTGTCTCATTTGCATCAGACGGAAAGAGTAAATGTTTACAACCTATCCTATAAAGTCTACTGTTGCATACACAACTTAAAGATTTCTACCTGTACATAGAAGAAACTACTGGTTTCATAAAGGTTCTCGTCATCCTCGTGTCACAAAAATTTTAGGTAACAGAAGAAAGTAGATCTGCTGTCTTTTAGGATGAGCTACAATTGTTCGGATTCGATATACAAAAAAGGTTTGATGATGCACTGGAAGCACTCGGTCGTCCCTGAGAAAACATATGATAGTTTAACATAATCCAAGCCAAGAAGAAAGAATTCTGGTGGTTTTAAACGGAAACGTATAGACATAACTTCTTGCCAAGGACAGTGCGGTTTCATAGAAGGAAAGGTAGCCAGAAGGTAACAAGGGATAGGAGAGAGGACTCGTTGGAGGAGCAAATTGAAGCAATTGGTACTTGTAGTCTTCAATTCCATGGAGGCAAAATGGCTGAATAGACTGTAACGATGGAGGTACTAGCGATGGAGAGATTGGGACGGTCGAAGAGGAGACATGAGAGGAGTGGGGCGGAGGGCTGGAAAGTACAAGCAAAGGACTATGTGGAGGACAAGGCGACAGTTGAATCCTAGCAGATTGTCACGTCAGTTTAGCACTCCGACTAGGTTGACCGAGTGCGGAGTGGCTAATCTCGATAAGACCGTTAGGACGAGTTGGTGGGATAGTCCACTAAGGATATACTTCTCATGTAGGGCTTGGAGGCCTTAGTTCTTCAAGTTGAGTCTTCAAGCTCCAGGCTATGATGGATAGTCTAGTTGAGTGTAACTCGGATTCTCTTCGAGCATAGAGTGAGTTTGGCTTGACCGTTTGTGAGTAATCTTTGTTGCAGTGTTGGAGATGGTAATTTCTCTGTTCAGATTACTTGGAGAACTCAGATTGCGAGGTCTGATTGAGAGGTTTCACATCGCAGATTTCAGCCGGTGGTATCTCCGGAGTTGGCAGATTGTTGATATTTTCGATTTGCGGGTGCGCGCGTGCACGGAGTGGTTCTTTTTTGGTTGTGTGATCGATTGCTGTGTGGATTAGTAGTAGTTGGACCTGTTCTTGGTCGAATTTGGAGTGAAGTAGTGCGGAAGCGCTGCTGGATTTTCCTATCATAGATTTTTGTGGTCAATTTGAGATCGGCAGAAGTGCGTCGGCGGACATCGAGGTGTCATGGGTTGGTAATTGGTGGTGCTGAAGAGTGCAGTAAATGCGCGCTGGGAAGACGATTCCAACGCACCAAAATTTGTTCGATTTGGTGAAGGATCAAAGAAGTTACAAGCCGAAGAAGGTCGTGGGTGGTCCAAAATCTGAAGTAAAACCCGCCTGCGAGTGCCAATTTGACAGATTTCGATCTTTTGGAGTGTATTTTCGACCTCTGAGTTGCTGTTTTGGGTGTGCTCTTTTTATACACATCCTTCTTGTGGTGTTTGGTCCGAGTTCTACTCTACTCCAAGCGGAGCAGAGCGGGAGTGTAGTGCGTGTTAAGAGGCGTTTAGAGGCTTCGAGGAGCAGAGGTGCGTGAGTGCGGAGGCGTGAGAGCGGAGTGTGAGAGTGCGGAGGCAGAGCGGAGCTCGAGCTCGCCGCAAGCCAGCTTGCTGGCATACGTGAGAGTGGTATACAAGTTTTAGTTGTGTGGGAAGTGTAAAACCAGTAGGTCACCTATCCCAACACTATTCCTGAACTTGTATCTTTAACTATGCAATCTTAGCTTTGGCTATACCACTAGACCAATAGCTCTTGGTGTCTTCTAGAGATGCGTGCAAGTACTTATGGACTTGTTTAAGGTAGTAAGAGACCTTCTCGCACGTTCCTAGAGGGGTGGTAGGACGACCTCACAGTATTAGAGAGAAGCTATAGTTATGATAGTGTTTGTCTATATCGTAGAGACGCGTATGAAGACAGTTGGTGGCAGTTGTCTTGGGTGAGCTAGTAGAGCTACCACGTAGATATTTTTGAAGCTACTAGAGGTGTGGACATCTAGTTAGTGACCTTAAGTATCAGTTACGACGGTTGGTGACCATATATTGTGCATGTGATCATCGAAGAGGAGGCGTCAATCCGGGTGGGACTGGGTTTCTCTTTATGTGAATGTTTGAGTGTGGAACGTTATCGTTTGGACTTCTTGTGGTTGGAACCCTTCCATATTCTGCTTCCTGTTTGTGCGCCGCGTTTGCTTGTGTTGGCACTTGATTTCTGGAGTGAGTTCACTCCAATGTGCTGTCGATTGTGAGACTGGAGTTGCGGATAAAACAGAATATCTTTGTTTCTCTCACGGTGCGGTTGGAGTGACGACCAACAGATCGTGAGAGGCTACCTGTGGTGATGGCAGGTATAGGTTGCTCTTAACTTGACCGTCCTAGTAGAGGATAGGTGAGCTCAGTAGGAGCGGGGTTAGGCAAGTGGTGGTTACAATGATAACAGAGATTTCGACATTCTGGTTGGAGAGTGTGTTACCGAGATTCTCTCATCACGGAGTTCTCAGGAGGTTCTGGTGGGGACTTCTCGGATAGTGGATATACACGAAGTGGGGTGAGATACCGATTACCTGCACCATTATCGTTGGTTGTTCCGGAGAATGAGTTAGACGTAGATAATGCATTTTCTGATGGTGAGTCGAGTGTCATCATACCGTCGTTATGGGACATGGACGAGATCTATGGAGCCACGAAGGGGCCTCGACGTTACTCGGGTACAGTGGGCATCATCGAGCTAGATGACTTCATCCAAAAGTTTGACAGTTGGTGCGATCTGCAATAGATACGGAACCCACAGCTGTTTACACCCTTCATGGCGTAGAAGGGTTTGTTCCAACACTTGGAGGGACTGTCGATGGACGATTATCATGAGTTCCGACGAGACTACAGTGTGGAGATTGAGTTGTGGAGACAACATTGGTCTCTCATACGTTTCTATCACTACTGACGCAGTTTCAGGAAGCGAGCACCCACGAGTTCGGGTGCCAGTAGCAATGATACATCCACAAGTGACGGAGTATCTACTATCGGCGGTGCGTCCACTACTAGTGGAGCAGGTGGTAGTGTGAGGAGGATACCACCAAGGTTTAGCCTTGTGGTTCAGTTCTTCCAGTGTTTGAAGAAGAACTATCAAGATGTGCGGACCGACAAGTTGAGGAGTCTGCAAGAATCTCAGCGGAAGACTGGAGAGAGCTTACGCAAGACGTTTACTCGCATGAGGCGGTTGATCAGCGTAATCCAAGGGGTGACGGAAGTACAGGCAGTCTAGTTCTGATATGGGATACTAGATCAGGAGCTACGTAGGAGAGTCAGAGATGTCACTCTCCTTAGAGACACTGCTCCGACGTTAGGGATTGTCTTTGGTTTGGTTGAGCGTATTGAGCTCAACATGGTGGAGGAGAGAGTGGTGGTTGTTGGGTTCAGCAAGGAGATACCACATGAGACGACCGTCTCTTCTCGAGGATCACAGGCTACGCAACAGCGTGGTGGTGGTGGTGGTAAGGATCGTGTGGAGCAGTCACGACCCAAGGAGGTGTTGGAGGATCTGGTGGACAGAAGCCCATGCTGTCCTTCTCTAGTCAGTAGCAAGTGGGTTCTTGCTGGACGTGTGATGGTCCTCATCAGCAGAAGGACAATCCATAGAGGAGAGATGGTTATGAGACGTCAGGGACATCTCAAGCGATACCTAGGCAATGTGAGTATTGTGTGCGACCTGGTCACAGTAGTGATCTTTGTTTTGATCTCCATCCCGAGCTGCGGCAAGAGAAGACTGGTCGTGGACGATGCGGAGGAGCTCAAGGAGACCGTGGTGGTCGAGCTGGAGATAGAGGTCTAGCACTTGGGAGAGGACCGATCGATCCACCGTCTGCTACGACGTCAGAAGCATATATGGCTGCTCGAATTGAGCAGTTGGAGTAGAGGATAGCTAGTATGACTATGACTCAGCGGAGATCTGGTGGAACAGAGGCTTCCACGTCTTATGGAGGAGAAGGAGGTGATTTCGACTTCATGGCTGGTATGACGCAGATTGAGACATCTGCGACAGTGACTCGAGGTGCAGTACGTGTCTTTGAGCCATGATGTGCGTCGGTGGAGTTGGAGTGACAACGCGGGGAGGCTGGTAGACAAGCCAGACTTCCTCAATCCTTCATGTTATCGGAGGTATTGAGGACCACGTCTATGATTCTTAAACGGTCTACAGATGATGCAATGGAGTTGGAGGCATCGACATCCAAGAGTGTGTGTGATGTAAGTCAACCCTGGACGTCTGTGGATGCGATGTCGAACCCTCCCTCCATCGTGTGTGCTCTTAAGCACCTATCTCGGTAACAAGTTCGTCCACCACAACCGTGGATGATGTGCACGAGATCCTACTCTTGTTGCATCCAACAACACTGCCGGTCCAACCCAAGATCGCACTTGGTGCACACTCGCCATCATCTGTGTACGAATATCACCCAACAAAGGAACGTTCTCCAAGATGTACGCTGGAGATCCACCTGATGCATCTGGAGATGTCGTAAGATCCGTAACATCTCCTAGAACATCTTAGATCGTGGGCCATGTAAACCCTGACCTCTACCAAAACGCGTGTGACTTTGACATGACCACCCGGCTATCACCAAGTGAATGATGCCAACAAACGTGAGATCTTGCACCCTCAGCAGCAAAATATCTGACAATAATGCTTGCTGATATCCTCTAACGGTTGATATGGACAACAACTCAGAATATCTTTGCACCAAACGTGCCACATGACGCAATGAGATGCGTCTCGCAACCTCATCTCTCTCCACTTACAAGTATCGTTGTACTTGTATGCATGTCTGCAATACCGCAGTCAAACCTGTGTTGATCTCTCCAAACAGCTCCAACACATATATATCTTCCTCTGGATACTACCACAATGAAAATCATATCCAACGGTGATAAGGTCACAGGACCAGTAGCAGGAACAATCTTTGGTTCCACTACTGGTGGTACAAAGGCTTCACTCCAAGCCTGCTGCACTAACCGATCAGCATACTGCTGCAACTCTCCACTCGAACTCTAAAGTGGAACATCCAAGATAGATGGTACTAACGTAGACATGCTAAGCATGTCTCCCACCTCCTCAAAGATCGGAGTATCCAGCGACCACATGGACATTGCTTTTCAACAACTCGTCCGGTCAAGTGATGACCGAACTGAATCCTACAACGGATGTCATCGTCCCTGGTGTAAGCTCTGTTGTCTCAACTCTAGCACTGAACCACATTGGTAAGCGGCTCATTCGTCTCTCACTGGACTGCCAACCTGGTCTATAAGATGTTGTCTCTGCTCAATAGTCGATCACAAACCTCATAGGATATAACACAACACCTTCAACCAATACATCATAAGACTCCGGGCCGTAACGATGGCCTTGGCTCTCACCATGCAGTCATCCGTGAGATGACCTGGTCAAACTCTCATCCTCAACATCTCACGTGTCATGTGTAGAGCTGTACCTCCTGATCCCTCTAGAGATATCTATAGCTGGAATGGATATCTTTTCACCTCGGACTTCCTCAGATCCAAACCAATACACGCCGCCTTCTCCAACATCAACGATTGGGCTCCAAAATCTAACAAGACTTTCTGCGGTCGATACACTTTCCCTGACGGTGTCATCAAACAAAACATACCACTTCTGTTGTCCAACAATACCACACATGGTGCCAAACCAGCACGGTCAATCGTTGACCTAGTTGGTAACTCATCTAACCTAGCAGTCGCCGCTTGTCAAGTGCCACTGGTAGCTGTCATGATCTTCGACTCCATGGACACGTCTACCGCCTCTTGCTGTACCACCTCAGCACTAGAGTTAACAACATCCTCGCTCTCATTGAGCGTGATCGCCAACTGGAACACTGGAGTCAAGCTGACTCCCAATGTCTTCATATCTGTGACTAAAAATAATGAGGCTCGCAGAATTGTTGTAGTCGTCTCCAACATCGGACGACGATCTCAAGTAGTGAGAGTCGTCAATAGGTCACCCGTGGCAGTGATAAACCTAGTCGGACGGCCCATGATAGCGTTATCCACTTTGGTAAGCTTTTCAGCGTCACATGCTTACAGAGATGGAGGACCTGGGTTTGTGTGGGATGCTCAGTTACGACAGTTGGTGGAGTCCAATGCCGATGAGAGAGAGCGAGCGATGGGTTTCGCTACGGGTATGACGGCAATAGCTTCGATGTCGGAGATTTCACGTCGTCAAGTATTGAGGCAAGCAATGGACTTGAATTGCTTGACATGGATTGTTAGCCTTAGATTGACTAAGCATCGCGGATGCGATCGACGGGTGTTACTGCTCAGACACTTCTGAGCTCTTTGTCTATCGAGTCGGTGGAGGTAAAGACTGGGGGCGAGGCATGTGGAGTTCGTCATCCTTGGACATCATGAGATGTCATAAGAGAGAGTGTGGAGCTTGCAGCTAGGACTGTAGGAGTTTTTTGCACAGTGACAGCGGAGGTTGTTGGTGGTGAGCAGAAGGAAACTGCTCCAAAGGCTGCAAGATAGCAGTCAATGACTTCATCTTCTACCCTTAGCATGGTGACAGAGGATACTTGGGAACCAGAGATTGGACTCAAGCTTATAAGAGAGGAGAGACGAAGAGTTCAGAGATTCCTGAAGAGCTACAGGAATTGTTTTATCTTTAGTATGAAGGACTTGGGTACCTTGAAGGGACCAAATATACAAATCGACTTGACTAATGACACGTCAATTTTTCGACGTCCTTATGGATACAGTGATATGGAGAGAGTCTTGATCCAGAGTAGGACTCAAGACTTGTTGGAGGTTGGATTGATGGAGATGTCACATGGAGAGTATGCATATGTCACAGTTATGCTAGCAAAGAAAAATATGTATGACAACTATATGGATAGACGGATGTGTGAAGACTACCGTCTTATCAATCGACAGACGAAGTCCGATAAGTATGACATGCTGACACCTGAGGAGATCTTTGATGCAGTGGGGCATGTGAAGGTCTTCAATACTTTGGATCGTCGAGCAAGGTATCATCAGTTGTCAGTGAGAGAAGAAGATAAGTCCAAGACAACATTCTAGGGAATTGAGTCTCACGGTATCATGTCGGATATTGCATGAAGGATGTCCAGGAAAATGCAAGGTTCCTGGCTGTGGAGATGTTGTGTGCTGAACAGAGACAAGACAGAGAAAGACAACCACGAAAACGAGTGCTGCAATATATTCCAACTCCAAATGTCTGTACATAGCCGGATCTTTCTCCTAAGAGCACAAAACTGAGAAACAGACCAGAGCGATCTATAACCTGCTTCAAAGCCCCTAAAACAAACCCCTGAATCAGAACCCTGACCCAAAACCACCGAAGCGTAGTTCAAAGCAAGAGAAACTTCCCTTTGCTAACAAAAAGAGCTGCACCAGTATCACATGATTGAAACCCAAGTCCAAACCACATCCATGTACAAGCTCTTGGCCAAAGCTAGCTACCACGAGCTGTATATGACCAACTAGATCTCTATCGAACTCAAAAGAGCAAAACTCGTAGCGAAGAAACCAAAAAAGATCTATTTGAGAACTTTCTTCTTTCGTCAAACAGTCTTCAGATGTCGATAGGGTCTCCTTCCCTAACTCTGTTGGTCCAAGAAACCTTCAGATCCAACTCTCGACAGTCGAGATATCATCGATTTTTGGTCGCAGACGATCGAACCTTCAAAAACTCCTCCCTACGGCTTAAAACCGCACACACCGCTCAAACGAATCGCTTGATCTGATATCTGTCTTCTCTGGCAGGTAGATCTAGCTGTCAAGAATCCAACGAGACTCCAAACAAACCGTTTGGGGTTCCTCTTGCAAAACCACATAAGAAATTGGTCGCAAGTTGCAAAAAATTGACGTAAATGGACTCCCTGCGGCTCAAACTCGTTCACCTCACCCAAACTAACAATCTAATCCACGTACTGTCTTCTCCTATGCGTAGATGAAGACTCCTTGGTCGCATAGGCACCAAGAACGAAGAGCTTGGCTCATCGATTGCAAAGAACAACCCAATCTCAGGTCGCAGACGATGAAAACTTGACGCAAGCGCTTTCCTACGAGCCAATTTCACTCAGAATTCTCAAACCGTCCGATAAAACTTGATATCGTCTTCAATTTCCTGAAGAACTCGTTGTTCTGATCCCGATGGATCCAAGGACAGCAAGTTTGGACTCCGAAACGGCCTGAACGGTCCAACTCTCTTTCACAGATCACTGAAGCTCTCAAAATCCTTTCTCTGCGTCTCAGTTTCTCCTAGTACACACACCCCGATCCGTCTCTTCAAGAACCGTCTTAACCCACACTTAGCCTGCACAGATCTGAACCCAATGACACCTTGGGCGCGTGTATTGGACTTCCTAATTCTCCAAAACGTCCACCGACAAATCGCAGAAACAAGCTGATCTCTTAAACCGCCCCCTTACGTCAATCTCTGTACGTACCAGTTCTCTTCAATAATGAGGAAGCAGGCCCCTTGCGTCTTTAATATAACGCTTGGGGCTGCAAATACCCAATCAGCAAGTAAACTAAGGCCTAGCTTGATTTTCTCTTCTCTCTACCCATCTATGTGATGAAAGTGAAGATCCGAAGTTGTGCCAAAAGTCCATAAGCTGAGGCCTAGCTTGTTTTCTCCATCTTTCGAGTCTTGTAATCTCTCCACTATGCGTCCAAACGAAGTAGACAATGTGCCTATGAAAAGTTGGCAAGGAGCTCTATCCACTGATGTGATAAAAGCGAAGATCCGAAGTTGTGCCAAAAGCCCGTAAGCTAAGGCCTAGTTTGTTTTCTCCATCTTTCGAGTCTTGTAACTTTTCCACTATGCGTCCAAACGAAGTAGACAAAGTGCATATGGAAAGCTGACAATGAGCCCCACCCATCTATGCGATGAAAATGGAGATCCGAAATGATGCCAAAAGTCCGTAAGCTAAGGCCTAGCTTGTCTTTCTCATGAGTGTCTTTGGAGCGACAAGCATCGAAGTCTGAATTTCATATAGGAGCCGATCCACGACACGACATCCAACCCCTTTGAACATGTGCATCCTCTGATATGCACCAGAGATACCAACCAAGGAGTGGACGGGCACGCACCTCGTCTTATCGTCCTACTTCCCATCGTAGCCAACCTCACCTTCAAGGTCTTCTGCATAATCCTCATCCTCAAACTGAAACTCCGTCAAGATATCTGCTAGATCGACCTCCTCATCTCTCTTTTTGAAAATCTTGACACGTTTACCTGCCATTGGTACCTCCAAGCTCCTGTCTTTGGAGCGACAAGCATCGAAGTCTGAATTTCATATAGGAGCCGGTCCACGACACGACAACGGCAAGGATTGTTTGTATCAGTTGCGGTTCTCACCATTTGGGTTGAAGAACGCCCTTGCTGAGTTCCAGAGGATGATGGACAGGATCCTAGCAGGATTAGATTTTCTCAGATGTTATATTGACGACATCTTAGTCTATAGTGCTACTGTGGAGGAGCACGAGAAACACTTACGAGATGTGTTCGAGCGATTGAGAGCTCATGGGTTGAAGTTACACCCTGAGAAGTGTAAGTTCTTCCAAGAGTTGATAGAGTATCTAGACCACACCATCTACCCATGTGGGTTGGGTGTTCAACAAACAAAGATTGAGGCTATTGCACGTATCTCACGCCTCACAGATGTGAGTCGAGTTCGAGTATTTGTTGATTTGATGAATTTCTATCGTTGGTACGTGAAAGGATTTAGTGCAATTGTGAAGCCATTGACCAAGCTGATGAAGGTGGACCAAGAGTGATAGTGAGAAGATGAGCAGGAGCGAGTTTTTGTAGAGCTCAAGGATAAGTTGACATCTACTCCCATCTTGAGGAGATCCATTAAGGGGCATCTTTTCTAACTGCACATTGATTGCAGTATGTTGGGACTTGGAGCAGTGCATGATGATGAGAAAAAGGAGTTTGTGGTGACGTATGCCAGTCGTTCCAAAAATTCAACAGAGACGAGGTACAATTCGTACGAGGGGAGTGTTTCGCTGCAATGTGGACTGTTGCACACTTCCGATGTTAACTGTTTGAGAACCCATTTACTCTCATCACTAATCACCAGCCGCTCAAGTGGTTGATGGAGTCCAACAAGCTTACAGGGAAGCTTGCACGATGAGCTCTTATCTTCCAAGTAGTACATAGACCTGGAGTCGCAAACCTAGATGCTAATGGATTGAGTCGTAACTCATGCACGAGTCAGTAGGATCAGACTGGGCTCGATGGCATGACGAGGTTGTTGAGGAGATAGTGCCAAGGTGGCATGCATCTGCCTTTCTTTGTGTGTCGATCATGAACTCTAATGTGGAGGGTCAAGTCGTATCTTTCTCAAGTCAGAGAGTAGATGATGAGTCTCCAGATCCTGAGAGTGGAGATGGTGTTCCAGACCAGTGAGATATCTACGACGATGTGACAGTTATGGAGTATCTACGTACTGGTGTGGTGGTAGACACAATAAGTGTCAAGGAGCGAGATCGTGTCCTTCAACGAGCGAGATTTCGACGAGAAGGACGACATGTACTTCGAGTGTGGGATGATGAAAAGAGTACGGATAGTGTCACATCCATCCCAGAGGGCACAGTTTGTACGACATGCCCATGAGGAGTTGAGATATTTTGGAGTGAAGCGTACGCATAGCTTACTCCAAGGACAATATTGGTGGCGTGGTATGCACGTCGATGTGCAGTAATTTGTCACACGATGTGTGGTTTGTGATCGAGTACGAGCATCGTTTAATGCTCCTACTCCACAACTACACCTCTTACTGATTATGGGGTTGGGTTATCGTTGGAGTTTGGATTTTGCGGGACCTTTATCGTTGACCGTACGTCACCACGGTATGTGTTGGTGATGGTAGAGCACTTCTCCAAGTGGATTGAGTTGGTGGCATTATCGGACAATGCGAGTGAAGGGACGATGTATGCGTTCTTAGATTAAGTGCTAAGTCGTTTTAGAGCACCAGCTGAAGTGCTGACGGACCAAGGTATAGAGTTCTTTCGTGAGTTTCATGCGTTGATTGATCATCGGACTACATCTCGAGATCATCCTGAGGCGGATGGTTTGACGGAGAGGATAGTTCAGCCGGTGAAGAGAGGATTACGCAAGTATGGTTTGCAGAAGGTCCACTTGGGAGACTGAAATGTGCAGTTACCATGGTTGACTATGGGCTACCGTTTTAGCCGACAAGCGTCTTTGGCTTCCTTCTCACCGTATTTTCTATTGTATGACCGAGATCCAAATCTACCTTCGGTCGTTCGTCGTGATTATGCTGAGGTGTTGAACCTTGATGACTCGGATATGTGAGTGAACGCATGTTCTCAACGAGCAAAGACATTTCAGAGAGTTATGCTTATGACTTTTGAGAACTTAGCGATTGCTCAGCATAGAGACACATTGTGATATGCGACTATTCTTGGAGGAGGTTATCGGCCATTGTTTCGCAAATTTCATCTTGACGATTATATCTATCTACAGCAGACTGCACCGACGATGTGAACGTGACAGCAAGGCGCACTATTTTATGAGTGCGTGAGGTGTTATTTTCTGGCGTACTCATGTTAGAGGGCCGTGATGGTGTTGTTTGAAAAGACCATGTGCGTAACTGCGCGCCATGTCATCTTCCCAACATCGATGGTACAGTTGACCCAAGCTTAGCAATTGTACGCGCGGGTTTGAGGTGTATGTTGTGTGGGTCTGCTGGTGGAGCAGCCCGTATGTTGTGTGTGATGGTTGTTTGAGAGGTTGACACATGTCATGTTTGACTCCTCCTCTCAGTGTCGTTCCTACTGGACGGTGGGTTTGTCCTCGATGTATATAGCAAGAATAGTCGATTAGATCTTTGTTTGGTATGGATTGCAGACAGACGACTAACAATGAGACGATGTAGCACCCGGTCTCCTGATCCTTGCACCCATGAAGGTGTATATCACATAGTTGGGATATGGAGCTATCTGGAGTTAGAGGGACCTAACTGTCAGTTAGGGGGCGATTGTGGTACACTTGTATATGTGTATGAGATCATCCATGTGTTATGTGTATGTGTGGTGTATCTTTTACAGCGATGTATGTTGTGTAACGATGTGTATGCGCACGACAGTTGTCACGTCAGTTTAGCACTCCGGCTAGGTTGGCCGAGTGCGGAGTGACTAATCTCGATAAGGCTGTTAGTGGCCTTAGGGCGAGTTGGTGAGATAGCCCACTAGAGGTATACTTCGCAGGTAGGGCTTGGAGACCTTAGTTCTTCAAGTTGAGCCTTCAAGCTCTAGGCTATGGTGGATAGTCTAGTTGAGTGTAACCCGGATTCTCTTCGAGCATAGAGTGGGTTTGGCTTGACCGTTTGTGAGTAATCTGTGCAAACCACGCTCGTGGTTGTAGCTTCTCAGTCTTCAAGGTCTTCTACCCTCGAGGAGTGGTTTAGGACCAAAGAAGCCACTCCCACGCGTATCTTGTGTTTTACATGTACACTGGCAAGTACATTTAGTATAATAAATGTACTTTGAATAATGTTACTTTTATATAGTGTTCATAACACTATTTCATGTGAAGTCAAAATTTGAAAATAATTAGCTCTGATTAAAGTAATATTTATTGAATTACAACTTATTATTGTTTAATAAATAGATGACGATATAATATTTACGTACTTTCTGATTTTGTTCTACAGAGACACCATCTTGAAAAATACTACGACAACTCTAAAAAATATCAGTGAAGCTGGAGTATACATTATTCTCAATAAAGATATTTAACGTTTGTCATTGAGAAATTAATATTGGAAACAAATGAAACATCAAAATCTCTCAACTTTAAAAACCTATGACCCACTTAGGTTCACAGGTTGAAATTTACTTTTTTAATTTTAATTACACTAAATGTAAGCATTATACAATTAGTGTTTAACTTTAATAATGTTACTAACAGTAATACATGTGTGCAAGCAGTTATTGGAAGCTCACTGAAATAGTGTTTATAATACTAAATATAGTTACCAGTGTAAATAACCCCACTCTATGAAATATAAGTTCACGCTAGAGGCAGAAGAAGAGGGTGATCACTTAAGTTTATGCCATAAACCACTATGTAGAGAGTGGTTACCTGGTGTTAACTGACGTGAGGTATACTTGTTACAAAGTGCAACTCGTTAAGTATAATTCGTTGTAAAGTTTAAAACTTAACTTATAGCGTTTGAAACTTAAAATGCATCTAGATTTTTCCTGGTGCCCCATCTGCCGTTCGTTCATCCTCGATGATTAACATTTAAAGATCATATACTAATGAAAAGTAACATTTATCATCTAACAATCGTGGATTAATGCATGCTAACGTATATAGATAATTGGTTTCGAAAATATTAACCAAGTTGGAGAAATACAAAAGAAAAGAGCCGGTTAAACTCCAAAGTGGTTTAAGGAAAGACCCCGTAAAACTCCAGAGTGGTTAACTAGAAAGTATATCAAACCAAAAAGTACTTACAAAACTGGGAGAAAGAGAACTTGGGTTTGGCACTTGGGATGAAAGAGATGACACTAACCATTCAAAGCAGTACCGAACTGGAACTGTAATACTTTAGATTCCGAAACTTAAAGCTAAATTGAGTATAAATTAAATAATTCAGAATGAAATCATTTTAAGATTGAACCATTAATAATGACTGAATGCACCCGGCATATCGAATTCATACTTATAATTAATTTAGTTCCGTGCCAAACTTAAACCATTCAAGACCAAATGAATCAATCCAAACCAAAACTAAAATAAAACCACATAGTTTTAGTTAAAACTGAACCACTTTACAAGCAGACCGAGACAAGGGTTTAATAGGCTTCTGATTATGAGCTCAATCGTAATTCTGCGAAAGTAGTGTAGTGTATATATGGGAAGCATGCTTAATCGCCTCCTCCATGTCCAGATGGACGAGGTATATATGTGCACTTTTTAATTTATGACTACATTTTTTCTTGGAAAAAAATTGATTCAAATAAAATATTAGTATTCATACAGGAAGGGCTGTCCTCACCATAGCATGAGAGCTGTTCCTCACACTTCACTTACAGTTTTTCTGCCTTCATCACATGTCAAGTGTAACCTTGATAATGAAGTTTGCAAGTTTAAAGCAGAATCATTAAAAAACTTAAAAGTAAAATTTTAGATTAATTTAAAAATATAATTCTAGAATAATTCTCAAGTCCGTTCTTCTCATTAACCTCGCTTTGTCTCCGTCCATGGTAAATCAATGGTCTGCATATTGCCTAATTCCGCAAAAATTTAGGACATGCATTTTCTCAAAAGAAAGGTTTTTTTTCAATGCTTGCGATAATTTTATTATTATATTTACGTTTGTCCCTCTCTATTTGTCCAATCCAAATCTCAAGAAACATGCATATTATGCGAGCAAAGCAGCACATGACTAAACTCGTTCAAAGATAGCGAGCAAAGCAGCACAGGAGAAACACGAAGTGAAGAGAAATAAATTTCTGGAGAACATTTGCTTTTTGAGTGATATCGGATAATATATAATTATTAAACAAAAATTATATACCAAATGTATGAAAAAAATCAAAAATTTTTATAAATATTAACTGTTAGATTATGCCTAGAAACATAAAATGACCTAGATATAAACCAGAAGTCATGAATAGACTCCCGTGCTACTAAAGATACAAGTCAGAGATTCAAGAACATATAACTATTAATACATTAATTTACTAAATTAAACTCATAGTAAATTAATGTAAACCCACTAAGGCATGCAACACACAAGTATTCTCGAGCGATAAGGACCAAATTGTCGCAAGGTATTTATATAATACTAATACTAATAATAATAATAATACACCAAACTTTTAATATAACATACTGCAAATGTGTAATTAAATAATTATAAAGGTTTTGCAAGTGTCAGATTTCTTTTCAGATCATTTAGAATCTACTGTCATTCGCATAACAAGATAATTTATGTAGTTTAATGCTGATTTTAATGTAGTATACATCCATTATCGACTTATCTTAAACCACAAGTCTCGAATAGAAAAGTAAGTGTCAAGAGATGTCTGACTTGATAATAGTACAGATGATTTTGTAATATGGTAACTTCCCGTTTTTACCTACCTGTCATTGCGCATAAATTATGCGCAATGATATAAAGCAGTACGGTATATATTTTTGGAATGAAGCGTACTATCTATCGAACTGATTTGACTGCGCATTTAGGAGATAGGGCAAGTATTCCAAGTTTGTCTGTTTGTGAGCCCAGGCAGAAAAGAGAAGCTGATGAAATCCTCTTTTCCACTCTGGAAAAGAAAAGCTGGAAGGTTGGCCCAACTCTACCCTTAGGCTTTGTTTAACCCGTCCGGTTCAGCTTTTCGGAACGATGAGCTTGGAAGTTGGAGGTGCTCAGATCTCGACGTCGTACCTCACTGACTGTACTCGATCTACATAAATACCGTATCTTCGTCTTCTTATACATACTGACGGCCAGGACTTTCGGTAAACAATATATATATATATATATATATATATATATATATATTTAAGTTCTGGAACCTTGACGGAACTAAAAGTTCTACTGAAATAATTTCAGTTCAGAAGAAAGTACAAAACTACAGAAGACGAAATTATGGAATTAAAATATATAGAGGGAGTAGTTTATATACCCCTTGATAATCCGGCACTCGTTAGTGGATAGTGGTCTCTTTAGGTTATATTTCTCCTAATTAACTATTTTAGATTAGAACTTTATCGAACAATGGATTTCGACCCACAGCCTGAACGTACATTCTATAACCTGAAAAGGTAAAGCTTTCAGATGCAAATTTATCTAAACAAAGGGTGCAAAAGCAACCCAGGCGAGGTGAATATGTAAACAATGCTAAACCAATCTAACGATATGATATTTTAGAATAATTACACATGTCTATAGATAATTTGAATTAAAAATTATGTATAAAGTCTGAATTCTGGTCATAGCAACGAAGATCTAAGCAGCATGAAACTTAATCATAAGAATATAATTTAGGTCAATGCATGGAGGTCTATCTTTAGTTAATGATGAAATAATAACAAATACAAAATTCTTTAGAAATGACGTTTGGTCTAGATTGAACTTACTTTTTCCTACAAAAATATGTTTTAGTCTTGATTAGTCTTGATTAGTCTGAAAAAATAATGTTTTCTGGTCAAGAATATGTTCTTATATGTCCATATTTTATATAAAAAGGAATTTTTAAACTTTTTGGAAAGGACAGAATTTATTGGTTGATTCTTCAACATGCACGTGGTTTAGAAAAATCACAAAACAAAACACAAAACACTTTCAGATCTTTCAGAGCTTTCACAAAACACATCAGATCAAGTCTTCTTTCTTCTTGCTTATTTTACTCATATAATTCACAGAGTGACGTAATCTTTGAGATCCATAAATTGTTGCAGAAATACATTGCTAAGATTTTCCACTCACAAGTATCAGAAACTATTTGGTAGACATAACTTTGGTACAAGTTTACATGATTCTAGAAGTATCTGTTTTGTTACTTTTGTCTCACTTTTGTGCAAACAGAATTATCTTATTACTTAATACTATATTATAATACTACATACAAATAATAACTGAAGAAGCCGATCCAGCTCTTACCATAGTTATGAGCAATCGTTAATGTGTAGTATATATATCGATGGCATACATCCCATCAAACTAATTTTAATATCGTTCGACTCATATATGTCATAAATAATTGTATGCTTGTCACTCTGAAAATAAATTCTCTAATATTTATTAAAATCCAAAACATTCTTGAGAACTATCAACTATGGTCTTTCATTACAGTAACTGTGGTCTTTCATTCATTCAAGGCTATTTTACAGATGCTGGAAC
Source organism: Asterella californica (assembly GCA_036924285.1). Taxonomy (NCBI): domain Eukaryota; kingdom Viridiplantae; phylum Streptophyta; class Marchantiopsida; order Marchantiales; family Aytoniaceae; genus Asterella; species Asterella californica. The sequence continues at coordinate 24,738,850 of JAYKYS010000006.1, read as the reverse complement.
TCCGAATAAGCATGCTCGATCAATTTCGAGAACTTTTGTTCATTTGTGTTATCAGAACAATGTAACTGTTAATGAAAATTCTAGACTAAGCTGAGGCTCTGAGGTCAAAAATCAATATAAAATAACCCTTCGGGGGTACAAGTGCAACAGCTTACTGAAAAAAAACTTTTTTAATTAGTGCATTAAAAGACGAAAGAGTTAGGTGATAAACTAAGCTTGCTGCTCTCTTCTATCTTCAGATGGAAGAGATGAATAAACAAATAAACAAGCAAGTCAATACGAATGTGCACCATAAGCAAACAAGAATCTGGTAGAATCATCTTCTAATTTATTTCATATACAACTGACAAGAGATCACCAAAATGGTCTTCAACCCCTTGTGCTTTCGTACTACTACTACAGCCACAAGAGTCACCATCACTCAGTTCGAACTCATCATGCTTTTTCTATCTAACGTTAGTAACACGCTGGAAGATGCATGCAAACTCCCAACTATGGTTTTGCAGTTTATAGAATCATGCATGGATACTCTTATGCACAACGTGATATCAAATACTACTCAATGACATCTTTTCGCTGTACAGTTATGGTCCCATTATTAATTTCCAGATCAGAAGTTTCTAGAAAATTCTGACAAAGAGCACTGTCACATGGGACCGTCATGGTAGTTAAATATCATTTTGATCAATGATATCCCGATTCGAGCATTTAGTTGCAATAGATCGATCGTTGAGAAATGTGCTTTAATACACATCGTATAGACACTCCAACGAGTATGGACTCAGAAATTTGCTTGATCATACCCCCAATACGATCGATGCGCTTGATCATACCTCTTTTAACATTTAGTTGTTTGATCATATCTCCAATCTACGATCGACCGTCTGGCTGGTATACTAAATCGTGTCACTCTACACTGCCAGTCTGTGAAAATGCACAGTCTCACATGAGGCATGTCCCACTGAAAACGAGCGAAAAAAGACCGGACAGTGCCACAATGGTCCAAGTGCGAGGATGCATAGACAGGTTAGAGCATTTCATATGCGACGTGATGCAGAAGAGAAAGCATTAGATAACAAGCATTGAATCGCTGTGAAATGATACGATTCAGCATGAATCACCCGGCGCTGGGTGGTGATTCAGCGTGAATCGCTAGCTGCGAAACAGCCTCACGGTACTGTGAAACATGATATGTTTCGCCTCTTACGCTATGCATATATGTGTACGCCGTGCTGACAGTGACATGTCTTGATCTACATGGCACAGTATACCGACCGGACGGTCGATTGCAGGTTGAGATATGATCAAACAACTAAACGTTAAGAGGGGTATGGTCAAGCAAATTTCTTTTCTGAACTCTAAAGGAGATACTGTCTTACCTGCTTGTAGCTTTTTAATGTAACAGAAACGGAGAAGAATCAGTTACCATACTCACAGTGATTAGTGTATTATATTATTTACGAACTCAGATTTTGAATTGATTATATATGTATTAGTGTGACTCACATCTTTAATCACCCACACTAATAAAGAATATGTGAAAACAGTGTGATCCACACTATCTTACAAAAATTCATTATAATGTGAGAAATATTGTGAATATTCAGTGTCTATGGAGAGAAATTCTGAACACGTCTCAAAGAAAAAACATTTGTACCAAGGGTATTAATTGATGCATAACATGAAAACAAGCCCTCAAAGTATCTGTAAGCTGAAGTTGTGATAGATATTTAACTAGTTAGATTACGTAGATCATGTTAACACATCTTATCTAAGATTGATTGTAAAATCTATGTAAGATGTGTTATTCGTTAACCTATATCTATATATATCCATACTTAATATTCTTATCGTATGGCAAATGAAACATACAAAGTATAGTGTATACAACACTATATTCAAGCAGACACTATATAAGTTACAACATTAATTACCGTTAGTAGTGTAGTACACAATTTGACTAATAATTTCTTTTGCAACTAGAATAATCTTTTGTTCACAAAGATAAAATCCTATGAATCTTTGTGAAGGTAAAGTAGTTCATGATGTCTTGTAAAATTTCTGTTCAGCTAAGGAACATGACCAAATGGTTATATTTGTTTTTGGTAGGTTTTGTCATGCATCATTCTTCTAAGGAATCAAGGTTCATCCATGTTACATCTTGCTAAACAAGGATTATATCATTCTGGCTTGAATATAGATTTTTGGTCAACCATTACACAAAAATAGGTTAACTATCATTTCTTCTAAAATGACAAGTAACGATCCATTGGTATTACTAGGTAAACTCAAGAGGATCATATCTGTAATACGTTTTTGCCTCAGTGTTGAGTTTGTTGTCCACTTCTTTTCTCAAAAGAATAGGGAACAAGAATGTTACATGCCTTTTAAAGAGGATCAAACCTTTTGAGTAATTTTTATCTCAACATCCATGACAATTTACCTTTCATCATCTTCTCTACGATAATTTATGGTTGCTTGTGATGCATCGTCAAAAGAGGATCACATATTGTAATAATTGCATCAATATGTTAATTACCGTCCAAATGCTCTCATGGCCACAATACAAAATGATCCACCAAAGCAACGTCTCAATACATCTAACTTGCCCAAAGAGGTCAAAAGGGAAGCAAAGAGAGAAGGAAATATGAACTCTTGTAGTCAATTGTCCTCTCACGTTCAAGTCTATAACTGAAGAAAATTAATTTTTTATTAAACTTATCGATTAACTTTTATTACCTAACCTCGTTAAACATACAACAAGTTCCTAAAAAGCACAAGTGTTTATCTTAGCAAGAACAAAAGAAAAAAAAAGCTTATAAACGTCTCTCGACGAATTGGACAAACTTGCCCATCAGATTTCTTCCATACATAACTCTCACAAAAACAGTGATGATTGGTAGAAATTGTTTTTTGGTCTAGAAAGAGCAATAAGTCACCAAAGTATATGAGACAAACAACAAGCTCCACAAGATCATGTTTACAAGAATAGAATTAGATTTTTATGTGAAAACTGTCACATCTGAAAATGCATCAACGTTAATATTACTTCTGATTGATTTTATGTTAGATTTATATTAATCATTATATTCATATAATATTTTATTATTTTATAAAATCTAATTGTATAACTAATTCAAGTATTAGAATGATTTCTATTTTCATTTTTAAATGCTTAAAATTAAAATAAATTTCTAGGTATTATCTCATATTCTAGATTGGAGAGATAAATAAATGTATGCGTATGTAGAGATAGACATATGACATACGCATATGTCATATGTCAAAAAGTGATGTATTGGAATACATCTTCAATGTTTCATGGATAAGAGGTAAAGTCTATCAAATTCAAAATGGTGATGGATCGATATTTTGTTTGTTTAATCGGTTTATGTCTATATTTCTATTTGGTTTTTGATTGCTATTTCTGAGTTACAAGATTTTAGTTCTCAGTTTCTCTACAACATTAAAATATAAAGTATATTGCTGTTCATGTCATTGCGTACCTTTATTGTACTATTATGTTATTTATGATGACAATTTTAATAACCTTGTTCAATAAAGGTTGAATTTTACATCATTTGAACCTTCTCGGTCTTCTTTTGCAGCTGGAAGTCTTGAAAGTTGAAAACAACAAATTAAAATATTTACAGAGAAAATGAGAAAGTGTACTTTATTTTAGCATAATCAAGTCAGAAACTAAGGTCTAAAAGAATTAAACTCTATTAGAAAAATGTCATAAGCAATAAAAAGAACAAAAGTTGACTATAAACTTAGTGAAATAGGTTTAGAATATATAAAAACAAGATAACTTAAGAACTAATCTACTAAGCTATATTTACCTATTTGTATATAAAACCTAATTAAGATTCAAGAGAAACCTATATAACTCAAGAAATAATATTAATAAACTACAGATAGTAGTAAATTAACATGTATTCTAAATTTTAGAATTTAATGGTTTATAAATATAAGTACGTTACCACCGACTTGAGGCTTTCCTAAATAACAAGGATCTTTGCACACTCTAACAAGTGAATCTTTCCACACTCAAAGCTAACTGCGGTTAGGATTAGAAGACTATAGATTTCCTTGCCGCATCTTATTAAGTAGATAAAGTAAAATGTTTAAATTCTTATCATGCCATTGCCGGCAGAGTGGATAAGCATCTCAAACGGCGGAACGCAGGAGGGATGTACTTTCTGCCGGAGGGAAGTAAATTTTGCACAGGCTGTTAGTTTATCAGTTTCCATCTAACGGCGAGAGTGCTTTGTTACACTCGTTATCATTTTTATTTTCTTTTTCATCTCTATCCGTATTTATCGCCACGTCCACAATGTCTTTTTTCTCGGGGGCGGGGGCCGTTTCTTCAGTTCAAACATAATTTACCGCCGTGGGGTTCGACCTTGCGTGTCGCTCCTAGCCTGCTCATCGCTCGTTGCTTGCTCGCCGTCTAAGACTTTCTCTCATCGTCGCTGCCGTTGTCGCTCTACCTCGCTTTCTTCTTTCTCTCTCTTGTTGCGATGTCGTGTCGTGGATCATCTCCTACATGAAAATCTATTTCGATGCTTATCATTATCGCTCCAAAGACACTCATGGGACTAAAAATGAGGCTTCGGATCTTCATTTTCATCGCATCAATGGACAGAGCTCGTTGTCAGCTTTTCATATACACTTCGTCTACTTCGTTTGGACGCCTAGTGGAGAAGTTACGAGACTCGAAAGATGAGAAAAGCAAGCTAGGCTCCAACTTACGGACTTTTTGCACAACTTCGGATCTTCACTTTCATTACATCGATGGATAGAGCTCATTGTCAGCTTTCTATGGGCACTTCGTCTACTTCATTTGGATGCCTAGTGGAGAAGTTACCTGACTCGAAAAAGGGTAAATCAAGCTAGACCATAGTTTACTATTGCTGAGTGGGTATTTGCAATTCCTGGCGCTACACTAAGGACGCAAGGGGCCTGCTAGCTCATTATCTGTGAAAACTTGTACGTACAGCGACTGACATAAAGGGGCAGCTTAAGAGGTTAGCTTGCACTTGCGACTTGTCAGTAGATGGTTCGGGAGATTTGAAGGTCCAATGTAAACGTGCAAGGCGTCGTTTGGTTCAGATCTGTGCAGGCTACTCACTGATTAAGACGGTTCGTGAAGAGACAGAACCGGTATCGTATAACGTGTTTTTCTGTCTAGGAATACACGGGGTATATGGCTGTGCAGAGGTATGTGGATTGACAAGGTTGGATCTAGATCTGGATGTTTCCACTCAAATGTTTCACTATCTACTCTTCTAGCCTGAGTGACCTTGTATCCGCTCGTCTCAAGTTTAAAGCTTGCTACGATCCAAGGTTACGTATAGGTTGCATAAACTTGTGTTACAAACAGATCTTTTGTATTCTAACTAAAATACTCAGATCTGTATTATCTAACTGAAGTTATTCATCTATATCACTAGAAGCCTGACTTCTGAATAGCTCCCCAGCGACGCTAACTGGCCATCAATCCAACTATCACAACTTCATAGTACAATCAGAAGATACTAAGATCACTCAATCAACTTGATAGAGTATCGATACAACTTGCTGTACACCTTGGTCTATCAAGTATTCCAGCAAGGTAAAACATGCATACTCCAAAACACTATTCAGATCTCAATATAGCATCAACGGCGGTAGTACCTGGCAGCTCCGAGAACCCAAACAGCGGCTTAAGACTCATGGTGGCTCCGTTCTCCTTCATCACCAAGAGCTGAAATCAGCCCCACACCTTCCAATGTCGAGTTGTATGCAGGTATGGCAGTTTCATCAACAAACTCCTCTCCAAATTGCTCGAAAATGATCAAATTGATAATAGATGATACCGGAAAACTTGAACTGCTAATAACAGAAGTATTTTCGAACTTTGAGACTCAGTCCTTCCAAACCACTCGACCAATGATGATCAAACTTCACAGGAAGCTTGATTGGACCCTTCACTCCTACCCTGAATAATTTTCAGGTCGAAATCTCAAACCAATTCTCAGATATGGATCAAACCGTAATCTGTGCTAACTTCAGAGCTTTACAGACCCAAGTACATTTGATCCAAGATTCTGAACAAACTACTCGACCATTTGAGGTGAAACTTCCCAAGTATCTTACTGATAAGACGTTCTTCAATCCTGGAAAGTTTCACTCAGAAATTCGACTCAGATCTTAAGCAATAGCAAACTATCCATGGCTATCACAGTTCGCTGTCCTCGTCTTATCCCATCTGCACTTCTCAACTTCAATCAGTCGGTTCAGAATCCAAATCGATCAAGAACCTGACGAAATTGATATCAAAATGACCAGCACATCGTCAGCTCTCCAACCCAACAGACAGCTCCTCAAAACTCCTCGCGAGTCTCTCGGAACAACCAGAAACGTAACAGTAGATACGAATTTCACCCCCCTCCACTCAATCGATCATAACGCGCTCATACTTTCATCAAATCGATCGATTCTTCAGCCCAGATTGTAGCCCCGGTCGAGAGCTCTCCAACCATACCCTTCGTTTCGCGAATGGCCCTCTGAAGCCTCCAGAAACCACATAGTATCCACAGGGTCATTCCATCCTGTAGTTTCTCGAATTGAGTTGCCAACCCTTCGTAGCATATCCTTGTCTAGCTCTGTTCTAACTACGGACCGCACTACATCAGACCACAATCCAGTAGACCCTTTTTCTCTCTCCACTTTCACTCCACATGTAGCAGCATTCACAAGAGAAACAGCATGTGATGCTGATATCTCATTCACAAGTCTTTTCATACCACCCTTGCCAAAGTTGGTTCCCAACATCATCCCAGTCTCTCTCAGATGGATCTTACCATCTTTGAAGAAGATCAGATCCTTCCTCAATGCATCTGAAAACTCCCAACAATCTCTTCTTACATGGTCTAGACTATCACACCATATACAACGATGAACAAAGCCTTCTCTCATCTGAGGTCACTACATAGCAGGCTGTACATTCTGCTCATTCTCTTCTAACCTAGTGAGCTTAAGCTTAAGCTCCTTCATATCCTTAATCAACTCATCAAGGGGTGAGTCTTCCTCTCTAGCAATTACCAAAGCCGGTTTAGTAGGCAACTGCTTGACAGGAATTATCAGAGGTGCTGCTTCACTTACCACCACCTTGTCCCTTCTTCTTTGTCTCTTGGTCAGCAAAGAGACAACCTCTTCAACCTCCTTCCAATCAGTCTTTAATCCTCTCTCCTCACTCTTGTCTTCCAACAACATCTCAAGCTTCTCCTGAATAGTCACGTCCGCTGCTTGTAAGAAAAGCTCTGTCTTCTCCACCTCTAGTGTAAGCTTCTCTGTCCTAGAAAGCTGAGCATACTGGCGATCAAACTCCCTTAACAACTCATTTACAGACAAACCTTTGTTAGGCTTAACCACCCACTCCAAGAACGTTCTCTTGGTCACCCTCTCTGAATCTTCAATGTAGTACTCCTCCTTCAAAGTCCGCATAAAGCTCTCCCAACTCTGTCCTTGCTGCTGCTTGAGCACTTCACACGTCCACGAATCTCAGGCACAACAGCAAGTTCAAAGTTCTCCACCATCTCCTTCTCAGGTACCTTGTTCACCTCCATCTCCCTAGCATAGTATCGCACGTACTTGAAAATATCTGTCCCCTTGAACTGGTCCATCAGATGCACCACAGATTGCAACGCCTTGGTTGCTAATACCTCTTTCCTCTCTGTGCTCTGCTGCTACTACATAAACATGGAAAAAGCTTAGAACATCTTCATCGTAGCAGCATCCAACTGAACACGTTGTTGAGCAGCAGCAGCACCTCCACTTGATGATCCTTGGTTGGTCATGATATCTGATCCTGTAACACTCTCAAGAAAACTCCCACCCTAGGTGTTTCACGTCGAGTTCACCAAAAGAGAGTATGTCGGAGTGTGATCCGTCTACCTAGAAAAGCGCCGGGCTTCTGGCTGTGGATGTTTACTCAAGAAGTTGGCTTTCAGGTTACAACAGGAGCTATAAGCACTCACACAGGTGTGTAAGATCCTGTAATATGCTCAGAAAGTGAAATTCAGGTCTAACTGGCAATAATAGGATTGGACGGTGAACTTCAACACTCACGGAGAGAAAAACTATGAAGGTTTAGACTTCTAAACTTCCCCTACATGTAAATAAGGTCCTACTAAACACACACACGAAGTTTCAGCCTTAGATCAAATTCCAGCACCGAGATGTGGACAGAAAAGTTTTGAGTAAGAAAATTATAGCAATTTCTGGTACCCAGGTGGCTATTTCGACCTATAACAGAAGATTGACTCGATCACTTTCAAGGATTCTTACAGGATTTGAAGTCTACAGGATGCTGAACATCCCTGTGAAGTTTGGACTCCTGATTGTACACATAACTCCTGATTGTACACATAACAAGTGACACTGAAAACCCTAAATCCAACAAAAGTGATTCAGTTCTGGCACAATCCGAACTTCAATTGCTCATAACTCCGTCTTTATTGCCTCAAATCGATCGAGAATTTCACTGAAAGTGCTTGGCATGACGAGCTCTACCCTCCTGTGCTCTCAGATTTCGAAGTCCCTTCACCAAATGCTCGAAATCCTCTTTAGATCTCTGTTTCTAAATTTAGAGTTTTACAAAAGACAAAAACAGACCAATGAGAGTTCATAGCTCCACTTGGTTGTCCTTTAGTATCCTAATCCACGTGGTAACCTAACTTCACTCATAGGCTACCACGTTAGCTCCCCTAAAATGCCAACATAAATCTTAAACTACCTAAAATGACACGCAACCCTGAAAGATAACTTAAACCAGCTAGAAAGCGCGCATGGGCGACAAGTAAGTACAACCCATGAGCTCAAACCCCTATCAGCATGGAAACCCTAAGTTATGTACATTGAACGTCATAGACAAGTAAGAAGTCGCTTGCATAAGCGCACAAATGCTTGAACAAGATAACTAGCATACTATCAGCCTACTAGGACTCAAAATAGTATTGACACCGTACGCAAAGATGTCAAACATATACATAAAGGACTAGAAGTAATATGAGCTAACTTCTAGAACTACTAAACTCAAGCGTCGGAGTAGAAGTCAAGCATGTAGCCACCAAGTAGCGCGGCATCGTGAAGGTTGTCCAAGAAAACACGAGGTTCTTGATTGTGGAGATATCATGTGCTAAACAGAGACAAGAAAGAGAGAGACAAGCACGAGAACGAGCGTTGCAATATATACCAACTCTCAATTTATATACACTGCTGGTTCTTTCTCCATAAGAACACAAAACGAGTCCTTAAATCTCAATCCAGACCCAAAACTACCGAAGCGTTATCGTATAACGTGTTTTTCTGTCTAGGAATACACTGAATATATGGCTGTGCAGAGGTATGTGGATTGACAAGATTGGATCTAGATCTGGATGTTTCCACTCAAATGTTTCACTATCTATTCTAGTCCGAGTGACCATGTATATGCTCGACTCAAGTTTACAGCTTGCTAGATCCAAGGTTACGTATAGGTTGCATAAACTTGTGTTACAAACAGATCTTTTGTACTCTAACTAAAAGTACTCAGCTCTGTACTATCTAACTGAAGTTATTCCTCTATATCACTGGAAGCATGACTTCTGAAATAGCTCCCCAGCGACGCTAACTGCCCATCAATCCAACTATCACAACTTCATAGTACAACCAGAAGATGCTATAAGATCACTCAATCAACTTGATAGAGTATCGATACAACTTGATGTACACCCTGGCCTATCAAGCATTCCAACAAGGTAAAGCATGCATGCTTCAAGGCACTACTCAGATCTCAATATAGCACCAACAGCGGTAATACCTAGCAGCTCCGAGAACCCAAACAGCGGCTTAAGATTCATGACAACTCCGTTCTCCTTCATCACCAAGAGCTGAATTCAGCCCCACACCCTCCAATGTAGAGTTGTATGCAGGCATGGCAGTTTCAGCAACAAACTCCTCTCCAACTTGCTCAAAAATGACCAAAATGACAATAGATGATACCGAAAAACCCGAAATTGCTAACAACAAAAGTATCTTTGAACTTTGAGACCTCAGTCCTCCCAAACCAGTCGACCAATGATGATCAAACTTCACAGGAAGCTTGATTGGACCCTTCACTCCTACCCTGAATAATTTTCAGGTCGAAATCTTAAACCAATTCTCAGATATGGATCAAATCGTAATCTGTGCTAACTTCAGAGCTTTACAGACCCAAGTACATTTGATCCAAGATTCTGAACAAACTACTCTACCATTTGAGGTGAAACTTCCCAAGTATCTTACTGATAAGACATGCTTCAATCTTGAAAAGTTTCACTCAGAAATTCGACTCAAAACTTAAGCAATAGCAAACTATCCATGACTATCACCGTTCGCTATTCCCGTCTTGTCACGTCTACACTTCTCAACTTCAATCGGTTGGTTCAGAATCCAAATCGATCAAGAACTTGATGAAATTGATATCAAAACGACCAGCACGTCGTCAGCTCTCCAACCCAACAGACAGCTCCTTAAAACTCTTCGCGAGTCTCTCGGAACAACCAGAAACGTAGCAGTAAGTACGAATTGCACCCCCTCCACTCAATCGATCATAACGCGCTCATCCTTCCATCAAATCGACCGATTCTTCAGCCCAGATTGTAGCCCCTGTCGAGAGCTTTCCAACCATATCTTTCATTTCGCGAATGGACCTCCGAAGCCTCCAAAAACCACAGAAACATCGCGAGGATCAGCTAGAACACCATTGGTCCAAAAGTGGACCAATAAGAGCAAAAAGATCTTTACTTTTGTCTTTTCTCCACTCAACTTTTTCCTCTAGAACGAACTTTTACTCCCAAGGAGACACAAGACATCAACAAGACTCTAAGACTTCAGGAAATCCTTGAGACATGTCGAAGGATTCTTTGCGGTCCGTAACTACACAGAAGCGCTCAACCAGAATGAAACCAGTGAGCCGCAGACTAATACAACGTCAATATTACAACTTGGAAACGTTCTACAATAAAAGGTATGACAAAAGGAAACGGTGAAGCTATCACTCGATTGTAATATTCTTGCCCGAAGTTTCTCACGATCCAAGCCCCATGATTGATCTTCGATCTGTAATGGCACCGGACATCGACCCAAAGATTGAAAGGAACGTTCGATGGATAGTTGAGATCCATTGTTCCTCACAAGAAAATATACATCGTCATATCCCAAGTCTCTCCGTATGTTACGATTGGAAGGATCACCGGAAGCTGTAACTCCATCACCCTCCCCATGAACTCATCACCAAAATACGCAACTAACCACTGTCAAAAGTGATCGCGATGGATGCAATGAAGCTTGATGTGAAACGGATTCGGGAAAGGAAGATCCGGAGCCGGTAACACACCTCCGTCCATAACCACCACTCCTGCAGTTCCTCACTCCTCCATGCAGACCACCGAGAACCCTTACGAATCATCCGCTGAGAGAGAATGTCGTATGAACCTTTGACCCACCAGTTCATACACAAATGCGGCGACAAGGACCACTAAAGTGAACGCGCACAGATCGATGACTTGGCACGTTCCTCTACCATGCGGTCACTTAAACAGATAATCACAAACGTGGCACTCATCACACCGTTCGGCGAGTTACGCGATACGGTTCACGAAACACGGAAAAGAAACACAACATAGGTTACACAGGAATTTCACACAGGAGCCGAACCACAACACGACATCGGGGAGTGTGTTCTGGGAGAAATTGAGACGTAGGGAAAGTTTTTGGAGTGCTTCAGTGATCTGTGAAGAAGAGTTGGACCGTTTAGACCGTTCTAGAGTCCAAACTTGCTGTCTTTGGATCCATCGAGATCAGAACACCGAGTTCTTCAAGAAATTGAAGACGATACGAAGTTTCAGATTTGAGAGTTCTGTGTGAAATTGACTCGTAGGGAAGCGCTTACAAAAGTTTTTGTTCGCCTGCGATATGAGATTTGGTTGTTCTTCACGATCGGTGAGTCAAGCTCTTCGTTCTTGGTGCTTAAGCGATCGAGGAGTCTTCATCTACGCACAGGAGAAGACCGTATATGAATTGGAGTGTTGGTTTGGGTGTGGTGAGCAAGTTTGAGCCGTAGGGAGTAGATTTACATCAGTTTTTTGCATCATGCGATCAAATTTCTTGCGTGGTTTTGTGAAGAGAACTCCACATGACTTTTTTGGAGTCTCGTTGGGATCAAGGTAACTACATCTATCTACCAGAGAAGAAGGATATCAGATCAGGCGATCCGTTTGAGCAGTGTGTGCGGTTTTAAGCCGCAAGGAGGAGTTTTTGAAGATTCGATCACATGCGGTTGAAAATCGACGATATCTCGGCTGTCAGGAGTCAGATTTGGGAGTTCTTGAGACCAACGGAGTCAAGAAGGAAGACCTTATCGACATCTGAACACCGTTTGACGAAAGGAGAAAGTTCTCAGATCGATCTTTTTTGATTCTTTCGCTATGTTTTTGTCATTTGGAGTTCGTTAGAGATCTAGTTGACTATGTACAGCTTGTGGTAGCTAGCTTTAGCTAAAGACTTGTACGTGGACGTTGTTTGGACTTGGGTTTCAATCGCGTGATGCAGTTGCAGCTCTTTTTGTTAACAAAGAGATGTTTCTCTTGCTTTGAGCTACGCTTCGGTGGTTTTGGGTTATGGTTGAGATTCGGGGACTCGTTTTAGGAGGTTTTGAAGTAGGTTAGACCGCTCTGATCTGTTTCTCAGTTTTGTTTTCTTAGGGAGAAAGAACCAGCAATGTATGTTCATTGAGAGTTGGTATATATTGCGACGGTCGTTTTCGTGCTTGTTTCTCTTTTTCTTGTCTCTGTTCAGCACAGTACATCTCCACAGCCAGGAACCTCATGTTTCTTTGGACATCTTCCACGCAAAATCTGACACGATAGCGGAGCCCTTGCATTGTGACGGACCGGTTGCTACTTCGTTCATTGCTGCTTGGTCGTCTTCCATCGTTGCTTGCTCTACCTTAGGACTCGGTCCTCTTCCGCACGATTGCTCTTACCACACTTCACTGTGCTAGTCTGCATTTTTCGCTGTGTGGAGCGTGCTTCTTGCGTTCGTGTCTCTCGTGTGTTGACGTTTTTGCTTTTTTACCTTTCTCATCCCCTGATCATCTTAGGGGTCGTGATTCTCCCTCTGCGATGTCTTTTGCAGGCGTGGAAGCCTAGATGCGGCAGGTCTTTTTTTACCATATCATTCGGTCGTTGGATGGCTGTTGTATGCGGCTGCTGCTCATGAATTGCTCGTTTGGACAGTCACCGGTCGGGACTTAGTACTTTTTGACCGACCTCTGTAGTTGTAGCAGAGGCTGTTTGTATACGTCTTCGTCTTACTCTGTCTACTTCAGCGAACCGATTCTTGACTGTGGGATCACGATGTTTTGCCATTTGTAGTCTTTGTGCCTTCTTTTATAATTTTTTTCTTTCTTGACTGGCTATTGTTGTTGCCATCTTGTCTCTTGTCATCTTTTGCAGCATCGAGGATCGAGACGAGTCGCTGCTCGGATGTCATCGTTCTTCTAACGGACATTCCATTGCATCGGATTTTTGTATTTGTTGCTCTCGTCCGGACTCGATGCTTGTCGAGTTCTTTGTGGGACCGAGATGGGACTATCTCTGCATTCGTTGGCTCTGTGTTCGCTTGCTTCTTTTACTATTTTTCTGTTTTCTCGTTGTGTGCTATCTTTTATCGTGTTTTGCAAGATCGGGACGGATCGCTGCTCGAGATTCCTTGTTCTTCTAGCGGAGCGGGCTCCAGAAAATGGACGACCTCTAGGTTTGTTGCTGCCGTCTCTCACGCTTTCTCTAGCGGACCAGTTGGAATATGCTTTGGCTGTAGACTTCGCATGTCTTCGGTTCTGCTGACGACATGAGGAGGGATGGAGGCGTCTGCTTCCACATCTACTACAACCACATGTCGGCGGTTTGTCTGCTTTTGTGCATGATACTCTCTTTTTTACTTCACGTCTGTCACACCCTGGCTCCAACATTTTTAGCTACTTCTCTCCACAATGTCTACTGATTCTCAATGTGATCGTGACATGTTGTCACATGTCCAATGATGATCAATCTTGTCGTGCGAATTTTTATTTATTTATATTAGTATAGATTTTTTGAAAAAACCTCTCCGGAATTCATTTTCTAATTTATCCGGAGGGGTATACACATCGCTACACAACATACATCGCTGTCAGAGATACACCACACATACACATAACACATGGACGATCTCATACACATACACAAGTGTACCACAATAATCTGAACAGAAAAATTACCATCTCCAACAAAGAAGAAAGAAATGTAAAGATCGACAAACTTTCCACAGAATCCAACGGTTCAGATTTGTTTCCAGAAATAATATTTAAAATCAGAGTTTATTAAAATAACTTACAAAAATCGTGGTTTATCAAGTTCAACTGTGGTTTGTGAGATGTGTTACTTGCGGATGATGGTGTATCTTACATGAAGAGACTCCAAAGTACAAAGGAGGAGAGACTTTATATTTCTAGAATATTTTACGTATAGCACAAGCCAGGAGAGATAGTGGTTTCTCAGTCCTAAACCATTCCTCGAGGTGAAACTGAAGAGAGTGGATCTTTACGATCATGATCATGGCTTGCAAAATATGAAAACGATAAATATTTAATCTAGAGACTTTCTGAGAAAATCGAACCAATCAAATGTATTTTCAGAAATAATATAAAAATTATAATGTATCAACTTCAGTAGTGGCTTACCTAATGTCTTCTCTGCGGAGGATGGTTTATCATACGTATACGCACTCCAAAAAAAAGAGAAAAAGAGACTTTATATTTCCAAGATCTTTTACGTAATAGTTAAACCCGAGGTCGCGAACCCTCTTCTCACCCGAGTCAGAACAAACTGCTACGGTAATCCAGAGTCCCGACTTCTTGGGGTCCATCCGTAACATGGAAACCTGTAGGACGAATAGGGCTCTGAACGAGTCAGACTGGAGTCCCAGCCCCGGCCTAGATCCGGCATTCCTTGTAACATGTTCCGGCAACTTCTCTGAAAAACCAGGAGAAGTAGAGAAGACGTCGGATAATGTCTTTCTCAAAACGTAAGAGAAATTGTAAAATATAATCGAAAAATCCTTAAATTATCCAGTGACTTAATACAAAAAGTAAGTCAATGAACCCAAACCGCCGGCAAATTACGGGTAAGCAGGAAACATCTAGGCTGGGCCTGGTCTGGGCTCTGAAGCTGGTAGCTAATTCCATGAAACCAGAAACTATGTGCATCTAGACGGCAAAACGGGTACCGGTAGCCTGCACAATACCGGAATGTTCGCATGTCGGGCAGCACAGGAGGTACTGTGCAGGGGACAAATGTGACACGCTGAGAGGGCCTCGGAAGCTGCGGCGAACAGGATGTGAAAGTGGACAGGACGAGGGACGTACGCACCTCGTAGAATCAAAGGGAACCACGTTGGGAACTTGGGATGCGATGGAAGCACTTACTCGATTTGGAAGCGCCGCTAAAATTATATGACGGCGGGAAACATGAACGAAACAGTCAGGGATCCGAGCTCGAACGGACCTGGCAGGCTCGAATTTGTCGCGTCTAAGTGCCCTCAGAAGCACATAAGTCAAGGATTCTGGAATATAAACTCTTTCCTCTTTCGTGTTTTAGAGTGGTTTTTGTAACGTTCGACCGCAGATCTCGGAACAGATTCCTTTATCTCTAACCAATGAACTGCCGAACGTGAACTTCTCTGGAGACCTGTATACTTTATTTGTGTCTCCAGATCCAGTTCGTTAAACTTTCCGCTAATAAACACCAAGGATTGGATAACCGCCGGACGGGTTTAGGATAACCAACTAGTCTTTTGCAGGTCTCTGGTCAACCTTAGGTTACTAAATACAGGTGGAACTATTCTAGACCTGGGTTGCATAAAATTTGGGCAGCGCTTCCGCTACTGGTGATCAAGTCGGAACGCCAGGACCCAAAAGGAGCAACCGCCAAGACTAGGAGACCTAGTAGATGCTAGGAAGTAAGAAAGTACACCAGAATAGAGTCCACTCCACACAAGACGCTTCAATCTGGCACTCAATCCAAACTTGCTTATCATAAAATAGAGAAATCAAGGGCTCATATACATTACGTGGCTTTCAATTGCTGACAAGGTCTCGAAGAGCTCTTGGACCGACAATCTTCCTTGTTCTAGCTACTCTCTTGTGAGAATTCCCCTCCAGAATCAGAATTTCTCCAGAAAGCTTGATTTCACTCTGAACTCTCTGATTTTGTACTCCAATGAACTAAATCTCAGATTAATAGTCTGAACAAGACTAGAATCCCTCTGGTATCCTTAGCCTGAAACTTTTCATCCACAATATGCACTCTATAGAATCTGGTCTAAATCTCCAGTCTCCAGATTTGCTTCTCTGTTTACTGTATGTCAATGTCTGCACTCTGCCAGCCTCCTGCCTGAGAACACAAAAACTAAACCCCCGTGAGTTTTAGGGTTCGCGAACAAGGTTATATAGTCTCCTTGAGTCTTTCCTTGGACCTGTAGCTGCCACGCAATCTTATCTAATCCTTGCCCCTTTTATATTTAGTAAACGGCGTTACATTTTATGTACGATAGATCGTACTCCGCAGTGGATTATCAGATAAGATATTTGATAATATTTCCAAAAGCGCAATTCAGTCGATAGATTATTTTACAATTTGAGCATAAATTCGCAAAATGATCAAAATTTTATATCTTTTTACCTTTTATATTATAAAAATACTGTATAAAACTATAGTATGTGACTTCTCATTCATAAACCATTCTTCTCGGTTCTACCACCTTTAGGAATGGGAAACCGTTCCCTCTCGTGGCTTAGCTGTACAAAAACCATATGAAGAAAATATTAGGGTCTCAGTTATCACCATGTTACATAAGCCAACGGATTAGGTTTTGACACGTAGTGAGATCAGTGGAGGAAGTTATTGAAATGATGTTTATACTGAGCGGACTCTCTAGTGAGTCATATAGATATCGATAGAAGTTAGAGATTTTCTCAAATATATCAGTAATATGTGATTTTATTACTAATAAAATTAGAAAAATTTAACATACACAGAAAAGTCAAGTGTATGATAAAACTAATCATTCCCATATGAATATGTTACGTTCTTCTTTCTCTGATCCTGCAGTTTGTCATCTTATCTAAATACATATGTATATACAAAAAACATATAGTTTAGAAAAAAGTGAACAAAGATTTAGCATCTTTAAGTTCGTATAATAACTCTATTACATATATTAATTTAAAACATGTAATATAAACAGAAACCAGCAAGTAACTGAAAACCAGTTTCGCACTTCGGTCTAGTTTTTGTTGGTTCCGCATTTCAAATCCGTAGTTTCACAGTTTTACTTAAATGAAGTGGTTTAGTGCTTTACTAGTTTAAATTTCTTTGTTATTAATTCTGCTGTTTAGTCAGTTCCACATTTCAATAAAGGGTTATGCGTTTAGGTTTTATGTATTTAAAATAATTATTCTATGGTTTTGTTATACAATTGTTAGGTGTGAGCTATTTGTTGAAACAAAGACTATAAGACTATAATAATCAAGATATGAGTAATTCAACATAAAATTAAAAAATGACAAAGCATGTATTCTAGAACCTTTACGGAGACAATATATGACTATGATAAACTAAAAAATAATAAACTAAAAATACTAAATCAAACCAAAATCAGTGCAGACCTTCACTACTCCGAATACTCGTACTGGTTTGAACTGACGTACCTAGACAACATGCTATCTCGACAGATATCCCGTTTCCACTTCACCCGTACCCATCCAAGGAACTTATGACAGTGGATGTAATTCCTTACGGGGCTATAACTGAGACCCCCTATTATCAAGACGCCGGGGTTCGTTAAGTTGTTGATACGAGGTACACAAAGAGACGGACGTGGTAAACCAAATGAACTTATCGTCACAGTCCCATCCATCATGCACCGGTTTTCTCCTTTCGGATACTGCAGTAACACTAAGCTGTGTAATTAGATGCAGGCGTGGCGGGACAAATTATGAAAGTCGCGACGCAGTTAGCAGAGGTCCTAACACCCGCGGAATTACCTACAAAAATCTGTAGAACGCCATGTTTTAAAAACTGTAGGCGAGTAGCGTAACGGACGGCAGCCTTTCTGGGACCTTGGGGGAGCGTTACCCGCATGGCTGGACCAACTGCCACAGTCGTAATTGCACAATAGTTATGGAGGGTCGTGGTGATGGTCCCCGTTTATCTCTAATCTGGTAGCGTTTTGATCTATAATTGTATTTGCTTCCTCCTTTACAGTTCTGCTGCGAACTGTAATAGGACTACTTCCAGGGGGACCAACCACCAAATTCGTCGAACATCTACAAGTTTATTCAACATTCATAGTGAAATGTAGAACCACAGTCTCACTATGATATGGGTCTACATGTTATAACAAATGCCAAAATACAGAAGTTTATTATAATGCTCAATGAACCCACAAAGAATCCAAAAAAGAACTCTGCTGATTTATTACACTGATCTACGCTACCATGAAACAAAACAGGATGTTCAACTTTCTTCTCAAGAATCTCTTCGCAGCTTGATCTTGTACTACTCACACACCCCATGCCTCTTGTCTCTATGAGGTTATTTGAAGAAGTACCACTACAGAACAATGCACGTTTAGCAATAGCATCAGCACGTTCAATTCGAATATACTTCCCACCAGTAGTTCTTTTGGTCACCGTTGTCAACTTCGCTATCCAACAATGTTCAATCTATTTATCAAGGACTATTGAATCTTCACGTTTATTCTCCATGAGACTGAAATCCTCCGCTGACATGTCAACGAAGTCCTTGCTAGCGTCCCAAGCCACTGCCCACGTTTCCGTCGACTCATCACCAAGCAAGAGTTGTAATCAAAAACACCCTCTCAAACTTCAACAAACTTTCTTACATTTCGTACAATACTTCCGGTTGCCAGCGAGTTTCTTTCCACATGACCCACATCCATCGTATGTACGAAACTCCTCAATGTCATACAACATTATTGTCACTCTTAATAGAAATGACTTGCTTGCTTTGCCGCTCTTGAGTCAATCCACTACATATTGTAGGCTCACATATGAGCTCACCTCGTCCGTCTCATTGAGAACTGAATCCATCACTTGTCGATCGTCTCATCTATTGGAGACTGAAGTAACGAACGGGGCACTAGACGAGAATAGACCGTCCTCTAGAAACTGCACACACTTAAACTGTCAAATGCTGTTCGCAAAGCAACAAACAGGGCATTGAAAAGGAGTAGATTGTCCTCCCGAAACCGCATACACTACAATTGTCAAATCGTGAACGTCTCTCGTTCCTGAAAGCCGTCCTCCCGCACACATTGCTGCTCCATGAAGCATAAACTGCTGCTCGCGATGAAGCAAGGATACGGGTCCCTTACGAGCGAAAGCTCTTGTCTCTCTCTCGCGAAATAAATCACTGCGTAGTAGAGCATGAAGCGTGAGACTGTCCTGCTCGCGATGACCCGAAACATGAGACTGTCTTTCGCAAAAGCGATCACTGCGTAGTAGACGTGAAGCGTGAGACTGTCCGGCTCGCGACGACCCTGAAGACGTGAAACGTGAGACTGTCCTCTGGAAACAGAAACGGTAAACTCCAAAACGATAAACTCCAAAAACAAGTGCAGAAAGTCACCTAAATATCGTCTTAATGCTCACACGATAACCAACATTGATTTGCGAAACGGTGACATCACTGCAAGGTTCCTTTTCTGTGCAGTAAGTAGAGCCACTCAGACCATGGCTTTCCAGTTTACGTTATCACGAATGATTTACAGCGGATGCATGTAAAAGCAACGGGGACCCAAAGAGACGGTAGTACGTTGAAATATTTTTTATGTCTTTGGTTCTATTTTCCAAAAAGCATTATATAATTAAACAAAATCATTTGGCTATACATTATTTCGCACGCGCGCTCGTTTACATAAGTTACTAAAGTGTCGTCAAACATATGCTATCATTTTCGCAAAATTACTGTGTAGGAGTTTTTTAAGTCCACCTGAATTTTCATAACAAAATTTACAGGTTCAAGGTATTAGAACTCTGGAACCTTCCTAATAGGATCCTCTATATATATTTCTTACACACGGGTAAAGCCATTTTCAGTGAGAACATGTGTTTTGACTTCCGTGCACATTTAAGGTAACCCCCGGATAGGTTGAAGTTGGCTCGGTGCTCGGGGAGTTTCTTCGTGAAAAATGGGAACTTTCCGGTGGAAGGAAAAGTATATCGGCAATTGTCGAAATTTTTACCAAATTTACACTAAAAAAGATTTTTCCTTCGGAAAATTTCTTACAGATTTGGTCCAACGCCGGAAATTCTGGAGAAGTACCGGAAGTCAGAAATTTACGAAAAGTACCGGAAGTCACTTCTGTAACAACCGGAAGTCCCCGAGCATTGGGTTGAACCCATGCAAGTACAAGGTGAATTCTTTTTGGTAGAAGTAATAAGCTGGTTTGGCCTGCGACGTCAGTATTGGGGCTCTCTGCCATCGAATGCGACTGCTTTGCACGAACTGTGCACTCTCGACAAGAAGACTCGACCTCACGTCGCCATGGTTACGGGCAGATGGGGCTGCAAACAACAAGTACAAGGTGAATATACATCCCCGACGAACTGTGGGAACTTTTGCTCGTTTATGGTTATGCAGAAAATATATAAATATTAAATATAAAATATATACTAAGGAAATATATTCATAAATATAATTTGTTATCTCATGCTTGGAAACACGGGGAGAGCCTGAGAAAACCCATAAGTGGTGAGTCTGCTCTCGCGCTTCAGAATGTACAAAGGCGGACAATTGTAGTCAAAATTTAATAAAATAATGAGGCGTCTAATTTAATACCTAATCCTTCCGGCAGGAAGGGTTAGGTATTAAATTAGATGTATATTCCCCCTCTTCCGAACTCGGAAAAGGGTGAATATACATCCCCTTGAGTCTGAGTTAAGGTGAGTTACATAGAGTGGTGAGGTGAACATCCTATATATATATAAGCTGCTTAGATAAAAACAAGTCTTTGCTTGGACAAGTTTAACTTAGTGATTAACTATCTTTTGTGTTGAACCCCTGTGCCTCTAGAAATACACTTGGTCACCAGCAGGAAATCTTTGCTGATTCTACTCTCTTTCTATGAGGGAGGCTGTTAAGCAAGGATTAAATCAAAGCTGTCTAATAGCTTCCCGAACTCTAATTCACTTCAAAGTAAACAGTTGAATATAGAGTGAAAAATGTTCAGGAGAAATTTTGTAGTTTCTTGAAATAATAAAACAAAATCTTCTCTTCAAACCAACGAACACGGGGAGAAAAAAAAAATATTCTTTTCATCCTTTTTACACTCGCTGGGGGTTTAAATGAAGCTCATATCTTCTTTTGGGGTTGATCGATCACTGATGGATATAATGATATATTCTCTGCGGAAGTAAGTTATCGAAGACAAACAAATCTGCAGTAGAGGAAACAGTCTACCCAAAGTAGATTGAAGTATTTTCTTCAAGAAATTTTTGCTGAGAAAATGTATGTAAAATCGAATTAAAACCTTTTTAATAATACCCATTTCATATTTTTGCTTGTATAATGAAGTTCAAATAACATATATAGTTCCTATTTTAAAAAACAGGCTTGTTTAAAGTTACATATGGTGCAGCATCAAATGGTTGGATCTTGGGCACCTTACTTACATAGTCCCTAAAAACGCAAGTAAAAGTCTTTCCCCAAGAAAATATAATATTCATGTATATATTTTATAAAGAAAACTTTTAAAAGAAGAATAGTTCTTAGAGAATATCCTGGGCATGAAGGACGTGGAAGATAACAACCATCACTTGTAGGACGAAAATTCAAATAAATGCTAGACTGCAAGAAAATCAGAGTCTCGCACTTGCCAGTCAGAAAATCTGCATCTTTCACAGATTAACTTTTGCGATTTAAATTTAAGGAATCCGCTTTTAACTAAAATAGATTCTTTACAACTCCTTATTTATGGAGAGTGAAAAGAAGACAATACGTCTTTACACTTGATAAAACTGTAAATAAGTAGTAATAAAAAATAGTATAAACATAAAAGGAAGGTTACACATCTCCATAAATAAAGTTCATACACTAATAGGACCCTCTTTATCTCCATGAAGGGAGTGACGAGGAGCAGCAGCTTATGTTCGGATCGTACGAGTAGATGAACGAGGGGATTAGAAAGGCGGCGATAATCCAGTGAAGAGAATGAACGGGCACAGGCAGCAGTGGGACCCACAGCACATGAAGGGGAGATGCCAGGCGCAGCCTCAAAGTGTTAGGGCGTGCCAACTTACAGGTCGTAGTTCGAGGCTTCCTCTTGTCAGAAGTGCAAGGATCTCAACCATACGACAAAAGTGCCCAAATTGGCCCCAAAGTTTTCTCACTTCCCCATATGTACGAGAAGCGTATCTCCAACTTCTTTTCGACGATTCTCGTTAAGTATTTGCAGGGTCACCTATCTAGGTACGCTTTGTCTTTGTCTTGTCATCCTTTTTGTCTTTCGGGCACGTCCCTAGGGCCTAGGCACGGGCAATATTCATGGACAACCCCATAAAGTCTATATGTGGCAACTTGGCACGGCCTTATTTGGGTCGCCACTGATCTGCTGAACTGGGGCAGGAAAGCATAAACCATTTCTGTCTTTTCCCCTTTGAAATTTTCAGTGGTTTATACTAGATAAACCATCGATATTTCCCACTTACACCACTGTCTTAGGTTCAGAAATTTTTCTGATAAACCACAGTTTAGGGCCGGAAATTGAGATGCCACTGTTGAATCTCGGATTAAGATCAGGAAACTGTTTAGGCTCGGTTTAAACACTAACCTCCATTGATAGTAGGTACGTTAATATCCAAAATAGGACATCTTACTTCATGGTTTATCCACATAAACCACCCCTTCAGAAGTTCATGTAGTATATAGCCGACTGAGTCACTGACCACCATCCTGCTGACGTCGCCTCTAGAAGATCTCTCTGGACGTTTTATCTAACCTGAAATCATTTCCACGTCTGATTCTTGTCCAATCCAATCTAACATGGTTTGACCACATCAGACACTTGCACACAGTGAAATTCCGCGGGGATTAGAGTACGTGAGGGGACATCGCCTCAAACGGAGGATGCGCTTTTTACTGAAGTAAAGTCTGTGAGTGAGGTCCAAGTATGATGCCGTGTGTGCTGAAGATGGGAGAGATTCGGGGGTCCAGCTGAGCACTCCGCACATCGATAAAACGAGAATGAGAGGAGCACAGTAGAGGAGACAAGACGCGAAGACGAGGTGGACTGCTGCACAACATACGAATCGTTTGTTACACTGTTGTATTGTACACAAGCAAGAAAAACAAAAATATAAAAGAATTGTACACCAGCAAGAATAAGACATTCGTGGCACGATGACGATGAGGGGAAGTGAAGCTGGAAATACACACAGAATGGTCGGAACGGGGAGGAGAATAAGGTGAACAAGGAGACGGGGGAAAAACAATTAGTAGTAAGACCTCATAAGCACAGATGGTCAAGACGGGAAAGAAGGAATGAAAAGAGAACATAAACCCCACGCTCCCAAGATCTCGGGAAGTCGCATCGGTGCCTTGCCTAGCTTTCCATGGCATTTTCTTGAAGGCCCAAACCCACAACACGAAGTCGTGCCATGGATCCCACTGCATGCAGGCACTCACATAACATCGCATTCTTTCAGGGACCCACCTAAAAATACTTATGAGAGCCTCTGAACCGTATGTCTTCGCTTACCGTCCTTTTCGGCAGAGAAACTTCATGATTACCTGGTTTATCACTGCCTACTTTCGCGGTATGATGCTAGCGCTATATCACTTGGTGTCATTTGCATTGTCCGGCTACTACTTTGCATGTACAGCACTTAATTTTGCGCAATATTCTTTCCTGCCTCTGGCTTTCTGACGCACCAAACCAGCCTCCACACTTGCCAGGTGCTCACGGACCCACCAACCATTCACCATCATCATTCCTCTCCTTTCGGCACCTCGTTTCTCCTACTTCCCTTTTCTGTGCAGGCCTTTCCGCACAATTTCGGCATTCTGCCTGGGCCCCAGAACTGACCTTCCCAAATTTCACGCACTCATTCACAACACCTTAAGCGATTGTATCCACCCTCGCCATGGCTTGCGCCATTTTGAGAAACCGACAGGTTGTGTCTTTCACCCAACGCGTCGGCGAAACTTGCGACATCATCCGACTTGAGGGATAGTCGTTACTACTTAAATCTCTTCGATCCTCCGATGTGCTCTGTCTTGAGTTCCCCACGGGACAGAACGTGATACTCTGATAATTCCTAGAGAGCAGCATGCAACTTATGGTCCAAAGTCAGCAAGTAATGAGGAAAGGTGAATATTTACCGCCATCCCCAGGAACTGAAAGCATGTCAGCGCACCTATTCGTGCGTGACGTCGGCTGAGAAACAAAGCACAAGAAGGCATTAGTCCTCCACAAAGAAGCTCCCCTTCCACACGACAAGGGACGCACCATGATGCAATGACCGGACTGCAAGCCCCCGTCGCAGGCGTGAAATCTCCCAAGTCTGAAGTCACTTAGACATTCGGGAAAGAATAAATCAATCATAACTACGACACATAGCCGGACTGGGCTTTCCTTAACTTCAGAGCACAAACGCAACTCACAGCATCAGATCCAGCCAACGGCATAAATGAGTCAGATTTCACGACTCTTTGTACATCGGAAGAATTCGAAAACTTCAAGCCTGGAGCCGCGGAGTTCCAAATCTGTAGAGTCTTGACAGGCAACCCAGACGAGTGGCCAAGTCCGGATTTCTCAAAAGGAGATGGGACGTCTGAGTCACGTCTCCTTTCTATGTGGCACAAGAATCTTCACAGAGCTGAGTCTGCATCCAAAAGCGACTTTAGTTTAAGAGTATACATTTTCTATCCAAGCTTCCTCAAACTGGTACTTGATCAACTTCTACTCCTTGTACTTGTCCTCATTCCTCCTGCAGTCCATGTCGCAGAAAGCAGTCTAAAACTTCCTCCCAAATGACGATACCGTCATGGTTGGCGTCGAGCTTGTTATACATGTCAGTAACCATTTCCTGCACAAACACTTGAGAGTCGAGAGTCGCTGAGTAAACGTACAAGTAACTGCAAAAGACAAACAGCAACTGAATCATGTCAGATACCCTACGTTCTGTCTGGACCTCAGAAGTCAGCCGTGAAGGTGATTCGCCAAGTTAGACTGCTGCGATATTTCTAGTCTTTCTGAACACCTATCATTCACCTCACTGGAACCAGGGCCTTGAGGGAACGTACTCTCGCGTCATACTCTCGTCATAAGCGACCAGAGAGTATGATCCTAGTACGAGGCATCATTGCGCATCAATGGGTTTATGGTATTAAAGGCTAGAGGCACTAGTCGACATCTTCCTTGAATGCCAGAACGTCCCGATTTTAATCCGGACGATGGTGCCCGTGATTTGCCTTACAAACAGTGGATCTAAACACTGCATCTCTTCCAAGTGTAAAATGCATTCCTGATTTCGATTTCTGTATTCCCTTCCGGATGTTCCTTCACCTTGATCTTGGGGTTCCCATGCAACTTATCGGCATAAGTTTCGATGACCTGACTCGATTTCTGTAAGATCCGCCATAATAAGTAGCAACTCTTTACGGTCCAGTTTGGTATCGTTGTCCATGTTGTACCGGTCCCATATCCTTCACCCACAAAGAAAGTACAACATCCAGTGAAATGATGATGGCGACGATTGCTGGAAACCATTGTTGAATTGGGAATTTAGTTTCCTGTCGTAAGATAACAGCTTACTGCCAGCAGAATGTAACAATGGAACCAGTACGAGCTGCCAACGGGAAAATCACTCACGGGATATTCAAGATACACTCAAGACTGCGAGTGAGGTAGCTGATGATATGGACCATGGTTGAGATTTGACTTGGGTGCTCCATCATACAAGTTCACCAATTGTCCTTACGTTGACTGGGCGAGAGGACAGAGTGACGCACCTACATAGATCACTTTCCTTAAAGTTTACACTGACCAAATGAACCATGAAACCATGAAATATTTACAGGGTGGAACCCAAGGTGCTGATATAAAATCTGCTGATTGCATGTGATTTAAGTGGGATAGTCCTCGCAAAAGCAAACTCTTCATTCTTTTCGTCATACATTGAAGCTGGAAACTTGAGGGCACCTCGGTTCCCCACACACTCCTAATGGGGCCAACCTCCTCCTCTCGTCTGTGAGGACAAATATAGGAACAATGATAGAAGGTTGGTTCAAACTAGAGCCAATTCGTACAAGACTAGACTTATACAAATTCTCGCATCATCACAAGAATCATCCAGTGTAATAGGTATTATACGTAGTCAATCGTTTACATTTCCTTTTCCAAATCGCTTGTTCACGTACAGTTACCTGGGCCGGTACAAAGAACCGGGGTCGGCGTCAGCACTGACAATCAGCTTCACCCTCTGTTCGGAACATAATTTTATTGTAGGGCAAGATCCAGAGAGACCATACCAAAGAGAGACCATACCAGAGAGACCATACCAGACCATATCTTCTAAGTCCACTTAGAAGATATGTGTGTAAATTTATAATTTGTACTGTAACGGACTCTAATCGTTCCATACTGACGTCCCACAGTTTCAATCCATGTTTTTACCAAATAAGGAATCCAATACTACAGAAGGAAAGCACCTCAAATCTGTAACCCAGCAGAGTCAGCAACAAGACTGCACATTCGCTTACCACCTCAATCTGTTTCTTAACTCCAGGCGTAGATCTTACCTGATCATACAGAACATCCACAAAAACGATGAACCGTCTGACCTGCCCAGAGTAGATACAACAATTTACAGTTTAGAATAGGCAGTGCTGAAAAACCCTCTGGAAGGATGGAAAGATGTCGCAGGGCAGGACAATTGGACACTGAACAAGGCTCACGCTTGAGCTTTGAAGGTCAGGATGCTGATATGAAGACACTAGCTTTTGTATCTTTTTAACACTGATAAATCCTCAATCTTCAGCATAGAGCGTTCTCACCATTTCGCTGTGACCCCGTGTCATCTTCTTCAGAAAGCGAGATATGATATGATGCTGCAATGGCTAGATAATCTGCGGCGCCTTTCGAAGTGCCACAGATTCCACAAGGTAAATCCACACTGCAATCCCCCCGGGTGCTCTTGGCTCTGCACGAAGCCTGGGCTAACTAGTACTCTTGCTTCTGCTGTCCCTACTACACGACGAAACGATGACTGTTGGACAAATAATGGAATCCCAAACAAAATGCATCTCGAAACAACTTACATGACCCTTTGACTCAGTGACGAAGAGAACAAACTGCAAGCACTAATGGTGCCCCAGATAGACCCTTCAGTAAACGCCAAGCACATGCGAAAAGTGGAAAGCAAAAGGAAGATCTGAGTCCTAGCCCAGAATCGTGCGGGGACCTTCCTTAATGACATTTGGTCCTACCGGTCTGTCTCCTGCAAGCTCGCCAAATGACTGCCTAATGAAGAGAACTAGTTAAAAGAACACCCCGTGTAAGAAGATTGTGGAGAGGTGACTCAACAGGATTTTCAACACCTCTGCAACACTTTATCCACCTTTTAGAATGAACTGATCATCCTTTTGACTTCTATGAAGAGGAGAACCCGGCTCTGCCAGCGACCAGAAAAGTCGCTGGCAGAGCCGGGTTGAAAGTAGCACCTCCAACCAGTTGCATTCATGATCTACAGGCTACGAACCATATCTTGTGCGATTTAACGATGTTCGTTGCTCAGGTCTAGCGTATCACAGCTACCGACTGGTAGTCGGATCACGCACCTGTTCAGGACTTCTACTGAGCCAAATCTGATATCCAGATATCAGAAGTGGCTCAGAAGAAGGTAGGCCATAGCAAGGTAAGCCATGTTTGTGCAGAAAGAAGCTTCTAGAAACATTAGCTTACCTGCACTCTTAGAAGTTGATTAATGCAGACAAGGCACAATGCCTGTCAGTGAGTTTCTCATTACTACCTTTGTGAAAGAATAGAAAAAGAACCGGGACCTGATGTTTGCGGAATTTGTACAAATGGCCAAACGATAATGTTCTACGTACAAACATTAGACCGCTTTCTCTAATCTGATGAGGACTTATAAAAAGTCGAGGTGGGAACACTACAAGGTCCATCAGGGCGAGAACCAATCAGGCGATAATCTGGAGCATTTGCCCGAACTTAATGAACCTAACAACACTCCCTTATCAACTCAATACATGGAAGAAATAGATCCCGTTGCAAACCATTCCTGAAGCTGCAAAGAACCAAACTGACCAAATATCAGACCAACCACTGCTAGCTACGGAGTCAGTAGCGACGTTAATATATAGTGAGTTTCTCAACTGAAGGGGAGCTTCTGTACAGGCATAACAGAGTGCACTAAGAAAAAGTACTTCCCCACTAGGGAAAAAGTACATTCTGTTGATGTACAATCTACGGACCGGTCAATATGAAGGAGGACATGAATGTATCGGAACAATGTCAAAGGTTGTTCATGTAAAGTTCCAAAAAGATAAAAGGTGAGTTGGGCTAGAATGCAGTTTACGCGCGCCATTATCTTTCTCCATCACATGCACTCTATATACTACTCAAGATATGTGTGACTCCTCGGTACGACGCGCGTAATCTGCACGTGTCCCAGGGTTGCTTAGAGGCGTCAGTAAACCTGAAAGCTCCAACAAAATTTTATTGCGGAATATTCAACAAGAAACATTATAATACACTACGAGATACTCATTCTGTCAGATCAATTTTCGGCACAACAATTCAGAGATTAGGACCTTCCTCCTTAGGAACACGACGAAGCAACCATGACAACCCCAGCTCTGAACATACTCTCCAGCAAACTTCTAGGAATCATAGCATCACCTATGTTCAAAACCTTCGCAACGAGATCACAAGCCACCTCTCGATACTCGAAACCAAGACTCAAGAACGTTGAGTGACAGGCGGCAATCTAGCTCGAACTAATGGTCACAAGTCCCACATTTCTCTTGAAACAGCGTTGAACACTCAAAAGTCGCCCGACTGCTTCCTAGCACATCTTGATCATTAACCGCGAAACTCAGCCGATCTCTAGAGCAAATAAGATACAAAGAAGTGGTAGAGGTAACTTAAAGCAGATATCTTCCGCAGAAAGTGGATGATCAGTGTGGCACACATACTCCGCAGATTAATGCAAGAAAATACGTGTTTCTGTAGCTACGTCTGAGCTACGGCAGTATTAACATACAGAGGAGACATTGCTTGCAATTCTGTAACAGCCAAAATGAACTGGATGAACTCACTTGAAACTCGAGAAAACAAAGCAGCCATCTTCGATAATGTCCGTGCTTTTGCCGGAACATCCCATCAACCTTCTCTGGTGCAACTTAGGGACCTCGAATGCTTGTCCACATCATCAATCCACCCTGCCCAGTAGAATGGCATTATAAAGGACTTCAGCTATAGTGGGTGAAGGATGTTCGTACAAGTATCTTTACGGCTGTGATACAGCCGTAAACTGGGTAGAAGAATCAAACAGTCTGCAACTGATTTTGGTGCGGGTCGATAAAATCTCCTAAAGCATCCCCCCAGACGTGTGTGTGCAGAAGTGTTCATGTCCAGAGAAATGAATGATTTTTGTCGTGGTGCTCATGAAAGGGAAATCGTCTATTTGTGTGGAGATCTACTGTTGGATATAGCGCATACAGGAAGGAATTCGCATGATCTAAATCTTTACGTTCTTACAACCTGAAAGTCATTAGACGCTGATAGGAAATACAAGACTCAGAGGCTCGGCAAGCTTCCGGTTCTTCCTGTATCATTTGCAAGGACGAGGTCACTGTTCAGAATCTTCTGTTTTGGTAAACTGACATTTCCAACAGAGTAATGCAGGTTGGCCAACCTTTTATTCACGTCCAGCATGAACTTATGGAAATGCACACGCTGTTTGCTTTCAACAGGACAGCAGTGTCTGCGACCAACGATTTTCCTGTACCCACCCCTCCACTGATGTAAACTCTGCAACGGGACAATGACTACACAATCTCGCACTAGACCGACCGAGCTGCTTACACCGGTTAAGGGTCGGAGACCTCTCACAAGCATGTACGCCTCAGCAGTTTATAAAGTTTTAAGTTCATACTGTAATACACCGATAAAAGTACGGACACTGAAACCGTTGAGTTTAATCAGAAGTAAGAAAAGATCCTGCTGTGGAGTTAGTCGGCAGGAACATACCCTCTCGGAGTCTGCCTTTGCTGATTTAGACTGACACAGGATAGCACCTTCGATTCCAAATTCGTAGGAGGTGGCACATAGTTCTGCAGCCCCAAGGGCTGAAGAGCTGCAACCTGTCTTTGACAAGCTCGTTGTAGGCATCAATGGGCAATGTACCCTTGCAGGCCCATGAAAACGTCGAGGAAGGAATTCGACATGAAGAATATAGCGAAGGGGGAAAGTTCAGAATTGACGGCAGACCCGAAAATACTTGTAACAGCACAGCGTGAGAACGCCGCCGCACAGACATAACGAACCTGCTCGAACAATTCTCCACCACCTGACTGACTCCCTGAATTCCATAGCAGAAAGAAGATTCTCAGAAACTGACCACCCGTTTGTCGTCCAACTTCCAACGAGGTCCCGTCGTTGGAAGTTGGACGACAAACGAGGGGACAGCATTGAACAACTCTGCACTACTAAAATGCACGACATGCCGACCATCTACCTTGAAGAATGAGATGCACATCCACACCAACTCCGCAACCACCCAAGTACACCGCTACAGATAAGCCCTCCAAGACAAAGACATAGCACGCTCCGAGTTTGAACTCCGCCAACTCTCCCGGGGCCGGGACAATCAGAATTCAACCCAAGCTCCGAATGCTGAATCGACAGAGAAGGCTTCCTTCCCGTTTATAAGAAGGTGGTACGTGAGAACTTAGACGGTGAATGAAGAAATGCATACGTGAATTCAAGTTCTTTATCGACGTCCGCATGCCGCTCTCTCGGGCAAACTTGGCGCTTAGCGTGGTCTCGCTCTACTGGTGACATGTACTCATCGCAAAGCACAGAGTTCTCCTGCTTTGACGGTTTCCTGCTTTTTCTTTCTCCCAATCTTTTACGGTTGCCGTCTGCCCACCTTATCCGTCATCATTTCTTACTCTAGACTCTAAGGGCGTCTAAATATCTTCTCCCACATCCTTGTACATCTAATTGTTTTGCGTTTTCAGTTATCGGAAAAGGTTTCAGGTGTTATGTATAAAATTTGAACTAAATTATTATAAAATAGTATATTTAACAATATATTATTGTATTATTAAATAATAACCAAGTATGGAGTTGCAGGTAGCCAGATATCACCCATAAACCAAACGCGGACTCTCGCACTACAGAAACTATAAGTGCGAGAACTTGCTAAATATATAATTTATATATAAATATATAATTTATTTTAAATATTAAATTACTAAGTTACTAATAAATTAATCAAAACTTCTCTTAACTAACGCCTTAACGTACACAAAGTGAGAACCTCACCCCAAAACTCCAAGTAATCCACGAGTTCGGGATAAATATTCTTTTCAGATTCTTTGTTTGAATTCTTGTTCGGAGACGTAGCTTTCCATTTTAGGAAAGAAAAACTTGAATCTTAAATTATTGGTTTTTCTTTGAGCAAAATCAAATTCTTTTGAAAACACGATCACACTTCGCAGTCGCTTTCTACTGTTATCTTCCGCATCAGATTTGAGATTCCGGATAGAAATGAAATAGAAAGACGTAAATTGCTTTGGGTAAACCAGATGGTTACAGTTGAAAAGTGAAAGGTATGGAAAACTTAGACCTTAAGTATCAAGGGCGAGGGTTTAATTTCCAGTCGAACAGGTTCATCGCCATGTTGAGATATTATTGTTCAAGACAAGTAAGAGATCGCATAGGTGATAGTTCACTACTATACATACATTTTGAACTGAACTTTCAATGCTGAAACTCCAACATGTCTTACAACACTATGACTAGCTGTTGCTCGGGGGTTCACTAACAGTTTTTGTTAGAAACAAGTGTAAGGAAAATATGGTATTTTTTATATATATTTTTAAATATAATATATATTTTTAAATAGAATTTAAATTAAAATAGCTTATTTTATATTAAAATAAATTCTTTAGAAATATTCTCTTTTTGTTTATAAAATAATTTCTAGAATAATTTCTTTTAGAAATAATATATGAGTATTAAAATACTTATTGATTCGCATGTGTTATCAGCAAAATACAAAGAGTTGTCCCCTCAGAGCTGCTGACATGCACATCTCACATTTATATGACATGATATTTTGACTTGTTGAAACTGTTGTTATCAATCAACGGTGCAGTCAATATCAATGAATCTTGAGAAATGTTCGATCAAGTCCAACAAATGTATTAGAGGTGCAGTTAAGTAAATTTCTGCTTAGGTATACCATGTGAAAGAATGAACCTTTACATTGTAATATGTAAGAATGTGTGCATAACGTTTTTAAGAAGGGAAGCAGAAGAGTCCTACAAGAGTGTGTTATGTGTTGTAAAGGCTTTCTTGAGATGGGAACCGAGACGAAGCCTGCAATCGCTCATAACACACTTCTCTATCAACACTCTTGTAGTGTAATGTCATATAGATTTTCATAAGAGTTCAGTTAGGTTAGGTTTTAAGTAAGTATCTCATATTTCATTTTGAGAGGTTTTATATTGTATTATCTTTACTTTTTATGTTGACTTTTTTTCTTTTCTTAATGGAGTCAGATCAAGACAGTTTCATATATTTAGAGCTTCTCTCATTATTTAGGGTTGAATATCTATGTGTCAACGAGGTGCATCTTAATGTATCAGACCTCACATCATCATATGATGCTTTTTCCATTGCACCAGATCACATGTGATGCAATCTGATGTGGAAGTATCTCTTTCAATAATTATAAGACAAATCAGTACATAGCATCAACAAAGAGATGTTTCAAATCATAAGATTACTTGTCTACATGATCGATCGAGATAAAAACTAAAACAAAGAAATATAAATATAAATCCATGTCTGTCTTTATTTGCATACTACCATGATAACCTACACCTAAGGAGAACTAAGAGATTTTGACCTCATGTTTCTAGAAAGCTCAAGACATGACGATGAACTTCTTCCATCATAACACTCTCTCTATTATCTTCGCTATCCACAACGACTCTATCATTCCTCTTCTGATTTTATGATATGTTATCTCGTTTACTAGGTAATGATTAAACTGCAATATCGGTCTCGGTTGCCATAGAGATTGCTAAACTAATATGAAAATTGATTTTCATTTTCTTGTCTTATTTGTCACGTTAGTTTAGCACCTCGGCTAGATTGAGCGAGTGCGTAGTGGTTAGTATCGATATAGTCGTTAGTGCTGTTAGGGCGGGTTCTTGGGCTAGCTCCACTAGGGGTATACTTTGCAGGTAAGGATTGTAGGCTTCAGTTCTTCGAGTTGAGTCTTCAAGCTCCTGGCTATGATAGATAGTCTTGGTGAGCGCAGCTTGGATTCTCTAGTGTCCAAAGTGGATGTGACTCGACTTTAGTGTTTGTGTATTTCTGGTTGGCATGGTGGAGTGAGTAGCAATCCTTATTGTAACTGTGGTATACTTGTCTATGTGTATGACATCGTCCATGTGTTATGTATATGTGTGGTGTATCTCTGACAGAGATATATGTATGTAGCGATGTGTATACGTACGACATGTTTTTAAGATAGACAACGTTCTTTACGTATCTTATTTTCCATCTTTTATGGATAAATACTATAACGTGATGTTATATGTTTCACTCTCAGAATCCAAATATCTTCATGTAAATAAAAGATTGAGTGTAATATGTAGAAAATATGATAGTGTAATCTCCATCATGCCCGATTGAGCTTGTCCAAACAAAGTGATCACATGGTTCGATTGATATTGCTCATATTGACATATGCTCTCTATTCTCTATTGTCTCTTAGTAACTTGTTATTATGATTCGATGGTTCCATGTCAGTCATTAATTTGAAGAGTTACCACTAGAAGGACTCCCGGTAGCCACGTAACAAGGGTGTCAAAGTTAACACGGAAG
Organism: Asterella californica; assembly: GCA_036924285.1. Classification (NCBI taxonomy): domain Eukaryota; kingdom Viridiplantae; phylum Streptophyta; class Marchantiopsida; order Marchantiales; family Aytoniaceae; genus Asterella; species Asterella californica. The sequence continues at coordinate 24,704,572 of JAYKYS010000006.1, read as the reverse complement.
ATTCTTCACGCTGGAACGAATATCAGCTATAAAAATACATCGTGGTTTGGTTAACTACAGGTTAACTTGTGTCGAACCTTTTTTCCGGCTATCACTTTTATCCAATACATCACCAAAGAAATTTGCTCAGGACAGAAATAAAATAATAGCTGTGTTTCTTTGGCAACTGCTTCAAGAGGTAACTTTCAAGATATCTGCTGTGGCGGTGTGAAAACTATGGATTAAATTCTTTTCAAAAATATTCTAACTTTGACACTCCTAATCTACACATTCTTACAAAACTGATTGAGGAGTGGGTCTAGGCGGTGGATTAGGATAATTTCTCAGGTAAGACATCTTGGTCCATCATCATTAGACCCCAAAATGCTCAGTACAAGGAGTTGAGTACAATGCACTTAGAGCGTTTCTGCAACTACAGTTTCAGAATATCTTTTATTACAATTTTTAGTATTTTTGATATAATTTGATTTCATCTGAGCCTATCGCAGTTCTACCATCTAGAGATACTTTTGACTTTTGTCTCCGCATTCGACGTTGCAGTTTCACGAAATAAGATAACGTTACAGAATTGGCTCGTACCGTGCTCAAAACTATGGATGACCTGCAGAAATGTCAGAAGTTTACTTCACCGCACTGATGATATATTTTTCTGTTTTGACACCACCCTAGTTAAGATTACTTATTTGACTGCATCTCTGATGAGCAATGATGACATTAATATAAATAAAAAATCATATAAACTGATAATTGCTGTAACATTTTAAATTAGATTTTCTCTATAAATGTATATTGGATATTTGACAAGCACATCTCACATTCAAATAATATGGAATTTTGACCTGATAGCATGACATTTTGGCCTGCTAGACCTGCTGTTTGCGGTCCCAAGTGCAGTAAAGCAAGGTTTAAAAGACGTAGATCAAGTCCAACATATGCATTAGAGCATTCAGAGCACCTGCATATTCACCTCCTCCATCTTCCGATAAGAGGCAAATATACAAGTGGTTATTTAATACCTAACTCTTCCGACAAGAAAAATTAGATATTAAATTAATATCACAGTATATTAATGTATTAACGATTGTGAATTCCCGGACTTGTACTTTCTGAAGCGCGACACTGAGGGCAATATTTATGGATTATCTCTTACTCTTCCCGTGTTTTCAGATATAGATAATAAATAACATTTATAGAATATTTTAATTCATTATATCTAATTAATATATAATTTTACTTAATATTTATATATATTCCCGTTATCATTAAGCGAACAACAGTTCCCGGAGTTCATCCAGCATGCATATTTTAGACTTGCGGTGAAGTTAACTTAGCCATTCTATTCTATTAGGTGGAAGAAGAAAAAGAAAGAAAGAAATAATCTTCTCTTCAACTTCTATTCTGGGAGGCTAAGGTTCGATTGTTAGTTTCTGTTCCTAGTTTGAACTTAAAATGAAGGGGCTCTTGGGCCCAGTGCGACAACTGAGTCACGGGACAGACAAAGCGCAAGATGAAAGATCAAGGACTTCCCGAATTTAGTTGTGCTGGATCACGCAAGAAATATGAGTGTGGACCTGTTGGGTTACGTGATCCGCAACCATCTATCGTCACGCCTCAAGTCTTGTCATCTCTTACTCTTGCTACAGCTTCATACCATCTCACGTCGCAAGTTCTCCGGTTTGTTTGCACTCAGCGTGGTTCATGTGCGTGCTACACAAATCGAAAGAGACGATGGCCCGCAATCTCCCTGTGGCCACGTACGTGCCGATTGTGTCATGTATGGGAGGAACACCCGATAACCTGTTCCACTCAGCTAGACTGCTATCTCAATTTCGTGATTCCAACTGGAACTGAACTTAGTGCGTAACCCCAGTGATACGTCTCTACTCATCTACTGATCTGAGCTGTTTCCGCCGAAGAGCACTTTGCTCTTACACGGATCACCACCCCCTGCAGTACCCCGCTCGCCCATGAGGTCGGGGTTCACCACCCGCCACTGGATCCCCACAAGCCAAGCCATCGCCCCGGGGTTAAAACTCCCGATCTGGACTTGGGAGACCAGCTTGCCGTCTTTACATCCCTACTGATAAAACCCGAAGGTGTTCGTACCGTCATTATTAAGCTCCGGCTCCCGGTGGATACTCGGTTTCGGGGAATGCTCAGTATACACCTCTAGTTCGACCAAGCGCTGTGGTACTGTTCCTCCCATTTTCTCTCTCTCTTTCGAACTTCTATTAGAAGGGTCTGTGCACTGTGCAGTATGAACGATACTATTCGTCTGTGTAGGACCGTGTGTATTACACAATATACATACACGAAGAGAACACTTGCACGAGCGGACTATAAACTAGTAGCTGAAAAAATGTCTGCAGTAGTACTCGAGCTGTTTGCACTACAGTCCAATTTCCAAGGTAGAACGTGTCCTGTAAGACATTGGATAACACCACTGTTGCTCGATATCGTGAAAAGCGAAAACCAGTTGGTGGCCCAATACACTGGAGAACGCCGTTCGTTTTATCATTAATATGGAAAGCTGAGTGAGCTGTAAGATTGACAGTTCTACAAACCCTCATATATTTACTCCCGAGTGGTTGTACATAACCAGTACAGTACTGTGGTTACCACCTGCTAAAAAACTACTCATCCAAGAGTAGAGATGGATGAGAGGAAGCTGACACAGGAACGACCGACAAATGTCAAAATATGGTTAAAGTGAGCAACACCTGACGAGACGCGACAACAAACACAATACTAATTTGTAATGCTCCGGGTGATTGTTTGCGAGATATCCATAACTATGTGCTCACAGCTTATATTCGATCGTATTCCTCTGATTCATAACCTTCTGACTGCCATCCACTAGGAAGTGTAAGGCTACTCAAAGCCGTAAGAACACTCCGCCCTGCTAACGTAAGCCCTGACGCTTCGAAGTCTCCCTTCCGTTGGAGTGTGCTCTTTTAAATCCGAACCGTGGACTATTGAAGTACGGCTATTACATGCACTCAAGCATGAAACAAGTACAGACGCCGCATTTTTCGCCCTGGATGTCATGGCAAAAGCTTGTCACTGAAGCGTCCTCAGATCGTATCAGTAAGCAAGGAGACACGGAATCGTTGCACCGCATGAAACTCTTATTCTTGAGGATATCCGGCAGTTGTGATGCTTTGATCTCCAAACATCAACAGTGCTTATAGCTCTGTCAGTTTAGGAGCTGCGCTCTTCCAGCTCAAGGAAAGGACAAGTAACATGGGAGCTGCAACCGAAAAGTGAACTTACAATGAGAAGATGCTGTGTTGCAAAGGCCAAGTATGGTGGTTCTCGGACTGCACATTGCTACATAACAAACCTCATCATGAGAAGAGAAAAAGGACCAAACTCAAGGCTACCCAAGCTAGTTCGCCAGTTGCTCTGCGCACTTCATCCACAGAAAATTGGAAGACTCAATAATACACCAATTAGCAGAATTCACGTACTTACAACAAACGATCTGTATCGGTCCGTGAGATAGCGGCGCAATGCAGAACTAACCCCCACATAGCAGAAGCATAGAGGGGCGTACATGTCCGCTAACTAAAGCATTAGTTTGCGAAGTAATTTTAACCAGGGAGAGACAAATGGGGAAGTGTAGCGCACATACAAGAGACTGGTCTCGCTGGTGTGTAAGAGCAGAATAGATGCCATGTACAGTATACAGTGCAGACAGATTTATGCGTATGACCTTTCTAATGCATGAGAGAAACTGAGGTCTAGAAGTACACAAGGATGAAAACAGAAATGCATAACCAGAGGACAGAGTTTTGGATATTCTAGCAAACAACACATTTCCTGAAAGCAACAAGCGGAGTACGTAGTGAGTAACAAAAGGGTGTTTGAATATGCGCTAACCTTTGAAAGGAATATATGGTCTGGTCAGAGAGCAGCTGTACTACAGGGAGCAATCGGGGTGCAGAAGTAGAGCCGAAGGTAAAGCAGCTGACGTCCTAATTTGTGGGTCCTGTTTAGTCCCGATCTGACATTACGATTGCCCTGTAGAACCACTGAAAAGTATTGCTCCGTACGGAATATTGGGCTTTTATCTGCAAATGTTTCATTATGGGCCCCTACGAGCATTTTGTTTCAGTTTTTGGGCCCTAGAAAGAAAAATCCCCACGAATTATGCTGACCTGAGATAGACCTGAGATAGACCTGAGCATCTGGAAACCGCAAGTGGTCTTCGACTAAGGTAGGGCAATACCCGCTTACGTCTCTCCGTCACAGACACAATGCTACTTTCTGATTGGGCTTGAAGTAGCAAGATGGAACTCGACAGCTATGGATGTAACCAATCTTACATCAAGTATTCCAATTTCACATCCACGTAAGAAAACAATCAAGACCAGTACATACAATTGATTACGAAGGAGAAATTCATCTTACAGTGTTGCTGCTCGGTCATTACGCAGGAAAATGAAGCCTTGCACTACTTCTCAGGAAGATCCTCTCGGTTCTTCCTTGACAGCAAGGATGGATGGCGGTAGTGAAAATTCCTCCTCCTGGCTTAAAAGCTCCATCTCGTCCTCGTCCGGTTTCTGCAAAGTTGAAACTGTCCCTCGTCAGCTTCTGCTCTTCTTCAGGGAGCTAGCTTGAAGGCCAAGGTATGCATGAAAAGTGAAGGGTACCACTCTGAGCATCAAATGCGCAAAACCATTTTGAGCACCAGTTGAAATACATACTGAACGAGTTTCCACGTCCAGGAAAAGAAGAGAACTTACCAGAAGCTCTAAGTTGTAAAAGCGATCTAGGAGTTCCAGAATCTCTCCGGCTGTGAACCGATGATTGAGTCTGAAACATGACAGAGTCAAAGTTTAATGCGTGAGATGACAGTTAAACCCGAGGACAGGTATCTGGAACGTTGTTTTCTGTGTCTTGACCTAAGGTAACCCCCAATACTGACAAGTGAAACTAGGTTGAAAGATCACTTTCAGGTGAAGTAGATAAATAAGGAAAGCGCAGAAGGGGCAATACATATAGTGCAATCTTCGAGACATCTGACGAAACCCTCTGATGATGACTGCTTACCGTGTGCGGGACACAGTCAGCGGCTTATCATAATCTTTGGACCGCCTCTTCACTGAGGCACAAAAAAATAAAAAAATAAAAAAATAAAAAGTAAAAAAAAATGACTGCTTACCGTCTTTCAAGATTCTCCATCAGACCATATAGGATGAAGTGTCGATGCATGCCTACATGACCAAACATTGGTCAGGAAATCAAGTTACAGAACCTCGCAAGAAAATACGCATGAACAGGTTGAAACTGCATGTCCGGAAGTGCAACTAAGTTTAAATTTAGTGTAGCCAAGGAAGCCAGAAGCTCCAAAGCTCAAATCATAGTCAAATGGCCATAGTCTCATGAATTAAATCCGCCAAGAACTGCAAACTGCAAGGACAGAACAACACGATGATAATACTACCTAGAAGTTTAGATGGATGATAAATTTCAAGGGCTTCAAGTAATCGAAGCTCAACTTCCACTTGTTGCAATTCCTGCAATTCCGTTCTTCTTGTTAGATCAAACCAGTGTAAGATGTTGCTTTCCACGTAATCCCAAAGCCTCCTGGTAAAAAAGGAACTTCTATGATGCTACCCGCAAGACTTGCAATCCAGCAACGCTCCGTGAGACCTAACAGGCAAATCGCGATAATCATAAAATCTTCAGTAACCGAACTTCACCAACAATGGTGCAGAAGAATTGAGAACCGTGTAAAGTACATCCTAGATCGTGTTCAGGTGTCCCAGAACGGGAGAATTCTTGTCAACCATACTTATTCGCAAGTAATATCCGTGCAATTCGCTGCAATGCTACAAGTCTTAAGCCTTACGTTCTTCTTCGTCATGCCCATCTTCTGCTGGATTAACGCCCTTCCTTTGCACGGAATGCCCGTGAGGTAGCGCTTCCTCTCAACACGAAGGGGTATAGAAACAAGGCAATTATACAGCGAACTGCTGATCGCGCGAGAACGAGAGAACGAAGAGCATAACAGTAAGAGCAGAAAATGAGGCGAGATAACCACTTTTTGTAGAAAATTCTCATCATCCGGGAAGATAGGGATGGAAGGAGAGGCATTGCCTTACAGACAGCAGGAGGACCTGGGGCCGAGGGAGCGGGTGGGTTCGATGACATGGGACAACAAGGGCCTGCCAGACCGACATCCTGCTGAAGCAGCAACAGCTGCTGCTCTTCCACAAGGGATGGAGGTGTGGGAGTGACGTCGTCCTTCAGCTCGTCTTCCTCCTCATCCTCTTCGGCCCCTTCCTCCTCGTCCTCATCGTCTTCTTGCTGCTCCCTCGCTGCTGCGTCGTCCGCCATGGCTCCCACCTGACCTAACCCGTCCTCTTCTCCTCCGCTCCTCTCGTGTCCCAACACCACCCGCAAATTTCACCACCCCTCTTCACTCCGTTCCCTCAAAATGGTTTCCCTGCAGCGCGTTCCTCGACTCCTCGACTTCTCCGCGACCTCTTCCCAGAACACTTTACCAGTGTCTGGTTTCTCAACCCTCTGGCAGTTAGGTTTATCTTTATCCACACCCGTCACCCCGGTCCCCGGTTCTGGCTGCAGCCCTGCCGAACCTTGCGTATTGACAACGAACCAGCCAACCAGCCAACCAGCTGCTGTAGCGTAGCCCCAGATACCCGCTAAATGTCTCCTGTATTTTGTCCGGTCTTCTGCCCCATAGCAGTTTGGCCTCTTCCGTTCCTCTGCTTGCGTTGCCTCGCTTGCGTTGGAGGAGGCAGAGCCGCGATCCCACATGGGAATGGGTATCGGCTTTTTTCAGGCTTAGGTTGTTGAGAAGAGAAAGAGGAAGGAAAATTTTCCACGAGGGGAGAAGAAAACTACATAGTTGATCCGTTTCGGGTGATGGTCAACATTGATTGAGTAATTACTCGCGTCCTTGAAAAAGCTTTTTTGCTTGCTGAATGGCTGATAAATGTAGACGTACACAAGACGAGCATGATTGACTTAATATGGCCATCCACCTGATGGATAGTTCTTGCTCCCCGCAAGAACAAGAGATATGGTAAGACATTGCAATTACGATCCTCCGAAGTTTCACTGCTTGATCATCGTTTTGAGGCCCGCACGCCTGCTAATTTTTGGGGGATGAGACCCCATTTGTTTTCTCGTGTTTTAAGGTTTGCTTGAAGTGAGAATGATCCCGATCAATGATTGGCCGTGCAGGCGCCGATCGTCGATTCTTTTCTTATGAATAGTTTCGTTTTGCACTCCAACATTGTGTACTTGCCGACCGTGTTTTTCATAGGGTGTGGTCTTTTGCGTCTCCTTCCCACCGTCCCTCTCACGTTGTCTTCCGTCGTGTCCTTTCTTCCCATTGGATTTACAACAGGAGAGGACGACATTGGAGGTTCTTTCCTCGTGAGGATTGTAGATGAGGATGCGCTGCAGTATGATACAAGGGACGTAGGCGGAGGTCGACAGGAGCTGCATTCCGATTACGAGGGAAGGAAGCGTGATCTTCAAACTGGAAGGACGCTCTATCAGAGGTGTTCTATCGGGGGTTCTTTATGCTTTGTAGAGCGGGTTTGGTTTACTAGTAGGGAAAATGGCGAATTGGCTCAGTTCCAGATTGAAAGCGGCTGAACAGCTACTTCAACAAATCGATCAACAAGCTGCAGTAACTCTTCACAAGGATAGGGATGCACATAGCTCTTCCGGGTTGAGAGAAGAGAAAACACCAGAGAAGCGGTCTCAGTCCCTCCGCAAGGAGAAGGAAAGTTATGGAACCCCTTCAACGTTCGATGAGATGTCCGGGTCATCGCGAGGACGAGGGAAACTCTTCGATCGTCCCCTGCAGTCGAAATCCGGAGGTAGGAAAGCGTCTGGCGAGGACCGCCAGCAGCGAACGCCAAGTCAAAAGCCTTCGAAGGCCTCCCCTGCATCGTCTCAAGGTAAAATCGCATCAGAAGCGAGGGAAGACTGGTCCGAGCTCTTAGGGTCGGCGAACTTGGTAGGCAGTTCTCGTTCAAGAAACGGCGATCTCGATGCTCACACCAATGCACTGAAGAGCTCCCGAACGAAGAGTAAAACTGGGCTCACTGCCTCATCGAGGACGAGCTCAAATGGTGATTTGGTCTCTTTCATACCTTCCAAAGCGAGCGCATATCAGTTGTCGCCAGCGAAAGATCCTCCAAAGCTTTCAGGGGAGTCCTCTTATACGTCTGTGGAGAAGGCAGGTGGTCAACGAGATGGCCAGGACCTTGTAAATGGGAGATCTCAGCACGAAAAAGGTGTGGAAAAGGAGCTCAAGGCCAACGAGGTTGGATTAGTCGTGGCCAACAAGGATTTAAAGTTTACAGGTGAGGTTGTATCTTCCGATTTCAGCAGTCACAGGGAGGATGTAGAAACTGAGGAGCAAAAGGTTGAGAACAGCAGAGGGTTGTTAGGGGTCACAAATGATACACCGTCCGAGAAAAGGGACGAGGCTCTTTCAGTTGTTTCCGAGAGCTCAGAGACCAAGGAAATGCAGGAAATTGATATTACCGACGGTATCCGAGTCGAGTCGCGGAATCGCTCGAATGAGCGAGAATCCGAGAGTTCAGTCTTCACAGTTGGAGCAGTAGAACCTTTTAAGTCTGCCGGAGTGTTCCCGGAGGGCTCTCCAGGTAGAGAGGATTTGGAGCTCGTGGAGGATGGACATGATAATGGACTGGATAGTATACCGGCGCAGGACGAGAACACCGCTGTTTCTGCCGTGGAGCTTGCGGATCGCCTGCACGAGGAACGGGGCTCTTCTACGCAAGATGAAGGTGGGAATGAATCGCAAAAGGAGGAAATTCTCAGTATCGAGAGCCTGTCTAACAGTGAAGACGAGGATAGCTCCGAATCTGGAACAGACGGAAGTTCAGACTCGGAAGACTCGGACTATGAAGAGAAAAGAAGAGCGAGAAAGTTGGCTATGCGGAAGAAACTGGCGAGGCGTAGGGCCATGGAAGCGAGGGCAGCAGCAGAAGAGGCTGCAAAGGTGGCAATTAAAGAGCGAGAAGACCTTGTGGAGAGATTACAGCGGGAGAAAGACAGTCTAGAGGCTCTACTGGCAGAGGGTGAAGAACAGCACGTCAAGATGGCAGCAGAGCTGCGAGAAAGCATGATAGAAGTAGCACAGCTTCTAGAGCAGGAGAAACAATTGCACAATAACACCCGAAGACAAGGCTTGGAGCTTGAAGTCAAGCTTGAGGCAGAAAATGCAGAGCTGGCCAAGTCCTTAGCTGCCAGTCAGTGGGATCTAGAGGAAGTAACGTCACGAGTATCAAAAGTAAGAGGTGTGGTGGAGGCAAAGGTAGATGCTTGTTCTGACCTGCAGAGAGAGGCAGCTCTTCTGCGCATCAGGCTTTCTCGTCCCCATCGATCGCAGAGGGCAATAAATGACGCCTACGAGGCTGAGTCGATGGAGGAAGACAAGTCGAGGATGGTGACCAGAATTGAGCAGTTACAGTTGCAGGCAGAGGATCTTCAGGATAGTCTGAAACGGCTCGTGGATCGGCAGGCTGCTCCAACTAGCATCCAGCTCGAACTAGAGAGTGAGTTGGCTCAAATCACCGACAGTCTTATACACAAACAGGCCCAGGTGGAAGAACTTTCGACGGAAAAGGCCACACTCATTTTCCGGGTGGAGGCAGTATCAAACACTTTGCGGGAAGAGAAGTTGGCTCTCACGTCTAGGGCGGCGAAGCGGAATGTCAACAAGGGTGCCTGGTCTGATTGGTCCTCTTTTGATGAAGATTTGGAGTTTGGATTCGGCAAGACGTATAGCGCAAAGGATAAGGCTTGGGATTCGGATGAACTCCGATTCGATCACCTAAACGAGGCATCTCATCTGCAACCATTCCTCCATCTGGTCCGACAAGTGGATGGTCTTGTGATGGGAGCTGCGTTGGTTCTGCGCAGGAACGGGTTAGCTCGAGCGTTTGTAGGCCTCTACATTCTAGCCCTTCATTGGTGGGTAGTATTCATTCTTTTCTCGCATCCTACGGCGCCTTCGGATGTTCATTTTGATCGCGTAGATCCTATGGCTGTATTCTCCGCGGTAAGGGGCGTCCAATCTTCTGTGAATCAGAGCACAACATCTTTCCGATAAACCATGCACCCTGTTAGCATCAGGTCCGTGAACCAGCTGTCACCAACACAACTTAGCTCAGGAGTCCCTTGACTCCAGAAATCCGGAGCTCTTGGGGTCTTAGCCAAGTCCGGAAGAATTCACCTCGAAAGGAGGTCGGAGGAGAATACTCTGCACACTGCTGCTGTCCAGGAAGAAACTGAGCTTTCCTGTGTTTTTGGCTATATACGTATATAATCGTGTAGATATGAGTTCGTTTTCAAGCAAGCTCTTTAGATCAAAGCAGATCCTCAGGCTCCGGGGCTTAGTAACTAAATCATCGTTTTGGAAGTTCGACTCTCTGTAGTTTTGCTAGCACTTTCCTGGAAGCAAACCCCCTTGACACTGTAAATAATAAGTTTAACCAGTTACTCATTCTAGAGCTTTTGATCTGTAAGGAGGTGTCTGTTTCTCTGCGTCAGTGCAGAGCGATGCTGAATTCAGCTTGAATGAAGCGAAATGCTATTCATCATAAACTCTCTCTCGAGATAACACCAGCGTCGTATCTCCTTCAGCTAGTGGAATCCATTATGTGTTAATCTTCAACTTACACTAAACAGTTAGGACGTCAAGGCCATTACGCCCTCTACCCAGGTTTATCCTCTGTTCTAACCTCTGTTCTTTCAGTGGTACTGTCCTTTACAAAGTTCTATACATTCTCACATTCTAGATCTGCGACCTTTGCAGGAATTTAAGCTCCACTTACTGAGCTTAGTCGCTTCAAAACAGTCAGTGCTCTTACAGCGTTTTACTCTGGTTATAATTCTTTGAAGAATAATGTTTAGGTTCGAGGAACTACGACGGCTCCTAACTCTTTGGTACATCACCCTAACCATACAGAACTAACTATCAATATATAAACGACAGTGTAGACTGCTAAAACAGGCACTACCTCCTCTACTTTACCGCGGAGCATTCCTCGACCTGTAGGACTTTATACCGATCTTACACTCGTCGTAGAGATCTTACGCCCCCAGGCACTGTGGAGGTACAGAACTGTGTCTCCTACCTGCTGTAAGTACACATCACAACTTCGTATGTAGAGATCTGCATACGGCGACCTCTAGGTGAGACATGACCTATTCACTCACCGGCTACTTTCTCGAATGTCTATTCATCTTGGAAGTAATGCTCACTTACAGTTCTCTCTCTTTTCCCTCTAAGATCGCTACTCGCTCTCACGTTTTACAGTTATGTTTCGTCTTTCATCACATTAACGCTTGACGATTCATTCCGTCCTATACTCTACCGCTTATTTGCAGTCTCTTTGTCAACCCCTACCACTGCACAAAGGCTGGGATGTCTTTGTGCAGTGGTAGATCAGTGAACAGATGTCTCGGAACTGAACAGAAACTCCTGGACCGACAAGGCCCTAAAGAGTCGAGTAAGTCTTCATCTGCTTGACGACTTTTCCTACTCATCTACAGCCTAACCAGAGATCTCTGTTGGATGCTGATGAAGTCAGAGAGCAGGTTGAGGTGTATGCAAACCAATGTATGTGTTGTGTCTGCTACGTGTCCCGAGTGTATATTGTGGTAATTAGGGTCTTGAGTGTACACCTACTCAGAACCTAAAAGCATCAGTGACGCACTGACATAAAAGTTTTCCTTCTTTTACTACCTTTTTCTGTCTTCTCCCTGCATTCACTCGCTAATCAATGCTCCTCAACTCACTTAAACTAACTCTCTTCTGCGCGGGGTTCTTTTGGCTATTTCACTCCACGTTTGCCTTGATACCTTTCGCTTATTTCACTACTGTAGTTCACAACTCCGTTGTTTCTACTTCTGCATTGGCTTCTACATTAGCTTTTACATTAAAAGCGATCAGATTGCACCCATACATAATGCATTTGTTTCTTGTCATTCGCCAGTCGCAATCGACTTTATACCAAGCGGAACCTTTTCTGGAAATGTGCTTCGTACTACATATTCCCATCGGCACACCTTCCGGTTACAAACAATTGGCTAACTCCATTTGGCAAGTTAGCGCACATTTGGCTCCTAGTCGCTTCTTACTATGTACTTGGCCGGGCCAATTGCGTGTTACCCCTAAAACTAGAGAGTGGTCCTTGAGAACATCTGCCGTTCTCGATGTATGAATACATGTGTTCAACGCAGGTTCGCCCCTCCCACGGGTTCAGCCTTGCAATGGTGGAACCTTTCATGAACATCGTTGGAATGCGATTGAACTGACACGACGAGTTACAAGACCTCCTGGCGCAGATCTTTTCACTGTATAAAGTGAAAGAGTCAGATAGTTTTGGTACAATTTCATGGTCGTTCCTAGCAAGGTAAGAGGATGAGTAGGTTCCAGCTTGGGGACTTGTGCATTATCTGAGATAGTGGTCCTGTACATCCTCTACCTCTGTATAAGTACACCAAGTGAGCCACGCTTTTCTGAAGCTCACTTGGTCGACTGAACTCAACACTGGCATAAACTAGAACCACCGGGATGTTTTCGAGCCATTGTGAGCACTTAGTGCTGTTCAGTCATAGATATCCCGAGCTGGAATCGTAGCTGTTATGATTAGTGATGATTGGCTGAGATCTTCGGGAATCCTTGTGCGTATGTCAGTGAAAGCAGCGTTGGTCAGGGAGATGGCTCGGCATCCAGTCTAGCAGGAGCAGTATTCTTTCGTGTGGCGGATGTTTGTGGTTTGAATTTGCTCTGTAGTCAACCGACTGCAGCTTCACTAAAACCCGGCTACGTTGTTCCTAAGTAGCACGTGCCTACAGTCCTCAGCTTGATACAGCCCAACACATAGTTGTGTCGGAGGTGCAGGCTCGCGGCCACGTTCGGCTCCAGCTCTGACAAACAAGAAATTCAAGACGTTTGTTGAAACTTAGAAGTTAACGTGGGACGTTAGTTGGATGCTTCAAGATTGGTGCCAGCTCCGTAGTCGGGTCGCAACACTCGTCGGTTGACCCGCAGATATACAGCACGACTAAGCAATCCAGAAACTCCGTATGAGGAGACGTTTACCCTCTTCGCGTAACCTCAAAGCTTACATCCATGATTCTTGGGAACTTGCTTTATGGTACATATTTCTGGAATGCGACTCAGATATTCAGCTCCAACCCAGAATTGCTCATAAGAGCTGAGAATTCTACAAAGTTTAAAAATCCATCCTTGTCAGTGTCAAAAACTTCCATGATGGCTTGAACGAGCTGGAGACAGGAACGAAAACAGGTATCAGTTTCCGAAAAGAAGGTTTAGAAAGATATGAACCAAGGGACGTACGATCTTTATTGTCCTCAGTACCTAACAAGGATGAAACGCCAGCACGTAAACAGGTAACGCGGAGCTGTACCAAACTTTCAGCAACTTAGCTCCAACTCGTTTTCACTTCGTCTCTTTCAGTTAAACGTATCAGATTTCATCCTCCGTAGTTAGCAGAGGTTCTCACCTGGTCAAGTTGGCTTTTGGGAAGTGCTTGGCAGGCCAATTGCATGGCACCACCAAGCTCGGATGGCGAAATTCTGCCATCATGATCCTGGTCATAGAGTTTAAATAAAACTGCTCCAACGGACACACAAGCCCACAAAATCACACGGTTATCAACTTTGCCAAATCAAACTAATAAGAAGAAGACTGAATTATAACCGCAAGGTTGTGACTGATTTCCGAGTTGAACCTACAATAGTGTCAAGGTGTTTTGATCTCGTCAAACTTTGTCATGTCACGGCAACAGTCAAGAAATGCTACTCTCTCCAGATCGTAGACTCAGCTCTGGAGAATTCATAAAGGAGCGCTAGGAAGTTGTCCTAGCGCTCAAGTGACGGTAAACCCGACAAGAGTACACACCGAGGACCTTGGCTTCAGGAGTTGTCATAGATCTGTGTGTTTTGATCTCCTCACAAATCTCCTGGTAACTAATCGATCCGTTGGTATTCGTGTCCACGTGTTTGAATAGCACCTCTGCACACGGCGCTCCTGCTGTCTCACAAGGTCCCCCCATCTCCAGTGTTAACTTCTTCTAAATTTCTAGCATGGTTACAGGACAAATCCACCTTAGACATGAATGCACTACGCGGATATGCGGAATGATGCAGATTATAGTCGATATTTATGGTGATTGACGTGTTTTGTTGCACATTTTCCAGTCTCGTTTGTTAAACAGTGTGTTGAGCACAATCATGCTAGTCGCACGGCTGTGGGAGCTGGAGAACATGCATCTTTAGAATGGCTGCTCTTCAAAGTGGAGAAGAAAAACACCCTTAGATGGCGAGTGCTCGAATGTACGTGTGTTATAGCCTAGGATGCAAGAATGTCTAAATAATTAGAGTTATTCCGAGGCTCACAATCACCAAGCAAGTTCTTGAACTGTTCTGGAGCAATCCCATCAGCACCTTCATCCACGATTTTGTTGAACCTTTGCTTAGCTCGCCATGCCTCCGTGCCTGATAGAACTGTAGAAGACGCATGCAAGGTGACAGCTCGTCAAAATCCTGATTGTGCAGGCTGAGGAAGTTCAAGATAGAATAGTGTCAATTGCACTATCCTATCTTGGAGATGTAACCAAATCCTGCTACTAGATGATCAAGGTGAGATCGGGAAGATTTTAACTTGAGCGGTGAGAGAGAAGAGACAGTTGAGGAACTGACAGGCATCCTTTTGGCGGATAATATCAATAAATTCTCCTCTTTCCTGAGCGACGCTGATAATATTGCCCATTAGACAGTGTCGTTTCGCCAAAGTGAAGTTTATACTCCCAGGTCATGACCATCTCGGCAAGATTTGCACATCTGAGTTCAATCTAATTACAGCCGCGACCGATCCGCAGTTTCAGCCTTCACCCACGCGATCTGCTTGCAGATGCGAATTCGTTGGTCTGTGGTTGGCTGCCTTTATCTGACTGCACAGAAGCAACCCGTTTTGTTGAATGATTCTCCTGCGGTAAATGTTTGTTTGGATTCACGTAGATATCATTCAGATACAAAGGCTAATACTCGCAAACTAAAGGCTTCCACTGAAGGTCATATTTCCTGGAATCCGCGCATGGGGATCCCTCTTGAGACAGATACCGACGCAGAAATGAGTCGGCCAATATTAAATAAGTTAAACCTCTCAATCAGCACGAGCCCCAACCTTTGCAAGTTCAAGGTTCCACAAATGACTCGGAAAGAGTGGAGGGTTCCTGATTTGAAACTTTTGAACAGTTTTTGGGCCACGTCCTACTGCTCGGCAACTAACGAGGAGACTCTCGACATCAGAACACCGGAAACTGCACTAAATTACAAGGTTCAAGTGCTTCATATCACTCTTGAGATTACGTAAATGCATATGACAGATTAGAAGGATTTGCTTTGCGAGGTCACACAGGAATCTAGGGTTGGCTTGACGATGTGTACACGAACTGTGTACACATCGTGTACACACTGGGAGGGTACACTCTAAAGCGTGTACCCTCCCAACAGTCACATTCTGAAAACTAGTACACATTGCTACCGACGTCAAGATCTCGACTTCTCCGTCGGGGCGCCTCGTACAGGAGGGACTCGCTTATCCTCATGAGCGATCTAAATTCCTTCGCTAGAAACGGGGGGCGGCAGGTAAATAGCGAAATCTTATATGCTTCACTACCTTCTTGCCCAGCCCCTTTTCTCCCAGTAATGACTTCCATTTCTCTTCTCTCTTCGTTCGCCCAACAACATTCCGATCATGAGATGAAATCATAAAAGAAGACGAGAAAAAGCTTAGAACCTGCCAAACGCCCTTCTACATCTTCTGCGTCCCTGTCGAGTTTCATCTGGACATACAAGGAAACAGATTTCTACACTAGTTGTTAAAGCAAACGAATGGCGTTCCCTTTGGCACTCATAGGGAAAGTACCTGGACGGATCTTAGAGCCTAATTCCGCATTTCATTGTCGCCAAAGACGATGTTCCCAACGTTTGCGGAGGAGGGCACCCATTACACTTCACCTTGACCTCTCAAAGGACTGCCCTCAAAGGTAGGTTTGAGAAAGCCATCCTCCAAACAAAACAACACCACAGGCTGAGTCGGTCTGAGACAACACTGACCCTATCGGTGTAACCGTACTCGTCGTCCATCACGGACGATTCAGGATTCGAAGCATACTTGAACTCACTCCGATCCAAGAGTTCGAAATTAAATAGGTGGCGCAGCGCGGCGAGCGAGGCGGCACCCGAAGTCTGAAAGAGGAAAGGAGAGAGGAAGAGCTGCACGCGTGGACAGGTGCGCTTTCGCGATTCTTTCGCCAACTCAGCACCAGTTGGCCAGGTCCACACGGACTCGTGTATCGAAAGGAATCTGAACTTCTCTACAGCACAGGCAACTGCGACTGGGACTGGGACTGCGACTTTGACTTTGACTTTGTTGGAAGCAGGGCAGGACCAGATATACACAGACTACAGAGTAATAACAGTGGGACGTGCAGTAGGAGACGTGATAGATCGCGGATGCTAATTCACACACCTTTCAACCTTACCACGGATGTCGTTCCTTCAGGCATAGCTGATGTTCCTTCCTTCATAGCATTCAGCTCAGAGTCATCGCTCTTTCTAATCGGCGGGTTTCTTTCATTCATTTTCATGATAAAACCTCTCGGACCATAGAGAAGCGGAGCACAACACGAGCAGCAACTCGGAATGACTAGAGTCGCACCTCGGTTGAGAATCAATAGAGGTGAAAATATTTGGTTTGTATACAGAGGCATACAGCACATGTGATTTCAACTGCGACTTTAGCTCAACTCCATCCAGCGCTACAGCAGCAACACTGGAATTTCGACGACAATCCTGCAGAGTAAACCCTGTTCTGAGTACCACATACAACGGGAGAGCCGAGCTTTTGTCGGGGGCTCTGATAGTGGGCTGAAAGCTGAAATCTGGGTGTTATTTGCCATCACTTAATTATTCAACTATGGACCTGCTCCGCTCCTATACACTTCCCTCTCGACAGGGTCATTGCAAGAGATCATAGAACACTTTTGGCCGCTTTCTGTGAGATAAGCAAACTTCCTGCAAGGCATACCACAACGATTAACTGTTAACTGACGTCAAGCCTCAAAATTCATAACACTGAATAAGGAGGGAGACGTAGATGACCGGAAACAACAAGAGTTAGGTGAACTACGCTGACCTTCTCAGTCCAGGAACTCTCTGATGGAAGGAACTCTCTGATGCCTAAGCTGCAAACTGTGTTATTAGCTGCTGGCGTTATCTGCGGGCAGATTATCAAGCGGTTTCTGAGCGCTAGGTGACAAGAATTGAGGGTAATTACCTCAATGGCTGAAGCTACTCGTAACAAAGTAGCCTCCTCCCAAGGACGTCCTATGAGTTGAAGACCAACAGGTAAACCTCTTGAATCATGACCCACCTGCGTGGCACATAATAACATTCATAGTTGTTAGCATCGGGATCCCAGTCTGCTGATCCAAGTCTTGACAACAAATCTTAAGGTCCTTCATCACCGCTGTGTCTATCCGTTTGCTGCCACCGATGAGGCTGTCTGCAACACAGTGATATATTTCGAAAGACGAATGCGACTGAAAGTCACCTTCTAGTAAGATAGTAAAAAGTAATAAGCAACAAGTGTCTGGGAACATACAGGAACACTGACACAAGGCAAACCGAGAAAGTTTCCCGCAAGGATAAAGCGCATCAGATTTCCTGCGCTCCCACAAAGATATATCAGCGTATGCACTAACCATGAGAGGGATACACCAAACTTCATAATTGCCCTTTTATATTACTTCTAGTGTCTATGAGCAGAAGAAGTCGTGGCCCGTACATAGGATCCCAAACACGGCCCACTGTTTCTACTCCAAACGAGCGACCACTTCCATTCGCTTCCACAGTTGACACCAAAAAGCTAACAGGAGCGAGGCTTTGTGCTGGAAATACCCACCTGATTTTTCCAGATCACTCTCCCCCAGTTTCAAGGACTCAGAGCTTATTGGTGGGGCGGTCATGCTGGCATGAAACCCAGAAAACGAAGTTCAGACCTCTGGCAGAACTCAAGGCCAATCTAATCCTTGAATGCACAGTAATAATACTAGATGTTTCTAGGACTTGAACATCTGACTGGATATGGCCCGACCAAACATATCAAAAGAAGGAAGAACATATCAAGAACAAAGAACTTGGATGCAACTCACGCAGTTGTTGGAGTTACAATGACGTCCACTGATTTAAAGGCCTCCATATGATAGTACATCTGCCTCCTTCTGCAGTTCCACAATTATAGTTCAGGGTCGATGTGAGGTCTCGCATGGGCCTCACAAAATTACTTAACGAATAGAAGGCAAGAAGTTTCTGAATTCCAGATACGACCTAGACCAAAAGAAGGTAACGATATTACACTCATTGTGTGGTGATGAAACGTATTTGGTATAAACATGTCAACAAGTATTGTCGTGGAACACTCGTCGCTCGTTATAGTTCAAGGAATCGTGCACATTATCAACTTCATGCCAGAAGCCACCAGACTGAGACCATGAGAAGAGCTAACCTTAGTTGTTGGCCTGCAACATAATCGTTGGAACCGAAGTGGTAGAAAAGAGCTAAGTTGGCCCGCGGCTCGTGGCCCATAACTTTCTTGCTGATAGAAGAACCAGCACATTTCAGCCAACACATGATGACCAACCCTAAGTAATGTGTACGACCCCAGTGCTTAATCAGCATTTAATCTTTCCTGCTTCCTTCTAGCCGAACCAGAATTGTGTATGTGACGACGTCATGATTGGAGGAAATAAAACTCCAAATAAAACTAAGTCTCGTTAACCTCAAATCTGAACAAGCGAAACGAATTGATAGACTCGAAGGCACATCCCTACAAACTTTTGTTGATGAGATGGAGTTGGCCTGGTTTGAAGCTACGCACACATGCGGATAGTAAGGACTCAAAGTGGTTGCATATTCACCCCCAACAGTGACCAGATGTCCGTTTCGAAGATCCTCCAACTCTGGCAAGAATATCTCTTTGGTCTAGAAACCACAGTGCATAGCTGGTCAGAAACGGTCACAGATTTAACTCCAATACACTGACATTTAGCAGCCCAAAATCTTTGTTAGACTCTGATTCAAAACTTGCGTAGTGCCAGCAGATGCTTACTACTGCCTCCAGCTTTCAACCCAGCTATGAACGAGAGGTCTCACTAACAGCATTCTTGATCTGCGTTCCACATACCTCTGTCCCGTAACCTTCGTGCAACAGTTTCAAACTCCTTTCACACACTTCTGCCACTTCAGCTTCTAGTGTGTCTTTGAACCACTGCAACGGTCACGAACTTTAAATCAGTACTGTAACTGATTCTCGTGGCTTTCACCCACAATTCACAAAATGTGCTGACGCCAAATTAGTTTGGTAGGAAATCTTACATCGGAAAATTTTCCGACTTTTAAATCGCGAAGAGTCGACCGCAGGTTATCTTTCATGTTGGGTACACAAGGTGGGAGCTGCGACAATGTGTCAATTATATGAGATGAGAACAAACAGTTTTATAATGAAAATTTGTGCATTGTGAACCTGCGAACTAGAACATTCGACCTTCCCAAGAAGCGCAGCATCGATTGTATCGTTTTAGAGATTCAAAGTTGGGAGAATAATTTTGTGCCTCATGATCACCACAGTTTTGCTTATCTACCTAAGTCCTTTGGAACAGAAATTGGCCGTGGTCATTCTTCAGAACAAATCGACAACTGAGGAAAGCATCTTCATGGTTACGGTAATTCATGACCATGTCAAGAAAACAATAGCAGGTAAAAACGGGTAATCATGGGACCACCGACTGAGAAGTTGGGAGGACAGCTCCAGGGTTGGCAGTAAAACTCACCGGTTTAGAATGCAAGATATCGGTTGGATGAGAGCCAAGGTAAGCTGAGTACCTGAAATGGAGTGCAATTTCATTCTTATTCCTCCATTCTTTTAGAAGTATATGACAATAACTCACTAAGACATGTCGATTCGATGACTTACGGAATTATTCCTCCAATCCACAAAGACGGGGTTGAACACAGCAGGTCTTCCTATTCAACCTGGACGTTAGAAACCGAGAAAGTAGATTACTCTTGCTTACAGAAGAATGAGATCTTCCACGTTCGCCGCAATAGGTCCAACAGACTCCATAGTCCAACCCACACTCGATACACTGCATAGAACAAATTGCAGGGATAACTCGGATTACAGACTTTCTATGTTCGTGTAGTCTCTAAACAGAGCATAAAAGAATTTCACTAATACAACATCTTGATACTGTTCACTCGTTCTACGGAATGAACCTACTGGTTACAGATGCATCATGCTATAAATTGGTTCATTTCTTTCAGTTTTCTTCTTCCCATTTCTTTGCAGTATTAGCAAAAGCTTTAATAGTACCCTTTAAGCGTCGTGCGACCAACGGTTACTTTCAATCCTACAGTTCCACATATGCCTGAAGGTATGCGGATGGAACCTGCAATCCTCTCTCGGACAGAAACTGCAAAGTCAGTGCTTCTATCATAGCATATATAATCTGAGATATTCTCATCCGACTTCGAAATCGAGAATGATTTTAAGATCTCACAGTATAACTGTTACATATCATGGAGAAAGAAATCTCGATCACTAACACGGTGAAGCGATCACCTCCAACATCAGTTCCTAGAGCACCAGAACACAATCCTGCTGCAACAAGCGCACAGGAACCGGAAGATGATCCTCCAGTGTGGTGGTCTGGATCATGCGGATTCCTAACACAGCTGTGCGTACAAGACCAAACAAACATTTGCACATTATCAGGACGTGCAGGGAAAACCTTCGTATGTCCTATTATCCCCTGAGATCCTTTGTAGGTGAATTGTACTGAATATCAGCATGGCCACTTACTTCTACCCGGATCAAGATAATCCAAATGGATTAATTTGCATCCAGCTTTCGGAGTCTGGATGAGAAGCTCACCCGTAGTGCGCATTGTGGCCATTTACTCCCAGTCCAAGCTCGTTCATATTGGACTTGCCGACAAACACAACTCCAGCATTTCGGAGTCTAGAAACACACTCGGCATCCTCCTTGACTTCTCGGTACTTGTGAAGCCACTTCGTTCCTCCTACAAGACACTCAAAAACAAGTCAACTAAAAAGCAATGATACGCCTGAGCCCCTCGTAATCTTACCACTCATGTAATGTTCAGGACGAACTCCCACAGAAACACAACAGAATGTGCCGAAGCCAAACATACTGGAATGTACCGTGAGACGAATCTCTACCTCACCATATGAGGTACACGAAGCCAACTTCTCTACTCAAGGTAAACTCCTATCCAAACTAGATCCATGTCCTTCTCCCGAGTTCCAAGAAACAAAATTCCGAATTTTCTCGTCCTTCTGTATTGAAGAGAAATAGACTGAAGTTGCCAGATAAAACTGTAAACTCAATCAGAAATTGCAAGAAAAGCAAGTAGTACCTGTGCTAGGATGTGGGATGCAGTCAATGTCATCTTTGACTGCGAACAGAATGCCGTCTAGTACGGAGAGAGGCTTTCCTGAGGACAAACAAGGTAAATTTAACATCAGTTATTTGAAGACCAATTACGAGCAAATAAAGGCCAGAGTAAGCTGCCAAGGATCCCACCAATCACGTAGAGAATGAGCGCTCCGAGATCTCAGAAAAGAAGTCCCTTGAAAATTAGCTGACATTTCAAGTCTACACAGACCCAAGAGGGCGTGGGAACAGGCGATGATAAAGCAGTATAGGTACTATGCTGCAAGCACTTAAATCGTCGAACGGGAGTTGGTATTACAGACGCGATACACACCCAGTGTTGAACACCGTAGCTCTAAAACGCGTAAGATTTCTGTGAACTGTAAATGGTCTCGAGGAAATTAAATTCACTACAGACGTCAACAAAGTCCCCTTTAACCTTCAGCATGACGTTTCGTGGATGCCTCAGCTTGCTTGCGTATGTCATCGGGTAAGAAGGATATCAAGAAAGCCATCGGAGGATTTGACTTCTTAGACTGCTCTATGGCTGAAATGAATCGCGCAGCAACCTGCGCAGACACTACATGATTTACTTCAGACAGAGAAGATGTATTTCTGCATGATGTTTGATAGATGTGAATTAGTGCAACCAAAGGGGGAGCTTAGCTCACGATACATCAGAGAATGGATCGATCCTTCGAGTTTACAACTTGCCTGTGACGGAGTGACCTGCCCTGAGGCGTAGGCTTGTGCATAATCTCTGATCGTCCAGTACAGAAATGGATACTCGGATTTCAGTTTCTGCTGGAAAGAACCAGCTGGCGGAGGCAGACACTCCAGAGCAGTTTGGACTCTTGTGACAGAGGGACCTTCTTCTTCCACCACCAGAACCTCCCCCTCGGCAGCTCCTGCGGATCCCATTCATTCACAGTGAGATGTTCCCGGAAAAGGCTGATATCCATCCAGACCTGATTCGCTTCATCACAACAGAAGGGATGGTCGGACTCACTTTGAACTGGATACTCGAGATAAAACATAGGCGCATCCGGGATGATTTTATCTCTTAGGGTCTGAAATACAAACAGATGTCAGAGGAATAAAACTCGGAAAATCGCTTGTCCTCTGGTCAGAAACTCCTTTTCCCCGCGTGATACTCAAACACGCTCCCCGCGCACTATCTGCAGCCTATCGACTCGTGCTTCATGACCCACAGGTTTCCTGAGTGTTTGGTCCTCGCCCTGTCGGCAAAGGGCGTTGACCGCTTGGAAATCTCCGGGTCGGATAACGACTCTTCCTAGGAGATAACACGGGAAGAAAACAAGAGACTATATTTCTGGACCAGATTCATTCACAACTCTTCGCCTCATTTGACTGAGAACACCCCACAACTTTAAATGTCCTAGATAAAATTTGGCGTCATCAAAATCCCGAAGTATCCAAATTCACAGTTTGTTTCATCTCGCTGGACGCAGAGTGCAGATGAAGTAAACAAATCAGGAACTCAAAAATGATAAGAGAGATTGTGTATGGAGAAATACCGCAAGGGTATTGTTCTTCTTGAGAATACTGCCCAAGATAGAACGTCCAATAGGTTGGAACTCAAGAGCCCATACAAATGCCTTCAAGCCAATTCCTGTCAACCTGGGAGCTGCACGAGACAACAAATTCGAGCTTACTTTTACATACTCGATGGATTACCGCAGTGACTGTATAAACACATAACTGAGTAAGATGTGTAAACGTGAACAGTGCATTTCCAGATCCAACAGAGATTTACAATCAGCAAATCAACATATTCATCAGATTTTTTGCGACTTCCAATAGCAGAACAGGACGTCTCAAAAGGAAGGGCCATGAAAGCCTCACTAGCCGTTGCAGGGTTTGAGTACTCCTCACGAGCCTTGAGTACATCCTCCACACTGCGCAAAGGATTCACCGCCATAATGCAGGATAGACTTACAATCAGCTCCTCTGAACAACATACAACACCATCGTCAGTTTGCGACAGTAAAAGAGAACATTTTTCTTCCTAAGGCTCGGACGAAGAGCTCGTTCATGCTCACATCATGTCAAGTTGCTAGCACTGCCTGTGAGGTGAGCATCAGGGAATAGCTCCTCACCCATGTGACTATATCGATCTACTGGTGATGTAAGAGTCTGGTTTAAGGTCCAGGCCCTCAGAAGTATAGCGACTGAGTGATGCTGATCCTTATCATTCTCAGCAAGTCAGGCTGAGCTATTCGGTTACGTCATAGCTGAAGCGCAGCCTCCTCGGTGACACCACTCAACTCAACTCACACTATTGGTGATGAGCGAAGTTTCAAGACCCAAGATAATTCACACCTCCAAGCTAGGAACGGGGTGGTGTTCCCGACCGCAGCTCCGTGGTAACGATCCGATGCCTGTGAATCCATAGCTAGAGTCATTAAGACGCGCTTCCATCCCCCGGTTCGACAGAAGATAATCTTTAACAAACTCCATATATCACCGCCCTCAATTTGGTCCGTCCTTCACACTATATTTAAGACCGCGAGCGAGGGAGACATGTCCCTCAGTGAGATCGGTATCATTTTGGACGGTTGGCGAGGAGCTTAAATATGGTAGGTTGCGTTTCATTGCGTACTGGTTCATCATGACTCGTACAGCAGTTGTGCTGCCAATCATCAGCAGACAATTGGACGGAGCAAAGTTGCTTGCTCTTCGTTGGCTGTCTGTCAGATTTCGTTTCCTGGCAGAACAGCAGATCTAAATCTGGACGGGCGAAAAGGTTCCCCCCATATGCCTCACTGCCTCTACTCTATTCGCGTCCAGAGTCCAGATTCCAGAACCCATGGAGTGAGGGACGGAGGGAACCTGTCTAATCTAACGTCTGCTCCTCTCTCTCTAACAAACAGCAGGCTCATAGAACGTCACTCAGTCAAAACTGTCACTCACTTTCGTTAGGAGTTTTGAGGTGAGCAACAAACGCTGTAGTGCAAAATTCGTCTTAAGCCTGAAGATATTCAAAGTACAATTTATCCTAGTACCCTGCTCTTATCCATACCTTCAATCTACTCCTGCGCCTGCTCCACGGCAGCTGAGTCCGTGTGGGTATGATGGCACCCTGTTCTTTCAAACCTCGAGCATGCTCTTCGAATTCGGTACGCACCGGATCAAGCAGAATGTGGATCTGAGATGGTCAACTCCTGCTCTACTGATCTCCTGCTGGTTCTGTTTTACAGCCTCTCTCCTGCCCATGTATGTGCTTTACCCCATAGATCCATGACTTACAATTGAAGTCTCTGTCGGTGGAAGAGAAAGACGATGTCAAGTTGACTGTTCCACACAGGAGACTTCCTGGCACAAGTATATAAGCTTTACATGAAAAGAATCCTTTACAAGTTTAGAGGCAGGCTACTGAATCATATGATTCCCCTGAGTTGCGCCATGGAGGAGGTGGACCGTGCTGCTCCTGAGACTCCGTGTGACGCGCTTGATTTGTAACGTCGTTTTCATCTGTTAGTTGTTCTGCTGCATGGCAACGAAACTCCATTTCTATCCTTGTTAACGAAGTCGGATTCTCCCCATGCTCCAGATTCTCCCCATGCTCCATAAGTGTCCTCTTCCCTCTCCTGTCCACAGGCGGGAACAGCCACAGAATCGCCTGGTCGGTAATTCAGAGGCAGCGAGTAAGTACTCGTTGAATGTTCACTCCTCCATACACTCTCCACAGTACTCCTTGTACTTTGCATCTTCTGTCCTGTTTTAATCACATCCACCTCTTTTCAAGAATATACAGAAGATCCATACACGTATGAATGTCTTTTCCTCCATAGATGTATACACATAGACATACAGTTGAGAACAAAGAAAGCGTTCCCAACATGATTATCAAGTAGACTTTCAAGTTTGACTGATAATCTGATACAAGTTTTGTTTTCGTCAAACCGTTACCCTTTTCGTCATCATTTACTCTTCATTGTGTGCATTTTAGCATTTACAGTCGCAACTTTCGAAACTTTATTTCGTATGTACATGTCCACTTCAGAGTCCAGACACGAGTTCAGGGTATCCGAGTTTCCGACACTGTCAATAGCTACTAGTAGGATGTATCCTTTTAGCCAGTAGCATCTGCTTGACAGACTAGTGTTTCTACATAGGATTGTAATAATGCAGAGGGCCGCTGAGAATAAAAGCTTCGAGAGTGTATAAGAAGAATGCTGGAAGAACTCGAACCATGAATTCATGACTCGCTTTCTTCTTCTGACATCTATGTACGGTACAAGAGATTCCAAACTCAACTGCTGTACAAAAAGGCCAAGGCTTGGATCCTGGAGGAACTTTCACTATGAAAGACTGCATCTTTGTTGCATATAGTAGAACCTGCCTAAGTGCACCTCGTGAAAGTGCAATCCCTGGACAAGTGCAAGTTACACCGATGTAATTTACACGATAGAAGTGCATTCTGGTTAAATGAAAGTGCTTCCCATCACCGAAAAAAACATATATAGAAAAACAACTTCCCTTCCACAAATGCAAATTTGCACTTATCCATAAATGAAAAACCTCGTTAAGTACAAGGCGAAACGCTATGCATGATGGACTGTAATCTGATGGACACTTAAAGATCTTCAATTTCGGTACTCCGATATTATAGAGCTTCCATTGCTTGTAAGTATTTTCTTTCCCCATTAGTTGTGATTTATTCAAGCCTTAAAGTGAAGTATGCACATTCACCTCCTCCATCTCCTGATGGAAGAGGTAAATATACAAGAGTTTAATTTATTACTTAATTTAAAGGGTTAGATCATAAATTAAAATTGCAGTTAAGTGTGACGTGTTTGTGAGCAGCCTCTTGGATACGTTTTTTCGGTAGAGTGTCTTTTCACGCTCTGGGTTATATCTGGTTTTTCTTGTATCTCAAGGTTCGGCTATCATTTAACATTTAGAGATACCTTTGATTTTGCTCATCAACTTTATACAAAAAATTCACATAGTATTTATATATTTTTCCTATAATAGCAAGCGAAAATTCTCTGAAGTTTGATATTGCATTCTCGCGCCGAGCGAATCCTCCAGGACGTAAGCTATGAGGCCTGAACACTGACACCTTTGGTTTACTAACACGCTACGCAATGAATAGCCAACGGATGGAAAGACCCCATCAAGCCGATTCCCAACACTAACACCTTTGGTTTCACTTCTCACTGTTTCTTCTCATGATTTATTTGCTGCAGCAGCTAGTCAAGTTTCAGTCAGTGGATTTTACATCTTGTCACCTTTTTTCTTTTTCTTTTTCGAGATGTTACATACAATATATGAAAACCTATCTGTTCTGTATTAGAGTAAATGAAAATAGCTACTTCTTGCTTGAATTATTATTTTATATTTATCCTTTTGGATTTTTTTTGTGTTGTGAAGGTATCCGCCGTCTGTGTATTTCTGGTTGGCATGATGGAGTGAGTAGTAATCCTTATTGTAATTGTGATATACTTGTCTATGTATATGACATCGTCCATATGTTATGTGTATGTGTGGTGTATCTCTGACAGTGATATATGTGTGTAGTGATGTGTATACGTATGACATTATTTTAAGATAGACAACGTTTGAAGCTCCCCTAACCAGTTAAAGAGCAAGTTAGCGGAAAACCTTCCAACCACTAATCTTTATATTAGTCTTTAATTTCCGAAAGCTACCGCGCTTCCTTAATTTAAAAATTATAATAAAGACTACTTAACCTCATATCAAACCATTTGAAGAACAGTTTTTTGTAGTTTTGAAAAAATTTAAATTTCTGATATTCTTTAGAGATCCATTTAAAAAATGCGGTAAGAAAATTCCTCCCTTAAAGATAAAGATCTTTCACTCTTCATCTGTAAATTAGAGATAAAGAGTTCTACAAGTGGAAAGAATTAAAACACAATGTGTGTTAACTTCATTCCTCACTGTCGATGGTTATGGAGGACTCACTCTTGTCTTTTGTGCGTCATTTGCGGAATCCACTAATTTCTTCGAGTCCTGACAAGATTTCTCTTTCGTCTCGTTCCTCCTCTTTTATCAAGCCTTTTTCATTTTCTGATGGATTCAGAATCTCCAGTCAGTGCTAGTGGCAGTTTCCTGGAGTTGTTCTTACCATAAGAAATGCTCCTGGATTACACATTATCGAATCTAGAATATCATGCGTTTCCGTAAAGGATTCGAGAATAAAAATTCTCTCCTCCTTTGTATTTTGGAGTGGCATTATGTACTAACACCAGGCAAGAAGTTTAATAAATCTCGAACTTTATATATTATTTTGATAAATTATGATTGCTATATTTAAAAATAAAATTCAACCGCTATATTTTCTAGTAAAACCATCTAGACTTTATAATTCCTTCATAAAGTATAACATAAGCCACTAACTCTCGTGGCTTATGTTATACATAACTAACCGTCGATTTTGCAAGACGACAAGAAAATAAATTATATTTCTGGTTTACCTTCACATGCATTTTTGATACTTTCTCGTCCGTATAAACGATAACCAAATAACTTTAATTTATTAATGGACCACCCGTGTCTTTGGTAATAGCTTTAGTTGTCGATCCTAGTTCCTTTGACTGTGAGAATATCTTTCCCGACGGCCTTGTACAGTGAATTTCAATTTTTCTTATCAGAATACGTGTAAGTGTTATAAAATTATTCTTATAAGTTATTATAAAAAATAAAATTATTTATAAATATTATATATTAATCAGTCCCGGAGTAGTCAACTCATCCCGAGAAAACCCATAAGTGAAGAGAGCGTTGGTGCGTTCTTGAGGATATAAGTCCGGATGCCTAATTGTCAAATCGTGCCGTTTGTCGAAAACGTTAATTAATATTCTAACCCTTCCGGCGAGAAGGGTTAGAATATTAATTAAAGTACACCTCATGTACACTTCGGTGTACATGATGTGAATATCCTCAAAGAGTGAGAAAGAGTGATGCTGTTGGTGAACTGTTGAAAAATGGTCACGTCAGATAAGATATTCTGATTTGCCAAGCGGTATCTCAAGACTTTGGTTGAGTGGTCAAAACGCTGATTCTAAACGTCAGATTAACTTTTACAAATGGTCACCTTAGATCATTAAAAATCTAAACATGAACCTCGCATGGTCTCACGCGTGTGTTCATTACTGCATCTGGATTGTGTAAACTCTAGATTCCTTATGAAAATACTACTCTCAAGGAACACATTCCTGTGTGGAAAATCTTTGTGATGGGAGTAACAAAGATGGATATGAATATACATCCAAACCGGGAGAATGGGAAATCAGAGGAACGCGAAAGCCGACAGAAACGGACGCAAAAATACTTGCGGCGGATACGTTGTGTGGCGGGTTTTGAATTGTTATCGGTGTGACGTAAGGTTCTGGAGAGGGCGTTTAATATAGATGAACTCTGGAACCTTTTGTTCATTTAATGTTATTGAGAAAATATATATGTGTTAAATAAAAGTTATATACAAAGTAAATATAAATAATTAAAATATTTTATAAAAGTTATCTATTAGTCTATGCCTGGAAACACGAGGAGAGCAAGAGATGAACCATAAATCTTGGCTCGCTTCAAAAAGTACAAGTGCAGTCAACTATACTCATGAATATCATTACTCACGCAGAGTTTAATTTAATATTTAACTCTTCTTGTTGGAAGAGTTAGATATTAAATTAAACACCTGTATATTTGCTTCCTCCATCGAAAGATGGATATGAATGACCGGCTGAACCTATCACTAAAAACTCAAACTGGCCGATTGAAACTCCATCATGAACATCCATCTTGAACATCCATCATCATCCACTACAGTGGTTAGTATGGTCTGTACTCTAGTTTGACACACTCTAGTGAGGTTACAGTGACTCAGCCGTCTGACCAAGAAGGATAGGCTTCATGACAATCTGTTTATAATAAGGCAGTGAGTTGCTCGTGAGATTCACATGGTACAGCTTTTTCACGTTTCCCAAATTGTTTCTCTATCTTTTGTATGTATCTATAGCAAATGTTCATTAATTTTCAATTAAAAATATATAGTAAAATATTATATGTTAAATTATGCAGTACATGCAGGATCTTTCAGAAAAAACCCATAAAGCATGTGGGTTGTAGCGCACAGCAGTAACTATAAGACAGATAGCAACATTGTCATAAAATCGTTTTCTACAAGGTTTAATTTATACCTAACCCATCCAATAAGAAAAGTTAGATGATAAATCAAACGCTCTTGTATATTCTGAATATAGAAGAGGTGAATATACAAGAAAGTCTATAAAATACAAAGTAACCTAAACAGCACTTTCTACGTAGACTATATCTTCATCATTTCGGCATCAGCTCCATACTGCTCTTACATGGCAGTATAGAACTATAGTATGGTTAACAAATATACATATTAACGTGAAGTACCGTTCCTTGCTAGCTTATATCATCAAGTAGATTGTTGACAACCACTTTTGCATGGAAGCATGATCTCGTGAGGTCTTGCATGGGTTGACCACAAGGAGAGTTATCCTTTTGATCATAATAAGTTGTGATATGCTAGAAAATAATTAAAGAGAAAATAATTATATCCTTGGAGTTCCCAAAAATAGTTAACGTAGAGATTAGAAATATTAATCTTCCAGTGAATATTTGGGATTTCAATTACACTCAAGCCCCATTCTAGTCATGTAGTTCGTGACTCTATATTTTGTGACTATAACCCTTCGTAATTGTAAATTTAATAACATTACTGAAGGAAAAGTGTAGAATGTGACTTATCACTTGAATGAAAGAGATTCGGCAAACGTGACTATACAAAACAGGATTATGCATAAAGATTAGAGAAAATCATCAACCGTGTCTACTCTTTCATTAGCAAAGGGTAAAGAATGTCAATCATGCTTATAAGTTCGTTTTGCTTTGTGCTCGGTCTTTTTTTCTTAGCCATTATTTTTGCTTTTCCAAATCATTCAGAGCAATCTGCATGTTGTTTGTTGTTCTAAACTAATTTTATTCAAATTGTTTCACTCACGAGAGCAGAAAAAAAGTTAACGTTCGAACAAATTTTTTGGTGATAACGTAAAACGTTATCTCATTATAATCAGATTCTGCGTAAAAGTGTTTATTTATGTATTGTGTGATAGTAATTACAACAAGAGATATTTATAAAGAAATAATCCATTTTAATAAGAAAATATAACTATAATGCGATGGTCGCTATAGCAGGTATGACTATAACGAGGTTTGATTATTGACGGATGTCCATATAATATCACCAAAAATACGGAAAACGAAGAGCTTAGATGAATGATATATACGAGGGAATCTTTAACAATAAAGTCACTCTTTTATAACTTTGTGAACAAGCGCTGGAGCCCTATCGGACGGTTGTAATTGTTACCTTACCCCATCGGGTTTGTATCCTACGTCTGACCGCAGCTTTGGTCCTCCATTAGCGGTTTGCACACCTGCTCTGCCGTGAGGACAACGATATGCGTTACGGTAGTTTGGTGGTCGGACGTTTTAACTTGTGTTCCGGATCATCTCCTTCCTGTCAGGATGAACACGCGAGGCAATGAATAGCCAACGGATGGAAAGACATCATCAAGCCTTACAAGGGAAAGAAGTACCCGAAGTGCAAAGCAACTAACGCCACGAAGGGAAGAACACCGAGGCTAAACCTCTCTATCAGTAGCTCTAAGGTCGCCTATCGCACTTTCATGTCAAGCGGATGCATGAAACTTTTACTGTATTGTTCGTTGGGAGCTCGGGAGCGCACCCTCTCGAAGAACGACCGTATCGGCTACAATAAAACTTTCGAAGGGTGTCATGTGCAACAAACCAGAAATTTGCTTGATCATACCCCCAATAGGTCCCGTGAGCTTGATCATACCCCTCTTTAACGTTTTCTGGCTTGATAACACCCCTGACTGGCTATTGCCTGTCAAACCAGTCACTTTGTGATGTTATTCAGATGTGAGACTGCACATATTAGAGGAATGAGAATATGGATACTCTAACGCGTCCTTAATGTATATTTTGAATTACAGTGATATTTAGTCGAGGTTGAAAGTACTAAAATGATGAACCAAAAGATAAGATGACTGGTTCGACTGTCAATAATCCGTCAGGGGTATGATCAAGCAACCAAACGTTAAGAGGAGTATGATCAAACTCACGGAACGTACTGGGGGTATGATCAAGCAAATTTCTCCGCAAAAAACTCTCCATCATTATACCAAAGTCCAGTTCCCCACATTCGGTCTTCTTGGACGTTCGGAAGACATACATTAGTGTGCTTCTTTTTTTGATTGGTTATTTTTAGGCCTCTTTTCGCTGTGGGGCTTTCTGCAGCCGTATGCTGCTGCCCTTACACAGCATAAGTTCCCCCGCCAGGAGGATTCGACCCCACGACGCCCGGGCTACAGGCGGATGAGGTAGCCAACAAGCTATTGCTTGTTTCACTAGTGTCTGCTATGTATAGCAGAAGGCCCTGCCGGACCGGAGTGCCTAAGCCGCAACCGGACGCGCGTAAGGCACGCCCTCGGGTACAGCTTTCCGCAGCATAATAGAGGGTGTCGAAGTTAATTCAGAATATTTTTACATTGCGTGAACGAAAAAAGTGAAAACTTTAGTGCAGTTAGCTTTGTACTGAATCACGAAAAAGGTGAAAACTTTAGTGCAGTTAGCTTTTACTGAATCGTGGTTCAGTTTCAGTCGCACTGATGAAACAAGAATACAGTGTTTCATTAATTATTTAGAATTGATTTTATTTAGAATTATTATAAAAAAAAGTAGAACTATTTAGCAAAAACATACGAGCAAAATGAATCAAAATTCAGTAAGAAAACATCCGCAATCACTTGGTCGAAGTCGTAATTTCTTCCCGTGAACTCAAAATCTTTCGGAAAAATTCTAACTTTTACACCCCTAATACACCAAAGTAAAATTTTGTCCTTTGCTAATGACTTT
This sequence comes from Asterella californica, assembly GCA_036924285.1. NCBI lineage: Eukaryota > Viridiplantae > Streptophyta > Marchantiopsida > Marchantiales > Aytoniaceae > Asterella > Asterella californica. The sequence goes on along the minus strand of JAYKYS010000006.1, from coordinate 24,672,042 downwards.
ACATACTCTACCATGTCCTTACGCAACACGATGGAAATTTGCCCAGTGTTGTATGGTTGCGATGAGGTTACATTGAGATACTCCATAGTATCATTAACAACATTCACCCAATACTCAATACTCACGCATAGCTTCATGAGTTTCTCTTTCTCCAGCTGTTTGTGAGGCGCTTTATATCTCGAGTTTCTTCCAAATGTTCATCTATATCGAGCTTTGATCGTCAGACCAGAAGGCACGCCTACCATGCTGCTCTGGCCCTTCTAGGATTCGCTTGTGAGGAATCATTGTCGGGGGATAAACCAAGGCCTCCTGGTACTCATGAGCGACCCGAGTACCCGAGTGACTCGGGGATCCATTTCTGCTCTATATTCAGAAGATATATAGTCGCGCCGTTCATCGTTGGCCTGTCCTCAGATCGAAACAACAAACATCTCTGAGCAAGTCCAACCATCGCATCGATCGACTCCACATCTCGCCCGTGTATTTTAGCGTTAATCTTCTTGCGCCATATCCATCCAAGGAAGAGATAGCTGCAGCCTAATATAATCACACCGGCGATCACTAGAAAAGAAATTTGCCACGGCTTAAAGATAGTTCCACTTGGATGACAGTCCTCAACATCTGACGCGTAGAGGTCCGGATTTCCGCTGTGGTAAACTTTGAAGAAAGGGTATCGAGAAACAGCAACTCGACCTGACAGTTGGTTGTTGGAGACGTCAAGTTCTCTCGTGCATTGCATTTGGCCAAATTCCGCATTCAAGGATCCATCGAGAGAATTGTGAGAGAAATTCAGGACCTACAACTGTATTAGGAGTGGAGTCAAGTAAATTTCTGGCTTTTATCACCGGCTGAAGCAAATAACGTTACGTATACTAAAACTACGTATACAGTCTACTCTCTCCAATTGCATCGGAGAAATTAAATTAAGTCAGAGGCTTGGAAAATGGTAGAAGTACATTTTCTGGAAGCTCTTAATTAGGCCTCCAGATTCTTTGGACTCTTGATCATGAGTCGAGAAAATGGGTCACTCTTTACGTTCACACCACAACTCTTCAAGATGCACTGGTACACCTGAAAGATTTGCACGAAGAAACGCACGAGAAGGCGATTATAGCACTGTTCGCTGCAGCAGTGGACAGCAAGTCGAAGTGGACAGTCATCACACTAGAGGTCAATGAGTAGAGCTTGTCTTTACAAAAAGGTGGGAAAAACCCCTGCCATGGTGACTACATACAGGTGAGAGGATTCAACAGAATGGGCGAATCCTCACAAACTAACTCTGAGCTAAATCTTATTGTACTGAGAAAGAAAGTCCCGATTTCGAGTTTAGCGACTGTATATCTTTCTCTGACGACACAATTCACTAAATATACTAGACACTTCCCTGTCGAAGTTACGTTCTCGGACATGCGCGGGGCGTGGTCGATTTTCGAGCTTTTCACCTACATATGATTGTACAGTTTCTGTAAATATATACAAATGTCGCTGCGCATTTATTTGCTTGTATATATCTTCGATGGTCGTCACCTAATCACCAACTAGCTCGATCGCTGCTACCGGTTCAGTTACTCTGGATGGCCGTTCTGAAGCTCGATGGATATCCATTCACCATCAAATTCTTTCTGAAGATCGGCAGCCGCAGCAGCAGAAGCTTTTCCGCCTTTCGGCATAGTAGAGGCACTTTTGGCCAACGCTTTCGCCTGGCGGTTCTTCTTCACTCTTCCTATTCCGCTGATGCAGTATCTGATGAGAAACTTGATGGGGTCCAGTGCCATGTAAGAGGCGACGTCGAAAAGCCATACGACTGCGGCCCATCCCCATCCGATGCCGTTCAAACTGGCGAACTTCCAGTTGTTAGCATACACGGAGACTAAAGTCGCAACGAGCTGCGCCACGACGAATGCCGTCATGAGAAGACCTCCCGGACGCTCCATGAACGACCAGCCATGAGATCTGGTCACGAAAATCAGCGCCTGGCTGATAATGCTCACTTGCAAATACACTGCCGACATGAGCTGATGGTTGTCGTCCTTGATAGAGTCCACGCCGAATGCATTTTCGCAGAAGTCCGTGTCGTGGATCATCCAGAAGAAGAGAACCGTCATGCCCGCCAAGTAGGAGCCGATGCCGACTCCCGTCATGAAGATCTCATTCAGCTTCCAGCTGTCGGGCATCGGAGACGGCGTGACTCGATCTTTGGAGATGGTCATGATCGTACCGTCGTTAAGAATGGCGATGATGAGAATCATGAACGGAGAAAAGTCGAACTTCCAGCCAAGTGCGAGGATGAGGAAGCCTACCACAATTCGAATTGTGATAGATACCGCATAAATTGTGTAGTTCTTCATCCGCTGGAAAATGGCGCGGCTGGTGAGCACGGCGCTGATGATCACACTCAGTCCTGGTTCTGTCAAGACAATGTCCGCTGCACTTCGAGCGGCATCAGTTGCATCGTCCACTGCTATGCCGATGTCCGCCTTCTTCAACGCAGGTGCATCGTTCACTCCATCTCCCGTCATTCCCACTACGTGCTTTAGCGCTTGCAGTCGAGTTACTATCTCGTACTTGTGCTCAGGGAACACTCCGGCGAATCCGTCCGCATTCTCAATCAACTCATCGATCTGCGCACGAGTGGTACACAAAGAACCTGTCACGCGCACAATGTCTTCTGTAGATGTCTGGAGGAGAGCAGAAGCAGGATACATGGTCGTTCCCATTCCCAGTCTGCGTCCTGTTTCTTTAGCTATCGCGAGTTGATCACCTGTGATCATCTTGACGCTAACTCCAAGTGCCTGAGCCCTTCGAATAGTCTCGCCGCTGTCATGACGAGGTGGATCGAACAAGGGCAGGAGTCCACAGAGAACCCATGGGTCCCCGCTGCTCTGTGTGCTCATTTCCGGGACGGACTGCACCGCAACAGCGAGTGAACGTAGTCCTTTGCTGGCGAACTTGTCAATGATGCTGTGAACTCGAGTTTGGATTGCATGCTTGTTGGAGGACATGGACAAGATCTGTTCCGGAGCTCCCTTGCTTGCTCTGTACCATTTTCCGTCGGCGGCATCAATATAAGTGATGGCGGTACGTTTATCAACCGGGTTGAAGGGAAAAAAGTGGACTTCTTGTATACCTGCTCGAGCTTCTTGCGGATCTGCAAGAGATCCTACAATCGTGGCGTCGATTGCATCTTGATTTTCGACTCTGGATGCACGAGCTGCCAGAAGAATCACCTGGTCCTTGTCTATGCCCTCGCAGAATATCTCCACCAGCGCTTTGTCCACAGTGAGCTTGTTGAGAGTCAGAGTCCCCGTCTTGTCGCTGCACAGAATGTCCATCCCGGCCATCTCCTCGATCGCAGTCATGCGCTTCGTGATAGCCCCTTGGGTGGAGAGACGATGGGCACCGATAGCCATAGTTACCGAGAGCACCGTGGGCATTGCGATAGGAATGCCGCCGATGAGGAGAACCAAAAGGTTGTTGATGCCTTGCCTGTACTCTCGACCTTGTACTGCGTACATTATGAATACTTCGATCAACATTCCTATGGCTATGGTGCAAATGCAGAAGTTCCCGATAGACCTGAGCACCTTCTGGAAATGACCTTCTTGATGAGTTGAGTCCACAAGATGAGCTGCTTTTCCAAAAAAGGTGTTGATACCCGTTGCGATGACCACAGCGTCGATTTCTCCTTGTTTGCACGTAGATCCAGAGTAGACTTCATCGCCGGGACCTTTGCTGCAAGGCAGAGATTCTCCTGTCAGCGCAGACTGGTCGATCTTCAGAGAATCCCCTTCCAACAAGCGAGCATCTGCGGGAACTATGTCTCCCAACTTGATGCTGATGATGTCTCCTGGAACGAGAATAGCTGCATCTTGTTCTGACCACTTCCCATCGCGGAGGACCTTTGTCGTAGGAGCGAGGCGAGCCATGAGAGCTGCGGCAGCATTGCCTGCATTGTTCTCCTCCCAGAAGCTGATGGTGGAATTGAGAATGAGCAATCCCACTATACCCAAGAAGTCCTGCCAGTCGGGGTCTTCACGATCTCCATTCGCAACGACTATAGCCATGATTGCTCCGAATTCCATCACCCATGATAGAGGATTCCACATAAACCCCAAGAACTTGAGAAACTTGTTATCCTTCTTTTCTTCCAATCGGTTGTACCCGAACAACTGGAGCCGTCTTTCAGCCTCCGCCGTACTCAGACCTGCTGCAGAGCACTCCAGATGGTCAAACACTTCTGGCATGGCAATGTGCTCCAAATCTACCCCTTTCATCTTGGAAGGAAAATCCAGTCCATTTTCAGCCGCCGTGGTTTCTAAAGCCATGATTGCTCAGAGAGATCTGATATCAAGCTGGAGGTAAAGTCACCAGCCTAGTCCTTGAAATCCAGACAGATAAAGCTGAAGAGTGAGACAGTGCACGTGAAGAACTTAGAATGCAGCCAGAGAAAGCTCAGTGATTTCCTTGCAGAAATTCTGGAGATGCCTTCAAGTTGGCATGTGTTTGAGTGTTATAATCACACTGTCAGCTGAAGAGTCACTGCTGCATTGCACCTAGACTCTTCAGCCGATGTCGAAGTTGTGAGGAAAAGAACGTAGACGTCAAGCTTATATACTCGAGGGGAAAGGGGGGTGCATGCAGCTTGAAAGAGATGAGGTAAATCAATGTCTTTCAGTGTCAACTGCGTTTACATTCAAATTCAAAAGTCGTTTGACTAACGGTAGCTGCGTTTCTTGTCCCATCGCGAAGATGATGTAAGCAAAATGAACCCGTGAAGTACTAGCAGGAAGATACAGAGCTGGATGCTACGTGTTGAGGTTGATAGAATTCGACTTCATCCGAATTTGGAGTGCTTAATGATTTCGAACCATTTCATAAGATGGTATGCCGGATTCTCACGGTGCAGCACCGAGTAAAACAATCACGGCATCGTACATTACCCGGCCCGACTGTGATGAGCTTACTCTTAGCTTCTTTTCTCTCTGTGGACTACTCGACTGAAGAGTCAGGAAGGCTTTGCCGTCATTGTTTCCTGCCTTCTGTGCAATAGAAACGAAGGCTTTGTCTGTATGTAGGCATTCAGAAATTAGAGCAACTTCTCCGTCAATCCGTACTACTATTCCTACGATAAATAGCAGAGTACGGATTCATTAGCTCTTGAGCAGAACAACGTTCGGCGTACGGTCGTGTCTGAAGATTACAAGCTGAAAGAGCTATTCTGGGCTACTAGTTAGGAGGATCTCTACTGTTACAGACCCTATACCAATTTAGCTGATGTGATCAAGTTCGAATGTGACAAATGTCATATTCGATCCTTACATTAACGAGGTGAAAACTGGAGATAGGAGTATTGAGCAAATTAATTCTGAAGGATGAAATTTATATGGGGATGAGAATACTTTTGGAGTTCATTTTAACCTTCGAAATTTTCCCATTTGCCCGAGTTCTTAAGGTTGGAGAAGTAAAGTGAGAGTGGAGAAAATTCTACCTCTACATGAAAGGACAGGATGACCTGGAGATGGTTCTGCGTTTTCCTGGTAAAAGCTTGTCTTGGTCTCCTTCACCGTCCCCGTAGACTCGAAATATATATGACTCAGACAGTCAAATCCTTGCATAACCGATCTGAAGGTTCCTCAGCAATCTGGAAGGTGATAACAGATTTAACACTGATTCAGAAGTTCCTTCGTGTCTATATGGATCACACGAGAGAGGGAATTCTTGTTCTGCACACATGCCGCGCACTACACGAAGCATGGCTCTGGCTGTCCTTGCCATTCGATTGATGTTTACTTGTTTCACAATCTGTCCTTAGGTGGATGTGAACTGCCTGTTAATTCATGTGATTCTTATAATCCCTCGACCTTCCTGGAGTCTATGCTTTCTTGTAATGTGCATTCTTCGCGAGTCACTTGAACCCACTCTTACAGCACGCTTGCTTGTTACCTTCCATGGTTAGTGCCAGGCCTTTGGCACTAGCTTACAGTATCAACAACTACAGGAGTGAGCTTAGCATGAACGAGGGCAAGCTTAGGACAGCTATCACGTTACGACCAACGCAACTATCTTGGAACAACGAAAATACAATTACAACTCGGCGTAACCTTCTTTTCCCATAGCTCACCTCTTCTCGCGATATTTCTTCTCTCCAGTGGGTGCAGCATATATACAATAGGATGTACGTAAGTAACCTTAGATCCGAGATGAAACGGGTTGCAGCCATCGATATCTTCCTTGCTGATTAAGTTCGTCTTTACCAACGCGTTTCGAGTTGGTTGTTTTCGACGCAGATTTGAGCTCTCAGTTCCATTTGCTTGGGCGGTGAGCATCCACAGCTGACGAACGTTACCACCTCTCAGCTTAGAAGTTCTAACTATTCCGAAGGAGTACTCGAGAGTACAGATGGAGTAGAGATATATAGGGCTACGATGTACACAACGAAGTCTTGGGAAATTTTCATTTGTGTAAACTTTTTAGTTTCCTTCCTTGAGCGTCCATCACTTATATTCAAGTTTTGAAAGTTTTAGAAGTCTTTCACTCCGAGCTTCTACGATCCATTTGGCAAGCTAAAAATAAAAGAAAAATCAACCATAATGATCTTGATGGAAAAAATATCTAGAATATAGTTAACTGACGAGTCCCTTGTCGTGTTGTGACACGACTCATATGTGAATTCAGCATAGAATTCATATTGTGTTATTTTCTTGTGTTCCATGAATCTTATCGTGTAACTCACAAGATGATGTATTATGTACCATGTTCATCGTTATTTGAGATGTGAGATCGCACGTTAATGAGACATGTCAGCTCAATGATCCATATGCATTTCAGTGAGTGGTTCTTCTCGCAAAATTCGAGTATAAGATGGTAGATCCAGGATTCGTAAGAGCATTCCTCCTTGCTTGATGTTTTCAAGAGTGCTTCTTAGTGTTTTACATGAAGGTTGATGAGCTATGAGAGTTGTACTCGTGAATGGAAGATTGATTCTAGTTTTTGATCTTTCATTCTCGAATTTGTTCCATATCAAGCTTCACTACATCCATCGCGGTCATTTTTTATAGTGGTTCGTTGTCTACTTTGGACAAGAGTTCATGAAGAGAGAGATGGACTTCCTACTCCAATGATCATCTCGATTGTCACGTATGAAGAGAATTGAGTGATTGTGTACATCTTACTTTGAGGAGTGAATGAACTTGAATTTTCCAACGAATGTTTTTTCAACATCTAGATTGAAATACGATGTCACTACAAGCGAAAGATCACTCATCATGTGAACGGTGAGGAAGTTTGATGAGGAATATTGCAATCAAGTGATGACTTCTTCATTTTTTTGTCATACTTTTCATCGTAGATCAATTCAAGGTCATTATCTTGATTTTGCATCGAATCTCGTGTATTTTTGTGTCGTTATTATTTCCATCGTCCGACGAGGATGATTATCTTGTATTAATTTGAGATCCAAATTGTTTTGGTTCGAACTCTTGAGGGTGTGAGAGTGTTTTAGAGTTACAACCCGATCCATAGAGTCAAGTAAGAGATAAGGTGATCTCCAATCTTCTCTCTCATTGATCTATTCTTGACCAATTGAGTTCAATCAAATTCTATGGACAATTTTGGAGTTTCGAAGATCTTCTCGGAAGTCATTCGTGGAGTAAGAAGTCTCAGTGGAAAGCTCCTAGGTTGAGCTACAATCTGGAGGGAGGATCTATCGATGTGGAGTTTTGAGTTTGGAGTTACCATTGTTCAAAGTCAAGGGGATCAAATCGGTACCTCAAGTCACGTTTTCAAGTACCTTGACAGTTTGAAATATGATCTTTCGATTTTGTCAAAGGGATTAGAGATTTGACGACGTGTTAGTCATAGTGATATAGATTAGTCTTTACATTTGGGTTGAGTTTGATCTTGAAATGGTCCATTGAAGTTGGCTGTAATAATATGAGAGAGAAAAGTAAAGTCGTTTGTCTCGAATTCAAAGATTGAGTTATTTCATGAGCATCGAATAAAATCTTTGAGTGAAAATTTCCAAGATTGGAGTGTGCTCTATCAACTTACTACTTCTAAATTTCAGCTCATCTGGTTATGAGAAGGTGTCAGGGTTGTGGATTTTAGCTACCGAGGTCTATAAAGCCCATAAGTTAGCACAGACGAAGGGCTTGGTTCATTTCGAGCAATTGGTTTGGGGTTTGAAGCTGAAATTTCAGAAAGCAGTAGTGAGTGGTCAGAGGTAACTTTTTGTGAAGTTTGAGTCCAATTGGAATTTCGAGTTAAGAGCAATAGGTTGTCAAAGTTCAGATTCTATCGTGATGAGTTTGAAAGAGAAGAGAGGTTTCACCCACATTTGTTGGTTGGTCTTGAACAAACGACTTGGGGTTTCGAGGTGGAACTTCTTGGAGGTGCTGCAAATGAGTCGAGAGAGTCATGTTGTTAATTTGGTGCAGAGATCACAATCAGAGAAGACGTTACACTACGTTGAAGTTGCTAATCGAGAATCACTAATTGCAAGATATCATTGTCTTACACACTTGCAAGACATCACATCTCAAGCTCATGGTTGCTTGTTGTGTGCATGCCTTATCTTATTGATAGCTCTAGAGGACAAGTTTTGTAGTGGTATGCTGCATGTCTAGTTTGGAGCTTGTTTGAACAATCAAAACTTAGATCAGACATGTGGATCAAGATGAAGATTTTGAGATATTTCAAGTTATAAGCGTTAGAAATGGTCAATTTCAATATATTGTGGTACGAATTATCTTGATCCAATCAAGGTATTATTTTTATTATTAGAAAGCTTGTACAATAGATTATCAATTGCTATAAGATTCATCTTGAATGGAGTTCATATCCACGAATTGTAGAAGATCGGAATTGAATATTTTAAGGAGTTTGTCATGAAAAACTGTGAAAAGAGTATTGTTAGTGTACAAGTCGGCCTAAGGGATTCTTTGAAGGTGCTTCTATAAACTAAAGTATATGTTTATCATGTATGGATCCTTCATGTACTTAGAGCATGATTGAACAACCAATTGTGTTATGTGATGCAAGTGTGTTACACTTAAAGTTAGGTTAGGTCGGTAGAAATCAAGACAAATAAAGTCAAGATAAAGACTGACTGATTTGGTAGTGAGAGCACAAGGATTTTATAGAGTTGGTCCAAAGTCTTGCCGTATCTCTTTACAGTCCAATCCCTATGTATTCTCATATCAAACTTCACGCTCTATGGTATCATAGACTACTCAACATCAAACTATGAATATTTTCTCTAAAGTGATAGTAAAATCTAAACACATCAAATCAGATAATTCATATTTTATCTTCAGAAATTTTTCAACTGAGATTTCTTCATAGCTACTCGGACCTATGATGACAACATCACTTTTCACAGATAAAAGTATACTTAATGTTATCTCTTGTTCTCTCCATCTAGTATTTCTTTTGGTGATGAGGATGGCTAGGATAAAACCTAATGTCTTTGGTGTGCTTTGAACTATGGGTTTGAGAGTCCATCTCGTTTCATAGCCATCCACCTCCTATGTGCAGGTCAACAAAATGGAAAAAGAAAAACGAGGAGCATATTTGATACTCGAGTTGTCTTATTATATGGGTACGGCCAAAATGAAATAACTAGAATTTTTTTTGTCTAGTTTAATCTGATGTGTTATTTATATTGCTGAAAAGGTTTGAGTCTTGAACTACTCCAATGTCATTATTACTTATAAGCTTTATAAGAGTTTATGATTTTTCATACGTTCATTATTCATATGTCTTGTTCCACTTGCATCGAAAAGTATTAATATTCATACAGGCAACGAAACCATTACCTACTTTGTTGTTGTTATAACATAGTTTTGTTTTCATTCATGGAGAGATATTATTCAAACATGGATAGATATACACACATCGAAGTCCACTTGTTCTTTCATGTCTCATTTGCATTCTTCCGTTGTTGCTTTTTGAAGAACTGTAAGGATATCAAAAATACTCTAAAAAACAGATATAATTTTAATCGTGCAAACCAAAAGTTGTTCAACTTTTTTCTTTCTCATGAGAATCTTTGTTGAAATACATATTATATTTCTTACTAAACATCTATATACTTCTGGAAATCTATATAGTTGATTGGCGATATTGTCGTTCTGAGTTCTGAAGAAAGAGTTGTGCTATGATCAAGGCAGAACCTTCTGGTTGTGATTAGTTGACTCAAACTCTGCACAATCAAGTCACCTAAGGTCAATGATGAACCGAACGATACACAAGAAAACGAAGATGACATATAACTGAATCGTCCTCCTTTAATATATGTTTCTTCACATGTATGTATTACAACCACTCTTGCTACATCCGCCTCTTCTATATAGCTCATGCCTTCTTTATATAATTTAGGGGATGCTGAAAAGTAAAAAACCATCTCTTTTTGAATTACAATATGCTTGTGACATGTGAACTCTTTAAGCATCAAGTCGTCGGCTCCATTGGCGCACAATCAAGATGATTCATGAGATAAGATTGCATCTGGTGGTTGCATCCTTCACTGCAGTCGCAGTTTAGCTAAGCGTTGGACTCCGTATGATAGCTTTCCTGATGATGTTCCTCGTACTCCTGTGTAAGATTAGGGTTTTATCCCCATGGTAAGGTGGGTACCAAGAAAATCAACGGACTAGAGTGGGTGTACTCTGGTAGTGCCACCCTATTGTATCCTAGCTCCTATTAAGGCTGTTGTTAATACGCCTCCATACATAGTTCCCATCCGACTGCATCTAATTATCAGCTTTATCCAACGTATCTATTGGTTGTGCTCTCACTTTGCACGATTGGCAGCAAGTGCTCTAGAATGGAATGAGAACACTGGTAGGGGAGTGAACTAGTCTTTTCTCAAAAATTTTGTGACACTATCGTGCAGTAGATCGTGCGAAAGTGAAGTTTTATGGCTCAACTACTGGAGGAGAAGAGTAACGTAAAGAGCAATGTATCAACAAGCAAATATTTGAGTAGTTCAAGTACTTAGGTGTTCTTTTGTTTCTATGATAATGTATAAATTATGTGTTTGGTTATATTAGAGATAGTAAGTGAGCTAGTGTAACTTGGATCCGTACTCTCAGTGAATCACATGGATAACAGCAAACTTGAGCACATAGTACATTACTTGGATTCGCTGCCTTCTGCTGTATTTTGACTGAGAGAAACAAAATGTGTAATACTCCACTGAAATGAATTCATTTCGGCTTCAGTCCGCAAACACTATTTGTCTCGATGATAAATTTAGCAAAAAATCAATTAAGCACGACATTTGCTTCACTAGATGGGTTTTTCTGTGTCAGCTTCAGTTGGTTTTTATAGGTGTCGAGCCTGATGCTTACCAGCTTTGCAGATAACTAAATGATTGTCTTTGGATACTGACACATACATGTAGAGACTGTGGTAATGTTGCATTCCATCTTGTTTGTTTGCTGGGTGGACTCGTCATACTAGCTCATGCTTCTGAAATTCAGATCTCATGATCAGCAAAAGTAGGGGGAACTGAGAAACATGAACACCTCCTTGCAGAAGTGGATTGTCGTATTGTTTATCGTACTATTACGTAAATTTGTTGTAAGTAATCTCTTATCTGAGAATCACGAACTTGGAACTAAATTCATAGTAAAGCTTGCTAGCGAGAAGCAACTTATTCTCTTCCAACTAACCACAACATTCACAGTATGAGGAGGAGATGTATACTGAAATAGTTGTCAACGCTCCAAATGAACACGTAATTCTAATGCGAGAAACAAATAGATATAAGCATATGGAGGAGGAATATGCAAGAATGGGAACATAACTATATATTGACGTCCATGCAGGGTAAGTCCTTATATATTTTGCAAAAATGTTTATGCTCAATCTTTATTCATACCAGTGCATCATGAACATTGTAAGTCGACTTCATTTGTTTGCATCGATATGCACTAACAACCATATTCGGCAGTATGTATTCTGAGTTCTACATCTGTCTAAACATGAATCGAACACACACTACTAGATTTTTTGATCGAGCTCTTCACACATCCGACCTAGCACTCTTTGTAGCCAACATAATTGCCTTGAAGATCGTGGATTTTCAACTTTATTGCAACTTCAAGAATCACTGGTAGCGATATTCGATCATAGTACTCTCAGCAAAAAAGCAATGTCAAACTAGACGGAAAAATCTTTGCTTGCTAGGCTCTTCTACAGAATGACAACGCTTCTTCTCGTTGAATTTGTTGATGGATAAATACGAGTGATGTCACTGTCCACATTGGAAACCAAAGTTTGACATGTGAGCAATGTGACTCCTTTCTGCAAATGACATCTCGTAATCAGTCAGGTTCCATCAGTGATCGATGATTTCATTTGCACAACTTGCGATGTCATCCACGACTTCAAGCTTGTAAACAAAGCAATCATATGATCGTCATGCATTTTTCTGCACACACAATGAGAACTCGAACACGGATAGAATTAAAACTATATGAAAGAACAGAAACATTGTGTACCTTCCTGCACCAACCTCTAGAACATGAACATGGACTAGATTAGAAAATAAGAGGAAGTCGCAATCTATGTGTTTGATAGATCTGAGGATAATGATGGTACCATTATTCATGCCGATGTCCTTTTGTATATCTGCAGAACTATCCATTGTGAAGAACGTAGGTGGACGTGATCAAGATAGACATGATCGACGAAGATTCCAGATCACTGTATTCTATCAAAAAAAGATCGATATTTGTCAAGTACTGATTAGAGATTGAGTTAACGAGTCAGAACTTTTTATCTAGGGCTGCTCCATTGTGTCTAGAGACTTGCGCAACCCAGAGGAAAAGCGTCGGGTCAGATGGTGGATAGTGTGACTAGTCCTACGGGAGTCCCGAACTGAAAGTCCGAAGACCTTTTATAGCGATAATTGTGGTTTACTTAAGCTCGTGTTGCTGCATAAACGTGTAGCTATTGGTTGGTTCTACTAACTTGGACAAGTTAACTTCGAATTGCTCGATAACATTTCAGATAAACATCGAGAGGGTTGGAGTGACGATGAAGCAAGATTCGGATGCTAATATATACTGTAGAATGTAACCTTCATCGTATGTGATGTAAGGACTTGATTTTGTGCTGAGTGTTGCATGAGAGGTGTTAGCAAGTCGGGGCTAACCGAAGATGATGTTGCAAGGAGGAGCCGACTCCAGATACTCCAGAGCCGAGTCCGAAATTATACAAACAAAGCCGAATTTCCCCACTGGACAAGTAGGTTTCCGTGGTGTAGTTGGTTATCACGTCAGTCTAACACACTGAAGGTCTCCAGTTCGAACCTGGACGGAAACATTTTTGCCAAAATGCCGTTGTTGCTTAAGGCTCGGCTTCCGCGTGCGTGTCCCAAGGCAGGAGTGCACGGGATTCCCGCGGACATCCAAGACCGGTGCTTGCTCCCCGATTTCTGGTTCTCGAAACTGAATGTCATTACAAACTAAAACGCCAACCAGTCTCAAACACGCAAGTTTCCGTGGTGTAGTTGGTTATCACGTCAGTCTAACACACTGAAGGTCTCCAGTTCGAACCTGGACGGAAACATTTTGCCGATCTGCCATTGTGGCTTACGGCTCGGAGGATACCGTGTGCGTGTCCCAAGGGTGGAGTGCCAGGTAATCCCGCGGACAGCCATCGATGCCTGCTCCGGGATTTCTGGTCTCAGAACTAAATGGGCCGCGCAGCAAGACAAAGAGGTTGTCAGAAGTGGGATTTGAACCCACGCCTCTCACAAGACCCGAACTTGAGTCGGGCGCCTTAGACCACTCGGCCATCCTGACAGGTAAGTAAGGGTGTTGACAGTGGGATTCGAACCCACGCCCTTTCGGACCAGAACCTTAATCTGGCGCCTTAGACCAACTCGGCCATATCAACTCGATGATGCTGCTTCTATGGAGACCCTATACATCCTCTTTTTACCGTTTTAAATACACACGAAACATGGGAGCTGCATTCCTTATTCCTTGTGCTTGTTCCATTCCCCATCTACACCAGCGTCCAGTAAAACCTTCCGTCAAAGCGGGCCATTTTCTGCTATCTCAACTGCCCGGAATAGTCCTAGAGACTATTTTGTTTCACTGAACACTTTGTTATCACCTTTAACATCTCGCTAGAGATGATTTTCCCTCGGGCGGACAACTAAGTTGGGGCGTTGCTTCACAGACGCTGGTGAATTTGCACGTACAGTCAACTCTCTCTCTATATGTTTTATGTTTTATATTTGTCTACTTTTATAGCAATAGACGGTAATGGTAAAGGTTCAACGAGGATAACTGCATAACTTTTAATTACATATTGCATAAGATTTTATGTTATCATGTAATTAAAACAATCTCAACCGTTAAATTTTGATCATATAAGCACAAGTTTTTATCTTTTAAGTATATTTTATACTGTATTATTTTATATCCCCTGCAAGTAGAAAGTGAGCAGATATCCTCTCATGATCGGCTGGTACTTAATAAGCATTATCACAAACGTAGGGAAAGATATTAGATCAACGTAAACAGACTGCAATTTTTATTTTGTTTACACCATCTGTACTTGAACAATAATCAAAATAAATTTTTTTAAGTCAAATTCTTTATTTGCATATCACGTTAAATACATTTGATTTTTTGATTTTTTTTTTGAAATTTTTTCCACAGACACGATGCAAATTAGAGAAAGTCGAGTGTACTGTGTAACCTGGATAAACCTAAATGTTATGCCTCTATAGTAGAAAAATCCTAACTAGGGATAAGGAAAGAACTTCTATTCTTATAAGTTTATTTCCAGATAACTTTAATTGTTTACTAAATTGGTACCTGTATCAAACTCTTGATCTACAACTTTCATGCACCGTGAAACAGTAAGGATTTAACTCGATATATTCTGGCATCTGCACACAGTCATAGATGGCATCACGATTAGGGTTTGATAAAAATACTGCCTTAAGGGTAAGTACTGAAAAGTCTACTAAGGAATGTCAATGCTAGAATCTTCGGCAAATATGCATGCAAGATGAACTTCTTGGAACTTTTCTCGCTTGCTGTTATAGGGAAGATATATAAATATTAATAAAAAGGATTATTTCTAAAAATAATCTCAAAAATAAATGCGCATTAAAAAACATGTTGAGGAACTCACCGGGGTGAATATTCATGAATATCCTTCTCCACGACTTGTACAGTGAAGGAAGCCCGGGGGTGCAGTGTAAATTTAAATACTTTTGTTTTACTGAGGTACAATGAAGGAAGCGGAGGTGCAGTGTAAATTTAAATACACTTGTTTTACTGGGATGCAGTGAAGGAAGCTGGGGGTGCCGTGTATACAGTGAAAATCACACCCGGTTTCGTGAAAACATCCAAGTCAAATTGTGTCTAAATTTAAATTTACGTCAAAACGTCTAAGTCAAATGTAATGTGTTAAATTTAATATATTAAAATTAAAAACTTACTTTAGACTTCTCTTGTGAGCGAAACACATGGCTTGCGAAAACCAGAAGAATCCATATAGAACGTATCAAACTAGAAGTGAAGTCTTCTTTACAAATCGAGTCAATGATTAAGACATAATTTAGAGCTCACCCTTCCTAAAAAAAAGTTAGCTCTAAATTATACTCCATGTACATTGTGTAAGTGTACATGGATGGATATACATGAGTAGGAAAAGTGATCGAACGAAGTTGATGACTTTTCCAACTCAAGAGTTCTTTGTAGGTACAGGAGTTCCTATTCACATGTTTGGGAGGATATGGGCCTCATGTACACTTCAGTGTACATGAGGATCCACTTATTAATGTTCTAACTCTTCCGACGGGAAGGGTTAGAACATTAATTAATGTCCTCCATTAAACGGCGCCATTAGAAATCTAGATCTCCGGCCTTATACCCCCAGGAGCGCAGCAGTCCCTTCTTCACTTATGGGTTCTTTTCGGATGAGTTGGCTACTCCAGGAATGACTAACATATAACAATTATAAATTAATTTGATTTTTTATATTACTTAGTATAATAAATTTTAATAATACTTAAACATTTTCTGATAACAGAAAACGATTTTCATTGTACAAGGCCGTGGGGAAGGATATTCAGTTCCGGGACATCTTATGGCAAGATATAGTAGATATCTATAGTAAGATATAATAGTCTGATGAGCCAGCAGGATAAGAAACCATGCAAATATGGAAGGAAACATGAGAGGTCAGAAGTACGAAGCCAAGTTCTGCACGTGTTTGGATGGACTACAACTCCCACTGAAGGGGGCTTCACTACCTAATGTCTGTACTCTGGTTCCTCAGCTTGCTTATTTACCTGAGCACTGAGCACCTGCATCTTCAGATGAAAGAGGTTTTTAATACATGCTCAGTTTTTTACCAACCCCTTCTATTTGTAAGGGTTAGGTAATAAACAGACGACTAAAAAATGATATGTTTTCATTTGATAATGCATTTGTCTTTATACTCACATCCTTCACTTACAGGTTTTATGACGCAGGTGCCAAGTGTAACCTAGGAGTATTTAGTCCACCAACAGTAATCAAATCTTCGGTCTCTTAAACGTGGGCTAGACCTCACCAATATAGTAAAAGGACTATGTCATCTTGTGTAACTTAGCCCATAAGGACCATGTGGATTTGATGATTTCTAATTATAGATATTTATAATAAATAAAGTTCCATCTTGTGAAAATACTTTGGCTGCAGTGTACGATGTATTATTTTATTTATGTATCTTCTGAAACCGGTCATTGTCTTTTTCTTGTTCTGGCTAGAAATGCATCGAGCATGATATTCACCTCTTCTATCTTCCCATGGAGGAGACAAATATACAGTAGTTTGATTTAATACCTAACCCTTTTGAAAGGAAGGGTTAGATACTAAATTAACATCAGTGTATATTAATGTATTAATGAGTATGGATTCTCAGACTTGTATCTTCTGAAGCGTGGCACTCAAGTCAAGACTTATGGGTTATCTCATACTCTCCTCGTGTTTCCAAGTATGGCTAACAGATAACTTTTATAAAATATTTTAATTATTTATACTTACTTAATATATATATTTTATTAAATATATATATTTTTTCCAGATAATATTAAACGAGCAAAAGTTCTCGGAGTTCATCCAGCATGCATATTCACCTCTTCCATCTAAGATGGAAGAGTACTGCAACCTTAATTTATTACCTAATCCTTCCGACGGGAAGGGTTAGGTAATAAATTAATGTATTTATGAATGGATTGATTCTGTGCAGCACCCTCTCGCACTTGTACGCTTTGAAGAGTAAAGTCCCACACGCCACTTATGAGTTTTCTAACTAGATTTCCAACGTTCTTCGAAAAACTAACAACTAACTTTTAAATATTATTTTGATTTTTTTAAGGATGTGACGAGTACGGTACAGAAATATACAGGATGGTGATGCGCCAGGAACGGGGTTCCGGGGGTAGCTAGCGCAGTGCGATGGTCGTTGATGGAGTCGCAGTGATGCATGTCAATGATGGACGCAAATGAATGTAGAAATTTGTTTGATCACAACCAAGTAGGTGTTGAGTTTGATTACACCCTCTTAACTATGTATTGTATTATCACACCCATGATTGAGTATTGACGGTAAAATAAATCACTTTGTTATGTTAATAACACGTCGGTTCACACATCAATTTTTTGAGCATATATCATTTGACGTGTATTTAATTATGAAACATTTTGAATTACATTGATATTTTATCATAATAAAAAGTAGTGAAATGATGAAAGATGAAATAAAAAGATTGATTTTATCGTCGATAACCAGTCAAACATATTATCAAGCAATACATCGTTAAGAGAAGTGTGATCAAACTCAATCAACTTTACTGAAATACGGTCAAGCAAATTTCTGCAAATGAATGATAGGGTACCGTAGACGCTTGTGGCCAGACAAAAAGTGGACCAGAGGCAACTTTTCTTACAACTACTCTTATCGGTTCGGCTAGTGATTGTTACCGGTTCAGCCAAGGAACACCTTTTAATCACCGGTGGTTGTATCAAATTCCCTTCTTATATTATTATACATCACTTTACACTGCTTGTTGAGCTATGTGACGAGGAGTCTTGTGTTTTTTATATAAGGAATGTTTAACAATCGTTGTACTAGAGTATGGAGTAACCTCTACCACATCAAAAACTTGTGAGAAGGAATCAGGACTTCTCAGTGATCGCCTACTAATGGTCTAGTAACAATGACGGTGGCAAAAGCCAAAATGAAATATTGAGAAGAAATCAAGTACCCAAGAAAACTACTTCTAAAAGTTATCAATACTCCTGATTCTTTTCATTATGTTTTATCGACAGTAGCCGGATATAACCCATAAGTGAGGCACGGACTAACACGCTGCTAGAATATAATTCTGAAAACTTATACCCAAAAGTGTTAATTTTGTATATATATTAATTAATTTAATTAGTTAAGATTACCTTCCATCTTGCTAAGTTACATGAGGTGAGTACCTGAAGGAGGATATTAGACAATAGTGTTACTGGTAGGATGTGTCAAACCTAAGAAATAAATTCTCCACGTTCAACGTGGAGAAGGAAATATATACTAATATATACTAATATTAGTTTATCGAATGACTAATATATACTAAGTAAATATAAAAATTAAAACTTCTTATAAACATTATTTGTTAGCCCATGCCTGGAAACAGGGGGAAAGCTGGAAAAAACTCATCACAAATAGCCCATGCTTGGAAACACGGGGAAAGCAGGAGAAAAACTCATAACTGATAGCTCGGCTCTCGTGCTTCAGAAGGTACAAGACTGGAGAATTGTACACAATTACATTACGATTTTAATGAGGCGTTTAATTTATACCTAACCCTTCCTACTGGAAAGGTTAGGTATAAATTAAATGATTATTCCTCCTCTTCCGAACTCGGAAGAGAGTGAATATACATCCTCTTCGGACGGTAAATAAGAGACGTCGTGAAATTTTCTACAAACACCTCCTGAGGTACTCAAAAAATATCCATGGTCTCTAGGTCAAAATAGTAACACTCTCTCACAGTCAAAGCATATTCACTTGAGGTGCTAGAATATTCACCTCCTCCATCTTTAGATGAAGGAGATAAAGCAAAGGTTAAGTACTAAACTAAACTTCAAACTTTTCGTTTACCTTGGGGAGCGTGGCTGTAGACACTCTCCTTATGGTTTATGTCTACCTCCTTTTGCCTTCCCAGGTTGACTTATCTTGGGAGGTTTAGTATAGAATCAATTTTCAGTGACACCTCTATAAACACTTCAATCATGTGAAATGTCTTTTTCTGTTTAAACTTACCTCTAGAGGACGAGACGAGTTTTTTTTTTTATTTCCATGAGTTTACTTGGAGAGGATTCGAACTCAGGTTGCCAACTCCCTACGCACAACCTGTTTGCAATGGCCCACTCACATTCTGGGAACTATTCCTATGTACAGTTAATATTAGCTACAGACTTCACCACTTCCCGGAAAACCAGACAGGGAACATGACTTCCCAGAAAACCAGGAAGAGAAAATCGAGAACTATGTATTCTGTATTAGGCACAACTAAACAAAGAAAACTGATCATGTATTAACTAATCCAGTTAATCTTAGGCACAACCAAGCAGGGAAATTCAAGAACTGAGTATTATGTATCATGTATCAACGAATCCACTTTCCTCATTTTTTTTCCGTGCCGTCCGGTTGTCTTTTTCTTTGTTTTTCACAAAAATATCTTTTGGATGTATATTCAGTGAGCGTGCATATCCACCTTCTCCATGGCAAGGGTGGCATGCTTAATTTATTTTTAATTTTTTCATTAGAAAATATTAAATATTAAATTAATAGATTCGTGATAACAGAGTCCAAGTGTTATCTTTACATTCTCTTTAGACCTAGACGCAACTTGTGGTTCTTTTAACATTTAATATTAAAGAATACTTTTAATTTTAACTAAAAATTTTATCTAACATCTAATTTTTATATGTTTTCATCAAAGACACAGTGAAGATGAAAATCAAATGATATCCCTAAAATGCTTTTTACCTCTATATCACCCAACAGTCAATTCATTTTCTGTATTTCGTTTTTCCTATTCTGCTTTTCATCTTCTTTTCCTCTGCCAAAAGTGCATGTTGCATGCATATTTCATATATAACCTAACCCCTCTCTTTTGCACGCTGATGAAGTCAGAGAGCAAGTGGAGTTGCATGCTATAGGAGAATGTCCTATTGTATGCTTTGTCTGCATCTATGGTAGTTAGATTTTTCAAGTATATACTTGCTCATTATCTACAGCCGTGTATGGGATCTGTGTTGAGAGAATTGAGTCCTTAAAACTGTTTTCATGGTCGACAATCCGGTGTTGCGGAGGGTGGTTCGATTATTATCCGTTGCTTCTCAAGATGATACATATTGTTTTCGGTATGTTAATGCTTATCATTATCTAGATAACTCGCTCTTCATGCCAGTTTACTTTTTTTTCTTATCGCTCTATGTTACGGTTATATATATATATATATATGCTCTCTCGTTTAAGTCGTTATGCATTGCCTAGTGTACTTGTATCTCTTGTATCTCTACATGAGAGTACCATCTTGGAAATGTGTTTTCCTTACACATCCTGTGGTTTGACCTCGGTTTTACACATTCATTAACTTCTAAACCAACTTCTAAACCAAGTTCGCGTACATGTACACTCTTTGTTAATCGTTGTTCATGTTGCATGCATATTCATTTCCAAGTTCAGAAGAGAGAATATGCAAAGACTTTTAATTTATGTTTTAACTTTTTTTCTTAGAAATATTAGGTTATAAAGAGGAAAGGTTAGGTTATTAATTAAAGTTTATAATTAAATTTAAATTCCACTTGGTAAATTCATTACACATGTTCATTTCAGTTACATAAAATCCGTAAGTGACTCGTGCTAACAGAACTGTTTTTTTGAATAAAGATCTTTCATTCTCAAGAGTAAAAATATTTTCTAAAACTTTGACACAAGTAACGATTTGCAAACCCTGTCTACCAGTATCTTCCCTGTGAATGTTCGCTTTAGTCCATTGTATTTATCACCAAATTATTTTTGAAGCCTGTTTTCAGTCAATTGCCGATGATTATTTTGGTTCTCTGTTAAACATTTATATTTGTTCCCCTTTTTCCTAGAAGTGCAGTTTGGATGCATATATTCACTTCGTACTTGCATGGGTGCAAAACTATTAGGGTTGCTAAGTGTGCTTTACCCGTTTACCATTATATATATCTACTACTTATATCTCAGCTACCCCCCTCTGTCCCACTTTCTTGAAATTGACGAGTCCGTTCCCCGGCCACGTAGGGCCCAAGACTAAACCGTGATACTGGACGGTCCCTCATCCCATTCCCTTGAGTCCCCTCCCTTCGTCTGACAGGCACCCGCACCGCAAGAAATACAATGCAGCGGAACCTCTTCTTCAGACACGCCAGGGTATTATCGGACGGACGAACCGACCACACACACAGGTTTTTTCTGGCAGTGAAAAGTTCACTGCTTGCCGTTTACAGCGAAAGAAGCTCATCTCAATGCACGCAGCTTGTGGAACCCCCTTCATGCGTAATTGCAGTCGCCTGCAAACGACTGCCGAGCCCCACAAATCGCTCAATCTACCTTGAACAGCGCAGAGGGCAGCTTAATCTATCAGGAAATACATGCAGCACTTCTGCATACGGGTTTCGGCCCTGGGGACATGTTGGTTCGTTGGAAAGCATGCATCTATATTCCGAGCAGACAGAAAGATAAGAGTTGGAAGACGAAGAGAAGGGTAAGAATCCTCATGCCATTACTACAGTCTTCGACAGACAGAAATCAGGTCTACGAGGTTACAGACCATCCATACGGTGCATCCCAGTACGCCAAGCCACGCATTAGAGTGCACGGAGTTGTGGAGTTGTTCGCATGGAGTTGTTCCTGCGAAGGAGCCATGTGAGAATACAATCTGATTTACGGGTGAGCCTGGCTCTTTATAAGATTCAAACCCAGGTCAAAAACTTGGTACTGATTAGTATGTTTTGAGTCAAAAAGTAGGCCAATACTTTCCCGAGTACTGACCTGGAAACAAGATAAGGGAGGCGGCCGGGAGGAGTAAGCTATTTCCTGAATGCTATGAATACAGATGATACAAAAATGGCCACACCACTTCCCACGAGAACGACCAGGGGAATGGCAGTGCGGTTAGTCCAGATGCTTCCGCAGCCGAGGTGTCCAAGTCTGATCTGAACAATGTTGACTAACGAGAGGGTCAAGAATACAGTGCCCACTACCGATCCCAGTGCTGCAAGAAGTATACCCAGGCGTAGGAATCTGTTGTTCACAGGAGCAGAACGCACGTTCTCCAGTTCGCTGCCGTTACCGAGTACAATATACAGCTTGATTCCGTGAGCAACCAAGCTCGAGAAGAGGAAACAACTGAACGCCAGAACTTCGAACATGAGAAGATACCGATAGGTGTTCATTCCAACCTTGCAATTGGCATGGTCGGGAACCATTGATGTTTCCGCTGCGTCGTCAGGAGTGTACTTCAAGGAAAGCCCCAGAAAAACAGCAATGCAGAAGAACGAATTCACACTCACCACCTCATCAAGGGTGGTAACATGAACTTTAGTGACACCACTCCGAAATTCTTCATCGAAGTCCTCGATTCCCGCCTCTGCTTGTTGTCTGCAGAACAGCAGTGCGAGACAAAACCTAGACGTGCTAGCTAGAAGCCCGGGCTTCCTCCTCTCTGTCATAATGGCACCCCTAACCTTCGTCATGTTTTTCCCCTACTTTCCTGTCCCTCCCTCCAGGAACAGCAACTCTTGATCGACTTGACGAGCAGTCTGTGAGAATGGATGTTGATATCACTCATCATCTCGGTCTTGAGCTTTTGTCATGCCCTTGGGAATGCTTCGTGCTGCCGGAAGCTTCAAATTCCTTTCTCCCCCTCAAGTAAGCTCTCAAAACTCTCAAACAACATGCAGCGCGCGCTCTCTTTAGTTCTTTCCTCGGAAGCCCAGAGGAAATCTCAGACGGTAAGCCGATAGCCTTGATCCACTATTACAGCATAAGTGTATGACAACCGAGTTGTGAACGTACAGAAGCGCAGCTCCCAAGATTTCTGGAGGGGACAATTAACTTTTCTGAACGGGCACAAAACCTCCCTATAGTGAGTGTATACTGAAGCAGACAGGTCTTCAGCGATAACCATAGAGTAGATGGCTGTCATTTGCTCCAGGGGTCTGAGCAATCGAGCAGAACCACGTGAGGGCAACAACGGTTCACTAAGATAGCCATCCCCGCACTCAGAGGGTTGCTTGCACCGGCAAATAGAAACTGTGAAACCATGTAGACTAGGGGAAATGACACGACAAGGAAAACTCAAATCGGGTTGAGTTGAAACAACATCAACGGCGGACCGCTTCACTCTACATACTTGTAACTTTAGGACGAGTAGAAATGGACTCAAGCTGTTGCCGTCCAAAAATCAATGAACCACAACTGTAAAGTGGCATGTATGATAGCGATGGTGAGTAAGCAAGCTACCTTTAGGGACACTTTAGATGATATGCCCATCCGGGAAAAGTCTTCCGTGGTCGGTTGAGCTCTCCGGAGACCGAGACTCCAAGCCACATCGGGTCCCTGTCTATGGCCTATGGCTGGTCTTCGCCTGGTCGGCTGTTCGTGGCGGGAGATACCTGACAAACCTTGGAACCTGCTCCAATCAACTTAAAACCGTATAAACAATGTTCAACTTGCTCATAACCTCGCTTCCTGCCGCAGAGTTGCGGAGGAGAGCGGCAGACTCCTCATGAGTCATGACTGAGTTCCAAAATCGATCATCTTGCTAATGAGTAGCAATCAGCGTCCAGAATTGCGTTTAGACCTTCAAAGAACAGAGAAGTGAAAGGGAGCCACTCTTTTCTTTTCCCGCTTCGCAGTCACGTACACTCAAGGTACCTTATAATCATCTCAGGTCCTAAATTTCGATTCGCTGACCACTTTGCATGCATGCTCCGTAAGTTCTCAGCCGCTTCCCAGAAGGCATACTACAAAAGCTTCACTTGAAAATCTCGCCTAGAACTCATTCTTCAGACTTCTGGGTTCAAGGTACGGTAGTGAATGAGCAACTCAAAATGAACGCCGCGCGCTTCTTTCAAACGATATGCATCACTTTTGTCCTTCCTTGAGTCCAGTAGACTATTTCGTTCTTTGCATCAAGACCTTGGAGTACAACTATAACTGGGTTGGAATCTGTATCCGGACTGCAGTAAGGTCCTCATAGTCCTTGATCAAGTCGAGGAGAACATGATTCTCCTTCACTAAACTACTGAACTGGTTTCTCGATGCATGATATGACGCAAGAATATACCGCAGTAAAAGAGACGAATTTAGAAACATTTCGAAACAGGAGTGAAATGGGAATTTCACTCCTTTTGCTATAAAAATAAATAAAATAAAATAATGCAAATTTCAGCCAAATGTAGAAGACAGCTTATAGTGGGATACAAGCCATTTATTAATACATTCGAGGAATTGAAGAAAACCAAAAACCGGTCAACGGAGTGAGCAGCATTCTCCAGTCTTGATCACAAGAAAGTAGGTTGTCCTCTAGTACGATAAAACAATTAGTGAAACAAAAATGAAAATTTCCTTATCATGAAATGAAATGGAATTTGGATTCACTCCAACTGGACCTTGGAGTTGATGGAGGGGTGAACCTCCCTTCTTGGAAATGAGGGGTTGGGACCCAAGGCTTCATTTCTAAGCAGTCCAAACGTACTTAAGAATTTACTATATACTATCTAACCAAGTATTTATATTCTAAATGTTAAGTGAGAGTTAGACCTAGAGATGTGGAAAGATCCAAAAATAATCTATAAAGGGACTACTAACCAATTCGCTCTCAAACCTACCAGGAGGCTAATCTAAACAAAATATATTTATATTTATAATTATATTTTATTATTTAACCTTTCCCAATTGAATGATTAGGTAATAAATTGAATTGTTGCCTATTTGCCTCGTTCATCACGATGACAATAGAAACTATCGATACGATTGAGATATTGATGTAAAGACTAAATAATGGCATTGCCAAACTAACCCGCTTCTTGCTTCAAATGATAGAAAAAGAGATGTAAGAAATCACGAAAATCTAAATCATCTACAAAAATTAAAAGGCATTTTTCTTAACATGCCAGAAGATGCTGAAAACTGAGAAATATGCTGTACACTTTAGCTATGGTTCGAGGGAAAGAAGAGGACAAGTGATGATATAGCAATAAAATTATCATAAGTAGTTGGCTCTAACAAGATCTATTTTTTTAAATAAAATATGTCATTAATTTGAATACATTAGATAAGACATATGAACTACTGATTTACCATGAAGGGAGATAAAGTGAGAATTATTCTAAATTTATACTTCTACTTTATCTGAAATTGTATTCTAAATGTAATTTTTTAAAATTAAATAATTCTGTTTTGAACTTACTAACTTCATTATTAATGTTACACTTAGTCGCTAATGACAAAAAAACTATAAGTGACAATACAGAACGGCACTGATTTTACTATAAAAATAATATTTAAGATAAATTAATCTTGATATTTTTTAATTTATAATCTAAATCTTCCAAGAGAAAAATTTTAGTAATCAAATAATACTAAATAACTTTAATAACTTTATTTTAATATTAACAAGTCGCTACGCATGCAATGAAATTGCAAGGGCTATGCGTTTGCAAGACCTCATAATCCTAGAAGGTGAAATCTGTGAAGGTGAATGTTAAAAAAGAAATCCATCTCATCTCACGAGTCTTAGAAAGTGATATATGTGAAAGTGTAATTCTAGAGATGTGGATGAATGTTAAAAAAATGATGAAAATTAATATAGTCTTTGAAAGCCATGAAATTATCTTCGGATATTGAAAGAAGTAGTTTATAATTTATGTAACTCCAACGGGCATCTTTCAACATGTCTTCATGTGGTGATAGTAACATGTCTGCATCATTTATGCAAATATATACTTGTGAAGCTTCAGTTTAGAAATTGTATGAGCATGTAAGTGGAAGATGAGATATTCATCTGAAGATCATGGATGTGGAATTGCCACGATGATTTTAGTTTCAACCGTTTCATTTCGAGAGTGACTCTGCTGTCTACAACTATATGATGATGCTCTATCAATTGTAATATATGTAAGTGTTTAGGATTTTTCACTCTGGATAATGCCGTGTATGTTTATTCGTGTCGATTTATGTGCTCGGGACTGAAAGTTACCTGATGCATGGTCAATCCTTGCGATCTGTGGATAGTTCGCGTAGATGCTTGTTGAACATGGAATTGTGTTCTAGTGATCTTATGTTCTCTGATATATTTATTGATTGAAAATTGTGAAATTCTCATAATGGTCGTCCAAGATGGATGAATGTTATTGGAATACAAATGTTTTTGTTTGTTCCTTGTTTATGTTCCAATCTTTAGATCAAAAAATTAGATCCAAATGATTTGATCATTGTTATATGTTGTTGTGGACATGAAAATCCCATCGCTTCCATTGGTGAGTCCATCTCGTGTGTTATAATTATAATATAATTCTATTAACATAGTAACTTTTAGAGATAAAGTACTGTGTAATCCAGCTGTATCTTTTGGATTTATGGATATCTTAAATCTTTTTTGATATAACAAAAAATAAATGATCTTTTAAATGGAATAAATATTCGTTCTCATCACTTATACTAAATACATGTTGATTATGAAGTTTCGTATCTTTGTTAGTGTAAAATAAATGAAGTATATCGTTTGGTTTAGAATACATTTTTTGATAAGTTGAATTTAAATAATGTAGATCAGAAGATGTTTGTTGGTTGATGCGAATACGATTCAAAATTTGTATAAAATTTGTATTGTTCTGACGCATAGGTTGAGTCAGTTCATAGTGTTTGAAAAATGAAGATCATATGTTAATGGCAATATTTTGAAAATAAATATTAGAAGACTGAAAAATCCATGAATCTTGAACAGGTTGTACTTGATAAAAATCACCGCAAACAATTATATCTATGCCATTGAATGGAAGGTTGAAATTCTGAGTTATTTGTTGTAACCTTTGGTTTATGTAAGAGAACATTCTTGCGCCCACCAGAGAGATTTCGTCTATCACTAATAATCTTAATTGGCTATAATATTTGATGTATTTATCTAGTCGATCTGGACTTAATTTTGATACGTTCGTATCGTAAGTCTTTAGAGATCGCTAAGACACTGTGAATAGTCATTCCTTGTATGTTATATGCAGCTCGTCCTGTGTATGCTATCTTCAAAACTTTTATTTGTTCAGGATCATTAAACCTGGATTTATCATCTTCGTATATCCATGACAATCCTTGTATAATTTTTAATAAGGTGAATGTTTTACCGGTTCCTGCTTCTCCCGTAAGAAATAAATGGATTGGTTCATGTGGAAAGTGTATATTTTTGTACATACAATCATTGAAGATTAGCTTTTGTTGTTTGTTCAATTGACGTAACTCAACACAAAACGATTCTATTGATATTAGAGGATCTTTGATCGGGAAGATTTCTTCACGATTAGTAGTCTTAGAAGTACATTTAAGAGTAGTTCGTTGCATTAAGTCGACATTGTCTAAATCTAAATTGCTTGAATCCTGTTTCGGTTCGCTTTGTTCATTATGATATTCTCTTATTTCTTCAAGTTCTGCCACTTCATCCTCAAATTTTTTCCAATCCTCGTCTACTTCGTCCGATTTGTATTTAAAAGTATATAAATTTTGTAATAATAGAATATGTGATTTATGTCTATTATAGTTTTTCTCATGTTTCAGTTGAATCTTTAATATTGTGCTCGTCGTATAGAAAAGAGACATATAACAACACTTGCTCTCTTAGATACTCTTCCGGTTGTTTATATTGGTCGAAACATATCCATCGAACGATTTTAGATTTTCTCAATCTTTTATTTTTTGAAGTATTAAACTTGGTCACGAATTCTATCAAAGCCATTGAATTTGTTTGCAGATATTGTGGACGTCGTGCATACTTATCTATGATGGATGGCAATCTTATGTTTGTCGAAGAATCATATTCAGAAGATAGTTGACACTTTTGAGGAGGAAGGTTCGATCGGATGGACTACTAGTGTCTATGAATTGAAAAGAACAAGAAGCATGATACAAAAGTAATTTTAAGATTGTATAGATGGCTAATTGAGCCGAAACTTGTCTAGAATTCAGGAATGCATTGCCTAACTTTTTTATTCGTGTGGTTATTTCTTGATTTTCCTCGGTACATTTATTATTAATTGTACCAAGGAATTATTATATATTTTGTTAGATATGAGGTATAATATTGTGCCGCAGCATGTGGATCCAACACGTATTGACAATCTGTGTTGGCTTGCCAAATGGAAGCAACATTTTTTGGAAAAGAATTAATGTAAATATATTAATGATAGAACCTTCTTCATCGACCATACGTGATAAATGTGTTTGGACCATGTTTGTATTTGAAGGGATATTGATAACACTACCTCTTAGATGCCATTGTTGGAACCCATTGTATATATGAATGTTTCCAAACATGACTCGCGATGAGATCAATCTTTCTTCGACTTCGTTTAAACATTCAAGATATGGTATCGTATTGTTATTGTAAACTCTAGATATCTCAAAGAAAAGAGATATTTTGTTATCGTTTATATACCGCATACACATCAAACAAATCCTTGTATTATCTTTAAGCTGTTCGAAAGTTTTGTTAGTTGTTTCAGCATAAGAGCAAATGAAATCGTAATGAATTTGATTGATATATTTTAAATTCTTCAAGAAATCACATTTATAGCATATGTCACACGAATGATATGGAACGTCGAGTAGAGACTTGGAGTAAGTATCTACGTGTTTTTCTTCTAATGATAGTTTTTTTCGTTTTTTAGAAGTACGGTTAGATGTGTTAATTGAATTAGTCTTATTCATTATTCTGTATTGTTTTATTTTGTCAGAAAGTGTTTTTTTCATTCTAAAGAGTTGTATCTCATATTGTTTATGAGATTGTATGAAATTCTTTATGACATCTCTTATGGATAAATACGGATATCTTTGATAGGATAATAAGAGTTCCGAATATAGAATGTTTAATTGGTGAGAGTCAATATCTTGCAAAGGATGGTTTACTTTGGTCTTTTGGAGATTTAGTTTATCTATACCTAGTTTATAAATTTTAGTTTGAATAGTGTTTAAGTCGTTCTCATAAATAGGATTTTTACTTATAAATTTACGTATTAATTATACTATTGGTACATTTAGATGAATTAATCGTAAATCTTGCAGTTGTTTCACTATATACTCCCATTTCTCAGTAAGAAATTCATCACGAATCAATATGATTGGTTTGTAATGACCGGAACTACCTTCATTATCATCATATAGAAGATTGAAAGTAACATGATACGAGTTGTTGTTTGGAAATTTAATTATATTCTTTCCAGAAGTAGAACTGTAGATGTGTATATTTTTTTGTAGTATGGAGGATAAAGCTAAGAGACATAAAGAATCACCCCACGCACCACCTTTTTTTGCCATTTTACCAACTTTGGTTATATATTCATCTACAGATTCGACACGATGTGACACTCTCAATTCATCTTCCATGAAATAAGATAATATTAATGAATCATGTGTATATCTAGCTCTTAAGTAGATATTATAAATTTCATTTTGAGTTTGATTTCGTAAAGATGCGGTAGAAGATTTATGATGCAATAAATATTGTATCGAATCAAACATACAATCTCCTGGAGCATATACAAAATCTTCACATTTTTTTAATTCAGACAAATCTTTAGACATCTGAACAGAATAATAGAAGATTATGTTTGTTGTTTGATAAACTTACAAATTGTAATCCATGAAAATTATGCAAAGGTTGTAATCCACTTACTTGATTATGATGACCGTCGTGCTGTTCAACTTGGGTTGTTCGATTATGGTTTGATGACGAAGTTTGAGTTCTCTTTCTTCTCCTCTGGGTATTTTCTGAGCAAGAACAATGTGGAGCAGAAGCATAATATTTGCTACGTTTCATATGTTGTTTCAAACGTATAAATTAATATACATTTGATTTAATAATATAATCTATTTTTTATTGCAATAAGTGTATATATTATGAAGCATGACTGACTTTTGTACTGCAATGCATTTCACCTTCTAAATTAGAATAAATAAATTTTTGAACTTCTTTTTTAAAAGGTGATACTTTTGCACGAATTTCTGCAATAATTAGTTTTGATTCCACGTCTTGATTATTTTGAACTAACAATAGACTTTTTAGTGGAATAGTGATTTTGTTAGCAGTTGGAGGTTGAATGTATCTGCAGTGATGTTTTACGGGTCTTGATGACTCCTTCACCTAGGACAGCTACTACGCTACTGTGACATCTGTCCATACATGCTCCTTGTTGTATGCAAAGGTTGTAATCCACTTACTTGATTATGATGACCGTCGTGCTGTTCAACTTTGGTTGTTCGATTATGATTGATGACGAAGTTTGAGTTCTCTTTTTTCTCCTCTGGGTAGTTTTCTGAGCAAGAACAATGAGGAGCAGAAGCACATAGATCATGTAATCTTGAATATTTGCTACGTTTCATATGTTGCATTAAGTTTAAATTTCATACATTTTCACTGCGTGAAGATGTTTGATGTAATTTGTATAAAATGATGTCACGTTTTAAGAGTAATGAACGTTTCTGAAGTATTTACCTTTGAAATAATCTTGAATTTTCAGTTTAATGCAATTAAATTTTACGTTTCGATTTGTTTTTGTTCGCAAATATGTTTGTGAATCAAATCGCGTATGAATGGTAGTAAATTTTGTAAATAATTGTCCTTTCAAAAGTGTTTCAAAAATGTTTCAAAGCGTTTCAAAGCATTTCATAGCATTTTTTGTTTTTGTTTCAAAGCATTTCAAAGCATTTCAAAGCATTTCATAGCATTTTTTGTTTTTGTTTCAAAGCGTTTCATAGCATTCTTTGTTTTTGTTTCAAAGCGTTTCAAAGCGTTTCAAGCGTTTCATATCGTTTCGTATCGTTTCGTATCGTTTCAAAGCGTTTTTTGTTTTTGTTTCTCCCAGTTTATACGTTTCTCCGTGGACGTTCTTGTTTCAAAGCGCTTTTTGTTTTTTGTTTCTCCAAGTTTATACGTTTCTCCGTGGACGTTCTTGTTTCAAAGCGCTTTTTGTTTTTTGTTTCTCCAAGTTTATACGTTTCTCCGTGGACGTTCTTGTTTCAAAGCGCTTTTTGTTTTTTGTTTCTCCAAGTTTATACGTTTCTCCGTGGACTTTCTTGTTTCAAAGCGCTTTTTGTTTTTTTTTCTCCCAGTTTATATGTTTCTCCGTGGGCTTTATTGTTTCATGCGTTTCGCACGTTCATAGAGTTGCACTTGGAAAAGAGTTTCAAGTTCTACATATATCATCGTATGTCAGACTCCGTTTGATCATGTGATATATATCTGAAAAACAACATCAAAGAAAGCATTGTTGGAAAACTTCAAGCAATGTTCAATTTAGCTTGGAATATTTACAACTGGTATTGATTTACTTGAATGCTTAAACAAAAATGCTATAAGTTTTATTATAGATTAGATACATGAAATTAACTACAGTGCGAAGAAGAAAAGAGATTCGATTAAGGCGGGTTTCAAATAACCTATTCGGGGAGCTGCATCTCTGGTCATCCGAAAATATGGATCCTGAAATAGAACCAAAAGGTTGTGGACACGTAAAGTGATGTCAGAAGCCTGGAGGGGTAATTCCTTACCCAACCTAGATTT
Source organism: Asterella californica (assembly GCA_036924285.1). Classification (NCBI taxonomy): domain Eukaryota; kingdom Viridiplantae; phylum Streptophyta; class Marchantiopsida; order Marchantiales; family Aytoniaceae; genus Asterella; species Asterella californica. The sequence goes on along the minus strand of JAYKYS010000006.1, from coordinate 24,640,160 downwards.
CTTAAGTCACCAAAACTCGAGGAACATACGAAACCTGACAGTCACGGCAGATTTCTCGTTGTGAACAGCATAGCATGAATAGGCTACATGATTTGGTTACGGAGTAACCTGGTCAATCGCACAAGGTATCAAACAGCGAATGTCCTTTCGTTGACCAAAAAGATGGGAAAAAGATGTTGGAAAAGAAGGTGCAACCTGAAAGTCAAAAACGTTTTGACAATTTCTTGGACCTGTAACTTTTTGTTGACTTCATCGTTTCGATTCGTACGATGCGTCTGCACCTTGCCACATTTCGAACAAAGTCTCCGTTCCAAGAGTGACGCTCTGCAATATAGAGGATTATTTTCCATTTCTATAGACCTGCCTGACCGTTGGAATTTAACAACCTTTTGCTTGAAATTTACTGCTGATGCACTTGCTCTTGGGATCTTCTCAAAACCGCAGTCGATGAAACTAACAATGAAAAGCCCCTCTTGCCATGATCTTCTTAAATCTCGGAAACAAATAGGAGCTTGCTGATATGATGTGGGGCTAAAACCGTGTTGATCATACTGTGGCGGATACATAGATGAACTACTCCAAAAGAAGCATAACACATCTCGATCAAGCGAACATGGTGTATGTGATCCCTTGCAGATTCTTCTCTGCAAATACACTGCTGTAAATCATTGCTTATTGAACATGCAAGCCTGCAATACCCCGAACCAAACTGTGACGTTATACCATATTTACAAAAGTTCCGTACCAACCCTGATTTTCCTAGCTCTCGTCCGCCATCGTCTGAAGAGTTGTGTTGATCGACAAAACTCAACTACAGCAACTAACCGGTTGACAATGTAACAGACTTTGTCCACATGTTCAACTCGATCAGAACGAAGGAATGGATAAGATGGCTGGACAAATGCCCGAATCATAACTTGGATGGAGCTGGCTTCGGCCCAGATCTTATTAGAATTTTATTCCTACATGCGTTATGAGTACTAGAAAGCTTAAGGTGCAGTCTGTTGAGGGACTAGAATTTCTTGTCGATAGAATGTTGGTAACGTTGTAAATGGGACACTGATTCATGTGAGGACCGTGCTAGAAGGTCAGAAAAAGTTCATTCAACATCGAAAGAAGGAACGCGCGTTGACACTATTAGCACCTCAAAAAACTGAAAACTGAAATCACAGCGCAGAGCCCATGCACACGTCCGTGAAAACGTACACCTTCGTGTCAATCTATATTCTGAAAGGATACAATTATAGTGGACCTGGTATAAATTACCAGCATAAATGATGAGCTCCAAAATTGAATGCAAGCACCAGCCTCTGTTTGACCAAAGCTTTAGGTCACTCGATAACCAGTGAAGCAAGTTCCCGAAAGCAGCACAATGTTTTCTGCAATAAAGACACATGTGTAAGCCGTGGTATTTGTACATAATACACAGGTTACGGGCGTCTCTAAACGAATATATATGTTAGTTGCTGGAGCTTTCTAATGCAATACGACGTGAAACAACCAACAACTGCTACAAACTACTACTCTTCAAACCATTTCAGCGGTTCCTTACGAACGGAAGTTCTTGATACAGATTACTACACAGCGGATTTCTTGCATTTCAGGTACACATGGGCACAGAACGACTTCGTACTCTGATGGTACATTTACTAGTTACTACATGGATTGACTGGCAACGAGATACGTTCCTACCACCAACATCCCAGAGGACGAGCTGAACCATCTACTTTTAAATGCACGTTGCGATCACACCGGGATGAAAAACTTTTCGTGCTTAAAGAAAGTCCTTTTGCGCTCTTTTTCGCATAACCAGCACTTCACCACAAACATCTGATGAGTTTGCTGGAGTATCCGCTCATAACATCTCGTGATATATCTTGGTATATGTTGTGGCATACTTATTTCCCAGTAGATGGTACGATATGTTATCAACCCCAGCTCAGGTTCTCCATAAAATCAACAAAACTTGTTGATAACTTACCTTAGGCGTGAATAGTTGAATACTTGACTACTGAGTCAACCGTACATGTTAGGCAAAGGCCTCACGGCCATGAATGCATCCACCATCTGCGACAAATGAACACGTTGACAATGAATGAAGAGAAAACCATGACAGAAAATAAACTTGTACATAAGACGACTAAGAACATGATATACAATCCTCTGAAGCAACCCGACACTGCAACGGTTAAGGGTGTCCTGTCCTGAACCCCAGACAGTCAATATACTTCGTTAAAGTTCTACTTTACGCAACTTTGTGCTAGCTTTTTCCTGACTGGGAGAATAATCAGTGACACACCTCTTCAGTGACGCCCGCACGCACGATGTCGCAACCGATAAAGTGACAACTTGCATTTAGTCCCAAATACTTCCCATTCCCGCAGCCAGAGTCTGCAATTACTGAACCAGGAGCCAGAGCGTCGAGAAATGCGGCCACTTTGGGCCACTTTGCAAACCTAGTTGAGCTAAAATGTGGAGCAATAGCGTCATAAACCTTGTGAACGTACTGCTTCTCTATCTCGGGGGTAGGATGAGCGAAGTATCTCGACGGCTGTTCATTCCCTTTCGAATGCTGCAACTCCCTTGTCTCCTGTATATCTCCGACGATAATCTGATCTGTAAAAGATGGTATTTTAGACTCTGATTGAGATAAGCTCTTACCCAGGTCCTGGAAATTGACCCGGTAATCTTTGCTGCTTCCGTTCAAAATGTCTTGGCTGGCATCTCCTCCCATCTTATCTGAATCAAAGCACTCTTCACTCTCTGCATCCGATAAAAAAGGGGAGCTCGCAATTCCTGAAACCCGTGAATCACAGTCTTGCATAAACCTGCAGTCGCAACGACCCGGCCGCACCTGCACAAAGAATCAATTACACAATCAGCAGAAGTGAAGTCCGTCAAAGAAAGATGAAGAAGCAAAGTACGGACCAAAGTAGTTTAAGAAGCAGGAAAACCTGATTAACAATTGTGATGTTCAATGAACAGAAAACAATTTACAGTATCAACATCACATTTTCTTGTTTGACGGTAAAGCACTGGTCTCAGGACTCCAGTGGGTTGAGTCCATTAAGTCACATTAAGTCCCTAAACACAACAGGAGTCCAAGTCCACATCCAGCAGCCCCAGAGATTTCTGTCTGAAGAGGGCCTCAATTTTCAACCGAGTTTGAATTTGGAGGCAAAATCATTTCGGTCCTTCTTACTTCCGCCGACATACTATCTGCCTTTTATCATGAGTCACCCTAGATATCACATGGAGCTGCACCGCATCGTCGATTACTCGAATGAAGCTAATTTTCCGTTCTTCTCAGGCGTTCAAGCCTGACGGTAAAAGAAAATATAATTCGCTACTAAACATGCATGTACCAAGTAAACACACCACAGAAGTGCGCAAACCTAAACTTTTACTAAGCGACACATTTCTCGCATGCAGCAAAGGAACAACGCAAAATCTACACCGCGTTCCATTCATCTAAAATTTTGAATTTCCAACTTACCATTCGCATTGCTGTGACTTCGGCGTGGGGAGTCGGATCTGTAGTTTTCAAAACCATATTATGACACTGAACTACGATTTCTCCATCCTTGACAATTACGGCTCCAAAAGACCCACCATCGCCGCTTTGAACTGCAACATATGCTTCCTCAACAGCCTTTGACAAAAATATCCTGTCACGATCATGCATAGCTACAAGCACGCAGAAATGCAGGCGATAAGTTACAGGGAAATTCATACGAAGTCGACACTCTCTCGGACCTGCGTCTTCATGCTGAAGTGATTTTAGTTGAAGAACTCCAGCAAAGAAGATGGAAGTTGAATAACTCCACCTTTAATCACGTCACGTCCTTGGACTGGTCGCACTCTTCTCCGCAACGCAACTCCTCAACCAGTGCAACGACTGTGTTGTCAATTCCATTCTTGATCTCATTCAAGAGAATTCCATTCTTGATCTCATTGCGGACGTCCTCGAAAGCAATGACCGAGCACTGCTAGAGTACAAATGCTGAGAAGGAACGAGTGCTCAGTAGACCTTCGATCAGCCCTCGCCATCGCTGCTCTCTTCTTCTAATACCACACAGCACAAAATAAAAATCAACCAACCCTTCACTTGCGACTCGCGATCATCAATCTCTATACATCCTCCCAACGTTTCCCAATTGGACGATTCTCTTTGTACTCGAACCGCTGCACTCAGATTGAAACGACCGCGCACGTAAGTTAAACCACTTCAGTATTGTTCTTATATTGATACTTTTATACAATGACTTTTATGTGATGATTTTTAATCGGACGGAGGAAAAAAATCTCTAAATTTTAGGACGTTACAAAATATGAGATATCGGTAGTAAGCAATGCGCCAACGCATAGCAAAAAGTGGACATATACATGGAAGAAGTGAATATACATGCTCCCATAAAAGCAAAATGTAAACACTTCTTAAGTAGAAGAGTGGCCTCCTTTTTCTTCCTATTTACTTTCACTAATAAAAAATTCCGTTTCTCCTTCCTATCCTCACTTCAGTTTTCTCTACAGATTCACCATCCAAAATGAAATCGTCCAATGCTTCAAACAATATACATCCAAAGTGCACTTATGGGCAAAAAATGAAAGTGAAAAATCTCAAACTTTCATTGGAAGTCTATCTGCTGTAAACTCCTCCATAGTCCCCAAGAACTTATGTCTTCCTAGCATCCAACGTCAATCTTTCCAGACCTGAAAGTTGCGAGTACCTCTTTTTAAACTCACGAATCAACTCATTCAATCCCATGGTACGTCCATGTGGACACTCTATCCAATCGAAGAACGTCCTCCTGGTGACTCTATCAGAATCTTCTTCTGAACTCCTCCCTCAGTGCACGCTCAAACAGAGTCCATCCTCCTAGATGTCTCCTCTGTAGATTTCTTACTTTCTCTTTCAGTTCAAGAACAACAATCAACTCAAAGCTCAGAATTACCTCAACTTCAGGTGCCCTGACCAATTCCATCTCAACCACATACTCCCGCAAGTACTTAGTAAATCCATCAAAACATCCACATCCATCAACAACTGCTTGTAGAGCCTTTGTAGATTTCTGCTCAACTCTCCCAATTGCAGGTTGCTGTTGAATCAGAGCAGCCAACGCTTGAAGAATATGAGATGTATCAACAGCATGCTATGTACTTGTCATTGGAACTACTGAAGGTCCTCCTTGAGAGCCAACGCCATCTTGACCAAGAGTCCCTTGAACAAGAACACCTTGAGCAGTAGTAGCACCCTAGACGGCAGCACCATGATCCATCTTCCTCACTCAATCTAACCAATTCTTCAAATCAATCATCCCAATAGCTCTTAGTGGAAGCACCAAGCGTCGTGGTGAGAGTCTTTCTTGAGGAGGACGGACCTCTGACTGTGATTGATTGTGAAATCGATCAAAAGAAAAACAAATTGCAATCTCTTGCATCCACCAAATCAAATCAGACACCCAATCTGTGCAAATAAGCTTTTCAAGACCCAAGAATTTTATTCACGTCTCAAATTTTAACATCAAGGTCATCAACAATCAGAATCTTCCTCTTTGTCTCTTGTGCGCGTCTCCTTCTTCCTCAGTCTAGTTCTCTATAATGTCCTCTGAACTGCCATCACACGTCGATTTATCTAAAACTCAAGCCCCTTGCTAAGCAGCCTCCTAACTAAGCAGGGGTCTTTATGTCCTTATACGCACTCACTTATCAAGCAGCCCCCTAGCCAAGCTAGCCCTTTGTTAAATAAAAATTTCTCAACCCTTGATGTCATCTTGATGCAACCTAGATTATGAGCTAAGCCACGATCTTAGAGCCTAGGCCATAGCTACAAGACCACCCCACAGGACTTACAGCCCTCTCATAGTTGTATCAGGTATCTCCCAACTCATAATCTCGGTTGCATGCGGAGGTTTAGGTCAGGGAGCTCACGTTTAAGGAGGATACCAGTCTCCCGCCCAGATGTGTAAGACGTAGTCACACACCCAACATAGACTCCCATCCAAGAGACAAACACGCTGAGATATGAAACATGAGCAAGGAGGATTTGATCCAAGGACCTCTTCTTCCTAAGTGTGCGTCTCTTTCACTGAGGTGGCTCTTGTTTTCGTTTAATACAGTAAAGAAACTTGTACAAATACTTATAAAACTCACTTTTATCTTCTTTGTTAGCTTTTCAAGTGCTACGTCCACTATACACCTCTGTTTCTAGTGACAAAAAAACCAAAACTATACTACTCAATAACACATACAATGTGTGTCATCGGATAATGAATCAGAGTCACCAGCAGAAAATGACAAAGTTTTCTCTTTGTCACTTTCTTAATCTAGAAGTGACGCAAACATCTACGTGTATTCTTAAGGGGCAGCTTGTCTAGCTTGGCCCTAACTTAGCACCTGGCCAGCTTAACAAACTCCTGGGTAGCTTATTTTACAACTACATACCCAGTGGAAGAAAACTCCTTTTTGCTACCAACTTTCACTGTACAGACTCTCATGCAACAAGACAATGTTGTGACCTCAAAAATACTAGCTCAGTATTCTACTCCATCATTTTGATCAAAGCTTTGTGAGACTAGTAAGCTCGAGACATTTAGAAGGGTTACAAGTTACGAGAGGATCCATGAATTCTCCTATCTTGAGTTACAGTGAACAAATGTACATTGGTTATAGAAGAGTCATTACGATCTATCTATCAATCCTCTAATAATGAGAAATAATAGCTGAAAGAACAACACAATTTATGCTCTTTGTCTGCATATTATAAAGTGATCGGTGTTTCGTATCATCAATGGATTTGGGACATCAGCTTCCACATATGTTTACTTTGTTATAGCTGCAGAAGAAGCTCTGTTCTATTGTCACTAAATGCAGAGTGAGAACATATAGATTGGTAAGATATGCTTTGAAATCTGAAGATATGGATATCTAAGTATTCTAAATACTTCATGCATGCTTATGTATTAATGTGATATGTAACTAAATATGTGTTTTTCTATTATAAAAGAATCATTTCACTTGTGTTGTTTCTAGTCATTCTAAATACATGATGTGTGTGTAATCATTCTACATAAGTGATGCATATTTGTCACATCTCTAGATATTATTGAAAATAGCAATACGATAATTCTCAAACACTCTTTGAGCTTGTAATCTACAGATTAAGTAGTCTTTTGTCAACAGCAAAGTTAGTTGAGCATGTGCATTGCGTCATGGCGATGGAGAACCAGATCCTTATAGATATCAACCCATGGACCCTAATATATTATCCATTTGTCTTTCAAAACTTGCAGTAAATTGAGCATGATACTAACATACATAGATTTGCTTGGACTTGTTCCTCATTTGAAGGATGAAGATATTCACTTGACGTACATTTAGAAGTGTACATGAGATGTACATTAATTTAGGTTCTAACAAGTAATTTATCATCACAGAAAACTTTTACCCCAAGCATTGACCTCGATGGGTGTCCACTTAGAGAATTTTGACATGGGATTCCACTTAGAGAGAAATTATTTAGAGAGCCGAGAAGATTACATTAACCTTAGTTTTAAAGATTAGCAACAAATTCAATGTTATTGAGCTATTGTGACATGACAATAGGTTGGAAGGAATGCATCATTACTCAATATCCTTCCCCACGGTCTTGTAATTTCGTGAAATTCGTTTGTGAATTTCATTTTTCTTTAAGAGAAAACGTGTGAATATTATAATAATTTATTATAAAAATATAATTAATTTATAAATGATATATATTACTAGTCTCGAAGTAGTCAACTGATCCAAATATAAACCATAAGTGAAGACTGGGCTGATGCATTGCTCGGGTTATAAATATGAGATAATGATTTTCAAAATACATCATTCTATGAGGACATTAATTTATTTTCTGCATGTAAGAATTTCATCAGTTCATCATTTTTTTTCACTCGACTTTTCGGACTTCCGAGCAAATTGAGAAAACAAAGAATGAAGGTTAGCCCCGAGCAGTGAAAGAGTTTCATCGAGACTTCATCTAAATGCGTACACGTTGGGTTATCACACCCATTGTATCAATACTAAAAGATGTCTTTCTTGCATATTCTCTATTTTCTGATGAAAGAGGTAAATATGTAAAGTTTTAATTTGTTATCTAATCCGTTGGGAAAGGTTAGATAATAAGATAAATACCTTGTTAAAGCTTGATTTTTATATAGTTGCTTCTCAGATTTATAGTGTCAGAAGCGCATCCTCCTTTTCTCCACTTGTGGTTTTATATCTGGAACTTCATGTGTCTCTTGGCTCTGTGAGCATTTAATATTTATAAATATTTTAGATTAATTTAATATAAATTTGTTATTTAATATTTATGTATTTTCTGACAACAACAAGCAGGCAAGAGTTCTCTCGAGTGCAAGAGTAAGTGATGCTTCTTCATGTGTGCCAGTTGTATGTAGAGATACTGACTTTCTGATCTCTGACATTATAGGTGCGACATGGGATTTTAAAACTACTGGTAGCGGGGCTTAGCCCCGGTATTCTTCCCTTCGAGGTGGTTGTTGCTTAGCCCTTCGGGTCCTTCTTTCCCTTGTGAGCGACCCTGTAGTTGTCTCACAAAATTACAAATAAATGCGTGCATGTTTTGTCAGACATTTAATTCTTAAACGTGTCATTAATATCATTCCGGGTAGTAACAGAACGAAGTAGACGACTATAGGGTCGGACTCGACAGACAGAGCAGACGGCTCGACGCTGAGATAGCAGCTGTAATTTGAAATTTGCCGCTCGTCTTTTCATGTCGGTGTTTTTTGGTGCAGCTTGCGTGAAATTGTGAGTTCGTTCGTAGCCGATCTTACAGTAAACACGACATTGCGCATTAGCAATCGAGTGGGAGGACAGTGTTCTGTGACGATGGTGGAAGAATACTCTCAAGTGGAGACGATGACAGAAGAATCGTTGCTTTCACCGAGTAGAGCTTTACAGCAAGGTCACGATGCAAACTTTGGATCAATTTCATGTCACATTGTCAATTACAGTAGCACGTAGCGATTTCCATGGAAGTATACTTACACTGCTTGTTCTCATCGATACTCAAATGGAAGATTGTGTATGGTTAGCCGGAGGAAATTTGTTCAATGTCATCTCTCTGTCAAATCAGTGGAATTGTTATGATTCAGCTCGTATGCCTGCAATAGTTCTAGGAAAGGATTATCGTTGCAGTTGACTATATTCAATGAAGCCATCAAGTTACTAGAAATGACTGCCACGAACTTTAGAGAGCTCAGTGCAGAGCAACCAGATGAGATCGTGACTTAGTGCGTGTTTATGTTTTCCTCGAGTTTTATTGTGGATTCGATCGAGTGATAAGTGTTTGATAGTCGATCGTATGGAGAGAGTGCAAATTATGGCACACACAGCTGTGAGACGCCTATCCATACAGCGCCAGTCAGCAAAACAGTGAGAACTTTTCTGGTTGTATTCAGTCAGAACGGACAGGGGGTTTTGAAGAGCAGCTGAAAAATGACAAGTGCTCTAGCTCTACTCAATCTGGAAAAAATTGAAGAGTTTGAGGATATGAGACGATGTTTGGCTGAGGTTTATGACATGCTGAAAGTTAGAAATGACAGTGTAGAGGATGTGAATAAATAAGCATGTTCAGTTGTAAATCCTCGATGAGAGGTATGATAATTTGAATGAGTCGTAAGCCTCGTCATTTTTCAGAGATTCTGTCATTGTAGTGATTGTGTGTGTCGGTCAGAGTTGCACTCGCACAGGTCTATCCGCAACTCTAATTCATCGATGCCGCTAAAATGAGTCATGTGAACTCTCAGTACACACAATGGGTTTGATTCGTTAAGTTACAACATATAGAAGCTGAAGTGCTTTCAGTTGTTTCGTCAAGCAGATTCAGGTTTTTATTTACATTTCATTCAGATTTTCATTTGCTATATCTGTTCCAGGCATCAATTTCACTTTTTCTCCCTCGTCATACTGTTATCGTCGTGTCAATCCTTAGATGGACTCAGAAAGATCACTGCACTGCACTCATCAATTTACTGATCATGAACCTGCATTGTCAGTAACTTGAACGTGTACAAATGCCGTTTACTCCATCTCTATCTTCCGAAGTAAGGCTTGTTATGTAACTTATGATTGTCTCTTACCCGCTATGACATTACACGTTAAGGATTCTTCCGGCTCGAGTTCAAAGATGGAGCTTACGTTACGGTTGAGGACCTCAACGACGGTCTGTCGTTGTGAATGCTTTGGACACCAATGGCATTTTATCTGTACCAGTTGAATGCATATGATGGAGGCGGAAGTAGAGCAGTCATCCTCTAACGTCACAGTATCGTCTCTCAGTAGTTCATACAAGCAAGATCAGCATATCAGAGACCAAATTCAAGGACGTTGAAGTCTAGTGGTCTCCTAATCTGTGCCCGTCTCTGAAGTCCCCTTCAAGCTGTTTGATTGGCAAAGAGACACCTACTGTGATGATCAGAAGGGCATTTGATGCTTGTGAACTCGATGTTCCCCCGTCCTTCAATACGCTCGAGGATGATTCGAAGACTCTGCTCCTTTGGGAGAACAGTGTGAATTCACGAGCATAATAGTAGATTGTATGGAGGAACTTCTGTCAGGAGAGCGAGAGCGAAAGTTTCCAAACGATGTCGTGGTTATAATTCTCGCCACAAATTCGAATACACGGATGGTCACATAAAGGGAGAGCTTTGAGTCTCCAAGACCCGAGCAGTATCTAAAAGTTGTACTCTAAAAAGGTTGCAAAGGGGAAGAAGGTTGCAGTCATATTCCACTATGAGTTCTCATCTGCCCAAGCACCAAAGCTGTTCAGACATATAAGGAATCCTGACAGGAAGCGTCACATCTATCCGGAATCACATTGAGCTCTATCCGGAGCTCGATTACCCTGACATGTATTTTCCACGGCGGTTACAATGCCTTCTAGGAAGCTTATCCAGACTGGTGTGAGCCCAGGGAGTACGTCTGGACAGTAAAACATCTGGACAGTAAAATACTAAATAGAAGCAAAATCGATGAATTCTCCTTCTGAACATTGTAAAACGCACACTCCTTTTCTTTTAGAGAGTGTTTTTTCCCGCATCACCTTCACGCGATTCTTGAGCTTCATGTCTTTGTACTGTCGTGCACCTTCGTATTTTGAAAGTATGATAAGTTCTGCTGATTAATTGCCTTGATGACTTTGGCCTAGAACCTTTACGCCGGCTCTTGGAATTAGTCCAGTCATATTAGCACAGTAGCACAGTACAGCAGTACAGTCATGCCTGCAGAAGATCAAATGAAGTACATAAGTGCATACTGTAAAGTGAATAATTGCTCCTCGCTGAGTCTCTGCATAGAATCGACATAATACAATCCAAATATCAGTATCGGTTGATGTTGACTTCTTCCCAACTATTCTCGCAGAAGAGTTTATTCAACGCAAAGGGGTAATTAACACTTTGGCACTGTCAATAATTTCTCCTTCTCCATTTCGACCTTGGCAGACTTCACGTGAAAGTTCAGGATCCAGTATAGCTCTGCAACCGCTACCAGCCTGCAGTATGAACCTTTTTGTAAACTCAACGTGAAACCTATGGCAGGATTTGAACCTGCTGCATGCATGCAGACCCTCCATTAAGGACCATAAGTCCTAACCTATGAAGTTTACAGAAATAAACTGAACACAAAAAGACAAAAAGACGCAACATCACTAACGTAATACATCAACAGGTCATGCATTTGTCCATGTTCGCTGTTGTCTTGTGGAGTTGAGTGCTCGTTCACACTCTTGGATGCGATATTCGAAGGATGTCCAACACTTCTCAGTCCTGCGTAAGAACATAATGTTATCTGATTCTCTACGAGCAAGAGAAAGAGTCACATCTACATACTCGTGCATCTGTTTGTCAAGTTGCTCTAGCAACGTGTTGCTGCTCTCTGCCTCATCATCATCACAGATGATATTGTTGAAGTCCACACCGTCACAAGAAGGAAGCCATGGATTGCTGGACTCTGTAACAACAGTCCGTGACCACAAATTGGCCTTTTCATGAAAGTTGTAAAATGGTCAATCATGCCGTCTAGTAGAAGTCAAGAACTCTGACCAAGAACTATCATCAGAATGATACAATCTAACCAAGTGCTTACAACATAGATATGGATCATTGATGAAACTAGGACAATTGCATACCCACCTCTGTGTGTTGACCTCATATTTCAGAGGAACGACATCATCCACTTTTGCTTCCAAGCAATCTCTCCATCGGATCCGAAAGTCTTTCCACCAAGAAGGATACTCTCTACCTTTTAAGGATTTGCGATAACTGAATTTTCAGATCAGATATCATGGTACCTGCAAAGAGTTCACATAATCTATCTAATCGTGGACGATTTGAACTATACTTATAGTCATATTTCAGCTTTCGTCAGTGAGATTCGATGATATTGGTAGTTCTAGCAAAAGGAACCAAAGGTTTTGCACTGCGTGAAAATAATACCCATTTTCCTGGGGCATACCACTCATTCCAGAGGTATGCCCAAAACTGAGAAAATCCTCTAGAATAACACCAGTCGTAAGCCTCCTTTGCACACAACTCGTATATCTGCTGAGCTGGTAAGTATGTGTGTGGACCTACTGGAATGAGTGAATGCAGATTAAAATGACACGTGAACCAACTGATGACCTCTTTTCTGCATCCTATCGATACGATATGACCTGCAACTGGAGTACAATCACAACCCCATGATGCATCTATAAACGCAAATATCTCATGAGCAGCTTGAGCATTGTAAGAAGAAATGCCCCTTTGTACCATCATTATCCTAGTTTCAGTGGCTGCTTGTGCATGCTTCAAACACAACTGAATGTAAGAGCGCACAAATACAATATGCATGGCTGAAATCTGTCCGCTATCTTTGTCTTTGAGAAAAAATATTGGCTTCAAACCAAGTTCAAACACAACAAACATCCACTGCACGAGCATACTGGTCCGCGTATGCTCCAGGTCTACAGTCTTTACAGTCTTACCACTATCGTTGTATTTTCTATTGTAGAACATGTACGTCAAGGGTAATCCAAAACCCCCTACATTGGCATTCAAGGCAAATAATTCAAAATGCACAGCATTTGTTTTGAATGTGCTATCAATAATCACTTCAGTTACCTTTTCTGCATGTTGAAAGAATGGTGTAGTGAAAGCAAACAGTGAGCAAGACTCCTCGTTTACATATAATATAGATCTAAATCCCAAAGAAGAATACTTTTCACAATCTATAAGCACTTCTGCACTGTGCAATTGATCTGATACATCTCTCACGTATGTCTGAGATAATATACTATTGATATGATAATTAACTTGACTGCGGGTGATTTGACTAGGATCGATGAGATTCTCAAGACAAAGAGATCGATACAGTTCAGGTTTTCGAACGTTGAACTTAACTGCATTTTCCAAGTACTGGATTGCACATTCGGGCATTGCATGGTCTCTAAATGTAGGGCTTTCGTGCTCAATTAGATGTTGACACAACAACACTACTCGTTGTGCAACGATGTCTACTGTGATCTTAATCGATCCTCGACAATAGTACCTTGTTATCGTTTTTCTTCGGGTTGTCTTCGGACAGAAGAGCCCACGGAATCAAATATACAACTCGCATCCCCAACTAGTTTCCTAGAACTATGTATCATGTCTTCAAGCGACACACACGCTAAAGATGAATGACAAACATGGAAGCCTTTTTCTGCAATTGCTGTTCTATTGTACTGAACAGACCAATAATATCCTGATCCACATTCTATGTCTGGTTTCAACGAGTTACAAACAAGAAAAACATATCTCTCTAACACGATTTTACGAGTAATACCATCCGCAGTCACGTCTGCCGAGTTCAGTTTATATTCATTCAAAATATCTTCCGACAAACGCATTGTAATACAAGTTAACACGCTCTTACCCTCAATTTTCTCTTCCGCAAACACTTCAGTGATCACATCAAAAAATATCAACAAAAGCACATTCCATTGACTCAACAACAGTTACGGTGTCCTCTTCGAAGTCTACTACCTCCTTCGGTTGCTTCCTCTTTGCAGTACATGCATTGCAAATTTTGAATAAACGAGGACCCAATAGATTACTTACCAATCTGGCTCGGGTGAATTGGCTCAATGGCTGCGTCTGGTTGCACCTGGTGCAGCTTTGACGCTCCATTAAATAGACTCTCCACCAGACCCACCAGATTAGGTCACAGCTCTGTCACAGCTCACAGGTAAACTCTGAAACGCATTACAGTGCTAGCTATGTCACAGCTCACAAGTAAACTCTGAAACGCAATTACAGTGCTAGCTATGTCACAGTTCACAGGTAAACTCTGAAATGCAATTACAGTGCTAGCTAGGTCACAGCTCACAGGTTTACTCTAGAACGTAAACTTACTGAAATGCAATTACAGTGCTAGCTCTGTCACAGCTCACAAGTTTACTCTGGAACACAAACTTACTGAAATGCAATTACAGTGCTAGCTCTGTCACATCTCACAAGTTTACTGTGGAACTCAAACTTACTGAAATGCAATTACAGTGCTAGTTCTGTGAGAGCTCACAGGTTTATTGTGGAACGCAAACTTATTGAAACGCGCATACAGTGCTATCTATGTCACAGCTCACAAGTTTACTCCGGAACACAAACTTATTGAAACGCAATTACAATGCTAGCAAGAATTTAGATGAACTTTTAAGACGCATGCATAGATTCACATGTCGATCCTTCATGCTAAAGCGTCTCGAGCACAATATGTTCAATAAGAACCGGACGCCTGGATGTTGATCGACCGATAAAACATTGATCTTCGAGACGCACAATCCTCACTAACGCACCCGACCGTGACACACACCTCTATCGCGATATCTCAGAAGCCTGTACGTTGGACATGTTTCCTAACATAACAACATAACTTCCAGCTCGGAGGTCAGATTGAAGAGTGTTATATATCACTGGAAAGCTCTCGACGAGACCTTTTCAATGATACCTCATTCGCCTCGAGATCTTACGTAGAGCTCCGTCCACGACCTAAAACCTCTCTGGAGCTCCAACACTTAAATCATTTTTTGAAAAACTGTGGTTCGGACCAGCGTCCGAACCACGGTCCGTCTGCCTCTCGGATCCACGTCTCGGTCCCACGTCTCAGACCTATGTCTCAGACTCATGTTTCAGTCCGTTCCTAGACTCGCCCCCTTAGGTCAACGTTTGTCCGGGGTCCTCTTGGGGTAGGCCCTTATGTCCTAACCCAAGGTTCCACTTGGTTCGGAGAACCACTTAGGGTTCATCTGATCCCGACTTCCCGGCCAAGCCGTTAAGTCCTACTCGCAGCGTTCACAACCTAGCACAAGTCCGCTAGGATTCTGTTGTTCACGTCTGCGTCCGATCTTGAGAATGAGGATGACGACACTCACCCCCACTTTGGAGGTTGATGCCCTCATCAACAATGATCCTTTAAGTTAACACCAAGTTCAAAATGGATAGCCAACCCCTTGGCATCTGAATTGCGTTCTGGTAGCTAACCCGCAATTCTCTTCTTGGCTTGAGTCTTAAGTTGTCGCTAGAACACTTAGAAAATTCCAACTAGTCTCGGACAAAGCCTTACCTTTTTAGCTTACCCTAAACAAAACTAGTTGACAATTTCTAAACATTCTATTTTAGACTCTAACTTGCTAACTATAAGTATTCACACCTACTTACAAGGTCCCCCGAAACTCACTTTCTGGTCGCAACCTGATTTGACTTAGACGCGCGACTAAGTTTACTTTGTAAAAAACCACAAAGCAAGATCACCCCAAGCCCCAAGACAAGTATGAAAGTTCATACTTGCTTTGCCAACGCTACGGCAAACCTAAGTCTTGACATCAAGACTTAGTCTTGATTTAGCTGCTTATCTAAACCAGCTCGCTTCCTTTGAGTATGCTTCGTTCCTCCTCTTGACAACATCCTAAGCATCTGATCAGAACTAGTCATAGCCATGCACTACCAATACACTTAGACAAAATTTCAAGAAACAAAATCTTTATTTCCAATTACAAGACAAAGCTACAAAGTCCATCGGTCCAAATCACCTCAAGTTGCTACTCGTATGGTTCGACGTTTCTTCACTCCTCGTTAGAAGGAGATGTCCTCATCTTGCTAATGCCCTTGTTGTCCTTGTTGCCGTTTGAAGAGGTCTAATACTTCGCTCGCATGTGCGAGATCTTCCGCTGGCACCCAAGTTGCTTCCTTCAAATGGTAACCACGCCATTTGACCAAGTACTCCATCCGGTTTGATTTGCACCGAGATCGCAAAATGGACTCCACCTCATATTCTACTTCGCCTTGCACGACATCAGGTTGAGGCCTAAGAACTTGTTTGCGCTCCGGCTGCAAATCATCGTCGAAGTATTTCTTCAATACAGAAACATGGAAAGTGGGATGCAACTGCCATTCGAGAAGAAGGTCTAACGTATAGACATCTTCGTGCGGATTCTTGACAATGACAAAAAGTCCCGCGAACTTCGATGAAAACTTCATCGATATTTCCTTCGGAAGTATGAAGTTTTTCGTACTTAACCATACTTCTTCGTCCACTTGAAACTTCACTTGCCGCCGATGCTTGTTTACCTGCTTCGTGTATCGTTGCTGCGCCTTCTCGAAGTTCTTCTTTACTTGCTCCTCGCGCCGCTGCATTGTCGTCACCAACTCTTCAGCTGATGTTTGCCGTGTTCTTGGTCGTGTCGATGTAGAACTCCCTGTAAGAGTCAAGTCAAGAGGCCCTTCTGACTCACGTCCGTAAGCCAGCAAGAAAAGCGATTCGCCGGTTGCCGAATGCTTCGTGGAATTGTAGCAATACTCCGCAAGACTGAGCCACTCCGCCCAATCACTTTGGTCCGTGCTCACTAATTCCTCAAGTATTGATTCAGAACCGAGTTAACTCGTTCCGTTTGCCCATCTGTTTCCGGATGAAAAGCGGTACTAAATTTTAATTTAGTCCCCAATTTTTGGAACAAGTGTTTTCAAAAAGCACTTGTGAACTTAGAGTCTCTATCTGAAATAATACTTCGAGGTAATCCATGTGAACGCCACCAAGTATCTAGGAACAACCGAGAAGTCGTGAACGCTGTTGCAGTGTCTAAAGTCGGAACAAACTTCGCTAGTTTGCTAAACCGATCAACTATCACAAATATCGCATTGTGTCCATTCGAGTCAGGCAGAGAAGTTATGAAGTCCATGCTAATGCTTTCCCAAGGTCTGGCTGAAATCGACGTAGGATGAAGCAACCCTTGTTTCTTCTCATAAGAAACGCGGTTAGCTTGACACGTTACACATGTTTTCACAAAGTGGGCAACATCATCTTTCATGTGGGGCCAATAAAACTTTTTAGCTATCACTGCTAGTGGACTTTTCTCCTTTATGGCCTGATAAGGGCGCATCGTGACATTCTTTTAACAACTTGGTCCTAAGTTTTCCTTGTCCCACATAAACCCGACTTTGCTTGAACATGAGTAAACCATGTCTTAGCTGCATGTTCTGCAACTTCACTCCTCGCTTGAGTTGTTCCAGGTACTCCTTCGCTTGGTCATCATCCATGTAATTTTCACGTATTCGTCTCTCCAAGTCTGACTCCTTAGGATACATAGCTCGTAAAATCTGTGTTGACGATGAAAGATATTCCTCTTTGCGACTCAAGGCGTCAGGAACCACATTGTCCTTCCCCGCTTTGTGGATTAATTCCACCTTCATGAGCGCTAAGGTATCATGCCACCGTAGTTGCTTTGGCGCCACCTGATCTTGAGTCTCAAAGTACTTGAGCGAAATATTATCAGTATACACTTGGGTTTTGTGAAGTCCCAAGTAATGCCGCCATTTTCTCAAGCAATGAACCACTGCAAACAATTTCTTCTCGTGAGTCGGTCATCAACTCTCTGTCCCAGATAGCTTCGAATGATTTGTCGAACTCCGATAGCTTCAAAACTGGCGCCTTTGACAAAATAGCTTTGATCGTCTGAAACGCAGCATCTACCTCCTTGGTCCAACTTATCTGTGCGTCTTTGCCCGTCCAGTCCGTCAGCGGCTTCGTGATCTTTGAAAACCCTTCACATACTTGCGATAGAACTGCGCCAATTCTAAGAATTGCCGCATCCCCTTCACTGTAGTCGGAGGCTCCCAAGTCACAATCACGTCCACCTTCTGCATATCTGGGCCGGCTCCTTCTGCACTAATGACATGTCCCAAGAAGTTAATGTGCTCCAAACCAAACTCACTCTTGTCAACGTTGGCAAACAGCTTAAGCTCTCGTAGCTTCGTCAACACCACCCTTAGCTGCTCCGCGTGCGACTCTAAGGTTTTGGAGTAGATCAAGATGTCGTCGATGTAAACGATGACAAACTCATCCATCTCCTCGTGAAAAATTGTGTTCATCAATGTAGTGAACATCGAAGGGGCGTTGCAGAGTCCAAATGGCATCACCACGAATTCAAACGATCCGTATCTGGTTAGACAAGCGGTCTTCTCAACATCCAGGTCAGCTATCCAGATCTGATAGTATCCGGACTTCATGTCTATCCTGCTGAAGTACTTTGCGCCCGTTAGCCTATCAAAGAGATGTCTATCCTTGGCAAGGGATAATTATTCTTACCGTCACCTTATTGAGTGCACGATAATCTACACAGAGTCGTAACTTCCCATCTTTCTTCTTGGCAAAAAGAACTGGGGCTCCATAAGGTGACTTGCTGGTTCAAATATATCCTCGCGTTAATAGCTCACCGGGTTGTCTTTTCAACTCAAGGAGTTCCAACGCTCTGATACTACTTTTCGTGCACCTATCGCCTTGTTGCGCCAGCGGAAGCTCTTGCTCAGTAGGTCAGTAGAACACGCTCCAAGTGTTTACCTAGAAATCGTCGTTCCTCGACTGTTCAAGCGACCGTCGCAGCAACGGTCATGTGAACTCTCCGTCGAACCGAAATTCATAAACGGAAACGAAATCAAGATTAACGGAAACTAAACCGGCACGCTTCTCACTAAACGTCTGATGCGGCACGCGCGCATTTATCTGTAATTTTGTGAGACGACTACAGGGTCGCTTGTGAGGCTTGATGGGGTCTTCCATCCGTTTGCTATTCATTGGGTCGCGTTCTTGGTGGTGGCAAGAGTTCTCCCCCGAAGTTCATGTTGCATGCATCTTTTCTGGTTTGATACTCGCAGAGCTAATCGAAATGGTGGTGCGGTCCCAGTTCTGTTTTGTCAAACGTTCTGACAATACGCCGCCTTCCGATTACTGTAGGACCGGGACATCGAGCGTGAATGCGAAGACACTGGAAAAAGTCACTACGAAACGGTGGTGCGGTCCACCCGTTTACTATTATTTGTCGATTCTGGAGACGACTATAGTCTGACGTCGTTCTCTGGTCCCCAAAATTGGAGTTAAGTGGAGTGTGTCGTCAAACTTGTCCGAATGCCCCGAACTCTCCACGTGGAGCGTTAAGTTTGTATACACTTTACTGTTCGCTGGAGAGACTTGAAAATCTCCTGACAAAAATAAGTTCTCTTCAGATATTTGAACTCTAGCGAGAGATTGTCAGGAACTCGAATTTGGCGACCGGACGAGACGGGATTCCGAAGATCTCGTCTCTAATAACCGTCTAAGAACTACTTTTCATTGTAGAGGAAGAGATCTTGTACAGTTGTTTATGTAGAAGAAAAGATCTTGTTTAAAGAATCTTTTGTGTGGACGAGTGCGAGCGAGATAGTTGTACAACGTATTTTCACTTCACAAGGATTAGTGTAGTGAACCAGTGAGAGAGAGATAGTTCTACAGACGTAATTTCGGTTCATCTTTCTGAAGAAAAGACTTTCCAGTTATCCAGACAGAGGATTGTTTCATCGGTCTTTTCTATAAGTTATGTGTTAATAGTTAATTTTTTTATAATTTATATGTTAATAGTTGATAAAATATGCATGCAAGATAAACTTTGGAGAACTTTTGTCCGCTTGTTGTTATCTAATATATTTAATTAATGTAACCTATATAAATGTTAAGCAAAACTTTTACAACAAGATGAAAAAGAAAACCAAAGCTTTTCCTAAATGTTAGGTGATAGATAGCCTGGAGACGAAAAAGAAAAGAAGATCCATAGAGAACCCATAAAGAGAGCGTGTTTATTCGAGAAAACTCCATATAAAGTTAAAGTTAAAGTTGTTAACTTGTCCGCTTTATCCCTTCGAGGGGCATGGGACTGTCCTTTGTGGGTAACCACAGCGTACCCGGACCAGATTGCACACATAGCACACACAGCGACTTCTTGCACCTCCAACCGGGAGCAGGCGGGCTCGAACCTCAGACCTTTCACTTAGAGGTCTGAGGCCCAACCAACTCAGCCACCGATCTTCGGTGCGAAGGTTGATACCCAACAAATCACATTTGGTTGTTATTTAATTAATTGTTTAATTTTTCTTTTCTGAGAAAAAATAAACACTTACAAACACACTCTTGAAACTACACATGCGTTTGCTTATCCTCCACAAATCACATTTTTGTGGTTTTATTACCTAACCTTTCTTTATGAAAAGATTACGTAATAAATTAAAGGTCATTACCCATTACATTTTATTTTGCACCGATCCTATCTGACAGAACACATAAAAAAAATAAAGATTATCAAAAATATGCAAGCAGCCCTGACATCTAGATACAATTTTAACAGTGCTCTTTATTCTTTTCGCGATGAGTAAGTGACACACTGATAAATCAGTTACTTCCCCAACATTTATATCCAGTTCACATTTAACTCCACTTCAAAACATTTATAAAAAATTTCAAATATCATTAACTTGGAATTCAACGACCACTCTCTCGCGAGCTTTTTCACATTCATTTTTGAGATCGCATCTCAACTATACTAAACTTAAACTCCTCTCATTTATTTCACAAATTATCTCATTTACATCAAAAATAATTTTAAAAATAAACAGAAAATTAATTCAGTTATATGTTAGAAACTCAACATCTGCCGATCCTAACTAGACCGAAATGGTCGTGAGCAATGTCCTTACATTACAGGGTGGTGCGGGGCGATCCAAAGCCCTCGCATATTTTACCTCCATCTTCTGATGGAGGAGGTAAAATATGTTGACCAACTTGACCTACGTTCCCACTAGCTGAAGAAAGCACCAGGGTTGACCAGTGGGTAGGTTCGGTTGAGAGCAGCCTGTGAAGAATCTCCAATAAGAGTGGAGGAGTCGAGCTCTATCGCATAGTCACTGTTGTCTCTATGATGTTCCCTTTTGTGTCATCATCATGTTTGGAAGTAATTAGATCAGCAAGCTGCACTAGCTGCAGGATTGGCAAGATTAGTACAGGCAATTCGGTTCAAGTAGGCAGTGGTGCTGGGATCAGTTCTTTTCTTTCGCAATCTGACACCAAAGTGCAGCGTTACCTGATAAAAATTAAACATGATAGTTTCCCCTCACTAGTTCGCAACTGATTCCCACGCATTTAGTCACTAGACGATATATCAGGTGGCGTTCCAGCACGGTATGCAGGTTTGCGAGGCCAAGTTTTCAACGCAATCTTTACCCCTCGAAAGACGGTAGTCCACCTCTGGCATAGCTTGTTCAATTCCGAACAATGTGACAACTTCGTTGGAAGGTTCATTGGTTTGGTTTCAAGCCCGTTGACGGGCTGCTTCTTTCCATGATACGACAATGCGACGATGGATCTAGTGTTCCATACAAGGGTCTCTTCGTACAGCCTAAATGAGCAAAAATCAACGTAGGAAGACAGACACGGCAGTATGCTCTGAAAGTGTACTATATTCCAGCTATATACATGTAACTTAACGCAATCAGTCAAGTTCTCTACTGACTTAAAAATTAAACTAAGGCTTTGTACCCACGTCCTGGTGGGATGGCTTATAATTTATGTGAGCATCTACCCATGCCCAGTCTGTTCTCCCTTCTCTGCCGCCTCGATTCTGTCCGTATATACTCTCCATTCGTATCTGCATCTCTCACGAACCTGAAAACAGGGTCATCAGCCGAATGGAGTGAGTTAACTTTGTTCCAAACCAAGTACAGGATCGCGAAGGCATTACTATGGTGTATTCACCCCAAGTAAGATGTATGTTCTGATCTACGAAAATATGCAGGAGTGGTTTAAGAGCATCTCACCCCTTCCCATGCTGGTTTCCCGCCCTTCGCTTCTCCCTGCAAACAATAACATCGTTAGTACAGAATTGAGGGCTGCATCGACTTGAAAGAGTTCGCGTATATACTCTGGTTGACTCAACAAATCAATCATGATGTGTCTAACCTAGAAGTACAAAGAGGATATATTCGAGGTATGAACGAGGTCTGAACTTGCCTCATTCCCAAGCGAAGGCACAACTTGGTGCCTGATCCACTGCGCGTCAACGACCCCTATCTTTTCATGCGCAGGCTGCATATCGATGGTCAGGCTGACGTGTTAGTAATTATTTAGTACATCTCACAGGATACTACTCCTGGTGGCTCACTTCGTCAAAACCAGTTTCGACCGTTGGCTGCACGAAAGTACATAGATACGATGCAAACTTTGAGTTGAGTCAAAGCGGTAGCGCGGGAAGTCAGAACAGCATTAGGGGAAGAGAAAGCTGATTTTCTCGACACTCGTACCTGAACACATCTTCGCATACTCATGTCTAGGCCCCAACCGTGTACAAGGTCATTCTGCGAGTCACAATGTATTAGCTTCTGATGAAGGAGAAAGATCTGAAATACAATTCTCGAGTTCCAGAACTCCCGGGCGAGACATAAACGACGAAACCAGATCCGATGAAAACTTGCATATTCAGGTCACTGTTGGCTAGCTCGACAGATGAATGCGAATTTTCAAGCCGACTGCAACTCGCCTATCACAACGATACGTAAAGCTGATCTTGTAGATCTTTAAGTGCATATTCCCCTGGCTCAGTTTAGATAAGAACGGGGGCAAAATACAGACTCACCTGAATCATATGCCAAACACATCGCCATGCTTTCCGCGAAAACACTGGTGCCATGATCTCCACAAAGCTGCACATCCAGTGCCTTGGTCAGCTGCCTTCGACTACAAGGTGGCCAATTCGTAAGAAATTAAGGAGTTCACCAGACAGTTAAGCTACTTCCATGGCTCACTCCATTCCTGAACAGAAGGTACCTTCTTATCGTTGGCAGACAAGAACGAACAGAGATTTACACAAGCTTGATTGCGATCCAAGAGTGAACAAAGACATGGAAGGGGTACGCACCCAGCACATGGTGGCAGATTGGGATCCCTGCACCAACCAGGTTTCTCCTCCGTATTCCTGAACAATCAATAGTCCACATAGACCGAGGAGGTTTAACGAGGTAAACACTGGAGAACTATTCTACCATCTATCCTGTAGAACATACTGGGCAGAAGGCTCTGATTTGTCTAGAAGCATGCATTCCTGCGACCATAGCAGGGTGGATGAGTGCTTACTTGTGCACCTCGACATCACCCCTACGCCTGGTCATCTGCCATGTCAGTCCTCTGTCGGGCTCCAAAGCTGGTTGAGAGATTTCCAGGCCATATTTTTTCACAAGTTCGATATACCTGATACAAGACCACCGCATCAGCGTATTTACTAACTTCCGAACGTCGAGCAACCGAGCCAGACTGAGAACCTGACAACCGAACTAGTTGAACTGCCTATCACCCTGGACGTATGGCTAGACTCACCACATCAATATATCCACAAAAGCTCGTATGGTCTCTGGTCAACTCCCATGCTTATCGGTCACTGACTACCAAAAGTTCAGGGAAGTTTAACATTTATCGATGAGAACCAGCGAAGAAGCAACTGCTAGACTTTCAGCTGGTTGGAGCCAGCTCACTTTTGTGCATCAAAATGTTCGACGCCCAGATCCTCATCCCAGATGAAAATATAATCATATGGAGCTACGATATCCGGATGTAGAAACCGCTTAGCATACCACCTATTCACAGAGGAAGGGCAAAGTATGAAAACTTGAGTGTATTCTCAACCGCAACCGCAACCGCAAAGAAAACAAAGACGCATACGTCAACGCTGTTTTTTCTTCAGCCAAACAATGCTCATAGTATCCGTCAACTAGTTTGGAACATATACACTTTACAACCCTACAAATAGAAGCGTAGCTAAGCTCTTTGTGATTGTGAAATTGCGAGTAACACCCTAAACATGGTATTTAATGAACGTATCCACAGAGTGCAGTATGAACGTTGTCCTCACCACTTTGTCTGTTTCTTGACACTGATATGAATGGCAGTTTTGGACCACTCAAATTCATTCCAGGCATCTGTGTTTCCATCGTAGTGAAACAACAAAAAAGTCCACTCTTTTGGAAACTGCACAGTTTCAGATGGATTGGTTCAAATGGCTCTCGATCTACCTCAAACCACCTCGAAAGCACGTAAGCAGAAGGAAAAGTACGATTCAGCAACCTCGATAAAGCTCTAGATTGGACCCAATCCTGATCACTATCAAACGAAATGACTCCTGTACACATACATTTACTTACTTTCTGGACAGCTTTGTTGACAATATCCTTCTGCTTGATGCCCACCGTGAAGGTCACAAGGTGCCTGGATGGGTTTTCAGGCAGGTCCTGCATAAAAGAAAGACGTAACCTGTGAAGTGAGTGCCAAACTCCGAATATCTAACTTTCCTTCTTTGGTATTTATGCTTCAACTCATGTGAGAAGCACAGCTGAGCATATAATATTTCCTTACAACATTTTTAGTGTAATTTTGTGCTCAAGCATGTGCGTATAAGTGGAGATTACCAGATGCTTTGCCATCTGGATGCAGAACAAAAACCTTTCCGTAAAGGGATGCTCAGCTTCATAACATTTTTCTCACTGCATTCCTTGCCTTATAATCGGTCTCCACTTAGACGGGCTTAACCACCTCCAAAGTTTGGTCAACCTTTTGGTTTGGAAAAAGTTTTGACTGAGACATAATATTTTCTCCAGCATTCAGTGGTAATATTCGCGTTGGTAATACACTACATGCGAGTAATTCCGCTGAAACCATTTTACCAGGGGTCCTTTAACTGTTTAGTGTCCGTCAACCAAGTGCTAACTATCGACATACAAAACTTCACAGTTCGCTGGACCAACCAGTATTGCGTTTGCAATACCTAAAGCAACAATGGTTTTCGATCTTTTTACGTTTTACAGGCTTTCTACGTTATGAGTTAAGAAAAGATCTTCCATAATCTTGTATCATGCTGTGTAGAATTCGCTATTCTACCATGAACTGGATCCAGCTGCAATTACGTTCATGGGCAACGGCTGTGACACGCAAGATTCTACCTCATCGGGCTTGCCCCATAATCTCCGTTGGTATAGATCCGACTCTGGAATGATGATACCCAGAGGAAGTCCTTCGGTCCCTCGAGGATGTCGAGAGGGTACAGACGACAGTGGGTCATATTTGTGGATATTCTCCGCCACGAACAAGCCACTGCCAATATCGGACAATCCAAACTGCGAACAACAAAAAGAAAAAATAACTCGATCAATAAGCTCTACCCCAGACTCACAGGTACAACTCTTTCGCTGTCCCACACCTCAAGTTGCTCGCTGGGCCAAAACCTCTGTCAAGAAAAATACCAAGTTGGAAGCAACGACAGGAGGTCCGCAGATGTGATCTTAGAGATCCGAGTAGTTCTCCTCACGTACCCTCGTGAAGAAAACGCCGGTAAAAAATCCAAACACGACACTCAAGAATGTCGTAACGATAAGCCTCAAAGTCTCGTTCCGCTTCTTCGGAGGAGTACTGCGAAGAAGAGCATCGTGTTCCGCCATCCAGCCTAGTTCAAAATCGACTCAATCTCGCCTCAGCTTCGCGCGAATCATTCCTTTGCTAGCGAGCAGTCTGTACTCGATTGTCCTCAAACAATGGTCCTTCCGCCGTGCGTAAATTAGTAAAGGGAGGAAAATAATTTCAACTACACACGACCCTGTCAGCCTTGTTACCACCGCGCTCAGAAAGAACTTGGCAATGGTGCCGAGTCAAAGCCCACCGCCACAGCTTTCTCCGGACGTAGAATAAACTCAAAGCTACGAAGAAGCTTGCCATCATATGACGGTCATGCTCAAGGGCAGTTGCTTAGAGAACCTGCCACCTGGATAATATATAATTACTGGGGAAAAACATTTTGGGGTGCATCATTGTAATTCATAAAAATTAGGTCGAGTAAACATTGCTCTTTAAAATCAAACTTTCTGTTTTTGTCTGGTAATGAAGTCGCATAAATTTGATCTGTCTTCTTGTGTTGTATTATTATAATGCGGATTCTAGTCTAAAGTTTACGATCATAATTAAAATCACTGTCATTTTCTTTCACGTTGGATAACATCAGAAGTAGAGGATAGTGAAGTTATTTAATTGGATATAAGCAGTAAAACTTTAGGTTTGTGAGAGTAAATTAATTATGAACGGTTTTACCATGCAATATTATTATTCTACTGAAGATATAGGAAGGTTAAATGATGGAAAATGATATTCAGATCTTTGTAATAGAAAAGATAAAAGTTAAAGAATAATCTCTCTTGTTTGTCTTTTTGTATTACTTTCAAATTGTGGTAAATAATGTAAATATCTAACAACCCCAAAGAATAATAATGATTATTCTACATCCAAGTAGCTTTACTCAACTTTGAAAACATAGGATCCTTATAGACACATAGTTCATTTGAACTAAACACTAAAAGTGAAGTGAAGTAAATACGTTAAGTAGGATGACTTGGATGCTCAACAATGACACCTCATCAAGATCATGATTGAACTGATTGATAAATAGTATCATTTTCGAAGTGGAAACTGGTTATACGGTTAGATTCTGCAAGAAGCAGTGACATCATTTTTCATAAATATTATCATTTTTATTATTCGGAGAATTGGATTTCTGCAAACGCATGCTCTAATATAACGTTGTCGTGTTGTGAACCGGCTAGGATGTGAAATCGAGGTCTTGAGAGTATTATTTTCTCAACTTACTGCAAACATGGTTCTGACAGCAGCATTTGATAGACTTTTCGCAAGGAGACTAACAATGATGTTTTTATTGTCGCGGACGAAGCAAAGACCAAGGAGTTACGAACAATATCACTTTTAGGATTTTGACACATCATGATGCTGATCTGGCAGATTGAGAGCTGATGTGACACTTTCTTTGATGCATAAGAAAATGAAAAGTGTCACTATGAAAATTTGACACATGTCTATTTTTTATTTTTTACTGATGTGGCACTTTTGCTAAGGTGGCAGTTTGCTAACGTGGTGTCTATAAGTGGTGATATTGCACTGATGTGTCACTTTGTGGATAAAGCGATGTGGCAATTTTTGATTTGCTGGGTGTAGAAATGGAGTCGAGTTGCTGATGTGACAGTGCATGGCACGACATGTGCATCATGCATGGATGTCATGTCATCTCATGCATGTGCACATGTGACAGAACTCTATGGGTGACACGTGGGCTTAAATGGACTGCTTGTCAAGAAATATAAAAGCCGCACCGTTGAGATCATTTTAAGAAAACTTTGGGTCACGACGCCGAGAGACTGTTTGATTTTCTCTTTGATTGTCGAGAGGGTTGGACTGGGTTAGATGGGTCTAGAAAATCAGTTGATCACGGGTGAGCTTCGCGAAGCATGGTGAAGTAAAACTGGAGAAGATTGATTGTCTTCTGTAAAGAGTAACTTTTTGTCAAGCAACTTTGAGACACGTCCTGAACTCAGACTGAGGAAAAGGGGAGAGTTTTACAAGGAGAACTTTGAGATATGACTCGAAGTTAAATTGGGAGGAAATGGTGGATTTCAGCTTGGGGAGGCATAACTCATTGCTAGGATGTCCATTTGGACTGTGCTTGGTATCGTTAGAATCTGCTCGATGAGAGGAAGGAGCAAGAGAGATAAGATGAATGGAAACCATCAATTTCCTCTCAATTTAACTTCGGGACGTGTCCTGAAGTTAAATTGAAAGAAAAGATGATATTTGGACTAAGGAAGACATAATTCTTTACTGGGGAGTTCATTTGGGTTGTGTTTGGTACTGTTGCAACTGACTTGACGAGAAGAACATGCAAGAGAGCTCAGATGGATGGGTTTGCTGACGGTGTATTGGTATCATTGGAATATGCTTTCTGAGGATAACAAGATGAAATACTCAAGTACACAACAAATGGAAAACATTTCAACAAGGAAGAGGCAGATAGAAGAGAAAAAGACTTAAATCTTTGAGGAGGCATAACTGTTGATAGGGATGTCCGCTTCAAACACTTTGGGTACCACTGGAAAGATATTTTTGAGGACTACGTAGCGAGGTTGACATAGTTCAGAGCACTTGTGTGCAAAATTTCCAAACATTTGAAGTCTGGTTGTGAACTTGATGTATAAAGACGAATATACTAAAGGATTGGACTGAATATTTGACATCATGTGTTGTTGCTCTTCTATTTGGACCGCATACACTTTCACAATCAGATACCTCCCTTATTCCTTGTCATATTTTTCGTGCTCTATGATACGACAAGGTGGTGAACTTTACGTGAAAGATCTGAGATGAAAAGTGTCAAGGTTCAAAACGAGAAAGCAATCATGAGTGGAGATGGAGCTCGCAGTTCAGGAGAGATGCTTGAAATACAGTTGGATCTTACGACTGGTCAGATGTTACTTACATTTATACTGTCCATGAAGCAACAACAAGCAAACGAGTGAAAAGAGACCTTGGGGACGAAAGCACTAGAAGTAGTTGTCGGTAAAGTCGATCAATTTGATGAGAGGAATGTCTCGAACTACATGTCTAGTTTTGTAAAATTCAATTTATGTGTTAGTTGACAACTTGTTTTGTGTACTGATTTTACAATTAATATAATCCTCTTTGTTTTCTATATTTTATTTATTTTCATGAATAAGTATATTTTGAACTACTTTAATTGTAGGTGAAATTGCATTTATTGATTTTTCTTGACATCAATATTCGTTAATCAATTTTCTTGACGTCACAGACAAGACTCTCTCTTTATAAGCGTGCATCAATTATTTTTGTTCTTCTTCTCTTTATAAAACCACTTTGGTTTAGTTAATTTCTGAGGATAATCTTCAACTAGTTCCAAGTTCTCTTTGTATCGTAGGTTATTATGTAATCTGTTGGGTCATCATTTAACTGATTGCGTGTTTTGAGACTGTACAATTTAGAACATTGACGACATTTCTCTTGACAATTACGAGAAGTGATCGAAGGATCACTTCTTTTCTTGGTTTCACAAATTCAACATTTTCTTGTGCTTTGCTGTACTTTTTTCTTATCTCTTGCGTATATGTCATTCTTCTATCATCCAATGTTTCTTAGAGAAGTGATTGAGAGATCATTTCTTCTTTGTGTTCGTCATGTTGTTCGTTTTGTTTTGTAAAATTGATGATGTCATCATGAATTTTAGCACATACGTCGATTGTTTCGTAGGTGTCTTTTCTTTGAGAAGTGATCGACCGATCACTTTTCTTGACATAAACATATTTTATTATTTTGCTATATTCTCTTCATAAAAGGATAAAAGGTGTGTAGAGTATAATAACGAATGTAAGTTCAAGCAGATTTTGCCTTGATGTACTTTATAAAAGTAATGAATCTCAAACTTTAGTTCCTCATATCAAATACAATGATGTGATTTGTCAGACGTTTCTCTCTCCAACTATTATAGTTCGAGAAGTTATCTTATAAAGTAGTTATGTGAGCTTTTACTATCCAAATATTTTCTTCAATATACTTAAAGACTTTAGCATCAATCTATTTGTATGTCCAATATATTATCCATCTCAGTTACACCTTTATATAAATCTAGATGTCATGCATTGTTTCTTGTCCGAATTTCTTTTTCAATCTTTGATTTGTCTACAAGGTTATCCAAGGTTATCCAAGGTTAATCTTCCATGCTTTAAGACCTTTTGTCGTTCATTCCCATGATGTCACATCGATATAGACAAGAATGAAGTTTTCAAATGAAGCAGAATATCGGTCGGACCACATCTCTGTATATGAAGAGATCACCCATCTCAACAATTATTTTTCCAAGTGAGCTCAGTATGTCGATTAGTGTCGGGTACTAGTGGATGCACCACATCTTGTTTTATCGTGTTTTCAACAAGATGATAGATATCGCTTTAGAAAGATAGTCGACTGTCACCTCCTTCTGAAATTTTTTAACAAGGTTTTAATGTAATAACATTTGTAAGAATGGATTGAGTATCAGACGAGAGATGAAGAGTTAATGCATGGAAGTGATGGAGATGGAGTTGAGTTTATACTTGAGCGCGGTTTGTAACGAGTAGTTGTAAAAAGTCCATAAGAGCTCATGATCATATTTTTTGCCGTCCGTCTTGTTCATGCACATCATTTATCTATCTATCAATGGGATCGAGTGTGTCGATCTCATATCCACTGTTGTAATCAGGCTTGTATACCAAAGTTTTCCTTAAGCTTTATTTCATTTTCTTGATTCTATGAGCATAGTTAGATGTCTTACTCCTTCTTGCTTGAACAATGTCACAACTGTTATTGTTAGTTATGAGTTTGTCATTCTCATGAATAACATCTAGACACATATAAGTTTAAGACGTGTAAGATGAGGATATAAAATGTATTCGAGTAGAATTAACAGTTGAGGACGTGCGAGGTGTAGATTATGAATTTGTGGCTTCTTGGACAATGCCCACGTGGGGTGACAACTATGTCATCACAATTTATTTGAATATACACGATTGGTCTGGTTGTGTCAGCATTGTAACTCCTACTTGGGTTTGACAAAGGGATTACTTTTGCGGTGGTGGCAGCTCTTGTTTGTGCATGCGAGAGAATGAATATCTTCTAACAGTTATGTCTAAACATGATCTCTTTGTGTTGTGTTGCATTGGTTGTTGCAATTGCTTCTATGGCAAAATTGTTGTATCTTTTCAGATTTTAGCACTTATTTTAGAACTTCCTTATCGTGCGATCTGTCCTACAAGAATAGACTCACGATGTTTAATCTATCCGGGTCAAGTATTCAGCAAGAATATGAGCTGTCATCCATTAGTCAAATTTGACATGAAGTTGATATTCCATCAATTTTGCATCAGCAATCAATCAAAGGTTCTTCACCAATCCAATCATTTTTTTTGATCCAACTGATCAATTTCAATCTTCAATGATTCAAAATCTGATTCTACTCTCTTTATCCAAAGAGATATCCCATCATGGACATTATTTAACATTGGAATATTGGGTTATGTCCTAACCAAATGTTCCAATCTTCGTTCAGAGAACCACTTAGGGTTCATCTGATCTCGACTTCCCGGCCAAGCCGTTCAGTCCTACTCGCAGGGTTCACAACCTAACGCAAGTCCACTAGGGTTCTATTGTTCATGTCTGCGCCCGACCTTGAGACTGAGGATCACGACATATTCTTTCCTGTCCTTGTTTTGTTAAATAAAGCAACGAGAAGTCACAAATGTTAAGAAATAACAAAAGGAACAATATAAAATATTTTTATAGAAATTTGAAAATTTGACTTATAATGCGTTGAAATTTCAATCATCAAGAGTTATGTTCTAGAAGAGTTAAAAAAAAGAAGAAGAGCTAGAACTGTCGATCGTCGAGAGTTATGTTGTAGAAGAATGAATGATAGTAAGAAAAGAAAAGAAATATAATTTTAAAAAGAAAAAGATGAAAAAAAACTCTCGATCATCGAGACTTAAGTTGTAAAAGAGTGAATGGTAACAAAAAAATAAAAATAAAAAAACCACGATCTCAAGAGTTTTGCTGTAAAAGATGTAGAATAATGAATTGTAAAAAAAAGAAAAAAAAAGAAAAAGAAGAAAAAGAAAAAGGAGACAAAAAGTAGAAGAAGAAGAGCTAAGTCCTCAAGGATTTTTTTCTCTAAAAAATAAGAAAACTCCACCAGCTTTACTCCAAAGAATTAACATCTACTTTTATTTCAAATTTATCTTTGATTAGATTAAATAAGTTAAAGTTTCTTTCTGAATTTACTAATCACCTCAACTCTCGATCTTCAAGAGTACAGTTCAGGAAGAGGATTGAAGAAAGTTATTAAAGTTTTGAAGTAAATTTCTTAATCACCTCCACTCTTTATCATGGAGAGTAGAGTTAAGGAAGACAAGTAGAGAAAGCAAGTTAAAGTTTCATCAATATTTTCCTAATCTCTTTCACTCTCGATCAGAGTGGAGTTTAGGAAGAGAACTGAAGAAACTCAATTAAATTTTTTAAATAAATTTCCTAATCAAGAAGTGCTGAATATAAGTTATGATTTCTTTCAAAATTATGTAATCATTTCCGCTCTCGATCATCTAGAATAGAGGTCAAGAAAAGGAGTGAGAAAAGTTACATAAAGTTTTGAAGTAAATTTCCTAATCAAGAAATGAAGATTTAATCTAAAATTTTGAAGTAAATTTTGTAATCATCTCCACTCTCGATCATTCTAGAACGTTCTATATCTTTTCCAAAATATAATCATATCCAAATCTTTACATAGATAGATGAGGATTGGAGAAGAGACATGAAACCTACAGAATTTGATATTTACTTCGTACATCATACTTGGATTAATTCTAAACAAGTTTTAGAGTTTTGATGTTAAAAACATTACTAACATAATCAACAACAAACATTAGATTATAGATTATGCAAGACTTAAACAACATCAGAATATATTATATGAAGTAATGCGGAGTTGAACGTTAATATTGTCAACAATGTCGAAGTAAATTACATCCAAAGAGTAAATCATGCAAAACAAAACGATAAAGATAAATAGAACCTGATTTATACACCTTTGATGTCTCGATATCCCTCACTTTGACCCATCTACTTTAATTACATTATTATTTTATAACTTGGTGATCTTCGATAGTTTCTTGCCAATTTATACTCTCTCATATCAGCTTATCCAAGTTTATGTCTCAACAAGATGACTTTACAATCCCAAGTACTACAGTATTCCAAGCGTGATGCGGTCATACTAGGACACACCATCAGAATACTGAAAAAATGCCCTTCAGATTAACTATTGATCTTTGACTTTCAATAGAATATATTGTATATTTCGAAATAAATATTATATTATAATATTATTTTTTTATTAAATCTGGGCACTCGAGAGCGCTTTATGAAAATTTAACTCTCGATATCGAGAGTACCGCATATTTTAATATTAAGTCAACATTTCTACATTCAACATGTCATTGACTTACTTGCTGCATGTGGATGGACGACCTCCACTGCTTTCATGATAGAAGTAGTGAAGAAAAGAGACAAACGAGAGGTGAAGCGTCTAGCAATGGTTAGAAAGGACCAAAAAGAATTCAACTTGGTGGAACTCTGAATGATATTGCATGTAGAGTTGTTTCGTCTACTTGAAGTTAACAAGCATAACATGTTGCATACAGACGACACACAATGAAGCTACTTACTACCTAGCAGAGCTTCAGACTGCATGTTCTCTTCTTGTGAGGACATAATATACTAGCCCACTGAAATGAAATGGTTTGTTCGCTCGCATGTCTTGCGAGGCTTTACTGTCTATATTTTGAGGTTTAGATTTTTGGCTTATGCAAACTCTACACTCAGACTCTCTAATTCTCTTTGTGATAGACTTGCAGATTACAGCGCATGGGGCGGCTCTGTACATAAGCTTCCTCACAGCGATATTACTGCATGTAGCTTCATGAGGATATTATCGAAAACTTCACTTATTGCATTGTGTGAGAGCTTCCTGATCTACCGAAAGGTAGATCAGAAGCCTTATGCGACTTGAAAAGTCATGTGAAGACTTGATGGATGAGCCAGGAAGCCAAGTTACAGCTTCAATTCCCTGATCATCCCTGTATGTCTGTAGTTATGAGAGGGAGAGTTCCAAAAGGTAGATCAGAAGCCATGCGCGACTTGAAAAGTCCTGTGTGCAAGTGCGCTAGATGCTTAAGCGTTCAGGAGACATAAGCGCATGCTTCAGCATCTAGCCGAGCTCTGGTCACCACACGTCACCAGAGAACATGACGCCGAAATAGCTGATCTTGCCAAAAAGAAAAACCGGATGGTCATCTGCGGGCCACCATTTACCCAACAAATTATGTACCCGACAAAATACGTAAGTACAGAGAACAATACAGTTAGGAGGTTGAACGTGCGAACTGGTCGAGAGACCCATTTCCAAACTGGTGATGCGGTCGGGCCCTAAGTTGTAATGGAGTCTTTCTCCAGGGTCTCTCCTTTGATCTCAATAATACCCATGTAATGAACTGTAACTGCTAGACTATTGACATTCAGACGATGCCAAGTAGATGTTCCGAAAGACATAGTTTATGCTCTTCCTTCTCCGCGTGCTTGTACATATGTGAATATTCTTTCACTTGGTCAACAGAGGTATATAGCAGTGGGCTTTCATAATGGCCGCTGGAATCCTCAGAATTTCTGTCGAACATGTAAGGTTGGCCGGTTACACAACTTCTGGATTTTTATCCTCAAACGTGATACGCTTGTTTACTCTCCGCATTTTGCTGATCTGTTTTTCCATCTAGTCTATTACAGTTCTAACAAAAGACACGCACAAGGTGTGATTCTGCTATGCTACTTACTTCGTGGACTTCTCTGCTTTCTTCAGAACATTATCTATCTCATCAAGAACGTGAAAAGCCACGATTGGTGGTGTAACGAACTGAAATCATCCAGATCCTTTACTGATGCCATCTTCTGAACCGAAACTGTACCATCAGCGTTAGCGTAGAAGTCCGCTCTCTCTTGCAGAAGAAGAATAGACGCCACGGTGATAAACTGCGAATCTAGAATACCTTGCCTGTAAATTGACGACCACAAGATTGTGGGTGGTGTTTAAAATCACCTGAAGAATAATTTTCCCATGATTCTACAATTTCAACAATATATGTACAACGAGCAAAGAAGGAACTCCCCCTTCATTCTTCTTCTGCAACTTTTTGTTTCTTCCATTTGTACGCAGCCTCCAAAATTTTGAGATTTGGTGCCATTCCAGTTTCTTCCGGAAAGATATAGTCCGTATATTCCTCAAACCTGCTTAGGAACAAAGCAGCAGCTCAAATGAGTTAATCACCATCATGGAACAGCAAAAGAAAGTGGTATTACAAAGAGATCAATAACTTCCGTTCTAAGCCTGAACTGGTAAAACTTCTGACAGGTGAAACAACTCAGATGTTTCACCAGTTCAGAGCATGAGGTGAAGACGAAAGGTCCAAAGTCGGAGCACAATGATGCAAACGGAAACATACCCGGATGGGGTCCCATCGTCGGATATGATAGGACGTTTACGCTTCACCCGACGTGGCATCTTCTTTTGCACAGATGCTACGTCTCCCAGCTCATCAAAACTGCGCTCTGAATCTCTCCATTCTTCCAAAAGCATAGATCTTTCCTCCTTTTGCTCTGGAGCGGAACTTCGGAAACTCTCAAAGGCCCTCTCAAACACTCCTGAAAGAGATCAAAACTGACGTAAATACCAAGCAAGACTTCAATCTGTCAATAAAGTCAAGGTAAAAGGAAAGTCAGGAAAGTTACTAAAGTGATGTGCGACAGAAGTTTTCGTTGATTGTATAGGACTATATATGTTGGACATTAATATGGCACTTGATTGCACAGAACTACATAACAACTGTTTAGCCTGTTGTGAGAATAAAGACAAACCTCGAGCTCTCTGAACTCTCTGCTGCTTTTGCTCCTGAAGGGTTTGAACATCAGGCTCTCGGCCTTCCTCCTCGGCTCTTGACTCTTCTTCTAAAGGAAGACCTGCCTCAAACTTGGCGTAGCTAACCCAAACCTTTAGGTGCTTAGTGCGATCCAACAGCCTCTCGTAGAGCTGTCTAGTCCGCTCATGCTCAACTTCGGATATCTCGAAATCAATGTATGCCTGTGTAGTACATGTGCTTCGTTAGTTTCTTGGCAGAGTGAACTTACAACTACTTCAAATTGTGTACTTTCAGAATGAACGTATATTAGCCATCATACCTTCCACAGCAGCTCGGGCATATCCAACACTGGCTGCGCGATGGCCAATTCAAAAATTGCCCTTCCTCGCTCTGTCTCTCCTAGTGACCTCTCCAATTCAGCATATTTGCTCCAAGCATAACAGTTGGCAGGGGCCCACTCCAAATATTTCTCGTATAGGTTTCGACATCTGTCGATGTTACCAAGCTGCAACTCTATTTCTATGTATGTCTTGAAGATCTGCCCAGAAAGAAGTACACGATCAAGGCTTGAATGAGGACGAGGACGTTACAATTATTCAAAGAAAATAATGTCAGGGCCAAAAAAACACACATTATTCGTTTGTTATGCCGAATGAAGGAACGTCACTACCCGACGAAATATTCACATACTACAACTGAAGACAGGATCTGTCCAAGACATCACATTTTGACTTCATCTACCACAAGTAATTCTACTCTGCTGCTCAAACTCGGCCACTTATGTTAAGTCGATATCTGACTGAACTGACCTTATCTTTTGGAGCCATTCCAATTGCAGTCCCAAGCAATTGACGTGCTCCAGAGAGATTCTTCTCTCTGATTTCAAACTGGGCTGCCATCAACCACATCTTGGCAAAGGAGAACTTCTTATGCGGTATAAGCTTCAAACACTCCCTGCGATCACATGTCACATATAAATCCTTCATCAAACATCAGATGACTACGGCCAATACTCTCACTCAGAAACAACTAACTAATGTTTCTCTCAACCTAACTGTACACCTCCATCACACATTTAGATGACTACGGTCACAACTCTCAACCTAACTGTACACCTCCATCACACATTAGATGACTACGGTCACTACGGTCACTACTCTCAACCTACCTCTACATCTTCATCGCACATCAGATGACTACGGCCACACTCCCACAAACAACTAAGTAATGTTCCGGCTTTCTGTCAACGTACCTATACACCTCCCGAGTTCTTTCCCTATCTTCCGCCTCCAATTCCTCATACAACGCGTAGTTTATCCTGTAAAAATGAATGCTCACAACTTCAGACATCTAAAGAGTGATAGACAACAGGATTGGATGAGACAACATCAAACGCCTGCAACTAACATGACGACCTGTAAAAGGGATGCTCGTCACTTCCAACATCTAAAGTGTGACAGACAAGAAGATTGGATGAAACAACAACAAAAGCCTGCAACTAACGTGACGACCGAGGTCGCAGACAGAATGCAACATTCTCCATCGAAAAAGAAAACCCCACATTCAATGACAATTGGAGCTAACCAGAGGTAAATATATCTTTGCCAGTAACGCTTCTCTTCTGCAGGAGGCACATTTGCTATAGCTCTCTCGTAGACCTCCCTGGTTCTCTCCCGGTCGCCAACGCTCTCCTCTAACCGTGCATAATCAAACCACGTATCGTAATTGAGAGGATTTTTCTTCACATCTTCCTCGTACTGAAACCTTCGCTTCCCTACAATCACATCTTCAATGCCCTCTCTGTCACCGTACTGCTTCTCGAATCCAACGAACTTTCTGTAGAGATCCTCAGCCTGTCCTTTGGAAATATGATCCAAAGCATATTTGTAGATACACCTTGCTCTTTCCAACTCCTTGAACTTTTCCTCGAATTCCGCAAAAGCTACATAGAGTTCCTCCGTTTGTCCATCCTCACCCAGCTCTTCTATAGCCCTCTCGTAACACCTACGAGCCCTAGCGACCTCCCCGTTCTTCACCTCGAATTTGGCGTAGCGCACCCACGCTTTTACTGTTGGATGACACTGGACATATCTCTCAAATATAGCTCGAACTCTCTCAATTTCATTGTACCTAAGCTCAAACTTCATAAATGCGGACCATCCATGATGGTCTGGCTCCCATGCCATCCACCTTTCAAAAATTTGTCGGGCACCTGCTATATTACCCAATATCTCTTCCATATGGATATACTTGTACCACAGCTGGTCGATGCGTGGGAGAAGCGAAACAGCTCTGTCCCACACGTTTCTTGCGTGATTCACAAACCGATGCTTCATTTCCATTTCTGCGTACTTCAGCCACAATGTGGTGTTTCTGTAATCTACTTCCAAAGCTCTCTCCCAGATGGATCTTGCACGAGCAAAATCTTTCTGGCTTTCTTCCCACTGGGCATATTTCACCCATACACTGGTATTCCATCTCACCCTACGAATAAGGTCCTCGAATTCCTTGCGCCTGCGGAGCCTGTACTCGCCAAGCTCCTCTGCGTCTGTGATTTTCTGTTTTGGAGGTCGTATCTCCGCCTCCTGGCGCTCTCGTGCTTCCCTCAGAATCTGCTCCGCCGTAATTTGCACTGGTGCTGGTGTCTTGTTCTTTACACGAGTGGGACGGGGCAATTTAACCTCCGTCTCCTTCTTCGTCAAGAACCCCAAAGCGGGGTCTGCCTCCTTCATCGCCATCGTCGCACCCTCACTTCGTGACGAAGGCATTAAAATCCACCAAACCTTGTAACCTGCTACCGCTCAACTCTCTATCTCAAGGAGAATCAGGCATGGAGGCACGAAGATATGCTGCATCCCAGTCCTAGACCTATGCACACAGTCAGTGAACCAGTCAGCCAGGACTCACAAATTAGACAAACCTTACATAAGACTATTTTACCAGAGTTCTCCCAACAGAGATGTATAATTTCGTGACACTGCTCATCGGAAAGGTCTTCAGTCTGGCATTCTACTGCGACCTGGGACACTTACAGCTTAGTGTTTTGTAGAGCTGTCGTTCAGGGAACAGTTCTCTAACTCCTAGACTCGTACAGACATAAAGCGAAAGAAATTCTTTTACGACCAAACAGGTCCATACAAGGCCTCGATACACCATTCTTATCCTACGCATCTCCTGGCTAACAGGAGTCGTACTCTACTCATTATCAGAATCGCCATCTTTTTGCTCCAGTTTCGTCACAATCTTTTCCAGGAAATCTATACGGACGATTCCCTATATCCCTTTCACGAGAAGGCAGGGGTCGAGAGAGTGAATAAGTTTCCTCGTTCGAACTCGTTAAACCTAAACGTTACCGCAGTACGCAGTGAGTAGGTGCACTCAGATACCTAATTACATACAGGCTTAGCATGCAGGTTTCCACACTTCCCTGGCATGCACCTCAACCCTTGTCTCAGCCACTCTTTAGCTGTCTCACTTCTTTGAAGACTCCGGCACAAAATGGGAAAGATCTCACGGCTCACAAGTATAGACTGGTGGCCCGCACACTGGTATAACGGCCACCTGGAACACTAGCCTGCCGGTCACGTACTCATCGAAAGATGACGATGACCACACTCAGAAGACTGATTTAGTTCAGTCGTGACACCCATGTTTCGCGGGGAATTGCATTTACATACCAAGCGCGCTTTAGGAATCCATGTTGAAAGACTTACCTGCGTAAGGAAACCACAGAGCAAAAGCCGACCCGTTTATGCTTCGTGGAAGTCCAACTCGGCTTCTTTCATAACTGCAGAGCAGGATTCGCGCCTGGCGTTTCTCTCCAATGTTTTTCTGACAACCACATCTGTAGCCGATATCAAGCACGACGTCGTGTAATCGAAGGTACAACAGGACGGACCTAAACCCTAAACCCCAGTTGTAGTCATATATTACTGAGATCATCCGCCAGAACCATCAGATTTGTATATCTGCTCTGAACTCGAATGTTCCTCAGGGAAGGGTTGACCGGAAAGAGACTCATTAGGGCCTTTTAACGCATCGTCGTAGTCAAAACGTTTGAGCGAGATCGGAATAAGCTCCCAACTCATGAAAGCAGTGTTGTGGTGTAAAACATCGAAAGGAGTTGCGATGGCCATCTCCTTTCTGCCATGCGCCATACATTTCGTAGACCTAGAGCTCGCGCCGACTATGTAGAGTGAAGCTATTGCAGCGAGAACTTAGACTTCGGAGCTTGGATCGATCTCCACGATCTTTGAAGGGAGATACACAAAGACCCAGGACAAGAGAGAGTTTTCCTCCGTCAACACACGTAAAACGGAAATCCGAATCCGCACGGTCAGAGCCGACCAATCGGCCGATATCCCATTCAAGCACGACCACTGGCTAGAACAGAGGACTTGGAGTTAGCTCTACTCCCATAAATTAATGTCGTGCAGGTGTCCATGAATCCGCATCGTCTGGTGAGCTTGCAAATAACAAAGTACTCTTATTTACCATGTACGGTAAGGCAACATTCACCGAGATCTTTTCCCTTTTGAATATTGAAGTGAAAATTTTGAGTTCTAACTTCCAACCTTAGTTTGGAGGAAACCTTTATTTAAATTTTTGCTATAACTACGTACTTTAGCATGGACAATCTCATCTGTTAATTAACGCACGAGAGTGTAACTCATGTTGATGCATAAACGTGTAGGTATTGGTGTAGGTTGGTCTTTCAGTCTGTTTCTTTTTTTTTTCATAGTGCTTCTGCATCTGTTTATTTGTATGCTTAGTACATCTCATCACTGATGAATTATTTGGTACTTAATGAATCGTCTTTTTTTTACAATATCCTTGTTATTTGATATCCTTCACATGAGAGAACTACGTTTACTAAGTTAGTAAACTTAGAATGTCTGAACACTCGACGCAATGAATAGCCAACGGATAGAAATACCCCATCAATCCTTACAAGGGAAAGAAGGACCCGAATGGCCAAACAACCAACGCCCCGAAGGGAAACTTAGAATTAACAACTTAGAATTGTACTTCCGTTTCAGATAAGCATCGAGAGGGTTGGAGTGTAAGTGACGATGAAGAAGAAATTTCGGACGCTAATATATAGAGTGGCCTTCATTGTATGGAACGTAAGAATTAAAACTAATAGAAATAGAGCCCTCAGTGCACATGCAAGTTTCCGTGGTGTAGTTGGTTATCACGTCAGTCTAACACACTGAAGGTCTCCAGTTCGAGCCTGGACGGAAACATTTTTGCCACTGCCGCTGCCGTTGTTGCTTACTCGTAGGATTCCGCGTGCGTGTTCGAACGCTGGAATGCAAGGGATTCTCGCGGGCAGTCAAGATCGTTGCCTGCTCCGAGATTTCTTGTCCCGAAACTGAATGTTATTTTTACAAAGAGAAAATACCAGCCCTAGAACCTGCAAGTTTCCGTGGTGTAGTTGGTCATCACGTCAGTCTAACACACTGAAGGTCTCCAGTTCGAACCTGGACGGAAACATTTTGCCAATCTGCCGTTGTGCCTCACGGGGATTCCGTGTGCGTGTTCCAATTTCCAAGGCTGGAGCCAAGGGTTCCCGCGGACATTCAAGATCGTTTCCTGCCTCGATATTTCTTGTGTCGAAAGTGAAGTTGCTGTTCTAACAAGAAGCACTGAAAGCGAGTTTCCGTGGTCGAGTTGGTTAACACGTCAGTCTAACACACTCCAGTTCGAACCGGGACGGAAACATTTTTGCCAATCTGCCGTTGTGGCTCACGGGTCGGAATCCGTGTGCGTGTTCCAATGCTGGAGCGTCAAGGAATC
The DNA here is from genome assembly GCA_036924285.1 of Asterella californica. Lineage (NCBI taxonomy): Eukaryota > Viridiplantae > Streptophyta > Marchantiopsida > Marchantiales > Aytoniaceae > Asterella > Asterella californica. The sequence goes on along the minus strand of JAYKYS010000006.1, from coordinate 24,598,605 downwards.
CCGCGGACAGTCATCGAAGCTTGCTCCGATATTTCCGGCCTCGGAACTGAATGTGCGCAGCAAACAAAAATATTGTCAGAAGTGGGATTTGAACCCACGCCTCTCACGAGACCCGAACTTGAGTCGGGCGCCTTAGACCACTCGGCCATCCTGACAGGGGAGTAAGGGTGTTGACAGTGGGATTCGAACCCACGCCCTTTCGGACCAGAACCTTAATCTGGCGCCTTAGACCAACTCGGCCATATCAACTCGATGCTTCCATCTCCGGCGGTTTACTTTAAGTACCTACAAACATGGGAGCTGCAATTTTGGCTGCTTGTGCTTCTTCCATCCCCCATTCCTGCCCGGTCTACACCAGCGTCCAGTAAAAGTTTCCGTCAAAGCGGGCCATTTTCTGCTATCTCGACTGCCCGGAATAGTCCTTGCACATCTAACTTCACATCTCTCCACAGTTGATTTTCCTTCGGAGGACGTTTCGTCACAGACGCTGGTCAAGCACAACGAATTTGCACATACTGTTGGACGCACCTTACAAGAAGCAACTTACGTTTGTAAGTCATCGATTGTCTTCGTATGAGAGACAAAGCACTTCTTAGAAGATGAACGAAACTTATGTAAAAAGGGAGAAATCAAGGTTCTGTCTCTAGGTTACTCTTATTCTCTCGTGGAGAATACGATGCCTAAATTTTCGTGATCTTTTGTCCTTTGCCAAATAAAGGAAACCTGATGCACAAACAAGTGCTACGCCAAATGGAAGAGAAGGAAAATGATAAGTAATTAAAAGCGACAAGACACCGTACCCCTACTGTAGTCTCTCGAACTCTACGGTAGATAAGAGATATGCAGTAGCTTACCCTACACAGTGTACCATTTAACATTTAACATTTAACAGTCAGTTTCTAGTCAAGCGGATGGTTTCCGTCCAGCGCTACTCCTTACATAGAGTACTCAGCGGTATTGGAGATGGTAGTTTCAGGGGTAAATATTCACTACTCATTTGGACAGGGAACACGACTATCATTGTAAAACTTCAACTTCAGATAGTTAATCATGTAGTCGTAGATTTAATGAAATAAGAATGATCGTAATAGTACGATGTCCAATAACGCTGAATTTCTAAAATAGAAATTTGAATAACGCCCAACTTTTCAAAATCACGTTCACGTTTAGTTACTATTAAGTCCTGAATGGAAGTACTCTACTTCAAGGTTAGAGGATATACGCTGAAGAAGCTCTAAGAACACGGAAGAGGGGGCATGCTGTTTAATTTAATATCTAACCCTTCCGGCCGGAAGGGTTAGGTATTAAATTAAACCTCTGATTAAATTATTAATTATTGAGTATAGTAACCCGCACTTGTATCTCCTGAAGCACGACGATCCACACTAGCCTTATTGGTTTTTTCCGCCTCTCCCCGTGTTTGCAGGCATGGGCTAACAAATAACATCTATAAAACTTTTTAATTATTTATATCTACTTAGTACATATATTTTATTTAATATTTATATAATTACTTATTAACAAAAGGAGAAAAAAATTCCCAGAAAGTTAATGTTGCATGCATATACGCTGAAGACGCTCTAAGAAAGACAAGTGGAAACACAGCGATAGTGAGAAGACCGCAGGGGGTGGAAAGGGAGGTCATCACTTTACATGAGTTCTTGTTTTAGTTGAACCCATTCTTCGGCCGCTGCCCCTGCCATCCTGGCGTGTCTATTTATCCTGGTACAAGATCACTTATAATTCAGTCAGTATCCCTCGATCATCTTGAGCAGTTTCGTTCAAGACTTGACTTATGATTCAGCCTGCTTGCCAAGCCACAGAATCGGATGATTTGAGCCTTGAGGGTATGTAAAAGTAGAAAATGTGAGCTCCCTGGGAAACATGCCGGTCCTTTTTGAACAAATGCTGAGTTCACTTTCCGCTGCGGTCGAAGATAAGAATTTCTCCCTCGTAGAATATCACTATATGGTCTATTCAGGTTGAATTGCATGCATATTCAAGTTGATGTTGCATGCATATTCATCTATGATCATAGCTGGCATTATGACCTCGGCTAAGTTCCTTTCATGTATTTCAATGCTCATGTTTTTATTTCAAAATTATTTTTGAAACTAATCAATCGTCAGACCTCTTGGAAAGTTTAGTACGAAATCAATTTTCAAGGTCATCCCTCTAAACACTTTAGTTTTAATCACATTTTGAACACACCCTTCCAAACATTTTAATCATATCAAATATTTTTTTCTGTTTAAATGTACCTCTAGCTGTTCTTATTATAGCAATATTTCGTTATTTTCATAAGTTTACTTGCAGGAGATTCGAACTGAGGCTGCCGGATCCCTAGACACAGTCTGCTTGCAGTAGGTCACTCACTTTATTTGGAAAAACTATTACTATAATAGTTATATATAGTTGAACAGACAGCGTACGTATCCCGGATCCAGAGCAGGAACGACTGGCTGCAGCTACTAGAGTGGAAGCGAAAATGGTGAAATTGATGTTTGCTTTCTGTGTTTCATGTCCTCCACGTCTGAGCTCGCGAATCCCCTTCCCTGATTTTCTGTTCCGTGTTGTCCGGTTGTCATTTTCCTCTTTTTTTTTCCCAAAAGTGCACTTTGCACGCATAATCATCACTATGTGGTGGTTCCCACCATTGTAGGACGAATAATATTTAGTAGAAAGACATTGTCTACTGACGCTTTTTGCTTAGTCTAGTGATTCTTGTTTAGAATGGATCTGGCATACTGCCGAAACTGAGCACGTCCGTCTGTTTTGCTAAAGGAGAGTGCCCTACTTCTGTCTCTTACCGAGGTGAAGATTTGGGATGCTAAATATCCTCTCCCATGGCCTTGTACAGCGAACGTCAAAGCGAGAGAACCGTTACGTAATTTCCTATCGCTCTGTTGGCCGTTGCAGATTTAGCAGTATCCGTAAAAGTTTACCACAGCAGAAGGGGAATACCTTGCCTTCGTTTTTTTTTCTAGTACAGCGACGTTTGCTCTTCGCTAGTTTACAATGTTGTTACCCCCGCCCTCATGTGTTTGCGAAACAGTCCGTGTCTTCTTTGCTCGGTCTTTTTTCTTTTTTTCTATTGTTGGAGTCGAAGCGACGAGCCGTCATGGACCTGTCTTTCGACCTCCTTGTCTATCACGTCATTTCTTTCGTGTACAGCGCTGTGTACCAATATATGCATACAATATTGCTTATTGTATGTATGCATATTCATCCTCTTCCAAGCTCGGAATAGTGTGAATATGCAGACACTTTAATTTATATATTTATTTTTTCTCTGGGAAGAGTTAGGTTATAAATTAAAGTATTTTAGTTAAAAAAATTTATTTATGGAGGACAGACTTGTTTATACGAACTTATAGGTTTTTTACTGCTGCAGCCATGTGTATTTTTTACGTTTGGTAAAAGATAATGAAGTTTATTACGTTCAGTGAAAATTTTTAAATTTAACAATTTTAAATTTGATATTCTGAATATAGTTAATAAATTGAGAATAATTATCCTTTTTTAGAGTGTAGTTAGACAGTTGAGCATCAGTTTTCCTTGTAAAAATTCATCATTATTTAATATATTTTCAAATATATTCATTGAAATTTTTCAGTTATCAATAAATTATATATAATAATTTCTGAGCTGTGTTATCACTTTTCTTCTTCTTCTGCGTAGTCAGAAGTGCACTTTGGGTGCATATAATATATGTTAAGAGGAGGGGAATGACAATCGTCACCACATTCAATGACTGATGCATAATTAAGCCTTTTTGGACTTCTTTGCATTATCACTCAATTCGATGGGTGGATTTTGTAGAGCAAATATTTTTATTCGGAGTATTTTTGGCTATCGATCAATCGCATGTCTCTTTTTGTTCCTTGCTTTTTTTCGCTTCCGGGGGTTGCCAGCTCTTTTGCTTCGGGAGACCGTGCGCATGTATTTCGGAAAAGAAAAGAGGTACGTTCACACCGAGAGCTTTATTGATATAAAACATTGTACATACAATTCTGAACGCACTGTCCACTGTGCGTGCTCTACTCCCAAACGTAATTACTCTCACGCTAGTGCTGTACATGATACACCCCACTACAGTGGTAATCTTCTCTGGTGGCTTGTGCTGCGGGCTTCGACCAGCAGAATGTACTCTGGGAACGTGTCCGCTTCCGTGAAAAGAGTGATCTTCCTCTAGACGACGGTGTCGGGGTCTGTGCTCACATCTTGTAGGTCCGGGACAGACGGCACCTCGACCTCCTGCTCGTGCTGTGGGACCGGCTGCAGTTCATCGTCCGCTGTTGTGCTGCTGTAATACATGCACAAGCAATGTGCACAAGGAGCAGTATCTCTGTAGAAAAATATATTTTCGATGTCGTTTGTGCTCACCTCCTGAAGCCTGATGTACGACTTCCAAAGAGAATCGGACCGAGACTTCTGTATTCCCGCTTGTGTGAGCCAGCGAGGTGACACTCTATACTTCTCATAGGTCAGCATACTTTTCAAACAGCGAGCAAAGGTGTTAGACAAGGGAGTAGGAGATTTGTACCTATTACACTGTAGAGCCCGAGGGAGGATATTCAAGTACGTCAACTCCACACGGTTTTTGGTGTCGGCCACTCCCCTTAAGCATAAAGAGCTTCTTACCATTCTGAATCATAGTATCGGAGATGTTTTTCGTAGCAGCATGATGATGCTGAAGATTCTGGTCCTTAAGACAGTACTCCACCATGTAACAAAGATACGAATACCTTTGTTAGATAGTTATTAAACACAAATTTCTGCCCCCAGTGGTCTGTCCCTGTCCCACTCCAACGCCTGCGAGATACGTTTCTTGACCTGCACACAGGACTTCCCGTATATGCAAATTACACCCTGAAAGTATAGATGAAAAAGTGAGCCACCTCTCTCAACGGAAAAAATACCAGAACACCGCAATTGAGTTTTCTTCTGTTACGTCTATCATTTGAATTTTATGTTTTGTTAATCACATATCATTCATATGAGAGGATCTATAACTTCCTCTAATATCTATAAGTCAGCTCAAATACGAACGTCATGTCCGTAATTCCCTCCGGTGATCTTAGTACATGTACAAAACTTAATCCCGTGTGCTCATGCAACATGGTGATAACTGAGGCCCCCTGTTGTTCCGTTGCATATTGTTGATTTCTTATGGGAAAGTTCCTTTCAAGTACTATTGAACTACTGACGCTCTCCACGGACCCTTTTTCCCTTCTGACTCTTGAAATACAAGATAAGGGCACAGCATGAATGCGAGCTGAAACTTGACATTATTGAATCCTCATTCAACGTAAGGAAGCTGATGTTGACGATGACTGCAGTAGAATTCTGCAGGTGAATGCAAATCTTCTGCAACTTGTTTTTGCGTAGGGTTGTGAGGACATTTCCCTGGAATGATACTCGGGTCTACTCTGTCAGCTGTAGTGTCCATGATCTCTGGTCAGGCCTACAGAGACATTCCGTTGAAGGCAACGTTAAGCTCAGCCATTTGGGTGTATGACGGAGTTGTGAGCTACCACTCTACAGAGTGCTGCCCCTGAATACGCTGGCAACGTTGTTCCTGACTGCAGTGCCAGGTGTTAATTGTCTCGATACTTGTTTCTGGACTACCGACGCCCCGATGAAAAGATTCTGCCTGAAATTCAGAGCGAAGATCACCAAGTCGTTGTGATTATCACAAGGCCTACTCGTGTGAAGGCAAATGTCTGCTCCCATCTTCTTCACAGCACATTTGGGTCCGTCTTACCGGACAGCCCTTGAAGATAATGATAAACTACAAATGACCACCTTCTTGAAAATCATGGATCCTAGCCGACAGCTGCAAGAACTGAACATTTGACGAGGTACGGCCTTCCTACTGGTTGCTGGTGACTGCGTAAAGTCAACAATAAGGGCAGAAGAGGATAGAGTCGACGAAGCGTCATCAATCAGACACGTGAAAACCGCTGGGCAAAGCGGGGAATAAGAAGGTGGGGGTGATGGTAGTCGCTTGTTTGTGGAAGAGTGAAACTCTCCGACTTCCACAGCTCAAGGCTGTGAAACCCATGGAACCGCCCACACCTTCGCGGTCGCAAGAGACCATCGGCAAGCGAGATTATGTTTTCATCGTGAACCCCAACGGTGCAAATGGGAAAACAGGAGAAACATGGCGAAAGCTTCTCCCAAAATTGACTGCACGACTCAGTAAGGAATGGAACGTTTCAGAACGACTTACCACGGGTCCTCAGCACGCCACGCAGCTCGCAAGGGAGGCCATTCAGGAAGGAGCTGCAGCTGTAATTGCAGTAGGAGGGGATGGTACACTCCACGAGGTAGTCAATGGCTTTTTTGAGAGCGGAAAGCTGACCAAACCAAAGGGCATAGAGGCGCACACTGCACCATCAACAGCTCTTGGGTTAATACCCATGGGCACAGGATCTGACTTCGCTAGGGTGTTTGGTTGGAATAATGACGCGAGTAAAGCCATAGATCGCCTTTCTAAGGGAGAGAAGAAGAAGATGGATGTTGGGCACGTTGTCTACGGCAAGGAGCGCAAGGAGCGCTTTTTCATTAACGTCGCAGATGTACATCTTAGCGCAAAAGCAGGGTTCTATGCCGGAATGCATAAGCGGATAGGAAATCTCTGTTATGTGGTTGGCGCCTTGCAAGGCTTCCAAGGTCACCAGAATCGTGATCTGAAAATCAGGGTTGATGATGGCGAGTGGGAAACCTGGTCGAATGTGACAGCCATCTGTGTGGGTAATAGTAAATACTTTGGCGGGGGAATGAAAATTACACCTTCTGCTGATCCTTCTAGTGGCGATCTGGAGGTTGTGATCATCAAGGAGTACAAGTGGTATGACTTCCTACTGAAACTGCATACTCTGTATCTAGGTTCCCACATTAGACAAAAAAATGTTACCTCCATGAAAGTGCGGAGCATAGATGTTGCGGAGCTCGCTGCATCTTCACAAGAGAATTATACTGGTACTTTTGTCCAGGCAGATGGCGAGCATCTAGGTTTTCTCGACGCGTCCTTCTCGGTTTTACCCGGTGCCATAGATTTCATTCGATAGACGTTCACATTACCTGTAAATTACGCACTAGATGGGCAGTCTTTTAAGTTCTTTGTTATCAGCAAGCTGCCGCAGACTTTGGCAGCGGTACAAACTGACCTTGGGTGAAAACTATCCCGGGGCAGAGGTTCCTGCACGCTCCGCACCAGAAGGTCCTCAGGACGATATAAACTTTAGAGGTATACCGGTCGTGGAGTTTTAACGAAGATTTCACTGCGAGAGACAAACGGCATTTCCTCGGCTTTAAGCTTCAGTATTACAGAGGACATCGTGGAGCCTGCTTCATTGACACGTTTTAACCAAGGGACTTGAAAGTGTTGTGTACCATGTGTAGGATATGTTCCTCTTTGGGAATCTTGTTTGCACATATAGAGAAACTAAGACTCGTTACTGCTGTTCAGGCCAGTGGGTTAGTTTCTTGTCTTTCACCACGCTTGACTGAAGTCTGTTACTTTTCAGTCAATAGAGACACTAAGAGTTCTTATTCCGGCGTTAGTGTATGATATCATTGAAAGATAGGTCGACCGAAGTGACAAGACATCCGAAGATTCACAAGGAGAGGTGTGTATAGTATGGTCGAAAGATAGTTTGACGGAGAGACTTGACCTCTGGAAATCGCAAATAGCGGTCGTGTATAATATTGTTGAAAGATAGTCTGCCCGAAGAGACTCTACATCTGAAGAGTCAAAACAGAGAAAAAGAGTAACACGTTTTCTCGTCTGCACCTGCCAGTGGACTGCCTCTAAAATAGAAGCTTGCCTGCTTTCATAGCTGTATCTTGCAGAAGAATTGAAGGCCTAATAATGGCTGAATTGGAGGGATGCAAAGCACGTCTTTGTCAAGCAATAAAAGGGGATGACCCAGCTCAGTGTTAATACTCAAACACGGTAAGGCGTTGGAGTGAAATCATGCACAAATGGTAGCGTTTCTGTTCTGTAAACATTGTTAAATTTTGAAACCTTGAAATAGCTGAACCGAAGTAGCTTTTAACCTTTCGTTGGAGGGTTGTACGACCCAGCGATGCCTTCTACAGCATAAGCTAGCACATCCCCGCGTGGTGAGGACCAGCGAAGAGCACTTCAGGAGCAATTTTAAAAACCGAACAAGTATGCTCTGGTGCTGTTCCACAGAGAAGACAGGGTAGAGTGGTTGGTGTGATGGTCTCTTTCCCCAGAGTATGTTTTGCAATTGAAAGCTGGAACTGCAGATTCAGCCAGATAACCACAAAAGTTTATGGTGTTCATCAACTCCTATACATATGGCCGTAGCTGTTCCCGGCGTAACAGAGTAACTAGTTACTCTGTTACACTGCTATAGCTTCTAGGATTGGCTTGGGACAAATCAAGATATGCATCAACATGACTAGAATTTCAAAGTCCAGAATGAACGGAGAGCATCACTTTAAAGTAAATGACACAAGTCCAGTCTCTTTCGTGTTTTATCTTTTACTTGACAGGCCTAAGCTTTCTCCTGGTGGCGGAACTTGAAAGTATTTAGTCAGTTACTTACGCGAAGCCCCGTGGAGTACGGAATAGCCAAGGCTATTTTCTCGCCAAAGGGTTTCAACCTTCCACTTTTCAAATTGAAACGAATAGGCTCCGGAAATTTGGACAATTCGAAAGACGAGACCAGAAGCTTAATGTGTTCAACTAATTGGTGTTGGTCTTCCATCACATGTTCTCTACGATCTGTAAAACATCGTCACACTGGTGTTGAGGACAAGTTCAACTTCCAAGTAGCTCGGAGAATTCTGGCGGTCCATTTTCAGTCGACTGTCCGCAGTGTTCTACCATCACGAACTGGAAATTGTACGAGGCGCTACGGAGTAACTCTTGCCTTCCACCTGATCTAGATGCTCGGGCACCTCAAATCCAGCAAAACGGTCTTGAACAAGCCCTCTTTAGGAGGACTGCAAGAATTACTGACTGTAGCATATAAACTGTGTGCACGCCCGAAATTTCAAGACTAAGGGAAGCACAGATCAAGGAGCACTATTATATGTTAGACCCTTTGACAGGGACATTCGTATTTTTCTCAAGGTCGCTCAATGGGAACCCCCTCACTGGTGGGACTGTAGGCTTTTCCTGACGACATTGATACTTCTCGGTAATTTGGATGGGATTATTGTTTGCGCAAACTTAGCATCCGAGTGCAGATTCCCTGCGAGCTCTATTCACATTTCGGAAGCAGAAATCGAAGCAAGTGCGCGCAGCTGGAAGGACGTTGGCTGCTTATCTTACAGTGATTTCCAGGCTGGAATAATGCATGTAGTTCTGCAGGCTGGGTCGCAATCGCATGCGCTCCGCTTGCAGCTCTATGCGTCGTCCCCTCATCTACAGGTATTATTATTTGTCTTCCACTTTTGGTAAAGGGACCGTATCAACAGGTCGACGTCGTTGTAAGTCAGTGATGTGACATTGCACTGTTGTTTAATTGTCGTCGTATGCATTGCCCATCGATGCCATGGTGAGCACACAGACTGAGATAGGGAAAGTGGTTATATCTGGTAGAGAAAGACGCACTCAGTGCAGCAGATTGTCGCAAGAAACAAAATTTGGTAGGTGATTTTGGTGATTCCAGACGGTGCGTGTGATGAGCTCGCAGTGTCGTTGTAGAAACTTGATAACTTACACAGCTTTCGCGGTGAAGCCGGAAGCATGGGAAGAAGATATTACTATTCCAGTTTTGCCTCGACTGCCAGGGCGGTAGGACTTTGTTATGGACGTTGAAGCTTATCGACACGAATGCTCAGCCCGAGTCTCTAAGTTGAACGGTGTTGTTCAATGGGTGAACGCAGCACCGTGGAAATACGCAATAATTGTTTGACTTTGACACACTTTGACGAAAACCACACTGTTTCGTCGATTCCAGGCCCTTCCTCGAGCAAGAGGGTTTTGCACATCCGCAGAGGAGCTCGGCAAACTTGAGTCTGGTCATAGAGGGCCTTGTCTCGTCTTGCTGCGTAACTGCAAAGTCTCCCCAGAAGACTTCAACGTACATATACTGTCAACTTTCTTGCGAGGGTACACAGAGGACAGAGTCCACTCCTTTCTGTGCTTTCATGTACTAATCAGTCTCATAACTGAGTGTAATTCACAAACAAACAGTCGAACTTTTAGAACGCCTCATATGACTATTTGCGTTATTCACCTTCCGTCATAGTGAATAAAGCTGTCATCTCATGTATGTCTAAACCTAAAAGTTCGTCTGTCAACACGGATCTGACCTGTTTTTCCTTGTCCCTCTTTGGTAGTCCTTCTCTCAAGCTGTGTGTTGAATGATTGAGATGCAGGTATGTTGTGCGAGTATACTGGTTGGAGTATGTCACCTCCTCCCGGACTGATCTTATATCACAATTAAACACGTTGGTTCAGCATCATACTCAAAATCCTCAGTTAACTGAGGATCCCGTTCTTTTGGGTAGGTGCGTACATCCTCATTTTCCGGCAGCTCCAGGGGTAGATTCCCTTAGTACTTTTTTATCACCTGCAATAGATAGATTACCTCCAACGTGTCCAGTTTCACCAGAGCGAAGATGGATAGAGCTGCTTGTAAGAGCCTAATTATCTTACAACCATGTTGCTATCGATGCAGAGATGAAAGGTCCAATTCGGGGGGCGAGGAAATCACCCGGCATGGTGGTTTGTTCGCAGAAAATGCTTCTCTAGATATGCTTATGCATCACCTGTCATTGGGCCCCTGTGATGGTCCAGTCTCTCCGGTCCATGACCTATCACAGAGAACGTTTGCTGAGAAGGATAAGAGGAAGCTGAAAGTGAGGTTGCAGACGTATCCTCGAAACTTAGCGGAGTCTTTGGTGGATGAGCTGAGAGACATTGATTGTCAGTTGCATGGTTTCTCTCAAAGTTTGTACGCGGTTGAAGTAGATGGAAGGTATAGATATGGGTTTCAGTCCGGAGCCCAGATGTACCTAGCTCCGTGTGATAGAGAAGACCTAGCGAAAGACTACATCGCAAGAGCAGCCTTGAAGCTTGAAGAAGTTACGCAAGTTTGTGGTTTTAAATTAACCAAGGACATGATCGGTAAGTTACGATTATACAGAAGTTCACAGAACCTACCACGAGAAACATTCCTTGTACACTTAACTACCGGTTAGCAGCAATCTCTATAAGTTTTCTGAATCCTACCTCGACCAGCAGTCCTCGGTAGTGTATTATGGCATTTGAGGCTTTCTCCATACTGTCCGTATATTTTGCTTGTGTCTCCAACCTGACAGTCGTGTTAACCTTTGGGTGCAGCAATGGATCTGGGTGCATCACCAGGGGCATGGACCCAGTTCCTGAGCAAGCATATAGGCAGAGTTATTGCCGTCGATCCTGCCGAGTTAAATGAAGAGGCGCTGCAACCCAATGTCACCCATATTCGCAGGCTGGTTGGTCTTCTTAAATGCATGAAAATTTAGCTAAGCTGAAGGTTCTAGGTATGAATTTAGAGGGTTGTCGCTCCAACTTCGAAGCTCCTTAGCCGTCCTTGAAGCTTATGCAGGGCAACTGTTTGAAAGTTATCTCTCACCGAGGTTAAGTCACATTACCAGGCACAAGATGCCACTGAGTACGTAGGAATTTAGTGGGTTGTGCGCTCCAACGTCCTTGAAGCTTATGCAGGGCAACTGTTTATAACTTCTCTCTCACTGTGGTTATTTCACATTACCAGGCACAAGATGCGACTGACGAGCTTGTGGCCTGGAGCGAAGGAAAAGGATATGACATGCTGGTCTGTGATGTTAACCGCCACCCAGTAGAAGCTGCAAACCTTGTTTCACCTTTACTGCCCTGCCTCAGAACCGGAGGTCTCCTAGTGCTCACACTGAAGTTCCATGGTCGTGGCAGGTCCGTTGCCTTGCGTTTTCTTTGTCCTCGTTGATTGCTTTCATCCCCTAGATCGTTAGCATTTTGAAGTATCTGCAAGATTTCAGCTGAAGCTTTTGTGGTAAATCGTTCTGAATTCTAATTCACCCCAACGAATATTGGTTGACTAAGAAGCTCAAGGTAACTACCACATGCGAGTACAGGGATAAGGAGCAAAAGGTGGACGAAATCAAGGGGATTTTCCGGAAGACTTTGACTAAAATGGACTGCATCTGGCTTCTGGCAAACAGCATATATGAGAGAACTTTTGTTGGCATCAAAGTCTAGCTCCTAGTTCTCATTCTTCACGAGTAAGTAGGAGTCAAACGACGTTCAGGATAATGCTTATACACCGAACTCAGTTGTTAGTCTCATGGTACTTGTTTACCATCAGTGTGAGTCTTTGATGGACATGTGCTATCTACTCTTCAGAGCTTCGTATCTAGCAGACATCTTTCTTGGTATGGAAGAGGATAGGGTAGTCACAAACCATTGCGCCAACGACCTGCTTAATTGTTGATTCATTTAGCCGTCGTGCTGTTTCAGTTTAGTGGCCATGCAGTAAAACAACAACTTAGCAGTTGAAGAGTAAATCGCAGCGTTTTAGCCCAACCACTAATCTCGAGTAGCGATATTAACAGCGAACTTCAAAGTGAAGGAAACGACATAAACATATATCCGTCTGACTTCCCCGTACATGAGGGAATTGTTCTCAACAGCTTGCTTTAGGCTGGTGTAGGCATAGTCATTCGGTCGATTGAATGACGATCTGACACTGGTTTATGGTTTAAAAGAGGTGGGAGAACTTGAACACCAACTCTGGAATACGGTCTGCTGAACTGGAAACTGCTTGAGAGTTCAAATGCTCTCCCAGAGAGGAAGCGGACGAGATCCAAGAAGATATGGTCATGGTCACGCCCGGGGTTCAGTATAGACCGGCAGAGAAGAATTGGAGGAAGAATACCAGTTCTTGGACGAAAACATGAGTGCAGAAGGTAGTACCATGAACTCGGTGTCTTATAAACGAGATGAGATACTCAAACTCTTAGGAACTCGTGATGTTACGAGGAGTTGGGTTAGGACGTATCTCGACAGAGTATGATTTTTCATCCTCTAACCAAGACGATCATAACCTGACGAATAGAAAGAGGAAGGAGATCCAAAACGAGTTACATTAATAAGAATCTTCAGTGTCTGGCATCAGTTTGTCGTAAACATTGATCACTCGTCGTTCAGTGAATTCTTGTGGGCAAAGAGAAAACTTGAATCTTGTGTTGTTGCTGTCGAATGGAAAGGATGGCTAGCCACTCGATGTTTACAACTGTTTCCTAGTGAGCGTCGAGCCTCAATTGCAGGGCTCAAGTCTCGATGGAGAAAATTCATCTGGTCAAACAAGTACAAGCTTCACCTGCAGCAGTGACCTGGATTGAGTGAAGCAGAGGCCCAACAGGACTACTGATGGTGATGGAATGGAAGGGGTAAAGGTTCAACTGAAAGTTCTGCTCTTAAGAGTGAGTTACAGCCACTAATGAAACTAGCTGGTTCAAATTCTGAACTTCTCGAGATGCATTCAGGTTTAACGGCGATGAACTCAGACATTGACCAGATTATTGGTCATATAAATAGTCCCAAAGCTGAAGAAAGTCATCCTACCCCGCCTCTATCGCTCGCTTTTATTCGGAAGGATATAGCTACTGTAACAGTTGTGATAAATTCAATCCCTCTATGTTTAGATTAAGCAGTTCCTCTTTGTTCATGTGCGAGGCGAGGGGTCAATCTTTTCTCTTTGATTTGTTTTCTATAGCTGTTTTCGCCGTGTAGCTCTTACACTGATTTCACCAACCCCCTGCGGCACCCCGCTCGCGAGTACCAGGAGGTCGAGGCTGATTCCCCACGAACCTCAGCCAAACGGCCGGAGATGAACCCCGAATTGGACTCGTAGTTGCCAGGCCGAGGGCCAGACCAGCACGCTAGGCGCGCCGTCTCAAGGAAAGGTCACTACATAGTGACCTTTCCTTGAGACACGGTACCATAAACATCCAAGAAGGTCACAGTGATGTTAAATCACAACCGGGCTTGATTCTAGACCCTTCTGGTCCTCTAAGGATAAGGGAAGTGCACTCGATGTCAAATCAACTTCTTAGAATATTACTCTTTGCAGTTTGTCATGCATTTCTCACACGAACCCTATATATCGTTCACGAACGAGAAAGCTAAGCTACTGCAACAAATCGCTGATGATCCGGTTCGATCTACAGCTCGAGGAGACTGAGGATCGATTGGTGTCTTCATACTTTGAACGTCCACACAAGTTGGGATGATTGATTTGGCTGGAAAGAACATTTCGGGGAGACTGAGTTACGACTTCAGTTATAAAATGGTGACTTTGATCTTGGGAGTTCAGCCAGTCCATGAACTGATGCATGGGTACTGTAATCTCTTTGGTGATTAAGTTAGTCTGATTAATGGATAGCTTAAACCACCTGGGCCCCTATTTTACCGGTGGGTTAACCCACCTCTAATCATTTTAGTCGTGACTAAGGAAAATCAGGCGGAGGTGGGTTTACCACCAGTAATGCGGACACTTGTCACGAATTTATTTGTTACTCTTTGATCTTCATCTACGATGCAAAATGTTCATCTCTTTGAGACCTAAAACCTGAACCAATCCAGACTCAAAACGGATCTCTGACGTGGACAAAAAGACAAAGAGAAAATTTCGGCATCTGTGACAGAATCTCGAAAATATTCCGTTTTTGAATTTCAAACAGTTCTAGTATGAAAATCTTTTGTTATTGTGACTCAGTGGATTCGAAATAAGAGAAAGTTCTACCTGAAAAGCGAAAAAACGAAAATTTTTTTCTCCCGCAGCGTACGTCGCCGGTCCGCGAGGACAGCCGCGTCCTGATTATGCTGCCGGAAACGTATTTCCGGTTGACCGGAATTTTTTTCCCGGTCCCGAACTCGCGTTTTCCGGTCCCGTTTCAGGTACCGGATTTCGTTTCCGGTACCGGATTTCGTTTCCGGAGCAGAAACCGGAAATTTCGCGAGGCGTTTTCTCCCATTCTCCCGTTTTCTCCCATCGTTTTCTCCCATCGCGAGGCGTTTTCTCCCATCTCTTTCCTTTCCCCGCAGTGCCCCCTTTCTCGCTGAGTCCTCCGCCCGCCCGCCCGCCCTTCCTCCTCCCCTCTCTCCTTTTGCCTTGCCTTCAGATCCCAGAAATATATTTTTTCACTTATTTTTTACTTTTCAGTCTAAGTCTCTTAGTCTAAGTCTCTTAGTCTTTCTGTCTTTTGTTTTATAATTGTAGTTCTCTTCTGAAATAATTATAGTTTTTTTGTTGTTGTTAGGATTTTTTTGTGAGCTTATTTTTCCTCTTCTGATTTGGGAAATAAGAGTGGTCATATTGTTATTTTATATTTAGTTCAGATTATTATAATTTTATTTCAATATTTTTATCTTCTGGAGGTGATTTTTTGGGTCTCTAACTGACAAGTACTGGACCTCCGGACGGATAGGTCCGTTTTACTTGTCAAGTTTGGCGTTCATGCCTCCTAGAGTACATCCACCACGACCGGGCGATAGACATAGATCTAGAGGATGTCCGGAGGTCCCTGGAGGGTTGATTAGGGTCCCAGAGTCGTTGCTTCCGCGGTATGTACAACTGATGCAACTTTTGGGACCTGGTGCAGGGCATGCTGCGGTTATGAACTTTCTGTTTGCAACCTCTCGGGTCGTTATTGATCAAATGATCAGAGAGGCAGAGGTTCGAATAGAGATTCCAGATGTAATTCCAGAGGAGGGTGATTTGGATCTACTTGCGCCTGAGATGGATGATGATGAGTTTGTGGCCGATCTAGATGTTTTGAATGCGTTGGGTGTTCAGGTATGATCGTCTTTCCATCTCTTTCAAGCAAGCTCAAATATGCATGTAAAGTTGTGAATGTGTGTGCATTATAATTTTCTTATTTGAATTGGCATATTTTATCTATAGGTGGCAGATGACGTGGGTGACTCTCAAGTCCCATTAGATCCAATACTAGATTCTCAGATCCCCAATGAAGGCTATCATCGTGAGCCACATGAGAGAGACATGGGAGAAGTTGACATAGATGTCGAGGATCTCCCGAGGGTTGGATTCGTATCTTTGTCTCGATTGAGAGAATTCTTTCAGGACTTCAAGGTGAAGTGCCCTCACGTCGGATGTGATAAGCTCTTGTTACCTCCAACAATCAAGGCTTTCCATCAGACTTGGAAGTTGAAGTTCAGTTGTGAGTGTCAGCACAAGTTTGTTTGGTTGTCGACGGAGATGGAGTTGTATTATGGGATCCCCGATGTCGTGTGCCGTATGTATCATTCTGCATTATGTGCGGGATTAGGATATACACAGTTGGATTCAATCTATGGAGAGGTTGGCCTACATCCTATAGGACGAAAGCACTTTTATGGATTTCAGAGCGGGAGGAGACGAAGGATAGGATGGATTCAAGCAACACTTGACCGATGGACGATCAAGAAAGAGGAGGTTCAGTCGGAAGTTCTTGCACGACATTTTCCGGACTTGAACCATGTACCCATAGGAGGTGAGAGAACTCACACTGAGCTAAGTCACTTGTTTATTACTCATGTTGTCATATCAGTTGCATAAGTATTCTTACTCATAATGTCCTAAATATGTATTTTTGAATTTGTCTTGTATGTCTTAGGAAACTTTGTTGTGTATGCTGATCTCCGTTACGACTCCACCCGTAATGGTTACAATGGCACTTGTGCATTCCTTGATGCGTCTGATGGTCGAGTCATCGAGATGGTGAATATGACTCGAGTCGAGGCAGGAGGAAATTCATGGTTGATCGAGGATGCGGCATTTGAGATCGGGATCCAGCGATTGATAGCACGTGGTATTGTTCCCGACGAGGTTGTCCATGATGACAAGTCATCAGTGGATGTTTTATTGCGTCGACACGGCATTGTGAGCCAGAAGGACCTATGGCACAAGTGTGCAAGAACGTGATCAAGAAGTTTTTAGTGGAGGTGCAGACCAAGAAGCGTCCTCCCGGTGGTGTTGATGATGCTGAGGTGATTGCTGACCTTGAGCTCCTTACAAAGAGACAACTGGAAGCATGGCTTCGATCTCAAGGAGCTTCGACTATGGGAAATAAACCCCTGTTGGTTCAGCGAGTGGCTGGGATACGAGATCTTCGAGATAGTGAGATCGTCGGTTCTCGACGATATATGTATCCAGAGCTGATGACTCACGGTATTGCAGACAAGCTGAAGGGATGGATCTACACTTGTTGTCAGCTGAATGCGAGGAGGACAGTCATGGTTGGTGGTCGTTATCTGACTGATGGTGAAGACGACACGAGCATCTTAGTCAAGGACATTCAGAATGCAGCCGATCATTGGGCAGGAGATCACAGGACGTGCATGACTCTACCCGGAGACAGACCTTGTTGCAATATCTCAGACTTAAATAGACCCGCATCGGACACATATTATCTACGAGGTATGTTCTCAATATTCTATAATGAATAGTTGCTTAGATTAAGATTAGCTTAGACTTGAGCACTTCCTTATGAGGTAAACCCTAAATGATGTCTGCGTTGTAGATTCTCCCACTCATCGAGCTATGGTAGAATTCATGAAGAAGACCATTACGCCAGCGAAGATGCGATTTTATACTAGAGCTCGAGAGAACTATATGTCGGAGACTTTCAATTCGGTCATAAACAAGTTTGCCACGAAAAGGACGCATTTTGCGAAGTCACATGAAGCTCGATTGGCAGCCTGTTGCATGGACTGGAATGAGAACATACGTCGGGAGCCCATCAAGATTTATCAACGACGTCCTCAACATACGACAGTGCGCCACTGGACTCAAACACGTCGAGAGCTACCAGAGAGGACAACTGCATGGAAGACTGAGTTGAGGGATATGATATTCGGCGAGCATACTGCAGCGGCTATGTAAGTACTAAAGATGCCCCTTCACGATTTGAGTGTGTTTCATTCCACACTATCTAAAATATATCTTTTGGTTGTGAATGTTGATTAATACTCAAACTAACAATTTGATTGTATCTACGCAGATAACGATCATCTGGTACCAGCGTACCATTTTGTCATATTTTACCCAAGTTGAATATTCAACATACCACATACACTTTTTCATCATCTTATATAACTTGATAATTTTTGTATAAGGATAAATATCTTTGAACATCGATTTTGATTTATCATATAATAAATCCTCCTTGTGCAATTTCTTTTCCAAGTACTTTGTCAGTTATCATGTTACACGTTCAATACAGATGCGACTTATTTACAAATCTTCAGATTTCAGCTGTGTACTCAGACACACTATTTTTCACACTAAGACTTGGACAAATTTTCTCTTGCTTTTTATGCTAAGGAGGAGACTTACTATAAGCTCGAGTCTTTGTAAGCTAGTTTATAGTGTAAGGAATTTTCTACTGTAAGCTCGTTTCTGCTGTAAGCTCGTTTTTTGGCAGAGGAAGTTTACACTGTAAGCCAGAATTTTGTATATAAGAGTTTTTCTCTGCAGATTTTTCTGGCATTTTACTATAACCTCGTTTGTTTGTAAACTACTTTATACTGTAATGATGTTTTTTCTCTTACTGCGTTTTTTTTGTAAGATCGTTTGTTGGCAGGTCGAGTTTTTACTGAAAGGCAGAAAATTCAGTATAAGCGTTTAGTTTGAAAATTTTTTCTGTTCGCGACATTTTTCTGTAAGCCTCTTTTTTTCGGCAAGCCCGTATTCACTTCGAATTTCCTGTAAAATTTTCCTCTTCGCGATATTTTTCAGTAAGCAGCGAATTTTCGGTAAGCAGGAGTTCAGTTTGTTTTTTCTGAAAGAGTGTTTTTTCCTGTAAGCGATTTTTTCCTCAAAGACTGTTTTGCATGGTATTATACTAACTCTTTACAAGAGTTTACATTATCATTCAAAAGACTCTTGACATGCTACAGGGGGTTGAACCCTTGAAAGCCCCCATCTGGGCATAGCATCTCGTAGGAGCTGATGCAGCAGCTCCTAGACCCGCTACTCAGGATGCAGAATGCATGCAGCTAAAAAGAAAACAAGGATATGAAAAACAAACTGTACATCAGACAACAGAAACAACAGAAACATGAAAATCAATTCTGAAAACCTACAAAGACTTCGCTTTCATCATGAAATTCGGATTTTACTGCAGCTTCAAGGAGTTCAGGCAGCTGCTTTCGTTCTACATAACCAAGAAGAAAGGAGAGCTCTCTGTAAATTGCAAAACGTTTCTTTTTCGAAGTATCCTCAGTGTAGCAAGCAGAAATACAAGCTATCAATTCACTCTCAAAATCCCATAAGTGTGCACCTCCATCAGAGGTAACAAAAGCCACCACAGCTGCACTATAAGTAGGGAATGATGCTCGCAGTTCTTGTGTTGTGAAAGATAAACGACTGTCACCAACACACCCACCCGAAACTATCCAAACATCTCTCAACTCTTGATCAGCCATCACCCTCCGTCTCTTCACCTTATGAGGCATTGAACCTATCTGAACTCAGAAAGATGAACCCAGAAAGAATACATCACTCACAGTGCACCCCCTTGCAGTATCGAAAAGAACCAGAGACAGGTGCACTTGCAGTATCGAAAAGAACCAGAGAGAAGCCAAAACCGCGAACTGAGAAGCATAAAGATCCGCGACAACGAGAAGCTCAAACGACTGAGACAGGAAAACAGAGAACTGACAAGAAATGACGGAGTGACAACGAGCGTGAAGCCGCAGCAACAACGATAAAGCCGCAGCGATGGCTGCGAGAGGTCTGAACCTGCACCCGCACCTGCAAATGTGAAACCGGAAAACTGAAAACAGTTCAAAATGACGAAGTGACAGCGAGCGCGAAGCCGCAGTGAGAACGGTAAAGCCGCAAGGATGGCTGGGAGAGGCCTGAACCTGAACCTGCAAAACGTGAAACCGGGAAGCTGAGAACGATCACGAAATGACTCAGTAACAGCGAGCATGAAGCCGCAACGATGGCTGCAAAACGATGAGTCTAAACCCGCTGGCACCCTGCAAAATGACGATAACGCCGAGAGTGAAAGAACAAAGCGTCCGTCTATCAACGAAGTCGAAAGCCAAACAAGCAAGTCCTGAAATGCCCGACCGAACGCCGTCGCAGGGAAAAAAGCAAGAGAGAGTGATGGACTAAACCCAGTCAAACGCTCGACAAATGAGAGAACGAGCCTGAAAGCAAGAGCGTCCGCGTGAAATGAGCCTGAAAGCAAAAGCCTGAAAGAAACGAGCCTGAAAGAGCAACGCGTCCGCCTGGGAAGAAGAAGCCGTCCAGCCACCAAGAAAGCCGTCCAACCACACAGCAAAATTATGTCCAAAGACCATCGACCGAATGCTGCCGCATGGAATACCGCCAAAGAGCGAGTGATGGCGAGGAAAACGACGCAAAACGACGCCAAACGACGAGGGCCGACGACCACCTGAAACAACCAAAAAAACCACCTGACAGCCACCAAGAGAAGTCGACAAATCACGTCTCCAAAGAACGTCGATGGCGAGGAAGAGAGCTTGCGATAAAACAACTAAAACCGCCTGACAGCCACGCAGCAGAGACGCCAAAGTACAAGTCAAAAGAACGTCGATGGCGATCCAACGAGCTTGCGAAAGTGGCCAGAGGAAGCGAAAGTGTAAACGAGGACGATGCCGCAGCGAGCGAGCGAACGAAAGTTTACGCGAACCCTAACTCGGCGATGCGCGCCTCCCCTGAAAAGTCACTTGAGGTCTCCGGGCATGGCACTGTGCCGCGCAGCCTGGCTGTACGCGGTACAATGCCACGTAAGCATTCCACCAGTACGCCCCTTTTATAGGGGCACTGGTGGTTTAATTTGCCAAGCCCCGTGTGCATTCTGTGTGGTCAATGGATCAGATTATGGATTTTGCAGATCACGTAGTATATAGGTAGGTTATGGCCACTCTGTCTATTTTAGTGCCCAGCGAACATAGTAGTTTATCCGTTTTTTCTCACAGTCTTTAAGTATATTAATATTCTTTGTTATCTCCACAAACACAGGGTAATTATTGTGAGAGAAAACACAATCTCTGTTTTTAGGTTTCATGTGACTACATTCAAACCACAACCTGTAGAAAACCTTTTACAGGAGTTACTTCGCTACCCATAGCTGTTTTTACGGATTATGGGTCCTAAGGTTTTTGACTACCCGAAGTGCCTGTTTATGGCAACAGGGCTTTTCTCCTATCCGTTCTACGTATACGTGTCTTTATTTTCAGATATTGACACAAACAAAAAGCTAACATTAATGTTAATTAATTTACAGCCAATATAATGCTCACTACGGAAGGATTTCCAAAGACGTAAAATTTTTGCGTACCATCTCTATTGGTAGTACGTAAAATTTACAGCAAGAGTATATTTATGCCATTTACAGTGAATTTATGCTGGCAAGGTTGAGTGGCCCTAATAGACATCTATGTTCATTTCTGATTGCCTCGTAAAACAACACTCTTGATTCAAAAGTGACTCTTGTAGAAAAAAATGAAGTTCTTAATTCCCAAAAAACATTAATAAGAGTCAAAGAGTTCCTTACAGATCTTGCACCTACACCGTGATGATAATCTTGGTGAGTGATCTATGGTTTCTTAGAGAATGATTTTGCGTTTAACCACATGTCCCTTAACATGGATCCTGTAGTAGTCTCACAGTATTACAAATAAATGCGCACGTGTTTTGTCGGACACTTAAGTCTTAAGCGTGTCATTAATCGCGTTCCTGCTAGACGGAGCAGACGACTCAACTGACAGAGTGAGACTAATGAGAATGGTGGATGTAGAATGGTCGATCAAGCACCTGATATATTTGAAATTTACCGCTCGTTACTAGCTCTTGTCTTTCCAATCTTGTCATTTTTTGGTGTAGCTTGCGTGAAAAACTGTGAGTTCGTTCATTGGTGTATAGTTCTTGCGTAGCCGGTTACAGTAACCACGGCACTGCTTATTAGCAATGGAGTGGGAGAAAAGTATTTTGTTATCACGATTGAAGAGACGATGGTGGAAGAATACTCTCCAGTGGAGACGATGACAGAGGACTCGTTTCTTTCATCGAGTAGGGCTTTACAGCAAGGTCAGAATGCAAAATTTGGGTCAATTTCATGTCACATCGTTAATTACAGTAGCACGCAGCGATTTCCATGGAAGTACACTTATAATGCTTGTTCTCATCGATATCCGAATGAAAGACTGTGTATGGTTAGCCGGAGGAAATCTGTCCGATGTCATCACTCTGTAAAATCAGTGGAATTGTTCTGATTCAGCTTGTATGCGTGCAATAGTTCTATGAACGGATCATCGTTGCAGTTGACTATATTCAATGAAGCCATCAAGTTACTAGAAATGACCGCCACCAACTTTAGAGAGCTCAGTGCAGAGCGACAAGATGACGTTGTGATCCGATGCGTGCTACATTTTCCTCAAGTTTTATTGTGGATTCGATCAAGCGATAAATATTTGATAGTCGATCGTATGAAGAGAGTGCAAATTATGACACACTCAGCTGTGAGACGCATATCAATACAATGATCAAGATCCAGTCAGCAAAAAAATGAGAAATTTTCTAGTTGTACTCAGTTAGAACGGACAGCGAGTTTTGAAGCGTAGCTGAAAAATGACAAGTGCTCTAGCTCTACTCAATCCGGAAAGAGCGTGAGTTTTGAAGAGTTTGAAGATATGAGACGATGTTTGGCTGAGGTTTATGACATGCTCAAAGTTAGAAATGATAGTGTAGAGGATGTGATCCTCGACAAGAGACATGATGATTTGAATAAAGACTGTATTCTTTTTCACTGATTCTTGTCCTCGATTAAGAGTTCTACACAGGAATCAAGCGTACCACGACCCATCTCCTTCAGAGCGAAATTTCGGCCATCGACTACCGAGACATGAAGGTTTACCGCACCCGCCGTTTGCACACTCTTGCCCATTCTGATGTCTTGGGCTCCTACAGACGAGGGCGTTCTCTTTCAGAGATTTCTAAGACCCGGGTGTCAAAAATTGTGAAGAGTTACTTCGCTTAGCATAATCGTACTTCCAGTCCTACACTATGTCATAGAGTCCTCGATACATTTCCATCGTGAAACACATTCGCTGTTTGAGATTTCGTCGCATTCAGACTAACACACATCAAGTAAAGAGAACCATCATTTTCTTGACACCTTGGTCTATATGGTTCTTTGACGCTTTCCTCCTCTGTTGTCATCAGTAGTTCGCATGGTAAGCTCTTGAGATCCAATCTTTCATGCACGACTGCACACGATAGACGCCAAACACGGATAGGATTTTGACGCTGCATTTATCTTCTCTGTTGACACGCTTGATCGTTTGGTTACCCCATCAACCGACATGTTCGCCATATCAGCTGAGATTACTTCAGCATCGTAGCTTAAAGTGTTGTTAGAAGCCCCGAGATGATTTACGAGACGATGTATTGCACAAATGTCTAAGCAAGCGAGACAGAGCCGTGTTTGGTGAGTTGAGAAGTAAAAGTATCTCCCCCAGAATAAGATCCAGTTCAGCAGAATGAGCTGACCTCAGCTCGCGCCCTGGTAGTTTGCTTACCATTATGCGAGGACATGTTCAAGAATGAAGTTTTGGGATATCTAACAACTACATTCATGCATAGATCATTGGACGAACAAGTTCAGATTACCGCACTTTACAGTGCAGTGGCTGGTATACTACTTTACCTCATCCTTACAGCTGATTCTGCAAACAGTTTGGTTTATCCTACTACACAGTGCTGGAGCAAGCTAGCTAGTTCGTCATCTCAGAACCGAAGGTGATACAATGTGAACGACAGTAGTGACATTCCTCTCTAGCCAGTGAGCCTAGTCAGTGAGCGTATTAACGATCCTGGACCTTTATAGGGTTTCCATAGAGCTCAGTCAGTGAGATTTGATGATATTGGTAGTATAGCAAAAAGAACCAAAGGTTCTGCACTCCGGGAAAACAATACTCATTTCCCTAGGCATACCACTCATTCCAGAGGTATGCCCAAAAATGAGAAAATCCTCTAGAATAACACCACTCATAAGCCTCTTCTGCACACAACTCGTATATCTGCTGAGCTAGTAAGTATGTGTGTGGACCTACTGGAATGAGTGAATGCAGATTAAAATGACGCGTGAGCCAACTGATGACCTCTTTTCTGCATCCTATCGGTACGGTATGACCTGCAACAAGAGTACAATCACAACACCATGCTGCATCTATAAACGTAAATATCTCATGAGCGGCTTGAGCATTGTAAGGAGAAATACCCCTTTGTATCATCATTATCCTAGTTTCAATGGCTGATTGTGCATGCTTTAGACACAACTGAATGTAAGGGCGCACAAATACAGTATGCATGGCTGAAATCTGTCCGCTATCTTTGTCTGTGAGAAAAAATATTAGCTTCAAATCAAGTTTAAACACAGCAGACATCCACTGCACAAGCATACTGGTCCGCGTATGCTCCAAGTCTACAGTCTTTACAGGCTTACCCCTATCGTTGTATTTTCTATTGTAGAACATGTACGTCAAGGATAACCCAAAACCCCCTACATTGTCACTCAAAACACACAGCATTTGTTTTGAATGTGCTATCAATAATCACTTCAGTTACCTTATCCGCATGTTGAAAGAATAGTGTAGTGAAAGCAAACACTGAGCAAGACTCCTCGTTTACATATAATATAGATTTAAAACCCAAGGAAGAGTATTTTTCACTATCTAGAACCACTTGTGCACTATGCAATTGATCTGATACATTTCTCATGTATGTCCGAGATAATATATTATTGATATGAGAATTAACTTGACTGCGTCCATGGCTTCTTTTTTTTGACTTTTTGGTGATTTGAGTAAGATCGATGAGATTCTCAAGACAGAGATGGATACAATTTAGGTTTTTGAACGTTGAACTTAACTGCATTTTCCAAGTATTGGATCGCACATTTGAGACATTGCGTGGTCCTTAAATGTAGGACCTTCGTACCCAATTAGATGTTGATACAACAACATTATTTGTTGTGCAGCGATGTCTACTGTGATCTTAATCGATCCTCGACAAGAATACCTTATTATCACTTTTCTTTTGCCGAGTTGTCTTCAGACAGAGCCCGCGGGATCAGATATACTACTCGCTTCCTCAACTAGTTTCCTAGAACTCTGTACCATGTCTTCACACGACTCACACACCAAAGATGAACGACCAACATGGAAGCCCTTTTGTGCAGTTGCCGTTCTAGTGTACTGAACTGATCAGTAATACACTGATCCACATTCTACGTCTGGTTTCAACAAGTTACGAACAAGAAAAACATATCTCTCTAACACGATTTTGCGAGTAAAACCATCCACAGTCATGTCTGCCAAGTTCAGTTTATATTCATTCAAAATATCTTCAGACAAACGCACTGTAATACAAGTTAACACACTCTTACCCTCAATTTTCTCTTCTGCAAACACTTCAGTGATCATATCCAAAAAATCAACAAAAGTACATTCCACTGACTCAACAACAGTTATTGTGTCCTCCTCGAGGTCTACTACCTCCTCTGGTTGCTTTCTCTTTGCAGTACATGCATTGCAAATTTTGGACAAATGAGGACTCAACTGATTACTTACAGATCTGGCTCGGGTGAATTGGTTCAATGGCTGCGTCTGGTT
The DNA here is from genome assembly GCA_036924285.1 of Asterella californica. Lineage (NCBI taxonomy): Eukaryota > Viridiplantae > Streptophyta > Marchantiopsida > Marchantiales > Aytoniaceae > Asterella > Asterella californica. Next base: position 24,572,921 of record JAYKYS010000006.1, on the reverse strand, counting down.
GCACCTGGTGCAGCATTAGCTCTCCATTGAAACAGATTCTCCACCAGATCCACCAGATTAGGTCACAGCTTGGTTTACTTTGGAACACAAACTTACTGAAACGTGAATTTATGAGATGACGCTGCTACAGTGCTAGCAAGAATTTAGATGAACTTTGAAGACGCATGCGTAAACTCACATTCCTAAATCCGAAACTCACCAAGATTCACGAATTTGCAGAACCTCCACACTTACATAGTTGATCTGCTCGTCTATTTCGGTTCGTGTCTTCGGCGACAATACAACATACAACATTCAATGCACAAATCTCCAAGTCATGAACTCTATTCGTGAACTCTAACCTCTAGTCATGAACTCTAGATGTGAAATGCTCAATTCTCCAATCCGCTCTCAACATCCGAGCGCATGTATTATGACGCATGCACATTCTACGCACAGGCGCATGTACTCCAACGCACACACCACGGTTCTTCTGAACCTAACTCGCGTTCAAGAAGCCCGGACGTCTTCATGCCGCTCCCTTCATGCTAAAGCTTCGACACTCACCATGATTCTTCTGAACCAAACTCTCGTTATCAAACTTACTGTTTGCAAATCCTCTAGAAGTCCGGACGCCTTCATGCCGATCCTTCATGCTAAAGCTTCGACACTCACTACGGTTCTTCTGAACCGAACTCTCGTTATCAAACCTACTGTTTGCAAACCCTCAAGAAGCCCGGACGCCTTCATGTCGATCCTTCATGCTAAAGCTTCGATTGAGACACGCACTACGGTTCTTCTGAACCGGACTACTCTCATTATCGCGATACTGTTTGCAAATACTCAAGAAGCCCGGACGCCTTTATGCCGATCCCTTCATACTAAAAGATAAAAGTCCGGTCGTGTTCATGCTAAATGATTTCACAGCAACGGTCCTGTTCAAGTTACCATCGTTCAGCAGGTTTCGCAGCAACGGTCATGTGAACTCTCCGTTGAACCAAAATTGGATTAACAGAAACAAAATTGAATTAACAAATTGAATTGAAACTAAACCGGCACGTTTAGCACTAAACGCCTGACACGGCACGCACACATTCATTTGTAATACTGTGAGATGACTACATGTGTCATTAACATTCATGCCGTATCAATCACTGAAAATTTATGCCACAAAAGACTATTCCGTGAGGGACTTCTGCAGAAGTCCCTCACGATGTCCCTGCAGAAGTCCCTGAGATGTTTGACGCTGCCGCCTCGGCTCAAAATATACGAATTGTCCAAGGAGTATATACGTAACATAAGTTCAAGTCCTTCATTCACCAATGCTCCAGAAATTTGCTTGATCACACCCCTAGTAAGTTTTTGAGCTTGATCACACCCCTCTTAACAACGTATTGCTTGATCACACCCTTTGTTGACTATTGTTTGTGAACTCAGTCACTTTGTGATGTTAGTTACATGTCGGATTGTGCACATCAGGTTCTGAGCATCTATCAGTGTGACGTGTCCTTAATGTTAAACATTCTGAATGACAGAAATATTTAGTCACGGTTAAAATAATGAATGATGAACGACAAGACAGAATGACTGGTTTTACTCTTAATAACCAGTCAAGAATGTGATCAAACAATACGTTATTTAAGAGCGGTGTGATAAAACTCAAGGAATCTATTGGGGATGTTATCAAGCAAATTTCTCTTCAATGCACACTAAAACTTCTACTTTTTCGATAGACTAGAGGTTCTCACACAGATGACTGAAAACATATAAACGGTAAACGGGAGTAAAGACAACGCCATTAAATGGGTGTCTGGGAAATTACCGAAAATTGATTGATTGTTTCTGAAACACAAAGCGGAAGTTTTTGAAAAGCCTAGATGAGAAACAGAGACCAACTCCGTTCAATTGCAAGAGAAGTCAAAATAAAAAATAAAAATTTTGGAAGCTAGTTGTTCGATTCTGAAGTTTCGTACCTCAAAGCCCAGGTGCCCGTATAAACATTCCTGTCGCCAGGAGTACTTCATGGTTGAGAATTCAAATCAACGCTGACATATACACTCGAGCTCTAGACACACTTGGATGAACTGTTTATCACTGTAGCTTCTTGCTTGTAACGGACCCCGCGGCTATATTTCAAATCTAGCCTGAAATATCAATTTCAGACCTCCTAGTCAGTATTATCAATTCTATTCTCAATGTTCTTGGATAAATATCTTCCCCCACGACCTTGTACAGTGAATTTCGTTTTCTCTTATCAGAATACGTATAAGTGTTATAAAAATTTATTTTAATAAGTTATTATAACAAATTAAATTATTTTATAAATATTATATATTAATCATTCCCGGAGTAACCAACTCATCTGGAGAGAAACCATAAGTGAAGAGCAGGCTGTTGTGTTCCTGAGGTATAAGACCGGAGATCTTAATGTCAAATCGCTCCGTTTACCTCAGGACACTAATTAATGTTCTAACCCTTCACGTCGAAAGAGTTATAACATTAATTAATGTACATGGGTGAATATCCTCTTTCCCATCATACTGGGTGATAATCATCCAGTTAATAATAGTACATTCAGCGCTAGCGTATTCTAGGTGTTAACTTGATCTTACCTGTGTTAATACCAATACCCTTGGAATTCACGTACACATTCTAGCAGAGATTTACTTTACCGCACCTCTAATATTTTTGTTGGACTTGACGTCACCTCTCTTACCTTTGCGTTACTTAATAGCAACTTTGAAAGACTATCTACAGTTCAATAGGTTTATCAGCAGGATTATCGCTATGTAAAACATTGCACTAAGACAAATAAACATTACACTAAGACAAATAAGCGATAATCTGAACTGATAATCTATTGTAAATGCTTTTAAATCAAAGTTTCAATGTAAATATGGCTTACTGCTAACATGGACTTCTATCATTCTGAGCTTTGACTTACTGAACCTGCTATAGCCAGTCAATGGTGCGATCAAGTAATATAAAGTTACGGAGAGTGAGATCAAATCCAACAAACGTATCATAGATAAGGTAAAGTAAATATCTACACATTCTCGGGATGTGATGAGTCTCGTACTCAAGTGTGCAGATAATAATATCAAAGGTGTAAAAGCACAGTGAAGAGACGAGCGTGAAGTTCAACACTTTATTCTTTACACAGCAATTTAACCGTTTATACTCAAAAGAAAACTTTTGCTAACAGAGTTTGCTAAAGAGAATATAATATTTAATTTACTATTATATTAGGTTAAATAAGAAGTAAAATCAAATAGTCTAAAGCTCTCTCAGAGCTTTAAATGGTGTGATTTACTTTGGGAGAGCTTTACATTATGTGATTTACAAATTTATACTTTATAATTAATTGCTGAGTACGTATCAATTGAAAAATATTGAAATGAAATGAAGGTTTAGTGGTTTTTTGAACAAAAAAGTTTCTTCACTCAAACCTAAAGTACACGGGGATGAAGAATTATTCCTTTATTTGCTTCCTTCCTGTACTCGCACCTGGGGTTTAGCAAGGATTAATTCCAAGAATTAATCCTTGCTAAATTAAGGGTTTCCAAGAATTAATTCAGCATCATACGATGCTGAATAATAAAAAAGAAACAGAATCCCAATGTCAAGTTAGGTCCCGCAGCACATTAGATGGAAAGTTTCATTAGAGAGAGTTTATATCCTTTCATCTTTCATTAATAATTGCAATACAAGTAATATAGCATATAATATTCGGTCCATCCAAATCCTACTCCAAGGAGATATATAGGTCCAAGTGCGATCCACATAAGCACCTTGTGGGCATGTCAATGAAGTTTATTCAGAACTAATTTCCACATAATATATGATCACAATATTGCTATAATAGTCATTTTCATATTTGCAAAGTTTATATGAATATTCTTCAATATGCACAACCAACTCAAAACCGTCTGAAGTCAAGCTGATTCATGAGAAGAGGACCAGCAAAGAAAGAGGAAGAGATATATAGTACCGTAAATTTTAATTTCCTTTGAGATACGTTGAATGAAACTTATTTATTGATTTCTTTAAAAATAACCAAAAGAGAAGAGATTTTGCTATCACAAGTCAACTTTTTTAGTCCAAATAAATTTAAATTTATTTGGACTAAACTTTTGTATTGAAAACTTCTACCCGGAGGTTATTAATATGTAACGCATAATATATATTAAAACCTAGAGACATAGAGCCTTACTGTTACAGCTCAGAATTTATTCTCTTTCAAACCATTGAAATTTTTGGGCACACTTGGTAATATATATAAACAAACTGTAAGGATTTTAGAAATTTCCAGACGACTGGAGCACAAAATATAACTAAAAATGATAAAATTCTAATAAACTGATCACTTAGACTAATCTATGATCAAACACTTCTGTTAGAAGAAAATTAATAAAATCAAGATCTCTGCATATTTGCCTTTCCAGTTTCAGATGGAGAGGTAAATACCGAGTCTAATTCAGTTTCGATTTTAACTCGGATGAGAATATTAGACTCCTCCGGTTTCCTCAACATCATTTACAAATTATGTAGTTAACGGTCCTTGCTGCCTAGTATATATTCGGTACTAGCACGCTTGAAAGAATTCAAGGGGTCCTTGTAGAGAGTTTATGGTCACTCTGTCTAATATGTTAAGTAGCATATGCTTACGCGCATACCCTAAATAAATTGTCGGAAAAGTTATAGCTGAGGAGCAGCTGGGACCTTAATGAGACACTGCATATTATTCGTATATATATATGCGCCTAGCCCCAGTTCAGTTAAAGTATTACAGCACTTTTGCATTTCTTGAAGATATTATTTTTCTTCACAACCAATCAGATGTCTTCTTGGAATACTCTAACTCTGTTTTAATTTTTCAATTACCTCTCTAAGTCCTTTCAATTACTCTAACTCTGTTTTAATTTTTCAGTTACCCCTCTAAGTCCTCTGCAATTTCTCTGACGTCAAATTATCACCTCAAATGACACATCACTAATCATTTCAGATTAATTAAATTCCAAGACACCCCTCCGAGGAGATACAATATTTTTTTTTTCATTATAGCTCTACCTGCCTGCACAGAGGCTCGAACCCCCACCATCTCATCCCTAGGCCCAGCTCGTTTCTAACGCACTACACACAGTTCCTGATATATACAGAGAGATATAGTGTATTATCTATTTCTGGAAAACAGTTGGGTTTTCGGAAATATAATGTATTGTCTATTTCTGGAAAACCACGGAGATATAGTGCGTTATCTATTTCTGGAAAACAGTAGGATTAACCTCTTGATTTTTTGTTGTCGTTTTCTTTTCATTTTGCAGAAGTACGCTTTGTATGTATATTTATTATGACTTCTTTGCATTATCACTGCTTCCAAGTTCGGAAGCAATGATAATGCAGGGAGCTTTAATTTATCACGTAACTCTTCCGGTGGGAGGGGTTAGGTGATAAATTAAAGTCTACAAAAGATCTATTTGTTTATAGGACAGGACGGCGGACTTATTGTTCTTGAAGCGCGTTTTCACGCACAAAACTTACGGGTTATCTCCGGAATTCACGGCATGGCATAGATAAATTTAGATTATATTAATTTTTTAAGAATTTTTTTTATATTATTTAATTAACATATTTTATATAGACGTGAACATCGAAGAAGTCGCTCAGTTCAAAAATTAAAATGCCCTAACGCTTTAATACGTCTTGACAGCATCCCTACGCACTGCCATCTTTTTACGGAAAAATTCATCAACCCCTTCCTACGCACAGCCCACCAACCGAGAACCAGCCGTACTCGCCGCTTGGCGTTTTCTCGTCCCCGGCCGGAAGTACGCTTTGTATGCATATTAACCGCTATCTCCAGATTCTTCTCCATCTGAAGTTTAATATTTGTTTTAACTTTGTTTTGGTTAGTGATGGATAAATTGCAACTTTATTGTTTCGAGAGTTTCGTGTAAATCTGGACACAATGCTTAGTACAAGTTTTCACCAGAATGCTTATAGGCATTCTCAGTGCTGAACATACAAAGTATATCTCTGACTTTCCTTTCTCTGTCTATAGTTGCATGTTTTTTAATTTCTGTTCTGGAGTAGTTCTTCTAAAACATTCTTCATGTAAAATGATCTCTAAATATCCTTTTCTTCCATTTTAGCCCCATGGAAAACTCTTTCCTTTCTTGCATCTTGGTCAGAAAGTTTCGATGGAAGGGTTCAAATTATTAATATAATATATTAATATTAATACTCACGAGATCCCGGACTTGTAGTTTAGAAGGGCGTCGGTCTGCTCTTGCCTCATGGGTTATGTCTTGGTTTCTAACATCAATCTTCTCAAATAATATTAAATACTTAATTCTAGTTTATTCTAGTATATAATATATAAAAAATATTTACTGATGATATGAATTGCACATAGTACCGATTGATAATAATCGATTGAATAAAATTTTATATTTATTTATATTTATTTCTGATATCACTAAAGGAACAAAAGTTCTCCAGAAGTTAATCGAGCATGCATCTTCAGCAAAGCAAGAGTTATATCACAATCTCTCCGCTTGTCGGTTTCGTCTTTTCCGCTGATGAATTCACGAACATGCATATTTTCACACACAATCAATTCACTTCCTGAATTTTCCTCCAATGCACTTCTTGACATTTTCCCCTTGTCTTGCACTCATTCTTGTCCTCTTCCTTGTCTTTGGTATAAACCTCAAGCTGCATGCATATCATATTCAGTTAAGTTTGAGTGAAAAGATTTTACTCGAAGAAGTCGGCAAAACTAGTTAGAGCCTAGCTGCATATGGTTTTATTCGAACCTAGATCAGCAATCACACATATCAGATTTTTGGTTCCCGTTAAACTAGAGTAGAGAATATTTCGAAAATTAGTTGACTCCTAGAGGGTCCTCTTGGGTACCCTCTTAAGGTTTTTTAGGAATTGTTTTGTTTCTATTCTGACAAATGTCACATTATCCACTGATTTTTTTGAAGTAAAAGTTAAATAAAAATTACTTATTTTGAAAAGTAGTTTGTTTGTTTTCTATATTGACACATGTCATATTACTGTTGATTTTTGTAATAATAAAAGTAAAATAGTAAAAGTCTCTTATTCAGTCACATAAAAGCTAGACCATGGTTCTGGTCACAACATCTACCTCACTTTTTGAGTGAAAAACTTTTATATTCCAAGTCTGCAATTCTGCTTTGAATTCAGAAAAAAATTTAATAAACAAATGAAAGACTATGTGCGATTGGATCTTAGAAGGGAATAAAGCCTAGCAAACACGACCAAGAGCGTAAAACAAACAAAAATAGGAGACCAAGGAGAAACCAAAAGTAGACTGGAATAGAGACAAAGTGCTGTACGATCATACTACAATGGCTATGCATTTCGTACAGCAAAGACAGTATATAGTGAATAACTCTGTTTGACAGTGTCTTGAACCACAAGCCTTGGGGAGATTCCTGAGCTCGGCTGCGATGCCATGACTGGCGTTTACGGGCGCATTCAATCTGCTCGATGTTTTCTCAATCTGCAAAGTACGTTGACGATCGGACGTTGTGGAGGATCTCAGTGAATTAAACTAGCTAGTTTCTTCGTTCTGGAGAATTTCACCAGTATAGCTCTTGGTTCTTCGTCTGGTCTCGCTGTTGTGCTAACTTCCTCTTGTCTGATGCAAAATTCCGTGTCTGAAATATGCATCTGGACACCACAAGCGCAGTGTTTTCCTTCAACCGGGCTGTCTCATACACTCAGCGGAACTCTGAAGCTGTTTTTGTTGCTGAGTGTCCGAGCAGTGTGTATTTTCCAAGGCTACGTTTGTAATACAAGTCCGTCCCTATTTTGCCCACCTACCTCTTCTACTCGATCTAATAGCACCCGCTTTCGTGCTTGATCAGATTCTACCTATCCCTGAATATCACCTTTGTACTAGTCTATAGGATTCGAAGTACGAGCGCCTCAAATCGACGAGCATGTGGAATGTATATGGCGACGAATCTGAGATGACTACATCGGTAAGCGCAAGTGAAGAGTCCAGTGTCATAACAGACATGGATTTCGGCGAGCTTCAGCTTTCAGATCTAGATGGATGTAGTGATTACTGCCAAGAACAAGGTCAAGCATCTGGGAAGACGGAGGTGCGGAGACAAATACTTGACGTCGTGCAAATTTATTCTACTATGCAACGATTTGACGACTGGTGTCTGTACGATACTGAACTCACCGGATCGGAGTGGGAGACATTACTCACAGCGCTGCAGTCCAATTCGGCCTTGAAAGAAGTAGAGTTTTGGATAGAGATGAGCTGTCCTGAGCCACCCGCGACGAGAGGCCGGATGTGGGGACAACTTCTCAAGAGTAGTCAAACTATCAAGCACCTTGCAATTGGCCTTAACCAAGTAGAGGTGCTCGAGCTTCATAAGGTTGCTATTCATCAGGCATGCGAAGGATTCTTGACTGGAATTGCACTGGGACTCAGATCTAATCCCCACTCTGCGATAGAAGAACTTCGGCTCTCTCGCTTTCGAGGAGACCGTACAATCATGCACGTCGCGGAGATCATTCATCTCCTACCAGAGCTTCGGATCCTGTCATTTGATGGCATGGATGTCGAAACGTCGGAGGGTACGACTGACGCTCTAGCTTCGTCGCTTGCAGGTGCCATAAGTCGTCATCTCAGAAGTCTGAAGTTCTCCAGTTATGAAGCTTCCAGACTAGGTTTTGTGCAAGTCCTGTCGAAGAACTCCTTCCCAGGAAGTCCAAAACGGTTCTTGAACGAGCTCCGAATTGCTGGCCCCGCCCCAGCATTCAACGCTGAGCTTGCGGAAGTATTGTCTGCTTTGATTGGCTATAACATTATTCGAAAATTAGAAATCTCTATGGAATATTGCGCTCCAGATAAGTTACCTACCTTTCGGGCCGATCAATGGGGCGAACTGGGCATAGCTATTGAGAAGTCATCTGCCTTACGTACGTTGACGGTAGGCCTCAAGGGTTTCGGGTACGAGGGTCTTATAAATTGTCTCGAGGAGTTCGGGAAGAGTTGTCAGCTCAGCCCTAAAGTAGATTTAAGAGTGGAAATGGACTACTCCTTGTACCCAGGACATCAAGAGCAAGTCAAATACAAGTCTCTTTCATCTTGGCGGCAGAATCTCATGAAAGACTTGTCACTCAGGAGTCCCGACCGTACACGAAGAGAAGAGCAGAATAAATACGAGTTTCTGACTTGGGTTTTACGGCAGAACCTCGTGAAGGACTTGTCACTCTTGAGTCCCGATTTAGATGACCCGTTTTTCCAACTAAGCTTTGCGAATATCCGGTTCAATTCGTCAATCACAAAGCTGGGGATACACACTGGAAATCTCTACGAAGGTGACAGTCGTCGCAACCGTCACACAGCGAAGGGGTGGAAACAGTTGTTTGACTTCATAAGGTGCAACAACTCGATCAACCATTTAGATCTGGTCTCATGCTGGGAGCTCAATGATACCAACTTCAAAGATATGATGGAACTGCTCCACGACCATCTTCCTCTTGAGACAGTTACAGTCTGTGGCACTCCATGGGACTTCGACGGCAAAAGTTCCATCATTCTTCTGTACTTGAAGTACAGAGAAGTATTCGAAGTGGTCTATACGTTCCTTCTACGAACATCACAGATTGTTGTGGATGGTGATCTGTCTTGATCTCGAGAGGTAAACCAGGCAAAGGGAGATTACTCTCTCCTCGCTTCCACATTTGAGTCTGAGCCAGCACCGTGAGGCTCGGGACGGGCAGTACTAATCGGGTTTACCCGTACATACTAGGAAGCAAAGGTGAAACTTCTCTCTCCATTTTCATCAGTTTGATATTTTTATGTAACTGGTGTTTAGTTCTGTAGAATTCTCAGTTCTAGAATATCCTGTTCTGAATCAACGAGAAGAGAAAATAATTTCAGAAGCGAGTTTCCTTTTTGCACTTCTTTCACTTCTCTTGTTAGTGACATGCATTAGGCGCATGCATCCTAGCAAAGAAATACAACACCATCGAAACCAATCTGTGAAGCAGTTTGTATGTCCTCGCTAACTTCCACGGTTACTACCAAAAGTGATTACACATGGCTCATTTGTCATAGGTTCAGATGGGTTTAATTAACACTTTCACGAAAGTTTAAGTGGAGATTGATGTGAACAAGGTAATAATTACATGGAATTTTATCATACGTGGTGAATAATAGGAAGAATATCTGAAGTGTATTTTTTGAAACTTCACATGCACAAACACGTGTCATGCTTAAGAAGCATCACGTGTTGTTGCTTGAAACCGTACGAATGTAAACCTACAATAAACACTACTTCACTAAATATATGAAAACACGCTTTGCTAATATGGAAAGTTGAATTACAATGTCATTAATTAGTAGTCACATGTCAATGACAGAACGTGCCCAGTAGTAACCGGTTTTACCTACATGTGGAAGAGTAAACCTGCATATATACCAGTTATTTGCATATAAGAAATGTGATTTTTAGTATGCAATGAGGAGATATAATATCAGAAATATATCTGCTATCTGCTTACTTAGATATTGCAGAGTACATATGTATTACAATTACCATACTGCATATACGAAATCTGATTTCTTAGTAAGGAATTCCGAGACGTAATACTGGCACCAGTTTATCCATATATGAAGATTAGACTTGCAATTTTCTCTATTTTATTTACATAAAAATATTTTTTTGGTATAGATTTCTGAGCATATAATATTGATAATAATATTGATAATAGTCCAATTTACCTATTTTAGAATATTTATTATTTACTTCACTATATATGTAAAAATATAGGATTTTTTATATATTATTTATAGATAAAATATAGATACTTCACCCCATGTGTACATCATGTAGGCCATATATATATATAAGACGTTGTTATCTTCAATCCTCATCATTCAATCCATACAATAGGTCGGTAGACTCATAGGAAAGATGTTAAACCCCGACTAGGACTATATAAAGTCCGGAGGGAATCATTCCCTCCGGACAACAGAGTTTAGGGGCACGGATGAGTTTGAAAGCGGGACGGCGGGCAGGATGGACGCTTCCTGCCCGCAGCAATGTTCACAGGGCCCACCGCTTCGCGGACTAGGGCACGGCACTCCACTCTGGACGGCTCTGGCTCGAACTTGAAAAGTACTCATGGTTTTCTGGCAGCGTCTTCGTTTTGGTTGTGCGCGGTCTTCGTTTTGGTCGTGCTCGTTTTGATCGTGCTCGGGATTGGCAGCGTCTTTTGGTCGTGGCTTTCAATCGCCATGGATTGGCAGACATTTTCGTGAAGGTGCTGGCTTTCTGTTGCTCGCCCAGGTGTTGGCTTTCGATCACGGCGATTTCTTGCTTGGCGGCTTCTGGCTTTTGATCCGCTGGGAATTTATGTCTTTGTTATGATATTGGCTCCAGATCGCTCACCTGGCTCATTGTTTATTACTTCACTGATTTCTTGTTGGTGGCTTGAGGCTTACATCGACTGTTTCTCTGAACGTGCTTGGCATCACTGGCTCACCACCGACTGTCTTTGATTGGACTTCCTGTAGTCTTGTCAGGCACTTCTTTTTGAACTTCTTGCGCACCATGTCACAGTCAAGCAAGGGTCGGCATACTGCAAGAGTACATTGGGAAGGGGGAGTGAATGGGTACTGGGAGGTCAGTGGAGGAATATTGTCTAAGCCTATACATGTGACACCAGAAGAGTTACGGACCCAGTTTCCTCTTTACTCAGAGGCTTGCATACAGTTTTGCAAAAGCAACGAGGAGTTCCAGACTCCAGAAGATGAGCTTCAACTCATAAGTAGAGCAGCTGCCTCATTGACAGAAATTGAATTTCCTCGTAAACGTTTTCAGGTTTATAGAGCATTAGCACTATATTTCGGATATCTTGACCGCACCCAGCTTCCTGAACTTCTTGAACAGGCTGTGAAAGATTCGTGGTCACAACCTGAGGAAAAATGTGTGGGGTTTAGAGCGGTTTGATGACTATATCTTTGTGTTCTGTATGGTATCTTGCATTTTAGGAGCATTTTAGTTATTACAGGAGCATTGCATCCCGGATAGCGGGTCCAGGAGCTGCATATGCAGTTCCTGTGAAGCGTAAATCCAAACGGGGGTCTTGGTGGGTTCAATTCCCACTTACGCTGTATAGTTACTTGTTGCATCGAAGACACTCTTACCTCAGTTACCGATTGTCTACTACCCTGGCCACTACTCTTCGTTCATTATGGTGCTTCATTTTCTGGACTCTTGAATTTCGGAAGGAAATGAAAATGTTGTGTATTCTGTGGTCTCATCTAGCAGGTTCTAGCGCCTATTGCTCTCTGATAGAACAAGCCAGCGAGGACAAGTAAACTTCATATCTGTCTCCTTGGAATAAGAGTCAAGAGGGAAAGTCCATGAGAACATTTTATGCCTCACTGTAATCAAGAATTTCTTTCTCCTAATCACTCAGAGTAGCACATGGCAGTTAGCTGCTTGAAGAGACTATGGCTTGATTACAGTCTGGAGTCTCCCTTAGTATCAGCTTCCAACACTTACCCTGTCGGCACCCACAGCTCCATGAGTGGGACTCATAAAACTCTTCTTTGTAAATAATCAGGAAAAGAAAAATAACGGTGATAATCATCTTGCTGGCTGAATCGCGATGAGGTTCTTGGGAGAAAGGAGCAGCCGAGATTCAACGATCAAGGAAACTATATGCAAGGCTCAAATATAGTCATCCGATGCTAGGTAATGCTAGTTGAGTTTTCTACATCCGGGAAAGAAGCTAAGACATTTTATGGTAGTATTCTTCTACAGAGAGAAAACGCACAATATCTTGTCAACAGTGCTTGACAAGAGAAAGCAGTTTAGCAGGACTGAACTGTGATGTCCAGAGAATGAAATTTGAACTGTGATAATATAAGTAGACTAAGATAATGTGTAGTGAAAAAAAACCGAGATAATGTAAGTTTTCGAGATTCGTAAGTAAATCGAGATGATGTAAGTGAAAAGCAAAAAAGCGAAACTGCTTAGTGAAAAAGCTTCAGTTCTAAGTGAAAAGTAAAACAGCGGAAAAGCAAAAGCAAAACTTCTAAGTGAATAGTAAACCAGCGAAAGGAACTTTCACCAACTGTGAACTTAGTTGATGAAAGTTTAGCGAAAAGAAGAATCAGTAAATCCAACTTCCAAGTCCACAAAGTACATGTATAAAACTTCAACATGAAAGATTGAATTTATCATGAAAGTTTTCTCATCACTGTCCCTACAATGTCTCTATATTGAGTTGCGTAAAATTTCAAGTGAATGTAAGCTACTGTCTTGTATCAGTGTCCAAAAATCCGTTTCCTCAACTCATCTTTCCATATTGCTGTACGACCAAGAATTTCTTTCTTTCGACGGCGAACACTAGAGTCATTTTGTCGACGTGGATACACTGCCACTACCTCCCTGCAGATATTCTCATTCCAATCGAGAGCGGCACATGCTAGTCGAGCCTCATGAGAACGCTCCCAATGGATCCTCTTCGTTGCGAACTTGTTGATGACGGAGTGAAATGTCTCACTCATGTAATTCTCTCGCGCATGAGTGTAGAATCGCATCTTTGCTGGTGTGATATGTTTAGCCAAAAAAGCTTGCACTGCACGATGCGTGGTCCCATTGTGTGGATACCTTGCACCTTCTCCGAATGCATATGATGAACATTCACGATCACCGGGAAGTAATCTGCAATCCGAATGATCACCCGCCCAATGCGAGGCCGCAGTCAAGATGTCTAAAACCATTAGACCAGGACCGGTATCTCTGCTGAGAATATGAAAGACAATAAGATGTAAGAAAATTACGCAAAATATTATTCAAATGCAGAGGAACAACACTAAAATACAAAATATGGAGCCATTTGATGTAAAAAAACATTACCGTTCACTACATCTACGCGCACATGTATATATCCAAGACTTGAGTTTGTATGCAATGTCATGTGCTGCAAGCTCAGGGTACTTGAAACCACGAGTGCGCTCAACTTCCCAATACTCTTCGGCTGGAAGCGCAAGATGCTCTGCAACCCTGTTCACAAGCAGTGTCTTCGATCTTGATATCGGAAGAGCAGCCGTTCGACAAAAAACCTTTAGTTGAGCGACCGAAAATACTGCAAGTTCCCTTCGGCTCCGAGCATCTTCGATCACACGATCACTGTTCGACATCCGCACATCTTGTAACTCCTCCTTGAACTTGGTCACAATACCTTTGCATTTGTGCCACATATCCTTCTGGTTGCATATTCCATGCCTACAACACAATGAAAAATATGTGAGTATGAGAGCAGTTTAAAAATATATTATATCTAATAAATGATAAATGACAAAATAAATAATTAAAAAGTTGAATATTCTAATATTTTAAACTTTTCTAAACTTTTAAAAAATATTTAAACATTATCTATCAATAATCGTATCGACAGCATGATTATCATCATGGATAATCTCACTGATGTGTATGCCTTGCTCGATCAACCGTTGAATATCTTTTTCGACAGCTGCTGTCTCAATCCTCCAAGAGCTCTCAACCTCCACCCGAGTCATTGTAATCATTTCAACCACATGATTGTTGGCAGCATTGATGAATGGAACCGTTCCATGATATCCATTACGCGACGAGTCCCATGTACAATCAACGTATAACACTAATGGTTCTACACACCACAAATATCATTCATTATCACTATTTTATTCATTATCACATTATAAGCATAGAACAATAAATATATATCATTTCTAACAGTCAAAAGACAACAAAGTATGAAAAGTGATAAAACATGTACCGGTAGAAGACAACAATGTCGAGTGCAATGTCGTCTTGGTGTCCTCCCATAATGACAAAACTGCACTGCACCATCCAACAGCTCGTCCAACTCCGCTTTGGAAGTCATACCAATGAGTCTCAGTGGGGACATGTAGTCTCATGGCATCCAACATGGACGCAACTGAAGTGTAACTAAGACCTGCGCACAATGCGGCATGGTACATCTGGGCAGTCACATGCAGTGATCCACGATCAATCTCCATCTCTCCTGTCACAAAGATTGTTGTGTGACCCACATCGCATCCAAACTTCAACTGCCAACACTGTTGCAACTCGGTGATCACAAGAGTTTTGCAATACAACACACACCCCACACGAGGACACTTCACACGGAAGACCTCGCAGAACTCTACTATCTTCTCTCGGCCCCAAAGTCCATACTCGGCTGGCTGTCGTGTACGTGGTTCATCATCGGTCTCCAAAATCCGCTCCTCCTCCAAGTCATCATGTGGTGCTTCTCTAACGCTACTCGATGCACTCGCAACAACCATATGCTCTTGTTGGCTATCTGGGACCAACTGACTACCATCGAGAATCATTGACGAGTCTGGCTCAACTCTGAACTCGTAAGGATCATCCACGGGTATCACGATATGCTCTACACGGTCCCTCTCTAAAGCCTCTATGCGATTCGCTGCACCATCCATCAACCACCTCAACACATGAGCGTGTGTAACTCCAAGTCCCAAAGCGTGTCGTAACCGCTCGTACATATCTAACAAATCCTCTGGAATGCGGATAACTTGTGAACCACTAGGACGCCTTCTCCTATGATAATTGACATTATCAGAAGGGAATTGTCCCCATCGTCGCTCCGCCATGACTGAAATACCTCAAATCAATGTCATCAGCCAAACGTGTTAGGAAAAGAATTGATACACCATCAAACATACTTCATTTTGATCATGTTATACAAATTACTCAATAAAAAATATTACAAATAATTTATCTTAATTTTCATAAATAAGAAATGATGAAAACTAAGTAGAGAAAACAAAAAGAATTCTATCTCATGAGTTATGATAGAAATTCATCAACAAGAGTCATTATAAACAACTTAGATAAAAAGAATATTCAGAAATATTAGATGAAAATCCTACTACAACTTCAGCCAGTGAACTGCAGGTGAGAAGAAAAATGAGTTCTCAAACTAAGTACTGAACAAAAATAATAATTGAAAAACATGGAGAGAAGGCGGACAATACCTCGTTATCAAAGTCCACCTTCCAAAACGATCAGAGAAATTAGAAAACAATAAGTTTATAAAAGGGTATGAAACACAGTACCCTAAACTGCAATGTAATATTCAATATTCTAAGAGAAATAACCAACACTATTCAAAAAGATTGATAATAAAATGTTCAAGAAAGAAAATACCTGGCACTTGGTCTGAAAACTGATCAGGTAGTATGAAGCTTCAAAAATATAATGAGAACATCAGGTTAGTGACTGGTTTTCATTTACAAAAAATAAAATTGCAAAGAGCAGGTGGTTTGAGAACTCACGTATGTAAGAAGACTGTGCAAGCCTCAACGGAAGGAGGGGCCTCCGAATTTAGGAAAGTGATGTGTGCTGGAGGGTTATGTAATGACTCATCGGCAGTTCGGTTCGTTCTGGCCAACTCTGTTCGTTGATTTTCTGAGTGTGCTCTATGCTGATAGTCGTGAGATTTAGGGTGAAAACAAAAACTTTTTTTGGAACTGCCCTGTGATATTCGGGCAGGTGCCCAGAAAAGAATCAAATTCAAATTTGAAAATTTTTTTTGCCCGCGCAGTGAGTGCGGAAGCCAGGACACCAGAATTTTCATCTTCGAATTTCTCTCTCGTTATTCACTGAAATCGCGAAATTCTTTTCCAGGTTTGTTCGGCTTCGCGAGATCTTTCTATCGATATACAGAACGTCTCATTTCGTGTACAAATATGTACAGTATCAGCATACAAAGATTACTCTGGGTTACCTGGACTAATACGTTCCGCTGTCTCCGTTTAGTTCAAATGACGGGTCTGGGTAACCCAGACCCCAAATAGTCCCAGTCGGGGTTTAAGAACAATACAGAAGGTCCATCAGATTAGTTCGGATTGATTGATCTGGATTAGTTCCGAAGTTGAACCGGATAGATAGTTGGCCGGATTAGATAGTTGGCTGGGTTAGATGGTAACTGATAGAATCTAAATACATTGGCAGTCACCATAACAGTCTGCAAGCGTGTTACTACTCAATTGGTATATAAAAGGTTTTGTCTCTGTGGATTTCACTCTTTATTTGATCAATCAACTCATAATGTATAAGAGAGCTTGTACAAACTTTGAGAGGATTTATAATTGTAGATGAGTAATGAATGTTGTATGCTTCAATGTGTGGTGATGCAGATGGAACTTCTATTGATTTATATTCTCCTATTCAGTAACAAGGGACTCTGACATACTAGTGTCCAGCACGAGTAACATTTTGACGACCATGCTGAAAAACATAACAAGTGCAAGTTGTAACCAGCGGATCACTACCGACGGATATGTAGCAAGCCGAATTGCAATATGTAAGGGGATTACAAAGACATTGTAATAATAAGAAGGTGAATGAGAGACAACCGGTCGGCTTGGTCAGATGAAGAATCCGAACAAGAAATTGTGAAATTATACTCTCTACCACCGAAAGAATTAATCTACGAAGCGGATGAAGAAGCGGAATCACAACGACACAAAAAACTTGCAGACAGAATGCCAACTTTGATTCTAGACACGAACTACAGTTTATACCACTTGAGTTTGATGATCACATGGTTTGTGCATATCCAACTAAAATCCAATGGAAACAATCTATTGTTTTCATTTGCAAATAGTTTTCGCATTGATAATGTATTTGTTAACGGAAATCCGAAGGAAGGTGATCCTAGTCTTGTACTACAACTTTGTTGAGGAACTCTTAAAATTATCATCCATCTTCCTGAAAGCTCGAAGTGGAGTATCGTACTAGAGTAACTAGACAAATATCAAACATGAAGTCTTTAAGACATATAGTCAAAGTAAACATGAAAAATAAGTCAGGAATGTACCTCCTAGACAATGTCTGATGAAACGTCAGAAGATGATAAAATCTATCCGAAAGATAGATTTCAAAGAGTTGTAAAAATCATCAACCGAGTAAACTTTTCATCAGAATATTCTGAATGAATTACAACATTAATATTAGCAATTTACATGTGGTACTAGATGTCTTACTGGTCAAAGAAACCTGACAGAAACTGAAGAACCATGAAGATCTGAAAGAGTTACAGTAGAAATTCACTCTCCTCTCACAAAACTACAACAAACAACAATTGCTTAAAAAAGAAAGAAAATGTTTGAAGTTGAAATTCGGATATCAACTGACAATTGGATCAGAAACTACCATCTCCCATACGAATCCGTAAGAATTCTCTGAACTCCTATCCGGATTAGAAAGAGAAGAGTCAGAGAAGATTCAACAAAGATATTTGTTTACAATGGAACCCAAACTTCCGGAAGAAAGCAGAAGTAACATCGAGACTAAGTGATGTAAAAGAAAATTTATTATCCTACACAAGACTAAAATAAGGAAGGCAACATCATCAAGTGCAAGAACTAAAACTCTGTTATGAACACCTTCCCTTATCCTGTCTCCACCATCAGCACCAACTGCTCTCAATAGTACAATACTATACTCAATACTACTACTAGTACATTTTGCATATCAAAGACAACTCGATGAACCACACAAAAAAACACTTGAACTAATCAGACGATTACTTCTTCAACCTTCCGTAATTTTATTTTTTGTTGTTATCTTATGCTTTTTGCTAGTGAGTTCGACAAAAAATTTACCAGTATATTATGAATTTAGTAAAAAAATTTAGAATTATAAAGCCTCTCCTCCTTTGTTCTTGAATGGCTTTATGTAACATACATCATCCTCCTCTGTGGATTATCAAGACATTTTGATCAACCACGACTGGTTGATAGACCATGATATTTATATGTTGATTTGATAAATCGTCATCTTTAAACGATTTTAGAAACACAATTTAACCTTCGTAAAATAATTAAAACTATATCTTCCCATTAAACTCTATTCTAGAAAGCCACCATCTACTTATAATCTTGGCTTCTGATACTAAAGATTCCACTCCCCCGATTCCACCTCGCGGGAGCGGTTTAGGACGAAAAATGTATGGACTCGCGTGGCTTATGCTAATACTTTGAGCACCTGTCCATCCGCTTCTATACGAAAATTTCGTATGTGATGTCATGGACGATAATCATGAGAGAACAGTACGATCAACGATATCCTTTGGCGGCAGAAATTTGCTTGATCATACCCCCAATAGGTTCCGTGAGCTTGATCATACCCCTCTTAACGTTTTCTGGCTTGATCACACCCCTGACTGGCTATTGCCTGTCATACCAGTCACTTTGTGATGTTATTCAGATGTGAGACTGCACATATTAGAGGAATGAGAATATCGATAATCTAACGCGTCCTTAATGTCAAATATTTTGAATTATAGTGATATTTAGTCGAGGTTGAAAGTATTAAAATGATGAACCAAAAGATAAGATGACGGGTTCGAGTGTCAATAATCCGTCAGGGGTATGATCAAGCAACCAAACTTTAAGAGGGGTATGATCAAGCTCACGGAACGTACTGGGGGTATGATCAAGCAAATTTCTGCCTTTGGCGGATTCTATTCATAAAAGTATGACTCGAAAGTGGTGCTTTAAACTCGAACCGAGAAGGATGTCCAAAGGTTATCGTTGAGTCTGTTCTCTCACCATTAACGTCCGAGAATCATAGGATTCAGCCGGATCCCCAAAGGTATCCATCGTCTCAACCGAATCTGCAATTCTACCTGCAACTGTGCAAATTTAATGTACGGTAGCAACATTTTACTCGACTTTCTCCAGTTGCTGTGCAATATGCTGTGGAACTACTTACGGGCTTGACAGAGGTTTCATCAAGAACTGTTTTCTGTCTGAAACAGAAAGAAAGCGAGTCCATCGAGAAATAGACCCCTGTTCTGCTCCCATTATTTTAACTTTGGCAGACTCATATAGCAGTGAGGAAGAAAGGTACTCCCTGCGGCCTAGTCTACCTCCCCCGCGATCACCACCCACACAGAATTTTACTCCCTCAGTCCCCCGTACGGATAACTGAACCTGCTCAGTCCCCCGATGTTCAGACTTACTTCCTCAGTCCTTGACCGGCTGGGGCGCCGGTGCCGACTGCAGTAGGCTCGTTACCTGGTGAGCCAGAACGACAAGCAAGCACACCTGACTGCAGGAAGGATTACGGGTCCACAGACAGGTTCTGATACGTCAGGTCTGGGAGAACAGGAGGAGTAGACGACTAGCAGGTCGCGAGGCGTCATCGACGAAGAGCCGGTTAACGCGCATGTTTCTTCAGAAGCGGGTTGTAGGGACGGGTTGTAGCGACGCAGAGATACTTATAGTGAGGAATCGACTTTGTCCTGGACTCTGAATCTATGGCGGAAGCGGACGCAGCTGGATGGTTTGATGAGAGTGTTGCTGCGTATGGTGATTTTGAAAGAGTGCGTTTCTCTTACGGAGAGACAGATAATTTTACTGTTACAGTAGTAAATCTGACTGTTGCCATCCTCCATTTTTAAAGTGTTTCGGCCGCTGCTCTTTCCATCCCAATCTCAGTTGTCACTCTTTGCACTAGGTACAGTTTAAGTAGTACTGATGGGCAGAGAAGTTTCAAAAGTGAAGTTGAAAGGTGTGCGCTTTGTCCAGTTAATGCGTGGGACCCAACCCTGAATGTATTTTCTCTTTGAATATGTTGAGGTGGTGCGCTGTCTCGCCGTTAATTCCCTTAGTGATCTCTGGTCTCAGGTTTCATTAAGTGGTTCCTGATGTGTGATGTTTACGTGAACTCCCTTCCCTTCCCTTCTGAAACTGTTTCCTTCCTTTGTTGGCATGGTGCGTGAGAGAGTCCAACTGCTTAATTGGTTCTGGCTGCCATCATCTTCACACTTTTAGTAGGGTTACTTAGACTCGTAGCTAATTCCATTTCCTCCCCCAAGACCAGTTGGCAGGTAACTCCTTCGTACGCGTGCAACTTATCAATACTGAGAGATCCACGGAGGCAACAGAGTTTAATTTCTATATGACGTCCTTGTCAATTAAGCCGTGTCAAGCAGTGTTTGCGGAGTTCAGATTTGCACGCAGCAAGTTACGGTCAGCAATCGGTCAAACTAAGTTCTTCGTAGTATTGCGATCAACAAGGAATCGATACCGGTGACAGTATTTGTACTTGTTGAATGTAGTGTGCACCAGCTAGGGATCTGAACACCAAGGTGCACATCGTGGTATGAAGAAAAGATATCTCTGTTACAAACTGTCATGAATGTAAGATTGTAATGTAGCCAGAGACATAACTGTCTAGAATCGGTAACGCTACTCGTTACAAGGAAACCAAATGGGCAGGCATCATTGCAGAATCCCATTCCATGCCTATTCACGCTTATATTGGTTCAACTCAGCCATAGATTCAGGACTAAGAACTCGTGTCTTCACTACAGTTGTGGACTGACGCTAAACGTGAATCCCCTGAGGCCTCCGTCCTCATATCCAGTACAGTTCTTGGAAGTGCTCATATAGAGCTTATAAGACACTGAAGATTATTAACGCTTATAGACCCAATAGACGCGATCGATGACAACTGCTCCACGAGTGAGCACTCTTCTTCTGAATCCTCTTCTGTCAGCACTATGCTCCTGCTCCCGCGTTCTCTTCAAACAGCACTCGACTAACTCCCGCTTTGACAGTATTTATTCTCAAACGACTTTGCATTACCGCACCGTGCCCGTGCCCGCGCAGTTCTCCGATGACTGCAAATTTTTTTCAACCGGCTCGACCGGCTTGCTCTACGGTCGATACCCGGTAAGGAGACCGAGGAAGTAAGTCTGAACATCGGGGGACTGAGCAGGTTCAATTGTCCATACAGGGGACTGAGGAAATAAATTGCTGCCACCCACAACAATCTGCGATGTTCGTAGAAGGAACGTATAGACCACTTCAAATACTTCTCTGTACTTC
This sequence comes from Asterella californica, assembly GCA_036924285.1. Lineage (NCBI taxonomy): Eukaryota > Viridiplantae > Streptophyta > Marchantiopsida > Marchantiales > Aytoniaceae > Asterella > Asterella californica. The sequence continues at coordinate 24,550,993 of JAYKYS010000006.1, read as the reverse complement.
AAGTACAGAAGAATGATGGAACCTTTGCCGTCGAAGTCCCATGGAGTGCCACAGACTGTAACTGTTTCAAGAGGAAGATGGTCGTGGAGCAGTTCCATCATATCTTTGAAAATGGTATCATCGAGCTCCCAGCATGAGACCAGATCTAGATGGTTGATCGACATGGTGCACCTTATGAAGTCAAACAACTGTTTCCACCCCTTCGCTGTGTGACGGTTGCGACGACTGTCACCTTCGTAGAGATTTCCAGTGTGTATCCCCAGCTTTGTGATTGACGAATTGAACCGGATATTGGCAAAGCTTAGTTGGAAAAGTGGGTCGTCTAAATCGGGACTGAAGAGTGACAAGTCCTTCACGAGGTTCTGCCGTAAAACCCAAGTGAGAAACTCGTATTTATTCTGCTCTTCTCTTCCTGTACGGTCGGGACTCCTGAGTGACAAGTCTTTCATGAGATTCTGCCGCCAAGATGAAAGAGACTTGTATTTGACTTGGTTTTGATGTCGACCTGGGTACAAGGAGTAGTCCATTTCCACTCTTAAATCTACTTTAGGGCTGAGCTGACAACTCTTCCCGAACTCCTCGAGACAATTTATAAGACCCTCGAAACCGAAACCCTTGAGGCCTACCGTCAATGTACGTAAGGCAGGTGACTTCACAACAGCTATGCCCAAGTCGCCCCACTGATCGGCTCGAAAGGTAGGTAACATATCTGGAGCGCAAAATTCAATAGAAACTTCTAATTTTCGAATAATGTTGTAGCCAATCAAAGCAGACAGTACATCCGCAAGCTCAGCGTTGAATGCTGGCGCGGGGCCAGCAATGCGGAGCTCGTTCAAGAACCGTCTTGAACTTCCTGGGAAGGAGTTCTTCGACAGGAGTTGCACAAAACCTAGTTTGGGAGCTTCATAACTGGAGAACTTCAGACTTCTGAGATGACGACTTATGGCACCTGCAAGCGACGAAGCTAGAGCGTCAGTCGCACCCTCGGACGTTTCGACAGCCATTCTCTCGAATGACAGGGTTCGAAGCTCCGGTAGAAGTTGAATGATCTCCGCCAAATGCTTGATCGTACCGTCTCCTCGAATGCGAGAGAGCCGAAGCTCTTCTATCGCAGAGTGAGGATTAGCTCTGAGTCCCAGTGCAATTCCAGTCAAGAAGCCTTCGCATGCCTGATGAATTCGAATAGCAACCTTCTGAAGCTCGAGCACCACTTCACCCGCCGGGAGCCGAAATGGCTGAGAAAGGAGAGCACTTGAGTAGCCCAGATCGACGTTAAGGCAAATTGCAAGGCGCTTGATAGTTGGACTACTCTTGAGAAGTTGTCCCCACATCCGGCCTCTCGTCGCGGGTGGCTCAGGACAGCTCATCTCTATCCAAAACTCTACTTCTTTCAAGGCCGAATTGGACTGCAGCGCTGTGAGTAATGTCTCCCACTCCGATCCGGTGAGTTCAGTATCGTACAGACACCAGTCGTCAAATCGTTGCATAGTAGAATAAATTTGCACGATGTCAAGTATTTGTCTCCGCACCTCCGTCTTCCCAGATGCTTGACCTTGTTCTTGGCAGTAATCACCACATCCATCTAGATCTGAAAGCTGAAGCTCGCCGAAATCCATGTCCGTCATGACACTGGACTCTTCACTTGCGCTTACCGATGTAGTCATCTCAGATTCGTCGCCATATACATTCCACATGCTCGTCGATTTGAGGCGCTCGTAATTCGAATCCTATAGACTAGTACAAAGGTGATTATTCAGGGATAGGTAGAATCTGATCAAGCACGAAAGCGGGTGCTATTAGATCGAGTAGAAGAGGTAGTGGGCATGAATGCAGAGGGACGGACTTGTATTACCTACGTAGCCTTGGAAAATACACACTGGTCAGACTCTCAGCAACAAATACAGTTGACAGAGTTCCGCTGAGTGTATGGGACAGCCCGGTCGAAGGAAACCACTGCGCTTGTGGTGTCCAGATGCATATTAATATCAGACACGGAAGTTTGCATCAGACAATAGCGAGATTAGACGAAGAAACAAGAGCTACATTGGTGAAATATTCTAAAACAAAGAAACCAGCTGGTTTAATTCACTGAGATCTTCCACAACGTTAACGTACTTTCCAGATTGAGAAAACATCGAGCAGATTGAATGCGCCCGTAAACGCCAGTCATGGCATCGCAGCCGAGCTCAGGAATCTCCCCAAGGCTTGTGGTTCAAGCAGAAAGGGACAGGCTGCTAGCTGGAATTTAGCATTCTCCTTTTTTCCATAGCTAACCGTGGATTTGAGAAGACCCGGAAGATGACAAAACAATGAAATAGCTTGTCCTTTTCTTTTCAACTTCACATGCGTTGAAATGATTTATCCGAGTGTTATTCACTATATACTATCTTTGCTGTACCAAATGCATAGCCATTGTAGTATGATCGTACAGCACCTTGTCTCCAATGGAGTTTACTTTTGATTAGAGACACTTTGTTTTCCACTGGTCTCCTTTTCTGTTTGTCTTACGCTCTTGGCCGCGTTTGCTAGGCTGTATTCCCTTCTAACTAGTTTGGCAACTTTGGCCAAGTTCTTCGGGGAAAAAGCTTTCAGTCGAACCTAAATAAATATGGACAGGTGTCAAATTGCCGTATGGACCCAAGATGAACTTTCGGACCAAGGTGCAACCCAAGGAAAGAAATGAGGCTAAAATTCAAAAAGAAAATACTTAGAGATCAATTTAGAGAATTTGTTACATGAGAACCAAAGGAACTACACTGAGTTCAATATAAAGACAGCGGTTAGAAACAACATGCGAACTATAGTAGGATTTGGATTGGATGAACTGAAGATATACTATTTTACTAATATTGTAATTAATGAAAATATGAAACGATATTGTCTAATCTCTACACATTTTCTTCTGGTGTAAACTCTCTCTAATTTAATTTCCATGTCAAATGCTATCTAACATTCACGACACCTAACTTGACATTGAGGTGAGATTTCTCTTTTATTATTCAGGATCAGTCAAAGTCTTGCTTAAACCCCAAGTGCGAGTATAAAAGTGAATAAAGGAAAACCTTTTTGTACCTACGTTTGAGAGAAGAGAATGTTTTGAGAAGGGAATTAGAGCCAAAGAGGTTCCACAAACATGACTATACATGTATAGAGACGAGAGTAAGTCCAGGGACAGGGACCACGACCAGCACCTGAGTACGACTTAACTAGCGAGCACCCTCACTGTCTACGTACTTACCCGTTGTCTGAAAGGGAATCGGGAAACGGGTACAGTGGATATAAGGAAAGAGAGGGACACCTTTTGCTGAGGATACATGGCTTGGACACTCACTGGGTGACATTCCAGCAAGTCCATCTTTTAGCTTCAAGTCGGTCATCAAATAAATGTGGCATCTGTTCCGATGACTAGATCGGAGTAACGGCTACCAAGGTGTGGAACAGCCCTAGAACATTACCACCAACATAACGTGCTTGACGCTGATGTACAAACTTGTTTCGATCGAGAAGCCTTGAATGAGCTCTCGGTTCTGAAGGCTAAGTCATTTCTGCGTATCTCTTGACTTGCATATCACTGTTCAGTTTACTAATGGCTGTGTCAACCGACTACGACGGGTACAACATCACGAGCCGGATGCCGGGCAGGTGACCTGCACCTAATGTTCAGAATAACCTCAGCCCCATGAGAATGTTAGATGTCATGAATATGGTGTCCAGTTTTCTTGTATGCTCCGTGTGAAGCGTCTTTCTGTACTTCTGCGACTTCTGATTGATGCCATCTGTCGGCTTCATCAGAACTGAACTTCACAATAGGCTACAAACCATCTTCCGTTCATGAGAACAATCCGCTGACAGAAGTTGCTGTACAGTACAGAGTGAACTTGGCTCGTCCTTGCATACAAGCCCAGGTTTTCAGCTTGACTCTTTCAAAGTCGTGCCAACATTGGACTCCAAGTCAGGATTGGATAATATTTTGGCTTCGCGATCAACGTCAGAATTTCTAGAAATCGTGCTGGTAATCCGCTCAATCGTGAAGTTGTGATTTGTGTATATGCAGCAGTCAGCAGCTATTTTCATCGCTTTCAGAGCTGCCACACGCGCAGAACGTTTGAAAACCAAGAGTTAAAAAGTTAATCTACCCTACTTCTGACGACCTGCCACACCTAAAAAGAGTAACATGTTGACCAGGACAGAAACAGACATATAACCTTGAGCTCCAAGCATTTTAATTGACAGCTCTACCGTCGAGGAACTCGAAACAAACCTATCTTCTCGGCATCCATGCTGGGCAGATCAAGAAGAGCTCTAGCAGCTGCTGATGCATAGGAACCCCCTGAGCCAATACCTGAGAAACAAATCATCTAAACGATCAATCTGAGACACACTGCTATATATCAAGCCTCCTCTGAGTAAGCAATGCAGGCCAGGAGACAACATATGACATGTTTAGCTTGAAAACTGGAAATCTGTAGGTTATTCGTAACGCACCTATAACACCGTCATATGGCTCCAGAACATCTCCATTTCCAGTTATCGTTAAAGAAATTTCGGAGTCGGCAACCACCATGACAGCCTGAAATTCAGCTCACAGAACATCGACACAATAAGCTGACAGTTTACAGATCACAGCGCGTAACTGACCTTCGGAAGGCAGTCCTAAACGAAATCACCTACAGCCCTGCTAGCTAACATCGGTTTTGCTAAGTTACTCATTATGCAAGATACTCACACAATAATAGCAAGTTAGCTCACATCAAGGCGCCTTAAATACTTGTCACTCCTCCAGGCCTTAGCAAGCTCCACAGCTGCCCGAGTAAGCTGCCATCATGAATCACAGGTAAGTGTCACGCGAGTGGCTGGCTTTCGTACACGGAGAAGCAATTTCGACCAAACAAGGACATCCGAAGTAGCTGGTAGCGGCACTGTTCAGGAACCTTCGACAGGTCAACGTAACCAAATAGGTGATACAGACAAGACAACCATGTCCGAATCTTTATGTACCTGACCTGCAACAGCAACAATAAGACTTATTCCTCATACAGCAACCGCCTCTGCAGAGTGCATCAAAAAGGAAAAGGTATCAAAAACATGGTATCCGAAAAAGAAGGTTCTGGAACATACTATACTGTGTATATATCATTCTCGACTTCTAGTCTGCATCAAATTTGCTGTAAGTGGACAGAGATGTTACCGGGATGCTCTTCAAGCTTGTTTTCAAGCCTTTCAAAAAGTGTGAAGGAGTCTGCTGTGGCACCTATATCATAAATACACAGTCTCGGTAAGAAGCTCCCTGATCGAGTGAGATAGACTGCGTGTCAAACGACCGCACAGTATGACTTGTCCCAAACTATGTAGAATTTTGATCGCACAAAACAGAACCTATAGGAGAGGACCTCCCACACTCCTTCTGGTCCCCAAAGCATATGGACAGGACAAACCTGCGAAACCGCCTATAACATTTTCCCCGATTCTGCGAACTTTCCGCACATTGGGCTTTATGATTTCAGCCCCCAAAGTGACTTGTCCGTCCCCGATTACTATCACTTGATCATCTTTGCGGACACAAAGTACGGTCGTGCCCAGCATACCTCTATCCCCGCCGTGCATGTAATGCACATTCCTTGATCTGCACAAAGGCAAACTGGTAACGCTTGGAAGTCCGCTAATACAACTCCCAGAACAGACAACAACCAAACAGTAAGTAGGAAGACTTGCATTGGAGCCTGAGTGAACTTACGTGCACTTCAAGAAGGGTGATGCTTCGGCTGATCCAGATCCCGCTGATGGACGGCCAGTACCGAATCCTGAAACATATTAGACCAGTATCTAAGAATCAGAAATACGTGCAAAGAGGAACAGCAAAACAACTCCGGATGCACCGTCTGCACGTCCATTAGGAACTTCACTAGCGAAACCTGAACCCGGATCATGCTGGAGAGACCGATCAATTGTACACATGAACAACAACACATTCGTCAAAGTATGTAGCCGACTTTCGTCTCTGTTCGACTAGTAAGTCTTACAGTCAGGCAGGCTTATATCATTACCCTCTAAAGCTTTTACAATATTAATAGATCTTTCTTGCGATGGGCGAAGCAACGAACACCATCGCAAAGACAGTTCACCAGCTAATTCGGGGTCCCTTTGCCCCTGCTCGTGGATGCACCATTTCCAGCATTTTCAAGAGTCTACCTACCTCCTTACAGCTTAGAACCTTCAAGGATTGCGGTGGGAGATCCTGCTCGAGTCCACACCAAGTAGCACATGGTGTGGACTCGAGCTATTGGCATCAACTGAAGCTGAGTGTGAGATTAAGCGACTGTTTTTCCTCAGATTAGTAAGAATGAACTTCTGATTGTCATTCTCTTTAATATCTGAGGGCGAACATCTTAATGCTTTACCGGGAAGATGCAGGATACTTGACTAACGAAGAGGTATACCACTCGTTTTGGCAATACTCAAAGAGAAGATACAAGAGTACCTACTACCATAAAGCATGGTAACACTCAGTCTCTCCATATGCTGCAGGATACTTGACGTACGAAACCACAGGAAAATAAGGTATATCACTGGTTTGGCAGTACTCAAAGAGAAGATACAAGAGTTCCTATCACCAGAAAGCATGGTATACTCAGTCTCTCCATATGCTTGTCAAATGCTCAACAAGCTGCTACGTTAGTCCCGCATAAACTGGGTTTGTCGATAAGTTTTTTAAGGCTTTAAAAACTAAAAGAAAAGCACCAACTATCTTCTTCTTCTTCTTCAGTAGTCCCATTGCCAACTGACAGAGGGGAAATGTTTTCTCAAGAAATTCCGCAGTACTGAAGGGTCTCGTAAGGAAGAAAAGAGGACCCGGAGCTGGTACCCAACTCCGGGTACATATACTTCAGTACACCCACTAGCAAAGATACAATCATGCAACTGAGCACCAAATTCACATATCGAGCTCATGCACTTCAGTCTTCAAGCCAGATCCTCCCTCAATAAAATGTTCCCAAACCAACACTGTTAACCTTCAAACTACATCACCCTCAAAGTAGTGAGATCTCCGCTGAATTCGGAAAATCTTCAACATTCATCCGACCATGAGCGTGCCTTAAACCCTACAAAACTGCAAGTTCAAGGCAAAGAACATTACGAGACAAGAGAGAGGAATGACGAAGAAGAGCATGTGCCCGCCTGCAGCCCTGCATGGCCGCAATTCAACTCTCCCCAAAGACAATCAATACCGCGCTTGTTTCTCCTACTACCGCATGCAACGAAATGTTGTAGCCTTACAATCTGCTCAGGTCTCTCAGTCTCCTCCAGCTCCACTTCGGCAAACAGGCAAGTCCAATTCTTGGTCTGAAGCTCTTCCAGATTTCCCTTTGGGATTCGATCGATACAACCCTTCGTGCTGTTCTTGCTGCGGAATGGTGCAAGAGGAGCAGAGGAATACAATCTCTGCCCAAAAGCAGAGAAACGAAGTCGCGGTGGCATGTGGTAAGGACCATCCCAGCCGAAGTCGATGAAGAATATGGTAGGAGAACGGACGTAGTGTGGTAAGTAGTAGGAGAAGGGACGTAAACGGAGGAGACAAACTTACTGTTTTTCTGTTGCTATCCGTTAGCATAGCTATACGTCGATTATGAAAACCGGAAAGGAAATGGGGTATTTTTGCTAGGCGATAGGATAGTTATACGGCGATTGTAAAAACCGGCACGGAAGGAGTAATTTTTGTCGTGTAGCAAAACGGACGCATGGAACCGTGGTGAAAACCGAAAAGAGAAAAAATCCAACGAGAACGGACGGATGGAATCTTTGTAAACACTGGAAAAGAGAAACAAAAATTGATCCAGAAAATTGCTAAAACATAATGGAGAGTAACATAAGAGTAACAACAATTCCATTACAAGCTCTTTGTTAATCCTGTAGCGGAACAGATGGATGTAATCGTTCTGCAAATCAAAACGATCAAATAAATAACAAAAATGCACTGATAGAGTCATTATGGAAACAAGAAAAAAAAAAAAGGAGTATAGATCCGGGTCAGAATAAATCGTAACCGCATAGCCGTGTAATTCCATTGCAAGCGTAACTATTTGTTTTACTTTTTTGTGTTTTGCTTTTTGTTAGAATTTTAGCTATTGTTATTTTAAAGAATTTTAGAGACACTTGTAGTTGAATAAATATACATATAACATGAACTTCTGAAAAACCTTTGCCCACTTGTTGTTATTAGAAAATAAACAAATATTAATTCAAGATTCTATACTAATTTTAAAAACAAAATATTTATATGTGTTAAATGTTGGAGGATCCAAAAGATGCGAGAAGATCCTCACATAACCAGTAAGTCAAGGGAAAGCGGACATGCTTTTGATGGTATAAGTGCAGTAAACTACAAGTCAAAGAATAGGCAATTAACCAAGTCTTTAATTTATTATCTAACTCTTATTAACAAAAATATTAAGCAATAAATTAAACCCTTGCGCATATGCCTCCTCCATTCTCTATTGGAGGTGAATAATATGCATCCTAAGCCATTTAGAGGACCAACTAGAGATGAAAGTGAAAATTTAACTTTTTTACGAGTTACAGTACACAATGGAGAAGTAGGTTACAGTGAAATGGTTCACTATATACAAATATTAAGAGATTTGTGTGTAAAGATGTGTAATAAAGTATTTGTCTAAGAGAAAGGATTAATATTTTTTACGGTGATCGTCTAGAAATCATTACCATTGTGACTAAACAGGTAGAGAGACAAAAAACACGGATGAATGAGAGGAGACAGTGAGCTTTTATTGATTCATATCATAAATAACTGATCCAATAGATATAATATACCATGAGGTGAAAATGTATGCTTCCTATTCAACAATACACTAGCTACTCATATCATCTCCGAAACCATCATTGCAATAAGTAACCAGTATGGGTATTACTTTAAAACTTCAAAACTGTTGTATTTTAGAACTTCAGAAGATGATATAATAGACCATATTTTTGTAAAATATATGTTTTAATATTTTTATTCTATTTATAATAAATAATATTTTATTTTACTTGCACATATGTTTAACAAAGAGCTATGCTTGCAATGTAATTGTTGGACTATGCGTTAGCGCTAATCTAATTCTTTTTTGCTTTTTACAGTTGCTCCGTATGTCACTTATCCGTGTGCTACACTACAAAACCTTTGTCCTTCTTCACAATCAACATATATTTATTTTAACGCCTAGCAACAAAAATAGCTAGTGCACGTTGACAATAACATCGACTGTCTATCCAGTCAAAGAAAAACTTTTATTACAGGTTTAATTTATCACCTAATCTCTTCTTGCTTTCATATACATGCAAAGTGAAGGGAGGCTAGAAAGTGGTGGAAGGGAGGAGGGATAAATATGGATGCAAGATCGACTTTTGAGAACGTTTGCTCGCTCGCTGCTATCAGGAAAATGTACAATTGTTAAAACAAAATTTTATATCAAGCTCTTAAGAAGAACTACAGAATTTCATAAGTTCTCCAGAGTACATGTGCGGCCTGCTGACTGCTACATGTCACATTTAATTTATTACCTACTCTTCATAACAAAAATATTATATTCATACTTCGAGAATGGCAGATATGCTCAAGGACCACTCTCTAGTATAGAGATAATATGCAATTAGCTCAGCCTAGTACATCGCGAGAAGCAATTATAAATTGAACGTGCGCTAACAAATACAGACTAGAGTTAAAAAAATATTCCATAACTGGAAGGTGTGATGATGAGAATGTGTACTGCAAAGTAATAGAGTTATTACCTAACCCTTTTCAAAAAAGAGTTAAATAATAAATTAAACTTTACATATTTACCTCCTCGATCAAAGGAGTAAAAATATGCAAGAAGTATGAGGTATATACACACACTCCCATAGAGCTTTCTCACCTCAATTGACTCCAGAAGAGAATGCGAAAGACATAAAAAAATCTAATGAGAAAAAGTTTGATGTTTTTATGTGTCGTCATCTCCACCATGCAACTGTTTGGATGTGTGGGTGAAAGAATAAATTATCTTTAGCCATTGTTCACAATCGTAGTAGTCATTATGTCATGTGCTTTATCTGCTAGGTGGGGACAAAAAAACTATCTTTTGAATGTGTATTTCCTTGCATATTTATTCATCAATCTCAAGCATCATTGGACCCGACACTACAGTGAATGTGCCATAGAGATGTTAATGAGAATTCTAATAATATTAATGATATATTCGATATTTATTATATATTAAATATATTTATTAAATATATTTATTTTTATATATTAAATATTAACTAAGAAATACATGCCAAATCTCTCAGATAAAATCCGCAAGGAATATGGATTGTAATGCATAACAAGAACTATAAGACCAGACTGCAGTCCCATCCAAAAATAATTTATGTATTAGGTTTAATTTATCAGCGAACCTTTAGTTTAATTTAATCACCAAACTCTTCCGTGGAAAAGAGTTTAGTGATAAATTGAACTGATGCCTCCATGTGTAAATAATCAAAACAAAAATTTGAATATTTGGAGGCATAACTAGAGTATCTATTCCAGTTTCCTAAAATCAATACTCAACTGCGATCATGAGGATTCTAGAAACCTTCATGTTTTACTCTTATTTTTATTAAGGATAAACCCAACCGTTGTTGTGCATAGATCAGAATAGTGTCGAGTCCTCATCGACTCCTCGAAGCTACTATCCATCCAAGCATGGGTCGAACTACTATGTTGAGAGAACATAATCTAGATACTCATGTATGTTGTGGTCTTGCATATAGAACAAGAGACATCAGGAGTATGTCAAACAAACTGTTGTCGCGTGTTGCAAATGTTGATATGTATTTTATCAGCCAAAGCTGATGTATCGACTAAGAAAATTGAAATATTTGATCGCAAATAGCAGAACAGAATCTCTTGTCTGTGATGAATTAGTCATCGAACGTGAACCTCTTTGAAGATCGTTATATTATTATTGTCTCCAGATTCAGTTTGCTAAATCTTCCACCAGTGACCTTAATATGACTAATGATTAATGATTTTGTTAAATCTTGATAACCACCAAAATGATTGAAGATAACTGGCTAGTCTTTTGCGGATCTTGGTCTCTAATCTAAGGTCTTGGAAAACAAATGAGATTACTATGACTTAGGACTGGAAGATATTTGAGTAGCACTCGCGCTAATGATGATAAAATCAGAATGCAAGGGAATCAATAGAAGCAACTGACAAGACTATGTCCTCTAATGGACGTTTGAAAATAAGAAAGTAGTGTAATTGTAAGACAATAAGATAAACACCGCACCGAGCGTTGTTAATTCAGCTTTGGTATTCAAATCTAAACTTTATTTTCACACAAACGGTAAAAGCAAGGACTCATAAACATTACACGGTGTTTGTTTGCTAACACATGCCACGAGGGACTCTCGAGCTGATATATTGACTACCTCCTCAAGTCGTATCATCAGAATTTGACACACAGTATTACATCTTGCTTCACTTTTTCTGACTTTCCACTCACTATGCAATTAAGAAGCTAATCTATCTCATATGATATTTAGCTTCTAGCAACTCGGATCAGATTGAAAGATCACTCAATGATTGGTTCTTAGTCTCAAATCTCTGACATGATCTCTTTTCTTTGACACGCTCTTCTCTGTAAAAAGATATTCACGCCTCTCTCAATCTTTCAGCTTGCACGCCTTCTCCTTTCTTAGGATTCACAACTAGCCTTCTTTTGCTTTGAAGCTTCATCCTCTTCTTCTAGACCTTGTCATCGTCGCGTGTTACGTAATCATTGTCCAAGAGATTGAGATTAATAATAGTAATGACGTTACAACCGCTCTAACCAACAAAGTGCAATATTTCATCGAACTGCGATACTTGCAAAACAATGTATGCAACAAAACATTCCTCATCTCAGGGAAACATTACTCCATCCAAGGTAATATCAAGCTCTCTCTCAAAACTTGTACATCCCGCTCAATCTTTGAGCTATGCTCCAGTACCGAGCATTTAGTGAAGCTTCAAATGAGACAGAATCCTAGTGGTGAACTCATCAATTCTTTTTTATCCACCTCTTTACTATGAGACACCGTAGTAGCTTCAGCCTAAACCTCATTGAAATCCAACAATCATGAGCAGTCAACAGACCACAACTACATCTCTAGACGAGCAGATTGGTCAGATCTACTCGGTTCTAGTGTCATAAAAAGACCTTTCAACATGACTCTCATGACTCATTTCAATCCATCGTTTATCTGGAGGAGACCACTGCAATTAGTGTCTCACAATATATCTACACAATGGCTCATAGAACTTGTAGAGCACTAAATCATCTAAGAACTCCTAAGCTTCACTTACCAATCTCGAAATGCTATTTGTCTAACAACACATGTATTGAGTAACCGGTTCTCCAACTTCATCTAGATTCAGTGTTGCTCGATGATCTTCTATCTCAATCAACTCAAGATCATCAGCCCTTGGTAAAACTTCTAATACATGATGTCATTTCTAATATCTTCTTGTCATCACGAAACGCTTTCAAGTTATATACATGAATGATATAATGATAATGCTTCATATTAGCTAGAAAATGCAACTTATATATCACATGGCTTAACTTCTTCTCAATCAGAAATGACCATCCCAACTTGGAGAGAAGTTTATTGACCAAATCCACCCCAACTGGTATTATTAAGTTCTTGGTTTGTAACCAGACTCTCTACCCTTTTTCAAACTGCACATCTCGCATATCATAGTTTACATACTTAGCATACTGTTGTTGTGTCTTCTCCATGTGTTTCTTTGCTTCTTGAAACGCACTACCTTGAACTTGTATGGAAATCTCTAGATCTATAAGATCTCGACTTGACCTTCTTGTGTTTTCATGTCCCTTGGTAGCTAAAGTTATAAGAGTCCAAGGTGCATGAGAATCACAATAAACCACTTCAAATGATTTAAGTTCGGTGTTCGGATGCTTGGTGTTGTTATATGCAAACTCCACCAAGTCCAAGTGCTCACTCCAATGTCTGATCTTGTATGATATAGTTTATTAACCCTTGGTCCACTACGTGTATAGTCCTTTTTGTCTGTCCATCCATTTCATGATGATAAGAAAAACTTAATTTGAGAATCCGAGTCTTCGAAACAAACTTGTCTATAACTCATCACAAACCTCCTTTCCAATTATGAAACAATGTCATTAGACATCTCATGATATTTAAAAACATATCTTATGAACAATTCATTGCACCTCATAAAGTCAATGCTTCCCTACAAAGAATGATGTGAGCTTGGTTACTAAAACGGTCTATTACAACTAACAAAGTATCAAAATCTCTTGATTCAAGCAAACCAGTACATAAGGCCATACTTATACTTTCTCAAGGTCCATCAACTATTGATAAAGACATCAACAATCCTACACGTCTCTTTCGCTCAGTTCGTTGTTGCGACATGTCAAACAAGTCTGCACGTACTTGACAACATCCTCTAACATTGAAGATCAATAGAACTATTCCTTAACTCGTTGCAGCCTTTTATTATGTCCTCCATGTCTAACTAATTCACAGTCATGACACTATTGCATGACTAGTGTCTTTAGCGATCCGGCTGGAACATACATTTTGATTTACTTATAAAACCAAAAGTCATTACGAAAAGAGATTATGTAACAATTGATATCTCCTTATTGACTTGTCCACTATTGAACTTGAGGATTGTCTGAGATGGTTGTCTGATTCGATCCAAGAGGTCTTCGCTTATGTCTTGTGTTGTCAATGCTTTGACACGTTTGCTGAACACATCTGCTAGAATGTTTTCTTCGTGCAAGTTTTACTTGCCATCTCTCTTGCTTGTGAGACAAACTAGAAAGTATGTATTATCCTCCCAATTTGTTACAACATTAATCTTGTTTGACAATAAATAATGCTCTCAACACTTCATACAATGAACAACAAGAAACATCTCATGTTCATGAGCATATTATTTTACCATTGTCTCTAAAAACTCGTGACTTTCATAAGCCAATGGATGTTTGCCTTGCATCAACACTCCAATTTTTCGCGCACCTACCGCCTTGTTGCGTCAGCGGAAGCTCTTACAAAATTTACACCGCTAACTTACAAATCGCAATCACCAGTTAGCGTCCATGCACCACTTACCTTAACTCTATTTGGTCCGGATCGGAGCTGGATCGTCTCTCTAATCATCAAGCTCAACATTCCTTAAGTCTCGATCTAGACCCGCCTAGGTTGATCGCAAACAAGAGCAAGTCACAAGATGACTTGGGACGGACTTCTCATAAAGTCCAGGGTCCTAAACGGTGTCTCCAGCACACCTAACGGTCCAACCGTCCGTGATGTCCGTCTGGGTCTAGGCTCTCGAACGAACAGTGGTCTAACCCGCCGACTCGTTCCCTAGTCTTGCTCTAGTCCTTACATCGTTCCTAAGTCCAGACGTCCAAGTCTGGACCGGAACATGTCTTGGAACCGGCCGTGTCATCACCTCATGCCCCCAGAGTCCATCTGTCGAACTCTGTGGTCGGGTGTCTCGTCTTGGTCCACCTAGGCATCGAGCCCCCCTCATATATACTTCTGGGGATCGGCGGTCCCGCCTTCCTCTTTGGTCCTTGAAAATTATATCACAACCCGATCCTGGTTCGGCCATAATTCTCAGCTCGGAGGTCAGTTTGAGGAGTTCTACATATCACTGGAAAGCTATCGCCGAGATCTTTCCAATGATACTTTACTCGCCTTGAGATCTTACGTGGAGCTTTGTCCACAACCTAAAACGTTGCTGGAGCTCCAACACTTAGCTATTTTTCAGAACCTGTGGTCCAGACCCAGACTCGAACCCTGTGCTTCAGACCAGCGTTTGAACCACGGTCCGTCTGCGTCTCGAACTCACGTCTCAGATCTATGTCTCAGATCTATGTTTCGGTCGTTCTCAGACTTTGTCCCCTTAGATCAATGTTCGTCTTGGGGTAGGCCCTTATGTCTTAACCTAATGTTCCAACCTTGGTTTAGAGAACCACTTAGGGTTCATCTGATCTCGACTTCTCGGCCAAGCCGTTCAATCCTACTCGCATCATTCACAACCTAGCGCAAGTCCACTAGGGTTGTTTTGTTCGCGTCTGCGTCCGACCTTGAGACTGAGTGGCGTGACAAATTGTCCGTTGAGAAGCATGTATGAACCTCAAAAGGTTTTCTCGTTTTTTGAAAAGCTAGCATAGGTATTTTTGCCAATTCAACTACTTAAACGTTCTTCAGCTTATGGGTTCCAAATAACCTTGGACGTCTTGAGCAATAAGCAAACAAAGATGCGACTTTATATGCAAATTGATAAACAAATCATCAAAAATATATGATTAACCAAGAAAAGATTTGAGCTCATGAACAATCTGAGGTCTTGTTCATTCAACAATGGTTCGAATCTTGGCTCTGTTAGGATGGATACCATAGACATCTATCAAACTAGAAACACTACACTTTCTTGTCTAAAAGAACACTCGCTCTTTTTGAGATACAGTTGCTGTTCTTCCAAGTGTTTCGACAATGTTTCAACATCTTTTAGATGTTGATCCCAAGTTGATGAGAAGATGATGATATTGTCCAAGTACACGATAACACTCGCATCCAAGATATCTTTGGAAATCTTGTTCATAAGTCTACAAAAAGTACTAGGTGCATTGGATAATCCAAATGACAACACTATGTACTCAAACAAGCCATATATCGTCCTCACAATAGTCCTCTTTTCATTTCTTTCTTTGATCCAGATCTAGTGATATCCAATACGCAGATCCAATGCAGTGAAGCATTTTTTTATGATGAACCGATCGATGATTTTATCCATGATATTTGTTCTTGATAGTAACCTTATTCAATGCTTGATAGTCTGTACACATGCGAATATCACCATCTTTCTTGATCACGAACAACACTATGACAACATAAAATGATATGTTGGGTCGCAAGATACCATCATGATTCATCTTGATGGTACTGCATTGGGTGTAGATCTATGATATGATCCACAGCTCATATTGGAAGAAGACCTGATGACAACTGATCAAGCATTATGTGAGAATACTTTTCGCCACTGTATTTCAAGATGTATGAAAAGAGCAGTAACGCTTTCTTCTCTTCTTTATCACTCTCTATCTTCGGTTTAGGAGAATAATGCAAGGTAGTTCCCCATATCACTAGCCCTTCTCATATATCAGTTTACTTTATAAACTGCTTTGTATTATTCTCTTCTTAACATATAATAAACATAAAACATGATATTTTTGGACAAGAGACAAGTCATATGGTTCTGGGACCTTACTTTCTCTTACATTGCTTTTAGGTTTTTTCTGAGAGTTCTGGCATGTATACTGTATATAAAATTTATTATATATTATTTAAATTCATTGAGATTATATATATTATTTATTCTTAATATATATATTGAGATTTTATATAGTATTAATATTTATAAAATCAAAACTAATAAACAAATATTAATCTAACATTGATTAATACAGCCCAAAAATTTTATAAAACCTCAGTCCAGTTACACCACTAGATTTTTCTTTTCACACTTGACTTTCATGTTCCATGCATAGTTATTTATCTTTACAAATAACCTCCGGTGCCCGCGCAGCTAAACCCTATAAAATATTTTACAGGAGGGAAAACAACTCAAACCTCGCTTACAGGGCGAGGTTTGAGATGTACTGATAGAAAGAATCAGTTATCGACGAACACTGAATATGACGGGTGTGAGGGAGGTCGCGTGAGTGCGACAGACGTGATGAGTGGGAGCATGTGCAGCAAAGTGTCGCTGCGGGTGATGGAGACCACGTGGATGATACGTGCGGCTGAACACACTGTAAGAGTCCACTACGTTTGGCCGTCCAGCCAATTTAGACACATTCTAACTTTACTGGTGTCAACGGGCGCTTCGGACCCAGCTTGTTCTTCTAGCAAAATTCGTGCCATAAAGAAGCATGTTACATCAGAATATTGGTACTCCTGTGAGTAATGCGCAGTCGGATCTCGTATGCACAGTTTCAGTCGTCCTACAAATCGGTCATAGTATGACGTCGACCAGATCGAGTAGGTAATCGAGATCCCGCGGAGGTGCGTTTGTCACTGACGCTCATGGACCTGACATGAATGCATGTAAATTTGAAAGGAAACAGGAATCTGCAGTGTCTACTTGCCGCTAAGCGATCTCCGGTTTTCAACTTTCCCTGCTGCATTTATCGGGCCCCGGAACTAGTGCAGACTCCAGATCGCGGTTATGGCCATTGCCTTCCCCAGATCCGTTACAGCAGCTGTACTGCTACATATACGTCCGCTGATTCCGCTATGAACTTGAGCACGGACAACGATCTAGGATTCCAGAAAAAAATTTACAACTTTTACATACATAAGATTTATTGTCACGTAAATGAGATGTTCAGGCTGAACATCGTTGAAAATAACAGAATAGAATGACTAAAGACGTTCTGCAATCCCTGACAAAGCAAAAACATTTTACTATTTTCTCATCAGAATCCCATAATTTTCTTTACGAGGAAAGGCTTGAGTGTCAGATAGATTTACTCACGTACAGTAGTCCCAAGTATATTTGCAGTAACTCTGTACGCGAATAGTTAGCAACTGCTTGAGAAGCTGTTCGCGTCTGAATTTAGTAGATGTATATCTTTCGTTAATTCAGTAGTCAAATTTATAATATTTCTCGTTATCATCCACACTGGGCCAGATATTCAAATCTAAAACTATAACTTGAAACATTGTAGACAAATCGAGATGAGATAATAGAATTAATCTTTCAAGTTCATGGATAGGCTTTCGCGTGATATAAAGACCTTGGTCTGAATATCGCTGAAAGCTAAAGTTCCATAAAAGATTTGGCTAAAAGTACAAAAGCGAAAGTCGCTAGCGCGAATATACTTGAGACTACGGTAATCCAAATCCCAGATTCATCCTTGCGCGAAAAGGTCGCTGCTACCTTTAACCGTTGACAATCACCAGTGGCTTATTATGAACACACATGAAGTTTCTTGCCGTCTTGTGTTTCCTCGAGTTTCTTAGCTTTCCCATTTCAATGGTTGCTTCATGATATTAGCTGTCGTTGGATACACCTACAACTACTGTAAAGTTCCAATCGATGAATGCTTTCCTACAGAAACTTACTTTACTGCCACTTTAATACGTTTGTAGGACTTTACTTCACCTCTATTAAGACTACACTATTTGATTGCACCTCTGATCGACAATAGTAGGTTCAGCAGTCAAAATGTCATGTAACTTGAATGCAAGACATGAGTGGTCAACTGTATTTGAGCTAGCATGCATAATCCCCTATTTGAGCTAGCATGCATATTTCATGTATCTTAAAGGTTTAGCTTAAAGGGTCTATACAACGGATTATCAATACATGGGATTTTTTATTTGTCTTGTGTACGTTGTCTTGACATGGCGGTAAACCCACTGAACCTGTTATTGCCGGTTAAAAATTGCAGTTAAGTAATACAGTCTGAGAGAGATGAGTCAAGTCCGAGAAACATATTAAGGATGCAGTTAATGAGTGACACGAAAATAAATACATGCTTTTCAAGGTTCGGGATGAGCTAGAGCTAGATTTAAATTTAGTCTTCTTTCTCCAATAAACCAGCAATTTCTTAGGCAGATACTTAGGTACCTGTTCTACACTCATGCATTATATTTATTTATTTCCCACAAAGAAGTCACTGATTGCGATTCCCATCTTATGCAACTTTATGTATATTGGTCACTCTCGCTATCATCCTCTTGCTTATTATTCACCTGATGACAACTATATTCGAAACGAGAGCACCCTACATATTCACCTTCTCCATCGAAATTTAATTTACTAGCTAATTTTCCTGCTAGAAGGGTTAGGTAATAAATTAAATGTAAAGCAAATTAATATATAGATAACTAGAGGTTCATGTGCTTGTACCTTTAGCAGCTTTGCAGTCTTCTCATGTTTTATGGTTTATATTTAGGTCTTCTTGCGTTTCTAAGCATGGGCTAACAATTTAAATTTATAAAATCTTTTTATCTTTTTTATCCACTTGGTATATATTTTTTGTTTAATATTTATATATTTTTTACTATCATTAAAAAGTAAAAATTCCAGAAAATTTCATCGAGTGTATATATTATTCACTTCTTCCCTCTGAAGTGGAACAGTGCAGCAAGCTTAATTTATTACCTAATTCTTTTGTCGAGAAAAATTAAGTAATAATTAATGTACAGAAATGAAGGGAATGATTGTTTCACTACCTGCTCCACGCAACTAGTTACCGATTGTAGCCTGTCTAGAGTCTGATCGAGGAAAACAATTGCGCAGTGGCCCGATGAAGTCTATACCTGGCAGCTCAGGTGAAGATAAAAACTCTGGACGCAGGGCCATGATACCAAGTCCAGAGTGGCACTCTATGGATTACAACAGTGACTAAGTCTGACCGAGTCTCTCAAGCTACAGTAGTCCTATTAGTACCTCTAGTAATCCTTAGGTTGGAGCACTCAGGATTCCAGTTACACAGAGGAAAATGTTCTTGTAACCTGATTAACAGTTCATAAGTAGCTACAGCACAGTAAGGAAGTGAACAGGAGTCCGTGGGTAAATCACCCAGTCCTCGTCCATCCAGTAGATCGGCGACTTTCGAGTTCGGCCGACTGGTACGTCTGAAGACTCTGGAGTCTGAACCCTGTCTGTCTACTCGGGTTCGGACTCCAGGAAGGAGATTCACTTCCTTTGACTGGAACTTCCAGGCGCCCATTCCACTTGCGGAGCGACCTTTCGTCCTCTTGGGAAGTCTGGTGAATGCTTCTTAGTAGGCGTGGCAATTTATCCAGCTCTAACTTAAGCTCCATCTAAACCCTTCTCCACAACAGCCCAAGAACAGTGGGGCTGAGTTGAGCACAGAAGCAGAGCACGGAACGCGGAACTGCGCCGGGAAATTGAGAAGCCGTAGTGCTTTCGCTATGCCAACCGCAAGATGTAACATCTGACGGTTTAGGTGGCGTGGTGTTCTTTCTCGCTACGGTCTGGGCAGGCCCCACACAAGCTCTCACTCGACCTTTCCGGCATCGGCAGAAAAGCAGGACCTCGGTCAGGCTGTGGTTGATTCACAAGTCGTCGACCGATGCTTCGATCGTCCCGTCCTTTCAGTCCTGTCCCGGGGAAGAAAAAGTTTACACACCTACACATGTTAGATGCATCATAGGGAAGGTGTTGCTGCTTCCCTTGTCTTCAGCCTCATGTCGAAGTTGGGTGTGAATCCTCCTCTTCGAAGATAATAGCTTCTGGCCCGAACCGTGTTCTCGAGAATAGTGCAGCAAAGAAGAAGAGTAAGCAGAAGTTCTTGACAAAAGAAGATAGATATATTAAGTTAATATATATACTCCTTATAAGTCGAGGATTCCTTGATTACTTAATCTTTTGGAGCGTTTCGGTGGTGTTGTCTGTGCAGAATGGAATGAGTGCTTTTGTAGTATTGATTTGTGTTCCAATTCTGGGATGGAAGGAACCGACAGTAATGTACCGAAGGGGAGAGGAGTGGAAGTGAAGGCTAATCAGGTGGAGGAGGAGGAGGAAGCAGCGGCGGGAGGTAATGAATCGAAGAAAGAGCTGATTGATCTTGTAGTGGGATCTGACAAGGCTGCGTCTGAGCAGGAATCGGAGCTCGAGCAATGTGGTGAAGAGGAGCTTAGAAGTGAAATTAAGCTAGACGATGAGACAGAGAAAGAGGTTGAAGCTTCTTCCGCGCGAGATGCTGCAGAATCACAGTCCGAGGTAACATTTCCTCATACTGTCCAAGAGTTGTTGAGAGTGTCAGTCGGTGGAGATCATCCGGTGCCTGAGTCTCTAATGGCTAGTACTAGTTCTTCCCCTGAAGGCAAAGCAGAGGGCGCTTTGAAGCAGGACCTCGTAGATAGTGCTAGATCGATCTCCTCCACTGCTTCAGTCAGCGAATATACTGAAGACGAGGACCAAGGGACCCCGCAATGCAGCATGGGTGTGGATAATTCTTTTCTTCAAGAGGCAGGCAATGAGGACCAAACGCAGGCTAGCGAAAGGAGAATGCCTCTTTCGGATAGAAGTTTAGATCGGGAAGGGAATCACGAATTTGAGCAGGTTTCTTTACTGGACCCCGGAGGAATGAAAACCTTAGGCAGAAGTCCAAGTTTAGCCGAAGGAAAGTCTCCTCGTTTTGTCAAGGGAAATAGTGGGCGCAGTGAAACTGAATCCGAAGATAGAATTGAAGATGTGGTAAGCAAGGAAATAGAGATTGTTATGGCTGATGGACAGGAGCATAATATCGAAGGTTTTGTCAGTAAGGAAATCGCTACGCCGACAAAGGGACGGATTTCTGATGTTTCTTTGGCATCAATAGATACATCACAAGGAAGTCCTCAGTCCGAACCATACCTGAGGGATAAGACTGGTGCGAGTCGATTCAAGTACAGTCAGAGTTTTACTACCAAAGCAGACCTCTTCAACCAAAATGGATCCTTCTTTGAGACCCAATTACACACGGGTACGTTTGAGAATTTCCTCTATCCGCAAGGAAATTTCCCCAATCTTGCAAAGGTACTTCCGAAGACTTCTCCGGAGCTCATGCACCTTATTGATTCGGCTATACAAAATACAGATCTATACTCTTTACTTAGACTGAAAAGAGTCGTAGCTGGAGAGGATAATATTGTATCAGCAGGAGAAATGAAAAAGGAAAAAGAACATGTTGCAGCGATCGTTGTGGATGTCCTCTTGGCAAAGATGGGAATTGACGGATCACTGAAAGCAAGTGAAATCTCTCCTCCGAAGATCATGCTCAGCGCTGGGGCTGCCATTGTAGCTGCGAAGTTACTTCCTTGGCTGCCTTGTGAAAATCAATCAGAGGAGATTGCATCCCCTCGAACTAGAATGGCAAAAGGCTTAGCTCTAGTATTACAGTCGTGCACACGAAACAGAGCAATGTGTTCAGCAGCTGGTCTGTTGCAGGTGCTCCTTGAGACTGTGCGTGACATTTACACCGTTGAAGTAGCTGAGGAAACGCCCGATGAAAGCTGGGATTGTACTCCGCTGTTAGATGCCCTCGAAGCACTTGGATCACATTGTATGTCTGTCATGGACCTTAGAGAATGGTTGAGCACAGCCGTGGTAGCCATCCCAACGGGGAAATCTACGGATCTTGTGCTGTCGCTAGAGAGGGCAATGGTGGGAGAAGAGACCCGAGGACCCTCCTACTCTTTCGAATTCGATGGAGAAAGCTCAGGGTTGCTTGGACCTGCCGAGAGTAGATGGCCTTTCATGAATGGTTATGCAATAGCAACGTGGCTATTTATTGAGTCTTTCGCCGATACTGTTAATACGGCTGCAGCTGCCGCAGCAATTGCAGCTGCTGCAGCTGCCAAAACAGGAAAATCATCAGCTATGTCTGCAGCAGCAGCGGCCAGTGCCCTTGCTGGGGAAGGAATGGCTCACATGCCAAGGCTTTTCAGCTTTCTCTCAGCTGACAATCATGGAGTGGAAGCGTATTTTCATGGGCAATTTTTGGTTGTTGAGACTGCGAATGGTAGGGGTAAGAAGGCCTCTATGCACTTTACCTACGCTTTCAAGCCTCGCCAATGGTACTTTGTTGGGCTGGAACATACTTACAAGCAGACGCTTCTGGGTAAGACTGAAAGTGAGGTAAGATTGTACGTGGATGGACAGCTGTATGAAACTCGTCCCCTTGAGTACCCCCGGGTTTCGAGGGCCCTGGGATTCTGCTGCATTGGTACAAATCCACCACCAGCTATGGCAGGTTTACAACGAAGGAGACGTCAGTGCCCTCTCTTCGCGGAAATGGGACCAGTGTATATTTTCAAGGAACCAATTGGACCGGACAGAATGTCCCGCTTGGCAGCTAGGGGAGGAGATGCGCTGCCTTCTTTTGGAGCTGGGGCAGGGGTTCCCTGGTTTGCAAACTCAGAACAAGCATTTGCTGCAGCGACTGACAGTGCAACTTTGGATATGGAGCTAGGGCCACGATTGCACCTCCTTTACCATCCTAAACTTTTGATGGGTCGTCTATGCCCGGATGCGTCACCGGCAGGGGCATCAGGTAACAGCTTCTGTTTTGTTAAACATGCGGGAGTTTTATGCTGTGGAATTTACATTCTTTCAGCAAGCGAGATTCTGTGTACTGGACGATTACATCTTGGTTGTTTCATGTTTCTTACAGGACTTCACAGAAAACCCGCAGAAGTATTGGGGCATGTGCATTTGGCAGTTCGTACTCGGCCTACAGAGGCGCTCTGGGCCATGGGTGAAGGAGGACCCATGGCTTTACTTCCATTGACTGTCGGTGCTGTGGATAAGGATTCTTTTCTACCGATTCTTGGAGATGTGGAGTTATCAGCTGCCGTGGCTATGCTCGCAGCACCTATATTTCGAATCCTGTCGGTTGCATTTCAGCACGCTGGAAATGCTGAAGAAATGGCCAGGAGCTATGCGCCCAGGTTGCTTGCTTTTTTATTGGGACACCTGGTGTCTGTACCAGCTCTTGGGGAAGCCAAAGGCAGGACTGTAGACCAAGTAAGAACTGAAGAGAGGGACGAAGAGCTGGTGTCTGCGGTGGTATCTCTTGCCCAAGCACCTAAGAACATTTTCAGTATTAAAGTGCAGTTATACGGCACTTTGCTTCTGGACTTGAAATTATGGTATCGTTGTGCGTATGGACTACAGAAAAAACTCCTATCGACTCTTGCAGACTTGGCTTTCGCTGATGCTTTGACAATGCGGGGTGCAAATGCCGTTCAGCTTCTTTTAGATGGATGCCGGCGTTGCTACTGGGTTGTTCGTGAACCTGATTCATTGCATCATTATGCCGGTAGTAGATCATTGAGACCTGTTGGGGAGTTGAATGCTCTTGTTGACGAGCTCCTCGTGGTCGTGGAGTTACTGGTGGGATCTGCACCACTCCCGTTATCAGGAGCTGACGTGTCTTCTCTTGTACAATTCGTTCTGGACTGTCCTCAACCCAACCAGGTAACTGATCTCATGGTATTGGGGTGTCTTCACCTGCACGAGACACTGCAGGCATTGGTATATGTCTAGCTTTACAGCAGAGTTCGTGCAATGTGTAACGAGCTCGCTCTCCGTAATTTGTCTTGTTCGGGAGGACTGTTAACCAGTTCCTGCACCTTCAAAGTTTTCTAATAACATTCTCAAACTACACGTGTTAGGCTGTGACGTGTAGGTCTTAGGTTAGTTCACGATGTTCTTGCATTCTGTGGAAGAACTATGATATCTTAGTGCTGGTCGTATATCTGCAAGGTTCCTGCTTTCCTTCTGTGCGATTTGGACTGAGGTTCGAAGCTTTGCAGGTTGCACGGGTACTGCACCTCATCTACAGGCTGGTTGTTCAACCAAATGCGGGGCGAGCAGCTTTGTTTGCAGAGACACTTATTGCAAGTGGAGCTGTGGAGATGCTCTTGATCTTGTTACAGCGAGAAGGCGATTTGCTTGAGCCTCTTTCTGGAGTGTTGGCCGTGGAGGAGAGTGTGAGTGATACCTCAGTGACGGCTCAGAGTAGCAGAAGCAATAGCGAAGTATCTCTTAATCAAAATGATGGAGGCTCCGAAGTCTCTTCTCTGGGGGAGGATGCTGTTTCCCGGCCCCAGCAGATTTTAGATTTACCTTCTGGCTTGCCTCCAATCAAGGTCCGCAGTTCAGGCTCCTCCAAACCTTTGGCGGAGAAGTCTAGGACTCGGTTGCCGTCTCTACGAATTGACTTAACGGGACAGAAGAAGTACGCCGGGAGGAATCTCGGAGGAATTGGCCTATCCATCAGTGCTGACCCTGCCAGAAATAATTTCCGGAATGTAGATAGTGGTGATGGTATTATGGTTGGGGTGGTAAGCCTTGTCGGGGCTTTGATTTCCGGGGGTTTCTTGAAGCTAATTAGCTTTTCTTCAGCTGCTACTTTCGCTTCTGGGAAAAGTCCTGGTGAGAACACAACTGCCGGGGAAGTCGGGATAGGCATTGCCGTTGGGATTGGGACGTGGATGATGTATGCACTAAGGCAGGCGTTCGAAGCTGCTCCAAGAAGGCTACTGACCGATAATGTTTACTCTGTAATTTTGCACGCTGTCGTGCGACTCGAGGTCAGTTCACCCACTAGATTTCAGTTTCATCTCGTAGGTTCGTAACAGAAAATTGTTACATACTGTAGAGGGTCAAAGCATAAGTGTGTATGAGTGGCTTTCAGTGTCAATTCTAAGGAGGCAGCATTTTCACGTTAGTAGCTCTCAGTGTGGAGTTTGCTTTGAGATGTAATTGATTCTGGAGGTTCACTTGTGGCAACATGTGCTTTCCATTCACTCGGACTGCTCTCAGATGGGAAGCCTGGCATCACAAGATCGTCTGATGCTGTATGATTCGGGGCACAGATTTGAGCATGTTGACTTATTGTTGGTGCTCCTCCAATCCCTTCCGTTTGCTTCACCAACACTTCAGCACCGTGCTCTTCAGGTGAAGATCAAAGTAAAGTTTATTGTTGTTGCAATCTACGTTACGTCCTCGTATGTTAAGTTTGTGGCGTATGCCTTGTCAAACGTTCTCTGTTTAACGATATACGTAACTTCAAAGTGGAGCTTAGTCCTGAAACATGCAACTGTGTTCCAAGAATTAGATCTGCTTTCAGCTGTGCCAAGAAACTGCTTTCCCATGTACCAGGATACACTTAGACATGGATGAGTTTTGTCCTCATAATGAAGGGAGTCACTTCAGTGCAAAGATCTACGTTCTTTGGATGCAGGATATACTCTTCCTGGCATGTATCCATCCGGAGAATAGATCGACTCTTACTGCGATGCCAGAGTGGCCAGAGTGGCTACTTGAGGTTCTTATAAGCAACTATGAAGTAAGCTCTTACTTTCGGTTGTCACTCATCCAGTTTATTAGTCTAGTTGGTTTCCTGTTGAAATATCTGCAATTCTACATACAGCTGCTTTTAATCTAAACTTCGTAACTGTCGCCTGTTCAAGGGGAGTTTATGTTTGGCTACGCATTCACAGTATGTAATCGAACTTCTAATGAAGGCACATGTCCTACGAGCGGAAGGGACTGCGATTAGAATCTGATCGGTGCGTTACTTGTCCTTGTAGGTTGTACCAGGAACGAGACCTGATGGTCTCGTAACTTATGAGGACGTTGAAGAGCTCGTGTACAGCTTCATCACCATTATGTTGGAATATTCCATGAGGCTAAAAGATGGCTGGAAGGTGATATAACCTGGTTGATCGTACAGTACTTTGTGCTCTGGACAAAGATAATGATGGTGTTTGTGTTATGAAGTTTTCCGCGTTTCTCTCCTTTTGTTGACGCGAATTTATTCTCCAGGATGTTGAAGCCATGGTGCACTGCGCTGAGTGGTTAGCTATGATTGGTGGATCCAGTATTGGAGAGCAGCGTCTGCGGTACACCTTTTCAAAGCCCTTGTCTATCGGATTTGTGATGGGAGTAGGACAGAAGTATGTCAGCTTGGGTTATAACGCCGAGGAATATACCTCGGACTGAAGTCTGTCTTTTAGTGTCTGGGAGAGAACGTTAGACTTTGGTTCTGGTCTTAATGTTCAACTTTGGACTTTTGAGGATATCGTTAGAGTAACTTGATGATGTATATTGTTGCGCTAGCAAGAGGACAAGGTACGTAAGCAGGCAGTTCAAGATGATTCCTGTTAGCAATTTAAATCTTCTGTCTATGTTATAGGTCAGCATCGTCGAGTTAAGATTCAGTTGCTTCTATCGTACATCATAACCAGAAAGTCCCGTCTCCTGCGTAAAGTGATTCTGCCCGCTCTTCAAGCTGAGGGTGCTAGACCGAAGCACAACAGACGAAGATGACATGGAAGGTCTCCCTAGGTTTCACTTAAAGTGGATCGTGTTCTACGGGCGTTGCCTTATAAAGTATCTAGAAAGGAAAGTTTTTCTTCTGCTTTTGGCTGGATCATTGTTTTGACTTTATGATCTGCTTATCTCTTCAGTCGCGAGGAATCCCTGCCTGTTATTAAGAGGAAGTTACTTGGAGGACTGCTAGATTTTTCCGCCAGAGAGTTGCGTCTGCAGGTAATCTTAACTTTTTCTCGTGGTCTATACATGCTGGAGTTACCGGTACTTTTCGACTGAATGATGATGCCTGAGCCCACAGTGCACTGCAAAGCGCGGCCTTGCTGATTTCTCATAGTGATCTCGTGCAGACTCAAGTTGTGGCCACGGCAGCAGCTGGAGTTGCAGCTGAAGGCTTGTCTCCTGAAGCGGCAAGAGCAGAAGCTGAGGCTGTAGCTCAGCTTTCAATGTCCCTCGCAGAAAATGCGCTTGTAGTCTTGATGCTCGTCGAGGACCACTTAAGACTGCAATGTCAAGTTTATGGTTCAAATTCTGTGGGATCAACTACTGGGCAGTCAACGTCACCTGGAACAAGGCCACCTAGCTCAGAAGGGAGTTACGAATTTGCAGAAAATCCAGTTTTGAGAAGAGTATCATCCAGTTTTGATAAGAGTATCAACAATCTACTGGATTTACCTTCACCCAGGAGATATGTTAATGGTAACGAACCAAGTGGGGTTTCGCTGGAGGTAAATCTTCAGTACCATATCAAGGAACTTATGTACAGCCGTCGCTTCTGGATTTGACGTAGATACACTGGCAGAATACAACTCCTTTGTCAGTTGTTTTGACGGGCTCACTTGTTTTCATTCCGAGGCAGTGGCAGTTGGAATTCAGTCTGCAAAGGTCTAGCGGTTCGATCAGATGGTCAGTCCTTAAGGAGTACTGACAAATATCACGTAAATCTGTTTTCAGAATCATGTCATATTTCATGCTGGCTAAAACATTGGATAACATTTACTCCTCTGCTTTCATCTTGCTGTGCCCATGTAAATTTCTCGAGACGGGAGTGTTCTAGCCAGTTTCTGTTCTTAATCGTAACTGCGTGTGTTAAGAGTCCAGCATGCAAAATCAAGTATACGCTTTACACTAAATAGTCCATGGGTTCAGAACTGTTTGGGGGTTACCTAAGTGTGCGGGGAAAGTTCTGTTTTCTCCGGAAACTGCTTTACCCGTGTACCATGATATACGCTTACACTACATAGTTCGTGTGTTTAACAAATGTCCGTATCAGGTTCTTGCGTCCATGGCAGATTCCAACGGTCATATCTCAGCAGCAGCTATGGAGCGACTTACAGCATCCACAGCTGCTGAGCCTTACGAGGCTGTCCGAAGTGCCTTTGTTTCCTTTGGTACTTGTGGACCAGAACTAGGTGATGGTTGGAAGCGCCGAAGTCGTATGTGGTACGGTGTCGGACTCCCTGCTGCAAATACAGTTTTGGAGGGAGGCGGTGGTGGGTGGAAGGTTTGGAAGACGGCTGTTGAACGGGACGAGCATGGAGAGTGGTTAGATCTTCCCTTAGTTAGGAAATGCGTTGCCATGTTGCAATCCTTGCTGTTGGATGATTCTGGTCCTGGCGGAGGCGGCGGTGTGGGGTACGGTGGAGGAGCGGGCACCGGTTCTGGTGGAGCACATGCCCTTCAGCAGTTGCTGGACAGTGACCAGATATTCTTTACCATGCTCCGTATGGTTTTGCTATCACTAAGAGAGGAGGATAAGGGAGAATTGCCGGTAAAGCGAGATGCGCCCACTGAGATTGTTCGCCAAAGTTCTAAGTTTTCTCTTGATCCAACGCTACCAACAGAAAGCTTACATTCCTTAACACTGAAGAAAGCGAAAACATCATTACTTTGGTGGTAACAACCCACTTGACTTGCTTGGAACTCTAGACCTTAATTGTGATGCTTAATGCTGTTTGTTATGAGCCTTTTGCAGTTTCAGCTGATTAGGTCGTTTGGTTCGGTAGGATTTTGCATTGTATTTACTGTGAAGAGCATTTATATGTGCCTCTTTTAAGTCGTGTTGAACTATTCGAAGCAACAGTTTGATCAATAGATCTATTCATGGAAATCTTGAAACCAATGCTTCGTTCTCGTTTCCTTTCACACGAAATGTTTACGTCATCTACAGACTGACAACACCTGCGATTGTGGTCCAGTATCCTTGCTCCCCTCATAACAATGCCCTTGTCAGAGGCAAGAAGACAGCGTGTCCTTGTCGCAGTCGGCATTCTGTACTCAGAGGTATGTTCTCTTTTTACTGAGACTGATTAGATATCTTTTGACTCTTAACTTAATGAGTGTAACTGGCTGAGCTAAATCCTTTAAATCTTCTGTTGCCGCGGGGTCCTTACGACTAATCTGTGTCGATCCAGATCTGGCACGCCGTTAGCAGAGATCGAATTATTTTGAGAAAGCGCTATATGGAAACAATCTTCCCCACTTTCACGGCTTTACTGAGGCGTTGGAGACCACTTCTGTCAGGGATATATGAGCTGACGGATGCTGATGGTCAGAGTCCACTCTCAGTAGAGGATCGATCGCTTGATTCCAATAATCCTCCTTTAGAGGTTTGTTGCAAACTTCATGGTGTCGGTCACTTCCCGTCACCTGTAACCTTTGAAACTCCCAAGCATGTTTTCATTGAATCTCCACTTATGAGAAAGAAAGTAGCATGTTTTCTCTTTGTTGACATACGATTTAGTAAGAATGTGCTCATTCCCTCCGAACATATTGGTTTTCTTTCATCCACAGGCATCCCTTGCGATGATTTCCCCCGCATGGGCAGAAACTTTTGCCTCGCCTCCGGCTGCAATGGCGCTCGCGATGGCTGCAGCTGGAGTAGGTGGTGGTGAAGCTCTTACTCCCAAAACGATGTTTGGGAAGCGAGAATTAGACCCTGTTGAAAGAAAGACCTTTCGCCTTCGGAGTTTCCAGAAATTGCCTGATTCACCCAGGCCTTCCGCGCCACCAAAGGACAAGGCATCTGGAAAGGCTGCAGCTGCAGCCGCAGCTCGTGAGCAGGAACGGAATGCCAAGATAGGGTCTGGCCGAGGTTTAGGTGCTGTAGCTATGGCTACCTCCACCCATAGGAGAAATCTTGGTGATAAAGAGCGGGCTAAGCGCTGGAACTTGTTGGAATCGATGAACACCGCATGGGATGATTGCTCCTTCTTGAATGGACCATCGACAGTTATTGTTCCATCGGGGAAGTACTTAACGAGACTTCAGGGAATTTTACATGCACTGGTGGAGACTGCAGGCACCCTACGTACCGCCGAGGTTTGCATCACCTGTCAACCGTCTCTTCTAGCAGTTGTGTACTTTTGCAGACAATCCAACTCGTATAGTTCTTGAATAAGTTGGTGAGGATATCTACATTCAAGCTTATTAACTCTTTTCTAGACTCTTCGAGTCCATGAACTCGATCGTTCTTTTCTGACCTCATTCTGAGTTATTGTTTACAGGTAAACAGACGTGCCCTCTCAGCAGCTGCGGATGAGTTTGGTGCAGCCGTCGGTGCACACTCCTGGAAATCTCTCACCCATCGGTTATTGGAGATAGAAGCACTTTTTGGTCTCCTTGAACAACAAATTGGTCACCCGCAGCAGGTTGGTGCTTGACTCCTTTGATCTGTCTTAGCTCCTTCTTTTAGGATGGACTTAGGTGGCCCCTGTTGGTTTTAGGTAGACAGGTAACACTCATCGAGTGTAATTGTTTCATTTTACGCACGTGTTGAGTTGTTGAGAGGCCTACTGCTTGTCTCTCTGGTTTTTCAGAGGGATTTCGCCATGAAATTATGGTTTTCCGAGTGGTCATTTGTTCCTGTTTTCAGGTCTCTCACGGCTGAAAGTTGACACAGCAGCTGTTTCCAGTAGTAACTTGTCTCTTTTAGGTTATCAGTATTATTATAGTTTACTTTGCGGGTAAATAAACGTGTAAGGTCAAGGCAGACTTATGGAGTATTATCGATCACTTGGAGAGTGGAGAGTTTACGGGGCTATCTGTTGTTTTGTTCTCATTTCCTTCTCGTTTTCCTCGTCATTCTAGCCCTCAAAAGGATGTTCATATGTTGGATACAAACTATGTATTACACCATTTCTTCCATATCATGCTTGAATCCTGGTCTTTTCCGCTCGACGCTGCTCATAAAATTCTATTAAGATTAGCCAGTTGTTCGCAGATTTTCTGGAAGCTAGACTCAATGGAAAGTTCAATGCGTATGAGGAGGAGGTTGAAGAGAAATTACAAGGGAACAGATCATCACGGCGCGGCCGCTGATTGCGAAGATCCAGAAGTGGGAGAAGTTACCACTCCTAAGGCCAAGATTGTGGACGCCGATGCAGCACTGACAGGAACGCCCCTTCCGGCTGGTGCCCCCAAACTGATGCCGGAATCCAATATGCTTGAAGACGGCGGGATACAGTCCTCAAGAAATTCTGTGGGAGATAGTGAAGAAAGAAAAGAAGAATCTCATACCTTAGATAACGGACCACAAGACCCAAATGCAAATATGAGCGAAGCGGCCGGAGTAAGTTCTTCTACTGCACCTCATTCAAACCTCTCCATGGCTGCAGCCGCGGCTGCTATTGTTACTGAACCAAAGGAGAAGCTGTTGCTGGAGATTCCGGGTGCGATGGTTCAGCCGCTGAAAGTGTTAAGAGGAAGATTCCAGGTAGGACATAAATCTTATAAACATCGATGATCGGTACATCCTTGATGTACCGGTTGCAAGCGTGTGTGCCCCTTTCTTCATCAGACCTCACTACAGTTGGAGATATCCATTCGACATCTTGTTTGCACAGACTCACTGTTCTTTTCGACGTTGGTTACAACCCGCACAATAGCTGAAAAGATAATCTGGTCGGGGAGTTCACACTCCAGTATTCAGCATTGTGTTTGTAATGTATACAATCTATGGTCGAGCTTTTGTTTGATACCATTCTTGTGATTATATACAAACTGCTTTACCCGTGTACCATTAAGCTAACTGCTGGAGCCTCGCGTGTTGTCAGGTGACGACCAAGCGTATCTGTTTCATGATAGACGACCGCGTCCACGTAGACGAATCCGGAATTACAAGTTTGGATGAAGAAGATCTCTCTTGCAGTTCTGCAGATCAGAAAGACAGAGAAGATCAGTCAGGCACGGTCCAACGAAATGAAGGAGCCAAAGACCGACTTTGGCCACTTT
Source organism: Asterella californica (assembly GCA_036924285.1). Taxonomy (NCBI): domain Eukaryota; kingdom Viridiplantae; phylum Streptophyta; class Marchantiopsida; order Marchantiales; family Aytoniaceae; genus Asterella; species Asterella californica. The sequence continues at coordinate 24,518,829 of JAYKYS010000006.1, read as the reverse complement.
CTGTCTTGTGGGAGATTCACAGTCGCAGGTGATGACGTTGAAATCGTGTCTCAGCTTTTATTTTGGTCATAAGGACTGGATGTTCAAGTGAAGTCTATTGGAAACAAGAGCTTTACTTTCATAGTGACGTCCACTCGGGTCGCGATAAGATTTTTAGACACGTTATGCTCTCCAAGTTGAAGGGATTTAGTGACAATCAGGCTGTATTATGTGAAACTCCACTCAACTTCTTTGGTTTGACAAGAGTTAGAAAGTTACTGTGTATGTCCCCTTATTACGTACGTGCTTAAAATCTTGACTACGCCGCCCTACCGTAGACAGACGATAGTTGTCTGATAGGTGGGGGGCTGCATAAAAAGCCCGCTTCGTGCTGTATATTCATTGCCCACTACGTTCACTTCTTGATTGCCCGAGTATTTCGGCGTCTTGCTCCTGTACGACTAGTGCCTCCTTCCTGGTTCTTTACTGCTCCGCCTCTTGGCTAGGTACGAGTCTCCTTCCAACTGAGCCATTAGGGTTCAGTTGGACACCTTTCTGTAGTTGGCTCTCGGTATATAAGCCTCCGCTCCGATCTACTTCATACTTTCGTTTTCTCACTCCATACCTTCCGACTCCGGTCTATTTTATGCTTTCTTCTTTCTGCTCTATTATGTCTACAGAGCAGCATCAACGTAGTCTAGTTAGTACTACAATATGTCTATGCAGCGCTTCCACCTGCAACGACATCTGCCCCAGTGTACTCTGGCTTGGTCTAGTCTGTCCACCTTATTTGGCTGGGGCTTGAAAAGTTTCCTTCGCCGATCTCCTTCAAGTTTCAAGCTCCGGCACTAGTTCCTTTTTCCTTTTGTTCCTGGTTTCTTTCTTCGCATACGTTTAGGCAAGGTGATACGTGTCCGTTTGGTTGCCAAGGTCACTGATCCACCACTACACAAAGACTGGGAGTTTGCCCTCAGATGTCCCCGAAGTGAACAGAAACTCCTGGACCGACAACGCCCGGATGAGTCGGTTAAGTCTTCACCGGATTGACTACTTTTCCTACTCATCTACAGCCTAACCCTCTCTGTTGGGTGCTGATGAAGTCACAAAGCAGGTTGAGGTGCATGCAAGCGGGAGTGTGTTCTGCTGCATGCTCCGAGTGTATATTCTGGTAATTAGGTTCTTGAGTGTACACCTGCTAAGTACCTAAATGCATCAGTGATGGACGGGCAAAAATACGTTCTTCAGTTAATACCTCTGTCTGGCTCCTCCCTGTATTCACTCACTAAATCTGTGCTCCTCAACTCACTTCAACTAACTCTCTCCAGCGCTGGATTCTTTGGCCATCTGTATCTACGTTTTGCCTTGATAGCCTTCGCTTATTTCAAGATTGTATTATACAAAGCTAGTTTGCCTTCATTTCTGCATGGGAGTTATTTGGTTTTTATATTAGAAGCGATCAGGCTGCATCAGTACATATTGGATTTGTTTTCTTATCATTGCTCTGTCACATTCGACTTCATACCAAGGGGAACCGTTTTTGGAAATGTGCTTCGCACTACACATTCCAGTCGGCACACCCTCCGGTTATAAGATAATTCGCTAACTCTATTCGGCCCCTATTGGATACTTACTATGTACTTGGCCCCGTATGTCCCTCTGTACTTGAGAGTGGTCCTTGATAAAATCTGCCATTCTCGACGTATGAATATATGTACTTGGCTGGGCTAATTGCGTGATACCCCTATACCAGAGAGTGGTCCTTGAGCATATCTGCCATTCTCGACGTATGAAGACAACTATGACCAGACGAGCATATACTTAAGCATCAAGTTGTAAACAACAAGAGATTATCGCAACAGGTCAATATACCCAGAATCAGTGAAAATATCAATGCGGATTCGTTACTTTTGAACTGTGGAACCAGATACTTGCTGCGGAGAAGTGCACTGGAGCTCTTTATGGTGGATAGATCAAATTTCTTCTTCAATTTTGGGGTGAGTACTTCGAGCTCATTGAAATTCATGGATCAACTCTTTCCAGAAGATGGTACAGTATCTGGGTAGGTTCTTACATTTACCATTTGATGCGTTCTTCTTGGCTGCAAAGACCCTTTGCAGTGTGTTTTAAGGGAGAATAGCGGAGTGTCAGCTGAAGGGAAGGTGCACTAACTTCAAGCGAGGAAGAAGCTGTTAGCTCTCTGAGACCTTGAATTTGATTAATCTGAACCCAAGTGGAGCGGACCCAGTTATATATTTCTGAACGTGGTCGTTTTGAAACGCAGACAGAGGATAATAGGAAGAAGGTGTACAAGGCTCTGGTGCAAGCAAGGCCGCCTCATTTGAATCACATTTACGCTTCAACACAGGTTTGGTTCTGTCTGATATTTTCCTTGCAGATTCATGAGATGAGAAAGGAACGTGAGCTCTGCCATTTTAAGGATTTAAGAGTTTCTGGTTAAGAAACAGTAGTGAGCATTGGCATGCCTCATCCTCGGTGCCTGTCAAGAAGTTGACGGTAGGTATGATGAGGCTGTGCTCCTGACAGATTGAGGGGACAAGATAGACGAGTTTTCCTCGCTTACGTGCTGATAACAGGTTCTCTGTGTGCATGAAAACTTGACGCTCTACAGTTTAGTTCTCACATTTGATGCTGGAGAGATGACAGTGTCATGTCCTTCTAGCAGTTTCACCTTAAGTTGCCATCTATCATATGGAGATTTTGGCTGATACTGACAGCGAAGTGATTCTCGGGTCCTTCATAGACATCTGCAACGAAGCCAAAAGACCGAAGCCGGTTTGTGTCGATGTTTAAGCATTCCTTCCTTTGACCATCTTGCAGAGGCCAGAAAGTTTGCTGAAGCGGACTCAGTTGATGGAAAGGTGGGCACGCCATGAGGTAAAGTTCATCATTTCGGGTAAGGTGTGCGCTAGCCACACATTGTGCCGTGAGGATTGTGGGTAAATCAACAAGTGGCAGATGTTAACCTGTGAATCAACTCTTGTGAGGAACATAATGCACTAAAACTGAAGTTACTTATTGCTGATACCTTACCTTATCTGTTTAGTTACGGAAGAACAACTCAAGCTAGCGGTTCTCATTCGCTGTTTACTATCGGTAGCTTTCCTCAGCTTTGACTTGAAATGGGTCTACCCTGTCCGCTTATGACTAGTTTCAGCATGTTGAGATGATAATATTCTGGTTATCTGCAGATAAGCAACTTTGAGTATTTGATGCAGCTCAACACTTTGGCCGGGAGAAGTTACAATGACTTGACGCAGGTTGATACAAAAACTCATGAGACTTGTGCTTTGTTACCAGAATATATATGAACCACAGTTGCCGTGTTTTGGCGTGCTTTCTTGAGAAGTTGGAATCTAGTCGAGGCAGCACTGTCTTAAACTGGACCTAAGTGTGATCTTAGACTGGAGTAATTACTCATAATTCGCTGTGCAGTACCCGGTCTTCCCCTGGATATTGTCTGACTACTCATCTAAGATTTTGAATCTGGACGATCCAGATGTATACAGAGACCTTTCAAAGGTACATCATCGCTACTCCTTGCTGCTATCATGGTAGAGTAGAATTCCGTTCACTATAGTGTTATTTGAGCTATGAAAAGCCACATCAACTCTTATCATTTCAGCAGAGTCCGTATAATGCAGTTGTTCTCATGTTTCGTGTTGCTAAGCTGCTTGGGACAATCGTACTGAGACTGTAGCAAGCCCTCTCGAGTAACGTAACGAATATCCTCATACATTGTTATGTGTGCATTCCCGTGTAGCCGGTTGGAGCACTGGATCCTATTCGCCTTGAAAAGTTCCTCGAAAGATACGAGAACTTTGACGATCCAGTCATCCCAAAATTCCACTATGGATCCCACTACTCCAGTGCTGGAACGGTTGGTCTGCATGCTACTCCTTCGTGCGATGTTCCGATTTATATGCGTATCACATCCATTGTATGGAGGAAAGTATTAGACATTTGATGTAGAGCAAGTCCGTTTTATCCGTTTCTAGGACGGCCTGTGTGGAAAATCATGCAATCATTGTGACTATCAGACACAGGGTCTTTAAAGTTTGATTCTTATTTGGCCAGGTTCTTTACTACCTTGTGCGGATGGAACCTTTCTCCACTCTAGCAATTGATATTCAAGGCGGAAAATTTGATCACGCTGATCGTATGTTCTTTGATTTGTCATCCACCTGGAATGGAGTTCTGGAGGATATGAGTGATGTGAAAGAGCTGGTACGTATCTCTTTCTTTCTGACCTTGTTGTATCATCGAGTCGAGCCTGGTTAATCCTTTTTATGCATCTTCGAATGGTGAGACCGACTTTCTATGATGAGCTATCAGGCTTAATCCACACTCTGTTTGGCAGGTCCCAGAGCTTTTCTACATGCCGGAGATTTTAGTGAACGAAAACGAAGTCTACCTTGGAAAGACACAAAAGGGAGAAATACTTGGTAAGCAGGGCAACACCTCGCAAGAAGAGCCTCATTTCTTGCTCTTGCAGGAAAGGAGGCTCCTCTTCTTCGGGTCTCAGAGCCGTTTTATCTTTTCACTTAAGAATGCGTTGTTCTCTTTCTATCCAAGTTTACGTGTTTATTATTCAAGGTCTGAATTCGTGTGTAAACCTGGACCTGTTCTTCTCATATACGCTGAGATAGACATACATAGGAGATTCATGACTCGGCCCACTTTATAGCGGCGATTCTCGTCCAGCATCGTCGCCTTGTTCTCCGTGTCGCTTGCAGCGCTGTAGTTCATAAGATATACCATATCGGTCAGGGAAATTTCTCCTGGCTTCTGTCCTGACTTCGTGTATAAACCTGGACCTGTTTGTCTCCATACGCTGAGATAGACATACATAGGAGGATTCAAGCCCGCTTCATGGTCTACACCAATAGTTGTTCTCCTGTTGTACTCATGGCCACTATGTCCAGTTCTTTATTGCTCAGGTACTTCTTCACCTTGCTCCCGTCCGCCAAACGATTCCTCCCTGCTGTCGCCTCTAGACTAAGTATTAATTTCCTTTGAACTGTGCTGTTAGGGTTCGTCTAAACATTTGGAGTTGGCTCTCGGTATATAAGCGTGAGCTCCGATCTACTCATACCCTTGTTTTATCTCGCTATACCTTCAGGCTCCAGAGCTTCCTTGGGACGCGTCCTAGTCTCAACTTGAGGCTGTTCTCTTTTTCTGTACTACTACGTTTCCAGAGCAGCGCCAACGTAGTATAGTTAGTACAGCTACCAGCTTTGACCTCTGGCTCAGCGTACTTTGGCTCGGTACAGACTGTCTAGCTCAGTCCGCTGGTGTTGCAGGAAATCTTTCCTTCGCCTACCTCCTTCCAGTTTGAGGTTTCGGTACTGGTCCTTCTTGTTGCTGGTTTTTCTTCACATACGTTTAGGCACTGCGATGTGGGTCAGTTATTGAGTTATAATTTTTCTGCAATTGGTTGCCAAGCTCACTGATCTCCACTACACAAAGACTGGGAGTTTGCCCTCAGATGTTCCCGGCTCAGTTGGAAGAGTCCTCAACTTCGTTTTATCACTTCTCCTACTCATCTAGAGCCTTACCCTCCCTGTTGGGTGCTGATGAAGTCAGAGAGCAGGTTGGTGTGCATGGGACAGGAGAGTGTTTTGTTGCATGCTGTGAGTGTATCTTGTGGTAGTTAGGTTCTTGAGTGTACACCTACTCATTACCTACAGCTGCGTCAGTGACCTTGTGCAGTAAATGGTTCGTATATCCTTCTGACTAACTGGTCTTTCTATTTCCTTCGTCACCGCCAACTTTTGCACACTAATTTGTTCGTTGCGGTTTTCCGGATCCCATACTTTATTCGCCATTGAGGCTCTGTACTGTTTTCACTCTTACTGTATTTAGCCCAGGTTTTCAGTTTTCATTAGATTTCTTGATTGCGTTTCGATCAGCTTGCACTGCACACTTTACATGTCACTACTATGCACTTCCATACCTAGGGGCACCATCTCAGGTAATGTGCGCCGCACTTTATTCTACTGGGTGTTACCTGTCTTTGAGCCTGTTCTTGCTCCTTAGCTGAGCTGCCATTCTCCTAGGACGAATCATACATAGGAGGATCCATGACCCGGCCCACTTTGTAGCAGCGATTCTCGTCCAGCATCCCCACCCTGTGCACCGTATTGCTTGCAGCGCTGTAGTTTATAAAATATTACATACAGCTCAGTTAGGGAAGTTTCTCAATTAGGCTGCTGTCAGTGACGTCCATGAGCTGATCCTCTTAAATTTTTGTCCAGTAATGATGGTTTGAAATTTTCAGTAATGCAGGGAACACCGCTTATAACAAGTCTGTCTCGGGGTGGCGATATTACTGTGTCACGAGTTGTGTTATTGTCCGACCAGCACAACAGTAACAGTTATTATCATAAACGTATGTTCTGTATTAACGGATTGCTGTTTCCTGTTCGCATCAACAGGAAACGTCAAACTTCCTCCTTGGGCAGCAAATCCTGTGGACTTCGTACAGAAGCATAGGGCAGCTCTTGAAAGTGAATATGTCTCCGCAAACCTTCATAAGTGGATTGATCTGATTTTTGGGTAACCTCCTTTAAGAAACTCTGCATTCTCTGCATCGTTTGGTTCGTTTGCGTCAACCAGAGTTTCAAGAACTATGTTAGTTCAGGTTCTTCGAAAGCACTCCGACTACACGTTTCGACGGTTAATCTGGAAGTCTGCGGATAGGTCCATAAATTAGAATAAGCTTTGCTTCGCAACTCAATCGCCTTTATTTAGAAATAAAAGTGTGTATCCATAGGCGCTTGAATTTTACCTTTGACACTGACCAAACTTTTGGCTTTTGTTCCAGGTACAAGCAAAGAGGAAAAGATGCGGTAGCAGCAACCAATGTTTTCTTCTACATGACCTATGAGGGAGCTGTGGACATCGATAAAATTACTGATCCTGTATGTTACATTTCTTACGTGGACCCTAGCAACTAGAAGTTGATGGATTGTCGATGATTGCCAGGGCAGAAATGCCCAAGTTGGTGCAATTTTTACCTACTACATGCTAGTTTCGTAACATCCGGAATCCTTGTACAGCTTCTCCGAAAGGCAACCCAAGATCAGATTGCGTACTTTGGACAGACTCCATCACAGCTTCTGACTACTCCTCACATCAAACGTATGGCCCCTGAAGAAGTGATCCATCTGCAGGTAATATATTTCTTCTGCATGGTTAATGTCGGGTTTCATGAACGAGAATTCCACGTTGAGTTCAAACGTTTTCAGTGTTTACCTAATTAAAACTGCTCCCTGTTGTCCAGACCATCTTCCGGAATCCGAAGGCCACCAAGATCTACGTTATTCCGAGTCCTGAAAGGTTGAATGTTCCAGCTGCTAAATTGTGTGTTTCACGTGACTCAATAGTCACCGTAGGAATGGATGCACCAGCCTGTACTGTTGCCTCGCACAGATGGCAGCCAAATACCCCTGATGGACGGGGAACCCCTTTTCTCTTCCAACATGGAAAATCTCATCCCAGTGCTAGCAGCGGCGCCTTTATCCGGATGTTCAGAGGGCAGACTCCAGCAAGTGTGGATGAAGTAGGCTATCCACGCGGAGTCGCGTTAGCTGCCCCTGGCATCGATCCGGGTAGCATCGTTTCCATATCCCCTGATGGTCGACATCTCTTTACTGGTAAGTCATTCCTGAAGACAAACTGCAGATTTAGATAGTGACAAATTTGATTTCAGCTCTGCATATTGTTTGGGCGTCTTCTTTACCGTCGTTTCAGTTCTGAAGGGATTTATGTTGGCAGGGGGACATGCTGATAATTCGGTGAAGGTCGTTGCGACTGAGAATGCACGGGTTATAGAGAGTGCATCTGGACATTATGCGGCCATTACTTGCGTGGCATCCTCTCCAGACGGTAGTGTACTAGTCACTGGGTCACGGGACGCCACCGCAGTTATTTGGCGTATCCATGGGAACTTCGGATCGATCATCAGTGGGTCAAATACCGTGACCGATCCCACTCTGGTAGCAGCTGCTGCTTCAGGTGGGCCGACGAATGCTGAGGGTGGTGATGCGAGTGGTGGATTAGATGGGAGGAGGAGACGTATTGAAGGACCAGTACACGTGCTGAGGGGACACGTTGACGAACTGCTCTGTTGTGCTGTGAATGCCGATCTTGACCTTGTTGTTACCTCGTCACTTTTTAGGGGCGTCCTTATCCACTCAATAACAAGAGGAAGACTTATGCAGAAGTTGCCAATAGGTAGAGCGGATATACTTGCTGTTTCTTCGGAAGGAAATATAGTCTTGTGGGACAAACGGCAGCGTATTGCTCACGCCTTCACCATCAATGGTACTTCTATTGCCGCCAAAGTATTTCAACCTACAGAGGGTAGCATCACTTCCATGATCTTCTCTTCGGATGGTCTGCATATTCTTATGGCAACGAGTCAGTCGAGAGCTGTCGATCCTGATAGCATGTGGCGTGATAAAAGACACCAGGAACTATCAGATCCAGACAAAAAGGGTGCTGTTGATCCATCTTGTAGATATGTAACGGGTCAGGACCCGAACACGGGGGTGGAAAATGGTCAAGATCAAGGTTCAGAGTTCACGGATCCTGATTCAGCTCCTACTATCATCATCCTCAAGACCTATACACTTGAGGTGAGTTGAAAAGCGTTAAACTTGGATGTTGAAGTCCTAGTCCTTCGGACCTTTGAGGCGGTTATGCTTGTCGCGAGTTTATGACTTTCTTTGGACGTGACTTTGACTGAGTTTTAGGATCAATTGGCTACGCTAGACGCACAGAATTGACGCACAGAATTGAACTGGCACAAAAAGCCATTCTCCACTTCTCACTAACATGGTTTGTTTTTGCAGGTTGTTCACAAATTTTGCCTTCAAAATGGACAGGATGTGACAGCGATGGCAATGAATGACGATAATACCAACTTACTGGTTAGCACAGCTAATGGGCAACTCCTTGTCTTCACCGACCCTGTGGTGCGTAAATCGCTTTCTTCTCCGCACTTCATGATGACGTTTCAATCTTACTCATTTTGATGGAAGAAATGGTTTTGTGCAAAATTAGAGGTCAGGGCGAGTTAGTAGCTTTTAGCTCTGGAGATCTCTCACTGGCAGTCTGTTTTTATTTCCCTAACTGTAGCTAAGACCAGAGTCAGTTCTGCAAAAGTAGAAAACATGCTTTTGAACCCTTATCCACCTGACTGAAGGATTGATGAAGAATTCTGCGCCCCAGCCTTCGACTACTTCGTATCTAAGAGAGAAAAGATCCTAGGACAAGGGTAGTGAGTCGACCCCTATCTGCTCTACAGCATGCATGTGGTCAGAAGTTGGGGGATTGAAACAGTTCTTGTATCGACATGTTCGTTTCTGTGATCCTCTGTTCGGATGCCAGGTGTGCTTAATCTATTTGAGAAGAGGAATGACTCATCTCAAGCGCCAGGATCCCGCTTAGGGTGAACATGCAGAATGGAGTCGATCCTTAATCTTTCTCGCGCTGATTTGGTCGTATTTATTGTATTGGCTGGAAGCGAAGTGTTATCAGTTTTGCATTCTAATTCTGGCATTACTGAAGTTACTTGGACTAAAATGTCACGTTTTCCCTTAATTTCCACGTTTCAAGTTTCTTCAGTGCTCTCCGGTATAACTCTGGCAGAGCCTAACATTGAATCGGTATGTTCTGGTGCAGCTGAGCGTGAAGGTGGTCGATCAAATGTTGCGCCTTGGATGGGAGGGTGGTGGACTTGCTGGATATCTGACTTGAGAACACTTCCTTGTACATTTGGTTTCCCACTTGTCATGTCATTTCCGTCCTTTGTAACATGAAAATTAATCTGGTCGAATTTTTCTTACTGCGGACTAGACCTTAAGCATTCCCGCCTTAGATACAGTAAACATATAGTTACATACTTGCACAGCCACATGGTAAGGTCAGATTTTTAAGACCCATCTTCCCGTGGTTGCGCAGCTCACTCAGGATAACCATTAGCTCCCAGAAGCCTGAAATTATTTGTCACTGAATGAATAAAGACTGCCTCATGATGTAGTCTAATTCATCCGTATTCCTTGGAAGGATTCAGCTCTGCTGTCGTGCTTGGTGCTAGATCAATGCGCACAAGTGGAAAGCTGAAATGTTTTGAGGTGGGTGATCTCATAGATGGTTCCCGGCATATGAGTAGTGTATCAAGTAGAAAAATACATCACCGCCTGTTCTCTCCGAAGGAGCAGTGGTATTTTTTGGAGCACATGATGCTTTCTTGCGACTGGCTGTGTGAGTGGAGGATAGCAGTATATCCTAAGATATCCTTTGTTGAGTCAGTGGGTGGTTTTAACGTCTAGTCGGAGTGGCAAAGATGTACTTTGTATTGTTTCTGACGATGTAGATAGATTGTGATCTCCTAGTGAAGATCACCAGAAATTTTGCTGTGCGGAAGCACGCAGGTATTTTGGTTTACTCTTTGACCACGTGAGTGAGTGTCCTCTAAGCGTTAAGTTAGTGAAGTTCTTGGATGCGTCAGATCTGTGGGAACTATATGTCGATTATAGACCTGTGAGAAAATTTCTTAATACGGAGTTTCTGTTCACATCTCCTTTTATTTCGCCTGTTTTCGAAAGTGAAAAGAGTAACTACACAACTCAGTTGCAGTCGAAGTTAATTATGGACGTGTGAAGTCCGGGTCATGAACTTCTCCTTTCAAGGGTGTTGTCATTTTAGCGTGTGTTGTATGTATATGATTGAACTCGGCTACACTTGTCGGTGCAGCTCGATGTGATGTCGTCGCGGCCCTGGAGCACATGATTTCGAATCAGCGTTTTTGTCCCGAGTCACCAATATACTGAAACCCTTATGGATAAGTCTGGATGAGTCGTCTAAGCTTGCGAGTTTTTAATTTTACGGGTTGCGTGTTGGTTGTCGTCTCTGTGCAAGTCGTTTGATTGGAGAACATTTGGTCGATTGATATCCGTCTGAACAGAGTTCTGTGGTGTTTGAACCTTTTGAGGTAAAGTGAGTTCGTTCTCAGTCAAGCTTGGCTTCAGTTTCAGCCTTTGGTCCGTAGAGAAACTGCGCGCTCTTGCAAAGTGATGGCAGCACAGGTCCAAGCTTAAATGCGGAGTCTCGGTGGAGCTCTCGTGGTGGCATTCTCGTAAGTCCTCGAACTCGTCCAGAACTTTTCTTGCTCACTCTGTCTCTGGTGCTCGAGTAAGCCGGTGATGAGACCGGCAGTCGACTGATCTCGCCGTAGTTAACGCAGTTAGGGTACACTTATAGCGCGCCTGGAGACGGAAGTTTGTTTTTTGTGGAGACCTCCGCCGCTCTCGTGTTGCGACATACCTCGCGCCGTTAGACTCCCAGGCGTACCGTAGCGAGATGGTCCGGTTAACTCCTGCAGTCGACAGGGTTGGGACTTTTCCCGCTTATAGATAATTTCCCGGCAGTTTGGGACAGTAGACAGCTTATTGTTACCGGGGTTTTCCTAGTATCTAGCATTTTTGCTATGCATTAGCATGTTATATGTCGGCTATCGGCTATGAAACCGGAAATCAAGAGGGGATTTGTTTTGTCTTGCAGTGATTTTTGTCGTATGAGGGGACATTTAGAAAGAGAGGACGGAGGGAGCTGCCGTGGAAGGAGAAAGTAGAGGCGAAGGAGATTAGGGTAAATCTGGATAAATCGCTAACGCACAGCCCCGCAATTCCACATCAAGCGTTGCGCCTTCTTAATGTCGTTTTGAGACCGTCGCAAGTATCTCCGGAATATTGTGAAAACAATTAGGAGTGAAGGATATTAGGATGAGAGGCATGCATATTTCACCCTCTTTCGAACTCGGAAGAAGGGGAATAATCATTTAATTTATATCTAACTCTTCCTGTAGGAAAGGTTAGATATAAATTAAATGTCACGTTTCATTAATGTAATGTCAGGACAGTTTTTTGGTCTTGTACTTTTTGAATCGCGAGAGCCGAGACATTGCTTATGGGTTTTCTCCCGGTTTCCGTGTGTTTCTAGGCGTGGTTAAACGTTTATAAAATTTTTAATTTTTATATTTATTTAATATAGAGTTAATCGGGGATGTATATTTACATCTCGGTTTCCCCCCACCCCTCGCGCCTTACCGACAATGCGAATTTAAACCCCGCTTCTCGCGGTCGTGCATTTCTGCACGACCTGAACGGCAACTGCTATGCCATATTAGGCTGGGGCTGGGTGGGTTCCCTTAGGCGGCTGGTGTTCTTGGGAGCGAGGAATGCAAATTAAAAAAATTCAATGTGAAGTCAGAAGATAGAGGAAAACTACCATATATGCATGTTTAACTACTTTTGGGTATCTTTTGCTCTGTATATGTTATCGGAAAAGATGTGAACTTAGATAAAAAAAATCATATTAATTTTATTGAAAATTAAAATTAAAATTAATATTAGCCTCAAGAAATTGTAAAAATTTTCTAGAAAATCCATAAGTGAAGCCCATACCAACGCACCTCCAGTCGTATAAGTTCGGCAGTTATCGACTAAAAGAATTATTCTGATATTGTAGTTTATTACTTAATCCTTCCCTTCAGAAGAGTTAGGTACTAAATTAAGCTTACATTAAGCTTGTAATGCTAAGTAGATGAGGTGTCATAAGTTCTGCAACGATAGGTGTCGTCGTTGAAATTAGAGGGACGGAAGTGCATACACTTGAAGTTTCTTGGGTTAATTTGGAAGATTCTTGGGTTAACTTGGAAGATTTAAGTTCTTACTTCAAAGATTTCATTCTCGCATTTAAGGGTTTAGGATGAAAAGCGTTATATAATTAACGATAAAATTTTATATCTATAAAAAAGAAATGAAAAAAGAGGCACTTTTGTTACCACGAGTATTTACAGGAGCACTAGGGGTTTAACTTTACAGAAAGGTTCCAGTAAAGATAAAACGCCTAAGCATTTTTTGTCACTAAATTCTTTGCAAGACATAGACAAGTGTAATATGTTTGTGCTACCTCATTTTCAGTTCGATGGATAAAAACAAAAATTAATCATTTCAAATGTTATTAAACTAAACCAGTATATAAGTGATGGATGGATCCATTTCACTCTAAATATTACGTTTATTAAGTAACTTAACTCAAAGTGAGTACCTGCTCAGTGACATATAGGAGTGTCAAAGTTAGAACCTTTTCGGAAGATTAGTACCTGCAGGAGAGAGTTACGACTGCGAGTGTCTTCTTAACGGATTTTCATTCTTTTCTCCCGTTTTGTTTTGCAATGGATTCACCACTGCTATAACAACTTATTCTCAGTGTTAGAACAGAAAAAAATTAATACATAAATCACAATATCTATTCCCAAAGGCGAGCCAGGATGCGCTTCACAGTTGTACGTAAAGTTATCCGAGATGAAATTATAACATTTGTTCTCTCGTACCTTGAGGAATATTTCCTTTTAACTTTGACACATCTCATTACATTTTCCAGTTGGTTCATATCTATTGGACGAGAAAGACTTGGAACAGAGGTAGGAGCTGCAGCTGTTGCTACGTGTTACAACTATACAATTACAATTCACAACTATACAATAACAATGGTGAAAACCGGAAAGGAAGAGGGGGGGTGATTTTTGTCGTGTAGCGAAACGGATGGATGGAGTCGTTGTAAAACAGGAAAGAGAAAAAAATAGCAGACACAAGCAGATGAGATTGTTATGAAAACCGAAAAGAAAATGATTCTTTTGTCGTGTAGCTAAATGGAAGAATGGAGTCGTTGTGAACATAGAAAAAGAAAAAAATTAGATAAGAATAAATCGTTAAAGCATAGCCTCACAATTCCACTGCAAGAGTAGCTACTTGTTGAAAATGACTTAACCTTAAATTAAAAAAGTTAAAACCTAAACAATTATTAACTTGGAGCTTATCATAACTCGAATGATGACCTTACCTAAAGAACCCTTGAGTACACTCAAGTTCGATTTAGTAATAAAATTCTCGAAATTTATAGAAAAAAGAGAACAAAAGCAAGCTATAAAATGTTTATATCTTTACACTAAACATCTACATACAAAAATATTATCATGATAAACACTATATTTTTTGCTAAATATGATCTTAACTGACTTCTGTTACCAAATTTCAGTGTGGTAATAATCATCATAAAATGTTGTTATGCAAAGGTAATACATTATTATTCTTGCTTCCCTTTTTCTGGGATAAATAATTCAATAATTCAAGAATCACTACCACGTGGACCTAGCTTTAATTGATTTCAAACTACGGAGGTCGGGACGTGATGTGATTGATACTGTCATCCATGTACCACACGATCAAACACGAGGCTTTTCTTTCATCAGTCTGTCCTCCACACGCTTTTCTGATCACACCTTTTTGCTGACTTTCCTCGTGGAAGGTAGATCTGCTTACGACCATTACTAACTCGAATCTGAAAAGAGGCGAAACTTCAGCTTCTCGATCGACGTAAATGTAAGGCAGCAGAGACTGTAACGTATGCCCTCTGTCAGGCGCAGCTCCCGAACTCAACACACGTAAAATCACCAAAAATTCGTCGCAAATAGCTGTATTGTTCAAACCTCTGCGCAACCTACATCCACACAGCAGCTGACAAGACAGGCAAACAACTCCAAGTCGAAATATTAGCAAACCTCCACCGTGGCGCTCTTCCAAAACTCCTCCAAAACTCTTAGTAGAGTATTAAACGGCTCATACGAGCAGCGCTCAGCGTCTCCTTGCTTGTGGTGTCCTGGCTGGACCTAATACTCTCTCCCAAACAATCAAAACCTAGAATGCTCACTTGGAAGATAAACTTCCTATGATAGAAATTCAGTCGAACTTCAGCACGGACCCCTGAACTCTTCCGAGCAGACCTCGAGATGAAACTTCACAGGATTAAGCTCCTTCCCGAGCTGAATCTACTGCACTTGAAATCAAACCGAATGGACACTCACAGCTCCCACAACAATTCGGCAAAGTTTCGACCCTGACGTAAACGGCCAAAACTCAAAACTCGAAGCTAAAAGTTCCCCTTTCGATCCTCCTAGTTTCCCAAACGATGGAAAAACCAGCCAACAGGGCCAGGGCACTGACAGGTCGAATTTTCAGTTCAAAAGTAAAATGCTAGACTCTCAGAGACAAGTTGGGCAGCCTGACGGCGTCTGAAAACTCCTCTCTGCTTTCCCTAAACCCCAAGGGGTTTTAAATACTTTCTCTATGATCTGAAGGAGCTCACGCTTCCTTCAGATCTACTCCAAAGCCTGTCTAGTCAGCAAAGCTGACTTAGTTTAAATAAAGTAGATTTAGAAGAGAAAAAGGTAAACTCCCCTTTTTCTCATCTACTCCCTTTTCCTTTCCCCGTAAGTCACTTAAGAAGTAGCTGAGCTACTTCCTGCTTTGTTAACTATGACTTTTGCTTGTATAGCAAGAAGTCTAGTAAGCAAAGAAATAGAAATAAATAGCTTTTCAGCTATTAATATAGAAATCAGCCTGTGGCTGATTTACTTACCTGAATTTCCTTTTAAAAGGAATTCAGTTTAGACTTTAAAGTCTTTGTATTCTGAACTTGCGTAGCAAGTCAGAATTAGTATTAAATCATATTAAAATGATTTAAGATATATTCCACTCTTTTAGAATAACTCTCAACTTACTTTATAGTAAGGAGATAAAATTCTCACTTAAATAAATAAATAAATATCAACAATATGGCTATGTACATACGTTAATATTTTTGGAAGCCACAAAGGCATTTTCACCTGAAATAATATTCTTTTATTCCAAAAGAACCTTAGCCATATGTTTGCTGTAAGGATTCATCTTACACATCCAAAATACGTATGGGCTCATTAAGACGAGGCGGACACTCCTAGCTACTCATCTTAATTTTCCCCTTACAAATAAAATTCAAACTAAGAGACAACACGCATTTCCCTTCCAGCTAACCACAAGCTCGGATATTCGCCTCCATGCGCGTGCATTTAATCATCGCCGTAGCATGTGTCTCCTGTAAGCTGCAACACACAACATCAATGTAAACTTCACTTACTAATATACATTCGCAGAGTTGGACTTGCGCCGATGTGCGCCATGTCAACTAACTTGCGCCCGGTTGCGCTAAGTTACGCCCGGGTTGCGCCGCGACTCCACGACTATGAAGAACCGAACCCGAGACCTTACGTCCCATACCGCAAGGTTCCAGTTCCGGGTTCATAGCGTATACGTTACATCCTCCCCCACCAAAGAAAGGTCAGACCTACCACTGGTCTGAGTAACGTTCTAATAAACAAACACAATATAACATAACGCCTAGACAAGCAATAGACTCTAACCCTATAGCAGATCGTTCGGACTTACATAAGCTTTACAGCATACCTCACAACTACACCTTCAGTAGGAGGGGTGATCAGTCCCTTACCCCTTTCAGTGATCTTAGTACGGGGTAATACCTCTGCAAGACTTAATGCACCGACTCTGCATGGTTAGATCTATGCTCTCTTGTGCGTTCCCGCTCATAAGCCACATAAGGTTCAAGCATGACAGAATAAGGGATGTCCGTTAATTTTTCCCAGGTTTCAGTAGAGAAATCTCTTCCGGCCCACCTGCATAAAAATTCACGCATACGACCTCTGGGTGTATCTACCCATCTATGATCTAAAATGTAGACCAATTTCATCTCATCAAAACGTGGTAAAGATTCAAGCGCAGGATGCCATTTCTGGTCTCTTCCTGGCATCTGAGTCTGCTCAGCATTGAACTCTTTTAAGTTCGAAACATGCACAATTGGATGAAAATCTCTCATGCTAGCAGGGAAAATTAACTTGTACGCAACTGGGCCTAACTTCTTTTCAATGAGAAAAGGACCAGCCCATCTTGGTAAGAACTTACGAGTTAGACCTTTTGGAAACGAATAGTTTTTCGTTTTCAGCCAAACTCGCTCACCTTCCTGAAATGAAACATCTCGACGTCCACGGTTAGCATACTTAACGTATCGCTTTTGTGCCGTCTCCATGTTTGCACGAGCTTTGTCCAAGACAAAACTTCGTTCTGCCATAAACTTCTGAACATCCTCCGGGTCAGAACTTTCAAACATGGTAGTGTTTTCTAACTGAGTAGAAAGCATTAGAGGTGACCAAGGTGAGTGTCGACCTCTGTAAACAATTTCAAAAGGTTTAAAACCTGTAGCTGAATGTTTAGTATCGTTATAGGCGAACTCAACAAGCTCTAAATGCTTGGACCAATCTCTTTGGTCATGCTGAATATAATTTCGTAATGCATGTTCCAAGATCTGGTTAACGCGTTCAGTCTGCCCATCCGTTTGTGGGTGGTAAGACAAACTGAACTTAAGACTTGTGCCTAGACGGGTAAACAAGCTCTTCCAAAATTCAGAATAAAATCTGGTGTCTAGATCTGAAACTATTTCCCGAGGTAATCCATGCAAACGGAAAACATGCGAAAGAAATAATTCAGCAGTTTGAGGTGCAGTAATATCAGTACGACAAGGCACAAAATGCGCTTGTTTACTGAATCTATCTACTATCACCCATATATTATCAAAACCAGCAGATAAAGGCAATTGTGGAATAAAATCCATAGAAATACTTTCCCAAACTCCTTCAGGAATTGGCAAAGGTTGTAGGAGACCAGCTGGTTTTCTTAACTCAACTCTATTTTGCTGACACACCATACAAGTGTGCAGATAATTTTTCACGTCCGAACCCAGAGTAGGCCAGTAAAAACTGCGTTGTATTTTCTCTCTGGTTCGGTTCTGACCTCCATGTGAGGCGAGAACGTGATCATGATTTTCTCGCAAAATCTGCGAGCGTAAACAACCTGCGGGTATGTACAAACGAGATTGCTTGAAATACCACAACCCATGGCGAAATGTAAGATGACTTACTTGGGTATCATTTCGCATTTGCTGACTCCACTGCATAGCAGTTGGATCTGTCTCCAAGGCTTTACGAACCTGGTCTAAGAAATCAGATTCTAGATCCTGAGTCATAAGTGCAAATACTTGTCTACTTAAAGCATCAGCGGGGACATGTTCTTTACCTTTGTGATATCTCCACGTTAGGTTGAACCTGGAAATCTCCATTTGCCATCGTTGTTGTTTTAAAGACAAACGAGGTTTGGTTGCAAAATAAGTATTTCCTATGTTATCCGTAACCACTGTTACCTTACTTGGGATAAGATAATGTTCCCATCGCTTAAGACACCATATCACGGCATACATTTCCTGCTCGTGCGCTTCCCATCTCTTTTCGGTTTCACTGAGCTTATGGCTCTCATAAGCCACAGGGTGGCCATCTTGAATTAAGACTCCCCCAACAGCGAAACCGGATGCATCTGTGTGTATCTCAAATGGTTCACCCATCTTAGGTAGAGCTAACACAGGCGCAGAAGTAAGAGCGACTTTAAGTTGCTCAAACGCAAGTTGCGCTGCTTTCGACCATTCAAAAGTCTTCGACTTTTTCAGTAGATCGAAAAGAGGGGTAGCTATGTGTCCTAATCTAGGTATAAACCTACGAAAATAAGTTACCAAACCCAAAAATGATCTAACTTGTCCAACCGAATTTGGTACTGGCCACTCAGCCACAGCTCGGATTTTCCCAGAATTCGGATGTACACCATCAGGATCTACTAAACAACCAAGAAACACAACACAAGGCTGTCCAAAAGAACATTTGGACTTCTTCAAGTACAACTGCTCTTTTTCAAGCTTCTGAAACACACGTTCAACATCTAGCAGATGTTGTTTCCAAGTTGGTGAGAAAACAATAATATCATCCAAGTACACAACAACACTCTCATCCAACATATCACGAAAAACATCATTCATCAACGTACAGAACGTTGCTGGTGCGTTAGATAACCCAAACGGTAAAACCGTATACTCAAACGATCCATAACGAGTACTTATGGCCGTTTTTTCCTCATCTCCTTCAAAAATTCGAATTTGATGGTAACCTGACCTCAAGTCCAGCTTAGTAAAATATCTTCCCCTTGCGAGCCTATCCAAGGTCTCGTCCATCAATGGTAACGGATATTTATTCTTCACTGTGACTTTGTTCAGGGCTCTGTAATCTCCACACATGCGGATACCTTTGTCTTTCTTCGAGACAAATATTACAGGGGCAGAATAAGGTGAAACACTAGGACGAATGAACCCATGCTCCAACAGTTCTGTTAATTGTGCTTTAAGCTCAATTAATTGTTCATAATTCATCCGTCTGCTTCTCATAACAGGTGGACGAGCACCAGGCTCTAACTCGATCTTGTGGTCGAGTGTTCTTCTTGGTGGTAGCTTCTTAGGTAGCTCATCAGGCATTACATGGCTATACTTATTAATAAGTATTTCCATGTCTGGATGTAGAGGTAAAGAGGCAACTCGTTCCTCTTCTGAAATATCATCCTTGGATTTACTAACAACATAAACCCAAGCTTCATCTGCAGAGTCTAAAGATTTCGCATACTGCCGAGCAGTACAGACTTGATATGCCACCGAAATATTTCGGTGAACACTTGCTTCAGCAGGAGCAGGTTCTATTATCAAGGGTATATCATGAGTCTGTCCGAATCTATCTCTGACATACAGCAGACCTTCTGACACATCCAAAGCAGCTCTAGCTTCGCGAAACCATTGCCAAGATAAAATACCATCCATTTGCTTGCCTAAGTCCATCACAAGAAACTCATGCTTTCGTTCGACTTTCCCCAGATCAACAGGCACAGAGATGATTTTCTCTTGAACCTGAATTTGACCTTGCAAAAATCGAACTACCAGAGGACTTACTAGCCGTACTCGAGGTATGTCTAGTTCACAAACTACTTTTTTACTGAGCACATTCACATCTGACCCTGTATCAAGCAAGAAAGTAAGCTCACGACCTTTTACGTGCGCTTTAATCCAAGGTAAATATTCAGCTGAAAATATGGGATTACTTTCCATACCTGGATTACCAGTAGGACCAACAGGAATTTCAGTAGTTGGTTCCCCATCTGGATTCACAGTGTTTTCTTCTCTTTCAGGTCCAGTACCTCCAGTAGCTGCAGCTCGAATATTTTTCTTCTTAGGACAATTGGGTGAAATGTGCCCTTTCTCTCCACAGCTGAAACAGGTTCTCTGCTCCTGTTGCGCTTCTCGAACGGGCTTCTTAGCTGGACGTGCCCCTCCAGTCAAACCTCCAACAGTTTTTGGTTTTGGTGCAGCAATAGTCCGCGGGTTCATGTTTCGCTGTCCGAAACTTTTACCCTTCCCTCGGCTCCTGAACCTTCTGGAAAAATTCGAATTTTCCCTGGTCTTCTGAGCAGGAGGATGGCCAGCGGCATTACCACTTGCCATTTCCCTAACTCCCTTGCGCTTGGAGAGTTCCAAGTGCTCTAGCTGGGTACAAACATCCTCAAGAGGGGTTTCCCAGCCCATACGATCCATCTCAAACGAGTACCAGCCAGACAAACCTCTATGAAACAGAAAAGTACGTTCTGGCTGGTCTGTAATACCAGCTTGCAACGTAAGATGCGTAAAACGATTCACATACTCACGTATACTACCAGTTTGCCTCAAATTATCAAGTTCTTGTCTGTAACTTGCATATTCATTGCGGGGTACTAAGTACTTACGCAACCCATCACGTAGCTCTTCCCACGTGCTTAGCTTTGGCTTTCCAGCCAACTGCAATGACTTTTGCGTGCGAGAATACCACTGCATTGCATCGCCAGTTATCTTGCTTACAGCGTAAATGAACCAACTGCTTTTGGGAAAAGCATTCAGATAATTCTCCATAGCAGTGACCCATAAATCAAATACAGAAAGTGAAGGGGTTCCAGAATACTCAGCGGGTGCTTTAGGTTCTGGCCACTTGCGCTTCCACAAACCCGCTATCGGGGACTCATCCTCCGAACTGGTTTCTGCCACTGCTTTCTGCTTCTCAGCCTTCTTCGCTTCTGAAGGACCAGCTACATCAGAAGGGAGGATAGACCTCTGCTCCAGCGCAGCAATCTTTTCGGCCATAGCAGCAATCATCGCTTGCAATCTCTGCACCTCCGGTTGCGTAGTATCAGCTCTTGGGCTCTGGGAACCTCCCGCCGATGGTACAGTTGATGTAGGTGAAGTCATGATAACTTTTTCTTCCCTTGGATCTTTCTCTGAAGAGGCGCTGTTCAGAGTTCTGCTCTGATACCACTGTAACGTATGCCCTCTGTCAGGCGCAGCTCCCGAACTCAACACACGTAAAATCACCAAAAATTCGTCGCAAATAGCTGTATTGTTCAAACCTCTGCGCAACCTACATCCACACAGCAGCTGACAAGACAGGCAAACAACTCCAAGTCGAAATATTAGCAAACCTCCACCGTGGCGCTCTTCCAAAACTCCTCCAAAACTCTTAGTAGAGTATTAAACGGCTCATACGAGCAGCGCTCAGCGTCTCCTTGCTTGTGGTGTCCTGGCTGGACCTAATACTCTCTCCCAAACAATCAAAACCTAGAATGCTCACTTGGAAGATAAACTTCCTATGATAGAAATTCAGTCGAACTTCAGCACGGACCCCTGAACTCTTCCGAGCAGATCTCGAGATGAAACTTCACAGGATTAAGCTCCTTCCCGAGCTGAATCTACTGCACTTGAAATCAAACCGAATGGACACTCACAGCTCCCACAACAATTCGGCAAAGTTTCGACCCTGACGTAAACGGCCAAAACTCAAAACTCGAAGCTAAAAGTTCCCCTTTCGATCCTCCTAGTTTCCCAAACGATGGAAAAACCAGCCAACAGGGCCAGGGCACTGACAGGTCGAATTTTCAGTTCAAAAGTAAAATGCTAGACTCTCAGAGACAAGTTGGGCAGCCTGACGGCGTCTGAAAACTCCTCTCTGCTTTCCCTAAACCCCAAGGGGTTTTAAATACTTTCTCTATGATCTGAAGGAGCTCATGCTTCCTTCAGATCTACTCCAAAGCCTGTCTAGTCAGCAAAGCTGACTTAGTTTAAATAAAGTAGATTTAGAAGAGAAAAAGGTAAACTCCCCTTTTTCTCATCTACTCCCTTTTCCTTTCCCCGTAAGTCACTTAAGAAGTAGCTGAGCTACTTCCTGCTTTGTTAACTATGACTTTCGCTTGTATAGCAAGAAGTCTAGTAAGCAAAGAAATGGAAATAAATAGCTTTTCAGCTATTAATATAGAAATCAGCCTGTGGCTGATTTACTTACCTGAATTTCCTTTTAAAAGGAATTCAGTTTAGACTTTAAAGTCTTTGTATTCTGAACTTGCGTAGCAAGTCAGAATTAGTATTAAATCATATTAAAATGATTTAAGATATATTCCACTCTTTTAGAATAACTCTCAACTTACTTTATAGTAAGGAGATAAAATTCTCACTTAAATAAATAAATAAATATCAACAATATGGCTATGTACATACGTTAATATTTTTGGAAGCCACAAAGGCATTTTCACCTGAAATAATATTCTTTTATTCCAAAAGAACCTTAGCCATATGTTTGCTGTAAGGATTCATCTTACACATCCAAAATACGTATGGGCTCATTAAGACGAGGCGGACACTCCTAGCTACTCATCTTAATTTTCCCCTTACAAATAAAATTCAAACTAAGAGACAACACGCATTTCCCTTCCAGCTAACCACAAGCTCGGATATTCGCCTCCATGCGCGTGCATTTAATCATCGCCGTAGCATGTGTCTCCTGTAAGCTGCAACACACAACATCAATGTAAACTTCACTTACTAATATACATTCGCAGAGTTGGACTTGCGCCGATGTGCGCCATGTCAACTAACTTGCACCCGGTTGCGCTAAGTTACGCCCGGGTTGCGCCGCGACTCCACGACTATGAAGAACCGAACCCGAGACCTTACGTCCCATACCGCAAGGTTCCAGTTCCGGGTTCATAGCGTATACGTTACAGAGACTGGCGAAGTCTGGAGCCTCTTATCATGCTCTATGCGGTCACGTTGGCTGCTTCTATGGCGGGACTCTAACCTAGAGAAGTGGAATCGACTTCTGTACACTCAGCTTCAGTAATCAATCAGTCGCTTACGGTATTCCCAAGCTGGAGCTTTCTGACGAGAGCAAACCACGCAGGCAGTTCAAGTGAAGGAAGGGGATGACCTAAAAGTGTGAAGAATCTGAAGATCCTCATGGCTGGCTTGTCCTGACTCCTGTAAAAAGCACGGGCTTCGGTTGCTGTTGACTTGGACTCCATGGCCGCATGGCCGCATGGCTGCTTTGTTGCTCAGTAGGGGAGCTCTAACGTAAATCCAACCAGACGGATAGATGGCGCGAGCGAACCTCGCAGATCTCTGTCCGAGAATATGCTTTTCAGGTCCAGACAACGAATAATGCCACAAAAATGACCTAAAAACACTGCTGCATTCACTCCGACGGTCAGGACGCCCACAGCACATTCCAAAGCTTTGGCCTCACAAACGTGGCCAACGTTAGTTGTAAGTGGCCTCTTTCCCTGTAGGTAAAAGTATGCTCCGGTCGCACGCCACTCGAATATTCGTCCACAGACAGATCTCGGAGTAGTGACAAAGATTTAAGGCCTGGCCATAATGTACGTCATTCACTCCTGGAGCACTTTTATGAGCTAGGTATGTTTGTTCGTGACATCCTGAACTTCTCTCACTATTGTATCCGCGCCTTAGATCGAGTTGGAAACTTTCCTAAAGCAAGAAGTACTGGAAATGCATGCTTCCCATAACCCTAAAGACGTCGCTTCCACCGATATTCCTTTCAGTTCCATGCATCCAATTTGAGGTCGGGAATATGGAAAAGGGTTCAGTGCCTGGCCTTGTGAGTCCAAATCTCAACCCGCGTATCCACTTTCGTTTCGGTAGAAAACTCGCTGAAAGGCGAGAAGATTCCCCACCGTTTGGCCCGAGACTGTATCAGCTACCTCGAATTTTGATATTCAGGTTACGGGAATTCAAGCCTTCCGATTACAACAAGCGAGCCTATTCCTTTCCGCGCTTTTGTCATCGACTTGAAGCGGTGGATGTGAGAAGGTTTGATGCCTGGAGTGCGAGTCTAACGAGCATGGAAGAAAGCCATCTGCCTTTTATGTTACTCTGCCCTCGGCTCCTCTGGAACTGATCGTACCTTACATACCGCGGAACTGATCTTCTTGTTCCGTGGATCGCTTGAAGGCTTTGACGTATAGCACTGAGGTCATCATTAGGGTTCAAAACGTCATTACTAAGCACCATGGCGAAGCAGAACGAACAGGAAAACGTCGTCCTCCGGCAGGCGGTCGCATAAAGCTCTGCTCTGTAGGACTTCAAAACCCTAGATTTCATCGCCAGGTTTTGCTCTTCCGATATCTTCTCGGATGACTAACTGATTACTTACTTGATCGGGCTGGCCATTATTTCATTCATTCAAATGTGATCAGGTTGGATCAGCACTTACACAAGCGGCTCCTTCCACTCGACTTGGAGCGAGCATCCGGAGTATCGGAGGATACACATCACCTAAAGAGAGGCGACAGTGCGAGCGAGATCCGTCCTGATCGGTTTAACGCATCAAGCCATTCCAGTCCATTTCGCTTACTCGCCTGCCAGCCTCCATTCGCTGAGCGAGTGTGAGTGGCCATTAGTCCTGAACTAGTTCAAAGAGAGCACGTGAACTTGTTTGCCATTCGACTCTCTCTTCCCTTCTCCTTCCGGACGGTGTCTGGACTCTGGACACAGTGAGTGACATCGAGACAAGCTCTGACAGTTTGAGGAAGAGAGCGAGTCGGGGTCTCTCTCTCACTAAGAGCTGCGCAAGAACGAGAGAGAAAAACACGCGGCGCAATGAATAGCCAACGGGATGGAAAGACCCCATCAAGCAACGAGAACGAGAAAGCGGCGTCCGGGAAGCTCATGGGCTATAGATAGCTCACTAGCTGATGAGAAACCCATCCCTGACAGATAGCAAATGCAGCACCATCGTGGAGATGCACTGATCCGAGTCTTCCGGAGTCAGACTGGACAGGTTTTCGCTTTTCCCCTTATTTCTGACGGAGTTCGATTCAGATTCGACCGTGCGCTTACTTGGGTCAGCGGAGCAGATAATCAGTCACCGATCTAAAACTCTTGGAGCTGACGCTTCTTCCAGCCATGACGACTGACCAGATCCGATGGGAAGGGAGGGATGAACCTTTACCTTACTCTGCACTCTAAGAAACTCGAGTTCGCACTCCAAAGACTTTGTCTCAGGGCTTCAGCATGTCTTGTGAACTAAGCTCAGCATGAGTCAAAAGCACACTTGCAGGCTTTCCACTCTTATCCACAGACGTTGGAATCAAGCACAGGACAGCACGAGGGAATCCTTCCTTACCAGCAGGGAGATATACGAATTTCCGAAGTTCAAGTAACGGACAACGTTGTGGGGAAAAAGGAAACCTTCTTGCAGACCGTTGACCAACGAATGGAAAATCCAATCACGTCGGTCACGCTTACGGCACTTGCATCCTCCGCCTCTCCCTTCCGATACTAAGTCATGCGATGTTCATCTGAACTATACAGTACGAACCCGCATGGCAGTACAGGAGGACAGGAGTTCACTATGTCAGAGTCGACAGGCTACTGGGGGTCAAGGGCATACTCTTGCGTTTGGGATGGCGTTTCCTTAAAGCTTATCGACTTCTCAGATGATTGTAGCGATGTGTAGACTTTTCTCTATCTATGATGCGGTTTGCTGTCGTTTTACCTTTTTGGGCCCCACGCAAGACAGATAATATCCGAACAATCGCTGGCGACGGGAGGGCAGGATGAGACATGAATCGGGGTGCAATAAAGAATAATCCCACACAACCTACGACAGTGGATCCTGTACGGACAAAGAGAACTCGGTTTAAAGGGAGGTGATTTTGTTGCGGTACATGGTGTATATACAGCGGGAGACAGATCAGTGGTGCAGCTGCACTCCCGCATCGGTAGATGCCGCTCGAGCATTCGTCTACCTCCTTATAGAGGTCCAAATGCTTATAGGCAGTCAAACGACGGATCAAAAACATTTTACATACAGCATCATGATCTGACACCTGCAAAAAGAGTTAGCCTAAAATACGCCTAAAATACAGTCGCTGCACCGAGGAGGTCGTGGAGTACGTAAGTCGGGCCATTTGGGTCTAATCATAGCGCTGATCCTGTGACGAGTATGGCAGCATATGTTACAAGTACCGGTAATCTACAAGGGAGATGGGGGAACGGGAGGGGATCGGGAAGGGTGTGCATGAACATGTATCTACAGTTTCTCCGCTATCTTCGCCATTGCCTCTGCCAGTTTGCTTAGCACACCGACGAGATTATCTCCTTGCTGCTTTCTCTGATTTCTGTCCAATTCGCAGTTGCGTTTGTGCGCTTCGATTTGGGCTTGAATGTTCTCCGTCAACGCCACCTGCATGGCCTTGCCGCTGTTCTCCAAAATCGCGGTGAGGTGATCCTTGTGATCCTTGTGCTCGTCGACTTCCACACCGTTCGGCGTGCGCTTCCTCTTCTTTCGCCCCAAAGATGCACCCCCAGATGCAACTCCTGTTTGCTCCGCTCTGCACGACAGATTTCCTGCACCAGAAACTTCCTACTTTCAGGTTCCTGTTCTCACTTGAACTGTTTTTACCGTATCTATAGTGGCTTGCTATGTATCGCACCGCGAATACGAAGCGAACAAAACACCGAATACGAAGTTAGCCATCGAACCCACCGGCAATTTCAACGACTGGAAGATCCGAGAATAAGTGCAGCTTCCCTTCGATGTGAATTCAACATCAAATAAGGCAATTGTGACAAGCAAAGCTAAAACCCAACCGCCCAGGGTACGACGACTTCAAGGACCGACTTCTGCGCTGTTCAGCGGCAAGAACTTAAAGCTTTAAACCAAGTAGAAACATCACACCTCATGCTATGGTTAATAAGCAGACCTCGAAACGGGCAACCAAGTGTCCATTCGAGCATAAGGGAGGGCCATTGACGTCAGCAATCGGTCCTTTCCACGGCATAAGAAACAAGCCAAAGAGGTCGTGAGAAAATGTGATAAGGAAATTTTAGTATCCTCCTGACCTGATTCCGGGGCAGGGGCACTACATATTCTTCCGGCGTCCGTGCCATTCTGTTCTTCGTGATCTTGCTCGACCTCGGAAAGCAAGAGGTCCTCAAACGCAGGTCGAGCACCATCGAGGTCTCCGTTGGCTTTCTTTGTACAAAAGGCGTCCATGACGGCATACACTTGGGGATCAAAGAAACCGGGCAATTTGTTCTGCCGCCGCTTCTCACTTTTCATGGCCCAATACGACTCCACATTGCTCTTCTTTTGCCAGTCCCTGATTTTCTTGTAGTCCCCATTGTGTAGATTGCTCCACCTCTTCCGGCATTGCTGGGCATCTCTATCAACGCCGTTAGATTTACAGTAAGACGATATACAGTCCCATTTCTCGTCCGACCGCACGGCTTTTGAACTCGCGGTGTTTTCTTTAGCTTTGCTGTCATACTTGTTCTTACCCACGAGCAGCACAACGGTCTCGTGTTTCGTCCACTTGGAATTGCGCTTCTTCCTATCATCGCCAGCTGAGTCCGTGGGTTGCTCTGCTTGCTCCGTTCCTGAATGAGGCGAAGCAACACAGTTTACCAAAGCTTGCTAAAACAAAACCAAAAGAGCAGATAGTCCAATTCCCAGACGAAAAGCAGGACAACCACCAAGTTCTACGCTTACACCATGATTAAGACTGACAATTAAGTTATCAAGGGTCTGACTTCCGGAAGCTACATAAGCTAGAGGCATGTACAAAATGAGATTATAAAGATTCCGGCGAGAGAGACTGGTAAAGCGTCTCCAAAGACAAAGAACCTGGGGAGAAAAGAAAAACGAGCACGATCTAAATACTGAGTTAGACACTACAGGTATATGTTTCAAGTACAAGAGGCATAAGCCTCCGCTGGCACACATATGATCGCCGAGGACAGGAACTGCCATCTGGTCTTAGACCAGGGGAAAAGCTGCTATAACGCCGAAAAAGTCATAGACTTTTATGTTTCAACGCCGTGCAAAATTCTCTCGGTTGCCTCACGATTTGCAGTAAAAGCCCGGGCCTACTCTAATCCAGCACTTCCAGACATTCGTACACCGATGAAGTGGCTCAAGAAAGCGTTCGCTCAATTCCACACTCCGCACGAAGAAGGGTTCTAATTTCAGCACAGGAATATATCTGAACAAATGTTTAGGCCCTGAAACTAGAATTTCATGCGGTCACGGCGCCAGACACCTGCTGAAAAGGACCAAAGCGCACCTGATCCTCCGGGGACAGAGCTCCCATCACCGCTGCCAACATCAGCGGCATCATGACCTTCATGGTCTTGCTCAATTTCCGAACCTAGCCCTTCGTCCTGCATGGGTTGGGCAGAATCAGAAGCAGCGCGGGGTGTGATACCACGCTTCTTGGACAAAAAGGCATCCATGTCTGAGTAAACCTCAGGGTCAAAACTCCCCGGGAGCTTGTTGTCCCTCCTTTTGTCATGTCGCATGGTCCAGTATGATTCCACACCACTCTTCCTCAACCAGTCCCTGATTCTACGATAATCTTGATACAGGTTGCTCCATCTTTTCCGGCATTGCCTGGCATCCCTGTCCACCCCTTTCTCCTTGACATCCACCGCTATTGCCCCCCACTTCTTGTGAGCCGGTACGTACTCGTCCCCTGCTTCCTCATCATGTTTCCTTTTGGCTGCCACCAGCACGACAGTCTCGTGCATCATCCATCTCGGATTTCGTACCTTCTCCTCCCCTCCTCCTCCATCACTTCCCCCTCCGCTCAAAGCAGCCCCTGCACCGGCACCAGCAGCACCACCAACTCCATTAACTCCCGAAGTAACGACGACACCTCCTGCACCTGCTGCTCCTCCTCCCACTCCCACCATTACCCCACTCTGTCTTGCCCTCCCTTTCCCTCCCTTACACAACACCAAGCCTGGTGGTGCTGCTTTTTAGCCTGTGCCTTCGCTCTTTCGAGCCAAAGTAAGCCAGACTCACAATTCCCCTTCCGCCATCGGCACCCTCGTCGCGGGCTGTAAGACTTACTTCTCGCTATCCACTGAAAGCGTTCGTTCGGTGGCTTGCCGAGCTGATACAAGTAGCGCCTCGCTCGCAGCCCAGCCACGGTGAAGACGAAAGCTCAGACGACAAAAACTCGACGAAAAACTCCAACAGGACACAAACGAACACGTCGTAGCAGCATACGCACTTTTCTCGAGATTTTACGGGGAAAAGCTCTCACTTTCGACACCGTCCTCTCTCGCTCGCCTGCCTGCAGTGGCTGCTGAAGCAATTACAACATTACGAGGCCACCAAGAGACCGGTACCACTATGTGCAAGTGTCTGCTCGCTCGGAAGCCGGTCACAATGGGAAAACGCTCCGGTTGTAGTAAGGACAAGTCTGTCCTCCGTGCCTGCAGGCTGCTGCTGAATCCTGATGCTGACCGTGCTTGACTCGCCCGTCCCAAGTCCCAAACAGGCAGTCAGGCCGCCAGGCTCAAGTATGATGCTTACGAACTAAGTAAATTCTCCGAAGCTTCTGTAGTTACTTGGATCAACAAGAAGCGAAGCACAGCACAGCCCAGTGAGAAACCGAAGCAAGCGGGCCAAGGGCCAAGGCGCCTCTGAGACGCGAGAAGCCGCGGTTCTGGGCATGCAGCGCGGGTATTGATTCCCTTCCTGGCGGCCTCGCACCTCACAATTTGCCTTTTCACCGTCGGTAAGTCCCGATCCCACGATGTCGGCTGCATCCGTCAGCATGCATCCGATTCGATCGGGTCTCGTATTCCTCAAGGTAAAACCTACCTGAAGCTCCCATGGTGACAGCTAGGACTGGACCTAGCATACATGTCATCCCGAGTTCCCGGAGCGAGGAGTTACTGTAAGGGACTTGTTCGTTCCTTCCTTCGACGGCGGTTGGACCTTCTTTCCAGTCCGCTGTTTGCTCTAGGCCAGAAAGCTTCTCTCAATCATGAGCAGCTCGATTCGCATTGTCGATTGCGTCGCGATTCCATAAGAGTCAGCAGATTGGTCCAGCTGCTTTCTGCAACATCTCTCCTAAGCCTCTGAGGGCTTTCTTTGTTTTTCTCTCTCTCCCTCGTACAGGGCTGTATGGGGACTGCAGTGGCACAAAAGAAGTACTATTTATCTCTTGCTTGAAGGCATTTGAGAGCTTTCTTTTCTTGTCTTTAGGTAAAATTCATGTCCAGAGTCTAACACCACAATTCAGAACTATCCGCTGTTTGCTCTATCTCATTATCTCATTATCTTTTGAAAGCTTGCATAATCATCTGTCCCTAGTTCGATCTCTGTTAGAGAAGAAAACTAAACATTATTATTGTATTTTGACTTGACACGGTTCAATAGAGAAAAGCATACATGTTTTTGTCACTCTTATTGTTTCTCCAGACCTTCTAAACTTATCATGATTTAACTTTTCATAACTTTCAATCTATGACTCAATTCTTCATAGTTTAGTCATAAGTGAAATAAAGTAAAAAAATTTATTCATTTCTTCACAAGCCGGAGCTTTATAGTCCGGACTGACTACTTAGTACTGTATTGTTTATGGGTTAGTTCTCTCACGGCCAAGTGTTCAAATAACGAAATGTGGTCTGGTTTGTGTGATTCATGATACTTTTTGTAAAAATAGTAGTTCTATTTATTTGATTTTTTTAAATTTTTTATCTCTATTTATATATTATCTATTTTTTGTCTATTCTAGATTCTGTTCTTACTATTCATACAATTTTGGACGTAAGTATTCCAGACCTTCTTATATAAAAAACATCTCAATTCTATTTGATTTTAAACTGTTGTTTTGTAATCTTTGGTTCTGTCACGATATTTACTTGTTAATATTTTGCATCTTCTCTTCGAATTTTAGAGGAAAATAAATAATTTGTGTTCTCAAACCTATTCTAAGTTTCATTAACAACTAATCAGTTCCATGAATTCTTTTTCGCACGTAACGTTGATCATCTTCGTTCTGTTTGTCCAAAGTGCACTGTGCATGCATATTCACCAAACGATTCAAAACTTATTTCTAATATTCTTCTATGCACAGTGCACTTTGGGCAAATAGAAAGAAGAGGACAAACGTTACGTGCGGAAAAATATTCATGGAACTGATTAGTTGTTAATGAGACTTAGAATAGATTTGAGAGCATAAATGTCTAAAATTCAAAGAAAAGATGCACAATATTAAGAAGTAAATCTCATGACAGAACCAAAGATTACAAATTAACAGTTTAAAATAAAATAGAATTGAGATGTTTCTTATATAAGAAGGTTTAAGAATACTTACATCCAAAATTGTATGAATAGTAAGAATAGAATATAGAATAGATAAAAAATAGATAATATATAAGTAGAGAAAAATAATATATAAAAATAAAATAAATAGAACTACTATTTTACAGGAAATATAATGAATCACAAGAACCAAACCACATTTTGTTATTTGAACACTTGGCCGTGAGAGAACTAAACCCATAAAGAATACAGTACTAAGCAGTCGGTCTGGACTATAAAGCTTCGGCTTGTGAAGAAATGAAATAATTTTCTGTTTTTTATTTTCACTTATGACTAAACTATGAAGAGTTATATCATAGATTGAAAGTTATGAAAAGTTAAATCCGGATAAATTTAGAAAGATTTGGAGAAACAACCGGAGTGATAAAAGCATGTATGCGATTCTCTTACTGAACAGAGTCAGGTCAAAATGCACTAATAATGTTTAATTTTCTTCTCTAACGGCAATCGAACTAAAGACAGGTGATTATACAGGCTTTCAAAAGATAATGAGATAATGGGATAGAACAAACATTCCGCATGTTATCTTTGAGTGAAGAAGATCTCACCCACTATAACTCTTTTCAGTAAGGTTAGATTATATGTATATGGTTCTCAGTTTAGACCAGTATGGTTCCAGATCCTAAGATGAGTTTATTTGAACATCCAGAAGATAATAAGCTCAATCTTATCTTAGTCAATGTATCTCACCGTATAGTTAATCATGATGTACGTAGATTATGAATGAAACAAAAAAATATCTTTGTATTTGACACCTGCTTGTAAACTATTTTTGATTCTCGCACAGCACATTATTTATTTATTTATTTACTTATTACGAGAACCTTTGTGTTACACAATCACATCTGAATATATCGATATCAGCATTCATCAGCTGATATAACGTCAGCCGCTTATGTCGGAATGATGATCTCACAAGGTTCATCATTTATGGTTAGATATATTTCAAATAACCGTAATATTATTTTATGAGGGCGTATGTGAAACCCGTCAGGACAAAACGATATCATATCAGATTTGTCGTTATTTTTATGGAACTTTGTTTGCTTCTCAACGTGCCACCAAAGAATGCCTCAATGTGCCAAATCTTATCCAAAGTATTTCTAGGTAGTTATCCGTTCAGTGTAGAGATGAAAACTGCGTACAAATGCGATGAGCATATTACTGCGTACATATTGGTACGGAGGCGAGAGGGTATTCACCCATGTATATTTAACGTTAATTAATATTTTAACTTTTCCGGCGGGAAGGGTTAAAACATTAATTCATGTTCTAGACAAACGATGCTACTTGACAATTAGGACTCCTGACTTATATCCCCAAGAACGCACCATCCCGCTCTTCACTTATGAGTTCTCTCAGGATGAGTTGCGATTGGCTACTCCGGGACTGCATAACATATAACTTTTATGACTTAATTTAATTTTCTATGATAATTATTAAAATAAATATTTATAACACTTACAAGTTTTTTGATAAGAGCAAACGAAATTCACTATACAAGCCCGTGGGGAAGGATATTGGTCTCCTCATTCCTATCTAGTTCGAGGTCAGTACGTACTCACGCAGTTGAGCTGTAATATATTGCAGACCTTTCTAGTTGAACCCTTCAACCAAAATTGGCAGGAAAGTGTTTACTACGTAGTGCGTAATATTCGTAGTTGTCACAAATTTTGAAGAAGGGCGTAGTCATAGTTCCGACGGCTACCGTAGGACCGCAAGAACGTATACATAGGGTGAGGTATATGATGGACTTTTTGCATTTACCTTCTTGCACTATATTGTTTAACTTCCTTGCATATTTTTCACCTCTTCCCTTATTCCCAATAGTGAATAATGCAAAGCGGTTTGATTTATGTTATATTTTACATAAAGTTATATTTTACGGGAAAAGATTTCGGTCTTATGGTTCTTTGAGCTTTTTTTTTTTTTTTTTTTTTTGAAGCAGGGAACACGCGACCCAATGAATAGCAAACGGATGGGAAGACCCTATCAAGCCTCACAAGGGAAAGAAAGGACCCGAAGGGCCAAGCAACAACCACCCCGAAGGGAAGAACATCCTCTTATGTTGCTTATAGGTTTTCTTTGGTAGTTTTGGCATGCATGCTGTATAAGGTATATTTTATATAGCCTTAACTAAGTTTAGACATACATGTTTAGTGTTTATAAACATGATGTGTCTACCTCGGTCTCTTTTTCTTTTATTTTAAAAGGGGCCACGGCACACCCACGAAACTTTACTAATAGATGAAACAGGAAATGTCGTCTTTGCTCGACTTGGATTCACATCCTCTGCTTGAAACTCGGATGCACGCCTAGAGAAAACGTACAAAATTTAAACCATAAGGAAGGAATACTGGCTTTACTATATATTCCTTGCCTTGAATAAAAAGAAATTTTGTTTAGTTTACTTAGGCAAAACTGTATGCGAGTAAATGTTTAGTCGTAAATTAAAGTCTGTGTATATTTTCTCTTCATCTGAAGATGAAAGAGGTGATTATACCGGGGAAGATAAAAGTATTTGCCACTAATTTAAACTTACAGTACTTTGGAACCTGCAATGAAATAAACCTTCATATCTCCAGGTTTATTTGTGGGATAATCTTCTTATATTATATAAGTTAACAGCGTGTTCTATTGTTCTACAGAGAGCCTTAGCATACACGATCCATAAAAGAACAATTGCATAGATGATATCAGCTCTTGTACACCAGTCTTGCCACTCGGTGTTGGAGATACTTAGTCCTTTTGGTCCCTTTTTTTTCTTCTTCTTCGGCTTGATGGAATCTTCTCATTCATGTGTTATTCATTGCATAGGTTTTACTTCTGCGACAATCTGTGGTTAGATCAGGTTTGCAGGTCACGCTCTTCTCCATAATACTCCGAATCAATCATTCACACTGTTCTGTAGATGTTGGATTTCCACCGAAGTGACTGAATGATTCATATGATATGCATCTAAACTGCACTTTTAGGAAAATGCAGAAAAAAGATAAACGTTTAAACAGTCAACCAAAATAAACATGGACAATTGACTGACAACAATCTTCAAAAAAAGTTGAGTGAAAATTGCAGTGTACTAATGCGCACGATCACGAAGAAAAATATTGCTCGACAAGGTTTGCAAATTGTGACTTTTTTCAAAGTTCACTAAATTAAAGTATCAAATTTAGAACCCACTTCGTAACTTGATTACACATGCTCACTTCAATTATACAAAACCTGTAAATGATTCACAAGAACAAAATCTTTTTCTGATATAAAGATCTTTCACTCTCACAAATAAAATATTTTTAGTCTATAAACTTTATTTCATAACCTAACTCTTCCAAGAAAAAAAATTAAAAAAATTAAAACTCTTTACATATTTCCCTCTTCCTAATTTGGAAGAAGTGAATGATATGCATGCCTGAGTTCATGTTCTTCACTTCTCAAGGATTCTCTTCGCATGAATCTTGCTGGAACTCCATTCCTATGGTCGGACATACATCTGTTAGAGTCTAGGCTGTCGACCCTTTCTGACACTTCCCGATTGAGGTGGCAAGCTCTGGTAAATTCGGTCCATAGAACCTCTCAATCTCGAAAGCTTCCGACTTGAAGGGCTACTCCCATGGGCACTATTTCTCATTTTTCGACCAATTACGTCTACGATCTCGGCAAGCTCTGTACCCTTCTGTAGCCGAGAAATTTTTCCCGGTAGCTGAACTTACAAAATATAGTTGAATACTTTTCACGTTGAAACATACAATACACTCGACCCGAATGAACCGGATATCAATATGAAAAAGAATCGCTTTACAAGTTTTAGCAATACAACACAGGGTTCGTCCATGTTCAAAGATGATAACCAATTGTTCCTAAACTGTGATTCTATCTTATCGATGATTACTTGTTAATGTCCTGTCCAATGCTACACAGACGCTCGAACAATCATCGATCATTGTGATTGCCAAAAGCCAAATTTTGTGTTAAAAACGAATATCAAAATATACCGCACCCAGAGATATAAAACTAATAATAGCGCGATGATTGTATACCTTGAACCGCAGAAGTGTCGGAAAATCTTCCGTGGAGAGTGCGAAAATATTACTTCGGCAACGTAGGTAAGAAATTTCAGTATCGGAAATATTTTCTGCCGGCATACATGATCGTCGTCGCGTCTCATCGGTAGATATCTATATTTTCAGAAAGTGTTGACGTAATCAAAGATCAGATCTTCTTCAAACAAACGAGGAAGACGTACGAAATGAGGGGAGGGGATACTATGAACGTCACGTTTAGATATTCTTTGGTCTACGCAAGAGAAAAAAATGAGTTGCTGACTCATTGTTTGATGGTTCGGCCGACTTATTTAGAGGATCGGAATAGGCTGACGGTCTGGCAAGAATTCCGGAAAGTCTATCTAATCTACCTATAAACTTAAGTTTCGGAGATGTCTCAAAAATGTAAGATTTATTTATTCGGGTCATGTCGGGTACTAGTATCCCTACTTAACGGTTCCGTGGACAATTCAAGATTGCAAGTCGTTTTTGAGAGAGAATATTCTAGATTTTATCGCCTTTCGAGCATATTTTTAATATTTCAGACTGTTTCACCTCCTTGCATTTAAAGATTCAGTAAATGTCTCGGTATCAATAAATATACAGGAATAACAAATTATTTCGATAATCTCAGCATGCACATTCCCTAAACTTCTCGGTATTCGTCCAGAAATAATCTTACGCTTCTCAACATTATACCCCAATATTCAACATCTCTTGTGGGGTCATCAGAGGTGCATATATTTTCACTTTCAGATAGTAGCCAGTCCAAAATCCTCTTGGTGGATCTTTCTATCCATGTTAGGAAATATCGACAACTTTGCTGATTTCTTCTAGTTTTCCCTAGCATTGACTGGAGTTCATTCAGAATCCATGTATGATGAAGGCATGGCTATAGGAGAGTACAACTTTCATCTTCACCTTGGATGACATTGAGAAAAATGTGGAAGATACGTACAGCTTAT
Source organism: Asterella californica (assembly GCA_036924285.1). NCBI lineage: Eukaryota > Viridiplantae > Streptophyta > Marchantiopsida > Marchantiales > Aytoniaceae > Asterella > Asterella californica. The sequence goes on along the minus strand of JAYKYS010000006.1, from coordinate 24,482,509 downwards.
CACGCGGAGGATTAGTTTATTAGAATGTGTCAAAGTTGAGAGGTAAAGATTTTTCAACGGAGAACAGAGAAAGAGTCATAATTTTACAAGAGGTAACTTTGTATGGAAGCGCGACTAAGTTTGGGTCGCGTTTGTCACTCAGATATCATAATTTTTTCAATTATTTTTTTTCTATTTTAACACTCAATATAATTTCTTAATGTAATAGATATTATGTTGCAAACGTAAATGAACAAAATGAATGAACGTTCAGTAAGAAAATACCCGTGAGCATTTTCTTACGAGTATCTCCGGAGGTGCCCGCATGAAACACCTGCTAAGGTTTGATCGAAGTTGTAATTTCTTCCCGCGGGTGTAAAATCTTTATGAAAGATTCTTAACTTTGACATCCCTATTAGAATGGTATGATATATTAGTGCATGTCAAAGCTAAGAGTTAACGTCCAGAAATGAAACAGCCGTAGTTTATTGAAAAGAAGCCTGGTATAGAACGGTGAACCTCTTATCATTATTATCTGTGAATTGATATAATAATTCGATTTTTTATAAAAATTTATGTATAAATTATTCAAATCTTACACTATTTTGTTGTAAAAATTCAATCGAATTCTAAAAAAAGAATTAAAAACGCTCGTTATGTTTTCCTACTAGTACCTCCGGAAGTGCCGGGAAGAATGTTTGCTGGAGATTCTAACTTTAACACGCACTATTTATTCATTTAACACGTACAGTTCATACAAATGTTGCTAGAAACATGTCTGCGGTATGAATGTTTGAAACTTACGTCAATGCATACCTCGACTACAGGGATCGACCCCAAGACCCTCGAGTTTAGAGACTTAGGGCGTGACCACCAGACTTCCAAGGCATCAAACAAAGCCGCCTTCAGCAAGTGATTCGCAGCAGAGAACAAGATGCACACGTTACAATGTGCTAGGGTGTCATAGTGAAACGGATATTCATGTGGACTCAAGATCCCTTTTGGTATGAAGGAGAAGGAGAAAATGAAGTGAGTGATCAGATCTTGTACACAAAGGAGAAACTTGCAAGTGAATATGCATGCTGGATGAATTCCGGGGAATTTTTGCTCGCTTCATGTTATTGGAAATATATATAGATGTTAAGTAAAAAATATACAATAAGTAAATATAAAGAACTAAAATATTTTATAAATATTATCTGTTACCCATGTCTGAAAACACGAGAAGAGTAGGACATAACTCATAAGTGTTGCCCTGAATGCCGCGCTTCAGAAGGTACAAGTCTGGGAGTCCACAGTCGTTAAATCGTTAATATACTCTAATGTTAATTTAATACCTAACCCTTCCTACCGGAAGGATTAGATATTAAATGAACCATCTGTATATTTGCCCCCTCCATCGAAAGATGGGGGAGGTGAATATGCAGGTGCTCTGAATGAGTGAATAACTTATCGTTAAAGGATTCAGTTCAACTTTGACGGTATGGTATATCCTCGCGACGAAGTCAATGATGATTGACTAATTAGCATGCTTGATCCACTTGAGGGAACTTTTGCTCGCTTTGTGTTACTGTAGAATATGTTAATATTATTTATAAATCTGGGACTAAATTTATATGGAATTTAATATATTTTAATTGTTAACCAGCTCCAGAGTTGCAAGGATTTCCAGAGTTAACCCGTAAGCTTAGTGTGTGAACACCCGCTTCCAGAACTATAAGGGCAATCCTGTTACGACTTAGAAAATGAAAGATCTTAACTTTAATTCATTCCCTAACTCTTTTGGCACGATGGGTTAGAGAATGATTAGTATTTTCATTAAATATTAATCGTTAACCAACCCCAGAGTTGCAGAGAGTACTAAAGATAACTCATAAGCGTAACACTTGAACACTCGCTTCCAGAACTATATAGGTGGTCCTCTTTCAACTTCCAAAAACCGATAAATCTTAACTTTAATTTATTCTCTTTGTCTCCCAGCCAAAAAGGTTAGAGAATAAAACAATCAAGCATGCTGCCCTCTTCCATGCGAAGATGGAAGAGAGTGAAATAAGCATTGCTTTAACATGCACATTAACAAAAAATATTCAACTAGATATGTTCAATGTGTGGAAATGCACTTTTGAATTCCTCAACGTCCCAAAAATTAGCCAAATCTGCACTCTTGCTGATTCCTGAATTTGCATACTCTAAAGTTCCACACAGAGCTCATCAAGGAAAGACGAAGCAGCTACGTCAGCTCAAATGACATCACCTCCACATATTCATAACTTCATATGAATATGTAGAGGTGATGTCGTTCCGTATAGGTTAATTCCGACATAAATCTTAAATATTGGCTAATCCAAAGTCACTACAGAAGCATCTAGTTTTGTGTGAAGTGCTACCTTTTAATGAACGGGTACGTAAAATGCATCCAATGTCTCGCACCTATGTAAATAATTTCTTTTATCTTTAACCCATAAGTGTAGGTCTTTTCTGATCAACTCCGGGTCACCCGGAGTTGATCAGAAAAGACAGGAGTTCTAAACCATTACAAGCAGCTGTTCGAAGTTATATTGGGCTTGATGTAAAGTTACGATTATTCACTGTGTAATGTTGGACTGCAGATCACGGAATGGAGTTGTCCGTCTCTAACCAATGAGTCGCCGAACGTGAACCTCCCTGAAGACCGGTGTACTTTATTTATGTCTCCAGATCCAGTTCGTTAAACTTTTTGCTAATAAACACCAAGGTTTTGATAACCGTCGGACGGGTTTAGAATAACCAACTAGTCTTTTGCAGGTCTCTGGTACTAATCTCAGGTTTCAGAACACCGTGGAAACTATTCTGGGCCTAGGTTGGACAAAATTTGGGCAGCGCTTCTGCTATTGGTGGTCAAGTCGGAACGCAATAATCTCTGAAGAACAACAGGCAGGACTAAGAAGCCTAGTGGATGCTAGGAAGTAGGAAGACGAAGTAATTACACCAAAATAAAGTCAACACCACACTAGATGCGTCCAATTCCGCTTTGGCCCACAATCCAAGCTTACTTATCATAGAATAGAGAAAATCACAGGCTCATATACATTACACGGCGTTTACTTGCTGATAAGGTCACTAAGAGCTCTTGGATCGGCAATTCTTCACTGCTCTGCAACTCTCCTGCGAATTTCACTCCAGAACGCTGTAGAGTTGAGAGTTTTCCTCGGGAAGGGCGGAACCTTCTGGCTGCGATATGATCGTGAAGGTTGTGGGAAGACTACTAGGGAAGGTGCTGGGCTTCAGGTTCTGGTTGTTTACTATCCAGAGGTAGGCTTCAGGTCATAAGGGCATTATAAATCTTCACACAGGTCGAATAGATCCTCCAGTATGCTCAGGAAGTGAAAATCAGATCAAACTAACAGTAATAAGGTTCACCAGCGAACTTTATCAGTCAAGAATCAGAAACATAAGATGGTTTAGGCTTCAGAACTTCTCCTATATGTCAATGAGGCCCTACTGACCATACAGACGAAGTTTCAGCTTGAGTTCAGTTCAGAGCACCGAGATATGGGTAGAAACTTTCTGAACAGAGAAATTATGGCAATTTCTGGTACCTAGACAGCTATTCTGACCTAGAACAGAGAATTGGCTCGATGAATTTCAAAGTTTCTCACAGTATTTGAAGTCTACAGGATGCTGAACATCCCTGTGAAGTTGGGCCTCCTGAATGTACACAGAACTCCAGATCTCCTCCTATGAAGTCGCTGCTCTAGATTAAGAGCTTTTCAGACCCCCTCTGCTTCAGCGGCCGCCCTGAATTACTCAGTTACTCAATCGATATGAAACTTTTTGGGAAATCATAGCCCTGCTGGCAGAGAACGCAACCACGAAGTTTTGAAGCGATTTCTTCAATTCTGCTGCAAATGACAGTGAAAACCCCAAAATCAACAAAAGTGATGCAGTTTTGGTATAATCCGAACTTCAATTGGGCATAACTTCGTCTTTATTGCTTCAAATCGACTGAAAATTTCACTGACAGTGCTTGGCTTGACGAGCCCTCTCTCCCTGTGCTCTCAGATTTCGAAGTGTCTTCACAAATTGCTCGAAAACCTCTCTAGAGCTCTGTTTCTAAACTTAGAATTTAACATAAGACAAAAATGGACCAATGGGAGTTCATAGCTCCATTTGGTTGTCATTTTGTGCCTTAAACTACCTGGTAACTCAATTCAACTCATATGCAACCACGTCAAGTCCCCTAAAGCGCCAGCGTATAACTTAAACTACCTAGAACGACACATAGCCTTGAAAGTAAACTAAAACCAGCTAAAAGCGTGCATGGGTAACACGTAGGTACAACCCATGAACTTAAGCCCTATCTACATGGCAAATCAACCTACTAAGACCCAAAATATATAACATCCTCAAGTGTCGATATCTCTGAGGTCCCAACTCTACTCAGAGAGACTAACGCTAGACAGAGAGGTGAATTATTACAATGTAAAATAATTCACATCACGACATCCACCCCCTCCAAACCTGCACATCCTCCGGTATGTGTCAATCTCTTCAGTCTTCTGTGTGATCTTCATCATCATCGCTGTCTGTCACCTCAATCTCTTCAGAAACTGGGACATCTTCGTCTCTTGCTGTCCTCTGCTCTGACTCCAGAAAGTTGAATAACTCAATTGATCCTCCGCTGTCGTGTTGTGAGACGTCCCACATGTGAATTCAGTGTAGAACGGGTGTTGTGTTTCTTTTGTGTTCGGTGAACCTTTTGTGTAGTTCGCATGAGAGAGTATTAGGTGTCAAGTTCACAGAGATCTGGATGTGAGATCGCACGATAACAAGATGTGTCGACTCAATGATCCGTGAACGTTCACGTGAATGGCTCTTGTTGTCAAACATAGGTATAAGATAGTGGGTTGGGGGTTTGTGATGCATTCTTCTTGAGTGGATTTGATGAGTACGTCTTAGTGTCATAAGAGATAAGTGGAGACTACAAGAGTTGTATTCATGGATGGAGGACTGAATCGAGTTCCAAATCTGTCATTTCCGAACCCGTTTCATATCAAGCTTCACTTGATCCACCGCGATCACTTTCGACAGTGGTTTGTCACCTACTTTGGAGAAGAGTTCATGGGGAGGATGATGGACTCGCCTACTCCGGTGATATTACCAATCGTCACGTATGGAGAGGACTGGGACTTGACAGTGTACATCTTACTTTGACGAGGGCCAATGGACCTGAATTATCCAGCCAACATCCCTTTCAACGTCTGGGTGGATGTTCGATGTCACTGTCGGCGGAAGATCAATCATCGTGCGTGGATCGCAAGGAACTTTGGGGAGGAGTACTGTAATCAAGTGATGGCTTCTCCATTTCCTTTTGTAGTACCTTTCATCGTAAATCGGTTCCAGGTCGTCATCTTGACCTTGTACTGAATCTTAAGTATTGAGTACGATCTCTATAGTTCGACGAATGTAATTAATCTAAGGTTGGGGCCGATGCCTTGAAAGCATGAGAGGATAGTAAGGTTATAGTTGTTCTAGGGTACCAAGTAGAGGACAAAAGAGGTTTTCAGATCTGTTTTCTTATTGGTCCATTTTCGACCAATCAACGCCATTCCAGATCTGCAGACGGCTTTAGGGTTTTGGAGGTCTTCCCGAGGGTCATTTGAGGAGTGAGTGGTCTGGTTGGAAAGAGCTCGAGACGGGCTACACTCTAGAGACAAAGATCAGGCGATTTGGAGTTCTGAGGAGAGAGTGATGGACGTTGAAAGTCGGGGGGTCAAATCGGTACCCCGAGCCACGTTTTGGAGTGATCCGGGAGTTTGAGAGGTGATCTTTAGGAGCTGTCAAGGGGATCGAGTAGTTCACTCCGTGCTGTTTGTATTGATGTAAAACAATCCTACATTTGGGTTGGATTTGCTCCTGAAATGATCAATTGAAGTTGGCTGTTACAGTTGAGGGTATGAGAAAACCCGCTTTCTTTGGATTCAAAGCTTGAGTTGCTCCGTGCACATGGGATTGGATCTCTGAGTGAAACTTTCCAGGATGAGAGTGTGCCCTATCAGCTAGTCACATGTGAAATTTCAGTTCAATTGGGTAAGAGAATGTGTGGAGATCTAGGATTTTGGCCATCGAGATCTGTAAAGCTCAGAAGTTAGCACAGGCGGGTGGCTTGATTCATCGCGGACAGTGGGGGGTCAGATCTGAGACTGAAATTTCATACAGTAGTAGAGAAGGGTCAGAGGGGGTGTCCTGTGAGGTTTGAGCCTGATTGGATAATCGAGGTGAAGGCACGAGATTGTCAAAGTTCAGTTTGCAGCGAGGCGAGAAAGACGTAGAGAGATTTTGCTTAAATCTCTTGGTTGGAGTTGAACAAAAACGACTTGAAGATGGGAGGTGTGCTTCTTGGAGGTGTCGTGTGGATGACAAGGAGGCTGTATTCTGAGATTGATACGGCGATCACGCTCAGTGGAGGTGTCACGTCTTGCTGAAGCTGAGATATCGTTATCCTCGGTATCACGCCCCGAGTTTCTAGCTGTTTTGCTGCCGATATGTCTTGTATCGTTGGGAAGCTTGTGTAGTAGGCGGTCCTTGCTGTGGACATCTTCCTGAGCAAACTCGTATCAGCGAACAATAGAAGGTCAGAGTCTACAATTAGGTAGTTTGTCGAGAAGAAGTAGTGAAGCGGATGTGGATGAGAGATTGTATGAAGAGTGCTTGGGATCTAAAACAGACACGTACCGTGTATGAGCCTTGCCTTTATCTAGAGTGGAATCGAGCTCCGAGTCATTTGTGTGACGCACATGTGCTACACTTGGGTCAAGTTAGCTCGCTAGTAACCTACAAAAAAGACTGATAGATTAGATATTGAGAGCATAGGTTTTCATCGGTTAGGTCGTAGATCAAGTTGTATCTCTCTACAGCCAGATACCCCGTGTATTCCCAGACCATATTTCACGCCCTACGACAACGTGTTCAGGGTACTGTGTTTCAAGAAGCCAAGAAACACATGGAGAAGGCACAACAACAGTATGCCAAGTATGCAAACCGTGGTAGACAAGACGTACAGTTCGAAGAAGGACAGAGAGTCTGGTTGAGAACCAAGAACTTCAGAATCCCAGCAGGGGTGGACTTAGCCAAGAAGCTTCTTCCAAAGTGGGCAAGACTGTTCTTGATCGAGAAGAAGTTAGGTCCTGTGACCTATAAGTTACGTTTTCTAGCTAGTATGAAGCATTATCATCCCATCATTCATGTTTCTAACTTGAAAATGTTTCGTGAAGAACTAGAGTCGTTGCCAAGAAGATATCAGAAATGACATCCAATGTTAGAAGCATTACCAAGAGCTGATGATCTTGAGTAGATTGAGATAGTAGATCATCGAGCATCACCGAATCCAGATGGAGCTGGAGAACCCGTTACTCAATATCTATGTCGTTGGACAAGTAGAGTTCTAGGATTGGTAAGTGAAGCTTGGGAGTACCTAGATGATCTAACATTGTACAAGTTCCAAGAACCACTGCGTAGATACTTTGTGAGACGACAGTCCGCAGTGGTCTCTTCCAGCTAAACGGTGGATTGAATCGAGTCAGAAGAGTCATGCAAAGAGCCCTTCAAGGACGCTAGAACCGAGTAGATCTGGCCAATCTGCTCGTCTAAAGGTGGAGTTGTGATCTGCTGAGTTCTTATGACTGTCGGATGTCAATCAGGTTTAGGTTGACGCTACTATGATGTACCATAGTAAGGAGGTGGATAAAAGAAAACTAACGAGTTCACCACCTGGAAGCTAGGGTTCTGTCTCATTCGAAAGCTTCAACGAATGCTCGGTAATGGAGCATAGCTCTGGAAGGGGTTTAATCTTACCCTGGATGGGTAGTGATTTCCTGGATTTGAGAAAGTGTTATTCTTAAGGTGGTATTGCAGGTACCGTAGTTCAGTGGAAGAATTGCTTTTTGTTGGTTCGGGCGATTGTAACGCCGTTTACTATTAAAAGAGGCTATGATTAGATAACTTCTCATGGCGGCTACAAGGTCAGAAGAAGGGCTCGCAAGGACTAGATAAGGGGGTCGCGAATCCTAAAACAACTCATTAACGTTTTCACTTCTTGACTTCGGGTCAGTTCGCATGGTTCTCAGGTTGGTGGCTGGCAAAGAGACTGAATAGAGACTGTGAACGAGGACCAGAGGCCGGTACACAGTACAGAGAAGGAGGTCTGTAGACTGGAAGCACATAACGGGTTACACAGTGAGAGTACCGTTGCTAAATAGTTTTAGGTTAAGGGTGCCAGGGGAATTCTAGCGTTGGTCAGACTTTTAATTTGAGATTTAGTCTATTGAGTAGAAGATTACAGCATTCAGAGTGAAGAGTCCTGAAGGAATAGCGTTGTCGTGATGTGAATTATTTTACATTGTAATAATTCACCTCTCTGTCTAGCGTTAGTCTCTCTGAGTAGAGTTGGGACCTCAGAGATATCGACACTTGAGGATGTTATATATTTTGGGTCTTAGTAGGTTGATTTGGGTCATGTAGATAGGGCTTAAGTTCATGGGTTGTACCTACGTGTTACCCATGCACGCTTTTAGCTGGTTTTAGTTTACTTTCAAGGCTATGTGTCGTTCTAGGTAGTTTAAGTTATACGCTGGCACTTTAGGGGACTTGACGTGGTTGCATATGAGTTGAATTGAGTTACCAGGTAGTTTAAGGCACAAAATGACAACCAAATGGAGCTATGAACTCCCATCGGTCCATTTTTGTCTTATGTTAAATTCTAAGTTTAGAAACAGAGCTCTAGAGAGGTTTTCGAGCAATTTGTGAAGACACTTCGAAATCTGAGAGCACAGGGAGAGAGGGCTCGTCAAGCCAAGCACTGTCAGTGAAATTTTCAGTCGATTTGAAGCAATAAAGACGAAGTTATGCCCAATTGAAGTTCGGATTATACCAAAACTGCATCACTTTTGTTGATTTTGGGGTTTTCACTGTCATTTGCAGCAGAATTGAAGAAATCGCTTCAAAACTTCGTGGTTGCGTTCTCTGCCAGCAGGGCTACGATTTCCCAAAAAGTTTCATATCGATTGAGTAACTGAGTAATTCAGGGCGGCCGCTGAAGCAGAGGGGGTCTGAAAAGCTCTTAATCTAGAGCAGCGACTTCATAGGAGGAGATCTGGAGTTCTGTGTACATTCAGGAGGCCCAACTTCACAGGGATGTTCAGCATCCTGTAGACTTCAAATACTGTGAGAAACTTTGAAATTCATCGAGCCAATTCTCTGTTCTAGGTCAGAATAGTTGTCTAGGTACCAGAAATTGCCATAATTTCTCTGTTCAGAAAGTTTCTACCCATATCTCGGTGCTCTGAACTGAACTCAAGCTGAAACTTCGTCTGTATGGTCAGTAGGGCCTCATTGACATATAGGAGAAGTTCTGAAGCCTAAACCATCTTATGTTTCTGATTCTTGACTGATAAAGTTCGCTGGTGAACCTTATTACTGTTAGTTTGATCTGATTTTCACTTCCTGAGCATACTGGAGGATCTATTCGACCTGTGTGAAGATTTATAATGCCCTTATGACCTGAAGCCTACCTCTGGATAGTAAACAACCAGAACCTGAAGCCCAGCACCTTCCCTAGTAGTCTTCCCACAACCTTCACGATCATATCGCAGCCAGAAGGTTCCGCCCTTCCCGAGGAAAACTCTCAACTCTACATCTGGTGCTTCCACTGAGAGATCTTGGGGTGATTGATTGAGAAGGTTGAGTTTACTACAAGGAGAGAAGATGGATCGCAAGAGCGCTACTGCTGCTACTTCTGCGGCTGCTGCATCTACGTCTACTGCAGCACCTTCTGTAGCACCTGTGACTGCAACGACCTCTGTACCTGGTCTGGACACAGCTGAGATTTTGAAGACGCTTGCGGCCTTGGTCCAACAGCATCTGATCGTTGGAGGGGGTGAGTTAAAATCCACCAAGGCTTTGCAAGCGATTGTGAATAGATGTGGAAGGTTTGAAGGTAGAGATATTTCTAGATATCTGTGTGAGTATAGAGGAGAGATGGAGCTGGTTAGGGTTACTGATGCTGAGATGATAGCGAGTTTTGAGTTAGCTGTCATTCCTGAGTTGCGGGACCAAGTTAGGGATGTACAGAGAAGAAACCTTGGAATCTGGATGAGTTTTGAGCGATCTCTTCGAGAGGAGTTTCTTGAGGAGGATTCAGAGAGAGTTACTAGGAGGACGTTCTTAGACTGGGTTGAGCAGCAACCTGGTCGTATGATGAGTCTGAGTGAGTTGCTGAGAGAGTTTGATCGGAGATACCGGCAACTCTCAACTCTAGAGCGAATAACTCTAGATGCTAGGAGAACAGAGCTTTTCCTGCAAGCTACCGATGATGCTACAGCAGATCGGTTATGTTTTATGTTGGCCGATCGATCTGCTGAGGGAGGTGTTACTATGGATTGGGGGTTTGAGGATGCTGTGGCTGTACTTACAAGGCAGAGGAGGGGAAGAGTGGCTGTGGGAGGACGTCCGCTTGCAGAAGTGGTCACTCCACCTTATGCTGCTCCTCAAGTACAGCAGCCTTTGGTCCCTGCTCCCAAACCTGTTGTCCCAGCTGCAGTTCCTTTGATGCCAGTTGTGCCAGCACCGGCACAAAGGCACCTGTTCAGAGACCTGCGGAGAACCATGATCAACAGAACCAGATTGAAGACCTGATTCGGCAGATGCGAGAGCTGAAGGTAGAGCTAGCTGGATTGCAGAGAGAGCAGCCACCGACGCCTGCTGCTGCACGTCCAGGAGGAGCTCCGGTTCGTAGATGTATTTGGTGTGACAGTCCTGATCATTTCCGAGGAGACTGTCAAGAGCTCACAGCTGCTTTGCGAGATGGTGTGGTTCGCTATCAGAACAGTAGGCTGCACCTTTCTTCTACTGGAGAGCCGTTGAGCACGCAGTTTGGACGAGGAGGCATGAGGAGTCTACCTCAGATTGCTGCGGCGGCAACTGTACATGCATTGATGGTACCATCGGTAAATCCTGATGTATATGCTGGACATATTGAGGTTTCTTCTAGTCCTACGTTGCTAGATAGGACTGTTGAGAAGAGTATTGCTCCCGTTCCTTCTGAAGTACTGAAGAGGGGAGCAGAGTCTATTCGTAGGGTCACAGGATGGGGAGATCCTGTAGATGCTGCTTCTATCAGAGCATTCTTGGATGTAGATAGACACGTTCATTGGCAGGATGCTTCTGTGGAGGAGAAGAGGCGGCGAGAAGCCTCTGACCTTGGTACTGGAGTTCCTGAGGAGACTGGGGATAGACGGAGAGTCACAAGGAGACGAGCAGCTCTTCCTGAAGACACCCCGTCTACTTCTGCAGCTCCTCCACCTGCACCAGGTCCTATGGAGGATGTGCAGAGATCCCAGCAGGAGTGTAATAAGTAGAGTCCTACTTATCAACTAGAGGAGAAATTGATTTGGTAGAAGTCCTTGGTATAAGAATTAGTTACGGCTAAGTTGGCCGAAGAATACATGCAGCAAATAGTACTTCTACCAATAGGCGAGTGCGCCAAAAGTCCGCCGGGAAACTTCCAGAAGGAAGTTTCTAGAAGGAAGCTTCTAGAACTTTCCAGCCGGGAAGCTTCCAGAAGGAAGTTTCTAGAAAGAAGCTTCTAGAACTTTCCAGCCGGGAAGCTTCCAGAAGGAAGTTTCTAGAAAGAAGCTTCTAGAACTTTCCAGCGAGCCTTCTACGTGGCTCATTCTGAATCTCTAGATGTTGTTCTAGATCTAAGGCTGCATGTAAGCCACATCAGCGATCCGCGTGAGAGATGAGCATTGGCCGGAAGCTTATCATGTACTATTCCTCTCACTATATAAACGCTGCGAATGCACCACCACGGGCATTCGAGTTTCGAGTTCACTCTAGAGCCTCATCTTACAATGGTATCAGAGCAGGAAACTCTAAGAGAGCGGATTATCCCTCTTAGAAGGACCTTTGATCGAGGTACCTAGCAATTGGAACTCTGAGTGTGCTGAAAGGATCAAGAGAGCTATGTGATGGATGGGGGTAGATTTCCAGCTCCAGAATTACCATTCTTGAATCCTTTCCATATCAAGCTTATGTATATGCGTCGAGAGCATTTTCGAGTGTATCTTGTTTATCATTTCGGTGAGGATTTCATGGGTCAAGTGATGAATTCGCCAGTCCCGGTGATTCTTCCAGTAGTGACATATGCAGCTAGTTGGGATTTGACCGTCTACATCTTGATTTAGTGAGCATGGATCTAAACCTACCCGCTCCTGTTCCCTTCAACACGTTATCGTGTCGGATATTTTGTGCGTGAAGGATGTCCAGGAAAACGCGAGGTTCCTGGCTGTGGAGATGCTGTGTGCCAAACAGAGACAAGACAGAGAAGAACAACCACGAAAAAGGAATGCTGCGATATATACCACTCTGAAAGTATGTACACTGTCGATTCTTTCTCCAAACAGCACAAAACTGAGGAAAAGACCAGAGCGGTCTGTAACCTACTTCAGAAGCCCTAAAACAAACCCCTGAAACGTAACCCTAGTCTGAAATCGTCAAAACGTAGCTCAAAGCAAGAGAAACTTCTCTTTGCTAACAACCAGAGCCACAACAGTATCATGCGATCCAAACCCAAGTCCAAACCACATCCACACACTAGCTCTTGGCTAAAGCTAGCTACCACAAGCCATACACAACCAACTAAGTCCTTAACGAACTCAAAAGGACGAAACCTGTAGCGAAGGAACCGAAAAAGACCTATATGGGAACTTTCTCCTTTCGCCAAACGATCTTCAAATGTTGATAGGGTCTCCTTCCTTGACTCCGTTGGCCCAAGAAACCTTCAGATCCGGCTCCCGATAGTTGAGATATCGCTAATTTTCGGTCGCAGGTGACCGAACCTTCAAAAACTCCTCCCTGCGGCTTAAAACCGCTCACACCGCACAAACGGATCGTCTAAACTGATATCCGTCTTCGCTGGTAGGTAGATCTGGCTACCCTGAACCCAACAAGACTCCAAACAAGCCGTTTGGAGTTCCCCTTGCAAAACTACTCGAGAAATTTGATCGCAGGCTACAAAAAACTGACGTAAATCGGTTCCCTGCGGCTCAAATTTGCTCACCACACCCAAACCAACAATCCAATTCACTTACAGTCTTCTCCTATGCGTACATGAGGACTCCCTGATCGCGTAGGCACCAAGAACGAAGAGCTTGGCTCACCGATCGCGAAGAACAATCCAATCCCAGGTCGCAGGCGATGAAAACTTGACGCTAGCGCTTCCCTGCGAGCCAATTTCTCTCACAACTCTCAAACCGCCCGATAAAACTTTGTATCGTCTTCAATTTCCTGAAGAACTCATTGTTCTGATCCCGATGGATCCAAGGACAGCAAGTTTGGACTCCGGAACGGTCCGAACGGTCCAACTCTCCTTCACAGGTAACTGAAAACCTCAATTCTGCTCCCTGCGTCTCAATTTCTCCCAGAACACAACCCCCGATCCGTCTCTTCAAGAACCGTCTTAACCTGTGCGTAGCCTGCACAGATCTGAACCCGATGACACCTTGCGCGCGTGTATTGGACTTCTCAATTCTTCAAAACATCCACCGACAGGTCGTAGGAACAAGCAAGCCCCTTAAGCACCCCCCTTGCAACAGTCTGTACGTACGAAGTTCAACCCTCAATATAAGAAGCAGGCCCCTTGCGTGTTTGATATAACGCCTGAAGCCCTAAATACCCAGTCAGCAAGTAACTAGGGGCCTAGCTTGATTTTACCTTTTTCCGAATCGCATAACTTCTTCTCTGGATGTCCAAACGAAATAAACAAGATGCCCATGGAAAGCTGACAACGAGCTCTATCCATCTATGCGATAAAAGTAAAGATCCGAAGTTGCGTCAAAAGCTCGTAAGCTGGGGCCTAGCTTGTTTTCTCCATCTTTCGAGTCTTGTAACTTTTCCACTAGGCGTCCAAACGAAGTAGATGAAGTGCCTATGGAAAGCTGACAAGGAGCTCTATCCACTGGTGCGATAAAAACGAAGATCCGAAGTGGTGCCAAAAACCCGTAAGCTGGGGCCTAGCTTATTTTCTCCATCTTTCGAGTCCTGTAACTTCTCTACTAGGCGCCCAAACGAAGTAGACAAGATGCCTATGGAATGCTGACAAGGAGCTCTACCCATCTATGCGATGAAAATTGAGATTTGAGATTGTGCCAAAATCCGTAAGCTGGGGCCTAGCTTGTCTTCTCATGAGTGTCTTTGGAGCGACAAGCATCGAAGTTTGAATTTCAAGTAGGAGCCGATCCACGACACGACAACGTGGGTGGAGATCCGCTATGTCTGTAGACCGAAATTGTTACATAGAAAGTTTGTGATTAGAAATTTTGGTGAGGATTTCTACCGCGAGATAATTGATTCTCTTGTCCCTTTTGTAGTACCTGTAGTATACGAACGTTTCCGAGTGGCCGTCATAACTCTGTATTAGGAGAAGCTTGAAACTTACGTATCGTAAGAGAGAGAGAGAGCGATCATGGAGCAACAACCTCCAAATCCAGAGTTGGTGATGCAGGAACTGATGCAAGGCATGCTGACCGAATTTCGAGAGATGAAGATGACGGTTGAAGCATTACAGAACAAAATGTTGAATCTCGAGGGTCAGAGTATGACAGACGTTGCAAGAGGAGGATCGTCTCAAGGAGTACCGGTGGTGGGAGAGCAAGCTGCACCAAGAGAACCCGTGGCACAAATCGTTAGAGCTCCAGTCGATGAGGAAGGTGCCCTGCTACTACGGATGAAGAAGACATGTAACATTGAACCGTACAAAGGCCAACGACTTATGAGAGTAGTCGAGAATTGGATTTCTCGGATGAATCGATATTTGCGACTTTTCAGTATGCAAATCACGGATCACGTAGCGGGAGTGTTTGCGTGTGGCTACTTGACTGATAAAGCTCTCACGTGGTATGATGCATGGGAGAGATCGGTGTTGACGGAAGGGAGGACAGTCACATGGACTGCAATGCAAGAAGGGTTGTTGAAGAATTTCCAGTCTGTGGACTCGGTGCAAATGGCTCGAACGAGGATGTGAGGATTGAAACAGAAGGGAAGCCTTCAAGAGTATGTAGAAGCCTTCCTCGACTTGCAAGTTGCAATCACTGATATGAGTCCGGCGGAGGCTCTTGATAATTTCAAGAGGGGGTTGAAGGAAAGAATTCGACAAGAAGTAATGGTGCAAAACCCACTCACGGTTTTTGAGGCCATCGCTTGCGCTCAGAGAATTGCTGGAGCATTAGGAGGAGAAGTGATGATTCCATCAAATCATCAGAATAGATCCGAAATCCCGTATGCAAACGGTCCGACACCCATGGAGCTAGGCAACATCCGCTATCAGCCACGACAATTTCAAGGTGGAGATCGTCGAGGGCGGTCAGAAGAAAGACGTCAAGGAGCTCCTAGAGGAGAAGGTGTCAGGAATGCTACACCTCAACTCGAGCAACGTCGATGTTACAGCTGTGGGCGATTCGGCCACATAGCTACAAATTGCCGAAGTCGTTTTCCTAGAGATCCAAGACCTTCATATCGTCGACCTCTGAATCATCTGAATGAGACGGAAGGAGATGAAGAAATCGAGGCAAGACTGGGAAACGAAGAACACCAGTAAATGCACCTCGCGGCCTTACTGGTGCAAGGAAGGAGAAGAAAGGCGAGGGAAGGAGAAGAAGATTGACAAAAAACAATGCACAATTGATTGTCACGGATGGAGTCTTGGAAGGGACCCAGGTGAGAGTACTAATCGATCCTGGTGCAACAGAGAACTTTTTGTCTCGATCGACTGCTCTGAAGTTGGGAATGGAGTTAGAAAGTGATGAGAGTGAAGAGATGGAACTGCCCAATGGACAGACTGAGAAGATTGAATCTCTACCTCGAAAGATAAAACTTACTTTAGGTGAATATCGTGAAGATATTGAGTGGCGAGTGATCACATTAGCCCGTTATGATGTCATATTGGGTATGCCGTGGATGGAGCAGTATAATCCCGAAGTGGATTGGCGAAGAAAAGTGGTGAAAACCAAACAGTGGAAAATCTTCGGAGATAGAGTGAGATCTCGAAGACAGAACTTGCCTTTGTATGTAATAGGTACAAGTGCTATACGTAACAACGATGTCTGTTTTTTGGGTTTAATAAGAGAAGTCCCGAGTGCACGACTCGACGGGCAGATACCAGACAGCTTGATAGGAGTGATAGCAGAATATGGGGATGTCTTTCCCGATGATCTTCTTTCAGGATTACCACCAAAACGAAGGATTGACCACAAAATCGAGGTGATTCCAGGGAGCACCCCTCCTTGTAAGGCCCCATACAGACTAGCGCCACATGAATTGGAGGAGTGCAAGGCGCAAATCGAGGAGATGTTACAAAAAGGGTTCATCCAGCCCAGCGTGTCACCATATGGAGCTCCAGTCCTTTTTGTTAAGAAAAAGGATAACAGCCTACGGATGTGCATCGATTATCGAGCACTCAATCAACAAACGGTGAAGAATAAGTATCCACTACCTCGGATGGATGACTTGTTCGACCAACTCGAAGGAGCAAAGTACTTCACGAAGCTAGACTTACGGAGCGGGTACAATCAGATTCGAATCGCTGATGAAGATGTGGAAAAGACTGCCTTTCGAACAAGGTATGATCACTTCGAATACTTAGTAATGCCATTTGGTCTCACAAATACACCGGCCACCTTCATGGGTCTGATGAATGACATATTCCGTCCGTACTTAGACAGATCAGTCGTTGTATTTCTTGACGACATCCTAGTCTATAGCAAAACTATGGAGGACCATGTGCACCATTTGAGAGAGGTTCTCCAAGTACTCCGCCAAAATAAACTGTACGCCAAAATTTCAAAATGTGAATTTGACAAGACGGAGGTGGACTACTTAGGACACAGAGTGAGTGCAGAAGGCATACAAGTAATGGCCGATAAAATAGCTGTCATCCAACAATGGAAGGCTCCAGAAGATCAGACCCAACTTAAGAGCTTCTTGGGATTGACAGGATTTTATCGTAGATTTGTTAAGCATTTTGCCAAGCTTGCACAACCACTAACTGCCCTGTTAGGCAAAGGCAAGAAATGGATGTGAGGAACAGCACAAGAAGTAGGTTTTCAAGCATTGAAAACCGCGCTACTACATGCTCCGATCTTCAAGTGGTACGACCCAAAAAAACCTATCAAGTTAGCAACGGACGCATCAGGCACGGCAGTAGGGGCGGTGTTGCAGCAAGAATGGAAGGATGGTTGGCATCCAATTGCATACTTCTCTCGGAAGTTGTTACCAGCAGAACAGAACTATCACACCACCGAGAGAGAAGAATTGGCGATAGTTCTCGCTACTAAGCATTGGAAGCACTATCTAGGGGAGAAGGCTTTTGTGGTCGAGACAGACCACAAACCTTTAGTCTATTTGGAGACGCAGAAGGATCTCTCAAAGAGACAAATCCGTTGGGCAGAATGGAGACAGCGATTCAACATGACCATCACGTACGTTGAGGGCAAGAAGCAAATTGCTGATGCATTAACCCGCATGCCTATGGTGCATAACATAGTCTCTGAAGTCAAGGTGAATTTTGACTTCTGGACAAAATTGATCGAGGGCACAAAATCGGATGCACAGACTATCGCAGCAAAACCTTCAAGAACCATCACCCGCAACCATGGTTTGGTATTCCATGAAGGGAAGTTATGGATCCCGGATGATCCAGAACTACGTACCATCATACTAACTGAATGTCACGATTCAGCCATTGCAGGACACATGGGGGCAGAAAAGACGTTGGAAGCAGTCCAACGAGTGTTCTATTGGCCCAAGATGGCAGAGGATGTTGCAGTATACACTCGGAGTTGTGCAATGTGTCAACAAAATAAGGCTACAAATCAAGCACCCTCCGGTCTCCTTCAACCCCTCCCGATCCCTTCCAAACGTTGAGAACATGTTAGTATGGACTTAGTGTGTGAACTTCCCATGACGAGCTCAGGTTTTGACTCCATCGTCGTCTTCGTCGATAAGCTCAGCAAGATGATCCATCTTCGACCGACCACGAAAGACGTCTCAGCACCGCAACTTGCTCAGATATATTTGAACACCATTTTTGCTCAGCACGGTCTATCACAGGTGCTTATAACAGATAAAGGTCCTCAGTTTACGAGCATGTTTTGGAGAACCCTATTTGGTCTGTTCAAGACCAAACTTGCCATGTCTACGGCTTATCACCCACAGACCGATGGACAAACCGAAAGAGCCAATCGCACCATTGAAGACATGCTACGAGCCTTTACTCTGGAGGAGCAAGCGAAGTGGGACACTTTACTCCCTTTGGTAGAATTTGCCTACAACAACTCCCTCAATGCATCTACTCGTGAAACACCTTTTTATCTCATGTACGGCGAACATCCTCTCACACCAACAAGTTTGACACGATTCAGCACGACGTCGTCAGTCAACACCAAAGTGGATGCTGTTAATGAATTCGTTGCACGAATTCAACAAGGAGTGGAAAAAGCTAAGGTGAAACTACAAGTTGCTCAGAACCGACAAAAGCAATATGCCGATGGACACCGTCGGCACGAAGAGTTCACGATTGGTGATCAAGTTTGGTTATCCACAACCAACCTTACTCTGATCGGCAGTCGTAAATTCAACCCTCGCTTTATCGGGCCTTTCTCTGTTGTCCGGAGAATTGGAGCAGTGGCATATCAACTCGAACTTCCACCCCACATGAAGATTCATCCGGTTTTTCATGTGTCTTTATTACGGCGATAAACACCACGACCTCCTCAATTTGGCAATTCGCAAGAGTCGCGACCACTGCCTCAAATTATCGATGGCGAGGAAGAGTTTGAAGTGGAATGCATCTTAAAGAAACGTGTTCGTGGGACTCGTCATCAACGGGTAGATTATTTGGTCAAATGGAAAGGCTATCCATTACATGAAGCAACATGAGAACCTGCAACCAATCTTGCACACGCCCCACTCATAGTGCAAGCTTTCGAACAGCAGTTGAGCAACGAGGACGTTGCTTCTTAAAAGGGGGGAGGTTTGTAATAAGTAGAGTCCTACTTATCAACTAGAGGAGAAATTGGTTTGGTAGAAGTCCTTGGTATAAGAATTAGTTACGGCTAAGTTGGCCGAAGAATACATGCAGCAAATAGTACTTCTATCAATAGGCGAGTGCGCCAAAAGTCCACCGGGAAACTTCCAGAAGGAAGTTTCTAGAAGGAAGCTTCTAGAACTTTCCAGCCGGGAAGCTTCCAGAAAGGAAGTTTCTAGAAAGAAGCTTCTAGAACTTTCCAGCGAGCCTTCTACGTGGCTCATTCTGAACCTCTAGATGTTGTTCTAGATCTAAGGCTGCATGTAAGCCACATCAGCGATCCGCGTGAGAGATGAGCATTGGCCGGAAGCTTATCATGTACTATTCCTCTCACTATATAAACGCTGCGAATGCACCACCACGGGCATTCGAGTTTCGAGTTCACTCTAGAGCCTCATCTTACAAGGAGCCAACGACTGCTGGTAGGCGGTTTACTGCCCAAGAAAAAGGGAAGGGACCGGCTTACAAGTTGGCAGCTGATATTGAAACTTCTACTGATCTGAAGAGCATCTTGGAGCAGAGGATACTGGATGCACGGATCGAGTTTTCTCTCCGAGAAGTTCTTGGTTTTGCAAAGAGGGAGTTTCACGAACTAATCATCGACATCATCAAGCGCAAGAGACAGGTGATGTCCGAGCAGGTAGAGAGTCAGATGATAGATGTAGTAGGAGCTTCTCTGAATGATGCAGAGTTTGGAAAGGTGCATTTCCAGGAAGCTGATGACAAGGGATACCAGCAAGAAGCGTTGGTTGCTGGTACCAACACTATTGAGTTCGATGATGAGGAAGCTGGCGAGGAGAGTCCAGCTACTGATGGTGATTTCAGAAGGAGGCATTGGGCTCGTGCTACAACTGCTACACGAGTTCGTCTTGGAAGTTTGGCTGAACTTGTTGCTGCTTTAGTTGATCACGGATCTGAGATCAACATCATGTCACGAGAGGTGTATGAAAGAGGTCAGTGGCCTATCGAGCTGAACCATGGTTGGGTGTTACGTGCTGCAAACAACCAGAAAGGTGAGCTATACAGCGCTTGTCCTAACGTGAAGGTGAAGATAGGTGATGTGGATGTAGATCAGCACTTCTTCGTGCAATCTTCTGCTTCATATCCTGTGATTCTTGGTCAGCCATATATCACTGCAGTTCGGATGGAGACCAAGGTGATGGATGACGGATCTCATTACGCTAGGATCCGTAGTCCAGATGATAGACGTTCTGTGCAGTTTCTGACCGTTCGTATGAACCACGAACGAAACCGACAGACCTTGAGAGATTCTCCTATCTGTAGGGGTAAGGGTTTTCAGAAACCACTCTCGTAGGACGGGATAGCGAGAGTGATGGATCTATAGCTACTATGATCCCGCTTGAGCAGCTTGAGGGATCACGGGAGGCTGATGGAAAGGCTGCTCAAGATTCAGAAAGTAGTTCCACTGTACATAGTTGGAAATCTGGTTTGATGGCTTTCAGTTCTGATGATTGGAGTGAGTTCACGCGGATAGGGGATTTGACTGAGAAGAGTAGAAGGCAGATGGAGAAGTATGCAACAAATCTGCGTTGTACAGGAGCTCTGAAGGAAGATGAGGTGATTTTTGGTGTTTATGAGGAGTTTGTAGGTGTACAGTCTTTTGTCCGTTGGCTGGATGATGTAGATAGGTTGATGGAACAGATGGGAGGTAGGGTGGTGATCCCCATCCATTCTCGTGAAGTCTATGAGGAGATTATCTCGTACTTGCGACATCATCCTCATCCGAGACTAGAGAATGGATGGAAGGATGCAGTCTGTTGGCGTGGCTTACATCGGGAAGCGAAAGTACACGCCAAGTATAAAGCTGCAGCGAGGAAGGTGAGACCTGTGGCGACCCAATTATCTATTGATTCTCAACAGCAGATGGAGTTAGCGGCTGCTGAGCCTGTGCTTAGAGATCCTACACAGGTAAGACACAAGTTTACTCAAGAGACACTCGAGCAGCTCCAGATAGGAGGGGGTGGCTTCTTGACTGAAGAGGAGAAACGAGCTTTTGAACAAATGATAGTTAGCCATGGTAAGGCATTTTCTTTCTCAGCTGAGGAGATTGGTTGTGTGGATCCTGGTGTGATAGCTCCGATGGTTATCTTCACTGTTCCTCACGTACCTTGGGACTTGAAGCCGATTCCAGTCCCTCGTGCCTTGCTACCGAAGGTGATTGAGCTACTGAAGGAGAGGATGCGGATGGGTATTCTTGAACCATCTATGGCTCCGTACTCTAGCCGATGGTTCACAGTACCTAAGAAGACAGGAGCTCTGCGCTTCATCCAAGACTTGCAGCCTGCCAACAATATCACGATTCGAAACGGTGGAACAGGACCTGTGGTTGATGAAGTAGTTGAGGCGTTTGCTGGAAGGTCAATCTATTCTATTGGAGATCTGTTTTCAGGTTATGATCAGTTTCAGCTTGCTTTGGAGAGTAGAGACTTGACTACCATACGTACAACTTTGGGATTGATGCGGATGTGTACTCTTCCTCAGGGTGCTACAAACTCAGTAGCCCATATGCAGAATGCGATGCATAAGGTGTAACGAGAGTTTGTACGTGAGGTCACTATCCCGTTTCTGGATGATATTCCCATGAAAGGCTGTCCGGTGGAAGACAAAGACGAAGCTGTGACTTCTGATGGATGCAGAAAGTTCGTTGCAGACCACATTCGAGATGTGGAGAAGATTCTGATGCGTTTGGAGGAGGTACACCTCACTCTATCACGTACCAAATCTCGTTTTGGTATGTCAGAGATTGTGGTGGTGGGTCATTTGTGTGGTACTTTTGGAAGGCGTCCGAACCCAGAGAAGGTAGATGCTATAGCAAGGATAGCTGACTGCACCAACATCACTGAGGTTCGACGGTTCTTGGGAGCTTGTGTGTTCTTTCGTGTGAGTATTTCTCATTATGCACACATTGCCGAGCCTCTGTATGCACTTCTGAGAAAGGGAAGGAGGTTTACTTGGCGGCAAGAACATCACGAGACGATGGAGCAGCTGAAGGAGATTCTGAAGTCTCCACTTATACTAAGGAGGCTTAGCTACGAGAGAGGGAGACATGTGGTACTGACTGTTGATACAAGTCCCAAGGCGATTGGATGGGCAGTTGGTCAAGAAGATGCAGAAGGTGTGCGGTTTGTTTCAAGGTTTGGAGCTCGGATCTTAACAGATAGACAGCGTAACTATCCTCAAGTGAAGCGTGAGTTGTGGGGAGCTGTTACTGCTATGAAGGTAGATCGAGAGTTCTTGATAGGAGCTCGTGTGATACTAGAAACAGATTGTTTGTCTTTGTTGGGAATGATAGCGAACTGCAATATACCAAACATAGCAATGCTGCGATGGATTGCTTATGTCCGGAGTCTGAACCCTGAACTAAAGCATATAGCAGGGAAGGACAATCCAGTTGCAGATATGTTGTCTAGAGCTCGTTATACAAATGAGGATGAGATGATTGCAGAGGTGGAGAATGAAGAGAGGAGAGACGTTTGGTGCCAAGTTGGTCGACAGACTTCAGACTTGGAATCACTGCCATTCAACGAGGAGTTCTACACGGATAAGTTCCGTGATATTGGATTTTATCTGAGTTCGTTATCCAGGAGAGAAGGATGGAGTGATGCAGAGTTCAAGGAGATCAGACGGAAGGCGTACAGCTACCTTCTGCGTGAAGGTTATCTGTGGAAACGTCCGAAGAGAAGAGACGGGATGCTTGCTAGAGTGGTGGATGATCAACCGACAAAGCTTAATCTGCTGAAGGAGTTTCATGATACCTTGTGGGCTGGACATCGTGGAGTATGGGCTACTTACACGAAGATGAAGGAGCGTTACTGGTGGAAGGGTTTGTATCAAGACGTGGTGGACTTTGTTGGGTCGTGTCTGCACTGCCAGTTCTACTCTAAGGTCCGTTACAGAGATGGACTTGTACCTACTTATCCACCTAGTATCCATTTTCAGTGGGTTCTTGATCTCGTAATGATGCCACCGGGGTTATGGGGGATGCGTTACTTGGTGTTGGCTCGAGAGGATCTCTCCAACTATGTGGAGGGACGAGCACTACGGACGAAGACCACAGAGAATATCTGCAGGTTCGTGCTTGAAGATATCATCTGTCGTTATGGATCTGTTGGGAGATTACGTGCAGATAGAGGCGAGTTGAGAGGCACTGAAGTGAAGGAGTTTTTTGCTCGTTATGGAGTAAAGCTTCGACTTACTACTGCTATGAATCCAGAGGATATCGGTAAGAGTGAACGAGGACACCCTTCTATTGTTAATGCTTTAGTGAAAGCATGTGATGGTAGGCCTAGAGAATGGCCGAGACTACTTCCGTTTGCTTTGTGGGCTGATAGAACTACACACTTTACTACGACTGGCTATATGCCAATTGAGCTTATGCTGGGGCAGAAACCGATCATGCCTGCTGAAGAGTACTTTCCTACATGAGCTACGCTACCGTGGGAAGATGGTATAGGTCAGGCTTCACTCCTTGCTTTACGTATTAGGCAGTTGGAGCGAAGGGAGGAGGATCTTGCTGATGCGCAGGAGAGGCTGAAGGTGGCTCGAGTCAAAAACAAGGAACGTTTTGACAAGACTCACCGACTACGACCGAAGCCAATACATGTTGGTGACTGGGTTCTGGTATATGATAGCACGTTGGAGAATCAGCATTCTACACTTCGTAAGTTCTCTCGAAGATGGTTCGGACCTTATGTTGTACTAGACGTGTATGAGAATGCCACTTATAGTTTACGTGAGTTGGATGGTACTCCTTTGAAGCTACCTGTGGCTGGCAAACGTGTGAAACTGTTCAAGAGACGCGGTGTCGTAGGGTGTGAAATATGATCTAGGAATACACGGGGTATCTGGCTGTAGAGAGATACAACTTGATCTACGACCTAACCGATGAAAACCTATGCTCTCAATATCTAATCTATCAGTCTTTTTTGTAGGTTACTAGCGAGCTAACTTGACCCAAGTGTAGCACATGTGCGTCACACAAATGACTCGGAGCTCGATTCCACTCTAGATAAAGGCAAGGCTCATACACGGTACGTGTCTGCTTTAGATCCCAAGCACTCTTCATACAATCTCTCATCCACATCCGCTTCACTACTTCTTCTCGACAAACTATCTAATTGTAGACTCTGACCTTCTATTGTTCGCTGATACGAGTTTGCTCAGGAAGATGTCCACATCAAGGACCGCCTACTACACAAGCTTCCCAACGATACAAGACATATCGGCAGCAAAACAGCTAGAAACTCGGGGCGTGATACCGAGGATAACGGTACCTCAGCTTCAGCAAGACGTGGCACCTCCACTGAGCGTGATCGCCGTACCAATCTCACAATACAGCCTCCTTGTCATCCACACGACACCTCCAAGAAGCACACCTCCCATCTTCAAGTCGTTTTTGTTCAACTCCAACCAAGAGATTTAAGCAAAATCTCTCTACGTCTTTCTCGCCCCGCTGCAAACTGAACTTTGACAATCTCGTGCCTTCACCTCGATTATCCAATCAGGCTCAAACCTCACAGGACACCCCCTCTGACCCTTCTCTACTACTGTATGAAATTTCAGTCTCAGATCTGACCCCCCACTGTCCGCGATGAATCAAGCCACCCGCCTGTGCTAACTTCTGAGCTTTACAGATCTCGATGGCCAAAATCCTAGATCTCCACACATTCTCTTACCCAATTGAACTGAAATTTCACATGTGACTAGCTGATAGGGCACACTCTCATCCTGGAAAGTTTCACTCAGAGATCCAATCCCATGTGCACGGAGCAACTCAAGCTTTGAATCCAAAGAAAGCGAGTTTTCTCATACCCCTCAACTGTAACAGCCAACTTCAATTGATCATTTCAGGAGCAAATCCAACCCAAATGTAGGATTGTTTTACATCAATACAAACAGCACGGAGTGAACTACTCGATCCCCTTGACAGCTCCTAAAGATCACCTCTCAACTCCCAGATCACTCCAAAACGTGGCTCGGGGTACCGATTTGACCCCCCTGACTTTCAACGTCCATCACTCTCTCCTCAGAACTCCAAATTGCCTGATCTTTGTCTCTAGAGTGTAGCCCGTCTCGAGCTCTTTCCAACAAGACCACTCACTCCTCAAATGACCCTCGGGAAGACCTCCAAAACCCTAAAGCCGTCTGCAGATCTGGAATGGCGTTGATTGGTCGAAAATGGACCAATAAGAAAACAGATCTGAAAACCTCTTTTGTCCTCTACTTGGTACCCTAGAACAACTATAACCTTACTATCCTCTCATGCTTTCAAGGCATCGGCCCCAACCTTAGGTTAATTACATTCGTCGAACTATAGAGATCGTACTCAATACTTAAGATTCAGTACAAGGTCAAGATGACGACCTGGAACCGATTTACGATGAAAGGTACTACAAAAGGAAATGGAGAAGCCATCACTTGATTACAGTACTCCTCCCCAAAGTTCCTTGCGATCCACGCACGATGATTGATCTTCCGCCGACAGTGACATCGAACATCCACCCAGACGTTGAAAGAGATGTTGGCTGGATAATTCAGGTCCATTGGCCCTCGTCAAAGTAAGATGTACACTGTCAAGTCCCAGTCCTCTCCATACGTGACGATTGGTAATATCACCGGAGTAGGCGAGTCCATCATCCTCCTCATGAACTCTTCTCCAAAGTAGGCGACAAACCACTGTCGAAAGTGATCGCGGTGGATCAAGTGAAGCTTGATATGAAACGGGTTCGGAAATGGCAGATTTGGAACTCGATTCAGTCCTCCATCCATGAATACAACTCTTGTAGTCTCCACTTATCTCTTATGACACTAAGACGTACTCATCAAATCCACTCAAGAAGAATGCATCACAAACCCCCAATCCACTATCTTATACCTATGTTTGACAACAAGAGCCATTCACGCGAACGTTCACGGATCATTGAGTCGACACATCTTGTTATCGTGCGATCTCACATCCAGATCTCTGTGAACTTGACACCTAATACTCTCTCATGCGAACTACACAAAAGGTTCACCGAACACAAAAGAAACACAACACCCGTTCTACACTAAATTCACATGTGGGACGTCTCACAACACGACAACGTATGAAAGTCTCTAGATCTGGGAGATCCTGGTTCGACCTTCTTGTGTTTTCATGCCCCTTGGTAGCCAGAGCTATAGGAGTCCAAGGTGCATGAGAGCTCCGATAAACCACTTCAAATGGTTTACACCTTGTACTCGAGTGCTTGGTGTTGTTATACGTAAACTCCACCAAGTCCAAGTACTCGCTTCAATCACTCTGATCTCGCATGACATAGTTTCTCAACCCTTGCTCTACTATTTGTATAGTTCTCTCCGTCTGACCATCAGTTTCAGGATGATAAGAGGAACGAAACTTGAGGTAGTTCCGAGTCTTCGAAACAAACCTTTCCAGAACTCAGCCACAAACCTCCTATCCAAGTCTGAAACAATGTCTTTAGGCATCTCATGATACTTAAAAATATATTGTATGAACAGTTCAGCGGCACCTCTTGACGTCACTGCTTCTCTACCAGGGATGAGGTGAGCTTGTTTGCTGAAATGATCTATAACAACTAGTAGAGCATCAAAACCTCCTGATTCGGATAAACCTGTGCATAAGTCCATACTTATGCTCTCCCAAGGCCCATCAGGTATTGACAATGGTCTCAACAACCCTGCAGGTCTCATTCGCTCCGTTCGTTGTTGTTAACATGTCAAACAAGTCTGCACGTACTTGACTACATCTTCCAACATGGACGGCCAATAGAATTGCTCTTTAACTCGTTGCAACGTCCTATTCTGCCCTCCATGTCCAGCCAGTTCACAATCATGACATTCTTGCATGACTAGTGTCTTTAGAGATCCAACTGGAACATAGACCTTGGTTTGCTTATAAAACCAAAGGCCATTGCGAAATGAGAGATTACGTACCAATGGGTCTCTCTCTTGTTGGTTGATCCATCGTTGAGCTTGAGGATCGTCTGACAATGCTTGTCTGATTCGATCCAAAAGCTCTTCACTTGTATCCTGAGTTGTTAACGCCTGGACACGTTGTCGCATCGGATATTACGTGAAGGATGTCCAGGAAAACGCGAGGTTCCTGGCTGTGGAGATGTTGTGTGCTGAAACAGAGACAAGCCAGAGAAAAACAACCACGAAAACGAACGCTGCGATATATACCAACTCCAAATGTATGTACACTGTCGGTTCTTTCTCCTAAGAGCACAGAACTGAAAAACAGACCAGAGCGGTCTGTAACCTGCTTCAAAGCCCTTAAAAACAACCCTTGAATCACAACCTTGACCCAAAAACACCGAAGCGCAGCTCAAAGCAAGAGAAACTTCCCTTTGCTAACAAGTAGAGCCACAGTAGTATCACGCGATCCAAACCCAAGTCCGAACCACATCCATGTACTAGTTTCTAGCTAAAGCTAGCTACCACAAGCTAGCTACCACAAGCTTTATATAGCCAACCAGAACTCTAACGAACTCAAAAGAGCAAAACTCGTAGCGAAGAAATCGAAAAAGACCTATCTGTGAACTTCCTCCTTTCGTCAAACAGACTTCTGATGTCGATAGGGTCTCCTCCGCTGACTCCGTTAACCCAAGAAACCTTCAGATCCGACTCCCAACAGCCGAGATATCGTCGATTTTCGGTCGCAGGTGATCAAACCTTCTAAAACTCCTCCCTGCGGCTTAAAACTGCACACACCGCACAAACGGATCGTCTAAACTGATATTCGTCTTCCCTGGCAGATAGATCTAGCTATCATGAACCCAACAGGACTCCAAACAAGTCGTTTGGTGTTCCACTTGCAAAACCACGCAAGAAATTTGGTACAGAGCATACCGTTGCTCCTTCTACATCCCCCGCATCTCCTTCTACCGTTGCATTACGTATAGAGCATACCATTGCTCCTTCTACATCCCCCGCATCTCATACCATTTTGCAGGATTTCTTGCATTTCCATCATTTTGAAGCTGTCTGTAATCATCAACAGGTTTGTACAGTTGACCGATTTCAGAGACCTCAAACTATAGCGCCATATCCTCTTTATTCTAGAAGTTGCTTTTCTTTTGCGGACACTGAACTATATAAACTTCGAGCATATATCTACCTAGATTTTAACTTCTCTCTCATTCTCCTGGAATTTCTAATCCCAGTCTAGACTTCGTTTTGATTTCTATTTCTTTCTCTAGAATCCTCTAACTTGTACAAGGCTGTGGGCAGGATATTGAGCTTGAAGGTCAAGTTAAAGATCAGATTTTACTTATCGGCAAATAGTACTTTCCTGTAATCATTTACAGGGTGTCCCGTAAAATCTTCCGACATCTAAGTTACTTTAGAGACAGTTTACACTTATTTCTTCTCATATGAACCCTGTAAATTAGGGACACTCTAATCTATTCCCATAGTTGTTTAACTATGGGAACAGGTTAGAGTGTCCATAATAGTGAAAAGAGTTTGAAAGTATGACAAACATATCAAACATAAAATATACGGTTCTTTCGGTAAATATTGTGAAAAGTGAAAAGGAGAAATGTCAAATCACTGCAGATAACGTTAAAGTATAAGAAAATGAGCAAAGTCCTCTTAAGTAAAATAAAGAGAAGGAGACATGAACTTTAACCGTATAGCTTCCCCTGACCTCTATAGTCATATAAACCAATATGAGTACAGTTGTAATGATAATGAATATGAGGATAAAAAGAAGATCATATCAGCCACAAGGGGGATATATAATATAAACATCAATATGAACATAAATATTGAGATTTAGTCCTCAAAGTGCGTTCCACATCATCAAAAGTGTGTAAGACTCAAATCGCAACCAATTATAGCAAAGTCTCCGCTCAAGTAGGAACATGACGAGCTCTTGAGTGACAGGAGAGTAGTGGCAACGGAAAAGAAATAGCATAACAGACAAATGAGAAAACTCTCAACGAGGATCATCAGACATAAAACAGAAAAATAAAAAACTCGATATATTAACTATATTTAATTAATTGAACAACCTCTTCAAATAAAGAAGTTAGTGCTTCCATGAACTAAGTCACTGATGTACCACCTCTCTTAACAAATGACTGAAAACTCCTTGACTCAAATTAGAAAAAAATTTCATAGATGAATGAGAAAACCGCGGATTTCATTTACTTGAACTTATGGTACTTTCCACGTATGCCTCACACGCACGGACTTTCCTTATGAACATGTTGCTGGCAAGACGGTTTGCTCGGATGCAGGACTACCGTAAATCGGGAAAGTAACCGCCGTCAAAACTGGATCTCCTGAGATATTTCCGGTAAGGGCCCACCGGCGAATACTGTTCAGGAATCCGGAATTGGCAGTAATAGCTTGCTCTGAAATTACATTACATATGTACGACACTCAAGACAATATTCTACCAGACGATAATAAATTTATTCTCTTACTGTGCTTCACGCTTTGGACGGACTTTGGAAATTGCGGGTTTCATTCTTGATCCATCCACTTGACATGCGATAGAAGGCACGTTGAATAGGAACTCGTGCGTTACAGTGCGGATGAACAAAATCCCCCATCCACCTTACGGATGACGTGGTGGAGTTTCTCTTGCACCGAAGGATGGTCCCCAGATGAGATTCTGACATGGCACTACCACGTCAGCTATGACCTCACCCTTCCTTTTAACTGGGACAACGACTTTGGTGATTGATTTGGTTACCTACAACAGTCGCAGTAGGAGGATCGTGACAAAAGCTCGTCACGGAACCGCTGGGTTTCAAGGTTAAATAGTGTTGGCCGCGGGGTTTCACGCCGGGGCTTGTTTTGAAAAGGACAACTTGCAGGAGCTTCAGGTCTTTCTTGACTTCGTTTCGAGAGCCTGGTCAGGATAAGCTTCAAGAACGAGTCCTTTTACTTCGAGATTACGGGCGAGACGGTTTTACGTCGACGAGTGACGACTTCGATGATGATCTTATCTTCAAGATTCAAGAAAGGCTCAGATGAACGATATCTGTTCTCATCTCGAGGCGATTATCATTCAGCGAAAAGCGGTGGATCTGTAAAGGTATTCCTGTCCTGAAAACATTCTCTTAACATTCTTTCGAGGCTTTGCTTTACTTGTTGATGTTTTGAGGTTGATTAGTCACTGTAATAGACTATAATATTGTCAAGCCCTAGTACGTACAGGCAGTAATGATATCCGCGCGTGAAAGTCTGTGATCACTGTTTATCACAAAAGCCTAGCCCGGCCGAGACGATGAGAGAAATCCAATGTCATAGGTGAGTTCTCTCGAGCACTTGTTGCGACCTAAACTGTCCACCTACAGAATGAGCAAATTCAAAAAGTTTTATGGCACGAGGAAGTAAGGGACCCTACAGCTGTGCCACGTCAATGGAGTAGCGTGTTTGCCAAAGACCAGTTCCTTGACTAGAACGCGTAGATTGAGCAGATCTTTGAGTGACCGAGGGACTAGAGTTGGAACGCATTAAGTTGGAGGACCATTACTCTGTGTGTGTGTGTTTCTTTTTGCACAGTGCAGTTCGATGTCAAACGCGTAAATAGAGGAGAGTGAACCGAGGGACTGGAGTTGGAAACCTTCATTGAATGACTTGTGTGTGTTTGTGATGTTAGAGAGATGATAAAAGAGTGGGTGAATTGATGGTACAAATGACCAAAGATATAATGGATGCAAATGTAAGAGTGTGTTTATAATAAAGGCCCAATGTTTTGGAGAATGTCTCTTACAAGATAAAGCGAGAAGCGAAGTTGGAGCACTTTGTTAACGCATAAGCATGGAAGCTCCCACGACTTTCCCTGCGTGGTAGGTTTTGTTAGCTAGAAGGGAAAAACTTTGTAGGAGTTGAGGAAACCAAACTAAAGAATTGCACAGAAGGGGAATCGAAGTATCTCTCGAACTGAATTCTGCGGATTCTGAAGCGGTATTTAATGCATCTGACACGAGAGAATCACGATACTTTTCCACCAGATGCTGAGCATGAGAGAGCATGACCCTGAAATTCTGAATGAGATCAATGTCTTGACCGGGCTCGAGATAAGGGGCAACTTGCAACTGTACCGTTTCACGATGTCACGACCTAACTATGTCGACCTCCAGAAACGTCAGATTGACATGTCAAGCTCCTATGTTCTCGAAGAAAGAAGGACTCCATGCTACAGTAACCAGACAAGAGGTAGAACCTCGTGAGAAAGCCCCAAACACTAGGAACGATATCAGCCGGTTCGACCGAAGGCAGCCGAACTTCCCTTACTAGGACCGGACGTTTCTATAGTTTGCAAAATATGTTTAACCTGGCTTTCTTCTGTAGCAGGAGGGCGGATGCGACCTTGTCGCTTGCTTTAGAAAGAAAGCGCTTCTAAAACTCAGATGATGCGAGATCGAAGGTATGTAAATATTCAAGACATCTTCTCGCTCGTGCAGGGAGCCACCGAGCCCGACCAGCCACTTTGGTCCATGTCATCCTACAAAACTACTACGGTAGCTGCTATGAGGCTACAGAAGGAAGTTTATTCGTATTTGTATATATAGTTTAATATATACATTTGTTTTCGGAGCGAATTTTTAGAGCACAAGAAATTTGGTGAGAGCGGCACATCGACGTGATAAACTCACCAACTTGACGAAAGTCAAGCGAAAGGCATGCCTTAGGCAAAGTCAAAGGACGAACATATACTCCACCATAACTGCCGTTAGCACTACAAGCGCATATGTTGCGCTTGTAGTGCTAACACTACAAGCGCTTGTTGATAACCGCAATATGGGGTCAAGAGTACCTTGATGACATGTTGACACTTCATCGGTCGAAAAGCAGACCACAGACTAATCGAAGACTATAAAAAAAGAGATCGGTAAATCCTCCTCTTGTGAAAAGAAAATAAAGAAAATATCCTCCTCCTGTAAGAAAAGCGACGCTACTATGTGAAAGAAGAGTAGATGACACTGACCAACTGACTTCGTGCTGACGGCAGCACCACTTCCGACTTGTCCGTGATCAACAAAAGAGCACCAAAACCCATCAAGAAGTGGACTCTGCAGCAGTTCTTTACGTACTCTGCAGGACCTTGATGAAGCCACAATTAGGATTACTTGAAGGTATAGCCACACCCTCTCTAAGAATCTCACCTTCAGAGTACACATCTGTTAAGTTTAGATTTAGTCTGTAATACTCTGTATGTTTATTCTTATGTTATATACTCTGTATGTTTAGAAGGAAGAAGCAACAATATATAATCTCCAGCTTTCACAACTCAGGGTTGTGTTTGAGTTTAGGGTTTAGTGAATGTATGTCCATGGTGTTAAGGATATGCTTGAAAAGTATACACGGCAAAGACATACAACGCACAAAAGTGAATCAAGTGAGAAAAATGAGTGGCTCGCGATGAAAGCATTGAGTAACATTCCGCTGCATCATAGTGGTGTAGATCAGATCTACACCACTAGTGAATACTAAGATCAGATCCAGCGCAACTTCTATCTTTCTTTCTGCGCTATTTTCTCCGTTGGCTCCTCAAAGGTGATCCGTGAAGCCTTAACTTGAACCGATAGAGAGTGGGAGGCAAGGGGAATTACGGGAATTCTCACTGTTTTCACGCCGCAGTTGGAAATAGGGTGACAAAAATATTAAACTTGTGTAGAAGTAGTTCGACAATGTCTGATCAGTAGAGTGAAAACGTATTTACTATGATTCTGCTTAGGACTCAGTCGCAACATCCAGCAAGCTTGGAAGGAAACGAACAATGAGCCGAGAGAACAGTAAAGTTGGAGCAATCATTGTGTGCCAATTTCAATGTTGTTGTTACAGACTATCATGGAAAAGGACATGACATGTGATGACTATCTGTTATGCACGGGCAGGCTGTTTATATCTGAATGACTTGTACTGGTATCCCTATGCAGGAACCCCTGCATAGGAACCCTACAGTGATGTAGGGTTCCTGCATATGCAGATCTCAAACTGTGGCAAATTTCTTTCATTTGAGTCAGATGGCGATTAGATATCCTTGTCCGCGGGAGTTCACCACCCACCAGGTGGAACTTCTCTGTTCGAGGCTCCGGCCAGGTGCAGAGTCAGTACCACCTAATCGTGTTCTCCAAGTACAAACTCATACAGAAATGCTACTGTATCAGTTTGAGATGGTACAGAACACCTCATACGAGAGGGAACAAGGATACTGGATGACACTCCCGAAATTCGGGGCTTCAAGGTCTGCATATCTTGACGATTCTCAAGGTGAAAATGGCAGATGGAACGTATCTGCTCTAGAAGGTAAGGTTACCGTGGTTTTAAACTGCAACGATGGGTAAGGTGAAGAGCTCGACTATTCGAGTTCCACCTAAAGACTTCCAACTATGATGGGTGTCTATGAGTTTCTGCGCTATGACTAATGTGACCCCATCATGTTCATTACGGCGCCGCAGATGCAACTGTACTCCAGTCCCTGCAATGCGAGGGGCCCATATGGAAGCCCCCGGAATGTTGATCTCAACAATCATCGGTAGAGATGAGAAAGTCAAAGACTGCATCAGGAACACCAGATCAAAGTGGGCATGAACGTGGAAAGGATAAGTCTCTATGGAAGACACTCACCTATACAATGTGATCCGCCGAATGTGATCTTACTCTTAAAAAGTGTTTGAAGCAGGGTTTTACAAGCAGGGTACCAGGAGAGGAAAGGAGAGCATGTTCCTGATCGTACCCTCATAAATGGAGTGTCAGGGACATTCCTAAACAATCATACAATCTGGAATCGAGGTCGGAGATCGGAGGCAGATTACTAGAAATGTAACGCAAAGACCTGCAATTTATTGCCAACTTAAAGCAATAACGCATCGAAATCCAGGGTGATCCAATGTAGCTGCCTCCTGCCGCATTAGTGCCATCTTTCTCTCTGCCACACACCCACCGCCCGACTCCTGGATGCTTCTGATGATCTGCATCCTCGGCCGCGCTAAAGACTTCAATTTGGAAAAGCTGTGTACAACCTCTTGAACAAACAGTGCGCATAAGTGGAGACTTCTAACTGGACCGAATGAAGTCCTTCGCGTACGTTCCTGCTCTGGTGTTTCTCCAGCTCTAGTGGTTGAACTCTTCCTCAAATTTGACGACTGATTCCTATGCAAACCGATCGTCGAGGAAGAGGCTTGTTTTTCGGTTATGCGAAACTGCTGAAGATAATCTTCAACGAAAACCAAAGAACTAAACAAGGTAGAGCCACTCGGTACATAACGGTGTACACATCCTTGATTCGTAGCTTGGTCTATCCAAGTTAAACCCCATCCAGCTCTTTGAAACCTTCATCACCTTAATGCCTCTAAAGAGCAAAAGAACATTGCACTCTCGACAGCACGTCGATCCGACTAACAACGACTTATGCATGAAGATGATGCTTGGGTAAAATCGTCGGAAGGAAATTGTGTTCCTCTTGTGCTGCACCCAGTTGATTTCAAAATCTGCTCGCGAAACAGGTCCGCCTTCCATAAATGCAGAACTCAAAATAAGGCTCCACACACTTGAGAAACAATATACTTCAGTAGACTTCTCGCGTCTCGCTGCTCCAAAACTTGCTTGATTCTAGGCACTCTGACTCTGGGCAGCAGCTATTGCTTCTGCTGACAGAACCCAGACTTAGAAGTCCATCCATCTCTGATACACTACGACCTCCAGTGCAGTTCTCACCATATGAGAAGGGTCCGAACATTCGAACTTAAAGGACGTCAGTGGTATGTTGAGTAACACGACGGTTCTGAACAAGAGGTCACTCTCAGTTAACAAGAAAACTATCTATACCATTATCTGTGAAGTTAGGTAACCTAAGTAGTACCTGGCAAACCCTTTGAAGGTCAAAGACGAGATGACGTACCCATGGCTACATAAGGGCTAGTCTAGAGGAAACCTTTTTGTGAGCAGCATTTCCTGAGAATGGAGCGAAGGCTGCAAAGAACTCTCTCATGGACGTTATATGAGGTATTGCACTACTCTCAAGGGCCTCTAAACAGCACACTCTATCAAAGTCTGTACACATACCTTCTAATCGACCCGCGACAGTAAGGAAGCATACGAGAGGATTGTCAGAAAGGAGATACACATTTTAAATGGCTATTTCAAAGGGCAACTGGCAGTGAAGTGTTTTCTGCCTGACCTTGCACTCGAAGCACTATCTCCGTGTTCGGCATCAGTTGCGGATTCATGTCCCCAAGGAGGCGACCACTGATCAGGAGGAGGGCCTGATCCAGCACCCTTGGATCGATGCCAGCTAGCTGGACGATCGACAACTCGGAAATGGGGTAACCATTCATCAGAGTGTCGCCTTGCAGAAGCCTTCCCTTTTAGGAATGGAGGCGGCTCACTTTCAGCTTGTGTAGAGTAGGCTCGAAATGGGGGAAGCCATTCTCCAGGAACTGGTCCATTCCCGCGTCCCTTCCCAGGATGCCACTCCCACTCTGGGACGTTTAAAGGGTTACCGTATGGATCATATCCTATCTGCACCTGTGCAGCCCCACCATCACAACCTCCAGTTCCCTTTCGAGATACTGGTGGGTCGTCCGACCTCCACTCGGGGTTTCTGCTTTGCATTCGATCGGACCCCGGTACGGATTTCCTAGAAGACTTCCAGCGGTACTCATTGCGGGGCTGATCATTGAGATGATCGCTAACCTTCTTTCCAGGTTTCCACTGCTTGTCATACCATATGCACACAGTCAAGCAACGATAATCTGATCAGAAAAAGATGGCCATAAAAGGTAAGTTTATATTATATTTGGTTCTTCAACAGAGGAAACAGAGTTGCTCTAGATCTTTGCCAACTTAAAGCTTGAAGGTTCTCAAGCAAAGAGTTTCAAACATCAATTGTAGAGCTCCGAAGTAGCATAACACCGTTCTACGAATAGTCAATTTTAGCACTAGCAGCATTGAACCCATAGGCATGCCCATCAGTGCACCCCAACTTTCGTCCGGTTACTAAGCAGTGCCGGTATTCATACAAGGCAATCTTGATAGATCTTACGATTCAAAAGATATTGACTGCATCTTTGGACAGCCGTAGGCAAGCCCCAAAATTCATCAGACAATGAATATGCTCCAGAAGGCAATTGCGTTCTCTGACAAGAAAAGAATTACAAATCTTAACCTTCCACTAGAAAAGGCTTTAGGAGGAAGAAATTGCTGCGTCGATGTGCAGTTGATTGATTCGGGTTGCAGTTGATTCGTGCCAACTATGACTTTCTTTCTGAGTTCGGACTTTTGGAAGTAGACGGGAACAAGGCAACTATACTGAAACCAAGTAAATTACATCACGGGAATCTCTGCAGACCATAGGTATTACAAGTTTGTTGCCTCCAAAAGTACATCAATTTCGATAGTCGAATTCGAAGATCGAACTCGACTACTGAACGAAGTGACTGCTGCGACAGAACGAAGAAATGACGTCCCATGGGACCCACTGACCATGTGACGAGTGAGAACCAAAACTTTAGAGCAGGCACTTTGTGTCAGGAGGGCGTGTCAAGGAAGAAACTAACTATGCAGAGAAATAGCGCGAAACAGAGAACATACCGGTTGCTCTTTGGTTTCAAATCCGTCCATAAACGCGTGATCCTTGTAGTCATCGTTACTTTGCGATGGCTCGTGCGAGCATTTCCTTCCTCCGACGGCACAGGGAGGAGAACTTCGCGGTCTCTCGGAATCTGGGGTATTGGAACTCCGCGGACGTATGTTCTCAGTCTGTCGTGGTGAAACATGTTCACCATTGTTGTGAACTTCATTCTGTGGTGACGAAACAGGTTCACCACTGCTGTGAACATCGTTCTTTCGCGGCGAAGTAGGTTCACCACTGTTGTGAACTTCGTTCTCTTGTGGTGAAAGATGTGCACCACTCTTAGGAACTCCGTTCGCAGTCGCTTGAGTGGATTCCCCATCGAATAATGTACGCCGAGGGCTTCTGAGGTGGACGTGGGCCCCTTGAGTTTTCCTTACAACATATTTATCCGGACTTGCAGGTGAACGGTTTGTACTTCTAGCCTGAACTGGACTTGAAGTTGTTCCTTTGCTGCGGCTCACGCATCCATTAACTGGACTCGGGGTAGAGCCTCTGCCATGCTGAGACGGTGCATGAGTCTGCACTTCGCTGGTGCCTTTCTTATCGGGTGCTTTCTTTGGCTGAATATCAACAGCAGCTTTTGGTGAAGTGTTTCTGCTTGAGTTTCCAGGTGTAAGTTCGGTTTCCTGAGCTCCGCTGGCACCTTTCTCTTTGGGAGTGGAAACGCTGTCCGTCAGAATCTTACGAGTATCTTTACTAGTACCCTTCATGTCTGCTTCAGTCATTTGCATGATTAAGCCTTGTCCATGCTCACGCAGTTACTGCTTCAGAGATCGGAGGAACTAACGGTGTGACTCATAAGCTACCCAGTCATTGAGCTTAGGCACATCAAGTTCCTTTTCCAGAGAGTCGACGATGCAGTCCAAACTGCCATGCCAATAGCAAAGATGTTCAAGTAACAAGACCTATCGTCGATCGTGGTCTCTACTGAAGACTGCAATTCGAGATGGTCGGCCTTTCATCAAGTGCATACAGCGTCCCCCATGGTGAGCAAACATCAGCTGCATACATGACAGACAACAGGATAATGAGCGCTACATGTACAAATCATTTTGCGGTTGACTCAATCACAACTCGATCACAGAATTTGACAAATAAAGTTACAAAAAGTCTCAAGAGATCTACTTCGTCGAAACCACACTGCTGATCATGATCACCACGACCCAACTCTATCTTAACCGTCCAGATATATAAGAACAAAGTTGTATCAGCGATCCGGAGCAACGTTCTCTTTCTCCAGGCAGACTACCTTTCTGGAGAAACATAGGTTTGGGTGACACTGCGAAGTCAAACCTATGCTGATCTACACTCCTGATATACCGGACCTCACTTGAAGTTTCCATATCTAGACAGGGTACTGACTTGGCGCAAGAGTACTCTTCTACGGTCAGATTGCAGAAGTACGGTTACAGCGACATGCTTCAACCTTAAAAAAATTCCTTTTCTCACAGAAGTAACTTTACCAGCGAAGTTACCTGGTTACTGGCTATTTGAAATTCATGCTTTTGGAAATACCAAATCTATTCCCTTGCAGAGTGACACAAGAGTACATAATGCAAAGCGTAATTCCAAACGGTGAACAGAACAAAGGAAACAACAAAATCTCGGGGTTGCTATGAGGACAACAAGCATGTCGGTTCTCTTTCTGATGCTATTCTGAACAGAAGTCCAGCCAATCTATGGTACGTGATTTATGATTGGACTTTCAGCCATCACTAATCAGCTTCTATGATCCTGATCTAATCACTTGTAGATACGAACATCATGGAAGATATAAAGAAATTACTATAGAACAACCGTTAATATAACTCAAGTACTGCAGTTACATGCATCAGTATCAATACTAGTAATGAGGGCATCCAACCGCGATATCGAGAGTCATTGACGTGTTTAGAACTTGTTTCGGTATCCCAGTGGAACTGTAACGGACCGTTTGTATCAGCCAAAGGAATGAATTAAAAATAACGTCAGAAAGTTTCCACATCAGTTACAAACTACAGTGGTTAACGTTTAACATCGCCTTCAAAATAATTGTAGTGTGCGTACTCGTGTCGATATATATATATGGTGCATCAAAAGAACACGTTATCAGATGCAACCGGCCAATTTTACCATCAAATCTCTCCCCGTAAGGGGAATTTCTTGCGTCGAGTTCAAATCTAGGGCCGCCTAGGCATAAAAGTTAGTACCTCGCAGCAGAAGAGGTAAGAATCTGCCAAATCGCTCTCCATGACAACCAATGCAACTTCCCTGGTAATTTCTGCCAATGGATCGATGTTCAAAACTTGGTGCATGGGGTACTTTCAGCTGCAATTCGCCAACCATTGAAGATTCACTTCACCAAATATAGTAATCCCTGATTCTCTGTGGACCTGATTGCAGTTATGCCAATTTTCACCTCTGAAAGAGATTATAGGAACAAGAAATCTGGACTTCTGGTAGCTGTATAGCATGGGGTGGTGTAATCCGTCCAAGAGCACAAAGCTCCATGGGGACAACCAACAAAAACCACAAACAAAGAAAAGGAAAAGAATGAAGAGTAGCTGCACATAAACTTCGTGGACGGGATGATACCGCTAAACGTTTTCTTCTACGTGCGTGACATCGACCCATAAGTACGGACCGATGCACGGAATCAGTTCCCCTGATGGACAAGAGCAAGGATCTTAACGATTACCAGGCCGCTCGCTATCTGTGTTATCAGATGAAGGCATCTGACTCTCTCGACTGAGTTCGGGAAGTAGCAGTTCTAGTTGGAACTGTAAGCACGTGTAAGATGTCAGTACAGTCCCGTTCTGAAGACGGATGAAAATACGGCGGTAGAATCTCCCTCCGATATATCGTCCTCGAACTTTGTTCCCGCTCCTCGGGTATACGAGAGCCGGGGCGGGGGCCGCTTGATCGCACATGGGTCACAGGAGGACACTTTTGTTATACTTTGCACATGGGTCAGAGGAGGACACTGATGCACACATCAACGTCATGATCAGACAAGCACGCGCTCAGGACCACCGGGGCTCAAGGCTCTCAACATCCACGTGCATCTTACCCAAGGTATTAAGATGTATGATAAAAGACCAGATTGTGCTTCTTTCTGCACAGATCATAGACGTTAGACAAAGACATGTAAGCACGATTCAGTAGCAAGGTTTCATTGCAAGGTTGGTAATGCATGTCAACTATGGTATATTTCAATCAAAATTACGTCTAAATACGTGTCGTTCGCAGCTTATTCAAAAGCTTGGAAATTCGTATAAGGTGCGACACGAATTGTTCATTTACCCTTAGTTCATGCTTCCAGTCAGCTTACAGTCGAGTACTACCAGATCGAATGATTTGGAGTGTTTTCCGGTTTCACTTTCTCGTCTACCGCATCATAGGACCCAAGAACAGTCAAGGAGAAGACCTGTAATCCGCCGATCTATTGACCGGTTAACGACCGGGCTGCGATTACCAAGTTCGCAGAAGCAAGAGCAATAACCAGTCGGTCGTTTCTCGAGGTCTGCGTTTACCACCCTCGGGATCGGGCTGTTGAAGAACTAGGCTGCTGTAACAATGTTAATCACAGCGAGCCTCACGTACGCATGACAGAAAGAATTCCATAATTCTTTCTAGAATATGTCAATGCAAATATTATAGAAAGTCTTAAGTAGCAAAGCGCTTGTAGCAAGAATATCTACGTCAATGGACACCTTGATTTCACCCGGGAACGGCTGACTCATACCAGAACAAGAGATCAGTAACACGCCTAGGTTCACGCTTCAAGTTCCCTGAAGGAAATGTACACATTTAAACCCATACTCATGTACACTGGTCTCACTATCTATACCACAGCAGACAGCAGTTATTGATCCCACGTACATCTCCACTCTCGTGGCGATCTCCTCAGCAGCCACGGCGGCTTAATTACGTGTACCGAAGGGGAACGCGAAGTGATACCTCATCAAGAGGCACCGGAGCAAAGATCCGCTGGAGTGCATCAGACTGCATGTCAATTGCAATCCAAGCTCACGTCGCAGATCTGTACACCTGAGATCTAATGTAATCACTTGAGATGGAATTCAGATACACACCTGCAGAAGATCTTGAAGTCCAAACGTAGCGCAAGGTTCTTGAAGTACTAGCGAAGTGAACCGGCGAGCGGAAGATAGGAGAAGCAAACCAATGTCGCGCCGAGGCATTCGACTCGCCTGTATCAAGAAATAAGCTGGTGCATAGAGTGGGGAACGCG
Organism: Asterella californica; assembly: GCA_036924285.1. Lineage (NCBI taxonomy): Eukaryota > Viridiplantae > Streptophyta > Marchantiopsida > Marchantiales > Aytoniaceae > Asterella > Asterella californica. Next base: position 24,441,559 of record JAYKYS010000006.1, on the reverse strand, counting down.
GTGAGAAGTGCTCAAACTTCGGAGCTATGTCCCACGCTGCAGCCAACAGTCGCCTTGCTTCCCGCCATGAGCGCCGATCTCCACCATTGTCTCCACCTGCGAATCGCTATATATTTTTCCTCCGCTCCGAACCTCGTGGACTTTCTCCTTTACTTTCCATCCCGCTCCTTCCCCAACTTTCCTCCTACGCAGCTCTCGCTCCGTCTCCACCTCGCTCTCTTTCGCAGCTTTTCATCCTTCTCCTCATTTTTGTCATTTCTTTTCCCTTCGCTGCCACCATCAGCACAGCTCCCTTTGGCATCCATGTTGTCCGGCCTCCACTCAAGCAAAACGTTGTTCCAGCACATGCTGCTGTCCTCCCGGCCCGATCGAAAGAGAGCGAGAAAGAGAGGTCGCACCTCCACACCTCCCTCTCTACCTCTCAATCTGCCGCTTGGAATCCCTCAGTCTCCACTCACTACTACACCACCATCATGCACTAATCCATCCACCAACTGCGTCCATCCACCAATTACCTCCACTTTGAGCTTCGCGCCCCACGCTCCGCTCTCTCAGGCGCTGACTTCTCATTCCCGAACCATTCCCGCACCATATCCGAACCAGCTTCCCTCTCACACGATGCACAGTCAGTTCAGCCTCCACGGCCCTCCAGTCAGGTGCGGGAGATGTCCAGATATATCAATCATCCGCCTCTGCCGCCTGCGGCAATAAACGCGCGGAATGAGAAGCCATGAGTATACGACATCCGATCATATTGGTGGACCGCTGCGATCAGCGTGTCAGAAGCCTTACGTGCATTGTGAGTGGTGTACAAGATCGCCGCAGTAACCTTCTAAGTCTTATCTCGGGTCCGTCCAGCGGACCTTGGTACTACCGTAGTTCCCAACTTGGTTTAGCGAGAACCTCGATTAAGTAGCGTACGTACTATTGCGTCTCTACTGTAGATTCTGCAGCGAAGCAAGGTGCCATTCTGACGCGATCCTCATGGCAGTGCAAATATAGTAAGGATTTGTCTTCATTACGTCCTTAACCCCCCCCCCCCCCTCTGGTATAAAAGACCAGAGAGAATATTCTTCTTAGATTTTCTTTTTTGAATTCAAAATTCCTCTCAGACATCTGAAACACAGAAAAGTTTAAAATTTAACTTATAATAATGGGTTCTGATAATACTAGATGAAAATTAAATTTTTTTTTTTAAATATAGCACTTTTCAGTAGGTTTCCAAGGCTACCTACCACGTCAACAACAATAATAAGTCAGATTCAGGACAGACAGATGAAAAGACATAGTTTGCTCTGGATAACCTAGAGGTCCGCCTTAACACGTATGTGTTGAGGAGTCCGGATAATCCAGACTATAAATATCAAGAGAGTGGGTTTAATTGTTTTCGATTGTTGTTGTTAAATCTTAATAGTACTTTTGGTCACTATTAAGATGTCATGTGTAAAATTTTTCGTCCTTATCATGTTTGGGTTGAGATCCTTCAGTTCACGATCCCAGAGCTTGTCTCCTTTGACTCATGAGATTATCATTAGAGACTAGAAATCATTAAGTGATAATGATTGATAACCGATGAGTAACCAAACTAAATGTGTAATCTGAACTTCTCATTGAAGCGATTAGATATTGCCCTTACAAAGTTATCTACCTTCCTGAAATCATGGACACATCTTTGCAGTAGAGACTAGCTTTTGATTCATTGAAGATGCGTCGGAAACCACGAGAAGGAACTACTTATGATGCAATGGAGACATACTATAAGACGTGGACTACACCACCGTATTCTAGACGTCAAATGTCACGACATGTTTGATCCACATAGGATCGGCATGCGTTCTTTTATGCTTAGATCACACTATTGTTCTTGGCCGCTTTGCAGTCAAATTGCTGACTATCTTTGAGCTCTGTGGCACTTTTTGTTCAAGGTGTTCTTTTAATAATTTCTTGTCTGCTAGTGTCAGATCATTCTTGAGACACGAGGGAGAAGCACTTAGTGAAGTTTACAAAGCGAGCCCAAGCTCATAACTTGTGTGGTGTCATTTATGGATTTTGGAGCGAGAAATGAAGCATTTGAGTCATGGCACCAACTCGAGAGTCAAATTTGACTGCGAATGCACATTCGTGCGTTGGTTTTAGGGAAGTACAAACTCTCTCTCCTGCTATGTTGTAGCTTTATCGCTGTTGTCATCATCTTCTCGTGATCTGTTGTCTCTGGTTGCTACTTCTTTTTTGCTAGGAGTGGACATTCTTCGATCGATCTGTGCACATGGAGGTTCGAACAACTGTTTTCCAAAGTCTTTTCAGGGGCCAAGGTCATGTTCTTGAGAGTACGAGGTCCACACCAAGAATCTTATAGAGGGATTCAGATAGTCAGTTTGAACATACAACTGCGTTCACTGAGTCGCAAGTGGATCTCAATACCCACAATGTTCTTTCGGACCAACCAATGCATCATTCTGTCCAACCTGATTTTGGATCGATACCAGCTGATGACGAGATTGACACCATCATTGTACATCCCACAGTATGATATATGACATCCTTTGGATATAGTGATGGGAATCTTGTGCAGACTCCCAATCCACCACCACAGTCTACAAGCATATCGCATCCAGAACTGTCAAGTACAACCCGACCTACCTCTCGAAAATAGTGGGAGAATTAGGAAGTGGTTGCACTTCTTGAGTGCAAGAAGTTAGAGACTGAGGAATCAGAAATGTTGGTAGGCCTAGAGCATATCATCTCTTCCGAGGTGAAAATGTAAGCGCATCTAAGCTTGGATGGAAGATAAGAGAATTCTAATCAATCTGAATCAACTCAAAGACAAATGGTAGACTATGTCGTGGATTCAAGAAAGTGAAGGACTGAAATAATCGATTGGGGGTTGAATCGTATTATTTCATTTTGCGTAATGATCAAAGACTAAACTGCTTCTCTTTGGTCTTTCTCAAGGCTTGGAGTGACTTTTTAGAATCGTTCTATGAGAATCATCAGAGTATCAATCCTCTCTGTATGGCAGAATATATACTTGGCGCATCTAACTTTGCAGCTCCAAGCAGCAAACATCCAGCAGACGGTGGAGTGCACGAGGATAATGTTGAGAAAGATTGTGCTAATGATGTGTCTGACTTCACTTGGAGGTCCAGTTTAGGGATAAAACATAAAAAGATTGTTCTAGGAGTGCCTCTACTACAGTGGACGTTATGACATGTTCACTACTTCAATCGTTGAAGTAGACCAAAAATAGGATGGTAGAAGCTCGAGATGAAAAGAGAGAGCGTTCTCGTATCGGATTTTGCGTGAAGGATCTCCAAGAAAATACGAGGTTCCTAGTTGTGAAGATATCGTGTGCTGAACAGAGACAAGAAAGAGAGAAACAATCACGAGAAAGAGCTTCTCAAGATATACCAACTCTCACTTTATATACACTTCCGTTTCTTTCTCTCTAAGAACACCAAACTGAGAAACAAACTTGAATGGTCTGTATCCTAAAACAAGTCTTTGAATCTCAATCTAGACCCAAAACTACCGAAGCGTAACTCAAAGCAAAAGAAACATCTCTTTGCTAACAAAAAGCTTTGCATCAATATCACACAATTCAAACTCAGGTCCAAACAACATCTATGTACAAGCCCTTAGCTAAAACTAGCTATCACAAGCCGTACATAACCAACTAGAACTCTAACGAATCAAAAAAGATGAAAACTGTAACGGAGAAACTGAAGAAGACTTTTATGAGAACTTTCTTCTTTCACCATACAATCTTCAGATGTCGATAGGGTCTTCCTTCTTGACTCTGTTGGCTCAAAGAACATTCAAATATGACTCATGACTCTAATTTTTTATCGCAAGTGACTGAACTTCAAAAAACTCTTTCTTATAGCTTAAAACCACGTACATCCGCAAAACAGACCACCTGATCTAAGATCTATCTTCTATGATAGATAGATTTGGCTTGTTGAACCCAACGAGAATCCAAACAAATTGTTTGGAGTTCTCCTCGCAAAACCACACAAGAAATTTAGTCGCAAAAAATAAAAAATTGACATAAATCGACTTCTTACGGCTCAAACTCGCTCACCACACCCAAACCAACAATCTAATCTACATACGGTCTACTCCTATGTGTAGGTGAAGAATCTCTAATCATGTCGACATCAAGAACGTAGAGCTTGGATCACCGATAGCTAAGAGCAGTCCAACCTCAAGTCACAGATGAACAAAAAAATTGACGTGCTCTTCCTTGCGAGTCAATTTCACCTAGAACTCTCAAATCATTCGAACTTCGTATCATCTTCAATTTCTTGAAGAACTCGTTGTTTTGATCCCGATAGATCAAAGGACATCAAGTTTGGACTCCGAAACGATCAGAACGGTCCAACTCTTTTTCGCATGTCACTGAAGCACTCCAAATCTTTTTCTCTACGTCTCAATTTCCTCAAGAACACATACTATGATTCGTCTCTTCATGAACTTTCTTAACTAGTGCGTAGCCTGCAGAGGTCTGAACCCAATGACGTCTTGTGCATTTGCATTGGACCTCTCAATCTCTCAAACCATTCATCGACAAGTCGTAAATACAAGCTAACCCTTTAAACTATCCCCCTAAGTTAGTTCACAATAAGTGAGTTTTGCCCAGATTATGACCAAGCTGCTCCCTTGCACCCTTAGTATAGCGCCAGGAACCGCAAATACTCAATCATCATCGGTAAGCTAAGACCTAGCTTGATTTTCTCATGTTTCGAACCTCACAATGTCACAATTAAGCGACCAAATGAAACAAATGAAGTGTCTTTGGGAATTTAACAACGAGCTCTACCACTTGATGGAATAAAAGTTAGAGATCCAAAATAATAAAAATCATTACTTTTCTCCATGAACGTCTTTGGAGCAAAAATATAGACCTCCAAAATATGATTTTCAAGCAAGAACCGGTCCACGACGCAACATACATCCCCTCTAAACGTATGCATCCTCCGGTATGCATCAGAGATACCAACCAAGGAGTGGATCGGCACACACACCGTCTTGTCATCTTACTTCTCATCTTAGTCAACCTCATCCTCAAGTTTGCAACCTGATCGTTATCTTGAGGTTGCAACCTTCTCATGATTTTCCATGGATTCGTGTCATCTTTCTTCTTCTTCAGCTTTCATCCATTCGCTTGTCTTGAGTCATCCCCTCTAAATCTACATATCTTTCAATATGTGTTCGAAGACATAGAAGGAATAAACCATCATACTTTAGAAACATCTCCCATCCACCCAGTTGAACTTCACCGTCGAGGTTTCTGACCCTAATGTCATAGTAGACATCACTCGTCATCTTAGTCATCACCATGTATCTTGATTATAACCCTCAACCTCAAACCAATACATGTCATCGTATATATCTATCTCCTCTTTTTTGCTTTTGAAAAATCCACTTTTCTGCAACCAAAATCCTCAACCTCAACTATTATTGTCTCACTATACAATGGTATCCTTCTCAAACATCATCTTCCATTATCTTCTCTTCTAAAAACCTTTACAATCTCTCAATCATAATCACATTTCTCCTTTTTAAGCCACCTCTACCCATCATCTTATACTCGAAAGCATCCGTCCTCTCTCCTTCATCCTCATCCTTGATGATGTTAATACTAACATCATGGGTTTTTTTGTAGTCGCACCCAAGACCTCCCGTGAAATGAACCTAACCTTCACATCTCGAAGGTGTTCCTTTCAACCTCTCTTCACATTTGTCATCATCCAATATCTGGTTGTTGTTCGCAACCAGTTCACCCATTTGCATTGTTTGTCTTTCAACCATCTCTTCCGGTTGTGAAGGATCGTCCTCCATTGCTAATTCAAGAAGAATAGTTTTCTGTTGAACCTTATCCTCCCGAGCTTGCTTTTCTGAAAAAGTCTATTTTTGTCCCTTCTTCTCGTTGTGCATCATGGATGCAGTATCCAACTCGAGCTCGTCTGGATCCACGTGCTCGTCCAAATCATCCTTCTGAAGATCATGCTCAATCTCTTCCATCCTAGCACCATAGCTTGTAGCTTCGATAGCTACAATTGCATGTGTCACAAAGTAATCATCGACTAACTTCTTCATCCCTCCTTTACCAACGTTGGCTTGAAAGAGAGTACCCGTACTTCTGAATGTAACCTTTCCATCCTCCCAAGCAATAACCTCTCATTGCAAAGACTTTGTAGAGTCCATGCAATCTTCTCGTTGATTATCAGTATCATCACACCACACGCACTAATGTACCCAAGCTGATTTGAGTACAAGCTCTTGCTCAATCGACCATCCCTTATTGTCCAACCTAGTAACCTTAGTTTGCAAAGTCTTGCATCTTTTGCCGTATGTCCTCGATGGTTGGATCCTTCTCCTCTACAATCACAAGTGGAGCTTGAATCTCAAGTACTATCAAAACTGGTGTGATAGTCAATGATACAGGTGTCAAAGGTTTAACCTTCTCCTTTGTATGTCTCCGTTTGACGAGAAGCTCAATCGTTTCATGCACAACCTCCCAATTTCTTGTCAATCCTTCTTCTTCATCTCCATCCTCTAGAAGTAATTCCAATTGTTCTTGCCATGGTTCATCAGCAGCTTGAAGAAGCAACTATGTTTTGTAGGTTTCCAAGGTTAGCTTCTCCACCCGAGATAGTTGAGACAATTATCTCTCGAACTCCCTTAACAACTCTGTAGGTTGTAAATCTTTGTTAGGTCGGTGAAACATCGCAAAACTTTCTTGGTTATTCGATCTGAGTTTCCCAAAAAATATTCCTTCATCAACGCTTATGAAAACGTATACCATTTCCTCCCAAAACATTTTTCTAGACTTTCACATGCTCCCTTATCTCAAGCACCATAGTGAGTTTGAATCATCTCTTTTTCTGATATCTGATCCAAATCCATCTTTGTCTTGTAACATCTCAAGTACTTTGAGTGTCATTCCTATCAACCAGATAGAGCTTGTTGATCACTCTTCGAAGCACCTTCCTCCCTAAAGCTTCCTTCTTTTGTTCCATTGCTCTTGTCACAAAAACAAAATAAAGACTTGAAACATTCGTGCAGTTGTTGCATCCAACTGCATCCCTGATATCTCTTCTCATCCGTTCATCATGTCCATAGTCGTGGCTCGTCCTTTCCTCCCAAACCTCTTACATATCGATCATCACAGATCTGCAACATCCTCTCGAACAACTGTATCCATCTTCATCCTCATTCATGTTTGTTGATTTTCTCTTCCAAGTTCATACACAAACAATCTCCACCTCGGACCTCCGTATCATATCAGATTTTGCGTGAAGGTTGTCCAGGAAAATGAGAGATTCCTAGCTGTGGAAATATTGCGTGCTAAAGAGAGATAAGAAGAGAAAAGCAACAACGAGAATGAGCTTGCAAGATATACTGGCTCCCACTTTATATACACTCCGATTTCTTTCTCTCTAAGAACACCAAACTGAGAAACAAACATGAGTGGTCTGTATTCTAAATCTAACCTTCTAAAACAAGTATCTGGATCTCAACCTAGACCCATAACTACCGAAGCGTAGCTCAAAGCAAAAGAAACTTTTCTTTGCTAACAAAAAGCTTTGCATCATCACACGATTCAAACCCAGGTCCAAACAACATTCATGTACAAGTCCTTAGCTAAAACTAGCTACCACAAGTCGTACATAACCAACTAGAACTCTAACGAATCCAAAAGGACAAAAATCATAGCGGAGGAACCGAAGAAGACCTATCTGAGAACTTTCTTCTTTCACCAAACGATCTTCAGATGTCGATATGGTCTTCCTTCTTTAATCTACTGACTCCAAGAACCTTCAGATCTGACTCTCAACAACTGAGATATTTCTAGTTTTTGATCACAAACGAACGAACTTCCAAAAACTCTTCTTGTAGCTTAAAACCATATACCATCCGCGAAACGGACCGTCTGATCTAAGATCCGTCTTCTCTAGTAGATAGATTTGACCTTTTGAACCCAACGAGACTCCAAACAAACCATTTGGAGTTCCTCTCGCAAAACCATATAAGAAATTTGGTCGTGAAATCGACTCCATACGGCTCAAACTCGCTCATCACACCCAAACCAACAATCTAATCCACATACAATCTCCTCTTAGACGTAATTGTAGACTCGTTGATCTTGTCAACATCAAGAACGAAGAGCTTGGTTCATCGATCGTCAAGAACAGTCAAACTTCAAGTCGCAGACGAACACAAAATTGACGTAAGCACTTCTCTGCGAGTCAATTTTAACCAAAACTCTCAATCATCCGATGAAACTTCGTATCGTCTTCAATTTCCTGAAGAACTCGATGTTGTGATGCCGATGGATCCAAAGATAACATGTTTGGACTCCAGAACGTTCAAACTCTTCTTTGTAGGTTACTGAAGCACTCCAAATCTCATTCTCTACGTCTCAATTTTCTCTAGAACACACACTACAATCCGCCTCTTCACGAGCCATTGTCGTGTTCTGATACGGCTCTTGTGCAAAATTCTCGTAGAACTTAAGATGTGTTTTTTTTCTATGTCTCATGAACCTTATCGCATAATTCGCTGAACGGTGTGATAGATGTCACATCACGATTATCTATAATCTGTAGGAGGATGATGAACTTACAGCTTCCGGTGATCTTCCCTATTGTCTGAGAGACTTGAGATCTTACAATGTACATCTTGTTGTGACAAAGAATGGATCTCATCTATCCAGCCAACGTTCCTTTCAACGTCTGGATCGATATTCGATGTCACTGCAGACCAAAGATCAATCATTGAGCATGGATCATGAGGATAGTATTTCAATCGAGTGATAGCTTCACTGTTTTCTTTTGCCGTACATTTCATTGTAGATCATTTTTAAGTTGTAATATTGACTCTATATTAGTCGACAACTCAATTATCTCATTCTAGTCGAGCGTTTCTGCGTATTTACGTTCTGCAAATAATCCTTCAACATTTGTAAGGGATTTTTTCGTTTCTTCTAGGCTTAGCGATGTCTAGTGTTTCCTTGGATGTTAGAAATCGTTATAGCTGATCCTTTCGATGTTTTCTGTGGTTTCAGGAGGCTTCATAAGTCCATTTGCGAGAAGAATGGTTGGAAAGCTCTCGATAGGACCACAATATGGGCTGATGAACCATGTAAGATTGAGGGTGCTATGATCGATTTAGTGGAGGGGGTTGAAATTCGTACATGTTGTGATGTTTTTGGTCGTTTCTAAGACTTGTGAAGAGTTTCGAGGAGCTTTCAGTTGGGTTGGAGAGTTGACGATGTTTTGGTCGTTTTGATACCAAGTTCAACCAAATCTTGATCGTTTTGGATTGTCATACGATCGACTGAAATTGAATGGTGCAGATGTGATGAGACTGATATTGTGAACTATGACAATCATGAAATATCGACTATTTTTGAGTTCTGAGTCGAATTTCTGAGTGAAACTTTTCAGGATTGAGAGATGTCTTATCGGTAAGATAATTAGAAAGTTTCATCTTGAACGATCGAATAGTTTGTTCAAGGTCTTAGATCAAGCTTACATGGATCTGTAAAATGATTAAGTTAGCATAGATTATGGTTTGATCTATATGTGAGAGTTGGATTGTGGTTTCGACCTAAAAATTATTCAAGATAAGAGTGAGCAGTCCAATACAATTTCTTGTGAAGTTTAATCACCATCGGTCGATCAGTTTGAAAGAACTGAGGTCTCAAAGTTCAGAGAAGTTTTCGACCAAATTATTAGCGGGTTTGATCATATCTATTGTCATCTTTTGGTTCTTTTTGAGCAATTGGAGAAGAATTTGCTGCTGAACTACCATGCCATCATACAAATCGACATTGTGAAGATGTGGGGCTGATTTCAACTCTATGTAACAAAGGAGTAATTGGTCACGATGAATCATAGACCACTGTTTGGATTTTCAGAGCTGCCAAGTATAACCATTGTTGGTGCTATGTTGTGAACTGAGTATTGTCTTGAAGCATGCTTGCTTTAGCTTGTTGGGATGCTTAGTAGACCAACGTGTGCAGCAAGTTGTATTGGAACTCTATCAAGTTTGGTTAAGCGGCCTTAGAGCATCTTTCGGTTGTACTAGATAGAGTTGTGGTGGTTGGATTGATCGGTAATGGAAAGTTATTAAGTCATGCTTCCAATGATATAGAGTTACTTTTAGTTAAATGCTATAGAGCTGAGTATTTCTTATAGAGTAGAGAAGGATATATTTGTAACACAATTTTCTATCACTTATAAGCAAACTTTAACCTTGAACCGAGAGAGTACAAGGTCACTTGTGCTAGAAGAGCAGATAGAGAACATTTGGGTTGAAAGATCAAGATTTAGAGCCAACCTGTTCAAACCGCATACCTCTGCACAGTCAAATACCCAATGTATTCCTAGACAAAAAAACACGTTATACGACACCGTCTTAACCAATTACTCAAATTCTCTCTTCGTGTTATGATAATTTTTTTGGCCAAGGATCAAGCTAGCATTGTGTCGAGGTCAATTCTTCAGTTGACCACGTTCATAGACCTCTAAATAAATACAATATTACCTTCACATTTCGTCATAGACTTTGCAATTGCACAAAATCTTAATAAAAAACAACATGTTCACGAAGTTGAAGGATGATTCATCGTCGATCAGGCATAAGCGATCAAGCGATTCTATTACAAAAGTGTACATCCAAACTAACAATTTGTGTAAACTGGATCACACGTATATATGGAGCACGCCCGCAATACTTATAGTAACTACGTCAAGGTCACTATCATTTTTGAACATGGTGGTGCGAGACTGCTTGTAAACTTCTTCTAAATGGTTTGTTAAACGGTCCTCTTATTGTAGCATCAGCTTTGTATGTCAGGCCGTGAAAATATTGGAGAATATGTGTTATAAAATGGTAGTACGGTCCACACCTAAGATGCTTATGTTACTTCTACAACGCCATCAACGCTACTGTTGGAATACTTTCTACATTGTGTTCAGTAATTCTCGAAAACAAGATGTTGTGGGAGCTTTCTTTTTTGTTCACTTCTCATATGTCCATAAAGTATCATCAGATTTAACAAGACTACCTTCATGTGTGTTGTCATATTGGCCATGTATTGGTAGAACATCTCCTCTACACAAAATGATATAAAACATAAATTGTCTGAATTTGGATTTTGTCACATCAGTTTAGCACCTCGGTTAGGTTGACCGAGTGCGTAGTGATTAGTCCCGATAGGACCGTTAGGACTAGTTCTTGGGCTAGCCCCACTAGGGTATACTCCGCAGATAAGGCTTGTAGGCTTCAGTTCTTCGAGTTGAGCCTTCAAGCTCCTAGCTATGGTAGATAGTATTTGTGAGTGCCGTCTGGATTCTTTGTTGCGTAGAGTGGGTGTGGCTTTACTTTAGTGTTTGTGTATTGTCAGTTGGCATGGTGGAGTGAGTATCGATTCTTATTACTGGAAGAACTCAAGTCATGAGGTCGATGAGTGCTATCAAGTTGCGGATTTCTACCGATGGTATATCCAGAGTGTGTAGATCATTGGTATCTTCGATTTGCAAGTGCGCACGTGTGCAGAGTGATTCTTTTTGGTCGTGTGCTTGATCATTGTTCGTATTAGTAGTGTGTGGATCTATTCTTGGTCGGATTTGTGATGAGGTAGTGCGAAAGAGCTGCTGAAATTTCTTATGACAAATTTTTAGATCAATTTGGAGGTCGGCAGATGCGCGTTGAACATCAAGTAAACATTGATCAGCAATTGCTGGTGACAACGAGTGTAGTTAATGCGCGCAAGGTAGACAATTCCAAGACACAAAAAATCATCCAATTTGGTGAAGAATCGAGTGAGTTACAAAAGAAAGAAGATCGTAGATGATAAAAAATCTGACGTTAACCCGCTTGCGTGTGTAAGTTGTTGTTTGTGGTGTGTTTCCTGCTTGTGTGCGTTTGGTCCTGAGTTGCTACTCTATTCTAAGCAGAGTAGAGGGAGAGATACGGTGCGAAATGTATGTTAGGAGGTGTTTCGAGGCTTCGAGGAGCAAAGGTGCGTGAGTGTGGAGGTGTGAGAGCGGAGTGCAAGAGTGCGGTGGCGGAGCCGGAGCCGAGACAACAAGCTATTTAGCTCTTAGCTTTGGCTTTATCACTAGACCAATAGCTCTTGGTGTCTTCTAGGCATGCGTGCAAGTATTTTTGGACTTGTTTAAAGTAGTAGGAGATATTTTCGCACGTTCCTAGAGGAGTGGTATGACGACCTCATAGTCTAAGGGGAAGTTGTAGTTGTGGTAGCGTTTGCCTATGCCGTAGAGACGTGCATGGAAGAAGTTGATTGCAGTTGACTTGGGTAAGCTAATAGAGCTACCACGTTGTCGTAGTACGTGACATTCAAGATGATGAAACGGAGCTTCCGAAGACACTCAACCAGTATTTGTTCAGGAAGCTGCACCCTAGCTGATCAAGCTGGGTAGAGCTAAGCTGGAGCCATGCTTGGCAAGCTGCCCCCTAGCTTGGATTGAAATATCATCCTAAAGGGGTCGAAAAGCACCAGAATGTAGAGCTCGACGAAGAGGGAGATTTCATACTTCCAGTTTTGATAGAAAGTGTTTTAAGTAATAGTTAGCACGGGTTTTAGACTGAGAAATATGCGAAAGAGAGAAATCCGTCGATTTTGACTCGTGACTCCAACTCTGAATCTGATAGCGTGAGTGTGTAGGTGTTCATGAATACTATAGTTTTGACTCCTTATTCATTAAAAACGGAGTTGTATAGAGAAGTTAGCATAGGAAAAGCTAGTAAAGACTTTTACAGAAAATCTTCTTCAGTAAAAGCATATGTACAGAATTTTTAACCTTTTAGGACGGAACCAAAGGCCATCCCAGTGATAGGGCGCATGCCTAGGGAGAAAGTGGTCTCTGGATCAATTCCTCATGGCCTCTAGTTCCTATTCCGGCATGTTGGCCTCCTGGAAGGGAGTCTATGTTGGATATGCAGCCACGTCCTGCATATCTAGGGACGGGAGACCGGTATCTCTCTTAATCGTGAGCTTCCTGGCCTAAGCCTCCGCATGCCATCCTGAATATACTATGGGAGATACTTGGTGTGCATATGGGGGGGCTGTAAGCCCTGTGGGGCAGCTTCATAAGTGTTGGGACTTCGACCTACATTCGATGGCTTGTAGTATATTCAGGGTGACATCAAGAATGTCATCCTTAATATACTATGGGAGATACCTGGTGCGCATATGGGGGGGCTGTAAGCCCTGTGGGGCAGCCTCATAAGTGTTGGGGCTTCGGCCTACATTGGATGGCTTGTAGTATATTCAGGGTGGCATCAAGATGACATCAAGAGCACGGGAAACTTTTGTTAATCAGTTAATTAATCATCGAGTCAGCTTAGCAATGGCAAAGAAAGCTGTAAGACCTTTAGTAATGAAGGAGTCGGCTTTGTAAAGACAGCTGTGAAGCTTTTATTAAAAAAGGAGCTGGTTTAGTAATTAAGGTTCTGTACGTAAGGATAGCAGGGGGGCAGCTTAGCTAGGGGCCTGCTTGTGATAAGTAGTTCTGCTTATAAGGACAGCAGGGGGGCAGCTTAGCTGAGGACTTATCTTTTAGGTTAATTAATCTACGGCCGCGGGAGATGGAGACCTTTTACAAAGAACGGAGAGGGAACCCATCGGGACGCGCAGGAGAAGCTTGGGGGCTGAGGAGATCAGATTTCTGAAAGAATTTAGTTGGGAGGTCGACGCAAAGGAGGAGACAAGTGTTTAGAAGCTTAAACTTTGTCTATTATACAGTTTGGAGGCAGAATTACCTTCTGAACGGACAAGAGACAATCTATTGAGAGGAGATCAGTTTGATGATTAGTGAGAGGTTTTGATTGTCGCTGAAGGGAAGTTGACTCAAGGAGAGGTATAAGAGTTAAGGGTCTGAATTTTACCTACTGGATCGGATTTGAGGTGAATTTGACGGTCTTTGGCAGAGAATTGAGAGACAAAAAGAGAGACGCACAAGAGAGGAAGAGAGAGAGAATTTTTTTTCTATAGTTGAAGAAATTGATGGTGCAGCCGACACTGAAATAAAGTTATTTTGAATCTTGAGAGACATGTCTGTGCACCTGAGTGTCTGCTGAGTGTATGTTTGAGTGTTGGTTTTGTAATTGATGGCGGCAAGAAGCAAGGTTTTGAGATCTCATCGCCAGCAGCAACCTATTTTTCCTTTAGATCGTTTCTCTGATCAATTACAGTCAAGAGGTCCGTCTTCCTCAAGAAAGACTCTCGTCGCGACATCTGGTGCTTCCACTGAGAGCTATTGGGGTGGTTGATTTAGAGAATTGACTAGATTGGGTGGAAAATGGATCACAGTGCTGCTGTACAGGGTGTGGCTGCTGCTCAAGGTGCTCCTATCCAAGGGACTCCTGGTCAGGATGGAATTGGCTCTCAAGGAGGACCTACGGTGGTTCCAACAGCAGCAGTACAGCCTGCCATAGACACGTCTCAGATTCTTCAGGCATTGGCTGTCTTGATTCAGCAGTAGCCTGCAATTGGGAGAGCTGATCAGAAATCCACAAAGGCGTTACAAGCAATAGTGGGTCGATGTGGACAATTTGATGGAGGAGATGGTATTAGGTTCCTGGGGGAGTATGTAGGTGAGATGGAGTTGGTCAAGGCACCTGAAGTTGAGGTAATTCTAAGCTTTGAGTTGACTATTGTCCCTGAACTAAGAGAAAAGATTAGAATTTTACAGAGAAGACATCTAGGTGGGTGGACTTTGTTTGAAAGTGCTCTGAGGGAAGAGTTTTTAGAAGAAGATTCAGAAAGAGTCACCAGAAGGACTCTCATGGATTGGATAGAGTGTCAACCTGGACGTTCCATGAGAATGAATGAGGTGATTCGTGAATTTGAAAAGAGGTACTCTCAGCTTTTTGGTCTAGAGAGGTTAACGTTGGATGCTATGAAGACAGAGTTGTTCTTAGGAGCTCTGGATGAGTTTACAGCAGACAGACTTTGAACTTCATGTTAGCTGATCGTGGAGCTGAAGGGGGAGTGGAAGAGAGTGGAGGAAGCAGTATCTACTCTTGCTAGACAACGTCGTGATAGGATGGCACTGTAGCTAGAGACCTTACCAGAGCATAGAGTAGCTCCTCAGGCTCCTATAATACCTCGTATAATACCTCAGGCACCTATAGTGATTCCTCAAGCACCTGTGGTAGTTCCCCAAGCGATTCTTCAAGCGCCTGCAGTACCTATCCCAGCACAGAGAGGGTCTAGACAGCAGCAACGATCTGTTGAGAATCGAAATCAATAATAATAATAATAATCTGATTGAAGAGCTCACCCAACAGTTGAGAGATTTGAGGGTTGAGATGACTGATTTGAGGAGAGACCAACGACGAATTGCGTCAGGTGCTCGACCTGTAGGAGGAACCTTTATCAGAAGATGTATTTGGTGCGATAGCCCAGATCATCTCAGAGAGGACTGTCAAGACTTAGCGGTTGTCTTGCGGGAGTGTGTAGTCAACTATCAGAATAATAAGTTGTATCTAACCACCACTGGGCAGCCCCTGAACACATATTTTGGAAGAGGAGGAATGAGGAGTTCCCTTCCAACACTTACTGGTGCGAACACTACAACGATGACTGCGGGTTCTGTGGAGGTTGATGTATATACTGGGAGAGTTGAGGTGCGCTCTAATCCAACTATGGTTGAGCAAGCTGTTGAGTTTCCAGTTGAAATGATGAAAAGAGGTGCTGAAAGCATTAGGAGAGCTACTGGATGGAAGAGACCCAGTAGATGCAACTTCTATTCGCGCGTTTTTAGAGACGAGTGGTGAACAAGATGCCATGATCAAAGACAAAAGAAGATGGGACGCTTCTGATTTAGATGCTGGAGTACCAGAGGACAGTGACCGTCGGAGGATTACGAGGAGGAGAGCAGCGGAACAATTACCATCTGTACCAGCTGGTAGATTTCCTGCTGCAGAGGATATACCTTCTACCTCTACAGCTCCACCACCTGCAGTAGATCTTATGGAAGGTGTACAGGATTTGCCACAAGAGACTACTGCTACAGATAGAGTACCGGGTAAGAGATTTACAGCACAAGAAAAAGAAAAAGCTCCAACTTACAAGTTAACTGCAGACATCGAAATAGCAATAGACTTGCGTGTTGTTTTGGAGCAACGCATTTTGGATGCTAGAGTTGAGTTTATTCTTCGTGAAGTGCTTGGTATCACAAAGAGAGAGTTTCATGAGTTGATAATATAGACATCATGAAGAGAAAGAGACAGGTATTGACTGAACAAGTAAGTAGTCAGATGGTTGGAGCAGTAGATGCTATTGGTGTTGATAGGTTTAGAGATGATAAGTATGAGGTATGGGTTGCTGGTCCAGCTGTTATTGAGAATGAAGATGAAGAGTTTGAGGAGGATAAGTCAAGTGCAGACAGCGATTTCAAAGAGAAGCACTGGGCACGAGCGACAATAGAAGGTTCGGCTTGGAGGACTTTCTGAACCAGTACCTGCACTTGTGGATCCCGGGTCGGAGATCAACATCATTTCCAAGGAGGTGTATGAGAAGAGGCAGTGGTCAATCGAAAGGAATCATGGTCGGGTACTTCGTGCTGCAAATAATCAAAAGGGTGAGTTATACGGAGCTTGTCTCAATATGCGTGTAAGGATTGGAGATGTAGAGGTTGATCATCATTTCTTTGTACAGTCATCTGCCTCCTATCCTGTCATACTGGACCAGCCATTCATCACCGCTGTTCAGATGGAGACAAATGTGATGAACGATGGATCTCATTATGCCAGAGTTCGGAGTCTTGATGACATGTACTCAGTACAGTTTTTGAGGTTCGTTCAAGACATGAGCGGAACCGACAAACCCTTAGAGATTCTCAGACGAAGAGATGTAAGGGTTTTCGCAGTCTACTCCTGTAGAGCGGGAAGACAGGGGTGTAGAACCTACTGTTGAGATCACGTCTGAGTTGGAAGCGAGACATGTACAAAAGTCTAGAGGCAGGTGTAATGTACAGAGTTGGCAGTCTGGATTGCTGATGTTTGAGGCAGATGGATGGAGTCGATTTACAAGAGTTGAAGATATGAGAGAAAATACAAAAAAGATGGATGGTGAAACAGATATCAGAGTTGTGGCGTGTAGGAGTTCTGCCTAAAGACGAAGTGGTTTCTGGCTTGTTTGAAGAGTTTATGTCTGTACAGTCAGTTGTTGGTTGGTTAAACAGTGTGAGTAGATTGATGGAAGAGAAAGATAGTATGATGGTGATCCCTATCCACTCTCTACGCATATATGAGGAGGTTGTTACGTACATGCAGTTCTTTCCTCATCCGATGCAGAATAGTGAGGGAAGAGGAGCCGTTTGTTGGTGTGCATTCTCTCAGGAAGCAGACGTCCATGCGAAGTACAAATCTGTATTGAAAAAGATGAGATCGGTAGTAGCTCAACTACCTGCTAACTCTCAGCAGCAAGTAAAGTTAGTAGGGACTGAGCCTATATTGCGTGATCATAGACGAGTAAGACATCAGTTTACTGAGGAGACGTTGAAAGAGCTCCAGATAGGAGGGGATGGTTTCTTGACTGAGGTTGAGAAGACAGTGTTTGAGCAGATGATAATGGATCATGGTAAAGCATTCTCTTTTTCAGCAGAGGAGATTAGGTTGTGTGGACCCAAAGGTTATAGCGCCTATGGTTATATTCACAATCCCTCATGTGCCTTGGGATCTGAAACCGATCTCCGTTCCTCGTGTCTTGTTGCCTAAACTCATCGAGTTGTTGAAAGAGAAGGTACAGATGGGGATACTTGAGCCGTCTATGGGGTCGTATTCTAGCAGGTGATTCACTGTACCCAAGAAGTCAGGAGCTTTGCATTTATTCAAGACCTACAGCTTGCGGATAACGTAACCATTTGTAACGTTGAGACGGGTCTTGTGATTGAGGAGGTAGCGAAGGCATTTGCAGGGAGACCTATCTATTCGATAAGAGATCTATATTCTGGTTATGATCAATTTTTGCTGGCTGTAGAGAGTAGAGATCTAACTACCATACGTACGCCCCTGGGATTGATGCGGATGTGTATTCTTCCACAAGGAGCAACGAACTCGGTGGCTCATATGCAAAATGTGATGCATAAGGTACTAAAGGAATTTGTGCCTGATGTTACTATTCCATTTCTAGATGATATTCTTATAAAAGGTTGCGCGGTTGAAGACAAGGATGAAGCAGTACTTGCGAATGGATGTAGGAGGTTTGTTGCAGATAATATCAGAGATGTAGAACGTATCTTAACTCGTTTGGAGGAGGTACATCTCACCCTGTCAGGAGCTAAGTCCAAGTTTGGTGTGTCTGAGATTTTAGTGGTTGGACATCTGTGTGGTGCTTTTGGAAGGCGATCAAATCCGGAGAAGGTTGAAGCCATAGCTCGGATGACAGACTGTAAGAATATCACGGAGGTTCGACATTTTCTAGGTGCTTGTGTATTTTATCGTTTATCCATTCTTCATTATGCTCATGTTGCTGAGCCTTTGTATGCATTATTGAGGAAGGGTAAGAGGTTTGTATGGACCTCAGTCCATCGAGAAGCTATGAATAGGTTGAAGGAGGTTCTACAGTCTCCACCTATTTTGAGAAGAGTAGACTACGGGTGTGGGTTTCGCGCACCTACCGCCTTGTTGCGCCAGCGGAAGCTCTTGCTCAGTAGGTCACGAAATTCAAACCGCTAATCTGCAAACACAATCACACGTTAGCGTCCATGCACCACTTACCTTATCTCAGTTTGGTCCGGACCGGAGCCGGACCGTCTCTTTATTCATCAAGCTCAGCAGTTCCTAAGTCCCGACCTAGACCCGCCTAGGTCGGTCCCAAACATGAGCAAGTCACAAGATGACTTGGGGCGGACTTTCCATAAAGTCCAGGGTCCTATACGGTGCCTCCAGCACACCTAGCGGCCCAACCGCCCATGATGTCCGTCTGGGTCTAAGCTCTCTAACGGTGGTCTAACCCGCCGACTCGTTGTCGTGTCGGATATTGCGTGAAGGATGTCCAGGAAAACGCGAGGTTCCTGGCTGTGGAGATGCTGTGTGCCAAACAAGACGAGACAGAGAAGAACAACCACGAAAACGAACGCTGCGATATATACCACTCCAAATATATGTACACTGCCGTTTCTTTCTCCTAACAGCACAAAAACTGAGGAACAGACCAGAGCGGTCCGTAACCTGCCTCAAAGCCTTTAAAAACAACCCCTGATTCTCAACCCTGACACAAAAACACCGAAGCGTAGCTCAAAGCAAGAGAAACTTCCCTTTGCTAACAAGCAGAGCCACAACAGTATCACACGATCCAAACCCAAGTCCAAATCACATCCATGTACAAGTTCTTAGCTAAAGCTAGCTATCACAAGCTGTATATAGCCAACCAGAACTCTACCGAACTCAAAAGAGCAAAACTCGTAGCGAAGAAACCGAAAAAGGTCTATCTGTGGACTTCCTCCTTTTGCTGAACGGATTTCAGATGTCGATAGGGTCTCCTCCGCTGACTCAAGAAACCCAAGAAACTTTCAGATCCGACTCCCAACAGTCGAGATATCGTCGATTTTCGGTCGCAGATGACCGAACGTTCAAAAATTCCTCCCTGCGGCTTAAAACCGCACATACCGCACAAACGGATCGTCTAAACTGATATCTGTCTTCTTTGGCAGATAGATCTAGCTACCTTAAACCCAACGAGACTCCAAACAAGCCGTTTGGAGTTCCCTTTGCAAAACCACGCAAGAAATTTGGTCACAGGTTGCAAAAAATTGACGTAAATCGGCTCCCTACGGCTCAAACTCGCTCACCACACCCAAACCAACAATCCAATCCGCACACGGTCTTCTCCTATGAGTAGATGAAGACTCCATGATCGCGTAGGCACCAAGAACGAGGAGCTTGGCTCACCGATCGCGAAGAACAGCCCAACCTCAGGTCGCAGGTGAACAAAAATCTGATGTAAGCGCTTCCCTGCGAGCCAATTTCACTCAGAACTTCCAAACCGCCCGATGAAAACTGGTATCGTCTTCAATTTCCTGTAGAACTCGGTGTTCTGATCCCGACGGATCCAAGGACAGCAAGTTTGGACTCCGGAACGGCCCGAACGGTCCAACTCTCCTTCACAGATAACTGAAAACCCCAAATCTCTTTCCTGCGTCTCAATTTCTCTCAGTATGCACTCCCCGATCCGTCTCTTCCCAAACCGTTTGAACCAGTGCGTAGCCTGCACAGATCTGAACCCAACGACGCCTTACGCGCTTGCATTGGACTCCTAAATCTCCCGAACCGTCTGTTGACAGATCGCATGTGCAAGCTAGCCCCTAAGCTGCCCCCTTGTTACAGTCTCTGTACGTACAGTTCTCTCCTGAATAATAAGAAGCAGGCCCCTTGCGTCTTTGATATAACGCCTGAAGCCCTAAATACCCACTCAGCAAGTAACTAGAGGCTTAGCTTGATTTTACCTTCTTTCGAATCGCATATCTTCTTCTCTGGATGTCCAAATGAAGTAAACAAGATGCCCATGGAAAGCTGACAGCGAGCTCTACTTATCTATGTGATGAAAGTGAAGATCCGAAGTTGCGCCAAAAGCAGGCTCTCTGCGGCTCAAATTCGCTCACCACACCCAAACCAACAATCCAATTCACTTATAGTCTTCTCCTATGCGTACTTGAGGACTCCCTGATCGCGTAGGCACCAAGAACGAAGAGCTTGGCTCACCGATCGCGAAGAACAATCCAATCTCAGGTCGCAGGCGATGAAAAACCTGACGCAAGCGCTTCCCTGCAAACCAATTTCACTCAGAACACCCAAACCGTCCGATGAAAACTCGTATCGTCTTCAATTTCCTGAAGAACTCGTTGTTCTGATCCCGATGGATCCAAGGACAGCAAGTTTGGACTCCGGAACGGCCCGAACGGTCCAACTCTCCTTCACAGGTAACTGAAAACCTCAAATCTCCTTCATGCGTCTCAATTTCTTCCAGAACACAACCCCCGATCCGTCTCTTCAAGAACCGTCTTAACCCACACATAGCCTGCACAGATCTGAACCCAACGACGCCTTGCGCGTTTGCATTGGACTTCCAAATCTCTCGCACCGTCCGCTGACAGGTCGCAGGCGCAAGCCCCTTAAGCAGCCCCCTTGCAAGAGTCTTTATACGTA
Organism: Asterella californica; assembly: GCA_036924285.1. Classification (NCBI taxonomy): domain Eukaryota; kingdom Viridiplantae; phylum Streptophyta; class Marchantiopsida; order Marchantiales; family Aytoniaceae; genus Asterella; species Asterella californica. The sequence goes on along the minus strand of JAYKYS010000006.1, from coordinate 24,420,370 downwards.
CGAAGTTCAACCCTCAATAATAAGAAGCAGGCCCCTTGCGTCTTTGATATAACGCCTGAAGCCCTAAATACCCAGTCAGCAAGTAACTAGGGGCCTAGCTTGATTTTGCCTTTTTTCAAATCGCATAACTTCTTCTCTGGATGTCCAAACGAAATAAACAAGATGCCCATGGAAAGCTGACAACGAGCTCTATCCATCTATGCAATAAAAGTAAAGATCCGAAGTTGCGCCAAAAGCTCGTAAGCTGGGGCCTAGCTTGTTTTCTCCATCTTCCGAGTCTTGTAACTTCTTCACTATGCGTCCAAACGAAGTAGGCAAAGTGCCTATGGAATGCTGACAAGGAGCTCTATCCACTGGTGTGATAAAAACAAAGATCCGAAGTGGTGCCATAAACCTGTAAGCTGGGGCCTAGCTTATTTTCTCTATCTTTCGAGTCCTGTAACTTCTCCACTAGGCGCCCAAACGAAGTAGACAAGATGCCTATGAAAAGCTGACAAGGAGCTCTACCCATCTATGCGATGAAAATGGAGATCTGAGATTGTGCCAAAATCCGTAAGCTGGGGCCTAGCTTGTCTTCTCATGAGTGTCTTTGGAGCGACAAGCATCGAAGTTTGTATTTCATGTAGGAGCCGGTCCACGACACGACATCGTTCCCTAGTCTTGTCCCATCCCTTACATCGTTCCTAAGTCCAAACGTCCAAGTCTGGATCGGAACGTGCCTTAGAACCGGCCCAGCCATCACCTCATGCCCCAGAGTCCGCCCGTCGAACCCTGGGGTCGGGTGACTCGTCCTGGCCCACCCAGGCATCGAGCCCCCTCATATATACTTCAGGGGATCGACGGCCCCCCCTCCTCTTTGGTCCCTGAAAATTATACCACAACCTGATTGTGGTTCGGCCATAACTTCCAGCTCGGAGGTCACATCGAGGAGTGTTATATATCACTGGAAAGCTCTCGACGAGACCTTTCCAATGATACCTCACTCGCCTCGAGATCTTACGTGGAGCTCCGTCCACGACCTAAAACGTCTCTGGAGCTCCAACACTTAGCCATTTTTTGGAAATCTGTGGTCCAGACCCAGACTCGAACCCTGTGGTTCATCTGCGTCTCGGACCCACGTCTCGGTCCCACGTCTCAGACCTATGTTTGAGACTCATTTTTCAGCCTGTTCCCATACTCGCCCCCTTAGGTCAACGTTCGTCTAGGGCCTTCTTGGAGTAGGCCTTTAAGTCTTAACCCAATGTTCCAACCTTGGTTCAGAGAACCACTTAAGGTTCATCTGATCCCGACTTCCCGGCCAAGCCGTTAAGTTCTACTCGCAGCGTTAACAACCTAGCGCAAGTCCGCTAGGGTTCTGTTGTTCGCGTCTGCGCCCGATCTTGAGGATGAGGATCGCGACACTCACCCCACTTTGGAGGTTGATGCCCTCATCAACAATGATCCTTTAAGTTAACCCAAGTTCAAAATGGGTAGCCAACCCCTTGGCGTTAGAATTGCGTTCTGGTAGCTAACCCGCAATTCCCTTCTTGGCTTGAGTCTTAAGTTGTCGCTAGAACACTTAGAATATTTCAACTAGTCTCGGGAAAAGCCTTACCTTTTTGGCTTACCCTAAACAAAACTAGTTGACAATTTCTAAACATTCTACTTAAGACTCTAACTTGCTAACTATAAGTATTCACACCTACTTACAAGGTCCCCCGAAACTCACTTTCCGGTCGCAATCTGATTTGACTTAGACGCGCGACTAAGTCTACTTTGTAGAAAACCACAAAGCAAGATCACCCCAAGCCCCAAGACAAGTATGAAATTTCATACTTGCTTTGCCAACGCTACGACAAACCTAAGTCTTGACATCAAGACTTAGTCTTGATTTAGATGCTTATCCAAACCAGCTCGCTTCCTTTGAGTGTGCTTCGTTCCTCCTCTTGACAACATCCTAGGCATCTAATCAGAACTAGTCATAGCCATGCACTACCAATACACTTAGACCAATTTTCAAGAAACAAAATCTTTATTTCCAAACACAGTTAAAGCTACAAAGTCCATCGGCCCAAATCGCCTCAAGTTGCTACTCGTATGGTTCGCCGTTTCTTCACTCCTCGCTGGAAGGAGATGTCCTCATCTTGCTAACGTCCTTGTTGTCCTTATCGTCGTTTGAAGAGGTCTAATACTTCACTCGTATGTGCGAGATCTTCCTCTGGCACCCAAGTTGCTTCCTTCAAATGGTAACCCCGTCATTTGACCAAGTACTCCATCCGGTTTGATTTGCGCCGAGATCGCAAAATGGACTCCACCTCATATTCTGCTACGCCTTGCACGACATCAAGTTGAGGCCTAAGAACCTGTTTGCGCTCCGGTCGCAAATCATCCTTGAAGTGTTTCTTTAATAAAGAAACATGGAAAGTCGGATGCAACTGCCACTCGCGAGGAAGGTCTAACGTATAGACATCTTCGTGTGGATTTTTCACAATGACAAAAGGTCTTGCGAACTTTGATGAAAACTTCGTCGATATTTCCTTCGGAAGTGTGAAGTTTTTCGTACTTAACCATACTTCTTTGCCCACTTGAAACTTCACTTGCCGCCGATGCTTGTTTACCTGCTTCGTGTATCGTTGCTGCGCTATCGAGTTGAGAGTTTTCCTGGGAAGGGCGGAACCTTCTGGCTGTGATAGGTCTTGAAGGCTGTGTTCAATCTACTCAGGGAAGTGTTGGACTTCAGGCTATGGTTGCTTACTACAGAGGTAGGCTTCAGATCAAAAGGGAACAGTATAAACACTCACTCAGGTCGAATTGACCCTCCAGTATGTTCAGGAAGCGAAAATCAGATCAGACTAGCAATAATAAGGTCAGACAGCGAACTTTAACAGTCCAGAAGCAGAAACATACAATGGTTCAGGCTTCAAAACTCCTCCTACATGTAAGTGAGGCCCTACTGACCATACACACGAAGTTTCAGCTTGAGATCAAATCAGAGTGTCGAGATATGGGCAGAAACGTTCTGAGCAGAGAAATTACGACAATTTCTGGTACCCAGACAGCTATTTCGACCTAGAACAGAGAATTGGCTCGATCACTTTCGAAGATTCTTACAGGATTTGCAGTAAACAGCTTGCTGAACACTCCTGTGAAGTTGGGTCTCCTGATTGTACACAGAACTCCAGATCTCGCTCTCTGAAGTTGGTGCTCTAGATTGAGAGCTTTTCGGACCCCCTCTGCTTCAGCGGTCGCCCCGAATTACTCACAGACTCAATTGACATGAAAATTTGGGGACAGTCGTAGCCCTGCTGCCAATGAACGAGACCTCGAAGGTTTGAAGCGATTTTCTCAAATCTACTGCGATTGACACCGAAAACCCCAAAATCAACAGAAGTGCTACAATTCTGGCACAAATCGAACTTCAATCAGCCATAACTCCTTCTTTATTGCTTCAAATCGATCAAAAATTTCGCTGACAGTGCTTGGCACGACGAACCCTATCTCCCTGTGCTCTCAGATTTTGAAGACTTCTCTCCAAATGCTCGAACTCCTCTTAAGACCCCTACTACTAAGTTTAGCAGTACACAAAGACAAAATTGGACCAATGGGAGTTCATAGCTTCACTCCCCTGTCCTTTTGTGTCCCAAACCATGTGGTGACTTGATTTTGCACATAGGCTATCACGTCAAGCCCCTAAAGTGCCAGCGTAACCCCTAAATTACATGCGAAGACATGTAAAATGACACGTAATCCCGAAAGATAACCTAACCTCGCTAGGAAGCATGCATGGGCGACACGTAATTACAACCCATGAGCTTAACTCCATCTACATGGTAATCAACCTACTAAGACTCAAAAATATATAACAACCTCCAGTGTCGACTTCTCTGAGGTCTTAATTTCACTCAGAGAGACTAACGCTTGACAGAGAGGTGAATTGTTTACAATGTAAAATGATTCACATCACGACATCCACCCCCTCCAAACCTGCACATCCTCCGGCATGTGCCAACCTCTTCAGTCTTCTGTCTGTCCTTCATCATCGTCACTCCTCCTCCGTCTCAACCACTTCAGTAGCCGAGTCGTCTTCGTCTCTTGGCATCCTCTGCTCAGACTCCAGGAAACTGAAAAAGTCTACTGATCCTCCACGTTGTTTGAACAACTTCATTCGCTTGCCGGCCACAGATAGTTTCAAAGGAGTACCATCCAGCTCACGTAAACTATAAGTGGCATTCTCATAAACATCTAGCACAACATAAGGCCCGAACCATCTTCGCGAGAACTTACGAAGTGTAGAATGCTGGTTCTCCAGCGTGCTATCATACACCAGAACCCAATCACCAACACATATTGGCTTTGGTCGTAGTCTGTGAGTCTTGTCGAAACGGCTCTTTGTTTCTGACTCGAGCCACCTTCAGCTTCTCTTGCGCCTCAGCAAGATCCTCCTCCTTTCGCTCCAACTGCCTAGTTCGTAAAGCAAGGAGTGAAGTATGATCTATACCATCTTCCCACGGTAGCGTAGCCCACGTAGGAAAGTCCTCCTCAGCAGGCATGATCGGTTTCTGCCCCAACATAAGCTCAACTGGCATATAACCAGTCGTAGTACAGTGTGTAGTTCTATCAGCCCATAAAGCGAATAGAAGTAGTCTCGGCCATTCTCTAGGCCTACCATCACATGCTTTCACTAAAGCATGAACGATAGAAGGGTGTCCTCGCTCACTCTTACCAATCCCTTCTGGATTCATGGCAGTAGTAAGTCGAAGCTTTACTCCATAACGAGCAAAGAACTCCTTCGCTTCTGCACCTCTCAGCTCGCCCCTATCTGCTCGTAATCTTCCAACAGATCCATAACGACAGATAATATCTTCCAGTACGAATCTACATATGTTCTCTGTAGTATTCGTCCGTAGTGCTCGTCCCTCCACGTAGTTGGAGAGATCTTCCCGAGCTAACACCAAGTAGCGCATCCCCATAGTCCCGGCGGCATCATCACAAGATCAAGGACCCACGAAAAATGAATACTAGGTGGGTAGGTAGGTACAAGTTCATCTCTGTAGCGAACCTTGGAGTAGAACTGACAGTGCAGACACGACCCAACAAAATCCACTACGTCTGGATACAAACCCTTCCACCAGTATCGCTCTTTCATCTTCGTGACGTAGCCCACACTCCACGGTGTCCTGCCCACAAGGTGTCATGAAACTCCTTCAGCAGATTCAGCTTTGTCGGTTGATCATCCACCACTCTAGCCAACATCCCATCTCTTCTCTTCGGACGTTTCCACAGATAACCTTCACGTAGAAGGTAACCGTACGCTTTTCTTCTGATCTCCTTAAACTCTGCATCACTCCATCCTTCTCTCCTACATAATAAACTCAGATAATAACCGATATCGCGGAACTTTTCCGTGTAGAACTCCTCGTAGAACGGCAGTGGTTCCAAGTCTGAAGTCTGCTGACCAACTTGGCACCAAACGTCTCTCTTCTCCTCATCTTCGACTTCAGTAATCATCTCTTCTTCATCTGTATAACAAGCCCTAGATAACATGTCTGCAACAGGATTATCCTTTCCTGCTATATGCTTCAGCTCAGGGTTCATACTCCAGATATAAGCAATCCATCGTAGCATTGCTATGTCTGGAGTATTACAGTTTGCTATCATACCTAGCAAAGGTAAATAGTCTGTTTCTAGTATCACACGTGCACCTATCAAGAACTCTCGGTCTACCTTCAAAGCAGTAACAGCTCCCCACAATTCACGCTTCACTTGAGGATAGTTACGTTGCCTATCTGTTAAGATTCGAGCTCCAAATCTAGAAACAAACCGCACACCATCTGCATCTTCTTGACCAACTGTCCATCCAATCGCCTTTGGACTCGTGTCAACAGTCAGTATGATAGGTCTTCCGCTCTCGTAGCTAAGCCTCCTCAGTATAGGTGGAGACTTCAGAATCTCCTTCAGCTGCTCCATCGTCTCATGATGTTCTTGCCGCCAAGTAAACCTCTTCCCTTTTCTCAAAAGTGCATACAGAGGCTCGGCAATGTGTGCATAATGCGGAATACTCACACAAAAGAACACACAAGCTCCTAAAAATCGTCGAACCTCAGTGATGTTGGTACAGTCTGCTATCCTTGCTATAGCATCTACCTTCTCTGGGTTCGGCCGTCTTCCAAAAGTACCGCATAAATGACCCACCACCACAATCTCTGACATTCCAAAACGAGATTTGGTACCTGACAGAGTAAGGTGTACCTCTTCCAAGCGCATCAGAATCTTCTCCACATCTCGGATGTGGTCTGCAACGAACTTTCTGCAACCATCAGCAGTCATAGTTTCGTCCTTGTTCTCCATCGGACATCCTTTCATGGAGATATCATCAAGAAGTGGGATGGTAACCTCAGGTACAAACTCTCGTAACACCTTATGCATCGCGTTTTGCATATGAGCTACTGAGTTTGTCGCACCCTGAGGAAGAGTACACATCCGCATCAACCTCAAAGGTGTACGCATGGTAGTCAAGTCTCTACTCTCCAAAGCAAGCTGAAACTGATCGTAACCCGAAAACAGATCTCCAATATAATAGATAGATCTTCCAGCAAATGCCTCGGCTACTTCATCAACCACAGGTCCTGTTCCCACGTTTCGTATCGTGATGTTGTTGGCAGGCTGCAAGTCTTGGATGAAGCGTAAAGCTCCTGTCTTCTTAGGTACTGTGAACCATCGGCTAGAGTACGGAGCCATAGATGGTTCAAGAATACCCATCCGCATCCTCTCCTTCAGTAACTCAATAACCCTCGGTAGCAAGGCACGAGGGACTGGAATCGGTTTCAAGTCCCAAGGTACGTGAGGAACAGTGAAGATAACCATCGGAGCTATCACACTAGGATCCACACAACCAATCTCCCCAGTTGAGAAAGAAAATGCCTTATCATGGCTAACTATCATCTGCTTAAAAGCTTGTTTCTCCACTTCAGTCAAGAAGCCACCCCCTCCTATCTGGAGTTGCTCGAGTGTCTCTTGAGTAAACTCGTGTCCTATCTGTTTAGGATCTCTCAGTACAGGCTCCGTGGCAGCTAACTCCATCTGCTGTCGTGAATCAACAGGTAACTGGGTCGCCACTGGTTTCACCTTCTTCGCTACAGTTTTGTATTTGGTGTGAACCTCTGCTTCTTCACGAGAGCCACACCAGCAGATTGCATCCTTCCATCCACTCTCCAGTCTCGGATGAGGACGAGATTGCAAGCACGAGGCAATCTCCTCATAGACCTTACGAGAGTGGATAAGGATAACCACCCTTCCTCCCATCTGCTCCATCGACTTATCTACATCATCCAGCCAACGAACAAAAGACTGTACACCTACAAACTCCTCGTAAATACCAGAAATCATCTCATCTTCACTCAGAACTCCTGTACAACGCAGATTTTCTGCATACTTCTCCATCTGCCTTCTACTCTTCTCAGTCAAATCCTCTACTCGCGTGAACTCACTCCAATCATCAGAACTGAAAGTCATCAAACCAGATTTCCAACTATGTACAGTGTAGTCGTTCTCAGAATCTTGAGCAACCTCTTCGTCAGCCTCTTGTGATCCACAGGCTGCTCAAGCGGGATCATAGCAACAGCAGATCCGTCACTCTTGGTATCTCGTCCTACAAGAGTGGGTTCTGAAAACCCTTACTCCTACAGATAGGAGAATCTCTCAAAGTCTGTCTGTTTCGTTCGTGGTTCGAACGAACGGTCAAAAACTGCACAGAACGTCTATCATCTGGACTACGGATCCTAGCATAGTGAGATCCATCATCCATCACCTTCGTCTCCATTCTAACTGCGGTGATATAAGGTTGACCAAGAATTACAGGATAAGAAGCAGAAGACTGCACGAAGAAGTGCTGATCTACCTCCACATCACCCAGCTTCACTCTCACGTTAGGACAAGCGCCGTATAACTCACCCTTCTGGTTGTTTGCAGCTCGTAGCACCCAACCATGGTTCAGTTCGATAGACCATTGTCCTCTTTCGTACACCTCCCGTGACATGATGTTGATCTCTGAACCGTGATCAACTAATGCAACAACAGGTTCAAGACTGCCGAGACGAACTCGTGTAGCCGTCGTAGCACGAGCCTAGTGTCTCTTTCTGAAGTCACTATCAGTAGCTGGACTCTCATCGCCAGCTTCATCATCATCGAATTCAGCAGTATTGGTACCAGCAACTAACGCTTCTTGCTGGTACTCTGTATCATCAGCCTCTTGAAAATGCACCTTGCCGAACTCTGCATCATTCATAGAAGCTCCTATCACATGAATCATCTGACTTTCTACCTGCTCGGACATCACCTGTCTCTTCCGCTTGATGATGTCGATGATCAGCTCGTGAAACTCCTTCTTCGCAATTCCAAGAACTTCCCGAAGAGAAAACTCGATTCGCGCGTCAAGTATTCTCTGCTCCAAGATGCCCTTGAGATTAGTTGAAGTCTCGATATCAGCTGCCAACTTGTAAGCCAGTCCCTTCCCTTTCTCTTGGGCAGTAAACCGTCTACCAGCAGTCGTTGGCTCTTGCTGGGATCTCTGCACGTCCTCCATCGGACCCGGTGTAGGTGGAGGAGCTGCAGAAGTAGATGAGACGTCTTCTGGATGGGCTGCCCGTCTCCTTGTGACCCTCCGTCTATCTCCAGTCTCCTCTGTAACTCCAGTATCAAGTTCAGAGGCTTCTCGCCGCCTCTTCTCCTCCACAAAAGCATCCTGCCAGTGAACGTGTCTATCCACGTCCAAGAATGTTTTGATAGACGCAGCATCAACAAGGTCTCCCCACCCTGTGACCCTACGGATAGTTTCTGCTCCTCTCTTCAGTACTTCAGAAGGAACTTGAATAGGTTTCTTCTCAGTAGTCCTATCTAGCAACGTAGGACTAGAAGAAACTTCAATGTGACCGGCATATACATCAGGATTTACCGGTGGTGCCATCAATGCATGTACAGTTGCAGCAGCTGTAATCTGAGGTAGACTCCTCATGCCTCCTCGTCCAAACTGCGTGCTTAACGGCTCTCCAGTAGAAGAAAGGTGTAGCCTACCGTTCTGGTAGCGAACCACACCATCTCGCAGAGCAGCCGTGAGCTCTTGACAGTCTCCTCGGAAATGATCTTGACTGTCACACCAGATACATCTACGAACAGGAGCACCTCCTGGACGTGCAGCAGCAGGCGCCGGTGGCTGCTCTCTCTGCAGGCCAGCTAACTCCACTTTCAGTTCTCTCATCTGCCGAATCAGATCTTCGATCTGGTTCTGCTGTCCATGGTTCTCTGCAGATCTCTGAACCGGTGCCCTTTGCGCAGGAACTTGCACAACTGGCATCAAAGGTACTGCAGCCGGGACAGCAGGTCTGGGAGCAAGAGCCGGAGATTGTTGTACTTGAGGAGCAGTGCGAGGTTGAGCGGTTATTTCTGCAAGCGGACGTCCTCCCACAGCTACTCTTCCCCTCCTCTGCCTCGTTAGTACGGCAACAGCATCCTCAACTCTTCCCCAGTCGGTAGTAACTCCTCCTTCAGCCGATCGGTCAGCCAACATAAAGCATAACCGATCTGCCGTAGCATCATCGATAGCTTGCAGAAAAAGTTTAGTTCTCCTAGCATCTAGAGTTATGCGCTCTAGAGTTGAGAGTTGTCGGTATCTCCGATCAAACTCTCTCAACATCTCATTCAGGTTCATCATACGACCAGGTTGCTGCTCAACCCAGTCCAGAAACGTTCTTCTAGTGACTCTCTCTGAATCTTCTTCGAGAAACTCCTCTCGAAGAGATCGTTCGAAACTCATCCAGACACCTAGATTTCTTCTCTGTACATCCCTTACCTGGTCCCGCAACTCAGGGATTACAGCTAACTCGAAACTCCCTATCATCTCAGCATCAGTAACTCTAACTAGTTCCATCTCTCCTCTGTATTCACGCAGATATATAGAAATATCTCTACCTTCAAATCTACCGCATCTATTCACAATTGCTTGCAAAGCCTTGGTAGACTTCAACTCACCACCTCCAATGATCGGATGTTGTTGGACCAGGGCCGCAAGTGTCTTCAGAATCTCAGCCGTATCTAGACCAGATGCAGATGTCGCTGTAGCCGCTGGTGCTACAGAAGGAGCTGCAGTAGACGTAGATGCAGCAGGCGTAGAAGTAGCAGCAACAGCACTTTTGCGATCCATCTCTTCTCCTTGTAGTGAACTCAACCTTCTCAATCAATCACCCCAAGAGCTCTCGGTGGAAGCACCAGATGTCGAGTTGAGAGTTTTCCTGGGAAGGGCGGAACCTTCTGGCTGTGATAGGTCTTGAAGGCTGTGTTCAATCTACTCAGGGAAGTGTTGGACTTCAGGCTATGGTTGCTTACTACAGAGGTAGGCTTCAGATCAAAAGGGAACAGTATAAACACTCACTCAGGTCGAATTGACCCTCCAGTATGTTCAGGAAGCGAAAATCAGATCAGACTAGCAGTAATAAGGTCAGACAGCGAACTTTAACAATCCAGAATCAGAAACATACAATGGTTCAGGCTTCAGAACTCCTCCTACATGTAAGTGAGGCCCTACTGACCATACACACGAAGTTTCAGCTTGAGATCAAATCAGAGTGTCGAGATATGGGCAGAAACGTTCTGAGCAGAGAAATTACGGCAATTTCTGGTACCCAGACAGCTATTTCGACTTAGAACAGAGAATTGGCTCGATCACTTTCGAAGATTCTTACAGGATTTGCAGTAAACAGCTTGCTGAACACTCCTATGAAGTTGGACCTCCTGATTGTACACAGAATTCCAGATCTCGCTCTCTGAAGTTGGTGCTCTAGATTGAGAGCTTTTCGGACCCCCTCTGCTTCAGCGGTCGCCCCGAATTACTCACAGACTCAATTGACATGAAAATTTGGGGACAGTCGTAGCCCTGCTGCCAATGAACGAGACCTCGAAGGTTTGAAGCGATTTTCTCAAATCTACTGCGATTGACACCGAAAACCCCAAAATCAACAGAAGTGCTGCAATTCTGGCACAAATCGAACTTCAATCAGCCATAACTCCTTCTTTATTGCTTCAAATCGATCAAAAATTTCACTGATAGTGCTTGGCACGACGAACCCTATCTCCCTGTGCTCTCAGATTTCGAAGACTTCTCTCCAAATGCTCGAACTCCTCTTAAGACCCCTAATACTAAGTTTAGCAGTACACAAAGACAAAATTGGACCAATGGGAGTTCATAGCTTCACTCCCCTGTCCTTTTGTGTCCCAAACCACGTGGTGACTTGATTTTGCACATAGGCTACCACGTCAAGCCCCTAAAGTGCCAGCGTAACCCCTAAACTACATGCGAAGACATGTAAAATGACACGTAATCCCGAAAGATAACCTAACCTCGCTAGGAAGTATGCATGGGCGACACGTAATTACAACCCATGAGCTTAACTCCATCTACATGGTAATCAACCTACTAAGATTCAAAAATATATAACAACCTCCAGTGTCGACTTCTCTGAGGTCTTAATTTCACTCAGAGAGACTAACGCTTGACAGAGAGGTGAATTATTTACAATGTAAAATGATTCACATCACGACAGCGCCTTCTCGAGGTTCTTCTTAACTTGCTCCTCGCGCCGCTGCATTGTCGTCACCAACTCTTCAGCTGATGTTTGCCGTGTTCTTGGTCGTGCCGATGTCGAACTCCCTGCAAGAGTCAAGTCAAGAGGTCCTTCTGGCTCACGTCCGTAAGCCAGCAAAAAAGGCGATTCGCCGGTTGCCGAATACTTCGTGGAATTGTAGTAATACTCCGCAAGACTGAGCCACTCCGTCCAATCGCTTTGATCCGCGCTCACATAATTCCCCAAGTACTGATTCAGAATCGAGTTAACTCGTTCCGTTTGCCCATCTGCTTCTGGATGAAAGGCGGTACTAAATTTTAACTTAGTCCCCAATTTTTGGAACAAGTGTTTCCAAAAGGCACTTGTGAACTTGGAGTCTGTATCTGAAATAATACTCCGAGGTAATCCATGTGAAAGGTTCCACCAAGTATCTAGGAACAACCGAGAAGTCGTGAACGCTGTTGCAGTATCCAAGGTCGGAGCAAACTTCGCTAGTTTGCTAAACCGATCAACTATCACAAAAATCGCGTTGTATCCATTCGAGTCAGGCAGAGAGGTAATGAAGTCCATGCTAATGCTTTCCCAAGGTCTGACTGGAATCGGCAGAGGGTGAAGCAACCCTTGTTTCTTCTCATAAGAAACGCGGTTTGCTTGACAGGTTACACATGTTTTCACAAAGTGGGAAACATCGTCTTTCATGTGGGGCCAATAAAACTTTTTAGCTATCACTGCTAAAGTGGACTTTTCTCCTTTATGGCCTGATAAGAGCACATCGTGAGATTCTTTTAACAACTTGGTCCTAAGTTTTCCTTGTCCCACATAAACCCGACTTTGCTTGAACATGAGTAAACCATGCCTTAGCTGCATGTTCTGCAACTTCACTCCTCGCTTGAGTTGTTCCAGGTACTCCTTCGCTTGGTCATCGCCCATGTAACCTTCACGTATCCGTCTCTCCAAGTCTGACTCCTTAGGATACATAGCTCGCAAAATCTGTGTTGACGATGGAAGATATTCCTCCTTGCGACTCAAGGCGTCAAGAACCACATTGTCCTTGCCCGCTGTCGTGATGTGAATCATTTCACATAGTAAATGATTCACTTCTCTGTCAGGCGTTAGTCTCTCTGAGTGAAGTTAAGACCTCAGAGAAGTCCATTTTTGGATGATGTTATATATTTTGAGTCTTAGTAGGTTGATTACCATGTTGATAGGGGTTTAAGCTCATGGGTTGTATTTGCGTGTCACCCATGCACGCTTTCTAGCTGATTTAAGTTATCTTTCGGGGCTGCGTGTCATTTTAGATAGTTTAAGTTTTACGCTGGCACTCTAGGGGGCTTGACGTGGTAGTCTATGAGTGTAGATAAGTTACCAGGTAGTTTAAGGCACAAAAGGACAGTCAAGTGGAGCTTTGAACTCCCATTGGTCCATTTTTGTCTTTTGTTAAACTCTAAGTTTAGAAACAGAGCTCTAAAGAGGATTTCGAGCAATTGGTGAGGAGACTTCAAAATCTGAGAGCACAGGGAGATAGAGTTCGTCGTGCCAAGCACTTTCAGCGAAATTTTTGATCGATTTGAAGCAATAAAGAAGGAGTTATGGCTGATTGAAGTTCGATTTGTGCCAGAATTACAGCACTTCTGTTGATTTTGAGGTTTTCGGTGTCAATCGCAGTAGATTTGAGAAAATCGCTTCAAACCTTCGTGGTCACGTTCACTGTCAGTAGGGCTACGACTGTCCTCAAATTTTCATGTCGATTGAGTGACAGAGTAATTCGAGGCGACCGCTGAAGCAGAGGGGGTCCGAAAAGCTCTCAATCTGGAACAGCAACTTCAGAGAGCGAGATCTGGAATTCTGTGTACAATCAGGAGGTCCAACTTCACAGGAGTGTTCAGTAAGCTGTTTACTGCAAATCCTGTAAGAATCTTCGAAAGTGATCGAGCCAATTCTCTGTTCTAGGTCGAAATAGCTGTCTGGGTATCAGAAATTGTCGTAATTTCTCTGCTCGGAACATTTCTGCCCATATCTCGACACTCTGATTTGATCTCAAGTTGAAACTTCGTGTGTATGGTCAGTAGGGCCTCACTTACATGTAGGAGGAGTTCTGAAGTCTGAACCATCATATATTTTTGATTCTGGACTGTTAAAGTTTGCTGTCTAACCTTATTACTACTAGTCTGATCTGATTTTCACTTCTTGAACATACTGGAGGGTCCATTCGACCTGAGTGAGTGTTTATATTGTTCCCTTTTGATCTTAAGCCTACCTCTGTATTGTAAGAAACCGTAGCTTGAAGTCCAACGCTTCCCTGAGTAGACTAAACACAGCCTTCAAGATCTATCACAACTAGAAGGTTCCGCCCTTCCAAAGAAAACTCTCAACTCGACACCGCTTTGTGGATTAATTCCACGTTCATGAGCGCCAAGGTATCATGCCACCATAGTTGCTTTGGCGTCACCCGATCTTGTGTCTCAAAATACTTGAGTGAAATGTTGTCAATATACACTTGGGTTTTGTGGAGTTCCAAGTAATGCCGCCACTTCCTCAAGCAATGAACCACCGCAAACAGTTCCTTCTCGTGAGTCGGCCATCGACTCTCCGTCCCAGATAACTTCTTGCTTTCGTACGCTACAGGTTTCCATCTTGCACCAACACTCCGCCAATCGCATAGTCGCTCGCGTCCGTGTGCACCTCGAATGATTTGTCAAACTCTGGCAGCTTCAAAACTGGCACCTTTGATAAAATAGTTTTGATCGTCTGAAATGCATCATCCACCTCCTTGGTCCGACTTACCTGTGCGTCTTTGCCCGTCCAGTCCGTCAACGGCTTCGTGATCTTTGAAAACCCCTTCACATACTTACGGTAGAACAGCGCCAATCCTAAGAATCGCCGCATCCCCTTCACTGTAGTTGGAGGCTCCCAAGTCACAATCGCGTCCACCTTCTGCATATCCGGGCCGACTCCTTCTGCACTAATGACATGTCCCAAGAAGTTAATGCGCTCCAAACCAAACTCACTCTTGCCAATGTTGGCAAACAGCTTATGCTCCCGCAGCTTCGTCAACACCACCCTTAGCTGCTCCGCGTGCAACTCCAAGGTTTTGGAGTAGATCAAGATGTTGTCGATGTAGACAATGACAAACTCATCCATCTCTTCGCAAAAAATTGTGTTCATCAATGTAGTGAACGTCGAAGGGGCGTTGCAGAGTCCAAATGGCATCACCACGAATTCAAACGATCCGTATCTGGTTCGACAAGCGGTCTCCTCAACATCTGGGTCAGCTATCCAGATCTGATAATATCCTGACTTCAAGTCTATCTTGCTGAAGTACTTTGCGCCCGCTAACCTATCAAAGAGGTCGTCTATCCTTGGTAAGGGATAATTATTCTTCACCTTCATCTTATTGAGTGCACGATAATCTACGCAGAGTCGTAACTTCCCATCCTTCTTCAAACTAGGGCTCCATAAGGTGACTTGCTGGTTCGAATATATCCCCTCGCTAATAGCTCGCCGAGTTGTTTTTTCAACTCAAGGAGTTCCACCTGATTGAGTCGATAAGGGGCTTTGGAAGGTGGTTCCGATCCTGGCAAGACTTCGATCTTGTGATCCACCACCCGCCTTGGAGGTAACTCAGCAGGTAACTCATACGTCAAGACATCCTCAAACTCCTTAATCACTTCGCGAAGCACCTCCGGAAGTTTAGTCGCGTCTCCTGATGTTTCTTCTTGTCCGCCACCCGTCATCAAATCTACAACCCGCATTAAACACATGACTCCGTCGTTGAAGTCCATTTGTTTACCTTTGATCAAATTCACTACAAAGTCGTCAATTTTCCGCATCTTTCGGATCAGCCTCACTCCCAGCTTCCGCCCTTTAACTCTAACGTTTAACCTTAAAGGTTTTCGCCTAAGTTCCACTTCAAACCTGTCCAAGAAAGTGTTCTCCAAAACCGCATGGATATCATCCATCTCGCACACCGTGAAGTTCTCTGTGAACTCCAACTTCCCACACGCAAGTCGTACGTCCAAGGCCACTTCAGAAGTTTGGTACGTCTTGTCCTTGGCAAAGCGTACCTGAATAGGCTTGTCTGCCTTGGAGGTAGACAAGCCCAACTTCTTCACCAACTTTGGACTTATGAAGGAGTGAGTCGCTCTTGTGTCCACAAGAAAAGTAACATCACGGTTAGCAATCTTGGCTTGTAGAAACATCAATCCCGACGTCTTCTTCGTGGTTCTCAAGGTCACAGTCATCTGGCCCTCCAACAAGTCCTTTGCAACAAACACATTCATGCTACAGTTACTAACCTTAGGTTTCGTGCACCCCTTAGCAATGTGGCCCGCCTCGCCACAGTTGTAGCAAGTAAATTTAGCGCCATTGCCCTTTTGAGGTGTCTGTCCCTTAGGTTTCACTCCTGTTTGTTGCCGCTTTGCTGCCGGGACAGAAGAATCCTTCCGATCTTTCTCACCCCCATCCCACTGTCGCTTGAAGCCCTTGTTCTTCTTCTGGAACTTGTCCGTGCTGCGTGGTTCAAATGGTTTCTGTTGCTGGACTTCATCGTCCCCAATTCGCTCCGCTAGCTTCAAAAGTTCGGCACTTGTCGCAGGTAGCTCCGGCATCCGGAAGAGAACCTTCTCCGAGCTAGACTTGAGTCCCTCAATAAATATACATATTTTGGTCTCCTCAGTCCACTTGGAGAACGAGTCCAGCTTGGCACTGAACTCTCGCACATAAGCGCTTAAGGTTCCCGTCCCGAATCTTTTGATACTCTGGAGTGAATCGTCTTGCAAGCAACTCCTTGAACTCTTTCCAACCAAGGGCCGAGACGGTCAAAGCATGCTCATCCCTGTATGCGGTCCACCAGAGAAGTGCATGGTCCTTCAGGAACGTAACCGCCGCTCTCACTTTGTCTGACTCCTGAGCTTGATGCGCATCAAAGTATAGGTCCAACTCAGTTAAGAAATCCTTAACCTTGCGAGCCTGTCCTATACCTGTAAACGGGGTCGGCAAATTCGTCTTACAAAGCTTTTTGGTAGACGAGGAACTCCTTTGGCCTGCCTCAAGCTCAGCGATACGTTTATCCCTGGAGGCCATACCCTCTTGCATGGTCTTCATCATCTTGATGAGTTCCGCATACAAGGCTCCTTGACTTCCCGCACCTGAATCGTTGGGCACCGTTGGCAAGACTCCGTCTTGCTGCACTGGTGCCGCAGCTGGTACATGGCTCCCTTGACGTTGGGACGAAGGTTGTCGGTTGTCGTCCCCTGACTGTGTTTCGGGGCTAGCTCGAGTCGATCTGATCCCGGTGTCAGCCGCCACTCTCCGTTTCTTGGTCTTCCTCTTGGAACTTTGTCCTACGTCGGCCATCGTTCCAAGTGTTCACTTAGAAACGTTGATCCGCTTCGTGTCTCGCGTCCCTCCTCAAGCGTCTAGCCTTCAGTCGCTACCTCAAGTTCTCGCTCATCGAAGTGTCGGCTCTGATATCACTTTTCGCGCACCTACCGCCTTGTGGCGTCAGCGGAAGCTCTTGCTCAATAGATCACAAAATTCAAACCGCTAACCTGCAAACACAATCACACGTTAGCGTCCATGCACCACTTACCTTATCTCAGTTTGGTCCGGACCGGAGCCAAACCGTCTCTTTATTCATCAAGCTCAGCAGTTCTTAAGTCCCGACCTAGACCTGCCTACGTCGGTCCCAAACATGAGCAAGTCACAAGATGACCTGGGCGGACTTCCCATAAAGTCTAGGGTCTTATACGGTGCCTCCAGCACACCTAGCGGCCCAACCGCCCGTGATGTCCGTCTGGGTCTAGGCTCCCGAACGGTGGTCTAACCGGCCGACTCGTTCCCTAGTCTTGTCCCAACCCTTACATCGTTCCTAAGTCCAGACGTCCAAGTCTGGATCGGGACGTGTCTTGGAACCGGCCCAGCCATCACCTCATGCCCCCAGAGTCCGCCCGCCGAACCCTGGGGTCGGGTGACTCGTCCTGACCCACCCAGGCATCGAGCCCCCCTCATATATACTTCTGAGGATCGGCGGCCCCGCCCTCCTCTTTGGTCCTTGAAAATTATACCACAACCCGATTGTGGTTTGGTCATAACTTCCAGCTCAGAGGTCAGATCGAGGAGTGTTATATATCACTGGAAAGCTCTTAACGAGACTTTTCCAATGATACCTCACTCGCCTCGAGATCTTACGTAAAGCTCCGTCCACGACCTAAAACGTCTCTGGAGCTCCAACACTTAGTCATTTTTCAGAAATCCGTGGTCCAGACCCAGACTCGAACCCTGTGGTTCCTCTGCGTCTCGAACCCACGTCGCGGTCTCACGTCTCGGACCAACGTCTCAGACCTATGTTTGAGACTCATGTTTCAGCCCGTTCCCAGACTCGCCACCTTAGGTCAATGTTCGTCTCGGACCTTCTTGGGGTAGGCCCTTAAGTCCTAACCCAAGGTTCCAACCTTGGTTCAGAAAACCACTTAGGGTTCATCTGATCCCGACTTCCCGGCCAAGCCGTTAAGTCCTACTCGCAGCGTTCACAACCTAGTGCAAGTCCGCTAGGGTTCTGTTGTTCGCGTCTGCGCCCGATCTTGAGGATGAGGGTCGCGACAGTGGGAGACCTGTCATTGTCACAGTAGATACTAGTTCAAAGGCGATTGGTTGGACGATAGGTCAAGATGATGCGGATGGTATGCGGCTTACCTCTAGGTTTGGAGCTAAGATCTTGACGGACATGCAACGAGATTATCCCGAGGTGAAGCGTGAGTTGAGGGGAGCGGTGACAACGATGAAGACAGACTGTGAGTTTCTGATTGGTGCTCATGTAGTCCTAGAAACGGATTGTCTACCTCTACTAGGTATGATATCCAACTGTAACACGCCAGACATAACGATGTTACGTTGGATTGCTTATATTAGAAGCTTGAATCCAGAGCTGAAGCATATAAAAAGAAAAGAGAATGTGGTCGCAGATATGTTGTCAAGAGCTCGATTTGTAGATGAGGATGTCATGTTTCCAGAAGCTGAGGAAGAAGAGAGAAAGGATGTTCAATGTCAGATTAATCGACAGACTACAAACTTGGAGCCGCTGCTGTTCAGAGAGAAATTCTACACGGGAAGGTTACGTGACATTGGATTCTTTCTGAGTTCTTTAAACAGGCGGGAGGGTTTGAGTGATGCAGAGTTTAGAGAGGTAAGGAGGAAGGCATATGATTACTTATTGCGAGATGGGTATCTTTGGAAACGTCCAAAGAGAGGAGACGGAGCACTTTTACGCGTTATAGATGATATGCAGATCAAGCAACGATTGATGAAGGAGTTTCATGACACATGTGGGTCAGACATCGAGGAGCTTGGGCTACCTACACAAAGTTGAAAGAGAGATACTGGTGGAGAGGACTTTATCAAGATGTGGTGAACTTTGTGAGTTCATGCTTGCATTGTCAATTTTATTCAAAGGTACGTTACAGAGATGGTCTGGTATCAACCTATCCGCCTAGTATCCATTTTCAATGAGTTCTTGATTTGGTAGCAATGCCTCCTGGGTTATGAGGTATGAGGTACTTGGTGTTGGCTCTAGAAGACCTCTCCAACTTTGTGGAAGGACGAGCTCTGAGGACGAAGACCACAGAAGGGATATGTAGGTTTGTTCTTGAAGATATTATCTGTAGGTACGGATCTATAAGGAGATTGCGTGCAGACAGAGGAGAGTTGCGTGGTATGGAAGCGAAGGAGTTCTTCGCCCAACACAGAGTGAAACTCAAACTCACTACTGCTATGAATCCGGAAGGGATTGATAAGAGCGAGAGACGACATCCGTCGATTGTTCAAGCTCTAGTAAAGACATGCGATGGTAGACGTAGACAGTGGCCTAAGTTGCTCCCTTTTGCTCTGTGGGCTGACAAGTCGACTCATTGCACTACTACTGGGTACATGCCCATTGAATTGATGTTGGGTCAGAAGCCGATTATGCCGGCAGAGGAGGATTTTCCTACATGGGTTACTTTACTGTGGGAAGAAAAAATGGATCGTGTACAACTTCTTGCACTTCAAATCAAGCAGTTGGAACAGAAGGAGGAGGAGAGGCACAACAGAAACTGAAAGAGGCTCGCCTCAAGAACAAGGACAAGTTTGACAAGATCCACCGGCTCCGACCGAAGCCCATACATGCTGGAGATTGGGTTTTGGTGTATGACAGTACGTTAGAGAATCAGCATTCTACGCTTCGGAAATTTTCTAGGAGGTGGTTTGGTCCGTATGTTGTCTTAGAAGTGCATCAGAATGCTACTTACTCTTTACGGGAGCTCGATGGTACACCTCTAAGACTTCCTGTCGCTGGTAAGCGTATCAAGTTGTTTAGAAAAAGAGGAGAGACCGTTGAGCTAGATGAATTTTTGAGTCAGATCAGATGATGGATGCTGATGCAGATCTGCTATCAGAAGAAGACGTAGAGGACGTTGAAGAGGACGATGACAATTTAGAGAACCTGGGAGACCAGTGGAAAGGTTGGCACATACCGGAGGATGTGCAGGTTTGGAGGGGGTGAATGCCGTAGTACGTGACGTTCAAGATGATGAAACGGAGCTTCAGAAGACACTCAACCAATATTTGTTCAGGAAGCTGCACCCTAGCTTATCAAGCTGGGCAGAGCTAAGCTGGGGTCATGCTTGGCAAGCTGCCCCTAGCTTGGATTGAAATATCATTCTAAAGGGATCGAAAGGCACCAGAATGTAGAGCTCGACGAGGAGGGCGACTTCAAACTTCCAGTTTTGACAGAAAGTGTTTTAAGTAATAGTTAGTACGGGTTTTAGACTGAGAAATATACGAAAGAGGGAAATCCGTCGATTCAGACTCGTGACTCCAACTCTGAATCTGATAGCGTGAGTTTGTAGGTGTTCATGAATACTATAGTTTTGACTCCTTATTCATTAAAAATGGAGTTGTATAGAGAAGTTAGCATAGGAAAAGCTAGTAAAGACTTTTACAGAAAATCTTCTTCAGTAAAAGCATATGTATAGAAATTTTAACCTTTTAAAACGGAACCAAAGACCATCCCAGTGATAGGGCGCATGCCTAGGGAGAAAGTGGTCTCAGGATCAATTCCCCCTGGCCTCTAGTTCCTATTCCGGCATGTTGGCCTCCTGGAAGGAGTCTATGTTGGATATGCAGCCACATCCTGCATGTCTAGGGGCGGGAGACAGGTATCTCTCTTAATCGTGGGCTTCCTGATCTAAGCCTCCGCATGCCATCCTGAATATACTATGGGAGATATCTGATGCGCATATGAGGGATTGTAAGCTCTGTGGGGCAGCCTCATAAGTGTTGGGACTTCGACTTACATTGGATGGCTTGTAGTATATTCAAGGTGGCATCAAGAATGTCATCCTGAATATACTATGGGAGATACTTGGTGCGCATATGGGGGGGCTGTAAGCCATGTGGGACAGCCTCATAAGTGTTGGGGCTTCGGCCTACATTGGATGGCTTGTAGTATATTCAAGATGGCATCAAGAGCACGGGAAACTTTTGTTAATCAGTTAATTAATCATCGAGTCAGCTTAGCAATGGCAAAGAAAGCTGTAAGACCTTTAGTAATGAAGGAGTCTGCTTTGTAAAGACAGTTGTGAAGCTTTTATTAAAAAAGGAGCTGGTTTAGTAATTAAGGTTCTGTACGTAAGGATAGTAGGTGGGCAGCTTAGCTAGGAGCCTGCTTGTGATAAGTAGTTCTGCTTATAAGGACAGCAGGGGGGCAGCTTAGTTGGAGACTTATCTTTTGGTTAATTAACCTACGGCCGCGGGAGATGGGGACCTTTTACAGAGAACGGAGAGGGAAGCCATCGGGACGCGCAGGAGAAACTTGGGGGTTGAGGAGATCAGATTTCTAAAGAATTGAGCGGAACCAAAGGCCATCCTAGTGATAGGACGCCTGCCTAAGGAGAAAGTGGTCTCAGGATCAATTCCTCCTGGCCTCTGGTTCCTATTCCGACATGTTGACCTCCTAGAAAAGAATCTATGTTGGATATGCAGCCATGCATATCTAGGGGCGGGAGACCGGTATCTCTCTTAATCGTGGGCTTCCTGACCTAAACCTCCGCATGCCATCCTGAATATACTATGGGAGATACCTGGTGCGCATGGGGGGGCTGTAAGCTCTGTGGGGCAGCCTCATAAGTGTTGGGGCTTCAGCCTACATTGGATGGCTTGTAGTATATCCAATGTGGCATCAAGATGACATCAAGAGCACAGGAAACTTTTGTTAATCAGTTAATTAATCATCGAGTCAGCTTAGCAATGGCAAAGAAAGTTGTAAGACCTTTAGTAATGAAGGAGTCAGCTTTGTAAAGACAGCTGTGAAGCTTTTATTAAAAAAGGAGTTGGTTTAGTAATTAAGGTTCTGTACGTAAGGACAGCAGGGGGCAGCTTAGCTAGGGACCTGCTTGTGATAAGTAGTTCTGCTTATAAGGATAGCAGAGGGCAGCTTAGCTAGGGACTTACCTTTTAAGATAATTAACCTACGGCCGCGGGAGATGGGGACCTTTTATAGAGAACGGAGAGGGAAGCCATCAAGACGCGCAAGAGAAGCTTGAGGCCTGAGGAGATCAGATTTCTGAAAGAATTGAGTTGGGAGGTCGACGCAAAGGAGGAGACAAGTGTTTAGAAGCTTAAACTTTGTCTATTATACAGTTTGGAGGCAGAACGGACGGGAGGTAGTCTATTGAAAGGAGATCGGTTTGATGATCTGTGAGAGGTTTTGATCGTCGCTGAATCAAATTTCTGAGTTTTTCAGTAGGGAAGTTGACGCAAGGAGAGGTATAAGAGTTAAGGGTCTGAATTTTACCTACTGGATCGGATTTGAGGTGAATTTGACAGTCTTTGGCAGAGAATTGAGAGACAGAAAGAGAGACGCACAGGAGAGGAAGAGAGAGAGATTTTTTTTCTACAGTTGAAGAAATTGATGATGCAGCCGACACTGAAATAAAGTTATTTTGAATCCTGAGAGACATGTCTGTGCACCTGAGTGTCTGCTAAGTGTCTGTTTGAGTGTTTGTTTTGTAATTGGTGGCAGCAAGAAGTAAGGTTTTGAGATCTCATTGCCAGCAGCAACCTATTTTTCCTTTAGGTCGTTTCTCTGATCAATTACAGTCAGGAGGTCCGCCTTCCCCAAGAAAGACTCTCGCCGTGACAACGTAGAGACTTTTGGAGCTACTAGAGGTTTCGACATCTAGTTAGTTACCTTAGGTGCAGTTTATAATAGTTGGTGGTCATATATTGTGCATGTGATCACCGAAGAGGAGACGTCAATCCAGAAAAGGTTAGGTTTATCTTTTGTACATGTTTGAGTGTGGAGAATTATCGTTTGAACTTCTTGTGGTTGGAACCTTCCATATTCTACTTCTTGCTCGTGCACTGTGTTTGCTTGTGTTGGCGCTTGATTTCCTGAGTGAGTTCACTCCAATGTGCTATCAGTAGTGAGGTTGGAGTTGCAGACCAGTCAGACCACCTCTGTTTCTCTCACAATGAGGTTGATTATGAACCAACATACCGTGAGAGACTACTTGTGCTGATGATAAGTACATGTTGTCTTTAACTTGACCGTCCTAGTAGAGATAGGTGAGCTCAGTAAGGATGGGAATAGACAGGTCGGCGTCACGTTGTCAAGGTGAGAGTTTCCTGGGAAGGATGAAACCTTCTAGCTGTGATATAAAACTGTGATACGTCTATCTAAGAAGACGCTGGATTTTTAGATGTGGTTGTTTACTCAAAAGATAGGCTTCAGGTTGTAACGTGACACTGTAAACACTCACACAGGTCTGTTGGATTCTCTTATGTTCAGAAAGTGAAAATCAGAACTGACTAGTAGTAATAAGGTCATACCGTGAACTTTACCACTCAAGAATAAAAAACATATGATGACTTAGACTTCAAAACTTCTTCTACATGTAAATGAGACCTACTGAACACACATACGAACTTTCAGCATGAGATCAAATTTGAGCACTGAGATGTGGGCAAAAACGTTTTGAGTAAGGAAATTAGATAATTTCTGGTATCCAGATAGCTACTTTGACCTAGAACAGAGAATTGGTTCGATAACTTTCGATGATTATTACAGGATTTGGAGTCTACAGCACATTGAACATCCCTGTGAAATTTTCCCTGTTGGTTGTAAATGTTCACCAGATTTCGAGCTCTGAAGTTGCTGCTCTAGATTGAGAGCTTTTCAGCCCCCCTCTGCTTCAGCGGTCGCCTTGGATTACTTACTCACTCAAATGACATGAAACTTTTTGGACAGTCGTAGCCCTGCTGACAGTGAACGCAACTACAAAAGTTTGTAGCGATTATCTCAATTCTGCTACAATTGACACCAAAAACTCCAAAATCACCAATTGTGTTGCAATTCCGACCAAATCCGAACTTCAAATTGGCATAACTCCTTCTTTATTGCTCCAAATCGATCAAAACTTTCACTGATAGTGACTTGCATGAAGAGCTCTATCACCCTGTGTTCTCGGATTTCTCAATGTCTCTACCAAAGGCTCGAACTCCTTAAGACCTCTATTTCTAAGTTAAGAGTTTCACAAAAGACAAAAATGAACCAATGGGAGTTCATAGCTTCACTCCCCTGTCCTTTTGTGCCCCAATCTACGTGATAACTTAATTTCACACATAAGTTACCACGTCAAGTCTCTAAAGTGTCAGCGTAAACCTTAAACTACCTACGAAGACATGTAAAATGACACGTAACCTTGACTATTAACTAAAAAAAATCTAAGCCAGCTAGAAAGTATGCATGGACGACATGTAAGTACAACCCATGAGCTTAAACTCTACCAACATGGTAAACTTAAGTTATGTACTTTGAACAACATAGATAAGTATGGTTCACTTGCACAAGCGTACGAATTACTGAACAAGATAAATAATATACTATCAACCTACTAGGACTCAAAATATATAACATAACAGTGTCAACACCATATGAAAAGGTGTCAAACATATGCATAAAGGACTAGAAGTAATATTTAACTAACTTCTAGGACTACTAAACTCAAGTGTCGGAGTAGAAGTGTAACATGTAGCCGCCAAGTAACGTGACAATGATGAGCAGGGCGATGAGACCTACGCCATAGTGTTTTCAAATTTTTGAATGCTCACATCCTCCAAAATCGTCTTAACTTCACTTAGAGAGACTAACTCTTGACAAAGAGATGAATTATTTACAATGTGAAATGATTCACATCACAACAATGTGTGATGATGAGATTTCGACGCTCTTGTTAGAGCTTAGTGTTCGTGATTGACACGGGGTGTCATCACAAAGGTCTATGGGAGTTCCGGCGGAGATTTAGCTGGAGGAAGTAGTGGGTTCACACGGAGTGGGATGAGATATCAATCAGTAGTACCGATCTCATTGACGAATGACACTAATTCAGACGAGGATGTGGTTGGAGGTACACATAGCGTCGTCACACCGTTATTGTGAGACATGGACGAGATCTATGGAGTCACGAAGGATCCTCGACGATATTCGAGTACAATGGATATCATTGAGATGGATGACTTAATCTAGGAGTTCGACAGTTGGTGCGATCTGCAGCAGATGTCGAACCCACAACTGTTCACACCCTTCATGGCGTGGAAGGATTTGTTCCAACACTTTGAGAGACCGCCTACGGACGATTAACATGAGTTCATACGAGACTCCAACGTGGAGATTGAGTTGAAGAGACGACATTGATCTCTCAACTATGTTTCTATCACTACTAACGTAATTTTGAGAGATATAACATTTGTGAGTTCGGGTGCCAATAGCAATGATACATCCACGAGTGACGGAGTACATACTATCAGTGGTGCATCCACTAGTAGTCAAGCAAGGGGTAGTACGAGCAAGATACCACCAGGGTTTAATCTTGTGGTTCAGTTCTTCTAGTAACTGAAGAAGAACTATCAAGGTGTGCAGACCGACAAGTTGAGGAGTCTGCAAGAGTTCCAAGAGCAACTCAACATGCTCGTTAAAAATTCTCCCAGCTTGAGCTTCAAACCTCGTACCATAGGTTCCAACCTCCACTATTGCAACTGCTTGTGCTGATAAGTGATCCTCAACAAAGTTCTTCATCCCTCCTCTATCAAAGTTGGTCTGAAGAAGTGCACCGGTATCTCTCAACGCTACTTTCTCATCTTTTCAGAAGATCAGCTCTTGTTGTAAGGTATCAATGAACTCTTTGCAATCTTTGCGTGGATGATCGATATCATCGCACCAGATACATCGTTGGATCCAACCTTGCTTCCCTTCAGATTTTGCTCCGCTTGTAGACCCTTGCTCCTCCAATCTTGTGAGCTTGATATGCAGGTCTCGCATTCCACGCATCATCTCCTCAAGGCTTGAATCATTCTTCTCCGGAGACATTGTAGATGCTTGGACAACTGGAATAGCTGGAGCAATCGGTATTACATGTCTAGCAACAGGAACCACTAGTCAAACTACAAAAATAGATGCTACAGCAGTCAGTGTTGGTGCTAATCTCCTAATGAGAACCTTATCTCTTCTTCGCTCTCTCTTGGTAAGCAGACCAACCGCTTCCTCAACTTTCTTTCAACTATTGGTCAATCCATCCTTTTCCTCCCAATCCTCCAAAAGCACCTCCAATTTCTCTTGCAGTTTCTCATCTACAGCTCGAAGAAATAACTCTATCTTGTTGGACTGCAGTGTCAACTCCTCCATCCTAGTCAACCTGAAAACTTGTTTATCAAACTCCTTGAGTAGCTCGATAGCTTGTAAACCCTTCCTCGGTTTCTCAACCCACTCCAAGAACGACTTCTTGGTGACTCGATCAGAGTCCTCCAAGAAATACTCATGCATCAATGCACGAGCAAACATCTCCCAATCCTTGCCAAAATGCTTAGTAACATTTTAACATGATCTCTAATCTCTAGAGCTACTTCCAACTCAAACGTCTTAATCATCTCACCTTCTAATACTCGGTTCAGCTCCATCTCCTTCACATAATGCCTCAGATACCTTGAGACGTCCTTCTCATCAAGTTGGTCAATCTTGCTGACCACTGCTTGAAGCGCCTTAGTTGCCAAAGCTTCCTTCCGCTCATCAAACTGTTGTTTTCGTAAGAACAATGTGAATGCTTGAAACATCGATGTAGTCACCGGATCCAACTGCATCTTTGGCCATCCACCCAAACCACTAGCTCCATTTCCATCACCGTTCTCCTTCCCACTCATGACTATCAATCTCCTCTTCAATTCAAACACAGAAGAAATCTCCACCTCGGACCTTCCCATCGAGTTCACCACCTTTTTGTCATATCGGATTTTGTGTGAAAGTTGTCCAGGAAAACGTAAGGTTCTTGGTTGTGGAGATACTGTATGCTGAACAGAGACAAGAAAGAGAGAGACAAGCACGAGAACGAACATCGCAATATATACCAACCCCTAATTTATATACATTTCCGGTGTCGTGATACTTGACGGCTACATGTTACACTTCTACTCCGACACTTGAGTTTAGAAGCTCTATAAGTTAGTTCATATTACTTCTAGTACTTTATGCAGATGTTTGACACCTTTGCATACGGTGTTAACACTATTATGTTATATATTTTGAGTCCTAGTAGGTTGATAATATGTTATCTATCTTGTTCAAGCACTTGTACGCTTGTGCAAGTGAATTGATACATATCTTTGATGTTCAAAGTACATAACTTAAGTTTATCATATTGATAGAGTTTTAAGCTCATGGGTTGTATTTACTTATCGCCCATGCACTCTTTCTAGCTGGTTTAAGTTATCTTTCAGTGTTGCATGTCATTCTAGGTAGTTTAAGATTTACGCTGGTACTTTAGGGGCTTGACATGGTAGCCTATGTATGAAATTAAGTCACCACGTGGTTTGGGACACTAAAGGACAATGGAGTGAAGCTATGAACTCCCATTGGTCCATTTTTATCCTTTGTGAAGCATTTGGTAAGGACATTTGAAGATCATTTGGTAAGGACATTTGAAGATCTGGGAACACAGGAAGATAGAGCTCATTGTGCCAGTCATTGTTAGTGAGCTTCTTGATCGATTTGGAGCAATAAAGAAAAAGTTATGCCAAATTGAAGTTCGAATTGAGTTGAAACTGCATCGCTTGTGTTGATTTTGGGGTTTTTAGTGTCAATTCCAACAGAAAAGAGACAATTGCTTCAAACCTACGTGGTTGCATTCACTGTCAGCAGGGCTACGATTGTCCAAAACGTTTCATGTCATTTGAGTGATTGAGTAATTCAGGGCGACCGTTGAAGCAGAGGGGGTCTGAAAAGCTCTCAATCTTGAGCAGCAACTTCAAAGAACGAGATCTGGAGAACTGTGAACAATCAGGAGGTCAAATTTCATAGGGATGTTCAGCATCTTGTAGACTCCAAATCCTGTAAGAATCATCGAAGTGATCGAGCCAATTTTCTGTTCTAGTTCGAAATAACCATCTGGGTGCTAGAAATTGTCATAATTTTCTTACTTCAGAACGTTTCTGTCCATATCTCGGTGCTAGAATTTGATCTCAGGCTGAAACTTCGTGTGTGTGTTCAGTAAGGCCTCTTTTACATGTAGGAGAATTTTAGAAGTATGAACCATCGTATTTATCCTCTCCTTGAGTGTTAAAGTTCACCGCCTGATCTTATTACTACTAGTTAAGCATGAATTTTGCTTTCTAAACATATTAGAGGATCTTACAGCCCTGTGTTAGTATTTATAGCGCCTTGTTGTAACCTGAAAGCCTACCTCTTGAGTAAACAACCACAGCCAGAAGCCCAGCGCTTTCCTAAGTAGACGGATCACACTCCGGCACCGGTTCTTTCTCCCTAAGAACACAAAACTGAGAAACAAATCGGGGCTATCTGTAGTCTGCTTCAAACCCCCTAAAACGAGTCCTCGAATCTCAACCCAGACCCAAAACTACCGAAGCGTAGTTCAAAGCAAGAGAAATATCTTTTTGCTAACAAAAAGAGTTGCACCCGTATCACACGATTCAAACCCAAGTCCAAACAACATCCATCTACAAGCCCTTAGCTAGAGCTAGCTACCACAAGTTGTACATAACCAACTAGAACTCTAACGAACTCAAAAGGACGAAAATCATAGAGAAGGAACTGAAAAAGTCTATCCGGGAACTTTCTTCTTTCGTCAAACGGTCTTCAGATGTCGATAAGACCTTCCTTCTTGACTCCGTTGGCCACAAGAACTCTCAAATCCGACTCCCTACAGACGAGATATCGCCAATTTTAGATCGCATGTGACTGAACTTTCAAGAACTCTTCCCTGCGGCTTAGAACCACGCATACCGCCCAAACGAATCACCTGATCTGAGATCAGTCTTCTTTGATAGGTAGATCTAGCTACCTTGAACCTAACGAGACTCCAAACAAGCCGTCTGGAGTTCCCCTTGCAGAACTAGGCAAGAAATTTGATCGCAAGAAGCAAAAAACTGACGTAAATCGACTCCCTATGATTCAAACTTGCTCACCAGACCCAAACTAACAATCCAACTCACATACAATCTTCTCCTATGCATAATTGAAGACTCTTTGATCACGTATGCACCAAGAACTAAGAGCTCACTGATTGCGTAGAACAACCCAGACTCATCGCATGCGAAGAAAAACACTTCCATGCGAGTCAATTTCATCCTGAACTTCCAAATCATCTGATGAAACTTTGTATCGTCTTCAATTTCCTGAAGAACTCGGCGTTCTGATCTCGATGGATCTAAGGAAAGCAAGTTTGGACTACCGAACGGTCCGAACGGTCCAACTCTCCTTCCTATGTCATTGAAGCACTCCAAACTCTACGTCCCAATTTCTCCCAGAACACACTTCTCGATCCGTCTCTTCACGAATCATCTTAACCAACGCATAGCCTGCACATATATGAACCCAATGACACCTTGTGCGCATGCATTGGACCTCCTAATTTTCCAAACCGTCCACCGACAAGTCATAGAAACGAGCTAACCTCTTAAGCTACCCTCTTACGTCAATCGTTGTACGTGAAATTTTTCACAGATAATGAACAAACATTGCCCTTGCGTCCTTGGTATACCGCTAGGAACCGCAAATACCCAGTCAGCAATAGTAAGCTAGCGCCCAGCTTCATTTTCTCATCTTCTGAACCTCATAAATTCACCACTAGGCGTCCAAATGAAATAGATGAAGTGCCCACGGAAAGCTGACAAAGAGCTCTACCAATTCATGTAATGAAAGTGAAGATCTGAAGTTGTGCAAAAAGCCCGTAAGCTACGGCTTGGCTTGCTTTTTTCACCTTTCGAGTCTCATAACTTCACCACTAGGCATCCAAATGAAGTAGATGAAGTGTCCATGAAAAGCTGACAACGAGCTCTACCAGTTGATGTTATGAAAGTGAAGATTCAAACTTGTGTAAAAAAGCTCAATTTTAGTCCTATGAGCATCTTTGGAGCGATAATGGTAAGTATTAAAAATATATTTTCAAGTAGGAGCTAGTCCACGACACGAAATCCACCTCCTCTAAATCTATGTATTCTCTAGTATGCACCACCAACCAAGGAGTGGATCGGCACGCGCACCGTCTTGTCGTCCTACTTCCTCGTAGTCGACCTCATCCTCAAGTTTGCAACCTGATCGTCATCTTGAAGTTGCAGCTCCATGATTTTCTCTAGATCCATGCTCATCAACTTCATTTTCAAGCTCTACTGCATAATCCTCATCCTCAAACTGAAACTCTGTTAAGTTACTCTGCTACCAGTTGATGTAATGAAAATGAAGATCCGAGTTGTGTATAAAAGCTCATTTTTAGTCTTATGAGCATCTTTGGAACGATAATGATAAGTATCAAAAATAGACTTGCAGGTAGGAATCGATCCACGAGACGACATCAGACATCACAAGCTACGCAACAACGTGGTGGTCGTGGTCGTGGTATGGATCGTGTTGAATAGTCATGATCTTAGGGAGGTGTTGGAGGACCTAGTGGGTAGAAGCCCATGCCGTCTTTCTTTAGTCAGCAGCATGTGAGTCCTTGCGAGACGTGTGATGGTCCTCATGATCAGAAGGATTGCACACAGACGAGAGATGGTTACGAGACGTCTAGGACGTCTCATACGGCGCTTAGGCAATGTGAGCATTGCATACGATCAGATCATAGTAGTGACTGTTGTTTTGATCTTCACCTCGAGCTACGGCAAGGAAAGTTGATCATGGACGAGACAGAGGAGTTCAAGGAGGCCTGTGGTGATCGAGTTGGAGACAAAGGTCCAGCACCCGAGAGAGGACCAGTTGATCCATCACCCGCTACGATGTCTTATGTGAATATGGCTGCTCGGATTGAGCAGTTGGAGCAAAAGATAGCTAGTATGACTATGGCTCAACGGAGATCTAGTTCAGGAATAGATATTTCCATGTCTTATGGAGGAATTGACTTCGACTTTATGGTGGTGTGGCATAAATTGAGACATCTGCGGTAGTGACTTGGGATGCAGTACGTGTCTTTGAGTCACGAGTGCATTAGTGGAGTTGGATCTACAATGCGGGGAGGCTGGTAGCCAGGCCAGACTTCCTCAGTCATTCACGTTATCAGAGGCGTTGAGGACCACGTCTATTGAGAGTAAGCTTGACTCCAATGTTCTAGTTGGTTACTACGCTCAGTGGGAGCAAGTATGTAGTTATCTCTTGTGCTGAGGTGGTTTAGCGAGAGCCGATAGATGTGTCCATGAAGTCAAAGATCAGGACGGCTATCAGTGATATTTGGCAAACGGCGACTGCTAGGTTAGATGAGTAACTAGCTAGGTCGGCGATTGATCATACTAGTTTGGCACCAAGTGTGGTATTGCTGGACAACAGAAGTGGTATCTTTTGTTTGGTTGCATCTTCAGGGAAGATGTAATGGACTGCAGGAAGTCTTGTTAGACTCTGGATTCCAACCGTTGATGGTGGGGAAGACGGCGTGCATTGGTTTGAGTCTGAGGAAGTCCGAGGTGGAGAGATGTTCATTCCAACTGCAAACATCTCTAAGGGGATCAAGGAGTAGAGCTCTACACATGATACACAAGATATCGACGATGACAGTTCTATCCGATCATCGCACAGATGACTTTATGATGAGGCACAAATGAGCCGCTTACTAGTGTGGTTCAGTGCTAGAGCTGGGACAACGAAACTTACATCAAGGACGATGGCGTCCGTTGCAAGATTTAGTCCGGTCATCAATTGACCGAGCGAGTTGTTAGAGAGCAATGCCCATGCGAAGGATACTCTAATAGTTGAGGAGATTAGAGGCATGCCTAGCATGACTACAGTGGTATCATCTGCCTTGGATGTTTCACTTTGGAGTTCGAGTGGAAAGTTGCAACAGTATGCTGATTGGCTAGTGCAACATGCTTGGAGTGAAACCTTTGTACCACCAATAGAAGAATAGATGGTTGTTCTTGCTACTGGTCATGTTATCTTATCACCGTTGGATACGACTCTCATTGCATAGCAATATACAAAGGAGGGTGTGTGTGTGCTGGAGCTGTTTGGAGAGATCAGCATAGGTTTTGCTGCGATATTGTAGACAAGCATACGAGTACAAAGATACTAGTATGTTGAGAGAGATGAGATTACGAGACGCATCTCATTGTGTCATATGACACTCTTGGTGCAGAGATATCTTGAGTTGTTGTCTCATATCAGCTGTTAGATGATATCAGCAAGCATTATCGGCGGATATTTCACTACTGGAGGACGCATGATTTCACATTTTTTGACACCATTCACTTGGTGATAGTCGGGTGGCCATGTCAGGATCACACACATGCTAGAAGAGGACAGGGTTTACATGATCCGCGATCTAGTATGTTTTGAGAGATGTTACGGATCTTATAGCATCTCCAGATGCATCAAAGAGATTCTCTAACGTACATATTGGTTAACGTTCTTTTGTTGGACGATGCTCATACACAAATGATAACGAGTGTGCACGAGGTGTGATCTTGGGTTGGACTAGCAATGCTGGTGGATGCAACGAGAGTGAGATCGCGTGCACATCATCCACGGTTGTGATGGATGAACTTGTTATCGAGAGAGTTGTTCAAGCGCACACACGATGTAGTGAGACGACCAACGCACTTCACAGTTGATGACATCTTAGATGCAGGACGACGATCTCAAGTAGTGAGAGTCGTCTATAAGTCATCCATGACAGTGGTGAACTTAATGAGACGACCTAAGGCAGCGTTGTCCACTTTGGTGAGCTTTCCAACGTCACTTGCTTACAGAGATGGAGGACTTGGGCTTGTGTGGGATGCTCAGTTACAGTAGTTGGTGGAGAGAGAGAGCAATGGGTTTCTCTATGAGTACGACGGCAATAGCTTCGAGATGGGAGGCTTCACATTGTCAAGTGTTGGGTCAAGCAATGGACTTGAACTACTTGACGTGGATTCTTAGCCTTGGATTGGTTGAGCAACGTCAGATGCGATCGACAAGTGTTACTGCTCGGACACTTCTGAACTCTTTGCCTACCGAGTCGATGGAGATAAAGGTTGGAGGTGAGACATGTGAAGTTCGTCATCCTTGGACATCAAGGGATGTAGTAGGAGAGAGTGTGGAGCTTGCAGTTAAGATTGCAAGAGTTTTTTGCATAATGGAGGTGGAGGTTGTTGATGGTGAGCAGAAGAAAACTGCTCCAAAGATTGCAAGATAGCAATCAACGACTTCGTCTTGTATCTCTAGCGTGGTGACAGAGAATACTTGAGAGCCGGAGATTGGACCTAAGCTTACAAGAGAAGAGAGACGAAGAGTTCGGAGATTCTTGAAGAGCTACTTGAATTGTTTTACCTTCAGTATGAAGGATTTGGATACCTTGAAGAGATCAGATATACAGATTGACTTGACTGGTGATACGTCAATCTTTCGACGTCCCTACAGATACAGTGACATGGATAGAGCGTTGATCTAGAGTAGGACTCAAGACTTATTGGAGGTTGGGTTGGTGGAGATGTCGCATGAAGAATAAGCATCTGCCACAGTCATGCCAACAAAGAAGGATATGTATAGCAGCTACATGGAGAGACGGATGTGTTGAGATTACCGTCCTATCAATCGACAGACGAAGTCCAGTAAGTATATCAAGCTGACACTTGAGGAGTGGGACATGTGAAGGTCTTTAGTAGTTTAGACCTTCGAGCAGGATATCATCAGTTGCAGATGAGAGAGAAAGATAAGTCCAAGACATCATTCTGAGGAATTGATCTTAACGACAAGGACTGTTTGTATCAATGGCGGTTCTTATCATTTGGGTTGAAGAACACACCCTGTTGAGTTCCAAAAGGTGGTGGATAGGATCCTAGCATGACTGAATTTTGTTCGATGTTAATTAACGACATCTTAGTCTATAGTGCTATAGTGGAGGAGCACGAGAAACAATTACGAGATGTTTTCGAGCGGTTGAGAGCTCATAGGTTGAAGTTACACCTTGGGAAGGTAAGTTCTTCTAGGAGTTGATAGAGTATATGGACCACACCATCTACTCAGATGAGATGGGTGCTCAACAGACAAAGGTTGAGGCTATTGCAAGTATCTCATGTGAGTCGAGTTCAGACATTTGTTGATTTGACAAACTTCTATCATCGATACTTGAAGAGGTTTAGCGCAATTGCGAAGTCATTGATCAAGTTGATGAAAGTGGACCAGGAGTGACACTAGGGAGATGAGTCAAAAAAGCTTTTGTAAAGCTCAAGAATAGGTTGACATCTGCTCCCATCTTGACGAGATCCGTTAAGGGGGTCCTTTCCAACTTCACACTGATTGGAGTATGTTGGAGCTTGGAGCAGTGCTGACTCAACATGATGATGAGGAAAAGGAGTTCATGGTGGCATATGCAAGTCGCTTCAGCAATTCAGCCGAGGTGAGATATAGTTCGTACAAGAGAGTGTTTGGCGGCAATGTGGGCTGTTGCACACTTTTGATGTTATCTGTTTGGAACTCTTTTACTCTCATCAATGATCACCAACTGCTCAAGTGATTGATGAAGTTCAACAAGCTTACAGAGAAGCTTGCACGATGAGCTCTGATCTTATAAGAGTATGACTTCCAAGTAGTGTATAGACCTAGAGTTGCAAATCTAGATGTCGACGGTTGAGTCACAACTCATGCACGAGTCAGCAAGATCAGACTGGAGCTCGATGGCATGACGAGGTTGATGAGGAGATGGTATCAGAGTGGCATGCATCTGTCTTTTTTTGTGTGTTGGTCATGAACTCTAGTATGGAGGGTCATGTCGTATCTTTCTCAGGTCAAAAAATAGATGGTGAGTCTCTAGATCTTGAGTGTGGAGATGGTGTTCTAGACCAACGAGATATCCATGACGATGTGACAGTAATGGAGTATCTATGTACTGTAACGACTTATGTTACACACAGGAATTTTGTCTATTAGTAAGGTGTTTAGTTATAGCTAAGTGTGGAGAATGTTTATTTGTTGCTCAGGTACTTTAAGGAGGTATCAAGTTAATCATGACTAGCTAAAGTTAGTTATAGTTAAACTTATTTATACTTTTGGGCAGAATTCATATATGTCCTAAAAAGTGAGCACTACTATCTTGTCATATTGTCTAAAAGGTAAAAAAGAGGTGGAAAGTATCTCTTATCTCCTTTTTTACTTGATATTAGTGGTGGGATTAAAGTTGTGAACTTTGTGGGCATTAAAAACAAGAAGAGATTTCACATGTCTCTTTTTTAGTGGGTCCTAGTGTAGAGGGAGGGTGGAAATTCGAGATTTCTTAAGAATATTCTAGATTCCTTCTAGAAGTTGTTGACTTTGAAGAAATAAGCCCATGTGAAAAGATAAGAAGCCATGTGATTAATGCTTTTACTTTAAGTAATATCTTAGAAAATTCCGGTAAAAATAGTTACGGCTGAGTTACCAAAGGGTACCAAAGTAAAAACCTAGAATGTATAAATAGAGGAGTAGAGAAGAACTCCTCATCCTTGTTTTCACATCGTCGTATTACAACTTGAGCAATGTAGAAAGAATGTGATATATTAGCATGTGAGAACTTGAGAGACGTTGTTATAACGGATAATTTTAGTTGATGAGTTTAGGGATGTGTGAAGGATTGAACTTAGCATTTTTCCCTTCAAGTTTATGGTGTGCTTCCATCAAAGCCATCGGAGTGAGAGACAGACCCGGCATGTTGCAGATTCATCGTTGACTATCATGGAGGTTGAGAGATTGAGGGGTAGTTGATAGTTAAGACCGCGAAGGGTTTACATTTTTGGTTTCGTTGTCGAGACCTCACTTGAAAGGATCGTTGAAGGATGTTTAGAGTTCAATTCTACATTCGACAGAAGGAGATCATACGATAGCACATGGAGAGAACGTTGAGAGGAGAGAGAGCTAACGCGATGTTAGTCATTTTAGAATCTTTCATGTATCTCGTAGTGATCTATGATGCCGTTCGAGGTCATTCTCTATATCTTGTTCACTAAGAAATGGTTTGAGGAGAGTTTGAAGTAGATGCAACAAGAGTTGTAGAGAAAGGAGGAGAGAAAAGTTATTAGAGGAGAAAAATTTGAGAGTTTAGGAATTTAGCTCTCTAGAAACTTTGTATAGTCACTGTCTGATTTTCTATGTTTCTTATTTTCTTGTGAAACTCCGTAGTCTTCTAGATTGGTTGATAAGCTATCTAGGACAACAGAAATCATGAGAAAAGGTGGTCTAGAGAGGGAGATATAAATTTTCAAAGTTAAGGGGGTTTATTCACGAGAGCTTAAAAATTTTGCTCTCTGGAAAATCTGTACATTCATTGTCAAATTTTCTGTGATTTTTTTTTCTTGAGAAAACTTACAATGTTTTAGCTTGGCTGATAAGCTATCTTGGACAACAAAAATCATGAGAAGAGGAGGTCTAGAGAGTGAGATATAAATTTACAAAGTTGAAGGGGTTTATTCGTGAAAATTTAGACATTCTGCTCTCTGAAAATTCTGTACAGTCGTTGTCATCTTTTCTGTGTTTTTTATTTCTCTGTGAAAATTTCTAAGATTGTAGCTAGTCTGATAAGCTATTAGAGGAAACAAAAATCATGAGAAGATGAGGACTGGAGAGGGAGAAAGATTTTTTCAAAGTGGAGGGGGTTGACAATCATGAGTGAAGTCAAACTATACAAATTTCAGTTCTCTGAAAAGTTGTACAGTCAGCACCATTTCTTTTGATTAGTGAAGTTTCTGTTGAAATTCATGAGTTAGTGGCTTGGAGGTTGAGCTACTGGGAGTCACAAAAATCTTGTATAGATCTATTACTAACTAAGAGATATACGTTTTGGCATACAAGCAGTCTTGAAGATATTTCATGAAGAATCTAGTTCGGGTGTCGAGGTGGAAGAAGAGA
The DNA here is from genome assembly GCA_036924285.1 of Asterella californica. NCBI lineage: Eukaryota > Viridiplantae > Streptophyta > Marchantiopsida > Marchantiales > Aytoniaceae > Asterella > Asterella californica. The sequence continues at coordinate 24,383,401 of JAYKYS010000006.1, read as the reverse complement.
CGTTTGGGAGTTCGAACAGAGACGGAGAAGCCAAAGTTAAGTATAGATGAGTTACAAACACGCATCTATAGCACTTGGGATGCCCTCTTTGCTCTATATCAAGAAGCTTTTGAGACCATTGACGTAGATGTGAAGAAAGTTGAGTTGAAAGTATCATTCACTATGGAAGCCACGAATGCTCCTGGTGAAGTAGAGTTGGATCCTTATAAGAAGGAGTTTAAGATGTCTGCTGTGATTAGTACAGACGATGATCATGAGGATATTATCTTAGATAGTTAATTTTAGATTGGATTTTATTTCGTGTGCATCATGTATAATACACGATTTCCAATATAAAGCTCGAAAGAGTTAAGAAAGTGATGTAGAATTATTTTCCTCAAAGATATTTTGTCCACTTAATGATTGAGAAGGCGCAACAACATGGGTGGAAGTTCAAAAGATTAAAAAGTTAGACTTAGAAATCTTCCTCAAGGTTTAGATGTCATAGTAAGTGTCGGAGAGAGCTCAAGAGATATTATCGTTGAGTTTGAGAACACTAGTACAAATCCTCAAGTAGAATCTTCGAGGAGAAGAGTAGAAATCGACTTGTGATGTTATTTCTGTAGAGGGTTAGGACATAATGTAGTGAATTGTTAGAGCGGAGAGAGCCAAAGGAAAGCGAGAGTTTATTGATTTAAGTATTCGAGTGGGTCCATCTTCACCAGCGCCAATTCATCTTCTAGGAGAGGATCCTTGTCCAAGTTGTGGAGTGGGTGATCTATCAAGAGGACACAAGTGCGTAGATGTAGTCGCCTTACTTACGTCAATAGTCGAGAAGTTGGACGAGACTCGGAGAGCTGAGATGGAGAAGTTGTCGACTTCAAAGGAGAACTCGGTTGAGTTGTGATGGAGATCGTCATTCGGATAGTGGAGAAGCCGGTGATGTGACTCAAGCTCATGATTACCTTGGGAGAAGAAATGACATAAGAGGTGTTGTTACAACCATTTCTTTTTATTTTACCTATGATAGATTATTCTCGAATGGAACTGATGATGTTCGTACTCTTTTAGCGAGTCGTTATTGCACGAAGGTTAGAAGAGTAGTTACAAGATGGGGAAGCTACCAGTGTTTCATGAGAAGGACAATGAAGATGTAGAGCCGTTTGTTCGAGACTTCAAAAGAGGTTGCATCAGAAACAACGTGAGAGGAAAGAAGAATGAGTGTTGTTACTGCTAGAGTTTTTAGAAGATTTTGCTCTTCATGGTGTGAAGACCGAGTGAAGAACAAGACATCTGGTGCAATTGAGGACACATGGGAGATGTTGAGTAATGCACTCATCAAAGACTTTCTTCCAAAAGAGAGTTATGAGAAGCTCATGGTGGAGCTCACTCATTTGAAGCAACGGGACGACAAGAAAGTTCAGTAGGATGTCAAAAGAATGGATAAGTTGGACCAACGGTTTCTGACGGTCCTACAGAAGAGTATGGACAACATGGAGTTAACAATGGCGGGGATTGGAGCAGTGCTGACCAAGAAGTTGGTGGGAGGGTTGAGATCTTCAATTCGAACCCAAGTGAGATACGAGAAGTCAGCAACCAAAGCGGAGGTCATCAAGATTGCGACAAATATGGAAGAGAGTTTGGATGAAAAAGATATCATCCAACCTCATCATGTCGTTCTGGTGTCGACTCCAACTCTTGGTGTAGTCACAACGATAGCATCTGCATCATCACAATTGATTATCGCTTCAACATCAACTCCTACTTCAATGATGGTACCGAGATCGTTTGTCCATATAGCGATGTCTACTGCCACCTCAGATTTTCATGTCGAGTTGAAGAGCACCACTGATACTCTTGCGGATCTCAAGATAAACGTGGTGCAATTACGAGAATGGTGGAACAAAGATGGAGGAGGAGGTCAAAGAGAGTATGACAATAATCCCAATCGAGGAAATCAAGATAACTTTAGAGGCAACCAAGGTAACTTTTGAGGAATCACATGTTGCACGTGTGGAGGTTTTCATTTCGAACAAAACTGTTCTAACAACGGAGCAGGAAGTGCCGAAGCTGTCAAAATGAATGTTGGTGGTGGAAACTCATCACAAGCACGAGACAAAGGAGTGGCTACTATCGATGTAGTGTAAGATCCCATCTATGAGAAGGAAGAGAACTCAAACGCTTCTCAGCATCTGTGGAGCTTTTAGCTCAAGAAAGGAAAAGAACTAAATTTTCTAATGAACCGGTTTTTATGGAGGAGTCATCAAGTAGTAGTACTCGCTCGAGTAATGTTTCGAGTACATCAAGAGAACCAAGAAAGAAGTTAGGGATGGCAGATTTCACTATTTCGTTTTCTCAAGCAGGATATGATGTGGTTGAAGATGTGGATGCTCGAAAAGTCAACATCACGGTGTCGTGTTGCACGTGGATCTGTACAATGAAGACTAATAACAGAAGGATTTTCTTTTCATTGTGTATGTAGTTGTGACAGAAACTGCCTTGTAGCTTATCAAACTGAGCAAGAGCTAGTTGGGGCTATGCTTGACAAGCTGCCCCTTAGCTTGGGATGAAATATCACCTTGAAGGAGACGAAAAGTTCCAGAATGCAGAGCTCGTCGAGAAGAGCGACTTCATACTTTCGGTTTCAAAAAAAAGCGTTACAGGCGATAGTTAGTACAAGTCTTAAGCTGTAAAAAGTGCGGAAGAGGAAAATCTGTCAATTCTAGCTCGTGACTCGAATCCATGATCTGACAGCATGAGTGCGTAGGTGTTTGTGAGTACTATAGTTTTGACTCCTCATTCACTAGAAACGGAGTAGTATTGAGAAGTTAGTGTAGAAAAAGCTAGTAAAGAGTGTACAGAAATTTTCCTTAAGGATATGTACAAACTTTGTTTATCTTTTTAACGGAAGCACAAGCCATCCCAGTGATAGGGCGCCTGCTTAGGAGGAAAGTGGTCTCAAGATCAATTCCGCTTGGTCTGTGTTTCTTATTTCGGCATGTTGACCTCTTGGAAAGGAGTCTATGTTGGATATGCAGTCACGTCCTACATATCTAGGGACGGGAGACATGTATCTCCTTTAATCGTGGACTTCCTGGCCTAAGCCTACGCATGCCACTTTGAATATGGGAGATTGGGAGACACCATGGGAGATACCTGGTGCGCATATGAAGGGGCTGTAAGTCCCGTGGAGATGCCTCATAAGTGTAGGGGCTTCGGCCTACATTGGATGGCTTGTGGTATATTCAGGTGGCATCAAGAGCACGGAAACTTTTATTAATTAAGGGACCAGCTTAGCTAAGGGGCTACTTTGTTAAGTAGTTGTACGTATAAAGATAGTAGGGGTCAGCTTAGCTAGGGGCTAAGTCTTTTAGGTAAATCAACATGCGGTGATTTTTGACAAGGACTTTTACAGAGAATTGATAGAGGAGAGAGGAGGTGCGTGCAGGAGAGAGAGGAGAGATTTTTGACAATTGAAGACTTGGATGATGAAATCGACACTGCAATAAAGATTATTGAGCCTGAAAAGATCAGTGTGTGTACGGTAGTTTCAACAGCAACAACACAGCCTGCTATAGACACATCTCAGATCTTTCAGACGTTGGCTGCCCTGATTCAGCAGCAACCTGCAATTGGAAGAGTTGATTAAAAATCCACAAAGACGTTACAAGCAATTGTTGGTCGATGTGCGTGATTTGATGAAAGAGACGATACTAGGTACTTGCGGGAGTATGTGGATGAGATGGAGCTGATCAGAGCACCTGAAGTTGAGATAATTTTGAGCTTTGAGTTGACTGTTGTGGTCCTGAATTGAGAGAGAAGGTGAGAATTCTACAGAGGAGAACATCTAGGTGGATGGACTCTGTTTGAACGTGCACTGAGAGAAGAGTTTCTAGAAGAGGATTCTGAAAGAGTCACCAAATGAATCCTCATGGACTGGATAGAGCATCAGCCTGGACGTTCCATGAGATTGTATGAGGTGATTCGTGAATTTGAGAAAAAGTACTCTCAGCTTTTTGGTCTAGAGAGGTTGACGCTGGATGCTAAGAAGACGGAGTTGTTCTTAGGTGCTCTGGATGAGTTCACAGCAGACATACTTTGTTTCATGTTAGCTGATAGTGGAGCTAAAAGAGGAGTTACATCTGATTGGAAGAGAGTGGAGGAAGCAATATCTACTCTTGCTAGACAACATCGTGGTAGGATGGCAATGTAGCTAGAAACCTTGCCAGAATAGAGAGTAGCTCCTCAGCTCCTGATAGTTCTTCCTATAATTTCTCAGATAATACCTCAGGCACCTATAGTGATTCCTCAAGCACCTGTAGTGGTTCTCCAAGCGTCTGTAGTGTCTATCCTAGCACAGAGAGGACCTAGGCAGCAGCAACGACATGTTGAGAACCTAATCAGAATAACTTGATTGAAGAGCTCACTCAACACTTGAGAGATTTGAGAGTTGAGATGTCTGATTTGAAGAGAGACCAACGACCAGTCACATCAAGTGCTCGACCTGTAGGAGGAACCTTTACCAGAAGATGTATTTGGTGCGACAGCCCAGATCATCTCAGAGGAGACTGTCAAGACTTAGCGGTTGTCTTGCAAGAGGACGTAGTCAATTATCAGAACAACATGTGTATCTAACCGTCACTGGGCAACTCCTGAACACATATTTTGGAAGAGGAGGAATGAGGAGTTCGCTTCCAGCACTTACTGGTGCGAACACTACAGCGATGATTGCGGGTTCTGTAGAAGCTGATGTATATACTGGGAGAGTTGAGGTGCACTCTAATCCAACTATGATTGAGCAAGCTGCTGAGGTCTCAATTGAAATGATGAAGAGAGGTGCAGAAAGCATTAGGAGGGCTACTAGATGAAGAGACACAATAGATGCAACTTCTATTCGAACGTTTTTAGGAATGAGTAGTGAACATGATGCCATGGTGGAAGACAAAAGACGACAAGATGCTTCCGACGTAGATGCAAGGGTACCAGATAACAGTGACCGTCGAAGGATTACGAGGAAGAGAGCAGCGGAACCATCATCATCTGTACCAACTGGTAGATTTCTTGCTGCAGAAGATGTACCCTCTACCTCTACAGCTCCACCTCTTGTAGTAGATCCTATGGAAGGTGTACAAGATTTGCCACAAGAGGCTACTACTACAGATAGAGTACTGGATAAGAGGTTTACAGCACAGGAAAAGAGAAAAGCTCTAACCTACAAGTTAACTGCAAACATCAAAACAGCAACAGACTTGCTTGCTGTTTTAGAGCAACACATTTTGGATGCTAGAGTTGAGTTTACTCTTCGTGAGGTATTGGGTATCGCAAAGAGAGAGTTTCATGAGTTGATAATTGACATCATGAATAGAAAGAGGCAGGTGTTGGCTGAACAAATAGGTAGTCAGATGGTTGGAGCAGTAGATGTTATTGGTATTGATGGGTTCAGAGATGATAAGTATGAAGCATGGGTTGCTGATCCTGCTGTTATTGAGAATGAAGATGGAGAGTTTGAGGAGGATAGGTCAAGCACAAACAGCGATTTCAAACAGAAGCACGGGGCATGAGCGACAACAGAGACGCAGGTTCGACTTGGAGGATTTTCTGAACCGGTACCTGTGGATCACGAGTCGAAAATCAACATCATTTCCAAGGAGGTGTATGAGAAAGGGCAATGACCGATCGAAGGAACCACGGTTGGATACTCTGTGCAGCTAACAATCAAAAGGGTGAGTTGTACGGAGCTTGTCCAAATATATGTGTAAGGATTGGAGATGTAGAGGTTGATTAATATTTCTTTCTACAGTCCCATGTCTCCTATCCTATCATACTAGACCAACCATACATCACCACTGTTCGAATAAAGACACAGATGATGAACGATGGGTCTCATTATGTCAGAGTTTAGAGTCTTGATGACAAGTACTCAGTACAGTTTTTGACTGTTCGTTCAAGACATGAGCGGAATCGACAAACTCTTAGAGATTCTCATACAAAGAGATGTAAGGGTTTTCGCAGTCCACTCCTGTAGAGTGAGAAGACAGGGGTATAGAACCTACTGCTGAGATCCCGTCAGAGTTGGTACACAAGGTAGAACGATCGAAAGTGAGACATGTATAAGGACTCCGAGACATGTAAAATGTACAGAGTTGGCAGTCTGGATTGCTGATGTTTGAGGATGATGGGTGGAGTCAGTTTACAAGAGTTGAAGACATGGGAGAAAATACAAAAAGATGGATGGTGAAACAGGTTATAGAGCTATGGCGTGCAGAGGTTCTACTTGAAGATGATGTGATTTCTAGCTTGTTTGAAGAGTTTGTGTCTGTACACTCAGTTGTTAGTTGGTTGGACAGTGTAAACAGATTGATGGAAGGAAAAGATAATATGATGGTGATCTCTATCCACTCTCGACACATATATAAGGAGATTGCTACGTATGTGCGGTTCTTTCCTGATCCGATGCAGAATAGTGAGAGAAGAGAAGTAGTTTGTTGGTGTGCACTCCCTCAGGAAGCAGATGTCCATGCGAAGTACAAATCTGTATTGAAAAGAGTGAGACCGGTAGCAGCTCAACTACCTATTAACCCCCAGCAGCAAGTATAGTTAGTGAGGACTGAGTCTATATAGCGTGATCATAGAAGTAGAGCATCAGTTTACCGAAGAGACGTTGAAGGAGCTCCAGATAGGAGGAGGTGATTTTCTGATAAAGTTGAGAAGACAATTTTTGAGCAAGTGATAGTAGATCATGGTAAAGCTTTTTTCTTTTCAGTAGGGGAAATAGGTTGTGTGGATCCAAAGATGATAGCGCCTATGGTTATATTCACAGTCCCTCATGTGCCTTGAGATCTGAAACCGATTCCGATTCCTCGTGCCTTGTTGCCCAAACTTATTGAGTTGCTGAAAGAGAAAGTACGGATGAGGATACTTGAGCCGTCTATGTGACCTTACTCTAGCATATGGTTCACTGTACCCAAGAAGTCAGGAGCCTTGTGTTTCATTCAAGATCTACAACTTCTGAATAATGTGACCATTCGTAATGTTGGGACGGGTCCTGTGATTGATGAAGTAGCAGAGGCATTTGCAGGGAGAGCTATCTACTCCATTGGAGATTTATATTCTGGTTATGATCAGTTTCAATTGACTGTAGAAAGTAGAGATCTGACTACTATGCGTACGCCTTTGAGATTGATGCGGATGTGTACTCTTCCTCAAGGAGCGACGAACTCGGTGGCTCATATGCAGAACGTGACGCACAAGGTACTATGGGAATTTGTACCTGATGTTACGATTCCATTTCTAAATGATATTCGTTTAAAAGGTTACGCGCTTGAAGACAAAGATGAAGCAGTACTTGCGAATGGATGTAGGAGGTTTGTTGCAGACCATATCAAGGATGTAGAACGTATCTTGACTCGCCTGGAGGAGGTACATCTCACCCTGTCAGGAGCTAAGTCCAAGTTTGGTATGTCTTAGATTTTAGTGGTTGGACATCTGTGTGGTGCTTTTGGAAGACGACCAAATCCAGAGAAGGTTGACGCTATAGCTAAGATGACGGACTGTAAAAATATCACAAAGGTTCGACGCTTTCTAGGAGCTTGTGTATTCTACCGTCTATTCATTCCTCACTATGCTCATGTTGCGGAGTCTTTGTATGCATTACTGAGAAAGGGTAAGAGATTTGTGTGGACTTCAATCCATCAAGAAGCTATGAATAAGCTGAAGGAGGCTCTGAAGTCTCCACCTGTGTTGAGAAAAGTAGACTACGAGTGGAAGATCTGTGATTATCACAATAGATACTAGCCCAAAGACGATTGGCTGGATGATTGATCAAGATGATGCGAGTGGTATGCGGTTCATCTCTAGGTTTGGAGCTAGGATCTTGACAGACAGACAACGAGATTATCCTCAGGTGAAGCGTGAGTTGTGGAGAGTGATCACAGCGATGAAGACAGACCTTGAGTTTCTAATTGGTGCTCATGTAGTCTTAGAGACAGATTATCTACCTCTACTAGGCATGATATCCAACTGTAACATGTCGGACATAGCAATGTTGCGTTGGATTGTCTATATTAGAAGCTTGAATCCAGAGTTAAAGCATATAAAAGGAAAGAAGAATGTGGTTGCAGATATGTTGTCAAGGGCTCGTTTTGTAGACGAGGATGTCATGTTTTCAGAAGCTGAGGAAGAAAAGAGAAATGATGCTCGGTGTCAGGTTGGTCGACGGGTTACAGACTTGGAGCCGTCGATCTTTAGAGAGGAGCTTTACACAAATAGACTTCGTAACATAAGACGTTATCTGAGTACGTAGGGAAAGACAAGAGGGATGGAGCGATAGAGTTCAGGGAGATAAGGAAACAAACGTACAACTATCTTCTATGTGATGGATATCTTTAAAAACGGCCGCAGAGGAGAGATGAGATGTTCATACGAGTAGTGGACGATCTGCAGACTAAATAGCAACTAATGAAGGAGTTCCATGATATCTTGTGGGCCGGACATCAAGGAATTTGGACTACTTATGTCAAGTTGAAGGAAAGATATTGGTGGAAAGGTCTATATCGAGACGTGAAGAATTATGTCAGTTCTTACTTGCATTGTCAGTTTTACTCAAAGATGCGATATATGGATGATCTTGTGTCGACTTATCCACCTTGCATTCACTTCCAGTGGGTTCTCGACTTGGTGGTAATGTCTGGACTATGGATATGCGATATTTGATTTTGGCTCGTGAGATCTCTCCAACTTTGTAGAAGGACGAGCTCTGAGGACGAAGACCACAGAGAGGGTATGTAAGTTTGTTCTTGAGGATATTATCTGTAGATAGGGATCTGTAGGAAGACTACGGACAGATAGAGGAGAACTACGAGGTACAAAACCGAAAGAGTTTTTTGCTCGATATGGTGTGAAGCTCAAGCTTACTATTGCAATGAATCCAGAGGGGATTGGCAAGAGCGAACGAGGACATACATCAATAGCTTTGGTGAAGACATGTGATGGTAAGCATAGAGAGTGGCTTAGGTTACTCCCTTTTGCTTTATGAGCTTGATAGAACACATCACTGTTTTACTACAGAGTACATGCCCATTGAAATAATGTTAAGGCAAAACCCGATGATGTCAGCAGAAGAAGATTTTCCTACCAGGGCTACCTTACCATGAGAAGACGATATGGATCGTGTATAACTTCTCTCGCTACGAATCATACAGTTAGAATATATAGAAGAGGATCTTGCAGAAGCGCAACGAAGGCTGAAGGCGGCTCGACTTGAGAACAAAGAGAAGTTTGATAAGACTCATAGGCTTTGACCGAAATCGATACAGGTTGGGGACTGGGTGTTGATATAGGATAGTACATTGGAGAACTAGCACTCTACAGTTCAAAAGTTTTCGAGGAGATGGTTTGGCCCATACCTTGTCTCATATGTACACCACAATGTTACATATTCTTTGCGAGAGCTTGATTGTATGCCTTTAAGGCTTTTTGTTGCTGGAAAACGAGTGAAGTTGTTTCAGAAAGAGAGGAGAGACAATGGAGCTAGCTGAGTTCTTAAGATCAGATTAGACAACAAGTACAAATGAAGACCTTTTTGAGCCAGTAGAGGAGAGTGAAGACGACTTGGAGAATCACGAGGATCAATGACGGATTGGCACATATCAAAGGATGTGCAGGTTTAGAGGGGGTGAATGTCATGTTGCACGTGGGTCTGTATAGTGAAGACTAGTAACAAAAGATTTTCTTTTCATTGTGTATGTAGTTGTGAAGGAAGTTGCCCTGTAGCTTATCAAGCTGGACAGGAGCTAAGCTGGGGCTATGCTTGACAAGCTGCCCCTTAGCTTGGGATGAAATATCACCCTGAAGGAGGCAAAAAGTTCCAGAATGCAGAGCTCGTCGAGAAGAGCGACTTCATACTTTCGGTTTCGAGAAAAAGAGTTATAGGTGATAGTTAGTACAAGTCTTAAGCTGTAAAAAGTGCAAAAGAGGGAAATCTGTCGATTCTAGCTCGTGACTCGAATCCATGATCTGACAACATGAGTGCGTAGGTGTTCGTGAGTACTATAGTTTTGACTCCTCATTCACTAGAAACGGAGTTGTACAGAGAAGTTAATGTATGAAAAGCTAGTAAAGAGTGTACATAAAATATGTACAAACTTTGTTTATCTTTTTGACGGAAGCACATGCCATCCCAGTGATAGGGCGCCTGCCTAGGAAGAAAGTGGTCTCAAGATCAATTCCCCTTGGCTTGTGTTTCCTATTTCGGCATGTTCGTCTCTTGGAAAGGAGTCTATGTTGGATATGCAACCACGTCTTGCATATCTAGGGACGGGAGACCAGTATCTCCCTTAATGGTGGGCTTCGTGGCCTAAGCCTCCGCATGCCACCTTGATTATACCATGGGAGATACTTGGTATATTCAAGATGACATCAAGATGACATGGGACAGCTTAGCTAAGAGGCTGCTAGGGGCTTCGGCCTAAATTGGATGCCTTGTGGTATATTCAGGGTGACATCAAGATGACATCAAGAGCACGAGAAACTTTTATTAATTAAGAGGTTAGCTTAGCTAAAAGGCTGCTTTGATAAGTAGTTGTACGTATAAGGACAGTAGGGGACCAGCTTAGCTAGAGGCTTATCTTTTAGGTAAATAAACCTAAGGCGATTTTCAATGAAATTTTTTACAAAGAACTGATAGAGAAGAGAGGAGACGTGCGCAAGAGAGAGAGAGAAGATTTTTGACAATTGAAGACTTTGATGATGTAATCGACACTGAAATAAAGATTATTGAGTCTTGAAAAGTCTGTGTATGTGTATTTGTGTTTGATTTGCATTGATGGACGCAAGAGACAGAATTTTGAGTTCTCATCGCCTGCAACAATCTATCTTCTTTTTTATTGTTTTCCTGACTGGAGGTCTGCCATCTCCAAGAAAGACTCTCGTCGTGACAATGGTTGGACAACTGATCCACTCAACCTCAGTTTACAAAGAGTACTCAGAGGAGGACTAAGTTATAAGAGAAGCAAGAAGAAGAAACCCAAGAGCAAGACATCAAAATCTGTGGGAGTTGGTGTGGTGGATGTGCATGCTTCAGAGGTATGCACTAGGGTTTCAAAGATTGAAGTCCGATTGAATGATCACTATGTCTCTGACGTATTGGTGGATGATAGATTAATTATAAATGTCATATCAGAGAGGTTGATGAAGAAGTTGGAGATGGAACCAACTCGTCCGGCTAACATTGTTGTGTGGATGGCTAACAAGCAACGGATAAGACCTCTTGGTGTGTTAGAGAAGGTGGTTTTGTTTGTGACGGGATTTCAAACATTGATGTCCTTTCAAGTACTAAAGGACTCTAGTTATGATGCTCTTAGGGAGACCTTGGTTGAGAGCTATGCGCACCATAGATAGATGACACAAGCAATATTTACGGATTGGGCCTAGAGATCACAGAGTGATAGTACCTCTCTCGAGTTGGGATTTCTGACTCCGATAGACCCACGTGACTATTGAGAATCTGATACGGAGGATAATCAGAGTGTCTCGAAAATAGATACGAGAGGTTCTTATGATCAAGAATCCTCGTCTGATGACGAAGGATTTGATCGAGATGAATCATTATATCAGTTTAGTGCTATTGACTTGTTGCCTTGACCAACAGTGGAAAAAGATCCTAACAAAGAAGAGTTGAGTGAGACAGAGATTGTGAGAAGACTCTCTACCCTGAAGTTTGGTATCAATGTCACTCAAGATGAGAAAAATAGATTCCTAGATATATTTTTGAAATATATCCATGTGTTTGCTTTCAGTTACAAGGATCTGAAGGAGGTGACTCTAGAGACTCATCGAATCGAATTGGAGGAGAACGCAAGACCAGTTCAACAGAAGTAGAGAAGCGTCAATCCTACAACAGCAATGATGGTCAAGGAGAAGATAGACAAGTTGAAAGAAGCAAGTTTCATCTACGAGATGGAGAACTCAGAATGAGTTTCACCCATTGTGATTGTCAAGAAGAAGAATGGTAAGCTGCGAGTGTGCATAGACTATAAGAAGTTGAATGTAGATTATTATCCTCTGTCATTTGTAGATAAGATTTTGGAGGAAGTTGCTGATCATGAGTGATACAGCTTTGGTGATGGTTATAGTGGGTATAACCAGATCAAGATAGCACATGAGTACCACAAGGCTTTAAAGTATATCTCTAATAAGCCTAATGCCGAAGGTTGTATTGCTCGTTGGAAGATCCTTCTAACAGATACGATTCGTGATTGAAGACAGACAGGGAAAAAGCATGCAAATGCAGATCTCTTGTCGATGGCATATGATATGAGGAAGAAGAACCGTTTGATGATTCATTTTCAGACGAGCAAGTGATGACCATCACAAGCATTGAGGAGGTACTAGACGAGTACAAGGAAATCTAGAGTTTCCATGCAGATGGGTCTTTTTCAAAAGGTATGCATACCCGAGAACGTAACGCGTTGATCAAGAGATGCAAACCTTACACCATGGTGGAAGGAATTCTATTTCATCAAGGAGCAGATGGATTACTAAGGAGGGCAGTTGATGAGAAGGAGGCGTTCAAACTAATGCACGAGTTTCACGACGGCACTGTTTGCGGAGATTACTTTGCTGGTAAGATAACAGCCTTTAAGAATTTGGATGCGAGTTATCACTGACAAGGGATTTTCAAATAGTGTTTAGACTATTGCAAAACTTGCAACGTATGTCAAGCATTTGCTCTGTAGTCTACTAGAACACCTCCGTTAAGATCAATTTCAGTGTTAGAACCATAGTGAGATATGACTTTGTAGGTCCTCTTAACAAGACACCTAGAGACAATAGATACATTGTAGTCGCCACTGACTATTGTACCAAGTGGGTAGAGGCTAGACCTTTGAGGGAGACTAATGAAACAGAAGTGGGTAGATTCCTATGACAGAGGATCATCACAAGATTTGGATGTCCGTTAGAGTTGGTCTCAGATAGAGGAGGAGAGTTTGTAAGAAGCATGACTACTGCTATGCTGCAACATTTTTCTATCAAGCTACGAGTAACGACGTCATACACTCCAAATGCTAATGATCTTGCGGAGAAGATCAATCTTACACTTTGTATGATGCTCGTCAAAGATGTTGGTGTTGAGAGTGCGAAACATACTTGCTATAAGAAACTATAAGATCTTATGAGAGTATCGAACGACAACAAAGACTTCTATTGGGTATTCCTCATGTTGACTTGTTTATGGAGTGGAGTCTAAATTACCGATCCAATTTGAATTGGATACTTTTCAAACTATTCAACAAAAGTTGAAGAGGTCGAGGAGAGAAGTCGTGGTCAGATCAAGAAAGGAGCAACTCATGGAGTTGGAAGAGACCCGAGCGGTAGCAATAATCCGGATGGAACGAGCACAAGTGTATCAGAAGAAGAGTTACGATTGAGCAAAAGGGAGGTAAAACCTTTTCAAGTCAGAGATTGGGTAATAATGTATGATGCTATCAGATTCAAGAGGGTTAAGAAGAAGTTTCTTCCTAGATATTTTGGTCCGTTTGTTGTAGATAAGGTGTGGAGCAACTTCACATATGACTTCAGGAGATGAGAGGAAGGAGATTTGATCGCATCAACCATGACAAGTTAAAGTTGTTTCATAGACGAAAGTTCTCTCTTCACTCCGAGGACGGAGTGAAAATTTAGTCCGGGGATAAAATATAACGACCTAGTTACACATAAGAAGTTTGTCTATTAGTAAGATGTTTAGTTATAGCTAAGTGTGGAGAATGTTTATTTGCTGCCTATGTACTTTAAGGAGATATCAAGTTAATCATGACTAGCCAAAGTTAGTTATGGTTAACTTAGCTGTACAGAATTCAAATATTTCTTAAAGAGTGAGCACTACTATCTTGTCATCTTGTCTAAAAGGTAGAAAAGAGATGGAAAGTATCTCTTATCTCTTTTTTGACTTGATATTAGTGGTGGGATTGAAGTTGTGGACTTTGTGGGCATTAAAAACAAGAAGAGATCCCACATGTCTCCTTTTTAGTGGGTCCTAGTATAGAGGAGTGGTGGAAATTTGAGATTTCTTAAGAATATTTCAGATTCTTTCTAGAAGTTGTTGACTTTGAAGGAATAAGCACATGTGAAAAGATATGAAGCCATGTGATTAATGCTTTTACCTTAAGTAATATATTAATAAAACTCGATAAAAGTAGTTACGGTTGAGTTATCGGAGGGTACCAAAGTAAAAACCTAGAATGTATAAATAAAAGAGTAGAGAAGAGCTCCTCATCCTTATTTTCACATCGTCCTAATTGACAACTTGAACAATATAGAGAGAGTGTGATATTTTAGCATGTGAGAACTTGAGAGACGTTGTTAGAATGGATAATTTTAGTTGATGAGTTTTTGGGTGTGTGAAGAATTGAACTTAGCATTTTCTCTTCAAGTTCATGGTGTGCTTCCATCAAAGCCATCGGAGGTGATCCTTGAGTGAGAGACAGACCCGACATGTTGCATATTCATTGATGACTATCGTGGAGGTTGAGAGATTGAGAGGTAGTTGATCTTTAAGACCGCGGAGGGTTTATAGTACTGGCGTGATGATGACATAGTAAGTGCTAAGGAGTGAGATTACGTCCTCCAATGAGCGAAGAGATTTTGACGAGAAGGACGACATGTACTTCGAGTCTGAGACGATGAGAGAGTACGGATAGTGCCACATCCATCCTAGAGGGCACAGTTAGTACGACATGCCTATGAGGAGTTGGGACATTTTGGAGTGAAGCGTACACCTAGCTTACTCCAAAGACAATATTGGTGGCGTGGTATGCACATTGATGTGCAACTGTTTGTCACACGATGTGTGATTTGTGATCGAGCACGAGCATCGTTTAACACTTCTATTTCGCAGTTACACTCTTTATCGATTGTGAGGTTGGATTATCGTTGAAGCTTGGATTGTGCGAGACCCTGCTCGTTGACTATACGTCACCATCGGTATGTGTTGGTGATGGTGGAACACTTCTCTAAGTGAATTGAGTTGGTGGTATTATTGAACCAGACGAGTGAGGAGACAACATATGCGTTCTCAGATTGAGTGTTGAGTCGTTTTGGAGCACCAGCTGAAGTGTTGACGGACCAAGGTACAGAGTTTTATGGTGAGTTTCAGGCCTTGTGTAATCAGCGCTGATTTTGATTATCTGACTACATCTCTAGATCATCCTAAGACGGATGGTTTGGTAGAGAAGGTTGTTCAGACGTGAAGAGAGGATTGTGCAAGTATGGCTTGCAGAAGGACAACTTGAGAGACTGAGATTGATAGTTATCATGGTTGACTATGGGTTACCTATTTAGCCAACAAGCGTCTTTGACTTCCTTTTCATCGTATTTCTTATTGTATGACCGAGATCCAGATCTATCTTCGATCATTCGTCATGATTCTGCTGAGATGCTGAGCCTTGATGACCCGGATATGTGGATGAGAGTATGTTCTCAACGAGTCGAGACATCTCGGAAAGTTATGTCTATGAATTTTGAGAACCTAGCGATTGTTCAACATAGAGACACGTTGCGATATGCGACTATTCGAGGAGGAGGTAAGTTTCATCTTGACGGTTTTATCTATCTACAGTAGACTGCATCGACGACATTGGATGTGACCGCAGGATGCACTATTTTACGAATGCGTGTGGTGTTACTTTCTAGAGTACTCATGTTAGGTGTTGTTTGGAAGGCTCATGTGCGTAATTGTGCACTGTGTCATCTTCCAAACATTGATAGTATTGTTGATCCAAGCTTAGCGGTTGTACATGCGAGCTTGAGGTGTATATTGTGTGGATCTGCCGGTGGGGCAATCCATATGTTTATGTGTGATGGTTGTTCGAGAGGTTGACACATGTCGTGTTTGACTCCACCTCTTAATGTCGTTCCTACTGGACGATGGATTTGCCCTCGGTGTATATAGCAGATATAGCCGATTAGATCTTTGTGCGGTATGGATTACAAACAAGTGACTAACGATGGGATGATGTAGCACCTGGCCTCTTGATCCTTGCACCCACGAAGGTGTATATCACGTAGTTGAGATATGAGGTTATTGGATTTAGAGGGACATAACCGTCAGTTAGGAGGGCGATTGTGGTACACTTGTGTATGTGTACGACTTCGTTCATGTGTTATGTGTATGTGTAGTGTACCTCTGACAACGATCTATGTTGTGTAGCGATGTGTATGCGTACGACAGTTGTCACGTCAGTTTAGCACCTCGGCTAGGTTGATGGAGTGCGTGGTGGTTAGTCTTGATAGGGTCGTTAGTGTCATCAGGGCAGATTCTTGGGCTAGTCCCACTATGGATATACTTCGCTGATAGGGCTTGTAGGTTTCAATTCTTCAAGTTGAACCTTCAAGCTCTTGGCTATGGTAGATAGTCTTGGTGAGTGCAACCTGGATTCTATGTTGCACAGAGTGGGTGTGGCTCGATTTTAGTGTTTGTGTATTGCCGGTTGGCATGATGGAATGAGTACCGATTCTTATTCTTGTGGTACACTTTGTGCATGTGTATAGCATTGTTCATATGTTATGTGTATGTGTGGTGTATCTCTGACAGCGATGTATGTTGTGTAGCGATATGTATGCGTACGACAACTTAAAACAATATCATCTCATTGAGTAAATTATGGGATCTAGTTATTACATTATAATCACAACAGATTACATTATAGTTTAAAGTAGTGTGATTTTATTTATCAACACGATCTAGTAGTGACCATTCAATCCAGTTACACGTTTCATTCCATAACTTTATATTCATGCATCTCATAATTATAATATCGATAGATTTTTTCACATTTAAAATCATGAAGATATTGCGAGTCTGCATGAATCTTGCTCGTCCGATGAAATTTTTCTCATGTCACTACAATACCTTATTAGTGACTCGGACTTAACTCTACTCATATTAATTGGTGTGATGCAAGTCTGCATGAATTCTAATCTCGAGCATGAATCCCGATTAATTTTTTTAATTTTTACTTCAACAAAACTCAACAGATAATATGACACTTGTCAACATAAAATCGGAACAACTCCTAAAAACCTTAAGAGGGTATCCAAGAGAACCCTCTGCGAATCAGTTAATTTTTAAAATATCCTTTAATTCAGTTTAATGGAAACTGATATGTGCAATTGTTAGTCTTATTATCGAATGTAGGTTGGGGTAAAAAACTAGACGAGAAAACACTATGTGCGGTTGGTCCCTTAGTAGTAAGACTACTATTATAGACTAATAACAGGAGAAGGCTGGATTACTCACTGAATCTCGAGAAGAGCTAAAGCTCAAGGAGTGAACTATTTTATAAACCATGAGAGTGTTTACGTTTCAGATGATAAACTTATGGAAATTGACGAAGAGGTCATTAGAGACCTGTAGCTATACTGATACTAACTGCAAGGATAAATTGTTTCCATCGCAGTATTTGTTACAAGAAAATTCATTTCTAATATCCAGAGAAGTTTGAATCATAATGAAACTTAGCTTTTTTGCTTGATAATACTTTTCTCTAGTTTCTCTAGTTAGTATTAAGTACCTCGTAACGGGATGAGACGAAGGAATTTCGTGATAATTACTTATTTTCTTTATTCATATAAAAATATAAGGAGATTTGATCGTAACAAGATCCAACCATATTTATATAATGAAAACTTTTAAAATGAAAAATAAATCCATTTATAAAGGTGAATCTTAATGTAAGATTATATATATTAACCTCTACGCGAATATAATCATAATCTACAGATTATGTGGAAAGTATTTTATGTACTCATTCATTTTATTTACAGTTATTACAGTTTATTTTATATTCGAATGAAGTTGTATTGGATCTTGACGTCAAATTTTCCATTCTAATATACTGTTAGAGCAAAAAACGAGCCTTCTCTAAACCATTTGAGAAATCTAGCTAATGATAGGAGTCATTCATCTCGGATTAAGCGGTTGATAAGTATTAATATTATATAGTTATTATTCAATAATCAAATCCATTGCAATGATCTTAATAGTTTATCTGAGCTTAATATGATACGTATCAGACTAAGCCCAATAATCAGATGGATAACGGATGATATTTCTTACGGTAATCCTCTTTGGACGACTCAAAGTAATGATATTCTTATTCAGAATCAATAGAATCAAAGGTACAAAATTTTCATTGCTTAAACATTTCTTTCCAAGCTGAGAAATGCTGTACAGTTTTGTAACAGCTTTCAAACTACTTTGTACCATTTTACCATAATACAGATTTTTAATTGAATATTTTCCCCAGTATGTGATTAATTAGCGGATCCGGAAAAAGATAGCTGTGACAGTGTAATCCAAGCCCGCAGCTGTGGCACAGTTCCCTAATTACGTCTCGGTTTATACGTGCAAATTGATTAATGATGGACCTCAGATTCGTGGTCGGGCGAAAAGCCTGTAACCGGGTTCCGCTCATTACCGCAATCACCGAGCATCGAACTGCAATCGTGGTCATGGTTACGGTATCAACTGCACGGTTCAAACTGCAGTCACGGTCACGGTCTCAACTGCACGGTCACGATTGCAGTCACCGAGCTCAAAGCACAATAATGGCGTTCTCCGTCCGTTTTCCGTTCATTTTGAATTAGGCACAGTTTAACAAGAAATTCGTCGGTTCTCCGTCCATTTTGAATTAGGCACAGTTTAACAAGAAATTGTCAGTTTTCTCAGATGTGCTCAGAAACGTGGTGGTCAATAGTCTCACAATGCGTGAAATGTGAGATTTCACAACACACTCGCACTGTTCGTTAACCTCGAGCTTTCGCTAATACAGCTTGATATTGCGTTTTGCAGTCTGATCTTCAGTGATGTTTTGTTCTTCTGCTACAATGAGCAGCTAAGAGAGACGTAATTTGCAGTACTTGGTGGACTGCTTGGAAACTAATATGTGTTGCTCATCTGTTACTGAAGGTTTCAGTCTTAGCGTATGCAGAAAGTGGATTCAGGACATATGACGGATGCGACAGATGCAGCAAAAAGTTATGTGGGTTGTTTTGTTCAAGATGTAAAAGTGAGCGCCTGTCGTCGATAAAATGTTTCAGATTGCAGGTTCTGGTAGCGGATGAAAGTGCCAACGCGTGGGCCATAGCATGGGAAGCTGGGAGAGATTTTCTAGGCATAAGTGCCTCGGCTTATAGTCTACTGGAATTACGCGGAGATGACAATGTTTTGATGGACCGGATCGTTGGTCAGCATTGGTACTGTCATTTTACCATTGTGACTAGTAAAGTTGTTGGAGGAAAATATATTCGGATCGACCAAGCACAACCTTATGGAAAATGACATTTATTTGGTGTCTCTTCGTCTCTTCCAGATTCAGAAAGGCGCATGTCTACTACTCGAATTATCTTTCCTACCCAGTGTGTTATACCCGGGTCGAGCACAAGCACCACACCGGAGCCGGACATCAACTTTCGTGGAGACGAGACACATCAAGTACTTGCAGAAGAGAGACGGAGAGATAAAATAACGAATTCTCATGATTATAAAAGTGGTTTTTTTGTGGAGTTTTCAGTGGGATCTATGGTCGTGTTATTATCGATGGTTATGTTTGCTTTTGCTATATTGAAGTGGTGGCGGTGACCGTCGTTATGGACTGTAATATGCGTTACGCATACAGTCAAAATATATGGTTACATTTTGAACATTTTGAATGAATAGATGGCAGTCTTCGCGTATTGTGTATATTCTTCGTTTATTGTGTATATTCTGCGTCATTTTATCTCCCTCTAGTGTTTACCGAAACTCTAAAAATGAATCTAAAACGCGAGAGAGAGAGCTTGGAGCAGCAACGCGCTCAGTGCGCCAAATGGTCATGTCGCACTGAGCGCATCTAGTCGCGCGCTCAGTGCGACACTACACTTGTCGTATTACGAGCAGTGCGATAAGTGTTCAGTCGCATTGACCTCTCACTGCGACTGCATCGAGAACCGCGCACTCAGTGCGATATATTGTCAGTCGCACTGAGCTCAGTGCGACTGCTTTTACCTAGGGTCAGTGTGCTTTTACCTAGAGTCAGTGCGACCTAGACCTGATCGCAGTGTCTCATGCGACCGGTCAGAGATTCGCACTCAGTGCGATCCTAGACCGGTCGCACTGAGCGCGCGAGGTTAATTACGTAAGGGTACTTTGAGCTATTGGGGTTGTAGGCTAAGTGCGACCGGTCAGAGATTCGCACTCAGTGCGATCCTGGACCGGTCGCACTGAGCGCATGAGGTTAACTGCGTAAGGATACTTTGAGCTGTTGGGGTTGGGAGAAGAGTTTAACAGTAAAAACATAGATTAACCAAATGAGAAAACTACACACTTTATTAACTTATTTCAGTTCTCCATACATAGATTAACCAAATCAGAAAACAACACACTTTATTAACTTGATTTCAGTTTCTCCATAAATTCGGTCGCTTGAACGATAGTGCAAGAACGCCAAATCAGGTTGATTTCCTCCTCTGACATAACGTCCCAGTAGTTCTTAAGAGCAAGATAAGGATCTCTTCCAAAAGCCTGTCTATACTTGGCAGCCACATAACTTGGGGTATCTTGGGTGCTCCTTGTCCATGATTTCAACCATGGTAGGAGTACATTCATGAGATAATCATCTCTGTCCATGTCACCTGACTCAGGCATGAAAGAAGGAGGATGGATTGCGTTGTATGGATGATTAGTACTATTCTTCTCGAGAGAATCATCTATCAACAACACATCTCGTGTACACAAGTTAAACGCGAACAGTCGAGAAAAATCCTTCAGATACAAGTAATTACTACTGGCAGCTTCTCTGGTAGTCTTGAAACGAGTACACATGGGTTGTCCGAAGATTCTACAGATCTGCATAGTACAATAATGCGACAAGGTAAATAGAAACAAAGTGGAAACAAAGTGAAGATCTGTATCGTACAACAAAGTGGAAAAAAAGTGGAAATAAAGTGAAGATCTGCAAGATCTGTATCGTACAACAAAGTAGAAACAAAGTGGAAACAAAGTGAAGATCTGTATAGTACGATTAATGCGAGGAAGTAAATACAAACAAAGTGAAAACGGAGAACATCTACAATAATTTTAATAGCAATGACTTTGTTTGCTGTTACCTGGCCCGAAGCGATCCCTGTAGGCAAGTACTTTTTGGTCTCCATGGATCGAAGGATGGCGTTGCAGTTGTTAAGAGTTTTGGATGTCCATATCAGCACTTGAAAATCCTGACAGCATATCTCCATGAACTCTTTAACTCCTTTTCGTGCCACGTAGAATAAATCTTTTTTGACACTCTGAACTTGGTAACCTCTCTCTTTAGCTCCTTGGAGCTCTAAGTCATTACGTCCTGTTCTTACAGACAAACCGTTCAGATCTAGAATCAGTGTCTTCCTCCTGATCACAGTAGGATCTGTCAATCTGTGATAGAAGAGTTTGCAAGAACGAAGGCGAGTGACATCCATTTTTAATCTCTCCAACTCCTCTTCCTGTAGTTGTATTCGTTCGTACATGTCTTCTTCTCTCTGACTCGCTTCTGTTATTCGGAGGTTTAAAGTTTCTTCTTTTTCTCTTTTCATCGCAAGGCGAGCATCTAAATCTTCCTCCTCTTTCCTCTTGTTCAAAAGAGTCTCTGGTTCTCCTACATCACATCCATGTATAAAGTTTAAGTTTAGGAAGAAAAAATGTTCGATGTAAAAAAGACCTCAGTGCGATCTCAGACCCGTCGCTCTGCGCTGTGGAGAGACCGCGCACAGTGCGACGCAGCGCTCTCGTCGCACGGAGCGCCGCCTTAAGCTCGTGCGCTCAATGCGACTAATATACAGTCGCACTGAGCGCGCTTGCTTACGAGTCGCACTTCGTGAAGTGTTCAGTGCGACGTAGGACCACGCGCTCAGTGCGACACGACGACTGTCGCACTGAACGCGAGTCCGTAAATGTTCTTCCTGGCGTGCGACACCGTGTCTATCGCACTGAGAATTTTGCTCAATGCGACGTGCGACTAAGCACCTTAAGACCGCACTGACCTTAAAGCCGCGCTCAGTGTGACCAGACTATTGTCGCAATGGCCGTGCAGACCCTGATAACACAATGCGAGCGATAGACCATCGCACTGTGCTATCAAGACCGTCGAACAACAACACTACATCGAGCGAGCACTAAACAGAGATTTCACTCAACTTTACGCACATAACTCGTTCTAAACAGAGATTTCACTCAACTTTACACACATAACTCAAGATTTTACAGAAATTTACATAGCCAAAGTACCTCAAACAAGCAAATAATACACAAATAACACAAGTAAAGAGAAAACAGGTACATCTATTATCGTGGACTACGCCAAGCTCAACACCAAGCTCATCCTGCTGGATATTTGGATGTGATATACTCTCTTGTTGTAGTTCGTGTTCAATGGAGAATACTAACGCCTCCTCGCTCAAGATATCCAAGTGTCGCATGAGATGGGTTAAAGCCATCCCGCAGAAATTTTTACGGATACTCCTTTCCTCTGTTCTCGTATGTGCTTTGGCAGATGTAACTCTTCTGCCTCCAGATTCTCGAACATGAACAAAGACCAATCATAATCCTTATCTTCTCCTTCCACTTTAGATTTCACGTACAAAGCAAGTTGACCTGTAACAGCTTTAGGTCTTCTTCTCGCCAGGAGAACCGCATTCAAACACTGAAAAGCAGATCTCCATCCTTCGATAGCACATTCTCTTGCGAAGTATCTTTTCCCTATTTTATCATACTCAAGAAACCAATCGTCTATTCGAACATGTCTTACGAAAGGGGGTACCATCACAGATCCTTCAGGAATAACAAAGGCTTCCCGGATTAAGTCAAGGGTCAACTTGAACTCTCGATCTCCAATTTTGGTCATTCGTGTTGCTGCATTATGGGATTGGATGAAAGCCACACAAAGTCCAATCTGACATAAACAAACATTACACATTACAATAAATAAAAGTATCTCTTAAGTTGAGCAACAATTTAACTTGAGTAAATACTTAACTTGAGTTAAGATCACTTGAGCTTAAACTATAAAGGAGCGACTAATGACAGAGTACTTACGTCAGGACGAGGAAATTCGAACGAGAAAGTGATCAATAATCCCAGCTTCTCTAGGTCTTCCTCGTCTATTTCGCTCAAGGCTTGACTGATAGCTTCTTTATCCATCCATTGCCAAACGATACGTCGATGTACATCGTGTTGGGAAGTAAACGTAATCAAAAAAGGTCCTTCTTCTCATGGTGCCATACTTGTACCACTCACTGCTAGACTCGTTCACTCAAGCTAATACATGCCAGACTTCTTCACTGCAAGCTGGCTTGGCACTTACTCGAAGAGATCACTCTGATAAAAACAACAGAAGCGAGTTTGTCAGTTTTGACAGGAAAACAGAAGCGACTATGTCAGTTTTGATAAGGAAAACAAAAGCGAGTATGTCAGTTTAGACACGAATGAGAAAGCGAACAGCATAAGGAATGAAAACTCCAAGTTAAGGATCGCGAGTACTCCAAGTGGTCGATCGATCGTTGCCGTAAAAATCAATCAAAGCTTCATGTGCAGCAGCAGCATGAAGCTTTAATCGCAGCAGTGCGACTGTGGGCGGAAGTGCGTTAGAGTGCGATGGTGAGCGGAAGCACGTTTAGTGCGATGGTGGGCGGAAGCGCGTTTAGTGCGACGGTGAACGGAAACGCGTTCAATGTGGAACTAGTGCGACGGGCGCGGAAGCGCGTTTAGTGCGAAGCTAGTGCGACTGGGCGAAAGCGCGTTGAGCAAGAAAAACTAAACTGGAAACTTAGACCCTAAACTGCGATCAGTGCGACCATTCTTAGGTCGCACTGAGCGAACAAGGTAAAGGTAAATGCAGTCACACTGCGCTCAGTGCGACCGATAATATATCGCGCGTGCAGTGCGACCGACAGTATACGTGCGGCTCTCGATACGGTGGCACTGTGCGAACACTTATCGCACTGCTCTCAGTGCGACAAGTGTCATGTCGCACTGAGCGCACAAGGTAAAAGAGTCGCAATGTGCTCAATGCGATCGACAATATATCGCATTGAGCGTGCGGCTCTCGATGTTATCGCACTGCTCTCAGTGTGATAAGTGTCGTGTCGCACTGAGCGCGGAAGGTAAAAGAGTCACAATGCGCTCAGTGCGACCGACAATATATCGCACTGAGCGTGCGGTCGCACTGAGAGCTCAGTGCGACCGAACATTTATCGCACTGAGCGTGCGACTAGATGCGCTTAGTGCGATCGACGATTTCACTTCAATTCGACCGACCATTTTGCGCATTGAGCGCGGTGCTCCAAGCTCTCTCTCGTTTCATTTTAGATTCATTTCTTTTGTTTTAGATTGATTTCTTTACGAAGTTTTACAGTATGACATTGGATTCTTAATTATACGTTTATTATAGTGAACTTATGGTCGCTATAATCTCATGTTATTACTTTTTAGAGTTTCATATATTAGAGTCACCCTCTAGGGAGTTGAACCTTGACAGGCCAAATCGACTTGGTCCGACAGGGTGTCCTGCACAAAACGAAACAAAAACCACAAAAACCACAAGCAAATACAATGAGGGACCACTAGATGCCCAGGTATATTGTTGTCCTCGAGATAGCAGAACAGTTATACAATTATGAACTTTTCTCTCAAAAAGGTTGAAATGCCCTGTCAAGTGACTTCAAAAAGAGAAGATTGTCACGTCGCGATTGCAAAGAGTTCTGAGAAAATCAAGAATGTCTTCACATCGCTCGACCAGATTCAATCTTTCTGTATCTTCAGCTGCTCCTTCTTCAGATGCTCCTTGCTCGCGTACATAAACATCTTCTCCATCCTCTGTAAAATCGAAGTGAGTAGGATAATTTGACATTTCCTCATGTACATGATTTGGTTCAAACCATGGGTTCATATCATCCGGTACAACTTCTCTGTTGAAAAAGCTTTCCGAGCTGTTGAAAATATAAAGTGAGTACGTGCAACGCCGGAACGTAGATGAAAACACCAGTTGTATCGCAGACTTGTCAGCATGAGCTTTGACCAAATGCTTGCATAACAAGTATGGGCTATTCAAAAATGAGTAACAAGAGCATATCCATCTCTCCACGTCTGTGAAATGACTACCCGGAAGAGAGACATCTTTACTCAGATATTTACGTCAAGTGACACAAAATTGTTCCCACCAGCTGGGAAATAAACGTCCGTGAATGATTTGGTGTAGCGACACTTGCATATCTGCCACAAGATTTTCACAAATGATTAGCGTCAACTTATCTAAACGAGGACGGTTAAGGACATATTTGTAATCGTGCTTCAATTTTCTCCAGTGACTCTCTACAATATTCGTAGTGCACGACAAGCAAAGGAGAGGCTTTGATGCTCTGCTGAAAATTTCCATTTCTCTAGACTGTACCACTCTCGTCAGAGATATATCCACAAAGATAAAAGATTAGAATTTTTACAGAATTCATAAATCTCACGAACAGCCGTACAATGTAATACATCAGGAGTAAAAAATTTCCCTTCTGTTGATGATATAAGTGAATGCAAGTTGAAATGTCTGGTAATCATTTCAACAACAACCTTTCGTTGTTCAACATTACACAATTGACCAACAACTTTCACGCTCTCTGAAAGCCAATTTACATCAATAAAAGAGAAAAAATTACTTGCCTCCACACTGTTGTAGGATCCAGTGGCTCGTCCAGTGCACATACATCGAACTTCAATCGCTGATTGAGCATGCTTCAAACAAAGCTGAATATACATAGCAGTAAAGACAGATCGTAATGCCGATATTTGACCAATGTCTTTATAGGTGAGTGCGAACACAAAACGTAGTCCTCTCTCTCTTAACTTCTCGAACCACATCATAAGAACCTTCTTTCTATATTGTTCCGTGGCTGATCTAGAACTCTTCTTTGCATCACCTTGTCTCAAGTAGAACATGTATGATAGAGGCATACCAAAACCTCTGAAGTTTGCAGCAATAACAAACAGCTCAAAACGCATAGAGTTAGTTTTAAAAGTACTGTCGACAATAATTTCTCTGACACTACCTATATGCTCAAAAAAAGGGGTGCATATTGCAAAAGCAATGCATTCGTCAGTCTGTTCATACAACACCTCAACAAAACCTTTCTCAGCTAAAGCTTCACTGCGTATCAACAAAGATGCAGACTTCACTTGATCATCTATATCACGCAGATATTGTCTAGACTGAACTTCAGCAATCCAAAAATTTACCTGCGCCCGAGTTATACTCAAAGGACTAATGATCTCTTTTTCACATAATATACGGTACACCTCAGGCTTCTGGAGATTTAATCCAGATATCGACTCCAAAAATGTGATAGCATCAGCAGGAAAACAATGCAACTTATGCGTCGGCTTCTCATGTGACAGCAAATCTTGACAAGTTAAATATATTAACTTCTGTTGTACGTCCACTGTTACTCGTAAAGTTCCATTGCACTCAGATCTATCTATCTTCCGTTTCTTTTCTGGTTGTCTTACCTGTGATGTGGATCTTTCACCTTTATCTCTGAATTTTGTCCTGTCAGATCGTGAGTTACATCATAATGTCGCCCTTAAGATCGAACAGTCTTTCACAGAAACACGCGGGTTACGTACTTCCCAATAGTATTCAGAGGCTACCTCCATATTCGAAATGATGCTTGTCTTCAGCCAAGACGTCAAACACACTGACAAGTTATCGGAGTTTAAAGTCTGCAACTCATGCATGCAACTCTCGTCTGAAAGATGAACTTTCAGTCAGAAAAACATAAACCCGTCTTTGCCATCCTCATCTCCGAAGCACTCTTTCACAACATCAATCATTTCTGAATGATCACACTCCACTGTCACTATGAAAGCGTTATCATCATCAATCTCATTCTCCAAGTCCGCTTCGCATGTAGTAGTACTGAGGTTAGCTTTGTTGTAACACTGGTTACATTGTTTGAACACAGCTAAATCAAGAGGATTATGTCCTTTGCGAGCGCGCGTGAATGCGCTGATTGACAATGTTCGATTTCATCGATTGCAGTAAACCATCTCCATGATAAGCACTCTAAAGCAGACATCAGTACAAGCACAACGAAGACTCAGCTCTCTCGGAAATTCTGTCACCAAGCGAAATTCGATTTAGTCGTGTCACCGCGCAAAATTCGATTCAATCTTGAGGAAATTTCTGCACAATTCAGTAGTGAGGACGCCGCACAATTCAGCAGTGAGGACGCCTGGAGTCTTCAATGCCACCGTCTCAGTATAATTATGGACAACGGACTTACAACCAACGGACAACCAATGGACGGAACGGCTTTCACCTCATTGTGACTGCAGTTCAAAACTGTGACACTGACTGCAGTTCAGACCACGATTGCAGTTCGAGGCTCGGCTACTGCAGTAACGAGCGGGAACCCGGTTACAGGCTTTTCGCTCGACCACGAATCTGGGGTCCATCATTAATCAATTCGCACGTATAAACCGAAACATAATTAACGGAACTGTGCCACAGCTGCGGGCTTGGTGTAATCAAGTCAAAGATCAGTCCCATGATAATGAAATCAGTCCCATGATAATGAAATCAGTCCCATGATAATGAAACCGTGACTAGAGTGGTAACGGTTCAAACCGCGTTCAAACTACGGAAAAAATTAGAAACATTATTTGGAAGAAAACAGGTAAATCTTTGAATACGAGAACACGGAAAAAGAAATCGCTAGGCGCTAATCAACGGTTCATAGACATCCACCAACTTCCGCTGCCAAAATTTATTTAGAGTTTTAAATACAGAATATAAAATCCACAAAATCCTATTTTCCAGTAGCACGAACGAAACCTTCTCTTGGATTCTCATCTGCTTCGTTTTCATTATCTATGTGCGTTATTATTTGAGTTAGGGAATGCGTCGCGCAGTATGTATATGTGATTTTCACTGTTTCTCTGGTATATCGGAGAACGTTATTATATATCTGGTATTTTATCTTTACTGAGAATCTGGGTAAATTATTCTGCTTGAATCCTACACTACATAATTAAATAATTAAATAATTTGAGGAGATTAAAAAGCGGAACTCGGTAGTTTGAGGAGAAGTTGCAGTATCAGGCTGCCTGCCTGAAAGTACATTCAAAGCAACTACGCCAACTTTCCGGAGATAAAACGCTAATTCTTCGAACTCGATTCGGGCTTGCTACGGTTGACCGTTCCCATACTCCACGGCAAAAGCTAACACTAATGTTTAGCATTTACGGCAGCACAACAGTCGACGATGATGTTTGATAGCCTGGATTGGATTCCCCGTTGCTCAAGGACTCCATTATATGGGGATTTGCCAACTGAGCAAATATGAGTGAATAATTATACACGCAAAATGGATGTGACGGTTTTATGAAGCTTTCATCATCACCATCTCAAACTTACCTACAAGTACACGCTTGTCTATACAGTCCACGCGCTTCGATTTTCATGCACAATAAATAACTCTACACCTTACTGAAGGTCGTTCTGTAATCACCAAATGAAAGTCTTTCTGGAAACTCAATGCTAATCTCTCCCGGCCTTGTGCGTCCGGTTTCTGAATTAACCTTACCAGGTGGCATTCTCGTGTCAAAAAGAAGAACATTCAGTGGAAATGCAACCAAAAAGAAGAGAAATAATTTCACTTCAGGGTTGAGTAGAAAGTATGAATGATTGTGGGCAAAACACTTCACTCAATCTCCCCCTCGCATCATCTACATTTATTAAGGGGGGAACGATAAATTTTTATGTCTTGAAGTTCCAAGACATTTACATACGAGAATCGTATCCCAAGTACCAATTTGAATAGGTGGAGTTGCAACTTGCGTGGAAAGTACAAGTGAGTGGACATTCATGACTTTTGAAGGTGGATTATATAAGGGTTAGTACTGTATCTAATCTGCTGTGCCATTTTGATTTTACAGTAATGTTAGTCTCTAGTGGAGGATGGAAGCATTTCGGCCTCCGTGTGTTTCGATTTACTTACAAGTTCCACCGGGAACCTACCCAACATATGCGATCTTTCTTGCACAATTATTCTATTTAGACCCACGGTCGTGTTATTTACTCTTGATCCTGTTGTGTGTGACTCCATAGCTAACCTCATACACATTAGGGGTGTCAAAGTTCAGAGAAAATATTCTTCAACGGCAGAGAGATAAATGGTCGTAATATCATAGATAACTTTGTATATAACTGTGACTCATTCTAGATCGCGCCTGTGATTGAACATCACGATTTTATCATTGATTATTTTTCAGTTTGTACACTCAACTAAGAGCAGTAAAGAATCTATTGTAAAAGAAAGCGGACGAAACGAGTGAAGAGCCATAAGAAAACACCCGCGGCGTTTTCCTGCGGGTATCTTCGGAGGTGCCCACATGAAACACTGATCGCAGTCTGGCCGAAGTCGTAAATCACTCCCGCGGTTGTACAATCTTTGAGAAGGTTCTTAACTTTGACACCCCTATTAGCGCCAACCAGCATCCAAATCGCAAGTATCCACTCCGGCTTGGAGTCGAGTCTCCGAGGACTTAAGGTTTGTGCAGACTAGCTGTAATGTTGGAACAAAGAGGTTCCCTAATCACCTAAGCTTTGCGTAATCACCTACGCGCGGATTACGGTTTTAAGTTGGTTCTTTTGAAAGCTGGAGTCTGGAGACTTCTCGGAACATCCTGAGAGTCAGTTGAGTGATTCAAGCCTATTTTTGTTTTACAAGAGTTTCTTCATGGTTAAACATGATATGGATGTTACAAACCGATATGGTTGTACAAACATGCAACTGTGGTATGGTTTTCCTCAAATTGCAAAAAATCGGTGTAATGAACATAAGATGTTCATGATACTTCAATTTGCAACGAGGACTGCAGAATAGGGTACGGAGGATTAGGGTTTATCATTTTGAAATTCAAATCTCAATCTCTTTGGTCTCTATTGTGTCGTTAATGATGCATTGGTTGGTAAGTGATTGGTTCTCTTCTAAAGCAATATGCGTTGTGCATGTCGACTTAGATAGCAAAATGGCGAGTGTAATGTCATTTTCTGATGTGTGCTTGTTTCATGGCTTGATTTATAACATAATCGTGCATCGTAGAAGATGGTTGGTGTTGATCGTACTTATACAATAGAATGTCAGTGTCTATCATGTTTTTTTATGTGTGTTTACTTCATTGCTTGAACCAATCATTGATGTGATAATGATTCATGTGTAAATATATAGACCTGAACATTTAGAAGAGGATGACTCCACATCCACCACTAACTCTGATTTTGGAGTTTGAAATTTTGATTTTGAGATTTTGGATTTGAAAAGACTTTATGATGCACTCGAGAAGGAAAAATATTTAGCTCACATATCAATCCAAGTGTGCATTATCATATCACAAATTACGTGAAATGTGTTTGAGAAAACACGAGGTTAGTAAGTAGAAGTGAGCCATCAGAAATGCAAGAGCAGAGGAGTAACACCGCTAAAACAACCTTCCCAAAACCAGAATTTTTTCTATTTACATTTGAATTTCTCCTGTACGAAAAATATACAAACATAGATATCTATGATATTTTTCTTATCCTTCAGACCTAAAATCTAGCAACACCATGTGAAAATCTTGAGGAAAATGCTTTCCAACTGTACCCAATTTGCTCCAAACTAAGTTCACTAGACAAGGTTATGTTTTGTCAAAATCTATCTCCCAAACAAAGTGTGAAAAGAACCCTCAAAAATAACAGTCTACTTTGAATGCAATTCTTTTGACGTAGTTCTAAATCCTTTGAAACTATAGTACCAGAAAGCCGTCAAAGTTTGCTTTATGATGGTACCTCAAACACCCTCAGCTGCCTGTGCCATAGCTATAGCGATTCTTCTGCTCACTTCACGATGTGGTCGTTCGACTTCTGGAAGACAACCTTACTTCTGTTTCGATAGAGAAGTAACAGAAGTGAAACCAGA
Organism: Asterella californica; assembly: GCA_036924285.1. NCBI lineage: Eukaryota > Viridiplantae > Streptophyta > Marchantiopsida > Marchantiales > Aytoniaceae > Asterella > Asterella californica. The sequence goes on along the minus strand of JAYKYS010000006.1, from coordinate 24,352,414 downwards.
ATGCAGACTGATTGACGTATCTTTTACCTAAATGATGGAATATTCTTATCGGGTGTTAGATCTGTGCAAACTACATCTGCAGCTATACTGCAATGTGGTAATTAAAGTAAGGCGAGTACGTCCTTCGAACCCTCTCCAGTCAGCATGTCTTCAATACATTTAACGGAGTATCACATTGGGGTGCTATTCGTTTGAAAGAACCGTGTGACGGAGACCGATGTGACGGTGACCTAGAGGCCTTTTACCAGTCTTCTTCACGCTGGGAAACTGCAGATCGAGCGAACAATGAGCATTTACGTATGCCTGTTGGCTGTCGTCCAGAGATTCTCTATCAGGGAAATCAGATCTAGTCATTGAATTGTATGATTCTAAGAATGTCATTTAGAGTTTACACGGGCCGTATTCAGGTGCATCAGTCTTCTTTTCACCTTGGAGGAATGTTCCTTCGTTGATGTCGTTAAAATAGTTCTTGCTTGCATAGCATGCTCGCATTCTCTCCACTTCGATTACAGGTGTCCCGAAGTGCAGCGACAAACAAGAAACATGCCACTCTTTGCAAAAAGCAAGAAATCTGCAGAGACGAAAGTAATCAATCGCAGAAAGTATGCGACATGAAGTTCCGCAGTCTTCTGGGGCCAGAGAGTCTTTTGGGGCCTCTCTGGCCCCAGAAGACTGCCGGCCCATCAGCTCCCGAAGATCTGCCTGGGCTTGCTTTCGGGTGGTGACAAGAAAGCACCGGAACGAGCAGTGGTGGAGACAACACACAAGAAAAGAGCGAGAGGAGAAAGATCCGGAGGAGTGCTTATGGGAACCTTGTTCCTGTTGTGGCGATTGCTGAATCTCGCTGAACGTTTCTCGAATTCAGGGTTGCCGAGAGAACGAGATTTTTCTCGCAGATTAGGAGTTTTCCAGATTGTCTCTTCCATCAACGTCAGCTGTTGTACTACTTTTGGACGATAAAACAAACCGCTGTTGAAAGGAGGGAAAACGTTTTATTCTAAGGTTACTAGCTCGTTGTTGTGCCTCAGTGAACATAGAGGAATCGCAAAGGCGGCACCGCTGATGGTTTCTGAAGCCGAACTTCGGAGGCATTGAGAATCACATCTACTACCTTGCCCCGTGGTCATAAGGTAAGCAGTTGTGGTATGTCCTGCTGTCTAGAACTTTTGTTAGAGAAATAGAACCTCGAGAACAACATTTATGTTCAAGAATCAAAGCAGAGGTGTTCACCTGAACCTCAGGTGGTGGTGGCAACGCATGCGTATGGGCGGAGGAGTGGAGTGCGGTACATGACTAACGGGCTCAAGGTTTACTACATTCCGTGGCTTCCATTTTATCTTCAAACTCCATTTCCTACTCTGTTTGGGACATTTCGGATTTTGCGGGTAAAAATTATACGGGAACGAATCACACTAGTTCATGGACATCAGGCCTTTTCTACCTTGTGTCACGAGGCTATCATGCATGCACAGACCATGGGATATAAAACCGTGTTCACCGTAAATTCATCATAGCTCACTGGTGGCAGGTATGATGAATTTACGTTACCAATACCCGAAATGTTTGGGGGTAGAGATGTGTTCACGAAGAGACAAGAAACTAGACGGCGATGTACATTGTCAGTTCGTTCATCTGGATCACTCTTTACTTATATCGTATAATCTTTTCGTTTCAAACAGCCAGAAGAGGAGGTCGACGTAGCACCTGATTTCCAGCGCCAACAAGTTGGAGGTACAAGCGGAAGCTCTGAAGAGTGAAGTGTAAAGTTGAATGATTCCGAACCCACGCTGACGTCGTGACCAGGAAATTGGACGACTTTCAAGTCCCTTCATGGCCAGGTCTATCCTGACAAGCAAGGTCATAAACGTTCTAAATTTCACTGGGCGGGTTTCCTCGACGAAAGATCCAAGCAGAAACCTCCTTGCAACACCGCGTGAGTTACTTCTGATGCTTTCTGGCCGGAATTTCTTATTTTTTGATGCAGCGTGTAACCAGTTTTCTTCCGGAGAGTCCTATTCTTCAGATGAAACAGTTTTACTTCGATGGGATATTTCCCATCCTTTGGAGAGTATAGGCAGGGTGATTTTCTCAGCACTCCGCCTGTTCAGGTAGAACATTCATCTGACCAGTAGCACTGGTCAAGAAATTATTCTTGTTTAAATGTAGTGTCTTTAGAATTACCAGAACACTCAGTGATGCAATTGGTCTTGAATATGACAGGAGGCATCATCGTGCATCTGTCGCCTATTGAGTTCGTGGTTTACCATCACTTAAGCTTCGAAGAGTTTCCCGGTCTTCCAGGACATGTTTCTCCTGTACGACCATAAGCGGTCGTTGACCCTACCTTCAGACGCCTCAATCGCCGTCCTCTGAGATGCGAACAAGCTGTTTACAACGAGTAACTTGAGTGGTTCGTCGTCAATGTACGAGGAACCCGTCGTGAACTTGGCCAGTGAAACTTCGAATTTGCCGGGATGTCTTGCCTGGAAATTTTGGAGAGAATGAACGTAAAAGTTTAGCAGGAGAAAAAAGGAACCGGAGAGGAACTTGCGGACAAATATATACCATTTTACCAGTAGAAGAAGCATTAGCAATGGAGAACCTATGGCAACACCATTGGTTCTCCACTGCTACTGCTCGTGCCTAGAAAAATTTACGCCGCAGTGTCCTGTAACGAACACGCTCAGATACTTAGCCTATTTTATCAGAAAAAGTGTTTCACTCAGAACACCATCAAGCGATTGGATCGTTTTGTTAATTCATCGATTTGCAAAATGTGTGGTCTTGAAGAAGAAACACTCCATTCTCGAAAATTGCTCTAACACTCGAAGTCTCTCATATTCCCTCTTCCATCCGAAATGGAAGAGGTGAAATATGCAAGGAAGAGACGGAGGTGAAAACGCACGAAAGAACTTGGACGAACTTGTTGGCTGATGCCCGGAAGGGCAGAAAAATTGGCGGTGTCTTGGAAAAGGTTTCCTTGACGCTGCGATCACTTCGAGTCTCCGATTGTGGTTCATCAGAACATCGTAGAAGCTGTCTAGGACTGGCGAAGTATTTGTGTCGGACAACCGCGACTGAGATGTGAACTAACCACGTCGAGCGTAAGGACGCGCCTCAGTTCGAATATTGTGTGCTCTGCATGCTTGTAGTTGCTAAAGTCTGTAGTTCTGAGACTCTCGATCTGCGTTTACTGGACAGAGGAATTTTTTCCTGATAACTGGATAGGAGGGTGCCGGGGAGTACGTGAATTCATTTAGAACTGGTATGATTCGACGCGTGCATGATCGCAGGGCTGTATCAAGGCCAGGAACAGAACCGGACTTCTCCCACTCATTCTGATTTCACTTCCGCCTTGTCGCCCTTAAAGGCTCCGTGTTATACTTCAGTCTAGCAGAAACGCATTCTGAGATTGCGCGAGGGCGCGTGGTTGTTGACGAACATAGGGAAGTGGAGAATTTCCATGCGGCATCTTTACGGTTTTCCCTGTTATGGCGTCTTCCCGTCTTAGATTGCGCTCTACAGCATCTCGTCTTTTCTTCTCCTCGTCTTCACCTTTTCCTTCGTCTTGCTACTCGTACTCGTCCGGTAGAAGTACGAGTCCCTCCTGCCGATCTTTTGGGTTCAGCTCTCGGTTTGTGAATTCGCTTTCACGGATAATGGCTCGAGCGCAGCCCCTTTGCCGCGATTTCTGTCGAGGCAAAATTTCTCAGCAGCTTCAGACCAGACGATTCAGGAGCCAGCAAAGAGCTCGAGTTGGAGAAAGTATGTCGTCGGTGGTCTCTTTGCTTCTGCCGGGATTTATTTCCTGAAGCAGTTTTATGGACCGGTGGACCCAGTTTCGTCCCAGGCCAATGAGAATATCAGGTCTCCTCTTCACTATAAAGCCCCCTGTCAGTCAGCTGAAATGATGTGATCGCAATATTGGAAATACTGTAAGCTGAGAAAGCAAACTGAATTAGAGGTAAGCTTGAATTGTTAAACTTATGCGGACTTCTACACACGAATATATATGAACGGAAGTAGCTGCAGGTGTTCAGCAGTAAGTAATTTGTGTCGTGGCAATTCGCAGCGCAGAATTGGTGCTGCCAGCTCGCTCCTGCTGGACTTCCTCGGTCTTTCATTGACGAGTTGCAAAGTGCCATTGAAGTGTGTTGACTCTTTAAGTACAATTATGTCCTTCATCTTTCGGAGACGGAAACAGCTGAATCTCAGAGAGTGCCAGCTTGAGAATAGGTCCTCAATCTATGCAAGTCTTCTACTGGATGCTCAGGTTTTATGTTTAAACCAGTTTCTTCAAACAGCTTATGATTCACTGAGGCCTTATGTAAGTTGCTCTTCAGTGCCTTACATCTCCCCTGTCGTCAAGTGCGTGGAGGATGGCAGAAGGACAGGGTGATCTTCGTGGAGGAAGCATTATCTAGTGCTATTGTAGAATTATTCGTGTGTCCAATATAACATTCAGTGGAGCTTCTGCATTATGTTGCAGGATGTTTTTGTACCTTTGTCCAAACTTGGGGAGTGCATCGCGCAAGCGAAAGCGGAAATTGATGCATCGATCATTCTTAATAATGTAATACTTTCTCCGCGTTGGAGACGTGTTTTATGCTTTCACGATTTATAACACTATCAGATTGTTTAGTAGGTATTACTGAAGCTGCCAGGGAAGAGGAGTTTATGGTGTAAGGTATAGATAGCTAGGTTTTCTTTTTGCTTCACCACCGGTATTCAGATGCAGTTGTAGAGGAATCAAGATTTCACGCGTTGCTTATTCATTGTGGTTGTAATTCTGTTGCAAGATTTCTGTTATCAAGGAACTTCTGCAGTTCAGGAGTGTGTATGCACAATGCAGGTCCATGTTGGTTTTGTATATGGTTCGCCGTATGAGCTAAAGTTTCCATAATATCGTACGGGCTTTCTGAGTTGGTCTCGTCCTGTCGCAGGGGTATATATCTCATGCTGGTGACGGGAACTTCCATACCTTGATTATGTTCGATCCGGAGAATAAACAGGAAACGATCGAAGCAAAAAGATTATCAAACCTCATGGTCCATACAGCGCTGGACTTGGGAAGGTAAGTGAACGTTTCCTCTTCTTACGTAAAACACTTTCGAATTCTGTGCTCTTTCACTCTGCTTCATGCTTTGTGGGGACGATAGCAACTGACTACTGATTGTTCTTAGGTAGAGACTTTGCTTTGCTTATTTATACGGCAATGCAATTTTACTCGTTTTGCAGGGACATGTACGGGAGAACTCGGTGTTGGAATAGGAAAATTGAAGGTAGGTTACTCGAATTTGAGGTTGATGAGTTGGCTGATAGTTGATTTTTGCGAGGACGAATGAAAGAACGGGTATGGATAAGGGTGATGTGCATAGCCGAAGGTTGTAGCTCCAGATACATGAAGAATGCTGGTTATAGCTATTACGTGAGCGGAATATATCAAAAGCTCGACTTTGAGGCAACTGTCCAAGAAGCAGGCTGACAATTTGTTTCTGGCGTGCAGTACCTGGAGAAGGAGCTGGGGCCCGAAGCGTTGAAAGTCATAAGCGCAATCAAGGAAACCTTGGATCCAGATAACATTATGAATCCCGGCGAAATAATTCCACCGCAATTTTGCTATTAGTTCATTGCTGACGGAGTGGTTCTGATTATGGTATGATCACCGTTGACTGGACCCTGTGGCATATAAGAGAGGGCGCCGATAAACTGGTAGACATAGTTAGATCTGCATTTGTATAGCCATGATCCCTGACACAAGTAGAATTTCCGAGCTGATACAAGTTCCAGTTCAGTCCTTATGGGACGGGTTATCAGTATCTACATGTCCAGTTCAGTTCTTATGAGTCGGGTCGAGCAAGCGAACCCTGCAACCGCGGTGTGGATATTGGATTGTCATGTTGTCTCGTACCCTGATATCGCTGAGGGTGGGCAGAAACGTCGTGCCTGCTCCCAGAAAGCAGTGTACAGATTCATGAATCACTTACGACTTTTCTGGAGGAGGTCTCGTATATTGAAATATCCAGTTTTTGCAGATGGACTGCACTACTTACTTACGCGTAGATTGTTGTAAAGTAATTATAATGTTTTGGGCATCAGTATATTCTTTCGAAAGTATTCAACTTTCTTTGCAACTGAAGCATGATTGAAAAGGTTATTATTTACGTGTATTACAGTACAAATTTCGTAAGTCATTTAATTTATGGGTATAGCTTGGATATTATTTGTAATTTTTTTGTTGACTTTTGTATAAACTTAATAGAATTAAATAATATTTTCCTTCTCAAAATAATGTTTCAATCATTATTAGACTAACATAACGGTTAGTTTACTCTTGCTATGCCTCACAACTTCAACGTCATTGTACCATAAAGCTAGGAGAGGCACATACTTCACTTCTGTACTCCGAGACCAGGATTGAAAGAAAACGGGGAACGCGACGCAACGAATAGCAAACGGATGAAAGACCCCATCAAGCACATCGTTTACTTTATCTTCCCTTCTCGCAGAGGAAGATAGGGAAGGTAGGGCAGGTGAAAGAGTTGAAGTCTCGAGCAATAAAAGCTTGCTGTTGAGTGTGGTGGTTGAGTTGTTACTTGCCCATTACGCACTCGTGAGTTTCAGTTCGCGCTTTTCACACGTTCAGGCAACTCTACATGGCCACTCTCGCCACGCGCAAGCTCTTTACTCGGTCAATCAGTCTGGAGTTTGGACAGGTTTATTTGGGATGTTCTTCTTTTGGAGACGCCCCATCTCAAACAGTTCAGCTGTATTGTACCCATAGTCATATTTTTCTGTTTCTCGACGCCACTCAGTGATGAAACTGAATCACGTGGCACCTGAGCTGGTTCGGGGTTAGTCTACTATCAGTCTTCCCCCGATTATAAAGTCATAGCGTTAACGTTCCAAGTATATAGTCAAGATGGCACTTCATCCAGATATAAAGCTTTACGGTATGATAAGGCCCCAGCCGCACATAGTTTATTTTTGGAAGCTAGTTAACTTTTTCCTTCCAGTTTTTTCCTCCAAACTCCATCTGACTCTGTCATAATCTTATCTTCGCTTCATAGTAGTTCTTCAAGACTTTGGAGACCTCTCGATTCCAGCTTTTAATTTTGAGTGTCAATATTTCAGTCTCAAAAAACTGTTATCCTCCTCTGGATTACAAAGAGTGTAAGTATGATATTTTCCACTCATCTACTTTACGCCATGATTTTTTTATGTCGAAGAAAGGAAAGGAAAAACTGAAGTTGAACGTTATGTGGGTGGATTGCTCAGATAAGAAGAACTTGTAGCTTCACTTCAAGACCCACGACTGAATAGCACGAGAAAAGCTAGTCGTTTACATGGAGGTGGTAGAAAAGCTTCATTCAAAGACTTGAAAAATACATTGTTTGCTTGGATTGTGGACAAGAACCATCAAGGATTGCAAGTGACGGATCAATACATTCAAGCAGAAGCTAGGAATCTTCAAGCTGATGAAGGAAGGTACCGATGATTGTGAAGTTGGTGGCAGTTAGAGAGCTTCAGAGTCTGTTCATTTCAAAGCAACTACAGGATGCCTTGCCATATTCAAGGGACCGTTATAGTTTGGGTTTTTTACGACAAACAAGCTCCAGATGTTTACCAGATAATGCAGAGGATAAGATATCATTCGTTTATACAGTCTGTGCACAATCGTATCGAGAAGTACCGTACTGACTACATCATTATCAACATGGACCAGGTGTCTAGGTACTTTGAAACGGAACCGAACACAGACTGATTCTGCATAAGATGAAACTCGCGAATAAACCACAAAAGGTGCATTCAGGTGCTGTGGAAGATAACGAGGAGGTTCTAGTTGGAAAGACATTATTACGTGACCAGACAGGTGCAAAACATTCAAGATCTTGTAGACAGAGAGTCATATGGTGATACGAGAGGACTTTGACTAGTTCTGGTGAAACATGTCGCAACAGATAAATTTGCCTAATTGTTTTTTATGCAAATAATAAGTGTAGCTTGATTGATGTGACTTCAACCCAGGCAAACAACAGTTCTGCACTCTGGCCCCGAGTTAGATTAATCTATAAAACTATCTCTTTCTCCACACTTACTCATGCACACATTAGCAATTTGGATGTTAAGCAACATTAGATCATGAAAATTAATTCCAGTCCTCAACAGACTATGACTATAGACATGTACTGAATACGGTATACTTTGAAGCTTAGATATGCCTAAACATAGTTTTGTTTGCAATACACTCGTAGTTCAGTCGCAAACTTTGTTAGCATAATCATCCAGCTTTTTACTTGATCAGTTTCCCAGTACAAAATAGAGATTGATCAGACCCAGATCATGTTTTGATCAGACCTTTGACTGACAGCACACCGTCTTGCCAGTCATCATTTCATGTTAAAGTCCATTATCATATCAATGCCTGAAGTTCACAGCCAACTCTAAGAAAAAAACATGACCTATGTAATTTGTAGCACCAATTTTTTATACACATTAGAAAGACAAATTGTTTGTGGCAAGATGACTGGAAAAACCTGCCAATTCCAGTCAAAAGTACGATCAAGACAAGATTCAACAAGAAAGGTCTGGATCAAGCTTGACTTTCGTACTAGAGGACTGATAAAGCAAAAAACTACATAATCATCCAAATGAATGAACTTAGCTTGTTGGGACCCACACCCTCGTGTATAGCATAGCCACGTGTATAGCATAGTTTCTCAGTACTAAACCACTCCCCGAGGTAGAATGTTTACTATTGAATAGCCACGCTTTCTATTGTGACTTTTGCAACATAAAGGATAAAAAGAATAATTTATTATCGACTGTTTGACAAGGAAATCTAACGATTGAATTACGTTTATAGAAATACCGTTTAAAGTTCATGGTTTATCACATTAATATATAAAGCTGATGGTCTACCAACCAATCATGGTTTAGCAAAAATCTTTTCTGATAATTCACTGTGAGAGATGATGTATGAAGCAACTCCAAAATACAAGAGAAGGGAAACTTTATATTTCCAAAAACGTGGTGTCTAAACCCTCAACCCATGAAATTCAGGTCTGTGTATTAGGCTGTAGTCGGTTGCTAAAAGCCTCGCATCCAAATAGGCTTCAAAAATACCTTTTGTCGTATTGATCACTCCTGCGGTCCAGTCTCTGCATACGTAGGTACTGTGATCCAGATTCAGAGTGAGACCTTGCTGTTGTTGGGTTCTCTCCTGTCAAAACAAATAAATTTAACATTCCAAACATGCACACTCTTGTGACTGAGACTCCAAAGTAGTGAATATCCATGCTAAATATGAACGATAGATGTGAGACCACCTTTATCTAATCTCTTGGCTCATCTATAAGCGATTTTACAAAGTGAGTATATTTCATATTGCAAAGTAAAAATTGTATGTAAATAGTTCTCGTATTGCGCTGTTGGACTGAAAGGAAAATATGTAATTAAATAAATAATATAAAAATTATGTATTCAAACATATATTTCTGAATTGTTATAACTAGTTCCAAATCTACTCATAGAGTCTCGTGTGAACTGCTGGATGAATTGTACAACCAACCAGTGTTTGCTAGTAAGTTAGTTTCGCACCAAAATAAAGAGATCATACCTAAACCCTAAACCTGACGTGGCGTTAAACTGCTTACCAGAACCTGATGAGTGTGTCGAGGTTAAGCCAAATCACGGTAACTTTATCGAATCTACCAGTCTCCCGCTTACCGAAAATAACGAGGAGAATAACAGTGACGTCCGATATAGTGTGGTTGGCTAACCAGCTTGACGGTAAAGTTTATGTAACCTGGTTGGTTCTGTGTTGGGTCAGTTGGAAACTATGCGAATATGGGTATGCAAAGACAAAAGGTACGGTTGGGGATTATGCATATTCGCATTTAAAAGTAAATAAAGAACGTTAACTAAAGAGCCAAATGTATTTAACTACAAAGGAAACTAACCCAGCTGGTGGCTGCGTCCACATGTCGCGCATCCAATCCATCCATGATATTTTGGTTCAACCCCGGTAAGGCTTCTAACCTAAACGAAACTGCATTTCGGACCAGTAGTACAAGATAGAGAGAACTGCCTTCTGTCTGTTCCTCTTCTCACGACGGTACCCGGATTCTGTTTACTACTGACGGAGTGGACTTGACATTGTCGTTATGTGCGTCCGGCTCTCCGTCCGATCTCGCATGGATCCCTTTCGTCAATATCGCTGGGAGAGACGTGAATTCACATATTTATTTTAATTTAATTTTTAAAAGGTAAAGTTTTTGTTTAAAAAAATTTATTATACATAGTAGATGAATAAAAGAGCTAAAAAAATCGAATGATAAACAATAAATATAGTATGAATAATTATCCTGAGAACACATAGAAGCCCAAAGACATGAATAAACTTAGAAATCTGATTTTTTTGTAAGACAACATGAATTTCATCACCATGAGATGAAAAAGACACACCTATCAAACGGGAGCGTAAACATCACAACATTACTCAAGATGTGTAGACGATAGAATATTTATGCTGAAAAGAAATCAATACTTGGAATTTTCCTAGACCCAATCAAACAAAATAGAACAGCGTACTCAGAACTTAATCATAAAACCGGGATGCTAGAACCTCTTGGAAGAAAAACCAGAATCATGATCAGAAGGATGAGCACCGCAACTGGTACCCCTCGAGCTAGTGCTCAGGGTCGTGAATCACATATTAGCTTGTCCTAAACTTTATGGGCATGCATATCATAGGAAGGGTTAGGTATTAAATTAAACACCTCATTGAAATAATGTAATCGTGAGTACAACTCTCCGGTCTTGTACCTTCTGAAGCGCGAGAGCGGCTCATCACTTATGGGTTTTTTCCTGCTCTCCTCATGTTTCTAGGTATAGAGTAACAAATAATATTTATAAAATTTTTTAATTTTTATGTTTACTTAGTATATATTTTCTATTTAATATTTATATATTTTTTGGATAACCATAAACGAACAAAAGTTTCCAGAGTTCATCGGGCATGCATATTAGCTTGTCCTAAACTTTGTGGTTCTCACTCGTCAAATGAGCAAAATAGATGTCAAGATACTGAAGTAAACTTTTGTTCCTTCAAATCCGATAGACAGAACTATTAAGGCGTTTCCAAGCTAGAATCTTTAGTTAATACTTTTTTCTCCGTTAAGGAATGTTTGAGTTGGGCGATTTTGATAATCTTCTTTTTGGATTCGATCGTGATTTTTTGCAGTAAGGTAATGCAAGATACAAATAATATATATAATTTTTTAAATATATTTTGATTAAAAATAAATAAATAACATTAGTTCATAAATATGATGGTGAGATCGAAGATTACAGAGTTACCCTTCAATAACCTAAGGATTGTTGTCAAGTAATTAGTACCCGGATGTTCTGAATGATGGCTGATAATAAATATGCATGCAACATGAACTTTTGCAGGAACGAAGGAAGAATACAAGCACAAGCACTGATATCGTAAAAGAAAAATTGTCACAAATGGTTAGCTAGCAACTAACTTTCAGAAGATTTTTCATCTTCTTGGAAAATGCATTAGGCATATATGTGGGCGATTTAGCATAAATATAAAACAGAGGTTATCGACAAGAACAAACATCCAAAGTTATCTAAAATTGTACTCTGATTAGTTAAACTGTACTCTGAAATCTACATTTCTAAACTAAACATTTTGACTTTGAACTTACTGGAATCCACATTTCACTGCAATACACTTGGATGTTGACAAAACGAGAAAAACTATAAGTGAAGTTCGCATAGCATCTCTCATTCTGCCAAAAAACCCGTTCTCCTTTACCAATAATAAAATTTAACTTGTATACCTTTGAATTTATGATCTAACCTCTCCAACAGGAAAGGTTAGATCATAAAGTAAAGGGTGTGCATATACCTTCTCCATTCCATCTGAAAATGGAGGAAGTGAATATGCATGTCAAAAAATATTAAGGAATATGTTCATCTGATGATAACTTTAGGTCATCAAAGAACAATTTAGTATTAGTTTTTATTTAGACCACTTAGGCTTTGTTTTTAAAATCACAAGTCATAGATAGTGGTCTAAATAAATTTATAATCTGAATAAAATTTGAATAAATATTCAACTAACCTAAACGTGCCTTGGAGATACAAGTGCGGTAGCCTATTCAGCCCAAATCATTAATTAAACCGCCCTTGTATATTCCTCTCTTTGGAATATGGTTATGATAACCAAAACATAATAGTGTTGATTGCAAGACATTACATCCATAACCAAGACACCAGAGGTTTATTCTGTTAACCAGAGGTTACACTCGACTGCTAAGTATGTACCAAGCCGCCGTAGGGAAAGATAGTGGGAAGAGGACAAGCATTGATACAGCAATAAAATTATTACAAGCAGTTGGCTCTATGTCACAAAAAGGCCTTTTTTTCTTAGGAAATATATGAAATAGATTTGACTGCATTACAGAGAAGATTTTAGTTTTAAGTCCATTGTTTCAGTCCATTGATTTATCATGGAGAGGAGGCCATTACTGAAATTATTAGAATGAGTGAAATTATCGAGAAGAAAATGGTATTAAAGTAAAGTTAAACTGCTCTGGTCTTTAACTTATAATTACTTTGCACTTGGTCGCAAAGTAAGTGAGGTGCATTCGGTTTATTGATTTACCATGGGGAAGAGACGAGTGAGATTGTCGGTTCTGTTTTTAATTTATATCACTACATTACACTTGGCTCTTTGCCTATAGAGGATGGAAAAAGAACTATAAGTGAAGATAAATAATAAAATATAAATCTATTCTAATATACAATATAACTAACCCTTCTAAGAGAAAAAGCTCGATCATAAACTGAAGGGGTGCACAACCCTCTCTCTCTTTATGCATGCTTCCCAAAGACTATGATTCCTGTCAAACTCATCGTTACATTTTAATATGCATACTTAAAAATCTTATATTCACCGCTGCAGTCCCTCTCATTTTTTTCATTTTTTTCATTTTTATTTATTCACCGCTGCAGTCTCTTTACTTGCACAAAAATAATAAGTTCATGATCTCTTCACCTCTAATGCCAACAATGTTAGCATAGACATAATCTATGAATTGGATTATATTATAGTATTTTAAAAAAAAATTAATCTTTAATTCTCTCAGCAAAGCGACCTGGACTTTTAATAAAGTGGTGTGAACATAATAAATAAGCAATCCCCTTCCTTGTAAAAACTCATGACGAAATTTAACAGCAATCTCTCTCGATGGTACCAATAGCGGTTCTGACTCTTCTCATCATGGGGCGACTCCGGTCTTCCTTCCAAGGGGTTACTGCGGGACGTTATACGTTCTTCGGTCGGGTTCATGGAAATTCCAACACTGGTTTCTTGTCAAAAAAAATTATTCGGTCGTCTGTGGACCTTGGGTATTACGGTGATGCTTACCCTTCACTAGATTTGTGTATCAAGAAAAAATATTCAATCGTCTGCACACTTTAGGTATTGCGATGATGCTTATCTCTTCGTTAGATATGTGTGTCTTTATGATCTCATTAACTCTTAAAAAACAAAAATCTAATTTATAAATTTGGTCATGTTTTTGAACTTTTGTGTACTTTCGAGACGCTGATAAAATCTATCTCTTGTCAATCATTTAACCTTATCATCAGGTCTGATATCTTGATGATAAGATCAAGTGTTAGAAATAAAATATCTTTTATTTTAAAAATAAAATTATAACAGCAATATTGGCTCGTTGCTGTTTAGAGTATACAAGGCATTTTTATGTTCGTGCCGTGAGTCGCCAAAACCTAGTCAAATACAAATAAATTTCTTCCTTGCTGGTAGACTTAGCTTCTTTAGTTTTGTTTCTGGAGTGATGATAGCGAAGTTCATATGCAGGACGTATCACGTACTTTGGACGGTAAACTGCTCCCAATACGTGTCCGCCTGCCATTTGAAGGTTCGATGCAAGTGGTTTTCTTTTGAGGAAAAGTGCTGACTAAATAAGTCAAACCGGCTATAAGTGTAGACGAATACAAAGCAGTAGTCGTGGATATGGTTCCTTACAATAGTTCCAGAACCGTACCTCGTACGTGGTCTGGTTGACCTAGTCTAGCAAACCATGGCCGCTCTTGAGGATGACCGCACAAGGCCTTTTCTGGTCGACTACTTGTTCCTGTTTTGCACACCTGAAGCAAGACTGTACTGTAGAAGGCTGCGAGGTCCTGCTTCCAAACACGATGACTAACTATAGTTCTCTTTCTTGACCAGATCAGCTGGCTCCTTCTTCTTCGGGGTTCGTGGACAAACGGGACTGGTAGATCCTGTGGCTTATTCCTCTTTTCACCTGATAACCGGTTGCTGTTTCGTACTCAACTGATCAGACTTTTGATGGGTGCACAGTATACACCCCATTAGTAGAAATCCATCCATGCATGTGACCCTCTTGATGCTTGTCAAGATCGGACAAGCATGTCCTTCATGTTCAGATGGAAGAGTATTTCTATCGATTTATTCAATTTTTTATGAAATCAGTTAGATAAAATTAATATATATTTTTTATAAATGATAAATATTATTACATGTCTCTTGAGGTCTTTACGGACCATGAGACTCTCCATGTGAATCTATCACAGCGAGACTCGAACCAAAAACTTCATTAACAATTTGTAAACACATGCATCTCCAACCCGTAAGGAATTGAATCCATGACCTTTCTCTCATAAGACTGTAAGCTAAACCACTTGGGACACCGATCTTCAGTGAGAGTATATATATACATGAATATATATATATATATATTTTATATGAGAGTATAATTCTTGTACTTTCTAAAATACACGAGTGTGATTTTCTTTTATGGGTAGTATTTGGATTTCTCGTATTACTTCCTTTGGTTAACAGTCAATATTTATTTAATTTTTAATTTTTAATCATCTAAAATAAATTTAAATCTTTATTAATAATACAAAGTGAACATAAAACCGAACGTCTTTAATGTACGATCTAGTTGCAAAATTTAGTCCAACGTGATCAGAGTCAATGTCCACCTGGAGTTTGTTCATTATTTTTTGCTGTCATTTTCTTTCTCTCCGGAAGAAAGCTAAAGAAACATGCATATTTGATTGTGTGTTGGGAAAGGATGATCTAAAATATAAAAGATGATATTTTTTTATATTCTTATCACCACTTGGGACTCAAACGTATCGAACAATAGAATGATTACTTTAGGGATTGGCCGCGGTTCACTTCTAAAGTGATTCCATTTCGAATTAGAAGGTTTGATCTCTCGGTTGGGTTCTAATGGTTGAAAATGATTTGACTTTAAATGGTTTCTGCTATTAGATGAAGGTGCAATTTACTTGATTTAAATTTTATTTTCCTAGAAATATTTAAATTTAGATAAAAAATAAACTCAATATTATTTTGTATATACATCAAAAGTGATCAGCTCGTTATTAATTTTACTGTATACATAGTTTAGTTCAAAACGGGTCGGTCTCCATCCAAAACGACCAAATGTTACTCTACTTAATAAGTAGAGTAACATTTGGTGGTTTTGGATGTCAAATCTTAATTTAGGCCAAACGTGTTAAATTCCGTCTCGCCCTGCCTCTAGAGCACTCATGAAGTAGCCTGGTGTACTAATAACTGGTCACATGCTCTAGAGGGAACTGTCATCATCATCATCAGGGTATGTGGTTTCTTGTTGACACTGCAAGAAGATTGAAGATTCAGGCTCTGGAGGAGTAACCGCACTTGAGGGAAGTTGAGTTGATGAACTTGTAAGGAAGCGAATTGACTGTATATGGTCAACTTTACTATCTTTGAAACCTAACCAACTTAGGGGCAGACCGGTCTACCGATTACCAAGAGAGTGTTAGTTAGACTAAGTTTTCTGTGGTTCTCTTTACATGCCGCACAAAACAGAAAACTTACTTTTTCCGCCACAGAGACAATGTGACAGCACTACCAATCCCTTCCAAGTCTTTTTGCTTACAAGAAAACTCAAGTCAAGATCAAATGGACCAGAAAACCATAAGTTCCTACCCGAGGCTGTAATGGTCACACATTCTTGTGGTATGCAATTGCTATTCGTGCGCTTATCTGCAAGTTTTTTCTCCAACAATAACCGTTTCACCACTCGCAGGACCAAAAATTGAGAGAGCACTGAAATATTCTTTCTTTAGGAAAATGAGCTGACATCTGACAACCACATGCCCATTTCTTGACTAAAACCTTAAAGACTTAATAGTAATAACCCACAGTGCTGCATACCTCTCAGTCTACTTGAGAATGCAGACGATTAAGCCGGTTTTTCACTCTATCGATGCAAATCTGACTATGCTCAGGTTTGCACCAAACCTTTTCTCGAACATACACTGCCACGTAAGAAATATTCTTTTGGGTACTGAACTTCTCGTTTTCACTATAGTGCTATATATAGATGTTACTTTTATAGTTGTGACTGGTTCTGGAATTTGTACCACCGAACCAAATTGTACCAAGCAAAATCGCAAGTACAAATGTGTCATAGTTTACAGTGCTCTGCGAGCTTTTGTTCCGGTGAAAAAAAAGATAATGGAAACAACAACATGAGAAGAACAGCGTATGAAAACACGCCATGTAATTTGTTCCACCATAGTGGCAAACCAGCCTTACTGTGGTGTGAGTGGATACATGGACTAATTGTGGCTTTTCTTTTTTTGATTTGTTTTTAGTTTTGTTTCGCTGTGGGGCTTTCTGCAACCGTTCGCTGCTGCCCTTGCACAGCCTGAGACCCTTAGCAAGGGGACTCGATTCCACACTACCTCAGCTACAGGCGGAAGGGGTTGCCAACAAACTACTTCTTGTTGGCTAATTGTGGTGGCAAGAATCTTTCCGGTTCAAGTATGGGTCTCTCTTGTAGCCGGAAAGATTCTGGAGTCGCATCAATGACTAAATGTTGTTTAAAAACACCAAATAAGGTAACTTTTGTACTCTTTGTGTTTCGTGTTTTTCTTCCACCTCTTGAAGCTACTTCAGGAATCTAGTTCCATGGACTCAGTTGTCAGACGTTTTCTAGCTTCGTACCAGTCCCAGCAGAAAAGGCTACGACTATATACTGAGACCCAGACATTTTCGAGTCGCAGGTATAACTCTTCCATCTTTTAAACAGTTAACAGCGAGGGTCCCATGAAGGCAAGAGGAAAATGTGTGGGCCCTTATCATTTCTAAGCCTTCAGCTTAATCTGGACAGTCCAGTAACAGTGACAAGGTTCTTGAACCAACATGAAGGGATTGGGCCCGTAAGATCCACAGAAGGAATATAGTAGAGTCGTAGACCAGGCAGGCCTTCAGAAGTTCAGAACCGATACAGCTCATGAGTCGTCACTCGTGGTAAGAGTTGTGGACCAAACTGAGGAGCAGCAGCCATAGCTTTAGCCTTCAATCATAAACTAAGGAACCAAGGACGCACCGAAAGGAAGCCTGCATATGCTGGAGTCCCATCACACAGACAAAAGTCGTTAGGCAGTGTCATCATGTGCGAGTGGAATTTCTTCTGCTCTCGGATAGTGACCTCATCAAATCGTTCAAGGGGAGGCGCCGATAGAACTCTTCTTGGATTAGGTGCATAGAGAGGCGGTTGTCGTCCTTCTAGGGCATGAGCGTTAGGTCGTCCCAAGGCTTACCTTTCCTCCTCCATTTGCTATGTTTGTTTGCAGAAAAGCAGAGGCAAGACTTCGTGATCAAGACTGGTCTCATGTCCTTTTGCTGAAAGCAACATGAATGAGTTAGGTACACACGGCTGTTCGTGATGGTCTGGTATGCTCCCAGTGCAGCTGTATGCGGCCACTTGCTACTTTGCAAAAGTGGAACCAACGCCTCTTCCTAATTACTAAAGGTATGTCCGCAACCACAGCACTCTTTAAAACCCTTGCAAATATCTTTCACGAACTTTGTGCAGCCCTCGTTTCTTGCTCAAAAGCTTTGTGAGTCAACTTCTCATCTGTCTTCACTCCTAACAAGAAAAGCCCATATTCATTTTATTTGGAGGTTTGGATGTATGTCCCGTTTGGGATCGCTTCAATCCTTTCTACCTGAGCAGTTTCCAGGTTGTAAAGTAAGAAGAGATGTTTGAGTTAATAGCCCGACCTTTTCTTGCAACAAGGAAGATATATGTGAGTGAATCAGGGATCTTTGCATTCTCAACTGCACCACCAACTTGTGCGTAGAAACAACTGCGTGTAGCATATGCATATGCATTCACAAGCTGTTAAATATAAAGTATATGATGTGAATAACAAGCAGGAAGGAAGCTGAAAAATCCTTTTGTTGGATACGAGGCAGCTAGAAAGGACCCACAATCTGTCCGAACTACCATCAGTGAAGCATCATCTAACTGTTCTGAAACGAACTGACTGACTGAAACGGATGTACACCTCACCTTGACTCAACGGAGTTTTGAAAATTCAATCGCTGGTATCGAATCTCTTTTACAACACCTCCTATCTCCATGAGACCCATGCAAAGTGTAGGTCAGACCTGCCGGAGGATGTCGATCTATGGAACTAGCTTTTTCTCTTTAGCAGGTTACAATCTTATCTCAACATCCCACCGCCTTTCCTGCGGTGGCAGCATATGCGAAGGTTTATGTTTTATTGCATTTTGTCATTCAAGCGCAATTGCAGATAGAAATAGTGCGTTAGAACCAGGACACACGATCACTTGATAAAATGCTCTGTCTGTAATCTTATCAGAATTACTTTCTGCTTTTCGTGTTCTCTCCATGTCTACTGTCTTGAAGCTTCTAGTTATGCTTCTTTTCGTGTCTAAAGTCTTGAAGTTTGTAGTTTCCGCTTTGCCTTGATTTTTACAACAGAAAGCTGAAATCTACGTAGGGAGACGTCTAGTGTTTAAGGTCTGAAGCTTGTAGTTACCTTTCATCCTTGATTTTGTATCAGAAAGACTAATTCTACATAGGGAGACGTTCATCAATGGTCGCTTAGATATTTGTGCATAGTTTGCTCAGTTGTTCATATCCGTTTGGATAAGCTTCCTCTCTATTGTTCAGGATTTATGATATCTTTCTAACAAGTAATGAGATAATTACAAAATTAACAACTTTCAGAACGAATGTCTACTGATATAAAAATATTTAATAGTTAACCATCACTATGTGTAAAAAGAGCTACTTTTGGTTTTCTCATACTCGGGGTTTCTTAAGGTGAATCTGTCAGTATGTACATTTAAGAATAAAGTGTTTGGTCCAGTGCATGTGTTAAAAAGATGTGCTTTAAACCCCGAGTATGAGAATAAAAAGGACAAATACTTGCGGGTCTATCTCCATTATGCTTTGAGTTACTCAGCCCATTTTACTGGTGAGATATTCTCTGAGAAAAATACTGTTTAAATGTGATTTTATTTAAGCGTTCACAGTGACATTTTCCGATCGCAAGTGCAAGAAGGGGAATGAATGAAAGTTAGTGATGTTCTCAGTTACAATGTTCCTTTCAGTCTCATGGAAACTGAAACAGACAGCTGTAGGTATTTAGTTTCTCATTTAAACTGTTCATCATCTGAGTCAGGTTCTTTTTTGTTTTTCAAACTAATCAACATATACGTACATATCTGTATTTTACGGGACTAACTAGCTGGGATATCCGAGGTAACTTCATGGGTAACGTAATGGGTAACTGGCTTACTCATGGGTCATCAATTGGGAACGACACATGTATAGCACGATTAAGTATCTCAACCATTTGGTAGTACATATCAATACTACTTGCACATTGCATAATAGAGTAGTATTTAATATGGATAAGTTATATAAGTATAGTTTATTTCTAAATATGTTCCTGTAAATTTGTATGACGATGCAGCCGAAAGAGGCTAAGACGCCGAATTTTTCAGATATAGTTTTCTCTGATTGCTGTCATATTTGGGCAATGATCATGTAAGTAAGAAATAAAGAGAAAGTAGTTGACAAGTTCATTGTATGACGAACAACTATCGAGATGGTTTTCTGGACGCAGTAAAGTAAGAGTTGCTGTTGTGTGGATGTTGTGTCGAAGATCACTCTTTTACCATGCATGTGAGTCGTTGAGACTCCTTCTCTTGCAACCAAATGAATGCACGCCACCTGGACATATCGTTCCGTCTCGGCTGGAAACAGGAAGAATTCTCTTTCGCCTTTTCGACTACAGTAGAACCTCGTTATGTTCACACTATTTGTTCTTCACTATATCTTTAACTGTAAGTGTAACTTGTGACTAAGCAAACGTACGGAATATTTGTACAATTGGGGACTATATCATATAGCGATGTCGTACTCGGGTGGTGAAAGAAATATTATAATAATATTAATAATATTTTTTTCTTAATTTTTTCCATTTTCAACGCAATCTTACAAATTTGTTGTTTCTCTACGTTGAACAATGTGATTCATTTTCACATTACAGAGATATAATTTCAATCAAATATATCGATGCATGCCATTTAAGCTATGAATGTTTACTACTCACTTACAAACGATTACTTATTGCTATCAACTCTAATTAAATATATATAATCATTTTAGTTTATTTCGGCGTGTAATGATTTTATCAAAAAGATATTTTAAGAAAATAATGTATTCTCCAAAAAAAGTGTAATTATCTCATATTTGTGATTATATCAAATGTGAATTGTAAGAAAATTTGACCGGTAAACGTTTTCGGGCTCTTGTGAATCGTGACAGCGAAGTTGACAACGACGGAACTTTGTCAGATGGTGACTGCCCTCTCGAAACAAAACAGAACCATCCGAAAGTATGACCGGAAGCTTAGGTAGTACGAGTCAGATTTCTCAGCGAATATGGATGCTGATAATCGACATCTTTGGCCGAAGATCGGTAGTTGAGTTGGTTGGGTCTCAGACCTCTAAGCGAAAGGTCTGGGGTTCAAACCTGCCTGCTCCCGGTTGGAGATGCAAGAAGTCGCTGTATGTGCAATCTGGTCCGGGTACGCTGTGGTTACTCACAAAGAATAATCCGATACCCCTTGAAGAGATAAAGCGGACAAGTTAACAACTTTTTTGTCAGTCTTTTCTATGGCTAGTGTGGTGAAACTGACATGTCTTTACAGTACGAAACCTTTGCAAACAGCACGGGATGAACTCAATTGGTCACGGCTCTACCGGAACCCTTTGGAAATTTACAGTTTCCGGCAAATATGTAACTCGCACTGCAAATGCGGTATACCCGTACTTAGCGCTTACTCATGCTTGACGTCAGGTAACCACGGCCCGAGTCGCGTTATCCCGACTACAGCAAGGCTAGCCGTGCTCGGATGCCGACCTGGTTGTGGATACGATACGATCCATCACTGTCAGGTACGCTGCCTGGACCCTGGAGTTAGTAAGTGCAACTACCACTCCATCTGTCCTACCCTTCTTCATTCCACTGGTTAGCTGGATCATCCAGTCACGCACGACAATTACCGGAAAGTACAGAGTGATCGGCCCACGATGCCTTCGCGGGAACTAGGGCTTTATACAGTACCATATTCCGGCCAATTAGAGACAACGGACGATTACACTGTCATTACACACACTCCTTAATTGGTAATCTCATAATTGTCACAGTTCCTTAGCTGTGAAGAAGAAAGAAATTAATAAAAGATTATGCTTTCTAGATTATATTAATTTCTCTCTTAAATCATATTTCTCAAGTTGTGACATGTGTCAACAGGCTATAGAAGACAAATTTTCACATGATATGTTGAATAGTTTCTGACGGATAATAAGTATTATAAAGGAATTTACTCTTAAGAGAAATTCTCAGAAACTTTTTTCTACTCATTATATGCTTTATTCCTCTATTCAGTCTGATACTCCTAGCACTGATTAATTACATTATCATGAGAATGTAGAGAAGCTATCAGTGAATGTCGACTGGAATCTCGTCTGCATCATTAAACAAATGAGTCGTCAGGCCTGCTGATCGTGCTTTCCTAGAACTTCCTCACACGTGTCATTCTGAAATTCTCCTTCTAGAGTAATTATCTCCAAGCGAGCAGAATGTTACAAACAGTCAGAGCAAGGCATCTGCCAGTCACAAATGTGTAACGAAGTGTGTGACATTCACTTCAGAATCAAATAGCCAATGTTCAGTATTCGAAAATAATTGGTTACTCTTTTTCGGTTTTGTATCAGTAGCCCAGTTAAGATATACTTGCATTATATAATGCCTACTGAATCCTGCATTGACTGAGTCCACAGAGTGGAAACAGAATTTCACTGGCGATGTGAATCTTAATTCGAGTTTCCATTACAGAATAAAAAGAATTTGTTATCCAGTTCTATTATTCGATCAATGCAATCACCTCCACCTTCACTATACAATGACTCGTTAGATTGGATAAGCAGCATATCAAAACAAACACCTAAAAATTCTAGACCCAGTATTACTCATGTATCTCTTTGTAGACGTAGATTTAAATAATATCTTCAAGCAAGAGGAGTGAGGAGTCGTGGGTCCAAGGAGAATCAAAGCTTACTCGATAAGGTGATACCTCAGATGTATGTATAGGACCCATCAACTGTTAAGTTTTCAATGAACAACTCCAAATTTGATGCTTGAGTGTGATATGTGACAGCAAAAGCTGAGAAATCAAAGGTACAGATAGTCAGTAAGAGATTTGTGGTGATGGTACAACGTTGGAAGATACGAAACACCGTAAAAGATCATAATATATAAATTTTATTGATTTAAAAGAAAATAACATTTTTTACCATATGTTTACATTGTTTACCCTAAACTTACTGTATAATATCCTAATATGTCGACTTGGCAATGTATTTAAAAGACGAGAACATTGTGTATGAAGTCTTATGAACCTTTCCACTTCACAGTATCCATGAAATTCTTATAATTGTTTTTATCAAGTAAAAGTTTCCATTGTAAAAAGAGGTCGGAAGTTATACATTATGTTAATGTATCACCTTTACTATTGTATATTATGTTCTACTGAAATACTACTGTTCAAGGTTAAATGGACCAGGGGTAACTTTCTACTGTAACATTCCGTTTATGAAGTCATTGGCTTTGTAAGATCTTCGTAAATTGGTTCGCGAATGGCAATCTTTCTATAAAATATATTGTAGCAGTATATGTTATGAAAAGTTTCCTAAGATGTAAATGGTTTCGTTTATTTTTTCCAAAAAGAAATCCAATCGGACTAATTCAGCTACGTTCTTTACTAGCTAACTACTTTCTTTATAGTACTAGTTATAAGCAATTATGGTCGAAACAATTAGCAGTAGTCTGAACGTAATTCACATTATCTAAATAACTTTCTTTTTAATGTTAAAAGCTATTCGCTTCGTAAATCTTCTAAACTCTAAGTTTCTTAAACTGAACCAACCACCTCGCTTCTTCAAGAGTTTTCTAAAATTCCTACGTTAGGAAGCTTTAAGCTTGAAATCAAAAAAATAAATGAATTGGTTTTATATATAACTAACAGTTTGATATGTTTGTAAGATCTTCAAAATCAAAGAATACAACTTAATTTACTGGTGAATAGAACATAACCACGTATTCCAGATTCCCTTCTTTGCATAAATCCAAACATTCAGAATAATCAGATGAAATTCATGTTTTCATAGTGGATGCAGTAAAGCTAAGCAGAGAAAAATAGTATATCAACAGTAAAAAAAACTGATATCAAGAAGAATCTTCTGATATCAATAAATATCAGAAATTGTATATCAAACTTGATAACTATATTTGAGATAGTTATTAGAATTGATAACTATAACTTGAAAAGTTATAAAAGTAGATATTTATCTCTGAATATTACAAAAAAATAATATAAACAAATATATTTCTCATATCAGTAGCTAATTACTCGTTCTCATTCCGAGTTAACCATGATTAGCCCACTCTTTCAATCATCCTCCTGCTTTTAGATCCTTCTCAGGTTGAGCAATAGAGGCTTTAGATGGGTTTCCTGTGTATGCGGAATCGGGATTCCCGTAACCGGAAGGCACCTTTTCCGGTACCACGGTTGTCTTGGTGGGACCATGGTTGTCTGCGCCGAGCCTGTCTTGAACGGGCATCCAAAGCGCCGTGTCGAACGTAGACGGGAAAGGAATACAATTGAGGGAAAATTGAGAGACGTGGATTGCCTCTCTAGTGGGGTCGGTGAGTTAGGGGATCATCGGAGGTTTCTTTGATTTTCTGCTTGATTGGATATTTTATTTCTCCTTTATTTTCTGTTGTAATATATATATATATATGTATATATATATATATATATATTAAGTTAATATTCCAAATAAAATTCCTCTATAAATATTAAATGATAGATGAACAAATAATTGTAGCCTGATCTGAACATAACCCATAAGTAGAACACAAGAGCACTTGCTTTTGAAAATACAAGATCAAGATATTGATATAAAAAAATTAATTTCTGATAATCATCAAGTTATCACCTAACCCTTCTTGACAAAAAAAAGTCAGATAATAAATTAATGAACAGCCTAACCTTTCCATCTCCAGATTGAGAAAGGTGAAAAATAATATACATGCTTCCTAATATGAGCAAAGCATTACTCCTATTCACCAACTCCTCCTTCCATGGAATATGCACACACACAAAAAAGAGTCTTGCTGCTTTTGCTTATCCGCTGCTGACACCTCATGAGAAAAAGCTGACACGCTCCCAGCATTTGATTCCACAGTTTTGGCTATTTGATGTGGTGTTCAGTCCAGACCGGTCCAAGTGATAGTATTTTATTTTATTTTTACACTATGTTTTGTAGAAAACGAGTTTTCATTACTATACAGAGAGCTTTAGCAAGCATAGTCCACAAAAGAACAACTGTAATAAATGATGATTTTTATATATACATGTTGTATTCAGAAATTTTGATTTACGAAAGTATGATATTTTAAAAACAATAAGCAACATTAGTGCTACTGATAGTGGAGCTTAGCTCCGTTATTCTTCTTTTCTTTGAGGCGTTAGTTGTTTGACCCTTCGAGTCTCTCTTTCCCTAGTAAGGCTGGATGAGATCTTTCCATCCGTTGGCTATTCATTACGTCATGCGTTTACCAGTCCAACACTCCAAGGATCCTTCAGGGTCCAAAGTCCATACACGTGAACAACTTGTGCCGTCTTGACCCGCCTCGAGTCACAAATCTTGCTCCGGTCTTGACTTGACCACACCATCCTCCGCCCAGCTTCAGAAACCTATGATCGACTCTTTATGCACCAGCGACGTGATAACATTCTTCTCTATGAGATAAGAGATATGTGATATTTCAAAATGATTCAGATATATACGGTATCTCAAAGACGATGCAAAAGATTATTTCTACTGCACTCAAACTCAAAACTATAGGTTTTGTTTTAGAGAGGTGAACTGAGAGAGCTCGATGGTGATGGTGATAAGAAATTGAGCTCGATTGGTAATAGTGTAAAGGTTAGTTTCGACTGTAGATTGAGTGATCTGGGTGGATGATCAGGTCAAGTGAAATAATATGATACGCATGCAACATGAACTTCTGGCAGGACGGAAAGAAAAGAACGAACAAGAACAAAAGAGAAAAATATAGATGCAGATTGGTTCTAGTAAAGGTAGGACTGCGTTATGGAACAGAGTAGTAATTCAAAGAGTTCCATTGGTGTCGTTTGATGTTATGTATTGTTTGATGTTATCATGATATATAAGTGCTATATACATATTCTAAAACTAAAAATTCTAAAATTATCAACTAAATTTTTTTATTAACTATTAACTGATAACTACAGAGAGATCTGAGAAATCCAACTAAACCTATAAGATGAGAGCGAACAGATATTATTCCCCAAAGTACAAGTGCAGGCTTCTGCAACCAAGATATACAATAATACATTATATACATTGATTTATTACCTAACCCTTCAAGGCAAAAAATTAATAAATTAAAACCCACAAAAAAATTTTATAAGACCTTTATTCCATAGTACATAGTTGGCCTAAGTGGAGAAGAAGAAAAGCTGAATGAGAAATTCTTGATCTATAGATCCAGCGATTAGAAGTAATGCAGAAGAGTCATCTAGTTATCATGAGTCACTAAGCAACGAATAATGAGACACGAAGATCATGGATGGAGGACAATGCCAAAGGAATGTCGAACGATGATAACAATTTCTGGTCAGCGCATCAGAATGATCATGTTTAGCAGCAAGTATGGTACATGGAGGTGACCTCCCGTAAGTGATGCAACAAAAGAAAAGGTGATAAGAGGAAGCGGATGATCACCAGCAAAGAACAACAAGAGAAATCAGCAGTAGGATGTCCAATCGCTCTTCGCGATTGGACTCACATGAGCACTAAATCTACAGCATGATGGAGAAATTATGGTCCCATCTAACTTGGATTACTTGGGGACTGGGGAGACAACTCTTTCTATTGTGTTGATAACACATGCGAGTCAAGAGTTATTCGAATTATTTTATTTTATTTATAAAAATTAGATTAAAAAGATATTGATTATATTTTGAATATAAAATAATTTAAAACTCATTTAGAAACAGAAATATATATAGAAAAATATTTTATAAAATCTTTTAGTTTTATTAATAATATTTTATTTTTACTTGCATTTGTTCATAAGAAAATTGCTTAAAACTCCCGAGTTGGATTACCAGAATATTTGGGATCAAAATTAGTTGACGGAGAACTCTAATATTCACTATGAAGATTTCTGTTTAGATTTTCATCGGACAAGAATAATCATAGTTGCACTTGAAAGGATTTGAATCAACGCATGTTTTCATCTTTTGTATGGAGCAAATTAGACCTAAATGCAGAAAGGATATAGTTGCATGTTGTCAGTTTCAGCCTCCATCTTGGTTAGACAACATGGCCCGATGCGAACTGATCAACTCTGGCTTACTCTGAATCTTAAGTATCCACACTTGCGGTTCACAAATGTTTCGAGGAAAGAAATTTATTTATTTACTTTTCTTTCAGAAAAACAAATCCAAGGACACCAAGCTTAATTTTCTTAGCAGCAAAATTCAAATTGCAAATCTCTCATATGCAAGTCGCTGGAACTACTACAGCTTCAGCAAATAATATGCAAGCGAAACCCACAAAAACAAAAACGAGACCAATAGCAGATGACAAGAAGTGAGAAAATAGAAGAAATTCAACTTCTCATTCGTTAACTGCATGCATATGAAGTTTAGTGAGAGTATTTTACTTCTTGTTTAAAGTTCAGGTGCTCCTATAAATATGCTTGGTAACAAGGGGGACTTCATTCTGCGGATGGACTTATTGCAAACGAAGGAAATTAACCATTATACTTTGTTCACATAATTTACTTGTGAAAAAAAAATCTGTTAAATATCGATTTAACCGATTATGTGATACACTTCAAAACTAATTGTTTAGCATCACTTGAGAAACATTTCAAATAAATTTTATGTGATTTATTGGAACAAAACAGTATCTTCTTTATAGCCTAAAGTACACGGGGGAGGAAACGAGAGATATTCCTTCTCTAGCTTTATATATACACGCAGTTGGGGTTAGTCGAGAAACAAAGCAGTCCTTTAAGAAAATTGCATTTTACATACACGTCAAGAAATGCACTTGCTCACAGTTGAAAATATGTTAACTACGTTTCAATTCGTGTATGGTCGCACTTACTAGTTTGTGGGTGGACACAAATAAAGGCAACAACTTTCATGCTCTAGAGCAATCTTATCAATTTTTTCTCCTTGAAGCAAGTGCACAACCTCACCCTGGTTTGATGCGTCAAGGTGTCTTTCCCTTCCTGCACAAAGGGAGACAAACCACCCATACTAATTATAGTGACTTTGCAGATTAATAAAGCATAAATAAAAGAAAATAAGGTATATAATTTAAAGTCTGACTCTTAGATAGTTTGGACAAATAGTTCGAACTGATCTTCTTGGGGTGTGGACACCAAAGCAAGCTTTATCTAGACTTCATGTGAAATATTTTTAATATTTATTTTTTTTAATAAAAAAAATTATATTGTACTTTGTAGAAGGGTCCATGACCTGGAGGATAAGATCAAATGATAGACAATAGACAAAGTACAAGTCAGCGTCATGAGAGCATACACAAGCCTCCTAATTTCTCCATCTACCTCGTTGCACTTGGTAGATGGATATATGATCTAAAGATAAGATCGATGATAGACTATAGAATGGGTACAGAACATGAAGATATGATAGAATGATAGACAATAGATAAAGTATGAATTAGCATCCCGAGAGTACACAGAAGTCCGAAAAGTAAAGTATAAATCAGTATCATGAGAGCACACAAAAGTCCTAAGACATGGACAAGCTTAGAATTCATGTACTTTGAGATCTGAGAGACACACGTATCTAACAAAGGGGCAAGCACCACGACATGGACAAGCCTAAGAATCTAACTCTTTTTCGTATGACAACATGAATTCTACTACTCTGAGACCAGAGAGATACACATATCTAACAAGGAGCAAGCACCACAAAAATAACCAAGATGTGCACATGATCGAGTATTTTTCTGACTAGAAATCAATATTGTCAGCGAGGCATACATGAAAGTGCAAGCACGAAGGCATGGAAGCCTAGGTTGGAAAAAAGAAGCATAGATTTCACTACTATGAGGACAAAAAGCACACATATCTAACGAGGAGACAAGCACCACAACAATACCCAATGCATGTGTGCAAACGGCTGAGTAGTTTTTTTGCACATGATCGAGTAGATTCTTGACACAAAATCATTCTTGGATTTCTCAATCACTCTAGTCGAACAATATACAATAACATATCCAACCTTAAGCACGAGATCCAGACACCTAAAACCTTTTTGCTTATTGTGTGTTTTTGTCTATAAGAAAGAAGTAATCTACTTATAGAGACAAATATCTCCATAGTGTATTTGCAGCATATAAACAAAAAACCCTGATATCCATTGCACTCATCCATGTTTGACGTTAGTGTTCTATTATTTCACAGATTCGACTCGAGGAGCTTACATTTACTTTGTAACATATTTTGAAGAATAGGTTATCTTTTCTGTTCTAGTTCTTCCTCATGGTGCTATTTTCTAATAAACAGAACCCGCAAAAGCAAAAGAAAAATGAATTAAGATCCGGATAAATCATAGCCATAGAGTTTCAAAGATCGGAGTCGATCTGTGATCGGAAAGATGAGAATCACAACTAGTACCTCTTGAGCTAGTGCTCAGGGATACGTGACATGTTATAACTTTAACTAGATCTTATATGTTATCAAGTGGGTTGTTAGCTGAGTTGTTTCTACCCACAAGTGAAAATTATCATGAACTAGTATTAAAAAACCCACACTAGTATTGAGAGTATTGGAGATATGTTGATGAATATGACGAAATGTGAGTGTGTTGAGATGAAGAGTGGTTTCAAGAATGACACCTAAATTTTGGAGAAGTTCTTAATAAAACGATTGTGTATATGTTGATTAACAAATGATATCCTCGAGACTATATGAGGTAGTGAATATGCATGAAAATGGACATTTTGCTGAAAGTGAGAAAAACGACGAGCGTGGTATGCGCAAGATAAAATACATGTAGCGGGTTGAACGCGAGGGCAATAAATGGGTTGGTGGTTGAGCAGCTTCAGTGCGAAGTGTTCTGAAGCCATGCCTCGTTTTCTCCGCTGCTGTAGTTATATATGTTTCTCTTTCACGGGGAATAAATTTTTCTCTTAGCTGTACTGTTGCTGCTGTTTTCCGCGTGTCTTTAGTTCTTGCTGTCAGATTTGGAGGATCGCTTCTATTTTCAATGTCTTTGCAGTTTCGTTACGTCCAAACTGTGCGTTGGAGATGTGATGTCTCTCCATATTCGAGTTTGGTATTGACATTGAGGAATGGTCCCGATGCTAGACCTACCCATCTACTCTATGTGAGCTATCGAGACCTCAAACATCGAGGTGTTCTCCTACAAGCTTCTCTTTGTGATCTCTGGCTCGAAGATGGAATGCTACTTTTCTGGCTCGTGCTGCTCTTGATGACTTCCTCTTACGTGATGACATCTTCTCTGAAAGAGTATTCACCCCAGCGTGATTTAGCGCCCACATATCATATCCTTGAGACGTACTTAGCAGAGCGCGTTGGAGAGCCTCCATTAGAAATTGTTTCACCTTATGCTTATGACACACTATACATATCTATAGACAAACCCACATACCCTTACCTTTTCTCTAGAAGCCCATGATAAGATTCGATGATTGTACTCCACAGCTCTCCTGGTCATATACATATCTAGACTTGGATTTCTGCAAAACCTGGTCACCATTTCTTTGTAAATTAGACTATGTGAAAATAGAAAAGACGTGTCACCCTTGCCATTCCGCTCTAGACTCTTGCCGGACCGTACCGCTTCCTTGCTTATTATGTCGAGGGTTTCAGTTTATATCTACAAGACAGACGGTTCTATTTGTTTGCTTACCCTTCTCTCTTTAAACAAGGAGAATTGTACCGACCGACTATTCACATTTTATTTCATAACGCAATATTTCCATGCGTCTGCACATAAATAAATCCTTCTCATTGTTTTCTTTGTCGCCCCCATCTTAACTCCGATCGCAAGCATGTCTCTGAGGAGGGCAGTAACGACGAGAACGCCAAAGATGGAAGTTTCAGTGACGATATGTAAAACCGACGATGCTATAGATATTGCTTTGTTTTCTCTGTTGTTTATGTTCTTGCACAAACAATGCATTTCATGACTGTTTTCCGTCGAGTGGTGTGACTGTCCGTTACATCTCCACTTCAAGAGAGTCGTTCACATACTCTAAATCCATGCTGGATGTGAAAATTGTATAGTCCAAGCACTAGGTTGACATATTGAACGTCCTCTTGACAGCGAGATATGCGTGAAGCTTCTATCCAACAGGAAGTTGAACCCGTTTGTTGGAATGATTGGGTACTATTTAAAATATGAAAAAGAAGAGCATCATATGGTCAGCATGAAAGGGATTTCTAAGAGCATGATAGTGGACGAGAAAAAAATATTTACGTTGCTATGTGCAGCAGACACGAAGAATAGAGTGAAATTAATGTTCATGAGTATTCTACCGTTGCACTCTAATTTATCAAATACAAGTGCTCCCCTCCATTTAGTACAAACACATTTCCATGTTGTCTCCGTGCTATGCTTGCATTTGGTAAATACTCTCCATCTCCACGGTAGTATGAGCTTATTTTTTCTTACAATTTCCTCCAAGATACATTTGAAGATTTGTTGTCAAAGGAGTTAACGCTAATCGCATGAGAAAGACGAATATGTGTTGAGATCACACGAAAAAAGAGTACATGTTTTCATTTAGCTTATACACTGGTGTTTTAAATAACATTATAGTCTTTATAGTAGACCAAGTTTTCCAACACATGACAATTCATTCAGTTATATACTTATCTAAGTAATTCTACTTGATGAGACAAAATGAGATTAAAAAATATCTCATTTTGTGTGTTTGTGAAACGTAACTGAGAGGTTGTAGCTATAAGTAGTGAGCAAGAAAAGAAGACATGACATACTTGCATGAAAGAAGTGTTTGAAATGTGTATACTGATAGCAGAGAAATACGTAAATGTTTTACCTCTTCTATGCTTTTACTTACAACTCTTGATTTGTTTATGTTTGACAATAAACAAATCAAGAGACGTTGAGGACTATAGTGAAATATTGAACCTTCGTTTTCAACTAATGACAACTTATACTCTGAAAGAGAAGAGAAAAAGTAGACCAATGATAAAAGAAAAACAAAAGTGAGTTTTTTAAAGCACAAAGAATCTTCAAAGTTTATATACTCAGTTATCGACATATTTCTTTTTGTTCTATAAGATTGACTATGGTTTATAACAAAAAGAGACATTATAGCATATCTTAGACTCTTCATGTGTGTATGATGAGTCCTCTGCTCGCCATAGATTATATCATAGGGGAAGGTGCATATTCACCTCTTCCAAGTTCAGAAGCTCCAAGTTCTATATGGAAGAGGAGAAATATATAGATCTTTTAATTTATGTCTTAACTCTTCCCGTTGGAAAGGTAAAGCTATAAACTAAAGCTTTTTAATTGAAAATGTTTTTGTACGATAATGCTACAAACGGATTACAAGAGCTCGATGGAACAAAGATTAAGGTGTTGGTTGCGAGTAAGCGGGTGAAGAGACGAAGTGAATGAATGAATCTTGAAGATCTCGATTTTGAGTTTAGGTTTGAAGATATTGCAGATGAGGACGACGATGACACAGGGGAGGGGGATGAGATCGTATGAGGTGTTGGTCGGCTCCTTGCCTCTATCTTTCATGCCAAAGGATGTGCAGGTTTAGAGGAGGTGGATGTCTTAACATGGACTGGCTCTGATGTTCAACTAAGATTTTAGAATGAAATTCTATCAGCTTGCTCCAAAACTATTTCGGACTGCACCATTGGATAGTCTTTGTCCATGTGATCAAAATTGATCTTTTTGATCGCTGCTAACAGAGCTTAAATGATGGATCTACAAGCAGTTGTGACTTTTAGAGTTTTGATGTTGACGAAGCATTTGACAGGTTGATGTGGCATCCAATATGCTGACTTGGTGGATGTTGATGGGACATTAAGACTGAGGTGGTAGGTTTGGGTGACATGGTGTAGTTTATGCTTGACACTTGACAGCAAGGCACATATTGTCATGTGACGTGTTTTCTTATCTGAGAATACACCGGATATTTGAATGTGGAGAGTACGTGTCGTACTCTGTGACTCAGAACCAGCTATGACCCAAACCTCTTTGTGCTCTCCAAGTACACTCTGAATCTTTACTGTTGCGATATCCTCACGTCTTCTCGCGAAATCTCTCTCTCACTCAACTAGAGATACAACCGCGATAACAAACACGAGCAACCTGTTCTTGCCATCACCACAAGCACTCTTGGGTCTATTGATCATCACTCCAGCCTCATCACAAGAGAAATACCAACACTCATAACAGAAAAGACACTGAGCGTAACGCCCGCACACAAATCCAATCCAAACCCACTCGACGTGCAAACAGACATGCGAGTATGGAGAGGATCCAAACACAAACAATACTAATGATAACTCTTCCATACTCATGATCAAGTGCATTGAAGCACTAGCAAATCCTCCAAGTCGACATGTTCTCCAAAGAACTTTGAATCTTGCGCTTTTCGAGGCAAGAATCTCTCGAATTTATTTCACTGTCACTCCTCATAGCTATGAATGGGATGAAACCAAGGCCAGTAGGTAGGCTGTAGAATAAGCTCTCTATTAAGATATTACATGCAAAGAGATCATATCCGAGTTGGCAATTATGCCTTACCAAAATTCGATGTTTCTATAACATTCATAGAACTACACTCTGCTATTTTTGCAGCTCTTGGCTTCTATACTAGTCCACTGATAACAATCTTTACGTCTCCAAAAATTTCATCTCCTCAGCTCTCCAACAAGGTATGGCATAGACAAATCCAAGTTGTATTGAGCTCACAACATGTCATCAAAGATGGTGATATCTGATGGCATCGAAAATCTGACCAGCGGAAGATAACATGCCATAACTTCCTCCTTCTTAATGCTCTGGAGCTGAAATCCGACCTCCACCTTCTTCAATGTCTCCTTAACCACTCCAGAAAGTTTCAGATCCAAGTTGAATCCAAATTCTCACAATCAGCTCAGATGTAACATTGACTCAATCCATCTCTTAATCTCTCATGATACACTTTCGACAGAACTTTGCTGTCCAATTCCTCACAAACCACTCAACCAAAAAGGTTTAAACTTCTCAAGAAGTTGAAGTGCCTCCTTCAATACCACTCTGTAAAATTTCAGAACAAGACCCTCAACCAAACTTTCGGAATGACCCGAACCTTAACTGTCAGTGACACAAGATGATATGCAGACCCTTGCACACAAAAACATCGATATCCTTCAACCCAATAACCCAAATAGTCTGAAATTTCACATGTAAGTAGCTGACTGTATTCTCTCAGATCCTGAAAAGTTTCATAGCAAAATTAGACCCCAATCTCTCAGTATCATTCTCAATGTCCTCAAATAACAATCGCTCACTCTCATAACCTCCGATTTGAGATACTCAACTTCAGCTGGCCATAAGTCTGTCACTCCTACTTGAAATTGATCGATCTTAGCGCACATAAGCAAGCCATCTCGAGTGCTTTCCAGCAATAGTCATCTCTTCTCCAGCAGCAGCATAGAACTCTCATAAAGTGCAAAAAACTTCACGGATATAAAATTGATCATGAATTTTACCCCCTCATCTTCAATCAATCCAAACGTCATCATATAAGCACTGAATTGAGCAGTCGTTGAGTCCACAAGCATCCACGTCTTCTAAGTTTTCCAACCATATCTAGCACTTGTCAAATGGACCACATGAAGTGCCTCTAATCCTCAAAAACGTGAAGAAAACTTGATGAAAGATGATTGATCAAACTTTTGATCAATAAGAAACAAGTTGATAAACAAGGAGCAAAATTTTAACTTGATTTCCATTTGGGCACTAAAAGCTTATATTAAACACACTATAAACACGTGTTGTTGACGATGTCGTTGATCAAGAAGCACATAGACACGAAAGACAAACTACACTCAATATAGAGTCAGAATGTCGACCTTAAAACGGTTGATAATAAACGGAAAAAAAAAAACAAATGAAACTATTATGTGGTTGTCATAATCCTCTCCAAATTTTTTCACGATAAACTCTCAATGCGCCACCTTTGGTCGACTGTAACAACATATTTCGACCTAAGTGTTGAACGGAACTCTCTCGCTAGAAAGTCCAGATCCAAATCCAAGATCCATATCATATCAGAGCAAGGTATAGACCGTAAGATCTCAAACAGCGTCGTAAGTGACTATCGGAAGAATGATAAGATCCGGAGTAGTCCTTACCGCAGCCATAAACGACTCTCCTCAATGAGCCACCATAAACACTCGAAAGTGATCATGCGATAGACAATGGAGCTTAATGACGAACAGATGCACAAGTGAAAGATCAGGAGTACGAAGAGCTCTCCGTTCATGTCTGTCACTCTTACTGTCTCTCACTTCATCCGACTATATTAATAACACTCACTACTAGACTTGGATACTCCACGCTCTATATCCAAAGCTCCACACACCTCCTTTCATATACAACAATCTCACATATGACGACAAGAATATTAACCCTTATCTCCACTCAGCGGATAGTACACAGATTGATCACCTGGAGCCTTATCTTTTGACATGATAAGGTCTCGATGACTCCACAACATCAAAACACATACGATAAAGATATGTGCATGTTTCACACCTTAAACAATCCACAACACGACAACATGACACTTGGCAAGTTTGCATGTGTGTTACATGATATGGGCACATGGTGATATCTGGAATTTACCTCTAGCTTGTGAACACTATAAAAACCGAAAGTTTTGGAATTTAGTCTACAGATTTTGGATTAGATGTCCATATGCTGTCCAAGTCTTTAGCCTAGATTTCCAAGACTTGGGAGGTTGGGTTGGAATTTTGCGTCCTATGTTGTCGTTTGCATTTCTTGACCTTACGCGCTTTCCACAGATAGATACCTCACATATTATTGGATACATCTTTTGTGTCCTATGATATGACATCATTAGCAGTTTATCTGATTATAACCCCTTCTTTTCTTTTTTTTCTTGTGAAAATCGAAAAAGGAAATAGCGAGAATGCAGTGATTTCATCATTGCATTCTTGTTACTTACTTTTTTCTTCCGATATGTACAATGTTTCCATCCGTCTGTTTGACTATGCGACACAAAATTCTCTCTTTTCTTTTCGGTTGTCACAATTATAAAAATGAAGCACTCGTGCATATTCACCTCCTCCATCTTTTGATAGAGGATGTAAATATGAAGAGGTTTAATTTATTACCTAACCTTTTCAAAAGGAAAGACTAGGTAATAAATTAAACTCACAATAAATTAATGTATTAATAGCTTTAGGCTCCCGGACTTGTTTCTTTAGCAGCACGACAGTCTGCTCATGCCTTATGGTTTATATCCTGTTCTTTTTGTGTTTCCAAGCATGGACCAGTAGTTAATATTATGAAATATTTAAAATTATTTTCATCCACTTGATATATAATTTTTGTTTAACATTTATATATTTCTCCGATAATAGTCAATGAGCAAAAGTTCTCAGTAGTTCATCAAGCAGCATGCATATTAGATGGAGGAAGCGAATATGCAACAGTTTAATTTATTATTTAACATTTCTGTTGTGAAAGGTTAGGTAATAAATCAAATACATCATTAAAGCTTGTATTTTGCTTGTAGTTTCTCTGACTTATACTGTCAGAAGTGCGTCCCACTTCTCTCGTCTTTTGTCAAGATCTTCTTGTGTCTCTGTGCTCTTCTAACATTTAACATGGAGTGCTGGATTTTGCGCTTCAGAGAGTACAAGTGCGAGAGGATGCTGCACTAAATCAATTCATTCATAAATACATTGATTTATTACCTAACCCTTCTCGTGAAAAGGTTAGGTAATAAATGAAGGTAGCTTCCAGCACTCTTCCACCTTCAGATGGAAGAGATGAATAACATATATTGATTTTTAAATTAATTTAACATTTATATATTTTTAGTAACAACAAACGGACAAGAGTTCCCTATAAGTTCAAGTTGCATGTATATTTTGAGCTGTCAACACTCCCGTAGTTAATTTGCATCCAAAGTGTACTTAAGTCAGAAATGAAGAAGAAGACAACGATAAACATGAAAGTAAGATTCACTCTAAGATGAATTTATAACCTTATCTGGTCATGTTAATACATTTATTGGAATGTATGTACTGTTTTTATCATAGAATTGAACGACTATGTAAAATAAAGAGTCGGATAAGCGTTAATCCGAAACGTCAGGAATTACGAAAGTGAACGTACAAACCAGAAGAACCGTCAGCCGTCTTTAGAATGTAAAGTTACAACTTCGAGGAAGTTCTGATAAAGACACGAACTGTGGCAGTAAATCTAGAAGAATCATTGATTCTTTTTTGAGTATAAGATTACAACTTAAGAGTAGAACAGGTACAACTAAATAAACGTCTTAACCCATAACCTTAACGCAGAGATGTATCCTCCCGAGAGTATAAGTCCAAAGGGTCAAACTCTTTATCTTCATTATCTTTTAGATAATATATGAATCTAAACATTATTTTATTACCTAACCCTTCCCAACTGAAGAGTTCGGTAATAGATTAATATATATGCCTTCTTCATCGAAAGATGGAGGAGGTGAATTTACATCAAAAGTGGCATTCTGGTCCAGAGAAGAAAGATGACAATGGTAAGTTTAGCGGAGAAAATCATGAAATGTTATTGGTTCATAAGCTTGAGAGAAACTTGCGGGGAAAAAAATAAGAATTTAAGTTGAATATACATGCTCCAAGTGAAGAGGAGACGACTACTTAGTCTAATCAGCAACGAGGAATATATGTACTTTGCATGTTTCAGGAAAAGCAGTTATATATAGCAGATAGATTCTGAAATGTCCAAACTTTTTTTTCCTGGTAAAGGATCCAAATCCTTGCTTACGAGGAAAGTAAATAGGCTCCATTTGACACGAGTAACGTGTCATCATGAAACAGTCTGCAGAAAGGATACGGAAAGCACAGTTGGATGTTAACGATGAGAAAAGATCATAAAGATTGCACCTGAAAGAGTTCTCATTCCATCATAACACTAACCCTGTAAACATAAATTATAATCCAAAACTTTGATTTATGACCTAACCCTTCCTCTTGAAAGTGTTAAGACATAAATTTAAATCATGCATATTCTTCTCTTCCGAAGATGGAAGAGATGAATATACATAAAAGATGGAGGAGGTGAATTAGCAAGTCCAAGGAATTACATGTGAACTGACTTGTTTCGTTTGTATTCCTTTTTACTTAATTACTGTAAGTGGGAGACGGGTGAAGTGAAGTGACTTGTTGTTTCCCAACTACACTAGTCATAATTTCATGAGTTGTACAGCACCTCGGGAGTAGCCCGTCCCTTGCTCACTTATTCACGCGTCGTCATTCTCTTCATTAGCCGACCTTGTTCTTACCGCTAAATCTAGCCCGTATGATAATGAAAGTCTTAGAAGATGACGATGCTGTAGAGACAAAATTACCGTAGCCATACATGTCACTACTTGGCTGTGACCGAGCCACCTGCCCAGAAGGTTGTGTCTCTCAAGTGAAAAGTACTTGGAACGGACCGTCTAAATTCTGGTAATTGACGACACAACTTTATGTCAACCACAGTCAAACTTCGTTATTACCACACTCGATATTGTCACAAATCGCGTTATAATAATATTCTTTTGACGGGATATTTTACATCATTTTCGTTAACACTCTTATAGCGTTATCCTTTGTTAATTTATAACTTATATATTTGAAAATCTATCTTGTTAAAAGTGATCCACAAGTTAAAAGTGATCCGGTTTTACTTCAGTAATGCGATTACCATTTACAATCACGAAGCGTATATAGTCAAGCAAATAACCGGGCCACCAGGTGTCGTGCCTGTAACCGGGTTTGACTTCACACTGGTGCTTAAGCTCATGTGGTAACACGCGTTCTGGCCACTTAATAGCCACTTAATGTACCCTGCTTTGGCCCTTGCGATGTCCATACACTGAAGATTCATGAGGCTGCATGTCTCTTATCAAGGTCCAAGACTTGTACTAAAAGACTGCTCACGTTAGCGTGAAATGATTCGACTGATCAAGTAGACTCGTGTCGCATGCATACACTAAGGATTCAGATAAAGGATGTTGGTGATTTAATACTCAATCGTGAGTGATCCAACTAGAAAGTAACTACAGTACCGTAACTTCTTCCCTTGTGGTCAGTATGACACAGCACAGGAGAAGGAGAGTTCTTATTGGCGACATGTGGGACAAATTCAATGGTTTTAAGTTGACTGTCATGAGTCACCGGGGCTTCAACTATGACCGGCCAAAAGGCCGGGGTACAAATCCCCGTTACGGGTTTCGTCCCGGTGTGCTTCTCTTTTCTCGGGTTTCTGAGAAGTCAGCTACGGTATCGGGAATTAAAAGTTTCCTCTCTCTTGTTTGATTTGTTTTCCTCCTTCTCAGTGGGGCTTTCTGCAGCCGGGCGCTGCTGCCCTCGCACAGCATAACACTCCGGGGCGAGAGGATTCGATCCCACGCTCGAGTTTTCTCTCCAGCTGTAAGCGGACTATGCTTTTGGATGATAACCATTTTTGCTCCTGTATGCTTGGAGTTGAGGCTCTGTAATATGATAGTCAATACACGGTGTTCAGTTTTGGATTTTTCATCTGTTTCGGATATTCTTTATAATTTTAGGAATAATCTTGGTGAACCTTTTCGTTCTGATTAGTAGTTTTCTGGACTTGCACATTTCTGGCTTTGATAATAATGATGATTTATCTCAGGAGAATAACTTACCAAAGAGAGAGAAAAAAAGAACTTCGCTGCAATGCATCTAGTTTTATTATCACAGAAAACTATATAAACCACACGTTCAAAATAAATTCAGAGACATTAGTTTTTTAAGAAAAAAAGAAAAAAGCTAAACTCAATAAACTTAGTGCGATTATAGCCTAAGTCTTTTTCTCCAGCCGACCGTGATCCGTTCTCGTCAAACAATAAACAATAAAAATAAATAAATTCCCGTGAGGCGAGCTTCTAGTCAAACTGAGACCTGCTAAAGATCCTTCGCCTATCCATCTGTAAGAAATCCGAGGATGAGTTTTCCCAGGGGCGAAATTTAGGAGTTTTAACTTTTATGATTAGTTCCTAGAAGATTTCATTTTAATTATTTTTGATTGAAATATATGATAACTATGATAGCGGTGCAGATCTTCCCAACATAATCTATAAGGCTAGGGTGAAAAATACATTTCTGAAATTACAAAAGCAGCATCCTTTCACCAAATTGACATTAAGTAATTAAAAATATAAATTTATTACTTAGGTTTGTCCATTTACATGGATTTACTGTACCTAGGGTTAGCAGGCGGATTCCCGAGACTAACTTTTCTTACTAAAATAATTAAATAATTAATATTGCATTCTGAGCTCTTTTGTCTTAGAATAGGTGAATATACATGCAACATGAACTCCTGGGGTACTCTTGCTCGCTTGTTATTATCGGAAAATACATAAGTGTTAAGTGAATTCTATACTAAACTCACAAAAGATTTCATAAATATTAATCGTTGAGCAAACCCGAAGATATGAAAGATCCTCACATTAACCATAACGAAAAAAATGGCGAATGCGCTTATGAGAGTATAATTATGAAAGGCTACAAAACTATATATATAT
Organism: Asterella californica; assembly: GCA_036924285.1. NCBI lineage: Eukaryota > Viridiplantae > Streptophyta > Marchantiopsida > Marchantiales > Aytoniaceae > Asterella > Asterella californica. The sequence continues at coordinate 24,312,030 of JAYKYS010000006.1, read as the reverse complement.
GATTTATTAAACATATATTTTTCGAAAAAATAAGATAATAAATTAAACCCTCGCATATTGCCGCTTCCATCGACAGACAGAGGAGTGAATATATGCAAAGAAGTCAAACGTTCAATGAATAGGCATGCTTCCCAAGTAGTTCGAACATGCCTTCTCCCCTCGGCAGCGAGGAGGAGGAGACCTAGTTTCGGTCCAGTTTCGCTTGTTCTTTTCTGGTTTCAAATCTGGCAGTTTTTAGTTTGACCGCTTCTGCCAGAAAGCGCTCGTTGATCGCTATGAAGACTGAGAACTACTGTAGCGTTATCTGAGAATAGTTTTAGCTGACCATCTTTCGAAACTGGAAACCAAAACAAAACTTCTCACGTCAGCAGGAATGAGGTCTGGACTCTTGAAGACCGTGATCATAAGATTCAAGTTCTTTCTCTTAGTAGTTTAGTCATTTAGGACTGATGCATCTTGTATGGTCCCACTTACAGTATTTATAGTACTGTAGTATAGGAAAATATAATGAAATGAGATAGTCGTAACAACTAGACTTGCTCAACTCTGATTTATCCAGTTCTCATCTTTAGAGTAGGAAACTTGTGCATTGATTTGATGCATGAATTCAGATTGGAAGTGTAAAAAGTTGACTCAAGAAGAATCATGAATATGCCTGCTCAACCACCTTTGGGGGACTTTTGTTCGCTATCTGTTATCGAAAAAAGTATAATTATTATGTAAATTTTTTATAAGATTAAATAATTAAGTAATTGATTAATTGATTAATTGATATGTAAATTGATATTTATGTTAAATATTAGCCATACAAGAACTGCTAAAACGTGAAGTGAAAACCCATAAGTGAAGTTCATAGCAACACTTCTTTGTATAAGTGCGACTGGTTATGAACTATAGAAAAGTATCCAATAAATATTTTAGTTTATTACCTAACCTTATCGTCAGAAGGGTTAGGTAATAAATTAAGCTTGTACCCAGTTTTCGATGGAAGAGGGTGAATAATCATACGCAAGCTAATTTAATATTGTTGTAACATATCGCCTAAGATTGACTTGAGTTTACCAAAAGAAATCCCCGGATTTCTTTTGGGGTTAGATTAGTAACCAATAGTATATCTCTGGGCACAGCGATGTATGTAAGAGAAGACATTGGAACTATGTTAGATCACATGGGATATCGAAGATTGGTGTCAAGTGATTTAGTCTATAGTCTTTTAAGAAAAAATTGGTGGGCTCAATCTTTTGCAAATAAGATTAGAGATGCATGCGCTTGTAATTGTGAATGAAGCTTCTGGTCTGAGTCTCCTTGTGGTGGGTTCACATGGACAGTCTATGAACCAGGAAGATCCAAGGGACAGGTAATATCATTTATAATTTACTATGTAGACTAATGAGGATGATATTAGTGGCTAAGTGGTATTTAAGAGGTTCGGACTGCGCAGTAAAGGGGGCATCAGGCTCGGCTGAAAAGTTTTCTATCAGAATGAATGAAAAACTAGTCACTGTGTAGTCCGCATAGTCCGTAATGTGTTTCGAAATAGCATGGCGAGAAAACCCAATCCCTTGACCGCAGTTCTGGCACGTCCCGCTGCATCTGAAGATCCACTCTTTCTTCCTTTTCTTCCAAGGTGGCAAACCCTTTCCAGCGCTACCCAGTGGGCTCCTTCAGCCAGGCCAGGCGGAGGTGAGAGTTGACACGCGACAAAACGTCCAAAACCCCGTCAGATTGGCCACAAGACTTCCAGCTCGCAGGTAGGTGTTGTCAACTTACCGCTTCCCGCGCCAGCCCACACATGTCATCTACTGGGTTTTGTGAGTCACTGAGCTTGGGTCACTTGCGGGTACACAGTCACAACCGTTTGTACCCGAAGCACGGTCATTAGCAGTCCTTGAACCCGGGGAGAGGTCAAGAACTGTGCAAAACCGTGGTCCCTTCTTCCCGGTACTTGTGTCGACACAGCAGAAACGGAGGCACTCCAGCGGAGAACCGCACGTGACCTACGGACAATGCACTGACTCCCTGGATAATGAGGCGAAAGCGCGTCCCTTGTGCTCTCGTGGCTTCTTCATTGTAGTCGGTCGTGGTGGACGTGAGCCATAGTTGGGAGTTCAGTTGAGGCAAGGCGGCTCGCGGGTCTTGGAGTGAAACACAGAGAGAAAACAAATCAAATAGCGAACTGTTGAGTATTTCCTTTTGTCATTTGTGGAGTGAATTAATAGCCCGGTTCCTCTGCTGTCGCGTTGGATTTGATGATGGCGATGGCGGATTTACTGGATTGACGGGAATTCCACCAGCGGAGATCAAGGTCGCTCACCACTCTCACCACTCTCGCCCTCTCTCTTGCTATGAGTGGAGAGGGCCCGAAGGACAGGTGGAAGAGACAAGTGGGTAGTTTGGGGTTCTGATTTCTTATTAGATAGATGATGCACACTCAGAAACCGACTCAGAGCACAGGTTGCTCTGTGTTCCGATAGCATAGATGACAGTTCTAGACGAGAGATTCTCTCGTTCTGGTCGCTGTGCTTCCTCTCCCGTTCTTCTCCTGCTTTCGTAGGACATTTTTTAACTTTTGTTTATCCATATTTGGTTCTTGTTGTTTCCTTCCTCTTCCTCTCTCCTGAACTCGCGCTGTCTTCTACATTCACATCTTATTGTTTCGATCTCAGTCTATGTTGTAGCCCTCCTTTTCGCTCGTTGTCCAGATTCGACCCAGACCCTTGTCTGCGTTTAATCTCTGAAGCTTTTCATAAGATTCGGAGGAAGTTAGGTCAGAGTGAGGTAATGTGTACGACTCCTACTCAGGAGCGCAGCGTGGATCTAGTTGAGTTGTTGTCGATTCGTATGGGGATGACTTCGCAGATTCCTATAATAATGAGAGGTTTGTACGACAATCCTGTGAGAAGTCTCCAGAGGAAGAATTCTCACAGGGTATCGGATCAGTGATTTCGCTTCTTCATAACGTCTTTTCACAGAGTCGTCTGAGTTTGTTTCCGTCTCAATTTCGTGGAGATTGCACAACTCTCTCAAGTCGTTTTCGTGGCTTGATTCAGCCAACCCGCCCGGCAGTTCAATCCGGCTGGAGCACGATCTGCAGATTCGGGTTAGTTGGGTTCAGCTCGGCTGTTCTCGGCTTTGGTACGATAGAGGTTTGAGGTAGATTCTTCAACTCGAATTGGAGTTTTTTCAGTTCGGAGTAGTGGCCGCTGCCATGGGGTTACAGGGTCGATTCCGTTGAGACCAGCAACATCTTTTTTCTGTCAGCAGAATGTTGTCAATCAACGATAATCTTTGTTACTTGGTGTTGCACGCCTTTTATCCTTTTCTCGTGCGCCGATTGACCCTGTATATACTTGGCCCATTTCGGGAACTCGCTTAGTCGATTTGGTGTGTGGCTCGGAGATGGCATGGATCGATGTTGAGCATCACGTTGTCTCAGATCGGTGGAAGGTTTCTTCTCTAGTCTGGGCGTTTGTGGAGTTGATTTTGGGCTTCATCGTGCTACTATGCGCGATCATCTCAATCATCACTACCAAACTCATCAGGTCGTCAGGTCTATGTCTTTCTTGCCACTCGTGCGAAGTCGACCACGGGAGGGAAGTCGGAGCTTCGCAACAAGGGTTAGAATTGTGTAAAAATTCTCAAGACAAACCTCAGGAGCACCTAACAGGGAATAGCAATATCGGCCGTCGGGTCGGCAAGGACGCGAACATGGGTTTCTTCGGTGAGAAATGCGCGCTTCATCTAGCTGATTGCTCGTGCTCCTCTGCCAATCAGAGCAGCACTTCTGCTTCTCCTCCCGCTAAAACTTCCTCTAAATGTCCTCCTCCTCCTCCTCCAGTATATGTCAATTCCTCCTCCTCGTCCCCAGAACATCATAGTTGTTCGAGACACTGGCAAGAAGGCGATGCAAGCTGTGAGCGAGTAGATTGTTTCTCGGCCGAAATGGTCGATGGCACGAGTGCGGATGAGCGGAGCGTGAGGGACGCTTCCGTAGTCGCGGGGAAAACGTCGGGGCCGTACAGTAGCGAGTGTCGTCTTTGTAACCTAGCAGTGAGCAGCGAACTTCTGTCTTTGTCTGGACGTCCACTGAAGCGGAAATTTGCCAAGGTTTTCCCCGATCACAGTAGAGGCGGCTCGCCACGGGATCCAGAGCAGGAATTTGGAGAAACTGCGTCGGGGATCGCCAAAAGGACGCCTGTGTGTGGAATCCACCACCACCATGGGGATACAGGCGACGGTGGTGCCTCTCTCAACCTTCTCCAGGAAGAGATGGTTGTTGACGATGAGTGCGAGGATGGGGACCAGCTATCGGCCATGCCAAAGCAGTTCGTTGTGTCAGATGCCGAGGATGCAGAAAACTTAAGAAAAGCTAGCTGGGAAGAATCTTCAGGGAATTCTTCGCAAGATAGTTTTACTTTCATAAGACGCTTCCCGGTAAATTATGGAAGAAGTGGAGAGGCGTCTGGGAACAGGAAAGGAGAAGGCGTGTCTAGTGATTCTCAGTTTGGCAGAGGAGGTCGAGGGGACATAACTCCCGAATGGAGCGGGAGTTATGAGGTTTCTCACTCATTCGATGAAATGGAGGGAGGAAGCTCCATGGCCAATCAGGACGATGATGATGACCGTCTGGAATATTGTGGAGTGAAAGAGCTGAAGGAAGCACTTCGGGCTGAGCGCAAGGCGTTGGCAGAACTTTACAATGAGCTCGAGCAGGAGCGCAGCGCTTCAGCGACTGCAGCAAACGAGGCTATGGCAATGATCACTCGTCTCCAGGAGGAGAAAGCAGCGGCACAGATGGAATGCCGCCAGTTTCAAAGGATGGCGGACGAGAAACAGTTGTACGACCAGGAGGCTATCGCACTTCTTCAAGATATTCTTGTTCGGCGAGATAAGGAGATGTTCAATTTGGAAGAAGAGGCGCAGCTCTATCGTCAGAGGCTTCTCGCTCTCACGATGGACGAGCTGGACGGAGCTGGCGTAGACCCATCGGGTGGTCCTAGGAAGAAAAGCGATTTCTTGCTGATTGAGAGGGAAACGCTACTGCTCGAGGGCAACGATGAATGGAAGAACAAAAGGTACAGTCGGGAGGAGAGACTACTCGCGGAAATTAAGGAATGGGTGACCGCGGCGAATCAAAAGGTTGCTGACAAGTCGCCCGCGAAAGTCCCGGCTATCAAAGAAGACGAGGAGAGCGGAGACAAAGCTAAACTTTCTTGGAAGATCAGTAACATGTCAATTGATTCTGGCAGGAAGAATCTGCTGGATACATTCGGCTCAGTTGGTGAAGAGGAGGAGAATCAAAGAGATGGCGGGGTAAGTGAAGTCGGTGCTCGAAGTGAAGCCGGAAGTGAGGAGACTGCAGCTCGGAATGAAGATGCTGCTGCTGCTGCAGGCTATGAATCATTCCACACTATGATGGACTCCTTAAGGAACGAACCGAGACTGCGTGACGAGGCATCCTTGGAGACTCTGAACAAAATTGAGGAGAAATTCCAGAAGCAAAGCAGAAAGGGCAAGGTCAGAAATGAAGATGACCTGAGACGAATCTGGAGGAACACTTTGAGGAGTTTTGGATCCGCTGAAGGTGAGAATGCCGCCAACAGAGCAATATACAAGCAGGACCCGAAAGGAGAAACACAGAAGACTACTGACAATAGAGGACTCATGTCAGGAATTGTTCGGGACGCCGAAGCCAACCGAGCCATGGAAGAGAAACGAATTTCAGTTCTGGAGTACGTTTGGAAGTTTGAGGAGCAGCTTCATCGGGGTGGAGCGAAGAAACCTCCACTGCAGCTTGGTCGTACCAGTTCAAGTGACGTCAACAGATCTGAAAAGGCAGGTTCATCGAGTGCGGATTCAGCACTCGACGACCAAGCCGGGACCAGGGGAGCGTTGATGGAGTTCTCTGCGACGGAATCCGACCGCGAGAAACCCAGAAGACCTTCTCCTGGTGATGGCAGACTACCATCGGTCGCATCGAGATTCCGCAGACAAGCCAGTGAAGGAGATCGGTTACTCGTAAGGGATGATGCTTCGTCTTCCAAAATTGTTGTAGAAAGCGAGGAACGAAGAGGTGAAAGGCCAGTCAGACATGAAGAAGATGAATTCAGTGAAGGTTCCCTTGTCCACGACGTTTACGAGGTTCAACGAGATTCGCTGGACACATCCACACCAAAGAGGAGTGATTCGCTTTCCAATGGTGAAGTGAGGAAGTCTGTGTTCTCTACTTCTAGCAAGCTCACGCGTGGAGAGTCTGCCTATTACCCCGAAAGTGACGTCTATACGGAGTTTCTAGGGGACCGTCTAGGAAAGCCAGATCCTTTACCTGGATACCATTCGGCGGAACGCAGAGCTAGTGGCAAGGGAAGACCCTATTCTCAGACGGGAACAGGTCGGTATGTCACGTCTTCGCCCGAAGGTGAATCTTTGGAGCAGGACTTCGAATGGTCAGCAACTTCAACTTCAGGGCGTTGTCGTGATACGGCTCAAGCAGCAGGGCAAAGGACACCTCAAACGCCATCTCCGATTGTTAAGATGGGTGATGTGGTGGACCAGTTGACTACCAGGCTGAGGACTCTTGAGGCTGATCGACAGACGATGCAACAGACGATCAGTTCCTTGAGAACAGAGAATGGTGAAATGCAGCTGCTCCAGGAAATTGCACAACAACTTCGTGAGTTACGAGGAATCGATAAAAAAGCCATAAATACTGCAGAAGAACATGGGCCCAAACTTGCTTCCTCTATCAAGGTATGAATCGGTTTGCCATCGAATTTTCTGTTGTGCTGCCTTGGTGAATGTGGCATGTGTACTTGCTCGACGACCTAATGAAGCTTGCGCATACTCCCATTCTCAGAGCGGCCCTACTCACTATAATTCTCCCCAAGATGTACTTGAGGGTATGCATTTCCTGAGTTCGCAACGCTGAACGAGAGAGTATAGCGAGTTGAGTCCAAGTAAGTGCCGAGAGTGGCTTAGTTATTATTAGAAATGAGCACACTTATCCGGGTGTTATGGGTATCAAGGTTCCCCAGGTTCATCTTCTGTACAGTAGGTCCTTAGTTCCAGAGTAGTGACGAGCACTACTCGTACCCTTTGTTGCGTTGTGGATGCTTGTATGCCATTCGAAATTTGCAACTTGTCGCAGTAGTTTCGAACCCCATAGTGACTGCACAAGTTTAGATTTCTCTCAAGAGTGAATCTAAAGAAGTCTTTAGGGAGTACAATACGTGTTTGGACGTGCGAATTACCAAGGTTAGATACTCACGTCAACTCCTCAGACAATGGTACAGGCACTTCAAAATGGTGCCAGTTTCTGCTGCGTTGAAGTTCTTGGTGGAATCTCCTATGTCCTTTTGAATTGCACAAAGGTTTCGTACCAACTTATCAAATTACCCGCGCGGAATAGAACCAAGCAAATGCTGAAAACGGCGGATTTTATTCAGTACCAGCCAAGACAAACGTTGGTTCTTATTGGGTAACCTCCTCGAAGGAGAGAGTTCCTTTTAATCCCGAGCCTGGCTATCTCCGTAGCCGTTCACAGTATATTTGATTCAGTCCAGCAGGACAAATCCATTCGAGATCTGGAAGAGTTCTTCTGTTTGCTTGATGTTGTGTCGAATATGCTCCTCTTGTCTATCCTTGATCAGGCAAGACCCGCACGGAGGGAAGGTGGCTCTTTGCAAACCTTCCAACAGTAATAAAGGAAAACCAGATTAGTGAGGGGCCTGGCTGTTGGTGAGTTAGATTCTGGTGATCGAGGTTCACCCTAGGCAGTAAGTCATGTAGGTATGCGGGCCATCTTCATGTGGGCTTTTGCTACCTCATTTGGCATAGAATAGTTGCTGCACTGGCGCAGCAAGGCGGCGATTTCCTTATGTATCACAGTTGAACCTACGTATATCTAAAATTTCACATCAATAAAACTGCTGTCTGAACCAGTTTCGAAGTGTACCTGGATCACAGTATACTCCACTAAGTGTGTCATGAGCGGGTGGATGTTGAAGCTAGAACAGTGGTTTGTTTCCCTCTATTCCAAGCGAGAGGTGGCGCACAGAGATTTTCCTTTAGTTAGAATCTCCGTCTCTTGTACCGGGCACTCACAGATTCCCCAGAGCAATACCCAGCGTTTTACTATTACGTATTCTGAGGTTATTTTTTATTGTATCGATTTCATCGTTACCTCGTTGAGGTTGGATCTGTTGCTTTTTCCTCGTTTTCAGCAGTGTTCAGCTGTAAAGAAAAGCAGTGGGTTGTTTGAAGAACTTGTGAGGAAGTGCTGCGCAGTTATTTCACTTCGTCAGTGGATATTAACTTACGTTCACTTCTTTTGTCTGGTCTTAAGGGGATGTTGTCCTTCTCTCGCTTACGCTGCTCAGTGCAGACTCAGCTGAACAAGTAAGGGTCACCACCTGACTTTCAATTTGTTTGATCGTTTCATTTTGATTGATCGTTTCTTACTTCAGTTTTCCGGCTGGGGTGCTTTCTGTGTTTGCTAAGCCATATTTTCTTCCAATGCTAAACTATGCCCTTTGTACTCTTGGTATTTGCCTGTTACTTTACCTGGGCTCTTTCATGCACTCGGTGGGTCACTAGCTCAATATGTTGACTCAGATTCAACTCATCGTTTCGTATAATATGGTTTTCAAGTCTTCTCGGTTGTTCGTCTGTTTCTAGTCGGATATATGGCGATAGAATTGGTCCATCGAGACCAAACTCATGGTTTAGCTAGAAGTTCTGGCAAGCTCTGCATTGTTCATCATACGACCTGTTTTCTGTTTTCTCTTCTCTTTTCCTCATTTTAAGTAGCTGGTCTTCCTCATTACCGAGTTTCGCTTCTGTGAAGTATGCTTCTGCTTTGACGGAGTCATTAGTCTTCCATCCTCATATTCAAGTTTGCATACAAGTTCTACTTTCAAGGCGAGTTCGACTTCCAGAGAGTGTAGTCAGAATTTCCTAGGGTGTGATTCTTTATCTAGGCTTCTTCGTGTTTGGTTGGCATCTATTAGTATTGTCACTGTCACGTATCATCATGTTTTGCTGACTTATGTTACAGTTTGTCTAAACACCGGAGCCTAATTTGACAAATGTCCTTGTTCCAGACTGGCACGGGTGTTTCTAAGAAACGTCGAGCTTGGAGTTTGCCGTGGAGATCAACATGTAGGGCTTTGCCGTCTTCTACAAATCTCTCCTCTCCGACCCAGCCGTGTAACTCGGGGGGCGGAAGCAAGGGCTGAAGAAATTGTTTTGAGTCGTCCGCAAGAGGGCTCCTTGCAGCCAGCTGCCCGTGCAAGTAGTCTTCTGTCGCAGCACTCTTGGCCGATGGATGCGAGAGAGAGATCGGGAACAGCACTTAGTGGATGGGACTACTAGAGTCCAGTCGTCTGTAGAAGAGTATGGAAGAAAAAAAAGGAGCAGAGGGGATCCCGTTCTAAGGGTTCAGTTTTAAAAGCAACCTTCCTTTTTGTAACAAATGGACATACATCGTGTCTTGTGGGCTCATCAGATTATAGTAGATGGATGATGATGCTAAGAGAGAAATCCGCCCCCCTTCCTCTGGACTTGTGAGGAGGGTGTCATTGGTTGTGTTATAGTAGCAATGAGTACACCTGTACAACAACTGTAAATGAGAGTTTCTTGACCTCTAGTGCTTTGCAATTTTGCAAACTGATTACGATTCAGTTTTTCGGACGCTCAAACATGTACTCCTGTCATTTGACGAAATTGATGAAAGTTCCAGTGGGTAGTGAACTTTTATGTCACTCCCAGTTCTTGACTACCCTTTCTCATGTGTCCTTTCTCATTCGATAATTCTCAAGCTTGTATATCTATCACTTTTTGTGCATTTAACTTGGTATTTTCATATCACAGCTATGAAATACCAGAATATCTCAGAAGGCGCGGATCTGAATGTAAGTGCAGTCCTCACTCCTTTGTTGCACTCACCGACTCGTTCGTTGCTGTATGACGGTCGAGTTCACCGTTAGCTCACAACACGGCAGAGAAGGTGAGGTTGGGATGGGGCTGTGGTTGATCAGGATGGGGTTGGTCAGGATGGGGCTGTGGTTGATCTGTCGATTACAGGGGCTCCGTTGAAAATCGTTCCTTGACGATCCTCTTGTACAGGTAAAGCCAGAGTGATACTGTCCTATAGATCGTCTGTAGACCCTCGCAGATCATCGTCACCTCTCCGATTCGAATTTCCGATGTTCGCAGATACTAGTTGACTCGCCCCCATAGCTGTGTACTGTTTACACCGCTTCTATGTGAGAAATATTTACGCTACAAATTCTTCAGATGTGTTGGGGAACGGTTGCGTAACAAAGATCTACAGGGGAAATAGAAGAGGACAGTGATTTCCACCGGAAGGATGCATTGCATGCATGCTAGAATGGCAAATGTATAAATTTTCTTCGATCTGTATGGCATTCCTCCATTGTTACAGCTCACAAGGACGAAGAGATAGATAAGGTTTGCTGTTCAAGCTTTTCCGGGCGGCTTGTTACGGAAAGCTAGATATCCGCATCCCGTAGTTTCCGGCTTCTATACTGACTACTTGCATTAGTCTACGCGACACCATTTCAGTGAGGGTTTGTAATTCTCAGTAATGATTATGTATGGATATTAGTTCTAAATAATATGGTTTTGATGTTTGTTTTATTTGAATACCAACACTATTTTTAAGTGTCATTATTTAAGGAGAACGTTTGATTGGAGTGCTGGTTATTTTCATTTATATCATCAGTAGTTTTCTATTGTGAGAGTTGCTCTTGAAATTCACTGTTTTGCATATATCAAATAGCTTATGTCATCTTGAGTTAACTTCAGGCGAACGAATATCTCATATATTCATATAACACTAATTTAGATTACCATATGGGAATTCAGTTCGCTCATTGCATATCTCGTTTCATGTAAAAGGGAAAACTTTGAAGGTCAGGTATGAGATTTGCTTTCTTTTATCTAGCTAAGGCGAAAAACGAGATTGTTCAATCCGTGAAAAAACATCTACTCTTCTAATTTTAGTGCATCGAAAGAGATTTTCACTTTACATGCTTTCATTAAGTCTAAAAACACATCGTTCACTTTGTTGCTTGTTGCATGTCTGCATCCGAGGGCTATTTCAAAATATCTACCAGTAATCGGTATTGTTAGATATATATATATATATTCACATCTTCCAAGTTCGGAAGAGAGGAAATATGCAAGGACTTTAATTTATATTTTAATTTATTTTTCTTGGTGAGGTTAAATTATAAATTAATTCATAAGAAGTATTTCTAGTCGTTGAAGATAGAAGTGTTTAGACGAGAAAAGAGTTCAGTTTAGTTTCCTTATGGGTTTTGTAATTGCAACGGTCATGTATTATGAAGTGAATTGTTTTTAATTTTAAGAATTTAAATTTAGTTATATAATTTAGTAAATTAAATTTAAACAGAATTTATTAATTATTTCTCCTCTTTTCAAAAATGTTTGTTCAGTCGAGCATCAGTTTGGTATCTTTCCTCGAGCTTTTACCTAATGTACTAAACTCTTATGAAACCAGTTCTTGATGATAAGTTTCTGAGTTGAGTAAACCTTGTTTTCTTCTTCTGCTCTGCCAGAAGTTGATCTTGCATGCATATTATTCACTGAAATTATAATATAAAATATTCTCATGTAACATTCTGTTAAAAATATGAGTATAAAAGCATTAAAAATGATATTTACTTGTCCCTTGCAGTGTTCTTTGAGTCTAAAAAAAATTTCTCTTCTGTTTCGAAGCATCGAAATCTCTGGCTTAACATTTCTCTCTCATAACTAACGAGTTTGTTAAACTTGGTTTTATTTTGAGAACTTGTAAAGTTAGTGAACAGCTTTGATTTGATTCTTTATTTTACAGATTTCAAGTTAGAATGAAGATATAATCACCGAAAGTATGCTCAGAATGACGGTTAAATTTCTCAGTTCTCTGAAAGCGAACTCGGAGAATAAGATCATCTGGTCACCAGGAGCATTGGTATTCATACTCTGGGTTAAACAATATATTCTTCCACTCTCATTATTCTCTTAGTTGAAGTGTATCAACCATGAACAACACGATAGATTATTAGGACTACAAGCTTTTCATTTGGAACTTTCGTTGGAACTACGTATTTATGTGCTTTAATTCGGATGCAACTTTCTCCAACAGCCAAGCACATAAATTTTTTTTCATTCATAGAGATCTCACCTACCGTTCAAACCTCGGAGGATTCATTAAAGGATTTTGTTGGTATACATTTGTATAGCTAATCGTCGATTCTGTTGAAATAAGAAAGAGATAAAAGACAGAAAAGAAAATGGGATCTTTTTGTCGTTTCTATACATAGATATTTTCTTTATAGAACCCAGGTGCCCCGTTATATGCCTTGTAAACTTGACGTTTTACGAATGGGCGATCTGAGAGAACAAAGAAAGTGAGCACTTAGACCTAGACTTACTCTTGCTGAATAGATTTCCTTACTTGTTACATAATATTTGAATCAAAGCTCTCTCGAAGCTTTACAATATGTGATTAACGTCACAATTCAGTATTCAATATTCACTAAAAATATTAAATATAGTTACGGTGATTTTTGGAACAAAACAGTTTTTTTCTAACCTAAAGTAAAATGAGAAAAAAGTATATTTTTCTTCACTTTTATACCCACACTTAGGGTTTAATGTAGCATATTATATTTATGCTATGAGTTCATCTAGTATAGTTTGTTGTACATCTAAACTAGTTTGAACTTTCACTCGGAAATGTTATATATAGCTATCCCTCGATTGTGCATCCCATAAGAAATAAAAGAATTTTTTCTTTAAATATATTTATCCTATTATATGAAGGTTAGAGCAAGAGTTTAGATTTGGATAAATCTCAAATGCATAGTCCTACAATACAACAAACTTCAGTCGACCATTTCGAGGTCAAACCCAACTCTCAAATGTAGGAATATTTTACATCCATGCAACCAGAACGGCGTCAACTATCCAACCCTCTTGACAATACCAAAAGATCATCTCTCAAACTCTCTAGACATTCAAAAACATGACTCGGGGTACAGTTTCAACCCACTTGACTTTGAACGGTCCTAACTTCAAACTCAGAACTCCAAATGGATCGATCGTTCCTTCCAAATTGTAAACTAGCTCGAGAGCTTTCCAACAAGATCTCACAGTCCGTGAATGACCTCGGAGAAAGCCTTTGAAACCCCAAAACCGTCCTTGGAACTTGGATGAACTTGATTGATAAAAAATGGACCAATAAGAAAGAAGATTGGAGATCACTTTATCTTCTACTTGGCACTATAGATCGGGCTGTAACCTTAAAAGACTCTCACACCTTCAAACCTTGAACCAAAATACTTCGGACCTATCTTAACATAGGATAATCACCATTACCGGATGATAGAGATAACAATGACATGAAAATACACGAGATTCAATACAAAGTTAAGATAATGACCTTGAATCGATCTACTGTCGCGACCTTCATTCTCAAGATCTAACGCAGACGCGAACAACAGAACTCTAGCGGACTTGCGCTAGGTTGTGAACGCTGCGAGTAGGACTTAACGGCTTGGCCGGGAAGTCGGGATCAGATGAACCCTAAGTGGTTCTCTGAACCAAGGTTGGAACCGTAGGTTAGGACATAAGGGCCTACCCCAAGAGGACCCCGGACAAACGTTGACCTAAGGGGGCGAGTCTAGGAACGGACCGAAACATGAGTCTGAGACATAGGTCCGAGACGTGGATCCGAGACGCAGATGGACCGTGGTTCGGACGCTGGTCCGAACCACAGGGTTCGAGTCTAGGTCTGGACCACAGATTTCCGAAAAATGGCTAAGTGTTGGAGCTCCAGGGACGTTTTAGGTCGTGGACAGAGCTCCACGTAAGATCCCGAGGCGAGTGAGATATCATTGGAAAGGTCTCGTCGAGAGCTTTCCAGTGATATATAACATTCCTCGATCTGATCTCCGAGCTGGAAGTTATGGCCGAACCACAAACGGATTGTGGTATAATTTTCAAGGACCAAAGAGGAGGGCGGGGCCGTCGATCCCCAGAAGTATATATGAGGGAGGCTCGATGCCTGGGTGGGCCAGGACGAGTCACCCGACCCCAGGGTTCGGCAGGCAGACTCTGGGGGCATGAGGTGATGGTTGGGTCGGTTCCAAGGCACGTTCTCGTCCAGACTTGGACGTCTGGACTTAAGAACGCTGTAAAGGCTGGGGCAAGACTAGAGAACGAGTCGGCGGGTTAGACCACCGTTCGGGAGCCTAGACCCAGACGGACATCACGGACGGTTGGGCCGCTAGGTGTGTTAGAGGTATCGTTTAGGACCCTGGACTTTATGGGAAGTCCGCCCCAAGTCATCTTGTGACTTGCTCATGTTTGGGACCGACCTAGGCGGGACTAGGTCGAGACTTAGGAATAGCGGAGCTTGATGATTAGGGAAACGGTCCGGCTCCGATCCTGACCAAACTGAGATAAGGTAAGTGGTGCATGGACGTTAACTTGTGATTGTGTTTGCAGGTTAGTGGTGTAAAGTTTGCGACCTACTGAGCTAGAGCTTCTGCTGGCGCAACAAGGCGGTAGGTGCGCGAAAAGTGGTATCAGAGCCGACGCTTCGGTGAGCGAGAACTTGAGGTAGCGGCTGAAGGCTGGACGCTTAAGGAGGAACGCAAGACACGAAGTGGATCAGTGTTTCTAGGTGAACACTTGGAGCGATGGCCGACGACGGACAGAGTTCCAAGAGGAAGACCAAGAAACGAGGAGCGACTAACGGGAGCAGATCGACTCGAGCTAGCCCCGAGGTACAGTCAGGGGACGACAACAGACAACCTTCGTCCCAACGTCAAGGGAGCCCTGTACTAGCTGCGGCACCTGTGCAGCAAGACGAAGTCTTGGCAACGGTGCCCAACGATTCAAGTGCGGGAAGTCAAGGAGCCTTGTATGCGGAACTCATCAAGATGATGAAGACCATGCAGGAGGGTATGACCTCCAGGGATAAACGTATCGCTGAGCTTGAGGCAGGCCAAGGAAGTTCCTCGTCTACCAGGAAGCTTTGTAAGACAAATTTGCCGACCCCGTTTACAGGTATAAGACGGGCTCGCAAGGTTAAGGATTTCTTAACTGAGTTGGACCTATACTTTGAAGCGCATCGCTCAGGAGTCAGACAAAGTGAGAGCGGCGGTTACGTTCCTGAAGGACCATGCGCTTCTCTGGTGGACCGCATACAGAGATGAGCATACTTTGACCGTCTCGGTGCTTGGTTGGAAGGAGTTCAAGGAGTATCAAAGGATTCGGGACGGTGTTGAGTTGATGAGACTGGAGCAAACGGGGACCTTAAGCGCTTACATGCGCGAGTTCAGTGCCAAACTAGACTCGTTCTCCAAGTGGACTGAGGAGACCAAGATATGTATATTCGTTGGAGGACTCAAGTCCAGTTCGGAGAAGGCTCTCTTTCGGATGCCGAAGCTACCTGAGACATGTGCCGAACTTTTGAAGCTAGCGGAGCGAATTGAGGACGACGAAGTCCAACAACAGAAATCTTTCGAACCATGCAGCACGGATAAGTTACAGAAGAAGAACAAGGGCTTCAAGCGACAATGGGATGGGGGTGAGAAGAATCGGAAGGATACTTCTACCCCGGCAGCAAAGTGACAGCAAACAGGAGTAAAACCTAAGGGGCAAACACCTCAAAAGGGCAATGGCGTTAAGTTTACTTGCTACAACTGTGGCGGGGCGGGTCACATTGCTAAGGGGTGTACGAAACCTAAGATTAGTAACTGTAGCATGAATGCATTTGTTGCAAAGGACTTGTTGGAGGGTCAGATGACTGTGATCTTGAGAACCACGAAGAAGACGCCGGGATTGATGTTTCTACAAGCCAAGGTTGCTAACCGTGATGTTACTTTTCTTGTGGACACAGGAGCGACTCACTCCTTCATAAGTCCAAAGTTGGTGAAGAAGTTGGGCTTGTCTACCTCCAAGGCAGACAAGCCTATTCAGGTGCGCTTTGCCAAGGGCAAGACATATCAAACTTCGAAAGTAGCCTTGGACGTACGATTTGTGTGTGGGAAGTTGGAGTTCACAGAGAACTTCACGGTGTGCGAGATGGATGATATCCATGCGGTTTTGGAGAACACTTTCTTAGATAGGTTCGACGTGGAACTTAGGTGGAGACCTTTGAGGTTGAACGTCAGAGTTAAAGGACGGAAGCTGGGAGTGAGGCTGATCCGGAAGGCGCGGAAAATTGACGACTTTGCGGTGAATTTGATCAAAGGAAAACAGATGGACTTCAATGACGGGGTCATGTGTTTGATGCGGGTTGCAGATTTGATGGCGGGTGACAGACAAGAGGAAACATCAGGAGACGCGACTAAACTTTCGAAGGTGCTTCGCGAAGTGATTAAGGAGTTTGAGGATGTCTTGACTGATGAGTTACCTGCTGAGTTACCTCCAAGGCGGGTGGTGGACCACAAGGTCGAGGTCTTGCTAGGGTCAGAACCACCTTCCAAAGCCCCTTACCGACTCAATCAGGTGGAACTCCTTGAGTTGAAAAGACAACCCGGTGAGCTATTAGCGCGGGGATATATTTGAACCAGCAAGTCACCTTATGGAGCCCCAGTTCTTTTTGCAAAGAAGAAGGATGGGAAGTTGCGACTCTGCGTAGATTATCGTGCACTCAATAAGGTGACGGTGAAGAATAATTATCCTTTGCCAAGGATAGACGACCTCTTTGATAGACTAGCGGGCGCAAAGTACTTCAGCAGGATAGACTTGAAGTCAGGATATTACCAGATGCGGATAGCTGACCCAGATGTTGAGAAGACCGCTTGTCGGACCAGATACGGATCGTTTGAATTCGTGATGATGTCATTTGGACTCTGCAACGCCCCTTCGACGTTCACTACATTGATGAACACAATTTTTCGCGAGGAGATGGATGAGTTTGTCATCGTTTACATCGACGACATCTTGATCTACTCCAAAACCTTGGAGTCGCACGCGGAGCAGCTAAGGGTGGTGTTGACGAAGCTGCGGGAGCATAAGCTGTTTGCCAACATTGACAAGAGTGAGTTTGGTTTGGAGCGCATTAACTTCTTGGGACATGTCATTAGTGCAGAAGGAGTCGGCCCGGATATGCAAAAGGTGGACGCGATTGTGACTTGAGAGCCTCCTACTACAGTGAAGGGGATGAGACGATTCTTAGGATTGGCGCAGTTCTACCGCAAGTATGTGAAGAGGTTTTCAAAGATCGCGAAGCCACAGACGGACTAGACGGGCAAAGACGCACAGGTAAGTTGGACCAAGGAGGTGGATGATGCGTTTCAGACAATCAAAGCTATTTTGTCAAAGACGCCAGTATTGAAGCTGCCGGAGTTCGACAAACCATTCGAGGTGCACACGGATACGAGCGACTATGCGATTGGCGGAGTGTTGGTGCAGGATGGAAAACCTATAGCGTAAGAAAGCAAGAAGCTATCTGGGACAGAGAGTCGATGACCGACTCACGAGAAGGAACTGTTTGCGGTGGTTCATTGCTTGAGGAAATGACGGCATTACTTGGGACTTCACAAAACCCAAGTGTACACTGACAATATTTCGCTCAAGTACTTTGAGATACAAGATCGGGTGACGCCAAAGCAACTACGGTGGCATGATACCTTGGCGCTCATGAACGTGGAATTAATCCACAAAGCGGGAAAGGACAATGTGGTTCCTGACGCCTTGAGTCGCAAGGAGGAATATCTTCCATCGTAACACAAATTTTGCGAACTATGTATCCAAAGGAGTCAGACTTGGAGAGACGAATACGTGAAGGTTACATGGGCGATGACCAAGCGAAGGAGTACCTGGAACAACTCAAGCGAGGAGTGAAGTCGCTGAACATGCAGCTAAGACATGGTTACTCATGTTCAAGCAAAGTCGGGTTTATGTGGGACAAGGAAAACTTAGGATCAAGTTGTTAAAAGAATCTCACGATGCGCCCTTATCAGGCCATAAAGGAGAAAAGTCCACCTTAGCAGTGATAGCTAAAAAGTTTTATTGGCCCCACATGAAAGACGATGTTGCCCACTTTGTGAAAACATGTGTAACCTGTCAAGCGAACCGCGTTTCTTATGAGAAGAAACAAGGGTTGCTTCATCCTCTGCCGATTCCAGCCAGACCTTGGGAAAGCATTAGCATGGACTTCATTACCTCTCTGTCTGACTCGAATGGATACAATGCGATATTTGTGATAGTTGATCGGTTTAGCAAACTAGCGAAGTTTGCTCCGACTTTGGACACTGCAACAACATTCACGACTTCTCGGCTGTTCTTAGATACTTGGTGGCGTTCACATGGATTACCTCGGAGTATCATTTCAGATAGAGACTCTAAGTTCACAAGTGCCTTTTGGAAACACTTGTTCCAAAAATTAGGGACTAAATTAAAATTTAGTATTGCCTTTCATCCGAAAACAGATGGACAAACGGAACAAGTTAACTCGGTTCTGAATCAATACTTGAGGAATTATGTGAGCGCGGACCAAAGTGATTGGGCGGAGTGGCTCAGTCTTGCTGAGTATTGCTACAACTCCACGAAGCATTCGGCAATCGGCGAATCGCCTTTCTTGCTGGCTTACGGACGTGAGCCAGAAGGGCCTCTTGACTTGACTCTTGCAGGGAGTTCTACATCGGCACGACCAAGAACACGGCAAACATCAGCTGAAGAGTTGGTGGCGGCAATGCAGCGGCGCGAGGAGCAAGTAAAGAAGAACCTCGAGAAGACACAGCAACGATACACGAAGCAGGTAAACAAGCATCGGCGGCAAGTCAAGTTTCAAGTGGGCGAAGAAGTATGGTTAAGTACGAAAAACTTCACACTTCCGAAAGAAATATCGGCAAAGTTTTCATCGAAGTTCGCGGGACCTTTTGTCATTGTGGGAATCCGCACGAAGACGTCTATACATTAGACCTTCCTCGCGAGTGGCAGTTGCATCCGACTTTCCATGTTTCTTTATTAAAGAAATACTTCAAGGATGATTTGCGACCGGAGCGCAAACAGGTTCTAAGGCCTCAACCTGATGTCGTGCAAGGCGCAGCAGAATATGAGGTGGAGTCCATTTTGCGATCTCGGCGCAAATCAAACCGGATGGAGTACTTGGTCAAATGGCGTGGTTACCATTTGAAGGAAGCAACTTGGGTGTCAGAGGAAGATCTCGCACATGCGAGCGAAGTATTAGACCTCTTCAAACGGCGACAAGGACAACAAGGGCGTTAGCAAGATGAGGACATCTCCTTCCAACGAGGAGTGAAGGAACGTCGAACCATACAAGTAGCAACTTGAGGCGATTTGGGCCGATGGACTTTGTAGCTTTGTCTTGTATTTGGAAATAAAGATTTTGTTTCTAGAAATTTTGTCTAAGTATATTGGTAGTGCATGGCTATGACTAGTTCTGATCAGATACCTAGGATGTTGTCAAGAGGAAGAACGAAGCACACTCAAAGGAAGCGAGCTGGTTTGGATAAGCATCTAAATCAAGACTAAGTCTTGATGTCAAGACTTAGGTTTTCCGTAGCGTTGACAAAGCAAGTATGAACTTTCATACTTGTCTTGGGGCTTGGGGTGATCTTGCTTTGCGGTTTTCTAACTGCAAAGTAAACTTAGTCGCGCGTCTAAGTCAAATCAGATTGCGACTGGAAAGTGAGTTTCGGGGGACCTTGTAAGTAGGTGTGAATACTTATAGTTAGCAAGTTTGAGTCTTAAGTAGAATGTTTAGAAATTGTCAACTAGTTTTGTTTAGGGTAAGCCAAAAAGGTAAGGCTTTTCCCGAGACTAGTTGAAATTTTCTAAATGTTCTACTTAAGACAACTTAAGACTTACTTAAGACTCAAGCCAAGAAGAGAATTGCGAGTTAGCTATCAGAACGCAATTTTGACACCAAGGGGTTGGCTACCCATTTTGAACTTGGTGTTAACTTAAATGATCATTGTTGATGAGGGCATCAACCTCCAAAGTGGGGGTGAGTGTCGCGACCCTCATTCTCAAGATCGGACGCAGACGCGAACAACAGAACTCTAGCGGACTTGCGCTAGGTTGTGAACGTTGCGAGTAGGACTTAACGGCTTGGCCGGGAAGTCGTGATCAGATGAACCCTAAGTGGTTCTCTGAACCAAGGTTAGAACCGTGGGTTAGGACATAAGGGCCTACCCCAAGAGGACCCTAGACAAACGCTGACATAAGAGGGCGAGTCTGGGAACGGATCGAAACATGAGTCTGAGACATAGGTCTGAGACGTGGGTCCGAGACGCAGACGGACCGTGGTTCGGACGTTGGTCCGAACCACAAGGTTCGAGTCTGGGTCTGGACCACAGATTTCTGAAAAATAACTAAGTGTTGGAGCTCCAGGGACGTTTTAGGTCGTGGACAGAACTCCACGTAAAATCTCGAGGCGAGTGAGGTATCATTGGAAAGATCTCGTCGAGAGCTTTCCAGTGATATATAACACTCCTCGATTTGACCTCCGAGCTGGAAGTTATGGCCGAACCACAAACCGGTTGTGGTATAATTTTCAGGGACCAAAGAGGAAGGCTGGGCCGCCGATCCCCAGAAGTATATATATATGAGGGGGGGCTCGATGCCTGGGTGGGCCAAGACGAGTCACCCGACCCCAGGGTTCGGCGGGCGGACTCTGGGGGCATGAGGTGATGGTTGGGCCGGTTCCAAGGCACATTCTCGTCCAGACTTGGACGTCTGGACTTAGGAACGCTGTAAGGGCTGGGGCAAGACTAGAGAACGAGTCGGCGGGTTAGACCACCGTTCGGGAGCCTAGACCCAGACGGACATCACGGGCGGTTGGGTCACTAGGTGTGCTGGAGGCACGTTTAAGACCTTGGACTTTATGGGAAGTCCGCCCCAAGTCATCTTGTGACTTGCTCATGTTTGGGACCGACCTAGGCGGGACTAGGTCGGGACTTAGGAACAGTGGAGCTTGATGATTAGGGAGACAGTCCGGCTCCGGTCCGGACCAAACTGAGATAAGGTAAGTGGTGCATGAACGCTAACTTGTGATTGTGTTTGCAGGTTAGTGGTGTAAAGTTGGCGACCTACTGAGCTAGAGCTTCCGCTGGCGCAACAAGGCGGTAGGTGCGCAAAATCTACGATGAAAAATATGATAAAAATAAATGAGAAAGTCATGACTTGATTACAATTTTCTTAACCAAAGTTCCTCGTGATCCACACACGATGGTTGATCTTCTGTGGGCAATGACAACGGATATCAACCTAGACGTTGTCGTAATGTGAATCATTTCACATAGTGAATAATTCACCTCTCAGTTAGAAGTTAGTCTCTCTGAGTGAAACTAAGATCTCAGAGAAGTTGACTTTGGAGGAAGTGAGCATTCGAAAATCTGAAAAAACACCACGGTGTAGGTCTCGTTGCGTTGATCACCGTGGTATATTCAAAAGTTGCAAACGGAGTTGCAGGCAAAAAGTTACTTGGAGTTCTTTTACAAGATTTCTGATACCGGGAAATTTACCATAAATCTGAGTGAGTTCAAAAATATGTTTTAGATTTTATTCATGTAGATTGTAGTATGTAGTATTTGTTTGCATTTCGAAATGTGCAAAAAGAGCATGTCTAGAGAAAGTTAAGGCACTTCGTGTTAGCAAAAGAAAGATGAAATATCACACTTTGTTAGCATATCAGCTTAGAAACTAGTCTCTAAAACCAGTTGTGAGATCAGCTTCTGTGGTGTAGTTGAGAAACTTGTAGGGAGGAGGTCTCCAGATCAAATCGCTTCAGACTCACAACCGACTTGGAATAGGTTGGCCCCTTCCGGGGAACATGAGGGGCACCAAGTTGCCTAGGGGCGGGACACTAGATGTCCCTTAAACGTACCGTGAATGCGGAAAGCCTCCGTCTACCATGCACTAGTGCAATCACCTTGTGTGGATGCTAGAGGGAGATTACCACCGGATTTCGAAATGGACCTCTTGCCTTCGGGTTGTCGGGGTCACTAGTACGGATTCGGTTGCGGCTCTCTAAGTCTTGAGGTAGCGAGATAGCATCAAAGATACTCCAAGTCAGTACCAAATCTTGTGTAGAAAAATGTAGAGCTCGACATATTATTCACTTGAGTCGAAAAATCAAGTGAAACTGATACCTGAGGCAATACTTACGGCATTTCAAAGCTTAAGGGGACCGGAAAATGACAATGATGATAACTCGGGATCCACATGTCAGAACGAGGTGATTCCGGTGGCCAGAGGTAGCCATGGTGGAGTTACTTCGAGAAATGAGTCGAAAAATCAAGTGAAACTGATACCTGAGGCAATACTTACGGCATTTTGAAGCTTAAAGGGACCGGAAAATGACAATGATGATAACTCGACCTCCACGTGTCAGAACCAAATATTTTGTAGAAAAATGTAGAGCTCGACATATTATTCACTTGAGTCGAAAAATCAAGTGAAATTGATACCTGATGCAATACTTACGGCATTTCAAAGCTTAAGGGGGCCAGAAAATGACAATGATGATAACTCGGACTCCACATGTCAGAACAAGGTGATTCCGGTGGCTAGAGGTAGTCGTGGTGGAGTTACATCGAGAAGTGAGTCGAAAAATCAAGTGAAACTGATACCTGAGGCAATACTTACAGCATTTTGAAGCTTAAGGGGCTAGAAAACGACAATGATGATAACTCTAGAGACGTGGAAGAGTGGCCGTCGGAGGGCGTCCGCTTGCTGAAGTGGTCTCTCGACCTCACGCTACTCTTCTAGTACAGCAACCTCCGGCTCCTGCTCTGGCTCCTAGACCTGTTGTATCTGCTGCAGTTCCTATGATACCAGTTGTGTCAGTTCTTACACAAAGGGCATCCGTTCAGAGACCTGCGGAGAACCATGGACAATAGAATCAGATCGAAGATCTGATTCGTCAGATGCGAGAACTAAAGGTGGAGCTAGCTGGTCTGTAGAGAGAGCAGCCACCAGCGCCTGCTGCTGCACGTCCAGGAGGTGCTCTTGTTCGTAGATGTATCTGGTGTGACAATCTTGATCATTTTTGAGGGAATTGTCAGGAGCTTACGGCTGCTTTACGAGACGGTGTGGTTACCTACCAGAATGATAGGCTACACCTTTCTTCGACTAGAGAGCCGCTGAACACGCAATTTGGGCGAGGAGGCATGAGAAGTCTACCTCAGATTGCCGCAGATGCAACTGTAAATGCGTTGATGACACCACCGGTAAATTTTGATGTATATGCCGGACACATTGAAGTTTCTTCCAGTCCTACGTGGCTAGATAAGACTGGTGAGAAAAATGCTCAAGTTCCTTCTGAAATACTGAAGGGAGGAGCTGAGACTATCCACAGAGTCACAGGTGGAGAGATCCTGTTGATGCTGCATCTATCAAAGCATTCTTGGACGTGGATAGACACGTTCATTGGCATGATGCTTCTGTGGAAGAAAAGAGACGGCGAGAAGCCTCTGAACTTGATACTGGAGTTCCAGAGGAGACTGGGGACAGACGAAGAGTCACAAGGAGGCGAGCAGCTCCTCCAGAAGACATCCCGTCTACTTCTGCAGCTCCTCCATCTGCACCAGATCCGATGGAGGATGTGCAGAGATCCCAGCAGGAATATACGATTGCTAGTAGACGGTTTACTGCCCAAGAGAAAGAGAAGGGACCGGCTTACAAGTTGGCAGCAGACATAGAAACTTCTATTGATCTGAAGAGCATCTTGGAGCAGAGGATACTTGACGCACGAATCGAGTTTTCTCTTCGGGAGGTTCTTGATATTGCGAAGAGAGAGTTTCACGAACTGATCATCGTCATCATCAAGCGGAAGAGACAGGTGATGTCCGAGCAAGTAGATAGTCAGATAATTGATGTGGTAGGAGCTTCTATGAATGATGTAGAGTTCAGAAAGGTGCATTTCTAGGAGGCTGATGATACAGAGTACCAGCAAGAAGCGTTGGTTGCTGGTACCAACACTGCTGAATTTGAGGATGAAGAATTTGGCGACGAGAGTCCAGCTACTGATAGTGACTTCAGGAAGAGACACTGGGCTCGTGCTAAGACTGCTATACGAGTTCACCTCGGGAGTCTTGAACCTGTTGCTGCTTTAGTTGATCACGGTTCTGAGATCAACATCATGTCACGGGAGGTGTATGAGAAAGAGTCAGTGGTCTATCGAATTGAACCATGGTTGGGTGCTACGAGCTGCAAACAACCAGAAGGGTGAGTTATATGGCGCTTGTCCTAACGTGAGGGTGAAGCTAGGTGATGTGGAGGAGATCAGCACTTCTTCATGCAGTCTTCAGCTTCATATCTCGTGATTCTTGGTCAGCCTTATATCACTGCAGTTAGAATGGAGACCAAGGTGATGAATGACGAGTCTCACTATGCTAAGATCCTTAGTCTAGATGATAGACGTTTTGTGCAGTTTCGGACCGTTCTTACGAACCACGAACAAAACAGACAGACTTTGAGAGATTTTCTTATCTGTAGGAGTAAGGGTTTTCAAAGACCACTCTTGTAGGACATGATAACAAGAGTGAAGGATCTACTGTTACTATGATCCCGCTTGAGCAGCCTGTGGGATCACAAGAGGTTGACGAAGAGGTTGCTCAAGATTCAAAGAATAGTTACACTGTACATAGTTGGAAATATGGTTTGATGACTTTCAATTCTGATGATTGGAGTGAGTTCACACGAGTAGAGGATTTGACTGAGAAGAGTAGAAGGCAGATGGAAAAATATGCAAAAAATCTACGTTGTACAAGAGTTCTGGTTGAAGATGAGATGATTTTTGGTGTTTACGAGGAGTTTGTAGGTGTACAGTCTTTTGTTCGTTGGCTGGATGATGTAGATAGGTTGATGGAGCAGATGGGAGGAAGGGTGGTGATCCCCATCCACTCTCGTAAAGTCTATGAGGAGGTTGTCTCGTCCTCATCCGAGACTGGAGAGTGGATGGAAAGATGCAATCTGCTGGTGTGGCTCTCGTGAAGAAGCAGAGGTTCACACCAAATACAAAACTGTAGCAAAGAAGGTGAAACCAGTGACGACTCTGTTACCTGTTGATTCACAGCAGCAGATGGAGTTAGCGACCACTGAGCTTGTACTGAGAGATCCTAAACAGATAGGACACGAGTTTACTCAAGAGACACTCGAGCAGCTCTAGATAGGAGGGGGTGGCTTCTTGACTGAAGTGGAGAAACGAGCTTTTGAGCAGATGATAGTTAGCTATGGTAAGGGATTTTCTTTCTCAGCTGGAGAGATTGATTGTGTGGATCCTAGTGTGATAGCTCCGATGGTTATTTTCACTGTTCCTCACGTACCTTAGGACTTGAAGCCGATTCCAATCTCTCGTGCCTTGCTACCGAAGGTGATTGAGTTACTGAAAGAGAGGATGCGGATGGATATTCTTGAACCATCTATGGCTTCGTACTCTAGCCGATGGTTCACAGTACCTAAGAAGACAGGAGCTTTACGTTTCATCCAAGACTTACAGCCTGTCAACAACATCACGATTCGAAACGTTGGAACATGACTTGTGGTTGATGAAGTAACTGAGATTTGCTGAAAGATCTATCTATTCTATTGGAGATCTGTTTTCAGGTTACGATCAGTTTCAGCTTGCTTTGGAGAGTAGAGACTTGACTACCATGCGTACACCTTTGGGATTGATGCGGATATGTACTCTTCCTCAGGGCGCGACAAACTCAGTAGCTCATATGCAAAATATGATGCATAAGGTGTTACGGGAGTTTGTACCTGATGTCACTATCCCATTTCTGGATGATATTCCCATGAAAGGTTGTCCGGTGGAAGACAAAGACGAAGTTGTGACTTCTGATGGTTGCAGAAAGTTTGTTGCAGACCATATTCGAGATGTGGAGAAGATTATGATGCGCTTTGGAAGAGGTACACCTCACTCTATCAGGTACCAAATCTCGCTTTGGAATGTCAGAGATTGTGGTGGTGGGTCACTTGTGTGGTATTTTTGGGAGACGATCGAACCCAAAGAAGGTAGATGTTATAGCAAGGATAGCAGATTGTACCAACATCATTGAGGTTCGACGATTCTTAGGAGCTTGTGTGTTCTTTCGTGTGAGTATTCCTCATTATGCACACATTGCCGAGACTTTGTATGCACTTCTGAGAAAAGGGAAGAGGTTTACTTGGCGGCGAGAACATCACGAGACGATGGAGCAGCTGAAAGAGATTCTGAAGTCTCCACATGTACTAAGGAGACTTAACTACGAGAGCAGAAGACCTATGATACTGACTGTTGACACAAGTCCAAAGACGATTGGGTGGACAGTTGGCCAGAAAGACGCAGATGGTGTGCGGTTTGTTTCTAGGTCTGGAGCTCGAATCTTAACAGATAGGTAACGTAACTATCCTCAAGTGAAGCGTGAGTTGTGGAGAGCTGTTACTACAATGAAGGTAGATCGAGAGTTCTTGATAGGTGCACGTGTGATAGTAGAAACAAATTGTTTGTCTTTGCTAGGTATGATAGCAAACTGTAATACTCCAGACATAGCAATGCTACGATGGATTGCTTATATCCGGAGTCTGAACCCTGAGCTGAAACATATAGCAGGGAAGGATAATCCTGTTGCAGACATGTTATCTAAGGCTCGTTATACATATGAGAATGAGATGATTACAGAAGTCGAAGACGAAGAGAAGAGAGACGTTTGGTGCCAAGTTGGTCAGCAGACTTCAGACTTGGAACCACTACCGTTCAACGAGGAGTTCTACACGGAAAAGTTTCATGACATTGGATTCTATCTGAGTTCATTATGCAGACGAGAAGGCTGGAGTGATGCAAAGTTCAAGGAGATCAGATGAAAGACGTACGGTTATCTTCTACGTGAAAATTATCTATGGAAACGTCCGAAGAGAAGAGATGGGATGCTTGCTAGAGTGGTGGATGATCAACCGACGAAGCTGAATCTGCTTAAGGAGTTTCATGACATCTTGTGGGCAGGACATCGTGGAGTTTGGGCTACGTACATGAAGATGAAGGAGCGATACTGGTGGAAGGCTTTGTATCAAGACGTAATGGATTTTGTTGGGTTGTGTCTGCACTGCCAGTTCTACTCTAAAGTTCGTTACAGAGATGGACTTGTACCTACCTACCCACATAGTATTCATTTTTCGTGGGTCCTTGATCTTGTGATGATGCCGTCGGGACTATGAGGGATGCGTTACTTGGTGTTGGCTCGAGAAGATCTCTCCAACTACGTGGAGGGACGAGCACTACGAACGAAGACTACAAAGAACATATATAGATTCATACTAGAAGATATTATTTGTCGTTATAGATCTATTGGAAGATTACGAGCAGATAGGGACGAGTTGAGAGGTGCAGAAGCGAAGGAGTTCTTTGCTCGCTATGGAGTAAAGCCATGCCATGAATCCAGAAGGCATTGGTAAGAGTGAACGAGGACACCCTTTTATTGTTCACGCTTTAGTAAAAGCATGTGATGGTAGGCCTAGAGAATGATCGAGACTACTTCCATTTGCTTTATGAGCTGATAGAACTACACATTGTACCACGACTGGCTATATGTCAGTTGAGCTCATGTTGAGGCAGAAGCCAATCATGCCTGCTGAGGAGGACTTTCTTACGTGGATTACGCTACCGTGAGAAGATGATATAGATCATACTTCACTCCTTGCTTTACGAACTAGACAGTTACAACATGACAATATGCTGACTTGGTAGTGAGAGTGACAATATGCTGACTTGGCAGTGAGAGTGATGTGGCAAAATGATGATCAGATAGGAGGCTGACATGGTCATCTGCATAGATACCACTCGGGCAGCTACATGTTTTGTTTATTTATCCAAAATATGGGTTATTTAAAAAAAACCTGTTCTTTCCACATACTCGAACACTTGTGGAAAAGAGGTTGAAGAAGACATCTGAGACGATACTTGCGAAAGTCTTGTGCACGCAGAGACTTTTACACTTGAAGGGATGTTTGAACTTTGATGAGGTGCAACTCTCGATCATTCTCTAGGCCTACCATCACATGCTTTTACTAAAGCGTGAACAATAAAAGGGTGTCCTCGTTCACTCTTACCAATGCCTTCTGGATTCATGGCATGGCTTTACTCCATAGCGAGCAAAGAACTCCTTCGCTTCTGCATGTAGGACGATAAGATTGGAGTGAACGTTGGTCGTACTAGAAAGCTCTGCTCAAGAGCTTTCTAGTGATGCCAAAAATACTTCATTTGGAGCTGGTATGAGAAGGTTACGAGGTTCCAAAGTTTATTGGGTCATGCAAATAGAGACTTTTTGACTATAGCTTGGGGAGGGCAAATAAACGTGTTTCGCCTTGACCACGACGGCTAGGTTTGCCAAGAAAAAATGAACATCTTTGAAACTGTGTGCGCAACTGGTTGAGATACAAGTTCCTACAACCCAACCAGATGGGCAACACTAGAGCTTTGTAGTGGTCCGTCTTTGACAAGCTGATGCAGTATCAACCAGGATTTTCCTCGATTATCTGACGGTAGAGAAGCCTTCTGCCTGCCCGACCTTGCCAGTTGCGTATCCGGCAGACATGAATACAAGCTCATCAGAATATTTGAAACTGACTCAAGCACCGAGGATCTCGTTGGATGCTCAGAGACGTCAGCCTCAGTATGTACGTCCGCTGGACAATCGTACAATCCCACGAGTGTACAAAAGAAAGCTTTTGTGGAGTTTATAGCACATGAAATTCTTTTATTACTTCCTTCCTACAACCTACAGTTCTCCCCCGGTGTAAACTCGCGTTTTATTCTTATAGCCGAACACGCTGCAAGAACATCTGACATCTTCGGTACATCTTCCTAAATATCTCTTATCTTACGTGGCCTCGTGTCGGCTGAGCTAGATTAGGGCCCTAGCTCGTTTCATGTAGCAAATCAATTCAGTTGTGGTTCCCCACTACAAAGCTCGGAGACATTTGAATACAGAATCTACAGTGTGAAAGACTCGATGAACGACACAAACCCCATGTAACAAGGGGTGATAACCAGGACATCTTCTCCTGAATGGTGCTCACTTTTGAGCTTTAGTCTGCTGAAATTCTCAAATATACATCCCATTTTTAGCTGGGAAGGAGTGGCTTGCGGATGCCACACCTTGAAACTAACAGTTACAATTCACTCCAATGCGGCTTACATCCTGCTTGAATTAGACCAGTTGTAGTAGCGTAGGATCTGCCACGGCGTCTAACCCAGACCGACTCTTACCACCTGCGCCACAGCCAATCGACCTCAGTAACGAGATGATCAACGACTCTGACATCAGGTCGTTGCAACAATGAATGACAAGTGGACAGATAAATAGCAAACCCCCTGTCCATTCTTCAGTTATCCTTCTTAAATTAATCTTACCTCCTGTGATGGGGATGATGAATTGGGTTTATACGCTAAAACTCTCCCAGTTTCGGTGTCAGTGGCAGGAACCATCCACCTTCCCAAGAATCCCTGTTGTGCTGCGAGTGTTTGCACCAGTCCATTCTCACGTGCTGTTTGACTGCCGAAGATATTAGCTCGAATGTTGTGACTATTTGTTCTGGACCCCGGAGGCATTTCCCTCATGACCCAGAGCACAACAATGGCTGGAACGGATTCACCTACAGATATCAAACAATGCGGCCGAGGCAGAATTGAGAGTAACGAAGAGTGCCAACGGCTATAGGCCATCAAAAAGAATTGCAGGAATTGACGTCTTCTCAAGGCTGCAAAAGAGAACTTACCTACAAAATAGTACAAGAAGGTAGATAGGGCGGCAATTCTCTTGTTCTCTTGCCGTACATGCCATATATTTATGACCTGAAGCAAAGAAAACGTTAAAGACACCTGCAGAGGTAAAGAAAACATCCCGACACAGCCAAACAAATGAAGAAGTGAAACACCAAATTCAGGTACTCGGAGAATGGCAGCAACTGTACAATCTCACGGATTCTGCTCACTAATGAGCAGAGCGAAGGTGTGGGACTTACTGGTATGTCACTGATGAAGACGAGTAACGCCCTCAACGTAAAGCAAACCACGGAAACCACAGCTAATCCTGCTACCTTCAAAACACCAAGACAACACATTTCCATGTCGACTTCAGTCAATATTTCGATGAACGAAAAGAAATTCTGTCCAAATGAACGAATGTTTCCCGAACTAAGCTGCTGCAACAATTTCGCAACATAATTTGCAGCGCGTAGACCGTCGGCTTCTACCTTCGTAATATCACCTGATCGTTGTTTTCCTGACTTTAACTTGCACATCTTATGATATAATGACAGTCCTGCAAGAGAACCAAAGGTGCCCTTAGTTTCAAGTCAAGACGACACATGCATATTCATGTCTAGACCTTGAAGAGCATTTGCTCAGGTGTCACTGCATGGGATATTGATGAAAACGTAATACACTACGTCCACCTTGACTCAAAAGCTAAACAGGATACCTGAATCTAGTTCGTGCATCCCTCAAGAACTCAGAGCATAGAACTTTAGGTGCAATTTCCAGGACTGGCCAAAAAGAAACGGACTATTTCCTTGCTCATGAACGATCACGAGAAAAGGGCCATACCATAGGCAGCCAGTCCTCCTCCTGACAACAGTATCACCACTGCATAGAAATAAGAATAAACCTGCAAGAAGTTGGTGAAACATATATTCATACGTCGAGAATGGCAGATATTATCATGGACCACTCTCTAGTACAGCGGTACGGGGCCAAGTACATAGTAAGCAGCAAATAGGGGCCGAATATGCGCTACACTGAGGAGTGGAGTTAGCGAATTATTTGTAACCGAAGGGTGTGCCGATGTGTAGCAAGGCACACATAAGTTGCAAGAAGTTGGTGAACATAATTACAAAAGCTTCCTGTTAACAAGGAAACGTCAACATCTGCAGAAAGCTGGATGTTGAGGTGAAATTTTACAGAAAGATACTCCCAGGGACTGATTACAAGTCCAAAGCCTGATTAATATCTAGGCTCCATCAAAAGATGGTGCGGAACACTGTGAAGATTCCATCTGTAATTCCCATTGTAGTCACCCAGCGTGGATATGAACTCCCTAACTCGATCACTAATCGTAAGATAACAGTTAATCTACCCTAACTAGAGACCCTCAAAAACTGTCACAGAATTCAACTGAAGCAACCCTCTACTGTAACTAAAGGAAACAGCGTGATTGAGAGTGTAAGGCTTACCTCAGCCAATGTTGCTGAGTCTATCCCATTGTCTCCCATTCCGTACCAGATGAGAAGTGCAAATGCTGCCGTTAGTGCACACATTAACATAACCGCCTGAATGCAAATCAAGGTGTGACCTTTAAAACGAGCACTTCGACGACTCCAACAACCTTCCATAAATATCACCTTTCTACAGACCAGTGTGTTTCAAGCAAGTAACAGCAGAATACGGTCGAAAAATGCATCATGAGGTGGATAAATCAACTACCTTAACAGCTCGCAGAGTGCTTCCCATTTACTATTCTACACTGACGGACAGATCCAATATACATATATATGCAAGAGTGTGCGTGAAATGGACTGACAACATTGCACGCAAGCAATATCTGAGTTACAGCAATTCTACAACAAACTCTGCTGTCTTAATTTAGTTTATTTACTTAGGACTTTACTATCCCTCTTAAGAATGTAGGGTCCATTCACCTACCGCGATAACAAATTTTTGCCGGCCGCGCACTCGAATTTTCCTGAGGCATGAACACCACCTCCTATGTTTCTCCACGTGTTGTAACCTAACAACTGGAGACGAAGGAGGCAGTGCCGTGTAAGTTTGATTACCATCCTCGTCATCATCATCCTCGTCTTCTTCCTCCTGATCTGTGGCTTGATGGCAAAGATCGACCCTGCGGATCACCAAAGCCTTGCTGAGCATAGTGGAGAGCACGTTTGCTTTATTCGGGAAATGTCCACCAGATTTATATATTGCCCCTATGCATCTTATAATGCGAAGTTCTGGGTTTACCAGAAAGAGAGGAGAAGTAAGAACGTAGCCAAGAAGACAATTTGAGGAACAGCTGCAACCACAAGAACGAGTTTAGTTGTTCGCTGAGACAATCTCCGAGAATAGTGCAGTCTGTAAACATATGAACCCTAAAATCCGCTACATGCATCCGTCCAATCAAAGAACAAATAAAAACATCCGAGGGTCCGTGGGGAAGGGGCAAACACATGCTTATGCTCAGTCTCACCGACTTAGAGGATGCACAAAACCACACGTTTGTCCCTTCTCCACTTAATTAAGAATCCAATTTTTAGACTGCAACTGAAGGGAATATATCATGCAATTTTTAGAAGGGCAACTGAGTGGGATATATCATGGTACGCGGGTAAAGCAGTTTCCGGAGAAAACAGTAACTTCCCCCGCACCATTACGTAACCCCCAAATAGTTTTGAACCCATGCAAGTAAAAAGTGAGTAACAAAGAGTGGTAACATGTATGCTGACTTGGTTTGAGAGTGGGATATATGTAACATGTATGCTGACTTCGTTTGAGAGTGGGATATATGTAGGCCCATATCATCTACAGGGCAGTTACAAAATATGGACATCTACAAGAACTCGTGAACAATCTCATGTGGCAAGGGACTTGTAGGCAAAACGGCGAAAACTTTTATGAAACTAACGACTGAACGTACCATGCAACCAAAAGAGAATTCCACACCCAGAGTTGTTTCGGCTACTATAAGATAACTGGTTTATATATTCAGAGCGTCTTCAGATTCTATGTTCACATATACAAATCAGAGAGCGTGATGAGAAGCATACCTATGACGACAAAACCACAGGCATGAGGCCAACAAGGCCAATCTCCACAAGCGGCTCGAGGGTTCAAAACAAAATAGAGTGTATATCCTGTCAATAGAAACGTGTCGTCTCAGTTGTTTGTCGTCCATGATGCACAGACTGATGACGTTGGCATCAATGAAGAATAAAAACAATGTCAGAAAATCCTTCATTCAGCCTATAAATAAAATAATTGAAAATAAACATGTCAATAAAATGTAAGATGAAACGGAGAAGAATGTACTTCCTACGGAGTTCTTCTGAGATATTATGAGAATGCGCGCTTACAAAACAAATTAATTCAGTCTAATTCAGTTGAAATCACTGAAATGCTTGGGGAAGCCGCCACTTGCTCAGATGACAGCTAAGGAACAGGCACAGTAAAGTGGGACCGACATTTTGCTACTATGATTTTAAGGTCGAAGCCTGCTGTTATGGATAATCCGATCATCATGATAATAATGTACAGGCAAAAGGTGATGAAAAAATCCTTCGGACTAGTTAGATCAGTTGCGGACGAAAAGGCAGTAGCAGTTGGAACAAAGTTGAAGAATAAATTTGGAATAAGAGATGGGGAAGCATACCCAAATTTGCTGCACCAATTAGACAATGGAAGACCTGCACAGCAAACGGGAAAGCGTCTCATCAGAAACGGGAATTTAGAGATACATAGTTCTAGACAACGCAGCAAATAAATATCCAGCATTTGCGCTCAGGCAGGGACGTGCGCTACACCTTGTGACACACAACATTCAATGAACGTGGACTGGAATGGAAGCGGAGTCAACCTTCTGTCGTGTCCAAACATTGTGTCGACTATGAATGTAAAGCCGGAACAGCTGCACAGAATTGAAAGCTTTCTACAATGAGTACAATCTTCGTTAATAAAAATCGTAATCCAACCAACCATTAAATCAACCAATGTCCAACCAATGTCAGATTAGGCTCAAACAACCTCCCTCCAGATTTGTATCCTGGGCACTAATTCAGCCCAGTTTAACAACTCGTCATAAGCTTAACATGCTGCTCACGGGACAGTTGTTTTCATTCAACACCCTGAAGTCGGTGAAGTTGCATAATCAGATTCGAAGCTACAAGAATTCATGGATGATCTGTACAGTAGCTACACCGGGTGGTTGGATTCGAGGTCACGGCAAGCTACATTACTGGATTCCGGAACTTTGCGTCCACCGTCCCGGCATCTTGAAGGAGTGCTAGACCCGGTGCCCACGCCTTGGTACTGCTATTTTTCACCTAGCAGAAACAGAAAGAAATGACTACAATGGGCAGGGGATTTGCCTCTTGAATGAGCCCTTCGCCCCTGTCCCATATTGTCTAATTACACGCATTTCTACTGGTATGGAAGCAAAACTTGTAAAGAACACATTCACTAGCTTATCACAGGGGACCCCTTCATTGGGGAGCACCGCGAATTGCTCTTAGCATGACTCTTGAGAATTTTAGAAACCCACTAGTCCGTGTGGCCCAACGTTCCCGGCTGTAAAGCCGAAGCTACTCTTTTCTACTCACTTCTTCCTTCTCTAGTTGACCAGAAGTGCGATCCCGACATAGCAGGTTCCAGTCAACATTCAGACCGTCTGCGAAAGACCTCCTGGACTACAAGAAAATCTCGGTCGATAACGCAAGCTGAAAGCAATCTGGCAATGCGGAGTACAGAAATAAAATAAGTTGAAAACAGGGTCTATACTCCAGAGACCGGAGTACAACATGTAATCCGGCCCCGGTCTGGGTCCAGGTTCCTCGTATGGCAGCGGAACTAAAGTTAACAGAATTTCCACAGAACATTACAGCATCTCCCCCCGCGTAGTGGTTCCTTAGAACGAAACTAACCCCACTCAATTCGTCAGAAAAGTTGTCTGCATTTTATCAGCCCAATGCTCTGTCCTGCAGCTGAGAACTCGGCACTAGACAGATGCCTGAATACGGACAAATTGCAACTGCTGGACTAACACGAACCCACCACCTGTACTTATACCAACGCGACAGGTGGTCGTGACAGAGAGCATGCATAGCAGGTAAACACGGAATTCTCACCCCTGAGACATTTCTTCCCACGAATGTTGACCACAATTCGGACCTGAATTTGGTACACTGGCATGTTATATCAACGAGAATTTCTTACATTTGCATAACTTCCCTCTCGAAATAAAGAGTGTCTCTTACACAAGAAAAGGTCAATGGTGCACAGCGGTTTTTGTGCACTTTACACGTTCTTAACCAGTGTCACCTCTGATAGCGCGAGGTCTCGCGTGAATGCTGGACAAAATTCCGTTTGACTGCACACATTTACTGCTGTCAATGGAATGAAAGTATCTCGCAACGACGAGAGACAGAACAGAAACGACATACCTGCAGAAAAGCTGCAACCGCGATCACTCCATCTATTCCAGCCAAGGAAGCGTAAACGACTGTTTCTGCCGTGCTCAAGCACTGGCTCATGTCCATCCTCGCCCGCGGAACCACGACATTTGGTGGGACAACTAGCTTTACCGCGTCTACGAATTCCTGGAACATCCGTCGTCATGCACCAGCAGTATAGCTTGATTGTCACTCAAACTTACACCACTTACGCTACCTGTCCCTCCTGTGGCCTGAGAACTCTGAACTAATTTGATGTTTATCTTGATGGGTGATGAGACACAGAATTGATCCGAAGTCCATCTCAGTGGGACCGTGCATCACGACCGCCACCGGCCACTGGCCCCCGCGAAAGCGACCGAAGCGAGTAACATGTTCCTCAGAGATGTTTAAATCACTCAAACATCACCGACTCACTGTTGCTGCTCTGGACACGCTTCCAGTCCGCAACAATTACGAAATTCCGCACGACTGTTTCTTCTTACGGCAACGATGCCGCCAGCTTAATCTCTAGCAACAAAATCAGAAATAACAACACAGCGGTGGATAACTCCTTCCTCTCCTCATCATACTCGCATCACTTCCTCGTCGTCTGACGCATTCATTCCGCAGCTTTGTTGACTGGAATCTGATCCGCTCCACTCTCGCAACTCTTACGCCTGTGCTGTGCTCCTCTCCTTTCCTCTCCAGCAGTAGTCAGTCGCTTTCCTCCCTGCAGTAGTCAGTCGCTCTCCCCTTTCCTTTCCGTACTTCTCCCCCGTCCCTCCCTTTCCTATTCGCCGTACCTTTCCTTTACTGCCCAGGCCTGGCCTCCTCGCGCCGCTCACGCCTATTCATTCTCCTGTACAGGCATCATACGGGAATCTCTCCTGCCTTCTACGTATTTTATGAAAGACCTCTGATGAAAGTCCAGCCGGGTGCCACTGCTGTCTGGATGTGTTGCCTCGTGAGCCGTAACTTACACGCGGCGCATCTCCTCTGGATTTGCTCACCACAGAAGCTCTCTTCCGCTCCTCTGGCCCGTTCCACTGTACGGAATGCAGGACCAAAGACAAGGACCTGCAGCAGAGCGGGGCTGCAGGGACGGGCAGAGGGACGGGATGGCGAGCGGGGGAAGACAGGCAGGATTGGAGGGAAGGCCCGGAGCCTGTAGACGTTGATGTGGCAGCAACGAATCCTCCTGGCCGTCCGCCTAGCCTTGGCTTGCAGAGGCGGAAGCGCTCCACTCGATGATGATCTACAGGGAATCGAGATTCTTTTCCTAGCGATGGCGGTGTTGTTTTTGAAAGGATTTGTAGCTAGTGCTGGAATTCTTTCTACTCTGCCCCTCTCTCGACCTCTGATCTGCAAACCAAAAGCTTTCGGCTGGGAGAGAGCGAGTGGGGAGAGAGGCGACGAACGGATGGAGGAAGAGGTGAGCGTGGCCAGCCAATTGAAAGCAAGGCACAACGGAAGCTCTGATAAATCGAAGCGATAAATCAGAAATCATCAAGCGAGGAACAGTACAAGCAATGTTGGCTGTTGCGCGAGTCGTGGGCCCTACAGACCTGCCTACTACAGCTACGAGGTCCATAATCAATCCCATCTACTAGGAGGACATCATGAGGTCCTGCTTCGACCTCATTCTCACTTGTAGTTCGGGTGCTGCTTCGGGTGCCCGGCCGAACGGTATCTCGAGCCTGGTCTTAGCTTGCATGCTCTGCCTCTGTCGAAGCATCACACACGTCGGAACATGAGAGCAATGGGAAGGACAATTGTCCTGCTCCCACTTTTCTTGCTCTGTTGTGGGATCGGCCTCATGCGCAGCAAACCTGGTTTTGGGCCGAAATTCGAACGACTCGTGTCAGCTACTCTGGGCCAGGGTAACATTACCACTACCACCCAGTCTAGGCGCGAGGACTTGGAAACACCGCCGCACCCAGGTGGACTTGGACGTGTCTGCAACGTTCTCGATTACGGAGCACAAGCGACTGGAGAGGTTTTTGATACGGACGCACTTCAGAAAGCTATTGATGATTGTGCCACTCAGGATGGTGGACTGGTTTTGGTTCCTCCAGGCAAATACCTCACAGCGACGCTGTATCTTAGATCGAATATCGTGTTACACATTGAACGGAATGCTACGATTTATGGCAGCCCCAATCAAAGTGATTATCCTGCTCAGAGCGACCGATGGTATGTCATCTTGGCAGAAAGAGTGGAAAATGTTCAGATCACGGGCGGAGGAACAGTGGATGGCCAAGCGGAAAAGTTCGTGGTTCGGAATGATTCGAGAAAAAACATCATGGTCAGCTGGAATACGACTGGAGACTGTTATGGGGATGAATGTCGACCGAGGTTGATAGGGTTTTTGGATTCGAGGAACATCCACATCCAGGATGTGTATCTTCATCAGCCCGCATACTGGTGGTAAGCATATTCTAGCAGATTGATGAAAAATCGGTTGTTGTTGTTGCATTCTTTTATCTACGAACTGTGTATTTGAAACTGTATAATTAAAGATCAGGATCTGGATCGTACAACTTACTCGCGGCAAGGGGCGACATCGTTTCAATCAGGGGAGATTGAAAAGGTTGTGTACGTGATTCTGTAGAGGTTGAAAGAATTTGGGACAGGAAATCTGGTTTAACAACTCCACACTTTCTGAAGAAAGTTTTGATCAGGGTGCTGACCGTAACATAGTCAACCTAGAGAATATATGACCGATTCGCCTGCAGTTAGCGGAAACTAGCAATATCAGGTTCCGGAGCTTTTGAAAGGTATCTCATGGAGCATAGGTCAGGAAGTGATCACTTAAGAATATATTTGCGCCGCGGACAGCAAACGGGTATGGCTTTTTGAAATTCAGAGTCAAGGGGAAAAGTAAAAGGTAGCTATACCGATTGTAGAGTTGTAAGAAGGGACTATGGCAGGCTAAGAATTTTTCAGGTTCCCCAGGTCAGACAACACGAACGAACGATGGGACGTTCATCTTTGATGAAGTAGATTGTCTCCTCCAGGAAATTAGGCAGCAGCAGTTTCAAAGAGATCGTTTAGTGCGTAATAAAGTG
Source organism: Asterella californica (assembly GCA_036924285.1). Classification (NCBI taxonomy): domain Eukaryota; kingdom Viridiplantae; phylum Streptophyta; class Marchantiopsida; order Marchantiales; family Aytoniaceae; genus Asterella; species Asterella californica. The sequence continues at coordinate 24,273,772 of JAYKYS010000006.1, read as the reverse complement.
AAGTGGTGTTGTAAATGGGAGCTGAAGTACACTAGATTTACCCGACGTGAGTACATAGGAACAGATTTGGGACTTGAAAGGCACAACGGTGGCCAAGACTACTGTGTAGGATTCCTGTCTCTTGAACTTTCCTTACACCCTTCTGCAAGCAGCTCAAACATCAGCCATGTTTTTACCTGGTTCGTTCCATCTTTAGGATCTTTGTAGAATCTCTTTTAAGAAGGGTTTCTTGACTTTCAGTCATACATTTGAGATCATCTTTTGCACATATACAGTTGGTGAGGCTGAAGGATTGGACCGTCGAGAGAATTTCCTTAAACAGAGGATGTAGTGGGTGGACTTGGAAATGAAGCACGGACAGTGGAATGTTACATGTAATCATATCCGTGAGTGGACCGTAAGTTTGGAGCGGAACTGACGTCTAACTCATGCCTTACTGCAGGAACAGAGTCTCTGCAAGGTTTTATGCCATTAGAAATAAACATAACTAGCGGCGTGGTAAAAAGGTAAGCTTTTCCAACAGGAAGACCAAACAAGCTCAAGAAGTCCCTGGCTTTTAAGGACCAGGTTCCCTCAAATAGGTAGTTTTCTGATTCATGGAGATACAGTCTTCATCTTAAAGGAAGCTTTTGACCGATACAGTCCCTAACGCAACTTGTAGATTAATCGAGGGTCATGATTGATGTATACAAATACACCACTACAGAACTCTCGAGTACAAATACAATACAGAAATCTCTTTTGGATACCTGCATGCTCGGGGTTTGGCTCGGTTGTTGGCTGATCAGGAATGATGACGTATAGTTCCAGCCTGATGATGAATCAGTTAACTAAGGCTGTTTCCTGGGATATTTCCCCCAAATCTAGACTTGAGTGATCATTCTCACAGACATAACCAAATCTTAGCAGCAACGTTTGGAATGTTCTTAGTCACGCCTTGGTCTTCAGTTGTTGACTTGGTTGTCGTTGCAAACAGGTGCTGTAATGCGTTTGCATAGCTTGATTGTGGCGCATGTTTGTACTGCCTAGAAGCTTCTCCTCATTCGAAAGTCGGAAACATGGCGTCCAAGGCTCTCATATAAACTTCCTAGCCGATCAAGAAGCCTAGTTATCTACCTTTCTTATGGACGTTCATCATGACAAGTATTCTCACCGTTTCACGATCGTCCTCTTTGCAGTTTACACATTGTCAGATGCAGCGAAGTGCTGGTTGAGAAAGTCAGAATTTTTGGTGACTTCAATATACCTAACAACGACGGCATTGACATTGAAGATACGAACAACACACGCATCGTCCACTGTCATATCGATACTGGTGATGATGCAATTTGTCCCAAAACATATGCGGGTCCCTTGTTCAACCTAACGGTAACGGACAGTTGGATAAGGTCGAAATCATCTGCAGTGAAGTTTGGCAGTGCAACTTATCATGATTTCCATGGACTGCGCTTTGAAAGGCTGACCATAGTAGACTCTCACAGAGGGCTTGCGCTGCAGCTTCGTGATGAAGGTGTGTTTTGTATCTCTTTGTACACATGCGATTTCATATGGAGTCACTCGTTGATATATGACAAGATTAGTTGAGATTTCTCTTGTACGTCACATTTGCTGATATCAGAAGTAGACTGTAAATACGAACCTTAAAATCTTAACGTGTTTCGGTGATATTCGAGAGGCAGACCAGTTCTTCCACAGAAATTTTGGTATGCCGGATTGATGGTGAGGTTTGGCTGAGAGTGAGTTCTTTCTCTTGAAACCTGCAGATCAGTTGCCCGACTGTTGCAAAGACAAGTCAGGTTGTTATGAAACTTAGTAACTTAGTGACGTGTTTCTCATAGCTGGTGAACTAGAGAATAGTCCCTAGGAATTGTCCTTTGGTGCGGTAGAATCCCCCGACGTTCCTGTATGGGAGTCTTGAAACTTGTGCGTTTGGAGTCTTAGAGTTCCACTTAGTCTTATTGATATAAATCCTCTTGCCGAAACCCCCCACAGTGTCAATGTACTCTAAATTGCTGGCCCCTGTGTGCAGAACAGAAACATTTCCACTGAATGGCCGTACTTATTTATGTTCTGTATGTGCAGGGAGTATCTCGGATGTGGTGTTTGCAAATATAGTGATGTCTACTCGCTATTATGACCCGTCATGGTGGGGACGGGCAGAACCGATCTATATTACAGCATGTCCCCGTTCTCCTGGAACAGATGTTGGTTCCATATCGGATATCCACTTTATTAACATTACTGCAACATCGGAGAACGGAGTATTTTTATCTGGTTCCCCGGGCAGTATCTTGAAGGAGATCGAATTTCAGAATGTAACTTTCTTTTTCACTAGTACCGAAGAACGTCCGAAAACTTACCATGATTATAGACCAGGTTGTCGAGGGCTTGTTCCTCATGCTTCATCGGGGTTCTTCATGGAGTATGCATCAGATTTGTCTTTCAAAGATATGAGTGTGCACTGGGATTCCAACTTGGAATGGGATACGCCTTTCGAATTTACTCCAAAGTCTGTTGGCAAGTTGGACCTTGTGAACGTGATTTCAAGTTCAGATTCGGCTGACTTTCCTTTCTTGAGTAAACATTAGATGTATGTAGGGGAATTGTACGTAAAAAGAGTGTCCGGTGGCAGTAGTCTTGCATTAGTGGTCGAGAATCTTGTGGGTCGTAGAAGTGCTCGAGAGTAGATTTGTCCGACAAGTTGAAAGCTAGCTCTCGTTAGAGGAAGAGATCTTTTCCCCACCTCAGTCTTGGTTTACCGAAGAGATAACAGCAATGATATTCGGAGTGACTGCGATATGAAAAGTGACGCTGGATTTTCATCAGCGATGTATTTCTTTATTTTCAGAGTTCTGTTGTTTTCCGAACGAGTTTGAGTTGTCAACTTGATTTTCCCTTGGACAACTTCACTTTCCCTTCTTGTTAATATCTCCGTCCCACGCGGAAAATGTTGTTTCGACTGCGAATTTTGCTTGATCAGCCCGCGAACGTTTGTCGGGCTTGATATGTCCCTCCTCCTTGATCGGATCGGACCGAGGGCCAGCCTTCAAACTGCGCCAGTCATTGTCGAGGATATGCGTTTATGCTGACCGGTCATATAATCCGACCGACCGACCGAGGTGATGCGAATTGGAGCTGTGGTTGTTCGTGCTTCCTCAAAGTCGGGACACTGAGGAGAAATATCACACGACATTTGTTTCATTTCAACCCGTACCTTAGAGTTGGAAATAAACTTCGACCTGGAACTTCTGTTTCCATGCGGCGTTGGATATCGATTTCGTTGTCACTAACCGACCTGACAAATCACCAGGACAAATAATTTCCCACCCGTCTGTTCCGGCTTGTAAGGAGTTCTAGGCCGTTTCTAGTGGTCTCAACTCTTTTCCACTAGCTGCCATTACCAGTTTCCTGTGCGGACGCTCAGTAATCTCAGTTGCTCAGGTATCTCAGTTTCAATCCTTCTCCCTCCTATTTTTTGTTCCGCACACCGGGCATACGATGATTGCCACATGCTTGTAAGGCAAAATTAGACGGAAGACACTGGTTGACAAAATTCTAAGAGAATTTCCGACTTCGCTGCGCGGGAGTACTGTATCATTCCTCCCAGATTCAGACATGCGTTCTACACAATATCAGGTTGTTTGCAGTAGCTTACGTGAATTAGGGTTTCGAACTAGGATTTCGCTAGAAAATCAATGCACGACGAGAAACAGATGCGACTGACCGAACTAACAACGGAGACTGACCTTCACTCCAGCCTTGATGGGCTCATAGACGAAGCGGTTCGGACATTCCATCCCCGGAGGAGACTCGGGAAATCTGGATGGCCTGAAGCCTTCCGCGAGAAAAGAACACCCATAGGGGACTCGACCTCGCCTGTATCTAGTGATCATCCTATGCGTCCCGCACGCAAGACAACAGTGTCAAACCTGTTCATTCCGAGAATTGAAAAGGATAACTCGAGGCAGGAATCGCTGACGCTCTGAGAGATGGAGATAGGGCTCCGATCTGAGCGCTTACCGACGTAATCACCTCAAAGCTCTGATCGTCTAGACGTCTTGGACTCACAGCGTGCAGAACAACAAGCAGGCAAATTTATCAAGACTATCGTATGCGTAGCTTCTGGTTCGGGGATCAGATCGTGCGATGTCCATTTGTAACAAGGTATGGGGCGGACATCCCTCTCGCAATCGCGAGGTTGCACCATTCATCATCTTTCAAAACCAGAAGGATCTAATTTTCACCTTCCAGCGGGGGAATTTATACAGAGCCGTCTCAGAATACCGCTTGGACCTAAGCTTATGGGTTTATAGCCCTTGCTCTCCCGAGTCCCAACTTCCCAAGCACTGTCGATGGATGAGGATGTGTTAGGGTTTGCGACCGTTCGCCACCGTCCGTTACGTACCGCGTCAAAGTCCGGAGTGGTCAGCCGCCAGTAAAGTAGTGAGGTACTGCGTTTTGTTGGTTGTGCAGCATTCATCGCCTTCCTGGTTTTTCAGTGTCAAGGGTGATTCAAGAGGTTTCAGTCGTGAAGCTGTTGAGATAACACCGTTCTTATCATTCGTACTTCTTCTGTATCATTCTTCGGTGGTAATTCTGGTGGTCACTGTAGGTTCTCTACATTGATGTCACATAAACACAAATTAATGCATCCTTAGTTAATTGTCAAGCGTGTTACGGAGAGCTGCCCGCGAACTGCCACGAGAGCTGTCCACTATTTCTTAAACACCTCTTCCGTGATGCCTCTTCAGGTGCGCCAGTTGTTTGTAAGGATACTGATTTTTTGGTCTCCGATATTATAGATGCGACAGGCGATTATAGAGCTACTGATAGCGGGGCTTAGCCCCAATGTTCTTCCCTCCGGGGCAGTTGTTGCTTGGCCCTTCGGGTCCTTCTTTCCCTTGTGAGGCTTCATGGGGTCTTCCCATCCGTTTGCTATTCATTGGTCGCACGTCTGCCTTTCTTAAACACAGATGAGAAGGGTTTTTTTTTTCTAAGGCAAAGATCTTAAGCCTTCGGTCGTGGACCGCACCGTAGAGCTTCAAAGACCCTAAGACTGACACCGCGAGGATTGAACCCAAGACATGTCCTTCCTACACTCGACTATCATCACCATGACACCACGAGATGATGCGTAAATCTCTCTCCCGTACATTAATAAACAAGTCGGCTCGACCTCTACATCTGCTGCCCGAATTCGTGCGTGCTGCAGTTCATGAGAGGTTTTCCGTCACACGTTTGGCATTTAATTAAAGTTGTATTAGTTTACTAATTTGTGACATCACTGCATGATCTCTATAGGGTGTCATAGTGCGAGAGAGGAGAGACGACGTGAGGGGAGGGGAGGAGAGGAGAGAAGAGAGTATAATTTAAGAGGGTGGAGTGTGTTGGGTGGGTTTTTGTAGATTTTTTTATAATTTTTTGTTTTTTTTGTTTTTTTCTAGAATTGATACATTCTGTGAAGAAATAAGTGAGTATTAAATATTTTTGGATTTTTAGAGATTTTTAGGGTTCCAGAGTCTTCTATAGAGATTTTGAGAGAGATTTTAAGATTTTTTTGTTCCATATAGTGTGTTTTTATTCTTACATATGAATATTTTTTATTTGAGTGGATATTTTTGATATGTTCTTATTACGAATACCGTTTGGTCTGATATCGTCTTTTCTAGCTATGGATATTACTCTCTCTCTCTCATGAGATCGTGACTGATCTAATACACACCATGGTCGATATGCGGTCAGTTATTTATCTCGCAAGGGATAAAGTTTCATGTGGACAAGATGCACAAGAGCTATGATAAGATCACATGGGATGCACAAGTTAGCTGAAAGTAGAGGTCTACACATGTAGTCATTATGACATCGTTAGTCTTTTTTCCTAGAGTTTCTTTTGGGTAACGGGAGTGGTTGAGAATCACATGGGTAACGGGAGTGGTTGATTTTTTTGTTCCATATAGTGTGTTTTTATTCTTACATATGAATATTTTTTATTTGAGTGGATATTTTTGATATGTTCTTATTACGAATACCGTTTGGTCTGATATCGTCTTTTCTAGCTATGGATATTACTCTCTCTCTCTCATGAGATCGTGACTGATCTAATACACACCATGGTCGATATGCGGTCAGTTATTTATCTCGCAAGGGATAAAGTTTCATGTGGACAAGATGCACAAGAGCTATGATAAGATCACATGGGATGCACAAGTTAGCTGAAAGTAGAGGTCTACACATGTAGTCATTATGACATCGTTAGTCTTTTTTCCTAGAGTTTCTTTTGGGTAACGGGAGTGGTTGAGAATCACATTGACACTATTTTGAGACTGTTTGAGACAAGTTTTCTTTGATCGTGTTTGTTTCATCGGCTATCCTTGTTTCTCCCTAACGAGGTGAGACAGATATTATGTCTACTTCTCGACATGTTGGCACAGAACATCAAGGATGATGCGACGTGGTTATTTTTCTTCTTGCTATCTCGTTGGTGCCTCCGTTATACTCAAGGTGACGAAATAAGACATCAGGAGATGACTATCCGTCTTCGGAGATTTTGTGCTGGTGATTGGGCAGTCTTACAAGAAGAATCACTACGTGCAGTACAAAGACTGAGTCTGCTTCTACACACGTTGTCTCATCTTTTGCTCGTAGACGACATTGTAGAATGTTATGTCAAGTTGGAGAGTATAGCAGAGTTGCTAGAGCATTGCATCATTTGTCAATGGCATGTCATACTAAAGAGACGATGATTACGCTGCATTTCCTTCATCCTCCATCGAGTGATCTTCCACCACTTGAGGTTCAAGACTATCAGCCTGAGGAGCCATTAAGTCGCGATAGATCCTTGTTTGCCTAGACCTTATGTACAACTCTACGTCTATCTTCTGGAGATCTGTTTGGGATGATCTACGGAACACCTACGAGATTGTTTTCAGATAGACGATCCCTCTAATGGTTTCATGGAGCTTTTTCAGATAGTGACAGCAATAACTCATGGACATATTCCTCATTTTATAGCTCAGGTACTAAGGGCAGCTAGACTTTTGACCATGATGAAGAATGATAGAGAGATTCGATCGATAGTCATCGGCGAGATTCTCTTACGACTTATTAGTAGTTGTGTCATTGTTTTTCAACTTCAAGATACTTTTCAAGACCACCTTTGTCCACATCAATTTAGAGTTGCGATGCCTAGAGGTTGTGAGTCTGTGTCTCTCGGCATTAGGGCTCTCTTGGACATCTATCTCGATTGGGTTGTCCTACAAGTGGATGTTCTTGCGCTTCCATCTTTAGGGAGCTCATGGATGACGGTGGATCTCTGACAAGTCTTGTTCTTTTTGACAATTGTTGTATGATTCTTCTTCTTCTCTTTATTATCAGCACGGTCCTTCGATAGAGAGGATTACATCATCAGCTCCGCTGCATGTACTCGTCAAGAAGACCCTTTGGGTGGACCTCTCTTTGCCTTAGCTCACTATAGAGCTCTCTTGTCCATCGTCTTGGTCGCTCCAGGTTCTGTTTTTCCATCTCTAGTTTATGACACGCATATTGTAGGTTAGACGGACCAAGTTAGTGATGTCTTTGATCACCACGTCTCTCAATTGGCTTTGGTAAGGCTGGATGAAGGTGTCAAAGTCTTAGCTTCCGAAGGGATATGTTACACGTAGAGATGATTTACGTATCCTCGGAGTACCGTTAGGTACAGAGGACTTCATCTCCCGGTTCTTAGATATTGTCTTGACGGAGGACGTTTTGCAGATCGAGGATCTCCTTAGGTTAGAGGACCCACATGTTGCTTTTGGTATCTTTTTCTCTTCCATTGCACGTCATCCGGGTTACTTGCTCCGCACAGTACCTTCATCTCCTATCTTCATCTTGCACCTTAGAGAGTTTGATAGAAGGATCATGAGAGCTTTTGATGACATCTTGAGATTGGGGACCTTCGAGTGTGTGGTAGGATCTCTCGCACGTATAGAGACATCTTTGCCGATATTATGTGGCTAGGTGGGCTTAACATCCATGTAGGAGACTGCTTCGGCAGTCTTTTTAGGGTAGTTGGGCCCTCTCAGCACCTTGACTCTATTGTCGTTTCTTCGAGCGAGATAGATCTATTCTAGAGAGCTATATGATAGAGGTGGATGATGGTTTTTACTCACTACAGATGTGTCCTTGTGCAAGTGATTGTTTGACTCTTGAGACACGTGAGACACATCATCGATTTGATATTTTAGCTACCGAAGACTACAGTCCTCTCTAATGGAACATCATTTTCAATAGATGCTTCATGTACTCTTAGTTGATCATTCCATCTCACGAGATACTAGAGCTCGACTCCGCTCTTGTTCAGAGAAGGCTCTTGACTCATAGCTCGACCTTGCATCAGAGCGTTCTGACTCGCACCGACTATCTTCTCTACAGCGATAAGGTTCCGTCTAGGCTTGGTCTAGCCTGTTGCTTCGACATTGTCCATCTGCGAGTGCGGTGTCTCGTTCGACACTTTGCTCACTATCCTCACGATGGAGAGCGGAGAGTTACCCATGATGTCATCAGGGACGTTGTGTTTGCTTTAGCACGAGAGAGTGATTACATGATGTGGAAAGAGCGTTGATATGTCCTTCAGATGAGAGAATCAGTGAGAGCTCACATGTACATGATGAGGGAAGATCAGGTCTCAATGACATATGTGGTTGTCATGGATTTGACACGAGACTCGGTGGCGGCACATGTGATCATTCATCTCTCATGATGGGTTGCAAGTGTGGCGGCATCAGCAAAAGAGACCAAATATAAAGGTATGCATGAGAGACATCGCTTCATCTCCTTAGTCTTGGAAATATGCGTTCGACAGCCTCTGAGTCGACGATTTGTGAGTTTGTGCCAAAGTTCACCATGAGAGACGTCAAAGGATATCAATTTTATTTTATTTTTGCACTACAATTTTTAGACAGCGAGTTTGCATTGCTCTATAGAGAGCTTTAGCAGGCGTGGTTCACAGGAGAACAATTGTTGTAGGCGATGCTACTTCATATGCACTTGTTGTATGCAGGAGTTTTGACTTACTGATGTGTGATATTTTAAGACGGGTTTCACGTCTGGTAGAACCTTTATATTTACACTTGTTGTGGTCCCAAGATGCCTTGTAAGATCTGCTAGATGTGAAACGTCATCGATACTATGATGCTGCCAAGTATAAGAGCATGTCTCCATTGCGATTCTAAACACCTACCTCTAGTGATATTTGGTGTATTTTTCATGAATTGGAAGACTTGTCTCTATTGTTATGAGTGGTCATGTTTTAATGAAGAGAAGATAAGTATGTATAGACAACATCCAATTGTTCTAATGATCTCGTTATTCATCAATATTTATTAGTCATTATCACATTAGTGATTCTAGTCTCTAGTAATAATCTCATGAATCGAAAGAAACAAACTCTAGGATCACAAACTGAACGTCTTAGCCTGAGTATAGTAAGGGTAAAAGATTTTACGCATGACATCTGGACAGTGGTCAGAAATATTGATGATCGCGTAAGGAAAGCACTTAGGGTCTCAATGGAGATAAGCTCTAAGATGATGAAATAGCTCAGTTTGCCCTTTAACCTAGATTTAATTTACTATATATTTTTTATTTCTAACCATTAGAAAAATTGAACTTAAACTATTGGAAAGTACCATGAATTGTACAAAATTTACTTTACCTCACCTCTAATATATTTCTCCGACTTGACTTCACCCTTCTTAACTTTACATCACTTGATCACACCTTTGACTGATAATAAAAAATTCAGTCGATTTATTAGTAAAATAAAAATATAATATTAAAATAAATAAATAATCATCTGAGTTGATAAACTAAATTTTCACCTGTAGATACATTATTGACGATTAACAAGTATTTTTCACCTTCTGATGATGTGACATTTAGACCTACTGAATCTACTGTACCCAAAATCTACTTTACCCAATCAAGGGCATGAGCAAGTAATACAAAGTTAACAAAAGTGAAGTAAAGTAAGATAACATGCATATTAAGGATGAGTTCTGTGAATTGAATGTCCGCAATGTATAGGTTTTTTTATTGATTTTATTTTTAAACCTCTTTTCGCTGTGAAGCTCTCTGTAGCCATGTGCTGGTAAAAGGTATTATAAGTAATACAAAGGAAAAAAATTTCAATAGATGTACCAGAGATGAATTTAACTAAATTTGTGTGATTGAATTTCCGCAGTGTAAGAGATTTTTGTTTTGACTTTATTTTTAAACCACTTTTCGCTGTAGGTCCCCCTGCAACCGCATGCTGCTGCCCTTGCACAGCATGAGTTCCCCCGACAGGAGGACAGCCCCACGTCGCCCGGGCTACAGGCGGATGGGGTTGCCAACAAAACTGCTGCTTGTTGGCCTCGCAGTGTACGGTATGTTCCCTCCCTTTGATCGGACCAGAGACTTGCCACGAGCTTCGAGCATGTATTGTTGCGCGGTGTTGTTTTCTAATCTCGTTCTCTGGGTTTTAAGTTTGGTTCGGAATATATATCCATGCGGCAGGACGGAAGTTTAGCTCATGATGAATTGAAAGTTAAATTTCACGCTGCTGGAAAACTATAGATAGCACTCTGGTCTGTGGGTGGATCTCGACCTGGTCATGTGGAACTGACTTCGCACTGTCCCGGCACATGATCACGTAGATATCTACGATGACTGATCTCGAGGAGAGTACACACTAATGTTGCAGATAAGTTCGCCGGGTCGTATCCATTGTGCCCCTGCAATGGTGTTGGATGGGGTGTTTTCTGGTAATGTGATCTCCAACCAGTCTTGCTCCTAGTCAAACCTTATATAAGCAGTTTACTTTTACGAGTCCGATAGAATAGAGGGCAAGATGCCTCCTCTTTATTCAAGCCAAGAACAATTTTCACCCCTTTTACAGTTTATTACAGACAACTTCACAATCGTAGGAACTACACAAGGTTCAAGCTATACCTCAAAACTTTTTGTTTCTTTGCATGTCTTGATACCCTCCTCCATGACTAATCAACCCCACCGTAAGATAGTATCTTAACCACAGAGTGAATAAGGGTTAGAAAGGGTGCTCCATCAGCTCTCAAGGACGTCAACATTCAACGCAATACCGCACGCAGGACTTGGTTCAAGTGGTTCTGCGACGACCACAATCTCCGTGTACCGAAAACTGATCACATCGGTCTAGCAAATCGGCCTATCCAGGTATAACAATAGGAATTATCCCGTTTGTCTACTTACAAACACGACTGACCGACGACTCACCTCATTTATGAATAGTACATGCTCTGAACACCAACACTGAATCTAGACCGCTCGTGGTCCCCAAATCATTTATCGGTCCGAGTTCTCGGTTTTCACGGACTGGGCAGTTTGATCCAACCAGGAGGAGACAAGATCTCCGCTCTCCTACATAGCTCATGCCCGTACTTAAGACAGGGTGGACAGATACTGCAATGGTCACTCCAGCAGCAATTACAGCGAAACGAATAAAAGTATACACCTAAAGAATAAGCAGACACTTCCATCCTACCAAATCCTGTGTCGAACAAACCCTCGCGGAGCCACATCCTCGAGAAACAGATAAACCGGCGGCTCAACATTATTTCGTGGCAGGGTCGTCTCGTTTGGGAGCACTAGGTACTACATAATAGTTAAGCCCCGAATAATCGTCGCATCAAACGACTCGTTATAACTATAAAGAATGAGTGGCAGACGGCAAGAAAACAAAGAAGCCAAACATTTATGACCCCTCGACTTGAACTGAACTATTCGTCCGTATCACGGAAGAAATGATGGCAAAATCAATCAACTTTCCTACAACCATCGATACTATGCAACTGACCAAACTCGGGTCCTACCACTTAAGCTTCTTTACAGATATTTGACAACCTCACTATGTACACAGCTAGACGCGAGTAACCACATGGTGACAATATACTTCGTGGTTGTACAACAATTTACAGGTCCTCTTTCCAATTGCTGTCTGTACTATAATTTGACCAATGGCCGTGTTCTCGACTCCAACCCCGGCTTCTGAATGAAAGGAATGCTCAGCCTCCAGCTTCAGGTTCAGGATACAACGCTGGAACCATACACAACAATGTACACACGTTATTCAAACGTACACCAACAAAATTGAGGACAAAACCTAATGAGCGCCTGAACTGGGGGTGCACCATGCATGACCGCAAAAGCAAAGGTCACCAACGGCGCAAACGAAACAAACTAATCTAAATACTCATGTTCTAAATATTGTTGAAATGTGTGTCGTCAGCTAGTTAGTACGCAGATTGATCACCAACTCTCTTCTGTATAGTTAAAGCACCATGATCAAAGCTTCCACGACATAAACGGACGATAAAAACAACCAAGACTATAATCTACTTCTACCTCCGATCGGGCTGGCAGCAACTGACTCGTTTCTACAGAACCAGCGTCAAAAAGCTTTAAGGACAGGGACAGTCAAAGCTACGAAGCCTGGCATCGCGTTTAGAATAGCGGCACTTCTCTAGAACTTCCAGTTTTTTCCAGACCAACCAGCACTGAACCTGATTCATGTTTTCCTTGGCAACAATGGTATTAATGAAAGGGGAAATGAATCAATGAGACCCTCGTAGCGATGCCAATGAGAACCGAAACTTTGTTGCTAGGAATGAGAACTAAAACTCTGAATCAATGACACTGGATTTTAAGATGGACTCCAGTCAGTAGTTCACAGTAAGAGAGAAGAAACCCTCACCTTCCGCAACTGACGCAAGCTCGGGCCAACCTGATGGCAACAACAGGGCCAATGACTCCTCTTCACTTGCAGGTCCGTATGAGGACGCCGAAGTATCCACGACTTCTATGTATGAATGTTTTCCTAAAGGAACCAAAGGTAGCGACAAGATGGTCACACCCATCAGGTGTCATCTTCAAAATCACTCGAAGAAGCTAGACATATATGAGACTAGAAGTTTATACAAGCTAAGATTAAAGGCGGCAATAAAAGAATCTGCAAAGCAATAAGAGGGATCATTTACGATCTAAGAGCGAATATGTGTCACTTCCAACTGCCAAACCGTGGAACGAGAATTTTTCCACACTAGAAATGCTTCATCCTGCAGGGTATATCAGCCACCAGACTTAGGGGAAAAACAGCAAATACTCCATGTCTTCCATTGTCTGAAAGTTATCTTCATACTTCCAGAATAACAGATATGCTCAAGGACCACTCTCTAGTAAAGGGGTATCACGCAATTAGTCCAGCCAAGTACACAGTGAGAATCAATTAGGGGCCGAATGTGCGCTAACAATGCCGAGCGGAGTTAGCGAATTGTTATATAACCGGAGGGTTTGCCGATGGCAATGTGTAGTACGAAGCACATTTCCAGAATAGGTTCCCCTCGGTATGCCATCGAATTCAAGTAGACAATGACAAGAGAACGAATGCAGTATGCTTCACAGGCTAAATGCAAACACCTTTTGTCTACTGCAATGTTGAAAGAAGCGAAGGTTATGCAATCAAAACTTAGATAGCGCTGAACCATAGAATCCATTGCAAGAAACTAAGGTTATCCAAGCGAACGAAGATACCGATAACGGATTCAGTGAGTGAATAGAGGAGAAGGCAGACAGAGGTGGTAAAAGAGGAGCCTGTATTTGCCCGTCCATCACTGATGGACTTAGGTACTGAGTAGGTTTACACCCAAGAACCTGATTACCACAATAAGCACTCGGAGCATGCAGCAGAACACTCTCCCGTCGCATGCACCTCAACCTGCTCTCTGACTTCATCAGCACCCAACAGAGGGTGTTAGGCTGTAGATGAGTTGGAAAAGTGGTCAATTAGATGAAAACTTAACCGACTCATCAGGGCCTTATCGGTCCAGGAGTTTCTGTTCAGTTCCGGGACATCTGAGGACAAACTCCCAGTCTTTGTGCGGTGGTAGATTAGTGAGGTTGGCAGAGAGACTGGAAGCAGCGATGTAGTGTAGGAGAGAATGAAAGAGGAGCAAAAGAATTGAAAGTGCCATACTGGAAAGTAGCCTGTGTGTGCGTCCCACCTAGAGGTCGAGGGATGCTCCGCAGCAGAGGTGGAGGAGGTCGTGCCTGTATGGTGTGTACCCTGTTGTTTATATATCGATAATTAGGTCTGTATGGTTAGGGTTATGTGCGAGAAAGTAAGATTTAGGAGCCGCCATAGTTCCTGAACTCACACTTGAACCTGCAAGTTAGACTTTAAAGAACTCTAACTAGAGAACCATTGACTGAAAGTTAGAGAAGTTCTTGAGGGATTACCCCGATCACCAGTAGCATGCGAAGAGGCCACTGACAGTGTCCTAACCTGATCAAACCAACTATCCTCTTCCCGTACCTACAGACCCTCAACCAGATTGCTGGTTCCACTCTTAGACTCTTCAAACCTCTTGAATATAACAAAACACTTCCGACGGTAAATCCACATTCTTGGATTCACGAGATAAAAGAGGTCGACAGAGGAGGCATTCGCATTTCATTCGCATTCGCAAATTTCGAAATATTCATTCATAGTAACTTCACGCAGGTACATAAACAATGTGTACACTAATAAAAACGACGTCTCACGCAGAAAAAGAGAAGTTCCTCAATGACATATCCTAGGAGCCACAAGGTGGACTCCAGCCGTTTTGGCAGAAAACTAGATCGAAGCGAAAGAAACAGATGCTTGATGCTGACAACGAAAATGCACCGCAAAAAGAGTGCCTAGACCTAAGAGTAGATGCTACAACCTCCAAGCCAATCTTTAAAAGAACTTAACCGTAAAGATCTGAAGATCCCACCGTGCAACGCGTGAATCGGCTATTTTCTACACTCCAAGCCAATTTCAACCAAAACCTGGAGCACTATACGAAATATTACAATTGGTAGATCGTGAATGCTAGGATATAACAAGCAAATAGCTAAGAAAAAGCTCATCAGACTTGTGCTAATCCTGTGAGGGCCACTGACATCAGCTGACTCGCACAGGCTTCAGATATCTACTAACGCAGAGACAAAGCAACGCACCTCCCAAGCAACCTCAATTGAGTGCGCAGAGACAAAGCAACGTACCTCCCAAGCAACCTCAATGAGTGCCCAAAGTGAGATCCACGTTTCTCAGAGGCCGTAAGAACTAGCACTACCACAACCTAATTCCCAATCCCTCAAAGCTGCATCAAGCGCAGAATCCATGAGACCAATGACAGGTCTAATTATATACACAAACGGGCCAGTAAAGCAACAAGCGCAGAATCCATGAGACCAACGACACTTCTAATTATACACACAAACCGGCCAGCAACCAGTATACGTAGAGCTACAGCCATAAAACCACTACCAGTGTTTCTTCTCATACCAGCAGCTACACCATCTCTAAAACGGATCACTAGACTACTTGAATGCCACGAAACAAGTGTCTGATCAAAATTAAGCCATTATTAGAACCAACCAAGCAACTCGACCAGCAACTCACTGAATTGTTTCTCAATTGTGCAACTTCAACATCTGACACTGATAACTCCAAAGACACAAAAGACACAAGGCTCTGCAACCAGACATGTTTCCAGATCCGAACATCCACTAGGGATTCAAAAGCAAACAACACAACAACAAAAAATAAAAATATTCTCCAAAGGAAATAAAGAAATTTCACGGATAGCGAAGGGCGGGCAGACCCACCATCATCCACGGCAGAAGCAGTCGGCCATCCCATGGGAGCAACCATGGCAAAAACCTCGCGCTCGGATGCTGGTTCTAGCAAGGGGCCGGACGGCTTAGTGGGCTCTTTGGCTATCTGATCGGGGTGGATCCAAAACGAACCTCCAGGGAAAAGAGGCAACCAATCGGGAGCCGCTTTTTGAATTCTAATCT
This sequence comes from Asterella californica, assembly GCA_036924285.1. NCBI lineage: Eukaryota > Viridiplantae > Streptophyta > Marchantiopsida > Marchantiales > Aytoniaceae > Asterella > Asterella californica. The sequence continues at coordinate 24,257,890 of JAYKYS010000006.1, read as the reverse complement.
CATGAAGAGCCTGCTCTAAACGCCTGCTAGGACTCATGTCAATATCTCCATCTGCGCTATCCTCCCATGACGGGCCGGAGCAGTACCGCTTACAACCAACTTGTGAAGCTCTACTGCGGGCAACGACAGAAGCCAAATCCTCTCCAGAAAGTCCCAGCAATCTCCGTCCAGAACACAGCAATCCCTTTGACCTCAATGCCATAAGGACCTCCCTTATCCAAACTCTTCTCCTTCTTGTTCACCCGTCACCCCTACTGCCCGCAATCCTCCGCTTCAGTCGATCGCACAGTACTCGGAATTAGTCAAATTTCACCTTCTCCTCATCCCTCCAAAATCAAATCCGCCAAACCCCCCACCGATCCTCAAAACTCACCGTCTCCAGGCCTTTCGTCCGCGTCGGTGCACTGAGTCTCCGAAATACAACTCGTCCTCGTTCCTCTCGCTTTCTGCCACCTTCTCCGTCTTCACATACCGACTATTCTGCTTTATTCCGCTTCTTGGGAGGCAGACCTCAACCACAGCGTTTGTCGGGCCCTCCGCGGCTTTCCTTGGGAGAGTTAAGTCAGTGCAGTGAGTCAGTTGAGATAGGCGTAGATAGATGAGTTAGAAGGAGCGGCGATGGCTGACTGGGCTAGGGAAAGAGCGCACGACGAGTGTGGATCCTGCTCTTGGCTTCATCTGTGCTATGCTGAGCTGTCCTCTCCTTAGCTTGATGGCAGGCCCGGCCGAAGGTACGCTGATAAAAACACCATGTATATGACCTGCTTGTCTGCTTTGTTACTATCTCTAGTAACTTTTGGATAGATTCTCTTCGAAATAAAGTTTCTGGTTTTACTACTCTTTTGCTTCGTCACTTTCTTAATAGTGCTTCGTACTCATTCGGCAATGATTTTGGCCTCGATCGTCACTACAGTAAGAATGTCAGTTTTGCATGACGTAGGGGACGCCTTGCGGAAATTGGCTTGATCATACCCCCAGTAGGTTCCGTGAGCTTGATATGCCCCTCTTAACCTTTGGTTGCTTGATCATACCCCTGACGGACTATTGGCAGTCAAACCAGTCATTTCATTTTTTGGTTCATCATTTTAGTACTTTCAACCTCGACTAAATATCACTGTAATTCAAAATATTTGACATTAAAGACGCGTTATATTATCCATATTTTCATTTTAATATGCGCAATCTCACATCTGAATTACATCACAAAGTGACGGATTTTACAGGCAATATCCAGTCAGGGGTGTGATCAAGCCAGACATCCTTAAGAGGGGGATGATGAAGCTCATGGAACCTACTGGGGGTATGATCAAGCCAATTTCTGGGACGCCTTGCTAAAGAGTTCTTGTATTGAGCTGTCTCTTCTGGTTGAAGAGTGATACCATGTTGGACAAGGAATTTCGCTACCTTAGGACAGTTAGAGTTTTATCTGAGATGTGCTTGAACAGATTCCTTTCTTTTTCCTTTTCCAAATTGATTTCTAAATCAGCAATTTTGTGAACGCGTGCGGTTCATGTCTTGTAAAGTTTGTTAAGATGGATGACTATGCTGCAATGTGGACAAGGTCGTCCGTTGATTAATAGCTTATTTCCACATGAAAGGCTGAGAATCTTGGCTATAATTCTACTTAGATTCACATCGCAGCTTACATTTAGAGTAGGACATTTTGTTTAGAGCATCTGCCACGTGTCATGAATATACTCTTTAATTTCTATTAAAAAATATGTTAACTGTCATGAAACGGCTCACATTATTGAAATTTATGGTGAATTTCACGAACAACGATCCCGGTCGATTTTTACTAGCTTGGATTTTGACCATTATTAATCGAATCATCATAGCCAAAACATATTTCTGCATCGCTAATGCATAGCAACGCAATTCCACTGCAAGAGTCGCTCTTTGTTGTTTTTTACGGTTATTTTTTTATTTAATCTTTGTTAACCAACACTGAATTGCGCCACTTGATCTTGAAGTCACTTTTCCATCATTGTTTTGATTAACCCCGAGCAAGAGTATAAAATCATGAAGAAAGATCTCAGTCTCAGTGTTCTTTGACTATGAAGAAAGATTCTCTTTTACTCCATGAAACCTGAAAATCTTCATCTCTATGTCGATTCTAAGTAGTTTGTTTTGAGATAAATCATAACTTGTAAAGCTGGTGAATAGTTTTAATTTGAATCCTTATTTCACATATTCCAAGATGAGAAAATAATCACCAAAAGCATTTTCTACATGACCGTTAAATTTCTCAGCTCTTTGAATACAAAACTCGCAAAATGATTTCGTCTGGGTCACCAAGAGCACTTGTAGTAATATTCAGTATATAATCTTGGTCATCCACACTGAATTCTGCTACTTGATCCTTCCTGTCATTTCTACACTAATCTTCTGTAATTTAAAAGTATTTCCGCATCTTACACACACTGCATGGAGTATATATGTTAGTTATAACGAGAAAATTCGACGAGTTACATCTATGAGTGACATAACGGTTGATACTGTCTGATATTGTCGTTGAAAATCTTTATTATGATTTTATGTTTAGAGAACACGATAACTTTTAAGGAACTTATTAAGTTAGAGAGTAGTATGAAGATAATCGGTGGGAAGGTTTTCCCCTGACTGGCTCCCTAACTGGAGCCTTAAAGGAGTTGTGGTGGAGATGCTCTTATGGCACTATTGCGCCTACTGAGATGCTCTCCCAACCGTGATCTTGTGGATAAGCTTTCAGATTCACGATTTCCCCTCTTATTTAACGTGATGGATGTCCACCTCCAAGAAATGCAACTCTACCAACAACACTTCCAAAAGCAAACTAATGCTTCCACGTAACTACTAAAACAATATGTCTCCGATCCTTTTCGTATTTGGCCTTTCGAACCCCACAGCAAAACAAAAAGGACCATTTATTTATGAATGTGGGGGGTTCTGGGTTACATCTGAACGATGGCAAGTAAGCAGGCTGCAGGTCTACCTGACTTACAATACTTGTGCCTACAATACTTGTGCCTCCATTGTGAACCTTTCTAACAACAGGAAAGTTCTATAAATTTGATTCTTGGGATTCTAAACTTCTCTTTCCAAAAAATAAGACGAAACTACATGAGGAGGTCATGTTGCCTGAGCTCTCCCTTTCACGAGTAGATAGTAGACAGGGAAGGCTAAGATCATAAATAAAAACGCATATGCAGAATGGATGGGGTCGCTAGAAACTGTTGATACAATCATATACCTGGAGAATACAGTAAGTCAGCAATACTGCAAGTAAGCACTAGGAAACATGATTTGGAGAATACAATCAGCAGCAATACTGCAAGTACGCAATTATTCTAACCAGATATCTATCTACTGCAAAAAAGTGAGAAAAGCTGATCCAAGTCCTATAACAGACGACATTCTTCACTGTTATTATTCATGACATACTTCACACGTTAATTCTAGTGCCTCGTAGCTCAATGCAGTTCAAAACAAGACCTCGTCAAGAATACCTTGAATGGATAAACTTACGCGCAAGTGCAGATGACTACGATAGGCGCAATAGGATGGTATGGTACTCTGTAAGGGCGATGGAGATCAGGCAGCTTGTGACGGATCTTGATATGCGCTAGGGCACTCAGGCCGTATATGAAGAATGATGCGGTTCCAAAGTAGTTAAGTATCTGTAGGGCACAAGATGAACACCACAAGCTGAGATTTACATACTATGTCCGACAGAAAAAGATTTGAAGGATACGAAGACTCTTGTAAAGCACAATCTGTGGAGAGCAAGTTTCTCGCTGTCTTGATAAACCGATCCGACCAACTGACGTGACAGTCTCTCAAACATGAGACAAGACCGGAGACCACTGACAGTTACAATGAGCTCATCAGATAGACAACACATTACCTCGAGAAAGTCGCTGAAAATTAAAAGGAGGAACACACACCAAGCGGCCTGGGAAGCCGAGTTCACACTAATCAGGGTTTACACTTGATATCTACGAAATCTCAAACTAATAAAAAACTTCGGGGTATCTGTCGAGTTATAACCATGTTGCAGTAGTCAGTATCCTGATTTGAGTGCAGAACCACTGAGGGTCAACCAAGTCATAAACTTACCACGTACAGTTTATAAGCGACATGACTAAACGCACTACAGTCTATCATCCACCAAGGGGGCTAACACAACTACGTTATATATGAATCTTAGATAGCTACTCAACACTACCAAAACAGAATAAGTCGAGTACTCGTTAGTACTACAAAAATCTTACCTGGGCAAGTAGAGCTCTTGTTGGCGCACCAGTACGCTCACTAACAAGACCCAACCAACGATGAGCTTCACCACTTTTCGCGGAACCATACTGCGAGCAGTGTAAGCATTAAAGCTAATCATAGGTTTTCCTGTCCAAGCGCGAGAACTAGCTTCTAATGGAACGTTAAATATCCTACTTCATCCTAAAATCTTCGTGAACCACGTGGATGTGAAACCACGTGCTGTGTTTTCTATGTAAGATGTGTACATCTCGACGCCAGATAGAAGTGAGTACATACATCGAAGAAGTGAAAAACGAAACAAAATCGTAAGATATAATACGAATCAAGCAGGCCTAGCTTGTGTAGCATTGACTGCTTACATACTGACCCGCATTCAATTATCACAAGATCCTAACAGGGAGCTTGTGATGATCCATTCGTGAGAAAAGCTGTGACACGATTACTCCATCCACACAACCCGATTAGCATGGTCCAATACCTACAATTGACTTTGACTGAGTTGGTGCATACCAAATAGCGTCCACCGCACATGACAACCGCATTCAATGTACCCAGCAAGGAGATAGCGACAAGGATGGCTATCCACCTTCCCGCACTGGGCCCTAGAACTGCCTTTGCAGCATCCATAGCTACAACGAGAGAAGACTGCACGTCTGCAACCCAAGCCCCAAGCAAATACAGGAACGTCGTACACTTTTCAATGGGCATTGCTAAGGTCATCTCTTCCTGACAACATCTTCAACCTTGGATGTGTAACAAGCCAACTAAAAACAAGTCAGTTTTAAACACCATTCATCGTATCTCAGAGCTGCTAAGATAGAATAGCGAAAACTAGGTGTCAATATTATTCTATTCTCATTCGGACTCTGCGTTCAATCCCCCCGGGGTCAAACTGGAAACACATGTTACCCTTCTTGTCTACAGACATGAAAGAGAACAACTGATTCTGCAACCTTGATGTCCTTACCTGCGTGAGGAAGAATAGCAATGTAGGAGACGTTGACAATCAGCTGCGACCAATGCATCCAAGGACCAGCATCTCAAGATCTTAGCCATCTTCAGGGGGTTCTAATTCATCAGCTAAAGCATTACCAAATCGTAGTACTTAGTGATAAAGGTATATACGTTTCCAGAAAACAATGGAAACATACCAAGAAAACTAGCAATTCTATCTTGGCACGCGGGAAAGCAGTTTCCAGAAACGAAGTTAAATTCTTTCACACACTTAGGTCCCCCCCAGGGAAGTACAAGGTAAGCAACAAAGAGTGGTGTACACGTGCGCTAGCTCGTTAGTTTTGTTGTCAGTTTTGTATATATATTTTTTGAGTGTTTTGCATATTACTAGCATACCATATGCTCAAGACTGTCTCATGGAAAAACGGTGCAGAAAACTTACATGGAGAGAAGTCTGATTTCACATAACACAGTATGCTCCTCGCCGACGAACGCTCAATTGTCATGATAGTCAACCATTTTCGTTGCAATACAAAAACTAACTATGAGAATAGCAATTTATGGGAAAGGTGGCATAGCAATATTTCTAATGCATCAGCAAGACGTGGTAAAAATGTTCTACAAATTGGTTGCGATCCGAAAACAATTTGTAGGCTATGAAAGGTTACCAGATTCACGGCAATGGGAAACGAGAAAAATTTCCTTGCGTGTAACTGTTTATGAGGAATAGAGAGGAAGAGAGGAAGGAGCTCAACGAATACCACTGGAGCAAGCAAGAGAGGCAGGAGCTCGCTTCTTCTACGCGACACGCTGCAGCTCCACCATTGTTACACACCATTTCTAACAGCCCACCCCATGAACTAAGAAGTGGGCTGTTAAAAATTGCTGTGTAACTTCTCACGTAGTGTAATGTTAGCCTTGCGCCTGGCCATGATGACTCGACTGTTACTTTCCCGACTGTTACTTTCCGTACCTCTCTTGAGACTACCGATCTTGGTAGCTCTCTTGAGGCATCGATCTTGGAAGTGATTGTTAGGGTTAGTAGTTTGTTAACTGCGCGCTACATGCTGTCTGTCGGGGGACTTAAATGTCCTGACTCTAGAGACTTAACACACTCTCAATCTAGCGAGCTAAGTCTATCACTGCCTCCTCTTTCTCTGTGTGCCTGCCACTGTACGTGAGTGATCTGCTTGATATAATCTGACATAGGCAAGTTGGAACTGATTCAATGACAGTTTAAAAACCTGTAATTCTAGCACTCCAACTGCAACAGGAGGAAAACATGGTGAGAGACCCCGGTCAAAAGGTTGTTGGGATTACATATGTTACTGTCACGATTGCAATGGCCCCGAAGGAAGCACGAGGAATGTTCTTCTGCGGATTTTTTATCTCCTCCGCAAGAAACGCAATATCACCCCTGAACCATCATAGCACACACGTTGCCGGACAAATGTTCAGTGAGTAGACAACTAAATGAACAAGAGGGCAACACTGGTAACAATTTGACAAACCGAATAAAACAAATTCGTAGCACCAACGAGTGTTAAACTCACCACCCACAAAAGGCCCATAGGGCAGCCACCATACTTGGACCGAAACCAGGAAGAGATGATCCTTTGAAAGGTTCCGTCAGATTCTCCTCCCACACTGATGAGTCTCTGATAAAGAAGATGATGCCTAAGATAACAACTAACATGACCAGAGCTGCCTTGCAGACGCCAAGTATATTCTGTACCACCGAACCAACACGGACACCTGGGCCGCATGAACCATATATAATCAGGACATATATCTCAAGAAGTCTGGCAACCAGCAAAACAAGTACTTACTACAAGAATGCGTCTGCAAAATGCAACAACCCATCCTCTTTGCAGGCGAGACGTGGTGGAGAACTAACCGGCACAATTGCAAAGTGTAAGTATCACGACAGACAAGATAGCGATGTACTTTACCCGCACATCTGCACTCAATTCCCCGTGTTCGTAATCAACGGAAGAAATCTGCCGATGAGAAAGGCATATGAGTACACACCCGCTTGTGATACGATTTATACTCAAGGAAGCACAGTTGTTTCGATCTTTGAACCAAACTCCTAGTAGGCGAGATTAATCAGATAGTTGTCCGAACGACTATCCTCCCTCTTGTTAAAGACTTTACTAAACGTTTACCGAAGACATCCTACAGAAGTCTGATGTCAAATTCGCTGTTACTCGTTTGTCACTAGCAGATCAATCATTGTCTCCTCTGAGAAAGTCAGGACACGCATCGGACAACTTATTTAGTGGTTGTCTTGAATTTCAACTTCCCATGTCATAGGTTCCTACGCACCCAAAAATCATATGTATCGCGAGTCATTCATTCCCGTGCAATGCTTACAGGACCCGTGTTCTAGCATCTGAAGAATAAACGCAGAAATCACATACTTTGAGAGTCACTAAAACATGAATTAATTAACCGCAGAAAGCCTCAAGTACTGGTACATGACAGTCCAAGAAAGCCCAACACTGGAAATCAGCAAGAGTTTTTTCTCGGGGGGTTACCACCCCATGAGTCTTTTACCTCTTTCGTAAACCCTTTAACTATGCAGTTGGCATGGATTCCATCAGTTCACTTACCGCTGCTACGAGATACTGAGCAAAAGAAGCCGAGATGAGATTGACACTCCCGGGCATGATGGCAAAAAACATTATCCAGACGAAAGCAAACGACCATGCGTCCCCAAACGCTACCTGCAGAGACCAAGGTTCCACCTTAACGCATCCAAGAATACACCGAAATAACTCAAAACTCCTGAGAACATAATACGAAGCTGGACCCAAGTAAAGCCTATGCTAATTTTTTAGGTTGCAGAAAGACACGCAACCATTTTCAAACAAATATGAACTTGGAGACGTTTCAAAAGAATCCAAGTTTGATGAACCAACCCACATTATCGATTGAAACTCAGATTCCAACTTAGCTTTGCAATTCCAAAAACTTAAAGTGGTCATCCGACTGGATCACGAATCTTTCGACCTTAAAATATGCGCCACTTCCGCCAGCGACTGGTATGCTTGCTCCCAGTTCCGCGAAAAGGAGTGCTGATAACAGGGCCATCACTCCACCTGCGACCCATGCTAGTAGACCTTCGCCCACACTTCCAGCATAGGCCAGCACCGCTCCAGGTGAAGTGAATATGCCACTACCTATAACGACCCCCACTGTAATGCTGCATCAAGAAAAGTCTGTTATTTGTCATGCTTCGTCTAGGCCAAGAGGGATCTTTCTGATTGACTACACAGCTCCTGGACCAAATAACACTGAATTTATAGCATTCTGACGTTAGGAGTGCCTTCCGAGGTCATTACTGTCAGTTCTAGCGGAACCTTACTATGTACCGCATCCTGGATCAATCTCTTCTTTTCCGAGGGAATGTCTTGCTTTTGCTTAATTCTGTAAATATTCGTTAGTTTCCAGTTTGAATTGCGGTGACACCTGTTTACTCACTAATATAATGGTGGAAACGGTTATTCCACGGACTGGAGCTTATGTCCTAGTCTCACGAACCAACAATGGCATGTACAGCGATTCCCATCTGACGAGAAGCGTGTACAAGCTGTCAATCAACGAAATTCATACTTCAAAAGGGAAACAGGTTTACATAATGCTAACCCTTTCCTAAAGAAAGTGAATTGCTGGTTCAGAAACGGTCAGTGCATCCGCAGTTCGTCGCCTCTCACTCTGCGCTAGACGAGAAACCTTTCATTTTTTGTCCCTCCTACTTAGTCGGGAATCTGTTACTACAGTAGGTCGTATGTCCATGGCACCCACAACACTTGTGAGAGAGCTCAGAATGATCGGTCTATCCGATCAGGTCCTAGGTGAACATCAGTCCAAGATCAGCTAGAATCATGCTCGTTACACAATCGCACGTTGTTTTTTCCCATAATCCACTTGCTCACCCACCTGAGAGCATCAATGAGGCTAAGTTCTCGCCTCAGCTTCACGCCGTTGCCTGGCAGTAGAAGCTCCAACTCGCCGTCACTGTCGGCATTTCCAGCTTCTGGAGAAACATCTCTGATACCCTCAGGACGGGGACCTTGTAATACCGTCATTACGTGGGCAGGGTTGTGATCCAACTTGCTAAAAACAGTCCAATTCGGACATCAGACGCAAAACCGTGACACAGCTTACTGTCAACTGTAAAGGAACCGCAAACGAGCCAAGGCCTGACTACCCACAAACGCCATCCCCACCTAAACACTCGGGACCCACTATAACTGTTCTACGAACATACACGGAGTGTACCCCGAAAGGCAGCTAACAAAAGAACACAGTGGAGGACAACAGCTGATGAGCTCCGAGCCTGTCGACACTCACTAGCTCACGCGTTTTTCCAAACTTCGAGAGCAATCCGTTAACAAACTACCCTGCCTTTAACGGTGCACTGGCCCAAGTCTAGTCGGGCTAGTTTTACATCGTAACTACATCCTTTTCACCTTCTTCCACAATTAGAAGAACGACAACTCTGACTTAATTCGATTCCTCACTGTTGAGCCAGGGGTCAGCAGGTTTTTACCTTTTCCAGATCAGTCGTTGAGCTCGAACTACCGGGATGACATACACCTAGAGTTATTCTCTTCAATCCTCAAGGCTGACTCCATAGCCAGGTCCCAACAAAGCTTCGGTTCTGCAGATCAAGGAGAAGATAACAAGTGCGTAACCCCAACGCGTTAATTGAGTCGATCTTCACATCATCTTCCTCTCTTCTTATCCGACAAATTAATATTAATGCTCACATCAACCGAAATACGCGCTTCCCAAGTTCATACATTCTTCTATTCTGCTTTTTCTCACTCACCTCATCTGGTCCCGTAATTCTTATCCCTACTGTCGCTGCAGACGCGGCAACTCACGCCCTCGTTTGCTTGCTTTCACCAAATTCACTCAAATTCAGTCCAAAAACCATCGACCTCACCACCACCGACCACATTTCTTCTGCATTCTGATCAGAACTTCAGATCTAGATATCAGTGTCGTCGCTACGTGCATTGATGATGTCCGCCATGAAGAAAATTACCAGCAGTCACTTACCATTATCGTGCCTTGCCGCCCGCACCAAATGCAGGTACAGTACTGTAAAGTGTATCTAACAGGTACAGTACATTTCCCTGCATTTTGCGGAATTTTTGTCTGCATCAGTGCATCCTGATCATCACGTTCATTCTTTCAAATTGTAAAGTTTAAGTGCGGTTAATGGTGGGTTACGGTACAGTGAATCGAGGATCAAGTGTCATAACTGTACGAATGTACTAAAGGGATAAGGAGTGGTTATCGAGCTTACCCGCAAAGTCAGTGCGATGCGTTTCTGTTATATTATATTGACCTCATCATCGTAGTTGGGTTCTGACTTCTGAGATGTCTCCCAGACTCGCGTATTCATTCTTTGGTTGGGCACTGGTTCCTACTACTGTTCTTTCGGGAATTGCGTACCAGACACAGGTACCAGTCTTTGGAAGTTTGTACATCTATAGTCGTAGTAAAGTTTAAGTGAAGAGAACACGCCACGCAGTGAATAGCCAACGGATGGAAAGACCCCATGAAGCCGCAGCATGTGCAGTTGAAGTATCCGGCTCGTGCCAAGAGTCACCAGTATGCATGGTCCACCTGTGGTGTCCCAATTAGCTAGAAACAACTACTGCAAGTCCAGCATCCGCATAGTCCAATGCAAATCGGTGTTCGGATGTTAATGTGAATTCAACATCTCTATCTTTAAATATTCTTACCCTTCAATTTATTATTCAAAGTTCTTTCTTAGAAAGATTTGATATATTAATTAGTATTCTTACTAAAATATTTTCATTTTTTTGTAATTATCTTGTTTCTAATTGTCTAAGGTAAATCTGAGATAGATTTACGTATTATCTTTACAGTTCAATGTTCATTAAGTGAAAAACATAGAAAAAATACCAAATAAAGAATTGAGACAGTACCAAACGAAAAATGAGTCGATTATAACTAAATTAATGATAATATACATGTGGTTTTTCTAATTCAACTTTGTCGTTTTCTACGTTTCTGCGCTCTCATGATATTCATAAATGACATCTTTTCTGAAGCAACTATACACTTAACGAATCGGGTGCTTACTTTTTCAAACGCGTCTTTCGCTTGTACTTTTCCTTCTCTACTGTCAAAAGCACCAGAAGCATGTATATATATTCACCACTGTTGTAGATGGAGAAAACTAATAACACGACATAATAACATTATTTGACCCTATCACGATTATGTGTATCAACTTTCATTCTTTCTCCGGATGACTCGCTCTCTTCCTCCTGATTTCCATTTTCCCATTCTCATTCTCAACTACCTCATTTGCTGCATCGTAACAAAGCGTTTTCTGAAGAAAAGTCTCACCACAAACCTCTGTTAATTTGGTTTTGTCTCAAATAACCAGTTCTTGTCTACGAAGTTTACTCCCTTTCATTCACTCTTTCTCTCTATATTCACCTGTTCCATCGAAAGACTGCAAGGTCAATTAATTACCTAACCCTGTTTATTACCTAACTCTTCAACGGGGAAGAGTTTAGGTAATAAGTTAAAGTTGTAATAAGGTGTGTGTGCTGAGGAGTCTCCTGTATATGCAGTTTTTGAAGTACGTCTTTTCACGCTTCTCTTATGGGTCATGCCCCCTTATCATTTATTATTTAGGACTAAATTTAATTATTTTTATTAATTTGGTACATAATTTTTATTCTCTCATAATATTTATAATTTTCCTAATAACAACAAGCGAGCAAACGTTGACTGAAGTTGATCTTGCATGCATATGACCGTATAAAGAGTATTTTGGAAGAAGAAATATTCTAGAAGTATATTAATTTTCCCACCGATAAAGAGTATTTTGGAAGAAGAAGTATTCTAGAGGTATATTAATTTTCCCACCGTAGTTTGCTACGTTTGAATTTGCCACTTCTCATGTGACGTATAGCATATTTTACGATGTGTATAACTTTGATTCTCAAATTAGCAGCTGAATTATATTACCTTAAGCTTACTCTTTGACTTGAAATGTGTTGTTGAAAACTCATCCACATGTACATTGAAGTCTTACCAAATTTCATCGGCTCTTAAGCAATCGGGAAGATACCACGTGAAAATACCATCAAATTCTACTTCTGATCCTCATGTAATTGGGGAATCTAGCTTCATTATGTTTAAGAAGTGAAAATGTCATTTATAAGCTAATATCATTTATAATATTAGCAATTTATTTACAATATCATTTATAAGCTAAGTAGAAATGTCCTATATGAAGGGGTCCCCCTTCATATAGGACATTTCTACTAATCTTCGATCGAGGCGAACTATCGTGTTTGTATGGTTTTCTAACTTTTTTTATCTGTGTCCGGATAACCCCAGTTTCGGACCCTAAGTTTGATTTTCTATTACGTTACTCCAACAGAATATCATTTTCAGCATACACTACTGATAAAAAATTTGCCCATCTGATTAATTCTTCTAAAATATTTCGCACGCATTTTAATACGTCTTCTAATTTTAACTCCTACTATATATCCACCTAAATAATATTATAATTAAAAGTGTAAAAAAGAACAATTCCTCCTCCTAGTGACGTAGGGGATGATAAATTTCATGCTGAAGCTGGTGATTTGATGGTGTATCTGATCAAGTTACATCTACTCTTGTCCCAGTTATTTTCTGAAAAATAACATCGTTAATTATGTTCCTAGTTCCCAATCGCACATGTATTTTAATAGTAGTTTTTTCAGTTTTTTCTCAGAATCCGGGGCAGATTGGCAGGCTTGGTAGTACCTAGGTTTTTCACCTCACACACATGGGAAAATTGTTACAGCCGGATTTCATCTCGATTTTTTTGTAACGGAGGAGAAAACATTTATATTTGACTGTTACAACGTGTGGATAATTGAGTAATATAGTCAAGAACACCCATGTCCACTTAGATCAAAATAATCTGACACGTGTTGAGATTCAAGATCTCAGTCTCGTGAAAAACTCGAAAAGAGTACCAGGAGGACCCTCTACAAATCGGTTATTTTTATAAATTATTCTTTACTTCCGTTTAATGAAAATTGATAAACTGATATCTGCGATCACAAGACTTATTCCCGAACCTAGCTTGGGGGAACAACTAGTCCACAAAAAAGTATATGCGGCTGGGCCTTAGACGAATCATTCTGTAAAGCTATGGTGAACACGTTGAAACGAAACGCTTGGATGTCAGTACGTAGTATTTTTTTTTTGTATTTGAAGCATTGAAAAGAGTATTATGGTCATGCTATTCTGGACCAACTCATCATTGACGTTCCTATTAGGCTAAGTAAATAATCAGAGAACATCAAAAGTCTTTTGAAACAAAGTTGAGGTGTTCGTAGTTGGAAAGTTGGAAAGTTGTTTGCTAATCGTTCGAACTATGACATAGATTGTATACTTTGTATTACTTGCTTAGTTCATAGTTTTAGTCTAGAACTGAAGGACATTACTGTTATCGTAACTGAATAAGGTATAGTCTATAATAAAGTGATTAGACATATATTCCTGTTTTGCTGCATATATACCAGATGATTTAGCATGATTCAGTCTGATGAACAGTTGTACGCGAACACTAATACAAATTGTTTTAATTCAGGTCTCGAAGATGTAATTAGTGGTTAATGGAATAATGGTGTCCAGAAGATAATCTCAACGTAAACTCGACTTATCAGAGATAAAATAAACGTGTGATAAACTAAATAAAATGATGTCCTATGAGATACTAAGTTACCACCAAAAGTCTGAAAATTCTACATGAAGAATAAATTATCGCTAACAGCTGGGTGATGTAGAATGCGTAGTTTTTAACAAATCCTGTTTGGGATTTTGATCACTCCTTTTAGCTTAGAAAAAGTTCTCCAACCGTGTCATCCTCATTGCTCTCATTATTCGCTCCAGCATTCTTTGGGTTGCTTCTTTTACTCTAATGACTTACTATGCTCCTTGCTTGCACTCCCTACATTCCTAAATCACACGCTGTCCCAGATTACATGCTATGGCGTGCCATGGCAGCCATAGCCAACGCTTGTCTCGAGCTTGCGCCCGTGGAGGTCCTTCCCCATCTCGCCTTTCGTACTACTACTATGAGTCTCTTGAAACTATTAATCATTTAGTGATGGGAAACTCATCGCTAAAACACACCCCGTGGTAGTTTGAAACATTTTACTTCATAGTTCAAAACCGACAGACCCTACACTGTAGTCTATTAGTAAGGCTTGTTGGCAACTCCATCCGCCTGTAGCCCGGGAGGCATGGGGTCGAGTCCTCCTGCTGAGGGGACTCATGCTGTGCAAGGGCAACAGCACACGCACACGGCTGCAGCAAGCCCCACAGCGAAAAGAAACTTAAAAATAGATTTAATAAACAAATTAATCTCTTATTAGTGTCAACTTTCCCTGCATTATATCGCCTTTCCATCTTCGGACGAGAGATGGAATGATGCATTAACTCATGTATTCTGTATCAAAGTCTCGGACTTGTACGCGGAAGACGTACGGCGCTTTTCACATGGTTTTTCTCCATAACTCCTCGCAACTCTAAAATTGTGTGATATATAATAATAATAATAATATTTTACTAACAACTAATTCAATAATATATATTTATTTTTATTAAAAAATCATCTAGCCTCAGTCTCAACCAATGACGGTCCAAGATTTTCCATCTGCACTACTCGCTACTACTTTCTCTCTGCGGAAAAGCCCATGTTCCATGTGATATTTATTTATTCGAACTAAAATACTTGATAACGGATAGTGATAACCGAGAGTCCAGCAAAACCGCGACGCGACGCATAACAAGCCATGATAAGGAGCACGGACGAGGTATCCTAAAGTGAGGGAAAGTTGGCTGACCCGGGTTGTATCGCCGAGCATTCAATGTGCACATGGATTGAAAAGGTTCCCGTGCCCGGCTCCAATAACGGTCAGTGGACACCCCAATATCTTGTGTACTTGTTACTGTAGTGCTAGGTAGCACTGTCCATTAGGTAATATGTCCATGACATGGTGGGCCAGGAAAGCCGTATTCGAGGAGCAAACCCCAGTGGTGGAAAGTTAACACAGGTGAGGTCGGTTCTTGGAATACTCCAGAATGTAGTCTCCAGAAATTTACTTGAGTCTACCTCTAGTACGCTTTTCGGACTCGACTTCACCACTTCTTAACTTTATGGTACTTGATCACACTTTTGATTGGATGCAGTAAGTTTCGTATGTCAAAATATCACATCATCAAAAGATAAAAAAATAAAAACTATGCGTTAATCGTGAACTATGTATCTACACGGAAATTAATTTAAAACAGTTTTATAATATATTTTAACTCTTATTATCTTGATCCAGTGTCTTTACCTAATGATAAACTTGCTAATTCCAGTCAGGGGTGTGATCGAATAACACAAAGTTAATAGGGTCGGGTTAAATCCGAGAAACGTATTAAGGGTGGGTCAAGTAAATTTCAGTATAGTCTCCGACTTTCTTTCACGTGTTCAGAAGGGGAGCAAGGGCCAATACATACACTCCTGGTATGGCTGTTGTATGAAAACTGTTTTAGAAGGCTCCTAAATCTCCCCCGTAGCGGACCCACCTTCAAACTGGCTGGTATCGTACGTGCGACTGTGGACAACGACATGACTGACACCTTGGACATCGGTTTTCCTCGTTGTATGGCTAAGGACCGGATAGTTATGATCCTCGCACACCAACCTAGGAGAGACATGAGGACTTTACGGGGCCGTGTTCCCTAGGAGTTCCCCAACTTCCCACTAAGGCAGAAGTTAGCGGTAGCTGCACGAAGGAAGTGTGGAGAGGTGTGTGAAATAGCGCTCAAATAACTATCTCAGCTTGTCTTCTAAAAAGAAGAAGTGAGCAGTCGATTGCAGTACAGTGTACGTGAGGTACACGCGCATTTTCAACCACGTAGATGTTAGGGATATTAGCCTCTCGATTACAGTAGTCTCCTCACTGGCGGCTCGTGACGGACATTGAGTACACGTGGGCTGTAGGTAAGGCGTGTCTTCGCTCTCCTCGTCATGGAGGCGATGGGAAGTCCCGACTACTGGGCCCTCGATAAGGGCGGAAGGCTTTTAAAATTTAGCGGGCTTGTTCAGTTTCAGAATCAAGATACCGGTTACGAATGTTGGGAACCCATTATCTCTCGTCTGGTCAAAACGGGTACATTCTGAAATTGTGTCATTTTTGAAGACTAGTGAGCTGAACACGGAAAGAGGCAGTGGCTCTTTATTTTGACCGGGGCTGGAATTCGAACAGCCGGAATTTTTAAAGTTCAGCCGACCACCCGGACGGAAATCCCGGGAGATCATGTTGGAGAAAAGTCAAGTAGACACGCACCGATATCAAAGAAAGGGGTACCTGAAATAACTTTTCGTATTCACATTTTTAACTGGATTTTAACTTGTTGGAGTTACACCAGCGTCACATGCACTTATTGCGGAGTTTCAAAGCACAGGTTTTCGCTTGGTTGTTTCAAGCAAAGTCTTAATTATTTTAGAAAATAACGTTTGGAAATCACTTACCTTGGGAGGTGGGTGACTTGAAAGATGACATAACATAAAGATCCATCGTTCTTTATTTTTCGTTAATATTTGCTTGTGAGGGATGAAAGTCACATAAATTCAAGTAGGGAAGTTAACTTTACGGAATCTTTAGCAAGAAGGGCAAGCACAACAAGCTGATGAAAAAGTTTATAGATAAACTGGAAAGTAATCTTTTGCTTTCAGTGAATGTGAATCCAAAGTGCACTTATAGGAGAACGGAGGAAAATGATAAATATTTAAATAATTCACAAAACAATCATGAGTAATTGGTTAATAATTATTTTCAAAATTATTTAGTGAAAAATACAGTTTACTAAAGCGTAGAGTTTTGAAGAAGAGTGTTGCTCAACTGGGTTTGCAAAACATGATAAACTTTTCGAAATTTACTTTACTAAATCTAAAGTATTAAATTTAAATCACTAAAATTAAAACCTAATTAGTAAAACTGATTACAAATGATCACTTACTACACAAATCCATAAGTAACACACGCAGACAAAACTTGTACCTGGTATATAGACCTGTGCTTCTTAAAAGTAAAAATAGTTTTAATTTTTAAGTTTTAATTTATAGTTTAACTTTTCCAAGAAAAACAATTAGGACATAAATTAAAACTCTTTGGATATTCTTTTCTTCCGAACTTGGAAAAAATGAATAATATACAAAGAAGTCCGGTTCACAGTAAACAACAATAAAGTTAATTCATAATGGAATACAGTCCTTTCATGTGATTATAAAAATTGTTGCATCCTTGCATATATATTCACCTTCTCCATCCTTTGATAAAAAGGAGATAAATTTAATTTGTTACTTAACCTTTCTTGTCGAAAAATTAAGTAATAAAGTAAATTAATTAATATATAATTAGTCACCGAATTTTCTGACTTGTATCTTTGAAGAGTTCCAGTCTACTCATGTCTTGCTTTCTCGTATCGCTCTTCTTTGTAAATATTTAATATTATTAAAATTTTAATATATTCTACAATTTAATATAATATTATCTATTTTTGATAATATAAATGAAATTGGATACCGACTGAAATAAATCTATTCAAGGAACTTGCGGTGTATTACCTGGATGTAGAACTGATTCCAAGCATAACTGGAATCGGTCTCCACCAAGAGGTATGTCTCTATTTCTTTTTGTTCTTTGCTTCTCTCCGCTCTCAAACTGAAGAAGCATGCATATAATATATGGCTAGTTCTCCAGAATATGTGGTCATTAAATTCGATCATCGCACAAATATATAAACAGTGGACTCGTAGGAGTAACGATAGAAATGATAAAACTAATGGAGACTCGCATTAAGAATTGATTAATATATCACCGGCAGGTAGTAAAGATATCACTTTGACGTGGCGGAAGATGCTGGAGCCACGCGTTATTTGTACTTGAGTCGATCCTTGAATCCGCCGGAGATGTACACGCAAGTAAGTGCTTACGGAGTTTGGGTGCCGGGGAAATCCGGCAGCTTATGGAAATACCATCCGTCAGGAAGAGAAGCAGAATGGACAAGAACTAGAACTCTTTGTACTGGCCCTACAACTGTCGGTATATCACCTCGCTAGATTCGGCTCAAGAAATATTGTTACTGATTATCTTGAGCCTCCAACGAACACGCCGAATATGAGGTGCTTTGTTTCTCCCGAATGAAACTGCGACTGCTTGGGCCCTACTCCCCCAGAACGATAGAGAGAGAGGTCGCTCAGAGTTCCTTTGCTTTTGCTGCACAGAGAGCCTGAGGAGATCTAGAGCTGTTGCGTTCCGGAGGCGGGGTGAGATCGGCTGTTTCATCGATCGATCCGGTGGGAGTTCGTGCTGTGATTGCAGCGAAGGAGTCGAGATTTGGTAGGCTTGAGATCGATGGATCCAGACAGCGTCGCCAAAGCTTTTGTCGAGCACTACTACAGCACTTTTGACACCGCGAGAGTGAATCTCTTGGGGTTATATCAGGATTCTTCTATGCTCACCTTCGAAGGTGAGAAGATTCTAGGCGCGCAGAATATCACGGCAAAGCTAAACAGCTTGCCCTTCCAGCAGTGCAAGCACAACATCTCTACGGTAGATTGCCAGCCTTCTGGTCCTGCCGGTGGGATGGTTGTGTTTGTTAGTGGTAACCTTCAATTACCAGGAGAGGAACATTCGCTGAAATTTAGTCAGGTATTTAAGCTGCCTCCTCTTCTTTTTTCTGCATGACCTAGCTCATATTCGGCGTAGTTGACTCTTCTCCTAGTTACAACTGATCACTGGTGGGTAGTGGTATATACGCGGTTGTTGTTAGCACTGCCAACAGTATGTTACTCTGATTAACTGCTTTTCGTTTGTTCCGGTGTCGTTAGCCATTCGTATTTTGCATGTAGTCCTTTATAACAGTAGTAAAATTCCACGCCCATTTTACCTAGTTTGCTCAGCTTTGTCGGGCTGATTAATATCCTGTATGAGCGGAAGGATGATACAGCGTAACAAATGTTTCTTTTGTTTCTTCGTTTCTGTACGCTTGATGTTCTCCGGGTGCCCGGTTGGAATATGCTCATTGGAATGCTCTGCTCCACGTAGTGTCTTGATTGGAATCCACAATCTTCCCTTAGGCCTGCCACCCGTTTTACTCCTACCAGAAACACCGAAACTTGCAGTTCGCTCAAAGAAAGCGATTGCAGGTGTGGCTTTGAGCCTTGTGAGGACTTCGAACCTAAATTGGAAAGTTTTACGATGAGCGAGATCCAATGGGACTGTAGCCATGTGTTGTATTGCTTGCAGACGCGCGTTTCAAGAGAGATGGAAGTCCATGAGCTCATCCTTATATTTGACTTGGATTTGTGCAACCAAACTGGACTAGGCTGCAAAAACCCATGCATATGTCCAGCATGCACAAAAATGTCGAACGACAAAGGGCCTCAGGTCACTTTTGTGTCCTGCGGTTTTCGTTTTGGGACAATTCAGTGACTCTATTGGTCTTTTCACCCAATGAAGATAGTCAGATTATCACATTCCGTTCTGCCTGTATTATGGTTGATGATTGACGTTGGAATTAAAGGATTGAGGGTGGTAAATCCCTCTCCCATTCAGACCTGACGAAGAAAGCAATTCCATAAAGTTTCTCCAGGGACTAACGTATGGAATGGAAGTTACGTTCCATAACTTTGTAACTTGGGTCCGTAACTTTGTAACTTGGGTCCGGTTCTTCTTCACATCAAGTTACAATATTCACGAGTAAATACGTGCACTTATTACTGTTTATAGTTGAGGCAGATGGCAAGATAAAGGAATCTGCCTTGTACCTTAGTTCTAGTGATTCGGGGCCGTTTCCGGGATGCTTTGCATGACACTAAATAATTTTACTCCAAACGTGATGCAGATGTTTCACTTGATTCCCACCCCAACAGGAAGTTTCTATGTCTTCAATGACATCTTTCGGCTCAACTACGCCTAAAGGACATTGCTATGGGTATTAATCGTTCTTTATACATTTGCTCGTGCTGTGTCTTCGAGGGAATGTACATTTGCTTGTACTATTTGTCATGACTGGTACTGTTTTGCTAATCGAAAGATTTCTAGTATTTGATCATCAAAGAATGTTTAAATATCTCAAGTTAGGTTTGAAGACTGATCAACTATTCAGTTCTTACCACTCGTTCGACCAGTTGTTTGACGGCTGTTTGTCTGGAAGATTTGCTCATCTTTGCCTCTCGAACTTTCCGTGCAGATTTCAGTCAGTAAAGATTTTGTGGAAACATGCAAATGTGCAGCCAGTGCCCCAAGGTGTTACGGAGCTTGGCCGGGACTCTGAGATAGTTGCTCTTGTCTGCTTAGCACACCAACGAATCTACTCCAGCGACTCTCTGGACGTTCATAGTGAGGTTTAGGCAGGATTGCCGGACGTTTGACTGTTTTCTTGTTCTGACCTGAATCTTACTTTCAGGATAGGATGTGCGTTTTGCCTCGAGTGCATATTGTTAAGTAGTTGCTGGTACACTTGCTTGTATGCAGTACATGGCCAAGGAATGAGTGGGTTGATGTAATATGATATCTTGGAACTGTTTATGAATACTTGTTCTTTCTCTGTCCCACAACAGAATCCACTTTTGCTCCAAGTGGCCATTTTCATGAAAGTATTTGCTGACAGATTTGTATTGATTGAAGCTGTTCTATTCATCATGAATGTAAGATAATCATACGTATTTTCCTGGGTAAATTCGCTCATGGATCGGAAACAGAATTATCATTTAGCTTACTCATGTACAACCACCCCGATGCCGTGAGGAAGAAGCGCAATGGCGAGTTCAAGGCCGAGGCTAACGCCAGAGGCGAGATGGTTCACACCAAGAGACAGCCTGAGGATCCAAAGCCCTAATTAGCTCTTAGGGAGAGCGCTCTCCTGGAGACTGTCACCTCCACCTGTTACGATGTCTTCAGCAGACCTCCAGGAATTTAGTTACTCAATGTGTGATGTTTGCCGACTATTTAGGACGCAAGCTTTCCATAAATGCAAATAAAGGGTCTTTTTAGTGTCATCGGAGATTTACCGTGCTCAGCTACCTGGTGCTCTGGACACGTGAGGGTTTGGTTGTGCTCTGACATGCGTTCGAGTTCACTTCTTGGGTCTAGCTCCATTTGTGGCGAATCGAAGCTCATTCCAGTGTGGTGGGCAGGCATTAGTCTCTGATGGCGGGGTAGTTTAGTACTTGCGTGACTAGGTGTCACGACGTTTCTTGACAGGGGAGATTTTGTCTCCCGAAGGTCTGCAGAGACGTTCGAAGTGGTTAATCTGTCACTGAGAGGGCGTACTTGCAGTGCAACATGCAAGGAGAGCCATATGCAAATTACTTTGGCCCGTATTCTGCTACAAACCTTTATGCAAGGGTTTCAGGCAATACTGGGAAAAGTCTTGTGGAAAAGTACTCGTCCGGGGGGTTTTGAGTAATACTTCTGCCAGGTAGAGTTGTAAGGGCACGGGACGCGTTGCTAGCTGGATTTGTTGCTACGATTTGTTGCGCTCCAGGAGAGCACGTGAAATAAGGCAATTACGAAAGTAGTTATTACAGTAGGTGATGCCTCTTCAGGTGAGGTGCGCCAGTTGTTTGTAGAGATACTTGTTTGTAGAGATACTGATTTTTTGATCTCCGACATTATAGGTGCGACAGGCGATTTTAGAGCTACTGATAGCGGGGCTTAGCCCCGATGTTATTCCCTCCGGGGTGGTTGTTGCTTGGCCCTTCGGGTCCTTCTTTTCCTTCTTTCGTTTGCTATTCTTTGGGTCGCGTTTTTCCTCCGTTAGTACAAACACCAAGCACCTTACGCGAGCATAGCAGTATCTAGCAGCAAGGACGTGCGAAGAATAAGAGAAAACGAAATTCACTGTACAAGGTCGTTGGGGATGCTATGCGCTTGAACAAGAGAAAGAAACCTCTGCCATCAAGCCTAATGAGGTGAAGAAGAGGTTTTGCAAAGTATATAAGTTACCTTTGAACACCTGCAGAATGCCCGTATTATCTCAGACGTATGAATAAACGGGGATTCACTTGGGGTCTATACAGCCGAGTGAATACTCCGTCCCCAGCACCGTGAGAATATTGAGGAACGAGCACGATGCGTGCACCTTCCCAACTCACTTTATTTGTGGAAAGATATAATGCATTGCAACTGCAAAACAATTTGTCAAGTTGTGCTCTCGACAACGGAAAAGTATGTTTGAAACAAGGAAAAAATTTTGCATTCGTGCTCCATCACGGTGCTTTGGTTTATAGGGCGGAGGAAATGAAAATTGGACACCGGAGAGGACAAGTGTACTCCACCTCTGTGAGCAGTTATAGCTGGGGAGGAGATGAGCTGCCTTTGTCGACGGTGATTGAAGGTGTCTCACGGACATCATCGTAGTCTTAACGTATTAGTCCGGTGCTCCTGAAACGAAGTGAGAGAGGTGCTTTTACTTGTTGCATATCTGGGAGGCAAGAAATGCGAAGCGAGTGAAGGTACAAGGATGGAAAATTCAATCTGGAACATACAGAAGTTCCAGCGGGGAGCGCGCGCAGCAGGCGTGTGTCTCCTTTTCAGCTGCGTTACCTTCTTCTACGTGAACCTCAGGTCGGGGCGTCCTTGCTCTCCATCTTTTCCATATTTTTCCATATTCGTGGCACTCTACTATCCCTCCAGCTTCTTTCTCGTCGGAATCTGTGATGTTTCCCATGCCCAAACCTTTAGAAAAGATTAAGAAGCATGAATCTTCCCAGCGGCATCCGCCTTCGGTCGTTCTAACAAATTTTGTGCATTGTACTACATTATCGAGTTACTTGCTGTTGTTGTGCTTTCCTACGGAGTGACGTTGAATATCTCCTGGAGCATAGCAGGCATCTCTAACTAAGTGTAGGCAACTCTCAGGTTATGAGGTTCCTGCACAGAGATAATGCTCTTATCTTAGGGTTGATGGAATTGACAGAAATGTCTAATTTCGGCTTATTCAGTTGCTGGTGTTTTGATCTGACAGCACGAGAACTGGTATTCCAAGAAAGTCGAATCCATACAGCGCGTATCCCGCTGGAACCGACCTCCTCTTTGATGCTACCAAAGTAGGTACATCCGCTTGTTGATGCGAAGACAGTGATCTTTTGTAGCTTTTGTTCCATCTGCTAAAACAATGTTGCAAGAAATTGCCTGACCTGATCTTTACGTTCGAGTGGAATTTGTTAATGCTTCTTTCGAACTTGTTAGATTCTCTCTGTTAGCTTTTGAGAAATCTCCTCTCTTGATCATGTCAAAGCCGATATCGCTGTTTCTCTGAGAGGATCGTTCGTTTGATTCCATTGACTTCATGGTGAATGACTAAACCGTTAGCTTGGATGGGGAGCGTTCTTGTCAATTTATTTGAGAATTCATAGTCCAAGTTCTAAACAGGATCATAATCGTTATGAGTTGAGGCTCAAACCTAAGAGCTTTTGATTGATCCTTTGCTTGCTGTCAACAGTTGTACAAGTCCGCTCTGAGCAATGTATTTGAAGAGGAGCAGTGGGGTCCCTTGGAGTTTGGTATCATGGCCAAGCATTTCGAACGGCAAGGAAAAGATCCGTACGCTTATCATTCGGTCAGTACCATAATCTCGTCAGCTTTGGTTCAACTCCTTTTCTGTCCGATAGCAGGAGGTTGGGATGTCTAGCCTTCAAGCGTAGTCCATGCACATTGACAAACTTCGTCTCCTGCAAAACTAAATGGATCAAAACGGGTCAGATTCCAATGCTCGTATGGATCCAGCATCCCTCGGTTCACACAGCTGATTACTGTCAGGAGGGGTGCTAACATCTGCTGTTACTCACGTGGCATACTGTGCAGATGTACATGGAACACATTCTTTCAAATGGAAGGATGACAAGTCCTAGTTTATAGTGGATCATGTATGTAATGGATCTCTTTGAAGGTGGATCATCCGTCTCTAGTTGAATTCTCATCGCAGTCATGACATTACTATGGTTCGTTCGGATACTGGGATGCTCATGTCGCTAGCAATCATACCGAGAAACCCAATTAGAGGACTTCAAGTAGGTACGAATTGTAGTTAAAAGGCCTCATACTTTGTCAGAAATCACCACATTGGTGCGTATCCAGATTAGAGATGGTACACCGAAACATAGGGAGAATTCACTCGGTGATACAAAGCAAGAGAATGAGAAGGCTGAAGTATGGGAAGGGTAATACAGAGAGGCAAAACTGTTGCTAAGTGAACGTGTATCCAGATATGGTAATGTTGCTGCCCCGTTCGGAAAGCATATACCAAGACTGCAACAGCAATGCTAGAGTTTTCGAGGCAGGAGGAGGAGAAGTCCTTAATTTACCTGTACATTGTGATACCATACCTCAGAGAGCCTTCCGGTTTTGTGGTGAACCATGCAGTACAATCCAAGCTTTGACATAATAAACATGCTACCGTGGATCAAACTGGACTGAAGAGTGTCCATTACTGGACCCTAGCACGATTATGTGTATCAGATTTCATTCTTTCACCGAGTGATGTCTCTGTCCATCTTCTTTGTTTTTTATTCTCTACTCTGTAATACATTGTAACAAACTGTTTCTACAGTTCTTGGTTGGTTTTGTTTACCATGCCCAGTTCTCTCCCTTAAAGTTTATGCCCCTTATGAATATGACCTTGACTGATTGAATCTTGTAAGTTGATGTTGGTCAAAATGGATAAAAAAGCCACCTCATTTAGATTATACGTGGAGAAAATTCCGGAAGTTCTGTCCTAGTGTGTTATGCTTGAATTCCACTTCTCCATGACATTTTTCGTAACTTACACAAATTCTTGTCGGATCAGAGGAGTATAGTTCCATTCCTACGTCTAAATATGCTTACTCTTGACTTGAATGTGTTACTGAACACTTATCAGCATCTAGTTTAGCAATCTGGCCCGGGAACTTATTAATGGCACCTATGAATCATATATGTACTAATAGTAAAGGGATTAAAGTAACGGGTATGGTTTATAATACCAGTAGGTTGTGGTTTAGAGATAATAAGTAGGGTTGAGGGGTGAAAAGTAGGATTTAGATTGACAATACTTAGGGTGTAAATTTTGAAGTTTAAATTTAATTTCAATCAGTTTAATTTTTTAATTTTTTAGGTTAGAAGTATATTAAGGTTTAATGTTATATTTAATCACCACTAACCCAAAATAGTGTCTGTTAGATGTCGAAATATTAGATCTGCATCATCTAAGGGTGATGTATGCATTGACTATTAGAATGGATACCCAGAAATGGGTATATCCCGATCTAGGAATATATTGAATTCGTGGTGAGACATGAAAACATTAAAGGAAACACTCGATTCAGTGAATTTATCTTTATATATGATTATCTCGTGTGGTTTTCTGTAACAAAGTCTATATATGTAATAGACGATACATGGAGCTTGTGTTTTACGTTCATTCAGTCATTGTATTGGTCTTGCCACCCACTTAGATAGTAATATTATCATATTTCTAACCTGTCCATTTCGAATCTCCCCGTGTTGATAAATGAACATGTAATCATCTCTAGTTGAGAAATTGTTCTTTTCCGAATAGTGAGTGTAACATACCACTGCACCCAGTTTATTTTATGGTGGATAAGTTTAAATCGTATTAAATCATTGCAGGACTGAGGGCGGTTTTAGATGCTTCCCGTTCATACATGGCCAAAATAGCGATCGGTGAAGAGAAGAAAACCAACAAGCGAAAGCATAGAAATAATTGGTTGGTGATCTCGATATGCATGCTTGATGGGGAGTTAAATTTGAGATAATATGGTGCACAATCTCAGACTGTCTTTTCATATATACAAATCATTTTACTTCCAAAGAAAATTTGAATATGTTATTGACATATATGTATTGATTACATTTTATTATAGACTACTTGCATGATAAATGAAAATATAATGTACCTGTTAAATATTACATCCCAACTAGAGTTCCAAAACGAACCCTGTCTCGCTTTAGACTCAATAATGGCAGCTTGGTTCGGAGCAGATGAATTTCTGCCGTTAAACACAAGGCATGCACTTGGTGCGGCTTAGCCTTTTATTGTTAGTTAAATGAAATAACGTTGGGTGATGGTTTTCTTATGACTGATCTCCATTTTGACATTCTAGAATCTTCTTTTCGTATCCAATAACATTTTGATTTGCTAGAGCCTTTCTCCATAACCACCTCGACCGCTATGACCTGACTTTCTTCATAATCGCCTTCACTTGTACATACTTTGGAGTCGAGATCGTATCAAAGTGGACCTAGAGCCTAGGGGGGATTGGAGCTAGTTATGATCAGTTGTACCCTTTAACCAATTGACTGGTTCGACTGTACCCTCAACAGAATTTTGTTTCTTGATTGTATCATTTACATGTTGTGTCTTGTTCGAGATCGCTAAATTATAATTTGTCAGAATTGAGATACCTTCATCGTTTTCGAGTCCAAGTTTGTTGATGTGATACTACAAGAGATGGCCATGTTTGGTAATTCATTGTTACATGAACTGATGATTACATACAAGGTACTGACTCAATAAGCATCCCACATCAATCAAGGAGATAACAAGGGGGTTAATAAACCTTGTAATGTCAAGTACTATCGTTATGACATTACAAGACAACATGATCGTCACTAGCGAAATATAACAAGTCAAGAAATGAAACTGTTTCATTGTGAGATACAATAGAGCCGGTAGATTAAAGGGGTACAGTCAAGCAATTCTTGGATATGTGTCTACTTACTTAGGATTAGAAAGCTCCTCTTATTTAACATAAAGTTGTAAACTGTTTTACTTCAAAACACTAATTTCACAAGCTGAAATTTGGTGTAGAAGTCCATAAGGACTTACTGCGAGCTATTTAGGTGGCAAAAACTCATATGATTTTTAACAAGGGAAATTTAGTGGATGTGAACTTATTAAAAGCCACAGTTGTGGCTGAAAGCAAACCACTCCGCTACTATGGAAAATAACTGCATCTTGACAATCCCCTTTTTCAATGTTTCGGGACTTTCTCACTACTCTATAATATCTTCAATTTAATCTTTTTCTCACTACTCTATAATATCTTCAATTTAATCTTTCTTAAATATAATGATTATAACTAATAATTACTATTAATTACGGATGGAATTTGGTGGAACTGGGTTTTCTTTGTATATAGTAGAGTGGCTAAGTGCAAAGCCCAGACGTATTTCTACCGCGGGCTAACCCAGAGGAAAAAGGAAGAAGAAAGGGAAGAACGCGAACC
This sequence comes from Asterella californica, assembly GCA_036924285.1. NCBI lineage: Eukaryota > Viridiplantae > Streptophyta > Marchantiopsida > Marchantiales > Aytoniaceae > Asterella > Asterella californica. Next base: position 24,230,325 of record JAYKYS010000006.1, on the reverse strand, counting down.
CTAACCCTAGCTTGATTGGCATCTGAGCCGTCAGAGGGGCATCGGACGGGGGAAACGCGTACTGTGGACCGAACTGGACTCCTTCCATCGTCACCTTTGTAGGTGCGAGCGCCTTGCTCTCTCTTTCTCTCTGTTTCGCTCGCTGCTGCTGTTGAGCTCGTGGATCGTCGAAGCTCTGTGAATTTGGGGAAGAATCCCGTTTAGTATCGCAGCGAGGAGCTATGCCGGCAGGTCATGGTTTGAGGTCTCGTACGAGAGACTTGTTCTCTCGTCCCTTCAGGCATAAGGGTTACATTCACTTGACCACTTATTTGAGGAACTACAAGATCGGCGACTACGTCGACATCAAGGTGAATGGAGCTGTGCACAAGGGTATGCCCCACAAATTTTACCATGGCCGAACTGGAGTCGTATGGAACGTTACCAAGCGCGCCGTCGGTGTCGTTATGAACAAGCAGGTAGGCGCTTCTCGTCGGTTTTGCTTTCGTGCTGTTAGGGTTGAGCATATTTGTGCAGATTAGGTTTACGAACCATTGTCAAAGGGTCCCTACCTGGGACCGATGGGGATCTTTGACACTGTTAACACGCGTTCAGTCTCGAATTCTAGTAACGGGCTCAAAACTGTATATGAGAAAGCTTTATCCTCCTCCCTTTCCGACGCGGACTTTGCTGTGCTCTTCTGTGTATTGATCTTTCCTGTAGTAGGAATCACAGTTGTCGAATTTCGGCATTATTTGGTGTTACCTGCGACTGACTTTTTCATTCATAGAGGTCATTACCACGTTTTAAAGATAGGATTCGGGGTAGGTTGGCTCAGTTGGGTGTGGAATAAGTAACGAGTTCGTAAAATTCTTTGGTTGTTTCTGTCTATCTTTGCCTGTTACATCTTGCCCCTCAGCATCCTCTAACCTCTCATGTCGAACGCGTTTGATTCCGTCATTGATCGATTGAAATAATTAAGCCAGCTTCAGCTCATTTTGGATTTGGAGTAACGCGGGTTTGTATCAACAGGTCGGAAACAGAATTATCAGGAAGCGTATTCATGTACGGATTGAACACGTGCAACCATCGCGATGCCGTGAGGACTTTATTGCCAGGAGGAAGCGCAATGTAGAGTTGAAGGCTGAGGCCAAGGCCAGAAACGAGAAGGTGCACACCAAGAGACAGCCTGAGGGCCCAAAGCCCGGATTCGTTCTTGGGGAGAGCGCAGTCTTGGAGACCGTCACCCCCATTCCTTACGATGTCGTCAACGATCTCAAGGGAGGATATTAAGTATTTTACACAACGTCTGATGTTCGGACTTTTTTGGACGCAAAGTCTCACTCAGAATGCGAATGAAGGGTTTACTTGTTGGATGCTCTTCCGTGTAATTGAAAATTTTGAACAATGAATCGTGTGCAGCTACCTGGATGCCCTGCACACGTAAGAGTTTGTTGTGTTCGGATATGGGTTGGAATTCACATTTACTTCGTGGTTCTTTGTCTAGCTTCATGTGGTGGCGAATGGCGCACATTTTAGTATGGTGGAAGAGAAGGGCACTAGTTGTGATGTCGGAGAATTTTAGTCCTTGACTGACTAGGTGGCACGAAGTTTCTTAGCAGGGGAGTTCGGTGTCTTGTTCCGGTAATTTTCGAGAGACGATAATAGTTAGTCCACATTGGAGTGGTTATTCTGTCATCTCAGAGGGCATACCTGCTGTGTAACATGCGAGGAGAGCCAGGTGCAATTACCGTGGCCTGGATTTTGCTAGAACTGTTAAAGGGTTTCAGGCAGGGTCGGGGATACTCTTATAGAAAATTTTCTCGTTCAGGGGATTCAGTGATACTTCTGAACGACCTTGGGTTCTACCAGGTAGACTTGTGCATCTGAGCACGGGAAGCACTGGGAGGTGGATCTATTGCTGCGTGACGTAAGTTTGAAACGCCTGATCTTCTCCGGAATAAAGTTAAGCAAAACTGGAGATTGGGAAGGCTGATGGTAAGTAACAATTAGTGGATGAGAAGGTCGTTTAATATGAGCACTTACAGATGTTGATCTTGGGTATGCACGGTTAGTCTGATTTCGAGGGTATTTCAGATGACTTGGTTAAGCTTCTTTTCCTGTCCTAGTTGTCTCTCTTGACTTCGTAGCTTGTTCTGCATAAGGAAGTTAAGGGAACAACGCAAATATCGGGATCAATCCGAAGTAACAACAAATTCCCACTGCGAAGTGAGCTATATCACGGTTATGATTCTTGGGAGTGCGGAACTTGTTTGATTGTACCCACAGTAAATGAGTCGACTTGCTGTTATAACTGAGGAATGCGACGAAGATTTTTTTTAAACTCATGGTGAACTCTGTCGTGTCGTGTTGTATAAACTATGGGAGTGACAGAAATGAGGTGGCAGGTCCATGTGGCTCTCGTCTGAGGGTACGTGAAACAAAGCACCTGGGAACAAATTAAATTACCAAAGACCACCGTAGCGTAGTACGAGGCAGTAAAGGAGATAGTTTCATTTGTTTAGTTGAAGGGAACCCTGCTCATCAACTCTTGGGAGGAGAAATCTTGCGAGGAGAAATGATCTTCGCCATGGAAGAGTTTCATGTCAAAATCGTTTCTAAAATCGTCACTTGATAGCGTGGAAACACGGGGAAGTGAAATGAAGCCAACACACTCCATTCGCGTAACAATCGCGACAACTCCTGCTAAGTTACTCTCTCCAAGATCTACACATCATATACGCAAGGAAAAAACATAAAGCAAGAAGTTTGAACGAGTCGAGAGGAAAAGTTAATTGGCTCTTGTTTATCCACTGCGCTGGTGAAGTGAGGTGAAGGAAGGACAAACACAGAAGGAAATCAGTGTGATAAACCTCGGTTAAGGGCATCTCCACCGGAGCACTGTAAACCGTCTCGGTAACCAGTCGCCCTCTTTGCTTGATGGATGAGAAAAGACAGTAAATGGCACATTTCACTGTAAATTGGTTTCGAATCTTGTTCCGGTAAACATCCACGCTAAGAGCATCTCCACCGGATCACTGTATATGTCTCGGCACGATAAAAAGGCCCGATAACCAGTCGCCTTTTTGGCGTGTTGGGTGAGAAAAGACAATAAATGGCAGGTTTTCACTGTAAATTCTTCTCGAATGTCGTACCGGTAAACGTTCACGCTAAACTTGAATACCATGTCAAGTTTTGAGGAGACTGGAAACTGCTACTTCCCGGGCCATTTCCAATGTTCGGGTGGAGATGCCCTAAGTGTTTTGATGAGACTGGGATTTGAGGAGACTGGAAACTGCTACTTCCCGGGCCATTTCCAGTGTTCGGGTGGAGATGCCCTAAGAGTTTTGATGAGACTGGGAACTGGTACTTCCCCGGGCCATTTCCAGTGTTCGCGTGGAGATGCCCTAAGGTTGACAGGTGCCTATTGCGCAGACTATACGAGCATCTACCGTATTCGTCCAAACCCCGGTGAGCCTATTAAGAGCTCCTGTAACCAAGAGTTGGTCTTTTGGCAAGTTTACTCTCAGTCAGCACAAAATTTAATGTTTACTGATGATTAAACTTTCATACCAGAATGGCATCTGTGAAGGAGTGGGTTAAATCAAACTCTCTCCTAGCTTTACACTTTGTAATTCACTTCATCACCTTACTGTTTAGTATTGACAGAACAACAAAGGAATGAAGTTAACAGAGTTTTTGGGACAAAGGAGAGTATTTTCTGTAACCTCCATTACTGAACGAGGAAAGAAAGAATATCACTTTACTTGCTTTGAACGCACACGGGGGTTTTAAGAAGCGAGACATTTGCTTCTACTTATTCTGTATCTGGGAGGCAGGAAATGCGAAGGGATGGAAAACTCAATAGTTAAGCTGAGGAGCTACTCAAATCTCTAAATTAAATCACATCGTATGAACGCTTGTGGGTGAAGCGTCAAGCTTGCAGCCCGCTTATAAGTTGTATGGTTTTCGTTGCACCAAGTTAGAGCATCGAGGAATCACGTGCACATCTTAGTTGACATTTTCTCTCACAATTGAACGTGGGAACGTCTCATGGGGATGTTCGAAAGCAAGCAAGTAGAGACAGCAACAATCGTCGAAAGAGAAGATGGAATAACAAGCTACACGGAAGAAAATACAAAACTAACCAAGTGTGATGCGGTGATATCACAACTGCAGAATTGTTTTTCCGTTGGTACATGATCCTCCTATGCGCATCGACAATTTGGAGCAACCTTGAACACGAGATACCGTCTGGCGCACATATACAGAAGGAGCTCAAACCTTGTTTTCTCGAGGAGTCAGAGTTCATAAGGAAACCTTCACCATATCCAGACTAGATGATTCACAATGGTGAAGAGAGTGATATACATTTTGACGGTCGATGCACGACAGTCACTCCGCGACACTGATTGAATGTGTGTAGTGAAGAGTAGTAATACAATATCTTGTTCTGTGACTGCTTTGAAATTTGATAAGATGTAACTGAACTAGATATAATCTACTTGTCAAGATTACAATTGAGTTTATTATCAAGAGAGAACTGAGTTCACAATTTGAGTTCATTATCATATGAATGAACTGATTTATGTTATGTTGTCATTCATGTGCACAAAAGAGAAAATCTATGATTTCACAATGTTCCCATACTGAAACGTACGAGACTTGCGCTAATGTATTTGTGACTTGATCAACCGCCCCAGTTCATATAAACAAGTCTACATATTTTTTCGGCAAAATCCTGAGACCATTCTCCCTTCGAATCGTAGTATGATGAAGCGGCAAAACAGTAATAATGATATGTGTCACAGTTCATATGACTTACATCACCCATCTCGAACCATATCAAGAACCGCAAGCTTATATGTTGTGATCCATGTCTTAGGATAATCAACATATGGGAGCAGCTCGCATATGTTATACTCAACTTGTGGTTGATGTTACAAGACTTGTCATTGTTATACATAATTTTCTTTTCAGAAACATGATACAATAAGTGATCTGTCTGAGCTTCCACTCTGAGAGAACACCCTGCATTTTGAATTCAGACCACTCGATGCCTACCTCTACAAATGGCTACATGTGGAGGAAAACATTCACAGTGGCTGTAGTTCCTGTAAGACAAAAGCAGGAAGTGGGTGCATGTAAAGGGAGAACCAAGAATACAACATATATATATACCAAAGATTGGTGTCCCAAGTGGTTTAGCCTACAGTCTTCTAAGAGAAAGGTAGTGGGTTCAGTCTCTTGCGAGGTAGGAAGTGCATGCTGCTTCAAACTATTAATGAAGCTTCTGGTCTTGAGTCCCATTGTGGTGGACTCACATGGACAGTCTAGACATGGATAGAATTTTATTTTAATAAATTTCTAATAGTATTTATTATATTCTAACATTAGATAATTTTTTTTAAAGATCTATATGATTCCACACATGGTTTTGTAATAATGTTGTACTGTCCTCTAGAGTCTCTCACTCGCTCCTGCTCTATCCTGTTCTCTCCAGGTTGTCTAGCAATCGGTAGTTCATGCACGTGATGCAAAGATCATTTAGAACTGAACATATACGAAACAACACATTGTTCTTAACACAAGTTTAGGTTTTGAAACTTAATTGTGATAAGGTACTAACATAGACCAACTCTTGAAGGTCAATTCAGCTTGCTTTTCAAACCAACCTCTAATATTCATGTTTATGTGATGGGTGCATTGATCGTAAACTGTATTGAGAAAGACATTTGCAATGGCACTCTCGAATCCCTTCTGCTTGTTTGTTATGATGATTCTTTCTAGTGTCAAAACACCCCAATTGGTTACCGAACAAGTGACAGAATCAGAGCCATTGCATATTCTAGAATGATCGCATGATTCACTCCATGTAGCACTGAAGCCATAAATATCTGACTTGGAACTTTTGGTTTTTGATGTGGCACACGTCTAATGTTAAATTTTGTCTTTTGACAAAATGGAAGCACAAGTCTGCAAGCAACGTGCGATGAATGCTATACGAAATACTGGGGGTTACTATCCTAAGTTTTTCATTGACAGTAACCATTAGATCTACTATAGGAATATGTCTACACAAGAATATGATATAATTCTTACCTTACAACCACTCCCTCACATGTTCTCTTGCACATCACACAGACATATATAAAGGTATGCTTATGGTAAGTACATCTGATCTCGTACTTCAAGTGAGATGGGTACATTTTGAACAATAGCTACTATGTTGCTCAACCCCGTGCCAAGGAATTCAGAGTCAGAAGTCGCCTATCGCCGTATTATGAGATGAGTAGGGCAAGTATGTGCGATAAATATATTCTTTTGGGTATCTTTACAGAATTCTATTATAATTTATAGTGAAAATATACCTTTATTACTTTGGATTTGAATTAAGCTGACTCTTATATTATGATAAAAAGTTCACAATTCACAATTATATAATATAGATAATATATTGGTTTGTTTATTGATATTTTGTTAATTTGATTATACCATTCATTAAAAAACTAGTTTTTATTGTAAAAAACTTCCAATGAAACAAAATAGATTATTATGAAAAATAATTTTAAATATTATAACTATAGATGAATCTCTAGGAAAAATATCTAATTCATACATAGTGGTTATCAAGTTTAGACCTCCACGTTTAGTTAAATTTAAAGGTTAAAAAACAACCCTCAAGGTTATGTGAGGGGTAGAGTCTTTTGATTAGTTTCAAAATATTTCTATCTTTTTTATTTTATAATCATGATTAGATATTTTACTCCCTTTATTTTTATTTCTATTAGTGTTGGATTTTTTTCCGACACTTTCCTTCATTATATCTTTGGGCATTAAATTTGATACCCTTTTATTTCTTATACAACATTAACTAATTATTTCTTAAAATATTTATGTTAGATCTTTTATTATGTTGCACATGTTTTCGTACTAGATGGACTCGAACATCCTCGAGTTTATCTTTTGAAAAATACATCAGACCTTGAAGCTTGTCCAGCCTCCTCTGTTGCATGTGGTGCGTTGATCCGTCTGCATCTAGCATTACGTCTCTGGTAAAATCAATAAAACTTTAAGATTTTTGGACTGCCTCTTGAGAGTCCAATGTGATGCAAGTTTGTTAATGATCGTATCTCTTGATTTTCTCTATATTTCATGGTCGAGGTATACTTACATACTATAATTCTACAACTATGTTCACTTTTGTTCGACTAATGTTATTTTATCTCTCAAACTCAACAAATGACTCGAACTCTTAAGCTTCTCTCAGTCACGTAAGTTGTGCCATAAATATAATAAGTTGTCCATCTGCGATTTCCATCTGTCAAATGCAGTTCCTGCAGCAACTTGATTATGGTCATGAGCGAAAACTCGATCGACCCCAGTCTGTGCACACAAACTGAACTCATTTCCGTCGTTCGCATCCATTTCCATAAGTGAGCTTCATGTAGACCTCAATCGAGGACCTTGACGATAAAACAATAAATTGAGTTTACATGAAAAACGTAATCGCATGCGCTTGTCTCGTTCATATTTCTCTGCGATGTTCTCACTCTGAATTGTGAGAAAACATACCAACTAAGATATCATAGTCCCTCCGTGCTCCAACTCGGATGCCATTGAGAACACTGCAGGTATGACACTGCAGACTCAGATGCGATCACGGGCTGTACCAAGAGTTTTCTAGATTATAGTAGGTGTTCCAAGTAAGTATTGCAAACCTCAACTCTCGCACTCCATCTTTACCATATTCCACGGGTGCATATCACTTGCGAGTCAAGTCATAAATCAAATATTATATTATATTTTTCATTTTATATATAAAAGTAGAGATATTTTAAGTAAAGATATTGGTTTTTAATTTTTCAGAATATTTTTAATTTTTAATTTTCAAAAATATGAAAATTTTATTTTTACAAAAATAAACTAGAAAACTTTTTCTTTCTCAAATAAAAAAATACTTTATTTTACTCTCACCTATATTTAACGAAATTAACTCGTGAACCCCCGGGCCATATTTGTGACACTCCATCTACCCTCCCCGCTTCTTTCTCCTAGATCTAAGGGATGTGTGATATCAGATAAATATATAATAAGAAGCGTAAAACTTCCCTCCTGCGGCATGTGCCTTCGATCTTTTTTACCAGCACACCATTCTCGAGCTTCTTATTGTCGTCCATTGCTTCATACAGAGGGAGTGAAGTTGAATATTTCCTGGAGCATAGCAGACCATATCTACCTCCTCAGTAAAGGCAACTTTCAGGTTATGAGGTGCCAGCCCAGAGATAATGCTCCCAGGGTTGATAGGATTCTGACTTATTCAGTTGCTGCTGTTCTGATCTGATTGGACGAGAGCTGGAACTCTAAGAAAGTCGAACTCATACAGTGCGACTTCCTCTTTCATGCTATCAAAAGATGAGAAACAGTAAGAGAAACAGTAATCATTTCGAACTAGGTTTTGTTCCATAGTAACTATGTCGAAGAAATTCCCAGACCTGATCTTTATGTTTGAGTTGAACTTGCTGGTGCTTCTTTCCAACTCGTTAGATTCTTTCGGTTAGTTAGCCTTTAAGAAACCTTCGCTCTTGACCTCAGATCGAAGCGATCGAAGCGATTCCGCTTCTTTCACTCTCAGAATATCTCCTTTGATTCAAGCGTTCACCATTGACTTCATGATGAATGTCTAAAAATTTTAGCTCTTGGATGAGTAGCTTTCTTGTCACATTCAGTTGAGAATTTAATAGTCCAAGTTTTAAACAGGATCCTAATCCCTTATGAGCTGGGGCTCAAATCTTAGAGCTTTCGATAGATCCTTCGCTTGCTGTCGACAGTTGTACAAGTCCGCTCTGGGCAATGTTGTTGAAGAGGAGCAGTGGGGTCCGTTGGAGTTTGGGATCGTTGGCGAAGCATTTCCATCGTGAAGGAAAAGCTCCATAGGCTTATCATTTGGTCAGTACCATAATCTCTCGTCAGCTTTCGTTCAACTCTTTCTGTCTCTCTCATTTTAGGAGGTTTCAAGGTCTACCCCCTTCAAGTGTGGTCCTCGCACTGACCGAAATCTGATAACCTTCATATCCTGCAAGCACTAAATGGATCAGACGAGGTTAGATTCAAGTGCACTTATGGATCCAACATCTCTCTGTTCATGCAGGTGATTACTGTCAGCAGGGGTGCTAACATACGCCGTTACTCATGTTAGTCATGGAGACTGTTTGCGAAGTTACATGCGCTCTTCGACTTTCATAAGAGCACGCTCATATTCCGGTTCAAGATCAGGCCTTTAAGATGAGCCTTAAAGGAGAACATCTCTGATGTCAGTCTCGGTGTGGGGCCGTGAACATCTCTGAACTGTCCCAAGTTGGCAGATACGGAGAACTTCTGTTTCTATTTCACCACTCCCACCTGCCAGAAATGCATGTCATCATCTGTCCTAGGAAGAAAGCTGTCCGACTGCTTGTCACCCTCGCTGCACTTCCATTCACCAGAGCAGGAAAGGCTAACAGTGTCTAGGAGCTTCAATGTTATTACTGTCGTGTTTGGCAAGGAAAGTTTTCCGTAGTCCATGTTGGGCGTCTTAACTTCCAGTACAAACATCAACTTCGCTACCATGCCCGTAGTTGACCATCGTGCTCTGGTTGTTACAGAAATGCCATACACCTGCTTCTGTTTTTGATCCTCAACGTGATGCAGTTGTATACTCTCAGCAATTTGCTGATCTGTTGTTCCACCTCGTCTATTTTATTTCTAACAAAAAGACGCGCACAAGGTGATTCTTGTGTGCTACTTACTTCGTGGAGTTCTCTGATTTCTTCAGAACATTATCTATCTCGTCAAGAACGTGAAACGCCACCATTGTAGGTGTAACAGAACTGAAATCATCCAGATCTTTCATTGCTGCTATCTTCTCGATCGAAACTGTAGCATCAGCGTTAGCGTAGAAGTCGGCTCGCTCTTGCAGGCCTTTCCTCGTATCCTCCAGGACTTTCTCCAGAGCAGACTCCGAATCTGCCATTCTTTGCACCAATGACTCCACAGGCCAGTCGAGCCATACCGTCACTCCGGTTCTGAGATAGCCCCAGTTTCTTGACCTTGTAACAGCTCGTTCTCCTGTGGCAACGATCAGCCGAACCAGAGGAGAAAGCTGCATGAGGACTTCGCTCTCAGCATTCTCGAATTCCTCGTCCGCAATCTTGCTAAACTGCTCACCTGCTGCCTGTTCCACCAACTGCTTGCTATCAAAGAAGTAATATCCGAGCGCCTCGGAAAGACATTTGCCCACTGTGGTCTTTCCACTCTTTGACATGCCCACAAGAAAAATGCTGCTTCCTTGCAGATGCGATGAAATATCCGCTGCTTTTTTCCTCAGCATGAGAAGCTCGTCCTTGTTCAAAAGTCCCTGTTCCTCTCCTCCTCCTCCTACCGCACCATCCACGACAGCCGTAGTGATCTTAATCCCACCCGAGCATGACGGCCGAGCTGATGATCGCCGACTGAGAAAAGATGACCATGACCACGCCCGTGAAGACGCTCCGACTGAACTGACCACGGCACTTCTTCCATTCGACTTGACCAAAGAAATTGCCGACAGACTCCTTGTCTCCAAAACGAGCCTTCTCCTGTCGCAAATCCCGCACACTAATTCTGCTACACAAGCAGTCATTGTAGCCGCAGCCACAGCCGCCATGGGAATGCACACAGACTGCTCGCTTACTGACGCGCCCCGTTCGAATTCGTCGAAAGTTCAAATTGCGTTATCATTCGCTCAGTGCAGGCGAACCAGATGCCATAACCCGAATCCATCAATTATCTTCCAGCTATCAGCTACTCCGCTGTCGACCCCTGCTTCGTCGTTGGTGTGGTTAATGTCCTCGGCCATCTCATGTCATCTGTCTACTCCTTTTCAGCGACAGGATTCCAACATCGCCTCGTCGGGAACGATATCATCTCCTTCGTTCGCACAGAAACCTCATCCACTTCTTTATCTTCCGCTTTCTATCCAGTAATAATCATTCGGACCCTTCTTCGCTGTTTCCTCCGAGCATATAACTATTGTATGTGAAGGTTTTCGCGGTCTAATTTGGATTAGTACGCGTAATTGGGCATTGAAGGACTGAATCTTTGCAGACTTTCATCAAAAGGTGTACTAAACTAATCTAGTGTTTACGTTCTAGCGGTTTCACTTCGGTGGACGGAAGTGGACTGTCGATAAACCACTGTGTCAAAGCACATGGCCACAGGAACCTCCTGCGACTCCTGGCAATCCTTTTATCCTGTTTTCTGTTAATCGGATTGACAAAATCCAGGAGAGAAGCTTTCAGGATCTCGCAATCTAATGCCTTTCGTAAAAGTATCAAGTTTGTCTCTTACTCTTGCGTTCCGGAGTTCACCTTGCTTACTCTTGCTTTCCTTCGTTCCTCCCTCGCTGCTTTCATGACCTCACTTCGGATAACTCTACTAACGAGTTCGGCCTTGCACCAGTCTGTGGGTTGAATTAAGTCTTAGAACTCTATAGCATGTGAAACCATGTCTACGTAATCGTCCAAACTTGTATGAGAGAACCCTTCCGCCACTGTCACCTCTGACACGCAGCCACTGTTGTGCTCATGGAAAGTGACTTCATGTCTTCCAAGGTTCTCCTCTATTCGTTCACATCGTTCAACTGAAAGATCTTAGTAACATTTGCATATTCTAACCTTCTAATTTAATTCGTGTTGAATTAAATTAGAAGGTTAGAATATGTTGAATCAGACTCCTGTCAAAGGGAATTCTTGGTTGCCAGTGAAGAATGATTTGTGAGGTAATACACATACCGGTAACCAAGATGGTTTTCTGGTGAGGAAAGACTGTGAAGTAATGAGTGAGCTTGGTTGAGATTGTAATCAATATAGGGTGATGAAAGGCAGCTCAAGGCACAGCGGCCCGTGGACTCTACAAACCTGTAATTCAAGTTTGACCCTTTGGTAGAGGGAAAATTGCCGTCAGAAGGTCGTGACAGTAACCCTACCTCTAGCAACACGAAGGAGCACAAGAAGAAATGTGATAGCATTGGCTAGACACTGCACACTAGAACAGAAGTTTTCAGTTAGAAAATTAAGATACTAGAAAATAACCACTGAAATCAGTGGCTCCAGATCTTGACAGGACTTCAACTCCGAAGAGTAGATGGCGATCGAAGTCCAGTTAGCGAGAAAAGAAAAAGGGAAAGGAAAGGAAAACCGTCTAGTTAGTTCAAAGATTAGGGAAGTTCAGGAAATCAACCCCATGTTTTTAAGGCTGCATTACACTTCCTAAACTTCTTCTTTTCTCAAAACTTGGAGAAAGTAGATGTTAGCTTAGCCTGCGTTGTATCCCTGAAAAGACATGGTGCAGATTAAGAATGTTGTGAGACTTGCTGGAAACCAGTTCTCGAGGAAGCATTTAGAAATCATGATAACCAGCAAAAATTTCTTTGAAACTGTTGGCAGATCTTCGAGATATGAGGATTTAATTTATAAGTGGAAAGATGACTGAAACGAAGGAGAAGCCAAGAAGAATGCAGACCTAGGTCTTCGGTTCTAAATATAGTTTAATTTAAGTACGGGGCTCCCTAACTTGCTCGAGGTGAGTACCGGCTCATGGCGACATGGCAGTTTACATTGGTTGAAATCTACCTAAGGAATAGGTGATACCTAAACTGTTACCCGAGCCGTTTAGAAAGGATTAATAAAGCTTTCGGGTGTGCCGCCACCCTTCGTTTAAAAGAAAAAAGAGTAAAAGGATTAACCCTGAAACTACTCAGATGCTTGGAATGTATCCTAATTGAGGGACTTCGTTGAACCCTAATGCTAGAATTCTTAGTCACAATTATGTACGAGATCCTTCTGATGTTTCTATCTACTGTCTGAACTGCAGAGGGAAAATCAGGCTGTACATCATTCTGCTTGGCATTATTCGTGCGTACTATATATAATAATTAATACAACACAGGAAGATGAGAGCACTTACTCTATGATGCAAACAAGAGAATGAACAAGCAGAAGGGTCGAAGCGCTAAGAGAGAGGAAAACCCTTGCTAACCGAACGTGCAGCCAAACACGATAATGCTGCCTGCAATGCTGCTGCAGACAGCATATATACAAAAAGGAGGAAGAGCAATGGTAGGTACAATCTTCCAGGCAGGAGCAGGAGAAGTCCTTATGTACCTGTAGATGGTGATACTAAACAGCAGGTAGGCTCCTTTGTTCCTTTTTGAACCATGCAATAGTCCTAATTTGACATAGCAGTCAATGCATTCTTGCTGAATGCTACCGTTGATCAAAAGGAAGAATATAGTCTTATATAGACTATCTTCGAGTACTAGACTTCCCCCATATAGTGAGGAAGCAAGCCTAAGGAACGAATGCTGCTGTTGCCTCCACTGAGACATGTCCATAGACTCTTTCACGGAAACAGAAAGAACTCAGACTGCAGTTGCACTTCCTAAAGTTGAAGTTCCTATCGTCTGGTTTCCTACCAGACGATAGCCATGAACTTCCTAGTTAACATATATGCTGGATGGGCGAGATCTCATGACCAATCAAGTCTGAATCTTTCAATTGTTTTCAGTAGAATTAGTAGCTTGGACCCTCAAACTCTGTGCAACAATACCATCCAGTCCTCCAAACTTGCAGTCCTGAACGACTCACAGAATGCACCTTAATCTGGCATATAATGAGAAAATCTTTCTGGCACCGTTTCAGATCCTCCTTCCATTTGGTAATAGCCCCTGCATCATAAAGCTGTGATACGGAACTTGTACAAACACTCACTTTCAGTGGTACTGTAACATTTGCAAAGCTTTGAAAGCAGAATCACAAGGAAATCAACAATGAATTAAAGTACTTGAATGTTATGGCTAGCCACGGTAGATAAGTAATTTTGTTCATCACCTTCCTGAGCATTTTAAGTTGACAATGCCCTCCTTTTCCCTGCCTGTCTGCTTGGCGTAATACTCAGTCATGCTCTACTCCACGACCCGCATGATCGTGACAGTCGTTCTCCATTCGTGCTCTTGTGTCCACTGCTTGCAGTGCTTCGTATCCATTTTACTCCACAACTGGACCTGCTGTCAGATCTCAGTGCAACGCCTCATTTCTTGCTTATCTTGCAGCTGGATTGCTCATGTGCAGAAAAGTCGTTGCAGAAGACGATCTTCATCTCTGAAAAGCCTGTGCCATACTTTTCAACCCATGGGTTCTGCGAGCAGCACACTTGCACTGGCACACATAAGTTCAGTGCAGATCGTCAGGTTCTGGCTTTAAACAAACGTAGTCTGATCATGACGTTATTCTAGTAACCTACATAACAGAGCCTGGTTCGAGTAAGGGCAGGTTGGATACTCTTATAGGACAAGTAAGAATGCAACTATTTCTGGGACGGAGTGATAACGCGACGCAATGAGTAAATGGGACGGAGCCCTTTTGCACACATGTATAATATGCCCACTTGAGCCCTTCCAGTGATGAGAGAAAAAGCCCTGATCACAGTGTAACCGAAAGGCAGCTCCTTAGTGGGGATAATACTGGTCCTCCCAGTCTCCCTAGCCCTCGCCTCACCCCCATGGCCCTGCTGGAATATTAGCATTTCTCTCAGTGCCACTAAGTCTTTCCTATTGACCAGAACATGAGGATTTTGAGATAGGTTAACAGGTTGTATTTATAATCTTCAAGTAACTTGAAAATGTGTGAAAAGTGCTCAGTCAGGGTGCACCCCTGACGAGCCACTTTTCACTCATGCAAAAACCACCTGCAAGTTTTTTAGGTGGGACAGTTGTTCACATGAAACTATTTAGACTCTGTAACTGAATAGATGAGTTTAACGCTGTTTTTTCTCTTGCGACGAAATCTTGAGGACCAACCGTTGCCAAATGAATTCTGCATCTTGCAATTGTCGGGTACAATTGCAAGATGCAGAGGTATGTGCCCTTCATTCACCTTCACAGTTCCTGGTCAAGGTAAAACGTTCACTCTGAAAAGCTAAGAATATTACAGTAGATTGAGCGAGATTCTAATACCAGAAGATGGTCGTGCGTTAGATAAATCGGTAAATCTTGCCGGGAATCAATCACGAAATGAAAATGGTGATGTATTCTCCTCAAATGACGACTTGGATCTCAAGCGGATGGATAAACATGGCTACAGTACAGACTTCATAATATGTTCGATTCTCGGTTCGTTATTCATATCCTGGATATCGCAGCTGTGGCGATAACTCATCTATAAGTCGACCATATTTGGTTCTACCATATCACTGACAGAGACATTTGAGTAGGATTGCTGCATGTCATGCAGCAGGCATGCAGCAAGAGTAGTATTCAAGAAAATTTGGCACTGTGTACTTACATATCGTGCCTTCGTAGACATCTGAAACTTTAATTGCAGCTATTAAACCTGAAGTTCCACTTTTGTACTCCATACGCCTTATAGGCCAGGTTTATGGTCAAAAAGCACACCATACTACAGTTGTTCATGCAGGTTTCAGCAGTGACCTGAGTAAGAAAGATCGTCAGAAAGCCTGAGATTCCTAGTTTGGAAGACAACAGTATCACGGCAGCCAAATTCAGCATGCTATCTCAGCCTCTATATATGGGGGCTTCTTTATATGGTCTGGTATGTTCCTGCTCGTTAAAATTATCTGCCCCAACTAAAGGCATCAGGAATCATACCCTAATCATCAGACATGGATTTCTCAGTCTTATGATAGATCTTGAAGAAGTTGATGGACTCCATATGAACACAGTTTTCAAGGCGATTCGGTGTTGCTTTGAGTTTCGCCTTTTCCTTCTTGTTCTTGGTGTCATCTGGTGTTCGATTCACTTTCATCTGTGGAGTAAATCAGAATTCTCCCATCCGCCATCAGACCACCCATGTGACAGAATCATTGCGGTCTACGAAGCGATGGACTACACCTGAAGCTCGTAGAAACTCAACACTCGATAATGGAAGTAGGAAGTGCAATTTACACTTTCCTTGTAGCCAGGTAGCGGTTGTTCATGGACAGAACTGGTATAGTTGGGAGCTTGTTTCTGGGGACCGCTGTTCTATTTGTCAGTAGGTTCTGGTACCTTTTCCGACTGGCTCATTAATGCTGCTCATTTATGGAACAGAAAAGTATGTGGAACTCTCCTTGTACGGCTTGGTCAGATGTACATGCATTCAGCAGATTAGCGTATTCATGGAGCGTGTGCTGCCACAGTTCTGCCTTCTTTGTAGGTCTGGATAGGAGAGCCACCCTCACAACGTTGGGTTGTTGGGATTGCGTAGATTTATGTACCCACAGGTCCCACACTGATACCGTAGCATATACTGACTGTTGGACTTTAGGGGAAACTTTTCTTTCATCTCCCCTGGAAAGAAGTGATTGATCCAGGCATGTAGCTTCGCAAAACCTCTTGTTTACCATAAATCTAGGTCTGGTCAAGCAAGAACCCCTTGGGAAAACTTTACAGGGAGAGCAAGGCTGATGATCCAAGCTCCGAAGGGAACTATAAACCGTAAACTAAACTTTCTTGGTCAGAACACGCACAACTGTGCTCTAAACAGGTGAATCATCAAACCGGAGTATACGAATATGGCTCTGCAAGCAAGTTAGACACTTTCTGAAGTTCACTTTAGAACTACAACACTTGGTAAGCAGATGCTGTACAATCTGTACCTACAACTCTTAGTTGTACACACATACTCTCCATGTCTGTTGGAGCTCTTGGCTGGACCCCTTAAAAGAGATTTTCCCTAATTATACTCACTTATTACTAAATTTAGTCTCCAAGATAAGGTTGAGTAAGATATACCTTAGACTAAAGCTAAGATGCTTTTGAGATGGTAGATGTTGGAAAAACTGATGACTTGGTGACATCAGTCAGAGCAGAGCCAGAGCATGGGAAGAAATCTACGAAGTGTTAAATTCTACCATCTCTTTCAAACGTTGCTTCCCGACAGTGGCAGCTGAAGTGAGAGAAGGGTCATCAGCCCTTCAGTCATCACCCCAACCCTGCAGCATATCTCGTTCTAGACCCACAGTGAACTGAACTGAAAGTAAGTCTTGCGTGGGCTGCCCTGAAAAACAGCGAAAAGATTCCAACGAATGGACGGTCCACCTTCAGCAAAGGTGGGTTGAGAAGCTACTGCAAGCTGCAGCTTCCTCGTGACAAGGAGGATTTATTCTCCCCGCCGGAAATGATGTTGATAAACCCGAGAGCAAAAGTAGAGAGAAACAGTGACGTTGGAAGCCGCGTTGCGCTTTGTACCGTCCACTGGTGAATCTCTGTCTTCGTTTTTACTCTTGTCCAGACTTGGAAAGACCGAAGAATCCAAAAGATCTTCCCGTGACTTGCTAATGAGAACCTCCAGCTAGTCCGACTGATTCACACTGAGATACAAACTCCAATAGAATAAGTGCAGCAACAAGAATCAATGAGGAATTAAATCAGCAAGACATCGTGATCGATATAGCAAGAGCAACAAACAGTTTTATATGACTTTGCGTAGAATTTAGCTTTTACTATTAAGAGTAAGGGATGACTGAGTGGAGCTCCTATTCAAATCTCCTTCAAAGTTCCACGAAGTTGAAGTTGAACTAGTAGATCTTTATAAGAAACGCAGAAGAACCTAAATAGCAACCTTCATGCTGACTCTAGTCCTTGCAGTCACTTGATAATGCTCAACATCAAGGGACAAGTTGCTGTGTGCTCTAGGACCTCCACATATTTCGGCAGGAAAGGTGTCTGCTTTTGCTCCTCCTCTGGAAAGTAAAATATGATATCGGTCCCAAAACATTCCCTCCTAGTGACATGGATATATTTCAAGAAGAAAAAAACTTGTCCGTAGCTGCTTCAGCAGAACTGAGAACTTTAGTTATCTGACCTTCGAGTGCACATGGTATAGTTTTCTCTACCTGACCACACCTTGAGTGCGATGATCTCCGTGAAAAGCAGAATCTACTGTGGAGAGCACGTAGCCTCAGAAAGAAAAGCATGTGCTGTAACTGTGGCCTTCGCCTGACCAAATTCCCACGCAAGTTCAGGGCCCTCCTTAGAAGGAGTTTCGTAATACTTCCACGTGCCCCTTTTTACGTAAGCTTGAAATGTGGATGATTGCTGGCGGAACGACAAGTCCGATTTGTCTTCTGAATGAAGTTACCACTGACTCGATGGACCAAGGAAGAAAAAGATGGAACCCGGCATGGAGAACAAAAAACTAATCGGTATGGAAGTGCGGATCAATCTCATTCAACCGGCAACACTCACTGCAGGCATCGTGCAGGAGATATTTCTTCTCCCTCGTCAAGACGGAGAGAATATATTCTCTCGCCATGGAGCATAATTTGTCTAAACATTATACGGCGCTCCGCATGAGCTTGCAGATGTTCAAGGGCTGTGGTGCAGTGGCGCGTGAACATTGCCGTTGCTCACTGCCTAGACTTGCCTGCTACGTACCCGCAGATGTGACACAGCAGTGACACAGCAGTGCCGCAATACTCCGTCCATGCCCAGCTAGCATAGCGGTCACCGTCACCGTCACCGTCTGTCATCGCGGTGTTTGGTACTTTGCTGTTCAACATCATTGTGCTTACCTGGTTGATCATTTATAAGGGATTTTGTGTTGCGTGATGATCTTTTTGTGCTTGTTGTGCTCTTTTTTGAGATTCTTCTTTTCCTTCGATCAAGTTGGAAAGATCTTAAAGAAGCCTTCAGTTATTACACGCATTTTGATAAATAATCAATAATCACATAGCCTAAGAGGAATGTAATTCTACATGATTTACTCAGTTAAATGTTGTCACTCTACTGAATAGGGTATATTTTATTTTGCTTTAAGTTCTTTCAGGGTAATGCAAGTCAAGCATAAATTTGGGAGGAAGGTTGGTCTTATAGTTATTGGAGGGGATTTTGAGATCTATTAAATTATTTGTTAAAATTATATCAGAATAAAGTAAAATAATGTGTACTCATTCCGAATAATTTTAATTAACCAAACTAAGTTAATTAGTTATAAATTGATAACTGGACCTGAATTTGGAAAACAAAACTATTTACAAATTTAAATCAAAATTTTGAGTTAAGTTTTAGTAATTCTCGTACTGATCAATCTCATGTTTGTAAATCATTGTTTTTCAGAATCTTGTTCCTAGATGATATTGTAAAATATCAAAGGATTCATCTCTCAATAACGCAATAAAAACATTCAGTAAATTAAATGCTGTGCCGAGTGAGAGCACAGCGGTGAAAGTAAATTAAAATAACTTGATTAAAGGCCAATGAAACTAAAAGTTTTCTTAGTACTCTCACATAGTATATAATTTCTCTACCAGATGGATTAAGATGGCATCATATTACAATATCGAGGTGGAAAAGGGAAAATGCATCTCTAACAATATCAGTGTAATTCTTACATCTTCTTTTACTACATAAAGATGTATAAAATCCCATACCTTTACATGAAATTCAATCTGGAAGCTTAAGGAATCCGCTTTCAGGTTACTAGTGTGAGTGAAACTTAAGTAGCTAAGTAAAACCTTTGGATCACAAGTTCTAGTACTAGATGATTATGCTAGTGGAACTAATCATGTGCATGGGATGTTTGTAAATTTGTAAAACTTTTACATTATTGTTCAAGAGAATATTATTATAGAAGAATCTTCTAGATTTGGACTCTTTTAACAGCCCAAATGATTTGACTGTTTGTTTTCTCCTACCAAGTCTATCACTATACAAGTCGAAAGGTTCAATGCTTTTAAAGAATAACCTTTTTAAACAAAAAGATCTCTAGCTTTGTGTTTTACTCAAATATGTGTCTCTCCAAGATGGTTACAATGCTCGATATGATGATTTGCTTTTAATCTTTGTCTTGGACGGCTTCTAATAGTTTGGTACAAAATTGCTCAACAAAGAATCTAATCATGTTCAGAAGATGTCGAGAAAGTTGATAGATATTGAAGTCCATTGAGTGAAAGATTTGGAAAGTTACTGGAATTATATTCCACAGAAATTAAAAGAGTCGATGATGATCAGCTTGCTCAACAAAGAATCTAATCATGTTCAGAAGATGTCGAGAAAGTTGATAGATATTGAAGTCCATTGAGTGAAAGATTTGGAAAGCTACTGGAATTATATTCCATAGAAATTAAAAGAGTCTATGATGATCATGCAATTGTGTCTTTTCCTTGCACACACAAAAGTAAATACAATTCTTTGATGTGCTAAATTTCAGGGTTGTACTTTTAGAACTGACATGTACTTATGAAGTTGAAAAATTCACTATCTATCGATTGTTCAATGACTGCACTCTACCGCTACTATATTATTCGCATGTTATACATTTTAAGCAGAGGCATATGTTTGATTCTAATATATACCAAGTAACATCATCTTCACAAAGACATATCGGTTCTATTTTGTCTTGTATTTAGCGAGCTTCTCTGTCCACTTTTATCTTATTCAATATTCAAGTCAAGCGTTTAATAAAGAGTATGTTTTATATACTAATGATAATGTTAGTCTTTTCGAGTGTTCATAGCATGCCAAGCGACGTTTTCAAGGAGTACAAGAAGAGGACGGGCGCGAGAAGCGGAGCTAGAAATACTCCAAGGCGGCTGGACGCTTCGCTTCTGTCTGCGGTGGGGAAAATTAATTCAGCCTGGGGTTCAATATTTGAATGAAGTTTTTAGTAGGTGACTTCAGCAACTGCAGTATTTGATGCCATGCACTCCACTATTTGTAAACAGCGACCACTCTCTTTCAAGAAGCAGTTTCTTTGCGAGACTCGCATGCTATTCAAAACTATTTTTAGTGAGTGGAGCGCTCTTCTTTGGTGTACCTATCATCCTTGTTTATAGATCCTGGTTGTTTGAGTTGTCTTGCTTCATCTTTTTTCGTTGCTCAATCTAGTGGTGAAATGCTGACAGCTATACGTATCATGAACTTCTATCTGGCTATGTTCCTTCTTTCCATGCGAGGTTTTCAAGAAGTACAGGAAGAGGATAGGTGCGAGAAGCAGAACTGGAAATACTCAGATGTGGTTAGACGCTTTGCTTTCATTTGCGATGGAGAAAGATTTATTTAGCTGGGGTTAATATATGAAGAAGTAACTTTTTTCCATGTTTTTGGTTTAGAGACGCTCTGGACCACGCAACCTCATTTCACTATCCTTGCCTGGCCCGAGTAATCGTCAAGACCTCTCGTTTTCACACTCGATTCTTGGATGGTCTTCCTTAAACTATACTTTGTTGTTTTATTGTCGTTGCTCAGTCTTTTCTCACCCCGCTTGTTTGAGGCACTGATTTTCAGCGCTCCAGAGCAGTCTGTGAGATGATCAACGATCACAAAGGACCTCTCGCTTTCGTATTCGATTCTTGCATGGTTGCTTATTTCTGAAACTCTACTTTACTCTATTACCTTCTTCTTATCTTTCTGACGCTTTTTGCTTTTGTCGTTGCTAGATCTCATTGTCAAATATAGATAGCTTTACGTATCGTTTACACGGAGGAGGCATGAAAGAGTCACTCGAGTATGAAGCCGTCGTGACGATTTGCACATACGCAGCAGGGAATTTGACCCACAGTATTGCTTTTTCTACATCCTGCTCTAAGATGAAATTCTCGTTCTGGTCTATTTCCGCTTGTTTGTCCTCATGATGTCCACCTCCCAAGACATCGAGATCGAGTCAGACACTGTTATTTCTATCTTCCAAGACACTGATAAGGACACACATATCTTTTCCTTGGAAGGGAGTTTATTGTCTTTCGATACTCTGCACATCTCTCATGAACAGTCAAGATTTGATCGCTTCTCCTCAAAGAAACTCATGTAAGTTTTTATGATAACATTTTGCACCTTAGTATATCTTACTCATACCTAGACTTACACTTCTCTGACAAGTTCCCCTCCTTTCTTCTCAAATTTTCTTATTTGAAAATCAGTTGAACATGTCATCCATGTGCTCATCATCTTGTCTTGATCTAGTCAGTTGCCGGTCCATTTCTAGTCTTTTCCTACTCTGCTGAAGACTAGTACTTTACCTCCAAGACAGAAGGTTCTGGATGTTTGCATACCCCACGTTTTTCTCTAATGGAAAAAGGTTAATACGTCCTACGGTTCATGATCTTTACCGCTCCTCCAGCCTGCCTTGTATATGCTCGATTCTTCCCCGACTAGTCTGATATCTTTCCGACACTATAATAATTTCCTCGACAAACATGTCCATGAGACTGCAAGTCATAACGATTTCTCTTGAGGTCTCTGTCACCGTTTGCAAGACAGGAGCCGACCTAGACCTCTCTCTCTTCTCGCAACTCTCTGATTTTTGAGGGAGTGAGACACACATAGACAATCACGAGATTGATATCCAAACCTCATGTTATACACTTTTGGTATATATTACAAAAATGAGGTGAGAAGACTAAAATAGTCTGTAGTCTTGACTCAAGTCTAGCCTCAGAATCCAATCATGGGGCAAGAACTTTCGAAGTGTAACTCTAAGCAAGAGAAGACATCTCTATGTTAACAGTTAGCTTCACAATGTCTCGTTAGCCAAACGTATGTACAACAGCCGAATCTGTAACAATGCCACTACATCATCACGCTCAATATATGTCACATCTCCAAGTAAAGACCACGATGACTTCTATTCCAGTTTTATTTATGACACTAGCAGAAATGCTCAGATCACCTGGATCCAAAAAATGATCAATTCACAGATCATGCAACTAGCACCCAATCCGTAGTAAAGAAGTTGAAGAACATCGATCTTGAGACTTTCTCTTCTCGTCGAATGATCTTCCGAAACTTATAGGGTCTTTCCTCTTGACTCCATGGGCTCCAAGAACCCTAAGATCCGGCATCCAACACCCAAGATATGTTTTAATCACATGTGATCGAAATCTCAAAACCTCCTTTCCGCAGTCTAAATTCGTGCACCTTGAACAAACGGACTGTCTGATCTGAGATCCGTCTTCCGTGGTAGATAGATTTGGCTATCCTGAATCCAATGACACTCCAAACAAGCCGTTTGGAGTTTTCTTCGCAAAACCCAAGAAATTTGATCACATGAAGTAAAAAATTGACGTAAATCGACCCTTTTGCGGCTCAAATTTGCTCACCACACATAAACCAACTATCCAATCCACAAACTATCTTCTCTTTTGCGTAGATGAAGACTTCGTGATCGCATTGATATCAAGAATGACTAGTTTGGTTGATCGATCGTGAAGAACAATCCAACCTCAAGTCGCAAGAAACCAAAATTTAGACGTAAGTGCTTCTCTTCAAGTCAATTTCATCCAAAACTCCCTATCCGTACGATGAAAATCAATATTATCTTTAATTTCTTGTCTAACTCGGTGTTCTGATCTTGATGGATCTAACGACAGTAAGTTTGGACTCTAGAACGACTTGAATGATCAAACTCTCTTTCACAAAAGACTAAAGTGTTTCAATTTCATCCAAATCCTAACCCTAGATGCGTCTTTGCACGCCCCGTCTGATCCAATGTGAAGACTGTAGAAAAATGAATCCAATGACCCTTTGGGAGCTTGCATTGGATTCACCAACCTCTCAAAATTACCATAGCTAGTTCGCAAGTTCAAGCTAGCCCTTTCCACACTATCAATCGCAGTGCGTACGTCTCTCAAATCCACCCAAGCTGACCTGTTGTCAAAAACAACCTCCCAAAAAGAATAATTGAGCCCTCAATAACTCTTTGACACATATCTTATGTGTTTATGAAATAACAATAAGTTGTTATATTTTTTTAAATAACATTTTCGTTATTTCTATATCGTTGTCTCTCCACCTTGGGGCGCTCTGATAATAACAACTTGTTACCAGCCTAACACTCATAAATGTAAAAATCACCATAACTTCTTCGTCTTTGCTCTGTTTACGATGATTTTAAATCCAATTTTGATCTCTTCGATGAGATTTATATGATGTTGTTTCTGTCAAAACTGTTTGGAAAAATGTTTTTCCTAGGATCTTTGTTTTATGCCATAAACGATCCACGATGCGACATCCATCTTCTCTAAACCTACACATCTTTCAGCATGCGCTAGAAAGATAACCAAAGAGTGGGTTGGCTTTCATCTTAGTTTGACATCCTATCTCATCCTTATCAACCTTATCCTCAAGGTCTACAACTCGATCGTCATCTTGAAGTTGAAAACCTATCGTGATATCCCTTGATCTATGATTTTGATCCTTCCTTCTAAACTCTTTTACCCACTTGCTTGTCATGGATACACCCGTTCTAAATCTACAAATATTTGATTTTTGTTTGATGACGTAGAAGAAGTGAAATCTTATTCCATAAATCTGCCAATCACCTATCCATCCACTTGAACCTCACCGTCGAGATTTGTGACCCTTGGTCATTGCAGACATCACTTATCATTCCAATCCAAACCCTGCATCTTGATTGTCATCCTCAATCCAAATCCTCTTTCTTTTTGTTTTTTGGCTTTGAAAAAGTTTTGTGTTTTTGAAGCAAAACCCACTATTGTCTCAATGTATAGTGATATCCTCCCAACCCTTCAAACTCAACCTCTGCAATGATTCTTCTCCAATAGCCATCCCAATCCATTATCCAATCCTATCTTCGTACTAAACCCAATCGTCGTAATGTGAATATGATCCTTCCAACCTCCCTATACAATTTTCAGCAATGATGTTTTCCCTTGTAAGCCATTGATATTCATCAACCAATTCCTGTAACCTCGAGAGCGTTCATCCGCTCTCCATCATCCTCTGCATGTTTTTCTTTTGTAGCTACTCCCAAAAACTCCCGTGATATGAACCCAATCTACGTTGGTTGTAGAGAGATACAGCAAGACCTTGGACCAACTCGATGAAATCCTAGTGCTCTCACTATTCAATCCATCAGACTTTGTCTCGGTTTCTACTGATCTAACTGACTTTAAGTGTAACACACGTGCACCACAAAATACAACTGAGCGTTCAAACTTATTCTAAGTACAAGAAGGATTCATACATGATAAACATATGTTTTAGATCACATAAGCACCTTCAGACAATCCCTTAGGTCAACTTGTGCACTAGCAATACTTTCTTCACTGTTTTTTCTTGACAAACTATCTAAAATATTTAATTTTGACCTTCTACGGTTCGCTGATATGAGCTCCATTCAAGATGAACCTTACAGTAATAGATATCTTATTGTACAAGCTTTCCAATGATACTGGTAACAAATTGATTTAGATCAAGGTAACTCCTATCACAATAGATCAAAATTGATCATTTCTAACACTTATAACGTGAAACGTCTTGACTCTTTTTCTTGACATGCATGTTTAATCTAAGTTTTGAGTGATCAAACAAGCTCCAAACTAAGCAGCAGCATATCACTAGAAAGCCATCTTCTAGAGCTTCCAACAAGGTAAGGCATGCACGTAGCAAGCAACCAGTGAGCTCAGGACGTGGTGCCGAAGATCATGTTATTTCATAGTTAGAGATGTCAAATCATCAACTTCGACATAGTGTAACGTCTTCTCTGATTATGATCTCCGTTTCAAATTCATAACATAGCTTTCTTGTCTCACTTGCAGCACCTCCATGAAGTTTCACCTCCAGTCCCCAAGTTGTTTGTTCAAAGCCAACCAAGAGATGTTGATGAAATCACTCTTCTCCTTCAAAACTCATCACGCTGTAATCTGAACTTCGACAATGTATTACTCCCACCTCAAACTTCCAACTGGGCTTAAACTTTACAGAAAATTCTCTCTAATCTCTCACTACTCTCTAAAATTTTAGCTTCTGACTCTAGATCAATTGTTTGAAATGGACCAAGCCGTTTGTATGTGCTGACTTATGAGCTTTACAGACCCCGGTGGCTAAAATCCAAGATCTCAACACGTTCTCTCAACCAAATGAACTGAAATTTCACAAGTAGTAAGATGATAGAGCACACTCTAATCTTGGAAATTTTCACTCAAAAATTCGATCTCATGCTCATGAAACAACTCAACCCTTGAATCCAAGCAAAATGGTTTACTTCTATCTCTCATCTGTTACAACCAACTTCAGTCGATTATTTCGAGATCAAATCTAACCCAAACGTAAGACTAATTTACATTCGTGCAATCAGCAAGGTGTCAACTATCCAATTCCATTGTCAATGCTGAAAGATCATCTCAAACTCTCGAGGTATGCCAAAATATGACTCGAGGTATCGATTCGATCTCCTTTACTTTGCAATAATAACTCCACCCTCAAAACTCCAAATCGATTGATCTTCCCCTCCAGATTGTAGCCCAGCTCAAGAGCTTTCCAATGAGACCACACACTCCTCGAATGACCTCCAGAAATACCTCTGGAATCCCAAAACCGTCTTTGGAATTTGGATGAACTTGATAAAAATGAACTAATGAAAGAGAAGATTGGAGATCACTTCTCTTACTTGGCAAGATCAAGTTGTAACTTTAAAATACTCTCACACCTTCAAAGCTTGAACCAAAATACTTCAGACTCCAAACTTAACATAGGATAATCATCCTCGCGAGACGATAGAGATAATACTGATACGAAAATAAACGAGATTCAGTACAAAGTCAAGATAATGACCTGGAATTTATCTATTATGAAAGATACGACAAAAGAAAATGAGGAAGCCATCACTTGATTATCATATTCCTCATCAAAGTTCTTCGTGATCCACGCACGATGGTTGATCTTCCACTTGTAGTGACATCAGATATCAACCTAGACGTTGAAAGAGACAATGGCTAGAAAGTTCAAGTCCCTTCATCCGTCAAAGTAAGATGTACACAATCAAGTCCCAATTCTCTCCATACATGACGACCGGTAAGATCATCGGAGTAGGCAAGTTCATCACCCTCCTCATGAACTCTTCATCAAAGTAGACAACGAACCATTGTCAAAAGTGATCGTGATGGATGTAGTGAAGCTTAATATGGAATAGATTTGAGAATGAAAGATCCGGAACTCGGAGTAATCTTTCGTCCATGAGTACAACTCTCGTAGTTTCTCACCCTCCATGTAAGATATTAAGAAACACTCGTGAAATACCAAGCAAGGAAGAATGCTCTCACGAATCTTTTACCCTCTATCTTATATCCAAATTTGATGACAAGAGCCACTCACGCGAATGCACACGGATCACTTAGCTGGTATGTCTCATTATTATGCGATCTCACATCTCAGATAACCATGAACATGACAACTAATACGTCGTCAAGTGAGTTACACAAAGTTCATGAAATATAGAAATCAACACAATACAAGTTCTATGCTAAATTCACATGTGTTTAATGTCACAACATGACATCAAGATTACAGAAATCAAAAACTGATTCCCTATGGAATTTCTTTATCACGTCTCAAATATCAAGAATATTTTCTTTTTCAGAAAAAATCATTGTTGCTCTCCTAGCCAACACGTTACTTTGAAATTGGAAAGTCTACAGACGATAACACAAGACATGCAGGCTCCGAGCTTCCTCGTGATGTGCATGATACTCCTCAAGATGAGCAAAATCCAGAAGAAGATCGAAGCAAGACTCCAGAAGACGAGATGTTATCCGTATTCATTCTCTTGACCCCGGTGCTTCTCCGGAGCACAGGATCAGATAGAGCTATGATCGAAGTCTGATGGACGTAGCAGCCCCTCTAGCACAATGATAGTATTCTCCAATTCTTTTCTACATATTTCTCTTAACAGTGATACACAATCGTAGAAGATAAGGTCTTAACCGTGATAGACGTTCAATCTTTGTACATATTTCTCTCCAACGCAAATGAAATATTATCTGCAGATATTATTTTCGACGAGTTCTATATGTACAATGGCAATTCCACTTCTTCTCTACGGAATTTTCTTACTTCCACTTCCAGAAAAGTTTTGTCTCTTACAACTCTTGAACATTTTGTGGACCACGTGTGAATCGGGAGAAACGGCAAATTTTTGAAAATAACAGCCGTTTACAAACCTGTGGAGAAAACATAGAACCCTACAAAAGGATCGACAGTGCACGTCTATTGGATGCCTATTGGATGCGGGTAAAAAATAATTCAAAACATGTTAGTCTTTTTTAGTGCTATTATCTCCGTCATCTCACGTTCGCACCTAGTTGAAATAAATCCTGAGTCATTCGTCAAAACCTGCCACATGAATACAGTAGAGATATATGTAACACCTTTTGCTTTTTCCCCAAACCAGATGGCATTCGGGCAGTGATTAACCCAAAAGTGGCAGCTGCATGGTCATAAAGCAGGCTCAAGAGACTAGATAAAAGAGTGTCGCGAGCCCTAAAGGAGGCCATTCTCAGTTTTTCAGTTTTGGAGAGAGCACTCTTGGTAGTGAGGGAGGAGACTGTATTTTTCAGTGTAGTGTACATTGCCTTTGAGGTCAGAAATCAGGAGCTAGAACTGATGCACATCAAGCTCCTTGGAGAGCAGATTTGAAGAGGGACCTTGAGAGCAGACTTGGGGTGTTGATTAGGGCGCTGACTTGGGGTCTGATCTGTTGAGTAATAGAAATCAGGGCGTTCAGAGTGAAATTAGGTTATCTGGTGAAGTCTTAGTTCTGGAGTTGCTGAGTAGTGAAGAATTGCCGGTCCAAGAGCGTTGCGTGACCTTGTCAGCAAGTACATGCCATGTAATGTATATGAGCCCGTGAATTCCTCCATTCTGATAAGTAGGCTTGAGTTGTGTGTCAAAACTGAGTTGGGCGCATCTGGTGTCGTGTTGACTTTATTTCGGTGTAATTGCTTTGCCTTCCTACTTCCTAGCATCTACTAGGTCTCCTAGTCTTGGCGGTTGCTCCTTGTGGGTCCTGGCGTTCCGACTTGATCACCAGTAGCGGAAGCGCTGCCCAAATTTCATGCAACCCAGGTCTAGAATAGTTCCACCTGTATTTAGCAACCTAAGATTGACCAGAGACCTACAAAAGACTAGTTGGTTATTCGAAATCCGTTCCACAGTTATCAAATCCTCGATGCTCATTAGCTGATAGTTTAACGAACTGGATCTGGAGACACAAATAAAGTATACAGGTCTCTAGGGAGGTTCACGTTCGGCAGTTCATTGGTTAGAGATTAAAGAATCTGTTCCGAGATCTGCGGTCGAACGTTACATATACATGCAGAAGTACTACGGTAATCTGTATACTGATATACTCCAGTTTCCAGAGATTTATTTGAGCACATCCCTAATAACTTTTTCTGACTTGAACTATTTCTTTTCAGATTATATTACTTGATCATACCCTTGACTAGCAAGAGTTTAAGTTTATCGTAATGTGAAGAGACTGCATAAAGATTAAGACAAATAAGAAATAGCGTGGGTTGATTATCTGATGTAAAAACAATTTAAATTAAATATATAAATACATGACTTACAGCTAAATATGCAGGTCTCTCATTCACATGATATGACATTTTGACTTACTGAACTTGCTGCAGTGATCAGTCAAGGGTGTAATCAAGTAATGCAATTTAAAAGGGTGGGGTAAAGTATTAAGACAAGGGTGGGGACAAATTTAAGAAGAAATGTATTAAGAGTGAGGGCAAAGCAAATTGCGATAACCAGTTAGAAAACAGAAATTTATCTCCTCGTGATTTCAATATCATCCTCTGTAGGTGATAGAGCTAGTATTTAGCCTGGGAGGGAGTATGGGACCAAGCTGTGGCAGGAGAATACATGTGCGTTAGAACTTTGGAACCGCCTGTCCGACCTGAAGGTTGGTGGAATGCTTACTAGTACGGAAGTGAGGTCTAGGTTCGAACCCTGCTAGAGCCTCACAGCCTAGACTGACCTACGTCTCCGGCCTGGGACTGGGCCCAGCGGGGACCGGGGGGTTCTCCACTGTTCACATGCACGGCACGCAAAGAGCCGCGAAGAAAGAAAGATACGGGCGGATTAGCCTGGTCTGACCGCGGTTTCTATACCGGAAATCATGGCTCTTGTCGCTGCACGGACGAAAATCCAAGTATTGTACAGTACTGCAGGGGACCAGATCTTGGGTGTACTTGACGCTTGTTTTCTCTCACTCACTGCCATGATAACATGGACCGCGGCCTTGACAAGAAAAGTAGATGGGCAGGGCAGGGCAGGGCAGGGAAGGGACTCCGTTGGGCCCTCGTGGCCCGTGCTTCCGGACTCTGGAGGCTGTTGCAAAAGAGCAAAAGGGAAGGGAAGGGAAGGGAAGGGAAGGAAGGAAGGAAAGGAATGGAATGGAACGACATCATGCTTCCGCTCAAAATGTGCGGGTGCGTGTCATATATCTGCCTGTCAGGCTGAGATATTTCAAGTTACAGGGATATGCTTGACAAGCTTTCTAGAAAGAAAAGCATCATCAACAGCAGCAGCATCTCTTTTGAGGAGCGCAGGGGAAGATAAGCTCTGTCACTCCGTCTGTTGGTCCCTTTTGACACGCTGAAATTCCACCTGATACCCGCGATCGCTACTCGGGTTTATCTTCATCGGTAGAAAGGAAGAAAAGGTTTGTTTGTCTCTGGCGGTGAGCGTGTTTCAATTGTACAAAGTCATCGCTCCATGTGAACAATTCTCATCCGCTTGTCGGTCGGTCGGTCGGTCGGTCGACCGAGAGAGTGCAGCAAATCTTCTGAAACTTTTGTCCGGTCCTCTGGGTGACAGTTTCTCCGTTAGGTAGAACTTGATGCACTTCGGCACGGATGCTCACAAACTCATGAAGCCGTTAAGACAATCATCCATGCTGTTACGCCGGCCTTTCGAACTCGTTACTTTCTGTGAATCAGATAACGTAGACAGGGAGATTTGAAAGAATTGAACTCCCTGCCTGTGCGTATAAATCTTAGGAGCCTGAGACGACAACGGGAATCATGCTCTGTTGTGTACAAGGCGGGCAGAAGCTGATATAATCAAGTGATCCGATGGATCAATTTATTCAACAACCAATATGGACAGCAAAAGCTGTATATGAATCGACAACAATAGATAAAGTACAATGAATGCACAAAGATTACAACGTTGAGTGAATCAACTACGCCCGCATGTCGACTAGAACTTGGCTCTTTCTCCTCTCGAGCTTATCTATCAATCCTGTCCTGCTTGCATGGGATGGTGTGAGCACGCCTTTGAAGGGTCGTGATCGTCTTAGCTCACATCAGCACCTGCAGATCCGTCCCGCCAATTGTCTGATCTCCTCGTAAACTATTTATGCGGTAAAGTCCGAGAAATTCCGTGCTTGCAGAATTAAATCACATGCCATGATCGAACGGAAGCTGGCTAGCTATACAATAGTAGCAAAAGAATGAACGTGGAAAAATGAACAACAGTGTGAGGGAGTCTAGTTTGAGACACAGCTCTTAATAAGTCCCCAGCTATGATCGAAAGCTGAAGAAAGCTGGTTAAAACAATCGCTCATCTCCTCCTTTCACACACTTTCGATGAGTAGTAGACGGCATGAAGTGAAATAAGAAACGCAATTTTCTCTTCCGGTACAACTGACTGTCTCCAACCTTCTCCTTCTCGACCTCCTCATAGTTATGTCGCAGCTGCAGCTGCAGGTGGAGCAGGTTCTTCAACAGGTCCTGTTTCCACCTTCGCCTCGGCTGCAGGAGCTTCCGCAGCAGGAGTTTCAGCAGCCGGTTCAGCAGGTGCATCGATACTCGTGCTCAACGGCTCCTTCTCCTGCTTGCTCTTTACACAGCCCATTCTCACGACCTGACTGTGAAACCTACGAAATTCGTAAATTTCTTGTGTGCACTCGACTGCCGGCAATTGACTGTCGAGTCCTGCACTCCTTTGATGATAGGACCTCAAACTAATTTGCCTGCCTCGAGCGAAGGGGTCTCCCCAGAAACGGAGTGAGCGAGAGACGGACCAGCAAGTCGGCAAGGCAAGGGGAGCAGGCAGCGATACTGGGCGGGGTGATGCTGTTGAATCAAATGAGTAGTGGGTCGCAGGAGATCAAGCTATAAAGTGACGATCGCGTAAAGCAGATGGAAAGAGTGCAGTGAAGAGCATGAGTGAGTTAGTCAGTGCTTCCGGCGAGGGCGTGGGATGGCTAGCGTCCTCAAGCAAGTTCTTTGTCTTACCTGGCTGCCTGGAAAACCGCACATGACTCGAATCACTACTCTTCCCTATCCGTCCCTGTCCCTAGCTAGAGGCATCATTCAATTCTCTCGCGGCTCACTCTCTCCACTCGGACTTCTCCACTACACAGTTAGATAGCAGAGATGGGTGCATCCATTGTCATCTTGTCACCTGCGCCGCCAGTCTTTGTTCCCTTCTCCGGAATTGTCTTGTTACTTGAACCAACTGGCACCAGTGTCGTATGTGATTGGAACACTAAAGCCAGCGCATGGTGACGGAGATTCAAAGTGTGAGACAGGCTGGTTCATGTATAAAAGCTGGGTGGGGAAAAGCAGAATCCTGCAGATTCTGCATTCTCCGCTCAGCCTGTTCACTGCTCCTGCTGCTTCCGGGGCCACCACCACCGTCGATGAGGTCCGAAACGATTCCTACCGTGCCTCTTAGCCAGCAGGCGATAGGTCCTTGCCGGCCATGACTAAACCCCCTTTCATACACAAAACAGAATTCTCGACAATTCCTCTACCCTGCTTAGGCCTATCTCTTACGTCAAACCTAGTAGTAAGCAACGTCAACAAAGTTGAAAGGACTGTTTCTCCGACCAAGAGAACACAGCAACCAGTGGCAGCTAGTGCTGCTTCTGAAGACACGATGATGAAGAGCTGCAAAAGGCAATTTTACGTGGAGTTACCCAAGAAACACAGAGATCTTAACTCTTGAGCCATAGAAAGCTCGAAATATGGTAGCAATAACAAAATGGTCTACCAATTCTTCCCACCCAAAGCAGTGGCATCCAGGAGCGACTTGCGTTGGTCCTCGACAAGGGTGAGAGAAAGACAGGACTAGTAACTGAAATTCAAAGCTGATCGCTGGGACAAGCAATAAAGAATGCCATAGAAAGTATATGCTGGGAAGGGTGAAAGGCAACGGAGACGACATCAGCTAACGACCAGAAAAAAGAAACATCGGGAAAGGTAAAATAGTGCTAGTTAGCTGCATCCGATACATATTAGAGGGAAGACTATAAAACTGAATACTTTAGCAGAAATTCGCCACTTGCAATCATACATGCAGCATTACTTTTCTAAAACAGGGTGAGATAAGAGAAAGGCGAACAAATACTTTATACAAATGTAATTCACGTGATCAGGTTAAGATCTCCCAAGGAGACATGATAATTGTCACTGAATATGGCTAATTCTTGGGTGAAACTACGTAACTCCAGCAAAGACATCGGAGTCATACAAAAACTTAGAATCCAACAATCCAAAAGCGAGTGGTCCCTAATTTTTGGTTAAACCAAAAAGAGGGACCACTCGGCCTTCTTCTTGCACTAATAGAGCAACTATACTTGCACCACTTTTGCTATCTTGAAGATGACAACTGGGCAAGGTACACCTGTTGCTATTCGTGCATAACTTTTCAGGTCTAAAAGACTAAACTAGAATGGGGACACACAAGATTCAACAACCGAAGACAAGATGACAGCAGCCACAAATCCATCCACCCCTGTCAACAACATGATCGGTGCGCGGACATCCACTGATCCATGGACTTCAGAGAGTCAATCTCTTTTCGATGATCAATCACCCAAAGTTAGCGAGAAATTTTGCAGTACACTAAAGCCTTGCTTTGTTCAGCTCCTTTCCTGATGTCCACAATAGTTTCTGCCACTAGATATTTGTACAAGCACTAAGACACCCGAAAACAAGGAGAAAGAAATGGGCGAGATCAACCTAAAACATAAGTTTCATCTTCGTTATCACAGCAGACCGACGTCTAAATATTGTCCAAAGTCCGCATTTACCTGAACCAGTGGTATGACCTTCGTACCCGTAAATACTCATCGTGGGCCCAAAACAAGGGACCGGTGGATTAAAACTGAAAGTATCCCCACCGGAGGGGTGCATTAATATATTTGCCGTAGTGATCGTGTCCGAAGTAAATGCTGATACTCCACACTTGCAGACTCTCCATCCAGCAAACGATTCGTCACGGAGGTAGCCTGTAACACATGCTTTCATTACTACAGCTTTCACATTTTCGTTGGAGTTTTTGTCATAGTGGTTGACGGCTTCGTAGCTCAATGATCTGGCATGGAGAAGAAAAACTTCGAGGAACCTACATTTTCATAGCTGACCGGAGCACTTTGACTCGACAGCTCTTCAAAATCGGAGTAGTGTCTTCGAAGCCTGTCAAGTTCGCAGTCACGGGGACGAACCGCTGAAGTATCACGAGCCCACAACACCTTCTTCCTTTCCCAGGGCTACCACAACCTTCTTCAGAATAGCATCCACTGGCTGGTGAGCGTTTTCCACTGCTTTTGAGACACGAGTCCACTTTTCTCCGTGTCTTGGCTCCGCTGCAGAGCATCGCTTCAGCACTTCCTGCTGTTGCTCTTCAGTTCCGTGCTGTAGCTCAAACTTGTACAACTGAGCCCAAAAGTCACCGACATCAGGTGCTAATGTGACGGCGCGATTTAGCCAGTTTCTTGCTTTCTCGACCTTCCTGTCATGCCAAAAGAGCTTAGCCACTGCTGCGATGACAAACGGATCATGATCACATCTTTTCAAAGCATCTACACTCTTTGTCTTCCTTTGTTGTCTGGGTGCCATCTCGATGGATTCAGCCCACAGAAGACCACTAGATGGACACTCTTGAAGAGCCTTTGCCATCAAAACCTCAGCTTCCTTCTTGTTCCCAGCTCGTGCTTCTGCCCTAATAGCTGCTAACCACAACTCAGGGTTATGTGGGTTTTTCAGTCGTCCTTTAGTTAGAACAGCTCTTGCTTTGCTCAACCCTCCAATCTTCTCCTCTAAATGAGAGGCACACAACCACAGAGGTGTACTATTGGGGCAGTGCCTAAGAGCCTTATCGTAAACATCTCTTGCCGTTTCCAGATTTCCAAGACGATCTTCCAGCTGCCCCAGCATCAACCAGAGCTTGTGGAAACCAGGAAATCTCTCCAGAGCTTCTTCAAGTAGTTCCTTCTCCTCCTTCACGTTGCCCAGCTCTCGCTCCACAATAGCGGACTTCATCCAAACCCTCTCTGTCCCACCCCTCTCACGAGCCTTACCAAGCAGCATTCTTGCCCTTTCCGGCTCGTGGTTTTCAAATTCTAGCTTAAAAGCAGCCAACCAAATCTCCTCAGAGTTGGGAATAGCCATATTTGCCTCCTCCAAAATAGCACGAGCGGATGGAACGTCTCCAGCTAACCACTTCTCCTTGGCACCCATAAGCCACAAGACTTCTGCCTGTGGACAGTACCCTACTGCCTTCTTCAACAACAGATCCAGGGATTCTCGTGTTCCATGACTCTTCTCCAGCTGAGCTGCTTTAAGCCACACGCTTTTCTTGCCCGGGAACACGCTCAACGCATGAGCGTATACGGCTCTGGCTGTTTCAACTGAGCCTCTTTTCTTGCATTCATCCGCATCTGCAACCCAAGTCCGCTTTCTGTCCTCCTCTTCAACCCCAATCCCTACGGTGGACCGGATAATAGCTCTACATGTTGCGACAGACCCTGCTCTTTCTGCTGCTTCTGCCTCCTTCATCCATGCTTCCCTATCAATGACAACACCTTGGCTCTGAAGAGATCGTATGGCCCTGTCTACGATCTTCACCACCATCGAAGCATTTCCGTTCGCCTCTTCCAGCTTGGCAGCGGTAATCCAGATGGTAGGTTCAGTAGGAATAGTTTCACGAGCTTTATTTAACACCCTCTTCGCATTTTCATAAGTCTCCAAACGAGCTAGGGCCAGCCACAGCTCCACATGAAGTGGGCAACATTCAACAGCACGGTTCAAAAGTACTCTAGCATTTTCCTCATCAGCCAACTCCACCACTGCTTTCCACAACCTAACCGAGTCCGGAATATGCTCCAAAGCCTTTCGTAAAACCCTACTCTTCGCAATGTCATCATGCTCTAGTCTCGCAGCCTGCATCCAGAGCTTGACAGAGTTGGGAATTGCTTTCACACCTCTAGCCAGAACCGCCTTAGCATTCTCTGGAGTAGCTAATCTACAACTTTCCAGCCACACGTCCTCATTCTTCGGACACTCCTCACAACCTCTCTGAATAAAATCTCGCGCAGCTCCAATTTTCCCAGCAACCTCTTCCAACCTTGCGGCCGCAATCCATCCAGGCGCATGTTTAGGGTTGGTTTGAATTACAGACTTCAAGAGCAACCGAGCTTTCTTAATGTCAGAGATTTCCGCATCGCTAGTAATTTTCATGCTCTTCAAGTCAGTAAGATAACCTTTCGGGTCCACGACAGTCAATCCGCTAACTGAGTCCGACAATCGATCAAGTTTCAAGGACAGCACAGTTCCCCTGCCCTCTCCGACTGCGGTAAGGTCTGTAACGGGAGTTTGTCCGTATGGAGTTTCAGCGCCATTCGCAGCTCTGCTCCTGGGATCCAAAGCAGTGACATGCTCTTGCTCCTGCTTTGCTCTCTCTAACAAAGTATCAGGTACAGGGATAAAGCTCTCGAAACGTTTTTTCTTATTCCGTAGAGAATAATCACCAATTTCAGGGATGCTTTCCCACTCTTGGGTTGACAATGTAACCAGCTTCCTTTTCAAATCCGCAAACTGCTCAGTGATTTTGGGATTCGAAGCCCTGTACTTCTCTATCTCCTTCTTTAAACGCGCTTCCCGTCTATCCTTTCTCCTAGAGTCCATTCGTTTGTCAATACTCTCCCACACCGCATCCGCTTCCTTGTCATCCTCATCATACTCCCCAGTCGCGAACAAACCGACATCGTTTCCCTCAAACTCGTCAAACTTCTGGTTCTCGTCATATCCTTTCTCCTCTGCTTCTTCCTCTTCCTCCTCAAGTCCACCCTTTCCTCTCCCGCGTCCGGCACCAACAGGAGGCGCCCCTGCTCCTCCGATGGTGGTCGCTGCTCTGTCGGGCAAATCCGGGGCCGCTCTAGCAGGACCAATATCAGAACGAGTCGTAAACCCTGTGGCTCCTCTTCCCAATCCAGCGACATAATTGGGAGGAGGCCTAGTGTTCAGAAAATCCAGTCGAGGTTTTGGCAACACAGGGGCCTGCATTGTGGCAAAATCGCTAGAAATTCAGCCTTCAAATTTCCTGTCACCTCCCAAAACCCCTAATAGCTTCAAACGTCTTTCCCAGTCCTGCTCAGAAGAGAGAATGAACAAATCCGAAACTCGCCGGGCGCTATGTTCACCCGTGCGCACCACCGGCTGCAGCCTAACTGCTTCAAACTGCATAAACCACGACAGATTCAGGAACTTGCTAAGGATATATCGGCTTGGCTCTGAGCGATCGATTCTTCCTTCCCTCGCTCTCTTGCCTTCCCAGACCTTTCTTTCTTTCGACCAAAGTTTGTGTCTACGAGCGCTGGTGACACATTCTGGATTTCACCGAACTAAAACGGGAAACTACCGATAGGAGCCAAGAACTTTCACCCGCGTCGCAAAAACCGGCTAGTCCCGTAGTCGGAATTCATTCGCCATGTCATGTTACTAAGGGAACGTATGTCATGCTAGCCTGCTCGCAGTTCGTTTCCTCAAGTGCCGGTTCCATGGTAAGGCTTCAACTCGCTGAAGAAGGTAGATTAGTTGTAGCGAGTCCCATGCACCGGCTGTGCGTGGCCAAAAGTTCAATTCCCTTTTTCCTTCTTAAACCCCCGGTGCCCTTGGAAATAGTCCTGGTAACCAGCAGGAACTCATTTTGTGAGAAAAGAAATTTAACCGTTAAACCTAAAATATTTTCTTTTGAAACATTTTCTAGCTAGAATGGAATCTGTAAGCGAAGAATTAAATCAAACATTTCTAAGTTTATCATCTCTAATTTATTTATTTTTATAATTCATTTCACAAGAAAGTGTTG
The DNA here is from genome assembly GCA_036924285.1 of Asterella californica. Taxonomy (NCBI): domain Eukaryota; kingdom Viridiplantae; phylum Streptophyta; class Marchantiopsida; order Marchantiales; family Aytoniaceae; genus Asterella; species Asterella californica. Next base: position 24,192,425 of record JAYKYS010000006.1, on the reverse strand, counting down.
AGTACCGATTGAGAAATGTTCAGATGAAAGCTTTGTGGTTCTTGGGAACAAACTGAATATGTTCTCCACCCCAAAGTAGACGGGAGAAAAAAAAAGAATATTTCTTTTAATACATGCACTAGAAGTAGAAAATAAAACAAATATATATTTTATTTATCTATCTATCTATCTATCAACTTTAACTGGGATTGAAAATTACTTAAAAAAACTTGTGTTTTTATTTGGTTTATTCTAATTTAAATTTAAATTGTATAAATTACGAGATAAAATAATCTTAAATCATGCAAACGGAACTTTGTTTCCACATGGCCGATAAAAGAATAAACAAATGTTTGTTCCGTATAGCAGGTTATAGTTCAATAACATGCTTATGGGAACTATTGCTCGCTTGCTGTTACCGGGAAAATATATATTTCAATTCAGCAATTAAAAGAAATTTATGATTTTCAAAACTGAATAAAGTAGAACAAGGAGTTAAATCTTTTGGAAAACTAGGATAAAGTGCAGCTAAAAGATCACGATTTAAAATAAATTCATGAGGAAGAGGTATTTCTTTTGGATCAACTCCAACATCTAAAAAGTTGATTAATAGGTGTGAACCAATAATTTTGTACTAAGTTCATAATGAAGGATGTCTAGATGTATAGCTACTTCAATCAAGTGCTATTTCTCTTTATCATTTTCTTTGAATGATTTACTCTTTCAATATAGTTTTCTTCAACTATGTTAATATTCCGTTGTGCATTATTTCATATAACGTGTTATAATGATGTTATTAAGTCCCGCATAATCTAGATTGAATCTAATGTTTGCGTGCGCATACACATTGCTACACAACATACATCGATGTCAGAGATACACCACACATACACATAACACATGGATGGTGTCATACACATACACAAGTGTACCACAACAGATAAACGGTATGTACTCACTCCATCATGCCAACGCGCACTAAATAATCACTAAAGTCGAGCCAAATCCACTCTGTGCTCGTAGAGAATCCGGATTGCACTCACCAAGACTATCCACCATAGCCATGAGTTTGAAGACTCAACTCGAAGAACTAAGGCCTCCAAGCCCTACCTACGAAGTATACCTCTAGTGGGCTATCCCACCAACTCGCCCTAACAGCACTAACGGCCCTACTGAAATTCACCACTCCGCACTCGGTCAACCTAGCCGAGGTGCCAAATTGATGTGACAGCTGTCATGCACATACACATCGTTGTCAGAGATACACCACACATACACATAATACATGGACGATGTCATACACATATACAAGTGTACCACTATCGCCTCCTAACTGACGGTTACGTCCCTCTAACTCCAGATAGTCCCATAGCTCAACTACGTGGTATACACCTTCATGGATGCAAGGATCAAGAGGTCGGGTGCTACATCACCTCATCGTTAGTCGCATGTCTGTAATCCTTATCACGCAAATATCTAATTTGTTATCTCTGCTATATACATCGAGGACAAACCCACCGTCAATAAGAATGACATTGAGAGATGGAGTCAAACATGACATGTGCCAACCTCTCGAACAACCATCACATATCAACATACGGGCTGCTCCACCCACACAACATACACCTCAAGCCCGTGCATACACTACTAAGCTTGGGTCAACTGTACCATCGATGTTGGGAAGATGACATGGCGTGCAATTACGCACATGGTCCTTCCAAACAACACCATCACGGCCCTCTAACATGAGTACTCCAGAAAGTAACACCTCACGCACTCGTAAAATAGTGCACCATGCGGTTACATCCAACATCGTCGGTGCAGTCTACTGCAGATAGATATAATCGTCAAGATGAAACATGTGAATTGATGACTGATAACCTCCTCCTCGGATAGTCGCATATCGCAACGTGTCTCTATGATGAACAATCGTTAGGTTCTCAAAAGCCATGGGTATAACTCTCTAAAATGTCTCTATTCGTTGAGAATATGCTCTCACGCACATGTCCGGGTCATCAAGGTTCAGCACCTCAGTAGAATCACGACGAATGACCGAAGATAGATCTGGATCTCAGTCATATAACAGAAAGTACGATGAGAAGAAAACCAAAAACGCTTGTCGACTAAAATGGTAGTCTATAGCCAACCATGATAACTGCACATCCTAGTCTCCCAAGTGGCCCTTCTGCAAACCATAATTACGCAATCCTTTCTTCACTATCTGAACTACATCTCTGTCAAACCATCCGCCTCAGGATGATCTCGAGATGTAGTCCGATGATCAATCAACGCCTGATCACACAAGGCCTGAAACTCCAAGAAACTCTGTACCTTGGTCCGTCAACACTTCAGCTGGTGCTCCAAAACGACTCAGCACTCGATCTAAGAACGCATATGCCGTCTCTTCACTCGTCTTGTCTGATAATACCCACCAACTCAATCACTTGGAGAAGTGTTCCATCATCCAACACATATCGGTGGTGACGTATGATCAACGATAAGGGTCTCGTAAAATCCAAACTCCAACAGTAACCCAATCTCATAATCGGTAAGGGGTGTAACTGTGGAATAGGAGCATTAAACGATGTTCGTACTCGATCACAAACCACACATCCTGTGACAAATTTGTTGATATAGTCCCAAGCTCTAGTAGATCGACGGTTATCATTAGCCGGAGTGGTTAGGGTTGTTATAGTTAGTTAGAGGGCTAACCCACCATTAGGGTTTCCCTTGTACTCACCTCCACTATATATACAAAGAGAGGCAAAGCCTCTCTCATCTCATTCCTATTTTACTTCCTTGTCTACTCGCTCTCTCTCTTCTTGGAGTGTCCTCGAAGTATCTATTTTTCTACATGGTATCAGAGCTGGTGAGAGTGCGTGTCCCTTGCTGATGAGCAAGATGGAGATTGGAGTACAAGAGAGAGCAGCCGGAGTTGTGCCTGATGTCGAGCACGATCCTGCTGATGCGTTCGGGTGAGACGAAACCGTTTCTTTCGCCACCAGAAACTTTGAACGCGATTTCGGAGGCCTAGACGATTTTTTCTCGATGAAATCTGTCAATTAGCCCTACTAAGGCTGTCTTGTTCAGAAGGTGCGAATTGTGTACTGGGTCAAGTTTCAATTGATTTGGAGGTTTCCAGCGGCAGATTTTCAATCGGATCTTTTTCGACCAAGACGAAAGTTTTAGGACTTGACCCTAAAACAAATTATGTTCCGAATATGGGTGGTCCCGCCCCTAGCAAATTGAAAAATTTGGAAAATTTTGAGGGGTCGCACACCCATTTCTAACCTCGTTTGGTCCAGTTTCGACCTTTCTTGGAGTGTTCTTTCGACGTTTCTGTCGTGTTTTGTACACCTACAGTTCGCGGACAGGTTCTTTCTTCATTGTTGCTGCAGGAGGAGTTCGCAGAGTCGCCTCGTTGTGACTTGTGACAACTCTTGATCGCGCAGTGTGGGAAGACGAGTTTTGTGAGGTTTTCCGCGTACAGAACAGTGCAATTTCGACATTGCAGCTATGGCGGAGTCCGTGTCTTTGATCACTGGAGAGAAGCTCGACAACAACAACTACCAAGTGTGGAAGTTTCGGATGAAGACCTTCCTGCAGGGACAAGATCTATGGGATCTTATTACTGAGGAGGAGAAAGCGCATGAAGTGCCAATTTCTGACTCGAAATTCAAGGAGTGGAAGAAGCGTTCATATCAAGCTATTCACTACATCGTGCTGACAGTCTCAGCATCGATGATCAATCACATTCAGGATTGCGATACGCCCAAGAAAGCTTGGGATGCACTCGCGCGTCTGTTTCAATCCGGAACAGAGGCGCGGAAGCTGCAATTGCTGCAGCAGTTCAACACCGTGAAGAAGGGATCGATGTGCATCAATGACTACGTGAACCATGTCAAGCAGCTCGCGGATCAGCTATCTTCTGTCAAAGTCGAGATTGATCTCACTGTCTTGATCGGAGCCACATTGCAGGGACTACCTGCAGAGTACAAACAGTTCATAACATCGTTTTCCTCCGCGGTTTGATGAGCTTGTTCTTATGATGTTAGGAGAGGAGGTGCGCCTACTGGGGAGTTCTACTTCGATGGGTCAGCAAGAATCTGTCTATTTTGCAGGTTCTGGAGGATCTCGAGGCGGAGGTCGTGGCAAAGGTGCTGGACGTGGACGGGGTCGCGGACAGCAACAGCAATCGCAGCAGCAGTAGAATTAGCAGAACCAGCAACAGTCTGGTTCCAACAACAATCAGAGAAGAGCGCATGGTTCTTGCAACTACTGCAAGAAGCAAGGCCACAATGCGAATCAGTGCTACAAGAAGCAGAACGATCAGAGACAACACGACAACAACCCCCAACAAGATAACAGCAACCAGCAAGGCTATGCAGTCACTGAGCATATCTATTCGGAGCAGTTGTTGATTACTACGCATCAGAGTTATGCGGCTTTCGAGCCACAGACTGACTGGATGATCGACTCCGGCGCCACCACTCACATGACTCTCCATCGGGAGTGGTTTAGTTCACTCGAGCATGTGGAGACTCCACAGTTTATGGTGAGAGGAGATGACACCAAGCACAAGATCCAGCACACTGGTAACATTCCACTTGACATTCCTGCTTCAACGTTTACTGTATGCGGAATGTCTTACATGTACCCACGTTGACTAGAAACCTGCTATCTGTAGGACAGTTGATAGAGCAGGGTCTGCAAGTGCACTTCAATAAAGATGGATGCTTTATTGAAGATTCGAATGGCACTGTCATAGCTCGAGGTATCAAGAGTGATAGGCTGTTTAAACTAGATGCATCTGCACCTAAGTTACAGGCTGTCATGTATGGACAGAGTGGTCCAGTAGTATCCGACATTGACATCTGGCACAGCGAATTGGGCACATGAACTTTCAGAGGTTGAAAAGTCTTCCGAGTTCTGACCTGGTAATAGGTCTGCCCAAATTCGAATCCAGTGAGCCCACTGGAGTCTGTGCAGCATGTCAATTCGGCAAGCAAGCTAGACAGCCCTTTAAGGGATCAGGTAGTAGAGCGAACAAGCTTCTGGAGCTTGTTCACACTGATGTATGGACTGCTTCTCAGCCAAGTATGATCGGTTTCCAGTACTTCGTGTCGTTCATTGATGATCATTCTCGTTATACTTGGATCTATTTGTTGAGAAACAAGTCCTATGCCGAAGTACTGTCAGCATTCTAGACTTTCCGCAAGTTGGTGGAGAACAGTCTGGAGCATCTATCCTCTGTTTGAGATTTGATGGAGGAGGTGAGTTTCTTTCTGGAGAGTTCGATGCATATCTGCATGAGCATGGTATTCGACGGCAGAAGACCTGCAGTTATAGTCCGCAGCAGAACGTGGTTGCGGAGCGCAAGAATCGACACATAGCAGAAGCTGCTCGTGCGATGTTGAATGAGAAGACCATGCCTAGACCTTACTGGACAGAAGCTGTTTCATGTGCGGTGTATCTGATGAACCGGACGCCTACAGCGGCAATCCACAGCAAGACACCGATGGAGGTCTTCACAGGCAGTAAGCCTGATTACTCTTTCCTTAAAGTTTTCGGATGTATCTGTTATGTGCACATACCTGATGAAAGACGTAAGAAACTAGATCCGAAAGCAGATAGATGTATCTTCCTTGGTTATGCTTCTGATACGAAAGGATATAGGTGCTACAATTCTTCGTCCAAGCAGTTCTATATCAGTAGAGATGTCGTTTTTGATGAGCTACAGTCTTGGTTTGCACCTGCACTTGTCGTAGCCATCCTTGTACCTACTGTAGAACCAAGGAGTCAGTCCACTGTAGTACCTCAGAGTAGTACGTTGAGTGGAGGATCTGGAGAAGTCACTGATTCCATATCAGAATCTGTTGCACATAGAGCTGTTGTTAACGTTGGAGTCCACGTAACACAACTTAGTGGAACTAGTGTAGTTTCTACACAGGATGAGCGCGTGCTATTGCAGCGTATGTTTGACTCATCCTGATATGTGGATCTTCCACATCCACTAGATACTTTGTCCCAGACCTTGGCGTCTACGTCAGATCAGTTGCAAGGAGAGATGACTAGTGCACCAATTACCTCTCGCAGATCTGAGCGGGCAAAACATCAAGTGAGTAGGTATATGCATGAAGGTTTTCTTGCTGCGCACCATGCATATATGACCAATGTTCTTCAGGAACAGGAACCGAGTACGCTTGAGGAGACGATGCACAAGACCCAATGGGTAAGTGCTATGGAAGCTAAACTTGCTGCGCTTCATCACCAACAGACTTGGGAGTTGGTAGACTTACCTCAGGGTAAGAAAGCGATTGGTTGCAGGTGGGTCTTCAAGGTCAAGCGCAACTCGGATGGTACCGTGTGTCGCTACAAGGTCAGATTGGTAGCTAAGGGCTACGCACAACAACATGGAGTGGATTTTGAGGAGACCTTTGCTCATGTTGCGAAGATGGTGACTATTCGAACAGCAGTTGCAGTTGCAACTCAGAAAGGTTGGAAGATGCACCAGATGGACTTCAAGAACGCTGTCGTGATGTGAATCATTTTACATTGTAAATAATTCACCTCTCTGTCAAGCGTTAGTCTCTCTGAGTGAAGCTAGGACCTCAGAGAAGTCGACACTGGAGGATGTTATATATTTTTGAGTCTTAGTAGGTTGATTACCATGTAGATGGAGTTAAGGTCATGGGTTGTAATTACATGTCGCCCATGCATGCTTCCTAGCGAGGTTAGGTTATCTTTCGGGATTACGTGTCGCTTTACATGTCTTCGCATGTAGTTTAGGAGTTACGTTGGCACTTTAGGGGCTTGACGTGGTAGCCTATGTGCAAAATTAAGTCACCACGTGGTTTGAGGCACAAAAGGACAGGGCAGTGAAGCTATAACCTCCCATTGGTCCAATTTTATCTTTAGTGTACCGCTAAACTTAGTAGTAGGGGTCTTAAGAGGAGTTCGAGCATTTTGGTGAGGAGATTTCGAAATCTGAGAGCACAGAGAGATAGGGTTAGTCGTGCCAAGCACTGTCAGCAAAATTTTTGATCGATTTGAAGCAATAAAGAAGGAGTTATGGCTGATTGAAGTTCGATTTGTGCCAAAATTGCAGCACTTCTGTTGATTTTGGGGTTTTCGGTTTCAATCGCAGTAGATTTGAGAAAATCGTTTCAAACTTTCGAGGTTGCGTTCATTGTCAGCAGGGCTACGACTGTCCTCAAATTTTCATGTCAATTGAGTCTGTGAGTAATTCAGGGTGACCGTTGAAGTAGAGGGGGTCTGAAAAGCTCTCAATCTAGAGCATCAACTTCAGAGAGCGAGATCTGGAGTTCTGTGTACAATCAGGAGGTCCAACTTCACAGGAGTGTTCAACCAGCTGTGTACTGCAAATCCTGTAAGAATCTTTGAAAGTGATCGAGCCAATTCCCTGTTCTAGGTCGAAATAGATGTCTGGGTACCAGAAATTGCCGTAATTTCTCTGCTCAGAACGTTTCTGCCCATTTCTCGACACTCTGATTTGATCTCAAGCTGAAACTTCGTGTGTATGGTCAATAGGGCCTCATTTACATGTAGTAGGAGTTTTGAAGTCTGAACCATCGTATGTTTCTGATTCTGGACTGTTAAAGTTTGCTGTCTGACCTTATTACTACTAGTCTGATCTGATTTTCACTTCTTGAACATACTGGAGGGTCCATTCGACCTGAGTGAGTGTTTATACTGTTCCCTTTTGATCTGAAGCCTACCTCTGTGTAGTAAGAAACCATAGCCTGAAGTCCAACGCTTCCTTGAGTAGACTAAACACAGCCTTCAAGATCTATCACAGCCAGAAGGTTCCGCCCTTCCCAGGAAAACTCTCAACTCGACAACGCCTTCCTCAACGGCGATCTTGAGGAGGAGGTCTACAAGCAGCAACCTCCTGGTTATGAGGATCTTAAGTTCCCTTCTCGTGTATGTAAGTTACGGAAGGCTCTCTATGGTCTGAAACAAGCACCAAGAGCATGGTATGCAAAGATCAATTCTTACTTGCAGTCTCTTGGTTTCCACCTGTGTAGTTCAGACTCTATCTTGTATTCGTTGCGAATACAAGACCGGATTGTTGTGATCACCATCTATGTTGATGACTTGATCATTACCGGTAACTTTGAGGAGCTTATTTCCCAGATCAAGGATCACTTGAAATCCGAGTTCGAGATGATGGACTTAGGAGAACTCAAGTACTTCCTTGCTGTGGAGTTCATTAGAGATGGGAAAGATGTTTGGCTTGTACAGCGACAGTATGCTCTCAGTATGCTTGAGAGATTTGGTATGCTTGATTGCAAACCCATTGCTACACCATTAGAGCAAGGGGTAAAGCTAGGAGCTGAGGATGGTGAGTTGCTGGATGATCCACGCATGTATAGACAGATGGTTGGGAGTCTTATCTACTTGACCATCACCAGACCAGACTTGAGTTATGATGTCGGTCTGTTAGTCAATTCATGCATTCACCACGGAGACCACATTTTGAGGCTGTCAAGCGGATCCTCCGCTAAGTGAAGTTCTCGATGCAGTACAGACTTCACTATCGATACGGTGGACCATTGTTGTTACATGGCTACACAGATGTTGATTGGGCAGGAACTTCCGACAGGAGATCCACGTCAGGTTACGCTTTTGGACTTGGAAGCGCTGCTATAAGCTGGGCTTCTAAGAAGCAACCCACAGTTGCTTTGTCGTCCACGGAAGCAGAGTATCGAGGAGCAACGAACGTAACATGCGAATCGATTTGGCTTCGATGCCTGCTATCTGATATTGGTGTGGAGTGTACAGATCCTGTTGTTGTATATACAGACAACATTAGCAACATGAAGTTAGCTAGTAATCATGTTTTTCACTAAGGCATTGCCTAGAGATAAGTTTGATGCTTTCAGACATTGTCTAGGAGTACAGGATGTAGATATGAGCTTGAAGGGGAGTGTTGATATAGTCCCAAGCTCTAGTAGATCGACGGCTATCATTAGCCGGAGTGGTTAGGGTTGTTAGAGTTAGTTAGAGGACTAATCCACCATTAAGGTTTTCCTTGTACTCACCTCCACTATTTTACTTCCTTGTCTACTCATTCTCTCTCTTCTTGGAGTGTCCTCAAAGTATCGATCTTTCTACAAAATTGCTGCACATCGATGTGTATACCACGTCACCAATACTATACTTGGAGCAAGTTATGTGCACGCTTCACTCCAAAATGTCTCAACTCCTCATGGACATGTCGTACTAACTGTGCCCTCCGGGATGGATGTGACATTATCCGTACTCTCTCATCATCTCACACTCGAAGTACATGTCGTACTTCTTGTCGCAATCTCTTCGCATGTTGAAGGACACGATCTCGCTCCTTGGCACTTACTATGCCTATCACCACGCCAGTACGTTGTCATAGCGAGAGTAATTCCTTTGAGCAAGGGTGTACTTTCTGGTTGTGACTAGCGATCGATGTACATCGGAGCAACTAGTATCATGTAATTTCACTCTGACTTCTTCTAAATCTAAGCAGTTTCTTTCTCTCAGAAAAGGGTCAAGATAACCACACGAAAACGTTGGATGGTCATGGGCACGACAAACGAAATATGTGATGATATGATCTCTCGATAGTATTCCTCCTCGAAGTTCCTCACTACTAGGGCTTCGTACATGACTTTGGGTCGACAGATGTATCTTATCTCTCACTCAGTGTTAAAATTTACAGGTGGGAATTGATTTAGATCCATCTTTCGTTAGATGAGGATAAAGATGATAAGATCTCATTCTTAGCCGTAAGTGATAACATGTAAGATCACAAGAACAGGCGAGAGCATGACTTGCACGGTAGAGTTATGTCCGAAGGATCCTATCATAAACTGTTGGAAATGGACTCGTTCAATGTACATTAGTTTAATCTGAAAGAGGTTTCGAAAAAGAAATCTTGACGATAAATAGAGCCCTTCGTCCATCTCTCACGATATTCGCACTTCAACTGCAAAGGTATATGGATCCATAGAGCGTCGATACAGACTCATAAGACCACTACGATCTCTTCACGAGTAATCACTTTAATTTCTTTAAGGTCGAATGCCTTCACATTGATCACTCTCCTTTGCTTTCAAAGTTTCCAACACAAAAACCAGGATAGGTGCAAGCTCTCTAACAGATCAACCCAAGTCACATTGACGGATGAGATGGCATACATGCACATCACATGTTTGGTGCCGTGTTACTCATCCAAGGTCGTCCGGATGGAAGGTTCTAATGCATGCACCGTAACATATCTTAACACTAGTAACTAGGCTAGACAAGTAGTCGATTTGAGAAGTCAAGCATCGCACTTTATCCGTTGAGTGCGAAACTAACAATCACATAACGCGATCACAACGTAGATCACTATAGTCTTATCTACGCCTAGAATACCCCCAAAGCAATACAAACGTCACACGGGATATTTTTCTGCCAGCTGTCGCTAATAAATCTCGAGACCTAGACTAGATATTGTTGTCGATACAACTCGACAAAAAAAACAGAGAGCTTTCACACATGATAGGTACAGATCTACAACTCAGCCTTCTCTCAAACTTGCCACGTAGGTAGGATGCTAAGGTCTCTACTTACAGGTCAAATTTCGGGAAGATCTGATGGCTAGATCTCCTCACACAATTAATACAAATTTTAAGAAACTGACACGCACTTCCAATCTCAGATTCAAGACAGAAGCTTCATCATCTAAATGATGAAGATGTTGTCTACTTCGACTCAAACTTCTCGTGATAGCAATTCAGAAGGTAAACTCACTACTCAAGAAATTTCAGCCGATTTGACGGTTCGGATCATCCTCCATAAATCTGTGAACTTGGTGCTCTCGATTACAAGCTTTTTGCACCCCATCGTCTTCAAATCGCCATTGCGTCCAATCCGCAGAACATCCGGTGATGAAATTTGGGGTCAGAGCTTCAACAACTGACAAGCTCATGAAATTTGGTCTCAATCTGACGGCGCAATCACTCAAACTCCTCAACTTTTCAATCGGAAGAGAAAGCTATGTACTTCCATCACTCTACGAACTTCAAACGATCATAACGTGTGCCCTGGACCTCCAAATCGAGTGAAATTTGGGCTCAAGTTGCTCCTCCCGTCCAGAGCTATCCGTCCATCTCCTCTGAACTCCCAAATCTGTCGTGAAAGTGCCCCATCCCTCTCGAAGTGTTCGTCTAGGTAGATGATAATTTATCTCTATTTTTTGATGGACCAATAGGAAATTAAAGGACTCAACCTTGTCCTTTTGCACCCCATGGAGACCTCCAATAAATATTAGATCATTCTAAGCTCATAAGAGCAAGGGTTTTCACCTCATTACTTCACAACTTATACAACTATGCGCAAAACATAATTATACGCGTAATTTACATACTAACTGATTGCACAACAAGACAACGTATGTATTTCATTATGATCACATCGTCATGGATATCTCGCTAGTCTAGAACACCATCTCCACCCTCGAGATTTGAAGACTCATCATCTACTCTTTGACCAGAGAAAGATACGACTTGACACTCCATACTAGAGTTCATGACCAATACACAAAAGAAAGACAGATGCATGTCATCTTGACACTATCTCCTCATCAACCTCGTCATGTTATCGAGTCCCAGTCTGATCCTACTGACTCGTGCATGGATTACGACTTAACCCATCGGCATCTAGGTTTGCAACTCTAGGTCTATGCACTACTTGGAAGTCATACTCTTGTAAGATCAGAACCTATCGTGCAAGCTTCCTTGTAAGCTTGTCGGACTTCATCAACCACTTGAGCGGTTGGTGATCAATGATGAGAGTAAAGGGGTTCCCAAACAGATAACATCGGAAGTGTGCAACATCCCACACTGCAACTAAACACTCCCTCTCGTATGAATTGTATCTCGGCTCCGCCGAATTGTTGGAGTGACTGACATACGTCATCACAAAATCCTTTTTCTCATCATCATGCTGAGTCAGCATTGCTCCAAGTCTCAGCATACTCCAATCAGTATGCAGTTGGAAAGGACGCCCCCTAACGGGTCTCCTCAAGATGAGAGCAGATGTCAACTTATCCTTGAGCTCTACAAAAGCTCGCTCCTGCTCATCTCCCCACTGTCACTCCTGGTCCACCTTCATCAGCTTGGTCAATGGCTTTGCAATTGCACTAAACTCTTTCACGTATCGACGATAGAAGTTCGTCAAATCAACAAATATCCGAACTCGACTCACATCTCTGGGGCATGGAATACGTGCAAGAGCCTCAACCTTCATCTGTTGAACACCCAACCCACCTGGGTAGATGATGTGACCCAGATATTCTACCAACTATTGGAAGAACTTACACTTCTCAGGTTGTAACTTCAGCCCATGAGCTCTCAACCGCTCAAACACATCATGTAAGTGTCTCTCGTGCTCCTCCACTATAGCACTATAGACTAAGATATCGTCAATATAACATCCGACAAAATCCAATCCTGCTATGATCCTGTTCATCATCCTTTGGAACTCAGCAGAGGCATTCTTCAACCCAAATGGTAAGAACCGTCACTGATACAAACAATCCTTGCCGTGAGAGTCAGTTCCCCAGAATGCTATCTTGGACTTATCTTCTTCTCTCACTGTCAACTGATGATACCCTGCTCGAAGATCCAAAGTACTGAAGACCTTCACATGTCCCATTGCATCAAAGATCTCCTCAGGTGTCGGTATGGCATACTTATCAGACTTCGTCTGCTGATTGATAGGACGGTAGTCTCCACACATCCGTCTATTCGTGTAGTTGTCATGCATATCCTTCTTTGCTAGCATAACTGTGACAGATGCATACTTCTCATGCGACTTCTCCACCAACCCAACCTCCAACAAGTCTTGAGTCCTATTTTGGATCAATGCTCTCTCCATGTCATTGTATTTATAAGGACGTCGAAAGATTGACGTGTCATTAGCCAAGTCGATCCGTATACCAAGTCCCTTCAAGGTACCCAAATCCTTCATACTGAAGACAAAACAATTCTTGTAGCACTTCAAGAATCTTTGAACTCTTCTCTCTCCTCTTCTATAAGCTTGGATCCAATCTCCGGCTCCCAAGTATCCTATGCCACTATGCTAGAGGTTGAAGACGAAGTCGTTGACTGTTATCTTGCAGCCTCTGGAGTAGTTTCCTTCTGCTCACCACCAACAACCTCTACCACCAATGTGCGAAAAACTTTTGCATTCCTAGCTGCAAGCTCCACACTCTCTCTTACGACATCCCATGATGTCCAAGGATGACAAACTTCACAAGTCTTTGCCTCCACCGACCTAGTAGGCAAAGAGCTTAGAAGTGTCCGAGCAGTAACATCCGTCGATCGCATCTGACGCTGGAAAGCTAACCAAAGTGGGGAATGCTGTCATGAGCCGTCTCACTAAGTTCACCACTGCCATGAGTGACCTATCAATGAATCTCACTACTTGAGATCGTCGTCTTGCATCCAAGATATCATCAACCGTGAGGTGCGCTGGTCGTCTCACTACATCGTGTGCGTCGTCTTGCATCCAAGATATCATCAACCGTGAGGTGCGTTGATCGTCTCACTACATCGTGTGCGCACTTGAACATCTTCCTCGGTAACAAGTTCGTCCATCACAACCGTAGACGATGTGCACGAGATCCCACTCTCGCTGCATCTAACAATATTGCCGGTCCGATCCAAGACCGCACCTGGTGCACACTCATCATCATCTATGTACGAGCATCACCAACAAAGGAACATTCTTCAAGATGTACACGAGAGAATCCATCTGATGCATCTGGAGATATCGCAAGATCCGTAACATCTCTCAGAACATCTTAGATCGCAGGTCATGTAAACCTTGATCTCTCCCAGCATGCGTGTGACCTTGATATGATCACCCGGCTATCATCAAATGAATGGTGCCAACAAACATGAGATCATATGCCTCAAGCAGTGAAATATTTGACAATAATGCTTGCTGATATCCTCTAACGGCTGATATGGACAACAACTCAGGATATCTCGACACCAAACGTGTCACATGACGCAATGAGATACATCTTTCAACCTCATCTCTCTCCACATACAAGTAACGTTGTACTTGTGTGCATGCTTGCAATACTACAACTAAACCTGTGCTGATCTCTCCAAACAGCTCCAGCACACATACACCTTCTTCTGGATACTGCCACACAATGAGAGTCGTATCCAACAGTGATAAGGTCACATGATCAGTAGCAGGAACAACCCTTTGTTCCTCTTCTGACGGTACAAAGGCTTCACTCCAAGCCTGCTGCATCAATCGGTCAGCGTACTGTTTCAACTCTCCACTCGAAGTCCAGAGTGGGACATCCAAGACAGATGGTACTATCGTAGTCATGCTAGGCATGTGTCCCACCTCCTCAAAGACCGGAGTATTCTCCGCATGAGCATTGTCCTCTAACAACTTGTCCGACCAAGTGATGACCGAACTGAATCCTGCAACGGATGCCTTTGTCTCTGGTATAGGTTCCGTTGTCTCAACTCTAGCACTGAACCGCATTGGTAATCGGCTCACTCGTCTCTCACCGGGCTGCCAACCTAATCTGTAAGATGCTATCTTCGTCCAATAGTCGATCACGAATCCCATAAGGTATAACACAACACCTCCAACCAACACATCATACGACTCCGCGGTCGTAACAATGACCTTGGTCTTCACCATAGAGCCATCCGTGAGATGATCTGGTCGAACTCTCATCGTCAGCATCTCGCGTGTCATGTGTAGAGTTGTACCTCCTGATCTCTTTAGAGATGTCTGTAACTGGAATGGACATCTCTCCACCTCGGACTTCCTCAAACCCAAACCAATGCACGTTACCTTCCTCAACATCAACGATTGGGCTCCAGAGTCCAACAAGACTTTCTGCGGTCGATACACCTTCCCTGAAGGTGCCACCAAACAGAAGATACCACTTCTGTTGTTCAACAACATCACACATGATGCCAAATCAACACGGTCAATCGCCGGCCTAGCTGGTAGTTCATCTAACCTGGAAGTCACCGCTTGCCAAGTACCACTGGTAGCTATCATGATCTTCGACTCCATGGACACATCTACCGCCTCTCGCTGAACCACCTAAGTACTATAGATAACTACATCCTCGCTCTCACTGAGCGTGGCTGTCAACTGGAACACTGGAGTCAAGCTTACTCCCAATGTCTTCATATCTATGGCTGAAAATAGTGGGACTCGTAAAATTGTTGTAGTCGCCTCCAACATCGAGCTCGACGTCGCATCCACAGACGTCGCGAGTTGTCTCGCATCACCCTCACTCCTGGATGTCGATGCCTCTAACTCCATTGCACCATCTATAGGTCATTAGGAATCATAGATGTGGTCCTTAACGCCTCCGATAACGTGAATGACTGAGGAAGTCTAGCATGTCTACCAACTTCTCAGGTGCAAAGACACGTTGTCGAAGTGTGATCCGTCTACTTAGGAAAGCGCCGGGCTTCTGGCTGTGGTTGTTTACTCGAGAGGTAGGCTTTTCAGGTTACAACAGGGCACTGTAAACGCTCACACATGTGTGTAGGATCCTCTAATATGCTAAGAAAGCAAAATTCAGGTCTAACTAGTAGTAATAGGATCAGGCGGTGAACTTTAACAATCAAGGAGAGGAAAATATGATGGTTCAGACTTCTAAAACCCTCCTACATGCAAAAGAGGCCCTACTGAACACACACACAAAGTTTCAGCCTGGGATCAAATTCTAGCACCGAGATATGAACATAAACATTTTGAATAATGAAATTATGACATTTCTGGCACCCAGATGGCTATTTTGACCTAGAACAGCAAATTGGCTCGATCACTTACGATGATCCTTACAAGATTTGGAGTCCACAAGATGCTGAACATCCTTGTGAAATTTGGCCTCCTGATTGTACACAGTTCTCTGAAGTTGCTGCTCTAGATTGAGAGCTTTTCAGACCCCCTCTGCTTCAGCGGTCGCCCTGAATTACTCAATCACTCAATGACATTAAACTTTTTGGACAGTCGTAGTACTGCTGACAATGAATGCAACCACTCCAGTTTGAAGCGACTATCTCTTTTCTGCTAGAATTGACACTCAAAATCCCAAAATCAACAAAAGTGATGCAGTTTCAATTCAATCCGAACTTCAATTTGACATAACTCCTCCTTTATTGCTCCAAATCGATCAAGAATTTCACTGACAATGACTTGCACGATGAGCTCTATCTCCTTGTGTCCTCAGAATTCTCAAAGCTCAAACTCCTCTTAAGACCCCTGCTTCTAAGTTTATAATTTCACAAAAGACAAAAATGAACCAATGGGAATCCATAGCTCTACTTCTTGTCTTTTTGTGCCCTTATCCACGTGGTAACTTAATTTCACACATAGGTTACCATGTCAAGCCTCTAAAATGCCAGCGTAAATCTTAAACTTTATGCGAAGATATGTAAAATAACACGATGTCGTGATGTGAATTATTTTACATTGTAAATAATTCACCTCTTTTTGTCAAGCGTTAGTGTCTCTGAGTAGAGTTAGGACCTCAGAGATGTCGACACTTGAGGATGTTATATATTTTGAGTCTTAGTAGGTTGATTACCATGTTGATAGGGTTTAAGCTCATGGGTTGTATTTACGTGTCGCCCATGCACGCTTTCTAGCTGATTTAAGTTATTTTTCGGGGCAGCGTGTCGTTTTAGGTAGTTTAAGTTTTACGCTGGCACTCTAGGGAGCTTGACGTGGTAGCCTATGAGTAAAACTAAGTTGCCACGTGGTTTAGAGTACTAAAGGACAACCAAGTGGAGCTATGAACTCCCATTGGTCTGTTTTTGTCTTTTGTTAACTCTAAATTTAGAAACAGAGCTCTAGAGTGGAGTTCGAGCTTTTGGTGGGGGATCTTCGAAATCTGAGAGCACAGGGAGAGAGGTCTCGTCATGCCAAGCACTTCCAGTGAAAATCTCGATCGATTTGAGTTAATAAAGACGGAGTTATGAGCAATTGAAGTTCGGATTGTGCTAGAATTGAATCATTTGGGTTGGATTTAGGGTTTTGAGTGTCATTTGCAGCAGAATCGAGGAAATCGCTTCAAAACTTCGTGGCTGTGTTCACTGCCAGCAGGGCTACGATTTCCCAAAAAGTTTCATATCGATTGAGTAACTGAGTAATTCAGGGCGGCCGCTGAAGCAGAGGGGGTCTGAAAAGCTCTTAATCTAGAGCAGCGACTTCAGAGGAGGAGATCTGGAGTTCTGTGTACATTCAGGAGGCCCAACTTCACAGGGATGTTCAGCATCCTGTAGACTTCAAATACTGTGAGAAACTTTGAAATTCATCGAGCCAATTCTCTGTTCTAGGTCAGAATAGCTGTCTAGGTACCCGAAATTGTCATAATTTCTCTGTTCAGAAAGTTTCTACCCATATCTCGGTGCTCTGAACTGAACTCAAGCTGAAACTTCGTCTGTATGGTCAGTAGGGCCTCATTGACATATAGGAGAAGTTCTGAAGCCTAACCCATCTTATGTTTCTGATTCTTGACTGTTAAAGTTCGCTGGTGAACCTTATTACTGTTAGTTTGATCTGATTTTCACTTCCTGAGCATACTGGAGGATCTATTCGACCTGTGTGAAGACTTATAGTGCCCTTATGACCTGAAGCCTACCTCTGGATAGTAAACAACCAG
Source organism: Asterella californica (assembly GCA_036924285.1). Taxonomy (NCBI): domain Eukaryota; kingdom Viridiplantae; phylum Streptophyta; class Marchantiopsida; order Marchantiales; family Aytoniaceae; genus Asterella; species Asterella californica. The sequence goes on along the minus strand of JAYKYS010000006.1, from coordinate 24,174,739 downwards.
AACCTGAAGCCCAGCACCTTCCCTAGTAGTCTTCCCACAACCTTCACGATCATATCGCAGCCAGAAGGTTCCGCCCTTCCCGAGGAAAACTCTCAACTCTACATCTGGTGCTTCCACTGAGAGCTCTTGGGGTGATTGATTGAGAAGGTTGAGTTGCTACAAGGAGAAGAGATGGATCGCAAGAGCGGAGCTGCTGCTGCTGCCTCTAGGGCTGGAGCATCAACGTCTACTGTTGCACCGTCAACTGCACCTGCGTCTTCTACAGCGACATCTGCATCTGGTCTGGACACGGCTGAGATCTTGAAGACGCTTGCGGCCCTGGTCCAACAGCATCCGATCGTTGGAGGGGGTGAGTTAAAATCCACCAAGGCTTTGCAAGCGATAGTGAATAGGTGTGGAAGGTTTGAAGGTAGAGATATTTCTAGATATCTGCGTGAGTATAGAGGAGAGATGGAGCTGGTTAGGGTTACTGATGCGGAGATGATAGCAAGTTTTGAGTTAGCTGTCATTCCTGAGTTGCGGGACCAAGTTAGGGATGTACAGAGAAGAAATCTTGGAATCTGGATGAGTTTTGAGCGATCTCTTCGAGAGGAGTTTCTTGAGGAGGATTCAGAGAGAGTTACTAGAAGGACATTTCTGGACTGGGTTGAGCAGCAACCTGGTCGTATTATGAGCCTGAGTGAGTTGCTGAGAGAGTTTGATCGGAGATACCGACAACTTTCAACTCTAGAGCGAATCACCCTAGATGCTAGGAAAACAGAGCTTTTCCTGCAGGCTACCGATGATGCTACGGCAGATCAGTTATGTTTTATGTTGGCCGATCGATCTGCTGAGGGAGGTGTTACTATGGATTGGGGGAGAGTTGAGGATGCTGTGGCTGTACTGACAAGGCAGAGGAGGGGAAGAGTGGCTGTGGGAGGACGTCCGCTTGCAGAAGTGGTCACTCCACCTTATGCTGCTCCTCAAGTACAGCAACCTTTGGCCCCTGCTCCCAGACCTGTTGTCCCAGCTGCAGTTCCTTTGATGCCAGTTGTGCCAGCACCGGCACAAAGGGCACCTGTTCAGAGACCTGCGGAGAACCATGGTCAACAGAACCAGATTGAAGACCTGATTCGGCAGATGCGAGAGCTGAAGGTAGAGCTAGCTGGATTGCAGAGAGAGCAGCCACCGGCGCCTGCTGCTGCACGTCCAGGAGGAGCTCCGATTCGTAGATGTATTTGGTGTGACAGTCCTGATCATTTCAGAGGAGACTGTCAAGAGCTCACAGCTGCTTTGCGAGATGGTGTGGTTCGCTATCAGAACGGTAGGCTGCACCTTTCTTCTACTGGAGAGCCGTTGAGCACGCAGTTTGGGCGAGGAGGCATGAGGAGTCTACCTCAGATTGCTGCGGCGGCAACTGTACATGCATTGATGGCACCACCGGTAAATCCTGATGTATATGCTGGACATATTGAGGTTTCTTCTAGTCCTACGTTGCTAGATAGGACTGTTGAGAAGAGTATTGCTACCGTTCCTTCTGAAGTACTGAAGAGGGGAGCAGAGTCTATTCGTAGGGTCACAGGATGAGGAGATCCTGTAGATGCTGCTTCTATCAGAGCATTCTTGGATGTAGATAGACACGTTCATTGGCAGGATGCTTCTGTGGAGGAAAAGAGGTGGCGAGAAGCCTCTGACCTTGATACTGGAGTTCCTGAGGAGACTGGGGATAGACGAAGAGTCACAAGGAGACGAGCAGCTCTTCCTGAAGACATCCCGTCTACTCCTGCAGCTCCTCCACCTGCACCAGGTCCTATGGAGGATGTGCAGAGATCCCAGCAGGAGCCAACGACTGCTGGTAGGCGGTTTACTGCCCAAGAAAAGGGGAAGGGACCGGCTTACAAGTTGGCAGCGGATATTGAAACTTCTACTGATCTGAAGAGCATCTTGGAGCAGAGGATACTGGATGCACGGATCGAGTTTTCTCTCCGAGAAGTTCTTGGTATTGCAAAGAGGGAGTTTCACGAACTGATCATCGACATCATCAAGCGCAAGAGACAGGTGATGTCCGAGCAGGTAGAGAGTCAGATGATAGATGTAGTAGGAGCTTCTCTGAATGATGCAGAGTTTGGAAAGGTGCATTTCCAAGAAGCTGATGACAAGGGATACCAGCAAGAAGCGTTGGTTGCTGGTACCAACACTATTGAGTTCGATGATGAGGAAGCTGGCGAGGAGAGTCCAGCTACTGATAGTGATTTCAGAAGGAGGCATTGGGCTCGTGCTACAACTGCTACACGAGTTCGTCTTGGAAGTTTGGCTGAACCTGTTGCTGCTTTAGTTGATCACGGATCAGAGATCAACATCATGTCACGAGAGGTGTATGAGAGAGGTCAGTGGCCTATCGAGTTGAACCATGGTTGGGTGTTACGTGCTGCAAACAACCAGAAAGGTGAGCTATACGGCGCTTGTCCTAACGTGAAGGTGAAGATAGGTGATGTGGATGTAGATCAGCACTTCTTCGTGCAATCTTCTGCTTCATATCCTGTGATTCTTGGTCAGCCTTATATCACTGCGGTTCGAATGGAGACCAAGGTGATGGATGATGGATCTCATTATGCTAGGATCCGTAGTCCAGATGATAGACGTTCTGTGCAGTTTCTGACCGTTCGTACGAACCACGAACGAAACCGTCAAACTTTGAGAGATTCTCCTATCTGTAGAGGTAAGGGTTTTCTGAAACCACTCTCGTAGGACGGGATAGCGAGAGTGATGGATCTACTGCTACTATGATCCCGCTTGAGCAGCCTGAGGGATCACAGGAGGTTGATGGAAAGGCTGCTCAAGATTCAGAAAGTAGTTGCACTGTGCATAGTTGGAAATCTGGGTTGATGGCTTTCAGTTCTGATGATTGGAGTGAGTTCACACGGATGGAGGATTTGACTGAGAAGAGTAGAAGGCAGATGGAGAGGTGTGCAGCAAATCTGCGTTGTACAGGAGTTCTGAAGGAAGATGAGATGATTTCTGGTGTTTATGAGGAGTTTGTAGGTGTGCAGTCTTTTGTTCGTTGGCTGGATGATGTAGATAGGTTGATGGAACAGATGGGAGGTAGGGTGGTGATCCCCATCCATTCTCGTGAAGTCTATGAGGAAATTATCTCATACTTGCGATATCGTCCTCATCTGAGACTGGAGAATGGATGGAAGGATGCAGTCTGTTGGTGTAGCTTACATCAGGAAGCGGAAGTACACGCCAAGTATAAAGCTGTAGCGAGGAAGGTGAGACCTGTGGCGACCCAATTACCTGTCGATTCTCAGCAGCAGATGGAGTTAGCGGCTGCTGAGCCTGTGCTTAGAGATCCTACACAGGTAGGACACAAGTTTACTCAGGAGACACTCGAGCAGCTCCAGATAGGAGGGGGTGGCTTCTTGACTGAAGAGGAGAAACGAGCTTTTGAACAGATGATAGTTAGCCATGGTAAGGCATTTTCTTTCTCGGCTGAGGAGATAGGTTGTGTGGATCCTAGTGTGATAGCTCCGATGGTTATCTTCACTGTTCCTCACGTACCTTGGGATTTGAAGCCGATTCCAGTCCCTCGTGCCTTGCTGCCGAAGGTGATTGAGTTACTGAAGGAGAGGATGCAGATGGATATTCTTGAACCATCTATGGCTCCGTACTCTAGCCGATGGTTCACAGTACCTAAGAAGACAGGAGCTCTACGCTTCATCCAAGACTTGCAGCCTGCCAACAACATCACGATTCGAAACATTGGAACAGGACCTGTGGTTGATCAAGTAGCTGAGGCGTTTGCTGGAAGGTCAATCTATTCTATTGGAGATCTGTTTTCTGGTTATGATCAGTTTCAGCTTGCTTTGGAGAGTAGAGACTTGACTACCATGCGTACACCTTTGGGATTGATGCGGATGTGTACCCTTCCTCAGGGTGCGACAAACTCAGTAGCTCATATGCAAAATGCGATGCATAAGGTGTTACGAGAGTTTGTGCCTGAGGTCACTATCCCGTTTTTGGATGATATTCTCATGAAAGGCTGTCCGGTGGAGGACAAGGACGAAGCAGTGACTTCTGATGGTTGCAGAAAGTTCGTTGCAGACCACATTCGAGATGTGGAGAAGATTCTGATGCGTTTGGAGGAGGTACACCTCACTCTATCAGGTACCAAATCTCGCTTTGGGATGTCAGAGATTGTGGTAGTAGGTCATCTGTGTGGTACTTTTGGGAGGCGTCCGAATCCAGAGAAGGTAGATGCTATAACAAGGATAGCTGACTGCACCAACATCACTGAGGTTCGACGGTTCTTAGGAGCTTGTGTGTTCTTTCGTGTGAGTATTCCTCATTATGCACATATTGCCGAGCCTCTATATGCACTTCTGAGAAAGGGAAGGAGGTTTACTTGGCGACAAGAACATCATGAGACGATGGAGCAGCTGAAGGAGATTCTGAAGTCTCCACCTATACTAAGGAGGCTTAGCTACGAGAGCGGGAGACCTGTGGTACTGACTGTTGATACGAGTCCAAAGGCGATTGGATGGGCCGTTGGCCAAGAAGATGCAGAAGGTGTGCGGTTTGTTTCAAGGTTTGGAGCTCGGATCTTAACAGATAGATAGCGTAACTATCCTCAAGTGAAGCGTGAGTTGTGGGGAGCTGTTACTGCTATGAAGGTAGATCGAGAGTTCTTGATAGGAGCTCATGTGATACTAGAAACAGATTGTTTGCCTTTGTTGGGTATGATAGCAAACTGCAATACACCAGACATAGCAATGCTACGATGGATTGCTTATGTCCGGAGTCTAAACCCTGAGCTAAAGCATATAGCAGGGAAAGACAATCCAGTTGCAGATATGTTGTCTAGGGCTCGTTATACAGATGAGGATGAGATGTTTGCAGAGGTGGAAAATGAAGAGAAGAGAGACGTTTGGTGCCAAGTTGGTCAGCAGACTTCAGACTTGGAACCACTGCCGTTCAATGAGGGGTTCTACTCAGAAAAGTTCCGCAATATTGGATTTTATCTGAGTTCGTTATCCAGAAGAGAAGGATGGAGTGATGCAGAGTTCAAGGAGATCAGACGGAAGGCGTATAGTTATCTTTTGCGTGAGGGTTATCTGTGGAAACGTCCGAAGAGAAGAGATGGGATGCTTACTAGAGTGGTGGATGATCAACCGACAAAGCTTAATCTGCTGAAGGAGTTTCATGATACCTTGTGGGCTGGACATCGTGGAGTCTGGGCTACATACACGAAGCTGAAGGAGCGTTACTGGTGGAAGGGTTTGTATCAAGACGTGGTGGACTTTGTTGGGTCGTGTCTGCACTGCCAGTTCTACTCTAAGGTCCGTTACAGAGATGGGCTTGTACCTACTTATCCACCTAGTATTCATTTTCAGTGGGTTCTTGATCTTGTGATGATGCCACCGGGGTTATGGGGGATGCGTTACTTGGTGTTGGCTCGAGAGGATCTCTCCAACTATGTGGAGGGACGAGCACTACGGACGAAGACTACAGAGAATATCTGCCGGTTCGTGCTTGAAGATATCATCTGTCGCTATGGATCGGTTGGGAGATTACGTGCAGATAGAGGCGAGTTGAGAGGCGCTGAAGTGAAGGAGTTTTTTGCTCGTTATGGAGTAAAGCTTCGGCTTACCACTGCTATGAATCCAGAGGGCATTGGTAAGAGTGAACGAGGACATCCTTCTATTGTTCATGCTTTAGTGAAAGCATGTGATGGTAGGCCTAGAGAATGGCCGAGACTACTTCCATTTGCTTTGTGGGCTGATAGAACTACACACTGTACCACGACTGGTTATATGCCAGTTGAACTTATGCTGGGGCAGAAACCGATCATGCCTGCTGAGGAGAACTTTCCTACATGGGCTACGCTACCATGGGAAGATGGTATAGATCGTACTTCACTCCTTGCTTTACGTATTAGGCAGTTGGAGCGAAGAGAGGAGGATCTTGCTGATGCGCAGGAGAGGCTGAAGGTGGCTCGAGTCAGAAACAAGGAACGTTTTGACAAGACTCACCGACTACGACCGAAGCCAATACATGTTGGTGATTGGGTTCTGGTATATGATAGCACGTTGGAGAATCAGCATTCTACACTCCGTAAGTTCTCTCGAAGATGGTTCGGGCCTTATGTTGTGCTAGATGTGTATGAGAATGCCACTTATAGGTTGCGTGAGTTGGATGGTACTCCTTTGAAGCTACCTGTGGCTGGCAAACGTGTGAAATTGTTCAAGAGACGCGGAGGGTCAGTTGAGTTATTCAACTTTTTGGAGTCGGAGCTGAGGACAACAAGAGACGGAGACGTCCCAGTGTCTGATGAGACTGAGGCGGAGGAGAGCGATGATGATGAAGATCAAACAGAAGACTAAGGAGATTGGCACATACCGGAGGATGTGCAGGTTTGGAGGGGGTGGATGTCGTGATGTGAATTATTTTACATTGTAAATAATTCACCTCTTTTTGTCAAGCGTTAGTGTCTCTGAGTAGAGTTAGGACCTCAGAGATGTCGACACTTGAGGATGTTATATATTTTGAGTCTTAGTAGGTTGATTACCATGTTGATAGGGTTTAAGCTCATGGGTTGTATTTACGTGTCGCCCATGCACGCTTTCTAGCTGATTTAAGTTATTTTTCGGGGCAGCGTGTCGTTTTAGGTAGTTTAAGTTTTACGCTGGCACTCTAGGGAGCTTGACGTGGTAGCCTATGAGTAAAACTAAGTTGCCACGTGGTTTAGAGTACTAAAGGACAACCAAGTGGAGCTATGAACTCCCATTGGTCTGTTTTTGTCTTTTGTTAACTCTAAATTTAGAAACAGAGCTCTAGAGTGGAGTTCGAGCTTTTGGTGGGGGATCTTCGAAATCTGAGAGCACAGGGAGAGAGGTCTCGTCATGCCAAGCACTTCCAGTGAAAATTTCGATCGATTTGAGTCAATAAAGACGGAGGTATGAGCAATTGAAGTTCAGATTGTGCTAGAATTGAATCATTTGGGTTGGATTTAGGGTTTTGAGTGTCATTTGCAGCAGAATCGAGGAAATCGCTTCAAAACTTCGTGGCTGTGTTCACTGCCAGCAGGGCTACGATTTCCCAAAAAGTTTCATATCGATTGAGTAACTGAGTAATTCAGGGCGGCCGCTGAAGCAGAGGGGGTCTGAAAAGCTCTTAATCTAGAGCAGCGACTTCAGAGGAGGAGATCTGGAGTTCTGTGTACATTCAGGAGGCCCAACTTCACAGGGATGTTCAGCATCCTGTAGACTTCAAATACTGTGAGAAACTTTGAAATTCATCGAGCCAATTCTCTGTTCTAGGTCAGAATAGCTGTCTAGGTACCCGAAATTGTCATAATTTCTCTGTTCAGAAAGTTTCTACCCATATCTCGGTGCTCTGAACTGAACTCAAGCTGAAACTTCGTCTGTATGGTCAGTAGGGCCTCATTGACATATAGGAGAAGTTCTGAAGCCTAACCCATCTTATGTTTCTGATTCTTGACTGTTAAAGTTCGCTGGTGAACCTTATTACTGTTAGTTTGATCTGATTTTCACTTCCTGAGCATACTGGAGGATCTATTCGACCTGTGTGAAGACTTATAGTGCCCTTATGACCTGAAGCCTACCTCTGGATAGTAAACAACCAGAACCTGAAGCCCAGCACCTTCCCTAGTAGTCTTCCCACAACCTTCACGATCATATCGCAGCCAGAAGGTTCCGCCCTTCCCGAGGAAAACTCTCAACTCTACAACGTAACCCTGAAAGATAACTTAAACAAGCTAGAAAGCATGCATGGACGACATGTAAGTACAACCCATGAGCTTAAACTCTATCCACATGGTAGACCTAAAGTTGACAACATAGATAAGCATGAAATCACTTGCACAAGCGCACGAGTGCTTGAACAAGATAGATAACATACTATCAACCTACTAGGACTCAAAATATATAACACAATAGTGTTAACATCGTATGCAAAGGTGTCAAACATATACATAGAGGACTAGAAGTAATATGAGCTAACTTCTAGAACTACTAAACTCAAGTGTCGGAGTAAAAATGTAACATGTAGTCGTCAAATAGCGCGACATCCACCCCCTCTGAACCTGCACATCCTCCGATATGTGCCAGATCCAGATCAAGACTCTTCAGCTTCAGCTTCAAATTCATCTTCAACCTCCATTGAGTCTTCATCTTCATCCTCAGTAAACTCTGCAATGTTCTGGTCCTCCCTTCTCCTTCTAAAGAGCTTGATTCTCTTCCCTGCGACTGGTACCTTGAGCACTGCACCATCTGACTCTCTCAAAGAGTATGTGACATTATCATAAACTTCTAATATCACATAAGACCCGAACCATCTCTTGGAAAACTTTTTGATAGCGTTGTAGAGTTGAGAGTTTTCCTCGGGAAAGGCGGAACCTTCTGGCTGTGATATGAGCTTGAAGGCTGTGTTCAGTCTACTTAGGGAAGCACTAGGCTCCTGACTGTGGTTGGTTTGCTCAAAGGATAGGCTTCAGGTTACAAGGTGATACTGAAAATTGCTCATACAAGTCTCTTGGCTCTTCTGATATGTTCAGGAAGCAAAGTTCATGCTTAACTAGCAACGATAAGATCTGACGGTGAACTTTGGCACTCATGATTGAGAAATATGTGAAGGTTTAGACTTTAGAACTTCTCCTACATGTCAATGAGGTCCTATTGGATGCACATACGAAGTTTCAGCTTGAGATCAATTCAGAGCACCAAGATATGAATAGAAACTTTCTGAACAAAGAAATTATGATAATTTTTGGTACCCAGCCAACTATTTCGACCTATAATAGGAGATTGGCTCCATCAATTTCGAATTTTCTTACAGGATTTGCAGTACACAGCTTGCTGAATACTCCTGTGAAGTTGGACCTCCTGATTGTACACAGAACTCCAGATTTCGTTCTCTGAAGTTGCTGCTCTAGATTGCAAGCTTTACAGACCCCCTCTGCTTCAACGGCCGCCCTGAATTACTCAGTAACTCAAATCACTTGAAACTTTTTTGACAGTCGTAGCCCGGCTGACAATGAACGCGACCACGAAGGTTTGAAGCTATTTCCTCAATTCTGCTGCTATTGACACTCAAAACCCCAAATTCAACAGAAGTGCTGCAATTCTGACACAAATCGAACTTCAATCAGCCATAACTCCTTCTTTATTGCTCCAAATCGATCAAACTTTTTGCTGACAGTGCCTGGCACGACGAACTCTATCCCCTTGTGCTCTCAGATTTTGCAGTACCCTCACCAATTGCTCGAAATCCACTCTAGAGCTCTGTTTCTAAACTTAGAGTTTTACAAAAGACAAAAATGAACCAATGGGAGTTCATAGCTCCACTTGACTGTCCTTTTGTGCCTTAAACTACTTGGTAACTTATCTACACTCATAGGCTACCACGTCAAGCCCCCTAGAGTGCCAACGTAAAACTTAAACTACCTAAAACGACACGCAACCTCGAAAAATAACTTAAATCAGCTAGAAAGCGTGCATGGGCGACACGCAAATACAACCCATGAGCTTAAGCCCTATCAACATGGTAATCAACCTACTAAGACTCAAAATATATAACATCTTCCAAAAATGGACTTCTTTGAGGTCTTAACTTCACTTAGAGAGACTAACGCTTGACAGAGAAGTGAATCATTTACTATGTGAAATGATTCACATCACGACAGCGCTATGCTGATTATCAAGACTACTATCATAGACTAACACCCAATCACCTTCCTTAACTGATTTGGGTCGTAATCTATGCGTTCTATCAAATCTGCCTTTGTTTCTCTCTCTAGCAGTCTTTAACCTTTCCACAGCTTTGGCAACATCCTCACGTCTTCGTTCTAACTACTGGGTCTTTAATGCAAGAAGATCCTCCGTACTTCTATCATCTTCCCATGGCAAAACATTCCAAGTAAGCACAACCTCCTCAATCGGCATCACAAGTTTTTGTCTTAGTATCAACTCTAACATGTAACTTGTAACGGTACTATGAGTTGTACGATCTGCCCATAAAGCAAATGGTAGCAGGCTAGGCCATTCACGGATCTTACCCTTGCAAGCTTTTACCAAAGCTTTGATGATTGGCGGATGACCTCGTTCGCTCTTGTCATTCCCTTCAGGATTGTAAGCAGTGGTTAACGCCAACTTGATTACCAATCGCTTGAAGAACTCAACTGCTTTTTGTTAATCAAGCTCACCCCTATCTGCAGTGATCTTTCTCACACACCCATACCTACAAATAACATCTTCAAGTAGAAAGCGACAGACACTAGCAGTGGTCTTCATCCTCAAGGCACGGTCTTCAACTTGGTTAGATAGATCTTCTCTAGCCAAGACTAGATACCTCATTTGTCCAAGCCCAAATGGCATAGTTACTAGATCAACTACCCATTTGTAATGAATGGCTAAAGGATAAGTATGATGCAATCCATCACGATGACGTATATTGGAATACATCTGGCAAGGTATACATGATGAAACAAACTGTACTACATCCTTATACATACCCTTCCACCAATACTTCTCCTTCATCTTGGCAAATGTAGCCGAAACTCCTCTATGACCAACCCATAGACTCTCATGGAACTCCTTGATCAGCTGTTGTTGTAGTTCAAAGTCACATACCACCCGTTGTGGTATACCTCCTTGTAGCTCAGAGCGCTTCCATAGATGTCCTCCATGTAAAAAATAACCATAAGCTCTTCTACAGATCCTCTTGAAATATGCATCAGATCATCATTCTTGTCTTTCCAATGAACCCAAATAACGTCCAAGATCCAACCACTCTCCATCATACATAGTTTCCCAAAAAACTCCAATGGGGTTGCAAAACAGCTTCTATCCCTTCTAGCAAGAACACTAGAATAGAACTCTGTTCTCACATCTTCTTGGTCATCTACGATTTTCTTCTCATCGTAGTATCTAGCCCTTGATAACATGTCTGCCATAGGATTGTCTTTTCGTGCAATATGTTTAAACTCTGGGTTCAAAGACTTGATATATGCTATCCACCTCAACATAGCAATATCTGGAGTTGTACAGCTAGTGATCATTCTCAAGCGAGATAAACAATCTGTCTCCACAACCACAGGTGCTCATATCAAGTATTCCTTGTTACTCTTCATCGCAGTAATTACTCCCCATAGTTCTCTCTTGACTTGAGGGTAGTCTCTCTACCGCGAACTTAACACCTTAGCTCCAAAACGCACCACATACCTATTTCCATCCTCATCGTCTTGTCCTACAGCCCATCCAATGCCCATAGGACTAGTATCAACAGTAAGGATAACAGATCTGCCCAACTCATATGTTACCTTCCGTAGAGTTGGTGGTGAAGCCAAAAGATCCTTCAACTTCCTCATGGACTCGCTTTGCTCCTCTTGCCACTGAAATCTTTGCCCCTTCCTCAGCAACTTGTACAGCGGCTCTGCTACATGGGTAAAGTGTGGAATCCATATATGATAAAACACACATGCACCTAGAAATCTTCTCACCCCAGTGAATGATCCACATGTCTCCTTTATCCTTCGAATGGCATCAACCTTGTTTGGACAAGGTTTATGACTTTAAGATCCACATAGGTGTCCCACAATTAACACCTCCTGTTCTCCAAATACAGACTTTGCTCCTGATAAAGTCAAATGAACCTCCTCCAGTCGACTCAATACCTTATCACAGTCAGATATGTGGTCTGCAACAAACTTACGGCACCCCCTTTGATCCATTATTTCATTCTTCTCCTCCTCAGCACATCCTTTGATCGGCACATCATCATAGAATGGCATAATTTTTTCAGGAATGAAATCTCAAAAAACTTTGTTCATGTCATTCATCATATGTGCTACAGAATTGGTAGCACCTTGTGGCAAGGTGCACAGCCTTAGTAATCCCAAAGGTGTCCTCATTGTTGTCAAGTCTGTACTCTCAGAAGATAACTGAAATTGATCATAACTTGAATATAAGTCCCCCATTGAATAGATAGCACGACCAGCAAAAGCCTCTGCAAACTCATCTACAATAGATCCTATACCCATATTCCTGATAGTCACATTGTTAACTGGCTGCATATCTTGAATGAATCTCAAAGCTCCACTCTTCTTCGAAATAGTAAACCATCTGCTTGAGTAGGGAGCTATAGATGGTTCCAAGATACCTATCCTAATCCTCTCATTGAGCAAGTCTATCAGTTTTGGTAGATGAGCTCTAGGTACAAGGATATGACGTAGATTCCAAGACACATACGATATAGTAAAGATTACCATAGGTGCAACTACACTTGGATCTACATATCCTACTTCATGTGACTCAAACGCAAACGCCTTACCATGCCTAGATAGCATCTCCCTGAAGCTCTTCTTCTCTTGCTCAGTAAGAAATCCATCACCTCCAATCCTCAACTCCTTCAGTGTTGTTTCTGTGAACTGGTGTCTAATTCTTCTTGGTCCTCGAAGCGTCGGTTCTCGTGCAGCTTGCTCCATCTTCTGATCGTAGTCGAGTGGTAAAGACAAAGCCACTGGTTTGACTTTCTTTGCCACTGACTTGTACTTGGTCTCCACATACACCTCTTGTCGATCTATAAACTTATCAATTACATCATAAAGCTCTTTGGAGCTCACTCTCACCACTCTGTCTACATCATCTATAGAGCTTTCTAATATAGATTTCAACTCCCTATAGTATCTACCAAATACTGTTCTTCAAACACTCCAGATATGTATTCATCTCCAGCTAACTCTCCACTATCCCACAAAGACTACTTACATACTTTACATGTTGCCTCTCAAACCTCTTTAGATTCTCAACCTTCCTATAACACACTGACCCACATGATGTCAATCCTAAGAAGCTAGTGGATAAAGCTTCATGCTCTATGAGATCAGACGAGAATTCTATCTCTACTGTACTATTGAAGTATCGCTCTTCAATGACACTCTGTCAAAACTCTTGAGTAATCTTAGATAGCGGACGGTCTCTCAAGCTATCACGATTCCTCTCATGTTCTGCTGCAATGCTAAAAAATTGAACTGCTCTTCTGCCATCTCTACTACGTATCCTAGCATAGCTGAACCATCATCCATAACTCGTGTCTCCATTCTAACAGCAGTAATGTAAGGCTGTCCTAGAATGATAAGATAAGTTGACATATCTTGTACAAAGAAATTCTGAACATCACTGACGTCACCCACAGTTACCTTGAGGTTGAGACAAGCATCATAGAGTTCTCTCCTCTGGTTGTTGGCAGCACGGATAAGTCATCAATAGTCGGTGTCTATAGACCACCTCCCACGCTTGTATAGCTCCTTAGACATTAGATTAATCTCTGAGACGTGATCAATCAATGCCACCACAAGTTCTTATAGATCTCCCAACTTCACTAAGGTCTGTGTGGTTGCTCCTGCCCAATGGTTGTGAGAGTAATGGCTCTTCTTCGATGCTTCCACCTCATCTTCAAACCTCACGTGCTGATACGACCTCCCCTTTGATACTTGAGAGCAGTAACCAGCAATCTCATCGTCCTCATCTTCCGACAGTTTGGTCCCTAGAGCGCTAAGAGTAGTTGCTTCATCCAAAATCTGACGTTTCCTCTTGACGATATCTGTGATAACCTCATGGAACTCACGCTTTGCTATCCCAAGAATCTCACCCAAAGTAAACTCAACCTTCCCATTCAAGATACGATTCTCTAACACTTGCTTCAAGCCTATGGCAATCTCAATGTCAGACTGAAGTTTGTATGCAAGCATCTTATCCTTCTCCTTGCTCTTCTCCTTCTCTTTTGGTGTTGTAGGTGGTAGATCCTCCATACTCTCCTCCCGAGTAGGTGTAGTCTCCTGCCTTGTCTCTGGCCTAGCCATTTCACTCCTTGTGGCATGTCATTTGGTTGTAGAAACCTCCACTCAAAAGACTGCAGGTTGGAAGGGGTGAGTTTCTCATTGAGGAAGAGAGAAAACATTTCCATGAGAAGGCATGGAAAAACCTTTGCTTTCAGTGCAGAAGAGATTGGATGTGTAGATACGAGTGTCGTAGCACCCATGGTGATCTTCACAGTACCACATGTGCCTTGGGACTTGAAGTCTTACCAGTACCACGAGCTATGTTGCCAAAGCTTGTTGAGTTGTTAAAGGAGAAAATACGCATGGGTATTTTAGAGCTATATATGAGACCTTACTCGAGTCGGTGGTTTATCATACTCAAGAAGTCAAGGGCTCTTAGGTTCATCCAAGACATGCAACGTTGTCGTGTTGTGAGACGTCCCACATGTGAATTCAGTGTGGAACGGGTGTTGTGTTTTCTTTGTGTTCGGTGAACCTTTTGTGTAGTTCGCATGAGAGGGTATTAGATGTCACGTTCACAGAGGTCTGGATGTGAGATCGCACGATAACAAGATGTGTCGATTCAATGATCCGTGAACGTTCGCGTGAATGGCTCTTGTTGTCAAACATAGGTATAAGATAGGGGGTTGGGGGTTTGTGAGGTATTCTTCTGGAGGGGTAGTTTTCATGAGTGTGTCTTAGTGTCTTACGTGATAAGAAGGAGCGGCAGGAGTTGTATTCATGGATGGAGGATTGAATCGAGTTCCAAATCTGCCATTTCCGAACCCGTTTCATATCAAGCTTCACTTGATCCACCGCGATCACTTTCGACAGTGGTTCGTCGCCTACTTTGGAGAAGAGTTCATGGGGAGGATGATGGACTCGCCTACTCCGGTGATCTTACCAATCGTCACGTATGGAGAGGACTGGGACTTGACAGTGTACATCTTACTTTGACGAGGGCCAATGGACTTGAATTATCCAGCCAACATCCCTTTCAACGTCTGGGTGGATGTTCGGTGTCACTGTCGGCGGAAGATCAATCATCGTGCGTGGATCGCAAGGAACTTTGGGGAGGAGTACTGTAATCAAGTGATGGCTTCTCCATTTCCTTTTGTAGTACCTTTCATCGTAAATCGGTTCCAGGTCGTCATCTTGACCTTGTACTGAATCTTAAGTGTTAAGGATGATCTCTATAGTTCGACGAATGTAATTAACCTAAGGTTGGGGCCGATGCCTTGAAGGCATGAGAGGATAGTAAGATTATAGTTGTTCTAGGGTACCAAGTAGAGGACAAAAGAGGTTTTCAGATCTGTTTTCTTATTGGTCCATTTTCGACCAATCAACGCCATTCTAGATCTGCAGACGGCTTTAGGGTTTTGGAGGTCTTCCCGGGGGTCATTTGAGGAGTGAGTGGTCTTGTTGGAAAGCTCTCGAGACAGGCTACACTCTAGAGACAAAGATCAGGCGATTTGGAGTTCTGAGGAGAGAGTGATGGACGTTGAAGGTCAGGGGGGTCAAATCGGTACCCCGAGCCACGTTTTGGAGTGATCCGGGAGTTTTAGAGGTGATCTTTAGGAGCTGTCAAGGGGATCGAGTAGTTCACTCCGTGCTGGTTGTATTGATGTAAAACAATCCTACATTTGGGTTGGATTTGCTCCTGAAATGATCAATTGAAGTTGGCTGTTACAGTTGAGAGGTATGAGAAAACCCGCTTTCTTTGGATTCAAAGCTTGAGTTGCTCCGTGCACATGGGATTGGATCTCTGAGTGAAACTTTCCAGGATGAGAGTGTGCCCTATCAGCTAGTCACATGTGAAATTTCAGTTCAATTGGGTAAGAGAATGTGTGGAGATCTAGGATTTTGGCCATCGAGATCTGTAAAGCTCAGAAGTTAGCACAGGCGGGTGGCTTGATTCATCGCGGACAGTTGGGGGTCAGATCTGGGACTGAAATTTCATACAGTAGTAGGGAAGGGTCAGAGGGGATGTCCTGTGGAGTTTGAGCCTTATTGGATAATCGAGGTGAAGGCACGAGAGTGTCAAAGTTCAGTTTGCAGCGAGGCGAGAAAGACGTAGAGAGATTTTGCTGAAATCTCTTGGTTGGAGTTGAACAAAAACGACTTGAAGATGGGAGGTGTGCTTCTTGGAGGTGTCGTGTGGATGACAAGGAGGCTGTATTGTGAGATTGGTACGGCGATCACGCTCAGTGGAGGTGCCACGTCTTGCTGAAGCTGAGGTACCGTTATCCTCGGTATCACGCCCCGAGTTTCTAGCTGTTTTACTGCCGATATGTCTTGTATCGTTGGGAAGCTTGTGTAGTAGGCGGTCCTTGCTGTGGACATCTTCCTGAGCAAACTCGTATCAGCAAACAATAGAAGGTCAGAGGCTACAATTAGGTAGTTTGTCGAGAAGAAGTAGTGAAGCGGATGTGGATGAGAGATTGTATGAAGAGTGCTTGGGATCTAAAGCAGACACGTACCGTGTATGAGCCTTGCCTTTATCTAGAGTGGGATCGAGCTTCGAGTCATTTGTGTGATGCACATGTGCTACACTTGGGTCAAGTTAGCTCGCTAGTAACCTACAAAAAACACTGATAGATTAGATATTGAGAGCATAAGTTTTCATCGGTTAGGTCGTAGATCCAGTTGTATCTCTCTACAGCCAGATACCCCGTGTATTCCCAGACCATATTTCACACCCTACGACAACGTGCTAACAAGGTGACTATCCGGAACATGGGATCATGACCCATAGTAGATGAAGGTGCAGGAAGCTTTTGCTGGTCGTGCTATCTACTCGATTGGAGATTTATACTCTGGGTATGATCAGTTCCAATTGGCAATAGAGAGCAAAGATCTCATCACTATGCGTACTCCACTAGGGCTTGTAAGGATGTGCATATTATCACAAGGAGCGACAAACTTTGTTGCTCGTGTGCAGAATGCAATGAATAGGATTTTGAGAGAATTCATTCGGGAGAAGACCATACCTTTCATAGATGATATTCTTATGAAAGGATGTGCGGTCGAAGACAAACATGAGAAGTTTACTGAGGATGGATGTCGAACATTTGTGGTTGATCATATTCACGATGTGGAGATGATCTTAACAAGGCTTGAGGAAATCTCACTCTTTCAGCAGAGAAGTCGAGCTTTGGAATTCGGAAGATTGTTGTTGTCAAGTAGTATTTGTGCTCCAATGAGATACTCCTTCTCAGCTTTCATTGCGGTTACAACGCCCTAGCGCTCCCGTTTGACTTGAGGGTATCTCTTTTGTCGATCCGTAAGTATGCGAGCACCAAATCTTGTTGAAACCTCTTTTCCTCATCGTCATCTTGCCCTATTGTCCACCTATAGCGATAAGACTAGTATCCACAGTAATGACTATTTTCGCGCACCTACCGCCTTGTTGCGCCAGCGGAAGCTCTAGCTCAGTAGGTCGCAAACTTTACACCGCTAACCTGCAAACACAATCACAAGTTAGCGTCCATGCACCACTTACCTTAGTTCTGTTTGGTCCGGACCGGAGCCTGACCGTCTCCCTAATCATCAAGCTCAGCAATCCTACTTCCCGACTTGGATCCGCCTAAGTCGGTCCCAAACATGAGCAAGTCACAATATGACTTGGGGCGGACTTCCCATAAAGTCCAGGGTCCTAAACGGTGCCTCCAGCACACCTAGCGGCCCAACCGCCCGTGATGTCCGTCTGGGTCTAGGCTCCCGAACGGTGGTCTAACCCGCCGACTCGTTCCCTAGTCTTGCCCCAGCCCTTGCATCGTTCCTAAGTCCAGACATCCAAGTCTGGATCGGAACGTGCCTTGGAACCGGCCCAGCCATCACCTCATGCCCCCAGAGTCCGCCCACCGAACCTTGGGGTCGGGTGACTCGTCCTGGCCCACCCAGGCATCGAGCCCCCCTCATATATACTTCTGGGGATCGGCGGCCCGGCCTCCTCCTTGGTCCCTGAAAATTATACCACAACCCGATTGTGGTTCGGCCATAACTTCCAGCTCGGAGGTCAGATCGAGGAGTGTTATATATCACTGGAAAGCTCTCGACGAGACCTTTCCAATGATACCTCATTCGCCTCGAGATCTTACGTGGAGCTCCTTCCACGACCTAAAACGTCCCTGGAGCTCCAACACTTAGCAGTTTTTTTCGAAAACCTGTGGTCCAGACCCAGGGTCGAACCCTGTGGTTCGTCTGCGTCTCGGACCCACATCTCGGTCCCACGTCTCGGACCCACGTCTCAGACTCATGTTTCAGCCCGTTCTTAGACTCGCCCCCTTAGGTCAGCGTTCGTCTGGGGCCCTCTTGGGGTAGGCCCTTATGTCCTAACCCAAGGTTCTAACCTTGGTTCAGAGAACCACTTAGGGTTCATCTGATCCCGACTTCCCGGTCACGCCGTTAAGTCCTACTCGCAGCGTTCCCAACCTAGCGCAAGTCCGCTAGGGTTCTGTTGTTCGCGTCTGCGCCCGATCTTGAGAATGAGGGGCGCGACACTCACCCCCACTTTGGAGGTTGATGCCCTCATCAACAATGATCCTTTAAGTTAACACCAAGTTCAAAATGGGTAGCCAACCCCTTGGCGTCAGAATTGCGTTCTGGTAGCTAACCCGCAATTCTCTTCTTGGCTTGAGTCTTAAATTGTCGCTAGAACACTTAGAAAATTCCAACTAGTCTCGGGAAAAGCCTTACCTTTTTGGCTTACCCTAAACAAAACTAGTTGACAACTTCTAAACGTTCTACTTAAGACTCTAACTTGCAAACTATAAGTATTCACACCTACTTACAAGGTCCCCCAAAACTCACTTTCCGGTCGCAATCTGATTTGACTTAGACGCGAGACTAAGTTTACTTTGTAGAAAACCACAAAGCAAGATCACCCCAAGCCCCAAGACAAGTATGAAGGTTCATACTTGCTTTGCCAACGCTACGGCAAACCTAAGTCTTGACATCAAGACTTAGTCTTGATTTAGATGCTTATCCAAACCAGCTCGCTTCCTTTGAGTGTGCTTCGTTCCTCCTCTTGACAACATCCTAGGCATCTGATCAGAACTAGTCATAGCCATGCACTACCAATACACTTAGACAATTTTTCAAGAAACAAAATCTTTATTTCCAAACACAAATAAAGTACAAAGTCCATCGGCCCAAATCGCCTCAAGTTGCTACTCGTATGGTCCGTCGTTTCTTCACCCCTCGCTGGAAGGAGATGTCCTCATCTTGCTAACGCCCTTATTGTCCTTGTCTCCGTTTGAACAGGTCCAATACTTCGCTCGCATGTGCGAGATCTTCCTCTGGCACCCAAGTTGCTTCCTTCAAATGGTAACCACGCCATTTGACCAAGTACTCCATCCGGTTTGATTTGCGCCGAGATCGCAAAATGGACTCCACCTCATATTCTGCTTCGCCTTGCACGACATCAGGTTGAGGCCTAAGAACCTGTTTGCGCTCCGGTCGCAAATCATCCTTGAAGTGTTTCTTTAGTAAGGAAACATGGAAAGTCGGATGCAACTGCCACTCGCGAGGAAGGTCTAAGGTATAAACGTCTTCGTGCGGATTCTTGACAATGACAAAAGGTCCGGCGAACTTTGATGAGAACTTCGCCGATATATCCTTCGGAAGTGTGAAGTTTTTCGCACTTAACCACTTAACCACTTCGCCCACTTGAAACTTCACTTGCCGCCGATGTTTGTTTACCTGCTTCGTGTACCGTTGCTGCGCCTTCTCGAGGTTCTTCTTAACTTGCTCCTCGCGCCGCTGCATTGTCGCCACCAACTCTTCAGCTGATGTTTGCCTTGTTCTTGGTCGTGCCGATGTAGAACTCCCTGCAAGAGTCAAGTCAAGAGGCCCTTCTGGCTCACGTCCGTAAGCCAGCAAGAAAGGCGATTCGCCGGTTGCCGAATGCTTCGTGGAATTGTAGCAATACTCCGCAAGACTGAGCCACTCCGCCCAATCACTTTGGTCCGCGCTCACATAATTCCTCAAGTATTGATTCAGAACCGAGTTAACTCGTTCCGTTTGCCCATCTGTTTCCGGATGAAAGGCGGTACTAAATTTTAACTTAGTCCCCAATTTTTGGAATAAGTGTTTCCAAAAGGCACTTGTGAACTTAGAGTCTCTATCTGAAATAATACTCCAGGGTAATCCATGTGAACGCCACCAAGTATCTAGGAACAACCGAGAAGTCGTGAACGCTGTTGCAGTGTCCAAGGTCGGAGCAAACTTCGCTAGTTTGCTAAACCGATCAACTATCACAAAAATTGCGTTGTATCCATTCGAGTCAGGCAGAGAGGTAATGAAGTCCATGCTAATGCTTTCCCAAG
Source organism: Asterella californica (assembly GCA_036924285.1). Lineage (NCBI taxonomy): Eukaryota > Viridiplantae > Streptophyta > Marchantiopsida > Marchantiales > Aytoniaceae > Asterella > Asterella californica. The sequence continues at coordinate 24,154,594 of JAYKYS010000006.1, read as the reverse complement.
GTCTGGCTGGAATCGGCAAAGGATGAAGCAATCCTTGTTTCTTCTCATAAGAAACACGATTCGCTTGACAGGTTACGCATGTTTTCACAAAGTGGGAAACATCGTCTTTCATGTGGGGCCAATAAAACTTTTTAGCGATTACCGCTAAAGTGGACTTTTCTCCTTTATGGCCTGATAAGGGCACATCATGAGATTCTTTTAACAACTTGGTCCTAAGTTTTCCTTGTCCCACATAAACCCGACTTTGCTTGAACATGAGTAAACCATGTCTTAGCTGCATGTTCTGCAACTTCACCCCTCGCTTGAGTTGTTCCAAGTATTCCTTCGCTTGGTCATCACCCATGTAACTTTCACGTATTCGCCTCTCCAAGTCTGACTCCTTAGGATACATAGCTCGCAAAATCTGTGTTGACGATGGAAGATATTCCTCCTTGCGACTCAAGGCGTCAGGAACCACATTGTCCTTTCTCGCTTTGTGGATTAATTCCACGTTCATGAGAGCCAAGGTATCATGCCATCGTAGTTGCTTTGGCGTCACCCGATCTTGCGTCTCAAAGTACTTGAGCGAAATGTTATCAGTATACACTTGGGTTTTGTGAAGTCCCAAGTAATGCCGCCATTTCCTCAAGCAATGAACCACCGCGAATAGTTCCTTCTCGTGAGTCGGCCATCGACTCTCTGTCCCAGATAACTTCTTGCTTTCGTATGCTACAGGTTTTCCATCCTGCACCAACACTCCGCCAATCGCATAGTCGCTCGCGTCCGTGTGCACCTCGAATGGTTTGTCGAACTCCGGCAGCTTCAATACTGGCGCCTTTGACAAAATAGCTTTGATCGTCTGAAACGCATCATCCACCTCCTTGGTCCAACTTACCTGTGCGTCTTTGCCCGTCCAGTCCGTCAGCGGCTTCGCGATCTTTGAAAACCCCTTCACATACTTGCGGTAGAACTGCGCCAATCCTAAGAATCGCCGCATCCCCTTCACTGTAGTCGGAGGCTCCCAAGTCACAATCGCATCCACCTTCTGCATATCCGGGCCGACTCCTTCTGCACTAATTACATGTCCCAAGAAGTTAATGCGCTCCAAACCAAACTCACTCTTGTCAATGTTGGCAAACAGCTTATGCTCCCGCAGCTTCGTCAACACCACCCGTAGCTGCTCCGCGTGCGACTCCAAGGTTTTGGAGTAGATCAAGATGTCGTCGATGTAAACGATGACAAACTCATCCATCTCCTCGCGAAAAATTGTGTTCATCAATGTAGTGAACGTCGAAGGGGCGTTGCAGAGTCCAAATGGCATCACCACGAATTCAAACGATCCGTATCTGGTTCGACAAGCGGTCTTCTCAACATCTAGGTCAGCTATCCGGATCTGGTAATATCCTGACTTCAAGTCTATCCTGCTGAAGTACTTCGCACCCGCTAACCTATCAAAGAGGTCATCTATCCTTGGCAAGGGATAGTTATTCTTCACCGTCACCTTATTGAGTGCACGATAATCTACGCAGAGTCGTAACTTCCCATCCTTCTTCTTTGCAAAAAGAACTGGGGCTCCATAAGGTGACTTGCTGGTTCGAATATATCCCCGCGCTAATAGCTCGCCAAGTTGTCTTTTCAACTCAAGGAGTTCCACCTGATTGAGTCGATAAGGGGCTTTGGAAGGTGGTTCTGATCCTGGCAAGACCTCGATCTTGTGATCCACCACCCGCCTTGGAGGTAACTCAGCAGGTAACTCGTCCGTCAAGACATCCTCAAACTCCTTAATCACTTCGCGAAGCACCTCCGGAAGTTTAGTCGCGTCTCCTGATGTTTCCTCTTGTCCGTCACCCGCCATCAAATCTGCAACCCGCATCAAACACATGACTCCGTCGTTGAAGTCCATCTGTTTGCCTTTGATCAAATTCACCGCAAAGTCATCAATCTTCCGCGCCTTCCGGATCAGCCTCACTCCCAGCTTCCGCCCTTTAACTCTGACATTCAACCTCAAAGGTCTCCGTCTAAGTTCCACGTCGAACCTATCTAAGAAAGTGTTCCCCAAAACCGCATGGATATCATCCATCTCGCACACCGTGAAGTTCTCTGTGAACTCCAACTTCCCACACACAAATCGTACGTCCAAGGCTACTTCAGAAGTTTGGTACGTCTTGCCCTTGGCAAAGCGCACCTGAATAGGCTTGTCTGCCTTGAAGGTAGACAAGCCCAACTTCTTCACCAACTTCGGACTTATGAAGGAGTGAGTCGCTCCTGTGTCCACAAGAAAAGTAACATCACGGTTAGCAACCTTGGCTTGTAGAAACATCAATCCCGGCGTCTTCTTCGTGGTTCTCAAGGTCACAGTCATTTGGCCCTCCAACAAGTCCTTTGCAACAAACGCACTCATGCTACAGTTACTAACCTTAGGTTTCGTACACCCCTTAGCAATATGGCCCGCCTCGCCACAGTTGTAGCAAGTAAACTTAGCGCCATTGCCCTTCTGACGTGTCTGCCCCTTAGGTTTTATTCCTGTTTGCTGCCGCTTTGCTGCCGGGGCAGAAGTATCTTTCCGATCCTTCTCACCCCCATCCCACTGTCGCTTGAAGCCCTTGTTCTTCTTTTGGAACTTGTCCGTGCTGCGTGGTTCAAAGGGTTTCTGCTGCGGGACTTCGTCGTCTCCAATTCGCTCCGCTAGTTTCAAAAGTTCGGCACTTGTCTCTGGTAGCTTTGGCATCCGAAAGAGAGCCTTCTCCGAGCTAGACTTGAGTCCGCCAATGAATATACATATCTTGGTCTCCTCAGTCCACTTGGAGAACGAATCCAGCTTGGCACTGAACTCGCGCACGTAAGCGCTTAAGGTCCCCGTCTGCTTCAGTCTCACCAACTCGACACCGTCCCGAATCCTTTGATATTCCGGAGTGAATCGTCCTGCAAGCAACTCCTTGAACTCCTTCCAACTAAGCGCCGAGACAGTCAAGGCATGCTCATCCCAGTATGCAGTCCACCAGAGAAGCGCATGGTCCTTCAGGAACGTAACCGCCGCTCTCACCTTGTCAGAATTCCTTAGCCTGTTGCGCCTCAAAGTATAGATCCAACTCAATTAAGAAATCCTTAACCTTGCGAGCCCGTCCTATACCTGAAAACGGAGTCGGCAAATTCGTCTTACAAAGCTTCCTGGTAGACGAGGAACTTCCTTGGCCTGCCTCAAGCTCGGCGATACGTTTATCCCTGGAGGCCATGCCTTCCTGCATGGTCTTCATCATCTTAATGAGTTCCGCATACAAGGCTCCTTGACTGTCCGTGCCAGAATCGTTGGGTACCGTTGGCAAGACTCCATCTTGCTGCACCGATACCGCAGCTGGTACAGGGCTCCCTTGACGTTGGGGCGAAGGTTGTCGGTTGTCGTCCCCTGACTGTGCCTCGGGGCTAGCTCGAGTCGATCTGTTCCCGTTAGCCGCTCCTCGTTTCTTGGTCTTCCTCCTGGAACTCTGTCCGTCCTCGGCCATCGCTCCAAGTGTTCACCTAGAAACGCTGATCCGCTTCGTGTCTCGCGTCCCTCCTCAAGCGTCCAGCCTTCAGCCGCTACCTCAAGTTCTCGCTCACCGAAGCGTCGGCTCTGATACCACTTTTCGCGCACCTACCGCCTTGTTGCGTCAGCGGAAGCTCTAGCTCAGTAGGTCGCAAACTTTACACCGCTAACCTGCAAACACAATCACAAGTTAGCGTCCATGCACCACTTACCTTAGTTCTGTTTGGTCCGGACCGGAGCCTGACCGTCTCCCTAATCATCAAGCTCAGCAATCCTACTTCTCGACTTGGATCCGCCTAAGTCGGTCCCAAACATGAGCAAGTCACAATATGACTTGGGGCGGACTTCTCATAAAGTCCAGGGTCCTAAACGGTGCCTCCAGCACACCTAGCGGTCCAACCGCCCGTGATGTCCGTCTGGGTCTAGGCTCCCGAACGGTGGTCTAACCCGCCGACTCGTTCCCTAGTCTTGCCCCAGCCCTTGCATCGTTCTTAAGTCCAGACATCCAAGTCTGGATCAGAACGTGCCTTGGAACCGGCCCAGCCATCACCTCATGCCCCCAGAGTCCGCCCGCCGAACCCTGGGGTCGGGTGACTCGTCCTGGCCCACCCAGGCATCGAGCCCCCCTCATATATACTTCTGGGGATCGGCGGCCCCGCCCTCCTCTTTGGTCCCTGAAAATTATACCACAACCCGATTGTGGTTCGGCCATAACTTCCAGCTCGGAGGTCAGATCGAGGAGTGTTATATATCACTGGAAAGCTCTCGACGAGACCTTTCCAATGATACCTCATTCGCCTCGAGATCTTACGTGGAGCTCCTTCCACGACCTAAAACGTCCCTGGAGCTCCAACACTTAGCAGTTTTTTTCGAAAACCTGTGGTCCAGACCCAGGGTCGAACCCTATGGTTCGTCTACGTCTCGGACCCACGTCTCAGACCCACGTCTCAGACCTATGGCTGAGACTCATGTTTCAGCCCGTTCTTAGACTCGCCCCCTTAGATCAGCGTTCGTCTGGGACCCTCTTGGGGTAGGCCCTTATGTCCTAACCCAAGGTTCTAACCTTGGTTCAAAGAACCACTTAGGGTTCATCTGATCCCGACTTCCCGGTGTCGTGTTGTGAGACGTCCCACATGTGAATTCAGTGTAGAACGGGTGTTGTGTTTTCTTTTGTGTTCGGTGAACCTTTTGTGTAGTTCGCATGAGAGAGTATTAGGTGTCACGTTCACAGAGATCTAGATGTGAGATCGCACGATAACGAGATGTGCCGACTCAATGATCCGTGAACGTTCGCGTGAATGGCTCTTGTTGTCAACATAGGTATAAGATAGTGGGTTGGGGGTTTGTGAGGTATTCTTCTGGAGGGGTAGTTTTCATGAGTGTGTCTTAGTGTCTTACGTGATAAGAAGGAGCGGCAGGAGTTGTATTCATGGATGGAGGACTGAATCGAGTTCCAAATCTGCCATTTCCGAACCCATTTCATATCAAGCTTCACTTGATCCACCGCGATCACTTTCGACAGTGGTTCGTCGCTTACTTTGGAGAAGAGTTCATGGGGAGGATGATGGACTTGCCTACTCCGGTGATCTTACCAATCGTCACGTATGGAGAGGACTGGGACTTGACAGTGTACATCTTACTTTGACGAGGGCCAATGGACTTGAATTATCCAGCCAACATCCCTTTCAACGTCTGGGTGGATGTTCGGTGTCACTGTCGGCGGAAGATCAATCATCGTGCGTGGATCGCAAGAAACTTTGGGGAGGAGTACTGTAATCAAGTGATGGCTTCTCCATTTCCTTTTGTAGTACCTTTCATCGTAAATCGGTTCCAGGTCGTCATCTTGACCTTGTACTGAATCTTAAGTGTTAAGTATGATCTCTATAGTTCGACCAATGTAATTAACCTAAGGTTGGGGCCGATGCCTTGAAGGCATGAGAGGATAGTAAGGTTATAGTTGTTCTAGGGTACCAAGTAGAGGACAAAAGAGGTTTCCAGATCTGTTTTCTTATTGGTCCATTTTCGACCAATCAACTCTATCCCAGATCTGCAGACGGCTTTAGGGTTTTGGAGGTCTTCCCGGGGGTCATTTGAGGAGTGAGTGGTCTTGTTGGAGAGCTCTCGAGACGGGCTACACTCTGGAGACAAAGATCAGGCGATTTGGAATTCTTCGGAGAGAGTGATGGACGTTGAAGGTCAGGGGGGTCAAATCGGTACCCCGAGCCACGTTTTGGAGTGATCCGGGAGTTTTAGAGGTGATCTTTAGGAGCTGTCAAGGGGATCGAGTAGTTCACTCCGTGCTGGTTGTATTGATGTAAAACAATCCTACATTTGGGTTGGATTTGCTCCTGAAATGATCAATTGAAGTTGGCTGTTACAGTTGAGAGGTATGAGAAAACCCGCTTTCTTTGGATTCAAAGCTTGAGTTGCTCCGTGCACATGGGATTGGATCTCTGAGTGAAACTTTCCAGGATGAGAGTGTGCCCTATCAGCTAGTCACATGTGAAATTTCAGTTCAATTGGGTAAGAGAATGTGTGGAGATCTAGGATTTTGGCCATCGAGATCTGTAAAGCTCAGAAGTTAGCACAGGCGGGTGGCTTGATTCATCGCGGACAGTTGGGGGTCAGATCTGAGACTGAAATTTCATACAATAGTAGAGAAGGGTCAGAGGGGATGTCCTGTGGAGTTTGAGCCTGATTGGATAATCGAGGTGAAGGCACGAGAGTGTCAAAGTTCAGTTTGCAGCGAGACGAGAAAGACGTAGAGAGACTTTGCTGAAATCTCTTGGTTGGAGTTGAACAAAAACGACTTGAAGATGGGAGGTGTGCTTCTTGGAGGTGTCGTGTGGATGACAAGGAGGCTGTATTGTGAGATTGGTACGGCGATCACGCTCAGTGGAGGTGCCACGTCTTGCTGAAGCTGAGGTACCGTTATCCTCGGTATCACGCCCTGAGTTTCTAGCTGTTTTGCTGCCGATATGTCTTGTATCGTTGGGAAGCTTGTGTAGTAGGCGGTCCTTGCTGTGGACATCTTCCTGAGTAAACTCGTATCAGCGAACAATAGAAGGTCAGAGGCTACAATTAGGTAGTTTGTCGAGAAGAAGTAGTGAAGCGGATGTGGATGAGAGATTGTATGAAGAGTGCTTGGGATCTAAAGCAGACACGTACCGTGTATGAGCCTTGCCTTTATCTAGAGTGGAGTCGAGCTCCGAGTCATTTGTGTGATGCACATGTGCTACACTTGGGTCAAGTTAGCTCGCTAGTAACCTACAAAAAACACTGATAGATTAGATATTGAGAGCATAAGTTTTCATCGGTTAGGTCATAGATCCAGTTGTATCTCTCTACAGCCAGATACCCCGTGTATTCCCAGACCATATTTCACGCCCTACGACACCGGTCACGCCGTTAAGTCCTACTCGCAGCGTTCCCAACCTAGCGCAAGTCCGCTAGGGTTCTGTTGTTCGCGTCTGCGCCCGATCTTGAGAATGAGGGGCGCGACACTATGGATCTACCACAATCATAACTTATCTGTCATAGAACTGGTGGTGATTTCAATGTTTCTTTTAGTCGCACCATAGCGACCTTCTACTCCTCAGCCCAAGTGAATCTTCTTCGCTTCCTCAGCAACTCATACAAAGGCTCAGACATGCGACCAAAATGAGGAATCCACACTCGATAAAACAAACAAGCTCCCAAGAATCTCTTAACCTCAATGGTGTTGGCACAATCTTTCATCCTTCCAATGGCATCAACCTTTGATGGTTAGGACGTCGATCAAAAGTTCCACAAAGATCGTTGAATCCAAGTTGGGACACATAGCATGGAAGATGAATTCAATGACAGACATGTTGTCTAGAGCTATGTACTCTCAAGAAGAAGATATGGAGGCAGAAGATATGAATGAGATGAAGCAGAGGAGGGGCAAGTTGTACAACTATCAAGCGAGGATCGGAGTTGCTTGGATGGTGTTCTTCCTTTCAAGGAAGAACTCTACCATGAGAGGCTGAAGGAAATCAGACGCTATCTAAGCACTCTTCAGAAGTATGATGAATGGACGGAGAAAGTTTTCAAGGAGATTCGACATCAAGCCTATGGCTATCTATTACGAGAGGGATATTTGTGGAAGAGGTCAAAGAGGAAGATGGAGTACCCTTGAGAGTAGTGGATGATGCGGAGATCAAGACACAAATACTCAAACGGTCTCATGATACCTTATGGGCAGGACATCGAGGTACATGGACGACATTTACCAAGATCAAGGAGCGGTATTGGTAGAAAGAATTGTATCGAGATGTAGAGAAATTTGTTGGGTAATGTATTGGATGTCAATTTCAATCCAAGATTCAGTATAGGGATGGATTGAGACCCACATATCTTTTGTCTATTCATTTCCAGTGGGTTTTGGATTTGGTTGTCATGCCACCAGGGATTTGGGACGTGCGTCATTTAGTTTTGGCTCGAGAAGAGTTGTTCAACTTTGTAGAAGGGAGAGCTTTACGCACCAAAGCTACTGAGCATGTTTGTCGATTTATATTAGAAGATACCGTTTCTCAATATGGAAGTGTGGAGAGAATCTCTGCAGATAGAGGAGAGTTGAATGCAGATGAAGCACGTTAGTTCTTCAACAAATATGAGATACGATTGAAGTTGACCACTTCAATGAACCCGGAAGCAAATGAAAAAGTGAACGAGGGCATCCACCAATCATCCATGGTGAAAGCATGCAAAGGGCGTCATGGAGAATGGCCTAGACTTCTTCCTTTTGCGTTCTGGGCTGATAGAACTACTCATAGTACTGTCACCGGTTATATGTCTATAGAATTGATGATCGGTCAAGAATCTATCATACCAGCAGAAGGAGACATTCTTACTTGGGTATGTCTACCTTGGGAGGATGGTTTTGATAGGGAAGGACTATTAGCACTACAGATTCAACAACTTGAGCGAACATAGTATATGACAACCGTTTGGATAACCAACACAGCACTATCAAGAAATTTGCACGACGTTGATTCAGTCCTTATGTTGTTGTTGTCGTTCATGACAACGCCACATATGGTTTGCGGGAGTTGGATGTTATACTCTTAAAGTTACTCTTTGATGATAAAAGGGTTAAGGTTTTCCGAAGACGTGAAGGATTTATTGATTTCGATGAACTTATCGAGTCTGATTCTCATCTTTCCAAACCTTATGTGAGGGAAGATGGTGATGAACCTGACAATTCATAGCATGATGAAGGATATGACGACGACTATGGTTAACAAGTTGGCACATACCGGAGGATGTGCAAGTTTGGAGGAGGTGAATGTCTTGTTGTGCAATCAATTAGTATGTAAATTACGCGTATAATTATGTTTTGCGCACAGTTGTATAAGTTGTGAAGTAATGAGGTGAAAACCCTTGCTCTTATGAGCTTAGAATGCTCTAATATTTGCTGGAGATCTCCATGGGGTGCAAAAAGACAATGTTGAGTCCTTTAACTTCCTATTGGTCTATCAAAAAGTAGAGATAAGTTGTCATCTATCTAGACGAGCGCTTCGAGAGAGACGGAGCACTTTCACGACGGATTTGGGAGATCATAGGAGATGGACGGAGAGCTCTCGACGAGAGGAGCAACCTGAGCCCAAATTTCACTCGATTTGGAGGTCCAAGACACACGTTATGGCCGTGAAGTTTCTAGAGTGATGAAAGTACATAGCTTTCTCTTCCGATTTTGAGGAATGTTGAGGAGTTTGAGTGATTGCGCCGTCAGATTGAGAGCAAATTTCATGAGCTTGTAGCCTGTCAGTTGCTGAAGCTCTGACCCCAAATTTCATCACCGGATGTTCTACGGATTGAGCGCAATGGCGATTTGAAGACGGTGAGGTGCAGAAAGCTTACAATCTGGAGCAGCAAGTTCACAGATTTATGGAGGATGATCCGAACGGTCAAATCGGCTGAAATTTCCTGAGTAGTCCTGAATTGCTATCACAGGAAATTTGAGTCGAAGTAGACAGTTCATTTAGACGAGGAAGCTGAGATTGGAAGTGCGTGTCAACTTTTGAGAATTTGTATTAATTTGTGAGAGGAGATCTAACCATCAGATCTTCTCAAAATTTGACCTGTAAGTAGAGACCTTAGCATCCTACCTACGTGGCAAGTTTGAGAGGAGGTTGAGTTGTAGATCTGTACCTATCATGTGTGAAAGTTCACTGTTTTTCTGTCGAGTTGTATCGACAACGGTATCTAGTCTAGGTCTTGAGACTTGTTAGCAACAGCTGGCAGAAAAGCATCCAATGTGACGTTTGTATTGCTTTGGGGAGTATTCTAGGCGTAGACAAAACTATAGCGATCTACGTTGTGATCGCATCATGTGATTGTTAGTTTCGCACTCAACGTGAAAAGTGTGATCTTTGACTTCTAAAATCGACTACTTGTCTAGACTAGTGACTAGTGTTAAGATATGTTACGATGCATACATTAGAACCGTCCATCTAGACGACCTGCACATGGATGAGTAACAAGGCATCAAACATGCGATGTGCATGTGTGCTATCTCATCGGTCTGTGTGGCTTGGATTGATCGGTTAGAGAGCTTGCACCTATCCTGATTTTTGTGTTGGAAACTTTGAAAGCAAAGGAGAGTGATCTATGTGAGGGCATTCGACCTTAAGGCAATTAAAGTTATTACTCGTAAAGATGTCGTAGTGGTCTTATGAGTCTGTATCGACGCTCTATGGATCCATATACCTTTGCAGTTGAAGTGCAAATGTTGTGAGAGATGGACGAAAGGCTCTACTTACCGCCAAGATTCTCTTTTCAAACCCCTTTTCATATTAAACTGATGTACATGAAACGAGTCCATTTCCAACAATTTTTTTAGGATCCTTCGGACATAACTTTACCACGCAAGTCATGCTCTCCCTGTCCCTATGATCTTACCTGTTGTCACTTACAGCCAAGAATGAGATCTTACCATCTTTATCTTCATCTAACGAAGGATGGATCTAAATCAACTCTCACCTATAAACTTTAACACTGAGTGCGAGATAAGATACATTAGTCGACTCAAAGTTATGTACGAAGTCTTTTTAATGAGGAACTTCGAGGAGGAATACTATCGAGAGATCATGTCATCGCATATCTCGTTTGTCGTGCCCATGATCATCCAACGTTTTCGTTTGGTTATCTTGATCCTTTACTGAGAGAAAAAAACTGCTTAGATTTAAAAGAAGTCAGAGATAAATTACATGATACTAGTCGCTCCGATGTGCATCGATCGCTAGCCACAGTCAGAAGGTACGCCCTTGCTCAAAGGAAAGGCTCTCGCTAGACATCGGACAGCGGGTTATCACTAGAGAGAGATTTTCAAGGAGTGTTTAGACTATTGTAAAACTTGCGACGTGTGTCAAGCATTTGCTATGAAGTCTACTAGAACACCTCCGTTAAGATCAATTCTAATGTTAGGACCATTTGAGAAGTGGGTATTGACTTTGTAGGTCTTCTTAATAAGACACTTCTAGGCAATCGATACATTGTAGTCGCCATTGACTATTGTACCAAGTGGGTAGAGGCTAGACCTTTGAGGAGACTAATGAGACAGAAGTCGATAGATTCCTATGAGAGAAGATCATCACAAGATTTGGATGTCTGTTAGAGTTAGTCTCCGATAGAGGAAGAGAGTCTGTAGAGAACATGACTACTGCTATGCTGCAACACTTTTCTATCAAGCCACGAGTAACGACGTCATACAAACCAAATGTTAATGGTCTTGCGGAGAAGACCAATCTTACACTTTGTATGATACTCGTCAAAGATGCTGGTGTTGAAACTACGGAACATACTTGGGATAAGAGGCTACATGCCATCTTATGAGAGTATCGAACGACAACAAAGACTTCTACTAGATATTCTCCATTTCGATCTGTTTATGGAGTGGAGTCCAAGTTGTCGATCCAATTCAAATTGGATACTTTTCAAACTATTCAACGAAAGTTGAAGAGGTCGAGGAGAGAAAACGTGGTCAGATCAAGAAAGGAGCAACTCATGGAGTTGGAAGAAATGCGAGTGATAGCAATGATATGGATGGAACGAGCTCAAGCGTTGTCGTGTTGTGCGTGCACTTGTACAGCGAAAACTAGTTGTAGATAGATTTTTTTCATTTGTGTACGTAGTTGTAAAGGAAGCTGCACCCTAGCTTGGCAAGCTGGGCAGGAGCTAAGTTGGGGCGAAGCTTGGCAAGCTGGACAAGAGCTAAGTTGGGGCTATGCTTGACAAGCTGCCCCCTAGCTTGAGTTGAGATATCACCCTGGAGCGGGGGCGAAAGGTTCTAGAATGCCGAGCACGTCAAGAAGGACAACTCTATATTTCAGCTTCAAAAAAAGACGTTCTAAGTAATAGTTAGCACAAGTCTTAAGTCACGAAAAGAGCGAAAGAGGGAAATCCGTCGATTCTGACCCGTGATTCAAATTCATATTCTGAGAGTGCGAGTGCGTTGCTATTGACAAGTACTATACTATTGACTCCTTATTCATTAAAAATGGAGTTGTACAGAAATGTTAGAATAGATATTGCTAGTAAATGTTTCACAGAAAAATTTCTTGTAACATTCGGATATGTACCAACTTTATTACCTTTTAGAACGAAAATAGAGATCATCCTAGTGATAGGGCGCCTGCCTAGGAGGAAAGTGATCTCTGGATCAATTCTTCTTGGCATGTGTTTCCTATTCCGGTATGTTGGCCTCCTGGAAGGGAGTCTATGTTGGATATGCAGTCACGTCCTGTGTATCTAGGGACGGGAGACGAGTATTTCTCTTAATCGTGGGCTTCCTGGCCTAAGCCTCCGCATGCCACCTTGAATATACCATGGGAGATACTTGGTGCCACTTTGAATATATCATGAGAGATATCTGGTGCGCATATGGAGGGGTTGTAAGCCCTGTGGGGCAGCTCCATAAGTGTAGGAGCTTAGGCTTACATTTGATGGCTTGTGGTGTATTCAAGGTGGCATCAAGATGGCATCGATAGTCGGAAAACTTTTATTAATCAAAGGTCTAGCTTAGCAGATGGCCTGCTTATCTGTTGAGTACGTCGTTAGGGTTTTTGAAGAAAACATTCGACGTTGCAGTCGACATTGCGGAAAAACGTTCTGTTTGAAGGAAGCACGGAATGTTACGAGGAACATCGTGGAACATCGTGGAAAGGGATTTTTTTTACAGAGAACTGAGGAGATAAAGAGGAGATGCGCGCAGGAGAGATTTTTGACGATTGAAGATTCTGATTGTGGAGTCGACACTGAAATAAAGTTATTTGAGTCTTGAAAGGCTTATCTGTGTATCTGAGTGTTTGATTTGTATTTGGTGGACGCAAGAGGTAGAATTTTGAGTTATCATCGTCTGTAGCAGTCTATTTTCTTCTTGATCGTTCTCCTGATCAATCACAGTCAGGAGGTCCGTCCTCTCCAAGAAAGACTCTTGCCACGATAGCGTACCAAAAGAAGAGTTACGACAAACGATTGGGCAAGAGAGAGATAAAACTTTTTCAAGTCGAAGATTGGGTGATGTTATATGATGCTATCAGATTCAAGAGGACTAGGAAGAAGTTTCTTCCTAGATATTTTGGTCCTTTTGTTGTAGATAAGGTGTGGAGCAACTTCACATATGACCTTCAAGAGCTGGGAGAAAAGAGATTCAATCAGATAAATCATGACAAGTTGAAGTTGTTTCATCGACGAAAGTTCTCTCTTCACTCCGAAGACGGAGCAAAAATTTAGTCCGGGGGTAAAATGTAACGACCTATGTTACACATAGGAAGTTAGTCTATTAGTAAGATGTCTGTTAGAGTAAGTCTCATATAGAGGAGGAGAGTTTAGAGAGAGCATGACTACTGTTATGCCGCAACATTTTTCTATCAAGCCACGAGTAACGAGATCATACAAACCAAATGCTAATGATCTTGAGGAGAAGATCAATCTTACACTTTGTATGATGCTCGTCAAAGATGCTGGACTCATGGAGTTGGAAGAAACCCGAGCGGTAGCAATGATATGGATGGAACAAGCTCAAGCGTATCAAAAGAAGAGTTACGACAAACGATTGGACAAGAAAGAGATAACACTTTTCAAGTCGGAGATTGGGTGATGTTATATGATGCTATCAGATTCAAGAGAACTAAGAAGAAGTTTCTTCCTAGATATTTTGGTCCTTTTGTTGTAGATAAGATGTGGAGCAACTTCACATATGACCTTCAGGAGCGGGGAGAAAGGAGATTCGATCTGGTAAATCATGACAAGTTGAAGTTGTTTCGTCGACAAAAGTTCTCTCTTCACTCCGATGACGAAGTGAAAATTTAGTCCGGGGGTAAAATTTAACGACCTATGTTACACACAAGAAGTTAGTCTATTAGTAAAGTGTTTAGTTATAACTAAGTGTGGAGAATGTTTATTTGTTACCCAAGTATTTTAAAGAGGTATTAAGTTAGTCATGACTAGCTAAAGTTAATTATGGTTAAACTTAGTTGTATTTTTGGGTAGAATTCAGATATTTCCTAAAGAGTGAGCACAACTATCTTGTCCTCTTGTCTAAAAGGTAGAAAGGAGGTGGAAAGTATCCATTATCTTCTTTTTGACTTGATATTAGTGGTGGGATTAAAGTTGTGGACTTTGTGGGCATTAAAAACAAGAAGAGATTCCACATATCTCTTTTATAGGGGGTCCTAGTGTAGAGTGGGGGTGGAAATTCAAGATTTCTTGAGAATATTTCAAAATCCTTCTAGAAGTTGTTGACTTTGAAGGAATAAGCCCATGTGAAAAAATAAGAAGCCCATGTGATTAATGTTTTTATCTTAAGTAATATCTTAGTAAAACTCAATAAAAAATAGTTACGCTGAGTTATCTGAGGATAATAAAGTAAAAACTTAGAATGTATAAATAGACCTCCTCATCCTTGTTTTCACATTGTCGTAATGACAACTTGAGCAATATAGAGAGTGCGAGATATTTTAGCATGTGAGAACTTGAGAGACGTTGTCGTGATATGAATTATTCCACATAGTGAATAATTCACCTCTCAGTTAGAAGTTAGTCTCTCTGAAGGAAGTTAAGACCTCAGAGAAGTCGATTCTGGAGGAAGTGAGCATTCAAAAATCTGAAATCACCACGGCGTAGGTCTCGTCGTGCTGATCACCGTGGTATGTTCAAAAGTTACAAACGGAGTTGCAGGCGAAAAGTTACTTGGGGTTCTTCTACAAGATTTTTGATACCTGGAAATTTACCATAAATCTGCGTGAGTTCGAAAAATATCTTTTAGATTTTTCTCATGTAGATTGTAGTATGTAGTATTTGTTTAAAATTCGAAATGTACAAAAAGAGCATTTCTAGAGAAAGTTATGGCACTTCGTGTTAGGAAAGGAAAGACGAAATACCACAGCTTTCTAGCATATTAGCTTAGAAACTGATCTTCAAAACCAGTTGTGAGATCAGCTTTCGTGGTGTAGCTGAGAAACTTGTAGGGAGGAGGTCTCCGGATCAAATCCCTTCAGACTCACAACCGGCTTGGAGTAGGCTGGCCCCTTCGGGTGAATATGAGGGGCACCAAGTTGCCTAGGGACGGGACACTAGATGTCCCTTAAACGTACCGTGAATGCGGGACGCCTCCGTCTACCCCTGCACTAGTGCAGTCACCTAGTGTGGATGCTAGAAGGAGATTACCACCGGGTTTCAAAATGGACCTCTCACCTTCGGGTTGTCGGGGTAATTAGTACGAATTCGGTTGCGACCCTCTAAGTCTTGAGGTAACGAGATGACATCAAAGATACTCCAAGTCGATACCAATTCTTTTGTAGAAAAATGTAGAGTTTGAAATATTATTCACTGGGTCGAAAAATCAAGTGAATCTGATACCTGAGGCAATACTTACGACATTTCGAAGTTAAAGGGGGCCAGAAAACGACAATGGTGATAACTCAGGCTCCACGTGTCAGAACGAGGTGATTCCGGTGGCCAGAGGTAGCCGTGGTGGAGTTACTTCGGATGGAGGTGGCAGATGCTGACTGTACAGCCGAGACGGTGGCCGTCCGTACAGATGAACCTGCGAAGCTTAGTGAAATAGTCTTCTTACGTGTAGATTTTTTACCAGTGATTTAATTTTCTGCTGCCATCTGTTTAGGACGTCTTTTATCCCTGCCAGGTGACACTGAAGGTTACGTAGGGTGGAGGAAAACCCAGAGGGGTGTATTCCAGAGAGAAAGAATTCTCAGGACATTATCGCATTATTGCAGTTTGTCGATCATCGAGCAGTGTAGAATTTATCGTGCGAAAGCTATCGAGTAGAGAAACAGTAGAGCTGAGGAGAGAAATTTTACACAGAGGTTACGTCTGGAGAGATTTTCTAACTGATCAGAGTTTTAACATCGAGAGATTGAGCTTAGTAGACAGAATCGAGTAGAGAGGAGACTTACAACTTGTACGCATATTTTTCTGAAAAGAAAACGGGAAGCTTCTAGGTGAACGCGCTGGTGCTTCACATGAGCAGTTTTCTGATATTCTGAGTTACTGAACGTGAGCTTTTCAATCTGAATGATCTGAAGTTGAAGATTTACTTGCACGCCGTGTGTTTTATCTTGGCCGGATCGAAATCATGGTGGTGTGTTTTCTTGCGATCCGTATTCCGTGTGTGGTTTTCGTCCTCCTCTTCACGATCGTATCATAGCTAGAAGGTTCCGCCCTTCCCAGGAAACTCTCGCCTCGACATACAGTCTGGTGCTTCCACTGAGAGGCTTCTTGGGGTGATTGACCGTGAAGTTGAGTTCCAAGATGAAGAGGAAGATGGATCGAAAGAGTGGAAGCGCTACTGCTGCTACTTCTACGGCTGCTACATCTACGTCTACTGCAGCACCTTCTATAGCACCTACGACTGCAGCGACATCTGCATCTGGTCTGGATACGGCTGAGATCCTGAGGGCGCTTGCGGCCCTGGTCCAACGGCATCTGATCGTTGGAGGGGATGAGTTGAAATCTACCAAAGCTTTGCAAGCGATAGTTAATAGATGTGGAAGGTTTGAAGGAAGAGATATTTCTAGATATCTGCGTGAATACAGAGGAGAGATGGAACTAGTTAGAGTTACTGACATAGAGATGATAACCAGCTTTGAGTTAGCTGTTATTCCTGAGTTGCGGGACCAAGTTAGGGGTATACAGAGAAGAAATCTAGGTGTGTGGATGAGTTTTGAGCGATCTCTTCGAGAGGAGTTTCTCGAAAAAGATTCAGAGAGAGTCACTAGAAGAACGTTTCTAGACTAGGTTGAGCAGCAACCTGGTCGTATGATGAGTCTGAATGAGATGTTGAGAGAGTTTGATCGAAGATACCGACAACTCTCAACTCTAGAGCGCATAACTCTAGATGCTAGGAGAACTGAACTTTTTCTGCAAGCTACCGATGATGCTACGGCAGATCGGTTATGCTTTATGTTGGCTGACCGATCGGCTGAAGGAGGAGTTACTACTGATTGGGGGAGAGTTGAGGATGCTGTGGCTGTACTAACGAGGCAGAGAAGGGGAAGAGTGGCTGTGAGAGGACGTCCGCTTGTTGAAGTGACCACTCAACCTCGCACTGCTCCTCAAGTACAGCAACCTCCGGCTCTTGCTCCCAGACCTGCTGTCCCGGCTGCAGTACCTTTGATGTCAGTTGTGTCAGTTCCTGCACAAAGGGCACCGATTCAGAGACCTGTAGAGAACCATGGACAGCAGAACCAGATCGAAGATCTGATTCGGCAGATGAGAGAACTGAAGGTGGAGTTAGCTGGCCTGCAGAAAGAGCAGCCACCGGTGTCTGCTGCTGCACGTCCAGGAGGTGCTCCTGTTCGTAGATGTATCTGGTGTGACAGTCCTGATCATTTCCGAGGAGACTGTCAAGAACTTACGGCTGCTTTACGAGATGGTGTGGTTCGCTACCAGAACGGTAGGCTGCACCTTTCTTCTATCGGAGAGCCGCTGAACACGCAGTTTGGACGAGGAGGCATGAGGAGTCTACCTCAGATTACAGCTGCTGCAACAGTACATGCATTGATGACGCCACCGGTAAATCCTGATGTATATGTCGTCACATTGAAGTTTCTTCTAGTCCTACGTTGCTAGATAGTACTACTGAGAAGAAACCTGTTCAAGTTCCTTCTGAAGTACTAAAGAGAGGAGCAGAAACTATCCGTAGGGTCATGGTGGGGAGATCCTGTTGATGCTGCGTCTATCAAAGCATTATTGGACGTGGATAGACACGTTCACTGGCAGGATGCTTCTGTGGAGGAGAAGAGGCGGCGAGAAGCCTCTGAACTTGATACTGGAGTTCCAGAGGAGACTGGGGATAGGCGGAGAGTCACAAGGAGACGAGCAGCTCCTCCAGAAGACATCCCGTCTACTTCTGCAGCTCCTCCACTTGCACCAGGTCCGATGGAGGACGTGCAAAGATCCTAGCAGGAGCCAACGACTGCTGGTAGACGGTTTACTGCCCAAGAGAAAGAGAAGGGACCGGCTTATAAGTTGGCAGTTGATATTGAGACTTCAACTGATCTCAAGAGCATCTTGGAGCAGAGAATACTTGACGCGCGAATCGAGTTTTCTCTTCGGGAGGTTCTTGGTATTGCCAAGAGGGAGTTTCACGAACTGATCATCGACATCATCAAGCGGAAGAGACAGGTGATGTCCAAGCAAGTTGAAAGTCAGATGATAGATGTAGTAGGAGCTTCTGTTAATGATGCAGAATTCGGCAAGGTGCATTTTCAGGAGGTTGATGATACAGAGCACCAGCAAGAAGCGTTAGTTGCTGGTACCAACACTGTTGAGTTCGATGATGATGAAGCTGGCGATGAGAGTCCGGCTACTGATAGCGACTTCAGAAAAAGACACTGGGCTCGTGCTACGACTGCTACACGAGTTCGCCTTGGAAGCCTTGAACCTGTTGCTGCTTTGGTTGATCACGGTTCAGAGATCAACATCATGTCACGAGAGGTGTATGAGAGAGGTCAGTGACCTATCGAACTGAACTATGATTGGGTGCTACGAGCTGCAAACAACCAGAAGGGTGAGTTATACGGCGCTTGTCCTAATGTGAGGGTGAAGCTAGGTGATGTGGAGGTAGATCAGCACTTCTTCGTGCAGTCTTCTGCTTCATATCTTGTGATTCTTGGTCAACCTTATATCACTGCAGTTAGAATGGAGACGAAGGTGATGGACGATGGATCTCACTATGCTAGGATCCGTAGTCCAGATGATAGACGTTATGTGCAGTTTCTGACCGTTCGTTCGAACCACGAACGAAACAGACAGACTCCAAGAGATTCTCCTATCTGTAGGAGCAAGGGTTTTCTGAAACCACTCTTGTAGGACAGGATACCAAGAGTGACGGATCTGCTACTACTATGATCCCGCTTGAGTAGCCTGTGGGATCACAGGAGATTAACGAAGAGGTTGCTCAAGATTCTGAAAACTGCCACACTGTACATAGTTGGAAATCTGGTTTGATGACTTTCAGTTCTGATGATTGGAGTGAGTTCACGCGAGTAGATGATCTAACTGAGAAGAGTAGAAGATAGATGGAGAAGTATGCAGAAAATCTGCGCTGTACAGGAGTTCTGAGTGAAGATGAGATGATTTCTGATATTTACGAGGAGTTTGTAGGTGTACAGTCTTTTGTTCGTTGGCTGGATGATGTAGATAGGTTGATGGAGAGATGGGAGGAAGGGTGGTGATCCCTATCCACTCTCGTAAAGTCTATGAGGAGGTTGTCTCGTGCTTACAATCTCGTCCTCATCCGAGACTAGAGAGTGGATGGAAAGATGCAATCTGCTGGTGTGGCTCTCGTGAAGAAGCAGAGGTTCACACCAAATACAAAACTGTAGCGAAGAAGGTGAAACCAGTGGCGACCCAGTTACCTGTTGATTCACGACAGCAGATGGAGTTAGCGGCCACTGTACTGAGAGATCCTAAACAGATAGGACACAAGTTTACTCAAGAGACACTCGAGCAGCTCCAGATAGGAGGGGGTGGTTTCTTGACTGAAGTGGAGAAACGAGCTTTTGAGCAGATGATAGTTAGCCATGGTAAGGCATTTTCTTTCTCAGCTGGAGAGATTGGTTGTGTGGATCTTAGTGTGATAGCTCCGATGGTTATCTTCACTGTTCCTCACGTACCTTGGGACTTGAAGCCGATTCCAGTCCCTCGTGCCTTGCTACGGAAGGTTATTGAGTTACTGAAGGAGAGGATGACAAGAGATGAAGACGCCCCGGCTACTGAAGAGGCTGAGGCGGAGGAGAACGATGCTGATGAAGAACATACTAAAGACAGAAGAGGTTGACACATGCTAGAGGATGTGCAGGTTTGGAGGGGGTGGATGTCGTGATGTGAATTATTCCACATAGTGAATAATTCACTTCTCAGTTAGAAGTTAGTCTCTCTGAGGGAAGTTAAGATCTCAGAGAAGTCGATTCTGGAGGAAGTGAGCATTCAAAAATCTGAAAACACCACGGCGTAGGTCTCGTCGCGCTGATCACCGTGGTATGTTCAAAAGTTACAAACGGAGTTGCAGGCGAAAAGTTACTTGGGGTTCTTCTACAAGATTTCTGATACCGAGAAATTTACCATAAATCTGCGTGAGTTCGAAAAATATCTTTTAGATTTTTCTCATGTAGATTATAGTATGTAGTATTTGTTTAAAATTCGAAATGTACAAAAAGAGCATTTCTAGAGAAAGTTATGGCACTTCGTGTTAGCAAAGGAAAGACGAAATATCGCAGCTTTCTAGCATATTAGCTTAGAAACTGGTCTTCAAAACCAGTTGTGAGATCAGCTTCTGTGGTGTAGCTGAGAAACTTGTAGGGAGGAGGTCTCCGGATCAAATCCCTTCAGACTCACAACTGGCTTGGAGTAGGCTGGCCCCTTCGGGGGAATATGAGGGGCACCAAGTTGCCTAGGGGCGGGACACTAGATGTCTCTTAAACGTACCGTGAATGCGGGACGCCTCCGTCTACCCCTGCACTAGTGCAGTCACCTAGTGTGGATGCTAGAGGGAGATTACCACCGGGTTTCGAAATGGACCTCTCACCTTCGGGTTGTCGGGGTAATTAGTACGAATTCGGTTGCGGCCCTCTAAGTCCTGAGGTAGCGAGATGGCATCAAAGATACTCCAAGTCGGTACCAATTCTTTTGTAGAAAAATGTAGAGTTCGAAATATTATTCACTTGGATCAAAAAATCAAGTGAAACTGATATGTGTCAGAACGAGGTGATTCTGGTGGCCAGAGGTAGCCGTGGTGGAGTTACTTCGGATGGAGGTGGCAGATGCTGACTGTACAGCCGAGACGGTGGCCGTCCGTACAGATGAACCTGCGAAGCTTAGTGAAATAGTCTTCTTACATGTAGATCTTTTACCAGTGATTTAATTTTCTGCTGTCATCTGTTTAAGGCGTCTTTTATCCCTGCCAGGTGACACTGAAGGCTACGTAGGGTGGAGGAAAACCCAAAGGGCTGTATTCCGAAGAGAGAGAATTCTCAAGGCATTATCGCATTATCGCAATTTGTCGATCATCGAGCAATGTAGAATTTATCGTGCGAAAGCTATCGAGTAGAGAAACAGTAGAGCTGAGGAGAGAAATTTTACAAAGAGGTTACGTCTGGAGAGATTTTCTAACTGATCAGATTTTTAACATCGAGAGATTGAACTTAGTAGAAAGAATCGAGTAGAGAGGAGACCTACAACTTGTACGCATACTTTTCTGAAAAGAAAACGGGAAGCTTCTAGGTGAACGCGCTGGTGCTTCACATGAGCAGTTTTCTGATATTCTGAGTTACTGAACGTGAGCTTTTCAATCTGAATGATCTGAATTTGAAGATTTACTTGCACGCCGTGTGTTTTATCTTGGCCGGATCGAAATCGTGGTGGTGTGTTTTCTTGCGATCCGTATTCCGTGTGTGGTTTTCGCCCTCCTCTTCACGATCGTATCACAGCTAGAAGGTTCCGCCCTTCCCAGGAAACTCTCGCCTCGACAACGTTTAGAATAGATAATTTTAGTTGATGAGTTTATATGTGAGTGAATGATTGAACTTAGCATTTTTCTCTTCAAGTTCATGGTGTGCTTCCATCAAAGTCATCAGAGGTGACCCCTAAGTGAGAGACAGGCTCGACATGTTGTAAATTCATCGATGACTATTGTAGAGGTTGAGAGATTAGGGGGTAGTTGATCGATAGGACCACTGAGGGTTTACAGCTCCTACTAAGTTCACCTATCCTCTACTAGGGATGTCAATATAAGAGCAACTTGTACCTGCCATCATCATTGACAGTCTCTCACGATCTGTTGGTCATCAATCCAACCGCACCGTGAGTACTACAACTCTCAGAGGGATAGAACTCGATATGTAAAATTAGATATTATCGACGATGATTCTGCTTTGAAGTTGTTCGCTCATCGAATCACACATCTACCACCCTGTCATCCAATCAACCCAATCAGCAATGTCACCTCAGTAGATCACAACATCAACAATATGGTCCAGTAAACACTAACACATCAGCAAAATATAGAGTTAGAAATTTGTCACATCAACACTTTTTTGGTTTTTGCCAAGTAAAAAAAAATACCATGTCAACACGCGGTTGCTACATCAGCATTATATATCATCAACCTATCAAATCTTAAAACCCTCAAAACGTTTCCATATGAGTTTCATTGAGTCATTCAAAAACCAATTTAGTATGCACAACGAGCCATAAACTCTTAGATCTACATTATGAGGAAAATTACTGCACATATTTTCTACCTATATTAAGTCCATGACACGAAAATATCATATATCATATAAAATTCAATTACTTTTTGAGTAAATTTTAAAATTTTAATATATATATGTATAATTTTATTTGATAATATAATCTATCTTTATTTTATATATAGAGAATAAAATGAACCCTTCCATTTGTTTGCACATAGATGATAAAGTTTAAAGGAACTAAATACTCTAAGCAATATTCATATAAATATTCCAACATAAATGCATTATATTAAGCATATATAAACTAATATTTCTAATATTATAGCTTTTCTATAATTTTAAATATCATATACAATAAAATACTTCACAAATTTATTTCTAAATAATTATATGATTTGCATTAATCATTGATGTGAAATTGGTCGGAAAGAAACATGATATGACATAGTCATATTGTTAGCGTAATAATCACAACTTCATATGTTCAATTAATTTTTAAATCATTTAAAACTTTAATATAATATGAATACTTGTATTGTAATTATGTATGTGTAATGAATAAAGAAAATAATATTATATAATTAAATTGTGACGATTATAACTTCGCAACGTATTTAACGTCGTCCTTGTTGTCAGTTGCTTCACTGGATTTTGAATCTTATAGAGGAACCTGTATAGTCCTAACTCCATTCAGTGGTCCACTCTTGTAGATTCATCGTGTTTGCAGACATCATTTCGATGCACGTAGTCGATCTGTCGACTCGACAATGGTGATATAGATCTTTACAAGTTGCTTGGAAGATTAAAGGAGTCTGTTGACCGACAATGGTGATATAGATCTTTACAAGTTGCTTGGAAGATTAAAGGAGTCTGTTGACCGATGAGTGTAGAGAGAACTTGGGAAAAGAATAAGATATCGAAGAAGAATTATTCAAAAGTATGATCATGCATAAAGTCATCTTTGAGGCTCAAGGAGTATGTATAAGCTACTATAGAAGTCAAATCTGAGCAGAAGGAATTTAACTTCATAATCACAACTATCCTAACTATCCTAAGGCACGTGGTTAGTGTTATAATCTTTGCACTTGCCAATCAAGTCTAAACTAAAACATCTATTTGTATACTCATCAAATTCAAATGCTTAGAGTTTCAGAGTGTCCCCTCGTGTAGAACTAATGCATATGTATATTGTCAAACTGGGTATTAGTATGCACGCTATAAGCTTAACAAGAAACACACATATTCAGATATTCCAGTACAACTACTTGTAGAGATTCTTTGTATAAAAGAGTATCATATCATTTGTCATTCGCATGGAGTGATAGACACTCGAGTCAAATTATGTCATCAAGATGTGATCCGGATTTCAGTTCGCTCAGCTTCATATTTCTGGCGGAAAGGATAAATTGGTTTTGTGCTAAACTTTTATATTAGTAAACAAAGAACGCCATATAACTAACTCTTTAACTAAAGTGATGCACAGAGTTCTATATAAAAGTCAACTTACCATGTGAAGAGGAAAGGACTTACTAATTCGTGTTTTCCTCGTACTAATTCGTGTCTATGGCCAAAGAGCTTGTTGGCAGCCCCATCCGCCCTTAACCGTGACGGCGTGGGTCGAGTCCGTCAACTGCCAGGAGGTCTCCGTCCGTGCAAGGGCAGCATCCTGCTACAGAAAGCCCGACGGCGTTAAAGATAAGAGGCGTAAACAGTGGCGTCGCGTGCCTAACCCCGCTTCTTACTGTCTACCTTCTTCCTTTACATGCATGATGTGCAAAGACTGCATAATGTACTTGGAACTTACGAGACCCGAGTTTTTGGAAACCTCTATGTCCGATGTGAAGGTGAAACGTGACCTCTCACAAGTTTCGTGCCGACTTACTTTAAAGGCGCCAATGGATGCACCGCAATCTCATCTGAGAGTTTTCTGTTTCCAGTTCTGAAGAAGGTTATCCACCTGGGAAGACTCGCGCTGTGGACAGTGGACAGGAAGAACTTCAATGTCGATCCCCAAGAACGAGGTACTGTAGTAGATAGGACAGGTTTTGTCCCCTTGCTGCTCCGGATTCAACGCTGTAGCTTTCTAATATTGTACCCGTCTTTCCAGTTCTCTGGCAAGGAAGGGGTTTGTCTGATACAAGTTCAAAGAGTTCAAATGCTCGTCTCGCGCTTTCACACACGTTTCAGGCAGCACCACTCTACGAAGATGACTTTGGTGTTGGTGTGCGGCAAACTCTTTTTCCCGACTGTAATGATTTAGTCGATTACAAGTATGCTTTTCAGTAGATATCCATCCCATTTTGCCTTCCTTGGTTGTGCGAGCGAGCGTTGTTTCAGCCAGTTTGTTCCTCAGTGTTTTATTCCTCTTCCATGGATAATGAGTATTTTCAGCTCTGTCTTGCTCGATTGCCTTGATTTCTCTTTTCTAATAGTTCATCTAGCGGTGTTGTGGATACGCATGGTTGTTCTTGAAGTATCTGTTCATACTGATCAGAATTGATGTTACTAATTCAGTATGTCAGTACTAATGTTACCCAGAAACGGCATGTCTCTCATGATCCTGATCCTACAATATCACTCAGCAGATGGATGCCTTTCTTTCCCGTTTCTTATTTTTGCTTATTTAGCAGTGTAGCTTTCATACTTTTTATCTCCAGCATGAAGGTTATCTCATGTTTCTAAAGCACAGTGGCTATCCATGAACCTCACCCTGCTGTTCTAAGATGCATTGTTTTGTTTTCCTGTTGCAGAAAGTATTAGCGAGTTGTCAGCGATGCCAACTTTTGAAATCCACGACGAAGCGTGGTATCCATGGATACTGGCGGGACTTTTTGCCTCGACTGTCATAACGTACAAGGCTTGTGCTAATACTACGGTTCCTTATGGCCGTCATGTGAAGCGTGGTTGGGGGCCGACCTGGGGGATACGAGAATGCTGGATAGTGATGGAGAGTCCTGCTCTCTGGGCCATGGTTTTGTTCTATTCGATGGGTGAACAGAAGTTGGGTCGTGTGCCATTGGTTCTTCTCAGATTACACCAGATCCACTACTTCAACAGGGTTTTCATCTATCCCATACGGCTGAAAGGCATCCGAGGCAAAAGTATGCCCCTCATAGTTGCATTTTTCGGTTTCGTTTTCAACATTCTCAACAGTTATGTTCAAGGAAGGTGGCTTTCCAACTACGGGACCTACCCGGACTCTTGGCTTACCAGCCCGAAGTTCATCACTGGAGCAATTATATTCTTTCTTGGATTCGTGGGCAACTTTTGGAGTGACTCAGTGCTGATATCATTGAGGACAGATGAAGATGATAGAAGTTACAAGATACCGAGGGGTGGTCTGTTTAGGTTTATCACATGTCCAAACTACTTTTCGGAGGTGGTAGAATGGTTGGGATGGGCCATAATGACATGGTCTTTCGCTGGACTCGCCTTCTTTCTTTACACTGTCGCCAATCTGGCTCCTAGAGCCAAAAGCAATCATCAATGGTACCTGAGCAAGTTCAGTGACTATCCCAAGGAGCGAAAAATTCTCGTGCCTTACGTGTACTGACAGGAAAGCCACCTCTCTAGCTTCATTTATGCCTTCATCTTTTCTCCTTAAACACCAGTAGAGAAGAAATTGACGAAATATCTCCTCTCATACTGGTGTTTAAGGAGAATTCTAACTCAAATAATCTCTCCTGTTTAATAAGATATGCAAGGCAAGAAGCAAATTCTGCAGATCTTTTCCTCTGTGCAAAAATAGCAGAGTGTTCTGAAGATTGTATTTCTATCGGTGAATGAGTGCAAACCATCATTATACAGGAGAGAGAAACCAAGAGCAACTGCACTTATTAGAGATGGGGAGAATTATAGTTTTTGCTATGCGTTAGCATAACTACACGTCGATTATGGAAACAGGAAAGGAAGGGAGGGAATTTTTGGTCGTGTAGCGTATTTTATGTTTAGCAGACTGGTTAACTGACGGGGGGGTGGGACGGAGCGGCTGTGAACCCGAAAAGGAATTGGATTAGATACGGATTAATCGCTAACGCATAGCCCCGCAATTACATTGCAAGCGTAGCTGCTTGTTTATCTTCTTCAGGTGACATCCTGCTAGCCGGAGTTGCCATGTGTCCAAATACTTGGCAATGATGGAACAGAACATGTAACTCGACACCTGTAGAAAAGGCGATTCTCTTAAAGCGTGTGCCAAGAACGTGTATTGTAAACAAAGAGGAATAATGGGCAACTACAGTGTACAACAGTTCTTCGCTCTTTGTGTGTCTCCCAAGAACTACATCAGATGATACTCACTAGGAGGCTAGACTGCGAAGGCACACTTACGTTGTCACAGGTTGTCATCAACGAGCTAGACTGCTTTTGCAGAGCGTGGTGCGTACTACTGTTCTTTATTTTGTGTTCAGAATCCACTGAAGCTCAATGAACCTCCAGAGGCCTCTTTGTGTGTGGCGGCCTCCTTGTGTGGGAGGAAGGAATAGATTTTTCCACTTTCTCCTATACTCAGGACTTCTTTCCGGGAAGGGGATCTCCATGTTCATATACTTACGTTACTATTGCGTGATAGATGGAGAACAACCAAACAGAGTTTGCGACCTATATCGTCAGTTGATATATAAGAAACTTTCCATGCTTTTGTTTGCTTTCGCCCTCGGTGCTTGCAGGATTGCATGAACCTTCAGGCGCTGGGTGAATGGTTCCTACTCTAGAAATCTAAGATAGGGACATAAAGAGCAATGAATCATGCAGAGTGGTAGAGTAATCATCTTGACTCCACTCATGGATAATTGCCAACCGTGCGTCGCAGAACAGGTACCTTCATTTACTAATCCCGCTTTCAGCTCAACAATATATTTTATGTAACATTGCAGGAAAACTTGTAACCGTCAATATATCGTCAAGGTCACATGGGGCAAGAGAACGCTTTCGTTCCATTTCAAGACTCAGCTTCACTGCGCTGGTCATGCAGTATTCTAAGTTCAACACCTAGATGGCCAGAGATTCTGAATTTCCAACCAACCCTCTATCTATATACCAGCCACAGTATCCCTCATCTGACAACCATCCTTGGGACTAATTTGGTCACTGTAACAATTCTGAGTCGGGAGCTGTAGAATCACGACTCTCAAGCTTCAGAAAAGGTGGTTGAGGATCATAAGACCTGAAGACACGACATGGTTATCCAATTAACTTCTCTGTGACGGATCTAGACACAGCAAGGGATTTTGAAGCTCCACCGAAAACTGGCGACGTACATGATTTTGAGGGTTGTTCTTCAGACATTTGTTTAATTATTCTTGCTCGAATTTGTGATGCTTTTAGTACATCAGAATAACAGTTGTCTGACATCTCTTTTAGAGATTTTGTGTTGTTCTTGTAGTTTGAAATTATGTGGAGCTGTTTGTAGTTCCTTGTTGACTAAGTCAAGTTTATTCTCCATACACCGTATGGTGTTAACAGACTGCTCTCTCCTTGTCCGTCTGTCTCGTTTATGAGATCTCTCTGCAGGTTAACTTCTGTTCATACTCCGAAGTTCTCATCTCCGAAGTTGTCTTGATTCCTGAATTGGGATTTCCAGCCTGCCAGATAGAGTATAAATGATGAATATACGAATCTTCTTTCCTTCCTCCTTTTCCTCCAAACTTGATTACCGCATTTCTGCAAATGAATCTGTTTGATGAGGATTTTCTAATATTCTTTGTTTGCGGTTCCACCGTCTACCCTTGACTTCAAAAATATAGGTAAAACGTCTCTATGGGTCAAAGTTAGAATCTTTATTAAGTATTCTTTGTCCGCAGGAAAGAGTTACGACTTGGACCGTGAGTCCGTGGGTGATTCTTACTTGCTCTTCACTTGTTTTGGCCTTGAGTTTTGGCAGTAGAGAAGTTCAATATTCAAGGGAGTGATTCGAAATTTCAAAAGGAGAAAAGTTCCATAGTACAATCAATTCACAAACGCATCCATAAGCGATGCAAAGTTCTATACAAAGTTACTCTTTGATAAACTATAACTTTTCTCTTTCTTCCAGTTACGGAAGAAGTTTCTAACTTTGACACCCCTTACAATGCTATTGGTCCTCCCTTCAAAATCTTACTTTGCCTTTCTAAGCTATGGATACTTTCTTACTTTATGGGTAAGGCGTGAGGTGTCCTTGGGGGATGACATAGCCAAGTTATTTGCCGTGTACATCTTTTTCTCTTTTCTTCTTTTCTCTTATAGTTCCACTCTGAGAGCTTTTCTTCTCGTGCGGATAATAATAATAATTTTCTAGTGCCTTTTGTGGAGGTAACCAGACGTACTAGAGATGGTTGAGTGGAGTGGAGATTGGACCTCAAAACTGCTCTCTCGGCTAGAGGAACACAGAGATGAAAAAGCAGACGGCAACTTTCTAGCCGAGTGCTGGGGAATGGGTACTGACCATACAGGAGGCTCCTTATTGCATTGCTGTCCAGGAGAATTGGTATTGCAGAAGAGGATCTGTTCGTATTGTATTTCATACTTGCAGCCGATTCTTTGGGGTTGAGACGAAGAACCGATGTTTAGGGAAAGGTTGAACACTAGAGTCTAGACAATATTTACATGTATTTCATACTTGCAGCCGTTTCTTTGGACCCGGCGGAACTCTTCTACCTAAAGTAGTAGGGAGTTACTTCAAACGTAGAAAATAAGACTTCTATAAGTATGCTTTGAAATAGAGGAATGCCCTCTACAGACATGGTGAGTACTAAGGGTAAACGTCATAGTGGTAGTAGTAGATTTGTATAGTGAAGTACAATATATGTTTCCAGAATGTGTTGTCACTCCTTGGTAGTCTTTAAACCCCCGGTGTGTGTACAAAGGCCTCTGCGTTAGCAGGACTCTCTTTCTATTTCGGGTTCAAATTTCTAAAAATGTCAGTCGAGGCGGATAGACTTATAATTCTACGCTTGATTAGATTTTTCTCGTATGATCTAGGTTTATATCATTCTTGGGTTCAAAACATAAGGGTTAACATAATGAACAAGTTTAGGAAAAGGTTGAACTGTAGACAATATTTAGATCAAAAATATTTCTATGATACAAAATGTAATCCTGTACTGAACGGAGACCTCTAATGTTCGGGAGAGTTGCTTGGGAAATGGCCACGTCAGCTTTTTCTTCAATAGTTAGGTTATATACCCACATCAGGGGTATATAACCTAACCAAAGTTGCTTAAATGCTTGAATTCGCCTCGTGTTTGCTGCTAACTGGGTACCAACAGTTGGATACAGTTGGATACTCGGAGGCGAGCTTTGAGTGTCGAGTTTCTATACAAGAAAGAAATGTTAACCGAGTTCCCCGAAAATTTTCCAAGACGAATTAATTAACTAATTCGTTAACATTTATTTCTTACGATAGCGCTTCCTTTTCGACAGTCAATCTTGTCGTCTTTTTGTCCGTCTTGATATATGCGTAGCACACCGAATGTGAATGCGATTTTCAACTCGAAATGTGTTACCAGAACAAAGTGAAATGATGTACCACTGCGTGGCTTAGCTCTGATTTTCTCTTCTCCTTCTAGGTGTTGGTTACTGGGACTTTGGTTTCTCTTTCTCCTTCTTCTGCTTGATGGGGTCTTCCCATCCCTTTGGTTTCCATTGCATCGCTTTTCAACTTTAAGTCGCAACTTGATATTCATTGCTTATACCGTCCCCTTGTTCGGCTTGATGGTGTTGGTTGCTTTGCTTGGCCTTTGGGTCCCTCTTTCTCCTTGTTCGGCTTGATGGTATCTTCCCATCCGTTTGGTTCCCATTACGTCGCCTTTCAACTGTAAGTTCACACCTTGATATGTCATTTTTTGTACTCGGTATTGGTTAGAAGAATTGACAGACCGAACTGAAAGGCCAAGGAGAGGGATCCGGGGAAGGAAAAGATAGACGAGGAATATTAACATTACAATGGCAAGCATGGATCTTGGTACATAAGCCTCTGAAGGTCGTGATATTAATGACAAAACAACACTATCCTTGCTTTGTCTCCATGCTTTGTGAAATATACCTCTAAAAGATCGTGATAAGCAACACTCTCTCTGATAAACCACTCCTTCAGTGGCTTATACAGTCCACCGCTTAGATGCAATTTCCCTTGACTCTTGCTGTCTTCTCCGTTGACTTTTGTTTAGGCCGGTTCTACTCTGAACGAGCAGTCGAGTGCATGTTGATCCAAGGTTACTGTTCTGTCGTACTGGATTCAGGTTTGTCTGTGGAGGATGTCAAGAAAAGCAGTAGGCTATTTACAAGGGCGAGTACCGAACAGTGGCCCATCTTTGAGTTCCCTTCATATCCCTAACTAAACAGAGCCGATCATCTATTATCCGAAACCCTGGGATATGACAGCCCAGCCACACGGTACAGTACGTTGGATAACAGCTCTCATTTATCAAAACCGCGGACGGACTGTAATGTCTCTCTTGCTCCGATACAAACTTCAAGTGACGAGGGGCATTACAGTGTCAGCCGACATATGTTCTCGGATGTCCCAACCAAGACGAACATGTGGAACACGTTAGCTGGCATTAGATTACATCGCTATCTTATACCAGGTATTCTTAACTCCGAAGGAGTTCGACCAAATTCCGGCTTGTACAAAAGAGGAGAATGTTAGCAAAAACCCCTGGTTACAACTTGGGGGTCCTAATAAATTCACTTCTTCCCCTCTCGTGATTCTCTAATCGAATGCTCTTAAGCTAACTGCCTAAACCCACAAAAATGAATGATCTCCGTTTATCTTCTAAAGCTATGAAGATCACCTCCAGAATGAGTGGTACCGCATACCTTTACAAACACCGGCCCCTCGGAGGATATCCTGTAGTACCGCTTTAGTCCTTTACAAACACCGGCACTCTTTGAGGCACTAAAAATATCGGCAAAGTACCGCCGGATTTGTATTTGTTACTCACCTTCACTTTTAAGGACGACGCGATAACAAATATTTAGCCCGCAGTAGTCATTACTGAATGATCTGCAGAGTTCTAAGATTCATCTTGTCGATTAGCCGTCTCACTGTCCTTATCTGACCCCACCTTCTCGTCCCCACCTGTATTCCCTGAACTGCTTACGGTTGCGCCACCTGTGTTACCCTCACCGTTCTCCTTCGCCACAGATGCAGCACCGTGAGGGGGACTCTTCACGCGAGAGTTCGGATAATCTCCTTCTTGACCTGTAGGTTTCGGAGGATCCGGGGGTTGCACTTCTACATCCGGATACGCTGATTTGAACCTTGCACGGAGCTCCTCGTCGACAAGACGCACACCGTTGAGCTGGTTGCCCAGAGAGATCCACCTGCTCCAAAGGTAACGGTAAACAAAAAAGATCGCTGTTAAAATACTACGAAGAAATCACTGGAACTTCGCATTTATTAGCTTCGCCAAGGTTTTAAGTCTCGGAGAGGCTGATCCGGAACCTGTAGGTCAAACTCTTAGATGGTCAACAGATGATGTAAGGTGAGATCTACTTATTTAGCCGTAATCTGACTATTGCTGTAACTTTTCGCAGCCCTAACCTTTTCAACCCCCGATCCCTTCCTTTGTGCCAATACTATAGTCTGCCTAGGATTCACCACATAAACGGCATCAGACCACGATGAAATACAGGAAGTTGGGTAGACTCTGGTACTCGGAACGTACCCAGCATGTGTGTTGTGCATGCGCGCGAAAAGCTCAAGCTTTCGAGTTCGAGGACTAATTCTCTCGAGGAGAGGATACATCTGATTCAAGGACATAATCCTTTTAACAAGGATGCTCACGAGGCAAACACGACACTGAAGACAACAATGGCTACCTTTCTACCTAAACAGCATACACGTGCACTTAAATCCCTCTTGCAAAACGTTCGACTGTTGGCCAACGAAGCGGAACAGAATCATCAAAACAACAGGTACAAAACAGTTCGAACCTCATCTGGTTTCCGGCTAGTCTCACGAACTTCGGCAACGATGACATCTGTATCTATGTTCCGATTCACGTCAGGATTCCCTTTGATTCCTACAAGGCAATGCTCTTTGCTGTGGTTGAGCCAATGGCCCGTTCTTCCTGTTCTGATGATTCGCTGCAGCTGATTAGTCTTCACCCATATCACCTCCTCAACCCTGCGGTAGCCCCACAGGTCCAAACTGCAGCGACAAAGATCGAGAGATACAGAAGTCAGGCTTCCAGCAACACAAATCGCAGAGAACGTGGGATGAACCATCCAGAATGCACTTTTAATGTCGACGTTAGACTTTAAGTTTCATCTGTACACGTCCCTCCAATGGTCAAAATGCTGTCTGCCAAACAGCGGCCACATGCAAAGACGGGAATTGCACTCCAAAGAGGACACAGACGTCCAGCTATGGTATGTTGCGCAGTAAGGACAGCTTGAGCCAAGATCAACACGTCTGGTTGGACGGACATACCATTCCCGTCCAAGCTCCATCGCTCGACCCGTAACCCACAGAAAGATAAGTCCATCTGTCTGTAAAGCTGGTACGTTCAGATTGCGCATCTCATCATCTGCCATTGTTCCGTACGGTAACTCCATATGAATGTCCCACGGGGGGTCTGCCATAATTACCCCAAACTGACCTAACACATCCATGCGGAAAGTCCTAATATCACAGTTGATCCACTGCGGCTCTCCCAGCTCCGCGTCAGAGCAATATTCTGCACGTCGGGGCCTCGATAACGGTCTCTGCGGTGGAGGTAATCCAGGTACTCCAGTCATCATGCCCCTCACATCTTGCGTTTGGTCTAACTCGTAGTGGACATATTTACATGTCTGGAACATACACATCAGGATATACGATCAGGGCCGAACAAATATCAACTACTAGAGATGGCTAAAACAAATTCACGCAGAAAGTCTTGCTTCCTCATGACTTTGTAACTGGTTGAATGATTAAATCTCAACGACTGAAACAAAGTATGCAAAGAAAAGAATTATATTCTCAACAAGGAGCAACCTTTTAGGATTATCTGGCAACGATCAGATCCTAAAACCAAGAAACCTTCTCCCACGCTCCGGCGACAATCAGATTCTAACTCATAAGACACTTTCAATGTGACAATTTTATTGCCATAAAGGTGAGCTGTACCTTCATGTGCCGGCATGTATCAAGAAACGAACAGTCACCAAGGTTACTGTCGGTATGGGGCGCAATTATTCTTCGGAAGTGCACCTGCAGTCGTGAATTTCTCACAATGAGCTTTGACAAAATTTGAAGGTCACAGCACACCAGAACCTGTACGAGTACGGATAGGGACAACTAATGGTCGAAGACTGATGTAATTGAAAGGGAAGGATAGAACTTAAGCTGTCATAACTGGAGCAACTAAGTAACATAGCTCATGGTAAAAGTCCGCAAACTCATCGTCTCTAAATCAGTCCGGTCTGTGGGAATCCGTTATTCAAAGGATGAGTGGAGAGACGAAGAAGCTCAATCGAACCTTTTCACAGGCCATGAAGGACCCCCTCTGCCGACGACAATCCTCTTTCGTAAGAGCAGGGCAGTACTCCTTCAAAGCTGACCCTCCTTTCGTCTTGAACTGTACATCATTATTCCCTTATTAAACTCTACAATGAGTCCATGAGAAAGTATCAGAAACAGATAGTACTTTCTCAGGAGGCGTGAATAACCCACCTTCGCTGCAACTGCAGTCTCCTTTGCAGTTGGCCTATGCAGCAGCTCCAGTAGTTCCTCGCCAGTCTTCGACTGTTGAAGCTCCCTGTATGACTTCTTGTTAAGCAAGGACTCCAAATCTCTCAATTCCTCATCGTCCCGAGTTCTCTTGCCAGCTGCGACGTGGGGCCCTGATCCTAACCCGGTAACCAGCCTTGGGAAAGGAGGCATTCCTCCAACAAAACCTATCTGTACTCCAGGTCCTGGCATGCCCATCATACCTTGCATACCTCGAGGCCCACCCCTTTGTACCATCGAGGGGGGTGGCCCTCCTGGGAACATGGGGGGCCCAGGCCCTGGCAAGGGTGGTGCAACCTGAAGATGAGGATCATTTTCACCGACCCACATTTCTGGTCTTGGTGGCCCGGGTCCCATGTTTGGAGGCCCGGGGCAACCGTTCAGCTCCAAACTTCCTGGCCCCATAATACCCACCATATTATGAGGAGCATCTCCCGGCATCCTATGAGAGCTTGGTGCTAAAACCTCCTTTGAAAGCCGGTTCTTGTCTACCCCAAGAACCATCAAGCGTGTCTTCCCACTAACAGCGAATTCCTCGATCTCAACGCTGGCATTACAACCATCACCTAAGGCCCTCAGAGCTATCTCCACGGCCCTCACTCCTCCTCCTTCTGCTCCCAATTGTGCCAACGCGGCTCTCTCAGGACCAGTTGGATCTTTAGACAACCTTCGATGGAGACCGGTGGAATCCATTGGTATAGACGCGCTGGGGTTGAGCAGGCAGGCTGCCACCATTCCCTTAACAAAGGTCAAAGCCTCCGTCCTACCACCTTCCTTCTCTGCCCATGCGTCAGCTCCCCAATTTGGAGACTCCTCTGAATCACCATTCCAGTTCTCCCCTCTACGCCCAAACCTATTCTCAGTACCTCCATTGACTTTCGCCTGCATTCGGTGTAGTGACCTGTTATCAGATCCATTCTGAACAATCCCAGTACCATTCTGCCCATTCCGCAGTGAGCCTCCCGAAACATTTCCGTTTGTAACATAGTCTCTTTCTTTCGCATCCTCCCGAGGATACCTCGTTCTATCTCTCTTTGTCGATGTTATCCCTCCAAATGATGTCGCAAGCTTCTGTGACAGTTCGAGCGAGGTGACAAGGTCTGGTACTATGGAGCTAAGATTATAGATCAACTCCTCACGTTTGCGGCGCTGAGTCTCGATGGTCTCACAGAGTTGTCGTCTCTGATCTCTGAGGAGCATAATCTCTTCGTTCTCCTCCTCGTCGTATCCCTCCATCCTGTTCCTACTTTACCTACTTGAACAAACCAGACGATATGTTTCTCCAACCCTCTTCTCAGAATTTCCAGCTTACAGCAAAGAGTGATTATCCCCTTTTGTAACCCCTACTAACGTAATTGAAGTCCATGGTTGTAGTAGTAGCCAATAAGTCCGCCAATAAGCAGAAAATTCTTGAACTCCCAACGACTTCGCCATTTTCTGCCCTAGCCAACTGTAAGCTTCTCATCATCTGATACGCATACACAGTATATACTGTTCCATAGTTGATTCATGTCACTAACCGAAGTGTTCAGTTCATCCAAATACCAAATCAATGAGCAAACTTGGGAACGTTGGCTGGGGCGTTTAGGCTGAGGCGTATGAAAGAAGTCAACCGGAAGTACTGAGGATGGTCTGGTCACAGCAACACGACCTGTAGGGGGCTAAGGTCCTTTTGGAGCAGACCGAACAGCTGCTTTAGCCTTGAGTTTGTCCAGCAAGCCACAAAACAAGCGAATTTGT
Source organism: Asterella californica (assembly GCA_036924285.1). Lineage (NCBI taxonomy): Eukaryota > Viridiplantae > Streptophyta > Marchantiopsida > Marchantiales > Aytoniaceae > Asterella > Asterella californica. The sequence continues at coordinate 24,118,917 of JAYKYS010000006.1, read as the reverse complement.
TCATCAGAGGCAAATTAGCGCGTGAGACCTAAAACTCGCTTGCCTCTTCCGGACTGAGATGTCTTCCCACGTACGCCATCTATGACTGAAGTCTCACATTCAAAGATTCAAACTGCATCAATGCTTGCGAACCAGGCAACACTACGTAAATTCAGCGAACCAAGTAAGGTAACTTACTGCCTTGTCTTGGCGTGAGGCTGGATGTGCTGGGCGTAAAGTCTCGTCTTCACCGTTATATGGCAAACTTTGCACACAGGTTGCCCCCGGTCATTATATCTGTTAAATGTCATTGCATCGACACTTAGTAAGTAAAGGTCCTTAACACACTCAAATACAGTGATTAGGATCACCGAGCCACTGTCTCCTATACCCTTGAAATCTCCAGTCAGTTGGTTTTGTGCTACTGATGGGCATATAAGCTACTACAGAATAAATGTACGACATCACGACCAAAGAACTCAAGTCTGGAGAATCTCTAGGGCTACATCCCGGCGAAGCAGAAATCGTCAAGGACACGTACAATTTCCACATGGAACAAGCAGCGAAACTGGACATTGACAAAGATTCATTTTCATTTGCCTCCCACGATTAAAAACACCCTAAAACAAACTAATCCAAAATTCAAGAGTGAATTCAGCCTGAGACACATATGTCTTTCACCTATAGCGCTCCCGAACTGGACACAAGAAGTGTCAATTAGGGACTTCAAATGACGCATATTCAATACAAGAAGCGAAACCTTCCGATTTGAATGAACGAACGGAGTTACCTCTAATCCTTGAGTACCGGAAGTGTATTGCTAACTGGAGAGGACAACCGTCGCGGCGGAGACTCGGGGCGGTCCTCTCCATGACTGATAACAGCAACAGGGGTTCGCGAAGCCTCTCGGGAACGTAAGTTGGTTTCTTGAAGCGCCTTGCGCACTCGTACGTTCTCCAATCCACTGTGGAGCTGTGAAGTGTTTGAACTCGTTACTGCAGTTTTCTTTCAGTTTGCGCAGGCGCGTGCTTCCGTTTGAGTCGCATGACAGTATATCGCTCAAGTAAAGAGCAGCTCAGCAGCAGAGCAGCACACCTATATGCTTCAGTGCCTTGAAAAACAATGGGGATATTCAAGGGTGTAGTAAAAGAATCGGGGTTCGCTCTCGGGTCTCAACGGTGCAATCCGCCCTCGTGCTCATTAAGGGTGTAGTAAAAGGATTTGCTTCAATCTGAACCGTTCAGCCTGGTCTAGTGTTTCTTTAATTTTCCAAGCGAAACGAGGAAAAGGACAAAACAAAGAGTGTTCAGTCTCACACTTAACATTTTTGTTGTTATGCGTTAACATAGCTAAACGTCGATTGTGAAAAATAAATAAAAAGGAAGGGGGATTTCTGCTATGCGATAGCATAGGTATACGGCGATTGAAGAAAGGGGAGGGAACGGACGGATGGAATAATTATAAAAACATAAATAATAAATAAATCGCTACCGCATAGTCTCATAATTCCATTGCAAGCGTAACTCTTTGTTACTACGCAATAGTATAACTATATTTTTATTGTGAAAACAAACAAGAAAAGAGAATATTTTATCATGTAATGAAACGGACGGATGGAATTGTGATGAAAACTAAAATGTGATGGTAGTGAAATGGACGGATGCAATTGTGATGAAAACCAGAAAATGAAGTCGTTGAGAAAACCGGAAAAAATTTAGGAAAAGGATAAATCCAGAACGTCGCTAACACACCGCCTCGCAATTCCATGGCAAGCGGAAATCCTTGTTATGAAAAGTTATATTTCTGCTCTAGTTTTAATAGCATTTAAAGCTAGATATTAGTTGATGATGAGCTAGATAAAATAACAAAAAGCTTCGCGAAAATTAGATTTATATACGATTATAAATGTACCAAGAGCATAATTCTGCAATTCGCCGAAAGGGCTAATTTAATATAAACAGCTCTTTAATTTTAATTTTATTTGAGTAAACAAGAGATTACCACCCAAGAAAATGAAAAATGTGTTTTCTCCAAAGCCAAAAGGATCTTTTTAAAATTTTAAGAGAATCTATGTTAGATTTAATACTGATGTTATAATATATGTTAGATTTAATACTCTTCTACAGAAAAATTTATTCGATTTTATACTTTTCTAAATAGTTATATCTCATCCTTTTGATATCATGCAACTATCAGAATACTCAGCGAATTCTAAAGATTACTGGAAACTTAATTTTCTTTTGTCTTCATTACATAGATAATCACTGAACATAATTCTTTCAATATTGTAGAATCCTTATAGTATAATCCCGTGATTTTTATATATATTTATGACTCTTATGCTTATGATACTGATCATTATGTTATGTAGTTACCATATAAAATATCTATCATTAAATTTATAATTCTCAATGATGTATTCTTACTAACACATAAATAAGATTCTGTTGGAATTATACTGTATATGCTTTGTAATGATACTAAGTAAACTCTTTGTAAGGTAATATTTAAATTATCGGTCATTCTCATGAAGATATAATGCTCCGTTATCATCCATTTCTATCATTTGTCAGTATTTTCTCTTTAGTGATGTTTCTCGTGCATTAGTTGCAACAGACTGTATTTTGATGATCATGAAATTCTATCTGTAACTTGAAAATTATTTAACTAAAGTTGTATTTAGATTACTGGACGAAAGAAAACATCATTAATAGATTGAAAATCATACTCAGAAATTCATAAGACATACTGTGACTGATCGAGCAAGAAAGAGATGAAATGTTTTCAAATCAGACTGAACAGTATTGTATGGTTCCATCAAAATTGAAAGGGTTCAAAAGCCAAGTTGGTAGCGTTCTAGAGCAAATTAGCGTAGTTGCTAAACTTTTGGTAGAGAATTTTAAACAATGTCATAATCTACGCCAATTTGCTAAATCGTGAATTTTCATTAGAGAAAGTGTATAACTATTTCACTTACAATTATTAACAGTCGAGTTAAAACATTTGAGTGAGAAACCATGACAGGTTTATATGATTTCATCTGTTATGAATTTGTCTCTTCACTTAAAAACTGAAATGAGAATTTAGTCTAAAGGTAAAAATAAGAATGACAGTGTATGTTCTTGTAAAAATATATCATATGATTTTAGATTGAGTTTAAAGGTAAAATAAGAATGACAGTGTATGATCTTGTAAAAACATATCTTGTGATATGAGACTGATTATACTATAAAATATGTGTTTATTTGTTACTTGATCCAAAATTTATTTCAACTAATAAAAGTTAGTTAAGTAATATTTATATATTTTTAGAAACACAATAAAAGAATATATTCAATGATGAGAACTATTACTTGATATAAAAAATAAGAACAAGTATTCTCATATTTGTATCACTTGATGTTATTGATGAGACTTCTATTATAGAGTTCATGAATACATAGGTGACAAGCTTAAGTGTTAAATGAAACATGTAATTCCTCTACTTTACCTATTATAAAGTGAAGGTAGTTTCATGGTTAACATTTATCTATTACAAAACTAATAGATATTAAAGTACAAAAAAATCTAAATGTTTTCATATTCTAGAATCTGTTGATATATTATGGTCAATATTAGTATTTTCAATAACAAAATAGTAGAATGATAAATCATTATTAACAATACCGTCCACTTTTGTTAGGACAAAAGTTAGAAGGATGAAGAAAGAATAACAAACTTTCCTTCTCAGAGTAGTTTCTCCTTCATAGAGTTCGACCGGACTATGGACTTCATAGAGTTAGCGCCCGAGTTACACGCTCCACGTGGGCTTGGAAACGGCCTCCATGACTGCACTTTCGAAAGATACAGGCAACGCTCCTTGTCTTTTGAATAAAGTATGGGTTAGTTTAAAAATGAGCACCCGTGAATAAGTATTCACCTCCCTTACTTCACTTTTATTGTATTTAAGTTTCTTGTATTTTTTAATTTATAATAAATTGTCACGTTACCAAGAAGACTTTATTAGATAAGATAATAAAAGAGGAAACACAAACCTTGCGAGGTTGAGGCCTATAATGATGAGTGGGCGGCTGAGATCACACCTTGCCAAGAGGGACGATCCTCCCCAACTACAACATTTTTTTTATTTGGTTTTTTTTAGGCCTCTTTTCGCTGTGAGGTTTTCTGTAGCCGTATGGTGCTGCCCTTGCACATGAGTCCCCTGCCAGGAGGGTTCGACCCACCGGTGCATGGGCTACAGACGGATGAGATAGCCAACAAGCTATTGCTTGTTGGCCCCCAACTACAACATAACCTTGCTACCGAGACTAGCCCTAACAAGCTAACTCAAAGACAAAGTCGAAGTCTTCAGCAGCTGGGAAGCACCGTATGTAGAATCCAATGCGAGCAGTGTAATATGATATGCGTTCGAGGATTCGACGCCATGTTGAGATGAGAGCAGTGTGTATTTGTTGTCAACATATCTGCAACTATCAGGAGAAGGTTCACAAATCTTTTGCAAGGAGAAATGAGTAGAGACTCCTCAAGTAAGTTGTTGACTTTGAAGGAAAACAGTAAGTACTGCAAGCTTGGAAGTATTGTACCGTTGTTTGCGTGACGTCGTAGCTTTGGTTGACGCACACAAACACATAAGTGCTTTCAGATTCAACCAAAGAAAATCTCGATTTATTTACACCTCAACATGTATATGCCTAATTTACAACAAACTTTCAGAACTCATATTTTCTTCCCAACACTCGGAGTAAAATCTAATCACTCCTATCAAAAAACTGCAAAAAATACTTCTAAATGGTACCTCACTTATCTCAAACTGATTCCCTTAGACCAAGATATCACTACCCCAAGTTGTGAAGTGAAACACATATCACTTCTTTGTTCACTGTTGACAAAACTTACAATTGTAACTGCACTAATCCAAATCGTGAGATCTCTGTGGCACTAGAAAGCTTACACTCCAAGCTTTCTAATGATACAAAGTTCTCTTCTAATCGAGCTTTGTAGCCTTAACTGCACTCTGCGGAAAAACTTTGATTTCTCTCATTCTCAACCTTGCAAAAATTAACAAAAGTCTTTTTGTGGAACTAGAAGTGATACTTATATCACTTCTCAATTCTTTAACTTTCAATTTTGTCAAAAGACTCTCCCTCAGCTAAACTCCCTGCAGTTTATAGAACTGATACTTTTATCACTTTTTGTCTTCACCACTAGTCATCTCCTTCACCCAAGTACCAAAAAATGCCATGCGGGACTCAATTCTGAAAATCATTGCATAAAAGTAGCACGACCTTCAACGTAAAATCTCAAAATCCTAAAAGAGATCCTCCGCAAAAAATCTTTCTGAATTAAGTAGTATTTGGAAGCTCCTCCTAACTAACCCATTGTGCTTCGTCATCACTGGAGAAGTGATACATGTATCATCGTCATGCGTATCGCTATCTCACAATTGATATGTCAAGTGACGTCTATGCGCACTACATGATGATCGATGAATAGTATTTTCATATGCAACATACCATCTACATCAGCAAATTTCACGTCAGAATCCTATAGGATGTAGTAACTTTTGATGCCATGTCTGCATCTACCACGTCATCATTGTTCACCAAAAAATCCTAAAATGTGTAAATCATCATAACTCCGTTTGAGATGATCCAAGAACTAAAGTTGTTGTACTTGACGTGCCATACAATATGATGAAGTCTGATTATTATTCAAAAAAATTCAGAAAAAGTCATAAATAAACTGTTGTTCAGATGATAGTCGATCCACGAGACGACATCCACCCCCTCTAAACCTACGCATCCTTTGACATGCACATCCTTTGATAGGAGTGGATCGACACTTCATATGATCTTGTTATCCTCCCACATGTCTTCATCATACTCGTCCTCAACATCTTCGAAGTCTTATTCTATGTCGAGCTCTCCAAGATCTATCTCTCCATCCCGTCGTTTGGACATCATCACTCGTTTACTCATGATTGATACCTTCAGCTTCACTCCATCCAACTCTCTTAACTTATAAGTTGCATTGTCCCTAACCTCTTCCACCACGTATGATCCGAACCACCTCTTCGGAAACTTATGAAGTGCACTATGTTGATTATCTAGACTGTTGTCGTAAACAAGAACTCAAGCTCCTTCCTTGATAGCCTTAGGTCTGAGTCACTGATTGAATAGAGTCTTGTTTCATAAACAAGTCTCTCTTAGTCGATCCAGTGCAAGTTACACATCGTCAGACTTTCGCTTTAATTGCCAAATCTGAATCTGTAACAAGTCATCTCTTGTTAGATTGTCCTCTCACGGTAACATGCTCCAAGTCGATCATTCTCTTTGATCGACATGACTGATTTCTGACCCGTCATGAGTTTCACGATATGTATCTTGTCACTGAGATTTGTGTCATACGATCTATCCACAATGCAAACGGTAAAAGTCGAGATCACTATCTTGATCATCTATCGCAAGCTTTGACCAACGTCTTCATAATATGTGGGTGACCACGTTCGCTCTTCGCATTCCTCTCTGGGTTGTAGACAATCATGAGCACCAACTTCACCTCACATCTCTTCAAGAACTTGTGAGCTTCGTGTGCATCCAACTCTTCTCGATCCGTCATAATCTTACCCACACATCCATATCGACATATGACCTCCTCTAGAAGGAATCGACAAACTCTCTCAGTCGACTTTTTTCGTGGTGCTCTCTCTTCCATCTGATTCGATAGATCTTCCCTAGCAAGCACCAAGTACCTCATCTTCCACATATCCACCGATAGAGTTACCAAATCCACAACTCATTTGAAATGGATTGCTAAGGAATAAGTTGGATACAAGTCATCACGATGTCAGATGTTCGAGTACATCTGACAAGTCAGGCAAGATCTGCAAATGAAGCGACATCCTTAAACTTGTTCTCCAATAGTGCTCCTTGAGCTTGGTAAAGGTGGCACAAATCCATTGGTGTCCAACTCTCAAATTCTCGTGTAACCCTATCAACAACTTCTGCTGCTCTCTCTTATCGTATATCACGGGTGATGACATTACACCATTCTGCTTCGGTCACTTCTGTAAAGCACAAGTTTATCTTTTTACACCATTAATAATACAGAAAATATCATCCTCAAAAGAATTGGAGTCAAACTGTTATAACTTGCAATAAAACTGATCATAATTGTATCTTGGATGTCGAACTCATAGTTCTCTCTTCAAACATAACCAAAACCCACGAAAATTATTGAGCAAGCAACCCTCTATCACAGAGCCTTCCTAAGCTACTCAATAACCTCATCTCACTTTGAAAATCCACTCAGAATCCTCCCTATAAAGAGTAGATGTTGACATCCGATACGCTAGCTTCTGAGACGTTATCCTCTAGTTGTTAACCTCCTAGCGTCGACCTCCACTCCCATTGTGAGATTTGCATCAATATATACACTATATATCTGATGTCATGAGCACATTCTTCACTCAGAAAAGTATGTCATCAACCCATACTGAGTACATAATTGGATCTATGTAATATATTTAAAAAACTTAATTTAAATTTCTTTTAAGTGAATATAACATATGACCTCTGGAAACTAGAAAAACCCATAAGCGTAATCACTATATCTGGAATCTATTTAACTATAAATCAAGTTTTATTTACAAATAAAATTAATCTTTAAAATATTAATTTAAAGTTAACCCTTCTTAGAAAAAAATTAACTCTAAATTACGCCTCATGTACACTTCTATGAATATACAGTCTCAAATATCTCAAATACGTGTACGTCTAGTGATATCCTTGACGCGAAGGTAATATTAACCCCCGTTACCAGTCGTCCATTCTTGAAACGATGTTGCGTGCCGAATGACATGTGAAAAGAAAATAAGCTGACGATAGTCTCTTGTTTTACATCTCGGTTTACCATGATTGATGGTTCAATAGAATCTTCTCGTTGAGACCTGCAGTATGTGGACAAAAACCGAAGAACGTAAGCATGCGTTGCATTTTATGCTATTCAAGATCGAGAAATTTGATTCGATCGGAGAAAACATATATTTTCAGCCTTGCTCGCTGAAACACGTAACTATTTGTGTCCGCTAGAACTCTTTACACGGAGAACAGCGGTTTAATCTAATTGCAAAAGCTGATGACGCCAGCAGGTGTTCGAAGACTGGATGCCCGGAGGAGGCCGCGCCCGCTATCCTCCACGAATATACCGTGCCAATTGAAGATTCCCAATTGGCCGGACCGGGCCGGAAGTAACCTGTCCCGTCGCGGTGCAGTGGTGGGGTTACGGTAGTTTTTACGTTTAAATTCTTTTATGACTGATTGCGAAACCGTTTTCAGTTTTTCGCTCACATTTATTTATTCTCTGTTTTCGCTTTTTGAAATTTGCATTCCCAGTTTTCGCTTTTACCTGGCGCGGAATTTGCAGTGCGGTATATTGTGGACAGCACTTTGCTGATACTGAGCCTGATTCCTCGTACCGGTGGAGATACTGTACTCGGGACTTCTCAGGATCAGTTTCTCCCGCAAAATTACAGAGCCAGGAAAAGATGGAGATGAGTAGCCGCGGTCGAATCTGCTCCGGGAAGTTTGCTGGAGCCGGAACATGCGTTGGCCCTGCGCTTATCCGCTGCGGATTCTGTGGTGCTCTGAATTACTGCTCCCGTGCTCATCAGGTTGCTAAAATCTTCCTCTTTATGAATTGTACTGTCTCTTGAATCGGTCAACATCACGCAGTTGCAACCCATTTCATAGATGGTCAGCTGTGCTGTGTTTTGGACGTATGAGTCTTTTCAAATGATCGGATACATTTGATGTCGGACTAAGTTAACCATCCTTATCATACAGTTGACACGAGTATAGGCTATCTTTCAGATTAGAAATCTAGTTGTCGATTGTAGTAGTAAGTGTCAACCGACACATTAGAACATTCATGGGGTGTAGGGAACCTCCAAATTCGTTTGGACAGTGCCGACCATCTGAAGTAGCCCTTGACGTTAAATGCCGCCAACTTCAGATGAGCTCTCGTGATGCAACAAAGCTTGTATATTCGTAAGTTCATTTATTCAGATCGCTTATCCTGAAATGGATGAACAACTCAAGACATAGACATGAGATATGGACACGGCGTAAACTCAGCTCCATTCCAGAAAAAAGAATTTCTGTGGTGCTTTTGGATTAGTCAGTAGTCTGATGTTGCCTGTAATCTGCATCTGGCGAGCACCGTCGCAGGCGGGAGCCTTCTCTTTTGTGCTGGAAGAACTGAGTCTAGTAACTCCAAGTGTGCAGATGGCACATTGGAAAGAGCATCGTGATGAGTGCAGCCGAATGGGAGAGCAGATGATGCGGGCCAATATAGTACATGACTTCCCTTTCTCTTTTACAGAAGAGACTACTCGAATGGTATGTGATAGGCTTTACTTGAGGAAACTCAAAGTTACCATCCTTGTAGATTGAGGCAGCCTTTGATAAGGTACTCTTGGAGACGCTGGCTGTCTATCAAGCCCAACTCTGTTTCATGCCTGGTCAGGTGGATGCTGGAGCCTTAACTCTGTGTTCATTTCTCGAAGACCGTGATCTCCACCTTAAAGGCTTGTGGAAAGCTGAATGCGAGTGTACTGCTTCCATTCAATCTTCAGGGGCAGGATTGGGTAAGACTTTATTCGGAACCTGATGCTGTTACCCTCTCTGATGCAAATGCATGACTGGCAGCTGTCTTCACTGTCACTAGGTCAAAGTATTGAGGGTACCTTGAATTCGAGCTTTTTTATGTACATGTTAAAGCCTCGTTTGTACTAGGGCTAGCTGTTTGTGGATGTAGCATCTAAGATGGACTGTTGCTAGGCTTAGTGAAAGCACTTGAAGGTCACACTGGTGTAAATATGAAATGTTTTCTCATCGTGAACTAATACCACAGTCTCGGCAAAAGCTTTCTCTTGTCATCTTTGTTGCTGGAGTTTTGCAAATGATCAAAGCAAGTCTCCGACGTGGTGTAAATTGTACGTATCGAAGTTCATTGGTTGCTGAACTTGGCAGGCGTGGCTGGATGATTGACAGATTGGCATCTACCATCTAGGATGTGCCCTTGTACAGGTCTGTCCAGATTTCGTAGTGGCTTTTCTGATTCTGTAGAGTTGAGCATTGAATACGTTTTGACCGGTCAAGAGCTTGGAATCGTTCAAAGTAAGTACTGATCGATGCTGAAAAAGCTTGCAGATCCATTCAAAGCGAATGAAGATCCATTCACGGATTGGGCAAGCTATTACAGCTGGCGGGATTTACCTCTAGAATCTCCCGTAGCCTTACTTCTACACTGGGTGAGTAGTGCTGTATAGTCATCTGGATGAAAGATTCTTTCCAATATTTACGTCCCGGCACATAAACTTTTAAACTACTGTTTGCACATTTTAACACGAATCACGCAACGCCAGAACCCCTTCCAAGAATTCTCTATATGCCTGTATCATGAGAATTGTCAGTCGTACTTGCTTCTAGTTATGTGATGTCAGATCCCAGATATAGAAGGGATATAATGGAGTTGTTGACAACTGAAAACCGTGATGCAAATCTCATAATGTCCCACTCTATTTCTGGGACCTGATAATAGTCCAAGCATAGGACTTTGTCATCAGCAAATGTTCGATAAGGTTTCTTACGAGTTATCTTTCATAAAAGGGTACAAACCACTTTTGGTTATAGCGGAAGAATCCCGGACAATGCGTGGGATGCATTATTTGGCTTCTTGAGGTGTGATTCAACATTACCAAGATGCTTCCTTCGTTACAACCTGGATGGTCCAAGTATCTGACCATTTGTCTAAGATCTGAACACAGGTACAGTTATGAATGTGTTTGATCTTTGGGGACGGTCAGATACTTGGACCTTGCATAAAAGATACTCACTTTCAACTTGGACTTGACTTTGAATTGCTTGAATCGCTTCGTAGTTTTTCTTGAACTGCGTCAGAAGCATGTGTTGCAGAGAATGTTCTAGATTTCTCATTCCAATGGTAATCTGACTGCAGCCACTCACTCTGTACCATGCCTTCTGCCTCATCTCAATGCGCAGTCCTACCTTCAGAGCAGAAGTTGAAGGAGCCTTCTGTATACACTATTTGGGTGAGTTGTCTGCCTCAACTAGAAGCAGTTTTATTTTGCAGCGGTTGTACAATCTTGATTTATGCGAAGGACAACGTTTAGATTCCTAGAAACGTCAATGTGGAAGGAAGAAGCTGCCAGAAAGTGTGAGCAGTCGTTTATTGAAAGTATTGACTTGTCTACAGGTCCTGAGAAGGAACTAAATATGTTGCAAGTGTTCGGAGAGCTACTTGCCTTCTTCCCAGGTCGTCATATGCATATTGACATGATTGGGCCAGGTGTCGCCGCTTCCAGGTTTTCAGCCGTTTTTCTTCGTTGCTCTTCATATACGTTCCAGAGGTTTCTTTAGGAGTCCAAGTGCCTTCTGATTTTAAAACTAAGACCTGAGCTGTGGGCTAATTGTGTCCTCATGCTCCACACCTTCGTTTTGCACATCACAACAAGAGAAGTATCTGTTGTCCGCGGAAATATCTCATCTAATGTCGGCGGATAATGTCATGACTGTGAAATCTCCGTGTATTTCGAGTTTTGTATTTGAGTGACTGGTAATGCATCGACAGGGATGGCACCGTTTTGGATCTGAGTGAGTACCCAAAGTGTTGCGACGAGGAGTGTTTGTGCAAGACATCAAGTGGGGCTAACTCCAGGATCAGCGGCCGCGTGACAATTAAGCTGTGGAGAGGACTGTACCATGAAAGGTACTCGGATCTGGTAAGCTCCACGATAATATTTTTCTGCTGTCTCATGTTTTTATTGCTTTGTTGGACTTCAGTGCGTACGTTTGTCGAACTTTAAACTGACATATGCTTCAGCATTTGATATGGAATTGCTCACAAAGCCTATACTGGGAAATAATCTCGACCTTGCTTCCCTGCGCAGGATACATCTCCTCACTTTATCTTGGCTCCAAATGCTGGACTTGCTGCCTTCTCCAGCTGGCAACCAACCTTAGTATAGTCCTACTTTAATCCTCCTAGTTTGAAGAGCGTCTCTGCCAACTTTTTAACCCTGAGGCAGATTCTGTCAGTGCTGTTATGTTTACAAACTCTTCCAGCCACAGTTAGCTTGAAGAAAGACACAATCGAGTCGTAATACACCATTCGGTAGGGATTTTGTGCTTATTCTGACAGTTCTCTCGCACGATAGGTCTGAAGTCTGCGGACCATGTAGTCTAGGGATCTACCACCTAATTCTGCCTCTGACGAGAAGTAAATATGTCTGATGTTGCTGCAGAAATTGATATCCAGGTCCAAAGTACCGGCTATTTTCACTGACTACTGCGAAGAGGCCGCCGATCTTGCTTCGCGTTCTATCCCTGCATGTCCTGCTCCTCCTACACATTTGCTTGTAAGTCGTTTCAGCTCGTCTGCTTGAGAGAAGATTGTAGTCTGGTCAGTTCTGGAAGGCATCATTCTCATCTTGAAACTCTGCTGTAATCTCTGTGTTTGCGTCAGTTGTATTGCGATCCCGCCATGTCAGACTAGACCTTGCTATGTTTTCAGAGAGGGGTATAGTAGGTGTCATATCACCAGTGAACTCTGCGAAATAAGCAGCATCCCTTCGAAGGTTAGGGGTTGTCGTCATGGGTAGTTGTTTCCGGTGATAGTCCACTCCAAGAGAATCTGTCTCCCGGTTGGATCTGCTCAGAGTAGGAAGTAGTGGCGTGTTCCATAGATGAGTCTTCAACCCGAAAAGTAGTTGATTTAAGAGTTTCACAGTATGTGATTTCGGGTTTATATCGTTCTTTATGTTCGAACTACCTACAACCGCAACTAATTCTAATAGACGTTGTAGCAGATACTGATTATCATCAGCTGATAATTTTAACGAAAGTATTTAACCTTATCAATAATCCTCATTACTTGGGAAGGTAGAACCGAAGTAGGTCCAATACGAGAGGATTTATGTATAACAGGTATGCTAGACTCTACGGTGGGAGAAAGGAAGTGCAAATGAGTGATAGATTCCGAGTTGTAGCGATCCATCAGAAGCTTGAGAAACTAATATTCGATACTGGGCTCTTGAAACTTGTTGAAGTCGATGTTTCTGGAACCCAGAACCATCCTTGATAGAATTCGTTTTTGCTTTTGCAGGTCCTGTTGAATCCCTTCCGACAACCCCTATGTCCCGGCGACAAGCTACTAAATCTTCCAACGTACTCAAACTGTTTCATTTTCGGAATGAACTATTGATTATGGCGGTTATGTGACTTATGAAACCTGAAGTGCTGCATAGCGATAGAGCAATTTTGATATTTAGCTGGGTCAGTCCTCAACTTACATGGAGTAGTGACGGAGTCGTCAACTTAGATGAGTTGGCACTTCAGGCAAGCAGAAAAGTTCATTTGTCGGTAATCTGTGGCGTACATCCTTTTGTAAATTTCCTCGAGGGCATGTAGCGTAACAGGATTCAAGACTTTCGATAAGACCAAAGACTTGAAGGAAACTACGGGTGAGGAACGGAGTGCAGGTTATTTTCTGTAGTGGCGTGTACGGCATTGGTATATGTTGTAGGTATGCACAACATATTTATACGAAATACCATACAAGCAGTAAGCCTTTCCTTGCACATCGGACACGATTTATCCCCCGCACTGTTCCGGCGTGATTTGTGCAGTCTGGAATTTCTTTTGACTTGAACTATCCTGAACAGTAATAGCTGGATCAGAATACTACTAGGAAAAAGAGAGTAAAACTTTCAAGATTATAAAATTACTGAAGTGCCCTCGGAACCGTAACTTAGCAGCTAATGATGAGTATGGTACCTGAAACAGTAAACAGGTCATCGAGTTCCTTTTATCTGTGTTGCTGCACTGTTGCAGATAAGTGATGTCCATATAATCTCTACAAATGGTTGGGCACTTGAGCCCTTAAATAGGGCGACTCAAACCTTTTCATGTCAGGCTTTATCAGAAGTGTCAGAAGTTTGATTTCCATTTATTTCAAACGGTGTTCAAGACTCCTCGTTTACGTGCATACACCGTATCCACTTATTGAAACGGTGTTTGAGACTCCTCGTTTACGCGCAAACACTGCATACGTCTAGTGATTGTAAAATTTACAATAATAACCTGTAAAAGAATTTACGGAGTTACCGGAATCCTTTACAACCAAGGTTTGAATGAATAAATAACAGAGATCTAGTAGGAGGATGACTGTTAACAGGTATGAGTTTACACTTGAGGCCGCTTGCCGTCTAAAGGTATCATCTTTCTTGGTAACCAATCGCGGGCAGCCACGTATTCATGCTCGATGCCAAATTATTCCGTTGATGCCGTAGAACCATGGTCCCGTCACGGCATGCTCTCCAACGACCGGCGCTCTGCACTATAACCACTCCTACCTCGCAAGCAAAAAAACTATAAGCAGAGAGCGCGAGTTTATGTGGGATACTTAAAGCAAACCGGAGATTGGTCTGGCATCTCACGGAGAAGGAGCGCTTCGGCAGACGATGAAAGTCGAATCAACTGCCGTGGAAAGTCCCCGAGCGCCACTCCTGCGGGAGTGGATTGGTCGAAATGGCCGTCCCGAAAGGGAAGACCTCCGAAGGATTAGCCGGCGTAGAAGCTTCGGCTGAGATTGGCTAGACCTCGGAGAAGCTCGCTTCAGCACAGTAATGCGCCTCGCACACCTTAATTGGGTCTGTAACAGAACGGGGCTTACTCTTCCCGTGCTTTCCTTTTGTTCGTCCTGTCAGTAAATAAAGGTATGCTCAATTATGATCATACATAAATGTATGGAGTCTGCTAGGGAAGGTCAAAATATGATCATACTTTTATGTATGGAGTCAGTAAATAAAAGTATGCTCAATTATGATCATACATAAATGTATGCAGTCTGCCGAGGAAGATCATATATAACAGGGAAGGTCAAAGTATGATCATACTTTTATGTATGGAGTCTGCTTTCATTTCATATTTCATAAAAAAAATTAGGTTAGGTTGAAAAAAATGAAATGCCTGCAAGATCACCATTCATGGAGGAGGATACATCCGTTTAATTTAATACCTAACCGCCGGAGAGGTTAGGGTATTAGATTAAACTCACAATGAATTTATACATTAATGATCACATTGAATTAATACATTAATGATTACAGCTTCCCGGACTTGTATCTTTTGAAGCGGGCATACTACTACTACGGGTTTATTTTCGGTTCTCCTCGTGTTTCCAGGAATGGGTTAACAGAAACGTTTATGAAATATTTTTAATTATTTACATCCATTGGGTATATATTTTGTGTTTAATATTTATATATTTTTCTTGGCTATCCCGTGTTTCCAAGTATAGATTAAAATATAATATTTATGAAAAAATTTTAATTATTTACATCGACTGACATCGACTGAGTATATATATATTTTTTAATATTTACATATTTTATCAATAACAGTAAACGAGCATAAACCTAAAAGTTCATGCAGCATGGATATTATTCATCTTCGGAGAAGATTATATTGCCTCAGATAATATAAATGTTTTGTTAATCTGTGTCAAATTGATAAGGAAAATTTGATCGATTTTCACATACAATCGATAGGTAGCCAAGCTTGCATAAATGCATGCTAAATGCAGGCCATTAAATTTAAGTCCCAACCTTCTTCTTGGAAGGGTTTGGTCATAAGCTCAAATCATGATTTAAATGAATAATGTTATTCTTCCGTGGTCTAGCAAGATGCTGTTCATTTTATGTACTGAACTTAAGGTTTATTGTGTCATACTGTCCATGTACAGTAAATTCAACAACAAAGACAATATGTGTTTATAGTTAACTAAAGATAATATGTATTATTATAATATGGTAATTTAGTTATATTAAATTAACATTTTAAATTTGAAAATCTATTTCAGAGACGGCTTCACTTGGTGATTAATAATCAAGTTTAGTTGGATTTCCGTGTACACAAATAATTGATCAAGATATTCTTTACTTTTCTCTAATTTTTCATAAAAATATAAAAATTATCCAAGACTACACACGATCCAATGATGACTTCAAATTTTATTCTCGCTTCTAAGAGTTGTCCTCTTCTACGTCCTCTCTAACCAGAGTCTTTTGGATGCATATTATTCACATATTAGTGATAAGTAAGCCTGGAGATATTGAAAGATACAAACATATACCATAAGTACAGAACAGATACCTGCGTTGCAAAATCTACAAGTGCGACAACTTGTTGATCACAACGATTTATCTATTTATCATATTCCTTTATTATCTAACTTTTAAAGAAAATACTAGATAATGAATTAAACCAAAGCATATTTACCTCTTGCATCAGAAGATGGAAGAGGTGAATAAATAATGTACAGAGAGTTAACTTGAATAAGGAAAAATATAAAAGCGAACCGACGCTGAAGGAAAATAAACTTCTTAGGTTTTGCTCTAAGAAGATTGATCTTTTTAAACAGGAAGAAGGAAAATAGCATAGTTTATCAAAAGGTAAGTTTGTATAGAACCTTGCATCTAGCATTCGGTGCGATCGACAATATACACGTCAACTGTTGCTGTTCAGGAAGCGATTCACATTAGGACAAGAGAGTTCTCGTCTAGATTCTAGATCATAAGATCGAAAAACACAAAATGTCCCACCCATGGCAGCCACACAGTGTTCTCGAAGAATGTAATGTCGGGACTTGTCCGAATCTCTATACTATTTTGAATGACAAAGATATTACCGTACTGGTAAATCAATTCGCACCCTTCAGATTTTGCTCATGAGTTTTCACTCACGAATACTATCGATATAAAGCAAGAGTGAACTAGTATTCTTGGGTCTACGACTATGCACAAACTGATTGTAATAAGACGACATCCAAAGACTCGAGGACCGAGCATTTTTATGTATATTAGAGCATAAATATCTCACATACATATGCAAACTACGGGTCTAAACCAAATGTTGAAACTACATACCGTGGGTCCAATCATCTCTCCAGTTTTCACTTTTTTTGCATAAGTTGTAAATCTAAATGAATATCATCACCATAATCATCCCAATCCAATTCCAGAACTTGCTCATCCACTGCAGTTACTTTTGTCTTGAAGCTCTGAAAAGTACACCGTGCATGTTCTGCTTCACCGCCTTGGTCCCAAGCTCGTAAGATACAAAATTTTGCTCAGTCTTTTCTAATCATTTTGTTCCGATACCCAACTTGTATGTATGCATATTTCAAGCAGTCCATAGCGACAACTCTTAGTCAACCAATTGATCAACTTAGTTTCACACCGGAAGGATTCATTCCATCTTTATCATCTGCTCAATTTCACTTGCTGTCCAAGTGCTAAAACAATACTGCAAAGCATGTTTTAGAGATCGTTGCAAAACGACATCAGCTGGTTGAAATACACCAACACAAGCTGCAGGGACAAAAATGATACAGATTTCAGGATAAAATCTTCTTACCCACTCCAGGAATTCTTTCGATTATGAACCGACCAGGAGTCCAGAAAAAATATAATTTACTGTACTCCAGCTTGAAGTGAAAGTTGCTCACACACATTTTTGGTAACAAGGACGTAAAATTTTTGGTATCTAGTCTCTACAAGTCTATTGATATCTAGTGGTTTTCAGAGAAGGTAAGATGCCAAACTTTGTCACTCATTTCTCTCGTAGTGTTGGTAAATGAAAGGCCATGTTTGTTTTTCCCGTAAAAATGATTTGAGGTGCTAATAACTCACATGCAGCTGAATTTGAAACAACTAATATGATGTACCTTTTGTCATCTCTCCTTAAAATTGCTATATGACGAGAACCCTTTGTTTCATATGTCCGTTCTTGCAAGTCAGGGAGCAGATGCAAACCTGTCTAGTTTAGGTGTTTAAGTCAACCATCAATTCTTCATGTATACGATGAACATAAATGAAGGAGGTCGTCCTATGCACCATACAAATACCTTGATCTATGTAATCTACAGAAGATGAGTTGCTGCAGCAGTTGATTGATGAAAACTTCAACTTAGTGTACATCTAATCCACCTCTTTACCCATTTTCTGCTACAATATGACATACCTTCATATTCTCATAGCAATGATAGATGTTTAGCTATGAGAAACCCGAACAAATTAATCTGAATAACTCGTGAGTTGAGAATGCATCTCCAAGTTCGTTGAGCTCCGTGAACTCCGCCTCCAACTCTAACTTTGAACTCCAAATTGACGGCCCAAATTCCCATAACCTCTTCGTAAATTCATACTCACAACTGGAAGATTTGATCACACATATTCTTCTACAATTGAGATCTTAACTCCTTCTGAACAGACAATTCACCAACAATGCGTTGTACCTTTGATATGAACACCCCTCTCGACTGAAACCAAGACTGTATCGAGACTCACTCAAGTTGACAAAAGGATTCTCCTGCCCTGGCACATTCCACTTCTGTTCCACAAGTAAATTGCTGTCCTACTATAAGACCATTGGCAAGTTCTGAAACCATCGTGAATCTTCTTCCACTCATCATCATTAGAAAATCAGTTCTTAGACTTGGACGGTTTATCTCGTTTTCGCACGATCTTTGGTCTGCACAACATCTGATTCAAAGTAAACAAAGGAGAACGCATCGACGAGTTTGGTTCAATTTACGAATCATGCACAATTGTACTAGCATCTTGTACATGTACGTGCATGCATTGTATCGTCTTGATCTGAAATAAATTTTCTTTAGTTAGAATCTTCACTGACGTCACTATCAGCAGGTTGTAGTTTCAAGTGATCAAGGTGAATTTACTCTTCTCCCTCATATCGGTCCTCCTTGAACCACTTGTGCATCTCATATTCACCAATACTTTATGATCGTCTACATGTTCTCACACGATTCTCCATCTCAGAAGTTATACGACTCCAATTCTTCTGAATTACAGATCGTGCTTTCTCACATTTCTTTGGTTCTGAAATCCAAAGAGAATGTTTACAAGTCCAATGCAGCATATTTAAATCCTCTAAGGTCTCTCCACAATGTTTAGCATCCACAAATTTTTTACTGGATCCATTATAAAATACAACTTGGTACTTACTTAGCGTCCAATCTCTTCAAATACACAAGAGTTTAGTGGTTTATCTGGTATCTACATCGAATCTTATATTCTACTTAGCTTACATCTCTTCAAATGCGCAATAACTTATTGATCGGTGTTAAAAGAATGATCGCACATGGTTCAAAGATATGCATTAAATTTATCACTTTTCTCTTGACACGTTTTCTTATTGCATATACAGACAAAAGGATTTTACTTCAGGCGTGCGATCACCTCTTGTCTATTGAAAACTACATTTCATGCACACACGTGCTTGAATTGATTTACCAGTACGGTAGTCACAATCAAAGATAGTGAAACAATGATAAAATTACTGTCTTTACTTTCAGTAGTCAATCAGAGGTGTGATCAAGCAATACATCATTAAAAAAAGTATGATCAAACACAACAAATTTGATAAAAGTATGATGAAGCAAATGAGATATACACCATCTTCAACACCAAAAAGTCAAGGATGAACTCCCCGCAAATGAAAGACTAAATTCATGCGTGGAGTTCATCCTTCACTAAGTTCCAGTTCATGTTACGACTGTATCAAAAATAAAATGTGTCCTTCCACCGAAATTATTAAACTAATTTTTCTCTAATTTTTAACATGTTGTAATTGTTTAAATTCTGTGCTTTTTATACGATCTAAAGTGCTTATATAAAGTGTGGGGGTGATTACATACGCACAGATTAAACCCATAGTCCAGTTACATTTTGTAGTAAAAATGAAGATTCGTTCCGTTCAAATGTAACTGTAACGCGATTGTGACTATATCGGAGACTTATCATAGTACATAAATATATTCACTGATTGTAAAAGTGTCGGTGGAAATGAGCTGCAGTAGAAGTTCATGTTGACATCTCTACAAAAACTGACTAGCACGATCAGTTATTCAACCAAAGTCCACATCTACCAGAAAAGAATTAACAGACAAGCGTGGAGAGCGGAAAGGAAATCAGGAACATGTAGTGGGCTGCTAGGTTAGAATCATTTCCTTTTTGGAGGATAAATCAATTCCATCACATGAGTTGTTAGTGATCATTTTTATAAATGTTAAGTTACTAAAACATATGACACTTATGAGAGAAGTATATTTTACATATAAATGTTAGCGATTATACGCATGCAAGAACCGGTAGAAACAACATGTAAGTAATCCACTTCAAAGTACACTTCAGGAGACAAAAAGCGGATGCGTGCCTAGTAGAGCAAAATTATTTATCACAAGTTTAATTTATCACCTAACTCTTTGTACCAAAAGCTTGAGAGAGGGTGAATATGCAAAGGAAGTATGACTATGTCAAATATGAAAGAAGAAACTTGTTGTAGAGAAGAGGTGGAAAAAGAAAAACGAAAAATGAAGAGGAAATTCAGCTCTACTACTAGTTGCAGTCCATTTGGAGAAGTAGCTTACATTAACATGAAAAATAAATTGAGAATATGTTAAAGATATTTACTAAACACGAAAAAAGTAATTAAGTGAGACAACTCGAGAAGAACAAGACCAAATATAATTTGAATTGTTAAAAACAAAAACAAATCCAGTTCAGTTTTATAATTTTAAAAAGAAAATGATACAATCACTTGGACACATACTCATAAAACAGAAAAAATAAAAAATAAATTAATGAATAAAAGTTACTCATGTTTCATAATAAGTTTTAATAAATGATTATGATTATTTATTTTTATTTCTAAACATAATTTCTAAGGTGATTAAGGAGGCGAAAGAAAAGAAGACGATGAAAATGAAACAGAAATATTATCTTGTATTATTGTATGTTCAAAATAACTAATATGAGAATGTTTAACTAGTATTTGATACTGCCCGCCATCTAACTTCAACGAGGTGAACTATTATGCAGGGATGGAGGGAAGATTAACTGCATTAACTAGCTTGCATGCACGACTAACCTAACTGCACGACTAAACTAACCTAACCAGGCCGTTCAAACAGAATCCTCTTCCTGAGTCAAAACGACTTTATACAATGTTATCGATCATTTCTCAGTCTTATAGCCGAATAAAGCTGAATAGAAAGATGACACAGCATCAGGAGAAACATTTTCTGCATACATAGATATCGATTAGTAAGATAACCCACTACATAAATTTACTTGATCCTACCCCTAATATGTTTGTCAATTTTGACCTCACCTCTCTTATTTTGCGTTATTTGATCGTATCTTTGGTTGGTAACAACAGGTTAAATGAGCAAGTTTACATTATGTCAAGACACTGCATCAAGACAAAAAAAAGGTAACTTGAATTGAGAATCTATAGTAAAGATAGATTGAACTTATGTTAAGACTCCACAGCAGTAGAAATAAAAAATAATTTGAATTGATAATTTATAGTAAAGATAAATAGAACTTTCGATGTAGATACATGGTTGATAGTTAACATCTCTCTTTGATGATGTGACATATTGACCTACTGAACCTGCTGTAACCAGTCAAACGTGTGATCCAGTGACACAAAGCTAAGAGAGGCGGGGTAAAGTCCTACAAACGTATCCAGGGAGAGGTAAAGTAAATTTCTGTAATCCACTAATATTATTCGAAACATACGTCAACCTCAGTCACCACGTACGTATGATTCATAGCGGAATTCGATAACTTGTTTTCGGCAGACAAAGTAAGATTGAAACAAGATTGGGACATTTGCCTAACAAAAAGACAAATACGGCAGCGCCGCATGCTGTATAAGTTGACCATGTCACTGCTGACGGTTATACGGCGTGATAAGATGTTATCAACACAGAAAAGCCGAGCTGTAAACACAGTGGAGACTCATCCGTCCACAGTAACCAGACCTGTTTTAACTCGTAGCAGTAGGAGTAGCTGCGTTGCGTACTGAAGCATCATTCCACTTCGACCATCCCTGTCGCTATTCAACAGGGAATTGTTGCTATTCGGGGCTTAGCCGCTGTTCTTCCTCCCTTTCTGTCTTTCTATCCGTTTGCTATTCATTTCTCTCCCTGTTGCTAACCCCCGTGCTCATGAAAGTGTAAAGCTTTTGACCGGCGGATACGAATGAAGCTACTCTATGCATAACTTCTATCTTGATCTATGTATATTTTATTGTTGTTTTTCAATAATTTTTTTCATTGTATATTCTATTCACTCCGCTTATGGAGTGGATAAATATATATGCTCTTTAATTTAGTATCATCTTTTTCTTGTCGGGAAAGGTTGATCATAATTTTACCCAGTGATGAGTTTGATGATTTTCTCTGTTTACAGTTGTTTTATATTAATATGATTAATATAGTTAATTATTCACTTTGCATTACTTTTCTAGTTGTATTTCTTTTTTTAGTTCAGTATATCAACAAAATAGTTTGAAAGACTAAACTCTGGGCAATGACCGCCGAAATCAATACCTCCATCTATTAATATAGACTATGTGTTATATTTCATAACCTGGCAGATGAACCTCTTGATTTTATATCGTTTTTCTCTTTTGTTTTCTATGCCTTTGTCTATTAATATAAATTATGTGTTACAATTCGAAACCTGGCAGATTAAATTCTTAACTTTTATAGTTCTTTTCTCTTTTGTTTTGCAAACTAACTAAATAATGTTAGCTGGGATCCCTTATTCCGACAAAGTCTTTTATATATAAATTAATAGACAGACAAACCTATGATACTAAACCTATGAATTTCATGATTGGAGGTGGATGCATATATAAAAGATGTTATCTAGAAGTTATGCCGGTCCTGTAAATGATACTCTAGGACACCTTTCACTGCAGGTTTTTCCTCTCCGCTTGAAGTGAAGTTTGGACCATTTTATACATGAAAGCACCCAATTGTAAGAAGTTATGAGTTATGTTATTTGTTAGGGTCGTTGGATGTTCTCTTAGAAAATGAACCTCGCATCGGAACTCCAATCCATTGCGGTGGTAGGGTTTGTAACTAATTTTTTTGTTAGACCCCATAACACATTTCGGAATTGATCAGACCCCTCTTAGAATTTCCTGTATTATCAGACCCATGACCTAGAGTTTTCAGTCATATAGGTCATGGGTTCTACTTAGTGACACTAAAATTTGAGACTTGTTATGCTTTCCGACAGGAGCAATGACGCGGGAAAATACTTTATTTAGTATATTCTGATGAAAGAGATAAATATATAAAGATTTAATTTTACTAAATTTTTTATTAAAAATGAGTTAAATAATATATTAAATCAACGTGTGTATGTTAGGGTTGAGGGTCTTGGGTTTAGACCCAAACCCAATCTCTCGTACTTGTAGCTTCTTCAGGTCCCGCGATCTTTAGGAGTTATATCTAAATCATCTCGCAACTCTAGATGTAATTATCACTTGACATTAAAGAAAAAATTAATTTTTATAGTTTAATACAGAATTTCTACACAGTTTATATATTTCTTTGATAACAGAAGAAAAAATTCATCGAAGTTGATCTAGCATGCAAATATCGATAACAAGTTTATGCAAGACCTACTATAAACTTTGTATGACAATTTCAAATTCAAAATCAAAGTCTCCTTCTCTATGTGAAGAGTAACGTGAAGAGTAACGTTACTCACATGACCCTGAAAAATGTTGGCTTACCGGGAATATACCCATAAGCCAACCAGAGAAACTCCAACAGATCGCTACGAGTAACTCGAGCTAGACGTGTCCCGTTTTCCTCCCCCGGAGCATTCTCAGAAATCACTTCGACAGCGTGACGAGAAGGAATCAAGAGAGCCACAGGAACGAATATTCTTAACACTATACCACAGTTGTGGTTCGAATTTAATCGAGTAAGGTTCACTTCACTTTGCTGGTTTGAAAAGTTGGATACAGTACGATACACGGCCGCTAACTTGAGGAGAATGAAAAGTGCAGAAATTTACTTTACCCCACCACTAATACTTTAGTTAGACTTTACCTCATTCCTCTTAACTTTCCGTTACTTGATCTACATTTGATTGATTGATCAGCAAGTTCAACAAGTTTTTCTTATGTAAGGACATAGCATTATGTCAAACACAAATTAATCTAAATCTTAAAAATATTTTGGTTTAAAATATATTTAATTTTGATATTTTGATTTTAGTTTTTAAGAATTTTTAAATTTTCTTTATAAATATATAACTTACTGTTAACATATACTTTGCCTTAGATAAACTACGGTAATTTTCCTTCTGGGTGTTAGAAAATCTTTCATTTTAACTTTGACACTCCCTAATATGGAAAAAACGTGACCTAATGAATAGCAAACGGATGGGAAGACCTCATCAAGCCTCACAAGGGAAAGAAGGACCCGAAGGGCCAAGCAACAACCACCCCGAAGGGAAGAACATCGGGGCTAAGCCCCGCTATCAGTAGCTCTAAAATCGCCTGTCGCACCTATAATGTCAGAGATCAAAAAATCAGTATCTCTACAAACAACTGGCGCATCTGAAGAGACATCACTTACTGCGATTGCCCTCCTGTCAACTCCCTAATATGCAAGTTTCAGGGTTTTGTTCTCCAGATGCGATCCGGTCGGTATTTTGCCATGCGGTGAAACTCTGCTAATTTCATGGACGAGGAGGTACTTTCCCGTAACTGCAAGCCCATAGAATGGAACTCGCGTGGGTTAGGTGGCACTTATCATCAAAAATTGCGTAACACCTAATACGTTTCTCTTACTTGATCTTACTCTTTAACTTTACGTTACTTTAACACACTCTTGACTGGATATAGCAGGTTCAGTAAGTAAAAATATTACATTGGTAAGAGTTTTGTCTAGAATCGTGTATCGCTCGAGGGGTGTTTTTGAATCGCTTTAAATTTTAAATTTTTTATCTTTTGACTTTTAAAATAATTTTAATAAAGTATTAAGATTCTAAATTTATTTATGACTAGAACTCTTGTATGATTTAGAAAAAAATGAATTAGAGCCGGCCACGATAGTTTCCTGCAGCTGCCTTCGGAAGTAGCTGTAGAAAACATCCACGACCTCTTGGTCGCAGCCGTAACCCTTGCTCGCGAGAGAACAATATTAGGGGTGTCAAAGTTAGTAACCTTCTGAAAGATTTAAGACTCGCGAGAGTGAGTTGTAACTTCGTCCAGACTTCGGCAAGTGTTTCATGCAGGCACCTCAAGAAGTACACGCAGGAAAACACCGCAAGTTTTTCTTTAATGGCTCTTCACTCGTTTCTCACGTTTCTTTTTGCAATGGATTCTCTAGTAATTATCTTGAGTGTACAAATTAAAAAAAATAATGATAAAATTGTGATGTCCAGTCACAAATACGATCTAGAATAAGTAGTGTATTATAAAGTTATCTGTTACGATTGTATGATCAGTTATTTCTTCATAATTGAAAATATTTCTTCATAATTAAAAAATATTTTCTTTGAACTTTGACACCTCCTATTTCCCAAAGACCGTAGCAGTAACACTTGCCCGAGGGAGACGAATATTTCCCAAAGGTTACCGCTTTGAGAGGCACTAATTAATCCACTCTCCCGGATTCTCCAACAGTCCAAGTCATAGAGATCCACTTGTTTGCTTGCCGGACGGTCCGAAATATCCCCTCGGATCTTGCACACATTTCGTGGTTTATATTCCATTCCAGATCTCCGAGCACACGTCCACGTAAAGGCGTCCGATCGCTTGCTGATCCGGTATCTCGCTTGACGCCGCACCGTAGAACGGTAGATAGTAGGGTGACGTACTCGGCACAAGCACGAGAAAGCAGCCGCACGTCCAGGTCCAGCATCCGTGATGATCCTTTCGCTTCAACAGGTTACAAGATATAGCCCTGGACACTTTACCGGTTATGACCTGATTATTTAACCGGTTAACCGGCCAGGGAACAATCAGGAGCCTGGTTAACCCGTTAGATGTTACTATAAACACTCTTAATAATAATTCTCGATTTACTCACATAGTCCCATACTTGTAGTTTCGGAAGCGCGGTTGCCTTATGGGTTATGTTGGCAATCACGTAATCCTTTGCTCTGTTAAGATTTAATATTTCGAAAAGTTTTACTTTTATATTAATTTTATATATTTTACATATCTAACTATAGCATAAAACGGAATTTGGTAACTCATTTTCCTGTTAAAATTTGAAATTTATTAAAATTTTGTTCCTTATTAATTTAGTTTTACAGTTATATATTTAACGTATCTTACGAAGCAGATAATGATTTATGAAGGAAAGAGATTTTTCTGCTCTAAGATGCAGTTGCAATATCCGCATCGGGTGGTGTTTGATTAGCTCATTTTGATAAGAATATGAAAAAGACTCTGCAATTTTGTTCGTAGGGTTCCGCGACAGACACCTTCACGTTACTTCTTTATCGCTAACAAGCGGACAGCCGGAAAGGATTCTCATGAATCATTCTGGAACGTTCTTGTAAAGAATGCATCGCGGCCTTTGGCCGTAGACCATACGTATACGGGAGGATTACCGGAAAGCCACACGTCTCCCTAGAATCAAGAGGGCGAGCCTGACGGACAGAAGAGACGGACGTGAAGTGAAAAGTTAACACGCGACGCAAGGAATAGCCAACGGATGGAAAGACCCTCTGGGAAAGATTTCAGAAGTGAAAAGAGGCTTGTGCGATATGATCTCAGGAGAGACAAGAGGAGGGCTGTCAGTGGACATACGGGAGAGATTGCTTGCCCGCAAGTCATCGTCATCGTCATCACTCTCTTAGAAAAGATTTGGACGGAACCCGAGAACGAAATAACACGACGCGGACGACGAGGAGCCAAGCTGCAGCTGCACGTTCAGAAAGCGTCGACCGCTTCCCTTTCACCTCGAGTGCGGGCGCCCGGCTCTTCTCTTCGTTGCGCATTTCGAATTTGGAACTGTTCCTGGTTTGGTGTGCGGGCTGAACGTCGGTCGAAAAAGGCGAATTCGATTAGACGCTGAAGGAATTTGGAAGCGGGAGTGAACAGGATGGTTTTCTCATTGGGAGAGCTTGTACAGCAAACGTCGTCTCTGGCCGTGAGCGCGTTCAAATTCAGAGGGAGTTCTTCCAGAGCTCTTGGCAGTAACGAGAGCAGGGTAAAGAATGCATCCAAGCCAGCTTCATTGAGTTTGAATGGTAGTAATGGGTTAACGAGAAGCGGCAGTAGTTCGAGTTTAATTTCGCCGACGAAAGGGAATAGCGCCGGGTGGAATAGCCGGGCTAATGTGAATACACTAGTTGTGAGGGCTGCGGAATCTGCCACTCCGACAAAGCCCAAGAAAAGATACCCCGGGGAGAACAAGGGATTTGTAGAGGAAATGAGGTTTGTAGCCATGAAACTACACACGAAGGATCAAGCGAAAGAAGGTGAAAAGGAAGCAGACGTACAGCCGATTGCCAAGTGGGAGCCTTCGATAGAGGGCTTCATCAAGTTCTTAGTTAACAACAAAGCCGTTTACGACTGTATGGAAGAAATTGTGGAAACTGCTGCGCACCCTTCTTGTAAGGAATTCCACACCTTGCGGGTGTTCTTCTCACTTAAGTGCTGTTTGTTTTGTTCTATCCTGTCAGTTGAACCGTTCTCGTTGTATTTACCTGGTCAGTCTTACGCATCTCTACGAAGGGATGCACCTCCTGTCGATCCCGAGGCACTCAGCTTTCGGACGAATTTCAGTCATCTCAAGCAATTAAGTCTTAGACGTCCACTTTTTTGAATTTTTGGAAGTACTGGTTGTTCATCGTCCTAGGCTCTCCTGAACCCTAAGAAATTGGATCTGAAGGGCGGAGATGAGTTTTATCAACCTTGTCTCTAAAACTGAGAAATGATCAATGGAACAGATG
Source organism: Asterella californica (assembly GCA_036924285.1). NCBI lineage: Eukaryota > Viridiplantae > Streptophyta > Marchantiopsida > Marchantiales > Aytoniaceae > Asterella > Asterella californica. The sequence continues at coordinate 24,091,049 of JAYKYS010000006.1, read as the reverse complement.
CAGAATTTAGGAACACTGGCCTTGAAAGGTCAGCCGCACTAGCTAAAGACTTGGAATGGTTGAAGAGTCAAGGACTTGAAATTCCAGCACCCTCGGAAGAAGGAACTTCATATGCAGAGCTACTGAAGAAGTTGTCAGAATCTGATCCTCCGGCTTTCATATGTCACTTTTACAACGTCTATTTTGCACATTCTGCCGGTGGGCGATTCATTGGAAAGAAGGTACTTATGCACATGTGATTCTTGTTCTTCTTAGGGAAGTTACCTAATTTCAGTCACCAGGTATTCGCATGGATCTTATCACGCGGTCTACAGTTTGGCTTAGGGGGAACTTAAGCTGTAAGCTTACTTAAAGCTGGTTATGCAGGTGTGTGAAGCTGTTCTAGATGGAAGAGAATTGGAATTCTACAAGTGGGAAGGAGATCTTCCGACGTTGTTGGCGGCTGTGAAAGAAAGGCTGAACAAAGTCGCAGAGGTATTTCTCCTGTTAGCATCTTTCACCTTAGGGAGTTAGTGCCATTGCAACTTTGTTGACTCTCTCCGTAATCAGAGACATGGTTGATGGGCCAACTTTTTGACGTTGATTTATATAGTTTAAGCACGAGGTCAGCGTGATAATTTTACGTAGATTACCTCGAGTGTAATCATAGTGGGCTAAAATGATCGTGGCTTCGGGATCTTTCAGTATCACTCATCTAGACTATGTTTAGAGTCCTCTGTTGTGCTTCTAAGATAAAGAGAATGGAGGATTGTTAGAATCTACAACCGATGAACATCACGGATGGAACTTGAACCTCATAATTCCCCTTCTCATTCAGTTCTTTTTCTCTTCCTTTTGGTACAATGTGCATGCTTAGTCTTCGAAGCATAGCGATTCTGGTCAAGTTAGATGCTGATCTTGAAGTGTTAGTCTCGCTTTTATGAAATTTCTTTGTTTGTTGGCTGAAGCCGTCTGAATCTGAAGGCTCTGTTCACTTGCAGGAGTGGACACGTGAGGAGAAAAACCATTGTTTGGAGGAGACGGAGCTGTCTTTCAAGTACTCTGGAAAGATTCTACGGCTCATCATCTCATAGTTTCGAATCCGTTCCCAGTCCCCAATATTTGTATTGTGCTTATGTATTTCATCCCCATTGTCAAATCTCTCTTCGATTCCAAGGGCCCGAAAGGGGTCCAGGTTGTACACTGTTGACTTGAGGCTCTGGTTAGTTTCGCATGTACATCTAGTAGTCTTCGCGCGGACGATATTCAGTACAATTCGTCTATTCCAGCTCTTGACAAGGACTCCGGGACAGATCAAAGGGACGATCAGAAGGAGCTTTGATGTGATATTAGAGTGTGTAACATGCAGTGTTACGGTAAGCCAAACAGGCGATCTGCTAAGAAATCCATCCACGCGGGAAAGGAGAAGTGCTGAAATTTCGGAATAAATTCTCTCTTCCTGAATCCACATCTGGACTTGAGAGTACACGCTTTTCGCGCAGATTTCCTGTATTAAGTTTGCCCAGTCAAGTGTGATTGTAGGTGATGCCTCCAGCTTGGCCTGCTTGGCCAGTCACCACGGTTGTCCTGCAACTACAAGATCCTCAGTGGACCAACAGATCTGGCGAGTATAAACAGGCCCAAATGTGCCAGACTATTCCAGCAATGGCCAAACTGGTATGGTATGTACCACAAGAAAAAGAGGAGATGAAGGCCCCGTAAAAGCGATCGAGCTCGATTATTACTGACCTTGTTATCCGCCTGGTGTTATGGTCTTCATAGAACATACGCAGAACACACCTAATATTCTTCCAGTCAATAACGAATCTGTTATTTGGATAGGTCGGTCCAACAGCTGGTTGAACGGTTTAAACCTTGAATGAGACGAACATGCCACGTTACCAACAGGCGTCGAACTAATCTAAGCTGCAGCAGAATTCAGCGCCTAGAATCTTCTCTCACCTCATGCATCCACAACTTCATTCCGCATTCTGCGTCATCACTCCTTAGCCTAAAGTATTCCTCCTCGTCAACGGATGTCCCAAGGAGCACGTGAACCCATGTGCGAGCTCTGAGTTCAACGATTCCAATGGACCCCGAATGGTACAGTCCCGTATACTGCATTAGACGCCGGTACAATGACTGCCAAGCCTTCAGCTAAGCGTCTACGCAGTCCAAGAACTAAACCCTAAACCCACTGGGGGGCAAACGTGGGAGGCATACGACAAGTAACGAGTTACAACCCCCTCGCAGAAAAGAAGCGATAACGAAATACAAGCTGATCACATCAAGTTTCCATCACTTACTGCAGAGTTCGAAGAAGTGGGAAAAGAAGGCAAATTTGGGGTATTCGAGGTTACAAGGGAACCAGATGTATTCCGCCCCACGCTTCCCTTGGTGGGATCAGAAGACAGTTGCACGAGACTGACTATACATGTGAAATTCTCCAACCTTGTGCGTTCTACGATATCCGATATCAGGGAAGGACAACTAATAATTACTAGGGCGATGTACCACCAAGGTGGCACTTCGTGATGATTGCCTGACCTCTACAGAAGAAAATTATCTTCGGATCTCACTAGAGCTTGTGAGGAAGAGGCGTATTTTACACAAGACACATGGTTTGATTTTCGGCCTAGAATATAATGGAACAGAAAAAACTCAATTCCCCGTTCTTCAGTGTGTGTTGAGAAGCCCAAAATCGAAGGAAATTCTCCACTTTGTACAGAGCGCCAATTCTCATATGTATCCTACAGGCGAGCAAGGCAGCCATAGACTTTCCCGTGAATGACAAGAGATACGGAGCAAGAAAAGATTGTCAACGATCCGGGCAGGTATCATTGGTGGTCGTTCATGAACACGTGCTCTGCCAATGCTTCCCTAATAAGGTGTCCCTCGGGCTCCACAGAAAGACACCATTGCTGCCTGTACCCCTCATCATGGTGTCCAACCAAGGCCACTCCATCCTCAATTTCCTCTCCTGCTTCAATCATAATGTTATGCAGCAGACAGCATACTAGAATTATGCTGGGCAACTTTCTGATATCAGGGCGCCACAGGACTTTGTGTAAGATCTTCCATGCCCCTTTCAAGCGACCCAAAGCGTCTTCAACTACGGTCTTTGTTGAAGCATGCTTCAGATTAAACATATCTCTGCTGGCAGAGAGGCCTGTAGTCGTGTAAGGGTTGATGAGCCATGGCAGCAAAGGATAGCCTGAATCACCAATAATGAACTCTCTGACTTGGAGTCCCTGAACGGTTCTAGGTGCGCCATTGAGCCTCTCCCCACTTTCACACACAGAATAAAAGCCAGAGTTACGAAGTAGCCTGGAGTCCGTTATACTTCCCGGCCAACCTGTGAAGAGATCTCTTATCCTCATGTCCATGTCGACAACAACCTGCATTAACATACTATAATTCTGCTCCCTGTCAAACCAATCCACAGAGGACTCAGTGCCGGGAAGCTCCATGAGAATGTGAGTGACGTCTATCACCCCACAACAATTTGGTAGACCATGATCGACCTCAAAGCCACCTTTCACTCTTTCCATTTCAGCACCTTCGGGCCAATTCATGTGATGTCTTGCCCTCTTCTCCATAGAGTTCACAAATTTCCATATCACTTTAGAAACAGTAGACTCACCTACTCCAAAGAGCTCTCCCAACGTGGTCAAAGAGTCGCCAGACGCGAGTCTTCTGAGAGCTATTGCCACTTGTTTCTCTACAGTGATCACTCTGCCTTCAATACCCTGAAACGAGGCAGGTGTCTCTGACTCAACGTCAGGTTTAACTAGCTGACAAATATAATCGAATGTAGGCTTGGAAACTCTAAAGAGCCTCCTCCACCACCGTTTGGATCTTGGCTTTAGAAACCAATCTATGTCATCGAAAACAAAGGCGTCTTTCTTCGATGAGGATTCTGTGACAGAAAGAGAAGCCATAACCTCAGCGTCAGCAAATGTGCTTAAAACCGCGGGGATGAAGTCCGTATCCTCCTCGTTCTTTCGTTTCCTTTTCCTAAATCTCCGATGCTCCAGACTGGAATCCTCGGTGGTATTCACCGCGATGCACCCAGCTCCCGAAATGGATTGCAATGCTACATTTACAGCCACGGCAGCTGCAGCCAGCGCTCCAAACACAGCTTGCCTCTCCATGCGCTCATGCTCCCTCTCGCGTTCGCTCTCCGCGATCACGTCACCCAATCTATGCATAAGCGTCCCTGCATCACCTGTGTCCTCCATATCATCTCCAAACTTCCTCACACTCTCGTCCTCCCTGTCACCATGAAAACCTAGCTCTGCGTCTCCACTACCTTCTAAGAGCGCAAAGTGTCCTCTATCTACCACTCCTCTATGGCCAAGATCTCCGTCCCCACTCACCTCTATCGTCGACTCGAATCCAAGATTGTCACTCTCGCTATCTCTCTGCACCACGTGCCTCAAGTCGATCGCGAGCTCCACACCATGAGGATGGTGGTGGTGGTGGTGGTGGTGGTGATGATGGAGGTTGAGCATTCTGTGTCTCGCCTCACGTTCCCTCTCTTTCTGCAACTCCGCAAGAGCCTCTTCCATATTAATCTCCATAGCAGCTTCTACCGACGACCTGTAATCTCCTACGCTTTCCTCCCTATCTCTGTCCGACTCCACATCAAAGGGCCCTCCATCATCCATTTTCCCCACTCTTCAACCGTCTTGACTACTGTCTACCCTTCTCTCCCCTTCAGAAAAACTCCACGTTCCAAATGCTTTCCGCAAATCAGCCGATCACATGGGTACTCCTTCAACACTTACCCAAACCCGATCTTTCTCCTGATCTTCCCGCAATGCCAGTCCTTCACTACAGACTCTCGAAAAAACCTCTTCCGGAACGAGCTCTGCGCCAAAAAGGACCTGACAGTCAAGTAAGGTTTGGGTTCAGGTTCCACCGCATGTTAAGGCTTCCAGCAACGCTCCATTCGCAGCAACCACATTCATCGAACACTTCACTTCCATTCACATCACTCTTGGCATTCACGGGAAGCACCAACAAGCGAATGAGCGATGGCAGAGAGATGGTTCCACCTCCTTCGCCTCGAACTGCAGCTGCTGCTTGCGCAGGTCTCCGACTCTCGAGAGCGCCAACACAAACACGAAGGAGATGGAGACGGGGAAGGCGAGGGATCCCAACTCAACGGGTCGGCTGCTTTTCGTCAGGCTCGGCGCAACGCGAACCGATGAGTTTGATCATTCTCCATAATCCACCGGAACGCCGACCCGCGAAACTCAAAAGTTGGACACAAGACGAGAGAATGTCAAGCGAAATCACGACAGTCCTCGCGGTCCTTTTCTCTCGCTTTCCACTTTCTCGAATCTGGCCCCTGCTGTATCCACCTGTACCCCGGACAGGGATCGGGATCACCCGGATCGCCCAAATTAGGAAGGAAAGGCGCACACCACTGGACGCTTCTTGTCCGTATGGGCCACTTCTAGTAAAATCCGGGCGCGGTTCAGGAGACCAAGGATGGCAAGGAGCCTTTGCGGCAGGAAGGTCCATCTCGATAGCAGCAGACGCCTGCCTACAAGAAGTGGGCCAAACGAACACCTGCGGGCCAGGCTTTTTACGGGCGAAAGTTTGTTTTTCGTTTCTCGGGCGAAAGATCACAGGGATGGGGCCGGTTGGCGACAAAAATTCATGGCTTACTCGGGGCCGAGCCTCCGAGGCTGTCAGGGGACACTGCGCTACTACTAATTGAACCGTTCAAAGTGCAATTGGACCGAATTAAAACCGAATTGTTCTCTAAACCTTTAGAACCGAACTATCCAACTTGGAACCCGAACTGAATCAAACTTATAAATGTATCACCGAACTTTATAAGAACGGAACCATCTAACAGTTATGGAAAGGACCAGTAAACCCCGAGTTTCAGTATAAAAGCACGAAGCGAGTATTCTTTTTTTCCCCTCTGTGTATTTTTGAGTCTAAAAGAAAATTCTCTTTTGTTCCAAGAAATTTTGTTCTTAAATTTTTATTTTAATATTTTCTGTTAATACTAAGTAATTTGTTTCGAGATGAATTATAATTTGTAAAGCTAGTGTGTTAAGTTAATTTTTTATTTAAAAAATTCCAAATTGAGATAAAAAAGTAGTCATCAAAACTATTTTCTGCATAACGATTAACTTTTTTAGTCTCTTGAAAACAAACCTACAAAATAAATTCTTCTAGGTAACCCGGAGCACTTGTAGTCAAACTCGGGCTTTAAACAATAGATAATAATGAAAATAATTATTAAATAAAATTTTATAAAATTAATAATTTGATTAAAACTGAACAATTCATCAAAAGATGAAACGGAACTGAACTAAAACAGAACTGTTTCAACTGGAACCATTTAACCCCTTGTGTGGGAATAAAATCTATCCACGGAAGATAAAGTTAACGTGGTCTTTTACCAAGCAACTCTGCCGAACTGCAGTGTTCCGTTCAACACGGGTTTACGTTTCATATCATAGAAACGTAAACCCGTGTTTGCATATGTTCATTATTTCCACATCTATTTTTGAACCAGAAATGATATGAATCTAATTTACAAGAGAAAATTCTAATCAGACGTAAAATTAGACATTATTCCGGTACATTCATTATATCAGAAATTTGAACCGAAACTAAGACACTCTTGTTACCCAGGGGCCTTTGTACCCACACGGGGTTTAAAACCGAATAGTTTTCCAAACCCTTGGAACCGAACCTTGAACTTTGGAACCGAACCGAAAAATACGATTCGGTCTAAGGGCCGAACCCTATGGACTGGAAGTCTGCCTGGCAGACTCTGGCTGTCCCCCGTCTGCTGCATACATGGCGGCGAGCATGTTCCATGCACATGCCTGGGAGTCTGGCCATCACATCAACGTATGGTGCAACAAACTTTCATATAACTGAGGCGACTCCATTCCTCCTAAAACGGTAAAATCCTCCCTTTCAGTAACCCTCGTATTTATTCGGCCGACATTACGGTTTAACTGAACGTCGCATGTATGTAATGTTTACAGCATCAAACGCACGCATCCAGGACGAAGAAAATTGCGGAAGATATCTCACAGATAGCTAAACATAATTCCTTTGTCCTTCTCCATCATCCCTCACGCTACAGTTCGCTGCGTCTCAGACGCTGAAGAGGTTTCCACTTGTCATTTACAGAACAATCTCACATCATGGCGATGTCCTGAGTATCACATGAACTGAGCATGAGGAGTGTCATGATGTACATGGATGTCTAGTGTAGGCAGAGGAGCGTGAGTCTGGACCTGGAGTTTTAAAATTTGAATCAGACGCTGGTCAGTCACCGTCATTGAAGTACAGAAGGAAGGGATCGTGATCGCAGCATAAACTCTTCCTGAGTGGGTGGGTCTTAAATGATGATAGTGAATTTCCTGCAGTGATGTTTGTGATCAGTCGAGTGAATGAAAATGAAAAATTCCTCGAGGAATGTCGTGTGAGTGATCGACCGTCGCCCGAGTGCTCCACTTGGAAGAGTGAATTCTGTGTTGAGCCTGTACTCTGGTCTCTGGAGCAGGAACACCGTACTGTTGTGTATGAGATCCGTAATGTCCTTCTTCTGTAAGTACGTCAATTTGAAGCCAGGAATTTCCTCTTTACGATAGTACGTATATCCAGGATTGCAGAACTTTCGTCACAGAGGAAAGTACAGTTTGATGCTTCGGGCGGTGGGTTGTTTGTCCCGATTTGACAGGGAAGGAAAAGAATCGTGAGGAGAATTTCATGGGCCAGTGGCAGCGGAGGGCATACTGCGTGCAAACGAAAGAAGCGATCCAAGAAAACGAGTTCCAGTGCTGTTGATGGAAGGAATCCTCGTTCTAAGGCCAATATGTAAGGAGGCAGCCGGAATACCGCTGATTACACTGGCTTCTGACATCTTTTGGCACAAGTTCCCTCGTGGATTGAGAGGGAAAGCTTGCTTTTTGACTCCCCATGTCAGAGAGAAAAGCGATGATAAGATTGCATATTCTGAGTCGGAGGAGGGGCCAGAGCTGGTAGAGGAGGAGTTGTAGAGATTGCGGACCTTATGGCGATGGCGGATGACGTCGCGCGGTGATGAGCGTTAGGGTGAAGGAAAGAGAAAGAGAAGAGGAAGAGAGAGGAAGGAAAGAGAAAGAGGAGAACGTAGATTTCGAAATCAGGTTTATCGGTACGAAGACTGGCCGAGTTGCCGACGGAATGGAGTGGATCACCACGCAGCACTTGGATCTGTCACCCGTTAGCGCGGGTGCACCAAGTTTGCAGCCTCGCTTTTCATCACTCGCAGGCTTTGTTCGCTGCTGCTGTAGGTAGACATTATTGGTAAGCCGACTTCGATCAGCTCGATCTTGACTTCCCAGTCATAGAAATCATTTTGAGGATGAAGAGCGTCAGTGGTTCTGGTTTTCTTTCTTGTTGCTTGGGCGCAGAGTTTGAGGCCTTGACAGGATGCACGCTCTCGAGCACATAGACATTGGTGCGCCGGTTGTGCGCATGGCGGTTTAAACTTGAACGTTTTGAACGTTGAGCGCGGTTTAACTTGAACATTTGGCACGTTGAGCGCGGTTTAAAACGTTCGCTCAAACCGCGATCAACCTCTGCTCAACCTCGAGCACGATGATCACCTATGACAACCTTCGGGGTCGTAAGACACGAGATCATCTATGACGATCCCACCTATCGTGTTTCTGCGTTTGGCTCTCCGTGTCTAATATTATCTTCGTGCCCATGTCTGAGTGAGGGGAAGTTAGAGATACCGCTTCTGAGAAAAGAAAGACATCTAGAGAGCATTAGAGTTCACAAAATGCTCGAACTCGAATGCTTAGGAAAGTTCCTAATGCACTTCCTCGCAAACAAAGACCATATCGCTTAGCTGCGGGTTGTAACCATCTGCCACAACTCGTTCACTAGCACCTTGTCTTCGAATTCAATTTGGATGACATTCTACTCAACACCTGTTTAGTCCAGTTTCGAAGGAGCACGTTCGTCGTCTAGTGATGAGAACCCCTTGGAGGAGGTTTTTAGCGAGAAAACGCAGAAATTGGCTTGATCATAACCCCAATACGGTTGCTTCGCTTTATCATACCCCCTTAACGTTTGGTTGCTTAATCATACCCCTGACGGGTTATTGACAGTACAACCATTTATTTTATCTTTTGGTTCATCATTTTAGTACTTTCAACCTTGACTAAATACCACTGTAAGTCAAAATATTTAACATTAAAGAAACGTTAGACTATCCATATTCTCATTCGAGATTGGTTTTACACACAATAGTCAGTCAAGGGTGTGACCAAGCCATACATCGTTAAGAGGGATATGATCAAGCTCACGTAACCTACCGGGGGTGTGATCAAGCAAATTTCTGCAAGAAAACGTTACTGTTACTGTAATTACATCACCAAAGTGCATATATATAGCGTGTTATAGTGACTACAACGAGAAACCTTTATAAAAAAGCGGTCGGTTCCTGTGAATAGTGACTGTTAGGAGGATAAAAGAACACAAGCTTGCATTATCACCCAAGTCTGGTTCTCTCCTTACTTTTGGGTTTACACAGCGGTGTATTAAACTGTATTTTGCATCAAGGACCAACCACGTCTTCGCGTTGGCTCCTAGAGTCTTGCTCGGCTACAGTGTGTTTTTATGTTGTGAGCGAATTAATGCCATTGATTTTTTTCTTCCCGACTTGCTTAGATCGGGTTTATCATTTGTCTGTCCTTCCAAGCCCTCGTTTTGATATGCACTACTTCTCGGGTTTCGTTCTGCAGCCGTGGTTCTCTTTCTCTTCTGCCACTCGATGCAGTTACTGGTGGAAAATGACGATGTCGGGTTGAGAGTCTTCCTGGGAAGGGCGAACCTTCTGGCTGTGATATGAGCTTGAAGGCTGTGTGCAATCTACTCAGGGAAGCATAGGGCTCCTGGCTGTGGCTGGTTTACTCAAAAGGTTGGCTTTCAGGTCACAATAGGGCTATAAACACTCACACAGATGTGTAAGATCTAGTAATATACCCAGAAGGCGAAATTCAGGTCTAGCTGGCAGTAATAGGATTCGGCGATGAACTTTGACACTTACGGAGAGGAAAACTATGAAGGTTTAGACCTCTAAACTTCCCCTACATGCAAATGAGGTACTACTGAACTCACAGATGAAATTTCAGCCTGAGATCAAATTCTGACACGGAGATACGAACAGAAAAGTTTTGAGCAAGAAAACTACGGCAATTTCTGGTACCTAGCTGGCTATTTCAACCTATAACAGGAGTTTGGCTCGATCAATTTCGAAGTTTCTTACAGGATTTGCAGTCTACAGGGTGCTGAGCATCCCTGTGAAGTTGGGACTCCTGAATGTACACAGAACTGTAGATCTCCTCCTCTGAAGTCGCTGCTCTAGATTAAGAGCTTTTCAGACCCCCTCAGCTTCAGCGGCCGCCTTGAATTACTCAGTTGCTCAATCGATATGAAACTTTTTGTGAAATCGTAGCCCTGCTGGCGGAGAACACAACCTCGAAGTTTTGAAGCAATTTCCTCAAATCTGCTGCGAGTGACACTGAAAACCCTAAATCCAACCCAAATGATTCAATTCTAGCACAATCCGAACTTCAATTGCTCATAACTCCGTCTTTATTGACTCAAATCGATCGAAATTTTCCCTGGAAGTGCTTGACATGACGAGCTCTATCTCCCTGTGCTCTCAGATTTCGAAGATCTCCCACCAAAAGCTCGAACTCCACTCTAGAGCTCTGTTTCTAAATTTAGAGTTAACAAAAGACAAAAACAGACCAATGGGAGTTCATAGCTCCACTTGGTTGTCCTTTAGTACTCTAAACCACGTGGCAACTTAGTTTTACTCATAGGCTACCACGTCAAGCTCCCTAGAGTGCCAGCGTAAAACTTAAACTACCTAAAACGACACGCAGCCCCGAAAAATAACTTAGATCAGCTAGAAAGCGTGCATGGGCGACACGCAAATACAACCCATGAGCTTAAACCCTATCAACATGGTAATCAACCTACTAAGACTCAAAATATATAACATCCTCAAGTGTCGACATCTCTGAGGTCCTAACTCTACTCAGAGACACTAACGCTTGACAAAGAGGTGAATTATTTACAATGTAAAATAATTCACATCACGACATCCACCCCCTCCAAACCTGCACATCCTCCGGTATGTGCCAATCTCCTCAGTCTTCTGTTTGATCTTCATCATCATCGCTCTCCTCCGCCTCAGTCTCATCAGACACTGGGACGTCTCCGTCTCTTGTTGTCCTCAGCTCCGACTCCAAAAAGTTGAATAACTCAACTGACCCTCCGCGTCTCTTGAACAATTTCACACGTTTGCCAGCCACAGGTAGCTTCAAAGGAGTACCATCCAACTCACGCAACCTATAAGTGGCATTCTCATACACATCTAGCACAACATAAGACCCGAACCATATTCGAGAGAACTTACGGAGTGTAGAATGCTGATTCTCCAACGTGCTATCATATACCAGAACCCAATCACCAACATGTATCGGCTTCGGTCGTAGTCGGTGAGTCTTGTCAAAACGTTCTTTGTTTCTGACTCGAGCCACCTTCAGCCTCTCCTGCGCATCAGCAAGATCCTCCTCTCTTCGCTCCAACTGCCTAATACGTAAAGCAAGGAGTGAAGTACGATCTATACCATCTTCCCATGGTAGCGTAGCCCATGTAGGAAAGTTCTCCTCAGCAGGCATGATCGGTTTCTGTCCCAGCATAAGTTCAACTGGCATATAATCAGTCGTGGTACAGTGTGTAGTTCTATCAGCCCACAAAGCAAATGGAAGTAGTCTCGGCCATTCTCTAGGCCTACCATCACATGCTTTCACTAAAGCATGAACAATAGAAGGATGTCCTCGTTCACTCTTACCAATGCCCTCTGGATTCATAGCAGTGGTAAGCCGAAGCTTTACTCCATAACGAGCAAAAAATTCCTTCACTTCAGCGCCTCTCAACTCGCCTCTATCTGCACGTAATCTCCCAACCGATCCATAGCGACAGATGATATCTTCAAGCACGAACCGGCAGACATTCTCTGTAGTCTTCGTCCGTAGTGCTCGTCCCTCCACATAGTTGGAGAGATCCTCTCGAGCCAACACCAAGTAACGCATCCCCCATAACCCCGGTGGCATCATCACAAGATCAAGAACCCACTGAAAATGAATACTAGGTGGATAAGTAGGTACAAACCCATCTCTGTAACGGACCTTAGAGTAGAACTGGCAGTGCAGACACGACCCAACAAAGTCCACCACGTCTTGATACAAACCCTTCCACCAGTAACGCTCCTTCAACTTCGTGTATGTAGCCCAGACTCCACGATGTCCAGCCCACAAGGTATCATGAAACTCCTTCAGCAGATTAAGCTTTGTCGGTTGATCATCCACCACTCTAGTAAGCATCCCATCTCTTCTCTTCGGACGTTTCCACAGATAACCCTCACGTAGAAGATAACTATACGCCTTCCGTCTGATCTCCTTGAACTCTGCATCACTCCATCCTTCTCTTCTGGATAACGAACTCAGATAAAATCCAATATTGCGGAACTTTTCTGAGTAGAACCCCTCATTGAACGGCAGTGGTTCCAAGTCTGAAGTCTGCTGACCAACTTGGCACCAAACGTCTCTCTTCTCTTCATTTTCCACCTCTGCAAACATCTCATCCTCATCTGTATAACGAGCCCTAGACAACATATCTGCAACTGGATTGTCTTTCCCTGCTATATGCTTTAGCTCAGGGTTTAGACTCCGGACATAAGCAATCCATCGTAGCATTGCTATGTCTGGTGTATTGCAGTTTGCTATCAAACCCAACAAAGGCAAACAATCTGTTTCTAGTATCACATGAGCTCCTATCAAGAACTCTCGATCTACCTTCATAGCAGTAACAGCTCCCCACAACTCACGCTTCACTTGAGGATAGTTACGCTGTCTATCTGTTAAGATCCGAGCTCCAAACCTTGAAACAAACCGCACACCTTCTGCATCTTCTTGGCCAACGGCCCATCCAATCGCCTTTGGACTCGTATCAACAGTCAGTACCACAGGTCTCCCGCTCTCGTAGCTAAGCCTCTTTAGTATAGGTGGAGACTTCAGAATCTCCTTCAGCTGCTCCATCGTCTCATGATGTTCTTGCCGCCAAGTAAACCTCCTTCCCTTTCTCAGAAGTGCATATAGAGGCTCGGCAATATGTGCATAATGAGGAATACTCACACGAAAGAACACACAAGCTCCTAAGAACCGTCGAACCTCAGTGATGTTGGTGCAGTCAGCTATTCTTGCTATAGCATCTACCTTCTCTGGGTTCGGACGCCTCCCAAAAGTACCACACAGATGACCTACTACCACAATCTCTGACATCCCAAAGCGAGATTTGGTACCTGATAGAGTGAGGTGTACCTCCTCCAAACGCATCAGAATCTTCTCCACATCTCGAATGTGGTCTGCAACGAACTTTCTGCAACCATCAGAAGTCACTGCTTCGTCCTTGTCCTCCACCGGACAGCCTTTCATGGGAATATCATCCAGAAACGGGATAGTGATCTCAGGCACAAACTCTCGTAACACCTTATGCATCGCATTTTGCATATGAGCTACTGAGTTTGTCGCACCCTGAGGAAGGGTACACATCCGCATCAATCCCAAAGGTGTACGCATGGTAGTCAAGTCTCTACTCTCCAAAGCAAGCTGAAACTGATCATAACTTGAAAACAGATCTCCAATAGAATAGATTGACCTTCCAGCAAACGCCTCAGCTACTTCATCAACCACAGGTCCTGTTCCAACGTTTCGAATCGTGATGTTGTTGGCAGGCTGCAAGTCTTGGATGAAGCGTAGAGCTCCTGTCTTCTTAGGTACTGTGAACCATCGGCTAGAGTACGGAGCCATAGATGGTTCAAGAATACCCATCTGCATCCTCTCCTTCAGTAACTCAATCACCTTCGGTAGCAAGGCACGAGGGACTGGAATCGGCTTCAAATCCCAAGGTATGTGAAGAACAGTGAAGATAACCATCGGAGCTATCACACTAGGATCCACACAACCTATCTCCTCAGCCGAGAAAGAAAATGCCTTACCATGGCTAACTATCATCTGTTCAAAAGCTCGTTTCTCCTCTTCAGTCAAGAAGCCACCCCCTCCTATCTGGAGCTGCTCGAGTGTCTCCTGAGTAAACTTGTGTCCTACCTGTGTAGGATCTCTAAGCACAGGCTCAGCAGCCGCTAACTCCATCTGCTGCTGAGAATCAACATGTAATTGGGTCGCCACAGGTCTCACCTTCCTCGCTACAGCTTTATACTTGGCGTGTACTTCCGCTTCTTGATGTAAGCCACACCAACAGACTGCATCCTTCCATCCATTCTCCAGTCTCGGATGAGGACGATATCGCAAGTATGAGATAATTTCCTCATAGACTTCACGAGAATGGATGGGGATCACCACCCTACCTCCCATCTGTTCCATCAACCTATCTACACCATCCAGCCAACGGACAAAAGACTGCACACCTACAAACTCCTCATAGACACCAGAAATCATCTCATCTTCCTTCAGAACTCCTGTACAACGCAGATTTGCTGCACACCTCTCCATCTGCCTTCTACTCTTCTCAGTCAAATCCTCCATCCGTGTGAACTCACTCCAATCATCAGAACTGAAAGCCATCAACCCAGATTTCCAACTATGCACAGTGCAACTACTTTCTGAATCTTGAGCAGCCTTTCCATCAACCTCCTGTGATCCCTCAGGCTGCTCAAGCGGGATCATAGTAGCAGTAGATCCATCACTCTCGCTATCCCGTCCTACGAGAGTGGTTTCAGAAAACCCTTACCTCTACAGATAGGAGAATCTCTCAAAGTTTGACGATTTCGTTCGTGGTTCGTACGAACGGTCAGAAACTGCACAGAACGTCTATCATCTGGACTACGGATCCTAGCATAATGAGATCCATCATCCATCACCTTGGTCTCCATTCGAACCGCAGTGATATAAGGCTGACCAAGAATCACAGGATATGAAGCAGAAGATTGCACGAAGAAGTGCTGATCTACATCCACATCACCTATCTTCACCTTCACGTTAGGACAAGCGCCGTATAGCTCACCTTTCTGGTTGTTTGCAGCACGTAACACCCAACCATGGTTCAACTCGATAGGCCACTGACCTCTCTCATACACCTCTCGTGACATGATGTTGATCTCTGATCCGTGATCAACTAAAGCAGCAACAGGTTCAGCCAAACTTCCAAGACGAACTCGTGTAGCAGTTGTAGCACGAGCCCAATGCCTCCTTCTGAAATCACTATCAGTAGCTGGACTCTCCTCGCCAGCTTCCTCATCATCGAACTCAATAGTGTTGGTACCAGCAACCAACGCTTCTTGCTGGTATCCCTTGTCATCAGCTTCCTGGAAATGCACCTTTCCAAACTCTGCATCATTCAGAGAAGCTCCTACTACATCTATCATCTGACTCTCTACCTGCTCGGACATCACCTGTCTCTTGCGCTTGATGATGTCGATGATCAGTTCGTGAAACTCCCTCTTTGCAATACCAAGAACTTCTCGGAGAGAAAACTCGATCCGTGCATCCAGTATCCTCTGCTCCAAGATGCTCTTCAGATCAGTAGAAGTTTCAATATCCGCTGCCAACTTGTAAGCCGGTCCCTTCCCCTTTTCTTGGGCAGTAAACCGCCTACCAGCAGTCGTTGGCTCCTGCTGGGATCTCTGCACATCCTCCATAGGACCTGGTGCAGGTGGAGGAGCTGCAGAAGTAGACGGGATGTCTTCAGGAAGAGCTGCTCGTCTCCTTGTGACTCTTCGTCTATCCCCAGTCTCCTCAGGAACTCCAGTATCAAGGTCAGAGGCTTCTCGCCGCCTCTTCTCCTCCACAGAAGCATCCTGCCAATGAACGTGTCTATCTACATCCAAGAATGCTCTGATAGAAGCAGCATCTACAGGATCTCCCCATCCTGTGACCCTACGAATAGACTCTGCTCCCCTCTTCAGTACTTCAGAAGGAACGGTAGCAATACTCTTCTCAACAGTCCTATCTAGCAACGTAGGACTAGAAGAAACCTCAATATGTCCAGCATATACATCAGGATTTATCGGTGGTGCCATCAATGCATGTACAGTTGCCGCCGCAGCAATCTGAGGTAGACTCCTCATGCCTCCTCGCCCAAACTGCGTGCTCAACGGCTCTCCAGTAGAAGAAAGGTGCAGCCTACCGTTCTGATAGCGAACCACACCATCTCGCAAAGCAGCTGTGAGCTCTTGACAGTCTCCTCGGAAATGATCAGGACTGTCACACCAAATACATCTACGAATCGGAGCTCCTCCTGGACGTGCAGCAGCAGGCGCCGGTGGCTGCTCTCTCTGCAATCCAGCTAGCTCTACCTTCAGCTCTCGCATCTGCCGAATCAGGTCTTCAATCTGGTTCTGTTGACCATGGTTCTCCGCAGGTCTCTGAACAGGTGCCCTTTGTGCCGGTGCTGGCACAACTGGCATCAAAGGAACTGCAGCTGGGACAACAGGTCTGGGAGCAGGGACCAAAGGCTGCTGTACTTGAGGAGCAGCATAAGGTGGAGTGACCACTTCTGCAAGCGGACGTCCTCCCACAGCCACTCTTCCTCTCCTTTGCCTTGTAAGTACAGCCACAACATCCTCAACTCTCCCCCAATCCATAGTAACACCTCCCTCAGCAGATCGATCGACCAACATAAAACATAACCGATCTGCTGTAGCATCATCGGTAGCTTGCAGGAAAAGCTCTGTTCTCCTAGCATCTAGAGTTATTCGCTCTAGAGTTGAGAGTTGCCGGTATCTCCGATCAAACTCTCTCAGCAACTCGCTCAGACTCATCATACGACCAGGTTGCTGCTCAACCCAGTCTAAGAACGTCCTCCTAGTAACTCTCTCTGAATCCTCCTCAAGAAACTCCTCTCGAAGAGAACGCTCAAAACTCATCCAGACTCCAAGATTTCTTCTCTGTACATCCCTAACTTGGTCCCGCAACTCAGGAATGACAGCTAACTCAAAGCTTGCTATCATCTCAGCATCTGTAACCCTAACCAGCTCCATCTCTCCTCTATACTCACGCAGATATCTAGAAATATCTCTACCTTCAAACCTTCCACACCTATTCACTATCGCTTGCAAAGCCTTGGTGGATTTTAACTCACCCCCTCCAACGATCGGATGTTGTTGGACCAGGGCCGCAAGCGTCTTCAAGATCTCAGCCGTGTCCAGACCAGATGCAGTTGTCGTTGTAGAAGACGCAGGTGCAGTTGACGGTGCAGCAGTAGACGTTGATGCTCCAGCTCCAGAGGCAGCAGCAGCAGCTCCGCTCTTGCGATCCATCTCTTCTCCTTGTAGCAACTCAACCTTCTCAATCAATCACCCCAAGAGCTCTCAGTGGAAGCACCAGATGTCGGGTTGAGAGTCTTCCTGGGAAGGGCGAACCTTCTGGCTGTGATATGAGCTTGAAGGCTGTGTGCAATCTACTCAAGGAAGCGTAGGGCTCCTGGCTGTGGCTGGTTTACTCAAAAGGTTGGCTTTCAGGTCACAATAGGGCTATAAACACTCACACAGATGTGTAAGATCTAGTAATATACCCAGAAGGCGAAATTCAGGTCTAGCTGGCAGTAATAGGATTCGGCGGTGAACTTTGACACTTACGGAGAGGAAAACTATGAAGGTTTAGACCTCTAAACTTCCCCTACATGCAAATGAGGTACTACTGAACTCACAGACGAAATTTCAGCCTGAGATCAAATTCTGACACGGAGATACGAACAGAAAAGTTTTGAGCAAGAAAACTACGGCAATTTCTGGTACCTAGCTGGCTATTTCAACCTATAACAGGAGTTTGGCTCGATCAATTTCGAAGTTTCTTACAGGATTTGCAGTCTACAGGGTGCTGAACATCCCTGTGAAGTTGGGACTCCTGAATGTACACAGAACTGTAGATCTCCTCCTCTGAAGTCGCTGCTCTAGATTAAGAGCTTTTCAGACCCCCTCAGCTTCAGCGGCCGCCTTGAATTACTCAGTTGCTCAATCGATATGAAACTTTTTGTGAAATCGTAGCCCTGCTGGCGGAGAACACAACCTCTAAGTTTTGAAGCAATTTCCTCAAATCTGCTGCGAGTGACACTGAAAACCCTAAATCCAACCCAAATGATTCAATTCTAGCACAATCCGAACTTCAATTGCTCATAACTCCGTCTTTATTGACTCAAATCGATCGAAATTTTCCCTGGAAGTGCTTGACATGACGAGCTCTATCTCCCTGTGCTCTCAGATTTCGAAGATCCCCCACCAAAAGCTCGAACTCCACTCTAGAGCTCTGTTTCTAAATTTAGAGTTAACAAAAGACAAAAACAGACCAATGGGAGTTCATAGCTCCACTTGGTTGTCCTTTAGTACTCTAAACCACGTGGAAACTTAGTTTTACTCATAGGCTACCACGTCAAGCTCCCTAGAGTGCCAGCGTAAAACTTAAACTACCTAAAACGACACGCAGCCCCGAAAAATAACTTAGATCAGCTAGAAAGCGTGCATGGGCGACACGCAAATACAACCCATGAGCTTAAACCCTATCAACATGGTAATCAACCTACTAAGACTCAAAATATATAACATCTTCAAGTGTCGACATCTCTGAGGTCCTAACTCTACTCAGAGACACTAACGCTTGACAAAGAGGTGAATTATTTACAATGTAAAATAATTCACATCACGACAACGATGGTGCACTTTATTTCTTTATTGCTCTCAACTCGTCAAAACTGACATTTACAATGTGTGGAGGCGTGGTTACTGTCTTCCAGCAAACCGTCCTAGAATCGTTTACTCCAAACCGCATAAGAAAACTAGCTGTACAATTCGCTCGCACCAAAACTATTTACTACCTTTCAGCAAACGACAACTACACTGGAACGTCGATGGGGAAACACAGATCTGAGTCAGTACTCCTGGAAAAAGCGTTCGTCAACGGAACGAACTGGAGAAGCTCTATTCTTACGAATTGCACCTCCGCATCTGAGACTTGTGTTGCTGGTCCCTCATAGTCGGATATCTGTACCTCCGGACTGTCGTGGGTATTGATGTACCAGTGTTGACAATGTGGGCAACGCCTGGTGTCTCTACAGAAAAAAATGTTCTCAATGTCTTCTGCTGTTACGTCCTGCTGCTTGACGAAAAAAGTCCACAAGGAGTCCGACCGCCACTTCTGAATCCCTGCCTGCATCAACCAGCGTGGAGACGCACTGTATTTGTCAAAAACAAGCATGCTACGCAGACAGCAGGCAAGGTATTAGAGAGTGATGCCGAGACTTGTACCGATTGAATTGCAAGGCTCTTGGCAGGATGTTCACGTAGCTAGGTTCTACTCTGTTTATTGGTGTCCGCAGCCCCCAGCAAGATCAATAGCTCACGTCCATCGTTGATCATGGTCTCATAGATATTTTTCATCGTTGCAGCATGATGTGCTTCTTTCTCATCCTTCAAACAGTACTCAACCATCCCAACAAACTTATGGAGACCTCTGTTCGACAGGACCTTCGCACAAACTTCACCCCTAATGAGCCTCTCTTTGTCCCAGCCCAATGACTCAAACAACCGTTTCTTCACATCTAAAGTAGACTTGGCATATAGACAGATGACCCCCTAAAAATGAAGATGTAGGAAAGTACAGTCTCTCTCGACAGAAAACAAACTTGACAAACATTTCGTATGGAGAAAATCTGACAAGCGGAAAACAAGTTCAAATCTAGGTTGGCTCCTGTCCTGCACATTATGATCGACGTCTCAAGTGAGAGCCTCTTCGCCCTCGCTTGCCTCCGCAACGACATTCGATCTCTCAAAAACGGGAAAATGATGACAGAGAGAACGATTCTGTTGTGGGTACAAGGTCTTGCCGATACAAGGAAGGGATCTTGTACGATACAAGCAGTGCACAATGGATTTTAGGTAACCATCAGCACGGAAAAAATTAAGTAAGATACGAGAACATATGGAACTTGCGGTCCTGTAAATAAAGGCACAACTTATCCACGGAGTAGGAAATAAAATGATAAGGTCCGGTTAAAGTATGGACAGGACTGGTGTGCAAAGAGCACGGATAACAAGTTCTGGCTGTGTGCACGTAGTAAAAACGACACAAGGTCTTCGGCGAAATCGAGTTCTAGGTAGTAGTAGGATCGGGTGAGCTCCAAGAGAGATTGGTCGAAACTAATCATCGGCCACTTTGCAGTCAGAAACGGGAACTTGGGTGGATCTATGACTACATGGAGAGAATCGAAAGAACTAAACGGCCGGTCGATTGGAGAAAGAGAAAGAGATGAATCACTGGAACTAGGCACTCGCTATCAGACATCGGACCAGGACACACAACAGACATGAGGTAGCTTTCTCTCATCATCGACCACTTCTCTTTGTATTTCACATAGAAAATAACGACAAACAGACAATATGACCACATATCGAATCATATCTCCACGTTAGACGATGCTGGTTCTCCAGATGCGAGTGGCACATTCCTCCAATCCACCATGGCCACACCCCGCAAGCATGTAACCATGTATAGCCACGGTCAACTGTGATATTGCGACAACGAGGAACAAACCCGACTGAAACCCACCAACATTCGTCTCCTCTGCCTCCTCCCGTTCACGTCTACCTTCATCAGTCGCCGCTCACTCCCAACTCCAAGAATTACAGAAGCAGCAAATCAACATGCTCGAAAACGCATGCAAGAAAACAACAAGAAAGACAGAAACACACAAACCGCACGATGACACCGCCGAGTTAGAACAAGTAACAAGAAGCACAAAACAAAAACGAATACACTGATCCGCAACCGCCGTCACACTCCCAACGTCTAGTCCTGCCCCACCTCTTCACACAGCCCCCACTCGCTCAATCGCTGCTCGAGAAGAAAACAATGAAAACGAGAAGAAATCGTCAGCGCGCGACAACAGAGCTACATTCACCACGAGTAACACTGACCCGCCTTCCTCTGCTCCTCATGCTCGCCTCCACGACGAAAAACCACGAAGAAACGCCGTGCACTCTCGACATCACGTACAAAAACTAAACGAACCGTGCGAATGCCACCAGCAAGAAGACGCTCCTCATGCTCGCCTCCACGAGCAAAAACTATGAAGAAACCCCGCACAGTCCCAACACCACACACAGAAATCAAACGAGCTGCGCGAATGTCACAAGCAAGAAGCAAATATACAAGCGCGAAGCCGCGCAAATGCCACCAGCAAATACACATGTACAGGCCTTGCCGACCAAAAACCACGAAGAAACCCCGTGCAACAGCTGGCAGCTTCCAGTCCCACCTCCTACAACAAATTTTCCAATCTCGCCGCGCCAACTCGACTCAAATCCTTCCTCCACCGCGCGCTCGCTTTAACCTTCTACCGAAATTGTCCAACGACGTCCTTGTATTTTACCTACCCACGTCTCCCGCTTGTCCTCTTCCCGCTATCGGCCGTTACGACGCTTGTCATGCATATTCACTCCACCGAACTGCTATTCAAATTCACTCCTTAAGGAATTAATGTTTTGAGAACCGCAAAGTTGGAACTATATCCAATGTCATATTAGCGAACAGTACACACTATTAAGTCGATTTAGCGTGAAATGTTAGAAGAGATGTAAGTTTCTAACATCATAACAAACAAACGAAATAGAGTATCACAAGTTATCAACAGTGTCATCATACTTATAGAAACAGAAAAATGTTCATGTCAAAACTTTTTTCCGAAGTTCTTGGAAAATTGCAGTCTTCAGTGTTTTTGACTAGTACAAACTAAATAGCATTACAGATATGGTGTACTAGCATTAAGATTAGTGAGATAATCGTTAATATTTACTGAAGTACCTTCAAACTATGAACCCATGATGGTGTAGAGAGGTTGTTCAGTCATCCTAGAGTTTTCATGATATTTGTTTCATGTATCATGTAGTTAGAATCCAGATGATCTTGCTCAACTGGGAAAAAAAAGAGTCTATCAGTTATCAGAGATTGATATCAACATATAGAAATTCTTTGATTTGTAACTAGTAGCCCTTTTTGATATAAGATATAGATAACGAAATCTATATAATCTAGTAACTGAGGTGAAGTTTTATATAATTTAGGACGGCATACATAACTATATATTGGTAGAATCGCATCAATGAAAGCAAAAGTTAAATCGAACATATACAGAACTATAGCAAGTTATTACATGGTATCGAAAAGGACGGTATGTTAGTTATCGAGGTTAATAACTAGATTGAAGACATGAAATCGATATCAAAACCTTTCAGGTCAGACTTGAGGGTCTACTGATGATTGACTCCAAGACAACTATTTATGTGAATGCCATAAGAACTTATGGGCTCGTGATTCTTGAGCCCATTCTTGTTTCCTGTTTCATATCATGAAGATCTCTAGCTTGTTGATGCAGTCGGAATATTAACATCGTGTCTATGATCGATCGATATAATGAAGTACGTGATAGAGTTTGAGTACTCCGTGTGATAACTCGTGAGCGTGGTGCTATTTCATTGTCGTGAAAGATGGACCAGATCTCATTTAGAGCTTGGTTCCTCCGTTGGTTTCTCCTTTCGATACAAATTGGAGTAGAAGTTGTGTACTTCAGAGAAGATATCTTTATGGTCAGACATCTTCTTTTTCCACCATACGTAGGAATTTGATCTGACACTGTGCTGAGTTGTATCTATGTATCAAGAAGAAAAACAGAGTGGAGGGTGTTCTCTTCCTTGAGGAACTTAAGTCGGACACACATCATGTATTTCCAACCCTTAATCTCTTCTCCTTTCTTGATTGAGTGAGATTCAAAATTCTATGGGTGTTGGCTTTGGTGTGATCCATCCTAGAGTGTAGGCGATTGAACTCATCCGTTAGTAACAGTTCAATCACCTACACTTGAAGATGTGTGTCGTTTTCTCATCGCTACTTCCTTCAGAATGCTACGTACCGTCCTCCACTTATGGACGTATCCCTCTATTCGATCCTCTTGAGTGTTAGAGGGATTTTCTCATATCCTTCTCAATGAATTGAGAAGCTCTGGATCTTTAGTGTGTGTTGGATCGATCTTCAGACAGGACTTCTTAACTACGGCACTTTGTTGCGTATGTGAAAAACGAGACAAGCAAGAAATCGGAAAATGATGTGAAGTTGTACATTCAACATGATGGACAAGCGAGGTAATTTTTTATAGTCACATACCTCCGTTGGTTATGTAGACGTGATCTAATTGGGCTCAATGGAGACCCCTGGCAGAGTTCATCCATCGAGTATAAAGTGGTCCCTTTGCTGAGTCCATCGTCGTCGTAGCATTCATCATTCTCAATTTCAGTGTGAGACTTCGAAAGGCTGTCTCTTTCATCGTATGGAGAACAACACTTGGTCTTGCTGATTCTGTCGTCTTTTTGACCATATTGCAATCCTCGCCAAGAATCTAGTCACGTATGAAAAGTTCTTGTAGGAGCATACATTAAAATCTTTTTCTTTCGGTGATGGTTGTGGAGCGTATACCGATCCAACATATAAATCCTTCCTAATCTCAAATGTGTCCACACAAAGTGTCATTTTGACAAAGAGTTTGATTGCACAACATGCACATCCGAGTGCACGTTGTGCAATCAAACTGCAATCCTCTGCTCGTGCCCACGCCTTCTGATTACTGTCACTTTGAAATCTTGACTATGCTTGCTGCGATGCGACATTCTGTCACCGGTATATCTTGTAATGCCAACACATGAACATTGTTCTTTTACAAAAGCGCTCGTACATGAAACTTGCGAGAGGTGCGACTCATATCGTTCACATTTCATGCTACAATCGTTAAGATGTTCTCCTTCCGGTGTCGTGTTGTTACACTACTCACATGTGATTTTAGCATAGAACCCATATTGTGTTTATTTTTGTACTGCATGAACATTTTCGTGTAACTCGCTTGACGATATATTAAGTGTCACGTTCATGATTATCTCGGATGTGAGATTGCATGATAATGAGACATGTTAGCTCAGTGATATGTGAACATTCGCGTGAATGACTCTTGCCGTCGAATTTGAGTATGAGAGAGAAGGTCGAAGGTCCGTGGGGGCATTCTTTTAAGTATTTTGTTTCAAGCTTTGAAGGCGTGAGAGTTTTTTAGGGTTACAACTCGATGTATAATGTCTAGTAAGAGATAAAGTGATCTCCAGTCTTCTTTCTCATTTGTCTATTTTTTATCAATCAAGTTCATCAAAATTCCAAGGACGATTCTAGAGTTCGGATCTTCTTGGGATCATCCATAGAGTGTGAGATCTCGTTGGAAAACTCTAAAGTTGGTTACATTCGATCAATTTGGAGCTCTAAACGAAATATTATGTGCGTTGAAAGTCAAGAGGATCGAATTGGTACCTTGAGTCACGTATTGTCAAGAGAATTGGATATTCAATGCTTTGTTGGTTGTACTTATATAAAATGATCATACATTTGAATTGAGTTCGACTTCAAAATGTTCGATTGAAGTTAGCTTTAATAATTGAAAAGCAAAAGTGAAACCATTTTGCTTGGATTCAAAGATTGAGTTATTTCATGAACTTGAGATTTAATCTCTGAATGAATGTTTCTAGGATTGCGTGTTTCTTATCGGGTTATTACATGTTAAACTCTGTTAACTCATTTAGTTAAGAAAATGTGTTGAAGTCGTGAATTTTAGCGACCGAGATCTGTAAAGCTCATAAATTAGCACATATGAAACATTTAATCCATTTCAAACAATTAGTTTGAGGTCTTGAGTCATGATAGGTCACAAAAGCCAAGACAAACATGATAGATTATGTAGTGATAACATTAATACTTTATCCAGTTGGTCCAAAATCTTACTGTATTTTATATAGTCATATACTTTATGTATTCTCAAATCAAATTTCACATTTTACGACATCAAATTCTTTTCATCTTGTATCCATTCTGGGGTAGTGAATAGCTTTCTTGCCGTACATTTTCTTTTTTTTTTCGTGTCGCCTTTGGCATATCATCTTCAACTAACCGTTTGTTCCTAATCATTAACACTAGGATGCTAGTTGCTCTCTAATTAAAGTTGAGTGCCTTCTTGGCAGAATTTAGAGAACGAAAATTGATCAATCTCTAAAATTTATGTGGAGTTTTCTTTGTGCGATCGGAGATCCAAGACTATTGGTAATTGTCCTTTCGGTGAAATCTGTACATGAGAAGCAATCCCAACAGCGATTATTGGAATTCGATACTGGATCCACTACTGCTGGTGGTAGAACTGATGTAGGAATGGACACTAAGATTGTCGATCTCGATTGTCTCCTTCTACTTGGTCTGTCCGATCCGATTCTTTCAAGTTAGGAGTTTG
Source organism: Asterella californica (assembly GCA_036924285.1). NCBI lineage: Eukaryota > Viridiplantae > Streptophyta > Marchantiopsida > Marchantiales > Aytoniaceae > Asterella > Asterella californica. The sequence continues at coordinate 24,065,642 of JAYKYS010000006.1, read as the reverse complement.
CTTAATGCAGTCTTCATGCTGCTCTTCTACTTCCGCTCGTGCGAACTTGACTAATTGCTTAATTATCACCTCGTCTAACTCCATCTCTATCTCCGATGGTATTTCCCAGGTAGGATTGCACATAATGCTGACCTTGATGTTGTTGTAAAGACCATGTGCTGATGAAGGTGGGATTCTGATGACCAAGTGTCTACAGAATCAATTGAAGCCAAGGATGATGGTTGTGAACAAAAATCAGATAGATTTACTCAAATCGATTCCAGAGCCGAGCCGGAGATTTCGCTTTCGCTGACCACGATAACGTTACCAAGTATCCATCTCTGATTATCGAAGGGTGTGCTATGACTCGATCCTTGTCGTCATGTGTGAAGAAGACCGTTATGAACTATGATGTGTCCAAAAAGCATGAGTGTTTGATCTTAATCTTGATCTTAACTATGATCTGCCTAAATCGACTATCCACTCTATCCGTGTCACACTTTAAAAGTCTCCAATGACGAAGCCCTTTCAAAAAATGTATGTTATCGTTGGAGTATGAACCAGTAAATTGACGTGTTGAAGGCCTTCTACATTCGAGATTACCACTCGGATGGTCGGGCTTGCGGACGCGGTAGATCTTGATGTATCTACCTTGCCTGTCTCCATTGTGTCTGGGATACTCCATTACTCAATTGCTTCAATACATGGAGTTATATCTGTGATCGTGAGTCTTCAACAGAAACGATTGAGGCTGTATGAATGCTGGAAAAACTATGTACTTTTGTGCACGACTCGATATCAAGAGTCAGCGGCATTTATTTACGCGTGTTGTCATGCTCAACTCACTGCGCAATCTTACGAGAAAATGTACCTGAATTCGTTACGTTCTACGGATCGCTGCAGATTGTCAAGGCGAATTCGTGCACCACAAAACGTGGAGCTCCTAAGCTCATGAGATGGGAGCTTCCGGCTCTAGCAACCCATTCCAACAAAAAGAATGGTCTCTGCATGATTCTTAACACCGAACCGCAGGGAACCTTGAGAAACACCCAGACCCGATCATTCTCCGAATGAAGGCATTTCCAGGTTGACACGATAAAATCCGATTTCAAGCATATGGATATTCCAGACCTCCATTTTTCCATGCGGTGTCGCAACAATTTCCCACTCATACTTCTCGGTACACTCTCTTTGAAGCTCGGCAACAGCCATGGCAAAATTTTTCATCCAATGCACTTACGATGAAGGACAAGTTATCGACAAGCTATGGAGTGCATTAATAACATACACTACATTAGAGTAAGCGAACCGTCAGACAGACCATCCCTGGTGCATGGAACACTTTCTCGACCTCCTTGCTCCTTCCGTCGCTTGACGAGTATAGACCTTGGATAATTCTCGAGGTTCGACAAGACCTAGAGGTTCAACGACATGAACCAGTAATTCTGGGTGGATTGGAACTATCTTTACAAGCGGAAGAAATTGGTTCAGATCTTCCTTTCCGAGGTATCCTCGAAACGTTTCACGGCCCATTGATAAATAAAAAATCTGTCGAGTATAAAACAGACAACATCGAGAAGAATATGGTAACAACACGAGAGCAGTTAAGGTCCAGGCAAACAGTGTCGGTTCAAATTCCCAATACCACATTCTGCGCCTACAGCCTGTACGTACAGCACACCACGTAAGAACTTTATGCAGCTTCAGATACTCCGCAAATGATCAACCATACGTTTCCTCATGCTCATAAGCGTTGATCCGAGTCTTCTCCAAGTGGAATAGGAAGGCTTTCCTTAAAAGTCTAGACAAGATGACGACACTAAACGCGTTGGATGCCATTATCTTCATCAATCAAAGGCAGATGGCTTCAACTGATTTCACGAGTAGGGAATCAGGGCAAGTCACATCATTATTTAGCTTAATCCTCCTCATTTCATAGGGATAAATTATAAGCGATTCCTTTGAAAACACATTCCTTGTAGTGATCCATCTTGGTACGTCGTTCCATAATAGTTCTACTATTATCTTCTCCATATGCTCTATCTTGAAGAGCCGGACAGCAATCACGAGCTTCAGCAATAACTCCCAATCGAGCTTGAGGGACTCGCTGTCATCACCCGTCATCTGTCCTCTCCGAAAACAAATGCTAGCAACGTTCGTCGTCTGTACGTCCTCATGGGGAAAGATTTCAGAATACAAAAATTACAGTATTATCAAAAGAACAGAAGATGCAACAGTAGTAGGTAACTCAAGGGACGTCTTCCTTGTTTCGATCGTACCGTTCAACAAGATTTCCTGGAAGAACAAGGAACGTGCAGCGAGCACCAAACGAGAGAAGTGGACCTGAACCCCATCATCGCAAACCAGGATAACGTCGCTCAGGTCGGAGATGTTAACCATCTCCAACAGATCAGTACCAAGCGAAGTGTTCATATCGGCGTCGTCTACAGCTGACATATCACTCGACATGCATTTAGTCCACAAGTTTGGAGTCGAGTTCCAAAGAAGGTCAGTCGGCCAGTCCAGTCGAAGCCGCCAAGACTGGAATTGCTGCACTTCACTCTCTTCCAATTTCCTTACTGCAACTCTAATTGGGATTCTAGAGTTTTAAGAGATACAAATTCGACAAAGAAGTTGATCAACGTCCTACTTTTGAACATGAAGTTAGAAGTAAGATTCCATAATTCTATCTATATATCAGATTTTACAAAAAAAACGAACAGTTGTTACATATTGTTTCTAAGAAACCTTACAAATTGAGAACTAACTTCACAAAAATGAGATATTATGGAACGTGCAGTATAGCTAGCTAGAAATAAACATAGTATTTAGAGTTATGTATTTAGCCTCCAATTGAGGATTAAGTGTATCACGTGTATAGGATTGTTTATTTCTCAAATCACAATAAGAGGGTGTGTCACATTTTATATATAATAATATTTATAACTATAATTAGTTATAAGTATTTGAATAGAGGTTACGACTATGGTCATTTACCTCTTGAGGTGCTCGCAAGAACAAAACGTATCTATTTCTCTTCTTGTTATAGGATCGTTTGATCGCATGAAAAAACCTCTGCATATTTGGTGATATATAACGCGATCAGCCATAGACCTCCCGCAGACGTGTTCAATCTTTACAAAAAATGATCATTAAAATTTGTCCGCTAGCTGTAATAAGGTTACAGACTTTCTTGCCTCAACTGTAAGAGAATATAGTTGAGGCAAGACTATATTCTCTTACAGTCTTGCCTCCAATACAATTGGAGTCTGTCTGTTAATAATGTTCACTCGACAATGATCTCAAGTATAGAATATTGTTTGTAAACTGTTTCAGCATGCATATTCACCCTCTCCATGTTACATGTTCAATTTATTATCTAATTTTTTTCATTTGGAAGAGTTAAATAATAAATTAATAAAACAAAATTATATTTTTTCATTCGAGTAAGGTTGGATCTTTATACTGTGAAGGGTTAATTTATGATCGTAGATGCCAAGTGTGACAAGAAGGATGTTACCTATAAACACGAGCGGGCTAGACTTTGCATAGCAGTCTCTGTCAGTAAACTATAAATGTAACTTTTTTCATTTATAGTTTACTAAATTTAGAATATTACATATAACTGTTTACCTTTGATAGTTCAAATTTTAACATGCATTGCTTTGTTTCCTCCTGTGCAGTTTTTGCTGCAGTGTACCGTACTAAACTGATTTTCATGAAAATATTTATTTTATTATTTTTTCAATCACCATGTCTCGACCAACCATGTGTGAAAATTATTTTCGCCAAAATTGCCTGGGTATGCATATCGAGTAAACATATATATTTTCTCCTTGCTTTTCTAAGTAAAGATTTTACTCTATCAATAACTTATCTCCATTATCAAGTTCCACTAATTCTTTGTGATATGAAAAGATATGACATTGTTAGTTTACGATAATAGATGTATGGAGTGCATCTTTTACTAGAAGTGTATCGTGTTGACTTCAAACGGATTTAAATTCTGCAAGAGCAACTAATCTCTAAGCAAATGATGCTCAAGTTGACTTTCAAAGCAAGACATGATAGTTTTAGTTTCATATTACTTTTATTTGAAGTAATATCTGGAGTACTTTTCACTATAGACCCAGCTTGCTCTTTCACTAGTTGAAAAATGAAATGGAGTAATATATGATGTCCCAACCTCTATTTGCTCCATGATGCAAGTAAAAGTTAGGATATTAGGTAGAATCTTTGAACTCGTGTTACAATTTTACATGTTGGAATTTAAGTCTTAAAATAAATATTATCCAGTGGCACAAAAGGCCACAAGTTCAAAATTGAGGTGTTGGATTCCTTTCATATTTAGAATTATAAGGTTTAAGTTTTTTTTTCATTATTTAATCGTTGCTCTGTATGAATATATATACAAGCTTAAGTAATGTATGATCTCCAAGTTGAACCTCCGTTTGCTCCATGATGTAAGTAAAAGTTCCAAGGGAATATCTTAGGTAGAATCTTTGACCTAATATTATAATTCTACATGTTGGAATTTAAATCTTAAACTAAACATTATCATGTGGTACAAAAGACCACAAGGTTAAAAAGGAGTTTTGAATTTCTTTCATCGTTGTATTTATAATTAGAAGATTTTGATATTTAAAGATTTTGATATTCTTTAATAGTTTCTATAGGAGGTAAATACATAAGCTTAGGTTTTAGATAAATAAAATTTGCATGATCTAACTATGCAGTCACTAATATGTATTGTACATTATGATATGTCACAAGGGAAATATGCATCAAATTGTCTAAGACTTTCAGATGTGTTAAAAGCCAAACTAGATATATATATTGTATTCTTACAGAAAGAACATTCTCAGTGATAAAGAGTAATCGTTCCGATCTTTATCACTATAGACAGGTTTTACTGTGAAAACAAGCTACACGTTCTCACGGACAAGCACGATGATGTGATCCTGACCATGACAGTCATCTCTAAACCAGAGTAAGGGCATCAAGGCTAGGACCATGTAAATTACGAGTTAAGAACTTTGAAACTTGTGGACCCGCAATCATCTTCACAACCTCCCTCATCACCTTCTTGTTTTTGCTAAAACAATGAACTTTGTTATTCTTCGGTAAGTTCTTAATAACATCCAGCATAAAATCCCACAGTGTCTCTCTTTACCTCCCCATAACCCATCTCGCCAAGAACCGACTATGCCACGACAAAAAGTTGTCACATCTTTCCGGTTTGCGAGCTCGGATTGGATGCCTACAAAGCTTCGACGCTTTGTCTGCTGCTTCAGCAATCTGACTCTCGACATCCATACAGATATCTCTAGACGACGTGCCTTAGCTGTGCTTTTGCGGTGTGAGATTTTGCCTTCATGCACTTGCAGATAATGTATCCTACGGTTGTTAGCAGCATCCTGGCCTCTTCAACATACTGACGAAAATATTTGAAATCACAGTTTATGGGCACGGATGGATGAATTTAGTCTTTGTGGACACTTGTAACACTCTTTATCATATTATTCATATTCAAAAATACTATTTTGATCTCATATGATAATTTTAAGTTTTTCTCGGTTATCATATAATTAATATATCATTAGTCAATTAAAGTAGAATTACTCAATATTGATGATTTCTTCAAACACCCATTTTCCATATGGAATTGACTACCAAGGAAAAGATATGTGTTGAGTTAGTGTTGTAGAAACGTGTTCATCAGGATAGTCCGATGAGAAAGAATAAAGCTCTTTGATGTTAATTACTGAGAAACATCTGAAGCTAATCGGACGAGCAAAGAAAAACATTGAACTCAAAGTTAAACGTTTAGAAGGTGACCGCGTTTTCGGTGACCGAAGAGCAAGTCTTGATCGGTTGATCAGACCGCTTGTCGTCCGTAAGCGAACGTTTTTGCCACGAATGTCTCCATCACCACACACGAACAGATAAATTCTGGTGATAATCCGTCACAATCAGCTTTCTCCGACGATTATGGGGCAAAGTGCACTTCTGGAAAAGGAAAGAAAAATTATAACCGGAAATCAAGTTGGAGAAAATTCAAGAAGAGGATTCGTTCCAGTCTACATGGATGGAGCTGCTGATTAAAAATATTTTCATCCCGTCTCGCTCTTTGGCAACTTCTGAAAATGTAAACAACGTGAAGAACGGAAAAATGAGGCTAATCTCAAGAAAGCCTTATTCTTTTCCAGAAATAGCTCGAACCTCATGACTTTAGACTCAGCCAAGATATAGTGGACTTCGTGGCTTCTGTATACAATATAAACTGTATATAGTGCACTGGAAACAGAATGCGTCTAGGGATGAGATAACGCGGGTTCGAGTCTCTATGGAGACAACATCATAAAAATCATAGAAAAATAATTATGAGCAAGTAGAGATATATTTAAATGAAAAATATATTTAACTTGTATCTGCTCGGAGGGGTGAAAGTTTAAGCAAATTCAAACTGAAGTGTTTAGTGAGGTCTCTTTGAGAATTCATGCACTACTAAACATCCCAAGAGATCCACAATTGGTTACTTCTGAAAATAATCTCGAGAATAAAAACATGCGCACTGAAATACATGGAAGAAACTCAGGTAAACATCCCAAGAGATCCACAATTGGTTACTTCTGAAAATAATCTCGAGAATAAAAACATGCGCACTGAAATACATGGAAGAAACTCAGGTAGGTGATTACGCATACATGTCGTAACAGATTTTCGATGATTATCGTCTAAATTTTGATGATAAAACCTCCATCCGTCAATGTCCATTTAATTATAATTAAAACGATTAAAATGATTTTAATTAAAGATACAATACTACGAAATCCTCACTGCAAACAGCTGGTTTCTTGATCGTTTCAAACATGCATATGAAATGCCATTAATAAGTTTTCAACTATTACAACTCCTTACAACAGTCCACGTGTTAAACAGAACAAAACTGAAATGAATGTGAGCCTTAGGAAAATGTCGATACCAACAGCTGCGCCTTACGAGTAGGTCTAGAACGGGTACGTGCTTCATAAGTAACGTTAACCCTTCTATCCGCGGGTGAGTATCATTCGAATTCCACTAACCTGAATCACTTCTCTTCGAGTTACAGTAACAACTGCCTTCTACCACCCACGTGGATGCACCAGCATCACCCTACGCACCTAAACTGGCCTACTACAACACATCACCTACTGCGTGATCATGAGTTACCCTGGATACCGATGCAAACTTCAACTGCTCGAGGACACGATGAACCATTTACCGGATGACGAATAACGAGTAGGTATTTCGACCTTCAAATTCGAATCCCGTACGGATTTCACTCCAGGATGCCGTTCCGTCACATAATCTTCTTCACGAGTGTGGATGGGCGTTCATTTTTGGTGAGATTGTTGTCAGAGTGAATGCTTGTGAAAATTACAAAGGAAAGATTTTAACCATTGTCCATGGCATGGGGTAGAAGTGCTCATTTATACACGTAAACTTGAATGATGTTGTAAACCTGCGCAGCTTCGGCTTTCGACTCTGAAATGGAATTCTTAGAACTAGCTGGATTTCTTGTGTAGATTACACCCACGCACACGAAATGTCTCACTGGACACGTTACACTCATTCAGTTCGTACTTAATTACAGAGGACGTTCCAGTTAAGGAGGGAATAGCATCTTGCATTTGAAACGAGGAACCATCTGTGTACGTACGTACGATGCAAGTTACCTAGAAATCTAGGGCTTTTGATACATCGACCTGAAGCATACGCATCTCTTTAGAAGTACGAGCTTGTAGACGGTAGGAGTACTTCAGCGGTATTAGGTACGAGCTTGTATGTACACTGCTGAGACGTAGTGAGCACCATGTCATCATGGAATTCGACCGTAATCATCCCAGAGGGGATTAGAGGTCTCCAGCGAGAACTGACGAAGCTGATCAACAATCCCGAGTACAGCGATGTCATCTTTGTTTGCAGTGATGGAATTGAAGTTCATGGTTGCCGCCTGCTGATGAGTGCAAGGTCATCTTTCTTCAGCAAATTGTTTCAGAGCTGGACGGCGGAATCCAGAGAGTCCCACGTTTCGCTCCCGACGGTTTCTTCTTCCGTTTTGCTCATAGTTCTCCATTATTTGTGTACGGGAGAATTACCGAAGGAGGATATACATTGTCCCTTGAGTGCTCTCTCTGACCAGAGAGGTGTGATCACCAAGATGCGTACCTCCGATCCACTTACTTACCAGGTCGGTGGGAATTTCCTACTGAAGACTTCCGATCCACTTACTTACCAGCTCGACTGGAATTTGCTACTGAAGGTCGTGGTTGCTGCGCGTTACTTCATGCTCGATTGTCTCGAAAGTGACATACTGCAGATACTACGGTCGGATTTACGTGCTGTGGCCGGCGGTGACATTGGAATTTTCCACAAACTTTCTGCACTTTGCCAGTTTCCGGAGTTGTGGACCGGTGAAAGCGAGGTCAAGTTTCTGGACGAAATTGGCAGTGAACTGGTGAGATTAGCATCTGCAGATTCTAGTGCGGCTGCGCTGTGCTTTCTGTCTAAGGAAGCCTTGGAGTATTACTTGGCCAAAATCCGGAAAACTTTTGGTGAAGACGAGTTCTGGGAACGGTCGCTCGCCGAGTATCTCAGGCTAAGACATATGTTACTCTGGTGTGCCGTCCAAAATATACGTGACGTCTCCTCTTTCGATCCTGTGTGTTTACCAGGACTTCAGCGTGTTACCGAGTATCTGGGAAAATCTAATCTGACTTTTCCGACCGTCCAGGCCGGCCATGACACATTTAGTGTCGACCGGGAGACTCTTGTAAATGCCATCGAGAAGCAAGATTTGGAACCGTTTCTGGAGACGGTGGAATTAAGCTCCATACACGCTCAATTACTCTTGAGGGTGATAGAGCCTCTAAACATCTTCGACCGTGAGGCTCTACGAGAGGCATTTGTGGCACAAGCCGTGGTGGGCTGCAGAAAGTGGGTGCGGAGGCCTAATTATGAGCTGCATAATTATAATGCCATGCATGCGCCTAATTATAACGGCCTGATGGTCCCGGATTGCGTATTCAGTTTAGGCAAACGGTCCCGGCAGTGGTAGACGTGCATGTAAGAGTATGGGGAAATCTTCGACCAGGTACAACCAGTTCCACTGGAATTCGCGTATAAAGATGGATGACGATCGACGCTGAACAGCTGAGATCGAACTCGTTCATTTTCCTCGTATGCGGGATCGGAGATATAATTAGTACCTTTCCGTGTGGCAGAATTTTAGCCCATGAAACCCTAGGGAGGTATCGCCTGCTATGGGTTTCCATATAGATCCAGTGCTTACTTAGACCTCAGTAGCACCGAAACTCTTAGAAGATACACTTGGATTGCATAGCAGATTTTGACGAATAGCTACCTGTAAGCCATGGCAGATTAATTTGGAGTGATTTTGTTGCTTCCACTGCATTTGTGATTGATTTGCAGCTTTCAGTCTAATCGAAATAGTTACAGTAATTCTTCTCGCGAGTAACACTGTCAAGTTTCCGGATCTTGCTATCATGGATATTTTCAAATATATATGCTTGCTTGGTTGACTTAATCATGGTAAAACGGAGTACCTAACTAGTCAGAATTTGTATCCACATTATTTTTCTTGGAAGTTTTCTCGATGTTTACACGTGTCACTGGTTGTAGTGCGAGGTGGCTTGTGTGCGTTTCGGGTATGAGCCCAAGACTTGCATTTCAGGATTCGAGGAAGAACCTACTATTTTCCAACCAGACAAGAGATAACTTAGGAATTGCATGAAAGAATCTTGGCATCGGTCCGGTCCTGAAGGAGACTTTTGTTTGTAGTGTCGAAGTCATAGACTCTTGACTTTCGTGTTGGGCATTTCGTACAATAGATCGAGGTTTAGAACAAGATGATTCTATAGCCGCCTCCGTAGTCCTTGTTAGTTTTGCTCGTAAGAGGTTTGAAATGGCGGAAACTCTACACGAACAGGCTGGGTATAATTTGCACTCATGACCGATCAGGCAATTATAGCTTCTGGGTCTCTGGTACGCCCCGATTCAAAGAAGATGGTAACATTATCGCTATCGGCATTTCTGTACACTGGACGTGTATGAGGATCGGATGTGAAACCGTTGGCGTTTTCGGAAGGCAATTTGTGGAGTTTCTAAGTGAAGGAAGCTCCTTCCTTGACAAACCGATCTAGACGATGTTTTCGTCCATGGTTCTATTAACACTATCAAATCAATTTTTCTCCCAGATGGTACGGTCGAAGCTATTCCAAAGGTAACTTAGAAACATATGAACTTTCAGATATGCATTATGTATTAAAAGAAAGTAATCATATTTTGGAGATAATGTTCAATGAGTTGGTGCACTGTTACATAAATTTTATATCACCCAACAGATTTGGGAAAGGATTTTCTCTTGCAACTGTCTGTTATAATTAGAAATGTTGAACTTCTCTCTCAATCATTAAATGAAATCTCACTCGAGGAGCAGTGGGTGGAACTGAGCTGGATCGAACTTCTTTCATTTGATGAGAACTCTGGAGCTTTCACCACTTCATGTTTAACTTTCACCACTTCATGCGTGGAAGTATTGTTGCATGTCGTGGATCTAATGCAGTTTAAAGTCGTGATTACTTACGAGTTGGAAGTGTTGGAAGCTCAAGTCATGGAAAACAAACAAAACAGATTGATGATATGATTAGTCTAGATATATACAGTATTGCCAATTAGCCTCATAAACATAATTGTGCATAACCGTATGAATATTGAACCAGTATAGTACCACATACCACGTATATACGAAAGGAGAATAGCCTCTTCGTGGCTCGGGGTGGAAACATGATGTAGAAATTTCATCTGTGATAGCCAATTTTCTCTTGGTAGTTGGTTCCACCCAGTTTCTTACGCGGTTATGAATTGGACGACCGGAAGGAACGAATGTTTATCGAATGATGCTGCAACGATTGGTGTGCTTCTCTACTTGTATATGCAATAGTATGTGGCAGTCGAATAAAACGTCGCTCGTCACCAAAGTGCATTCGTGGTAGTCTGCGTGCAGAGGGGTCGAAGACCAGCTTCACAATCTAAAGATTTATGTGACATGATTATGGTTTTTCATGTGACTCTGAAAGACAGTCTCTTATCTTTCGCAGTACCTACAAGGGAACGCCCTGCAAACTGCAAACTGGAGAGAAGAGCTTCGTAGTAGTCTGCGTGCATAGGGGTCGAAGACCAGCTTGAAAATGTAAAGATTGATGTGATCATGACATGATTATGGTTTTCCATGTAACTGTCAAAGACAGTCTCTCGCTGTACCTACAAGGGAATGCCCTGCAAACTGGAGAGTTTCTGAATGATGTAGGAATCAGAAAAGAGGGAGATTTGTCATTTATTTTTGCAGGTCAGATCTAGACAGATATATGGGTACTGGAATAGACGAGACTAGAATGGTCCGAGGGCGTTCCTATACAGTGGTGAAGCTTTGATACCAGCTTTGAGTCAAGTAACTGCAGAAATCGAGGTGATGCGAAGACAATGAAAGCGAGATAGATGATGTACTATATCAGTAGCAAGAGAGCTTCATCTTCTTAAACTTAGAGAGGAGGGAACTAGTTTTACTTTATAGACTGGTTTGTAATACAGGTTGCATTTGGGTCACATACCAGATGTCTGCAAGTTTAACTGGTTGACCCATAATATAAGCTCTTCCTGTGATCACTATACGCTTTGGATGGAGATTTTGAATCTGACTATCACTGAATTTCGAGATGAATTACAGTTAAGTTTGGGCCCTGCCGAATGCCGAACAGTTACAGCGCTGGATGGATATCTACTAATCAGGAAAGAATCATAATATCCTTTGAAAATATTCGGGAGGAATATTGATAGGCACAATTGTTAGAGAAATACACTAGCGGCGGGCTCTCTCTATGGCGGATGAGGAGACTCACTGAATTCAATAGGTCAAGTTGTAATTAACTATAAGCACTTTTTGATCGTTTCATTATGCATAAGTCATAAGTGCAAACAAAATGATACGTCATTAGTTTAGTTAACACTACACCAGGAACAAAAATTGCATTGTACGATTGAACCAGTTCTATTTACACGTTGTAGAACCTGGGTGAAAAGTGAAAGAAACACTAATAACCATTTGCACCGTGAGAAATAATCGTGAAAAGTAGCAAGGACACGATATCGATGAAAAGAGCAAAGTCAGTACGGATCACATTTGATGATATAAACTTCCAAGTACAATCTTCTACAAGGAAGTGATAGTATCTCCAGTATGTCACGGTAGAGACATGTACAATCGAGCATGAAATAACCAGCAGCAACCACCACCTTCACTAGCAAATTCCAGTCGAGCTTGTATTAAGTGGATGGTACGTCTAGATCTTCAGTAGCAAATTCAGATAGAGCTTGTAATTAAGTGGATGGGACGTCTATAGGAAATGGAGAGAGAATAGATGCAAGAGAGACCAAGTATGTGTAAGCTTGTTTACTGAATAATGATAACAATGAGGTAGGAGACCCATAGACCAAGTATTTATACTTTGGTACAAGGGCAGGCTAGGCTTACAAAACGACATGAGTCCAAATGATCGGAACTAGTTGTTGTACTTATATTCACACTTAGACAGTCTAATTCTAACACTCCCACTCATACTCTAGTTGTTGTAGACTTAACTTTTAATCCTAGTCTTGGTAGAAAGTAGTCCAACTTAGGAGCCTGTAGGTCTTTAGTTAGGACATCTGCTACCATCTCCCGAGTAGGGCAGTACTTCACTTCAATTGTCTTGGATGTAACTTGGTGTTTAACGAAGAGATACCGAATATCTATGTATTTCATCGTGTCATGCAACTTGGACGTTTCTGCAAGCGCTATTGCACTCTGATTATCACAATACAAAGTGGTAGTCTCATTCTCAGCTAGCCCTACATCAGTTCAGAGTTGTCGAAGCCATATTGCTTTTGATGAACATGTGCTGAGTGTCACATACTCAGCTTCAGTACTTGACAGTGCGACAGATTTCTATCTCTTTGACGACCAGCTGATTGCTCCTTGGGAGTAGATGAAACAATTTTCAGAAGTTGAACCGATGTGACCTCCTTCGTCAGCATAAGTGTAGCCAAATAGAGAAATTGGTTGAGACGAGTGCTTGTATTCTAAGTACTGGTCTAAAGTACTCTTGATATAGCAAAATGTGCACTTTATGGCAGTGATGTGTTTTAGTCTTTGGTTAGTCATGTATTGAGATAATACACTAATACTAAAGATTAGATCAAGACGAGTGTAAACGGCAGCCCAGTTGATAGAGCTTGTTGCACTCTGATATGGAGAAGCACATTGCGCCTTCTCTTCAGAAGAAGCTTGACAAAGAATATACTGCAGTTGAATATACATGCAACCTGGACTTTTTGACAGAGAGAAAGAAAAGAACAAATGATAAAACCAATGGAAAAATTCACCAAGGTCGTAGATTTACTGTCCATTTAGTACATAAATTATTCATAATTGATATTAAAATATAATATAATTAAAATATCTCATGAGCTAACTGAGTGGAATATAATTAAAATATTCCATAATTTACACATTTCTTATGGTTTATATCCTGTTCTTTTCCGTTTTTACAAACATGTGCTAACAGTTAACATTTGTATAATTTTTGTATTAATTTTTATCTATTTGATATAATTTTTTTTATATTTATATAATTCTCCGATAACAACAAGCGAACTAAAGTTCCCATCATTCATCCAAAATGCATATGATTGGTCTATTTTTTGAAGGAAATGGAGTTGATAGCAGCTCCTATAGTTGGTAGTAATTGGTTTCACTCTTCACGGTTTTTTAGCCTTGTCTGATATGGTGTAGATATGGTTATGAATTAGGCAGTAAGTCAAAACTGACCGCAAAGATCCCAAGCATGTGTTGTCACGGAAACATTAATACATCGATAGAAAAAGTAACTTTGAATGCACCATCTCCAACAGAAACCAGTATCTGTATATGACAAGTTTTATTCTTAAAACTCATTTTAATTTATGACTAAAGTGTTCCACAAGGAAAAGTTTGGTCATAAATTAAAGCTCCTGGATATCTGCAAAGAATATAGAAATAAGACCTCAGGCATCTCGACCATAAACTCTAACGCTTACTCTAACGACTAGTTGGTAAGGTAAGCAAAGAAGATTAAGTATAGTTAAATACATCGCAGTTAGGAAACACTTAGTTTCAGATGAAACGTTAGAGCATCTACACCGCACATTCTAGTGTTTACTCTAACTATTTGGCACGCAAAGAAATCACACCGGGATCTCTAACGCAAATGTTAAAATAATGCCCGTGTTTTCAGAGGAGTTCACCATCATAAAATAGAATATCTAGTTCTGTATACGTTGAAGCAAATTCATGGTAGGCGTGAATCAGATATAGACAGCTTCTTCATGTGCAGCGCTCTCAAGCCTCAAGTTTTCACTGTATATCACATTATGTTTGAGATAAATTACAATGGAGTTTCTTCTTGAAACCAGGAGTGACAATTTTATTCAACAATCGCAATTATATTACATATACAAATGGAATAGGTTAATTATAAATTACAATAGAGTAGTGAGATATTTAGTTTAGCATGTATCTTGAACTTTCAGTTCGATTAGAGTGTATCAGTAATTTGAGTAACATAGTGACACATGGTTTCGTGCAATACTGTGCATGAATACGTGAAGTGCTTATTCTGTCAGATCGTGATCAAACGGTTTTAAATTTATAGGTTTCATGCACAACATAAACGCGCAACGCAACATACTTGCTACGGTGAAACGGGCAACAAGGTTTCAGTAGATGTATCACACATGGTGATTCATTTTTTTTACCATATATACAGCGTGTGAATCTAGAAGGCATCTACTTGACAACGATGTGGATGGCATCTTAGACAAAATAAAAGTAATAAAAGTAAAAGATCCTCACTAACAAGTAACTTGTCATTGACACATCCACTTTGGTATTAGTGTCTATTTTAAATTTAAAATAAACTGAAAATAGGTCGAGGTTAAGTCTGGTGTTTGCCAAGGTGAACGTTTGATCAAGTTCATGTAAATACCTCTCTTAGAAAGACAAGGAAGGAACACGCGACGCAATGAATAGCAAAGGAATATAACGAAAGAGGTCTTCAGAGGCAATGGATTTCTGACGCACAACCGGAGCCGGTGGTAGGTACAGGTCAGTTTTCTAGCTCCCATTGCTGACTAGGATGCGAATGCGCGGAGAATTCCTAAGTAATCAGTTTATATGAGTAGAGTTAACTCTGTAAGCCTACTTCGGATGCAAAAGGCGGCGTTCCCTGTCCCGCTCGTTTCTCGCCGTTAGAAATTTGCAATAGGTATGCCGAACATCAGTAGCTCTGGCCACCGGGGCTGAATTTCGCTAAGATCCTGGAATGCGCATGTAACCATGTGCTGACTGGCAAGTTCAGAACAACCATGCGTACAATGACTTCGGCATGCGCGAATTAGCGGCATGGTACTCTAGTAGAGGTAATCAGTGTTACTGTACCAAGCATGTGACGGCTGTTGTGGCGGTGAAGTTCGGAGCGACGACGAATTTAAGGGTAGATTCCTGCTGTGGTCCATGGATCAGATCACTGGCATTCATTTGTCTGGTGGTATTACGGACGGGAACTATTGCGTTACTTCTTGCATGCTTCTCTCTAGATCTAATGTGCTACTAACATAACAACCTTATGGTAGCGTTATATCCCTACAGTTTCCGAGCTGCCACGTTTCTTGTATACCGCACCATCAGTTAACAGCATGACTAGGCTTGAGGACATCTGATGTGCCTCCGCTCCCGAACTGCCGTAAGCTTGTATGTGGAGGAGGACCAATTTGCAGTCGCCGATCCAGAAGTCGTGACGGAGAACTCTGAATGAATAGACGAGAGATGTGGGATTCAGAAGACTGACTGAGTAGGGGCTAGTGAGTGTTACGCTTCTACAATAGGAAGGACCAGTTCAGCAATCAGTTCCGTTCAACAAACTTTGAGGTTACACAGGACGAAGTTCTTGCAAACAGTCGCACATGGTTTTTAGCCTTCGATCCTTCAGCTTACTGTTGTGATTACCATGTGAGAGAGAACTTTTATCGTACCAGGAAACAGGAGTCATTAGTGTGCCAGGGAGTGGAACTTTACAAAATTTAGCGGTGTGCGAGGAGTACGTTCTACAGTTAGATAGTCAATCTTCTGCAAGCGTGAAATCGGAAGTTTGGTACGGAATGGTAAAAGATATGCGGGACATAATGAACAGTCCTCAATGTACTGGAGTAACATTTATATGCCAGGATGGAAAGCGCATTCAAGCTTCCCGAATGCTACTGGTGGCAAAGTCTTCAACCCTCAAGAGCATGTTGAGCAATGGCATGGCAGACTCTAAACCGTCAGGGGTTGTATTACTGCCGCAAGTTTGCTCGGGCATGTTTTTAGTGGTTTTGAAAGTTTTGTACACAAGTGAGTTATGGGAAGAAGATCTGAAGTTATCAGTTCCTCCTGATGAAAATGCTAATGTACACGATCATGGACTGACCGAGCATGCCAACAAATGTTCTCCTTTTCATCCACTCAGCATATTTTCTCTATTTTCTCTTGACTGGCGTTTCATGTTCAGGGTTCTGAAAGCTGCGAGGTTCTTCTCGCTCTCTCGTTTAGAAGATATGATAACGAAGAGGTTGTGGCAAGACCTTCCACGCCACAATTTCCATACCGAGAAAAGTTTGAACGAAGTCTCGGAGAGACTAGCAATATTTTATAGCTTCTTTCCGGAACTGAATGTGGGTGCCAGTGGGAATATGATAACGTCTTATAGGTCTTCATTTGGTTAAGGTAATGTTTGAGCACGACCTGAGAGTGACTCAGCTCTGTAATCTGACAGACGAGGCTATGCGTTTTCTTCTGTTTTCCACACGAAATTTATGCGAGGCTGAAACTTGGAGTTCATCTTTCCGAGAGTGTGCGAAGCTATGGCAGCTGATGACATGGTGCATCTGCTCCATTACAGAAGCAAATGCTCCGTGTAAAGAAGCGTCCATTCTATGCTTGGTGGAACTTAGAAGAGCATCGTCAATGTTGATACATCCCGAGGAAGAGAAGCCACTCGGTGACGAATTTTCCAGTGACATTTCTGAACTACGAAAAAAGTTTGCAGCCGAGATACCCAGAAGAAAATTTGAGGGACTGAAAGAAATGATAAATTTGGTTTGCATCCACCCTAAATTACTGATCTATGTGGTTGAGCCTCTGGATATATTCTCGTCGAGCGAACTGAGTGGAGTTCTGCGAGACGAACTGGATAAAACGGATTCGAAGTCATGATCCCAAATCTCAGTTGCAAGTAATAGGCGCTGACAGTCCAAAGATGACAGATTACTCACTGCCATCTGGTAAACTTGCAGTATGCAATGCGGTAATGTGGTGTGAGTATGTTTATGAATGGCAAATTGTGTAGAGCTTCGAACTACTGCAGGGGCAATGGGGTGTGTCCGGATGGTTTGGAAGTTCTACGTTGGAAGTAGGGTTCATGAGTTCAGACAGTATCGGATATTCATGTCTCTCAAAGAGCAGGGATAGTTGGGCAATTAAGGTACGGAGTGATGGAAGGAGCAGATATGAGTGGGGTGAAGAGCTAAAGATGTACGAAGTAACATTTTTCGCTGACGGTGAGGAGACAAACGAGGAACAACTCTCTGACGTCTGGCCACCACAATTGGAGGCGAAATCTCTTAATCTGAGGCTCTTTAGCGTCAGACTAAATCTGGATAGAAGGAAAAGTATTTGTTCATTCTCCTTCGGATCGGATAGACAGGTCTATCGCGTGCCAGGTCTTCTCCTATGTACAGGTTTACAGTATCCGGCTGTACATGTGCTTTATGATGGGAAACGTTTGAAAGCCGAGACACGAATTGACCTTTGTGAAGGATTTGAGTGCAGTGAATATACCGAGTTTAACTCTGATACTGTAAAGCGGAAGAAAGTTGTAGTTACTGATTCAGATTCCTGAGGATTCTTATAAACGAAGATTACTACGAGTTACGAGCTCTTTGCTCACCATTCATTCCGTAAGCGGTGTGTACATTTGAATTCTGGTATTGCCGATTTGCTACAGCTGCTAGAACTGATAACGTTAAAACTAGCTCGAAGCTGCGGTTCAAACTCGCATTCAGTTTTTCTCCGGATTCGCACAGGCGAATTTACAGACTGTGTAATTTCCCTTCAGCGATTCTCTAAAATGTTCCGTTCACTCTGGCACTTTCCCGTTTAGTATTTCTTCTCCCGGTTTACATCCAATCTTATCGAATCACAAACAGGATCATTGCCGGTGCTTTCTTTTATCTCGCTTCTGAAACTGCACATTTCACTTGGAAACCATTACTCCCCGAACATTGGCGTTGGCCACCTCGTGCCTCCCTCCATCCTTTTACAGTGATCGCCGATCTCATACACCAAGTAGCAGTTTCCAGGTCGAGATTATAAGAACATCAGGTGTTACAGAGCCTACCTGTTCCATTGCGTGTTTCCTAGTTCTTATCGTCATGTGTTGTTTTCCTTTGCACATCGTCGTGCAGTCCCTACAAAGAAAGCTGAGTCCTCTATGCTGTTTCCTTGTACATCTCCCTTCGCAACGGGGAGACCTGTTTGTCACTTAAGCGTGGTAAAAAGAGTGCTGCGGGGATGTTGAAGTTCAATTATGGAACACGGGTGATGTACATGGCAAAACAATTCAACAATGCAGTTCTTCTTCTGTTGGTAGTCTTTAAGCCAATTCTGCCAATCGGGGTGCTGGACCTACAGACCGAACGGCTGCTAAATCCCAGGACTGGGCCCGATATATATATATATATGTATATCGAGGACATGCTAGAGGTTGTACCCTTGACCTCACTCCGGTGAGGAAAGCTACTGACCATTCCACTCATCTCCGGGAGATCAATTCGATAACGTAGTGACTCTGTTTTTGCGTTAAAATGTATACCATGCTTCTATTCTTGCAGTTAGCAGCTCTCGTCCTGTCTTTGGTATGTAAGTGAGGCATCTGAGGTTGGACTACCTGGACCGTTCCGAAGTGCATATTCTTTGGCAGAAGCGGAGGTAATGGGCTCTCATGTTGGAACACGAGAAACTGAAGCATATTCAATATGATATGTTTTCTCGAAGGGAAGGAGAAAGTAGGCTAGGTAAGTAGTTGCCGTTAACGTACTCTTAGCTTTAGGGTAATTAGCTAGGCTACTACCTTGTAGCTTTAGGGCAATTAGCTAGGCTGGTACCTAGTAGGATTACATGGCGTTAGTAAGACACCCTACCTGGGTTGGAATCAAAGGGTGGGTTCGTTAGGATACTTCATATACAAAACATTGTCTCAATTAGACAGTTCTCTCGACGTGCAAAGAGAGGAACAAGGTAGAGTTCCACGATAGAGGCTTTCCCGATTAATGGTATAATCATGCAAGTTTTAAGTTTTTAGAAATCCTACACTCTCAGGCCACTTTCTTCTCCCTCGGAGTTAGTTTAAGCAATGGCAAAGTACAATGTTACTATGTCAAACTCAAATCTTAACGGGAAAACTGATTGATGGATGATTGTAGATGCAAAACCACGTCACGACACCATACAAAAACCTAAAGACATTAACGATCTTAAGATTCACTTGTTGTTAACAAGGCAGCTATGATTCCACTCTCCTCAGGCAAGAGAAGCAAACATATCTCTAAAGAAGACAGAGATTTCGTTAGAATCTTACTATCATTCGGTTCAAGAACTGAATGGCCATGTGGATGTAGCTTTGGTTTCGGAAGAAAGGTTTTGCGAAAGCTTACAAATAGCGAATTAGACACGTCATTAACAATGAGACCTTGACGTTACACTACGTATACAATAGACTTTGTTTCCATCTTGTTTAAATTAGATTTATTACATATATTGATATATATATTATATCTAGTTTTTGTTATAGTCAGTATCAAGCACTGTATGAGTACACTTTGGCGAAGAATATTACAAAAAGTGTGATTTCGAAGAAATAGTTTGAAACTCTTCATTAATCAGTTCTGAATATTTGTACTTTTTCATCTTCATAAAAAGCTTTTTCCGCTCATTATATTTCATCGAAGCTCAATACTCTTGCCGAACCAAGTTATAAGTTTCCGTTGTCACCAATTGCTCATGCCACAACAGATAAAGTTGCAGTTTTGTATAGTTTTTACCCTACTTCTACTTTTTATTTTGTCATATTTGAAGATTTCCCTTCATTAAAGTGACTTCATTATGTTATAGTAGCATGTAATATAATGTACAATCACAAATATCGGGTCACCAAGTGTATAACAATAAGGGTGTTTGAGTGTACTGTCAAACCACAAGTACTGTGTTCAGTAACTATGATGTGGCTTGTAAGTGTAATCAAGGTAGGATCGCCTTTCACCTTTTGATTTTGCAACAAGGTCAAGCTTAGAAACCCGGTGCAAATGCATATTAATTACCAGTCTGACAATTAATGGAACAATTAGGAACGTTAATGAATATAATAAAACTGATGTTACGTCGTCTCACCGTTATATCATGTGGGGAAATTCTGGGTCGACGAGCCGTTGTTGAGAAGTCGTGAATGTGGCACTCATATTGACGGTCGCGTAGTTCTTTGTAGTCATTGGACGCCATGCAAGCGGGCTTCGAAGTCTCTATCTCCCGTGCATAGTTTACGGGTGTTTAAGTGTGCTAAGTACCGACTTACGGCACTCTATCGTACCCTTAGTCTCGAGCTCCCACTGCTACTAATCTAGAGTGGTAGTATTGCAAACACGGTTTCTGGTGATCGATTGAATGCTGAAAAGCAGCACGGAGTCCGAAGAGTAAAACTTGAGCCGTGGCCCGTGTACAGGAAATTCAGCAAGGCATCGGTTGCATGTTCAGCAAGCTCTGAGGACTTGTGTGAGATCAGATAGTAGTGAGGACTTGTATGAGATCAGATAGTGTTCATGTTGGATCCGAAGGTGACCAACAGACATCCCGACAGAGTTGTGTGAGACGTCCTTCATCTTAGCAGGATTCTGGAGTGGATATGATGGAACTGTACAGGAAGCTAGCGGTAATGAAGAAAGAACTTCTGCTATTAGATAGCCGACCTGTAAAACTGAAGTCACACTCCTGTTACACAAGGGGGCAGAATTTGGTACCGGAGTTACGAGAAATGGTGAACAATCCTGAATGCAGTGACGTAACCTTTAAATGCGAGGATGGACAGTGCGTTCAAGCTTCTCGCATGTTTTTGGTGGCCAAGTGTCCAGTCCTCAAGAGCATGCTTAGCAACGGCATGGCGGAATCTAAGCAGTCTGAGATTGCTCTACCGCAAGTTTCATCGGACGCGTTTTTAGTGGTTCTGAAGTTCTTGTACACTGGAGAAGTGTGGGAAGAGGATCTGAAGCTATCGATTCTTCTTGATCAAGATGCTAGAGCCCAGGACGATGGACCGATGCATGCCTTCAGTTTTCCTCCGTTCTCTCTAGACTGGGGCTTTATTTTCAGGGTTCTGAAAGCTGCGAGATTCTTCTTACTGGATCAGCTCGAAAGTTTGATGGCCAAGAGATTGTGGCCAGATTTACCTCGCCACATTCTTCATACCGAGGAAACCATAAACCAAGCCACGGAGAGACTACCAATACTCTGTAGCTCTATCAGGGAACTGAACGTGGGTTTCACCGGGAAGGTGTTATGCTTTATGTTACTCCAGTTGATTAGGATAATGTTTGAGCACGACTTGAGCGTAGCGCATCTCCGCAATCTGTCTTTTCAGTGTATGCACGTTTATCTGTTTAACACGCGAAGCCTCTGCAAGGATGAAACTTGGCGTTTATCCTTCCCAGAATATATGAAGTTATGGCGACTGCTTACGTGGTGCATCAATTCAACGTTAGACAAGAATGCTCTATGCAAAGAAGCTTATATTCTAACCATGGTGGAACCTAAGCGGGCCGCCTCAGCCTTGTTACATCCCCCAGAACAGAAGAAACTCTGTGAAGAACTTACCTGTCTTCATTCTTTACTTCGACAGAAGTTTGTCGCCAGGTTACAGAGGGGAAATTTTGAGAGACTGAAAGGATTTATCAATTTGGTTTGCATCCACCCTGAGCTACTGATTTGTATCGTGGAGCCTCTGGGCATATTTTCATCGACCGAACTCAGCGAAGTTCTACGAGACCAACTAGTCAGAGCTTCAAGATGGAGGAAGCGGATCGAAGTTCATGACCGCAAATGCCAGTGGCGTGTTATGGACGCTCATATTTCACAGCTTGCGACGGATTACTCGTTGCCATCAGGTAAACTTGCAGTAGGGACTCTCGCAATGTGGTGTCACTATGCTTATGAGTGGGAAATAGTGCAGAGCTTCGAACGTCTGCGGGCCAATACCCTATGGGGTGCGTCCGACCCAAGTTTTGTTTTGGAAGTGGGGTTCTTGAGTTCGGTGCCTGGGGAGAGTATCGAATGTTCACGCCTCTCGGAGAGCAGGAAAGGTTGGGCTCTAAAGGTACAGACTGATGGGGTCGCGTTTTTTGCCAATGGCAAGAAGGTAAGCGAGGGGCAGCTCTCAGGGATCCGTCCTCCACCAATGGAAACGAAATCTAACAAGATGGGGGTCTATCGTGTCAGACTAAAGCTGGACAGAAACAAGAAGACCTTCTCATTCTCATTCGGACCCGACGGACAGGAACGCCATCTAGTGTGTGATAACCTCTGGACTGGATTACTCTTCCCTGCTGTTTATGTGTCCTACGATGGGAAACGTTTGAAAGGTGAGACACGTATTGATCTTTCCCAAGGATTTCAGTTCAGTGAAGATGTAGAGTTTAACGTAGAGACCGCAAAGCGCAGGAAAGTTGTTGCGGATTCAGGCGATTCCTCTCAACTGAGATAAGTAAAAGTACGCTCCTTGTCCACACTCGTTCAGTAAGTGGGGTGTTGCCACTGGTATCCTGGTATTGCCATTTTGCTACTGCTAAGCTGATCGCTTTACTCTGGCTTGAAGGTGTATTGATGCTAACTGCAAGCACGAATGTTGCCTCCATCCTCGCGAGGGAAAATGATATCGCTGAACTCGTGATTTGGGTCCCTGATGATCACCTAGCTTCAATCATGCTGCAGAGTAATCTTCGTCGTTTAATTTCAACCTTCTCGACTTTCAAGCTGCGAGTCGAGTTCGGTAGGTGAACTTCAGCGATATGGGTCCACAAAGAGGCGAATAGTGTGTTTTCAGCAGTTAAGTTAGTGACTGATTTGACCCAGAAGCTGTGATGCACGACCGGTCTGTGATGTTGCGAGTCGGTTATTTTGGTGCCTCCTGACGTCCGATCTCATTCGACATCCCTGTTCCACGCGAACCAACGGACTTCGAGTGAATCCTACAAAGCTGAGGGTCTAATTTTGTACAGCTTGACGAGATCCTTCACTCCAACCAGACCCTGTAGGGCAAAGCGACAAAGCAAAGTCCTATGAGCAAATGGAAGATTAAGTGAAGAAGCATAGACCACCCCACATGGAGGTGACGATTATAATTATACTGAATCAAATAGGATTCAGTCGACAGTAATAATTTAATCGTTCTCATGTGCAATTAGACTTGTTATATCCAGCCTGGCTAGTAACTGTGATGTCACTGTCTGCTACCCATTAGCTAACTAAAGACACTGCGCGAGCAAGAATTCGTCACAGGGTACTCTGCCAGCACGAGGTTATGAACCGAATACTCTGTGCAAGGAAAACTCTTACCAGCAAGAACAGTTTTGGACCAACTTTCTGTAAACCCGCGGACTGCTGACAGTGAAATGTTTGAAGGCGATAGAGCACCTTTCATCGCTGAAGTTACGGCCGAACCATTTGCAAGAAGATTAGAGGCGTTACCTCTCAAGCAACATCCCGCAGCTCGTATGCGAGGTTACAGTAGTACGTTTTCCAGAAAGATTGGTACAAAAACGGAGACGAACGTAGATTCGGACAGCCTTTCAGTTCCGTTCTGACCTAACATGGCTCTACTCGGAAAATTGCGACAAAAACATGTGTACACGGATCCAGGAGTAGACAGGGATGCGAGGTGGAACAGCCACCACACTCTACAGAACTGGCAGAGGCGTCCTTCACAACTTGTGCAGAGTTGAGGATCGCAGGTAAGTGAATTATAATTCACCTCCTGTAGGTAACAGTGCGGAGTACCTAGAGAACCATAATGTTTGAAGATGGACGAACTACTAAAGAAGAAGAGACTTCTTTGTCTTCGATTGTAGTACAGGGATTTTGTGCGAACTGTTCGTAAGGAATATGTTTAGGAAGCATATTCAGCAGCAGCTCATGTCGTGTAGATGATTGGTTCAAACATCTTGTTGGAGGTGATGAGACAGATGATCGTCGATCTCGAATGCAATGAGGTTCCTTTCGTGTGTGAAGACGGAGGGCATACTCAGGCTTCTCGCATCATGTTGTTAGTGGAAAGGTAGTACAAACCATTTCGTCCTTTCTCCTTTTGTATTTGTCCGTGGGTTATTTCTGATAAACCATCGATCTTTTCCCGGTAAACCACTATCTAGGTTCGGAAAATTGATAAACCACAGTTTGAGTTCGGTTCAGCTCAGAAAATTGATAAACTACTGTTTAGGTTTTACTCAGTATCGAAAAACTGATACGCAATAAGACTCGAGAGGAAACAAACTTCCATTGATTAGTAGTAGATGCGGGGAATTTAAAAAGAAAGGTTTCATGAACCTCCGGAGGGGCATGGTTTATGTGACAAACCACACTCTCTTGGCAAGACCTCGGGAGAACGGTTTATTAACACAAACCACTCCCTCCAGAAGTTCATGATATGTGGTAAACCACATTCCCTCGACAAAGCCTAAGGAGAGCTTAGAAAACATTTGTTGAATATTAAGGTAGTTACTTCCAGTCGATGTAGGTTCGTGTTTTATCGAGCCTAAATAATGATGTATTAAATAAACAATGGTTTATAAATCTTCGGAGTCTAAATACAAATTAGAAGTTCTCTTCGATAAGGATCACTTTACTAGAATCGTCTTCTCAAGTACATCAATTTCTCAAATTTCTCAAATTTGTCATTGTTCTCCTCTCAGCAATATACGTAATCTCCTCTTTGATCTCTTAGTCTTTTCTTCCTAGTCTACTCATCGTCAATATTACGCTGTCGTGTCGTGGACCGGCTCTTATTTGAAATTCAGATTTCGATGCTTGTCGCTCCAAAGACATTCATGAGAAAGACAAACTAAGCCCTAGCTTATGGACTTTTGGCATCATTTCAGATCTCTATTTTTATCGCATAGATGGGTAGAGCTATTTATCAGTTTTCCATAGGCATTTTGTCTATTTCGTTTGGATGCCTAGAGGAGAAGTTACAAGACTCGAAAGATGAAGAAAACAAGCTAAGCCTTAGCTTATGGACTTTTGGCACAACTTCGGATCTTCGCTTTTATCGCATCAGTGGATAGAGCACTTTGCCAGCTTTTCATAGGCACTTTGTTTACTTCGTTTGGACGCCTAGTGGAGAAGTTATAGGACTCGAAAGATGGGAAAAACAAGCTAGGCCCCAGGTTATAGACTTTTGGCGCAACTTCGGATCTTCCCTTTCATCGCTTCAATGGGTAGAGCTCGTTGTCAGCTTTTCATAGACACCTTGTTTACTTCGTTTGGACGTCTAGTGAAGAAGTTATGCGATTCGAAAGAAGGAAAAATTAAGCTAAGTCTTAGTTTACTTGTTGACTGATATTTGAGACTTCAGGCGTTATATCAAAGACGCATGGGGCCTGCTTCATGATTAGGACAGAGAACTTCGTACGTACAGAGACTGACACAAGGGGGCAGCTTAGGGACTAACTGGCATCTGCGATCTGCCGATGAACGATTTGAGGATTTGAGAAGTCCAATACACGCGCGCAAGGTGTCATTGGGTTTAGATCTGTGCAGGCTACGCACAGGGTAAGACTGTTTGGGAAGAGATGGATCGGGGGTGTGTACAGAGGGAAATTGAGACGCAGGAGAGAGATTTGGAGATTTCAGTTATCTGTGAAGGAGAGTTGGACCGTTCTGACCGTTCCGGAGTCCAAACTTGCTGTCCTTGGATCCATCGAGATCAGAACACCGAGTTCTACAGGAAATTGAAGACGATACCAAGTTTCATCGGACGGTTCAGGAATTCTGAGTGAAATTGGCTCGCAGGGAAGCACTTGCGTCAGGTTTTTCATCGTCTGTGACCTAAAATTGGGTTGTTCTTCGCGATCGGTGTGCCAAGCTCTTCGTTCTTGGTGCCTACGCGATCAAGGAGTCTTCATCTACGCATAGGAGACAATACGTGGATTGGATTGTTGGTTTGGGTGAGGTGAGCGAGTTTGAGCCACAGGGAGTCTATTTACGTTAGTTTTTTGCAACCTGCGACCAAATTTCTTACTTTGTCGAGTTGAGAGTCTTTCTTGGGGAGGGCGGACCTCCTGACTGTGATCGGTCAGAGAAAAATGACCAGAAAAGAAAATAGGTTGCTGCTGACGATGTGATCTCAAAACACTGCTCCTTGTGCTCACCAATTACAAAAACAAGCACTCAAACACACCCTGGGTACACACATAGGTCTCTCAAGATTCAATTAACTTTATTACAGTGTCGTCTGCACCACCAATTTCTCCAACTGTACAGAAAATCTCTCTCTTCCTCTCCTGCGCACCTGTCTTCACCCGTCAAGCCAAAAGTCTACCCAGTACGTCTCAATCTGAACCTAATAGAGAAATTCGGACCCCTGAATCTTATTCCTCTCCTTGCCCCAACTGAAACTCTCAGAAATCTGATCCAACGTCGATCAAAAGTCCCCTGTAGATTTCCAAACGATCTCTCAATAGAACTGTCTCCTGAGAGTAATTTCTCCCCAGAATAGTTTATTTAAACAACGTCCAAGCCTAAAACTCATGCCTCTCTCTCTTACGATGCTCTCCCAATTCAATCTGTCAGCAATTTGATCTTCCCCTAGCTTCTTAGCTTCTCCTACGTATTCCGCTTCCGCCCTCTCAGAAAACCTTCCTTTCCAAAAAAACTGTCCCCCCGATCCCAAGTCGCCGCAGGTATTTTACCTAAAAGTAAAGACCCCAGCTTAAGCTGCCCCCCTGCTGTCCTTATGCGTACATAATATTCAGCAAAAGTTTCCCGTGCCCTCGATGCCATCTTGATGCCACCCTGAATATACTACAAGCCATCCAATGTAGGCCGAAGCCCCAACACTTATGAGGCTGCCCCACAAGGCTCACAGCCCCCCCATATGCGCACCAGGTATCTCCCATAGTATATTCAGGATGGCATGCGGAGGCTTAGGCCAGGGAGCCCACGATTAAGAGAGATACCGGTCTCCCGCCCCTAGATATGCAGGACGTGGCTGCATATCCAACATAGACTCCCTTCCAGGAGGCCAACATGCCGGAATAGGAACCAGAGGCCAGGGGGGATTGATCCTGAGACCACTTCCCTCCTAGGGAGGCGCCCTATCACTGGGATGGCCTTTGGTTCCGTTCAAGAAGGTAAAAACTTTTGTACATATGTTTACCTGAAGAAATTTTTCTGTAAGATCTTTACTAGTCTTTCCTACACTAACTTCTTTATACAACTCCGTTTTTAATGAACAAGGAGTCAAAACTATAGTATTTGTGAACACCTACACGCTCACGCTATCCGATTCTGAGTTCGAGTCACGAACCAGAATCGACAGATTTCCCTCTTTCACATATTTCACAGCCTAAAACTCGTACTAACTATTGCTTAAAACACTTTCTGTCAAAACTAGAAGCATGAGGTCGCTCTCCTCGTCGAGCTTTGCATTCTGGTGTCTCTCGACTCCTTTAGGGGTGATATTCTAACCCAAGCTTGGGGGCAGCTTGTCAAGCATAGCCCCAGCTTAGCTCCTGCCTAGCTTGTTAAGCTGCAGGGCAGCTTCCTTTACACAATATAGAAAAAAGTCTCTTTGCAATACTTTTCACTGTATAGACCTATGTACAATACGACATTCACCCCCTCCAAACCTGCACATCCTCTGGTATGTGCCAATCCATCACCGATCCTCGTGGTCCTCCAAATCGTCCTCGCTCTCTTCGATGTCTCAGAAAAGTCTTCATTTGCTCCTGTCTGCTCTGAACCTAAGAACTCAGCTAGCTCCACAGTCTCCCCTCTCTTCTTGAATAACTTCACTCGTTTCCCTGCAACTGGAAGCCTTAAAGGCGTGCCATCTAGCTCTTGCAAGGAATAGGTAGCATTCTGATGTACATCAGAGACAAGGTACGGGCCAAACCACCTTCTCGAAAACTTTGAATTTTAGAGTGTTGGTTCTCCAATGTACTGTCGTATACCAACACCCAGTCTCCAACTTGTATCGGTTTTGGTCGAAGTCTATGAGTCTTATCAAACCTCTCCTTGTTCCCAAGTTGAGCCGCCTTCAACCGTCGCTGCGCTTCAGCGAGATCCTCCTCTCTGCATTCTAGCTGTCTGATTCGTAGTGAGAGAAGCTGCACACGGTTCACATTGTCCTCCCATGGCAAGATAGCCCAGGTAGGAAAGTCCTCTTCTGCTGGCATCATCGGTTTCTGTCCTAGCATTAACTCAATAGGCATGTACCTTGTAGTAGAACAATGAGTTGTTCTATCTGCCCATAAAGCAAAAGGGAGTAACCTAGGCCACTCTCTATGCTTACCATCACACGCTTTCACCAAAGCCTGAACTATTGATGGATGTCCTCGTTCGCTCTTGCCAATCCCCTCTGGATTCATCGCAGTAGTAAGCATGAGCTTCACACCATATCGAGCAAAAAACTCTTTCGCTTCCGTACCACGTAGTTCTCCCCTATCTGCACGTAGCCTTCCTACAGACCCATATCTACAAATAATATCTTCAAGAACAAACTTACATATCCCCTCTGTGGTCTTCGTCCTCAAGGCTCGCCCTTCTACAAAGTTGGAGAGATCCTCACGAGCCAGAACCAAATATCGCATGCCCCATAACCCCAGAGGCATTACCACCAAGTCGAGAACCCACTGGAAGTGAATGCAAGGCGGATAAGTTGGCACGAGACCGTCTCTATACCGGATCTTTGAGTAGAACTGACAATGCAAGCAAGAACTGACGTAGTTCATCACATCTTGATACAGACCTTTCCACCAATATCTTTCCTTCAGCTTGACGTAGGTAGCTCAAATCCCTCGATGTCCGGCCCATAAGGTATCATGGAACTCTTTCATTAGTTGCTGCTTAGTCTGCAGATCGTCCACTACTCGTATGAACATCCCATCTCTCCTCTGTGGCCGTCTCCAAAGATACCCATCATGCAGAAGATAGTTGTAAGCTTGTTTCCTTATCTCTCTGAACTCTACTTTACTCCATCTCTCTTGCCTCTCCAACAAGCTCAGATAATACCTTATGTCACGAAGTCTACCTGTGTAAAGCTCCTCTCTAAACATCAACGGCTCCAAGTTCGTAGCCCGTCGATTAACCTAACACTGAGCATCCTTTCTCTCCTCTTCCTCAGCTTCTGAAATCATGACATCCTCGTCTACAAATCGAGCTCTTGATAACATGTCTGCGACTATATTCTCCTTTCCTTTTATATGCTTCAGCTCTGGATTCAAACTTCTAATATAGGCAATCCAACGTAACATCGCTATGTCTGGCGTGCTACAGTTGGATATCATGCCTAGTAGAGGTAGACAATCCGTTTCTAGAACTACATGAGCACCAATCAAAAACTCACGGTCTGTCTTCATCGCTGTCACCGCTCCCCACAACTCACGCTTCACCTGAGGATAATCTCGTTGCCTGTCTGTCAAGATCTTAGCTCCAAACCTAGAGGTAAACCGCATACCATCCGCATCATCTTGACCTATTGCCCAGCCAATCGCCTTTGGACTAGTATCTACTGTGACCATGACAGGTCTCCCACATCCGTAGTCTACTCTTCTTAGAACAGGTGGAGACTGTAGAGCCTCCTTCAGCCTATTCATAGCTTCTCGATGGACTGAGGTCCATGCAAACCTCTTACCCTTCCTCAATGATGCATACAAAGGCTCAGCAACATGGGCATAATGAGGAATGGATAAACGATAAAATACACAAGCACCTAGAAAGCGTCGAACCTCCGTGATATTTTTACAGTCTGCCATCCTAGCTATAGCTTCAACCTTCTCGGGGTTTGGTCGCCTTATGCATCGCATTCTGCATATGAGCCACCGAGTTCGTCGCTCCTTGTGGAAGAGTACACATCCGCATCAATCCCAGGGGCGTACGCATAGTAGTTAAATCTCTACTCTCCACAGCCAGCTGGAACTGATCATAACCAGAATATAGATCTCCTATCGAATAAATAGCTCTCCCTGCAAATGCCTCTGCTACCTCTTTCTCAGTACAGATTTGTACTTCGCATGGACATCTGCTTCTTGAGGGAGTGCACACCAACAACTTGCTTCTCTCCCTTCATTATTCTGCATCGGATGAGGAAAGAACTGCATGTATGTAGCAATCTCCTCATATATGCATCGAGAGTGGATAAGGATCACCGTCACACTATTTTTCCCTTCCACCAATCCACTCACATTATCTAACCAACCGACAACTGACTGTATAGACATAAACTCTTCAAACAACCCAGAAACCACTTCGTCTTCAGGTAGAACTCCTACACGCCACAACTCTGATATCTGTTTCACCACCCATCTTTTTGTATTTTTCCTCATATCTTCAACTCTTGTAAATCGACTCCAGCCATCTGCCTCAAACATCAGCAATCCGGACTGCCAACTCTGTACACCACACCTGTCTCCAGACCTTTGTACATGTCTTGCTTCCAACTCCGACGGGACCTCAACAGTAGGTTCTACACCCATGTCTTCCCGCTCTACAGGAGTGGACTGCGAAAACCCTTACATCTCTTCGTCTGAGAATCTCTAAGAGTTTGTCGGTTCCGTTCATGTCTTGAACGAACCGTCAAAAATTGTACTGAGTACTTGTCATCAGGACTCCGAACTCTGGCATAATGAGACCCATCGTTCATCACCTTTGTCTCCATTCGAACAGCGGTGATGTATGGTTGGCCCAGTATGACAGGATAGGAGGCAGACGACTGTACAAAGAAATGCTGATCAACCTCTACATCTCCAATCTTCACACGCATATTAGGACAAGCTCCGTATAACTCACCCTTTTGATTATTTGCCGCACGGAGTACCCAACCATGATTCCTTTCGATTGGCCACTGCCCCTTCTCATACACCTCCTTGGAAATGATGTTGATCTCCGACCCGTGATCCACAAGTGCAGGTACTGGCTCAGAAAGTCCCCAAGTCGAACCTGCGTCTCAGTTGTCGCTCTTGCCCAGTGCTTTTCTTTGAAATCGCTGTCCGCGCTTGACATATCCTCCTCATACTCTTCATCTTCATTCTCAATAACAGCAGGACCAGCAACCCATGCCTCATACTTATCACCTCTGAACGGATCAACACCAATAGCATCTACTGCCCCAACCATCTGACTATTTACTTGTTCAGTCAATACTTGTCTCTTTCTCTTCATGATGTCTATTATCAACTCATGAAACTCTCTCTTTGCGATACCAAGCACTTCACGAAGAGTAAACTCAACTCTAGCATCCAAAATGCGTTGCTCTAGAACAGCACGCAAGTCTGTTGTTGTTTCGATGTCTGCCGCTAACTTGTAAGCTGGAGCTTTCCCCTTCTCCTGCGCTGTAAACCTCTTTCCTCGTACTCTATCTGTAGCAGTAGTCTCCTGTGGCAAATCCTGCACACCTTCCATAGGGTCTACTGTAGGTGGTGGAGCTGTAGAGGTAGAAGGTATATCCTCTGCAGCAGGAAATCTACCAGCTGGTACAGATGGTGATGGTTCCGCTGCTCTCCTCCTCGTAACCCTCCGACGGTCACCATCCTCTGGTACCCCTGCATCTAAATCAGAAGCATCCCGTCTTCTTTTATCTTCCACCATGGCATCCTGCTCACTGCTCACTTCTAAAAATGCTCGAATAGAAGTTGCATCCACTGGGTCCCTCCATCCAGTAGCTCTCCTAATGCTTTCAACACCTCTCTTCATCATTTCAACTGAGACCTCATTAGCCTGCTCAACCATAGTTGGATTAGCGCGCACCTCAACCTTCCCAGTATACACATCAGCCTCTGCAGAACCCGCAGTCATCGCTGTAGTATTCGCGCCAGTAAGTGCTGGAAGAGAACTCCTCATTCCTCCTCTCCCAAAATATGTGTTCAGAGGCTGCCCCGTGGCGGTTAAATACAACCTGTTATTCTGATAGTTGACTACGCCCTCTCGCAAGGCAACCGCCAAGTCTTGACAGTCTCCTCTGAGATGATCTGGACTGTCGCACCAAATACATCTCCTGGTAAAGGTTCCTCCTATAGGTAGAGCACCTGGTGCAACTGGTCGTTGGTCTCTCCTCAGGTCTGCCATCTCAACCCTCAAATCTCTCAGCTGTTGAGTGAGTTCTTCTATCAAGTTATGTTGATTTCGATTCTCAACAGGTCGCTGCTGCTGTCTAGGTCCTCTCTGTGCTGGATTAGGTACTACAGGCGCTTGAGGTACCACTATAGGTGCTTGAGGAACCACTATAGGTGCCTGAGGTATTGTAGGAGGAGCTACATGAACTGGAGGAGCTACTCTCTGCTGCTCTGGTAAGGTTTCTAGCTGTAACACCATCCTACCACGACGTTGCCTAGCAAGGGTAGATACTGCTTCTTCCACTCTCCTCCGATCAGATGTAACTCCCCCTTCAGTCCCTCGATCAGCCAACATGAAACAAAGTCTATCTGCTGTGAACTCATCCAGAGCCCCCAAGAACAACTCCGTCTTCCTAGCATCCAGCGTCAACTTCTCTAGACCAGAAAGCTGAGAGTATCTCTTCTCAAACTCACGAATTACCTCATTCAATCCCATGGAACGTCCAGGTTGACGCTCTATCTAGTCCATGAGAGTTCTTCTGGTGACTCTTTCAGAGTCCTCTTCTAGAAACTCTTCTCTCAATGCACGCTCAAACAAAGTCCACCCACCTAGATGTCTTCTCTGTAAATTTCTCACCTTCTCTCTCAGTTCAGGGACAACAGTCAACTCAAAGCTCAGAATTACCTCAACTTCAGGTGCCCTGACCAACTCCATCTCACCCACATACTCCCGTAGGTACCTAGTAACATCTCTTCCATCAAATCGTCCACACCGACCAACAATTGCTTGTAATGCTCTTGTGGACTTCTGCTCAGCTCCCCCAATTGCAGGCTGCTGCTGAATCAAGGCAGCCAACGCCTGAAGAATCTGAGACGTGTCTACAGCAGGCTGTGTTGTTGCTGTTGGAACCACTGTAGGCCCTCCTTGAGAGCCAATTCCATCTTGACCAGGAGTCCCTTGAACAGGAGCACCTTGAGCAGCAGCTACACCTTGTACGGCAGCATTGTGATCCATCTTCTCAATTCAGTCAATTCTCCAAATCAATCACCCCAATAGCTCTCAGTGGAAGCACCAGATGTCGAGTTGAGAGTCTTTCTTGGGGAGGGCGGACCTCCTGACTGTGATCGGTCAGAGAAAAATGACCAGAAAAGAAAATAGGTTGCTGCTGACGATGTGATCTCAAAACACTGCTCCTTGTGCTCACCAATTACAAAAACAAGCACTCAAACACACCCTGGGTACACACATAGGTCTCTCAAGATTCAATTAACTTTATTACAGTGTCGTCTGCACCACCAATTTCTCCAACTGTACAGAAAATCTCTCTCTTCCTCTCCTGCGCACCTGTCTTCACCCGTCAAGCCAAAAGTCTACCCAGTACGTCTCAATCTGAACCTAATAGAGAAATTCGGACCCCTGAATCTTATTCCTCTCGTTGCCCCAACTGAAACTCTCAGAAATCTGATCCAACGTCGATCAAAAGTCCCCTGTAGATTTCCAAACGATCTCTCAATAGAACTGTCTCCTGAGAGTAATTTCTCCCCAGAATAGTTTATTTAAACAACGTCCAAGCCTAAAACTCATGCCTCTCTCTCTTACGATGCTCTCCCAATTCAATCTGCCAGCAATTTGATCTTCCCCCAGCTTCTTAGCTTCTCC
The DNA here is from genome assembly GCA_036924285.1 of Asterella californica. Classification (NCBI taxonomy): domain Eukaryota; kingdom Viridiplantae; phylum Streptophyta; class Marchantiopsida; order Marchantiales; family Aytoniaceae; genus Asterella; species Asterella californica. Next base: position 24,031,465 of record JAYKYS010000006.1, on the reverse strand, counting down.
TGCGTATTCCGCTTCCGCCCTCTCAGAAAACCTTCCTTTCCAAAAAAACTGTCCCCCCGATCCCAAGTCGCCGCAGGTATTTTACCTAAAAGTAAAGACCCCAGCTTAAGCTGCCCCCCTGCTGTCCTTATGCGTACATAATATTCAGCAAAAGTTTCCCGTGCCCTCGATGCCATCTTGATGCCACCCTGAATATACTACAAGCCATCCAATGTAGGCCGAAGCCCCAACACTTATGAGGCTGCCCCACAGGACTCACAGCCCCCCCATATGCGCACCAGGTATCTCCCATAGTATATTCAGGATGGCATGCGGAGGCTTAGGCCAGGGAGCCCACGATTAAGGGAGATACCGGTCTCCCGCCCCTAGATATGCAGGACGTGGCTGCATATCCAACATAGACTCCCTTCCAGGAGGCCAACATGCCGGAATAGGAACCAGAGGCCAGGGGGGATTGATCCTGAGACCACTTCCCTCCTAGGGAGGCGCCCTATCACTGGGATGGCCTTTGGTTCCGTTCAAGAAGGTAAAAACTTTTGTACATATGTTTACCTGAAGAAATTTTTCTGTAAGATCTTTACTAGTCTTTCCTACACTAACTTCTCTATACAACTCCGTTTTTAATGAACAAGGAGTCAAAACTATAGTATTTGTGAACACCTACACGCTCACGCTATCCGATTCTGAGTTCGAGTCACGAACCAGAATCGACAGATTTCCCTCTTTCACATATTTCACAACCTAAAACTCGTACTAACTATTGCTTAAAACACTTTCTGTCAAAACTAGAAGCATGAGGTCGCTCTCCTCGTCGAGCTTTGCATTCTGGTGTCTCTCGACTCCTTTAGGGGTGATATTCTAACCCAAGCTTGGGGGCAGCTTGTCAAGCATAGCCCCAGCTTAGCTCCTGCCTAGCTTGTTAAGCTGCAGGGTAGCTTCCTTTACACAATATAGAAAAAAGTCTCTCTGCAATACTTTTCACTGTATAGACCTATGTACAATACGACAACGTGGTTTTGGAAGGAGAACTCCAAACGGCTTGTTTGGAGTCTCGTTGGGTTCGTGATAGCTAGATCTACCTGCCAAGGAAGACAAATATCAGATCAAACGATCCGTTTGAGCGGTGTGGGCGGTTTTTAGCCGCAATAGCAGTTTTTGAAAGTTCGGTCACCTGCAACCGACGATATCTCAGTTGTTGGGATACTGAAGGTTTCTTGGATTAACGGAGTTAGTGGAGGAGACCTTATCGACATCTGAAGTCCGTTCGACGAAAGGAGGAAGTTCACAGATAGGCTTTTTCGGTTTCTTCGCTACGGGTTTTGCTCTTTTGAGTTCGTTAGAGTTCTGGTTGGTTGTATACATCTTGTGGTAGCTAGCTTTAGCTAAGAGCTTATACATGGATGTGGTTTGGACTGGGTTTGGATCGCGTGATACTGCTGTGGCTATGTTTGTTAGCAAAGGAAAGTTTCTTGCATTCACAAGTACGGGTACTCTCTTTCAAGCCAACATTGGTAAAGAAAGGATGAAGAAGTTTGTGGATGATTACTCTGCGGCACATGCAGTTGTAGCTATCGAAGCTACAAGTTATGGTGCTAGAGTGGAGGAGATTGAGCATGATCTCCATATGGATGATTTGGATGAGCACGTGGATCCAGACGAGTTCAAGTTGGATACTGCATCCACGATGCAGTGTGAGAAGAAGGACCAACGAGATACTTCTTCAGGGAAGCTAGCTCAGGAGGATAGTGTTCAACAGGAAACTATTCTTCTTGTACAGGCAATGGAGGACGATCCTTCACAACCGGAGGAGATGGTTGAGGTGCAGATAGCGGACATGGTTGATCTGGTTGCGAACATACAACAACCAGATACTGGTACAGTGATGGATGTGGTTGATCTGATTGCATGCAAACAACAACAAGATATTGGGGTTATGTCGATGGATGCGAAGGGAGATTGGGAAGAGAGCATTCGAGATGCGCATATTGGGTTCTTATCACAGGAGGGTTTGAGTGCGACTACAAGAGAAGTCCATGATGTCATCATCGACATCATCAAGGACGGACCTGCAGAGAGTGAACTGTAACGACCTATGTTACACATAGGAAGTTTGTCTATTAGTAAGGTGTTTAGTTATAACTAAGTGTTGAGAATGTTTATTTGCTGCCAAAGTACTTTAAGGAGGTATCAAGTTAGTCATGACTAGCTACAAGTTAGTTATGGTTAAACTTAGCTGTACTTTTGGCAGAATTCAGATATTTGCTAAAGAGTGAGCACTACTATCTTTTCATCTTGTCTAAAAAATAGAAAGGAGGTGGAAAGTATCCCTTATCTCCTTTTTGACTTGATATTAGTGGTTGGATTAAAGTTGTGGACTTTGTGGGCATTAAAAACAAGAAGAATTCCACATGTTTCCTTTTTAGTGGGTCCTAGTGTAGAGGGAGGTGGAAATTTGAGATTCCTTGAGAATATTCCAGAATCCTTCTAGAAGTTGTTGACTTTGAAAGAATAAGCCCATGTGAAAAGATAAGAAGCCCATGTGATTAATACTTTTACCTTAAGTAATATCTTAGTAAAACCCGGTAAAAGTAGTTACGGCTGAGTTACCGGGGGATACCAAAGTAAAAACCTAGAATGTATAAATAGAGGAGTAGAGAAGAGCTCCTCATCCTTGTTTTCACATTGTCGTAATGACAACTTGAGTAATATAGAGAATGTGGGATATTTTTAGCATGTGAGAACTTGAGAGACGTCGTTAGAATGGAGGATTTTAGTTGATGTTTTTAAGGAGATTTTTAGTTGATAAGTTTGTGGGTGTATGAATGAGTGAACTTAGCATTTTTCTCTTCAAGATTCATGGTGTGCTTCCATCAAAGCCATCAGAGATGACCCCTGAGTGAGAGACAGGCTCGACATTTGCAGATTCATCGGTGACGATCGTGGAGATTGAGCGATCGAGGGGGGAGAGTTGATCGATGAGATCATGGAAGGTTTACATTTTTGGTTCCTTTGCTGGGACCTCACTTGAAGGGATCATTGAAAATGTTTAGAGTTCAGTTCTATATTTGACAAAAAGAGATTATGAGAGAACACATGGAGAGAACGTTGGGAGGAGAGAGAGTTAACGCGATGTTAGCAACGTTAGAACCTTTCGTGTATCCCGTAGTGATATATGACGCGTTCGAAGTCATTCTTTACATCTTGTTCACTTAGAAAGGGTTTGAGGAGAGTTGAAAGAGTGTGCAACAAGAGTTGTAGAGGAAGGAGGAGAGAAAAGTTATTAGAGGAGATAAATTTGTGAGTTTAGAAATTCTGCTCTCTGGAAAATTTGTACAGTCGCTGTCAACTTTTTTGTGAATTTTATTTTCCTGTGATACTTTCCAATGTTTTAGATTGGCTGATAACCTATCTAAAAAAAAGAAATCATAGGAAAAGGTGGTCTAGAGAGGGAGCAATGATTTTTCAAAGTTGAGGGGGTCTATTCGTGAGAGTTGATGAATTCTGTTATCTGAAAAAAAATTTACAGTCATTGTCAGATTTTCTGTGAATTTTATTTTCCTGAGAAACTTTCCAGTGTTTTAGAGTGGCTGATAAGCTATCCAGGACAAAAGAAATCATGAGAAGATGAGGTCTGAAGAGGGAGAAAGAATTTTTCAAAGTGGAGGGGGTTGACAACCACGAGGGAAGTGAAAATATACAAATTTCAGTTCTCTGAAAATTTGTACAGTCATCACCATCTCTTCTGATTAGGGAAGTTTCTGTTGAAACTTCATGATTTAGTAGCTTGGAGGTTGAGCTACTGGAGATAACAAAAATCTTGGAGAGATCTCTTACCAACTAAGAGATACACGTTTCGGCATACAAGGAGGTCTTGAAGATACTTCATGGGGAATCTTATTCGAATGACGAGGTGGAAGAAGAGACGTTTAGGAGTTCGAACAGAGACGGAGAAGCCCAAGTTGAGTATAGATGAGTTACGAAGCCGCATCTATAGCACTTGGGGTGCCCTCTTTACCCTATACGAAGAAGCTTCCGCGACCATTGGCACAGATTTGAAGAAAGCCGAGTTTAAAGCATCATTCACTGTGGAGGCCACGAATGCTCCTGGTGAAGTAGAGTTGGATTTTTACAAGAGTGAGTTCAAGATGTCTGTTGTGATTAGTACAAACGATGGTGAGGAGGATCATATCTTCGATAGTTAATTTTAGATTAGATTTTATTTCGTGTATAGCATGTATAATACTCGATTTCCAATATAAAGCTCGGAAGAGTTAAGAAAGTGAGGTAGAATCATTTTCCTCTATGATATTTTGTCCACTTAATGGTTGAGAAGGTGCAACATGAGTGGAAATTCAAAAGATTGGAAAGTTAGACTTAGAAACATTCCTCAAGGTTTAGATGTCATAGTAAGTGTCGGAGAAAGTTCGAGAGAGATTATCGTCGAGTTTGAAAACCCTAGTACTAAACCTCAAGTAGAATCTCCGAGGAGAAGAGTAGAAACCGACTTGTGGTGTTATTTCTGTAGAGGGTTGGGACACAAAGTCGTGAATTGTCCAACTAGAATCAGAACCGAGAGAGCTAAAGGGAAGCGGGAGTTTACTGATTTAAGTCTTCGAGTGGGTCCATCGTCACCAGCGTCAATTCATCTTCTAGGCGAAGATCCTTGTCCAAGTTGTGGAGTGGGTGATCTATCAAGAGGACACAAGTGCGTCGATGTGGCCGCCCTACTTACGTCAGTAGTCGAGAAGTTGGACGAGACTCAAAGAGCTGAGACGGAGAAGTTGTCGACTTCAAAAGAGGACTCAGCTGAGTTGTGATGGAGATCGTCATTCGGATGGTGGAGAAGGCGATGATGCGACTCAGGCTCATGATTACCTTGGGAGAAGAGATGGCACAAGAGGTGTTGTTACAACCATTTCCTTTTATTTTACCTATGGTAGATTATTCGCGAATGGAATTGGTGATGTTCGTGCTCTTTTAGCGAGTAGTTATTGCACGAAAATTGGAAGTGTAGAAGAGTAGTTACAAGATGGGGAAGTTACCAGTGTTTCATGGGAAGGACAATGAAGATGTAGAACCATTTGTACGAGATTTCAAAAGGGGTTGCATCGGAAACAACGTGAGAAGGAAGGAAGAATGGGTGTTGTTACTGCCAGAGTTTTTAGAAGATTTTGCTCTTACGTGGTATGAAGACCGAGTGAAGAGCAAGACACCTGGTGCAGTTGAGGACACATGGGAGACGTTGAGTAATGCACTCATCGAAGAATTTCTTCCAGAAGAGAGTTATGAGAAGCTCATGGTGGAGCTTACTCATTTGAAGCAACGAGACGACGAGAAAGTTCGGCAATATGCCGAAAGGGTGGATAAGTTGGAGCAACGGTTTCGGACGGTCCTACGGAAGAGTGGAGACAATGTGGAGCTAACGATGGCGGGGATTGGAGCAGTGTTGACCAAGAACTTGGTGGGAGGGTTGAGACCTTCAATTCGAACCCAAGTGAGGTACGAGAAGCCAGCAACCAAAGCGGAGGCCATCAAGATTGCGACAAACATGGAAGAGAGTTTGGATGAAGGAGATATCATCCAACCTCATCATGCTGCTCTGGTGTCGACTCCGACTCCTGGTGTAGCCACAATGATCGCACCTGCACCATCACAATTGGTGATTGCTTCAACGTCAGCTCCTACTCCAACAGTGGGACCAAGACCGTTTGTCCCAACAACGATGTCTACTGCCACCTCTGATTTTCATGCCGAGCTGAAGAGCATCACCGATACTCTTGCGGATCTCAAGATAAACGTGGTGCAGTTACGAGAATGGAGGAACAAAGGTGGAGGAGGAGGTCAAAGAGGTTACGACAACAATCCCAACCGAGGAAATCAAGGTAACTTTGGAGGCAACCAAGGTAACTTTGGAGGAATCACTTGTTGGACGTGTGGAGGTTCTCATTTCCAGCGAAATTGTCCTAACAACGGAGCAAGAGATGCCGAAGCTGTCAGAATGAATGTGGGTGGAGGAAATCCATCACAAGGACGAGACAAGGGGGTGGCTATTATCGATGTCGTGCGAGATCCCATCTACGAGAAAGGAGAGAGTTCAAACTCTTCTCATGCACCGGTGGAGCTTTTAGCTCAAGAAAGGAAAAGAACTAGATTTTCTGATGAACCGGTTTTCATGGAGGAATCAACTAGTAGAAGTACTCGTTCGAGTAATGTTTCGAGTACACCAAGGGAGCCAAGAAGGAAGCTGGGGATGGCGGATTTCACCATTTCATCTTCCCAAGCGGGATATGATGTGGTTGAAGATGTGGGTGCTCAGAAAGCCAACATCACTGTTGGACAACTGATCGCACTTAATCCCAGCTTACGAAGGGAACTCAGAGGAGGACTGAGTTCTAAGAGAAGCAAGAAGAAGAAACCCAAGAGCAAGACATTAAAGTCTGTGGGAGTTGGTGTGGTGGATGTGCATGCTTCAGAGGTATGCACTAGGGCTTCAAAGATTGAAGTCCGGTTGAATGGTCACTACGTCTCTGACGTATTGGTGGATGGAGGATCGGTTGTCAACGCCATATCGGAGAGGTTGATGAAAAAGTTGGGGATGGAACCAACTCGCCCGGCTAGCATTGTCGTGGGGATGGCTAACAAGCAACGGGTAAGACCTCTTGGTGTGTTAGAGAAGGTGGTCGTGTCTGTGATGGGAGTTCAAACGTTGATGTCCTTTCAAGTGTTGAAGGACTCTAGTTATGATTTGCTCCTAGGTAGGCCTTGGTTGAGAGCTGTGCGCATCACTGATAGGTGGCACAAGGGATACTTACGGATTGGGCCTAGAGATCATAGAGTGATCGTTCCTCTCTCGGGTGTTGGAGTTGTGACTTCTGACTCTGATAGACCCACTAGTGACTACTGGGAATCTGATACGGAGGATGATCAGAGTGCATCAGAAGTAGATACCGGAGATTCTTACGATCAAGAATCCTCGTCTGAGGACGAAGGATTTGGTCGAGATGAATCATTACATCAGCTTAGTGCTATTGACTTGTTGCCTCGACCAGCAGTGGAGAAAGATCCTGACAAAGAAGAGTTGAGTGAGGCAGAGATTGTGAGAAGACTCTCTACCCTGAAGTTTGGTATCAATGTCACTCAAGAAGAGAAAAGTAGATTCCTAGATATATTTCGAAAATATATCCATGTGTTTGCTTTCAGCTACAAGGATTTGAAGGAGGTGACTCTCGAGACTCATCGAATCGAATTGGAGGAGCACGCAAGACCAGTTCGACAGAAGCACAGAAGGGTCAATCCTACAACAGCAATGATGGTCAAGGAGGAGATAGACAAGTTGAAGGAGGCGAGTTTCATCTATGAGGTGGAGAACTCAGAATGGGTTTCACCCATTGTGATTGTCAAGAAGAAGAATGGTAAGCTACGAGTGTGCATAGACTATAAGAAGCTGAATGCAGTTACCAAGAAGGATTATTATCCTCTACCATTTATAGATGAGATTTTGGAGGAAGTTGCTGGTCATGAGTGGTACAGCTTTGGTGATGGTTATAGTGGGTATAACTAGATCAAGATAGCACAGGAGTACCAACAGTTGACTACTTTCACTACTCCTTGGGGAACATTTGCATTTCGGGTGATGCCATTCGGATTGTGTAATGCTCCGGCCACGTTTCAAAGGTTCATGAACAAGGTGTTTGAACCATTCATAGGGAAGTTTGTTCGGGATTTCATTGACGATTTCTGTGTGTACGGACGAAAGGAGGACCACTTTGATCATGTGATCAAAGTTTTGCAGCGGTTGGAGCAAGCCAACGCTTCTCTAAATCCAAAGAAGTGCATCTTTGGCTGCGAAGAAGGTCTGCTGTTAGGGCACATCATTTCCAAGAATGGGACTGCGCTAGATCCTGAGAAGGTGAAGAAGATTGTGGATCTTCCATTTCCGATCAACTTGACAAAGTTGAGGCAGTTTCTTGGCATGGTTGGATATTATCGTAGGTTTGTCTTTTCCTTCTCAAACAAAGCAATAGCTTTGACTATGTACATGAAGAAGGGAGTTGATTTTGACTTGATAGTGCATGATCAGAAGGCAAAGGAAGCATTTGAGGAGCTGAAAAAGGCATTAGTGACAGCTCCTATACTTGCTAAACCTGAGTGGAGTAAAGCATTTATTCTGTATACGGATGCCTCCAATGTAGCAATCGGATGTACATTAAGTCAGCTAGATGGAGATGGGCATGATCATCCTATAGCTTATGCTAGTAGGCAGATGGTTCCAACGGAGAAGAATTACTCCGTGACTGAACGAGAAGGATTAGCGGTGATCTTTGGATTGAAGAAATTTCGACACTACTTGCTAGGAGGGAAATTTTCCATAGTCACAGATCACAAGGCTTTAAAGTATATCTTTAATAAGCCTAATGCCGAAGGTCGTATTGCTCGTTGGAAGATCCTTCTAACAGAATACGATTATGTGATCGAAGATAGACCAGGGAAGAAGCATGCGAATGCTGATCTTTTGTCAAGGGCTTATGATGATGAGAGAGAAGAACCGTTTGATGATTCATTTCCAGACGAGCATCTGATGACCATCACAAGCATTGAGGAGATACCGGACGAGTACAAAGAAATTTGGAGTTTTCTTGCAGATGGCTCTTTTCCAGAAGGTATGCATACCCGAGAACGTAACGCGTTGATCAAGAGATGCAAACCTTACACCATGGTGGAGGGAATTCTATTTCATCAAGGAGCAGATGGGTTACTAAGGAGAGCAGTTGGTCAGAAGGAGGCATTCAAGCTAATGCACGAGTTTCACGACGGAACTGTTTGCGGAGGTCACTTTGCTGGTAAGATAACAGCCTTCAAGATTTTGGATGCGGGTTATCACTGGAGAGGGATTTTCAAAGAGTGTTTAGACTATTGCAAAACTTATGACGTATGTCAAGCATTTGCTCTAAAGTCTACTAGAACACCTCCGTTAAGATCAATTCCAGTATTAGGGCCGTTTGAGAAATGGGGTATTGACTTTGTAGGTCCTCTTAATAAGACACCTCGAGGCAATAGATACATTGTAGTCGCCACTGACTATTGTACCAAGTGGGTAGAGGCTAGACCTTTGAGAGAGACCAATGAAACAGAAGTCGGTAGATTCCTATGGGAGAGGATCATCACGAGATTTGGATGTCCGTTAGAGTTGGTCTCAGATAGAGGAGGAGAGTTTGTAGGGAGCATGACTACTGCTATGCTACAACACTTTTCTATCAAGCCACGAGTAACGACCTCATACAAACCAAATGCTAATGGTCTTGCGGAGAAGACCAATCTTACACTTTGTATGATGCTCGCCAAAGATGCTGGTGTTGAAACTGCGAAACATACTTGGGATAAGAGGCTACATGTCATCTTATGGGAGTACCGAACGACAACAAAGACTTCTACTGGATACTCCCCATTTCGACTGGTTTATGGAGTGGAGTCCAAGTTGCCGATCCAATTCGAATTGGATACTTTTCAAACTATTCAACGAAAGTTGAAGAGGTCGAGAGGAGAAGACGTGGTCAGATCAAGAAGGGAGCAACTCATGGAGTTGGAAGAAACCCGAGCGGTAGCAATGATCCGGATGGAACGAGCTCAGGCGTATCAAAAGAAGAGTTACGACAAACGGTTGGGCAAGAGGGAGGTAAAAGCTTTTCAAGTCGGAGATTGGGTTATGTTGTATGATGCTATCAGATTCAAGAGGGCTAGGAAGAAGTTTCTTCCGAGATATTTTGGTCCTTTTGTTGTAGATAAGGTGTGGAGCAACTTCACATATGACCTTCAGGAGTTGGGAGGAAGGAGATTCGATCGGGTCAACCATGACAAGTTGAAGTTGTTTCGTCGACGAAAGTTCTCTCTTCACTCCGAGGACGGAGCGAAAATTTAGTCCGGGGGTAAAATGTAACGACCTATGTTACACATAGGAAGTTTGTCTATTAGTAAGGTGTTTAGTTCTAACTAAGTGTTGAGAATGTTTATTTGCTGCCAAAGTACTTTTAGGAGGTATCAAGTTAGTCATGACTAGCTAAAAGTTAGTTATGGTTAAACTTAGCTGTACTTTTGGCAGAATTCAGATATTTGCCAAAGAGTGAGCACTACTATCTTGTCATCTTGTCTAAAAGGTAGAAAGGAGGTGGAAAGTATCCCTTATCTCCTTTTTGACTTGATATTAGTGGTTGGATTAAAGTTGTGGACTTTGTGGGCATTAAAAACAAGAAGAGATTCCACATGTTTCCTTTTTAGTGGGTCCTAGTGTAGAGGGGGGGTGGAAATTCGAGATTCCTTGAGAATATTCCAGAATCCTTCTAGAAGTTGTTGACTTTGAAGGAATAAGCCCATGTGAAAAGGTAAAAAGCCCATGTGATCAATGCTTTTACCTTAAGTAATATCTTAGTAAAACCCGGTAAAAGTAGTTACGGCTGAGTTACCGGGGGTACCAAAGTAAAAACCTAGAATGTATAAATAGAGGAGTAGAGAAGAGCTCCTCATCCTTGTTTTCACATTGTCGTAATGACAACTTGAGTAATATAGAGAGTGTGGGACACTTTTAGCATGTGAGAACTTGAGAGACGTCGTTAGAATGGAGGATTTTAGTGGATAAGATTATGGAGATTTTAGTTGATAAGTTTGTGGGTGTATGAATGAGAGTGAACTTAGCATTTTCCCTTCAAGATTCATGGTGTGCTTCCATCAAAGCCATCAGAGGTGACCCCTGAGTGAGAGACAGGCCCGACAGTTGCAGATTCGTGGATGACGATCGTGGAGGTTGAGAGATCGAGGGGTAGTTGATCGTTAGGACCGCGGAGGGTTTACAGCTCTGGTGTCGACTTCGACTCCTGGTGTAGCCACAACGATCGCACCTGCACCATCACAATTGGTGATGGTGCTCCTACTCCAACGGTGGTGCCAAGACCGTTTGTCCCAACAACGATGTCTACTGCCACCTCTGATTTTCATGCCGAGCTGAAGAGCATCACCGATACTCTTGCGGATCTCAAGATAAACGTGGTGCAGTTACGAGAATGGAGGAACAAAGATGAAGGAGGAGGTCAAAGAGGTTACGACAATAATCCCAACCGAAGAAATCAAGGTAACTTTTGAGGCAACCAAGGTAACTTTGGAGGAATCACTTGTTGGACGTGTGGAGGTTCTCATTTCCAGCGAAATTGTCCTAACAACGGAGCAAGAGGTGCCGAAGCTATCAGAATGAATGTGGGTGGAGGAAATCCATCACAAGGACGAGACAAGGGGGTGGCTATTATCGATGTCGTGCGAGATCTCATCTACGAGAAAGGAGAGAGTTCAAACTCTTCTCATGCACCGGTGGAGCTTTTAGCTCAAGAAAGGAAAAGAACTCGATTTTTTGATGAACCGGTTTTCATGGAGGAGTCAGCAAGTAGAAGTACTCGTTCGAGTAATGTTTCGAGTACACCAAGGGAGTCAAGAAGGAAGCTGGGGATGGCGGATTTCACCATTTCATCTTCCCAAGCGGGATATGATGTGATTGAAGATGTGAGTGCTCAGAAAGTCAACATCACTGTTGGACAACTGCTCGCATTTAATCCCAGCTTACGAAGGGAACTCAGAGGAGGATTGAGTTCTAAGAGAAGCAAGAAGAAGAAACCCAAGAGCAAGACATCAAAGTCTGTGGGAGTTGGTGTGGTGGATGTGCATGCTTCAGAGGTATGCACTAGGGCTTCAAAGATTGAAGTCCGATTGAATGGTCATTACGTCTCTGACGTATTGGTGGATGGAGGGTCGGCTGTAAATGCCATATCGGAGAGGTTGATGAAGAAGTTGGGGATGGAACCAACTCGCCCGGCTAGCATTGTCGTGGGGATGGCTAACAAGCAACGGGTAAGACCTCTTGGTGTGTTAGAGAAGGTGGTCGTGTCTGTGATGGGAGTTCAAACATTGATGTCCTTTCAAGTGTTAAAGGACTCTAGTTATGATTTGCTCCTAGGTAGGCTTTGGTTGAGAGCTGTGCGCACCACTGATAGGTGGCACAAGGGATACTTACGGATTGGGTCTAGAGATCATAGAGTGATAATTCTTCTCTCGGGTGTTGGAGTTGTGACTTCTGACTCTGATAGACCCACTAGTGACTACTGGGAATCTGATGCGGAGGATGATCAGAGTGTCTCAGAAGTAGATACCGGAGATTCTTACGATTAAGAATCCTCGTCTGAGGACGAAGGATTTGATCAAGATGAATCATTACATCAGCTTAGTGCTATTGACTTGTTGTCTCGACCAGTAGTGGAGAAAGATCCTGACAAAGAAGAGTTGAGTGAGACAGAGATTGTGAGAAGACTCTCTATCCTGAAGTTTGGTATCAATGTCACTCAAGGAGGAGATAGACAAGTTGAGGGAGGCGAGTTTCATCTATGAGGTGGAGAACTCAGAATGAGTTTCACCCATTGTGATTGTCAAGAAGAAGAATGGTAAGCTGCGAGTGTGCATAGACTATAAGAAGCTGAATGCAGTTACCAAGAAGGATTATTCTCCTCTACCATTTATAGATGAGATTTTGGAGGAAGTTGCTGGTCATGAGTGGTACAGCTTTGGGGATGGTTATAGTGGATACAACCAGATCCAGATAGCACAGGAGTACCAGCAGTTGACTACTTTCACTACTCCTTGGGGAACATTTGCATTTCGAGTGATGTCATTCGGACTGTGTAATGCTCCGGCCACGTTTCAGAGGTTTTTGAACAAAGTGTTCGAACCATTCATAGGGAAATTTGTTCATGATTTTATTGATGATTTCTGTGTGTACGGAAGAAAGGAGGACCACTTTGATCATGTGATCAAAGTTTTGCAGCGGTTGGAGCAAGCCAACGCTTCTCTAAATCCAAAGAGTGTAGGACATTTTTAGCATGTGAGAACTTGAGAGACGTCGTTAGAATGGAGGATTTTAGTTGATGTGTTTAAGGAGATTTTTAGTTGATATGTTTGTGGGTGTATGAATGAGTGAACTTAGCATTTTTCCCTTCAAGATTCATGGTGTGCTTCCATCAAAGCCATCAGAGGTGACCCCTGAGTGAGAGACAGGTCTGACATTTGCAGATTCATCGGTGACGATCGTGGAGGTTGAGAGATCGGGGGGGGGGGGAGTTGATCGATGAGATCATGGAGGGTTTACAGAACGAGAGTGGATGGATGCTCTGGAGGCTACGGGTATAGGATGATGGGTAAGGATGGCTTACAGGGGAGAAGCCATTGCTGAAGGTGATTAGGGTTGAGAGGATGATGCTTGGGAGGTTGTAAATATTTCTAGGATTGAGGTTGAGAGAATGATGCTTCGAAGGTTGTAAAGATTTTCAGAAGAAGAGATCAAGGAGGATGATGGTTGAGGAGGATATCATTGTAGAACGAGATAATGATGGTTGCGGTTGAGGATTTTGTTGCAGCAGTGTGGTTCCTTTTTTTCAGAAAAACAAAAGAGAAGAGAGGATTATGTATGATGACATGTACCGACTTGAGACTGAGGATTACAGTCAAGATATGTGGTGATGATTGGATCGATTGGTGATGTCTACTACGACACTTGGGTCACAAACCTCGACGGTGAGGTACTACAGGACGGATGGAAGACATTTCCATGGTATGATGGGTTATTTCTTCTATGTCTTCGCATATTGAAAGATGTGTAGATTTAGAGGGGGTGATTGGATGGGAGGTTAGAGGAGAAAGTAAATGATCATGGATCTAGGAAGGATCATGACAAGGTAGCAACTTCGAGATGACGATCAGGTTGCAATCTTGAGGATGAGGCTGACTGAGTTGGGAGGGAGGCTGACTGAGTGCCGGTCCACTCCTTAGTTGATATCTCTAGTGCATACCGGAGAATACACAGGTTTGGAGGGGATGGATGTCGTGTCGTGGACCGGCTCCTATTTGAAATTCAAACTTCGATGCTTGTCGTTCCAAAGACACTCATGAGAAAGACAAGCTAGGCCCTAGCTTATGGACTTTCGGATCTCCATTTTTATCGCATCAGTGGATAGAGCTCCTTGTCAACACTCCATAGGCACTTCGTCTACTTCGTTTGGACGCCTAGTGGAGAAGTTACAGGACTCGAAAAATGAAGAAAGCAAGCTAGGCTCCAGCTTACGGGCTTTTGGCACAACTTCGGATCTCCATTTTCATCGCATCAGTGGATAGAGCTCCTTGTCAGCACTCCATAGGCACTTCGTCTACTTCGTTTGGACGCTTAGTGGAGAAGTTACAAGACTCGGAAGATGGAGAAAACAAGTTAAGCCCCAGCTTACGGACTTTTGGCGCAACTTCGGATCTTCACTTTCATCACATAGATGGGTAGAGCTCGTTGTAAGCTTTCCATGGGCATCTTGTTTACTTTGTTTGGACATCTAGTGAAGAAGTTATGAGAGTCGAAAGAAGGCAAAATCAAGCTAGGTCCTAGTTTACTTGCTGACTGGGTATTTGAGGCTTTAGGCGCTATATCAAAGACGCAAGGGGCCTGTTTCATTATTATTGACAGAAAATTGTACATACAGAGATTGACGTAAGGGGTTTGCTTAAGGGGTTAGCTTGCACCTGCGACTTGTAAACGAACGATTCGGGAGATTTGGAAGTCCAATGCAAACGCGCAAGGCGTCGTTGGTTTCAGATCTGTGCAGCTACGTGTGGGTTAAGACGGTTCTTGAAGAGACGGATCGGGGGTTGTGTTCTGAGAGAAATTGAGACGTAGGAAGCAGATTTGAAGTTTTCAGTTATCTGTGAAGGAGAGTTGGACCGTTCGGGCCGTTCTGAAGTCCAAACTTGCTGTCCTTGGATCCATCGGGATCAGAACAACGAATTCTTCAGGAAATTGAAGACGATACGAAGTTTCATCGGACGGTTTGGGAGTTTTGAGTGAAATTAGCTCGCAGAGAAGCGCTTACATCAGATTTTTGTTCGTCTACGACCTGAGATTGGGTTGTTCTTCGCGATCGGTGAGCCAAGCTCTTCATTCTTGGTGTCTACGTGATCAGGGAGTCTTCATGTACGCATAAGAGAAGACTGTACGTGAATTGGATTGTTGGTTTGGGTGTGGTGAGCAAATTTGAGCCGTAGGGAGATGATTTACGTCAATTTTTTGCAACCTGCGACCAAATTTCTTGCGTGGTTTTGCAAGGGGAACTCCAAACGGCTTGTTTGGAGTATTGTTGGGTTCAGGGTAGCTAGATCTATCTGCCAGGGAAGACGGATATCAGTTTAGACGATCCGTTTGTGCGATGTGTGCGATTTTAAGCCGCAGAGAAGAGTTTTTGGAGGTTCGGTCACCTGCGACATCTCGGCTGTTGGGAGTCAGATCTGAAGGTTTCTTGGGTTAACGGAGTCAGCGGAGGAGACCCTATCAACATCTGAAGTCCGTTCGGCGAAAAGAGAAAATCTTAGATAGGTCTTTTTCGGTTTCTTCGCTACGGGTTTTGCTCTTTTGAGTTCGTTAGAGTTCTGGTTGGTTATATACAGGTTGTGGTAACCAACTTTGGCCAAGAGCTTGTACATGGATGTGGTTTGGACTTGGGTTTCAATCGTGTGATACAGGTGTAGCTCTTTTTGTTAGCAAAGAGAAGTTTCTCTTGCCTTGAGCTACGCTTTGGTGATTTTGGGTCAAGGTTGAGATTCAAGGGTTCGTTTTAGGAGGTTTGAAGCATATTACAGACCGCTCTGGTCTGTTTCTCAATTTGTGTTCTTAGGAAGAAAGAACCGGTAGTGTACATACATTTGGAGTTGGTATATATTGCAGCATTCGTTTTCTTTGGTTGTTTTTCTCTGTCTTGTCTTTGTTCATCACACAACATCTCCACAGCCAGGAACCTCACATTTTCTTGGACATCCTTCACTCAATATCCGACGCGATACGGTGATGAACTTGACGTGAAGGGCTGGGGTGGAGATTTCTTCTGTGTGTGAACTTTGAAGAGGAGATTGGCAGTCATGAGTGTGGATGAGAAAGGTGATGGAGATAGAGTTAGTGGTTCAGGTGGGTTGCCGAAGGTGCAGTTGGATCCGGCGACTGCATTGATGTTCCAAGCTTTCACTATGTTCTTACGGGAGCAATAGTCTGATGAACGGAAGGAAGCTTTGGCAACAAAGGCGCTACAAGTGGTGGTCAGCAGGATTGACCAGTTTGATGAGAGAGATGTCTCAAGATATCTGAGGTATTATGTGAAGGAGATGGAGCTGAACCGGGTCTTAGAAGATGAGATGATTGAGACGTTTGAGTTAGCAGCAGCTCCAGAGATTAGGGATCATGTGAAATGCTAACGAAGCATTTTAACAAGGATTGGATAACGTTTGCTCGTGCTTTGATGTATGAGTACTTCTTGGAAGACTCTGATCGAGTCACCAGAAAATCATTCTTGGAGTGGGTTGAGCAACCAAGGAAAGGTTTACAAGCTACAGAGTTGCTCAGGGAGTTTGAGAAGTAGTTTTCACGGTGTCGTGTCGGATATTGCGTGAAGGATGTCCAGGAAAACACGAGGTTCCTGGCTGTGGAGATGCTGTGTGTCGAATAGAGACAAGACAGAGAAGAACAATCACGAAAACGAACGCGCAATATATACCAACTCCAAAAGTATGTACACTGCCGGTTCTTTCTCCTAAGAGCACGAAACTGATGTACAGACCAGAGCGGTCTGTAACCTACTTCAAAAGCCCCTGAAACAACCCTTGAATCACAACCCTGACCCAAAACCACCGAAGCGTAGCTCAAAGCAACTTTCCATCCTCCCAAGAAATAACCTGAAGTTGCAAAGACTCTGCAAAGTCGATGCAATCGTCCCGCTGATGGTCAGTACCATCACACCATAGGCAGTGATGTACCCAAGCTGGTTTGGGTACAAGCTCCATCTTGGTCGACGATCCCTTATCCTCCAACCTAGTAACCTTAGCTTGCAGATCTTGCATCTTTTGTCGTAGGTCCTCGATGGTTAGATCCTTCTCCTCTACAACCACAACTGGAGGTTGAACCTGAAATACTACCTGAACTGGTGTGGTAGTCAACGCTGCAGGTGTCAACCTTGTAACCCTTTCCCTTGTACGTCTCCAGACAAGAAGCTCAACCGCTTCATGCACAACCTCCCAATTTCTTGTCAACCCTTCTTCTTCCTCCCCATCCTCCAGAAGTAGTTCCAATTGTTCCTGCCATGGTTCATCAACAGCTTGAAGAAACAGCTCCGTCTTGTAGCTCTCCAAGGTTAGCTTGTCCACCTGAGGTAGTTGAGAAAATTGTCTCTCGAACTTTTTTAACAGCTCTGTAAGCTGTAAATCCTTGTTGGATCGATTGACCCATCCCAAAAATGATTTCTTGGTTACTCGATCTGAGTTTCCCAAGAAATACTCCTCCCTCAGCGCATGTGAAAATGTATCCCAGTTCCTCCCAAAACGCTTTGTTAGACCCTTCACATGCTCCCTTATCTCAAGCACCGCAGCGAGTTCGAATGTCTCGATCATTTTCTTCTCCGATATCTGATCCAAATCCATCTCCGACTTGTAACATCTCAAATACTTTGAGATATCTCTCCCATCAAATAGATCGAGCTTGTCGATCACCTTCTGAAGCACCTTCGTCCCCAAAGCCTCTTTTTGTTGGTTCCCTTGCTCTTGTCACATAAACAAAGTGAAGGCTTGAAACAATCGTGCAGTTGCTGCATCCATCTGCATCCCTGGTATATCTTCTGATCCGTCCATCCCGTCCATAGTCATGGCTCGTTCCATCCTCCCATCCTCCCATGATCCCAACCGTCTACAAATCCATCATCTCAGGTTTGCAGCATCCTCCCGAACAACAGTATCCATCCTCATTCTCGTTCATGATTGTTGATCTCCTCTTTCAATTCAAACACACAAATATCTCCACCCCGGACCTTCACGTCGAGTTCACCACCGATGTCATGTCGGATATTGCGTGAAGGATGTCTAGGAAAACGCGAGGTTCTTGGCTGTGGAGATGTTGTGTGTCGAACAGGGACAAGATAGAGAAGCACAACCACGAAAACGAAAGCGCAATATATACCAACTCCAAAAGTATGTACACTGCCGGTTCTTTCTCCTAAGAGCATGAAACTGATGAACAGACCAGAGCGGTCTGTAATCTACTTCAAAAGTCCTTGAAACAACCCTTGAATCACAACCCTGACCCAAAACCACCGAAGCGTAGCTCAAAGCAAGATAAACTTCCCTTTGCTAACAAATAGAGCCACAACAGTATCACGCGATCCAAACCCAAGTCCAAACCACATCCATGTATAAGCTCTTAGCTAAAGCTAGCTACCACAAGCTGTATACAGCCAACTAGAACTCTAACGAACTCAAAAGAGCAAAACCCGTAGCGAAGAAACCGAAAAAGGTCTATCTGTGAACTTCCTCCTTTCGCCGAACGGACTTCAGATGTCGATAGGGTCTCCTCCACTGACTCCGTTAACCCAAGAAACCTTCAGATCCGACTCCCAACAGCTGAGATATCGTCGATTTTTGGTCGCAGGTGATCGAACCTCCGAAAACTCCTCTCTGCGGCTTAAAACCGCACACACCGCACAAACGGATCGTCTAAACTGATATCCGTCTTCTCTGGCAGATAGATCTAGCTACCCTGAACCCAACAAGACTCCAAACAAGCCGTTTGGAGTTCCCCTTGCAAAACCACGCAAGAAATTTGGTCGCAGTTTATAAAAAACTGACGTAAATCAGCTCCTTGCGGCTCAAACTTGCTCACCACACCCAAACCAACAATCCAATTCACGTACAGTCTTCTCCTATGCATACATGAAGACTCCCTGATCGCGTAGGCACCAAGAATGAAGAGCTTGGCTCACCGATCGCGAAGAACAACCCAATCTCAGATCGTAGACGAACAAAAATCTGATGTAAGCGCTTCCTTGCGAGCCAATTTCACTCAAAACTCCCAAACCGCCCGATGAAACTTCGTATTGTCTTCAATTTCCTGAAGAACTCGTTGTTCTGATCCTGATGGATCCAAGGACAGCAAGTTTGGACTCCGGAACGGTCCGAACGGTCCAACTCTCTTTCACAGATAACTGAAAACTCCAAATCTGCTTCCTGCGTCTCACTTTCTCTCAGAACACAACCCCGATCCGTCTCTTCAAGAACCGTCTTAACCCACACGTAGCTTGCACAGATCTGAACCCAACGACGCCTTGCGCGTTTGCATTGGACCTCCAAATCTCCCGAACCGTCCGTTTACAGATCGTAGGTGCAAGCTAGTCCCTTATTTTCTGTCAATATTAATGAAGCAGGCCCCTTGCGTCTTTGATATAGCGCCTAAAGTCTCAAATACCCAATCAGCAAGTAAACTAGGACCTAGCTTGATTTTGCCTTCTTTCGACTCGCATAACTTCTTCACTAGATGTCCAAATGAAGTAAACAAGATGCCCATGGAAAGCTGACAACGAGCTCTATCCATCTATGTGATGAAAGTGAAGATCCGAAGTTGCGCCAAAAGTCCGTAAGCTGGGGCCTAGCTTGTTTTCTCCATCTTTCGAGTCCTGTAACTTCTCCACTAAGCGTCCAAACGAAGTAGACGAAGTGCCTATGGAGTGCTGACAAGGAGCTCTATCCACTGATGAGATGAAAATGGAGATCCGAAGTTGTGCCAAAAGCCCGTAAGCTAGGACCTAGCTTGCTTTCTCCATTTTTCGAGTCTTGTAACTTCTTCACTAGGCGTCTAAACGAAGTAGACGAAGTGCCTATGGAGTGCTGACAAGGAGCTCTATCCACTGATGCGATAAAAATGGAGATCCAAAATGGTGCCAAAAGTCCATAAGCTAGGGCTTAGCTTGTCTTTCTCATGAGTGTCTTTGGAGCGACAAGCATCGAAGTTTGAATTTCAGATAGGAGCCGGTCCACGACACGACAACGGCTGACTAGGATGGAGAAGTTGACGCTGCAGTCCAACAAGACTAAGTTATTTCTTTGGGCTGCAGATGAGAAGCTGCAAGTGAAGCTGGAGGTACTTCTAGAAGATCGAGAAGAAGACAATCGATTGACCAGCAGTTGGAAGAAGGTTGAAGAAGCTGTTGGTCTGCTTACCAAGAGGGAGTGAAGACGAGAGAAAGTTCCTGTTAGGAGACTGACACCAACATCAATTGCTGTAACAACTGTTCTTGTGGTCCGAGCAGTGATTCCTATTGCTAGACAGGTAGTATCAGTTGCTCCAGCTGTTCTAGTTGTTCAGACACCTGTAGTATCTCCGAAGAAGGATGATTCAAACCTTGAGGAGATTTTGCATGGAATGCGAGATCTGCAGATCAAGCTCACAAGATTGGAAGAGAATGGGTCTACAAGCAGAGCAAGACCGGTTGAGAAGCAAGGCTGGATCCAGCGGTGTATCTGATGCGATGACACCGACACCCACGCAGAGATTATAAAGAGTTCATTGATATCTTATAGCAAGGGGTGATCTTCTGGAAGGATGGGAAAGTAGCGTTGAGGGATACTGGTGCACTTCTTCAGACCAACTTTGGTAGAGGAGGGATGAAGAAGTTGGTTGAGGACCACCTATCAGCGCAAGCAGTTGCAATGGTGGAAGCTGGAACTTATGGCACAAAGGTTGAGGATCAAGTTGAGAGAGGTTTTAACGGGCAAGTTGAGCCAAGTGGATTGTGGTCATCTGCCATCTCCATGAAACAGAAAGGGAAGATGACACGTGAGACGTTGCTGAGAACTGCTGTAATATCTGAAAGGATACTGGATGGGAGGATCCGATAGAAGCTCTATCGGTACATGCTTACATCGTCAAGAACCAACACGAAGCGTTGTTGGAAGAGAAAAGAAGGCGAGATTCAGAGGATGCAGGGGAAGGAACTTCTTCCAAGAGGCAGACTCGAGGGGAGAAGGTTCGTCAAGAGCTTCGAGATGCAGGAGCTCAAGATCTACCGATGGATGATGCTCCTTCTCCATCGAAAGAAAAAGTGAAGGAATCTCAGAAGGAATCTCAGAAGGAGAAGGGTAAGCCGGCTGCATACAAACTACAGTCGGACATCGAGGTTTCAACAGACTTGAAGGGAGTCTTAGAAGATCGCATTCTGAATGCGAAGGTGGAGTTTATCTTGAGAGAAAGGTTGGGCATTGCTAAGCGCGAGTTTCATGATGTCATCATCGACATCATTAAACGAAAGTGACAGATTACGTGTGAGACTGGTTTATCGCATGCCTTGGATAGTAAGATGTCTGTAGATGAGGAGAGAGAGCTTGCAAAGTGCAGTGTTTATTCTCCAGAGGAAGAAAGAGATCGAAGACGTAGGGTGCATTTTGAGGATGAAGAGGAGGATGGGAAGTAGAGCTCAAGTCATTACAGCCACAGTCACTGAGCTCGAGCTACAACAGAGACGTTGGTGAGAATCAGAGACTTGGATGAGCCGGTGGTTGCTCTGATCGATCATGGATCAGAAATCAGCATCATGTCGAAGGAGTTGTACAAGAGGAGGAAGTGACCGATCGACACGGAGCATGGGTGGATCATAAGAGCAGCCAAAAACACAAGAGGAGACTTGTATGGAGCTTGTCCAGACATCAGAGTGCGCGTAGGTGATGTTGCTATCGAGCAAAATTCTTTGTTCAAGAAGCAACATCATACCCGCTCATTCTAGGCCAACCTTTCATCATAACCACTCGGATGGAGACAAAAGTACTAGACGATAGATCTGCTTATGCTAGGATCCGAAGTCAAGATGGGAAGAGAGCGGTACAGTTCTTGACTGTATCGTCCAATCACAAGCGCAATCGAGATCGTTTGAGAGAAAAACCGCTTCCAAGGGTGAGTGAAGAGTTCAAGGATTTTGTTGAGTATCACTATAGAGCGAGTTGTGGTGATGCGCAGGAGAAAGTACTCTTGCTTGATGAAGATAGTGCTTTTTGTACAGGGTTTGTTGGGTTTTCAGAGTGTGGGATTGCTATCTACAAGAAGGTAGAAGAGCTGAGAAGAAAAGAACAAAACATTTGCCTGATGTTGAGTTGATGTTGAAAGAGCTGGATGAGCTAGAAAGAGATGAATGGATTTCTGGTGTTTATGACGAAGATGGGTTGGAGGATGCTTTGCGAGTGATAATGTCTATTGGATGGAAGGATATGAATAAAGTTGTGCAGATTCATTCAAGGGAGGTCTATTCTATGATCGAATCATTCATGCACCTGAGGTTCGAGTTGAGACGAAGTACAAGACCGTGGATAAGAAGGTAAAGCCAGTTGTTGGTCCTTTGCCGAAAGACACTAACCAACAGATGGATCGAGCTTCAAGAGAGAAGAGTTTGAGAGATACTGCAATGATAGGACACAAGTTCATGAAGAAGACCCTTGAAGAGCTGGAGATTGGATCTGATGGGTCTCTTCTACAAGAAGAGAAGATGTGCTTCAAGGAGATGCTTTCACGACATGAGAAAGCATTTGCCTTTGAGCCACATGAGATTGAGTGTGTAGACTCGTACGTTGTTATCCCGATGGTTATCTTCACGGTACCGCATGTGTCATGGAACCTGAGATCAATTTCAGTACCGCGGGCTCACTTGTCTAAACTAGTGGAGTTGCTGAAAGAGCAGATGCGGATGAAGATCTTGGAGCCGTCGTTTACACCGTATTCGAGCAGATGGTTTACAGTGCCTAAGAAGAATGGATCGCTGAGATTCATCCAAGACATGCAACCGGTGAACGCAATAACAATTAGAAATGCTGGGGTGAGGTCGATTGTGGATGAGTTTGCTGAAGCGTTTGCAGGAAGAACAATTTACTCAATGGGAGATCTTTACTCAGGGTATGATTAGTTCTAACTAGCGGAGGAGAGCAGAAGCTTCACGACAATGAGGACACTTTTAGGGTTGGTTAGGATGTGTATCTTACCACAGGGAGCTACCAACTCGATAGCACACATGATGAATGAGATGAATCGAGTTCTAAGGGACTTCATCCCTGAAAAGATGATGCCGTTCTTGGATGACATCCCCATCAAAGGATGTGTAGAGGATGAGAAGGATGAAGCATAGATCAGAGGGGTGTCGACGATATGTCTTGGATCACATAGCATACTGTGAGAAGATCCTATCTCGACTTGAGGAAGTTCATCTTACGTTGTCAGGTGCGAAGTCTACATTTGAGGTTAGAGAAGTTTTGATTGTTGGTCATTTGTGTGGATTGTTTGGTCGGAAGCCAGATCCGAACAAAGTGGATGCGATTGGGAGGATGAAGGAGGTTTGCAACTCGTTGACAGAAGTAAGAAGATTTTTGGGTGCTTGTGTATTCTATCACATTTGGATTCCTCATTATGCGCATGTGACGGATCCGTTGTATGGGTTGTTGCGTAAGGGTCATAAGTTCAGATGAGAGGAAGAACATACTGATGCGGTGCGAAAGCTGAAGTCTTTACTATCATCTCCTCTAGTTTTGAGAAGGATTGATTACAAGGGTGCCAGGCCGGTGGTTCTTACTGTAGATACAAGTCCGGTTGCAATTGGGTGGGCAGTAGGACAAGATGATGAGGATGGAGACAGATTTGCGGTTAGGTTCGGAGCGAAAGTGTTAAGTGCTCGACAACGTGCTTATCCGCAAGTGAAGAGAGAACTGTGGGATATTGTTTCAGCCATGAAAACTGAGAAAGAGTATTTGATTGGAGCAGTAATGGTGGTTGAAACTGATTGCTTGCCGTTGTTAGAGATGATCATGAATTGTTCAAATCCTGATATTGCGATGTTACGATGGATCGCATATATCAAGTCGTTGAATTCAGAGTTTAGACATATCGCAGGGATGGATAATCCGATGACGGATATGTTATCTTGAGCTCGATATGATGAGGAGGATGAGATGGTTGAAGACATTGACGACGTGGTGCAGAGTTCTATTCGATTGCACAGACAGGAAGGGAAGATGAGTTATTTGTTGAAGGGTTGTATGATTATGATTTGCTTGATATCGAGAGGTACCTTAGTACGATGGTTAATCAGATAGGTTGGACGGATGAGAGGTTTCGGAGAGTTCGAAGGAAGGCCTACAACTTCATGTTGCAGGATGGGTTTCTTTGGAAGCGACCGAAGCAGAAAGGTGAGGTACCACTACGAGTGATTTGCAACAAGGAAGATCAACAGAAGTTGCTCAAGGCGTTCCATGAGAGTCTTTGGGCTGGACATCGAGGGATTTGGGTCACTTTACAAAGATGAAAGAGCGATATTGGTGGAAAAATATGTACAAAGATGTTGTATCTTTTGTGGAGTCTTGTTTGACATGTCAGATGTATTCGAACATCCGACATCGTGACGGATTACACCCGACTTATCCGTTGACAATCCACTTCAAGTGGGTGGTAGACTTGGTGATTATGCCGGTTGGATTGTGACAGATGAGATACTTGGTACTTGCTAGAGAAGATCTTTCAAATCAAGTCGAGGGTAGGGCGCTTCGGACAAAGACAACTGAAGGGACTTTGGTGAAGGCCTGCAACGGAAGGGTGCACGAGTGGTCTCGATTCTTATCATTTGCGTTATGGACAGATCGAACGACGCACAACTCGGTGATAGGTAACATGCCGGTGGAACTCATCATAGGTCAGAAACCTATCATGCCGATATAAGAACATGTTTTAACATGGAGTGTGTTACCTTGGGAAGACTTCTTGCTATTCGAATTAGGCAGTTAGAAAGAAGACCTGATGATATCCAAGCTGCTTTGGATACGCTGCGAGAAGCACGGTTGAAGAACAAGGTCAGATTTGATCAACGACATCGTTTGAGACCTAGAGAAATCAAGGAAAGTGATTGGGTGTTAGTCTATGACAACAGTCTAGACAACCAGCATAGTGCACTCCGGAAGTTTTCAAGACGATGGTTTGGTCCGTATATGATGAAGAATGTTCATGACAACGCAACTTACGTCCTGCAAGAGTTGGATGGAACGAGCTTGAAAGTACCAGTGGCAGGTAAACGTGTCAAGATTTTCAAAAAGAGAGATGAGGAGGTCGATCTAACAGGTATCTTGACGGAGTTTCAGTTTGAAGATGAGGATTATGCAGAAGACCTTGAAGGTGAGGTTGGCTACGATGGGAAGTAGGACGATAAGATGAGGTGCATGTCGGTCCACTCTTTGGTTGGTATCTCAGGTGCATACCGGAGGATGCACAAGTTCAGAAGGGGTGGATGTCGTGTCGTGGACCGGCTCCTATCTGAAATTCATACTTCGATGCTTGTTGCTCCAAAGACACTCATGAGAAAGACAAGCTAGGTCTTAGCTTACGGACTTTTGGCATCATTTCGGATCTCCATTTTTATCACATAGATGGATAGAGCTCGTTGTCAGCTTTCCATAGACACTTTGTCTACTTCGTTTGGATGCCTAGTGGAGAAGTTACAGGACTCGAAAGATGGAGAAAACAAGCTAGGCTCCAGCTTACGAGCTTTTGGCACAACTTTGGATCTTCGCTTTTATCGCATCAGTGGATAGAGCTCCTTGCCAGCTTTTCATAAGCACTTTGTCTACTTCGTTTGGACGCTTAGTGGAGAAGTTACAAGACTCGAAAGATGGGGAAAACAAGCTAGGCTCCAGCTTACAGGCTTTTGGCGCAACTTCGGATCTTCCCTTTCATCAAATCAGTGGGTAGAGCTCGTTGTCAGCTTTTCATAGGCATCTTGTTTACTTCGTTTGGACGTCTAGTGAAGAAATTATGCGATTCGAAAGAAGCAAAAATCAAGCTAGGCTCTAGTTTACTTGCTGACTGGTATTTGAGACTTCAGGCGTTATATCAAAGATGCAAGGGGCCTGCTTCATGATTATGACAGAGAACTTCGTACGTACGGAGACTGACACAAGGGGGCAGCTTAGGGGCTAGCTTGCGCTTACGATCTGTCGATGGACAGTTTGGAGATTTGACAAGTCTAATACACGCGCGCAAGGTGTCATTAGGTTCAGATATGTGCAAGCCACGCACAGGTTAAGACGGTTTGGGAAGACACGGATCAGGGGGTGTGTACTGAGAGAAATTGAGACGTAGGAGGGAGATTTAAAGATTTCAGTTATCTGTGAAGGAGAGTTGGACCGTTCGGGCCGTTCTGGAGTCCAAACTTGCTGTCTTTGGATCCATCGGGATCAGAACACCGAGTTCTACAAGAAATTGAAGACGATACCAAGTTTCATCGAGCGGTTTAGGAGTTCTGAGTGAAATTGGCTCGCAGGGAAGCGCTTGCGTCAAATTTTTCATTCCCTACGACCTAAAATTGAGTTGTTCTTGGCGATCGGTGTGCCAAGCTCTTCGTTCTTGGTGCCTATGCGACCAGGGAGTCTTCATCTACGCATAAGAGAAGACTATACATGGATTGGATTGTTGGTTTGGGTGAGGTGAGCGAGTTTGAGCCGTAGGGAGTCTATTTACGTCAGTTTTTTGCAACCTACGACTAAATTTCTTGCGTGGTTTTGGAAGGGGAACTCCAAACGGCTTGTTTGGAGTCTCGTTGGGTTCGTGATAGCTAGATCTACTTGCCAGGGAAGACAGATATCAGATCAAGCGATCCGTTTGAGCGGTGTGTGCGGTTTTAAGCCGCAGGGAGCAGTTTTTGAAAGTTCGGTCACCTGCGATAAAAAATCGGCGATATCTCGGCTGTTGGGAGTCGGATTTGAAGGTTTCTTGGGTTAACGGAGTCAGCGGAGGAGACCCTATCGACATCTGAAGTCCGTTCGATGAAAAGAGAAAGTTATCATATAGGTCTTTTCAAGTTTTTTCGCTAAGGGTTTTGCTCTTTTGAGTTCTTTAGAGTTCTGGTTGGTTATATACAACTTGTGGTAACCAGTTTTGGCTAAGAGTTTGTACGTGGATGTGGTTTGGACTTGGGTTTCAATTGTGTGATACAGGTGCAGCTCTTTTTGTTAGCAAAGAGAAGTTTCTCTTGCCTTGAGCTACGCTTTGATGATTTTGGGTCAGGGTTGACATTCAAGGGTTCGTTTTAGAGGCTTTGAAGCATATTACAAACCACTCTGGTCTGTTTCTCAGTTTTGTGTTCTTAGGAAGAAAGAACCGGTAGTGTACATACATTTGGAGTTGGTATATATTGCAGCATTCGTTTTCTTTGGTTGTTTTTCTCTGTCTTGTCTTTGTTCAGCCCACAACATCTCCACAGCCAGAAACCTCGCGTTTTCCTGGACATCCTTCACGCAATATCCGACGCGATAACGCATGAGCCTCCCAAACCTCCTTTACCACCTTGACAACGAGGTACAACACCCGAAGTATTCGTCAATACCAAACAACCAAATAGAACCTAAAATTAAAGACGAAGTGTAAACTATATGATAATCCAAGATTCCCTCTAACATACCAAAGAAGCACTTCTCAAGGTGAAGAGCCAAACGATGTTCTCTACACTTCAAAAAACACTTCCTCAGAAATATCAGGTGATCTTCTTTCGATCCAAACACGCAAAAATCATCCAAGAAGATCTCCATAAAAGTGCGAAGATACTCCTTGAAGATTGTAATCATCAATCTCTGGAATGTGGCGGGTGCGTTGCATAAACCAAACGGCATTTGATTATACGCGTACGTGCCCCAATCAGTAGTGAAAGTGATTTTTGACTTGTCTTCTTCTCTGATCGAAACTTGGTTGTACCCAGAATACCCATCCAGGAAGCTGTAGAACTCATGCCCTGCTACCTGGTCTAACACAGAGTCGGTGAATGGTAAAGGATGATGATCCTTCTTTGTGGCCAAGTTCAGCTTCCGGAAGTCCTGACACACTCGGATCTTCCCTGTCTGCTTCTTCGGCACGATGACAATAGGAGCTACCCACTCATTGCTAAGTATTGGGAAGATGACTCCCGCCTTCAGGTATTGGTCGATCTGGTCCTTCATCAGAAGCGAGTACTTGGGGTTGAGCCGATACTCCCTCTGCCGTGCAGGAACAACGCTCTCCAGCAAGTCAATACGATGCTCTCCCAACTCTCGAGGTATGCCTTTCATGTCTTCTATGGTCCATGCAAAGACGTCTTGGAACTCCGTCAGAAGTTCTCGAAAGTCCTCCAACTGCTGGCCCTCGATCACCTTGGAAAGCTTCAGCTTCTTCCCGGGAGCAACCTCCATTTCTTGAAGATCATCCGAGTTTACCATTCCTTCAGTGTGACTGTACTCACTGGCACCAAAGTATTCCGGTTTGGGAGCTTCTTCCAGTTCAGATTCGTCTTCTGGAAGACCAACTGTCGGATCTTCCGAAGGGAAGACGATACTTTCATCTTCTGGAAGATCAACTGTCAGATCTTCCGAAGGGAAGACGATACTTTCGTCTTCTGGAAGCTCTTCTTCCGTAATCTCGTAGCACTCAGTGTATCCACAGATCACATCTTCTGCTCTCTCCGCTACTTCTATAGTACACAAGTTATTCACCATAAACTCATTATACCGTTCATCACTGTCAAAAGACGCAGCTGAGTCTTCTGAAGTGTATCCCTCTGTTGTAGAAGGAGTTTCACCTTGGTGTCCAATCTTGATCCAAGGAAGCGAGACCTTCGTCTTCTCACCTGGCTTGGGTGTAGGATTGGGAAATCTCAAACGATGTCTTCTCTAGTCAGTATTTACATTTGCAGCATACAGTCATGGTCTTCCTATCAACACCTGATATCCTACTTTTGCTACAGGTCGCAAAATGATGTAAGTGAGGTAAAAAGATACTCCACCAATTATCGTCAAGACATCTTTCAGTTGCCCCAAAGGTCGTCTTCTGGTCTGATCTGCCATTCTGAGAATTCTCGGAGTAGGCTGGAACTCAGTGAAGCCTAGGACGTGTGCCGTTTCTTCCGTCATGATGTTAACTCCGGAGCCGGAATCAATGGGTACCTTCTTCAGAAGACAGCCATGGATCTCCATATCAAGTTCTGGGGCTCCCAAGTCCTCATGCTCTATCCTTACGATCGGGGTGCTCTAGGGAAGTCTAGCTGTCCTCCTCTTCCTCGATCCTCGAAGCACAGATTGTAACAACTTCCTGTAACCAGCGTTGTCATCCAACAGCTGTTGGAAGGTTACATTCGCCTTCTGATTCCACAAGTCTCGCAAGAAGTCGTAAAGGGATCTCTTCAGAAGAGTGACTGGTGTTTCCAACAGAGAAGATGTAGTAGCTGCTTCCTTGGGTGGAAGACCAGAAGAGTGTCTTCCCTCGACTGGGGGCTGTTCCCGTGAGACAGGGGCTGCCGTAGTCGGTGTAGGAAGCTGCTGTACTATCTTCCGTCTCTTCTCCAGCTCTTCTTGCATGATCGCTTCAACTTCTTGTCTAATGTCAGGAGCAAATTACTTCGGATCTTCTCGGTCGTAAGTAGGAGAAGACTGCCGCTCAGGAGAAGATGACCTCTCCTTTCGCTGCTTCTTCTTCTTGATCTCCTTCTGACGAGATTCTAACTTCCTTTTGCTTCTGGTACTTACCTTGAACACCGCTTCGTCCAAGACTTCTTCGGGAGGCCAACTGTCTGAATCCGGGCTAGGGCTCCAAACAGTGCCATCCGCCAAAGTGAAAGAAGAAGCAGTCTCAAGTAACTTCGTCTTCTGAGCTGCAGTCGTCTTCTGCAGTTGGGGTTCCTTTCTTTCGCGCTTCCCGGGGTCCGGTTCGTCTTCCTCGATATGGAGACAATCTGTACAATCCCCAGGATCTTCTTCTTCTATCGTGATGTGCTCTCCCACTGCTAACTCAAGTTTAGAAGCTGATGCAACTTCTGCAGGAGGCGTGGTCACTGCAAATCTAACCATTTGTCGTGGCCGTAAGGTTTGAGGACAATTCCCTGTGAAATGACCGGCTTCCTTACAGTTCCCACATAAGGGCACTTGCCCAATCTGTCTTCTCGGATGAGGACAGGTGGACCACTAGTGTCCTGTCTCTCCATAATTATTGCACGCTCCAGGAAGAGGGTTGAGAGGTCGTTGTGATGAAGAAGGTTGCCAGGGCGTCCTGGTCTGTAACGACCTATGTTACACATAGGAAGTTTGTCTATTAGTAAGGTGTTTAGTTATAACTAAGTGTTGAGAATGTTTATTGGTTGCCAAAGTACTTTAAGGAGGTATCAAGTTAGTCATGACTAGCTAAAAGTTAGTTATGGTTAAACTTAGCTGTACTTTTGGCAGAATTCAGATATTTGCTAAAGAGTGAGCACTACTATCTTGTCATCTTGTCTAAAAGGTAGAAAGGGGGTGGAAAGTATCCCTTATCTCCTTTTTGACTTGATATTAGTGGTTGGATTAAAGTTGTGGACTTTGTGGGCATTAAAAACAAGAAGAGATTCCACATGTTTCCTTTTTAGTGGGTCCTAGTGTAGAGGGGGGTGGAAATTCGAGATTCCTTGAGAATATTCCAGAATCCTTCTAGAAGTTGTTGACTTTGAAGGAATAAGCCCATGTGAAAAGGTAAAAAGCCCATGTGATCAATGCTTTTACCTTAAGTAATATCTTAGTAAAACCCGGTAAAAGTAGTTACGGCTGAGTTACCGGAGGGTACCAAAGTAAAAACCTAGAATGTATAAATAGAGGAGTAGAGAAGAGCTCCTCATCCTTGTTTTCACATTGTCGTAATGACAACTTGAGTAATATAGAGAGTGTGGGATATTTTTAGCATGTGAGAACTTGAGAGACGTCGTTAGAATGGAGGATTTTAGTTGATGTGTTTAAGGAGATTTTTAGTGGATAAGTTTGTGGATGTATGAATGAGTGAACTCAGCATTTTCTCTTCAAGTTCATGGTGTGCTTCCATCAAAGCCATCAGAGGTGACCCCTGAGTGAGAGACAGGCCCGACATGTTGCAGATTCGTGGATGACGATCGTGGAGGTTGAGAGATCGGGGGGGTAGTTGATCGATAGGACCGCGGAGGGTTTACATTTTTGGTTCCGTTGCCGGGACCTCACTTGAAGGGATCGTTGAATGATGTTTAGAGTTCAGTTCTATATTCGACAAAAGGAGATTATGAGAGAGCACATGGAGAGAACGTTGGGAGGAGAGAGAGCTAACGCGATGTTAGCAACGTTAGAACCTTTCGTGTATCCCGTAGTGATATATGACGCGTTCGAAGTCATTCTTTACATCTTGTTCACTTAGAAAGGGTTTGAGGAGAGTTGAAAGGAGGTGCAACAAGAGTTGTAGAGAAGGAGGAGAGAAAAGTTATTAGAGGAGAGAAATTTGTGAGTTTAGAAATTCTGCTCTCTGGAAAATTTGTACAGTCGCTGTCAACTTTTCTGTGAATTTTATTTTCCTGTGAAACTTTTCAGTGTTTTAGATTGGCTGATAACCTATCTAAGACAAAAGAAATCATAGGAAAAGGTAGTCTAGAGAGGGAGCAATGATTTTTCAAAGTTGAGGGGGTCTATTCGTGAGAGTTGAGGAATTCTGTTCTCTGGAAAAAGTTTACAGTCAGTGTCAGATTTTCTGTGAATTTTATTTTCCTGAGAAACTTTCCAGTGTTTTAGATTGGCTGATAACCTATCTAAGAAAAAAGGAATCATAGGAAAAGGTGGTCTAGAGAGGGAGCAATGATTTTTCAAAGTTGAGGGGGTCTATTCGTGAGAGTTGAGGAATTCTGTTCTCTGGAAAAAGTTTACAGTCAGTGTCAGATTTTCTGTGAATTTTATTTTCCTGAGAAACTTTCCAGTGTTTTAGAGTGGCTGATAAGCTATCCAGGACAAAAGAAATCATGAGAAGATGAGGTCTGAAGAGGTAGAAAGGATTTTTCAAAGTGGAGGGGGTTGACAACCATGAGAGAAGTGAAAATATACAAATTTCAGTTCTCTGAAAATTTGTACAGTCATCACCATCTCTTCTGATTAGGGAAGTTTCTGTTGAAACTTCATGATTTAGTAGCTTGGAGGTCGAGCTACTGGAGACCACAAAAATCTTGGAGAGATCTCTTACCAACTAAGAGAGATACGTTTCGGCATACAAGGAGGTCCTGAAGATACGTCATGGGGAATCCAATTCGAATGACGAGGTGGAAGAAGAGACGTTTAGGAGTTCGAACAGAGACGGAGAAGCCCAAGTTAAGTATAGATGAGTTACGAACACGCATCTATAGCACTTGGGGTGCCCTCTTTACTCTATACGAAGAAGCTTCCGCGACAATTGACACAGATTTGAAGAAAGTCGAGTTTAAAGCATCATTCACTATGGAGGCCACGAATGCTCCTGGTGAAATAGAGTTGGATCCTTACAAGAGTGAGTTCAAGATGTCTGTTGTGATGAGTACAAACGAGGGTGAGGAGGATCATATCTTTGATAGTTAATATTAGATTAGATTTTATTTCGTGTATAGCATGTATAATGCACGATTTCTAATATAAAGCTCGGAAGAGTTAAGAAAGTAATGTAGAATTATTTTCCTCTATGATATTTTGTCCACTTAATGGTTGAGAAGGTGCAACATGAGTGGAAATTCAAAAGATTGGAAAGTTAGACTTAGAAACCTTCCTCAAGGTTTAGATGTCATAGTAAGCGTCGGAGAGAGCTCGAAAGAGATTATCGTTGAGTTTGAGAACCCTAGTACAAAACCTCAAGTAGAATCTCCGAGGAGAAGAGTAGAAACCGACTTGTGGTGTTATTTCTGTAGAGGGTTGGGACATAAAGTAGTGAATTGTCCAACTAGAATCAGAACCGAGAGAGCTAAAGGGAAGCGGGAGTTTACTGATTTAAGTCTTCGAGTGGGTCCATCGTCACCAGCGCCAATTCATCTTCTAGGCGAAGATCCTTGTCCAAGTTGTGGAGTGGGTGATCTATCAAGAGGACACAAGTGCGTCGATGTGGCCGCCCTACTTACGTCAGTAGTCGAGAAGTTGGACGAGACTCAAAGAGCTGAGACGGAGAAGTTGTCGACTTCAAAAGAGGACTCGGTTGAGTTGTGATGGAGATCGTCATTCGGATGGTGGAGAAGGCGGTGATGCGACTCAGACTCATGATTACCTTGGGAGAAGAGATGGCACAAGAGGTGTTGTTACAACCATTTCCTTTCATTTTACCTATGGTAGATTATTCGCGAATGGAATTGGTGATGTTCGTACTCTTTTAGCGAGTAGTTATTGCACGACGATTAGAAGAGTAGAAAGAGTAGTTACAAGATGGGAAAGCTACCCGTGTTTCATGGGAAGGACAATGAAGATGTAGAACCGTTTGTTCGAGACTTCAAAAGGGGTTGCATCGGAAACAACGTGAGAAGGAAGGAAGAATGGGTGTTGTTACTGCCAGAGTTTTTAGAAGATTTTGCTCTTACGTGGTATGAAGACCGAGTGAAGAGCCAGACACCTGGTGCAGTTGAGGACACATGGGAGACGTTGAGTAATGCACTCATCGAAGAATTTCTTCCAGAAGAGAGTTATGAGAAGCTCATGGTGGAGCTTACTCATTTGAAGCAACGTGACGACGAGAAAGTTCGGCAATATGCCGAAAGGGTGGATAAGTTGGAGCAACGGTTTCGGACGGTCCTACGGAAGAGTGGAGACAATGTGGAACTAACGATGGCGGGGATTGGAGCAGTGCTGACCAAGAACTTGGTGGGAGGGTTGAGACCTTCAATTCGAACCCAAGTGAGGTACGAGAAGCCAGCAACCAAAGCGGAGGTCATCAAGATAGCGACAAATATGGAAGAGAGTTTGGATGAAGGAGATATCATCCAACCTCATCATGCTGCTCTGGTGTCAACTCCGACTCCTGGTGTAGCCACAACGATCGCACCTGCACCATCACAATTGGTGATTGCTTCAACGTCAGCTCCTACTCCAACGGTGGTGCCAAGACCTTTTGTCCCAACAACGATGTCTACTGCCACCTCTGATTTTCATGCCGAGCTGAAGAGCATCACTGACACTCTTGCGGATCTCAAGATAAATGTGGTGCAGTTACGAGAATGGAGAAACAAAGGTGGAGGAGGAGGTCAAAGAGGTTACGACAACAATCCTAACCGAGGAAATCCAGGTAACTTTGGAGGCAACCAAGGTAACTTTGGAGGAATCACTTGTTGGACGTGTGGAGGTTCTCATTTCCAGCGAAACTGTCCTAACAACGGAGCAAGAGGTGTCGAAGCGGTCAGAATGAATGTGGGTGAAGGAAATCCATCACAAGGACGAGACAAGGGAGTGGCTACTATCGATGTAGTGCGAGATCCCATCTACGAGAAAGGAGAGAGTTCAAACTCTTCTCATGCACCGGTGGAGCTTTTAGCTCAAGAAAGGAAAAGAACTCGATTTTCTGATGAACCAGTTTTCATGGAGGAGTCAACAAGTAGAAGTACTCGTTCCAGTAATGTTTCGAGTACACCAAAGGAGCCAAGAAGGAAGCTGGGGATGGCGGATTTCACCATTTCATCTTCCCAAGCGGGATATGATGTGGTTGAAGATGTGGGTGCTCAGAAAGCCAACATCACTGTTGGACAACTGATCGCACTTAATCCCAGCTTACGAAGGGAACTCAGAGGAGGACTGAGTTCTAAGAGAAGCAAGAAGAAGAAACCCAAGAGTAAGACCTCAAAGTCAGTGGGAGTGGGTGTGGTGGATGTGCATGCTTCAGAGGTATGCACTAGGGCTTCAAAGATTGAAGTCCGGTTGAATGGTCACTACGTCTCTGACGTATTGGTGGATGGAGGGTCGGCTGTAAACGCCATATCGGAGAGGTTGATGAAGAAGTTGGGGATGGAACCAACTCGCCCGGCTAGCATTGTCGTGGGGATGACTAACAAGCAACGGGTAAGACCTCTTGGTGTGTTAGAGAAGGTGGTCGTGTCCGTGATGGGAGTTCAAACATTGATGTCCTTTCAAGTGTTAAAGGACTCTAGTTATGACTTGCTCCTAGGTAGGCCTTGGTTGAGAGCTGTGCGCACCACTGATAGGTGGCACAAGGGATACTTACGGATTGGGCCTAGAGATCATAGAGTGATAGTTCCTCTCTCGGGTGTTGGAGTTGTGACTTCTGACTCTGATAGACCCACTAGTGACTACTGGGAATCTGATACGGAGGACGATCAGAGTGTCTCAGAAATAGATACCGGAGATTCTTATGATCAAGAATCCTCGTCTGAGGACGAAGGATTTGGTCGAGATGAATCATTACATCAGCTTAGTGCTATTGACTTGTTGCCTCGACCAGCAGTGGAGAAAGATCCCGACAAAAAAGAGTTGAGTGAGGTAGAGATTGTGAGAAGACTCTCTACCTTGAAGTTTGGTATCAATGTCACTCAAGAGGAGAAAAATAGATTCCTAGATATATTTCAAAAATATATCCATGTGTTTGCTTTCAACTACAAGGATTTGAAGGAGGTGACTCTCGAGACTCATCGAATCGAATTGGAGGAGAACGCAAGACCAGTTCGACAGAAGCAGAGAAGGGTCAATCCTACAACAGCAATGATGGTCAAGGAGGAGATAGACAAGTTGAAGGAGGCGAGTTTCATCTATGAGGTGGAGAACTCAGAATGGGTTTCACCCATTGTGATTGTCAAGAAGAAGAATGGTAAGCTGCGGGTGTGCATAGACTATAAGAAGTTGAATGCAGTTACCAAGAAGGACTATTATCCTCTACCATTTATAGATGAGATTTTGGAGGAAGTTGCCGGTCATGAGTGGTACAGCTTTGGTGATGGTTATAGTGGATACAACCAGATCAAGATAGCACAGGAGTACCAGCAGTTGACTACTTTCACTACTCCTTGGGGAACATTTGCATTTCGAGTGATGCCATTCGGACTGTGCAATGCTCCGGCCACGTTCCAGAGGTTCATGAACAAGGTGTTCGAACCATTCATAGGAAAGTTTGTTCGGGATTTCATAGACGATTTCTGTGTGTACGGACGAAAAGAGGACCACTTTGATCATGTGATCAAAGTTTTGCAGCGATTGGAGCAAGCCAACGCTTCTCTAAATCCAGAGAAGTGCATCTTTGGCTGCGAAGAAGGTCTGCTGTTAGGGCACATCATTTCCAAGAATGGGATTGCGGTAGATCCTGAGAAGGTGAAGAAGATTGTGGATCTTCCATTTCCGATCAACTTGACAAAGTTGAGGCAGTTTCTTTGCATGGTTGGATATTATCGTAGGTTTGTCTTTTCCTTCTCAAACAAAGCAATAGCTTTGACTATGTACATGAAGATGGGAGTTGATTTTGACTTGATAGTGCATGATCAGAAGGCAAAGAAAGCATTTGAGGAGCTGAAAAAGGCATTGGTGACAGCTCCTATACTTGCTAAACCTGAGTGGAGTAAAACATTTATTCTGTATACGGATGCCTCCAATGTAGCAATCGGATGTACATTAAGTCAGCTAGATGGAGATGGGCATGATCATCCTATAGCTTATGCTAGTAGGCAGATGGTTCCAGCGGAGAAGAATTACTCCGTGACTGAACGAGAAGGATTAGCGGTGATCTTTGGATTGAAGAAATTCCGACATTACTTGCTAGGAGGGAAATTTTCCATAGTCACAGATCACAAGGCTTTAAAGTATATCTTTAATAAGCCTAATGCCGAAGGTCGTATTGCTCGTTGGAAGATCCTTCTAACAGAATACGATTATGTGATCGAAGATAGACCAGGGAAAAAGCATGCGAATGCTGATCTTTTGTCGAGGGCTTATGATGATGAGGGAGAAGAACCATTTGACGATTCGTTTCCAGACGAGCATCTGATGACCATCACAAGCATTGAGGAGATACCGGACGAGTATAAGGAAATCTGGAGTTTCCTTGCAGATGGCTCTTTTCCGGAAGGTATGCATACCCGAGAACGTAACGCGTTGATCAAGAGATGCAAACCTTACACCATGGTAGAGGGAATTCTGTTTCATCAAGGAGCAGATGGGTTACTAAGGAGAGCAGTTGGTCAGAAGGAGGCATTCAAGCTAATGCACGAGTTTCACAACGGAACTGTTTGCGGAGGTCACTTTGCTGGTAAGATAACAGCCTTCAAGATTTTGGATGCGGGTTACCACTGGAGAGGGATTTTCAAAGAGTGTTTAGACTATTGCAAAACTTGCGACGTATGTCAAGCATTTGCTCTGAAGTCTACTAGAACACCTCCGTTAAGATCAATTCCCGTGTTAGGACCATTTGAGAAGTGGGGTATTGACTTTGTAGGTCCTCTTAATAAGACACCTCGAGGCAATAGATACATTGTAGTCGCCACTGACTATTGTACCAAGTGGGTAGAGGCTAGACCTTTGAGAGAGACCAATGAAACAGAAGTCAGTAGATTCTTATGGGAGAGGATCATCACAAGATTTGGATGTCCGTTAGAGTTGGTCTCGGATAGAGGAGGAGAGTTTGTAGGGAGCATGACTACTACTATGCTACAACACTTTTCTATCAAGCCACGAGTAACGACCTCATACAAACCAAATGCTAATGGTCTTGCGGAGAAGACCAATCTTACACTTTGTATGATGCTCGCCAAAGATGCTGGTGTTGAGACTGCGAAACATACTTGGGATAAGAGGCTACATGCCATCTTATGGGAGTATCGAACGACAACAAAGACTTCTACTGGGTACTCCCTATTTCGACTGGTTTATGGAGTGGAGTCCAAGTTGCCGATCCAATTTGAATTGGATACTTTTCAAACTATTCAACGAAAGTTGAAGAGGTCGAGAGGAGAAGACGTGGTCAGATCAAGAAAGGAGCAACTCATGGAGTTGGAAGAGACCCGAGCGGTAGCAATGATCCGGATGGAACGAGCTCAGGCGTATCAAAAGAAGAGTTACGACAAACGGTTGGGCAAGAGGGAGGTAAAAGCTTTTCAAGTCGGAGATTGGGTTATGTTGTATGATGCTATCAGATTCAAGAGGGCTAGGAAGAAGTTTCTTCCGAGATATTTTGGTCCTTTTGTTGTAGATAAGGTGTGGAGCAACTTCACATATGACCTTTAGGAGCTGGGAGGAAGGAGATTCGATCGGGTCAACCATGACAAGTTGAAGTTGTTTCATCGACGAAAGTTCTCTCTTCACTCCGAGGACGGAGCGAAAATTTAGTCCGGGGGTAAAATGTAACGACCTATGTTACACATAGGAAGTTTGTCTATTAGTAAGGTGTTTAGTTATAACTAAGTGTTGAGAATGTTTATTGGTTGCCAAAGTACTTTAAGGAGGTATCAAGTTAGTCATGACTAGCTAAAAGTTAGTTATGGTTAAACTTAGCTGTACTTTTGGCAGAATTCAGATATTTGCTAAAGAGTGAGCACTACTATCTTGTCATCTTGTCTAAAAGGTAGAAAGGGGGTGGAAAGTATCCCTTATCTCCTTTTTGACTTGATATTAGTGGTTGGATTAAAGTTGTGGACTTTGTGGGCATTAAAAACAAGAAGAGATTCCACATGTTTCCTTTTTAGTGGGTCCTAGTGTAGAGGGGGGTGGAAATTCGAGATTCCTTGAGAATATTCCAGAATCCTTCTAGAAGTTGTTGACTTTGAAGGAATAAGCCCATGTGAAAAGGTAAAAAGCCCATGTGATCAATGCTTTTACCTTAAGTAATATCTTAGTAAAACCCGGTAAAAGTAGTTACGGCTGAGTTACCGGAGGGTACCAAAGTAAAAACCTAGAATGTATAAATAGAGGAGTAGAAAAGAGCTCCTCATCCTTGTTTTCACATTGTCGTAATGACAACTTGAGTAATATAGAGAGTGTGGGATATTTTTAGCATGTGAGAACTTGAGAGACGTCGTTAGAATGGAGGATTTTAGTTGATGTGTTTAAGGAGATTTTTAGTGGATAAGTTTGTGGGTGTATGAATGAGTGAACTCAGCATTTTCTCTTCAAGTTCATGGTGTGCTTCCATCAAAGCCATCAGAGGTGACCCCTGA
The DNA here is from genome assembly GCA_036924285.1 of Asterella californica. Lineage (NCBI taxonomy): Eukaryota > Viridiplantae > Streptophyta > Marchantiopsida > Marchantiales > Aytoniaceae > Asterella > Asterella californica. The sequence goes on along the minus strand of JAYKYS010000006.1, from coordinate 23,992,655 downwards.
GTGAGAGACAGGCCCGACATGTTGCAGATTCGTGGATGACGATCGTGGAGGTTGAGAGATCGGGGGGGGGGGGGTAGTTGATCGATAGGACCGCGGAGGGTTTACAGGTCTGTACATTGCTAGCTCTATCCTTAGGTACATAACGATTATATTGGGCGGGAGGCGTAGGAGTGAAGGGTTGTATCGTCTCGATCTTATAGCAGGTTTCTCCACTCGGATCGTGTAGGTATCTCTCATCGTCTTCTTCCCATCGTGCCCAGTTGACAGCTTGGTCCTGCGTACACTGATCTCTGGTGTGCCCGGAAGAGTTACAAAGGTTGCACCAAAGGTTTGGCCGAGAAGCCGTAGGTTGCTTCCGCTTGTCCTTCTGGTTCAGAAGATGAACTTTCAGGTTGGCTGTAGTGACGCAGGATTACTCCTTTTGCCCATTTAGTATAAAAGATATCGTTCCCACATAGGATTTACGTAAGTAATCGCTGCTCTAAGTTCTATGATCTGTTCAAACACACAAACACACGGGTTTTGCCTAAAAAGCCCGTCTTCTCACAAAACCACACGTCTTCCAGACACGCCACATGGTGCTCTGGAACTAGACAAACAACTACCAACTAAAATATCACACAATTATTCACAGGGAAGCTCGGGAAGACGATCTTCCTGCTTCTAGGTTGCTTCTTCCGGTCTTCTCGATACCGTCTTCCTGAAGTGATTCTCGTCTTCTGGGGGTTCAGCTCGTCTTCTCACACCTCCAGAAGATTGTACTGCTTCGCAGAAGTCGACTAGTAACGGTCATTACACCTTATTCTCACACTCACATTCCAACGGGTTAGATTAATCACAGGGTGTATGCCCCCTGTAGCCTTCCCAGGCTTCTGCCTACGGAAATAGTCTTCCTCCAGCACTACAATGACATTCACCTTCACGGAAGCTCAATAGAAGTCTCGGAAGCTCACTAGAAGAAGGTAAGAAGATGGGGAAGATGAGAGAAGATGGGGAAGATAAGAAAATCCAAACAAGAGAAAACAAGATGAAAAGAGTAAATTAAGATTCTGATGTCGGAGTGTAATCTGTCTACCTAGGAAAGCGCCGGGCTTCTGACTATAGTTGTTCACTCAAGAGGTTGGCTTTCAGGTTACAACAGGGACTATAAACACTCACACAGATGTGTAAGATCTAGTAATATACCCAGAAGGCGAAATTCAGGTCTAGCTGGCAGTAATAGGATTCGGCGGTGAACTTTGACACTCACGGAGAGGAAAACTATGAAGGTTTAGACCTCTAAACTTCCCCTACATGCAAATGAGGTACTACTGAACTCACAGACGAAATTTCAGCCTGAGATCAAATTCTGACACGGAGATATGAACAGAAAAGTTTTGAGCAAGAAAACTACGGCAATTTCTGGTACCTAGCTGGCTATTTCAACCTATAACAGGAGTTTGGCTCGATCAATTTCGAAGTTTCTTACAGGATTTGCAATCTACAGGGTGCTGAACATCCTTGTGAAGTTGGGACTCCTGAATGTACACAGAACTGTAGATCTCCTCCTCTGAAGTCGCTGCTCTAGATTAAGAGCTTTTCAGACCCCCTCAGCTTCAGCGGCCGCCCTGAATTACTCAGTTGCTCAATCGATATGAAACTTTTTGTGCAATCGTAGCCCTGCTGGCGGAGAACACAACCTCGAAGTTTTGAAGCAATTTCCTCAAATCTGCTGCGAGTGACAACTGAAAACCCTAAATCCAATTGCTCATAACTCCGTCTTTATTGACTCAAATCGATCGAAATTTTCACTGGAAGTGCTTGGCATGACGAGACCTCTCTCCCTGTGCTCTCAGATTTCGAGGATCCCTCACCAAATGCTCGAACTCCACTCTAGAGCTCTGTTTCTAAATTTAGAGTTTAACAAAAGACAAAAATGGACCAATGGGAGTTCATAGCTCCACTTGGTTGTCCTTTAGTACCCTAAACCACGTGGCAACTTAGTTTTACTCATAGGCTACCACGTCAAGCCCCCTAGAGTGCCAGCGTAAAACTTAAATTACTTAAAACGACACGCAGCCCCGAAAAATAACTTAAATCAGCTAGAAAGCGTGCATGGGCGACACGCAAATACAACCCATGAGCTTAAGCCCTATCAACATGGTAATCAACCTACTAAGACTCAAAATAGTGTTAACACCGTATGCAAAGGTGTCAAACATATACATAAACGACTAGAAGTAATATAAGCTAACTTCTAGAACTACTAAACTCAAGCGTCGGAGTAGAAATATAACATGTAGCCGTCAAGTAGCGCGACATCCACCCCCTCTGAACCTGCACATCCTCCGGTATGTGCCATCCAGATCAAGACTCTTCAGCTTCGGCTTCAAACTCATCTTCAATCTGCATTGAGTCTTCAGCTTCATCCTCTGTAAACTCTGCAACGTTCTGGTCCTCCCCTCTCCTCCTAAAGAGCTTGATTCTCTTTCCTACGACTGGTATCTTGAGCACTGCACCATCTAACTCTCTCAAGGAGTATGTGGCATTATCATAAACTTCTAACACCACATAAGGTCCAAACCATCTCTTGGAGAACTTCCTGATAGTGCTATGCTGATTATCAAGACTACTATCATAGACTAACACCCAATCACCTTCTTTAACTGGTTTGGGTCGTAATCTATGCGTTCTATCAAATCTGTCTTTGTTTCTCTCCCTAGCAATCTTTAATCTTTCGACAGCTTTGGCAACATCCTCAGGTCTTCGTTCTAACTGCTGGATCCTTAATGCAAGAAGATCCTCCGTACTTCTACCATCTTCCCATGGCAAAACATTCCAAGTAGGCACAACCTCCTCAATTGGCATCACAGGTTTCTGTCCTAGTATCAACTCTGCTGGCATGTAACCTGTAACGGTACTATGAGTTGTACGATCTACCCATAAAGCAAATGGTAGCAGTCTAGGCCATTCACGGATCTTACCCTTGCAAGCTTTTACCAAAGCTTTGATGATTGGCGGATGACCTCGTTCGCTCTTGTCATTCCCTTCAGGATTGTAAGCAGTGGTTAATGCCAGCTTGATTCCCAATCGCTTGAAGAACTCAACTGCTTCTTGTGAATCCAGCTCACCCCTATCTGCAGTGATCTTTCCCACACACCCATACCTACAAATAACATCTTCAAGTAGAAAGCGGCAGACACTAGCAGTGGTCTTTGTCCTCAGGGCACGGCCTTCGACTTGGTTAGATAGATCTTCTCTAGCCAAGACTAGATACCTCATTTGTCCAAGTCCAAATGGCATAGTTACCAGATCAACTACCCATTTGTAATGAATGGCTAAAGGATAAGTAGGATCCAATCCATCACGATGACGTACGTTGGAATACATCTGGCAAGGTATACAGGATGAAACAAACTGCACTACATCCTTATACATACCCTTCCACCAATACTTCTCCTTTATCTTGGCAAATGTAGCCTAAACTCCTCTATGACCGGCCCATAGACTCTCATAGAACTCCTTGATCAGCTTCTGCTGCAATTCTAGGTCACATACCACCCGCTGTGGTACACCTCCTTGTAGCTTAGGGCGCTTCCATAGATGTCCTCCATATAAAAAGTACCCATAAGCTGTTCTACGGATCCTCTTGAAATCTGCATCAGACCAGCCTTCTTGCCTTTCCAATGAACTCAAATAGCGCCCAAGATCCAACCACTCGCCATCTACATAGTTTCCTCAAATAACTCCAATGGAGCTGCAAAACAGCTTCTATCCCTTCTAGCAAGAGCACTAGAATAGAACTCTGTTCCCACATCCTCCTGATCATCTATCATTTCTTTCTCATCGTAATACCTAGCCCTTGATAACATATCTGCCACAGGATTGTCCTTTCCTGCGATATGTCTAAACTCTGGGTTCAAGGACTTGATATATGCTATCCACCTCAACATAGCAATATCTGGAGTTGTACAGCTAGTGATCATTCCCAAGAGAGGTAAGCAATCTGTCTCCACAACCACAGGTGTCCTATCAAATATTCCTTATCACTCTTCATCGTAGTAACTACTCCCCATAGCTCTCTCTTGACCTGAGGGTAGTCTCTCTGCCGTGAACTTAAGACCTTAGCACCAAAACGCACCACATATCTATTTCCATCCTTATCATCTTGTCCTATAGCCCACCCAATGCCAATAGGACTAGTATCAACAGTAAGGATAACAGATCTGCCCAACTCATATGTTACCTTCCGTAGAGTTGGTGGTGAAGACAACAGATCCTTCAACTTCTTCATAGACTCGCTTTGCTCCTCTTGCCACTGAAATCTCTGCCCCTTCCTCAGCAACTTGTACAACGGATCTGTTACATGTGCAAAGTGTGGAATCCATATATGATAAAACACACATGCACCTAGAAACCTTCTCACCTCAGTAACTGATCCACATGTCTCCTTCATCCTTCGGATGGCATCAACCTTGTTTGGACAAGGTTTCCGACCATAAGATCCACACAGATGTCCCACTATTAACACCTCCTGTTCTCCAAATACAGACTTTGCTCCTGATAAAGTCAAATGAACCTCCTCCAGTCGACTCAATATCTTATCACAGTCGGCTATGTAATCTGCAACAAACTTACGGCACCCCCTCTGATCCATTACCTCATTCTTCTCCTCCTCAGCACACCCTTTGATCGGCACATCATCAAGGAATGGCATAGTTTTTTCAGGAATGAAATCCCTCAAAACTTTATTCATGCCATTCATCATATGTGCTACAGAATTGGTAGCACCTTGTGGCAAGGTGCACATCCTTAGTAATCCCAAAGGTGTCCTCATTGTAGTCAAGTCTCTACTCTCAGAGGATAACTGAAACTGATCGTAACCTGAATATAAGTCTCCCATTGAATAGATAGCACGACCAGCAAAAGTCTCTGCAAACTCGTCTACAATAGGTCCTATACCCATATTCCTGATAGTCACCTTGTTAACTGACTGCGTATCTTGAATGAATCTCAAAGCTCCACTCTTCTTCGGAACAGTAAACCATCTGCTAGAGTAGGGAGCTATAGATGGTTCCAAGATACCCATCCTAATCCTCTCATTGAGCAAGTCTATCAACTTTGGTAGATGAGCTCTAGGTACAGGGATAGGACGTAGATTCCAAGGCACATGCGGTATAGTAAAGATTACCATAGGTGCAACTACACTTGGATCTACACATCCTACTTCATGTGACTCAAACGCAAACGCCTTACCATGCCTAGATAGCATCTCCCTGAAGCTCTTCTTCTCTTGCTCAGTAAGAAATCCATCACCTCCAATCCTCAAGTCCTTCAGTGTTGTTTCTGTAAACTGGTGCCCAATTCTTCTCGGTCCTCTAAGCGTCGGTTCTCGTGCAGCTTGCTCCATCTTCTGATTGTAATCGAGTGGTAAAGGCAAAGCCACTGGTTTGACTTTCTTTGCCACTGACTTGTACTTGGTCTCCACATACACCTCTTGACGATCTATAAACTTATCAATTACATCATAAAGCTCCTTGGAGCTCACTCTCACCACTCTATCTACATCATCTATAGAACTTTCTACTATCGATTTCAACTCCCCTATAGTATCTATCAAATACTGCTCTTCAAACACTCCAGATACGTATTCATCTCTTGCTAACTCTCCATTATCCCACAAAGACTGTTGTACATACTTCACATGTTGCCTCTCAAACCTCTTCAGATTCTCAACCTTCCTATAACATACTGATCCACATGACGTCAATCCCAAGAAGCTAGTGGATAAAGCTTCCTGCTTTACTGGATCATGCGAGAATCCTATCTCTACTGTACCGTTGAAGTCTCGCTCTTCAATGGTACTCTGCCAAAACCCCTAGACTCTCTAAACTCCTGAGTAATCTTAGACAGTGGACGGTCTCTCAAGCTATCACGATTCCTCTCATGTTCTACAGCAACAGTCAAAAACAGAACAGCTCTTTTGCCGTCTCTACTACGTATCCTAGCATAGGCTGAACCATCATCCATAACTCGTGTCTCCATTCTAACAGCAGTAATGTAAGGCTGCCCTAGAATGATAGGATAGGTTGACATGTCTTGCACAAAGAAATTCTGAACATCACTGATGTCACCCACAGTTACCTTGATGTTGGGACAAGCACCATAGAGTTCTCCCCTCTGGTTGTTGGCAGCGCGGATAAGCCATCCGTGGTCGGTGTCTATGGGCCATCTCCCACACTTGTACAGCTCCTTAGACATCAGATTAATCTCTGAGCCATGATCAATCAATGCCACCACAGGTTCCTCTAGATCTCCCCGCTTCACTAAGGTCTCTGTGGTTGCTCTCGCCCAATGGTTGTGAGAATAATGGCTCTTCTGCGATGCTTCCACCTCATCTTCAAACCTCACGTGCTGATCTGATCTTCCCTCTGATACTTGAGAGTAATAACCAGCAATCTCATCTTCCTCATCTTCCGACATTTTGGTCCCTAGAGCGTTAAGCGTAGCTGCTTCACCCAAAATCTGATGTTTCCTCTTGATGATATCTATAATAACCTCATGGAACTCACGCTTTGCAATCCCAAGAATCTCACCCAAAGTAAACTCAACTTTCCCATTCAAGATACGGTTCTCTAACACCTGCTTCAAGTCTGTAGCAATCTCAATGTCAGACTGAAGTTTGTATGCAGGCATCTTACCCTTCTCCTTGCTTCTCTCCTTCTCCTTTGGTGTTGTAGATGGTAGATCCTCCATAGTCTCCTCCCGAGTAGGTGTTGTCTCCTACCTTGCATCTGGTCTAGCCCTTTCACTCCTTGTAGCAGGTCGTTTGGCTGTAGAAGCCTCACCTGCATCCTCCCTCCTGCGTTTTTCTTCTAGTAGAGCTTCATGCTGACTTCTTGCAACATAAGCATGCACTGACATAGTATCCACAGGGTCATTCCATCCTGTAGTTTCTCTAATTGAGTTGCCAACCCTTCGTAGCACATCCTTGTCTAGCTCTGTTCTAGCTACGGACCACACTACATCTGACCACAACCCAGTAGTCCCTTTCTCTCTCTCCATTTCCACTTTCACTCCACACGTAGCAGCATTCACAAGAGAAACAGCATGTGATGCTGATATATCATTCACAAGTCTCTTCATACCACCCTTGCCAAAGTTGGTTCCCAGCATCATCCCAGTCTCTCTCAAATGGATCTTACCATCTTTGAAGAAGATAAGATCCTTCCTCAATGCATCTGAAAACTCCCCACAATCTCTTCTTACATGGTCTAGGCTATCACACCATATACAACGATGAACAAAGCCTTCTCTCATCTGAGGTATCTGCATAGCAGGCTGTACATTCTGCTCCTTCTCTTCTAACCTAGTGAGCTTAAGCTTAAGCTCCTTCATACCCTTAATCAACTCATCAAGCGGTGAGTCTTCCTCTCTAGCAATTACCAAAGCATGCTTAGTAGGCAACTGCTTGACAGGAATTATCAGAGGTGCTGCTTCACTTACCACCACCTTGTCCCTTCTTCTCTGTCTCTTGGCCAGCAAAGAGATAGCCTTTTCAACCTCCTTCCAATCAGTCTTCAATCCTCTCTCCTCACTCTTGTCTTCCAGCAACAGCTCAAGCTTCTCCTGAATAGTCACGTCCGCTGCTTGTAGGAAAAGCTCGGTCTTCTCAACCTCTAGTGTAAGCTTCTCTGTCCTAGAAAGCTGAGCATATTGACGATCAAACTCCCTTAACAACTCATTTACAGACAAACCTTTGTTAGGCTTCACCACCCACTCCAATAATGTTCTCTTGGTCACCCTCTCTGAGTCTTCAGTGTAGTACTCCTCCTTCAAAGCTCGCATAAAGCTCTCCCAACTCTGTCCTTGCTGCTGCTTGAGCTCCTTCACACGCCCACGAATCTCAGGGACAACTGCAAGTTCAAAGTTCTCCACCATCTCCTTCTCAGGTACCTTGTTCATCTCCATCTCCCTAGCATAGTATCGCACATACTTGGAAATATCTGTACCCTTGAACTGGTCCATCTGATGCACCACAGATTGCAACACCTTGGTTGCTAATACCTCCTTCCTCTCTGTGCTCTGCTGCTGCTGCATAAACATGGAAAAAGCTTGGAACATCTTTATCGAAGCAGCATCCAACTGAACAGGTTGCTGAGCAGCAACAGCAGCTCCACTTGATGATCCTTGGTTGGCCATGATATCTGATCCTGTAACACTCTCAAGAAAACTCCCACCCTAGGTGTTTCACGTCGAGTTCACCAAAAAGAGAGTATGTCGGAGTGTAATCCGTCTACCTAGGAAAGCGCCGGGCTTCTGACTGTAGTTGTTCACTCAAGAGGTTGGCTTTCAGGTTACAACAGGGACTATAAACACTCACACAGATGTGTAAGATCTAGTAATATACCCAGAAGGCGAATTTCAGGTCTAGCTGGCAGTAATAGGATTCGGCGGTGAACTTTGACACTCACGGAGAGGAAAACTATGAAGGTTTAGACCTCTAAACTTCCCCTACATGCAAATGAGGTACTACTGAACTCACAGACGAAATTTCAGCCTGAGATCAAATTCTGACACGGAGATATGAACAGAAACGTTTTGAGCAAGAAAACTACGGCAATTTCTGGTACCTAGCTGGCTATTTCAACCTATAACAGGAGTTTGGCTCGATCAATTTCGAAGTTTCTTATAGGATTTGCAGTCTACAGGGTGCTGAACATCCCTGTGAAGTTGGGACTCCTGAATGTACACAGAACTGTAGATCTCCTCCTCTGAAGTCGCTGCTCTAGATTAAGAGCTTTTCAGACCCCCTCAGCTTCAGCGGCCGCCCTGAATTACTCAGTTGCTCAATCGATATGAAACTTTTTGTGAAATCGCAGCCCTGCTGGCGGAGAACACAACCTCGAAGTTTTGAAGCAATTTCCTCAAATCTGCTGCGAGTGACACTGAAAACCCTAAATCCAACCAAAATGATTCAATTCTAGCACAATCCGAACTTGAATTGCTCATAACTCCGTCTTTATTGACTCAAATCGATCGAAATTTTCACTGGAAGTGCTTGGCATGACGAGACCTCTCTCCCTCGAAGATCCCTCACCAAATGCTCGAACTCCACTCTAGAGCTCTGTTTCTAAATTTAGAGTTTAACAAAAGACAAAAATGGACCAATGGGAGTTCATAGCTCCACTTGGTTGTCCTTTAGTACCCTAAACCACGTGGCAACTTAGTTTTACTCATAGGCTACCACGTCAAGCCCCCTAGAGTGCCAGCGTAAAACTTAAATTACTTAAAACGACACGCAACCCCGAAAAATAACTTAAATCAGCTAGAAAGCGTGCATGGGCAACACGCAAATACAACCCATGAGCTTAAGCCCTATCAACATGGTAATCAACCTACTTAGACTCAAAATAGTGTTAACACCGTATGCAAAGGTGTCAAACATATACATAAACGACTAGAAGTAATATAAGCTAACTTCTAGAACTACTAAACTCAAGCGTCGGAGTAGAAATATAACATGTAGCCGCCAAGTAGCGCGACACCGACAGGCTTCTAGTCCGGATCCTGACTAACAAGCCATCCCTACTTGTAATAGTTTGGGGAGGAAGACAACAAACGTTGTCGTGCTACTTGGCGGCTACATGTTATATTTCTACTCCGACGCTTGAGTTTAGTAGTTCTAGAAGTTAGCTTATATTTCTTCTAGTCGTTTATGTATATGTTTGACACCTTTGCATACGGTGTTAACACTATTTTGAGTCTTAGTAGGTTGATCACCATGTTGATAGGGCTTAAGCTCATGGGTTGTATTTGCGTGTCGCCCATGCACGCTTTCTAGCTGATTTAAGTTATTTTTCGGGGCTGCGTGTCGTTTTAAGTAATTTAAGTTTTACGCTGGCACTCTAGGGGGCTTGACGTGATAGCCTATGAGTAAAACTAAGTTGCCACGTGGTTTAGGGTACTAAAGGACAACCAAGTGGAGCTATGAACTCCCATTGGTCCGTTTTTGTCTTTTGTTAAACTCTAAATTTAGAAACAGCGCTCTAGAGTAGAGTTCGAGCATTTGGTGAGGGATCTTCGAAATCTGAGAACACAGGAAGAGAGAGCTCGTCGTGCCAAGCACTGTCAGTGAAAGTTTTGCTCGATTTGGATCAATAAACAAGGAGTTATGCCCAATTGAAGTTCGGATTGTGCCAAAACTGCGTCACTTTTGTTGATTTTGGGGTTTTCGGTGCCAATTGCAGCAGAATTGAGGAAATCACTTCAAAACTTCGTGGTTGCGTTCACTGTCAGGAGGGCTACGACTGTCCAAAAAGTTTCATATCATTTGAGTAATTGAGTAATTCAGGGCGGCCGCTGAAGCAGAGGGGGTCTGAAAAGCTCTTAATCTAGAGCAGCGACTTTAGAGAAGGAGATCTGGAGTTCTACAAACATTCAGGAGTCCCAACTTCACAGGGATGTTCAGCATCCTGTAGACTTCAAATACTGTGAGAAGATTTGAAATTCATCGAGCCAATTCTCTGTTCTATGTCTGAATAGCTGTCTAGGTACCAGAAATTGCCATAATTCTCTTATTCAGAACTTTTCTGTTCATATCTCCGTGTCTGAATTTGATCTCAGGTTGAAACTTCATCTGTGAGTTCAGTAGTACCTCATTTGCATGTAGGGGAAGTTTAGAGGTCTAAACCTTCATAGTTTTCCTCTCTTTGAGTGTCAAAGTTCACCGCTTAAGCCTATTACTACCAGTGAGACCTAAATTTCGCTTTTTGAGCATATCAGAGGATCCTACACTCCTGTGTGAGTGTTTATAGCTCCTGTTGTGACCTGAAAGCCAACCTCTTGAGTAAACAACCACAGCCAGAAGCCCGGCGCTTTCCTAGGTAGACGGATCACACTCCGACAACGTGAGTACTGTTGCACCGTCTTCTACTCGAGGATGTCGTCTTCTGCTGTGGGAAGAAGGCTTCTTTCTTCTTCACTTCGCTGCTCTGACTACTCTGTCTTCTGGGATCCCTTACCCTGAAGACCGTTCGTACGTAGATCCCAAGTGCTCTACTGAACGAGTCAAGCTACACTTTCACAACTGCTGACAGTCACCGCCACTCAAGAAGAACACTTCCCATGCACAATTGGGAGCGAATTCAAGGAACCCACCATCCAGAAGACATGAACAAAGCTTCTGCACTCAAATCCACAATCTATTCCTCGAGAAGAAGTCACAATGGCATTGGGAAGCTCACTCCCTCTACTTCATGCGTCTACTCCTCGACACACCAGTCTAGCTAACAGGATTGCACGAGGATGTCGTTCCTTGTTCCTAGACTGTCCACTACTTCTATCTACATCTTCGAACCACTGCTGGTACGAGTATGCAGACCCCTCCTGTGTATTCCAAGGCTATTCGTATGTTTCCAACAACGGGTGTAGTGTGCGAAGAACTGTCTATCCTGTGTCTCTGCTCTAATGTGTCTTGTCTGCCTGCACCATAGAATCGATGTGCAGTAGCTACAGAATTCTACAGAACTGGCAGAACTCTATCTCCTACTCTGCGATCCTACTTATGTCGCTGCCATGAGAACCAGGGGAGACGACCACCAAGGAGAGAGAGAGGCGCTGACAGGAGGTTGCTACCTCACATGCAAGCGGTTCCCCTGCCCGAATTGGCTATCCACCTTGTCCTTCCTACGCTACCTATGCTGTCATATGGTGTCCTAACTAATTTTACATGGAAAAATTGCCACCCTTAAGATAGCATGTTCGATCCTACTATATTTGGAATTGTCAATGGAGTTACTAACTACTCAGATTGCACGGAGGCAATCTCTACCTGATCTGCTCCTATCGTAGCTCCTAACGCGGCTTCTGATAAGCTAGAAAGCCCTGCAGTTACCTCGGGTGTCACTGAGGTGGCTTCCTCCTCATCGTCTCTTGCTGGCCCTGCTGTTGCTGCTGCTGCGTCTTCCTCGGCTTCGGCTTCTGCTTCGGAAGACAGAAGCGTCTTCTGGGAAACGGAATCGACCGGTGCTTCTTTCGTCTTCTGAGGCACGGATGCGGTGCTAGGGACCACGGGGACCTCATAGGGATCCGGAGAAGTCGCTTCCTCCACGCGGAATACATGGGAAGACGGCTCGTCTTCCTGTCTTCCGGGGCGTCTTCTGGAGTCTTCTCGGCTTCCAACGCTGTCACCACCAAGTGTACAGCGAGATCGAACTCCTCCTTCTCCATTCCAGATCCAGTCGAGGGTGCTGGAGCTTGGGAAGATGCGGTTGCAGGTGTCGGAAGCGAGGGAAGATCATAAAGTGTCTTCACTCCTTCTATCTGTCGATCCAAGTACCTGAACATGCTCTCCCGGCATTCCTCCAACATTGCTTTGGACTCGCTGTCCCGTCCTCTAGCTAAGGTAAGTAACTTTCTACCCGCGGTGTCGTTGAACTTCTTCCGAAGCGCTTCCACCGACTGTACCAGCATCTTCTGTGCACGAGCCTCCGCTGCTTCCCGCTACGTCTTCTCAAATGCAGCTCGCGCTTCTGCGGCTTCTCGCTGCGTCTTCCAGGTGGTCTGCTCTTCTGCGAGGGTGGTGATCTTCTCTCGCACTCGGAGGACTTCCTAATCACGCTGCTGTACCCGCGCCTGCAACTCCTGATTACTCTTCCGAAGCTGCACCAGCTCCTTGGCAGAAGCGGCTGCTTCCGCCTTGTACCCGGCTGCAAGCTTCTCCGTGGTGCGGAGACTAGCTTCCAGCGACTCCATCTTCTTCTGGTCTTCTCCTTGTCGCAGCAAGGTGCGCAGGCCGAATCCAGATTGTAAGGGCCTCTCCTGTGCCTTCGCCCTCTTCTCCAGCAACTCCATAGCTGGCTGGATCTCCTTCTGGAAGTAGGCACTGAACTCCTCCAGTCGTCTTCCTGCGGAAGACAAGTTCATCTCCACCACTCGCTCCGCGGTGTCGACTTTGTCTTCCAGAGGCAAGGAAGCCTCTTCCACCACGATGGTCTTCATCTTTTGCGCACGAGAAGAAGCTACTCTTCTCATCTTCCGGGGTAGAAGACTCTTCATGGCAGGAGCGGCTCTCTTCGTTGCGCTTCCTCGCATTGCAGCAGGAGCGTCCCTTCTTCCCTTGTCTTCTGGAGTCTTCGGAAGACTCCCAGGCGTTGCAGAAGCGGTCTTCTGCTCTGATCGGGTACTCAGCAGGTCTTCTTCCGAGTCGGACTCCGATCTTGAATGAATGAGAGAGATGGATGTCCTCGGTACACTTCTGGGACCCATCTTCCTCGGTGGCGTGACGTCTTCCGACCCACTAGACTCATCTTCCCTCACCAGAAGCGTCTTCTGGTGAGAGCCGGGCCTCAACTGTGGCATCAGAGTGGGAGGGGGCGTTGCTGCTGCCTCTCGGTCATCGTCTTCCGAGGTCTCCTCCTTCACCTCCTGTCGCTCCGTTGGCCCATACCCTGCCACTTCCCTAAGATCCTCCATGGCTACATACAAGTAGCAGAGGAAAGGCGTCAAGTGTCCTCCCGCCGGGGTACCCAAGTATGCTAGCTCCGTCTGTACGTAGTTGTGGATGTACGCGCCTCAGTAGATGGGCACTCTGTCATCCCACACTGATTCTAGGAACTCCATGTCCTGATCTCTTAAGTACCTTGTCTTCTGCGCTTTCCCATTGGGAAAGCGCAGAAACAACTTCGGCAGAAGTCGCTTCTTCGGCTCCCGGTAAGATTCTATCTTCCAACCGTTCCTCTCCTGCCTGTCTTCCACAAAAAGGCAGGTGGTGCTCCCAGGCACATGCCACGAACTCACGATCCTAGGCAAGATCTTCTTCTCGTACCAATATCCTCGGTTCTCGGACTCTGGTCTGTGAAAAGCTCTGCGCCACCAGTCTTCAGTCCAGGAAGACGGTCTTCCTCGAGCTACTCCTGCCTTCGCAGGTACACGGTAACGAGGTGGCAACGCTGCCCACACCTCCTCCAGAAGTCCTTGGTCTACGAGGTTCCAATCCCACAGGAAGAAGTCGAGACCCAACTCCTTGAGGAAAGGAGTGGCTTCGGCCAATTCTGCCGCTGGTAACACCAAGCCTCGTGGATGCATCGTCATGCTGGAAGATCTGTTGCACTAAGCCACAAGCACCTACTATGAGCTGAAGGCTCAGTCCTTCCCAAGCGCCCACAGTCTAGCTTCTACTTCTCAGAAGACGAAACTAGTCTTCCAGAAGACAGCTACTCCGTCTTCCGGGATTCTAACTGTACTTCCTAGATAGCTCTCGTCTTCCGAGCTATATCTAATCAATCCTAACTAAGCAAGGCCTCGCATGGATTACCAAGAAGACAACTCACCTTGCATTACATCCTACTTCCTATCAGAAGATACAAGATTCGTGAAAACATAAACTGCATGACAAGTTCAGAAGTCGGTTGCGGGCTCCTGCGATGACAGTGGCCTCTGGGAAGACACTCGGGACAGCTTCCGATTCAATGTCTTTCTCGGAAGACTTCTCGAAGTCAGACTTCCCTTCACTGGTCTCACCTGTCTTCGTCTTCCTACGCGCAATCTATCCTCACAACAGACTCAAGACAATTGCACTCTGTTCTTCTGACTTCTCACTTCTCATACGCACTCAGAAGAAGCTTGCTGCTCGGTGGGAAGACATGACCCTCGACCATTCTCTCCAGATTCTGCCAGCAAGTATTCTCACGACTCTCTTCTAAGTTCGGGAAGAAGAAGGAATAGCTGCTATGGATCGGACAGAAGAGACCCGAATGGACCCTCACGTCTTCTCGCTCATTTTGCCAGCCTTTCAGTCTTCTAGTCTCTCTAGGAAGATGTGGAGTTGAGAAACTTGGAAGACCGGGAGGCATAGGCCTAGTTCCCGAGTTCCAACTTCTCGAAATAACAAAACAACTCACCAAGCCACTCAGGATTCGTACCAAGCCTCTCTTAACACAAAAGCAAAGCAAATCCACTCTTGATACGAATTGTGTACAGTCGACTTCCGAAGACAGTCTTCCGAAGATGTTCCAATCTTTCGGAGCGTCTTCCGTCTTCTGCCGTCTTCCGTGAAGACGTTTTCCGAAAGCTTCTTATTACAAAAAGCTCATAAGATCATCTTCCTGCTAAAGAAGCCGTAATCTTAAGTAATAACGCTTCTTCAGTTATACAAATAAGTTATTAATCTTAAAAATTTCAAAAATTCGTGAATACTGTAATTTGTGGGCACCACATCGGCAAACTACTTCAGAACCTCATCGATGCGGGGATCAGGTGCAGACTGTATGATCTGAGTATGAGGCATTTTCTGCACAACTTCCTCCCTTGCTCGCGTCTACTCCTTCTTCTTCTTCCGCGTCTTCTTCTCTTGTTCAGATTCGGATTCTGAACTTTCGACAATAGACTCTTCAGAAGTAGAGGATGCTTCCGAATCACTGTTATCAGTTTCAGTGGACTTGGACTTCCTCTTGGACTTCCTAGAAGACTTCTTCGACTTCTTGGACTTCTTCGAGGTCTTCCCTCTGTCTTTCGTCATATTCTGAGTGATGCTCGAGGTTTCATACTGCTCGGCATGCTTCTGTACTTCTACTAAATCATCACCTCCTCCTCTTCTGCAGAACAATTCCATATCCTGAGACAATCCTCCCAAATACCAGTCCACGGCTTGCTGAGCACAGTAACCGGGTCTTCCTTGGTTCTGAGGGATGTGATCCAGGAGATCTTCAAACCTCTCGGTGTAATCCCGCAGTGTCTCTTTCTTCTTCCGTTCGAGTCTCTGAAGTTCTATGAGGGTCATCCGATCATAGCCCACTCCTCTGAACCTCTTCAGAAAAGTTGCCTTCAGAGTAGCCCAAGCGGCCATTACTACACCATCAACATCTTACTCATCCATTTCCTTCCCTTCCCTACGATCAAACTAGGAAATACACGGAGTCTGTCGACATCAGAGTCTTCCTTGTTGGATCGAGAGATGGTCTTGAACATCGTGATAAAGTCGTCCACGTCAGCATCATCGTCGTACGGATGGTACTTCTGCCGAGTGTGGGAAGCCATGTCGACTGTCGGCTGGTGCGACTGCCCACTTCTTCCTTCCTCAGGTCCAGGTGGTGGAGATGGTCTTCTCGAAGGTCCAGGCCTGTCTGAATCACGAAGGTCGTCTTCTGAGTCAGAGCTACTGTCACTGCTATCTTCCGAGACGTTTGGAACAATCTCCTCCAGTCTTCCTTCACCTTGAGAAGCTTCTTCCGCACTTGAGAAGACGTCTTTCGAGTAACCAGTACCAAAATCTACTTTATACACGTGATCACCCGGTTGGTTTCTGTCTTCGCCAAAGATTATGCTCGAGATGGAAGGCTCTTCCAACTCTACTGATCGGATCTTCCTGAGCTCTTCTTCTTTCTTTTGGTGTCTCAGGGATATCCGCTGCTCTCTAGAAGCGGTTCGCTGGGGTGAATTTACCCACTCAGGATCTTTACCCGTGCGTCTTCTGCTTCTTCCTCTGGTCGGAGGCATCCACCAGAGTGCTGAGAACAGATGTCCCTCTTCTTCTACCACTAGATCCGGGAGACTGGATGTCTAAACAACCGATCACATGTTCGGAACGTCTTCTTCTCCTACTTTCTGTTGTACTCACTGCAGTCTTCCAAGATCAAGTCTTCCAAGAAGCTCTTGGAAGTAGAGAAGCGGCTCCTTCCACTCTCCCTGATGTATCTTATCAGCTTCTGGTTGCGGTCCCTGTCTTCTAGCAAAATAGAGTCCCACAACACATTCAACTACAATTGAAGTTAGTTCGGAATGAAACTAACTACTGGCACACAGATCCAGGAAGCTTAGAACAGAAGTTACTAAGATGAAATCCTCGGCAGCGGCGCCAAAATAAATGGTGCTCACTATATGTAGTGTCGCAAGATTACTCCTTTTGCTCATTTAGTATACAAGATATCGTTCTCACAGAGGATTTGCACAAGTAACACTGCTCTAAGTTCTAAGGTCTGTTCAAACACACAAACACACGGGTTTTGCCTAGAAATCCCGTCTTCTCTTGTCTTCTGGAGTCTTCGGAAGACTCCTAGGTGTTGCAGAAGCGGTCTTCTGCTCCGATCGGGTACTCAGCAGTTCTTCTTCCGAGTCGGACTCCGATCCTGAATGAATGAAGGAGGTGGGCTTCCTAGGTACACTTCTAGGACCCATCTTCCTCGGTGGCGTGACGTCTTCCGACCCACTAGACTCGTCTTCCCTCACCAGAAGCGTCTTCTGGTGAGAGCCGGGCCTCAGCTGTGACATCATAGTGGGAGGGGGAGTTGCGGCTGCTGCTCAATCATCGTCTTCCGAGATCTCCTCCTTCACCTCCTGTTGCCCTGTTGGTCCATACTCCGCCAGCTGATCTCCCCTAAGATCCCTCATGGCTACGTACAAGTAGCAGAGGAAAGGTGTCAAGTGTCCTCCCGCCGGGGTACCCAAGTACGCTAGCTCCGCCTGTACATAGTTGTGGACGTATGCGCCCCAGTAGATGGGCACTCTTTTATCCCACACTGCTTCCAGGAACTCTACGTCCTGATCTCCAAGGTACCTCGTCTTCTGCGCTTTCTCCTTGGGAAAGAGATGCAGAAACAGCTTCGCCAGAAGTCGCTTCTTCGGCTCCCGGTAAGATTCGATCTTCCACCCATTCCTACCCTGCTTGTCTTCCACGAAAAGACAAGTGGTGCTCCCAGGCACATGCCACATACTCACGACCCTGGGCAAAATCTTCTTCTCAAACCAATACCCTCGGTCCTCGGATTCTGGCTTGTGAAAAGCCCTGCGCCACCAATCTTCAGTCCAGGAAGATGGTTTTCCTCGAGCTACTCCTGCCTTCGCAGGTACACGGTTGCGAGGTGGTAACGCTGCCCACACCTCCTCCAGAAGTCCCTGGTCTGCGAGGTTCCAGTCCCATAGGAAGAAATCGAGACCCAACTCCTTGAGGAAGGGCGTGGCCTCGGCCAACTCTGCTGCTGGTAACACCAACCCTCGAGGATGCATCGACATACTAGAAGATCTGTTGCACTAAGCCACAAGCACCTACTATGAGCTGAAGGCTCAGTCTTTCCCAAGTGCCCACAATCTAGCTTCTACTTCTCAGAAGACGAAACTAGTCTTCCAGAAGACAGCTACTCCGTCTTCCGAGATTCTAACAGTACTTCCTAGATAGCTCTCGTCTTCCGAGCTATATCTAAACAACCCTATCTAAGCAAGGCCTCGCATGGATTACCAAGAAGACAACCCTCCTTACATTACATCCTACTTCCTATCAGAAGATACAAGATTCACGAAACATAAAGTGCATAACAGGTTCAGAAGATGGTTGCGGGCTCCTGCGGTGACAGTGGCCTCTAGGAAGACACCCGAGACAGTTTCCGATTCAATGTCTTTCTCGGAAGACCTCCCGAAGTCAGACTTCTCTTCAATGGTCTCACTTGTCTTCGTCTTCCTACGCGCAGTCTATCCTCACAACAGACTCAAGACATTTGCACTCTGTTCTTCTGACTTCTCACCTCTCATACGCACTCAGAAGAAGCTTGCTGCTCGGTGAGAAGACATGACCCTCGACCATTCTCTCCAGATTCAGCAAGTAAGTCTTCTCACGACTCTCTCTTAAGTTTGGGAAGAAGAAGGAATGGCTGCTATGGGTCGGACAGAAGAGACCCGAAATGGACCCTCACGTCTTCTCGCTCATTTTGCCAGCCTTTCAGTCTTCTAGTCTCTCGAGGAAGATGTGGAGTTGAGAAGCTTGGAAGACCGGGAGGCACAGGTCTAGTTCTCGACTTCCAACTTCTCAAAATAACAAAACAACTCACCAAGCCACTCAGGATTCGTACCAAGCCTCTCTTAACACAAAAGCAACACAAATCCACTCTTGATACGAATTGGTTACAGTCGACTTCCGAAGACAGTCTTCCGAAGATGTTCCAATCTTCTCAAGAGCGCGCTTGCTACGGGAAGTTGGAATGCGCTAATGCGCTTCCTGCGCATCTTCCTCGCAGATTAAGGGTTTCGACCCTAGGTGGCTTACCCGACCTACCTACCACCTTGGTGTTACCTAGTAGGTACACCCACTCTTTTACCTACAAACTCATGGTTAGGCCTTCGCGGTCACTGTCTTCCGGAAGATGGGTGTCTTCCGCCGTCTTCTCGTCTTCCGAAGACGCAACTGAGAAGACGCTTCCCGGAAGACGGTCGTCTTCCGAAGAAGTCAACTTCTTATTAAAAAGCTCATAAGATCATCTTCCTTCTAAGGAAGCAGTAGTCTTAAGTAACAACGCTTCTTCAGTTATACAAACAAGTTATTAATCTTAAAAATTTTAAAAATTCATGAATCTTGTAATTTGTGGGCACCACACTTCTTCACTTCGCTGCTTTGACTACTCTGTCTTCTAGGATCCCTTACCCATAAGATCGTCTGTACGCAGATCCCAAGTGCTCTACTGAACGAGTCAAGCTACAATGCTACACCTGCTGACAGTCACCGCCACTCAAAGAGAACACTTCCCATGCACAATTGGGAGCGAATTCAAGGAAATCCACCACCCAAAAGACACGAATTAAGCTTCTGCACTCAAATCAGCAATCCATTCCCCGAGAAGAAGGTACATAGGTGTTGGGAAGCTCGCTCCCTTTACTGTCTGTCCCTACTCCTCGACACATCAGTCTAACCAGCAGGACTGCACGAGGATGCCGTTCCCTGCTCCTAGACTGTCAACTACCTCTGTCTACATTCTCGAACCACTGCTAGTAACGAACGTGCAGACCCTTCCGGTATAATCCTAGTCTCTTTGTATGTCTCTAACATCGGGTGTAGTGTGGGTGACCTACTCAACTCATGTGTCTCTGACTGCACTGAAAGATGTGTATGAGCGTGTGGTGGCAGCCCGAATTCCTACTCTACGATCCTACTTATGTCGCTGCCATGAGAACACAGAGGAACCACCACCGGGGAGAGAAAACTACCTCTCCACATGCAAACGGTTTCCCCTGCCTGTCTTTGCGCTTCCTACTCTGCCACATGGCTGTCTACTAATTTTACACTTGAAACTGCCATCCTTAAGATAGCATGTTTGATCCTACTAAATCTGGAATTGTCAACTTCGGTTACTAGCTACTCTGATTGCTCGGTGACAATCTCTACCTGATCTACTCCTATCGGGGCTACTAGCTCGGCTTCTGATGGGCTGGGAAACCCTGCGCTTACCTCGGGTGTCACTGAGGTAGCTTCCTCCTCATTGCTCTTCGCTGGCCCTGCTGTTGCTGCTGCTGCGTCTTCCTCGGCTTCGGCTTCTGCTTCAGAAGACAGAAGCGTCTTCTGGGAAGCTGGGTCGAGTGGTGCTTCCTCCATCTTCTGAGGTACTGGTGCGGGACTAGGGACCATGACGACATCATAGGGGTCCGGGGAAGTCGCTTCCTCCACGCGGAATACCTGGGAAGACGGCTCGTCTTCCTGTCTTCCAGAAGACATCTTGTCTTCCGGGGCGTCTTCCGGAGTCTTCTCGGCTTCCAATGCTATCACTACCAAGTGCACAGCGAGGTCGAACTCCTCCTTCTCCATTCCGGATTCAGTCGATGGTGCTGGAGCTTGAGAAGATGCAGTTGCAGGTGTCGGGAGCGAGGAAAGACCATAGAGTGTCTTCACTCCCTCTATCTGCCGATCCAAGTACCTGAACATGCTCTCTCGGCATTCCATGAACATTGTCTTGGACTCGCTGTCGCATCCTCTAGCCAGGGTAAGTAACTTCCTACCCGCGGTGAAGTTAAACTTCTTCCGAAGCGCTTCCACCGACTGTTCTAGCATCTCCTGTGCACGAGCCTCCGCTGCTTCCTGCTGCGTCTTCTCAACTGCAACTCGCGCTTCTGCGGCTTCCTGCTGCTTCACATGCCATCTTCTCCTCTGCGAGGGCGGTGATCTTCTCATGCACTCGGAGGACCTCCTGATCGCGCCGCTGTACACGCGCCTGCAACTCCTGGTTGCTCTTCCGAAGCTGTACCAGCTCCTTGGCAGAAGCGGCTGCTTCCGCCGGTATCTGACTGCGAGCTTCTCCGTGGTGCGGAGACTAGCTTCCAACGACTCCGTCTTCTTCTAGTCTTCTTCTTGTCGCAGCAAGGTGCGCAGACCGAATCCAGGTTGCAAGGGCCTCTCTTGAGCCTTCGCTCTCTTCTCCAGCAACTCCATAGCTGACTGGATCTCCTTGTGGAAGAAGGCGCTGAACTCTTCCAGTCTTCTTCCTGCGGAAGACAAGTTCATCTCCACTACTCGCTCTGAGGTGTCGACCTTGTCTTCTAGAGGCAAGGATGCCTCTTCCACCACAATGGCCTTCATCTTCTGCGCACGAGAAGAAGCTACTCTTCTCATCTTCCGGGGTGGAAGATCCCTAATGGCAGGAGCGGTTCTCTTCACTGCGCTTCCCCGCATCGCAGTAGGAGTATCCCTTCTTCTCTTGTCTTCTGGAGTCTACGGAAGACTCCCTGGTGTTGTAGAAGCGGTCTTCTGCTCCGATCGGGTACTCAGCAGGTCTTCCTCCGAGTCCGACTTCGATCCTGAATGAATGAGGGAGGTGGGCTTCCTAAGTACACTTCTAGGGCCCATCTTCCTCAGAGGCGTGACGTCTTCCGACCCACTAGACTCGTCTTCTCTCATCAGAAGCGTCTTCTGGTGAGAGTGGGAGAGGGAGTTGCGGCTGCTGCTCGGTCATCGTCTTTCGAGGTCTCCTCCTTCACCTCCTGTTGCCCTGTTGGCCCATACTCTGCCAACTGATCTCTCCTAAGATCCCCCATGGCTACGTACAAGTAGCAGAGGAAAGGTGTCAAGTGTCCTCCCGCCGGGGTACCCAAGTACGCTAGCTCCGCTTGTACATAGTTGTGGACGTATGCGCCCCAGTTGACATTCTCTCCAGCATACACAACTTCTAGGAACTCCACGTCCTAATCTCCAAGGTACCTCGTCTTCTGCGCTTTCCCCTTGGGAAAGAGATGCAGAAACAGCTTCGCTAGAAGTCGCTTCTTCAGCTCCCGATAAGATTCGATCTTCCACCCATTCCTACCCTGCCTGTCTTCCACGAAGTGGTGCTCCCAGGCACATGCCACGCACTCACGATCCTGAGCAAAATCTTCTTCTTAAGCCAATACCCTCGGTCCTCGGATTCTGACCTGTGGAAAGCCCTACGCCACCAATCTTCAGTCTAGGAAGATGGTCTTCCTCGAGCTACTCCTACCTTCGCAGGTACACGGTTGCGAGGTGGTAACGCTGCCCACACCTCCTCCAGAAGTCCCTGGTCTGCGAGGTTCCAGTCCCATAGGAAGAAATCGAGACCCAACTCCTTGAGGAAGGGCGTGGCCTCGACCAACTCCGCTGCTCGTAACACCAACCCTCGAGGATACATCGTCATACTGGAAGATCTGTTGCACTAAGCCACAAACACCTACTATGAGCTGAAGGCTCAGTCTTTCCCAAGTGCCCACAGTCTAGCTTCTACTTCTCAGAAGACGAAAATAGTCTTCCAGAAGACAGCTACTCCGTCTTCTGGGATTCTAACAGTACTTCCTAGATAGCTCTCGTCTTCCGAGCTATATCTAAACAATCCTATCTAAGCAAGGCCTCGCATGGATTACCAAGAAGACAACCCTCCTTGCATTACATCCTACTTCCTATCAGAAGATACAAGATTCGTGAAACATAAAGTGCATAACAGGTTCGGAAGATGGTTGCGGGCTCCTGCGGTGACAGTGGCCTCTAGGAAGACACCCAGGACAGTTTCCGATTCAATGTCTTTCTCGGAAGACCTCCCGAAGTCAGGCTTTCCTTCACTGGTCTCACTTGTCTTCGTCTTCCTACGCGCAGTCTATCCTCACAACAGACTCAAGACAATTGCACTCTGTTCTTCTAACTTCTCACCTCTCATACGCACTCAGAAGAAGCTTGCTGCTCGGTGGGAAGACATGACCCTCGACCATTCTCTCCAGATTCAGCAAGTCTTCTCACGACTCTCTCCTAAGTTTGGGAAGAAGAAGGAATGGCTGCTATGGGTCGGATAGAAGAGACCTGAAATGGACCCTCACGTCTTCTCGCTCATTTTGCCAGCCTTTTAGTCTTCTAGTCTCTCGAGGAAGATGTGGAGTTGAGAAGCTTGGAAGACCGGGAGGCACAGGCCTGGTTCCCGACTTCCAACTTCTCGAAATAATAAAGAACTCACCACACCACTCAGGATTCGTACCAAGCCTCTCTTAACACAAAAGCAACATAGATCCACTCTTGATACGAATTGGTTATAGTCGACTTCCGAAGACAGTCTTCCGAAGACAATCAAGTTTCAGAAGCGTCTTCCGAAGATGTTCCAATCTTCCGAAGCGTCTTCTGTTCAAGGTTTCGGGGGTAGAGGGGTAGTAGGATAGGGAAATTGATAGATGGGATCGTCAATTTGAGGACGAGGGGTAGGGAAGCTCGAATTGAACTCAGGAAGAAGTAGGAAGATGACTAACAGAAATTGGGCAGCGCTTCCGCACCCAATGTCTCAAAAGGAAAAATGGGGATGGGGGTAATCGATCAGGCTGCCTGCAACCAACCGGGGAAGCGCGGGGGATACCAAGCAAAGGCGAGAAGCAGTGGGAGGGGAAAAGAACATGGGAAGAACCTCTACAATCTTCTGTCTGCTTCCCGAGTTGTCTTCGACCTTCCGCGCGCTTCTGGCTCTGGTCCCAGCTCCAATGCGATCCCACTGAGCGGCTTCCGTCGTCAGCTCCTGTCTACGCCTCAATCGATTAAGTCGTCCACCTCCGATTCCACTCAGCTGCTTCCAATGTCAGCTTCCGAGAGGTTCACAGGAAACGCTCTTCACTCAATACGCTTCCTGCGCTTCAGCAATTCGACCTCGTCTTGCTTCCGGCTTCTAATCGATCCTATCCTCACTCAATTCCACCTTGCTGCCTCCTCACTCGAATCTCACCCTCTGAAATCGATCTTCTCAAGAAGTGCTTGCTGCGAGAAGTTGGAATGCGCTAATGCGCTTCCTGCGCATCTTCCCCGCAGATTAGGGGTTTCGACCTTAGGTGACTTACCCGACCTACCTACCACCTTGGTGTTACCTAGTAGGTACACCTACTCCTTTACCTGGAAATTCATGGTTAGGTCTTCACGGTCGCTGTCTTCCGGAAGATGGATGTCTTCCGCCGTCTTCCCGTCTTCGGCCGTCTTCCCGTTGTCGCGTCATTTGGCGTTTACATGCTTGACTTCTACTCCGACGCTTAGGTTTAGTAGTTCTAGAAGTTAGCTCATACTA
This sequence comes from Asterella californica, assembly GCA_036924285.1. Lineage (NCBI taxonomy): Eukaryota > Viridiplantae > Streptophyta > Marchantiopsida > Marchantiales > Aytoniaceae > Asterella > Asterella californica. The sequence continues at coordinate 23,968,392 of JAYKYS010000006.1, read as the reverse complement.
CTTCTAGTCCTTTATGTATATGTTTGACACCTTTGCATACGGTGTTAACACTATTTTGAGTCCTAGTAGGCTGATAGTATGTTAGTTATCTTGTTCAAGCATTTGTGCGCTTGTGCAAGTGACTTCTTACTTGTCTATGACGTTCAATGTACATAACTTAGGGTTTCCATGCTGATAGGGGTTTGGGCTCATGGGTTGTACTTACTTGTCGCCCATGCACGCTTTCTAGCTAATCTAAGTTATTTTTCGGGGCTATGTGTCGTTTTAGGTAGTTTAAGTTTTACGCTGGCACTCTAGGGGGCTTGACGTGGTAGCTTATGAGTGTAGATAAGTAACCAGGTAGTTTAAGGCACAAAAGGACAGTCAAGTGGAGCTATGAACTCCCATTGGTCCATTTTTGTCTTTTGTAAAACTCTAAGTTTAGAAATAGAGCTCTAGAGGAGAGTTCGAGCAATTGGTGAGGTATCTTCGAAATCTGAGAACACAGGAAGAGAGAGCTCGTCGTGCCAAGCACTGTCAGTGAAATTTTTGCTCGATTTGGATCAATAAACAAGGAGTTATGCCCAATTGAAGTTCGGATTGTGCCAAAACTGCGTCACTTTTGTTGATTTTGGGGTTTTCGGTGCCAATTGCAGCAGAATTGAGGAAATCACTTCAAAACTTCGTGGTTGCGTTCAATGTCAGGAGGGCTACGACTGTCCAAAAAGTTTCGAATCATTTGAGTAACTGAATAATTCAGGGCGGCCGCTGAAGCAGAGGGGGTCTGAAAAGCTCTTAATCTAGAGCAGCGACTTCAAAGAAGGAGATCTGGAGTTCTGTGTACATTCAGGAGTCCCAACTTCACAGGGATGTTCAGCATCCTGTAGACTTCAAATATTGTGAGAAGATTTGAAATTCATCGAGCCAATTCTCTATTCTAGGTCAGAATAGCTATCTAGGTACCAGAAATTGTCATAATTCTCTTATTCAGAACTTTTCTGTCAACATCTCAGTGCTAGAATTCAATCTCAGGCTGAAACTTCGTGTGTGTGTTCAGTAGTGCCTCATTTACATGTAGGGGAAGTTTAGAAGTCTAAACCTTCATAGTTTTCCTCTCTTTGAGTGTCAAAGTTCGCCGCCTAAGTCTATTACTACCAGTGAGACTTAAATTTCGCTTTTTGAGCATATCAGAGGATCCTACACTCATGTGTGAGTGTTTATAGCTCCTGTTGTGACCTGAAAGCCAACCTCTTGAGTAAACAACCACAGCCAGAAGCCCGGCGCTTTCCTAGGTAGACGGATCACACTCCGACACCGTCTTCCGAAGACGCAACTGAGAAGACGCTTCCCGGAAGACGGTCGTCTTCCGAAGAAGTCAACTTCTTATTAAAAAGCTCATAAGATCATCTTCCTTCTAAGGAAGCAGTGATCTTAAGTAACAACGCTTCTTTAGTTATACAAACAAGTTATTAATTTTAAAAAATTTTAAAATTCGTGAATCCTGTAATTTGTGGGCACCACAGGAGGAGAGAACAACCATGGTGGAAGAGGTCGAGGAACTGCAAGAAGACAGAGAAGATTCCGTGGATTAGTATGTCAGCATGAACTTGGCTTCCGCACGGAGAAGATTGGAAGAGTTCAGGGCCTTCTCAGTGCCGAGATCCAGCCAGCCATGGAGATGTTGGAGCTAGAGCTCAAGAGAAGTCTCTTCAACTTGGATTTGGTCTTCGGACTTTGATCCAGCAATAAGAAGCGCAGAAGCAGAGGGTGGAAGCTCTGGAGTCCAACCTCCGTAGTACTAAGAAGATGGACATCAAGTATAAGCGGAAGCTTCCGCTTCCGTTGTCGTGATGTGAATTATTCCAATCCACCCCCTCCAAACCTGCACATCCTCTGGCATGTGCCAACCTCTTCATCCTTCTATCGTCTCATCATCCTCATCACTCCCCTCCGTCTCAACCTCTTCAGTAGCCGGGGCGTCTTCATCTCTTGTCTCCTTCCGTTCAGACTCCAAAAAGTTGAACAAATCTACTGATCCTCCACGTTGTTTGAACAACTTCACTCGTTTGCCAGCCACAGATAGTTTCAAAGGAGTACCATCCAGCTCACGTAAACTATAAGTGGCATTCTCGTAAACATCTAACACAACATAAGGCCCAAACCATCTTCGCGAGAACTTACGAAGTGTAGAATGCTGGTTCTCCAGCGTGCTATCATACACCAGAACCCAATCACCAACACGTATTGGCTTTGGTCGTAGTCGGTGAGTCTTGTCGAAACGCTCTTTGTTTCTGACTCGAGCCACCTTCAGCTTCTCTTGCGCCTCAGCAAGATCCTCCTCCCTTCGCTCCAACTGCCTAGTTCGTAAAGCAAGGAGTGAAGTATGATCTATACCATCTTCCCACGGTAGCGTAGCCCACGTAGGAAAGTCCTCCTCAGCATGCATAATCGGCTTCTGCTCCAACATAAGCTCAACTGGCATATAACCAGTCGTGGTACAGTGTGTGGTTCTATCAGCCCATAAAGCAAATGGAAGTAGTCTCGGCCATTCTCTAGGCCTACCATCACATGCTTTCACTAAAGCGTGAACAATAGAAGGGTGTCCTCGCTCACTCTTACCAATCCCTTCTGGATTCATGGCAGTAGTAAGTCGAAGCTTTACTCCATAACGAGCAAAGAACTCCTTTGCTTCTGCACCTCTCAGCTCACCCCTATCTGCTCGTAGTCTTCCAACAGATCCATAACGACAGATAATGTCTTCCAGCACGAATCTACATATGTTCTCTGTAGTCTTCGTTCGCAGTGCTCGTCGCTCCACGTAGTTGGAGAGATCTTCTCGAGCTAACACCAAGTAGCGCATCCCCCACAGTCCCGGCGGCATCATCACAAGATCAAGGACCCACGAAAAATGAATATTAGGTGGGTAGGTAGGTACAAGTCCATCTCTGTAACGAACTTTAGAGTAGAATTGGCAGTGCAGACACGACCCGACAAAATCCACTACGTCTTGATACAAACCCTTCCACCAGTATCGCTCCTTCATCTTCGTGTACGTAGCCCAGACCCCACGGTGTCCAGCCCACAAGGTGTCATGAAACTCCTTCAGCAGATTCAGCTTCATCGGTTGATCATCCACCACTCTAGTAAGCATCCCATCTCTTCTCTTCGGACGTTTCCACAGATAACCTTCACGTAGGAGGTAACCGTACGCTTTTCTTCTGATCTCCTTGAACTCTGCATCACTCCATCCTTCTCTTCTGCATAATAAACTCAGATAATAGCCAATATCGCGAAACTTTTCCGTGTAGAACTCCTCGTGGAACGGCAGTGGTTCCAAGTCTGAAGTCTGCTGACCAACTTGGCACCAAACGTCTCTCTTCTCCTCATCTTCGACTTCAGTAATCATCTCTTCTTCATCTGTATAGCAAGCCTTAGATAACATGTCTGCAACAGGATTATCCTTTCCTGCTATATGCTTCAGCTCAGGGTTCATACTCCGGATATAAGCAATCCATCGTAGCATTGCTATGTCTGGAGTATTACAGTTTGCTATCATACCTAGCAAAGGCAAACAATCTGTTTCTACTATCACACGGGCACCTATCAAGAACTCTCGATCTACCTTCATAGCAGTAACAGCTCTCCACAACTCACGCTTCACTTGAGGATAGTTACGTTGTCTATCTGTTAAGATCTGAGCTCCAAACCTTGAAACAAACAGCACGCCTTCTGCATCTTCTTGACCGACTGCCCATCCAATCGCCTTTGGACTCGTGTCAACAGTCAGTATGATAGGTCTTCCGCTCTCGTAGTTAAGTCTCCTTAGTACAGGTGGAGACTTCAGAATCTCTTTCAGCTGCTCCATCGTCTCGTGATGTTCTTGCCGCCAAGTAAACCTCTTCCCTTTTCTCAGAAGTGCATACAGAGGCTCGGCAATGTGTGCATAATGAGGAATACTCACACGAAAGAACACACAAGCTCCTAAGAATCGTCGAACCTCAGTGATGTTGGTACAGTCTGCTATCCTTGCTATAGCATCTACCTTCTCTGGGTTCGGCCGTCTTCCAAAAGTACCGCATAAGTGACCAACCACCACAATCTCTGACATTCCAAAACGAGATTTGGTACCTGACAGAGTGAGGTGTACCTCTTCCAAGCGCATCAGAACCTTCTCCACATCTCGGATGTGGTCTGCAACGAACTTTCTGCAACCATCAGCAGTCATAGTCTCGTCCTTGTCCTCCACCGGACAGCCTTTCATGGGGATATCATCAAGAAATGGGATAGTAACCTCAGGTACAAACTCTCGTAACACTTTATGCATCGCGTTTTGCATATGAGCTACTGAGTTTGTCGCACCATGAGGAAGAGTACACATCCGCATCAATCCCAAAGGTGTACGCATGGTAGTCAAGTCTCTACTCTCCAAAGCAAGCTGAAACTGATCATAACTTGAAAACAGATCTCCAATAGAATAGATAGATCTTCCAGCAAATGCCTCGGCTACTTCATCAACCACAGGTCCTGTTCCAACATTTCGAATCGTGATGTTGTTAGCAGGCTGTAAGTCTTGGATGAAGCGTAAGGCTCCTGTCTTCTTAGGTACTGTGAACCACCGGCTAGAGTACAGAGCCATAGATGGTTCAAGAATACCCATCCGCATCCTCTCCTTCAGTAACTCGATAACCTTCGGTAGCAAGGCACGAGGGACTGGAATCGGCTTCAAGTCCCAAGGTACGTGAGGAACAGTGAAGATAACCATCGGAGCTATCACACTAGGATCCACACAACCAATCTCTCCAGCTGAGAAAGAAAATGCCTTACCATGGCTAACTATCATCTGCTCAAAAGCTCGTTTCTCCACTTCAGTCAAGAAGCCACCCCCTCCTATCTGGAGCTGCTCGAGTGTCTCTTGAGTAAACTCGTGTCCTATCTGTCTAGGATCTCTCAGTACAGGCTCAGTGGCCGCTAACTCCATCTGCTGTCGTGAATCAACAGGTAACTGGGTGGCCACTGGTTTCACCTTCTTCGCTACAGTTTTGTATTTGGTGTGAACCTCTGCTTCTTCACGAGAGCCACACCAGCAGATTGCATCCTTCCATCCACTCTCCAGTCTCGGATGAGGACGAGATTGTAAGCACGAGACAACCTCCTCATAGACTTTACGAGAGTGGATGAGGATCACCACCCTTCCTCCCATCTGCTCCTTCAACCTATCTACATCATCCAGCCAACGAACAAAAGACTGTACACCTACAAACTCCTCGTAAACACCAGAAATTATCTCACCTTCTTCTAGAACTCCTGTACAGCGCAGATTTGCTGCACACCTCTCCATCAGCCTTCTACTCTTCTCAGTCAAATCCTCTACTCGCGTGAACTCACTCCAATCATCAGAACCGAAAGTCATCAAACCAGATTTCCAACTATGTACAGTGTAGCAGCTTTCAGAATCTTGAGCAACCTCTTCATCAGTCAGTTGTGATCCCACAGGCTGCTCAAGCGGGATCATAGTAGTATCAGATCCATCACTCTTGATATCCCGTCCTACAAGAGTGGTTTCAGAAAATCCTTGCTCCTACAGATAGGAGAATCTCTCAGAGTCTGTCTGTTTCGTTCGTGGTTTGTACGAACGGTCAAAAACTGCACAGAACGTCTATCATCTGGACTACGAATCCTAGCATAGTGAGATCCGTCGTCCATCACCTTCGTCTCCATTCTAACTGCGGTGATATAAGGCTGACCAAGAATCACAGGATAAGAAGCAGAAGACTGCACGAAGAAGTGCTGATCTACCTCCACATCACCCAGCTTCACTCTCACGTTGGGACAAGCGCCGTATAACTCACCGTGCAGCTCGTAGCACCCAACCATGGTTCAGTTCGATAGGCCACTGTCCTCTCTCGTACACTTCTCGTGACATGATGTTGATCTCTGAACCGTGATCAACTAACGCAGCAACAGGTTCAAGACTTCCGAGACGAACTCGTGTAGCCGTCGTAGCACGAGCCCAGTGTCTCTTTCTGAAGTCGCTATCAGTAGCTGGACTCTCATCGCCAGCTTCATCATCATCAAACTCAGCAGTGTTGGTACCAGCAACCAACGCTTCTTGCTGATACTCTGTATCATCAGCCTCCTGAAAATGCACCTTGCCGAACTCCGCATCATTCACAGAAGCTCCTATAACATCTATCATCTGACTTTCTACTTGCTCGGACATCACCTGTCTCTTCCGCTTGATGATGTCGATGATCAGCTCGTGAAACTCCCTCTTCGCAATACCAAGAACCTCCCGAAGAGAAAACTCGATTCGCGCGTCAAGTATTCTCTGCTCCAAGATGCTCTTGAGATCCGTAGAAGCCGATATCCCGGTCCTTTCCCTTTCTCTTGGGCAGTGAACCGTCTCCCAGCAGTCGTTGGCTCCTGCTGGGATCTCTGCACGTCCTCCATCGGACCTGGTGCAGGTGGAGGAGCTGCAGAAGTAGATGGGACGTCTTCTGGAGGGGCTGCTCGTCTCCTTGTGACTCTCCGTCTATCTCCTGTCTTCTCTGGAACTCCAGTATCAAGTTCAGAGGCTTCTCGTCGCCTCTTCTCCTCTACAGAAGCATCCTGCCAGTGAACGTGTCTATCCACGTCCAAGAATGCTTTGATAGACGCAGCATCAACAGGATCTCTCCACCCTGTGACCCTACGTATAGTTTCTGCTCCTCTCTTCAGTACTTCAGAAGGAACAAGAGCAATACTCTTCTCAGCAGTCCTATCTAGCAACGTAGGACTAGAAGAAACCTCAATGTGTCCGGCATATACATCAGGATTTACCGGTGGTGCCATCAATGCATGTACAGTCGCAGCAGCTGTAATCTGAGGTAAACTTCTCATGCCTCCTCGTCCAAACTGCGTGCTTAACGGCTCTCCAGTAGAAGAAAGGTGTAGCCTACCGTTCTGGTAGCGAACCACACCATCTCGCAGAGCAGCCGTGAGCTCTTGACAGTCCCCTCGGAAATGATCTTGACTGTCACACCAGATACATCTACGAACAGGAGCACCTCCTGGACGTGCAGCAGCAAGCGCCGGCGGCTGCTCTCTCTGCAATCCAGCTAGCTCCACCTTCAGTTCTCTCATCTGCCGAATCAGATCTTCGATCTGGTTCTGCTGTCCATGGTTCTCTGCAGGTCTCTGAACCGGTGCCCTTTGTGCACGAACTGGCACAACTGGCCTCAAAGGTACTGCAGCCGGGACAGCAAGTCTGGGAGCAGGAGCCGGAGGTTGCTGTACTGGAGGAGCAGTGCGAGGTTGAGCGGTAACTTCTGCAAGCGGACGTCCTCCCACAGCCACTCTTCCCCTCCTCTGCCTCGTTAGTACAGCAACAGCATCCTCGACTCTTCCCCAATCAGTAGTAACTCCTCCTTTAGCAGATCGATCGGTCAACATAAAGCATAACCGATCTGCCGTAGCATCATCGGTAGCTTGCAGAAAAAGTTCAGTTCTCCTAGCATCTAGAGTTATGCGCTCTAGAGTTGAGAGTTGTCGGTATCTCCGATCAAACTCTCTCAACATCTCATTCAGACTTATCATACGACCAGGTTGCTGCTCAACCCAGTCCAGAAATGTTCTCCTAGTGACTCTCTCTGAATCTTCTTCAAGAAACTCCTCTCGAAGAGATCGCTCGAAACTCATCCAGACACCTAGATTTCTTCTCTGTACATCCCTAACTTGGTCCCGCAACTCAGGGATTACAGCTAACTCAAAACTGGTTATCATCTCTATATCCGTAACTCTAACCAGCTCCATCTCTCCTCTGTATTCACGCAGATACCTAGAAATGTCTCTACCTTCAAACCTTCCACATCTATTACCTATCGCTTGCAAAGCTTTGGTAGATCTTAACTCACCCCCTCCAACGATCGGATGCTGTTGGACCAGGGCCGCAAGCGTCTTCAGGATCTCAGTCGTGTCGAGGTCAGATGCAGATGTCGCTGTAGTCGTAGGTGCTATAGGAGGTGCTGCAGTCGACGTAGATGCAGCAGCCGTAGAGGTAGCACCAACAGCGCTTCCGCTCTTCCGATCCATCTTCTTCTTCGTCTTAGAACTCAACTCCACGATCAATCATCCCAAGAAGCCTCTCAGTGGAAGCACCAGATTGTATGTCGAGGCGAGAGTTTCCTGGGAAGGGCGAACTTTCTAGCTGTGATACGATTGTGAAGAGGAGGACGAAAACCTCACACGGAATACGGATCGCAAGAAATCACACCACCACGTTCCCGATCTGGTCAAGATAAAACACACGGCGTGCAAGTAGATCTTCAACTCCAGGTCATTCAGATTGCAAAGCTCACGTTCAGTAACTCAGAATATCAGAAAACTGCTCCTGTGAAGCACCAGCGCGTTCACCTAGAAGCTTCCCGTTTTCTTTTCAGAAAGATGCGTACAAGTTCTTGGTCTCCTCTCTACTCGATTCTGTTTTCTACTCTCGATCCCTTGATATCAAAACTCTGATCAGATAGAAGTTCTCTTCAGACGTAACCTCTGTGTCAAAAATCTCTCCTCAGCTCTACTGTTTCTCTCTACTTGATAGCTTCCGCACGGTACCGACTTGGAGTATCTTTGATGCCATCTCGCTACCCCAGGACTTAGAGGGCCGCAACCGAATTCGTACTAATTACCCCGCCAACCCGAAGGTGAGAGGTCCATTTCGAAACCCGGTGGTAATCTCCCTCTAGCATCCACATTAGGTGACTGCACTAGTGCAGGGGTAGACGGAGGCGTCCCGCATTCACGGTATGTTTAAGGGACATCTAGTGTCCCTGCAGGGGTAGACGGAGGCGTCCCGCATTCACGGTACGTTTAAGGGACATCTAGTGTCCCGCCCCTAGGCAACTTGGTGCCCCTCATATTCCCCCGAAGGGGCCAGCCTACTCCAAGTCGGTTGTGAGTCTGAAGGGATTTGATCCGGAGACCTCCTCCCTACAAGTTTCTCAGCTACACCACGGAAGCTGATCTCACAACTGGTTTTGAAGGCCAGTTTCTAAGCTAATATGCTAGAAAGCTACGGTATTTCGTCTTTCCTTTGCTAACACGAAGTTCCATAACTTTGTCTAGACATGCTCTTTTTGTACATTTCGAATTTTAAACAAATACTACATACTACAATCTACATGAGAAAAATCTAAAAAGTATTTTTCGAACTCACTCTGATTTATGGTAAATTTCCCGGTATCAGAAATCTTGTAGAAGAACTCCAAGTAACTTTTCGCCTGCAACTCCGTTTGCAACTTTTGAACATACCACGGTGATCAGCGCGACGAGACCTACGCCGTGGTGTTTTCAGATTTTCAAATGCACACTTCCTCCAGAATCGACTTCTCTGAGGTCTTAGCTTCACTCAGAGAGACTAACTTCTAACTGAGAGGTGAATTATTCACATAGTGAATAATTCTCTTCTAGCTACCAGAAGTCATGTAACTTCTTCTCAGGGATTGGATTGACGATGGACCAACGCGTTTACAAAACTACAAGAGCGATAGCCTACTAACTAAAAGAATTAGTTAAGTCAATTTATCAATTTGTCTATGTCTTCTGAGAATTGGGTTTCATCGAATTTATAACCAATTGTGCATGAGAAGTTTTCTTGTTGAGTGGCTGTGATTATTAGAAGTTGTGTAGTGTCCAAGTTTGTCTCATCCAGTGGAGCACTTCGGATCCACATACGAACTGTCCACGAGAGATTGGCCCCTTGAGACAGAGCAGTCAAAGCAAAGGCATAAGAAGCTAGAAGCCGTATCTGTAGAAGTTGACTGAGTACCAAGCAAGAAGTCGAGGAGTTAGACGATGAGAGTGTCGGCCAAATAAGCTTTTACAAGTCTGAACTCCTGTAAAAGCTTATTTGGCCCAAGGGACAGTGGATGGTAATTAACTCCAAGATTGTCTCGAGAGGAAAGACCTAAAGTACAAAGAAGCTGACGGATTGCTTCTTATCACATCGGAAGACGTCATGCTCAAGAAGAAGACAGTGAGACTGTAAGTAGGTATTTGATCTTCTCCTCCAATTTACTATATGCAAGGATGGCTTGTTATCCAGACTAGAAGCCTGTCGGAAGATTGATTTTTCTTTTTCTTTTCATTTCCTCTTTTGTTAATTTTCTCTTCTTCCTTCTCTTCTCTGCTCTTCTCATCTTCATTCTTCTATCTGGTTACATAAGCTTTGTGTGAGTCAGTGGATGAGTGTCGTTGTAGTGCTGCCAGAAGATCATTCAATAGGCAGAAGCTTGGGAAGGCTACAGGGGACATACACCTTGTGATTGATCTAATCAGTTGAGTGTCCGTAAAGATAATTTGTGGTATGGAGTAGTAATTGGCATCTATCGAGCAAAGGCAGTACTCTAAGGATGTCAAAAGCTCAGTTGAACCACCAGAAGACGAGACTTACTTCTGGAAGCCGACGCGAGAAGACTAGAAGTCTTGGCCAGGGAGCAGTAATCGTCTTTCCTGTCTTCTCAGTATATTTGTGTTGTATTTTAAGTAATAGTTGTGTGTTATGATCTAGAGCATCTTTGAAGGGTCTGGAAGCTGTGTGGTTTTGTGAGTTAGAAGGAACTTCTGGACAAAACTAGTTTGTTTGTGAGTTTGAACAGATCTTAGAACTTAGAACAGTGTAACTAGTGTAAATCTTCTTGGAGAATGAAATCTTTTATGTTGCAATGGTGTAAAGGAGATCCAAGGACACTACACTCACACTGCCAGATCATGGATCCCAGTCACGTGCCAAAATCGACAGATTTTAGTCTTTCACACTTTTCATAACTTAAGACTTGTACTAACTATTACCTAGAACGCTTCTTTCTCCAACCGTGGTCGCTCCTCTCAGCGAGCATTGCTACTTTTCGCTCCCTTCAAGGTGATATTTCAACTCAAGCTAAGGGCCAACTTGTCAAGTACAGCCCTAGCTTAGCTCCTACCTAGCTTGATAAGCTAGGTCACAGCTTCTTGAACAAATACCAGTCGAGTATCTTCCGGAGATCCGTTTCATCATATGAAACACCACATAGTATACATCATGCTTGTCAATCAACGATTGTACTCCTTGGTCCAATTGTAAGAAAATTCATCCAACTATCTATCCAATCGACCCTCTATTTCATCCGAAAATGCTCCAATGATAGAACCTCCGATCTGACAGAAGCAACAATATATGCTTCCAATGCTTTGGGAATTAAGACACTCTTAAATTTGATTAATCCATCCAAAGATCCTGATGTGTAGAAATCTATTCGACAAGTTGGTTTGTCGACCAACTGAATGAACCATACCATCCATGCATGGCAAAATATTCTATTTTCTCTAGTACGAGAAAAGTACTATGTTTGTGAAGCTCGACCTGCTTGCTTATTGCTCCCTTCTCCTTGAGACTTCTGCTTTGATCCTTGACTTGATGATTGTTCTGCTAGACGTTTGTTCTGTACATTAGATAATTCCTCTTCTTTCATCAATGCTGATGTTGTCTCTAGAACCTGTTCTTGTTTTCCTTCACGAGGAGATGTCATTGTCACCGCAACATCTTATCACATTAACTGTATCTCTTAAACCACCTCCAAGAGTCCGATCACAACCGCAACCAAAACCGCGACCACATCCACAACCGCAAACTCTCACTAACACCATTGAATGCAGCTTAGTAGACCACTTGCCCAGTGGTAAGATCACCCTAACCCAAATGAGAATCGTATGTGCATCCCACGTAGCTAACAATATAATGAACGTAACTCTTTGTCAATAACTGTCCACACACTCGTCATTGTCTCTCAATATAACACTAGCCCAAGGGTCAGATTGGTCTAACCCAAATGAGGATTGTGAGGTAGCCCACGTAGCTAACAATATAATGAGAACTATATAATAAATAACCGTTATAGTCTCTCAATATATCACTAGCCTTATGGTCAAATCATCCTAACCCAGATGAGGGTTGTGAGTGTCGCTCACGTAACTAACAATATAATGAAAACTATCTAATAAAGGAGAAAAGCGTCAAAAATTTATAAATATTCTAATAAGTAGAGCAAGCGAGAAGAGAAAGGAGAAAACTCATAGAAGAGAAGAGGGAAGAAAAAGATAGAAGCATAGAGAGGAGAAGGGAGCAAGGGAGATAAAAGAGAGGAGGAGGAGAAACTTTTAGGGTCACTTTTCCTCCATCGGCGGATCTCTAGCTTTTCACCAAAGGACGAATCTTCGTTGACAAAAGGAGACCGGCGTATCACCGAATGATCTTGCTGAGGATGGCCGGAACTCTGGTGAATGGTGGATCGCCGGCTGAAGAAGAGATCCTTTCATCAACAAAAATGACCTAGACAGTTTCATCAGACAGCCGATTATTCGCCGAAGGTTGGCGGATGGATTGCGACAACAACAGAGGATTCATTGACATTTTTGTTTGTCGGCAAAAATTTCTTAAATTATCTTCCGCTGATGAAAACCGTCTAGATTTTGATGGTCAAACCTCTGTTCATCCAGATCCATCTAATAATAAAAGTTATTTTAATTAGAAAGAGAGCTTCAAAATTACAGATATCGTCAACAAAATTTCACCACAAAAATTTTGTCAAAATCTTGATAGTTACCCGGATAAGATACATTTGTTGTATGTCTACATTCCAACATGCGCATATATGTCTCAGTCTTAGATTCCGTTTATATATTTCAAAGATTCAACCGAGGTTTGTTGTTACTCCTCGTGCAGAAGTGGTGATTGGAAGGACCATTTTGAAGTACGGAGCATGGAAGAAGAGAAGATCGAGAACTCGCCGAGAACCTAGGGTGGGGTGAAAGTTTCCTCGGAGTTATTGATCCGACTAAGGAGTGCCGACCATGATTAGTTAAGGTTAGGTGGTAATCTAGGTTGATGGGCAAGGGGTTTCAAGCGGCTAAGACTCGTAGGGTAGGGTAATTTAAGGAATGATTTGTGTTCCTTATGATGAAATGTGTTATTACACGGTGATATAGTAAAGTCGTGGATTGCTGCAAGTTTACCGAGATCGATTGTACATGTAACTGAAGAGTTGTCCTGATGTCCGTGCTAAGATTAACTAGATTGCTATGTTTTTTGTCGTATATATGAGTTCGGGCTTATTCAGTGACAATGCTCTGTAATAATAACTTGGAATCTAGTTAGAACCTCTGGTCTGATGAGACTTTATTCTAGAGAATTTCTTGACAAACTGATCGAAGATCGTAGTCGTCTAACAAATGTAGAGGGCACTAACAGTCTCCTCAACCTCCAACTGACCACTGGACTAATTCGTTTTTTCCCAAGGACATGGTTCAAATCTCTATCACTCTCTCCTTAATGTAAGTAAAATGACAAGTGATATCTTTAATATTATAAATGACTTATTATTTTATATCTTAACTTTTAAAGAATGTAGAACTCTCTATTTATTGGTTTAAAACGTAATGTAAACTAATATAATTCTTATTTAAAATAACTTATAAGTTTTTTTCAAATAAATTTTTTTATTAAGTTCATTTGTTCATACGTGTTTGTAATACTATATTTAAATTTGCTCCTCATATTCGTAAGTAGATCTTACTATCGTGAACACAATGAAATCTCAAACAACCAGTTTCGAGTTCCCCTCGTGAAGTATGATCAGAAATTAGTCGCATGCAACAAAAAATTGAGTGTAAATTGATCCCCTAAGGCTCAATCTTCCTCGTTCTTTCCAACACAACAATCATATCCACATCCAATCTCCTCTTATGCATAGATGAAGACTCTTTGATAACGAATAAACATCAAGATGAAGAGTTTGGTCCACCTATCGCGAAGAACAAAGCGCCCTCAGGTCATAGATGGACAGAAACTGATGAAAACTTTCTCCTTGCGATTCAATCTCCCCCACATCTCTTACATCGTCAAATGAAACTCCATAAGGTTTTCAGTTTCCTGAAGAACTTGATGTTCTAATCCCAGTGGATTAGAGGACAGCAACTTTGGACTCTGAGACGGTCCGAACGGTCCAACGCCCCTTCGCAGATAACTGAAGCACTCAAATCCTCCCCCATGATCCAATGACACCTTACACGTATGCATTGGATCTCTCAATTGCTCTAACTGTCCATCGATATATCGCAAGTACAAGCTAGCCCTTTAAGCACCCTCTGACGTAATTTTTTTCATAGTACAAAAGTAAATGGAGTGTCCAGAGTTCTCCCCAGAAGATTCTTTCTTGGTCATTTACATTGAACTTATAGTTCTTAAATAACAATAACTTGCTATTTTCCGTCATAAATAACAACTTGTAAATTTTTTTTATACAAAGATCGCTTCGTACTGGTCGCTCCATCTCTGACCGCTCCACCCTGAGGCGTCCGGTCGCTTTACCCCGGGTCGCTCCACCTGTGACATCCAGTAAATAACAACTGGTTGCTATTTGTCACGTTCATCAGCAATTCTTCGTGAGTCCAAAACTTGTAAAAGTTAAAATAGTCGTAATGTTTTCATCTTTGCTCCGTTTACCATAATTTAAACATCAAATTTGATCTCCTTGACGAGATCTATTCAAATGCTGCTTCAGAACTATACTAAGTTTGGGAATATTAACTTTATTTCATGTTATAGCTGGTCCGAGACACGACAGTGGAGGTTCTGCAAAGGAGAGTCGAGGCGTTTTCATCGTCCTAGGAGTCCCACGCTGTAGACTATAGCCAAAAGTTAAACAGATTGTCTCTTCCCGTGATTCATACAGGATCTCAAGCTGATCATGAAGACTATGTCTATAGGTAAAGCATCGATATCCCATCCTTCGGTGAGCGCAATCGATCAAGGCAACGCTAAAGCCCAAAAAGTGAACACAGCTGCAGTTGGAGGTGGTATGGTCAGGTGTTCAAGCACAGAGCAGCGGCCGGTGTCATTTTGTTCGTCAGAAGCAAAGTACCAGTTTCGATGACGCTAATTTGCAGTTCGGTTAAGAAGGTTATTAAAAGACTTAGTCCAATGTTGTTTAGTAACATATAGTTATAATATAGCATTGGTCATTTATAATCTTCCATACCAGAAGGAAGCACCTAGGAGTCAAGGCTCAGTACATTTTGTGCTTAAGCGAGTGCACAGCAATGAAGTGCATATATATACTTGGTTATCATGTCATGAAAGTGTAGGTATATTAATCACGAAAGCTAGTCTTTGATAGGTTTTCAAAATTTCAGATAGTTGCTTAGTGGGTTTTCCATTGTCATGCAACCATTAAAGAAAAATATTGTTAAGACGAATGTAAAAGGAGGTGTCAAAGTTAGGAACCTTCTGAAAGATTAGAGACCCGCGACGTGAGTTACGATTTCGTCCAGACTTCGGCTAGTGTTTCATGTGACACCTCCGGAGGTATTCGCAGGAAAACGCCGCGGGCTCTTCTTTAACAGCTATTAACTCGTTTTTTTTTTACAATGGATTCTCTACTGCTCTGAGTAATTATTGAGAGTGTATAAACTGAAAAAAAATCAGTGATAAAATCGTGATATCCAGTCCCATACGTGATCTAGAATGAGTCGCAGGTAAACTTTATATATAAGTTTACCTGTGAAAGTTTTATACCTCTCCGCCGTTGAAAAATATTTCCTCTTAACTTTAACACCCCTCATATATGTTGTAAAGACTAGGCAGTTTAGTAAATCAGTTACAGAATGATGAAGATACCGTACATCTCTTCTGGGCTAGGCGAGACTCGCAAAAAGTTTGGAGCTGGTCCAGAAGATTATTTCAACTCGATTTCCTGTAATGGGTCAATGTATACCATCAGCGGCACAAGCGATTCTAGGAGCTCGGATGAAACCAAAAGCTGTTACACACATAGAACTCTGAGAACACCTGTACATGTAAGGAATCACGATATTGTACATATGGCTGTCAGGTAGCGAACGGATATTCACCCACGTCACACACTCCCATAATCCACTTTCCTTTTAAAAAAGTCCAGCAATGTAAAAAGAACAGTGGTTCTGATTTGGCATCGTCTGAAGATTTACATGCGTGGTCACTAGGAAATCAGCTCTTGGATTCAAACACTGCGGAAAGAAGAAGCTGAAGCAAAAGTTTGTCACCAAACGGGGACTCCAGGGCTCCGGATCATGATACCGGAAGACCTCTTAGTTTTCCCGTCCATCTCGCTTCTAATCACACGTAAAGCCAGTGTGGAGTGTTACGGAGGCTAGTCTCCCTGTTTTGGACTGCTAGATTGTCTTCTTTGTTCACTATGTCATGACCTACCATAAAGTTCAGTCTCAGCGCTTTGTTTGTGAGTTTGCTTTGATGTGCTCCCTCTCGTTGCGGTGTATGCACTCCATTCTGGATCTTCGTAAGTGAACTACGCTCATTCTTGTTAATTGTCCTAAGTTCTCTATCGGTTGGTTTTGCGGTGGTTGTTCTCCTTGCGTGGTGAGTCTCTCCCGTCGGCCGATGATCTGTGCTCGTGGAGGACTCTTGTCCGTTCTTGCTTTGTGGCTCGGTAATAAAGTTCTTCTGCTTCGCGCGCGCCAAAAAGATAAAATCCTATCATGTGACCCACTGGCAGTCATAGTGATTCTTAGAGGCCATGTTAGTTCAGTGTAATGTAGTGGTTCTGGTTCAAATGCTGCACCTCTACCCAACTTACATGCTGCCTTCTTGAAGGTCACCGTAGTTCTTGTATACGGTGCTCAGGGGTTTGAGGCAGTCACCTCTTCTAACATCAATGTCTTTGTTGCTCCTGTAAATGAACGTCGATCGTTCTCGTCAGTTATGCAAGTTTTGTCCACGCGGCATAGGATGAGTGGATGGAGTCTTTGATGAACGATGTACAGTTTCACGCTATAATACGGCCTGAATAAGCGCTGGACTGATCGTTCAATAGAAAATCTTTCGTGGGGTTTGGTGGTCTTTCCTCGACATGATACATGATCCGGAAATGTGTGATCTCATCTCTGCCCTAGCTACCAGTTTCCAACTCCATAGCGTCACATGATCATATCGTGGTGGTACAATTGCTCGACCAGGTCCGTGCGCCATACTACTTGCTTGACCCGCCCCGCGCGGAAATATTTCTCGATCAGCCCCTCATCGATATCGAGCGGAGGGAGTTGTCGATCCCCGTGCTGAAATGCTCTCTGACGTGGTTGAAAGTAATATGACTACAGAATTTTTTTGTGCACCAGTGCATTTGAATATTTCAGACCTATGCCTTTGAATGTCTCGTTCTTCTGTGGCCAAACCGCAAGATAATCTTCAAACTGAAAATATCTACCATCCATTCCTCCTCTGTAGCACAACGTAATATAGAGACTTGAACCAACTGCTAGACATCGCATGATCCAATGCACATGACAATGTTCAAAGCGAAAATCTACCATCCAGGACCGCTTCCTCCTCATATCACCGAGACAACTGCTAGACATCGCATGATCGAATGATGCAGGTTCAAGTCGCATAGTCTGTTGTGTGGAATTTTAAGAGTGGAGATTGTCAGTTTGAGTCAACTTCGAATTCCGAGCAATATTGCCAGTGGCGTAAAGTCGATCGCCTGCAATTTTGCACTCGCTTACACGCCATCGTTCGCAAGAATCTCTGGATCAACATACACAGCCGCGAGATTAAAACCTCTCAGAGTCTTAATGTTTACAGTCAGGTAATCGTAATGCGGTGTCAATAAATGATGGCCTGGTCCCGTCAGAGTGAAGTCTATTGCAGGGAACAGCAGTCCCTCTTTCACGCCTTTCATTCGAAGGGTAATGTCGTTACCGACGTATGAAAAGGTGCAAGTTCTAGCGGTCCTGTTCAGTTTCACTCGAATAGGTGAATTCCACGTGAACTGTGTACCCTGCTCAAGCTTCCAAAGAATTTTCGACTGCTTATGACCAAATTCTGCACTTCGAAGATCTCCACATATCTTCATTGCAGAGCCCCTAGGATCATCTGTCAACGAGGTACTAAGATCCGGATTTCCATCGAAAGCTTCTCCAGGCTGGAGACGGTAAAACCCGACCTCAAAGCCTGCCATGTCCTTTTGCACTACTGAACCGTGTGGTATTACGACGATTTCCCACTCGCAGTCTCCGGAAGACTGCATATGAACACCCGCAATTGCTTTGACCCTGACCTGTTTCAAGTCGCGCCGCATAGTCACAGCGAGAGTCACTCTCTCCATGGTCGGTTTTCTCCATAACTCACCCATTGTATTCACCAGTTGCCAGACATTAGCGACGTGGTGCTTCGCATTCTTTCTCAGCCCTTTCGACCCTTTCATGGCTTGAACGCCAAGTACCATCGTCAGCTCCAGCGGCTCGACAATGCGTAGAGGCTCAATGACACGTAACAGTAGCTCGGGATGTACGCAAGCCAAATCGACCAAGTCGAGTAAGGGTTTGAGAACCTTATGCGAAAGCCGCTTCATTAGACTCGTACGACCGCGACTAAAGTCAAATTTTCGGCAACCTTGCCTCGACCCTTCACAAGCCTCTAAGAAGGCGAAAGCAGTCTCAGGTCCTGGTAAACATGTTCGATCGAGACTTTCAGTGGCAACGACCCCACTGCCAGCTTGAACTACGCACCACGTGAGGATCTGTCTCACCCTCAGATATTCATCCAGTGACCATTCGCAGGTTATCTCTTCCGCAGGACTCAGGGTTTCGGCCAGGTAGTAATGAAAGGCTTCCTTAGACAGATGGAAAAGCGTAGCAGGACTTAGATCATGCGATCTGAGTCTCTTCACCATGTAGAGACAAGCCTTATCTGTAAACATTCCCTCAATTCCGTCGGTCCACACTTTGTTGTATTCGCAAACTGCAGAAAGTGTACAGGCAATCCGGTTCTGCATGTCTTCTGTATGACAGCGCCCTCCAGGTAAATCGGCCCGCAGTCTGGTGAGTATACCGCGCTTGAGGTGATCGAGCTCAAAGATGCGAGCAGCATCCGCAAGTTTCAAGAGTAAGTCCCAATCGAGGTTTAGATATTCACGCTTGTTCGTGCTGGATATCTTCGCGCGATCCTTATTATCAGTTGAACTGAAACTTCCTCCCACTAGAAACTCTTTCTCGAAAATGTGATCGTCGATGGAAACTCCAGTGTATAGAAATCTCATGATTATGATCATGACGGTAGACTTAATCATATGCATCGTGTATACTTCCTTGAATTTGGGCGTTCCACTCAAAAGCTTTTGCCTGAAATAGCAAGATCGTGCAGCCAGTAGCATGCGAGAAGCGTGAACTTGAACTCCATCTTCGCAAACTAAGATGATATCGCTGAACTCAGGGTTGTTGATCATTTCCATGACCTCGATAGCCAGTGCGTTTTCTCTCTCTCTTGACATCGCACTCCAAGAGTGAGCAGTCCTGAGGCTTCCGATCGCGTTGGGCCGCAGCTGCAGTACTTGCGATCTTGAACGTCAGGCTCTGGAACGAGCAAAAGGAGACACCCGAAAGGAAGTTCACTCGCCATTTAAATTGGAGGTATGGTCTCAACACAATGTGTATACAGTCTTTACATTCTGATTCATAAGTTGAATTTGGAACCTTACGACTCGCAAAGTGTAGAAGTGTCTCTTGAATCATAACTAGTTGTGACCACTACTTGATGTCAGAGATATGCAGTAATTGCGGGGTGGCGAAGTCACTTCATCACAATGATGAAGTTCCAGTTTATGGAGAATCTTTTCCGTGAGACTTTTGCTCCTCAGTGTGAACTTGAACTCGGAATAAGGCTCGCTGAACAAAGATGAGTAATAGTAGGACTCGGATTATGCCTCGGATTGTGCCGGATTGTGCAATTCAGATCACTGCACGGTGCATGGATATGATCCATGTTTGTCCTAATAGGGGGTCTCAAACATGGCCTAAATTAGTATTGCTATGTTATTTAGTATTGATTACTTCAATAACATGTAACTTGGTAGGATGGTGGGCATGCGAGTACCGAAAAATCATTAACTTCTTGAGAAGTAACATTCAATTTGTGTGAAGTAGTGGAGGACTGGCAAAAAAACTTAAAAACGAGAGTGTGAAAAAATGAGCTCTGTATGTGAAGAGATTAAACCGGACGTAGACAGTTTTGAAGTATGTGACGAGATTAAGTCAGATGGTGGCAGTTTGGAAGAAATTGAGGATGATATAGTCAATACCGATAGAGTTCTTTCAGCTATGACTACCAAAAATCAAGAAGAGGCAAAAAAGCTCAAATTTGTTTGAATTCAGATGACTATGAGAAAATTATGACATACATCGAGGATGAAGAGAAATTTGCCGCATTACAAGTGCAGGACGGAAGCTAAAAGTTGGTGCGAGAAAGTATCTCAGCAAAGCCATTGCTTTTGGGATTATTACTGCTCAACTTTCATGAAAGAACTGATTTTCAGTAGTGATTGATGTTGAACTGAAAAAACTTTTGAACGATACGAGGATATGTACAAGAAAGCGAAAGAAATCCAAGACAACACAAGAAGAGGGCTTATTGAGGATGAGATGTTGACATGATTGACGTTGGAAGAAAAACTGAATAGAAAATGTCCTCACTTCTTTCGGATGAATGCTAGTTTTGAGAGTCGAGCAAACATTGAACTCTTGCTTTGTATTCTTAGAGAATATCGTCAGAAGAGGAGTTCCTAGGTTATGAGTCTCCGTGTCAAGTTGAGAGTACTCTTCCTCACTATGATCTTGAGAACACTCGATTTTAAGAAAAGTGATAAGAATATGGATATTTCTCAATGCGGATATCAAGGTTACAAGGAAGAGATGAGTCATATTGTTAAAATTAGAACAATAAATGAAGAGGACGAAAGAGGACAAAGAGAGACGAGCCGAGGAACATCTATTGTCCATGATATACCTCAGTCAGTGCATGACACATCTAGGAATCAGCGATCAACAAACAGCCGAAACATGAAAATGGGTGTGTTGAATCTATACAAAAAGAACATCAAAGAGAAAGTATAGTATAGAAGAATTTACGTGGAGTATCATATGACAGGAGCTAGAGAGAGTTAGGAGAAGAAAAGAGTAGAAAGAGACATACTTTATTTGTTGAATTAAATAAAGTAGGCAAGTCGTTTGAGGAAATAAAAGAAATTATCGAGAAACTCAATAACATGTAATCGAGTTTTTCTTATGAGAGAAAGGTTTCTCTATTGCACACCTCTGAAGATTTTCTTGATTTAGTTTGGAATCCGTGAGTACATACGAGTGAGTCACATTATGCGTCACAGAAGATGTTCCTTGGAATGATAGGATTTAGGCGAGGTTAAAGCGAAAGAAGTTTCCTAGAGGAGATGTGGATTTAGTCTAGGGTTTAGATAGGATTTGAGATTTCTCCAACTGCGAGCTAGAGATTGAATGACTGAGAGTTTAAAGAGTACCTTCATAGGGTTCATTAAATTGTGTAACTCATAGAGCATCGACCTGTTTGGGGTCAAGACGATGAGACTTGAGTTGACAACACAAGTGCATGGAAGCACCTTCTTGTTATCCCTCTTGGATGTGAGTGACCAGTGTTGATCATGATTTCGCGCAGACTTGAGAGTGGGCGTTGAATGGTATGATAGATCATGCTTAGTGCAGTGCGGTTCGAACTGGATTCGCATTGAGCTCAGTGCGAATAGAGAGAACAAGAGCAGAAGTGCACGAGAAAAGAAGAAAGTCAAGAGTACAAGCAGAGAGGAAGATCGAACTCTTTTGAGCAAGTTAGTCAACGATTTGATTTGGGAGGCAATTGATTCTTCAACTTTTAGCATGTAAGAGTTTATCTCCTCTCGGTTCTCTTCTCAGTTCTTCTCGCAGTGAAGTGTGTGAGTAAATCTAGTAGTGAAGTGTGTGAGGATTTAGGGGCGAGTTTTGATTTGATTTGTAGGATGTGGTCACAATCAATCGCATAGTGTATAGTGCGATCGAGATTAGAGTTACTCTGAGTATAATACGATTAGGACAATGAAATAAATTGTCGCATTATTTGATAGTGCGATCGTGATAACATTCACATTCAGTCGGCATGCGATCAGAGTTTTTGTGCATATGGTGCGATTTGCTCCGTGTCGTGCTAAGTGCATTTGCTCGTGGTCACATTGAGTTTGAAAATCTTAGTTCATGTTGAATGTAACATATGCGCTCAATGCGATTTGCTCGTGGTCGCACTTAGTGCGAAAGTCTTACGTCACGCTGAGTGCGTTTCATTCAGATCACATATTGCGGTTTAGGTTTAGGTCGCACAATTATGAAATTCACAGCTAGAGTTGGAAATTTTGTGAGATTGTGAGAATTGTGGAGCTTTGTTTGAAATGTAATGCGTCTGAATCAACGTATTGCACTTTCTCAGACCGTGCAGTGAAGGAGGTGCATGCATGGCTTTGAAAAAAAAAAGATCTCAAGAAGAAGGTAAGACTCGAGCACCACAAGAGGAAGGACCATTTCTTATCACATTCACAACACAAGATGATTTGCATTTGCGGATCAAATGGAGATGGATGGATAAAGAAGAGTGAGAAGAGTCGTGAGAGAAATAGACATGGGGGAGTTAGACAAGCTGAGATTATTGATAGCTCTTTCGTTCAAATTCACTCGCCCTACTAAAAACCGCCTCTCTGAGGTATATTCAGTTGGAGGCGTGTCATTTTTAATCATAAGTATAGAGATATTTTTCATGAAAGAGAATCTCGTTACTCAACGAGTTAAAGGATGTGATTGAAGGGTTTGTTATCCGAGGATATATTTAGTGTCTTTGTATGTTTCATGTTTAGTTAGTAAGTTCAATGCGTCAACGTTATTCACTAGTGTATATTTCTATAGTGTATGTTTAGTGAGTTCTGTCATTATGATTATGTGTGTTGTTCTATCTTTTGAATGTTTATGTTTACTTCTACTTGCTGCATCTTCTCTCTTTATGATGAGGTTAGAATGAGTTTAATGTTTATTTGTACTTGTTGCATCCTCTTGCGTTATGATGAGGTTAGAATTGTGTTTATCATATAGGACTCTGTTCCGTCTTCATTCAATCTTACAATGATGAATCAAGGATGGCAAAAATTGACGAGCAAGAAATCACCTTTAGTCTCGACTTGCTTCAAGAAGCTTTTATAATCCCTCACGGTCTGTGCAATTATTCCTATTCGTGGGACATGTAAGAATAGCGGATTGGTTTTTTTAACTATGACAAGGTTGGGAAGAGATATTTCGCACGAGAATGTGCTCGTCCTGAGTGGAGGAATTAGACTTAGACTATGATTGGACTTAGCTTATGTTTGATGTTTGAATGCGATTCTCTTGGCGAGAAGAAGATCTGAGGCTGTTACTGATCAACTCACACTGTATGTGAAGTCCAAAGTGGAGGGATTAGACTTAGACTATGATTGGACTTAACTTAAGTTAGATAACTAGAAGGAGAAGTTCTACATTTACAGAAGCACGTTGTTGTGATGTGAATCATTTCACATAGTGAATAATTCACATCTATGTCAGGAGTTAGTCTCTCTGAGTGAAGTTAAGACGTCAGAGAAGTCGATTCAGGAGGTTGTGAGAATTGACGGCTATGTGTTACGCTTCTACTTCGACACTTGAGAGTTAGTAGTCGTAGAAGTTAGCTTAATATGACTTCTAGTCTTTTATGCCTATGTTAACATCGTTAAGTTATATGTTTTGAGTCCTAGTAGGTTGATAGTATGCTATTTATCTTGTTCAAGCATTCGTACGCTTGTGGAAGTGAATTCATACTTATCTTTGACGTTCAAAGTACATAACTTAGTTTTACCATGTTGATAGAGTTTAAGCTCATGGGTTGTATTTACTTATCGCCCATGCACGCTTTCAAGCTGGTTTAAGTTATCTTTCATGGTTGCGTGTCATTTTAGGTAGTTTAAGATTTACGTTGGTACTTTAGAAGGCTGACGTGGTAGCCTATAAGTGAATTTAAGTTACTACGTGGATTAGGGCACTAAAGGACAGCCAAGTGGAGCTATGAACTCCCATTGGTCCATTTTTTTCTTTTGTAGAACTCTAAACTTAGAACCAGGGGTCTAAAGAGGAGTTCGAGCATTTGGTGAGGACACTGCAAAATCTAAGAGGACAAGAGGATAGAGCTCGTCGTGCCACTCACTATCAGTGAAATTCTTGATCAATTTGGAGCAATAAAGAAGGAGTTATGCCAAATTGAAGTTCAGATTATGTCAGAATTGTATCACTTTTGTTGATTTTGGGGTTTTCAGTGTCAGTTGCAGCAGAATTGAGGAAATCGCTTCAAACCTTCTTGGTTGCATTCAATGTCAGCAGGGCTACGCCTGTCCAAAAAATTTCAAGTCATTTGAGTGAGTGAGTAATTCAGGGTGACCGCTGAAGCAGAGGGGGTCTGGAAAGCTCTCAATCTAGAGTAGCAACTTCAGAGAACGAGATCTGGAGATTTGTGTACAATCAGGAGGTCAAATTTCACAGAGACGTTAAGCATCATGTAAACTCCGAATCCTGTAAGAATCATCGAAATTGATCGAGCCAATTCTCTGTTCTAGGTCGAAATAGCTATCTGGGTACTAGAAATTGCCGTAATTTTCTTATTCAGAACTTTTCTGTCCACATCTCGGTGCTTGAATTTGATCTAAGGCTGAAACTTCGTGTGTGTCTCCAGTAGGGCCTCTTTTACAGTTTAAAAGTCCAAACCTTCACATAATTCTCATTCATGAGTGTCAAAGTTCACCGTCTGATCTTATCATTACTAATTCATCCTGATTTTTCGTTTCCTGAAACATATCAGAGGAGCCAAGAGACATGTATGAGTGTTTTACAATGCCACCTTGTAACCTGAAGTCTACCTTTTGAGTTAGCAACCACAGCTAGAAGCCCAACGCTTCCTTAAGTAGACATATACAGTCTTCACGGTCATACCACAGCCAGAAGGTTCTGCCCTTCTCAAGCAAACTCTCACCTCGACAACGTCCGAGAACAAAAGAAGGTGGGAACTATAGAAACTTTCTTAGGAATGGTCCTGACCTATCCTATGATACATTTGGAGATCTTGAGAAAAGAGACCATCAACTTTTCCGTCTCAGATGTCGCACGTGAATACATCCACGAAGATCAGCAAGGAGTGAGCCATAATGATGCAAGTAAGCATTTTGTTCTCTTTTCATTCTTGTATGTCTTCCGAAACTAGTTCAAAACTATCAAGAGATTGTTGTCAATGTTTCTTGGTTGTTAGTTTTAGTATATAGTTCTTTTGTTCGTTTGTGTTATGAGATTTAAGAACTTTATTCCTTGTTTAAGCACTTCTTAGTGCGAATAGCATGCCTTAGTCGGACTGAGTGCACTTCGTGTCAATGCATGCCTCGATCGCATTGACAATGACACTTAGTGCGGTCAAGACTGAGCACACTCATAGCATGGGTGTGTTAAACCCTTTTTTTGTTCAAATGATTTAAGATCATCTGACATTATCTACGAACAAGAGAAGAGAAGAAGATGAAATTGATGCACAGCTCGCGAGCAAAAGAAAAGAGGATGAGACTTTGAACTTGAAAATAGCAAAAGCTAAACAGACAAAAGAAGAAGTGAACGAGCGTGTACAGACACTTGAAAGTACATGGCTCGAACTTCAGAAGAGTTGCAAGGTCTAGATGTTGGGGTTACCCGTCTTTGTTCTTCGAAGCTTTTTTACCTCATATTATTGGATCCAACTCTGGTGAGGAGGAAAACACTCATTTTGGATCTGAATGGGATGTTGATAAAAGTGGATCGCAGTGAGTTGGAGCTCCAAGGAGCTAAAGAGAGAGGTTATCAGATTGAAACATATCGAAAAGATCTATGTTACGTTGTGCAAAAAGGAGAGGGAGTTCATAGACTATTGTCAAGACTTTCAAGTTTGGATATGGACATCCTGAACACTGAGTAACTGTAATGTCATTCTTCAATCAATGGAGAATAAAAGATATCTCTTAGTAAGAATCACTTCGGGTCAAGTAAGTTTTTAGTGTATCTTTTTATCTTTAAGTTTTTATGTCTTTTAAGTTTTGAAACTCCTCTCCTTTTATTTTTTGAACTTTTTATCTGCACTTACCCTTCGTAAAATTTTGATTTTTGCATATATTCTGACTTGACTCAACTCTTGTTAAACAACTAACTTTCAGACATTGGAGCAGTAACATTGCATGAACCTCGATCCGAAGAAGCCGAACTCAAATGCACAACAAGATGTGCGTACATGTGCCTATACTCCACGTTGTTTCTCCACAGAGAAACAGCTTCAGAAATAAGTTCCTCGTCTCATCCTGTACCTTCTAAACTCACTCGCATTGTGGCTTCAAGATGTTCAGTTTGTAGTTTATTTTTGAACTTGGTCTTGATAAAGTTCCGGATAGAAAAAGCTCGTTCACATATGGCTGTGGAAACACGCACTGAATGCGTGTAGTATTAGTCAACGTAAATAAACTTAGTACTGATCTTCGTGCACTTTATCACCAAAAAACATAAACCACAAGTCGTTAAACTGCTTGTCCATTTTGATCTGCATTGAATCTTAAAAGATCAAAATTCACCTCGAATAGCAGACGAAGAAATTAGAGCTTTTTGAGTACAACCCGAACCAAATGATAGATCCTGTCCAAAAGAAAATCACAAAGCGAATCTATCTCTCGCACCTCATTCTCTTACCGCTAAGGCTATTGAAAGCATCAAAAAAGATGGTTCAAAACCTTGAAACAGCTAATGAAAGCACTAGCTTTGATCCTCTCCTCCAAAGCAGAGCACACCGTTTTGAGAAAAATCTTTCCAAATCTCTCCCAATGCAATCTCTCTCCAAAGCCACAGAGTGAAAAATTTTACCTCTAACTTCAGACTGAAGGTGCTTCAGATAACCACCTGGAGGATCATATTCTAGTAGAATATGGTATCATGTGTCCTCGTTCAAAAGACAAGCGTTGAGATCTATTATCTCCACTAAAAAGTTAACACCAATCTCAGTTACTGTAGTCCTCACTAGAGGACCTAGATTAGAACAATCAATGGAGAGACTATGAAACAATTAGAATATTAGTCAAATAATACAAAATGTGCAACATTTTGAAAGACCAAAGCTTCTGGAACACAGATTTGACCACACAATCGTCAGATTTTGCAACATATACAAAAGTAAACTAAGACCGACTCGTAACTATCACAAACACTGATAATAGCATACCAACGGCTTAGCCATCGGATCTTTGTATCGCTTCATGTACTTTCATGCATCATTTAAAGCTTCTTGCAACGATAACATACTTACCTTATGCTTGAAACTGCTCTAGAAGTAGGATGCAAGCGTATTAAGGATATTATCCACATCTTCACTAATCTCTTTGCAGCTAGGAGTTTTAGCTACGGCTAGACTTGCCAAGTTAGTCCGATGTGCGATACAATGTACGGAAAGCGGTAATGTAGGTGAGCGTTAAGTGTTCTTTTTAAATGCGTTGTGACGTCATTTTCAACACCGAGCATGGTGTTCGTACTATCAGACCAAATCCCATAAAACGGTTAGACTACAAGTTACAGTCAGAAATAAGATGCATTATAGCAAAAGTGATAGCTTCAAAGTCTTTTACTCGGTGCGAATCGTTGTACTAAGTGAGTACTCTGTTTCAGCTGTACTTTGTGACAAACTGATATCGTACGTATACGTCAGACTTGAGAAGCTTGATTTTCGTTTTTGTTAATTAATTGACCAGTTGTAGACTAAATAAGAAGAATAGGTAGTAAAAGATAGAGGATAGAAGTAGAGTAGTGTTAATTAGAAGTTTAGTGAAGAAGACTCTTCTAGTGATACTCTCCATGCAACCCCCTACTGATATCAGCGAGTTGAGAGCCTTCCTAGGACATGTTGGATATTACAGAAGGTTCATCAAAGACTACGTCATACTTGTTGCGCCACTGACAGAACTGCTGAAGAAGACAACAGAGTACCATTGGCACGAGAAGCAGCATGAGGTGTTTGAAACGCTGAAGAAGAAGCTGGCAGAAGCACTTGTCATGCCACCACCATACTGGGAGAGACCTTTTCAAGTGTATGTAGACACTTCTGCGTTTGCTATTGGTGTGGTGCTCAGTCAGAAAGATGATGAGAAGAGAGACCACCCAATCTACTATGCGAGTAGACAACTTTCAGCAGCAGAAAAGAACTACACCACTACTGAACGTGAGGCGTTAGGAATGGTGTACTCAATAAAGAAGTTTAGACATTATTTCCTTGGCTAGAGTTTGTTTTCCATGTGGATCATTATGCGTTGAAGCATCTGATACAGAAGTCAGACTTGTCAGGACGGATAGCAAGATGGATGTTGTTATTTCAGGAGTTTACCTTCACAGTTCAGACCAGACAAGGTATTCAATCATGAGAATGTTGATTACTTGTCTCCCTGAGGACGGGAGAACGAGTGGATATAGTGGCAGATGATTTTCCAGATGAGGAATTGTTTCAGCTGACAGTAGCACCTGCTACAAACTACTATGATCTGTACAGATATTTATAGACTTTGCAGTGTCCAGAAGAAATGGATGTTGAACAGCAAACAGTCTTCATACATCAGGCGAGACCATACGAAGAAGGTACATTCTGATAGCTATTGATTATGCAACGAAGATGGTTGAAGCAGTAGCTACCAAGAAAGATGATGCAGACACTGTGGCTGAGTTTTTATACACACAAATCATTACTCGGTATGGATGCCCATTGGAGTTGGTGAGTGACCGCGGTACTCATTTCTTGAACAAGATGATAGAGGAATTGATAGACTACTTTGGTATAAAGCATCGGAAGACAACACCGTACAATCCAAAAGCTAATGGATTAACTGAGAAGTCTAATGGAGTGTTGTGCAAGATTCTGAATAAGGTGACAGTGAATCATGCGTATGATTGAGGTACAAAATTACCGGCTGTCTTGTGAGCGTTTCGGAATGCAGAAAAGATAACGATCTGTTAGACATCCTTTTTCTTAACCTACGACATGACATCGATCATGCGAGTTGAATTTGATGTACCTACTTACAGAATTTATCTGAAGATAGATTGTCAGTGGAGGAGAGCCAACTGTTACGACTCAAGAGTCTGATGACACTTGAGGAAGACCATGAAGAGTCCAAGCGACTAACGGAGGTCATTCAAATGAAGCGAAAAAAGAAACATGATAAGAAGATTCGTAAAGTGGACATCAAAGATGGTGATAGTACAACTGTTTCACGCACCTACTGCCTTGTTGCGTCAGCGGAAGCTCTTGCTCAGTAGGTCACAAAATTTACACCACTAACCTGCAAACACAATCACAAGTTAGCGTCCATGCACCACTTACCTTATCTCAGTTTGGTCCGGACCGGAGCCGGACCGTCTCCTTAATCATCAAGCTCAGCAATCCCAAGTTCCCGACCTAGACCCGCCTAGGTCGGTCCCAAACATGAGCAAGTCACAATAAGACTTGGGACGGACTTCTCATAAAGTCCAGGGTCCTAAACGGTGCCTCCATCACACCTAACGGTCCAACCGCTCGTGATGTCCGTCTGGGTCTAGGCTCCCGAACAGTGGTCTAACCCGCCGACTCGTTCCCTAGTCTTGCCCCAGCCCTTACAGCGTTCTTAAGTCTAGACGTCCAAGTCTGGACGAGAACGTGCCTTGGAACCGGCCCAGCCATCACCTCATGCCGCCAGAGTCCGCCCGCCGAACCCTGGGGTCGGGTGACTCGTCCTGACCCACCCAAGCATCGAGCCCCCCTCATAAATACTTCTGGGGATCAGCGGCCACGCCCTCCTCTTTGGTCCCTAAAAATTATACCACAACTTGATCCTGGTTCGGTCATAACTTCCAGCTCGGAGGTCAATTCGAGGAGTGTTATATATCACTGGAAAGCTCTCGACAAGACCTTTCCAATGATACCTCACTCGCCTCGAGATCTTATGTGGAGCTCTGTCCACGACCTAAAACGTCGCTGGAGCTCCAACACTTTAACCATTTTTCTGAGAATCTGTGGTTCAGACCCAGACTCGAACCCTGTGGTCAGACCAACGTCCGAACCACGGTCCGTCTGCGTCTCGGTCCCACGTCTCAAACCTATGTCTCAGACTCATATTTCGATCCGTTTCCAGACTTGCCCCCTTAGGTCAGCGTTCGTCTGGGGTCGTCTTGGGGTAGTCCCTTAGGTCCTAGCCCAATGTTCTAACCTTGGTTCAGAGAACCACTTAGGATTCATCTGATCCCGACTTCTCGGCCAAGCCGTTAAGTCCTACTCGCAGCGCTCACAACCTAGCGCAAGTCCGCTAGGGTTCTGTTGTCCGCGTCTGCGCCCGATCATGAGAATGAGGGTCGTGACAACTGTATGACAGTAGATATACTAAGTTTTCAGGGAAGTTACACTTACGTTGGATGGGCTCTTATAAAGTAACGCGTCGTTATAGTAATGGTTCGGTTCAGTTGGAAGAACTCGATGGAACATTGTTAGCCACCCGAGTCAATGGGTGGAGAATCAAGAGATACTACTCTTGAGTGTTCGCGGGTCGCTTCACAATTGAGAGGGGGAGTATGTGAAGCCTTGATTTTTTTTTTTGTTAATTAATTGATCAATTATAGACTAAATAAGAAGAATAGGTAGTAAAAGATAGAGGATAGAAGAAGAGTAGTGTTAATTAAAAGTTTAGTGAAGAAGATTTGCTCTTGAAGAATCAGTTGAAGTTGTGAAGTAAGTTTGGATGGAAGTTCCTCATAGGTGGATTCTTTGGATGAAAAACTTTCTAACGATGTGTTGTGTAAGGCAAATGGAATCTGAATGACGAAGTTATGGCAGGTTGAAGATGTGGCGAAGTTGGAGAAGAACATCAGTCAAGCTGAGGAAATCCTAACTTCGGCACGTGTGGAGAAGCCATCACGAGATATAAGTAGAATAGTTTAGGTCATTTGTCTTATTGTCTTCTCAGGTGCAGAGCGTTAGCAGAAGCGGAGCGCGTCGTACTCTCTGATCGACGAAGTACTCGCACTTCGTCGAAAACAGTTTGCTGCGAAGAAGCCTTCTTCTTCGTATCTCATTGTCTGCTTCGTAGCATTTTCATTCTGTAGCTTAGTACTTCGGTACATGCGAGGGATGCAGACATCCAAGCCGTCAAGGCTCCGAGCATTAGATATCAATCGTGCAGGACTTCGTCGTTACGAGAAGGACTTGGAGGAGATGGGCTTATCATTCTCCTTGGTGGGGAATGGTCTCAGCGAAGTTAGTGCATGAGCTGAAGGTGTGTACGCAGCATCCTGCGGATGAATCGTATGGAAGGTCTTGCAACTGGACCGAAGCACACTAGTCCTTCGTCTTGGGTATAGACGATGCTGGCAAAGAAGGTGATCTTCTTTTTGATAGTTCTCCGTCAGCGGCATCGGCCGAAGCTGTAAAGAACTTCCTGAAGTTGTTTAAGGAAGTGCCTCAAGAGAGGAACGGTTAGAAGAAGAGAGAAATCGCTGATGCGATAATGACGATCTTTCAACCGAGGAGGACGACGTACATGTCTAACTGACAGATCAACTTCATCGAGGAGCTCTTCACTGAGAAAGAGCACATTTGACGAGGATCGTTCACCTCCACGTATAGAAGCTCTGGACGGACGAGGACATGGTGTACATTGGAGCCTTCGTCCCATACCCAGTATTTTACATGGGTATGGGATTGCTGTTGGACGAAGACAAGAAGAAGTTATGCTTCACTATGGTAGTCGAGGACGATGAATTCGAGGTCGCACCGACTCCAGTTAGGGATGTACAACTGGAGAAGTTCTTTGACGAAGTAGCGGTCGAAGATGCAAAGACCGAAGAAGCAGTAGCTCAGATCGCAACTACGGCAGAGGTAGTGCCGGAGAAGGTATCCGAGTTGGTGAACTTAGGGGAGGAGGAAGATGTCACCGAAGTATCTCCACCAGTCAAGTGCAGCGGAAGAAAGAAGATCTTGGAGGATGCCCCGAGGTCTGCGTAGAAGTCAAGAAAGAAAATGAAGATGACGAGGACGGTCTGCGCCGAGGACGAAGAAGCTATCGAGGTCGAAGTCGAAGAAGAGAATACTCCTCAAGAGAAGAAGAAAGAAGATGATACACCGAAGGGCACTTCTTCTTCGACAATCGAGGAGGTTCAACAACTCAGCTCTTCGGTGAAGTATCTACAGGATGTTGTTGTATCGTTACTCTTTGCCGTGGAGAGTAACAGGAGAACTTACGAGGAAGTCGTTGGACAACAATTGAACTTGGCTGAGTTAGTTCAGACGATGCACTTCGGCCGAGGAAACTGGTTACAGGAGAAGGAGAACCTATGCATAGTAGTCCTAGAAGCGAAGAGGGAGATTGCAGCGAAGACCGAAGAAGTCAAAAACCTGACTTCGGAGCGCGAGGAAGTACTTAGCCAGAAGATGGAACAAGGAAAAGAACATGAGAAGGTTCTTTCACTTGCGAAGAAGGAGTTGGATGAGATGCGTCTGCAGAGGAATCGGAACCATGACATCGTCGCGGAGATGACCAAGGAGATCGAGGATCTAAAGCGGCGATGTGTGAAGAGCGAGGAGAAGAATGCACAACTTCGGAGTAGGGTAGAGTTAACGCTGAAGAACTACTTCGCCACAGATTTGGATACTTCGGAGCTGACAATTCTTTGGGAGATTAGACAGGAGTTAGCATCAGCAGATATAGAGGATTCTTCAGCGAAGAACCGAATAGCTAGGTTAGGACAAAGAGTAGTTAGAGAACTCCGAGAGGTTAGAGCGACTATTGAGTTCTCGGTTAGCGAGATAGCCACGGAGTTAGTGATAGGATCTGGTGTTGTTCCTGGTGTCGTTTCGGACACAAGACCTTCATCCGACGGACCAGATGTACACGCGACTTCTTAGGAAGAAAGATCCGTTATCTTCGAGAAAATCAGTATATAAGCGTTGTGTTGTTCGTGTTCAATACCTCTATGCGTTTGTTATTTGGATTTTCTATTTTCTGAGTTTACGGAGCCATTGTGTGTTTGTCAACTTCGGAGATTTACTTACGAAGTATCGTAGTTTGTTGTGGTAGGAATTAGTCTGGGTGCCGAAGGCCTTGCTGTTTGACACCTGAAATCAGAGTAAGAAGTTTACAGCGAAGTCTGAGAATAGACTAGCACCTGCGAGGTTAGTTTACTACGAAGAAGTTTTTGGACGAAGTTGACTTTGGATAAAGTTGTTCTTTAGTGAAGACACTTTGGAAGAAGTTGAACCTTGTACTTCGACGGAAGAAGAGTCTTCTTCGCCAGAGTTTTCCGAGAGCAGTAGTAGTAGAGATAACTTAGTGTGAAGATACTTAGTGTTTATGGTGTTAGAGGATACTTAGTACTTCTTCGTTGTGACTTCTTCCTCTGTGGCTCTATTTCTCTGTTGTATATCTTTTCTTAAGGTCCTTGACCTGTTTAGTACCTATTATGTTATTTGTTACGATCATCAACTCTGTCTTGTTGGATAGATCTGAATTTGATCTCTATCGGAACTGATTTCTGCCTGTGAGAATAAAAGATAACCATAAAGAATCACCTTTATCACATATTTACTACTTTTGGATGATCTTTACTTGCATCTCTGTGGATTTGATCTTTCAGTTACTACTTTCGAGCATCTTTTGGTTTTCTTGTGTGTTACAAGACCAATTGAGATTATGCTAACATACCAAGAAGATACTGAATAAATTGACTTCTTCGTGATTGTCGATGACGTCGTTAACGCTTTCGTCATCTACTTCCTTGTGGGGTTTTTTGGTTTACAACAACGCGAGAAAAGTAGATTTCACTACACCTTTGTCCAAAAAGATAGCAAAGACCACAAGATGACGGATCACAAATACGTCCGTCGATTCGTCCATCATTATCCCAAAGAAAGAAAACTTTCTTATCTTGTCCAAGACACGCTTGTGGATAATCATACTAATACAAAAGATTATCTCAGCACAACTTTTGTCATCTTGGTACATGGAAGTGGTTATGTTGTCAGTAAACAAAACGAAGCATCTTCAAAATCTTTGAGAAAGAGATACCTTCTTTACCAATAAAGTAAGCATAGGAAATAGTGTTAGCACTGCTTTGTCACAAGTCATTCTCGTGGTTGTCATGGCTTTCTCTAAGGTTTTTCCACCTAGTTATTTTATGATCAGTATTGCCTTATGCTCATTTGAGCCAACATGGTCATGGAACGTAGATGTCTTAACACTTCTAGACCCCTCTCGTAGCAAAGTACCCTCACCTCCTATCTTTCTCGTAAAGTTTGCAAAATACTAGGCCAATGGAATGATCGATCGAAACGGATCCAGTCAAAGTCAAGCAACCATTTATCAATCCAAATCTTACAATTATGTAAGATTCTGCCCTCTCAGCGGCAATGAAACGTTCAGTACTATTGCTTTCATCTAAGTCTACATTGTCTACTTCGATAGTTGATAACTGTATAGTATCTTCTGAGACGTGAAACCAGAATCAAAACGACACTTTGGTCTCTTCATTGCTCTAAGCTCTAGATAATCAAGAAAAAACTGCAGCACAATTATGTCTAAAGCTAACTTGCAACAATATCAGTTCACAATGAGTAATCGAGAATCGAGATGTTCCAAAACTACGCAGTTCTCCTCCTATCGAAGCTCAATTCCGTCTAGACATACCCTTCTGCTCTACAGTTTCCTCATGAGTCCAGACGTTAGAAGCTCTACTCTTCTTGATTGTTCACTCCTGAGTCTTGAGTCTTGACCGGAGAAGCTCAATCAAAGATCGTCGTTATAGCCAATCTCAAATTCAATAAATCTAAGAAGCGGAGGCAACTGAACAACGCACACATCTCAAATTTTCAAGAATCTTCTGCCAAGAACTAAATACATTGATAAACCACGGATAACAGAAAGATTAAACCCCCAGAACACTAGCTATGTTAACAAGTTGCGCATCCCACTCAACTCAAGTAAAAGAGGTATGAACCTCCACGAGCTCACTCATAGAGGTACCATCTCTCATAGCAGACAAAGAAAAATGAGGAGAATCTCCGAACAGCATATATGTGGCTATGGCGGGCGGGCTTGGGTCAGCTCGCGTTTGCGAAGGTAGAGAAAAACCGAGGCAGCGATGCTAAGGAACGTAGAAAGTGAGCCCAATACGGAGGAGGGGAGAAAGGCACACGAGGCATGTAAGAAAACAGCGGCAAATGCAGGAGACCGGGAGGAAATACACAGAGAGAGAGGAGATCAAAGAAGGTGAAGGATGAAAGGCAAAAAATCGGAGTGGAGCTTTGTGTTTTATTGCCTAAACTCATAGAGTTGTTGAAAGAGAAAGTATAGATGAGGATACTTGAGCCGTCTACAGGGCCATATTCTAGCAGGTGGTTCACTATACCCAAGAAGTTAGGAGCTTTGTGTTGTATTCAAGACCTACAGCCTGTGAATAACGTGATTATTCGTAATGTTAGGACGGGTCCTGTGATTGAGGAGGTAGCAGAAGCATTTGCAGGGAGAGCTATCTATTCGATTAGAGATCTATATTCTGGTTATGATAAGTTCCAGCTGGTTGTAGAGAGTAGAGATCTAACCACTATGCATACGTCTTTGGGATTGATGCAGATGTGTACTCTTCCAGGACCTTCGTCTTTTAGGGACCGTCACTTCACTACTCACTTGCTCCATTTTTTGAAGAGGACAAAAGACGATCCAAATTATGAATGGAGATAAAACAGCGAAGAAAAGTCGAGATTTGCTTAAGATCATCAGGTCATTTCATAGAACTCATGAATGTCAAGCGATTGAGAGTAAAACCAAAGCGATTGAGATCAAAATAAAAAATCAACACCGCATCTGGAAAAATGTGCACTGCAAGATGCTATCGATCACAAAACCACGCAGATCAATTTCTTGATCGAGTATAGGTCGAAATAGCCATAGTAGAATGATCAATCATTGTGAACAGTCTCAATCGATTAGTGGCCCGCCGCCTGCGCTTGAAGTTCATACAATATAAGAAAAGTGCACGTGCGGTAGTTCAGAGAGCAACAAACTTAAACTAATCCTCTGAAAATGAATGTGCACAAGTTGATTACCAATTGACTAGAAAGTTAACCAGCCAGTAGCGACGAGAACAAGCAAGTCGATGGAGTAGAGCTAACCTTAAATGATGAAATTTTATCTCCACTTGGTCCACGATGCCTCGCATACTTGCAAGATTCACATGTCAAATTCTCTTCGGCTTTGTCTCAATTTGCACAGTATGATGTCGTAGTGCATGGCATTCCACATGAGGAAACGGAACTTTAGAAGACACTCAACTGGCATTTGTTGAAGAAGTTGCATCCTAGCTTATCAAGCTGGGTCGGAGCTAAGCTGGGGCTATGCTTGACAAGCTACCCCTAGCTTGGATTGAAATATCACCCAGAAGGGGGCGAAAAGTTCCAGAATGCAGAGCTCGTCTAGAAGAATGACTTCATACTTTTGATTTCGAGAAAAGACGTTCTAGGTAATAGTTAGTACAAGTCTTAAATGATGAAAAGTACGAAAGAGAGAAATTTGTCGATTCTGGCTCATGATCTGACAGCGTGAGTGCGTAGGTGTTCGTGAGTACTATAGTTTTGACTCCTCATTCACTAAAAAACGGAGTTGTACATAGAAGTTAGTGTAGGAAAAACTAGTAAAGACTTTACAGAAAATTTTCCTTAAGGATATGACCAACTGTATGTATTTTTTGAACGGAAACATAGACCATCGCAATGATAGGGCACCCACCTAGGAGAAAAATGGTCTCAAGATCAAATCTCCTTGGCATGTGTTTCCTATTCCGGCATGTTGGTCTCCTTGAAGGGAGTCTATGTTGGATATGCAGCCACGTCCTGCATATCTAGGGGCGGGAGACCAATATCTCCCTTAATCGTGAGCTTCTTGACCTAAGCCTTCGCATGCCACTTGGATTATACCATGAGAGATACCTGGTGCGCATATGGGGGGCTGTTAGTCTTGTGGGGTGATCCCATAAGTGTAGGAGCTTCAGTCTACATTGGATGGCTTGTGGTATAATCAAGGTGGCATCGAGAGCTGGGAAACTTTCATTTTTAACAAGGGGTTAGCTTAGAAAGGGGCATGCTTGGTTGTTACGTAAATAATAAGAAGGAGGGGGTATGCTTACTTGATAAGTAAGTCTGCTTATAAGGACCCTAGCTTAGTAGAGGTGTTAGAGTTTTAGAGAAAGCAATCGACGTCGAGTGAAGGAGAGTATTCTTTTTTTCCAAGGAGAAAGTCGCTGAGACGCGCAAGAGAAGCCAGGAGCGAAGAGATCAAATTTCTGAAGAATTTCAGTTGGAAGGTTGTCGCAGAGAGAGGAATCAGAGTTAGGGAGTTTGAGTTTTATCCACTAGACTGTTTGGAGGTGAATCTGGTGAGCAGAGAACATCTATTTGAGTGGAGGAGGAGACAAAGACTGAGAAGGTCAGATTTTTGAAAGAAATGCTGAAGCTGTTGCAAGAAGAGATACAAGGCGTTGGAGGTTCAGATCTTCATCAATTTTAGACTTTTGGAAGTAATCTGCTATATGAGGAGTGGGGGAAGACTAGTCGAGTGAGAATTGACTGCTTGAGAGTGATCTGATGTGATCAACGTAAGGAGGTTATGTTGAGTAGAGATCGATTGTACAGATGACGTTTGTGGAGGACTATTGAGTGTCTCTGGAAGAGGAAAAAAGCATTTTGGATCTCGGTTTCTTCTATTTATTGTGTCTGGAGGTGGATTTGTCTTTTGGTGGCTGAAAACTGATCTGTTGAGCAATAAGTGACCTATAGTCAGAGTATAGTCCCTATGAGAGGCTTCTCAGAGAAGTCTATCACAGTCAAAAGGCTCGTCCTTCTTGAGAAGGACTCTCTACGACAACGCACTGCAGTCCCAATGCCCAATCCGCGAGTCTACGAGTCCACGACTCGTTGCTAATGAACATTAGCGCTTGCATGCATCGAGCGTGAACCTCACTGTTTGCAAACGACGAACGAGATTCATTCTTGTTCGTCTTCAATGATCACGATTCTATTGCACGAAAGTTAGAAAACTGTTAAACCTAAAAGTTTAAGAGCTAGATATGATGCTGATTCATTGCTGACGTTTTTTGTTTACCGCGTGTAACTTACTAATAGGTCCTTGATATCAGTCCATGTCATCGAGTCAGCCAACGTGACTATTTGTTTACGTGTCATATCCGGTTGCGACTAACGTCAGATAGATTTTTTTTCAAAAACTTTAAAATTGAAATGTAATGATCCGAAACGTAAATCCATCAATCAGTATTTTTCTGAAATACTCCTGAAAGAGCCGGCTATTTCTTGGTGTTTCTATGTTCGATCCGTGAATTTCTGAATTCCTGTTGAGCAAGCCGG
The DNA here is from genome assembly GCA_036924285.1 of Asterella californica. Classification (NCBI taxonomy): domain Eukaryota; kingdom Viridiplantae; phylum Streptophyta; class Marchantiopsida; order Marchantiales; family Aytoniaceae; genus Asterella; species Asterella californica. The sequence continues at coordinate 23,930,057 of JAYKYS010000006.1, read as the reverse complement.
AACCGTATCCTTCGCTTGTCCCGCCTTGTTGGTAATGTCCATTTGGGATCGGAAATGAAACAACGTAATGCATGTACTTCCCGAACATTACTTTGAAGATCATAATTTGTTCATCTCGTATTTACAGTACTGTCACCGATCGAGCTCTGATCGCGGAAGGATTCTGCCGTCGTAGACAATGAATGCATGATAGCGTGGTGTACATCATGCCCAATAATGTTCACCGTAACCTCCGAAAGAAATATGTATAGTCTCGAGGTTAGAAATTTGCTTGATCACACCCTCAGTAGGTTCATAGAGCTTGATCATACCCCTCTTATGATGTATGGCGTGATCACCCCTTTGACTGGCTGTTGCTTGTAAAACCAATCACTTTGTGATGTTACTCAATGTGATACTGCACATATTAAATTTTAGAGCATGTATAGTCTAATTATTTTGAATAATATTAAATGTTTTGAATTACATTGATATTTAGTTAAGGTTGGAAGTACTAAAATGACAGAGATTTACTTGTTTAGCCCCGTGTGCCATCTTTTGAACTTGACCAGCCTCCTGTGCCATATCTTAGACTTGACCAGACCCCTTACCGACAATAGTCCATCGTTGATCGTCATGTCTGATTCGGCCTTCCACGTTGACGAGCACCGAGCAGACAGCAAGAACAGCAAAAGTACAGAGTACGCTACCAACGTGGAAGAACAGTCGAGACCACGAGAACACGGTGGTCCGAATTTTAAATTATATTTTGAACTTGCATGCTCCAGCGATCGAGAGCCACGGTGGTCAGAATTTTGAATTGTACTATGAACTTGCAAGCTCGTGCGATCGAGTCTGCAAGTCGAATGCACATCGAATTTGGTCATTTTTCTCCGAGAAACACGACTAGCAAAATCCCACGACCATTCTGAATCGTTTAGCCTAGAACAACATTCTCTTTAGTTACAAGAAAAAATGCGTTATCTATCCCACCATGTCCACATCCGGATTTCATATGTAGGCCTCTTAACGGGGAGAAGAGCGTACCGTTGTGACAGCAAGGATACCTCTATCCTCATTATCTCGTATTTGCTAGCGACAGAGCTAATAGACCTTTGCTGCTACACAACTTTTGGGTACGATGATTTCGAGTGAGAGAAGGGTTTGTCTCGTTGCGTTGAGCGTTGTCAAGGTGAGAGTTCTGGCTGTGTTATGACCGTGAAGGCTGTGATACGTTTACTCAAGGAAGCACTAGGCTTCTAGTTGTGGTTGGTTTACTCAAAGGATAGGCTTCAGGTTACAAGGTGACACTGTAAAACACTCATACAGGTTTCTTGGCTCTTTTGATATGTTTAGGAAGCAAAGTTCGGGCTTAACTAGCAATGATAAGATCAGACGGCGAACTTTGACACTCAAGATTGAGAAATTGTGAAGGTTTAGACTTCTAAACTTCTCCTACATGTAAAAGAGGTCCCACTGAGCACACACACGAAGTTTCAGCTTGAGATCAAATTCTGGCACCAAGATATGGACAGAAAAGTTCTTGGTAAAGATATTGCGGCAATTTTTGGTACTCAGACAGCTATTTCGACCTACAACAGAAAATTGGCTCAATCACTTCCAAAGATTCTTACAGGATTTGGAGTCTACAGGATGCTGAACACCCCTGTGAAGTTGGGACTCCTGATTGTACACCGTTCTCCAGATCTCGTTCTCTGAAGTTGCTGCTCTAGATTGAGAGCTTTTCAGACCCCCTATGCTTCAGCGGCCGCCCTGAATTACTCACTCAAATGACTTGAAAACTTTTTGGACAGTCGTAGCCCCGCTGACAGTGAACGCAACCACGAAGGTTTGAAGCGATTTCTTCGATTCTGCTGCAAATGACACTGAAAACCCCAAATCCAACAAAAGTGATGCAATTTTGACTCAACTTGAACTTCAAATTGACATAACTCCTTGTTTATTGATCCAAATCGATTTAGAATTTCACTGACAGTGCTTGGCACAACGAGCTCTATCCTCCTGTGCTCTCAGATTTCACAATGTCCTCACCAAATGCTCGAACTCTCCTTTAGATCTTTGTTTCTAAATTTAGATTTTACAAAAGATAAAAATGGACCAATAGGAGTTCATAGCTCCACTTGTTGTCATTTTGAGCCTTAAACCATGTGGTAACTTAATTCCACTCATAGGCTACCACGTCAAGTTCTCTAAAGTGCCAGCGTAAATCTTAAACTACCTAAAATGACACGCAGCCTTGAAAGTGAACTTAAACCAGCTACAAAGCGTGCATGGGCAACACGTAAGTACAACCCATGAGCTTAAACCCTATCAACATGGTAAACCTAAGTTATGTACATTGAACATCATAGACAAGTAAGAGATCACTTGCACAAGCGCACAAATGCTTGAACAAGATAACTAGCATACTATCAGTCTACTAGGACTTAAAACGTATAACACAACGGTTAATATATGCATGAAGGACTAGGAGTAACATCAAGCTAACTTCAACCGCTACTAACTCCCAAGTGTCAGGAGTTAGCCCGACACTTGGGACCCGTAGCCACCAATGTCCACAGCCTCCAGAATCGACTTCTCTGACGTCTTAACTTCACTCGGAGAGATTAACTCGTAGCAGAGGGATAAATCATTCACTATGTGAAATGATTTACATCACGACAGCGTGCTTTGAAGCTTCTGTGCCGTAAGCACTTGGCGTGATTCATAGATGATCATAGAACAGCGTTTCAAATAAGAAGAGATCGTAACTGCGAGATGGAGTGGAACGGAGTTGCGCTCCAGACACCAGAATTGTCAAAGGTTTCTTGGTTGTCTACATCAATCGATTTGCTTTTTCCAGGCGATCCGAACTCTCTCTTTCTCCGAGACTGAGGTTCGATTATTCATCGATTTCGTTTCATTCATTCAGATTCCATACAGTAGCTGTCGCGCATCGTGCAAATATTTTCGTCCACGACGATCGTTGCGATCATAGGGTGCGAAGGAGCTACTTCTTCTGTTTTTTAGGTGTGGACCGAACGAACATGGAGAGAATTGTACGTCTGACTCATCACTCGTAGCGTTGTCGACTATTATGACGTTCCTGCATCTCCCGTTCCTGTTCTGGCGTTCTTGCACCTCCGGTTCCTGTTCTCTGTTCGGTGCTTGCCAACTAAGCCTGTGAATGTCAACGTGAAAGACCGAATCGGACATGGCGGTCGACGATGGACGGTTGCCGGTAAAAGATCTGGTCAAATCTAAGATATGACGCAAGGGGCTGGTCAAGTTCAAAAGAAGGCGCACGAGGCTAGTCAAGTAAATCTCGGACTAAAATGATGAACCCAAAGACAAAATGACGGGTTCTCCGGTCAATAACCCGTCAGGGGTATGATCAAGCTTAAAGAACCTACGAGGGGTATGATCAAGCTCAAGGAACCTCCTGGGGGTGTGATCAAGCAAATTCCTTACGTATAAACTTCCACAGTATGAGCCGCAGCTCCCACAGTAACATGCACAAACTGGAGGGACCGATCGTGAGTAAAACCTACCCGGGAAGGATCCTGCCATCGCCGTAAACTGTGAGCTAAGTGCGATCGTTCAGTGCGGGACAAGAGGCACTGATGTCTAGGGTATACCGTAGCCATGCACAACATCAAGACCCACGCGAGGGATGTTGCGAGCGGCCAAGAGCAAACAGCTTGCGGCGTAAAAAGCAAGCAGGCGAGGAGGAGTAAGGAGGGCCAGCACCGTAGCTGCCGAGGCCAGAACCACTTCACCGGCCCAGAGCTCGACACGACGAAACGCAACACAGAAAAACCTTCTTGGAGCTGCGCATTCCAACCAGGACCACGAGACGGCAGACCTAGGGGCGGATTCAGCAACAGCAGCTTTATCACGATAAATAAAGGTTGCGTCTGGAACGGCAGCGACGAAACCAAGAACGAGCGGCGAGTGCGGACGGCGAGTGCGGCAGCAAAATCTTTAAACGGAATTTTACTGGTAGGGAAAAGCCTATGAGAAAAATTACTCCTTAATTCATTAGCATAAACCGACTACTACTTGCTGACGTCGGCTATTCAATTAGCTATTCATTGCGTCGCGTGTTTCTTGCTGGCGTCGTAGATTTACCGTGTACCCCGAGAACTCGATCCGAGGCCTGGCTGGATGACCGCATGTCTCTGTCCGGAGACCGAGGCAGACTAGAGGTTGCCGCCAGTCGCAATAAAGCCAAGTTGCCACAATCAGCGACTGCTGTTATCGCACGGGAGAGATGGTGCAAAGGACGGTTTAAGGACCGCCTGCTTTCATTATCTCATGGAGCACAATCAGACGAGAAAGCATAATTGGATTCCCGGAGGCAAGTATTCGGTCGGAACACCGTGGCACCGCCTCACGGAGCTGCGGACCCAGGAGTAAAAATTTCCGGTAGCCGGTAATTTTTCGAATCCCAGATTGATTGTCCAGTTTTTGGGAAACAAAACCTCCAGAAACCGGATATGGACTTCTCGAAACATTAGAATCCAGAATTGAAAAATCTTTTCGTTTTCGGCATATTAAATTTCTAAGGTTTTGAAATCCGCAACATACTCCTAAGTCCCAGTTAGAATCCGGATGTGAAAAACGACGTCCGGTTAAGTAAAAGTAAAATTTCCAGCATGTGGCGAGAGTTTCATGCCTTATGCCTGTGTCTGACTTCCTTGCATTATCACTGCTTCCAAGTTCGGAAGCAGGTGATAATGCAAGGGCAGATTAATTTCACCTAACCCTTCCGGCGGGAAGGGTTAGGTGAAAAATTAATCTGTTCACAAAAACTGTTTGACGGCTACGCTCTAGCCCAGATTTATTTTCTCCAGTGCGCGCTCTGACGTACTTCGTTTATGGGTTTTATCTGCAACTTTTGGCATGTACTTCTCATTTAACATATAATATATATAGAAATAATAAACTTATTTTAAAAGTATTGAATATTTTTTATTTAATTTTTATATATTTTTTATAACACCCACGCCGATTTAAGTCGATTTAGACCACCTGAGAACCAACATTTTCGGAAAATGACCTAACGCCTGCCTACCTGCGCTCTACGCCAACCGTTAATGTCCCGCCACTCCCGCTTGTCGTCTTCCGGCTCTCGGCCGGAAGTACGCTTTGGATGCATATTGCCTGGATCTTTAGCCAAGTCACCTTTCATCTGAAAAATTATATGCACATTACTCTATGTGAATGCTTCCAAATTTATCTCGTTTATATTAGGTCTTATACGTCAATATTTTTTCTCCTGGCAGGAGTTGAACTTGCATCCAGATACTAGGTTTCCCCACCTGTTGAGACCAGAAGATCTAACTATCTTATTCTTATCTAAAAGCAAAAATATTATTAAATGAATTGAACAAACTTCAGATTCAAAATTCTGCGTCCTCGGTGTTAGTCATGTACATCTTCGGGTTAGCTAAGAACCGTCGATGATGAACAGTGCTCTTTCCAAACCTCCACTGCATCACTCAATATATCATCGAATGAGTCATCAGGACCTTCCAAATTCAATCTCATAACACTTCTGAGTCTGCAAGCAATTCCTGTACTTGATCTTTACAACACTTTGAATACTAAATGCTCTTTCATAATGAACTGTAGAAATGCACTAAACGCGAGCAATATCAGTCAAAACAGACAATTGTAGATACTTCCACTTTAAAGTTTCACTGTAACTAATCATCGTCCACAAGTCTCTAAATGAAAAGTCTTTGGACTCACTGTGCGTGAAACTCGCGCTGGAACTCTAACTTTGCAGAGACTGGTTGGATATAAAGGGCCCGTGATATCCCACTTACATGTTTCTTTGCTCCAAAATAAGCACAAAAAAGTTGAAGTTCCTTAGATCCCCAATCTCTCAAAGGGTCAGCTGAGAAGGCATTTGAGATGGAGACAAAATCTTGAATGCTCCAACCAAGTCGTTATTGAAAAATCTCTCCAATAATTGTAAGCAAACTGCCCCAGAAAGGACAGCCTCTTCTAAGTCTCTCCCCAACCTATCTCTCTGTAACTGAATAGAATGAAAACAATTCTCTCGAACTTCAGAATGTAAACACTTCAAGAAATCACCTTCTGGATCATAATTAGAGAGTAGATGATATCCAATATCTTGAGTGATGAAGAAGGCATTGAGGTTCACAGAAGACTCAACCGTATCATGCATTCGAATGATGGCAATCTCATTATTAATCAAAGTTCCTATGGTACTAACATCCACAAACTTCTGCTGAAATATACGAGACAATACACTTAGAGTTTGCAAAATATCAGCCAAGAAGAAAAGACAATATACTATCTTGAAAGAGCTTAGCTGGTTGAAGAACTCTTTACCATTTGTCTTCGATCGAATTTGTCTTCGATCGAATCTGTCTTAGACATAAAAAACAAAACAGATTCTAGACTATCGCAAAGACTACTTACAGCACTCCAGCGAGACAACCAATGCATTTTTTTATAACGCTTCAGAAACTTACGTGAATCAGCAAATTCAACTTATAATACCTCCAACTCTTCTTTGCGTTTTGTTGATCTCTTGAAGTAAGCAGCAATTGCATTGATTAAGTTATTGACCTCAACATAGTGAGAAGTAAGCATAAAAAGATTCACTATGCGCTTCAGACGGATTGTCACTCGGTTCTGTACTCCAGTCATCACAGAAGTCCTTTCAGACCTGAAACTTACTATTTTTTGTCTTGGCGATCCCAAGTGTAGAGAACATCGTTTGGCACTTCACCCTGAGAAATGCTTCTTTGGTATGTCAGAAGGGATCTTGCTAGGACATAGGATTTCCGGAAGAGATATAGAAGTCGACTATGCTAAGGTGGAAGTCATCATGAAACTCCACCCACCTGCTAACCTGACACAGTTGAGAAGCTTCCTTGGCAACGTAGGATACTACAGGAGGTTTATTGACAGGTACGCAGAGGTAGCAGGGAGACTCACTAAGTTGCTGAAGAAAGACGAACCATACATTTGGTCTTCTGAGCAGCAGGAAGCATTTGAAGAAATGAAGAGGCTTTTCTCGGAATCCCCTGTCCTACGGCCGCCTGATTGGGAAAGAGTCTTCCACATTTATGTGGATGTTTCTGCTTTCGCCATCGGGGTGGTGTTGAGTCAGAAAGATGAGAAGAAGAAGGATTATCCCATCTACTACGCGGGAAGACAACTCAGTGATGCAGAGAAGAAGTACTCGACAACCGAAAGGGAGTGTCTTGGCATGATTTACTCCTGTAGGAAGTTTAGACACTATCTTCTGGCAAACCCGTTTGTCTTCTATGTAGATCACTTCTCTTTGAAACATCTTGTAAAGAAAGCAGATTTGTCTGGTAGGATAGCTAGGTGGATTCTCCTACTCCAGGAATTTACTTACACAGTTGAGTACAGGCCCGGAAGACAGCATGTTAATGCTGACTACCTATCCAGATTGGAGACAGAACGACGAGAAGATGAAGTGGAAGACGAGTTTCCTGACGAGAAGTTGTTTTCAGTTTTCGCAGAGACACTTTCATCTGAGGGGGGGGCGTACCGCCTGCTTCCCAGAAGACGAGACTAGATCTTCTGATCCAGTCTTTGCGACTTCCACAGAAGAGTCGATCTTCAAGGACTTGAGGAAGTTCTTGGAAGACCAACAGTATCTCGAGGGAATGGATGCGGAGCAGAAGGTCGTCTTCTTACACAAGGCAGGTCCATATGCTATCTTCCAGGGTATCCTGTTTCGAAAGGGACATGACGAGAAGCTGAGAAGATGTCTCGAGTCGTCAGAGATAAAATCAGTGATCACAGGTCTTCACTACGAAGATGCTGGGGGTCACTACGGATTGAAGACCACAGTGAAGAAGATGCTAGACGCCGGATACTGGTGGTCAACTATGTACCGAGACACTTTTCAGGAGATCAGGAAGTGTGATGCATGCCAGAGGGTGGGAAGACCGACCGCTACAACAAGGTGGCCTCTTACTCCCATTCTTCCGCTTGCCCCGTTCGAAAAGTGGGGAATCGACTTTGTAGGTCCTATCGCCCCGGTGGCGAGAAGAACACGAGCAAGGTACATCTTAATAGCTACCGACTATGCCACCAAGATGGTGGAAGGCGAGGCCACGAGAAAGAACGATGCCGCAGTAGTAGCAAGGTTCCTATGGCATAACATCATCACTAGGTATGGATGTCCGCTGGAATTGGTGTCAGATAGGGGCACTCATTTCTTAAATGAGACTATCTCCCTCCTGACCCAATACTTCAGGATTAAGCATCGGAAGACGACGCCATACAACCCGAAAGCGAATGGGCTGACGGAGAAGTCGAACGGTCTTCTGTGTAACATCCTGAACAAGGTAACTGTTAACCATGCGTATGATTGGGACACGAAACTGCCATCTGTGTTGTGGACTTTCAGAATTTCACCTAAAGTCACAACCCAGAAGACGCCTTTCTACCTAACTTACGGCATGACGTCCATTGTGCCCATTGAGTTAGAGGTCCCAACATACCGGTTAGCCGTATCCGAACGCATGGGAGAAGAAGAGAGCCAGGAGCAGCGTCTTCTGAACTTCGTAGAGTTTGAAGAAGACAGGAATGCAGCTTTGGAGAAGACATACGAGGTGCAAGCGCAACGTAAGGTAAACTACGATAGCAAGTTGAGGAAGGTGACTGTTGTGGATGAGGACTTGGTGCTTCTCTACGACAACCGTTGTCGTGTCGTGGACCGGCTTCTACTTGAAATTCAAACTTCGATACTTGTTGCTTCAAAGACACTCATGAGAAGACAAGCTAGGCCCCAGCTTACGGGCTTTTGGCACAATCTCAGATCTCCATTTTCATCACATAGATGGGTAGAGCTCCTTGTCAGCTTTCCAAAGGCACTTTGTCTACTTCGTTTGGACGCCTAGTGGGGAAGTTACAGGACTCGAAAGATGGAGAAAATAAGCTAGGCCCCAGCTTACGGGTTTTTGGCACCACCTCGGATCTTCGTTCTTATCGCACCAGTGGATAGAGCTCCTTGTCAGCATTCCATAGGCACTTTGTCTACTTCGTTTGGACGCATAGTGAAGAAGTTACAGGACTCGAAAGATGGAGAAAACAAGCTAGGCCCCAGCTTACGAGCTTTTGGCGCAACTTCGGATCTTTACTTTTATCGCATAGATGGATAGAGCTCGTTGTCAGCTTTCCATGGGCATCTTGTTTATTTCGTTTGGACATCCAGAGAAGAAGTTATGCGATTCGGAAAAAGGTAAAATCAAGCTAGGCTCCTGGTTACTTGCTGACTGGGTATTTAGGGCTTCAGGTGTTATATCAAACACGCAAGGGGCCTGCTTCTTATTATTGAGAGTTGAACTTCGTACGTACAGACTGTTGCAAGGGGGCTGCTTAAGGGGCTTGCTTGTTCCTGCGACCTGTCGGTGGATGTTTTGGAGAATTGGGAAGTCCAATACACGCGCGCAAGGTGTCATCGGGTTCAGATCTGTGCAGGCTACGCACAGGTTAAGACGGTTCTTGAAGAGACGGATCGGGGGTTGTGTTCTGGGAGAAATTGAGACGCAGGGAGCAGAATTGGGGTTTTCAGTTACCTGTGAAGGAGAGTTGGACCGTTCGGACCGTTCCGGAGTCCAAACTTGCTGTCCTTGGATCCATCGGGATCAGAACAACGAGTTCTTCAGGAAATTGAAGACGATACAAAGTTTTATCGGGCGGTTTGAGAGTTGTGAGAGAAATTGGCTCGCAGGGAAGCGCTTGCGTCAGGTTTTCATCGCCTGCGACCTGAGATTGGATTGTTCTTCGCGATCGGTGAGCCAAGCTCTTCGTTCTTGGTGTCTACGCGATCAGGGAGTCCTCATGTACGCATAGGAGAAGACTGTAAGTGAATTGGATTGTTGGTTTGGGTGTGGTGAGCAAATTTGAGCCGCAGGGAGCCGATTTACGTCAGTTTTTTGTAGTCTGCGACCAAATTTCTCGAGTAGTTTTGCAAGGGGAACTCCAAACGGCTTGTTTGGAGTCTTGTTGGGTTCAGAGTAGCCAGATCTACCTACCAGCGAAGACGGATATCAGTTTAGACGATCCGTTTGTGCGGTGTGAGCGGTTTTAAGCCGCAGGGAGGAGTTTTTGAAGGTTCGGTCACCTACGACCGAAAATTAGCGATATCTCAACTATCGGGAGCCGGATCTGAAGGTTTCTTGGGCCAACGGAGTCAGGGAAGGAGACCCTATCAACATTTGAAGATCGTTTGGCGAAAGGAGAAAGTTCCCAGATAGGTCTTTTTCGGTTCCTTCGCTACAGGTTTCGTCCTTTTGAGTTCGTTAAGGACTTAGTTGGTTGTGTATGGCTTGTGGTAGCTAGCTTTAGCCAAGAGCTAGTGTGTGGATGTGGTTTGGACTTGGGTTTGGATCGCATGATACTGTTGTGGCTCTGGTTGTTAGCAAAGAGAAGTTCCTCTTGCTTTGAGCTACGTTTTGGCGATTTCAGACTAGGGTTACGTTTCAGGGGTTTGTTTTAGGGCTTCTGAAGTAGGTTACAGACCGCTCTGGTCTTTTCCTCAGTTTTGTGCTGTTTGGAGAAAGAATCGACAGTGTACATACTTTCAGAGTGGTATATATCGCAGCATTCTTTTTTCGTGGTTGTTCTTCTCTGTCTTGTCTCTGTTTGGCACACAGCATCTCCACAGCCAGGAACCTCGCGTTTTCCTGGACATCCTTCACGCACAAAATATCCGACACGATACGGTGGTGAACTCGACGTGAAGGTCTGGGGTGGAGATTTCTTCTGTGTGTGAACTTTGAAGAAGGGATTGGCAGTCATGAGTGAGGATGGGAAAGGTGATGGAGATGGAGCTAGTGGTTCAAGTGGGTTGCCGAAGGTGCAGTTGGATCCAGCGACTGCATCGATGTTCCAAGCTTTCACTATGTTCTTACGGCAGCAACAATCTGATGAGCGGAAGGAAGCTTTGGCAACAAAGGCGCTACAAGCGGTGGTCAGCAGGATTGACCAGTTTGATGGAAGAGATGTCTCAAGGTATCTGAGTCATTATGTGAAGGAGATGGAGCTGAACCGGGTCTCAGAAGATGAGATGATTGAGACGTTTGAGTTGGCAGCAGCTCCAGAGATTAGGGATCATGTTAAAATGCTAACGAAGCATTTTAACAAGGATTGGGAGACTTTTGCTCGTGCCTTGATGGATGAGTACTTCTTGGAGGACTCTGATCGAGTCACCAAGAAGTCATTCTTGGAGTGGGTTGAGCAACCAAGGAAGGGTTTACAAGCTACTGAGTTGCTCAGAGAGTTTGAGAAGCAGTTTTCACGGCTGACCAGGATGGAGAAGTTGACGTTGCAGTCCAACAAGACAGAGCTATTTCTTCGGGCTGCAGATGAGAAGTTGCAGGAGAAGCTAGAGGTACTTCTGGAAGACCGGGAGGAGGACGATGGATTGACCAGCAGCTGGAAGAAGGTTGAGGAAGCTGTTGGTCTGCTTACCAAGAGGGAGCGGAGACGAGAGAAAGTTCCTGTTAGGAGACTGGCGCCAACACCTACAGCTGTAACACCTGTTCCTGTAGTCCGATCAGTTCCTGTTGCTAGACAAGTAGTACCTGTTGCTCCAGCTGTTCCTGTTGTTCCGGTTGTTCCAGTTGTTCAGGCACCCATGGTATCTCCGAAGAAGGATGACTCAAACCTTGAGGAGATATTGCGTGGAATGAGAGATCTGCAGATCAAGCTCACCAGATTGGAAGAGAAGGGATCTACAAGTGGAGTAAGACCGGTTGAGAAGCAAGGCTGGATCCAGCGGTGTATCTGGTGCGATGGTACTGATCATCCGCGCAGAGATTGCAAGGAGTTCACAGATATTCTGCAGCAAGGAGTGATCTTCTGGAAGGATGGGAAGGTAGCGTTGAGGGATACTGGTGCACTTCTTCAGACCAACTTTGGTAGGGGAGGGATGAAGAAGTTGGTTGAGGACCACCTATCAGCGCAAGCAGTTGCAATGGTGGAAGCTGGAACTTATGGCACAAGGGTTGAGGATCAGGCTGAGAGGAGTTTCAACAAGCAAGTTGAGCCAAGTGAGTTGTGGTCATCTGCCATCTCCATGAAACAGAAAGGGAAGATGGCACGTGAGACGTTGCAGAGGACAGCTGCAACGATCAGAAGGGATACTGGATGGGAGGATCCGATAGAAGCTCTATCGGTGCATGCGTACATCGCCAAGAACCAACACGAAGCGTTGTTGGAAGAGAAGAGAAGGCGAGATTCAGAGGATTCAGGAGAAGGGACTTCTTCAAAGAGACAGACTCGAGGGGAGAAGGTTCGCCAAGAGCTTCGGGATGCAGGAGCTCAAGACCTACCGATGGACGATGCTCCTTCTCCATCGAAGGAGAAATCTCAGAAGGAGAAGGGTAAGCCGGCTGCGTACAAGCTACAGTCGGATATCGAGGCTTCAACAGACTTGAAGGGAGTCTTGGAAGATCGCATTCTGAATGCGAAGGTGGAGTTTACTTTGAGAGAAGTGTTAGGCATCGCCAAGCGTGAGTTTCATGATGTCATCATCGATGTCATCAAACGGAAACGACAAATTACGGGTGAGACTGGTTTATCACATGCTTTGGATACTAGGATGTCAGTGGATGAGGAGAGAGAGCTTGCAAGGTGCAGTGTCTATTCTCCAGAGGAAGAAAGAGATCGAAGGCGCAAGGTGCATTTCGAGGATGAAGAGGAGGATGGGAAGCGGAGCTCAAGTCATTACAGCCACAGTCACTGGGCTCGAGCTACGACGGAGACGTTGGTGAGGATCGAGGACTTGGATGAGCCGGTGGTTGCTCTGATCGATCATGGATCAGAAATCAACATCATGTCGAAGGAGCTGTACAAGAGGAAGAAGTGGCCGATCGACACAGAGCATGGATGGGTCATAAGAGCAGCCAACAACACGAGAGGAGACTTGTATGGAGCTTGTCCAGACATCAGAGTGCGCGTAGGTGATGTTGCTATTGAGCAAAACTTCTTTGTTCAGGAAGCAACATCATACCCACTCATTCTGGGTCAACCTTTCATCATAGCAACCCGGATGGAGACAAAGGTACTGGACGACGGATCTGCGTATGCTAGGATCCGAAGTCAAGATGGGAAGAGAGCGGTACAGTTCTTGACTGTACCGTCCAACCACGAGCGCAACCGAGATCGTTTGAGGGAGAAGCCGCTTCCAAGGGTGAGTGAAGAGTTCAAGGATTTTCGTTGAGTACCACTATAGAGCGGGATTGTGGTGGTGCGCAAGAGAAGGTACTCTCGCTTGATGGAGATAGTGCCTTTTGTGCAGGGTTTATTGGATTTTCAGAGTGTGGGATTGCTGTCTACAAGAAGATAGAAGAGCTGAGAAGAAAAGAACAAAAACATTTGCGTGGTGTTGAGTTGATGTTGAAAGAGTTGGGTGAGCTAGAAAGGGATGAATGGATTTCTGGTGTTTATGAAGAGGATGGGTTGGAAGATCCCTTGCGAGAGATCATGTCTATTGGATGGGAGGATATGGATAAGGTCGTGCAGATTCATTCAAGGGAGGTCTATTCGGTGATCGAATCATTCCGTGCGCCGGAGGTTCGAGTTGAGACAAGGTACAAGACAGTGGATAGGAAAGTAAAGCCAATTGCTGGTCCTTTGCCGGAAGACACCAACCAACGGATGGATCGAGCTTCAAAGGAGAAGAGTTTGAGAGATTCTGCAATGATAGGACACAAGTTCACGGAGAAGACCCTTGAAGAGCTGAAGATTGGATCTGATGGGTCTCTTCTACCAGAAGAGAGGATGTGCTTCAAGGAGATGCTTTCAAGACATGGGAAAGCATTTGCTTTTGAGCCACTTGAGATTGGATGTGTAGATCCGTACGTTGTTACCCGATGGTTATCTTCACGGTACCGCATGTGCCATGGAACCTGAGACCAATTCCAGTACCGCGGGCTCACTTGCCCAAACTAGTGGAGTTGCTGAAGGAGAAGATGCGGATGAAGATCTTGGAGCCGTCGTTTGCACCATATTCAAGCAGATGGTTTACAGTACCAAAGAAGAATGGGTCGCTGCGGTTCATCCAAGACATGCAGCCAGTGAACGCAGTAACAATCAGAAATGCTGGGGTGGGACCGATTGTGGATGAGTTTGCAGAAGCGTTTGCAGGAAGAGCGATTTACTCAATGGGAGATCTTTACTCGGGGTATGATCAGTTTCAACTAGCGGAGGAGAGCAGAAGCTTCACGACAATGAGGACACCTTTGGGGTTGGTTAGGATGTGTACCTTACCGCAGGAAGCTACCAACTCGGTAGCACACATGATGAACGGGATGAATCGAGTTCTAAGGGACTTCATCTCTGAAAAGACGATGCCGTTCTTGGATGACATCCCCATCAAAGGATGTGTGGAAGATGAGAAGGATGAAGCATTAGATCAGAGGGGGTGTCGGCGATACGTCACTGATCACATCGCAGACTGTGAGAAGATCTTATCTCGACTTGAGGAAGTTCATCTTACGCTGTCAGGTGCGAAGTCTACATTTGGAGTTAGAGAGGTTTTGATCGTTGGTCATTTGTGTGGATCGTTTGGTCGGAAGCCAGATCCGAACAAGGTGGATGCGATTGGAAGGATGAAGGAGGTTTGCAACTCGCTGACAGAAGTAAGAAGATTTTTGGGTGCTTGTGTATTCTACCACATTTGGATTCCTCATTATGCGCATGTGGCGGATCCGTTGTATGGATTGTTGCGTAAGGGTTATAAATTCAGATGGGAGGAAGAGCATACTGATGCGGTAAGGAAGCTGAAGTCTTTACTATCATCTCCTCCAGTTCTGGGAAGGATTGATTACAATGGTGCTAGGCCGGTGGTTCTTACTGTGGATACAAGTCCAGTTGCAATTGGATGGGCAGTCGGACAGGATGATGAGGATGGAGACAGGTTTGCGGTTAGGTTCGGAGCGAAGGTGTTAAGTGCTCGACAACGTGCTTACCCGCAAGTGAAGAGAGAATTGTGGGGTATTGTTTCAGCTATGAAAACTGAGAAAGAGTATTTGATTGGAGCCGTAGTGGTGGTTGAAACTGATTGCTTGCCGTTGTTAGGGATGATCATGAATTGTTCAACTCCTGATATTGCGATGTTACGATGGATCGCATATATCAAGTCGTTGAACCCGGAGTTTAGACATATCGCAGGGAAGGATAATCTGATGGCGGATATGTTGTCTCGGGCTCGATATGATGGGGAAGATGAGATGGTAGAAGACATTGACGACGTGGGTACAGAGTTCTATTCGATTGCACAGACAGGAAGAGAAGATGAGTTGTTTGTTGAAGGGTTGTATGATGGTGATTTGCTTGATATCGAGAGATACCTTAGTACGATGGTTAAGCAGACAGGTTGGACAGATGAGAGGTTTCGGAGAGTTAGAAGGAAGGCCTACAACTTCATGTTGCAGGATGGGTTTCTTTGGAAGCGATCGAAGCAAAAAGGTGGAGTACCGCTACGGGTGATTTGCAACAAGGAAGATCAGCAGAAGTTGCTCAAGGCGTTCCATGAGAGTCTTTGGGCTGGACATCGAGGGATTTGGGCCACTTTTACAAAGATGAAAGAGCGGTATTGGTGGAAAAACATGTACAAGGATGTTGTATCTTTTGTGGAGTCTTGTTTGACATGTCAGATGTATTCGAATATCCGACATCGTGACGGATTACATCCGACTTATCCGTTGGCAATCCACTTCAAGTGGGTGGTAGACTTGGTGATTATGCCGGTTGGATTATGGCAGATGAGATACTTGGTACTTGCTAGAGAGGATCTTTCAAATCAAGTCGAGGGTAGGGCGCTTCGGACGAAGACAACTGAAGGAGTATGTAGATTTCTCTTGGAAGAGGTTGTTTGTCGGTATGGATGTGTGGGGAAGATCACTGCAGATCGGGGAGAGCTAGATGCACATGAGGCTCGTGAATTCTTTGCAAGGTGTGGGGTGAGGTTGTCACTGACAACTGCTAATAACCCCGAAGGGAATGCCAAGAGTGAACGTGGTCATCCACCCATTGTGAAAGCTTTGGTGAAGGCTTGCAACGGAAGGGTGCGCGAGTGGCCTCGACTCTTACCATTTGCGTTATGGGCAGATAGAACGACGCACAGCTCGGTGACAGGTTACATGCCGGTGGAACTCATCACATGTCAGAAGCCTATCATGCCGACTGAAGAACATGTTCTGACATGGAGTGTGTTACCTTGGGAGGACAATTTGACTAGAGAAGAGCTTCTTGCTATTCGAATTAGGCAGTTAGAGAGAAGACCAGAGGATATCCAAACTGCTTTGGATAGGCTGCGAGAAGCACGGTTGAAGAACAAGGTCAGATTTGATCAGCGACATCGTTTGAGACCTAGGGATATCAAGGAAGGTGATTGGGTGTTAGTTTATGACAACAGTCTAGACAACCAGCATAGTGCACTCCGGAAGTTTTCCAGAAGATGGTTTGGTCCGTATGTGGTGAAGAAGGTTCATGACAACGCAACTTACGCCCTGCAAGAGTTGGATGGAACAAGCTTGAAGGTACCAGTGGCAGGTAAACGCGTCAAGATTTTCAAAAAGAGAGATGAGGAGGTCGATTTAGCAGATATCTTGACGGAGTTTCAGTTTGAGGGTTAGGATTATGCAGAAGATCTTGAAGGTGAGGTTCGTTACGATGGGAAGTATGACGATAAGCCGGTCCACTCCTTGGTTGGTATCTCTGGTGCATACCGGAGGATGCACAGGTTCAGAGGGGGTGGATGTCGTGTCGTGGACCGGCTCCTACTTGAAATTCAAACTTCGATACTTGTTGCTTCAAAGACACTCATGAGAAGACAAGTTAGGCCCCAGCTTACGGGCTTTTGGCACAATCTCAGATCTCCATTTTCATCACATAGATGGGTAGAGCTCCTTGTCAGCTTTCCAAAGGCACTTTGTCTACTTCGTTTGGACGCCTAGTGGGGAAGTTACAGGACTCGAAAGATGGAGAAAATAAGCTAGGCCCCAGCTTACGGGTTTTTGGCACCACCTCGGATCTTCGTTCTTATCGCACCAGTGGATAGAGCTCCTTGTCAGCATTCCATAGGCACTTTGTCTACTTCGTTTGGACGCATAGTGAAGAAGTTACAGGACTCGAAAGATGGAGAAAACAAGCTAGGCCCCAGCTTACGAGCTTTTGGCGCAACTTCGGATCTTTACTTTTATCGCATAGATGGATAGAGCTCGTTGTCAGCTTTCCATGGGCATCTTGTTTATTTCGTTTGGACATCCAGAGAAGAAGTTATGCGATTCGGAAAAAGATAAAATCAAGCTAGGCTCCTGGTTACTTGCTGACTGGGTATTTAGGGCTTCAGGTGTTATATCAAACACGCAAGGGGCCTGCTTCTTATTATTGAGAGTTGAACTTCGTACGTACAGACTGTTGCAAGGGGGCTGCTTAAGGGGCTTGCTTGTTCCTGCGACCTGTCGGTGGATGTTTTGGAGAATTGGGAAGTCCAATACACGCGCGCAAGGTGTCATCGGGTTCAGATCTGTGCAGGCTACGCACAGGTTAAGACGGTTCTTGAAGAGACGGATCGGGGGTTGTGTTCTGGGAGAAATTGAGACGCAGGGAGCAGAATTGGGGTTTTCAGTTACCTGTGAAGGAGAGTTGGACCGTTCGGGCCGTTCCGGAGTCCAAACTTGCTGTCCTTGGATCCATCGGGATCAGAACAACGAGTTCTTCAGGAAATTGAAGACGATACAAAGTTTTATCGGGCGGTTTGAGAGTTGTGAGAGAAATTGGCTCGCAGGGAAGCGCTTGCGTCAGGTTTTCATCGCCTGCGACCTGAGATTGGATTGTTCTTCGCGATCGGTGAGCCAAGCTCTTCGTTCTTGGTGTCTACGCGATCAGGGAGTCCTCATGTACGCATAGGAGAAGACTGTAAGTGAATTGGATTGTTGGTTTGGGTGTGGTGAGCAAATTTGAGCCGCAGGGAGCCGATTTACGTCAGTTTTTTGTAGTCTGCGACCAAATTTCTCGAGTAGTTTTGCAAGGGGAACTCCAAACGGCTTGTTTGGAGTCTTGTTGGGTTCAGAGTAGCCAGATCTACCTACCAGCGAAGACGGATATCAGTTTAGACGATCCGTTTGTGCGGTGTGAGCGGTTTTAAGCCGCAGGGAGGAGTTTTTGAAGGTTCGGTCACCTACGACCGAAAATTAGCGATATCTCAACTATCGGGAGCCGGATCTGAAGGTTTCTTGGGCCAACGGAGTCAGGGAAGGAGACCCTATCAACATTTGAAGATCGTTTGGCGAAAGGAGAAAGTTCCCAGATAGGTCTTTTTCGGTTCCTTCGCTACAGGTTTCGTCCTTTTGAGTTCGTTAAGGACTTAGTTGGTTGTGTATGGCTTGTGGTAGCTAGCTTTAGCCAAGAGCTAGTGTGTGGATGTGGTTTGGACTTGGGTTTGGATCGCATGATACTGTTGTGGCTCTGGTTGTTAGCAAAGAGAAGTTCCTCTTGCTTTGAGCTACGTTTTGGCGATTTCAGACTAGGGTTACGTTTCAGGGGTTTGTTTTAGGGCTTCTGAAGTAGGTTACAGACCGCTCTGGTCTTTTCCTCAGTTTTGTGCTGTTTGGAGAAAGAATCGACAGTGTACATACTTTCAGAGTGGTATATATCGCAGCATTCCTTTTTCGTGGTTGTTCTTCTCTGTCTTGTCTCTGTTTGGCACACAGCATCTCCACAGCCAGGAACCTCGCGTTTTCCTGGACATCCTTCACGCACAAAATATCCGACACGATACCGTCATATTAAGTTCCCCGGGAAACTTCATCTTCGCTGGATGGGACCTTACCGTGTCTTAGAGGTCTTCGACAATGGCTCCTTGCAGTTGGAAGAGTTGGACGGTACACAGAAGACAGCGACCGCGAAGGACCAACCACGAGTTTTTGGGTAAGACAGTAGGTGTACCTACTGGAGCGCACCGAATAGGTAGGTAGGTCAGGAAGACACCAAAGACGAGAACCCCTAATCTGCGGAGAAGATGCGTGAGGAAGCACATTAGGCACCTTCCAACTTCCCGCAGCATAGCGCGCCTGAAGAAGATCGATTGAGAGAGTGAGCTTCGCGAGCTAGCATTGAGAGAGGAATCAAGTGAGACATCGAGATAGGAGAGAGTAAGTTGGCAGCTAGGCGAAGGGTGAGATCGAATTGCGGGAGCACAAACAGCAGAGAAAGCGAAGGCGTTTCTGTGGAGCTTCCGAGAAGCTGACAGTGAAGAGTGGCGAGTAGAAGCAGAGGTGGAATCGAGGTGTGGACCGAAATTGATAGCAAGCGCAGTCGTGTGGAGTCGCATTGGAAGCTAGGACAAGAGCCAGAAGCGCGCGGAGGTCGAAGGCAACTCGGAGAGCCGAAGAAGACTGTAGAGGTTCTTCCCTCTGTTCTTTTCCCCTCCCACTTCTTCTCACCTTTTCTTGGTACTCCCGGCGCTTCCTTGATTGTGTGCAGGCAGCCTGATCGATTACCCCACCCCCATTCTTTCTATTGAGACATTGGGCGCGGAAGCGCTGCCCAATTTCTGTCGAGACATCTCCTTGCTTCTTCCCGAGCTCAATTCGAGCTTCCCTACTCCTAGCCCTCAAATTGGAGACCCCAACTATCAATTTCCCTACCCCCCTACCTCTCTATCCCCGAAACTTGGAACAGAAGACGATTCGGAAGATGGGAACATCTTCGGAAGACGCTTCTTGAACTTGACTGTCTTCGGAAGACTGTCTTCGGAAGTCGACTGAACACAATTTGTATCAAGAGTGAATTTGCTTTGCTTTTGTGTTTAGAGAGGCTTGGTACGAATCCTGAGTGGAGTGGTGAGTTGTTGTGTTAATTCGAGAAGTTGGAAGTCGGGAACTAGGTCTGTGCCTCCCGGTCTTCCAAGCTTCTCAACTCCCCATCTTCCTAGAGAGACTAGAAGACTGGAAGGCTGGCAAAATGAGCGAGAAGACGCGAGGGTCCATTCGGGTCTCTTCTGTCCGATCCATAGCAGCCGTTCCTTCTTCTTCCCGAACTTAGAAGAGAGTTGTGAGAAGTCTTGCTGGCAGAATCTGGAGGGAATGGTCGAGGGTCATGTCTTCCCATCATGCAGCAAGCTTCTTCTGAGTGCGTATGAGAGGTGAGAAGTCAGAAGAACAGAGTGCAGTTGTCTTGAGTCTGTTGTGAGGATAGATTGCGTGTAGGAAGACGAAGACAGGTGAGACCAGTGAAGGGAAGTCTGACTTCGAGAAGTCTTCCGAGAAAGACATTGAATCGGAAGCTGTCCCAAGTGTCTTCCCAGAGGCCACTGTCACCGCAGGAGCCCGCAACCATCTTCTGAACCTTTCTCATACTCTACTTCTCGCATATCTTGTATCTTCTGAAAGGAAGTAGGATGTAATGCAAGGTGGGTTGTCTTCTTGGTAATCCATGCGAGGCCTTGCTTAGATAAGATTGTTTAGATATAGCTCGGAAGACGAGAGCTATCTAGGAAGTACTGTTAGAATCCCGGAAGACGGAGTAGCTGTCTTCTGGAAGACTAGTTTCGTCTTCTGAGAAGTAGAAGCTAGACTGTGGGCACTCGGGAAGAACTGAGCCTTCAGCTCATCGTAGGTGCTTGTGGTTTAGTGCAACAGATCTTCCAGGTATGTCGATGCATCTGCGAGGCTTGGTGTTACCCACGGCAGAATTGGCCGAGGCCACTCCTTTCCTCAAGGAGTTGGGTCTCGACTTCTTCCTGTGGGATTGGAACCTCGCAGATCAAGGGCTTCTGGAGGAGGTGTGGGTCGCGTTACCACCGCGTAACCGTGTACCTGCGAAGACAGGAGTAGCTCGGGGAAGACCGTCTTCCTGGATTGAAGACTGGTGGCGTAAGGCGTTTCACAGGCCTGAGACCGAGAACCGAGGATATTGGTACGAGAAGAAGATCTTGCCTAGGATTGTGAGTTCATGGCATGTGCCTGGGAGTACCACCTGCCTTTTCGTGGAAGACAGGCAGGGGAGGAACGGTTGGAAGATAGAGTCTTACCGGGAGCCGAAGAAGCGACTTCTGGCGAAGTTGTTTCTGCATCTTTTCCCCAAGGGAAAAGCGCAAAAGACAAGGTACTTAGGAGATCAGGACGTGGAGTTCTTGGAATCAGTGTGGGATGACAGAGTGCCAATCTACTGGGGCGCGTACATCCACAACTATGTACAGACGGAGCTAGCATACTTGGGTACCCCTGATAAAATCTCGTACAGCCTGCACTGAACGATAATGCGGAGAATGCTATCTAGACTGAAGTCAGTATGCGAGGAGTTCAGAGAATCATCATAACCCAGGATCGAATGATCAGACTTTATACAGTGTTAGTAACTTAGATATTAACGAAGAAATTTGGTGACAGTGGATCGGACGAGGATGAGGAAAGAAACGATTAAACTGTCTCTTTAAAGAACTAACATAACGCTGAGTCTGATCATCCGGTGTCGGAGTGTAATCCGTCTACCTAGGAAAGCGCCGGGCTTCTGGCTGTGGTTGTTCACTCAAGAGGTTGGCTTTCAGGTCACAATAGGGCTATAAACACTCACACAGATGTGTAAGATCTAGTAATATACCCAGAAGGCAAAATTCAGGTCTAGCTGGCAGTAATAGGATTCGGCGGTGGACTTTGACACTCACGGAGAGGAAAACTATGAAGGTTTAGACCTCTAAACTTCTCCTACATGCAAATGAGGTACTACTGAACTCACAGACGAAATTTCAGCCTGAGATCAAATTCTGACACGGAGATATGAACAGAAAAGTTTTGAGCAAGAAAACTACGGCAATTTCTGGTACCTAGCTGGCTATTTCAACCTATAACAGGAGTTTGGCTCGATCAATTTCGAACTTCCTTACAGGATTTGCAGTCTACAGGGTGCTGAACATCCCTGTGAAGTTGGGACTCCTGAATGTACACAGAACTGTAGATCTCCTCCTCTGAAGTCGCTGCTCTAGATTAAGAGCTTTTCAGACCCCCTCAGCTTCAGCGGCCGCCCTGAATTACTCAGTTGCTCAATCGATATGAAACTTTTTGTGAAATCGTAGCCCTGCTGGCGGAGAACACAACCTCGAAGTTTTGAAGCAAATTCCTCAAATCTGCTGCGAGTGACACTGAAAACCCTAAATCCAACCAAAATGATTCAATTCTAGCACAATCCGAACTTCAATTGCTCATAACTCCGTCTTTATTGACTCAAATCGATCGAAATTTTCACTGGAAGTGCTTGGCATGACGAGACCTCTCTCCCTGTGCTCTCAGATTTCGAAGATCCCTCACCAAATGCTCGAACTCTACTCTAGAGCGCTGTTTCTAAATTTAGAGTTTAACAAAAGACAAAAACAGACCAATGGGAGTTCATAGCTCCACTTGGTTGTCCTTTAGTACCCTAAACCACGTGGCAACTTAGTTTTACTCATAGGCTACCACGTCAAGCCCCCTAGAGTGCCAGCGTAAAACTTAAATTACTTAAAACGACACGCAGCCCCGAAAAATAACTTAAATCAGCTAGAAAGCGTGCATGGGAGACACTCAAATACAACCCATGAGCTTAAGCCCTATCAACATGGTGATCAACCTACTAAGACTCAAAATAGTGTTAACACCGTATGCAAAGGTGTCAAACATATACATAAACGACTAGAAGAAATATAAGCTAACTTCTAGAACTACTAAACTCAAGCGTCGGAGTAGAAATATAACATGTAGCCGCCAAGTAGCGCGACATCCACCCCCTCTGAACCTGCACATCCTCCGGTATGTGCCATCCAGATCAAGACTCTTCAGCTTCGGCTTCAAACTCATCTTCAACCTGCATTGAGTCTTCAGCTTCATCCTCTGTAAACTCTGCAACGTTCCGATCCTCCCCTCTCCTTCTAAAGAGCTTGATTCTCTTTCCTGCGACTGGTATCTTGAGCACTGCACCATCTAACTCTCTCAAGGAGTATGTGGCATTATCATAAACTTCTAATACCACATAAGGTCCAAACCATCTCTTGGAGAACTTTCTGATAGTGCTATGCTGATTATCAAGACTACTATCATAGACTAAGACCCAATCACCTTCTTTAATTGGTTTGGGTCGTAATCTATGCGTTCTATCAAATCGTCCTTTGTTTCTCTCTCTAGCAGTCTTTAATCTTTCGACAGCTTTGGCAACATCCTCAGGTCTTCGTTCTAACTGCTGGATCCTTAATGCAAGAAGATCCTCCGTACTTCTATCATCTTCCCATGGCAAAACATTCCAAGTAGGCACAACCTCCTCAATCGGCATCACAGGTTTTTGTCCTAGTATCAACTCTGCTGGCATGTAACCTGTAACGGTACTATGAGTTGTACGATCTGCCCACAAAGCAAACGGTAGCAGTCTAGGCCATTCACGGATCTTACCCTTGCAAGCTTTTACCAAAGCTTTGATGATTGGCGGATGACCTCTTTCGCTCTTACCATTCCCTTCAGGATTGTAAGCAGTGGTTAACGCCAACTTGATTCTCAATCGCTTGAAGAACTCAACTGCTTCTTGTGAATCCAGCTCACCCCTATCTGCAGTGATCTTCCCCACACACCCATACCTACAAATAACATCTTCAAGTAGAAAGCGGCAAACACTAGCAGTGGTCTTCGTCCTCAGGGCACGACCTTCAACTTGGTTAGATAGATCTTCTCTAGCCAAGACTAGATACCTCATTTGTCCAAGTCCAAATGGCATAGTTACCAGATCAACTACCCATTTGTAATGAATGGCTAAAGGATAAGTAGGATGCAATCCATCACGATGACGTACGTTGGAATACATCTGGCAAGGTATACAGGATGAAACAAACTGTACTACATCCTTATACATACCCTTCCACCAATACTTCTCCTTTATCTTGGCAAATGTAGCCCAAACTCCTCTATGACCGGCCCATAGACTCTCATGGAACTCCTTGATCAGCTTCTGCTTCAATTCTAGGTCACATACCACCCGCTGTGGTACACCTCCTTGTAGCTTAGGGCGCTTCCATAGATGTCCTCCATATAAAAAGTACCCATAAGCTGTTCTACGGATCCTCTTGAAATCTGCATCAGACCAGCCTTCTTGCCTTTCCAATGAACTCAAATAGCGCCCAAGATCCAACCACTCGCCATCGTACATAGTTTCCTCAAATAACTCCAATGGAGCTGCAAAACAGCTTCTATCCCTTCTAGCAAGAGCACTAGAATAGAACTCTGTTCCCACATCCTCCTGATCATCTATCATTTCTTTCTCATCATAATACCTAGCCCTTGATAACATATCTGCCACAGGATTGTCCTTTCCTGCGATATGTCTAAACTCTGGGTTCAAGGACTTGATATATGCTATCCACCTCAACATAGCAATATCTGGAGTTGTACAGCTAGTGATCATTCCCAAGAGAGGTAAGCAATCTGTCTCCACAACCACAGGTGCTCCTATCAAGTATTCCTTATCACTCTTCATCGCAGTAACTACTCCCCATAGCTCTCTCTTGACCTGAGGGTAGTCTCTCTGCCGTGAACTTAACACCTTAGCTCCAAAACGCACCACATATCTATTTCCATCCTCATCATCCTGTCCTATAGCCCACACAATGCCAATAGGACTAGTATCAACAGTAAGGATAACAGGTCTGCCCAACTCATATGTTACCTTCCGTAGAGTTGGTGGTGAAGACAACAGATCCTTCAACTTCTTCATAGACTCGCTTTGCTCCTCTTGCCACTGAAATCTCTGCCCCTTCCTCAGCAATTTGTACAACGGATCCGCTACATGTGCAAAGTGTGGAATCCATATATGATAAAACACACATGCACCTAGAAACCTTCTCACCTCAGTAACCGATCCACATGTCTCCTTCATCCTTCGGATGGCATCAACCTTGTTTGGACAAGGTTTCCGACCATAAGATCCACACAGATGTCCCACTATTAACACCTCATGTTCTCCAAATACAGACTTTGCTCCTGATAAAGTCAAATGAACCTCCTCCAGTCGACTCAATATCTTATCACAGTCGGCTATGTGATCTGCAACAAACTTACGGCACCCCCTCTGATCTATTACCTCATTCTTCTCCTCCTCAGCACACCCTTTGATCGGCACATCATCAAGGAATGGCATAGTTTTTTCAGGAATGAAATCCCTCAAAACTTTATTCATGCCATTCATCATATGTGCTACAGAATTGGTAGCACCTTGTGGCAAGATGCACATCCTTAGTAACCCCAGAGGTGTCCTCATTGTAGTCAAGTCTCTACTCTCAGAGGATAACTGAAACTGATCGTAATCTGAATATAAGTCTCCCATTGAATAGATAGCACGACCAGCAAAAGCCTCTGCAAACTCGTCTACAATAGGTCCTATACCCATATTCCTGATAGTCACCTTGTTAACTGGCTGCATATCTTGAATAAATCTCAAAGCTCCACTCTTCTTCGGAACAGTAAACCATCTGCTAGAGTAGGGAGCTATAGATGGTTCCAAGATACCCATCCTAATCCTCTCATTGAGCAAGTCTATCAGCTTTGGTAGATGAGCTCTAGGTACAGGGATAGGACATAGATTCCAAGGCACATGCGGTATAGTAAAGATTACCATAGGTGCAACTACACTTGGATCTACACATCCTACTTCATGTGACTCAAACGCAAACGCCTTACCATGCCTAGATAGCATCTCCCTGAAGCTCTTCTTCTCTTGCTCGGTAAGAAATCCATCACCTCCAATCTTCAGCTCCTTCAGTGTTGTTTCTGTGAACTGGTGCCCAATTCTTTTCGGTCCTCTGAGCGTGGGTTCTCGTGCAGCTTGCTCCATCTTCTGATTGTAAACGAGTGGCAAAGGCAAAGCCACTGGTTTGACTTTCTTTGCCACTGACTTGTACTTGGTCTCCACATACACTTCTTGTCGATCTATAAACTTATCAATTACATCATAAAGCTCCTTGGAGCTCACTCTCACCACTCTATCTACATCATCTGTAGAGCTTTCTAATATAGATTTCAACTCCCCTATAGTATCTACCAAATACTGCTCTTCAAACACTCCAGATATGTATTCATCTCCTGCTAACTCTCCACTATCTCTCAAAGACTGTTGTACATACTTCACATGTTGTCTCTCAAACCTCTTCAGATTCTCAACCTTCCTATAACACACTGATCCACATGATGTCAGTCCTAAGAAGCTAGTGGATAAAGCTTCTTGCTCTACTGGATCAGGCGAGAATCCTATCTCTACTGTACCGTTGAAGTCTCGCTCTTCAATGGTACTCTGTCAAAACCCCTAGACTCTCTAAACTCCTGAGTAATCTTAGGTAGTGGACGGTCTCTCAAGCTATCACGATTCCTCTCATGTTCTGCAGCAACGGTCAAAAACTGAACAGCTCTTTTGCCGTCTCTACTACGTATCCTAGCATAGGCTGAACCATCATCCATAACTCGTGTCTCCATTCTAACAGCAGTAATGTAAGGCTGTCCTAGAATGATAGGATAGGTTGACATGTCTTGCACAAAGAAATTCTGAACATCACTAATGTCACCCACAGTTACCTTGATGTTGGGGCAAGCACCATAGAGTTCTCCTCGCTGGTTGTTGGCAGCACGGATAAGCCATCCATGGTCGGTGTCTATAGGCCACCTCCCACGCTTGTACAGCTCCTTAGACATCAGATTAATCTCTGAGCCATGATCAATCAATGCCACCACAGGTTCCTCTAGATCTCCCAGCTTCACTAAGGTCTCTGTGGTTGCTCTCGCCCAATGGTTGTGAGAATAATGGCTCTTCTGCGATGCTTCCACCTCATCTTCAAACCTCACGTGCTGATCTGATCTTCCCTCTGATACTTGAGAGCAATAACCAGCAATCTCATCTTCCTCATCTTCCGACAGTTTGGTCCCTAGAGCATTAAGCGTAGCTGCTTCACCCAAAATCTGACGTTTTCTCTTGATGATATCTATAATAACCTCATGGAACTCACGCTTTGCAATCCCAAGAATCTCACCCAAAGTAAACTCAACCTTTTCATTCAAGATACGGTTCTCTAACACCTGCTTCAAGTCTGTAGCAATCTCAATGTCAGACTGAAGTTTGTATGCAGGCATCTTATCCTTCTCCTTGCTTCTCTCCTTCTCCTTTGGTGTTGTAGATGGTAGATCCTCCATAGTCTCCTCCCGAGTAGGTGTTGTCTCCTGCCTTGCATCTGGTCTAGCCCTTTCACTCCTTGTAGCAGGTCGTTTGGCTGTAGAAGCCTCACCTGCATCCTCCCTCCTGCGTTTTTCTTCTAGTAGAGCTTCATGCTGACTTCTTGCAACATAAGCATGCACTGACATAGTATCCACAGGGTCATTCCATCCTGTAGTTTCTCTAATTGAGTTGCCAATCCTTCGTAGCACATCCTTGTCTAGCTCTGTTCTAGCTACGGACCGCACTACATCTGACCACAACCCAGTAGTCCCTTTCTCTCTCTCCATCTCCACTTTCACTCCACAGGTAGCAGCATTCACAAGAGAAACAGCATGTGATGCTGATATATCATTCACAAGTCTCTTCATACCACCCTTGCCAAAGTTGGTTCCCAACATCATCCCAGTCTCTCTCAAATGGATCGTACCATCTTTGAAGAAGATAAGATCCTTCCTCAATGCATCTGAAAACTCCCCACAATCTCTTCTTACATGGTCTAGGCTATCACACCATATACAACGATGAACAAAGCCTTCTCTCATCTGAGGTCTCTGCATAGCAGGCTGTACATTCTGCTCCTTCTCTTCTAACCTAGTGAGCTTAAGCTTAAGCTCCTTCATACCCTTAATCAACTCATCAAGCGGTGAGTCTTCCTCTCTAGCAATTACCAAAGCGGGCTTAGCAGGCAACTGCTTGACAGGAATTATCAGAGGTGCTGCTTCACTTACCACCACCTTGTCCCTTCTTCTCTGTCTCTTGGTCAGCAAAGAGACAGCCTCTTCAACCTCCTTCCAGTCAGTCTTCAATCTTCTCTCCTCACTCTTGTCTTCCAGCAACAGCTCAAGCTTCTCCTGAATAGTCACGTCTGCTGCTTGTAGGAAAAGCTCGGTCTTCTCCACCTCTAATGTAAGCTTTTCTGTCCTAGAAAGCTGAGCATACTGACGATCAAATTCCCTTAACAACTCATTTACAGACAAACCTTTGTTGGGCTTAACCACCCACTCCAAGAACGTTCTCTTGGTCACCCTCTCTGAATCTTCAGTGTAGTACTCCTCCTTCAAAGCTCGCATAAAGCTCTCCCAACTCTGTCCTTGCTGCTGCTTGAGCTCCTTCACACGCCCACGAATCTCAGGGACAACAGCAAGCTCAAAGTTCTCCACCATCTCCTTCTCAGGCACCTTGTTCACCTCCATCTCCCTAGCATAGTATCGCACATACTTGGAAATATCTGTACCCTTGAACTGGTCCATCTGGTGCACCACAGATTGCAACGCCTTGGTTGCTAACACCTCCTTCCTCTCTGTGCTCTGCTGCTGCTGCATGAACATGGAAAAAGCCTGGAACATCTTCATCGTAGCAGCATCAAACTGAATAGGTTGCTGAGCAGCAGCAGCACCTCCACTTGATGATCCTTGGTTGGCCATGATATCTGATCCTGTAACACTCTTAAGAAAACTCCCACCCTAGGTGTTTCACGTCGAGTTCACCAAAAAGAGAGTATGTCGGAGTGTAATCTGTCTACCTAGGAAAGCGCCGGGCTTCTGGCTGTGGTTGTTCACTCAAGAGGTTGGCTTTCAGGTCACAATAGGGCTATAAACACTCACACAGATGTGTAAGATCTAGTAATATACCCAGAAGGCAAAATTCAGGTCTAGCTGGCAGTAATAGGATTCGGCGGTGAACTTTGACACTCACGGAGAGGAAAACTATGAAGGTTTAGACCTCTAAACTTCTCCTACATGCAAATGAGGTACTACTGAACTCACAGACGAAATTTCAGCCTGAGATCAAATTCTGACACGGAGATATGAACAGAAAAGTTTTGAGCAAGAAAACTACGGCAATTTCTGGTACCTAGCTGGCTATTTCAACCTATAACAGGAGTTTGGCTCGATCAATTTCGAACTTCCTTACAGGATTTGCAGTCTACAGGGTGCTGAACATCCCTGTGAAGTTGGGACTCCTGAATGTACACAGAACTGTAGATCTCCTCCTCTGAAGTCGCTGCTCTAGATTAAGAGCTTTTCAGACCCCCTCAGCTTCAGCGGCCGCCCTGAATTACTCAGTTGCTCAATCGATATGAAACTTTTTGTGAAATCGTAGCCCTGCTGGCGGAGAACACAACCTCGAAGTTTTGAAGCAAATTCCTCAAATCTGCTGCGAGTGACACTGAAAACCCTAAATCCAACCAAAATGATTCAATTCTAGCACAATCCGAACTTCAATTGCTCATAACTCCGTCTTTATTGACTCAAATCGATCGAAATTTTCACTGGAAGTGCTTGGCATGACGAGACCTCTCTCCCTGTGCTCTCAGATTTCGAAGATCCCTCACCAAATGCTCGAACTCTACTCTAGAGCGCTGTTTCTAAATTTAGAGTTTAACAAAAGACAAAAACAGACCAATGGGAGTTCATAGCTCCACTTGGTTGTCCTTTAGTACCCTAAACCACGTGGCAACTTAGTTTTACTCATAGGCTACCACGTCAAGCCCCCTAGAGTGCCAGCGTAAAACTTAAATTACTTAAAACGACACGCAGCCCCGAAAAATAACTTAAATCAGCTAGAAAGCGTGCATGGGAGACACTCAAATACAACCCATGAGCTTAAGCCCTATCAACATGGTGATCAACCTACTAAGACTCAAAATAGTGTTAACACCGTATGCAAAGGTGTCAAACATATACATAAACGACTAGAAGAAATATAAGCTAACTTCTAGAACTACTAAACTCAAGCGTCGGAGTAGAAATATAACATGTAGCCGCCAAGTAGCGCGACACCGGAGTGTATAGAATCAAGAAGAAAGAAAGAAGAATTCAAGAAGGCTGAGAGTAAGTGAACACTTGCTGCGAACTACAGTAACATCTCGACGTTACATTTCCAACACCTTCTCTTAACGAAGAGATGGTAATTGGCAAACTCCGAGAGCACTCCTGCATTTCTGAAATTTGTCAGTAGGGAGAGCTTTAGTAAATATATCAGCGTGTTGATCATCGGTAGATACCCATATGGTAGTTACCTCCCGACTTTTGATCTTTTCTCTTATAAAGTGCATTTGCACTTCAATGTGTTTAGTCCGAGCGTGAAAGACTGGATTTTTGGCCAAAGCGATGCAGCTCATGTTATCGATGAAAATTTCAGTGGCTTCGATTTGTGAGGATCCCATGTCTTCAAGCATCCACCTTAGCCACATTGCCTCCTTCGTTGCATTGCATAGTGCTCGATATTCAGCTTCAGTCGAAGATAGTGAAACAGTCGTCTGTTTCTTGCTGGACCATGTAATAGCCGCTCCACTGAGAGTAAAAATAAATCCTGATGTTGATTTCCTGTCAACTGCGTCTCCAGCCCAGTCTGCGTCTGTATAACCCTCCAACCTGATAATCCGTCCAGTTTGGAACTTCAAACCGAAATTCCATGTCCCTTTAAGGTATCGCAGAATTCTTTTTACCATCTTTAGATGAGATACGCATGGTCGTTCTGAGAACTGACTAACTTTTCCAACAGCGTAGCTTATATCTGGTCGGGTCGTAACGGCCAAGTAAATCAATTTCCCTACTAGCCTTCGGTAGCTAGTCTGATCAACAAGTTCATTCACCAACCCTGTATCTATTTGTTTGTTGCCCGCTTCCATTGATGTTGTAACAGGTTTGCACTGAGTCATCGAGAATTCCTTGAGTATTCTTTGAATATAATGACTTTGATCGAGACAAACAGCATCACCTACATCGAACACGTGAATCCCAAGGCAGTGGCTGAGTTTTCCCATATCCTTCATCTCAAACTCCTGTTTAAGTTCGACCTTTACTTGAGTAACGGCTTCTGAATCACTTCCAGATAAAATCACATCGTCCACGTATAAAAGCAAGAGTACTTTATCCTTCTCCGTTGTAAGCAAGTAAAGATTAGGATCTCCTCTGCTATTCTGAAATCCTCTCCCGTGAAGGTACATATCGATTCTACTATACCAAGCTCTCGGAGCCTGTTTTAAACCGTAGAGTGCTTTCCTCAGTCTGCACACCAGATGTTCCTGACCGATCTTTTGGAATCCTGTTGGCTGCTCGACGTAGACCTCTTCTTCCAGTTCTCCATTTAAAAATGCATTCTTGACGTCCATCTGCCATAGCTTCCATCCTTGAATTTTAGCCAGTGCGATTAACAATCTCACAGAATTCAGTTTTGCAACGGGAGCGAATGTTTCATCAAAATCTTCTCCTTCCTGTTGCAAATATCCCTTAGCCACTAGTCTCGCCTTGTACCTCTCTACTGCTCCGTTCACTCCTCGCTGAAGTTTGTAGACCCACTTACAGCCGATGGTTTTCTTTCCCGCTGGAAATTCCATAAGACTCCATGTATTATCTTTCAGAAGTGCAAGAAATTCTTCTTGCATCGCATCTCTCCATTCTCTGTATTTCTTTGCATCCTCAAAAGTAGTCGGTTCAGTGATGTCCAAATCTGCCTTATTGCATATTAGCATATAGCTGTCTGCAAAGCGTACAGGTGGTCTCCTTTCTCTTAAGGATTTTCGTACAGTCTCTACACCTTGTACTTGTTCTGTCCCAACTGGCCATAGTACTTCGGGACTTTCATGAAGGTCTGCAACAGGAAACTCCATTTGATTATGCTCGCTTGGCCCTTTTGCCCTTGATTCTTCCTCTCGATTTTGTAGAGAAGTTTTTGCTCTTTCTTGTTCAATAACTGGTTGAACATCTCGCATGGTAATCAATGGATTTTCTGTTTCTTGTTGGACTACCTGCATTTTTCTGAAAGTACTTGATCTTTCATCAAAAATCACATCCCGACATATGACTACTTTGTTTGTCTTGCAGTTTAAAAGTCGATATGCCTTCTCTCTATCTGCATATCCAAGAAACGTGCATATCTGACTTCTGTCATCCAGTTTCTTCCGAACTTCCTCAGGAACGTGTGCATATGCTACACAGCCAAAAACTTTAAGATGAGAAATATCTGGCTTCTTACCAAAAAATGCCTCCTCGGGAGTTTTTCCCTTTACTGCTGAAGTAGGACTCCTGTTAAGGATATATACTGCAGTTCGGACCGCTTCTACCCAAAAAGCGTTGGGCATAGATGCTTCTTTCAGCATGCTTCTGGCCATTTCAACCACCACTCGATTCTTACGTTCAACTACTCCGTTTTGCTGTGGTGTATATGCAGTAGTTAGCTGTCTGCTAATCCCTTTGCTTGTGTAATAATTCTCGGCTTCTCTTGATAGAAACTCTCCTCCCCGATCTGATCGGATGACTTTAACCTTCCGGTCAGTCTGGAGCTCAATCTGTGTAATAAATTCTTTCAAGCGCTGAAAAGCCTCTGACTTACGAACAAGAAAATATGTCCACATCTTCCGTGAATAATCATCTACTATCAAGAGATAGTACTTTGCACCTCCAAGAGAAGTTACTTCAATTGGTCCTCCAAGATCAACGTGAATAAGATCAAGAGAGTTCTGTGCCCTCTGTGCGTTGTTTTTCTCAAATTTGCGTCTCGTCTGTTTACTTTTGAGACAGACTTCACAAATTCTTGTCTCAGACTGTAGCTTAGGTAGACCAGTCACCATATCTTCTTTGTCTAGTCTGCATATTTGATCATAGTGAAGATGTCCGAGCCTGTGATGCCATAAAACAGCATCGTCTTGTAATGCACTTAACATCGGTGCGGTAGCAATATCTGCTCTTAACTCGTACAGTCTCCCCTTCTTCACTCTTGTTGCAATAATATGATTCTGATCTTGCATATCATGCACTCTACAGCCGATCTTATCAAAAGTAACTCCGAGACATGTCTCTGTGATTTTTCCAACGCTCAAGAGGTTATGCACTATACCAGGAACATGCCAAACTTCTTGAATTTTTCGTGTTTGGCCAGAAGGTAGGCGCACTCGGATATCACCAGAACCTCTTACCTCATACGTCTTTCCATCTCCCATTCCAATCATGAGACCTTTATTCATCGGCTGATAATCTTCGAACCACTCTCTTCGGGCTGTAATGTGATTTGACGCACCTGAGTCAATCCACCAACCTTCATTCGAATCTGCAGCTACTAGTGCAGTGAAGAAAAGATGCTGGTCGTCGTTCCCAGTACGCTCTTCATACATCGTTTTTGCCAAGTTACCAGAGTTCTTTCTGTTGGACGTCTCCCCATTTCTTTGTCGTTCGTTCCATGCTTTCTTACGACATTCATAAGCAAAATGACCAGGAATCTTGCAGTAGTTACAACGTCCTTTCTTTTTCTTGTAAATGGTTCGACCTGTCGCCTGATTTCTCTGCCCATCGATCTGGTTTGATTTTGTTCCTCGATGGAGAAAATCTTCATTTTCTCGGTTTCTCTTGACACGATTGGAGTTTCTGCCCGCTAGCAGTGCTCGTTCAGATGCATTGTCGTTGCTCAGCTGCAAGTTCCGCACTTCCAAGTTCATCTCTTCCTGTAATGCAAGACTTTGTAATTCACTGAAGGTCACGGCATCCTTTCTTACATCAACAGCTTTAACAAAACTATCATACGCAGGTGGAAAGCCTTGAAGAATCAACAGGATCAGATCCTCATCGTCTGCCGTTCCTCCTAGATTCGAGAGTTCTTCCACCAACGTCTTGATCGTGGTGAAATGAACCTCCATCGAAGTTCCTTCTTGCATCCGGAGGTTGTTCAGTTTCTGTCTGATGATCCGTCTCCTTCCTCTCGATGCAAATTCATGTTTCTTGCTGAACAGATCCCAAGCTTGCTTAGAGGTCTTCGCGGCACTGATGTCAACTATCTCACTGTCCTTGATAGTCATCTTAATAATTGACATGGCCTGCTGGTCTCTCTTTCCCCAAGCCTTCGCTATGATAGGAACTACTGCTGCATCAGGCTGCAGTTCTTCTCCAGTAACTATGTCCCAGAGATCGTAATTTGCAAGTATTGCCTGTACTCTGAATTTCCATATCGGATAGTTACGACTGTCTAGCTTATGATTCTCTGAAAGTAAATTATCACTCACTGTCGCCATCACAACCTACTCGTCACTTAGACAACAACCTGCTCTGATACCATGATAAAATCTCGTACAACCTGCACTGAACGATAATGCGGAGAATGCTATCTAGACTGAAGCCAGTATGCGAGGGGTTCAGAGAATCATCATAACCCAGGATCGAATGATCAGACTTTATACAGTGTTAGTAACTTAGATATTAACGAAGAAATTTGGTGACAGTGGATCGGACGAGGATGAGGAAAGAAACGATTGAACTGTCTCTTTAAAGAACTAACATAACGCTGAGTCTGATCATCCGGAGTGTATAGAATCAAGAAGAAAGAAAGAAGAATTCAAGAAGGCTGAGAGTAAGTGAACACTTGCTGCGAACTACAGTAACATCTCGATGTTACATTTCCAACAATCCCAGCGGGAGGACTGACGCCCTTCTTCTGACGCCCTTCTTCTGCTACTTGTATGTAGCCATGGGGGATCTTAGGGAAGATCAGCTGGCAATGTATGGGTCAACGGAGCGACAGGAGGTGAAGGAGGAGACCTCGGAAGACGATGACCGAGAGGCAGCAGCAACGCCCCCTCCCACTCTGATGCCACAGCTGAGACCCTGCTCTCACCAGAAGACGCTTCTGGTGAGGGAAGACGAGTCTAGTGGGTCGGGAGACGCCACGCCAGTGAGGAAGTTGGGTCACAGAAGTGTACCGAGGACACCCATCTCCCTCATTCATTCAGGATCGGAGTCGGACTCGGAGGAAGACTTGCTGAGTACCCGATCGGAGCAGAAGACAGCTTCTGTAACACCTGGGAGTCTTCCGAAGACTCCAGAAGACGAAGGATGGATGGGCGCTCCTACTGCGATGCGAGGAAGCGCAAAGAGGAGAGCCGCTCCTGCCACGAGGAGTCTTCCACCCCGGAAGATGAGAAGAGTAGCTTCTTCTCGTGCACAGAAGATGAAGGCCGTAGTGGTGGAAGAGGCTTCCTTGCCTCTAGAAGACAAGGTCGACACCTCCGAGCGAGTGGTGGGGATGAACTTGTCTTCCGCAGGAAGACGACTGGAGGAGTTCAGTGCCTACTTCCAGAAAGAGATCCAGCCCGCTATGGAGTTGCTGGAGAGGAGAGCGAGGGCACAGGAGAAGCCCTTACAGCCTGGATTCGGCCTACGCACCTTGCTGCAACAGGAAGACAGCCAGCAGAAGACGGAGTCGCTGGAAGCTAGTCTCCGCACCACGGAGAAGCTTGCAGCCAGGTACAAGACGGAAGCAGCCGCTTCTGCCAAGGAGTCGATGCAACTTCGGAAGAGCAACCAAGAGTTGCAGGCGCGAGAACAGCAGCGCGATCAGGAAGTTCTCCGAGTGCGGGAGAAGATCACTGCCCTCGCAGAAGAGCAGACCACTTGGAAGATGCAGCGAGAAGCCGCAGAAGCGCGAGCTGCAGTGGAGAAGACGCAGAGGGAAGCAGCGGAGGCTCGTGCGCAGAAGATGCTAGCTCAGTCGGTAGAAGCGCTTCGGAAGAAGTTCAACTTCACCGCGGGTAAGAAGTTACTTATCTTAGCTAGGGAATGGGACAGCGGGTCCAAGACGAGGTTGGTGGAATGCAGAGATAGCATGTTCAGGAACCTGGATAGACAGATAGAAGGAGTGAAGACACTTTATGGTCTTCCCTCACTTCCGACACCTGCAACCGCATCTTCCCAAGCCCCAGCACCCTCGACTGGGTCCGGAATGGAGAAGGAGGAGTTCGATCTCGCTGTACACTTGGTGGTGACAGCGTTGGAAGACGAGAAGACTCCAGAAGACGCCCCGGAAGACATGATGTCTTCTGGAAGACAGGAAGACGAGCCGTCTTCCCAGGTATTCCGCGTGGAGGAAGCGACTTCCCCGGACCCCTATGAGGTCGTCATGGTCCCTAGTACTGCATCTATGCCTCAGAAGATCGAAGACGCACCATTCGACTCGTCTTCCCAGAAGACCATTCCGTCTTCTGAAGTCGAAGCCGAGGAAGACGCAGCCGCAGAAACAGCAGGACCATCGAAGAGCGAGGAGAGGGAAGCTACCTCAGTGGTACCCGAGGTAAGTGCAGGGCTTCCCAGCCCATCAGAAGTCGAGGTAGTAGCTCCGGTAGGAGCAGATCATGTGGAGATTGCCACCGAGCAATCAGAGTAGTTAGCAAACTCAATCGACACTTCCAGATTTAGTAAGATCGGATATGCTATCTTAAGGGTGGCAGTTTTCCATGTAAAAATAGTTAGGACCCCATGTGGCAGCATAGGTAGCGTAGGAGTAACACATTGGAGGGCTAATTGGGAAGAGGGACCGCATGCATGTGAGGTGACAACCTCTTGTCAGCGCCTCTCTCTCTCTCCCTGGTGGTCGCCTCCCTTGACTCTCGAGGCAGATGGTTAAGTAGGATCGTAGAGTAGGAAATGGAGCTCTGCCAGTTCTGCCAGTTCTGTAGAATTCTGTAGTAACTGAACATACACACCGATTCTACAGGCAGGCAGGCGAGACACATTAGAGCAGAGACAGTCTTAGCGCACTACACCCGTTGTTGGAAACATACGAATAGTCTTGGAATATACAGGAGGGGTCCGCATACTCGCACCAGCAGTGGTTCGAAGATGTAGATAGAAGTAGTGGACAGTCTAGGAACAGGGAACGGCATCCTCGTGCAGTCCTGTTAGCTAGGCTGGTGTGTCGAGGAGTAGACGCAGGAAGTAGCGGGAGTGAGCTTCCCAATGCCATTGTGACTTCTTCTCGGGGAATAGATTGTGGATTTGAGTGCAGCAGCTTCGCTCATGTCTTTTGGGTGGTGGAATGTATTGAATTCGCTCCCAATTGTGCATGGGAAGTGTTCTTCTTGAGTGGCGGTGAATGTCAACA
This sequence comes from Asterella californica, assembly GCA_036924285.1. NCBI lineage: Eukaryota > Viridiplantae > Streptophyta > Marchantiopsida > Marchantiales > Aytoniaceae > Asterella > Asterella californica. The sequence goes on along the minus strand of JAYKYS010000006.1, from coordinate 23,892,965 downwards.
GTTGTGGAGTGTAGCTTGACTCGTTCAATAGAGCACTTGGGATCTACGTACGAACGGTCTTCTGGGTAAGGGATCCCAGAAGACAGAGCAGTCAGAGCAACGAAGTGAAGAAGAAAGAAGCCTTCTTCTCGCAACAGAAGACGACATCCTCGAGTAGAAGACGGTGCTACAGTACTCACGTTTGTTGTCTTCCTCCCCAAACTATTACAAGCAGGGATGACTTGTTAGTCAGGATCCAGACTAGAAGCCTGTCGGAATCTTAATTGCCCTTTTTCATCCTGTTTTCTCTTGTTTGGATTTCTTCTTCTTCCCATCTTCCCTCATCTTCCCCATCTTCTTATCTTCTCTAGTGAGCTTCCGAGACTTCTATTGAGCTTCCGTGAAGGTGAATGTCATTGTAGTGCTGCAGGAAGACAACTTCCGTAGGCAGAAGCCTGGGAAGGCTACAGGGGGCATACACCCTGTGATTTATCCAACCCGTTGGAATGTGAGTGTGAGAGTAAGGTGTAACGACTGTTACTAGTCGACTTCTGCGAAGCCGGACAGCCTTCTGGAGGTGTGAGAAGACGAGCTAAACCCCCAGAAGACGAGAATCGCTTCGGGAAGACGGTATCGAGAAGACCGGAAGAAGCAACCTGGAAGCAGGAAGATCGTCTTCCCGAGCTTCTCTGTGAATAGTTGTATGACATTGTAATTGGTAGTTGTTTGTTTGGGTCCAGAGCACCATTTGGCGTGTCTGGAAGACGTGTTGTTTTGTGTGGTTTTGTGAGAAGACGGGATTTCTAGGCAAAACCCGTGTGTTTGTGTGTTTGAACAGATCTTAGAACTTAGAGCAGCGTTACTTGTGCAAATCCTCTGTGGGAACGATATCTTGTATACTAAATGGGCAAAAGGAGAAATCCTACGTCACTACAGCGAATGAGACTAAGAATGATGTAACTACATGTCCTTCTTCTAAAAATATTCCAAAAATGTTCAGTTCTGTCCATGCACAGCCACATCGATACCTCATCGCACATGATGTCAAAAAAAACTACGTTGAATTCTAGCAATGATACGTTTGTGCAGAACACAACAGATGCAGCTGATCATGTCCACAGATGTCTTATCATCATGGTATATATTGTCTATCATGTAACTGGAGATAGCTTTCAACATTCTGCATAGGATAGGGAACTTTGCAAATGCTATACATTCCTTCCCTACGAAATATGATGGTCAGAATAAAGTAAGCAAAGTTCGATCACATGTACGGTTCGTGATTTCAATAGCTTGTTGGAAAGTTTGCTTATCTTCATGTTCAGCCCAAGCTAATGACATGTGCAGTGCAGTAGCCGCATGGTCATGAAATATAGGAGCTCAAATATTGATGCCACTATTTCTAGCAAAGGAGATTTTCTTTTTTATCTGACAAATCTTCTTTACCTACATCTCTATCAAAATGTATCCTTCGAAAAGATCATATCGTGCATCATTGCAAAGTTTACATTGTGTTGTCACCTTGAACGTCATGCACTACGACGTTGTCGTAGTGCATGACGTTCAAGGTGCGAAAATAGAACTTTAGAAGACATTCAACATGCAATTGTTCGGGAAGCTGCGCCCTAGCTTATCAAGCTGGGCAGGAGCTAAGCTGGGGCTGTGCTTGACAAGCTGCCCCCTAGCTTAAACTGAAATATCACCTTGAAAGAGATCGAAGAGCATCAGAATGCAGAGCTCGGCGAGGAGAGCGACTTCGTGCTTCCGGTTTCGACAGAAAGTGTTTTAACTAGTAGTTAGTACGAGTTTTAGACTGAGAAATGTATGAAAGAGGGAAATCCGTCGATTCTAGCTCGTGACTCGAACTCAGAATCTGATAGCGTGAGTGTGTAGGTGTTCACAAATACTATAGTTTTGACTCCTTGTTCATTAAAAATGGAGTTGTATGCAGAAGTTAGCATAGAGAAGGCTAGTAAAGAATTCATAAGAAAATCTCTTAGCAAAAGCATATGTACAGGAAGTTTAACAGTTTTGAACGGAACCAAAGGCCATCCCAGTGATAGGGCGTCTGCCTAGGAGGGAAGTGGTCTCAGGATCAATCCCTCCTGGTCTCTGGTTCCTATTCCGGCATGTTGGTCTCCCGGATGGGAGTCTATGTTGGGTGTGCAGCCATGTCCTGCATATCTAGGGGCGGGAGACCGGTATCTCTCTTAATCGTGGGCTTCCTGGCCTAAGCCTCCGCATGCCATCCTGAATATACTATGGGAGATACCTGGTGCGCATATGGGGGGGCTGTAAGCCATGTGGGACAGCCTCATAAGTGTTAGGACTTCGGCCTACATTGGATGGCTTGTAGTATATTCAGGGTGGCATCAAGATGGCATCAAGGGCACGGGAAACTTTTGTCAATCTGTTATTTATCCATCGAGTCGGTTTAGCATTGGCAAGGGAAGCAGTGTGACGTTTTACAGTGAAGGAGTCTGCTTTACAGAGGTAGCTGTGTACTTTTATTTAAAAGAGAGTCAGTTTTTGAAAGAAGAGTTTTGTATGTAAGGACAGTAGGGGGGCAGCTTAAGCTGGGGGTCTGCTTGTGATAAGCGACTGTGCTTATAAGGACAGCAGGGGGGCAGCTTAAGCTGGGCCCTTAGCTTTTAGGTTAAGTACCTGCGACGGCTGGAGATCGGGAGATATCTTTTTGAGGAGACTTTTTTACAGAGAGCTGGGAGCTGAAGCGGAAGGAGAAGCTTAGAGGCTGAGGGAGATCAATTTTTTCCGACAGAACTGAATTGAGGAATTGGGTGATCGTGACAGAGGGACGGACAAGTATTTGGAGGACTGAGGGCAGTTTGGAGGCAGAATTTCTTCTGATCGGACGGGAGGCAGTTTTATTGAAGGAGATCGTTTTGATAATCTGCAAGGGACTCTTGATTGGCGCTGGATTAAATTCTTGATAGTTTTCAGTTGGAAGGTTGACGGAGAGAGAAGATTAAGAGTTTGGGGTCTGAATTTCACCTACCAGACTTGAATTGAGGTGAATTTGGTGGAAAGAGAGCATTATTTGAGTGGAGGGACTGGGACTGAGACTGAGAAGGTCAGGTTTTCTGAGAAATTTCGGTGCTGAAGCTGTCGTAGGGAGGGATACAAGGCGTTGGAGTTTCAAATCTTCATCGGCTGTAGGTTCTGGAGAGAAATCTGCTGGAGAAAAGACTAGTTGAGTAGGAATTGGCTGTTTGGCATCTGCGGTGATCAACGTAAGGAGTTGAGTAGAGATAGGTTGTAAATTGATATATGTGGAGGACTATTGAGTGTGTTTGGAAGAGAAATAAAGCATCGTGAGTTCAGGTTTCTCTTATCTGTTGTGTCTGAAGGTGGATCTGTCTCCTGAGACTTGAGACTTGATCTGTTGAGTAGTAAGTAATCTATAGTCATAGTCTCTGTGGGTGACTTCAGCCGTTGCGATCTCCTGCTTGGCTCTTGTCTTGGTACAATCTCTACTTCTATCTCGCGATCTATCACAACCAGAAGGCTCGCCCTTCCTGAGAAGGACTCTCCTCGACAACGTAGTAACACAAGGTTTTTTATCTTTATCTGAAGAAGACGTGGAAGATGAAGAAAAAGATATAAAATCACAGAGGATCTTTAGCTTCTGCAAAGTATTATCTTTACTGAAATTCCCTTCCGCTTATTGGAAGTCATGATGTGAAGTTAAGGAAGCAAAAGAACTACAAGGTTGTTAATCTACAAGAAGAGCTCTAGGACTAGCATGAACCTTGATCTTTTCAGGTGTTCTTACATAGACGATACACCAACCTCTTTTAACTGAATAACTGAATAAATGAGTAATCTCAAGACACAAACTATGAGCAGACACCCACCAGACTCTACCAAGAAGAAATCTTACAAACCATATCAGTCAAAAGTGAAGATCGATAGCAAAAGTCCATAGCGACCTAGTCGTTAGTCCAGAAAGAGGAAAAAGAGATCCTATGATGCCGTTAGATGGAATGAAAGTCCTAGTCCTAGAACACTTGCAAGCTAGCTAACGCAAACTGCATCCCATAAAACACATAAAAGACCCAAACAAGTTATGTATTCTCCATAACAGTGCAGTCTGAGTCAAAGTCTACGACAAAGCTTGTAAAGTAAGCTATTGTAGTATGCAATAGATGCTTAAACCGAATCAGAAACACTATAACATGAATAAAGAGAAAATATAAAATACTCTTCTCTCACTGCACCCTGGTAGCTTGACCAAAAGTGAAATAAAATTTGACTGCAACTTGACTGCAACTTGTATAGAATACGATTGGTCGAAATAACTGTACTCAAAATGATTCACTAACCTAGATGCAAAAATAAATACCTCAGTTATAGCATGATACCTTCAATCTCTGCATGTAAGAGGAAAGATTGAACGGCAACAACTAGGAGCATAGTACTAGCAACTCAACTCCATGATGACAATCCGTAGGTACCACGCGACCATGAGGTACCAGTCTACCGCCTTTGTTTGTACCTCACAACAAACTGTCTTTGGAGTTCAATTGAGCCACAAGTCTCACGACTCTACACGTAAGTTTCAAATAACAAAGAACAACCGAAAAACAAAGAACCACCGCCGGTCTCAAATCGATGATTTCAACGAGTTAAAAGAGAGAAAGTGGCAGTTCAAAAATAGGATTACGTGAACTGAGTCATCTCCCAACCTCGCACACTCAGATTGACATCCGATCAAGCGTGAAATCTAGAAATGAGAAAAACTCAAAAAAAAGCTCGATAGTTCAGTAGTTTAGTAGCATTTTTGCTGCGTCACTCCGTTGTCGTCAAATATCTGCTCTAGAGTCGAGAAAAATAACAGATTCAGGAGGTTTCAACATAAACAACGAGACATCAACTAAGCTCTCGAAGCGGACCCACAGTGCTAATATGCCACACAACAAAAACTCGAAGAGAACAAGAAATTGTCAAGAATTGCAAGCAAATTCATCCAGCGTAAATGCATGACAACTTCTATGCGATGCAAGGACAATCCGTGGTCCTGCTCTACCAAATCATCACTATGAGACATAGCCCATGAGCTTCAAAGGGTATAATCCTGAAACTGCAGTTTTGCCTTGAACTGTCAAATCGGCAATCAAGAGCCGTTCGATCTTACCGATCAGTTTTCATTAATCAATAGTAAAAGCGAATCTAGATCGTTAGATCAAATAAATCTTGACCGTCAGATTAGATATGAAATCTAAGTCGCTAATTTCAAATCTGCCGATGGTGATTATTTGTCGGTTAAAAACGGACCTGAACTACAAGCTAACTATGTAAATCTGGGAGTATCCATCTGATACGTGAAATAAATCAGAAATAGTGACATTGATACATGTCACGAATCCGATTAGTGGCTTAGCACAGTAGACGAGATCCGGTCCAAGAGCTTTTGGTCTCGGTTTCTATTCCGATGTCTTTATTTTATAACTTGACTTTTGAGAATCCTAGCCGGTTGAGAATCAAAGACAACCGGTTAGCCTCGAGCGCTGTGCGGACATCCGACAAATAAGAGCAAGCAACAAACAAAAGAATCGCAAAACACGATACCACACATATGAGTACCATAGTGAATTAGTTGGCGAATCAGATTTCTGATGGACAGAAAATTATAACGGAGAAAGAGTTGGTGCGACACCCTACTTTGTCGTTTCACTGCAAAACTTGTTGAGCTGATAAGATGAGCGGTTCATATGGTTTAGAGTCTACATGGTACATTATTATTATTCATGGCCCAAAGACCTTACGCAAATCAGTATGTTATTCTATTAATGAGACTCAAACCACAACCTGTAAACATTATTACAAGAGTTACGTAGTTATCCATAATCATCTTTACGAAATGTTGTAAGGAAATGAGTCCTAATGTTTTGCTTGGTTATGACAACAGATGCGTTAAACCACAAGACCTCCTATAAAAAGTGCCGCCTTATGTGGCTGCCTATGTGGCATTTGCCACGGCCAAGGCTGGAGTGTGCGTCATAGTGACTTACGACACTTCTGTGACTAGTAGCTCTGGCGCCAGAGTGTCCAAAGAAGTCCTGGAGGAAAAAGAGGAGTGGGAGCTGCTGTTGAGCAGCTAGGATTTTCCTTGCTAGGTCGTGGTCCATTTCCAAGCTTTCACGCAGCTTCAACTTTTCAACAATTTCTCTGGCATTGCAGCAGATTTCACAAGTGGTGGTATCGGTCTTACGCATGATCTTTTCGTACAGACAACTTTTTCGAGTCCTCATGCTTCTGGTGGATTTAGAAAAGGTGCTCAGACTTCGTTTGCATTGGCTTCTGTACGGATGCTTTGACTCGGTGATGGTCTAATATTTCATGTTTCTATTTGGTGTTTGAACTCCATTTCGCAGAAGCTCTTTCAATTGGTTTCACTTTCCTTTGGACTCACTATTGTGTGATGTTGCTTTTGCCAGGATTTGCTGGCAATGACTCTCCACTCGCTTACACTATATTTTTATCCCTCTAGAATCTTCTCTTACAAAGAAGAACTTTTGTTGTCAGATCTTGAGATCTTTGATTGTTCTAGACCTCTGCCGCTTTTCATTCTATAAGTCGAGATTGTGATTTCATGTGTTATAGTCTATGTGCATATGTGTCTCTAAGTAGACGGTGCACAAATGTCGTGTGCTGTTCTTTTGTGCTGATTTCGATCTAGACTTTTGGAGGAATCTTGTTATTTTTTGCATCATTTTTCCTTGTGCTTTTCTGCAAGCTAGTGAATTGCTTTCTTGCGACTAGTCAGGTGTCACTTACCGTTTGCAAAGAACTTGAGCATATCTGAGGACATTGTTGTTTCTGTTCCTACTGAACATTTTCATTCGTGAGAGAGATAGTAGAGTCCTCGATAACAGTTTAGAGTTCTTGTAGTAGGACGAACAATGCCACACAAAGTAAAGATCTGACGAGTTCGCTCAGATGACGAGCTGTATCAGCATTGGGTGATCACGAGGGGTTCTGTCGACGATAGTCAGCTTACAGTAAGTGCATCTGAATTACGGGCAGCTTTTCCTACTTGCTGCAGTTGTGGCTCAAATTGTTTGTGATGGAAGAGGCCTTCGCACATCAGCTTGACATCGAGAATGAGTTACGATGTTGTGTGTCTGCAGCATACAGCAAGACAATTCTGAAAATATAACATTTTGCTATTTATCGAGAACTTGCTTTCTTTTTGGAATATGCGGACCGAAAAGAACTGCTTTTTTTGCTGGAAGAGATAGTAAAATGAGAGTTCCATGATCTTGGTGAAGTTTTTGTTGGCTTCCAAGCATAGTCTTAACAGCATTGTGTGAGTTATTTCTATTTTTCTTCTTGTCAACATTTTTGTTACTCTGTAGTTGCACGCGTGATGCATCTCGATTAGCAGGTCTAGGAGGTATTGTAACATCTCTTATGAAGTGCTATTCCCAGTTGGAGGCTTCAAGGGTTCAACCCCTTGTAGCATTCTTGAAAATCTTGTATTTTGTGTGCATAGTTCAGTGATTTGTTTCCTTGGAAAATGTGGCATGAGCAGACTCGTATCCAAACCTCTCCTATGCTTGATAAAAAATTAAAATATACATGGTTCTGTTTCGAAACAAGCTCTTGGCCGAGTTCTATTCACTGTCACATATTGGAGCTCTCTTAATAATCAATAATCAGCTTCATAGCCAGCGAACTGAAGCTCTCCTAATAGCCAGCTTCATAGCTGATGAACAAAAGAAATAATCAAGAAACTATAAGCTTAATTTATACTTAGCCCAAATCAACTAAGACTGCCAAATGTGGCAGATAAAATTCTAGCATGCAACTAGATGGAGAACAGTGAGGTCAAGCTGTTTGAAAGTTGCCTCAAAGGTAATTTGTTCATCAAGACATAAAACTGATATATAGCTTGCTTTAGAAACTTTAGAAAATGTATCTTTTGTGAATATGTGTCGGTATTAAGTCTAAAACATAACTGTAATGCTATGTAAGATTCTGAAACAACTCTTGCACCCAACATAAAACATAAACTATAATGTTATGTAAGTTTCTGAAACAACTCTTGCATCCAACAAGACACCTTGTCAATGAATGATACATGTACATAATAAACATTAAAGCAAGACAGCTTAGGTAGTACTGTAAAGGAAGTTCTGATGCTATCATTTATCATCAAGAGGTAATATGTATGTCGAAAATGCTCTCCCTCAACTCAATCTTCCACGCAGTTGTTCGTTCAAGTAGCACTCATAGTGTCGAAGTCCTATGTCGCACTCTGGTGTGTTGAGGACGTCGTTAATATATCTTGATGAACTCTCGTCAGATATTCTCATTCTAATCTATACAACATGTTGACAATCGAGCCTCGTGAGTCTTAGGATAGTGAACCTTCTTCGAGACAAATTTATTGATGATAGAGTTGAATGTCGTGTACATATAGTTCTCCCGAGCTCTAGTGTGAAATCGTCTCTTTGTTCGTGTTGGTCTTCATCAAGAACTCCACCGGTGGATAAGAGAATCTAAACATGCAGAAATGGTATATATATCAACCAAGAAGACAAAGACTCATAATGATTTCAAATTCAAAAGAAGACAAGGTAGATGAAAATTTACTCATCACTCGAATAGTATGTGTCGGAGGCGGGCTTGTTAAAGTCAGAGATGGTGCAGCAAGGCCTATCTCTAAAGAGAATAGCGCATGTTGTGCACGGGCGTTTTCTTAACTACTTCATTCGTCTCGTCCGCTTTCTTTTATAATGGATCATCTACTACTCTAAGTAATTACCTTGAGGGTAAAAAAAAAAAAAATCATAATAAAATCATTATCTCCAATCACAAGTGCAATTCAGAATGGGTTAAAATTATATAGTTACATGTGAGAATTTTATAGTTAGTTACATCTCCCCCGTTGAAAAATATTTCCTCTGAATTTGGCACCCCCTATTAGATTCCTCCACAATATGTCCGTCCACATATAGCCGCAGGAAGATTCGCTTGTCAGGAGTTTTAGTGCAGCTTTAAATTGCAGAGAAAGCCGAACTGACACGTCCGTCAGTCATAAATCTGTCTTGATACGGCTACTCGTGCAGATTGCTATTGGAGATTCGGTTCATCACCTTTCCTCCTTATTCTCCACCGTTTCATCGCCTCCAAAATCCAAATGCCATGGATTCTACCAAATTGGCGAGATAGTTACTTCTCAACGGAAGACACCGGTTCCACACACTCTACACTAATCATTCGACAAATCAGGCAAGGATTGGAAATCTGACATTGTTCAAACCGAAATCTCTGCCACCCGAATCTTTCCATGTCCCCGTTGCGCCTGCCCACGTACCTACCATGCTAGCAACTTACCTTGTTCTGTGACTTCCCCGTAGGTCCAATTGCGATTCCTTCGCTCGACAGTGTGACCGAGAGATTCATGCCTAAGAGGAGGCTTATTGCTGAGGCTTTCTCCCTACTCCCGATGTAATTCACGTTGAAGCAAACTGTCAATGAAAGTTCGAGAAGCTGAGCTAAATCCTCACCACATCCTGAAATTCGAAAATTTCAACGAGCAAAACAGAATAAGGGCTGCGGTGGATTTCGATGCTTCCCCAGCACACAGAGGAGCATCATTCCAAACTTGTCAACTAAGGGATATGATACAACAATAAGCCCAACATCAAATCAAGATAACAGAATGTTGAACTCCTGTGTGCTGCCGCAAATCCGAAAACTGTCTAGTATCTTTGCCATACGGCTAGCCAGTTCAGGTTAACGTCTCTCTCTATGTGCGAAGCTGAGCAAGCGCATTGCGAGTGGTTAGATCACATGTTCACAACTAAATGGTGTACAACCGAAGCTATCGACATTCACCGAGAACCTATTAAGACGGCACATGCTCTCTTCAGAGGACGTAATTCTGCAGATTATCATGTGCCACCATCTGTCGGAATCCTTCCAGGTTTTGTATTCTCACTGTCAGTTGATCGTAATGCGGTGTAAACGGTATCTTGTCCAAGTGCTCCACGACGAAGTCTATTGCAGGAAATAACGGTTCATGTTCCAGTCTATCCACGCTAACAGTAATCTCATCTCCCGCATATGAAAATGTACAAGTGTTGTTCACCTTGCTCATTAGCACCTTTAAAGGTGTCCTCCACTCGAACTGTTTGCCAGATGCAAGGTTCCAGTTGTACACTGACTCTTTATGATGGAATACTGCACTCCGAAGATCTTCGTTTATTTTCAAAGCTGAACCCCGAGGATCACGTGACAGCCACACTGACGGATCCCAATCAAATGTCTCTAGATCTCGATTTCCGAGACGAAAAAATCCGAACTCAAAGCCGCCCATAGTGCACTGGCCAACAGAACCATGGGGTATTGCAACAATTTCCCACTCGTACTTCTTACACCTGTGCATCTGAAGACCGGCAATAGCAGTCACATTGAATGTGCTCATTCCACTTTGTGTACTTAGGGTAAGAGTGAAGTAATCGTTGTCCTGTACCCTATATAATTCATTGCTACAAAACAGCAAGTCCCAGACACTTGATATTCGATAATTTACGCTCTTTCTCGACAATCTGGAGCCCCTCACGGCTTGTACGCCAAGTACTTTCGACAACTCCAATGGCTCGATAATGTTTAGAGGCTGTATAACACTGCAGAGCAGTTCTGGATGTATCGAGGCCAGATGTACCATGTCCAATAGAGGTTTCAAGGACTCCTTAGCAATAGTATTCACTAAATACGTGCGGCCAGGACTAAAATCGAACTCAAGTACCGGACTATCCTTTTTGGTTTCTCCCTTCGCCTCCAAGAAACGAATAGCAATCTCAGGACCTGGTAAGCATGTTCTATCGAAGTTCCCAAGGCCACCAAGTCCATTATCCCGGATGGCACACCAAGTAAGGATCTGTCTTAGTCTTAAGTATTCACCCAGTGACCACTCACAGTGTCCATCGCCAGAAATTCTCCTGCTCTCCGTCAAGTAATAACGAAAGGCTTCCTCCGACAAATGCAAAAGGGTAGCCGAACTGAGATCGCGTATCATCAGAGTATACACGATCGAAGAGCAAATGGCTTCGATAGACTTGACCTCACCTTCACCCGTCCACACTTCTGGATACCCACATACTATAGACAATCGACTAGCAATTCGGTTAATTGAATCCTCTGAGTGACCACTTCCTCCAGGTAGATCAGTACGCAGCCTGTCAATTATGACTCTCCCGAGACGATCGAGCATAAAGAAGCGAGATGCAACAACGACCTTCACAAGCAAATTCCAGTCGAGCCGAGGAAACCCACTTTTGTCAACGCTGGATCTCTCCACACCACCGCTGCCCTTGATTGGAAGCATCGACGGGTACAAATCTTCCTCAGATAATTTGCCGACGAACAGAAACTTCAGAACAACGATTAGAACGGAAGATGTAACCGCCGGCAGCTTCACAGTGGACTCCCTGGATTCGGCCATACCATTCAAGAGCATCTGCCTGAAAAACGAGGAGCGCGCGGCCAACAGCATGCGGCAAGAGTGAACCTGAACCCCATCTTCGCAAACGAAAACAATATCACCTAGCTCAGCGTTGTTAACCATCTCCTTCAAATCCTTAGCGAGCTCGGCATAAATCGACAAAGGATCTTCATCATCCTCTGACGACATTGGAGTTTGTGATTCGTTTGCAAAATCGTGATTCGTTTGAAAACTCACTGATGAGAAAGTTGAAAGTTGAATTCCAAAGGTTGAGGAGCGCCTCTTACATACCGAGGAAGCGAAGTTAGGTTTCGAGAAGAGCGTTCGGCCCAGCAGCTAAGAGTTTGATCTATGACTGTTCTAGCTTTCTCTATCCATGTTTAGCGTGAGGGAAAGATTGGAGTTCACTAATACCGTAGTCATATTTCGATTCGCCCAACAAATAAACCATTCAACCTAGGGGACCAGTTTGCATCATGCTTTCCGTATTAGCGATTAGTGAGAAAATTATGCAGGGTGTGAAGCGGAAAGATAAAATGTTCATTTTTATTCATAGCATTTTGATATCTGAATATCGACGTTGGATATTCACGAAGATTTGCACGGTCACTCAAATTCTCTTGCTGTCAAAAGGTGAAGTTATGAACGTGCTGAAACCTTTCAATTAGTTTACATGAAAGAGGATTAGGAAAATGTAATGCTCCTTGTCTTTGAGCTGGAAAAATATAACAACAAATATATCTGAAGAGAAGTGAAACTTCATTTTATCTCGACCTTACGAGACAAACTCTTAATTCACCCGAAATTAATTATTCATATTAAATTTAGGCAAACCATATTATCACTATGGTATACACCACAGAAAGTATTGCGTATGATCTCCAATACCTTACATCCCAAAGCAGGAAAGGTATCAGCCCAGTTGTAGAAATTTATTTATAGTTCCTGTAATACGGTTTTCAGATTTGATCCCACCCTCTTAACTTTGCTTTACTTGATCGCACCTTTGACAACAACTTTGGTTTATTGTTAAGTAAAGACACTCCACTAAGACAAATAAGAAATAATCTGAACTAATAACTTGTTGTAAAAATATTTGTGTAGATACATGGCTGACAACTAACCTACACTTTTCATATTTAGTTACATAACATTTTGACCTACTGAACCCGCTGTAGCAAATCAAAGTAAGATAAAATAATGTAAAGTTAAGAGATGTGAGGTAATATCAGATAAATATAATAGAGATGCGATAAAGTAAATTCTGGCCCAGTTGAGAGCTGGAACCACTCATCTAGTGGAAGGAGAACAATCTTCGAAATACTTTACTACATTAGTTCAAATGGAAAAGACAAAAAACCATTATCAACGGACCTCTCAAGAAAGTGTAATCCTAAACCCAATGGAAGACATTCCACAAGAAGCTCTATACCAAACTATAGGTCAATAAACAAACCTTAGAGCAAAACCCATAAAAACCAACTATATTAGAAACGATTTTCTCACCATCTTTCTCGAAAATCACTAATGAATACCGGAAAATTCTAGACAAGAAATCAAGCATACGAGAAACTAGACAAGAGCATCAGAAGACTTCCCAAGGTGAACAATTGGTATTGATGGACTATCTAATGTATTATATAAAAGTTTATAGAACGAATTAAAACTCTCATACTTGGAGTTGCTTCTTGAATCCTTCATGGCATGACATCTTCTCCTTACCACTAGAAAGGAGAAGAAAACCTCCTTAAAAAATAAGAATATCAGATATCATATCATCACCTTAAGTTTTAAGAAAGGAAAGAAAACCTCCTTAAAAAATCTATCAAGTCGGACCATTCTTTCTCTTATGCACATATTATAAAAGAATAACTAAAGCTCTCGCTGAGAGAATGAAAAGCATTATAGAGAACATAATTCATGAAGAAAAAACAAGTTTTGTACCAAATCGGTAAATGGACACCAATATCATAATATTTCTCGATGTACAAGAACGCCTAACACAAATAAAGCCAAAAGGGTACGCATTCTTGATCGATATAACAGAAAAAATGCATATGACGTCGACTCAATAGATCAAGAATATTTACACATAGATCTACTTAGAATATCACAGTTTTATATTAAAGTTTATAAAATGATTCAATATCTTACACGCCAACTCGAATGCCAAAATTATCATTGATGAACTTTTTCCAAAGAGTTCAGAACTGAAGCAAAAGAGACAAGGGTGTCCTTAGGCTCCATTGCAGCAATGGAGCACAATGAATGCATATTCACCTCTTCCAAGTTAGAAAGAGGGGAATATGCAAAGAGCTTTCATTTATTTCTTAACTTTTCTTTTGGAGGATTAGGCTATAAATAAAAAGTTAAAAGTTAAAAATATTTTTATTTACAGGAATAACAAGTTTTTATACCAGACATAGGTTCTGTCTGGGTGTGTTACTTATGAGTTTTATGTAACTCAAGTGACCATGTGTAAAAGTTTACCAAGCGAGTTCTAATTTTAATGATTTAAGTTTAACACTGTAAATTTAGTAAAGTAAACTTTGTCACACTTTGCAAACTCAGTCGAGCACCACTCTTTTCCGTAAATCTGTGCTTGAGCAATTATATTTTTCAGTAAATAATTTGAAGGCAATTATCAGCCAATTGTCTATAATTATTTTCTTGTTTGTTGAAATGTTTGTCTTTTTCTGTCTAGCCAAACCTGCAGTTTGGATGCATATTTGATTGTAGCTCACTTTCATAAGAATAGCAGCTATTTTTATGCGCAATCGCACCTTTAACAAATGCACTAGGATCATCATCAATTCAAGGGATCGAGCTACCGGATAATAAAGAGTTGAAATCTAAAGGTTATGCTGATGATATATAGTGTTGTATCATCAGCATAACCTTTAGATCTCAGTCTCACTCTATACATACTTTTCCAGTTCTCAATAGTCTAAAGATTGAATACAAACTCTTCTAAATCTACAATTATTCTCCGCGACCCCACTATGGATGGATCCAAACCTCTAGATCTGTCATTTAAGTGACTAGTCTCTATAGAGTATGAGAGATTACTAGGGATGGGCATCACACAAATATACAGAGGATGAGCTAACGTGGCAGTATATGATAGGAAAAACCACAAAAGAGCCTCCAAAATTGGAAAATAAAAATATTACAATCTTGGGCAAAGTTCAAGTAGCAAGAAGCTAAATCTCATCAAAAGTATAATGTTTGAGCACCTTTATCCCTCCACCATCAAAGACCCCAAAACATATCTAAGCCATGCTATGGAACTTTGTGCAAGTGTTAGATTTTGATAGAAATACTCAAGCCAAATGGATATGAGAAAATAAGATAAACCACGTGAAGATTGGAAAATCTTTCCTAGAGGCACTTTACTCGACTCACATTGAAAGAACTCACAGATAGAGGTAATTCTTTCTGTGTACTAAAAATTGATAAAGTCTTAATGGGAAAAAGAGTCATATCTGTCCAACACTTGTACACAAATAGACCGGAGAAATCGTTACTCACTATAACTCGTCAAGGGAAAATATGGTCTCGCAAACAGCCAAGAGAATATACATCCCCGACGAACTGTGGGAACTTTTGCTCGTTTATGGTTATCCAGAAATATATAAGTGTTAAATGCAAAATATATACCAAGGAAACATAAAAATTAAAAAATTTCATAAAAATTATTTGTTACCCCATGCCTGGAAACACGGGGAGAGCCGGAGAAAACCCATAAGTGGTGAGTTTGCTCTCGCGCTTCAGAAGGTACAAGAGCGGACAGTTGTAGTCAAAATTATGTTAAAATAATGAGGCGTATAATTTAATACCTAACCCTTCCTGTCGGAAGGGTTAGGTATTAAATTAGATGGTTAATCCCCCTCTTCCGAATTCAGAAGAGGGTGAATAATATACATCCCTCTTCCGAATACAAGAGTTTAACAATAATATCTCACCATGCTGACATCAAACAATGATAACCCAACAAAAAGACCCGATACTAAAAGGAGAATCTGATTGAATAATCACAACAAATAATGCTAATCTCTCTAATCTTACCAATGTATATGTGTACAAAGTTCAGCTAATATCTTTGCCCGCGGCCTTGTACAGTGAATTATATTTTCTCTTATCAGAAAATTTATAAATATTATAAAAATATATTATAAGAAGTTATTAAAAAAATTATTAAAATTCATAAGTGATATATATTAACCCGTCTCGGAGTAGCCAACTCATCATGATATAACCCAAAAGTGGAGTCCGGGCTGATGCGTTGTTGGGAGGATAAGTCCGGAGTACCAATTCTCAAACCGTGCCGTTTCAAGAGAACATTAATTAATGGTCTAATCTTTTCGGCCGGAAGAGTTAGAACATCAATTAATGTACACCCATGTACACTCCGAATTGTATATGAATGAATATTGTTGAAAACAACATTATAAAAAGTTAAATTAATTTATAAATTATATATGTTAACCAGTCTCAGAGTAGCCAACTGATCCAAATATACACCGTAAGTGGAGACTAGGCTGATGCATTGCTGAGGGTATAAATCCGAGACAATAATTCTCAAAATGTGTCATTATGTCAGGACATTAATTTATGTTCTAACCCTTCCCTCTGGAAGAGTTAGAACATAAATTAATGTACACCTGATGTATACTTCTAAATGTACATGAGATGAATATCCATGTGGTATCAAACTTATTATTTTGATCCCTTTAGTTAGGTGATACCCTTATCAAGTAGAAAGTAATACAAAGTCTAATACACCCTTATACAGTAAAAAGCAAAACATATATTGTGCACGTTAATATAAAATTGAGAGAATCATAAATCTCAAGACTCACCATGACCAAAAGACAAGTAACTAAAGCAACAATCTCCTCACTACACACCAATCTAAAACTAGTATCAGTATATTTATTAAAATGAGACTTTGCTTAGTCCCAAAACTGAAAATTGTCATCCAAATAGTTTCAAAATGTCATCAAATTTACTACTTATGTTTCTCAAATGTGCCACTTTTATTTTGAAATTTTAAGGAGGTAATTATAGTAATTTGATTTTATAATACACAATACTTATCCTTTCTTAGAAAATATTAATTATTTAATTAAATATTTCAATATAATGATATGTTTATGTTTATCATATATATACCTCTAATGCGTCATAAACAATAATAAACAACAATTCAGGAATTCAACAACTCCGGAATTCAGCAAATAAAACAACTTGAATATCAATTATCACACAACAGCAAATGATCACTTCTAATTAGAATATTATTTTTGGGATGCATCCTGAAGTTAGAAAAATAGCAAAAACTCAAACTGCATTTGACCAATGTTATTGTAAGAACTCTTATATAACCAACTAGCCAATCCCAAAATGATCATCCAATAGTTCACCATATTACCACCAAATGTTCCACTTCTATTCACCAAATGTCCAACTTTTGTGTTGAAATTGGAAACGTACACTTATACTATTCTTATAGTATATAATACTAATCTTATTTTATCTATAATGTATTAGTTAATTAAATAGTATTACATCAGAAGAAATATATATGATATATAAACCATATATTTTTCATATATTTTTAATTTTTAAAAAATCATAATACATATATGTTTAGAAGAGGACAAAACGACTTACAGATCATATATCATAAAATTGGACAATAACACTTTAAATACAATAACTTCAAGAGGCATCATGAAAATAGAGAAGGTACCAGAACCCTTCATGCTTTTGATAAATGTTATTGTATTGCTCAAACATATATATGAAAATATATGATTTTTATTTCTCAACTTTCATCACATGGATGAAGTAGAAATTGCTGGGGTAATCTGATACTATGATTTAATTTCTTCTTATTGCTTGTAGCATCTAAAATTTCAGTTCTAAACATATCTTCTAACTTCGTAGACCATGGTAAGCCGAGAAAATGGCCCATCCTATAATTTCATCTGATTTTTTTATATCCACATCTGGCATCTGAGCAAAGATTATTTTCTCCTTTTGAGTGATCTTAGGTCTTTTTATCAATAGCTCAGAGACAAAAGTCTTTGTCGATAATAAAGAAAATTGTTATAATTGATCATGCAAGACTCCACTATGTCGATTGAAGATCAAAAGTAAAAAAGATCATCCCTGATGTATCCACAAACATCGAAGATCTGAGATGGAGCATCCAAACATAGAATAAGAACATCAAGTGGATAAACATCTTCTTTCTTTGAACCATCGTAAGGTCTAAGGAATATACTATTAAATGGATGGTTTGGAACAGTTTTATAAGAAGAATCATCCACTAACATTGTATTTCTAGCACTATACAATAGATATGTTTCCCACATAGTACTCAGAGATTTAAAAAACAAAAGAACATTCTTGTCATCCTTTCTCCAACTTTGTTTATAATCTAGGATTTTTCTTGAGCCCAAATGAAGACTAACTTCTCTAAGAGATCGGTTGGGAAAAGATGTGCCAGATATTTAACCAAATTCTTCTTCTGACAACAAGTCCAGAGAGCAACATCAGAACACGTAAGACATATTTTCAGAAATTGATATATATCAAGATAGATCACTACATATTTGGTGCGTACTATTTGTTCACACAACATCTTGGTGATTGATCCAAATATAGTTTTATTATACATCATAAGACCATTCACGTCTAAAATCAATCACCGTCTTGGTTGCAAGGCTAATGGTTTTACTCTTGCTCCTTCCTTCTTGCTCACTTGCTTAATTTGAAATTCTCATATAAACAATGAGAATATATTGTTTACTATTTTTGCGTTTCAAATAGAACAAAGAATATCAAGCTCATATGTATTTAAGATCAGACACAAATCCATATAAATTTTGATTTAATTTCAAATCCATAAGAGAATCATAAAATTTCAAATGCATGTCCGTCTTCACTTCCAGCTATTGGATTTTTAGTAACTTTTGTCACATCCGCCTTGGTACCTACATCAAGCGAAAAAGACTTCACAACTTCATCTGTTTAACAGGATCATGTGTTACTTTTGTTACTTGATATGATAGTTTCATATTTAGGTCGATACTCATGTCTTGATCCTTTACAGAAGCTGTTTCAGAACCTACAAGACCCAAATTGTCTACTCGACTCTCAAATCCTATCTCTCCAAAATGTCCATATAATTCACTACCTTCATGATGATATATGATATGTTTTTGTCCCAAACTTACGGAGTCATAAAGCAACCAATGGATAAATTAAAAACTAACGAATAAAATAAAGCTAAACATACATCTCTAAACAAACAAAAAACATGTGTTAAGATTTATTAAACTTAATTATGCACCTCAAAGCCTTGCAGTAATATTGTGAAAGAAGAAAGGAATAAGTGTGAAAGTAAACTAGCAGAAAAAATAAACATATTAATATTTCTCTAAGTAAAGAGGAAAAGTTACTATGGTCCAGTCAACTTCTGGATACATGCCAAAGTCCTCCACTAGATTCACATTTTTAGAATCTCTCTCATAATGTTACTAAGAGATATATAATAGATATAAGAGTAGAAATCATTATATTTAGTCTCATATTCAGGGAGTTGTGAATATTTAAAGCCAAATGTATAATTTTTGACTCAAATAAATCATATTTTGAGAACCTCTGAGTGCACAAATATAATTTTGAGTTGAATATTTGGTTCATGGCCATTAACTTCGATTCAGAAATCGAGGTTTTAAAATAAGTCTGAAAAAGTTGAACTGTGAGTCTATGTAACATATTCTATGGGTGTTTGTCTGAAGATATCTAGGTATGAACGGAAAGAGTTTTTTCAAGGACTCTCCAAAGCCACCACTTTCTTCGCATTTGAAGCTATAACAAGAGAGATATGAGTGTTTGAAGTTAAAGAGGACAAGGAGACTACTTTGGAGTAATTTCTATTCTAATATCGAGGTTGGAGGGGTTACCTTGGGGCCACCTACTTTCACAAGGTTTAGGGCAACCTCGATTTTGAAATCGAGGTTTTTGAGTGAAGTTTTTGAGTGAGGGTTTAGATGGACTTGTAACAAAAAATGGAGGTAAAAACAAGTAGAAGAGAGAGTTTTATCAGAAGATTATTTGCGGCGGATTTAATTTCCAAGAGGGAGTTTGAGAGTCTCTGATTTGAAGAGAAGTTGAGCATATTGCAAGCGTATGAAGTTAATGTATAATTTAAAGGTGCAGAAAAGCAGGGTTAAAGATCCGAGAGTCATACTTGAGATTGTTATATGTCTTGCACACTACTACGTCATCTTTAGCAGCTAGTAGCTCGATATTTTCCCAACTTCGTGAAATTTGATATGACAACGATTCGTAATATGCATTTAGTTTTGGTTGGACAAGAACAAATAATATACTATGTTTTTACTCTCTTGAGACTCATATCAAGAATGCTAGTGTTTTGGATGTCAGAGTATGTCCATGTTTCATGGACCCTAACTTCACAGTATTATGTTAGTATTGCTATACCAATTGACGCTCTTTGTTGACTCTTCTCGTGTAAAAGAACTTTCTCATTTTGTGACTGCTTGACAATGCTCATTATGATGTCTTTATAAGGATTAGATCGTCCAAGGCACTATGGATTCATTTCCGTCCTTTGGCATAAGTTGATTATGTAACACATGCTAAGGATTTGCATTTAAAATTATTTTTAAAGATCTAAGTCTATCGAGATGCACTTTTTTCTCGTCTCGATGGTTGGTTCTCGGTTTTGTTATTATTGGTGTAGTGCTCCATGGTTTCTCTATATCTATGAAATGTGCTCATCTTATCTCAATAAATTTCCGCTAAGTCGTCTCGCTCACTCTTCTCTCCAATTTTGTTATTTGTATCATGTATTGATTTCATCTAGAGTTTTCACATGCAAAGATGTGAGTAATCTAGTGTAATTTTATGCCATGAATCTATTTTTTGTCCGTTTGTTGACCTTTCTTGTTCAGTTTGAAATGACTTTCACCTTTCTAGTATCAATCTATCCACTGAACACTTTATCATTTTGTCATCTATCCGTTGATAATGGTTTGGTGAGTAAATCTGATAGAGAATTTCTCTATTTTTCTGCTGTCAATATCTTTTGATAACATTCTAAACGTTTCTTGCTCCTTCTATGTCGCAGCTAGTGAACATGCTAAGATATCTCAACTCGTTCATTCAACCTTTATTCCATTCCAGTCCTTGGATTAGCAGAGCACGTCCATGATTATACTTGCCCATGGATAACAATCTTGATTGCCATTCTCTAGTTTTGAGTTTTTGAGCTGATGAAAAGTATATTTTGTATCAGTCTCCAAAAGAAAATTTTTATCCATTTGATATATCTCCTTTGCTCATGGGACAAACGGATAAGGTCATTTTGTTTCAAACCGTTCTTGCCAGATTGAGGTTGAATCTAATATCTAGCAGTTCTTGTTTATCAAGAATTTTCAAAATCTTTTAGAATGTTCATGATTTCTTAGAATTAAACTACTTCCAATGATAGAACCTCCCGCTCCAAAATTACTTGAGCTTATTTATATCAACACTCATGAAATAAGTATTATCAAGAGAGATCCAAACACAATATGTGTTTGGATCTCTCTTGGGAATTTCCAACTGAATTATGGAGTATTCTAAGACTCCCACATCATCTTTATTAGATATTGCAAATTTATTGCAAGTCCGAATATGCTTTATGCTATAGGATACTTGTCTTTCTTTCTTCATTGGTCTTATTTGAGATGTTAAGTAAAACATATATGCACACATGTGGTCTCGTACATTGTGCATAACTAATAATAATATAGGTTTATAATCAGAAGTGTTCATCAATGGCATACACTTTTATTACAGTCAAATCATCTAAAATTAGTATGTTATTTCTTACATATCTGATTCTTAGATTATGCATCCACTAGACTAATCGTCTATGAATTTCTTTGCAAGTTTAAAACATGTTGTATGTTTTGCATTAAACTGCACCTTATTTTATATGTTAGGTACAACATGCACCAGTCAACATACTCTTTCTATATTGATAATGCATGTTATAGACTTGCATATTAGATTCGTAGACATAGCTTTGTAAGATACTCCTCTATCTCATTATTCAAAGATCAGCCATAAAACTTTTCTCTTCTTGCACTCAAGAGAGGTCATGTATTTTGTCAACATCGTCATAGAGACACAATTCATTACAAAGTAGTCGGTGGAGCTGATCCGTCAAAGTGACGTGGTGCATAAGTGGTACTCTGAATATGCTCAGCTTAGGACAACTCAGCAAAATGATAAAGCATGACCATCAAATAAAGCGGATCTTTCATCAACCCCGTCTGAGCAAGACACTCGTGTCTGTGATTTTGAAGCATTGCAGATGATATCTTGCTTGGAGGTGGTGAGAGATTATGGCAAAGTAAACTTTAGAGAGATTGAGATCGACTTAGATGAACAAGAGGAGACATGATATAGTTTTATCATGAATCGATACTGTAGTTATTGTACAAACATGTGGATATTTTGTTTATAGTCTTGTAACTAGTGGATATTGCCGTTGACTTCAAAATCTTGTTTTGCTTAGACATTTTCATATACTGGTAAATATACATCAATCTATATTGATAAGTCTACTGCTCATGATTTTTTCTTTGCATATTTAGTTATATAAAACACACACATCCAAGAAACCTGATAACTTAAATATTTGTGCTAGTTTGAGATTACACATCTTGGTGCAAACTGCAATAAATCACTAAGACTTCAAGGACATCACCAGTGCGCATAGCGCATTATCACTACGAGTCATCGCTATGACTTTCTTGAACAATTATTTGCAACCAGATACTTTTTCAACAACTATAAAGATTTTGTCGTTAGGATGCTCTCGTCGAGCTTATTCCAATCGCAGTAAAAACATAAATAACTGACACATCAATAAAATTTTATGGCCGTTTGAAGTTACTTTTATCTAATCCTAGTACGCTTTTCTTTCGAAATCAAAGTTTCAAACCCTTTTTTCTCAACTTCGAGTTTAGAATTGAGGTTTGAGATCCAAATTTTGGCTAAGTGCTCCAAGAAGCTCACCGTGCATTTCTACAACACGCAAGCTCTAGACTCAAAGAATGTCCTAACAAAACTGAAATGTGAACTTCTATATCCACATTGCCATCCAGCTATCGCTTCTCAAAATACTATGTGGCAGCCATGCGTATTGGCAAATCATCATTACCCTGTCATGTCACCAATTTGTCCTCATATCAGCATGAAAAAGCCACCTCAGCAAGATTATAAGTGTGATAGATCACTAGTCCTTATGATGGAAACTGATCCTATCGCTATTGAGTGGACAGTTGGACGAGACAACTTGGATGGAGATAGATTTGCAATATAATTTGTAGCAAGATCTTAAGTGTTTGAGCCATGAAAGCTGAAAAAGAGTACCTCATTGGTGCAACGATGGTGGTTGAAACTGATTGCTTACCGTTACTATGGATGATCATCAATTGTACGACATCAGATATTGCGATGTCGAGGCATATCGCTTACATCAAGTCGTTAAATCATGTAGAAAGATCGATACTTCGAGGACACTCCAAGAAGAGAAAGAGCGAGTAGACAAGGAAGTAAAATAGGAATGAGATGAGAGAGGTTTTGCCTCTCTCTGTATATATAGTGGAGGTGAGTACAAGGGAAACCCTAATGGTGGGTTAGCCCTCTAACTAACTCTAACAACCCTAACCACTCCGGCTAATGGTAGCCGTCGATCTACTAGAGCTTGGGACTATATCAACACTCCCCTTCAAGCTCATCTCTATGTCATCAAAAACACCACATAAGTGAACTTTCCATGTCAGGTTTTGACATGTCAGCATCAGTCACCATCGAAATCTTAAAACTTCTTATCTCCATAACTCTCTCAATATGAGCTTGTTTGTGACGATTAAAAAACTAATCTTGCTCTACTCGTCAAACTCTACACAGTGATACCCTCATATTCACATTCTGTCCAAGTTTCAGAAAATTAGTCTCCCAACCTCTCTTTTACCCACTAGCCGATCACAAAACAACACCATCAATCATTTTCTTAAATTATAAATTGGTCCTGCATAAAGTCGCTACCATAGATATGTCGTCCTACACATATTGATCGCCTACCAATCCCTTCATAGCAACTATCTCACCCTCGAGAAGACATCCAACACCAAACTAAAGAAGATAGAAGAGCGTGTGCCATGCGATAGAGATATGAGCACGGGAAAATGATCATGAGCAACGTAAAATGCTTTTCATAAGCCACTTAGCTAAGAAAACAAGGACAAGAGATCCATCAAACTTAGGCATATGTAAATAAAAATAGAGAACTAATTTGTTAGATGAGGTCTCGTGAATCGAATGGTCTAACGGCTTAGAGACCTTCGAGTTCACCCAATACTCTGCCAACCCTTTTGACCTCTACTACTCCTAAGGTTGTTACCTTGAAGATATTTATATGTGTTTAATCTTTCAGTTCACAGTATACGGAAAACATTCAAAAAGTAAGATTATTTAAATCTTTGCAAATGTTTGTAACATTTATTCTAACTGAATTTTGTGCAATATTCATATACAGGTTTTGATCATGTAAAGTTTGGTATGACAACTAATTAATTACTGTTTCATACGTAGTATAATTATTGATCTTTTAACTTAATCTATATTGTTTTGTTTATTTTATTATAATTTTGTCTAACTTTTAGCTCATTCACGTCATATTATTTGTCAAATATTTTCATTATTTATTATTGTATCTAACTACAAACATAATGATACAAGATTATGCTTTTAGTGTATAATGTTTTGTACGACAACTGAATAGTGAACATGTCAAAATGTTTAATGTACGTGATCTTGGTAGTATTATAACACTTTTAGCTTATTCATATTCACATCATTTATTGTTGTATCTCCCTACAAACATAATTATACAAGATGATTCTGTGACCATGTAGCTCCAACATTTTATATGACAACTAATTAATCAACATTACAAACTGTTTACATGAGTTTAAGTACCATGTACATGATCTTGGTAGAAGATAAAACTTTTAGCCTATTCTTGTAAGTTTATCAAACAAATCTTCGCAACATTTAATTTATTGTTGGATCTACCTACAAACCACCTACCTAAGATGTGAATCTCTTTCTTTTCCATTAGATATATTTGTCATGACTACGGATGTTGGCAAAACTCTAGAGAAGGTTAAAGTCAGTTTACAACAAAATCCAATTGCTCAACATTCTCAGTTCTCAGCAATCTGTTAGATAGAATATATCCGTCACTATGTACATGGTATGAAATGAAACATGCGAAATATAGATACAAATCAGCTTCAGAATTTGGATTGGAAGTCAAGTTGTTGAATAGGCATCCCAACGACCTTGTACAGTGAATTTCGTTTTCTCTTATCAGAAAACATATAGGTGTTATAAGAATATAGTATAGTAAGTTATAATAAAATAATAAAATCATTTATAAATGTTATATATTAATCTCTCCAGGAGTAGCAAATTGACCCAGACAGAACCCATAAGTGAAGAGCTAACTGAGATCTTCCTGGAGGTATAAGTCTGGGAGTTAAATTGTCAATTAGCGTCATTTTACAGAGGCATTTTCAAAAAATGTCTCTGTAAAATGCCTCTAAAAAAATGAAATGTCATAGAAATGTGTAACCCTTCCCGCCGGAAGGGTTAGAAACATATATTAAACACCCATGTACACTTGAGTGTACATGGGTGAATAAGCAGCCTTAACTTAAATAGATTGAAGACAAACATGGAAGCAAGGGCAAGTGGAATTGCGAATCAGTTTGCTTTTCGATGATTCACTTTGAGAAAGCGGAGCTTGTTATGATTAAACCCAACGAAGGAGAAGAGTTTCAAATACTCCAATTTGAAACTCTTCTCCTTGAATCCAATAAGACATTTGGCATTCTGGGAGTCGGTACATCATGATACCAAGAGAGAACTTTTGAAAAGTTCAAACTGTCGAGGGAGGAGGTCAAACCGCTAGGTTCATGACAAAAGCATGAAAACTCTTTTTCCAAGAATCAAACTTACGTATTCAAAGTTATATTCTAGCAACTTCTTTTTATCTTGTTTACTCTGCAAACATATATTAGCAAGACAATGTTGCTAATATATGTTTTTGTTTTTGTTGTTTGTGTGGTTATTCGAAACTATTATTGTAAAAGGAGACATGTACTTGTCTATCATGTGGCGGCTCGTGGCATCTCTAATGCCCAACACAAAAATGTACGATTATTTGCTCATATATCTTTTTGTGGTGACTTCTACAGTTCTACTTTTTGTATTACTTCTCTACCGTTCTATATTACAGTTAAAGTTGTATTTTTGCTTAATCTTTAGACATCACATATTGTACTTTCCATCTCACCTGCATTTCTCTACCTAGAAGTACCATCTTGGATTGATCTTTTCCTACACTTTTCTTGTGGTCCAACCTTGGTTATATACATTTGCTAACTTTTGTAGTTAGCGTACTGTACACAACTCTTTGTTACTCTATCCTGAACTATTTGTGGTTCTCTTAGTGTAGAAGGAAGTTATAGTTTTCTCCGTAAACTACTTTACTCATGTATCATTATATACTAGTAGTAGCTTTCATGTGTAGTATACATGTACACTATTACTTGTTGACATTTGCGTTGAACTAGCAGATGTTTTGTTTCGGTCAATTCATTTTCTTGGAATTTTTTTTACGATCAATCGATCATCCATGTATGCTACTTTAGCATACGTCTTGGAGAAAATTCCATCAGCAGATGACATATGTTTGGAGATGACGAATGAAAATTGTTTACTTCTAGAAGATTCTAAGAAATTTAAACTCGCAGAGTACTAGTACCAAGTATATAAAGCGCTTAGGGAATCGGGAGTGTCAAATGGAAGAAAGAGGAGAGGTATTTGAGCACGCGCATGGATTCTGCAAACACACTTGCAGCATGTTCTTACACTTTTGTTAAGCAAAATGTGTCGCTGATAGTGAATGTGACAACGTCGGATATTCGTGTGTCTTTCACAATACATCCGTGATATTTTCTTCAATGCAAAAAGTCAGAAGATAAGGAACATTATGAGGTTGGGGTTCACTTCTCTTCCAAAATCAATTCGATATTCAAATATCCTCTTGACAAGCTGTGTGTCTAAGACTCTAGATAGCACATTCAAAGACTTAGAAATATAAGAATTGGATGTACTTTTTACAGGACTACAGACCTTCGAACCCATAGAGTTCATTCAATGTTTGAAGTACGACTCAACTAGTACATGGATTCAAACGGACCTAGAAAGGATAGTGTCCAAAATGAATTTTGTGCAACTTCATTCTCTCAACAAGGTTATTACAGCTGAGGAATTCTTCAGCATCAACACAATCCAAGTGAAAGTTAATAGTTACACTTTGTGGATGCCTTGGCTACATCTTCAACATGCGGGAGACAACTGATCCTTCCACTTTATAGCTCAAGGTTGATAACGAAACAAAAGATATTGGTTGCTGTTCTGCATCCTTCATATGGTCTTGTATGATCTGTACATGTTCTCTCCATATTCTTTAAACTTGTCTAATATAATGGAGAGAAGATTGGTTACAAGTCTTAGTTGTGGAAGACTAGCGGACTTATAAAAATCATGAAAGTTGTTATTGTTGTGTTCATATGTTCTTCCTTGCATTCACAAGCAACCAAATGTTCTCATATGTACTTTTATTCAATAAACTATACTTCCTATAACGGTACTTCTATTCTTTCAGTACCATTATAAACTCATGTATGTGTGATCACCTCTCACTCACTATCTGACCGTATGTACTTGCTACAGACAAGTATAGTACTTCTCATGTCAGTTGAACAGTGTGTGATGTTCGTGTGGTTTTGGTTTTGCATGCTAATTCGGTGTACATATGAGAAATGTAAATTCTATGCCTAAAATGGTTGTATGATTGGAGCTAACAACTGCTCATAACAATAGTATCCACTCACTGGTTCTCTTCTGAGTTTTCACGCACCCTCCGTAGTTAGAAATTGCAAGTTCATGAAATTTATATTTATTTAGATTTTGGATATATTCCTCTCTTGTATATGTTCTCAAAATCTGTTTTAATTGTTATTCAGTCACCCAACGTTTACGGTCATAAACGCCGAACATGTAAATAATTTTGTGAGAAACATTTCATATCACGACACCAAAATGCATATAATATGATATGAACAACCATCAAATGTCGATAAACTCTATAAAATGAAAAAGATGTACATGACTATACTACTCTATCGAATCCGGCACTATAGATTGTATAGCAGCTGTGAGATCAACCACCTGACTATGGTCTTGAGTAGTATCATCTTCTAGACGCTCTTCATCATCAACTCTGTCGTCTGTTTGTTCTTGAGCATGTCTCGCTGTCACTCAAACTCACTTAACAAAACAAGCGTCTCTAAAGTTTCTACAAATGCAAGAAGGATAACCATGACAGAGTTATCAAGAGGATTGGAAGGCACGTCAAAGCTAAGTTTTCCTCCTTTCTTGGTCTCCACATCTACATCTAGCAAACTCTCAATTGGAAAACATGCACGGGAATATACATGTATTGACGAGTGTTGTTATCAACTACGGCATAGTGTCGGTCAACTTGGAGAGCACACACTGGAATAGTCTTAGAACCGCTATAGAGGTCCATAATATAGTCACCTAGCCGTGAGTAGTCATTGATCAACTGAGCTATCACTTTTTCTGACTTATTGTAGATGTTTGTCGGCTTATCGTCTGATAACATTATCTTGTATGTCTCGTTGGAGGAATGCTCCTCGATAAAGAAGGATTGAACACAAAACGCTTACGAAAATCAACGAGAAGGTAACTCCAATCACAATATGACATCCATGGAACGCATGGACAACACAAAGGTTAGAGGTAAAGAAAGATGAGACCAAACGATGAGTATCCATGGAATGCATGGACCTAAAAAGAAAAATGACACTATATGTAAAGAAGATACATAAAATACAACGCTCATATGAGAAGCTGCTGTACCAAAATGACACATGGACATCTTCTCATCACGAGATAAGAAGCCAACGGTATAGTATTCTGGATTCATTATCAATCTAGGACCTCCAGCATTCTTGCAGTTCGACTTCGTCCAAACACCCGCGTTGACATTGTAGTTGATATCTTTGAGAACATTTGCCGTCCAAGTTGTCTGCTGCAGACTGTGGAATGTAATGAATGTCCAATAGTCAAAAGTAGTGACGAGACTGAAATTAGTGATCATCTCCAAGATATCACTTTGAGAAAACAAGACTGTGTGGTCATGCAAGTACTCTTTGAAGTTTAACCTATAAGGTACATCTATGATAACTAAAATGTACAACTGTTGAGGAACCACCGTATCATGTTCTTCACGTCGGCCTTGAAGATGTGATGCACACAGTTTGCAAATTTTGGGATTTTTTCAAAAAAGTTTAGTTCATGTCATATATATATAATTGAATTAACCTGGTTACTTAAGTTTACCCCCTGCTTAGCGGGAAGATGAACTTAAGATGAATTTTTGAGAAAAAAAAAGCGGACTGCTTCCGGAAGTCAGAAGACACCGTGTGAGTCTTCTAGGGGAGGACCGTGACTGTAACTGCCTAAGACACCAACCTAGTACCAACTAGATGACACAATAGGTGTTTGGTGGACATAAAGGACAACCACTTATGTAGTAGGTAGGGCTAGGACTGATAGGGCACTTATTTAAAATGTGTGCAGTTGGGGAGTAGACTAGAAAACTACCAAATCAGAGAAGAGACACAGAATCATCATGTCTTTTGTTCCTTTCTCCTACTCAATTTCAAACCCACATGGAGGAAGACATCAGAGGTGCGTGACGAGGAATTGCATTGAGAGATTGTGAGGACGATCGTCTTACAGCATGAAGAGAGCTCGAAGTAAAAGCAGACAGAATTTCTCAAGGATCATAAGAATTGAAACTCTGGAACTGAAGATTGGGGCTTCAGGCTACAAGCAGTAGAGCTCAAAGAATTATGTGAAGGCAGGTTCTTAGCAAGGAGAAGTCTCTCGTGAGTTGACAACAATTGAAGCAATCACAACAGAATGTGCGCAAGAGATATTTAGAGATCGAGTAGAAGCGCAACGCATCGAAGTCATCATATTCCGGGGTTCTTCTCACTTCTTTTATCTTCCCATCCCCTTACCTCCTTTTTGTTCTTACGATTTCTTCTTCTTCGGTTGCTTGCATGAAGCTTGCCTATTCTCTCTCTCTTCCTTAGAATTTCTCATGAGTAGATTGCAAGCAGAAGCGCTATCCAAATTTTGAGAGCCTTCTTCCAAATCTCACTTCTCAAAAATTGAATTTGATCTTCCCCCCTCTATCCTATAAACTCTTTGTTTCTTCCATCCACTCCCCTATCCCACTGTACTTCTGTCCTCAAAATCCATGGATATAAGAGTTCTTTCAAGTCTCGACATTTCCAGAAGCTGAATTTCAAATTCACATCAAGTAGTATGGATTTGATTTGAATTGCGAGAATCTTGATGTGAATCTAGAGTGGAATTGTGAGTTGGTAATTATCAAGAAGCATGAAATTGAGATTCAAGCTAGTGCCTCCCAAGCTTCTTGTCTTCCCCAATGCACATCTTCCTACAGAGCTAGAAGATTGAAAAGGTTGGCAGAATGCGTGAAAAGATGTGGGTCCTCCACGGGTCTCTTTTGTCTGACCCATAGCAGCATGTTCCTTCTTCTTTCAACCTTCTTTCAAATTTTGAGGAGTCTTGCTGGCAAAATCTGGAGAGCGGTGCCAAGAGTCATGTCTTTCAAGCTTTTTTGGAGAGTATATGCGAGATGAGGAGTCAAAAGATAGAGTGCGAATGTTTAATGTATGTTGTGAGGATAGAATTATGTACAAGAAACCAGAAGACAAGTGAGATCAGTGATAGAAAGCCTAGATGCAGGGAAGTCTTCAGAAGACGTCATTTATCCAAAAGCTGTCCCTGAAGTCTTCTTGGAGGTCATTGTCACCTCAGGAGCCCTCAAACTTCTCCTGACCGTTTCATAGGATTCTCTTCTCGGATACTTCTTCATCTTTTGTGAGGAAGAAAGATGAATTGCAAGATGGATTGTCTTCTTAAGAATCCATGTTATGTCTTGCTTAGTTAGAATTGTGTAGATATAGATTAAAAGATGTGATGCAATCAGGAAATTCTCTTAGAATTCCGGTAGACAGAATAGGAAGATTGAACTTATCTTATGAGAGTGAAATTTGAACTATGAGGGCCTCGTAAGGATTGAGCCTTAGGCTCACAACAAGCATGTATTGTATAGTGTATTAGAAGTTTCAGAATCACTACTATGCATCCCCAAGGTCTTGTGTTACACCAAGCGGAGCTGAGCACGGCCAAACCTTTCATCAAGGAGTTGGGCCTCGACTTCTTCAGTTGGAATTGAAATCTTGCCGACCAAGGTTTGTTGCAAGAGATATGGGCAGTCCTATCTCCCCGAAACCGTGTACCTGCCAAGGCAGGAGTGACTAGAGGAAGACCAGCACTATGGACGGTGGAGTAGTGGAAGAGAGCGTTCCATCGACTCGAATCTGAGAACAGAAATTATGAGCTAGAGAAAGACAAAATTCCTCCAATCATTTCAAGAAAATGGTATGTACTTGGAAGTACTACTTGCCTCTTCCTAGAAAATAGATATGAAAAAAATGGTTGGAAAGTAGAAGTCTACCGGGAGCCAAAGAAACGACTTCTGGGGAAGCTTTACCTTCACCTTTTTCAGAAGAGGAAAGCTCAGAAGGTCAAATACCTAGGAGATCAGGATGTGGAATTCTTTAAAGCCGTATGGGCAGGAGAAGTCATCAGTTGAAGCATTTTCTTCCATATGTACATAAAGAGCTAGCTTATTTGGGCCCCCAGCAGGAGGACACCTCACCCCTTTCTTCTATTACATGTATGTGTCTCAAGAGTACTTGAAGGAGGCTCAGTTGGTCAAGTATGAGCAAGTGAGACAAGAAGAAGTGGAGGAAGAGACTTCATAGGAGGAGGGCTTGGCGGCTACTATGTCTTCCTCTCCAATTTCAGTGCCTAAGAGAGGACCAAGCACAACCTCGAGGAAGATCACCAGCTAGACAGTTGATCCCAATGACGCAGAAGACACATCATCATCGAGGAGAATGAGACCTAGAAATGTTCCTAAGACAAGCACTTCTTATCCCACCATCCACTCCAAGTATGAGTCAGAGTCTCAAGAAGACACCATTGGTACTAGGTTCACCAGGAAATCGGTTCCTAAGACCATAGGGAGTCCTCCGAAGTCTTCAGAAGACAGAAATTGGGTGGATGTCTCAACAGAGACCTCCCACTACGGCAGATAACTATGCAGAAAAAGAGGCAGAACATCAGGAAGACATGCAGCTTGTCTCTGTTGGTGAAAAGAGACCTCCCACCAAAGAAGACATTCCGAGTGGTGTCTTCTTGAGCACAGAATGAGAGAACATCTATGGTGGAAGAGATCAAGAAACCTCATGAAGATAGAAAAGCTTCCGGAGATCAGTTGTCAGCATGAACTTGGCTTCCGCGCAGAGAAGACTGGAGGAGTTCTTTGCCTTCTTCAACATCGAGATCCAGCCAATCATGGAGATGGTGGAGAAACGGACTAGAGTCCAAGAGAAGCCTCTTCAGTCAGGATTTGGTTTGTCAGACCTTGATCCAACAAGAAGAAGCTCATACACAGAGGATGGAAGCTCTGGAATCCAACCTCCGTGCCATTGAGAAGTTAGCCAGCAAGTATAAGACAGAAGCTTCTACTTCTGTTAAGGAGATGGCTCAACTCCAAAAGACTCCACCAGGAGTTGCAGATGCGACTTCAGCAGAACGAGTGGGAAGTCTTGAGGATCAGGGACAAACTGACAGACCTGGTGGTCTAGAAAAAGACCAGCGGGAAGCTGTAGGAGCCAAGGTTGGCAAAGAGAAGAAGCAGCGGATGGAAGCAAAACATCGAATCAAGGAGATCATGATACAGATGAGAGAAGCTCTAAGGAAGAAATTCAACTTCACAGCAGGGAGGAAGCTTCTAGCCTTAGCTCAAACTTGGGATGTTGCCTCCAGGACATGTTGTTAGAATGTAGGGACATCATGTTTAGGTACTTGGATCGGCAGATTGAAGATCTGAAGACACTCTACAATCTTCTCTCAGTTGTCGTCTTTACAACTATGTCTTCGAACGCCTCAAGACATGCCCATGTTGAGGATCCAAATAAAGAGAAATCGACCTAGCTGTTCACTTGTAATAACAACATTAGATTTGGAGAAAGCACGAGAAGAAGTCCCATAAGTCATGATGTCTTCCGGAAGACAAGAAGAGGAGCTGGCTTCTCAAGTATACAGAGTGGAGGTAATGACTGCCTCTGACCCCCATGAGATCACCACAACTCCAAGCAGCAACCATGCTTTGCAGAAGAGCCCAGAAGTGAAGCTGGGTACGGCTTCTCAAAGTCATCTTCCGTCTTCCGGACCAAGTACAAGTAGAACACATGGCTACCACTGAAGCATATGCCACCTCAACCACGTCAGAGGTACCAGCTGAGCAGCACATGACACTAGAAACCGAATTAGATACACATGTAGGTGAGAATGTCATGGATATCTCATTTCATTACCAAGAATAGATAGGAAAATTAGTTAGGTCCAAGTCATTTTTACCTCGCTGATTTTCAGAGAATCGGAGTTTGCTGTTTTTAGCTTTGCAACTCTCTTTTGTATTTTTAGAATACTGCCCATGTGGCAAAAATAGTTACACTAGGAATAGAGAAGATTTTCCAAACTTAGAGGAACCGAAGTGCAAAAGGAGGTGGCCATCTGACAATGACCTTTTCATCCTCTGGGTTGTGGTTGTGATTCGAGGGAGTCCCCTCCTATGTTTGAGAGGCGTTTATTCAGCTGCTAGTAGCCCATGATCAAGCAACAGTATAAGGCATGGGATTGATGTTTAGTTTGAGAGCACACACACACGCAATAGACTCTGCACATTCGCACCCAAGGGGGTTCGTAGAAGTGTAGACAAAAGTAGACTGAGAACGGCATCCTCTTGTAGTCTTGTTTAGTTTGGTGTGTCGAGGAGTAGAGACAGGAAGTTGAAGGAGTAGCTACCAGAAGATTGTGTGCTTCTTCTCAGAGATTTGATTGACTATTTTTGTTTACAGAAACTTTGTCTATGACTTCTGAGGATTGCGTTTCATTGAATTCATACCCAATTGTGCATGGGAAGTTTTCCTATTGAGTGGCAATGATTGTCAGAAGCTGTGTAGTGTCCAAGTTCGTCTCATTCAGTGGAGCATACGGACTGACTGTGAGGTATAAATTCCCTGATACAGAATAGTCGAAGTAAAGACAAAAGAAGCTAGAAGTTGATTCTGTAATACTTTGGTTGAGTACCAAGCAGAAAACCGAAGGGTTAGACGATGAGAGTGTCAGCACATGTCTGAACTCTTGTAAAAGCTCATTTGATCAAAGAGACAATGGGTAATAATTAACTCCAGGATTGTCTCGAGAGGAAAACCTAAGATACACAGAAGCTGACGGATCGCTTCTTATCACACCAGAAGACGTCATCCTCAACAAGAAGACAATTAGACTGTAAGTATGTGTTTAGTCTTCTCTCTCATATTACTACAAGCAAGGATGACTTGTTAGTCAAGAACCGGACTAGAAGTCTATCGGAAGATTTGTTTCTCACTTTGTCCCTCTTTTATTATTTTCTCTTCTTTCCTTCTCTTCTCTTATCTTCCCATCTTCATTCTATCTTTTAACCGATTACTGAAGTCTTGTGTGAATATCAGTGGATGCGAGTGTAGTTGTAGTGCTGTCGGAAGATCATTTCAATAGGTAGAAGCTTGGGAAGGTTACAGCGGACATACACCATGTGATTGATCTAATCGATTGAGCATCCGTAAGAATAATTTGCTGTGTGCGTAGTAGTTGACATCTACAAAGCCGTGGTAGTGTTCTAAGGGTGTCAAAAGTTGAGTGGCACCACCAGAAGACGAGATTTACTTCTGGAAGCTAACGTGAGAAGCTTGGAAGCCTAACAAGGGACCAATAATTGTCTTTCTTGTCTTCTCAATGTAGATTTGTGTCGTATTTGGAGTAGTAGTTGTGTATTATGATCCAGAGTATCTTTTGAGGGTCTGGAAGCTGTGTGGTTGTGTGGATTAAAAGGAACTTCTGGACAAAACCAATGTGTTTGTGAGTTTGGACAGATCTTAGAACTAGGGACAGTGTAATTAGTGTAAATATTCTTTGAGAACATAATCTTTTATGTTACAATGGTGTAAAGGATAAATCCTCAGACATTACAGAAGACCTGTCACTTGAAACTCTCTTCAGAACCTTCTCGCACCCAATATCAAAATCCTATTGAGGTCCACTCTCACCCTTCTTGATAGCCTCACGATACTTTTTGGCTCGTCTTGTGAAGTCAACGAACTCGTGAGGTTATATCTCCAAAAGTGTTTTCAGTTTTGCATTGTGGCGTTTGGGTTGCACAATATTCGTCTCGTCTGAGTGCATATCTTTCATCCAGGTAGCTCTATTTGACTTCTCTTTCTGCAAGATTTAATTCTCGATTCGAACATGTCAGTCGTATCATAAAACATACAAACTTAACAAGTGAGGTATATGACAATAGTCAATACATACCATCAGTCTCTCAACGACTAGGAAATATTGGTGCAATCTTGTTTCTGATGCGAACGGATCATTGTTGTGATCGTCTTTGTCCAAGATTTACAATCGACTTGTTGGACAAAACAAATGGATATAACATCCACTATTTTAGCCCGCTCGGATTCTTTCTACATGTAGCATTTTCTTTCTCGAGATTTAACATCTCCTTCACTCAAGTTCTTCTATCAAGATAGTTATGGGTCTCCATGACCAAAAGTTATGTGTAACTTAGTGTTACTTGAATAACCCTTCTTCTAGATGAACTACTTGTGGAAATACTCGACTTGCTGCATAAATGTATATTTATGCCAAACATCTGAATATGTAATGTCATCATGCGCAAAAAGTGATGCTTATGATTGCGTGAATCTAGAGCATACGATACAATTATAAGTTTGAACTGTGGATAACAACTTGGATATTGGTTCACCAATTCCATCATCACGAGTGCTGTCGTGTTGTGACACTACTCATATGGAATTTAGCATAGAACTTGTATTGTGTTTATTTTCTATGTTTCATGAAATTTTCAAGTAATTCGTCTAATAACATATTAGGTGTCATGTTCAAGATTATCTGGGGATGTGAGATCACACGATAATGAGACGTGCCAGCTCAACGATCCGTGGACCTTTGGATGAATGACTCTTGTTGTCAAATTTGGGTATAAGATAGAGGATCGAGGATTCTTGGAGGACATTCTTTCTTGCGTGGTGTTTCGTAAGTGTTTCTTAATGTCTTACATGAAAGGTGAGGAGCTGCGAGAGTTTTATTTATGGATGGAGGATTGATCCGAGTTCTATATCTTTCATTTCTGGATTTGTTTCATATCAAACTTCACTACATCCATCATGATCACTTTCGACAGTGGTTCGTTGCATACTTTGGTGAAAAAATCATGAGGAAGGTGATGAACTTGTCTACTCTGGTGATTTTGCCGATCGTCATATACTTGGTTTCATATCGTCCCACTTCTCAAGGAGAGAAGTGGGACTTGATTGTGTACATCCTACTTTGATGGGTGAATGGACATGAACTTTTCAGCCAACTTCTTTTCAATGTCTGGATTGATATTTGATGTCATTATCGATCGAAGATCAATCATTATGTTGTGTGGATCGCTAAGAACTTTGGTGAGGAATATTGTAATCAAGTGATGGCTTCCTCATTTCTTTTTGTCATACTTTTCATCATAAATCAAGGTCATTATCTTGATTTTGTATTGAATATCGTATATTTTCGTGTCATTTTTATCTCTATCATTTTGCGAGGATGATTATCATATGTTAAAGTTGGGGTCGAAAGTATTTTAGTTCAAGCTTTGAAGGTGTAAGAGTATTTTAGAGTTACAACTCGATCTAGAATGTCAAGTAAAAGATCAATTGATCTCCAATCTTCTTTCTCATTAATCTATTTTTGACCAATCATGTTCATCCAAGTTCTAAGGACAGTTTTGAGATCTCGGAAGTCTTCCCAAGGGTCATTTAGGAAGTATGAGGTCTGGTTGGAAAGCTCTCGAGCTGGGCTACAATCTGGAAGGAAAGATCAATCAGTTTGGAACTTTTAGAGTGGAGTTCTGAAAGTTCAAAATCATACTCTTCAACTGAAGGAAGAATACTCTCTAGAGGATGTCGATAGAGTGATTAAGAAGTCATTCATGAAGTGGGTGAACGAACCTAACAAAGGATTGGTTGTCACAAAATTGTTTCGAGAGTTTGAGAGATAGTTTCTTCAACTTTGCGGATGGAGAGGCTCACACTTGAGAATGATAAAGTGGAGCTATTCCAACTATCATCCAACAGTGACCTACCAAGGAGTTGGAGTTGCTTCTAGAAAATAAGACGAAGGACAACTAGCTTATAGCTGATTGGAAAAAGATTTTTGAAGCAATTGGTATTCTTACCAAGAGAGAGTACCTGAGAACGAAGGTGCTATCAAATCATGGAGTTAGATTACCACTATGGTAGTACCACGGAACAACTGACAGTACATCTACCTATTGCTCCATCTCATAATATTCCTATTTCTATAAGTGTTCCACAATAAAGAGATACTATGAAAAGTTGGTGGAAGAGATGAGGGACTTGCAGATCAAGTTAGCAAGGTTGGAAGAGAAGGGAGGAGCACATGATACTAGACATATCCCTAAGCAAAGTTATGTACGAAGATACATTTGGTGTGATAGGGCTAATGATGCTCAAAAAGAGTGTGGTGATTTTGTCAATACTCTACGAGATGAAGTAGTCTACTGGAAGGAAGAGAAGATTGCTTTGAAAGATAGTGAAAAGATTCTCAGAATCAACTTTGAGAAAAGAGGAATGAAGCATGTATTGGAGGAATATCTATCACATCATGTTGCTGCATCAGTAGAAGCTGATACATATGCAGTTGAGGTAGTAAGAGAGAGAAGTGCTTCTAGGAAGTATGGACATACTCTTGACATGTGGAGTCATGCTATGATCACAATTGAAGAGAAAATGATTAGAGAGGAGTTGCTGAAGACAACAACAACGATTAGACGTGCTACTAGATGAGATGATCCAACAGATATTATGCTTATTTGACCAAGAGCTAACATGAGGTTCTTTTGGAGGAGAAGCACAGAGGCGATGATGTTGAATCCTAACGAAGAGAGAGTAGCTCCCACGAGGTAAACAAGATGGGAGAAGTTCAAAACGAAGACTATGCTTATACGAGAGGAGACTATGGAAGAAATCTTATCCTCTACTCTTGAAAAATCAGAGAAGAGCAAAGATAAGGAGAAGGACAAATCTCCTTTGTATAAACTTCAGTATGATATTGAAGTTGCTATAAATATAAAGAGATTACTAGAGAATAGAGTACTCAATGCCAAGATTGAGTTTACCTTGCGAGAGGTTCTTAAGATTACCAAGAAGGAGTTTTTTTTTTGTTTGATATCATCAAACAAAAAAGACATTTGGTAAGAGAAACGTTGTGGTCAATGCATTAGACACAAGAATATTAGAAGAAGAATAGCTAGAACTAGCTCAATGTTGCATCAATTGTAGGTTCGATTTGAGATGACATTGATTACAAGATCTTTAGTTATTACACTCGAGGATTTTGAGCTAGAGTTACCACAGACGTCTTAGTGAAGGTTGGAGAGATGATAGATCCGGTGGTTGTTTCCATTGATAGTAGATATGAGATAATTGTTGTCTTTAGTGATCTATTGATACAGATCATGGTTGGATGATCATGACAACGAATACACGCGAGGAGAACTCTATGGTGCTTGTCCAGATGTAAGAGATATAGTTACAGAACAAATATTTGTTGTTCATAATATTACTTCGTATCTGATGATTCTTGGACAATCATACATTACGACTATAAGGATGGAGATCAAGGTGTTGGATGATGGATATGCTTATGCTCGGATTAGAAATTGAGACGCAATGCAGTTCTTGAATGTACCTCCTAATCATGAACGTAATCGAGAATACTTACAGAGTGATTCTCTACCTAGAGTCATTGAAGAGTTCAAGGATTTTTACACAAGGTCACTATAGAACGAGAGTATAGTGTTTCTATACACAAAAGAAGGTACTCTCGCTAGCGGAGGGAAGTGTCTTTTGTACAAGAGTTGTTGGACTTTTTGAGAATGGATTTGTTTTATATACACAACTTGTTGATATATGGAAGTGGGAGCAGAAGGCTGTGGAAAGAGTTAAAAAAGACCTAAAAGGAGTAGGTGTGTTTGATGAAGAATAAGATGTTTACATGGAGATGGGATTAGAGGATCCTTTGGATGAGCTTACCAAGATTGAGAAAGGGAGTGAAGATCAACTCGTGGAAATAAATTCGATAGAGCGCTACTCGATCATTGAGTCATTTCAGAAACTTGAAGTTAAGGTTGAAATCAGATACAAAACGGTGATACAAAAGTTAAGCTTATAGCTCAACCTTTACCTGGTGATTTCAACCACCAATTAGGTCAAAGTATTCAACAGAGCTACTGCTTGACAAAATTCCTGGAGTGGTGGAGAGTTCATGTCAAAACTTAGACTGGCCAGTTCACTCTATGGTAAAGATATGGCGCTCCACTGCAAGGACTGCTTACCAGACAAAAGACCTTTGGAAGAGGATTCGAATATCTTGTCGAGAGATAAGTTCATAGAGCTCATAGAGAATCGTCGTTGTTGATCTTCGTGCATGTCCGACAAGGATTTTTGTAAAGCTCGTTTAAGAGCTTGTCTCTCCACCCATTTTAGGAACAACCTCAATGAGTAATCAAGCATGAGCTCATGCTTGATTACTGCTGTTTGAGTATCCACAAGAACAATTTACATCATTACACTTCGCTTCAAAAGGTTTTAATGAAGAAGCTTGTTTTGTAAAGCTAGGAAGCTCGCACAGCTGCTTACATGACTCTGAAACTCAAGAAGCTTCAGTTATATTTGTAAGCTAGAAATTTCCTGGGGGAAAAGCGTAATAGATATTGGGATTTCTCCAAAGTGAACAATTATCACATATAGCCATTCTTCTTTTATTTTCTTCTTTATATTCATCTTCTTTTGGGTACATTACTCTCTACAGTTCTCCACTGGGGAGAAGTCAGGTTGTCAATATCCTTCTCCACGGCCTTGTATAGTGAATTTCGTTTTCTCTTATCAGAGAAGGTGTAAATGTTGTAAACATATATTATAATAATTTGTTGTTAAATTATAAAAATTAAATTATTTATAAATAATATATATTAACCAATCTCGGAGTAGTCACTGATCCGAATATACACCATAAGTGGAATTCGGGCTGATGCATTACTGAGAGCATTACTGGGAGGATAAGTGCGAAACATAATTCTCTAAACACGTCATTCTATGAGGACACTTAATTTATGTTCTAATCCTTCCCGTCGGAAGAGATAGAACATAAATTAAGTGTACATCTCATGTGCACTATAGATGAGATGAATATCCTCCAATAAGAAAGCCACTAGCCTTGGTGTAAACTTCCTTGCATATTTATTTATTCAACCTTTTCATCTTCAAATGGAGAGGATTGCATGCTCATTACTTTATTACTTATCTTTCATGATAAGAAGGGTTAAATAATAAATTAATGTTCACTAAAAGTCAATATTTTACTAGTACTCATGGACTCAGTTTTAAGTGCCTTTTGTGTTCTCTGCTTATGGGTTAAGTCCGTATGAAGACGTGACTCTCGGTTCATTTTACATTTAGACTGAATTAAATTTATCTTAATATATAACTTTAATATATATAGCTTTGCTATATATCTCTACTAAAATCAAAAAATAGCAGAGGCAGTACAAGAAAACGATAGTACAAGAGACCGCGTCAAGCCAAAATCAGAACCTCCAAAAATTATATGAGTCATGTATTAGATGTCATGAGTATTAGAGGTGTGATTAAGTAAATCTCTGCTTCTTTTTACCTTATTCCCGTACTTTAATTTGTACTTACATGCAAAATTAGTTTTTAGAATATTACGAATCTAAACTATATATTCTTTGATTTTCATGATTTCTTAATCTAGATAGAATGTATATTATGATTTCTTCAGAAAATTGACAAATGAGAAATTGACAAAATATTTACTAGAATCTGTCATAATCTCATACAAAATATTTAACCTGTCATGAGTATTAACCTTGTTATTTAAGTTTACCCCCTGCTTAGCGGGAAGATGAACTTAAGACGAATTTTTGGGAAAAAGAAGCCGACTGCTTCCGGAAGTCAGAAGACACCATGTGAGTCTTCTAGGGGAGGACCGTGACTGTAACTGCCTGAGACACCAACCTAGTACCAACAAGATGACACAATAGGTATTTGGTGGACATAAAGGACAACCACCTACGTAGTAGGTAGGGCCAGGACTGACATGGCACTTATTTTAAATGCGTGCAATAGGGGAGTAGACAAAGAAACTACCAAATCAGAGAAGAGATACAAAATCGTCATGTCTTTTGTTCCTTTCTCCTACTCAATTTCAAACCCACATGGAGGAAGACATCAGAGGTGCGTGATGAGGAATTGCATTAAGAGATTGTGAGGATGATCATCTTACAACATGAAGAGAGCTCGAAGTAGAAGCAGACAGAATTTCTCAAGGATCGTAAGAATTGAAACTCTGGAACTGAAGATTGGGGCTTCAGGCTACAAGTAGTAGAGCTCAAAGAATTATGCGAAGGTAGGTTCTTAGCAAGGAGAAGTCGCTCGTGAGTTGACAACAATTGAAGCAATCACAACAGAATGTGCGCAAGAGATATTTGGAGATCGAGTAGAAGTGTAGCACATCGACGTCATCATATTCCGAGGTTCTTCTCACTTCT
Organism: Asterella californica; assembly: GCA_036924285.1. Lineage (NCBI taxonomy): Eukaryota > Viridiplantae > Streptophyta > Marchantiopsida > Marchantiales > Aytoniaceae > Asterella > Asterella californica. The sequence goes on along the minus strand of JAYKYS010000006.1, from coordinate 23,851,380 downwards.
TTTATCTTTCCATCACCTTACCTCCTTTCTGTTCTTACGATTTCTTCTTCTTCGGTTGCTTGCATGAAGCTTGCCTACTCCCTCCCTCTTCTCTAGAATTTCCCATGAGTAGATTGCAAGCAGAAGTGCTATCCAAATTTTGACAGCCTTCTTCCAAATCTCACTTCTCAAAAATCGAATTTGATCTTCCCCCCTCTATCCTATAAACTCTTTGTTTCTGCCATCCATTCCCTACCCCATTGTACTTCTGTCCTTAAAATCCATGGATATAAGAGTTGTTTCAAGTCTCAACATTTCCAGAAGCTGAATTTCAAATTCACATCAAGTAGTATGGATTTGATTTGAATTGCGAGAATCTTGATGTGAATCTAGAGTGGAATTGTGAGTTGGTAATTATCAAGAAGCATGAAATTGAGATTCAACCTAGTGCCTCCCAAGCTTCTTGTCTTCCCAAATGCACATCTTCCTAGAGAGCTAGAAGATTGAAAAGGTTGGCAGAATGCGTGAAAAGATGTGAGGGTCCTCCATGGGTCTCTTTTGTCTGACCCATAGCAGCATGTTCCTTCTTCTTTCAACCTTATGTGAAAATTTTGAGGAGTCTTGCTGGCAAAATCTGGAGAGCGGTGTCAAGAGTCATGTCTTTCAAGCTTTTTTGGAGAGTATATGCGAGATGAAGAGTCAAAAGATAGAGTGCGAATGTTTAGTGTCTGTTGTGAGATTAGAACTGCGTTCATGAAACCAGAAGACAAGTGAGACCATTGATAGAAAGCCTAGATGCAGGGAAGTCTTCTGAAGACGTCATTTATCCAAAAGTTGTCCCTGAAGTCTTCCTGGAGGTCATTGTCACCGCAGGAGCTCTCAAACTTCTCCTGACCGTTTCATAGGATTCTCTTCTCGGATACTTCTTCCTCTTTTGTGAGGAAGAAAGATGAATTGCAAGATGGATTGTCTTCTTAGGAATCCATGTTATGCCTTGCTTAGTTAGAATTGCGTAGATATAGATTAAAAGATGTGATGCAATCAGGAAGTTCTTTAAGAATTCTAGAAGACAGAATAGGAAGATTGAACTTGTCTTCTGAGAGTGAAAATTGAATTGTGAAGGCCTCGTAAGGATTGAGCCTTAGGCTCACAACAAGCATGTATTGTATAGTGTATTAGAAGTTTCGGAATCACTACTATGTATCCCCAAGATCTTGTGTTACACCAAGCGGAACTGAGCACGGCCAAACCTTTCATCAAGGAGTTGGGCCTCGACTTCTTCAGTTGGAATTGGAATCTTACGGATCAAGGTTTGTTGCAAGAGATATGGGCAGTCCTATCTCTCCGAAACTGTGTACCTACCAAGGCAGGAGTGGCTAGAGGAAGACCAGCACTATGGACGGTGGAGTAGTGGAAGAGAGCGTTCCATCGACTCGAATTTGAGAACAGAGGTTATGAGCTAGAGAAGGATAAAATTCCTCCAATCATTTCAAGAAAATGGTATGTACTTGGAAGTACTACTCGTCTCTTCCTGGAAAATAGACATGGAAAAAATGGTTGGAAAGTAGAAGTCTTCTGGGAGCCGAAGAAACGACTTCTGGGAAGCTTTACCTTCACCTTTTTCAGAAGGGGAAAGCTCAGAAGGTCAAATACCTAAGAGATCAGGATGTGGAATTCTTTAAAACCGTCTGGGTAGGAGAAGTCGTCAGTTGAAGCATTTTCTTCCATATGTACATAAAGAGCTAGCTTATTTGGGCATTCCAGCAGGAGGACACCTCACCGCCTTTTTCTACTACATGTATGTGTCTCAAGGGGACTTGAAGGAGGCTCAGTTGGTCAAGTATGAGCCAGTGAGACAAGAAGAAGTGGAGGAGGAGACTTCAGAGGAGGAGGGCTTGGCGGGTACTATGTCTTCCTCTCCAATTTCAGTGTCTAAGAGAGGACCAAGCACAACCTCGAGGAAGATCACCAGCTAGACAGTTGATCCCAATGACACAGGAGACGCATCGAGGAGAATGGGACCTAGGAATGTTTCTAAGACAAGCACTTCTTATCCCACCATCCACTCCAAGTATGAGTCAGAGTCTCAAGAAGACACCCTTGGTACTAGGTTCACCAGAAAATCTATGAAAAGTTGGTGAAAGAGATAAAGGACTTGCAGATCAAGTTAGCAAGGTTGGAAGAGAAGGGAGGAGCACATGATATCAGACCTACCCCTAAGCAAGGTTATGTACGAAGATACATTTGGTGTGATAGGACTAATCATGCTCGAAAAGAGTGTGGTGATTTTGTCAATACTCTACGAGATGAAGTAGTCTACTGGAAGGAAGAGAAGATTGCTTTGAAAGATAATGAAGAGATTCTCATAACCAACTTTGAGAAAAGAGGAATGAAGCATGTATTGGAGGAATATCTATCACATCATGTTGCTGCATCAGTAGAAGCTGATACATATGCAGTTGAGGTAGTAGGAGAGAGAAGTGCTTCTAGGAAGCATGGACATACTCTTGACATGTGGAGTCATGCTATGATCACAATTGAAGAGAAAATGATTAGAGAGGAGTTGTTGAAGCCAACAACAACGATTAGACGTGCTACTAGATGAGATGATCCAATAGATATTATGTATGTATATGCTTATTTGACCAAGAGCTAACATGAGGTTGTTTTGGAGGAGAAGCACAGAGGAGATGATGTTGATCTTAATGAAGAGAGAGTAGCTCCCACGAGGCTAACAAGATGAGAGAAGTTCAAAACGAAGACTATGCTTATACGAGAGGAGACTATGGAAGAGATCTTATCCTCTACTCTTGAACAATCAGAGAAGAGCAAAGATAAGGAGAAGGACAAATCTCCTTTGTATAAACTTCAGTATGATATTGAAGCTGCTATAGATATGAAGGGGGTACTAGAGAAGAGAGTACTCAATGCCAAGATTGAGTTTACCTTGCGAGAGGTTCTTATGATTACCAAGAAGGAGTTTCCTTTTTGTTTGACATCATCAAACAAAAAGACAATTGGTAAGAGAAAATGTTGTGGCCTGCATTAGACACAAGAATATTAGAAGAAGAATAGCTAGAACTAGCTCAATGTTGCATCAATTGTAGGTTCGATCTGATATGACATTGATTACAAGATCTTTAGTCATTACACTAGAGGATATTGAGCTAGAGTTACCACAGAAGTCTTAGTGAAGGTTGGAGAGATGACAGATCCGGTGGTTGTTCTCATTGATAGTAGATATGAGATAATTGTTGTCTTTAGTGATCTATTGATACAGATCATGGTTGGATGATCATGACAATGAATACACGCGAGGAGAACTCTATGGTGCTTGTCCAGATGTAAGAGATATAGTTACAAAACAAATATTTGTTGTTCATAATGTTCTTCGTATCTGATGATTCTTGGACAATCATACATTATGACTATAAGGATGGAGATCAAGGTGTTGGATGATCGATATGCTTATGCTCGGATTAGAAGTCGAGACGCAATGCAGTTCTTAATTGTATCTCCTAACCATGAACGTAATCGAGAATACTTACGGAGTGGTTCTCTACCTAGAGTCATTGAAGAGTTCAAGGAGTTTTACACATGGTCACTATAGAACGAGAGTATAGTGTTATCTATACACAAAAGAAGATACTCTCACTAGCGGAGGGAAGTGTCTTTTGTACAAGAGTTGTGGGACTTTTTGAGAATGGATTTGTTTTATATACACAACTTGTTGATATATGGAAGTGGGAGCAGAAGGCTATGGAAAGAGATAAAAAAGACCTAAAAGGAGTAGGTGTGCTTGATGAAGAATAAGATGTTTACATGGAGATGGGATTAGAGGATCCTTTGGATGAGCTTACCAAGATTGAGAAAGGGAGTGAAGATCAACTGGTGAAAATAAATTCGATAGAGCGCTACTCGATCATTGAGTCATTTCCGAAACTTGAAGTCAAGGTTGAAATCAGATACAAAAAGGGGATACAAAAGTTAAGCTTATAGCTCAACCTTTACCTGGTGATTTCAACCACCAATGAGATAAAAGTATTCAATAGAGCTATTGCCTGACAAAAAAATTTCCTCTATATTACCGAGTGGTGGAGAGTTCATGTCAAAACTTAGACTGGCCAGTTCACTCTATGGTAAAGATATGGTGCTCCACTGCACGGACTGCTTACCAAACGAAAGACCTTTGGAAGAGGATTCAAATATCTTGTCGAGAGATAAGTTCATAGAGCTCATAGAGAATCGTCGTTGTTGATCTTCGTGCATGTCCGACAAGGATTTTTGTAAAGCTCGTTTAAGAGCTTGTCTCTCCACCCATTTTAGGAACAACGGCACGTCCTCCATTGCCCTTTCTTTATCTCTCTTCCTCAAGGAGCTACCGCTTGAGATGACCTACTAGGAACACGAATAGAAGAAGAGGAGCCAGATCTTCTATGACAAGTGTCATGACAGGTTGAGGAGCTGTGAGACCAAGATGAGGAAGGTACTTCGTGATATCTACTCCGGGGTCAAAAAATATGCATCTTGTAAATGTCATCTTAACAATCTCGCGCTCGGATAACTTAAATTGTGGATTTTTTGAAACAAAATCCTTGATTATCTGCCACGACGTTCATTCTCAAGATCAAGCGCAGACGCAAACAACAGAACCATAATGGACTTGTGCTAGGTTGTGAACGCTACGAGGAGGACTTAACGGCTTGCTCGGGAAGTCAGGAACATATGAACCCTAAGTGGTTCTCTAGACCTAGGTTGAAATGTTAGGTTAAAACGTAGATGTCTATCTCAAGATGACTCCAGACGAATGCTGACCTAAGAGAGCAAGTCTTAAAATGGATAGAAATGCAAGTTTGAGACGTGGGTCCAAGATGTGAGACCAAGATGTTGGTCTGGACGTTGGTTTGAACCACAAGATCCCAGTCTGAGGCTAGACCACAGTTTCTCAAAAAACTGCTAAGTGTTGGAGCTCCGGTGACGTTTTGGATCGTGTACGAAGCTCCACGTAAGATCTCGAGGCATGTAAGGTGTGATTGGAAAGATCTCGACAAGTGCTTTCTAGTGATACTAAGAACTCATCGAGTTGACATCCAGGCTTAGAATTATGACCGATGTTGTGATCAAATTGTGATATAATTTTTAGGGACCAAAGAGGAAGACGGAGCCGCCGATCCCCCAAAAATATATATGAAGAGGCTCGATGCTTGGGTGGATCAAGATGAGTCATCCGAACCCAAAGTTCGAGAGGTAGATTCTAGAGACATGAGGTGATGGTTGGATCAGCACCAAGACGTGTTTCGGTCTTGACTTAGACGTCTAGACTTAAGAACGATCGAAGGGCTAGACAAGACTAAGAAACAAGACGGCTGGTTAGATCATCGCTCGAAAGCTTGAACCCAGACGGACATCACGGACGGTTGGACCTTGGACTTTATGAGAAGTCTGTCCCAAGTCATGTTGTGACTTGCTCATGTTTTGAGATTGACTTAGCCGGGTCTAGGTCGAGACTTAAGGAATGTTGAGCTTGACAGTTAGGGAGATGGTCTGGCTCCGGTCCAGACCAAACGAGATAAAGATAAGTGGTGCATGAACTCTAACGTGTGATTGTGATTTGCATGTTAGAGTTATGAGTTTCGTGACTTATTGAGCAAGAGTTTCCGCTTGCACAACAAGAGGATAGGTGCGCAAAAAGTGATATCAGAGCCGACCATTCGGTGAGTAAGAACTCAAGGTAGCGGGCTGAAGGCCGGACGTTTGAGGAGGGACGTGAGATACGAAGCGGATCAACATTTATAGGTGAGCACTTGGAGCAATGATCGATGTAGGACATAGTTCTAAGAGAAAGATCAAGTTTCTGGAAGCATTTCATTCACAATACATGTTCTATGCAAAGTTTTAACTCATCAATGGTTACTTATCTTTTGTTCCTGCTCAATGTAATGTGCGAATAGTTGGTTGCGCGAAAAGAGTTGACGCTACGGTACTTCAGAAAGAGCCTTCGAACATCAGGTAGGGACTACGATTGTTCCTTAAATCTTACACTCTATGTACATGCCGGTGACCGAACATATAGTCGACCGACATCCTTAGACTCTAGTGTTGCTGCTATAGTGCTTTGACCACCATCATATAAGTTGCGTGTTTTGCGATGAGGACCCATGTCCTTGGAATAAATAATTTCTTACTTTTCTAAAATCACTCCGTATGCAAATTTTCCTATATATGTGTATGGTCAAAAAAAGAATTATTCAGTACGTCGCGAAGGTACTACGGTGTCTTTCACAAAAGGAAAGGAACCAAGGCGGTTGCTCTGATTGGCCCGAGTGGAATGTCTGTCAGCGCATTAATTTCCTCTCCGAACAGACATCTGAACTTGGCTTGGATGATAATAATGCATAATGCACGGGTGACACAAGAGCATTTTCGGTGAATATGCATCCAAACTCTCCTTTCGGTTCAGAGAAGAAAAAAGATAAGCTATAAGAACGGCAGTTAAAATTCACTAGATCATTGGTTCTAAGATTACTTTATAGCCTCTATGGCTATACTAATATTAAGTATGTGACAGATTTAATTGAAGTATGTGACATAATTTAGGTTTCGCAGATTATGTCACATCATTAGTTTAAAACGGGTAAGGTTGCATAAGTGAGAATTAGGACTGTGCAGAACTGTGGCAGTGAATCGGAAGACTGGAAGAACCGTCTTAATTTTTTTTAGAATATAAAGTTCCATGGAGTACACGTACAACAAAAAAAGGATCATAACCCATAAGTTTAACGTGAAGAGATAACCTCCCGGGAGTACAAGTGCAAGACTGTCAAAGCCTTCACATTCATCAATCATAAGATAATTATTTATTTAAGCGTTAATCTATTACCTAACCCTTCCCAACTGAAGGGTTAGGTAATAAATTAACGTTAACATATTTGCATAAATTAACGTTAACATATGGAGGAGGTGAATATGCATGTGTTCTTTTACTTTTTCGGTGAATATACATATACTCATCTCAAGTCTCTTCACGACGGGGAGAAAGGAGTGGCTGTAGAATCTAGGAAGGGGATAGGAGAGATTAGAGTGAATTTTTTGTTTCAACTTTTGGTTCACACTTTTGTTTCGAAGAAGATGTATGAAATGTAAGATTATGTAAGAAAATTTATTTCAACTACTTGTTATTTTTACGAGGTTAAACAGCCCGAGCTAATAGATTTTTTGTTATAAATGTACAAATATTTATTCTAAACATGATGGTTAGATTGGTATGGTGAAAACTTACGGGCACACGGGCTACTACATGGACAGTTCTGCAGTTTTTGTAGAGACCCATAAGAAATTTTTTTTTTAGGATCTACAAATCTATATATATATATATCTATCTTTGTATATAAAAATCAATTAGTTTTGTTATTTAGTTTAATTTATGTAAAACCCCTCATTTATGGGAAGATTTGTCCATAAGTTAAACATGCGTGCATATTGCGTCCTCCTCCATCCGAAAATGGAGGAGGTGAAATTATGTGTCGGTGAATGTGACAACGCCTACTTTAAGAAGTTATTCGACATTGAGGCTGAGAAGATTTTTAAAGATTCAAGAAGCTTGTTTTGTAAAGCTAGGAAGCTCCAGCTGCTTACATGACTCTGAAACTCAAGAAGCTTCAGTTATATTTGTAAGCTAGAAATTTCCTGGGGGAAAAGCGTAATAGATATTGGGATTTCTCCAAAGTGAACAATCACCACATATAGCCATTCTTCTTTTATTTTCTCCTTTATATTCATCTTCTTTTGGGTACATTACTCTCTACAGTTCTCCGCTGGGGAGAAGTCAGTTTGTCAATATCCTTCCCCACGGCCTTGTATAGTGAATTTCGTTTTCTCTTATCAGAGAATGTGTAAATCTTACAAAAATATATTATAATAAATTGTTATAAAATTATAAAAATTTAATTATTTATAAATAATATGTATTAACCAATCTCAGAGTAGTCACTGATCCGGATAAACACCATAAGTGGAATCCGGGCTGATGCATTATTGAGAGCATTACTGGGAGAATAAGTGCGAAACATAATTCTCAAAACACGCCATTCTATGAGGACACTTAATTTATGTTCTAACTCTTCCCGTCGAAAGAGATCGAACATAAATTAAGTGTACATTTCATGTGCACTGTACATGAGGTGAATATTCTCCAATAAGAAAGCCACTAACCTTGGTGTAAACTTCCTTGCATATTTATTTATTCAACTTTTTCATCTTCAAATGGAGAGGATTGCATGCTCATTACTTTATTACTTATCTTTTCTGATAAGAAGGGTTAAATAATAAATTAATGTTCACTAAAAGTCAATATTTTACTAGTACTCATGGACTCAGTTTTAAGTGCGTTTGGTGTTCTCTGCTTATGGGTTAAGTCTGGATGAAGACGTGACTCTCGGTTCATTTTACATTTAGACTGGATTAAATTTTATCTTAGTATATAACTTTAATATATATAGCTTTGCTATATATATCTACTAAAAAAGTAAAAATCAAAAATAGCAGAGGCAGTACAAGAAAACGATAGTACAAGAGACCGCCTCAAGCCAAAATCAGAACCTCCAAAAATTATCCTCCCACACTCGATGCTTCAACCAATCTACTTTGTTTATTGTCTTTCTCGTTCCGCGCTTGTCGTCTTCTCGGGTCACATTGGTCGAACCACATTGGATATATATTTATTCAACCTCTTCCATCTTCGAAAGAAAAGAATTCACAATGGTTTAGTTTATCATAAACGAAGATTAATCTAATAGCGATTAAATTTGGCCCTGAAGTTCACGGATGATATCACTGCTCTTTTCGGTCTAGTTGCAACACTAGATTTACTCTTCTCTCCATGCTTGTTTTCTTCTTTCCCTGCTGCGTATATGCATGCTCGAATATGAATACGATGACCAAACTGCGTATGTACACTTTGCACGCATATTCACTCAAGAAAATCATTATGGATTTGCAAATCTAGAAAAATAATATCTATGTGAACAAATTGAGCAAATACCGCAAGTGACCTAAATTATGATGTACTTGAAATGATGATTTGCGGTAATCAATTTAGTGATAAATCCATGGTTGATCCTTAGCGAATCCCTGCGGTGACTCATCCAAGATAATATGGGGTTTCAAACCTAGAAACTGTTATTCTTCTAATACTCGTTCTAGTAAGTGATATAGTATATTTCTCTTGTGGATAGCACCGGATACTGTTTTCTTGGTTTGCCTTCCAGACTATTCTATTCATAATGATTCTTTTTTGTTAATAGAAATCTACTTGACTGCACATGCACATCTAGTACGATTGTAGTGGCTTGACACCTTATTCTAAACTTGTCACATCCATGTATTATCACTCAAGCCTGGTTCGATCGTTGTTAGAGAACAAAATTAAACGTTATTAATGTGTTTTGACCTGATCTGTCCAATGAGAGAACTGCATATATATTTTTGTCACGGCGGTTGTTTCTCCAGACCCCCCTAAACAATTTACATTCTGTGACAAAACTGTTCATAGTTTAATCATAGATCCGGAGCTTTATAATCCAGACTCAGTGCTCAGTAGTTCATTGTTTATAGGTTTAGTTTTCTCACTGCCAAGTGTTGAAATAACGTAATCTGGTTTGGTTCGTGTGAAGCTAATCCTATACTTCCTCTAAATAGTATTTCTATTCTTTCTATTTTAACATTGTTTCTTTTTGTCTATTCTGTATTATATTCTGACTATTCTAGACGTAAATCTTCTAGACGTTTCTTTTTTGGTTCTAAACTGTTTTGTTCTAAACTCTTGTTATGTCACCTTCAACGGGTTTTAGAACTGTTGTCTTCGAACTTTGGAAAAAATAAATCATTTCATTTTTCAAGTCTATTCTAAGTCTCACTGAGAACTAATCAATTCTAAGAATTTTTTTCCTCACTTAACGCTTGTCTTTTTCCTTCCCTGGGACGTTTGTACACTTTGGATGTATTCACCCATGTTCAGCATTGCTACTTTTCGGTTCTCGCTGGCTACTGCAAATATTGTTATCACGCCGTCTTTTGTAGCTGTACTAGCTGGGTCCCGAGACAGGACTGAAATAATACTTCATGCTTGCCGTTTATTTCTAATATTTTTATCACATACGGACTTGGAGTTACTATTATGGGATGAAAAACGTAAACATTTCAACAAGTGCCCTTTCTCCAGTCTCCAGTCTCCATTTTTCTCCTTTGCTGACAAGTGTTATTTTCTGCAGTGGAGGTCCAGCTCCAGTGTATTTCTCATGTTTTTAAGCTCTCGTTACGCAGTTGCTGTTATGCGGATGGGAATTGCTTCATCCGTTTGTACTCCTTTGGACGAACAGTGCGAAGAGTTTGCTACAAGACACTGACGTTGCGAACAGCAGCCATTTACTACGAGTAGAAAAAGTTACGCTGCGAAGAGCAGGCATTTATTACAAGTAGAGAAAGTCACGCTGCGAACAACATGAGTTTATTACAAGTAGAAAAAGTAACGCGGCGAACAGCATAGCTACTGCATACGGGAGAAAAATCACAGGAATGACAATTGTTGTTTTCATTTGAGAAGAGACACGAGTATGTACAAGCAGGACAACCCACTGTAGAATATGTACAGCATGTGACGATGTAACAGAACCGGGATCCAGTTGTCATTGACTGCTTCGAGAGATCCCTCCTCGAACCGAGCCTCCACCTGCAGCCTGAGTTGACGTTCCTGCAGGAAGAAACAAGACCGTAACATTGGACTATAAGATATAAGCGAGGTGGTATCAGTCGTCCGAGACGTTGTTTCAGCTGCTGAGTTTACGTGAGAACGAACAAGAGAGAAACTGAGCATGGAGAAACATGGCAGAAATATAAATAGTAAGAAAATTACCTTCAAACGCTCTGTTTGCCCCAAGATTACGCTCCAACGCACTACATATAGGCATGTATTCAGGTAAACCATCGACTTCTTCAAAGTTGAGCACCATCCTGCTTCTCTGGAGGGGAGAAGAAGCGGCCAGAATATACTCCTCCTCATCGTTGAGAAGGTCTGCGTCAGGTTGCTCTACTGTAAAGTAGCGGGCACGTGTTTGTGCAAAAACCACGTTGTCGATATCAGCTATAGTTATAGTTTCAGGACGAACTATTGTCTTCCACAGAGAATCACTTCTCGCCTTCTGGATGCCACATGCCATTAGCCATCTGCACGAAGGAGTATACTTACCTGATCTAATCATTGACCTCAGACAGGTTCTCAAACTGGAACCTAATGGATGTCTGCTTCTGTACTTATTAAACTGTAGTGCGCGCTGTAGAATATTGTTCTGATTCAACTCCACTCGGTTCTTTGTATCTGCAGCACCAAAAAGGGTAAAAAGCTCTTATCCATCTTGAAGCATACTGTCAGTAATAAGTTTCATGGAGGATTTATGGCGAGCCTCAACCTTGTCCTTCATGCAGTAGCCCACCATACCTACAAAGGTATGCAGACCTTTGTTAGTCAAAGCCTTGACACAAACTTCCCCTCCTACAGGTCTGTCGACTCCCTTCCACCCAAGAAGTAGCAGTAAACGTTGCTTAACCTGTAAAGTACTACTTGCTTCGACACAAATAACACCTTGTACATGCAGGTGCAGTAGGGATCCTCCTCTTTCGATGGACAGTAAACCGCTGTAGCACTCATCATGAAGGAAGTGACACAGAAGCGGCCAACACTTGTCTACATCAAGGTCGGTCCCTGTGCAATTGACAGTAACTGAAAGCTCAAGTCGTTTCGGGATGAGGACTCTACGTGTTCCTGTCGACAGAGGTGGTACCGTCTGAGCACGTGCTCATCTCAGTAGCATGTTCGAAAGGAAAGTGTTTGCAAGCAAATCTATAAACTTTCGGATCTACGTCGCGGCAGATACAGTGAATACAGTTTAAACGGTATACAGCTACAACAGTAGGTTTCAGAAGACGACGATCGTCGCAAAACTGGAGAAATTTCGGATATGAAAATAGGTTGCAGTTAGAATCGCGTAACACCATCCAAGCTCCCTCTGAATGGATATAGTGGAAGGGACCAACAACTGCTTGAAGACAAGTTTCAGGGATGGAGAACGACTTACAAATCAGAACATAGTCTAGGGCAGGAACTAAAAATTCGGACGGCACAGAAGTGTAATGAAAATCTACATAAACGTAAGACCTATCCCTATAGAGCTGAACATCCAAGAAAGACAGAGAAGTTTTGCAGTAAAGAGGATATGGGGGTAAACTGATAGGTCTCCGAAAATGATCGACAGGGCACGGTACAGATTGATGAGAGCAGACGGCCTCCAATGACTCAAAACTGATGTCTATAGAGTGAGATACGGGAGTAGACGGAGCAAGTTGATGAGAAGAAGTAAGTTGAGCAGCAGGAGTAGAGGGAATCGACAACATCTCGTCGGCAAGATCATCATTGGCTTTATCATCATCAACATCATCCGAACGGTCGCATACATCAACTACTACCTCGGACATAGCGAAGAGAATACAGGAAGCAACAGAAGGACCGTCGGCAACTTATCTTGTAGCATTCCGCAATGACGAGCAGGTTGTCGAGCAAGAGCAGGAGCAGCATGTCCACCCATGGTAGCAGGTCGTGGTCGTAGCAGCCCACCGAACGCTGTCACCGATCCTGCTGTCCACGAACGCGAAAAACAACATGTACCATGTCCAGCCATGACAGCAACCCGCTCTCTAAGCAGGAAGCAGAAGGAATAGTGGAGGAATCGGTGCCGAAACGAAACAAGGCGGAAAATAATTCTCACGTCGTTAAAGCAACCTCATTTCGATTTGAAAGCGATTCCACCAATTCGCTGTTAGCAACGAAAGAAGCCAACGTAGGAACCGAGCGGTAGGACCTGGAGACGAAGCGAGAACGAGCAGCAAAGCAGCAAACGGAAGAATGCAGGATCGAACGACGTGATGTCCGAGCGAAAGACGTTCTGCCAAACGGCTGCTGCAGAAGCGAGCAGCGACAAGTCCCGGTGAAATTCGCAACGAAACAAGCAGCAAACAAAACGATGGCAGAGAGCCATTCCCCTAAACGTACGTCGCTGCGAACCGAATGCCGTGTCGGTAAACACGGCCCGCAGAACTGAGCAACGGCAGCAGCGAAGTTTGGTTTAATGATGTTTACAGAGAAGTAAAGAAAGTAGGTTCTCTAACTGTTGAACGAGGTCTACAACTCCCCGCCTGACCTCAGAAGCTCCGCATTGACATTTATTTTCCAAGAAATCAACTTACCCACCTAATATATTATTGATTAGAGGTACGTTTATACGCGCGTCATACTATTCTCTTTAATGGGACGATTAGTCCTAAATGTACGGCGGCCAGTCTTAAAATCGCCGCCGTTTTCTTTGAGCAACGGCAGCACAATCGCCTGCCTGTACAAGGCCGTTGGGGTTCCCTATTCGGACTTGACTCCATCCCTCTTTACTTTGAGTTACTTGATACATCAAGTTAAGTAGGTCAAAATGTCATATCATCAAGAGAAAAGTGCATGTTAATCGTCAGCCATGTATTTGCACGAGAAATTTTGTTTGAAATATCTTTACAGTAGATTATCAATCTAAATTATTTTTTATTTATCTTAGTGTAATGTATTTACATAACAATAAACTTGCTGTTGCCGGTCAGAGATGCGATCAAGTAATATAAAGTTAAGAAGGGTGAGATCAAGTGCGACAAATGTATTAGAGGTGTGGTCAAGTAAATCTCTGCTTCTTTTTATCTTATTTCCGTACTTTTATTTGTACTTACATGCAAAATTATTTTTTAGAATATTACGAATCTAAACTATATATTCTTTGATTTTCATGATTTCTTAATCTAGATAGAATGTATATTATGATTTCCTCAGAAAACTGACAAACGAGAGATTGACAAAATATTTACTAGAAACTGTCATAATCTCATACAAAATATTTAAAACCTTTTGAAGCGAAGTGTAATGATGTAAAATGTTCTTGTCGATACTCAAACGGCAGTAATCAAGCATGAGCTCATGTCATAAGGAAACATCTTCAGAATGACATGATCCCATTACACTTACTTTCATGAATGAATTACTTCGGATTGTAATGTAAGAAAACTATTATCACAGTTATCCACCTATCATGTTTTCGTCTGGTTATGGTATTAGAAAGTTTATAAGGATCAAAATAAAAAATTTGTAGTCTGTATCAAAAGACATGTCCGCATATTACACTGCTGGTTGGAGTTACAATCCTCTTTAGAGAGTGTATTTTTATTGTTTTATAGAGAGCTTTAGCATGTGCAATCTACAGGAGAGCAATTGTAATAATTAATGTGATTTCTTGTGCATCAATTATATACAAGAGTTTTGGTGTACCACCGTCTGATATTTTAATACCGCTAGGTGACTTTAGAACTAGAGATCACATAACTTAGCTTCAAATTTCTCTCCTCTTCGTGGTGTTGTTTGGACCTTCGAGTCCTCAATCTCTTTGTTCTGCATGATAAGGTCTTCCCATCCATAAGTTCAATAAACCAATTGAGTGAGTTGGGTGTCAAGCCATAGAATCTGAAGTGCATAGTCTCATAGACTGAAAAAACGTCATAAAAGTCTGAGATAAAATGATCTTTTTTCTTCACATACATCAAGAGTTTCATCGACTTAGATCTTTCAATAAACTCTTGGATACACCACCAAGTTCTCCAAACCCATATTAACAATCTGGAAGATTTTTCATTCAAAACTTCTTTGATCAATGACTAGCACATAATTGAAAAGTTTTTGACAAGATAATCATCCATGGTATTGAATCATAGAACAAGACAAAGTTCCGAGATTACCAACTCATAAAAGTACACTTTTGTAACGTCTGTAATCAGCACCACTTGAAAGGTCAAGAATTTTAATCTCTTACAAATCCTTTTTATATAATCTCTAATTTTATCACAACCAATACTTCCATTGCAACGATCTCAAAAGACAAGTGACTCATTTTCTCTTCTTCTTAAAATTTACAACTGTTTCTTAAAGATTTGGATGTATCTTTGGATGAAGTGTAATAACAATAGAGTGTGATCTGTCTCTCAGTGTTCAACAGTATTGATAAGTCAAACTTTCAACGGTGTCATCAGTGTAAACTTGAACTCTTTGTTATTATGTTGATATGTTTTGAAATCATGACTAATTGGATAATAGGGCGTGTCAAAGCTAAAATGAAATATTTTCTAACGATAAAAATAGTAATGTATCCAAGGGCAGTTTTGTCTAGAGTAGTGTACAAGGAGGTGTTTTTGTATCGCTTTGGAAAAAAAGTTAGAGACGTCTATGACCGTTTATTGTGGGTGCTTTCGGAGATAATAGTAGAAAACATCTATGGCTTCTTGGCCTCGAGAGACTAATATTTTCCAAAAGTTCCAACTTTGACATGCCTTAATATCACATTTGACTCTTTTTTGTTAAGAGGTGGTTAGGTAGAATCTTTAGATATTTCTTTAATGTGCATTTAAACCACAAGTACCGTTATATTAGCGGTGGGAATTCTCATCTCTAATCAGTTTTAATCTTTGTTAAGTAAGCAAAAGAGAAAGGGCTTCAAAACGAGCCCATGATGAGCTCAGGAAGAATACGGACGACTTCAAAATTATCAAATGAATCCTGAGTCACCGAGAAGTATAGAAATAAAATCTTCTAAATTTTAAATTTTAAAATGTTCTATTACTCAGTATACTTTGTTATAATCACTTACCTCACTTATCATGATCCAGAGTGCTCTTTTGAGATAGGGAGCTCGGCTGGGGCTTCGGCCTCCCACACTTTGACCAGAGAAGAAAAAAGCTACAGTGAAAAAGATCCGTCGTGTGCGAAGTGAAGTCTTTTATACTCTTACTGGTGGTTTAACCTCTATCATATACCATCTATTATTTGTATACTTTAATGAGAACCCACCTCTCAGCAATTTACTTGATCGGACCTCCAAAACGAATCACGGACTTGATCGGACCCCTCTTATAATTCTCTTCTTGATCTGACCTCCAACCTGCAACAGCTCGTAAAGCAAGCAATCTTAGCAAGTAAGGCCCGTGTCTTTGTCGTCTGCCTTCTCCACTCCGAGCTGTACTATAACATGGCAGAGTTACCTGCTCGGCTGTTGCAGGTTGGGGGGTCCGATCAAGAAAGGAATTATAAGAGGAGTCCGACCAAGTCAGCGATTCGTTCTGGAGGTACGATCAAGTAAATTACTGCCCACCTCCTATATGCAGACCCAAATTATTTTTTTTATTTTTTAGAGGTATTCCCATACGTTTGGTATTCATTGCGTCTAGATTCGGTTACAGCCGTTGCACCAGATCTGGATTGTATGGGTCGAATAGAGCTCGGGACCTACTTCAAGTTCCGTTACCCCACCCACAGCATTTCTTATTTAACTGTACTACTTACTACTGTAGGTGGGTCCAGTACGATAACTTTAGTTACGGCTCAAAAGGACAGCAACGGAGCAACGTAACTTAAGTGATGACATTAATGAACCTTGTGGTAGATCTCAACACTCAAGATCGCAGATCTTGCTGGATGGCTGAACTGGATTCGGGGCTGGCGGCCACGGTGATGAAGTGGCTTCGAGTTTGGTCAAAAACCCGCACAGGCAAAAGCTCTAATTTGCTAATAAAATCTCTTCTCTTTCTGTTGGAAGAAACGGCGGCACACACACGCGCAATAACAAGACGAGGGAAGAAACTTGCTAATAAAATCCTTGACCATGGGTACAATTAATAGCTTGTGGCTAAACGACCAGAATTAAACAATGAACATCAGTCCTTCCCGTTTGCGGCGAGGGCACAAATGTACTGGTAACAAGCTTGGTAGTTACTGGTAACTACTGATGTCGGGGTTTAGCCCCGATGTTCTTCTCCCTTCGGGGTGATGGTTGCTTGGCCCTTCGGTCCCTCTTTCCCTTGTAAGGATTGAGGGGGTCTTCCCATCCGTTGGCTATTTATTGCGTCGCGTTTACTCCGACTGGTAACAAAGCTTCAAGATGCGAGTCATTTGCACACCCACTACTGCAAGGTTTTACAAAGGCAATGCACGGCGTTCGACGGGGGATTCTTGAGGAGTGTGACGAGTTTATTCTGAGGAAACTCGTGCCGCCCTGCAGAATTTTAATCAGTGAAGATGACGAAAATTTCGAGGAAGAATAGTGAGAGCAAGAGTAGGAACCATATTTCGGTGATGGGATCTTTTGAGGACCTTCAAGCTCACAGGGAACATGTATTGACGTTTTACAATGAAGAACTTCGGAGGGCGCAAGCGGTTGAAGTGAGACCTCACGTTCTGTACACGGCCGGTTCGAACAAGTTGACGGAGGTGATGAGGCAGATGGTGGACAATCCCGAGTGCAGTGATGTTACTTTCATGTGTGAAGATGGAGTGCGTGTTCACGCGTCTCGTATGTTATTAGTGGCAAAGTCGCCAGTTTTGAAAAAGTTAGTCAGCAATGGCATGGCAAAATCCAGACAATCAGAGATTGTACTTCCTGTAATCCCATCAGACGTTTTCCTTTTGGTACTGAAATTTTTGTACGCAGGGGAAGTGTGGTCGGAAGATCTCAAGTTGTCGGTGTCTCCAGACAAGGACTCCTTAGATGCTGGTTCTTGCCAGGATCATCTACCACCACAACCATTTGCTTTTGACTGGCCGTTTATGTTCAGGGTCATGAAATCTGCACGATTTCTGTTCTTGGATAGGCTGGAGTATGCTATCACCATTAGGTTATGGGCAGATATTCCTCGCCACATGTTTCATACAGAAGAAACTTTAGGCCAAGTCACTCAAAGACTAACGATATTGTGTAGTTTTATGACAGAACTGAGCGACATTCAAAACCCGGCAGGATCAGAGATTCGGCTTTTAGGCCAATATTTAGTTAAGATAATGATGGAGCACGACTTGAACATCGTTCACCTCCGAAATCTGTCGGAAGAAGCCATGCATTTCTATCTGTACAACACGCAGGATCATGGGAAGGATGTGAAGGATAAAACTTGGAAACTCTCTTTCCGCGAGTACATAAGGTTTTGGCAACTGGTTATTTGGGACATTTTCTCAGATATGGAAATCGGCCATCGATATACCGAAGCTATAACTGTAGCGTTACCGGAACCTAAAGTAGCAGCTACTATCCTCATGAAATTCGAGGAACAGAAGCGGTTCTCCGACGACCTGCCCAGGGACGTCTCTAAACATCGGCAGATAGTTGCAGAGAAGATACAGAAACAAAGGTTTTGGAAGATGAAACAGATGATCAATTTCGTGTGTATTCATCCCGAGCTGCTCATGGAGGTCCTGGAACCTTTGCACATTCTACCTGCAGAACAGCTTGCGTTTGTCTACAAGGAACAACTAGCGAGAGCTTCCAGACGGCTAAGAAATTCCCAGGAGGAGTTGAGGACTGAAAACAAATGCCAATGGCAGCACAGAGAAGGCGATAAGTATAGCATAACCATCGATAACAAGTTTAGCTTACGGGGGAAGGAAGATTCACCAGGTGTGCTTCTTGTGGCGAATGCAGCTATGTGGTCTCACTCTGTTTGTGAGTGGAAGATCGTACAGCACTTACGACCCAGTGCGTATGGTCAACCGATCTCTGGCATTTTCGATATGGAAGTTGGGTTCCTGAGCTTGGAGTACGGGGAACGATTCGAGAATGCATGTCTCTTTGAGAACAAGAGGGGATGGGGTGTGAAGTTAGTTAACGACGGGGCAAGGCAGCGGGTACGGGGTACACTTTTCGAGAGAGGCGAGTCGAAGTTACTCCTGGCTCCAGAAATAGGTCCAACATCTCAGGATTTTACAGTGGGGATGGTGTTGGATAGAGATAAAAAGAATTGCATTTTAAAGTACAAGCCGAATGGAATCGACCACGCGGTACACATTGAGCACCTTCCTGGTGGATTGCTGTTTCCTGCTGTTTATATATCCTGCCATAAGTGTAGTAGTAATACATCTATCGAGCTTATACGAGGTTTCGACCTTAGTCAGTAGTCTGTGTTCGGAGTACCTGAAAATTTTGAAAGTAAGTATTGACAATGTCCCGGATGCGTATTCGCCTTCCCTTGAGTGCCATCGTCTTCTGCGTTCTGTCGCAAGCTTCGAAACATCCGATCCCGAGTCTTATTAGTCCGATGTCATTTAATTCTGCCTGCATCACAGCTACAGATCATTGTCAGACTCTGAGTGACTCGGGCTCAGCATGTACACTTTAATCTGTCCGTGTAGAGCACATGCCGAAGTGAATCTACCCGCAAGGTACAACGAGTGTCCAACTGAGCCCGAGTCACTCAGAGTCTGACAATGATCTGGGCAGCTTATGCTCATCTTCTTCCTGTTCGCATTAAATCCTTGGGCTACAAGAGGAGAGAGAGTCCCATTTCCTTCCATCTTCAAATATCGTTGCTCTATTCCGCACTGAAACTCCAGGACATGTGATGTCTCACTCCCCCACTCTGCAAAAGCGGCAACAGTTTATGGAGAACGTAGTTGTCAGATTTCTGTCGAATGTGGAGGTGGTTGTTCCGCGTTGCCTGCGTAAGAGCCTGCCTACTCCTTTATGTGTAAACTGTAGTGCTTATGTCGCAGTTTCTTGCACATATGTAATCTACAGTGGCGATGGGGGCGAACCGAAATATGTTTGTCTTCGTTCTAATTGTAGCTAGCATGTGCGATAAACATATGATTGTTCCTGGGAGCCCCCGCACGATAAACTTATGCTCCTCAATCTCTCGACGATAGATTTAAACATCCTAACAAACGACAGGACCCCTACCCCAGGCAGACATTTGCTTGATCACACCCCCAGTAGTTTCCTTGAGCTTTATCTATCCCTCTTAACGATTTATTCTTAACAATGTATTGCATGATAACACCTCTGATTTTTACTTTGGATGTATATTCACCTTTTTCCGAGTTCGGAAGACGGGAAAATGCATGTTAATTTAATACATAATCTTTCCTGCGGAAAGGGTAAGATAGAAAATTAACGCCTGAGTAGAGTAATGAATTAATTGAGTATTAGAGTAATGAATTAATTGAGTATTAGCCTCCCGATCTTGTAACTTCTGAAGCGCGAGAGCTAACTCAGTGTTTATGGTTTTTCTCTTACCCTCCGTTTTGTTTCCAGGTATGGTTAACAAATAATATTTATATAATTTTTTAATGCTTACATCTGCTTAGTATATAATTTTTTTAATATTTATATATTTTCTTGATAACAATAAAACCAATCACTTTGTCTTTTCGTTCATTGTTTTACTATTTTAACCGTGATTAAATACTTTTGTCATTCTAAATATTTAACATAAAATGGAAGTAAAACTAGTCACTTATTTTGTTGATTATTTCATTATTTTCAGCCGTGACTAAATGCTTCTTCCATTCAAAGTATTTAATATTAGAGTGGAGGTAAAATTAGTCACTTTGTCTTAACGATAATTATTTCACTATTTTCAACTAGTCCCTTTGTCTTGTTCTTCCTTATTTCACTACTTTCAACCGTAATTACATATTTCTGCCATTCAAAATATTTAAAGTTAAAGACTCATAAGTCTATACATGCTAAACCGTGACTAAATACTTCTGCTATTTGAAATATTTAACATTAAAGACACGTAAGTCTATACATGCTCATAAACTTTATGCATGTAATCTCTGACATGTAAATAACATTATAAAGTGATTGGTTCCACATGCAATTGCCAGTCTAAGAGTGTGATCAAGCAATCTCAAAGAACCTAATGAGGGTGTGATCAAGCAAATTTTTGCTACCCAGGTAGTAATCGTGGCCTGGAATGCAGAGAGAACAGAAGCTACGGTAGTGTCCACTTACCAAGAATTTACTTGATCGGACCTCCAGAACGAATTGCGGACTTGATCGGACCCCTCTTATAATTCCCTTCTTGATCGGACCCCCAACCTGCAACAACCAGTAAAACAGGTAACTTGGCTATGTGTTTCGGGTCCACGGAAATAGTTACGGCCGAGTATGGATTAATACTTAAAGCTTCTAAATTAAATCTTTATTTTGCGTCGTCTGGCTTCTACGGCCGTGGTCGAGGCTTCGAGCTGTACTCTGACATGGCAGAGTTACCTGCTTGACGGGCTGTTGCAGGTTGGGGGTCTGATCAAGAAGGGAATTATAACAGGGGTCCGATCAAGTCCTCAATTTGTTCTGGAGGTCCGATCAAGTAAATTCCTGGTCCACTTACTTGAAGTCATGAAAATACGAAAATAAGCAACTGTTGCAGATGAATTTTTGTGGATGAAACAACTTCCATCTACATGTGAAGGTGTATTCCGTGCTCATTCTTGGAAGCCGTTTCCTGCAGTAAAGTGATCACCGTGAAAATGTTCCCACGTGTTAAAAGACTCACCCGCTACAATATGATACATTCGCAACTATTTTGAGTCTTTGTTCATTACGAGAAGTCATTGCTTCTATTGGATTGAATCCCAATTGCGAGTAAAAGCAAGGAAAAGAATATTCTCTAATGTATTAGGAGTATTTTTAGTTCAGAATCCATGAGTACATACGAGTGAGTCACATTATGCGTTGCGGAAGAGATTCCTTGGAGTGAGAAGGTTTAGGTGAGATTAGAACAGAAAAGGTTCCATGGAGAGGATGTGGATTTAGACTAGGGTAGAAGTAAGGTTTGAGATTTCTCCAAGTGTGATCTAAAGACTTAATGACTAAGAGTTTAGAGCGCACTATCATAAGATTTACAAAATTGTGTAACTCAAGGGTATAGACTTCTTTAAGATGAGAGCGGCAAGATTGAGTTGACGACACAAGTGCATGGAAGCACCTTCTCATTATTCCTCCTGGATATGAGTGACAGTTCTGATCGTGATTTCGTGCAGACTTGAGTGAGATATCTTAGATAAGGTCACAAGACCAGTAGCAGGAACAACTTTTTGTTCCTCTACTAGCGGTACAAAAACTTCACTCCAAGCCTGCTGCACCAACCGATCAGCATACTTCTGCAACTCTCCACTCGAATTTCAGAGTGAAACATCCAAGGCAGATGATACTACCGTAGTCATGCTAGGCATGTCCTCCATCTCTTCAACGAACTGAGTATCCTCCGCATGGGCATTGCCTTCTAACAACTCGCCCAGTGATGACCGAATTGAACTCTGCAACAGATGTCATCGTCCGTGGTGTAGACTCCGTTATCTCAACTCTAGCACTGAACCGCACTGGTAAGCGGCTCACTCTTCTCTCACTGGACTGCCAACTTGATCTATAAGATGATGTCTCCGTCCAATAGTCGATCACTAATCTCATTAGGGTGACACATCCTAAACACAACACCTCTAACCAACACACAATAAGACTCTACGGCCGTACCGATGGTCTTGGCCCTCACCATGGAGTCATCTGAATTATGAGAGATTGCAGTGAATACCGGTGCACCCACCCACCCATTCTCCCCCTATCCGTGCACTGAGTCGCCAACTTGCACGCTTTTCCTTTTCTCTCGTTTCTACAAACTCCACTTGGCATGCATATTGGATTAATTCCTGCTCCCCAACTTTTGTGTTTCGGCAATAGCGGAGAGTTCAATTTATTTCACATGTCATTGAATAATTTGACATTCAAAACTGCAGTATATCAAAAACAATTATTATTAACAACATGACTAGTATATTTTATCCTTAAGGATTTGTGTAACTAATTATCGTTTCTGTCTTTTTCATCCCCTAACTTAGATTAGACTTAGATCACCAAACAGAAATATTTCTACTCCGAAATAGTAAAAATGAAACATTTATCATAAAAGAATAGATGTGTTAATATAAATTTTCCATACTAATTATCATTATCATGTTGAGAACGTACCACCATCATCACGAATTATTTCTTGCATTAGATTTCTGTGTGAGGTAGTTTTTTTATTTCAAACTATTACACTCGTAGATCAGTATTCATCTCATTTTCTTAAACCTCGGGTATGAGTATAAAAGCATGAAAGAGGACATTTCATTTTCTCCCATCATGTTTTTTTGTGTCTGAAGAAGAGAAGATTCTATTCTATTCGAAGAAATCCTGCAACCTTCTTCATAACATTTATTTCTCAATACAAAATAGTTTATATTAAGATTAATCATAAAGTATAAAACTAGTGAATAGCTTTAATTTGATTCTTCACAGATTCTAAGTTGAGACGGGGACGTAATCACCAGAATAAATCTCTGCATCATGATTAAATTTTTTAGTTCTCTGAAGGCAAACCCGCAAAATATTCTAGGTTACCAGGAGCACTTGTAGTCATATTCAAGGTTAAATTACTGTAACATTTTAATTTATATAGTTATACATAATATGTAAGACTATTTAAATTTAGAAAAAGATAGCATTTCCTGAGGATTTACTAGTTAATTTGTTAAACGTAAGTGAGAGTAAAATAAAGTATTTTTATTCGAGAAAAAAAAATCTAAAACTCAGTTCTATAAAAATAAGATATTTTGTATCTTTTTTGAAGGTTTAAAGATTCTGAACACCAACGCTCTACTTCTTACTAGGCTTGCTTTAGTCTCGTTTGGCCTGATATGCTTGTTGTGCCTCTTAGTTCTTCTTATCAGACTTGCTCTAACAAGTCCTTTGTGGATAGATTTTGGCACATTATCATCGGACTTTCGTGGCACAGGGTTCCCCTCCACTGTTTTTATCCCTCGCTCGTCTAGTGCATCCAACCTTGGGCGTTGGATGCGGATCGGTAGGGCCTCTCACAACGGTCCTCCCTGTACTTTCATTTGTTTATAGTAAAGTTTCGGAAGTTCCGTCGTCTTCAGAAGTCAAAAAACGATACTAGTGACTGCTGTGCCAATGTCAGGAAAGTGTAGCAGTCGTCGCTGTATTTTCTGTCTTGGTCCTAGTGTACAGAAGTTTACTGGACCGCACCCTTAATATATTTTTTGGATTTCACCTCACCTCTCTTTAACTTTGAGTTATTTGATTGCACCCTTGACTTGCTACAGCAAGTCAAAATTTCACATCATTAGAAAAGAAAAAGTGCATGTTAGCCGTCAGCCATGTACTACACTAAAAGTTTAATTTAAAATGCATTTACATCTGCAGATTATCTCTTACTTGTCTTAGTGTCAATCAAGGATGGAGTCAAGTAATGAAAAGTTAGAAGTGGGGTCAGGTCTGAAAAATGTAGTAAGGGTGCGGTCAAGTAAATGTAAATAAGTGTAGTCCAGCAAGGATAAAAGATATAAATGAAAAGATGAATAATGAACTGAATACAAAATACAAAATACCACAAATATGTTTGCAGCAAACAGAGAAGTCCGAAAAAGTTCCGATGTAAAAAGCGAAGCTCCAGAAAAATGGCAAACAACTATAGTCACCAGATAATTTATAATATAATTTTAAGACTTTGATGTTTCATAATGTAGATTGTTTTAAATTTTATTTGTCAATATTACTCTGAGGTTCATTCAGACCTATTTTTCTATACCACCTGCGAGTCAAGTCATAAATCAAATATTTTATTTTATTTTTCTATTTAAATATAAAGAAAGAGATATTTTTAGATAAAAGTATCACTTTTGAATAGGAACAGAATAACTAACACGGACCAGTGCGAAACAGAACCAAAAAGCGTTATTGAGGTTACAACACGATGTAGATCTGAAGAGAATGTAGAACGAGATGTCAAACCGTAAACAAAGAAAGGTGAGGAGTATAATCGTTAAACAATCAGGAGCAGTAAATTTTTCACACAAGTCGTCAGCAGTGAATCAAATGAGAAGATAAAGTTGTTGAGTGTATGAATTGACTTTCTAGGACCTCACCTATCCAGACATTGTAAGATGGGGTGTTCTCGAGTTTAAGCGTTCTTGGCAATTGTAAGTAGTGTCACTACCGCACGAGGTTATGTTGTTGTTGTCATATTGGAATCTGATCAACAGACGATAGATTTTGTGCATGTTATGAAGGGTATTGAATCTACCCGCGTTAGACATATTGGGATGCGTACGAGGTGCTAGCTATAAATCAAGAGAAGAATCAGTACTTGGCGTATCCCTCTTGGCAGTTGATGTACATTTTTGTTAGTTTCGATGCTAGATTGGCTAACAAGATCGCCGATCAACCCAATTTGACAGAATTACAACAAAAGGATGAAGCTCTTGTCTTCAAGATATATAAGACGTCGACAAAGAAAAAAAGTAATTACTTGAGGCGATTGAACATGCCCAGAATATCAGTACAAGGATTCCATGTTGGAGCTTCATGAGGATGACATGGCCTGAGTTTCATGTACATGTGTATAGCAAGCATTCGTCTTTCTACAAGAAGTTGATTAGGAACTTCTCGATGAAAGAACAAGTGGTTATGGACTTCTTTAGTGACGGAGTGTTTTTTTGTGAAGCTCTTTTGCACTCTGGAGGTCCTGTATTTTGCGAACAACGTCACGGAGACACAATTCATTGCAAATTACTCGGTGGAGCTGATGCACCATAGTGACGAAGTGCATAAGTGGTACTCGAAATATGCTCGGTTAAAGATAACTCAGAGAAATGACGAAGCATGACCATTAATTAAAGCAAGTCCATCATCAACCCCGTCCAAGCAAGACAATCGTGTCTGCGATTTTGATGCAAGCATTGCAGATGACCTCGTGCATGGAGACGATGAGACAAGTTCTAGCAAAGTAAACTCTAGAGATATTGAGGTCGACTTAGATGTAGTTTTATCATCAGAGAATACTTAATGAATGTATAAATATATAGATATTTTGTTTATAGTCCTAAACTAATGGATATTTCTGTTGACTTCAAATCTTATTTTACTTAGACATTTTCATATACTGGTGAATATACATCCATTTACATTGATAAGTATACTACTCATGACTTTTTCTTTGCATATTTAGTTATATAAAACACACACGTCCAAGAAACCTAATAACTTAAATGCTTACATTAGTTTGAGATTATACATCTTGGAGCAAACTGCAATAAATCACTTAGACTTCAAGGACATCACCAATGTGCATAGCTCATTACCTCTATGAGTCGTCACTATGAATTTTCTATATAGTTAGTTTGCAACCAGATATTTTTCAACATCTTTAAAGATTTTGTAGTCTAATAACAAAGACTTCGAGATGCATAACCTCTGATTAGTGTTTTTCTCATGACGAGTTACACATAAAATCTTCTTAGGTGTTAGTTTTCTACTCTTACATCTATTACTTTATCTCTTCGTAACATTATAAGAGAGATTCTAATATAGAAATCTAGTGGAGTACTTCGAGATGCATCTCGAAGTTGAATAGACTATAAATTTTTTTCCTCTTTACTTAGAGAAACTCTAATATGTTTATCTTTTCTCTTAATTTATTTTGACATTTCTTTCTTTCTTCTTTCTCAATAATATTACAAAACTTCAAGGTTCATCCTTAAGTTTAATAAATCTTAACACATGTTTTCTATTTATTTGGAGATCTATTTTAGTTTTATTTTATTATTTTATTATTTTGTTTATTCATTGGTTGCAAGTTTGGGACCAAAAAGTATCTTATATCACCATGAAGAGGATGAGTTATATGGACATTTTGGAGAGACTGGATTTGGGAGTCAAGTAGACCATTTGGATCTTGTAGGATGTAGAACAATTTCTATGAAGGATCAAGACATGAGTATCGACCTAAATGGAAAAATATGTCTGAAGCAACAGAAGTAACGCATGAGGTCGATAAACAAGAAGAAGCTGTGGAGTCACTATAGGTACCAAGAGGGATGCAACGAAGGTTACTGAAAACTCAATAGCGGGAAACAAAGAAAAACATATAGGTGAAATTTTATGATTCTCTTATGGATTTCACATTAAATCTAAGTTTATATGGATTTGCATTGGATCTTAAGTACTTATGAGTTTGATATTCTTTGTTCTATTTGAAATGCAGGAATAGTAAACAACAGAGTCCTATTTTTATCCCAAAATTTCAAATTGAACAAGTGGGCAAGAAGAAAGAAGTAAGAGTAAATCCATTAGCCATGTAACCAAGAAAGTTATTGATTTTAGACGTGAATAGTCTTTTGATGTATAGTAAAAGTATATTTAAAATCAGTCATAAAGATGCAATGTGGAAAATAATAAGTGTCAAATATGTAATGGTCCGTTTTAATATATATCGATTTCTGAAAGGAGGTCTTGTGCATTTTGACATTGTCGTGTTGTGACAAGAGTCATCTGAGAATTTATCATAGAAGTTGTATTGTCTTGAATTTTGTGTTCCATGAACCTTCATGTGTAACTCGCTTGACGATGTATTAGATGTCACGTTCATGGTGTATGCGGTGTGAGATCGCACGATAATGAGAAGTGACAGCTCAATGATCTGTGGACATTCACGTGAGTGACTTTTATCGTCAAATTTAGATATAAGATAGAGGGTCGAGAGTTCGTGAGATATTCTTCTTATGGAGAATTTGATCCAAGTTGCGATCTTCCTTTCTCGAATTTGTTTCATATCATACATCCATCGCGATCACTTCTAACAGTAGTTTGTTCTTTATTTTGGTGAAGAGTTCATGAAAGTGATGGACTTATCTACTTTGGTGATCATGCTGATCGTCAAGTATGAGGAGAATTGAGAACTAACTGTATATATCTTACAAGAAGATTGGAAGTTGACGTCGTGCTGGTTGCACTGATGTAAATTAGTCATACATTTGGGTTAGGTTTGATCTAGAAATGACGGAATGAAGTTGGTTGTAACAATTGAAAGACAAAAATAAAATTGTTTTGCTTGGATTCAAGAGTTGAGTTGTTACATGAATTTAGTTGAGTGAACATTTTCAAGATTGGATTGTTTCTCTCAGTTGACAACTTGTGAAATTTTAGATCATTTTGTTACCACCGGGGTCTATAATGCTCAGAAGATAACACAGACAAAAAAACTTGATAAATTTTGAACAATTGATTTGGAACCTGAAGTTGAAATTTCAGAGAGTAATAATAAGAAATCAAAGAGAATTTCTTATGAAAGCTAAACTTAATTGGAAACTTGAGTTAAACAACGTTTTCAATAAAACTAGTTTTTCTTAGAATTAAAGTTATATCGAAACTGGATTGTTTAGATGTGCAACCTAATACAAAAAAAGTTCCAAAATTCAAAATTCAAAATTATTATGACTTTAAAAATAAAATATATCTTACTAATGACTTCTCACGAAATCACAAAACCGCCCGTATGTTGTACACATACCGGCAGATCGAATGGCTCGAGCCGGAAACTATCATACGCAGATGAAAAGTTTAATCATCACTAGCGCTAAGTTTCACACCCCTAATAGCATCCTAAACCTTAAACTTTAGTCTCTTCAGTATATTTAGCATAAACTACAAGAAATGACGTATACTCAAATGCCGTGCGGATGCGGAGACAGTTGAAGTAAACCACGTCCGGCTGCAGAAAATACCACAATGACCTAAAGGAAACCTCTATGAGGAGGAGGAAACAAGAAAATTTGATGAAAAGCGGAGACAGATGAACTAAACCGCGTCTCGCTGCAGAAATCCCCACAGCGACCTGAAAACTCTATTAGGAGGTGGAAACTAGAAGATTTGTTCAAAAGCAGCTGCGCCACGTAGCTTAATCCCTCGGGAAATGTCTCTTGATTAATTCAAACTCTAGATTTTTCTAAGTTCTATCAAACATAATGTGCCCAAAGGTTTTACAGAGTCAGTTTAGGGTTTCGTACATACATCAGGATCGCTTCATTCACATCTCTGTTCGACTCGAGCGTCAAAATTGTTCTGTTTATCTTCGCTGTTAACTCCTTCCAGCGCGAGATAACGACATCATCAGGGATTTGGAAGGTAAAGTCACTCGTAACTTTATCAGTAATGATGCCGTGCTCTCAGGTTCCGGCACGCATGCATTCAGTAGAGCTGCTTGATATGGATCTCTGTCATCGAGAGACGGTGCACCTTGTGATAAGTTACAGATTCAGTGGCATACTCGCAAAAGGTTCATCTTTCTGGTAAACAGAAGAACAAACACCACTGCCATGAACTCGTACAACAAATATGGGAGATGGGTCGTGACCATACCATCATCTTATGTAAGTGGAGACATAGGACGTTATGTTCCTGCCGGAAGCACCTTCATTCAGTTCCGTGAGAATGGTACAGAATGTGAATCTATATCTCGCAGTGTCCTGTTCAGAACCTCTTCTGAATAAAGAACGTGGTAGAGTAAATCTAATCTCACGCCGCAAGGTCCCGCTGATTTAAGACAAACTGAACGCTTTACTCAGCAGTGTTTAGTTCAGATGTACTACCGTAGTCTTTAAATGATAATCACTCATATGGAAAGCAAAGCAACATTGAGTACAACGTACCGTCAAAAGATCTTATAGAAAGACAAATCGATCAGCACCGATTTGGACAACCGGCACAACACAGCATCACTCAAACTCTGAGATACAGAGTAACAGGAGTATCTGGTTACACTCATGTTGGTATTTGATACCAGCATTGAAAAGGTCTATTTTCTTTCTACAGGAGTGTTGGTAGTCAGCCATGGTATAATCATGCATAATGCAGAAAACTTCAATATATCTGGTGAAACAATCAAACACTTGGCTCTTTACGGACTACTCATGACTGCTTATGAATGATCCTAGACGTCAACTGCGTTAGTAGATCTAGAGCATGAAGCCCTCGTCAAAATCACGAGCTTAGTAATATTACAATTGCAGTATCATATTTCAAGTACTGTAGAAATTAACCTAAGTCTTATAGATATCAGTGTAAGTAAGCTGATGTTTTTAGCCATCACAGTCAAAATAATCAAAAGAAGATTTTGAATCTGGATCAGGAGGAATCAAATCATCATAGTCAATCAGTACACTACAACTTCATTTCTTGCGCTCTACAGTAACTCTGTTAAACTGGACATCTTCGACGAATTCAAATCCTTCACGAAGAAGAATGCGTGTCTCACCTGTATAAAACTTCTCATTGTAGTCTACATATACAGCAGGATACAGTACCCCTGTCGGAAGATTCGGACATACCACATAATGTTCTTGTCCATAAGGCTCGAATGAAAATGAAAAGATCTTCTTCATTCTATCCAGCTTTAACCTGATCCGCATGCCGTCTTTACTTATCGCAGTGGATTGGAAAGAGATCCCTGAGAACTGCTCCTGGCTTGTCTCCTTACCATTGACAAAGAACGTTAACCTATGCTCCTCTAACCTCAGAGCCAGAGCCTTCCTGCTCTCTGAGAGGCGTGAATATCCAATTCTCTCCCCGGTCTCCAAGCTCAAGAACCCGACTTCCAAAGTCCAACGGAGCTTGGAAATGGTTTCATATCTCGTCATATACTCGAAACGCGGACATTTGGAAAAGATATGCACAATTTCCCACTCATAGGCACAGTGACACCACCACATAGCTACATTCCCCACTGCAAGTGCCTGAGATGGCAACGAGTAATCTCCAGCTAGCTGTGCACGATCAGCGACTACCACTAGCCACCGACACTGGCGATCATGAGCTTGAATCTGTTTTCTCCATCTTGAAGCTCTGATTAGTTGGTCGCGTAAGACTACATCAAGTCTTCTCGAAGGAAATAAGCTCAAAGGCTCCACTGCATCGATCAGTAGTTCAGGATGGATGCAAACCAAATTAATCATATCGCTTAGCCTCTCAAACTTTTCTCTGTGTATCGTGGCTGGAAACTTCCCTTGAAGTTCAGACATATGACTGGAAATTTCGTCGGAGAGTTGCTTCTGTTCCTCAGTATGGAACAACATTGCCGCTACCCGCTTCGGCTCTACCAACCATAGAGCTCGAGTCGAAGCTTCCTGGTATGGATAATCAATTCCTGCCGTTGAGCTGATGCACCACATCATTAACTGCCATAATTTTACATACTCTCGAAAAGATAAACTCCAAATTCCATCCACGCAGAAATTCTGCGTGTTGAACAAGTAAAAACGCATAGCCTCATCAGACAAATTTCGTAGATGAATCATGCTCAAATCGTGGTCACACATGATTCTAACCAAGTGAAGACCTAGAATATCCATGTTCTTCCTGATTGGACCCTCATTCAGTTCCGTAGTAAAGCTACATACTGTTGTCAGTCTCTTGGTGACTTCGTCTAAAGTATCCTCCGTGTGAACAATGTAGCGATCCCGCGGTAAATCTGCCCATAATCTTTTGACCATCACACATTCCACTTCATCCAGTAAGAAAAATCTGGCAGCTTCCATAGCCTTGAACATAAAATACCAATCCAGAGAAAACGGTGGAAATTGGACGGCATGCTCATTCAGCCTGTCCCCGTGGGCTTCAGTTTCTTGATCAGCAAGAACCGAGAATTTCAGATCTTCTTCCTGCACTTCTCCAGTGTACAAGAACTTCAAAACCAACAGAAACGCATCCGAGGAAACTTGACCTAAAATAACCTCTGATTGTTTAGATTCTGCCATACCATTGCTCAGCATGCTCTTGAGAAGCGGACATCTCGCCATCAGTAACATGCGCGAAGCTTGAACGCGCTCTCCATCTTCGCATATGAAAACTACATCACTAAATTCAGGATTGTTCACCATGTCTCGAAAGTCATTAGTCAAGCTCTGCGGCCCTGTGGTGAACAAAACATGTGACTTCAGTTCTGCAACTTGGTTCTCCAAGAGCAAAGTATCTTCCTCGTACATGGCTAACCTCTCGTCCAGTTCCATGTCCAATATGCTGTTCACTCTCCTCGTCGACTAAATCGAAAAGTTTCTGCCAACTACTCTCGTAAAACTATGTCGGCAAGCCCTTCTAGATCTGTCAACTAGCGTCGAATCCGGAGCCACACTCTACACCTGTTTTGCTTGACCTTTATCGTATATTTCATTTTATTGTATATTTGCTTACTGCAACGATACGTGGCCGTAGGCCCAAGAACAAACGAGGTGATGTGCAGTCGAAATGGAAGGCAGCCGAGGCTACGGATTTGGATACTGTTTGGGACTGAAAATGGATGTTAAATCAAAGCAAGAGAAAGAAAACGACAATACATTTCCTTGTGGTCTTGCAAAATTGACGCTTAAATATGCTTCGGAACACCGCTACCAGCCTACAGTAGGGCGCCCATGAGGCTCAACGGTGAGGCTCAAGTTCCTGCGCTAAAAAGGTATGGAGTCTGAACTTGGTCAACCCCTGGATCACACTTCACGGATGGCGTTTCTCTTATCATGACCCTACTGACTACACGTCAGAAGGAAGTAAGTGCTTCGGAATAGTCATTGCTTGTGTAACACATGAATTCTCGAGCGAAAAGCGGTGACAAGCCATCAAGGCTGCGCTTACCCTCCTTCCAGTGATCAAGAACCACAGCCCGCAGTTACCCTCGCTTTCCTTTTGCTGGGAACTGCAGCACGCAGTTCTCTTGTCCTTCGATGGACAATCGACAGTTCAGAGTGAAACGCACTGTAGTCCAAGAGATGTTCTCATTTGCTTCCGTTGGAAACTCAATCAGACAAGTCTGAAGTGGTGACATAACGCACAGATATATTTTGAAGTCATGGGTAAAATATCTGAAAATCGTGAAATAACTATTCGAGTTTGCATCCACTGTTTATGAACACCGACAGAAATAAATGGAAGATGGTTATTTCTTGGTAATTTACTCACGCCGTGCGGGACTTGGCTCAGCCTTTAGAAAAATTGGGTAGATTGTAGAATGGCACCCTGTCTGGTTGGATCTTAACTCATGGTTAGATTTTTACGTTAACTCTGGAAATGTGCATGAACGAATCTATGAGAGCGGATGGTCTCGGTCCTGGATGGACGAAATCTCACCTTGTCTATTTTCTCGACGAGGTACAATCTGTCTGCAGCCATATTTAACAATATGGTCTAGAAAGATATAAAATATATATTAATTTTCTTGAACGTATTTTCTTCTCCACATGAACTTCTTCACTCGACCAGTGACATTGTTGACACGTTCAGTGAAATTGATGTCTTTGGATTAACTGCTTGAACTTTTTCTCTTTGTACAAATCTTCTCTCCTTCTACGTCTTATAGATCCACTTCCTCTCCTAACAGCAATATCTCTTTTTCGGATACTGAAGATCCTTTTAAACTGATCTCTTCCATCAAGAGTTTATCGAAACTAAACTCGTCTAATTCGTTGTTCGTCGTGCTGTAGGGGGAACATTACTGGTACGCCGACTTCGATCAGCGCGAGCTTGGCTCCCCAGTCATAGAAATCATTTTGAAGATGAAGAGGGTCTATGGTTCTGGTTTTCAGGGAATTCTTGTTGCTTGGGCGCAGATCTAGAGTTTGACGCATTGACAGGATGCAAGCTCTCGAGCATAGACTCGAGTCAAGAGATCTCTTGATGTTGAATCTTCGAACTGAGAATCTAGCAAATGTCTAGTTTTTCATCAATATGAGTCACGAAATTCTCCATATTCAGTCCGTCACTCAATATATGGAGTCCAGTCACTCAGCGTCCAGGCCTAGCTTACTCCTTGTGTCGACCAGATAAGTTCTCTTTCACTCAGATACATGCATGTGCGGAAGTAAGAACACATCACTTAGAGAACTCATGAATGCACGAGAGCAAAACACTGAGGACGGAAAACAGATATGCATTCTAACTTCAATGGCGAGAGGCGCTATAACCTCGAAGACAGTAGGCACTTTAACGTTTATTTCGTTTCCGTAATTTGAATTTTCATAAATTAACCACACACAGTGCCAATCTACAATCGTCCCGGAAAATTTACTGAAATCTTCCAAAATGCCAACAAACTTCGTCCCTTGCTATCCGCGCAGCTATTGCGTGAAATACAAAATCAGTACGGTATCAGTAACTGCGACGGGAAGTGCGCTGGGATTATGAAACCGATTTCGTTCTGAATTTGCTCGCTTTCCTTTATCCGTTAGAGTGAATAGAACGTGACTGCCTCACTTACCTGCCCCACTTCAATCTGTGACAGACCATAGAAGGAAGGAAATGTCATCCGTAAATTCCTAATCAAGGAAAAACAAAGGCGCAGAGACCGATCAAGTCCATACCTGAAGCAAAGTCTTTCTCTTGTTTACCTACGCCAAAGACCATTGTACAGTTCGCTACTGCACCTAAAGCAAACGTCCTCGTCGATGCTGCCAGTGTGCTACCTGTAAAGCCAACGTCCTCTACGCGGATAACGAAATTAGAATCCGGGAACCCCGCCTTGTGGTGAGTGGCCGCATCTTCCTCGTATATAACGTCAGAGCTTGCTTCCCTAGCCTGAATCTGAAAATGCGCTACTTCCCCGCTGAATTTCATGCACGCCGCTCGCTTTCTTTGGCTCTTTGCTGTTTATGTGTACGTGCCTGTAAACCTTCAGGTCGGTAAAGTGCTTGAAACTTGGCTATAATCTTTACTGCACTCGTGAGTCGTGGCCGGGAAAGCGTAAATGGAGAATCAAGCTTCGGACTTCGAATAACAATCAAACTTCCGAAGAGCTCATGTTTGCATTAGAACAAACAGATCACGAATCATCCGCTGCTAAATGAGGAGTGGCCTTTTTGTTCGCTCCGCATGCCTGTAAAATTCTCTCCACATCAGTGAGCTGTGCCAACGGGTTGCGCCCCATCCGCGCGCGGCGTCCAGCGTGCGGAGATCGCACGCATATAAACAGCGCCAGCCATTTCCGCGCGCGGATAAGCACCAGCAGGTCGCATGGACTCGCACCATCCATTTTGCATAACCTGTAGGCACTACAGCGACTACGCTTGGTGCAAAACTGGTTGCTTCAGTGATAACCAGGGTTATAGTCATACACTTATTACCTGATATATTCAAATAAAAATTGTTCACTCATAGGTTTGTAATTTATTTTCGAATCAAGATCCACTTTTACGTTCCGTTTATAGACTTACTTCGGATTCCTTGACTCGATATCCAAATGTTAGCAATAATGGTAATCTGGTTAGATGCGTGTATATGTTAGAAGAACAGGTATATCTTCGAAAGTTTAGAAGCGGTCTAACCATGACTGTTCTGCTATAACGATTATTATTTAAATACCATTCATGCAAGGAAAATTCTGTGTCATTTTCTTGATTTCTAAAGACGAATAATCTTCAAGGGCCATTCAGTCCATTTTACCTCCAATATGGATTATGAATCCCCATTCATTCCATCAATACAAATTAAGAACCTCTTATCTTCTTTTTATCTTTGCTTCTAGAAGTTGATGGTTCAGTGACATATAGTTTCGTGAACAAATACCGGTAGTAACAATGGAGACTTAAATGAAAATATTAAAACTTGGAAAGTCGATGTGAAAATTACATTCTTGTTGCAAAGAAAAATTAGACAATTTTAGAAACAAAAATATAGATTTATAACACAATCATACGAGA
This sequence comes from Asterella californica, assembly GCA_036924285.1. NCBI lineage: Eukaryota > Viridiplantae > Streptophyta > Marchantiopsida > Marchantiales > Aytoniaceae > Asterella > Asterella californica. Next base: position 23,815,934 of record JAYKYS010000006.1, on the reverse strand, counting down.
AATCCGAATATTCTGCTAAAATGTAACAAAAAGAGTTTCGCGTAGAGTTGCTATAACAGTCCTGTTTGGTTGATCTTTCAAACTGACACTCCCTAATATATACCTCTAGTCTTTGGGAGAAGAAAATAAAGAGCGCAATGAAATGAGAGTGCTATTGAAATTCAGCGCATTCTTTGTCCAGCGTGAAATGCCACGCACGCATGCGGAAGTAAACCCTACCAGCAATCTCTACGAAGGTGTTCTTCCCTTCGGGGTGGTAGTTGCTTGGCCCTTCGGGTCCTTCTCTCCCGTGTAAGGCTTGATGGGTCCTCCCATCCGTTTGCAATTCATTGGGTCGCGTTTTTGACCTGTACGAAGTAACAAGAGAATAGAAGTAACAAAAGTATTCTCTAGAGAGAATACTTCTGTTACAGAGTAACTGTGTTTCCATTCGCATTCAACTGGTCCCACGTGTACGTACCTGAGTGCTTCTCACGTATAAGCGATTGTCAAATATCGTTCGTGACTGAACGCGTATATCAACGACAGGTGGAAGAGAAATCTGCTATACATGTTTGTTGACCTAGTAACGACAAAACTTTACTAGCATGATCAATGACGTGACACTATCTGTTAGTTCAGAACGCCCGTTCTTCTGAAACGAAAGCTGTATCACTTACTATCATTTTGCGAAAGTGACCTGAGACTCGAAGAAGACAAAACTCGGAAAGCAAGGTGGGATATTTTCTTTTTTTTTCTATTAGTTTAAGAAAGAATCTTTCGGTTTAAAGCCAAAAGTGTCACTAAAAATATTCCTGGTAACCTAGAGGACTTCATTCTGCTGGTAAGAGAACAAAGAAATTTAATCTTTAGATCGAAATTATTTTGCTGATAGAGATCTGAATTGTTAATATGGAATTAAATCAATGCTCTCTGAAGCTTGACATTATGTGATTCACTTCAGAACTGATTATTGAGCGTCCATTGAGAAATATGAAATAAAGTTTTGGTGGTTTTTGGAAAAGAAAAACATCAGATTCTTTTCTCTAACAGAAAAATAACAAATATTGTTTTCTTTGTTTTTATATCTGCACCTGGGGTTTAATGTAGCATATGTGAGACCTAGAGAGATCTACATTCATTCAGAATAAGACAAACCCAATGCTATCCTGTTTGCCAGATAGCAAAGTATATATCTTTCCTTTTTCCTTTAGATGAATCATTAAAATATTTTCTTATCTTGATTTAAAATAGAAATCAGAAGCTTAGTTCAAGTTAACTACCGTCCTAAATTTCCCCTAACCACATATACAAACCATGTTTTTTAAAATATGCAAGATAACATGAAAGGTTTGGTCGAAACTTGAAGATCTGACCACTAAACACAACAAGAGAAATATCAATAATCATTTCAAAAAGATGTTGGTGGTTTGTTTCATCAACATGCATCTTGTATTTTTTTAAATATAGGTTCATTTTCTTCTTAATGCAATATGCTGCAATAAACTATGGAGACATTGAATATTGAATATGGTGTCGGATCGACTTCTTTAACTGAGATGAAGACTCACTGTCTAAAATTTGAGTGTTATCGTTGTATATGCTTATTATTCGATATCTTGCTAGTATACCTCGAAGTCTTATTCTTTAATGAGGTTTGCAAGATGCTAGACCTGGAGAAGCATGTGTTTGTTCTATTCAATGCAAGTCTAATGTTATCATGTTGGATCGAATTATAAGGTATATCACGGTTAGTTCTTTGTCTCTCCAATACAGTTCCAAAACACAGTTACAGTTTAATTTTAAAGTAAAAGTATGAAGCTTTTAATATAATACTCATTTAGCCTGCATTTGCAATTTTGCAATCCTAGGATAAAACATTTTGATAAAACAAACACTTGTACAAAGTAAACATTCAGATTTATTACTTTTAAATCTTTTGTATCTTGCATAATACTCTTAACTAGTACTATATTATGCAAGGTAGTATAATCAATACTTAATATCATCTAAGATATTAATATTCTATCAACAGAGCTTGGAGAATAACCTTAGTAAACAAGTTACATGGATTGTATAATGTGGTTAACTTGTGATGATGATAGTTCATCATAGATGAGAAATTTTATATTTTGATAGTATTTTTTACTTTTACGAGAATATTTATTTACATTATATTTCATCAAGTACGGACATACAGTTTACTGTACATTTAAACTAGTTTTCTCTTGGAGAGATTTTTTGCCAGCCATAACGAATGGATTGTGGATCTCAAGAAGAAAATGTATCTTTTAGTGTATTGATTTTACTGGATTACCGTTAGAGGAAGGAGTTTAGATTAGGACAAATCCCAGATGCATAGTTCCTTCGTCTCCTTTGGACGAGGACGTTGATACCTTTCAGTCCCTTGCTTGCTTCGGCTTATAATTAACATATGTAAGTCTCTTAAGTTAGATTTCTTCTGTAAGCAAATATTCATCCCCGATGAACTCCGGGAACTTTTGTTTGCTTAATGATATCGGGAATATATATAGGTGTTAAGTAAAAAATATATACTAACTAGATATAAAAAATTAAAATATTTTATAAATATTATCTGTTACTTATATCTGGAAACACGGGAAGAGTAAAAGATAACCTATAAGTATAGCCCTCAGTGCCGCGCTTCAGAAGGTACAAGTCCGGGAGTTAACATTGGTTAATACGTTAATATACTGTGATGTTAATTTAATACCTAACCTTTCTTGCCGGAAGAGTTAAGTATTAAATTAACCACTTGTATATTTGCCTCCTCCATTGGAAGATGGAGGAGGTTAATATGCATCCTCGATGAACTCCGGGAACTTTTGCTCGCTTAATGATATCGGGAATATATATAGGTGTTAAGTAAAAAATATATATTAACTAGATATAAAAAATTAAAATATTTTATAAATGTTATCTGTTACCTATGCCTGTAAACACGAGAAGAGTAGAAGATAACCCATAAATATAGCCTTCAGTGCCGTGCTTCAGAAGGTACAAGTCAGGGAGTCCACAATCCACAATACGTTAATATACTGTGATGTTAATTTAATACCTAACCCTTCTTACCAGAAGAGTTAGGTATTAAATTAACCACCTGTATATTTGCCTCCTCCCTCGGAAGATGGAGGAGGTTAATATGCAAAGGTTAATATATAAGCAAAAGAAGAGTCCATTCCAGGTGACCCAAGATAGTGCGCTTCGACCTAGAGACCACTGTAATCCAAGTAGTAAATTCACCTCCTCCATCTTCCGATGGAGGAGGTGGATATGTTAATTTATTACCTAACTCTTCAGTTGAGAAGGGTTAGGTAATAAATTAATAAATTAATAACTTATCTACACTTTGACCCCTTGACTTATATCCTTGGGAGGATAGTCCTCTGCGTTAAACTTATGGGTTGAGACTCTTTCTGGGTTGTACGTGTAATCTTAACTCTAAACAGAACGACGGATTCACTGCCACAGCTCCACTCTAAACAGAACTTCCTCGAACTTATATTCTAAAGATGGTTTTTCCGGTTTATACGTTGACTGCCACTGATGTTTCGGGTTGACTGCCACTGATGTTTCGGGTGCATAGCTATTCACGTTTACTCAATCTTTTATGTGATCTTTCGGATGCATAGTGACTCTCACTCAATCTTTTATTTGACACAGCCAGCCAGATAAAAACAGTATATACATTTACATACCTAAAATAAATGTATCAATGTGACCCGAGAAGGCTCTAAATCAATCTAAGAGTGAATCTTGTTAGTAAACTTTACTTGCATGTTTATCATTTTTGTCTTCTTCTCTTTCCGACATAAGTAAACTTGGGATGCATATTCACCTGTGGACCGTGTTTGATCACTTTTACGGTACAAATGATGACTTCGTGACAGTGCGTATATTCACTACTACTCCGACGAGTGGGATGTGCTTGTAGCATCTCGCAACTTTGAATCAAGGTTCGGAAGGAATACCAAGCTGAAATTACGACAAGAATTTTGGTGAAGAAATTTTGATCTCGACTACAGTTATTTTCATAATTTTAGTTTTAATGAATTTTCTACATAAATTGTTTATTTTTGTTTATTTTTTTTTTTTGGTTTTCTTTTAGGCCTCTTTTCGCTGTGGGGCTTTCTGCAACCGTATGCTGCTGCCCTTGCACAGCATGAGTCCCCCCGCCAGGAGGACTCGACCCCACGAATTGTTTAACTAGAATTTAAAAATAGAAATATTGAAATCTCAAAGTTCGGGGTAAGTCGTTTCCTACTACCTCTGCTTTGTATAGTTAGGTCTGTTAAAATCGGTCCAACTTTTTTCAAACAAAATGTGTCGAAAGACATTAAAGAGCGAGTCTCTAGGATGATTCTATTTGATTTATATCTTTTCGAGCATGAAATTAACTAGTACTACTGTCGACCCAAAGGTAACTACATTACCAGAGAGTTATGGTCTGTGCCCACTAAGAGCTGCTCTGCACCCACAGTTTCAGAACTGCGGAGAGGCGGTTCACGCATGCGAGTTAGGGTTGGTAATATCCGTAGAGTCCAGACTGCTCGCATTTTCAGTTTCATGAATAGGGTTGGAGCGAAATCGTACAGCGGCCCGCATTTTGGGAGAAGGTTTCAGAACAGGTCCTTTTCGCGGAACTCCTTGCAGTTTCGGACGCCACACGGGCGAAGGCTGCCACGTGGATATGCGTCCCATCCAGCTGAGTCAGTGGAAGCGCGGGAGAGCGAGAGATTTTGAGTGTACAGAACTTTGCGTCGTGAGAACCTGTAGGCAAGAGAGGTGAGGCTCGAGGACAGTGAGGAAGAGAGAAGGCGGGAGGTGAGAGAGGCTTCACGAGATGACATGGTGCATCTCGAGTTGTGTAATCGATTTCAGGTTTTCCGAGGCCAGGTGGTAGAGTGCATGATTTTGAGTTTGTATACACGTTTTCTTGCTTTTTTCGCAAAGTGATACAGTACATGACCCCGATTTGTATAGTCGCTTTCGCTCTATTGTTGTGGTGTGGGCGGTTGTTTCTGTGGTTGTTTGAAAGACATGGTGCAATGACACTTCGACGATCCGTCATGGAAATCTTTGCAAATGCAGACACTCCTATTGATAGCGAGATTGTGGCTGAGTTGAATCATGACTCGGTGAGCCCAGACAGCCAAGTCCCAGCCGAGGAGACAGGCCGAGAGTACCTGAATCTGCATGAGGTGATGGGATCTTGCCTGGATAATGCTGTGCCGATGGACGAGCAGACATTTGAGGCTGTAATGCGAGATCGCCCACCCATCTCTAGACGATCCTCTTCTGTTCCTGGAATAGAGACTCTTGATGTCAGTAACCCGCGAGAGGTGATGGGTTCTTCGTTGGAGAATGCTGTGCCGATAGACGAAGGCACATTCGATGTGTTAATGCGTGAACGGCCATCCATCCTCAGGCGCAGATCGAGCTCTCTCCCACGAACAGAGACTCCAGAAGCTGAATCTCAATCTTCTTCTCCTGCCGCAGGTAACTCTCATAGAGGTAAGTTTACATGGCAGGATTGGCAGACCTTAGTGCTGATCGAAGCGAAGAAATTAGAGTGGGAAGAAGCTTTTGCTAATAACAGTCGGGAGAATATGCAAAACGCTGAGTTGAAACTGCGCAGGATACAGCAGTTTTTGCGTGCAAGAGACATAGATGTCACTACGAGCCAGATAAAAAAAAAGTGGGAGAATCATATTTCCAACTTCAAGAAAGTTCGAGACAATGACAAGCTGTCTGGGAGCGCCCCTTATGCTGCAATGGATCATTTCAAAAGAAAGGAGAAGAAACTTCCTATTGACTTTCCTCTCCATCACATACCTCTGACCGAGTCCTGGTATCGCCAGCGACCGTCGATGTCTCCGCCTTGCATGGCAGAGTCAATGGCACCTAGCTCTAACAGTGGACCTCCTCTTGTACTCGGCCCTCATCCTGTTGCTCAACAGGAGTCAGAAGTTCGAAATGAAACATCACCCGAAACCGAGGCGGGTAGTCGACATAACTCTGGAAAAAAGAAGAGGTCGCAGAATCGAGCCGGTTCAGCACTGAATGATACTCTTAGCTCCTTCTCCGGCGAAATTGTGTTTGTTGAGAAACAAAAATTAGAATTTGCTAGAGAAGCAGAGAAGTCTAGGGCAGAAGAGTCTGAACGTTCGTTCAGATAAAATAGTCTTAGTGTTAGATAAGATGGCTTCAGCTCTGATGGACATTGGGTCTGCTTTGAACAGCCACAGACGGTAGTCTCTTCAGTCTGACCTGTCCACAGTTTTGCAGTACAGTTGTGGGCGTACAGCTTCGACCCGTCTAGAGTTTTGTCCTTCAGTTTTATGAGCTAAGCTTGCGGACGTTCGCTGTTCACTTGTAGGAGCTCAGCTTGAAGGATGTCGGATGTAACAGGTTTCGCCTGAATTCGAGGCCTCGATGTTAACTTTATGTGTTTTATAATACAAATCTGCTTTTTTTCTGCACTGGGTACAGCTCTTCCTTGGGTTCACATCGAGTTGTGGGGTGGTTTATCTGTGCAGATATCGATCACATCATGAAAGCTGTTATCAGTGTTGTTCTTGTGGCTGTAATGATGGTTGTGTTATTCTTGTGTACAATGGATGAAGATGGAGAAGACGAGCAAGCGATGCTTGCCTCCGATGCTGTGCAAGACTCATTAATGCGAATTGTGTCGATGGCTAATCAACTGGTGGCTGCACATCAGGTGGAAGTCAACAGCTGCAAGTGGTGGGTAAAGCCAAGATCCCTGATATGGTTCGACTATTACTTGTGGTGTAGCTATGATGACAACCGTTGGATAAGAACTCTACGCATGCCAAAGCACCTGTTCCTAACCATAGTGGATATGTTGAGTCCACATATTAAAAAACAAGACACTCGTTACAGAAAAGCCGTCCCTGTGGAGGTCAGGGTGGGTGTAGCCCTTCTCAGGCTTTCGACTGGAATGAACCATTTCCATGTAGGTGAGCGTTTCGGCATAGGTGAGTCAACTTCTGCCGAAGTTTTCCAAGAAGTTATCATGGCTATCAATGCTGTCATGGCACCCAAGTATATTCGATGGCCCACTGTCTCGGAAATGGAGAGGGTATCCGCTGGGTTCGCAAGAAAAGCTGGGCTTCCTAATTGTCTATGGAGCCATTGATGGTTCACATATAAGGATAAGAGCTCCTCCTTCGTCTTTGTATCCTGTCGAATATTACAACAGGAAACAGTATCACTCTATCGTCCTGCAATGTGTGTGTGATAGTGATGGTCGGTTCCTTGACGTAAGCTGTGGGAGGACAGGGTCTTGCCACGACTCTAGAGTTCTTCGGAACTCTGCCTTGTATACTAACATTCGAGACGGCAAAGTTCTAAACGAGCCGGTTCTAACCTTGCCTAACGGGTTTCAGCTCCGACCTTACATGCTGGGCGATTCGGGCTATACACTGGAGCGGTGGCTAATGACTCCCTACAGCTTGGGACCTAGAAGTACATCTCGACAAAGGTTATTCACTGAAAGATAAATTCGGGGACGAATTTGCATTGAGCAGGCCTTCGGCGTTCTCAAAGGAAGATGGCAGATATTACAAGCAGGCATAACTAGCAGCGTTCTCTAGGCAGCAGAAGTGGTGAAAGCTTGTTGTGCTCTTCATAACTTCTTGGTTGAGCACAGGGTGCAGATGGATAGAGCTATTTCGGAACCTCCCAGCCAGCACGATTCGAAACTCGTCAGTGGGGTGAATATGAGACAGGCTCGAGATTCAAGCAATGCAGTTCGTGAAGCCTTAGGGGACTTTCTAGCTATCGGTTGACATGTACAGTACATCGAGGTGAAGTGTGTTTCCTGTATTTCCTGCTGCGTAGCCTTCCGCTAGTTTCGAAATTTCAGAGCGTTACATACAATAAATTCACTCGCTTCTGCTGCTTGTTTCTCCACTTATCGGCCTGAATGGTAACATAGTCACCAATTACCTTGTTGTTTCGAGTGGCAATGCGGTATGAATGATAACAAATCAAGTTCGCTTACATCGCAATCTTTCAGTGAAGTTCGCTGCGGTTTGAATGCTTACATCGTCATATTTCTGTGAAGTTCGCTGCGATTTTGAGTGCTAACATCGTAAACTTTTTGTATGGCTGCGTGTTGGGTCTTCGCAACTGAGCAATTTATAGCACTTGCACTAAGGCTGCGTGGAAGCCTTAGTGCGATCATGGGAGCGAGTCTCCCTCCCAGCCTATCGTTTCCAGAGTGTAAACTCGCTGCGAGCTAAACCAGATTGCATTCGATTTTTTTGGAATCACTCTCCTTGGTGCGAGTCCCCCCCTCCCAGCCTCTCTGCTTCACCTTGTGCTGTGCTTCACCTTGTGCTGTGCAAAACTGCTCGCCTGGACTTCACCGCTGCTGTAATCGTCGGATCGCTGCTGTTATCGTGGAATATTGTGGGCTCATAGGTCCGTTCGATAAGATTTCCCTGATTTCTTTATCGGCTTGTCATCGTTGTAGTCTGCTGGTTGTAGTAGCAGGGTCGCGAGGCGTCTTCACGTTGTGGGAGCTTGGAATCGATGCTTATCTACATTTTACTATCGGCTCGCTTCCCGCTTTGCTTTCGGCTCAATCCTGAACTCGCTTTCCGCTTTGCTTTCGGCTCAATTTGACAATCGGCTCGCTTTCCAACTTTGTTTTCGGCAATCGATTACTATCTGCTGAATATGCTAAGCTTTCTCCTCAAATTGAGTCGACTTGCTTGCAGGGCTGCCCTTCGTGGTCACCGAGGCGATGGACGCAGCTGAGGAGACGTCGGCTGAGGTAGCAGTGGACCTGGAAACGGTGCTTGCTGCACCTTCGTGTATTATTTTCGAAGTAATTACCAGTGGCTCGGACTCGGAGTATGAGCGTTGGACTTTCCATCGAGGCCGAATCCAAGACATCAGGCGGTACAGTGTAGCGAGGATTCGGGAGGAATTCTCCACCTGGTACCAAACTTGCCTCGACTGCCACTCTGAAGCTGACCGAGTTCAAGAGGAAGTCCCTTATGACAACGTAAGCGACTTGTTTATGAGTATTGTAGCTAGCTTTGGGAATCCTGACCATCGATTGAAGCGAGAAGCTGTAAAGCAGCAGTTATTGTATCTGTTTGGAGTCCCATCGCTGCAGTTTGTGGATGAAGAGCTAATTGAGGCGCTACACTGTGAATTTCCGTGTCCACCCTCTTGCAATACCTGTGCATAGAAACGAAGTGTACTGTATATAGTTTCATCCCATCGCAGCCACGAGGAGTGTACAGAGTTTCGCTGTAGTATCGCAGCCACGAGGAGTGTATAAACGAGGAGTTAAACGTGTTTTGCTTAAACAAAACAGCCACGAGGAGTGTATATGGCGTGGCTGTAAGGGGTTATCGGTCTTCACTGAAACAAAGCATCTGTTTTCAGCTTTCGTTAGAACTTCGCAGCCACGATGACTGTATATGGCGTGGCTGTAAAGGGTTATCGGCCTGAGCTGAAATAAAGCATCTGTTTTCGTTCGATCGTTGAATTCGAGTTTCAGAATAAAAGTTCACCTCACTTTTCATATCAGAGGTTTTCAGTGAACTTTCTTTTTTCCTTGCGAAGTTACCTTTAAAGAGTATGTGAATTCGAGATTCTCCTATAAATTTTCACTTCATCAAACTCTATCAATCACATCGGTAAACTACTTGTTGACCTTGCGAAGTTTCCTTCAGTTTTATGGAGGGCGAAGGTAAGGAGCTCGCACTCGGAAAGCGGTAAGGAGCTCGCTATCGGCCTAGCAGTAAGGAAACATAGCTCTCGGAAGGTGGTAAGGAGCTCGCTATCGGCCAGGGCAATGAATTCGAGTCTCGGAGGTGCGGTAAGGAGCTCGCACTCGGAAAGCGGTAAGGAGCTCGTTATCGGCCTAGCAGTAAGGAAACATAGCTCTCGGAAGGCGGTAAGGAGCTCGCTATCGGCCAGGGCAAAGAATTCAAGTTTCGGAAAGCGGTAAGGAGTAGGCTATCGGCCTAGCAATAAGAAATTCGAGTTTCGGAAAGCGGTAAGGAGTAGGCTATCGGCCTAGCAGTAAGAAATTCGAGTTTCGGAAAGCGGTAAGGAGCTCGCTATCGGCCTAGCAGTAAGAAATTCGAGTTTCGAAAAGCGGTAAGGAGCTCGCTATCGGCCTAGCAGTAAGAAATTCGAGTCTCGGAAAGCGGTAAGGAGCTCGCTAATCGGCCTAGCAGTAAGGAGCATGGTATCAGAAATCGTTAACGAGTCCCCATCGTTAAGGAGTCACCATCAACATATTTTCCTGCGAACACGTCCCTGTATACACGTCGTCTCTACACGTGGCACACTTGAGAGACTTTGGCGCGTTCGTTTGTACCAACACTCGAATTTATTGCCCTAAACTGCAGACTACAGTGCGGAGACAAACGTTGAAACTGCACCCTCTTAGATGAAAATGCGGAGGATCGGCGAAACCAAAATGGGCCGTAAATATCGGAAACTGCGAGGGGAAATGGGACTGAAACTGTAGGTGCAGAGGTGCTCTAAGCCCTTATTGAGCTTATCAGATACTGTCAGACAGGTTCGGTAATACCAGCGTCTGCCCACTAGCGAATATTCTTTAGCATGGTTTTGGGGTGGAGGTACTTCAAACGCAACTATTCCGAGTTTTCGCTGACTTGCATTGCGTCTCTCGATCTTCGCCTTCCACGTTCCAGAATCTGCGCGGAGTAGGGTGCCATGGCGAGTTTGCGGGAGTTGTGAGCGCGAATTGTTTAGAATGCTCTGTGCAGCAATTTGAACGACTTGAGCGTCATTTTGCTCAAAACCGAGCCCGTCTCGCGATATAGCTGTGAGCTGACGGTTCACTTTACGGTATGAGTTCTTGATTCTTGAGACAGCAATTGAAGTCGAATTGGTAGGGTGTTGCGCGCGGTGGAGAAAGAGACGACATTCACAACCGCCAGTAATAATTAGTAAGTACCGAATACCTGGTATTCGGTAAGTAATTCGGTGTTATTCGGTAAATTAGTATTCGGTACGTTTTCGAAACGTACTGTACAGCGAGTACGTTTCTTCGAAACACTTGCTCGTTTTACAGTTGACACTCTGTCACTCTATAATCTCGCTGCTAGCTGGAGGCCATGTAGAATTGACCGCCACCCAATGAGAATGTCTGCTAATGTAAAAGCATGTGTGACTCTAGATTCACATTCATAGGAGTATGGGCTCAGCGTTGAGATTCCTTCAAGCGCGCAGTTCTGATTGTGCGAAAGCACACACATCCTCGCTCGTTTTATTTCGCTCATTTATCTTCCAAGTGCGGTGGGATCAGCCGTTGGAGCGGGAGAGAAGCATTCAGAGAAACGAAGGATCAACGCCGCAAGCCTTGCATTATCGTGGCCGTATGTCGAGAATTTGACTCGCAGTGCTTGCCTTGTTGTTTGTCATTCCGTTGCATTTCGTTTGTGGCTGTTCGACACACGGTTCTGCTCGAGCATTGCTGTGTATTTAAGAGTTTTTTCTTGAGCTAGCCCCGTAGCTACTTGTGCTACTATGTGCTGACACACGATTTGCTTTTTTTAGTCAGACGACGATGGACCATATGCAAGATTCTAATGTTTGGGATTCTCAACCCGGTCCTATCTTGACAGAAGAGCAAGACTTTCCTATGACTGTCCCGACCTCTATCCCATCTCTGCCTATAGCCGCTCCATCATCAGGTAACCCTGGTGCGAGTCTGCGAGATATCGATGGGAGTGTTGGACGATAGTAGCTCTGCTCAAGTGCAAACGTGATCAATGGCAAGAATCATTGAATGGTAGCAGTAGAGATGCCATAGTCACGTCTACTGCCAAGTGGGAGGGAATTGTGGAGAAGCTTTGGCTCAGAGGAATCTGTGTGGATGCCAAGGAGGCAAAATCTAAGTGGGATAGTATTTTACTCTCCTACAAAAAAGTGGAGGACTGGAATGCTCGTCCAGGGAACGAAGCATTCCAGGCCATGGCTGCCGCTGATAGACGGACTAATGATCTACCTGTGACATTTGATGAACAGTGGTATGATGTTATCGATAGTTTTTTGGGAGGGAGGTCATGTGTCCATCCCCTCTCTTTTGCTGACAGTTCGATGTTGCAAGAAGGTCTTGATGATCACAAAGCAACAGCTCGGAGCCAAGTGACTCTTTTCTTAGTTGAGGGAAGCGAAAGACAGCAAGCACAGATCAACGTAAAATGATACTAGAAGCATTTCGGGAGTTCGTGGTATGGTATGATACCATACACCATACCATACCACCTAAACCCTAAACCCTAAACCATTGTATAGAAGAGATACAAGATCAGAGAGAGTCTGTACGTTACACACAACAACAGGAAGTAGAGATTGAGAGGTGTGTGAAGCAGCAAGAATTAGAGTCCTGGGCTTCAACTTGCTTCTAACTGCCAGAGTATTCGCAGCGTGTTGGATCTTATGGTTGGAGCGTTTGATCGCCTCGCTGGGAGACTCTAATTATTATTGATACGCAGCATGGTAGTGAGTTTTGGTTTTCGATGTTGTCACAGTTTGTTCACTCCATGTAGTGGTTGTAGGTGGTACAATTTCGTTGCGGGAGGTATGTCTTTTGGTGAGTGGGGCATTACTTCAACTCTGCGTTTTGTTCCAGTTAATATTTGATTGTCTACAGGGAATACATCATCTTGAGGAAGAGGAAGCGAGTGTTTACTCCACAATTCACAATCACTCCAAATGGCTCGGCGTCGTTCGTTGAGTTATTGGCTACTGTCTACTATCTGGACAAGTATGAGGTGCGATGGTGGATCAAACATCATATCGGAGTTTGGTTCGCCCACTGCCTCATGAGAGTTTACAATGACGAGAGGTGGATGAGGTGGATGAGGTCTTCTTCAGTCCTGCGACTGTTTAGGAGCCGACTATGACCTGACAGGGCTGAACGTTAGCGATGGCGATATGTTTGCGGAACAAAACTTGGAAATTTCTCGATGCGGAATTCTGGAAAAGTGCATTCTGCGAGGACGGAACCTTTTAGATTTCATACTCCGCAATAGTACGTAGCTATAGTTAAACCTTGAGATGTTGCGGCATGCCGTTACCTAACAGGGCGCACTTCATTCAGCACCGATCGTGGGCTTTTCTTTCTGAAGCAAACAGGACTTGACTGTACTTGACTGTACTTGCTTTTGCCGCAAGTACAGTCAAGATTGTAGGCAACTTGCAGTGAAACAAGTGCCTCTGCATGGAATTAACCACGCTTCTCACTGGAGTAGATCCTAGGTCTAACCGGAGGCGCCGTCTCGAAATGGGGTTACAGGTAAGGACACATAAGAGGATCAGAGAAAGGAAACGAGCGATGTTCATGAAATTCATCGGGGATATGTCAAGTAGTCGGTTCAGGAAAGCAGGCTTAGGCTTGAGGTTGTATACGAAGAAGGTGAGGCAAACAGAAGTAGATACTGCTTCGGATTCGACTGCTAGTTGACAGGAGGGCTCTGTGGACAGAGTCTCGTGAGGGTAGTTGAGATTAGTCTAAGAGTGAACAGAATATGGACATGGAGTTGCACGAGAGGTTGGCGAAGATGTTTTGCTCCTGGAGAAGCAAGTTCAAGCTGCCGGAAAGAAATTCATTGAGTTCCTTGAGTGTAACAGCCTAATGTGAATCTCGCAGAGACCTGGTTCAGAACATCTTCTGAATAAAGAACGTGGCAAAGCAGTTCTAACCAGTCCCACGAACGCCACAAACTCCAGCAGGTTTTAAGAGAATTCAGCAGCTTTTCTATATTCAGCAGTGTTCAGTAGAGATCCTGGTGCAGAAGGTCTAGTTTTTAATTATAAATGGTAATCACTCATTTGAGAGCAAAATGAGATTAAGCACATCCAAAACTGCTATAAAAACACGAATCAGCACCAATTCTGAAAATGGGCACAACACAACATCACGCAAACTATTAGGTCAGTTTGACATACACAGTAAAGTGAGGATTTGGTCAGTTTGGTATCTGATTTCGTCATATCATCATACCTACACTGAATTTTGTCACGGAAATAGTGCTGGGGATGTTCTACAGTCAGTAGATACAATGCAGAAATTTTCAAAAAGAACTAGTGAGAATCACACGTTTAGCTCTTTACGGCCGCGGACTAACCATGCATGCATATATATGAATGATCCTAGCTAGACGCCATTTATGTTTGTAGAGCATCAAGCTTGCGTGAAAATCATCAGCTCAACTATATTAAATAAGCAGCACCATAATTGAAATACTAGACAAATTAACGACCAAGTCTTACTGCTATCAGTGTGGGTAAAGAAGAGCATGATATTAGTAACCGTCATAAGAAAAGAGTTTGAATCTGGATCTCAATATCCAAATCAAATCTTTTACAGATATTCAATAATCTGAATCAAACCATGATACATAGTCAATTTGGTTTGACTTTGACGTCGCTTTCTTGCTCGCTACAGTACTAGTAGTACCGGTTGTGTTAAATTGATCATATTCGACGAATTCAAATCCTCCACAAAGATGAATAAGTGTCTCACCTTTAAAATACTGACTGTAGGCTACATGTACAGCAGGATACAGTATTCCAACCGGAAGATTCTCGCATACCACATGATGTTCTCTTCCATCATGTTCGAATGAAAAGGAGAAAATCTTCTTCATTCTATCCAACTTTAATCTGACGCTGACCCGCATGCCGCCGTCACTTATCGCAGTGGGTGTAAGGCGAATCCCTGAGAGCTGCTCCTGGCTTGTCACTTTGCCATTGACAAAGAATGTTAACCGATTCTTAGGCACCTCTAACATCAGAGCCAAACCCTTCCTGCTCTGTGAGAGACACGAATACTGAATTCTCTCCCCAGTCTCCAAGCTCAAGAACCCTACTTCCAGAGTACAATGGAATTTGGATGCGCTCACATGTACATGTTTCTTCCCGTACTCGGACTGCGTACATTCAGATTTAGATAAAATGTGCACAATTTCCCACTCATAGGCACAATGACACGAACACATTGCTACATTCCCCACTGCAAGTGCCACAGATGGCAACGTGTAATCCTCCGCTAGTTGTGCACTTGCACTTTTGGCGGCTACAACTAGCCAACGGCACTTGTGATCCTTTACCTGAACCTGAACCTGCTTTCTCCAAGTTGAAGTTCTGATTAGTTGGTCTCGTAAAGCTACACCAAACTTTTCCGAAGAGAATAAACCCAAAGGCTCCACTACATAGATCAGTAGCTCAGGATGGATAAAAGCCAAATTGATCATTCCGCTCAATCTCTCAAATCTTTCTGTGTGTATCTTGGCTGGAAACTTGCCCCGAAATCCAGACAGATGACCGGTAATTTCGTCACGGACTTCCTTCTGTTCCTGAATATTTAGCAACATTGTCGCTGCCCGTTTAGGTTCTACCGAGCATAGAGCTCGAGTCAAAGCTTCTCGGTCTGGATCGTGAACTCCTGTCGTTGCGGCGATGCACCATATAATTAATTGCCAAAATTTCACATATTCTCGAAAAGATAAATTCCAAATTCCAGATCCATCCCCAGAGTAATTCTGCGAGTTGTATAGATAAAACCGCATAGACTCCTCAGACAGGTTTTGGAGATGAATCACGCTCAAATCGTGATCATACATGATTCTAACCAAGTGAAGACCTATGATTACTATGTTCTTCCCCATGGGACCCTCATTCAACCCCTTAGTAAAGCTACAGACTGTTGTCAGTCTCTTGGTGACTTCGTTTAAAGTTTCCTCCGTATGATGAATGTTGCGATCGCGAGGAAAATCTGCCCATAATCTCGTGACAATCATACATCCCACCTTATCGAGTAAGAAAAATCTGGCAGCTTCTATAGCCTTGAACATAAAATACCAATCCAGAGAAAATGGTGAAAATTTGATGGCGTGCTCATTCAGCCTGCCGCCGTGGACTTCGGTTTCTTGATTAGGAACAAGCGACAGCTTCAAATCTTCTTCCCACAGTTCGCCAGTGTACAAGAACTTCAGAACCAATAGAAACACATCGGAGGAAACTTGAGGTAAAGTAACCTCCGATTGTTTAGATTCTGCCATGCCATTGCTCAGCATGCTCTTCAGGACCGGACATCTTGCTATCAGTAACATGCGCGAAGCATGAACGCGCTCTCCATCTTCGCATATGAAAACTACGTCACTGCATTCAGTATTGTTCACCATATTCCGAAAATCCTTCATCAAGCTCTGCGGCCCTGTGGTGTACAAAACATGTGTCCTCAGTTCTGCAACTTGCTTCTCCAAGAGCAAATCATCTTCGTCGTACATGACCAACCTCTCGTGCAATTCCATGTCTCGTATGCTGTTCACTCTCGTCTTAGACTAATCTCTCTCAACTACCCTCACGAAACTCTGTCCACGGAGGCACTCCTGTCAACTAGCAGTACCTACTTTGTCTGCCTCCACCTCCTCGTATAAGGTTGCACTTGTTAAAGAAGTAAACCAAGTGAATACTCTTCACTGTACAAGTTATATCAGTAAAGGGATCAGTCGACTCATCATCTCCCAAGAGGGGTTGTTATATACTCTAATCTATGGACAAGAGGTTAGTTACTAGTCAGTCATTAGTCATTGAGATGTGCCTAAAGAGGTGACTATAGAGAGACTATAGATGTGACTATTAGAGGTGAGTATAGACTAGACATTATCTTTAACACCCTCTCTTAATGTCAGTGGTACTGAATATACACTAAGTTCAAGTCTCAATTTTTGAAACCTGTCTGAAGACAAAGGCTTGGTGAATATATCAGCAGTTTGATCATCAGTTGTTACCCATTGAGTAACAACCTCTCCCGAAATTATTTTCTCCCTGATGAAGTGGACTTGCACTTCAATGTGCTTTGTTGTAGCATGATGCACTGGATTTTTTGTCAATGCTATTGCACTCATGCTATCAGTCCAGATTACTGTTGAGTGTCTTGGTTGACACCTACATCCTCCAACATCCATCTTAGCCAAATGACCTCTCGTGCTGCATTACACAGGCCACGATATTCTGCTTCAGAGGAGGATAAAGCAATAGTTGGCTGCTTTTTACCCAAGTGATGGCACCTCCTCCCAGCATAAATGCGAATCCAGACATTGATTTACGATCTGTAGAATCACCTGCCCAATCAGCATCTGTAAATCCAACAAGTCCAAGTGACTTATCTGAGCTATATCTGAGCCCATAGCTGGTAGTTCCCCTGAGGTAACGCAAAACTCTCTTTGCTGCCCTCATATGCATAAGTGTGGGAGACTCCATATTCTGACTGAGTTTGCTGACTACAAACGAAATATCTGATCTTGTAGTGACAGCCAGATAAATTAACTTCCCGATCAGCTTCCTGAACTCTGTTGCATCTGCCTGCTCATCATCAACAGAAGAACTTTGCCACTCCTTTGAGATAACCATAGGAGTAGGTGCAGACTTACACTTCTCCATCTGGAAATCCTGAAGTATACTTTCTGTGTATCTTGCCTGAGAGAGGTATAACATTTTGTTGTGTTCCAGAAACTGAACTCCAAGACAAAAGTTGAGAAGTCCTAGATCCTTCATATCAAACTCTTGCATTAAAGCTTGCTGAATCTTCTTTACTCCTCCTTGATTACTTCCGGATATTATCTGGTCATCCACGTACAGTAACAGTAACACAATACCTTGAGAAGTAATCAAAACATAGAAGTTTGGATCACTCTTGTAGGAGAGAAGCCTTGCTGCTTCAAGAAGGTGTCGATTCTTGTGTACCAAGCTCTTGGAGCTTGTTTGAGGTCATATAATGCCTTGTGCAGCTTGCACACTAACTGTTCACCTCCTTGACGAACAAAACCAGGTGGTTGCTGCAAGTAGATATCTTCTTCAAGAATGACATTAAAGAATGCATTCTTAACATCCATTTGTAGACACTTCCAACCATGTTGTTTTGCAAGAGCACAAAGAACTCGGATGGAGTTAAATTTTACCACAGGTGTGAAGGTCTCTTGAAAATCTTCTCCTGTAGTCTGCAAATAACCTTTTGCAACAAGGCGAGCTTTTTTAACCCCAAATCCACTCTCAGATTTGTCTAATTCGATCTCCTTCCCCTCCAAAAACGCATAAGGTTGCACTGTCCTGAAGATCAAATTTTAACCTCTCGCATTGTCGCACATTGCTCGCTTTCTCTCTCTCTATCTTTTTATGTGTCCTTGCCTGTAAGTCCCCAGGTCTTCGAGACGGCGCCCTTCCCCCTTGCAGTAATGTGCTTCGAGACGGCGCCTCCGGTTACGTCGACAAGAGGTACAGTCAGGATTCTAGCCAAGTTGCAATGAAGTGCCTCTGCATGGGAATTAATACGCTTCTGACTCACCAGAGTGAGGTTCTCAGATCCTACGGCACAAGCACACTTGGACAACGACTTCACGAGTAACTACGGTAGACTCCTGACTCCTGACTAGATTCACTTCACTAGACTCCTATTTAATTTGAGGGTTTAATTCGCTTCAGAAGAAAAAGCCCATGCACCAATCATCCGCTGCTAAATGAGGAGTGCCCTTTTAGTTCACTCAGCATGCCGTGAATATGCATCAAAAGTACACACATGCCAAAGGGAAGGTTTACTAAAGACAAACGTCTTTTACGGGAGCTAAATAATCAGAGGTAAGAGTTCAGCATGAACGAGTTAAAATGATTTGTTTTACGTTTGTCAAAAAGAAGTGATAATTTTAGGTTTGTCATGAAAGTTATTAAAAATAATAATATTATAATATTACTCAGAGTAAACGTGACAAGCGGATCCGTGGTCAAAACGAAAACTGACATGAAATAACAAAAAAAACTAAATATGATTAATGTTGAGATTAATCACAAAAAGATAAACATATTCAGATTTGACATTTGATAACATCTCATGAATAAAAGAAACATAAAAAGACCTCCAACTTTGTTATATAGTTGACGCAAAGAACGAATAAACTACAACTTTTCTTGATAGTTTAATTTATTACCTAACCTCTTCTCAATAGAAAAGGTAAGTAATAAATTGATTTTTTTCTTCACAGTTTAATTTATTACCTCATCCTTAATCAAGAAGGCTTAAGTAATAAATTAAACCCTTGTATATACCCTCCTGCATCGAAAGATGGAGGAAGTGAATATGCAAGGAAGTACACATTGAAATTCTCTCCATCCATTCAGTGAACCCTACCAACACCTCTGCACAAAAGTAATAAAAAGTGTGTATACACTCCAGAAAAATTGAAATTTTTTGACCTGTAATGGACCTGGATATCAGGACCATGGGACTCACACCAGGGACCGGGACCATCATTATCACATCTCAAGGTTCACTACTTATTATTATACTATTACGGAGTACCGAATCTTAGTTGTAGCGTCCCCGCGGAATGACTTTTTAAGAATTACGCATCCGGCAACTCTTTAGAATTCAACAACCGCAACCGTATTTGTTCCGGATCCGTAAACATTCGGCCTTTACGCGTCATACAGGCCCAGCCTAGGTTTTTCCTGCTTATCTGTAATTTGCACGAGGTTTTTGACAATTTACGGACCATTATGTTAATTTATCTGCGATTTGTAGCTAATATCGAGTCTATTTTCACTTTTTTGTTGTTTTGAGACAGAAACTATCGAACGCATTTTTCGAAAAGTTGTCGAGGCACATTACACGGAATGCCAGATCTAGGCTGGCGTTGGCGTCATAGTCGGTTCCTATATAGTCATTCTGCTTCTTACCCGGCTTAGTTTACCTGTGGGTATACCCGGAGGTAACCCTAGGCAAACTCCCGTCGCAGGAAACTACTTCCCGCAGGAATATGTTTCAAAGTTCTTCGATTTACATGACCTAATAAGATTTTACCGCATGTTTACGAGTACAGTAGGAGGTGTCAAAGTTTCGAGAAAATATTCTTCAATGGGTGCAAGACAAAATATTATAACTTGAATATTCTTCAATGGGTGCAAGACAAAATATTATAACTTGAAGAGGATAACATTGTGTAGAATCGTGGTTCATTTGTATCGTCCTCCTGAATGAACACTATATCCTCTTCATTGCTTTTTTTTTTTACTTTTGACACTGACGATAATTACTCAGGGTAGTCTATTCTCTACTGGAAAAAAGAACGGACGAGGAAAGAGCCAAAGGTGACCGCTGGAAACAGCCACGAGTGTCTGATCGAAGCCATAACTGTTAAAGATAATATCTAGTCTATAGTCATCTCTATAGTCACTTCTATAGTCACATCTATAGTCACCTCTATAGTCACTTCTATAGGCACATCTCTATGATTAATGACTAACTAGTGACTAACCTCTTGTCCATAGGTTAGAGTATATAACAACCCCCTCTTGGGAGATGATGAGTCAACTGATCTCTTTACTGATATATCTTCTACAGTGGAGAGTATTCACTTGGTTTAGTTCTTTAACATGGTATCAGAGCTTAGGTACGAGCATTAGCAAGGAGTATGAGGAACCAGAGAGTGAAAAAGACATAGAGTGAGCACACCACCTTCAACTGAAAAGTGAGAAAGAAGGCATAAATTTCCGGTCAAACCATCTTTGACTGCGTTTTTGGAGAGAAAAGAGATCGAATTAGACAAATCTGAGAGTGGATTTAGGGTTAAAAAGGCTCCATTTTTGTGTAAGAGATTTGCAAAGAGCTTTCCAACGGTTCAACTTTTGACCTAAAGGGACCCAAACCCTTGGTCAATGGAACTTTGACTGCACTTTTGAAGGTCTTAACGATCGATTTTCGCGTTTCTGAGATTTTTTTCCTGCTAGACGAGACTGCAGAGGATCATAATATGGATACTACTTCCACCTCCGCAACCACCTTAGGGAGTTCTAGATTTTTTTACACCCACTTTACTTTCAATCGATGGCTAACGTTAGTGATAACTTGCTTCATGATCATCATAAGTTGGATAGCACAAACTATCCAATATGGTGTTTCAAGGTTCAAGCCATTTTTTAGAACTACGACTTATGGGACATAGTGTTGGGTGAAAGTCTTGGGTGTTGGAAGAAAGACCTATCGAATCACCAGCTGCTGTCAAAGCTTGGAACAAAAGAGATCAACAAGCACTTGTCATCATCAAGATGACCATAAAAGACTCGGAAATCTTGGATATCTTGGAGGCTAAAACTTCTAAAGATGCTTGGGATACATTCACCAAGAAGCACGAAGGAGCTGCTCGAGGGAGGAAGAGAGTGCTACTCAGAAAGTTAAACACTTTGCAAATGGTTGCAGGCATCTCTCTCGAAGAGCACTTCAATACTATTAAAGGGTTGCTACAACAACTGAAGAATCTGGGTGGAGGTATAGACGAGGACGACTTGGTACTGATAGTGCTCCAGAGCTTACTAGAACCATACGAGCACTTTGTCAAAGCAGTGGATGTAGGCAAGGAGCCTGTCTCATTCGAAGAACTGCAGACACTAGCTTTGTTTACAAGAAGCTATGAACATCGAGACCAAGTCAACTCAAACAACTGCCACAACTGATGCTGCTTTCTTCTCCAAGAGGAGAGATCATAAGCGAGGTAGACCTCAAGATTCGCAATCAAAATAGAAGGAGCATTGGGACAACAACAAGAGAGGCAAGTTCAATAAACGTGACTTAGAGGGCAACTCTAACAAACCAAAACCAGGGAACTGTAACTACTGTAAGAAACGTGGGCACTTCGCGTATGAGTGTCGAAAGAAAGCATTTGATCAACGTTCCAACACCAACAACAGATGTAACTTCGTACAGACATCTGATCACAAAGAGAAGCTATTCTTCACTACCATATATACAGACGCACATGATCAACAATGGTGGATTGATTCTGGAGCATCAAATCATATCACATCAAAGAAGGAGTGATTCAAGATTTTCATCCACTAAATGGACATGAGATATGACTGGGTGATGGTAAGGGCTACCAAGTCCAGGGGGAAGGTAACATTCGTATTAAGCTACCTTTAGGTCAGATAAGAACAATTGGAGGTGTCTGGTTTGTACCTCGAGTGGTGCATAATCTTTTGAGTGTTGGTAAACTTGCTGCGAATGGATTTCAGCTGTCATTTGATGCACAAGGATGTTCTATTCTCGACCAAGGATCTATAGTAGCTACAGGGCTGATGGTTGACCACATGTATGAGTTACAAGCCTTATCTTTGGTAGCTCCAGTTCTAGCTGATGTAACAGATACGAGCCAGTTATGGCATCTTCGACTTGGACACTTACACTATCAGATAATGCATAAGTTATTTCATGAGGACTTGGCCCTTGGTGTTTTGAAACTAGTCTCTGTTAACACTCCGTGTCAGATCTAAACAGACTCGAAGAAAGTTCTTCAAAACTACTGCAACACGAGCAACAGAAATCCTTCAACTGTTACATACAGATCTCTGTGGACCTACTGAGACTATTTCGCTTGGAAGTTCTAAGTACTTTATGTTGATTGTTGATGACTTCTCGAGATACATTTGGGTTTTCTTCCTGTTAAGAAAGTTTGAAGCACTCTCGCATCTTCAACAGCTTGTTAACATGGTGGAAAGACAAACTGGACAGCTAGTGAAGAGTCTGCGAAGTGATAGAGGAGGAGAATTCACTTCCAAGGCTGCTGACAAATACTTTGCTGAGAAGAGGATACTGTGGCAGTTGACTACAACTTACACGTCTCAGCAAAATGAAGTGGTTGAAAGAAAGAATAGAACTGTCGTGGAGATGACAACAAGTCTTGTTCTTGAGCAAGATCTTCCAAAAGATCTTCGGGCTGAAGTTGTGAATACTGCGGTCTATCTTCTCAACAGAAGTCCAACAAATGTTGTGAACAACAAAACTCCATTCGAAGCTTTCACAGGGAAGAAACCAGACCTCTCTAACCTACGAATTTTTGGATGTAAAGCATATGCTACAACTCCTCGAAAATTACTCCAAAAGTTTGATGATAGATCTCAGATCTGTACATTCATAGGATATCCAGCAAGAGAAAAAAGATATAGACTGTTGAGTGCTGCAAGAAAGATTATTTTTCCGATAGGGACTCTCATTTGGTCGATATCATCAGTCGAGATGTAGTGTTTTTAGAGGTCCCTCCATCTCAAAACTCACAACACCATCTTTCTGACCTGCCACCTCTCTCTATCCAAACACCTACTTCAGAGAATCATGAAGAAGAAGCTCAAGCTCAACTAGAACCACCACCTATACCACCTACACAAGTTGAAGTTACTGAATCAGGTCCAATTACAGCAGATTCGTCTCTCATACACCAGACTACTCCGGATTCAAATCTTGCTGCTCAACCAAGGAGACCCATCAGAACAAAGAAGGTCCCTGCAAGGCTAGAGGATTATATTCTCATGGCTGAAGCACAAAGTGATGGAGAAACTATTACATTCGAGGAGGCTTTCAGCAAAGATCAATGGAGACGTGCAATGCAGGAAGTATATGATGCATTACTCAAAAATGCAACCTGGACCCTAGTATCTCTTCCAACAAACAGGAAAGCACTTGGCTGTAAGTGGGTTTATAAGATCAAGAGACATGCGGATGGAACTATTGAGAGATACAAGGCTCACCTTGTTGCAAAAGGTTATTTGCAGACTGGAGGAGAAGATTTTCAAGAGACCTTCACACCTGTGGTAAAACTTAACTCCATTTGAGTTCTTTGTGCTCTTGCAAAACAACATGGTTGGAACTGTCTACTAATGGATGTTAAGAATGTATTTCTTAATGAGATTCTTGAAGAAGATATCTACTTGCAGCAACCACCTGGATTTGTTCGTAAAGGAGGTGAACAGTTAATGTGCAAGCTGCACAGGGCATTGTATGATCTCAAACAAGCTCCAAGAGCTTGGTACACAAGAATCGACACCTTCTTGAAGCAGGAAGGTTTCTCTCCTACTAGAGGTGATCCAATCTTCTATGTTTTGATTACTTCTCAAGGTATTGTGTTATTGTTACTGTATGTGGATGACCTGATAATATCCGGAAGTAATCAAGGAGGAGTAAAGAAGATTCAGCAAGCTTTAATGCAAGAGTTTGATATGAAGGATCTAGGATTTCTCAACTTTTATCTTGGAGTTCAGTTTCTGGAACACAACGAAATGTTATACCTCTCTCAGGCAAGATACACAGAAAGTATACTTCAGGATTTTCAGATGAGAAGTACAAGCCTGCACCTACTCCTATGATTATCTCGAAAGAGTGGTAAAGTTCTTCTGTTGATGATGAGCATGCAGATGCAACAGAGTTCAGGAAGCTGATTGAGAAGTTAATTTACTTAGCTGTCACTACAAGACCAGATATTTCACTATGCAGTCAGCAAGCTCAGTCAGAATATGGAGTCTCCAACAAATATGCATATGAGGGCAGCAAAGAGAGTTTTGCGCTACCTCAAGGTAACTACCAGCTATGGACTCAGATATAGCTCAGATAAGTCACTTGGACTTGTTGGATTTACAGATGCTGATTGGGCAGGTGATTCTACAGATCGTAGAATCACCTGCCCAATCAGCGTAGATCAATGTCCGGATTTGCATTTATGCTGAGAGGAGGTGCCATCACTTGGCAGTGTAAAAAGCAGCCAACTATTGCTTTATCCTCCTCTGAAGCAGAATATCGTGGCCTGTGTAATACAGCACGAGAGGCCATTTGGCTAAGATGGATGTTGGAGGATGTAAGTGTCAACCAAGACACTCCAAGAGTAATCTGGATTGATAGCATGAGTGCAATAGCATTGACGAAAAATCCAATGCACCATGTTAGCACATTGAAGTGCAAGTCCACTTCATCAGGGAGAAAATAATTTCAGGAGAGGTTATTACTCAATGGGTAACAACTGATGACCAAACTGCTGATATATTCACCAAGCCTTTGTCTTCAGATAAGTTTCAAAAATTGAGATTTGAACTTGGTGTATATTCAGTACCACTGACATTAAGAGGGTGTGTTAAAGATAATGTCTAGTCTATAGTCACATCTATAGTCGCATCTAATAGTCACATCTATAGTCATCTCTATAGTCACATCTAATAGTCACCTCTATAAGCACATCTCTATGACTAATGATTGACTAGTGACTAACTTCTTGTCCATAGATTAGAGTATATAACAACCCCCTCTTGAGAGATGATGAATCGACTGATCCCTTTACTGATATATTTTCTATGGTGGAGAATATTCACTTGGTTTGGTTCTTTCACAATAACTCTCTCTCGAGAGTCTCGGATCTTCCATAAAGGTTCCAACTTTGACACCCCTACTCAATATACTCAACCCATCGAAGTATGTACCATATTTGAAACGTCAATACAAGTAACTACACGTAAAATAACAGATCGTAAAAGCACGGATAGATCCATCCATCCGATCATGCGTCAACACAAAATCTAGCCGCCCGATAAGCATCACCCCGCACTATGATTGTGTACTTACATCAGTTAACAGCTCGAACTTATTTATTGTACATTCATGACCATCAGATTGGGAGATCAAATGATACATGACAACTTAAACGGTTATATGGTACTCGAACGATCAATTCCTGTAAAAGAAACCAGTGCAGATACACTACTCTTGGGCAGTCAGCAACACTTTTTCAGTCTACTGAACATCGGGTATTTATTGGTACAAAACCCTTCCAATTATTTTACTGTGCAAGAAATGCAAGTAGCTTGGTGCAGGTAACTCATCTGAGATCTCATAGTCTCGGGTTTGAATCCACCATGGCAAAAAACAGAGTCCTATTTTGTCATATACGGACGAGCAGCTCGGCTACCAAAGGATAAATCAATTTCATAACTACATGTATTTATCCCCTTTGATCGAGCAGCTCGAGTACCAAGGGATAAACTAACAAACCATTTTAATAACTACATGTATTTATCTCCTTTGGCCGAGCAGCTCGACAACCAAGGGATAAATTAATTTAATAATTACAGATATTTATCTCTTTTGGCCGAACAGCTTGACTACCAAAGGATAAATTTATAAATTGATTTAATAACTTTGGGTATTTATCCTCTTTGGCCGAGCAGCTCGGCATTAAACGACAAAAAATTCGATATAGCTCCATTATGCAAGCCCATATTTACTCATACAACTAAATTATTAACCTTCTTCCATTGTAACGGAAGCCTTTCACTAACTGATTCTTATAAGAAATCCACGTATACCAGTGCGGATACTGTCTTGGTTTGACCAGGTCTCGAGTTCGAGTCCACTATGGTAAAAAATAGAGTCTCGTGTTGTGCTCTATGTTGAGCAATTCGGCTACCAAGGAATAAATCAATTTAATAACTATATGTATTTGTCTCCTTTGGTGGAGTAGCTCGACTGCCAAGGGATAAACTAATAAATTATTTTAATAACTACAGCTATTATTTCCTTTGGCCAAGTGGCTCGGCTACCAAGGAAAAATTAATTTAATAACTCCAAGTATTTATCCCCTTTGGCTGAGCAACTCGGCACTAAACGACCAAAAACATCGATATACCTCCATGATGCAAGTCCATATTTACTCATACAAGTAAATTATTAACCTCCTTCTATCGTAACAAAACCCTTTCACTAATTGATTCTTATAGAGAATCTAGGTATCTTTGTGCGGATATCTCTGTCTAGGTTTGGCCAGGTCTTGAGTTTGAACCCACTTTGGTAAAAAATAGAATCTCGTTTTGTCCTCTAAGGCTGAGCAACTAGGCTACCAAATAAATTACTTTAATAAAGACAATATCCTTGATAAAACAAGACAATAGAGTCTTGTTTTATCCTCTTTGGTCGAGCATCTCGGTTACCAAACTATAAATTAATTTAATAGTTATAGATATTTATTCCTTTTGGCCGAGCAGCTGAAAAACTTGTCTAAAATGAAATAGATCTTCGGATGTTTCTTGTCATTCACTGAGAAGAGATCATATATATTTGTAGGTCTTCATGAAAGAGAGCATGTCGTCTGACCTTGAGCATCTCTTATTCCAGAGATAAGTTCACAATGTTTGAGTCATATAATAGTACTACACTGCTGCAAAAGAAGCCCGCGTGTTAGACAAACGCAAGTTGTCTGTGAAGGATCCAACTTCAAAAATCACGTTGTCTATCAAAAGTAGAACTGATAGCAAACCTTCTTCCTCCTTTGTTAAACCACTAACTGCGTCCTCCAAACCAATTGATATTATCTCACCGCGCATGCAAATGTTGCAAAGCCGTAGTCACAACCCAATGTGATCATCTAATTCCACCCTAGAATCTTCACATTACACCATACCAACTGAAAATCATTGATCGATCGTCTGATGAAACACGTGTGGGGTGTAAAACTTAAGGATCAAATTGCATCTAAATAGGGAGCAAATGATCTCTCCAAGTTTCATCCGAGGTCAATACGTTGGAGTTCATAGAAAAACATCAGCGAGAGATTACATTCTTTACTTTTTAACATTTCTGTGCACACAATGAAATCCGTCCACATCTTGGGTTGATATTTAGAAACTGGTTTGAAAATCACAAGAAAAGATAAACCCACCACACTACCATGTTGTAAGACTGAGTGAAATAACGGCCTACCGTTGTTCTAGAGAGTGAAGTTTGATTTAGAAATACATGAGATATTTGGCTGTAGAGAGATATGACAAGATCTTGGATCAAATCGATGAAACTTTTGTGCCCTCACTATCTAATCTATCAGACTTTATCTCGGTTTCTACTGACCTAACCTGATTGGAAGTGTAACACATGCGCACCACACCACACCACACCACACAACTGAGCGTTCAATCTTATTCTGAGTACAAGAACGATTCATACATGACAAACATATGTTTTAGATCACAAAAGCACCCTCAAATAATCCTTTAGGCCAGCTTGTGCACTAGCAATACTCTCTTTAGTAATTTTTCTCGACAAACTATCTAAAATGCTCAATTTTGATCTTTTATGGTTCGTTAATATGAGCTCCATTCAAGATGAACCTTACAACAATGGACAGCCTACTCTACAAGCTTCCCAATGATACTGATAACACACTGAATGGATAAAGATCATTCTTATCACAATAGATCGAAATTGATCATTTTGATTACTTATAACTCAAAATGTCTTAACTTTTTTTCTTGACCCGCATGTTTAATCTGAGTTTTGAGTGATCAAACAAGCTCCAAACTAAACATGCAGCATACCACTAGAAAGCTTATCTTCTAGAGCTTCTAACAAGGTAAGGCATGCATGTAGCAAACAACTAGTGAGCTAAGGACATGGTGCTAAAAACAACGGTACTTCGTAGTTAGAGGTCTGGTTATGATCTTCGTGTCAAATTCACAAAATAGCTTCCTTGTCTCACTTGCAGCACCTCTAATACTCAAGTCGTTTGCAGCAGGTACGTCCTTAGCATCAGAATAAAGTTGGACAGAACAAAGAAGACCTGCTCGTTCTCGTTTAGTTCCAAGATGGTACATGTGGTTTGTGAAAATATTTCGACTGGATTACTCTGTCCTACTATTCATATGACCTAGGATGACACATACTGGAAAGACGAGACACGTATTAATCTTGAGGAGGATTGGAGTGTAGTGAACACGTTGAGTTTAACACAGTTACTTTAGAGCACGAGACAGCTGTAGTTCAAGAGACTGACTTCGATGATTTGAGTCAGTCTAAGTTATATTCAGATTCTGATGATTTTCCTGAAGAAGATTTTAATGAGTATTAGATGCATCCAGATCCATACGCATGGAGAGGATTTCATTTAGGAGGCGTATCGTGATCCAAATGATTTTACTGAATTTGAGATGTATCGAGATTCAGACCATGCTCAAACTCATAAAGATGATTTCATTGAGTGGGAGACGTATTTCACTGGTCTGGCCCTCGGTCTGGCAAAGTCCAGGTCGGTCAGAGATTCAACCCCAGCGGATGGGTGGGGTTTGCTTGTGAGAATCTAGTGTCGAGGCGGCTCGAGTACTCGCGAGCGGGGTCTTACAGGATGAAAATTTGAAGGAATTGGGTGGTAGAAGTATCCAGATCCAGATGATTTTCATGATGAAGATTATTTTAAGTTTGAGAAGTATCCAGATTCAGACGATCTTCATGAATAAGATTTCATTGAGTGGGAGACGTATTGAAATCCAGACAATTTTATTGAGATGGAGATGTATCGAGATGCAGATCATGTTAGAATTCATAGGGAGGATCTCATTGAGTGGGATGTGTATCTCGATCCAGACGACTTTAATGAAGAAGATTACATTGAGTTTGAGACGTATCCAGATTCAAACGATGTTCATGAAGAGGATGTCATTGAGTGTGAACCTATATCGGAGACGTATCCAGATTCGAACGATGTTCATGAAGAGGATGTCATTGAGTGTGGACCTATATCGGAGACATATCCAGATTCAGACGATCTTCTTGAAGAAGATTATTACTGAGTTCGAGAGGTATCTAGATTCAGACGAGCTTCATGAAAAAGATACTTGTTTTGACATTATAGGTAACTTTCCATAGTTTCATCTGATCATGAGGATTCCTATTAACTTTAGCAGATAATGAAGCTTTCTTGCTCAAGCTTGACACAAAGCGGCACTATCGACTATTTGCAAATACTACGCACGATGATGCTGATACTTAAGCAAGGATATAAGTTCAGATCTGTTGGTGTTTCTTACAATCCATTTCTATCTATCTTGAGTTGAACTCTTTGCATAGTAAGCGGAGATCGTGCTAGAATCCAAAAGTAATAAACTGAAATACGAAGAGATACTTCAACGATTTGTAGACACGAATATCATCATTTTATTTTTCCTTCATGTTTTATACATTTCATACGTTAAAAACTGAAATATCTATGGCTCTGCATGCGTTGAGCTTGTGAGAAAATTTCAGCTGTATCTGCCTTAAAGATATGGAAGTGGTGCGTGGACTTTTCTTTTTTCTTCAAGAGTTGTTGGACAATGATTTTTTGAAATTTATCTTTTTTTAAGAGGTGTTAGACACTGATCTTTGATCATTTTGTTTTAATTTTCATCAAAGTATTTATGAATTTACTATCTTCCATGTGAATTTTGATAAAATAATTTAAATATATTTTTCTTGAGAGAAATGAAATTTTTTAATCTTTTAATTTTTCTGATTTTGGATATTTAAATAATATTAGAAATGTCCCACAATTGTCATCTTGACAGTCAAATTTTTGTCTCTTTCAACCATCTAGCTTTATCATTAGTAACCAAAATAGCATCATTTATGTAAAATCTTATCTATCATAAGAGCTTATCCCACCCTCTTGAGATAGATATTAGAATCAGCATTACTTCATGTAAATTTATTTTTCTACAAACACTCAATACCTTGAAACCAAGCTCTAATGGTTTGTTTCAGTCCATAAAGCGATCTTTGTCATTTACACACTAGGTTAAGATTACCTTTATCCTCAAAACTTTCTGGTTGTTCTATATATATGTCTTCTTGTAGATATCTATTTCAAGAAAGTTGTCTTAACCATTTGATGAACTTCAAAGTCTTTCTTAGCTGCTAGGCCATCAAAGCACGAACTGACATAATTTTCATAACCGGTGAAAATGTATCACTATATAGTTCACCACAACTTCTTGTGAATATCCCTTTGCCACCTTAGTCACCGGGGGTTTTTGGGGAAACACAAGTCTAGCTTTGAAACGTCAGCAGTCTCATATGCTTTCAACTCTATCTTGAGGATCCACTTACATCTCACAGTTTTTATGTTTTCAGGTATTTCATAAGTGTCCAAGTTTTCATTTTCATGAGAGAATCGTATTCTGCTTTAACTGCTTCTCCCACTACGAATTATATTCACTGATCATCGTTTCTTGAAAAAATTACCTCATGTATCTCTGTTAGCGATAAAGATTCGTCAAGTTTTTTAGATGGTCTTCTTTCTCTGTTTGACTTATGAAGAATAGGTTTTTCTTCAATTTCTTGATCATCTTTTTCCTGATCATTCTCATCTGAAACTTCTCAAGGACTTCAGAATTTTTCTTTTAGAAAATAAACAAACTTCTTATGAGAAAAAGAAGTTGTGTAAATGTGAAGAAATACTCACTCCCACTAAAGAAGAGAGTGAAAAGCGAGTGGGAAAAGACTCATCAGCTCCAAAGAGCTCTCGAATACTGGTATATTTTTCTAAGTGTCCTCTCCGGATTCTCATAATGAGTGTGCAGTACATTATGAGCTTCACCGATCAAAATTCGTATGAGAATATTATAGCTCAGCTCAGCTGACGTCTAGCTCCATCTCTACTATACCCTAGCTCTGTCTCTATAGGTACAGTATAGTACTGGTTACATCATGTTAAAGAAATGCTTTAGCTGATTTTTGATGTAGCATCTAGGATAGGAATATACGAGACTATGATATTTAAGTAGGTTAAGTTTAAATTATGTTCGGAGTCCCGTGAGCTCTTTATCTAAGCTTATGAAGTAAGTCTAGGAAGAATCGATTGGTCATGATGGATCCATTCCTGTATTGATCGAGGGAGATATAGAGCTTGCTATTAGCTTCATGGTGAGAAGATATCGATCACACTAACATTGAATTCATCCAACATCAACTTGAAGTACATATCTCTAATTATATATGATCGCTTTTAATTATTGTGTTTTCTTACCGTTTGTCCGACCTGCTACTGTAGCACTGCAAGCGTTAAGATATCAAAAATTTTTGTTATAGTTGTTGACAGAACTATCAGCCGACAACTCCTCGACTCAGATTGGCATTGGAGAAGATCATTCGAGTCAACCACCTTGTGAATCTAATATAATGTTAAGGTCGAGAGATGACGTCGTTAATGGATTGTTGTTGTGCCGTTTGTGAATTCTTTGCTGCCACATCTTGCAGTTTGCTGTACATTTTATAGCTTTATTGTTACGTCGATCATAGACTCCAAGGACAAGAGTAGTATTGAATTCTATCGAATGTGTTAATGAGTAGATAGAGCGACCGTGCGGAGAGATATGAGATAAACCAATTAAGTGATGAAGATATCAATTGTCACATTGGTGATGTACAATAGTACATCTCAGATGAAGTTCATATCCACGAAACAAGATCTGGTTCTGATAGATAATCAGAAAATGAAGAATTGCCACCACATGAATTTCTTGTTAAGAAGTCTACTCAATCCAGTAAGGTTACTTAGAAGCTTGTACTATCTCCTGTTTATCGTCAGTGGGTTCCAACTGATGACGGACCATAGTTACATCATGTCAAACCAAAGCCAGATGATCAAAGATTTATATGTTCTGTTTCTTTACCTCCCTTACCAACAGGTTCACCTAGAGGAATGATCAAGTAGAAAAGAGAAATATGATTATCTGAACGGTCAGATAACTACACCATATCAATATTTGAAGGGTGGATATTGACAACATATACAACACAAACATGGTTTGGATGGTTATATTCTAGATAATCAACAAAGATTTGATCTTTCTGCCAACTATTTTCATCCTTCTCAATCTTATCATCCTCTTCCGGGAGAAATTAATTTCAATCGTTGTAGAATAGCAACATATGTTGAAGAGGAGTCACATTCAGATGCAAAATTAAGACATGAAAGAAGATCAACAAATGAAAAACATGTTGAGCAGGGTTCTCATTCAGGTGCAACAGCGAGACATGAAAGAAGATCAACAAATGAGAAAATACGTTCAGATGAGAATCTTGAGGACATTCACTGCACTTGAAAATTGGTTCATTTTCTGCATCAAAATCAATAGATGTACATGGTTTAGATTTACTTGTATTGTAAACTGTATCTTTCTCATTCCTATGACCATCTTCATATAAAAGTTGATTTCATCAGTTGCAAAACAGAAGCACATGTTCAGAAA
Organism: Asterella californica; assembly: GCA_036924285.1. Lineage (NCBI taxonomy): Eukaryota > Viridiplantae > Streptophyta > Marchantiopsida > Marchantiales > Aytoniaceae > Asterella > Asterella californica. The sequence continues at coordinate 23,783,048 of JAYKYS010000006.1, read as the reverse complement.
GGATTACATTCAGGTGCTAAAGTGAGACTTGGAAGAATATCAGTCGATGAAGAAATGATTCCAGATGAGAATATTGTGGATAATCACTACAGTTTAGACTTAAATATTGGTTTTTGTTCTACATTAGAATCATCCATTGCTTAGTACATGTATTGCATATATTGTACTAGTTACTTTTATGTCCATAGTTGTTCTAGATGTGTTACTTCTTAAATTCATCCAATTGAGTATGTTGGTTGACAGGAAGACAAGAGCAAGCATCTCATAAGATATGAAATGAAGTGGAGACCAATTCTGCTGGTCAAATAGTAGGTGGCTGCAAAGAAAAGCTAAAATGACATGATGAGTTGAAATGACACGATTTTGTCGCAAGATCATACTTACATTGCTCACCACCGCAGTCCTCACCACCACACTCAAGTGAGATTGAGATTGTAACGTCTTTTCTGTCTATCGAGATCCAAGCACCACCTCCACTCCGATGATCCACATGTCCATCGAACTCTCCTAACCACGATCTAGCAGAAGGTTATGATACGACGACCTTGATCTCAAAGACACGCATCAATAGAAAGCGTGTTTTAATATGACTCTGATACCAGTCTCGATGAAACTCAACTCGTACCAAGAGGTTTTGTCATCTCCAGACGATGATCGACGATCCGAGGTCATCATTGAAGAGCTCAAATTCCACGAGGAGAATGATACGTGGACACTCACATACTTATCATGTGGACGAAGGTCCATAACCAACAAGTGGATCTTAAAAATTGAATCCAGATGGGTCTATCATCCGCTACAACGCACGGTTGGTTCGAGGATTCACACAAGTGTATGGGCTCGACTACATGGACCCTTTCTCTCCGTTGGTACATGGCAATCAGTGCGACTGATACTGACAATTGCAGCTCAGCACAACCTTCATGTCCACCAAATGGATATGAAGACAACATTTCTAAATTGGATGCTAAATGAAGAGATCTACATGGATGTCTCTCGACGGCCTCAACGTCCCAAGGATCGATAAAATGTACAAGAGACTTCAAACACTTTATGGATTGAAGCAACCTTCTCGAGAATGATACTTGATCATAGATAAGTTCCTCTTTTCTCTTGGATTCAATAAGTCAGGAGTTGATGATAACATACGTTACATTCATAAAGACAATCAGTTTGTCATCCTAGCTCTTTATGTTGACTACACAATCATAGCAAGCAGCAGCAAAGGACTGCTGACGTACATCAAGAGCAACCTCGACATAAGGTTCAAAATGAACGACATCGATAATCTCCATCATTTTTTAGTAGAGAGATTAATAGAACAGAGTAGAAGGATGGATCAAGCTCGGTCAAATTTATATCTGACACAAAAGTTGTTTCATTTGGCTACAGAATTGTCAACCTGTTAGTACACCGTTGACTCCAAGAGAAACATTCTCTCTTGATCTAACCTTTAGCATTAGTGTATTATCTCAAGACATGAGTAACCCAAGATTAAAGCACATCATCGTTATTGTGTCGGATATTGCGTGAAGGATGTCCAAGAAAATGCGAGGTTCCTGACTGTGGAGATGCTGTGTGCTGAACAAGAGACAAGATAGAGAAAAACAACCACGAAAACGAATACTACAATATATATCAACTCCAAATGTATGTACACTGTCTGGTCTTTCTTCCTAAGAACACAAACCAGAGCGGTCTGTAATCTACTTCAAAGCCCCTAAAACGAACCCCTGAATCTCAATCCTGACCCAAAACCACCGAAGCGTAGCTCAAATCAAAAGAAACTTCCCTTTGCTAACAAACAGAGCTGCACCAGTCCAAACCACATCCATATACAAGCTCTTAGCCAAAGCTAGCTACCACAAGCTGTATATAGCCAACTAGATCTCTAACGAACTCCAAAGGATGAAAAATCGTAGCGTAAGAACAAAAAAATGTCTATCTGAGAACTTCCTCCTTTCGTCAAACAGTCTTCAGATGTCGATAGGGTCTCCTTCCTTGACTCCGTTGATCCAAGAAACCTTCAGATCCAACTCTCGACAGTCGAGATATCGTCGGTTTTTTATCCTAGGTGACCGAACCTTCTAAAACTCCTCCCTACGGCTTAAAACCGCACACACCGCTCAAACGGATCGCTTGATCTGATATTTGTCTTCTCTAGTAGGTAGATCTAGCTATCATGAACCCAATGAGACTCCAAACAAGCCGTTCGGAGTTCTCCTCGCAAAACCACGTCGATTTACGTTAGTTTTTTTGTTCTACGATCTTGATCGTAGAACAAAAAAACTAACGTAAATCGACTCCCTACGGCTCAAACTTGCTCACCACACCCAAACCAACAACCCAATCCATGTACGGTCTTCTCCTATGCACAGATGAAAACTCCTTGATCGCGTAGGTACCAAGACCGAAGAGCTTAGCTCAGCGATCGCGAAGAACAGCCCAATCTCAAGTCGTAGGCGATGAAAAACTTGACGCAAACGCTTCCCTACGAGCCAATTTCACTCAGAACTTCCAAACCGCCTGATGAAACTTGGTATCGTCTTCAATTTCATGAAGAACTCGTTGTTCTGATCACGATGGATCCAAGGACAGCAAGTTTAGACTCCGGAACGGTCCGAACGGTCCGAACGGTCCAACTCTTCTTCACAAATCACTGAAGTCCTCAAAATCCTCTCTTTACGTCTCCCAGAACACATCTCCCGATCCGTCTCTTCACGAACCGTCTTAACTCACACATAGTCTGCACAGATCTGAACCCAATGACACCTTGGGCGCATGGATTGGACTTCTCAATTCTCCAAAACGTCCACCGACAGGTCGCAGGAACAAACTAGCCCCTTAAGCTGCCCCCTTGCGTCCTTAGTATAGCGCCTGGAGCTGCAAATACTCAGTGAGCAAAAGTAAACTAGGGCATAGCTTGATTTTCTCTTCTTCCGAGTCTCGTAACTTCTTCACTAGGCGTCCAAATGAAGTAGACGAAGTGCCCATGGAAAGCTGACAACGAGCTCTATCATCGATGTAATGAAAATGAAGATCCGAAGTTGTGCCAAAAGCCCGTAAGCTGGTGCCTAGCTTGTTTTACCCATCTTTAGAGTCTCGTTACTTCTCCACTAGGCGTCCAAATGAAATAGACGAAGTGCCCATGGAAAGCTGACAAAGAGCTCTATCCATTGATGCAATGAAAGTGGAGATCCGAAATTGTACCAAAAGTCCGTAAGTTGAGGCCTAGCTTGCTTTCTCATGAGTGTCTTTGGAACGACAAGCATCGAAGTCTGAATTTCAGATAGGAGCCGGTCCACGACACGACATCGTCATAAAGTACACATTTTGTTATATCAAGAGAACTTTAGATCAGTATTTAGTATACAGGTACTCGTCTCAATCATCTTTCTATTTCACTACACCGATGCTGACTGTGGTGCCCACAATTTACAAGATCTACGATTTTTTGAAACTTTTGAAGTTAATAACATGTCTATGTAATTGAAATAACTTGGTTACTTAAGATTATACCTTGCTTAGAGGAAAGATGATCTTAAGGTCTTTTTGTAAGGAGAAGTCGACTTCTTCGGAAGACGGAAGACGGACATCTTCCGAGAAGACGTCTTCTCGGTTGTGTCTTCCAGAAGATAGCAACCACGACTGCAGGGATACCAACCACGCACCACCTAGGAGAGGGATAGGTGTACCTACCAGGTAGCTACCATGGTAGTAGGTAGGTCAAGGAAGTCGAACCCCTAATCACGCAGGGAACACGAAATCAGTCGCCTGCTTTCTGCACCGAAGACCCACCGCGCTTTGAAGGTCGATTGCAATCGAGGTGTCGAATTGAGTGGTGGAAGCAAGGAGAGTGAAATTGTGAACATAAGATCGAATTGAGGCCAAAGAAGGAGTGAGATCGAATTTGTTAAGTTGGAAGCACAGTCGAGCTGAGAGAATCTCTACGAATTTCAGGAAGTAGACATTGAGGGTCGATTAGAGAAGTTCGAAGGTGGAGCAAGATCGATTGTAGCAGCCGAGGGGTGTAGCTCAAGATTGACGACAATAGCAGGATTGTGAGATCACATTGGAGCTGGGATTGACAAGCGGAAGCGCGCAAAAGATTGAAGGTGCACCAGAAGCAGCCAGAAGCTGTACTTAGGTTCTTCCCGTGTTCTTTCTCCTTCCCATCGCTTCCCGTCTCTGATTTGATGTTGCTCACGCTTCCCCGTTCGTTTGCAGGAAGCTCATCGATCGATTTCTTACCCTGAACTTTCTTCTACGAGAATTGGGCGGAAGCGCTGTCCAATTTTTGACAGCCATCTTCCCACTTCTTCCCAAGTTGGAATCGAGCTTCCGCATCTCTCATTCTTGAATTCGATCACCTGATTATCAATTTCCCTATCCTACCACACCTTTGTTTCCGAACGCATGGACAGAAGACGCTTCTGAAGATATGAACATCTTCAGAAGACGCTTCTGAATGTCTGAACGTCTTCGGAAGACGACTGTGTTCAGTTCATATCGAGATTGGATTGGATTGGTTTTGTGTTGAGAGAGGCTGAGTTGATTGTTGTTTTCGAGAAGCTAGAAGTTGGGAATCAGGCCTGTGTCTCCCCATCTCCCGAGCTTCTCAATTCCACATCTTCCTAGAGAGACTATAAGATTGGAAAGGCTGGCAGAATGCGCGAGAAGACATGAGGGTCCTTTACGGGTCTCTTCTGTCCGACCCATAGCAACCTATTCCTTCTTCTTCCCGAACTTAGGAGAGAGTTGTGAGAAGTCTTGCTGGCAGAATCAGGAGAGAATGGTCGAGGGTCATGTCTTCTCGTCATGCATCAAGCTTCTTTTGAGCGTGTATGAGAGATAAAGAGTCGGAAGAACAGAGTATGAATGTTCCGTGTCTGTTGTGAGACTAGATTGCGTGTCGGAAGACGAAGACAGGTGAGATCAGTGATGAGAAGCCTGGCTGCGAGAAGTCTATCGAGTACGTCAGTTATTCAGAGAAGCTGTCCCAGGGGTCTTCCTGGAGGCCGCTGTCACAGCAAGAGCCCGCGATCATCTTCTGAACTTTTCGTACACTCTGCTTCTCACATATCTTGTATTTTCTGTTAGGAAGTAGGATGAGATGCAGGGTGGGTTGTCTTCTTGGGAATCCATGCGATGTCTTGCTTAGTTAGGATTGTTTAGATATAGCTCGGAAGACGAGAGGTACTTAGGAAGCACTGTTAGAATCCTGGAAGACGGAATAGCTGTCTTCTGGAAGACTAGATCCGTCTTCTGAGAGAGTGGAAGCTGGACTGTAACGACCTATGTTACACATAGGAAGTTTGTCTATTAGTAAGGTGTTTAGTTCTAACTAAGTGTTGAGAATGTTTATTTGCTGCCAAAGTACTTTTAGGAGGTATCAAGTTAGTCATGACTAGCTAAAAGTTAGTTATGGTTAAACTTAGCTGTACTTTTGGCAGAATTCAGATATTTGCTAAAGAGTGAGCACTACTATCTTGTCATCTTGTCTAAAAGGTAGAAAGGAGGTGGAAAGTATCCCTTATCTCTTTTTTTGACTTGATATTAGTGGTTGGATTAAAGTTGTGAACTTTGTGGGCATTAAAAACAAGAAGAGATTCCACATGTTTCCTTTTTAGTGGGTCCTAGTGTAGAGGGGGGGTGGAAATTCGAGATTCCTTGAGAATATTCTAGAATCCTTCTAGAAGTTGTTGACTTTGAAGGAATAAGCCCATGTGAAAAGGTAAAAAGCCCATGTGATTAATGCTTTTACCTTAAGTAATATCTTAGTAAAACCCGGTAAAAGTAGTTACGGCTGAGTTACCGGGGGTACCAAAGTAAAAACCTAGAATGTATAAATAGAGGAGTAGAGAAGAGCTCCTCGTCCTTGTTTTCACATTGTCGTAATGACAACTTGAGTAATATAGAGAGTGTGGGATATTGTTAGCATGTGAGAACTTGAGAGACGTTGTTAGAATGGAGGATTTTTAGTTGATGTGTTTAAGGAGATTTTTAGTTGATAAGTTTGTGGGTGTATGAATGAGTGAACTCAGCATTTTCCCTTCAAGTTCATGGTGTGCTTCCATCAAAGCCATCAGAGGTGACCCCTGAGTGAGAGACATGCCCGACATGTTGCAGATTCGTGGATGACGATCGTGGAGGTTGAGAGATCGGGGGGGTAGTGATCGATAGGACCGCGGAGGGTTTACAGGACTGTGAGGACTTGGGAAGGACTGAGCCTTCGACTCACAGCAAGTACATGTTGCTTAATGTAACAGAGGCTCGAAGCATGTCGATGCATCTTCGAGCGTTGGTGTTGCCGGTAGCAGAGTTAGCAGACGTCAAACCCTTCATCAAGGAGTTGAGTCTCGACTTCTTCCTATAGGACTGGCACGGACCAAGGTCTTCTGGAGGAGGTTTGGGCAGCACTGCCCCCTCGCAACCTTGTACCTGCGAAGGTAAGGATCGCTCGTGGAAGACCATCTTCCTGGACGACAGAGTGGTGGCGCAGGATCTTTCACAAGTCGGAATCTGAGAACCGAGGGTACAAGCTCGAGAAGAAGATCTTACTCATGATCTCAAGGAAGTGGCATGTGCTTGGAAGCACGACTTGCCTCTTCTTGGAAGATAGACAAGGAAGGAATGGGTGGAAGGTAGACGCGTATCGGGAGCCGGGGAAGCGTCTTCTGGCGAAGCTGTTTCTTCAACTCTTTTCCAAGGGGAAAGCACAGAAGACAAGATACCTTGGAGATCAGGACGTGGAGTTCATGGAAGCCGTCTGGAAAGGGCTGCCTATCAATTCGGGCGCCTTCTTCCACGCTTACGTTCAAGCAGAGTTGGTATACATGAGCACCCCAGCAGGAGGACACCTCACCTTGTTGTCGGAGTATGATCCGTCTACCTAGGAAAGCACTGGGTTTTTGGCTGTGGTTGTTTACTCAAGAGGTAGGCCTTTCAAGTTACAACAGGGCGCTATAAGCACTCACACAGGTGTTTAAGATACTCTAATATGTTCAGAAAGCGAAATTCAGGTCTAACTAGTAGTAATAGGATCAGGCGGTGAACTTTAACACTCAAGGAGAGAAAAACTATGACGGTTCTGACTTCTAAAATTCTCCAACATGTAAGAGAGTCTCTACTGAGCACACACACGAAGTTTCAGCTTGAGATCAAATTCTGGCACCGAGATATGGACAAAAAAGTTCTGGGTAAAGATATTGCGGCAATTTTTGATACTCAAACAGCTATTTCGACCTACAACAGAAAATTGGCTCGATCAATTTCAAAGACTCTTACAGGATTTGGAGTCTGCAGGATGCTGAACACCCCTGTGAAGTTAAGACTCCTGATTGTACACCGTTCTCCAGATCTTGTTCTCTGAAGTTGCTGCTCTAGATTGAGAGCTTTTCAGACCCCCTCTGCTTCAGTGGTCGCCCAGAATTACTCATTCACTCAAATGACTTGAAACTTTTTTGACAATCGTAGCCCTCTTGACAGTGAACGCAACCACGAAGGTTTGAAGCGATATCCTCAATTCTGCTGCAAATGACACTAAAAACCCCAAATCCAACAAAAGTGACGCAGTTTCAACTCAATGTGAACTTCAATTGGGCATAACTCCCTTCTTTATTGCTCCAAATCGATCAAGAATTTCACCGACAGTGCTTGGCACGACGAGCTCTATCTTCCTGTGCTCTCAGATTTCGTAGTCCCCTCACGAAATGCTCGAACTCTCATTTAGACCTCTTATCTAAATTTAGAGTTTTACAAAAGACAAAAATATACCAATAGGAGTTCATAGCTCCACTTGGTTGTCCTTTTGTGCCTTAAAGCATATGGTAACTTAATTCCACTTATACGTTACCACGTCAAGTTTCCTAAAGTGCCAGCGTAAATCTTAAACTACCTAAAACGACACGCAGCCCTGAAAGTAAACTTAAACCAGCTAAAAAGCATGCATGGGCAACACGTAAGTACAACCCATGAGCTTAAACCCTATCAACATGGTAAATCTAAGTTATGTACATTGAACATCATAGACAAGTAAGAAGTCACTTGCACAAGCGCACAAATGCTTGAACAAGATAACTAGCATACTATCAGCCTACTAGGACTCAAAATAGTGTTAACACCTTATGAAAAGGTGTCAAACACATACATAAACGACTAGAAGTAATATGAGCTAACTTCTAGAACTACTAAACTCAAGTGTCGGAGTAGAAATGTAACATGTAGCCGCCAAGTAGCGCGACATCCACCCCCTCTGAACCTGCACATCCTCCAGTATGTGTCAGATCCAGATCAAGACTCTTCAACTTCAGCTTCAAATTCATCTTCAACCTCCATTGAGTCTTCAGCTTCATCCTCAGTAAGCTCTGCAATGTTTTGGTCCTCCTCTCTCCTTCTACAGAGCTTGATTCTCTTCCCTGAGACTGGTAACTTGAGCACTGCACCATTTAACTCACTCAAAGAGTATGTGGCATTATCATAAACTTCTAACACCACATAAGGTCCGAACCATCTCTTGGAAAACTTTCTGATAGCGCTGTCGAGGCGAGAGTTTCCTGGGAAGGGCGAACCTTCTAGCTGTGATACGATCGTGAAGAGGAGGACCAAAATCACACACGAAATACGGACCGCAAGAAATCACACCACCACGTTCTCGATCTGGCCAAGATGAAACACACGGCGTGCAAGTAGATCTTCAACTCCAGGTCATTCAGATTGCAAAGCTCACGTTCAGTAACTCAGAATATCAGAAAACTGCTCCTGTGAAGCACCAGCGCGTTCACCTAGAAGCTTCCCGTTTTCTATTCAGAAAGATACACGTACAATTTCTTGGTCTCCTCTCTACTCGATTCTGCTCTCTACTCTCAATCCTTTGATATCAAAACTCTTATCAGACAGAAAATCTCTTCAGATGTAACCTCTGTGTAAAACTTCTCCTCAGCTCTACTGTTTCTCTCTACTCGATAGCTCCCGCACGGTAAACTCTACACTGCTCGATGATCGACAGATTGCGATAATGCGATAATGTGACAATGCACTGAGAATTCTCTCCCTCCGGAGTACACCCCTCTGGGTTCTCCTTCACCCTACGTAACCTTCAGTATCACCTGGCAGGGGTAAAAGACGCCCTAAACAGATGACAGCAGAAAAATAAATCACTGATAAAAAATCTACACGTAATAAGACTATTTCACTAAGCTTCGCAGGTTCATCTGTACGGACGGCCACCGAGTCGGTCGTACAGTCAGCATTTGACACCTCCATCCGAAATAACTCCACCACGGCTACCTCTGGCCACCGGAATCACCTCGTTCTGACACGTGGAACCCGAGTTATCATCATTGTCGTTTCCCAGCCCCCTTAAACTTCGAAGTGCCGTAAGTATTGCCTCAGGTATCAGTTTCACTTGATTTTTCGACCCAAGTGAATAATATTTCGAACTCTACATTTTTCTACAAAAAGAATTGGTACCGACTTGGAGTATCTTTGATGCCATCTCGCTACCCCAGGACTTAGAGGGCCGCAACCGAATTCGTACTAATTACCCCGCCAACCCGAAGGTGAGAGGTCCATTTCGAAACCCGGTGGTAATCTCCCTCTAGCATCCACACTAGGTGATTGCACTAGTGCAGGGGTAGACGGAGGAGTCTCGCATTCACTGTATGTTTAAGGGACATCTAGTGTCCCGCCCCTCGGCAACTTGGTGCCCCTCATATTCCCCCGAAGGGGCCAGCCTACTCCAAGTCGGTTGTGAGTCTGAAGGGATTTGATCCGGAGACCTCCTCCCTACAAGTTTCTCAGCTACACCACGGAAGCTGATCTCACAACTGGTTTTGAAGACCAGTTTCTAAGCTAATATGCTAGAAAGCTGCGGTATTTCGTCTTTCCTTTGCTAACACGAAGTGCCATAACTTTCTCCAGACATGCTCTTTTTGTACATTTCAAATTTTAAACAAATACTACATACTACAATCTACATGAGAAAAATCTAAAAAATATTTTTCGAACTCACTCTAATTTATGGTAAATTTCCCGGTATCAGAAATCTTGTAGAAGAACTCCAAGTACCCAACCCAAATACAGACTTTGCTCCTAATAAAGTCTAATGAACCTCATCCAGTCGACTCAATATCTTATCGCAGTCAACTATATGGTCTGCAACAAACTTACGGCACCCCCTCTGATCCTTTACCTCATTCTTTTCCTCCTCAGCACACCCTTTGATCGGCACATCATCAAGGAATGGCATAGTTTTTTCAGGAATGAAATCTCTCAAAACTTTGTTCATGTCATTCATCATATGTGTTACAGAATTGGTAGCACCTTGTGACAATGTGCACATCCTTAGTAACTCCAAAGGTGTCCTCATTGTAGTCAAGTCTCTACTCTCAGAGGATAACTGAAACTGATCATACCTTGAATATAAGTCTCTCACTGAATAGATAGCACGACCAACAAAAGTCTCTGTAAACTCGTCTACAATAGGTCCTACATCCATATTCGTGATAGTCACCTTGTTAACTGACTGCATATCTTGAATGAATCTCAAAGCTCCACTCTTCTTCGGAATAGTAAACCATCTGCTAGAGTAGGGGGCTATGATGGTTTCAAGATACCCATCCTAATCCTCTCATTGAGCAAGTCTATCAGTTTGGTAGATGAGCTCTAGGTACAGGGATAAGACGTAGATTTCAAGGCACATGCGGTATAGTAAAGATTATCATAGGTGCAACTACACTTGGATCTACACATCCTACTTCATGTGACTCAAACGCAAATGCCTTACCATGCCTAGATAGCATCTCCCTGAAGCTCTTCTTCTCTTGCTCAGTAAGAAATCCATCACCTCCAATCCTCAGCTCCTTCAGTGTTGTTTTTGTGAACTGGTGTCCAATTCTTCTCGGTTCTCTAAGCGTCGGTTCTCGTGCAGCTTGCTCCATCTTCTGATCGTAGTCGAGTGATAAAGACAAAGCCATTGGTTTGACTTTCTTCGCTACTGACTTGTACTTGGTCTCCACATACACTTCTTGTCGGTCTATGAACGTATCAATTACATCATAAAGCTCCTTGGAGCTCACTCTCACCACTCTATTTACATCATCTATAGAACTTTCTACTATAGATTTCACCTCCCCTATAGTATCTACCAAATATTGTTCTTCAAACACTCCAGATATGTATTCATTTCCGGCTAACTCTCCACTATCCCACAAAGACTGTTGTACATACTTCACATGTTGTCTCTCAAATCTCTTCAGATTCTCAACCTTCCTATAACACACTGATCCACATGACGTCAGTCCTAAGAAGCTAGTGGATAAAACTTCCTGCTCTACTGGATCAGGCGAGAATCCTATCTCTACTGTACCGTTGAAGTCTCGCTCTTCAATGTACTCTGCCAAAACCCCTAGACTCTCTAAACTCCTGAGTAATCTTAGGTAGTGGACGGTCCCTCAAGCTATCGGGATTTCTCTCATGTTCTGCAACAACGGTCAAAAACTGAACAGCTCTTCTGCCATCTCTACTACGTATCCTAGCATAGGCTGAACCATCATCCATAACTCGTGTCTCCATTCTAACAGTAGTAATGTAAGGTTGCCCTAGAATGATAAGATAGGTTGACATGTCTTGTACAAAGAAATTCTGAACATCACTGATGTCACCCACCGTTACCTTGATGTTGGAACAAGCACCATAGAGTTCTCCCCTCTAGTTGTTGGCAGCACGGATAAACCATCCATGGTCGGTGTCTATGGGTCACCTTCCACGCTTGTACAGCTCCTTAGACATCAGATTAATCTCTGAGCCGTGATCAATCAACGCCACCACAGGTTCCTCTAGATCTCCCAGATTTGAACCTTGTTCCGCCATGACCTGATAAAGGTCATGGCGGAACAAGGTTCAAATCTTTACTAAGGTCTCTGTGGTTGCTCTTGCCCAATGGTTGTGAGAGTAATGGCTCTTCTGCGATGCTTCCACCTCATCTTCAAACCTCACGTGCTAATACGACCTCCTCTCTGATACTTGAGAGCAGTAACCAGCAATCTCATCTTCTTCATCTTCCGACAGATTGGTCCTTAGAGCGTTAAGCGCAGCTGCTTCATCCAAAATCTGACATTTCCTCTTGATGATATCTAAAAGTAAACTCAACCTTCCCATTCAAGATACGATTTTCTAACACTTGCTTCAGGTCTGTAGCAATCTCAATGTCAGACTGAAGTTTGTATGCAGGCATCTTACTCTTCTCCTTGCTTCTCTCCTTCTCCTTGTGTGTTGTAGGTGGTAGATCTTCCATAGTCTCCTCCCGAGTAGGTGTTGTCTCCTGTGTTGTCTCTGGTCTAGCCCTTTCACTCCTTGTTGCAGGCCGTTTGGCTGTAGAAGCCTCACCTGCATCCTCCCTCTTGCATTTTTCTTTTAGTATAGCTTCATGCTGACTTCTTGCAACATAAGCATGCATTGACATAGTATCCACAGGGTCATTCCATCCTGTAGCTTCTCGAATTGAGTTGCCAACCCTCCGTAGCACATCATTGTCTAGCTCTGTTCTAGCTACGGACTGCACTACATCAGACCACAACCCAATAGTCCTTTCCTCTCTCTCCATTTCCACTTTCACTCCACACGTAGCAGCATTCACAAGAGAAACAGCATGTGATGCTGATATCTCATTCACAAGTCTCTTCATACCACGCTTGCCATAGTTGGTTCCCAGCATCATCCCAGTCTCTCTCAAATGGATCTTACCATCTTTGAAGAAGATAAGATCCTTCCTCAATGCATCTGAAAAATCTCCACAATCTCTTCTTACATGGTCTAGGTTATCGCACCATATACAACGATGAACAAAGCCTTCCCTCATCTGAGGTCTCTGCATAGCAGGTTGTACATTCTGCTCCTTCTCTTCTAACCTAGTAAGCTTAAGCTTAAGCTCCTTCATAACCTTAATCAATTCATCAAGCGGTGAGTCTTCCTCTCTAGCAATTACCAAAGCGGGCTTAGTAGGCAACTGCTTGACAGGAATTATCAGAGGTGCTGCTTCACTTACCACCACCTTGTCTCTTCTTCTCTGTCTCTTGGTTAGCAAAGAGACAACCTCTTCAACCTCTTTCCTCACTCTTGTCTTCCAACAACAACTCAAGCTTCTCCTGAATAGTCACGTCCGCTGCTTGAAAGAAAAACTCTGTCTTCTCCACATGTAATGTAAGCTTCTCTGTCTTAGAAAGCTGAGCATACTGACGATCAAACTCCCTTAACAACTCATTTACAGACAAACCTTTGTTAGGCTTAACCACCCACTCCAAGAACGTTCTCTTGGTCACTCTCTCTGAATCTTCAGTGTAGTACTCCTCCTTCAAAGCGCGCATAAAACTCTCCCAACTCTGTCCTTGCTGCTGCTTGAGCTCCTTCACACGTCCACGAATCTCAGGGACAACAGCAAGTTCAAAGTTCTCCACCATCTCTTTCTTAGACACCTTGTTCACCTCCATCTCCCTAGCATAGTATCGCACGTACTTGGAAATATCTGTCCCCTTGAACTGGTTCATCTTGTGCACTACTGATTGCAACGCCTTGGTTGCTTATACCTCCTTTCTCTCTGTGCTCTGCTGCTGCTGCATAAACATGTGAAAAGCTTGGAACATCTTCATCGTAGCAGCATCAAACTGAACAAGTTGCTGAGCAGCAGCTCCACTTGATGATCCTTGGTTGGTCATGATATCTGATCCTGTAACACTCTCAAGAAAACTCCCACCCTAGGTTTTCACGTCGAGTTCACCAAAAGAGAGTATGTCGGAGTGTGATCCGTCTACCTAGGAAAGCGCTGGGCTTCTGGCTGTGGTTGTTGACTCAAGAGGTAGGCCTTTCAGGTTACAACAGAGCGCTATAAGCACTCACACAGGTGTTTAAGATCCTCTAATATGTTCAGAAAGTGAAATCCAGGTCTAACTAGTAGTAATAAGATCAGACGGTGAACTTTAACACTCAAGGAGAGGAAAAATATGATGGTTCTGACTTCTTAAATTCTCCTACATGTAAGAGAGCCCCTACTGAGCACACACACGAAGTTTCAGCTTGAGATCAAATTCTGGCACCGAGATATGGACAGAAAAGTTCTGGGTAAAAATATTGCGACAATTTTTGATACTCATACAGCTATTTTGACCTACAACAGAAAATTGGCTCGATACATTTCGAAGATTCTTACATGATTTGGAGTCTGTAGGATGCTGAACACCCCTGTGAAGTTAAGACTCCTGACTGTACACCGTTCTCCAGATCTCGTTCTCTAAAGTTGCTGCTCTAGATTGAGAGCTTTTCAAATCCCCTCTGCTTCAGCGGTCACCCTGAATTACTCACTCACTCAAATGACTTGAAACTTCTTAGACAGTCGTAGCTTTCCTGACAGTGAACGCAACCACGAAGGTTTGAAGCGATTTTCTCAATTCTGCTGCAAATGACACTGAAAACCCCAAATCCAACAAAAGTGACGCAGTTTCAACTCAATCCGAACTTCAATTGGGCATAACTCCTTCTTTATTGCTCCAAATCGATCAAGAATTTCACTGATAGTGCTTGGCACGACGAGCTCTATCTTCCTATGCTCTCAGATTTTGCAGTCCCCTCACCAAATGCTCGAACTCTCCTTTAGACCTCTATTGCTAAATTTAGAGTTTTACAAAAGACAAAAACAGACCAATAGGAGTTCATAGCTCCACTTGGTTGTCCTTTTGTGCTTTAAACCATGTGGTAACTTAATTCCACTCATAGGCTACCACGTCAAGTTCCCTAAAGTGTCAGCGTAAATCTTAAACTACCTAAAATGACACGCAGCTCTGAAAGTAAACTTAAACCATCTAAAAAGCGTGCATGGGCAACACGTAAGTACAACCCATGAGCTTAAACCCTATCAACATGGTAAATCTAAGTTATGTACTGTAAACTCTTCATGATCCCATCGATCAACTACCCCCCCCCCCCCGATCTCTCAACCACTACGATCGTCATTGATGAATCTGCAAATGTCGGGCTTGTCTCTCACTCAGGGGTCACCTTTGATGGCTTTGATGGAAGCACACCATGAATCTTGAAGGGAAAAATGCTTAGTTCACTCATTCATACACCCACAAACTTATCAACTAAAATTCTCCATAAACTCATCAACTAAAATCCTCCATTCTAACGACGTCTCTCAAGTTCTCACATGCTAAAAATATCCCACATTTCCTATATTACTCAAGTTGTCATTATGACGATGTGAAAACAAGGATGAGGAGCCCTTCTCTACTCCTCTATTTATACATTCTAGGTTTTTACTTTGGTACCCTCCGGTAACTCAATCGTAACTACTTTTACCGGGTTTTACTAAGATATTACTTAAGGTAAAAGCATTAATCACATGGGCTTCTTACCTTTTCAATGGGCTTATTCCTTCAAAGTCAACAACTTCTAGAAGGATTCTGGAATATTCTCAAGGAATCTCGAATTTCAACCCCCTCTCTACACTAGGACCCACTAAAAAAAAACATGTAGAATCTCTTCTTGTTTTTAATGCCCACAAAGTCCACAACTTTAATCTAACCACTAATATCAAGTCAAAAAGGAGATAAGGGATACTTTCCACCTCCTTTCTACCTTTTAGACAAGATGGCAAGATAGTAGTGCTCACCCTTTAGGAAATATCTGAATTTTGCCAAAAGTACAGCTAAGTTTAACCATAACTAACTTTTAGCTAGTCATGACTAACTTGATACCTCCTTAAAGTACTTGGGCAGCAAATAAACATTCTCAACACTTAGTTATAACTAAATACCTTACTAATAGACAAACTTCCTATGTGTAACATATGTCGTTACAGTACATTGAACATCATAGACAAGTAAGAAGTCACTTGCACAAGCGCACAAATGCTTGAACAAGATAACTAGCATACTATCAACCTACTAGGACTCAAAATAGTGTTAACACCGTATGCAAAGGTGTCAAACACATACATAAACGACTAGAAGTAATATGAGCTAACTTCTAGAACTACTAAACTCAAGTGTCGGAGTAGAAATGTAACATGTAGCCGCCAAGTAGCGCGACACCGTTCTTCTGTTATCTGTACGTGTCCAAGGGGGACTTGACAGAAGATCAATTGGCGAGGTATGGAACAACAGGACAGTGCGAGATGAAGGAAGAAACCTCGAGAGAAGACGACTGAGCAGCAGTCGTAACTCCCCCTCCCACTTTAGTGCTTGAGCCGAGACCGAGCACTCATCAGAAGACGCTTCTGGTGCGAGAAGACGACTCTAGTGGTACGGAAGACGCGTTATCACCGAGGAAGATGAGACCTAGGAGTGTGCCTAGGAAGAGCACCTCTTTCCCGATCATTCATTCTGGATCGGAGTCGGATTCACAAGAGGCGACTCTAAGCACCAGAACTGCGCAGAAGACAGCTTCTACAACTACAGGGAGTCTTCCGAAGACTCCTGAAGCCGAAGTATGGGTTGATATTCCAACTGTGACTCGAGGAAGCGCAGCGAAGAGAACCGCTCCTGCAGTGAGAAGAGATCTTCCACCTCGGAAGATGAGAAGAGTAGTATCTTCTCGCGTGCAGAAGCAGAAGATCACAGTGGTGGAAGAGACATCCTTGCCTCTGGAAGACAAGGAAGACACTTCCGACCGGATTGTGAAAATGAACCTGTCTTCCGCGAGAAGAAGGTTGAAGGAATTCAGCGCCTTCTTCCATTCAGAGATCTAGTCAGCCATGGAGTTGGTGGAGAAGCGCGCGATGACTCAAGAGAAGTCACTACGACCTGGATTCGGTCTGCGCACCTTGATGCAGCAAGAAGATGTCCAGAAGAAGGTGGACGCGCTGGAGGCCAACCTCCGCACCACGGAGAAGCTTGCAGCGAGATACAAGACGGAAGTAGCCGCTTCTCCCAAGGAGTCAGCACAGTTGAGGAAGAGCAACCAGGAGTTACAGACACGTCTATAGCAGCGTGACCAGGAGGTTCTGCGGATTAGAGGTAAGATCATCTCTCTCGCAGAAGAGAAGACGACATGGAGGGCATTACGAGAAGCCGCAGAAGCACAAGCTGCAGCAGAGAAGACGTAACGGGAAGAAGCAGAAGCTCGAGCGAATGGACTCATGGTGGAAGCACTTCACAATAAGTTCAACTTCACCGTGTGTAGGAAGCTTCTCACCCTAGCTAGGGAGTGGGATGACGATTGAGTGGCGATGTTAGTGGAATGCAAGAACAGCATGTTCTGCATTGAGGGCTTGAAGATACTTTACGGTCTTCCCTCGATCCCACGACCAGCAGCTACATCTTCTCATGCTCCAAGACCAACGATCGAGACAGATTCGGAGAAGGAGGAGTTCGACCTCGCTGTCCACCTGGTAGTGACAGCACTGGAAGCCGAGAAGACCGTGGAAGAAGTCATGGAAGACAAAGTGTCTTCTGGAAGACAAGAAGTAGAGTTGTCTTCCCATGTGTTTCGAGTGGAGGAGGTGACTTCCTCTGACCACTGCGAAGTCACTCTAGTTCTCAGCGTCGAACCAGTGTCACAGAAGAGCGAGGAAGCGCAGGTAGACTCAGCTTCCCAAAAGACGCTTCCGTCTTCCGAAGCCGTCCCAGAAGAGCAAGCCACGAACAGAGAGGAGGAAGCCACCTCAGTCACACCCGAGGTACTCGCAAGACTTCTCACCTTATCAGAGGCCGAGTTAGGAGTTCAAGTAGGAGTAGATCAGGAAGATATCTTACCTTGCGAATTAGAGTAGACAGCAAGTTAGGAAGACAGTTGACTTGTCTAATTTTGGTAGGAGTCGAAATTTGCTATCTTGAGAAGTGACAGTTTCCTTTGTAACTTAGCTAACTGTCCATGTGACAGAGTAGGCAGCGCACGAATAGAAAGCAAGTTTCTAAACCAAGGCAGGGAGCCGATTGCATGTGAGGTGGTGGTCTTCTGACAGCGCCCCATCTCCCTGATTGCAAGTTAGGATTGGAGAGGAACTCTCTCTTGCGATTTAAGGTAGTAGTATAAGTTAGGATACAGAGTAATATTACACACACTGGTGAGACACATGTGAAAAAGCACACACACACACACACACATTTGACGGTGCACACTTTGGACACACATGTGAGAGACACAATGTACATCCATTACGCTGTCGTGATGTGAATTATTCCACATAGTGAATAATTCACCTCTCAGTTAGAAGTTAGTCTCTCTGAGCGAAGCTAAGACCTCAGAGAAGTCGATTCTGGAGCAAGTGTGCATTCAAAAATCTGAAAACACCATGGCGTAGGTCTCGTTGCACTGATCACCGTGGTATGTTCAAAAGTTGCAAACAGAGTTGCAGGCGAAAAGTTACTTGGGGTTCTTCTACAAGATTTCTGATACCGGGAAATTTACCATAAATCTGAGTGAGTTCGAAAAATACTTTTTAGATTTTTCTTATGTAGATTGTAGTATGTAGTATTTGTTTAAAATTCGAAATGTACAAAAAGAGCATGTCTAGAGAAAGTTATGGCACTTCGTGTTAGCAAAGGAAAGACGAAATACCGCAGCTTTCTAGCATATTAGCTTAGAAACTGGTCTTCAAAACCAGTTGTGAGATCAGCTTCCGTGGTGTAGCTGAGAAACTTGTAGGGAGGAGGTCTCCGGATCAAATCCCTTTAGACTCACAACCGGCTTGGAGTAG
Source organism: Asterella californica (assembly GCA_036924285.1). NCBI lineage: Eukaryota > Viridiplantae > Streptophyta > Marchantiopsida > Marchantiales > Aytoniaceae > Asterella > Asterella californica. The sequence continues at coordinate 23,764,357 of JAYKYS010000006.1, read as the reverse complement.
GCTGGCCCCTTCGAGGGAATATGAGGGGCGCCAAGTTGCCTAAGGGCGGGACACTAGATGTCCCTTAAACGTACCGTGAATGCGGGACGCCTCCGTCTACCCCTGCACTAGTGCAGTCACCTAGTGTGGATGCTAGAGAGAGTTTACCACCGGGTTTCGAAATGGACCTCTCACCTTCGGGTTGGCGGGGTAATTAGTACGAATTTGGTTGTGGCCCTCTAAGTCCTGGGGTAGCGAGATGGCATCAAAGATACTTCAAGTCGATATCAATTCTTTTGTAGAAAAATGTAGAGCTCGACATATTACTCACTTGGGTCGAAAAATCAAGTGAAACTGATACCTGAGGCAATACTTACGGCACTTGCTAGAGGGAGTTTACCACCGGGTTTCGAAATGGACCTCTCACCTTCGGGTTGACGGGATAATTAGTACGAATTCGGTTGCGGCCCTCTAAGTCCTGGGGTTGCGAGATGACATCAAAGATACTTCAAGTCGGTACCAATTCTTTTATAGAAAAATGTAGAGCTCGACATATTACTCACTTGGGTCGAAAAATCAAGTGAAACTGATACCTGAGGCAATACTTACGGCACTTCGAAGTTTAAGGGGGCCGGGAAACGACAATGATGATAACTCGGGCTCCACGTGTCAGAACGAGGTGATTCCGGTGGCCAGAGGTAGCCGTGGTGGAGTTACTTCGGATGGAGGTGTCAAATGCTGACTGTAGGACCGAATCGGTGGCCGTCCGTACAGATGAATCTGCGAAGCTTAGTGAAATAGTCTTCTTACATGTAGATTTATTATCAGTGATTTATTTTTCTGCTGCCATCTGTTTAGGGCGTCTTTTACCCCTGCCAGGTGACACTGAAGGTTACGTAGGATGGAGGAAAATCCAGAGGAGTGTACTCCGGAGAGAGAATTCTCATGGCATTATCACATTATCGGAGTTTTTCGATCATCGAGCAGTATAGAGTTTACCGTGCGAGAGCTATCGAGTAGAAGGAATCGAAGAGTTAGGAGAAGATTTTACAGAGGTTACGCCTGGAGAGATATTTCTGACTGATCAGAGTTTTGACATCGAGGGATTGAGATTAGTAGACAATATCGAGTAGAGAGGAGACCTACAACTTGTACGCACACTTTTCTGAAAAGAAAACGGGAAGCTTCTAGGTGAACGCGCTGATGCTTCACAGGAGCAGTTTTCTGATGTTCTGAGTCCTTGAGCGTGAGCTTTTCAATCTGCATGATCTGGAGTTGAAGATCTACTTGCACGCCGTGTGTTTTATCTTGGCCAGATCGAAATTGGGGTGGTGTGTTTTCTTGCGGTCCGTATTCCGTGTGTAGTTTTCGCCCTCCCTTTCACGATCGTATCACAGCTAGAAGGTTCGCCCTTCCCAGGAAACTCTCGCCTCGACAACGCCAATGCTAGAGACATACGAATAGATTTGGATTACACCGGAGGGGTCTGCATTCTCGCTTCCAGCAGTGGATCGAAGATGTAGATTGAGAGAATGGACAGCCTAGAGCAGGGAACGACATCATCGTGTAGTCCTATTTCTAAGCTGATGTGTCGAGGAGTAGGAACAGGAAATAGAGGGAGTGAGCTTCCCAACACCAATTTACCTTCTTCTCGGAGAATTGATTTCAGGTTTTGAGTGCAAAAGCTTTGTCTGTGTCTTCTGGGTAGTGGGTTTCCTCGAATTCACACACAATTGTGCATGGGAAGCCTTCTTCTGGAGTAGCGATGATTGTTAGAAGCTGTGCAGAGTCGAAGCTCACCTCATCCAGTGGAGCACTTAGGATCCACGTATGGACGGTTCTATGAGTAAGCGATCTCAGAAGACGGAGTAGTCAGAGCAACGACAGAAGAAGAAAAAAGCCTTCTTTCCACAACAGAAGACGACATCCTCGAGTAGAAGACTGTGTAACTGTAAGCGAATTTGTGATCTTCTTTCTCAAATTACTACAAGCAAGGATGGCTTGTTAGTCAGGATCTGGACTAGAAACCTGTCGGAGTCTTAATTTCTCATTCTTATCTTGTTTTCTCTTGTTTGGATTTTCTCTTCTTCCTCATCTTCCCTCATCTTCCCATCTTTTTATCTTCTTCTAGTGAGCTTCCGAGACTTCTATTGAGCTTCCGTGAAGGTGAATGTCATTGTAGTGCTGCAGGAAGACGTTTCCGTAGATAGAAGCCTGAGAAGGCTATAGGGGGCTTACACCTTGTGATTGATCTAACTCCGTGGGGAACTGGAAGAGCAATGTGTGATAGATAGTGGTAATTTGACGTCTACGAAGCAAGAGCAGACTTCTGGAGGTGTGAGAAGCCGAGTTGAACCCCCAGAAGCCGAGAATCACTTCGAGAAGATTGTCGTGGAAAGACTGGAAGCCGTAACTTGGAAGCAAGAAGCGTCTTCCCAAGCTCCCCAGTACATATCTGTGTGATATTTTAGGTTGTAGTTGTTTGTTTGGGTCCATGGCACCTTTTGAAGGGTCTAGAAGCCATGTGGTTTTGTGAGAAGACAAGATTTCTAGATAGAACTTGTGTGTTTGTGTGTTTGAACAGATCTTAGAACTTAGAGCAGCGATACTTGTGCAAATCTTTTGTGGGAACGATCTCTTGTATACTAAATGAGCAAAAGGAGAAATCTTGCGACACTACACTGATTGGAGAGTCGAGTCACGATGTTCAACTTCTGGAGATGTTTTCATCTACTCCCAAAGAGCGATCAATTGGTCATCAAAGAGAGAAAAGTCCGTTACACTATCAAGTATTGAAGCCGAATATACACTTAGCACATGTTCCTCAGAAGCGATATGACTTCATCAACTCTTAGCTGACATTGGATTAGTTGAAAATGAGGTTACTACTTTGTATTGTGATAACCAGAGTGCAATCGTAATCGTAGAGACGTACAAGTTCTACAACAAGACAAAACATATAGATATTAGATACCACTTCATTAAGGACCAAGTTATATCCAAGACAATCAAAGTGAAGTATGGTCTTACTCAGGATATGATAGCGGATGCCTTAATTAAGGACATATCGGCTCTAAAGTTGGACTATCTTCTACCAAAACTAGGATTAAAAATAGTTGAAGACTTAGTTCGCAAGAACTAGTCGCTGAGTGGGAGTGTTGGAATTAGGCTGTCTAGGTGTGAACTTAAATTCATACTAGTTCAAGATATGAGCTCGTGTCATTTGGCAGGCCTAGTATGTCCTTGTATCAAAGTATAAATATCTGATCTATGGATCTCCTATCTCATTATTAGTAAATAATTAGCTTCCACATACTTGCTCTCTCTTGCATCAGTTCTCCTTCTCTTTTTTCTATAAGTCGCACCACCATTCTTTTTTACCCGTGTGGGTTAGGCTTGGTAATAAGCATGTGTGCCACATTTGTCAGTTTTTCTGTTTCAGAAAAAAACTCGGTTTTATCATATGGAGTCCAGTGGAGGCACACATTAATTTTGACACGCTGTATTATTCAGTCAATTTGTGCATGTCCTCGAGCGATACTAGTAAATGTGTTATCATCTATTCGCACGTGATACAAAACAAAGTCACTTCTTTGCATGTTATTAGTCACGGTAATAAAATTTCAACTATTGTGGCAGTCTGTAACTTATCCATCCATCATTAGTCGAATCGTTGCCGGAGCATCCTACAACGGGTTGAAACAAAAAATCTGCAAGCTTTAGTTTATTTATACCGTGAATATGCATGCAAACGATGGTTTTGAGAAATTACCGGTAAAGGAAGAGCTGGTGAATATGAAAGACTAATGTATCCGAGCAATAGGTTTGGTTCTTCAGATTTTCCAAAATTAACAAGAACAGTCTTCCAGTATGAAAAACCCATAGTCGAACATAGACTCCTCTACCAGAAGACATCTTGGTTCTTAAATCTTATTGCCACAAGCGTACAGTTTAGTGAGTTCATATAGTGGAGTACTGCTAACTAAGTTTTCAAAGTCAAAGTAATATTCTTATCTAAATATACTTTTAAAATCGAAAACAAAATCTTAACTTCTACCACCTTATTAAATTTGGTGTGTAATGTGTTAATATTGCAATATATGTAAATATTATTTAAAATCTAAGATTAAAATAATATAGAAAACTATAAAATTTCTAAATGTTAATTATTAACCAGCCCTAAGCCTAGAGAGCTCCAAGGATAACCAATAAAGGTTACATGTGAACACACACTTCTAGAACTATAAGGCATAGGGCGATACTCTATGGCTTATGAAAAATAAAAATTCTAAATTTCAATATATACCATAATCCTTTTGGCCGCAAGGATCAGGGAACAAATTAAGCAAGCATGCTACTGGATTATGCATGCTAAAATATGTACACAAGTGCTTATGTTAGTGAAGTGAGGAACAAATCGTTTGTGGAAATTCTGGAAAATCACATCAACAAAGTGGAGAAAAGAAAGATTATCTGTATAATTATTCACTGAGCCTCAGTTCGCTTCATGTATCACAATATCTTCATATTTCTAGATATGAATATTTTATCTCAGAACGAATCAGATGCTGTCTTGGGATGCTGTTGGTACGTTTTGATTTTTAGATTACCCTTCTAAGTTTATGAATAATATTTTGATTTTTAGACTACCTCGCTAAGTTTGTGATATTAGTTATTATTTACTTTTCTAGCTCTGTATTAAATAATCTTCTCTGCTTTGGATTCAATATCTTATGTTTCCGTTGTGTAGTCTGGGTTTTGAACTCGTGACGTCTTGCATCTTAATGTCAACACTAGTCTCTATGATAAATGTAACATGTATAATTATCTCATGTACATCTGTATGTGAATATAGACAAGTGTATAAGAACAACGTTTATAGACGAAAGGAACTCCCATGAACAGATAATATCATTCTAGAGAATAATTCACATAAGTCTAGATCATCTTTATATCATCATCATTTTTATAGAATGCTTAATGAGACGATGAAGGAATGAAAAAGTTAAATTTTTATAAAAAATAATCCGCTTGTCCTCTTCCTTCCGTGGACAAAAGTTCACTTTGGATGTATAATATTATAGCTTTCATGTTTGTTTCAGGTGCTTGCATGTTTGCAGTCGTCCACACAATCCTTCTACTTCTAAATCGATTACCGTATGAAAGAATCATCTGACTGAATAAAATGTTAGCAGGACGTGTCCTCCGTGCCAACACGCCAAGGGCTCCACTCTTCCTCTTCTCCTCTTGTGCTATGGATAGCAACCTGAGTGATAACAGAAATTCCCGCTGTGTACTCCTGCGCGAACAATATGAAGATCATAAAATTACCCATCGGCCACAAAGAACAGTTTAAATCTCTTAGTGAAATTTACCTGGACTCTTCGCTTTTTTACGTTGCAGACGTGAAATGCGGAACTGGTCATCAGAGCATCCCTAAGCAAACTGCACCTTTTCATAACGTTGGGTCTTGAAATCTGACTCATACAATTGATCTGATAGATAGCGTTGGAAAACGATTAGAAAATACTATATTTTTACTCAAAAAAAGATTTGATTTTGATCTAAACATGATAAGAAACCACTTTATTAAATTTCAGCCCTTCCTGTTTTCCAGGAAAAACTCCCTTTCCAAAAAAGTACTTTGAATTTTAAAAAATAAAAAGAATATTTCCATTACGACCCTTTTGTACCGAGAGTGGGGATTAACAAGAATCAACTTTCTCCTCTTCAAATGAAAAATGAATGACTTTCAAGAAGCTTAAAGAAACGTCTAGACATTTACATAAACCTATGAAAATTTTATGTAATTAAACCCCCACTACCGGTATTTAGGCTCTGGATTACGCAGACCAGATTTCACGACTTTCAGATGGAGTCGCTTTCTGTTAGTTTTTGTCATATCGTATAATGATAGAAAGCGCGTCGGACGCATTACATTTCTAAAAAGAATAAAATGTATTTGACTCAAAGATACGTATGCAGTACATCTGACACAAAACACACCCTCACACGTGAGATCTGCAATGGCTGCGAGGAAGTTTGAATTTGAAAAAATTTTAGAAAGAGCAGTTGTCCAAAAATAACCGAGCAGTTGTTCCGAAAAATATACTGCACCAAGACAAACTGAATGACATGCGTATAGGAGAGGTGGAGCAAGCCATTCTCTTCCAAAGTTTGTTCCAACTGTAGACTGGACGCGGCGAGGTGAGAGAGACAAGGGCGCGGTCAGTTAGGGAGTTAGCTTGCTGACTTTTGAGTTTGGGCTGGATATTTTTCTCTGGAGTGATATTCATTTCCACCTTGATTTCCAAAGTTGGACATTTGATATCTTGATCGTGTCATCTTACTCCCATGTCATTTTACAAGATGATGTTCCGAGACCTATAGAACTATATTAGAATTATAAGATATTTTGATGTTTATAGACTTGTTTTAGTACAGATTTATGAGCTACAGACACTTAGTGTAAAAAGATCAGAAATCATTAGAAATGATTTTTGATCCTTTTACACTGGAACATTCATCTGAAGTATAAACCCGTAGATATTTGTTGTGTTCATTTCTAACCCTATAATTCAGATACACATGTAGTATCAATTTATAATATCAGATGTTTTTGAAACTTGTGGTACAATATTGTAACCTTACATCTTTCTCTTTTTAGTTTATCATGTATAACTTGGATTCAAAAGATTTAACAAATATAAGTAGAATTAGGACGAGTTATCAAGTCGAGCTTGACTACAACTTAGACATATAATTTATATAAGAGAGTTATGTGTACTTTAAGTTTGAATGATCAATCATACTTATTCAATCAACTCTCATAAATCTCACCATAAATCTCTCAATAACATGACATTTCACTAATGGGAAGTTTGCAACAATAAATAGTTAGGTCTCACCTTTATCTTTTGTATTCTCTCGTTCATAATACTCTAGAGTATCAAACTTAAATTCCATTTATATACTTATGTTTCATCAAATAATACCATTATATTAATTTACATCTTATAGGTTTTAACTCTTACTTAGACTGTTTACCAAAGTTCTACCTTAATTCATGACTTTCATCTCTTCACTTCCCAAAATATAACCCTCAACTGATAACCTCTCTCTGGGAAAATTACTTATTAAGCTTTTCTGACCCTAAAACTTAAATACATAATCCCAATAGCGTTCTGAATTGTGCATATGGTCAATCTATACATGGTTCAGATTTCCAAATTTAAATAACTTGACAATTATTCTCAATATATTTTATATTCACTTAACTGAATATCACATGTAATCCATCATATATACTTCATATACCTTTAGGCTACATCTTAAAGACACATGTAATGTCGGTTTTATATTTTGGATATGGTCATCTATACACCAATTGAAGCTATATATTTATACATATGATAACATATAAGGATTCCAAAATTGAAGTTGAACTTGTTGGCACGACGTTTAGGAGTAAGTTGTTACTCGTAAACATTATATACTTTTATCTCGGATCACTATTTTGACTATATGATGGAGCAACGTTGGGATCAGTTCTCTTCTGATCGAATCAACTACCATGGGAAGAGACGTCCGAATAACGTTGATCTTTTAGACACTTACTCGCATTTACGACATGCATTGAGACCTACAGCGACACATGCACAAGTCTTGAGATGGTTGCTAGATGGTTCAGCAAGACGTTGTCGGAGTGTGATCCGTCTACCTAGGAAAGCGCTGGGCTTCAGGCTGTGGTTGTTTACTCAAGAGGTTGGCTTTCAGGTCACAACAGGGGCTGTAAACACTCAAACAGGTGTGTAGGATCCTCTAATATGCTCAAAAGCGAAATTTAGGTCTAACTAGCAGTAATATGTTTAGGCAGTGAACTTTGACACACAAGGAGAGGAAAACTATGAAGGATTAGACTTCTAACCTTCCCCTACATGTAAATAAGGTCCTACTGAACACACACACGAAGTTTCACCCTAAGATCAAATTCTAGCACCGAGATGTTGACAGAAAAGTTTTGAGTAAGAAAATTATGGCAATTTTTGATACCCAGATGGCTATTTCAACCTAGAACAGAAGATTGGCTCGATGAATTTCAAATATTCTCACAGTATTTGAAGTCTACAGGATGCTGAACATCCCTGTGAAGTTGGGACTCCTGAATGTACACAGAACTCCAGATCTCCTCCTCTGAAGTCGCTGCTATAGATTAAGAGCTTTTCAGACCCCCTCAGCTTCAGAGGCCGCCCTGAATTACTCAATCACTCAATCGATATGAAACTTTTTAGGAAATCGTAGCTCTGCTGGCGGAGAACACAACCTCGAAGTTTTGAAGCAATTTCCTCAAATCTGCTGCAAGTGACACTGAAAACCCTAAATCCAACAAAAGTGATTCAATTCTAGCACAATTCGAACTTCAATTGGTCATAACTTCGTCTTTATTGCCTCAAATCGATCGAAAATTTCACTAGAAGTGCTTGGCATGACGAGCTCTCTCTCCCTGTGCTCTCAGATTTTGAAGTCCCCCCATTAAATGCTCGAAATACACTCTAGAGCTCTGTTTCTAAACTTAGAGTTTTACAAAAGACAAAAATGATCCAATGGGAGTTCATAGCTCCACTTGACTGTCCTTTTGTGTCTTAAACTACATGGTAACTTATCTATACTCATAGGCTACCACGTCAAGCCCCCTAAAGTGCCAACGTAAAACTTAAACTACCTAAAACGACACGCAGCCCCGAAAAATAATTTAAATCAGCTAGAAAGCGTGCACGTGCGACACGCAAATACAACCCATGAGCTTAAGCCCTATCAACATGGTAATCAACCTACTAAGACTCAAAATAGTGTTAACACCATATGCAAAGGTGTCAAACATATACATAAAGGACTAGAAGTAATATGAACTAACTTCTAGAACTACTAAACTCAAGCGTCGGAATAAAAGTCAAGCATGTAGTCGCCAAGTAGCGCGACATCCACCCCCTCTGAACCTGCGCATCCTCCGGTATGTGCCAGATCCTGATCAAGACTCTTCAGCTTCAACTTCAAACTCATCTTCAACCTCCATTGAGTCTTCAACTTCATCTTCAGTAAGCTCTGCAATGTTCTGGTCCTCCTTTCTCCTTCTAAAGAGCTTGATTCTCTTCCATGCGACTGGTATCTTGAGCACTGCACCATCTAACTCTCTCAAAGAGTATGTGACATTATCATAAACTTCTAACATCACATAAGGTCCGAACCATCTCTTGGAAAAATTTCTGATAGCGCTATGCTGATTATCAAGACTACTATCATAGACTAACACCCAATCACCTTCCTTAACTGGTTTGGGTCGTAATCTATGCGTTCTATCAAATCTGCCTTTGTTTCTCTCTCTAGCAATCTTCAACCTTTCCACAGCTTTGGCAACATCCTCATGTCTTCGTTCTAACTACTGGATCCTTAATGCAAGAAGATCCTCTGTACTTCTATCATCTTCCCATGGCAAAACATTCCAAGTAGGCACAATCTCCTCAATCAGCATCACAGGTTTTTGTCCTAGTATCAACTCTGCTGGCATGTAACCTGTAACGATACTATGAGTTGTACGATCTGCCCATAAAGCAAATGGTAGCAGTCTAGGCCATTCACGGATCTTACCCCTGCAAGCTTTTACCAAAGCTTTGATGATTGGCGGATGACCTCGTTCGCTCTTGCCATTCCCTTCAGGATTGTAAGCAGTGGTTAACGCCAACTTGATTCCCAATCGCTTGAAGAACTCAACTGCTTCTTGTGAATCCAGCTCACCTCTATCTGCAGTGATCTTTCCCACACACCCATATCTACAAATAACATCTTCAAGTAGAAAGCGGCAGACACTAGCAGTGGTCTTCGTCCACAGGGCACGACCTTCAACTTGGTTAGATAGATCTTCTCTAGCCAAGACTAGATACCTCATTTGTCCAAGCCCAAACGGCATAGTTACCAGATCCACTACCCATTTGTAATGAATGGCTAAAGGATAAGTAGGATGCAATCCATCACGATGGCGTAGATTGGAGTACATCTGACAGGGTATACAGGATGAAACAAACTGTACTACATCCTTATACATACCCTTTCACCAATACTTCTCCTTCATCTTGGCAAATGTAGCCCAAACTCCTCTATAACCGGCCCATAGACTCTCATGGAACTCCTTGATCAGCTTCTGCTGGAATTCCAAGTCACATACCACCCGCTGTGGTACACCTCCTTGCAGCTTAGGGCGCTTCCATAGATGTCCTCCATATAAAAAGTACCCATAAGCTGTTCTACGGATCCTCTTGAAATCTGCATCAGACCAGCCTTCTTGCCTTTCCAATGAACTCAAATAGCGCCCAAGATCCAACCACTCGTCATTATACATAGTTTCCTCAAATAACTCCAATGGAGTTGCAAAACAGCTTCTGTCCTTTCTAGCAAGAACACTAGAATAGAACTCTGTTCCCACATCCTCCTGGTCATCTATCATTTCCTTCTCACCGTGATACCTAGCCCTTGATATCTACCACAGGATTGTCTTTTCCTGCAATATGTCTAAACTCTGGGTTCAGGGACTTGATATATGCTATCCACCTCAACATAACAATATCTGGAGTTGTACAGCTAGTGATCATTCCCAAGAGAGGTAAACAATCTGTCTCCACAACCACAGGTGCTCCTATCAAGTATTCCTTATCACTCTTCATCGCAGTAACTACTCCCCATAGCTCTCTCTTGACCTGAGGGTAGTCTCTCTACCGTGAACTTAATACCTTAGCACCAAAACGCACCACATATCTATTTCCATCCTCATCGTCTTGTCCTACAGCCCATCCAATGCCAATAGGACTAGTATCAACAGTAAGGATACCTTTCCTAATCCTCTCATTGAGCAAGTCTATCAACTTTGGTAGATGAGCTTTAGGTACAGGGATAGGACGTGGATTCCAAGGCACATGCGGTATAGTAAAGATTACCATAGGTGCAACTACACTTGGATCTACACATCCTACTTCATGTGACTCAAACGCAAACGTTGTCGCGCTACTTGGCGACTACATGCTTGACTTCTACTCCGACGCTTAGGTTTAGTAGTTCTAGAAGTTAGCTCATACTACTTCTAGTCCTTTATGTATATGTTTGAAACCTTTGCATACGATGTTAACACTATTTTGAGTCCTAGTAGGCTGGTAGTATGTTCGTTATCTTATTCAAGCATTTGTGCGCTTGAGCAAGTGACTTCTTACTTGTCTATGACGTTCAATGTACATAACTTAGGGTTTCCATGCTGATAGGGATTTGAGCTCATGGGTTGTACTTACTTGTCGCCCATGCACGTTTTCTAGCTGATTTAAGTTAATTTTTGGGGCTACGTGTCATTTTAGGTAGTTTAAGTTTTACGTTGACACTCTAGGGGGCTTGACGTGGTAGCCTATGAGTGTAGATAAGTTACCAGGTAGTTTAAGGCACAAAAGGACAGTCAAGTGGAGCTATGAATTCCCATTGGTCCATTTTTGTCTTTTGTAAAACTCTAAGTTTAGAAACAGAGCTCTAGAGTGGAGTTCGAGCATTTGGTGAGGTATCTTAGAAATCTAGGAACACAGGAAGGGAGAGCTCGTCGTGCCAAGCACTGTCAGTGAAATTTTTGCTCGATTTGGGTCAATAAACAAGGAGTTATGCCCAATTGAAATTCGGATTGTGCCAAAACTGTGTCACTTTTGTTGATTTTGGGGTTTTCGGTGCCAATTGCAGCAGAATTGAGGAAATCACTTCAAAACTTCGTGGTTCCGTTCACTGTCAGGAGGGCTACGACTGTCTAAAAAATTTAGAATCATTTGAGTGACTGAGTAATTCATGGCGGCCGCTGAAGCAGAGGGGGTCTGAAAAGCTCTTAATCTAGAGCAGCGAGTTTAGAGAAGGAGATCTGGAGTTCTACAAACAATCAGGAGTCCTAATTTCACAGGAGTGTTCAGCAAGCTGTGAACTGCAAATCCTGTAAGAAACTTTGAAGTTGATCGAGCCAATTTCTTGTTATAGGTCGAAATAGCTATCTGGGTACCAGAAATTGCCGTAATTTCTCTGTTCAGAAAGTTTCTACCCATATCTCGGTGCTCTGAACTGATCTCAAGCTGAAACTTCATATGTGTATCCAGTAGGACCTCATTTACATATAGGATAAGTTCTGAAGTCTACACCTTCATAGTTTTCCTCTCTTTGTGTGTCAAAGTTCACCGCTTAAACCTATTACTACTAGTTAGACCTAAATTTCGCTTTTTGAGCATATTAGAGGATCCTACACAACTGTGTAAGTGTTTATGGCCCCTGTTGTGACCTGAAAGCCAACCTCTTGAGTAAACAACCACAGCCAGAAGCCCGGCGCTTTCCTAGGTAGACGGATCACACTCCGACATACTCTCTTATTGGTGAACTCGACGTGGAACACCTAGGGTGGGAGTTTTCTTGAGAGTGTTACAGGATCAGATATCATGACCAACCAAGGATCATCAAGCGGAGGTGCTGCTGCTACTCAGCAACCTGCTCAGTTGGATGCTGCTACGATGAAGATGTTCCAAGCTTTTCATATGTTTATGCAGCAGCAGCAGAGCACAGAGAGGAAGGAGGTATTAGCAACCAAGGCGTTGCAATCTGTGGTGCACCAGATGGACCAGTTCAAGGGGACAGATATTTCCAAGTACGTGCGATACTATGCTAGGGAGAGACAGAGTTGGGAGAGCTTTATGCGAGCTTTGAAGGAGGAGTACTACACTGAAGATTCAGAGAGGGTGACCAAGAGAACGTTCTTGGAGTGGGTGGTGAAGCCTAACAAAGGTTTGTCTATAAATGAGTTGTTAAAGGAGTTTGATCGTCAATATGCTCAGCTTTCTAGGATAGAGAAAACCACCACAGCCAGAAGTATTTGTTTAGGGTTTCTTCCTTCTGATAAGAGAGTATGTCGGAGTGTGATCCGTCTTATCAGAAGGTTGCGTGTTCGATTCACGTCGAGTTCACCAATAAGAGAGTATGTCGGAGTGTGATCCGTCTATCTAGGACAGCGCCGTGCTTCTGGCTGTGGTTGTTTACTCAAGAGGTTGGCTTTCAGGTCACAATAGGGGCCATAAACACTCACACAGTTGTGTAGGATCCTCTAATATGCTCAAAAAGCAGAATTTAGGTCTAACTAGTAGTAATAGGTTTAAGCGGTGAACTTTGACACACAAAGAGAGGGAAACTATGAAGGTGTAGACTTCAGAACTTCTCCTATATGTAAATGAGGTCCAAACTCCTCTATGACCGACCCATAGACTCTCATGAAACTCCTTGATCAGCTGCTGCTGCAATTCCAAGTCACATACCACTCGTTGCGGTATACCTCCTTGTAGCTTAGGGCGCTTCCATAGATGTCCTCCATGTAAAAAGTAACCATAAGCTATTCTACGGATCCTCTTGAAATCTGCATCAGACCAGCCTTCTTGCCTTTCCAGTGAACTCAAATAGCGCCCAAGATCCAACCACTCGTCATCATACATAGTTTCCTCAAATAACTCCAATGGAGCTGCAAAACAGCTTCTATCCTTTCTAGCAAGAACAATAGAATAGAACTCTGTTCCCACATCCTCCAAGTCATCTATCATTTCCTTCTCATCGTAATACCTAACCCTTGATAACATATCTGCCACAGGATTGTCCTTCCCTGCAATATGTCTAAACTCTGGGTTCAAGGACTTGATATATGCTATCCACCTCAACATAGCAATATCTGGAGTTGTAAAGCTAGTGATCATTCCCAAGAGAGGTAAACAATCTGTGTCCACAACCACAGGTGCTCCTATCAAGTATTCTTTGTCACTTTTCATCGCAGTAACTACTCCCCATAGCTCTCTCTTGACCTGAGGATAGTCTCTCTGACGTGAACTTAATACCTTAGCACCAAAACGCACCACATATCTATTTCCATCTTCATCGTCTTGTCCTACAGCCCATCCAATGCCAATAGGACTAGTATCAACAGTAAGGATAACAGATCTGCCCAACTCATATGTTACCTTCCGTAGAGTTGGTGGTGAAGCCAAAAGATCGTTCAACTTCCTCATAGACTCGCTTTGCTCCTCTTGCCACTGAAATCTTTGCCCCTTCCTCAGCAGCTTATACAACGGATCTGCTACATGTGCAAAGTGTGGAATCCATGTATGATAAAACACAAATGCACCTAGAAACCTTCTCATCTCGGTAACCGATCCACACGTCTCCTTCATTCTTTGAATGGCATCAACCTTGTTTGGACAAGATTTCCGACCATAAGATCTACATAGGTGCCCCACAATCAACACCTCTTGTTCTCCAAATACAGACTTTGCTCCTGATAAAGTCAAATGAATCTCCTCCAGTCGACTCAATATCTTATCGCAGTCAACTATATGATCTACAACAAACTTACGGCACCCCTTCTGATCCATTATCTCATTCTTCTCCTCCTCAGCACATCCTTAGATCGACACATCATCAAGGAATGGCATAGTTTTTTCAGGAATGAAGTACCTCAAAACTTTGTTCATGCCATTCATCATATGTGCTATAGAATTGGTAGCACCTTGTGGCAAGGTGCACATCCTTAGTAACTCCAAAGGTGTCCTCATTGTAGTCAAGTCTCTACTTTCAGAGGATAACTGAAACTGATCATAACCTGAATATAAGTCTCCCATTGAATAGATAGCACGACCAGCAAAAGTCTCTGCAAACTCGTCTACAATAGGTCCTATACCCATATTCCTGATAGTCACCTTGTTAACTGCTGCATATCTTGAATGAATCTCAAAGCTCCACTCTTCTTCGGAACAGTAAACCATCTGCTACAATAGGGAGCTATAGATGGTTCCAAGATACCCATCCTAATCCTCTCATTGAGCAAGTCTATTAGCTTTGGCAGGTGAGCTCTAGATACAAGGATAGGACGTAGATTCCAAGGCACATGCGGTACAGTAAAGATTACCATAGGTGCAACTACACTTGGATCTACACATCATATTTCATGTGATTCAAACGCAAACGCCTTACCATGCCTAGATAGCATCTCCCTAAAGCTCTTCTTCTCTTGCTCAGTAAGAAATCCATCACCGCCAATCCTCAACTCCTTCAGTGTTGTTTCTGTGAACTGGTGCCCAATTCTTCTCGGTCCTTTGAGCGTCGGTTCTCGTGCACCTTGCTCCATCTTCTGATTGTAATCGAGTGGTAAAGACAAAGCCACTGGTTTGACTTCTTCGTCACTGACTTGTACTTGATCTCCACATACACCTCTTGTCGATCTATAAACTTATCAATTACATCATAAAGCTCCTTGGAGCTCACTCTCACCACTCTATCTACACCATCTATAGAACTTTCTACTATAGATTTCAACTCCCCTATAGTATCTACCAAATACTGCTCTTCAAACACTCCAGATATGTATTCATCTCCTGCTAACTCTCCACTGTCCCGCAAAGACTGCTGTACACACTTCACATGTTGCCTCTCAAACCTCTTCAGATTCTCAACCTTCCTATAACACACTGATCCACATGACGTCAATCCTAAGAAGCTAGTGGATAAAGCTTCCTGCTCTACTTCATCAGGCGAGAATCTTATCTCTACTGTATCGTTGAAGTCTCGCTCTTCAATGGTACTTTGCCAAAACCCCTAGACTCTCTAAACTCCTGAGTAATCTTAGGTAGTGGACGGTCTCTCAAGCTATCGCGATTTCTCTCATGTTCTGCAGCAACGGTCAAAAACTGAACAGCTCTTTTGCCATCTCTACTACGTATCCTAGCATAGGCTGAACCATCATCCATAACTCGTGTCTCCATTCTAACAGCAGTAATGTAAGGCTGCCCTAGAATGATAGGATAGGTTGACATGTCTTGTACAAAGAAATTCTGAACATCACTGATGTCACCCTCAGTTACCTTGATGTTGGGACAAGCACCATACAGTTCTCCCCTCTGGTTGTTGGCAGCACGGATAAGCCATCCATGGTCGGTGTCTATGGGCCACCTCCCACGCTTGTACAGCTCTTTAGACATCAGATTAATCTCTGAGCCGTGATCAATCAATGCCACCACAGGTTCCTCCAGATCTCCCAACTTCACCAAGGTCTCTGTGGTTGCTCTTGCCCAATGGTTGTGAGAGTAATGGCTCTTCTGCGATGCTTCCACCTCATCTTCAAACCTCACGTGCTGATAGGATCTCCCCTCTGATACTTGAGAGCAGTAACCAGCAATCTCATCTTCCTCATCCTCCGACAGTTTGGTCCCTAGAGCGTTAAGCGTAGCTGCTTCACCCAAAATCTAACGTTTCCTCTTGATGATATCTATGATAACCTCATGGAACTCATGCTTTGCAATCCCAAGAATCTCACCCAAGGTAAACTCAACCTTCCCATTCAAGATACGATTCTCTAACACCTGCTTCAAGTCTGAAGCAATCTCAATGTTAGACTGAAGTTTGTATGCATGCATCTTATCTTTCTCTTTGCTTCTCTCCTTCTCCTTTGATGTTGTAGATGGTAGATCCTCCATAGTTTCCTCTCGAGTAGGTGTTGTCTCCTGCCTTGCCTCTGGTCTAGCCCAAGCTCGCATAAAGCTCTCCCAACTCTGTCTGTCCCTAGCATAGTATCGCACGTACTTGGAAATATTTGTCCCCTTGAACTGGTCCATCTGGTGCACCACATATTGCAACGCCTTGGTTGCTAATACCTCCTTCCTCTCTGTGCTCTGCTGCTGCTGCATAAACATATGAAAAGCTTGGAACATCTTCATCGTAGCAGCATCCAACTGAGCAGGTTGCTGAGCAGCAGCAGCACCTCCGCTTGATGATCCTTGGTTGGCCATGATATCTGATCCTGTAACACTCTCAAGAAAACTCCCACCCTAGGTGTTTCACGTCAAGTTCACAAATAAGAGAGTATGTCAGAGTGTGATCCGTCTACCTAGGAAAACGCCGGGCTTCTGGCTGTGGTTGTTTACTCAAGAGGTTGACTTTCAGATCACAACAGGGGCCATAAACACTCACAGAGTTGTGTAGGATCCTCTAATATGCTCAAAAAGCGAAGTTTAGGTCTAACTAGTAGTAATAGGTTTAAGCGGTGAACTTTGATACACAAAGAGAGGAAAACTATGAAGGTGTAGACTTCAGAACTTCTCCTATATGTAAATGAGGTCCTACTGGATACACATATGAAGTTTCAGCTTGAGATCAGTTCAGAGCACCGAGATATGGGTAGAAACTTTCTGAACAGAGAAATTATGATAATTTCTGGTACCCAGATAGCTATTTCGACCTATAACAAGAAATTGGCTCGATCAACTTCAAAGTTTCTTACAGGATTTGCAGTTCACAGCTTGCTGAACACTCCTGTGAAATTAGGACTCCTGATTGTTTGTAAAACTCCAGATCTCCTTCTCTAAAGTCGCTGCTCTAGATTAAGAGCTTTTCAGACCCCTCTGCTTCAGAGGCCGCCCTGAATTACTCAATCACTCAAATGATTCTAAATTATTTGGAAAGTCGTAGCCATCCTGATAGTGAACGGAACCACGAAGTTTTGAAGTGATTTCCTCAATTCTGCTGCAATTGGCACCGAAAATCCCAAAATCAACAAAAGTGACGCAGTTTTGGCACAATCCGAACTTCAACTGGGCATAACTCCTTGTTTATTGATCCAAATCGAGCAAAACTTTCACTGACAGTGCTTGGTACGACGAGCTCTCTCCTCTGGTGTTCCCAGATTTTGAAGATACCTCACCAAATGCTCGAACTCCACTCTAGAGCTCTGTTTCTAAACTTAGAGTTTTACAAAAGACAAAAATGGACTAATTGGAGTTCATAGCTCCACTTGACTGTCCTTTTGTGCCTTAAACTACCTGGTAACTTATCTACACTCATAGGCTACCACGTCAAGCCCTCTAGAGTGCCAGCGTAAAACTTAAACTACCTAAAACGACACGTAGCCCCGAAAATTAACTTAAATCAGCTAGAAAGCGTGCATGGGCGACAAGTAAGTACAACCCATGAGCTCAAACTCCTATCAGCATGGAAACCCTAAGTTATGTACATTGAACGTCATAGACAAGTAAGAAGTCACTTGCACAAGCGCACAAATGCTTGAACAAGATAACTAACATACTATCAGCCTACTAGGACTCAAAATAGTGTTTACACCGTATACAAAGATGTCAAACATATACATAAAGGACTCGAAGTAGTATGAGCTAACTTCTAGAACTACTAAACCTAAGCGTCGGAGTAGAAGTCAAGCATGTAGCCGCCAAGTAGCGCGACAACGTCTTACCATGCCTAGATAGCATCTCCCTAAAGCTCTTCTTCTCTTGCTCCGTAAAAATCCATCACCTCCAATCCTCAATTCCTTCAGTGTTGTTTCTGTGAACTGGTGCCCAATTCTTCTCGGTCCTCTGAGCGTCGGTTCTCGTGCACCTTGCTCCATCTTCTGATTGTAATCGAGTGGTAAAGGCAAAGCCACTGATTTGACTTTCTTTGCCACTGACTTGTACTTGGTCTCCACATACACCTCTTGTCGATCTATAAACTTATCAATTACATCATAAAGCTCCTTAGAGCTTACTCTCACCACTCTATCTACACCATATATAGAACTTTCTACTATAGATTTCAACTCCCCTATAGTATCTACCAAATACTGCTCTTCAAACACTCCAGATATGTATTCATCTCCTGCTAACTCTCCACTATCCCACAAAGACTGTTGTACATACTTCACATGTTGCCTCTCAAACCTCTTCAGATCTCAACTTTCTTATAACACACTGATCCACATGACGTCAATCCTAAGAAGCTAATGGATAAAGCTTTTTGCTCTACTGGATCAAGCGAGAATCCTTTCTCTCCTGTACCGTTGAAGTCTCGCTCTTCAATGGTACTCTGCCAAAACCCCTAGACTCTCTAAACTCCTAAGTAATCTTAGATAGTGGACGGTCTCTCAAGCTATCGCGATTTCTCTCATGTTCTGCAACAACGGTCAAAAACTGAACAACTCTTCTTCCATCTCTAGTACGTATCTTAGCATAGGCTGAACCATCATCCATAACTCGTGTCTCCATTCTAACAGCAGTAATGTAAGGCTGCCCTAGAATGATAGGATAGGTTGACATGTCTTGTACAAAGAAATTCTGAACATCACTGATGTCACCCTCAGTTACCTTGATGTTGGGACAAGCACCATACAGTTCTCCCCTCTGGTTGTTGGCAGCACGGATAAGCCATCCATGGTCGGTGTCTATGGGCCACCTCCCACGCTTGTACAGCTCCTTAGACATCAGATTAATCTCTGAGCCGTGATCAATCAATGCCACCACAGGCTCCTCCAGATCTCCCAACTTCACCAAGGTCTCTGTGGTTGCTCTTGCCCAATGATTGTGAGAGCAATGACTCTTCTGCGATGCTTCCACCTCATCTTCAAACTTCACGTGCTGATATGATCTCCCTTCTGATACTTGAGAGCAATAACCAGCAATCTCATCTTCCTCATCCTCCGACAGTTTTGTCCCTAGAGCGTTAAGCGTAGCTGCTTCATCCAAAATCTGACATTTTCTCTTGATGATATCTATGATAACCTCATGGAACTCACGCTTTGCAATCCCAAGAATCTCACCCAAGGTAAACTCAACCTTCCCATTCAAGATACGATTCTCTAACACCTGCTTCAAGTCTGTAGCAATCTCAATGTCAGACTGAAGTTTGTATGCAGGCATCTTATCTTTCTCTTTGCTTCTCTCCTTCTCCTTTGGTGTTGTAGATGGTAGATCCTCCATAGTTTCCTCCCGAGTAGGTGTTGTCTCCTGCCTTGCCTCTGGTCTAGCCCTTTCACTCCTTGTAGCAGGTCGTTTGGCTGTAGAAGCCTTACCTGCATCCTCCCTCCTGCGTTTTTTTCTAGTACAACTTCATGCTGACTTCTTGCAACATAAGTATGCATTGACATAGTATCCACAGGGTCATTCCATCCTGTAGTTTCTCGAATTGAGTTGCCAATCTTTCGTAGCACATCCTTGTCTAGCTCTGTTCTAGCTACGGACCGCACTACATCAGCCCACAACCCAGTAGTCCCTTTTTCTTTCTCCATCTCCACTTTCACTCCACAGGTAGTAGCATTCACAAGAGAAACAACATGTGATGCTGATATCTCATTCACAAGTCTTTTCATACCACCCTTGCCAAAGTTGGTTTCCAACGTCATCCCAGTCTCTTTCAGATGGATCTTACCATCTTTGAAGAAGATCAGATCCTTCCTCAATGCATCTGAAAACTCCTCACAATCTCTTCTTACATGGTCTAGGCTATCACACCATATACAACGATAAACAAAACCTTCTCTCATCTGAGGTCTCTGCATAGCAGGCTATACATTCTGCTCCTTCTCTTCTAACCTAGTGAGCTTAAGCTTAAGCTCCTTCATACCCTTAATCAACTCATCAAGCGGTGAGTCTTCCTCTCTAGCAATCACCAAAGTGGGTTTAGTAGGCAACTGCTTGACAGAAATTATCAGAGGTGCTGCTTCACTTACCACCACCTTGTCCCTTCTTCTCTGTCTTTTGGTCAGCAAAGAGACAACCTCTTCAATCTCTTTCCAGTCAGTCTTCAATCCTCTCTCCTCACTCTTGTCTTCCAGCAACAGCTCAAGCTTCTCCTGAATAGTCACGTCCGCTGCTTGTAAGAAAAGCTCGGTCTTCTCCACCTCCAGTGTAAGCTTCTCTGTCCTAGAAAGCTGAGCATATTGACGATTAAACTCCCTTAACAACTCATTTACAGACAAACCTTTATTAGGCTTCACCACCCACTCCAAGAACGTTCTCTGGTCACCCTCTCTGAATCTTCAGTGTAGTACTCCTCCTTCAAAGCTCGCATAAAGCTTTCCCAACTCTGTCCTTGTTGCTGCTTGAGCTCCTTCACACGCCCACGAATCTCAAGCACAACAGCAAGTTCAAAGTTCTCCACCATCTCCTTCTCAGGTACCTTGTTCACCTCCATCTCCCTAGCATAGTATCGCACGTACTTGGAAATATCTGTCCCCTTGAACTGGTCCATCTGATGCACCACAGATTGCAACGCCTTGGTTGCTAATACATCATTCCTCTCTGTGCTCTGCTGTTGCTGCATAAACATGGAAAAAGCTTGGAACATCTTCATCGTAGCAGCATCCAACTGAACAGGTTGCTGAGCAGCAGCAGCACCTCCACTTGATGATCCTTGGTTGGTCATGATATCTAATCTTGTAACACTCTCAAGAAAACTCTCACCCTAGGTGTCTCACGTCGAGTTCACCAAAAGAGAGTATGTAGGAGTGTGATCCGTCTACCTAGGAAAGCGCCGGGCTTCTGGCTGTGGTTGTTTACTCAAGAGGTTGGCTTTCAGATCACACCAAGGGCTGTAAACACTCAAACAGGTGTGTAGGATCCTCTAATATACTCAAAAGCGAAATTTAGGTCTAACTAGCAGTAATAGGTTTAGGCGGTGAACTTTGACACACAAGGAGAGGAAAACTATGAAAGTTTAGACTTCTAAACTTCCCCTAAATGTTAATAAGGTCCTACTGAACACACACACGAAGTTTCACCCTGAGATCAAATTCTAGCACCGAGATGTTGACAGAAAAGTTTTGAGTAAGAAAATTATGGCAATTTTTGGTACCCAGATGGCTATTTCAACCTAGAACAGAAGATTGGCTCGATGAATTTCAAATATTCTCACAGTATTTGAAGTCTATAGGATGCTGAACACCCCTGTGAAGTTGGGACTCCTGAATGTACACAGAACTCAGATCTCCTCCTCTGAAGTCGCTGCTCTAGATTAAGAGCTTTTCAGACCCCCTCAGCTTCAACGGCCGCCTTGAATTACTCAGTCACTCAATCGATATGAAACTTTTTGGGAAATCGTAGCCCTGCTGGCAGAGAACACAACCTCGAAGTTTGGAAGCAATTTCCTCAAATCTGCTGCAAGTGACACTGAAAACCCTAAATCCAACAAAAGTGATTCAATTCTAGCACAATTCAAACTTCAATTGGTCATAACTTCGTCTTTACTGCCTCCAATCGATCGAAAATTTCACTGGAAGTGCTTGGCATGACGAGCTCTCTCTCCCTGTGCTCTCAGATTTCGAAGTCCCCCCACCAAATGCTCGAACTCTCTTTTAGACCTCTGTTTCTAAATTTAGAGTTTTACAAAAGACAAAAAAAGACCAATGGGAGTTCATAGCTCCACTTGACTGTCCTTTTGTGCCTTAAACTACCTGGTAACTTATCTACACTCATAGGCTACCACGTCAAGCCCCCTAGAGTGTCAACGTAAAACTTAAACTACCTAAAACGACACGCAACCCCGAAAAATAACTTAAATCAGCTAGAAAGCGTGCACGTACGACACGCAAATACAACCCATGAGCTTAAGCCCTATCAACATGGTAATCAACCTACTAAGACTCAAAATAGTGTTAACACCGTATGCAAAGGTGTCAAACATATACATAAAGGACTAGAAGTAATATGAGCTAACTTCTAGAACTACTAAACTCAAGTGTCGGAATAGAAGTCAAGCATATAGCCGCCAAGTAGCGCAACAACGTATAGAGATGTTAGTGGCTGCTCATGCACAACGTATAGCAGCTCCCGAGGATGTGTCTGATGAGCCCATAGTTGAACAAGAGTCACTAAGATATGTGGATGATAGTCAAACTACCGTTCAAGACAGTCATGTTGAGCAAGAGTGTGTACTGAAGAGTTGGAGGAGGAGCATCTTGTCGAGACGGAGGATGAGCCTCGAACACGCATGCAGACCAAATATGAAGTTATGGGGCCGAGGAAAGATCATGGAGTTTTGTGATGTATTTCGTATGAAATGTCCAAGACCAGATTGCGTATTATATTGCACCGCACCAGTTATTACAAAGTTGCATTAGGTTTGGTAGTTGAAGTTCGGATGTGATGTAAGCCATATGACGGTTTTTGTGACAGGAGAGATGGAAAGAGAGAGGATCGCTAGATGTGATATGACAAATGTACCACGCTGCATTATGTGCAGGTCGCAATTGAGGTATAAATAAGATATTTGATATTTATTTTACTTTGGGATCATTGTCAAGATTCTTATGTGTTATTTTACGTTATCAATGCAGCCGACAATCAAATTATTGAGATGGTCATGATGACACAATGTCATGATGGAAGCAGAGAGCTTTTAGACAATAGAGACTATCGCGGTTCAGAGAGGAATTGAGAAACTCCAAGAGAAAGACATGTTCATCTTGGAGATTATCCATGATGATAATCACACTGTCGACATTATTATTGATAGGTATATAACTTAAATTTTCTTTTCAAATTGTTTTGGAGAAAATTCTATTTTTGATGGTTTCATCTTGGATCTTGTGGTGTAGGAATCAGACACGTAACCAAAAGGATCTTTGGCACAAGTGTAAGGAGATTGTAACCAAGTTCAAGGAGGAGTTGCAAGATGTGCGTATGTTTATGACTGATCAGAGAATCGAGGATGCACATAGTAAGAGTCAGCTAGTGGTCATTTCGATATCAAAATTGAAGAGTTTTTGTCGATTGAATGCTCTTCCTCTAGGCGGTTCAAAGATAGTGCTTGTCATTCGAATTGCCGAGCATCTAGCTCTTCCGACAAGGACTAATGGCAGCATGAGCGCACCTGAGGGCTGAAATACCCTGAGCTTGGTGCACAAGATATTGCTTATAAGCTGAAGTCATGGATTTACACTTGTGCTCTACGTGCTTTTGAGAGATAATAAGTTCATTGTTGTTTGTCACTTTTTTGATTAAAATATTTCATGCTCACGTGATTACAAATTTCATTTATCTAACCATATTTCCTCCATTTGTTGCAGAGAGGACCTTCGTCTAGAGTTGATGTGTTTTGACGTCTTGATCGTGGCTTCATATTGGGCTGGTGATCATTCAGATCGTCGAATTCTTCCGGACGATCTTCGTTCTAGTGAGCGCAAGTTTGAAAAAAGAGCGCGTTTTTCACATGGCGGAGCTACGCATCTTGATGTGCATGCCTTCCTTACTAACACATCACACCGGCGAAGATGCGATTCTACATACGTGCGAGAGAGAATTTCATGAGTGAGATCTTCCACTCTGTCATCAACAAGTTTGCGATGAAGAGGATCCATTGGGAGAGATTGCATGAGACTCGATTAGCTTGTGCTGCTATGGATTAGAACGGAAATATTCGTCGAGAGGTAGTAGCAGTTTATCCACGTCGAGAAAATGATAGTACCTTTTGTCGACGATCGGCAACAAACAGGGTTCTAGTGCGTCAAACAACGACATGGAAGGATGAATTGAGAAAGTGTATTTTAGATACTGATAATAGGTAAATAAGATTAGTTCTTTACATTTTGCTTTTACAAGTATCATTTCCATGTGAAACATGCATCTTTGTGTCTTCATGTAATGTAAAACTTTAATTTTAAACTTCATTTTTTACAGTCATGTTTTAAAATTAACATACTTTATTTCTACATCATATCTTGAAATTTAACTGATGTCTTCTGATTTATACGTTTGCAGGAAGACATGTTGAGCTACATATCGATCACTATGACTAAGTGAGGAACCTCAAAACCTTAGTTTTTAGTAAAGGTGTGGTTACACGAATGCACATTACATAGTCAACTGTTTTCTCTTAGAATCGAAACACTACTCACTCTTCCTAAACTTACACTTGGGCTTTTTTTCCGCATGGCCACTTGCACTTAGTATTATATTAAGGGTTATTGCTTGGGGGAAGATATTTTCTCCGCTTCCAACACTTCTCAAAGATTCTTTAGCTTCAGCTGGTTTCTCTTCAAAATATATCATGTTTTATAACCTTTTTGACTTTCAGATTTTATTATAAACATAGCTTTTTTTCTGATGCTATTGGGAATATTGACAGGAAAGAAGGAGAGACTATAATATTTTGATGCCACGGTGGTGCACTGACAAAGGTTGATTTATAAGAGATCGGTGCCGAATAATTCTTGTGCACCGATCATCGTGTCAGTGATAGCATTTGACTAGCAGCTAATCGATAGTGGACTCAAAGACCTTGGCTGCATGACACCAAGAATCTTCAACTTACATACTGGGTCCAAGACATGAAATTATGTAACAAAGAAATCAGGGTAATATCTGCAGTTTGGAATTTTCATAGTGAGATTGGAAATCTGGGAGTTATTTCTAAACTATGAACATGGTGTCTTATTTTGAAAACTTCGAATCGGAGTGAAGAAAACTTGTTATTACTTTCTAGGTTTCCCAGAGCCGCGTGTTCTGTCTTACAGCAAGCCAAATCTGTAAAATAACAAATTACAAAATTGTGCAAACAATGCAACGTCAGCGAGAACTGAATCCACGAAACCTCCGTCTGGGTTGACGTTTCACAGGAGCTGCACAAGCAACTCCTTGACTCGCTAGTCGGGATGCAGCTAATATAGATGCAATGCAAATGTTTCGACAAGATAAAACATGCAAAAATAAAACAAAACTTTGAAGCCAACAAATTTCTCTCCAGGAGATGATCAAGTAATCTTCGGAGCTCTCTCTAACGACTCAGGTAACTGAGTCCTATCTCTGTATCCAAGACAAAAAACTACAGCCCTATACACTTGAAATCTTTTTTCGTCAACTCCACCAAATGCAACAACGAGAATGCACCAAATCTTCTCACTAGTGCACCAAAACATGAAAATGCAACCAAAATTTCAAGCTCGAGGTGAATCTCACTCATCAAAATGTCTAAAACGAGCCACCGACTAGTGCCTGCTCTCCTTGCTCATGAAGTGCACTACCTAAGGCACAAAGTGTTCGGGACGTTGGGCAGGGTGAGAAGTTCAGCGTTGAGACAGAAAGCGCAGCTGGGCACGGAGTCACTGACATAGGCCGTAACCGCACCCACATTAACGAAGCCGGTAATCCGAGATTAGCGCAATAATCAGTTTTGGCCCGAGGCTGTTTAGACGGGTGCACGAATCTAGGTTTTTGTACTTTAAAAAACCGTTGTCACCGCACCAGGCAGCCGTCTCGAACAGAGCAGTTTCACCCTTATCGATGTAATAAACGTTTTGACGATGTAATAAACGTTATGACGATAGACTGTACTCACGTCCTGCTACATGGATCTAACATCGGTCGATCCTGCGTCGATTGCCATGCAAACTTATTAGAATTGGTGAATGCGCGGGCCGGGTTTTCCAGCCAGTTCAGTGTTCTCGCGCGAGGGGGATTAGCGACGGACAACAGATCGTAAGGTAAACAAGGTAGTAAAGCTCGTAAGATTAACGGCTCGTAAGGTAAACAAGGTAGTAAAGCTCGTAAGATTAACGGCTCGTAAGATTAACGGCTCGTAAGAATTAACAGCTCGTAAGATGAACGGCTCGTGAGAATTAAAGCTCGTGAAGGTAAACAGCTCGTAAGATTCACGGCTCGTAAGGATTATTTGCTCGTGAAGGTAAACAGGAAGTAAGGTAAACAGCTCGTAAGAATTAAAGCTCGTAAACAGCTCGTAAACAGCGCGTAAACACCTCGTAGCTACCTGCGACTATAAAGAAGTGGTAACGTAAACCTCGTCGTAAACGTAAACAGCTCCCTTTCAAACCGTCTACCTGGTCGTAAAGGTAAACAACCATTTGGAGATGCAAAGTTACCTGCGACGATTTGGAGATGCAAAGTTACCTGCGATTGAAAAGTGCTCGTAATGTAAACCAGCAGAAAAAGGTGAACTGCTCGCAAAGAAACTGTGAGGCGTGCGACTGTAAACTGTTCGTGTAAGTAAACAACGATTTGGAGATGCAAAGTTACCTGCGACGATTTGGAGATGCAAAGATACCTGCGACTGAAAAATCGAAAAATCGAGTCCTGCGACTGTAAACTGTTCGTGTAGGTAAACAACGATTTGGAGATGCAAAGTTACCTGCGACGATTTGGAGATGGAAAGATACCTGCGACTGAAAAATCGGAATGAAGAGTCCTGCGACTGTAAACAGCTCGTGTAGGTAAACAACGACTTGGAGATGCAAATCGAACCTGCGACTGAAAACTGCGAGAAATGTAAACCAGCAGGTAAAGGTAAACTGCTCGCAAACAAACAGTGAGTCGTGCGACAGTAACAAGGTGTACGTTAAACCGGAGGGGTCCTTCAACAGTAAAAGAAACCGGTAAGTCATTGACAGTCGATACAACGATGGAAATTTTCGAGGATCATAAAAACTCAGACGGTAAGCAGCAGTGCGAAATGAAGCGAAATTTATATACAATCTTCTCAAGTCTTGAAGAAGGAAAGGTGGAGTTCCACATTGCAGGTTGCCTAGGCAACGATATGTACATATCGAAGTACCTCCCTATTCCCAAGGAATTGAACAGTCTACACAATCTAGAGGGCACGGGAACTCTGCGTCCACCCCGTAAAGTAACACTGGGTCTACGTGAGCTACTGAGTGAGCTGCAAATAAATCTTCGATCTTTTTCTTCACAAGCTTTCGCTGGGCTTTGTGACCTGTGACTGCGAACCCGGCACATATAAGCATCGAAAGCTCGAAGATAGAATCGAAATCTATTTCCTCGCCGACATGTAATGCATCTTCCCACCACTGCAAGCACAATTCGTGCCACACAGGAAACATCGTCTTCAACTCTTCTGGGTCGAATTCCAACCCCCAAGTCAGCTCTGCACCAACAACCTCCCACTTATCTGAACCTTCAACTCGATGTACCTGCACTACGGGCAGAGGCTCATCTGCACACCAGTCGTGGTCGAACCTCGGCTGTGGAGGTAAGTCTGACTCCAGGGTCCACATTGGCCGTCCTGCAGAAAATCCATACGAATATCAGTCTGCTGCTTCACTGAACATCGAAATGAAGAAACATCACCAAATCGCACGAGCTATGGGTCGGAGTTCTGACCCATGCTGTCTAGCTGTCCGAAAATTCGAATTCTATCGATCAGAAGACGATGAAGTGAAACATCCAAGCGAAAGCGAAATGAGATCAGAAGACGATGAAGTGAACGGTGACATGAAGGACTGAATTCATAACTCTTCGCGAAGACACTTACGTACCTCCAAATATACCCAACCTTCTTCGACCTCACGCTGACCTGTTACATTAAACCACTACAGCCTAAAAATGGTGAATTCTTTTGTGACTTGGAGTATGCATTCGAAGTTGCTTCAACCACTTGCTTCAACCACTACCTTCAATCAGTCCAGACCATATTCGAAGCTTGGTTACATCTCTGCGAAATCAGCTCAAGTCTAATAGCGAGATGTCCTCGTAGTCTCGAAAAAAGTGAAACCATATTAGCGAAGAGTACTCAAGTTAGAACTCAAAAGTATAATATCCTTCTGTCACCCATTTCGAAAGTATAATATCATTCTGTCACTTCACCACTACTCTTGAGGTCTGGAAGCGAAATTAAAAAACATACCTCAAGGGTCCTTGAAACCTCAAGGAGCTGAAGACGACTCCAACAATGCAGCTAAAGCTTCTCTAGCTTCACTGCCACTCGACCTGACAGAGTTATGAATATGATCCGGCCTCGTAGTCACAGAGGACATGGTGACATTCGAATCTACACAAACCACAACTCTATGGTGCACAAGAAAATTATGTAACACGCAACAACACTTCACTATTTCAGCTGCCCATTTCACGCTACTGCTGATCCCAACACTAAGAATTGCAAAGCGTCCTTTCAGAACACCGAAGGCTTGCTCAATACAAACTCTACCTTTTATCTGACGTTCTGTAAATAGTCTATGTACATGTGGTGACCCCGGGTTCAATGAGAATGGAGGCATTAACCACCTTTCCAACATGTAACCGGAGTCTCCTAACAAATACGGGTGAAGCCGAAATCCATTAGGTAGTGTAACTATGGGCTCTGATAACACTTTGCAGTCTCGAATATGGGTCCACAAGGCTGAGGTTCGAAGAACTCGAGAGTCGTGGTTCGAGCCTGCCCGGCCGCAACTGACATCGAGAAAACGTCCTTCTGTGTCACACACACATTGCAACACCAAGCTGTGGTACTGTTTTCTATTGTAATATTCTCCAGGAAGCTCTCTGGCTGGCGGGGCTCTGATTTTAATATGTGAGCCGTCTATGGCACCTTGACAATTTGGGAGACCAGCTTTCCTAAAAAACCCCTGAGACACTCGTTCCATAGCTGATCCAGTAGGTCATTGGATGAACTGAGGACCAAGGACCCCATTCACAGCGGTAACAACATCTGCAAAAACTTCTTGAGAGGTGGTCTCTCCTATACCGAACCTTTCGCCCACCTGAAAATGAGTCATGCCTGAGGTCAGTCTGAGTAATGCTGCCCCAACTCGAACCTCGGCAGGGACTGCTTTCCGATAATGAGTATCTGCTTTTGATACATGTGGCCCAAGCAGAGTGACAAGCTGAAGAAACAATGCCTTAGGCATTCGGAGGGTTCTAATCCATCGATCTTCCTCATAACTCTTCATGAGATAGTAGTCAAACCATATTAAAGATCTAGGCTTCACCCACCATGTATAATGTTCAGTCTGCTCGAGATGCTGAACGATTAGTTGTTGTGCCATGAAGACAACTCGCGTGACAGAGTCATGCACGGCCATAATATCAAACCACGATTCTGAGACATCATCCTCTTCCTCCTCAGCTCTCACCCACTCGGCCACAATTTCTGTAACGAGCACAACCGCTGTAGTCACTATCCCCAAGATAGCCTTCATATCTGCAGAAGAAGACAACAGTTCGAACTTGAACTCAGCAGAAGAAGGCAACAGTTCGAACAGAAACTCAGCAGAAGAAGACAACAGTTCGAACAGAAACTCAGCAGAAGAAGACAACAGTTCGAACAGAAACTCAGCAGAAGAAGATAACAGTTCGAACAGAAACTCAGTATACAACTCGAATTTAAATCAGTAAGTAAGTGAAACTAGAAAGCCGATGTCTGACCTGAAACAAGATAGATTCTTATGGAGAGCCTCAACTTGCAAACAACTCACAACTCGAATTGTAAACAGTAAGTAAGTGAAACAAGAAACATGGTATCTGACCTGAAACACGATAGTTTCTGATGAACAAGTGAAACTTGCAAACAACTCAGTAGACAACTCGAATTCTAAACAGTAAGTAAGTGAAACAAAAAAACATGCTCTCTGACCTGAAACTCGATAGATTCTTATGAACTAGTGAAACTTGCAAACAACTCAGCAGTTCGAAATGAAACTCAATGACGAGTGAAACATCCAAGACAACACACCATCACATTGGGATAATTCGAGTACATCATCTGCATGTAACAGGAAAAATTGGCTAAAAATTCAGAATGAAGAAACTGTAGAAGCTTCATGTTCTGAGTGTAGATACCGATGAGAACTATAACAGTGAGAATATTATGAACTCTTTAGTTTCTGATCAAGGCGCTGCCAATGTCAGCCAGTGCTCCTGCCATCTTATCTAACACACTAACAATTTGGCTCGAACGAACATTAGCCCCTTCTTGTTTGCTCTTCTCTTGCTGGAGTTTCTGAGCTTCTAGTTCTCTATACAAACTCAACTTCTCTCTATCAATTTCAAGTTTTTGTTTCTCTACCTCAACTATGGAACTCGAAAAACAAGTGAGAGTTTGGTTCAAAGCAGAAGCACTGCGGCTCATTTCACGCTTCCGTTTTCCTGAGTTATGACGACTGGACTCCTCGGCATCTATATCTGTAGAATTCCGAACTTCTGAATCCTGAGGACCGGGTTGAGGACCCGGTTGAGGGGGCGGTTGAACATCATCACTATCTGGACCTGCAGGACCATTACTCGGAGTGAGCGATTCGGCCATGCACGGCGGGGTGGTGCCAGGTCGGAGACCATACCAACAGTCAATGAGCGGATAGTGGTGCATAGGATAATTCAAGGGGAGTTTCTTCTCTTCACGTTCCTGCCGACTCAACGAGGTGTAGGGGGCATTTCCAGAGACCTTGTTGTGATCTCGAATTTTTCTGTACCCGGTTATCACTGTCTCCCACTTGTTCTTTATCACAGTTATGTCCGTGATAACCACACCTTTTGCACGAAGGAACGACTGAACCTGCTGAAGCTTGCTCACTGCCGTTATCATCTTCTTGAGACCTGAACTCCTATTCTGCTCCTCATGCTCTAATCGCTTCGCCTCAATCAGGTGCAGCACTTGCCAATCTTGCCACACAAACCTACTCTGCTTATGACAATTACCTGGCAGCGGTGAGCTTGGCTCAGAGGTAGCATCGACCTCAGAAATTGGGATGGATTGCAATCGAACGTTATTGCTGGCAACTGGTATCCGTGACACTCCTTCATCTCGTACTGCCTCCTCAGCTCCAACAACGTCGTCGAGAGGACTTCCCATGATTTCATGAAGATTCGGAGGTGGTGCATATACTCGATCATTATGTGCAGCAGCCTGAAAACGAAATGGAAGCTCATGTCGAATTTGACTGTCGGGACTCAGAACTATCCCATTCGAATCATCTTGTTGTGTCTCTACAGGCACGGGAGGCTCATCTGCAACGAGATCAAACAGTTCTAAAACCCTTCGTCTCAAAGCCATTTGCACTCTCCACTTAACAAGGCTCGAAAATAAAAGTAACGTTACGACACTGTAAATTACAAACGAAACTGCAAAGGCTGGAGAGGCTTCACACAACGCTAGCAACTGAATCGCAATAGAAGTCATTTCTCTCTTCTCATACACACAGCGATACGATTCTCTTACCGCGAATGCGAGACTCTGGTGACTCGGGCATTTCCCGCTCCATCTCTGCACATGTGGACATCGAATTGCTCGAGGAGCTAGTGCCTTCCCGCTCCATCGCAGCACATGCTAGGAATTCGTGTTAAATTCACATGCGCGAGGGAGAGACCATACTCGTGCGGAAGGCCGAAAAACTGTGCCTTCTCCCAGACCCCACCATTTTCGAGCCCGTCTCGCAAACTGCGAATTAAGCGTACGGACCGGCTTCCTGCGGCCGCGGAGACTGCAACCGGGTACTGTGCGGTGAACACGTCTATCTCCAACCGTAACGGTCACACGCGGCTGGGGAAAAACCGGCTTCGTTAATGTGGGTGCGGTTACGGCCATAATCTAGACTAGGGAATCAGGAGAAAATGATTCTCTCCGGAACTTTTATACCCTCGGTGGGGGTTTAAAAGAGAAACACCAATCTTCCTTCTCTTCGTGACTAACTAAAGACTGAGAGAATAGACGTCGTACTAGAAAGCATTCTTTCTTGCCCTCTCAAGAACTGTGTACTCCTCCCTCATTCAACGCCTAGTCGTCCGTGCACTTTCTCGTTTGATGCAAACATTCATTCTACTAATGAACTCTTCTGCTTGGTTGTCAATAGTCTCCCCCGTCGCCACAAACATTGAAACCAACTACATTAATTAAAACATTGATCTAAAGAGGTGGTCCAATTGTCTCGGATTGGTGTAAACTCATCCTGTCCGCAGCCACAGAACAGTAACGGTTCAAACTAATTTGGGGTCCAAAACGCCTCGGAAGACGTTCTGTAGGAAATCTATGCGGAAATGGAAGTCGTTTCAATGCTTGTCTGTTAGAGTCGCTTTCACGCACACATGCATAAAGTTGTTGAAGGCGGCGGATCAAATTACGGACGGTCGACAATGCTAGCTTTTAGAACCATGAGATTGACACGAGATCTTTCTTGATAGGCCGTTTTCTGTAACCTTTACTCCTTATATGAAGATTTCTCTCGATGGAAACCACGAAAAGATTAGAAGTTGGTAAGCTTGGTATGATTATGTTTTTGTACCGTCATGTACACAAAGTACCTGACGATAAATAGATTACGTCACTAAAACATGATACTCGTATCTTCATACAGAAATCCACTGGAGGTTAGTGTTAAGGGTTCGACTTCACCTTCGTGAGTTGATAAGACGAAACCTCTCGTTGAGATCGCTACTCTAGTTCGTACCAGCGAATGTGTTAAATCGAGAGAGAAATGTTTTAGTGCGGATGTGCTAGGCTAAGCTTATTTACTGCATCTTTTTTATCCTTTTTCTTTTCCATACATTGTGAAATAGTGGGTGAGAGCTGACGACTAACGACTAGTACACGTTGCTATGGTCTACGCATAAAGCCGGCAGACGAAAAGACGGGGAATATTTCTCTTTTCAATATAGTAATTCTTGCAAGATCGTGACGGATATGTAAAAGTTTGCCAGTGGGTAAACTGCAGTTTTACATACGAGCATTTCTTTATCACCAAGAAATTGCCGATTTTAGCTAGATCTTCGTCATGTCCTCGTGAGGAATATGTACCCCGAGGAAGCTCCGGAGGAACACAATCCTAAATAAAATATTCACTTGTAATTATATCCGAATACAACGTAGGATTGCAACGGCTTGGGATACTAGGACACGACTATGACCCGAGGATGTGGATAGTATTTTGACCCAAGATAAAATATCATATAGATTCAGTTTTCAGTTAATAGAAAATTAATGAACATTCATCAATATTATGTGGCATTTTTCATTATTATTTTCATCTATACTCTCACGAATATGTCTATATGTATGATGTTTAACAGATGGAAGACCCCACTTGACGTACTATACCCTGAGATAGAAATTCTGCTTTACATAAATGAGGTTCGGTGCTGAATTCTCCAGAAGTTTTACTTTTGTATGGAACTCTTTTTGCACTATACAGATGAGAACTTTGGGAAGAAATGAGCCAACTTCTTGTAAAGAGGCCCGGAGAGAGTGATTTTCAGTAAGTTTAAGCCATTAATAAAGTACGTTAATATAATTGATTTTCGAGCTACTCTGTTCACTGGATTATCCTTGAAGAACAGTGTGTGGTCTGCGTACACCCCACTCCGTATAAAGCTATACATGAGGTGCTGTGTAACACCGTTTGTTGTTATTAACTCTAAACGCATGGGTAGTGATTAACCAAAAATCATGTGGATGTTACAAGGTCACGGCGAAGATTTGAAGTTGCTACATAACCATGGTCGTGAACCCTAGAAGGCACTTTTTCTGGTTTTCACTTTCACTATGGCAGGAGAGTGCTGGTGGCTGAGAAGAGACTGTACCTACAGGAGCAAGAGAAGGAGATGTGCAGACTTGGAGTTCTAGTGTTGACCGGACAGTTAATATGATAATTAATCTATTGAGTGGAAAATCATATGTTCAGAGTGAAGACAAGTTTTCTGGAGGAATTCTAGTTCTGAAGTAAAATTCTCACTGGAGAGTTTCAGTAGCAAGGAAGATTGTCGGTCCAAGAGTCCTTCTTGATCTTATCAGCAAACAAACGTCGTGTAATATATATGAGCCCGTGATTTCATCTGTTTTACGATAAATAAGCTTGGATTGTGTGTCAAAGCTGAATTGAAAGCATCTAGTGTGGTGTTGACTCTATTTCTATGTAATTACTTTGCCTTCCTACTACCAAACGTCCACTAGGCTTCATAGTCCTATCCGTTGCTTCCCGTGAGTCATTGCATTTTGACTTGATCACCAATAGCAAAAATGCTGCTCAAATATCGTCCAATCCAGACACAGAACTGTTCCTGCTGTGTTCTAAAACCTGAGATTAAGACCAAGAAATTCTGCTAGTTGTGCCTGCTGAAAAAGAAGAAGAAAGACTAGTCGGTTATCCTAAATCCGTCCGACAGTTGTTAAGTCTCTTGTGTTGATTAGCAGAAAGTGACTAACTGGAGCTAGAGACAAAAATAAAATATAAAGGTCTTCAGAGAGGTTAACGATCACACACAAAAGATTCTTTCAGAGATTTGCCGTCAAAAGTTTCATGCGGCTAACAACGTCTACGGAAGTAGATTATCTGCTGGGAGACCTCAGAGCTTCATACTTACTTGGGCGGGGCTGATCGCTGATCATCAAGGATGATAATCTAGAGCCGGATCACTCATTGCACTACGGCTCGGTTGGCTTTAACACTTCCCAAGTGAGAAAATGCACGTCATAATTTGTGCCAAAGATGGATATGTCGTTGCGGCTCGCCACCAACAAAAACCAATCAGCAAGCATAGTCGATGTCATACAAGTGGATTGAGGAAATCAATTTATGAACTACGACCTTAGCTTTATTGGCTATCTGTGTATCTCACGAGCAGGTGATGAATCTGTATAAAAACCAACAAACACAATTTTGTTAAACTTGTACTCTCATACCTATCAGTTCCGTTAAACCATAAGTGTGGCTACCCCACCACTAATCACTTTTAGCGATCACTGAGATGATTTGACTCATGCGGGACCCCTACCAGATCTACGCTAGACCGCAGCGTTCGGATCCCTGCATGACAATCAGCATATGGAATATCGAAATACCAGCATCCTCTGAGCTCCAAAATGCGATGTAGTTTAAGTCAATCTGACATCGGATGGCTGAAGAATTACCTTGTGTAGACCGGAGGTCTGAAAACCATATAAAAGAAATATTCGGGACTTTGAATTTCAAATGTCTTTTATATTTAACGAGATTTGATACTGAGATAATGAATACTAGCTATAAGAACACCCCTTGATTATCAACAAATTTTCCTCGTTTGTTGACTGTCATTCGTGATTTGCCTCGGACCTATGGTCTATATTACTGATGTAGTATATATGGCACTGGATTACAATTCCAACGCTGGATAATAGCATCTTCATGGAAGGTGCTGGTCTATATTACTGATGTAGTATATCCGGCACCGGATTACAATTCCAACGCTGGATAATAGCATCTTCGTGGAAGGTGCTACTCTCCTCGCAACAAGACTGACGACCTGTGCAGAAGGGTTGCCTCCTCTTACCAACAACTTCTCCTCCATCGAGGAGAAGTCTTCCATTGTGACCCTCAAAGACACTGCCTTTGTCTTTTCTCTTCCAATTTATGTCCTCTAACTTGGAGAAATTTTCTCGACCTCTTCAAAACTCCTTTTTCTCGGTTTTTTTCTATTAGAAATGATGTTCGACCAGTGAAATACTCTATAGATTAGTGCTTTCTTGTGTTTTCTATATAGGTTTTTGCTAACCTATTGTGGGTTTTGAAATATCTTCTTACTGTCTCTTCGATGTATTAGAGTAGTATATAGTTGTGAGTCCATATACCTCATATATATTTTCTGAGCATTATTTTCAGCACTTGGTTGTTGCCGGTGTGATTGTTTGGAACTCTAGATGGATAAGTTTGATTTGATCAGCATGGAATATTTTGGCTTCTCTTCAGTTCCTCCCCATGTTTATCACTGACAACTGGGGATCAACACTTACCTAGAAGATGTTCAGAGGTCCATGAAAGCAAAGTGAGAGTGCTAGAGTCATTATTGCTGCGCTATGTGTAGACTAAGCACCTTCTAGGACCGAAGATGGGTCACACCGTAGTTTTCTATTTCTTTTTTCAATTGCAGCTGCTCGCTTAGACCAGATGGCGAGAGAAGCTGATGCCAAATTCAGAGAGCCAGATGTAATTCCAGAGGAAGATAATTTGGAGAAAGATGTTGCTGATGGTCTAGATGTGGATTTTGACACCGATCCGAGTATTCTCAGAGCTCTTGGCGTTGACAATGTTGAGCATTAGGTATAATGTATTATCTTTATTTTAGTATGAAGTTGTAGTTTGAGTTTGAGGAAGTAATATCTTTGTGATTTACGAAAGTATGCATGATCTATTAGAATATATCCATGTTACAGATTTCTCCATGTCACATGTAACATGTCTTTTCATATTTAGGAGAGCTTTCCACGTTCAAGGCCACCGTTGTGGATTCCTAAATTATGCATAGCATGATTCCTGTTTCTCATATCCCTACTATCCTAAAGATACATGATCACGGTCGTATACCTCTCGGTGCTCCGAGATTCAATAGAGAAGACTTATCAATGTATGGATTTGTGAGGTTGACTAAGCTATTAGAGCTGTTCATGCTCTTCAAGATTAGATACCCTCATTTGGGATATGTACAGTTATTTGATCCATCGGTATTGTCATCTATTCACCAGACGTGGTCCTTAAAGCTTCGATGTCCATGTGATCATACATTTGGTTAGACCTTGATCGAGATGGAATTATACCACTGTGTCTTGGATGTTACACACCATTTTTATTCATGCCGGATTGTATGCGAGATTGGACTACGAGCAGCTAGATAGTTTGCAACGCGAGATAGGTTTAGCTCATGTATCAAGATCCTACTTCTTCACTTTCCAGGATGAGAACAACCGGTTTATTGGACGGATTCAAGCCACACTTGAGAGATGGGTAATCAAGAAGGAGGAGGTGCAATCAGAACTGTTGACTCGACTCTTTCTCGACTTGAACGAGGCTACTACAGAGAATAAGTGCTCATAAAAATGAGTTTCATCTTCATAGATCACGTCAGCTTGTGGTTTAGTATGAACTCACGGTTGTGTTGAATGAGTTCTTAACCCTTTGTTCATTATGGATGTTGGAAACTTTGTCGTGTATGCTAATCTGAGATACAACTCGACTAGGAACGGCTACAATGAGACATGTGATTTCATATCGGTTAGTGATGGTCGTGTGATATGGATGATGAAAATGACCCAGGTTGGGACAAGAAACAACTCATTCAGATTATCCCGGATGAGTTCGTGCATAACGACAAGTCGTCCGTTGATGTCATATTGGCACGTCATGAGATATCAGCCAGAAAGACTTGTGGCACAAGTGTAAGAACGTGGTCAAGAAGTTCTTGGTTGAGGTACAGAACAAGAAGCATGTTCTAGCTGATGTGGAGAAGGCTGAGGTACGAGCTGACCTCGAGCTCCTAATGAAGGCTCGCCTAGTCACATGGCTTTGTGACCAAGGTGTTTCCACCCAAGAGAACAAACTGCTGCTTGTTCAACGAGTGATCGAGATGCGAGGGTTCACAGACGGACATGTGATGATTTTTTGACGATTCGTGTATCTTGAGTTGCAGTCTCATGACGTAGTCGACAAGTTGAAGGAGTGGATATACATATGCTATCAGTTGAACGTCAAGAGGACAGTGGATCAGGATGACCATTTTTCACAAGAGACAAATAACACATCAATGTTAGTCATGGACATATGCAACACTGCCAACCATTGGGTGGAGGACCATATCTTATGCAGAGTTCTACTCGGAGTTTGTATTCATTGCGAAGTGCCCGACCTAAATCAATCTGTCTTCGATCACTACTACTAGAAAGGTATGGTGTGTCATGATACTTTTTGTGTGAAATGCTTAGTAAGAACTATGCGCTTTGTTTATAGTGGTCGTTGAGATTTTACAGATTCGTCCACTCATGTGGCTATGATCACGTTCTTGTCAGCCAACATCACCGATGCAAAGTTGCAGTTCTACACTTGGGCTTGAGAGAACTACATGTCTGAGATGTTCAACTATGTTATCAACAAGTTTGCAGCGGAGCAGATTCACTATGCACAGTCTCACCATGCTCGGCTTGCAACTCGTTGTTTGGATTGGAACGATAATATCACTCGAGAGCCCATCAAGTTCTACTACGGCGACCACAACACACTACTGCACGACATAGGACAACGACCACACGCATACTGTTGTCTCATACAAATGAGTGGAAGGCAGAGATTCAACAACGATTGTTCGGCATTCGTGAACTCGTGGACATAAGTTCTAAAGTCACTCTGTTACTATCTAGATCTGCTACACAGATATCAAAGGTTTAGCTGGCTGATTATATCTCTTGTTGGCATCTGATGTGTGTAGGTATCTGATATATAGGTCCGATACTTAGAATGCCGCTTCGTGTTCATGTTGAATCATTTTGGATTCATAGTAATACTGCATTTTTTTCCATATTGGTGCCATATATGGCTAAGAACTTTTCACTTTTATACTTTGGAGAGAACTAGCTTTCGGAAGAATATATCTTGTTTCGTCTTTGTAGTGTTCTAGTTCTATTATAGGTGTTCTTATGATTTTCCTTGGAGAACTCAGCCCTTCAGAGTAAGTGACTTGAGTATCTAAACTTGAGTACTTCAGAGGTAACTTTTGACTGTCTTCGACAAGGACTTAGTTCACAAATTCTGAACTTTTGTTGCCTTTGGAAATGCACGTGGTTCAGGAGTTTTCCGAAACTGCCAAAACACCGCCAAGTACAGCAAGCGCGTTAGCCGTAAACGCCCGGTAGCCGTAGCCCGATAGCAAGTAGCCGAATTCAAAATCGGCGCGGTTTGTTCGCGTGAGGCGAGAACGGCCTGTATTTCTTCACTCTGACAGTAGACAATTATTCCGAATTATTCCGATTCCTTGCTGTTACCCTTAAATGAGCGGTAGCCCGTGGCTGCCGTTTATTTTGTTCTCCGAATTCTTGAACGAAGCTGTGGGAGAGGATATTCATTGAATACATTTACACTCCTTCAACGCAAGGCAATATAGTGAGCCAAAAGTTCTAAGTGTTTTACCTATTCCCGAGCCTCATAAGCTCTTTACATTTCCAACCGGACCTACTTGGTAGTCAAATCAAGCCTTGGATAATTGTAAATTCAAGAATATTTCCACAGTCTTGCATGCCGAGACATATACTCGATTGCTTATACTCGAAAAACGACCTCTGAAATATATTTCCTCTGTAGTGAGTAAGGATATAACTGCATGGAGATAATCAGCTTTGACTATGTACATGAAGAAAGGAGTTGATTTTGACTTGATAGTGCATGATCAGAAGGCAAAGGAAGCATTTGAGGAGCTGAAAAAAGCATTGGTGACAGCTCCTATACTTGCTAAACTTGAGTGGAGTAAAGCATTTATTCTGTATACGGATGTCTCCAATGTAACAATCGAATGTACGTTAAGTCAGTTAGATGGAGATGGGCATGATCATCCTATAGCTTATGCTAGTAGGCAGATGGTTCCAACAGAGAAGAATTACTCCGTGACTGAACTAGAAGGATTAGCGGTGATCTTTGAATTGAAGAAATTTTGACACTACTTGCTAGGAGAGAAATTTTCCATAGTCACAGATCACAAGGCTTTAAATTATATCTGTAATAAGCCTAATGCCGAAGGTCGTATTGCTCGTTGGAAGATACTTCTAATAGAATACGATTATGTGATCGAAGATAGACCAGGGAAAAAGCATGCGAATGCTGATCTTTTGTCAAGGGCTTATGATGATGAGAGAGAAGAACCGTTTGATGATTCATTTCCAGACGAGCATCTGATGACCATCACAAGCATTGAGGAGATACCGGATGAGTACAAGGAAATCTGGAGTTTCCTTGCAGATGGCTCTTTTCTAGAAGGTATGCATACCTGAGAACGTAACGCGTTGATCAAGAGATGCAAACCTTACATCATGGTGGAGAGAATTCTGTTTCATCAAGGAGCAGATGGGTTACTAAGGAGAGCAGTTGGTCAGAAGGAGGCGTTCAAGCTAATGCACGAGTTTCACGACGGAATTGTTTGCGGAGGTCACTTTGCTGATAAGATAACAACCTTCAAGATTTTGGATGCGGGTTATCACTGGAGAGGGATTTTCAAAGAGTGTTTAGACTATTGCAAAACTTGCGACGTATGTCAAGCATTTGCTCTGAAGTCTACTAGAACATCTCCGTTAAGATCAATTCCCGTGTTAAGGACCATTTGAGAAGTGGAGTATTGACTTTCTAGGTCCTCTTAATAAGACACCTCGAGACAATAGATACATTGTAATCGTCACTGACTATTGTACCAAGTGGGTAGAGGCTAGACCTTTGAGAGAGACTAATGAAACGGAAGTCGGTAGATTCTTATGGGAGAGGATCATCACAAGATTTGGATGTCCGTTAGAGTTGGTCTCAGATAGAGGAGGAGAGTTTGTAGGGAGCATGACTACTACTATGCTACAACACTTTTCTATCAAGCCACGAGTAACGACCTCATACAAACCAAATGCTAATGATCTTACACTTTGTATGATGCTCGCCAAAGATGCTGGTGTTGAGACTGCAAAACATACTTGGATAAGAGGCTACATGCCATCTTATGGGAGTATCGAACGACAACAAAGACTTCTACTGGGTACTCCCTATTTCGACTGGTTTATGGAGTGGAGTCCAAGTTGCCGATCCAATTTGAATTGGATACTTTTTAAACTATTCAACAAAAGTTAAAGAGGTCAAGGGGAGAAGACGTGGTCAGATCAAGAAGAGAACAACTCATGGAGTTGGAAGAGACCCGAGCGATAGCAATGATCCGGATGGAACGAGCTCAGGCGTATCAAAAGAAGAGTTACGACAAACGATTGGACAAGAGGGAGGTAAAACCTTTTCAACTAGGAGATTGGGTAATGTGGTACGATGTTATTAGATTCAAGAGGGCTAGGAAGAAGTTTCTTCCTAGATATTTTGGTCCTTTTGTTGTAGATAAGGTGTGGAGCAACTTCACGTATGACCTTCAGGAGTTGGGAGGAAAGAGATTCGATCGGATCAATCATGACAAGTAGAAGTTGTTTCATCGATGAAAGTTCTCTCTTCACTCCGAGGACGGAGCGAAAATTTAGTCCGGGGGTAAAATATAACGACCTATGTTACACATAGGAAGTTTGTCTATTAGTAAGATATTTAGTTATAACTAACTGTTGAGAAGGTTTATTTGCTGCCCAAGTACTTTAAGGAGGTATCAAGTTAGTCATGACTAGCTAAAGTTAGTTATGATTAAACCTAGTTATACTTTTGGTAGAATTCAGATATTTCTTAAAGAATGAGCATTACTATCTTGTCATCTTGTCTAAAAGGTAGAAAGGAGGTGGAAAGTATCCCTTATCTCCTTTTTGACTTGATATTAGTGGTTGGATTAAAGTTGTGGACTTTGTGGGCATTAAAAACAAGAAGAGATTCCACATGTTTCCTTTTTAGTGGGTCTTAGTGTAGAGGGGGTGGAAATTCAAGATTCCTTGAGAATATTCCAAAATCCTTTTAGAAGTTGTTGACTTTGAAGGAATAAGCCCATGTGAAAAGGTAAGAAGCCCATGTGATTAATGCTTTTATCTTAAGTAATATCTTAGTAAAACCCGGTAAAAGTAGTTACGGCTGAGTTACCAGAGGATACCAAAGTAAAAACCTAGAATGTATAAATAGAGGAGTAGAGAAGAGCTCCTCATCCTTGTTTTCACATCGTCGTAATGACAACTTGAGTAATATAGAGAGTGTGGGATATTTTTAGCATGTGAGAACTTGAGAGACGTCGTTAGAATGGAGGATTTTAGTTGATGAGTTTATGGAGAATTTTAGTTGATAAGTTTGTGGGTGTATGAATGAGTGAACTTAGCATTTTTTTCCTTCAAGTTCATGGTGTGCTTCCATCAAAGCCATCAGAGGTGACCCTTGAGTGAGAGACAGATCCGACATTTGTAGATTCATCGATGACGATCGTGGAGGTTGAGAGATCGGGGGGGGGGGGGTAGTTGATCGATAGGACGCGGAGGGTTTACAGATCGTGGTCACCGTATCAATCTCACAATACAGCTTACTTGTCATCCTTGCAGCACCTCCAAGAAGCCCACCTCCAGTCCTCAGGTGGTTTGTTCAAGGTCAATCAAGAGATTTAGACGAAATCTTCATTCGTCTTCCTCTCATCACGTTGTAAACTTAACTTTGATAATCTCGTGCTCCCACCTCGATCATCCAATCGGGCTCAAACTTCACAGGAAATCCCCTCTGACTCTTCTCTACTACTGTATGAAATTTCAGCCTCAGATCTCAAAACCAATTGTCCGCAATAGATCACACTCTCTGCCTGTGCTAATTCATGAGCTTTACAAACCTCGATGGCTAAAATCCAAGATCTCTACACATTCTCCTATCCAAAAGGGTTGAAATTTCACATGTGGTAAGCTGATAGGGCACACTCCCATCCTGGAAAATTTCACTCAAAGATTCGGTCCCATGCCCACGGAGCAACTCACACTATGAATCCAAAGAAAATTGCTTTACTTATGTCTCTCAACTGTCACAATCAACTTTAATGGACCAATTCGATATCAAATCTTATCCAAATGTAAGACTATTTTACATCAGTGTAACCAGCATGGCGTGAACTACCCGATCCCCTTGATAGCTCCTAAAGATCATCTCTCAAACTCTCGGATCACTTGAAAACGCGGGGTACCGATTTGACCCCCCAGACTTTGAATGGCCATCACTCTCTCCTCAAAACTCCAAATCCACCGATCTTTACCTCCAAATTGTAACCCGCTCGAGAGCTTTCCAACAAGACCCCACACTCCTCAAATGACCCTCGGAAGACCTCCGAAACCATAAATCCGTCCGTAGAACTTGAGACGTTGGTTGAAAAGTTCAGGTCCATTCACCCCGTCAAAGTAAAATATACACAGTCAAGTCTCAGCTCTCCCCATAAGTGACGATTGGTAAGATCACCGGAGTAGGCGAATCATCATCTTCCTCATGAACTCTTCTCCGAATTAAGCAACGAACCACTGTCGAAAGTGATCTGTAAACCCTCCACGATCTCATCGATCAACTACCCCCCCCCCCCCCCCCCCGGATCTCTCAACCTCCATGATCGTCAACGATGAATCTGCAAATGTCGGATCTGTCTCTCACTCAAGGGTCACCTCTGATGGCTTTGATGGAAGCACACCATGAATCTTGAAAGGAAAATTGCTAAGTTCACTCATTCATACACCCACAAACTTATCTACTAAAAATCTCCTTAAACACATCAACTAAAATCCTCCATTCTAACGACGTCTCTCAAGTTCTCACATGCTAAAAATATCTCACACTTTCTATATTACTCAAGTTGTCATTACGACAATGTGAAAACAAGGATGAGGAGCTCTTCTCTACTCCTCTATTTATACATTCTAGGTTTTTACTTTGGTATCCTCTGGTAACTCAGCCGTAACTACTTTTACCGAGTTTTACTAAGATATTACTTAAGATAAAAGCATTAATCACATCTCTGTCTCACTCAACTCTTCTTTGTCCGGATCTTTCTCCACTGTTGGTCGAGGCAACAAGTCAATAGCACTAAGATGATGTAATGAGTCATCTCGATCAAATCTTTCGTCCTCAGACGAGGGTTCTTGATCGTAAGAATCTCCGGTATCTACTTCTGAGACACTTTGATCATCCTCCGTATCAGATTCCCAGTAGTCACTAGTGGGTCTATCAGAGTCAGAAGTCACAACTCCAACATCCGAGAGAGGTACTATCACTCTATGATCTCTAGGCCCAATCCGTAAGTATCCCTTGTGCCACCTATCAGTGGTGCGCATAGCTCTCAACCAAGGCCTACTTAGGAGTAAATCATAAAGAGTCCTTTAACACTTGAAAGGACATCAATGTTTGAACTCCCATCACAGACTCGACCACCTTCTCTAACACACCAAGAGGTCTTACCCGTTGCTTGTTAGTCATCTCCACGACAATGCTAGCCGGGC
Organism: Asterella californica; assembly: GCA_036924285.1. Classification (NCBI taxonomy): domain Eukaryota; kingdom Viridiplantae; phylum Streptophyta; class Marchantiopsida; order Marchantiales; family Aytoniaceae; genus Asterella; species Asterella californica. The sequence goes on along the minus strand of JAYKYS010000006.1, from coordinate 23,719,891 downwards.
GAGTTGGTTCCATCTCCAACTTCTTCATCAACCTCTCCGATATGGCATTTACAGCCGACCCTCCATCCACCAATACGTCAGAGACATAGTGACCATTCAACCGGACTTCAATCTTGAAGCCCTAGTGCATATCTCTGAAGCATGCACATCCACCACACCAACTCCCACAGACTTCGATGTCTTGCTCTTGGGTTTCTTCTTCTTGCTTCTCTTAGAACTCAGTCCTCCTCTAAGTTCCCTTCGTAAGCTGGGATTAAGTGCGATCAGTTGCCCAACAGTGATGTTGGCTTTCTGAGCACCCACATCTTCAACCACATCATATCTCGCTTGGGAATCTGAAATGGTGAAATCCGCCATCCCCAACTTCCTTCTTGGCTCCCTTGGTATACTCGAAACATTACTCGAACGAGTACTTCTACTTGTTGACTCCTCCATGAAAACCGGTTTATCAGAAAATCAAGTTCTTTTTCTTTCTTGAGCTAAAAGCTCCATCGGTGCATGAGAAGAGTTTGAACTCTCTCCTTTCTCGTAGATGGGATCTCGCACGACATCGATAGTAGCCACCTCCTTGTCTCGTCCTTGTGATGGATTTCCTCCACCCACATTCATTCTGACAGCTTTGGCACCTCTTGCTCCGTTGTTAGGACAATTTCGTTGAAAATGAGAACCTCCACACGTCCAACAAGTGATTCCTCCAAAGTTACCTTGGTTGCCTCCAAAGTTACATTGATTTCCTCGGTTGGGATTGTTGTCGTAATCTCTTTGACTTCCGTCTCCACCTTTGTTCCTCCATTCTCGTAACTGCACCACGTTTATCTTGAGATCCGCAAGGGTATCGGTGATGCTCTTCAACTCAACATGGAAATCAGAGGTAGCAGTAGACACCGCTGTAGGGACAAATGATCTTGGCACCACCGTTGGAGTAGGAGCTGACGTTGAAGCGATCACCAATTGTGATGGTGCAGATGCTATCGTTGTGGTTAAACCAAGAGTCGGAGTCGACATCAGAGCGGCATGATGAGGTTGGATGATATTCTCATCATCCAAACTCTCTTCCATATTTGTCGCAATCTTGATGGCCTCCCTAAACTTCTTGATATAGAGCAAAAATGGCACCCCAACTGCAATAGATGCTTGATCGCAACGCCTCTATACTTAACTTTGGTTTTTCCGTCTCTGTTCTAACTCCCAAACGTCTCTTCTTCAACCTCGGTACTCGAACTGGATTTCCCATGAAATATCTTCAAGACCTCCTTGTATGTCGAACCGTATATCTCTTAATCGGTAAGAGATCTCTCCAAGATTTTTGTGATCTCCAGTAGCTCAACCTCCAAGCTACTAACTAATGAAGTTTCAATAGAAAATTCCTTAATCAAAAGAGATGGTGCTGACTGTACAAATTTTCAGAGAACTGAAATTTGTATATTTTCACTTCTCTCATGGCTTTCAACCCACTCAACTTTGAAAATTCATTGCTCCCTCTCTAGACCACCTTTTCCTATGATTTCTTTTGTCGTAGATAGGTTATCAGCCAAGCTACAGTCTTGGAAAGTTCACTGGAAAATAAAATTCACAAAAAAATCTGACAATGACTGTAAAAATTTTCTAGAGAGCATAAATCCTCAAACTCGGAAATTTTTCTCCTCTAATAACTCCTACAACTCTTGTTTCATCCCCTTTCAACTCTCTTCAAACTCTTTCTAAGTGAACAAGATGTAAAGAATAACTTCGAATGCGTCATAGATCACTACGAGATACACGAAAGGTTCTAATGTTGCTAACATCGCGTTAGCTTTCTCTCCTCCCAACGTTCTCTCCATGTGTTCTCTCATGATTTCTTTTTGTCGAATATAGAACTGAACTCTAAACATCTTTCAATGATCGCTTCAAGTGAGGTCCCGGCAACGGAACCAAAATGTAAACCCTCCGCGGTGCTATCGATCAACTACCCCCCGATCTCTCAACCTCCACGATTGTCATCGATGAATCTGCAAGTGTCGGGCTTATCTCTCACTCAGGGATCACCTCTGATGGCTTTGATGAAAGCACACCATGAACTTGAAGGAAAAAAATGCTAAGTCAACTAAAATCATCCATTCTAACGACGTCTCTCAAGTTCTCACATGCTAAAAATATCCCACACTCTCTATATTACTCAAGTTGTCATTACGACAATGTGAAAACAAGGATGAGGAGCTCTTCTCTACTCCTCTATTTATACATTCTAGGTTTTTACTTTGGCACCCTTTGATAACTCAGTCGTAACTACTTTTACCGGGTTTTACTAAGATATTACTTAAGGTATAAGCATTAATCACATGGGTTTCTTATCTTTTCACATGGGCTTATTCTTTCAAAGTCAACAACTTCTAGAAATATTCTGGAATATTCTCAAGAAATCTCGAATTTCCACCCCCCTTCTACACTAGGACCCACTAAAAAGGAAACATGTGGAATCTCTTCTTGTTTTTAATGCCCACAAAGTTCACAACTTTAATCCCACCACTAATATCAAGTCAAAAAGGAGATAATGGATACTTTCCACCTCCTTTCTACTTTTTAGACAAGATGACAAGATAGTAGTGCTCACTCTTTAAGAAATATCTGAATTCTGCCAAAAGTACAGCTAAGTTTAACCATAACTAACTTTAGTTAGTCATGACTAACTTGATACCTCCTTAAAGTACTTGGGCAGCAAATAAACCTTCTCAACACTTAGTTATATCTAAATATCTTACTAATAGACAAAATTCCTATGTGTAACATAGGTCGTTACAGATCAGTGAAGGTGCCACGCCTTGCTGAAGTCGTCGATTAGAAATCTCTAACTGCGAGGTATCGTTATCTTCGATGTCAAGCTCCGAACTCTCTGGTTGTTTGCTGCCCATATGTCTTGTATCGTTGGGAAGCTTGTATAGTAGGCTTACCTTACATCCTGAACGAAACTCGTATCTGCGGACAGTAGAAGGCCAGAGTTAAGATTTAGGTAGTTTATCGAGAAGAAGTAGTGAAGCGGGTATTGTAGAGAGTTGTATGAAAAGTGCTTTGGGATCTAAAGCAGACATGAACCGTGCATGATCCCTGCTTGTACATAGAATAAGATTGAACTCCAAGTCGTTTGTGCGATGCACATGTGTTACACTTGGGGTCAGATTAGATCAATAGTAACCAAGACAAAGGCTGATAGATTAGATATTGAGAGCATAAGTTTTTCATCAATTAGGTCCTAGATTCCGTTGTATCTCTCCACAGCCAGATACCTCGTGTATTTCTAGACCACAGTACACGCCCTACGACAATGCAATACCTTGAAATTTTACAAATTTTTGTAAGTGCCAGTATTCTTTTGGACTCAAGTCCTAAAAATTTTGTTTTGGTCGAAAAAGATCTGATTGCAAATCTGCCACTGGAAACCTCCAAATCAGCTAAACTTGACCTAGTACACAATTCGCACCTTCTGAACAAGACAAATCTAAGGGGATGGTCGACATATATCAGCAAGAGAAAATCTTCTAGGTCTCCAAAATCACGTTCAAAGTTTCTGATGACGGAAGAAACAGTTTCGTCTCACCCAAACGCATCAGCAGGATAGTGCTCGACATCAAGCACAATTCCAGCTGCTCTCTCCTGTACTTCTCCATGCATAAACTCAGCACGTTCTAAGGCCTGATGGAGTCGGACAAGCAATTCTTGTCTCTCTTGATCCAGTCCACTGCACTTCTCAGTGTATGAGACAAATTTCATTTACAAAGTTGAGAACAAGAACTCTCTACTTGTTACACGATGGTGATGCAAGCTTGCATCTGAATACTACATTCTACACAAAGAGTTGAGGTAATTCTGCTGAGTTAGTTCAGACTTCCCATACACAAATTTTTTGTGGAGCTGCTTGCACGTTATTACAATGACCATATACATATACTTTTAGTGAAACTTTATGTTATTATCTTTCATAAAATTCTATTTTTCTGAGCTTAGGCAGTTGTCATAAATCCTCAAAAAGCTCATCGAATACTCACTTTTGATGATAAAATGACTTCTTTGTGGTTATGTTCGGATTGGCTTGGAGTACTTTTGGGCATGAGGAGTCTAAAGTACCCCAAGTGAAGTGAAGTGAGACTCTCGTTTGGGAGTCTGTCAACCTTCTGACCAAAGCTAGCCCTGAAAGTCTAGAGACACGCTTCTGGACATTTCCAAAAAGCAAGATAGACGTGTAACATTGTGGACGATTCATGCGATTAACATTTATTACCGATCATCATTGCTCAAAAACAGCTAGTTCAATCCATGCGGTCTCATTTCCGTTTCAGCTTGGAAAAATAAAAATTATCTACCCCTCTGGCAGGTCGGAACGGTACAGTTTTTCTAAAAAAAATGTAACGAAAAAATTGGTGCGATTTCTCTCCAAGACTAAATCGCTAGAACTGAATTGTTAGCTGCATTGGAGATACTGACTCAAAACAAGTTCTTCGGAGAAAACCGTAGTAACATCAGTCAGGTCCATCCAGATTTCGAGGTAAACTCATTTGATCGTGGTCAACTCAAGGATAGTGAACTCTCGTTTCAGAGTTCGAACCTCGCATACCAACAATCAACTCATCAGATCAAATCGCACAAGTCGACACAACCGAGAAAGACTTCATCGGGAGGAAACATTGTGAGGACGAAAGACGAACCAGACGACAAAACAAAGAAGAACGAAGAATTGTAGACTAGTACTACTCGTGGACAGAGTACATCAAAGTTCCATTTATCAGGTATCTCCGTTATCAAAAAGTCTTACTGGATCAGCGCTCGGGGCTAACCGACATCCTTTGTATTCTCAACCGGCTGGATTCATGAAAAGTCGGATTCCCAGCGCTCGTACCCGGATTTGAAATCGGGACCAAAAAGAGAAAATTCGGATTATCGCTGTTCTCCTAACCTAGATCCCGGTTTTTTTGCAACGACCAAACCCTTCTCCCCGGATATTTAACAGGCTGTGCATGATTAATTTCAAATTTACGTAGTTGATGCATACTTCCCGACGGAAAGTTACCGGGTTTAAGACACGTCAGGCAGATTTGATTTAAACGGCTGAGATGTTTGGATCAGATCTGACGGTCTAGATTAAACCAATCGCACGGTCAATAACTAAGTAAAGATCTGACGGTGTAGGACGGTTTGAGACACGTAAGGCGGATTTGAATTAAACGGCTAAGATGTTCGGATCAGATCTGACGGTTGGGTAATAATTAAGTCGAAGATCCGACGGTGCAGGACGGTTGGGAAAACATTAGGGCGATGCCACGATTAAGGTAATGGGGTGTTGCGGGCAGCGAGAGTCGGGAGGGTCCAGTTTGATCGAGTCGTCGGGAAATTTTGGCAGTTCGTAAATCGTCTCTTGCCGCTGCGCTTTCCTTGGGCTCTATCGAGATATCGTTTCCTTCGGAGTCCTTCCAGGTTGTAGTGAGAATTCCTTTCTCATCCGCTCGCCGCTGCGTTTTCCTTCGAGGTTCTATCGATACTGCGTTTCCTTCGAGGTTCTTGCTTAGATTTCCGTTCTGATCCGCTCACGCTGCAAAATCCTTCGAGGTTCTGTGGAGATTACTATTCCTTCGAGGTTTTAGAGAGATTTTTGTTCTGATCCGCTCCGCTTGTTGTTTCTTCGAGGACTCTCCGAGGTGCGGGACGGTGCAGCAACAGTCGAGATCGAGAGTCGAGGCTGTAACTAGAGATCGCCGTTGCAATTCCGCTGCTTGTTGTGTGTGTGGTGCTTCTTGGAAGTTTCATCGAGTTAGGTGCTGCCGCTACTGCTCGAGGTTCTGCAACCCCGAAGAAAGTGTTGAGACGGTGGCAATTTCGTCGTGTCTCGAGGTTTCTTCGAGGTTTTTCAACCTCGAAGGGGTGTTGCAGAACAGCTTGAGAGGTGGACGTTGTCGTGTTGAGAGTCTTCCTGGGAAGGGCGAACCTTCTGACTGTGATATGAGCTTGAAGGCTGTGTTCAATCTACTCAGGGAAGCGTTGGGCTTCAGGCTGTGGCTGGTTTACTCACATGATAGGCTTCAGGTCTCAAGGTGATACTGAAAAACACTCATATAAGTCTCTAGGCTCTTCTGATATATTGAGGAAGCAAAGTTCAAGCTTAACTAGCAATGATAAGATCAGATGGCGAACTTTGACACTCAAGATTGAGAAATATGTGAAGGTTCAGACTTCAGAACTCCTCCTACATGTAAATGAGGTTCTACTGGATACACATACGAAATTTCAGCTTCAAATCAGTTCAGAGCACTAAGATATGAGCAGAAACTTTCTGAGTAGAGAAATTACGGCAGTTTCTGATACCCAGACAGCTATTTCGAACTATAATAGAGAATTGCCTCGATCACTTTGGGAAATTCTTACAGGATTTGTAGTACACAGCTGTGAAGTTGAGCCTCCTGATTCCACACAGAACTCCAGATCTCGCTCTCTGAAGTTGCTGCTCCAGATTGAGAGCTTTTCAGACCCCCTCTACTTCAGCGGTCGCCCTGAATTACTCACTCACTCAATTGACATGAAAATTTGGAGACAGTCGTAGCCCTGCTGACAGTGAACACAACCACGAAGGTTTGAAGCGATTTCCTCGATTCTGCTGCAAATAAAACTCAAAACCCCAAATTCAACAGAAGTGCTGCAATTCTGACACAAATCGAACTTCAATCAGCCATAATTCCTTCTTTATTGCTTCAAATCGATCAAACTTTTCGCTGACAGTGCTTGGCAAGACGAGCTCTATCTCCCTGTGCTCTCAGATTTCGCAGTGCTCTCACCAATTGCTCGAAATCCTCTTTAGAGCTTTGTTTCTAAACTTAGAGTTTTACAAAAGACAAAAAATGGATCAATGGGAGTTCATAGCTCCACTTGACTGTCCTTTTGTGCCTTAAACTACCTGGTAACTTATCTACACTCATAGGCTACCACGTCAAGCCCCCTAGAGTACCAGCGTAAAACTTAAACTACCTAAAATGACACGCAGCCCCGAAAGATAACTTAAATCAGCTAGAAAGCGTGCACGGGCGACACGCAAATACAACTCATGAGCTTAAACCCCTATCAACATGGTAATCAACCTACTAAGACTCAAAATATATAACATCATCCAAAAATGGACTTCTCTGAGGTCTTAACTTCACTCAGAGAGACTAACGCCTGACAGAGAAGTGAATCATTTACTATGTGAAATGATTCACATCATGACAACGTGCGGGACGACGGTGCGACAGCAGCAATCGGGGTTGGAGCGAGAAGTGGGAGCGGGATCGATCGACAGATCTCTTTCGTGAGCCACCATTTCTTACAGAGAAGACCTGGTGGTTGACGATGTGGGACCACTCGCTTGCGATTGCGAATTTGCCATCTGCTGCTGTTGTCTTTTAGTTGGTGATTTCTATTGTGTGATTTTGGAAACTTACATAACTCTAACGTATCTGGTCTCCATTTCGACTGACCACTAGTACATTTCTTCCTGATAGGTGGATAACTGTCCGCAGTCTGTGATCTGAGTTGTACTTGTGAATACAGGGTTCGTGTTTCTTTATTAAGATCATCTGAACTACTCAGGTTCCAGACTAATTGTTAGTGTTCTTCTTAGAGACTCGTCCTCGTAGCTTGCTTCCTCTCCAGTTGACAACATGAAACCCGGTGGAGGTAATTCTAATAAGGGTAAGTTCGCGAAGAAACAGAAGACTCTATCTGGTTTCGTATCCATTTCTTCATCTTCTAACTCTTCTGCAGATATCGAGAAAAGAAAAGATCTTTCTGTTGTAAAGCATGTCCTTTCTAGAGTAGAGGCCCAGTATAAACTATGGGATGATACTTGGTATGATTTGTTTAACTAGATACATTTCGATCGAGACCTTGGAAGAGTATTCTGTAAGATATGTCGAGGTAAGAGTAAGTCACCTTTTGCTCTAGCTGGTGCTGTTAATGTCCGAGTCTCAGTCTTTCACGATCATGCGAGTACAACATTGCATAGGACTTAGGCTTGGGCTCAACACGAAGGAAAACATGCTTTCAAGCAAGCATACGAAATAGCGAACAGGACTTGCGATCGGACGCTGCTTACTTTATTTCGTGTTGCTTATTTCGTTGGTAGAGAATGTATTGCATTCTCAAAGTTTCCGGTTCTTTGCAGAATGTTGAAAACTGTTTCATCTTATATGACAGACAGTATCTATCATGATGACAAGGCGTGCGTAGAGATGATCACCTGCATTAGCTCTGTTATGCAGCAACGTACACCTATTCGAGTTCAGCGCAGTAGTGTTTTCGGTCTGATGTGTGATGAAGCGACTAATATTGCTGTGCATGGTCATTTGGTTATCTTTGCAATCTTCTTGGAAGAAGGACATATGGTTACCACCTTTCTTGGTCTGATTAGATTGTCTGAGAAGCATGCTGAGGCAATAACAGAAACTCTTCTCGAACTGATGAAGGTGTGGGGGTTGGAACATGAGAAAATGATAAGTTTTGGTTCTGATGGAGCTTCAGTAATGACTGATATACAGAACGGAGTTGCCACTCTATTGAAACGTATTGTCAATCCTTTTATGCTTATCTCTCATTGTGTTGCTCATTGTTGTAATTTAGCATTGTTGAAGGCCTCTAGACGCATTTCGTGTGTGATCCTTAGTGAGGATGTAGATGATTTGATTAATGCAGTAGCTCTGTACTTAAGAGATCTACTAAAAGAAAAGAAGGTTTAGAAGCTTTACAGTCCAAATTTGCAGATTCTCGTAAGTTCCTGAAGCGTTATAATCGAACGCGATGGTTATCTCGTTGGAGTGCAGTAACTAGTCTCTGTGACTCTTTGGAGTCAGTTTTGTATTTTCTGTCTGAAGCGGATCCCACCGAGGATCATGGAGTAGGTGGTCAGCTTTTCAAGAAGCTGCGCTCTTTCAAGACTATGTATTGTCAGTTTTTTCTTGCTGATATTTTACAGTCTCTGAGTGTGTTGTCTCGGATATTTCAACAGAGATTTGTAGATGTTAGTACCATTGGTGCGTTGATTGCTAATGAAGTTGCTACCATCCGGATGCATTATACTGTCGATCTTAGTGTTAACCTCAATGCTTTTTTCATCAATGAAGATACTGGGTATCATCTTTTGCCTGATTATGGTCCGGAAGGTGGCTTCTTGAAGCGTCTGCATTCAGAGGTAAGAGGTATTTTCTTCCATTCTGTTCAACTAGAGAAGGATCGGTTGGGAAGAGACTTGGAAGAGGCGGTGAGTTTCCAGAAGAGTTTTTCTGAGACTATTTGTGCACAGCTATTGGGAGATTTTCCTAACAATGATCTGGTTGGAGCATTTAAGATTTTATCTCCTTCACATATGCCACCTTTACGCGAGTGGGGAACTAAAGAAGTTCAACTTCTTTGTGCTCATTTTGGGATGGAGAAACATGTGAGTGGAGTCTCATGAGCCCTTTTTGTGCAACCTGTTTCTGTTAAATTAGAGTTTCAACAGTTCAAAACTCACGGACATAGTGAGTTTAGAGAATCCTCGTTTAAAGTTTTGTGGGCGATGATAAGTTTCAGTGAGACTTTGAAGTGTAAGTATCCACAACTATCTATCTTGGCTGATATTGCTCTTGTTCAATGTGTCTCTACATCACACTGTGAGAGGGCATTCAGTATTCAAAGTGTTATTAAGACGAAGTACAGAAATTGTCTGCAGATAGCAAACTTGGACAGTGTCATGCGTTTGAACTTAGAAGGACCTGAAGACTCTTTCGATGATCTGCTATCAGATGCAGTGGAGATCTGAAAAAGTACTGTCCACCATCGTCGCTTCGTTAATAACCCCCAGATTTACATGGTTGATGCAGAGAACGAAGAAACTTAATTCTAACAACTGTGATATTCTGTTTCATCTTCAGGATTTCATTTTTGCACAGAACATACTTGAGTACTTCGGATGCTTTCGTTTTTTGTAGATAGACTTGTTATAGTACTTTTGATGCTTTCGTAGATAGATTAGTTAGGTCTTCCGGTCCCAACTGGTAGGGAGATTCAGGTTTTAAACCTGAATGCAAGTTCAACTCCTGCCAGAAGAGTTCCAAAACCGTTCTGTTCACTACAAAGTTCAAAAACCGTAAACTTACGAAGTTGTAAACTTGTAAACGGTTAATCTTGTAAACCTGTAAACTGTTTAACTTGTAAATCTTGTAACTTGTGAACTGTTTACTTTCGGAACTGTAAACTTGTAAACTGTTTAACTGGAAACCTGTAAACTACTAATCTGTAAACTTTCGGAACTGTAAACCTGTAAACTGGTTATCTGTAAACTTTCGAAACAGTGCTAAATTTTTTAACTTCAACTGGCCAAAAATTTTTTGAACCCGATTCAAACCCATAATATGAAGATAAAGCCGGTTATAATAACCTGCTGACAAGAAGTAAACGGATACTGTTCGAGTATCATGTTCTTCTCCCGGTTTCACGGAAAACCCGGTTATTGGGGGTTGGAATTTGTAAACCGGTTCAAAACCTCGTGGAATCGGGAAAAACACCGGCGGCCGAAAATTTTTACCCCGAGCGCTCTGCTGGATGAGCTACACTAGAATCTTCGTCGGTGGAGCAAACTGATCATGACATCTTAGGAATTGTTATTCTAGCGCATGGTTATGTCTTTACAATATCGGATAAGAACAGAAGACTTGCTGCGCTTTCCAAGGTGACAAGCAAGAGACTCGAGGAATGCATTCTACGAGCATAGGGCATCTAAAGAGACTTTGACACTCTACTTTGTGCAAGAGCAACAGTCAATACTATATGTGAAAACCCCATTGGCATGCAGGAGGAATTATAAAGTCACCAATTGAAGCTCGTTACATAATTACCTTACAGAATGAATTGAACAGCAATCAGATCAGCAATTTCGTCCAAGGATTGTCAGTTCCGAGTGGTGCGTTGGGAGACGACTGTTTCAAGTACCTGAAACATTGTTGATGTCATTCGTGCGTGCATCAGGAGGAACAGAATGCAAAGTTGAAGGCATTTGCGGCCCAGGCAGGACTTGAACCTGCAACATTCGTCCAACAGGATGAGGCTCTAGCATTGAGCTACTGGGCCACTGCATGTCGTCGTCTAGGAACTGCTTGATTTTGTCCTCGGCAGAAACAGTGTGCACAGTCACAGTGACATGAACCTTTGGTTAGTGAAGACGAGAAGTCGAGTAAAAAGATCCTTAATCTAAACTGCAAGTGAGAAGTAATTAACGGCGTGTCGTAACCCAATGGAATATACATGCAAGGAACTTTCAGGAAAAAATAATATGAATAACGTGATGACAAGTGAATATTTCGAGCTTCTTTATGGAGAAACGAGTTCAAGATGAGTTTCTGTTTATAGCAGAGGTTGTATGAAATCGAGAACTTAAGATTAAATTGCAAACAAGGGTATTTTGGAGGACAACTAGACCTGAGCTATAAAACGAGAAACGAATATTCATTTTCCCCTTTGAACTTTAGCTAACCGAAAATATGCTCGTTTTCTCCAAGAAACGATTTAATTAAACTCCATGGTTCTCTGTCAGTATTAATCTGATTGATTAGAAAGAAAACACAAATATCTTCACATGTCAGATTCCATTACCAAATGAAAAGTTCACGATAAAAAGCAGTTCTCAGTTAACGTGCCCATCTATTGCTAACTGGCAAAAGAAGAACTCTGAAGACTGGAGACCAGGAGCGTTTATACTCTTGTTTGTGCAAGCAAAGGACTGAAAGGATCAAGTCATCTTCGAAAGGAGAAACAGCTTTGGTCTCAGAAGAAGGGTTTTCCGAGCGTTATACTAATAAGTCCTCAACAAGTTAGAGGGTGATACATCCGTTATCGTCCTAGTATGGTTTCGGAGATCTGGACTTATGGTACTAACCTGAATGATCTCCGAGACTGTAATGGTAACTGTTTTGAATCTCCGAAGATTTTCAACTGATATTGATTTCAACTGTTTTCATCAGACGTGTTTTTGGATTAGTTGTACACTGGAGAAATGCGGGAAGAAGATCTCAAGTTTTCGGAAGCGGGCAGGATTGGAATTTGTTCCGGAACCGGTCACGATTTGAGGTGGCTCTATGCGGTTTTATCTAGATTGTACCACACGCAGATATTTTCCGAGGTTGGAAGTTGGAATCCACATTCCGGGAACGTGTGACGTATGGAGACTAATCACATCGGTGAAAAGCACCAACTCAATGACAGAAACTCAGATGTCAAACTCATCCATGTCCAATATGGATGCAAACCGTGGTTTTGGGAAATGGACGGTAAAGGAATAGCTGGAATTTTGAGAACAGAAATTCTTGGCAGGGATAGGGCGGGAAGTGTGCAGAGGAAGCTGGTAGTATACATGATAGGCAAAAGTTTTGTCCTGAAAAAAGAATTAAAAATTCTGCAATAAGCAAAGAAAGAAGTTGTCTGTAGTAATTTTTGCACCACTGCAAAAAAATCTAAATCTAAATCTAAATTAGAATGATTAAATTTAAATATTTAAATTTAATACTAATTGAAATCCCTCTCACCAGATAGTAACACATGGACTGTGGGAAAAGGAAAAGCCATAAGCGTGGAGTGTTGAAACTGAATCCCTTTTACTATAACAGAAGCGCTCTGGATGAGCAAAAAAGAATTTTAATTAATTTGCATGCATAATACCTCCTCCAGAGATGAATATGCATGCTTGAAGCTTCTACTCTTGGAATGGAGGAAGCTACGCGAGAAGCGTCAATACTGGTACATTCTGAACCGCAGAAGCAAGTCACATATCTCAATATCAAGGGAATCGAAGTTTCCATTCCCACCCAATTCTTTCTAATTTTCTTTTATATTTGTTTTTAAGAACTGCTTTCGCCGTGGAGGTTTTGCTCGTACACCGATTACACAACCCCTGCAATACCCCCTCGCGAGTACCCGGGTCGCCCCCGACACTGGATTCCCACAAGCAAACCCCAGCCATCGGGCGGGGTTGACCTGGCCAACCTGGACTTTGCCAGGCCGGGGGCCAGACCAGTGAAATACGTCTCCCACACAATGAAATCCTCTTTACGAGTTCGAACATGGTCTGGATCTCGATACGCCTCCTAAATGAAATCCTCTCCATGAACATCGTCTGGATCTGGATGCGTCTCATACTCAGTAGAATCTTCTTCATGAAAATCGTCTGAATCTGGATACAACTCAGATTGACTCAAATTATCGAAGTCAGTCTCCCGAACTACAGCTGTCTCGCGCTCTAAAGTAACTGTGTTAAACTCAACATGTTCACTACACTCAAATCCTCCTCGAAGGTTAATACGTGTCTCGCCTTTCCAGTATGTGTCATCGTAGATCACATGAACAGCAGGACAGAGTAATCCAGTCGAAATATTTTCACAAACCACATGTACATGACCTTCTACTCCCCTGGAACTAAACGAGAACGAGCAGGTCTTCTTTGTTCTATCCAGCTTTAGTCTGACGCTAAGGACCCACCTGCTGCTAGTTCGCGGTTCCACTGATAATGCACGGATCCGGAGAACCGACCTAAGAGATGATCCATGATCCACTGGCGATGGAGAAAGGATCTTTGAGATATTTTCCTTGTTCACCTTCTTGCCAGTAACGAAGGACGTTACCACATCGTTTTCTATCTTTAGAGAACAACCATTCTGGGTCTCGGAAAGACATAAATACCGGATAATCTCAGCCGCCTCCCAGCTAAAAAACCCCACTTCCAAAGTAAACCTCGGTTCGAACGTTCCCACTAAGAAATGGGGCCGTTCAAAGACCTGCAGAATTTCCCATTCATACACACAGTCATACCATATTGCTACATTTCCTACTGCAAGTATATCAGATGGCAACCAGTGATCCGAAGCCAAGTCTGCACTGTCGGCGTCCACAACTAGCCACTGCGATCATTTTGCGATCATTACTTCGAATATGGTTTTTCCATCTTGCAGCTCTGACTAGTTGGCCTCGTAGAGCCACAGCCAGTTCTCTCTGTGAAAATATGCCCAGAGGTTCCACCACATCGATCAGCAGCTCAGGATGGATGCGAACCGAGTTTATCATTCCCGTCAGTGCTTCAATTGCAACTTTTTCGCTCCGTATCACGGCTGCAAACGTTTGTCGAAGTTCATCCAGATTACTTGACAGTTCGTCACGGACTTTCTTCCCTTCCTCCGGATGTATCAGCATTGACGCTGCCAGCTTAGGTTCTACCAGGCACTTCTGCAAAGACTCTAGCATGGATCTTCTGTCATAGAGATGAAGCACCATGTGATAAGTTGCCATAACCTTACGTATTCTCGGAAAGATGAACTCCAAGTTTCATCCTCAGAGAAGTTCTGCGTGTTTTGCAGATAGAAGTGCAAGGACCCATTCGACAGTTTACGGAGATGAGTCGCACTCAAATCGTGTTCAGACATTATCTTAACCAATTGGAGACGTATAATATCTATGTTCTTACCTGTCACAGTGGCACCCTCACTCAATTCGACAGCAAAGGAACAGACTGTTGTAAGTCTCTCGGTGACTTGGTTTAGAATTCTTTCCATATGAAGAACATGGCGAGGCAAATCTGCCCACAATCTTCTCATCATCAAGAATTCCAGCTCATCGAGTAAGAATAACCTGGCAGCTTTCACAACCCGGAAATAAAGAACCAGTCCAGAGAAAACGGTGAAAATTTGATGCCATTCTCCTTCAATGTTTCGTCGTGTGGTTCAGACCCCCGACCAGGAGCAGTTGCAATCGACAACTTCAGATCTTCTTCCCGGACTTCTCCAGTGTACAAAAACTTCAAAATCAGTAAAAGCACATCCGATGAAATCTGAGACAGAACAACCTCTGACTGACCGGATTCCGCCATGCCGCTGCTCAGCATGCTCTTGAGGACTATGCACCTTGCCACCAGTAACGTGCGAGAAGCCTGAATGCTCTTCCCATCTTCGAAGATGAAAGTGATATCACTGCATTCGAAACTGTTGACGGTAAGTCTCTAGTCCTTCACCAAAATCGACGGCGTTGCGTACAAGATGGGAGAGTTCGATTCTGCAACCTCATTCTGCAACATGAGAACATCTTTCTTGTACATCGCTAGCCTCCTGTCGAGCTCCATTCCCGACATATACTTCATTCCTCTGTACGACTTAGGTGACAATCTCTGTCTCCAGTGCTCGGAAAGCACACATCTCAATTCAACCTTCAGTAAAAAATGCTCAAGCAGTATGCACTCTTGTTTTCCCCACCTTCTTCACAGTATATAACGGCAAAATTCTACTTGCTGTCGCTGAACCCAGGTTTTTACTTGATCAGGCCCCCAGAACGAATCGCGGACTTGATCGGACCCCTCTTATAAATCCCTTCTTGATCGGACCCCCAACCTGCAACAGCCCGTAAAACAAGTAACTGTTCCATGTCAGAGTACAGCTCGGATTCAAAAAACAAGTAACTGTGCCATGTCAGAGTACAGCTCGGACTGTATATGTCATGCTTACAACTGAAGTGTCGGAAGTGTTTGCCAGGAAATTTGAAAAACACCATACTGATAACACAGTGACCAATTTCTCTCTTTATTCGACGAGGGGTAGACATTCGTCGACTGAAATATATTTCTTAAGAGAAGAGTGCGACTGGTGTAGTTAGGAAGCAGTGAGTGCAGACACTTAAACGATGGAGGATGTGGAATCTCCTAGTACTGAAGAGGAGAGATGTCTAGATTAATTATATTTTGAGGATATTGACAGACACGAGTTTGCGTTGGATGCGAGGACCGATGAAGAAAGAGACTTGAGCATACTAGATCAATGGCGGCGACAAATGTCACAAGATCGAGCTGATGGTCGCGTGTTGCAAGGAAGAACATTAGAGTCATTGCGTGATGCTGCATGCAGATTGAAGTTGGGAGCGGAATTCTCATCCTTCAAAGATTTTGATTTTGCTGTTGATAGCTGATGTTTCCTTCACAGTAGAGCAAGCCAAAAGGCAAAATCGAAAGAGAATTATAAGCTGTGGACATGCAGGTGGGGTGGCAACGCGCGCTGCCGCAAAAGTGTCGAACAGAGAGGAGAGATAAATAGAGCGGCGGAAGGAGATATTCGCAATAGTCAACCACGCAGCTTTCATGAGTTCTCTCAGAGACAAAGACAACGCCGGCGACGAGATGATCAAGAAGCAAGCTCAGTCACACCAACACCAACAGCAGATCGAAGGGTGCCGAAAAATGATCGCTGTGGAGAGAAATTACGATATTTGAGTGCGGGGAGAACCATCTTCTATGGAGGAGATTCTATCGTCAGAGAGGTGTTAAATCAATGCAAATGGAGAATTAGAGCACAAAGAGGAAAGTTCAGTGCGAAAATCACTGTCACAGTTTGCAATCTAGAACATACTTGCCCGGCACATATGGCTTATTGGCGTGGTCCTGCATCAAATTCAAAATTTCTTGCTACTGTTCTGTGTAATAGAGTGGCGATTGATCCGCATACACCTATTCGTAACTTGATGGAAGAAATCCGAACATCTTTCAACAAGCGAGCACCTTATAATCAAGTGTGGAGAGGTAGAGAACATTCGCGTGACTGATTAGAAGGTAACCAAGCTGTCTCGTTTCACTATATTCCATCCGTGTGTAGAAGGCTTAAAGATGTAAACCCTGAGTGTGTAGTAGATTGGGGAATATGGGAGAATCACCCAACTGTTTTCAGCAGGTTCTTTGTGTGTCCAAGTGCCACCCGTAACGCATATAAGTTTTGTCAGAGAGTGATCTGCTTAGATGCTTGTCACAGTAAGAGCCGAAAATTTCCATCTCAGATTTTTTTAGCCACGGTGCTTGATGGCGCAAACGAAGTTATCAAGCACCGTGGCATTTGCAGTAGCTCCAAGAGAAGATACCTCGAATTGGACGTGGTTCTGTGGTTTACTGCGTGAGTCCATACATGGGATTTTATCACCCCAAACTGTTATAATCAGTGATCGACAAAAAGGTCTTGAAAAAGCCGTGGCTACAATATTTCCTGACACAAAACATGGGCACTGTGCACAACACATTCGCACCAACGTGCGCACACGCTTTGGGAAGGATGATGAGCAGCCGTTTTTAGCATGTCTTTATGCCCAAACTCGTGAAATGTAAGTTCTTCAAATTGATTTCTTATCTGCTATCGTTTTATTTGTATGAATCATGTCTGCTTCACTAACGTGGTTACTAATTGAGTTAATTATGTATGAATGCAGGTACGACAGTGTTTTGAGCAAGCTGGCTGATTCCGGAGAAAGAGGCAAACAGCTAGGAGAATACTTACGAGATATCGATCCAGCGAGATATAGTAGGTGTGCCTTTCCTTTATCATGTTATGAGAAGGTTACTTCTAATGTTGCAGAGAGCATGAACAATGCTCCGGGGCAAATTCGATGAAATGCACCTCTTAAGATTCTACTCGATCTTTGGTATTATAGTATGCAGCAATTTACGAAGCGAAGGACACAGCTTCGACTGGAGACAAATTTGTTAACGAAATTTGCGAGACTCAGGTTTAATGAGAATGAGCAGGCTGCTGAGGGTTTTCTCTGTCAAATATCGAGCCAAACTGAGACCATGGTTCGTTGTCATAGAACTGGAAAGAGTTATGTTGTGAAACATTATGTAAATGGTAGAGGTACATGCACTTGTTTGGAGTATCAAGAAATGGCTTGGCCATGTGGTCACGTGATAGCTTTCGACAGAGAGCTTGGAGAGAGTCCAGTTACACGAGTAGATTCAATTTGGTACAGTTCTAGTCTTATTTGAATTTATGGTCATTCATTTCTGCCTGCTATGACAACCGATGACTTAGAACCAGTGTGGACTTGTGGACCACCTCCTATAGCTAAGCGTATCGGGAGACATAGAGTAGTCAGGATAGATAATAATACTCAGTTCTCACAAGCGAGAGCTACCGCTGCAGCTGAAGCAACTGGTGATGCTGACGAGAACGTGGCTGAAGATGGAGAAACAATTTCAAGAGGCGGAGTCACTATTGAGAACATTTTTCCTTTACATGACATACCGGTGAATCATTTTCCAAGTTCGGATTTGGCTCATAGAAGGAGAAGAGTAGTTTCAGTGACTGATCCTTCATCATCTGACCAATTAGGATCACAATCACGATCTAGTTTAAGGAGTTGCAGTAGGTGTAAGCAACAAGGACATAACAGACGGACTTGTCCTGGACAACAAGTAGTTAATGAACCCATTGCTTCTCTTCCAGTGGAGGGCGATATGTTGGTTGAGGATGAGAACGAGGTAATCTTCACTGCATCTAGTGGTGATGAAGAGGAGGATGAGGATGAGGTGTAACTAGTTGAAGTTTTGTGTAGTTTCAGGTATAGCGTAAGAGTCCTGGAACTGAAGTTCAGATGGCTTCAAAACAAATGATATTGTGAGACGATTAACTATGTAACGATGTTGGACGATTATTGTAACGATGGATATTGACACATGTTGCTGGTATGCATCGTCTCATTGTAGAGTCGAGTTCTCGTTTGTCTCCACATTTACTGTAAACTCCATAATTTGCAAACACGATGAAGTGGTGGCAGCTTTCCATATCGGCTTGAAAACCAATGCATACCCACTCTTATAAAATATTAGCAGCGTCATGTAATATCAAAATCACACTGACGTGCGAAAGATTAACTAATTCTTGAGTGAGTTTTGAATTAGAAGTTCCTATTCTGAGCGATTTCATCGCTGTGATGAGAACTCGAGGAGTTGACCGTGGCCGAGATAGAGGCGATGGGAGAGGACGAGGTCGAGGCCGCGATGGAGTCGCGGGGGAGAGGAGAGTTCGAAGAGATGAATCCTGTAAGATATATCTTACATCCATGTGTTTGTTTGAATCAGTGTTGTTTGAATCAATGTTGTAATGGTTAGCGTTTCGATGTGATATGGTTGTTAGGTAGGCGAAACAATCTGTTTCGATGTATTTTTGTAGTTTAGGGTTAGCGAAACATTATGTTTCGCCGTTTTTTTCATTCACAGTGGGCGAAACATACGTGTTTCGCCCACTGTCGAGGTGAAACACATATGTTTCGCCTCGCGGGGAAGAGGTACCCCTTCCCTTGTAATGACAGTGGGCGAAACACATGTGTTTCGTCTCGCGGGTAAGGGGTACCCCTTCTCATTGTTATGACAGTGGACGAAACACATCTGTTTCGTCCACTTTCGAGGCGAAACACATGTGTTTCGTCTCGCGAGGAAGGGGTACCCCTTCTCTGATTTATTACAGTGGGCGAAACATACGTGTTTCGCCTCGAGGGTAAGAGGTACCCCTTACCCGATAATATATGTGGGCGCAACATACGTGTTTCGCCTCGATATATAATCGGGTAAGGGGTAAGGGGTACCCCTTTCCCGATTATATATGTGGGCGAAACATACGTGTTTCGTCCACTGTGAGACGAAACACGTCTGTTTCGTCTCGAGGATAAGGGGTACCCCTTCCCCTTGTTATTACAGTGAGCGAAACATATGTGTTTCGCCCACTTTCGAGGTGAAACACGTCTGTTTCGCCCACTTTCGAGGTGAAACACGTCTGTTTCGCCTCGATATATAATCGGGGTAAGGGGTACCCCTTTCCCGTTGTTATGACAGTGGGCGAAACAGACGTGTTTCGCCCACTATGAGGCGAAACACGTCTGTTTCACCTCGAGGGTAAGGGGTACCCCTTACCCGATAATATATGTGGGTAAAACATACGTGTTTCACCCACTTTCGAGGCGAAACACGTCTGTTTCGCCTCGATATATAATCGGGGTAAGGGGTACCCCTTTCCCGATTATATATGTGGGCGAAACATACGTGTTTCGCCCACTGTGAGACGAAACACGTCTGTTTCGCCTCGAGGGTAAGGGGTATCCCTTCCCCTTGTTATGACAGTGGGCGAAACATACGTGTTTCGCCCACTGTGAGGCGAAACACGTCTGTTTCGCCTCGAGGGTAAAGGGTATCCCTTTCCGGATAATATATGTGGGCGAAACATACGTGTTTCGTCCACCCTATTTGTCCTTTTTTTAACTTTTTTGTAGACTATCTTTGTTTCTAGTTGGTGTGTTATAATATTTTTGTTTCTAGCGGGTGTGGCATTGGAGAGTATGAAGGAAGGACCTTCAATGTTCAAGTATTCTCACGAAGAGGACGAGAGATATCATTTGAAGTGGTGTTGGGTTTCGAGAGATGAAGTGAAGAATTCATTGCTCGGAGTGGAGGAAGAAGCTCTCGACCGACTAGGATTACTTGTTGCTTTCTCCTTTGACTTTCCTCCTCCGGATGTAAGTAATCATTCTTATGTAACTTTGGTTGGATGCATGTCCTCCCTTTATAGTATGGATGTTATTTTCATAACTTCTGTTAGTTAGTAATCCTTTTATATCATTGAGGTTGTGGTTTCTTTTTAAATGGATTTGCAATTCTGTTTATATGGTTAGATTGTTTATTTTACAGGTTCCATTTTGTATAGAGTTCATCCAGTCATACGATGAGAGAAATCATCGTGCTATTGTACAAGGACAAGAGATAGTGTTGGATGAGTCAGTTTTAAGAGAGTCACTAGTTTTACCTATGGGAACAACCATCCCTCGTCCTCATAATGTTAAGAGGAGCATGATAGTTGATTGGTTTCCTCAAAAAGATGAGAAGGGAAAGAGATATTTATTGTGGATGTGTGAGTATCCGGAGTGGAGACCCGTTTTCCAGCTTATCAATTGTCTCTTTCTGACGAGACGGCGGCCAAGAGAAGTACATGGCCATTTAGCTTTATACGTCAAGACAAAAGTAGAGGAGACGGTAGAAGATTACGACTAGACGGAATTCATTTTAGATTCCTTGGATACAGAGATCTCTTCTATCAAAAAACATATGAGCAAGGAGAGATTAGTGAGACATCCAGAGACATGGGTAGGTATGATCTTGATCCATCTTATGATCCACATGGGTATACTTTCCGAGGGAGGACGAGTGGATTCATCTCGGCAACATCAGCCATCATCGAGTAAGGCCTTTAACTTCTTGTGAGAGTATTGTCTTTTGTTTCTTTTACTTACATTTTAATGATTAGTCTTGAATATGTAGTGTTGTAACTCACATTTTTCCCATTGATTTCAGATGTGGCTTCGTCTTCTCATCATGGTCAAGACCCACAATCTTCGCAGCATGTTACTCCATCATCAAGTAAGACTTTTGCAATTTAAGGTTTCAGGGTTTCTTCTTTGTTATGATAAAGTTTGTATTATGTTTAAACTCTCATCTCGCCTCATGTGGTGTTTCCAGACCCTGCTGTGCCGTCTTCTTCTCCTGGGCAAGATCCTCAATCTTCGTATCATGCTCGTCCTTTGTCAGGTAAATATATTATAGTTTAAAGTGTTTCTAATTAAAGTTTACATATCCAATGATTCTTTTCAACTTGTTTTTTTAGTTATAGTTTTGTTTTACTAAATAAGAAGTGTTGAGACATATTTAGCTATGCTTTTTTTATCTACAGATGATGAAGCTATTCTCATAGCGAGAATTAATCAACTCCATGAAGCCGTAAAGAGGAGGGAGGAAGAGCTTAAGTCCAAAAATGTTGAACTCGAGCATTTGAACTATCAACTCATGATAGTTCAGGAAGAGTTGACCACGATACGAGCTGCCGAAGAGTTCTATCCTCATCTAGTTGCACCTACTGCAAATCGACGTAAGACCTTAATCCTCGACTTGAATGGTCTTTTGGTATTAGTGGGAAGAAACGAGCATGAGTTGATGCCTTCGCGTGAGAGAGGATATGTAATACAAACTACATCGAAGCCATTTATATGGTACGTGGCGAGACGTGGAGTGAAGCAGTTTTTGGAAATCTGTCTAGATAAGTTTCATGTCATCATATGGACTTCTCGGACGATGTTAAACACGGCCACTTTACTACGTGCTATGGAGGATGCTGATTATCTACCTCCTGGAGTGACAAAAGGGAAGGTATGAACTTTTTAGACTTTGAATTTCTTTTCAGATCAACTTATCAATATCTTTGTTGTATTATATGTTATTTGTTTGAGCTAAGATATATATTCTAATGGGGATTTTTTTTCTTTGTAGGTATGTCATGTTTTTGCTCAAGACATGTGTTTCAAATACAAGACGGTGAGAGAAGCTGTCTTTGAGAACCACTTGTACTTGAAAGATTTTGCACAGCTTCATCATCGCAACTTGAGCACGAGAGACGTATTATTGCTGGATGATAGTCCAGTGAAAAACAGTACTAATCATCCTTTTAATGCTATACATCCTCCTCCCTTCTCTCCTTTCACTATGGATAGTGATAGAGAATTGTATCTAGAAGCCACTTTGTTGCCTTGGCTTCTTCGTTGGGGTGTTAGCCAAGAGGCAACACCAGCTTATGTAGAGAGCAGATATTCGCAAGTTTTTGGTCAAGATCCATTTATAGCTCTTAAAAGCTATTGGACCAATATTACCCAGGAGGAGGTAAATATTGTATGGAGATCTGTTCCTCATGGAGTTTGTATGGATCTCTATCCTAAACTTCGATGAGATACATTACTCTTTTTGAGGAAGTCCCTAACTTTACCTTGTAAACAGTTATATTTTGTAATACTTACTTTCTCATGTTAAGCTACACTACTTTAAGATATTGTCCTTCTTTAAGATATTGTCCTTCACTGCTACACTATTTTAAGAGATTGTCCTTTACTGCTAAGCTACACTAGTTTAAGAGATTATCCTGTGAAGGGTTGTTTGAGAGAAAAAAAAGTACACAACAAGAAGAGACCGTGTGTAGGGTTCGATTCGGAGAAGCTGTAGGTGAACATCGGGCGAGGTTAAAAACACGCTACAAAGCGAAACATGCGTTTCTGGAAAAAAATCCAGTATTGATTGGAGCCGAGTACACATCATCGATACTCAGCTCCAAATAGTTCTGAATTCTATTCCATTGTACTCAAATTTGATCATATCGAGAGCACGCTACAAAGAGAAACATGCGTTTCTGAAAAAGAATCTAGTATTGATTGGAGCCGAGTACACATCATCGATACTCGGCTCCAAACAGTTCTGGATTCTATTCCACTGGACTCAAATTTGATGAATATCGGGAGGCAGCCAACTTTCAGCCAGCTTTCAAATTTGAAGATATCTCAAGCTTCTAAACCGGTTGGCTTGGCCGGGAGAAGCAGTACGTGGACATCGAGGTTAGGAGGACGACGAATTCATTCCATGCGGATAAAGAACTTCCATGAGCAGTTTATTTCTTGCACTTCCTGCAAAGTTTATAAAGCGATAAGAGAAATCGCTACAAAGCTACTTACAAATTAAGGGTTCTCGCGTCCATAAGGGTTTCGGCGTCCAGAGGGAACGTCATGTTTCGCTCTCCGCAAAGTGTAGCCTCAGAGGGCGAAACATCATGTTTCGCTCTACGCAAAGTGAACTCAATAACAGAGGGCGAAACATCATGTTTCGCCTCCGACTAATCTTCACGAGACGAAACACTCCATGTTTCGCCTCGTGACAGGACGAAACATCGTGTTTCGCCCTCGGGGTAAACAGAAACTCGGCGAAACAGAGAGTAAACTGTCGAGGCAAAACACTCTCTGTTTCACCTCGTGAGGGCGAAACATCGTGTTTCACCCTGTAACGAGACGAAACACAAATACATCAGAGGGCGAAACATGATGTTTCGCCCTCTGCAAACTCTACCCAACGTCAGGGTAGGCTTGTACATGCGAAACATGTATGTTTCACCTACCGAGTGGGTGAAACATACCCGTTTCGCCTCCCATTGGATAATGTTAACGAGCAATATTACTAGCTTTTTCTCGAAAGCACATGCATGAGTTATGAACACTGTATTGAATTCAAAACTTTATTATAAAACTGATGATCCTTTTACACTTACAACTCTTTCAGTTTCCGTAATGCCTCTACTAATTCTAACAGTTCTTCTTTTTCTTGGCGTCTGAGCTCTATTACAGCATGCAAATCCCGAGCAATACCTTCTAAGCTCTGTTCAGTCTCTTCTGATTTTTCAACCAGTGCCAGCACTCGATAATGTAAGCGTTCTATCTCAACAAGCTCCGCAGTATTGCCCACTGTAGACATTTCACTAAAAAGTGAAGGATAAAATGTCACACTATCCATGGCAGTGGCAAGATCTTCTATAGCATCTTCGAACTCATCTAACTCCTCTACCTCCTGCTCCACATCGAACACGGTAAACCGATTTTGCTTCGAATTCATACCTATTTTGAATCGCCATTTCTTTCTGCAAACAGCATTGAAAATGCTATCTTGTTCATCAGAAGATAATTTCTCGAACTCTTCCGCAGTGATCCCTAATAGTTTCTCTCCAATACTCCACACAATGGCTATAGGTAAAGCTGCTTCTGGACGATCACTTACACTATAATCGATCAATCCTAAATGAAAACGATATTGCCTTTTACTTCCCCTCTAACCACAAGCATGCCAAGCCTTCCTACTATCAGATTGCGAGTGATTGAAATATAACACCTTCCTTGCCGAGCTTGACGAGATTTGTGTCTGTTCTGTCACTTGCTTGAAACACCCTGGAAAATTACAAGCAACGTTGTCGTGTTGTGAGACGTCCCACATGTGAATCCAGTGAAGAACGGATGTTGTGTTTTCTTTGTGTTCGGTGAACCTTTTGTGTAGTTCGCATGAGAGAGTATTAGGTGTCACGTTCACAGAGATCTGGATGTGAGATCGCACGATAACAAGATGTGCCGACTCAATGATCCGTGAATGTCGCGTGAATGGCTCTTGTTGTCAAACATAGGTATAAGATAGTGGGTTGGGGGTTTGGGAGGCATTCTTCTTTGGGGGTAGTTTTCATGAGTGTGTCTTAGTGTCTTACGTGATAAGAAGGAGCGGCAAGAGTTGTATTCATGGATGGAGGACTGAATCGAGTTCCAAATCTGCCATTTCCGAACCCGTTTCATATCAAGCTTCACTTGATCCATCGCGATCACTTTCGACAGTGGTTCGTCGCCTACTTTGGAGAAGAGTTCATGGGGAGGATGATGGACTCGCCTACTCCGGTGATCTTACCAATCGTCACGTATGGAGAGGACTGGGACTTGACAGTGTACATCTTACTTTGACGAGGGCCAATGGACCTAAATTATCCAGCCAACATCCCTTTCAACGTCTGGGTGGATGTTCGATGTCACTGTCGGCGGAAGATCAATCATCGTGCGTGGATCGCAAGGAACTTTGGGGAGGAGTACTGTAATCAAGTGATGGCTTCTCCATTTCCTTTTGTAGTACCTTTCATCGTAAATCGGTTCCAGGTCGTCATCTTGACCTTGTACTGAATCTTGAGTATTGAGTACGATCTCTATAGTTCGACGAATGTAATTAACCTAAGGTTGGGACCGATGTCTTGAAGGCATGAGAGGATAGTAAGGTTATAGTTGTTTTAGGGTACCAAGTAGAGGACAAAAGAGGTTTTCAGATCTGTTTTCTTATTGGTCCATTTTCGATCAATCAACGCCATTCCAGATCTGCAGACGGCTTTAGGGTTTTGGAGGTCTTCCCGAGGGTCATTTGAGGAGTGAGTGGTCTTGTTGGAAATCTCTCGAGACGGGCTACACTCTGGAGACAAAGATCAGGCGATTTGGAATTCTGAGGAGAGAGTGATGGACGTTGAAAGTCAGGGGGGTCAAATCGGTACCCCGAGCCACGTTTTGGAGTGATCCGGGAGTTTGAGAGGTGATCTTTAGGAGCTGTCAAGGGGATCAAGTAGTTCACTCCGTGCTGGTTGTATTGATGTAAAACAATCCTATATTTGGGTTGGATTTGCTCCTGAAATGATCAATTGAAGTTGGCTGTTACAGTTGAGAGGTATGAGAAAGCCCGCTTTCTTTGGATTCAAAGCTTGAGTTGCTCCGTGCACATGGGATTGGATCTCTGAGTGAAACTTTCCAGCATGAGAGTGTGCCCTATCAGCTAGTCACATGTGAAATTTCAGTTCAATTGGGTAAGAGAATGTGTGGAGATCTAGGATTTTGGCCATCGAGATCTGTAAAGCTCAGAAGTTAGCACAGGCGGGTGGCTTGATTCATCACGGACAGTTGGGGGTCAGATCTGAGACTGAAATTTCATACAGTAGTAGAGAAGGGTCAGAGGGGGTGTCCTGTGAGATTTGAGCCTGATTGGATAATCGAGGTGAAGGCACGAGATTGTCAAAGTTCAGTTTGCAGCGGGGCGAGAAAGACGTAGAGAGATTTTGCTTAAATCTCTTGGTTGGAGTTGAACAGAAATGACTTGAAGATGGGAGGTGTGCTTCTTGGAGGTGTCGTGTGGATGACAAGGAGGCTGTATTGTGAGATTGGTACGGCGATCACGTTCAGTGGAGGTGCCACGTCTTGCTGAAGCTGAGGTACCGTTATCCTCGGTATCACGCCCCGAGTTTCTAGCTGTTTTGCTGCCGATATGTCTTGTATCGTTGGGAAGCTTGTGTAGTAGGTGGTCCTTGCTGTGGACATCTTCTTGAGCAAACTCGTATCAGCAAACAATAGAAGGTCAGAGTCTACAATTAGGTAGTTTGTCGAGAAGAAGTAGTGAAGCGGATGTGGATGAGAGATTGTATGAAGAGTGCTTGGGATCTAAAGCAGACACGTACCGTGTATGAGACTTACCTTTATCTAGAATGGAATCGAGCTCCGAGTCATTTGTGTGATGCACATGTGCTACACTTGGGTCGAGTTAGCTCGCTAGTAACCTACAAAAAAGACTGATAGATTAGATATTGAGAGCATAAGTTTTCATCGATTAGGTCGTAGATCCAGTTGTATCTCTCTACAGCCAGATACCTCGTGTATTCCCAGACCATATTTCACGCCCTACGACAACGTACGATATAGAACTCCACTTTCGATTTTTGATTATGCGCTAAATAGAAGCTACCACCCACATGGAAGGCATATTATTTATGCACTCTTCAAGTTCTGCCAAGGAACACATTTTGGAGTTCTGTCACCTCTACTCAGGCTCTGCGGACTTCGATTCAACACGCTCGAGCTCTCCCATCTTCGATTCAAGGCGCTTATGCTCTTCCACATTCGATTCAACGCGCTCAAGCTCTCCCGCTTTTGTAACACGACGTTTCTGTAAGCTCTACCGCTTTTGTAACACGACTTGAGTTCTCAACAATATGAAACAAGCTTCATTCAAAACTTCTATTCCCGCATCTTCATCGCGTGGCCGCGTCTTCGTCCCCTGAAACGTACATAATGTACTCAAATTTCTGACGATGAGCTGTACTCTGACATGGCTCTCGCGTCATCGTGGTGTGGTTGATATCATCCTAGCTGTACTCTGACATGGCACAGTTAAATAGAACTGTCGTGGAGATGACAAGAAGACTTCTCATTGAGCAAGATGTTCCCAAAGATCTTTGGGATGAAGCTGTGAATACTGCGGTTTACCTTCTGAACAGAAATGCAACAAATGTTGTTCATAACAAAACTCCATTCGAAGCCTTCACATGGAAGAAACCAGACCTCTCACCTATGAATTTTTGGTTGTAAAGCATATGCTAGAACTCCTCAAAAATTGCTCCAAAAGTTTGATGATAGATCTCAGATCTGTACATTCATAAGATATCCAGCAAGAGAAAAAGGATATAGACTTTTGAGTGCTGCAAGAAAGGTCATTATCAGTAGAGATGTAGTATTTTTAGAGGTCCTTCCATCTTGAATTTCATAGCATTATCTTTCTGATCTGTCACATCTCTCAATCCAAACACCTACTTCAGAGAATCATGGAGAAGAAGCTCAGCAAAAACCACCACCTACACAAGTTGAAGTTACTGATTCAGGTCCAACTACAGCAGATTCACCTTTGATACACTAGACTACTCCAGATTCGAATTAGCTGCTCAACCAAGGAGACCCATCAGGATAAAGAAGGTTCCTGCAAGGCTAGAGGATTATATTCTCATGGTGATGAAGAAGGTATTTCATTCGAGGAGGCTTTCAGTAAAGATCAATTGAGACATGCAATGGAGGGAGAATATGATGCATTACTTTTTTAACCTGGAGCCTAGTACCTCTTCCATCCAACAAGAAAGCACTTGGCTGTAAGTGGGTTTATAAGATCAAGAGACATGCGGATGAATCTATTGAAAGATACAAGGCTCGTCTTGTTGCAAAAGACTACTTGCAGACTGCAGGAGAGGATTTTCAAAAGATCTTCACACCTGTGGTAAAACTCAACTCCATTCGAGTTCTTTGTGCCCTTGCAAAACTGCATGGTGAGAAATGTCTACAAATGGATGTCAAGAATGCATTTCTTAATGAGATTCTTCAAGAAGATATCTACTTGCAGCAATATCTTGCACCTACTGCCTTGTTGCGGCAGTAAAAGCTCTTGCTCAGTAGGTCATAAAATTTACACCGCTAACCTGCAAACCACAATCACAAGTTAGCGTCCATGCACCACTTACCTTAACTTTGTTTGGTCCGGATCAGAACCAGACCGTCTCCTTAATCATCAAGCTCAGCATTCCCTAAGTCCCAACCTAGACCCGTGTCGGTCCCAAGCATGAGCAAGTCACAAGATGACTTGGGACCGACTTCCCATAAAGTCCAGGGTCCTAAACGGTACCTCCAGCACACCTAACGGCCCAACCGTCCATGATGTCCGTCTGGATCTAGACTCCCGAACGGTGGTCTAACCCGCCGACTCGTTCCCTAGTCTTGCTCCAGCCCTTACATCGTTCCTAAGTCCAGACGTCCAAGTCTGGATCGGAACGTGCTTTGGAACCGGCCCAGCCATCACCTCATGTCCCTAGAGTCCGTCCGCCAAACCCTGGGGTCGGGTGACTCGTCTTGGTCCACCCAGGCATCGAGCCCCCTCTCATATATACTTCTGGAGATCGGCGGCTCCGCCCTCCTCTTTGATCCCTGAAAATTATACCACAACCCGATCTTGGTTCGGTCATAATTCTCAATTCGGAGGTCAGTTCGAGGAGTTCTACATATCACTAGAAAGCTCTCGCCGAGACCTTTCCAATGTGGTTTGCAGGTTAGCGGTATAAATTTCGTGACCTACTGAGCAAGAGCTTCCGCTGACGCAACAAGGCAGTAGGTGCGTGATAAGCAACCACCTCGATTTGTTCGTAAAGGTGGTGAACAATTAATGTGCAAGCTACATAAGGCACTGTATGACCTCAAACAAGCTCTAAGAGCTTGGTACACAAGAATTGACACCTTTTTGAAGCACCAAGACTTCTCTTCTACTAGAGGTGATCCAAACTTCTATGTTTTGATTACTTCTCAAGGTATTGTGTTATTACTACTGTACGTGGATGACCTGATAATATCCGGAATTAATCAAGGAAGAGTATTCGGAAGTTCAACAAGCTTTACTGTAAGAGTTTGATATGTAGGATCTAGGACTTCTCAACTTTTGTCTCGAAGTTCGGTTTTTGGAAGACAACGACATGTTATAATTCACTCAAGCAAGATACACAGAAAATATACTTCAGGATTTTCAGCTGGAGAAGTGCAAGCTTGTGGCTACTCCTAGTTATCTCGAAGGAGTGGCAATGTTCTTTTGTTGATAACGAGCGTGCAGATGCAACAAAATTCAGGAAGCTGATCGAGAAGTTGATTTACTTGGTTGTCACTACTACATCAGATATCTCGTATGCGGTCAGCAAACTCAATCAGAATATAGAGTTTCTCACAATAATGCATATGAGAGCAGCAAAGAGAGTTTTGTTTTACCTCAAGAGAACTATCAGTTATGGGCTCGGATATAGCTGAGATAAGTCACTTGCACTTGTTGGATTTACAAATGTTGATTGGGCAGACGATTCTTCATATAGTAAATCAATGTCCGGATTTACATTTATGCTTGGAGGAGGTGTCATCACTTGGCAGTGTAAAAAGCAGCCAACTACTGCTTTATACTCCTTTGAAGCAGAATATCATAGTCTGTGTAATGCAACACAAGAGACCATTTGGCTAAGATGGATGTTGGAGGATGTAGGTGTGACATTCCAACGATAATATGGACTGATAGCATAAGTGCAATAGCATTGACGAAAAATCTAGTGCACCATGCTAGAACAAAGCACACTGAAGTGCAAGTCCATTTCATTAGGGAAAAAATAATCTCAAGAGATGTTGTTACTCAATAGATAACAATTGTGACCGTACTGCTGATATATTCACCAAGCTTTTGTCTTCAGACATGTTTCAAAAATTAAGACTTGAACTTGGTGTATATTCAGTACCATTGACATTAAGAGGGGATGTTAAAGATAATGTCTAGGTTCAGACTTCAGTCATCTCTACAGTCACCTCTAATATATTAACTTCAGTCACATCTCTCTACGACTAATGACTAACTAGTGACTGATCTCTTGTCTATATGTTAGAGTATATAACAACCCTCCTCTTGAGAGATGATGAGTGGACTGATCCCTTTACTGATATCTCTTCTACAGGAGAGAGTATTCATTTCGTTTGGTTCTCTAACAAATACATAGCTGGGCAATGTTATGACAACCGTGACACCTTATTTCATTCGTTTCGCTGCATCTAAAAGAAGTATAAATTATGATTTCTTTTAGAACTAAATTTTTTTGTTGAGAAAACCAATCAAGTGAACAAAAGCTATAACCAACTAGAAACAAGAATTTTCTCACGGTTGTTCTTTTGTTCACATTTTGCAAAGTGCGGTGGGTATGCATGTTCAATGCATTGAGAAGTATGTATATTCACTCTCTCCATCTTCAGATGAGAAGGATTAGATAAGAAACTACTATCCAAAATACATTTAATCACAAGGTCTCACGCCTGTAGTATCAAAAGCGTATTTCTGTACATTTGCCTTAAGGATTATGCAACTTATGTTTGGATTCCCAACTATCTCTTCCTTTAACATTTACTACTTACCAAAAGTTATGAATTTTCACATTCTAGAATTTATACTTAGCAGAAATATATGTTTTGACAATATTAAGCAAAATAATTCTTCTTATGAAATAAGGCATACGAAATAACAAAGGAAAAAGCACAAAATACTCCTTCCAAAATATTTAGATCTATTCTGACCAAGTCCTCTTCTACATGTTGGTCTCGCACGCAGTGCACTTAGGATGCATATTAAACGTTTCAAACTTCTTTGCATATTCACTCTCCCAAGTTCAGAAGAGAGGACTATGCAAAAAAAATTTAATTTATGTCCTAATATTTTTTCTTGGAAAGATTAGACTATAAATTAAAGTTTAGAAATTTAAAATGTTTTTATTCGTGAGAAGCACATGTCTTAATACCAAAGAAAGGTTCTGTCCATGTGAGTTACTTATGGATTGCGTGTAAATCAAGTCACCATGTGTAATCAAGTTTACCAAGGAGTTCTAAGGAGTTCTAATTTTAGTATTTAACATATTAAATTCAATAAAGTAAATTTAGAAAACTTTATCACAAGTCACAATTTGCAAACCCAGTCGAGTACCACTTTGCTGTGTAACTCTGTGCTTAGTAAACTATATTTTTTGTTAAATTTTTTGAAGACTATTGTCAACTAATTTTCCATGAATATTTTATGATATTTTAAACATTTGTCTTTTTCTTCCTTTCACTTAGAGGTGCACTTTGGATGCATATTAGATGTCTTCTGTAGATGTTCTATATAGAAGCATATTTTGAAATGACAGATAGACTGTTTAAGCCCAAAATTGAGCTTAATACATTCATATTCATGCAACATACTAAATCACTGCTTTGAATCAAATCTCTTTTGTAAACTCAATTCTCACTTAACGAAGAAGAACTCCAGATTACAACAGAAAATCTTTCTAGGCTATCTGGAAAACGTGATCTGCATCTAGAATCAGCCGAGTCCAGTTTGATACCGCATTCACGTCTAGTGGTCGTGGTAAAATGAAACTCTACAGTGATGTTACAGTTTCACAAATCAATGTTCTTTTTCTCATGTGAGCGTTGTCGTGTCGTGGACCGGCTCCTACCTGAAATTTAAACTTCGATGTTTGTCACTCCAAAGTCACTCATGAGAAGACAAGCTAGGCCCCAGCTTACGGGTTTTTGGCACCATTTCGGATCTTTGTTTTCATCGCATCAGTGGATAGAGCTCCTTGTCAGCATTCCATAGGCACTTTGTCTACTTCATTTGGACGCCTAGTGGAGAAGTTACAGGACTCGAAAGATGGAGAAAACAAGCTAGACCCCAGCTTACGGGCTTTTGGCACCATTTCGGATCTTCTTTTTCATTGCATCAGTGGATAGAGCTCCCTGTCAGCATTCCATAGACACTTTGTCTACTTCGTTTGGACGCCTAGTGGGGAAGTTACAGGACTCGAAAGATGGAGAAAACAAGCTAGACCCCAGCTTGCGGGCTTTTGGTACAACTTCGGATCTTCACTTTTATCGCATAGATGGATAGAGCTCACTGTCAGCTTTCCAGGGGCATCTTGTTTACTTCGTTTGGACATCCAGAGAAGAAGTTATGCGATTCGAAAGAAGGTAAAATCAAGCTAGGCCCCTGGTTACTTGCTGACTGGGTATTTAGGGCTTCAGACGTTATATCAAAGACGCAAGGGGCCTGCTTCTTATAATTCAGGATTGAGGGTTGAACTTCGTACGTACAGACTGTAACAAGGGGGGTGCTTAAGGAGCTAGCTTGCGTCTGTGACCTGTCAACAGACGGTTCGGGAGATTTAGGAGTCCAATGCAAGCGCGCAAGGCGTCGTTGGGTTCAGATCTGTGCAAGCTACGCACTGGTTCAAACGGTTTGGGAAGAGACGGATCGGGGAGTGTGTACTGAGGGAAATTGAGACGCAGGAAGTAGATTTGAGATTTTCAGTTACCTGTGAAGGAGAGTTGGACCGTTCGGACCGTTCTGGAGTCCAAACTTGCTGTCCTTGGATCCAACGGGATCAGAACACCGAGTTCTACAGGAAATTGAAGACGATACCAGTTTTCATCGGACGGTTTGGAAGTTCTGAGTGAAATTGGCTCGCAGGGAAGCGCTTACATCAGATTTTCGTTCACCTACGACCTGAGGTTGGACTGTTCTTCGCGATCGGTGAGCCAAGCTCTTTGTTCTTGGTGCCTACGCGATCAGGGAGTCTTCATCTACTCATGGGAGAAGACCGTGTGCGGATTGGATTGTTGGTTTGGGTGTGGTGAGCAAGTTTGAGCCGCAGGGAGCTGATTTACGTCAGTTTTTTGCAATCTGCGACCAAATTTCTCGAGTGGTTTTGCAAAGGGAACTCCAAACGACTTGTTTGGAGTCTTGTTGGGTTCAAGGTAGCTAGATCTACCTACCAGAGAAAACGGATATCAGTTTAGGCGATCCGTTTGTGCGTGGTGTGCGGTTTTAAGCCGCAAGGAGCAGTTTTTGAAAGTTCGGTCACCTGCGACCGAAAATCGGCGATATCTCGGCTGTTGGGAGTCGGATCTGAAGGTTTCTTGGGTTAACGGAGTCAGCGGAGGAGACCCTATCGACATCTGAAGTCCGTTCAGCGAAAAGAGGAAGTCCACAGATAGGCCTTTTTCGGTTTCTTCGCTACGGGTTTTGCTCTTTTGAGTTCGTTAGAATTCTGGTTGGTTGTATACAGCTTGTGGTAGCTAGCTTTAGCTAAGAGCTTATACATGGATGTGGTTTGGACTTGGGTTTGGATCTTGTGATACTGCTGTGGCTCTGTTTGTTAGCAAAGAGAAGTTTCTCTTGCTTTGAGCTACGCTTCGGCGATTTCGGGCTAGGGTTGCGATTCAGGGGTTGTTTTTAAGGGCTTTGAAGCAGGTTACAGACCGCTCTGGTCTGCTTTTCAGTTCTGTGCTCTTAGAAGAAAGAACCAGCAGTGTACATACGTTTGGAGTGTATATATCACAGCGTTTCGTTTTCGTGATTGTTTTTCTCTGTCTTGTCTCTGTTTCAGCACACAACATCTCCACAGCCAGGAACCTCGCGTTTTCCTGGACATCCTTCACGCAAAACGTCCGACGCGACATAGGTGGTGAACTCGACGTGAAGGTCCGGGGTGGAGATATTGGTGTGTCAGAACTGGACAGAAGAGATCAGCAATCATGAACGAAGATGAAGATGGGTACGGTTGTTCGGGAGGATGCTGTGGACCTGGGATGATGGATTTGTAGACGGTTGGGATCATGGGAAGATGGGAGGATGGGACGAGCCATGACTATGGACGGGATGGACGGATCTGAAGGTATACCAGGGATGCAGTTGGATGCAGCAACTGCACGATTGTTTCAAGCGTTCACTTTGTTTATGCGACAAGAGCAAGAGAACCAACAAAAAGAGGCTTTGGGGAAGAAGGCGCTTGGGAGG
Source organism: Asterella californica (assembly GCA_036924285.1). Classification (NCBI taxonomy): domain Eukaryota; kingdom Viridiplantae; phylum Streptophyta; class Marchantiopsida; order Marchantiales; family Aytoniaceae; genus Asterella; species Asterella californica. Next base: position 23,685,507 of record JAYKYS010000006.1, on the reverse strand, counting down.
GTGATCGACAAGCTCGATCTATTTGATGGGAGAGACATCTCAGACTACTTGAGATGTTACAAGATGGAGATGAATTTGGATCAAGTACCGGAGAAGGAGATGATCGAGACATTCGAACTCGCTGCGGTGCCTGAGATAAGAGAGCATGTGAAGGGTCTAACAAAGCGTTTTGGGAGGAACTGGGATACATTTTCACATGCGTTGATGGAGGAGTATTTCTTGGGAAACTCAGATCGAGTAACCAAGAAATTATTTCTGGAATGGGTTAACGGATCCAGCAAGGGTTTACAGCCTGCAGAGTTGTTAAAGGAGTTCGAGAGACAATTCTCTCAACTACCTCGGGTGGATAAGTTAACCTTGGAGAGTTACAAGACGGAGCTGTAAACCCTCCGCGGTCCTAACGATCAACTACCCCCCGATCTCTTAACCTCCACGATCGTCATCCACGAATCTGCAACTGTCGGGCCTGTCTCTCACTCAGGGGTCACCTCTGATGGCTTTGATGGAAGCACACCATGAATCTTGAAGGGAAAAATGCTAAGTTCACTCTCATTCATACACCCACAAACTTATCAACTAAAATCTCCATAATCTCATCCACTAAAATCCTCCATTCTAACGACGTCTCTCAAGTTCTCACATGCTAAAAATGTCCCACACTCTCTATATTACTCAAGTTGTCATTACGACAATGTGAAAACAAGGATGAGGAGCTCTTCTCTACTCCTCTATTTATACATTCTAGGTTTTTACTTTGGTACCCTCGGTAACTCAGCCGTAACTACTTTTACCGGGTTTTACTAAGATATTACTTAAGGTAAAAGCATTGATCACATGGGCTTTTTACCTTTTCACATGGGCTTATTCCTTCAAAGTCAACAACTTCTAGAAGGATTCTGGAATATTCTCAAGGAATCTCAAATTTCCACCCCCCCTCTACACTAGGACCCACTAAAAAGGAAACATGTGGAATCTCTTCTTGTTTTTAATGCCCACAAAGTCCACAACTTTAATCCAACCACTAATATCAAGTCAAAAAGGAGATAAGAGATACTTTCCACCTCCTTTCTACCTTTTAGACAAGATGACAAGATAGTAGTGCTCACTCTTTAGCAAATATCTGAATTCTGCCAAAAGTACAGCTAAGTTTAACCATAACTAACTTTTAGCTAGTCATGACTAACTTGATACCTCCTAAAAGTACTTTGGCAGCAAATAAACATTCTCAACCCTTAGTTATAACTAAACACCTTACTAATTGACAAACTTCCTATGTGTAACATAGGTCGTTACATTTTACCCCCGGACTAAATTTTCGCTCCGTCCTCGGAGTGAAGAGAGAACTTTCGTTGATGAAACAACTTCAACTTGTCATGATTTACCCGATCGAATCTCCTTCCTCCCAGCTCCTGAAGGTCATATGTGAAGTTGCTCCACACCTTATCTACAACAAAAGGACCAAAATATCTCGGAAGAAACTTCTTCCTAGCCCTCTTGAATCTGATAGCATCATACAACATAACCCAATCTCCGACTTGAAAAGGTTTTACCTCCCTCTTGCCCAACCTTTTGTCGTAACTCTTCTTTTGATACGCTTGAGCTCGTTCCATCCGGATCATCGCTATCGCTCGGGTCTCTTCCAACTCCATGAGTTGCTCCCTTCTTGATCTGACCACGTCTTCTCCTCTCGACCTCTTCAACTTTCGTTGAATAGTTTGAAAAGTATCCAATTCGAATTGGATGGGCAACTTGGACTCCACTCCATAAACCAGTCGAAATGGAGAGTACCCAGTAGAAGTCTTTGTTGTCGTTCGGTACTCCCATAAGATGGCATGTAGCCTCTTATCCCAAGTATGTTTCGCAGTCTCAACACCAGCATCTTTGGCGAGCATCATACAAAGTGTAAGATTGGTCTTCTCCGCAAGACCATTAGCATTTGGCTTGTATGAGGTCGTTACTCGTGCCTTGATAGAAAAGTGTTGTAGCATAGCAGTAGTCATGCTCCCTACAAACTCTCCTCCTCTATCCGAGACCAACTCTAACGGACATCCAAATCTGGTGATGATCCTCTCCCATAAGAATCTACCGACTTCTGTTTCATTGGTCTCTCTCAAAGGTCTAGCCTCTACCCACTTGGTACAATAGTCAGTGGCGACTACAATGTATCTATTTCCTCGAGGTGTCTTATTGAGAGGACCTACAAAGTCAATACCCCACTTCTCAAATGGTCCTAATATTGGAATTGATCTTAACGGAGGTGTTCTAGTAGACTTCAGAGCAAATGCTTGACATACATCGCAAGTTTTGCAATAGTCTAAACACTCCTTGAAAATCCCTCTCCAGTGATAACCCGCATCCAAAATCTTGAAAGCTGTTATCTTACCAGCAAAGTGACCTCCGCAAACAGTGCCATCGTGAAACTCGTGCATCAGCTTGAACGCCTCCTTCTGACCAACTGCTCTCCTTAGTAAGCCATCTGCTCCTTGATGAAATAGAATTCCCTCCACCATGGTGTAAGGTTTGCATCTCTTGATCAACGCGTTACGTTCTCGGGTATGCATACCTTCCGGAAAAGAGCCATCTGCAAGGAAACTCCAGATTTCCTTATACTCGTCCGGTATCTCCTCAATGCTTGTGATGGTCATCAGATGCTCGTCTGGAAACGAATCGTCAAATGGTTCTTCTCCCTCATCATCATAAGCCCTCGACAAAAGATCAGCATTCGCATGCTTTTTCCCTGGTCTATCTTCGATCACATAATCGTATTCTGTTAGAAGGATCTTCCAACGAGCAATACGACCTTCGGCATTAGGCTTATTAAAGATATACTTTAAAGCCTTGTGATCTGTGACTATGGAAAATTTCCCTCCTAGCAAGTAATGTCGGAATTTCTTCAATCCAAAGATCACCGCTAATCCTTCTCGTTCAGTCACGGAGTAATTCTTCTCCGCTGGAACCATCTGCCTACTAGCATAAGCTATAGGATGATCATGCCCATCTCCATCTAGCTGACTTAATGTACATCCGATTGCTACATTGGAGGCATCCGTATACAGAATAAATGCTTTACTCCACTCAGGTTTAGCAAGTATAGGAGCTGTCACCAATGCCTTTTTCAGCTCCTCAAATGCTTCCTTTGCCTTCTGATCATGCACTATCAAGTCAAAATCAACTCCCTTCTTCATGTACATAGTCAAAGCTATTGCTTTGTTTGAGAAGGAAAAGACAAACCTACGATAATATCCAACCATGCCAAGAAACTGCCTCAACTTTGTCAAGTTGATCGGAAATGGAAGATCCACAATCTTCTTCACCTTTTCAGGATCTACCGCAATCCCATTCTTGGAAATGATGTGCCCTAACAGCAGACCTTCTTCGCAGCCAAAGATGCACTTCTCTGGATTCAGAGAAGCGTTAGCTTGCTCCAACCGCTGCAGAACTTTGATCACATGATCAAAGTGGTCCTCCTTTCTTCCGTACACACAGAAATCATCAATGAAATCACGAACAAACTTTCCTATGAATGGTTCGAACACCTTGTTCATGAACCTCTGAAACGTGGCCGGAGCATTACACAGTCCGAATGGCATCACTCGAAATGCAAATGTTCCCCAAGGAGTAGTGAAAGTAGTCAACTGCTGGTACTCCTGTGCTATCTTGATCTGGTTGTATCCACTATAACCATCACCAAAGCTGTACCACTCATGACCGGCAACTTCCTCCAAAATCTCATCTATAAATGGTAGAGGATAATAGTCCTTCTTGGTAACTGCATTTAGCTTCTTATAGTCTATGCACACTCGCAGCTTACCATTCTTCTTCTTGACAATCACAATGGGTGAAACCCATTCTGAGTTCTCCACCTCATAGATGAAACTCGCCTCCTTCAACTTGTCTATCTCCTCCTTGACCATCATTGCCGTTGTGGGATTGACCCTTCTCTGCTTCTGTCGAACTGGTCTTGCGTGCTCCTCCAATTCGATTCGATGAGTCTCGAGAGTCACCTCCTTCAAATCCTTGTAGCTGAAAGCAAACACATGGATATATTTTCGAAATATATCTAGGAATCTACTTTTCTCCTCTTGAGTGACATTGATACCAAACTTCAAGGTAGAGAGTCTTCTCACAATCTCTGCCTCACTCAACTCTTCTTTGTCAGGATCTTTCTCCACTGCTGGTCGAGGCAACAAGTCAATAGCACTAAGCTGATGTAATGATTCATCTCGACCAAATCCTTCGTCCTCAGACGAGGATTCTTGATCGTAAGAATCGCCGGTATCTACTTCTGAGACACTCTGATCGTCCTCCGTATCAGATTCCCAGTAGTCACTAGTGGGTCTATCAGAGTCAGAAGTCACAACTCCAACACCCGAGAGAGGAACTATCACTCTATGATCTCTAGGCCCAATCCGTAAGTATCCCTTGTGCCACCTATCCGTGGTGCGCACAGCTCTCAACCAAGGCCTACCTAGGAGTAAATCATAACTAGAGTCCTTTAACACTTGAAAGGACATCAATGTTTGAACTCCCATCACAGACACGACCACCTTCTCTAACACGCCAAGAGGTCTTACCCGTTGCTTGTTAGCCATCCCCACGACAATGCTAGCCGGGCGAGTTGGTTCCATCCCCAACTTCTTCATCAATCTCTCCGATATGGCGTTTACAGCCGACCCTCCATCCACCAATACGTCAGAGACGTAGTGACCATTCAACCGGACTTCAATCTTTGAAGCCCTAGTGCATACCTCTGAAGCATGCACATCCACCACACCAACTCCCACAGACTTTGACGTCTTGCTCTTGGGTTTCTTCTTCTTGCTTCTCTTAGAACTCAGTCCTCCTCTGAGTTCCCTTCGTAAGCTGGGATTAAGTGCGATCAGTTGTCCAACAGTGATGTTGGCTTTCTGAGCACCCACATCTTCAACCACATCATATCCCGCTTGGGAAGATGAAATGGTGAAATCCGCCATCCCTAGCTTCCTTCTTGGCTCCCTTGGTGTACTCGAAACATTACTCGAACGAGTGCTTCTACTAGCTGATTCCTCCATGAAAACCGGTTCATCAGAAAATCGAGTTCTTTTCCTTTCTTGAGCTAAAAGCTCCACCGGTGCATGAGAAGAGTTTGAACTCTCTCCTTTCTCGTAGATGGGATCTCGCACGACATCGATAGTAGCCACCCCCTTGTCTCGTCCTTGTGATGGATTTCCTCCACCCACATTCATTCTGACAGCTTCGGCACTTCTTGCTCCGTTGTTAGGACAATTTCGCTGAAAATGAGAACCTCCACACGTCCAACAAGTGATTCCTCCAAAGTTACCTTGGTTGCCTCCAAAGTTACCTTGATTTCCTCGGTTGGGATTGTTGTCGTAACCTCTTTGACCTCCTCCTCCACCTTTGTTCCTCCATTCTCGTAACTGTACCACGTTTATCTTGAGATCCGCAAGAGTGTCAGTGATGCTCTTCAGCTCGGCATGAAAATCAGAGGTGGCAGTAGACATCGTTGTTGGGACAAACGGTCTTGGCACCACCGTTGGAGTAGGAGCTGACGTTGAAGCAATCACCAATTGTGATGGTGCAGGTGCGATCGTTGTGGCTACACCAGGAGTCGGAGTTGACACCAGAGCAGCATGATGAGGTTGGATGATATCTCCTTCATCCAAACTCTCTTCCATATTTGTCGCTATCTTGATGACCTCCGCTTTGGTTGCTGGCTTCTCGTACCTCACTTGGGTTCGAATTGAAGGTCTCAACCCTCCCACCAAGTTCTTGGTCAGCACTGCTCCAATCCCCGCCATCGTTAGTTCCACATTGTCTCCACTCTTCCGTAGGACCGTCCGAAACCGTTGCTCCAACTTATCCACCCTTTCGGCATATTGCCGAACTTTCTCGTCGTCACGTTGCTTCAAATGAGTAAGCTCCACCATGAGCTTCTCATAACTCTCTTCTGGAAGAAATTCTTCGATGAGTGCATTACTCAACGTCTCCCATGTGTCCTCAACTGCACCAGGTGTCTGGCTCTTCACTCGGTCTTCATACCACGTAAGAGCAAAATCTTCTAAAAACTCTGGCAGTAACAACACCCATTCTTCCTTCCTTCTCACGTTGTTTCCGATGCAACCCCTTTTGAAGTCTCGAACAAACGGTTCTACATCTTCATTGTCCTTCCCATGAAACACGGGTAGCTTTCCCATCTTGTAACTACTCTTTCTACTCTTCTAATCGTCGTGCAATAACTACTCGCTAAAAGAGTACGAACATCACCAATTCCATTCGCGAATAATCTACCATAGGTAAAATGAAAGGAAATGGTTGTAACAACACCTCTTGTGCCATCTCTTCTCCCAAGGTAATCATGAGTCTGAGTCGCATCACCGCCTTCTCCACCATTCGAATGACGATCTCCATCACAACTCAACCGAGTCCTCTTTTGAAGTCGACAACTTCTCCGTCTCAGCTCTTTGAGTCTCGTCCAACTTCTCGACTACTGACGTAAGTAGGGCGGCCACATCGACGCACTTGTGTCCTCTTGATAGATCACCCACTCCACAACTTGGACAAGGATCTTCGCCTAGAAGATGAATTGGCGCTGGTGACGATGGACCCACTTGAAGACTTAAATCAGTAAACTCCCGCTTCCCTTTAGCTCTCTCGGTTCTGATTCTAGTTGGACAATTCACTACTTTATGTCCCAACCCTCTACAGAAATAACACCACAAGTCGGTTTCTACTCTTCTCCTCGGAGATTCTACTTGAGGTTTTGTACTAGGGTTCTCAAACTCAACGATAATCTCTTTCGAGCTCTCTCCGACGCTTACTATGACATCTAAACCTTGAGGAAGGTTTCTAAGTCTAACTTTCCAATCTTTTGAATTTCCACTCATGTTGCACCTTCTCAACCATTAAGTGGACAAAATATCATAGAGGAAAATAATTCTACATTACTTTCTTAACTCTTCCGAGCTTTATATTAGAAATCGTGCATTATACATGCTATACACGAAATAAAATCTAATCTACTATTAACTATCAAAGATATGATCCTCCTCACCCTCGTTTGTACTCATCACAACAGACATCTTGAACTCACTCTTGTAAGGATCCAACTCTATTTCACCAGGAGCATTCGTGGCCTCCATAGTGAATGATGCTTTAAACTCGACTTTCTTCAAATCTGTGCCAATTGTCGCGGAAGCTTCTTCGTATAGAGTAAAGAGGGCACCCCAAGTGCTATAGATGCGTGTTCGTAACTCATCTATACTTAACTTGGGCTTCTCCGTCTCTGTTCGAACTCCTAAACGTCTCTTCTTCCACCTCGTCATTCGAACTGGATTCTCCATGACGTATCTTCAAGACCTCCTTGTATGCCGAAACGTATCTCTCTTAGTTGGTAAGAGATCTCTCCAAGATTTTTGTGGTCTCCAGTAGCTCAACCTCCAAGCTACTAAATCATGAAGTTTCAACAGAAACTTCCCTAATCAGAAGAGATGGTGATGACTGTACAAATTTTCAGAGAACTGAAATTTGTATATTTTCACTTCCCTCATGGTTGTCAACCCCCTCCACTTTGAAAAATCCTTTCTCCCTCTTCAGACCTCATCTTCTCATGATTTCTTTTGTCCTGGATAGCTTATCAGCCACTCTAAAACACTGGAAAGTTTCTCAGGAAAATAAAATTCACAGAAAATCTGACACTGACTGTAAACTTTTTCCAGAGAACAGAATTCCTCAACTCTCACGAATAGACCCCCTCAATTTTGAAAAATCATTGCTCCCTCTCTAGACCACCTTTTCCTATGATTTCTTTTGTCTTAGATAGGTTATCAGCCAATCTAAAACACTCGAAAGTTTCACAGGAAAATAAAATTCACAGAAAAGTTGACAGCGACTGTACAAATTTTCCAGAGAGCAGAATTTCTAAACTCACAAATTTCTCTCCTCTAATAACTTTTCTCTCCTCCTTTCTCTACAACTCTTGTTGCACCTTCTTTCAACTCTCCTCAAACCCTTTCTAAGTGAACAAGATGTAAAGAATGACTTCGAACGCGTCATATATCACTACGGGATACACGAAAGGTTCTAACGTTGCTAACATCGCGTTAGCTCTCTCTCCTCCCAACGTTCTCTCCATGTGCTCTCTCATAATCTCCTTTTGTCGAATATAGAACTGAACTCTAAACATCGTTCAACGATCCCTTCAAGTGAGGTCCCGGCAACGGAACCAAAAATGTAAACCCTCCGCGGTCCTAACGATCAACTACCCCCCGATCTCTTAACCTCCACGATCGTCATCCACGAATCTGCAACTGTCGGGCCTGTCTCTCACTCAGGGGTCACCTCTGATGGCTTTGATGGAAGCACACCATGAATCTTGAAGGGAAAAATGCTAAGTTCACTCTCATTCATACACCCACAAACTTATCAACTAAAATCTCCATAATCTCATCCACTAAAATCCTCCATTCTAACGACGTCTCTCAAGTTCTCACATGCTAAAAATGTCCCACACTCTCTATATTACTCAAGTTGTCATTACGACAATGTGAAAACAAGGATGAGGAGCTCTTCTCTACTCCTCTATTTATACATTCTAGGTTTTTACTTTGGTACCCTCGGTAACTCAGCCGTAACTACTTTTACCGGGTTTTACTAAGATATTACTTAAGGTAAAAGCATTGATCACATGGGCTTTTTACCTTTTCACATGGGCTTATTCCTTCAAAGTCAACAACTTCTAGAAGGATTCTGGAATATTCTCAAGGAATCTCAAATTTCCACCCCCCCTCTACACTAGGACCCACTAAAAAGGAAACATGTGGAATCTCTTCTTGTTTTTAATGCCCACAAAGTCCACAACTTTAATCCAACCACTAATATCAAGTCAAAAAGGAGATAAGAGATACTTTCCACCTCCTTTCTACCTTTTAGACAAGATGACAAGATAGTAGTGCTCACTCTTTAGCAAATATCTGAATTCTGCCAAAAGTACAGCTAAGTTTAACCATAACTAACTTTTAGCTAGTCATGACTAACTTGATACCTCCTAAAAGTACTTTGGCAGCAAATAAACATTCTCAACCCTTAGTTATAACTAAACACCTTACTAATTGACAAACTTCCTATGTGTAACATAGGTCGTTACAGAGCTGTTTCTTCAAGCTGCGGATGAACCATGGCAGGAACAGTTGGAGCTACTTCTGGAGGATGGGGATGAAGAAGAAGGATTAACAAGAAATTGGGAGGTTGTGCATGAAGCTGTTGAGCTTCTTGTCCGGAGGCAGACAAGGGGAAGGGTTACAAGGTTGGCACCTGCAGCGTTGACTACCACACCAGTTCAGGTAGTATCTGAGGTTCAACCTCCAGTTGTGGTTGTAGAGTAGAAGGATCCAACCATCGAGGACCTACAGCAAAAGATGCAAGATCTGCAAGCTAAGGTTACTAGGTTGGAGGATAACGGATCATCGACTGAGATGGAGCTTGTACCCAAACCAGCTTGGGTACATCAGTGTATGTGGTGTGATGGTACTGACCATCAACGGGACGATTGCATCGACTTTACAGAGTCTTTGCAACCTGAGGTTATTTCTTGGGAGGATGGAAAGGTTGCATTCACAAGTACGGGTACTCTCCTTCAAGCCAACGTTGGTAAAGGAGGGATGAAGAAGATTGTGGATGATTATCTTGCGGCACATGCAGTTGTAGCTGACGAAGCTACAAGTTATGGTGCTAGGGTGGAGGAGATTGAGCATGATCTCCATAGAGATGGTTTGGATGAGCACGAGGATCTAAACGAGCTCAGGTTGGATACTGCATCCACGATGCAGTGCGAGAAAAAGGACCAACAAGATACTTCTTCAGGGAGGCTAGCTCAGGAGGATAGGATTCAACAGGAAACTATTCTTCCTGAACAAGCAATGGAGGGCGATCCTTCACAATCGGAGGAGATGGTTGAGGTGCAGATAGCGGACATGGTTGATCTGGTTGCAGACATACAACAACCAGATATTGGGATGATGAAGATGGATGTGAAGGGAGGTTGGAATGAGCGCATTCGAGATGCCAAGGTTGGGTTCTTATCACCTGAGGTCTTGGATGCAACTACAAGGGAAGTCCATGATGCTTACATCGGCTTAATCAAGGACGGACATGCTGAAGGTGAACGAGAGTGGATGGATGCTCTCGAGGCTACGGGTATAGGATGATGGATAACGAAGGCTTACAGGGGAGAAGCCATTGCTGAAGGTGATTTGGGTTGAGTGAATGATGCTTGGGGGATTGTAAATATTTTCAGGAAGGTTGAGAGGATGATGCTTGGGAGGTTGTGAGGATTTTCAGAAGAAGATATCAGGGAGGATGATGGTTGAGGAAGATACTATTCTACAGCGAGACAATTATGGTTGCGTTTGAGGATTCTGGTTGCAGCGGTGTGGTTCTTTTTTTTCAGAAAACAAAAAAAGAAAAGTTGGATACGTACAATGACATGTACATGCTTGAGGTTGAGGGTTACAGTCAGGATACGAGTGATGATTGACAAGATGGGGGATGTCTACTACGATACTTGGGTTACAAACCTCGACGGTGAGGTTCTACAGGGCGGATGGAAGACAATTCTATGGTATGGTTGGTTATTCTTTCTATGTCTTCGCATATTGACGATGTGTAGATTTAGAGGGGGTGATTGGAAGGGAGGTTCAAGGTGAAAGTCGATGAGCATGGATCTAGGGAGGATCATGGCAGGGTAGCAACTTCAAGATGACGATCGAGTTGCGGACTTGAGGATGAGGTTGGTTACGATGAGAAGTAGGGCGAATGACGAAGTGCGTGCCGGTCCCTCTTTGGTTGGTATCTCTGGTGCATACCGGAGGATGCACAGGTTTGGAGGGGATGGATGTCGTGTCGTGGACCGGCTCCTACCTGAAATTTAAACTTCGATGCTTGTCACTCCAAAGTCACTCATGAGAAGACAAGCTAGGCCCCAGCTTACGAGTTTTTGGCACCATTTCGGATCTTTGTTTTCATCGCATCAATGGATAGAGCTCCTTGTCAGCATTCCATAGGCACTTTGTCTACTTCATTTGGACGCCTAGTGGAGAAGTTACAGGGACTCGAAAGATGGAGAAAACAAGCTAGGCCCCAGCTTACGGGCTTTTGGCACCATTTCGGATCTTCGTTTTCATCGCATCAGTGGATAGAGCTCCCTGTCAGCATTCCATAGACACTTTGTCTACTTCGTTTGGACGCCTAGTGGGGAAGTTACAGGACTCGAAAGATGGAGAAAACAAGCTAGGCCCCAGCTTGCGGGCTTTTGGTACAACTTCGGATCTTCACTTTTATCGCATAGATGGATAGAGCTCACTGTCAGCTTTCCAGGGGCATCTTGTTTACTTCGTTTGGACATCCAGAGAAGAAGTTATGCGATTCGAAAGAAGGTAAACTCAAGCTAGGCCCCTGGTTACTTGCTGACTGGGTATTTAAGGCTTCAGGCGTTATATTAAAGACGCAAGGGGCCTGCTTCTTATAATTCAGGATTGAGGGTTGAACTTCGTACGTAGAGACTGTAATAAGGGGGGTGCTTAAGGAGCTAGCTTGCGCCTGCGACCTGTCAACGGACGGTTCGGGAGATTTAGGAGTCCAATGCAAGCGCACAAGGCGTCGTTGGGTTCAGATCTGTGCAGGCTACGCACTGGTTCAAACGGTTTGGGAAGAGACGGATCGGGGAGTGTGTACTGAGGAAAATTGAGACGCAGGAAGCAGATTTGAGATTTTCAGTTACTTGTGAAGGAGAGTTGGACCGTTCGGGCCGTTCCGGAGTCCAAACTTGTTGTCCTTGGATCCAACGGGATCAAAACACCGAGTTCTACAGGAAATTGAAGACGATACCAGTTTTCATCGGACGGTATGGAAGTTCTGAGTGAAATTGGCTCGCAGGGAAGCGCTTACATCAGATTTTCGTTCACCTACGATCTGAGGTTGAACTGTTCTTCGGGATCGGTGAGTCAAGCTCTTCGTTCTTGGTGCCTACGCGATCAGGGAGTCTTCATCTACTCATGGGAGAAGACCGTGTGCGGATTGGATTGTTGGTTTGGGTGTGGTGAGCAAGTTTGAGCCGCAGGGAGCTGATTTACGTCAGTTTTTTGCAATCTGCGACCAAATTTCTCGAGTGATTTTGCAAAGGGAACTCCAAACGACTTGTTTGGAGTCTTGTTGGGTTCAAGGTAGCTAGATCTACCTACCAGAGAAAACGGATATCAGTTTAGGCGATCCATTTGTGCGTGGTGTGCGGTTTTAAGCCGTAGGGAGCAGTTTTTGAAGGTTCGGTCACCTGCGACCGAAAATCGGCGATATCTCGGCTGTTGGGAGTCGGATCTGAAGGTTTCTTGGGTTAACGGAGTCAGCGGAGGAGACCCTATCGACATCTGAAGTCCGTTCAGCGAAAAGAGGAAGTCCACAGATAGGCCTTTTTCGGTTTCTTCGCTACGGGTTTTGCTCTTTTGAGTTCGTTAGAATTCTGGTTGGTTGTATACAGCTTGTGGTAGCTAGCTTTAGCTAAGAGCTTATACATGGATGTGGTTTGGACTTGGGTTTGGATCTTGTGATACTGCTGTGGCTCTGTTTGTTAGCAAAGAGAAGTTTCTCTTGCTTTGAGCTACGCTTCGGCGATTTCGGGCTAGGGTTGCGATTCAGGGGTTGTTTTTAAGGGCTTTGAAGCAGGTTACAGACCGCTCTGGTCTGCTTTTCAGTTCTGTGCTCTTAGAAGAAAGAACCAGCAGTGTACATACGTTTGGAGTGTATATATCACAGCGTTTCGTTTTCGTGATTGTTTTTCTCTGTCTTGTCTCTGTTTCAGCACACAACATCTCCACAGCCAGGAACCTCGCATTTTCCTGGACATCCTTCACGCAAAACGTCCGACGCGACAGCGTTAATACAAATTTTAAGTGAACTTTGATAACCAATCTGTCATTTTTGATCACGATTGTTCTTGATGATGAACCATGGGATTGCATGGTTAAGCCAACGCAATGAATGAGGATTATTCCTCAACTGTTAGCAGAGTTTTCAAATTGGCATTGATGCTCCTTGTTCCCTCGTTGTACACGTAGTAAGTTGAGAGACTATGCGCATTAGAGATTTGTTCACATTGAGATTTGAGTTGTTGCTGATTGAGAGTTGATGATAGATGAGACAATCGAAGTGAATAGACTTGTGATGAAATCAGTTCTTAATGAGGCGGTCGAGACTAGTTCATATGTGAACTTACAGTCTGTAGTGGATTGACTCGAGAGCGGCGAAGCAAACAAGTCATTTTGATTAAGAGGTGACATCTTATGACATTGAGGTTGGTTTTGTACATACGATGGATGTGAGTCTTGTGGGAAGAAACTTGTTGCAATCGGGACTATTGCACGAAATGTCAAAAAGTATATGGAAGTTTGAGAAGGTGTTTCGACTTGAATAAACTTGTAAATTTATGTAGAATTTGGAAATTATGTAAATTCAGAAATTATGTAAAATTCGAACATGTCTCATTGTGACCTCGACCCGACGTAGAAGTGCCTCACTTAAAGGTTCTTCAGAAATACATGACCCTCCTTCTTCTAGGAGTTAGGATCTCCTGTTTCCTCTACAAACTCATCTGAAATAAATTCTGGATGGTGTGACAACAAGTTAGACAAACTTGGTTGAGCATTTGTAGTAGGTAATGTAATACTGTGATCAAGGATTTAGAGACCAAGGGACTACCTCTTGAGCAAAAAATTCACAACTACTATCAGAACAGTAAAGAAGATATGTGCACCTTCAAAAAGTCAACTCAAACAATGAAACACTTGCATATGTCTGATCATAGCTATGACAAGATGTTGCACAAGAGATAAAAAGAAAGGATATGATGGACATGAACATGTCCACTTGACAATGTTTACGTGATAACTTCTGATGTTGGACATTGTCTGCATGGCATGCTTTGGTCAAATTCTCCTGAACTGCTCTCACCACGATGGTAATGTCCTACCATGAAGGATTTGGTGCAACGTCGTCTCCATATCTGAAATAAGCAAATCTGCAATAACCAAGGTCAGTCAGTCTAATCTAGGCATGTTCAGGGTATATTATAGTCGTGCTTTAGCTTCCTCTAGTGGCTCTCAATGATGTTAGTAGTTTTGGATAATTGAGCAGAGGTTTAGATGCTCGACTGAACAGTTCTCACTTTGAAAGACAATATCATTCTCATCATAGATAGTCCCATATGTGACAAGCTTCTCTGCTATACACCACTCATACATCTCCTTGACTGCTTGGATGTGCAAAGTCTCCGAGTTTTCAATCTCACCTGCAATGTTTGAGATGAGTGGACTTAAGTTGTAATGGCGAGTAAACATAGTCAACAAGAACTTTATAGTCTAAGCATTGGATCCTTGCACAGTACCGCTCTCTACAGAAATAACCCAAGTGGGATCTATTAAAGAAAACAGACTAGCAGCTTCATCTCTAATATAATTAACTTTGGTTTTTCCTACAGCCATGCATTTCACCTCTATTGAAGCTTTAGAGTGTTTCAGACTTAACTATAAATAAAAGCAAAAGTTGATCGTAAAAGAGGTAATTTTTCTAGCATCTTTATCTGGAAGACCAAATACAAGACATAAACTTCAATCTCTGAGACCCTCAAACCACCTTATTAGCACATGTTTGTGATGCTCACTCTCAGATCCATTGGTCTTCTTATCATCACCTAATCTCAGAACAAATAAGACAAAGGTACACCAAACCCCCATATGTTAGCTGTCACTACAAAGAGTTTAAATCGTATCGAGTTTGTCTTAAAGACAACAATCTCTTTCACAAAAGTTACCCGTTCAAAGAAAAGCGTGCAAAAAGTAAAGCATGTAAAACTCTCGGTGTGTTTATACAATACGTGAGTGAACCCTTTGGCACTGAATCTGTTGCTTGTGATTAACACAGATGCACTTTTGACTTGATCGTCAACACCCCGAAGATAGAATATGGATTGTATTTCTGAAATTAGAAATTCATTTGTGCCCTATTTATGCTTCTATCCACCAACATTCGATATACCTCAGGCTTGCAGATGTTAATAGTGGCTATGTCTTCCAAGAAGGTAATAGCAGTAGCAGGGAAAGTTTTCTCCTTGTGAGTGGACCTGGTGTGAACCAGCAAACGTTGACATGTCAATTGCATCACTTTTGACTATGTGTCTATAGTAACATGTACTGCACCCCACTCAAATCTATCTATCTTGCATTTTTCTCTTGCTGTCTTTGTGAACTGCTTGTACACTGTTTTTTCACATTACAGACGTACCAATAATAACCTGACAGAATTTCCAGATCCGGAATAACATGCACATTCATCCATCACTTCAACTACTCACTGGCATTTATCGAGTTCCAAGATGCAAACTCACTCGTGACCTTCTCTTTCCAACAAGAAACTATCGACCTAAACAAGATAATGCTCTCTTCGAGCAGTTCGTCACTGAAACACTCTTTAATAACATCATCCATCTTCGTCAACTCGCAATTCACTGTCACTATAAATGATGCATCCTTCTTCTTCTACCTCTATTGTACTATTATCTCTCCCAGCTACTTTGTTGTAACCATCATTGCAAGTATTGAAGATACATAGATCCATTGATTATTCTCTTTGCGGGCACGAGTGAACTGGACAACAGGCAAATCTGTTGCAGTGATCGCAGTTAGCTTTTTCCATATCGACCATTGCTACTTACTTCACGACTCGGTTATACTAAGCATTCAACGAAGCAAGAGCTCTATCGCAATAAGCTTTCAAGCAAGCATCTAGGACCATTCAACGAAGCAGTGAAGACACAGCCGTACTTGATTCATTCAAAAAATAACATTCACTATTACTGCACATTCATGCTGTAGTATAGCGAAAGGAACAAAACATAAACGAAAAAACTTGAACCGGTTGAATGCAATGTCTGTCTCAAACGTCTTGGTAGTGTGTGTAAACTCGGAATAGGGTCTAGACATCCAGCACATTCGCTTCACATCCTTTGTCTTTCGCATCCATCATGCCTTCTAACTCGTACACTCCTCTTCCACACAGTCAATTTCGACTTGATTGAGTGCACTCAATCGTGAAGATCCTTATGATGGTGCTTAATAGATACATATGCTCACTAATGTCTCTTTTCATGGAAGCTTGTCTCTTGTCTATCGTTCACGGAGGCATTCACGAGATGAAACTTGAACGACTCAGTCTGGTAATGTCAAATTGAAACTGAAGCAGACTGTTCTACTCCACGAATAGGATCACTTAGTGATACACCGTACACACGATCATCACGGTGATATTAAATTGCACCGTGATGTGATTGAAGCAGATTGAAGCAGATTGCTGTGTGAAGGCGCCATCGTTGAGTCGTCATTGTGGTAGGTCGCGAACAGTCTGAACGACGAGGATGAAGCAGACCTCTCTAAAGCAATGAGTGTGCATTCCCTGTACATGTAGCAACGACGAGGACAGTTCCTCTGACGCGAATTGTCTCAGAAGTTCGAACTATGCGCATCAAGAGCCTCGCGTCCCGGAGGCGTGCAAGGCGCGACCTATGAAGGTGAAAAATTTGAAAGACAAAACACACATGAACAAGAAACTGTTTAGCCTTCTCCATGTTTCAGTTCTTCTCTTTTGCATATTCAGTCACGCAGATGGTCTCTAAAAGATTATGTGATGATCCAGTGTTGTGACTTACTTAGTCTAATATACTATCGATCGCTAGCGCGGGGTTGAGATTTCCGTGCTCTTTCCTCGAAATAGGTTTACGACATCCGGCTGTGTTGAGTACCGTGACGCTGTGCCACATTTGTTGAAGAAGGTATGCGCTACGCACAGTACTAGTTAGAGGGCCTCGAATATGATCAACCCGTAACTTCATTTGGAATGGAAAGATCGACTACGAGCTCGAGAAGCAAATGCTTCTTGTACTATATTAAGAGAACCTACTCCAAGATATCTCCCCCAACTCTGGTATATATATATGTGCTAAGGATCCAGCTGCAGAGATATCTCCAGAGTTGTTAATCAGCGGTCTTCTGCAATATTTGAAACGCCGGGTATTCACTCTTAAGGCCGATGGTACAATTCCCGTGCGAGTTTGCAAGTATCCTGGACACAACTGGATAGGTGAACTCTGATTCTTTATATGGCAATACGGATGTGGCCTCCTCTGCTCTTCCATCAATAAAGAGCACCACGTCCATATCTCTGGTGCAGTAATAGTTGTAAGGTTCTTACAAGCGCAGATCCATGTATATATGTCTCCATTTTTTCTCCCGACGGTGAGATGTATAAAACTTGGAAGCTCCAAAACGAATGT
This sequence comes from Asterella californica, assembly GCA_036924285.1. Classification (NCBI taxonomy): domain Eukaryota; kingdom Viridiplantae; phylum Streptophyta; class Marchantiopsida; order Marchantiales; family Aytoniaceae; genus Asterella; species Asterella californica. The sequence continues at coordinate 23,668,139 of JAYKYS010000006.1, read as the reverse complement.
TATTCGCATCTACATGAATCGTTGAAGTAGCTCTTCGCGTTTCAGTATTACTTTTGGATTCTCGCAACAACTCCACTACATAACTCTAGATCTTACTATTCCAATAATCGCAACTCAAGAGAACAGAAACATGTACAGAATATACAGGAAACTTCCAAAGATCTTCTTCTGAAGATCCTTTGCATCTGGAACTGGATACTTCTCCCACTCAATGAAATCCTCTTCACGAAGAGGTCTGAATCCCGGATACTTCTCAAACCCAGTACAATCTTCGTCATGGAGATAGTCCAAGTATGGATTCGTTTCAAACTCAGTAAAATCTGATAGAATACTGTGTGTACCGTAACTATCCTTTAACTAGATATTGTGAAGGGACACAAGGGGAAGACACACTGACTCTCCTTGTATATCAGGAGGCTCACCTGGTCTTCTCACTCTCATTATTCATTTATCAGAGTTTGCCTTTGTCTTGGACTATTCAGCTCTCTCTTGTTCTCTCTCTCACATATTCAGTGTATGCCTTCCAGCTAAGTGTCTTAGTGTAATTTACCTTAGTTTCCTACATGGTATCAGAGCCCGTGTTGTTAGATGATCTGTTAAGATAACATAGGTTCTCTCTAAGCCTTAGACATTACAAATCAGAGCGATCAAGAGACGCTTTGATCGTTGCATGGAGAACGCTCTCCACACAAAAAACCAACACAACGTAAAAAAGGACCAGTTCAACTCCCGCGATCAAGACTGCGCAGAATGACTACATCATTCAACACGAAAAGATGGGCGGTATTTGATGACATCTTCTTCATCTTTTGGAAGTACAAAATAACCCTCCGACTCGATTCGGAAGAAGTACTCGACGTGGTGGATGACACAATCTCACGACCTGGAGCAACAAGTCCCAGCGGAACAGCGACACCAGCTATCGGACCGGACAGCATTGCGGAATGAGACAAGAAGAACAAAAATGCACTAACCGCAATCAACGATTGCTGTACAAACTCAATCGTCAGCCACGTACTTGCTTGCACTACAGCGAATGATGCATGGAGTACTCTGACTGCAAACTTTGTTGGTCAAGATCACGTCACCCGTATGCACCTAAAAGAAAAGTTCAGGCTTCTCATAATGAAACCGAACGATTCAGTGATGATCCACATCAACAACTTCAAGATCCTCGTGCAGCAACTCTCATCGGCTGACGTTATAGTAGACGCACAAGAGCAAATCCTGACACTGATGAGCAAATGCCACCCAACTAACAAACCTTCGTGCATGCAATGTGCACGAATTCAAACCTTTCTTTACAAGATCTGATCTCTTTTCTGATCAAGGAGGAGCTCATGTCTCGAAAAATGTCTGTCGAACCTTCCACTGCCTTGTTCGCTGGACGCCGACAGCAAGGACGAGGACGAAGTAGCAACCAAAGCGGTTGGAATCAACCTCGTCGTTGGCTCCAAGTAGACAATGCCAAATGCTTCAGTTGCGGCTCAACTAGACACCTCTTCAACGAATGTCCCTACCAAACAAGTAGCAGCAACCAGCAACAACAATTCATCAACCAGTAGCAGAACAGCGTTAACCAGCAACAAGACCGAAGATAAAATCAACGAAATCATAATAACCCACGCAACAGCAACCAACATAACAACGCGTGAAGGGTCTTTACGACAATAAAATCTACATGACTAAGCGCATTGTCATGCATGGACAACATATGATACGCCGGTGCAACACATCACATGATCCATGATCGACGTCAATTTGTTACATACATTTCATATTCAGAAGAGCGTCGCCAAAGTGAGATATAGCACCACAGTGTACAGTGAAGGCACCGGGACCATTGAAGTTAAGCTGCTGAATGGCGAACGAATGCTGATCTGTGACATGCTGCAGGTGCCCGCACTACACAAAAGTCTTTTCTCAGCACGTCAATTCGACTCCAAAGGCGGGTGGTGTTTAATAGACAACAGCATTTGCTACTTAGAAGATAAGTACGCCCGAAGCCTCTGCTCATGCCCACTGTCAAATGATTTATAGTGCTTGGCAAATCTGTGTTAGTCATTGAGTAGACATCACTACTGCACATAGCCACGCCCGAGAAAGATACCTTATCACCTTGCTACAGTCCAAGACCACGTATGCGCATCAGAGCTAAACGACGCGGTACTTATCCTCCCAATTATGCGATCACGCACTCACTAGCCAAGCATTCTTACCTCCACTCTCTGCGAGTTCAGCTTAATCCCGCAACCCCCATCGAGCAAAAATGTAGAATGAGAAAAAGATCTACGATCTCTGCAGTCTCTCTCCCTTCGAACCGAAAATTCCTAAAATTCTCTTTGAACCTCTTGGCACACAACTGTCTACAAAGACGCCAGACAGCTGACGCGTGTGCCCTCTCATCTCACAAGAGGACATACGGGCCCAAGCACCACCCTCTGACTCGCGCGCACACGGGTCGAGGGCCCCAAGGTGCGAGGAGACCCTCGATCCACGAACACAAGAATCGAGGTCTCTCATGGACCAAGGACCCTCGAGAGAGGACCACGGACCTCCACGTGCGGTCTGTGAGAGAGGCACGCAACCTCATGCGGGACCGCGTCCTCCGGAGGATATTGAACCTCATGCACGATGGAGTCCCTCAGAGAGGGAGCACGGACCTCCATGCACGGAGAAGTCTCTTAGAGGGCACGGACCTCCATGCGAGGTCACGGCCTCCGAAGAGAACTTGTCAGTTCGGCACCTCGTTGGATCGCACTCTTATGCAGGGACACGTCCTTACGTAGGGAAGCGCCTCCACAAACGATGGACAAAATCTCAACGTTGGACCCTCTACTTTATGAGAGGACACGCGTTTAGCCTCTCCAATTATCTTTGCTCCCGACCCTCCATCTTTTTGTCCTGTAGCCTACACAGTCGTTCTCAGCAACAACGACACACTTTGTCATCGCCGCCTAGTCCACATCAGCTCACAGTATTTAGACCAGCTTTGACGCGAAAACTTGGTCATTGGTCTTAACTTGCACGAAGTACGAGAACCAATCTGCCCAGCATGTCAGCACGGCAAGCAATCACGCATCACATTCCGCATGCAACTACCACCTACGCGACAGAACCTCTTGAATTGGTACATTCAGACATAAGCAGCCAAATTTCTCCTTGCACATATTCCGACTATGAATACTTTTTAAACTTTCATTCATGATTATTCTCGTCACACTGTTGTTCGGCTTTTCCTTTACAAGAGGGATTGTTTTCAAGCTTTCAAAGAATTTCATGTTTTTGCCAAACGGCAAACCGATGACAAGCTGAAAATACTCTGTTTCGACAACGGTGACGACTACTTATCAACAATTTTTGAAGCCTACTGCACTGAGTTTGGCGTCCAGTGCCAACTCATGGTTCCACACACGTCCCAACAAAATGACGTTGCTGAATGAAAAAACCGCACTCTTCTTAATTCTATCAGCACAATGTTGCATGAGTCAGGCTTGTCAAAATCTTACTTGGGAGAAGCTATCAACTGTATCAACTACATCCATAACAGGTGCTCGGCAAAAGCACTACCCCCTAAGCTGACACCATTTGCATTGTGGCACAACCACACGTCTGATATTTCACACCTATGCATTTTTGGATGCACTGCATATTCCTAGGTCCCAGTTGATCTCCGCTCTAAGTTAGATGATCACTCTCATGCTTGCATCTTGCTAGATTATAGTGCACGCAACAAAGCATACCGCCTACAACGCAAATCTGACGGCCATGCTTTCACTTCACGAGACGTCATTTTCGATGAATCTCCCTTTCTTCATGTATCCTCACTTATTCCTCTCGATAATTCTATCCTAACAGAAGAATTTTCTCAGAACATCATTGAGTTTTATAACACCACCCAGTACCTTCTACACAAGCTCCCACTCCAGTTTCAATGGGAGGTCAGCCCCCTCCCTCTTCCGCACCGTCTCCCATTCCTCCTATCACTGGTCCGCTTGTTCCTCCAGTCACACCGTCCAATTCTAGAAGAGGAGGAGGTGATGGAGGAGGCGCGTCAACACCGACTCTGACTGCGAGTTCATCTAGTTCACAGTTGAACAAGAACAGTCTACCTAATGCATTGACAATCCCTCAATCGCCAACGTCACCGACAAGCCATCACAATGATCAGTCCCCGATAGCTGAAAATATAAGTCAGTACCATCCCTATCTCAGGAGGACATCACCAAGCATCCAGCAACGATGGACACCGCAGGAGATCTGACTCCCTAAGACTTCATCAACTGAATCTCCACAAGAGGAGATTCTCTCACCCACAAGTATTCCCGTTCCTCTAGTGTTGAGACAATCAACAAGACAATCAGTGCCTCCAAGGCGTGACCTTGCTGAAGGTTACGAGAACCCCCTTGCTCCTCCAAAACTAAGAAAGCCGAAGAAACAAAAGACCGCATTAATGTAACACTCTCACCAGTCCCTATGGAGCATGTGTCCTATAGAGATGCACTTTCTTCCCCCAATGCAGAACAATGAGAGAAAGTCATACAAGAGGAACTGGAATCACATCAAGCTAATGGAACATGGATGTTCATTGATCTACCACACGGAAGACGTCCCATCACCAACAGGTGGACGTTTAAGCTAAAGTTGAACTCTGATGGTTCCATCTTTCGATACAAAGCACGTCTAGTGGCTCATGGGTTCACTCTAATCTACGACCTTGACTACATCGTCACCTTTTTCTCAGTGGTAAGAGTTCAATCCGTACGTTTGATTCTAGCTATATCTGCACAGTATAATCTACATGTGCACCAGATGGACGTTAAGATAGCTTTCTTAAAGGAACACTAAACGAGGAGATATACATGAATGTTCTGAAAGGAGTCACTATCTCGATAAAGGACAAGGGTGCAGATTACTACGCACACTATACGGATTAAAACAGTCCTCACAAGAATGGTATCTAATATTCGATGGTTTTCTCATATCCCTCGAGTTTACCAAGTCTGGTGCCGATGAGAATGTTTACTATTTACATCAAGGCAACCAATTCATGATTTTGACCCTGTATGTTGATGATGCCATCATAGCAAGCAATAGCATGGAGTTGATGATCAAAATAAAAAGACAACTCAGTTCTCGATTTCAAATGAGAGACATTGGAGAAGTACACCATTGTTTGAGCATAGAGATAAACAAGGACAGGTCAGTAGGATGGATAAGACTCAGTCAATCTCTATACCTCACCCAAAAGCTATTTTAATTCTGTCTGGAGAACTGTAAGCCTGTTAACACTCTCATGACTCCAAGTGAAAAACTTCTTGCTCATGATCCTCCCACCAATGAGAAAGAGACGGCTTTATGCGCCAACTATCCATATCAAAGCGCAGCCGGATCCATCAACTAGGCAGCTGTATGTACAAGGTCAGACTTATCATATACCATAAGCTCGTTATCTCAACATATGGCAAGTCTTGGCCCAACTCACATCACTGCAATGAAGAGAGCTTTCAGATACATCAAGGGTATTTTAGACTATCATCTCGAGTACAGATACTCTCTTACTCCAGATATTCGGATATTGTGATGCTGACTGGGGAGGTGATGTTGAATCACGACATTCCACTTCTGGAAATTGTTTCTACCTAAGGAGCGATCAGTTGGTCATCCAAGCGACAGCAATCTGTGGCGTTATCAAGTACGGAAGCTGAGTACGTAGCGTTAAGTACATGTTCTTCAGAAGCGATTTGGCTACGATAACTATTCACGGATATTGGACTGAAGGATGAACAGCCAACAATCTTATTTTGTGATAATCAAAGTGCTATTGCCCTAGTTGACACGAATAAATTTCATGATAGGACAAAGCATATAGATATCCATCATCACTTCATAAAGGATCAAGTCACTCTCAAAACAGTGTTAGTTCAGTATTGCTCAACGGCTGATATGATAGTTGATATTCTTATTAAGAGTTTACCAGCTCTTAAAGTAGAATATTTATTACCGAAACTCATATTGTTAAAGACTAGACACTGAGTGAGAGTGATAGAATATTGCGTGAACAATAACTATTCTTGAACTAGATATTATGAAGGGATACAAGGGGAAGACACCCCTCGACTCTTTACTGACTCTCCTTGTATATCAAGAGGAACCACTTGGTTTTCTCATTATCATTATTCATTTATCAGAGTTTGTCTTTGGCTTGGACTATTCAGCTCTCTCTCTTTCTGTCTTTCACACATTCAGTGTATTCCTTCCAGCTAAGTGTCTTAGTGTAAGTTACTTTAGTTTCCTACAAAATCCTCTTCTCTAAGATCTTCTGATTAATCTGGAGAACATCTTAAACTCAGTAAAATCCTCTTGGTGAAGATCGTCTGAGTATGGATTCATTTGACACTCAATAGAATCCTCGAGCTCCTCATGCATCTATATATATATATGCAAATTCTCAATCTGGATACACAACTAGGTGTCTAAATCTGAATTCACTTCGACCTCAATAACAAACTGATTCAAATTATGTTCGTCGACGATATGCATCTGAACTTGAATCCATCTCTGAATCTGGATCTACCTCGATCTGAGTCAAATCGTCATGTACATGTAAATCGTCTAAATTTCCAGGATACATCTCAAACTGTTCACGTCGGTCTCGTTAACTAATACATGTGTCTCGCGCTCTAATCACAAGGCACTCTAGGATGATGTCTACATAAAACCCCGTGTATTATACGGAAAGTTATATTTTTACCTAACATACATTACCATTCCTAGATTATTAACCCATGTTGTTATTTTTCTATATACATACTTGATTACCTAGATTATCGTTTGGAGTTTTAGAAATCCCGATTGTGATAGTTACAATCCTAGATACTGGTTTTGAGTTTTAGATATCTCGATATGTAAAAGATATTATGGTAAGAAAAATGAAAGAACAAAAGAAATCCCGATATTTGAATGATATAATGGTAAGAGATATGATAGAGCTTTATAACTCCCTATGTATGAATACGATTATGATAGGAAAATGATTGGATTATAATTTCGTGTTTTGATATCGCTACCTAAAGGAAATGATTTTGGACACCTGTTGATGTTTTCTTATATTCTTTGTACTTATTTTATTTTAGGATTTATGTAGAAAAAGACATCATTACTGAGATGAGAAAATTAAAAAAATTACGAAAGAAAACTGCATACAAAACTCGATGTACGCGACGTGAATCGATCTCCGGAGCTTAATTTGCTAGATACGTTTTACTTAACCTTTAATGTTACTGTGTTAAACTCAACATATTCACTTAACTCGAATCCTCCACAAAGGTCCACACGTGTCGTCTCTCCAGTGAGTGTCATTGTAGGACACATAAACAGCAGGATAGAGTAATCTAGTCGAGACATTTTCACAAACCAAATCACGTCCCAGTCCGGTTCCCCTGTGTTGAGATCAGGGAACTGTAAGCACTCATAAGACAAGGCAGCCATAGCCTAAGCCTGAATTGAAGAGAGGTGGAGAGAGTCTTAAAATCATACAAGAGAATGAGTCGAGGGTCATCAGTACCTCTTTACTAATACAGGAGAGAAAAAGACAAGGAAGGGGTAAACTGAGGTTGGGTCTCCAAACCCTAAACTAACTAGGTTAGGAATTAGAGCAAACTACGACTACAGTGCATAGTTAGCTTGCACAGTCTTTAACACTCTCCCTCAAGCTAGAATTATGTCCTTAACACCTAGACACAACCTGAAATACTCAAATTTGTCTCTAGATAAGACCTTGGTGAAAATATCAGCAACTTGCTCATCAGTAGGAAGATACCTAAGATCAATCTCTCCAGCTAACACTTTCTCCCTGATGAAGTGATAATGGACCTCTATATGTTTGGTCCTAGCATGAAAAATAGAATTAGAAGCAAGTTTAATGTTGCTGATGTTGTCGGTGTGTAAAACAACTGGATCAGAAAATGTGACACCCATATCATCCAAAAGGGTGCGAAGCCAAACAGATTCACATGTAGCATTGGTGGCACCTCTGTATTTGCTTCTGTAGAAGACAAAGCAACTGTTTGTTATTTTTTCGATTGCCAACTAACTGCAGAATCTCCAAGGCAGAAAATGAAATCTGACATAGATCTCCTGTCATGAGTACTTCCAACCCAATCTGCATCAGTAAAGCCTTGTAACACAAGAGGCTTACCAGAAGGAAAGTAAAGTCCAAACTGAAGTGTAAACTTACATACCGTAGAATCCGTCGAACTGCATCAAGGTGTGACTTCCTTGGAGCTTGTACGTACTGGCTGACTAAGCCAACAGCATAAGATAAATCTGGCCTAGTTATAGTAAGATAGATAAGGCTACCTACGATCTGTAGATACATGAAGGGATCTGCTAGCAACTTGCCATCTTTTGCATTTAGCTTAACACTAGCAGCAAGAGGGATAGAGATTGGTTTAGAGGCAGTCATCCCGAACTTCTCCAACATGTTTAGACAATATTGTCTCTGCAGCAGCCATAACGCAACACCATTCTTGACAAACTCAATGCCCAAGAAGTACTTGAGTTGTTGGAGATCCTTCATGTCAAACTCTCCCTTCAGCTGATCTTTCACCCGTTGGATGAGATGCTCACAATTATCAGTGAGGATCAAGTCATCAACATAGATGATCAGTAGTACAAATTCTTGGCTTGAATGCAAAGAATACAGCGAAGAGTCCGAACTGCACACAGTAAAGCCAAGAGATAACAAGAATGAATTGATCTTGGTATTCTAAGCTCTAGGAGTTTGCTTAAGTCCATATAAGGACTTCTTGAGTCTACAGACTCTCTCAGGATACTTGGAATCCTCATATCCAGGGGGTTGCACCATGTAGACCTCCTCTTCCAAATCCTCATTAAGAAAAGCGTTGTTGAAGTCCATCTGATGAAGGTGTCACCCTCTACTTGTAGTCAATGTCACAAGTGTACGAATAGAAGTCATCTTGGCTACTGGACTGAACGTCTCATCGAAATCAATTCCATATTGTTGTGCACAACCCTTGGCGACAAGTCTGACCTTGCACTTAGACACAGAACCATCAGAATTCCTCTTGACCTTATAAACCCACATGGAGCGAATGACTTTCTTACTAGGGGGTAAGTCAACGAGGTCCCATTTTGTTGATGTTGTAATGCTGCAAGTTCAGCCTCCATAGCCTGCACCCATTCTGCTTGATGCATCGCCTCCTCAAGAGAATTCGGTTCTTGTACATCTTGTACGACATTCACCATGTATGCATGGTGTTCTGCAAAAAACTCCTTCACACGGAAAACGTTGTACAGGGTACTTGACCCTACTGGACCTACGCAGATCAGTCATCTGAGCTGAAGGAGTAGTCTCAACTCTAAAAGGCTGAGATGAAGTGGTAACTTCATCATCTATTGGAGACAAAGATTGTGTAGGACGTTGTTGATCTGTCATCTGTTGTAATACAAGATGAGAGCTAGTGGATTGAGTAGGTGGTGTAATAACCTGTCCAGACCAAGGAGTTCTCACAGGATGTGAAGCAGTAGAGCTAGTAGATTGTGAAGTAGGTGATACTAGTTGTATAACAGACACAACAGGTTCTACATCGATGGATGTAGACTTGAACCAGGACTTGGTTTCATCAAAGACAACATCTCTGCTTACATGCAAGGTATTCAAAATGGGGTCATAACATCTATAGCCCTTCGGTCTGAAGCATAGCCTAAAAACACACACTTCCAAGCTTTCGGATCCAACTTACTACGCCTTTCATCTGGTATATGAACAAAGCAGACGCTCCCAAATACCGTTAGGGAAGCTATATCTGGCTGTTGATTCTACAGTACCTCAAATGGTGTCTTCTTATGAACTACTGCAGTTGGAGACCTGTTCATAAGATAAACAGCAGTGGATACAGCTTCTGCCCAGTAATACTTATGCATAGCTTTCTCATTGAGCAAAGCTCTAGCGCATTCAGTAATATGTCTGTTCTTGCGCTCTGCAACTCCATTTTGCTGAGAGCTGTAGCTGCATGTGACTTCTCTCTTTATGCCATGTTGTTGCAAAAAAGTATCAAACTGGCCGGAAATGAACTCGCCTCCTCCATCAGAACATAGACGAAGGATGCTATGCTTGAACTGCTTCTCTACTAGGCTCTTAAACGACTGAAACACAACAAAGACATCTGACTTGGCCTTCAAGAAGTAGACCCAAGTGAATCTCGAACAATCATCAATGAATGAGACGAAGTACTGAGAACCTTGCATACTCGCTTGAGAAGCTGTCCAAACATTTGTGTGAATAAGCTCTAACACAGTAGAACCTCTAGTGCCCTTATGAGAGAAGGGTTGTCTAGCTTGTTTACCAAACTGACAAGCTTCACAAACCTGTACAGGAATAGCATCTGTGAATTTCGGAATACCTACAACTAGATTAGAAGTAAGCAAAGCCTTAAGGCGTGGGAAGTTCATATGTCCGAACCTCTTATGCCACAACTCTAAAGTCGAAATCTGAGAACTGTCTATCAACATGACAGTCTCAGTTGCTGATATAGTTGCGTCTAACTTGAAGAGCCTACCAACCTTGGTTCCTTTGGTCACTACAATGTGATCTTCAGTTTGAACAAAACAACCATGCTTGTTGAATCTAATCTCATAACCTTGTTCAACAATCTGACCTATTGAGACCAAATTCTTGGTTATGGTAGGAACATACAAAACATCCCCTAAAGCTGAGATTTTTGAGGATGAAACAGAGATAGATACAGTACCGAGATAAGTAATCGGATGTTGAGTATCACCACCAGTGTCGACATTTGCTGGAGTCTTCACAGGATCTTTGCTACTGAACCACTCTCCTTGTGCAGTCATGTGATTTGAGCAACCGGAGTCTATGTACCAGCTTTCAGCAGATTTGGTCATAACACCCATGACATGCTGCATGGTTAACATACTACCATCTGAATGAGAGTCCTCCATGGAAGCAAAGTTCAAATTTTGAGGTTGCTTACCAGCCTTGATGTCATTCTGCTTCTTGAAGCAATTCTTCTCAAGGTGACCCGCCTTGTTGCAGTAGTTGCAAGAACGAGTATCTGCAAAATCTTTGTTTTGGATATATTTTTGTTGTTGACCTCGTCCAAAAGAATTGCTTCTTCCTCTGCCTCTGTCTCGACCTTTGCCCCTACCAGCGAACAGGGCTTGCTCTGGAGTCAAATTTTGACCAATTGCCCTCAATAGCCTCATTTCTTCTGATACTAGCATAAGCACTAGTTCTTCAAATGTGGGATAAGTATCCCTGACAGCAATAGAAGTTTCGAAGGCCTTGTATTTCTTACCAAGTCCTTGAATGATATGGAGAATGAGGTCATCATCTTCGACCTTCACACCAATGTTGCTCAGTTGTTGGACTAGACCTCTGATCAAGTAGACATAATCTATAATCGTCGAAGTACCTTTCTTGACCTCCAGAAGCTGCTGCTTTAGTTGCAACTTACGTGCTTTGGTTGATGTCTGGAACACATTCGCCAAAGCATCCCAGACTTCCTTAGGAGTGTCGACTGTTTGTATGTAACCAAACATCTGAGGAGAAACACACAACGGTATGTAGTGCACAGCTTGCTGAGCACGTCTGTTCCATTCTGCAACAATCGGATCTCCAGCATCCTCAAGTGGTTTGTTGTGAGTGCCTGTGACAAGACCATGGAGTCCCTGGCCCTTGAGAAAGGCAATAATTCGATATTTTCATATCGAGTAGTTGTTCTTGCCAAGAGGTTCACCTATGATGCTTGAGAATGTGTCTATCCTGCCACTCACGACGCTATAGACGACAGACGCCGAATTTACGAACAAACTCAAATGAATCGAGAAAAGTGGCGATGGAAAGATATCGCAGAAGTAAATCGCAAATGAAATATAGCTTCGGTTGTTAGGTCTGTCAATCTGCAATCGTCAGAATGACCAAAATCGATCCTTAAGGTCTTCAAAACAGTGATCAAAGTCGTGTTGACCTAAACGGCGAAAACAGCAACTTCTGCATACGACCTCCGATTGAGAAAATAAAAATTTTTCTCGATAGCTGACGGCGGAATCTTTTTCTATCACTTTCCACATGTTTTCAGATGCTAAAACAGAGTGGAAGACCTCCAAAATCACCTTTCTGTGTTTAGGGTTTTACTCCACTTTGGTAGGTTCGACCTTGCTGAAAAATCGAAGATGCTAGAAATCCCTGTCACCTCGCCTTCACATTCTCGACCTCAAACACTCTCATCTTTCCTCTCCTGCTCTAATACCATGTTGAGATCAGAGAACTGTAAGCACTCATAAGACAAGGCAATCATAGACTAAGCCTGAATTGAAAAGAGATGGAAAGAGTCTGAAAATCACACAAGAAAATGAGTCGAGGGTCATCAATCCCTCTTTACTAATACAAGAGAGAAAAAGACAAGGAAGGGGTAAACTAGGGTTGGGTCCCCAAACCCTAAACTAACTAGGTTAAGAATTAAAGCAAACTACGACTACAATGCATAGTTAGCTTGCACAGTCTTTTAACACCCTGGTCCAGAAAGAGAACGAGCAGGTCTTCTCTGTTCTATCCAGCTTGAGTCTGAAGCCGAAAACCCACCTGCTCCACTGGTAGAGAAGAGAACAACCATTTCGGATCTCTGAAAGGCTAGCGCTTGAATACCGGATAATTTCCCCCGCCTCCCAGCTCAAAACCCCCACTAGCTTCCAAAGTATACCTCGGTCCAACGTTTCCAGTACCGAATGGGGCCGCAGACATTCAAAGACCTGCAGAATTTCCCACTCATACACACAGTCATACCACATTCCTACAGTACCTATTGCAAGTTTATCATATGGCAACCAGTGATCCGAAGCCAAGTCCGCAACTAGCCACGACATTTGCGCATGCGATCATGACTTAGAATCTGTTTCCTCCATCTTGTGGCTCTGACTAATATAATTGGCCTCGTAGAGCCACATCCAGTTGTCTCGAGCTCGATGAAAGTATGCTCAAAGGTTCCACCACATTGATAAGCAGCTCAGGATGGATACGAACCAAATTGATCATTCCCTTCAGTATATCAAATTTTCCTCCCCGTATCGTGGCTGCAAAATTTTGTCAGTGGCCAGACATATGGCTGGACAGTTCTTCACAGACTTCCTTCCCTCCCTCCGGATGTATTAGGGGTCTCAAACCATAGCCCGTCAGATTGAGAACGGAAATAGGGTTCGTAGATGTAACTTGCGTATGTCAAAGTTGTAAGAGGAAATGACGGCAGGTTTGAATGGAGTCTGTAAACGAGTTTATGTCTGTGAGAGTTTTCATGACCCTCCTCGGAACTTGAACTGAAATTGTCATAAACTGTTTAGTTATGGCACTTACGTCAAGTGACATAAGTTTGTTACAGTGTACTTCAAGAGGTACCCTGTAACGTTTACATCGGATTTCCATGAAGCGGATTACAGAAACTGACGTCCAGGGTTACGACTGAAGTTTGAGACCCCCTATTAGCATTGACGCTGCCAGCTTAGGTTCTACCAAGCACTTCTTAAAAGACGCTTCTTGCAATGGCATGGATCTTCTGTCATAGAGATGAAGTACCATGTGATAAGTTGCCATAACCTTACGTATTCTCGGAAAGATGAACTCCAACTTTCATCCTCAGAGAAGTTCTGCGTGTTGTATAGGTAACAGTGCATGGACTCATCCGACAGTTTGCGGAGGTGAGTCGCGCTCAAATCGTGTTCAGACAGTATTTTACCAAGTGGAGACCTAGATTATCTATGTCCTTCCCTATGGCATGCGCAACCTCACTCAATTCTGCAGCAAAGCAACAAGAAGATGGTTAGCCTCTCGGTAACTTGGTTGAGAGTTCCTTCAGTATGAAGAACATGGCGAGGCAAATCTGCCCACGATATTCTCATGATCAGACGTTCCAGCTCGTCGAGTAAGACGAATCCCGCAGCTTTCATAGCCCGGAAAATAAAGAACCAGTCCAGAGAAATTAAACGGTGAAAATATGATGTCATGCTCGTTCAGTCTATCGTCGTGTGTGGTTTAGACTCCCGACCAGGAGCAAGCGACAACTTCATATCTTCTTCCCGCACTTCTCTCTCAGACAGATCTAGAACAACCTCTGATTGTCTGCATTCCGCAATGCCGTTGCTCAGCATGCTCTTGAAGACTGAACACCTTCCCACCAACAACATGCGAGAAGCTTGAATGCCCTTCCCATCATCGCAGATGAAAGTGATATCACTGCATTCGGTATTGTCGACCATTAGTCCTTCAGCAAAATCGACGGCGTTGCGTACAAGATGGGAGAGTTCAATTCTAGATCTGCAACTTCATCCTGCAAGATGACAACATCTATCTTGTACATCGCTAGCCTCCTGTCGAGTTCCATTCCCGACATATACTTCGTTCCTCTGTACAACTAAGGTGAAGAATCTCTGTCTCCAGTTCTACTTAAAAGACTGCGGATCCCTCGAAACGCACACGTGTCAGCTCAACCTTCAGTAAAATGATGCTCAAGCAGTATCCACTCTTGTTTGCGCCACCTTCTCTCTATATAACCTCAAAGCTTACATGTTGATGCTGAACCTTCGGCCAATTTGGTGATACTGAGGCCCAAGAGATGTCAGTCGAAGACGTGCCAAACGGTACCTTTGGAAGACCTCAATTTGAACGGTTAGGCAACGGTCCTAACTCAATCTCTGGTCAGGGCTTTGAACGTTGAGTCCTTGACGTGCGTTTTAGGCACCAGGCGCTCATACGTTTTTGTAATGGAAATATATCACCCTTCTTAGCGCATCTCCACCGGAATGACTCCAACGCTATTACGGGTGTAAAGTTAGTAACCTTTCATAAAGATTCTACACCCGCGGGAAAGAGTTACGACTTCGGCCAGAGGAAGGTGTTTTGTGCTGGCATCTCGGAGGTACCCCAGGAATACAGTCGCGTGCATTTTTGAGTGACCATTCATTCATTTTGTTGGTTTATTTTTGTAATGAAATATTTATCACGTTGAATAATTATTTTGAATGTCAAAATAAAAAAATTTAATTAATTAATAATGAACTTGGAAATTTTACATATGCGTACATGTTAACTTGGTTTTTGTCTAAAGTGCTCTCCTTGAAACAAGTGAGCAAGAGTCATCAACTTTAGGTCTTGAAGCACACCATCATCAGCTCGTTGTACTCTCTGAATCGTTCTTGAACTTAACTCATGTAATGGGAAAAGTCCATGTCACCTAATTACAGTACACGTGGAAATATATCCGGTGGGGCATGTCGGTGGTTCTTAACGCTATAATAGATAGTGTAAAAGTTGAGAGGTAAAGATTCTTCAACGGAGCAAAGAAAAAGATAATTTCACTGAAGTTAACTTTATATGGAAACGCGATTGAGTCTGGGTTGCGTTTTTGACTTATACATCATTTTATCATAAACTTCAACCATGAGCTAAGCTTCAAAAATCAAGAAATACCATAGTTTTAGAAAAAAACGGGTATTTGCGCCTAGGGCATTAGCTCTATAACCCCCGGGCTGCTATGAAGCACGGCTAAGGTCGTAGACTCCTAATAAAGACGTGTCTGTCAAATACTAATTATTTATGAACTTACGGAAAACCTGACGGAAACAAGCATCACACGGCGTCTCAAACCTCACACCGTAATCGCTCCCCGTAAAGGATCTTACGAAGTTTCCGATGCAAACGGAACGGTGTAAACCGCGTAAACGGTGTGTACCGCGTAAACATTCTACGAATGGTCGTGAGCAGTCTGTTATCGTAAGTTTCTTTCCTTACAGCAGCAGTTCGAAATTACTGACACGAAGGCTGTAATAGACCAGCTTTAGACATAGAAAAAAAATTTTATTTGAGAATTCAAAATTAATCTAGAAGTTTTATATTTAAAATAAATTAAATTTTATATATCAAATAGATGGTGTTATAAAAGTTCAGATGAATGATAATTTAAAATTTCATACGGATGATATTTCATCGTCTACTAACCTAAGATTAATCTATTAGATGTATAATCGTCGTCTAGACTATCTAAGAATGATGCATGAACAAGATATTCTGAACGATTCTATTTCTTTAGGTTGGAAGCATTAGAATTCCTGATCTGTTTTCTTTGACTTGTTTTAATTTTGATCTCAGAGTTTAGTGAGATTCAGAGAAAAGAAAACCACTAAGTGGGATGATGATTCTATTCGAGCTTTGTTAATCGCATATCGTAAGAATAGTTGGATCTGTCTTACGCCACTTAGACTTGCAAATATCAGTCAAGACATAGTCTAATCTCTTTTCTATTTATGTCACCGTTAAACAGAATAAACCACCATTGAGCACCATTGTGCAACTGTTGTCAACCATGCATATTTGGTGTTATGTCCATATGAATGAAAAGTTTCATCACATGCTGGTTATCTTTCTTGAATGAGTTCTGAATCAGTCATCGTCTGACTCACTGGAAGATAGAAAATATCTTTATCTTTCGACGTAAAAATGTCTCTGATGATTCAGAAAAATGTTTGATTTTAGCTGTCTCATAGTAAACTGTCTTTTGGGCGTAAAGTATCTAGTATGGGGAAACAACACAATCCACATGAAATGCATAACGATTAGGTCAGATCTAGAAGAAGGAGAAGTGACTGATGGGGTACCAGTAGCAGAATGAGGATGCTGCAATTCAGGCCCTGAATATAAGGCTGAGAAGAGAACTTTCAGTCACCAGTTAATGTACTAGAAAAGTACCTAACGAACCGAGTGTGGAGTCGAGCATTAGATTAGACAGGACTGAGCTTTGTGTTAGGGAAAGCTAACCTAGAAGTCTAGAGGAAGTAAAGGTTCTTTTAGCCGTAACGGCTGGGGAACAACGAAAGAGGAAGTGGGATTGCGAAGTCGATTGATCTACCAGCTGCTCTGCATGCACAAGCAGTTCGGATCCGCGGAGATCCTAATCCGGCAGCTTGATATTTGTTTCAGGAGGCATTCAGTCGAACAATCAAATTGTCAGAAAGAGCTGACAGTACGAGCATCTGGCAAAGAGTGTTTACAAGTGTAGCGTGAGCTTTGGTCTCGGTTGGAGCTAGAGTGGAGCAGAACCAAGAACGAGAGTGTACCAGAGTTGGGTCAGTCGGAGAATTTGATAACGTTGGTAATGGGAAAAGCAATCGAGTTTGTTTGCATCACGTTCAGTTTAGTTCAGTTGATTACACTTTGCGTAGTTTCTGTTGTGAATGGCGCTGCCAGTGGCGACTTTGAAGAGGCGAAAAGCATATCAGCGATGCATCCTTTCGAAGGCAAATAGCCAATGGCAGCTTAGGAAAGGCAAAAGGATCAGCGACACCACCGACACATTTTCTGTTTACATCCGCTAGGAACAGTCGCTTGCATAACGAATATTGGACCATACTTGTTATAGACTGAAGATGAAGTTTCAGGGGATCTTGGAAGTCCTTCTCATCAACGACCACACTTTTGAGAGGAAATACAGGTTCTATTAGGAACGGTTTGAAGCCATACCTTCAAGCGGTGGTGTAATCGGAGAACGAATGCTCGCAGGAGATCCGAGTTGCAACACATATTGAGCAAGTACGTGCAGCCACCGAATCTTTCGTCAAATGGCCAGAGGGGCAGCGATGTGGAAGCACAATTCCCCTACGGCGCCCAAGACGATATATCCCTTCTCCCTCACTATCCTGTTGAGGGGATTTCGAGCCACTTTCGGCGTGCGAGTAATCAGGTTAGATTTCGACACAACGAGATTCTCGGAGGTTGATAGGGAAATCTCTAGTCGCGCACAGCGGGGACTAAGTTCAAGCACCCACATTTCGGAGATTGAAAGGAGGGCGATGGACGGTCACCCGAATGCATTCCCCGACTCTAATGAGAGCAGCTTCTAGCTTCTTGATGACGATTCAAACGCCGATGAAGACTATACGGGTCTGAACTTTGAATATGAATCTCAGCGCTAACCACGAAAGAAGGCGCCACATCTATAACATTCAGTACTGCAACGATCTTAGAGTCTCGTCCCACCACTCCACTAAGTTTATATGATCTTGTTCCTTCCCTACTCATTTAGAGTTTTTTTCTCCAATGCTTTCTTGGCTGAGGACACGTGGTGCCACTCGATGCATCAGTGTATCACCACTTGCGTGAGTTATGAATTTCTGCACATGTGTACAAAAGTGTTCAACTCACAAGTGTCGCTAGACTCATCCGACAAGTCTAGTGATAGAAAACGTTAAAACAGTATGGTAGACAATTTTTGGAACTTTCTGTAATAGCTTTTTTGTGTAATGGGACGGAACATGTTATATCACTAAGAGTTCGGAAAACATTATACATCGGCTCGTTTTTCCTCTAGTTTCGAGCTATTGGTTTAAAGAGAGTTAAAATGGTAATGGGACCACGCCTTGAATGGACCTAGTAACAGAACCCCGAGTATGACTGAAGTGCTCCGGGTAACCCAGAATACGTTATTTTGTGGGCTTGCTTTCAGAGAACTAAAAAATTTAACCGTTATGTAGAAAATGATTATGGTGATTATTTTTTAATCCTAATTTGAAATATATGAAATGAAAAATGAAACTAAAACTATTCATTAGGTTTACAAGTTATGATTCATCTCAAAAGAAATTACTAAGTATTGAAAGAAAAATGTTGAGATGAAGATATATTTGTTTCTTGCAGTAGAAGAAAATCTTTTCTTCAGACTCAAAGAACATTAAGTAAAAAACAATTATTCTTTTTCATGCTTTCGTTGATATTGTAAGTGATATCGTATTGATATTTAAGTTCACACAGCAGCTGCGCGAAAACACGGATTGACTTAGATCTACATTTTGCTCATTTTGTTTTTAAATTTTAACATATTCATACATAATGATCATAATTATTCACTTTTATAGTGAATATAAGTGAATTTTATATATACGATGAAGGAAGAATAGTTGCACTTTAATTAACTTCTTTTTTACAATGAAATATATTTCACCTCTTTTTAGAAACATTGTACCACAAAACTAGAGGAAAAACATTTCGGATCACAAACTGAAAAAGATTTTCAATTATGCCTGAACTGGATTTCTTGAATCAGACAAAGCTCACTCCATTAAAAAATACAATCAACTTTACTCGAGTTTTATTAGATGGAGATTTGAATCTTCTCTTTCTTGTTAAATCAGAAGTCCGGGTATAAAACCTCCAAAATCCCCTTGTATCAAAGGTGCGATAGCTTAGGTGGTGTAGGTCCATGTCTGGGAAGATAAAGGTTGCAAGTTAGAATCTTTCTGGTGATAAAAGTTTTTGTAAAGAAAATTAAATATTTTCACAAGTTCAAGCGAAACTTCTCAGAAAATATAATCTCAGTCACTATAACGAGATTACCTCTACTTGTAACGAGAAACTTCCCAGAAAATATAATTTCTGTGGAACAGATTTTAGTTTCAGACTGGTAGGTCATTATAACGAGATTATCCTTCAATTAACCGAGACTCATCTCCACAGAGGAACATATTCTCATTTATGGTCCACATTGAACTTGCTTTTTTTTTCGGAGACATTAGATCTCAATTGAAGAACATCCATGGTTTATTTTGTAACTCTCAAGAATTTGATTATTTTGATTCTTAGATCATTAGTTTTAGAACGTGACATATAGACGCAGTTTTGATGAGCTAACCCGCAGGAGCTAATCACATAAATTATTAACAGAAACTAATTCTAGTAGAATATCCCACCGTTAATATACTGCGATTTGTTGTTTAATGTGAAGTCATCGGAGTCTAACTTTTCTCTAGCATGCGTGAAGTAATATTCAAAAAATAAAATTTCTTAAAAAATATTTTTGAATTAATGTCTAACTGTTCGTCTTTCTATTCCCTAAACATTCATGAAGAAATAATTGTTTAATTAATTAGCGAACCTAAATAGCATTATGATAGTAGTAGAAGCAGCTCCACGGCTAAGTGGTAACACCAGTCGCAATTGGGTGGGCTCTAGCGGCGGGCTTTGTAGCTTCTGTTAGTTTCTCTATGAATTCTAACGTCGCGAGCTATATCCGCTTCTTTGCGTATATTCACCTAGCGGAAATTGATAGGAGGACATTTGGTTTGGAATTATTTTGTAATTATTTTCGTATTTCGACCAGTGCCATCCGAGCATTGCCTCCTTTGGTGTGGTTTTGTTTTTTTTCGGAGCCCTTCTTGGCAGTGGGAAGAAAAACTGATTTTTGGACGATACAAAGTTCGGCGGATAGTTCACGACCACAACACGACACGCTTTGCAAAATATTCTCTTTATAAACATGTGTGTCAGCACGAGTGTCACTTCCATACATTTTTTATATGCAGCAGCAGACAGGCAGTCTGCTTGCACAGTGCGTTCACTCAGTGAGAGAAAAACTTAGATTTGGACGACTACATTCTTACACAAGTGCGATATATTTCTAGAACAGGAAAACCTGCACAATAAAGTCTGCAAGAGTCGGAGCAGTCGCCGACTACAGCAATACCTGTAGAGTGGAGTATACAGCAAAGTAGAGTAAACTCATACTTGTGGACCAGTATAAAGGTGCACAACACAATAAAGTCTGCAGGAGTCGGAGTTCCACAAGTATAAAGGTGCACAGCACAATAAAGTGCACAAGTCGGACCAGTCGCCGACTCCTGTAGCAAAGTAGAGTAAACTGATACTTGTGGAACAGTAGATTGTACAGCAAAGCCAGGAAAAGTCTAGAACCAAAAGGTGCACTCTGGAGCAAACTGTGAACAGTAGACTGTACAACACAATACGTAGGAGAGCAAAAGCTGCAGAGTAAATCCGCAGTTTACACTTCGACCGGGAAGCACCTATCCGCACCAGTGGAACGCAGCAAGCTATCGACGAGGGGTATGTACTCCGGCAGCACAACGTCCTCCGAATGTGACTTCTGAGGTTGACAAGGCAGGTCCGCTTCTGATGAGTTGGGAGTCTCATCTGCATCCGCTCTGTCATCCGAATGTTGATAGTACCTCTGACCGCAGCGAGGACATCGCTGAGACTCTCTGAGATCGATATCCATGTGTGATATCGTGTGGTCTGATGAGACAAGTCCATAGAGTATCCGTCCGTGTCTTGTGTATACCGTGCTGGAGAAGCCACCTGGGCGAAGACATGTACTTACCTGACATCAGCATGGCACGAAGGCAACGTGGAAATGTTGTTGACAATGGATGTCAACTTTTATACCTATTGTATTGCAATGCTCACTGTAGTATGTTGAAATACGTGAGTTCAACACGGTTTTTGGTGTCAGAGGCACCAAGCAACATGTATAACTCCTTACCATCTGAGATCATCGATTCGTTGATATTCTTCATAGGTGCGATGTGGTGCTCCTCCTGATGATCTTTCAGACAATAACCCCACCATTCCAACGAAGATGTGAAGTCCCTTGTTCGACAAGACTTATGCACACCTCGCCTCTCACAGGCTTGGTCTTGTCTCAACCAAGAGCCTGCATTACACGTTCTTTTACATCAATGCAAGATTTGGCATTGATAGAGATTACTCCTTGGAAATGTAAGTGGAGGAGGCTGCCTCCATACTCCACAGAGAACACTCTTGAGACACAGTGTGCATGGAGAAAATCTGAAAGCAACGGGAACAACGAGGTCTCCAGTGTCGGTCTCCTCGCTCTCGCCTCCCTCCTCAAAGACATTGCCTCGAGAGAACGATGTATAATGACGACAAAGAAATTGAAACTGAAACGGGTCCACCACAGAACACAAACAGGGAAGACAGTGCCCTCTATACAAGGAAACAACAGCGCATTCCAAAGCCTTGTCGGGACGTCTGAAGAATGTAGGATAGGAGAACATTCGGTACCTGCAGTCCTGTAAATAAAGGCAGAGCTTATCAATGGAGTACAAAGAAAACCTATACGGACCAGCGAGGGAATATGTCGGCCTACAATGGAAGCGGCAAGAGAAACAACTTTTGCCATTCTTGATGAAGTCGAACTTCAGCAAGAACTGTGGCAGTTCTCGACCAGAAGAAGAAGAAACTTCCAAGTACATGTATGTGCGTGTAAGCTGAAAGGTACTGTCCGAAAATGAGATCATAGGCCGTTCTAACGACAGAAAAGGGAAGCGCGGAACAACAGAGGAGAAGTGTAGGCGCAAAATGTCATCTGTAGACGGCGGGCTGGACTCAACATCGACAGAGGAAGTGCTCGCAGTAGAGTCATCGGACACTTCTGCCGGACGTGTATCGCCTAAACTCGTATCAGCCATAAGAACGAGGAAAAGAACCAGAGAGAAAAAATGTACTTAGCTTGCCCTTTAGAAGTAATAGCCATGCCGTCCGGATGGTCAGTTCCACACCGTCCGGACGGACAACGGAAGAAAATCGCAATCGAATCGAAACAACGAAAGACAGCATGCTGCTGCCCACATCAGAACAGACATCACGAGGAAAAGTGACAGCACAGCAAAAATGACAGCACGATTGCTGAGAACCAAAGTCGCGAATGCAAGCAGCAAAGCTCCATCCGGCACGACACAGCACAGGACGAATCATGTAACAAGCCACAAATTGAAGCAGCAAATCGTGAAGCCCCGATCGAAAGCCAAGAGTAAAAGGTAAATCGTGAAAACACCAAAGCCCGAAACCGCAGCAACTTTCCTCGTCAAAGCAGCAAACCGTGAAGCCCCGTCCATGAGCACCAAACCCGTAGCGATAAGTCTCGTAGCACCTCTCCGCCCACACGAGAACTCCCGCAGCCCTCCCACCAGCTCTCACCCGAGAACTCCCGCAGCTCTCACAACACCAGCCGACCTGCAAAGAGCCCAAAGGCGATCGACCTAATGCCTTCATCTTTTCGTTACGAGTAGTTTTCGATTTGATAGTAATGCCCTAACCGTCCTCCCGCCATTTTTTATACTTTATGCACCCTCCTCTCGCCCAATCGCGCCCCCAAATTTTCCCCTCCGAGCGTCTCGCTTGTCGTCTTCCGCCGTTTTCTGACTTCGGCACCTGGGACGTATATTATATTATGCGCGAACGGTTTATAACAAGAGTAATAGCTATAAAATGGTAAATGATGTTATCTTTCCCTTGGGGTCTTTGAGGATCATGAAATTATCCATGTGAGTCCATTACAGCGTGACTCATACCAGAAACTTCATTAACAATTTGCAGCAGCATGCACACCTCCAATAATAAGTGTCCACAAAAGATTAAACCCACTATCTTTCTTTTAGAGGAAAGTGGACTAAACAACTTGGGACATCGATCTTCGATGCATGACCACGTGTTTGCACATTCCTGTATACACTCCTGGGCACGTGTTTGACCTTCGATGTGGCGCGTCTTCAGTAAATTCGATGTCACTGCTGTCAGCCCTTCCTCATCCTGAATCTAGTCAGCGGTGAATGTTGTTGCGGAAGCTCAGCGCCATGATGTATCGCACTGCTAGCCATGGTAGGCCCTCGCATGTGCGGGAGTTCAGTTCTTCTACATGTCCACGCCTGTTACAGCTTCTCCAAGTATATCTTGGCGCACGATTTCTTTCTGACAATAAAACTCTAAAGATAACAAGTCGCGATTGACATCATGACGGCCTTGGATCTTGTAGACCGAGGAAGAGAAGAAACTACGTCATTTCTCGTATAATCTGAGTGAAGCTTTACACGTAAAGTCCCGAGCACCATGTCCTCTCCCATGAAGCAGGGATTTATCTGAACCGTATACTCGTAGATCTTGGTCCCAGTCGCAGGTCTCATTTTGATGCGGAAATTCACATGGAATGAGATTTCGCTTATGTAGCATGTCTAGATTAGAACTACCTATTTGGAAGACTCAACTCCACGAGACCTGGTTTCTAACATCATACTGAATTCTATTGAAGCACAATATGGCCTTGCTGGAACTCGGGGACTTTGCGGCAGTGTAAAGTGGGCCTTCGGGTGGGAATGAATCTGGGTACAGTAGCTATGTTACTGCCAGCGGTGGGGACAAATCTACAGCTATAACTGTAGGGCTGGGCATGGAACCTTAAGAGCAAGAGCAGAATCATTCCAGCTCATATTTGCAAGTATCGATATCCGAGGGCACATCGAGCTCGAGCTGTTAGGTGAATCCTATTTATTCCTTCCTATGCAATATATTCCGATCGCTTGTGATGATCTTCTCAATCAAAGTAAATGCACCATCTCTATATGGTGCACAAAGTCTTGTCAGGTTTGAATACTTGCAAACGCAATGCCACAGAAGAAATGTCTCGATCCGTTCTTGATCGTGTGAGATGTAAAACTTGAGGATGATGTTTCCCTCCAGTCCGAATCCGGGTGATCCATCGGTACGAAATAACTACTTAAAGTGTCCCGAAGATTAGTATTCGAAGCCTTACCCTTCAATTCTGGCAATCTTGTAACCCTGCACGCAAAGTATTCGTAAACATAGAACTTGTGCACAGTTCCCCTGTCAGGCTCAAGAAGCTTTATTATCTGCCGAAGCCACTAGAACTCTACCGGGTTGAACTCTATATATATACAGAGCTTGACAATAAGTCAAACAAGGATAGGTTTGTACTTTACAATGAAAATGAGGAGCTTGAGTTGCTCTACTCAATTTACAGGGGATTCTATAGCACTTTTCCACTCAAACGCTTGGATTCTCACCCGCTATGATACACACAACCTACTCAGTCAATTCAAACGTTCAGAAGTTCAACTCAAAACCGTCGATAAGCTTGATATGGGTTTCACTTTCACAAATCACGGTGTCGTATAGAACATGTACAGCAGGATACAGTAACCCACGGGAGAGGTTCTTACATACCACGGAGTACTCTCTTCCATGAGGCCTGTACGAGAACGAGCAGGTGTTCTTTATCCTATCCAGCTTCATTTTGATGTGTATAGCCCACTGGAGGCCGCGCTTGTCGGAACAACTGCTTGGCGGACCGATCTTTGCAGCCTGCCCTATGGCTCCCTCGAGCTGTATCCAGCCAAAGCCTTCAATTGAAGAAGCACTGTGTTCTCCGTTCTCGAAGAACATGCTTTTAATGCTTTCCACTTTCCGCTGCTTGCCGAACTTAAAAGCCCAACCTCTCTCATTTTCTGAAAGGCAAGAATCCTCGATACTTCCTTTACTCTCCAAGCTTAGAAACCCGACTTCCAACGTAAAACTGGGACAGCCCCTGGAGACATCACTACTGTTCGGATTTTCTATAATATACACAATTTCCCACTCATAGACAGATTGATACCACATCGCCGCGTTCGCCACTGCAAGTTTATCAGAACCCAATCTGTCATCAGTAATCAGGCGAATTTTACCGGCGTCTACAACTTGCCAAGTACATTTGCACTCAAGACTCTGCACCTGCTTTGAACCTGCCTTGAACCATCTTGTAGCCCTGAGTAATTGGTCCATAAGAGCTGCTCCAAGTTCTGTCGAACAAAATATGCCCAAAGGCTCTACAAAGTGGATAAGTAGCTCTGGATGGACGTAAGCCAAATTGATCATTGCCTTCAGTGAGTCAAAGTGCTCTCTGTGTACCTTCGCTGTAAACTCCTGTCGGAGCTCAGATACATCACCAGGGAGTTGCAGGAAGAACCGCTTCTGTTCCTCCGAATTCATCAGGAACGATGCCGCCCTTCGAGGTTCCGGCAAGCATAGAGTAGAAGCTTCTTGGTATGAATCATTGCCTCCCGTAGATGAGATGATGCACCAGGTGATAAGTTGCCATAGCCGTACATACTCACGGAAAGAAAAACTCCAGGTCTCATCCTTGCAAAGGTTCTTCGTGTGGTACAGATATGAGACCATGGACTCGTAAGACATATTCCGGAGATGGGTGACGCTCAAGTCGTGCTCAGACATAATCTTGAGCAAGTGGAGGCTTAGAATATATATGCTCCTCGAGCTCCCGCAAATACCTTCATCGAGTTCCACGAGAGAGTTACAAACTATTGTGAATCTCGCGGTGACCTGGTTCAGAACCTCTTCTGTGTAAACAACGTGGCGAGGTAAATCTACCCACAGTCTCATGATCATCATAACCTCCAACTGATTGAGTAAGAGAAACTGAGCAACTTTTATGACCTTGAACATAAACAACCAGTCAAGAGAAAATGGGGAGATTTTGATGTGACTGTCACTTCTGTCCAGCCCATGGTGGTGTGCTTGAGCATCCGAGAACTTGAGATCTTCTTCCCCCACTTCTCCTGTATATAGATAATTCAAAACCAGTAGAAACACGTCCGACGAAACTTCAGGTAGCACAACCTCTGGTTGATCGGATTCCGCCATGCCATTGCTCAGCATGCTCCTCAAAACTTCGCACCTTTCTACAATGAACATGCGGGAAGCTACAACACGCTCTCCATCCTCCTCACATAAGAAAGTAACATCACTGCACTCGGGATTGTTCACCATGTATCTCATATCCTTCGCCAAACTGGGGCCGGCAGAATGCAAAATTTGCGATTTTAATCCTGCAGCTTGTACTTTCAGGAGCAGGACATCTTCCTCCAACAACGCTAGCTTCCTGTCCAGTTCCAGATCCAGGATATGATGGCCCCCCATCTTCGTCTGGCATTCAGTTCCTCTCCAAAGTAATGCTCTGGCTCACGGAACTCTGTCCGGAAGCCTATCGGATTTGAGAATGAAATGCATTGGATGTCTAACTACAAGCGCTACCTGCTACATACTTGCCTTGCTCAGTTTGCTTGAGAACCTGCTTGGCCTAGACTAGAAGAATACTCGGGTGAGTTCTTAATGTACATCACTCCTTCTCACACATGGTCCCTCCGGCTGCTCACCCGATTGCCAAAGAGAGAAAGCTACTGAGAAAGCTCAGTTTTTGATATCATAATGGAATGCAGTGCTGTTCTAGTCGACGAGAAGAGTCCAGTACGGTACATACCTGGAGTCCATGTACAGTGCAATTCCAGTTAAAATATAACTTGGCATGGGATCTCCTGGTGATATTAATAGTAAAGACTACACATGGAGCCGAGAGTATTATAACGATAATCGCATCTACAGAACCCGGTGCATGAAACTGACTTTGCTGGAACTTTTACTCCATTTTGAGAAGCAAATTATTCCTGAACCAACCCTTTGACTGAGAGACGGTAGTGATGGTTGGTCTCGTTCTCAGCGGTGGGGCACAGTATCTTCTAACAGCGCTAGGCAGGAGGCTTGATCTCATTAGTATAATCCCATCGCACTGGTGCCAATCGTTTCGGAGATCAAACAGTTGCAATCGGCGAACCCTAGAACTTTCTATCGTGGCTGCCATCCGATGTGAAAATATATACCACCTTGACACACCTTCTTGTTATAAACCTCGTCGTGGCAGATGTATAGAACTTCACTTGTGTTCAGCAGAAGCCATTCTTTGGACTAAATTAGTTGTGGCAATTGTGGCCTGGCTTCTAGAAGATTACAACGTGCACTAACTCCCTTACAATATCGATCCAAGTGATGTAGCCATCTTGCCTCCATCCTCCCGTCGGCATCATCGCAGATGAGGGCAAAGTTTCTGTCCAACTGGGTGATATAACTGTCATTTTGGACCACTTTGTTATCGTTCTCAAACATGAAAGTCCTTCAACATATGGTCACACCGTATGATGGTTTATCGGTCGCGAGTCAGACGTGGAGTTCGATGTAAAATCTTTCATATTCGTAAGATCACCACGAATGAAAAGTTCATGTCATTAAGAAACTAAAATTGATTTTCAGAACACTAAAATCTAAATCACCATATTCGATTATCCGCTTAGGACCGATTCACAAATGAACCACCGGCCACGTGACCGACCACCACGAATGACAACTTGAGCCTTGATGTCATTCCGCAAAATAGAAAATATTGATTCACCTCTAAACATCGAATGACAAGATCTTGTCATTAGAGAATACACAATAAGCATGCATCCTGTCAGATCATCCACGATATAGAGCTCCATGTCAGACTCGTGACCAAAATACTTCCATGCGGTGTGACCAATGTTGACCAAAAGACTTCCACGCGGTTTGACCAAGAGAACTTCAACATGGGAGTGAAAGAAAAAGACTGTTTCCAAAGGATGTGACCAAGTAGTTAACGCCGCTCACACACCTGAAAGTATTTAAATATACAAGATTTCTTCAAGTTGCCCCAGAATTATTGCATTAGGTCGTGAGGGAAGAAACAAACTTAGAAATTCTTGCATCTCGAGAGAATATTGCAACTAGGTCGTGAAAGCTTGATTCTTGACTAATGAAAGCAAGATCATTCGTCACAAGTAATTCGAACGACTTAAAGTCTTACTTTGTTAATATTAGAAACGAAGAATGATTTTCAAGAGTCACGGATGATTTAACGAATATGAAGGATTTCACGTCGAACTCCACGTTGGAATCACCACAACCACCATGCGGTGTGACCAAAAAAACTTCAACGAATCTTGGGTGTAACCAAGAAGGAACAGTTTCGACAACGTGTGAGCAAGTAATTATCCCCTTGTGGGCGAGAAGAAAGTAATCGAAATGATACTAATATCTCCCAAATGTACAGGCAAGTTTGTCTTGTAATGATTAAATGATAAGAAAAGGATCCAGAGTTTATCTTCCAGTTAGTCTGGTGTTCATGTCACAAGTCTCTGAAACAAAGAACCTTATATCGATAATTGCAGAGTTTATTTCCCAACTAATCTAGTGATCACTTCTCATCTCTAAAATAAAAGATATTACGTTGAATGTTGTAACCGACAAAAGATGACTCAAAAGTGTAATCTCCCATTCACGAACATATACAATCAACCGATGTCCTTCCACACGGGAAGATGCGTATACAGTTTGACCCAGTTGAATCTCAAACCTATAATAAACAGAGTATTATACCAGTAAGATTTGAGTACGTACTCTAGAGGAACCTATAGTAACAGACCATAGAGCTACTCCACTACTCTTCATCTAGGATTTGATCTTTTCTGTTTCTTGATTACTTAAATCTCAATGCGATTATCTCCCTAATCCTCAACTACTATCAAAATCCATTTTCCAGTGAGCATTCTTGAAGGTACTACCATTCCAAACAGCTGTGCCATAGGTTCTCATCATCATTCTCATCATCTCTTATAACGAGACCCCTCTGAGATCCTCTGCTCCGTACTCCAAATGCCTGTTCACTCATGTCAGTCTCAGTCTCAATCCAGTTTCCAGTTTGAACTCGTAACAGAACGAAGTGGCGTCTTGCATGATGTTGAAGATTGGCCAGATAAGCCTCTTTGTTTATCTCAGTGCTGGCAATTCTCCCGACCTTTCCTACATACAGGAACTTTGAGAGTGATCGAATCAGGTAAGTTATTATGTTACGATTCATGGTCGTTGTAACGAGAAACGATTACTCGTGACCGATTGAGTTTGGCCAGATAAGCCTCTTTGTTTATCTTAGTGCTGGCAATACTCCCGACCATTCCTGCATACAGGAACTTTGAGAGTGATCGAATCAGGTAAGTTGTAACGATTAAGTTAATATGTTACGATTCATGGTCGTTGTAACGAGAAACGATTACTCGTGACCGATTGACATTGAAAACTTCGTGCCACAAGTGAATCCAAGTGTAGATGAATAGCAGCTCTCTCCTACATTACAGCATTACCAAGCTACAACGCCACTCCTCTGAACCATCGTGTCGAATCGTGACCTGCATTGTTGCGACTTCGTATCCGCAGTGAAACAACTAAAAAACGAAATCAACCATCCCTAACACAAGCTACATACGAGGCGTGTGCTCGGGCAGCCACCGTTTAACACTCTTAACGGTGCACACCCTCCTCCACATATCCTAATGTACGTTTCCTTTTGTGTTGCTTCCTGATACTCAGAGCAGATACGGAAATGCAAGAAGGTTTCAACGGTTAAACCGAGTGGACCAGAAATGTGGGAGCGCTGGTGAAGAAAATGTTCCCAGGTAAACACACAGCTAAAGACCTTCACAGCACAAAGTCATAAAATTTAGCGGTACTCTACTTCACCCTTCCACAACGCAGCAGCGCACAGCACAATCAAACGAGAAGTGTAAACCTCCAAATCGACAATAGAACCATCTGAATTTGCAAGATGGTTTGTGGAGTGATTTTCTTTGCCCCTTTCTGTCATGATTTTCTGCATCTAACCGAAACTCGAGTGACTTCCCAAGGGCTGACAGGGATTGTCACCCATGATCTGAACATCCTGATCACGAACTCTACTCGTAACTTTTTCTCTAAGTAATGAATACATGGGGCAAAAACTGGGGCCAACTTTCATCTGTTTCTTCTAACGGACGCTCACTCCTCACTTATCAAAGCTAAAACGGCCCGTATAAAGGTGACGGGAGTGGACACCAAGCCGAAATTTTTTTGACATCAAGATTGTGATTCAACTTCCCTTGAAAACCTGATGATCACAACCTCTGGCAGACATTTCAAATACCTGACTGCCCGCTTGCAGTGATTACAACAAAAGAATAATAACAATCTACCTCTATCCTAAGTGGGCACTCAACTCCGGTGTATCTACAATGGTTCTGTGGGCTAAGAACTCCCGTGCTCCTCTGCTGCTTCAATTCGCCCAGTAAAGAGCTTCCACTCGAAATTGCATCTCTCGCGAACCTAGATAAACCACGACGAAATCTAATCATTCGCAACAAACTGATGCACTTGAGAGGAAGTTTTAACGGGAAAGTCAAACCAAACAAGTGCCAGTGATCAAGTAACTTTCCGGATACTACATAGGCTGAAGGACTGCATGAATCTTACCCCTTCCCATGGCTGCTTGCCGTCCTTGGCTACTCCCTGCCAGTGTAAAAGGACCAGTCAGAAGTCAGTCAGTACCGTATCACAAACGCTGGACGACACACATTTTCTGGCGACCGGGCAACGAAGCATGTGTTCACTACTTCGACTTTAAAGGTCTCGAAAAATTAATAAGAGCCCACAGGAACAATCTCCAACTCACCTGTTGCCCTAAGGATGGAACAACTTGATGCTTAATCCACTGCGCATCAACGACTCCTATCTTTTCATGCGCAGGCTGCAGGCCAATGAATACAATATATGGTCTTGAGATGATTAAAGGGCCGGGCCTGTTTGTAAATCCTGGCGCAGATCCTAGTGCAGAAGAATGAGAACACTTCCTAACCCAACGAGCTGGTAATGCATTTAAGAAACCTATGAAATGTCTCAAATCTGTAACACCAACTGGCAGGAAATTACCGCAAGGACTGCCCAAACGATATTAATCTAATAGGATAAGCACAAAGAAAACTCTTACCTCGACACACTTCCTCATATTGAAGTCTAAGCCCCATCCATGTACAAGATCATTCTGCACGACCACGATAAGTCATGCCTATCTTCCGGGCGAGCTCAGAATTTGAAGTCTCAACGTGATCAAAGTATCTCTAGGATTCATTAGACACTGCAGAGTAGAAAGTAATAAAACAGAACTAGACACTAAAGCTCCCCCGAATTTTCTTCTCTGAACTGACATTGTTTCTTTTTCTTTTTCCTTTTTTAACTGACATTGTTAACTCCAGCTAGTCTGACAACATAGACCGATCACTTTCAACTGTGAAACCGAAAGCGCACCTGAATCATGTGCCACACACAACGCCAGGCTTTCCTGGAAAATACTGGGGCCATAATCTCCACAAACCTGTAGGTTCAAGATTCATTCTACAGCGTAAGAGCACGGAAATACGGCCACGAATACAACCTTGTAACAAAGGAAGGGAATGTGTGGACATGCCGCAAACCACGCTTCCGCATGCTTGGTATCTCATAAAATGTGTTCAGAACCTTTCAAGCTCGACAGGACTTGTAAACCGAAGGTACAGTACTTACGCAGCGCAGGGAGGAAGATTAGGATTAGGGCACCAGCCGTCCCGCTCCTCTGTTGTCCTGTTAACGGAGACGATGAAAATCAGCATTCCATACGCCCACACTTTTGGTGCCAGTAGCAAGCGCAGCATTGTAGAGCGTACAGCAGTGTAAAGAGTTAACTGCAGCATGAGAAGGAGGAGAATATAGCTCAACTTCGCCATGGCTTACTTGTGCACCTCGACGTCACCCCTGCGCTTCGTCATCTGCCATGTCACTCCCTCAGGTGGATTGGCAAGTGCTGGTTGTGATATATCCAGACCGTACTTCCTCGCAAGTTGGATGTATCTGGTAGCAAAGCGTCACCATTCGTCATCCTTAAAACCATATTGTGTCGGGATTTGTATAAACTTGCACCCAAACAAAGTTTTCGATTCTGTTATGATCAAGGGAAGAGAAACTGTGTTGATCTGCAGATGATACGCCAGATAAAACGTAAAACTTGAGGGTTCTATCAACTTTGGCATGACGACAGTGCCTTACTTTTCTGCGTCGAAGTGCTCAACGTCAAGATCCTCGTCCCAAATAAATATGTAGTCATAAGGAGCCACAACATCAGGATGCAAAAACCGCTTAGCGTACCACCTGATAACCGATAAATGAGCGTTAGATGCATTCGTCTGGCACATTCTTATCGAGCGCCGCTGCTCATCGATAACCCTAACATACACTTGACTGTATAGTTCCTTTGAGCAGTGATAACAGTGACGACAAATCTTAACAGTAGCCGTATCCCATCAACAGAAGAAGTCCGTCCGTTAGTCAAGCCTGCCGACATAATCTATACCAGTGAGTAGACTGGGGAGCCGAACCATTTACCACTTGGTTTGTTTTTTCGCAGTTATGTGGATAGCAGTCTTGGACCACTCAAGGTCATCCCACTCCTCGGTTACACCATCGTAGTGGAAAAGCATGATTGTCCAGTCCTTCGGAAACTGCGAATGGGCAACCAGAAGTGATGGGTCGGTACTGCATCTCAACATTCCTTTCAAATCACGATTGGCCAGAGTGCAACAATTAAGAATGTACACCTCCCAGTACAGAACAGTCTCCAGACAGGACGAAAGGAAACAGGACAGAGATGCACGCTTACAACAGCGTTGACTTACTTTCGCGACAGCCTTATCTACCATGTCCTTTTGCTTGATTCCAACGGTGAATGTTACTAGGTACTTGGATGGTGAATCAGGCAAGTCCTGCAGGGGAGACCCAGCTCAAATCATCAGATCCAATGGTACGTCTTGCGCAAGCAACAGCTCAAAAACAGCCCAAGTCCGCCCCATTAGTAGCCTGGATCAGATTAAAAAGTTCATGACGCTGCTTGCATTATACGCTTTAGCATGTGAAGTAGCGTTGCCCCTGTATGCCCGTGCAGCTTGACTCACTCCCTCAAGTACTCAGATTGAAGCTCCAGCCTGAGACATGTCCTCTCACGCGTACAAGTCACCCAATGATCCACATGCATGTACGCCGATCCAACTCAGCCAACAACTGCTTGTACCCCTGATCGCCAAGTTCCCAATTGCACTAGCCTCACAGATAGCAGCGATAAGACTTTAAGCTCTGTCCTCAGTCTACAGGGAAATCCATGGCCGTATCCGAACTCTAAAACGTTCTCCGTGAGGGTCCCATTCCAGTAAAATTTTCCCCTCCCTGAAATTCGTCAACCAGATGATAGCGGGATGTCTGTACCAGTATACCAAGATTCCTTCATATTGTTTGCAGCAGCTTCCTTTAATCCGTGTACTCATCTCCCAAGGTCAGATCCGGATCCCGATTCGTGCATAATGCTTGCGGAGATGAAGGGATGTTCAGCAGTGAATCCTAATCGGCTAATCGCAGACAAGAGAAGATTAAAAGGAATTCAACTTTTAGCATCGGTAGAGCGTACCTCAGATGGCTTGCCCCATAGCCTTCGCTGATACAGATCTGTCTCTGGTACAATAATCCCCAAAGGAAGGCCCTCTGTTCCTCGTGGACGGCGAGTAGGAGCAGAGCTCAACGGATCATTGAACTGGATGTCTTGAGCCCTAATGAAATTACTGTCTATTTTATATGTAAGTCCAAACTGCAACCAAGAAGCATACGTATCGGTGAAATGGAACACAAGTTACGAAATAAAAAAGCTACAAACAGCGGCAGACCGTAGCAGTCTTGATCGTGAAACTCATCGTCCAGGTTCATAATTTCATAAACGAGGCTCACAACAAAAAAAAGGCTGGACTGCTTATTTAGCATTACCCTTGTAAAAAATATGCCGATAAAAAATCCCAGAGCAACTCCAAAGAAAGTTATCACTATCACTCTCAACATCTCGTTTCGTTTCTTCGGAGACCCACTGCGCGAGAGGATCAAAATTAGGAACAAACTTCTCAAGAGAGGGCCCCATATATCCGAATCCCTCGAGCTACGCTGAAATTCAATACAAACTCACTGGCGAATCTAAGATTTTACAGACTCAATATACAATTGTCCACTTCGCAGGGCTAAAACAAGTTCTAAAACACGTCCGTCTGCAAATGTACAAAAGGAAGTGCCTACCTCCGGGAGGCCATGGGGGAGGTGGCAGTGCAGAAGGGGTCCAAAACCCTAGGACTACAGGATCTCACTTCCTCTTGAGCTTGCTGCAGCTTTTTGGACGATCCTAATCGGATCCTGTAACCTTCCCGGATTGACATTCAAATCCCAGCCAACACAAAATATAAATCCCACCGAGTCCCGCTTCCAGACCCACACCCAGCGTTCTCCTGATTCACGTCCCTACACTAATTCCGCTTTTCAGAATGGCACCTAAGATGAATTTGAATTCCTCCACATCCATGTGGGGTCACCCAGCTGCAGGGCAGTCAACATGAAAGGAGCATCATAACTCTACGACGTTTTCTCTCCATCGACCGACACTGCACTTCTCTTCACTCCAACACTTCAATCACGAAGTACAGACAGTAGGAGACAGAAAGCAAAGCAGTGGGGTGGGGGGGGGGGGGGGGGGGGGGGGGGGGGAGGGGATCGACAGGACGGTATGAGTGACCCGCGCTCGCCCTTCAGTACAGAGGAGGGAAGACTGCAGCACACCTGCCCGCGTGTCTAGCGCCTCTCAGTATCACCCCCAGGGGCTGGTCTGCTGAAGCTCTCTTCTGTTCTGCTGCTGCTGCACCACAACCAGCAGCATCACCAGTGCTCCTAGTAACGGGTGGGTTGAAGGGGAAAACGACGAAGTCGACAACTGATACCACTGCTTCTACAGCACCATACTGAGAAGTACTCCGTTTCTCCAAAGCAGTCAAAATGCCTACTACTACTGCTACTACTACGACAATTCCTGTGAAACCAACGAATCGCAGAGAAGTCGGCCATAACCATCGCTTCTACTCCTCTCCTGCGACGACTCGGTCATCAGTCTGCTCTCCTTCCTCTCCCTGCCGGGCCTGCCCCTTTACTTCCCGCTCCTCCTCCCCTCCCTTCTACTGTACTCCTCTGCTTCTCTGTGCTGGCGGCCGCTTTCCCTTCCAGATACGCTAAGCTCTGTTCGATACCTCCTTACTGTCCCCCGATTCTCCGTCGGAGTCCGTCCCTGCATGCACGCCCCTTGATCAGGACTTTGTATCTGGTCCTCTGCCCTGGGCCTGGGCTCCTCTGCCCACCAGCACTCCCTTCTCGAGGAGTAACTGGAACAGAGAAGTCAACTGCTTCCTTGCTTGTGCGATTGCTTCATGAACGACCGACTAGGTGCGAATCAAACCCAAACCAAACTCTGAAAGCGAGGACGGAGACCTGCATCTAACTATTTGTTCCTACTTCCGAGGACCTGTTGCTTCTACTTCATCGTGGGTTTACACTCCTCGCTCAGCAAAGCTCTTATGTGTTCGTACTGTAGAAGCCGACTCCCACTCCACATCCACTCTGGTTTCAGCAGATTATACAAGAATCAGATCGTTGCATCAAACTACATTACTGTGCTGTATGTTAACTGCTGTGAGGGGCTAACGGCTGGTGGTCGCCCTCACCATCCTAGGCAGATGGTTGAGGGGTCTCTGGTTACGATGAATCCTTGAAGAAACAGCCTCTATTTTTATGAATCGCGGTGACATTTACTTGTCGAAAGAAATAGTATACAAGGAGAAAAAAAGTCAAACTTTTTGGTATATTTCAGCCAAACTGCAGATAATATTGATAAGATAATGTGTTCTTATTTGCATAAACCAATTCTATCAGATTGCTACTTGAAGCTACTGTGCTTTTTCTGTCACTATGTTTTCCTATTACGTATGCATAATACTCATCTTGCTGATCTACTTTTCTGCGGTCAGTTTGGGTTAGTGATCCTGAAACTTATGTCAAAACCGATATATGTATATATCTTTGATGGCTTAATAAGAGTAATTCTTAAATTTTAAACCGCTTAACTTTCACCGCTTATGATTGGAACCCACAATCTTAGCGTTGTCGTGATGGAGATGGCTCATAGCGTATATCATATGTGCAAACAAGACATAACTATGCTATATTCTTATGTTCTTACAGTTACCTGCTTCTACAAGCATGTACTGAGGTTCCTTCAGTTGAACTGATACTCTGGTGTTCGTAGATTGGAAGATATGATCTCCATGGCAAGAGAATCAGCTTCATACGATGCCAAATGGCTGAGATATGGATGTCGGAAGGTACAGGGTTTAAGGTTAAGGTCCGATACAAGTTTCGAGGTCAGGATTTTGACATAGTACAGATACGGGTTTCAACAGCCATGTACCAGAGTTACTTTACTTCAATTGCTCAAATGGTTTCATATGTTGTACAGTAATTGGGAAATAGGCTACCCATAGCCAAAACAAAATCAGCTTATCAGCTAAATCAGATTGATCCCAGATGTGGTCGAGATATGGATGTCGGAATGTGCATGGATTTCTATCTGTCAGTACAAGTTTCGAGGTATCTATTCTGATGTTGTAGATATCGGTTTTGGCAACCATGTACTTGAGTTCATTCCACTTGAGCTGAAACTTTTTGTATATTGCAGATAGGAAGATAAACTACTAGGAGAATCTCTAGAATGTTCTAGATTTGGTATATTATGGCCGTAGTGTGTGCCAAGTAGCCTCAGTGAGATATATATCTTGTACGATGTATTTAGTAGTCATCGACAAAGCCATTGTTGCAATTTGTTAAATAGTATACGTCGGTTGTGAAAATCGAAGATGAAGGGGAACTTTTTGGCATTTACTGTATTGTGTATTCTCTGTTGATATATATTTGATATTTATATATCTATTTTGTATTTTGTATATAGTGTATTATCATACGGTTAGAAACGATTAAACCCCTAGTGTCTTTATAAGTACTCTTGGTAACATAATGACATTTTATTGGGATTCACTTTCAGAGAACCAAAAAATTAACCCTTAAGCTTTTCATGATAAATATATCAGGCGAGAATGAAATCTTTGAAGTCAAATAGAACCTCGGTATAGTCACACGATTTGTTATTCATATTTTCATGAATATACTTGTTTGTGACTAAATACATATAAGCACATGTACCAAATAGTGTGTAAATGTGTTACTATATTCATATAGTCATCTCATACTCTGATGGTGAAAGAAATATGACTATAAAAATTAACAAGCTCCTCTTGCTTCACTTTCTTGCTCCCATTCAGTGCAGTCTTACAAATATGTTAGCTTCTCTAAGTTTGATAATATGATTCTCTTGATGATTTTCATTGACATGACAGAGAAATAATTGAAAACTAAGAAACGATGCAAGACCTATAATCATGTTTACTATACACTTATGAACTACTTACCGTCTTAAACCCCGAGTATGAGTATACAAGTATGTAAAAGAATATTCTGTTTTCTTCCCAATGTATTTTTATTCAAAAGAAAAGATCCCTTTTTACTCCAAGAAACCTCCAATCTTCATACCTCTATTTGTACTCAGTGGTTTGTTTTGAGATGAATCACAATCTATAAGATGAAGAATAGCTTTAAGTTGATTCTTTATTTCAAAGATTCCAAGTTGGGATGCAGACGTTATCACCAAAATCATTTTCTGTATAACGGTTAAATTTATCATTCCTCCGAAAACAAACCGACAAAATATAGTATTTTGGGTCACCCGGAGCACTTTGTAGTCATACTCGAGCTTTAACCATAACTTGATATATAATCACATCTTTTTTGTTTTCAGCAGTTTAGGGAGGGACTGATGGAGTGGTTGTGAAACCTGCAAAGGAGAGAGAGTTTTCAAGTAAAATGACTCAAGTAGCTTCCAAAGAGAGAAAGAGAATATATGTATGCTCGATGAATTTCTGGGAATTTTTACTCGCTGATTGTTATCGAGAAAATATACAAGTGTTGAAAAAAATCATATATCAAATGAATGAAAATAATGAAAATATTCTATAAATAATAATTAGTCTATGTCTAGAAACCACGGAGAGACTTGGATATAAACGATAATGCATGAGTAGACTATCGCGCTGCTAAAGATACAAGTCCAGTAACCTGAAGCAATTTATACATTAATCTATGATGAGTTTAATTTATTAACTAACCCTTCCAGTAGAAAAGGTTAGGTAATAAATTAAACTTATATATATATATATATCTCCTCTATCTTTCGAGGGAGGAGGCAAATGCGCAGGGGGTTTAATGCATATTCATCCATACGCACTATGAGAAGAATGTGTAAAAGAAGATAGGTGCCAGAATATGATGAAAATTCTTGTAAGCAGTTGGCTGTGTTATTCTTTTTTGGTTATGTTGTGTCTCATATAAAAGGATTTATCTCTTCGGAGAAGCAGCATGCATGCTTGAGAAATATTTAGTCACTTTTTGTTATTAGGAAAAATCTAATTTTATGCAGAAATTACACAGTAATCATCTACACTTGTTACCATTAATTTATTTTGGATATGGTGAAACGCAATGAATAACAAACGGATGGATCAATATCATTTTGAATATTAATTTATTACTTAAACCTTTTTGACGAGAAGTTAGATAATGAACTAATGGACATGCTATCTTTTTCATTTTCACATGAAAAAAGGAATAGACAATGAAAGATTATACGTGCAAAGTGCACTTCTGGAAAACAAGAGGAAAACGACAACCGAACGGCACGAAACAGAAAATCAGGGAAGGGGATTTGCGAGCTCAGACGTAGAAGACATGCCAGACCGAACGCAGAAAGCAGACATCATTTCTCACTATCTAGTAGCTGCAGCCAGTTGTTCCTGCTCTGGATCCGGGATACGTAACTATTATACAGTAATAGTTTTTCAAACAAAGTGAGTGGTCCACTGCAAGGAGACTGTGCCTGGGGATCCGATAACGTCAGTTCGAGTCTCCTGCAAGTGAACTCATGAAAATAATGAGATCTTGAAATTTAATTCCATACTAAACTTTCCAAGAGATCTGATGATTGATTAGTTCTAAAAATAAATTCAAAAATAAAAACACGAGCAATGAAATACATGGAAGGAACTCAGCCGAGGTCATAATGCGGGCTTGTTGAGAACAACGGAAGAGAAGATACATGGTGCAGTTACAAAATATTGGTATCAAGAAAAGAAGATTTTTGTACATGTATGAGTTTTGGTACCGTTGAGTTGTATGATGAAAGTGATCCCCTGATTGTAGAAAATCATATATATATCCTAGTTCGAGTGCTTATTATTTCTCAAGGCATAATTGTCATCTCATGACAATATCTCAAGTCGGGGGCCAGAGTAACGAGTATTGGTCTCTTTCAGTTAGTATAACGGTACTTACATAAATATAATCTCCCGTAATTTATTGACCTCTCGTAGAAATATCACACTGCACTAATTTCCTGCCAAACATCATGACGGTTATATCCACATCCCAACTGCTATTTTACTTTACTCACCTCTATCACCAATATATATATATATATATAAGGATTCGATTTAATTGGGAAATATAATTTATATTTTTCAGCAAAAGTATATTTGGATGCATATATGTTTTGTAGTCTCTCTTCTTTCCTAATACTTTTATTTATTTTACACATTTGCATACCGTGTCTATTGACCCAATAGACAATAGACACGGTAGAGTAGAGTAGTATAGTAGAGAGATTGTCCCTCGAGGATGCACTAGCCTAGAACCGAAAGTCGGATGGATATCAGGAAATTCTTTTCTGCTATTCTTTTTCTTTACACTCAACGTGGCATGCGGCGAACATCGCGGGATATTAAATAACAATTCAGTGTGATTTCACACACTCAGCTAGGCTCACTGAGTGATAAATAACAATTTGGTGTTATTTATAATTTATAGTAAGAATTTATCATTACTTCACATAAAACAATGAATCCAAGTGTGCTTATTATATGACATTAATTGGAAATATTTAGTACCATCCTTACGTAAGTTTCATCAAAACAAGAGATGGGTGGTGTTTTCTGGCATATGCACAGTTACATTGTAAGCAATAACCAGTGCTATCTGGCCAAATGCTCAACAACAAATGTCCTAATAAACTTACACAGTACTACATGTACAATATGATCTGAAATTTCGAGATT
Source organism: Asterella californica (assembly GCA_036924285.1). Classification (NCBI taxonomy): domain Eukaryota; kingdom Viridiplantae; phylum Streptophyta; class Marchantiopsida; order Marchantiales; family Aytoniaceae; genus Asterella; species Asterella californica. The sequence continues at coordinate 23,627,648 of JAYKYS010000006.1, read as the reverse complement.
ACAAAACAAGAACAATTGTCGGAGAAGTTATTGTTTAGCTTCGTTCTGGACTTGGATGCTATTGAATATGAGGAGTCTATAGCTACTTTCATATCGGTGCGTTTTGGATGTGGGTTCAAATTTCCGTAAGTATATTTCGTATTTTAATCACTCTTTTTTGACAATTTTCTCTCTGTGAAAAAACAGTTATCAGTCTGTCAAAAATATTACCGTTGACTAGCCTTCACGGTAATATTTTGGTCACTTGATTACGACTTGAACGGTTTAATAATTTGAATATCGTGATATGTTACACTATTGGTTAATAAAGAAGTATGTGTTCAATGTATCGTGTATTCTCTGTTCTCTCTCTGTCCACCTCTTTTTGTAACTATGCTTTGGACGTTCAAACTAAAATCATGGTCATCTATGCTTCAACTTTCAAGGGTATAGATAAAAAAAAACAATGTTTACAATTTCATGTTTTAAAGCGCGTGAATACTTACAAATTCAATTTTCATGGCTCATGAAAAGAATGTACAACAACTTTTGTAGGTAAAATTTTGAAAATTATTATCGATAGTATAGATATCCACAACCAACCAGTAAGCCATATGTGAACCCTCATATAACAGAAAATGCTAAATCAAGTCTCCACGCTCCAAGCTCGATAATATATTTCCATGAAGTATTCATATCATATCCAGGTACTAGATATGGGATCTTTTCAACGTGAGATTAAAAGACAATGATGCCAAGCTAATACAAATATAGAAAGAATACGTTCATCATTTTCATGTTCCATGTTCTTAACGAGCACCTTGAAGCCAATAGATTTAATATTTAGAACATTGTAGTGAATATGATTTTTTATGGTGTGTTCAGATCGAAAGTTTGAAAAAAAGATTAGATAATTTTTATTGTTGGCATGTGTACTTAAAGCATTTTAAGGTTAGAAAATTCATTCAACATAGAACAGCTTAGGATTTGAGAGGAGAGAAGAGTTAAGTGGAAGAGACGAAGTGAGAGGAAGAACTCAAAACATAGCAAGTTGTATTTTCTTGAGATTCAAAGGAGTAAACAAAAGAGTCTTACATCAAAATGAATGATTTTTCGTAGTTCTAATTTGTTCCAAATTGATCACATCTATAAATTTTATGCTATTTCCAAGAAATGCTCTATACATGACAACGATGTTGGATAAAGAAATCCCAAATCACCAAAGGATTTTTAAACTTACTTGAGTCATCGGTCCCGCATAAAGTGAATAGGTTGTAATTTTTGTAAGGAACGACGATAAGACTGAAGAAGAGGTAAAATAAGAGAGTGAAGACAATAAGACCTTGAGTTGAATGTATCACAGTGTGTCTCACAAAATAGAAAAAGACAAGAAGAGCGAACACAAATATTTTTCTCATATTGTGGATCAAATCAGTCCAAGAGTGCTAGTCTGATTATCAAACATCTGATGTGACTATAACCTCCAAGTATTTGATCAGTTGATGTTTCATTAGAGAATAGAGAAAAATATATCCCAAGGCCAAGAGGGCAGAGGCACATATTTCTCTATAATAAAGATTTAGACTTCCATAAGTTGACCATAGCACTAGAGGTAAACTGATGAATTTTGAGATAAAATGAGATATCATCCACAAAATAACTCACATCGACAACCAGTGTAGGAAAAATCATACAAGTTAATGTCATGAAGCTCATGCGTGTTTGATCTGTAAAATAAATGAAAGAGTGGAGATCGCAAACAAGAAAGATGCTAGTAGGTACCCTTGATGCACTCCTTAAGATATAGGAATGGTAAAGTGCCATTAAGTTGAATTATCCTCATTGCTTCTTTCATCAAACAAGTCATCTAGACTCTGGGTAAAATCTTCGCCAAATCCCAACCGATTTAGGAGCAGTTAAAAAATTGTGTCTCGGATTGCGACGAGAAGTCAATCATGTATTGTTGGGAAGAAAAAATCTTAGGAAAAAGTCTCAAAACTAAAGAAGGAAACTAACAAGTTTACCAATATGTTTGCACCATTATACTATAAACCTTATGCGGTCATATCAAGAAACTGTCATAAATATTTCAACCTCGACAAGTTTGATACAGTCAACTTTCTATGTGTTGGACTTGCCTCTCAGTTAGAGATCATATCTGTTGGCTTTGACAATAGCACACAAATAAACTAGACGAGATGATGTTGAGTTCAATCTTCACAAACTCGTTGCTTCAGTCTCTTTATTCTCAAGACGACTCACAAAACCCAACACTCTCTTTATTACTAAACGTCATAACGACATTATGGAAACAAAGATGAGTGTTCTTCTCTTCTCCTCTATTTATTGTCTAGGTTTTTACCATGGTAACAATCTATATATTAGTCATAACTATGTTTACTAGGATTTATTAAAATATTATCTAAGATAAAATCACGACTAATTCTAAGATAAAATCATGAATCACATGGGTTGTTCTCTTTTCACATGAGCTTATTTTTTCAAGAGAACACGTATTCATATTTCGATCTTTTTCTACACTAAGAGCCATTATAAAGATGAGATGTCGAATATCTGCTTGTTTTTAATGCCCACAAAATCATTATTACAAGTCTCATCACTAAATATAAATTCACAAAATAAATAAGAGATATTTTTCACCACATTTCTATCTCTTACACGAGAAGATATGATAAAAATCTTAACTATTAATAGATATTTAGATTCTGTCAGATGTTCTTGTCGATGGATGATCGATAGTAAAAGCAATCTCAGAACGACTCATGAGGAAGTTGGATCTAGTACTAACTCGTCTTTCTAGTATCACGGTTGGCATGACTAACAGACAACGAGTTAGATCATTGGGAGTACTGGAGAGAGCTTGTGTGTCAATAATGGGAGTGCAGATAAATATGACATTTTAAATCTTAAACGAGTCAAGTTATGAAATGTTACTCTGAAGACCTTGGCTTCGAGCAGTACATGCAACAGATAACTGACACAAAGGTTATTTACGCATCAGATCGAGTCACCACCGGATCAAAGTTCCATTACTCGGATATCAAGAAGGGATGTCAGAATCAGATCCACCCACATCATTGGGAGTCAGAAATTATCGATATGACTTCTGACGTGGATACCAATTCATCAGATTCAAAATCTAAAATTACATCATCAGATGAGGAGAGAGAAGAACAAAATATGGATGTGAATGTAGTGGATCTTTTTTCTTCTTCAGAAGTGCAAAAAGATCGAGACAAAGAACCGTTGACTCTTGTGGAGGTGGAGAGAAGAACTGCCACCTTACACTATGGATCAAATGTTACTAAAGAGGAGAAAAGTCGATTCGAAGAGATCTTTTGCAAATACATTCATGTATTTGCATTTGGTTACAAGGATCTGATGGAGGTCACAATTGAGCAACACCGTGTCGAGTTGGAGAAGGAGGTCAAACCAGTGAGAGAGAAGCAACGGAGAGTGACTCCTCCGACTGCTGATCTGATGAAAGAAGAGATCGAGAAGCTGCACACACACTACTGGGTTTATTTACGAGGTGTAGCATTCTGAATAGGTATCACCCATTGTGATCGTAAAGAAGGAAAATGACAATTGAGGGTGTGTGTTGATTACAAAAAGCTCTATGTTGTCACGAAGAAGGATTATTAATCTCTATCTTTCATCGATGAGATCTTGGAAGAGGTGGTTGGAAACGAATGGTATAGCTTTGGAGATGGTTACAGCGGTTATAACCAGATCAAAATTGCACCAGAACATCAACACCTGACTACTTTCACTACTCCATCAGGTATGTTTGTCTTTCGAGTCATGTCGTTTGGTTTGTGTAATGCTCTTGCTACGTTTCAAAGTTTATGAACAAAGTGTTTGAACTTTTCTTAGGGAAGTTTGTGAGAAATTTTATAGATGACTTTTGTGTTTATGGGAATAAGTAGAAGCATTTTGAGCACCTTGTGAAGGTTCTATAATGTTTAGATGCAGCAAATGCATCTCTCAATCCAGAGAAATGTATTTTTGGGTGTGAGGAAGGATTACTCTTGGGTCATATCATATCCTATGACGGCATTGCAGTAGATCTGGAGAAGGTGTAGAAGATCTTAGAGCTCCATTTTCCTAGTACTCTCACTAAACTACGTCAGTTTTTAGGTATGGTTGGGTATTATCAAAGGTTTATACTCTCGTTCTCACATAAAGCATATGCTTTGACTATATATCTGAAGAAGGGAATAGATTACATGTTGATTTTAGGAGATGAAGAAGCTCTAGCCGCATTTGAGGAACTGAAGAAAGCTCTTACTTCAGCTCCAATCTTGATTAAGCTCTATTGGAATGAACAGTTTATTCTATATATAGATGCTCTAAATATAGCAATAAGATGTACTTTAAGTCAGTATGATGTTGTAGGTAGAGATATCTTATTGCATATGACAGTCGGCAAATGATCGTGACAGAGAGAAATTATTATGTGATAGAGAGAGAAGGATTAGCAATGATCTATGCTTAGAGAAAATTCTGACATTGTATCATAGGAGGCAAGTTCACTATCGTTATCGATCATAAGACATTGAAGTATATCTTCAATAAACTTATGGTCGAAGGACAATTAGCAAGATAGAAGCTCTTGTTTTCAGAGTACGACTATGAGATATGCGATCGACCAGAGACAAAGCAAGCAAATATAGATTTGCTATCTAGAGCTTACGATGATGATGGAGAGGAGCCGATGGATGACACCTTTCTGACGAAGATTTGATGATCTTGATGAGCAACTCTATTATCCTAATAGAATATCAGAAAATTTAGAATTTTTTTATCTCTTTTTTTACTTGATATTAGTGATGAGACTTAAGTTATTGACTTTGTGGCATTGAAAACAAGAAGAGATTTCACATGTCATCTTTTTAGTAGGTCCTAGTCTAGAAAGGGGTGGAAATTCAAGATTCTTTGAGAATATTATAAAATCCTTCTAGAAGTTTTAGACTTTGAAGGAATAAGTCCATGTGAAAAATGTTTTTATCTTAGATAATATCTTAGTAAAACCCGGTAAAATAGTTACGGCTGAGTTATCAGAGGATACTCAACTAAAAATCTAAATAATGTATAAATAGAGGAGTAGAGAAGAGCACTCATGCTTGTTTTCACATCGTCATAATGACATTGATCAATATAGAGAGAGTATGAGATTTTAGAAAGTTATAACTTGAGAGACGTTATAATAGAGAAATTTAGTTTATGAGTTTATGGGTTTGTGAAAGACTGAACTTAGCATTTTTCTCTTCAAGTTAGTGGTGTCCTTCCATCAAAGACGTCAAAGGTGATCCTTGAGTGAAAGACAAGTCAAACATGTTGCAAATTTGATAGATGACTATCGTGGAGGTTGAGAGATTGAGGATTAAAAGATTGATAAAGATTGATAGGGGGTAAAAGATTGATAGGACCGCTGAAGGTTTACAACACAAGAACTATTCTTTGAAGCATAGAAGGATGCACTCTTGCAACCCCCTATTTTTAAGTGATATGAACCTTCACGACCAATCAAGTTGACCACATATGCTTCAAGAACTGCAATCGAAGTAGTGTTACAACAAGAATGAAAAGATGGATGACATCATGTGGCTTTCTTTTCTCACAAGCTTTAAACTATAGAACAGAATTATCACATCGTCAAACGTGAGGAGTTGATCATTGTATTGACTATCATTGGAAACATTACTCGGGGGACAAGGAGTTTACGATAGAAACAGACCATAAACCTTTGGTGTACTTGGAGATCCAAAAGGTTCTCTCCAAACAACAAATTCAATGAGTAGAGAGACGACAATAATTCAACATGAAGATCATGTACGTGGAAGGCATGAAACAACTTGCTGATGCACTTACACGTATATTGTGTATCAACAATATGATCACGTAAGTAAAATTGCATGCAGAATGATGAGAGAAGCAAAGTTGAGAGAAGCAACGGAAGAAGAAACGAAGATAGCTCAGCGCTCAACGGAGATAAAGCCACAGTGCTCTATGGATTAGCATTTAAAAAAAATAGAGTGTGATTCAGATGACAAGGAACTTCATACCATGGTACTATCTGAATATCACGATTCAACAATTGCAAGTCAGTTCGATGTTGAGAAGAGCTTAGAAGTTGCACATAGGGTGTATTATTGACTTAAGATGCGAGATGATGTGACCACATATGTTTGAAGCTGCTTAAATGTCAGCTGATCAAAGCAAGCAACCAGTTACCAGCAAGACTACTTCAACCACTACCGATACTAACACAACGTTAGAAACATGTAACAATGGATCTTGTCTACGAGTTATCTCAAACTACTCCAAGATTTGATTCTATCGTAGTTTTCATTGACAAGTTGAGCAAAATGATTCATATCCGTCCGACAACAAAATAAGTCACAACTCCAAAATTAACTCGTCTATACTTGGATGTTGCAGGAAGACAAAAATTGATGTTCAAAGGATGCGGACTAGTACATATTTAACACCAGCAGCTCGCGAGGCGGCAGAAATGATTTTGTCCAGTAGATAGACCTTGGTTCATGCGCAAATCATCGAGGATGGAGATGGGATCACCACGAGGAGTCAGACCAAGCTGCATATCGAGACGAACGACGCGGATTCTACTAGTGAAGAATAGATGTAGCATGCTTGTAGATGTGTGCATTGTAATTGATTATTAATGCATTTTGTGTACAAGGTTCGTAGCTGTGTATATTGTAAATCCACTACTTACGGAAGAATAGCCACACTACTCGATTTTAGATAAAGCTCGATCGATTCGACTTTGTAGCTTTCTCTTGTGTTCGTGCTATTTTCTGTGTTCTTCACTGCTGATACCATCTTGTCATGTCATACAATTTCCACGCCTGCCTAAACTCTGTTGCCACGGTGGATCGAGACCGGAGGATTCTTGTCATGTGAGACTGGGGCCTTGCCAAGATCAGTTTACAAGATAGGGGATTGGTCAAGCAATATCTCGAACTTAAGGGTTCGTCAAATAAATCTCCTTGATAAATCAAAGGTTTAATTTATATCTATCAAAAGTTGATAAAAGTTAGGTAATAAATTAATCACATGTATATTTACCTCCTCCATCGAAAACTGGAGAAGGAAATTATTATTACTATAGACATATGTTGACACTCCACTACATCTCAGTAGATAGAGCACTAAGTTACATCATCCAAGGTCCCACTAACACTGAGCACGGACCAAAGCAATACCACATCATGCATTGAGTTAGTATACCAAGTGCGATTGGTGATGCTTATCAAGTTTTAAGCGGAGGATTTAATGATAAGAAAACTTCTTGTTAGCCTTGTGTGTCACGCCCCAAGATACTAAACATAGCGTCTTGGATCGATTCCTATAGCTGTCAAGAATCGACTCAATGTACTATAACATGCACAATCATTGATTTTTCAAATGCATATGTCAAAAACAGCGTATTATCAGGTCAAATAATTTCAATAATATATATTAATATAACATGATAAGTGAAGAAAAAATAATAACTAAAGATACTCACATTATCATAGAAAACGATTAAGGGTTAAAAGTGCAATTCCTCGAATTGAGTACATAAACTTTACATATTTATGGGAAAACCGGAATACAGTACTGGTTAAAAGACTTACATGTTCGACTTGAGAATTACTATTTCTGAAAGTCATTAAAATCAAAATGTTTAAATATAGAAACACATTTTTATACAAAACACACTTTGGATCATGTTTAGGAGAAAAATCCATATGTAAAACAAGTAGAACAGCTCTCGTGCTGCCATCAAGAGAGAGTCTGCGAGTAATAAAAAGCAGTGTAAAATTTTAAATTTATGGTCTAGCCCTCCCAACAGGAAGGGTTAGAGTATAAATGAAAAGGTATGCATATATTCCTCTCTTCCGAACTTGCAAGAAGTGAATATGCATCCAAAGTGTGCTCCTCGCCGGATGAAAGAAAAAGACAAACGTAAAAAAAAATAAAAAATCACTGGACGTCACTGGACCGGACACTGTAGCGTGGGTGCTTTCGAGATGTTAATGAAAGTTATATAATGTATACAGAAAAATTTCAATAGTTCTAAAATAAATTTATTACTTTTGTATATGTTATATATTAAGTGTAAACTACATGCCGGATGTTGCGGATAAAACTCATAAGAGAAGTGGGTTGGAGCGCGCAGTGAGAAAATAAAGTGCGGATCACAGTGTAGCAGTTAAACAATTTTTATACACAGTTTAATTTATCACCTAACCCTTCTCGCCAGAATGGTTAGGTGATAAATTAAACTACCCTTGCATATTCCCCTCTTCCCAACTTGGAAGAGTTGATAATGCAAGGAAGAGTACATGTGAATATACATGCCTCTCTTGAGTGATCTCATGCCTATAAGTCATCCAAGTTTTCTAGATCTCAATAGTCGTCAGAGCTATCGGTCAATTTTTTTTTATTACACTAAACTTGTCTAAACACCTCGTCCTCAAGGTAAATAATTATTCCGTCTCTCCAAACAATTTTCTCAAGGCCAGAGCCAATACAATTTTCTCATATGTACATGGAGTTATACCTACCCTCCTGCTTTCTCACGATCATCGCATGTCCTGTTCATTTGTAGAGGGCGTCTCTTTCATAACTTAGTGCTTTGCGATTCGGAGAGTCAGAGATAGAAGGAGGGTTCGCTCTCCAAATGTTTTTCTTTTCCTTCTTTTTTGTTGTTGCCGTTGACAAGTTTTGGAAAAGTTTTGTGGAGAAGAGAAAAAGGAGCATTGGAGAATCCATTCTCTTAACACAACTAGGCGAGTAAAGGCACAATCGCACATAGTTTCTCACTAGTAATTTATCACTCTGAATCCGAAGTATATTTACAGGCTTGGAATATGAAGGTTTTTCAGTCCACAAAGGTGAGGTAGATATTGTGACCGGAACCATGGTATATATTTTATGTGATTGAATAAAAAATTTATGCTTTTTACTTTTATTGTAACAAAAGTCAACAATAATATGATATATGTCAACATAGAAAACAAACAGTTTTTAAACATAGTATCTTTTCATTTAACTTTTACTTTAACAAAAGTCAACAGATAATTTGACACATGTCAACATAAAAATCAAACAACTCCTAAAAATCCTTAAGAGGGTACCCAAGAAGACACTATAAGAATCAGTTAATTTTAAGAATATTCTCTATTCCAGTTTAATGGGAACCCAAGAAACTAATATTTGCGATTGTCAGTCGTATTATCGAGCCTAGGTTCGGGTGAAAAACTGGGAAAAAAACCATGTGCGGCTGGGCCCTAAGTGAAGATGAGCAGTAAGTTATCACTGCTGCTAGACCAATATAATCAGTGTAAGTTGAACATCAGTACTGTACCACCTACTTGGAATGCATGTCCCCTATAAACTTGTTGTAATGTTGCTAGATATATAGATGATTCCTTCAGCGATGTATAGTTCCCAATCACATTCTGGTCTTGAGTCTTTTCTGCTTCAGCACAAGAAATATGAAACAAGTTTATGTTTGTCCCCAGTATTAACAGACTATCTGCTGTAAACGTGCTGACAATGTTTAGATTTGAAGAGTGACGGATGGATTCAGAGTCTGAACGAATTATGTATGATACCACCAAAGGATGCTTTCTGTGATAACCGTAGGAGTTTGAAACGATGTCCTCAAAGTAGGGATTGGAACATCTCATGAGGACTGTAGAAAACCATATCGGCACAAAAACTTAGTGCAAGACAACTTGCCACATCTTGGACATCCATTTGGACGACGTTGGTCACTCGGTAAAAGGCGTTTCGGATGGAACTTTCTCCTTACAACTTTTGCAAGAGGCTAGAGTCGCATGAAGGAGAAAAGCGAAAACGAGGTGGTGGGTGTGAAACTACATGTAATTCCACAGCTCCAGGGAACAGATGGCCGTGTACTTGGTACTCCAGTAAGATTTGGACGTTACGAAGACGGGGAAATCCTCATGTCATAACCGAATCAAAGATACGATTCTTCCGCATCAACAGAAGCGCAGGCGACATACAGCCTTTGGAAAGGCGCACTGAAGTTCGTCGTGTTATGGGGATCATATTCATTTTCTAGAGTTCAATCCAGTGCCAGAGGGGTGTCGGCGGTGGAGTTCCCATAGACGAATCTAGACGGTTCCTCCATTGAGTGCACGATAGGTAATAAAAACTGTTTGTTGCTGTTCACTAACAGAGTTCTCTACGGCAAGCAAACGCCTCGGAGATGATCATATCGGAGATGCACTCAAGAATCTAGCCTTACCAATCCCCTGAGCAGGGAACTGCCAAATTGTATTTGGAGGCAGAGTCTGCTGTCAAAAATCTGATCTCGACAAGTTCGCTTTTGCAGTTTTTGACTGATCTTACAGGTGTATGTATTGCTCCAACAAACTTGGATCTTTTCCGCGTTACAAACTTACAGATTCAAAATAGAGAAAGGTGATAAATATCTTCACAGGAAGAGTAGCACTTCTGACATGGTGATGACTTTCGAACATACTGTATCGTGCTCCATTTTTAGGCTAGAGCCGAAACTAATGTACAGACTCTGTGGCAGTGGCTGATGAGTGGGGATGTCCTCGATCAGCATGTTCACTAGTGCTCGTTCGATGTCAGCTTAAAGTTTCATCTTATTAGAAGCACCAGATGGGAAGCAAATCTGGTGCTTTCAAATTGTACTCACACCTGTTCGTATTTATCCTTCACTGTTCAGGTTTCAAGAACTTGAAGATTAGTGGTCACCTGCAAGTAACACATCTAAGCGACAAGAAGTTCTTGTTCAGCAGGTTTTCTCTTACCTCATTGCCCATCTATTCGTACCTGTTACTGCACCGCTTGCTCTTTGCTAAGTTTGATGTCTTGAGTAGGCAATCAGTCGTAGGCAGATGAGTCAACTCTTGTAGGTAGCGAAAGTCTAAACACAAACAAAACAATCACTTTTCTCAACAATATTCCTAAAGGTTTGTCATAAGAAGGATCTGTTTTTCAAGCACCAGGATAGACTTCCCCGTGCTGTAGGTGCATCACACGCGTTACTCTTTTGACAATATATGCCATGCTTTCGGTGTATGGCATTAGAAACTCCATGATGCCCAAGAATATAAGTAAGGGAAGACAAAAAGTTATCGTATAAAATTCACAAAGTCTATCTCAAGAGAAGCTCGACGTTCGAAGTGACCGCCATCGTGCATTCGCCTTTCTTGATGATACCCGATCATATGGAATACAATATTTGCTTAGACATTACACCACCTGAAGCCTCTTATGATCTAAGCAAAAGTAAAGTACTTCGCAATCAACGGTAGAACCGTGGGGACAACGGAAAAGCGCAAAATCTTGGCTAAAGCTTTACACATTTTACCTTTCCAGCGTCAAGACTCCCATAAAGTCACAAAAGATAAAGTTCAGAAACCCTAAGTCCACGATCGTTGAGTAATGGATGTAAGTCTTTCATCGTCCTGGCTACTAGCACTCTGCGCCAATAAAGAGGTGCACCTTTTCTTGGATGGGAGCCCGAGAGCTAAAGTAGTACTTTAGCTTTGCATGCTCATCGTACCGACCAAGCTGAAACAGCGGGTACTCATTTACTTCCTTTCGTTACCATCTTTGATCCCTCGTTCCCAATCAAGTGAAACGTCCCAGAAAAGATAACAACGCAAGTCTATAAGCGCCTCCAACGGCCTTTGGGGAACTTTTTCTCGCTTTCTTTTAGCGGGAAAGAGGTAAGTGTTATATAGAAATTCTCCATTAAGCAATTATAAAAAGTTAAATTTATCTCTAATTATTAAATGATAACTGGGCATGGAGTTGTGTGCAGATCTAGACATAATCCATAAAACAAGAGTTTTCTCACACGTTACCAAATGCGAGAACCTGCTTATAAAAACAACTAGTTTAATCCAGACATTAATTTATTATTTAGCCTTTTTTTAACGGAACGGTTAAGTAATATATTAAGTTTATTATCCAGCAATGTATAACCTGAGAAGACATGCGAGGAGTATTTGGATATAATTCCCAACTTCAACTTTCACTATCGCCTAAAAACGATCTTTTAAGAATCTAGATCTGAATTAATTAAGATGCAAATTGAGCTTTGGCAAACCTCAAACCAAGAAGTAGTGGTGAACCATTCATGTTGAACTGAATGGTTAAATCACACTACTTCTTAGTTTAGGTTGAAATAAGATCTAGTAGGATTTTTGCTCCTATAGAGGAAGATAAAAATGAATGATCAACTAAATGATTTCATTCAGTCCCAGTCTCTGCTGGTGCTGTGAGTTGATCATTCTTTAGTAGTACCACCATGAACAAGATAGACCAAAGGTAACGTGAACTTCAAACAGCATTCGGTTCGATTCTCAAATAAGTCAAAAGATATCGGATCCTGCGCAGTTTCAAGTTGGCGAGAGGGGTTGTCATCAGCATTACAGAAGCAGAGACGATGATGCCGGTGAGTAGACCTGAAAGGCGGAAAACCTTACAAAACGTCAGAAACTGAGTGGGAGCTGTTCTGGAAGATTCTGGTTTTAGGAGATGGATGGATTGACATTACGAAGAGAGGAGCCTGACAGTTGAGTTGGTGTTTACGTTGTGCTGTGCGGCACAGTGTGGGGTCAATCTGGGGCGGGGAGGGGAGGAAGGACGGAGGCAGTGAGTGCGCTTTAGCATCTTGGCACGCCACCCTTTCCTGCACGCCCCCACCACACGACACCACCTCCAGTTGCGCTATTGCTCGGACCTGGGAGCCACCACTCTCTTGCTCACATACTTCTTCGCCGCGCTCTCCATCTGGCCATTCCATACTTTGCTCTCCTGCTCTTTTACCTTGCTGTTTTCCTCCCTTCTTCTTCTCTTCTCTACAGGTCACTTCCTTCTTTCCTCCGCGTGGACTGCAGTCTCTGAACTCGGTTGCAAGAACCATCGTAATCATCAGCAACAGCACTACGTCCTGCTAGGACGTTTCCGTCACCACCATGCGTTGATCAGGAGAAGGAGGAGGAGTTTGGAGGAAAGGAGGTTGTTTATGTGGGACGAAGGGAAGAGCTCTTCATGGTGAATAGGGCCTGAGGGTTCTTTCTCGCTTTCTCTTCGGCTGGCTAGGCTTCCGTCTTGACGTGCAATTCTCGCTCCTAGTGAGTCAGGATGGTGTCAGCAAGCAAAGAGATGGCAGTTTACTGCTTTGATACGTTGGTTGCCCACTATACCGGCGATGTTCCCCCTCCTCCTGGTTTCGAATCAGGCACTTTGTAAGTACCGCGTCTTCTTTTTTCTTTGTACTTTCTCCACTTACCAGTTTGGACTATATTCTAATCGTGCCCAACTCTGTTGAGCAGTTGTATTGCTTTTCACTTGATTGTGTTGATGAATTTCTTGACTTTTCGTTTACTGGTATTCTTGGTGGTTGAGTTCAAAACTTTACCTTCCCCCCGTGCAATTAAGTTCCTTGTTCCGTTGGATTTATAGTGATGATAAAGATGTGCGAATTGAGCCGTGGATTTTATCGGGTAATTTATGTAATTGATGAACACTTTGAAAACTGAGCCGGTTTTACTCTGTTGGTTGTGGCAGCCCACTCTTTGTAACGTGGAAAAAGATCTTGAACGGTGGAGAGCCACGCCTGCGTGGGTGTATTGGGACACTGGAAGCCCGCTGCCTGGTCACAGGGTTCAAAGACTACGCCTTGACCAGGTAAGTAAGAAGATGCCGGAACAGCTCCATGAATAATTGGTGCCCATTGTGGATGAATCTATGTTTTGGTGGTAAAACGATGCTAATTTGAAGAAGGAAGAAGGGACTGTTGATGATTGGGGTAGTCCTCGCCGACCTTGCTACAGCCCAGGTGAACAACGATTATTCTATCCTTTTCGATCAGTAGGCTGATTGCCACGCCCTTCAAGCCAGATGAGTCTTGCAGGTCAAGATTACAAATTGCAAAGAATCTGCAAGTAGACGGCGCAATTCTCTTGGTCAGACGCCGTTGAGTCAGGCTGATGACCAAAGGAATGCAGTCTCATCAGGAAGGCAACATGCTGTTGAAACAGACGTGTCCAATCTGCTGACAGTATCTGAGACTGCAATGTACTTGCTGTCAGATGATATGGGTTGGTTTCGTGAACACCAAAATGAAACCACGCCCCAAATGATGCGCTTGGGACCGCCTGCGTAACACAACAAACAAACAAACATACAATCATACGGGTCAAGAGATTCTGTTGTTCTCTTGAGATTGTAGGTACTCTGTTCTCACATATGTTTCTATCAGTCATCAGTCCGTGTGTTAGTGGCTGGTTGCTGGACGGCATTGCCTGCTGTGTTAGAATGAATGCTGCATTTTGGAACGTCTCATTACATACTCCTTCTCCTTTTCTGGTGTGTTCCACCTAGTGTGTATGTGCTGAACCTGAATGTTGCATTACTGTATCCTGTACTGGTCTTCCTATTGTGGCCTAGGCTGCCTGGGTTGCCCTTCAACTTTCCCTTCTCGTTGGCTCATCTTGGAACGTGAGAGCAACATATCAGTGTTGTGGTCTTGCTATGTGTCAGCGCCCTTCGTGATCGTCGCTTCCCTCCCATTCAGGCAAGAGAGATCCCGAACCTGGAGTGTACCGTGTCCCTGCTGACGGACTACGAGTCTGCTTCCAGTTACCTCGACTGGGAGGTAACCCTTTCTTTCTTGTTCAAATCTGAAACCATCGCATTTCCCGCATATAACTGTGACTGTCCTGAGCTCTATCCATGTTTTTCTCCCAACTAATTGACATTGTCTCTTCTTCCAGATTGGTAAGCACGGCATGATTCTGGAATTTACTGATGCAAACAACTCCAGGCATAGCGCTACTTACCTACCTGAGGTGGCTGCTCAGGAAGGTTAGTTTCCGTCGTCGTGTATGTTTTTGCTATTTCACTAGGTTTTCTTCGTCAACAGCTTGAATATTTGTCTCTAATTCCCTAAGAAGGAAGTTTCTTCAAACCGCGGTTAAGTGTGTTAAACGGATATATAGACTTGCCCAACGTCTCCCCTGCGGGGTGTTATCAGTTCGGATGCCATAGCAGAGATAGTACCTTTAGTACCGCTGCGTTCACTCTGGAGCCCTCTTGACCCTTATATTCCATTCAGCACCCAGCGAGAGAGAAGTTACAGTACTATTTACAGGACGGGTATGCCTGAGCGTATAGTCTGCACACCAATGAAGAGTGGGGAGTTTCAGGTGTTATATAAACAAAACCTTAGAGAATGCTTGAGTTTAACGGTCTGCGACCAGCAGCTTTCATCCACACAGACTTGCAGGCACCGGGGGGGAGGCTAGAACCTGTCACTTCTCCGTAAGAAGGTCTCAAACACCGGGACCTCGAAATGCCTCTGCATTCCTCGTAGTAAAAATTTGACTGGCGATATTTCATGCATGTACTCGTTGCAGAGAATATAATCAGGCTCATAATCATTTTCTCTGCTGCAGGGTGGACCAAACAGGAGACTGTAGATTCGCTGGTTCGTAAGGCTGGGTATATGGGTCCCATAACAGAATCGTTACGCCGCAGGTTCCGAATCACTCGGTACCAGAGTTCTCTATACACCATGCACTACAGCGATTATCTGGCTTACGTGAAGAGAACTCGTGGAGTTGTTCCTGTGTTGAGTGCCAAGTGCTGACCGTGGAAACTGCAGCTGACCTCGGCTGTAGGGCTAATCGGTCGACTTTGCGGTTTCAGTGCACGTAAAGACCAGGAAGAAACAAGTAATGATCTCTTCGAAGCTTGATAGCGTTAGAAGGTTCATCGTAGGGTTAACATCCCAACTGTAAAGATTGTTTGTGGGGTTTTGGACATGCTCAGCCACCAGTTATCTTCTCCTTGTTATCCCTTGAGTAGGGGAAGGCTCGATGCAGATTCACTGTGGAAGTCATGTGACTCCAAGGCAGTAGAATATTGAACATTCATTAATGACTGCCAATCTGAATTTTATGGCACAAATAAAGAACATTTTCCGCTGGTATGTGACATACCATTCTTTGAAGATTTTATCAGTATCATGAAATGATGCGTAGAAAGGCTTTTTACGATGCTGTATATAGTTCACGGTGCAATCTATGCTATAGTGCTTGATTGCACACACACAAGCTATTCTTGCTTGAGAATATTACTCCGACCGTAGTCTGTATTCCTAAAGCTCGCAGTAATGGTGTTCCTCGAAACGTTCATCTCTGAGTTGCAGAGGGTGCGGTACAGCTACGAGCACGTTAAGATTGGTATTCTAGTTGTACTTTACAGGTGGGTTTAGTTATAAAGTCATACGTGTATAAGTACTACGATCGGATCTTCTGCAGAGGTGGGGCTTTAAAGAGTTACCAGAAGCTTCACGTGAATGAATCAGGGAGAGGTCAACAGCCACACCACGGGACCGGGAGACGCGCATTATAACTTATCATGTGCCAGGTCCTCAGGAACCGCATGTTTGGGTGACTAGGGGTTAAGTGCACTGTTCTGAGCGTACAGGTCGCCTATCAACAGTTTGCCCACTCCTCGCAGGAGGACATCCTCTGTCAAATTATCGCGAAATATGATGCGTATGGGACCACAGACGGGGAGTGGAAGCTTGCAGAGTGCGCATTTCGAGCAAACTGCTTAGATACGGGTCCAGGACTTTGTCCATCATAAAAGCGTACACTTATCTTGTGATAAAGACAAGTGAGAATCCGGTTATCGACATTTGGCTTATCTCGTCAAGACGTTAAGTTGAGATCTGAATAAACCAACGGAAGACTTTTGGCCAGAAGTCCTGGCAGAGGAGAGCTCCAGTGGAACGGATCCGATACACGTATACCTCCCGATGACGATCCATCTAAGACCAAGATGGCAACGCCTGCCCGGTTCAACGTAATGATGGCATTTTTGGAGGATAACTAGACCAAAGCGATGACAGTGTTTGCTCTAAGCATCATGACCTGCACTACAGTTGCTCAGGAAATCGTGGATCATGCCAAACGAAGTATGGATGCGACAGAAGTCCGCTCAGAGCAGTTCCAACCTAATCTCGGAAGCGTACCGCAATGAGATCGAGCAGGAGCTAAGAGCTCAGGGGTATGAGGGAACTGTCAGTAGTCCACGTGTACATTCCGTTCAGAAATTCATTTCTTCAGTCCCCTGTGCGGTTATCAGAACTTTTTCAGTCTCTCGAAGTTGAAATTTACTCTGAAATTTACTTCCTCAGTCGCCAACCGGCTGAGGAACCGGTATCGATTATGGTCGGCAGTTTACGTGGTTTAGTTTTCATAACTGACAATTTACGCAGTTCAGTTTTGCTAGAGCATGGTTACCGACTGCATACACGATTGCGGGTGGACAGACGTAACTCGTTCAGTACTGTAGTGATCGCACGAAGTGAACCGCTTGAGATTTTGAGTGGTACAAACTTGAATGCAAAGGAAGTGGAGAATCCGGGCACATAGGTTACGCATTTCACGTCACTGTGGTTACTGAGCTTATTGAAGATAAGGAACTACATTTCTTGAACCAGTACTACTTCCTAATTTCAGAATAGAGTCCAGAATGCAACAATATAACATAACCAAGACTCTCTACTTCACCGTTATAATCAAAGTCCTTGAATAGGAAGATATGCAGCCGACGGATTGGTAGTTTTACCAGTAGCTGCTGAGTAACTCTGTACTAGAAATTTCAACAACAGGTTACCACGGATGGTTCACTTACGGAGCTGACGAGTTCGGGGTGATCTTACTCAAGACTATACCCATACACAAGGTCCACTCTCATCGCACTATTATTCGTTTAACGTCTCTTGGTTTGGTATACTTTGGTATTCGCTTCTTAACAGTTTCCGTTTCTCGGCAGAAATTGGCTTGATCATACCCCCAATACGATCGTTGCGCTTGATCATACCCTCTTAACGTTTGGTTGCTTGATCATACCCTTGATTGGTATGAACAGTCGAACCAGTCATTTTATCTTTTGGTTCATCATTTTAGTACTTTCAACTTGACTAAATATCACTGTAATTCAAAATTTTAACATTAAAGACACGTTACACTATCCATATTCTCATTCTTTTAATATGTGCAGTCTCACATGTGAATAACATCAAAAGTGACTGGTTTTACAGGTAATAGCCAGTCAAGGGTGTGATCAAGCCATACATCGTTAAGAGGGGTATAAGCAAATTTCTGGTTTCTCGGCAACCACAATTACCGGTGATTGTACGTATCGAGCATATGTTGAAGCGGACATTAGCAAGTAATTATCGATAAGTTAGAATCACAGAGTTTAAGAACACTTGGTTATCTCTTTCAAACATGGCAGAACGATGTGTTGTATTACTATATTTGTAAAGCGACTTCTTTTCCATATTGCATCCGGTTCATTCAGGTTGAATGTACGTTTTAACGTGAAAAATGTTCGGCTATATTTTTTGTAACTTCGGCTACCGAAAAATGTTTCTCGGCTACAGAAGGGTACGGAGCTTATCGAGATCATAGACGTAAGTGGCCGAAAAACGAGAAACGATGGCCATGGGAGTAGCCCTACAGGCTATGCCGGCCGTGATGCGCTCTAAATATAAAACGGTATGCTGTGAATCTATTACAAGAACTAGCTGTCCTAAAACACCAGAAGAAGGCCGGATGATTCTTTGCACTCCACTACAGATCGAAGTTAATCAGCTACAAGAGCGCTTCGAAATGAGGTGGAGGTAGCGTGAGCTTCTATACCCGTTTGCAGTAGAACTTCAGTTTACTCGGTGATAGCGTTTATCATTTGCAACGGAAACGCTATGGTAAGATAAATGACAGTTGGATTGCATGAAACGATCCATATATGAAACGATCTAACAGATGAATCATTGGGTGTCCAAAGATCGGCTGTGTATGCTTTATGGCAAAGAGGACACCCCTGCTCGTAAACTTGCCCCGATTTGGAGAACTGAATCCTACAAAACACGTTACCTTCTTGTTATTCGTGATTCACTTCGTCTAGGCAGATCTAGACAAGCCAAGTTTTAGCGCCAGGGATTCAAAGACAACCTTCAAAGATTGACTAAAAGTTTAATTTTTGAGGACTAATTGCTCTAATCTCCTGATGTGATCGCAAAGCTTCTAGTTAAACATAATTGAACGATATCCAGAACTGAGAGGACCATTTTGTCCCAATAGTTTTCAATGTCCCAAAAGTCTTTAAGATCTCTGATTGGCTAGGCGGGACTTTCTTCACCACTGCCAGTAAGTACTCGAGTACCTACAGAAACATATGATTCAGAACATTTCTAGTTGAAAACCTGAGAAGCCCAGTTCTACTCGTAGGTAGAACAGCGGGATCATAATTCGAGCAAGATCTGACAGTCAAGGTTACGTGCGCAAGTGCTTGGTCCGACTCAGTTCTAAGTCGATAAGAGTTCTACATGGTATTGGTAAAAGTTCTGAATTGTAAGGACTTGTTGATAAAAATAAAGATTCTGTACAATATATGTACGTGTTAATCCTTTGGTGGATGGTACTTGCCCAACCCACTCGCTCCTCGCTCCGGATCACAACCAAAATGACTGTTATACATTTATGTCAGATTGTTATACATTGCCGCAGTTTAGCCACACAGTTAAGCCACAACTGCTATATGCTCTGATGGGCTGCACCGACATGCTCGACCACAAGTAGCAGGTATGAGGACTGAGGAAGCAAGTTTCAACTTCGAGGGACTTAGGAGGTTCTGATCTCCTCACAGGGGACTGAGGAAGTAAATTTCTGACATTCCGCTATTTTTCTGTTTATTTTACTCGTGTTCTGAGGTCCTTTCAAGCACACAGAGAGGACACACAAAGTCAAACTTTCTACACTGTAAAACTTTGGAAGCATGCATATTTGTAATTATTTATTCACCGTCTTCATCTTCAGATCTAGCAATCTTACGCTCATTAATTTATTATTTAGTTTTTATTATAAAAAGTTAAGTAAGTAATTTTTAATTTTTAATAATTTTATATAAACCTCTCGATCTTGTTGTTTTCGAAATGTTCATTTTGTTTATGAATTATGTCTAGATCAGGTTGTAATTGTTGGTTCATCATTCAACATTTAAAATTTATGTTATCCAAAATAAAATCTATATCTTTTATTCAAAAAAGACAAAGATAATCAAACACTTTATCAACCATACAATCAAAAGAAGTCTCTCATACTCCTCGAATCCACCCGACCAGAGAGCCAGAGAGCCCATCTCTGAAGTTTCCTCTTCTTATCGCACTTGTCTTCTTTCTAGTCAACGTTCTGCATGGCACTTTGGATGCATAATGATTTAGTCTTGGTGGTGTGCTACTATCGATAGTTATGCAACCATGTGCTTGCCTGTCTTGGCAAAAGAGCTCCTGGTGATCTATTCATGTGCAAGTGAGAACTGGAGTGAAAAGATTCTTGGTAACGTTTCTGGTCAAGGACTTCACTTGTTGCTGTAATCTTGTTCTTAACTAATTCTTTTGCCATAAGGGATTCCCATAACTTCGAAAAAGTTTTTACAGGTTTCTGTCGTAAAATACCAGGAGATGGTACTTACACATTTACATCAATGGACGTTACTCATGTATGTTCATAAATATTATCTCTTGTACATCGTTGGAAACTTCTGAACCGGTTAGAAAAGATTAGTCACGTCTACTGCAAACAAAGGGCTGAGTTCTACAATTGGAGTGAGTTACCGAGAGAATCATACTTGCAAAAAGAATATGATAAGATAGTACTTTCAACGCCCAAGTGGATTGATTGCAGAAAAAGATGCAAGTCAACGTATATCTTGTAGCTTTTCACTTCACCTCTTGTACATGGAACTGGAATTAGGAGAAGCATTCCACTGGGGCAAGAGGGTGAACCAATCTTTTTCTTTTTCTTTTTCTCTTTTGAGGGTAAACCAATCTTGGCAGCAGACATGACAGAGGTAACTGAGGTATTCTGAATAAAAAATGGACTCCTCCAGCCCAGCCAACAAATACCGTTGGAGATAGTCTGGAAACCAAGAAGCTCCACTAAAATGGAGGATGCGAGCGAGGGAGACACCAACGGAGATCATCATCGAGGATAGTACACATCCTGCTAACTACTTGGTGAACTTCTCTTGGCAGGATGACACTCTGTTCTTCCAAGCAACCACCAGTCAAATGAAAGTGATGATGATGCAAGATCCAGATTTATCACAACGTAGAGCAGCCAAGTGGGCGACAAAACTATGTCGAGATCACAAGGATTCCACCAGATGGCAACGACTATGGCAAACAAAGAGAGCGGTCAAAGAAACTACATTTCTTTGTCAAGTTTTGAGTAAATCGAAATTCCAAGAGTTTGACCGAAATAATCATAATGACATGAATTTCAAAATTTCATTTTATTTAAAAATTTAACATAATATTTTATATTTATAAATTATTAACAGAAATATGGACAGAAATGAAAGCATTTTGTGACGGAAGTACATAATTATGTCGACTGTTCGCTAGTGAGTCGATCACCAGCGATCGTCCGTTGATGAAATACAGACCGTTGAGTAATGCACCGACGGACCACTAACACACTTGCTGGAGAACGTCTGCCGACTCTCGTCATAAGCTGACAGACGAGCGTCGGCGAACAAGAATCCACTGGCGGTTTACCACGCAGAATTCGTCAGGGAAGATCATTTGTCGACAAATCGCCAAGTCACTCGCTGGCAAACATCCGCTGGTGCTCGCGTCTATTGTGGTAGGAGTTATATTGATCCAATCAGTGTGTTATCAATATCATTGGAAAGCTTATACAATATGTTATCAATTGCTGTAATATTCATCTTGAATGGAGCTCATACCAGTGAGCTCCAGAAGGTCAGAATTATGTCTTTTTAGATAGTTTATCATGGAAAAACAGTGAGAGAATATTGTTAGCGCACAAGCCGACCTTAGAGATTGTTTGAAGGTGCTTATGTGACCTAAAACATTTGTTTATCATGTATGAATCCTTCTTGTACTTAGAGAGCATAATTGAATGTCCAGTTGTATTGTGTGGTGCACGTGTGTCATACTTAAGGTCAAGTTAGGCCGATAGAAACCTCGACAAATAGATACTAGAGTCGAGATAAAGTCAGATCGACTGGGTAGTGAGAGCACAAGGGTTCTATTGAGTTGGTCCAAGGTCTTGCACTATCTCTCTATAGCTAGATACATAGTGTATTCCTAGACAAAAAGTTCAGGCTCTAGGTCACCAATGAAGATCGTCCCTTAACGAACAATCGATTTAATCCTCGGCACTCTCCATCTGTTGACGAACATCCATCGATGAAAGATGGACGACCGTAAGCGAGAGGAGGTCCGTCAAGATGTGTAGTGACGAGCTGTCCGTCGGTGATCCATCTTTGACATGTCGAAATATAGTCGTCAAATCGATCAAAGGAATGAATGGAGAAGAGAGAAGAAACATGTGCTGTTTTTCCCAACTAAAGTTTGGTTATAACAGATTGATAATGATGACTTTTTGAGAATATTTGGGTAGTTGATATTATTAAGAACCACAAAAATTCCACAAAATTAAGATTAATTAATAATTTTGAAAGTGAGTTAATATTGAACATGGAATACATTTCTGTCATCCATTAACACTCTTTCCTCTCATAGTATATAAGAGCTCTCAATCTTAGCATTCATTATTCATTTTTCTCTACACAATCCTCTATTTCATCACTCTTTCATTCCTCTCCTTGGTCTCATATCCATCCTTGATACACTTAGCATATAGTAGTGTAGTAAGTACTCTACACTACTATATGCTAAGTGTACCAAGTAGTATACCACTTAGTAGCATTCTGTTGATCACTTGTTGAAAGAGAAGATAAAACTCGAGAGAGGAGAAGACTTCGGACACCAATCAACCGTCAAGGTTGATGAAACAGAGTGTCGTGTCGTGGACCGACTATGGTGTGAAACTAACGTCACTAGGAAACTATTTTCTCAACTTACTTCAAATATGATTTTGAAAGCAACATTGGATAGACCTTGCTGAAGTGACCAAAATTGATGTTTTTATCGTTACGAACGGAGCCACAACAAGGGAATTATTGCTAATTTTTACTTTTTACGGGTCTAATGTATCTCGAAGTTGAAGAGTTTGGGGAGGTTGAACTTCAAGACACATCCTGAAGTTTATGATTTTGAGGAAGTTCAAATTCAAGACGCATCTCGAAGTTAATGATGTTTGGGAAGTTGCACTTCAGGATGCATCCTGAAGTTTATGATGTTCAACAATGTTGAAAGGAGATAGGAGAAAACTTGAGAAGGACATCACTCTTTGCTTTGGAGTCTGTTTGGGGTGTGCTTGATATCGTCGGGACCAGCTCAACAAGAGAAACGTCTTGGGGAGTTCATTTTGGAGAATCACTATGCACAAAATAATTGAACTTTGAGATGCATCCTGAAGTTAATGAGGTGCGGTACACGAGGATCTGCACTTGAGATGGAAATAACTCTCTGCTCGAGAGTTCATTGGAGGTGTGCTTGATATCGTTAGAACTAACTCGGCGAGAAAAATATCTTGGGAAGGTGAGGTTGAGGAAGTTTTTGCGCACTAAATGATTAAACTTTGGGACTCATCCCGAAGTTGGACTTGGAGGTTGAAGAGAAAAATCCTTTGGAAGGGCATAACTCCTTGCTCGGGAGTTTGTTTGGAGTGTGTTTTGTATCTTCGAAACTGGCTCACAAGAGGAATGTCTTGGAGAGCTCAGATTGGAGAAATCACCATGTATAAAATAATTGAACTTCGAGATGCGTCCTGAAGTTGATGAGGTGTGACACACGAGGATCCGTACATGAGAAGGACATAACTCACTGCTCGGGAGTCTATTTGAGATATGCTTGGTATCGTCAGAACCAGCTCGCACAAGAAGAATATCTTGGAAAGGACATAACTTCTTGCTTTGGAGTTTGTAAGGAATGTGTTGGATATTGTTAGAATCGACTTGACGAGAGAGACAACTTGGAAAGATCAAATCGGAATTTAGTCAACTTATTTTTCAAGTGAACTTGGGGACGCATGAAGAGACAATGAGAGGTTCAACCTTTGAGACAACATAACTTCCTACTCGAGGATCAGTTTGAGACGTGTTGGATGTCAAAAGAATCAGCTTTCCAAGAGAAAGGAGTTGGGATATTCAGATTTGGAAAAACAGCCAACTTTCAACAAGTTAATTTTGAGACGCATCTCGAAGTAGATGGTAGGTCAAGATAGTGGAGAAAAAGACTGAAATCTTTGAGGAATGCATAATTGTTATTAGGGAGGTCTATTCAGAACACTTTGGGTACCGTTGGAAAGATATTTCCGAGGACTACGTAGGGAGGTTGACAACTTCTAATTTGGATCTATCATGGGTCCAACCCTCAAGTTGAAATTTTGTACAAAATAATTTGTATATTTCATCTGTAAAAGGTGTTTTGCAACATATTCTTCTCTTCTCTTGTAACTGTATGTTCTAGGTATCACCGTTGGAAGATCCATTATGACAACATCTCTTCCAATCCACTTGTTGCATGCTGCTCTCAAGTATGTTTTCATACCTACTTGGATCTTTCTCAAACTCATCTACGCTTAGAGGGTAAGTATCCATATGACAATTTGTGACTATGACATTCATGTCACAAAACTTGACGAGCAAATGAGGATGATCGTCGATATTGATATCCCTGGTTTGGTATTGAGCTTTGAATAACTCCTCCAATGATTCTACATTCGCTGTCATTGTAGTAACTTTCAGCTCCTACCTCGTCTGATCATTTTATAGCTTCTCAACCAAGTCCTCATCAGGATCTCGATGCGACAATCTCTAGTTCTCTACTTCCAAAGGTGAAACATGTGCACGTAACATTTCTAGCTCATTTGCAAAAGTCTGATCATGTGTCGGAGGAGCATTAGTCTCATGCTTAGTTGAGGCATCATCTAGGGTCTTCAGTATAACGTTCTGAAGATAGCCCCAATGATATCAAGGTTGAATGTGTACTTTGAGCTCTCCGGTGTCGGATGTTGATCCTTAGATGTTTCAACTCCATCACCTGCCGGACTTATTCGACCTTAGATGTTAGGTGTTGTTTCCTCCTCCTCCTTTTTGTCATTCTTCAGTTCACGTGCTATTGTCATCTCGAGAGGAAGACCGGATGATGAAGGAACCGTCTTCATCTCCATCTTGTCAACTACCTCTGCAACTTTGACTAAAACCCTCGTTGCTTGTGGATGAAAAATCGTCACGACATGAAGTGTTTGAAGATCACGTTGGATGAATACAAGAACGGTTGGAGGAGGTATAGATGCACTTGGAATCACTACACTTTCAGTGGAAACAATGTTGAGAGTAAGAATAACAGTAAAAGGTCCAATCGTAATGGAGAG
Organism: Asterella californica; assembly: GCA_036924285.1. Classification (NCBI taxonomy): domain Eukaryota; kingdom Viridiplantae; phylum Streptophyta; class Marchantiopsida; order Marchantiales; family Aytoniaceae; genus Asterella; species Asterella californica. Next base: position 23,602,227 of record JAYKYS010000006.1, on the reverse strand, counting down.
ACTTGGACTTAGATTCGGGTTAAGAGAGTAAACTTTCTTCTCACGATTCGATCTTTTCTTTCACTTTTCTCTTGGATAGACTTCCTTTTCTTCGATGAAGATGTGGCCAGTTCAAGAAGCATTGGCTCACATAACTTTTCTCAAAACATGACCTTACGAGCATGAAGTTCACACCGCGCTTTGTCCTTCTCTTCCAGCGACACTTCTTTGTTTTGCTCAAGTCAACAGTTGTCCAATCAACAAGAATTCCTTCTCGTTCCAATCCTGCATAGAACAAAACGTTCCACCGGACCTCTATCATGTCTGGAAACCTCAAATTCTTGCATTGATCTCTCCATGTCTCTCAATTCATCTTTAAGAAATCATCTATACACTTTTCCTTGATGTTATACTTCCCATGCAATCATTGCTTATCATCGCAAGTAGAAAATAAAGACCTCAAGTCATTCATGTCAAAATCAATAGATGCAACTATCCATACCGGAAGCTTTTGGACAGATTCATCTGCTTCCTTCTCATCAATTAGAATTGGGTATCCCACTTTGCTGTCAATTGCTTCTTGTGCTCTGTTATCTTCTTTTTCAATTTCCTTGCTCTCTTCGGTTAAATGTCTTCATCGTCTTATTCGTGCTACTGGATCAATGATGTAAATCCGTTGAGATTTCACCAACAGCTTCTATTGCAATATTTGCCCAGTTTTGGCTATCCTTAGGCCTCCCTACTCCCTACTTGAGCACCAACAATACTGTTGAATCCGACTTAGTTGATCTCAAATAGCTTCCTTCCATGCACAACACGTGTCCAACTCGCGTGAAAGTTGCCACCTCAACAAAGTCCTCTTTTTCACTCGAACAATATAAATGTCCTAGTCCAAATGATCTTATCCGAATCCAAATGAAAATTGAAAATAAGACCATATAATTAGCTCATAAATATATAGATATATATATATATCGATGTGAATAAAACTAGACTACTCCCAAGGCTACAATATACAATTTATGACACTAACCTAATGGTCAGATCACCCTAATCCAGATGAGGATCGTGAGTGCAGTTTATGATGCAGCTCACATAGCTAGCATCATAAACTGTTGTCGAGCTGCTATTTGACGTCATTGGACAAGAAAGAGAGTGTAAATAGAAACAAGAGAGAGAAAGAAAAAGAGTAAAAAGATAAGATAGAAGGGAGGAGGGAGAGGTTATAAGAAGGAAGAAGAGAGGAGGAGGAGGAGCCTGACGATTTGTCACTTAGGGTTTGACAGCCCGTCAGACTATCCAACGGTGTCATAGTCACCGGCAGACAGAGCTTTTACCAGCGGTCGGTCTCTGACGAAAGCTCTGTCTACTGACAGTTAGAGCATTGTTGGTGAACAATCAAGATCTTCTGATTTAGGTCGAGTAGTATCGACTACGGACAGAACCGCTAGAGCTTTTATCGATGAAGGTGCAAAAGCTCTGTCTGTTGATGGACGGCATCATCTCGCCGAACCGCTCGAGCCTTCACCGGTGAGAATGCGTCCTTCAGCAGATGGAGCCTTCGCTGGTGAAAGTGTGAACGCTCTGTCCGTCGACAGATGGCGCCCACTTGATGAACTTGCCTCACCGGAAAAAGCTCCGTGTAATTGACGAAGCCAAATGGTGTGCCGACAGATCGTGGTTTCACCGACGAAACCAAATCTCTCATCATTACAAACTGCTACATTCGTCAGAGAATGTACTATCTGCCGGTGAATCACATGGTAGTTTTATGAAAATAATACTTAATAGTTTTTATATTCATAATGAGATCAGTTCAGCTATTAGTGGTTACTTCAGAAATTTTCAATCCAAAGTGTGCGGTTCAATCCACGACGGATGTGAAATTGTGGATCTTTGTGATGACCACTAGAGGGTTCTCAAGCATCATTCTATAGCAGAAATGTACAAACTAAAAAAAGATCTTATATGGACATGAACCCTTCATTGGTTAGTGGCATATTGGAATGACAATAAGCTATGAACATGAGGTCATAAGTTCTATTCTTGTGTCATCCTCTTGTATTATTGATGACAAATACACTACACTACACTGACTTGTCTTGTATTATGCTTTTAAATTTTTCAATTTTCAAACAAGTAGTGTGGTAGTTATAAAGACATGATTATAGTATTTGATATATTTTAGCATATTCTAGCATGATTTTCATCATTCTAATTAATATCTTTTTTTTTCTGGTGCACTTTTGATTTTGATTGACACTATTTTCTGTTACAAGTAAATCAGTAATAATATCATATAATTACTAATATATATCAGTAACAATATTTCATTAAATAATAAATATATACTTTCATGTCAATAGCACGTTATCACGTGCTATTGACATCATATAGCAACCACTCTTTATTATATAGAAATATGTTACATAATGCACTCCTCGTGGTTCAGTGGATGATAAAGTGTTATTGACATCACATAATAATCACTCTTTATTATATAAAAATATGTTACATAATGCCCCCCTCGTGGTTCAATGGATGTGTCTTCTGACGAGCACTACTCTTCACTGATCTGCTACAAAATGTAGATCAACTTTCAGTTGATCTTTAGATATCATGACAAAATGATGTCTTATGTCTAGTACTATAAAGATCAATAGATGATATGATCAGATTTCAATTGCTTCACGTAACAATTGAGCACGTAACACATGAGGTAATTGCTCGTCTGGACATAAACGTCCACGAAAGCAAGCAGTCTAGAAGAAGCAAGAAGAATCAATTACTTAGCTCGAGTTCGAGAACGATGAAGATTTCTTGTATTAGGGATCAAAGATGAAGGAAAAACGTTGCATTTCTCACACCATCCAGCGTAGTGATAGAATAAAGCACAAGACAGATGTAGAGAATCAATCAAGAAGCCACGGTGCAGATTGACTCCTCTTGAAGGCATGTAGTCACAAACTCTGGATCTGCAATACTAGTGGTATTTTTTGGGTTCCTAGCCACTTCCCCAAAAGAGCATCTGACTTGTCGTTCTTCCTAGATCTACCCTAGTACAGTTTGGAATGAAGGTTATGAACTCTTGGGGAATGAGTCGTATCCTTCTGGCCTGGGATCCGGTTATGGTGAGTCCTTGTCCTTGTGGGGGTTGGTCTCCGTGCTATAAATTTTTGTCACGTGACAACCTTCTCGTGTCCACCAAAAAAAAAAAAAAAGAGTTCTCCAGAAGTGCATGGTACTCAGTTGAAAGTATTTTCGGTCGAAATCGAATCTACACTTTTTCCCGCCCCGACATGTATATGAACTAGTGAAACCCATGAATTTTGCTCGCAAATGTCAATGTCCATTGCGCCTATCAGGGTCAAGATATTCCATCTGGCCGATCGAATTAACACATACAAGTAATCGAAACGGGATTTTCAGTTTTCTTTCCGGAAAAATGTTTCCTCATTAGCTGTGCTTCCGTATCCGCTTTACCTGTTTTCGCATATCTCTGTTCAGGGCTCTGAGCTTGCTTCCCCATCAGAAAGCTCCATCGTATATGTACAGAATCATACATACATAGAAATACGAGAACTTGCGAGTTTGTCTTGCTTTGCACTCCAGACCTTCGGGATGGGATATCGAGCACATGGATTATGTTCGTCCAGCTCTTGGATCACAGTTTTCACCAGTCTCCCAGTTTTTCTTGGAGTTTACGTAATTCCTTGTTCGAGTAGCTATATGCCTCTGCAGTCCAAGAAACAATATTTTCTTCCAGTCAACTTTCATCACGCAGGTCAAGTTTTACGAGCATGGTCATTGCTGTAAACTAGATATGATGGTACAAATAATCAATTGAGTGTTGTAGCTGAGAGATTAATTCACCTCACGTTTTCCTCCCACTGAATTGACTTTGAAAGGAATAAAACTCGCATTTTTGATGATCTCCTCCCAGCGAGAATAATTCCTCCTAAAATAAAGCTCCCAGTTTTCATTTGTAAGGCTGTACCGTTCCCTACAGGCTTCCCTCCAAGGACCCTCATCTATTTCGCCCATTCTTTTTATGAAAAGTGTGCTTGGAGTTCCGTGATCTTCGATTGCCTGCAAAAGAAGATAGAATGAATCAATCGAATAATTCACGTTCAGATTCCATGGGACACACTGCAAGTCACGGCAGTAGATCAACACTCAATTGATTATTTGTACCATGACCTGGCGTGGACCAATATCTACGGACCTATATTAAACCCTGTCGAAATATGTACTATTTCATGTGAGGGATAGTGGTCACTGGAAAGGACTTTTAAAGGTGGGTCCCTATGGAAGAAAGACCATAAGTGGTGTGATGAAAGTGGGAGAGCTCGAGAGATATAAGGTATAATCTGTCTAGCAGTTCTCATCTTTGCGCTTGGGGCAATGACGCAGTTAGTGAGGTGTAACCGAGACGCGTCAATTGCTGGTTGAAAACTATTTCCAAACCCCCGCTCGTGCCTTAACCGGCGCGTGCGAATTTCTGGAAGGTCTGTATTACACGGATCTCACGATCAAACCAAGTAGGAGACTCTGCAACTCGTCCGGCGTACCTCGTGATTTGTGTTCATCTTCTGCATTCCATATTTCTCACCCGTGTTATGACCACCTTCGGCGGGGGTCAGATTAGAGCCCACAACAATCAGATTAGTACGGAGAAGAGCGAGCATCGAATTTTCCGTCTCTTCATTCTCTAGCAATTTGGGGCAGTGCTCGGTGACGCTAGAATCCCTAATCCTGTCAATTTCACGGGCCCAGATTTAACAAGCCCTGTTCTTCTCCATAGAGTTTCCGTTCTACGGAATCTCTAGTTCGCAACTGCGCACTAATTCCAGATGTACTGCGTAGCAAGCATTCCACGGGAAGCGTTCTCTACTAGAAAAACCACTAGACATCATAACTCACTCAGGGCGTCTCAAACACATCCAGTAAACGGTAACGGCCAGTCGTGTAATTTCCTTACGTACTTTGTTCGTAAAACAACGACGACTCCCCTGTAAATACTCCCTTCTGAGATCTTGATCTTGATCTTCCTTTCCAGTTATCACTATCCCTAGGCCTCCTAGTGCGAAATAAGTTACCATTTCCATTTTGATGTCCACCACGTAAGGAAATCCGCAGCAACTGTACAGGTTAAATATGCTCCTAAAAGTTGTCACTCTACTCTCGAAACGAAGTTAAATCAAACCCCACAATGCATGATCGACCATTGCCAACTGGTTATTCCACTCGGAAGAGATCTTGATCTCCGGCTAGCGCTGTACGTGTTACCTAACTCTTCCATCGCCAGCTGAACTCAAATTAAGATGCGGTACCGGTATAAATGTCCTGCATGATCATCACAAATACCACACATATGTTTCCTGCTATAGATCGACGATGACCGTCACATGTCTCAAGAGTCGCCGTCAATCGTAACTTGGAGATCATGTTCAGGAGACTCCTACTTACGTAGCTCGAGTTCAACATGGTACCGGTGGTGGCTTTTGCTCGAGTTCAAACATGGTACCGGTGGCGGCTTTTACTTCCCAACAGGAGTGGACGGATCCCTTTGAGAAATCCGATCGATCCATGGTTACGTTCAACCATTCTCCTCCTGTATATCCAGTTGACGTTTGGTTTTGGTTGTGATTCTGCATGCGCTCTGCAGATGATGACCATGGCCGTTCGTACGTTTCCTCTTCGACTGCTGGACTTTTTGAAGCTGCTGATGGAGGTTGGGAAATTCATCGCCATTGCCCTGTTGCTTCGCATTACGATTTTAATTTCATCGACATAAACACGATATGTATATACACTTCCCGGACAAAGACTCAACCAGGCATGAGATTCTCCGCATTGGCCCAGGCCATCCTGAGGCTCTTGCATATATGTGGAGGATGTCGTTAGTGGTATGTACGAGATATCTGTTTCCTGTTGCTGGATCGAGAACTTTGTTCGATATTGTAACAAACCACTGATGTTCAAGCTCCTGGTGCGCTGTAAGCCACGGAGGAGTGTTATCATCTCCCAGAACATCACTGGGATCCGGATCAGCCATTTTGATTTGCAGTTCGTAATATAACTATCCGACTATTATTCCTGAGAGCACACTGAGTTTGGAACTATTAGGCGTAAGTTGCTCGGTGGGAAGTAATAATCCTGGAACTATATAAATACGCTTTGAGAATCTGATGGTTTTTTGTTCGTTTTGGTGGCATCTCTTTGCTTGCTAGTTGGACTTTTTTACCTCTGGATTGAAGGTGACTGATCTGAACTCGGCCATGTACATCTCTTATATATGCCTCTGTCTTACGTCCAGTCAAAGTTCATGACTGCGGAGATCGAGACGCTACGAAGCGAATTCGAAGCTATTTGATGAAAGTGAGACTGTGAGGGTACTCACAAGTACACTCTCATGGTAAGTCGCGTTAACGCTACACCCTTCTGTGTTTTTTACTCTACCAACTGAACTATTTCCATGGCCGAAAGATTGACTTGCAATTGCTTTGTTTCGAATTCCTAGCTAGCAAGGTCGTCGCGCGCGTAACTCGATCCCATCTAGGTCAATGTCGACGGCTGCATGCGCAGTCGCTGAACCAACCAAATTAAATGTCTGGTAGGACGATTTCTACTCATGGTTCTTTCTACAGTACCATCGTGAGTACAAGAAGGGAACCTCGATCGTTCAAGTCAATCTGAACGGCATGCATGTCGGACCGTTACTATTGAGGAGTCACTCACATGACCTCCAAAATTCTGCGGAATATACTTTCGCGGACTGTAAGAGTCGAATCTTAATATTCCGTCCCCGCAGAATCCATTTTTTCAGAGTTCCGCAACTAGTAGATTCGTTTCGCCTGCATTCCGCGGAATTTTTCAGTCACTTATCATCAATTGTTAATTATTCTAGACTACATGACACAGCGAAGAGAGGAAGACAGCTAAGATGGGTCCACAAACAGATGGGTCCACAAATTATAAATGAAACAAATATATCTACACATTTTAAATATAAATTTTATTAATTACAGTGACCAGAGTATTGTAATTCGAAGTTTATTAGTTCACCTTCAACTTAAGGTTATCTGGACTATTATCGAAACTCTGACACTGTTTTGGATTTTTGTTTCGAACTGAATCTCCTCCGTTTATTCCTCGCTTCCGCATTCCGCAAAGTCATGTGAATGACTCCTGAGTTAATTTCAAAGAAACAATAAATCTCCTGCGTAAAAAAGTGGAGACTTCAGAAAGAGCTCAATATCCTCTCCCACGGCATTGTACAGTGAATTTTATTTTCTTTTATAAGAATATGTGTAAGTGTTATAAAAATTTATTTTTAGAAGTTATTATAAAAAATAAAATTATTTCATAAATATTATATGTTAATCATTCTCGAAATAGCCAACTCATCCGGAGAGAACCCATAAGTGAAGAGCAAGCTGATGCGTACCTGGGGTATAAGACCGGAGTACAAAATAACAAAATGCGTCATTTCTTGAGTACATTAATTAATGTTCTAACCCTTCCTGCCGGAAAGGTTAGAACGTTAATTATGTACACCCATGTACACTTCAGTGTACATGGGTGAATATCTTTCCCCAAGGCCTTGTACAGTGAATTTCATTTTCTCTTATAGGAAAATATGTAAGTGTTATAAAAATTTATTTTTCTAAATTTTATAGAAAATTAAATTAATTTGTAAATGTTATATGTTACTCAATCCCGGAGTAGCCAACTCGTCTGGAGAGAATCTATAAGTGAAAGACGGGCTGCTGCACTCCTGGGGGTATAAGTCCGGAGCACTAACTGTAAAATAGCGCTATTTACAGTTAGTGCTCCGGGACATTAAATAATTTCCTAACCCTTCCCACCGGAAGGGTTAGGACGTTGTTTAATGTACACTCATGTACACTGAAGTGTACATGGGTGATCTTCCTTCCTAGACATCTTCTATGTACGCAGAATGCGTTTGTCACCCGCACTTTCTCAATAATGAGCAGTCATCTTCTATGTACACGGAATGCGTTTCTCGCTCGCACTTTCACGTTTGGATCGGTCCATCTTCTTCCAGTTGCTCTGGAGTCTTTATAATGTCATGTCTTTCGATGTCCAGTGACATGTACATTTCCCGGACTGCGAGTACATGCATCGATCATCTAATGTAGCTAGCTAGGGCCTGCAGTCAACTTGGACCTCCATTAATATAATTCAAGTGACTCAAGTTAATTTACGAACAAATATCTGGACGCAGTCTAGAATCAGATATTTAATTTTTGTCCGAACAAGTGTTGAAGGGATCTGGAATCATATGCATTGTATTCCTTATTACTCTCACTAGCCAGCTCGACATCTCATGCAACCCTTGCTCACTGGCTGCTCGAGCCGCTTGAGGTACCGTAGTGATCACCCGTGGCATACTTCAAGGTTTTCAATTAGCTAAGGTCTTGAACACAACATTCTTCACTTCCCACGCTAGGTCTTGATCATGAGCTTGCATTTCAGCAAACAGCTCTAGGTTGACCAGACATCGTGGTCAATAGCTCCTTCACATGTAAATTAGGTCTAAACTTTGCTTAAATCAGCAGTTTTTTTATTTAGAATTAGTTCACCTCGAGTGATCGCATTCGAATTGATATCATTCACTTAGAGTGGATCTCATGATCAGTCTGTGATTAGTACCATTCTTGTTAAATATAGTTAGAGGGTCACATCTAAACTTTGCAGAAAATAAAAGGACAAAAGAAAAAGAAAAGATGACTTGTGACATGACTGTGACGTGAAAGATACTGTGACTACAGGTAGATAAGTCACTTTGAGATGACAACAGTTATGTATCAATAGTATATTAACCCACATTTTTTGTAGAGTAGCATGAGTAGAAGCCCTTTCTGTCTGTACTAGTTCAGTGCACATTTCATCTCAAGATAATTCCGTTAAGTTCTAGTTCTGTTCAGTTTTAACAAGCTAATCTGTTATCAGTTCTAACAGATTGCTAGTATTCTATTGTGGGAGATAAAGTTCCATATTCTGAGAAACTTGGAGTGAAGTTCTCTGTTTTGTAACATGGTATCAGAGCTCAGGTTGCTCAAGTCAAGGGTTTAAAATTCTGATAATTTTTTTAATTTTTTTTGTTTATACCTCAATGAAGAGATTTTGATAATATGATACTTTGTTTCTAGAGATTTTTGACCTCATCTTTTCAACGAGATGTGCTATTTTCAGTGAACTTGGTTTGAATGAGAGCACTAGACTTTCACATCATAACAATTATAATTCTTGGAAACTGATCATGAAAGCCATTCAGAGTGAAAGGATTTACGGGGTGTGATTTTTTGAGAAGAAAAGCTGACTCTATATTATGACGAGAGTTCTCTTGAAACTTTAAGATTCATTAAGAAGTAAACTAGAGCATTATTCAATATTCTACTTGCTATGAAAGAGAATATCAGACATACTATTGAGGCTTGTGATACAGGAAGAGAAGCTTGGGAGAAACTAGTTATCAGATATGATAATGTGAGGAAAATAGAGTGGTAAAGTGGAAGAATGATTTACACTCTATCAAGATGGATAAGAGTGCAAATATTCATGAGCACCTTGAGAAGATAGATGTATTTTATGTGCAGCTCACCAGAGCACGAGGGACATATGATGATGAAGATCTGGTTCTATAACTCTGAATAGTCTTAGTACTCCATATTTTCTTTCTTTTTATGATATCGATAAAAAGAAAAGTATGCCAACTTATGAAGAGTTGTGCAGTTTACTACATGAAGAAGAGCAACAATCTCAGACATGGGTCTTCCTACTCAAGAAATCAAGGCACAACTTTCTGTTCATTATGTAAGAAGAAAGGTCATAAGATTGAAGAGTGCAGAAAAAAATTAAGACCTTGCTTTTTGTATGGAAAGAAAGGTCATAAGACTGAATATTGTTATGCTAGAAAAGCAAATGGAGGTCAGAATTCTACATCAAATAAATTGTTGTTCAAGAAGATGTACAAGAAGAGAAGGATGTTGATCATATGTTTATTACCAGCTTGATATCTACAATGATAGAAAATAAGAATTGATACATTGATTCTGGTGCTTCTAAGCACATGATCAGCCAAAGATCACTCTTGAAAGACTTTCAGCAACTGCAGGCTCTAAAGTTATTCAAGTACATGATGTGAAGTTCAAGGTACTAGAGTTGTGACAGTAAAACAAGTGAAGAGATCTGAAGAGTATACAAAAGGTACTTTTATTCCAAGCTCATTAAGAACTTGCTTTCTGTTGGAAAAATCATAGATCATGGAAAGAAGGTGATTTTAGATGATACAAAAGTGTAGATACTAGATGCTTCATATAATCAGAGAGTTATTGCTTCAGGAAGGAAAGATCAGAAGTCAAGATTATATATCTTGAATATTGAACCTAAAGTCCAAGAAGTCTCTATGGTTGTTGATTCTTATAATAGCAAGCCTTTGGCATTTACACACATGAATTTTGGAAGTCTTAAACATATGAGGATAATCATATGGTGGAAAGATATCAAGGATGAAGCTACCAAGTATTGGAGATATGTGAAAGATGTATATTTGAAAAACAAAACAAAAAGAGTTTTTCAAAAGAAAAAGATGCAAGAACAGAAGAGTTGTTGGCCTTGGTCCATTTAGATATTTTGTGGACCCATGCAAACAAGCTCTGTCAGAAGCTCTGAGTATTTTTGACATTTATTGATGATGTGAGCAGAAAGACATGGATATATTTCTTGAAACAAAAGTCTGAAGTATTTGAATACTTCAAGAAGTTCAAGGCTCTTGTAGACAATCAAAGAGATAACAAGATTAAAATTCTCAGATCAGATAGAGGAGGAGAATATTGATTTAACCTCTTGATCAGTTTTGTGAAGAGCATGGTATTCAAATATAACTTTCCACAACTTATACTCCACAACAAAATGGTGTAGTTGAAACAAATAATGAGGTGATTGTGAAAAGTGCCAGATCAATGTTGGAGGTCAAAAATCTTCCTAATTATCTTTGGTCTGAAGCTTGCAACACAACTATTTACATTATGAACAGAGCATATACAACAATTGTGCATGAAGAGACATTCACAAGAGTGAAACTAGATGTGTCTCACTTCAGATTTTTGGATGCACAGCTTACATGCACATCAATGATGAAAAGAGGCAGAAGTTGGATGCAAAATCTGAGAGCTATGCTGAGCAAACCAAGAGTTACAAAGGTACAATGAGTATACAAAAAAGATTCACATCAGCAAAAATATTAGATTATCTTAGTTAGATTTTGGTTTGATAAAAGGTGAGAAAGAAGCTTGTGATACATTCAGATTTAAGCTACCTACAAGTGAGGATCAGATTCAGGATCTGATAAATCTGATAATGAAGTGGACTTTAAGCAGTCAACATCTTTCACTAATCCTAGTGAAGAGCAAGTTGAATTTCAACCAAATTTCAACCAATTACCAAGTATTCATGAAGTTAAAAGAGATGATTTACAACATGCACAAATTTTCAAGTAAGGAGATCAAAAAAGATTAGAAAGCCACCAGCAACGCTTGATGATTATTGTGGAATTGCTGAAAGCATTCAGAGGACGATCCACTTACATTTGAAGAAGCAAACAGAGTTGGAGACAAGCTATGTAAGAGGAGTAGAAAATGCTACTCAGAAATCATACATGAGATTTGTTTAAGTTACCAGGAGGAAAAAGAGCCATCCAATGCAAGTGGATTTACAAAACCAAGCTACAATCAGATGGTTCAGTTGACAAGATGAAAGTAAGATTAGTAGCAAGAGGATTTCAACAACAAGAAAAGATTGATTACGGAGAAACTTTTGCACCAGTTGCAAATGAGATTCAATCAGACTTGTAATAGCTCTTGTTGGTCATTACCACAGAAAAAATACATCAGATGGATGTGAAGTCAACTTTCCTTCATGGAGAGTTAGAGGAAAAAGTTTACATGGTTCAACCACCAAGATGTGAAGTGAAAAAGAAAAAAGATCATGAGTGCATTCTCAGAAAATCCTTATATAGATTAAAGCAAACACCAAGAGTTTGATATTTTGAGATACATGAGTTTCTACACAACCATCAACTCAGAAGATCAGAGCTGGATCTAGACCTCTATGGCTTGAAAGATGATTCAAAGAGGATCATACTCATCTTGTATGTGAATGATATCTTAATTTCAAGAAGTGATAAGGGGTTGGTGCAACTACTCAAAAGAGAACTCAGTAATAGATTTGAGATGGTTGACTTGGGTTTAGCAAGATTCTTCATTGGTATTGATATTTGGCAGATGGAGGATTGTATTATGCTTTCTCAACAAGCATATATAAAGTCTATAGATGGAGAGTTTCAGATGGAAGAATGCAAGTCATCAACAGCACCTATGGAGCAAGAAAGTGGTTTAAGGAGACTACAGCTAAAAATACCATTGAAGAATATCTGTACAAAAAATTAATTGGTAAACTTAGATATCTCATCCACAACAAACTTGATATTTGTTATGCTGTCGGGAGGCTAAGTCAATTTATGCATTGCACAAATTCATCTCATTGGGTTGCAGCAAAGAAAATTTTGAGATATTTGAAAGATATATCAATATTGGACTTATATTTAAGGAAAGGAGAAGTGAACTTCATGATTTCATGATAGTGATCGGGCTGGAGATACTAGCAATAGAAAATCCACATCAGGTGCAGGCTTCAACTTGTGTTCAGATGGAATTATCAATTGGAACAGCAAGAAGCAGAATACAAAAGCTGAATACATTGCTCTTAGTGATGGTTCTATAACCTTGATATGCTTAAAGAACTTATTGTTGGAGATGAGAGAAAAGATATCTGGACCTACAGTATTACATGAGGATAATTGGAGTGCAATATTCTTGGCTAACAATAGGGTTATCAGTGAAAGAACAAAAGGTTCTGAGACAAGGGTACATCATATCAGGGATAAAATTGAAGCTAAGATAGTCAAGCTCAAATATTGTCCATCAGAAGACCAGCTAGTTGATAGTTTTACCAAAGCCTTACCAAAGCTAATATTTATACATATTAGAGATTTATTAGGTATGAAAGAAATGATGCTCTAATGAAAGACGGTGTTAAGTATCATTAGAAGGTCACATCTAAACTCTGCGGAAGATAAAAAGACAAAAGAAAAAGAAGAAGGGATGACTTGTGATAGGACTTTGACGTGAGAAGTACTATGACAGCAATTAGGTAAGTCATTTTGAGGTGACAGCAGTTATGTATCAATAATATACTAACCCACTTTCTCGGTAGAGTAGCATGAGTCGAGGCCCTTTCTGTCTGTATCAGTGATGAAGTCTAAGTAAAGCTGTGCACATTTCATCTCAGGATATTTTGTTAAGTTCTCTTTCTGATCAGTTTTAACAGGTTGATATGTTATCAGTTGTAATAGGCTGGTAGTATTCTGTTGTGGAAGATAAAGTTCTATATTCTGAGAAACATGGAGTATAGTTCTCAATTTTGTAACAATTCTGATAATTCATACTATGATGCTTCGAGTGGAATAAAATGCATTTGACTGCTGTAAATACATAGTAAGATTTGAGAAATGTCCAATTTGATTTGCTGGGGAAATAATTAAAGGAGGTTCTTCGAGTCTATTGAACACGTCTTGACACTGAACTGGGATCTTCTCATACATGTGAGCTGGTTTTTCCGTCGATACGCACAAAGTTTACGTCTTCCCAAACGGTTTGCTCCAGTTCATGCAGGCTCTTTATGTAGTTTGGGTACTAGGGTCTCCCACCGTGGATACTATTTGGTCTTACTGCTCATCGACAATTTAGCCTAAGGGTCCCTTCCCATCAGTTCATTGCAAAAATGTCAATGGCCTATATTTATGACGAGTTTTCATAACGGTCGAATCCACGTTTCTCTACAGGAAGACGATTTTAAATGTGATACCACCATCGGCATGGTGTCAAATAAAGTATTCTTCATGTCTGCGAACGTTAACCGGTTGAATATTGGTAGTAACATCACCAGAACGTGTATTTAAGCATTCAATGAAAAACTAAGGAACTAGAACAAGTTTGTCTTCAACATTTTAGAAGATTTGAGGACTCTAGAGGACCCCATGGAAACTAGCCTAGAGTTTATTGTTTCTCATAGATCTAGATACGTCGGTCTGTGGACCGGTACCTGAAATGCATTTGGTGAACTCGTGCAAGTTCTCCTTTTGGATGTGAGGTTATTCCAAGATGGCACTGCCCATTTTCTTTGGAGATCATTCTCCTGGACCAACTTCAGGCCCAGTTCGATGTTACTGACATCGAACGAGAGTAATTAGTCTGGTAACATCGAACTTCAACTTCAGGGGATAAAGTTAAACCCCGACTAATCGTATTTGGGGTCTGGGTAACCCAGACCCGGCATTCCGCTGTTTCGAATTCGCGAAACGGCGGGATCTGGGTTATCCAGACCCGATTTTCCAATGCCCATATCTTTCTCAATTCGCGACGGGAGTTGGAGTACCGCATAGCGATAGAAAGATAATTTCGAGATCTATCTTTCTATATAAAAAGAATTATAAATGATGCAGAAATAAAAATAAATTATGGATCTGAAATTCGAAAGTTCTCAGAAAGAAGCCGCCTGTCACTGATTGGCTAAATACAAGAACATTCCAATTTCAAAATAGATTCTTGTTTGGGCAGGTGCCCACAAATACAGGGCAATTTTACAAAAATTTTGCATCTGACCCAATCCGAAGTTTCCAGTGCCTGCGGGAGCAGAGTGAGGTGGGACTAAGACTCCATGTTGTGCTCATTATCACAGTAAGACTCCAGGTTGTTCTCATTATCACCAGCAGGAGTCCAGAGTTCCTTAGGAGAAGCAGCTGCGCTGTGGGTCCATGCAAACACAGAGTGTGTATTACTATGTACGTCTGTTGTCCCTGCTCCTCCTAACGAATTACTCTTTCTACTAATTTCCACTTCTGGTTAGAGGTATTCTCGAATCTCTTGACATATTTAGTTTATATTTGTTATATATTCATCTTCAACAGTTTTCTATAAGGATACATAAAAGCTGTTTGTGTGTTGGTGTTATGATTTTTCTTTGAATGTTTGATAGTAATATTGGGATCCCGCTCTTCGGATAGATTAGTCTTGTGATATATTAGTATTTGATTGGATTATTGTAATATATCTATATATATTTTTTATTATCTGGAATGGTGACACATATTGTTGTCATGGGTTTGTCATGTTTTGAAGCCTGAGTATCGAGGAGTCATGGCTGAACGACGTTGGGGACAATTCCCGTCCGATCATGTCAATTATCATACGAGGAGACGTCCAAACATGACGCAGGTTATTAGAATTCCTGAGGACCTCTTAGACACATACACCCGTTTACGTCATGCATTGGGAGAAGGTGCGTCACATGCTCAGGTGTTGAGGTGGTTGTTAGATGGTGCAGCAGGACGTATAGAGGCATTAGAGAGAGCGCGTGCAGCTCGTGTAGCAGCGCCCGAGAGAGTTTCACTCGAGGAAAGAGCTGAGAGAGAGGTGTTAGATGTCAACATGGAGAATAGTTGGACACTTATTCGTGATAGTCAAGAGGTAGCTACAGCGAGTACGAGTGGTGGTGATGCTACCCAGAACGTATTACCAGATGCCATGGATGAGGAGCACCTTTTTGAGACGGCAGATGAGCCGAGTGTTCGGATGTCAGCAGAGTATGGACTTTGGGGTCGAGGGAAGATTCTTGAGTTCTGTGAGGTCTTTCATGTCAAGTGTCCTCGGTCCGGTTGTGTATTCTACTGTCTCCCTCCCGTGATCACAGAGTTTCAGCAGTGTTGGCAGCTGAAGTTTGGATGCGATGCTGGACATACGACAGTATTTGTGACAGCGGAGATGGAAAGAGAGAAGGGTACACCAGATGTTATAGGGCAGATGTACCATGCAGCATTGTGTTCAGGTCTCAGTTATACTTCTATTGCGAGTATGCTCGAGGCCATGCGACTTCATGTTCCCACGGAGAAACATTGGTACGACTTCCAAGCTGGCATTGGACGACCTATTGGGTGGTGCAAAGCGACATTGCAGTTGTGGGAGGAACATAAGACGATATTGCATTCTGAGTTGTTGTCTTCTACGGGTAAATATTTCTTTATACTTTATTCGTGTTTTCATAGTTCACTTGATTCTAAGCGTTTTGGATCATTTTTCATTTCTTATTTTCTTTTGTTCTATCATTTTTGCAGAGGGTTTGGTGGTATATGTTGACTGTAGATGGGACTCGTCACGGAATGGTTATCATGGGACTGTTCCATTCATCAATGCTGCTGATAATCGTGTTCTTGAGATGGTGATGATGACACGAGTAGAGGTCGAGAGCTCTTGGCGAATAGAGACTGCAGCTGTCGAGAGAGGCATTGAGATGCTCATCGAGAAAGGCATACATATCTCTGAGATCATCCATGATGATAATCATGCCGTCGACACAATTATCGATAGGTTGTAGAATAATTGATCTCTTTGCATTTTATTTCTATTGCGACTTTTGTATTTTATTCCATTTTTTGGTTAGATATATAATATTTTTATGTACTGTCGTTCTCATGGTGCAGGCATGGAATATGCAATCAGAAAGATCTTTGGCACAAATGCAAAGGCATCTTGACCAAGTTCAAAGAGGAGTTACAAGATGTGCGAGTGTCAGCTAGTGATCGTTCAATAGAGAGTGCGAGATGTCGGAGAGAGCTATCGGTGTTTTCGGTCACTCAACTAAAGGTCTTTTGTCGGACAAACAATCTTCTAATATCATGTTCTAAGACAACACTTGTAAACAGGATAGCAGAGCATCTTGCACTTCCCCCTGAGGACTACTGGGAAGTTGAGCGCACTCGAGGATACAAGTATCCTGAACTTGCTATCCATGATATTACGTACAAGCTCAAGTCTTGGATCTACACATGTGCGAGACGTTGCTCTGAGAGGTGATTTTTTGTTGTTGCATCGTCTTGACTCATTGAATATAGATGTCACATGAAGTATTTATTCTCTAATATTTCGTGATCTTTTTGTGTTTACAGGGGTGATTCTGGTCCAGGATTGATGATTTTCGACATATTGACTGCAGCTTCACACTGGGCAGGTGATCATTCTGATTGTTGCATACTCCCAGGTGATCGTCAGTGTTCTTCTCGTATGTTTGGAGAGGGTGCACGATATGCATATGACGGAACGACGCATTTAGCCGTGCAAGCCTTCTTGGCAAAGCATATCACTCCTGCCAAGATGCGCTTCTATACTCACGCTCGAGAGAACTACATGAGCGAGACCTTCCACTCCGTCATCAACAAGTTCGCGACGAAGAGGATCCATTGGGAGCGTTCACATGAAGCTCGACTAGCATGTGCAGCGATGGATTGGAATGAGAACATCAGACGTGAGGTTGTGGCAGTATATCCACGTCGTCAAAATGACTCTAGTGTTCGTCGTCGACCAGCTACAAATCGAGTTCTTGTACGTCGTACAACAATATGGAAAGACGAGTTGAGGAAACGTATTTTTGGACACTGATATAAGATAGTAGCTCACATTCACTTGTTATTTTACACAAAAAATATAGAGGCACTATACGAACAATTATGAGTATATTTTCAACATAAATTCATGATTCCTCTCGCTGGTTTACTTTTCACTTAGAAGTTTTGCTTTTCACTTAGAAGTATCGCTGTTTTACTTTTCACTTAGAAGTGAAGCTTTTTCACTAAGAAGTTTTGCTTTTCACTTATATTATCTCTGTCTTTCTTTTCACTTACATTACTATATCATCGATGTGGATGATCCAACATTTGAGCATCAGATCTTCTTAGATTATGGTTTTCTTATCAGGTTTTTACCTGTTTCTTCTAAACCGGAAGTTGACACTCTTGTAATAATGAGATATATGTGAGCAGAAATTTGTGCAGCAAATGAGGCTTCGCTTGGAACAGGCTGAGTTTGTTGAACTTCTTGAACAGGCTGAGTTTGTTTGAGTTGATTGTGTCTTCCATGTAGTAAGTAACTATATAGCGTAAGTAGGAATTGAACCCACCAAGACCCCCATTTGGGTTTACGCTTCACAGGAACTGCATATGCAGCTCCTGGATCCACTATCCGGGATGCAATGCTCCTGTAAAAACTAAAATGCTCCTAACATGCAAGATACAATACAGAACACAAACATATAGACATCAAACCGCTCTAAATCCAACAAATTTTTCCTCAGGTTCTGACCATGTATTTTTCACAGCCTGTTCAAGAAGTTCAGGAAGCTGGGTGCGGTCAAGATAGCCAAAATATAGTGCTAACGCCCTATAAACCTGAAAACGTTTACGAGGAAATTCAGTTTCTGTCAATGAGACAGCTGCTCGACCTATGAGTTGAAGCTCATCTTCTGCAGTGTGGAAGTCATCACTGCTTTTGCAAAACTCTACGCAGGCTTCTGAGTACAGAGGGAACTGGACCCGCAACTCTTCTGGTGTCACACGTATAGACTTAGACAATATTCCTCCACTGACCTCCCAGTACCCATTCGCTCCCCCTTCCCAATGTACTCTTGCAGTATGCCGACCCTTGCTTGACTGTGACATGATGTGCAAGAAAAACCAAGACGATACCAAGACGCCAAGAAGCTCAAACAATGACAGTCGATGGTGAGCCGGAAGCTGCCAAGCAAACACTCTGCGTGGCAAAGCACAAGGAGCTAAGCCAAGCCAAGCGAGCCAAATAGAAAGCAGTCCTCGTGAGATACAAGCCGTGGGACAGAAAGTCCTCAGGTGAGCCACGAAATGAAGTGTAACGACCAAAACTGCAACACTGCTGATGGTTACAGAGAAACAGTCGATGATGGAAAGCCAACACCCGAGCTCAAGATCGTGGGCCAAAGCTTCACAAGAACACTGCCACTATCGACGGTCGGAAGCCATATCAAAGGCGCTGCCAATCCAAAGCAAACAAAGATGAGAAACATTCAGAAAGCTTGCTTGAAGAAGTTCAGGAAGTCCTTGAAAGAAACATTCGATGGTGAGATGCAACCCGAGCAGCAAGAAGTCCTGAGGTGAGCAAGAGACTGGAAGCCAAACCTTCATAAACGCGCTGTCAATACAGAGCCATCGAAAGCTAGCACCCAGGCGAGAGATCGGAAGCCAAATCTCCACAAAAATGCTGTCAATACCGAGCGACTGAAAACCAACACCACAGCGAGAGATCGAAAGTCAAACTTTCATGAAAACAATGCCAATACAGAGCGATCGAAAGCCAAAAGAAAGACGCTGCCAATCCCCGCACGATCGAAACGAACACGCGGTCAAAATCCACGAGAAATTTTCAAAATCGAGCCGGAGCACTGAGTACAAGTCACTTTGTGCTTCGCGAAGCGGCGGGGCCTTTTGAAAAAGCTGGTCTAGTCCGTGAAACGGCGGGCCCTGAGAATGAACTGCGGACAGGACGCGTTGATCCTGCCCGCGGAGCCGCGTCCGTCTTTGACGTGCCCCCCGCTCTGACAGTCCGGAGGGAATGATTCCCTCCGGAGTTTATATACCCACAGCGGGGGTTTAAACTTCACTGTGAAGATTCTTCCAACGTACGTATGTAAAGTTTTAGGGTTAAACCCTAAACTCATGGAAGGCTTCCAAACTGTTTTCGGCAAAGCCATGCCGTCCGTAGACGTCAGGCAGTCAGTCGACCAATCAAGTTGGAGAACTGAATCTACCTCTCTCTCTCTCCTTGTAGCGCTAGCCACTACCTCAGAATGGACTCCCAATTGGTCTGAAGAGGATGGTGACTGCAGTTCCACATGGAATTCAAAACTTACTTTTAAAATTCGTCCTAGCCCGCGGCCGCGGGCCGCCATTGCTTGAAGCGGTTGCTGTTGACTGGACTCAACCTCAAGTCTTGGCAGTTCTAACGTACGCGTTCGATTAATGAGCGGTGCGCGGCATGCCAGTAAGATATATTTGTGTATAGATTTCAAGGGGCTGATATGAGCAGTGTGCCTTCGTTATTTCATCCATTCTATTATACAAAGTAGCGTTAGCATTTAGTTAACGTAACAACGCTTTATAATTCTAAATTAAGTCCTAGTAACCTAAGTTTACGTTACCTAAATCTTCAATGAATGGATGTAATCTAAACTTTTCCCCTGAGCTTTAGACCAGCAAGCAATTATATCTTTTTGAGACGGTGCTCTAAGTTACCGTCTTTCTTCGCTAGAGCTTATTAGTTAAATGTCGTGCTGTAATATATCCTTCAACAGTTATATATATATATGTAATGCTCATAGATTTGATATATATATATATATGTATATGTATATGTATGCATGTACTATATTTACAGTTTACATTACAGTACTATATTACCTGTATAGTCCAAGGTCCTCATTCGAACAGCAAACCTGCTAAAACATATCTTTTAGTTCAGTTTTCTACCTATTAGTTTCTTCACTCCCATTTCCTCGTAATATTATTCAAAAGCAATCTGTGTCCAATCGAGAGCTACCGTACCGGTTGTTTCAGTATTTTCAAACAGACTGTACGATGATTATAATTAACAGATATTTGAAAGTAGGTGGGTAGTGGAGCTGGTTAACGTTAGTGGAGTTAGTGGTTAACGCTGCGAATTAAACCGTTACGGTGGAGGTTTTCTAATCTGGAGGTGCTTCAGTGTGCACCTCCAGATTAGAAAACCTCCACTTAATATATCCATCAAGTCATCGCCACGCCGAACTCTAGGAGAGACAGAAGAATGAAACGTCGATCAATGCAACTTGAAGTCCCTGCCACGCAGTTTCTTCTTGGATTTCTTCTTCCCTTGGTGCTCTTTTAATTTGTATCCAAAAGGTTAACGTTTTCTTGACTACCACATTCTCTCGTCTTGGGCCCGTGGTTACCCAAGCTGAATCGATCAGTGATGAGTCCGGCTAGCACTCAGATTGCTACTTGCAGTCTCCACCTACATCGATCGGAAGAGTTTCTTGTCGATAATATTAAGGCAATGATCACATACGAGCACATCGGATTCCTCTAATTAATTTCTGTCTCGTGCTCAGAAGTGGTACTTCCTCTAAAACTCGACCTAAACTAGCAGAGAATCATGGTCCCTTCCATGGTCAATCTCGCAATCACTATTTTCGACTACCATACCGACTACTGATCAAGTCAGAGAAGTTTCAGCCACCTTCTTGTCAGACTCTACAAGTTGGCTGTGATCATGACACATTTGTGAAATCTAGGCCGGATCAGCCTTCCTTTGAAGGATAAGGAAGCGGGAAATACGAAGAAATACGGGAACTTGCTTGTCCCGCGCGCTGGTAAGCCAGTTGTTTTTGTTCGCTGATGAAGGAAATCGATATGCATAGATCATGCAACGACATGCATGATCTATCCTTTAGGAGAAACAACAGCCGACGATAGCATGAAGTATAAACGGTTTAGGGTGGAGAGATGACAATTTAGGGATCCAAATTCAAAAGTTGTACGGAGACGAGATCTTTACGTCTCTTCAGATCTAGAGGAGCGTTTTCAGTTCCAGTACAACAGCGGAAAGTTCAAGTTTTGAATTTGGGAAGAAACGTAGTGTGCTAGACTTTTGGTGCACATGTTAGCGTTCGAATTTCCAACGTCATATGGTAGCGTCAGCGTAAGTAGAACATATGCTTTGGACGCAAAAAAGTAGTAGTAGTAGCAGAGTGCGTCGCCATTAGTTTTGTGAGCTGTATTCATTTTGTGCATGTATTCTCAAGCAGCCCACGAAGAGGATACGAAGGATCATGGTCGTTGCT
This sequence comes from Asterella californica, assembly GCA_036924285.1. Taxonomy (NCBI): domain Eukaryota; kingdom Viridiplantae; phylum Streptophyta; class Marchantiopsida; order Marchantiales; family Aytoniaceae; genus Asterella; species Asterella californica. The sequence continues at coordinate 23,580,423 of JAYKYS010000006.1, read as the reverse complement.
GGAAGATATGGAGTGATTGCCGCGCGATGAGGTGAGGGGAAATTAAGTGTTCGACGTTGAGAATTTGGTAACAATAACTTGCGCCTGTAGTCAGGGAGGTCGAAGCTGGTGAGGGAAACTTTTAGAGGATTAGCATTTCATTTCATTGCACTTCGTACACATAAAATGGAGATTTCTTGATGGATGTGAAGATCAACACTTCTTTAGCGACACGGAAGCTAGAGAATCGAAGTTTATTGCCGCTGGAGCTCGAGGACTTCAAATCCTATGCCTGAGCAGCGTGTGCCTTAGTTTCTTCGGGCGTGATCCTTAGGAGTGCGGAGTGTCTTCTTGCAATTGTTTAGGAGGAAGCTATTGTTATTCTAGTGCCGTGAATATAGGATCAAGTTTTTGGTGAAATTTTTGTATATTAAGTACAACTGTCACTCGTCCTGAATGTGTTGTAAAGCAGATGAGTACTATACGAACGTTCATAATCTCGGCTCAAACTCAAGAATAAGGTGAGGTCTAAAGTTTGATCGCCATGTTCTTCTGCTAGAGAACAACTCTCTTGTAACCTGAGATCTAGAGTCTTATGAAACAAGGAGTTTATCACTTTAAGATTCGCGCCAGGTTAGATTCTGAATGTACCATAGGAGCTTGAAGACTTGACGTAAGAGATGCTGATGTACAACCCGATAGTTCTGTAACTGTGCAGATTCACTGAACAGAGGAGCTCGAGCATAAATATCACTTCTAAGTGGAACGACGGCTGAGCTTGGCAATGGGCATATCAGGAAAGAAGCAAAAACAACGATCGCGAAGACTCGACGACTTCACTTGCAAAATGGAGCGTGAATTTAAGCAGCCAAATGTGCTTGATGTTCTAGTACCCATAGAGGGTTTGATAACAGTAACACAAGATCAGATTGAAGATATGTTGAATATGATATTTCCCTCGGAAGAAGTTCGCCCGAATGGTAACAAGTATACAGTACCTCATACTTCACCTTCCGAGACGTCGGAGGTCTTGGAATCAGCCGAAGCGTAGAGTTTCAATTATACTCTAAGTAAGGTTATGATCCTAGTTTCCAAAATGCAAACTTTATGCTTTAATTTATCTTTGTCACATGTGTGAACTTCAAGACCGACTTGTAACTTATTACGAAACGTACCATCACTATCATCCCTAATGGTTCATTCCCATTTATCATATGTGAGCCGCAAGTGCTCTTAGGTTTTCTTTACATATTCTCTTTGCGGAATAGTATAATTGAGATCTTGTTTCATTTCTCAACTTTAGAGTTTCTCTTGCACAGTTTATAGTGGGCAGCAATACCTTGTAAGGTAAAGAGAAAACCTCCTATCTAGTTGTGTGAGAGTCGGATGTACATTAGTTCTTCACTTTTGTCTCAGGATTAGTGCGTGTATAGAACAGAAAATTCAGCAGCAACTGCATCTAATCTTTGGATAGATCAGGATCTCTGGTTTGAACAATCACTAAATAAATATACATGATGACATAATAACTATGTTGAGAAGTACAAAGAGAGTTTAGGATGATCAGCAAAAGGACGAGTTCAGCTTCTGTGCCAATATGTAGATGCAAATCATGTCAAATGGTCCTCAATAGTGAGACATGCTTCTCCTATCAAAGTAAAGTTTTCCACTTTTCCAAAACTGCGTACGGGTCCTCGAAGACCCCAAGGGACAGATAACATCATTTATCGTTTATATATGCAATTTTACCTAAATTTTTTTATGGTTTGATTAAGGATGATTTCTTAATTGAAACGCTATGGATCCATTTAAAGGAGATTATTCCTTCGTCTAAGGCTACAACATTTATTGAGTCGTATCTCCTAACCGGGTATTCTAAGAATACTTCTTTAGAAGAATATCATCCTAGATTGTATAGTCAATCTAGGATGGTACGGTGTATTGTGATTTTGAGCAGACATATTATGTACATATTGTTAAATAATAATAAATATGATGAGTCATTTTATCTTCATGGAGTCTTTATATAAAGTTCGGTTTAAGAGCAATCATATTTGATAGTTGATGACTGGTTTGTTTCTTTTTAATCATGTATTTTAGATAATGATGTATTAATTTTAATATATTACGGATGATGTTCGAATTACATTTTTAAATTTTTAAATTTTTTATTATTAAATTAAATTATTATTATTTTTGATCGAAAAAGTTTTGGGACAAACGTTAGAATCCAAATTAATATTTGGACAAATCGAATTCAGTTCTATATTGTTGCAAGTTATTCAAAAAGTTTTTGATCTGAATTGTAATCTTATTTTTTCTTTAACACGATATGAACTTATGAAGGCATAATTGATCCATATTAAAATTTGGTCAATTCAAACTTCTATTTGGACAGAAGAATGAAAAGATTTGACAATTCAAGAGAAATATTTGGACTATTGGAATTCAAAAGATGAATTATTCGTTTCTAGATTTTGTACTCTAGAATGTCCAATTTTAATGAATAGTTAGATTTTCTATATTTGAAAATTTCAACAAATTTAAGATATAATCTAAGATTTCAAGGAACTATATAGAGATTTTATATCTAAAATTATATTTTTATCGTGTATGAACGTGAAGTATATACAGAAAATTACCAGTAATATATTAAATATGAAACATATGTGTCAACGAGATTACACTGGAAATTATCCCAAAATATATATGTATGAGTTCTGGACATTCAGCATATCACCACAGAGGTACAACGACAATATTCATCGTTATTGACTGACGTGTGTCAACTTTTGCCAAGAGAAAGAGAACCGGAAACCGCACATGGCGGTTGCGGCGCGTGTTAACGCTGAAAGTAGTAGCGGAAAGTTGAAACCATCGAGAGGAACCGGTGAACTATATATATGCAGCAAATGACGCCGTGTCCTGGCATGCAGCATCAGGAAAGAGAGGTGGAGAATTATATGGCAACCACCAACTAGCTCAAGAATTTCGAGTAGCAGAAACGTGATGGACTCTGCGATGTCTAGATCTGTCAACAAGCTGAGGAAACGATCCAACATCTTCTACGAGACTGTGCGGGATTGGAGAGAGGAAAATACTTCTTAGCTGGTGGCGACGGAACTGGAGAGCGGACGACCGAGGCTCACACTTACTGCAGCGTTTCGCTGGGCTCGTTTCGTTCAAGATCTGCCTCAGTAACCACAGGTATTGGCACATCCGGATCCTCCTTCTCTTTCAGAATTGCCACGCCCAGAGGTGTGGTGGCGTTGAGAGGCCGTCTGAATCCCCGCCACCACATACCGAAGTTGTCTCTGGAAACACTGTTCCAGCTCTGGGTGACACCAACGAGTGATTAAAGGAAAAAGGAACAATAAGCTAGACCAACTCACTGGTCAGCCAATGTGCCTTTCAGAGGTTGCCAAGTTTGCATCCTACAGGAGACACTTAAAAGAGTTGCTTTCACATACGGATTTTGCAGACTTACAAGCTTTTGGAAAGATTAAGCCTGCAAAGTTGGCAACAAGTGGCAGTTCAAGAACGATGACAGAAAAAAGAGTTTGGGGCGGATTTTGCAGACTTACAAGCTTTTGGAAAGACTTAAGCCTGCAAAGTTGGCAAAAAGTGGCAGTTCAAGAACGATGACAGAAAAAAGAGTTTGGGGCGGATTTTGCAGACTTACAAGCTTTTGGAAAGACTTAAGCCTGCAAAGTTGGCAAAAAGTGGCAGTTCAAGAACGATGACAGAAAAAAGGGTTCTGGGGAAGCTCTGTCTCTGCGGTATCAGAGCGAGGTTTCGATCCTCGGACCTGTGGGTTATGGGCCCACCACGCTTCCGCTGCGCCACTCTGATGTGTTGGTTTGGAGGGGAGCAGCCATATACATAATTCAATTGGTCTGGCCAGAGAATGACTGCCAAGTCTACCTACTTGTGTTAACCAACGGACAACCGCAGCCACACTTCAGGAGATTCTCGAGAGGATGAGCCTACGGTATCAAGACTTTCAGTTCTATTTGGTTTTCCAGATCCAAGACATGAGTTAGAACTGAAGCATACGGCGGTCCAAAGTGGGGAAGCCTTCCTGAAGCTGAACGAATGAACCGTTTGGACATTTTCCTGTAAAGCAGGAAAATTCATTAAGAAAGTCCGTGACTCTCTTCTTCCTTGTACTACGCAGACTCTCCACGTTTACTAGTTCCTTGACTCTATTCCTCCTTGCATCGCGATGCTTCCAGACTGTCAATGTGAGTCCACCATGGCGGGAATCAGACCAGAAGCTTCATTAATAGTTTGCAGCAGCATGCCTCTCCAACCGTGCCCACAACGGATTGAACTCACGATCTTTCTCTTAGAAGACTGTAGGCTAAATCACTTGGGACACTGATTTTTGATGTCTTTAGTGGTTTTATGTATGATTGAAAAAGTGAGTATATTTTCTTCCATCAATAGATATGCAATCTAATAAATATACTCATGAAATTCTTTAATAATATAGTTTAAGTCTTTCAACAATACCAGAATAAAATGAGAATCGTTTTTTATGACGTTCATACCATCTAATCCATATCTCAAGTGTCACTCGAAACGTAAACAAGTTCTCAAAGCAGAAGGTAAAATCTCACCTAAAAAGCTCCGAATATTAAGGTTTGCATGTGCTCCAAATACCGATATCAAACTTGGAGAGACATTGTATAAAAAACTTGAGCATGTACGAACGAGGATTTGCAGTAAACTTGTTGGTTTGAACCAATGATTCTCTACACGAGAGAGTATCTTGGATCGTTCCAATTCTAACCGAAGTCAAAGTATTGTTTAACTTGAACACCAATAATTTTTGATGAAACTGCAAAGTCTTGGGAATTCGCGTAGCCTTCAAGCTTTTACCTCCTTTCACTGGAGTACGATGAATATGAACCAAATAAATGAAACAATGCATCATGCAAGAAAAACATCTTACAGTTTTTACTTCTTTCGACTAAAAAGAAAGAGAACACAAGAAAATTCATATATATAAGATTAATATCAGAATGACATAATGTAAATAAATAGATTATCTTGTGTATTCAGTTGATCTGATTTACGTGGTAGTCGGTAAATCCCTATTTGCTGTAGATATTTAATTTGTTTGTTCTTTTCTTTTGATAAATCTGTGGACCGGAGAATGTACAAACGAAAATGACGTAGTATCTTGCTCATCCCAAGGACGTAGTATCTTGCTCGCCATCCTATCAAGAACCATTATATGTTAAAGTAATTATTATTACAAAAAGTACATTGTGAGTACATAATGCAGTGGGGATCTACTAATGTCCGTCTGCAGATCTCCACAGCAAATAAACATAAACCGTAATGCATACACAAGTCACAGAACACGTATGGAGGTCATAAATACAAAGAATAGATGCGAACAAACTGTCTGGACACGGTGTGGCTGCGATGATATGCTAATGTCTGTTAGCAGATCTTCGCAGCAAACTAACATAAACTACAGAGAGGACTTCATATATCATTCATAGTACTTTGTGACCGTAGAATATCCTGAACAAATATTAATGTGTTGGAACTATGTTATCACAGTTCGTGAAGTAAAAGCACTTCGTGAAGTATAAATACGTAGTGATCTGCTAACAGGCATTAGCAGATCATCACATCGAAGGAGAACAATGCAATGTCCACATAGTTCTCCCGCAATACCATTAAGAGATAAAAAAAACATCTAAACCAATCAAAGCAGAAGTCATATACTAGAAGTACACGCAATTCTGTGACATCGTAACTACCACGGCAGAAGTATGCAGCGAACAGAGCTCAAGTCACTACAATTGTAGCTATTGGGCTTGAGCAACGATTGAAACTCTCGTAAGGATCAGAGATTTGGACAAGCCCATTGTTGTTTTGATTGATCACAGATCTGAGATCAACATAATGCCTAAGTATCTTTACAAGAAGTGACGATGGCTCATTGACGCTGAACACGGGTGGGTGATAAGGACTGCAAACAACACACTCAGAGACTTATACGGAGCCGACAATATTTTCATTGATCAAAACTTCTTTGTTCAAGAAGCAACATCGTATCCGCTTATCTTTAGACAACACTGCATCATTACCACGCAAATGAAGACGGATGCTGGATGACGGATCTGCATAAACAAGGATCTAAAGTCCAGATGGAAGAAGGGTGATGCAATTTCTGACTGTATCATCAATCACGAGAGAACAAAGATCATCTAAGGGAGAATCCACTTCCGAAGGTGGAAAGAGTGTAAGGGTTTTCATTAAGTATCACTATAGAGCGAGACTGTAGTGTTATGCAAGAGGTACTCTCACCGGAAGATGAAAGTGTTTTTGTATAAGATTTAATGGATTTGTAAAATGTGGGGTTGTTGTATATATGAGGGCAGAAAAAATGAGAAGAAAACAAAAAAGATGTGTGCGAAACGTTGAATTGATGTTGCGAAGATTGGATGAGTTGGAAGAAGATAAGTGGATCTCGGGTGTTTACCAAGAGGATAGATTGGAAGATCCATTAAAGGAGATTATGTACACCAACTCCTCCCTACGGCTTAAAACCACACACACCGCTCAAACGGATCGCTTAATCTGATATTTGTCTTCTCTGGCAGGTAGATCTAGCTATCATGAACCCAACGAGACTCCAAACAAGCCGTTTGGAGTTCTCCTTGCAAAACCGCGCAAGAAATTTAGTCGCAGGTTGCAAAAAAATGACGTAAATCGACTCTCTATGGCTCAAACTTGCTCACCAAACCCAAACCAACAACCCAATCCACATACGATCTTCTCTTATGCGTAGATGAAGACTCCCTGATCGCATAGGCACCAAGAACGAAGAGCTTGGCTCACCGATTGTGAAGAACAACCCAATCTCAGATCGCAGACGATGAAAAACTTGACGCAAGCGCCTCCCTGCGAGCCAATTTCACTCAGACCTCTCAAACCGCTCGATGAAACTTGGTATCGTCTTCAATTTCTTGAAGAACTCGTTGTTCTGATCCCGATGGATCCAAGGATAGCAAGTTTAGACTCCGGAATGGTCCGAACAGTCCAGCTCTCCTTCACAAGTCACTGAAGTTCCTCAAAATCTCCTCTCTACGTCTCAATTTCTCCCAGAACACATCCTCCGATCCGTCTCTTCACAAACCGTCTTATCCACTGCGTAGCCTGCACAAATCTGAACCCAACGACGCCTTGCACGCTTGCATTAGACCTCCAAATCTCCCAAACCGTCCGCTGACAGGTCGCAGGTGCAAGCTAGCCCCTTAAGCTGCCCCCTTATGTCAGTCTTTGTACGTAGAAGGTTTCTGTGATAAGGAGGAAGTTGGCCCCTTGCGTCTTTAATATAACGCTTGGAGCCGCTAATACCCAGTCAGCAAGTAAACTAGGGCCTAGCTTGATTTTTCCTTCTTTCGAGTCGCATAACGTCTTCACTAGACATCCAAACGAAGTAAACAAGGTGCCTATGAAAAGCTGACAACGAGCTTTATCCATTGATGTGATGAAAGAGAAGATCCGAAGTTGTGTCAAAAGTCTGTAAGCTGAGGCCTAGCTTGCTTTCTCCATGAGTGTCTTTGGAGCGACAAGCATCAAAGTCTGAATTTCAGATAAGAGCCGGTCCAGGACACGACATCTACCTCCTCTAAACCTGTGCATCATCTGGTATGCACCAGAGATACTAACCAAGGAGTGGACCGGCACGCACACTCATTCTCATCTTGTCATCCTCCTTCCCATCTCAGTCAACCTCAACCTCAAGTCTGCAACCCGATCGCCATCTTGAAGTTGCAACTCGACCATGATCCCCTCTAGATTCATGCTCATCGCATCTCTTCTTCAACCTCTGATCCTGTCACCCCCTCTAAATATCTACATCTTTCAATATGAGTTCGAAGACATAGAAGCAATAAACCATCATATCATAGAAACGTCTTCCATCCGTCATGTAGAACCTCACCGTCGAGGTTTGTGAACCAAGTGTCATAGTAGACATCCCCGTCATCCCAATCATCACCATATATCTTGACTGTAACTCTCAACCTCAAGTCTGTACATGTCATCGTATGTATCCAACTCTTCTTTTCTGTTTTCTGGAAAAAAAGAACCACACTGCTGCAACCAAAATCCTCAATTGCAATCATCATTATCTCGCTGTACATGGTGTCTTCCTCAACCATCATCCTCCATGATCTCTTCTTCTGAAAACCCTTACTACCTCCCTAGCATCATTCTCTCAACCTTCTTCTGAAAAATTTTTGAACCCCCCAAGCATCATCCTCCCATCCCTAATCATCTTCAGCAATGGCTTCTCCCTTGTAAGTCATACTTACCCATCATCCTATATCCGTAGCCTCGAGAGCGTCCGTCCACTCTCCTTCACTCTCAGCAGATCGCTCGTCCTTGATGATGTCAATGATGACATCATGGACTTCCCTTGTAGCTGCACCCAAGATCTCCCGTGAAATGAATCTAACCTTCGCATCTCGAATGCGATCCTCCTAACCTCCCTTCACATCCATCACTGTATCTATAACTGATTGTTGTATATCTGCAACCAGATCAACCATGTCTATTGTCTGCCCTCCAACCATCTCCTCCGGTTGTAAAAGATCGTCCTCCATTGCATGTTCAGGAAGAATAGTTTCCTGTTGAACCTTATCCTTCCCAGCTTGCTTTTCTGAAAAACTCTCTTCTTGTCCCTTCTTCTCGCTCTGCGTCGTGGATGCAGTATCCAACTTGAGCTCGCTTGGATCCATGTGTTCATCCAAATCATCCATATGGAGATCATGCTCAATCTCTTCCACCCTAGCACCATAACTTGTAGCTTCGATAGCTACAACTGCATGTGCCGCAAGATAATCCACAAACTTCTTCATCCTCTCTTTACCAACGTTGGCTTGAAGGAGAGTACCCGTACTTCTGAATGCAACCTTTCCATCCTCCCAAGAAAAAACCTCTCGTTGCAAAGTCGATGCAATCATCCCGTTAATGATCAGTATCATCACACCACATGCACTGTACCCAAGTTGGTTTGGGTACAAGTTCCATCTCAGTCGATGATCCTTTATCTTCCAACCTAGTAACCCCTTAGCTTGTAGATCTCGCATCTTTTGCTGTAGGTCCTCGATGGTTGGATCCTTCTCCTCTACAATCACAACTGGAGGTTGAACCCCAGATACTACCAGAACTGATGTAGTCAGCGATGCATGTGTCAACCTTGTAACCTTTCCTTTGTATGTCTCCAGACAAGAAGCTCAACCGCTTCATGCACAACCTCCCAATTCCTTGTCAACCCTTCTTCTTCCTCCCCATCCTCCAGAAGTAGCTCCAACCGCTCTTGCCATGATTCATCAGCCGCTTGACGAAACAACTCTGTCTTGTACGTCTCCAAGGTTAGCTTGTCCACCCGAGATAGTTGAGAGAACTGTCTCTCGTACTCCTTTAACATCTCGCTAGGCTGTAAATCCTTGCTAGGTCGATTGACCCATTCCAAAAATGATTTCTTGGTTACTCGATCTCAAAGCAAGAGAAACTTTCCTTTGTTAACAAACAGAGCTGCACCAGTATCACACGATTGAAACCCAAGTCCAAACCACATCCATGTACAAGCTCTTGGCTAAAGCTAGCTATCACAAGTTGTACATAACCAACCAGAACTTTAACGAACTCAAAAAGACAAAACTTGTAGCGAAGAAACCGAAAAAGACTTATCTGAGAACTTTCTCCTTTCGCCAAACAATCTTCAGATGTCGATAGGGTCTCTTTCCCTGACTCCGTTGGCCTAAGAAACCTTCAGATCCAACTCTCGACAGCCGAGATATCGTCAGTTTTTTGTCGCAGATGATCGAACTTTCAAAAACTCCTCCCTACGACTTAAAACCACACACACCGCTCAAACGGATCACTTGATCTGATATTTGTCTTCTCTGGCAGGTAAATCTATCTATCATGAACCCAACGAGACTCCAAACAAGCCGTTTGGAGTTCCCCTTGCAAAACCGCGCAAGAAATTTGGTCGCAGGTTGCAAAAAATTGATGTAAATCGACTCCCTACGGCTCAAACTTGCTCACCACACCCAAACCAACAACCCAATCCACGTACGGTCTTCTCCTATGCGTAGATGAAGACTCTCTGATCGCATAGGCACCAAGAACGAAGAGCTTGGCTCACCGATTGTGAAGAACCCAATCTCATGTCGTAGACGATGAAAAACCTGACGCAAGCGCTTCCCTACGAGTCAATTTCACTCAGAACTCCCAAACCGCTCGATGAAACTTGGTATCGTCTTCAATTTCTTGAAGAACTCGTTGTTTTGATCCCGATGGATCCAAGGACAGCAAGTTTGGACTCTGAAACGGTCTGAAATGTCCAACTCTCCTTCACAGATCACTGAAGCCTCCAAAATCTCCTCTCTGCGTCTCAATTTCTCCCAGAACACATCCCTTGATCCGTCTCTTCACAAACCGTCTTGTCCAGTGCGTAGCCTGCACAGATCTGAATCCAACGACGCTTTGCGCGCTTGCATTGGATCTCCAAATCTCTCGAACCGTCCGCTGACAGATCGCAGGTGCAAGCTAGCTCCTTAAGCTGCCTCCTTACGTCAGTCTTTGTACGTACAAGGTTTCTGTGATAAGGAGGAAGCTGACCCCTTGCGTCTTTAATATAACGCCTCGAGCAGCTAATACCCAGTCAGCAAATAAACTAGGGTCTAACTTGATTTTTCCTTCTTTCGAATCGCATAACTTCTTCACTAGACGTCCAAACGAAGTAAACAAGGTGCCTATGAAAAACTAACAACAAGCTCTACCCATTGATGCGATGAAAAGAGAAGATCCGAAGTTGTGCCAAAAGTTTGTAAGTTGGGGCCTAGCTTGCTTTCTTCATGAGTATCTTTGGAACGACAAACATCGAAGTCTGAATTTCAGGCAAGAGCCGGTCCACGACACGACAACGTCAACGGAATTCTTTGCAAGTGAAGAGAGAACTGTCGGGTATCATCTCGGTGATGAAAGTTGAGCGGTAGTATCTGAACGGAGCATCAATGATGATCGAGACGGAGTGACTATCGCTGTTGAGAATGATCGCAAACTATACGACTCCAGATATCACAATGCTACGATGGATTGTGTATATCAAATCGTTGAATCTGAAATTGTCGTGTCGGATATTGCGTGAAGGATGTCCAGGACACACGAGGTTCCTAGCTGTGGAGATGCTGAGTGCTGAACAGAGACAAGACAGAGAAAAACAACCACGAAAACGAATGCTGCAATATATACCAACTCCAAATGTATGTACACTGCCGGTTCTTTCTTCCTAAGAACACAAAACTGAGCGGTCTGTAATCTGCTTCAAAGCCCTTAAAACAAACCCCTAAATCTCAATCCTGATCCAAAACCACCGAAGCGTAGCTCAAAGCAAGAGAAATTGCTTACAAAGAGAGCTGCACCAGTATCACACGATTGAAACCCAAGTCCAAACCATATCCATGTACAAGCTTTTAGCCAAAGCTAGCTACCACAAGCTGTATATAGTCAACTAGATCTCTAACGAACTCAAAAAGACAAAACCTGTAGCAAAGAAATTGAAAAAGGGCTATCTGAGAACTTTCTTCTTTCGTCAAACGATCTTCAGATGTCGATAGGGTCTTCTTCCTTGACTCCGTTGACCTCAAGAACTATCAGATCCGACTCCCGACAGCCGAGATATCACCAGTTTTCGGTCGCAGGTGACCGAACCTTCAAAAACTTCTCCCTACGGCTTAAAACCGCACACACCGTTCAAACGGATCGCTTGATCTGATATCTGTCTTCTCTGGCAGGTAGATCTAGCTATCATGAACCCAACGAGACTCCAAACAAGCCGTTTGGAGTTCTCCTTGCAAAACCATGCAAGAAATTTGGTCGCAGGTTTGCAAAAAATTGACGTAAATGAACTCCTTGCGGTTCAAACTTGTTCACCACACCCAAACCAACAACCCAATCCACGTATGGTCTTCTCCTATGCACAGATGAAGACTCCTTGATCGTATAGACATCAAGAACGAAGAGCTTGGCTCACCGATCGCGAAAAACAACATAATCTCATGTCATAGACGATAAAAAACCTTGACGCAAGCGCTTCTCTGCGAGCCAATTTCACTCAGAACTCCCAAACCGTCTGATGAAACTTGGTATCGTCTTCAATTTCCTGAAGAACTCGTTGTTCTGATCTCGATGGATCCAAGGACAGCAAGTTTGGACTCTGGAACGGTCCGAACGGTCCAACTCTTCTTCATAGGTCACTGAAGCTTCCAAATCCTCTCTCTGAGTCTCAATTCCTCTCAGAACACATCCTCCGATCCGTCTCTTCAAGAACTGTCTTAACCCACATGTAGCCTGCACAGATATGAACCCAATGACATCTTGCGCGCATGCATTAGACTTCTCAATTCTCCAAAATGTCCATCGACAGGTCGCAGAAACAAGTTGCTCCCTTAAGCTGCCCCCTTACGTCAGTTTCTGTATGTACAAGTTCTCTTCAATAATCAGGAAGCAGGCCCCCTTGCATCTTTAATATAACGCTTAGAGCCGCAAATACCCAGTCAGCAAAAGTAAACTAGGGTCTAGCTTGATTTTCTCTTCTTCTAAGTCTCGTAACTTCTCCACTAGGCGTCCAAATGAAGTAGACGAAGTGCCCATGGAAAGCTGACAACAAGCTCTACCCATCGACTAATGAAAATGAAGATCCGAAGTTGTGCCAAAAGTCCGTAGGTTGGGGCCTAGCTTGTTTTACCCATTTTTGAGTCTCGTAACTTCTCCACTAGGCGTCCAAATGAAGTAGACAAAGTGCCTATGGAGAGCTGACAATGAGCTCTATCCAATGATGCGATGAAAGTGAAGATCCGAAGTCGTGCCAAAAGTCTGTAAGCTGGAGCTTAGCTTGTTTACCCATCTTTTAAGTCTTGTAATTTCTCCACTATGCGTCCAAACGAAGTAGACGAAGTGCCTATGGAGTGCTGACAAAGAGCTCTATCCATTGATGCGATGAAAGTGGAGATCCGAAATTGTATCAAAAGTCTGTAAGCTAGGGCCTAGCTTGCTTTTCACGAGGAATCACGAGGAAAGATAACATGATGGAAGATACGTTATCAAGAGCATGATATGATAGGGAGGATGAAATGGTTGACGATGTTGATGACATGGGTGCAAAGTTCTACAGTATTGGACATATAGGGATGGAGGATTGTTCATTGAGAGGTCGTACAAGGATGAATTACTCGACATTGAGTGATACCTCAGTATTCTAATCAAGCAAGTTGTTGGATTGACGAGCAATTTTGAAGGGTTCAAAGAAAAGCCTACAACTTCATGTTGCAAGGTGGATTTCTTTGAAAGCAACCTATGCAGAAAGATGGAATTCCATTACATGTGATTTCTGACAAAGATGATCAACGGAAGTTGCTCAAAGGATTTCATGAGAGTGTATGGACAAGACATCGAGAGATTTGTCACTTTTATCAAGCTGAAAGAGCGATACTGGTGGAAGCACATGTGCAAGGATGTCAGCATAAGAGAAGTAGTTGGGCAGTGGATTCGAGAGGCTAAACCCTTTAGAAACCTCGGGTCGAACAAGAAGTTAGACAATAACTTTTGTGGAATCTTGATTAACGTGTTAGATATACTAGAACATTCGACATCGTGATGTTGTTACATCCAACTTATCCGTTGGTGATTCACTTCAAGTGGATCATAGATTTGATAACTATGTCAGTCGAGATATGACAAATGATGTACTTGATGCTTGCTCAAGAGGATTTGTCAAACCAATTTGAAGGAAGAGCGCTTTGGGCGAAGACAACTGAGGGGGGTTGTCAATTTTTATTAGAAGAGGTTGTCTGTAAATATGAGTACGTGGGCAAGATTATTGAGATCAAGGAGAGCTGGATGCGCACGAAGCTCGTGACTTCTTTGCGAGGTGTGGGATGAAGTTGTCACTTACAATTGTCTACAATCTTGAAAGGAACGCTAAGAGCGAGCGCGACCATCTGCTTATCATGAAAGCATTGGTGAATGCTTGCAACTAAAGAGCACGTGAATGACTTCGACTCTTGTCATCTCTATTATGGATTGATGACACAACGCATAGTTCAATGACAGAACACATCTCCGTGGAGCTCGTGACATGTCAGAAACCTATCATGTCGATCGAGGAACACATTTTGACATGAGTGTGTTACCTTGAGAGGACAATCTAACAAGAGAAGAGCTTTTGACAATGCGTATCTGGCAATTGGAGCAAAGATCATAAGACGTCGAAGCTACTTTCGACAGGTTGAATGAAGCACGATTGAGGAACGAGGTTAGATTCGATCAATGACATCAACTAAAGCCTAGGGTGATAGAGGAAGGTGATTGGATCCTTGTCTATGATAATAGTCTAGACAACCAACATAATGCTTTAAGGGTATTCTCGAAGCGTTGGTTCGAGCCGTATGTGATTAAGAAGGTGTACGACAGTGCTACATACAAATTATAGGAGCTTGATGGTGCAAGGATTAAGGTGCCAATTGTAAGTAAGCAAGTGAAGATCTTCAAGAAACATGTCATGTCAGTTTAGCACCTCGGTTAGGTTGACCGAGTGCGGAGTGATTAATCTCGGTAGGACCGTTAGTGCCGTTAGGACGATTTCTCGGGCTTACTCCAATAGGGATATACTTTGCAGGTAGGGCTTGGAGTCTTTAGTTCTTCTTCTTCTCTTGACTATGATGGATAGTCTTGGTGAGCGCAATCTGGATTCTCTAATGCACAGAGTGGATTTGGCTCAACTTTAGTGTTTGATTGATGCAGTGAGAACTGATCGTTTATTATTGTGGTACACTTGTGTATATGTATGACATCATCCATGTGTTACGTGTACGTGTGATGTATCTCTAACAGCAATGCATGTTGTGTAGCGATGTGTATGTGTATGACAAACAAGACGAACAAATGAATCTTGACGTTCTCGATATAGAGTTTGAGTTTGAGGATATCGAGGATGAGAACGATGATGACAGGAGAGAGGCTGATGAGATCGTGTGAGGTGCCGATTCATTCCCTATTCGTATTTGTTTGACGCATGCCGGAGGATGTTATGTGGAAGGTTTAGAGAAGGTGGAAGTCATGTCGTGGATCGACTATGGTGTTAAACTAGTGTTCTAGAATGAGATTTTATCAACTTGTTCCAAACATTTTTTACTACATCATTGGATAGCCCTTGTTGAGGAGATCAAAATTACTTTTCTTATCATAGCAAACAGAGCTAAGATGACGAAGTTACAGACAATTACGACTTTTAAGATTTTGTGCATCGCGATGTTGAAGAAGCGACTAACAGGCTGATGTGGCATCTGATATGCTGACTGGGCAGGATGCTAACATGACGGTTGTTGATTGGATGGAGACGCATATGAAGCATTATAGATGAGGTGATGATTGAGGATGATGTGTCATCGTGCATGTGTAACACTTGACCGTTCATCACACTTGACATTCGGCATGCATGCATGGGTGAAACTTGAGAGACACACAAGACTACATCTGGAGTTTTACCCCCTGCTTCTAAATACTAAAAATGCCAAGGGTTCTAATGTTTGATCTGCAGAATTCTGCGAATGCGTCAAGAGGCTGCCCAAATCTTTTTGGCATAATTTTTAAGTTGAAGAGTGTGAAACCAGCTAGTCTACACGTGGTCTCGCACAGAAGAGAAAGGGTAACTTAACTTTGACCTGCCGTAGGTTCCTCTCCAGAGCTCAATTTCAATCATGCTTGGTATCGTTGTAAAGCGAGTGATGAGATCTTTTGAATGTCGTCTCAACTTTGTCATTTGGATGTGGTTAAAGAACTACATGGGTTTGAAGTTCACAAAGTACTTTGGAGTTGTACGCGATATCTGTTCGAGGACTCGTGCAGATTTCAGTGAGGAAGACACTTAGGGGTTAAGAGGTGACTGTCTGCACGAGAGCTTGTGCAAATTTCTTCAAGAAGAGGTCTGAAATTTTCAAGTAGAGATAACTCCGGCTACAAGGGTAAGTTTGGATCGAGATTGGTATCACGTGAAAGTGTTTATAAGTGACTTTCTGATGACACCAAAAACACCGGATTCTCAGTTTTGAGATGGAAGTTGCAGAGGTTTGAAGTTCCACTGTGTACTTTTCGACTTGAGATCAAATCTGTACGAGGGATCACTCAGATTTCATTGAGAGAAGGTACTTTGGGGTTAAGAGACACAATCTGCACGAGGTCTCGTGTAGAGTCTTTCACTAAGGGGTCTGAACGGTTCAAGCGGTCGTAACTCGAGCCGAATTTTGTGTCGTTAGATAGGAATCTTTGAGAGTTTTCCAATGATATCAAAATCATGGTAGAAGTTGGAGGGTTTGAAATTCATTGAGACTTTTATCAATACATCAAAATTGTGTGAGGGCTCGTGCAGTTTGATAGTTGGGAGGGGGTTGCTAAGGTTGGAAGTGCATATATGTGTGAGGGCTCGCGTAGATTCACAAAGAGAAAGAGGGTTGACGTCTTTGACTAGTCGTAACTCGAGCTGTAGAGGTCAGTTAGGGTTGAAAGTGCCATCATTGAAAGAGGACCACGAGACCTTTCTAATGCCACCAAGAACAACATATTTGGACGAGTAAAGAGGAAACTGCAGTGGTTTGAAGCTAGAAAGATATTTCAGGTGTCAACAGTAAATATGCACTATGGCTCGTGCAGATTCTAAGTAAAGAGAGAGTTTGGACCTGAAAACTTGAAGCGCACGTAACGTTTTACTGGAGTGTCGTTTAGGACACAAAAGATACCGTTGGAACCAAGTTTTCACAAGGATTCTTCTTAGCTTGTAAGATTTAGATTTTGAAAAATATGTCTGAAGAGTTTCGAGATTGAAGACTATCAGCATAGAAGCGGTGTAACTTCTTCCGCGGGAGTCCATTAAGGACACATAAGGTATAGTTGGATTCAGTTTTTCGAGGACTATGCAACTGTTGCATTAGATTAAAGTTTTAGAGATTTTTGTTAAGACTACAGATCATCGAGTTTGTTTGTAAACTCTGTGAATAATTAGCAATAGTAAAAAGTATGACTTTGGATTTAAACGTGTCTTACGATACAACACTGGATATCTTAGCAGTGGTCTGCTAACGGCTTTCAACATATCTCTGCAATCTCTACTTCTTGATCGATACTTTGTCCTCGTCACTTGTGCCACCCCTTATATCTTTAAGTTGAGTACTATGCATAGAGGTTGTTGGCGGTGATTTGCTAACGCTCGTTAGCAGATCTTCGCATCCCTTCTTCTTCTTTGTCTTGAGTTCGAGCTCTTTTTCTCATTTTCTTGTGTCAAGCTTACACCAATTTGGCTATTCTTCGTGATGATTTGCTAACAAGCGTTAGCAGATCACCGCATCTCATACGCCTTTGTCAATATTTAGTTCCGAGCTTTATTCATTGTTCTTTTGATTTGTGGACCGTAAATAAAGATTTTCTAGTTAGTGATATCTTCTAGACGAGTACGGACTGAAACCATCATGAAGATTGTTTGCGATGATCTGCTAAGGGGCATTAGCAAGTCTCCACATCTCATCTTTATGTGTGTCATTAGATCGAGGTCTACCATCCTTGGTGATCTCCTAACGAGCATTAGCACATCCTCGCGTCCCGTTTGCATGATTGGCATTAGATCGAGGTCTTCCATCCTTGGTTTCTTCTTTTCTCATCAAGTCAATACCAATTCGAGCTACTCCTCGTGGTGCTCTACTAATGATTTAGATCACTATGTCTCTCCTTCTTTGTTCAATTGGACCGTACTTTATCACACAAATCCGTGTATCAGAAATTAAGCTCTTCCTCCAATTATTTCTTCTTACACACCATCTGATTTATACCCTCCTAGTCTACCGTGTCGGTGATCTACTAACAAATGCTAGCATATCTCTGCTCCTCACGTTTAGATTTTATGGAGCACACATACAATGGGGTCTGTTTATCTTACTTAGCATATATGCTCTATTAATATATCTTGTGTTTTGTGTCCATCGATCGTGTTATTCTCTCTGGGATCTACTAACAGCCGTAAGTAGATCTCTGAATCCTACTTTCTTCTTTGTGTGTTCATCCTCAATAGTGAACCCTATCAGTTTTCATCAACTTTAGCCTTGTGAGTAATACCCATCGTGAGTGTAACGTTCAAGGTTCTTTATACACTTATTTTGTCATCAAGTTTCTCTTATTCACATATTTTTTACCTGTCAACTTGAGCTTCCGGTGGTGATATACTAACCGGCATTAGTAGATCTGCAGTGCAATACATTTTCTCCACATTAAACTCTTCTTATGTGCTTTAGGCATCTTGTATCAGATGATACGTGTTTTTGACATCTTTTCGTGTCTTCCACTAGGAAGATGACAACAACTAAACGGTTATCATTTCTAGCGGGCGATACGATCTTGCTCTATGTCGGAGCGAAGGTGGTTGATAGCGGAAAGATCAAGTCCATATGTCAAGATGATATTTGTCATGAGCATCTTGTGAGTACTACCAAGGTGATTGTGGAGGTGGTGACATGTTCATATCTGAGCTATAGTTTGTCTTATACCTTGATGAGAGCAGATAATTTGAGTGAAGATGTGGGTTAATTCGTGTTGTGGGATGTCAAGGATGTCAAGTTGGTTGAGAGAAACTGACATCTCACATCAAGAGGAAGCCGATCTTGAGATAAGGAGTATGTGTTGTGATCTTGTTCCTTTCTCTAGTCCTTCAAGACAGGATGATGGGGATGATCTAGAAAATCAGGAAAATGAAGATATCTCAGAGCAAGAAAGGCTGCATCAGATGTTTTTAAACTTGAAAAGAACTGGAAAGGAGAGAAGGTGATTCTTCTGTAAACTTGGAAGGATATATTCTTTCTTGATAGTATTGCTTGCATTGGAGGGAACCCACTAGGTGAAGAGCATGCATGGGTGATGGTACTTGGTTTGGTTGATGGCGCTGATCAGCATGGAGTTGCATGTGACTTACCAACCTTTGCGTCTGATCATCTTTTTTTCGTGAAACGGTCAATCTTGAAACTGCAGGTTGTGAGAAATGGTATGATTTTGAGAAATCTTTACTCGGTTAACGAAGATGCAGATTTTGTGATGGACAGCTAAGCGAGCACAAGCATAGATTCTACATCAAAAAGTTCTTACCACAGCATAAAACATAAATGCATGGACCCGAAGGTGTTTTGACGGTTGCATCGTGATAATGACTTATATTGCTTTAAATATATATTATATTACTTCAAACTGTTGCACAATGATTAATGTAATAGTTAATTTTGGGATAAATTCAATAGCTTCCATCTTCATCTCATCTTGACTAAATGTAAGTTGTTCATTGTTATCATTTAGTTATATTTGCATAATATAAATTTTTATATATTATTATTATTAAGTTGAACTTTATGCTCATTAGTTCAACTTGAATATTTAATGTTAAACCACAAGTTTCACTGTATCAGCTACGAGAGACATGTATCGGTCATGTCCAGCTGTCGCGTTTACATTCAAGTATTGAACGGAGAAACTATAGAAATTACGTAACATCGTATCTCCATCAGTACTCATCAGATACGGTCGAACCTGGTATCGAAATGATCGGCATGAGACCACCTACCTCATGCACTTCGGTCGTGGTCAGAATGGCCCACTGTACTTGGAGAAACTTACCGAAAAATAAACTCATGATCTCGTTGGATCAGAACGAATCTAAAAAGAATCTGCTTTTTAGAATTCTTAATTATTCCTAAAGTCGGGTAGCCCGTACTATTCGTTTGCTCAGAAGAGCAGCCCCGAGTTCTTTGACGTGTTTGCTAGACTACGCTCATTGTTCTTAGACGAAAGTGGTCCTTTATGTAGTGTTCTTGTATGAAACTCAGGGTCACGAGGAGGAGTATCCCGTGGACGCTTTCAGTTGGATGTATCCAAAAATTTACATGAGACAATCAGTGTAAACGACTATGATGTTTTGTTGCTCAATTCTTTTGTGTACTAGCTTTGTACTACGTAGTGTGGATTGCGTTACTGAATGAAGGTTGCATGTACTCAGTCCCACCTGATGCTCTACAAGCTCTCACAACCCTCCGCTTCATGAATATATGTGTTTACTGTTGAGGTAGAGACACGAAAAAACTTCAAGTTTCTCGGTCTCCTTGCCATGCTTCAAGCAAAGTGCTCAAGTCCAAGAAGAAAAGAAGTAAAAAGGCTCCATACTAGTCTTGACTATATACTTCTCTAATCCTCTTGAGTTTAGGTCAAGAAGATTAGAGAAAACTGTACAACCTCGAACTCAATGAACTCTAATGACTAGGTGAGAGCAGAGCTAGATATGTAGAACTTGTCTGATGACCTCAGAAGCCGGACTGTAAATAACTTCATACCGGAGTCAAGAATTATCACATATGAATCCCAAAAGAGTATTCATCAAATAGTTTAATTTATATAGACAAACTAATATCTTGGTGTGGTTTGGAGTCAAGAGATGACTCCATAAACCACTCCCGAGAATTCACCAGACCAGCCCTAATGTTGTTCGACAAACATACATGTTGCTGTCTAGCTGCTATGCCTAATGACTACGTTGCAGTCGACGAATTAAGATTGTGGATTGTGAGTTTGACTCTCGATCACAGATAGAACAAAACATCGAACTATATTTATCAACAAACTGCAAGAAAATTGTTTCTCAATCATTGATCACTGATATAAAGATACATCGAAATATGTTCAGGGTTAGGGTTAGATAGAAAGAAAAAATATCCACCAACGAAAAATCATCCAAAAAGAGAGTACTTCACAAGAGTAGATCCGAGAGGGAACGTTGCAGCGTGATGTAGAGTGTCGCAACGAAGACGATAAATTTGTTGTTTGTTAGAAGTTTTTTGGTTCCAGTGAAGGTACAGCCGACGAGATCCTTGTGTGAAAAGAACAGAACAGCCCAAAGGGCAAGTGCTTGGGCAGCTCGTGGGCAGAGTGCGGAGGACTACGAGGGGCCCTGACTGGAGAAGGATGATACCTTATATGGTGAAACATGCGATTTAAAGTAACAAAGTTAATGTGGTTGTATGCCACCAGTTTTAGTTAAATTTTAGTTTTCAAACTGTTATAGTAGCATTACTTCATCAAAACTGATTATCTCATTATTTCATTTCGAAATTTCGAAATTTCGAAATATAATTGAATTACAACCATGCTTTAAGTTCATTATTCATTATATAATATGCTCCAAATATCATATTTTGAAATTCCATATTTTATTCTGCAATTCTACTCTTTTGGTATCTAAATGTTTATTCTCAATATTCGATTGTTTAATCTAGAATGTCCATCTAAAGAACTTCAAAAGTCCAAAACTGACTCTCCAATAATCCATTTTAAATTTTGCATAGTCCAACAAGAAAACTATTACAGTCTAGTTTTAGTGAATAGATAGATGAAGACATTCCTGATCATATTTATTTTAGAGAAAACTCAAATAGTTTGAAATTCTAAACTTCTATTTAGAATAGTTTTCCTATTTATATCTAATAGAGGGAAAATAATTATTCTTACATTATACTTAAGTAACCTAGAGAAAGTTACATTGAGATAAGTATATTTCTAGGTAATATTAAATATTTTGAGTATGCGGGGACTTTTACCTGAGATCTAAAACATACTAACGAAATGGAAGTGCTGTACTTTTGCTGGGTAAGGGTTTAGGTGCCCTAAACCCTAAACCCTAATTCTAAAGTTTTTTCCTTATTTCTGTGAAAGAGCACATATTTTACCATTGTCAAGCTTGAAACGGAATAGCGGGTCTGGCTAGCGTTCTCCCGTTATCTGCAGGTTTCACAATAGAAGGATAACCAACTATTCCCAGAGCTTTTCCTTCCACTGACAGTCAAAACATTTTGCTACATGTATCTTGCTATTTAAAAGTTCAAAAACTGTTATGCACAAGCGCTCCTTCGTAAGAACATCCGCGCCTGAAGACTGATAACTTATAACTTTTTGTACAAAGTACAAAACACAAGTATACACACACGAGAATTCTGCACATCTTTTAAAATGCTTTTAATTTAGGATCGGACCGTACTCAGATGCGAACCGTATTCAAAAAGGGCGTCTTCCTTGCATATTTCACTTCCTCCACGAAGGAGGCAAAATATGCAGCAAAGGGTTTAGAACTTTAGAAGATGGAGGAGGTGAAATATGCTAAGATTTTAATTTATTTTTTGAATCTTTTGAAAAAGGTTAGATAATAAATTAAATTTGCAGGGAAGATGTAATGTGTTTGGTATTAGTCTACTAGATATGCAGTTTAGGGGAGTGCGTTTGACAATATTTCTCTTATGCGTGATGTTTGGATTTTTTTGCATCTCCAGGCAAAGCTATCATTTAAAACTTAAAAATAATTTAATATTTTTTGAGTTTGATATCTAATTTTTATTTAATATTTTATATATTTTTTTAATATTAAGCGAGCAAAAGTTCCCCGAAGTTAATCTTGCATGCATCTTCATCTGATCTACCTAGAGCCGTTTGTGTCTACTTCTCATAATGTTTCCATCGGAGTTCTACAACGGTCACGTTTAATTACCGTTGGAAAGCAAATACAAAGCACTATGAACTTATTACTTTTTAAGGCGAGTTTGATCCAAGCTTGGTTTGAAACCAATAACTCCAATTTCAACTTTCTTGTCATGCGGATCCAAAGAAAGCTCCACATCCAGAAAATATTTTGTATTACAAAGAATCTAGAGGGAATATCCATATCGAATCCCTTGTATACCAGGAGAAGTGGGGTTCGAACGAGCTTTCAGCCACTAAACAGAACCTATGCCTTTTGTGAGATAACTTTTAAACTTCAGAATATTAAACATTTGAGGATTCACAACTGCGATGTTTTTATGGATTCTAAGATGAACCGTGCAAAACCTTCACTTGACTAAGTTCTTCCCCTTTGGAATTATGAACCATGTAAGATATCGATGAACTCAGTAAATCTCGAGTGGGTTGAGATCTAGAAGATAAACACCAAACAGTTGAGACAGATTGAACCATTGGCAAGTAATATGAAGGTTTGCCGTAAAGATCATCCGTCTTCACAATCCCAAAGAAGTTTCAGCCTGCAAGAATATTAACTTAAAGCTATAATTAAGTCATCAACCGAAAAGACTATATCAGGCAGTCCCCATCAAGGAAGTGGCTTGGGTTTCGACTTCATGCGACTGAATCTTGTGGACAAGTCTGATGATACCAGCTTTCTGACAAATTGAATAAAATGACCTGAAGTAGAAGAAACGGCCTATAACATTAGGAAAGAAACGAGTCAATCAACTGAGAGAATTAATCTGAGACAAAGGGAGGGAATTCGAAAAAAGGACACTGTCAGTTACGAAGCTAACGAAGCAATACAATCATCATACAAAAGCTTGAAGTTCGATGATGTAAATGCTATAGGTAGTTGGCATTCGGTTCGATGACTTCACCTTCAAGTGAAACCCTTTCTATGATTACAAGGGTGATTCCCTCGAGAGCACTTGCTCGCACTTGCTCGCACTTCCCCTACAGTAACTCCCCATACCAGCACTGGAAAAGCTAAATCTCATCCGCTAGGTGCAAGAGTCTACTCTGCTGCTTGCAGCAATACCAACAACAAACATGTATGCTGATGTTTACCACGCTTGGTACTGTTCCGGTTATTGCATTTGATGATGAGTGAAACTTGTATGTTAATATGGGACTACAAGCCTATTTAAAATCCTTACTGGCATTGGAGAATGTCATGTGTTTTATATGCTCAGGCCCTCAGGGTGTACGGGAGGCCCAGCTAGCGGCCCTTCCATGGTTGACGCGGAGTAGCGGATTCTGCATCAATTAATATCCGTTTTTCAATTTGCTCGAGTCTCTCAATGCCAGGATAACCGTTTCGTTGATCATACAGTCTCTTTTGTGCCACTATTTTCCACTGTTTCGCATGTGAGCCTCATCGATGAGCGGGATTACGTCATCAATCATGAATGAGCACTCCCCACACTCAACTATGAACAGCATTTGCCTTCTCCATTTTCTGTGAACTGCATTTCCTGATGCCTCGTTCTTCGGACACAGAACAGTAACTAACATTCAAAATTAGCGTACATTCGTCTGCCAGTTAAGAAAATTAAATGACAGGAGCCAGAAGTTTGCTCTACAAACTGCTTATCATGATCATGAATGAGACAGGACCGATGTCTGAAAATCAAAAGTTACGGAAAGGTCGCGATCGCTATTGTAGCTACAGAAGATCCAAAGCATGACAGGCATCTGCTTCCCAACTGAGAGCGGGCTCATTCTTGAAGCTAATCTGAATAGCATAACATGACCAGTTTAGATGCATGAAAAATGAGCGCTGAAAAGTCTGACTCTCTACTCCGTGAAGTTGAGTTAACTAACCATGGCCAAGCTTTGCATGCAAACCGTTATGTACGTGAAAATCAATGAGAATCCTGCTCGGATTTCGCACGTCACCCAGTATTTAGTCTAGTGAAACATGAAGACATCAAGTTCTTACAGCAATTTAATATGTAGATCTCGGTGCGTACCATGTCGATCGATTAAGACTGATTATTCAGGGAGGTGGATGACTTCATTACATTTGTACCAGCAAGTAAACAGGTACAAATGTAATGAACTGACCCGAATTACTAAAAGTAACCCACACATTAAATTTTCCAAACAGGCACTTGTCACCTAATTATAAGTTATGCATCCTACACAGTCATTGAAGGATAATTTTCTTCAGTACAAGTTAAATTACGCCTGTTTTCTTGAGGTTTTCTTATATATTATCTACGGAAGGCCGATGAAATGTCAAAAAGACCATGCGCATCGACCGAGGTGATTTCTCCATTACTGCCGTCGGTTAGCTTCGAATTCAGTACTGTCCTTGATAACGACGAGGTCTATGGCTAATTATAGACACTAATTGTAATATTACGCCTATTTGGACCAGCAGTAATGTCACCAAGTCCTCAAGCTGACATTCACAGATCGAATCGTAAGCTTGCGGATGTGTGATCAACTCTCCACATTCCAGAAACGAAACATGTCATCCATAAACAGAAACAATTGCAACACAAGCAAACTCAGCTAGCACTTGCGAAGTGATACATAATGTACGCACAAGATGATCAACTCGACATTGTAAACTTTATTTACAACAGGTCTTCAAGCACTCGAGTAATCTGAAGTCTCCAGTTTCGAGCGATTTCAGCTTTTCTCTTCTTTGCCCTACTGTAGTGCCGGTTCAAATCTCCTATTCTGGCTGAAGTCCAATGGTTAGTTGAAGCACCTGCATCTTCCTCCTCTCCTTCAAGGGCTACCTCGATTCTGCTCTCTTGAGAAAGTCCAGTCTCTACTCTGGCCATGAGAATTCATTGTGTGTCAGCTTGCCCACTGTTTCCCGGTCTCTCGTTAGATTCTTCCCAGAAATCTTTAACTAATTACTCTGATGGGACGGCTACTGAATGAATGTTAAAAACTGAATGTGCTCAAAACCGGGCCGACCTGCAGGGCCTTTGTATCGATATCGCTTCATGAATGTTCTGTCGTGAAAGAATTGGTGATTCTAAAAGCCTTGACCTTCTGGTCGTTACTTGGCTGCTGACGAGGTCACTTGTCACATTTCGGGTCCTTCTTCTCAACCGCCTTGATCACACCGACTGCTACAGTCTGTCGCATATCACGCACAGCGAACCGACCCAGAGGCGGATACTCGGAGAATGCTTCCACTGTCAAGGGCCTCGTGGGTATCATCTTCACTAATCCAGCATCTCCATTTTCCAAGAACTTCGGCTCTGCCTCCAGCTCCTCTCCCGTCTGACGATCGATCTTCGAGAGAAGCTCGGCAAACTTCACCGCAACGTGGGACGTGTGGCAGTCCAGCACCGGTGCGTAACCGTTTGAAACTTTTCCAGGATGGTTCATGATGATCACCTGAGCGGTGAAACTGGCAGCCTCCCTCGCAGGCTCGTTCTTTGCATCCGAAGCCATGTATCCACGCTTCAACTCCTTCGCTTCTACGTTCTCCACATGGAATCCCACGTTGTCACCGGGCAATGCCTGCTCCAGAGATTCGTGGTGCATTTCGATGGACTTCACCTCCGTCGTCAATCCTGTGGGAGCGAAGCAGACCGTCATGCCGGGCTTTAGTATGCCAGTCTCCACACGCCCCACGGGGACAGTTCCAATGCCTCCGATCTTGTATACGTCCTGGAGGGGCAATCGCAAAGGTTTGTCGGACAGTCTCTCTGGCGCTGACAAACCGTTCAAAGCCTCCAGAAGTGTAGGTCCCTCGTACCAGTCGAGGTTCTCAGACTTCTCGATCATGTTGTCTCCCTCGAATCCTGAGATGGGAACGAATGGAATGTTTTCTGGACTGTATCCGACCTTCTCCAAATAGCCCGACACCTCGTTCTTTATCTCGTCGTACCTCTCCTGCGAGTAAGCGGGGCTCGTGGCGTCCATCTTGTTGCAGCAGACGATCATCTGATTCACTCCCAGGGTGTAGGCCAGCAGAGCGTGCTCTCTCGTCTGCCCATCCTTGGAGAAACCAGCTTCGAAACCTCCCGTGGTGGAGTCGATCATCAGCACCGCGCAGTCGGCTTGAGACGTTCCTGTGATCATGTTCTTGATGAAGTCTCTGTGACCAGGAGCATCGATCACGGTGCAGTTATACTTGCTGGTCTCGAACTTCTTCAAAGCGATGTCGATTGTGATACCCCGCTCGCGCTCAGCGTGGAGCTTGTCGAGCACCCAAGCGTACTTGAAAGAGCTCTTGTTCAGCTCGGCTGCCTGCTCTTCGAACTGCTCGATCACACTCTGGTCGACACCTCCCAGCTTGTAGATGAGGTGACCAGTTGTGGTCGACTTCCCGGAGTCGACATGGCCGATGACGACGATGTTGATGTGAACCTTCTCCTGAGCCATTCCGCTAGCTTTTATACGAGAGAAGAAACAAGTGCTCGCTAGCTAGTCAGGACCACAAAGACTCAGAATTCGAAGTCCCCGTATACGTGGGCCTGGGACTGTGAGTAACTAACTGAGCAGCAGGCTTAGGAGAAGGCTGAGTTTCTGCTCAACACTCAAGTGATTTATAGCGCCTCGTGCTGGAGCTGAGATTTGATCGAGCGGGGGCATCACATTCTAGACTCGAACAATGTTTAATGAAAACCTCTTCATGCCTACGTGCAAGATGCGAGGATGATACAGCATTTGTCCTTGTCATAAATTCCGATCCACCTCGGAGATGTCCAGCGCTGTAGCTCGGGGAATGCGCTTCTGTTAATCGATGAATGTCACTTCGGGCATACATGTCTTCTTCGTTGTTAGCCTCTTAACAAGAATGCATACAGTTAGTGACGTAATCCTTGATCTCAGTCCACAGTCTTACAAGTGGAGCTCACATGTACTGTATATATGTGAACAGGCATGTATCAGTGAAGCTCTCAGTTCTTATACATAAAACCGAATCAGATGGAATCAGAGAAAATGCAAAACAAAATATCTACTGTAGTACTACAGTCAGGTGGATTATATATATATTACGCTACTTCGAATCAGTCAGGCTGTGTCTGTAACGTTCGACCGCAGATCTCGTAATAGATTCTTTTATCTCTAACCAATGAACTGCCGAACGTGAACCTCCCTAGAGAACTGTATACTTTATTTGTGTCTCCAGATCCAGTTCGTTAAACTATCAGCTAATGAGCATCGAGGATTTGATAACTGTTGAACGGGTTTCGAATAACCAACTAGTCTTTTGTAGGTCTCTGGTCAATCTTAGGTTGCTAAATACAGGTGGAACTATTCTAGACCTGGGTTGCATAAAATTTAGGCAGCGCTTCCGCTACTGGTGATCAAGTCGGAACGCCAGGACCCACAAGGAGCAACCGCCAAGACTAGGAGACCTAGTAGATGCTAGGAAGTAGGAAGGCAAAGCAATTACACCGAAATGAAGTCAACACGACACCAGATGCGCCCAACTCAGTTTTAGCACACAACTCAAGCCTACTTATCAGAATGGAGAAAGTCACGGGCTCATATACATTACATGGCATTACTTGCTGACAAGGTCACGCAGCGCTCTTGGACCGGCAATCCTTCACTACTCAGCAACTCTGCTGTGACTAAGACTTCACCCGAGAACTTACTTTCACTCTGAACGCCCTGATTTCTGTTGCTCAACAGATCAGACCCCAAGTCAGCGATCTAATCAACACCCCAAGTCTGCTCTCAAGGTCCCTCTTCAAATCTGCTCTCCAAGGAGCTTGATGTGCATCAGTTCTAGCTCCTGATTTCTGACCTCAAAGGCAATGTACACTACACTGGCAAATACAGTCTCCTCCTTCACCACCAAGAGTGCTCTCTCCAAAACTGAAAAACTGAGATTGGCCTCCTTTAGGGTTCACGACACTCTTTTATCTAGTCTCTTGAGCCTGCCTTGTGCCATGCAGCTGCCACTTTTGATTAATCACTGCCCGAATGCCATCTGGTTTGGGAAAAAGCAAAAGGTGTTACAATCGCCCCAACCAGCAAAACGCAGTTCTTCCACTGAACTGCGGTATCTACAATACCACATTAGAAACAACACTTCCTCAAATCCAGAGGAACAGTACCCCATCCAGGGTAAGATTAAGCCCTTTCTCAAGGCTATGCTCCATTACCGAGCATCCGTTGAAGCTTTCGGGTGAGACAGAACCCTAGCTTCCAGGTGGTGAACTCGTCAATTTCTTTTTATCCACCTCCTTACTATGATACACCATAGTAGCGTCAGCCTAAACTTGATTGACATCCGACAGTCATAAGCAGTCAGCAGACCACAACTCCACCTTTAGACGAGCAGATTGGCCAGATCTACTCGGTTCCAGTGTCCTTGAAGGGCCCTTAGGCATGACTCTTCTGACTCGATTCAATCCACCGCTTAGCTGGCAGAGACCACTGCGGACTGTCGTCTCACAAAGTATCTTCGCAGTGGTTCTTGGAACTTGTACAATGCTAGATCATCTAGATACTCCCAAGCTTCACTTACCAATCCCGGAACTCTACCTGTCCAACGACATAGGTATTGAGTAACGGGTTCTCCAGCTCCATCTGGATTCGGTGATGCTCGATGATCTACTATCTCAATCAACTCAAGATCATCAGCTCTTGGTAATGCTTCTAACACTGGATGCCATTTCTGATATCTTCCAGGCAACAATTCTAGTTCTTCACGAAACATTTTCAAGTTAGAAACATGAATGATGGGGTGATAATGTTTCATGCTAGCTGGAAAACGTAACTTATAAGTCACAGGACCTAACTTCTTCTCAATCAGGAATGATCTTGCCCACTTTGGAAGAAGCTTTTTGGCTAAGTCCACCCCTGCTGGTATTCTGAAGTTCTTGGTTCTCAACCAGACCCTCTGCCCTTCTTCGAACTGTACGTCTTGCCTACCACGGTTTGCATACTTGGCATACCGTTGTTGTGCCTTCTCCATGTGTTTCTTTGCCTCTTGAAACACAGTACCCTGAACACGTATGAAAGTCTCGAGATCTGGAGGATCTTGATTTGACCTTCCTGCATTTTCATGCCCCTTGGTAGCCAGAGCTATAGGAGTCCAAGGTGCATGAGAGCCCCGATAAACCACTTCAAATGGTTTAAATCCTGTACTCGAGTGCTTGGTGTTGTTATATGTAAACTCCACCAAGTCCAAGTGCTCGCTCCAATCACTCTGATCTCGCATGATATAGTTTCTCAACCCTTGTGCTACTATCTGGATCGTCCTTTCCGTCTGACCATCAGTTTCAGGATGATAAGAGGAACTGAACTTGAGGGTAGTTTCGAGCCTTCGAAACAAACCCTTCCAAAAATCAGCTACAAACCTCCTATCCAGATCTGAAACAATGTCTTTAGGCATCCCATGATACTTAAAAACATATCGTATAAACAGTTCAGCGGCACCTCTTGACGTCACTGCTTCCCTACAAGGGATGAGGTGAGCTTGCTTACTGAAACGATCTATAACAACTAACAAAGCATCAAAACCTCCTGATTCGGGTAAACCTGTGCATAAGTCCATACTTATGCTCTCCCAAGGCCCATCAGGTATTGGCAATGGCCTCAGCAACCCTGCAGGTCTCCTCCGCTCAGTTCGTTGTTGTTGACATGTCAAGCAAGTCTGCACGTACTTGATTACATCCTCCAACATGGACGGCCAATAGAACTGCTCTTTAACTCGTTGCAATGTTCTATTTTGTCCTCCATGTCCAGCCAGTTCACAATCATGACATTCTTGCATGACGAGTGTCCTTAGAGATCCAGCTGGAACATAGACCTTGGTTTGCTTATAAAACCAAAGGCCAGTGCGAAATGAGAGATTACGTACCAATGGATCTCTCCCTTGTTGGCTGGTCCAACGTTGAGCCTGAGGATCATCAAGCAATGCTTGTCTGATTCGATCCAAAAGCTCTTCACTTGTGTCCTGGGTTGTTAACGCCTGGACACGTCTGCTTAACAAATCTGCTGGAATATTCTCCTTCCCTTTTTGATACCGCCATTCGATATCAAAACGTGCAAGCTCCACTTGCCACCTCTGTTGTTTACGTGACAAACGAGGTTTACTCTGAAAGTATGAATTACCCTCGCAGTCCGTCACAACAGTAACTTTGCTTGGTAACAAATAATGCTCCCAACGTTTCAGACAGTGGACAACTGCGAACATCTCTTGTTCATGAGCAGGCCATTTTGCCTCTATTTCTGAAAACTTATGACTTTCGTAAGCCACTGGATGCTTTTCTTGCATCAGCACTCCTCCAATGGCCCATTGAGAAGCATCTGTGTGAACCTCGAAAGGTTCTCCCATCTTTGGAAGAGCTAGCACGGGCATCTCTGTCAGTGCTTGTTTCAACCCTTGAAACGCTCTTTCAGCTGCTGGATTCCAAACAACCTTGGAAGCCTTGCGCAATAAGCCAAACAAAGGTGCAGCTTTATGCGCATACTGATAAACAAAGCGCCGAAAATATGTGGCTAATCCAAGAAAAGATCTGAGCTCATGAACACTCTCAGGTCTCTTCCATTCAACAATGGCTCGAATCTTAGCCCTGTTAGGATGAATGCCCTGCGCATCGATCAAACATCCTAGAAACACTACACTCTCTTGTCCAAAAGAGCACTTGCTCTTCTTGAGATAGAGTTGATGTTCTTCTAGGCGTTTAAACACCATTTCAACATCTACTAGATGCTGATCCCAAGTGGATGAGAAGATGATGATATCGTCTAGGTACACGATAACACTCTCATCCAAAAGATCTCTGAAAATCTCGTTCATTAGCCTGCAGAAAGTACCAGGTGCATTGGACAATCCAAACGGCAGCACTGTATACTCAAACAAGCCATACCTCGTCCTTACAGCTGTCTTTTCTTCATCTCCTTCTTTGATCCTGATTTGGTGATATCCAAAACGTAGATCCAGCTTGGTGAAGTATCTTCCAGTGGCCAACCGATCGGTGGTTTCATCCATGAGAGGAAGAGGATACTCGTTCTTGACAGTAACCTTATTGAGTGCACGATAGTCCGCACACATGCGAATACCACCATCTTTCTTGGCCACGAACAACACCGGGGCAGCATAAGGTGATATACTAGGTCGTAAGATACCCTGAGCTACCAACTCTTTCAACTGAGTCTTCAGCTCTGTCAGCTCATCAAACGACATCCGTCTTGATGGCACTACAGTAGGGGTAGCCCCAGGAACCAGATCAATAGCATGATCCAAGGCTCTCCTCGGAGGAAGTCCTGTTGGTAACTGATCCGGCATTAGGTGAGAATACCTCTCAATTAATGCCTGCATATCAGGATGTAT
Organism: Asterella californica; assembly: GCA_036924285.1. Classification (NCBI taxonomy): domain Eukaryota; kingdom Viridiplantae; phylum Streptophyta; class Marchantiopsida; order Marchantiales; family Aytoniaceae; genus Asterella; species Asterella californica. Next base: position 23,548,502 of record JAYKYS010000006.1, on the reverse strand, counting down.
GGGAAGAGCAGCAACACGTTCTTCCTCATCCGTCTCCACCTTGGGTTTAGACATCACTGCAACCCAAGCTTCGTCAACCAACTTGATCTGCTTTCCAAACTGTCTGGCCGTGCAGATCTGAAATGCCACCTTGGCTCGTTGGAACTTACGAGCAGCATGGTTTGGCTCCTTGGGTCTCTCTTTGATGATCAAAGGATGTGGTTGACCCAAGCCCCATCGATCCATGACTATGACGTTCCCTTCTTGAACATCTAGCTTGGCTTTGGTCTCTTGTAACCAAGACCAGGACAAGATACCTTCCATCGTGTCGCCTAAGCTCATAACTAAAAACTCGTGCTTCCTAGTTACCCCTCCAACAGTAACAGGAACACTCATGAGCTTTTCTGTAACGGTTGTGCTACCTTGCACAAACCTTACCAACAACGGGCTCATGATCTTGGTTCTAGTCACCCCTAAGGTCCTGACTAGTTTTTCATTCAAGACATTCACATCTGCTCCAGTATCAATAAGCAAACAGCACCGGTGGTTTCCTATTTTCACTTCAATCCACGGCAGAAAATCCCCATGCTCTACCAAATGCTCACCAGCACATACCTCTGCTTCAGTAGTCGCCTCAACTGGTTCTTCAATACTGGTTGTCTCTTCAGCTGTCAACCCACGCACGTTGCTCGTTGTTGAACGTTGAGGACAATCACGAGCGATATGACCGTCCCGTCCGCATCGAAAGCAGATGATCGTCCTTGAAGGTGTAGCACTGCTAGCTCCACTGCTCCTAGCACCTGAAGTCGAAGCTTGGTTGGATCCTGCATTGGATGCATAGGATCCAGTAGGTCGTGTCTGAGTAGGACCACGAGAAACTCCTTGCTGTTGAGATCCACGAGGAAACCTCCTTCCCGCTGCACCAAATCTTCCACCACCACGTCCTCTACCACCTCTACTCTGAGAGGACGTTATCTGTCCTTGAGGATTGCGCCAAAATCCTCTACTAGGCTCGCCACCACTTGTTCCACGCTGAAACTTGGAGGGCTGCACGGTGTAATTACGTTCCCTAGTGTTCTCTGCTGCTTCCAGAAATGCAAACAAGTCTTGCATGTCCTCGGACTTGTGAAACATAACCCAGCTATCAAACACACTAGCATAGAAACCCTGCAGACCTTTCTTCAAGTGAAACAGCAAGTCGGTGCGATCCACCATGTGCAAACGAGTAACCAACTCAGAAAATCGCTGGAGGTACTGTCTGATACTTCCTGTCTGTCTCAGATGAATGAGCTCCAGCCGAAACTGTGTAGCTTCATCCACCGGTACCAGATGTCTTCTGAGTTCATCCTTCAGCTCCGGCCAAGTGGACATAAGAGTTGTACCGTTCAAACTCCTCATCCGCTGTTGACCTCCATACCATTCCTTAGCCTCTCCTTCCAGTCTACTAACAGCATAGGTGAACCAGCTGCGCTCATCGAAATTCTCCAAGTAATTCTCCATCTCAGTAACCCATAACTCAAACTTGGAAAAGCTTTTCTCACCGTTGAAGGCTGATGGTGTCGCTGGTTCAGCCCACTTCACTTTCCGCTTGTGCCCTTCTTTGGCCGAGCTGCCTTCTGCAACATTCTCTTGCACCTTCTGTGACCCATCTTCATTCTTATCTGCTTGAGCAATATCAACTGCTCCTTCACCTGGTAGTGCGAAATCCTTGACTTGCTTGATTTGCAGTACAGAGACCTCCGCTTCCTTTTCTTGTGTCACTTTTGCTTGAGTTAGATCCGCCTTCAGCACCTTGTTCTCAGCTTCCACTTGCTCAAGTCGGCCTTCCAACTCTCTCAGCAATGCTTTCATCTCGTCCAACTCGGTTGACACAGCCTCCATTGTCGATGGTGTTTAGCTAAGACTCAACTTGAGCCTGCTCTGATACCAACTGTAACGTTCGACCGCAGATCTCGTAATAGATTCTTTTATCTCTAACCAATGAACTGCCGAACGTGAACCTCCCTAGAGAACTGTATACTTTATTTGTGTCTCCAGATCCAGTTCGTTAAACTATCAGCTAATGAGCACCGAGGATTTGATAACTGTTGAACGGGTTTCGAATAACCAACTAGTCTTTTGTAGGTCTCTGGTCAATCTTAGGTTGCTAAATACAGGTGGAACTATTCTAGACCTGGGTTGCATAAAATTTGGGCAGCGCTTCCGCTACTGGTGATCAAGTCGGAACGCCAGGACCCACAAGGAGCAACCGCCAAGACTAGGAGACCTAGTAGATGCTAGGAAGTAGGAAGGCAAAGCAATTACACCGAAATGAAGTCAACACGACACCAGATGCGCCCAACTCAGTTTTAGCACACAACTCAAGCCTACTTATCAGAATGGAGAAAGTCACGGGCTCATATACATTACATGGCATTACTTGCTGACAAGGTCACGCAGCGCTCTTGGACCGGCAATCCTTCACTACTCAGCAACTCTGCTGTGACTAAGACTTCACCCGAGAACTTACTTTCACTCTGAACGCCCTGATTTCTGTTGCTCAACAGATCAGACCCCAAGTCAGCGATCTAATCAACACCCCAAGTCTGCTCTCAAGGTCCCTCTTCAAATCTGCTCTCCAAGGAGCTTGATGTGCATCAGTTCTAGCTCCTGATTTCTGACCTCAAAGGCAATGTACACTACACTGGAAAATACAGTCTCCTCCTTCACCACCAAGAGTGCTCTCTCCAAAACTGAAAAACTGAGATTGGCCTCCTTTAGGGTTCACGACACTCTTTTATCTAGTCTCTTGAGCCTGCCTTGTGCCATGCAGCTGCCACTTTTGATTAATCACTGCCCGAATGCCATCTGGTTTGGGGAAAAAGCAAAAGGTGTTACAGTGTCTTTGGCTCGTAAAATCTAGAATGTAACTACGTGACTTAAGAAGTAGATGTATAGTATCTATATACTTCCTTTCTTTAAAACTGGGGGACCAATTGCAAAAGGTTAACAACTGAAATGATAAGACTTGTCAGCTCATCATTCGTTGCTTAGTGATTCGAGGCAGTTACGTCCTCATGGCCAGTATCTGTAGCCGAAGTCGTGTAACGACGTGCACGTGGTGTTTCTTTCTCGGTTACTTTCTATTCTATCAAACTGAGGTACCAGATCGACACGAAGACTGTCCTAGCAAGCGCAAGGTGAGTGTGCTCATGATCTCAATCTCATGGACAGAAACTTGACGTAATCAGTGAGTTGAATGGGCCTGCTAATTACGTGGACTTCACTTGTGAAACAGTAACTTTCGATACAGACTTAAACTCCGAGTATGACTACAAATGCTACTGGTGACTCAGAAGACTTTATATGGGATAATTACTTTACCACGCCCCCGCAGAACTTAGTTTTCTTCACACCTTTGAATTGGTGGGTACATCTTGGCAACACCGCATTGCAGTCTTCTGGTCAGAGATTTTACGTGGAGATCCAACGTGGAGTTAAATGTCTACATGGATGTGTTGTCTCTTCAACGAACTCAGGAATTTTAGAATTTGTTAACGTATAGCGCGAACATGCGTGTGAACATTTTGAAGGAGAGATGCGCAAGTGCGGTGAGTGAGGAGAGGTGCGCATGAGTGGCGTGAGTAGTAAACTCGTGACTGAAACCGCCTGGAATTCTATCATGGAAATGTTAGAGCAGAAGAAATTGATGATTTTCTTGAGCAGATTGTCGATCAGCTATACTTCCCGAGTGGCGGTTTAAGAGTGAGTTTTACTGATCAGGGTAACCACCGACCTGAGGATGTACAGACTGCGTTCGATCGATGGAGGGCAGATCAAGATTTCAGGTCATGAGCACGATGTGAATGAGAGGATGTTTGAACAGGTGCGAGAAGCGGCAAGACGTCTAAAGACTAGACGAGGAGTTTCAATACTTTGCAGAATTCGACTGGTAATTCGAATGCTGATCTTTTCTTCACAGTCGGATACACAGAGGATAAAATCCATTTCGTTATGCAGAGTTAGTGTTTGTAGGTAAATGAGAAAATGCAAGAGAGGATCAAAACTCTGTTTCGATGCAAACGCACCAACTGTTGAATATGCGAATCCACACGGGAAATATGAGATGACGATTCGTATCTTTCTTGATGTTCTTGCTGGTTGTTTACTGTTAGAGTCCCAGCTACCTGCAAGTTTATTGCCTTCCTTCTTGCCAGCCAACTACATCGAAGCATAAGCTTCCAGCTTCACAGGCTTTTTGTATCATTGTACTCATTCACACTCTTGATCTCAGGCTGGAGCCGCAGAGAGTTTATACTCATTCACACTCTTGCTCTCAGGCTGGAGCCGCAAAGAGTTTTTCAAGTTCACTCAGTGCAAGCTAGTATAAGAAGTGATCCGGAGTTTTCTCCATTATGCACATTTCTATCGATGGATTGCTATTCCTGTATAAGTCTGTAGCAATGTCTGCTACTCAGACAATCCTTTCGTCGGCTCTTCCTGCAGGAGCAAGAACGAGCACTGCTGCTGTCATTCAACAATCTATGGATGGTCCACTACGTGGATCATCCATAGATTGTAGTCTCAATCTCATAGAGAAACTGGATGGATTAAATTACATTCATTGGAAATTGATTGTGAAATGATACTTGATCCAACACGTTCTCTGGACTGTGATGGAAGATGCAGTTTCGAGTCCAGTCACACCAGAGTGGACCAAGATGGATCAGACAGCACTGCTTTTGCATTTTCTTTACCATGCATTCATCCAAGATCGAGCTGATTGCTGATGCGGATACAACCAAGGCAGCGTGGAGCACGATCGAGAATTACTATGCTGGAAGAGACATAGAGGAAGTTCTCTTTTCAGAAACAGCTCATGAATCTGAAGTTGAGGGAAGGAAGAGACATAGTGAAACACGTGGAGGTGATTAAATCTCTAGCTAAGAAATTGAAAGAATGTGAGATTGATAATCAGTTAGTTATAACACTTTTGAGTACTCTATCGAAAAGCTAGAAACAACTGATTTACTCTCTCTAGACTAAGGGGTATCGGACGTCTGAGTACGTTATCACCCGACTTCCTTGAGAGTGATTCTCTCTCAAGGAAGAAGAGAACTCTTCGGATGAGAGTCTTCTTTACATGTCGAAGTCTATGAAAGGACGAGAGCATCACATGGTGTCTAAATCCTGCAACCATTGTGATCACGGTGAACACAAGGACCTGGCTTCTTCTGAGAAGAAGAAGAAAAATTCAAACATTTCTTGTACTTTCTGCAAGAAGTCTGGGCACTTGAAGAAAGATTGCTATAAGTGGTTGACACAAGAGGGCAAACATAAAGGGAAGAAGAAGGAGACTGGTTCCGCATCAGGAACTAAGAAGAAGGATGAGAGTAGCAAGAAGACCAGAAAAGATCAAATCACTTGTTTATCATATCCTCCTTTGGATTCATCACGGAAGGATAGTGACTACTAGACTCCAGAGAGTCCAAGCATGTTACTGAGAATTGAGACGTCTTATGATTAACCTCCTTGCTTGTGACCCTGTGAGCCTTAGATTAGAAGATGGACGAGCACTTACAGATATTGATATTGCAGAAGTGAAAATGCTATTTCACCATCCGGGGAATGTCACGGAGACTAGAACTTCACCTCAGTACTCTATGTGTCTAACCTTACCAAGAATTTAGTTTCTCTTGCTATGCTGATGCGGAACGGGTGTAGGATGGTACTCCAAGAAGACAAGTGCTTTATCTACAAAGGAGAGATTTTAGTTGCAGTTGCAACATAGACCAGCGGAGATCTTTTTAAGCTGCAGGGGAGTACTATCATGGAGGCCGCAAACTCTGCTTGCCTTATCAGTTCGGTAATCGATAACCTGAGCTTGTGACACAGACGCTTTGGGCATCTTGGTTATGCGACTGATGCAGAAGAAGAGGATGGTCGATGAAATTAATCTAGTAGATATTACCAAAGGTGACAAGATATGCGAACCCTGTATCATAGGCAAACAAAGTAGGTCAACCTTCCACGATAATCATGAGCATAGAACCACAGAGAAATTAGAGCTTATACACTCTGATTTATGTGATGCGATGAGCACTCCGTCATGTTCAGGTGCTAAGTGGCTGCTTATCTTCATTGATGATTTTAGTCGTAAGAGCTGGTGTTACTACTTGCGGCGTAAAGAAGATACTTTCACTCACTTCAAATATTTCAAGGCTGCAGTCGAGAAGGAAAGTGAGATGCAGATCAAGATTCTTCGTTCGGATGGAGGTAGGAAGTATGTGAACGGTGAGTTTACAGCTTATCTCAAGAAGAGTGGAATTAAACATCAAATTACTCCTAGAGATTCTCTTGAGCTCAATGAAATAGCAGAGTCTTTAAATAAGACACTGATGAAAAAGGCTAGATCCATGCTCGTTGATTCTAGATGGGTCGAGAATTTTGGACCCCTCTACGTGAGGAACAGAAGTCCAACTAAGCCCATTAATTCTACTCTTGAGGAGAAGTGGACAGACTCTAAGTCTGATGTGTCTCACTTGAGAGTATTCGGGTGTATAGCATATGCGCACATCCCTGATACACGTAGAAAGAAGTTGGACCCCAAAAGTCAAAAATGCACGTCTCTGAGATATAGACATGATAATATGTGTACTAGCTATAAGCTGTTTAATAAGGACAACAAGAGGATAATCCATAGCTGATCCGTTCAGTTTGATGAGGATTTAGTGGAGATTGAAGAATTGAGAAGGAGTACGTCTAGTATTCCAAGGAGCGGCACAACTATCCTCAGATCTCAACATCAGCAAGCAAGGGGCTTGATTCTAGCTAGCGTACCTTCAAGTGGAGCTTTTCGTTCAAATCCGAGAAGCAACTCAAGCGAAGGAAGTGGTTTACATCATAGTGCACTGAACAGCCCAATCCATCCTAATACATCCGAAAGTGAACCATATCTTTCTGATGGAGATTCTACGGATCAAGAGAGAGTGCCACTGATGAGCAACAGTTACTGGAGCATGTTCTCGGTTAAACAAAGATGTACCACCTTCCAGATTTGGCTATGAGGACAATTGCTTCGTTGCATCTATTGATGAGAAAGAGACAATTGTTGAACAGTTATCTTTCAAGAAGCGATGGAAAGTAAATAGAAGAGTGAGTGGACAAAAGTCATACACAAGTATAACTCGCTGATTGATAATGGGACTTGAGAATCCTCTACGTTACTTGCAGGGAGGAAGTGTATAAGTTGTAAGTGGCTATTTCGTCTCAAGAGAAAAGCAGACGGATCCATTGACAAGTACAAGGTGCGTCTAGTAACTAAGGGCTACTTCCAAGTAAAGAGCATGGATTACACAGAGACATACGCTCTTGTGTCCAAATTCAACTCAATTAGAGCAATGTTGAATATTGCAGCAGGGTTAGATTTGGAAATCCACCACATGGATGTGATAATTGCCTTCCTACATGAAGGATTAGTGGAAGAGATATACATGAAGTCCTCAGTTGGCTTCTCACACCATAAAGTGGAAGCGCTCCGACTCAAGAAATGCATCTCTAGACTGAAGCAAGCGAACAGAGTCTAGGATGAAAAATTACGTGATTTTCTGAAATCTCAAGGTTTCGTGCTTAGTATTGCCGATCTTAGTGTTTTCATACACGGTAGGTTCCTCTTCATCATTACTGTCTGGGTAGATGATTGTGCATTTACAAGCGACAGCACGGAGCGGCTAGTAACATTCAAGGACGCCTTTCACAGCATGTATGCCATGACTGATTTAGGAGAGATCAAATTCCTCTTAGAGATCACCGTATTCTGTGACAGGCATCTAAGAATACTTACTCTTTTCCAAGCGCACTACATTCTTGCCATCTTGGAGAAATTCCAAATGTTTGAATGTCACCACCGACGGAGGCTGGTAAGCGTCTCGACCTCTCTATGTGTCCTTCTACGGAGAATGAGGAAAGTTGTAATGCGGCAAATTTCTTACCAACAGACAGTGGGGAGTTTGATGTACTTACTCGTTGGGACCAGATCAGGTATCGTGTATGTCATGTCTAGAGTCATCAAATTCACGGCAAATCTAGAGAGGGTTCATTGGCAAGTAGTAAAGAGGGTCTTCCGATACTTACAGAAAACTATAAAGACTTTGCTCTAAAGTTCAAGGGGAACTATAACAGCGGTGATGAAATTCTCATCCATGGTTGGACAGATTCTGACTTCGCTGTGTTCTCATGTGATTTGTTGATACCTAGAGCTAAGAGATGTCCAACTAACCGATTTGATACCATTTGGTATCAAAATAGTCTTATCTTCATTTACATGAATTAGTTATCTGCATTTGTCTTACAGGGGCTAGAGCTAGTGTTTGGTGGCGCTCTCCAACCGATCGCCACTCGAAGAGACAGACACAAGATTGCTCGCATTTTCAACAATGATGGTGCGCTTGTGCAATCAAAAATGTGTACAGATATCTGCACAAGTGTCATCTGTTTATAGCATTTTATTGTATCCTCTAGTGCTGTTAATGAGGAGCATCAACAGCAGCAACAGCAAACAGTAGTTTGTCATAGTGGGAGACATAGAGTTCCAAGCATAGAGGACTTCAAGTTTGCAGTACCTGCCAAGATAAAGGACATAACAAGAAGACATGTGGAAGACAAGTCCGAGATCCACCTGTAGTAACTGGGCAGTATATGCTGCTGCGTAACAAAACGATGAGAGAGAATAGTGATGAAAACCGGAAAAAGAAAGCAGAGAGAACTAACAATGGAACTGATGTGAAAATCAAAAAGAGTAAAGAAAAAAATATTCTAAAAATAACAACACATAGCTCCACAATTCTTTTGCAAGCGGAGCTACTTGTTTATCTCTTTCTAATAAAATTTACATACCTACCCTTCGATTTTCTTTAAAGAAAACAGAAAAAAAAACTGATTTTTGTTCAAAATAGTCTGAATGGATCTACATAAACCGGAACAACCTCGAGAACCCAAACCTGCACTTTCCCTCTCGGCTAGTTCGGTCACTTCACGAAGTCGCAATTCAGTCTGACACCAGCGGTGAATTAATGTAATATTAATGCATGCAATTTGAGATTTCATTGGCCCCGAAAGAAAAAGTCAAGCCTTAGAAACAAACCTATAAGCAAAGCAAGTAAAATCACACTCAACAAAACATAGAAATGAGTCTTTATCAATCATAAAAAATAATATATTATAAGTTTAATTTATCACTCACTTTTTCGTCAAAGAGTTAGATGAGAAATTAAATCACATGCATATTCTCTTTTCGAATATAGAATCAATTAAATTTATTTATTATTATTATTATTATTATTATTATTACCTAAACATATACCTGCCTGAATAAACACCTAAACCCAAATTTCTATTCCAATCTTCTAGTTGCACGATATGCATTGGTCTCAGAATCGCAAATTTAGTGAGGAATTCCCTACGCGCACAGTGACAGCAGAAACCGGTCGCACGAGAAGAGAAATGGCAAGAGACGCGCAAATAGTTTCAACCGTAGCACCAATGAAACTCAGTTTCTCGAAAACAGTTTTCTTTCACTGTGCAATCTTACGGCACAGTCCATTCACACAACTGCAAAACCAGTTTGTGCGTATTAAGGAATCACTACGATATACCCCGACGCAAGACGTTCTTAGGGCCCAGTCACACATAGTAGTTTTCCGTTTTCCTCTGAATATTAATTAGCCGGCTTGGTACTGCATGGGTTTTCACTCCATAAACCTGGGGCAACTGATACGACCCGAACATGACTTTCATTTTCCGTTTGTATTTGAACTTTGGATACTAGATCTCGTGTGCTAATGAACGTTAATGACACTAAGCGCGTCCGTCTCCATAAGACTGACATGTGTTGATATCACACTTTATACACTCAGCGAAAAACTCGAAAATGCTACCTAAGAGGACCTTCTATGAATCGGTTAATTTCAAAAATATTCTCTTCTCTCGTTTAATGAAACTAACAATGTGCTATCGTCATCCTTATCAGCTTATTCTCGTACTTCCTTGCATATTCACCTCTTCCAAGTTCGGAAGAGGGGAATATGCAAGGAAATTAATTTATTATCTAACCATTGTGTTTAGTCATAAATTAAACTTTTGAATTATAATATATTTACCTGAGAAAATGATTATATAGTGATCTGCGAAACTCTTTATATCGTTTTACTTATAGGTATTTTTTTACATGTACCCAGCAGTTGTCAATAGCAGCTTGTCTCATACCTTTCATCCAATCTTCTCTCTTGATCTTATAAATTATTATTTTTAGAACTATTAAATATAGTATAATATTAAAATAATCATATCATTTATCTATACCTTTGTTCTTTCTTGTACAAATATCTATACACACAGCATTCGTTAGAGTCCGAGATACAGTTAATAAAAAAGTCAAATCATCTTATCATCTTGATCGCTCGAATCTCAACTCTGTATTTTATAAACGATTTTCACGTTTGTCTTTTTTCCTCCTTGGCCGGATGTACGCTGAGGCGGTGGAATGCTGAGGCCGGCGGTTTTGGTTCTTATTTTTCTGCAAACTTAGACTAAGGCAATTCGGAGCTAATTTCTTTTTAGCAAAAACGGTTTTACTGTATTCTTTCAGTTTCAATAGCGGAAGACAGCAGTCTACTCCGTGAAAAATGATGTTTTACTGCGCATGAACTCCACGGGCGTTACTTTGGGATGTCCATTCAGTCCTTATTCATAAGCTGAGTGTATGCAGCCCAGTTTAACGGCTGTTTCGATATGTGACAAACAACGTTAAGTTCTCAATACTGCACGTTAAAAGTTGAGCAGTTTTTTCATTGCAGAATTTCTGTAAGCTAACAACAAGCTTTGAGCAGTTTTTTCATTGCAAATTTTCTGTAAGCAGACAACAAGCTTTACGTCTGAACTGAGCATGCTCGAACTTGAGCCATTGTTTGGTTGCAAAATATTTTATATCGGTGGAACAAGTGTTAACCTGTGTAGAGGTTACATAGGTCATGAAGTAAAAGTAAGAACTCTCGTCGGCTCTGAAAACTGACTGCGTGGTGATAGTTTTATATGTGTCGAGAAATATAGAGTGCATGCAACTACAAGTAGTCCGCATGTACAACTACAAGTCTGTGCAGAATTGCAGGCAGGCAGTCTCTGTATACTACAAGTTTACAGAGCTGCTGCGACTACAAGTGCGGCTAGGCAGTCTGTCGGTCAACTTGTATGTATGATCCAAAACGGGACCTGTCAGAGTTATGCACTTCTACTTGTACATACATATCTGTGTCTATGTATATACAATCCACTGTAAACGCGTGCCAACTGTAAACAAGTGAAGTATCAGGTCGAGTCTGCTCCATCTCCTGTTCCCGGTTCCGTGCTTTGTCTTGCAATGGTGTGCAGAGAAAGATTAGAAATTAAATAACAACTGAAACCAGTAGTACCTTCTGCTGCACGTCTTGCCGATGTGTCTCGATCCAAAGCACGGCACAACTGTCACCGCTCCGACGTCGTGTCTTGAAGTAGAGGTCAACAAATCGGCCCCCGCTAGCACCTGCAACGTGAAATCGGTCGGCAAATCGTCGAGTAACGCAGCAGCAAAAACTAGAAAGAATCTCCCGCTCCCATCTCCCGTCGAAAGATGCAAGGCGTCGACAAAGATGCACGAACCTCGGAAAACTGAAAAGAGATAACAACCCATGAGCAGTCGAAACCTGCAAGATCCAATCCATCCGAAACAGGCATCCCGACGGCAATCGTCAACACGGCAAGCAACATCAAACAAGAGCAGTCTCACGTCTTGGCAAAAAGATCACCTCCGGTCTCACCTGCAACGCGATATTCGTTGTGAAACCGTCTACTAACGTAGCCGCAAGGCAAGCAGCACACATACGTGCAAGCGAGCAGCGAGGTAAAACGACAACGCTAAACCTAAGCAAAAAGAATGGTTAGTACAGCGAGGTGAAACCGGCCTCGCAACGCTCAACGTTAGCGAGAAAAAGTATGACTACTAGCACGTGAAACTCCCCCGCCTCGCTAGCATATTTTTCAAAGATTCGGCTACAAAGCCGACAGCAAAGCAAGTTTAAAAGAACAGATTTAAATTTGAAGTTATGCGATGGGGATGATGATTCACCATGTATAGTCACCTAGCCCCAGTTCAGTTCAAGTATTACAACACTTTTGCATTTCCTGAACATATTATTTTTCTTCACAACCAATCAGATGTCTTCTTGGAATACTCTAAGTCTGTTTTAATTTTTCAATTACCCCTCTAAGTCCTTTTAATTACTCTAACTCTGTTTTAATTTTTCAATTACCCCTCTAAGTCCTCTGCAATTTCTCTGACGTCAAATTATCACCTCAAATGACACCTCACTAATCATTTCAGATTAATTAAATTCCAAGACACCCCTCCGAGGAGATACAATATTTTTTTTTCTCATTATAGCTCTACCTGCCTGCACAGAGGCTCGAACCCCCACCATCTCATCCCTAGGCCCAGCTCGTTTCCAACGCACTACACACAGTTCCTGTTATACACAGAGAGATATAGTGTATTATCTATTTCTGGAAAACAGTAGGGTTTTCAGAGATATAGTGTATTATCTATTTCTGGAAAACCACGGAGATATAGTGTGTATCTATTTCTGGAAAACAGTAGGATTAACCCCTTGATTTTTGGTTGTCGTTTTCCTTTCATTTTGCAGAAGTACGCTTTGTATGTATATTATTCACCATATCTAACTTGAGAAAAAAAAGACAAACAACAATAAACTATTTACGGCTAGCTCCTACCGAAACGAAGTTACTCCACTTTATCATCTAGACAAGAAATGTATTCCAAACTTTCAGCAAGTCTACACCTGGACTAGTCAGTGGGGATTCCAGCTAACGGATAACTTGTAGTTTGGAAAGAGCGAAGTGAGATATCGACAGTCAGTTCCAAGTTGGAGTTAAATTCATATATAAATATTAAATGATAGTTGGAGCTACAATTCCGAGACAATCCAAACACAAGCCATAAGTGAATCAAGTCGATTTAACCATAAATAAACGCGGATAGATAACACCGAGACAGCAAGTACAAGAGCTTGTAATCAAAATAATTAACTGAATCAACCTAATCTTTTATAACTTTCTAATCTAATTATAAAAAGTTATCTTCATACGTCGAGAACTGTAGATATCCTCAAGGACCACTCTCTAGTATAGGGGTATCACGTAATTATAAAAATTATTATTATACAGTTATAAAATTAAATAAATTTACTACCCTCTTTCACCTTCAGATGAAAAAGTGAATAATAGAAAGATTAGATAATAATTTAACTTACTACCCTCTTTCACCTTCAGATGAAAAAGTGAATAATAGAAAGATTAGATAATAATTTAACTTACTACCCTCTTTCACCTTACCTTCAGATGAAAGGTGAATAATAGAAAGATTAGATAATAAATGAACTTAATACCCTCTTTCACCTTACCTTCAGATGAAAGGTGAATAATAGAAAGATTAGATAATAAATGAACTTAATACCCTCTTTCACCTTACCTTCAGATGAAAGGTGAATAATAGAAAGATTAGATAATAAATTAACTTACTACCCTCTTTCATTAACCTTCAGATGGAAGAGGTGAAGAAATAAGCATCCAGTATATAACGCACGGATACTAATACACGATAGAAGCTTAATCCAGTGTCTAACAGCAATACAGCAATACAAATTGGGGAAAATCATAAATATCTCCACATAAGTTCAAGACGATTCTCACTAATTCGACAAATAAGGAAGATCATCAAGAAGTGTCTTAACCTCCGTGGTATATTCAGCACCCGTGCATATTCCATTTTCAAGAAAAATACACTTTAATTATTTACCAATCGACAAGTTTGTCCCTCAAATTATTATCTCTAAATTCATAAATGATAGTTTATTCAGATACATCCAAAATCTTTTAATAAGATAAAATGTTTTCTTGTGTTGTGCTTATGAACTCCACTTTTGAGACACACTTCCCAAGACACAAAACCGATCAACCTTGTAAACGATCAATCAAATTTTGTATTTTATTCGTATGTTTAATAAACATAAATGTTTTAAGGTCCCCAGCACTAACGAAAAAGGCAACTTAACTTTTGACAAGTAATAATTTCAAAGTACATTTTACCCAAAAACCGACTGGACATCCTCACTCTGCAAATCAATATCCTGCACCAATGCATTGTACACGTAACTTGGTGGTAGTGGCGAGGCGTGAAGAGTTTCTCGGCGTCTCATTCGTGGCGCACTTGTGGTTCGTGGAAAACAGCCATCTTTGTGCAAAATTGTTCATTTCGGCCGTCTATTTAGCGGTACTGTTAGACGACTGCGGGTTTTCTCGATATATTATCGGGATGGTTGTACTTCTCGTCAACGCAGCTGTATTTTCCATGGCTTCTTCGGGCTTCTTCGCGTCCGTAGTTTTATCGGATATCGGACTGCTTCTGCTTCTCTAAAGGCTTGCCGCCTTGCCGTCTCTCTTGCTACTTGTGCTTCTTCAGGTTCTTGGTATTGTGTCTGGTTGCTGCTCTTTGGAGATGGCGGGCTATTGTGGACAGAAGTTCCTGCTTGTCTTGCCGCCATTTGAGAGACTCTGGGTGCCATTTGGAAGATTCGTTCTCTTCCACGGAATTCTCTTCTCATCGCCACATTGAATCAGGCATGTCCACTCTTGCCTTTTTTTCGATTTTTGTTTTTGTCCTTGCACATTCTGCGCTTGCACGTTTTTGTTTTTCTCACAGATGGGACATTCCTGAGCGGACCGACGGGATCGCGTACTCGATTTTATCTATGCACATACTGGTGTCCAACACAGAGAAGTGCCTCTACTTTCGTTTCGTGCTACATTCCGTATCGTTTTCTTTCTACTACATTTCATTTCCTGCTATTTTTTTTCTTCATGTCTGCTCCGAAGGAGAAGTCTCCTATGTCGTCTGAAGGCACTGTCTCGACCGATGATGAAATTTTTTGATTTTGTGCCCGCCACGTCTGTAGCTGGACCTCTTCCCGCTCCATTGACGCCAGAGTCTCACTACACTGAGAATCCTCATCCTGAACTGAGCTTCGACAATTTTGAGGCAATGTGTTCTCACGATATAACTGTACCGTGCAATATCTATCGATTTTGTAGGCCGATCACCTCTCCCCAATACCATTTGTACTCTACTGGTGCATTGTCCTTCTCTGAACTGAACTCTATCGTTTTAGAAGTTATATTTACACTTACTTTCCTTTCTGTCCGATCTCGCCTGAGTTTCTTCTACCAGGACTTGACTATGTTCTTATATGTAAATCCTTTCCTCTTGCCGCTGCTTGCCTCGAGGCTCTGATCGAACCCTTTCACTACACTGATTCTGAAGGAGCGTGGCTAGTTTTGCGTGACTGTAAGACCCCTGTTTTCTGCTATCCGAAATTTCTCCAATCCAATCTCTATCCTCATTTAGTCAAACCTGTTGTACACACCGTATATCGACTACGCTGTGTTAAGTGTGTCTGCTCAGACGTGGATCCTAGGCATTTTTGGTTCGCTTGTAAACATCACCCTTATGTCATTGCGGTGAGCAGCCAAAGCGAAGCGGGCGAGCGCGCCCCCGCTGTCCACGGGAACACAAAGAGTTCCTGTTCCGAAACAACTTGAAATTTCGCTTACTTTCAACTGCACAAGGGGTGATCTTAACGTAGAGAAATATTGTGCAAGTTCTTGCAAGAGGAGTGTAAAAGCGACTACTTTCTATTGAAAGAAGGGGAATGCATCTGCATCTTCATGTGCAAGGAGTCCTCTTCCTCCAGGCTACAAGTACCTTTCATTTCACACCACTTCATTTCTCAGGAGTTTCCCCTGAGTCCATTCAGCCTATTGCAGGTGAACGGTCAAGGAAATCTCCCGGTCAAGCGACAGCACAGCAGTTCTCACCGTTAGTTCTCTAAGTTGGACTTCCCAAGACGCGCCGCTAACAAGCACTACCACCTGTAAATTCCATCAACACTTGGGCAGGATTTCATCACCTCTGTACGCAAGTAGCTATGTATTTCATCTATAAGAAGCGACTATGCACCACTTCTTCCTGCATAGGAAGCAGGAGTACTTCGTTTATAAGAAACAAGAGGTCTGTAGGACACAGCAGTATTTCGTCTGTACGAACGAAAGTGTATCGTCTGCAGCAGTGTAGGAAGCGGCAGTATTTCGTCTGTACAAACGCCCAACTGCCGAACGTTTCTACTTTTTCCCCTATAGGAACCAGGAGTATTTCCTCTACAGGAAGTACAAGTATTTCCTCTGTAGGAACGAAAGTAAACTGTGCCCGTCACCCACTGAGCACTGTATATAATTCCCCTATAATTTACAAGAAACAGCAGTATTTCGTTTCAAGGACCAGCTCCCTTTAGCCATCTGTTTCTTGTTTTCTCTTCTATGGGACGGAATTCATGGACTGTACATTTTATAAAACAAGGAAACCGTTTAGATTTGTGCTCCGTACAATGCGTTGTCGCTGGTCCAGAACTGAAACACCGTTTTCATCTTTGCCCTTTGGCTAAGATCCCTTCTAGGGCCAATTGTTGGCCAACTAAGGTGGCAAACTAATTTACACATGATCGTAACGCACAAGACTGCAGGCTGAGGCATGTAAATATAATTGCTGTGCGACGAAAATCATACGGACAGTGGACTATCTAAAATCGGAAAAAGGATTCTTAACAAGCACTCGTGGCCTTCAAACCCCAGAGTACAAGGTGAATATATCCTTGTACATTATCAGAATCGTGAATTCCCTTCTTGTCTTCATCCCTTTCCTTGCCCACCTTCGCTGGGATGGATGATAATTATTCGCTCTGTGGATAGTGGCGCAGTGTCTTCTCTTCACCAGCACAGTATTTCAGTGAACCATTAGGACACTAAGCTCAGAGCACCTGCATATATTCACCTCCTACATTTATCGGTGGTGGGGGCAATCAGAAGTTTAATTTATTACTAATTCTTTTCTGGTTAGGTAATAAATTAAACTCGCATTCAATTGATGTATAAATCACCACCAAGTTTCCAAACTTGTATCTTTTTAAAGGGCGACAGACTACTCAAGCTTTATAGTTTATATCTTAGGTCCTCCCGCGTTTCCAAGCGTGAACTAACAGTTAACATTATAAAATATTTTGATTATTTTCATCCACTTAATATTTCATTTTCCTTTACACTTATATATTTCCCAGATAACACCATGCGAGCAAAAGTTCCCAGAGATTCATCGGGCATGTATACCTTATATGCATATGGTTCACAGAAGTTCATCGAGCATGCATACTTAGCATATTCAGTGAACCATTCATATAAGCTAGCTACTACTTGTGAAAAGTGTATCGAATGGGCAAAGAAGTCCTTTTACCTTGAGGTACAAAAGCAAATCAAAATTAGAGGATCAGATCCTGCAGATGGTCTTTCAAGGGGAACTTACAAATGAAGATGTGACAAAATCTATAATTGCGGCGAGTACACTTGGCAGACAATGACCACCAAGAACATATCAACCAAAGGAACAAAGACCAGCGGAACGACTTACTCGAACCACGACAAATAGTGAATTGCTCTTCACGCTATACAGATGTTGTCATGTTCTGAAATCGCGAAGTGTAAAAGGTGACTAACATCACCTGGCCCCTTCTATATGCTTACACGACCCCCTACCTTGGAAAACAGCAGGCCACTACTTTACACCTAAGCAGATAACGGGGCAAAAGAATGATCATAATATGCTTCCGAAGCCTGATCCATGAAACTCCAGCACTATCGTAACTCCCAAAGAGCACTCATTGCGGGACCCGACCTCGATCAACCGGTATACTGAGGTAACAACCTTGACCGGAAGCCGGAGATTCTCCTGAACATCCGACCTCTTGACCTAGGATCATAACTAATATCTCCTATGGTTATGAGGCGGCAGAGGAGAATATAAGGTCGTGACAACGTTCTGGCAAATCACGGATGCAACAAGCATCGTGTCAAGTACTTGCTAAAGATCCCCGGCTGCCCCTTGCAGCCACCAAATCATTCTACATAGAAATGGCTATAAAGCTCACAGGAGTTTTCCTAGATGTAATGCCCTTGCTGGCTGCCATGCAGCCTGCAACGTTACTATGCTTGGATTTACTGAACGGAGGCGTCGAGGAATACAGAGTACACCAAAGAAACTTATCGGGTACAGCTGGGGACACTCATTTTTTAATATTCACACTCCCAAAATAAGTTAGACGGCAAGGCACAATGGCTCCAAAATGATTACTGACCTTGCAATTCATCGCTGCTACAAACCCTCTGAAGACGAAAACGCCCAGCTCATGAGAAAGGTGATGAAGCAGGTCCGGTGGCCGCATCAGATCTGATAACTGTACCCATCCCGCATACCGTACAGCCTGGTGATGTTAAAGCAGAAAACCGGGCGCTGCAAGTATCACACATATCGTGACCGATGGTTGATAGGCGCCCCATCGTAGCAGCACAGAACTGTGATGCATCTTCCTCTCCATCAATAGTTCTATCTGTAAGCCCTCTTTGCACGCATACGTCGGCCAGAGCCTTCAGTTCTTGTTGCTTATTAGGTGGAGCTTTGGAAATTAGAAGATCCAGCATCTTCTTGGAGAAAACGTAGTTTTGTACGTCCATGTTCTTTTTAATTGCTGTGCGGATACAGCTAATACGATGCTTTGGTTGCAAAGGCAATGTACTCAGATGTCGGGATAATCGGGCCATTTCTTCCTTGGCACCTACAGCACCTTGACCTTCCACTCTCTGCAATCGTGTGATTTCCTGAAACCCATGGACATATCGGCGTCAGCTTTCATGGTGACAAGTCATCAAGCATTTGGTTCAGACAGGACAAGACGACACCGACTTGGGTGTGAAAAGATACCTGGAGGAGTAGCACAGCAATCTTATACTGTGCACAGATCTTCGCCTGTGGTTTGACATCAGTATTGAGAGACTGGTCCTTTGCTAATGCCAAAAAGCCTTCATTGAAACATGACATAGCGTCTGTCAGCTGGTTTTGCTCAATATGAGAAAGACCAGCTTTAAAGCACTCAGATGCAGGAGCTCCTCGGGGTACCTGAGAATTTAACATCAAATCAGCTTTTTCTTCGAGTATCCCGATTTTAAATTCCCATCCCCAACTAAATACTGGAAGAGAAAGAAGGTTGCGCGGGTGTTAACTCGTGTTGGTTCAAGTCCACCTGGTCTCCAAAGGTTGACAACCACAAAAGTTATGGAAGGACAATTTGATGGAGTCCAAGTTCGCATACAAATGAGAGCATACTTAAGACATACATCAGACGGTACAGTCACATACCGAACTACGAATTTGCGGACTGAACCGTGTCCTATTCAAGCAGAGAGGTTATCTCGTGACATGACATACCTGTCCTGGCTTCAATGGTCCCTTGGGTTGCGCACTCTTCGGAGGTCCCGCCAGGGCACTGAGATCAGTAGGTGGCTGTGCCGCTGCACTCTCCGCACTTGGAGGCTTGATTCCAGCCTGAGGTGGAATTCCACCATCTGGCAGACTCAGTTCATGACCAAGACCTGGCACTGCCTGAGGAGGAATGCCACTTGCTAGTTCATTAGCACCTTGCGGGGGTACTCCACCGTCGGAGAATCCAGGAGTACCCTGCTGTGGGGCTCCCAATCCTTGAAAGGTCCATTGCAAAGGTGCTCCTCCTGGAGGAGGATAAGGTGTCGCCTGAAATGTAGCAACAGTACTATCACCCTGGAAGATATCTTCAGGTATAGGTCCAGTATTTGCACCGACACCCATCATTGGTGCACTCGTGACACTCATTCCCGCAGGTGGAACAGACACAGGTGGAAAAACCATACCCATGGGCGGGGCAGGTAACGCAAGTGCTTCTGGAGCTGGATTAGCGGTAAAGGTAGGAGCTGCGGGCGTCATCAAGTCTGCTGAGCTCGGTCGCCGCACTCCTTGCATGCCGTCTGCAAGCCTGAACTGTTTGGTTGCCTCCTTCAACTTATTTACATCGATTGTGCTTCCAGCCTCCGGTTTCTCTCGTATTCTGATGCTGAACCGCTTCTTAGTACTAACTGAAGCATCTTCGTCATCACTGCTACTTTTCTCAACACCATATAAACCTCTTTTAAACTCCTCCTCGGCTCTAGCCTGGGCATCTGACTGACTCTCGCCCTTTTGAGCAGACACAGTAGTTCCCCTTCCGCTTCCTTGTTTGGTGCTATCATCTTCCGAAAGTTTTGATTTGTTTGAGGCTGACCGAGCAAGTCCAGCTGGTAAATCTCCAGCACCGCCATTTTCCTCCGTAACACCTGAACTAAATTTGCGAACATGTAGATTTTCTCTAATTTCAACCACAGTTCCACGGCCTTTCATCGTACCCAAATACACACCTATGTGCTCGGGTATGATGGTTGGAATGGCACCATTGGGAGTCTTCATATACGCAGTTACCTCGCCCGAGAGTTCCCACTCCCGAACTGCCTTAATAGCAGGGGTAGTCTTGATCTGCCAGTTACCTCCTCCCCATTCGGGGCCCTTTGGTGCCATACTCTCTGCTGACAGATTGGCGAATGCACCGCCCAACCCAACTGATCTCACGGTCAAAATTTTTGCAACATGACGTGTGAGCTCTGAATCAATCTTGTTTTCTTCCAACTTTTGCGCAAGCCGCCGCATAGCACTTGGATTGAAGTGGCAGCAGAATAGATCAAGCAGACTTTGGTAGTCAGACACAACCTCGAATGTTTCCTTCGCCCGATCGAACTGCCCACATCTGCCAACCAACCCCCGGAGCGTTATTAAATTTTCCGTGTGTCCATCGTCAACAGTCCGACTCGCATCGAAAACCTGGCGAAAACACTTTCAAATTCCTTACTGCAAGATTACTTCATATAATTCCAAAGTTGGTCTGAGAAAATCTGTAAAGTTCCAAAGCTTTACGCTCACCGAAGTGACCCTAGTGACGATTAATCACCCCTAGCCCAAGGAACGAAGAACCATGTACGAGTAGGAATTCAGCAAACGTCCAAGAGCTAACAGATACATAACAGATACATACTTTATGCAGGCACACCCAAGCTCCCGAAATCTCTGAAATAATCGAGTGGTCGGTGGACATCTTGGATAGTCCCGTGATCGGAGATACTCGTCCTTGAGAATAGCCAGAGCTGTATCAAATCGTCGAGCTTGGATAGCATACTTACAGCGCAGCTCCTGCAATCACCCAGTATCATGCTCTTCAGTATCACGAGCGCCAATACTCCCGGCAAGTCTTGTGATACATTTGTCCGAACCTAACTTGAATTACTGTTGGGTCCAGATAACTTGGAGCACGTGCTCAAGTCACCATGCCACAAGCATAACAAGGATACTTGATACTTCAAAAACTTCAGCGTCCAAAGCTTGCGATCGACTAAGGGTTCCAATGACAACAGACAATTCCAGATGTTCCCTGCAACACCGGGACATAAAAGCTTGTTCACTCTCACAAACAATAGCAAGGCCAAGGTGTCCTACCTGGGTAAACTGTGGACCCGCCTGAGCTAACTCAACTGCCAAATCACTGCAAACGGGTGGCCCTCTAGAGAGAACATCGAGCGACCGGGGTGTTACCCGAAGGTTGTCAAACCTGAGATCACCAGCGTTAGCGAATTCTTAGTGCCCGGCTGTTTGTCATGATGGAAGAAAATCTACAAATCCTACACATGCGTTAGCTGAACTAAACGCACAGCATATGTTGTGTTTCAACAGCTAACAGCAGCTACCGTGAAATTTCCTCAGAACCAACCTGGCAATTAAACGGTTGGACACCATCAAACATTCCACACTGCTGCTAGACCGGTATAAGGAGACGAAGAAGCTATAAACTCCGAAAAGTCGGAGATGATAAACTGTCACTAGAGAACATCTGGAGCTAGGAGAACAATGGGCAAACTCGGTTACCAGAGACTGTCCAGATATGAACAAAGTTTCTATGTCAAAGACAAAGACCGGCATTACCTAGAGGTTAGCTGGTACATAATTTCTGTAAGGTCAAGCTTAGGCTCGAAGCACTTCTGTAAAGTCGTCCACCCAATCATCAACGGCTCTAATAGTCCAAGAAGGCGAGTCTTGATCTCCACCATTTGTCTATTTCTCGGATTTGGATCGTTCGTGCAAGCAAGGAGTAGACGATCATTCAAAGCCCCGATCAAAGCTGCAATTCTCGAATAAGGGTTAGATGTGTACAACAATCCCTGCTTTAAGAACGGGACAAATACTTGAAACAAAGTTATCCACCATCTTCTGAGAAATCAAGGCGAAGTAGCTGCGAAATGTCCAGATTATAACAGATAACAACGGAGGCTTCTTGATGTAAATATGAGGTCATTCAAAACAAAAAGAGTGCCTGACGGGATCTTACTAGTATATCGATTCCAATGGGTACAGAATGTAACCTATGTAAAGGAAGAAGGGAATATAAGGAACTAACCCGCATTTGGAGTACCAATGGTAGCCAGTGGTCTGGCTTCGCCATCCCAACCCAGTATTACAACGGATGTAGCTGTGGAGAAAAGCAGGGCGGGTCCGGCCCACACGATAGATCTGAAGTGCTCTGTGGTTAAGTATTGAAACAAAATCTTTAAACTTGACTTTACGCATTTCTGACAGCAAAACATCTCTGCACACAAAGGTCTCTGATGTAGTTGTGATTTAACCGTCTCTTGATTGTAATGCGTCCACATATTCCTCTGTGAATGATGAAAACCCGAGATTCCTCCGAAGCAATTCAAGCTAATTACTTTTCCCACGAGTAACTCAATAGTAGCTAAAAGTGGATATTGGAGGAAAGCCCTTATCCCATGTTGTTGAAGTGCTCGCTAAAATCTCAAGATTGGCTGACGTTATCATGACTCGTTGAGTGGTCATGATACCGGCTGCTTGACCCGTTGAAGTTTCTTGCCAGCGTATCTATACAGATTGGAACCCCAATTATCTGCCAGGTGTTACACAAAAAGAAGCAGTAGAAGACAACAGCAATGCTTGCTCCAGTCTTGAAACACCGGTGTACATCATTTCCAAAACTGAGAACTTGAGAGGTAAAGTAAAGGGCTTGAGAACATCTGCTCACTTGTAAAACTCTTTCTAGAGGCATCAACTTCAAGAATTTCCCAGCTTCTGGCTTGGTGGAGAGCATGAGGTGACCACCATCGGCGGAATAAGCGTCAGCCGACACTTTAGCGAGACCCAAGTGGCTGTCCGCCAAAACGTACAGCAGGGTTGATTCTGCAAGAACTCCCAAGCAGACCTCCTAAATCAGTTTACGAGGTATGATAACACTCAAAACATATTCGTCCAAAAGTAACTGCCAGTAGTAATAACGGCATCAACAAAGCTGAAGTTAACATGTTCTTCTAAGGTACATCAACTTCCGGTAAAGATACAGCAGACTGAGGTGAGTGGTTTCTAGAATTCAGTAGTCACCCAGACGTAGACAGGTTGCTTTCTTTATCGAACACAGGAAATTACAAACACTTCCTGTTGATTCCCGACACTTACGTGCCTGAAACAATCTAGCGACACAGATAGTCGTCTTTACAAACCCCTTCCTTGCTTGGCATAAATCTGTAGAAATTTTGCTTATATCTCAAGTCAAGGACATACCCAGAGGTGATGAAAATATGCGCTGCACCGGGCTGTCGAAGACAAACTGCAGTGGGACCCGCTGCTTTGGCTCTTCGGGTTTACTGGCAGCTGGTTCAGCTTCTTCCTCTTCTCCTTCTCCTTCAGAATCAGAATCTGATTTCTCAAAAGATATTGCATCAGGCACTGCCACACCGTTGGGCTTCTTAGCACCATTTTCTTTCGCATTCGGCTCTACACTAAAGGAGGGCCTTGCAGAACTCCCTGCTGTCAGAAGGTCAGGCTCGTCTTCCAAAAAGTTCAGCTCAAGACCCATGCCATCATCCTCAAGGACCGCGTACTGGTTCTCATGATGACCAATGAACGCACCATCACGACCTGCAAAAATGTTGGTTTGAGTGTAAAGGGTTCAGTGAGGTTGTACCAAAATCGTACGGAAAGTGCAAAAGCAACTTCCCTAAGCATTTTTGTCATACGTTTACCCAACAGTGAAAGATACCTGTCACGGTGTTCATTCGCTCTGCAGCAGAGTGTGTACCCATGGGATCGCGGTACAATACTACTTCACTAGGTGCACCCCGGCACTCAAAGAAAATCATGAACAAGTGGTGTTTCTTGCTGTAAATCATGTGCTTGGGCATCCTCTCGTTTCCACCGTTTGCCTACCCGTACAAATAAATTTGCAAGTTAAACACCAATTATTAGAAAAGGACTCGAGATCTTTCCTAGAACCTACCTGATCCGTCTCATCTAAATACTCACGACATCCAGACCACCTACTACTATGGTAGGAAGATTACTCTGTATGAACTATACAACCAAGAAAATTAGGAACATAAGCACTAAGGAATAGATTAATGCTAAACAGCAAATGCACATATTGACTTCCCATTCCTCCCGCGGGCTCTTGTGCACGGAAAGCACCTTGACTTCACGGTTAGAATCCAGAAACCACTAATCACAAACTGACGTACGAAACAGACGCAGGTATTCTTACAGTGGTGGATAGTTTCTTGTAGATGTTGTAGTCTCCGTTGGTGAGATTATAAGACGTAAGGTTGCAAGCATCCATGAAGAAAACCCTAACGGGGTAATTGAAGATGCGTTGCTCTGAGTTGAAAAACTTGAGTTCTTGCTGCAGTGGCTGCTCATCCAATAACATGATGTTACAGGCAAGATCGACCTTGGTTGAATACAATCCAAACGAGTACTTTCCAAGGGAAAATTTTTATAACTCTTAGTGCTTTTCCTCGGACTAACTAAGAACAGTTCGTGCAACGACGTATCATTGACGACGGGTGCCAACTGCTTGCATCCTGTCCAATCTACCGTTCCTACAGAGACATAACAGGCATAACAGACAAGCAAGTCTACCGGGAACTTTACCTGGCAAACTGGGACATCCCGTAGTAAATGGCTGTAGTCAGCGATGGTAAGCAAAGGTAATGTGAGTATTGGTCCACTTCTCACTTGGTCATTAGCTGAATTCTGCAGATGGTCAACGCTTTGACGGAGCTAATAGCATCAGAAACTTGGCAAAGAAGGTAAAAAGGCAGAACCGTGTGAATATCAAACTTCCCTATCACGAATACCTCCGTCACGTACCCACCGATTTCGTGTCAAGCACCTGTGGTAAAAACTATCCCATACACGCTGTGTGGAAGATCTTCATGAAGCGAAAAACTATAACAGCAGGATAGCTGGAACAGGATACAAGCCTATTGGTCAATCAGATTATATACAAGCGTCAAGCGCCAAACATAACAGTGAGTTGAGTACACTTACTCCATACAGGAAGGCCTTCCTTGCCAGGTCAGACATCGTGAGCTGCGTGCCTCTGCAACCAGCAAGTGACGACGAACGTTTCAGGGAACTGGAAAGGCCAAGCACTGCCAACAAATCTATCATCCAGAGAGATACAGATTTTCCAGATGTACCATCCACTCATGCAACATATGGGGTCAACTATGCTTTCAACGAATCTCAGAGTATGCATGAGAACGCATACTCTAGGATACATGCGGTTTCACAGAGTCATGATCTTGAGTTGGGATTTAATGATATTAATGAGTGTGCAACGGGCAGTTGAACGGACACATCATACGGCCAAAAAGCTTGAGTGCAAAAGGAAAGGATGTGGCCAAATTCGAAATTAAACAATCGAAACAAGGCGGTCAAAGATCTCACAACCTACCCAGCCTGAGCGCGTGCCTGGTGCAATAGCTGATGGCCATGCATTATACCAGACGACCCCAAAGCTGATAGTTTCTCCTTTAGTACCGAAACTGCCAGGTCAGCTTGAGGCATTAGACTTAATATAGTTGAGAAACGGTAGTCACCGTGATTCTGTACAACCTATACTACAGAGCGCGGATTCATGCAATTTCCCGTTTTGCACCTCCTTGTGTCCCCTATCTGTTACCACGTCCAACTACTCCGCCCACTAGTCTAACCCAGTATAGTATGACGAACAGCAAAAAGTAGGCCTCTTGGAGACTTCCTAGTTTACGTTGGTAAACGAGTATAGCAGACTTCCTAGTTTAGAAAAGAAGCTCTGCTCTGAAAACAGACCTGGAGAGCCTCTTGCACTTTGTAAGACAGTGAAAAGTTGTCTCCTGGCTTCTTTCGACACAGTCAACTGTCTCTTTCTTGACTCTTCTTCTCCTGCTGCCACACTCTGGTCCAACCAGTGAACGCAGATATACATGCAGTTCAGTACTTTGGCAGAAGTTCGGGCGATAACGTGCTTGTTCCGTAACAGCTGTGCTCAACGTGAAATGACCCTAATTTCTGCATCATTAGTTGGCTCTAAACTTATGACGACGATGTCCGGTCCAGGTACTTTCTCTATCTGATAGTTGTTGGAAATGCTAATCTTTTCGTCAAACAAACGTCACCGGGACTATGTAAAGCTCGAACAACCGAGAGAACTTACAGCAAACAAGATCGTGGCCAAATTCAACTTGGGATGGACTAGGAGATCCACAATACGTGGTACAGGATACACGGGAACACCACCGAACTGCGTCAAAACATTTCCTACGTCCAAGGTTTCTAATCCTGCAAGTTTTGACAAGCCAATTATAACGTTTCGGTGAGATTTCTGAGTTCAAGCTTCACACTATTTCAGTCACTAAAACATTCTGAAACAAAACTCCTTCACTTGTCCTTTCCCAGGGAGAAAAACACCTAGATCACTGAACTGTTGCGGACGATACGTAACAACCCTGTTCAGTACGTAACAACCCTTTCCGTCTCTACTGAAAATCTTTCTCAATAACCAGTTCGAGGATTCACGCCACTTTGAGGCTTCACCTTCAAGATCCAACTTCCAACAAATACTTCATCGGAAAAAATGTTTTTGACCTTACCAGCAGGTTCGAAAAAGTTGGCTCGCAAGTGTGGTCTATGAGGGTTCAAGATTACTCGTGGCTTCCAAACTTGCACCGAACCTTCCTTGGAAAGGGTTAGCAGTAATTGTAGCATTGAATGCCATTGAATAGCAGCAACAGGGTGGCTCCCTACTTGCGTTCTGTGCAACAGGAAGATGAGGCGCACGCGCTTTTATTAACAATTAAAACTTGGTAGTTGCACTTACAACTGCGAACAATTGAATTCTTGCTTAACTTATGAAGATATGATCTTAAGACCTACTGGCCTTAGAATTCTTGAAGGACAGATGGAACAGCACAATTGACGTAAAAAGCACAGCTCACGAAACGTCGGAGGAAAGGATATTGAAGAAATATGACGACATCCAAGCGTATATAAGGTCAATGAAAACTTACATTCCAATCATGCTGGGTCTATTTGGAACGGAGACATCCCATGCTAAAAGTGTCCCACTTCGATCACCCACGAATACCCATTCTAAGAGAGAGTGGAAAGCAAAGGCACCTGCTCCTATGAGTCTTATTGAATTATCAGCTGCATCACGAAGGGGGTTGACAAGTTAGTGAGTCCGATATTGATATGATGGAGCGGTTCCCCTAGAAAGGAACTGCACCGTATACCGACAGCCAAATAATTCAACTGTATAACAACCCTGACTGTGTTCGGTGGCAAACACCAACAAGGCTGCTGAAGAGCGAGTGCTAGATGTAAGAAACAGAAGAAGATACCTTGTAGGGTATACTGAACGCTGAAGTTTTGAATATTATATGCCCGAACCAGACCATCCGCATAAGCAACGTACTGACCACAAACAAAAACAAAACCAGATGAGAAACGAAAACAGAAGCACAGAAATAACTACAACCGTGAAGGAAAAGGCGATCCTGTGATATTCGCAAGCAGTTCAGACAGGAATTACCACAACTCAGGCAATTGGTCAGGAAATTACCAGAAGAGGACTTCGTGGATGGCAAGCAAGGTCAGTAATAGGCTTTTTCAAGTCCGTCTTTATTTTAGTGGCGGCTCGTACGCCTTCAATAGTCCCCACAACTGCTCAAACCAAGCAAGACGGTGGGGGTCAACTTTAAATGACCTGGCACAACTTCGTGAAAACAACCATACCAGACAATTTCCGATTATTAACTATGTCCATGGCTGGACCTGCAGGTAGAAGCTCGTAACCTCTACCTCCTTACAGAAACTGAAGGTAGAAAGTAGTCCTGCATGCTCGTAGATTCGTTGAGTATGCGTTGTGCAAGCTAACTTTAGTCTCACCAGCTACACTCATGCGATGATGTGCACCAAAGAAAAGCCACGGTCGCAGTGGCGTGAGGGCAATATGCACTTCAACAGAACCACCCGGAATCTTGCTATATTTTTTGTCACCGGGGGAATACAGCACATATGTGTGTTCCGTCTCGAGGTCCCATGATCGAATGGTCCAGTCCTGCGAAGCCAAAAAAGAGGGTAAGTTCATAACCTGTCAGAAGAACTGGGGTGAACAAGCCACAATTCGCATTTGACATCACCTTAGACAAACTTCTAGCAAGATGTGATAATGAAGAAATCGCAAAACGGGCGATTAGGCTGTTACTGAAGCTGAAGAAAGAGGAAATGAGACCAAATATGACCGAATTCACATAATTTGCTCATCTAAAACCTTTGAATCAAATTTTCTGACTTCAAGTTACAAGCTATCGCCGTGTTCGCGTTCTAAGTATGAACGATTAGGTGACTCGGAAATAGCTCAGTGCCACTTTGGATGCTCTCATACATACAGTAAATGAGGTGAATTTTCACATTACAACCGCGAAGAGTTGAGCTCATTATTCGTTTCCCGCATAAATTAAAGCCCGTAAAGCCCAGCTCTTTGT
Organism: Asterella californica; assembly: GCA_036924285.1. Lineage (NCBI taxonomy): Eukaryota > Viridiplantae > Streptophyta > Marchantiopsida > Marchantiales > Aytoniaceae > Asterella > Asterella californica. The sequence continues at coordinate 23,519,579 of JAYKYS010000006.1, read as the reverse complement.
CTCAAATTTTAAGATTCATCATTAGCCCCATAGAAGTCACTCTGCTGGCACCAGATTCCAGTTCTCGATAGTAAAGCTCTGCTCTCCTTCATCATTATTTACTTCCTGCTCTAACAAACAATGAGATACCAGGTAATAATAAAATCAATTGAAAATCTTTTCTTTTTAAAAGAAGAAGAAGTTGGAAAGGGTTCCAGGACAATGTTCGAGGAAAATGAACAATTCCATATGGAATCCGCTGTTACCAAAGTGCTTGATATCATTAACAAACTACTTCTAGACTGCACCCTAAGGTTGCTGTGTACTCCAGCTGCTCATCTCCAAATCTGATGGTATCGATCTGTCTATCGACCATGCGCTCCGTGCTGCACTTCATCAGTTGCGAAAAATCGACACATCCCTGGTATTACTCTAGACCTGCTACGTAGAGTTCCAAACGAGTTCTTGCTCCCGTTGTACGCCAAAGTAAAGGCAAAGCCAAGTAACCAGCGATCGATCGGCAACAGTCCTTTCATCCGCACTGATTCTAAGCGTACATAACTTTACTAGGAAGTACCTCAAGAACCGCGACAATGATGTGGCCACCAGCAGGACTGTAGGCCATGCGCACAACAGGCGCACCAATGTCTATGCTCGAGAGCTTGCATCCTGTCAAGGCGTCAAACTCTGCGCCCAAGCAACATGAATTCCCTTAAAATCAGAACCACTGACCCGCTTCATCCTCAAAATGATTTCTATGACTGGGAAGTCAAGATCGAGCTGATCGAAGTCGCCGTACCAATAATATGTCTCCCTACAGCAGCAGCGAACAAAGCCTGCGAGTGATGAAAAGCAGCGCAGTGAGGCTGCACACTTGGTGCACCCGCGCTAACGGGTGACAGATCCAAGTGCTGCGTGGTGATCCACTCCATTCCGTCGACGACTCTGCCAGTCTCGTCTTCGTATTGATGAACCTGATGTCGAAATCTACCTTCTCCTCTTTCTCTTTCCTTCCTCTCTCTAGAGCTCATCACCGCGCGACGTCCTCCGCCATCGCCATAAAGGTCCGCAATGTCAACAACTCCTCCTCCCCTACCACCTCCGCCCCCTCCTCCGCCTCTTTCTCTCGCTCCAAACATGACTACCCTTTTTCTCCTCCTTCAGGAGTCAGTGCTCAACCGGGCCACCAAAGACTCCTGTAGCCTGAACTCTCGCTTTATCATCCCCCGGCTAAATCCAGCGGCTCTTCATCCCCACTAAACTTAGCTGCCTCTCCTCTCATGCAACCTCGCTGCGTCGCACCGCTACCGTAGTTCTTACGCGGGTCTCTTTCGTCATTCCACGAAGAATATGCTCGTAGGTCCCTGAAGAAATGGACTCCAATAAGAACCTACAACTCGTCGAAGACTGCCTGCTCGTGCAAGTAGTTTGCAAACACGAGGATTTGCCGTGTTTTGGTTGCACTGCGCGGATAATTGTGTGCTTTTTCGCCCTTTCTCGGGCAGCGCCCTTCCGCTCTCGTTCTCATCGTCGGCAGTGGCTCGGCACCCACCGGTGACCTATCGTTCGATCTTCTAGCCGGGTCTTTGTTCTTCGATCCGACGTTTCAATTTGCTCCAACTATTTCACTTTGTTTTTCTCTCTTTATTTACTCTTTCGTTCTTACTTTGTGGTTCACTTGCTTTTTCAGACTGATTGACCCCACGTGACCCAGTTGGAAGTTTCCTCAGGCTAAATATTATGCCATTCTTTCTTTGGTCGATAGACTGGACTGACATCCAATTGTGTTTGAGTTCGAATCGGTCGTGGGCGTTGGACTTCCAAAAATTCTCACCCATTCTCCAGCTTCGTGGATCTGTTGCAACTTCCTACCGCCGGTCATCGAGTAGCAGGCGAAGGACAAAGGTGGAAAGATGGGAAGATCCTAAGTTGGGATGGGAAGATCCTAAGTTTCCCTTTTCAATACCGTTTTTATCGGATAATTAACGAGGAATTGCGGGGCTATTCATTTGGTAAGGTATAGAAAGTGAATAATGCATGCTCGATTAACTTCGGGTAACTTTTGTTCGTTTATTGTTATTTAAAATATATATAAATATTGAATAAAAAATATATATTAAGTAGATATAAATAATTTAAAAATATTATAAATATTATTTATTAACTCATGCTTGGAAATACAAAAAAAGTAAAAAAATTTCATAAATATTGAATCGACTCTCGTGTTTCAAAAAAGTCTGTAATCATAATATATTATTTTACTCATTCGTTTAATTTAATACTTAATTCTTTTTGCTTTTCCTTCGAATGAGAGAAAAATTGTATTTTTCTCTCTTCTGAACTCAGAAAATATCCATACTCCATGAATTTCTAGGAACTTCAGGGAACTTCTTACTCGGCCGTAACTATTTTCGTGGACCCGAAGTTTTAATTCTTCCCGATGGTTTCTTCCTCCTCCCGATGTTTAGGGTTGCTTTAATTTTACGACGGGCTCCCGAAATTCAATTCTGTTGATTTCAACATAACGATTTAATTCAGTGCCTTTATGCCTTAACTTTTTACTCGACGTAACTACTCCGGTTGCTTAACATCCCGGTGGTTTTCCTCCTCCCGATTTTATTAATGTTGTGGAGGCTCTCCCGATATTCCATTCCGATGACTTCACTGCAAAGTATGATTTAATTCAGTGGCCTTTAAGCCTAGATTTTTTACTTGACGTAACTATTTCCGTGGAGCCCCGATGGTATAATCTTTCTCGATGGTTTAATGTTGCAGGCTCTCGACATTCTATTCCGACTACTTCAACGCAAAGTACAATTTAATGCATGGCCTTTAAGCTAAATGTGTGACTCGATGTAACTATTTAGCGATGATGATAATGCAACGATTAAATAATATTTACTAACTAAAAAAGAATAATTAAATTTTTATAAATATCAATATTAGCCTATGCATGAAAACACGAAAATAGCAAAAAATAAACAATAAGTGCTGAGTGCTTCAGAAAGTACAAGTCCGTAATGTTATAGTCATTTAATGCATTCATTAAATATACGTTGAATATATTACCTAACTCTTCTTGCAAAAAAATTAAGTAATAAATGAAAGGAGCATGCATATTCTCTCTCTTCCAAATTCTGAAGAGGAAGAATATGCATATCTATCTTCTATGAATATTTGCATCCAAAGTGCATAAACAAGAAAGTGGAGGAAAAAGACAAAACCGTTTAAACATACAGAAAATAATGATGGGTGATTGGGTTACAACAGTCTCGAAAAAAAGTGAGTGAAAAATGCTCTGTACGGGAAAGCGTAATACACACAGTCACGTAAAAAGGGTAAATTGTGACTTCTGTCAAAGTTCACTTCACTATTAATTTGATGAAAAATAAAGCTCACATCAAGAAGAGAATAATGGTCTTCAAGATTTACTATTTGTGTCAAAGTTCTAATATAGCTTCACTTGATTTATATTGTTAAATTTAAATCTCCAAAGTTAGATCTGATCTTGACACCTTCATTACACTTGATACCTTCAGTTAAACTCATAAGTGAGTCACGGGAACAGAACTCTTCTTTGGTATAAAGAGCTATCACTCTCACGAATAAAATATTTTCAAACTTGCAAGAGGAGGAATATGATGGTAAGATAACAGTAAACTTAATATGGAAATAAATGACATACAATATACTGATAGATATAATTCCATATTCTATATTTTCCACGATTAGCAAAATCTACGGTTTAACTACGTAGATGCATAACAACAACAGTGGATGGACAAATTTAATTGTCTTCTTGTTTTTTATGACAGCAGAATGTTGTATTGTATATGCTATGTAATAGGAGTGCTGAATCTTGAGTGGTAAAGCAGTACTTCAGTTGTTGCTATGTATTTGCATACCTAGACGTGCATTCTGTGGTAATAAGAAGAAGACAAAACACACAAAAAAATGAGACTTCTTTTCTGTTTTTATACGAAGAAACTTTCGGTATAGAGACCAGGTGACTCATTATATACTTTGTAAACTGGATGTTTTTGTTCTTCCGGTGAGCTATATCTGAGCACAGAGAAAGTGGACACTTATACTTTAATTTATTCCTGCTGATAAGATTTCTTTATTTAAATTTAAATCAATGCTCTCTCGTAGCTTTACAATATGTGATTAATTTCACAATTAATTTAGATTCAATATTAAACATTCTTTGAACAAATGAATAAAATGTTGATGATTCTTTGAAACAAATCAGTATTTTTTCCTAACCTAAAGTGAACGGAGAAAAAATATATTCATATGGATCAAGTTGGCATTTTCAGAAATACATTTGGGTATGCTCTTGTGGATCCCTTTTGATAGATATCCAATTTTGCAGTTGTTTCGAGAGATTTACATCTGAAGCTTCATACTATATTCAATGACGATCATAATTAGTTTGAGAGATTTGAAGTTACTCAAGTTCATGCTTTCGTAGCAAACTTTGACATGGTATCTATTTTAGTCACGTTCTGAGTTGTTGATCCTGGAAATTTAAACGTGATTTTGAAGATCAGAAAATTGTTCTGGAAAAAATAGACAACACCGTGTACGAATGACTGTCATCGGCTAAGCTATTGATCAGCTTTGTTGAACAAGATTTTGAATTATTTTTATTTGACTTCATTCGTGATGCTTGTCAATTTGATGTCATAAAAATTTCTTAATCAAATTAACTTATTGTCAGAGCATAAAGTTTTGGATCATTAAGGCGGTTGGGTTCAACTCTACTTAGGGTTCTCAACGGCAGCTTCAGGTCATTGAGAAGAGACATCCTGCATATAACAACTTAGGAGTTCAGGGAGAGGGAGAAAGAGAGAGAGATAATTATAATATATTGCATATGTATTTCTTGGAGTTTTCAAGCAAGAAAGAAGTGGATTTTACATCCAACGGAGTACTTTTTTGTGATTCTTGCTTGTTTTAAGTTTGTCACATCTTGAAGTTTCGCACTTTCTACAAAACATCCTCTTCCCGGCAACATGTTATCAGCAGAATATAAAGAGTTGTCCCTTGAGGCAGTCATGTATGATAAGACAAATAAAAAAGAAAGGTGAAGTTAGTCATTTGGTGCTAACGTTGTGCAATCATACCATGTTGTGATGCCGTATTTTATTTGTGTATAAGATGTACTCATTAGTACATGAGGTATCTACCTATAGAAAATGTACAAGTTTGAGAGAAAAAAGAAACGCAACAATGCACAAGTAGTACCAGCTCTTTCGATCCAAAGATTCTTACTTTATTTTGTATATGTAGAATGTTCAATGAGAAACAAGTAGTTTGTGTTCGTTGCCCAAGTGCCAAGAGCACTAATTCCAAATCTAACACTTTGTATTGCGTAGCTCTTGAAAAACCTTATCTAATTAAACCAAACATGCACCAAATAGACATTCTCTATGAAAACGAAGGGACATCAAGATTTAAAATAAAAGATTCCATGAATGTAGGTTTAAATTTTATTTTTAAACGTAATGAAAATAATTTAAATTGAACAAAAACATTTTATTTCTCTTTTCTCTTTTCTTTGTTTTCATAAAAAGAAAAATAAAAAGAATTCAATATAATCATCAAAATTTGAATTTTTTCAAAAATTTATTAGAAAATAAAATTTATAACCCAATTTCGTGAGATGTTATTGCCTTGATTTCATTGCGTTTTCTAAATAAACCTACTTAGTAATGAGAAGTTGACTAAAACTTTGCTGAACCCTAACACTGTTTGTGGTGTAAATCCTTTTTTAAGTCGTGCAGCTACTACTCTAATGAGACATCGAAAATGCAAATTAATCGGAGCTCCTTTCTCAAATTTTATCAATAAAATAATTATGGCAAAAAGTATGTTCAGTCTCAGATTTTCCTAGTTTGATTTATAGTTCTACCTAATAAAATCGGGTAGTCAAGGATCAAACTGTGCAGATAACTCTTATCTCGTAGAGTCTTTGTTGATGCACATTACTATAGCTTCTTTTATGCTTTGGACTGCAAAAGCCACTTACGGGTGTGTACAAAAGATTGGAGATATAGACAACTTCAGTGATAACCGTGATTCTATGTTTTTTATTCAAACATTAATTACAGTTCTTGTAAGGATCAGATGTATTGCTCTTGTTATATACAAACAACTGAATGAATGACGTTCATCATATTGGCCTAAAATAATATTCCTAAAATAGATCTAGAGGATCAACATTGAATATGTTATTTTGAACCAAAAACCAGTGGCACCAGTCAACAACACACTTCAAAAAAATAATCACTAGTTCAAAAGTTCATGTATGACAAAAAAATCAATAATTCATCTAAACTTTTGAGAATACATCAGGAAATCAAATGTTCATGTACCTTTATCTTAACCTCATTGTCTTAATCTGTTCTAAATAATAATAGTTATTTTCTTATACCTTCTTTTATTATAATGATATATTGAATTAATTTGGACTTTTGTTATTTATTCATAATATTATGATATTAAAAAATATTTGTTGGAGACCTTAAGTTGGCCTTAAGTAAATCGCACATGGTTATAGAATATATTCCTAGTGACCACCACGTGCTCTCTATCTCCCTTCCTCTTCACTCAACAAACCTATCAGTGCACAAACGAGTCTAGTTTTGTCATTAAGGTGACAAACCTAATTTGAAGCTACTTGCAATGCAGATCACACGCCATACGGTGGCTTCCAAACTCTAATGTGGATATTTACGATGGGATTTGCAGTGTGGATCATATCATAAATCTCAAGGTTTTTCCACAACAACGATTTACATGTAGTTGGTATAGCAAAATGCAAAGTAGGCTTGTTATGTTAGTTTATTGGTTAGTTGGGAAACTTTGGCTAGTTAGCTTACTTTATTAGTTTTACACCAGTATTAGGTTAGAGCATTAGTTGATACGGTTAGCACATTCTATGATAGTTTGAGGTAATTCTTTAGTGATAGTGTTTTAATATTCTGTTTATAAGATTTTACCTTATTAGTTAAGTTAAGGCAGTATGTATTAGTTACTCTGGTTAGTTCAGTCTATGGTAGTTTGCTGTAATTCACAATGATAGTGTTTTAATAGTTTTAAATATCTTTAGTTACAGATAATAGTAACTTCAATAATCATTTAAGTGTTCCTACTAGTAACCTAGATCTAGACGTAATTCATAATTAAATTAATATATTTCTGTAGTAGTTGAGATAGTCGATGTTGTTAGAGATGTTTGAGCTAGTTAGTTTATTTTTCATGTAGTATAAGTACAAGGTAGTTTAAATATTTATCAGAATTTTATTAGTAGTACCTTTTAGGGAGTTCTAAGTTTAAACTAAAAATACAAATGGTAGTATATTTTTGTTTCCAGTTGTACTTTCTACTATATTGTAAACTCGTTTAGTGGAAAAAAATAATTTATTTGATGTTAACATTTTAACATTAACATATTATTTGATTTTCATAACAATCCAACATGCTATTCATATGATCTAAACATTTATGGTAACCCGATTCTAGATGGACAAACGTGTGGTAGGAGGCACGATACATCTCATACTCTTGTTAGCACTAGTGCATATGAGATCTCTTCGTGTGATAACAGATTGCAATCATCTATCATTCGAGAGCCAAAGCCACGACATCTTCTTGTGGATTTAGCAGCAACATCAATGTTTTATCATTACATTAAGTGTAGGAGTGGTGCTTTAAAAACAATGATGGATGAACAAGAACAATGATGGGTAGTCATGACGAGGAGGAATCTAGGTATATGAGTACAAAGCATACTTGTCACATGCATTGAAATTATTTTATCAACGCCTTGTCGAGCGAGCTTTGGATACTTTGCATATGTCTACTCTATGACTCTATATGAGTGGTTTGGATTCATCTGATGTATTCTTTTTTTATTCCATCTTTTTTTTTGGACATTGATCCATTATATTGAGCTATGAAGTCATGGTAGTTATCAACCTTACGAGACACTCATGTGTCATCATTGGACAACCTTACGAGACACTCATGTGTCATCATTGGACACCTTACGAGCATGCACTGGACCTCTCAATCTCTTAAAACATCCATCGACAAGTCGTAAGTACAAGATAACCTCTTATGCACTTCCTCACATTTAGTGAAATGATTTTCACTGAACGTGAAGTTTCTAGAATATGAGAAAGCATCCTCCTTACACTCTAATTAGCTCCTATGTGACTCTAGATGATGAGTCCACTTGTATCTTTAATATTATTTCATCTTATAAGTCGATGGTGATCTTTTATAACTGGATGAGGATGATATCATTTGGGACTCTTTGACTTCTTCATTGCTCACATATATGTTCCTAGTGTGCTAGAGGTTATGGTTTTGAGCATTTTAAGATTTTCAGATTTGGCATGACGACACGTTGATGCGACATCTCGATGACGTGTCAGATTTTTGACATGGAAATTTGATAAGAGAAAATGATGACGTGACACTACCAGACGGATCGTTGACATTGTGATTTATATGATGTGACACAAGTTGATGACGAGGTAAAACTGTTGAGACTTGGGACGATGTTGATTGCTCCTTGATGTGATATTGGTGCTGATGTGGATTAAGACAAATGTGGGAGCAAGACATGAATGGATGTAAGACAAAAGTGGAAATTTGCATGTGGTGACACGTGACATGACGAATGTGTGACGTGACGAATGTGTGACATTTGATTGGTTGAGGTGTCGACATGTATATCAGACCAAAGACAACCTGCGAGTATAAAAGTAAAGTTCGTGAGGCTCATTGTTGAAGAGAGTTGTGAGAATTTGCTATGACGCCGAAAAGACTTTGCAATGTTTGTTAGAATTTTGTAGGACCTGGGTGAGATGAGTTAGGTTTTGTAGCTTTTGAATAAATCTGCACAAGATATCGTGTAGATGTATTCAAAGGAGTGGTATATGATCACTAAACCGGTCATATTTATCTCTAGTTAAGTCCATTTAGTGCATGTTTGGTATTATTGGAAATGTTGCGACAAAAGCTTTCTAGTGGAACTATCTTCAATAGATTATGAGCTATACAGAAAAGGATACAAAGATTCAAGTGAGCACTTTATGATACGAGGTTCATGTTACGTGAGGACTCGTACATATTCTGGTGGAGAAGGAGTTTTGGAGATCTAGGTGACAAAATTGCGCACAATTTTCCTCTTGGGAACAAATCGGCGGCATTTGAGTGAAGGAATTTTTGGTATCATTGGATAGATCTTTCCATAGAAATAAAAATGGATTGATTTGGATAAATAACGAGGGAGCTACAATGCTTTGAAGTCAAAACTATTTTAGGTCAAATTAGCAAAACTGCAAGAGACCTCTTGCAGATTTCCATAAGAGGAAAACTTTTGGATGACCATAACTTTGTGTATGGGGATTTGTTGGGTCGCATAAGATACGATTATAATCGGTCTTATAGTACTTTCCATTATGTTTTAGAGATTTGGGTTTTGAGATATTGGATGACAGGAGAAAGTCAAAATCTTTGAAGTGGCATAACTCGTGTTGAAGAAATGTTATATACCGTTGCAAAGAGTTTTCTGACGGCTATGCAATGGAAGAGTTGGATTCAAGTTTAGAGCACTTGGATGAAGATTACAGACTTTTGAAGTCTGCATGTGATATGATAAATAAGATAAAAATATAATTATAATTATTTCTTAGATTAAAGTGTTTATGCTCGTGGATTGTTGTTTGTCTTTCTGAAGCTAGATACCTCGAGTATTCCCAAATACATCTTTTGCACACAACAATATGACAATGTTGTCTTATCATATTTCATGAAGGGACGTTTAGAAAAGCACTAGACTATTGGTTGAAAATTAAAGATAACATAATAATGTGTTGGAAAAATGATAACCTTAAGTGTGGCTATTTAGATAATCTTCTTGTCGTCTTCTCATCTTAAATCAAAATCGATTATTGTTTCATAGGAAAATCTTTATAATTCTTTTTCCGATAATACTCATATTATCCAAACTGAATCTTCTAGCAAAGTTACAAACAATCTAAGTTTTTACCTTTTCTCCAAACACATTTGTAACTTAGAATCGAGGATTGGTCTTGGCCCTTGAATCACAACCTCGATGTCAGAATCAAATTATCAAACTGAGACTCCAAAACTCAATCTTCCTCTTGGAAATTAAACACATCAAAAATCACATTACTATAATACCTCCTTCTTATTTTTAATCTTCTTTTTGCGACTGGGTTTCTTGTTTTGAAACTGAGGTTCGAGAGTTGTTGTATAGTTCCACTGTTGTAATTCCACCAAAGAAAATGAACAAAATATTGAGTAGATGGATGTCACAGTTTAAGCACTTCTTCGAGTGCATAAATGTCAATGTGTTCCTCATCTTCAACTCACGTTCGGTGTTCTCGGAAAATAGTAAATAAAGTCACTTCTCCGGCTCATATTTGTCTATCACATCATCTAGAACTCATATACGTATTTCTTTTGGTCCGACGATAACTTCCCATACGTAACTCGTTTGTCGCTCAACCACTTCCACTATCTCTTTTGTTCTAAGAAGAAAAATGAGGATGGAGGTCCTCTTCGTCATATAAGGCTACAACGGATCGAACAATCTCAAGATGACTAACCGCGAATGCAATCACCTCTTTCACTAACTCATTAATGACTTTTTGTTAAGGTAAGTTTTTAAGCTTCTTGGTGATGTAATCTATCACTGCTGATGGTCCAAGTTGAGTCGCTAATTTTGGATCTCTAATTCCACACTTGTACGCATCATCATACATTCCCTCGTCTAATCTTGTAGTTTGATCAAGTCTCATCATTGAATGTATCGATGGTATTCAACAAATCATATTGTTTGAAAAAGATTCACATTTTTTCATTTTGCAGATGTAGGATTTATTTTTTATTATTTTTTTAGCACTAGAGGATGACCATCATTGCCATTGCCGCTCTTTCTCAAAATCTCTCTCGGTTTTTTTTTCCTTGAAAGTGGAGTTGAGAGTCCATAGTAACTCTTTGCAGTTTCTTTCGTCCAAGCTTTGAATTGCTTACTTTTCAATCACTCATCGTACAACTCTAACCATTTGTAATGAACGTCATCCAATCATCGATCCAAATCATTTTTTTACCTCATCATGAAATTATTTCAATGGTGGTCGTTCAAGGTCAGCACAAGCTACGGCATAAGCTTCTAGTGCCGTGTTAATTAGCACACTCTTGCTAATTAAACCCATCTAAAGATCTTGGTGTATAGAATGACGCTTTACAATCAAATTCGTCGACTTTTTGAACAAACTAGACGAATCAAGGATAAGGAAAGATTTATTCAGACCAGCATGAGTTTTGGACTTCGGCTGAAATTCGACTCCATTTCTTACTCCTCGCTTGAGTAGACTACGTTTCTCTTGTTTCTTCTCCATACTTCTTCTCCTTAGACCCTTGACTCAAAGAAGTTTGCGTTTTTTGCTCATATTAGACATCCGACAACTCCTCTTCCTCCATGGATTCTTTCTCTTCTTTACGTGATGATGCCATGATAGTTCTATGGACCAAGTCTCGTCTTGAAAGAGTCTCATCGAAACTTTATCTCTAACCACTACCTCAACACCGCGACTGACCAACACCAACTAAAACCTTCACCAACGTTGTCAAGGTGAGAGTTTTCTTGGGAATGGCAGAACCTTCTGGTTGTGTTATGACCGTGAAGGCTGTGATATGTTTACTCATGGAAGCACTAAGCTTCTAGCTGTGGCTGATTTACTGAAAGGATAGGCTTCAGATCACATGATGAACTTTGACACTTAGGATTGAGAAATATGTGAAGGTGTAGACTTCTAAACTTCTCCTACATGTAAAGGAGTCCACACTGAGCACACACACAAAATTTCAGCTTGAGACCAAATTCTGGCACCAAGATATTGACAGAAAAGTTCTGGGCAAAGATATTGCGGTAATTTCTGATACTCAGACAGCTATTTCGACCTACAACAGAAAATTGGCTCGATCACTTTCAAAGATTCTTACAGGATTTGGAGTCTACAGGATGCTGAACATCCTTGTGAAGTTGGGACTCCTGATTGTACACCGTTCTCCAGATCTCTTTCTCTGAAGTTGCTGCTCTAGATTGAGAGCTTTTCAGACCACCTCAGCTTCAGCGGCCGTCCTGAATTACTCACTCACTCAAATGACTTGAAACTTTTTGGATAGTCGTAGCCCCACTGACATTGAACGCAACCACAAAGGTTTGAAGCGATTTCCTCTATTCTGCCGCAATTGACACTGAAAACCCCAAATCCAACAAAAGTGATGCAATTCTGACTCAACTTGAACTTCAAATTGGAAGAACTCCTTGTTTATTGATCCAAATCGATCAAGAATTTCACTGACAGTGCTTGGCACGACAAGCTCTATCTTCATGTGCTCTCAAATTTCACAATGTCCTCACCAAATGCTCGAACTCTCGTTTAGACCTCTGTTTCTAAATTTAGAGTTTTACAAAAGACAAAAATAGACCAATAAGAGTTCATAGCTCCACTTGGTTGTCCTTTTGAGCCTTAAACCATGTGGTAACTTAATTCCACTCATAGGCTACCACGTCAAGTTCTCTAAAGTGCCAGCGTAAACTTAAACTATCTAAAACGACACGCAACCCTGAAAATAAACTTAAACCAGCTAAAAAACGTGCATGGGCAACATGTAAGTACAACCCATGAGCTTAAACCCTATCAACATGGTAAATCTAAGTTATGTACATTGAACATCATAGACAAGTAAGAAGGCACTTGCACAAGCGCACAAATGCTTGAACAAGATAACTAGCATACTATCAGTCTACTAGGACTTAAAACGGAAAACACAACGGTGTTAATATATGCATGAAGGACTAGGAGTAACATCAAGCTAACTTCTACCGCTATTAACTCCCAAGTGTCGGAGTAGAAGCGTTACTCGTAACCGCCAATGTCCACAGCCTTCAGAATCGACTTCTCTGACGTCTTAACTTCACTCAGAGAGACTAACTCCTAATAGAGAGGTGAATCATTCACTATGTGAAATGATTCACATCACTACAACGTAGTTGTCAAAATAAGAAAATGAGCACACTTGCACCATCTCTATCGACATTCAATATCCCACTAGCTTGATGATCATAACACTTAACTCAAACAAGGATCGTGAGTGCAGCCCACATAGCTACCAATATAAAGAAATCACGACACTGCACGACCGCACCACCTCTAGCAATGCTCAATACATCACTAATCTGATGGTCAGATCACCCTAATCCAAATGAGGATGATGGATGCAGCCAACGTAATTAATAATGTAATGAGAACAAGTCGCTACGCATGCAATGAAATTGAAAGGGCTATGTGTTTGCAAGACCTCACAATCCTAGAAAGTGAAATCTGTGAAGATGAATGTTAAAAGTGAAATCCATCTCATCTCACGAGTCTTAGAAAGTGATATATGTGAAAGGTTAATTCTAGAGATGTGAATGAATGTTAAAAAAATGATGAAAATTAATATAGTCTTTGAAAGTCATGATAAGATTATCTTCGGATATTGAAAGAAGTAGTTTATAAATTTATGTAACTTACAACGGGCATCTTTCAACATGTCTTGATATGTTGATAGAAACATGTATACATCATTTATGCAAATATATAGTTGTGAAGCTTCGGATCATTTTGAGGATAGTGATTCTAAGAATCTTCAGATGTATGAAAATGTATAAGTTTATGAGTCTTTGGACCGATTCAAAGATAGTGATAAGTTACAACGGCACAAAAGAACATTTAGAATATTGTGGAGGTTAGGAAAGATAATTTCAGATTGTGTTATTACATACATTTTAAAATTTATGGAAGTTAGGAAAAGATACATAAATGACATTGTGCTAGTTTTCAGTTTGTGTATGATGCAATTATTGTATAAAATATAAAGGAGTATATGATATCATAATTGTTGAAATTAGCTTTAACTCGATGCATATGAATTTATATTGAATGGTTCGAATGATGAACATATGAAGAAAATAAATAGACTAATTTGTTTAGATACATAAAAATATAATAACATATGATGATTTTTGAAATGATAAAATATATAATGAGGATTGTGAGAGATGTTGTGAAGATTATGTACATTAGAGTATCGATAATATATCAAATATGATTTGAATCTTAAGGTAGTCTTAAGAGCAATGATGAATCGTAACTATGAAACAAAACATTTGGAATATTATGGATGTTAAAATGAGCATGTTATATTGTATTGAACAGTTATGGATGCATACATTTAGGAATTTTGCAAAGTCAATAGCTCATGACATGATGATGATTTATAGTTTATATAAATTTTTTTTTTCAAGAAACGTAAAAAGGAATATCTTGTTTCACAAGTGTTGAAAATCTCTTAAATCTGAAATATATGGTCATGAACATCACTCGTATAGCTCGATTGATGAGTACACGAAGAAAAGAAGATTGGATTTGTTTTTTCACGTAAATGAGAACATATTAACATGTGATGGCTTTTTATAGAGAATAAAAATAGGATCATGATCTGTCTAATAAGCATGTGATGATGAAGAGAGATTTTTGTATTGGAGAACATTAGTCCATATTTGATCTATATTTGATACGTATTATGTGGTTGGTTTTGTGAAAGTTGGAAAAAAATTGAATGAATTCAAGATGCGAAAGATGTAGTTTGATGATCATCAATTTTGAGCAGATCGATATTAAAATCTCCTATGATTATCGTGGGATAATCCTTAAGTATGTTTTGAATAATGATAGTAAAATTGATCAAAAACTCATCGACATGCATACGAAGATTTGTATACAACTATGATGTGAATTGCACGACGAGTTAGAATGTTGAAATCTGCAGAAATTATTTCCATGTTATGAGTTCTAAAAATATTATGCGCTGAGAGTTGCATTGTGTTTCAATATGTTAGTAGCAAACCTCGACTTGTGTGCGTATGTATATATTGAAAGCGTTCAATGTCTATGAAATGTGGAACAGAAGTAGGATATTGTATAAGTGTCTCACTGGAGCACAAAATATAAAATAGTTGTAAATTATGATCTGCTCGAACATCAAGGTGATGTTTTATTAATGATCTTGTGTTTAAATTGTATGAGCATGTAAGTGGAAGATGAGATATTCATCTGAAGATCATGGATGTGGAATTGCCATGATGATTTTAGTTTCAACCGTTTCATTTCGAGAGTGACATATCTACAATTATATGACGATGCTCGATCTTTGTAATACATGTAAGTGCTTAGGATTTTTCATTCTGGATAATGAAGTGTATGTCAATCCATGTCGATTTATGTGTTTGGGATTGAAAGTTACTTGATGCATGGTCAATCCTTACGATATGTGGATAGTTCGTGCATATGTTTGTTGACCAGGGAATTGTATTCTAGTGAGCTTATGTTCTCTGGTATATTTATTGATTGGAAATTATTTGTGAAATTTTTATAATGGGCGTCCAAGATGAATTGATGTTATCAGAATACAAATGTTTTTGTTTGTTCCTCGTTTGTGTTCCAATCTTTGGATCAAAGAATTGATTCCAAATGATTTGATCATCATTATATGTTGTTGTGGACATGAAAATCCCATCGCTTCCATTTATGAATCCATCTCGTGTGTTATAATTATAACATAATTATATTAACATGGTAACTTTTAGAGATAAAGTATCGTGTAATCCAGCTGTATCTTTTGAATTTATGTATATCTTAAATCTGTTTGATATAATGGAAGAAAATGATCTTTTGAATGAAATAAATATTCGTTCCCATCAGTTATACTAAATATATGTTGATTATGAAGTTTCGTATCTTTGTTAGTGCAAAATAAATGAGATATATCATTTGGTTTAAAATATACGTTTTGATAGGTTGAATTTAAATAATGTAGATCAGAAGATGGTCTTCAACTCTTGTAAACTGACTCCACCCATCGTCTTCAAACATCAGCAATCCATACTGCTAACTCTGTACATTGCACATGTCTCCGAGCCTCGATACATGTCTCACTTTTGATCATTCTACCTTGTGTATCAACTCTAACCGGATCTCAGCAGTAGGTTCTACACCCTTGTCTTCCCGCTCTACAGGAGTGGAATGCAAAAACCCTTACATCTCTTCGTCTGAGAATCTCTAAGGGTTTGTCGATTGCGCTCATGTCTTGAACAAACAGTCAAAAACTGTACTGAGTACTTGTCATCAGGACTTCAAACTCTGACATAATGAGACCCATCGTTCATCATTTTTGTCTCCATTCAAACAGCGGTGATGTATGGTTGGTCCAATATGATAGGATAGGAGACAGGCGACTGTACAAAGAAATGTTGATCAACCTCTACATCTTCAATCTTTACACATATATTTGGACAAGCTCCGTACAACTCACCCTTTTGATTGTTAGCAGCATGGAGTATCCAACCATGGTTCCTCTCGATCGGTCATTGTCCCTTCTCATACACCTCCTTGGGAATGATGTTGATTTTCGACTCGTGATCCACAAGTGCAGGTACCGGTTCAGAAAATCCTCCAAGTCAAACCTGCGTCTCTGTTGTCGCTCGTGCCCAGTGCTTCTGATTGAAATCGATGTCTGTGCTTGAGCTATCCTCCTCAAACTCTTCATCAGCATTCTCAATAACAACAAGACCAGCAACCCATGCTTCATATTTATCATCTCTAAACTAATCAATACCAATAGCATCTACTGTTCCAACCATCTGACTACCTACTTGTTCAGCAAACACCTGCCTCTTTCTCTTCATGATGTCAGTTATCAACTCATGAAACTCTCTCTTTGTGATACCCAGTACCTCACGAAGAGTAAACTCAACTCTAGCATCCAAAATGCGTTGCTCCAGAACAGCATGCAAGTCTGTTGCTGTTTCGATGTCTACAGCTAACTTGTAGGTTGGAGCTCTTCTCTTTTCTTGCGTTGTAAACCTCTTACCTCGTACTCTGTTTGTAGTCGTAGCCTCATGTGACAAATCTTGTACACCTTTCATAGGATCTACTGTAGATGGTGGAGCTATAGAGGTAGAGGGTACATCCTCTGCAGCAGGAAACCTACCAGTTGGTACAGATGGTGATGGTTCTGCTGCTCTCCTCCTCGTAATCCTCCGACGGTCACTGTCGTCTAATACCCCTGCATCTAGGTCGGAAGCATCTCGTCGTCTTTTGTCTTCCACCATGGCATCTTGTTTACTACTCACTTCCAAAAATGCTCGAATAGAAGTTGCATCTATTGGGTCTCTCCATCCAGTAGCTCTCCTAATGCTTTCTGCACCTCTCTTCATTATTTCAACTGAGACCTCAGCAGCTTGCTCAATCATAGCTGGATTAGAGCGCACCTCAACTCTCTCAGTATATACATCAACTTCTACAGAACCCGCAGTTATCGCTGTAGTGTTCGCACCAGTAAGTGCTGGAAGCGAACTTCTCATTCCTCCTCTTCCAAATATGTGTTCAAGTGTTGCCCAGTGGAAAGGTTCCTCCTACGAGTTGAGCACTTGGTGCGACTGATCGTTGGTCTCTCCTCAAAAAATCAGCCATCTCAACTCTCAAATCTCTCAACTGTTGAGTGAGCTCTTCAATCAAGTTATTCTGATTTCGGTTCTCAACAGATCGTTGCTACTGTGTAAGTCCTTTCTGTGCTAGGATATGCACTACAGGCGCTTGGGGGAACCACTACATGTGCTTGAGGAATCACTATAGGTGTCTGAAGTATTATTTGCGATATTATAGGAGGAACTATCGAGAGCTGAGGAGCTACTCTCTGTTTTGGCAAGGTTTCTAGCTGCACTATCATCCTACCAGGACGTTGTCTAGCAAGAGTAGATACTGCTTCCTCCACTCTCCTCCAATCAGATGTAACTCCCTTTTCAGCTCAACGATCAGCTAACATGAAACAAAGTCTGTCTGTTGTGAACTCATCCAGAGCACCTAAGAACAACTCCGTCTTTTTAGCATCCAGCGTCAACCTCTCTAGATCAGAAAGCTGAGAGTACCTCTTCTCAAATTCACGAATCACCTCTTTCAATTCCATGGAACGTCTAGGCTGACGCTCTATCTAGTCCATAAGGGTTCTTCTGATGACTCTTTCATGATCCTCTTCTAGAACTCTTCTCTCAGTGCACGTTTAAACAGAGTCCATCCACCTAGATGTCTCCTCTGTAGAATTCTCACATTCTCTCTAAGTTCAGAGACAACAGTCAACTCAAAGCTCAAAATTACCTCAACTTCAGGTGCTCTGACCAGCTCCATCTCACCCACATACTCCCGCAGGTACCTAGTAAAGTCTCTTTCATCAAATCGCCCACATCGACCGACAATTGCTTGTAAAGTCTTTGTGGATTTCTGCTCAACTCTTCCAATTGCAGGTTGCTGCTGAATCAGGGCAGCCAACGTCTGAAGAATCTGAGATGTGTCTATAGCAGGCTGTGCTGTTGCTGTTGGAACTACCGTAGGTCCTCCTTGAAAGCCAATCCCATCTTGATCAAGACTCTTTTGAACAGGAGCACCTTTAGCAACAGCCACACCTTGTACCGCAACATTGTGATCCATTTTCTCACTTAATCTAATCAATCCTCCAAATCAATCACCCCAATAGCTCTCAGTGAAAGCACCAGATGTCGTGACGAGAGTCTTTCTTGGGAAGGACGGACCTCATGATTGTGATTGATCAGGAGAATGATAAAAAACAAGACAGATTGTTGCAAACGATGAGAACTCAAAATTCTTTCTCTTGCGTCCACCAAATGCAAATCAAACACTCAGATACACACACACAAGCCTTTCAAGAGACTCAATAATCTTTATTTCAGTGTCGATTCTACCATCAAAGTCTTCAATTGTCAAAAATTCATCTCTTTCCTAAGAGGAATGCGCAGAAGATGAGGTACCTTGGAGACCAGGACGTGGAATTCTTAGAAGTCATTTGGGAAGGGCTGCCCATCAACTGGGATGCGTTCTTCCACGCATATGTGCAGGCAGAGCTGGTGTACTTAGGCACCCCAGCAGGAGGACATCTTACTCCATTCTTATGTTATCTGTACGTAGTCAAGGGAATCTAACGGGAGATAAGTTGACGAGATATGGACCAACGGGACAGCACGAGGCAAAGGAGGAGACCTCGGGAGAAGACGACCGAGCAGCAGCAATGACTTCTCCTCCCACACTGATGCCGCAGATAAGACCAGGTACTCATTAGAAGACGCTTCTGATGAGAGAAGACGACTCCAGTGGGTCGGAAGACGCGACATCATCAAGGAAGATGGGTCATAAGAGTGTGCATAGGAAGACCACCTCCTTCCCGATCATTCACTCTGGATCGGAGTCCGACTCACAGGAGGAGTCCTTGAGTACCCGAGCTGCACAGAAGACCGCTTCTGCAACACCAGGGAGTCTTCCGAAGACTCTAGAAGATGAAGGTTGGATGGATACTCCTACTACGATCTGAGGAAGCGTAGTAAAGAGGACCGCTTCTGCCATGGGGAGAGATCTTCCACCTCGGAAGATGAGAAGAGTAGCTTCTTCTCGCGCGTAGAAGCAGAAGACCATAGTGGTGGAAGAGACATCCTTGCCTCGGGAAGACAAGGAAGACATCTCCGATCAGATTGTGGAGATGAACCTGTCTTCCACAGGAAGAAGACTAGAGGAGTTCAGTGCCTTCTTCCACTCGGAGATCCAACCAGCTATGCAGTTGGTGGAGAAGAGAGCGATGGCTCAAGAGAAGCCACTACAGCCTAGATTCGGTCTGCTCACCCTGATGCGGCAGGAAGAAGGTCAGAAGAAGGTAGAAGCGTTGGAAGCCAACCTCCGCACCACGGAGAAGCTCGCAGCGAAGTACAAGACGGAAGCAGCCGCTTCTGCCAAGGAGTTAGCACAGTTGAAGAAGAGCAACAAGAAGTTGCAAGCGCGTTTACAGCAGCGTGACCAAGAGGTTCTGCGAGTGCGGGGTAAGATCACCGCCCTTACAGAGGAGAAGACAAAATGGAAAGCACTGCGGGAAGCCGTAGAAGCGCAGATTGCAGCAGAGAAGACGCAGCGGAAGCTCGTGCGCATGGGATGTTAGCTCAGTCGGTGGAAGCACTTCGAAAGAAGTTTAACTTCACCGCGGGTAGGAAGCTTCTTACCTTAGCTAGAGAATGGGACGACGAGTCTAGGGCGATGTTGGTAGAGTGCAAGAAGAGCATGTTCTGATACTTGGATCGGCAGATAGAGAGAGTGAAGACACTCTATGGTCTTCTCTTGATTCCGCCACCCGCAACTGCATCTTCCCAAGTCCTAGCACCATCGATCGGATCAGACTTGGAGAAGGAGGAGTTCGACCTTGCTGTCCACTTGGTAGTGACAGCGTTGGAAGCCGAGAAGACTCCGAAAGAAGCCCCGGAAGGCAAGGTGTCTTCTGGAAGACAAGAAAAAGAGATGTCTTCCCAGGTATTTTGAGTGGAGGAAGCGACTTCTCCGGACTCCTATGAGGTCACCATGGCTCCTAGTGTCGAACTAGTGCCTCAGGAGAGCGAGGAAGCACAAGTCGACCGAGCTTCCCAGAAGATGCTTCCGTCTTCCGAAGCAGCAGCAGCAGAGCCAACGACGCATGTTGAGGAGGAAGCTACCTCAGTGACACCCGAGGTATTCGCAGGGCTTCCCAGCTTATCAGAAGCCGAGTTAGGAGTTCAGGTAGGAGCAGATCAAATGGAGATTGCATCCGAGCAATTAGAGTAGGCAGGCAGCAAAGCGCAGAAGACAAGTTGACTTGTTCAAACTTAGTAGGGACCAAACATGCTATCTTAAGAGGTGGCAGTTTTAGTGTAATATTAGATAGGTGACCATGTGACAGAGTAGGCAGCGCAAGAGTAGTAAGGTGGATGGCTAATTAGGAAGAGGAACCGCTTGCATGTGGGGTGACAGCCTTCTGACAGTGCCCATCTCTCTCTAGTTGTGGTTGAGGATTGGAGGGGATTCCCTCTGCGCCTCAAGGCAGATGCATAAGTAGGATTGTAGAGTAAGATTTCATACACATTATACACATGAGAGGCGCACTAAGTACATTAGTAATTTTTGGTGTACACTATTATGCGCACACACACTACATCCGATATTAGAGACAGACAAATAGATTGGGATTACATCGGAGGGGTCTGCATGCTCGTTGCCAGTAGTGGTTCGAAGATGTAGATGGATGTAGTGGACAGTTTAGGAGTAGGGAACGGCATCCTCGTGTAGTCTCGCTGGCTAAACTGGTGTGTCGAGGAGTAGGAACAGAAAGTAGAGGGAGTGAGCTTCCCAATACCAATGTGCCTTCTTCTCGGGAAATGGATTGCTGATTTGAGTGCAGAAGCTTTGTCTGTGTCTTCTGGGTGGTGGATTTTCTTGAATTCACTCCCGATTGTGCATGGGAAGCATTCTTCTTGAGTGGTGGTGACTGTCAGCAGTTGTGCAGATTCGCAGCTTGGCTCGTCCAGTGGAGCACTTCGGATCCACGTACGGACGGTCTTATGGATAAGGGATCCCAAAAGACAGAGTAGTCAGAGCAACGAGAGAAGAAGAAAGAAGTCTTCTTCCCACAGCAGAAGACGACATCCTCAAGTAGAAGACTGTATAAATGTACGCACGTTTGTTGTCTTCCTCCCCAAACTATTACAAGCAGGGATGGCTTGTTAGTCAGGATCTGGATTAGAAGCTTGTCGAAATCTTAATTTCTCCTTTTCATCTTGTTTCTCTCTCGTTTGGATTTTCCTTTCTTCCTCATCTTCCCTATCTTCTTACCTTCTTCTAGTGAGCTTCCGAGACTTCTATTGAGCTTCCGTGAAGGTGAATGTCGTTGTAGTGCTGCAGGAAGACCGTTTCTGTAGGCAGAAGCATGGGAAGACTACAGGGGGCATACACCCTGTGATTAATCTAACCCTTTGGAATGAGAGAGAGTAAGGTGTAACAGCCGTTGCTAGTTGACTTTTATGAAGCAGGAGCAGTCTTCTGGAGGTGTGAGAAGCCGAGTTGAACCCCCAAAAGAAGTGACCTGGAAGCAGGAAGCGTCTTCCCAAGCTTCTCTGTAGATAGTTGTGTGATATTTTAGTTAGTAGTTGTTTGTTTAAGACTATGGCACCTTTTGAAGGGTCTGGAAGCCGTGTGGTTTTGTGAGAAGACGGGATTTCTAGACAAAACCCGTGTGGTTGTGTGTTTGAACAGATCTTAGAACTTAGAACAGTGTTACTTGTGCAAATCCTCTGTGGGAACGATATTTTTATACTAAATGGGCAAAAGGAGTAATCCTCTACGACACTACAAAGATGACCGAGCAGCGGCCACGACTCTCCCTCCCACTCTGATGTCGCAGATGAGACCAGGTACTCATCAGAAGCCGCTTCTGGTGAGAGAAGACGACTCCAGTGGGTCAGAAGACGCGACATCACCAAGGAAGATGGGTCCTAAGAGTGTGCCTAGGAAGACCACCTCTTTCCCGATCATTTACTCTTGATCGGAGTCCGACTCTCAGGAGGAGCCACTGAGTACTCGAGCTGCACAAAAGATCGCTTTTGCAACACCAGGGAGTCTTCCGAAGACTTTAGAAGACGAAGGTTGGATGGACACTCCTATTGCGATGCGAAGAAGCGCAGTAAAAAAGACCACTTCTGCCATGGAGAGGGGATCTCCCACCCCGGAAGATGAGCAGAGTAGCTTCTTCTCGCACGCAGAAGCAGAAGGCCACAGCAGCAGAAGAGACATCTTTGCCTCTAGAAGACAAGGAAGACACCTCCGTCCGGATCGTGGGGATGAGTCTATCTTCCGTGGGAAGAAGACTGGAGGAGTTCAGTGCCTTCTTCCTCTCGGAGATCCAACCAGCTATGGAGTTGGTGGAGAAGAGAGCGATGGCTCAAGAGAAGCCACTACAGCCTGGATTCGGTCTACGCACCCTGATGCGGCAGGAAGAAGGTCAGAAGAAGGTAAAAGCGCTGGAAGCCAACCTCCGCACCATGAAGAAGCTCACAGCGAAGTACAAGACGGAAGCAGCCAATCAAGGAGTTAGCGCAGCTGAGGAAGAGCAACCAGGAGTTACAGACGCGTTTACATCAGCATGACCAAGAGGTTCTGCGGGTCAGAGGTAAGATCATCATCCTCGCAGAGGAGAAGACAACGTGGAAGACACTGCGGGAAGCCGCAGAAGCACAGTCTGCAGCCGAGAAGATGCAGCGAGAAGCAACGGAAGCTCGTGCGCAAGGGATGCTAGCTCAGACGGTAGAAGCACTCCGTAAGAAGTTCAACTTCACCGCTGGTAGGAAGCTTCTCACCCTAGCTAGGGAGTGGGACGATGAGTCCAGAGCGAGGTTAGTGGAGTGCAAGGAGGGCATGTTCCTTTACTTGGATTGGCAGGTAGAGGGAGTGAAGAGCTTTACGGTCTTTCCTCGATTCCACCACCAGCAACTGCATCTTCGCAAGCCCCAGGACCATCGATCAGATCAAACTTGGAGAAGGAGGAGTTTGACCTCGCTGTCCACTTGGTAGTGACAGCGTTGGAAGCCGAGAAGACCGTAGAAGAAGCTCCAGAAGACAAGGTGTCATCTGGAAGACATGAAGAAGAGTTATCTTCCCAGGTATTTCGAGTGGAGGAGGTGACTTCTCCGGACCTCTATGAGGTCACCATGGCCCCCAGCGTCGAACTAGTGCCTCAGAAGAGCGAGGAAGCGCAGGTAGACTCAGCTTCCCAGAAGACGCTTCCGTCTTCCGAAGCAACACCAGGCGAGCCCACTACGAATGTTGAGGAGGAAGCCACCTCAATAACACCCGAGGTATTCGCAGGGCTTCCCAGCTTATCAGAAGCCGAGTTAGGAGTTCAGGTAGGAACAGATCAGATGGAGATTGCATCCGAGCAATTAGAGTAAGCAACAAAGCGCAGAAGACAAGTTGACTTGTCCAAACTTAGTAGGAACCGAACATGTTATCTTAGGAGGTGACAGTTTCAGTGTAATATTAGATAGGTGACCATGTGGCAGAGTAGGCAGCGCATGAGTAGCAAGGTAGATGGCTAAACAGGAAGGGAACCGCTTGCATGTGAGGTGGCATCCTTCTGACAACGCCCATCTCTCCCTGGTTGTAGTCGAGGATTGGAGAGGAACTCTCCCTGCGCCTCAAGGTGGTAGTATAAGTTAGAATGCAGAGTAGGATTTCATGCGCATTGTACACACACTATTATGCGCACTAAATACGTTAGACTCACTGTGAACACAGTGTATACACACTACACCCGATGTTAGAGACATACAAATAGATTGGGATTACACCGGAGGGGTCTACATGCTCGTTGTCAGCAGTGGTTCGAAGATGTAGATGGAGGTAGTGGACAGTTTAGAGCAGGGAACGGCATCCTCGTGTAGTCCTGTTACTAAGCTGGTGTGCCGAGTAGTAGGAGCAGGACGTAAAGAGAGTGAGCTTCCCAACACCAATGTGTCTTCTTCTCGAGGAATGGATTTTGGATTTGAGTGCAGAAGCTTTGTCTGTGTCTTCTGGGTTGTGGGTTTCCTCGAATTCACACCCAATTGTGCATGGGAAGCCTTCTCTTTGAGTGGTGGTGATTGTTAGAAGCTGTGCATAGTCGAAGCTTGTCTCATCCAGTGGAGCACTTAGGATCCACGTACGGACGGTCCTATGGGTAAGCGATCCCAGAAGATGGAGTTGTCGAAGCAACGACAAAAGAAGAAAGAAGTCTTCTTTCCATAGCAGAAGACGACATCCTCAAGTAGAAGATTGTGTAACTGTAAGCGACTTTGTTGTCTTCCTTCCCAAATTACTACAAGCAGGGATGGCTTGTTAGTCAGGATCCGGACTAGAAGCCTGTCGGAGTCTTAATTTCTCATTCTTATCTTGTTTTCTCTTGTTTGGATTTTCTCTTCTTCCCCATCTTCCTCATCTTCCTATCTTCTTCTAGTGAGCTTCCGAGACTTCTATTGAGCTTTCGTGAAGGTGAATGTCGTTGTAGTGCTGCAGGAAGACCGTTTCTGTAGGCAGAAGCCTGGGAAGGCTTAAGGGGGCATACACCTTGTGATTAATCTAACCCGTTGAGACTTGGAAGAGCAATGTGTGACAGACGTCGTTAGTTCGACTTCTACAAAGCAGGAGCAGTCTTCTGGAGGTGTGAGAAGCCGAGAATTGCTTCGGGAAGACTGTGTTGAGGACTGGAAGCAGGATGCATCTTCCCGAGCTTCCCTGTAGATAAGTGTGTGATATTTTAGGTGGTAGTTGTTTGTTTAGGTCCAGAGCACCTTCTGAAGGGTCTGGAAGCCGTGTGGTTTTGTGAGAAGACAGGATTTCTAGATAAAACCCGTGTGTTTATGTGTTTGAACAGATCTTAGAACTTAGAGCAGCGATACTTGTGCAAATCCTCTGTGGGAATGATATCTTGTATATTAAATGGGCAAAAAGAGAAATCCTGTGTCACTACATCATGCACTATCAAGTCAAAATCAACTCTTTTCTTCATGTACATCGTCAAAGTTATTGCTTTGTTCGAGAAAGACAAGACAAACCTACAATAATATCCAACCATGCCAAAATCTACCTCAACTTTGTCAAGTTGATCGGAAATGAAAGATCCACAATCTTCTTTACTTTCTCAAGATCTACCGCAATCTCATTCTTGGATATGATGTGTCTCAACAGTTGACCTTCTTCACAGCCAAAGATGCACTTTTCCGGATTTAGAGAAGAGTTGGCTTGCTCCAACCGCTGCAAAACTGTGATCACATCATCAAAGTGGTCCTCCTTTCTTCCATACATGCAAAAATCATCAATAAAATCATGGACAAACTTCCCTATGAATAGTTCAAACACCTTGTTCATGAATCTCTGAAACATGGCCGGAGCATTACACAGTCCGAATGACATCATCCGAAATGCAAATGTTCTCAAGGAGTAATGAAAATAGTCACCTGCTGGTACTCTTGTGCTATCTTGATCTAGTTATACCTATTATAATCATCACCAAATATGTACCACTCATGACCGACAACTTCCTCCAGAATCTCATCTATAAATAGTAAATGATAATAATTCTTCTTGATAACTGCATTCAGCTTCTTATAGGTCTATGCACATTCGCAGCTTACCATTCTTCTTCTTGACAATCACAATGCGTGCAATCCATTCTGAGTTCTCCACCTCGTAGATGAAACTTGCCTCCTTCAACTTGTCTATCTCCTCCTTGACCATCATTGACCCTTCTCTGCTTCTGTCGAAATGATCTTGCGTTCTCCTCCAGTTTGATTCGATGAGTCTCTAGAGTCGCCTCTTTCAAATCCTTGTAACTGAAAGCAAACACATGGATATATTTCTGAAATATATTTAGGAATCTATTTTTCTCATCTTGAGTGACATTGATACCAAACTTCAGGGTAGAGAGTCTTCTCACAATCTCTGCCTCACTCAACTCTTCTTTGTCAAGATCTTTCTCCACTGCTGGTTGAGGCAACAAGTCAATCGCACTAAGCTGATATAATGATTCCTCTCGATCAAATCCTTCGTCATCAGACGAGGATTCTTGATCGTAAGAATCTCCCCTTTCTACTTCTGAGACACTTTGATCATCCTCCGTATCATATTTGTGGTGTCCACAATTTGCAGGATTGGAGATTTTTCAAAAATTTTGAAGTTAATAACGTGTCTATGTAATTGAAGTAACCTTATTACTTAACATTGCACCTTACTTAGAGGGAAGATGATCTTAAGGACTTTTGTAAAGAGAAGTCGACTTCTTCCGAAGTCGGAGGACGGACGTCTTCTGAACTGCGTCTTCTAGAAGACAGAAGACGGAAGCCGGAAGACGAACATCTTCTGAGAAGATAGTGACTGCGATTGCATGGGTACCAACCACGCACCACCGAGACAAGGGGTAGGTGTACCTATCAAGTAGTCACCATAGTGATAGATAATTCGGGTAACCCAAGGCATTACCTAAATCGTGCAGCGAAGACACGGCCTGAGAGCGCATTAGCACAGAATTACTTGCTGCTTCTCACATCACAGATTGACTGCGCATTGAGGATCGATTTGAACCTTGAGGAATCGAAGTAACATTGGAAGCGAGAGGAGTAGAGATTGGAAGCAAAAGGGATCGAATTGGAGCAAGAGAGAGAGCGAGGCCGTTTTTGTCAGCTAAGAAGCACATTCGAACTGAAAGAGTAAGGAATCCCTGAGGATTTCGAAGAGCAGAAATCAAGGATCGATTAGGAATCAGGAGAGAAGCTTCATACACACCCTCCATAGTACATATGTGGGTCATTAATCGCCACTATTAGATGAAAAATCTAAAATTTAATGTATTACTTAGTCCTTCTCGACGGAAGGGTTAGGTAATACATCAGTCCTATGCATATTTGTCTCCATGAGGTGAATAGTGCACGCATTCATATTAAATAGTGTCGAACTTTTAAGTAGTTGTTCTTGCATCATTTGGAGTCTTTCTCTGAAAGACTCCAAATGATTTAGGGGAATGCTAGGAGAGAGTAAAATAATACTTCCATAGGTGAAACGTGACTGTTGTAAATGCACATTGTATCTGCATCTGCACATATAGTGAATCATTTCACTGCAGGCCACGAGCACTATACAGGTGAAGCAACATCTGCTGTCTGTGTTGAGATGGAAGGACAATGATAGACTGGTGTCGTTCCATCTGTTAGTTAATAGTTGTCTGCACACTTTCGTTGGCATGGTGGAGTATTGCATGAAGGACAAGGGTGAGCTACACCACCAATCCTCCATGAAAAACATCACGGATGCCATGATGCAAGACGGGGAAGAGTTGTTCACGCTCTTTGGTGCTGCAGATATGAAAAACAAGGTGGAGCTGAATCACAAGAATATCCTCCAGCAAGCGTTGCAATTTAACAAGTACCGTAGTGCGCATCCGTTAGATACAACTCTTAGAACTTGTTTGAGGTCCATGATACGATCTGGTAAGTATAGTTCGTCTTGCATATGACTTATGCCTTGTGGCATACAGAAAGCACGTTCTGACTCGCTGTGGAAAGCTATAATCCGTTATGAGACTGTAACCATTGCAGACATAGATAATGTTTTCTTCGCGCAGTCACGAGCACGTTACTTCATCGTCGAACAGCCGAATGATGACATTCTATAGGAGGAAGAGTATATACTTACAGCTTCTCTTGCTATTCGCAACAGAACAATACCAAATTTCCATGAAGTGGACGCGCTTCCAGAGTACATGTCTGTTTGCAGTGCGTTGGAAAGGAACATGGGGTGCAGTAGAGCCTTTGAAGATAAGTATTTCACTATTTGTCTCCAACTGTGTCTCTTGTAGCGTCTTCTCTCTTATCTTCGTTCTAATCTTTCGCTTCATGTTGTCTGTCTGCAGATACCACTATCGAGAGGGTGTCCACTCCAATTCTGACGTAGGTCCATCCCCAGCATCTCGTATTACCATCACCGAACTATGTGTTTGACCTGTACAGTAACCGTGCTACTTGGACACATTACTGTTGGCGGTGGTGTTAACGTCAGAGTAGTACAGGCGGTGCAATTTGCTATTGCTTTTGATTGTCGACAATTATACAAAAATGTAGATATGTGTTGGTACAGAAGCATCCTTTGCTGTGTCTAGTACACAACCATATGAGACTACAAACCTTGTGTTACTTTCTTTTCAGAACGAAATAAAGTTATGGGCTCGCCGAAGCCTTTTTCCTGTACACAACTTTTCTTCTTGTGGCTTTCGTTACGAAGCATTTCCTTCATGAAGAAGAAATAATCATCACCCAAAAGGAATGAACCGGATTTGCGTTCGGACGAAAGAGAAAAAGACTACGGAGAGAATGAGATGGACTATAAAGCTGTGAAGAAAACACGAGGTGGAGTATTAAACTGTAAAAAAATGTTAAGAAAAACACGGCCAGGAAAATATATGAAAAAGAGGACTATCGTATGCTTCTGGAAAGCGAGAAGGAGAAAATAGAGACAGCGGAACCAACAATCCAAACTGTACATCAGGTGAATATCCGTGACAAGATGAGTCAATATGCATGCAAGATGAACTTCTAGGAACTTTTGCTTGCTTGCTGTTATAAGGAAAATGTATAAATGTTAACCAACAATTTTATACTAAGTTTTGTCTACAAAATTATTAAAAAATTATCTGTTATTCCAATCTGAGATGAGAAAAGAGCCAGACATAAACCATAAGAAGAGCATGGACCTCGCAAGGACAGACCTGCTCCCCAGGGTACATATGCGAATCACTGATCACCACTACTAAGTGAAAAATCTAAAGTTTAATTTATTACCTAACCCTTTCTAACCAGATGGTTAGGTAATAGATTAATCTTGTGATTATTCACCTCCTCTATCTTTCATGGAGGAGTGAATATCCATCAAGTTTTCCAGCTAACGAAATTGACTTGATAGATAGACTGTTTGTGTTCTTTTTCTAGTAAAATATATTGGACACTCATGAAGAGAAATATAAAATCTATTCCCACTTGCCTGCTAGGAAAAGACTGACAAGGATATGGTCTTCTAGAGTTATAATTTTGTCAATATGGGAAAACATGACTTTGCTCTGAAAATAATTGTCCAGATGGGTTTTTCAAGATGGAACAGATGAAGATAAAAATAAAATTCTAGAAAATCTGAGCAGATGTTTCATTTCTTAAATAAAATACATGCTGAGTTTAAGGTAATACATCTCACGCATGTATACATAAATGGAATGTTTTGGTACCACACACTATATGATACCAATTATAAATCAATGCTACCTTAATCATAGTTCAGTTCGTTCATTTGCCATGATGAAATAATTTCCATTTGTCAGTGTAAAAAACAAGACTAGCAACCTTGTTTTGGACAGATAATAACCCATTCGTACACTCATGATGGACAAAACGACACAAAGGCGCCCAGTTGCACATATCAAGATCTCCTCCTGTACAATTGACTGTAACAGACATCTCGAAGAGTTTAGGAGATGATACTCTATGCGTGTTCGGAAGAGGTTCTATGACAGTAGCACGTCTAGCTCTGGCAGCTCGACGCAGTAACATGACTCGCCTGGTGTTTACAGCGAAAGCGGAAAACTCTAGGGTCCACATCGTCACAAATACAATGGACACAATTCAAACGATACACAATGCTGACAATGGGCTTCAGGAGATGACGATCATGGGAAGACTGTATGAACTTCAGATAACAGAAAACATACGACTTTGAGTCTCGGAGCACCAACCAACTTCCTTCGGACTGAATGTAATGAAATGGTCTGGCGAGTGCTTGAAGACAACAAGTTTTCATAGAGAAGGAAATGCAGATGAAAACGAAGTCTAAGGATGAGATAAGAAATTCCGGTGGAACTGTAGAGAAGTGAAAATCTAGGTAGATATATCCTCGAAGTGTATATAGTTCTATGTCTGCAAAAGAGAGACAGGTTCCAGAATAAAGTGGGTATGGCGGTATACTCTGAGGTCTCTGAAACCGATCAAATGTACAAGGGTCTTCATGAGTGCAAACTGCTTCAAAATGATGGAAAGCAAAGGTCTCGTGTACTATGACATCGTTGGTACAGATAGTGTCAGATGCGGGAGAAGAAAGAACAATTATGTGCTCACTAGAGCTAGATTCAGCTGGGACGGAACAACAAGACGAGGTCACAAATACCGATTCCAAATGATCGTTGTCGGATGAGTCATTATTTTCTATTTCTACAAGTATGTTCAAAGAAAGTCCAATAGGCTTCTGGTCGTCCGACATGTTTTTCATTCTTTTCATATGAACAGAACGAACACGGTTGAATACTTAGCTTATGGATATGTCGTTCGATAATGTGCAAAAAGACGTCGAACAATCCAGAACCCGCTGGCGTCTTGATCGCCAACCCATCTGCTCTCGTCATCGCTCGCTCTGCTCCTAATCGGAGGTCTGCTCGGGGCTGGCAAACCTCATCCCGCCTTGGTCACCGGTCCATGTGCTTCGAATATATTTCCTACACAGAAGAAAACGATATGCATTACATGCTGCTGTCGCTGGGCATGAGAAAGGAAACTCACCGTTCGGTTTAAGATGCGATCAGAATTGCGCAGCCGATCCGCGTGACTGCTATCGACCGGTCCATCGTTTCTCTCATGCTCGCTTGCCTTTCTGTAGCATGCTTCCATTGGACACAATCATAAATGTTAAACATTGACAGATGACTGCTCCTTGTGATGACTTAATCGACTGCCAGCGTCAAAAAAGACGTCTTGCCTCGCGTGCTATCTCTTTCCTGAGCTTCCTTCCGTCCCCTAGTATGCAATGCACATCAATCGCGAGAGGCAGGCGGTGAGTAAGATTGAGTCATCGATTCTGTCTCTTCGTTTCTGTCGAGTCTCATTTCGTCCTTCACACGAAGAAAGAAATGACAAGAGGTGTGTCAGACGCCTCGTGCTCCACAAGAATCGAGCCACAATCGATTTTTACCATGACTCCATTCCGTCCTATGGTTTCTGTCTGGTCCCATATCGTGCTTCACAGCGAGGGCTCGTGCTCCTAGGAAATCGTGTGAGGAGCCTTGCAGTGATTGTAAAGAAATGACAGCAGATGGTCGACGCGAGAGGACTGCTGGTCCCGATGAATCCAATGAAGAGCGCCGCAGCGATTGAAAACAACGTGCGGGTAACGAGCCCGCCTGATAGCCGGCGGACGGATATAAATTTGAAACAAGGGGTTGCTTACATCTTGACACAAGAGCCTAAAGTCTAGAGGCAAGTGGCTGCAGATCCGTTCCCATCCCGCCTCCGTCACTTGCGTCGGACGGAATAGCTCCCGTGACTTGCGTCGGATGGAACAGCCTAACGCCGTCCGACAAAAGTGACAGAAACAACGGAAATTCGTCCGCTTCCCCTGTCTTTTATGAACTCGGACGGTACTTCCAAGTTGACGAAAATAAATTGAGACAGCCACGACATATTACGCTCCCTTATTTTATGCAGTTCCTTATGCCTCGGATTTTCAATTTTAACGTCCTGCCAGCCGTGCTAACCCCTTGCTAAAAGGCCTGGTATTTCACTCCCTTACTATTCCGCACCTTACATTGTTGTCTTCTTCCTCGTTGTTGTACAAGGCCGTGGGGCAGGATACTGGCCACAATTTGGTCTGGAGTGTTGACATTCCTTACTATATATATATAGGCAACAAGGGATCACTTAAATCTCTTTTCTCTTGTCTGCTATATAGCATGTTTGCAGAAAAAGAAAAAAGAAGTAGAAGTCTATAACCTGTTTGTTCTTAAACCAGCCGTTACACTTCCTCTTACACAAAAGTGTGGCAGCGGTGCATATATATTCAACATCTCCCATCTTCAGATGGAGGAAGCAAATATATAATTAATATTTTCCGTGAAAAAAAGTTTGGTAATAAATTAATATGTTGATTAAGTATACTTCTTTTGTTACCATATAGACTTAATAGTAGTTTTTGTAGTGTATGGTCTATGCTTCTTTTATGGGTTATATTTGGATTTTCACGTATCTCCAGTTCTGGCTATCACTTAGCATTTAGAGATAAATTTAATTGTTCCTATTAGCTTGGTATAGAATTCTCACAATAATTATATAATTATATATATATATATCTCTTTTCCAATCACAGCAAGCGAGCTAAAATCCTCTCAAGTTGATCGTGCATGCATATATTCTTATAAGCAACGCTTTCACATGAAACTTATTCCAAAATACAAAACAGACTTGTAAGTTGAATTTCTTAGTGATTTTCACCAGAGGAGCGATGAGTTCTGCTATCCCCATAAAATACGAATTCTGACTTCTCTTTCATCTGGAAAGATGTCAGTCAGTTGACCTGCATGCATGCTAGCCTTCTGCTTCAACCAGAAACTGGAGAAAAGGCTGAGATAATGGAGGAAAAGAATAGAAAATGAACTGGCAAGAGAGAAGAACCTGAGCACTGAAACTTATTCTAGAATAAAATAGCCTTAATACTACTTCTTTTTAGTTTTGGAAAGAAAAGAATTCCTTTTATGCAGCTGCAACTAGAGAGACTGTCATGCATTTTCTGTGCAATGACTGTACTATCATCGTACCTACCCACCACACCTTTTTACTGCCTCACAGCTTTTCTGCAATGGTATAGTACTCGTGAGAAGGACAAGTTGCACTGCAGTCGTTGAAGTAACTTTGGACTTACCATTCTCGACATGACAAAATGACTGAATTTACAAATCTATTAGGGTATGATCAAGCAAATTTCGGTGATGATACGCTAAGTGTTCTAACCCGTATAGGTGACCCTATCTTTTATGTATGGTTGTTATACTGATACTATGGTCAATAATGACAGTGAAAAATCCGTTGAAGACTGTCGATGACCAACATAGTAACTGACACTGGTTACAGAAAACAAACTTGACCAGATATTGACAGCTACAGTACGAAAGGAAGTCGTTTCCCGACTTCCACCGGGAGCCTTGGTTGCAGTAGACCAGACTTCAGGTTTTTTTTCACGAAATCATTTAAACTCACTATTTTATACGATGATGACGGCATTTCCTTCGTATGATGTTGGGTAAGAAGGGATTGGAATTCATCATGACAATGGCGATGACATCAGTTACGGGAGCAGGAAGCTACTTATGTAGAAAGAAGATATTTGTCCGGAGTACATATCTGCTATCCTAGTGACTACGGCAACAGTAGCAGATAACACTTATACAGTAGTGTTAAAGAAAAACAGGAGTTTCAGCATGACAAAATGCAATATCATTTGAATGTGAGACGTGCATGTTAATATTTGATTATGTATCTACATGGGAAATTTAGTTTAATGTGTATGTATAATAGATTATCAGCTCATGATATCGCTTACTTGTCTTGTGCATTGTCTTCACATCACTCTAAACTTGCTGCTAGTCAAAGGTGAGTCAAGTAATGTAATCTTAAGACGGGTGAAGTAAAGTTCGAAACGTATTAGAGGTGCGCTCCAGTAAATTTCTGTGTTTAGCTGCTCTAGTGGTATCTTCGCCATACGAACACAAGTACCGTAGACACAAGGTGGAGTCAATTAAAATTTCTGGATGAATCTTGGATTCTTGGCCAAAGAATTATGTGGATTCCAGATTCAAAAGCATGATCGATACGAGTCCGTGGCGCTGATGATGGTGAAAATGATGGTGCCTTCTTGACATGACACACTACACAGTGGGGAAGGTGGAGCGTGTATCCCTGTCCACGTAGAGAGCAAGTCTACGTGTATTTCATTTCGAAATTCAAATTGCACAGCTCTGGACGCGTGTCTACTTGAAGAGGAAGAGTCCATTCGGACAAGTAACAAAACCATTCATTCAGAACGAAGATACGATTAACCCTTTTCCTTCCAAAGTTGTATTTGATTGTTTCTTGGTGCGTTCTCTTGGAACGATGAATCCTCTGGTCTGGTCGGTCGCTGTTCTCCGTGGACGTAACTTGTAATTGTCAGTCTGAGGTAGAGAGAAAAGATATGCGGAAAGGATGGGGAAGAGAGGAGACAGGAGTCAGGTAGAAGTTTTGCAGGTCGGTGAGGCTTTTTTTTAGGCTAACATCGAATAAACGTTTTCCGTTTTCTGTTCCGAGTGAAATGAAATTGATTTTCCAAATCTGGCACACTTTGGAGCGCCAACTCACGCCTGGATGATGAGGATGTTGACATCGATCGATCGATCGAGCTATCAGTGGGGTTATGGGGAAGACTTTTGGTAGGCGGGGTCAGTGAAAACTGCGCAGCGCAGGGTACGTTACCTGGTCTGGGCTCTGCTCTGTTGTTTGGGTGGCCTGAATCTCCAGGCCTGTCAAAGAATCGCGGGCCCTCGGAATCCGTCTCCGTTCTCCGCAGTTGACTGCGTGCATGGTGAATTCTTCAGAGCATGGGAGGGTGATAGAGCGAATGATTGGTTGAAAGATTATACTTAGGAGAAGATCACCTAGAGATGAAGAGAAGGAAGTACTTCTTCACCCAATTCGTTTCCCCGTGTTGCAATATTTTACGCTTCAACCGCAGCCCATGTGGGCGTGCTCCTGCTGCGTCTGTTGTCCTTTGAATTCCCGTCAGGAGGAACAGCAGCCTGTGGATCCTTGACCTGCAGCTTGTTAAACTTCGGTCATGTCTGAGGTCGCCACTGTTGCTTCCCACTTGAGATTAAAATTGTGTACATTCTTCGTTTTGCACTCGCTCTGTGGCGTTCGTCCACCTGTTCTCCTCCTTGTGCGTATCCATTTCCTGTCTCCTCTTTCCTGCCGGTTCAGTGTGAGGATCGGCGCTGTCATCGGTTTTCCCGGAGTTTGACATCTGACAATCCTCAAAGCCCCACGAAAGCTGGAAAACCCTCTCCGGCCGAAGGATGTCAACGAACGATGAACTATCGGAGGAAAAATTGGTCAATGGCGATAAGCGAGTGCGGTTGTCTCCTGCTCTTGTTGTAGGCCACTACTGTCATGATAGGATTACGCTTCCCGGAGGAGCCCGAGTTGATGCTCTGGGGGGTTCTGTTTCGTACATTACGAACGTGTTTGAAGCCTTGGGTGTGAAGGCGGAAGTTGTCTCTAAAGTGGGACCGGATTTTGTTTACAGTCCGGAATTGATGTATCCTCCGCTCGTCGTAGAGAGCCAATGCACCACCGAATTTTTTGCAGATTTCACAGCTGGAGAAGAAAGGTTACTTAGATTAGGACATGTTTGTGAGCCCATTTTTCCCAAGGACATTCTTTCAGAAACGAAGTATGACATAGGTTTAGCTGTTGGAATTGCGGGAGAGATTCTTCCTGAGACCCTTGAGCGCATGATTGATACTTCTAGGACAGTGGTGGTTGATGTACAAGCTTTAATTCGGACCTTTGATCCTGTAACACGTCTTGTTACTCTTCGTCGACTGGAGGAAACTCCTTTCTACAACCTTTTGCATCGCATTTCGTTTATTAAAGCGGCCAGGAATGAAGCCTCTTACATCGATCTGGAGAGGGTTAGGAAGCTCACGTGTGTGATCGTCACGGAAGGGGCGAATGGAAGTAAAGTTTACGGAAAGGAAACCGAGTTGAAAATTCCTCCCTTCGTTGCGGCGGATGTGGATCCGACCGGAGCAGGCGACAGTTTCTTGGCTGGTTTCTCTGCTGGTCTTTATCAAGGGCTTTCAGTTTATCAGGCTGCCCTCATGGGCAATTACTTTGGGGCTCTTGCAGTGGAGCAAGTTGGAGTCCCTCATTTCACACCAGAGCAGTTGCAGGTGCGTCTGGAGATGCATGCGTGTTTTCCTACTTATTTCTGTTCAAGACAAGCACTGCAGTCAATAACACCGCACTATAACACCGCACTGGATGCATAGCAAGATATTGTTCTGTGGCAATGGTCACCAGTGGTCCTCTTACTTCGCGGAGTTTGTGAAGAGAAAAAGATGGTAGCGAGACACGGGAAAGAACATTTCTACTAGTCAGGACTGATTCGAAGTTTCTCCAAAAGTACCGCCTGCGTTTAGAAGCAAGAACACAGTACGTATTTGTGGCTACGCATAGTTTCAGTTGTCGTGCGTGAGCGTCAGAGTATGACATCGTTTCCGCGTTTAAAACCTGGCAGAGTTGGCCCCTAGGCACCAACAACCCTGTCAAAGAGAAACTGCTACGGGGTAAAGATCGGACAAAATGCCTTACAGCTTGTGCTTGAGGCCTTTTCTCTCAGTTGCTCGCATGGATTTCGTATCCACCGAAGCTGTCACACAGCATTAAAGAGGCTCTTTTCTCACGGTGGGGAGTAACGCCCCTTGTTTCGTCACATTGTCTTATGGCCCTTTATTCGGGGCTACTGTGAGGACTAACCGTACTGTGGAGAGGTCTGAACGAACGTCATAAGGTGTAGTCTCAGTTCTAGCGTCTTTCGGCGAGTAATGTTAATTGCAACATAGACTGACAGAATTTGCTTGATCACAGAGATTGCAGGATATCCGCCGGTCAACTATGGGAGACATTGTTTGTAACAAACGTAGTGCGGGTGATCCAGTATTCACTCTACCCGTCCAAAATGGTCGACATACGAGAAAGATTAAAACGCAGAAGCCGCAAACTATGTGAAGCTGTGCATTATGAGCATGAAACTCGATGTAGAACCTCTGCGTGGCTTTTAACCTTAGCTTGCTGATCTATGCAACATTGTAGATGTTTTGAACGTTGTACATAGATTCAGCAGGACACTTCCAAACTCTGTGCAAGGTTGGGGTGATCCAGATGGGGTTAGCAATGACCTGGAATCCGGATCAATTACCGGAGAATGACGTTGATAACAGATTGTGCATATAACTTGCTGTTTCTTCAGAGGTTGTATCATATGTGGCAGCAGTTCTGAAGAGTCAAAGTTCTGGGTTCCTGTATGTCGTCCAACCATGTTCATGCAAGTCACCAGCAGGTGAGAGGAAACCAATCAAAACTTGATTATTCTCTGCACACAGTCTGGTTGTTATGCATGTCCTCTTTGAATATCAGGAATTTGGCCGGGGGAAATTTAGGTGGAGTGTTTCCTACAGAAGCACAAACTAGATTACAGATTAGAAAGTGACCCCTAGGACATGGCTCACTTCTTCAAATTGAGTTCGCTCTTTATACCTAATGTAAATATTGAAAATAGGATAGATTCTCTGGAGTGACCTGCGGAGGATGATTTGTTGGCTTCCGTTCCGCATAAACGACCAACATGGAAGAGATATGACGGCATTGGATCTCGCTTCTCGTTTGGAGCTTTGCGGACATTATGTTTTCAGTCCATACGGTGCTTTAGCATGAAAACTACGGTTGGTACTCTTGCTTCTGGCAGTCAGTACTTTGCCTGCCTTGTTAACACTGAGATATTCAGCTTCACCAGTCTTTGGTACAAAATCTCTGCAAGCAGACGACGATAGGCGTGTGATGATTGATTGTGCGGTCATGGAAGAAGGGAAATTGAACACTTGAAACATTATGGGCTTACGTCCGATTTGCGATGATGGATGACATCGACAGAACAAAAGCCAACGCAACGCCTTGCCGTTTATATGGTTGCCGGGCAATCTGTCCCTGCCATCCAGCCATAACCCTCGAGACGCCCTGGACCAATTCTGAACAAGCACCAAGCTAACAGACTTGGGTTCATTCCTCGTAAGTTTGTAGCTATCGCTGTTGTACCTTGACATGTGTGATCAGTGTATTTCACAGAGGCATCTCCTTACAACTGATGCCCGACCGGTTCCTGGCTTCGCTAGGGCTGTATTCGACTGTTCGCACGGCTGAAATTCACTGTTGAGTTGCTCTAGAAGCATACCACCCGAGTCGGGAGCTGTCAGTAGGCAGTCACGAATGTAGAAGTTATCGACTTGTTGCGAACCTGTTCCTTGAAACCAACTTGTGCTATAAGGAATGTGAGCAGCACGTCACCTCGCTAGTGGAAGAATGTGAACTGAAGGTGATGGTAATTACAGCCTGGAAAAGATGGCGTAAACACCATATGTGAAGAAACGATTTGATTCTGAACGCTAAAGGGCGATAATAAGAAGATACGGGTTTTGAAACACGAGGATCCTCGCCACTCGGAATGCCAGCTTAAGTGAGAGAAGGAATAATCACGAATAGATGGTTAGAGAAATGAAAGACCTATCAGCTGTGAAGTTAACCTGAGCAAGATATATACGAATTACCGCAACATCTGTATGAGAATGGCAATGCTACAGTGAAGAAATGAAGCACGAGGATGAAATGGAAAAGAGAACTGCTTGATGTACACACTTCCATAACTGCTACGGTGGAACTCGTTATAATCACACCCTCTGTTTCCGTGTTTTGTGTCACGATTATAGATGTAAAACTCAGAAAACATGATTATAATTATGTGATGATATTTTAAAATGTGATTATATACTTTAATGTCCTCGAAGGTTCTAAAGATTAGGGTTTGACCAAAATTCAACATAAGTTTCCAATTTTAGTTTTTGGAATTTCATGAAAATGGTAAACAAAGATCTACAAGTATAGTACTAAGAGCATTAGAAATCATTGGACATAATGTTTTCAGCAATATAAATGCAGTCTTTTTGATGGATGTATTTCATGTGGACGGTTGGAAGTTATAACGAAAAAGCTCACACAACGATAACAGGAATACGATCATATACATTGTTACACAACATACATCGCTGTCAGAGGTACACCACACATAACACATGTACGACGTCATACACATACACAAGTGTATCACAATGATAAACGGTATGTACTCACTCCATCATGTCAACGGGCATTAAACAATCACTAAAGTCGAGTCAAATCCACTCTGTGCTCGCAGAGACTCCAGACTGCACTCACCAGGACTATCCATCATAGCTAGGAGCTTGAAGGCTCAACTTGAAGAACTAAGGCCTCCAAGCCTACCTGCGAAGTATACCCCTAGTGGGTCATCCCCAGAACTCGTCTTAACGACACTATCGGGATTAGTCACTCCGCACTTGGTCAACCTAGCCGAGGTGCTAAATTGACGTGACAGTTGTCGTGCGCATACACATCACTATACAACATATATTGATGTCAGAGATACACCACACATACACATAACACATGGACGATGTCATACACATACACAAGAGTATCACAATCGCCCTCCTAACTGACGGTTAGGTCCCTCTAACTCCATATAGCCTCATATCCCAAATATGTGGTATACACCTTCTTGGGTGCAAGGATCAAGAGGCCGGGTGTTACATCGTCCCATTGTTAGTCGTCTGTCTGTAATCCATACCATGCAAAGATCTAATGGCTATCCGTGCTATATACATCGAGGACAAACACAACGTCCAATAAGAATGACATTGAGAGATGGAGTCAAACATGACATGTGTCAACCTCTCGAACAATTATCACACATCAACATACGAGCTGCTCCACCAGCAGATCTACACAACATACACCTCAAGCCTGCGCGTACAACTGCTAGGCTTGAGTCAATGGTATCATCGATGGGAAGATGACATGGCGTGCAATTACGCACATGGTCCTTCCA
Organism: Asterella californica; assembly: GCA_036924285.1. NCBI lineage: Eukaryota > Viridiplantae > Streptophyta > Marchantiopsida > Marchantiales > Aytoniaceae > Asterella > Asterella californica. Next base: position 23,479,491 of record JAYKYS010000006.1, on the reverse strand, counting down.
AACAACACAATCACGGTCCTCTAACATGAGTACTCCAGAAGGTAACACCTCACGCACTCGTAAAATAGTGCACCTTGCGGTCACATCCAACGTCGTCGGTGCATTTTGCTGTAGATAGATATAATCACCAAGATGAAACCTGCGAATCGATTATCGATAACCTCCTCCTCGAATAGTCGCATATCGCAACATGTCTCTATACTGAGCAATCGTTAGGTTCTCAAAAGCCATGGGCATAACTCTCCGAAATGTCTCTGCTCGTTGAGAACATGCTCTCACCCACATATCCGGATCATCAAGGTTCAGCACCTCAGCAGAATCACGACGAAGGGCCGAAGGTAGATATGGATCTCGACCATACAGTAGAAAATACGGTGAGAAGGAAACCAAAGACGCTTGTCGGCTGAAACGGTAGCCCATAGCCAACCATGATAACTGCACATCTCAGTCTCCCAAGTGGTCTTTCTGCAAGCCATACTTGCGCAATCCTCTCTTCACCGTCTGAATCATTCGCCAAACCATTCGCCTCAGGATGAGTCCGAGATGTAGTACGATGATCAGTCATCGTCTTATCACACAACGGCTGAAACTCACCAAGCAACTCTGTACCTTGGTCTGTCAGCACTTCAGCTGATGCTCCAAAATGACTCAGCACTCGATCTAAGAACGCATGCGTCGTCCCTTCACTCGCCTTGTCCAGGAATGCCACCAACTCAATCGACTTGGAGAAGTGCTCCACCATCATCAACACATACCGGTGGTGATGTACGGTCAACGGTAAGGGTCTCGTAAAATATGAACTCCAATGGTAACCCAACCTCATAATCGATAAGGGGTGTAACTGTAGAGTAGGAGCATTAAACGATGCTCGTACTCGATCACAAACCACACATCGTGCGATAAATTTATGCATATCGACGTACATACCATGCCACCAATACTGTCCTTGGAGTAAACTATTTGCTCTCAACTCCTCATGGACATGTCGTACTAACTGTGCTCTCTGAGATGGATGTGGAACTATCCGTACTCTCTCATCATCTCACACTCGAAGTATATTTCGTCTTTCTAGTCGAAATCTCTTCGCTCGTTGAAAGACACGATCTCGCTCCTTGGCACTTACTGTGCCTACCACCATGTCAATACGTAGATATTTCATTACGGTCACATCCTCGTGGATATCTCGCTGATATGAAACACCATCTCCATCCTCAGGATCCAAAGGCTCGTCATCTACTCTTTGACTTGAGAAAGATACGACATGACCCTCCATACTAGAGTTCATGGTCAACATGCAAAGAAAGGCAGATGCATGCCACCCTGACACTATCTCCTCATCAACTTCGTCATGTCATCGAGTCTCAATCTGATCCTGCTGACTCGTGCATGTGTTGCGATTCAACCCCTCGGCATTTAGGTTTGCAACTTCAGGTTTATGCACTACCTAGAAGTCATACTGTTGTAAGATAAGAACCGATCGTGCAAGCTTCCCTGTAAGCTTGTCGGACTCCATCAACCACTTGAGCGGCTGGTGATCAGTGATGAGAGTAAAGGGGTTCTCAAACAGATAACATCGAAAGTGTGCAACAGTCCACATTGCTACCAAACACTTTCTCTCATATGAACTATACCTCGTCTCCGTCAAGTTGTTGGAGTCAATACGTCCACCACAAACTCCTTTTTCTCATCATCATGTTGAGTCAGCACTGCTCCAAGTCCTCACATACTCCAATCAGTGTGTAGTTGGAAAGGACGCCTCCTAACTGGTCTCCTCAAGATGGGAGCAAATGTCAACGTATCCTTGAGCTCTACAAAAGCTCGCTCTTGCTCATCTCTCCACTGCCAGTCCTGGTCCACCTTCATCAGCTTGGTCAATGGCTTCGCAATTGCACTAAACCCTTTCACGTATAGATGATAGAAGTTCACCAAATCAACAAATGTCCGAACCCGACTCACATATGTAGGGCGTGGGATATGTGCAATAGCCTCAACCTTCGTGTGTAGAACACCCAACCCACTTGAGTAGATGGTGTGACCCAGATACTCTACCAACTCCTGAAAAAACGTACACTTCCCAGGGTGTAACTTCAATCCATGAGCTCTCAACTGCTCGAACACATCTCATAAGTGTCTCTCGTGCTCCTCCATTGTAGCACTATAGACTAAGATGTCGTCAATATAACATCTGACAAAATCCAATCCTGCTAGGATTCTGTCCATCACTCTTTGGCACTCAACAGGGGCGTTCTTCAACCCAAATGGTAAGAAACCGCCACTGGTACAAACAATCCTTGCCGTGAGAGTCAATTTCCTAAAATGCTGTCTTGGACTTATCTTCTTCTCTTACTGACAACTGATGATACCCTGCTCGAAGATCCAAAGTACTGAAGACTTTCACATGCCCCACTGCATCAAAGATCTCCTCAGGTGTCGACGGCATGGCATACTTATCGGACTTCGTCTGACGGTAGTCTCCACACATCCGTCTATTCGTTCTAGTTGCCATACATATCTTTCTTTGCTGGCATAATTATGACAGATGCATACTCTTCATGTGACATCTCCACCAACCCAACCTCCAACAAGTCTCGAGTCCTACTTTGGATCAAGGCTCTCTCCATGTCACTGTACTTGTAAGGACGTCGAAAGATTGACGTGTCATTAGTCAAGTCGATCCATATATCAAGTCCCTTCAAAGTACCCAAGTCCTTCATACTAAAGGCAAAACAATTCTTGTAGCTCTTCATGAATCTCTGAACTCTTTGTCTCTCCTCTCTTATAAGCTTGGGTCCAATCTCTGACTCCCAAGTATTCTCTGTCACCATGCTAGAGGTAGAAGAGGAAGTCGTTGATTGATGTCTTGCAGCCTCTGGAGTAGTTTCCTCATCATCAACAACCTCCACCGCCACTGTGCGAAAAACTCCTACAGTCCTAGCTGCAAGCTCCACACTCTCTCATATGACATCCCATGATGTCTAAGGATGACGAACTCCACATGCCTCGCCTCAGTCTTTGCCTCCACTTACTTGATAGACAAAGAGCTCAAAAGTGTTTGAGCAGTAACACCCGTCGACGTTGCTCAACCAATCCAAGACTAACAATCCATGTCAAGCAATTCAAGTCCATTGCTTGATCCAATATCTGACGACGAGAAGCCTCTGACACCGAAGCTACTGCCGTCGTATCCGTAGAGAAATCCATTGCTCGCTCTCTCTCATCGACATTGGGCTCCATCAACTGTTGTGACCGAGCATCTCACACAAGCCTAGGTCCTCCATCTCTGTAAGCATGTGACGTTGGAAAGCTCACCAACGTAGGCAACGTTGTCATGGACCGTCTCACTAGGTTCACCACTGCTATGGATGACCTATCGACGACTCTCACTACTTGAGATCATCGTCCTGCATCCAAGATGTCATTAATTGTGAGGTGCGTTGGTCATCTCACTGCATCGTATGTGTGCTTGAACACCTCTCTTGGTAACAAGTTCGTCCACCACAACCGTGGACGATGTGCACGAGATCCCACTCTCGCTGCATCCGACAGCAGTGCCGGTCTGACCCAGGACGGCACTTGGTGCACACTCGTCATCATCTGTGTACGAGCATCACCCAACAAAGGAACGTTCTCCAAGATGTACGCTGGAGAATCCATCTGATGCATCTAGAGATGTCATAAGATCCGTAACATCTCCCAAAACCTCCTAGATCGCGGATCATGTAAACTCTGACCTCTCTTAGCACGCGTGTGACCTTGACATGGCCACCCGGCTATCACCAAGTGAACGATGTCAACAAACGTGAGATCCTGCGTCCCTAGGAGCGAAATATCTGACGGTAATGCTTGTTGGTATCCTCTAACACTGATATGAGCAACAACTCAAGATATCTCTGCACCAAACGTGCCACATGATGCAATGAGATGCATCTCGTAATCTCATCTTTCTCCACATACAAGTATCGCTGTACTTGTATGCTTGCTTGCAATATCGCAGCCAAACCTGTGCTGATCTCTCCAAATAGCTCGAGCACACACACACCCTCCTCTGGATACTTCCATACAATGGGAGTCGTATCCAACGATGATAAAGTCACAGGGTCAGTAGCATGAACAACCCTTTGTTCCTCTACTGGTGGTGCAAAGGCTTAATTCCAAGCCTGTTGCATCAACCTATCAGCATACTGCTGCAACTCTCCACTCGAACTCCAGAGTAAAACATCCAAGACAGATGGTACTAACATAGACATGCTAGGCATGTCCTCCACCTCCTCAAAGACAGAAGTATCCTCCGCATGAGCATTGTCCTCTAACAACTTGTCCGGCCAAGTGATGATCGAACTGAATCCTGCAACAGATGTCATTGTTTCTGGTGTAGGCTCAGTTGTCTCAACTCTAGCACTGAACCGCACTTAAGCGGCTCACTCGTCCCTCACCGGACTGCCAACATAATCTGTAAGATGCTGTCTTCGCCCCATAGTGGATCACGAATCCCATATGGTATAACACAACACCTCCAACCAATACATCATAAGACTCTGCGGTCGTAACGATGACCTTGGTCCTCACCATGGAGTCATCCGTGGAATGATCTGGTCAAACTCTCACCGTCAGCATCTCGCTTGTCATGTGTAGAGTTGTACCTCCTGATCCCCCGAGAGATGTCTGTAGCTGGAATGGACATCTCTCCACCTCGGACTTCTTCAGACTAAAACAAATACACGCCGCCTTTCTCAACATCAACGGTTGGGCTCTAGAGTCTAACAAGACTTTTTGTGGTCGATATACCTTCGAAGGTGCCACCAAACAGATGATACAACTTCTGTTGTCCAACAACATCACACCTGGTGCCAAACCAACACGGTCAATCGCCTGGCTAGCTGGTAACTCATCTAACCTGGCAGCCGCCGCTTGCCAAGTACCACTGGTAGCTATCCTGATCTTTGACTTCATGGACACATCTACCACCTCTTGCTGAACCATCTCAACACTAGAGGTAGCTACATCTTCGCTCTCACTGAGCGTGACCGCCAACTAGAACACTGGAGCCAAGCTGACTCCCAAAGCTCTCATATCCATAGCTGAAAATAGTGGGGCTCGGAAAACTGCTATAGCTGCTCCCAACATCGGGTTCGACGTCGCATGCACAAACGTCGAGGGTTGTCTTGCATCACCTACACTCCTGGATGTCGATGTCTCTAACTCCACTGCACCATCGGTAGACTGTTTAGGTACCATAGACGTGGTCCTCAAGGCCTCTGATAATGTGAATGACTGAGGAAGCCTGACCTGTCTACCAACCTCCCCGCGTTATGGATCTAACTCCACCGACGCACCTCGTGGCTCAGAGGCACGTACTGCACCCCTAGTCACTGCCGTAGATGCCTCAATCTGTGCCACACCAGCCATGAAGTCGAAGTCAACTCCTTCTCTTTCATAAGACGTGGAAGCCTCTGTTCCACTAGATCTCCGCTGAGCCATAGTCATACTAGCTATCTTCTGCTCCAACTGCTCAATCCGAGCAGCCATACCTGCTTCTGACGTCGTAGCAGACGGTGGATCAACTGGTCCTCTCTCAAGTGCTGGACCTCTATCTCCAACTCGACCACCACGGTCTCCTTGAGCTCCCTCGTCTCGTCCATGATCAACCTTCCCTTGCCATAGGTCGAGGTGGAGATCAAAACAACGGTCACTACTGTGACCTGGTCGCCTGCAATGCTCACACTGTCTAGGCACAGCTTGAGACGTCTCAGACGCTCATAATCACCTCTCCTTTGTGGACAGTCCTTTTGCTGATGAGGACCATCACACGTCCAGCAAAGACCCGCTTGCTGCTGACTAGAGAAGGACGGCATGGGCTTTTGTCCACCAGATCCTCCAACACCTCCGTGAGATCGTGACTGTTCAGCACGATCCTTATCATCACCACCACTATCACCACGCTGTTGCGCAGCCTGTGATCCTCGAGAAGAGGTGGTCGCTCTATGTAGTGCCTCCCTGCTAAACCCAACAGTCACCACCCTCTCCTCCACCATGTTGAGCTCAATCCGCTCTGCTAGACCAAAGACAACCGCGAAGGTCGGAGCGGAGTCTCTAAGGAGAGTCGCATCCCTGACTCTCCTACGCAACTCTCTGTCTAGTATCTCATACCAGAACTGTCACACCACAAGTATCTCATTACTTGTATATGTGCTTATATAAATTTCATTAGGTATAACTATCTTATAGGTTACTCTAGTTCGAAGATCTAAATCTAGAGTGATCAAAAGTAGTCATAACTAGCTGAGATAGTTATAACTAAGTTGAGGAAACTATTAAAGGTTCCACTATGGCACTACGTGACAAGTGCGGAGCTCTAAATATGCTTTTCAAAAGTATGTAACTTTGTTGATCATCGCTGATTAGATGCATGATGGAAAGTCATGCACAAAGATCTAAAGATGCTCTTCAAAAGACGTATTAGTTTGTTGTCGTCTTCCGATTGGATAGTGTGGAAAGTTAATACTTTACAAAAGCTAAAGTAGGAGAATCTCTTACTTTAGTAAAGGAGAACAAGTAATGTGTGTGCTATTCTTAAAGTCTTAGTAGCCTTTAGAAGTTTAACTATTTGGGATTGCGCACTTACCATGAGGTAACATAACTTAGTGAAAGTTACCACAGTAAGAAGTTGTAGAGTATATAAGGAGGAGTTGAGAGGGTGGAAGACACTCTCATTTTCCTATCTATAAGTAAAGTGAGCATTTGAGACCTTTGGAGTCCTTGAATACTATGTGATGCAATGTGGAGAGCGGGTTAGAACTTGTTTGCAGGAACGCTATTAGAGAGACCGATGTGAGCATACGGGTCAGAGAGTTGAGTGAAGTGAGCGTGGGTATAATTCAATCTTTGGAATTAAAGTGCATTAGTAATCCTAATCATTTGAGATATCTCTGGTGAGAGACAGGATGACTTACATTTTTGGTTCCGTTGTCGGGACCTCGATACAAAGATTCGTATTTAGTCTTTAGTACAGTTTATGTTTGTTTTTGAACATGAGTTCAAAAACCTTTGTACATCACTATGTTATAGAGGGGAAGATAAGCTTTCAACAAGCTTTATATCTCCGAGAGATCAATTGTAAAGAGAGAGTTATGTCTTTCGGAAGTTAAGGGGGTTTTTTAGGTATCAAACAGTGAGCTCTCGGGAAAAAAATTACAGTCATTTTCATATTTTCAGTTTTCAGAGTTAGACCTTGAAATCTTCCATGCTTATAGCTTGCAAGATAAGCTATCTAGGCACCCAAATCATGCATGAATTGATCGAGTAGAACTTGAGTTATGACATTCGAAGCGAAGGGGGGTCAAATCTGGTATATCGCATACTGAAGAGTGACGAGAGTGAAGAAATTTCAGAATTCTTGGAGAGAGATTTTGTTCGATCTCTGAGGCTCAGAGTTGACAAGTTAAGCTTCTACTTAGTAATGTGAGAGATTGCTAAGCGAGAGGATAGTCGAGTGATCAAAAGCGTCAAACAAGCTATATAGTGAGAGAGATGTATGACAAATCATCGCCATAGAAGGACAACAAGAGTGGGAATTGAGGTTGAGCAAGATTCCTCACGGCTACTCAGTGATAGTTACCGCTGATCTGGCGAAAAGAGAATTTCGACTAGAATTTGAAGAAGAAGTAGAGAGTAGTCGTAAGAATCTAGAGAAGAACTCGAGGTGCTTTTTGTGTGGAGAAGAAGGACATAAAGTGAGCAAGTGTCCTATGAAGAATAGACTTTTGCATGAGCAAAGAGGGTTGATCGACTTAAGCTTACACATAGGTCCTTCTTCTCCTAGACAAGGCGTCATTGACCTTACAACCTTTTGTCCTAGATGTGGAGTGGACTGGATTCCAGTTGAGCATGAGTGTAGCGCAGTGGTTGCTTTGCTAGAAACTGTAGTCGAAGGTCTCGAGAGAAGGTTGAGTGTAAAAACGGAACGAGTGAAGACCTCTAGCGAGGATGGAGATAGTCGTCACACGTGAGATAAGATGATCATGAGGGTCAAGCTTATTCCAACCTTTGGAGAGGAGAGAGATCAACGGGGAAATTGTGGATTACGGTGAAGTATGGTCTTCACATCCACAAGCAGTACCTTGAGTATGAAGAAGAAAAGAAGAGAAGAATGGGGAAACTTCCGGTGTTTTACGAAAAGGATGAAGAAGACGTGGAAGGATTTGCGAGGGACTTCAAACGAGCATGCATTAGCAATGGAGATCGAAAGAAGAGCGAGTGGGTAGGGTTGATACCTGAATTTCTTGAGAATTCTGCATCGACATGGTATGAGGATAGGAAGAAGAGAAGCGTAGTGGGGACTCCAGTTGATACTTGGGAAGTATTGACGGAGGTCTTAATTGAAACTTTTTTTCTCGATGAAAGTTACGAGAAGTTAATAGTAGAGGTAACTTACCTCAAACAAGGAGAGAAAGAGAAAGTAAGGACTTACGTCGAGAGGGTGGAGAAATTAGAGCAGAAGTTTTGGGTGGTTTTACGAAAGAGTGGAGATGTAGTAGAGCCAACGATGGTGGGCATTGGAGCAGCACTCACATTTTATTGGAGGATTGAGGCCGGAGATTCGAACACAAGTGCGGTATGAGAGACCAACTTCGAAGACTGATGCAGTGAAGATCGCAACCAGGATGGAAGAGAGTCTGGATGGAGACGACTTGCAACCAATGACTGTTGGGACAGCATGTGGAGATGTGCAAGTGCCGAGCATGCCAACTCTGACGCCTGCGAGTGTTTCGACTGTTCGATTTCAGAATCTGACTCCGATAACTCCTACTAGTGCGGTTACAACCAATGTATCATATAGATCTGTTACTCCCAACTTTCATGATGAGTTGAAAAGTCTGACAGAATCTCTGGTAGATTTGAAGATCAATATGGTGAATTTGTTGCAACACCGGAGTTCAAATGTTGGAGAGGTCTCACGAGGTTATGAAAACTATCAGTCTAGAAGTGGACCACCGCAAGGATCACCAAGTAACTACACGTACCAAGGATGTTTTACGTGTGGAGGATCACATTTCTAATGTAATTGTCCAAGTCGTAATGGTGGAACGGCGGATGGAGCTTCAGCTTCACAAAGCAAGGACAAGGGTGTAGCATGCATTGACATCTTGGAGCCACGAGATGTACGAGAAGGTTTTCAATTTGTAGAGCTGTTGGCTCAAGAGAGGAAGAGGATGAGGACGCATTTCGACGAGGGAGAACCTGTCGTGATGGAAGATTCTCCAAGTCAAAATACTCGGAGTAGCAAATCTTTTTCAAAAACTAAAGAGCGGCGGAAGAAATTAGGAAATACTTATACATACCATACACAATTTCAATGGAGCAATCAAAATACAATGTGGTGGAAGACGTGGGTAAGCAACGAGCAAACATTACTGTGGGACAATTGATTGCTCTGAATCCTTCGGTGAGGAAAGAACTTCGTAGTGATCTAAGCTCTCGACGAGGTCGCAAAAAGAAGAAGATAAATCTTTCTACGGTCAGTGTGAGTGCTTTAGATGCTAGTGAAAGAGAGATGTGCAACAAGGCATCAAAAGTAGAGCTCGTATCAATGGGAGAGATGTCTCAGATGTTCTTGTCGATGGAGGATCGGCAGTAAATGTCATCTCGGAACGACTCATGAGGAAGTTGGATCTAGTACCAACTCATCCTTCTAGTATCACGGTTGGCATGGCTAACAGACAACGAGTTAGGCCATTGGGAGTGCTGGAGAGAGTTTGTGTGTCAGTAATGGGAGTGCAAGTAAACATGACATTTCAAATCTTGAAAGAGTCAAGTTATGAAATGTTGCTCGGAAGACCTTGTCTTCCGAGCAACATTTCATAACAGTACATTTCGAGCAGTACATGCAACAGATAACTAGCACAAAGGTTATTTACGCATCAGACCAAATCACCATCGGATCAAAGTTCCATTGCTCGGAGATCAAGTTGGGATGTTAGAATCAGATCGACCCACATCAGACTACTGGGAGTCAGAAGTTATCGATACTACTTCTGATGTGGGTATCAATTCTTCAGATTCAAAATCTGAAAATACATCATCAGAGGAGGAGAGAGAAGAACGAAATGTGGGTGTGAATGTAGTGGATCTTTTCTCCTATCCGGAAGTGCAAAGAGATCGAGACAAAAAACCTTTGACTCATGAGGAGGTGAAGAGAATCTCCACCTTACGTTATGGATCGAATGTTACTAAAGAAGAGAAGGATCGGTAAGAGGAGATCTTTCACAAATACATTCATGTATTTGCATTTAGTTATAAGGATTTGAGGGAGGTCACACTTGAGCAACACCGTATCGAGTTGGAGAAGGAGGTCAAACCGGTAGGACAGAAGCAACGAAGAGTGAGTCCTCCGATTGCTGATCTGGTGAAAAAAAAGATCGAGAAGTTGCACACTGCTGGGTTCATTTACGAGGTGGAGCATTCTGAATGAGTATCACCCATTGTGATCGTAAAGAAGAAAAATGACAAATTGAGGATATGTGTTGATTACAAAAAGCTCAATGTTGTCACAAAGAAGGATTATTATCCTCTGTCTTTCATCGACGAGATCGTGGAAGAAGTGACGGGGAACGAATGGTACAGCTTTGGAGATGGTTATAGCGGATATAACCAGATCAAAATTGCACCGGAACATCAACACCTACCACTTTCACTATTCCGTGGGGTACGTTTGCATTTCGAGTTATGTCATTTGGTCTGTGTAATGCTCTTGTGACGTTTCAAAGGTTTATGAACAAAGTGTTCGAATCTTTCTTAGGAAAGTTTGTGAGAGATCTTATAGATGACTTTTGTGTTTACGGGAGTAAGGAGAAGCATTTTGAGCACCTTGTAAAGGTCTTAGAATGTTTAGATGTAGCAAATGCATCTCTCAATCTCGAGAAATGTATTTTTTGGTGTGAGAAAGGATTACTCTTGGGTCATATCATATCCAAAAACGGCATTGTCGTAGATCCAGAGAAGATGCAGAAGATCTTAGAACTCTCTTTTCCTAGTACTCTCACTAAGCTACGACAATTTTTAGGTATGGTGGGGTATTATCGAAGGTTTATACTCTCGTTCTCACATAAAGCATATGCTTTGACTGTATATCTGAAGAAGGGAGTAGATTACGTGTTGATTTTAGGAGATGAAGAAGCTATAGCCGCCTTTGAGGAACAGAAGAAAGCTCTTACTTTAGCCCCGATCTTGGTTAAGCCCGATTGGAATAACAGTTTATTCTATATACGGATGCTTCAAATATAGCAGTAGGATGTATTTTAAGTCAGTATGATGTTGAAGGTAGAGATCGTTCTATCGCATATGCTAGTCGGCAAATGGTCAATGCAGAGAGAAATTATTCTGTGACAAAGAGAGAAGGATTAGCAGTGATTTATGTTTTGAGAAAATTTGGACATTATCTCATAGGAGGCAAGTTCACTATCGTTACAGATCATAAGGCATTGAAGTACATCTTCTATAAACCTATGGTCGAAGGACGATTAGCAAGGTAGAAGCTCTTATTGTCAAAGTACGACTATGAGATCTACGATCGATCAGGAAAAAAACACGCGAATGCAGATTTGCTATCTAGAGCTTACGATGACGATGGAGAGAAGCCGGTGGATTACACCTTTCTTGACAAAGATTTGATGGTCTTGATGAGCAACTCTATTATCCCAATAGAATATCAAGAAATTTGGAATTTTGTTACGGAAGGTGTCTAACGAGATGAGATGCGGACCAAAGAGAAGAAGGCGTTGGTGAAACGAAGTCAACCTTACTCGATGGTGGAAGGTGTGTTATTCCGTGGAGTTGATGGGGTCTTGAGAAGAGCTACGAGCAAGGAGGAGTCTCTACGACTCATGGAAGAATTCCATGACGGTCTAGTATGTGGAGGACATTTCACAAGCAAGTTGACGACCCTCAAGATACTTGACGCATGATATCATTGGAGGGGATGTTTAGAGACTGCCTGACATATTGTAAAACCTGTGATGTTTGTCAAGCTTTCTCTATCAAATCTAGTGTTTCTACTCCTCTTAGATCTATTCCGGTTCTTGGATCTTTCGAGAAATGAGGAATAAATTTTGTTGGGCCTTTGAATCGCACCCCTCGCAACAATAAGTATATTGTTTAGCCACAGATTACCTTACAAAGTGGGTAGAAGCTAGACCTCTTGTAACTATTGGAGAAGTTGAGATGGGTAGATTCTGTACGAACGAATCATTACTCGGTTTGGATGTCCCTTGGAGTTAGTTTTCGATAGGGGTCGAGAATGTGAGTGGTATGACTACTGCTATGTGCACACACTTCTTCATTTCTCATAGGGTTACTACTTCATATAAACCTAGTTCAACGGTTTGGTAGAGAGGACAAACTTTACCTTGTGTCAAATGTTAGCAAAGGATGCTGACTTAGCTTTGGCTTTACCACTAGACCAATAGCTCTGGTGTCTTTTAAGGATGTGTGCAAGTATTTATGGACTTGTTTAAGATAGTAGGAGACCTTCTCGTATGTTCCTAGAGGAGTGGTAAGGCGATCTCATAGTACTAGGGGAAGCTGTTGTTGTGGTAGTGTTTGCCTATACCGTAGAGACGCGTATGAAAGCAGTTGGTGGTAGTTGTCTTGGGTGAGCTAGTAGAGCTACCGGAGATACTTTTGGAGCTACTAGAGGTGTGGACATCTAGTTAGTGACCTCAGGTATAAGTTATGACAGTTGATCGTCATATATTTTGCATGTGATCATCGAAGAGGAGTCGTCAGTCCGAGTGGGACTAGGTTTCTCTTTATGTGAATGTTTGAATGTGGAGGATTATTGTTTGGACTTTTTGTGGTTGGAACCCCTCCATATTCTGCTTCCTGTCTGTGCGTCACGTTTGCTTGTGTTGGCGTTTGATTTCCGGAGTGAGGTCACTTCAACCTTCTTGCACTTAAACCACCAGTAGGGGTATAAAAGATTTCACTTCGCACGCGGTGGACCTCTTTCACTGTAACTTCTTTTCTTCTCTCAGTCAGAGAGCGGGAGACCAAGACCCCAGTCGAGCTCTCTGTCTCAAAAGAGCTCGCTGGTCATGGTAACGCGAGAGGTAAGTGATTATAACATAATATGCTGGGTAGTAGAACATTTCAAAATTCAAAATTTAGAATATTCTATTTCTATGATTCTCAGTGACTCGAGATTCACTCGATAATCTTGAAGTTGTTCGATTCCTCCTCAGCTCATCATGGGCTCATTTTGAAGCCCTTTCTTTTCTGCTCATTTCGCTATCAAGATCACAATGTTTGATCACGTATTGCGATGGTGACTGCGTTGCACAAATCTCTCAAGGGCCCTCGTCCGTACCAAACTTACTTAGCAAAGATTAAAAATGATTAGCGGTGAAGATCTCCACCGCTAATATAACGGTACTTGTGGTTTAAAGAGGGACGACTTTACTGGTCTTCGTGGAAACCTGTTGACCACTTTCTACCAACAAAGTAAGAAAGGTCATGCATAGTTCTCACAACGATAGGTCTTTACTTGAACTTGGAATTTTACACTGTGAGGAATACTTTGGTTTTTCTTTGTTAAACATGTCCATATCAGCATGATCGCAAGTTAACACCTTTAAAATTTCTCTACTCTTTTAGTCGAGTGTTACGGGTTTTACAATTTCTCTACTCTTTTAGTCGAGTGTTACGGGTGTCATTCTTCTAACCCCCGGTTTACGTACAAGTAGTCCTGGTAACCCAGAGTACTTCTTTTGGCGAGTTTGGTTTAGAGGAACTAAGAATTATAACCGTTAAACAGAAAATGCTTCTGGTGATAACATCTTCATCAAACATAGAATATGTGAAATAAGAATTAAACCAAAGCTTTCAATAGCTTTGCACATTATAATTCATTTCAAAACGAACTACTAATACTGATAAAGAAATGTTAATATAGATTTTATACTGTTTTTGGAGAAAAGAAAATATTTTCTTCAGACTAAAGTACACGGTGAGGAAACAATAAATATTACTTTCATGCTTTTATACCATAATGAGAGTATAAAATTTAATACACACATTCTCCGTCTTCCGAAGACAGTAGAACTGAAGATGCAAACCCAATAACCAAACCTACCTTTCCAGATAAAGTTAACTAACCTCTGCATTGTTCAAGTATGAACCCAGTAACCAAATCTATTTGTTCAAATAAGGTTAACTTAACCTCTGCATTAAGGGGTGGTGAGATCACAACCTAAAGTAGTTTTTCTTGGGTGTTATCGGTTCATTCTTCAGCAAGGTCCGTTAACTAGAATAATAGGGCGTTGTTGAAAATTCAAACTAGGGCGATGGGATAGATTCATTCTTTTGGATCACGAGATGTAAAGTTTACCGGGAAGTCAAGGGTACCTATTGCGGCATAAGTGAGGCAAATATGTAGGGGTTTAATGTATTAATAGTTTCAATTTCTCGGACTTGTATCTTTAGTAACACAAAAATTTATTCATGGTTTATATCTTGGTCTTTCTACGTTTCCAAGCATGAGCTAACAGTTAATATTTATGAAATATTTTAATTATTTTATCTATTTGGTATACGATTTTTGTTTAACACTTATATATTCTCCGATACAACGAGCAAAAGTTCTCAGAAGTTTGTCGAGCAGGAATATTGAGATATCCAGAGCAGAAATCTTGGGTAGCAATGAGTTTCTTTAAGACTCTCAGAAGGACACTCCTAGAGGACACTCAAATTTTAACTCTATCAGCACATTAAGAACGGATGTGATACAACAAGTAACTACACAGCTTATCGGAGGAGAATCGATACAAAAAACCATGGCGTTACTTGTTGTATCGATTCTCTCTCTGAACTATTCAGAACGATTGTTGGTGGTCCTTGGAGCACCTGCATATTCACCCTCTTCCAAGTTCGGAAGAGGGGGAATAATTATTTAAATTATACCTAACCCTTCCGGCAGGAAGGGTTACGTATAATTTAAATATCACGCCTCGTTAATATGACTGTCAGTAAAGTCCTCCGGTCTTGTACTTCCTGAAGCGCGGGAAGCGAGGCTTTACTTATGGGTTCTTTCCTGGCTTCTCCGTCTTTCCAGGCATGAGTTAACATATAACGTTTACATAATTTTTATTTTTATTTTTATTTAATATATATTATTTATTTAACATTTATATATTTTCGAGATAACACTAAACGAACAGAGTTCCTAAGATTCCCAGAGTTCATCGAGGGTGTATATTAACATCCCGGTTTTACCGCTTGTCTGTTTCCGCTCCCTGGCCGGAACCTCCACTGCTACGCATATTTACTTGAGCCAATTTCTCCAGCCATGTGTTTCATTCTCCCACCAATGTGTAAACTCGAGCATGTTTATTATTCGTCCATCAATGTGTTTCACTCGTTTGTGAAGACGAGCAAAATAATATTTTCTGCTTCAAGTGAAACCAATATTAATACGTTTTGCTTGCTTGTGAAGATTCAATCTCTCTAAAAAATTCAAGAAACGACATCACTCACGTCCAAAATTCAGTGCTGTAATTATAAAATCGAGGTGTTCAAAGACGCAACACCTATGTGTTTATATAAATTGTATGTAAAAAACGTAAAGATTTGGAAGTCCCCCCAATTTCCCCCTAGTACCTCTCAACTAAAGTTATGGGTACTGGACAAACTTTGACATTCAAACCAATTTCCTACTTCCGAGATTGTGCTATGAAAAGTAATTCCTTATCATGGAAAGGAATCTTCACCCTTAAGGTTTGAAACGTGCTAATACATTTCTTTACTGGTTAAACTTTTCGGCTGCTGAGATCTTCCTCTTGGTGTAAAAAGGGTTTCCAGCAGAGTTTCTCCACAATGGGTAAACAGGCTGAACTTTAAACTATAGTTAGATATACATTCTACAATCGAAGCTAGTTAACTATCATGGTGTACAGAATGACAAATACACCGTAAACGAAATGATGAACACATAATGAATGCTCAACACATCACACTTGGTAATATCATAGTTAACACAAAAGAAGAATGAAATCGAAGCTAGTTGTAGATAAAGACATAAAAACGACAACACCGTACCAAATGATAAACACATAATACTTGATATCATTAGATAAACTAACAAGGATATGCTTTTGGTACAGCAGAGAAAAGAAATTGGAAAAATGACTATAAAATGAAAAACGACTAATAACACGCGAATAAATAACTAAAATTATTAAAAAGGAAACTAAAAATTAAAGAAAGACGACAAAATGTTTTCATTTTGGATTCTTTTCAAATCGTCGGTTAGCTATGCAAATGCATAACACAAACTAATCACTCTCATCTGGTCTGAGCCTCTGAGGACTCTGAACTTATTTTGTCTTGTACGAGGGAGACTTTCTCAAGCCAAGGAAAACAGTCAGCAACTGAAAAGGGAAAAGTTGGGCCATGGGAATCCAGCACTAAAGTTCGACACGAGCAGGACACGGCTTGTCAGTACCGAGTGACCATTGAAGATCTCGCCGGCCTCGCAAGATCCACCAAACTCGGTAGATGTGACGTAAGGTAACGTGATCTATTCTGTCAGGAGAATCAGCCCACCCTCCTGGCCAGACTTCCCTCCTGTCTGGTATGTCATGAGAACACCACACGACTGCGGGGGTACACCCGCAGTCGTGTGGTGTTCTGATGATGATAGACTGATTTCCAGGAAAGAGCCTTTCTTCCTCCCGAGAAGGTAATGCTTTGCAACGGAATCCTCATCCTTCAACGTATTTGCAGTTGGTTCAGTTCTTGTACTTTCGGTTAACTTCCGGTGAAGGTGATCGTAGGATCGTAGATTCCAGGCATCGCAACGTGCCTGGACGAGGAAGGGGATGGAGGGGTCTTTGACTGTGAACGACTTCGAGTGGCTCGCGCCAGGACAGCCTCAGACAAGACCAGATCTTCCATCACCTGGAAGCAAGGAGCTACTTTGAAGAATGTAATACATCCATTACATATGGACATACCAAGCAGTAGCCCATTCCTTCGACTGGGAGAATTTTGTGGGACTATGTTGTAGAGATTTTCAGTACTGTAGTATGCTCTGCCGGTCCCCACAGACACGCTGGTGGACACCACCGTTTCTTTGTCGAGTAACAGCGCGGAAATAGAAGTACTCTCCGCTTTGATTCGGTCTTCTTCGGCTCGGCAGGGTGCGGTGGGCAGTATCCTACGATAGGGAAGATCGCAGAAGTTTTGCGGCAAAGGAGGATGAGAATGAGAAGCCGTATTGTAGTACTGGTCGTCGGTGTAAGCTTATGATCTGATGCCATATCTCTGTCGGGAGAATCTGTGTTGGATGAATGTATCAAGGAAAGCAGTGTTCCACGACCTCATGGAACTCCAGAGTCTGCAGATCCAAATTAAGTGAACAATTGTAGTCTCGTGGGGGGCTGATAAGAAGATGTTCTATCGATGATGGTACTCATCGGATGGATTGCTGGCACGCTCGCAGCTAGAGGTTTGGGTGCTTCCTTTTCAGGGCACCAGTGTTTGTAAGCCAGCCCGAGAGAGGAATCGTGACTTAGAAGGTTTTGCAAACGCAGCACTATCGTACTTCAGCTGGTAGCACGGCAGAGACGGGCACATTGGTGACTGGTCTCGTAGTTTGCAGCTGGAGACGACCTATTACCAGGAGCTGATGGGGGATTGGTTGGACTAGACTAGCGAGGGCATGGAGAATTCCACTAGGAACTTGTAGAAAAACAGAAGTACAGAGTACCTGCTGATATTCGCTCTGGTCGACATACTTGCACAGGACGAGAGTGTCGGAGGAAAGCAGGCTCAATCCATTATGTCAGGATATGCGCCTTATACTAGCTCCTCCTTAGGACCTACTTCATTACATGTGGGCGGGAGTGGGACGGGTGCGGCCAGACGCCTGTCAAAATTGGGAGGCGCGGCGCCAAATCCTAAGAAGAAAAAAGGCAAGCGTTTGGTCTTGCAATCCTTCCGCAGGAGAATCATAAATTGTGCTCTTTATTCAGCTCTGTTGGTGTTTAGTCTCGGTGTATACAAGGGCAGTCGATACTTTCCAGCCCCTCTCGAAGGCCAAGGCCAAGGCCAAGGCGCCTCGTCCAGTTCCATCTTCACCTTCTCTGCACGCAAAGGCAGCTTTCAGACCGTGGTGTCGGAGGCTCATGCGGATATAACCACTCAGGGCTTGTATGATGAAATTAAATTTCTGAATGAAGAGGGAGGTGTCTGGCGACAAGGTTGGAATGTACAGTATAAAGGGGACGAGTGGGATAGAGAGAAGCTCAAGGTCATTGTCGTGCCTCACTCGCATAATGATCCCGGCTGGTTGCGTACTTTCGAGGAATACTATCAGGAGAGGTCGAAATCAATACTTTCCACTATTGTTACATCTCTTAAGAAGGTAAGCACTTCTCCTCTCGTATATTCATGCACAGGGGAAAGGGCCACAAAATGGTCTCTTGGAATCGTTCCTGGGGTCTGTTTGGACATGTTATTTGTCCGATTTCATGTCGATCACGGTGTTCAGGTGATGTTTCCGGGTATTGTAAACTTTTCATGCAAGAGGGTTATCACGAATCAGTGTCTGTTCAGGACTGCAGACCTCTACCGTGAAGCAGTAGATATGTGTAGATAGTTCGAACACGTGTACTAACTAACAAGTGCACACAAGCATATATTACCAGAAATTGACGCGTCTCAGTTTAACCTCACTAACTGCGTCATTGCCCCAAGCGCCAAGATATGTAGTTTGGGCTTACTTATGTACCTCCAGCGTTATCGACGGTATTCTGATTCTGAATATTCATCACCGTGGCGGTCTCTGCAGGATACACGGAGGAAATTTATCTGGGAGGAGATGTCATTCTTGGAGAGGTGGTGGAGGGATGCTTCTGATACAGATAAAGACGATTTCAAACGCTTGGTCCATACGGGGCAGCTAGAAATTGTCGGAGGCGGGTGGGTGATGAACGACGAGGTGCAGTTCTGAAATCTGCTTCAAACAGTTGCATCTCACTTGCACACAATCGCAGCTGAAACTTAGGAGTCCGTCTACTCAACAGTAGTTTGTGTACTTCCTTTCTCATGGCCGGGAAAGCTGCAAAGTCGGTTCGGCCTGACACGCAGTAGCACTGCTTCCGATTGATTATGCGTTTTGTACTTGGGCAAGTATCTGACCTGATTAAACTGGACGTATATACTGCAGGCCAATTCTCACTACTACGCCATTATCGAGCAGGTAGAGATTGAACCTGTCATATTTGACTGTCTCGTCTCGGTCTGGGGCAATTCTCATTAGTGAGCTTGGTATTGAGCTTGGTAGCCATCAGCCTTGAGCAAAGGATGAGTTTACCTACTCACTGTTTTAAGGTCAGACATCTCATGACAGTTCGATGTTTCGAAGAGGATAGGAACTAGAGAGCCTAAAGCCTTTCCCGATGTACGGTTTGTTCCGACCTTTGTGCAGTGGTGTATCCACGTCTTAGTAACATTTAAGGGTAGACTGATCAGAGGTTATTGGTTTGCAATTGCTTCATCATAGCTAGTTTCAGAAGTCCGAACTGAGTGGAATATTTGTGGATGGGAGTATCCAGATGATTGCAGGTAATACATGGCTGCTTGATACTATTGGAGTCGTCCCAAGGAATGCATGGGCCATTGATCCTTTTGGTCATTCACCCACAATGGCATACCTGCTGCGCCGAATGGGTTTCAAGAATATGCTGATACAGAGGACGCATTACGAAGTGAAGAAGGCGTTGGCTCTCAAACAAAACTTGGAGTTTATGTGGAGGCAAAGCTGGGATTCCTCAAACACCACAGATATCTTCTGTCACATGATGCCTTTCTATTCATATGATATCCCTCACACATGTGGACCTGACCCGGGTATTTGCTGTCAGTTTGATTATTGGCGCCTACCTGGGGGTGGAAGAGCGGAGAGGTGTCCTTGGCGTCAGGATCCACAACTAATTACTGCGTACAATGTGAAGGAGCGTGCACACCTGCTCTTGGATCAGTACCGTAAAAAGTCTACCCTTTATAGGAGTAATACCTTGCTGGTTCCTCTAGGAGACGATTTCCGCTACATCACAACGGAAGAGGCCGAGTTGCAGTTTACAAATCTGCAGAAAATATTTGATCATATCAATTCGGATTCTACACTGCAAGCTTCCGTGCAGTTCGGAACTCTTGAGGATTACTTTTCTACTCTTAGGGAAGAGGTTGGTGGAGGTGATTCCTCTGCGTCAGGTTCAGACTCCGTCCCCGGGTTTCCATCTCTTTCTGGTGATTTTTTCACTTATGCGGACAGGGTTCAAGATTACTGGAGTGGGTATTATGTCTCACGCCCATTCTACAAAGCTGTTGATCGCGTTCTTGAACAGACGATGAGGGCAGCTGATATTCTTTACACTCTCACGTCGGCGTACTGCAAGGCGTCTGATACTCTTGACTTCCCTCTCATGTTCAACGAAAAGCTTGTATCCGCAAGGCGCAATCTGGCCCTATTCCAACATCATGATGGTGTCACAGGCACCGCAAAGAATCACGTGGTTGTTGACTACGGGGAAAGGATGCACAAGTCTGTGCTAGATCTTCTGAGGTTCATGTCTGACAGTGTGTATACTCTGCTCAGCAGAAGTCTGAGAAATGGACAGTGTGGGAAAGACACTAGTAAGGAAGAGTTGGAGTTTTATGAACCTGAGCAGGCTCGGGAGCGCTACGATTTGCTGCCAGTGAGAACTACGTTGAGAGGGACTGGTGAGTGTTCCCCGCTGGCAGATTTGTTAGGACGTTCAGCGTCAAGAACTTACCTCGTGTATCCTGAGAACGTCCCGATTTCTGGCTCCTCATATTATTGTTCCTATCAAACCGCTGCCACTTTGGAGATGTCATGAGACAATATGGGACACGAACGTCGTCCTGTGTTGCTGGGAGCAGACGGCGTGGAAGACTTGTAATTGCGCTTTGTTAGCATTTAGCCACGCAGATCTGAGAATTTAATTACTCTTTGCTTGTTGAGCAGGTGAACATGTTCGCCGAGTGGTGCTGTTCAACTCTTTGGAAGAAATTGTCGAGCAAGTTGTCACGGTTTTGGTTGATGACCCATCGGTATGTGTGTATGATTCCAGTTGGGTACCTGTAAAAAGTCAGGCCAGCCCAGAGTGGGACTTAGGGACAAGTGGTAATAAACCAGAAACAGGTAAACATCGTCTTCAATGGCAGGCGGAAGTACCAGCCATGGGCCTCCAAACGTACATCGTTTCTCCTGCATCATTATCTCAGGATTGCTCGCCTCCAGCTTTGGCAACTCTGCAAGTGTTCAATCCACCTCAGGACTTTATTTGCCCTGCCCCTTACAAGTGTTCGTTGAAGAATGATGATCATGTCGAAATCAAAAACCAGCATCAAGCACTGGTATTTGGGGCCAGCTTTGGACTGCTTTTCAGTGTAACTAAACTTGATGGTCAGGCGATATCTGTGGAGGAGGAGCTTGCATTCTACTCCAGCCAGAGAAGCGGTGCTTACTTATTCCAGCCTGATGGTGAGGCAGTGTCGTTTGTCGAACCTGGTGGTCTTATGATAGCAGTTGAAGGACCTCTTATGCAGGAGGTGTACACAAGACCCAAGACTTCAAGAGGTCCGCCCAACGGTCAGTTGCCAGTCGTCCGAAGTGCCCGGCTGTTTGCAGGAAATTCAGCGCAGGCTGCTGTAGCAGAGATGGAGTATCACACTCAGCTACTACACCCTGTCTTCATCAACAGAGAGCTAATTGCCCGTTTTAAGACGGAACTCAACAACAAGAAGGTGTTTTACTCCGACTTGAATGGGTTTCAGACTATACGCCGGGAAACGTATGAGAAGATCCCTTTGCAGGGGAATTACTACCCGATGCCTTCTCTCGCGTTCTTTCAGTGTCCAACTGGAAGACGGTTTTCCATCCACAGCAGGCAGGCTTTGGGTGTGGCTAGCCTTGGGAAGGGTTGGCTGGAAGTGATGCTTGATAGGCGACTCAGGCAAGATGACGGTCGCGGCTTAGGCCAAGGGGTCCTTGATAACCATCCGAACTCGGTCGTCTTCCACTTGCTCATCGAGAAAAATATCTCCGAGACTCCCAGTCTCAAGAATTCAACAATTTCAAGGTCGCAGTCACTTCTCTCCCACAGAGTTGGTGCCCAACTCGACTATCCCCTGCATGCCTTCTTGGGAAATCCGGAACCACTGGCAGATCTGAAAGCCTCGATGGAAGGAGAGCTCCTAAGGACAGCGATTTCGCCTTTGGCTGACGTACCGTGTGATCTACATGTGGTTTCACTTCAAGTTCTCAAAACAGCTGGTGCCTCCGACTCAGTCAACCAGAATATTGGCTTGCTCTTGCAGCGGAGAGGGTTTGATTCTGCATACGGTGTGAACAAAGACCTGGAATACCAAAACCAGTGCAACACCTTGGGTGATGGTTCTTGGAGTCTCTTCTCTATGTTCACCGAACTGGAGATGAGAAACGCCAGACATTCTTCGCTGAATTTCGTACAAGATGACAAGAGTGAGTTTGGGCACTTGGAGCAAGTGCATCGAAAGGAAGGCAAGGCTGAACGACGAGGCTTTTTGACACTGGATCCCATGGAAATCGAAGCGTTCAAGTTAGAGTTGAGACCACGTGGGTAGTTCTTGTTGTCCTCTTAATCTGTTAAAGGCTGGAGCACTGGTAAGGGTGACACCATAGCGTCAGGTTAACCAATTTTGGAGTGAGTCCGAGCACAACCAAGACATGCCCAGAAAATACTGAAAGGCGATCATGAGAGAATGGTTGATGATGCGGAATGGTGCTGACTTCGGAAGAGAAATTTTACATAGGTGTGCTGCCAGAGGTACCTTATGCAGTGGTCCGTCCAGAGGAACTTCCAATTGCGAGGAGCGGTAAGGTCAGCGAACGAGAGAGGGGAAGAGGACATAGTAGTACATGGAAGCGAGGCATTACGCTTGCAGTCGGAACATTCAAAAGCGTGATCGATATTGCGTTCTATTGTGTTTTGTAGTCTGTAATTATGCAACAAATCAGTTTTATGTGCGAGCGGTAGATAAAAACCAATTTTCCAACTCTTGACGTCATCGTGAAGTTCTGGATCTACCAAAGGAGGGAAATTAATCGGTCCTTGTTGTCAACAGTTCCTGAGGATCTGTAGGTGCGATGTCCTCGAGCCTCCTTCAAGCAGTTCAACCAGTATGCATAGGCATAGTTTTGACGAGTTGCAATATCACGGTGTAGTTTTGGGCATCTACATCCATATCATTTGGAAATGTGTAGCAATGCCGCCAATTCAAAGCCCGCAGATCCATACTAAAGAAAGTTCTCGACTAAGAATCTAGTTAGCCTCTGGTAACTATGTTTGCAACAAGTATCTCAACTTGAAAGACCGTAGTAGTTGTTTGGAATTCACAGCACAGCTTGCAGGTCGTGAGAAGATCGTATATCGTAGGTCGATATGGGAAGATCGTGTAACTCACCTTCAGTGGGCTTGAATTTATCTGCAAGCCATATCATCCGTTAATCCTTCGGTCCACCTGATAATTACTGTATACCGCGTGCGAGTGTCATACGTGAGCGGCTTCTGTTCGACAGTAACTGGTTCAAATGGTGGCGCAGATATGTCCAATTCCCAAAGCCGTTCCAGACGCAAGCATATGCTTTTCTCTTATATTTACTTCGGTCTCATCGGATTCAGATGTAGAGGCTGTTATGGTGGATGAGAAAGCTGTCAGTAGTCAGCTTCACCCGCTGAGTAGCTCATGGTGATGTGTGTCACACGTGATGGTTGACTACGAGTTCCCATCTCATGCAGTGACGCAGGAAAACGCTGGTTCAAAACATTCGGGCTAACTTGGAACATCAGAACATGTCGTTCTCATAGAGACGTGATCGTCAGTGTCTTGATCTAGCTAGCCAGCCAGCCAGCTGCTCATGTGTGCATGGTCCACCTACTAAACGACTATCAGGTCAAAGCAAATTTTCACAAAGAGAAGCTCTTACACGAGGGTAATCCAGCGCTCCATGAGTTTTGTTTGATAAAGTACTATGGAGTCTGAAAACCATTCGTAAGAAACCCACAGCATATCGTGTTCTCGGTGGAGCTGATGAATGAAATGCATATCATTCCCACAACACACAGAAGAAGTCGGTTGGCCAGCTGCTGGTCAACCGAACCGAACCTCGATCTCGTCTCGTTCGGATCCACAAAGATTCAGATCCAACTAACTTCAGTCAAAGGAGGAACGAAAGCAGGGACGCGTCTGTTTAGCTTGTGTGATGCTGATGATACACTGCTGACTGCAGGAATGAAGGGCTGACTGGCTGGCTGCAGGCGCGCACAGTTACCTGCCTCTTGTCCCCTGTCTTGCCTTCCCTTCCCTTCCCGTGCAGTTTCTGTCCGGCCAGACTGCGCAGCCTGAAACGAACCCTGCCCTGCATGCGTAACTGTACGACAGGTAAACTCTGGCCGTACCGGAACTCAAGGCCTAGGCTGCAGCAGCGATGGACAATTGGTTCTCTGCTAAGTTGCTACGGTAGTCGAGTAAGTTGTACGTAGCGTAGCTCCTTCGGATCGACCAACTGGTGCTTGTTGCTCGCTCGCTCCCTGGCACCTGGGCCTGCCTAACCTTGGCTACCGCTGCTTACCAGCGGGGTTACTTCACCAAGGGCTCGATGGTTGGTGCTGATACAGTCGTCACGTGTGCATACCTACTGTACTCATCAAGCTGCCATCTTCAATCTCGTCTCTTCTGTAAACTCTTCTTTAATTATCCATAATCACGTCCGACTTTGCTTTTAATATGAGTCGCTTGGTTGGGTGGGTTCAATAAATAAACCCTTTTTGATATCAAGTCAACCCAAACTTAATGAAAAGTCTCTGGAGAGGTGATTTCTTTCTCCTCCTTCAGTTTACGAACCTCGTTAATGGAATAATAATGCACTGAAGGTCGTGTTAGGGCAAGTTTAATGTCCAGTTTTAGCTAGAAAGAAAGATGTACAGAATAATATGTTAAGGGTTCAACATTTATTTCTTAATCTCACACTCTTTAACCAAGTTTAAACTTGATTCTCCTTCTGTTAACATGATCTACAATGCTTTTATTCTAAAAGTCCGAACGATTGGGCTACAAACGGATTTGGGCTTCGAACAGGAACTTCTAGCTGTCAAGCTCACAAAGACCCAAAAAACATGAAACCATACAGCCTGTGCTTAACCCAACAGTTGAAGGCCGGCCAAGAGAATGTTCATTAGCTAATTTTGTGCTTAATCTGAATTAAGTTTTGACGGAGTTGTAGATCCAACGCTAAGTAAGGACAGAAGTGTGAAGTGACTGCTGTTATATCGGGGACTGGGAAGCGGCGGTGACGAGGGAAGAAGTGTGGAGGATTTTGATTATATCATTATACGCTTCGCGGGCGTTAACGGAGGACAACGGAGTTACGGACGACAGCGGAAAGACCGTCTAGTCGTAATCGTCGTCATGGATGTGGAGTACACGTGGAGGCGTGAAGTCGCGCAATGAGTGGCGACATGTCACTAGCGTCAAAGACATGCTGCGCGAACTGCGCCCGGACGGTGTAACCGGTCACCCACCTCGCCTCCCCCGCTCCCAGAGCCGTAGCTACCTACGCTAGCGTCCAATCGCTAGCTCCTCTTCAGTCGCCAGTCAATCCCGGACAGCCCCCGCGCCTGCCAGCCCTCTCCTCTTCGTCGGCTGGCGGAGCCGCACATTCGACTAGACAAGGTCCGCTCTCAGATCTTTGCCCTGCACTGCACAGCATAGCTTGCATACAGCCTTCCACGTGAGGGAGTGAATGCAAGTGAGTGAGGTCTTCTGACGTCGTCTCCTCTTTGTATGCTTGCTCGCTCACTCGCTTTTCGCTTTGCTACTTCCTCTGCAGGCTGGCCCTTCCGTTCTTCGTAGCGCCTTGTTTCGTTCGTTGTTTCTTGGTCTTCTTCTTCTGTATCTTCTATCTCTTGTTCCAGGCTATCTAGATCTACGGATTATTTAGCGTTTAGAGCTGTTGCGGTCTCGTCAAAGTTCAGAGCCAGAAAAGAAAAAGAGCTTGTCAATTTGGTAGTGGAGACTGGTGCCCGTTCCCTGCCGTGTGCGCGCTGTGGTGAAAGCTTTTTGATTAGGACCGACTTACTATTAACAGTGCCCGCGTAGTTCACGCTGCCACACGACGTTAGTCCGTGTAGTTTGACCATCCGGAGGGAGAGACGGGGGTTGGAGAGAGATGATCTTCTCACACGACTGGAAATTCCTGTCCCCTGAGTTTCATTTTGTCTGCGGCCTACTGAAATTGACCACCAAAGCTTTCCTTTGAGCAGCATCCGGACCGAAGCGTGGCTTTTACAAGTTGGAACGGACTTTGGATCGCTGGGTCGGATCGTGTAAGGTCGAGTCTAACAAAGACTTAACAAGGATGCAATGGCCTTGGCACCCAGCATGAGTCTGGACTCCTTGGTTGCTTTCTGTTGTACGATTAAGGTGGTCGTAGTATGGACGTGTAAATTGCACTTCAGACTGTGAACTGGCTCGTGCCACTGTGGGGAGCTGACGGAATAGACAACAAGGTTACTGGATTGAGAAACTACACAAATTGCTGAAGGGAACGTGGCTATACGGACAGGTATCCATTAATAAGCTCTGTGGTGTTCCGGAGGAGAAGGTGTTTTGGACAGGTTCTGCCTTTCATACTTTTATGTAGGATATATATTCTGCTCTGCCCAGACTAAGTGGTAGAGATGGACCGACTTCTAGTCTTGGATCCGCAGGATCTAACCCTGCGGTTCGAAGTCGGGAAGAAGTCGGTTGGTGTGGTAGAGCTCACCAATGTCATGCACACCATGCCCGTGGCGTTTAAAATTCACACTACTGCCCCGAAGAAATACACGTTCAGGCCGCCCCATGCAATAATACCTCCACTTGGTAAAGTTACATTCGAGATTGTACTGAATCCTCAGAACGAACTTCCGGAGTCGTTTCCACACTGCAACGATAAATTCACCGTGAAAAGCGTGGTGGTACCCGGAGGTTACAGCAGCGAAGCAGTCGTTTGTGTGGATTGGTTTACAGCGAAGAGGAAGGCAGTATTCAGTGACACGAGGCTCAGAGTTTTTCTGGTAGGAGGAGGAATTTTGCGGGATTTGGTCAGTAAAGGGTGCATGGAGGAGATCAGAGAGGTTTTAGACCTTGACCAATCGATTATTGATGCTGCGGACGAGAATGGGTTCACTGCCATGCATGTCGCCGTCTCGATGAGAAGGCCCGAGTTGGTTCAAGTTCTACTTGAATACAAAGCTAATTTGGAAATGCAAAATAAAGCGGGTCAAACCCCACTGCAGCTCGCTGCGCAGTCGGGAGAATCACTCATCACAGAGATCTTACTCGCTAACGGAGCCAAAACGGAAGCTACGAATCAATCAGGTTGGACAGCGCTCCATTATGCTACTGTGAAAGGTCACTGCGAAGCGATGAGGCTTCTGATCGAAGGTCATGCGAATATTGATGCCGCTATCCGTGACGGTAGAAGTCCCATTCATATGGCCGTCGCAGAAGGGCACAAACATTGCTTGAATCTGCTGCTGGAGAAGGGCTGCAATATGGATGCCAGAGGTGCGGATGGTGGAACTGCCTTGCACATGGCTTCCGCAAGGGGTCACGTTGCATTAGTCAAGCTGTTGATAGAGAGGGGAGCTAATAAAGACGTGAAGAATTCAAAGGGCAGAACTCCTTATGATGATGCAGCAGACGCAGGTCAAACACTCCTATTTGATGTCCTTTCACTGGGCGATAATCTAAGACAGGCTGCAAGAAAAGGCGACCTCAAAGTCGTCAAAAAGTGCGTGAAGCAAGGAGCTGTTATAGATGGCGAAGATCAGTACGGGTGGACTGCTCTTCATCGGGCAGCATTCAAGGGTCGGCTCGACATAGTGAAGTTCCTAATAGAGAAGGGTGCAGATGTGAACCACAAAGATGAAGACGGTTACACGGCACTCCATGTTGCTGCCGAATCAGGCCACAAGGAAATTGTGAGTGTTTTCATCAAGTGTGGTGCCTACGTGAATGAGAAGACTAAGAAAGGTCTGGGTCCACTACAGCTCGCTATTGCTATGAATTACATGGGGATCGTCCGGATTCTCCTCGAAGGCGGAGCCAGTAAGGAAGCAACAACGTTCGAGCCAGATAAATGGAGATCTGGTAAACTGACGAAGGAGAATTCTAAAGGAGGCAGCTTTGGGGAAAGATTTGCTCTGGTCCAAGCTTACGTCGATACGTTCTCCAAGCCGGCAGTGCAACAAGCCACCTATTGTGACAAACTTGCGAAGCTTTCCTTGGACTCTAACGTGATGAGCTATAACACCTACACTACTGCAAACACTTAATGTAGAACAAGGGCACATAGTCAGGGTGAGGAGATTGAGCATCAGATGTTCTCCTTCACCATGTGTACAATCCTAGTTAGACAGACCGGTAGTGTGATTAACAGACGATCATGAGACACATTCAAGATAGATTAATAGATACCATTCTTTCTTAGCTAGCTAGTATCCCTGGGTAACCCCCTCGAGCTCGTCTCGATATACTGATTCATTTGCAAACAACATTGTGAATTGTACAGCAGGCTCAAGTTTGGCACCTCAAGTTTTTTAGCTCACCGCCGTAACGGTTCCGGCTACCTCATAATTTTGACAGGGACATTTTCTTAAGGGGCGATTCGAGATTCATGGACAGGACCTTGAAGCTCATCTTGAACTTCCATTTGTGTACTTTATTTAATTCTGAAGTAGCATGATCACGTGCGATACTTCATGATCAGTATCCATGCATGTTCTGGGTTTGTGGATGCTTGACTGATTGATTTGATTACATGAGCCGCCGACTCCTCATGGCAGGCGTCGGCGTGCCCAGATTATACGCGCTGCACAGTCTCGCTTGTGTTGTGCCAGGTCCGGACACTTTGCACTCTGAAACTCAAGACTCAACACGTCACCACATATCTGTTCACTTGTTTTATGCGAGATGAAATCAGGAGGACTGTTTGCCACCCAGACCGAATGACCGAGTACTGCAGTGAGCATTCAGTGATCTTGGCTGGATCTTAGATGACAATCTATGTTAGCTGATACATACGCCAGCAAAACCAGACCATTGTGTCAGGTTATATGAGTTTTGAGAAAGAAACAATCTTCACGAAAACTGCAAAAAAGTCATGATCATTAGCGTATGAAGATATTTTGGTTCCGATTTTGGATATGTGTACCTGAATATGTACCCTTGCATTCGCATCTTTCCTAGACTCCTAGAGGGTTTTAGCTTGAATTTCACTGGTCAGTCAAACACCTCTGACTGCTGTTTCGGAAGCATGTGACATTGCTTCATGTGCAATACGCTCCACACAATCCAGCACCAGAGGTGGCTGATTATTCGGAGTCAAACATCGCTTTCACTAGTGACAAAGTCAATGTCTTCTTGTGAACTGTAGTTACTGCATTGAGATGGTTTAAACCTGGTACGGGTCTTTAGTTTATTATTTAAGAAAATCAATAAACACAGATTTACTAAACAATCTAATGAAAGTGAAATTGAGGTATTTTATGACGTTTCTGTAGAAAGTATTAAACTCTTGGTGCGGATATATAAAGCACTAGTAGACAATACTCTCTGACGGGTCATTTATTCAGAATCATTCTCTAACAAATCTTTGCATTGATAATAATTGGTGAAATTTACTATTTTATAAGCTTAAGTTTTTCTTCTTCATGTACATATATATATTCCAAAAACTGATATTTGTATAGATACAAACTAATTTTTTTAGCATTTCTTAAGATACATTCTTTCTCCACAGAATGGCAAGAATGGACCTATGCAAGAAAATTTAATCGTACGATAAAGACCATATGTGGTTAGTTAACTACTAATTTTTTCCGTATTTTCCCTTCTACTCGCAGCAGGGGTTTAGGGTTTACGTATTTGTAGTCAGGCATTTGTAGTCTAATAAGAATCTATATGAAATCGTACACATGACATTTATTAATCAAACCAGATCATTTTATAGTGCAAAACTAAACTGTGCATATAGTTACAGAGTGCAAGCCTTGTTTCCTGTGCATATAGTTACAGAGAAAGCTTGCACTCTGTAACTATATGCACAGTTTAGCTCAGCAAAATATATCTGTTAATCACTGTAATAACAGAATATTTTGCTGAGCTTCTAGGTTTGAAACGCCCTGAGGTCCTTCAATTTCTTTCGCCTAGAGCTGCTTCAATCATGCGTTGTAGAGTTTGAAAACCCACCGTTTCTTCAAGATCAGAGCAGAAATTAAAATCCTCTAACCATTCAAACTCCGTTTCAAAATCCTCAATTACCGGAGTAATGAAACTGATTCCAGGCTATTGTAGGAATGATGCATTACGGAATAGATTTGCTTTATCACACACTCAATTGGTTTTTCGTGTTTGATCACACTTCTCTTAATGATATATTTTTTTATCACATCTTACCAATTATAGATTGTAAAACCAATCATTTTGTATTGGTTTTACAATCGATATATCAGTGTCTTGTCGAAATGCACACATGAACTTTTCTAATATGTATATTTTTAACTTATTTAAAATACTAAATAAAGAAAATATTTAATCAAAGTAAAAAATAAAAAGTAAGAAAATGACATGATAAAATAACTGGTTTGATTGACGAGAACGCGTCAAAGGTGTTATCAAGCAATATATCACTAAGAGATATGACGAAAGAAGAAAAACCTCTTGGGAGTGTGATCAAGCAAATTTCTATACATTAGAAAGATGACTTGACTCTGGTTTGAGACTACGTAATACTCGAGCAGCGGCTGGTACTGACTTGTACCTCCACATCATCCGGTTTTCCAGAACCTCAGCCAATAATTTAGATGTCGCTATAGATTTGCGGCTTAGGGAGGCTACCCACTTGTTAATATAATGCTTTAAGAGTTCATTGTCGAACTTTACTTTTGTATGTGACGGAACTTTTCAAAAGTTCAGTCACATACAAATTTTAAATTTTTAAATTTTTCACTTTCAACTACACGACCATATGCACCCCCGTAATCTTCTGATTCTATTCAGATGAATGATTCGCATACTTCTGGTACAGATGAATTCATACAACAAATATCCGTTATCGATCGACGTGTGTACGTTGGGAGGCATTGCTGGTCTGCAGATGACATGCATTGATCCAAGACATTACGCTAGCGAAAGGTAGTAGAGTACACTCAGAGTTAACTCGACTCGTATTAGGTCGTGCGAGTCTGCATGAATCTTGGTCGTCCGATTAACTGAAAAATAACGATAGGTTGTTATTTTTATTCACGGCAGGGAAATGAAGATAAAGTAGTCTTGCAGTATACCCATCTCTCTCGCTTGCAGTATACCCATGAGATACCTCTAACCCACAGGTTTGGAATTATAATATTATAAACCGTCACTTTTAAACCAAAAAGGAAGAACCGGTACAGTGGATAGACAATAGACACTTTTTACTTAGTAGAAGTAAAAAGTAAAGCCCTTAACCCGCTCTGCGAGTTTCATAACCGACAAAGACATGCGCCTTACGTAGCTCCTGGCTCTTTACTAGGAACGGAGAATATCCACGTACTCCCTTGGAATGTGCCGTCCGCAGATCTGCCACAGTCCACCTACCGGTAACCGTGACCGTCAACGAGAGCGGAGTGCATTCCCGATGGAAGGTTCCCAAATTCTTGTAAAGACGCCACCAGTCAGTCACTGGTCCTTCCAGCACGCCTGGCGGTAAAGATTTGCGACCCTGACACAAAAGCGGGTAACAGGATATCAAGATTCCAGGACAATGATAGTCAGATCTACTCATACTTCAGGGAGCCTCTAGTCACTCCACAAAATGACGGATTAAAGCCCGAATATGACCACAAAAGCTCCGAGCAGGCGTACGTCGGGCAGGATGTATGTTACGAAGGAGGGTCAAGGCATTCTACTTTATAATGGTGACTTACAGGTTCGTTACCAAGGTGATGCGATAGCGTATCAGTGACTACGTAGTCTCCTTCGGGAAAGTGAGGTGGAGATTCAAAATTCTGAAAAAACTTTTATGCGGCCGCAGACCGTTGCTTCGGGTACTTGTTGATTTCTAAGTGCGGCCGCAGGCTGCTGCTTAGTGTTCTAGCTTCTCTGCACACAAGGGAACGAGAGCTGTGGCTTTAGGAGAATCTAGTGAGCGTATATTACAGGCAAGAATGAACCAAGCAAACACAACACCTGATGATTAATTAAATCTCACGTGGGCTTTATTTTTAAAGATAAAACTTGACCATTTAAATCTTTAAATGGATCTCAAAAGAACATCAACTTGACACACCACACTCGAGCCTGTACAATTCTACCACCAGACTGTTTCTCAAATCGTTTGATTTTGGCTTAAGAATGTTTGTTGATGTCTTTAAGTTCAAAAAGTATGATAACTTTTAGAGAACAGTTTAATTAAAAGTTTTATAAAAGTAAACATTGAGAAATTTTTCTGGAACTGCGAGTATGAGTATAAAATCATGAAAGGGAATATTCTGTTTTTCCTCACAGTGTTCTTTGAATTTGAAAAAAGATTCTGTTTTGTTCCAAGAAACCACCAAATTTTCATTTTAATATTTCTCTGTCAGTACTAAGAACCCAGTCGTACATAAGATTTTTCACTTAGTTTTATACCCGAACCTAGGTTATGTAATAATACTTGCAATCGCACATATTAGTTTATTGAGTTCTCATTAAACTGATATAGAAAATATTCTAAAATTATCCGATCCGTAAAGTGTACTCTTGGGTACCTTCTTAAGGGTTTTTAAGAGTTGTTTGGCTTCTAAATTGCCTAAAAACAAACCCGCAAAATAAGATGTTACGGGACACCAGGAGCATATCCTGTCCCACTACCTTGTACAAGAAAAGAAAAAGGACAAGAATGGTACAAATACAAAACTGAAGGAAGCGGGGAGAAATATTTATGTTTTACTGCAGTGTATGTAGGTGGTTTCATCAATTAATACAAGTCTTAATTTATATTGAAGAAAGTGGAGAAAAATCTTGTGTTTTACTGCACTGACAATCCGCGGCTGGTTTCGTGCAAGTCAAAAGACAAAACTAAGTGTAAATTTAAATCTTTAAATTTAAATTCCTATATTTAAATCTCTATATTTAAAAATCTAATTTAAATTACTCTTAAGTGAATAAAACAAGTGATCTCTATAAAGCAGAGAAACCATAAGCACAGTGACAGTAAGCAAAACCTATTCAACTATAACTCAAGTCTCATTGACAAATGAAGAAAATCTTAGAGACATTAAATATGAGCTAATCCTTCCTAAGAGAAGATTAACTCTTAATTACGTCTCATGTACAGTTCCAACTGTACATGAGGTGAATATACAGTAGTATGTATATTCCCTGACACCAGGAGCAATTGTAATCATACTCGGGGTTTAACTGGTTCCCTAACTGATTAAAGGGGCCTTTGAGACATGCGGCGGAGATGCTTTTACAGATTTTGCTGATTTCTGGCAAACGATTTTCTAATTTGGTGAGAAATTGTAGCAAGAGCCAATTTAGATTCCCGGAATTCAAACAGATTGCTTTGAATAGTTATTGTCAAGATTTAAGAACAGTTGATAAACTTTAACAGGTTTCATTAAGACATTTCCACCGTAGTTCTTTGTGTCTATTTTAGTTAGTATCGAAAAAGATCTTTATTTTAGAGATCTAATTTTCCCATCGTATATCTTATTTTAAGTGAAGAATGATATTTAAAAATCTAATATCCATTGCATAGGTAATATAGAAACTGAAAATGAATGAAAAAGACACAGAAAAGAAAAATTATGCAAAGAACAAAGGATATGTATTCAATTTAACGACAACAGTTCCATTTTGTATTAAACTTTTCTTATTAAATCGATGAATTAATGGAGCGTGGTAATTTTAAAGAACGCATTAAGTTACAGAATAGTACTAAAATCGACGGTGAGAAAGATCTCATCTAACTAACTCCCTAACGTACCCCACGAAGTAGTGAAAGTTGTCAGGTGTTGATGTTCCAGCGCAATTTTGATCTGGTTATAACCGCTGAAACCATCTCCAAAGCTACACCATTCGTTTCTTGCCACCTCTTCCAAGATCTAGTGGATGAAAGATAGTAGGATAATAATCCTTCTTTGTGACAGCATTGAGCTTTTTGTAATCAACACACACCCTCAATTTGTCATTTTACTTCTTTAAGATCACAATGGATGATATCCATTCAGAATGCTCCACCTTGTAAATAAACCTAGTAGTGTGCAGCTTCTCGATCTCTTCTTTCATCAGATCAGCAATCGGAGGACTCACTCTTTGTTGCTTTTGTCGCACCGGTTTGACATCTTCTCAAACTCGATATGATGTTGCTCAAGTGTGACCTTCCTCAGATCCTTGTAACTAAATGCAAATACATGAAGGTATTTGCGAAAGATCTCTTCAAACCGACTCTTCTCTCTTTAGTAACATTCGATCCATAGCGTAAGGTGGCAATTCTTCCCTCCACCTCCTCAGGAGTCAATGGTTCTTTGTCTCGATCTCTTTGCACTTCCGGAGAAGAAAAAGATCCACTACATTCGCACCCACATTTTGTTGTTCTCTCTCCTCTTGATGATGTACTTTTAGATTCTAAATTTGAAGAATTGATACCCACACCAGAAGTAGTATTGACAACTTTTGACTCCCGGTAGTCTGATGTGGGTCGATCCGATTTTGACGTCCATTCTTGCTCTCCGAGCAATGAAACTTTGATCCGGTGGTGATTCAGTCTGATGCATAAATAACCTTTGTGTCAATTATCTGTTGCATGTACTACTCGAAGCCAAGGTCTCCGTAGTAACATTTCACAACTTGACTCCTTCAAGATTTGAAATGACATATTTATCATTATTTACACACAAACTCTTCCCAACACTCCCAATGGTCTAACTCGCTGTCTGTTAGCCATGCCAACCGTGATACTAGAAGGACGAGTTGGTACTAGATCCAACTTCCTGATGAGTCGTTCCGAGATGACATTTATTGCCGATACTCCATCGACAAGAACATCTGAGATTTCTCATTCACACGAGCTTCTACTTTTGATATTGTGTGATGTTTGTCAAGCTTTCGCTATCAAATCTAGTATTTCTACTCCTCTTAAGTCTATTCCGATTCTTGGACCTTTCTAGAAATGGAAAATAGATTTTGTTAGACCTTTGCATCACACCCCTCGCTACAAATATTGTTGTAGCTATAGATTACTTTACAAAGTGGGTAGAAGCTAGACCTCTTGTAGCTATTGGAGAAGTTGAGGTGGGTAGATTTCTCTATGAATGGATCATTACTAGGTTTGGATGTCCCTTGGAGTTAGTTTCGGATAGGGACCGAGAATATGTAAGCGGTATGACTACTGGTATGTGCACATACTTCTCCATTTCTCTGACGGTTTCTACTTCATATAAACCTAGTTCAAACGGTTTGATAGAGAGGACAAACTTTACCTTGTGTCAAATGTTAGCAAAGGATGTTGATATGGAAGGGACCAAACACAACCAAGACAAGCGTCTTCATGCAGTCTTATGAGAGTATCGTACAACAGTGAAGACATCTACGGGATATTTGTCTTTCATGATGGTGTATGGATTGGAATCCAAGTTCGACTTAACCACCTTTCAGAACTTGCAAGCTGGATTGAAGAGAAAAGGTTGGAGGAGAAGAGAGGAACCTTGTTGAAGCTACAAGAGAACAAAAAGGTGAGTGGATGATGTTATGAGATGTTATTAGGCACAAGCGAGTTCAAAAGAAGTTTCTACGTCAATATTTTAAGACTTTCATCATCTCCAAAGTGTGGAGTAATGACACCTATGATCTTCAAGAAAGAAGCTGTACGTTCTTCGACCGAATGAACCATGACAAGCTGAAGAAGTTTTATCAGCGTGATACTTCACTTCGAGGACGGAGTGAAAATTAAATCTGGGGGATAAATGTCACAGCACAAGTACCTCATTATTTGTGTGTTCGTTTATATAAATCTCGTTAGGTATGACTATCTTATAGGTTACTCTAGTTTGAAGATCCAAATCTAGGTTATCAAAACTAGTCATAACTAGCTAAGATAGTTATAATTAAGTTGAGGAAACTATTAGAGGTTTCACTATGACACTATGTGACAAGTGCGGAGCTCTAAATATGTTTCTCAAAAGTATGTAACTCTTTTGATCATCGTTGATTTGCTGCATGAAGGAAAATCATGCACAAGTATATAAAGATGCTTCTCAAAAGACCTATTAGTTTGTTATCATCATACTATTGGATAGTATGAAAAGTTAACACTTTGGAAAAGCTAAAGTACAAAAATTTCTTACTTTAGTAAAGTAGAACAAGTAATGTGTGTGCTATTCTTTTAAGTCTTAGTAGTCTTTAGTAGTTTTACTATTTTGGATTACGTACTTTTCATGATACTAAATTATGTTAGTAAAAGTTACCATGGTAAGAAATTGTAGAGTATATTAGAAAGAATTGAGAGGATGGACGACACTCTCACTTTTCTATCTACGATTAAAGTGAGCAATGGAGACCTTGGGAGTCCTTGAGTATTATGCGATGTGATGTTGAGAGACAACAATGGACGTTGAAAGCTTATCTCAGTTCATAAATGAGGCTTTTATGTTTGGAGATGCTCCGAAGGTGACCAAGCTTCACGATCTGATATGCGATTGCTTGAGACATTCGCGTTGGTAATGCAACAACAGAAGCTTGCTGAACAGAAAGAGGTAATGGCTACCAAAACCTTACAATCTATTGTGGGTTTGCTAGATCAGTTTGATGAGAAGAACATCTCCAAGTATCTCCAACTATGCTCATCTCCAACTATGCTCGAGAGATGGAGTTGAGTAAGGTGTTGGAGAGAGATGATAAGTACATTTGAGCTTGCTGTCATACTGGAGCTACGAGAGCATGTGAAGAAGACCATCAGCTGATGGAGGTTGGTGTACTCGCCAAACGAGAGTGTCGGAGAGAGAAGGTGATGACAAGACAAGAAGTGAGACCACCACCGATCATACTACCTCGTAGGCAACCAACAATATTCAATGTACAAGCACCTACTATACAAGTGTCTCTTGTTCCGTTTCCTACTATTCCTGTCCTACAATTGCACTACAAAAAGATGCAATAGAAGAATTGATAAAAGAGATGAGAGACTTGCAGATTAAACCCCTGCTCCTGATATTTAGGGTCTGGGTTACCCAGACTCCTCATTTTTTGACATCCGCGGACATGAAAGACGGACCTCTGGGCTACCCAGAGCAAACTGCGTCTTTTCATTACGTTTGAGTCTGACCTCTGTTGTTGACGTGGTAGGTAGCGTTGGAAAACGACTGAAAAGCGCTACATTTTGGCGAAAAATAGTTTTGATTTTCATCTAAGCATTAGTAGAAACCAGTCTGTTAAATTCTAAGCTTTTCTGTGTTCCAGATTTCCGAAGAGGGATTTTGAATTCAGAACAGGAATCTAAGAGGAATATTCCTCTAGGACCCTTTTATACCAGGAGGGGGGGTTTAAGCTAGCAAGAAAACTTCAAATTCAAAAGTGAGTGAAACAAATCTATATGCACAAGTACTTTTTAGGTTCTTGAGACAGTATTAGCAAAGCTGGTAAGTAATAATAGACTTTCTTACATGCATACTAAATATCATGATAAGTTTTTGTGTTTGTTTTTTGTTAGATAGGTGCATGACATGAAAGACATGAGCCCTTACAATCAGTTCAAAGTACACAAAAAAAGTCTAGGAATTGCTCCTAGCAACCATCTCTATCCACAAAAACAACTAGAAGACACAATTATCATTGTACAGTGAAACTAAGAGAGCTTGCGGTGTCCACAAGAGCCATAAAGGATTTTACTGTGAGAAAATGCATTCAGGTATTTAAATGGATTCCGGGGTTTCATGCATCTATTGTCCTTGGTGGAATCAGTTTATTTTAGAGTGAAATTTAAGAAGTTGACGAGTATGAAATCTAGATTTAAACCAGATTTCTTTGCTATTTCTTTTCTGTTGATCAAATATTTTACGAGTTCGTGCTATCCAAATCATGTTTTGGCTCTTGCTTTTATAGTAACAATGAGCCATTGATCTTGATCCAAGACTACTCGAATCACTAATATCATGACAAGTAATACACATCTTTCATATTTTTGCAGTATGAGATTGCAATTATAGTGAAACCGTTTTGTTTTACTACCTTATTCACTTCAGAATTGGTTGTATATTTGAGAGGTAGCAGTATGCTCTGTTTTACTAACTTTTACATGGAACTGAACCAATACCAAACCGTTTTTTATATTCTAAATTAAACCATTTATGAGTTAAATTGTTTTGAGAAATTTTTGAACTGAACTGTTTCTGTACAAAATGGTTTTTAAATTTTAAATTGGACCACTGTATTATCAACGAGCTTTTATTAATAAATTTTGAATTTTATCTAATTATAACATAGAGAAATATGATATTATTGTATTCAATTTATGATAAAAGTCACTAAAAAATGTAACGATTTATTAAGATTAGGGAAAAATATATTTGTAATTAGATGATATATTTTTCTATTAAACTATACAAACGAACCGTTTACAAACTATTTATTTGGAGAACCGGATTGTCTAAGAGCCATTCAATGTGAACAACTGAACCTTATAAACACCAAACTACTACAAAAATCTAAACCAAACAGTTTCTAATCGAACGGGGCTGACTATGTTGACAGGTACCAGTAGCTGTTAAGCATACCGTACTGGTTTTCCACTTCTCGCTGTAACTAATTCGCCCATATCTGTATCGAATATATTATCCATGGTAAGAGTTGCTTTTGAAATCTTATTTCATGCATACGGTAAGCGGTGCTTACTTTACCTTAAATTCGAAACTGCGCTATAAGTTCGAAAATATGCAAATTATAATTCGCGCAGTTGTCTGCGCGAACTGGAACCAGTCTGTACGTAACCAGTCCAGAAACAAACAGAATCCTCTATCAACAACATTCGATCCTACATTCCAAGTAAGCCCTTTCTCGGTTGGTAATAACTGTTGATTAGAGCTCCCGAGAAAGATTTTTGTTCTTCTGTTGCTTCGTTTGCTTTTAGGGAGTAACTGGTTAGAGAAGGTTGAACCGACTGATCATGAATATTCAGTTTCATATTTTCTTATAATTTCAGTGTCATATTCAGTTTCAGTCGGTTCAACCTGCAATTTCCTCCAATTCTAATGTCATAAGCCTTCAACTCTAAAATAACTCAGCAAATGTTGACAGGAACTCAGTTTCCAAGTAACAATAGCTGCCGGAGCAATAGTGTACTAAACTGGAAGATCTGAAACGATGCGGAAGTGCGGAAGTATGCAAAAGGGCCATATGCAGGGAAGTAGTCGATGTGAAAGTCTGCACAACAAAATCAAACGCACTCGGACTCCATGCATAGACACTGACCATATCTACTTCTTTTGAAATAGTAACTTACTTTCTCTTCAAGTTCAATCAATCTTTCAGATTTCTGAAACTGAATCCATTGTACAGAGTTACAGTAATGCAATACAAAACACTTAGTTTATACAACCATTCACTTTGCATAGCAAATTCAAAATAAGATGAGTAGTAAAAAATAATGATAATCATGTGAAATTTATCAGTTTACATAAGCCGTAAGCTAAACTTCTGAAGTTTCTTCAAAACAGTCTAGACTTGTCTATGTAAAGCTGATTCGATGTCTATCAGAGCTCCAACCATCTTGTCTAACATACTAACTAACTGTTGGGAGCAAAAATTAGCATTTTCAGTTTTGCTCTTCTCTACATCAAGCCGCTGGCTTTCCATTTCTCTGTAGAACTCTAGTTTCTTATTCTCAACATGCACAACCGAATTGGAAAAGACTGACAAGGATGAATTCAAGACATAAGCTGATCTAGACATATCTCTCTTTCTCTTTCCTGAATTATGTCTACTTGTTTTTTAGCCCCGTGAGAGATAGAATTCCGAATCTCAAAATCAGGTTGTGCACCTTACCATGCTTTTTGTTCAGGTGCAAGACCATGGTTGGGAGCCATAGACTCTGTCATGCAAGGCGGAGTCATGGAATATCGTTTGTCATACCAACAGTCCATGAGAAAGTAGAACTGTAAATCCTCCGTGATCGATCAACTATCCCTCGATCTCTCAACCTCCACGATCGTCATCCATGAATCTGCAACATGTCGGGCCTGTCTCTCACTCAAGGGTCACCTCTGATGATTTTGATGGAAGCACACCATGAACTTGAAGAGAAAAATGCTAAGTTCACTCATTCATACACCCATAAACTCACCAACAAAAATTCTCCATAAACTCATCAACTAAAATCCTCCATTCTAACGACGTCTCTCAAGTTCTCACATGCTAAAATATCACATACTCTCTATATTACTCAAGTTGTCATTACGATGATGTGAAAACAAGGATGAGGAGCTCTTCTCTACTCCTCTATTTATACATTCTAGGTTTTTACTTTGGTACCCTCCGGTAACTCAGCCGTAACTATTTTTACCGAGTTTTACTAAGATATTACTTAAGATAAAAGCATTAATCACATGGGCTTCTTACCTTTTCACATGGGCTTATTCCTTCAAAGTCAACAACTTCTAGAAAGATTCTGGAATATTCTTAAGGAATCTCGAATTTCCACCCCCCTCTACACTAGGACCCACTAAAAAAACATGTTGAATCTCTTCTTGTTTTTAATGTCCACAAAGTCCACAACTTTAATCCAACCACTAATATCAAGTCAAAAAGGAGATAAGGGATATTTTTCACCTCCTTTCTACCTTTTAGATAAGATGACAAGATAGTAGTGCTCACTCTTTAGCAAATATCTGATTTCTGCTCAAAAGTACAGCTAAGTTTAATCATAACTAATGTTAGCTAGTTATGACTAACTTGATATCTTCTTAAAGTATTTGGGCAGCAAATAAACATTCTCCACACTTAACTATAACTAAACACCTTACTAATAGACAAACTTCCTATGTGTAACATAAGTCGTTACAGAACTACATGTTAAAATCAAGAGAGAGTTTTTGGCTTTTCGTTCATCCTTGTCCATTGCTTCATATGGGGCGTTGCTTGAAATCTTGTTGTGATCTCAAACTTTTCTGTAATTGCTGATCAGAGTTTCTCACTTGTTTCTGATTTGGCTAGTGTCCACGTGGGGAGCACCATTGGATAGCAAGTAAGCTTGAACTTTCCTTAGCTTGGGCTCAACTCCTACAATGAGATCTCTTCATGCATTGGCAGCTTGCTCTTTTGTCTATATTCGTTTTGTCTCTATCATGATAACAATCTCTCAATCATGCTAAATAAACAATTTACTCGTTTGAGCATTATCTGGAATAGATGATGAAGATCGAGATTCAGCCTCAAGATTGTCATTGAACTGAGCAGACGTGATGCATGGAGATGTACCGTTGATATACAGCCCCATGAGTGACATTAAACTGAGCATCCGTGACGTGTGGAGATGCACTCGGTCGAGAAACAGCTTCAGGAGTGATATTGAACTAAGCAGCCGTGATGCCTAGAGATGCACTTCATCGAAAACACTTGTTTGTGTTGGAAAATCTGACTCGAGCAAAATAACGTCATCTAGAGAACTATCATGATCTCATGCAGATTAGGAGGGGGAGCATGAACTCTATTGGTGACATTTTGGCTTGCTTGAAGATTACTGTGAAATGATCTTCGATGGTTATCCAAACTGAGTATTGTCTGATCGAGCTCAACAAAATTATCGTCATGGACCTCTTCAACTTCAGCTGCAGAAAATATTTAGAGCACTGCTCTTCTGAGTGTCATGAGACTCTTTTTCACGATACTATGTGCTTGTTTTGACAACGACTGGCAGCTATGAAGCTCCACACCCCCACACATTGACTGTAAAGCACAGTGCTTTGTAGACGAGAATGAATGGCAGTGCAGGAAAACTATTGCAACTTTGGAAATTCGTTAAGAGATTTCTGTCTGAGCTCAAGCTCCTGAACTCAAACTCGTAAGCGCACTATCATACGCGATTTCGTGAGATATTTGAGTTATGTCTTACATGGACCTCAACTCCATTACGAGACGAACTATCCCACTCGTGTGAAGTCAAAAGTCTCATGCCTCTAAACTCAAGAGTAACCTCTGCAAGCCTGTCTCTTGAAAAGCTAGACAATGTCCGATCCGACTCGCTATCCTAGACAAAACAGAAAATGTGACTAGTGTGGACAATACTCTTATTATCGATCTTAATCTCACACATGCGAAGTCTAAAAAACCATCTCAATAATAACAATCGTGGTGCGATCTAGTTCTAAGTGTTGGTTCTAGCTCTATATTGATTTTATATCCTAAATGATTTACTTCGTGTAATCCTTCTGCTTGTCATTGCTGTCCTAGAATTTTTTAACGCTAAGTGTTAGTTCTATATGCTAAATCATTCGAGACAAAGATTAACAAAGAGGATAATTTTTGAACGCTAAGTGTTGGTTCTATATGTTAAATCATTCAAGACAGAGGTTAACAGAGAGGGTAATTTTTGAACGCTAAGTGTTGGTTCTGTATGTTAAATCATTCGAGACAGAGATTGACTGAGAGGGTAATTTTTGAACGCTAAGTGTTGATTCTATATGTTAAATCATTCCAGACAGAGATTAACAGGGAGGGCAATTTTTGAATGCTAAGTGTTGGTTCTATATGCTAAATCATCCGAGACAAAGATTATAAGAGAGGGTAAGAATCCTAAGGATGAGAGAGAAAGGAACCACTAAGTTGTTGGTTCTATATGCTAAATGATCCGAGACAGAGATTAACAAACAGAGAGGGCAGGAATCCTAAAGATGAGAGAAAAGGAACCAATGGACAAAACAGAAAATGTGACTGCTGTGAGCAACACTATTATTACCGGCCCTAATCTCACACATGTGAAGTCCAAAAAACCATCTCAACAATAACAATCATGGGGCGGTTTAGCTCTAAGTGTTGGTTCTATATCTAAATGGCTTACTTCGTGTGATCCTTCTGCTTATCATCGCTGTTCGAGAATTTTTGAACGCAAAGTGTTGGTTCTATATGCTAAATCATTCGAGACAGAGATTAAAAGAGAGGGTAATTCTTGAATGCTAAGTGTTGGTTCTATATGCTAAACCATCCGAGACAGAGATTAACAAAGAGGACAAGAATCCTAAGGATGAGGGAGAAGAGAACCACTAGACTGTTAGTTCTATGGTAAATCATCCGAGACAGAGATTAACAGAGAGGGCAAGAATCTTAAAAAAATAGGCAAGAATCCTAAGGATGAGAGAGAAGGAAACCACTATGCTGTTGGTTCTATATGCTAAATCATCTGAGAAAGATATTAATAGAGAGGACAAGAATCCTAAGGATGAGGGAAAAAAGAACCACTAGACTGTTGGTTCTATATGCTAAATCATCTGGGATAGAGTTTAACATAGAGGACAAGAATCCTAAGGATGAGGGAGAAAGGAACCACTAGGCTGTTGGTTCTATATGCTAAATCATCCGAGACAGAGATTAACAAGAGGGCAAGAACCCTAAAGATGAGAGAGAAGGAAACCACTAGGCTGTTGGTTCTATATGCTAAAGCATCTAAAACAAAGACTACCAGAGAGGGCCAGAATACTAAGGATGAGAGATTAACAGGGAGGGCAAGAATACTAAGGATGAGGGAGAAGAGAACCACTAGAAAAATTTCCGTCGGGTAATGTAATATCACGTGCAGGCAAAGTGAAATCACAGGCACATACGAAAGTTTCTCCTCCGTGTTTTACGCGAGCTAATGCACTGCCCGGCGTGTACTTACAGGCAGCGTAATCCATGCACTCGGGAAGTGGCTTACCTGCGTGCCCGATTGCATGGCTTACCTGCGTAAGCCACCCTCGGGCAGTGCATT
Source organism: Asterella californica (assembly GCA_036924285.1). Taxonomy (NCBI): domain Eukaryota; kingdom Viridiplantae; phylum Streptophyta; class Marchantiopsida; order Marchantiales; family Aytoniaceae; genus Asterella; species Asterella californica. The sequence continues at coordinate 23,435,414 of JAYKYS010000006.1, read as the reverse complement.
ACCCTATACTTCATGTATGCATCTAAGCACCAAAGAAGCATGGAAGGTTATACTTCCAGATGAGGACAGTAGACGATTTATCTCCGTGCATGATAAAGCTTTTGCATATCCTTCCTACAAGCAGTGCAGGTTGTGAAAAGATCCCGTCAAAGATGAAAAGAGAACTAAACTACGGTAGTTATGAGCGCACTTACAGAGACTTGCTGAGAATAGCGCCTAGTGTTCCAGAAGTATATTTCACTTGACAAACCAGGATTTACCTTCTGTATACCGTGATACTTCGATGTTCGAGGCCGGGGACTGCTTCTCTTTCTGCGATATAGAACTCGGATTCTACCATTCATCCTCCACCTCCTAGGAGCCTTGGTAGCCATGGCTCCTGACACAGTATTTAATAGTATGACCTCAAGGATCAACTTCGTTTTCCAATTTATCACGCCTTTACTGGAGGGTATCACTTCCTGATTCACTTTGGGAATCTCTCGATAGTAGAAATGCAGTACGAACTCTCTCAGTATTGCTCAGTTCCAACTTTAAGGGAGTTTTTTCCTGTACTGTCAACGTAGAATCAATTGCGTCTTCTTTGCCACATTTTAAAATTCTTTTTACTTCAGTATACCGGTAACTTGCAGACTGACTCTCTCCTGCACCCAAATATGGCTCATGTGTAATGGATGATCAGACCTTTTACAGACTTTTGGCGGGGAACTTCCCCGCGAGGTACACACAGATTTCTGTTCAGAATCCGCTCACAACGGAAAGCACACATGAGTGCTGGTGGTTAGAGACTCACGGAGGTGAATCTGATAATTTACCACTTTATTTCATGGCCGTGTATGGTACAATAGTATATTTTAATGAGCCCCAGTCTGTACAGATTTTACAGGACCAGAGCATGTGGATCTAATGCAGTGAGAGACTGTCCCACTTTGTGCAAATTTTGTCACCTCAGTGGACATACTAGTCATGAGATTAGAATAATTCCTAAGGTGACAAGGAATGTTAGACAAACCTAACAAACGCGTAACTGAATGGGACCAACTTTTGGGCATCTATGACAGTCAAAAGTTGACTGTTTCCCGACTCTAGCAAGATGTTTGAAACATCTCCACTGAATGGCTTGTCTCTTCGGAAAGCAAAAACTGTGGGAGTGCGTCCTGGAAGAACCTACTTCATAAAACTCTTTTCCCGATTTTCCCGATTCTACATATTTTCCCGATTTTCCTTGTTATGGCGAAGGCGATATCGGGACTCTGGAAAAACGAAACCACGTGAACCAGGCCGAACGCTTTGAGGGAGCTTCGAAAATGTCAAAAACGACCTTGCACCTTTTCCTTCCGAACTGTGGTAGGAAGTAACGGCAGCATTCTCACTTAGAGGAATACGTTTGAAGACAGGTGAGCCTTGACTCAAGGCTGGAGTCGTCTCCTTTGCATCTTCCATACTGAGAGTACTAGCACAAGGTTCTGACAGGCCTAGGCTCGAGGTATGAGTCGTTGCAAACTCTGAAGTAGACTGGGCCTGGGAAGGAATCCAAAGGAACATAAGTACAAAGACATAATATCTGTAAATCTGAAACAAGACTTTTGCCTAGCAACCGGTTCACGTGTGTTCCAGACATTCAAAGTACAAGCCTATCCACTCTATCCCCACAAAATCAATAGACTACACTTCGCAGACGTTGAATAAAAAGTTAACGTAAACTTCGGGTTGAAAGGTACGCGTATATAGTGTGAAATGCCGTATAAAACAATCATACACAACTTCCGACATATTAGATAACATGCAAGGATAGGTGTTCTCACGTGCTTCCACCTGGGAAATACCTGCAGCTTGTCGTCTCTCGTGACTGACTTGAAAATAGGGGTTGTAGCTTTGCCAATAGCACCTGCTCTCACTGCGAGCTTGTTGAGCTGCTGTGCTGATTGAAGCTCGGCCTTAGAGGCACTGAGCTCTTTCTCTAGCCTCATATTTTGTCCGTTAAGACCTTCCAAGGTAGTCTGATCCAGGACAGATGATCCGAACATCAATTATGTGCGATGCTAAAGGTTGAACAATGATAGACGTATAACTGAGAACTGAAGTTCCATATAAACCAGGAACGCTTTTCTGACCTGAAGCGTAGACAGGGAGGCTTCTTTGGCCTTCACCATATCAGCAAACGTCTGAAGTTACAAGTTCAAAATCATAAGAACAATGCTGGAGAGCTCCACTTACGTTTTGTATGAATCCTGAAAAGTTTTCAAACCTAAACTCAACACGATAAAATGCTAACTATATAGCACAAAGTCGCAGATGTCAGTTTTGTTCAAAAGTTAGTCATAGTCTGAGCTTACAGAACAGGAAATAAAGCTTCTTGCACTAAGTCAGTTCTCACATGTAGCAGTTTAGGAGGTTTACCTTTGCTTTGTCCTCTGCCTTGCGCAGATGAACCTGCAACTTGCGGTTCTGCTCAGTCATCTCTGCAATCTTCTTTCTATGTTCAGCTTCCTCCTCTGGGGTCAGTACTTGCTTCTGCAAGTACTGGATCTCCTCCTGGTAGTTCTTACACTGACCCCTGCACATAGGCCACACACATCAGTGAGTCCCTTCTATTCGTCTCCTTAACCTCACACGTACCGGATGGTCAGATCCAACACACGTTAATATACTGTCGCCAATATAAAGAGTCTCCACACATCAGGCCCTACATACCAGTCAGAGCATCCAGAAGTTTAGTTATGAATAAGTCGTACGGAATTCACAAGGACGTTACCTCATATTTTCATATTTCACTTCAAGGTCTATCATATCCAACTTCTTGCTCGCCAACTCGGTTTCCAGTCTCCTCGCTTCATCATTTTGACTTTTGATATGCTTCTCAAACTGCTGTAGACTTACCAAGTTCCAGGCATCACCCCGCATGAATCCCGCCTTTTGCAGAAGACTCTTGAATTCAGTCAGCTCCCAGTCAGACTCCTCCAAACGACCTTCAAAAACCTCTAGTCGATCCCTGGTGGCATCAAGCGCGACCTGCAGCTTCGTATTCGATGTGAGCATGGTCCGATTTTCCTGCCCATATCGAGGTCGTACAACCAAGTCGTCAATATAGATGTAAAACTTATTGATACATGGAGCACTGTGCAGAAGGCAGCGTGACTGTTCAAGACCAACTGTTTATCCTAAAATCCCGATCTACCCTAACTAACGGAGCTTTGGATTTCGGACGGGGGAATAAGATTGTCACTAAGACGGCCATCATTACAGGAAAAGTCTCATTAGTTCCAGAGAGAAAACAGGCGATGCAAGAAGAGCAAGTTTATGTAGAAGGGAACTAGCAGAAGATCTGGCGCTCAGACCTGCATATGAGATATGGTAGGTGGAAGTACACAAAAGCCTATAGAGTTGCGAAAGAGTAAGTACTGTACAGAAGACTTATCCCATGCGACATTACCCGAGATAGACTTTGCTCCGCGTCTTGGGCAGCTGAAAGATTTATCTTGCAGAGCTGGAGCTCATCTCGAATTTTTTCCAGCTGTGAGCAACCAGAAACCCTGCATGACATAGACAGCTAAGTAAGCTAAGCCAGTCTATTATCTATAAGGTTTGAGCAAAATGGAGGCCCTAGCACTCCTGTTGGAGTCTATAAAACTCTTTCTTCAGGCTTCCATGATCAATGTTCAAACTGGATGTCTGTTGTCCACTCTGCTCCAAGCATGTAGGGGTCGAGTACCAGTAGAAAACCGCGCAGCAACGGGAAGCACGGCTCGTAACAAACTTGAACAGTTTGACTACTTTGAACACTGATGTCACGGTAAAGTTCCCAACATGGATCTCACCTAAATTCTTGTTCACGTTTGACGGCAACTTCTAACTCTTTCTCTAGCTCTCTGCAACGACTTCTGTAATGATCAACATCGGCTTCAAGTTGCTGAACCTGGGACACATAATTGACAAGGTAAGGACAATATGAGAGTTTCCAGCGAGATGACATGCACATTCGCTCACAAAAATTCTAGGCATCAGCATCATGATTTTCCGCACAACTCGTGACACGATGGACATTTAACGTTATGATCTGTGCATTTGTTAATACTAACTTCCGGGCTTTACCTGCTTATGATGAATTAAGGACTTCTCAGAGATTGCTTCCAAAGCTTCTTGGAGTTTGTCCTGGAGAATCCTGTTGGAACCCATGGTTTCCTCTTGCAACTTCTTAACCTGCACAGAAGCAGAAGAGTTATTTTCGAAAAAGTTGCACTCAGCTCCTGCTCAGGCCAAGAACACCTTTCGTAAATGAAGGACGTCTGTACATTTCCGCGGATACATAGCAGCGTGGAGTTCACAGCACATTAATTATCGTACCTTCTGCAACTCCTCGGTCAGGGGTACAATTTCCAGATTGAGAGCATTGTATTTGTCCCTGTTCTCTTGCGCTTGGGCAGTCAGGTCAGCTTTCTCCTTTTGAAAACTTATGTGGGCATCAATAAGTTCCTGTCACGTGAATGGTTACCCGTCCAAATAAGTTAAACTTGGCTCAGATTCCACAAGCAGCTCCGTACAGACGCAATAAATAAAATGTCAAGAGTGTAAACCTGAACGATTTCCTCCTTTTCACGAGCAAGCTCTGCCGCAGAAAGTTCCACCGCTTTGATGCTGCTCTCGCTTGCAAGCAGCTGATCTCTCTGCGGAACAAGATATAGTAGCACAAGTGAAGTGAACACGAAGTTCTAAGCTTGGCGATAATCGGGCCTAGTTGACGTTCTGGAGTGAGTGGACGTCAAATTGACTAATCAGACTTGCAATCTACAAATTCCATCAAATTCCAGTAGAGATAACATACCAGCTCTCGGAGCTCATCTTGTAAAGTTTCGAGCTCGTTGACCTTCGTCTCGCAAAGTACATGAGCTGCTTCAAGGTCGTTTTTCAGGGTCTCCGCACATAATGTTACCGCTGCTTTCTCGTCCTGCAATTGAGTTACTTGTTTTTCAATTTCAGCAACTTCTTCTTCAATTTCAGCAACCCGTTCTTTCGAGTAGATCTCGGCTTCGGCCATGGCAAATTCAAGCTTCGAGTAGGACTCCTGTTAATAGACGGTGTCAAGGTGTCAGATAATATACATGCACAAAACTGAGTTGGCTTTGGGTTCTAGTTTCAGAATCTGAGCAACAGGAGCTCCTAAGCAGTTCTGAACACAGTCATGACTTCTTCCCTCCTCGGTATAACACTCTAAAACATGATAACTACCTTCGCAACACATAGCTCATACGTAAGCCTCTCAACCTCCTCCGTTTTAATTTGCAGGGCATTCTCAACGGAACAGAGCTGATTTTTTGTCTTATTCAGGCCCAATGCTATAGATTGGCGTCTTTGATTAACAGCAGAATCCCGCCTACTGATGTCACGTTGCATGGACGTGCTTTGTCTCAACTGCTTCAGTTCCCGCTCCATATTTACTTTCTCCGTCTGCCGTTAAGAGACTTACATGTGTCAATCCAATTGTCGCAGTTGCAAGTATCCGAGGATACACCCCAAAGTCTAGTCCAAGTAATATACATCACGACGAAACTACGTCTTACTCTGACTGGACTTAACTCCTTTTTCAGCATTGAATGTTTCCATTTAGATCACCAAATATTGACCAGATGTGGAATACCTCCAGTTTACTCTTATCTTGAAGTGCTGACTTCAACTTGGCTTCTGTGTCCTTAGTCTTGGTCTTCAATTTTTCCAGATCTCGGAATAAACTATCCCTCTCCTTCACCAGCCCAGTAGGAGCAGCCTTCGCAGCTGAAAGTTCCTTTCGCAAAGCCGTAATTTCTGAGCGGAACTGCGATGACTCAGACTGGTAACGTTGTTGCCAGCTCTGCAATCAAACAAACAGTTTAAAGGATATGAGTTCCTCTAGACATATTAAAGCTCGACTACTGGCTAAATCTTAGGCCCGATTCAGTGATAGTAACTGACAATGAACCATGTGCATCAAAAGTAGGCAAACCTCCAACTCTTTGAGTGCCTCGGATGCAGCTGCCCTGAATTCTTGCATCTGACGGTCACCTTCCTGGACGCTTTCATGCAAGGAGTCCTGCATAATCAGTCACACCACAAAGTTCAATGCATTAGGACAGTGGAACTGTCAACATAAAGCAATTTTGAATAACGAGTTAACGAAATAAGCGCGTACGGAACGAAGTAAGTAGTTCCAGACCTTCTCTTCTTGTAAATCAGAGAGCCGTTTGAGGAGCTCCGCTTCTTGCTGCTTATGAGTCAGCACCATCGTCTTACTCTCTTCCTCCAGCACTGATAATTTTAATTTCAGGCTCATAAGCTCCTCTAGAAGCTCAGCCTCTTTCCGCAGCAACCGTTCGGTCTCCTTGGAAGCATGCCACATATCCTTCTGTAGGATGTCCAGAGAATCCTTCAGTCCAACCTTTTCTTGCAGTAGCATATCCACTTGAGTAACTAATCGTGTAAACTTCTCATTTTCAGCGGAGATATCATCAGGGCTGGACTTCATTGACTCCAGTTTACTGAAAACCGCCTCAAGAGCTGAGTTTTGCAAACGCTTTTCTTCCTCCATAAGCTGCAATGATTCCTTAAGATGACTAACTTCGTCCTCAAATACACTCTCTTTTTCTAAGACTTTTGCCTTCTCGTCGTGTACTGAGGTCGACGTTCGTGTGAGTGCAGTAATCTCTTCCTGCATTGCTTTAAGAGCGGCCTTCAGCTCGTTTATCTCGTTCATGAAAGAAGTCTCCCTATCCAGGAAACATCTGTTCTTATTCTCTGTTTCGAGCGATGCACTTCTCAACATCTCTACTTCAGTCTCCAGCAAATGCAGGTATGATTTGAGATCTCGAACCTCGTCCGAGAGAGATTCTTCTCTTTCCAGTAACCTTTCTTTCTCTAACTCATGAGCCGCGCTGTTGGAAGAATCCTTTGAAGATATCAATTCTTCATTTAGCAACTGCAGCGATCCCTTGAGTTGGTCAGCTTCAGCTACAAGGAAACCTTCTCTCTGCAACAACTCCTCGTTCTCTAAGTTCGCCGCTTCCAACTTGCTCTGCGTACTTTCTATAGCCTCACGAAGGAATCTACTTTCCTCGATGATATGATCAAGTTCTGCCTCAAGAATGCGAAGTTTGTCATTTGAAATTGAAGCGACAGAACTGTCCTCAGGCACAACACGCTCCTCGTCTGTGTGCCCTGTAGAACCCCTGAAAATGAACAGTTTTTCGGTGATTCTTTCCACCTCTGTAGCTACTTCCCTGGCTTTTCCGATGGTTGTTATCAAGGAATCACGCTCGTCCTTGACCGTTTGTAAAGTTCCCATGAGCTTCTCTAGCCTTTCCTCTAAGACAGCTTCCCTCACGAAGAAGCTCTGCTTGTCATCCGCCGCTAGCTCAACCTGAAGTCTCAAGCTAGCCATAACATCATCCCCATTAATCGCCTTGGATGGCTTGAGCGTATCTGGCTGATCAGCTAAAGTCGTTTCCTCTTTGGAGCTTGGACTCAGTGTCAGTGGATGTCCTGCCAACTGCACGTCCGAGGCAACCCCGTAGAGCTCAATTGCAGGCGCCTGCTCATGAGAGCCTTCTGCTGATGTAGTCAGTGAGCTCGATGTAAACACCTTAGGGAAGGTCTCAAGCTCCGCTTCAAGAGGCTTTGGACTCAAAGTTACGTCCTGTTCAGAACCGGCAAAACCCAATCCCGTCGCAGTCAAGAAGCATTCCTCCGTTCTCATATGCTCTTCGGGCTCACTCTCTTCGATGGTCATCAAGAACCTGTTTTCATGTTCTTTCATCTGTGCAAATGGATGGGGCTCCTCGACATGAGGCTTCTGCGATACCAACAAAATTTTCTTTTCCATCATGAGCTCACTGCGTAGATTTTCCACGACTGCGAGTAAGTTCCTGTTTTCGTCTCTCAATCGATTCACTTCCAAGTCATTAAGGCAAAGCTTGTCTTCAGCATCTGGAAGAACAGTCAAGTGATTTTTCTCGAAACTGGCCATCAACCGGTCTGAAGTTATCTCCTCCACAGGAAAGGCTACCGCTTCGTGACTCGAATGCTCATTTATCTCTGACAACTGGACATCGACTTGATGAGGGTCTTCCAATCCGGTTTGATTCAGTATCTGTGATTCGGATTTTGAATCAAAATCGATTAACGACTTTTCTTGACTGAAGACCATGGAAGCCATTGAACTCAAGTCTTTCGCATCAGCTACACATTCCTGCAACAACAAGAGAGAATCAAAGCCAAATACCTACAGCTCAGGAAACAAGCATACACCCACAGAACACAGAGGCCATTCAAAGTGAAACGGTAAAAAGTTGTGAGCTGCTTCTAAAACGGCCAACATGAGAAATACCAATCTGAAACATTGACGCCAAACACTGAATCTTGCAGTGAGAGAATACCTGGAAAGCTTGCACGCTGCATGTTAGGACTTGAAAACTATCGGAGACAGAGGACTGTATAAAGTTCGGAGATGAAAGAATGCTGTCTACTTCGGATTTGATATCCTTGAATGCAGCAGCCAGATGCAGGTAGGAGTGCTGATCATCGCGTTTCTCCATCTGCGATATACAAACAGGTGAATTTGAGCTTCATAATCGGTGAGTCATGTATTTGTAAGGAACTTTTCATGGATAAGAAACTCAGCTGACCCTTTTACTTGAATTTCGGGGAAATCAAACATGTTCCAGATTCACCTTTTCATGCTGTGAAGTCTTCATGCTGTAAATGCTGTTTTCTATAAGCACTACGTAATGCAAACATCATGCATGGAGCAAGGTTGACTCGCTTTGACGTGAGGCCATGAGTTCCGCAACATAGGGTTCTACGGTAAGTCCATCAAGAAGCATCAGTATATACCTGAAGTTGTTGAATCTGCTTCAAGTATACATCTAGCTGAGAATTCAACTCGACTGATTCTTCCTTTGCTTCATTCAACTCTTGATAAACCTGAAATGGTAGAAGCCAGTGAGGAAGTGGGCGTAAGGGAAGTTCTTAAGAGAAGGGAATCCAGGTTGACAACCCTTTTATCTAATCCATCACCAGCCAACGAACTTGTGAGACTTAAACCACAACGTTCGGCTACTCTGTGAATGCGGTTCTCTAGAAGAAAGCATCTTGGTTTGTACAAACCTCCTGCAACTCCTGCCTCACAGCAGTACTCTGCTCTCTGGCTTGATCTAAGACACTGTCCAATTCACGCTGCATATATAGCTTCTCCGTCTCCAACTGTCGGACCTGGACATCCATCCAAAGTCTTAACACTATTCGCACTTATTGATATGCACAACGTACCTTTGATTTATGACTACCAACACTAGGTAATGTTTTACACGCTGATAAGATTAAAGGAACTGCACCTGAGCTCGTAGATTCTTGATAGTTGCCGCAGACTCACTTTCTTTCCCGCTGTCCAAAGTTTTTCCCCTTTTGTCAATCTCAAGAGACCTTCTCTGCTTGGCATCTCTTTTTCCTCCAGTCTTGCTGTGAGAGGATTGAGCCTGAGCCAGTTCTATTCTAAGCTCCTCAATTTCAGAATCCTTTTGCTCGATTACAGACTCTTTCTCCTTCATCTAGAGAAAAAGAACAAGCTCGAGTCAGCTTCAGACACTAGGCAGTTTTCCCTGTTGAGAAACGAACGAACTAAACTGGTAAAGCAGGAATTAAATGTTTCAAAGCCTGCCATTCCTGTAGGAAGTCAATCAACTAATTTGGAGAGCTTCGGTAAGACTGAATTAAGAGGAGTCAGGATCGCTTGTTAGTTATAGGAGAGAACTGAACTCCTTACTTTGATGGCATGTTCGCACTGAAGATTGTCGTGTTGTGCTTGAAGTTCAGATAATTGTTGCAGAACCTACAGGACAGTTCATGCATGTCACGCGGTGCCATGAGCCAGACTCATGCTTCCGGTTTGAGAAACCCAGTACGGATGTTTTTGCACTCCAAAAATTACAGATCTCGAGCAAGAGACAGAAGTAAGAAGAAATGCATCTGTAAGCAATCCAACTGCTCGTCCCCAGTGCAGCTTGCTGATGAAAGTGGCGTCTGGGTTACACAAAACCGACAGATGGTCAAAGGCAAGTTATGACATCTACCTCATTTCCCGTTATCCATTCGTCGGATGATCTTCTTCTCCTTTCAACCACAAATGAATGACCAGTATGTTCTGGGAAGGAGAAATCCTCATTTATACTGAATCCTTCCTCCAGAGTTTCGTCTAATGAGAAGCTTGGCCCCTTCGAAATTGAGGTATTTAGACCTTCCTCATCTTCCATCAACTTTTCAAAAGGTGGCGGAAGTCCAAATGAACGTTTTTTGTTAACTGGTAGTGAGAACTCGACAGACGAAGCAACTGACACATCTTTTGGAGCAGCTTTCTTGATTTCCGGTACCTACATGTCGACAAGTAATAGAAGTGTTAAGTTTGTGCAAGACCAGCAAACCTGCTGAAATGATAGCGGTCGTTTTAGCGAAGGCTTACCTCCTCAAGAACAGGTTTTAATAGAGGTCTAGCGCACCAAGTTTCACGTCGGTTCCCCTGAAAGATACGACGCAATATATATTTCAGTAGTTCATTTCGTGTCTGACATCAATTTAAAGACTTAGAAATCAGGAGGCCTACATGTACACCATCCGAATCTTATGTGTAAAAGCCTGTAGGCTACAGTCTTACTCGGACATAACCATCGAACTTTAGTTATGTTCTCCCAACAAGAAAGCAAATTTATGCACGACCCCGAACGTGACAAGGTTAACAAGTTATTCGATCATAAAGCCACTTCAACTGGGAGCTGTATCTAATTTTTCTCGGGATATTCACTATTTGACGTTCGATGCTAGAAGCTGATTGAACAAGCTGAAACCTTCGTGGAGACAGCTGATTTCCTTAAACCAATACGTGCTTAAGTCCATATAAAAAATGACGAAGTTGGTTGAATACCTTCTTGCTGCGCTTTTCTAAGCCACGGTCGTCCACTGCAGAGTTGATAACCATAGTACTCAAATTTTCAATCTTCTGCTGTTGCTCCATAATACGCCGCTCACGTTCAGCCTGTGCTTTTTGAGATTCGTGCAGCTCCATGGCCATCCTTTCCTTCTCTAGCTCTGTCTGACGAATTCCAAAACAACGTCTCAGTCAACAAGCATCACACTTAAGGTTTACATCCTACGCCAGACTCCACTGTCCGGACGGAAATTCTAAGCAGTGTAATCAGCTGTATAATGTTCGAGTGCAAACTAATCATCCAATAACCTAAGTTAACCCCTTTTTAGTTCATCGATGAAGCACGTGAACGCAAGGAGATCGAAATTTAACTGAACCAAAGTAAAAGAGCATATCATGTCTTTCAGGCGTAGTTTTTTATATAGCCTATGAATCTTAACCAACGGTTTGTACATTTAGGGAAACAGACTCCGCGTCCCCAGAAATTGTGAGCTTACCTTCAGGAGTTCATTCCGGAGATTTAAAATTTCTCCCTCCCAGTGGTCCGATGGAGACTCCTGTTCAAGTTCCAACGTGAGCGACGATATAGATTCTGCTGTAATATGTCTACTGAGAAGGAAAATAGAGAATCATATTACACATATTGCAAATGCTTGAAAACTTTTCCTTACTTGAAGCTTTCTTTGTAGTTCTTCGATTTCCTTCTTTTGGCGTTTCAGCAAAGCAGCATCTGTCATAATCTATCATTAAGAGAAACAGGGAAGTCAGCTAGAGTAATTGAAGCAACACAGGAAAATACATCCATGTCACAACCGGATCGGAAAGGCTCATCATTTTACCTCATTTACTTGGGCGCAATTTGTGACTCTGTTGGCTCTACTCGCGAACTGGAGTGTACCCCTGGTTTCGTCTACATGGACCTGCAAGTATGTGAGAGGCTTGAGTAATCAGAGAACCATTTCGGGCAGCATGCAGCCATCTTAAACTGGAGGAGATTTGACAATCAGTTACCCAAGACTTAGACCGAAAATCCATTTATAAGTTTCCAGATTGATTGATCGTACCAAGGCAGGGGTAATATTGCAAACGATCAACGTTTTGGCATTCCCTCCTAACGCTGGCTGCAGAATCCTAGTCAATTTGCTGTCACGGTATGGGACATGGCCCCTACAGTAACAACAGCAGATATGCTGTTAGTATGCGGACGAGGAAACTGAACTTGTGCAGTAAAAGTAGAGTTCTTACTAGTGCTATCCCAATGGGAACATGCAACGGCCGCTCACCCTTGTTTCTCGATGCCTTCACTCAATTTATTTATGACATTTCCGAGGGTCATCAGACTCTTGTTGATATGGGTTCCTTCTTTTAGCCGAGTACCTTCTGCCCCAGTCTTGTTCACCCTTTCCGAACCTGCCAGGTCAACAAGATTCTGCAGTTGACACAAGGGAATGAAAGGGATAAGGTCGAGTAACGATGTCAGACCTTGCAACCCGATTGACAGAAGCTCCAAGGTATCATCCGCTTTAGATGCTGTAGGTGAAAACTTGTTGCAACTTACTATCGTTGTCTCGAACTGTATGCTAGTTAGTCTGCTTGTTTATTTACGTCGAGGCTTACCAGATGTGATACACGTACGGGGTCACTTGTTTGCAACAACGCCTGCTCAGATGGGTCATCCTCGCTTCGATCCCTGCTCTCTATCACCTGTAGAACGATTGAAGCATATCGGCCGTGTCACCGGTAGCCATAAGTTGTCGAAGCATAACTGCGTCAGATGCTATTTATCTCACTGGCGGAGGGCACCTTCATTGTCCAGCTCAATGTTACTCAAACAACAAAAGCTATACGATCTTAAGCCCTCCAGCTCAGAAGACAGAAGTAACAGAAATTGGGCGTTTGAACGCTAGCCACAGGGAAATACGTCATGAAACTTTTAAGAACGGTAATACGGAATCTTTTAAACAGCGAAAACTGGGTGAAAAGATTACCATACCATACGAAATATAGTGTGGGACCTGCTACTGTGAACATTCATATTTGTTTCCCCGATGTGGCGATGTCCTGCATGGCCAATAGAGAATAAGATCATATGAGTCAGGTAAATGAAACTCACCAGGTATGATGAACAAAATTCTGAGACTGAGAAATACTTGTGATACAAACTGAAGCCACCTTAAATAGCACACAAGACCTCCTTTTTGTCGTTGGATGGGAGGTGTTACCTTCCCCAGTCTCCATGAGCTGCAGAACCTGATCAGGACTCACAACAATCTCTTCTCGAAGCCCAGCCACGAAGATGCCACGCTGCAACAAAGAATAATGTTAACAGTCGTTGTTTACATCAAGTATGAAGTTGGACCTCGTCATCAGAAGACCTTTCCCGAAACGATGATCCAACGTAAACTCATATACATCGCTATCTTCTCTTTTCAAATGTGCCAACTACTTGAATTTACTCCATAGAGGTGTATACGTCACAAATAGCTTCATCACCAGAGAATAACCGAAAGCATCTCAAATTTCACTATGCAAAATTGATTTCTCCTCTCAAATGTGTTCGTCCACAAAAAGCCTTGAAAAGCAACACGCAGTACCTCGACACTTTCGTGGACTTGAAGCTTTCTGTTTTCAGGAGCCAGAAGATCTTTAATCTCCTCGTTGTAAATCTCCATGTAGGAAACCCTAAGAAGAAACTCTCTATTGGTCTCCTGTCGATAAAGATGAGAGTGGTGCTCGTCAATTACCCGTGAGACTTCAACCTCTTGGAAATTTAAGGTAATCCCACAGCAAAAGCTGGTAGAATTCCAGATACACTTAACTGTTATTAGCAAAAGAGCTAACGCTCTACTCCTTCGCACAAGGAAGATCAACACATGAAACTCAAATACACGAAAACTCACCGCTTCAATGTTCCGGAAAACGTCCTGAATTGCCAGCGGAATGATGCCCGGTTCATCTTGAGAGCCTCGCATAGTATAGGTTTTACCACTACTGGTTTGCCCATATGCAAAGATAGTGCCTAGAGTTTGTACAACAGGTTTATGCGTCAGTAGAAAAGCGGGAAACGTTCTGCAATACCTCATTCCCTCTTGAGTCAAACACAGCCACGCTTCTATATTTTACCGGTCTAGTAGTCCATGATGTAAGATCATTCACCAGTGAGCACAGCTTTCACAATGGCACAACAGTCCTGTAGGCATGGACACGAATCACGATAATTACCTTTAGAGGACTTTGCCTGCAATCACAAACATGATGCGTACAAATTTTGTGATAGAAGATCCACGAGTTAAAAGTTACTGACCATTGAACCCCTGGACCGTGGAAGCAATAATTCTCTTTGTGTGAGCTTCGTAGATATCTGCAGTTTTGCAATCAGTTCCAAACACTCTGTCTGGAAAACAAGGTACAGTTTTGTGAGTTCCAAAGGCTTCAAGGACTTGGTTGACAAAAGCTAGCAAGCGAGCACCTGATGGGAGAAACTCTGCGACTTTCCTTCTACTTAGGAGCAGAATCAAGATTGGTGGAAGAGATCAGCGTTGCTTCATGCACCCAATTTACTCGACTTTGAAGAGTAAAAAAACCTTATACCGAAGGTGAATGACTGGCCCGATGCGCTTGCTCCACTACTTAAGGTGATGGTGTTCGATGTCAGCTTCCATGGCATCCCTTTCGCAGCCTCTTGTTTGTTCAATGGTCTCACCCGGATTGAGACCAGAATATTCTCCATACTTTTTTCTGTCCAATACTATCCAGCCACTACTCCCAGAAAAGTGGCTTTCAGCCAAAGATTTTGCTACTCCTGTAGTGATCGAAGTACTTGTGAGTGTACCTATTTTGAACATTCCTTCGAGAGAGAAGTTGCTGCTGAAGTTGCTAACATTGCTAATTTGTCCGTTCAACCAGCAGCGACATCAAATTCTTGAAGAAGAAAATTCTGGTTGACAGCTGACGCTAGCTGCTAAAGGGATATTTCCCTTCCCTTGTAATACGTTTTTGTTTCGCCAGAAGTACCGTTAAGGTGTCCACCTGTACAGAAGACTGGCTTCTAAACTAGTGTACAAGGATGATGGTTTTGCGAGAGCGTGCATGTTCTCGCCTAGTTGTACTTCCTGCCCCCTTTGAGTACCTGTTGAACTAAAACTGATTGCCTGTCTGTCGACTGTACATCTCATACTCCACAGAACCCCAGTTCACACCTCCATATTCTTGGGACCACTTCAGCTTCTCGTCCTCGGAATCATCAATCTCTCAGCACACCCGCGTTATACCTGTGGAGCTCAAAACAGCAGCTGGGGCAGGAATCACACCTATGCCCATGATTCCAAGATACATGTAACCTTACTCTCAGACCTTAACCCACATTCCTCCCCGTTCGCAATCTCATATGTCTTTCCTCTGTCGTCTATGTCAGAACACACGGATTCGATTTCAAAATTCCCTTCTCGACTTTCTTGCCGAAACTGACGCACTATGGTAGAGAATCCGACCGCGACAACGACTAGTCGGCTTACAACGCTTACAACTCACAGAGGTCCAGTACCAAAACACGCGCATCAACCTACACAGATAAAGCTTCACGTACAAACAAGTTGTGAAGCATGTGGATTTGCGATACTTCGCTCGACATCTTTGTTGCAAACTTTCTGTATCTGTTACGCAGTCTAGAGCATACGGTGTAAACTTCCAGCTCCTGCTACAGTCTGGACGGTTTCTTCCACAGGCCAATTGTGGGACTCGAGCAACGACACTATCACGAGACTTGCAGGGAGTATCTTCGCCTGTGCGGAGAAAACGAACGTTAGAAGCGAGAGCTACCTTCGAAATTCAAAACCCGGCAACGCGGACAGGCGCCAATTTTCGGCCTCTACCGGGTACCTCCTGTAACCAGTTAAAAATCAGACTGATAAAACCAAAGATGAAAACTTACCTTCTGTCTCCGGTAGTGCTTGGAGACAACTTCGAACAGAATCGTCCTGACAATTGCTTCTTTACCTCTCAACCGGCAACGCCAAGCGCGATATACACTCGGAAGTATGCCAATTAAGCCACGATATATCTTCCGTGTTGTGATTACTGTTGCAAGGTGGGGAACTCTGGGGTTGTTACCATCATGCATTAATAAGTATTAATTATTGATAAATATAATATAATATACATGAAAACGGTGGTTTTGGGAAATGGCCGTAAAGGACGAGTTGATATTTCTGGGATAAAATATTCTTGACAGGGATAGTGCAGGAATTGCGCAGAGGGACGAGGAAGCTGGTAGTCTGAAGCTAGCAGTATGCATTATCGTTTTGGTAAAAAAGAATTCTTAAAAAAATTAAAGTTTTTTCGGTAGTAAACAAACATTGCGCCACTGTGGAAGATAAATCTAAATCTAAATTAAATTTATCGTATTTTAAAAAAATTAAATACTTCCCAGCTGAACGTAACACATGGAATGTGGGAAAAAAAATTTATAAGCACTGCGGGTTGAAACTTAACCCTTTATACTATAAAAAAAATTTTAAAAATAAAAATAATCCTTTTTAATTTATTAGCTAACCCTTCCCACAAGAAAGGTGAGCTCATAAATTAATGTGAATACATACTACCTCCATCTTTCAAAATCAATATGAAAACGACTTCTGTAGTAATACTCCAGGTATGGAGGTCTTTGACGCACCAAGGAGTCTGTATGAATCCCCACTCTTCTCGAGTTTATGGGACGATAGGTAGTGCTTATCGGAATTCTCTTCTCCGCGATAAGTTTATACAAGAAGGTTAGGGAACGCAAATTATGGTTACTGTTTATAAAATTATATTTACAAATTAATTCACATGCACTTGCAGAATTCGAACATTTACATTAACGTATACTATATATAAGCATATAAAGGAATATGCCCTTTTCCTCCGCTTGTACTTGAGGTTGTAAAGAAATCACACGCGACCCAATGAATAGCAAACGGATGGGAAGACCCCATCAAGCCTCACAAGGGAAAGAAAGGACCCGAAGGGCCAAGCAACAACCACCCCGAAGGGAAAGAGGTTGTAAAGAAACGATGTGCGCAGTGTTGAGTTAGTTATTGTATACACGTTGACGTGATACAACAACTTGTAATCATCTTCTTTATTTCCCAAAACAATCACACATGTAATGATAGTAGTAAGTTTGAATATACGTATATAAAAGATGTATACGGTCGTTTTAAACGGGTTATGGTAGAACTAAAAAGGGTTGTTATCTTGAGGGATAATAATTTGTATTTTATTGATAACACGTGCGAATCAACTAGTCGAGAAGAACGTCGATCGTTTCTCATGTACATGGAAATCTCTTCTTGTTCGTCTTGGGGACATTAAAATTGGTGGATTTCACTCACATGGTCTTTTATCGGCGGAATTTTTGCGGAATGCGGACACCTACGGACAGTTCCGTAACCGAAAGTGTCCGGAGAACTGATCACCCGTCTCCGTAGAAACGATTTTATGTCCGTGAGGAAAACCGGAGAAATTCTGCGGAATAAGAAAACGTGGCAAAAACGCCGGTTCATCTCCCTGTATACAGAGTCGTCAACGCGTAATTGCATGTTGGCGGGTCATCTTTTGAATTTATGTACCTGTTACATTCGGTTCATAATCAAACATTAACCGACACAATCCGGTAACTCTAAAAACACAACGTTCTGCGGACATCCATCGTTTTTTTCCGTAGCTCTCCGGATTCCGGAGAACGTACCCCATGTGAGTGCAGCCTGAGTTTGAAACAAAGCTATAAGCGTCTCTTCTCGGAGTTGAACTGGATCAAACGCAACGGTTTGAGATCCTGGCTTTTACAGTAGTCGGCAGAGTCTCATCATCATGGCCGATGAACATCATCCGAGCCCTAGCGAGGAACCTGGATATGGAGGAAACGCCGAGTGAGTTCTCGGACAGCAGCAGCAGCGCCCAGGAGTGGCCGAGAAGGTAAGGCACACTCTGGCCAATGTGCAAGACAAGATCAAAGGCCATCGGGGAGAATACGCTTCTTACTCTCCGGGCAGATGATCCGCAGATGCGTGTAGGACACCCTAGTGCAGTGTACGCTAGTAGCGGAAACTCGCCTGGAAGCGGAAGCGAGAAGGCGCATCATCATAAAGTGCATTCTCCTCGTTCTCCTCAGTCTCCTCGTTCTCCTCGTGTGGCAGTGGGACACAATCCTGAGTTCGAACCGCTAGGTGTCGGAGAGCAGGCTGCGGATACCGTTATGCCCGGGCACCATGTGGATCATCATTCAGCTCCGAATTCTCCCCACCACCAACCGAAAGCGGAGAAATTTATAGAGAAGCTCCCCGGATACACTCAGAACCCTTATGCTCATCCTGATCATGTCCCAGCGGGAGCAAGGACGTTTTGTAAACCGCACCTACGACGAGTTTTCATTGAGTAGGGCCGGATGTGATTTTGGACACGATGAATCGGTGCGTGCCCCCGATTGAACGGCCATGAACACCATCACCAAATGGCTGCTCTTGGGCTGCTTATCAAACTTTTGCTTATCTGAAAAGATTAGGTTACATTGTCGGCCGCCATGGTATACCGTGGACCACTTCCCGCAAACGTGAGAATCTAATTCCTCTCGTGCCGGCAGTCAGTGGGGACCAGCCATTGAACACCAAAGAACAGTTCGGTCCTCAAGAGACCGTGGTACCCGAGTCGCAATGGGAAGACAGTCACAGTCCACCCTTTGAAATTACAGATTACGTCGGCTGTTTGTTAGACGTGAAGGTGACTGGTACAGACAGTTTCCTCGTGGGAATTCATCTGAAGCAAGAACGGGAGATTTATGGTAACGAAGCTGCTGTTTCTGTAAGCGAGATTGGGAGGCAAGACTCTCCTTCAGTAGACGCAGAAGAAACTGTCAACATTCTACAACCTTTCTCACTTCTTAGCTTGAACAAGGATGAGGATCCTTATGCTTCACTTCCAATGTATGATGTATTCTTGCCCAATGGACGATTCGAAAAGTCTACACCAGGCTTACCAGCCTTCAGGCTTTGTATCTCAAGTAGCCAACCACCAAAGCTTAGTGAGGTCCGTGCTCTGGAGCTTAAAAGTGGCGAAGTTCCCCTCAAATTCGCGGTTGTTGAGTTTGGGCATGTCTCTATCTTCTCTTTTGACAGGGTATCGCTTCTTGAATTACTGTGAGCGGTTCTTATCCGAGGCATCATTCGCTGAAACAGCACTGCCCTCCGTATTAGAGTCCTCCAAAATCTCCCGAGTATGACATGGAAGGAGCTGTCGTGGAGTCGACTGTGAGCCGTTCAGTTGAGTATGTTCTTTGTTAGAACTCTTTGTTCTGACGTATCTAGATTCCATAGAAACGTATGCGTTGTTCACAAATAAATCAATTATGAGTCTAACGGGCTTTCGACTATCACATTGAGAGGCCCGTAAATGTGAGAATTCTGGATGTTTTGAGACCAAGCATTCTGGGTTAGCTTGATTATCATCATCTCTCAGGAGGTACGTACATGCACTACAACTTGGTTTGTACGCGAGGAAACAGTGCGGAGAACGAGACGTTTGTATCTGTGTGTCTTTTTCTTTTCTTTGGTATTTTCTTTTATTCTGTCGAGACATTCTCTCTCGTACCTTTCCCTTGAGTCGTTCTGTTCACGTGGTTTCTGTGTGTTGATCATGATGTTGACAGTCACTCCGGTTGTAAACGTTGGAGTTGGCGGACTGTTTACGATGTGAAGTCGGTAGTTTGAAGCACTTTTCTACCGTCTTACAGCTTAGCGCATGGACAGGTTTCAAGTATGAGTAATGTTCTTTGTTGGTCTCAGGATTCTGCTTGTAGAAAATGGTGGTGAGTGTCGCGCTGTTTTCCGAGACGTGGGAAGCTGTGCAGTTGTCTATGGAAAAGGAGAGAGGAAAAGGTTCGCATTGAGTCTGTTGGAGGGTATGTCGACGAAGGTTATTACTTGGTCAGCTGACTGTTTCTAGAGCCTTACCTATTTCCTTTTTCCTGGTGTTGAACAGGGTTGATGATAGGTGGCAACTAAAGGGATTGGTGAGGAGATAAATCTTTAGATGGTGGTAACAGTAGGTAGTGACGTAGGCTGTGGTTGGATGGCCAGGATGCATATGGGCAAGACCGAATCTGAAAACGTTGTAGCGCAGGGGCATTCTTACTGAAACTTACAAGTGAGGAGCGTATGTTCAAGCTTTTCTGTTTGTCATAATCGAGCCAAAGATCCAAGATTATTTCGGAACAAGGGAGGCGAACCCAAGCACCATTTGAAGGGCTGTGATGCCATCTGCTAGTACTCACTGCGGTCGGATTTTCCATAGCTAAGAGAAGTGACAAAAAGCGCGAGAGAACCAGTCTCAAAAGAAACCTAAACTTAGTCTTGATAGATCTGCTTTCGAACCATAAAACTAATGCTTTACATGTTTTATGCAGTAGACAGACATGCCTGCATTATGACCCAAGCCAAGTTCAGTTCAAATATTACAGTGCTTTTGTATTTTCAGAACACATTATTTGCTTTCATTGCGAATCAGATGTCTTCTTGGAGTCTTCTTTGAGTGCACTAACTCTATTTTAATTCTTCAATTAGCCCTCTAAGTCCTCTTAGAAAATATAGGACTTAGAGAATACGAATTTCTTTTGGGTCAAATATTCGTTAGATTAATACTCCAAATCTTTATTAAACGATCTGCCATGCGCTACCGTGCACGGAAGAAGGTCTGTCGGTTTTGAACGTTTGAACTCCTGATGTGGTGCATCAGGTAGTAAAGACTATCCGCTGGGCTAACTAAGCATACTTGTAAAACTTTAAGTTCTTTATCTCATATACCCATCCACGGACATGAGACCAGTGACAGTGTACATGACAGACGTGACAGACGTGGGATGAAAATGACTGAAAGTCTCTACTTCTATTTTTCATTAATCAAGTAAACAAGTCCGGAGGAGGGCCGAAACCAATCCTCGTTGAATATTTTGTACCCGGACCGGCACGCTTGTCGTCTTCTTCGTGGTGGCTGAAACGGCACTTTGCGTGCATAATAATGCATCTCGGTTGAATACTTACAAGCTTAGAGAACATAAAGTTGCCAAAGGCTTGGCTGACTGTGGTCGGAGGTTGAGGATGAACGAAAGGTGGCACTTTGTATTTGAACGATAGTTCGGATTTGATAGAAAGGTAGCCTTCTTCAGAGTCGCTTGTATTGACAAACACCACCATTTTTTCGCTCTGCATTTGTCGTGCTGCATATTGCCATGCCGCATGTGTGGCAAGGCAACAATCATTTCCTTTCAAATCAGGAGGCATTTCGTATTTTTCGCAGGTCCTTTTTTGTTCGAATTCCACAAGATAATCCCTCGTGTGATGTAGATACTGAAAGCTCCTCACGAGATACTTCACATATCACGTGATAAAATCCTCTTATTATCACATAAACATCACAACTATTAGATGCCTTTCTTTTTGGAGCAGTTTAGATCGAAAGGCTGTCACAGATGGTGATGTCTGTGACTCTTGCGTCAAAAGTAATCTTTAGTCAGTGTGATTACTTTGGGTGGACATAAGGCCCCCTCCAACAGTATTCCTCAAACCGGACAAATCTAACTTAGTTCACAATGATAAGAAAATAATCACCATAAGAATATCATAGATACTATCACTACCCATGCAATCCATGCATATTGATGATACACAGTGTAGTGTTGAATGGACAAAGTATTTACTCAACGAAATGAAAATGAAATGAACGATAAGACAAAATGACAAAATTTACTGATGGTATCAATCAAAGGTGTGATCAAACAATACATCATTTAAAGGGGTGTGATCAAGCTAAACAAACTTGCTAGGGTGTGTATCAATTGGAAATCAATTGGAGGATCTGGTTGGATCTCTCTGGTTGTAAAGAGATCCAACCAGAGCTCTTTACAAGTTGTATATATAGACTAACCAATTTTTGTAACCTCAAAAATAAAATGGATGATGTATTGTACAGATGGATTCTGAGAATACATTACTGTAAATCTTCCCACTGTGATGATGTCCTAAGTAGACTATCGTAGCATTTCAAAACAACACTATGAGATAATCAGGTTCTGGAATCCATGGCTTCAAGAATTACTTCTACCTTGTTACTATTTTTATTCATTTAAAGTTTTTATCTATTAAAAGCTGCTCGAGGTAAGCGAAACTTTATTCCTGTAAGTTTTCAGGGAGATTCCTCCCCTTGTTACATGGCTAAGGGTCTCTGCCCAGTAGTAGCTTATTATGCTTAGCAGACGATGTCAGACAGGGTCGGTAATAAGGCTACTTTTCCCACTAATACATTTTCACTTATCAATATGGATATTATGTCGATACGACATCTTCACGATTTGGGGCCAAGGGTACCCTCTACCCCAACCTCTCCTTTTTGTTTTGCTGATACAACTTGATGGTCTTGCCTCTGAACGATTTACATTGGCTATGTACCTTGAGCTTGCTCCCGCACGAACTGAAGAGAACAGTCGTGTGAGATGAATTCTTTTCTTGAAAATCGACTCAGTGAGAAATCACCCGTACAATTTTTTACGACGTCACGTCGAGATTCACCAGTACAGTTTTTTACGACGTCACGTCAACATTCGTTAAGGGTACTAATCTAAATAAACACCTAAGTGGCAAGAGATCCTTAGAGGCTGGCCGCTCTCGAGACTTTGTGAGGACTCGTTCTGAGATTTTCTCGCATTTTACTAACATGCCGAAGGAGATCAGATTCTCGTGTTTACGTATAAGTTGTACAATGTGATCCCACTGTAAACTTAGATTTTTGTTTTTGTACGCGTATCTATCACTAATGTGAAAGTTTAAAGTTGCCAACCAGCGAGCTACACAAGAAAAGAACGGCTTCTCCAGCAATGTCCTTGCCGCAAGGTGAACTTTGAACCAAGTCGTCAATGTTCGTGATTGCACAAACTCGATTGCACCCTCTCGCGAACTCAATCGTCCGAGCCAAAGAACGAAATAGCATAGAGTCTCAAGAAAACTGAAGAAAACTCGAGCGACTATTTCGTTGGACCGGGCCACTACTCCGTCATCGCGCGGCCAACTTCTTCAGCTGGCCGCGCGATGACGTTGCTTTCCTCCATTCTCTGTCCAAAGGCATCCTTTCCCCGCTCCTTGCAGCGTAAATTGAGACCTTTGACAATAACTCCTTTTAGGCTCCGCCTTGGAAAGTTACTGTGCGGTTGCAACATTCCATTCCGACCCTACGTGAGACGCGAAGTCCGGACTTCGGACACTTCTTAGCCTCTAGTGCGACCCGACCACTTAGAGGTGGGCCGCACTACCCTCTTGCTAACGCTCGTTTTCATGATTTTCGTCTTCTGCTAAACAATACCGAGCCATGAACATATATATTCGTCATTTTCGACACAAGATCGTGTAAAAACGCAATTCTCTGGTGTTCTCTACCTTGTTAAATTAATTTAATTTAATGATATAGTATAACTATGGTGGCCATGTGACACGCCTAAGTGACTCAGAAATAATGCTCATAGAACTAAGAGTGTCATCAGACACTTGACATATAACATAAACCTTTGGTTCCAAAGAGAAACGAACATGTGTCTTGACTCACATTCGTGTTACGTACTTATCGTCCCTAGTCCGTGAAGCATCTGACATTTGAGATGCAAATACTACTAAAATTACACCCCGTTGCAAAAACTACAGACACAAAAATATTCTCGCCCGATGTCTTAGACGAACTCGGACGAGGGTGGTTCACAGTTCAGAAGCAGATGTTTGCGGAGCCCAGTTAATTGCTTGGCTATCTTAGATAGCTGACTAGACGGTTTATCGATCCAACATGGATGATGATTGGATCATCCACGGTGGCAGTGGGTCTACGATCGTAGCACTGAATTCAGATGGAATTAGAATTATGAAAAAGATGGAGATTTCCGGACACCCGAACGCGAGCTGTTATTTCGAGCAGATGGAAAAACAAATTGCTGGAGAAGAGACACATTGCAAATTAAATATGGACGAGGAGACAGGAAACAGTATTGCTGGAGAATCTTTGCGGTACAAATTAAACACAGGCTCTTACGTCCCAGCTATCAGGATTGGTACTGTCGCGCTAGCAGACACTCCCGATGTGATTAAAGCTGGCTCGATGATTCACGGAATTCTGCAATCCACATTAGATATCGCATTTCGCTGTGTTCATCGTTGCGAGAGCCAAGATATCCGTTGCTGAGAGTCGTAAGATTTTTGTTTGGTTTTCTTCGAAGAAACCACCACCGAATCTGCGGGCTCCTCCCTTCCAACCCAATGCCCTCCTCGAAACTACATTTGTTCCGAAGAGAAGAAAACCTCCTACCGTCTAGTCAGCTAACTACTGACTGCAGCCCGTCATGGGCCTGACCAAGGAACGACTTTGGCGCAGGAGCGCTGTCAAGCAACGAGTTCTGCGCATGGGCTGACCAAGCAAATAACTGTGCGGAGCCTAAGTGACAATCCGGTTTTCTAACCTCTGACACGTTGAAGTGGATAGTCCGGTCCACCTCTTAGTTCGGTCAGAAACATGAGAAATATGGGTTCATGATGAGACAGAGAAGAGTCTTGCTTGAGTTTTTTACTTCATCGTGTTTCTCATTAGACTCCAAAGTCTAACAAAGTCCCTCTTACTGATATCGGCAAGGAAGAGAGCCCATAAATCAATATATAATGTTCAAGATTTGTATCCTCATGTATATTAACAATCATGAAATGATGAATGTGCAAAGTAATCCAAGGATTCAAATCTATCTTTATCTGTTCAAAAGTATATAGTTGTAACTTTTCATTTTGCAGGTTCGAACATTGAGGTCACCTTTGTTGATAGTTCGACAAAGGTCAGTAACCTGGGCAGCGGCGCTTCTGTCTGTTGGAGAGAATCGTGCACGTTGTGTTCAAGCTGGTAGGTTCCATTAAAAAAACAACTATTCATATTTGTTGGATACTGCTTTCAGTCTTCTACAAACGAGCTTCAGAGATTCCATCGTATTAAGATCAGAATATTGCTAACAGGAACAATTTTGGGTTCGTGTTCAGTTGTAGCATACGAGTTCTGAAAAACGAACATAAATAGTGCTACTCTTGTTACATCTTTTGCAGGATTTGTTCCCATTTTGGCAGAAATGTTGAGGGAGAAGATATGCACATACGACAGAATCTAGCTTTGTGTTTCAAACACTTGGCAGAAGGTAAGATATCTTTTCATTCTAGTGAGTTCCACGATCATTTGAATACAGAAGGCATAATCTGAGGTTATCTCGTCTGTCAATTTTTTTCTCTTTTTTCTATGTTGGAAACATAAAGAAAGTGATAACAATTAGTTCTTAATTTCTGATTGATGAATGAACAAAGATAAATGCACACATATATTCACTATTTAATATAACTGATTAAGCTGGACATGTGCTTTCAACCATGTTTCTTCTGGTTTCTACTTCATTGTGAGATATTGCATTCTTGTGCAGCTGGTCAAGCTGTTTATGAATTGTTTCGGCTTGTTGGACGTAGTCAAAGGGCTTATAAACATGGTACTCTCACTTTGACTCTCTACTTCTGATTTTGTCTTGCTTGCAAATAGAGTTTTGAGACCTTGTAAAGTACCTAAAGTAATCAGTTTTCTTTTCTATAGTTATCTATATGTCTGGAATCATAACTCCTCTAGGTATCATGTGGGAAGAGCCTCAATGTGGGTGGAAAGTAAAAACAAAAATGAAAGTGATCAAACTGAAATATACAAAATTTAGTTTTAGTATTTAACGATATTATCTTATAAACAAAGATAGTTATTTAACATGAAATATGTTCTTATTTTAGTATAATACTACATCTTTGTATGAGTTTTTGTTAATCATGATTATCATATTTAGTTATTTATACTAAATAAGTATGGAAGTTGAATTATTATTAATTATTACTTATTAAACTGTTTTTAATATCTAAATATTGATATTAAATATGACTCATAGTTAAGGAGTGCTATCCATGAAATTTTGAAATAAATCATAAATAAAAGATAATTACTTACTATTGTTTGATAACTCTCAGTTACATTTATTGATCTTTTACCAAATGAAATTTTTATTTCAAATTTCTTAATAATAGTTACATATGAGATTTTTTTGAATTAGATTTTTTAACTTTATCGGTTTAAATTAATTAACTCAATTAAATTTATTTTATCAAAAATATCTCTGCAATTTGAACTTTAATTATTTAATTATGGAATTAAATAAATATTACTTTTCACTAATATCATGGTTTTATTTTGATATAGTAGATATATTATTTAATTAATATTGCATTTGAACTCATAAATGATGATAACTATTCAAGCACGATAACTACTGTTACGGACAAGCTTTCTCTTTTACACCATGTTAGCATAAAATGTATCGTTCTCCCAAAGGATTGAGGCTGACTTGATTGTATCTACGTCTTAACTAAGAAATTGTTCGGACAAGTAGTCAATTTACTTCTAAATGGAATTGAATTTCTAGAACCCATCGTAAAATTAAAGCAACCCTAAACATCGGGAGGAGGAGGAAACCATCAGGAAGAATTAAAGCTTCGGGTCCACGGAAATAGTTACGGCCGAGTAAGAAATTAATGCTTAAGCTTATGTATGATTCTCTCATACATAACATGGTTCTATTCTAGTCTTCTTTCGAAAGAGACTTTGGTGTTCAGATCTCCTACTTGGAGGTTCATGAACATTCGATCTCTAGTACTTGGAGGTTGGGTACGCTGTTTTATTTTGCTCGGTCGGGTTCATAAGAATTCAAACACAAAGTTCTAACAAAAATACTCGGTCAGTTGTACACTTTAGGTAATGCGATGAGCTTATCTTTTCGATTCGATTCATGAGAATTCAAACTCTTGTACTCGGAGGTCGGGTACGCTGTCTTACTTTGCACGGTCAGGTTCATGAAAATTCGAACGCAAAATTCCTCGTCTAGTAAAAATACTCGATCGACTGCACACTTTGGTTAGTGCGATGATGCTTACTCCTCGATTAAGTTCATGGGAATTTGAACTCTCGTACTTGGAGGTTGGATATGCTGTCTTACTTTGCTCGATCAGATTCATGAAAATTTGAAGACAAAGTTTCTTGTCTAGCAAAAATACTCGATCGGCTGCACACTATGGGTAATGCAATGATGCTTATCTCCTCGATTGATATGTGTATTTTTTTGATTTCAGCAAAAATACTCAACCGGCTGCACATATTGGATAATGAGATGATGCTTACCTCCTCCTTAATTGATATGAGTGTCTCTCTGATCTCATGGTAGTAGAATCTATTAACTCAAATAACAAATCAGATTCTTAGGCTTGTCCATGTCTTTGAGATGCTTATTCGAAATTGCTATGTCTATCATCTATAATTTGGTTCAATCATCAAGTCATGTACTCATTTACCAATTGCAATAAAAAATCCTTCAAAAAAGAAAAAGAAAAGAAATCATCTTCAAATTTGACTCTTTACTGTTAAGGGAGATTGTGATTTCAAATTTATTTTCTGCTTTAGAAAGACTGCTTCAATGTATGTCTAACACTTTTCTTTCCTATTGTTTTCGTCTCTTGTCTTGACCCAAAAGTGTTGTTGTATAAATCCATTGTGTCCAGCAGTACCGTCTCTATGCAGGCTGACGTTACAGGACATCCTCAATTACAATTGATCTCTTATTATCTACAGTTCTAACATAAAGCTGTATAGACATCAGATATCTAGTTCATTTGTTTGCAGATGGAAACATCAAACATTCACCACCGAATGTATTGCAGATGGAAACCACCGAGTATATTGTTTGATGTTTCCATCTGCAATACACTCGGTGGTGAATGTTTGTTCTTGAGCAGAGAAGACAGAATACATACTCATCTGTTTACTTGCAATTGCTTGCGAAATACCTCCAACTTTAGCACCTTCTTGACCGCTTGTTCGTCATCTTATAGAGTACTAAGTACTGAAGAATTTGCTACACTCATGTGCTTTTAAAACTAAACCGAATCAGTATCAAGTTTACTTGTACCTGTACAACAGAGAAACTTAGAATGATGAAGGGGGGAAATACTAACTGATGATAAGCGCGAATGTGAGAGGGAGAGAAACAAAAAACATTGAAGAAGAAAAGAAACCAACCAAGGAAATAATTCAGAGTTTCACATTCTTTGGCTAGTACTCCCTAGATTACGAGGCCCCTTTCATAGATTAGGACTCAGGAGCAAGGGAAAATAGCACAGAGTACGTGTCCATAATAGATCACAAGACCGGTAGTCTGCAATTTCATTTTAGTACTTGCAGCATAAGAAACAACGCAGCTACCGGATCCTAAGAAAGAGGAGATTCTATGGCATCCCTAGTGCTTATATCTCGACACGAAAAGAGTGAAAGTGGTGACTCGAAAGATAAAAGGAAGAGCACACAAAACACAAAATCTGATCAAACCACTGACTCCTGTTAATAACCCGTAAAGATTATATGACTCCAGCAACAAATATACCATCATCCAAAGAGATCATTTGTCAATCAAACACTCCAGTCCATCAGGGCGAAGTGTGAAAAGGACCTACGCTATCTCGGCAGCCAAGTAGAGATAGATCTCGGCTGGAAGAGATCGCTGCGTGTTCCTGATGTCTCGGTTTCTTCGAAGACTGCTTAAGGCAGTGTAGATATATTTGTCTCTCGTACTGAATGCAAGAGGTCTGAACCGACATGGTAGGTTTCATCTTATCTTCCAAGACAATTGATCATATTCATGCCTGCGTGACCTGATGGGGAGGTAGAGGAAGTTGGCAATCTAGAAATAGATTCTTTAAACAAGAATTGCAATTCATCTCTATTTAAACGTGAGATAATGGAAGTGCATTGTAGCGAGAAAAGGAGGAGGAAAAGACCAAGATATCCTTTTTCAGTACAAATGAATGTTGCGTTTGAAAATTCTTGTTATCAGGAAAGCAAATTAGCTGACCTTTGAGGTTACACATATCTTTTTACAAGCTCAAGGCGAGTATAGGTCTATTCGCAAAGGAAGTAGTGAGTTCAGTTATTTAGAATGAAATGAGAGACCAGAACCAGGCACCAAATCTTCTTCGACTCACTGCCAAATATAAGTATGATATAAGCAACTTGTTGCCGAGGACTACCGGACTTGAAGTACACATCGGAACCAACATATTCACAGACAACAAAACCTACAGCAATGAGAAACCTAAAGCTAAGAAAGTTCCACTGGACGTTATGGTGGGAGAAAAGCAGTACCATGCATATCATTTCCTTAAGTTAACACTCGTAACAGTTGATCGTTTCCTTCTGTCAAACAGCGCTCACATTAGTACTGCCAACCTTCAGGAAACAACTATGACGGTCTTGCTCCTCAGATGCAGAGTGTTCACTTTCATGCATTGCAACCGAGCTCTGCAGCACATCTAGAGAAGACGTAACACTATGGGCTCCATGGCTCCTCTTGAGACGTGCAAAACCTTGTATCTATCCTCACTTATTAATGCAACTGCGACAATCTTGAAAGCTTTCTGCTATTAACCCTATCGGATCACGTCATGATCAATCTACACGTTCTGGAGCTCCGTGATGCAGTTCGCTTTATGAGTCGCTAGAAGCTGTTGGTATTGTTGTACCAACTTGAGGTGTCTCTCGAACAGCTCATCCTTTTCGGCAATCTCGGCTTCTAATGCTCCTTTCTTAAAATCTGCTCTTGGCTGGGCTGGAACTGATGTCCTACGCGGAGGAAGAAAAGCTGGAGTTTGTTCACTGTCTCCATGAAGTCCCTCGTATGTCTTTCTGCAACGATGGATGGGAAGAACGGTCGGCCGCTTGGAGCTCTCTCGCAGGCAGGCAAGGAAGCAACACTGCATCCATCGCAGCAACATAGGCTAATACCTTCGACGCTGACGCCATCGAGCTTTCTCTTCAAGAATTTGATCTGTCAACCGTTCCTGTTAAGAAAGACTGCAACGTCATACCTCGTACGTACCTTCAATAGATCACCGAAACTACAATCACGGTGATTCTCCACACACTCAGGGCCTTATCATTGATGTCAGAAGATTAGGAGTTTAGGTTGAAAAACACTACTACCGCCGAGGAATCATCAAAAGGTGTCCAGAACGCTTGAAGCTGATCGGAGAGCTTTAGTACCGTAATGCTGTAAATTGATACAATCCTCTATTACTGTCATGCGGATAGGTCGAGATTCGCAAAGTTGTGCCATCCCTACGACTAATAGCGTATATGACCGCCGAAATGACCCCCTTCAACGAATACTTGGGGGAGATTGTCAAGCAGAGATGAAAAGAGGAAAGAGGTGGTGTCTCAAATCGAGCAATGAAAATTGTGTTACCAAGACCTCCATATCTAAAGCATTCAAATTGATTTTCCGAATTTGTTTGGAAGCACCAAAATCCCGTGCTTCAACAGATTGTGTTCACCTGTTCAATGACTTACTGCGCCAGAACTTTACTGCAGACTCTTGGACATGGTATTTCTAGACAATAGAGGGTGTCAAACTATTGAACCAATCTTAACCAGCAAGATGGATGTTCGGCCAGTTTGAAACCATGGTTCAGTCATTCATTGGTATGCATCTAACTAATTGTGACTCTTATCACAATGATTTCCTCACACAGATAAAGTGATTTATAGTGTTTTTGTAGGGTATCAAGTATTTAGAGTTTACGCTAATCCAGATGTATAATCGATAAACATTTAAGGTAAAGTGAACTCATGCATAGGTCTTTAATTAGAGTGAGAGTGGCCAATCGCAACCACGGAAGCATAACCTGGTAAAAGAGTGGGTGTATCTACTAGGTAACACCAAGGAGGTAGGTAGGTCAGGTAGGTCATCTAGGTTCGAAACCTGCGCTAAACTGCGGGGAAGATGCGCAGGAAGCGCATTAGCAGATTTCCAACTTCCTGCAGCAGGAGCGTTTCTTGATTAAGAAGTTCGATTTGAGGGTGAGCCTTGTGTGAGGAGACAGCGAGGTGAAATCGAGTGAGGATTAGGATCGATTCGAAACTAGCAAGAAGGCGAGATCGAATTGCTGAAGCGCAGGGAGCATAGTAGGTGCAAGACGTTTTCTGTGAGCAACCGGAAGTTGACATTGGAGGGTGACTGAAGTACAATCGAAGGTGGAATTGAGACGTAGCCAGAAGCTGACAGCGGAAGCAGCCTTGTGGGATCGCATTGGAGCTGGAACTCGAACCAAAAGCGCGCGAAAGATCGAAGATAGATCGGGAAGTCAACAGAAGACAGTAAGGTTTTTCCCATGTTCTCTCCCCTTCCCCACTACTTCTCGCCTTTGTTGGTATCCCCCGCGCTTCTCCAGTGGTTTGCAGGCAGCCTAATCGATCGATTCCTCCATCCTCATTTTCCTATTATGACATTGGGCGCGGAAGCACTGCCCAATTTTTGTCAGACATCTTCCTGATTCTTCCCGAGTTCAATTCGAGCTTCCCTACTCCTAGCCCTCAAATTGGAGATCCCAGCTATCAATTTCCCTACCCTACCATCCCTCTATTCCCGAAACCTTGAACAGAAGAGCTTTAGAAGATAAGAACATCTTCGGAAACTGTCTTCGGAAGATCAGAACATCTTCGGAAACTGTCTTGGGAAGTCGACTGTACCCAATTCGTATCAAGAGTGGATTTGTGTTGGTTTTGCGTTAAGAAAGGCTTGGTACGAATTCCGAGTGGCTGGTGAGTTGTTTGTTATTTCGAGAGGTTGGAAGACGGGAACTAGGCCTGTGCCTCCCGGTCTTCCAAGCTTCTCAACTCTACATCTTCCTAGAGAGACTAGAAGATTGGAAGGGTTGGCAAAATGCGCTAGAAGACGTGAGGGTCCACTTCGGATCTCTTCTGTCCGACCCATATCAGTCCATCCCTTCTTCTTCCCGAACTTAGGAGAGAGTCGTGAGAAGTCTTGCTGGCAGAATCTGGAGAGAATGGTCGAGGGTCATGTCTTCCTACCGAGTAGTAAGCTTCTTCTGAGTGTGTATGAGAGGTGAGAAGTTCAGAAGAACATAGTGCAATTGTCTTGAGTCTGTTGTGAGGATAGATTACGCGTAGGAAGAAGAAGACAAGTGAGACCAGTGAAGGGAAGCCTGACTTTGGGAGGTCTTCCGAGAAAGACATTGAATCGGAAACTGTCTCGGGTGTCTTCCCAGAGGTCACTGTCACCGCAGGAGCCCGCAACCATCTTCTGAACCTGTTATGCACTCTACGTTTCACTAATCTTGTATCTTCTGATAGGAAGTAGGATGCAATGCAAGGTGGGTTGTCTTCTTGGTAATCCATGCGGGGCCTTGCTTAGTTAGGATTGTTTAGATATAGCTTGGAAGACGAGAGCTATCTAGGAAGTACTGTTAAAATCTCGAAAGACGGAGTAGCTGTCTTCTGGAAGACTAGTTTCGTCTTCTGAGAAGTAGAAGCTAGACTGTGGGCACTTGAGAAGAACTGAGCCTTCAGCTCACAGTAAGTGCGTGTGGCTTAGTGCAACAGATCTTCCAGTATGTCGATGCATCCTCGAGGGTTGGTATTACCGGCAGTAGAGTTCGCCGAGGCCACACCCTTCCTCAAGGAGTTGGATCTCGATTTTTTCCTATGGGATTGGAACCTCGCAGACCAGGGACTTCTGGAGGAAGTGTGGGCAGCGTTACCACCCCGCAACCGTGTATCTGCAAAGGCAGGAGTAGCTCGAGGAAGATCATCTTCCTGGACTGAAGATTGGTGGCGCAGGGTCTTCCACAGGCCAGAATCCGAGGACCGAGGGTATTGACTCGAGAAGAAGATCTTGCCCAGGATCGTGAGTGGGTGGCATGTGCCCGGAAGCACAACTTGCCTCTTCTTGGAGGATAGGCAGGGGAGGAACGGATGAAAGATCGAATCTTACCGGGAGTCGAAGAAGCAACTTCTGGCGAATCTGTTTCTGCATCTCTTTCCCAAGGAGAAAGCGCAGAAGACAAGGTACCTGGGAGATCCATTTAGCTAAAATAGGAGTTTGCATTGGAAGAAGTTTTGGATCCACCAAAATAGAAATATGAAGGGTATCCATGTTGGATAATATTATAAGTAATGTAAGGAATTTTGCAAAATCTTAACATCATAAGTATAAAAGAATACAAACTAATCAAAGATGAAAAAGACTACTACATTAGTTTTACACAGTGTAAAAAAATACCTTTTATTCCCACATGACGTACATTCCTCGAGTCAAGTGAAATAGAACTCCATACTAGTTCCTTATAGGATTAAATGATTGCTCTACTGTCGTCCAGTATTCTTGACCTTTAAAATTTAAGTTACGATATCAGCTTCTCCCATATTAAAGGTTTGATCTTAAGCCTCACCGTAAGATCAACTGAAATGTACTAAGTATATGCTAATTCAACCACGCGACTCAACGGTTTTATGTGAGAAAGTCGTGGATAGCTGCAGAGAGCTCTGCACTCGGCCTTGCATTGGACCTTGAATGAACATCTACACTAACTTCGATCAGCTTCTGCAGTGCAGTTCAGAAGAAAAGGTGTTTTCAGCTTTGCTGCATCATCGCCTCTGGTACTGTGACCAGTCTGATGCGTCCGGAATGGCAATAATCTTCTTCCATGAGGGTCGGGCCGATATGTCCTGATACCAAGCGTGGACTCGTGGCCGAGCCGTAAACACAGAATGATGCATTGGATCGACCAGACACATGAAGGCGTGAATCATGGGAATGTGAAACAGATCTGCCAGTGAGAAGTAGTCCCCAGCTAAGTACTTGTTCGTGGAAAGTTGACCTTCATAGATGTCCAAGACCTTGCCAAGCTTCTCCAGGGCGGTTTCAAGCGCAAAGGCATCTTGTTCTGGAGTGAATTTGTAGAGAGACTGGAGGCAAATCGACCACATAAGTGGGAAGAAAGTTTGTCCCTCCACCTCAATCCATACATTCACAAGGGCCTGCTGTTTCAGAGTTGAACCGAGGAGAGGAGTCCCTTGACCTTCGAACTTCGCTGCAATGTATCTCGCTATAGCCCGTGATTCTAGTGTAAGAAGGGACGAGGGAAGAATGTTTCAGCGTACAAACATAACCAAAGACGCCTCAACATAGGAGAAGCCCCAAGCCATGGAGCCGCATAACTAGCTAACTACTCAATGAAATATTCACACTCGAGCCTACCATTCACTGAGTGTTTCGGAAGAATGATCGACCGTGCAAGTGTGCAAGTGAGAAATGTTGAAATCACTTCGGAATCAGTCAGGACGTTCTGAAATTCCATTATATCATATGCAGGATTTAACTCCAGAGATGAGCGAGCTATGGAGGATACTGGACGTGCAGCGAACGACAAGATGCAAACCAAGAACTACTTACCATATAAAACGAGATCGTCGTCCTCAAATGCGGGCACTTTTACAAACGGGTTCTTTGTCGTGAGTAGTTCCTTCAACTTGATATCTTCAAAGGCAGTTTGTACCAGCTCAAAATCTGCATTCTTCTCGTGGAGTGTGCAGACCACAGTCATCACAAATGGAGATCGCCATACACCATACACCTTTAGGGCCATTCTGATCGTGTAACCACCCGAAGCCTTAAACACGCAAATTCTCAATACACAAAAGAAGGCCGTCACGAACGGAGCCAAAGGGTGAATCCCGAGAGGATTTCGCCTGGAAATCAGGTACTCTGCACGGGGCTGAGCGTTGCAAACTGAACTCGAGGTTTTCTCTAAGTCTCTGATCATGAGCCATTATATAGTTTCCAGATTGAGGCGGTCTTATTCTAATTCTACCTTGCATTCGAGGATGACTAAACGTCATCCTCGAATGTGGTCAGTGGTCCCGCAGGTGCATCAGAGGTACTAACGCCTACATGACAGACCCCTTGGAGTTGGTCTTCCCTCCCCCGGAGAATACAGCTTCGTCAGGGGTTTCCAGGAGTGAGCAAGTCCACCCGAAGTTTAGTCATCCTCGAATGTGGTCAGTGGTCCCGCAGGTGCATCAGAGGTACTAACGCCTACATGACAGACCCCTTGGAGTTGGTCTTCCCTCCCCCGGAGAATACAGCTTCGTCAGGGGTTTCCAGGAGTGAGCAAGTCCACCCGAAGCTTCGCGAAGAGCCCAGCGGAGAGCCAGCAAGTACAGACAAAGGAAATCTGTTGCCCAGAGTCGGAGAATAGGGGGTTTCGAACATAGGGTCAGTCAGACACATACGGACTCTGCGGCAAAGTCCATCGCCATCGTTCACGGACGCTAAACGGACCAAGGAAGACATGAGTGTATGAGTCTGTGAAATATTCTGACGGCATTTAGACACGATTTAAAAAACGGTTCAAACATGTCAGTAGAGTGCGCGTGTAGAGTCCGTAGCTAGCGCGGCAAGAGTTTGTAAGGGACAACGTGGACAGACACCATAGTGAACTTTGAAATTGTTACATGCGCTTTGAAGACAGCATCAAAATTCGAGTTTCTATCATCAATTCTGGTTTGAAATTTAGTCTCTCATTTCGTTGAGAAGATGTATGAAAAGAAAGAAAACAGAGATGTCACGGCAGATCTCGCTGGCGAAACTGAAACATCTGGAGGTGTCCAATATGAAGCAGTTGTGAGAGACGTCACAACGTTAGCGAGTTGGGCGCATGTGAGATCAACAGCTGAAAGCACGTCGACAAACATGGTTCAACTTATATCAAAACAGAGAAAAATGCAAAAACGAGCGGAAATGAAGATAAGACACGATCAGATCGATATGTCTTACGTATCGATGATGATGAATTGATAGTCTAGTATCTCGAAGTTCTTGAAAACTTTCAAGCTCTTCATAGGTTCGAGAGGAAAAACCAAGGTGGACAAGAAATATCAGTCTAAATCTACATCATACCGAGTGATGACAATGCAATTGATCAGTCAAGGATTTCCGAGTGTAACTGATAAAATGTTGTACAAAAATGTCTTCGTTACATGCAGCGATACCAAGCAACTGCTAACTTATTGGAGCAGACGGGAGCAGATTTAACAGATGAAGAAATATAGCATGGATTGACTTTGAATGACAAGCTCAACAAAGCTTGTCCCTTATTTCATAAGATGGATGCTCTCTTTGATCGAAAGATAAATGTCGAACCACCAGCATTATCTTCCTTGGGCTTGCCTACTCCGAGAGTCGAAACAGACATCGAAGAACAGTCTCTTGAGAAAGTTGGATCTACTTTGTTTGCTAAGAAAGAGCCTGTTTCAGTTCTCGAGATTGAAATTTTTGATCAGATGATCGATGTTAATGTTTTTTCTAGTAAGAACATTGTCTTTTCAGGAGTTGGAGATATGTGTGGCGTACGCCTGATAGAGGTGAACATGAATTTGTTTGCAGAAGTCATAGAACAGAATATGGATGATGTGAACTTGTCTGCTACTGCATCGGCTACACTGACGAGGGATAAAGAGCTTTCCAAGCCACATCAAGATTATGCACGAAAAATTCCAATGTCGATGAGAAGTCAAGAAGAAAACCGGAGGGGATCTACAATGAAGGTAAAAAATAACTAGCAGTCAACTATCAAGAGAGTTGGGAGAAAAAAGAGGAGTTTCGGAAGTCTAAACTAGAAGTCCGATTTGCTCTTCTGGATGAGCAACGCAAGGCTGCTGAGATCGAACATGAAGAAAAATGAAGACAGTTAGAGCATGAGAGGGAGGAACGTAAACGAGCCTTGGAAAAGGAGAAAGAGGAAAGGTGCCTCGTGCGTAAGGAGACTGCACAAGCTTCACTGTTTGTTGAATTAAGTAAAAGTGGCCGTAGTATTGCCGAGGTTAAAGAGCTGATCGAGTTTTTCTTCCAACAATAGATGACGTCTGAGCGAGTGTCATCTCAATGCTTGATATAAAATTTTCCCGGTGTATGTAGCACTCATGAAGTTAAGTGCAATATGAGAGCTTATTTTCTTGTCCGCTCAGACCCTCCATTCATCAATAACGTATGTTTTGTATCTACATGAGTTTTGCACAGGCGAAAGGCTGCAAGTGATTTGCGTTCCTTGGTCTGGTGTCCGCTGAACCTCGTGATATAGACATCAGATAGTCGTGGTCACTTTTTCTTGTTTTTAGTGTTCACCCAACTGAGCTCACCGCTACTTAAACGCTCGATTTGAAGTCTAAATCTTGAGTGAACTGTCACGAACATAGTTTAAGAAAATCACTTTCGGCATTGATTACCATCGGCGGTTGTGTATTCTCTTTAGATGACAAACGTGCGCTTCGGAGCTCGATCCAGCATTCCAGTTGGAAGACGGAGGTAGACAAAGAGAGAGTGTCAAACACATGTCAGTCAGGTTTGTTAATTCCAAACATACCCTGACATAACCTACAGTACTAACAAGTTACTAAGCAATGTTGCCGCTTGCTTTTGTCTCATGCTTATCATTTGCAGTATATTTTAATTTTTCTTTTGTATCACTTGCAGCTACATTGCAAGCGCGTAACAGTATTATCAAGATTTAAGGTCTATGAGAAAGAAATCAAGAACCTCATATTATCATAGCATACCAAACCGCCTCGAGCAAGAGATGGATGCTCCTCTTCCTCCTTGAAATGTCAGTGCTGTACAAACGATGTGAATTTCCACAGTACTGATCACGGGTGGCTACTCCCTCCTTGTACCTCTACATGATCCTTGTTTCTTATTGTTAGAGCCTAGCAATGGTAGAGCTACTAATGAATCTCCGGATTTCGCTCTTTCATAGCAGTCCTTAGCTGCAGGGAAAAGAAAAAGGTGAATGATAATACTTATCGGCCGTGGTGTCAAATGCTCGGATATTCTCGTACGATCATTTTTGTGTAACCTTTACTAGGAGAGAGAGATAGCTAGAATTTGGCTAGGCTCCAGTTTCTCTGAGGTGGAATTTATCCAGCATTTCAAAGCTTTCTTATTTGTAAGGAGCCATTTGATTTGAAAGCTTATTTCTAAATATGCTTAGAGCTTGTATGCCATGAAGTAAAATCTACACATAGTGCATCATGGCCGGATTGTGACGTATCAAGAATATTCTCTTACTTCATGAACAGAAGACAAATAAAGAATAACATTCATTCCTAATATATTAAGCAGAAATATTTTCCTATTATGGTAATGTTCTATCGCTTTTATCAACAGCCTGGAACTCTTATTTTTTTGTTAAATGTTTGGAGGGTTCCTGAATCTCCGAGACGTAATATAGAGTAGAGATCTGTTAAGAGGTAATACTTCGCGAGACTCTTCACGTAGGATAACCATGAATTAGAGAAACTGTATCATGAATATTTTAGGGTGCATGTACGTCCTCGAAGAGCAGCGCAGTTGTAAGAAAAAGAGAGCAATAGGTAAGAAAAAGAGAAGAAAGAATGAAGGTATTTTTACAGAGAGGTATGAAGTTATTCAAAGAAGAAAATATATCCTATGAATAAAGGAGATCTGAAATGAAGAAGGAAAGATACTCTATGAGTAAAGGAGATCACATCAAGAAATTCCATCCGAATGAACGTTTTGATTGAATTTCAGTCTTGCAAAGTCAATTATCACAGCTATGAGGTGCACCCACTTTCATGACAGAAAACTCACAAAGTTACATAGATTATCTCGTCAAATGTCCAAGAATTCCAATCTTTTGATAGCAAAAGAATCAGCTCAAACAATCTCATCTTGACTCAGAATGATATATAATCAAATCTCTTTGTATCAATGAAATAATAGGGGATTCATTGATAATATGTAGTTTTACCCATGTGCTTTTATATTTTCAGAAATAATAAAGAGTGTATAATATGTTACAATCTGTATACATTACCTCCTTCTTATGTCAGCAATTTACTTGATAGGACCTCAGAACGAATCGCGGACTTGATCGGATCCCTCTTATAATTCCCTTCTTGATCGGACTCTCAACCTGCAATAGCACGTAAAGCAAGTAACAGTGTCATGTCAGAGTACAGCTCGGACTATAGAAGCCACACCACGAAGACGCGAGCAAGTAACTCGGTCATGTCAGAGTACAGCTCGGATTGTAGAAGCCAGACGACGAAGACTCGGGAATAGAAGTTCAGAAACTCAAGCTTGCTTCACATTGTTGACATGAAACGTCGTGTTACAAAAGCGGGAGAGCTTGAGAGCTCTTGAGCGGAAGAGCTTGAGCGCCTTGAATCGAAGGCGAGAGAGCTTGAGAAATTGAGTAGAGGCGAAAGAGCTTGAACGCGTTGAATCGAAGACGGGAGAGCTTGAGAGATTGAGTAGAGATGACAGAACTCCAGAATGTGTTCGTTGGAAGAACTTGAAGAGTGTATAAGTAATATGCTTTGCATGTAGGTGGTAGCTTCTATTCAGCGCATAATCAAAAATCGGAAGTGGAGTTCTGTATCGTATGTGGCTTGTAATTTTCCAGGGTGTTTCAAGCAAGTGGTAGAACATACACAAACCTCGTCAAGCTCTGCAAGGAAGGTGCTATATTTCAATCACTCGCAATCTGATAGTAGGAAGACTTGACACGCTTGTGGTCAGAGGGGAAGTAAAAGATAATATCGATTCCATTTAAGATTGATCGATTAGTGTAAGTGATCGTCCAGAAGCAGCCTTACCCATAGCCATTGTGTGGAATATTGGAGAAAAACTATTAGGGATCACTGCGGAAGAGTTTGAGAAGTTATCTTCAGATGAACAAGATAGCATTTTCAATGCTGTTTGCAAAAAGAAATGGCGATTCGAAATAGGTATAAACACGAAGCAAATCGATTTATCGTGTTCGACGTGGAGTAGGAGATAGAGGAGTTAGATGAGTTCGAAGACGCTATAGAAGATCTTGCCACTGCCATGGATAATGTGACATTTTATCCTTCAGTAGAAAGTGAAATGTCTACAGTGGATAATACTGCGAAGCTTGTTGAGATATAGCGTTTACATTATCGGGTATTGGCACGGGTTGAAAAATCAGAAGAGACTGAACAAAGCTTAGAAGGTATTTCTCGGGATTTGCATGCTCTAATAGAGCTCAGACGCCAAGAGAAAGAAGAACTGTTAGAATTAGTAGAGGCATTACGGAAATTGAAAGAGTTGTAGGATGATTGTAAATCGAACCAAGTGTTAATGGTTCATCGATTTTATAATAAAGTTGAATTGAATACAGTTTTTAGAACTCAGATAGGCATGTGCTTTCTAGAAAAAACTAGTAATCTTTGCTCCCTGTTCATGTCACCTGTCGTGAACACCCTATACAAAACATTATCCAATGGGAGGCGAAACATGTATGTTTCGCCCACTCGGTAGGCGAGACATACCTGTTTCACCTCTAGAACATAACCCAGTGGGCGAAACAAAGAGTGTTTCGTCCACTATATAGACGAAACAGAGAGTGTTTTACCTCGCGACGATTACTCGGAGGCGAAACATGATGTTTCGCCCTCTGACGTTAAGTTGCGAAGGGTACCTTCGCGAGTAGTCCTCGTACCCTTTTGTGTTTCGCCTCGTGACAGGGTGAAACATCGTGAGACGAAACACGAGGTCTGGACGCCCAAACCCTTAATCTTTGAAAAAGCTTTGTAGCGAGTTCTCCGATCGCTTTACAAAATCTCTGCAGGAAGTGCAAGAAATAAACCAAGTAATTGCTTGGGGTTCATGGAAGCTCTTTATCCCTACGGCATGAAAACTATTCGTCGTCCTCCTAACCTCGATGTCCACCTACTGCTTCTCCCAGCCCATCCAACCTGTACCTCAGCCTCCCAATATCTCCAAATTCGAGTATAGTAGAAAAGAATCCAGAATTGCTTGGAGTCGAGTATCGCTGATCGCGTACTCGGCTCCGATCAATACTGGATTTTTTTCCAGAAACGCATGTTTCACGGAGTAGCGTGCTCTTAACCTCGATGTTCACCTACAGCTTCTCCCAAGCCCAGCCATCATGTACCTCAGCCTCCCGATCCTCCTGATATCCCCAAATGAGAGTATAGTGGAAAAGAATCCAAAATTGCTTGGAGTAGAGTACCGATGATGTGTACTCGGCTCCAATCAGTACTGGATTCTTTTTCAGAAATGCATGTTTCGCCAAGTAGATTGAACCGGGAGAAGTTAGTTTTCTGACTATGTGTAATGCTTCGAGCTTCATGTTGTGAACTTACATACAAGCTTTACATGCATGTGTCAGACGGAGCAAGAGGACGTTAAGTAAAATTTAAGAATGTAAGCAAGGTATTTTGTTTATGATAAGATGATATTTTAATATTTATAATGATTTAAGAAATAGATAATATTACTCACTCAAATGAGCAGGAGAACGTTAAGTAACATTTATGATAACGTCCAAGCATATAATTTTTGCATATCGATATAGTTTTATCTAAGTAGAGTAAACTTTTGGTGTAAGAGAACGACTTTTGATTATCATTTTGACATTCTAAAAGGATAGGAGTACCCTTATTCTGCCTTGAGTACAAACCCTCTCTGTAATATTTAAAATCCGTCGTTTCTTTTTGTGTTTTTTTGCTTTCGCTCAAACAACCCTTCACAAGACAAACTAGTGTAGCTTAGCATGGGATAATGGAAGTGAGTATTACAAAATATAACTGTTTATAAGGTAAAGTTATGGACTTCTTCATATAATATTAATATAGAGTGAGTGTCTCATTATATGAAAATATCATATAATGAATGAACAAAAAAG
Source organism: Asterella californica (assembly GCA_036924285.1). Classification (NCBI taxonomy): domain Eukaryota; kingdom Viridiplantae; phylum Streptophyta; class Marchantiopsida; order Marchantiales; family Aytoniaceae; genus Asterella; species Asterella californica. The sequence goes on along the minus strand of JAYKYS010000006.1, from coordinate 23,393,762 downwards.
AGGAATATGTCTCATCGGAGTTTAGGGTAGAGATCCATACAAACTCCATGAGGAACAGATCTCCAAACGATATTTACCTCCTCTTGGGTAATATTGGTCCAATTGCTTTTAAGGGCTATAAATGGATCTTGATCAAAAACTTGTGAATATCTGCTCTCTACATAAGCTGGTGTTGCCTCGAGGTTAACACCCCAACGAAGAAGCCAAGACAACAAAGTGGCTTCTAGATACAACTCTCTATCACTATCCATAGTGAAAAGAGAAAAGGAAGGAAGATGTATAACATTAAAAGGATGATTGATACAATTTTTCACTGGACTATCATCCACCAACAATACGTCTCTCGTGCTCAAGTTGCGATGATGAAGCTCTGCAAAATCTTCCAAGTACAAGTGATTCCCAAAGACAGCTTCTCTCACCGTCTTATATTTAAAACACATGTCTTGAGCAAAAACATGATACCTACAAACGTAAGAAATCTGTATTAGAATATATATCTTAGATAAAAAATATAACATATAATACAACAAAGATATTGACAAGTTGATCTGAAAATAAGTTCAAAAGAAGAAAAGTTTCATACCTTCGCTCTTGCCACTCGAGGAGGTAAATAATCAACATCCTCCATAGCACATAGTAAAATGGCCGTGTTTAACACCGTCCGAGAAGTCCATATGATGCATGAAACTTATCTAGTCATATTTCCAAAAACTGCTTCACTCCACGTCTCGCCACGTACCATATAAACGGCTTCGATGTAGTTTTTACTACATATTCTTTCTCACGCGCTGGCATCAACTCATGCTCGTTTCTTCTCACTAGGACCAAAAGACCATTCAAATCAAGGATTAAGGTCTTCCGTCGATTTGCAGTAGGTGCAACTAGATGAGGATAGAACTCTTCTGCCGCTCGTATCGTGCTCAATTCCTCTTTCACTATCATGACTTGATAGTTCATATGCTCGAGTTCAACACTTTTGGACTTAAGCTCTTCCTCCTTCCTTTTTATGGCTTCATGGAGTTGATTCATTCTCGCTATAGAATAGTTTTCTCATCTGCAGATACACAATAAAAAGCTAAATATGTTTCAATACATATAATAAAGTAAAACTAAACTATAACTAAATAAACAAGTTGAAAAGTTTCGAAATAGAAGTAAACTCGAACTAAACCAAACTAAGCTATCAACAGTTTACTTGACGAAGGAGGAACATGATGCGAAGATTGAGGATCTTGCCCAGAAGAGAAAGACTGTACAGCAGGATCTGGAAGCACCACTTGAGATGAGAGTTTAAACATAATATAAACTTTATCATAACAAAGAAGGAAATGATAAATTTAAAAACTCTTACTTGATCATGGAGTAACATGCTGCGAAGACTGTGGGTCTTGACCACGAGAAGAAGACTCCGCTCGAGCTGAAACCACCAAAGTAAAATGTGAGTTAAAACACTAAGTATTCAAGAATAATCATTGAAAAGTAAGTAAAAGAAACTAAGACAATACTCAAGAAATAAACGTCTTACTCGATGATGGTTGATGTTGCCGGGAAGAATCCACTCGTCCTCCCTCGGGAAGTATACCCATGTGGATCATGAGGTGAGTCAAGATCATACCTACCCATGTCTCTGGATGTCTCACTAATCTCTCCTTGCTCATATGTTTTTTCATAGAAGAGATCTCCGTATCCAAAGAATCTAAAATGAACTCAGTCCAATCGTAATCTTCTCCTCTTTCCTCTACTTTTGTCTTGACGTATAGAGCTAAATGACCATGTACTTCTCTTGACCGTCGACGAGCCAGAAAGAGACAATTAATAAGCTGGAAAACGTGTCTCCACTCCGGATACTCACACATCCACAATAAATATCTTTTTCCCTTCTCATCTTTTTGAGGAAACCAATCATCTATCATGCTCCTCTTGACATTATGAGAACGAGGGATGGTTGTTCCCATAAGTAAAACAAGTGACTCACGTATAACCGACTCATCCAACACTATCTCATGTCCTTGTACGATAGCACGATGATTTCTCTCATCGTATGATTGGATGAACTCTATACAAAATGGAACTTATAAAATAAACAACCTAATCATATAAAAAGAACTGCAAATAAAATTAAGAAGAAAAACAACCTCAATGATATAAAAGGTTTACACATGAACAAAATCCTAGTCGGTCGAGAGCTTCTTCCTCCACTCCGAGCAATGATTCTCCACTTCATCTTTGGAAACGCAACACCACTTCAAATGATATCTCTCGTCCTCTTCGTGAGAATAATTGAACATTGAAGGTCCCTCCTTCATACTCTCCAATGGCACACCCGCTAGAAACAAAGATATTATAAAAAAAATGGTTAAACAAAGGGGCAAATAGCGTGGACAAAACATCGATGTTTCGTCCACTATATTAATCGGTGAAGGGGTACCCTTCCCAGAGAAGCGAAACATCGATGTTTCGTCCACTGTGAGAGACGAAACATCGATGTTTCGCCCACTGTATTAATCGGAGAAGAGATATCTCTCTCCAGGGGGTGAAACATCGATGTTTCGTCCACTCTCATAATCTGGGAAGGGGTACCTCTTTTGTGAGAGGTGAAACATCGATGTTTCTTCCACTGTATCAATCGGGGAAGAAGTACCATTTCCCAGAGAGACGAAACATATATGTTTTGTCTCTCCAGTGGACGAAACATCGATGTTTCGTCCACTCCATAATCCAGGAAGGGGTACCCCTTCTGTGAGAGACGAAACATCGATGTTTCACTCACTATATTAATCAGGGAAGAGGTGTCATTCCCAAGAGAGACGAAACAGGTATGTTTCACTCACTATGAATAACGTGAAACCGCAAAATAATATGTTTCGCTAATCCTAACAAGTTTTCTACATCGAAATAGTATGTTTCGCCTACCCTAACAAGCATATCACATCAAAACAGAACGTTTCGTTAACCCTAATAAATAATACAAGATTCTTCTCTTCGTACTCTCCTCTCTCCCGGGACTCCATCGCGGTCTCGACCTCGTCACCTCGACCTCGGGCTCGACCTCGGCCAACTCCTCGAGTTCTCATCACAGTGATTAAATCGCTCAGAATAGATAGTTAGATTTTAAAACAACTCAAGAATTAACAAATCTTTTACACTCTACACACGTTGCACACACACGCTGCACTCTCCTCTTCACTCTCTCCTCTCTTCGCAATCTCTTCGCCTCTCATTGAACTCTCCTCTCCTTGAACTCTTAAACCTCTCCTCTCTCTTAACTCTCTCCTCTCCTCCCTTCCTCTCCTCTCTCTTAACTCTCTCCTCTCCTCCCTCTCTCCCTGAACTCTCTCTCCTCTCGTTTCACTCTCACCTCTCCTTTCCCTTCACTCTCTCCTCTCCTCCTCTACTCTGCCTATCCACAAACTCTCTCTCTCCTCCTTAAAAATTCATCAATGAGGAAGATATGTCTAAGAGGCACATACCAAATAGCTCGGTAACTAACTTTCAGCTGATGTTCATTGTTTTGGCACATTTTTCGATCCCCGTAGAGCTATGGTACTTTTTGTAACATTTTATGCATATCCGAGGGAGTTTCAGTATGATTTTGATCTTGCATGACGCTGCTACTTTATGATAAAAGTGGGTAGGGCTTGGCTTTCAAGCCGATCTGGAAAGCTTCCACCACTAACTCGTGCTAAGAAATTATGGAGTTTAGAGATTTCAAAATGCAGAACAGAAAAGCAATGCTGACTATGATCTACGTAAATGTGGAGGCAAACTGCGACTCGACAATGCTTTCAAAAACATGAGGCGATGCATACCAGCAACATGTGTCAATGTCCATCTTTAAAATAATCGTCCAACATTGTTAAGTCGTTAATCGTCAAACAAGAACTCTTGTTTTGAAGCGATCCGACCTTGAGTTCCAAGACTCTTACGCTCTACTTGAAACTACACAAAACTTCAACTACTTACACCTCATCCTCATCTTCATCACCACTAGATGCAGTGAAGATTACCTCGTTCTCATCCTCAACCAACATCTCGTCCTCCACTGGAAGAGAAGCAATGTGTTCAATTAACTAGTTGTTGTCCATGACAAGTCCGTCTGTTATGTCCTTGTTGCTTGCACCTACTGCAACTCCTTAAACTAGATCGTGATTGTGATCCTAATTGGTCAGAGGGTGAAGGATCAGTCACTGAAACTACTCTTCTCCTTCGATGAGCAAAATCTGAACTTAGAAAATGATTCACTAACATGTCATGTAAAGGGAAAATGTTCTCAATAGTGACTTCGTCAGTAGAATTTGCTTCTCCATCTTCAGCCACGTTCTCGTCAGCATCACCAGTTTCTTCAGCTGTAGCGGTAGCTCTCGCTTGTGAGAACTGAGTATTATTATATCCTCACTACTTTGTGTCTCCCGATACGCTTAGCTATAGGAGGTGGTCCACAAGTCCACACTGGTTCTAAGTCATCGATTGTCATAGCAGGCAGAAATGAATGGCCATAAATTGAAATAAGACTAGAACTGTACCAAACTGAGTCTACTCTGTAACTGGACTCTCTCCAAGCTCTCTGTCGAATGCTATCACGTGACCACATGGCCAAGCCATTTCTTGATATTCCAAACAGGGTATGTACCTCTACCGTTTACAGAATATTTGAAACATTCTGTAAACGGTAGAGGTACTCTTTCCAATTCTATGACAACGAACCGTGGCCTCGGTTTGGCTCGATATTTGACAGAAGAAATCCTCAGCAGCATGCTCATTCTCATTAAACCTGAGTCTCGCAAATTTCGTTAACAGATTTGTCTCGTGATGAAGCTGTGTCCTTCGCTTCATAAATTGTTGCATACTATAATACCAAAGATCGAGTAGAATCTTAAGAGGTGCATTCCATCGGATTTGTCCGGGAGTATTGTTCATGCTCTCGGCAACATTAGAAGTAACCTTCCCATAACGTGGTAAAGGAAAGGCACACCTACTATATCTCGCTGGATCGATATCTCGTAAGTATTCTCCTAGCTGTTTGCCTCTTCCTCCGGAATCAACCAGTTTGCTCAAGACACTGTCGTACTTGCATTCGTACATAATGAACCCAATTAGTAACCACATTAGTCAAGCAGAAATGGTTCATGCAAATAGAACGATAGCAGATAAGAAATCAATTTGAAACATAACGATAAGAAATTTGAAGAACTTACATTTCACGAGTTCTGGCATAAAGACACGCTAAGAACGGCTGCTCAGCATCCTTTCCAAAACGTGTGCGCACGTTGGTGCGAATGTGTTGTGCACAATGCGCATGTTTTGTGTCAGGAAATATTTCAGCAATGGCTTTTTCAAGATCTTTTTGTCGATCATTGATTATAACAGTTTGGGGTGACAAAATCCTATGTATCGACTCACGCAGAGATCACAGAACCACGTCCAATTTGAGGTATCTTCTCTTGGAGCTACTACAAATGTCAGGATGATAGCTTCGTTTGCGCCATCAAGCACAGTGGCTAGAAAAATCTGAGATGGAAATTTTCGGCTCTTACTGTGACAAGCATCTAAGCAGATCACTCTCTGACAAAATCTATATGCGTTGCGGGTGGCACTTGGACACACAAAGAACCTACTGAAAACAGTTGGGTGATTCTCTCATGTTCTCCAATCTACTACACACTCAGGATCACATCTTTAAGCCTTCTACACACTAATGGAATGTAGTGAAACGAGACGGCTTGGTTATCTTCTAACCAGTCACGCGAATGTTATCTATCTCTCCACACTTGGTTATAAGGTGCTTGCTTGTTGAAAGATGTTCGGATTTCTTTCATCAAGTTACGAATAGGTGTATGCGGATCAATCGTCACTCTATTACACAGAACAGTAGCAAGAAACTTTGAATTTGATGTAGGACCACGCCAATAAGCCATATGTGCCGGGCAAGTATGTTCTAGATTGCAAACTGTGACAATGATTTTCGCACTGAACTTTCCTCTTTGTGCTCGAATTCTCCATTTGCATTGATTTAACACCTCTCCGACGATTGAACCTCCTCCATAGAAGATGGTTCTCCCCATCAAATACCGTAATTTCTCTCCACATCGACCATTTTTTGGCACCTTTCGATCTGCTGTTGGTGTGACTGAGCTTGCTTCTTGATCATCTCGTCGCCGGTGTTGTCTTTGTCTCTGAGAGAACTCATGAAAGCTGCGTGGTTGAATATTGCGAAAATCTCCTTCCGCAGCTCTATTTATCTCTCCTCTCTGTTCGACACTTTTGCGGCAGCGCGCGTTGCCACCCCACCTGCATGTTCGCAGCTTATAATTCTCTTTCGATTTTTCCTTTTGGCTTGCTCTACTGTGAAGGAAACACCAGCTATCAAGAGCAAAATCAAAATTTTTGAAGGATGAGAATTCCGCTCCCAACTTCAACCTGCCTGCAGCATCACGCAATGACTCTAATGTTCTTCCTTGCAACACGCGGCCATCAGCTCGAGCTTGTGACATTTGTCGCCGCCATTGATCTAGTATGCTCAAATCTCTTTCATCATCGGTCCTCGCATCCATCGTAAACTCATGTCTGTCAATATCTTCAAAATATAATCCATCTAGACATCTCTCCTCTTCAGTATGAGGAGGTGGTACATCCTCCATTGTTTAAGTGTTTGCACTCACTTCCTAACTAGACCCCGTCGCACTCTATTCTCTTCCGAAGTATCAGTCGACGAATGCCTACCCCTCGTGGAATAGAGAGAGAAATTGATTCACTGTGTTACCAGTATGGTGTCGTTCAAATTTTCCGGAAAACACTTCAGACACTTCAGTTGTACAAGGACATGGTTGTAAAGCATGACATGTACAATCTGAGCTGTACTCTGACATGGTACAGTTACTTGTTTTTACAATCCGAGCTGTACTCTGACATGGCACAGCTACTTGTTTTACGGGCTGTTGCAGGTTGGGGGTCCGATCAAGAAGAGAATTATAAGAGGGGTCCGATCAAGTCCGCGATTCGTTCTGGGGTCCGATCAAGTAAATCCCTGCTTCTTATGTAGGTTAGAGAATGGAGAAGTATATATTTTTCTTACTGAAAGATCACTTTTCAACCAAGAAAAAAGGTTGTAAAATCTTACTTCCAACTGATAAATAAAACCTTATGTGAATCGAGCCTGGGTGTCGAAGAACACTTTAGCCGTACAAGGTCATATCACTCCAGGGCGACACCAGCTTGGTAGTGTACCAAAACCGGATCAGAGTGTCGCTCAAAGGAAGAATGCAGCGGCAGACACAAAGAACCAGAGCTTGAGACGTCTATAAACAGAGAGAGGAGAATGGCCCGAAAGGTAACAGCGAATTGGGCCCCGAGTCCCCCGACCGACATGGAGGCGGCTTAGGGGGAGTGAAAGAGCACGAAGCACAGAAAGGAGGGGCATGAAGTGTGAGGGAGTGTCGAAGAAACTCGACGCCGACGAGTTTGACTTCGGCCGGATCATTCACTTCGGCCGAACCTGGTCTGACAGGTAGGAGAGGAGAGACTCCGAGAGAGCGAAGAAATCTAGATCTGTTACTCTGAGGGGAGCAAGGGAACCACGAAAGAGGAACCGAGGAAGTTGGAATGACGTGCAATGCGCCTTGCCAGCACAATGGTCTGCTACGTGCAGCATCAAGCCGAGAGCATCGAAGCATTTCAGATCCAGCCAGGTGCAGTAGCGACCGGATACCATATCGTATTAATAGCGGCTGGAGGTCCAGTAGCATTGGGCTTACATCTCGACTGCTCGTGTGCGCGAGAGCCCCGCTGCTGGAAGCGGTGGTCGTCCCCCCATGGATTTCTTATTCTTGTCCCGTTTTTAGTTGTTTCTTTCCCCAATCAACAACAGATGGTAGGGTAACGTCGCTCTATCGGCAACATCCGACAACGACTGGAACTGGATCCTCCCGGAGCTGACGTTCAAGTCACATGTTCGAGAATTACAACAGCGGACCAAATGCCAGAGACTTGCTGATTTGAATTTGCAGGTTCAACTTGGTGATCTCCCCGTCTTCGACCAACTGGTGGGTAATTCACCACCATCAGTCCACATTCTTTCACCTCAATATCAGCATGCCTTTTAGCCATCGGTCCAGGCTCCCTCAGTTTTATCTTTGAGCTGGACTTAAGACTTCTGCAGAACTTAGCGTGTTCAGTATAGGACGAGGACGGGAATGTTTGTGCAGTAAAATAGCTTCTCCCGCTAGAAAAAGGGGACGGAAACCAGTGCGGGATAGTGAGATTTCCGGTTCGTCCACGAATTCTATACCGATCTAACTGACACATTTGTGAAATTAACGTTGATATATCCCGTGAATGGATTGATACTGAAAGGAATGTGATGTCATTCAAGAACATGAACGAGCCGCCACTTGACGCTCTGTTTCGGTTATTACTACACAGAGACGAAGAGGACATATTGAAGTCGGAGCAAACCAGCTGAAAAATGGCTAAAGATTCGTCTCAGTTCGGGCCCTTCACTTCCATCGTGTAAGTAATCAGCCTATTTTCTCCGCCGTCACTTCCAGTTTCGTCCTGCACTGTCGAGTTTAAGCTTGATGCTACCAAAGGATCAATATAAAGTCCGATGGGGATCGATGGGACCCATCTTGAAGGGGACGGGACCAGAAGCAAGTAGAACCAGCACGAGAGATACGGCTGCAGTGGACTTCCACGTATAAAGTGTATGCCTTGGCACGACACATCAAGGGGAACCGGGCAACTGCCTGGTTGCACTCGGGCTCAGCATTATGGCCTGCAGCTGAATTTAAATTATATCATCGTGATCTAATTCATTCCTTCCAATGTCGACATATGTGACATGTTAACACCCGAGACGTGCGTCTCTCTTATAGGGGACGCTGACTACTTCCCCAGATGGGAGAGAATATTCTCTCTCCTTGGAACATAGAGTTCTGTTCCGTTCTCGTGACGAAGAACAAGGATTAGCGAACCAAGCTGAGGCTAAACGGGTTGACGAGTCGTCTTCCCACAGCGGCACTTCCCATACAGAAAATTATATCCCCAGGTCACTGGATCTTTCCTGGCGCATGTGTTTGGAAACTGAAACAGCCATTTCAGAATCGCCTTCTCTAATAAGTCCTTGACTTGGAGGGTTTCTTGCTATACGTCGAGTGTGAACAACGGGAAGGAAGCGGGGAATTTCATACCGGTACATTCTCGGCGTGTTCTCTTTCTTCGACGATAGCGGCACGTAGGAACTTGAAACGTATGGTGCCCACATTGACTTTAGCTGCGCGCTAACGCACCTTCCGTACGAAATTTAGTTTCAATTCTCATGAGCACATGGGTTTTACTATACTATACGCGGTGATCTCCAGCTAGTTTGGTCGTCAATCCCCAAGTCCCTAAAACAGAGTGCCATGTGTTCCTGCAGCGGGCAAGAATCAGCTCAAGTGTAAGCGTCCAGTTGCATGTGCTCTCAACGGGTGTATGACCCAGTTGGGTCTCAAAGCATACTATAAGGTACATCTGAAGCTATAGTTCAGGAAACCTGTTGAAGCCCGAAGCCGCTGCTTAAGATGTTCGGTTTAATACGGCGATCTTCTACCGTAGTCACATCTCATTAGACGTTTAAATTATTTCGCACGCCAACATCGCGCAAGAATGCAAAACCTGTAATTTCATCTCACTTACATCCACTAAATATACATTCATAAAACTCTATGATAGATGAGCGTAAGGTGGATTCAATGACCATTCATGCGGGATATGTATGTACCCTTTAGGCGAAGACTTCAGATGTGTCAAAAACCAGTCATCCAACGTACACGTATTCAGACGTGAGTATGGTAATCACCGCCGTTAGTAGAAGATAATCTCGGATGACAAATAACCCAGACATATGGACGAAGGTAAGGTGGAATTGACATCTGCGGTGCTTGATGAGTGGATGTCCGTGTTTTTTAAGTATCTGTCGCTTGTGCAGCTACTTATTTAATCTGGTGGTGGGCACGGGCGTTCTGGCCCTTCCTTCAGTCCTCATTTCAGGAGGATGGGTTAGTATTTCGGAATTCTCACTGTCAAACAGTTTCCTTCTCATTACATTTGGAATTCCGTTCACTTTAGCATAAGTTTCGTGAAGTTGACAGAATTCTTATCATGGTTTCGTAACCCCTTACATCATACGTCGAGATTCTGCTATTTTCATGTAGGTCAGGTGAACTGTTTTGTCATGAGTTTCGCCTCGTAAGTGTTATGTACATCAAAATTATCGAACTAAAATTGCTCTTGTAGCAATGCAGCCGTTAATCATGACTTTACATGCCTGTTGCAGCTTCTGGGAGGCATTTTCATCACTGTTGTTGCTTTCCTGAGGTACTAGCTTGTCACCTATCCGTGGGTTTTATATTAACTCCAACAAAATCATGCTCTGTATAACTCTTCATGCTCTCTAGCAGTGAGAGATTCCGAGTTTCAGCTTTGTTCACGAGCCTGATGAATACTTTATTCGGACGTTGATTCGAAATTTGGAGTTGGTAGTTAGAGGCGAAGGGAACATATGGTTTGTGAGTGATGGAGATAAAATTACTTCGGTCGTTTGTTTGATTGGTTTCATAAATAAAACATTTGTAGCATGCAACATGTAACAGTATATGGCAGCTGACAGAGAGACTCTAAGTGTACTTCCGTTCCCTTGCATGAAATGTCTCAGCTATGTCAGTCTGACTTTTGTCGTGGAGTCTATGGCTGCCACCAATGCTCTCCTCCTACTTGACAAAGAACCAGAGAAGGCTCCCAGCGGAAACGTGTCTGCTAACTCCATCCAGGTTCGCGTCACATTTCCCTCGAGTGGCCTCTCCTTGTGGCTGTCGGTTGCGACACGCAGATCTCTCGTTACTACAACATCCCTGTTGTCTGCAAGAGCAGAAAAATCATCGAATAATCCAGATAGAAGAAAAGATTTACCTGGTCCCGAAGATTTTGCGCCGTAGTAGTAACAGTCCTTAGTTCAGTCAGCAGGTCAAGTGACCACTGCGATGGTCTGACTTCTATTTTTCACTGTCCCTTACGCCGTTGAATTTTCTTCATCTGTCCCATTTTCTTCTCTTCTCCAGATATCCGCAGCAGATGGTACCGAACAGCCACTCTTGAAATCATCGACCTCTATTGCTGATCGCGATGTATATGAAATCAACGAGCTAACCGAATTCGGTCAGATGGCAGTGAGTATCTGCTACTCCTCTTTATCCCACTGAAGGCTTTGGCGAAATTTTCCGATTTTCCGTCGACTGTGCTAGTCTTCAGTTTACATCCTATCAAAATTTGAACACCTGTTTGCAAATCGCATATCTGGATATCGTATGCAGGGCATGTACTACAGCCGCACGGGCATTATGGTCTTCTTCTCGATTCTTATTGTAAGTACCGATTACATGTTGTTGAACAAATATCTACTTTCTTGAAAGATTGATGGAGTAACTATTAATTGCCTTGCTTCGAGTTTGAAACCGGATCAGATCACTGTATACGTAAGATACATACTGTGATTCGGCGCACAAGAAGCTCCTTAGCTTTGGTCATAGTTTTAGTAGATAGCAAAGCCTGGATAATTGTCGACAATTGCGAAACGACAATCTGTTGACTTCGCTGTACGCGCACAGCTATTTATTTATGGCGATGGCGTGATCTACTCGACTGTCGTTGTGCGCTCTCTGCTGAGCTTCATCTATGGAGCTGACGAGCCTGTTTGGGCTTTTGGCCTGTTCTTGTGTATCTTCTTCATCTTTATTTTACCTTTCTGGTAAGATAAATAAGTTAGTGAAGCTTCAATCGTTTCATTCCTCGTCTTCCTCCTGAAGGTCGCCGTTATATCCCTCTATGGTAACAATACTATGATAATTGCAATTCGCTTGAATGTTTGCCCTATCGTCACGCTTGGATGAGCGTTTCTAAACTAACTTGTCATTTTCTCCTTATGCCAGCTTCTTCGACTTCCAAAACATGAAAGTTCTTCAGATTATAACCATGGTCATTCGGAACGTGTCATTGCTCACGTAAGTCCGCCGATGTTCAAAGCTCCCCAGGAATCATGGCTACGCACCTTGAAAGTGCGATGTCTATCACTAATTTGTGTACTCATCAATTTGCTGTATGTCCATGCAGAATCCTTATTTTGGCATTCCGGGCAGTTATGCAAAAGGATCGCGTCGTCAAGGAAGTCCCTGCCACGAGATTTGAGTATGACGTTCCACCGGTACTTCTTGAAGTTGTTCTGTTGTAGATTTGGTGTAGCTAGTTATAATTATCATAAAAGCTTAGCTAAAGAGCGTAATCATAGGCAGATTCGATTTGCATTTCACGTTATAAGGGGGAACCACTGTGGAAGCATAATCATGGTTCCATCGAGAACTCTATTCCTTAAGGTGAATCAAGAGACTTACGTAAGCGGTTTTACATTGTCTATTACTTTGAAATTCAGGACTTTGCCAAATTTGTTCGGAGGTGCAGTGTACTCCTTCATGTGTCATCACAGGTGCTACCTTTTCTCCAGCTTACTGTGTGGCTTCAAGCCCTGAATTGTTTTGTAATTCCTCATTTTGTTGTTCGAAGAGGCACCGAATGCAAATACTCTCGTCCGTGCGGTAACAGCTATCATCTAAGTTAATCTAGATCCCCCGGATGGGAGATTAAGTCTGTCTACAATGGGTTGTTTGAGTGATCGTTTACTAGATTACTTATTCCCCCATTTGGCCGTGTAGTATTCCTGGTATCATCACACCGATTGCGAACAAGAAGAGCATTATGAAACTCACTGGGGCCGTTTTCGGGCTTATCTTCGTCATATACATGGCACTCTTCATCGGATGTCTTCTAGCCTTTGGTACGTTCGACTTCGTTTGAGACCTTCTCGTCACCTCCCCACAATCATTCACTTCTGTTGTAGTTATGGGGCAGTCTTCTGATTTTCTGGTGTTGTGACGATGATTTAGAAGTTAATCATGTTTCTACCACTATTTGCAGGAGCCGATGTTCTTGACCCTGTAACGTTCAACTTCCCTCCTCAAGGTACGAATTATATTACACCGTTAGAGACTATCGTGTCAGTTTCTTTGCCAAAGACACGACGTTCTTGCATGAAAATTCAGAGATATAAAGCATTTAGCTTGTCATGGAGCCTGTACTCTTATGTTGGAAAAGAGCACTTTTATACACATGTTTCTTGCATTTCGCTGATCGGTTGTTTGCGTTTCATTTTTTACCCGTCTCAGTTTATGGATTCATCGGAGATGCGCTCTTTTTGTTCCCAGGTATGCTCCAGTTTATGCAAAACTATGAGATTTACACTCTTTCACTCCTCCCTCCCCTGTCCGTGATTACGTTGTGACAACTCCCGTGTTGGAGCGAAGGTAAGGGGTGGAAGGGTGTAGAAGCCTGTGGTTGATTGAGACTTCCGTTAGAATGGAAAGCTTGAGGTACATACCTTATCTGCGGACTGCCTGTGGAGTGTACTTCTATAATTTTATGAGGTGCGTGCTTTGGATGTGTTGCAGTGTTTACATTGTCGTCCACTTTCCCAATGATGCTCATCACTCTACGAAACAATCTCGACACACTTTTTCAGCTGACATATGGAGGTGACTGTCCGCCAACTTACTGTTTGCACGATTCTCCTCAGGATTGCCATGTGGAAAACAGCTTCATTATGTTTTACTTTTCGTACTTTGATTTTGACACAGAAATTCGCCCCGTTACGATGGGCTAACTCATGTTTCTTGGTCGTCATGTGGGTCCGGATGATACAGAATATACAGCCTGAATCTAGGTGAAGTATGTTTACAAATATCGTTGAAGAAAAAGAACTGTAATGCTTTCTCCCAGTGTTAACCAAGTTTGTATCATGTTTGCCACAGGTTCTAAGTCATCTCAAGGAGAGACAGGAGATCTAGCTTGGCAGCGACGGGTTATTCTCACTCTAATTGCTGTCGTACCCCCAGTGGTCTGTGCGTTTATAGCGGAGGTACAATCCAAGTATCTAAGCACCCCACTTTCCAGATCACTGCTGCCAACGTTCAAGCGTTACATGGTTTGAACGTGGACAAGGAGATATTTGATCTCGGTTTATGTGCAAGGTTGTTGTATTCCGGCTATCTTCTGGGTTTTGACTATCCAAATTTATCTTGGCAGCATTTTGGATTCTCCGTCGATTCGTTGGTCGGAGCATCAGGAGCTTTTGCAGGATGTATCATCATGTTCATCTTTCCAGCAACCTTTGTTTACTATTCCAGAAAGTACGTAAATCCTTGACGTTGTGGGAGATAGGTCTGCTTTCTGCAGCGGAATTTATTTTTTTTGCTTTCTTGCCTACTTGTGGGCTATATTTAGTATGGTGGCCCCTGGATTGACTATTTCAGTGGTTATAAACTGTTTGCAGCTCGGTCTGGTCTTTCGTGTCCAGCTGCAGGGACTACGCATTGGTATCAGAATATACAAAGCTCCTCAAATTTGGTTTCTAATCTGCTGTTTTAGTCTTTCCCATCATGACAGGGTCGTGAAGGAAACGATTGAGAACAGCAAAGCGCCCATGAAGTTCTACTCAAAAACAAACCCCTACTCGTCTCCTTTCAAGGGAACCAAGTGGGTGGTTGCCCTGATGGGTTGGGCCGTCATTGCTATGATCTTCAACGCGGTGGAGAAAATTGTGTCGTTGTACTGCCGCTAACAAGGCAGTAACTGGTTGTTTGCCGGTGTGTCAACGACACAAGTTTTGAGAACTGCATTTGGAGTGACTCTGTGGAGGAGTCTGTTCTCGAGAGGATCTTGTCGGAACTAGGAAGGAAGATTGGAGAGTCTCAGAACGAGCCGAGTTCGAGGACAGGCCATTTACTGTCGATCTATAGACGGTGGAGACATCTCGTCTTGCGTTAGTCTACGATGCAACGTGGGGAAATACATTCACTTGTTTTGTAGTTACCATTTAGAAGGCCTTTTCTGTTAGCCCAGCTGGAGGAAAGCCCCGAAACTGCTTCCAGGTACAGGACGATTTGGACGAAGATATTTATTCCTGTCTGTACGTATCAGAGTTACATTACTTCCAAAGCAATGGTTGGTGGGTTGGAAGGTGGATTACACGACAACTCGACGAAGACTTGCAGAACTCTGTCACGGAACGGCTCGGAGCAAAGAGGAAGTCCATGGAGGAGAGAAACAGAATGAATGCTCCAGTTTACGCCAGTCAATCGTTTAACGGTGTCGAAGTTCAACGCTAGAAGAAATACGATGACCGCAAGCGCTACTACTCCTTTCGAGCATGTGCTCACAAACGGGTAACTAAACGGGTGATGAATCAAGCAATTGGAGCTTGGTCACATGCAACTGACAGATATCTTTCCAGAAGAAAATCTTAAGTACTACGACTAGTCAGCAGCAGGCAGTTACGGAGTTTAGGCAACACACTGAAGAAGTACAGTACCGTACTGCCGTTGCATATTAACGATGGATGATCACAACAATCGACCAGTCAGTAGCACAGAGTAGTCGGGGATTCTGGTTGGACCCGTGAGACATTAGAGTCATACAATACTCCTGGTGGGATTTCAGACAGGCCTTAGACATGTAAAGGATGTCATGTAGGAGGTAAGTCTAAATTTGGGGAACCATTTTATCGCCTATCCCTCTGTTACGAGATGCCGTATACTGTAAATTGTTATGTATGGACACTACGACTCGAACTTTATGAATAAAGATACAACACCATACAACCTGCCTCAAAGCTTCTTACTCGACAATAAAAAGCAACTTGCCTCAAAGCTACGCAGTGTGTGGATGTGCTTTGGTTTTGTGGTTTTCCTTGTACATTCGGATGGGTCTTGACATGCCTTGTACACCTTGTCACGAAGCCTGATGAATAAGCGTCCAAAGTTTACGTATGAAGAAATGGAGGAAAAGGAAAAACGTGTAAAAATATTTTTCTTCTCAGCACGTCTGAGAGCTGGCATGGCAAACAGGAATTAAATCATAAGAGCAGACATACCAGCGCAGGTGTCTGTTATGTGAATAATTTTATATTCGATTATAGAATATAAAATTTTAAAATAAAAAAATTTATTTTTATTTTTTAATTATTTAGTTTAATTACTATTTATGGAAATTTTTGAAAACACGGAGAGAATAAGAGATAACCCATAAATCTTGACCTGAATGCCGTGCTTCAGAAAGTACAAATGCTTCTATATTCATTAATGCATCAAGATACACTGAAATTAATTTAATATTTAACCCTTCCTGCCGAAAGGATTAGATATTAAATTAAATATATTTTCCTCCTCCATCAGAAGATGGAGTGAATATATATACACCGAAGTGTACATAATATGATGAGTACGTACGCGTACACCATTCTGAGTTGAGACATATATCTCTCCTCCGTTATGTACTAAGCATATATCTCCTTTGTACCTTGTTTACTTCTGCTGGAGTAATCCACGCTCTGAAGTATATAGAAGAACAAACAATGTACATGAGGAGTGTGGAGCAAATAATAACAACAGGAAAAATGATTTGCTTCTTCATACCCTTGGACGATCTTCTAATCTTCCACAACTCGAAGTTGAAAATTTATTTCCTCCTGCCCCATGCTAGGGCGACCCATTGGAGCCTGTAAGAGCATTGTAGACGGGGCTCGTACCGTAGTGACAAGCTAATTCGCACAATAACAACTGAAATCATTTAAAGTTATTTAGAGCCTTGCGCATTAGGGTGATACCGTATTTAGAACATGTTCTTGGCGTTTTAAATTACAGGATCTGCACGGAATAACAAGAAGTGCTTTCAAATTCAAAAGAAAAAAAATATTATTTTTCGGTTCGAAACTTTTAGCTTGGCCTCGAGCCATTGAAAGTCAAAAGTTTCTGATGGTCTTTTTAGAGTTTATCGTTTGCCAAATATAAGAGGCGCGATAGATGCGACCTGCATCTCTGTTGCTCCACCGATAAGTAGCTTCTTGGCATTTGATTACTTTAACCGTAAAGGCTATTACTATAGTTTGTTACGGATAATGTGTCACTCAGAGGGATAACTTTTTGGCGTTAGTAGTTGTGAGTTCTATCAGTGATAAACGGTCTTTTTATATTGTGTTACAGAGATTTCTTGACTAGTCTTGTGTGGTGGTTTTCAGTTGTATCAATCAGAGTTCAGGATATTCTATTTTCTTATCCTCAAAGATCGAATACGGCTCAAGTCCAAGTGATCTATAACAAGTGTCATGTGGAAGGTCGATCATTACTGAACGGACTTTTGGAGTGGATCCAGAGCAAGAACTCCCTGCATCAGATTTGCCATCGACGACATTGGTTCCAACAGAGAGTACAACTCAGTACTACGAGAGCTTCTTGTAGCGCTCGTGAGTTTGAATTCTTAAACCTCTATTCAGTGACTAATTTACCGTCGATGATGAAATCGACGAGATGTTGTTTGGTTTCACGCTCATGCGATGTCTAGAGGAGAATTTGAAGATGTTTCTGTTATTTTATTCTTCCCTAATACTGAGCACATCACATGGTTGCATGATTTGATGTTGATCTCCTCTTTGTTTTGTCTTTTCATTGTATGAAGGAGAGAACTCATTGTGAATCATGGGTCTAACGATTCACAATGAGTTCTCAATCTTCACTCCTCAGTTTCTACGTTTCCAACTTTTCGATCATAGTTCTCACTACCCTAGTTTCCTTTTTATTTCCACGGTGTCGTGAAGAGAATGACTCTTTTATTTACGACTGATTTAAACAAGTAAGAATCACAAGAAAGTACTAAATCGAATGTGTAAATCACTTCTTCACTGTCTTTGAGCTCATTCTCTGTCTCTATCTTCTCTTCCTCTAACTCTCTTTTTCTTTGACCTCTTAAGTTGTTCAACGTAAAATGAATGTTCTAAACTCTAAAAGCATCTAAAGTACACACATAAAGAAGAATCGACCGTGTGAACTTTTCTCTTATGATCGTTGATCTGGAAACACCATCAAAATCTTTAAATCGAGATGAATCCCACAGACATACAATCACAATTTGTACAGCTCCAGTAAAGAGATAACCTGCATGTGAAATCAAAGGTTCAAACACCAAAATCTCCAAATACACCCCAAACCTCAAAATAACTTTTCATCTAATTTCTGTCAAATGCACATTTTTCTCTAATCTCTTATTGGAAGCCACCATTGGACTTTAATTCTAGCTGAACCAATGGCTTTAGTGGTGTGAATATTTATGCTTCGATAAAATAATAATTTGATTCAGAAATATTTTCTGACATCATCTCATGAATGAGATCAAATAGAGGTCATTTTGAGTAAAATTTTACGACAAACAGGATTACCAATCCATGTCATGGCTTATGAAAGCTCTTTGGACCTTTGATCCACAAAATGCCATCCATTTTATCTATAATTATTTGTTTGAGAACTCCAATATCATATTTTAAGTTTTTTAAGATCAACATCTCATCATAACGTTGCTAAAATGAATACCAGACCTAAAGTTACTATAACAGCATGAACATGAGTAACCTCAAGTCTCCCCAACTAATCTCCATTGTCTCTAAATCTAGTATGAAGCTCACATCATCCAAACATATTTGGACTGGATATCCATCAAAAAGAGAGGATCCACGAGAGCATCATCAGGATTACCTCCAAAAAGATCAACTTAATGCATATGTCACAAAAATCTACATGGAAACTAATTATCGCTTTCCAGCTTAGCACTAAACTCGTGCACCTAAGCATTTAAGGCCTCTGTCTGCTTCAACCTAACTAACTCAACATCATCTCGATTCATTTGATACTTTGGAGTGAATCGTTCTAGGAGCAACTCCTTGAACTCTTTCCAACCAAGCGTTGAGACGATCAGGACATGTTCGTCACTGTATGCAGTCCACCACATTAGCGCATGGTCCTTTAGGAACTTAATCGCCGCTCTCACTTTGTCTGAATTCTTAGCTTATTGCGCCTCAAAGTATAAGTCCAACTCAATTAAGAAATCTTTAACCTTGTGAGCTCGTCTTATACCTGAAAACGAGGTCAGCAGATTCGTCTTACAAAGCTTCCTGGTAGACGAAAAACTCCGTTGGCTTATCTCAAGCTCGACGATACATTTTATCCTTAGAGGTCATGCCCTCTTGCATGATCTTCATCATCTTGATGAGCTCTGCATACAAAGCTCTTTGACTTCTCGCGCTTGAATTGTTGGACACCGTTGATAAAACTTCATCTTGTTGCCCATGTGCCGTAGCTGGTATTGGATTTCTTCGACGTTAGGACGAAGGTTATCGGATATCATCTCTTGACTGCGTCTCAGAACTAGCTCGAGTCAATCTGATCTTGGTGTCATCTGCCACTCGTTTCTTGGACTTCCTCTTGGAACTTTGTCCTACGTCAATCATTGTTCCAAGCGCTCACTTAGAAATATTGATCCACTCCGTATCTCGCGTCTCTCCTCAAGCGTCCGGCCTTCAGTCTTTATCTCGAGATCTCACTCACCGAAGCGCTGGCTCTAACTAGATCCGCAACCCATTTGAAATGAATTGCTAATAGATAAGTCGGATGTAAATCATAACAATGTTAGATGTTTGAATACATCTGACAAGTTACAGACGACTCTACCAAAGAGACTACATCCTTATACATATTTTTTCACCAATACCGCTCCTTCAACTTGATAAAGGTGGTCCAAATGCCCCGATGTCCAAACCGTAGAGTTTCGTGAAATCCTTGTAGAAGCTTCTGTTGCTCCTCCTTGTCGCAAATCACTCTTAGTGACATTCCATCTCTTTTCACTGATTGTTTTCAAAAAAATCCACCTTGTAAAATAAATCCATAAGTATTCTTTCAGATCTTTCTGAACATGTCATCACTCCACCCTGTTCATTTCACAAAGTGCTCAAGTATCGTCAATATTCAAAAACTCGTCGTCATACAACCCTTCGACAACTAGCTCGTTCTCCATCTTGAAATATGCAACGATGTAAAACTTTGTACCCATGTCATCAACATCATCAATCATTTCATCATCCTTGTCGTATCTTACCCGCGATAGCATATCAACTACTGGGTTATCCTTCCCCGCCACTTGCTTGAACTCTGGATTTAACGACTTGATGTAGGCGATCTATCTCAACATCGCAATATCTGATGTCGTGCAATTGATTATCATCCTTAGTAACGATAAGCAATCAGTTTCAACCACCATCGTCGCACCAGTAAGTACTCTTTCTCAGCTTTCATGGCTCAAACTATTCCTCAAAGTTCTCTTTTAACTTGCGGATAAGCGCGTTGATGAATGCTTAAGATCTTTGCTACAAATTATCTTGCAAATCTATCTCCATCCAAGTTGTCTTGCCCAACTGTCCACCCAATAGCGATAGGATCAGTATCCATCATAAGGACTAGTGATCTATCACACTTATAATCTTTCCTTCCAAGAACTGGAGGAAGGATAATAGCGCCTTCAACTTCCGTAATAGAATCTGGGATGTTGCCTCCAAGGTCATGTTGTTAGAATGCAAGGACAGCAAGTTCAGATACTTGGATCGGCAGATTGAAGGTCTGAAGAGACTCTATGGTCTTCTCCCAGTTCTTATACCTACAACCATGTCTTCAAGTGCCACATATCCTTCCCATGTTGAGGATCCAGACAAGGAAGAATTCGACCTAGTTGATCACCTGGTGGTAACAACATTGGGTTTGGAGAGGTAGGACAAGAAGTCGCAGAAGTCAAGATTTCTTCTGAAAGACAAGAAGAGGAGCCGGCTTCTCAAGTATTCAGAGTGGAGATAATGTCCGCTTCCGACGCTCAGGAGTTTGACAAAACTCCAAGCAGCGATCAGGCTTTGCAGAAGAGCCCAGAAGCGAAACAGGGTACGGCTTCCCACTGTCGTCTTCTGTCTTCTAGACCGAGTACAGATGAACACATGACGATCATTGAGATATATGCCACCTCAACCGTGTCAGAGGTACCAGATGAGCAGCACATGATACCAGAAACCGAATTAGACACACATGCAAGTGTGGATGCCATGGATATCACACCTAGTGACCAGGAATAGATAAGAAATTTAGTTGGGTCCAAAGCTTTGTATACCTCGTTGACTTTCAGGAAATTCAGATTTAGCTATTTTTAGTCTTGCAGTTTCCTTTTGTATTTTTAGATCACTGCCCATGTGGTAGAGTTAGTTAGAGCAAGAATAAGGAAGGACTTTCCAACTTAGAGGAATCAAAATCCAAGGAGGTGGTGGTCATCTTCCGGTAGACCCTTTCATCCTCTAGATTGTGGTTGTGTTCGAGGGAGTCTCCTCCTACGATTAGAAGACAATTTGTTCGGCTGCTAGTCAGCCCATGCCTAAGAAGCAGTATAAGACTTGAGATTGATGTTCAGTTTACATACACACACACGCACAATAGGTTCTACACATCCGCACCCAAGGAGGAGCGCGGAAGTGTAGCTAGAAGTAGATATGGAACTACATCCTCATGTAGTCTTGTTTAGTCTAATGTGTCGAGGAGTAGAGTTAGGAAGCTGAAGGGGTAGCTCCCGAAAGCTGATGTAACTTCTTCTCAAGGATTGGATTGATTGCTCGTTTATAGAAACTTTGTCTATGTCTTTTGGGGATTTGGTTTCATTGAATTCATATCGAATTGTGCATGGGAAGTTTTCTTATTGAGTGGCGGTGTCGTGTCGAATTTTGCGTGAAAGATGTCTAGGAAAATGCGAGGTTCCTAGTTGTGGAGATCTACTGTGCTGAACAGAGACGAGACAGAGCAAAAACAACCGCGAAAATGAGCATTGCAATCTATACCAACTCTCAATGTACATACACTGCCGGTTCTTTCCTAAGAACACAAAACTGAAAAAGCTGACCAGAGCGGTCTGTAATCTGCTTCAAAGCCCCTAAAACGAACCCCTGAATCTCAACCCTGACCCAAAACCACCGAAGCGTAGCTCAAAGCAAGAGAAACTTCTCTTTGCTAACAAACAAAGTTGCACCAATATCACACGATTGAAATCCAAGTCCAAACCACATCCATTTACAAGCTCTTAGTCAAAGCTAGCTACCACAAGATGTATATAGCAAACCAGAACTCTAACTAACTCAAACGGGTAAAATCCGTAGCAAAGAAACCGAAAAAGGCCTATCTGAGAACATTCTTCTCGTCAAACGGTCTCCAGATGTCGATGTCTCCTGACTCCGTTGACCCAGAAAACCTTCAGATCCGACTCCCAACAGTCGAGATATCTCTGATTTTCGGTCGTAGATGATCGAATCTTCCAAAACTACTCCTTGCGACTTAAAACCGCACACACCGCTCAAACGGATCGCCTGATCATATCCGTCTCCTCTGGTAGGTAGATCTAGCTACCTTGAAACCAACGAGGCTCCAAACAAGCCAATTAGAGTTCTCCTTGCAAAACCACGCAAGAAATTTGATCGCAGATTGCAAAAAAACTGACACAAATTGACTCCCTGTGGCTCAAAATCGCTCATCACACCCAAACCAACAACCCAATCCACATACGGTCTTCTCCTATGTGTAGATGAAGACTCCCTGATTGCGTAGGCACCAAGAACGAAGAGCTTGGCTCACCGATCGCAAAGAACAAATCAATCGCAGATCGCATGCGAAGGAAAATCTGACGTAAGCGCTTCCATGCGAGCCAATTTCACTTAGAATTCCCAAATCACGCGATGGAACTTCGTTCCGTCTTCAATTTCCTGAAGAACTCGACATTCTGATCCCGATGGATCCAAGGATAGCAAGTTTGGACTCCGGAACAGTCCGAACGGTCCAACTCTCCTTCACAGATCATTGAAGCTCTCAAATCCTCTCCTTGCGTCTCAATTTTCCTCCAGAACATATTCCTCGATCCGTCTCCTCACGAATCATCTTAACCAACGCATAACCTGCACAGATCTGAACCCAACGATGCCTTGCGCGCTTGCATTGGACCTCCAAATCTCCCAAACCGTCCGCTTACAAGTCTTAGGTGTAAGCTAGCCCCTTAAGAAGTCCCCTTATGTCAGACGCTGTACGTACAAGAATTCTCAGATAATGAGGAAACAGACCTCTTGCGTCCTTAGTATAGCACTTGGAGCCGCAAATACCCAATCAGCAGAGTAAACTAGGGTCTAGCTTGATTTTTCCTTCTTTCAAATCACGTAACTTCTCCACTAGGCGTCCAAATGAAGTAGACAAGATGCCCATGGAAAGCGGACAACAAGCTCTACCCATCGATGCTATGAAAGTGAAGATCCGAAGTCGTGCCAAAACTCCGTAAGCTGAGGCTTAGCTTGTTTTATCCATCTTTCAAGTCTTGTAACTTCTCCACTAGGCGTCCAAATGAAGTAGACGAAGTGTCCATGGGAAGTTGACAATGAGCTCTACCCATCGATGTAATGAAAGTGAAGATCCGAAGTTGTGTCAAAAAGCCCGTAAGCTAGGACCTAGCTTGTTTTACCAATGAGTGTCTTTGGAGCGATAACTGTCAGGAGTCAGTCCACGACACGACAGCGATGATTGTCAAAAGTTGTGTAGTGTCCAAGTTCATCTCATCTCGTGAAGCACTTTGGATCCACATGTGGACTATCTGTGAGGTATAGATTTCCTGAGACATAGTAGTCGACGGTAAGGACAGAAGAAGCTAGACATTGTATTTGTAGTATGTTCGCTGAGTATCAAGTAGAAAATCATGGAGTTAGACGATGAGAGTGTCGGCACATGTCTTAAAACCTGCAACAACTCATTTGGTCAAAGGGATAGTGGGTGGTAATTAACTCCAGCTTGGCTCGAGAGAAAAACCTAAGGTGTCCAGAAGTTGGCGGATCGCTTCGTATCACATCAGAAGATGTCATCCTCAACAAGAAGACGGTGGGACTGTAAGTATGTGTTTAGTCTTCTCCCTCATATTACTACAAGCAGGAATGGCTTGTTAGTCAGGATGCGGACTAGAAGTCTATCGGAAGATTTATTTCTCATCTTCTCCTTTATTTTATTATTTTCTATTCTTCTCTTCTCTCTTATTCTCTTCCTATCTTCATTCTATCTTCTACTCGGTTACAGAAGTCTTGTGTGAGTATCATTGGATGTGAGTGTCCTTATAGTGATACCAGAAAAACATTTCAGTAAGCAGAAGCCTGAGAAAGCTACAAGAGACAGACATCCTGTGATTGATCTAATCAGTTGAGCATCCATATGGATAGTTTGCATTGTGTGGTACAATGAGTTCTGAGTCTGTGATAGGGACTTAAGGACTCTCAAAAATCCGAAAGGGGTCATCTTAGAGGGTGTGCACCTCCAGAAGCCTCAACTGGACCAAATAAGCGTAGCATCTTCTCTGTAGGAGTTTGTTGTACGGAGTGATAACTAGCATCTACCTAGCAGTGATAGTGCTCTAAGGATGTCAAAAGTCGAGTTGACCCACCAGAAGACGAGATTTATTTTTGGAAGCCGACGTGAGAAGACTAGAAGCCTAGCAAGGGACAAGTAATCGTCTTCCATATCTTCTCAGTGTACATTTATGTTATGTTCGAAGTAGTAGTCGTGTGTTACATTCCAGAGCATATTTTGGAGAGTCTGGAAATTACGTGATTGTGTGGGTTAGAATGAACTTTAGGCAAAATAAGTGTGTTTATGAATTTGGACAAATCTTAGAACTTAGAACAATATAACTAGTGTAAATCTTGGAGAACAAAATCTTTTATGCTACAATGATGTAAATGAGAAATCTTAAGACATTACACGAGACAAGACAATGGTAATGGATACAGATTCACTGTACGATTTGGTGCGAATGTGTTAAGCGCTAGACAACGCACTTATTCGTATATGAAGAGATAATTGTGGAAGATTGTCTTAGTCATGAAGATCGAGAAAGAATACTTGATGCTTGATTGGTGCAACAGTGATGGTTGAGACCAATTGTCAATCATTGTTGGAGATGATCATTAACTACACCACTCATGACATTGCGATGTTGCGGTGGATTACGTACATCAAGTCGTAGAACCTAGAGTTCAAGCACATAGTAAGGAAGGATAACTCGATAGCCGATATCGAGCTAAGTATGATGAGAAAGAAGATATGATTGACAACATAGATGACATGGGTATGAAGTTGTATTCCATAGCACACTCAAGGAGGGAGGACGAGCTATTCATCGAAGATTTGTACGATATAGAATTGTTAAATGTCAGGAGATACTTGAGTACCTTAACAAGACAAGCTAGCTAGACGGATGAGGAGTTCCGAAAGATTAGAAGGAAGGTGTACAACTTCATCTTGCAAGGAGGGTTTCTACGGAAGAGACTGAAGTAGAAAGATGAAATGTCACAACGTTGTCGTAGGAGAGTTTTCCTTGAGGAGGACAAACCTCCTGTCTGTGATTGTTGTGAGAGCGACAAAAATAAAAATAGACTATTGTCAATATTCAGAGCTCAAATACAGTCACCAAGGTCAATTAGATCCTCGTGCAAATAGATCTTTCAAGTCTCAAAAATCTTTATTCTAACCTCAATTTTACAATCAATGTCATCAACAATCACAATCTTCTCCTCTCTCTCACATGCACACAGTCTTTTGATACTTCTTCCATGTCTTTTGAACTCTAGTCGTAGGTCGATCTACCTAAAAAGTTGATCCTTTTGCTAAGCAACCCCTTAGTTAAACTGAAGTCTGATGTCTTTATACACATTTACTTATCAAGTCGTCTCCTAGCTAAGCTGACCCTTGCTTAATTAAAATTTCCCAACAGTCGATGTCATCTTGATGCAAACTAGATTATGAGCTAAGCTACGCTTTTACAGCCGAGACTACAACTACAAGATCACCCCACAAGACTTACAACCCTCTCATAGCTGAATCAGTATCTCCCAATCCATAATCTCGGTTGCATGTGGAGGTTTAGGTTAGGAAGCTCACATTTAAGGAGGATACCAGTCCTTCGCCCCTAGATGTGCAAGACGTAGCCACACACCTAACATAGACTCCCACTGGAGAGGTCAACATGTTGAGACATGAACCAAGAGTCTTACGTGGACGCTTCTTCCATTGAGGTGGCTCTTGCTTCCATTTAATAAAGCAACAAAACTTGTATGTAAGCTAACAAAACTTGCTTTTATCTCCTTTGTTGACTATTTGAAAGTTACTTCCACTATACCTCTCTGTTTTAGTAACGAAAGAACCAAAGCTATATTTTTCAAGACCACTAACACCATGGTGTCATCAGATAATGAATCTGAGTCACCGGTAAAAAACGACAAAGTTTTCTCTTTTCTCACTTTCTTAAACTAGACATGACATAAAAACCTATGTATTATCTTATTTCACATAAAACCAAAACACATGTCTACTCTATTCAAGAAGAGCTTCCACCTGGTACTTTCACAACTTCTCAAGATTTCTTCTAAATATAAGCTAAAGATCAGCTTGTCTATCTTGACCCTAGCTTAGCACCTACCCAGCTAACAAGCTCAAAGGCAGCTTCCTTTACAACCTTTCATTATACAGACTATCCCTCAACATGACAACGCATGATCTGTGATAAAGAGGAGCAGCAAAAGTTGTTAAGAGGATTCAAGGAGAGTTTATGAGGTGGACATCGAGAGATTTGGATAATCTTTATCACGCTCAAGGAGCACTATTGGTGGAAGAATATGTATAAGATGTCCCTTGCTAAACATGTCAAATGTGCTCGAACGTCATGACGGCTTGTCCTACTTATTTATTAGCAATCCATTTCAAATGGGTTTTCGATTTGCTTATTCTACTAATGGGTTTCTGACATATGAGATACTTGATGCTTCATAAGGAAGATCACTCGAATCAAGTGGAAGGAAGGACACTACAAACGAAGTCGACTGAAGGAGTTTGTCGATTTTCTTCTAGAGGAGGTCGTATGTCGACATGGATGCGTGGGCAAGATCACGATAGATCGAGGAGAGTTGGATGCACTAAGCTCGCGAGTTCTTTGAGAGATGAAGGATGAAGTTGACGCTCACAACTGGCTACAACCAAGAGGAGAACGCGAAGAGCGAGCATGGTCATCCATCCATCATGAAGACATTGGTCAAGGCTTGCGGCGGACGACCAAGAGAGTGAACTCGACTTTTATCATTTGCATTGTGGATAGATCGTACAACACACAGTTTGGTGACAAGATACATGCTAGTGAAACTCATGACGGACTAGAAATCAATCATGATGATCAAAGAGAACATGCTGACTATGAGCATGTTACCGTGGGAAAACAATCTAACAAGAGAGTAATTACTGCAGATTCGGATTCGACAACCAGAGCGAAGACTTGAAGATTTACAGATTGCACTAGATAGACTGATGGAGGTTCGCTTACGAAACAAGGCTCAAATTTGATCAGCGACATCCACTCAACGTAGGACTATCAAGGAAAGAGATTGGGTTCTTGTTTACGACAACAGTTTAGATAATCAACGCAGTGCATTTCAAAAGTTTTCGAAGAAGTAGTTTGAGCCGTACGTGGTGAAAGAGGTTAATGATAATACAACTTACGGGTTCAGAGAGATGGATGGAGCAAAGCTGAAGGTACCAGTTGCAAGTAAACGAGTGAAGATGTTCAAACAACAAGATAGAGAGATAGATCTTTGAGAGCTCGACACAGAGTTTGACTTCAAGGATGTTGAGGACTAGCATGATGAAGACATGTGAGAGGAGAGCAAGATCATATGAGGTGCTAGTCTACTCTTGTCGCATGCTAGATGATGCGTATGTTTAGAGGGGATGGATGTCATGTCGTAGATTGGTTATAATATGCAAGACGGTTCATTTAAAACTTTTCCTGAAATTTCTCTAAACGATGATCCGACTTCACGATGTTGTGAGGCTCGTCAAATATAAGGACTTTAGTTCTTGGATCATCCTCAATGGAGTTATGATGATTGATGCACTTTAGGAATTTTTTGGATGAACAATGATGACGTGATAGATGTTGACGTGGCATCAGAAGTTACTACATTCTCTAGGTTTCCGACTTGAATTTTCTGATGTGGATGTAACGTTACGTGTAAAAATACTACTCATCAACGATCTATAATGCACATGGGTGCCACTTGGTAGACCGACTAATGAGGTGACGATACGCATGACGATGACGGCATGAAGTGATACATTGGTATCATTATTCCAATGATGATGAAGCACAACAAGCTAGCTTAGGAGGGTTGCTTCAATGTACTATTTAAGCGTCGAACAAGATTTTTTATAAATGATTATTTTTAGAATTTCAAGATTTTATGATGAGGACCACACGACTTTTTGTCATTATTTTTATAATTGGATCCGATTTTAAAATAGCGACAAAAAGGTGAAAAATATATATATATAATTTCATTGGAATGGAATTTTTGGATATCCGGGTGAGGAGGACAACTAGTGATGAAGACGAAATGTCATACAAGTATCACTTCTATAAACTACAAGGAGTTTATGTATCACTTTTTTTGACAAAATTGAAAGTTAAGGTTGAATTGAATTGAAAGTTTCACAGACTTTTGTCAATTTTTCGTAAGGTTGAGAAGAGGAGAAATCAAGATTTTCCCGTGGAGTACATTAAGACTACATAGCTCGGTTACAAGAGAACTTGGTACCGTTGGAAAGCTTGGAGTGTAAACTTTCTAGGCCATTGAGATCTTGGGATTTGGACTAGTGGAGCGGAAATTGTAGATTTTGCCAACAATGAACAAAGGAGTGATACATGTATCACTTCACAACTTGGGGTAGTGATATCTTTGTATAGGAGAATTTGTTTGAGACAAGTGAGGTATCGTTGGAAAGCACTTTTCGTGATCTTTTTGACAAAAGTGATTAGATTTTATTCCAAGTGTTAAGGAAGAAATTACGAATTCTGTAACTTTGTTATAAATTTGGTGTATACAAGTAACACTTGTGTGTTTGTGCGTGTCGAGAACTTTGAGACGAAAGGCTTCCACATCCGTGGAAGGTTTTCATGTTAGGGTGAAGGTTTGGAAGATGAAAATAGTGGTTTTGGACAGAAAAGCCTCCGTGCCCACAGAAGCTTTTGAGGCTGAAAGACGGAAAGACAAGGGCTCTTTTGAGACTTTGCATACAAAAGCTTGTGTGCTCGCTTAAGCTTTTTCCTTAAGAAGAGCATTCTCAAGGTACTTTGATCGGTATAGCTCCCTGTAGACAGCTTGGTTTCGAGAGTTTTCAGTCACATTCGGAAGCTGACAAGTAGGGCTTTCAGAGACAATTGAAATCACCGGATTTGAACTTGTGGTTGAGACGTGGCAGAGGTTCAAAATTTTCTGGTTTTCGATGAGTTCTGAGAGACGAGGATTTCATGTGGTCAACTTTGACCTTTGACCAACCATAACGAGGTGTACAAGTGTTCGCTTGAGATGAAATTGGTGTATTATTAAACGATCTTCAACGACCGTGACAGCTATCTGCTTAATTTGAGGATCAGATTTTGGGATAATCCTAAGAATGACGTATTCAAACTACTTCATTCGGACCGCAATAGAGGCTACGGTGCTCGGTTTGAAGAGTTCCGGATATCGGTCAAAAAGCTTGTAGCTAAGGTTTTCTGCTGCACCTGAGAAAATTGTGTTTGGATAACAGATTATTGAACTTTAGACATTCAAAGTAGACTGTATTGTAAAATGCTTCTGCAGCCGTGGAATCTTTTCTCACACTAAGGTATTTTGTTGTGACTTGGAATGGCCATAACTGAGACTACAGATGTCTGTTTTGGATGTTTTTGATACCGTTGCAAAGATTTTTGATATGGCTATCCATCCATGTGCTTAGAATTGGGAGAAGAAATGCTATTTTAGAGAAAAAGCTTCCCCATCCACATAAGCTTTTCATGTATAGAGAAGATTTTGACGAACTTTGAGTGATTGTAGTAGTGGCTACGTAACTTGGTTTGGGGATTTCTTGATATCTTTGGAACAACTTTGGAGATGCTTTCCAACAAGATAACAAATACTGGATTTGGAGTTTGGAGGATAAAAGGAGGAGGAAGAGTGATTTTAATGTTTTTACACTTCAGAAATTTTTGGATAGAAACTTGACTTTAGTTTAACTCGACATCCATATTTCAGTTTAGGATGTTTGAGGTATGATTGGATAGGGTTTTTTGAGAGTTACGAATTCAGCTTGTTAGGTTAGGGATTTGGAGTGAACTACAAACACCAAAATTGGATTGAGTTTGCAAGTGTAAATAAATAAGAAATTTGCACTTAGTACAGCATTTTTACTTGATTGCATGCTTTCTTACACGCTTCCTATCTACTAGGAAGCGTGTAAGAAACTCCACAGCTAGGAACCTCAATTTTTCTCAAACAAATTTCACGCACAGAATTCATACGATACGATAAAGTTCTCTACCACTAGTTCCAAGTATGACATGTGAAGACACGTACTGTATGCAGCTTTCAGTTATCAAGAACTCCTCACTCCTATACTACTTGCTACATCTCTATGTACATCAGAATGATAAGCTCTCGAAGTGATGAGGCAGTAGACTCCTCTGTTGACACATTGTGACTCTCTTGTATGCTGACTGATGGTTCACTATTCTTGCTGAGTGAGTGGATAGATCAAGACTCAATGGTATGACAATCTTCTCAAACAGATATATTTCCTCTTGGTAATTTGTCCCTACACTAGCCACTCTCTTTGGCTGAACAGAATGTTGGCTTAACAACACTTTTGGTACTTAACATCTCATTTCACAAACTCTCAATTCTTTCTTGTCCTCTCTCTTTTTCCTGCATGGTTAGCACACCTCCAATCCTTTACACACGTAGCTTACCTCCAAGAAAACATACATGCATGAAAGACTCAAAGAAGACATGAAGGTATAAAATCCACTACTAAGGAGGATAGACTCAAGATTACAAAGAAGAGTTGTAATCCAAGCCTGACTCCTTCATTTGGTTACTGCTAGATGCTCATACTCCATTTTAGAACTAGCAAGTAGTTGTAGTACCTAACAGATCACAAATGAAGCACATGGCGAGCATGTCCTTTTAAAGCTCCATAACACATACCAGAGACACCACCCTCAACCACCAAAGACCATGGGATGGCACTGCTAATGTATTGTCACCACCAAAATAATTTCTCGAATCTCTCTTCCTATATTGTCAAGTGGTGCTTCAAAATAACTTATCACAAAAATGATAGAAAGAAAATTAATCTGGGACCTGTGACACATGTTACCATGTGACCAGAGGTTAACCTCCCATACACTAACTTCCTAGAGCCTGATCTCTAGGTTGCATCTAGTTCCAGATCTGACATACTATTGGTTAGAAACGGATCAGATGAAGTTAGCTTCAACCATATCACTTCTACATCTCGAGATATCATCACAATTATACTCATCTCAATAGTCTCATGTTTCGGATCTTACAACCTTGGGGGATGAATTTCTACTTGTCATGTGGTAAGGTGACCACCCCCATATACTTATTTAAGGCTACCTCGAATTTAGATAAGATTCTTCTCCTTACATATTATTGTCCATGCTAAAAAGATAGTCAACATGTAGTCATGGGCTTCTTTTTTTTGTAAATAACCAATGATGGATGGATCTTGGACCATTTAAATAGAATAGGTTGACTTTGAATTCCAAGTAAGGTTCCTTTCTTGCTTTAAATATCCAAGGATGAGTGGGCTATGCACCTCTGTCTCTGAATAGAATAAATTGATTTTTTATTATTGAAATAAGATCAGTTGCAACTGATCATATACATCGTTGTCAGAGGTACACCACACTTACACATAACACATGAACAATGTCATACACATACACGAGTGTACCACAATAGATAAACGGTACGTACTCATTCCACCAATGGACACTAAACAATCACTAAAGTCGAGCCAAATCCACTCTGTGCTCGAAGAGACTCCAGATTGCACTCACAAAGACTATCCACCATAGTTAGGAGCTTGAAGACTCAACTTGAAGAACCAAGACCTCCAAGCCCTACCTGCGAAGTATACCCTTAGTGGGCTCTCCCACCAACTCATCCTAACGGCACTAACGACCTTATCGAGATTCACCACTCCGCACTCGACCAACCTAGCCGAGGTGTCCAAACTGACGTGACAGTTATCGTGCGCATACACATTGCTAACCACATACATCGCTGTCAGAGGTACACCACACATACACATAACACATGGACGATGCCATACACATACACAAGTGTATCACAATCGCTCCCCTAACTGGCAGTTGGGTCCCTCTAACTCCAGATAGCTTCATATCTCAACTCCGTGATATACCCCTTCATGAGTGCAAGGATCAGGAGCTCGGGTGCTACATCGCCTCATCGTTAGTCACCTGTCTGCAATCCATATCACGCAAAGATCTAATCGGCTATCCCTGCTATATACATCGAGGACAAACCCACCGTCAAACAACACTGAGAGGTGGAGTCAAACATGACATGTGTCAACTTCTAGAACAACCATCGCATAGCAACATACGGGTTGCTCCACCAGCAGACCCACATAACACACACCTCAAGCCCGCCCGTACAACTGCTAAGCTTGGATCAACTGTATCATCGATGTTGGGAAGATGACATGGCGCGCAATTACGCACATGGTCCTTCCAAACAACACCATCATGGCCCTCTAACATGAGTACTCCAGAAAGTAACACCTCATGCACTCGTAAAATAGTACACCATGCGGTCACGTCCTACATCGTCGGTGCAGTCTGCTGTAGATAGATATAATCATCAAGATGAAACCTGCGAATCAATGATCGATAACCTCCTCCTCGAATAGTCGTATATCACATCGTGTCTCTATGCTGAGCAATCGCTAGGTTCTCAAAAGCCATAGGCATAACTCTCCGAAATGTCTCTGCTCGTTGAGAACATGCGTTCACTCACATATCCGGGTCATCAAGGTTCAACACCTCAGCAGAATCATGACAAATGGTCGAAAGTAGAGGATCTCGGTCATACAATAGAAAATACAGTGAGAAGGAAGTCAAAGACACTTGTCAGCTAAAACGGTAGCCCATAGCCAACCATGGTAACTGCACATCCCAGTCTCCCAAGTGGTCCTTCTACAAGCCATACTTGTGCAATCCTCTCTTCACAGTCTGAACTACTCTCTCCGTCAAACCATCCGTCTCAAGATGATCTCGAGATGTAGTCGGATGATCAATCAGCGCCTGATCACACAAGGCTTGAAACTCATCAAGGAACTCTGTACCTTGGTCTGTCAGCACTTCAGCTGGTGTTCCAAAATGACTCAGCACTCGATCTAAGAACACATATGCCGTCTCTTCACTCGTCTTGTCCGGTAATGCCACCAACTCAATCCACTTGGAGAAGTGCTCCATCATCACCAACACATACCGGTGATGACGTACGGTCAACGGTAAAGATCCCGTAAAATCCAAACTCCAACGGTA
Source organism: Asterella californica (assembly GCA_036924285.1). Taxonomy (NCBI): domain Eukaryota; kingdom Viridiplantae; phylum Streptophyta; class Marchantiopsida; order Marchantiales; family Aytoniaceae; genus Asterella; species Asterella californica. Next base: position 23,360,297 of record JAYKYS010000006.1, on the reverse strand, counting down.
ACCCAACCCCATAATCGGTAAAGGGTGTAACTGTGGAGTAGGAGCATTAAACGATACTCGTACTCGATCACAAATCACACATCGTGCGACAAACTGCTGCACATCGACGTGCATACCATGCCACTAATACTGTCCTTGGAGTAAGCTATGCGTACGCTTCACTCAAAAATATCTCAACTCCTCATGGGCATGTTGTACTAACTGTGCCCTTTGAGATGGATGTGATATTATCTGTATTCTCTCATCATCCCACACTCGAAGTACATGTCGTCCTTCTTGTCGAAATCTCTTCGCTCGTTGAAAGACACGGTCTCGCTCCTTGGCATTTACTGTGCCTACCACCATGCCAGTACGTAGATACTCCATTACAGTCACATCGTCATGAATATCTCGTTGGTCTGGTACACCATCTCTACTTTCAAGATCTGGAGATTCATCATCTACTCTTTGACCAGAGAAAGATACGACTTGATGCTCCATACTAGAGTACATGACCAACACACACAAAAAAGTAGATGCATGCCATCTTGACACTATCTCATCATCAACCTCGTCATGTCATCGAGTCTCAGTCTGATCTTGCTGACTCGTGCATGGGTTACGACTCAACCCATCGACATTTAGGTTTGCAACTCCAAGTCTATGTACTATCTGGAAGTCATACTCCTGTAAGATACGAGCTCATCGTGCAAGCTTCCCTGTAAGCTTGTCGGACTCCATCAACCACTTGAGCGGATGGTGATCAGTGATGAGAGTAAAGGAGTTCTCAAACAGATAACATCGGAAGTGTGCAACAGCCCACACTGCAGCTAAACACTCCCCCTCGTACGAACTGTACCTCGCCTCCGCCAAATTGTTAGAGCGACTGGCATATGTCACCACAAACTCTTTTTTCTCATCATCATGCTGAGTTAACATTGCTCCAATTCCCAACATACTCCAATCAGTGTGCAGTTGGAAAGGACGCCCCTGACGGGTCTCCTCAAGATGGGAGCAGATGTCAACTTATCCTTGAGCTCTACAAAAGCTCACTCCTGTTCATCTTCCCACTACCACTCCTGGTCCACCTTCAACAGCTTGGTCAATGATTTCGCAATTGCACTAAATTCTTTCACGTATCAACGATAGAAATTTATCAAACCAACAAATGCTCGAACTCGACTCACATCTGTGAGACGTGAAATACGTGCAATAGTCTCAACCTTCGTCTGTTGAACATCCAACCCACCTAGGTAGATGGTGTGGTCCAGATACTCTACCAACTCCTTGAAGAACTTACACTTCCCAGGGTGTAACTTCAACCCATGAGCTCTCAACTGCTCGAACACATCTCGTAAGTGTCTCTCGTGCTCCTCCACAGTAGCACTATAGACTAAGATGTCATCAATATAACATCTGACAAAATCTAATCCTGCTAAGATCCTATCCATCACTCTGGAACTCAGCAGGGGCGTTCTTCAATCCAAATGATAAGAACCGTCACTGATACAAACAATCCTTGCCGTTGTCGTGATGTGAATCATTTGACATAGTAAATGATTCACTGATCACTGTTATCGCGTTACTTGGCGCATGTTACTTCTACTCCGACACTTGAAGTTTAGTAGCCTTAGAAGTTAGCTATGTACTGTTCTTAGTCTTTATGCTTATGGTTGACACCTCTTGTATATGATGTTAACTCTGTCATTTATTTTGAGTCCTAGTAGGTTGGTAGTATGCTATTTATATTAATCAAGCATCTGTGCGCTTGTGCAAGTGAATTCATACTTATTTATGATATTCAATGTACATGACTTAGATTTACCATGTAGATAGGGTTTAAGCTCGTGGGTTGTACTTACGTGTTGTCCATGCACACTTTTAGTTGATTTAAGTTTACTTTCAGGGCTGTGTGTCGTTTAGGTAGTTTAAGTTATACGCTTGCACTTTAGGGGACTTGACGTGCTAGCCTTTGAGTGGAATTAAGTTACCACATGGTTTAAGGCACAAAAAGACAACCAAATGGAGCTATGAATTCTCATTGGTTCATTTTTGTCTTTTGTGTAACTCTAAATTTAGAAACAGAGGTCTAAAGAGGATTTCGAGCAATTGATAAGGACATTGCAAAATCTGAGAGCACAAGGAGATAGAGCTTGTCGAGCCAAGCAATGTCTGCAAAATTCTTGATCGATTTGGATCAATAAACAAGGAGTTATGCCTAATTGAAGTTCGGATTGTGCCAAAACTGCATCACTTTTGTTGATTTTGGGGTTTTGAGTGTCAATTGCAGCAGCAGAATCGAGGAAATCGCTTCAAATCTTCGTGGTCGCGTTCTCTGTCAGCAGGGCTACGACTGCCCAAAAATTTTCATGTGATTTGAGTGACTGAGTAATTCAGGGCGGCCGCTGAAGCAGAGGGGATCTGAAAAGCTCTCAATCTAGAGCAGCAACTTCAGAGAGCGAGATCTGGAGTTCTGTGTACATTCAGGAGTCCTAACTTCACAGGGTTGTTCAGCATCCTGTATACTCCAAATCCTGTAAGAATCTTCAAAAGTGATCGAGCCAATTTGCTGTTATAGGTCGAAATAGCTGTCTGAGTATCAGAAACTGCCGCAATATTTTTGATCAGAACTTTTGTGTCCATATCTTGGTGTCAGAATTTGATCTCAAGCTGAAACTTCGTGTGTGTGCTCAGTGGGGCCTCTTTTACATGTAAGAGAAATTTAGAAGTCTAAACCATCATAGTTTTCCTCTTCTTGAGTGTTAAAGTTCACCGCCTGATCTTGTTACTACCAGTTAGACCTGAACTTTGGCTTCTGAGTAGATTAGACTTTCATACAGACCTGTATGAGTGTTCATAGTGCTCTGTTGTAACCTGAAAAGCCTATCCCTTGAGTCCCACTGCATCAAAGATCTCCTCAGGTGTCGACATGGCATACTTATCGGACTTCGTCTGCCGATTGATGGGATGGTAGTCTCCACACATCCGTCGATCCGTGTAGTTGCCATACATATCTTTCTTTGCTGACATAACTGTGACAGATGCATACTCTCCATGCGACATCTCCACCAACCCAACCTCCAACAAGTCTTGAGTCCTACTCTAGGTCAAGGCTCTCTCCATGTCACTGTACTTGTAAAGACGTCGAAAGATTGGCGCGTCATTAGCCAAGTCGATCCGTATACCTGGTCCCTTCAAGGTACCCAAATCCTTCATACTAAAGGCAAAACAATTCCTGTAGCTCTTCAAGAATCTCTGAACTCTTCGTCTCTCTTCTCCTATAAGCTTGGGTCCAATCTCTGGCTCCCAAGTATCCTTTGTCACCATGCTCGAGGTAGAAGACAAAGTCATTGATTGCTATCTTGCATCCTCTAGAGCAGTTTCTTTCTGCTCATCACCAACAACCTCCACCGCCACTATGCAAAAAACTCCTACAGTCCTAGCTGTAAGCTCCACACTCTCTCCTATGAAATCTCATGATGTCCAAGGATGACGAACTCCACACGCTTCGCCCTCAACCTTTGCTTCCACCGACTCGATAGGCAAAGAGCTCAGAAATATCTGAGCAGTAACACTCGTCGATCGCATCCGACGCTGCTCAGCCAATCCAAGGCTAACAATCCATGTCAAACAATTCAAGTCCATTGCTTGACCCAATACTTGACGACGTGAAGTCTTCGACATCGAAGCTACTGCCGTCGTATCCGTAGCGAAACCCATCACTCGCTCTCTCTCATCGGCATTGGGTTCCACCAACTGCCGTAACTGAGCATCCGACACAAGCCCAAGTCCTCCATCTCTGTAAGCATGTGACGCTGGAAAGCTTACAAAAGTGGATAACGCTACCATGGGTCGTCCCACTAGATTATCACTGCCATGGTTGACTTATCGACGACTCTCACTACTTGAGATCGTCATCATGCATCCAAGATGTCATCAACCGTGAGGTGCGCTGGTCGTCTCACTCCATCGTATGTGCACTTAAGCACATCTCTCGAAAACAAATTTGTCCACCACAACAATGGACGATGTGCACGAGATCCTACTCTCGCTGCATCCAACAACACTGCCGGTCCAACCCAAGACTACACTTGGTTCATACTCGTCTTCATCTGTGTACGAGCATCACTCAAGAAAGGAACGTTCTCCAATATGTACGCTGGAGAATCCACCTGATGCATCTGGAGATGTCGTAAGATCCGTAACATTTCCCAGAACATCCTAGATCGCGGGTCATGTAAACCCTGACCTCTCCCAGCACGCGTGTGATCTTGACATGACCACCCGACTATCATCAAGTGAATGATGTCAATAAACGTGAGATCTTGCGCCTCCAATAGCGAAATATCCGACGGTAATGCTTGCTGATATTCTCTAACGGCTTATATGAGCAACTACTCAAGATATCTCTGCACCAAATGTGCCACATGACGCAATGAAATGCATCTCGCAACTTCATCTTTCTCCACATACAAGTATCGCTGTACTTGTATGACTGCCTGCAATACCGCAGCCAAACCTGTGCTGATCTCTCCAAACAGCTCCAGCACACATATATCCTCCTCTGGATACTGCCACACAATGGGAGTCGTATCCAACGGTGATAAGGTCACAATGCCAGTAGGAGGAACAACCTTTGGTTCCTCTACTGGTGGTACAAGGTTTCAGTCCAAGCCTGCTGCACCAACCGATCAGCATATTGCTGCAACTCTCCACTCAAACTCCAGAGTGAAACATCCAAGGCAAATGGTACTAACATAGACATGCTAGGCATGTCCTCCTTCTCCTCAAAGACCGGAGTATCCTCCGCATGGGCATTGTCCTCCAACAACTCATCCGCCAAGTGATGACCAAATTGAACCCTGCAACGGATGTCCATCGTCTCTAGTGTAGGCTCCGTTGTCCCAGCTCTAGCACTGAACCGCACTGATAAGCGGCTCACTCGTCTCTCACCGGACTACCAACCTGGTTCGTGATAGACTAATTGTCGATCACGAACCCCACAGAGTGTAACACAGCACCTCCAACCAATACATCATAAGACTCTACGGCCGTAACGATGATCTTGGTCCTCACCATGGAGTCATCCGTGGGGTGATCTGGTCGAACTCTCACCGTCAACATCTCATGTGTCATGTGTAGAGCTGTACCTCCTGATCCTCCTAGAGATGTTTGTAGCTTGAATGGACATCTCTCCACCTCGGACTTCTTCAAACTTAAATCAATGCACGCCGCCTAACCCAACATTAACGGTTGGGCTCCAGAGTCTAACAAGACTTTCTGTGGTCGATACACCTTCCATGAAGGTGCCACCAAACAGAAGATACCACTTCTGTTGTCCAACAACATCACACCTGGTGCCAATCCAGCACCGTCAATCGCCGGTCTAGTTGGTAACTCATCTAGTCTGACAGTCGTCGCTTGTCAAGTACCACTGATAGCTATCCTCACTCCATGGACACGTCTATCGTCTCTTGCTGAACCACCTCAGCACTAGAGATAACAGCATCCTCGCTCTCACTGAGTGTGGCTGCCAACTGGAACACTGGAGCCAAGCTTACTCTCAAAGCTCGTACATCCATGGCTGAAAATAGTGAGGCTCGCAAAACTGCTATAACCGCTCCCAACATAGGATTTGACGTCGCATTCACAGACATCGAGGTCGACTCACATCACACCCACTCATGGATGTCGATGTCTCCAACTCCACTGCACCATCGGTAGGCCGTTTAGGAACCCTAGATGAGGTCCTCAACGTCTCAAATAACGTGAACGATTGAGAAAGCCTGACCTGTCTACCAGCCTCTCCGCGTTGTGGATCCAACTCCACTGACGCACCTCGTGACTCAGAGACACATACTGCACCTCTAGTCACTGCCGTAGATGTCTCAATCTGCGCCACACCAGCCATGAAGTTAAAGTCATCTCTTTCTCCTCCATGTGGAAGCTTCTGTTCCACCAGATCTCCGTTGAGCCATAGCCATACTAGCTATCCTTTGCTCCAACTGCTCAATTCGGGCAGCCATACTTACTTCTGACGTCATAGCAGACGGTGGACCGACCAGTCCTCTCTCAGATGCTGGACCTCTAGCTCTAGCTCGACCACCATGGCCTCCTTGAGCTCCTCCGTCTCGTCCACGATCAACCTTTCCTTGTCGTAGCTCGGGATGGAGATCAAAACAACGGTCACCACTGTGATCAGGTCGTCCGCAATGCTCACATTGTCTAGGTATCACTTGAGACGTCCCTGACGTCTCATAACCACCTCTCCTCTGTGGACAGTCCTTTTGCTGATGAAGATCATTACACATCCAGCAAGGACCCGCTTGTTGCTAACTAGAGAAGGACGGCATGGGCTTCTGTCCACTAGATCCTCCAACACCTCCTTGAGACTGTGACTGCTCCACACGATCCTTACCACCACCACCACCCCGCTGTTGTGTAGCCAGTGATCCTCGAGAAGAGTTGATCGTCCCATGTGGTGTCTCCTTGCTGAACCCAGCAACCACCACCCTCTTTTCCACCATGTTGAGCTCAATCCACTCAGTCAAACCAAAGATAACCGCTAACGTCGGAGCAGTATCTCTAAGAAGAGTGACATCTCTAACTCTCTTACGCAGCTCCCGATCTAGTATCTCATATCAAAACTGGACTACCTGTGTTTCCGTCACCTCTTGGGTAACGTTGATCAACCGCCTCATGCGAGTAAACGCCTCGCGTAGACTCTCTCCAGTCTTTCACTGGAACTCTTGCAGACTCCTCAACTTGTCGGTCCGCACACATTGATAGTTCTTCCTCAAACACTGGAAGAACTAAACAACCGGGTTAAACCCTGGTGGTATCCCGCTCACACTACCACCTGCTCCACTACTAGTGGATGCACCTCTGGTAGTAGATACTCCACCACTTGCGGATGTACCACTGCTACTGGCACCCGAAACTACGTCAGTAGTGATAGAAACGTAGTTGAGATATCAATGTTGTCTCCACAACTCAATCTCCACATTGTAGTCTCGTCGGAATCATGATAATCGTCCATCGACGATCTCTCCAAGTGTTGGAACAAACCCTACCACGTCATGAAGGATGTAAATAGTTGTGGGTTCCGCATCTGCTGCAGATCGCACCAACTGTCGAACTCCTAGATGAAGTCATCCAGCTCGATGGTACCCACTGTACCCGAGTAACGTCGAGATCTTTTCGTGGTCCCATAGATCTCGTTCATGTCCCACAACAACGGTGTGATGACACTTGACTCACCATCAGAAAATGCGCGATCTGCGTCTAACTCGTCCTCTGGAACAACCGACGGTAATGGTTTAGGTAGTCGATACCTCACCCCACTCCGTGTATACCCATTGCCGAGAAGTCTCCACCAGAACCTTCTTGAGAACTCCGTGATGAGAGAGATCTCGATAACACATTCTCCAACTAGAATGCCGAAATCTCTATCATCACTGTAACCACCACTTGCCTAACCCGCTCCTACTGAGCTCACCTATCCCTTACTAGGACGGTCAAGATAAGGACAACCTGTCCCTGCCATCACCACAGGCAGACTATCACGATCACTCCAACCGCACCATGAGAGAACGTGCAAGAAGGTCTACTACTACCTTAAACAAGTCCATAAGTACTTGCACACATCTCTATAAGACACCAAGAGTTATTGGTCTAGTGGTAAAAAGCTAAGACTACAAAGTTAAGTGTCCAAGTCCAAGAATAGTGTTGGGATGGGTGACCAGCTGCTTTTACACTTCCCACTCAACTAGAACTTGCATACCTCTCTCACGCACGTCAGCAAGCTAGCTTGCGACGGACGCGGGCTCGGGCTCGGGCTCCGCTCCGTCTCCACACTCCGCTCTCAAGCCTCCGCACTCACGCACCTCTGCTCCTCGAAGCCTCGAAGTCTTTAAACGCCTCCTAACTGCACTCCAAAAGGTCGAAATCTGCAAAATTGACACTCGTAGGCAGGTTTACATCAGTTGGACCACCTGCGATCTTCTTCGTCTTGTAACTTCTTCGATCCTTCACCAAATCGAACGATTTTTGATGTGTTGGAATCGTCTTCCCAGCGCGCACCTACTGCAATCTTCAGCACCACAAATTGTTGACCCACGCCAACTCAACATCCACCGACGCACTTCTGCTGACCTCAAATTGACCACAAAAACCTATCACAAGAAATTCCAGCAGCGGTTCCGCACTGCCTCACCACCAAATCGACCAAGAAGAGATTCAAACGACAGTAATCCACACAGCGATCGATCACCCAACCAAAAAGTACCACTCCGCGCACGTACGCACTCGCAAATCAAAGATATCAACGATCTGCCCACTCTGGAGATACCACCCGTTGAAATTTGAGACCTGAAATCTCTCAATCAGACCCCGCAATCTGAGTTCTTGAAATAATAAACGGTATGTACTCACTCCACCATGTCAACGAGCACTAAACAATCACTAAAGTCGAGCCAAATCCACTCTGTGCTCGCAGAGACTCCAGATTGCACTCACAAAGACTATCCACCAGAGCTAGGAGCTTGAAGGCTCAACTTGAAGAACTAAGACCTCCAAGCCCTATCTGCGAAGTATACCCCTAGTGGGCTCTCCCACCAACTCGTCCTAACGGCACTAATGGCCTTATCGGGATTCGCCACTCCGCACTCGGTCAACTTAGCCGGGGTGCCCAAACTGATGTGACAGCTTTCGGACACTGATGTTGACTTTCAAACCTTCTAACAACTCCACAATCTTCAAAAAGAAAATCTATTCTTTTCAAGAAATTAATATTTACTAAATATTTCTTAGAAAAATATAATTTCTCTGTTTTCTTCATTTTTCATCATCTATATTTATAGTGAAATATAAATCAAAAGAAAATTAAATAAAATGGTAAAACTATAAAATTGACAATATGTGACTCTAAGTCACTCTAATCATAAGGGGAAAGTTTTGAGTATAAAAAGCATTAACTACCAAAAGTCTGATATAAAAATTTTATACATGACAAGGTAAAGCGAGAAGATCCTATTGACATATAAGGATTTACTAGCGAAAAGAAGTAGTTTTTGATATTTATTTTTGGTATCTCTGATATGGTTTTGGTGTTTTCAACTCGTTACTTATGCGTGGCTTGTAATATTTTTTATTTACAAAATACTTACACATGGATGAGTTATGAATTATATGATATTGCTGCTACTTGTTGTTAACAAAAGAGTGTTTTCCTTGTCAAACTAGGCTTTAGTAATTTTGCATTAACTAAAGTTTTAGATTAGGATACAAAGATTTGTTTAGAGGCGTGGATAAATGGTTAGGCTCTACAAGTTTTGGTTATAGAAATAAAAACAAAAGTGTACATAAAAATGAGGTTTGACAATCTTATACAGTTTGTTCTTTGTGGTTGTAACTCGATAACCAATGCCCATATTCTGAGAATAATGAATTGTACACAATGATAAATCTCGAATCCACTATATGTAGGATTCTGAAACAATTTGTTATCACAATCGTATGTTCTCATCTTAGAACCTATCACACCATTATTAGTGATAAACATAGATATAGTATTATTACTAACATAAAGATGATTAGTGTTTGACTAATCATCTTTACGTTAATTTACCACTTAAAATTTCAAATCTTGATAACTCTAGGGAGATGAGCTCATATGCATGTAACATGAACTTTCTGGGAACTTTTTTTCTCCTTTTGTTAACAGGGAATTATATAAGTGTTAAATAAAATATATATATTAAATAGATAAAATAATTAAAAAATTTCATAAATATTATTTATTAGCCCATGCCTACAAACACGGGGAGAGCAGGAAAAAACCCATAAGTCTTGTGTGGATGATCGCGCTTCAAGAGGTACAAGTGCGGGGGACTGTACTCAAGAAAATTTAATAATAATCAAGGATTTAATTTAGTATCTAACCCTTCCGGCCGGAAGGGTTAGGTAATAAATTAAATGGCATGCCACCCTCTTCCGAACTCGGAAGAGGGTGAATATGCATGCCTAACATTGACGATTAATTTGCAATGAATCTGATATACCACGAGCTCTAAAATGGTAGCATAATCATGATACTGTCTATAAGCTTAATGCAACTTCTCCTCGTAAATGTTTATCTTCATCCGAAAATAGATATTTGACACGACAACAAGAGTGAATATATGTATCTCAAATGACATAGCCAAGGATAACTGAAAGAGAAAAACAGGGTAAGAAGAAAAAAATAGAGAAAATGGATTGGTTCCGGAGGGTGAGATCGATTTAGTGACTATTTTCATATCTTTTAGGTTATAGAGAGAAGTCTATATATTAATTAAATATTTTAAAATAAATTTAACTTTAAATTTAAACAACATTATCATAACCACAAACTGCTGTGAGTATGGAGAGAACTCATAAATACAGAACTTTAGCCTGCGAGATTGGAACCATAAGACCGAGGTCTCGTTTTGAAATCATCATTAGTTATGTGTGATTTAATTTATCATCTAACCCTTCTCATCATAAAGGTTAGATCATAAATTAATCCTGCCACGTTCTCTATCTGAAGATGGAGGAGGTGATTATGCAGGCTTGCCTACCTGAATCTCTGCAATTGTATCTCGTTACTGATTCAACTCAAATTATTATTACCAGGATGGATCAAGTGGACAGAACTTAGCCAAAGAGGGGATTTCGATCTAAGCAAAGATAAAGAAGCAAAACAGTCGCAAAAGCAAAACACTGCATCATTTGTTTCCCACAAAGGAATATGATTTATCTGTTTAATTTCTAATATCGTGCAATCTTAAACCGTGCAAATAGGTACGCGCAAGAGCGGGGACGAATGAGGACAGTCAACGGCTGGCAAAGACAAGATTCGCTCTGTCCGGATTCGAACTCCGGAGTCCGCCATAATCGTTTGGGGCTGGAGATGCCCCAACATCTGCTCAGCGGACGGTTTAGTGCAACTTGATAGGTGTCGATGAGTGCAGAAGTGTAAGACTTGGACGATGGTAGGTCAGGAGGTAAATGCTACTTCCTAAAGAACCTTGACTGGTGTCGCAGGTGCCCAGTGGACCCGACCGGCCGGTGTACGTCGGGTATTCCGATGTAGAGATAGCCACTAGGAGTTGCTGGGCGGAGTTCCCAGAGTTGCAACTCATGGTCGAGGAAAACAAGTCATCGGACGGCTTATGCTTCCACGTGGGCTGTCGGCCGCGATGAGGTGGTAAAGCAGCGCCCTTCTTCTTCGCCTGATCGCATGCCGGGGCTCCATCGTCAGCAGATCCCACATCGAGCAGAGTCGAGCCGAGAGAGCTCGTTTGGCTCGAGAGAGGACTGGAAGGGACTTGAGCTTTAGGTGGCGTGGGGAACGCGAGCAAGGCCTTGCGCACACATTGTGTCGTTAGTTGTGCTGTGTCAGAAAGGGAGTTTTGCGGGGTGGAAAGGGTAGCAGTACGGCGATGGCGACGTCCGTAGCGGTTTGTGCTGTGGCGCCGAGTGTCTCCGTGTTAAATAACATCAGAGCCAAACCTACGAGCAAGCCCGATGTTGTGAGTAGCTTTTCATTAATGTAATGTGATTGAAGTTTGTGTTCAAGATCGGGGTGTTTGCAGGATCGGGTTGTCTTCCGAAGAAGACGGATATTCGTGTAGTGGTGTTTATACATGGCTGTAGCGAGCTGAGAGTCGTTTGCTCGCAATCTTAGTATGTGGTGGGAGGGTTGGATGGATTATACATTTAAGTACATTGCTCGGAGAATCGTGCCCTAGGCCGAGTCTATGTGCTACGTGAGATCTCTGGTGCAAGAAAAGAAAACACATTTTCTTAGCAATTTCCCAACAATTCTTTTGATCACGGAGATTCAAAAGTAATATTATTATTGCGGTTCGGCCATAACGTGACTCACTTGCAGAAAACTGTAATTCCTGTGCGGAAAGGAAACTTTGCATTTCGGTCTTATATTTCTCAGATATTCTTTTTCCACCAGCGGTAAAAGCAGAGTGATATGTTGTGATAAACCCTGTCAACCGCCTCGCTTAAAGTCTTGAATCCATTGTGTCCACTATTGTCAGGTCTCAGGAGCGTCTTTCACTCGTTCTACCCCCACGGCTAAGGCCACTCTGCTTAGAGGGCCGCCCAGGAGTGTGAAGAGCGGAAGCAGCGGGTTTCAGGCTGGGGAAAATGCTGTTTCTTGGAGGCAAGCTGCGGTCGTGTCCTCAGGTAAAGCTCGCGGTGGAGCCCTCGCTAGTAGCTGCGAGTATGAGAAAATTCTCGTTGCCAATCGCGGAGAAATTGCTGTGCGGATTATTCGTACAGCACACGAGATGGGCATTCCATGTGTTGCTGTGCACTCCACAATCGATAGACAGGCTCTTCATGTGCAACTCGCCGATGAAGCTGTCTGTATTGGGGAAGCTCCTAGCAGCCAATCGTAAGATCCAACCCTGTCCCGGAGTGACCTCCCGCTCATCGCTCATCCCGTTTATTTTGTTTTGTATTCGTTGCTGGCATATGACAATAATATTGTTATGATTCAGAAGCTTCGGCATGTGCCTCCCGAGGTTTATCTCAGATCCTCCCACATGCGGCATAGGAAGCAAATAATACTTACAATCCCAATCTGCTCTCCCTCGCAGGTATCTGAACATTCCAAACATTGTGTCAGCGGCCCTCAGTCGCCGATGTACCATGCTCCACCCTGGTTACGGATTTCTCGCTGAAAATGCCACTTTCGTGGATATATGCAGAGATCATGGACTCAACTTCATTGGTCCCAACGTGCGTATCTTATTTCCTTTTCCTCGGTTTCAAGTTGACGGTGCTAGACAGTGCTATAAGTTCTTTTCTTTTCTTTCTTTGGTAGTATATGGTCCGCGACCATATGATACACATGAAGAGGAACGGCGGGATTGCTGCTCTGGTTTGTGTTGTATTGCGCTTGGAGCGCGTCTCGCGCTCGATTTGGTTTCCATTTTGGCGGAGCGTTTTACTCTGGCTAGTGTGCAGCCTGACAGTATCCGCGTCATGGGTGACAAAGCAACAGCTCGTGAAACCATGAGGAAGGCTGGTGTACCCACCGTTCCGGGGAGTGCAGGATTGATAGAGGTAGGATGTTCACGAGAACACGGCGTTATTTTGAAAATGGCGTCCAAGTTGAAAAATGAGAGATGGCCTTGAGCTTGGATGTTAAAATTGATGAATATTCTATGGATCTTACTACCATGGTCACTGTATCTTAAAACTATGGAAGATTGCTTTCAATTCTTCCTTTCTATTCCTTCTGTTGTGCTGTCATCCGCCTTTGTTTACACACTCGAGCTGCAGACAACCGAGGAAGCTGTGCGCGTCGCAAAGGAAATTGGGTTCCCTGTAATGATCAAGGTACTTTCCACCGCTTTCTGATCGTCCGCTGTATATGATCTCGGTTCAGTTGTTCAGTTGTTCGTTTGTCCAGCTCCTTGAGACTAGATAACATCTCAAATCCACCATTGCAAACTCATCTTTCTGAATCACATAAGAACATACGCCTGATCATGTCCAGGCCACTGCTGGTGGAGGTGGCCGTGGAATGCGACTAGCGAATGAGCCAGGAGAATTTGTTAAATTGCTTCAGGTAAAGTAATTAGCTCCTTGTTTTCACACAAACTTATGAGGATCCGGACGTAGCGTATGCTGCTTCAGGAACCAGACGAGGGTTTTGCGAGTTCTACTGAAGGCGTACATAGAAATCGAAATTGTTTGTAGGATCGTTCGTAGAAAATCGAGCTTCTGCTCATGATTTCTAGTTCTTATCTGGTTAGTGACGTCGTGGATCCTCATATATTGGAGTCTTGCGACGGAAGTACCTTGTCGGTTTGACCAGTTCTAACGACTGAGTATTCCGCATCCAGCAAGCGAGGAGTGAGGCGGGAGCTGCTTTTGGAAATGATGGTGTCTACCTGGAAAGGTACATCAAGAATCCAAGACACATTGAGTTCCAGGTGAGTTACTATTGTCCTTTACGCTCCTCTAAAACTTTTCTGCAATCTAGAATGGTAATTGTCTCGCAGTTTCTGTGGAAGTTGAAGAAGGGCCCTGGAATGATATGCTTAGCCTGGTTGAGTCGCAGGAGTTGCTATTGATTCTTCGATAGCAACTGATCTGTTCGATCATCTGAATGGATTTTTCGTCTCGTCGTCGGACTGTCTATCGACAGTTGTCAACCCGAACTCTTCCTTTCGAAGAACATCGGGAAACAGTGGTAAAAGGTTATGATGTCTCAGGCACTTCAGTTGGAACAGGATTCGCCGGTCATGGTGGGTGCTTCAGCTGACTAGTTATAGGACCATAACTTATTCTCTTCTACTTGCAGGTCCTTGCGGACAAGCATGGAAACGTTGTACATCTCGGTGAGCGTGACTGCAGCATTCAGGTACGGGAAGGTACATTGTTGATGTTATCTTTAGTCTTCTAGCTGGGATAACCTGGAAGTTCTCTGTACACGTCCTGGTGTCAGGACGATATTGACTCTGCCTTAGTTGGAATTTGGGGTATCATATACCTTATTGTGGTTTTCACAGCTCATTGACCATGGTTGCAGCCACTGTGGTTCCCAATGCAATCAAGAGGGATAAGAGTCTAATCTTTCGGGTTTAACTCAGACAAATTCGATGTGATAGAGGGCTAAGCACGCCTTATTGATGTGAGGGATGCTTTTGCTGTTATGCGTGTGGTTAGAGTACCCTGTCTGTAAGGCTGTGGTAAGGGTACTCTTACCACATACTTCGATGTGCCATCACCTTTCAGCGGGAGTTTCTGCATCCTTGTTAGATCTTGATGATTCCTCTCGTAACGACATAGTTCACGAAATATAGGTGTGGAGTGCCCTCCGTCACGGTTACGAGTTGTAGGATATGGGATTTGCCTTGCTGGCCTATTTCGCCTTTATGGACGTTTTGTAAATGGCTGTACCAACATTGCAGAGAAGGAACCAGAAGCTTCTGGAAGAGGCCCCGTCTCCTGCTTTGACTGAGGAACTGCGTAAAGCCATGGGAGATGCCGCCGTAGCAGCAGCTGCATCTATCGGTTACGTCGGTGTTGGTACTATCGAATTTTTGTTGGATGAGGATGGTGAATCGTTCTACTTTATGGAGATGAACACTCGTATTCAGGTGCATAAATCGAACCACTGTGCATCATCAGTTGTTACGCAGCATTTCTGTCTACCGCCTTCTGCTGTCTTCTAGTTTCTTACCCCGCAAGCACTACAGGTGGAGCACCCTGTCACCGAGATGATTACTTCCATTGACCTTATTGAGGAGCAAATTCGGGTCGCTCTGGGAGAAAAGTTAAGAATGACACAGGTTTGTAACGCGCTGCATCTTATCTTGGATTTCTATAATTTGGACTTCTCCTTGAGATTGGAAAGTGGAAACTGGAAAGTGCTTTATTATGTATCTACCAGCTGATTCAGTGTTATTATGCCAGGATGACGTTGTCTTTCGAGGACATTCAATTGAGTGCCGGATTAACGCAGAGGATGCTTTTGCCGGATTTCGCCCTGGCCCAGGTGAGACTGCGTAAACAGATATGTGGCTTCTCTGTGAGTACATTGCTTGTAGATAGAGGTTCCATTTTGCAAATTAAACAGATTGGATTCTGAGTATGACATACTGCGATTGAAGTGGAAGTTACTTGCGACCACATTGTTTGAGTTGCTGTTCCTAATCATACGGCCCTGGTATTCTGTCGTCAGGTCGCATCACAGGTTACTTACCTCCCGGCGGTCCTTTCGTGAGAATGGACAGCCATATCTACTCTGATTATGTTGTTCCACCGAGCTACGATTCTCTTCTAGGCAAGGTACGTGCTTAATAATATTGTTGATGAATCTACTGTCATGAATTTACTCCCGGCGTTGACCATGCGTGTCTGATTTATATAAAGCTGTTATCCTGGAACATTGGTGACCCTTCTTGTTACCTGTTTCAGCTCATTGTGTGGGCTCCTACAAGGGAGAGAGCTATCGTTCGTATGCAACGGGCATTGAATGACACGATTATTACCGGTCAGTCTCGGACATCCCTACCTGGATCCGGACTGCTGACCTTGGGTTGCAATACTATGTTTTAGCTCTGATATTGCAGATTCAGTTTCTTTTAAGGAAATTCTTATGCCCACATGTAGACTCATCAGTAGCATATATAGTAGGGAAACACGGTCTTGTCGGATGCCAATACGTGGGGTGTAAACTCCAGAGCATAAATAGCTTCATTTATATTAAGTGTCTAATCAGTCGAGGAAATGGGTGATGTCGTGGTTCGGTACGTTGTCGAAGAGTAATGGTTTCCGTCCTGTTTCTGGCTACAGGCATTCCGACTACACTTGATTACCACAAGCTCATCCTTGAAGTCCAGGTACATACTGGTTCTCTACAAGTGTCGCCCTGTAACCTACCAGTGCCTTGACGGTGCAGTTGCTCGGTATTTACCTCATCTTTCAGTGGAAGAGAGCGAGCTTCATGTTTGTAGAGGACGTTTCCTACTGAAACTGTCGTTACCAAGAAAACTGACTTACTCTGCGCCGGGTATCGTCTCTGCAGGACTTTAAAGATGGAAAAGTTGATACCGCTTTCATTCCCAAGCATGAGGAAGAGCTTGCCGCCGTAAGCGACGCATCCTTTCTTGCTGTTGCTTTTGCCTCGCGTCTGTTTTAACGTTATAGCCCGTCCCGAATTTCCGTTCGCTTTCGCACTCGTATGTTAAGAGTGCTTCCTCAAATTGTCTTCATCTGGCGTGAACTTGAGAACCTAGTCATTCCGTCGTTCGTTTATCGACGTGATTGCTACTGGCGGGTAAAAGCAGCAGAAGAGAAGGCTTCCATGGTATTCATCAGCACTATTAAGGATTACATATGGGTACCCCCCGCGAATATGTCGATGACTGAAAGAACTGTCGTGATGCTTTATTACTGATGCAGTCAGTTCGTTCTTTCTGTTGGACCTTTCCAGTTCGCTTCTAACTTGCGCCGGTATGTGCAGCCTGCTCCTTATATGCCACTTCCAACACCTGTTAAGGAGTCTGTTAAAGCGACAGCATAGATTTCCGCAGTTCAAATGAGGATCAACAACAGGACTTGCTGAGGAGTAGTAGGATAGTATAGAGCGGATCCGCGTGTGCTTCAGGAGCTTAAATACTGCGAGTCAAATTCGTCAGCGCAACGGCTTGACATGCTCCGCCGAGCACGGATTGGAAGGACCCGTATAAGAGATAAAGGGTCAGAAATGTTTAGTACTAAGATTTATCTCCGTCGGGCGTGCACGTCACCACTTGTTCCTAGTCAGATCCATCTTTTTTTTCATTAAGCAATCGCGTCAAGTTTTTGCCCCTCAAGGGTGTCTACTGGCACGAATACCCTGAAGAGGGAGAGCACAGAATTACATCAACGCCAGTCACATGCTTTAGCTCCGTGGTCTTAAATTTCCAGGCGAATTTCGCCGTGGCTGAGGGTAGCTACGTCCATGTTAACAGTTCACCCACTGGCTTGGATACCAGCAGCAGGTGCGGTGTAATTTTTTCTCGAGTAAAAGAAGTGCAAATCTGCTTTCAGTACGTACTTTGGTGCTGTATTTTGAGCAGGCAGCTTTTACAAATGAAAGTGCAAATTGTGCCAAAAGCTCCAAAGAGATCGAGAAGTGAGAAGAATTTATACTCTAATATTACACTGTTCTTCTCGCTCTAATACTACATTGGGTAAAGGTAGATCCTCACATCGAATTAACCCTCGGTTCAGATGCCAATGTCACCGAAAGCTTAAGATCTCTTGAAGTACACCCAATTGATCGTAGAAATTTGTTCTGACAAGCGATAAAACTCGATTGTGGTTTCTTATTTTCAGTCCAGAGGTGGTAGCAAATAATTTGTTTCTTACTGCTCCTAGTTTAGTTGTCAGGTTAGTGCACTGGGTCTAGTGCTTCTTCCAGTATACGCGCATGTTGAGTTGCAAGTGATACTTATCTGACTATATAATCGTCCGAGTGTTTGCTACTGTAGGTAAGAACTATAAATTTTGTTATTCAGTTTGCATAGCTAACCATCGATTTTACACGACGAAAAGGAGAGATAAAGATATTATCGTCAATTTGTAGGGCTCAAAGTACTCTTGTCTTTAACTATTCTCAGAGTTGTTACCAAATGTATAAGCTCGCAATTCTATTTCGCACCACCTTGGCATATATGGTGGAGAACATGTCGTTCCGCAACGATTTGCTTGCTGGTTTGCAGTTTATAGAGTTTTTTATTGATTAACTGGCGTTGTTTCACAGTTCAGGAACTGAATGGTCTTCCACTGACCTTACTCGAAGAAAGAAAGTGCTCAACTTCGATTGGTTCTTTCAAACTAAACTGATACTCAATAAAATAAGCAACCGTCCGTCATTCCTTAATAGATGTATATTTCTCGTTTCTTCCGCGTGACTCAGAGAGTAACTTTCCATACCGATGCGAGTAGCTCTTTGCAACAAAGACAAAACAAATCCAAAGTGCACAAGGTATTATGTATATGGTACAGCAAGTTTAACATAATGACTGAAAACGCGAATAGATATCAAGTTAGAACAGAAAACGAGAAACTATTTCCATATTTTGTCATCTTGCCCTATGAAACCAACCGGAATACTAATAACAGTCACTAAACGTACTCTACTTCCCATATGCTACTAGGATATTTATCATTGTTAAACAGTTGAAACTAAAATGAGTTATAAAACATACAGCTAGTGGAGAATTGCGAAAAGAGCCGCTACTAATGGAATGAGTTCTTATAGGCCTCGTCTAGGACCTCGTTTATGACCAGACGTTGTAGATTTTATACATTGTGCCTGCTGAAACTTCCTCAAACAAGTATGGTATACTAACATATCTGGAGATGGAAAGATCATTATACACGGTTTAATTTATTTTCATCAAAATTTTTATTTTCCTGCAAGGGGTAGATGGGTACAAGATTTGATGAACGAACCGAATGATGGACCATTGTAAATGAGAAATCTTATTTCTAGAGCACCCAAATACCCGAAGACATGAATAAGCTTAGATAACAACACATCAATACATAACGAACGAGCAGTCCTTTAACAAAGACCAGTAAATAATTTCATATTACTCTATGGAAACAAAGTAAAATAATATACCCAACCTCACAAACTCTTTCGTGCAGAAGAGTTTTGGCACTAATTAGAATGGACTGAAAACGAATGGTTCATTTGTCACAACCGTTTTTGTGATACAAACTTGCATAATGTTACTAGTTTTTCTTCCTTTCTCCGGTTCCCTCGTTTCTTAGATGTCGTGTGTTCGCATGGCACAACACGACACGGGATTCAGAAAAAGAAAAGGTTACGTAAAGGCTAACTACTAGTAGCCGAACACTTTTTATTTGTCGTTAATTTGCATTGCAAGGAAGAGTTTAAACCGCTAATGCGGTATAAAAGCAAGCACAAAAAGAATATTTTTTCTCCCCGTATAATTTAGAGTAAAGAGAATATCCTGTATTGTTCCAATAAATCACAAAACCTTCGTCTGAACATTTTGAGTTGATACTTAACAGATTTTTTTGAATCAAATTACATATGGTAAAGCTCTTATAGAGTTCTCATTTAATTCTTTATTTGATATATTCCATTCTTGCATGAAGGTTTTATCAACAATAACACTATAGATTTAGATTTAAAAGTTACATTTCTTTGCTACTAAACCATAAATTCGCAAAATGAAGTCCTGCTGGTTACCAAGATTATTTCTAGGGGCACCGGGGTATGCAGTCAGAAGCTCATCTGATTGCATCAGTCCGCGTAATGTATGTAAAATATTTTTCAAACGAGTGACCAGATCTGGAGAATAGATTCAAAACTTGACTTATTTGTATATGTACTGGCTGCTATGTGCAGCTCACTTAGACGCGCTTCTCATCTGCAAATCGATGTGTTCAGGTGTGACATGTGTCTTGTGAGATCACGTTTTTGAGTGTGAGTGTGTTTTGTAACATTTGAGTTTTGATGGTTGTAGATTCCCATGCATATTTTCACCCTCTCCATCACATGTCCATTCATTTATCACCTAAACTTTCCAGCGGGAATGGTTAGGTAATAAATTAATTTCATTAAAAATCAATCGTTTCCCAGTAAGCAGAGGGGAGTCTTGTTGTTTAGATAGCGCGTTTCTGTATACCTTGTTTAGGTTATGTTCAGATGAAGGCGTGATTCTCGGTTGATTTGTCATTTAATATTTGAATAAATATATTAATTTTAATTATATATATATAGTTAACAAAAAAGGCACTACCAAGCACTACAGCAAAAAAATACAAGAGATTTTTAAACAAAAGTCAGAACTTCCTGAAAATACATCTCTCCCCACACCCACCCGGTAAACTAATCTCTTTTGTCCATTTTCTCTCTCCTTTTGCACTTGCCTTCTTCTCGGGCTACGTGGACCGAACCATTTTGGATGCATATTTAATGTTTATAGTTCTTGGTTATTCACCTTCATTCGTGTTTCATTCGTTTGTACTATTGGAGTTTCGTTGTCTTATCAGAGGTAATTATTTTTACAGAGAACCAATCAACTGTTATTCTGGGCTTGGTCCGTCATCATGAATAATCAAGATAGTCATTTAATTCATTCCGAAATTACAGTCTATCATGTGAATTACATAAGCATCCCTATTGATGTTAAGTATGGGAGCACCCCTCTAGCAATCTGTGAGTGAAGCATAGTGATAAAACCTCACTGGTTAGATCTCCGGATGGACTATTTTTTCAAGAGGATAAATCACTATATATAGCTAACAAGCATCAACTGGAAGTTTATATATTAAGGTTCGGTTACCATGTGTAGTGCTCAGTGTAAAAAATAAAGAAAATAAAAACAAAAATAGAAAATAAATCACCAAGTATCACGTGTATTGCTTTGTGTAAAAGAAGTAAGCTAAAAACAAAATGCACTATAATAGAACCTACAGAACTGACGAGAGCAAATTTTTTCGTGCAATCCGTTAGGGTACAAAATATCAAAGCTTACTGAAGGTACTTATCCAATCATTGAAGAGAATTAACCTTCGATACAACGCTTGTCTTTTTTCTTCATCTTTGAGACGGTTGGGGATACGAAATACAACTTCCTTGCATTGTCACCTCTTCCAAGTTCTGAAAAGGGGACAATGCAAAGAAGTTTAATTTATCACTTCACTTTCAAGTGGAAAGGGTTAGATGATAAATTAAATCTTAATAAAAATAAATCTTTTTTGTTTTAGAAGACAGACACCCTCTCTTATGGCTCTTGGAGTGCGCTTACAGTTACAAGATTTATAGGTTTTGGCCGCAACTTCCGGAATACACTTTGCATCTAACAGATAATACTTATACCAAAAATACATTAGTCTATAATTTAATATCCATAAAATTATTATTAACATCTCATAAACCACCTAAATCTGAGATTGACACGGTAAAAAGACAGTGTTATCTACACAGTCTAGTCCAATTGGAGTGTTAGATTTTATTCTTTTCCCTCGCTTGATTTTTTGTGCACCTGGGCCGGAAGTACATGTTGCATGCATATTTGATTTGCAATGACTTTGAACGAGTCTCTGTAACAAATACAAAAGACTCAAGATTGCAGATGAAAAAAGAAAGTGAACAAAAGGTCGGAAGTGGAATTGTGACAACTGGGCCAAAAATATTTGGATATTGATTTATTCCAAAGCTATGCATTAGCGATGCGAAACTTACCCATTTTTTTCAAGTTTTATTTTATCACTTAGTCGTTATTAATACGACAAAATACACTACACGACAAACCATTTCCTTACCTGCTTTCAAAATGCATAACTATGCAAGAACTAACACATAGCAATAATGTACCCACCAAAGTTGATAAGATGTTCAGCAACGCATCAAAAAATGTCGCAAGGTTCGTACCATGTCAGCAAAGAAAGTCTAGTTGTCATGCGCATTTGGAGTATATGATGTGGGTTCTGCAATCACCGCGTGCCACATGTATCGACAGGACTTGCCAGCACGGCAGAATGGATAACTGTGGTCCGAATGACTGCGTGGCGATGGCACTAATTCGGGCGAATGCCTGTGAGGTGAAAAAGTCGGTGCGGTATTTACTGATTGTACAGTAAGTCTCCAACCGTACCAAGTCGCAAAGTACCATAGTAACCGGAAATGAATGAACACAACATTATTTGGATGACGACGTAAGCGCCTTTTGTTGAAATTCAGCAGCACTCACCAGTGCAGGTTCTTGTCGATTAGTCTCTTCACTCGACAGTGCACTGTAGTTCGTCGCGCCGCTCGTTGAGGGGGACGGAAGAAAGAGCGAAGGCCGGACAGGCAGACGAGGCACGCGTCTCACGCTATGGGAAGGAAAGGCACGAAGGAAGGAAGCAGGTGGAGGTACGAGCAAGGAGCACAGTCAGTCGGTCGATCATGCGTGGGCGTCGTATCGACTGATTTTTGATTTTGAGCATTTGACTGGCTGGCTGGCTATGGAATTGAACGGAGGACGGGTGCTGGAGGAAAGGAAATAGGGCCGTGGATCGAAGGAAGACTATTGTGGTGAGGAGGCAGGCGTTCAACGTCATCTTCAGGGCTCGGTGCCTGCCTTCCGCCAGATCGGTTATAGATCAGTAGCCGATTGGATAGCATAGCCTGGATTGTCGTCATCAGGTGGAGAATTTAGGACTTAACAGGAATACTGACTTGGAGTATCTTGGTTGAGGCCACGGTGGCGCAGCAAAGATCTAGAAAAATGAACGCCGATAATCGGAAGGGCGAGCTGGCAGAGCTCAAGGGCCAACTGAGGCAGCTGGCTGGAAGCCGTGCCCCCGGTGTTGAGGATTTGAAGCGGGAGTTATACAAAAAAGTGATATCTTATTTGACAGTAGGGATCGATGTATCATCCCTGTTTAGTGAGATGGTTATGTGCTCGGCCACGTCAGATTTGGTTTTGAAGAAAATGTGCTACCTGTATGTTGGGAATTATGCCCGTGGTCATCCTGATTTGGCTCTTCTAACGATCAATTTTCTTCAAAAGGATTGTCAAGATGATGATCCCATGATTCGCGGGTTGGCTCTGAGAAGTCTGTGCTCGCTCAGGGTGAAAAATCTGGTAGAGTACTTGGTTGGTCCGTTGCAGCTGGGGTTGAAAGACAGCAACGGGTATGTGAGATCCGTCGCAGCTATGGGTGCTCTGAAGCTGTATCACATTGCGCCATCCTCTTGCATTGACAACGATTTTCCTGTGACACTCAAAGCCTTACTTCTTCACGACTCCGATCCTCAGGTTCGCCTGCACACCTAGGATTTTAGTTGCAGTTAGGTTGTTGGTGAGAGTGCATGAGAAGTAATCAGCTGAAATATATTTTTCATACAGAGTGCTTGTCAGTCGAGGAACTTTCCTGCAGTAGGTAACGTCTTGGTGTCAGGTTTTGACAGCACTTGCCCTTCCGTGTTTACTCTCACGGTTCTGTTACAAACTTTTTACCTTTTCAATACGGAAACGAGACAGATGTATAAGCGGAATGATTTTGTCGTGTTGGGTGTCAAATGCTGGTACTAGGAAACTTGCACTTTTCCTGTATCCTGATGGTTCCCGATGAGGTTATTTGCAACTTAAGTGCTCTTTCTCATTGGGTTTATACTTGGCCGTTGTCAGGTTGTGGCAAATTGCCTCTACTCGCTTTTAGAAATTTGGTCCATGGAAGGTAACAGTTCCGAAACGGCTCTGAGAGACAAGGAATCCCTCCTACATAGTAATGTCATCCGGTCTCTTCTGAACAGGTGAGTCGTTGTTCGCTAAAAAGTCGATATGCAGAATCCTTAGCGGGATCCTGACTTTACAAATCCTCACTCAAATCCTTCGTATGATTTAACCAGTCATAGGGTCGTAGGTCTGGTGCCTGTTGCGGCTCCGGGTAAGTACCTTGTCTCATAGTTTGAATTTGTTCCTGACGCAGGTTTAAAGAATTCAGCGAATGGGCCCAGTGTCTTGTGCTAGAGTTGGTTTCTAAGTACGTCCCTGCAGATGCTGAAGAAACCGACGAGATGATGGATTTACTGGACGACAGGTTACAACATGCAAACAGCGCTGTAGTGCTCGCTACAATAAAAGTTTTCTTACATCTGACCATGTCTATGGCCGATGTTCATCAAAAGGTAGTTAGTACTGAACAGATCTTGTTTCTGAAGTGAGAGATAGATTGTTTGTCGCTAGGTTCCTTTGCCTTGGGTTTCTTTTACCTAGAATTGTCAGATTGTGCTGTATCCAGATTTTTCTGTGAGGCTTGGTTCATTAATTCACTCCCTCTTCCTTGGTTCTTATGGTAGCTGATATTTTGACCGTAATTTCTTCGTAGTTAAAACTTACTCTTAATCAAAATAGTATGGAATCATGATACTTTTGTCCTCATGAGTGGACTTGGAGAAATAGCTGTTTGCTTCTTGAAGGTCGCAGAACACTACTTCAGCTCGAGAAGGACATACGCAGACTTCATTTTTGTGCTTGAAGTTGAGGATAGCACAGAGGGTCGGACCGTTCTAAATTTTACTAAGATTCCTCCACCTTCTATGGTTACTTGATTAGACTGTAACTTATGTAACAGGTCTACGAGCGCATCAAGGCTCCTTTGCTGACACTCGTGAGCTCCGGAAGCGCCGAGCTGTCATACGCTGTGCTAAGTCACCTGCACCTCCTTGTGATGCGAGCTCCCATGCTCTTTGCTACAGACTATAAACACTTTTACTGCCGGTACAGCGACCCATCCTATGTAAAGAAACTGAAGCTGGAGATGCTGACGGCTGTGGCCAATGAAAGTAACACGTATGAAATCGGTAAGTGCTGGGAAAAGCATCAGCGGTGGCAAAGACCGGTCTTGTGTTGAATCCGACTTGAAGGAATTATTAAGCTTTCAAATCCAAGAGTTTGCTAATCGGGCTGTTATGTACCGTCATTCGGATGGCATCGATCCATATTGGTTGCAGCAGTGATTCCTTGGAAGTAGTTAGCTATACTTTACGGTGGATTTGAATGGTACATCTTGGCTGGTTGACAAGCTTAGAATTATACTTTTGCTTTTGCTTGTCGAAGTCCATAACTTTGAATTTCTCACCCGGGTGTGGCGAGATATTCTGTCAGGATGTAGATTAGACCTCAGGTTGCAACGGTTTTATCTATGAGGTTACGGGAATTGTCGTAGTTTCTGTGAGTTACCTGAGATCTTTGGTACCTACTTAGGTTTAATCTTGATGCCTGTAGATTGCTGGACTTGTAAGATTTGCAGAAGACTGCGCCTGTCGCTCGTTCTGCCTAGCAGAGGATTGTGCGTATAATGTATTGTCTTTGTGGTTTCAACGATAGCTCTGCTTTCACGGTCGGTGACTAAAGAACGTTCCACTGCGCACACCCTTCGTTGTAATCTTGAAGAGAACTACGGCATCAGTAACTGGTTTCTCCACCGTATGCTTAAGAGTAAACGTGAATTCTGTTTCAGTCCTGATGTATATTCTGGTGGAGACTCCGGTATTTTTTCTTAATGCACTTATTGCAGGCATCTCTGTATGTAATTAGTGACGGAGCTGAGTGAGTATGCCGCCAACGTCGATGTGGCGATTGCTCGTGAGTCCATCCGAGCAGTAGGAAAGATTGCTTTGCAACAGTACGATGTCAATGCAATCGTAGATCGTCTTCTACAGTTCCTCGAGATGGAGAAGGATTACGTGACAGCGGAAACTCTGGTCAGTAAAGCCAAGGTGCCTTGGTCAACTTTTGTGGTCGTTTAGTAGTTGTGGTTCCCAGATCTTTGTTACGCAGATCAAAATATATTAGACGGTATTAAAATTTTTGCTTCAAACCAAGAACTTTTACCACGCAGTCTGCTTGAGCGAAGCTCAAGAAAATTTGTTTGATTTATTCGTTTTCATTTTTTTAGGGAAACACAACCAACTGAGATTGCATCTTACTTTTCAAAGAAGAGTTAGCATGCAAGCCATGTTTTGCTCACTGTGATTAGCATCGCTCGTCAAGTTTAAGCCAGATTGCTAATCGAAACTGAAGTATTGGATCTTGTTCGTGGCAGGTTCTCGTTAAAGACTTGTTGCGAAAGTATCCTCAGTGGAGCCATGACTGTATCGCTGTGGTTGGTAGCGTCAGTAGCAAGAGCGTCACAGAGCCGAAAGCTAAAGCCGCCCTGATCTGGATGTTAGGGGAGTATGCGTATGACATGAGTGATGCTCCTTATGTTTTGGAGGGCTTCGTTCAGAACTGGGCTGAAGAAGACTTTGCCGAGGTATTGGTTTGTGTTAGTCTCGAGCTGCCTCCTGAAGTTTCTGATGGATACCAAGTTCTCCAGATGCTTGTGCGCAGGCGATCCTCGGGGTTGACTTTGTGAGGTTTCATGCCGTTTCCAAAGCATACAGATAATTCTGATCATGATTACTTATGTCACGTGGATTGCTTGGCAGGTTCGTTTGGAGCTGTTGACAGCAGTCGCCAAGTGCTTCTTCAAGAGACCTCCGGAGACAGTAAAAATTTTGGGATCTTCTCTTTCCTCTGGTTTAGCAGACGCAAACCAGGTGTGTGAGCGTCTTTTTAAGTTCCTATTTCGATCACACAGGAAAGTTGTGTTGCATGGTACGAAGCTTTATGGCTTTGATTCTCACGTTTAATGGTATAGTTGGTCGTCCTAGAGGGCTGGTTACCGAGACTGTATCTATCTATTGAGTCTGCCGTCATTGGTGTGTTCCAGGATGTACATGACAGAGCATTACTATACTACAGACTACTGCAGCATAGCGTGGAAATTGCAGAGCGCGTTATCAACCCGCCTAAACAGGCCGTCTCTGTGTTTGCTGGGGACCAAAGTAGTGAAATCAAAGACCGGATCTTTGATGAGTTCAACAGTCTGTCAGTAGTGTACCGCCAGGTGGGTCTTCAAGCGACGCTATTGAGCAGCAAGGGCATCCTTAGGCTTAAAAGATGGGTTTATGGAACGTGATAAACTTGTGTCAAGAAGCATGTTGGATTAGTGGTTTAATGCCATATATCGGGAGTATGTAATGAATTTTGCCTTGTTTATTTGCAGCCGTCTTACATGTTTCTCGACAAGGATCAACGAAGTCCATTTGCGTTCTCAGAAGATACTGGATCATCGATTATTGGCCCTCACTCGCCTGGACGTGAAGACCTTCCAAGTGACATCGACGCTACAGACAATGACCTTCTCCTGGGTGCGCATGAAAAGGAGGAGAGTCGGGCCGTAAGTAATGGATCTCATGGCTACAATGCCTCGAAGTTCCCGAACTTACAGGAGTTCTCTGACTCTCCCTTCGCACCTCGTTCTCCGTCGCCAACGCAACAAGTACGGCCTGCTCGGGCCTCCGCCCCTCCTCAGGCTGCTGTGTCAAGCAACGCTGCTTCACCTCTCCTTGCTGTTGACGATTTGCTTGGGCTGGGACCAAGTGTTCCTGCCGAACCTGCTCCTTCTTTCCCTCAGTTAAAGTTAAATCCCAAGCCTGTCCTGGATCCAGCCTCGTTCAAGCGTAAATGGGGACAACTTACGGTAGCGTTGACTTTGGTATGTACACCAATCCTCCTGTGACTTCCTTAGCTTGATGTTGGTGCACGTTTGATTCATTGGCTTCTATGAAGATGAATTGATGTTCTCATCGTTACTTGAGAGGGTCATGTAAAATACTGATTGGTGGTGACAACCATGCAGGAGTACACGTTTCCTGCACAGGCATTGCACGGTTTGACGGGACCACAACCTCTAGTGCGGCATATGCAGGCCCACTCTGTGCAGTGTATGGCATCAGGAAGTGCGCCCCTCAAATTTTTCTTCTTTGCACAGCTCTCAGATGCACCAGCAACAACTGGTTTCTTTCTTGTTGAGTTGGTAGTGACGACATCATCTGGTCTTGCAAGCGCAAAAATCAAAGCCGATGATTCGGGTTTGGCCCCAGCGTTTGCTGATTCTTTGCAATTGGCTCTGAGTAAGTTTGGTGTTTAATAATGAATATATATGATTCAAAGGTTGTCGCAGACTTCTCTCTAGTCTCGTCTGTGCTAATGCCTACCCGAGGGCTTTCTTTATCCCCTGCTTGAAACAAGAGGATTGCCGATTAAGAGTACTGTAAAGAGTGCGTCAGATTCCGCGGTTCGTCAGCTGATTGGGTTAGATTTAATTTTTCTTGAATGTTTAGGAAGGCGGATCGCAGTTCTAGTGCAAGAAAAGTGGATCTGCAGGCTCACTCTGGAGGCGGTGCATGTAAGGTGACGAATTAATTTATTCATCCTGTCGTCGAAGAACAGGAAATTGTGTTTTAGCGTCATTTGCTGCTGTTTAGGACGCTGGATAACTGGCTTCATCCGTCACTCTGCGGACAGTTATATAAACCCACCTTAGATGGTTACGGTTATTGGTAACATAAATCACAGAAACATCTAAAATCTAGCCGTTAGATTGGGGCACGATAGATAGATAGCATGCTCGGACGTCTGGGTGCATGTGTGTGTCGATTTGCGATCATGGTTGTCTTGTGTGACGTTTACAGAAGACGTGTTTAATGTGATGGCTTCGTGGAACTCGGAATCCTTCACACTGAAGGCGCAGCCTTTGTTTTCCTCGTCCCATGTCTTCTCTCCACGAAGAGTGGGTGTCGAAGAGTTGGCGTTTTTCGTTCCACTC
Source organism: Asterella californica (assembly GCA_036924285.1). Taxonomy (NCBI): domain Eukaryota; kingdom Viridiplantae; phylum Streptophyta; class Marchantiopsida; order Marchantiales; family Aytoniaceae; genus Asterella; species Asterella californica. Next base: position 23,331,584 of record JAYKYS010000006.1, on the reverse strand, counting down.
CTTTTAAGCCTCTTTCGCTGTCGGATTTTTATGCCACCTAACACCGTAAACAGCTATAAACTTTTATAGCTGACCTCCTTCCACAGGCTGAGCCCTTTTGGGAGGAGGAGTCAACCCCACGCACATCGGCTACGGCGGATGGGGCTGCCTCGTTCACTATTGGTTCATTCTCACCGATTGAGATATTTGAAACTATGGCGTTATAAAGAGGAGGAATGAACCTCTACTAAACCTTTCACGAACTGCTTTCGCTCAGATGGGGGAGGGAGATTGAAGATCTTCTACTCCGGAGTTACATCTCGAACGTTCTCTGCTGAAGCATGGACCTGCAGAACCTCTGAACCTTAGAGGTTCATGAGTTGCAAACTATGAGAGCACAGGAAGAAGGAGAAGAACAAAGTTGATGGCGCAGGCCTTCACTTAAGGACGAAACCAAACGTTCGACTTGCATTGTTTCATGTCCTTGCATAACAGAAATGGAGAAATAAAGTTAAAAACAACCCTTATCACGTATTCACAAGACGAGCAGGGTTCAAGTTCTGAGTTCATCTATCCCGTATCATATATTCCCGCAGAGATTTACTTGATCCACCCCCAGAAGGAATCCCGGACTTGATCCACCCCCTCTTAACGATACTCTTCTTGATCAACCCCCAACCCCCAAACTGGCTACAGTCCGCTCTGTAAGTAACTTTGCCACATGGACGTCCAGTCAGGTAGTCCTGTCAGCTTTTCGAAGTTGACGTGTGATCTGAACGGGAAGAAAGCTGACGTGTGATCTGACGGGGGTCAATGTCGTCCAGTCAGGTAGTCCTGTCAGCTTTTCGAAGTTGACGTGTGATCTGAACGGGAAGAAAGCTGACGTGTGATCTGACGCGGGTCAATGTCAAATGTCAGTTTGTATTGTCTGACGTGGTACAATGTTAGATTAATGCACGGGAAGACAAGAAGGACTGTGCAGCAGAATGTTACATTGCGTAGAGTTTAGTGCAGCACGTTAGCGTTGAAATTTTAGAGTGCTCGGCTCATATTCTCGTCGATGGCTGTACAGATTGTCGCTCTTCGTGAATTTTACGAAGAAATCGAAAGGATTGGGAAAAATGTAGATCCACGATGGATCAGATGCGCGATAGTGAAAATCGTCCGCAGCTGCAATGGTTCCATGACTTATCAGGCTTGCGCCAGATGTTTGAAAGCTACCGGAGAAGTTCCTAAACAAAAAGAATTCCTATCTCCTGGAGCAAACTCTCCAAGTCCAAGCAGTTGTTGTTCTCATGCTCGTAGTGTTCGAGTTTGGAGATTCAGTATGTCACTGATGGACTCGTCAACAAAGGAATGAAAAGTTGAAGACTGCGGTATTTTCACAGTGTGGCAAGCCAGGAATGAACTCTTAGGCATAACAGCGACAGATTTTTCCATTTTGTCTGAAGGGGAACAGAAGGAGCTTATCCAATCTACTATTTTGCGAGGATTTTGGGAGCTGCAAATCGGTCTCAGTCGTAAAAATAGAGAACGCATAATGTTCGCAGCGTGTAGAGTAGGATGTTCAGAAGCAATTTCTGATGTTATCGAGCGAGTTGGGATACAGTCTATTGTTTGGGACATGGACTGATTGGTGATGGAAGAACCTATAGTCATAATTAAACATGTTGATCATTGCCGGGACGTATTGACTAGGTTTCGCCAAGTTAGAGATCATATTGCAGAGGTGAAAGACCGAACTGTGGGTCCGTGTGAAGAAATAAAGAATACACTCTGTGTGTGCGAAGATGCAGTTGAGAACCTCGAGAAATTATACAGTTTGTTAGAGTAGCGAAAGAGTATATTTTGATAACAATGTTGGGTAATATTGCGGAATAAAATATATCTTCTTCTATATATGTTGTTATCTATTTCAATAACAATGACCGGTAATTTTGCGGAATAAAATGTATGCTGTTATTTTGTTTAGAATGGTTTTAGAAATGAATGCGTTTTCGAACTTCAAACCGAACAAACCGAACTAAACTGAACTTCAAAAGCATCGATATCCTTGCTCAGGCTTCCTTGTAGCACTTCCCTTCGGAAAGTCGAGAGAAGTAGAGGCTACTTCAAGCTTTCGATTCACTTCCTCACACCCTTCCAGTAGGAGAGTTTCTCACGTTTCGATTCACTTCCTCACACCCTTCCAGTAGGAGAGTTTTTCACGCGTGTACACAGAGAGTGTGAGAGGAGAAAAAGAGGACGAGAGCCAAAATAGTCGAGAGGAGAGTGGAGAAGTTCAATCGAGAGGAGAGTCGAGATCATTCGAGGAGGAGATCTCCTCGAATGAGATCTCGAAACCTCTATCGAAACCTCTATCGAAACCTCTCTTCGATAGAGGAGAGGTTTCGATAGAGTGAGGCTGCGAGCTCTGAGTGAGTAGAAAGGTTGTTGTAAAATTGAATTAACTCTGAGCGATTTTGAGTCGCTGTGATGAAAACGAGAGGAGTTCCAATTTGAGGTCGAGGCGGAGGAGTTGGAAGAGGACGAGAGAGAGACGTTGGAAGAGGACGAGAGAGCGGAGGGTATCATGACGTACCCATCGAAGTGTCGAGAGAGCGGAGGGTACCACGACGGTCCTGTAAGTTAACTAGGATGCTAGAAGTGCATGTGTTTATCGATTGGAATTTTGTTTTTCATGTTAGGGTTAGCGAAACAAACATGTTTCGCCTAAGATTGGTGGAATTGGTACAAATTTCTCGGTATCCTTAGAGCGGAACACGTCAATTTCGTCTTGGACAAGGGCGAAACACATGTATCGCCTTCCCGTAGGGCGAAATACCATGTATCGCTTGTCCACTTTGCATGTGTTTGCAGTGAGCAGGGCGATACATGCTGTTTCGCCCTGCTGGAGGGCGAAACAGCATGTATCGCCCTCCCATAGAAGAAATTGTTCGCACTGGGTAGGGCGATACATGCTGTTTCGTCCTGCCGTAGAGCGAAACAACATGTATCGCCTTGTCCGGTTCGCATGTGTTCTCACTGGGCAGGGCGAAACATGCTGTTTCGCCCTGCCGGAGGACGAAACTACAGTATCGCCCTGCCGGTCGCATGTGTTTTCACTGCAGGGCGAAACACATGTTTCGCCCTCCCATGACCTTATCAATCGAGAGTCCCATGTGTTTACACACTGCACGGCGAAACAACATGTTTTGCCCTGCCCAGTTTTCACTTAGCAGCTGTCTAGAGGGCGAAACAAGCTGTGTTTTGTCCTCTGGATCCACTTCTCAGTGAGGACGAGTTTCGCCCCTCGCCAGACGAAACACTGCGTTTCGTCCTTGACGATTAGATATTCCTTTCTCTTGTTGCATTATTCGCTTCCATTTCCAATAGTTCTACAATATCCCCGCTGTGTGCCAATAGTTGGATTGTTATGTTTACATTTTTGGACATTTTAAATTTATATACGTTCTTTTTAGCTGATGAGGAAATGGAGAGCATGAAGGAAAGACCTTCATTGTTTCAGTATACTCACGAGGAGGATGAACGATATCATCTTAAGTGGTGTTGGGTCGAAAAGGAGGAAATGGAGAATTGTTTACAAGGAGTAGAGGAAGAAGCTGTCGATCGAGTTGGGTTACTTATTGCTCTCTCTTTTGAGTTCCCTCGTCTTGATGTGAGTTTTACTATCTTTCAACAGAGTTTTACAATGATTCTTGTGTGTTAAAAGATTCAAACATTGTTTTGACTAGCATACTCATCCTTATTATTATTTATTTTACAGATTCCTTTTTGTATAGAATTCATCCAGTCATATGAAGAAGAAAGTCGTCGAGCTATTGTTCAAGGACGTCATATTGTATTGGATGAGTCTTTTATCCGAGAGTCTTTAGTTTTGCCAATGGGAACATCAGTACCTCGTTCTCATCATGTGAAGAGATCTTTGATAGAGGATTGGTTTCCCACAAAAGACGAGAAGGGAAAACGATATTTACTTTGGATGTGTGAGTTTCCAGAGTGGAGACCGGTGTTCCAACTTATCAATTGTGTTCTTTTGGCTCGTAGAAGACCAAAAGAAGTTCCGGGACATTTAGCTCTATACGTGAAAAGTAAAGTAGAGGAGAGTGAGGAGGATTACGATTGGACTGAATTCATTTTGGATTCTTTGGATGCTGAAATCTCTTCTATGAAAAAGCACATGAACAAAGAGAAATTGGTACGACATCCAGAAACATGGGTGGGTATGATCTTGACTCACCTCATGATCCACATCGGTATACTTCCTGAAGGAGGAAGAGTAAAATCTTCTCAGAGAATTCAACAATCATCAAGTAAGTTTTTATTTTCAGTTCTAAAATGTTTTATGACTTTTAAAACTTAGATTTTCCAGCATGGATAAACATAGGAATTTAATGTGATTATGTTCAAGTCCTAGTTCATGAGACTCTCATGTCAAATGGATCTTGCAGATACTCCTCCTGCTGAGCAAGATCCTCAGGCCTCTCTTCATGTTCCTCTTGGTCAAGATCTTGAAGCATCACTTCAAGATCCTCAATCTTCGTATCATGCTCCTCCTTCATCAGGTAACAGATTACTAGTTGACTCACTTATAGTTGAGATTTGCATTTATTTTGATCCTTTTGTACTAGGCTTCTTTTACTTGTTGGACTTAAATATATTTAATGAGAATTACACTTAGTATAGTTTTATGAATTCATATTATGAATTTATATTTGTTTTGCACTGTATATTTGTAGATGATGAGGCTATTCTCATAGCGAGAATGAATCAACTCCATGAAGCCATAAAGAAGAAGGAAGAAGAGCTTAAGTCCAAAAGTGTTGAACTTGAGCATGTGAACTATCAACTCATGGTCACTAAAGAGGAATTAACAACGATACGAGCTGCAGAAGAGTTCTATCCTCATCTAGTTCACCCTACGGCAAATCGACGTAAGACCTTAATCCTTGATTTGAATGATCTTTTAGTCCATGTGGGAAGGAACGAGCATGAGTTGATGCCAGCTCGTGAGAGAAGATATGTAGTGGAAACTACATCGAGGCAGTCTATATGATATGTGACGAGACGTGGAGTCAAGCAGTTCATGGAGATATGTCTAGATAAATTTCATGTCATCATATGGACTTCTCGTACTCTGATCAACACGGGCACCTTACTACGTGCTATGGAGGATGCTGATTATTTACCTCCTGGAGTTGCAAGAGCGAAGGTATGCTACTTCTTATCTTTTACTTTTCATCATCTTGTTTGTATTATATGTTATATTCTTGAGCTATGATATTTTTTATGTGTTCTAATACATATGAATGGCATTTGTAGGTATGTCACGTTTTTGCTCAAGATATGTGTTTGAAATATAAGACTGTGAGAGAAGCAGCCTTCGGGAACCACTTATACTTGAAGGATTTTACTGTTCTTCATGATCGTAACTTGAGCATAAGAGACGTTCTGTTGGTGGATGATAGTCCTGTCAAGAATTGTACCAATCATCCATTTAATGCTATTCATCCTCCTCCTTTTTCTCCTTTCACTATGGATAGTGATCGAGAGTTATATTTAGAAGCCACCTTGTTGCCTTGGCTTCTTCGTTGGGGAGTTTCTCCCTAGGAGACTCCATCTTACGTGGAGACTAGATTTTCTCAAGTTTTTGCTGAGGATCCCTTTCTTGCACTCAAGAATTACTGGACCAATATTACCCAAGAGGAAGTTAATATTGTATGGAGATCAGTGCCATATACAGTTTCCATGGATTTGTATCCTAAACTCAAGTGAGAAAGATATGTACTTTGAGTCTCCATTATATAAAGTCTAAATTTTGAAAAATGACTTCATTACATTTTTGTTTTGGAATGAATGAAAATCTTTTGAAAATGGACTTTATATGTTCTTTGTAGAAAAACGAAACATCCCTAGTTCGTTTTACGACAGCACGAAACACGGATGTTTCGTGCTACAGGGAGCGATACATGGATGTATCGCACTCCGTGAAACTTCCCAAAGGGATACCCCTTTGCAAAGTTTCGAGGGGGGCGATACATCCATGTATCGCTCTCGTGCAGTGCGATACATGGATGTATCGCCTCCCTCGATTGGCAGCAAAGGGGTACCCCTTTGGGGAGTTTCGCGGAGTGCGATACATCCATGTATCGCCTCTCGTGAGATTTCGTCCAAAGGGGTACCCTTTGGGGAGTATCGAGGGAGGCGATACATGGATGTATCGCCTCCCTCAATTGGCAGAAAGGGGTACCCCTTTGGGTGAAACTTCGCGGGAGGCGATACATCCATGTATCGCTCCCGATAGAGCGAAACAATGTATGTTTCGCGTCATCAGGACGGAACATGCGTGTTCCGTCTCTGGCGGGACACTCTGAGAAGGCGAAACATTAGTGTTTCGTCACGAGAGGGCGGAACATTATTTGTCTCGCCTCTGGCGAGAACTCGCCAAGGATCTGAGAGGGCGAAACATTAGTGTTTTATCGCGGGAGGGCGGAACATGTGTGTCTCGCCTCTGGCGAGAACTCACCAAGGGATCTGGGAAGACGAAACATGAGTGTTTCGCCTCCCGACAGAGCGAAACTCGGGAGTTTCGCCCTCCCTGGACAAAACACTCTAGTTTCGCGCTGGGTGGAGGCGCGGTACACGGTGTTTCGCATCTCGCAGGAGTAAATTTGGTAACTCAACGTTGATGGAGGACAAATAGTCTAACGAGGAACAAGAACCTTACGAGACACAAGTTGTATTGCAAATAGACAGTTTTAGATTCAAGCATTGCATAATGAAAGTAAGATAGGACAAGCTAACCATTTACAACCGGTACCATTCCTAAAACTCTTTTAAGTTTTTGTAATGCTTCTACTATCTCTGAAAGGTCTCCCTTCTGTTCTCGTTGGAGCTCAACAACCGCTTGCAAATCTCGAACTATACCGAGCAAGCTCGATTCAATGTCTTCTGATCTTTCGACTAATGTCTGTACTCGATGGTGTAACCGCTCCATCTCTAGAACTTCAGCGTTATCTCCAAACTTGGCCTTCTCACTTCCTTCCGAAGGATAAAATGTTACACTATCCATTGCAGAAGCAAGATCTTCTATTGTGTCCTCGAACTTGTCCGATTCAGCTATTTCATGTTCCACGTCGAACACTGTATAACGATTTTGCATTGTGTTCAATCCTATTTTGAAGCGCCACTTCTTTGAACAAACAAGCTTGAAAAGTCTATCTTGCTCTTCGGATGATAACTTCTCAAAAGACTCTGCCGTCATCCTTAATAGCTTCTCTCCTATACTCCAAACAACCACTATTGGTAATGCTGCTTCCTGTCGATAACAAACGCTGTAATCAATCAGTCCTAAATGAAATCGATACTGCCTCTTATTTCCCCTTTGACCACAAGCATGCCAAGTCTTTCTGCTGTCGGGCTGCACTTGACTAAAATATAACATCTTCTTAGCGGAGCTTGATGAGGTCTGCGAAGAGTCTATCACTTGCTTCAAGCACCCCGGGAAATTGCAAGCAAAGTACGATATAGAATTCCATTTCCGATTTTTGATTATCCTTTGAATAGAAGCAACCACCCACATGCAAGGTATGTTACTGATACACTCTTCAAATTCAGCCAAGGAATACATTGAAACACTGAAGTAGAAAACACAACTTTCTCTATGAATTGCAAGGATAGTATGCGAATAGAGTTCAGTTTTCGATCGCTCAACACTGAGTCAATATCGTATGGATGTCTATACAGTTCCCGTCCTCACTGACTCGCTCTCCAACCAGCCTCACACCAAAACAACCATATAACGCTACTACTAAAAAGCCGTTGGACAGCTTCAGTGGAGCCGTTGGAAAGCTTCATTGGATACTACGGTAACCCATATTCGAGGAAGTACAATCCGTAACCATAAAGCTCATGTTCGAGATCGGTCTGTTCTGCTCAGTCCTCACTCACTTCTGCATTGATACATGGACACAAAAAATAAGAACATGAATGAATGTTTCAAGAAATTGAAACATTACAGCAAAGAAATCACTCTCTGAAAGGAGCTATGGAACGAACCTGTTGGTACATCACTGTTGTTGTCTGTGAAACCGAGTTCTTCATCCGAGGCCGTGAAAATTACATCGTCCTCTCGATGCAATGTTGGCATGTTAGATTGATTCGATAGGTGCTCAGCGTAATTGATATCTGCTATATCATTTCTTTGACATGTTCTAACATTGTGTCCAACCTGCTTGCACCTACTACATCTTCCAACTTGACTTTGCCTGCTGCCACTAGCCATAGTAGATGATCGTCTCGTTCTACGAATAGGAAATTCTGAGGGAAAATGAGACATTTGTTCATCTGCTACATCGAACTCCATTTCCACAGCATTAACACTATCACTACCAGTAACAGGAGGTCCTGTGACACTCTCTTCAACGAAATCAGTTGCATTTCCTGGAACTCTAACTTGTGAGGATTGAGTATTGTTATCCATTCGCACCACTCGGTGCCTTCCTCGTCGAATTGCAACAGGAGGTGGACCACAAGTCCAAACTGGTTCTAAGTCGTCTATTACTATTGGAGGCAGATGTTGTTGTCCATAAATTGAAAATAGTGACAAACTGTATCAAATTTGATCAACGCGTGTCATAGGATTCTCTCCCATCTCTCTGTCGAAGGTAATGACATGTCCACACGGCCATCCCATTTCCTGGTACTCAACGCAAGTGCACGTTTCTCGCCCATTCGAGTTATGTTTCACTAAATGAGTTGATCCGGAACTATGATAGCGAACAGTGGCCTCTCTAATGTTGGAAACTTGACAAATGAATCCTTTTGCAGCTTGCTCATTCTCTGTCTGTCTGCTCCTTGCAAACTTGGTGAGTAGATTTGTCTCCTGCTCCAATTGTTGACATCTCGTGGTAAATTGTTGCATGATGTAATACCACATTTCAAGTAAAATTCTCAAAGGAGCATTAAAACGGATGGTCCTCAGAGCGTTGTTCATACTCTCAGCTACATTCGAAGTTACCTTCCCATATCGTGGCTTCGGAAATGCACATCGATTATATCTTTCTGGCATGATACCTCGTAAATAACTAGCCAACTGCTTGCCTCGATCTCCAGAATCATCGAGTTTTCTTAAAACCTCGTTATACCTGTCACATCAAACTGCATTAAAACACACCAAACAAACTATTTCTATAATTGACATAACAAGCTACATCAATTAACCAAATGCTCACAACTGGACTAAGAAGCTACACCAACTAACCAAATGCTCACAGGTGAGATGAGATTCTTACGCTTCTCGATTTTTCGCGTATAAACAAGCCAAAAAAGGTTTTTCGGCCTCCTTGCCAAATCTCGCCCTCACGTTCATTCTAATGTGTTGGGCGCAATGACCATGAGTCACAGTCAGAAATATCTCAGCAACAGCTTTCTCCAATCCTTTTTGTCGATCGCTGATGATGACAGTTTGAGGACTCTCAATTCCATTTATTGATTCTTTCAATAAACCACAAAACCAAGTCCAGTTGGATGTGTCTTCTCTCGGAGCTACAGCATAAGCTAAAATGATAGCCTGGTTTGCACCATCGAGTGTGGAAGCCAAGAAAATTTGACAAGGAAACTTACGAGACTTTGAATGACAAGCGTCAAGACATATCACTTTCTGACAGGAGCTAAAAGCATTACGAGTAGCACTGGGACAGACAAAAAAACGACTAAAAATTGTTGGATGATTTATCCATGTGTCCCAGTCCACAACAGCTAACGGATCCACATCTTTGATCTTTCTGCATACAGATGGAATATAATGAAAAGAGACCGTCTGATTACCTTCTAACCAATCTCGCGAATGCTCACGGCTTCTCCAGACTTGGTTATATGAAGCTCGTTTATTAAAACTAGTCCAAATTTCTTCCATTAAATTCCTGATTGGGATGTTGGGATCTATTGCTACTCTATTACACAAAACTTGTGCAAGGAATTTAGAGTTTGAGGCTGGTCCACGCCAGTAAACTTGTTGTCCAGGGCAAGTAGCTCCAGATTACACACACTAATGGTTATTCTCCTTGTGAATTTCCCTCTCTGTGCACGTACTCTCCATTTGCACGACTGCGTTATTGACCCTTCTCTTGCCTCAACTCCAGTTCCATAAAATGTTTCTCTACCAGAGGTTAAATATCGCATCTTCTCGTCACATCGATCATTCTGAGGAACTCGCCGTGTTCTTTGGATCACAGTGACATCTTCTCGTCTTCTGCTCTCTCTCTCTCTCTGTCGTTGGGTGAACTCGTGGAAGCTACGAGGCTGACTACTTATCAAATTTGGATCCAAGTTCTCGTTCTTTTCAACTCGCTGTTCTATTGATTTTCTGCAACGAATCCTCCCTCCATAACGACAGACGCGCACTCTGTGAGTAGAATATGACTTGAGCTTGTTACAAGCTCTACTGTTCAGAAAACACCAACAATCTATAGCAAAGTCGAAATCCTTCCAGCATTGAAAATCTCCCCCCAACTTCAGTGTCCCTGCGGTCTCTCTCAAGGCGTCTAATGTTTTTCCTTCAAGTACGCGGTCAGCAAGACGCGCATCAATCATCTCCTGCTGCCATCGCTCTAGTATCGTTTCGTCTTCTTCCTCGTCGCTTCTTGCATCTAAAAAACATTCCCGCTCTTCATCTTCAAAATGTAATCCATCGAGTGAATCTAAATCATTATCCTCCGACATTATCGCTAAGTGCTTACATGCACTGGATTTAGTGCTTAGCGCTAAGTGCTATGTCTCATATGTCTCGCTGTTACCCCGATGTACTGTGCAAATCTATGTCCCAGATGCCTCGCTGTTATCACCATGGACTACTGTTCACACATCTGCACTGTGCACAGATCTGCACTGTTAACAGCCATTCCTTCTTTTCCTGCCAGTACTCTTTTTTTCCTGCTGTGCAGTTCCGCTTCTCTTCCCGTGCACTAGTTTCTTTCAACGTCAGGTCAGGTCACACGTCAGCTTTCTTCCCGCGTCAGGTCACATGTCAGATTTCTTCCTGCGTCAGATCACACGTCAGCTTCGGAAAGCTGACAAGACTACCTGACTGGACGTCCATGTGGCAAAGTTACTTACAGAGCGGGCGGTAGCCAGTTTGGGGGTTGATCAAGAAGGGTATCGTTAAGAGGGGGTGGATCAAGTCCGGGATTCCTTCTGGGGGTGGATCAAGTAAATCTCTGTATATTCCCTCACGTAACTACGTTTGAGTACTTTTCGTGCGCATCTCTTCCAAGTTATATGCCTTTTCGTTACACGGCCAGGTAATACTCCGCTCATTAAATTTTGCACGCGAGAGAAGAATAATTACACGAACTGTAGCACAAGAGAACTTTGATAATATACGCATGCAACGTGCCCTTCTGGCAAAGGAGAAGAAGAAGATAAGTGAACGACAATTGGCTGGAAACTTACTTGAGACAAAAATTAAAGGAAAATACATTAGACAGGCTAGAACGCCATCAACATCTCCGTTGGCTCGATAAGGGGGAGAGATAAGTGATAAGTTTTTGTTAAATTTAGTTTATTAAATTTATAGGATTAAATTTTAAATGACTACCAACAAAAACTACTCAACTTAGTTCACATGATTACATTTAGCCTCTGCAGTTCTAAAACTCATAAACAATGCGCGTAAACTGATCTTCACCTAGTGTAAACACCTCTGCTGTCAACAAATACAATTACTTTTAATTTTTAAAGTTTAATTTATAATCTAACTCTTCTAAGCAGAAAGGTTACGATATAAATTAAATCGCGTGTGCATATTCCCCTATTTCGAACTTGGAAGAGGTGAAATATGCACGCTTATACGATAAGAATCAGAGCCGGATGCACGTTTCCAGCTAGATGTACAGCGTTGTACTATATTTCAGACTTAGACCTAAAGAACAAACTTCAACCTTTTCCAGATACACAGTAAATTATTGAGTTTGATCCAGACTAGCTGAAACTTTTTCCGAGTTTTGTCAGATGATGTTGTAGTAAAAGGTTATCACGTGAAGTTCATTTCATCAATCTGTCCAATCCGCACTACTTTATGAGAGTGAATTACACAGAGATCATTTGGGGACCTGGATATATAAATGAGAACTTAAGCTACTGCGCAGCTTACCTGGAGCCATCATAACTTCATAGATGAACTTGAGGTAAAGATGTCGCGAAGAGTACATAGTTTCCCTTGTTTACGCGGGTCCTTAGAGCATCTCCATTCGTATAGCGATAAAGATATTTTTTTCATATATTTTAGACATTAAGAATAAATGGTCTTTTATCTTCAAAGGTTAGATTTTCTATGCAATCTGGAAACAGATCCTTAACGGATATAAAATTTGCAAATTTGCAGATTTGCAGAAGAACACAAACGTGATACACAAAAACAAACTCTAACTTGTACAAAGTAATATAAACAGTTTGATGGTGTGTTAAAAAATCTTTATTAAAGTCTTTAAGTAAAAGAAAAGCGAAAACTTTTAGATAGTACGTTAAATGAGAGACTGCTAAAAAGATTAGTGGTAGAAACATTCTCCCTTAACTTGCTCCCTAACTCCCTAACTCGTTAAAAATCCCTTTAAAGACATGCTGTGGAGATTTTCTTAGGGGATCTCCATCCTTATAGCGATGAAGATCTTTTTATATCTATTTAGCATCTAGGATTAGAAAATCTTTGTTTTAAAGATCGGATTTCTCCACAGCGGGATCTGTAAATGAACCTTCGAAGGCAAAAATGACGGAGCATCTCACGCATATAACAGATTCTCATGTTAAATAAATTAGTTATGATAATTAAAGAAAATAATGATAAATGACATTATCTGTCTCTCGAGGTCTTCGAGGACCATGAGACTGTACATGTGAGTTCATCACAACGAGACTCAGATCAGAAATTTCATGAGACTGTCCATGTGAGTCCACCACAATGGGACTCGGATCAGAAACTTCATTAACAGTTTACAGCAGCATGCATCTCCAACCGTGTCCGCAAGGGATTAAATCTATGACCTTCCTCTTACAGGACTGTAGTCTAAACCACTTGGGACATCAATCTTCGATAATGAAATTATGAAGAAAATGAATCTTCATAAAGTATCATAGTATGCTGTATGAAGAAATCTGTATTCACGTTAGGGAATCGTGGTTGGTTTGAAATCATGCATTAAGTAACATGTACAGAGTGGATAAAGATTGGCAGTGGAGAGGGTCACCCATAACCGGTTCTCTAACTGGTTTAAGAAGCTTTAAATAGCTACGGTGGAAATGCTCTTAAGAGAAAGCGTATGAGAGTTGTTTTACCTCATTGATAAGCTATTTTGCTCATAATTTGTCGCGCAAAGATTTTGCGAGATGTATTTTGGAAATATCTAACGTGTGTGCGTTATACGGTTAGAAAATATTTGTTGACGCTGCACGAAAGTGAAAAGAAATAATATACTCTGTGCGAAACTATGAGAGACTATCACAGTACTTAAATCACAACTACCCAGTAAATTTCATGGCCAAGTTGCTATCTTGCATACTGCATGAAATACAGTATTGGAAAAACGGCCGCTGCTCGACCTGCCTCATTAAAGAAAACTTACTGCATGATACGATCGTTAAAAAAAGTTTTAGATGATTAACATTATTTAACTTATCACTACGGTACCTCTTGGCTGCAAGAATCCCCAGAGTGAACTTAAGTGGACTACACGGTGTCTAATCCCTAAGTGGGAAGAAAATAGTTCGGAACAGGGATATATTAATAGAGTGTCTCAAACCCCATCTTGTAAAAATACAAAAGAATGATTAAGGTTTGAACATGTAAGTAGTGTTCGAGGCTAACCGGAGTTACTTGGAAGTTCAACCGGCTAGGATTCCAGAAAGTTGGGTTGAAACCCAAGGGGATCCAAACGACAGTCTCTCGAGTTCAGAACTAGTGCGAAAAGTCCAAAAAATGGATTTCTTCTTCTTAACCCCGAGTTTGAGTATAAAAACATGAAAACGAATATATGTTTTTTTCACAATGTTATTCGAGTCTGAACAAAAGATTCTCTCTACTCCAAAAGCCCTCTAATTTTCATTTTAATATTTTCTGTAAATACTCAATAGTTTATTTCAAGATGAATCATAACTTGTAAAGTTGTTCTATAGTTTTAAGTTAATTCTTTATTTTACAGGTTCCAAGTTGAGATGAAGACATAATCACCAAAATATTTTTCTGTATCACGGTTAAATTTCTCAGTTCGCTGAAAGTAAACCTACAAAATAAGGTATTTTGGGTCACCCTAGTTCTTGTAATCATACTCTGGCTTTAATGACAAGTCTCTAGTATCAGAGAATATCAGAGCACGCAGAAGAGCACGCAGAAGATGCACAAATTCAGATTGAGAAATTTAAACCAGAATATCATAGAGTATATTATATAGATACTCTAATTTATGATTACTTTCTCGTGAACGATTTGGTCATAAAAATAAACATAATTGAGAAGAATTTATGATTTGTTGACAATTGCAACTATTATAGTTATCTCGTATCTCTCGTCCAGCGTTTAGATAGATGCTTTTGGATTTCCGGTAAATTGCTGACGACAGTAAGCAATAGGCAGTTGTTTTTACCTTGGTACTGGTTTTTGCTAAAAAGGTAACGGCTAAGTGTCTATATCCATTAATTTTTCAGCAAATAAGTCAAATACTTTACCCGATGTAGTGTATAAAATAGCCGGTACTGTTTTTAGCGTTGCTCTTGTCGCACCACGTTTATTTTGGTGGTGTGTTAAACGTTTATATTTTCTTTCTTTTTAAAAGTGTATTTCGGATGCATTTTATTTACAATAAACATTTATTTCAAATATCTTACCACCATTAAGGAACAATAAATTTGGTCCATTTTTACGTTTTTCTTTTTCTGCTCTCTGCGTGCGTAGCTGGGTTTAGATGTATATTTGAACCCCAAGTATGCATGTATGAACTGCTGCGTCACAGGAGTTTTTCATTCCAGTCGACTAAGCTCGTCTAAGTTATAACAAAAACTAAACCTAGGTCATTAAATAGTTTATTGAGGATTTTTACTTTGTCAGAGATAGATGAGGCGTGATTGAAATATCAAAATATCGTCTCCACAAGAACTAAATGTGTTTCCAGTAAATCTTGCTCAATCATTTTCTAAATCAGGAGCTATTCGCCTTGAATAAAAAGCAAAGCAGCAGAGAATTCCCATGCTCTACTATGCTCATGGACACATATGCCAAATAAGCACTTTTTCGCGGTAGCACTAATGCGTATGTAGACTAGGACTTTAAGACAAAATAAACTTATGGAAGTTTATTCTGTCAAGCAAATTTATCAATATCTCTAGATTATAGATAGATTAGATTGCTTGATCACATCTCCAATAGATTTGCTGTGTTTGATCATACTCTTCTTAGTGATATATTGCTTGATCACACGTTTTGTCGACTATTGAAAGTCAAACTAGTTATTTTCTCATGTAATTTTTTATTTTACTATTTTCGGCCATGATTAAATATCTTTTTTATTCAAATATTTTAATAGTAAATTCACTTTAAACCATATATGCTCGATAAGTTGATGTGTGCAGTCCGACCACGAAATGTATCAGATAAAGTGACTGGTTTTATAATCAATAGCTGATCAGATGTGTGATAAAACAATACATCGTTAAAAAGGGTGTGATCAAACACAGAAAACCTCTTGGGAGTATGATCAAGCAAATATCTGTAGATTATAAAAACCTCTGAAAGTACTTACAAGGTACCGTTACGTTCTACCGCAAAACCTACAAAATATTTCACAGAAATTACAAGATTGCTTCACATGGAGAGGTTCGAGACACCCTAATCAATTTTTCTCTCCATGAACATTATCCAAAAGTATGATCCCTTAGCTTCAACACTTAATTCTTGGAGAATAAAAGTTTCATCATTACACGTGATTATCTGTCAAAGGTCTCAGCAGGAGAAAGCGGATCTGCAAGCATTCTGGATTTGGCCTGCTGCCTGCATCCATGCAAGAATCCAACTCCTCGTGAACCAACTTCAATCAAGCTTCTGGAAGTGACATGCCAACGACCAATGGCTTCAAACTTCCATGTTCTAATTATAAGAAACGACAAGTAGTCCCGCTGATCTTTGTGGTGGGGGAGACTTGTGTCATGCGTTTTGACCCTCTCTGCTTGAATATGAAACTTAATACAGCAGAACAAAAGCTGCAAGAGTGGAGTTTGGGTGCTTTTAAACTCTGGATGACGGAGATGATCTGTATGTGTCCTGTCGTTTACTCGTTTCCTTCCTCGTTAGTCCTGCTCTTGAGTAGGACATGGATATATACTGAACTGTAGTTTTATTGCACGGAGTTGTCCTCGTCCTGTAGGAAAGTTTCAGCTGGAATCAAAGCACGAACACGCGGAACATATTTGAACAAGAGTTGAAGAAAGGGTAAGAAATCATTACTGCAGCAGACTCATTTGGCTCGGCTATCGCATATATCAGGTGGATCTGGTACGACCGTGTCAACAGAGCAATAATAGATGAGATATGTATCCTGGTTTCTGTCGTTTTCACTCGTTTGATGTATGAGTTCGGGATGTATTATGTCTGCGTGCTTCACGTTCTGAACTCGCTTATCATCACGTTTAGATGATTGTCTCTTGGTAAATTTGTTCACAGGGCCGGACGAGAGGAAGATGGCGGGGTCAGAAGGTGAACGCCAAGTTTGTTTCACAGGGCCAAGAATGTCCAGACAAGAGGAAGAGTGCGGGGTGAACGGAGAGAAGAAGGACGCATCCAGTCGAACTGCTTGTGGAAACTAAGAAAGGTATTGTTATTGATTAGAGAAAGGCTTGGAAAAGGTTGGTGGTGTAGCTTAGTAGTGAAGAAAGTGGTAGTTGATGAAAGTAATGAAAGTGCAATGGAGGAAAGGTGTTAAGGGATTGTTGTCCAAGAACATGCAAACTTGAAAACCATCCGTGGTGAAAACATTAAGAAGCGAGACAGTGGTTCAGAGGTAAGTAGCAATGATGCACGTACTGTTTCACTCGATCTTGTTTATTGTTTATCTAAATATTTGGGAAGACTAATGGATGAAGAAGATGAGCAAGGAAAAATTCTGTTCGAGCTCACTGCGTTAGTCTAATGACTCTAATCATTGCAGGGGTATAACTTGATTGAAACAATTTATACAAAAATGTTTCAAATGAAGAAGGCAGTGTCACAGAACTACGTATCACAAGTATACTCGAGATCAAGGATAGGCTAAAGAGTCAAACCAAGCAGCATTATTCTACAGATACACCTTAGATAAGTGAGAGATAGGCCACACAGTACCGACTGCTTGCAGTTATCCAAGGTCTAGCTGTGTGCTTTTCTTTCTTGACTAAGATGTTATCAATTGTTTATTAACTTTGATGTTTACCATGAAATCAACTACGAAAAAACTTTAAGATGTCCAGATCGACTTTACTCGGTGCTCAATACTCCTTTAGTTGTTGGTTTGCTTGTCTGGGTTTGATTTGTGATTAGGCTTCTTTCGCTGTGAGGCTTTCTGCAGCCTTGCGCTGCTGCCCATTCACAACATGAAACCCTCGACAAAAGACATGGGGTGACAACTTTTTATATTTTGTTGATAACACGTGCGGTTCAATAGATATTTTAATATTTTTATTTTAGTTTTAACAATAATAATTTTAAATATCTTATTTTATAAACAAAAAGAAATATTTTAAACGAGTTTTTATTTTTATCTAAAATTCATTTAAAGATTAAAACTGAAAAACGACTTTAGTTTTATTAATTTTGAAAAACTTTACTAAAAATAATTAAAATATCTTATTTTTCCTTGTAAATGTTTCTAACAAAAAACCATTAGTGAACCCTGAACAAAAGACTCGACCCATTTGCACAACCTGACAATACTCGACTTGTACAATATCAAAATTGAATAAACTTCAACAAAGCATATTGTTAAGATCTAAAACTACTAAAACTGGCGTCTATGTCCTGTAAGTTAGTAGAGATCATCAGAAACAGCTTGAGAGCTCCATAAAAGTTTATGTTTTACTTTTTGCAATTTGAATAAATTATCATCCTTGAGTCCATCCTCGAAATGGAGATCAGGAAATAAACCTGGTCGGACTCAATTTAATTTGATAGACTTGATTTTGCTCTCACAGTGAAACCAAACATCAAGCATACGAACCTTTTTTGGATTCCATGAAAGTAAAGTGGATCACACTTCATTTTCATTGCTTAATATTCTAAATCAAAATCAGCAACCATTGATTTGAATTTGAACTCAGAATATAAAAAATAAAATACATTAGATTTGTGAAATGTGATAGAGTTCTGGCTTAACTGTCTTCTATAAATCCATATATTCTCCAAATATTGAGAAAAAACTTTAATAAAATTAAACATCCACTAGATCTAGTCATCAACAATAATAACTTTAAAAGTGATTAAATTTCACAAGTTAAACTTATAGTATTTTGGGATTACTATCAGGTGATATGACTCATACATCGAAACTTTTTCCCTGATAATGAATGTTGGAGACTGAAAAAAGTCAAGGAAAGACGACACTACTCTCACAAATCATTACTTCGAGTTTCGGATTTCTTGCATAATCCGCAGACATAGCTGCATGAGTAGCAAGACCTTACTGTCTCAAATCTGCTTACGAGAATAATTGCGATCTATGAGCCTTTGAACGAGGAGCTCTATATCCTAGATGGTAGCAAAGTCTCTTGATATCACGGGATGCATAACATTTTTATATATTACTTGCTTGCTGTTCAACTACAACCCATATGTTCAGAGAGCTAGGAATAATGACGAGTTCAAAGAGTAACAAACTTTTACGCTCTGATTATCCTTCAGTAGCTAACACTAAGATTTAGTAGCTCTTTAAACTCTCGCTCGTGATACTTAGGGTCTTGTTTACCCAGACTCTTCACTTTTTTGGCGAATGCGGCTTTGGAATGTGTTCCTCTGGATTACCTAGAGCATCTGCGTTTGTCCATAATATTTTCATCTGATGCTAAAGGTAGCATTAAATAGTGATTGAGAAGCATTATCATTTTGCAAAAAATAAATAAAATTTGATTTTGTTTCAAAATTTTCAAAATCTCAAAAACTGAAGATTTAAGCTTTTCTGTCCTCCGAAGAGAACTCTTTCTCTAAAGAGGAATTATGAATTGAAATAAATAATCTAGAGGGGATATTTCCGTTAAGCCCTTTTTATACCAAACGGAGGGTTTAACTATAATCGCTAGTGGAGAGAGTTATTGTTCTCCAAGTTCTACCTAAAACCAACGATGGACTTTCACATGCAATCGAAGTCAACGTGCTGAGCTCTTCTCATGCTTTTAGATATGAAACTTCTGTAAGATACTTCTTGCTAGAGTACCTAATACACACACTCTAATTACAAACTCTTGTCGTTTAGACACAAAGACTCTTAACTTCTCTGGAGATTTGCAGAAACATATACACTGTGCATGTGTATATTATATGAGCCTCGCTTCCATCTGACGATGGAAGAGGGGAGCTATATTAATTTATTATCTAATCTTTTGTGAAAAAGGGTTAGAGATTAAATTAATGTGTTAATTATAATATGTTAATTTTCTTAGCAGTCCTGTCACTTGCATATTAGTCTCAGAGGTGCTCCGGTCCGCAGTTAACTTACGGGTTATGTTGTGACAATGTCATAACTACTGAGTGTCATTGTCTTTAACTTTTGAGTCAAACACCTACACTGCGTATAGTATATTAGTTCCAGTTATGGGTCTCACAACGTACCACTATCACTACCCCAAACTATTAAGTCAAACCTCTAGAATGTATAGTATATTAGCTCCAGATGATCCGGAATTAGCATTAAGTAGAGTTTAGCAAAGACTTTCAAGAATGCATTATATTATAGATAGTTTTTAATTTAGATATGTTATCGTTCATGTAAGAAAATTGTGTAGCAGACAGAACTCTTCTTGATGTGTTTAATCCATATCACGAAGTATTTCCAGATGTTAGTCTACAGATTGCATAGCCAATAAGAACAAAATATTTTATCTTGTACACGTTTCTTAACAACGTGCAATAAACTTGTCCCCACATGCATGCATTTGGGACGTATATACATTTAGATCTTATCTCAACTGAATTCAATCATCACACATGGTTAGGAAACAAATAAAATACCGAAGTACTGGACTTTCACGTTTTGAACGTTTTACAAATGATGAGAAGTGTACTTTTCTTCTTTTGTTTGATTTATTTTTAGGCCTCTTTTGTTGTGAGGCTTTGTGTAACATCTTTTATCTTTTTTTTATTTACTTCTAGGCATTATGCAGCCCGTGCATTGCTGCCCTTTCACAGCCTTCGACCCCACGCCGCCCCCTTCCGGATAGGACTGCCAACTTGTTGGACGGCGATGGGCGGAATAAACCCTTTCCATTGTGTCCATTCTGATTCACGATGAGAGTTGAAAAGGAAATATACTTGCAAAATCTCCAAGTAATCCTTTTGAGTTGACGGTGCTCGATGAGAGTGATGGAGAAGGGTGGGTGTGAAACTTCTATCATGATTTATTCCTTTCTGACTGATGCGTCACTCGAGTGATCTTGAGCAACCATACCATGCATAACTAGATCTTATCCGGATTCGTCTTCAGAGATCACTTTAGAATACTTCTCTCCTCAACACAATTCAAAGTTCTGTAAAAAGAAATAAGGAATATTGTGTTACAAACTGTTGGCTGGAACTGGTTCTCTTTGCCAGACCTGTATAGTAAATCCACGATGGGCGTGGATTTACTACCGTATACAGATATGGTTCTTTTATTACTTATGTATTTACTTGTATATATTCTAGAAACTATTAAAAATGATGACAAAAAGACAAAATGAAAATCTTCTGATGATTCTGCTGGTCATTCCAGACAATAATCAAGACACTTTTACCTATTTATCAAACAGTGAAAATTAAATTAGTAAATTAAATGAGAACTAATAAACTCTCTATTCCCCTAGTAAAAGTAACTCTTTACACAAATCACATCTCCGTTCTACAAATAGCCTTCTTTCCAGTATTCCCGTAACGGAACAATCCAAAGTGTGTCGGAAGCTTCCGGAAAGCAACATTTTCATCCCTGTGCCCCTTCTCTGTGCTAACGGACCTGCTTCGAGAAAGGACTGTCTATGATTAGTTTTGGGAGGAGAAGAAACTCGTGGAACTGAGAACGTACCAAATACGTTTGTAGAGTACAAGCCTCGGATTTCCAGTCACATATCGCTGCTCTCGATAATTTCACGGACATATAGGACAGTTGATTTCGTTGTTGATGAAACTTGAGAGACGCCACGGAAGCCACTAGCAGACCTCCTCTGGAGACTCTCGAGGACAATCCTAACCTAACCACTTCTCCTTCCTTTGTCACGCTGTCGCGTTGAGAGTTTTTCTTGAGAAGGGCGGAACCTTCTGGCTGTGGTATGATCGTGAAGGCTGTGGGAAGACTACTTGGAGAAGTGCTGGGCTTCAGGCTATGGTTGTTTACTATACAGATATAGGCTTCAGGTCATAAGGGGCACTATAAACCTTCACACATGTCAAGTGGATCCTCCAGTATGTTCAAGAAGTGAAAATCAGATCAGACTAACAGTAATAAGGTCTGATAGTGAACTTTAACAGTCAAGAATCAGAAACATAAGATGGTTTAGGCTTCAGAACTCCTCCTACATGTAAATGAGGTCCTACTGGATACACATATGAAGTTTCAGCTTGAGATCAGTTCAGAGCACCGAGATATGGATAGAAACTTTCTGAACAGAGAAATTACGATAATTTCTGATACCCAGATAGCTATTTCGACCTATAACAGAAAATTGGTTCGATCAACTTCGAAGTTTCTTACAGGATTTGCAGTACACAGCTTGCTGAACACTCCTGTGAAGTTGGACCTCCTGATTGTACACAGAACTCCAGATCTCGTTCTCTGAAGTTGCTGCTCTAGATTGCGAGCTTTTCAGACCCCCTCAGCTTCAGCGGCCGCCCTGAATTACTCCGTAACTCAAATCACTTGAAACTTTTTTGACAGTCGTAGCCCGGCTGACAGTGAAAGCAACCACGAAGGTTTGAAGCGATTTCCTCAATTCTGCTGCAATTGACACTCAAAACCCCAAAATCAACAAAAGTGATGCAGTTTTGGCACAATCCGAACTTCAATTGGGCATAACTCCTTGTTTATTGATCCAAATCGATCAAGAATTACACTGACAGTGCTTGGCTCGACGAGCTCTATCTCCCTGTGCTCTTAGATTTCCCAGTGTCCTCACCAATTGCTCGAAATCCACTCTAGAGCTTTGTTTCTAAGTTTAGAGTTACATAAAAGACAAAAATGAACCAATGAGAGTTCATAGCTCCATTTGGTTGTCCTTTTGTGCCTTAAACCACATGGTAACTTATCTACACTCATAGGCTACCACGTCAAGCCCCCTAGAGTGCCAGCGTAAAACTTAAACTACCTAAAATGACATGCAACCTCGAAAGATAACTTAAATCAGCTAGAAAGCGTGCATGGGCGACATGCAAATACAACCCATGAGCTTAAATCCTATCGACATGGTAATCACCCTACTAAGACTCAAAATATATAACATCTTCCAAAAATGGACGTCTCTGAGGTCTTAACTTCACTCAGAGAGACTAACGCCTGACAGAGAAGTGAATCATTTACTATGTAAAATGATTCACATCACGACAACGCTCGGTCATGGGAGTAGCTCCCGTCCCATAATGTTCTCGTGCGCGGCCGACCTACTAGGAGGTTTCAAACATAGACCCATGAGAGTCACGACCTTGTCCGCAATAGCTCGGGACAGATTCAACAGTTTAGTCCGACAGGCACCTGTCGAAGGTGTCCGTCGTATGATCACAGATTGAGTCGTTTAGTCCATGACCGTGATTAATTAGTTCATTTAAGACGCAGATGAAAGTTCTGTCAACGTACTTCACGAACTCATGTAATCTATCTGCCACCAGTCCATTTGAAATTCGTCGACGATCACTATGGACCTTACCGCAGAATCCGTATGCATATGATGGACCTCTATGTTTGAAACCCCCTACTGGTTCTCCACTTAGAGTATCTACCGCTTGGTGAGGGAAACAGAAAAGTTCAATACACCAGTCTTTCAGATATAAAAAGATCGTGAGGGAGGATGGCGGAGAGGGGGGGGGAGGACTGCAGAGAGTTAAGAGGGAGCGCGAGTGAGATGAGGTGCTTGGAGTAACGGAACGTGGACGTTCAGAGAAAGACGTAATTAGGAAGGCAACTGACAGTTAGGGTTGTGATTTTTCACTAAGTCCGGTGATGAGGTTATCCTGTCGGAAGGAAGCTGACGAAGGAAGGCTCGGCAGAGATCGTCAAGATTTCTTCACAGACAGGTATGGCGACCAGTGAGAAAATATGACGACCAGGGAGGGAGAAGGGACGATTGTGAAGACGGAAGGAAGGTGCAAAAAAAGGGGCAGTGAAGTGGTGGAGTTCGGAGCTATGAGAGAAAAAAATTCCGAACCAAGACTTAGACCTGGAAAAAAAAGAGGGACAGAAGAGAATCACTGAACATGGTTGATTCCAGAAGAGCGAGGAACCCCAATAGAAGTTTGGCGACAGTGGAGGGGCTTCATCACTCAAGGAAGAAATGAAATCTGAAAAACAAAAGAGGACTAGAAACCGCCGAAGCACAAACGGAAGAAGTGAAGGCAGCGGAGGCAAGATTAGACGGTGTCGCGCTACTTGGCGGCTACATGCTTGACTTCTACTCCGACGCTTAGGTTTGGTAGTTCTAGAAGTTAGCTCATATTACTTCTAGTCCTTTATGTATATGTTTGACACCTTTGTATACGGTGTTAACACTATTTTGAGTCCTAGTAGGCTGATAGTATGTTAGTTATCTTGTTCAAGCATTTGTGCGCTTGTGCAAGTGACTTCTTACTTGTCTATGACGTTCAATGTACATAACTTAGGATTTCCATGCTGATAGGGGTTTGAGCTCATGGGTTGTACTTACTTGTCGCCCATGCACGCTTTCTAGCTAATTTAAGTTATTTTTCGGGGCTATGTGTCATTTTAGGTAGTTTAAGTTTTACGCTGGCACTCTAGGGGGCTTGACGTGGTAGCTTATGAGTGTAGATAAGTTACCAGGTAGTTTAAGGCACAAAAGGACAGTCAAGTGGAGCTATGAACTCCCATTGGTCCATTTTTGTCTTTTGTAAAACTCTAAGTTTAGAAATAGAGCTCTAGAGGAGAGTTCGAAGAATTGGTGAGGGATCTTCGAAATCTGAGAACACAGGAAGAGAGAGCTAGTCGTGCCAAGCACTGTCAGTGAAATTTTTGCTCGATTTGGATCAATAAACAAGGAGTTATGCCCAATTGAAGTTCGGATTGTGCCAAAACTGCGTCACTTTTGTTGATTTTGGGGTTTTCGGTGCCAATTGCAGCAGAATTGAGGAAATCACTTCAAAACTTCGTGGTTGCGTTCACTGTCAGGAGGGCTACGACTGTCCAAAAAGTTTCATATCATTTGAGTAATTGAGTAATTCAGGGCGGCCGCTGAAGCAGAGGGGGTCTGAAAAGCTCTTAATCTAGAGCAGCGACTTTAGAGAAGGAGATCTGGAGTTCTACAAACAATCAGGAGTCCCAACTTCACAGGGATGTTCAGCATCCTGTAGACTTCAAATACTGTGAGAAGATTTGAAATTCATCGAGCCAATTCTCTGTTCTATGTCTGAATAGCTGTCTAGGTACCAGAAATTGCCATAATTCTCTTATTCAGAACTTTTCTGTCAACATCTCGGTGCTAGAATTTAGTCTCAGCCTGAAACTTCGTGAGTGTGTTCAGTAGGACCTTATTTACATGTAGGGGAAGTTTAGAAGTCTAAACCTTCATAGTTTTCCTCTCCTTGTGTGTCAAAGTTCACCGCCTAAGCCTATTACTACCAGTGAGACCTAAATTTCGCTTTTTGAGTATATCAGAGGATCCTACACTCCTGTGTGAGTGTTTATAGCTCCTGTTGTGACCTGAAAGCCAACCTCTTGAGTAAACAACCACAGCCAGAAGCCCGGCGCTTTCCTAGGTAGACGGATCACACTCCGACATACTCTCTTTTTGGTGAACTCGACGTGAAACACCTAGGGTGGGAGTTTCTTGAGAGTGTTACAGGATCAGATATCATGGCCAACCAAGGATCATCAAGTGGAGGTGCTGCTGCTGCTCAGCAACCTATTCAGTTTGATGCTGCTACGATGAAGATGTTCCAGGCTTTTTCTATGTTCATGCAGCAGCAGCAGAGCACAGAGAGGAAGGAGGTGTTAGCAACCAAGGCGTTGCAATCTGTGGTGCATCAGATGGACCTGTTCAAGGGGACAGATATTTCCAAGTACGTGCGATACTATGCTAGGGAGATGGAGGTGAACAAGGTACTTGAGAAGGAGATGGTGGAGAACTTTGAGCTTGCTGTTGTCCCTGAGATTCGTGGGCGTGTGAAGGAGCTCAAGCAGCAGCAAGGACAGAGTTGGGAGAGCTTTATGCGAGCTTTGAAGGAGGAGTACTACACTGAAGACTCAGAGAGGGTGACCAAGAGAACATTCTTGGAGTGGGTGGTGAAGCCTAACAAAGGTTTGTCTGTAAATGAGTTGTTAAGGGAGTTTGATCGTCAATATGCTCAGCTTTCTAGGACAGAGAAGCTTACACTAGAGGTTGAGAAGACCGAGCTTTTCCTACAAGCAGCGGACGTGACTATTCAGGAGAAGCTTGAGCTGTTGCTGGAAGACAAGAGTGAGGAGAGAGGATTGAAGACCGATTGGAAGGAGGTTGAAGAGGCTGTTTCTTTGCTGACCAAGAGACAGAGAAGAAGGGACAAGGTGGTGGTAAGTGAAGCAGCACCTCTGATAATTCCTGTCAAGCAGTTGCCTACTAAGCCCGCTTTGGTAATTGCTAGAGAGGAAGACTCACCGCTTGATGAGTTGATTAAGGGTATGAAGGAGCTTAAGCTTAAGCTCACTAGGTTAGAAGAGAAGGAGCAGAATGTACAGCCTGCTATGCAGAGACCTCAGATGAGAGAAGGCTTTGTTCATCGTTGTATATGGTGTGATAGCCTAGACCATGTAAGGAGAGATTGTGGGGAGTTTTCAGATGCATTGAGGAAGGATCTGATCTTCTTCAAAGACGGTAAGATCCATTTGAGAGAGACTGGGATGATGTTGGGAACCAACTTTGGCAAGGGTGGTATGAAGAGACTTGTGAATGAGATATCAGCATCACATGCTGTTTCTCTTGTGAATGCTGCTACCTGTGGAGTGAAAGTGGAGATGGAGAGAGAGAAAAGGACTACTGGGTTGTGGTCAGATGTAGTGCGGTCCGTAGCTAGAACAGAGCTAGACAAGGATGTGCTACGAAGGGTTGGCAACTCAATTAGAGAAACTACAGGATGGAATGACCCTGTGGATACTATGTCAGTGCATGCTTATGTTGCAAGAAGTCAGCATGAAGCTGTACTAGAAGAAAAACGCAGGAGGGAGGATGCAGGTGAGGCTTCTACAGCCAAACGACCTGCTACAAGGAGTGAAAGGGCTAGACCAGAGGCAAGGCAGGAGACAACACCTACTCGGGAAGAGACTATGGAGGATCTACCACCTACAACACCAAAGGAGAAGGGTAAGATGCCTGCATACAAACTTCAGTCTGATATTGAGATTGCTACAGACCTGAAGCAGGTGTTAGAGAATCGTATCTTGAATGGGAAGGTTGAGTTTACCTTGGGTGAGATTCTTGGGATAGCAAAGCGTGAGTTCCATGAGGTTATCATAGATATCATCAAGAGGAAACGTCAGATTTTGGGTGAAGCAGCTACGCTTAACGCTCTAGGGACCAAACTGTCGGAGGATGAGGAAGATGAGATTGCTGGTTATTGCTCTCAAGTATCAGAGGGAAGATCAGATCAGCATGTGAGGTTTGAAGATGAGGTGGAAGCATCGCAGAAGAGCCATTACTCTCACAACCATTGGGCAAGAGCGACCACAGAGACCTTAGTGAAGCTGGGAGATCTAGAGGAACCTGTGGTGGCGTTGATTGATCATGGCTCAGAGATTAATCTGATGTCTAAGGAGCTGTACAAGCGTGGGAGGTGGCCCATAGACACCGACCATGGGTGGCTTATCCGTGCTGCCAACAACCAGCGGGGAGAACTCTATGGTGCTTGTCCCAACATCAAGGTAACTGTGGGTGACATCAGTGATGTTCAGAATTTCTTTGTGCAAGACATGTCAACCTATCCTATCATTCTAGGGCAGCCTTACATTACTGCTGTTAGAATGGAGACACGAGTTATGGATGATGGTTCAGCCTATGCTAGGATACGTAGTAGAGACGGCAAAAGAGCTGTTCAGTTTTTGACCGTTGCTGCAGAACATGAGAGGAATCGTGACAGCTTGAGAGACCGTCCACTACCTAAGATTACTCAGGAGTTTAGAGAGTCTAAGGGTTTTGGCAGAGTACCATTGAAGAGCGAGACTTCAACGGTACAGTAGAGCTAAGATTCTCGCCTGATCCAGTAGAGCAGGAAGCTTTATCCACTAGCTTCTTAGGACTGACATCATGTGGATCAGTGTGTTATAGGAAGGTTGAGAATCTGAAGAGGTTTGAGAGGCAACATGTGAAGTGTGTACAGCAGTCTTTGTGGGACAGTGGAGAGTTAGCAGGAGATGAATACATATCTGGAGTGTTTGAAGAGCAGTATTTGGTAGATACTATAGGGGAGTTGAAATCTATAGTAGAAAGTTCTATAGATGATGTAGATAGAGTGGTGAGAGTGAGCTCCAAGGAGCTTTATGATGTAATTGATAAGTTTATAGATCGGCAAGAGGTGTATGTGGAGACCAAGTACAAGTCAGTGGCAAAGAAAGTCAAACCAGTGGCTTTGCCTTTACCACTTGATTACAATCAGAAGATGGAGCAAGCAGCTGGAGAACCGACGCTTAGAGGACCGAGAAGAATTGGGCACCAGTTCACAGAAACAACACTGAAGGAGCTGAGGATTGGAGGTGATGGATTTCTTACTGAGCAAGAGAAGAAGAGCTTCAGGGAGATGCTATCTAGGCATGGTAAGACGTTTGCGTTTGAGTCACATGAAGTAGGATGTGTAGATCCAAGTGTAGTTGCACCTATGGTAATCTTTACTATACCGCATGTGCCTTGGAATCTACGTCCTATCCCTGTACCTAGAGCTCATCTACCAAAGTTGATAGACTTGCTCAATGAGAGGATTAGAATGGGTATCTTGGAACCATCTATAGCTCCCTATTCTAGCAGATGGTTTACTGTTCCGAAGAAGAGTGGAGCTTTGAGATTCATCCAAGATATGCAGCCAGTTAACAAGGTGACTATCAGGAATATGGGTATAGGACCTATTGTAGACGAGTTTGCAGAGGCTTTTGCTGGTCGTGCTATCTATTCGATGGGAGACTTATATTCAGGTTATGATCAGTTTCAACTATCCTCTGAGAGTAGAGACTTGACTACAATGAGGACACCTTTGGGGTTACTAAGGATGTGCACCTTGCCACAAGGTGCTACCAATTCTGTAGCACATATGATGAATGGCATGAACAAAGTTTTGAGGGACTTCATTCCTGAAAAAACTATGCCATTCCTTGATGATGTGCCGATCAAAGGGTGTGCTGAGGAGGAGAAGAATGAGGTAAAAGATTAGAGGGGGTGCCGTAAGTTTGTAGCAGATCACATAGCTGATTGTGATAAGATACTGAGTCGACTGGAAGAGGTTCATTTGACTTTATCAGGAGCCAAGTCTGTGTTTGGAGTACAAGAGGTGTTAATAGTGGGACATCTGTGTGGATCTTATGGTCGGAAACCTTGTCCAAACAAGGTTGATGCCATCCGAAGGATGAAGGAGACATGTGGATCGGTTACTGAGGTGAGAAGGTTTCTAGGAGCATGTGTGTTTTATCATATATGGATTCCACACTTTGCTCATGTAGCAGATCCGTTGTACAAGCTGCTGAGGAAGGGGCAAAGATTTCAGTGGCAAGAGGAGCAAAGCGAGTCTATGAGGAAGTTGAAGGATCTTTTAGCTTCACCACCAACTCTACGGAAGATTTCAAGAGGATCCGTAGAACAGCTTATGGTTACTTTTTACATGGAGGACATCTATGGAAGCGCCATAAGCTACAAGGAGGTATACCGCAGCGGGTGGTATGTGACCTAGAATCGCAGCAGAAGCTGATCAAGGAGTTCCATGAGAGTTTATGGGCTGGTCATAGAGGAGTTTGGGCTACATTTGCCAAGATGAAGGAAAAGTATTGGTGGAAGGGTATGTATAAGGATGTAGTACAGTTTGTTTCATCCTGTATACCCTGTCAGATGTATTCCAACGTACGTCATCGTGATGGATTGCATCCTACTTATCCTTTAGCCATTCATTATAAATGGGTAGCTAAATTTCCTAGGTAGACGGATCACACTCCGACAACGGTCAGGAGGTGTGCATACGAAGAAGGACGAGCAGATCGGAATAATCGATACTATTCCAGGGGTGCCAGGCAGCAGTTGGTGGGGATCCATGGAGGATGTCAAGCGAGAAAGTACCAACGATTCTCTTTTCGAGGTGTCAGGCATCAGTTGAGGGAACATTTCTGATCACTTGGGACCTCGTAATGAAGGACACGGTCCGATGGCAGACCTACAGAAAGTACAAGGCAACACCTCATTGGTAGAAGGGTTGCAGCAGGTGCTGAAACAGACGAGTGCATGACAACCAAGTAACTCTGCGCACACGATGCAAAAATCAGGAGAGGGGAATCATCAGAGAATAGCTGGGCAAAACCATTGAATTTTTGGGGAAGATCAGACAGAACCCCTACATGGAAGGACGAAATCCGTTGGTGGGGGCTGGGATGTCCGATGAAGAACTGCTAGAGGCCGTTCGGAGCATCCAGAAAAACCAGCAACTAGGGGAGTTCAAACTGGAGATGGTAGTCGACCTGGATAGAAATCTGGTTGCTAGCGGTTGTCCTTGCTGAAAGCGACGGCTGTGGTACTGTCGATGATAGATTGTAGTCCATCTCGAGACGTCTTCGAAACATGGATCTCAAGAAGACTGGTGCAAGGAATGGGGATGCAGATAACATAGTTTCGCATGCTCAACCGGAGGAACTTTCTGGTGGTTCTTGTCATGACTAAACAACGGAACCAACGGTGCACCATCTCGATGATGATAGTACACCAGGCTACCGAGCCGTCCTCTCTAACCCCATGCTTAGCCACCTTCACGTGAGTTCTTATTAGGAGGACAACCCCTCCTCTTCCACCTTCAGTATAATTGACAATTCTGGTGCCTGTCGGCATTAGTAACTTCAGGTTGTGCTCGAGTTTCTGCTCCTCCGTTTTCAGCTCTTGAAGGGCAATGATGTCTACCGGCTGCCTATCTCTCTCCAGCCACCGGCAAAGTATGGTCACGCGATGCGGGTCGCCAAGTCCTCTTACGTTCCAAGTAACTATTTTGAGTGTGTTCTACATCTTATAATTATTGTTTGGATCCCTTTCTCTATCTTCCTGTCCTCAGTGTAAAGCTTACTTGGATGGTTGCATAGCGTCTAGAAGACTTCTAGACAGTTTTGAGTTTACCTTTTTCACCAATTTCTCTTTATATGAGGGTGCCTTCTCTACTCCTCTGCTTGGCTTTGTCTCTGTACCCCTTGACTTAGGCGGTTCACTCTTCCTCGCTCCTCTCATGCCTGTATCCAAGTTGGGCTCAAGCTCTTTAAGGACCTCTCTTTCTATGCGTCGGAGTGACGACGACGGAAGCCGAGCACCTTCAGACGGGTCTCCTCAAATTCCAGGGGTGTCTAGCCACAGCCTCCCTTCAGCTCTTACATCCTCAATCTCCCTTGTTCTCTCCTCCTCAGCCCCCGGCTTCCAAGGAGAGACGAGACTCTCCTAGGTACGTTCTCTTCTTCCTTCTCCTTCTGTGGTCGTCCAAAATTTCGAGTTCATGTCTTCTTCCTCCATAGGCAGCTGATCCTTTCTTTCTTCTATCTTGTTATCCTTTATCATTTCGCTTCTCGATGTCGCTCCATTGTCTCCTTCTACTTTAGTTGCCTCTATCATGCCACCCCTCACTTGTCCTTCTCCTTCGTCATTGATCGCCTGTTTTGTGCCTTCTTTATTCTCCTCAGTGACGTTTGTCGACTTCTCTCCACGACTCTCATGTCCTTTGTCAGCATTTTTCTCCCCTGTCTGTACTTCTCCTTCCTCGATCATTCTGGTGTCTGTACGTTGATTGGACCCTGCTACCTCACTTAGATCCGATAGATCTCCCATGATGTTGATAAGTTGCTTCTGAGAACCGGCTAGGTGACCCGTATTGCTGTCCTGGAGAGTTGAAGGCACCAATCTGAGCCCTTCTCCTTGATGAGTCTTTGGAGTGGCCCCCCTCTCTCAATAGTCGTCTCCTTCGTTCTTTCTATTTTTCCGGTCTCAGCATCACGCATCTCTTCCTTGGACTCTTTCTCTTGTTTTCTCCCCTCCGTCTCCAGAACACTGTTTCGATTGGTCGGTTTCTTAACTTCCATCCATCTATTCGTCTGCCTAGTCCATTTTTTTGACCACTTGAGTATATCCGTCTTCCTTTTCTCCCTTAAGCGATATCTCCACCAAGGGTGTTTGCCCGGCGTCAGGTTTTGTGGAGGTCAGCCCGTCGTTCTTCTCTGGTAGTGCACCCTCCTCTTTCCTAGCATTTTCTGGACAGTTCTTTACGTAGTGGTCTTTCTTTTTGCAGACGAAATAGGTATCCAGAAA
Organism: Asterella californica; assembly: GCA_036924285.1. Classification (NCBI taxonomy): domain Eukaryota; kingdom Viridiplantae; phylum Streptophyta; class Marchantiopsida; order Marchantiales; family Aytoniaceae; genus Asterella; species Asterella californica. The sequence goes on along the minus strand of JAYKYS010000006.1, from coordinate 23,299,700 downwards.
TGACTGGTAAATTATTGACTGTATTATTACTTCCTCCGTCTCTACTCTTATTTGCAGGTGATCTTTCACTTCTTGATCGAGATCTATCAAAACACACCCCCTGATGTGTGGGTAAGGCATTCGTAGTCTTCATGGTTGTCTTGTATAAAATCTGCCCGATTGCTGCTAGCATAAAGTCTGTCCCTATCTCGAAAGTTGGGTCGACCAAGGGGAGGTCTACCAAACAGCCATTGTCTTGGGATTTTCGTATTGAGTTTTAAATCCTGGTGTCCATGGAGCCTCCACCACTAGATCGCATAGGGGTGACCTCAGTGTGCGCACCCAATAGAAGAGAAGGGAGGCGACAGCTATGGGAATGACTAGGTGTCCGGACGAGGGAAAGAAAGTGGATTCTTCTAGGGGACTGGAACATGGTGGGACTCCTTGACGAAAACATTGGACCCTCACTTCTGCTACATGGTAGTGAACTTAAGTTGTGGAGGAACACTCTCCTCCAGGTGGACCTAGTGGATGCTCTATTTTGTGCTCAGAGAAGAGAACGGCCGGTTTTCATAAGGCAGGTGAGGTCGGGGGGAAGACATGAGCCTAAGCGAGACTAGATAAGTGCTAAATTAATGACAGCGCTGAATGGTGTGCCGGGATAACTAAAATTGTGCATGACGAGAGATAGAGACTCTCGGACCACATTCCGGTTATAGTGTGCATCAACCTGAAAGAGGAGGAAACAAGAGAGAAGATTAGGAAGTCAACCTACTTCAAAATGGACGTCACCATGCTGAAAACCCCCAGAATAAAGAGGATAGAAACAGTATGGAGAGAGCAACGAAGAGCTAGCGAAGATCCACGAGTTAAGAGGACGGTGGGATGGACGAGAGTACGTAGAGTGCTTATGGAAGAAAGAAGGCTGACAAGGCAGAAGTTACTTTAAAGGGCCGGGCTGGAAGACGAACTGCAAAGACTGAGAACTCTTGTAGCAAACAATAACTCGGAGACCTTAACAATGGAACTGCATGAGGTGGAAGGAAAACTCAGAAGAAAAGAACATCAGGATGTCAATTCTCTAGAGGAAGAGGAGTCGGATTCGGTGGTTCAAGGAAGGAGAGGTCCCCTCTAGCTACTTCTTTGCCCAGCTCAAGGCTAAGCACGATCGGGAGGTTATGAAGAGGTGAAATTAGAAAATGGTCAAATAACAGTCACGAAAGAATTCTAGGAAGAGTTCACAGGTTCTATTCGGAGCTGTACTGAGAAGACGATGAAGTCACTCTAAACCAGACCAAAAAAGAAGAGGTGATGGAGGTAACCTCAAAATGGATGTCAGACATGGAAAATGTGCACCTCGTGAAACCGTCAACTCTCGAGGAACTGGAAAGCCTGGTTCTAGGTTTTCTTAAGAAAAAATCACCGGGAATCGACAAGCTTACTTACAAAGTCCTGGAGGAGTGCTGGCCGTTTATAAAGGAGGAATGCTTTGCAATGGTTAAGGAATTCTGGCAAACAAGAAAGATCGACGAGAAGACACTTCAAGAGGTTATCAAACTCATACTAAAAGGAGGAGAAAAAAACGATCTAGGGAACAAGAGGTCGATCTCCCTACTAACTGCCACATACAAGATTCTAAGCAAGCTACTGGCGAGAAGGCTAAAATCCATGATAAGGAACGTTGTTGATGAACATCAAACCGGCTTCATTCAGGGAAGGGTCATCTATGACAACATACTGAGTTTTAAGTTGGGGCAAGAGTTCACCGAGGCCAAGAGGATGCCTACTCTTTTTCTCAAGTTAGATTTCATGAAAGCTTACGATCGGGTTTCTCAAGACTACCTGTAGGACACTATGGGGCACATGAGGTTTCATCCGCACTTTGTGGGACTGCTAAAGGACATGTCAGATGGTGGTCAGTCTAAAGTTCACGTTGTCGTGTTGTGGATTGGCTAGGGTGTGAAACCACCACATATCCTTCGTACGTGTTTGGTGTTGAAGAGCCACTGGGACCTTATCGTGTCAAAAGATAAGGCTCCACGTGGACGATCCATGTACTCTTCGCTGAGTGGAGATAAGAGTAGTACTCTTGTCGTCACATGTGAGATTGATGTATAAGAAGAGAGGTGCGCGGAGCTTGAGATATAGAGTGTAGAGTATCCAAGTCTAGTGGAGTGTGATCAGTAACATCGGATGAAGTAAGCGGCAGTGCGAGTGGTAGGCATGAACGGAGAACCCTTTCGTGCTCCTGATCTTCCACTTGCGCATCCGTTCGTCATTAAGATCCATTGTCTGCCGCGAGATCACTTTCGAGTATTTATGGTAGCTCATTGGGGAGAGTCGTTTATGACTGCGGTGATGGCTACTCCGGATCCTATCGTTCTTCCCATTGTCACTTACGACGCTGTTTGAGATCTTACTGTCTACATCTTGCTTTGATGTGGTATGGATCCTCCGTTGGATCTAAACTTCCCAGCGAGAGTTCCGTTCAACACCTGAAATACGTTGTTACAGTCGACCAAAGGTGGTGCATCGAGAGTTTGTCGTGAGGAACTTTGGTGAGGATTATTACAACCAGATAATAGCTTCATCAGTTCCTTTTGTAGTGCCGTTTATTGTCAACCGTTTTAGAGTCAGGATTCTGACTCTCTATTGAGTGTAGTTTGTACTTCGTGTTTACGTGCTTCGTTGCCGACGGCATCGTCAACGGCACGTGTTTGGAGTTTGTTCAATATAAACTTTGAGGCCTAAATGGTACTCTTGGATAAAAATTCGTTCTTTGTGTGTTTGTCATGTGAGTGAAGACAAAAACCTTTTTGTCAACTTGTTTCTCATTGGTCGAAAGTTTGACCAATCACCTTCTACCAAGTTCCTTTCACGTTTTCGAGGGTAGAGACAATTCCAGGGGTCCATTCGCGTAGTGTGAGCTATGGTTGGAAAGCTTGGGAGACGAGGATGCCCGTGGACTCAATGGTTGCTGGATTTGAAGCGCGGATGAAAAAGTTACGATCAATTGAAGCTGAGGGGGTCAAATTCGTGACCAATTTCATTTCCGTGAGGTCTTTCTCGCTTTCTGGGAGTTCTGTGAGGTTGCTGGAGATGAATCGACTGTTGCCGGAAAGCTCTTGAGATGGGCTTGCTGATGGACTCAGAGATCAATCGATTCCAAGCCGGAGTGAAAAAGTTATGGCCGGCTGAAGTTGAGTGTCTCAAATCGGAGGCTATGATAGTAGGCGACTGTAAACATGAGACATTGAGAGAGATATGGAGAGTTTGAGGTCGAATTTCGATATGAAACCTTCCAGGGTCTGAGAAGGTACAGTCAGCTACCTACCTGTGAAATTTGAAACCATTTGGATTATTGGGTTGAAGGGAAACGTTGTTTTTGTGCACAAGGGTCTGCATATCGCCTTGTGTCATTGACGAAAAGGGCTTGGATCATTCCAAGAGTTTAGTTGAGGATCTGCTGGTGAAACTTTACAGAGTGGTAGTGATGGTGACACACTAGCTTCCTGAGAAGTTTGAGCTGTTTTGATCGAGCGGTTTGTGAGGAATCGAACAGCAAAGTTCTGTCGAAATAGTATCATGTTATAAAAATAGCGATAAGGGCTTGATCGTTCCGAGAGTTTGGTTGAAGATCTGCTGGGGAAATTTTACAGAGTGGTAGTGATGGTGACACATTAGCTTCTTGAGAAGTTTGAGCTGTTTTGATCGAGTGGTTTGTGAGGAATCGAACAGCAAAGTTCTGTTGAACTAGTATCGTGTTATAGAAACAACGAACTTTGGAAGGGCATAGATGCCAACTCAGAGATGATCTCTCTGCATGTAATACCTTAATAGAGAGATTATTCTACAGGCTATCTGCTGGCCTTGGTTTCATCTCATTCTGAGCTGTGGTTGAGGAGTGACAGCGAGGTAAAGTTGAGAGGTTCTTGCTCCGAAAGGCGCAAGAGTTAAGATTCTTTGAAGAACAGGTCGACTTGGAGGTTTTGCCAGTGCTTCAGAGCACTTGATCATGGGTGTGGAGAGTTGTTGACTGTATTTCCTGTGTTTGGATCCTCTCCATACCCGCATGCCTGTTTGTACGCCCAGTTGGTTTTGATTAGATTTGTTTGCGGGCGTTGCGCTTAGGTTTCTTTTCTATTAGGAGTGCTGGTATTTCTCTTGTGGTGAGGCTGGAGTGATGACCAGTAGACCCAAGAGTGCTTGCGGTGATGGCAGGAACAGGTTGCCCGTGCTTGTTATCCCGGTTCTATTCCTAGTCGAGTAAGAGAGAGATCTGCCGAGAGGACGTGAGGATATCGTAGCGAGAAAGGTTCAAAGTGTACTTGGAGATCAGAGAGAGGTTTGGGTGGTCACTGGTTCTGAGTCACGGAGTGCGACACGTACTCTCTACAGCTAGATACCCGGTGTATTCCCAGATAAGAAAGCACGTCACACGACAGTTGGTGAACTCGACGTGAAACTTCTGGGGTGGAGAGTTAGTGAAGTTCTTCTCAGAACTTTACCATGGCCGAGAGACAAGGAGTTGGAAACCCTTCGGGCACGATTTCGCTGCAGCTTGATCCTGCTATAGGGCAAATGTTCCAAGCATTTGCTCTGTACATGGATCAACAACAAGCTGTTCAGCGGAAGGAGGCGATGGCTACCAAGGCTTTGCATTCGGTGGTGGGGACATTGGATCAGTTTGAAGGGAGAAACATCTCCAAGTACCTGAAGTTCTATTCTCGAGAGATGGAGCTGAGTAAAGTACCAGAGAGGGAGATGGTACGGACGTTTGAGCTCGCTGTTGTTCCGAAATTACGGGAACATGTGAAGGGGCTCATTCAAGCTCATGGGGCTAACTGGGAGGAGTTTTCTCTTCAGTTGAAGGAGGAATACTCTTTGGAGGATGCAGATCGAGTGACTAAGAAGTCATTCATGGAGTGGGTGAACAAACCCAACAAGGAACTAGTTGCTACCGAACTACTTCGGGAGTTTGAGAGACAGTTTCTTCAACTATCTCGGATGGAGAAGCTCACACTTGAGAATGACAAAGTGGAGCTATTTTTACAGTCAGCCAACAGCGAGCTACAAAGGGAGTTAGAGTTGCTGTTGGAAGATCGGACGAAAGACAATGGTCTTACATCTGATTGGAAGAACGTTAGCGAAGCAGTGGGAGTACTTGCGAAGCGAGAATATCAAAGAGGGAAGGTGGTTGTGACTCAAGCACCAAGACCACCGTCTATTGTGATACCACGAAGGCAACCAACGGTGCAGACTGCTCCTCTACCTACTATTTCACTTCCTACTATTCCTATCACTACGGTTGTACCACAGCGGAATCAAGCAATGGAAGATTTGGAGAAGAAGATGAGAGACTTACAGATTAAGTTGACAAGGTTGGAGGAGAAGGATGGGGCACCTGAAGGGAGACCTGCACCAAAACAAGGGTATGTTCAGAGGTGTATTTGGTGTGACAACACCGACCATCAACGAAAGGAATGCGGGAGTTTCACTGATGCCTTGCAGCAAGGTATAATTTTCTGGAAGGAAAGAAAGATCGCCTTGAGAGACAACGGAGAGACTCTAAGGACCAACTTCGGTAGAGGAGGGATGAAGAAAGTTTTGGAGGATCATCTAACAATGCATGATGTGGCATCAGTAGAAGTTTCTACCTATGGAGTCGAGGTGATTAGCAAAAAGGAGAGTGCCTTTTTGAAACATGAGGATACCACTGATATGTGGAGTCACGCTGTGAGCACGAACAGAAAGGGGAAAATGGCAAGGGAGGAGTTGCTCAGAACAGCCACAGCAATCAGGAGTGCTACTGGATGGGATGATCCCGTAGATGCTATGTCCGTTCATGCCTACGTAGCCAAAGCTCAACATGAAGCTATCATGGAAGAGAAGCGTAGGAGAGACGAGGCTGGTCCAAGTGAGGAGAGAGCGGCTCCCAAGAGGCAACTAAGAGGAGATAGACTCCGACAAGAGACTACACCTCTACGAGAAGAAGCTATGGATGACGTCTTACCTTCTGGGAGTGCAGAGAAGGGTAAGGGTAGGGAGAAGGGCAAAGCTCCCATGTATAAGCTGCAATCAGACATTGAAGCAGCAACCAACATGAAAGAGGTGTTGCAGGAGAAGGTGCTCAATACAAAGATTGAGTTTACCTTGCGAGAGATCCTCGGGATTGCAAAGAAGGAGTTTCATGATGTCATCATTGACATTATCAAGCGGAAGAGACAATTGACGGGAGAGACCGCAGTGTCCAGTGCTCTAGACACAGTGATTACAGAGGAAGAGGAGCGAGAGTTGGTTCATTCTTACAACACTCGTAAAGTTCGGTTTGATGTGGATAAGGAAGAGGACGATAAGATCTCTAGTCATTACACTAGAGGGCATTGGGCAAGAGCCACTACTGAAATCTTAGTGAATGTAGGAGAGATGAAAGATCCGGTGGTTGCTCTCATCGATCATGGATCTGAGATCAATATTGTCTCTAAGGACATCTACAAGCAGGGTGGATGGCCTGTTGATATAGATCATGGTTGGATGATCCGAGCAGCAAACAACACACGAGGAGAACTCTATGGTGCTTGTCCGGATGTGAAGGTGAAGATAGGGAATGTGGTACTTGAACAAAACTTCTTTGTTCAAGATACTACTTCCTATCCGGTTATTCTTGGTCAACCATTCATTACAGCTGTAAGGATGGAGACTAAGGTGTTGGATGACGGTTCTGCTTATGCTCGGATCAGGAGTCAGGATGGCAAAACAACGGTACAGTTCTTGACTGTGTCTGCTAATCATGAGCGTAACCGAGATTACTTGCGGAGCGTGTCTCTACCCAAAGTCACTGAAGAGTTTAAGGATTTTTCCAGAGGGCCACTATAGAGCGAGAGTATAGTGGTACCGATACACAAGAGAAGGTACTCTCGTTGGAGAAGGATAGTGCCTTTTGTACAGGAGTGGTGAGATATTCGGAGAGTGGATTTGCTGTGTATACACAGCTTGCTGATCTTCAGAAATGGGAGAAGAAAGCTGTGCAAAGAACCCAAAAAGATCTAAAAAGAGTTGGTGTGCTTAGTGAGGAGGATAAGATAGAGGGCGTTTACATGGAGATGGATTTGGATGATCCTTTGGAAGAACTTCGTAAGGCTGAACAAGGGAATGAAGACCAAGTTGTCTACATACGTTCTATGGAGCTTTACTCGGCTATAGAATCATTCCAGATACCTGAAGTCAGAGTTGAGATCAGGTATAAAACGGTGCCTAAAAAGGTGAAGCCGGTTGCACAACCGCTACCTAGCGACTCTGACCAACGAGTTCAACAAGCCTCAAAGGAGAAGACCTTACGGTATCCTGATCAGATAGGTCACAAGTTTACAGAAGCTACGCTGAAGGAGTTGAAGGTTGGTTCTACAGATTTTCTTCTACCTGCTGAGGAGAAGGAGTTCAAGGAGATGTTAAGTAGGCACGGGAAAACATTTGCTTTTGAGCCTTCAGATATTGGGTGTGTAGATCCAAGCGTTGTAGCACCGATGATCATATTTACGGTACCGCATACGCCTTGGGACTTGAGACCAATTCCCGTACCTAGGGCACATCTGCCTAAGCTTATGGAGCTTCTAAAGGAGAAGATGCGGATGAGAATCCTTGAGCCATCGTTTGCACCGTATTCCAGCCGCTGGTTTACAGTGCCGAAGAAGAGCGGAGCGCTACGGTTCATTCAAGATATGCAACCGGTGAATCAGGTGACCATCAGAAATACGGGGATCGGACCTATTGTGGGGGAGTTTGCTGAAGCATTCGCTGGTAGAGCCATTTACTCGATAGGAGACCTCTACTCTGGATACGATCAGTTTCAGCTTGCTGAAAAGAGTAGAGATGTCACTACTATGAGGACACCGTTGGGTTTGGTGAGGATGTGCACATTGCCGCAGGGGGCAACAAATTCTGTTGCACACATGATGAACGGGATGAACAAAGTTCTTCGAGACTTCATCCCGGAGAAAACCATGCCTTTCTTAGATGACATTCCAATCAAAGGATGTGTAGAGGAGCAGAAGGATGAGAGAGTCGATCAGAGGGGGTGTCGAAAATTTGTGACTAATCATATTCTAAATTGTGATAAGATTTTATCACGGCTCGGGGAGGTTCACTTGACACTATCTGGTGCTAAGTCTTCGTTTGGAGTTCGAGAGGTTGTGATTGTGGGGCACTTATGCGGATGGTTTGGTCGTAAACCTGATCCTAACAAGGTGGATGCCATACAGCGGATGAAGGACACATGTAGCTCAACAACAGAGGTGCGAAGGTTCTTAGGAGCTTGCGTGTTTTATCATGTGTGGATTCCTCATTTTGCTCATGTATCAGATCCACTCTATGGTCTGTTACGGAAGAGCACGAAGTTCAGATGGGAGGAGAGGCATATCGAAGCGGTGCAGAAGCTGAAGCAGTTGTTGTCTTCTCCACCTGTGCTACGAAGGGTGAGTTATGAAGATGGCAAACACGTGATAATCACGGTTGATACAAGTCCGATAGCCATTGGGTGGGCAGTGGGACAAGATGACGAGGATGGAAACCGGTTTGCAATCAGATTTGGAGCCAAAGTGTTGAGTGAGCGACAGCGAAACTACCCACAAGTAAAGCGAGAGCTATGGGGGGTAGTTACTGCGATGAAAGTTGAGAAGGACTATTTGATTGGAGCACCGGTGATAGTGGAGACGGATTGTTTGCCACTGTTAGGGATGATTACGAATTGTAACACCCCTGATATCGCTATGTTGCGATGGATTGCCTATATCAAGTCGTTGAATCCGGAATTTAGACACATAGCGGGAAAAGATAACCCGGTAGCAGATATGTTGTCTAGGGCCAGATATGAGGATGAAGATGATTTGACAGAAGACACAGAGGATATAGGCACGACCGTCTTTTGTAGAGCTCAGAAGGGAATGAAGGAGCATCAAAACTCATTCATGGAGGAGTTATACGAAGGAGAATGGTTAGACATTGGGCGTTATCTTGGTTCGCTGACCAAGCAACCAGAATGGAATGATGCTCAGTTCAAACAGATCAGGAGGAAGGCTTACAACTACATACAACAAGGGGACTATCTGTGGAAGCGCGCCAAGCGGAGTGGCGAGATGCCGCAACGGGTTGTGTGTAAGCAAGAGATGCAAACCCAGCTCATTCAAGAATTCCATGAGAGCTTATGGGCTGGACATCGGGGTATTTATGCCACCTTTACCAAACTCAAAGAGAGATATTGGTGGCGTAACATGTACAGAGATGTAGTGCGATTTGTGGAGACGTGTGTAACTTGCCAAAGGTACTCTGACATCCGGCATCGAGATGAGCTTCATCCTACGTATCCACTTGCAATGCATTACAAGTGGGTAGTAGATCTGGTTATGATGCCGGTTGGGATATGACAGATGAGATACTTGGTTTTGGCACGGGAGGATCTATCGAACCAAGTCGAAGGACGCGCTCTGCGCACAAACACTACAGAAGGGGTGTGCAGATTTCTACTTGAAGATGTGATCTGCAGATACGGATGTGTTGGAAAGATTACAGCAGACCGCGGAGAACTGAGTGCTCACGAAGCTGATATGTTCTTCAAGAGGCGGGGAATCAAGTTAGCTCTTACCATGGCTTACAACCCAGAAGGAAATGCGAAGAGTGAGCGCGGTCATCCTCCCATCAGGAAAGCGATTGTGAAAGCTTGCAACGGAAGGGTGAGAGAATGGCCAAGGCTTCTACCATTTGCTCTATGGGCCGATCGTACAACTCATAGCTCGGTGACCGGATACATGCCAGCAGAACTAATGCAAGGGCAAAAACCGATCATGCCTATCGAAGAGCAAATACCTACTTGGAGTGTTCTACCTTGGGAAGATAATCTCTCTAGAGAGGATCTTCTCGCTCTTAGGATTCGTCAGTTGGAGCGGAGACCAGAGGATGTAGAGCTAGCTCTGGAACGGTTATAAAAAGCTCGCTTGAAGAACAAAGACAGATTTGATAAGCGACATCGACTACGACCTAAGAAGATCCAGGAAGAGGATTGGGTGTTGGTATATGATAGCAGCTTGGATAACCAACATAGAGCGTTGAGAAAGTTTTCTAAATGCTGGTTTGGGCCTTACGTGGTTGTTCGTATTCATGACAACGCCACATACGTACTACGTGAGTTGGATGGTGCACGGCTTAAAGTTCCGATTGCAGGAAAGCGGATAAAACTCTTTAAGCGACGAGGTGAAGACCCAGACATTGAGGAGATCAGTATCGAGTTTGATCTCTCTCAAGATCAAGATGAGAGTCCATATGAGAGCATAGAGCCCGAGGGGGAGACTCCTGAAGAAGAAGATGAGGAAGAAGTGGTATGAGGCCAACCACAACGTATGATTAGGTTGGTGCATACCAGAGGATGCACAGGTTCAGAGGGGGTGGATGTCGTGTTGTGGATTGGCTAGGGTGTGAAACCACCACATATCCTTCGTACGTGTTTGGTGTTGAAGAGCCACTAGGACCTTATCGTGTCAAAAGATAAGGCTCCACGTGGACGATCCATGTACTCTTCGCTGAGTGGAGATAAGAGTAGTACTCTTGTCGTCACATGTGAGATTGATGTATAAGAAGAGAGGTGCGCGGAGCTTGAGATATAGAGTGTAGAGTATCCAAGTCTAGTGGAGTGTGACCAGTAACATCGGATGAAGTAAGCGGCAGTGCGAGTGGTAGGCATGAACGGAGAACCCTTTCGTGCTCCTGATCTTCCACTTGCGCATCCGTTCGTCATTAAGATCCATTGTCTGCCGCGAGATCACTTTCGAGTATTTATGGTAGCTCATTGGGGAGAGTCGTTTATGACTGCGGTGATGGCTACTCCGGATCCTATCGTTCTTCCCATTGTCACTTACGACGCTGTTTGAGATCTTACTGTCTACATCTTGCTTTGATGTGGTATGGATCCTCCGTTGGATCTGAACTTCCCAGCGAGAGTTCCGTTCAACACCTGAAATACGTTGTTACAGTCGACCAAAGGTGGTGCATCGAGAGTTTGTCGTGAGGAACTTTGGTGAGGATTATTACAACCAGATAATAGCTTCATCAGTTCCTTTTGTAGTGCCGTTTATTGTCAACCGTTTTAGAGTCGGGATTCTGACTCTCTATTGAGTGTAGTTTGTACTTCGTGTTTACGTGCTTCGTTGCCGACGGCATCGTCAACGGCACGTGTTTGGAGTTTGTTCAATATAAACTTTGAGGCCTAAATGGTACTCTTGGATAAAAATTCGTTCTTTGTGTGTTTGTCATGTGAGTGAAGACAAAAACCTTTTTGTCAACTTGTTTCTCATTGGTCGAAAGTTTGACCAATCACCTTCTACCAAGTTCCTTTCACGTTTTCGAGGGTAGAGACACTTCCAGGGGTCCATTCGCGTAGTGTGAGCTATGGTTGGAAAGCTTGGGAGACGAGGATGCCCGTGGACTCAATGGTTGCTGGATTTGAAGAGCGGATGAGAAAGTTACGATCAATTGAAGCTGAGGGGGTCAAATTCGTGACCAATTTCATTTCCGTGAGGTCTTTCTCGCTTTCTGGGAGTTCTGTGAGGTTGCTGGAGATGAATCGACTGTTGCCGGAAAGCTCTTGAGATGGGCTTGCTGATGGACTCAGAGATCAATCGATTCCAAGCCGGAGTGAAAAAGTTATGGCCGGCTGAAGTTGAGTGTCTCAAATCGGAGGCTATGATAGTAGGCGACTGTAAACATGAGACATTGAGAGAGATATGGAGAGTTTGAGGTCGAATTTCGATATGAAACCTTCCAGGGTCTGAGAAGGTACAGTCAGCTACCTACCTGTGAAATTTGAAACCATTTGGATTATTGGGTTGAAGGGAAACGTTGTTTTTGTGCACAAGGGTCTGCATATCGCCTTGTGTCATTGACGAAAAGGGCTTGGATCATTCCAAGAGTTTAGTTGAGGATCTGCTGGTGAAACTTTACAGAGTGGTAGTGATGGTGACACACTAGCTTCCTGAGAAGTTTGAGCTGTTTTGATCGAGCGGTTTGTGAGGAATCGAACAGCAAAGTTCTGTCGAAATAGTATCATGTTATAAAAATAGCGATAAGGGCTTGATCGTTCCGAGAGTTTGGTTGAAGATCTGCTGGGGAAATTTTACAGAGTGGTAGTGATGGTGACACATTAGCTTCTTGAGAAGTTTGAGCTGTTTTGATCGAGTGGTTTGTGAGGAATCGAACAGCAAAGTTCTGTTGAACTAGTATCGTGTTATAGAAACAACGAACTTTGGAAGGGCATAGATGCCAACTCAGAGATGATCTCTCTGCATGTAATACCTTAATAGAGAGATTATTCTACAGGCTATCTGCTGGCCTTGGTTTCATCTCATTCTGAGCTGTGGTTGAGGAGTGACAGCGAGGTAAAGTTGAGAGGTTCTTGCTCCGAAAGGCGCAAGAGTTAAGATTCTTTGAAGAACAGGTCGACTTGGAGGTTTTGCCAGTGCTTCAGAGCACTTGATCATGGGTGTGGAGAGTTGTTGACTGTATTTCCTGTGTTTGGATCCTCTCCATACCCGCATGCCTGTTTGTACGCCCAGTTGGTTTTGATTGGATTTGTGTGCGGGCGTTGCGCTTAGGTTTCTTTTCTATTAGGAGTGCTGGTATTTCTCTTGTGGTGAGGCTGGAGTGATGACCAGTAGACCCAAGAGTGCTTGCGGTGATGGCAGGAACAGGTTGCCCGTGCTTGTTATCCCGGTTCTATTCCTAGTCGAGTAAGAGAGAGATCTGCCGAGAGGACGTGAGGATATCGTAGCGAGAAAGGTTCAAAGTGTACTTGGAGATCAGAGAGAGGTTTGGGTGGTCACTGGTTCTGAGTCACGGAGTGCGACACGTACTCTCTACAGCTAGATACCCGGTGTATTCCCAGATAAGAAAGCACGTCACACGACAACGTGAATGAGGACTTTATTGAAGAGATTGACTTGGGGAGGGGGGTCAGACAAGGGTGTCTGATCGCCCCTTACCTCTTCTTCATTGCCACCCAGCCGCTGATGAACATGCTGAAGAATGAAAGAGAAAAAGGTACGATTGAAGGGATCAGCACGGGTGAAGGGACCCCGCTTCTTCACCAGCTATTTGCGGACGACACGGAGCTCATGATAGAAGGTATGGAGGAATGCTTCAAAGCCACACAGGAGGTGATCCACCGGTACGAGGCAGTTTCCAGAGCCTCGCTAAACTTGAAGAAGTCCGTGGTGATACCAATAGGAATGATGGAGATACCTAGATAAACTCGAGATGTATAATAGCGAGAACCGGTCAAATGGTTAAGTACCTAGGGGGCCTAGAATGAGAGAGGTCTGACGGATGCTCAAGTTGTGGAGGCGATAGTGGACCGCCTGCAAAGCCAGTTACAGCATTGGTCCAACAGAATGTTATCTTGGCCGAGCCGGACGGTCCTACTCATTCACGTACTTCGTTCTATCTCTGCTTACCAGCTTACGAGCGTCGACTGCAAGACGACAGGGTACAAGAAACTTGAAGAAGTCTGCAAGTCCTTTCTGTGAAGAAGAAATCCGGAAGGGAGAAACAAGGTATCGATGATGGCGTGGGATGTCCTAACTAAGCCTAAGAGAGATGGAGAGCTAGGCATCACCCCCTTCAAGGAGGTGATCCAAGCTCTTAAACTCAAGTATTTACAGAAGTTGCTTGAAGGAGGAAGGCAAGAGTGAATCAACATCATGATTTGGGAGATCAAAGACGTCATGAAACAAGATAGGAACAAGAGGAAAACGATGAGATGGACCTTAGAAGAAGGATTGTTGATGCTACCAGGGCTCTAGACTCACACTCTAGCGACTCTAGACAAAATGTTAAAGTGCTAGAAGGTGGTCTACGGTCGGTTAACTTTCGACGGGAGCAAGACTCTTCTATCAAGAGCTCTATCCTCTCGGAAAGTGACTGATCTATGACAAAAGTCAAAGCAGATCGATGACCAAGAAAAGAAAGAGGTCCTCGGTAGTTTAAGAAGAGAAAGGCTATCTACACTTAACTCGCTAAAACTCAAAGACGTTCGGGACTCGATGAGAGGGACCTCTCTCCTCTCTTTCCTGGAGGTGCTGAAGTATTAGAGGGTCGGGCTCTAGAAAGACTCACACGGTGGACGGAGAAGATATTATTTTTTCGGGAGACTGCAAGAGAGCACGAGTTGGTCATGGGAAAAGGAGAATTGGTCCACGAGGAGGTGGAAGCTCGACCTTAGAACCTAAAAATAACTGCTACATGAAAGAACTCCAGACTGCGACAAACGGAACGTGTGGTGGGACGTGAAAGACTCGGAATTAATATGAAAAGAGAGATGGAGGAGAGTATGACAGATGGGAGGTAAAGTGAGAACCAACGTTTGGCTGTGGCGTAGCTGAATAGGAGGTTCTTCACTAACCTGCGGGCCAGTCAGATGAATCAAACCTCTTTAGATTCTCAACCTTCCTATAACATACTGATCCACATGATGTCAATCCTAAGAAGCTAGTGGATAAAGCTTCATGCTCTATGGGATCAGGCGAGAATTCTATCTCTATTGTACCGTTGAAGTCTCGCTCTTCAATGGCACTCTGTCAAAACCCCTAGACTCTCTAAACTCTTGAGTAATCTTAGGTAGAGGACGGTCTCTCAAGCTATCACGATTCCTCTCATGTTCTGCTACAACAGTCAAAAACTGAACTACTCTTCTGCCATCTCTACTACGTATCCTAGCATAGGCTGAACCATCATCCATAACTCGTGTCTCCTTTCTAACAGCAGTAATGTAAGGCTGCCCTATAATGATAAGATAAATTGACATATCTTGTACAAAGAAATTCTGAACATCACTGATGTCACCCACAGTTACCTTGATGTTGAGACAAGCACCATAGAGTTCTCCCCTCTGGTTGTTGGCAGCATCGGATAAGCCATCCATGGTCGGTGTCTATAGACCACCTCCCACGGTTGTACAGCTCCTTAGACATTAGATTAATCTTTGAGTCGCGATCAATCAATGCCACCACATGTTTCTCTAGATCTCTCAGCTTCACTAAGGTCTCTGTGGTTGCTCTTGCCCAATGGTTGTGAGAGTAATGGCTCTTCTGCGATGCTTCCACCTCATCTTCAAACCTCACGTGCTGATACGACCTCCCCTCTGATACTTGAGAGTAGTAACCAGCAATCTCATCTTCCTCAACTTCCGATAGTTTGGTCCCTAGAGCGCTAAGCGTAGTTGCTTCACCCAAAATCTGACATTTTTTCTTGATGATATCTATGATAACCTCATGGAATTCACGCTTTGCTATCCCAAGAATCTCATCCAAAGTAAACTCAACCTTCCCATTCAAAATACGATTCTCTAACACTTGCTTCAGGTCTGTAGCAATCTCAATGTCAGACTGAGGTTTGTATGCAGACATCTTATCTTTCTCTTTGCTCTTCTCCTTCTCCTTTGGTGTTGTAGGTGGTAGCTCTTCCGTACTCTCCTCCCGAGTAGGTGTTGTCTCCTGCCTTGTCTCTGACCTAGCCCTTTCACTCCTTGTGGCAGGTCGTTTGGCTGTAGAAGCCTCACCTGCATCCTCCCTCATGCATTTTTCTTCTAGTACAGCTTCATGATGACTTCTTGCAACATAAGCATGCACTGACATAGTATCCACAGGGTCATTCCATCCTGTAGCTTCTCAAACTGAGTTGCCAACCCTCCGTAGCACATCCTTGTTTAGCTCTGTTCTAGCTACGGACCGCATTACATCAGGTCACAACGCAGTAGTCCCTTTCTCTCTCTCCATTTTCACTTTCACTCCACAAGTAGCAGCATTCACAAGAGAAACAACATGTGATGTAGATATCTCATTCACAAGTCTTTTCATACCACCCTTGCCAAAGTTGGTTCCCAACATCATCCCAATCTCTCTCAGATGGATCTTATCATCTTTGAAGAAGATATGATCATTCCTCAACGCATATGTAAACTCCCCACAATCTCTTCTTACATGGTCTAGACTATCGCACCATATGTGATGAACAAAGTCTTCTCTCATCTGAGGTCTCTGCATAGCAGGCTGTACATTCTGCTCCTTCTCTTCTAACCTAGTGAGCTTAAGCTTAAGCTCCTTCATACCCTTGATCAACTCATCAAGCGGTGAGTCTTCCTCTCTAGCAATTACCAAAGTAGACTTAGTAGGCAACTGCTTGACAGGAATTATCAGGGTGCTGCTTCACTTACCACCACTTTGTCTCTTCTTCTGTGTCTCTTGGTCATCAAGGAGACAGCTTCTTCAACCTCCTTCCAATCAGTCTTCAATCCTCTCTCCTCACTCTTGTCTTCCAATAACAACTCAAGCTTCTCCTGAATAGTCACGTCCGCTGCTTGTAGAAAAAGCTCCGTCTTCTCCATCTCTAGTGTAAGCTTCTCTGTCCTAGAAAGCTAAGCATACTCACGATCAAACTCCCTTAACAACTCATTTACAGACAAATCTTTGTTGGGTTTAACCACCCACTCCAAGAATGTTCTCTTGGTCATCCTCTCTGAATCTTCAGTGTAGTACTCCTCCTTCAAAGCTCGCATAAAGCTCTCCCAACTCTGTCCTTGCTGCTGCTTGAGCTCCTTCACACGCCCACGAATCTCAGAGACAACAGCAAGTTCAAAGTTCTCCACCATCTCCTTCTCAGATACCTTGTTCACCTCCATCTCCCTAGCATAGTATCGCACATACTTGGAAATATCTGTCCGCTTGAACTGGTCCATCTTGTGCACCATTGATTGCAACGCCTTGGTTGCTAATACCTCCTTCCTCTCTGTGCTCTGCTGCTGCTGCATAAACATGTGAAACGCTTGGAACATCTTCATCGTAGCAGCATCAAACTGAACAGGTTGCTGAGCAGCAGTAGCACCTCCACCTGATGATCCTTGGTTGGCCATGATATCTGATCCTGTAACACTCTCAAGAAAACTCCCACCCTAGGTGTTTCACGTCGAGTTCACCAAAAAGAGAGTACGTCGGAATGTGATCCGTCTATCTAGGAAAGCGTCGAGCTTCTGACTGTGGTTGTTTACTCAAGAGGTAGGCTTTTCAGGTTACAACAGGACGCTATAAACACTCACGCAGGTGTGTAGGATCCTCTAATATGCTCAAAAAGTGAAAATTCAGGTCTAACTAGTAGTAATAGGATCAGACGGTGAACTTTAACACTCAAGGAGAGGAAAAATATGATGATTCAGACTTCTAAAACCCTCCTACATGCAAAAGAGCTCCTCTGAACACACACACGAAGTTTCAGCCTGAGATCAAATTCTAGCACCGAGATATGAATAGGAACATTCTGAATAAGAAAATTATGGTAATTTCTGACACCCAGATGGCTATTTCGACCTAGAACAGCAAATTGGGTTGATCACTTTTGATGATCCTTACAGGATTTGGAGTCTACAGGATGCTGAACATCCATGTGAAATTTGGCCTCCTGATTGTACACAATTCTCCAGATCTCGTTCTCTGAAGTTGCTGCTCTGGATTGAGAGCTTTTAGACCCCCTCTGCTTCAGCGGTCGCCCTGAATTACTTAATCACTCAAATGATATGAAAATTTTTGGACAGTCGTAACCCTGCTGACAATGAACGCAACAACGTAGGTTTGAAGCGATTATCTCTTTTCTGCTGGAATTGACACTCAAAACCCCAAAATCAACAAAAGTGATGCAGTTTCAACTCAATCCGAACTTCAATTTGGCATAACTCCTCCTTTATTGCTCCAAATCGATCAAGAATTTCACTGATAGTGACTGGCACGACAAGTTCTATCTCCTTGTGTCCTCAGATTTCTCAATGCCCTTACCAAAAGCTCGAACTCCTCTTAAGACCCCTGCTTCTAAGTTTAGAGTTTCACAAAAGATAAAAATGGACCAATGGGAATCTATAGCTCCACTTCCTGTTTTTTGTGCCCTAATCCACGTGGTAACTTAATTTCACACGTAGGTTACCACGTCAAGCCTCTAAAGTGTCAGCGTAAATCTTAAACTTCATGCGAAGACATGTAAAATAACACGTAAGTCTGAAAGATAACTTAAACAAGCTAGAAAGCATGCATGGGCGACATGTAAGTACAACCCATGAGCTTAAACTCTATTCACATGGTAGACCTAAAGTTATGTACTCTGATAACATAGATAAGCATGAAATCACTTGCACAAGCGCACGAGTGCTTGAACAAGATAGATAACATACTATCAACCTACTAGGACTCAAAATATAACACAATAGTGTTAAAACCGTATGCAAAGATGTCAAAGATATACATAAAGGACTAGAATTAATATGAGCTAACTTCTAGAGCTACTAAACTCAAGTGTCGGAGTAGAAATGTAACAAGTAGCCGTCAAGTAGCGCGACAACGTCATGTTGGAGGACAGACAAGATTTATTTACTTTGTTGGGTGCTACAGATATGAAGAACCGGGTGGAGCTCAACTACAACAACATCATGCAACATGCAACATGCCTTGCAGTTTAATAAGTATCGCAGCAGACATCCATAAGATACAACTCTTAGAACTCTATGAGATCTATGATACGCTCGAGTAAGTACACACCGTCTTGCAGGTGATTCATGGCCTGCGGTATTCAAAAGACGAACTCATCGCTGTAGAAATATAGTCGGTGCGAGTCGAAACGCTCTAATGAAGATCAAGCTATGAGTCAAGAGCTTGCACTCTTGTCTAAACAAGAGCAGAGTAGAGCTCTAGTATCTCGTGAGATGAAAAGATCCACTAAGAGCTCATGAAGAACCTGCTGGAAATGATGTCTCGTCAGAGAGGATTGTAGTCCGAGAGATCCATCGGTAGCTAGGATATGAAATCGAGGGTGTGTCTCACGTGCCTCAAGAGTCAAACTATCTCTTGTCTTACGGAGACACATCTGTAGTGGGTAAGAACTGTAACACCTAGGGGTTGCATAGTAGTAAATATATGGATAGTTATAACTATGTGTGGCGAGTCTTCTAAATAAGTCCCAAGGCTAGACCATACTCTAAGTTAGTGACAGATAACTAGGAGTAGTCACAGTTAAAGTTGGAGCTATTTGAGGACAGAATATTAGAATATTCTAAAGTGTGAGAACTACTATGTTGTTTGGTTGTGCATAAAATGACAAGGATGTGAATAATACACTCTTGTCTTATGCGTGACTGATTTTTATTGGTTGTAGAGACTTAAGGGTCAAACAATCAAGAGGGTTGTTGACCTTTTTGGCTCAATTATGTGTTAGTATTTTGTTTGTAAGGAGCAACCCGAGATTCCTTTATATTTCTAGAAGAATCCTAATTATTAGAGTAGAGTCAAAAGAGGAGAAATCTACTCTTGACTTAGGACTTTTACCTTTGACTTGGTCTCGGTAAATTGCAGTAAATCAGATTTACAAGTAGTTACTATGGTAAATCTGCAGTAGTATAAATAGAGGGGTTGTGGAGTGATCTCTCACCTCTCTTTGCTTTGTATTTGGAAGCCGTTAGGCCATATCTATAAAGGGTGTGTTTTTTCATCTCTGCGTCTTCATGAGAGTTCTCGTTCCCAGTGAGAAAGAGATATGAGAATGTCGAGAGTTGGATTTAGCAGAGGCCTCCTAGTTCTATGATGCGCCTCACCAAAGGCCATCAGAGGTTTACCCTGGGTGAGAGACAGGACCGGTAGCACGCTTGAGGGTCACATTTTTGGTTCCGTTGCCGGGACCTCACTAGGAGGCTTGAGAGATATGTTTCGCGTGCAGTTTTACATCAGACAGAAGGACGTTATGAGAGAGCATATTGAGAGAACTCTTGGAGAGGCTAGAGCTACTGCCATGCTAGAGACCTTAGAGTCATTCGTGTATCCTGTTGTCATCTACGATGCATTTGAGGTCATCTTGTACATTCTGTACACATAGGATGTTAGAATCAGCTGAAGAGAACGTGTCGAGTGTTAGAGTTTAAATATGAGAGTAGAGAGTGGTTCATATAATCCTATATGTTGATGAGGGTAGAGGATCAGATCACTCTTATCAGGTTCTTTGAGTGATAGTTCTTATCGTTGCAACTAAAAAGAAGGAGAGACTGAGGGTCCGAAGGTGTAGACGATTCGCTATCTGATCGAATTTACAGTCACTATCATTTTCTTTGTATTTCTTGAACGTCTTTGAAACTTCACGACGGTTTGGAGGAGCTCCTGATCTATCTATTGATCCAAAGATCACTCGTTTTGGAGCTACAGAGCTCAAGATATCGCTGTCAGAAGTTCAGTTGGTAGTACAATCGATCAAAATCTGCATGGGATCGAATTTAAGTCGAGATCATGGAGAGTCAGAAAGAGTGGGTAGTGAGGCTTAGGAACCTTCCTCAAAATCTTGATGTCATAGTGGGTGTGGACGAACGTTCTAGAGAGTTAAAGGTCGAATTTGAAGAGAGAACGGAGAGAAACAAGCAAGACTCTTCCAAAAAGAAGTTGAGGACAGAACCGTGGTGCTACTTTTGTAGAGGGTTGGGTCACTATGCAGCAAGTTGTCCCGTGAGATTCAAGAGAGAAAACCCTCGTGAAGGAAGGAGTTCTATCGATCTAGGTCTCCGAGTTGGTCCATCGTCTCCTTCACGTGTTTTTTAAGACGAAAACATCTGCTCAAACTGTGGAATTGAAGGATTGCCAAAGGAGCACGAGTGTGGAGACGTGATTGCCCTGTTGGCATCTACGTCTAGAAGATTGAGAGAGGAGCAAGGAGTTGAAACGGAGAAGCTGCCATCTTCAGACGAAAATTCAGCTAACGCATGATGGAGATGGTAATCCAGATGGTGGAGAAGGTGACAATGAGGATGCGACTCATGCATATGTTCGGTGAGGAGATAGCGTAGGCGATTATGGTGGAACCCTTTCCTTTCTTGCTACCGATGGTTGATTATGCTCGCATGGAGTTAGTAATGTTCATCCTATATTAGAAAACGAAGAAAGATATCGTGTTGAAGAGAGGAGAAGACATCAAGAATTTAAGATGGGGAAGCTTCTAGTTTTTTATGGAAAGGATGGTGAGGATGTAGAAACCTTTGTACGAGATTTCAAGCGAGCATGCATAGGAAACCATGAGAGGAAGAAGGAAGAGTGGGCATCACTATTGCCTGATTTCCTAGAGGATACCGCATTGACTTGGTATGAGGAATACAGAAGGAACAAGACTGAGATGGATACATGGGAAAGCTTGACGGAGGCTCTAATTAAGAACTTTCTGCCGGATGAGAGCTATGAGAAGCTCATGACCGAGGTGACCTTCTTGAAACAAGGAGATGCTGAGAAGGTGAGGGTTTACGCAAAAAGGACCGAGAAGTTAGAGGCTCGTTTCAAGACTATATTAAAGAAGAGCGGTGATAATGTGGAGACTACAATGGTGGGAATTGTGGCCATGCTTACCAAGAACTTTGTGGCAGGTCTGAAGCCTCAAATCAGAACTCAGGTGAAGTACGAGAAGCCCACCACTAAGGCGAAGGCGATTAAAATTGCAGTTCGAATGGAAGAGAGTTTGGAAATGATGACGTTCTTCTAGGAGAAGCAAAGGCGGCGAGTGTCGCAGGGATTACACTCGGTGGTAGAGCTGCTCAAAGAATCCCGACGTCTGCTGTGGTTAACACACTTGCTGTGGTTGCTGTCAACACTCCGACGCCTAATCTTCAAGATGAACTAAGACAAATAACAGAAACGTTGGCGGATCTGAAGATCAATGTAGTACAGTTGAAAGAGCGGAGGAACCAAGGAGGAGGAGGAGGCCAACGAGGTTATGGAGGAAATTTCAATCGAGGGCCTCAAAATGAATTCGGTGGTATCTCGTGCTACGGATGTGGTGGTCCTCATTTTCAAAGGAATTGTCCACACTCCATCCAAAATGGAGGACGGAACAATGAAGGTGCAGGAGGAAATCTGGGAGGAGGAGTTCCGTCACAAAACAAAGACAAAGGCGTTGTCACAATTGATGCGGTGAAGGTACCAAATGTCTACGAGAGAGGAGAATGTTCTTACTCTCAAGTGGAACTCTTAGCTCACGAGAGGAAGAGAACGAGGTTTTCATAGGAACCTATGATCATTGGGGATTCTCAAAGTAGGAGCACTCGTTCCAGCACTATATCTTCTTCTCAGAAGGAGCCTAGGAAGAAGCTGGGAATGGAGGATTTCACCATTTCAGCTGCTCAACCTAGATATGACGTAGTCGAGGATGTTGGCACGCAAAAAGCCAACATAACAGTGGGTCAATTGATCGCACTCAACCCAAGCTTGAGGAGAGAGCTTCGAGGCGGATTGAGCTTGAGAAGGACCAAGAAGAAGAAATCTAAGGGCAAGATCAACGTCTCAAGTGTGGGAGTTGGTGTAGTGGATGCTCAAGCCTCTGAGGTATGCACTAAAGCATCCAAGATCGAGGTTCGTTTGAATGGACACTTTGTACCTGATGTGTTGGTGGACGGAGGTTCTGCTGTGAATGCGATATCTGAACGTTTGATGAAGCGGTTGGGGATGAAACCCACGAGACCGACGAGCATCATTGTTGGTATGGCAAACAAGCAAAGGGTGAGACCTCTCGGAGTCCTAGAGAAAGTAGTGGTGTCGGTTATGGGGGTACAAACCTTGATGTCTTTTCAATTTTTGAAAGATTCCAGCTATGACTTGCTCCTTGGAAGACCTTGGTTGAGAGCCGTTCGTACAACTGATAGATGGCACAAAGGTTACTTGAGGATAGGACTTAGCGACCATCGAGTGAAGGTGCCTCTCTCAAGTGGTGGCTGTGTAACTTCTGATTCTGATAGACCAACCAGCGACTATTGGGAATCAGAAACTGAAGACAGTGGAAGTGTCTCCGGAGTAGATACGGGTGGTTCTTCTGACAAAGAGACGTAAGAAGGTGAGGAGTTTGATACGTATTGCATCATACCTCATATTGGAGCAATTGATTTGCTCCCTCGTCCATCTGTTGAGAAGGATCCGGACAAACCAAAATTAAGTAGAGAGGAGCTAGAGCGAAGACTAGCAACCATCAAGTTTGGTCCCAAGGTGACTTCGGAAGAGAAGAGAAGATTCTTGGAGATATTCAGGAAGTACATCCACGTGTTTGCTTTCAGCTATAAAGATCTGAAGGAGGTGACATTGGAGAAGCACCGGATCGACGTGGAGGAGGACGCGAGACCTGTTCGACAAAAGCAACGAAGGATCAACCCGTCAACAGCAGTGATCGTCAAAGAAGAGATTGATAAACTGAAGGAAGCTGGGTTCATTTATGAAGTGGAGAATTCAGAATGGGTATCACCCATCATGATCGTGAAGAAGAAGAACGGTAAGCTTCGCGTATGTGTGGATTACAAGAAATTGAATGCGGTCACGAAGAAAGATTACTACCCGTTGTCATTCATCGATGAGATCTTGGAAGAAGTCGCAGGTCATGAATGATACAGTTTTGGAGACGGTTATAGTGGATATAACCAGATCCATATAGTACCTGAGCATCAACATCTAACGACTTTCACTACTCTGTGGGGTACATTTGCGTTTCGCGTGATGCCGTTCGGATTATGTAATGCCCCAGCTACTTTTCAACGATTCATGAACAAAGTGTTCGAACCGTTTCTTGGGAAGTTTGTTAGGGACTTCATTGATGACTTTTGTGTGTATGGGCGGAAGGAGGATCACTTTGATCATCTGATCAAAGTCTTAGAGCGACTGGAGCAAGCTAATGCATCCCTGAATCCAGAAAAGTGCATTTTTGGATGCGAGGAGGGTTTGCTGTTGGAGCACATCGTCTCCAAAAATGGAATTGGAGTGGATCCAGACAAGGTGAAGAAGATAGTCGAACTACCGTTCCCTACTAGCTTGACCAAGTTGAGACAATTTCTTGGGATGGTGGGATATTATCGTAGATTCATCTCATCTTTTTCCAATAAAGCTCAATCGTTGACCAACTACATGAAGAAGGGTGTAGTCTTCGAGCTGATACTTCAAGATCAGAAGGCTAAGGAGGCGTTTGAAGAATTGAAGAAGGCATTGGTGATAGCCCCAATCCTCGCCAAACCTGACTGGAGTAAGTCATTCATTGTTTATACTGATGCATCCAATGTTGCGATTGGATGTACCTTGAGTCAGTTAGATGAGAATGGACACGACCATCCAATAGCTTATGCTAGTAGACAGATGGTGCAGGCTGAGAAGAACTATTCTGTGACAGAGAGAGAAGGGTTTGCCGTAATCTTTGCTTTGAAGAAGTTTCGGCACTATTTGTTAGGAGGAAAATTTTCTATAGTGACTGATCACAAAGCTTTGAAGTACATCTTCAATAAGCCCAACGCGGAGGGAAGGATAGCTCGATGGAAGATCCTCATGGCAGAATATGATTACGTCATTGAGGATAGACCGGGGAGGAAGCATGCCAACGCAGATTTGTTGTCTAGAGCTTACGATGAATTGGGAGAAGAACCATTAGATGATACTTTTCCGGATGAAGACTTGATGACCATCACGTTGAGCAGCGAGGTGCCGGAAGAGTACAAGGAGGTGTGGAATTTCCTTTCTGACGGATCATTTTCTGAAGGTATGCGAGCGAGAGAGAAGAATGCTCTAATGAGGAGGTGTAAGCCATACACCATTGTTGAAGGAGTTCTTTTCCATCAAGGTGCAGATGGATTGCTACGACGAGCTGTGGGCAAGGAGGAAGCTGCAAGGTTGATGCTGGAGTTCCACGATGGACTTGTATGTGGTGGTCACTTTGTTGGTAAGGTGACGACTTTCAAAATCTTAGACGCTAGATATCATTGGAAGGGTATTTTCAAGGATTGTCTGGAGTATTGAAGAACTTGCGATGTGTGCCAAGCCTTTGCCAAGAAGTCTACTAGCACTCCTCCCTTGAGATCAGTTCCTGTGTTAGGTCCGTTTGAGAAGTGAGGAATTGATCATGTCGGCCCTTTAAACAAAACCCTCGTGGCAACAGATATATCGTGATTGCAACCGACTATCTGACCAAGTGGGTGGAAGCCAGACCCCTTAAAGCCACAAGTGAGGAAGAGGTTGGTCGTTTCTTATGGGAACGGATCATTACTAGGTTTGGATGTCCTATTGAGTTGGTTTCTGATAGAGGAGGTGAATTTCTGGGAAGCATCACAACCGCTATGTTGGAACATTTCTCCATCAAGCCGCGAGTAACAACTTCTTACAAACCAAACGCTAACGGGTTAGCTGAGAAGACCAATCATACCTTGTGTACGATGTTGGCCAAGGATGCTGATATGGAAGATGTGAAGCACAACTGGGATAAGAGGTTACATGCAATCTTGTGGGAGTATAGGACTACTACGAAGACTTCGACGGGGTACACTCCTTTTCATCTTGTTTACGGTGTGGAATCGAAGTTGCCCATACAGTTTGATTTACCTACCTTTCAAACTGTCCATAAGAGGTTAAAGAGGTCGATTGGAGCAGCAGCCGAGAAGTCTAGAAGAGAGCAACTATTGGAGTTGGAGGAAGCACGAGTGGTGGCAATGGTTCAGATGAAGAAGGCGCAAGAACGTCAGAAGAAATATTACGACAAGCGTCTCGGTAAGAGAGAAGTGAAGCCGTTCAAGGACGGAGATATGGTAATGCTTTTTGATGCCATTAGGTATAAGAGAGCTAAGAAGAAGTTCCTTCCACGTTACTTTGGTCCTTTCATCATCGAGAAGGTGTGGAGTAATTTTACATACGACTTGAAAGAGCTAGGAGGACGGAGGTTTGACCGGGTGAATCACGACAAGCTCAAGCTCTTTCATCAAAGGAAAGTCATCGTTCACTCCGAGGACGGAGTGAAAACTTAGTCCGGGGATAAATGTAACACCTAGGGGTTGCATAGTAGTAAATATATGGATAGTTATAACTATGTGTGGTGAGTCTTCTAAATAAGTCCTAAGGCTAGACCATACTCTAAGTTAGTGACAGATAACTAGGAGTAGTCACAGTTAAAGTTGGAGCTATTTGAGGACAGAATATTAGAATATTCTAAAGTGTGAGAACTACTATGTTGTTTGGTTGTGCATAAAATGACAAGGATGTGAATAATACACTCTTGTCTTATGCGTGACTAATTTTTATTGGTTGTAGAGACTTAAGGGTCAAACAATCAAGAGGGTTGTTGACCTTTTTGGCTCAATTATGTGTTAGTATTTTGTTTGTAAGGAGCAACCCGAGATTCCTTTATATTTCTAGAAGAATCCTAATTATTAGAGTAGAGTCAAAAGAGGAGAAATCTACTCTTGACTTAGGACTTTTACCTTTGACTTGGTCTCGGTAAATTGCAGTAAATCAGATTTACAAGTAGTTACCATGGTAAATCTGCAGTAGTATAAATAGAGGGGTTGTGGAGTGATCTCTCACCTCTCTTTGCTTTGTATTTGGAAGCCGTTAGGCCATATCTATAAAGGGTGTGTTTTTTCATCTCTGTGTCTTCATGAGAGTTCTCGTTCCCAGTGAGAAAGAGATATGAGAATGTCGAGAGTTGGATTTAGCAGAGGCCTCCTAGTTCTATGATGCGCCTCACCAAAGGCCATCAGAGGTTTACCCTGGGTGAGAGACAGGACCGGTAGCACGCTTGAGGGTCACAGAACCATCTTCCACCTTTGTCACATAGCTCTCCATAATAAGTGTATCTCTCATGCGAAAACGACAACAGAACAAAGGTGTTGAGAGGACCCAATTACTCAGAAAGGCTGCCGAAGTAGTCTCCTCCATGGATAATAAACCCACCCCGTCACATGATATTGACAAAGATGTTTACTTACATGAGAGGTCCTGCCACATGGTCAAAGACCCCTGGTCCTACGATGTCACCAAAAACTCTCATGATCTTTCTATCAAACTCTCTAAGACGCGAGATGAAGATAAGAGATTGAGGTTATTGTGTGGAGTAAGTAACCAAGATGACTTGCAATGGAAGAGGAAAAGATACCAAAGACAACATGTGGGTCCTCTAACATAGAGAGATCCTCGATATGCAAAACGTCCTCCGCTAGGACAACATCTAAGAATCAAAAGACAAAGTTCTCTGTATCCACCGATACTTCAAGGATGCATAAATCATCTCAGGTGTAACGGATCTCTCCGGTAGCTGGAGGTCCGACGGTATATCTATGAAAGATCGAACCTTGCACTTTGACATCTTTACTCTCAACGCTACTAAGATCAATTGAGAGACGAGGTGATCAAAGACATTACAGACTTTGTCCGCTGGACTTACGATATGCGTATCATCAGCTAGAGATGGAAAAACACAACCTGGAGCAGCCAAGGCGGTGGCCAAGAGAGCTTTATAGTGAGCTAAGACAAAGAGGGGTCCACCACAAGAGTCTCCTTGACGAGTACTTGCAGCGGAGCCGATGACTATAACCCCCATGCTAATAATAAAGATGCGAGGAAGAACCATAGAACGATCGCACGAAGAGAACAAGACTTGTCAGAGATCCACCGCCATCCATGAGCTCTCTAAAGATGCAAGCGCGGGAAACGCTATTCAAAGCGTTTTCCACGTCCACTTGTTGGACAACCCAATCGAGATGGATGTCCAAGAGAGTCATAATGCCGAAGGACACATACTCACAACCTCCAGGCGTCGCAACTTCAAACTGATGAGGACAAATGTGATCTTGAAAAGTATCTCGAAGCAGAAGAACAATAGTACGACTAATAAGTCGTAGGATAATCTCGCCGATGGCTATCGATCCAATTCCTCCACCATCCTTCATCATGATCAAAAGTCTAGCTGTCCCCAGTACCTGAGCTATAGAATGAGGAATATGTCCTTGAGCTACTGTGGTTGCTACTTGAAATAGCTCCATGGAACCACTAGAGGGATTGTCTGTCTGAAAACAATCCTGTAGGTGTTCGTAAACCATCCTAGACAGATCTCGAGAAGATAGACGTAGAGCTGTACACAAGGTCTAGACAAACAAGGATCTATCGAGATATAATGGCTCCTCAAGCTGACAGTCTTGAACCTCAGGTGGTGGAGGATCACCCGGTGGGGGTGAAGAAAATGCAACAAAGCGATCGCCTTCTCAGTAGGACATGTCAATAACAAAGGATGCAATGCTCTAGCAACTCTACTATACTCTCCAGCCTGATCTAACATCCTACAACGTCGTATGCAGATGAAAGATGGAACATCACGTGTAGAGATAGACTCACTCCTATCTCGTACTGCACCTATTGATTCCACTTGTAAGGCCGTCCAATCACCTGCACAGAATTTCCGAAGATGGATCGTCATCTCTCGATGTCTCTCTCTGCCACCTCGAGTATAACGGAGACACCAGCGAGGAAGTAAGAGGAATAGTAACCACGACGTCTTGTCCTTGATGTTCCGTGCCAACGTGTCGAGAGATAGACGAATGCATGTCTCATCTCGTCATGAAGAGCACGAGGTAACTGATGGAACAAACGCGGACAAGGAAACTCAACTCGAACAATCTCAAAATAGTGTCAGAGTGGACTCTCAACCACTCCAGGAAGAAAGACTAACGGTATCATAATGACTGCACGTGTAGACCTCCGCTCTCGACTAACATGGACATGTCATGTGGTCCTATCATAGCTCTTGTGCATCTTTCTCACATGAGATTTTATTCCTTGCGAGATAAATAACTGATTGCACACTGGACATGATGTGTCTCAAATCAATCTCGATAACCTGAGAGAAAGAGTACCTAGAAAGAGGACAATATCCAACCAAACGGTACTCGTACTAAGAACATCTAAAAAAACTCACTAAAAAAAAATACTCGATATGTAAAGATAAAACACACTAAATGTAGCAAGAAGTCTCTCAAAAATCTCTCAAAAATCTTAAATAGAAGACTATGTCATTATAAAATCTCAAAAAATCCAAAAATATTTAATACTCACTCATTTCTTCACATAATGTACCAATTCTAAAACCAAAAGAAACATAAACAGAAAATGAAAATAAATATAAAAAAAAAACTTCAGTAACCCACCCCAACACACTCCACACCCTCTCAAACTACACTCCCTTCCCTCCCCTCTCCTCTCCCCTCCCGCATCCTCCTCCGCCCCCACTCTCCAAGTGACTATAACGAGGTTTCACTGCAGTGCATACACTCGATGGTAGAGAAGGACCAAAAAGGAGATATATGTTCACTTGCTACTTGAGCTGTTGTCACCTGAACTGTACCGTGGGCCGTCTCCGGATGAATTCAACTGAAAGCTTACCTTGTTATAAGACACAACACATCCGCTCCTGGGCCTCAGGAATAAGAAGAGCAGGAATAGCAGCTGATTCATAGTGCTCAAGCAGCAGGTCCGAGAGTGGAACTGCAAGTTGACTGTACTAGGAGCACTGTAGTGGGAGTGTGAGAGAGGATGGGCCAAGGGAGAGAGACGTAATTTCTCACGTAAAGCTCAGGACACTCAAGCTGAGAGCTGCTTCCTGGAACTGCAAAAGAGAGAGAGAGAGACTCTCAGCTTCCTGGAACTGCAAAAGAGAGAGAGAGAGAGAGAGAGAGAGAGAGAGAGAGAGAGAGAGTAGCTGTTATCATCAACCGCTTCTTGACTGCAGCTCGGGATATCGACTTCATCTGTTGGTGATACTGTAGAAAAGTACATATTTGTCGGGGACGAGGAGTTGAGAGGACGAGACGGAGATGGACAACCGCCAGAGCACTGGACCTCGCCCCTGCTTGTCACCTCGGAATTGCAGAAGAGGTCACTCAACTCAGATCAGAGGTGGCAACCGCAGGCAGCCGATCTTGCCTGCTCAATGGCAAATCCTTAGGACTTACTCGGAGTCCCTCCCTCCGAACCCTCCCTCCTTCCTTCCTCACCTGGAAACACGTAAGGGAGACAGACAGACACAAACAGTAGTTTTTGTACAATAATGTGGTGGCAAGGCAAAGATGACTTCATGACATAATCATCATCATCCTTCATCTCCTCCTCTCCCTTGGAGCATTCGGTAGATGTCATTACTCCATTCGCACCCAGCCTGTCCCCAGGTTGTGCTTGAGGCTTACACCTATACAACTTTGGACAACACCTTAGACCAATCTTTGGACCACATCCCCTGTTTTCTTGTGTCCTTCCTTCCCTCACAGATTTGTTCATCGCTTCATGGACCTGGTGGAACTGAGCTCAATCTTTAACATGATCTGTTTCTCGTAAGACGTAAGAAGATTATCGTTTGGCTCAGTCCGACTTTCCAAGTTGTTTTACCTAGCTGCTAACATCCCTTTACAGACTTACAGTATCATCACTCGGGGGACCTTCTCTCGGCACAGCTGCTTACTGTGCGAGGACTTAGCCGTCAGCATGTCTTTCATGAATCATGTATTCTTATAGTCTTGCGACTCTTGTCTTGGCTCAGGCACTTGACTTTGGGTCATGGAGGTCAAATGGATGTCAATGTAAGAGCTGACAATTGCTTCACTGTCTTCGATGTACTGAACCTCTTGAGCCTCTTGTCCGGTCTCGGCTGGTTTTGGAGCAAAGAGGTTTTGGACCATCTGTAGTTAAATGTTTCTACTCTCATTTCCTGCCCTTATCTTTTCGGCTGTTTCCAAGGGGGAAGAGTCTTCTCCCTTGGAATTTATGACTTCAGATGATAAATATTCTGTGACAGTTGTCTGTGCGAAGAATATCAGATTAGTATGTTTCATCTCGAGCATAAAACGTTCGTAAGAAGGGGCCGTCTTTGACTAAAAGGTTGTACAGTAAAAAACTAAAATTATATTACAGAAATGATGGGATTTGAGGACCTTTGGGTCAAGTTTGGCAGAGCAAATTTCCCCTCATTCCTCTTTAACTTCACAGTTTTTTTCAGATTGAATCTCAATCTGAAAGCCTTTCGTCAAAAGAAAAGAGCAGAAAAAGGAAAATTTGGCCAGTTGACTTGCTTGAGCAGTTCCATTTCATGTCGGACTAATTTACTATGTAGGGCATAATAAGCAGTGAGGAATGCCATCAAAAGGTCGACCAGAAAGAATAAACAACAAGTACTTGCCACGTAGAGAATGGACAGCCGTTCCTAAGCATGTGAGTGGCCAAATTAGAATAGATGAACAGTCATGATTCTCGTGTGAAAAGTCTAAGTCGAGCTGAAGGAAGCAGACGTTTTGGTGGTTCCGCCAGTAAATGTCGGGTAATCCGAGCTCACATAGCGGCGGGTCATCTGTTGAGGGCTACTTTTAGCGAAGCGGCAGCCTTGGAATAAACGCCAAGTTATGTACTGCGGAAATCATGCAGAAATAGAAGCACCAGGGCAGATTTCAACGTTCTCCTTCTACCGTTGACAGCCGACGCTACTACTAGCCACTACGTCGCTGCTATCACCTTTGAACTGCAAGTGCAATGTGCATACCTTGCTCGATATCTAGCTCGGATCTTCATTGACGGTTGCGATCGAATGCAGCTTTGGTCGCTGTCCGTTCGGAATCTTGAAGGTACACGCGCATCGGTCGGAACTATCCGACGATCTCCATCACTTTCGGATGAAACTGGATCCGAACGGGTGTGTCCAGATCCTAACCAGGTTAATTGTTCAATGCAAGTGGCTCCGGTCCTCATGGTAGCCTAGCTCGGCTCTGCTCTGTTGTACAGTACAGTACAGTAGATGACAGTTAGATCACGCGAAGCTGTGGTACCCCTGTGGCTGTGGCTTTTAGAAGGAATTCAATCAACAAAGCCGTTGGATTTAATCCAACAGTGGACAGATGAAGGTTGCAGTCTGCGGATCGCAGTAGGCTGTTACGAGGTTCCGGGAGCAGGTTGTGGACCCAGAGACGACCGTTATCAGACGGTGGAAAATTGGACCGGCAGTAAGGGTAATATGTACTCGTTAGTCCCGGTGACCGTAACCGTTAGGCACAAGGTGACCGGCGGCTAAGCAAGTGTCGTTAAGAAAAACGGTCAACTTAACGGGCGTTTCGTGCCTAAAAATAAAACGGGCGTTCGTGCCAACCGGTCTGCGGAGTGACGGTTCAGAGCCGTTCTCTCTCCATGCATGCACGTCCTTCCTTTTCCCTCCCGTCTCCAACGTTCTAACTTTGGCTCCGATCAAGGTTCCCCGTCAGATTCAGATCCTACGACTACACTTCCTCACTCCTTGACTTTCTTTCCCTCCAATCATGCAACCCTCTACAGTTGGACCCGACCGTTGTGGTGACAGATCTCTCTCTCCTCCATTATAGGACATCGTACCTAACCATTCACTTCCTGTCCACCTCTGGATCCAGGATCTAACGGCACAGAATTCACCCTTGCTTTTGTAGTACCAAACTCCAAACTGTTTCCTAAAGCTTTGCTTGAAAGGCAAGTTTTGGAGGGATCTCGCTAAAGTGGCGGTGAAGTTGGTGGAACATGTGGGTGGGCGAAGTGGAGCGGGACGTTTCTTAGTTCCGGCGCTCACTGAATGAAAGGGGACCGATTACAGCTATTCGCTGGACGGACCAACTCTCGACCGAGAAGACTCCTAATTCTCCTACCTCATCTCACTATTTCGATGTTTCTGAGCGGTTGCTTGACCCGAATCGTTCGTTCATTCCATCGTCCAGTCATCCAGTCACCTACCGGGGAACGGGAAAGAGTTGAAAGAGGTGACAATTCAGTAGCAGTAGCAGCCAGCCAAGCCAGCAAGCATCGTTACAGTAGCTGCTTCTGATCTGCCCCCAGGGCCGCTGTGCTGCAAGGCTTCAGTTGTAGCAGTACATGACCTCACAGTGCCCTACCCCGGAACGTCTGTTTGTCTTGACTCTCTCCCGAACAGCTCTTTGAGCAGTGAGCGCTCTCTCATTGTTTATATATACTTGGCACGGTAGGTCATTAGCTGCTCACATCGCAGTGCATCTTTGCTGGCGTTGCGGAGTAATAGAGTATATTTTCGTCACTGTGCTGAGTTTGAGTTTTTGGTTTTTCTTTAAGCTACGCTCTCGAGTTCGTCCATGCGAGCTTTTGTGTGTGTAGCTCGCGCTCACCTTCACAGCGTCTGCTGTCGACCACACACTCGAGCTGGGGAAGGAAGCATTTTCGTGATCGTGCTCTACCTGCACCTGAATAATCTGCACCTGTTGGCACTTGCGGCGGATTCGGACCTGGATGTGCATGCAGAGAGTTGAGTTTGAGGAGCGCAACACATTTTTCTAGTGTGGAGATCACGTGTGTGGGAATCGCTTGTGAGGAGTTGCTCTCCAGGGAGAGCAAGTAGGCACAAAACCGGGGGAACCTCGTGAGGAGGAGAGAAGGAAGGAGGTTGAGAGACACGGCGTACAGTTGACCCAGTGAGAAGAAGGAGAAGAAGAGACAGGTAATCGAGTAAAACAGGATCGGTAGAAGGAAGCACTAGGAGGTTGAGGTGAGGAGACGAGTGAAAAGGTTAACTTTCTTTAGAAGGAGGCCGTGATAGTTATACGAGGAAACAAGGAACGTGTCTGTGTGTGTGTGTGTGTACAACATAATTGATCGATCGGATTACTCTGATTACAACTTTTCAACAAGAATTGTTTCGACCATGTACGGGAAGAAGTTGAACAAGATGCGGTCGATCGTGCGCCACTGGAAGAAGTTCACGAACGGCCCTCAGCGGCGGTATACTTCGTTGGCGAGGGATCGAGAGATTTATGCAGAGAGGACGGACGGATGCTTCAGATGGGACGGCGGCCGCTGCAACAGCATCAGTTCCTCGTGCGATACGTCTGATTCCGATGACTGCAGCCCGAGAAGCGTGAGGCATTTGGCTCGATCTGCAGTCATGGATGAAGTTCCCGAAGGATTCTTGGCTCTGTATGTGGGAAGGGAGAGGAGGAAGTTCATCATCGGTGCTCATTACTTGGAGCACAACCTCTTCCGCGGACTGCTGGAGCGCTCGGCGGCTGAGTTCGGGTTTGACCAAAAGGGAGGAATAATCATCGCCTGCGAGATTGTCCTTTTCGAGCACCTGCTTTGGTTGATCAGCACTGACGATCCTTCCTCTCGACACCTACAAGTCGACGAGCTTCTGGATTTCTACGCGTACTGACCGATTTCTCCCAGCGAGATCAACATCACAAGCAACAACTTCATCCCCGGCCTTATTTCCCGTGTTTCCAACGCGACCAACCTCCGCGGAGTTCGATCTTGCGTAATGCTGTCCGAGGTTTACGTGTGGAGGTGGGTGCTTTCGGAAATTACGAAGATCCGTCCCAAGGAAGGAAGGAAAGAGGGAGGAGGAGAGAAGGGAGGAAGCGAAGAAGGACGGATGCTAGAGGTCTGTCCGCATCGACTGGTTTGAAGGACGGAGTTTGTTCGTTCGTTCGAGCCACAGAAACAGATCGACTTTCTTCTTTCCTCACGCTTTGCTGGCTGAACCCGACGGTCGAAACGCGGAGATTTGTTCGTCAAATCTGTCGAACATTCAGTAAATGTTTCACTGTTTCCGCTCGGTGATGTATTGTACATACACATGTAAATTTTTGGTCGTCTATGAGGGAGAAGCACGATCGAACGAAGTAAGTGTAAGTGGAGCTACTGCGCTGCTGTGGAAATGCAGCGGTCGTGCATGATTTTCAGGGCCGGATGGATGCCGTCCGAGGAATTACAAGAGAACGAATCCCAAACTTTAAAGGCAAGAGGAGAGGAGCCTTAAGGAATTATACGGCAGCATAATATCGAGCACATTCGAAGCGAGCTGTCAACCATCCATTGAGCCATTATCGAGCTAACCATTCTCTTCCTCACGTGCTAGCAGAGTAAAGTTTCATCTCGAGCATATCCGGAAGCGTAGACATTGTAGACTCTGAGTGGAAGAATGCTAGCCGCTACAGTTTCTGCTCTGACCTTCTTGAATCCAGTGAAGGTATAGCGACCTGCTTAGCTTGCTGTGCCGTAGCTTCACGAAGCCACTCGAAGCGATGTAGTTTAAGTTGTAGATCAGTTGTCTCTGGGAGAAGAAGATGGAGAAGAAGAAGGAAGGTGAAGGAGATGAGATCCATGTCCTTCTCATTTTGATGAACTCACGGTCGAGAGGATCGTCGGTCATTCAACCTGGATTCCACCGCAGCGCTGTAAGAATCACGGACTTGACCCCTTTAGACGTATTCCCGACTAGTTTATTTATTGTGAACGAAATGCTCGATCCCTGCTGTTGATCAACATTTCCGCTCCGAAGTTGAAATTTTCATCAACATCAAGAGGAGTCATCTTAACATCACCTAAGTTTCCAGTCACTAGTTCCAGATTCTCCACGTATGAAGACATGCAGATCTGCTGTCTGCCAGCCGTCGGAGAGATGTCGATCTTTTATTTCTGCATCGACATTTCCCGTCCTGTACTGCAGCGACGCTTTGGTGAAGAAGAAGCGTAAATCTGCGGTCTGTGAACAAGCAGAGTCTGATGTTCGGATGTCTTCGTGGATTCGACTCCGAACGGGGTGTGTATGGAGAATCTGTGGCGGTTCTGCTGCGAAATATAGCAGCGTCTTGCAGGCTCTGGTCGACCGGTTCGAATGGATCGATACTAGTGCAGATCTGTTTCGAAGTGCTGAGTTGGCCGGGACGATATGTCGCCCGCTTTCTGTATACGCCTGTGCTGGAACCGAATTAAACTTCACTCAAGTAACTTCAGATAAAGTAGTAGTCATTCATTGATTCATAATTCAACAACCGCCGCCTCATTTTTGGGTCATTTCAGCTGGGTGCGGACCGTAGGAGTCCTAGAAGATTAGAATGGTTTCTTAGATCGATTGATCCTCCGTTTCTCTAGATCGATTGAATCATTTGCTGGTGGGTAAATTCTCACCGATAATTCGACTGACTTTTGTGACAAGCATGTCTTCGTGTCGAAGCCGTGGTTTCTGTGGCATTGCTCTCGTGCTATCGGTTCTTTTCTTTTCTTCTCTTCTCCACTTCGGCTTCGAATGGCGAATTCTGTTAGAACAACTCAGAAACATAGCCCATACAGAAACACGTGAAAGAAGAAGGGCCGTGCAAATTGAAGCTCAAGAGGCGGAGTCAAGAAAAGACAAGAAATCGAAGGAAGAAAATGAATAAACGTTTACACGTTCTATCGTATAAAGCATGTTCACGAACATGAAAACACTGTACGTTGTTTCAAGTCTCGATTGTCCGCCGCCGCCGCCGTCGATTGTCTCGATTGTACATAAAACTCTTGACGTTGGAGAATGGAGGGAGTTGGCCTTCGAAGTGAAATCGGACCTGAAATAAACAACCGCTTGTCTGAGTTTAGCTCATCTACAGTTTGAAAACTTTCCTTATCGTTATCTCACCGAAACGGGGGGCTGATTAAGGACGCGGGGGAGGAGGAGGGCGGGGCTGACAAGGGCGTTTATCGAGGAGGAGGACTTTGTGGCAGGCGTTCTGTGCAGGCGAGTTTGCATGCGGTGGTCGTTGGGATTTCCTCAACAACCAACCCAAAGGAGAGCTTCGAGAACGATACGATGCAGGGCACTGAACGGGAAACGATGGCATTGTCTGAGCGGGCAGGCCGTCATCCTCCCTCCCTAGTCAAGAAGTAGTCCTCCTGAGTTTTGGAGGAAGGAGATGATGATGGTGCTCACTAGTGTAGTTTAGGACCCTTGATTGCGAAGTCTGTCGCAATCATAATCTTCTGAAAGTCCTACTCAAGTGCTCACTCACTCGGGATCCCGTCACGTCGATGACGAGGGTGATTGCTGACGATTCGACGGAGGAGTCAGCAGGAGAGAGTGGAGGGATGCAGCAGCAGAATATGTAAGACAGCAGAAGCTTGAGCTCAGTGAGCAGAAGCTTGAGCTCAGTCAACTTACCTTCCTTCCACTCGATTCTCGAAGTCTGCTGGAAAGTGTCCACCTGTTTTCGAGTTCACTGCGAGTTTTGAAGATACTCTCATCTATTTTATAAGATATGTGTATTCTTTTAGTGGGGGTGTTTCTCGAACATTATGCTCTTTGCGTGCGGGGTCTGTGAAACACTGAAACACCCAGACTCGAACCTAGAAGCTCACTCCAGTGAAACGAGGGGTATTTAACGGTTCCACCAACCCCGTGGGTTACGAAGATACCCTTAGTAATGCCGTTGAGATTTGCTTTCGATTCGCTTGCACGAAATAAGTAATGCGCTCTGCTCTGAAAGTTTCGAGTGCCTTTTCGGAACTTGTGTGTAAGGAATTAGGGTTACTTCATCATACAGCATCATCATGTAGGTTGTCCTACATCTTATCTTTGGTTTGCTTTCGACTTTTCTTCTTTAGAACAAAACCCAAACGGATACCAAACGGCTGGGAACTTCTTTAGAACTCGCTGGAGTCTTTTGGTTTGTGAGAGAACAGGTTCTTGAGATTCTACCTCCTCTAGAAAGAATTTTCCGCGATATTCTTCTTCCTTTAGACATTGAATGTCTACGCACCCGAAAGCGTGCTACCTGTTTGCCCCATATATGCTGCTGGAAACTGAAATCTGTTTCCAGCAAAAACTTAAAACTTCTAAACCTTCCGAGAGAAGGCAATGAAGAGACAAAGAGAAACAACCCTGAAATGTCTGCTGTCCGAGAATTCTTTGTTTCAGAACTGAAGAGATCCTTGTTTAGGAATTGAAGAAAAGCAACAACTCTAAGCCGGAGGTGAACAAGTGTGCCTAAGTTTGCAATCTGTGCAATCTGTGCCCTGTTTAGGAGGAGACAAGGACCCTAAGGCACCAATGACGCGCACGTAGTAAGATGGAATCTTGAAGATCTGAACCTAAGACCTGTCCTTCCTGAAGGAGAATGGTCATTGCTACGCTACCTTGTTTTGCTCGTAACATTTTTACCATAATCATTCATAACCGGGTTATCTGAGCCCTGCCCGTGTTACGTCCTGTCTTACTTTTGAGTCCTTCACTACTGACTAAGCGAGGAAAAATATCACCTAATAAAAGTATTCTATCCATTAATGACTAAGCGAGGAAAAGTATACATCGCGCAATAAAAATATCCTATAATGAAGAGGGTTTATGACACATGTAGCGTTTCACTGGTGCACATCCACTTGCTGTTAAGTGTTTCACACTGGAAACATTCATTCGTATCTTGCACGAAGTTATTCTGAACGATTTGTTTTGTCAACACCTCTCAGAAAAGATTTGCTTGTACAAATCCATAATCATCCAGTTTGCTTGAGTTACATCGGTGAGCTTAGGAGATGTAACATGTGGACATGGAGTGATTGATCACCAACTCACTTCTTCCATTAAGGAGAAACAGTGAAACACTTCTTTGTATATTAAAGTGTACATAATCTATATATATTATTTAAGTCCTTTCTGATAACAGAAAACGCAACTATATGTATAAGGCCGTGGGGAGAGAATATTCATTGCTGAAGCTCATTTTTGGGTCGGTTTGTCTTCTGTCATTCATTTACAGCAACGATGTTAAATAAACTTCACACTCACTCATGTGAATTCGTAAAGGTTTCATTTATCGCTTTTCGATCTGAAGAAAATAAAGTGAAGAAAAGAAAATAACGATTTTGAGTTAATTACGTAAACTTATTCTAGAAACACTAACCTTGGGAAGTCTAATTTAGGCCCCAATTTGCGCAAGCATTTTTTGATAAAACTCTGGGACTAACCTCTTAGAGGCAATATCTGAGACGGTAGCAGAACTGTCTGTTCATAAAGCTCAGAAACCGGTCTGCTCTGTATTAGAGTTTTCTTTGAATATAAGTGTTAATTAAGATAAGTCGAGATTTCTTCTAGACAAGTCAGTCCTTATACCAAATATACGTCAAAAGCTCGTGGCAAACGTAGACAGGTAAAAGACAAGCGCCTTAAGGGAGAAAATCGAAAAATGGATTGGTTCTGTGGTGGGATGAATTTCGGGAGCTTTTCCGGAGGGTTCTGATAGTTTGTTTGACGGACTCTTGTACTGCCTCTGCTTGTCGTTATATTTTTAGATATATATTATATATGAAGTTAGTATTTAAATTTTAATTTCTGTGAAAAATGATAGATGAACGCAGAGCCACAACCATATATAACCCACAGGCAAAGCACAGCAGAATGCACTTCCCAAAGTACACGATCTGGCTCTGGGTATCAAAGAAGTATTATTTTACTACCCAAAGTTAAGAAATAAATTAATGAGCATGTCACCCTCTCTATCTAAAGATGGAGAGATGAAATATGCATCCCTCCAAGACAAATCACTTTATTTTCCTTTCTTTTTAAAAAGAAAAGAAAAGAAAAAGAAGAACGCCTGTCAAACTTTATTAACAGTGAAATGAGAAAATTACAAGGAGGCTAACGCCGACGACCACAACTAAAAAGCCACCCGGCAAGCTGTCGTGAACACACACGAGGCCTAAATAAAGCGTCCATGAGACTTGTCGGTGCCAATGAGGAGCAGTAGGGGAAGAGGAGTAGACAAAACGTGCCATGGAAAAGTAACTAGCTACCAGCTGAAACCAGACTGAGAGCGATATGGAACCAACTTGAAACTGCGAGTAACGTATCATGTCGAGGACCGGGAGAGCTTCTTGTAGCGTTCTCCTTTCCTAAAGCTAAAGAAGCCTTCAGAAAAGCGTCTGAAACTCTACGATCCACACACACAGAGCACGAGACTATTTGTGGATCCGAGCGAAAGCTAAACATCATCTTTCTTGATCATGTAACTATTCTCTATGAATGATACTGTCACTTTGGACTCGTTAAACTACGTGCATGGATATAAAGGGAGAATAAAATTCTTTTTTTTTTTTCTGCAGCTATGTACTTTGCACCAACCAAATCTAGAATATTCTCACCTTCAAGTCCATTAGTTCTCCGTAAAGCAATTTGGAAAACAAACTTCACTCTCCCCGTGTATTCTTTGGGTCCTTAAATACCGTTATACTCACATGTTCCTTGTGTATGCTTAGGCGCCTCTGGTGTGTTTACACCCCACGGGTGTGTCCTTACACCTCACGGGCGTGATTATAAATTATAACGGTAAGAAAGATAAATTCTTTCAATAATGTTTTATGCTGGAGAAGCGCGTGCCCAATCGTGAGTTAAGGACTGTTCTGAACTCCCGTCGGCTCCCGTCTCGTGGAAAGCCGTTACAGCCCATAACCCACTCTTGGCAGGCGTTCCTGCTACACGTCATTATTTCTAATTCGTATGAAATAATATAATGCAAAATATAACAATCTTTGTAAATTTTGATCTCAATTTTCACTTGTCAGATCTCGTTATCGGATGGAAAGGTGGTTAACAAATAGCTACGCTTGCAGTGGAACTGCGAGGTTATGCATTAACGATTTATCGAATTATACCATTCTTTTCTTTTTTGAGTTCTCGCAAAGATTCCATCTAATTATTCTCGTTAAACTTTTTTATTTTTTTTTCACAACGACTCCATCCGTTCTTTTCGCTACACGAGAAAAATTCCACTCTCCCTTTTTGGCTTTCACAAAAAGAATAGCTATGCGTTACAAAAACAATAGTAGGTTGTTCCGTACTCAGTGACTGTTCATCCATAAAAGAAAAATTCCGGAGAGGCTTGGAGCTTTTATACCCGTACTTGTGTTTTAAAAGAATAAACGAATTGATAAATGATAAATGGTGTTACCTGTCCTTTGGGGTCTTCGACGACCATGAGACTTTCCATGTGAATCCGTCACAACGGGACTCAGATTAGAAGTTTCATTAACAGTTTGCAGCAGCATGCATCTCCAATCGTGCCCATAAGAGATTGAACCCACGATCTTTCTCTTAGAGGACTGTAAACTAAATCACTTGAGACATCGATCTTCTGTGTCTCAGTTTACATGCTCAACCACCTTTGGGGAACTTTTTTAAATAATTAAAATTTATATATAAATAAATGTTAGATGATTACTGGAGCTACAGTTCTGAGACGTTACTAACATAACCCATCAATAAAACACGGACCGAATCACTTCTGAGACTACAAATGCGACAACCTGTTAACGAAAAAATACATTTACTTATTTATTTATCTAACTCTTCTTAACAAAAAGATTAAATAATAAATTAAACTTGCTGTAAACTTCCAGTGGAAAAGGTGAATAAGCAATAAGCTTTCGCGAAAATCGGTTTGCTTGTGACAGGGCTTCGGGAAAAGAGTCTTTCACAGAACCACTAACATGTAAACTTCTTACTGACCTAACCTTGGTTAAGAGTTGCTGTTCAAGCATAAAGAAGTACTTTGATCAGTCAAAGCAGGTCTTCTTTTTCCGCAGCGTGCCGATCAAGCAAAACTTTACGTTATTATTCCCCCTGCTCGTCCTGGCACAAGCAGTTCCACGAACTGATTAATTGCTCACGTCTTCGGTTCCCATTTCTACTGTAGTTTCGACGTTGTCAGTTCTGGAGACCACATGGACGTGAGAAGACTTTACGACGTTCGTGTGAATAACGTACACGAAAGAGGCCACTCTTGCAATTCAGTATTAATAATTCTCGCCATTTATTCGCTTCATTTGCTCGACGTTTCCTCTCACTTGTATTCCTCCATTATGAGCTATTCCAGCAATCGCTCGGTGGCGGATGTTTTGGATGCAACTCTGCTTTCGACTTCCTGCTCCTCGATTTCGCTCCGATGGAAACTACTTGGAAATATGCTTCAAGGTCTTTTCCTCCTACGAGTTCCGTGGATAGTTTGATGGTGTGCGTGGGCCTTGATCTGGATCATGCACCCACTCACTTTTCGAAGGACGCTATAGATGTCCATCTCACGGTGATCTTTAGTCCGATTCTATGGTGGATGATGAGCTGACGGGGGTCGAAAAGCTGGGAAAGCTGTCGTGGGCCAGAACTGAACAGAATGCATTATGCTTTCAGAAAGCAACTTCATGTGTAACAAAGAGACTCCGAACGTCGATGAAGAGGTAGATGCCCAAGCTACATCCTCGAGAAAAAGTGCCAAAAGCCGGAAAATTCCCCTTCCAGATGCCGTGTATTAAGGCGGGGGAGAGTTCGAACGAGATCCTTCCGTCTTTTCTCATGCATCCGGGACCAATAACGAACTTAGAACACAACGTAAAGATCAACTTTGAAGGCAGAAGAAACTCACTCAAGCTCTCCAGTTGACCCACCGAACCACCCAAGAAACTCATGTGCTACAGTGATAAAGAAGACCTCGAAAATACAGTCGAGATTGCTTTCGTCGTAGCGGATGACTGTCTGAAAAGAAACATGCAACGATAGATCTCGTTCCACATCGATGAAGAGAAAAGGCGAATCTCGCGTCAATCAAACAGGTGGAGCCTCCTCAGACTCGGTGTCCTCCGATTCTGGAGTACCTCAAACAGACAAAGTGCTTCATGTAGATGCTTTACAGGTCTGACTCTATCTATCTATGACCGTGCCTACAGAAGCTCCTATGTATCCAGAGTGATTGAGTGCTTGATTGCTTCAGTTAGTGCTTGCTTTTCCTTTTGATTTACAACCGAGAGGCCAGTCAGCGACCTTCCAATGGTGTTTGAACCACGCATACTTTCCACATTTGCTGGTTTCTACTACTTGCTGATCACTCTTTCACAGATTGTTGGAGAAGGAGGAGATTCGATGGTTAGTAAATCCTTGACATGTTCTGAATCAGCTGAATGCCTTGATATGTACTGAGTCTGCCGCTGAGAAACCCTGGTTTTCGAGTTCGGTTCACCTTACCGAAACAATCTCAAGGGGGCATTTCCTGGCACAAGACCGACACCAACCAATGCCGAAAGAAACACACATAGAGCAAAAGAGGAAATCAAAAGCATTGATCTCACTTGCTCTCAGTGTTACTCTTTCTTCCGTCATAGCAGCCATCAAACATCCTTCAAGTGCTTGTTCGGCGACCTGAACTCATGAGCAGTTTGGGTTCAGTGACGGGCCAGAAACGCACGCTAGCCTGCCGATGAGATTGATGATCATGAATACTCACTTATGATTCAACGGCAGAATGAACGCTTGCTTGTCGAGCGAAGGAAGGAAGGACGGACGAAAGAACTAACAGTTTCCACTCAACGCTTCCACTACAGCATCCTTCAAGTGGCTGTTGGTGGAGCAAACCCGGTGCGACCAAATGTCGAAAGGCTTACCGGAAGGGTCGAAAACGTGTCCCCCTGCCTCTTGCACAATCAAAATTCCAGCAGCTACATCCCAAGGACCTCCGAAGCCGATCTCATAGAAAACATCCAGCCTTCCGCAAGCAACTCCGCACAAGCCCATGGCACAAGATCCCGACATTCGTAGTGACCGAACCCTAAACATCAACGCATTCAACCTTTTCGTGGCAGCATCGATCGTCGAGACATCCCGCGCTGTTCCCATCTCCGTTGCCAGAAGCGCATGCCCTAATAGCTGCTGCTCCGAAGGCTCGATAGGCCGGCCGTTCATGAACGCTCCACCTCCTTTCGTGGCAGAGAACACCTCGTCCAGGATAGGGTTATAGACAACACCCGCGACGGGGACTTTCTCGACCATAAGACCGATCGAAACGCAGACGAAAGGAAAGCAGTGCACGAAGTTGGTGGTGCCGTCGAGAGGATCAACGACCCATGTGGGTTCATCGGTGATTTCGACAGACTTCGAATTCCCATCACCCAAAGAAGAAGCCTGCTCCTCGCCCAGAAACTTGTACGAAGGGAATGCCTCCGACAGATGATCGAAGATGATCCTCTCACAAGCTCGGTCCGTCTCCGTTACCAGATCCGCCTTCCCGTTCTTATACTCGACTCTTTTATCCTGATAAAACATATCCTGAATCAACTTTCCTGCTTTCAAAGCCGCTTCTCTAGCGACCTCGACGCACTTGTCCAACATCTGGGTGTCGAACTCCATCGTGTCAGTCCCCTTCGTCAATCAGTCTCTCTCTCCGCACTAGACTTGATCGATCTGGGGAGGGAGGGAGGCAGTCAGCCAAGCGAACCCTACCGTATCAATCGACACGAGAGGGCGAAATGTTAATCTTCTCGGGGAGGGAGCCAAAAAAGCCTCAAGAATTGGAGATACAGGATTCGAGTTCACAGAATAGGGAAGGCCCCAATAAAGTTATAGATATTACGGGTACATGAAACTAAGTGCGGAAAATACACACCCAGAATTAGTTCGAGCAGCGAAGAGCTGATCCGAGATTCTGATGGGTCGATCGTCATACCTCCCTGCCTGTATGTCTTCTTTCCTGCATGGATGCATGGCCATACTCAGCAAGCTGTTCTGTCTCTCGCCACGTTGAAATGTCCAAATAAATAAGCCAAAAGTCGTCAGATAATCCACCTACTTCTGACTGTTGCCTTATAGGTAGATGAAAATTCGAGTTCTATGCGTCGCCAGAAATGACGGCTCAGCACGACAACTCTGTCCATAGCGGAGAAGCTCCGGTAAACTCTCGGCATTACTTCAGGCTGGCCCACGAACAGAAGCCACAACTTCTGCTATGTCACGAGAAACCTCAACGAGTCGCGCCGTCGCGGCGAGGTGCAGAGTCCCATTCTGTTGTTTCAGCTTCATGAGTCGATTTCTCCCTCCTCTCTCTATCCCATTTCGAGCTCTTTATTCTCTGTGGAACAGGACCACGTGCCGGATGATCGAAGGCTACCCATTCGGCCCGAGAGACAACCACCGACATCCCGACCATTG
The DNA here is from genome assembly GCA_036924285.1 of Asterella californica. Classification (NCBI taxonomy): domain Eukaryota; kingdom Viridiplantae; phylum Streptophyta; class Marchantiopsida; order Marchantiales; family Aytoniaceae; genus Asterella; species Asterella californica. The sequence continues at coordinate 23,255,105 of JAYKYS010000006.1, read as the reverse complement.
TTGGATGCAAGAAGAGTAAAGAATAGTCGTCCGAGCCTCGCCCTCTTATTCGAAAGCCCAGAAGAGATGAATGATAATGGTTGTGTATGGTAATTCGTGTATGACTCTGATCTGTTTTGAGAATGGTGAATCACATCAAGATCCGGAGTAAGAAAGATGAGTAGTTTCGTACCAGAGTTGATACGAACCGCCCTCATTTTTCACACCGACTACTTTTAGCAGAATCTATCAGGCCCTCAAGTACTTGTATCTCATGCGTCCGACGCTACTCATCTGGCACAGTTGATGGCGACGGTAGCCCACGAAGTCACTGAAGTGGAAATGTCGAACATCCTCAAGCTTGGTACTGGTCAGCACAAGAGTTGAGAGAGGAAAGGCATGTTGATGTGTTACCCCGTGTGTGTGTCAGCTTAAGACTTATCCACTTTGTTGATGTTTCCTTTGCTGTTATATTTCGATCGGGCTATGGCTATTTCTGGCTTTGAGTGATGTTCTCTTCATCTGCAGTCATCGTTCTCAATTCTAAGGAAGGAACCAACACAACGAACGAACATGGCAAGGTCTGTTTCACCCAGTCTCCCTCGCTTCGGTTCGTGGCAATCTAATTTTTTTTATACTACAAAATTTCCCCATCAGATCTGGCCACTCAGTTAACGGCAGCATCTTCCGAGCTATGGTTCCGAGCAGGCTCGTTCGTCTTTCGCTTGCAGATTGCTCTGGTTTGTTCTGTCAGAGTGCTAAGCTGTAAGAGGACATCGAACTGGGTATGAAGTAAGTCGAAAGGGACCGACAAGTGAATCCATTGTTTTAGGAGTGAACGATTTGAGCCATTAATCTGCAGGGTGACTGTCCCTCATCAGCACCTAGAAGAGTTTATTCACGGTAGAGAGCACATGCGCTTTCGGACGAATCTCATAACAAGAGCGTGCGTGGACTCTCGGACTCTAAGAAAAGGTTAAATCATACGAAGCAGTCGCAGTGGAGTGTCGGAGTCAGCAAGCAATAGTACCGTATATCACCAAACCGACTTCGATTGTGGAAGTTTCTGTTACTCTGTATCTTCTTTAGCTGCGGAGTTCGATGACTGTCGACACAGCTGCTATCATAAGGCCTTGTGCCTGGGCTCAGGTAGTATGAGTAAGGCCTGAAGAAAAACTGTAGCAGTCTGGGATTTCACATCTAACAAATCATGATTTACTCGGTTACCGTATGCCACCACTCTCACAAAGAAGCGCATCGGTGGAACCGAATGCATCTGCATGGGACCGTTGGTCGAGTATCTTTGTCCAGTTGCACTGAAACCATTTTTCCTTTCTTTAGGAGGAGATATACGCACAAAGCGCATGTCTCCTCCTACAGAAGTGGACAGACCAGGCGGCCGGCCGGAATGAATTCATTCTCATATCGGACCGACACAACGAACTTTGGCTATGTGATATAGCCTGTGTCATGCTTCCGCACTGCACGGTCTGGAAAATGAGACCGTGATACGATGTTACGAACTTTGGATAACGTCTTGAGAACATCTGGATTCTGGCTGTTCCTTCTGTGAAACAAACGTTTGCTAACTTTCTCTTCATTGTGGAGGCTTTCCAGGTCCTATTTTCAGTTCGGGGGTTGTAAACATACCCGTTCAAATATGTGGGTTTCTGTATCGTTGATTATGCTTTCAACTCTCTCTACCACCCAACGCTGAGATCAGGTGCACAACGGTGCATAAACCTCTTTTCTGCCGGTTTTCCCTTGTACTTTCGTGGTTTATATTTGACGAACTGTCCATCCACTGACCACTGTCTAGGTTCGGAGAACGGATAACACTACAGTTTAGATATGGTTTAGGTCGGAGATTGATATACTACCGTTTAGGCACGGTTTAGTATCGAACATTTTATATGTCTTCGTTTTGATTCGGTTTAAGTTAGGTAGACAGATACATCATATTAAGGTTCGGTTTCGGTTGGAGAAATTAATATGTCACTAGTATGGTTCGTTAGGGTTGAGAAATAATTGATAAATCGCACTCACAAGTTCGGTAGAGGAATAAGAGCATTCTTCCTTCCTTCTTCTTTGCGAATGAAGTTAAAGCTATTGCTCGAACAGTATAAGATACATAAATACTCAAAAAGGTATGCATGGTACATCGACATGAAGCACCTCTTCAGGAGTATTTCAACAATAGACAAGTTTATTTCCCTAAGAGACAAGTTTCTCCGGTGCTTTAGCTTTTGGTACTAGACATGGAGCATCAGCACCATGTCTTCAGTAGTACTTCAACATTACTCTAATAAACGAGGTTTTGCACTGGTTAGGGTTTTTGTACTTCGATATGAATCATTAGCACCTCTTGAGGAGTACTTCAATAGTATCTTAAGAGACTAGCTTCTGCTGTGGTTGAGCACTTCGACATGAAACATTAGCACCTCTTCAACAATACCCTAAGAGAAGAGTTTTTGAGGAATTCAAGTACGAGCTTGTAGCGTGCTGAGATGTAGCATGGAATTCAAACAGAACTTTTGAGAAGGTAAATTTTAGAAAGTACTTCATCATGGAATTCTTATAAATTTTCTTATAGCAGCGAATGACTCATCGCTAGAAGACAAATCTATTCCTCGTCATAAGTAAATATTACTATTATAATCCACCATTAAAGTAATAAACTCCATAACTATACTAAATATTTCCTCACACTGAAACTAACGTGAAATGCCGGTAGCTTGGTGAGCAAACCTTATATTTTAAGGTTGAGTCCCTCAACGTCACATCTGCAGTTACACGAGGAGGTATCTTGTCCTCTAACGATTACTTGCTTGCTACTAGAGCTAGAGGACAAAATCTTTCAGCCGGAGTAGTTGTTTTCTCCTCTATTGGAGGAAATCTTAAATTTTTCTGGAAAGATTTTCGATATCAAGCAGGTTTTTGTGGATGTTTATTCATCAATTTTCACTCATTTTGCTGATTTTTTTTTGTATTAGAAAATGTACTGCTCAGAGTAATTATTCCTGTTATTGTATTGAATTTACGTGAAGGTTATCCAAGAAAACGCAAGGTTCTTAGTTGTGGAGATATCGTGTGCTGAACAAAGACAAGAAAGAGAAAAACAACAACGAGAACAAGTTTTGCAAGATATACTAACCCTCACTTTATATACACTCTCATTTTTTTGTCTATGTACACCTCAGTGGTCTATAATCTGCACCCAACATCCTAAAACAAGTCTCTGAATCTCGACCTAGACCCAAAACTATCGAAGCGTAGCTCAAATAAAAAAAAACATCTCTTTGCTAACAAAAAGCTTTGCACCAATATCACACGATTCGAACTTTGATCCAAACAACATTCATGTACAAGCCCTTAGCTAAAACTAGCTACCACAGACCACACATAACAAACTCGAACTCTAACGAGTCCAAAAGAACGAAACCGCAGCGAATGTATTGTTGTGTTGTGCGTGGTGAGTGAAATTAAGCTGCAAGGGCATAATTTATGTCAATTTTTTGCTTCTTGTGATCAAATTTTTCATTGTTCTTCGTGAGGAAAACTCCAAAGTGTTTGTTTGGGACGTTGTTGGGATCAAGATAGCCATATCTATCTACAAGAGAAGATGGATCTCAGACTAGACGATCTGTTTTGGGGATGTATTTGGTTTTAAGTCGCAAGGATGAGGTTTTGGAGGTTCGACCACTTGCAACCAAAAATCAGAGATACCTCTACTATCGGAAGTCAGATGAAGATTCTTGGAGCCAACAAAGTTAGAAAGGAAGACCCTATCGACATATGAAGATCGTTTGACAAAAGAAGAAAGTTCTCAAATAGATATTTTCTTCTCTTATGCATAGATAAGGACCTCTTGATAGACACCAAGAACGAAGAGCTTGGCTCACAAATCGTGAAAAACAACCCAACCTCAGGTTGCAGAGGACGAAAATCAAACGTATCATCTCCATGCGAGCCAATTTTCCTCACATCTTCCAAATAGCTCGATGGAACTTTGTATCGTTTTCAATTTCTTGAAGAACTTGATGTTCTGATCTTGATCAATCTAAGGACAACAAGTTTGGACTCTAAAACTGTCCGGTCCGAACAATACAACTCTCTTTCGTAAGTCACTGAATTACTCAAATTTTTCCTTTCGACGTCTCAGTTCTTCCCAAAACACACACATCGGTCTATCTCTTCACGAAGCGTATTAACCAACGCGTATGCATTGGATCTCTTAATCCTCTAAAACGTCTATCAACAAGTCGTAGATACAAGCTAGTCTTTTAAGCTACTCCTTACGTCGGTTGAGATACATGAGTTTCCACAGATAATGATTTCCATAGCCCCTTTGCAGGTTTCCACAGCCCCTTTGCACCCTTAGTATAATGTCGAAAACCACAAATACCCAGTCAACATCGATAAACTAGCGTTAGCTTGATTTTTTCATCTTTCGAATCTCATAGCTTTGCCATTAAGTGTCAAAAAGAGGTAAATGAAATGTCCATGGAAAGCTAACAACAAGCTCTATCACTTGATGCAATGGAAGTAGAGATCGAAAGTTGAGTACAGAGTCCATTTTTAATCCTATGAGCGTCTTTGGAACGATAATCATATCATCGAACTTTGATTTTCAAGTAGGATTCGGTACACGACACAACGTCCATCCCTTCTAAACATATCCATCCTCCGGTATGCACTAGAGATATTATCCAAATATTTGGACTGGCACTCGTACACTTTCATCATCCTCCCTTCCATGCTCATCAACTTCATCTTCAAGCTCTGCTGCATAATCCTCATCCTCGGATTGAAACTCTGTCAAGATATCTGCTAGATCGACCTCTTCATCTCTATTTTTGGAAATCTTAACATGTTTACTTGTGTTGCAACCTTCAGTCTCAAGATCAGGCGTAGACACGAACAACATAATCCTATTGGACTTGCGTTGGGTTGTGAACGTTCGTCGAGAAGTCGAGAACAGATGAACCCTAAATGGTTCATCGGACCTTGGAACATTGGGCTAGGACATAAAGGTCTACCCCAAGACGACTCCAGACGAACACTGACCTAAGGGGGCAAGTCTTGAAACAGACCGAAACATAAGTCCGAGACATAGGTCTGAGACGTGAGTCCGGTGTAGATGGACTGTCACATCACAAGTATCTCATTATTTGTGTGTTTGCTTATATAAATTGTATTAGGTATGACTATCTTATAAGTTACTCTAGTTCGAAGATCCAACTCTAGAGTGATCAAAACTAGTTATAACTAGCTGAGATAGATATGACTAAGTTGAGGAAACTATTAGAGGTTTCACTACGACACTATGTAACAAGTGCGGAGCTCTAAATATACTTCTCAAAAGTATGTACTTTGTTGAACATCGCTGATTGGATGCATGGTGGAAAGTCATGCACAAATATCTAAAGATGCTCCTCAAAAGACGTATTAGTTTGTTGTCGTCTTCCTACTAGCTAGTATGAAAAGTTAACACTTTAGAAAAGCTAAAGTACGAAAATCTCTTATTTTAGTAAAGTAGAACAAGTAATGTGTGTGCTATTCTTAAAGTCTTAGTAGTCTTAGAAGTTTTACTAGTTTGGATCATGTACTTATTATGAGATAACGTAACTTAGTGAAAGTTATCACGGTAAGAAGTTGTAGAGTATATAAGGAGGAGTTGAGAGGGTGGAAGACACTCTCATTTTCCTGTCTATAAGTAAAGTGAGCATTGGAGATCTTGGGAGTCCTTGAGTATTATGCGCTGCAATGTTGAGAGCGGGATTAGAATTTATTTGCAGGAACGCTATTAGAGAGACCGATGTGATCAAAGTGGTCAGAGAGTTGTGTGAAGTGAGCATGGGTGTAACTAAATCTTTGTAATTATGATGCTCTAGTAATCCCTTGAAGACTGATATAATTTTTACAATTATCGAGAGGACAGGCCGGCTTACATTTTGGTTCCGTTGCAGAGACCTCGATACAAAGATTCGTATTTAGTCTTTAGTACAGTTCATGTCCGTTTTTGAACATGAGTTCAAAATCTTTGTACATACACTATGTTATAGTGGGTAAGATAAGCTTTCCAACAAGCTTTATATATCCGAGAGATCAATTGTACAGAGAGATTTATGTCTTTCGGAAGTTGAGAGATTTTTCAATACCAAATAGTAAGCTCTCGAGAAAGAGTTTACCGTCGTTCTCATATTTTCAGTTTTCAGAGTTAGAACTTGAAATCTTCTTGGAGGACTCAAGTCTAGCTTGGAGATGGCTCTCTTTCGGATGCTAAAGCTACTTGAGACATGTACCAAACTTTTGAAGCTAGCGGAGCGGATTGGAGACGACGAAGTCCAGCAACATAAACCTTTTGAACCACGCAACATGGACAAGGTTCAGAAGAAGAACAAGGGCTTCAACGACAATGAGATGGAGTGAGAAGGATCAAAAGGATTCTTCTGTCCTGACAGCAAAATGACAGCAAACTAGGTCGAAATCTAAAGGGTAAACACCTCAGAAGGGCAATGGTGTTAAGTTTACTTGCTACAATTGTGGCGAGGCGGGTCATATTGCTAAGGGGTGCATGAAACATAAAGTTAGTAACTGTAGCATGAATGCGTATGTTACAAAGGACTTGTTGGAAGACCACATGACTGTGACCTTGAGAACCACGAAGAAGACTCCAAGATTGATGTTTTTACAAGCCAAAGTTGCTAACCGTGATGTAACTTTTCTTGCGGACTCAAGAGCGACCAACTCCTTCATAAGTCTGAAGTTGGTGAAGAAGTTGGACTTGTCCACCTCCAAGGTAGACAAGCCTATTCAGGTGTGCTTTACCGAGGGTAAGACGTACCAAATTTCTGAAGTGCCCTTGGACGTACGATTTGCGTGTGGGAAGTTGGAGTTCATAGAGAACTTCACGGTATGCGAGATGGACGACATCCATGCGATTTTGGGAAACACTTTCTTGGACAGGTTTGAAGTGGAACTTAAGAGAAAACCTTTGAGGTTGAACGTCAAAGTTAAAAGACGAAAGCTAGGAGTGAGGTTGATCCGAAAGACGCAGAAAAATAACGACTTTACGGTGAATTTGATCAAAGGTAAATAGATGGACTTTAACGACGGAGTCATGTGTTTGATGCGGATTGCAGATTTGATGACGGGTGACGGACAAGAGAAAACATCAAGAGACACGACTAAACTTCCGGAGGTGCTTCGTGAAGTGATTAAGGAGTTTGAGGATGTCTTGATGGATGAGTTACTTGCTGAATTATCTCCAAGACGAGTGGTGGATTACAAGATCGAGGTCTTGTCAGGGTCAGAATCACCTTCCAAAGCCCCTTACCGACTCGATCAGGTGAAACTCTTTGAGTTGAAAAGACAACTCGATTAGCTATTAGCGCAGGAATATATTTGGACTAGCAAGTCACCTTACGGAACCCCAGTTCTTTTTGCCAAGAAGAAGGATGAGAAGTTACGACTTTGCATAGATTACCGTGCGCTCAATAAGGTAACGGTGAAGAATAATGATCTCTTGCCAAGGATATATGACTTGTTTGATAGGTTAGTGTGCTCAAAGTACTTCAGCAAGATAGACTTGAAGTCAAGATATTACCAGATCTGGATAGTTGATCCAGAAGACCGCTTTGTCGAACCAGATACAGATCATTTGAATTTGTGATGATTGTCATTTGATGCAACGCCCCTTCGACATTCATCATATTGATGAACACAATTTTTTGCGAGGAGATGGATGAGTTTGTCACTGTTTACATCGACAACATCTTGATCTACTCCAAAACCTTGGAGTCGCATGCGGAGCAGCTAAGGGTGGTGTTGACGAAGCTGCGGGAGCATAAGCAGTTTACCAACGTTGACAAGAGTGAGTTTGATTTGGAACGCATTAACTTCTTGATACATGTCATTAGTGCAGAAAGAGTTGGTCCTTAAATCACGTCCAAATCAAGTAACAATCACGTCCACAAAAGGTGGACGTGATTGTTACTTGGGAGCCCCCGACTATAGTGAAGAGGATGCGGCGATTCTTAGGATTGACGCAATTTTACCGCAAGTATGTGCAGAGATTTTCAAAGATCGTGAAGCCGTTGACGGGCTGGACGAGAAAAGATGCACATGTAAGTTGGATCAAGGAGGTGGATGATGCGTTTCAGACAATCAAATCCATTTTGTCAAAAGAGTCAGTTTTGAAGCTGCCGGAGTTTGACAAACCATTCGAGGTGCACACAGATGCGAATGACTATGCGAATTGATGGAGTGTTGGTGCAAGATGGAAAACTTATAGCGTACGAAAGTAAGAAGTTATCTGGGACGGAGAGTCGATGACTGACTCACGAGAAGGAATTGTTTGCGGTGGTTCATTGCTTGAGAAAATGACGGCATTACTTGGGACTTCACAAAACCCAAGTGTATACTGATAATATTTCACTCAAGTACTTTGAGACACAAGATCAGGTGACGCCAAAGCAACTACGGTGGCATGATACCTTGGCGCTCATGAATGTGAAAGTAATCCACAAAGCGAGAAATGACAATGTCGTCGCAAAGAAGAATATCTTCAATCATCAACACAGATTTTGCGAGCTATGTATCCTAAGGAGTAAGGCTTGGAGAGACGAATACGTCAAGGTTACATGGACGATGACTAAGCGAAGGAGTACTTGGAACGGCTCAAGCGAGGAGTGAAGTTGCAGAACATGCAGCTAAGACGTGGACTACTTATGTTTAAGCAAAGTTGGATTTATGAAGGACAAGGAAAAATTAGGACTAAGTTGCTCAAAGAATGTCATGATGCGCTCTTATCAGACCATAAAGGAGAAAATTCCACTTTAGCAGTGATAGCTAAAAAACATTATTGGTCCCACATGAAAGACGATGTTGCCCACTTTATGAAAACGTAACATGTCAGACGAATCGTGTTTCTTACGAGAAGAAAACATGGGTTGCTTCATCCTTTGCCGATTCCAGTCAGACCTTGGTAAAGCATTAGCATGGACTTCATTGTATCCCTCCTTGACTCAAATGGATACAACGTTATCTTTGTGATAATTGACCGGTTTAGCAAACTAACGAAGTGTGTCTCGACCTTGGATACCGCAACAGCATTCACGACTTCTTGGTTGTTCTTAGATACTTGGTGACGTTTACATGGATTACCCCGGAGTATTATTTCAGATCGAGACTCCAAGTTCACAAGTGTCTTTTGAAAACAATCATTCCAAAACATTAGTTAAAATTTAGTACCACCTTTCATCTCGAAACAGATGGCAAACGGAACGAGTTAACTCGGTTCTGAATCAATACTTGAGAAATTATGTGAGCGTGGACCAAAGTGATTGGACGGAGTGACTCAATCTTGTGGAGTACTGCTACAATTTCACAAAACATTCAGCAACTGATGAATCGTCTTTCTTGCAGACTTACGGACGTGAGCCAGAAGGACCTCTTGACTTGACTCTTGCAAGGAGTTCTACATCAGCATGACCAAGAACACGACAAACATTAGCTGAAGAGTTGGTGGCAAAAATGTAGCGGCGTGAAGAACAAGTGAAGAAGAATCTCGAGAAGACGTAGCAACGTTACACGAAGCAAGTAAACAAGCATCGGTGGCAAATGAAGTTTCAAGTGGACGAAGAAGTATGGTTGAGTACAAAGAACTTCACCTTTCCGGAAGGAATTTTGGTTAAGTTCTCATCAAAGTTTGCGAGACCTTTTGTCATTGTTAAGAATCCGCACGAAGATGTCTATATGTTAGACCTTCCTCTTGAGTGGCAGTTGCATCCGACTTTCCATGTTTCTTTATTAAAGAAATACTTCAGAAGGATGATTTGCGATCGAAGTGCAAACAAGTTCTCAGGCCTCAATCTGATGTCGTGCAAGACGAAGCAAAATACGAGGTAAAGATCATTTTGCGGAATACGGCGTAAATCCAACCGGATGGAGTACTTGGTCAAATGGCGTGGATACCATTTGAAGGAAGCAACTTGGGTGCCAGAGGAAGATCTAGCACATGCAAATGAAGTATTGAATCTCTTCAAACGACGACAAGGACAACAAGGACGTTAGCAACATGAGGACATCTCCTTCCAGCAAAGAGTGAAGGAACGACAAATCATACGAGTAGCAACTTGAGGCGATGTGGGCCGATGGACTTTGTAGCTTTGACTTGTATTTTGTGAAATTAAAGAATTGGTTTCTTGAAATTTGTCTAAGTGTATTGGTAGTGCATGGTTGTGACTAGTTCTGATCAGATGCCTAGGATGTTGTCAAGAGGAGGAACGAAGCACAGTCAAAAGAAACGAGTTGGTTGGGATAAGCATCTAAATCAAGACTAAGTCTTGAAGTCAAGACTTAGATTTGTCGTAGCGTTGACAAAGCAAGTATGAATTTTTATACTGGTCTTGGGCCTTGGGGTGATCTTACGTTGTGGTTTCTAACTGCAAAGTAAACTTAGTCGCTCGTCTAAGTCAAATTAGGTTGCGATCATAAAGTGAGCTTCGAAGGACCTCGTAAGTATGTGTGAATACTTATAAGTTATCAAGTTAGAGTCTTAAGTAGAATGTTTAGAAATTGTCAACTAATTTTGTTTAGAGATGGCCAAAAAGGTTAGGCTTTCCGGAGACTAGTTGGAATTTTAAAGTGTTATAGCGACAACTTAAGACTCAAGTCAAGAAGAGAATTGTGAGTTAGCTACCAGAATGCAATTCTGGCGTCAAGTGGTTGGCTACCCATTCTGAACTTGGCGTTAACTTAAAGATTATTGTTGATGAACACATCAACCTCCAAAATGAAGGTGAATGTCGCGACCTCAGTCTCAAGATCGGGTGCAGACATGAACAATAAAACCCTAGTGGACTTGCGTTAGGTTGTGAACGCTACGAGTAGGACTTAACGGCTTGCCCGGGAAGTCACGATCAGATGAACTCTAAGTGGTTCTCTGAACCAAGGTTGGCACAATGGATTACGACATAAGGATCTACCTCAAGACGACCCCAGACGAAAGCTGATCTAAGAGGGCAAGTCTAGAAACGGATCGAAACATAAATTTGAGACGTGCGTTCAAGACACGAGATTGGGACGTGAGTCCGACGTAGACGGACCGTGGTTCGGCCCGTGGTTCGGACGCTGGTCCGAACCATAGGGTTCGAGTCTGGGTCTGGACCACATGTTTTCAGAAAAACTGCTAAGTGTTGGAGCTCCAGTGACGTTTTGGATCATGGACAGAGCTCCACGTAAGATCACGAGGCGAGTAAGGTATCATTGGAAAGGTCTCGGCGAGAGCTTTCTAGAGATATGTAGAACTCCTCAAACTCGAGCTGAGAATTATGGCTGATCTCGTGATCGGGTTGTGGTATAATTTTCAAGGACCAAAGAGGAGGACGAGACTGTCGATCCCCATAAGTATTTATGAGACAGGCTCGATGCCTAGGTGGACAAGGACGAGTCACCCAACCCAGAGTTCGGTGGGTGGACTCTGGGAGCATGAGGTGATGGTTGAGCTAGTAGCAAGGTGCGTTCTGGTCTAGACTTGGACGTCTGGACTTAAGAACAATCCAAGGATTGGGGCAAGACTAGAGAACGAGACGACGGGTTAGATCACCGTTCGGTAGCTTGGACCCAGACGGACATCATAGACGATTGGACTGCTAGGTGTGCTAGAAGTACCGTTTAGGACCCTGGACTTTATGAGAAGTCTGCTCCAAGTCATGTTATGGGACCGACCTAGCTGGATCTAGGTTAGAACTTAGAGAATGCTAAGCTTGAGAGTTAAGGAGACGGTCCAACTCCCGTCCGGACCAAACAGAGTTAAGGTAAGTGGTGCATGGACGTTAACTTGTGATTGTGGTTTGCAAGTTAGCATTGTGAGCTTCGTGATCTACTGAGCAAGAGCTTCCGTTGACGCAACAAGACAGTAGGTGCGTGAAATATTGCTATGTTACGCTAGATTGCTTATATCAAGTCCTTAAGTCCTGAGTTTAGACACATAGCGAGGAAGAACAATCCAATAGCTGATATGTTGTCTCATGCAAGGTATGAGGATGAGGAGGAGATGGTTGAAGATGAAGAAGACATTGACACTACTGTTTTCTGTAGAGCTCAAGGAGGTGAGCGTGAGCATTCGAAACCATTCATGGAGGAGCTACATGAAGGAGAATGGATAGACATAGGACGCTATCTAAGCTTGTTGACTAAACAGCCAGGATGGAGTGATGCCCACTTTTAACAGATTAAGAGGAAGGCTTATAACTACTTGCTACAAGGTGATTATTTATGGAAGCAGCCTAAGCAAGGTGGTAAGATGCCACAAAGGGTTGTGTACAAGGTTGACATGCAGAAGTTACTCATGCAAGAGTTTCATGAGAGCTTATGGACAGGACATAGAGGTATTTATGCCACATTATAAAGCTGAAGGAGAGATATTGAGGACGTAACATGTATAGAGATGTAGTTCAGTTTGTGGAGACATGCCAAACTTGTCAAGAGTATTCATGAAGTTGGCATCGAGATGGGTTACATCCTACTTATTCACTTGCAATGCATTATAAGTGGGTAGTAGATCTTGTTATTATGCGGGTTGATAAATGACAGATGTGATACTTAGTTTTGGCATGTGAGGATTTGTCCAACCAAGTGGAAGAGCGAGCCTTACAAACAAAATCCACTGAGGAGGTTTGCAAATTTCTGTTGGAAGATGTGGTCTGTAGATATGGTTGTGTTGGGAAGATCACGGCTGATCGAGGAGAGCTGAACACTGATGAGACTAAAGCGTTCTTCAAGAAGTGTGGTGTGAAGTTAGCTCTTACCACAACCTACAATCTAGAGAGAAATACGAAGAGTGAACGTGGTCATCCTCCTATAATGAAGCTATTGTGAAAGCTTGCAAGGGGAGGGTAAGAGAATGACCAAGATTTCTTCCATTCGCATTATAGGCTGATCGTTCGACTCATAGTTCAATCACGGGATATATGCTGACGGAGTTGATGCAATGGCAGAAATCTATCATACCCATTGAGGAGCACATACCCCTTTGGAGTGTTCTATCTTGGGAAGATGATAAGTATATAAAGATCTTCTTGTTGTCTGAATTCGTCAACTGGAGAGAAGACTTGAAGATGTAGAGATCATAATGAAGAAGTTGAAAGAGACGCGTTTGAGAAACAAAGATAGATTTTATAAGCTTCATCGATTAAGACCGAAAGAGATTAAGGAAGGAATTGGGTGTTGGTGTACGATAGTAGCTTGGACAACCAACACTATGCGCTTAGAAAATTCTCTGAGCGATGGTTTGGTTCGTATGTGGTTCTTGTCGTGCATGACAATACCACATATTCACTAAGAGAGCTTGATGGGGCAAAGCTTAAAGTTCTCATTGCAGGCAAGCGTGTAAAACTCTTCAAGAAGCGAGATGAAGAGATAAGCATGGAGGAAGTCGGAGCAGAGTTTGATTTCTTGGATAATGATGGAGAAGATATGGATGTTGAAGTTATTGCTAACGACGACATCAGTCAAGAATACAAACATATTGCATGATGCCGATCACAACTTTGTGAGTGTTGATGCATATCGAAGGATGCGCAGGTTTAGAAGAGACGGATGTCGTGTTGTGGTATGACTCTTGTGTGAAATTCACGTAGAACTTAGGATGTATTTCTTTTCTATGTCTCGTGAATTTTATCGTGTAATTCACCAAACGGTGTGATGGATGTCACGTCGCAATTTATTTAAGTGATCGCACGACAATGGAACGTGCCGAATCAGCAATCTATGCGCGTCACTTTAGTGATCTTTGTCGTCAAATTTGGATATAAAATGGTGGGTCGAAGGTTCGTAAAGCATTCTTTCTTAGCGAGTGATTCATGAGGATTTCTCGATGGTCTGCATGGAGGAGTGAAGAACTACGCGAGTGGTGGTTATGGACGGAGGTCTGATACAGACTCCGGATCTTTCTTTCTCGAATCCATTTCACATCAAGCTTCATTGCATCCACCATGATCGGAAGGCTTTGGAAGTCCACTTGAGCGAAGAAGGATATGGTTGGAAAGCTCTTGATCATGGTTACAATCTGGACTGAAGAATCGAATGATTTCATGGATGACTGAGGGCGCTATGATCGATTGAGTGGAGGGGTGGTGAAATTCATACCCATTTCGACGTTTTCGGTCGTTTCTAGGGACCTATGACGAGTTTTGAGGAGCTGTCAGTTGGGTTGGAGAGCTGACGACGAGTTGGTCGTTTTGATACCAGATTTAGTTGATTCTTGATCTTTTTGGATTATGAACCAATCCATTGAAGTTGACTGAGACGGGTATTGCGAGATGTGACAATCATGGGGGATTGACTAAGTTCTGGATAGAATTTCTAAGTGAAACTTTCCAGGATTGAGGGATGCCTTATTTGTAAAATATCTAGAAAGTTTCATCTCAATGGTCGAATAGGTTGTTCAAGGTCTTGGATCAAATGTACTTGGGTCTGTAAAGCTCTTAAGTTAGCACAGGTTACGTTTTGATCCATATTTGAGAGTTAGGTTGAGGTTTTGACTTGAAATTTTTTCAGGGTGAGTGTAAAAGGTCCAATACAATTTCTCGTGAAGTTTGATCATCATTGATCGACTGATTTGAGAGGACTGAGGTCTCAAAATTCAGAGAAGCTTTTGTTATTAGAAGGTTCAGATTTTCAGTCATATCTATTGTCATCTTTTGGTTCTTTTCGAGCAATTGATGATGAGTTTGTTTCTGAAACAACCATTCATACATACAACTTGACAGTATAAAGGTGTGGGGCTGATTTCAACTCTAGGTGGTAAAAGAAAAAGGAGTCACGATGAGTCATAAGTTGCTATTTGGGTTTTCGGAGCTGCCAGGTACGACCATCGTTGGTGCTATGTCTTAATTTGAGTAGACCCTTAAAGCATGCATACTTTATCTTGCTGGAATGCTTAGGAGACCAGGGTGTGCAGAAAGTTGTATTGGGACTCTATCAATTTGGTTGAGCGACCCTAGAGCATCTTTTGGTTGTACTAGATAGAGTTGTGACGATCGAATTGATGAGTAGCTAGCATCGCTGAAAAGCAATTAAGTCATGCTTTCAGTAATATAGAGTTACTTTCAGTTAAATAATACAGAGTTGAGTATTTCAGATAGAGCACAGAAGAATCTATTTGTAACACAGTTTCTACAACTTATACGTACCCTTTGAGTCATAGCAAACTTTAACTTTGAATCGACGGAGTACAAGATCACTTGCGCTAGAAGAGTGGATAGAGAACATTTGGGTTGAAAGATCTAGGTTTAGAGCCAACATGTTCAAGCCACATACCTCTACACATGGCTTCCGTTGGCAACGTGATGACCATCTGAGTCTTGCTGGAAAACTTTAGTGCTCATTGTCTCTTCTGCGTGTATAATCTCTAGCACAGGATGATGAGTATATAGACCAAACCCTCTCACTACTGTACATTACGGACAAGTGCGTATGTTGTGCCCAAGAGACTTGCCTATAGAACACCTTCGGTGGCCTTGCTTGGAGCTTGGATGTCTTCTACGAAGGGGTCCGGTTGCTGGTAGTATCACATGTTCTTTGGGGGATATGAAAAGGTTTCATCATCCGTTTGAGTTTGATATGTGTTACCTTGTGTAAATCAGTCTGCAACATATGGCTCTGGTACACTAGATCTTCATCCAATGGATACTCAAGCTCAATTATAACTCGACCCTCATTTCCTCTACATTGTGTGCCATCGGATGATATTGGACAACTCGATGCTTCCTTCTCCGGAGAGCTACTAGAGACGGACCACACCCGAATGATAACACAAGATTTGTAGTGACCAAAGGAGGAATGGAACATGCATATATTCTACATAGGGTCTTGCTTTAAACACTATCAATATTATGCATAGGATCTCTGCTGAACTCTCTATTCCAAACAATGGAATGGGCTCATGGCCACAACATCTCTTGCATCTCAAGGCATTCACAATGTGGAACATTTTCATGACACACCACATATTGCTCTCTAGGCTCAACCTTCTGTACAAGAGCTGTGTCATCACTTGACACATGACAAATAAACTGACCACAAATTGTCTCGTTCTCATCAAAGTGGAACTTTGCAAATGG
Source organism: Asterella californica (assembly GCA_036924285.1). Lineage (NCBI taxonomy): Eukaryota > Viridiplantae > Streptophyta > Marchantiopsida > Marchantiales > Aytoniaceae > Asterella > Asterella californica. The sequence goes on along the minus strand of JAYKYS010000006.1, from coordinate 23,238,996 downwards.
AGTTAAGACGCATACACCAGTGCATCCACATTCCATTTTGCAAACGCATCCATCATATATGTCCACATCTCGATGACTACACGGAAAGGAGCAAATTCTCTAATAAGCTTAAGAGCAACATTCACGGACTCAGTCACATTCGAAGCAACTTTATCATATCGTGGTAGAGGAAATTGACACCGTGTCCACAAATGAGCAGGAATCTTACGGATGTAGGCAGCTGCTTCAAACCCACTATGTCCAATGCTCTTCAGATTGATCAATTATTTATGCACGAAAAGATATTCAGATAGGCTGAAGGACATACGAAAATATGCTGGAATATACTAGAACCTGACCACGTTCCATACTCAACTATATATTCAGAATCTACCTCCTACATTTTTCGACAAAGGGTAAGAATAAAAAGATCTCATCTGATCATCTTGGATCCAGTCTTGGACTTTCTCTCGCATTCGATAAGTAGCATGGTAAGTATTCCGTTTCTCGAAGGTTTGACGGAAGTCATTGACTAGTCTATCACACGACACATTAGGATCTATAACAACATGATTGCATATCAAGAGAGCAAGGTGTTGGGCATTCTTACATGAGCCTCTCCAACCATGCAAGACCGGGACATGTATGCTGCAAGTTACATCAGTAATCAAGAAAACACCAGAGTTCAAATCACGTTGGCATCGAACTCTCCATTCTCAGCGATGAAGGTCACTATCCATAAGTCTTTTCTCCTTCGAACATTCAGTTGGTTTGTGTTCCGCTCCAAACTCTGAAAATGGATCTGCCGATTCATGTCTCACTACCTGTCTGTATGCACCTACTGTAGGTACTTGCGTGGATGAACACCCACCTCAAACCGTATGTCACTCAACCCAACTTCTTGATTCAAATCAGTTCCTCCCACAACTGCACAATGAGATGGACGACGTTAGGTACATTCAGAAAAAGACCTCGATTCCAGATTCGGCTGTTGATTTTCCTTGTCAGTACGACGGTGCACTATCCATTCCTCTTCCTGGTAGGCGGATCAGATCTCATGGAAATCCAAATATGCAAGTTCGAACATAATAATTCTCCCTTGTCTTCCAATGTTTGTTGATTTGAGAATTATGCACAGACCAACAATCCATAGCGAATTGAAAATCCTCCATCGACTCAAAGTTAGAGCTCAGCTTAATACGTGCAGCTTCGGACTGAAGCTGGACATAAGTCTTTCTGACTAAAGAAATCTCTGTCTTGTCCACCGCCAACATTGTCTGTCTCCATCTTTGCCAAGGAGTGATTTCGATTGTATCACTGACTCTTGCTCTAGTGTCAACCAGGACATTAAAATTGTCTATCTCTCCGTAAGAGAAACGAACTCTTTCGTAATCACCGTACGCAGCAACACTCCCATCAAACCATCCAGGTGCGTCCGCTTCCGCCATAGGTTTAGAGTCTAAGATAAACTCGATTCCTCACTCTAAGTATCGCTGTGCGTCGCTACAACCCAATTCTGAAGGAACAAATGCATTACAGTTTCAACCGGCTCTTCATCGAAACTGCCCCGCGACCTATGCCTAGTCGTCTAGCTCTCTTGCTCTCTCCGACCTGACATACGAGAACTTGTCTTTCAAACCGTATCTATGAACCCATAATCTTTCCAAGGTCAGGTTTGCTAACTTGCGTCCATTTCACCAGGTAACGCCTCTACTGCAGTTGGTGCCCCCAGTCGGTCAAGGACTGAGGAAGTAAGTTTGAACATCGGGGGAATGAACAGGTTCAATTGTCTATACGGGGGACTGAGGGAGTAAATTTCTGCATGATCATGCCTCACTGTCCCGGATCTGGGATGAAACGAGCTCTAGAGCTCTAAAATATTTTTTCCTAAAGCTAATTCTCCATTTGAAGAATTAGCTTCTTCAAATGGAGACTTCTTCTGCCCGAATTTCTTGACCCCCATGATATCAGCTGATTCAGAACTTCCACCGGTTACGGACTGGCATAAACCTCTCTGATTAGTTCCAAAAAGCTAAGGACGTCATAACAAATTCTCGTGGTTGTTTGACTGCTAAGGCTGATCAATACTTTTAGGACGGTTGGATGACATTGAGTTTAAAAGTACTATGTACAAACTAGTAAGAATATAAGTGGCAGTCACCTCCAGGCGTAAGAACGCACCATACTATATGAATGCACTTCTACTTTCTTCCTTGTACCGAGCCTTCGAACTCTCAGAAACCCAAGTTTCTGCCGATTCGTTTTCTGCCGACCAAATCGTGCGTCGTACAGGTCCCCATTGAGTTACGATATCACCAGTGGAGGTACAAAAGTCACATCTGGTAAAGAGAGATTAAGTGGGTGAAATTACAGTAGAGCTGAAGACGTGGTTATCCAGCCCATTGGGAAGAAGTTGTTATCATATTTTCCTTTACTTCCAACAATCGTTGCCTGGTGTCACTTTACACCTCACAACGCGAGTGTTTCTCATCCCTTGGTATCTCATGCACTGAAGAATGCGCCGGTGTGAATCGAATGTGGTAGCCAACATGGAGGAGAAATCCAAAAGTGCAGTCGAGTGTCTATCGATTTCGATCAAAACTAGACCAAAGTCAGCTCGCGTTGGGAGCTTGCCTTCTCTCGGTCGTGATCGTAAAGAGCTCCAACACGTTATGGAAAAGGTTGTCCAGGGACCTTAAAGGAATTCGAACCATTCGAGAAAGTCTGACTTTACGAACTAATAATCTGGTAGCACAGGTTTCTTGGTTCGAACAATTCGATAGTAGACTGAGTGTGGGTTTTATGAATATCTCACATGCCACATGCAACTTCCAGGGTTTTCTTTTCTAGGAGGGTAGAAAAGAGAATGCATGACGTAAAGTTTGCTATTAAAGAATCCTCCGCTGTCCAAGTGGGTCAGATAAAACGTTCCTGTTCCTGCAATGATGTGACAGTTCTGGAGGTTGTACACTGACCATGGAAAGAAGAAGCAAATCAGATAAGTAGCTGCGAGTAGAATGGTATTGTAACTATAACGTTATGCATAATTTTGCTTCGATTGCAGTTGAATGGACAACCTTGATAACTCTCGATCAATTAATCGAAACGTCCTAATTATTTGTAGAAGAAGGTTTGAATCACTGGATCTTGAAGTTCCATGACTTCACTTTGCAGACATCATTCATTATCGAACTAAGTTTCTAAGAATCTGTTCCTCACAATTAAACGATTGCTCAACGAAGGATAGCCATGTACTAAAAGATCGCAAGGTCATTTTTCACGTCTGTTGGAGTAGGTGAGAATGAAGATCTCCTACTTGAACCTTCGAACTTTGTTAGACTGTGGACATGAGAGATACCTGAAATTGAGAAGGTAGAAAAGTCATCATCATTTCCTGATACGATCGAACCATGGAACGCTTTACAGCTTTACTCCATTCCAAGATTTTCATTGTTCAGAACAGTTCTAACCATCTCAGTGTCCAAGATCTCGTTTCATGTTTTCCCTTCTTCTACTCCATGAATATAAACAGAATTTCCGTACAACAGAAACTGAGTACCGACAGAAATGAACCTCTCTGATTACCCCGATCGAAAGACTAACGAGGAGAACAAACTGCAGTGATTTGGATGGTAAGCAAAGCTGAAGGGTGGATGTGCTTTTAAACTGCGTACAAACTATCTGGCAGTCACTCTAGGCGTAAAACAAGACCATACTACGTCCAGACGAACAGACCATACGTTTCGATTCCTTCCTTGTGCAGAGCCTTCGAACTCTTCAACACCAATTTATAAGAGTTCAAAGTTGCCTCAGCAAGTCCGCTTGTGTACAGCAGTACTTCGTCGTAGTAGGTCATGGAGGGAGTCGCAGTCGCTGTCGACTGTTCACTTCCATTGTATTCTTTGAGTCCGTTGACAGGAGAACAGAGAAATTCACACGAAAGAAGATAGATGTTACTAGTCAGGTCCACACAGGAGCGGGAGCATTCTCATACAATCTCTTCGCTTCTTTTCTTCTCTCGTCGGAGTGCTAGCGTTGACGCTGCTCTCGATTGTGCTTGCTCACATATCTAGAAATTTCTCTACATGTGCACAGAACCGAGAGCTCGTTTCCTGATTATCGAGCTCTTTTTCACCGATCGATTCTGTGTGTTATGGATGGCGAAGGAGATCACAAAGGAAACATAGTTGGGCTCAGGCTAGAGAAGCCAGTGGAGAACCATAACAACCCACCATGCAAAAGATATCACTAGTGCAGCCACAAAGACGATACGTGTACTTCTCTATGTCTGAAATCTCTGATGTATTGGGAAAATTGCTTGGAGCAAAACGTGTGCTAGAAGAACTAGGCAGTCCTAATTTCGAGAACATGCATAGATACTGTACCCAACTGCTAGAACAAGCGGTAGATGATGCGTTCGCTTGCGAGAAAAATCTGTCTGTACTTTTTACCAAAGTAGAAGACATATTTCCTATTGCGCCAATGAACCACCACAATGGTGGTCTTTTCTATCGCAGTACCTCACTCGACTCAGATGATTTGCAAATGGAACAGACCTCGATAGACTGCTTAGGCGTCGGAAGGACCCTTCAAGTCTTCACATCATGTTACATGCTCCAGTAATGATGTTTATCGAGTGTAAGCTTCGTAGCTTCACAAACTTTCTATCAAAAACATGATATCAAATGCAAGCACCTTTCTTGAGACCAAACAACCCTCTAAGTTTCGCCATGTGTACAACCATCGAGAAAAGAGCATGAACAGTGCTAAACCATGAAATATCTCGATAAAAATTTCCACACTCTAGAACTGAGTCTCTATTAAACTGGTTCTATATACATCTAGTTGAAAATGAGCGTTCAGGCATGTGTACAGAAACTGATAACCCAAGTGATAGGTAAAGATTGTGAGAACACCTTGGACCTTTGACTCTAACTGATACCTCACCCTTGCAGGAGTTGAACATGCCAAGGCCTCACCTGTTGAGGCCAAGGATGCCCCTCACCCAACAAAACCAAAACATTGTAAATGCAAGACAGAAAGAAATCCAACATATGAGCAAAAAAGAAAAAGCTATAATACACAAATCATTGCAGGAATGAAAGTAGCTACCGAAGTAGATCAGCAGGTCCCGATGTGGTCCATGTGGACTACTGCGTTGTTTGTCACAAAGCACGATAACACTCATCTAGTCGCTTTTCACACATCACAATACACTTGTCTATGCGTCGTAGAAATAGATGATTGTCTGTCTTCTTCAATGCCAATGGCTCGTCTTCGTTCACCAGGTTGCATAATCGCTTAACGACAGTCTGAGCAGTGACTCTCGCATCGTCTTCATCTATGCTATCTAGTCCTACATCAAGCTCAGGCATGTTTGTTATGTCTTCCTGTATGAGCCAAGGAATGCTACCTCGTGCAATGGTTACTCGTTCAAGCAATGGCCTAGAATCAACAAAGCGAATTAAAGGATACTCATGTCATCGAGTTGTCTGCTTGAACATAGGAGATGCGCTCTCCTGCAACAAATATGCTTGGACAAAATGCTTACAAAGAAAATAAGGATCATTTAGAAAAGATGGACAATTGCAAATCTAAGCGTCTGTAGATACCTCGAGCCGAGAGGCTACATCTCCAATCACTCGGGCCTCTGCACACTTACACCAACTCAAGATGAAGTCTCTCCACCAAAATTGAAAGAACTTGTCGTTCTCCATCTGCGAAACTTGAATCTGCAAGTTTGCCACAAGAGTTCTAACCAGAATCTCACAGAGCTTGTCCAGTCGTCGAGTGTTCAACTATACTTGTAATCGTATTTCAACTTTCTCCTGTGACTTTTGATTATATTAGTGGTCCTTGATATGCATAATATCGGTTTGGCAGAGCGAGAGAACAGAACCTATTTATCAAGACGGTACCACGCATTCTACAAGTAGACCCAGAGATAGACAAGGTGTCGACCATGACACCAATTGTAAACCTCCCTCACACTGTTAGAATAATGTTGCTCCGCATACAAGAAAGTGCTTGGTCCAACAGGAATTAACGCGTGCACGTTAAAATGCTTGCTACACTATGTTATAACCTCTCTTCTGCAGGTGATGTTCTAGAACATCACTTGCACTCAATAGCTATGAAGCGTCAATGAAGTCAAATAGCAAAGGGGCACCTTGCTCATTATACTGTTGCACGGCGTGTTTCACTTGTCTTATCTGAGTTTCCACATCTGCTTGCGCATGGCGCAGGCAGAGCTAGATGTATGACCTCATGAAGATAGTTTGTAGTGCCTTTATCTATCCTTGATTTTTGTCTGTAAGAAAATATGTGGGCTTGAAGCCCTTCGATAATATAACTTCGAACCACCAGATCAACATAGTACACCTCAAGCGATCTCCTTCGGTCTGACGTTGACTGAACTTACCTTTCTCCTCAACTTTCGAAAAGTATAACATATACATTAATGGTAAACCAAAACCCCCAACATTTGCATTCTATGCGAATAGTTCAAAACAAACAACATTTGTTTTAAATATATTGTCAATGATAACTTCCATTACATTTTGTCGCTGCAAAAAGAATAGAGTCACCAATGCTAGCACAGAACAAGTCCCATCACTGACATAAAATATCGATCGAAAATCATGTACTTCTCACTATTTATCAAGTTATTAGCTGACAAAGCTGGTCTATCACATCCTGGATATAAGTACGTGAGAGAATTGTCGGTATGTGATATTTTACCTGACTGGCAATCACAAGCGTCAGATGGGTTAACTTTTGAATGACTAGAACTCTATACAATTCGGGCTTTTGAAAAGTGGAATGCATCGACTTCTCGAGATATACTAGCACAGCAGGCGGCAAAGCACAATCTCGAATGGTGGATCTAGAATTCTTGCATAAGTGTTGACAGAGCAAGGTACAGCTACGGACTCCTAAGTCGATGTCAACCTTCACGTTATCTCTACATTGAAAAGTGTTCAGTCGCTTTTTGCTTATCAGATTGTCGAGTCGTAGTATTGCTGTCTTCAGTGTATGTCTTAGAAGACATGCAAGCGTCTCTAAAAGTGCACCATAATGATGTCGTGTAAACACGCACAATTGGTCTCAAAAAGACGCATATACTGAACCTCCAATAGCACCCCCAAACTAATTCTAAGTCCAATTTTAAACGACTACTGACCAACATTGTGTAGCGAGCTTTGATGATAGCTCGACTCTTGATATCATGCAATGACTCAGTACTTAAACCCCAGACTCGTTAGAAGCTCCACTGGAAGTGTAAGTCGAATGTTATCATCAAAGATTTCAATAAAACATCGAGCAAGTTGTCGACTTCACTATCAATAGACTCTACTGGATTGATAACATCGTCCACTTCTAAAGTGCATTGTTGAACATATCGAATGTCTGATCGTACACCCTTACCGTTGCATACATTACATCATTTTAAACACCCCAAGCCAAGTAGGTTCGTGACATTTCGTTCTCGCAAAAACATATCGATCTGTAAGGTCTGGTTACACCTCTTGCATGTCGTAAGATCAATCTATTGTTAACATTCAAATGAAAGTTGAACCCTAATACCTGATGGACATTACAAGAATCACATACGCGAGCACAAAACCAAGAACATCGATCAAGATTCACGAAACCTTAATGCATTAAACATTCTCACTATACCTCGTCTCGATGCACACCTTGTTCTGTGCCATTGATGCTCCCAAATGTGTAACCCACTTCACACTGAGCTAGATCAAAATGTCATAGTCACGCACAGGCATGCCTTTGCAAGAACGTTGTCTCCGTCCGTCACGCACAAATTTGAAGATATGGAATCGGCGTGATGAGCACAATCTCCCTCGTCGTGAATCAAGCACAATCGCTCGCTGATAAGCACAGCTCTCTCTTGCTCACAGCCAAGCACTTAGCAAGAACGCTCTCACTCACGCATGTCACGCACAAACAGCAATCGATCGTCTATATCGCTACAGCCAAGCATTTGGTCTTAACGCTCTCTCACTCGTGCATGTTACGCACAAATCGCATCGACCGTTCCTCTCACTAGTCTGTCCTCGTCAATGAACTAGTGCAGCTTGTAATCACATACAATCTCTCGTTGTCGATAAATTCGACATTCATTCATTCTCTAGCGATGGAGATCCGTCGGAGAAACATGATTCGTATCTCCATCGGATGTCCGTCTTTCGAACATCCTTGGATGGACTATGAACGAGAGGAACGGATTGGGACAGCCGTTACACGGCTGCTGCGACACGGTCAGACGGTCACGAAAATGAAAATGACTACGACTGATAGTATTATCAATACGTCTTAATCATTAATTAAGTCAAGCCTGAGAGCCGAGCATTAATTAGTCAAAACGTGAAGCCACTAGAGGGTCCCTTGCTGATGTCGCTTCCTTAATCCGGCTCTAGATAGGTTACCATCGGTCATCCATTGATGCGAAACATGTAGTGAAGCATTCATGTTCTTTATTTCTTAAATGAACGTGGTTTTAAGAAAAAAATACGCCCACGGACGGGACAAGAAGCGTGATGTTTCAGTATTAGAGGTAAGGAAACCTGCTATTGATATGACAAACGGTAAAGGACTTATCAAAGAAACACTATTACCAGAGGTCTTGGTAAGGCAGAAAATTAATGGGTCATACGTCCGATCAATACTTGGTAAAAAATAGTTTATTCAAAAGTCCTCTACCTTCAGATAAGGTTGGACGTAAGAAATGAAAAGAGATAATTAACAAGTCTTACCAATCCTAAAGACCGTACCTTAAAAAATTACAGGCAGGTTGTTCCAATTTGGTATGCAGACACTGCAGAGGATGGAAGGAGGCTTACGTCTATTCATGCTCCAATACACATACAACATCAACCCAAAATATCATCTGCCTGCTATTACCTAAACCCAGATCCTGAAGGCATCAGATCTTTTCTAAGCACTCTAAGTTGGCGCAGAGCGCCAAGGACGCTAAGCAAGAGCCGTGCGCGTAGAGTTAAAATATTTATCAACGAAGAATCGGACAGAGATCTCCCACCATTACGCTAACACAATAATTTTAATATTTTCTGTCATGCATTTATAAACCCATCTTGCTCTGAGTCTTCCGGCCGTAGCCACATCCCCTGCTCGTATCTCCCCGCCTGCCAGATACTATTACGTATTGGAGGATGAATAGAACGGACAGAAATTTGCTTGAACGGACCTTCAATATGTTTGTCGAGCTTGATCAGACCCCTCATAGTGTTTGATCACTTGATCGGTCCTCTGACCTACTAGAGACTTTTCTTTCGATAAAAGAGACAACTAACTCTATCCATTCCGTCAACTTGCACACGTACACCTTGTTCTTCCGGTAAAAGAGACACCTCCCATTGCTATGCTAACACTATCCATTCCGTCAGCTTGCACACATACACCTTGTGTTCTCCTTTAGCAACAGTGCGGTTGTGTATAAATTCTCTCTTGCTACACGTCAAAAGTCTAGGTGGATAGAAAGTTGACATGGTTAGTAACCGAGAAACATGTAACAGAACAGTACGAGGGGTCCGATCAAGTAAATATCTGGGAAGACATTAGAAGGGGGCCAGTGCTCGCTTTTCCATAGTTACTGTATTATTCCTTGCGTGTCGTGCCTGCGGCGTCCAGACCCAACGCCCGCTAATCTCAGGCCCAGGCCCGAGAAGGCCGTCGAGGACGTGACTCACGTGAGACGACTTGAACCCAGGAGCGCCTTGCAGCGAGAAGTGAAAGGTACTAACCTTCCCATCCACCTCCTCAGGGTCAAGAAGACTGGTGCGATGTAGTGAAAGGTACTAACCTTCCCATCCACCTCCTCAGGGTCAAGAAGGCCGGTGCGATGCAGTGGAAGGACGATCGATCATATGTGTTATGCCGGTAATAACACTAACACCGCACTGAATCACGAGATGTTGGCTGCAGAGACATCCTTGAGCCTTTACCTAACAAAAAATTTGTTTGCGTGAACGTAGGAGTCCGTTACCCTAACATTGTATGGGAAATATGACTGAGTGAGTTGACAACTCTCGAGAGTGAGTGCCCGGGAAATGCAAGGAATGCAACACACCACTGCAATGGTCAATGTCAGCAGCAGCTACTATACGGCTAACCATGCTTTTAGCAAAGTATTATAGTCAAAGGGAGTAGGATTGCTTCTAGCTCACTTTCACTTGCGCCTTGCACTCGTGAACAAAGTCGTACCAGATTCTGCGTTAGTAGCAACCGTATTCAGATTCCAGAGGGAGTTCAAACCAGGAGAAAAGTCATGCATGTCCCACATTAAGAGGAAGACCAGTTGGGAACACAGTTCATATCAAGACTCAACCCGTACTCGACAAACAGAAGCTAACCTTCAATTCCCGTTGAGTTCAAGTCAGTCCTTCTGCCACCGACAAAACCCTCTAAAATTGGATGAAAGCTTAACTGCTTGTGAGGAGAATCCTATGTTGTGAAATATATATATGGGGAGAACATTCATAATATCATATTGAATTCGTCCTCTACCTTGCATGGTTATCACGGTGTCAAAAGACCCTTCGATCTAAGTTATCGTTGAATAAATAAGACTGCGTAACAGTCTCTAACTAACGGGGTTTAACGACAGCACTCATCTACGGCGGTGCTCTGCGCAACATGATCCTCTTTTGCGTATGCCTGGCTGTATCTGAATGGTGGGCCATTTAAAGACGGAGACCTTCTCGACTGCAGCAAGCCAACGCCTAGACCATATACGACCGCACCCGGAGAAGAGAAGAGCATCTACTCCCTACTCAGTAACTTGCAGATGCTTGAATACTTGGAACTTCAGTGGCTTGTCAACCCCTCCATGGACAACAGCAAACCAAGCTGCTTTTGGTAGAGTACTTGACTTGAAGTCCGCACGCTAACTTGAAGGCATGCATGACATCAAGTTCTATGCCTATACTTTGCTCGGTCTGAGGTAGACGAACACCCGACGGTTTTCCAAGTCACAGATGAGGAATGAGTTGACCGATCGATCTGGCCAGGTCTGTCTTTCGACAGTTACTCGCTGACACTTCGCACTATATTCTCATGCCGCAAGTAACTCACCCCCTAGAGGAGAAAAGCGAACCGAATATGACCCAAACTCGAGTTGTCTTCTCTTACTGTAGGATTGTACCATCTTGTATGGTCAGGAGCTGAAACCGATTGGATAATCACGGATTCATCTTTTCTCGACTGTGCTGTATTCAGTTCTAGAGATGCCAACTAGTTTAATCGTTTTGAGTAGTTCTTTTTCACAGGGTTCTCGTCTGTTTCTTTCTATCTGATTGGAAGAAAACAACTAGTAGTAGCAAAAGAGGTACGAGGGTAAGAGCCTAAGAGATTAGCAAAAGAGGAGGGTACGATCAGTGTTCAGAATCTTCCTCAGTTCCTCAGTTCAGAAACCCACTGTTCGACACTCTACGTCAAGGTGTGTAAGAGTCAAGAGCGAAACTAGGAACGGGTGAGGGGTTTGCGTGGAACGGTTTGAGAAAGTGTTGGGCACTTGGACTCGCTGACGCTGCAGAGTCGAGACAATACCGCTAAGAGACACAGGCAGCAAGCGACAAAGTTCACTTGAACCCAACGTGATGTGCAGACTCCAGAGGGCAACTCTGATGCTGCAGTGCAGCAGCACCATAAGGAGGTCCTCTTTTCCTGCTAGGGTTTACTAGAGGCTAATTAAGGTGCCGAGACACGAGACAGAACGAGATGGGGAGAGAGTGTGTGGTGAGTTGCGGAATAGAGGGATGTAGGAACAGTGGAGTTGGTGGTCAGTATTAACGACATGAGTCCAATCGTGATTACCAGATTCTCTCCGGATGAGGAAGAACAACAGAAAATAGCTCCCCAGGATTTGGCTTCAAAAGGTGAAAGCCATCTCCTCCTCTACAAAGCGAAGCGATGATGCACCGTAACGCTAAGGTTTCAACTGTGAAAACCTTTTTTTATTGCTGAATTGGGAGGAAACAAGAGCCTTGGGAGTTGAACCGCCTGGACTTCTAGGTTCGTTAGACTCCCTAGAGCCTTCTCACCCTTCTTATCGGCATTTCTGATGAACCCCACGTGATAGCACGGGCCGCCTCCTCGATGGACTCAAATGGATCGATCAGGTGAACCTTCAGTTCGGAACTTGACTTTGCGTCTCATGATCACTGTGAGGAACACATCACTGAGAAGAGTGTCCAGACGTCATGTTCCTGACATTTGTGAATAGCGGATACACGAATTTGGCTCTCCTTACAAGTTAGAGCTCTGGATGGTCACTAGATCCTTGCTTGCTCGGAGGCCGTTCTTGTCAGCACTTGTACCACTGCACATCTTTCTCTTTACACTGGATAGCATCAGCTCGAGAGCAGGCAGTCCACGAATTCTCTCAGAACCTAGCTCGACGATCCTTGGCGTTAGTTGATGCATCGTTGTCTTAGAACATAAGTTCGTCTCTCTAAGACGGACAGCTTCAGACTTGGGACTCTAACAGAACACAAATTAGAAGTTTAAGAAAAACTGATGAGTTGTGAAGACTTACCCAGCCAAGCTCTACTGGGTCCCAACGATGTCCCCACGTTTCCCCTCTCCCCTGCGCGAAGGCGCTTCCTCATTTTCACTGATTGTCCATCTCTTATATTCAACAGTTTTGCGGGGTGTTTGAACGTTTGAATGGTCCTGCCTCCCCGTCCATCGAGGTCTCTGGTTCCCACACCCAACTTTTTGGTCCAGGTTTATTTCATTGTGCCCTCTATGCAGCTGCATGCCTCTACGCGCATTCTAAGCATGACCTAGCTGACTCGAAACCATTTCTTGGTGGGGATCTTCGCGCTCTTATGTTAGCTTGAGAATACAGGAGAGCTTCATAGTTACTGAAGCTTTTGGTTTCTAGGTCTCAGTTGTATACTCTGCAAGTTCTCAATGTCCATGAATGAATCCCCCCCTTCTACCTCGGACGAGAAAGGTATACTGGAAAGAACAGAGAGGATCGAAGTGGGATATGGATATCTCCTGGTTTACAGTACTTTGGACTCCAGAGGATTGACCCGCTGCAACCAGCAATTGCAAAATCATGATTCCTCCAACTGATCTCCTCGTCTCTAGATCTTCAGAGCGCTTAAGAAAGCTAGAACCGCATGAGGTGTATAATGCATTCTGAGAACACACCTGGAAGTTTTCGTGTCATGCACCAAATACGGAAAATATCTGACGATGTATAACATCACGGTTGTATATCACTCAGCCATCTCGTCCTTCCCTCCGTCTTAAGACGTACACCAGAATCTGGATAGTACATGCTGCCATCCAAGAAAAGTTCCAACTTGGAGCGACATGTTCATCACTAAACCTCCATTGGAACTGGTGATGAATGTTTTACTCGTGCCTAGTGCACCACTTGCAAAAGCAATGACTAAGAGAGCAGAATATTCTAGGAAAAGACTTGCAGATCAGCAGACCGTCAATGGGTTAAGTTCACGTGCACAACTGTATGTTGTTCATATCTTGGGTTTCTTTGGCGAGGAAACTCGAGGACGACAATTAAAGCCGGAAAACATGGGCAGCACACACTTTTACGGTCCAAACGCAACAAGACCTCCATTATAACCCTCTAAACGGAGATAAACACAATCGGTGGACCCTGATGACAACTTCACATACCTCAGTCCATCCTCTCTTCGAGGGTCGAGATCGTTCCTCCAAAACTCAATTGAGTAAAGCCCCTGAGAGCTAAGTACTGCACTAAGGACTGAAGAACGCCTCTTGCAAGTCTTATCACTACCGTACTCTCTATTTTGTCAGCGCAAGGGTGTATATCAGTGTCCGCCTAGAACCGGAATTCTTTGCAAACTCAACCTGCAGGTTTTGCTAAAGAACAGATAAAGTGGAGCAGACACCGGATTTGAACCGATACTTAAAGTCACACTTCACTTCAGAGATAGTGTTAGATAATGGGATTGCTAACGCAAACAACTGGAAGTCCTTAGAAACCGCCAAAAGGTTGACGGTACGCGGGGAAATCTAGGCGAAAACTGGTATATCTGTTTCTTGGATAAACTAGAAGCCTTCATATCTTTTGTGCTTTCATTTGGTTAAATGGACACGCATAGCGTGACTAGCAGACCCTAGCTATGGAGCTGTGGATGTCCGTGGGGTCGGCTCTACTCCATTACCATCCAGAAGCTCCGTCTGGTCATATCCTGAAGTCCGGTTGCTCATAAGAGACAACACGAAACAAGCCCTCAACGAGCCTCGTACCTTGGATTACGGTATGGGCCCCTCTACGGACCCTGTTTTCAGCTCGGAGGAACTCATTTCCACTTAACAACAAACGACCTCATTCTACCACATGCAAGCACGACAAACGATAAAAGACAAGCTAAAGGAACAGCATGGCTGGATGTTGATTCGAGTTGGGCTGGGCTGGGCAAGATTTGGACCATTGGTAAAACAAGAAGTTTCGAAGGGTTGTTTGTCTGGTTCTGTACATGTTCTCTCCTCGAACTGTTAGGGAATTGAATTGTTTTTTGTTAAATTGTTGGACTGTTACTAGGTCGGGGCTGGATTTCTTACAGGTAATCGATCAGGACTACATATTAAGTGTACACTACAAACTGGCCCGTTGAAGCTCGCACTTTACCGCCGGCCGAGGATGAGAAAAACACAAACCTTAGTTTCCTTTTGGCCTCGAGCATGGTAGCATGATCAGCATGCACCTTCTCTGGAGTATGGAGAATCCCAACTTGTGAGGTGCACATGAGCTCCGAATCTGAATATAATCTAAGCTGACTTCAAAGAAGGCCCATTTAAACGGAACAGAGTGTAAAATTACACCCTGGCTGAATAGCTAAAGCTAATAGCTTTCTGCACTCCATCCAACTGCTCGCGAATATGACAATCATGCACAGGTCGTACGGTATATCTTTTGTAGGCTTAACATCCAAATTCGAAATGAAAATAAAGTCAGAAGGGGCTGAATGTAAGTATGCATTTGATTGATATACATGTATATTGCCCTCCCGAATCGTACCTTCTCTTCATGCTCGCCGTTATTCTTACCGTTTGCAAGGAGCGTGGAAAGCTCACGATAGAAAGTGTACTCTAGTGATTCATGGTTTGACTGCAGGACCTGCAAATGTGGCCCAAACCACCACAGCTGTCGTTGACTTCCTTCATTACCCTCCATCAAACATATGACTATATGCTTAGATGTCTACCTACCAGGTTCATATGTTGTGAAGAAAGTCAGCAGGATGATCGACATGTAGCAACAACAAAGCTCACTGAACCTCACTCACGGCCGAAGCCTTTGGAATCTTGCATCCAACCTGTGCTAGCATCTGGGACTTTGCTTTCATGGCTGTCTTCTAGGCCGGGCTTAATATCAAAAGTTGCAACGTTCCTACAGCCACTAGCTACCAAGGCGCCATTGACACACCTTTTGCTTTGCTGCTGGAACCGTTCATGTGTGAAAAGAATATTGTTGCACGTTGTGACGGAAAACAGCATTCGCTCACCCCGCACCACAAACTTGCGACTACTCACTCTATGTGACATTTGAGTTGTAGTAAGGACGGTGCATTAGGCCACTTTTCTGCATCATCCTAAGACTTGCATAATAATGAACCCACATCATCCTGATCCGCTGACATATCCCCTCCGGGACGTACACCTTCCAAAGGCAAAAGTGATATGCATATTCATGATGTGTGACAGGAGTCAAAAAGAGCCCTAACTTTATGCAACCTACGTAAATATACTGCTTGCGTATGCACGAAACATCCATCCGACAAACTTTAATTCGGCGAGTTCTCCATAGCACAAGATTGAAGTGAGTAAAAGATTAGAGGATTATGGTTGAAGGTCACTCTTTTTGTGCCGTACACCCTCATTTCTTGTTGGATGAGAATTCCTCACATCCATGAATGAAGACAAGAATGAAAATACGATATGCAAGGAAAGGAGAAGATGATGTTACCTCTCATCCGCAAATTCTGTACGATCCATGTTATGTGACAGAATGGTAAATGTTAATGAAGAAAGAACTGATTTGCTGACAAAACATTTTGGATGGTATGAGAGAAGCAGATATGAAATTCTATAGCATGAAAGGCGAGCTCCTAAAATGTCAAACCAGTCGTAGGACGCGAACAACCTCTGGGAAGGGAGTGCCAACTATAATAACAAGTCGATAAACATAAGAAAGGGAATAACACGAAAAGAACATGTAGCATGGACGTTAGCAACCATTTCACTCTAGAGCATTAGAAAAAACCTAGCGTTTTGAAGAAAGAGCACACAAGTGGATAATCTATATTCAGAGATCTTGGAAGATACAAGCATGACGAAAAAGCAACTACCGACTAAAGAAAATGACTCCAACGTCTACAAACACGAGACTGATGAAGTTTACAACTAAGTGCAACATCTTAAAGATTGTGCATTCGTCTTATACATAGTCAATATAACCTCAACAAAAGATTAGGTAAAAGAGTAAATCTAATTAGTGTTTATCTATCTATCCGATAAAAATCAAAATGAACAGTTCGGTTTGTAAACTTTTTTCGTTCTTATCTGTGAACTTTTTTCGATCTTATCTATGAACTATCCCAAATGATATAATTTTCAGACTTTACGAATATCAAACAATCAAACTACAACATGTATCTTCTGTTGATTACAAATACTCATATATTTCATTTTTGAATCCTCCACACGATGTAGAAGAAAATTCATAATTTTTCATACATATTTTATATTTCAATATCAGATATATATATATATATATATATATATACAATATTATATGTGAAAACAAAACTGATGATCTTCACTTTTTAGCTCATGGACATATCTCTTTCTGATGAACTTATCTTCAAAGTTAACAAGATCCAAGAAAGATCTAAAAAACTTAAATTCACATTTTAATCAGCTTGCACACTAGAACTCATCAATAGAGTCGAGTATATAAGTCTCGTTATTAATATAAAATTAAAAAAAAGTCTTTTAACGTTAGATATAAAAAGTAAGATATATATTTTAGTCTATAAATATTTTAGTTCTGTTCAAAATATAATAAATATAATTGTAGTTACCTCTAACCAGTCATATTAACTTAATTCCTTAATTCACAATTCAACACCTCATTATATTTACAATCAAATTTTATGAATTAAGTAAAACTGAATTATAGATATGTACATAAATTTATGTAAATATTAACATAAAAATCGTTATTATCATACATCATATCAAACATCAAAACCTAAACAGTGTGCAGAAATAATGAAAAGGTAAAAGAAACTTGGAAATAATATTTTGACGAGTTCACTAGAACGTTGATAGAAGAAAATGCATACAACTAACTACAACAAACTAGACTGCTCCCGAATAACATTTGACCAACTCACAAAGAAAGTATTATGTGCATGCTTGTTTATTTTATTCACCTCTTCCATGTTCAACTTATTCACCTCTCCAGATGGAATAAGTGGATGTGTCTCTCTAAGAGTTAGAGACTTCGTAAACAAAAAGGGAAGAGAACGATAACGACTAAGACTACTTCTCCATATGGGAGAAAGATGAACCAAGAGAAAACCAAGAACAAAGAAGATTTAGCACTCGAGAAAATAAAACAGTCAAAAAAAGGAATAACCACTAAACGAACTGGATGGATGAACATAGCGAATTGGGAAGAAACACGCGGATGGTTGGAACTTACCAAATCCCACTGGAAGAGTTTAATCGAAAGAGTTAAGACTAAGTGAACTGGATGGATGAGTGTAACCAATTGGAGAGAAACAAGCGAACTGTTGGAACTTAGAAAATCACTAGTGGAAGAAGATCATCGAAGAAGACTATTGACTATAGACGAAGTTGTACAAATCGATGTGTAACAAAGACCACGCAAACAAATAGAAGAAAAGGATGGAAGAATATATGGCAAATGAATCAGATAGACAGTAAGAAGGTTCTGATATATATATACATATCGGCTTTTCTGTACATGTATATAAAAGCTGATACACAAATGTTTTCCGGTGCAAGAAAAAATGGTCAAAGCTGAGGAATGTGCTAACACCTGTGTGCGAAAAGCGAAAACAACTGAACATCTTTTCTTGATGTGCAGATTCGATGTGATATGATCATATGGGTCGATGACGTCCGTAAAAGAAACGTGCAAATGTGTCAAATTGGTGCTCAAGAAGCTGCAAGCATCATCTGGAAAGAACAAATTTCAAAATGCTAGAAGGTCGGGAGAAGGAGATCCAGTTCACAAATGCACTAAAACAAAGCAACAAAAAATGTAAAAACGATGATGAAAATAAATAATACAAGTACAAGTGACGGTTCAAAACACCGACATTATGCTTGCACGGCTCCATTCGCTGATCCTGAGAGACAAAGATACGCAACGATGACTGCGCGACTGCAAGGTTCTTCATCCGAACAAAAATGAACAAACAGACCTAACAAGGAGAACGAGAACAGCTACGTCTGCACCAGATATAGCAGGATGATGGAAAGAACTGCAATTCCAAAATCAACAGCAACGCCGCTACGTCGAAGAAGGATGATCGATCAAAAACGTTCAGAGTGAAACTAAGTGAAACTAAGCTAGAAATCCAAGCTGCCAAGAGAACAAATGAACGTCTAGAAGGTCATGGTTCTTACCACTAAAGGTGGAACCAACAGAGAGTTCGAAGGGAGCGAGGACCCCAACAAGGGAAGCAGAACGCTCTACCTCAAAGCCAGTAATAAAAAGAATTTAGAACTTTTCTTAGAAAGGTTAGATCGCATAGAAGATACACTAGAAGCAAAAGCATTTCGGGTTTCAGCTTTTAAAGCACGTATTTTAGATAGCGAGAGCCAGCTGTAAAATACGACAATAGATTTCACCGTCTCTGTCCGATCATTATAAAAGGATTCTCTGTATAACCTTTATACATTTATATTTGCTCTATATAATAAATATTTATTATTTTTATATTTCTTATAAACAAATTAAGAAGCTGATCTGGCAGATAGGACGTTTAGACAATTACACTTCCTAGTTGTGGAGCTATAGGCAAGAGTTCATCTTTCTTTCGGTTTCCCGTGCAGTATAAGTGACGACTTTTAACTAAGGGTCAAAGCGGGTATTTCACTTCAGTATCCGTTGTGACTAATCTATTGGTTGTGTTGATGTTTAGCTACAGACTAGTGTTCTGCAGGACACGATATCAGAACCTCCGGACGCTTGCTACCGAAATGAAATTTACGAGACCCGACAACCTTAATGCTACTAGTAGTACGGATATCTGAAGTACTTGGTAAGCTCGTTGAGTTCAAGGCCAGATCGTGAAAAAATGCCCAAGTATTCCATTGTGGGAAACGAATTCACGGACTTCACCAAACTGATCAAGAGCTACTACAGCGTTTACCGTTCGAGCGCAATCACAAGAATCCTCCGGCGCCTCTCAAAAAAGTAGATTTTGGTGGCCCTTCATGATCGTCAATGGTAACAGTTCCAGTAAGTACCTCCGGGAATAAGATCAGCAATAGTTAGCAAAAGGAAAAAGAACAGAAAGAGCAACAGAACTTCATACCAAGCTTTAGACTCATTCGGCAATAAGATAATTGCCAAGAACTGCTATTTCCACCACTTATGTGCACGCGATCATCTACGCATGTTTCGAATTGTCAGATCAACGCATGCAGCTGCAAGTGAGGGGGAACGGTGAGAATAGATATTTACCCTAATCGTATCCCAATGGCTGGTGAGCTCCCGGTCGCCAAGCGCGTATCACTCACGACGCGAGGCGTCCGATGAGTGGACTCTATGCCATACTCCGGAACGTCTTTATCGAGAGGCAGCAGTTAGTTCATGGCAGGTGGAACTGATGATAAGGAACGAATTCCTCGCAATGCAGTGAGGAGCTCTGCATTTGTTGGATTATTTTCTATTTACACCTTGGCAAGATTTACTCTGCGTAAGTTAGAAGTACCGAAGGAAGGAAACGACGAGAGACGGCGCCAACTGCAAGGCTTCAAGGCAACCGAGTGGATTTACTGTGCTCTTGACTCTTGAGTCAGAGGTCCAGCGAATCTGCCATTCCTCGAAAACCTGCGTTTCCGAAGAGTGAGGAGTCAAAGACTGGCGCATCAACTGGTCCGTGGGCCACCAGTAACCCGCACTCAATGCCAGGTTTTCCGTGCGGCGCGAAGCGTTCTTGAGACATGCCTTTCTTTAGGTCATTGCACAGACTGCCTGCAGTTTGCCTCATGCCTGCAACCTTTTGAGTTCCAGCGAAGTGAGACAGCGTATCCTGCTTGGTTGCATGCCCGCTGCCCTCGGCGCCACCCTTGTAGCGACCAGAGCCTGATGGTGGATTAGCAAATCCTGCAACCTTTGAATTCAAAACAACTCTTGCGTACTCACGTCTAGTTGGTACGTGCGCATGAATTTCAACCTCCAGTGCAGGCGACTGTAATGAGAAGTGCTTGAATTGCAGCATTCTGATCAGTGTCCTATTTCCCAAGCACTTTGCCCTTCTTTTCCGGCAGTCATAAGTTCTTGTCATGAGTTTCCCGGCGTAGACGCGACGAATGGCGTGTCGCGGACTGCAGAGGCTCATCGGCGTTCATATGTTGAACACTATCAAGCAAACGAGAACCCAACGCTTGCTGCAACGGTAGTGAATCCTGCGGCCGAAGCAATCACGCCAGGTCTATGCACATATCGGACAGCTGTCCACTCTCCACTCGATGATTCTGGTCCGGAGCCTAATTGAGCCATCTTCCCTCGTAGCTTGTCATCAGACTCATCCTCAAAGAGAAACAAACCTCCTTATTTCTTCCAGGCAATGAGAAGGTCCAACGCATTGACGATCGCAGTAACTCGTCCAAGAAGAAACGAAACTGACTATCATACACATCTGCAAATGGAGAAACAGGGACACCACTGAGTCTTCCATTTTCGATATGCATGAAGGTGCAACCTAAACTGAGATCGCAGCTGAGGCACAACCCCTGATCAACCGTCTCCTCTGCGTAGAACATAATACCAGAGTCAGATTTAAAAATAATACTGCATACGAGATGCTTACTAAAGACATCCAACTGCTGGCCCAGAGGCACTAGAACTTCGCCGTCATACTTCTAATCCTTGCTGTTGCAAAAGAACTCGACAAATGCAAAATTCTTCTGAACCAGTCAGAGATTCCACTGCAAGCACACTCAATAGCACTCCCATCCGGATTCCAGGTTCAACTGCCACACCGCTGAGAAGAAGAATTTTGACAAAACTTGAAGAGCCCAGCATACTGTAGTTTGAATTTATTGATAGGGCTAACATGAAGGTTGCAGGCTTTACAACTTACGTTGAATGAAGCATTTTGTGTGTTTGACCGGTTCTAGCCCCGTCACTACTCAGTCAGATAATCAACTTCACAATTGATCAACCCGGTTGGAGGAAACTAGAACCTACATACCTAGAACTAACTTCATATCATGATCAATTCCTCAGAAAGGGAAAGCCAAAAGACCTAAGAATTGCAGCGTAGGCAAAGAATGGGAATTCATCCCCGCCTCTCCGGTGTATATTTACCATGCTAATCTATGTACAGGAGTGTTGGGGGGAAATCACATCTGAAATCTGTGTTCGCCAGTTACAGGATCAGGCAGTGATGACGACCCCGTGTATACTGCATACTGTACTTCTCTACCCCTCAGTGCTCAAAATGAGGCGTATAAGTCGACCAGATCATCCAACTTAGTGGTCTCCGCGGAGGGGCTGTTGGTGCCAATGAGCCATAGTAAATGCTCGAACAAGTCTGGCTCACAAGCGATTGGCAAGCCCCCTTGGTGCTCAAAACCGAACTCTTCCTCGGACTTCTTCAGCAAGGCCTTGAAAAGATGGTGATTTAGATACTGAGTGCTGATCACGAATCTCTTTCTTTCGTTGCCGACGTAGACAGCCAAGTAACCTTGAGGAATGTCATCAGGCAGCCTGGACCTGCTCCCACTTCTCATGTTCGATGGAGGGATGTCCACCTCTGCAAGACATTCGTATGACGAAGACCGTTTGCCGAAGCTCCTTACGGTCTTCAGAAGTCCCTTGGTTCCAGGCATTTTCGCTATTTACAATCCGAAGCTCTAACGAGCTTCCGGGAATAGGAACGCTGCTCCGAGGGCAGGAACAATTGTGGAGTAGGACGACGCTAAGCGCGCGCCTTCCACAATCGAAAAAGGTATGCACAAAATCCAGCCGCTGCGAAGCCGACTTCTATATCATTCGACACGTCTCCTCTTGATCAGGAACATCCACTCGTGGAAGAATTTCTTCCCACTGAAATGTTTTCTATTCGTGTATACAAATGACATCACCTGCGACTTTTGTGGCAATTCAAAACTCGCGAACTGCTGGCTCTCGAATAAGCCAGCTAAACGATTGGAAAACCGAGTAACGACGACTATCACCTAGGCCACCCTAGGATCTCCTCCTTCTCAGAGCCTCTCAATGAGACGGAGAAATGTGGCAAAACTGCAGCACCCCACTCACTTCAAACTTTGTAAACCACTATCTCACCAACGGTTCCAGGTACACAATCTTTGCATGCCGAAGTTAAGGCTAAGTGCCGGACGGACAGAGAGAAAGGCCTATGTCGATCTCCGCACAACAGTGTATTCACCAGCTCCGCACTGTTCAACAAATCTAAGACCTCTACGGAGAGGAGGACTGGCAACGAGCCACCAGCAACACGGGAAGTGCTGGTGAGCACAGGTGGGAAGAGAAGACGAACTGACAGCACGCTTTCTCCACTTTCGCCAGTCTGAGGGCACGACAGGTTCCAACACTCACGGACTCACGGGCCGAAAACGCAACGCATTCTATACGATCCACCAACCAGCTACTATGAGTAACAACAAGGAAGCACCTCCCAGAGTTCTCTTTCTCTCTCTCCCCGGAATCTTGCACTGTCAAACTTCGCTCGCTCGCTGCAGAAATGATCTTCCTTACTATCGACTTATGACAGTCGCAGGCGGCGACACACCGCTGTCACTCTTCTTCCACTACTCCTCCTTCAGTTCCTCCTTTTCTTGCACTCGCTTGCTTTTGTGATTCACAAGAGTTTAAAAACCGCGCTTTCTCTCTCACTACGGCAAGCCTCTCTATGGACTGAACGCAAAGACCTTTGAAAGAACGTGAGATAGAAATGCCGAAGGAGCGACCAATTTATGGCTCGCCGAATTTTCAATTAATAATACAATTTTTATTCATAATTTCCACCAATTTCTCCCCCTTACGGCAATTCGTGAAAAGCACAGGGACGAAATCACTCGCCTCACGACGCGAGCCCTTCACTTGACCGTCTGACTCATCCACTGACGTTCTGCTCCGTCCCTGACGTCGCATTCAGCATAAGAACTTCTGTTTCAGTATCTTTAGTCTCCACCATTGACGTCTTAGTTTTCCAGATTTGTACAAACCACACTCTACCGCACTTAAACCTCCTTTGTTACCGCACTGTCTTGTCCCCACATGGGGTAGTTCCGGACTCGCTCTCTCAAATTCAGCTACTCCACTTCCTAGTAGAGGGAGCATGTCCGCGGCTCCTCCTCCTTCTCCTCCTCGGCACAGTCTCCAAGGCAAAGTCCCAAACATTCCTCGCCTCCCGAACATTTCCCTTGGAAGGAGATTTTCCTACCTGTTCTCCGTCTTCTTCAGCCGGCGGTCAGCTGCCGGACGATATACAACGCATTCCCATATTGAAAATAATCAGAATTCCTTCTCTAGACCCAAGTAAATTAACTGAACCTTCACGTAGAGCCAAGTGCGATGCGAATACAGCGGAAAGAGGAAAACTAGCGTCTCCGCACCCGGAGATGATGGACCTTCTCTACTGTGGTGTACCGACCCTACAAGTTCAGTTCGGTCTCCGCACCCGAATGATGGACCATCTCTACTGTGGCGTACCAACCCTACAGGTTCAGTTCGGTACGAAGCTGGCAAAAAATCACCGTCCTGAGTAGATGAAAGTAGGTACCTGGATCCTGTTGTCACGGGGAGGAAATAAATTCAGGAAATACCTACAACCATCTGGTCAGTAGAAGTAGATAGACAGTTAGTGAACCCCTACTCACTGACGCATTGCGCAAGCCTCATAGGCGGTTCACATCGCATTGTACTTACTACCCTCCGGCTTGGGGTATATACTTCGAATCTTACAATGTACTTGCGGCTCAAGCAGCGAGAGGACGGAATCTCACCAGGAGATGTCCTGACGTCTGTGTCCGTCAGACTACCATGGTAGCTCCGGTTCTTTAGAGTTGCCAAGTGATGAACTCCGGGCTGTCAAGCCCTGGTGGGGAAAGAAAATTGTTTGCAAAGAGGGATAAGTTGCAGAGTCATTATATTTACAAAAATATTTGTACGGTAGAAGACTGAAATATGATCATGAGGGAAACTAATTATGTTACTGACTATCCTAAACTTTTGATATTATGTAACACAATAATAGATGGACTTTACATTTAGATTTTCAGTTTCTTTTGCACAAAAGTATAGAGTAATCTCTACATGTATTTTGATTAAGGTCACAAATTCCAACAGTTATATAATACATTAAAGTAGCTGTAGCTTTTCTCCTATAAATATAAAACCGACATACGAACAAAAGAGACAAGATGGAATTACCTGAACGAGTCAGAATGCAGCTTGCGATGTGAATAGCTATTTACCAGTCTCCCGAAACTCTCGTGCTTAAAATCGTAACATGTTGTCCGGGGAAATACGCATAGTGGAGCTAACCTAGATGTGCAGGTGATAGTCAAGAAGCTGACTGGCTGCAGGGAGTATCAACTCCCTAACTAGAAGACCTGACCTTGCGTTGACGATACAACTTTGTATAAACTGAGACACAATGACCGTCCAATAAGTTTTTCTCATGGTTCATTCACAAAAGCTAGTGAAATTTCTCTACGCGAGCTGTTACATGTTTTCACTCTTACACCAATATATCTGGTACCCAACATTCATTCTAGTAACCTGTTCCGGTCAGTTTCTTTTTCAGTAATTCACTGGTTTGATGAACAGTGAATTTTATTAGTTTCAAATAATTCCAATCTCATTTTGTTACATTAAAATATTACTTCATATCCCTAACTGTTCTACTGGGGATTATCTACCCAAATGTAAGCAACTGGATATAACAACATAAGCCGGTTTCCTCTCTGTTATCATAAGAGTGTTGATACGCAAGCAAATTAGAAATAATACAAATCTGACATAATATTTTATCTACTATTTCGCTCTTTGCCTTGAGAAGCAAGCATAATTTGCTCTTCTTTCATTCAGCTGTTGCGCACATGTATTCGCATTAACTCGTGTGATTATTTTGCAAGACAATCTCCAAAGGTGAGAGATAATTAGCCAGAGTTAATGATCAACTATCCACGTCCGATGAACTAACAAATATAATATTATTTCCATTCACGGCAAGGTAATTAACGTGTTCTAAGCAACACGCCTGCGTCTGAGAGCGCATATAAATTCTGCCCCAGCCCCGTATGAAAAAATCTGTTATTAGGTTTGTGGAGATTCATCGGGGTGATCATAGCAAGTCATAGTAAATAACTTCCAGTTTACTCCCTGGCGGGAACTTACTGAGTACAGCTTGTTGTTGAAACTCCTGTGTGCTCATCATACCAAAGCGTGTGGCAAGAGTCGTTACCGTTTCTATCACGGTCCGGGAATGTCGGATGTCCGGAGGTTTCACTATCCGTCCGTCTGAGAGCACATGACATGCCGAGACAATTATCATAAGCACAAACCTAGAATAGAAGTGAGACAACTCCATCCTTGGCAGCGGAGCGGAGCAGGTCTATATGCTTGGCGAAACCTTACGTGGATATTACGGTGAGGCTGGGTGAGCTCAGGGTTCATCCTGGTAGGATCTAACTCTCCGAGGAATGGAGACAAGTGAACGTCCCCGAGGTAGGGGTGGGAATTGTCTCGTCACACTTGGAGCCCACAGAGTCCACCCACATGCGATTCCCGGGAGGAGGCCTGCAATCGGGTTGGTTGACGCCTGTGCGGGTGGGTTACACACAGGGCCCGCCAGCCATACTGAGGTCCAATAGTAGCTATACATTAGCTCTCTTGGGTGAATGGTGGGGTCACAGATCCCAGTTTGTGGGCCAAGAGTAACTGTGATCAGGTCCATGCTTTGTCGACCAGATGTGGTAGTGAGGTGCAAGCTTGCGAGTGCTCCCATCTGGTCTTACATGAACATGTGGGACTCGGGCTTTGCGAACTTCTCGTGTTTCGTCCCTAGCTCTTGGTCTGTCATTCTCTTGTCTCTTCGACCTTGGCTTCTCTACGGTGCTACAGTCACTGGATGAATGTGGTTCCAGGCGGATTGTGAATTGTCATGCTCTGCCATTGGCGTCTCGTCTCTTCAGCAGACGCCAAGCTCTTTATGTACGTGCTTGTGGAGCAGGCTTTTCTTCAAGGTGAAACTTATGCCTTGTTGGGAACGGCCATGATCATATTTCCCCTTGGCGTCATCATGATTGAATTTAGTAACTGATTTACATCACAGACACTGTTTCTCCCAACTGCAAGCAAGATCTACTAAGGTACAGCCGCGTGAATGGACCTAACTGTAGCATTTCTAGCTTGATTCTCGAGTTCCACCAGTCGTTCACTGAGAATGGAGTTTCACTCTAGTCGTCCACTGAGATAAGATATCATGGCCAAGCCTTTGCCAAACGAGGTATTGAGAGTGTACAGAAACGACAATCGATCTTCTCTCAATATGAGCCATGGACATCACGCTAAATATGAAATGGAGTGAGACCTTGTTTGAGCGCTTGCCACATCCATGTCCTCGACGGACTCTCATTAGGGGGTGTCAATGTTGCAGTTTCCTAATGATTCTAGATCCGCGGAAGGAATTACGATTTCGGTTGGACTTTTGCGGGTGTTTTATGAGGGTATTTTCAGAGGTGTCTGTAGAAAAACACCACTCGTGTTTTCTTACTGAGTATTCAATCGTTTCGTGCGTTCGTTTGTGTATAGAAGTCTACTCTGTCAGAGTAATGATGTAAGATAACAAAGGTGGAAAATAATCAATAAAAATGAATGTATTTCCAGTTTAAAAGAGCGACCCAAAATTAACCGCGGTTCAATAAAAAGTTGACCGTTTGAAAATTACGGTCTTTTTTCTTTCATCCGCCGAGGAATATTTCCCATAAGCATTGACATCCCCTATTAGGTTTTATTTCCAGGTAAATTCCGCACTAAACAGATTCATTTGAATGGCATATTTGTGAAGATCCATTTCTTTCCAGTTGCTCCCCAAATCGACTAACTTTCTGTTCCGAATAGCTTAAGTATTGTGATCAAGATCCGTATGAGTCAGTGTAAATTCATACTTTAAAGCGTGTGGAGAATTGCCGGAACCAACTGAAGCTGTGGTAGATATTGTTGCAAACCACGTAGCTGCTACATAGAGGGAATGCACATGAGAAAGCAAATCGAGAGAAACGATTTCAGTTGAATGGATGGATTCTTCGAAGAACACAAGTCAAGACATAGAAATGTCTTCGACAGAAGCAACAATACGAAGGTGTAGAAAGTATATTAATCCCTGTAATATACTTTCTATGTGTATATTTCTCGTAAACTACAGAATTTTGTTTGAACACACTCCCTAGACGTTTTGGTTTATCACACCTTTGATTGATAGTGATCCCTTGACGGGCTATCTACAGTAAAGCCAGTCACTTTGCGATGTCATTTATCGTTTCATTACTTTCGATTTCAACCATAAAATACACGTAAGATGGTCTATCCTCAAAAGGTTGAGGTGTGCAATTCTGCATATCACTTTACCATGTCAGTGCAAAGTGACTAGTTTTACAGTCTGATAGCTAGTAAAGAGTATTGCAAAGTAACTAGCTTTACAGTCTGATAGCTAGTAAAGAGTATATCAAAGAATGCATTGTTAAGAAGGGTGTGATCAAACCCAACAACTTACTCGAGTGTGATAAAGCAAACTATAAGTCAGAGTTAACTATAACGCATAGTTTCGTATGTCATATGAACCGAATAGTAGCATTTAAATCAACTTTACTGATATAAGAGATAACTATCCATGGTAATGAACTGAAACTAATATATACTCCTTCATGTGTGGTCCTGTTTATTTTTCGCACGAGGGTAATCGTGATTGAAACAATGTTTTTTTATTAGTTGCGTGCATATTCATCTCTTTCATCTTTTCGATGGAAGAGACAAATATGCACAAGATTAATTTATTACTTAATCTTTTCGTTGAGAAAAGTTAGATAATGCTTTAAAAATATATTTTTCATCAAGTAGTGGCGATTAGTGACTCGCATATGTGCCTTGGGAAATGCGTCACTCCGCGCTCCCCTTGTGGTTTATGTCATGTTCTTTCCATGTTCTCAGTGTGGACAAATAGTTAATATTATTTATTTATTTATTTTTAATAATATTTTTTATTAATAACTATACATTTTCTCGATAACAACAAGCGGACAAAAGTTCCCAAAAGCTAATCTTGCATGCCTATTATTAACTATAGCAGTTACTAGAAATGAACATTATAGACATGGACTCGCAAATTGGTTAATCTTGATGTGATTGGGGTATCGGCATCAGTGTTCTAGATGATTACTCACTACAAGAATGATCCATATATAGTGACGTATAATATAAGTAATTTCTTAATGGTAACTTGACATACAAACAATTTTTTAGCTTGAGATGAATATTAACTTCATTTATATCTGTAAAATCCAAAATTTTGATGATTGCAATAAATCATGTAGAAATCTTGAAACCACCAAAACCACCCACGTCTTCACCAATTCAATTCTTTTCAGTTTTGAACTATTCCTTGAGTTAGACATGTGAATTACTAATATGGTGAATTTAATCTCATAAATTAGTTCCTAAATCTGATATAAAAAGTTAAGATTCATTAATTATCAACATATGCAAAATTTTATCAAACAAAAAGTTTGATTTTATACTCATGTGCTAACTATAAAACTGAAACGATGAAGTTTAGAGTCTCTTTAATGAAGTCGTCAAAGATATTACAAAGTTAGGATCTAACAAATATAGTAGATGTAATGCACAACACTGAACATGATACTATGATATTTGGCATCTATATGACATTTTTTACTTTTAGATTGATTTATAGCATTTTCCATCATATTCAGAAAGCTCTTACTGTCCTAATTACTGCTAGCCATTGAGCTTTTCACTTATGTAGATGCTGCTATTAGATGGAATCAAGCACTCATTCCAGTAAGTATTTCATATAGCAACCGTAGTTCTTATGTAACAGATCCATAAGATATGGACTGGCTTCTACCTTTAAGCTTCAAGTTTATTGCTCACTTCTTTATATCCACGTCCGGATAAGTACCAGTGAGATGATAACATATTACAAGATAAAAAGTAGTTCTGTCTGGGCCGAGTGCATAAGTATCGATTGCTTTATAACACTCTTTATGGTTTCTCTATTTAGTCTCAATGTTTTCATCGTTTGGAAATTTGCAGATTTCCACAAAGAAGAAGAGTACAATGGTAAGGATTGAGGTCTAACATACAGGTGACTGAAAGTAAAACAAGGATCATGAGATTAATATGAACCCCAATATATGTGAAATAAAACAAGGATCATGAGATTAATATGAACCCCAATATATGTGAAATAAGCACAACAAGCACTGAAGCTGTATATAGAAAGGGTGAGAACAAATAACCATTCAGTGCAATCGATAGCTGCATTACACAATGAGTACCACAAACATGGTCAAGCTTCTAAAACAACAAGTCCAGGAACGTATCACCAGATACACGTCAATTTGATCAAAACCTTCCATTATCTGGCCTCTCCCATCTTGGAAGATGATAATAATACATGCTTCATCTCTAACCCACTCTGCGTTGTAGAAGAGATTGTAACTACCCACTAAGCTTTCGGTATATAGTATGTATTTTGTGCACATGATAGAATGTTCTGATCTTCTCTAACAGACAACAACTTCATCAAAATCGTGTTAACATGATCAGCTCATCACATGATTTATATCACGACTTGTCCCGTGAAACCTAAAGGATGTGTGATAAATCTCAAGATATATACGATTGATGGCTTGTTCCCTTCTCGAGGGGTTGTGTTAAATATCAAACATAAAGGTAAAATCATTTAAGGTAACGATCAAACTTACATCCTTCATTTTAGAGGAAAAGCTTTGTGACATAATGAACTCCCACCAGTGGAACACTTTCTCAATGACTGCAACTGCAGGGTTGAGTTTTATATGATCTACATGATACAATCCTCTTCTATCCCCATGAGTTGTTATTTACATATTTAATATTTATGCACATTTATCATCCATTTTAGTGGCACTCCTCGAGAACTCAAGCTCTGATAATATTTCACTTTTTCCATAGTCCCCACCCAATCCTTACTATTTTCAACTATTTAAGCAACAGTTCTTGCCTTCTGCTTTAGCTTTAAGGGGTATGTTCGAAAAATTTGCAACTCTACTTGTTAATATTGAATAGTTATCAAAATTATAAATTTATCTATTGATTTTATCTCAAGTTTATATTCTTATATTCTTTATTAAATATATAAATATTAAATATATCTCCTTCTCTTGAACCATAGCCAATCCCATCAACATTCTCTTCCTTGTCCTCTTCCTTCCCTCTAGTCGAAACCTGAGCGATGCATTGATAAAGTTCACTGATAAACTCTATGAGAGAAAAAGTTAATCATCCAATACTAGTCTGCATATTAAATATGATTAATGTATGAGCAAGTAGCCTTATTTCAGAGGTGTATTCATAACGTTCAAACTGTGGCGGAACAAGTGATATTTTCGTGTCAAAAGAAAAATGTAAAAACTATAGTGGAACGTATCTACTGAACTTACTGAAGTTAGACCTTAGTACCTAGTTTCCTTTCTGATACTTTTCTAGCCAGTTTGAATATATATTAACTTGACTCGAAATTTCGAAACCAAGAATCGAACTGGTACCGGTGGTCAAGAGGTAGCACCTCTATGCTAAATTGTGGAGGTGTTTATTGATATATGTCATTGGTGCCTTAAGATGTTGGCAAACATGAAGGATTCTTGGCATAAAGCAACTGTTTGGATAAGGAAATTCTCCCTCACCGCTTCTTGGGGAAAGACGAGTGAGCGTATGAGGTTTGCGATGGTTCAGTTAAAGCCTCATAGCTCATTTCTCGAGATAAGTTCTTTTCCTGTTACTAGTTTTGTTCCCGAGTCAAGAAGAGGAATAAATCACATGTGGGAAAAGATCGTGACATACCAATTGAAGGAACCAAGATATTTTGAAAACAGGGCGAAAATGCTCACTTCGTGAAGCCCTTTTATGTAGAGCAGTTAACTTTTTACTTTGCTAACTGCTTGCTGCTATGCATTTGCATAGCTAATTGTAGATTTTACTGAACAGAAAGAAAAACTGTAAGGGAAAGTAAGACTTTTTTGTCGTTTTATACAGAGACTTTCGTTAGTAGAAAATCCAGATGCTCCATTATATGCTATGTAAACTAGATGTTTCATAACATATAACGGATAGATTCATAGAGGATAGGTTAACTGAGAACAAAAGAATTGACCACTTATATCTAAACTTACTCTTGCTGATAAGATGGCTCACAATGTAAATAGGTCCAAAAATAAAAACAAAATTTTAAAAAGACACTCTTGCTGATAAGATTTCCTTACAAGAAATAAATTTGTTAAATTAAGATTTAAATCAAAACTCTTTATAATATGTGATTAACTTCACAATTAAATATCCAATATTTGTTGACAATACTAAATAATTTTTAGTGATTATTTGAAACTAAACAATAAATAGAGAAAAAAGTATATTTTTCTTCACTTTTGTACTAACACCTAAGGTTTAGCATATCTACATTCAACTATGAATCTAGTATATTTTGTTGTTCATCTAAACTAGTTTGAACTTTGCCTTGGGAAGATTATGTATAGTTGTCCCTCGAATGTGAATCCCATGGAAAATAAAGAATTGTTTTTTTGAATATATCTATCTTATTAAGTGGAGGTTAGAAGAAGGGAGGGAGAGTTTAGATTTGGATCAATCTCAGGCAATTCCATTGCAAGCGTATCACCTTGTTGTTATCTTCTGGTCTATTTTGCTTTGTCTTGTTTTTGCTAACCGATTTATACACTCACAATCTTTAATCCTCCATTGTTACAAATACTTGTCAAATATTGTAGTTTATTACGGCAACTGAAGTCAAACTAGACACTGGAGTGCTTTAAAATTTAAATTCATGTCACGATATTCTCACAAAGAATATCGTGACATGAATTTCTTTGTGGTGTCAAGGGTTCTCTAGCCAGTGGTCAAATCAAATGGTGTTAATTCTTCTAGAAAATATATGATAGGCCCGCAATCAAGATTAAGGAGAAGAAAATAAGACTAAGATAATGGATAGAAGGTAAGTCCAACTTCAGTTGAAGAAAAATAAATAGTTACGGTAGTTTCTAACGATTTTTGTCATATTGAGGGACACTTCAGAAAACTTGCTTAGTAAGGAAAAAGAACTAAGCTTTTCGGCTACTTTCTTTATCATTCTCCAAAATGAGTTGGAGAATGAGAAAGAAGTGGTTCCAAACATATTTTGCCATATTCAGAAGCGCTTCAAAAATACTGGAGATCAAACTTTCCAATCTTACGGAGAAGAGAAGGAAAGTCCAGTTCTTGATCCTACCATCTCTAATCAACATGGTAGACATTTTTTTTTCATCTTGCATTCGCAATCCTATACACGCTTGACTGAATTTCTTAAAATATTTGACATCAGTCATGAGAGCATATGTCTCGTCAAGGAGTTATGATGGAACAAAACCGTTTATTAACGGTTTTTGTTATCCAAGTAAAAATAAGGTATTTTAAATTATTTTTAAAAATTAATAAAACTAAAACAAGTTATTTCATTTTTAAATGAAAATATTATATTATATACATATTTGAGAATATACTTTTTATTTATAATATTTAATATTTAAAAAATGAAAAATATAAGGATTCAAATAACTCTTGACTCGCAAGTGTTATCAGCGAATACAAAGAGTTGACCCCTCTAAGAAAGAAACTTTAAACTTTCTTGCATATACACCTCCAAGTTAGGAAGAAGAGAATATGTAAATTTAATTTATGTCCTAATCTTTCTTCTCGGAAGGCTATAAATTAAAGCTTAAAAATTAAAAATATTTTCGCTCGTGGGAGGCACAGGTTTTTATGCAAGCCACAGGTTTTGTCTGCATGAGTTACTTTTGGGTTTTGTGTAATTCAAACTTGATTTGTGCAATCAAGTTTACCAAGTGAGTTTAAATTTTAATAATCTAATATTTAATAATTTAAATATAGTAAAGTAAAATTATAAAACTTTGCCACCATCAAAAAAGCTTCTGTCACTTTGTCACTGAAAATCCAATCGAGCACCACTCTTCCTCGTAACTCTACGGTTTAGTAAACTGTATTTTTCACTAAACTATTTTGAAAGAGTGGTAAGCCAATTGTCTGTTTAAATGTTTGTCTTTATCCTCTATTCGTCTTTATCCTCTATTCGACTAAAAGTGCAAATGGATGCATATTCCACGATGCTTGCTTATTCACCTCTTCCATCTGAAGATGGAAGAGGTGAGCAAGCATCATTCATTTATTACCTTAACCCTTCCGACGGGAAGGGTTAGGTAATAAATGAAAGTATTTAATTAATGTACCGTTACTGTGAACTAGGCTCCCGCACTTGTACTTCCTGAAGCGCAAACTTCTGTACTCCACTTATGGGTTTTCTGATAACTTTTTCGCGTTTCCAGGAACATCTAACATATAACATTTAATACTATTTGATATTTTTATAAAACTTAATCTAAAATATTCATATAACACTTACGTCATTTCCGCTATCTTAAAGAGAGCAAAAGTACGAAAGTTCATTGTGGATGCTTATTCATCGTTAGTTGCATGGATCCACGTTTATTCCATATCAACCCTATAGACATCAGTGTTATTTTGATTCGAAACTGTTTAGGAGAAGCGAACATGGTCCAACACACTAGATTGAACTGCTGCGATCTGCGTGATAGACTTTCCAGAAGAGTTGGACTAGAGGGTCTGCCTTTTGTAAAATGCTCGGATACAAAAATCTTTCAAACTCTTTCAAATTATATGCAGACTTTTTTTGAATATTCGTCAACATGTCAAATAGTTGTCAACTCCTAAATGTCATTGAGTAGTGATAACAATGTTTCTCATGGTAAGGAAAAAACCATGAGATAACTACTTTCACATCAAGAAATAAAATTTTTGTACTTTAATATATGTAATACATTCTCTTATAGATACTTTTATTAGAGCTTAGGAAATCAGAGGTATTAAACATGGTGACTGACTTTATTGGATCCACTTCCCTGATAAAATTAATTGGTTCTTTAACATATTAAGTAATGTTGTAGAGCGTCAAAATTGACATACCGCGCATATCCTTTCACGGTTTTTGAAATCAATATTGTATCTATTATATCTTTGTCTTTGCTCTTCCACTCACCCTCAAAGCCCGCCATATTCTTACTTTTTAACTCTCTCTCTAAAGCCATCACATCTTATTTGGAGATTCCTCATTAAAAAATCAGTTAGCTCATTTAAATGGTTCATGACCAACACCAAATTAAACTGCATAGATATTTATCTGTGATTTATTTATCTTGCGGTTTATTTCTTGCTATAATGTAGCTTCGACACTAGACATCTAAATTATTTTACTTTTGTAATAGTTTGTGGTTGAAATTATAAACTTACCTCGCCCAATATTGACTTAGTGACATTCATGCAAGACAATCATTACATTAACCTCATGTTTATTCTAACTATGAATCCATTATAGTCAGTTGCTTGATATGAGAATAGAACGCAAACTTTTTTTAACCTTGAAAATTCTTATCGAGAATGTGGTTAAACGTATTTAAGTATACTCATAAGTAACTACGATGCAAGTTACTTATGCAAGTAGTTGGTCAGTTATCAAGAACTGATATATACTGATAACTAGTGTGTTTATCGTAATCAAAGTTTGATTGTAGTATATTACTATAGTGTTTATTTAATATCAAAGTGTTTACTATCAAAGGTATATTACCATAGTGTTAATAGCAATCAAAAATTTAATTTTTGTAAGTTTTTTGATTCTGTAAACACTATAAAAATCAACATTAGATTACAATAAAAATATTAACATTTGTTGTTCACTTATTTTATTTTTTATAAATATTAAAATAAATAGGATAGAACTGAGTATCCACCCCCAAGCATAGGACTTTAATACCAGAATCCTTGGAAAAAATATCCGGAGATGAAAACTGATACTACTCGCAAGGCTACTGTCTAATCAAATTTCTTATAATAAAGAAGTTTCTATTTAAAACAAGTAATAAGATGTATTAAGATTAGAAAGAAGTGGGTTCGGTAATAAATTAGGTTAATAAATTGCAATAACAATAATTCATTAGAATCATGCAAACTTACATAGTTAACAATAATTTTGCAAGGTAATGATATCATTGTCATATTTTGGCCAGGATGTCTCATCAGTCAATTTTCTACTTTTCTTCAGTTGTCATAGTATATGCGTTAACCCTTGTACTGTAAGCACATTCATTGGTTTTCTCAAAATTATACTAGAATTATTAGAAACTTAGCCATTCATACTGCTTCAACTGACATGTGACCACATATACTGAACGTATAAGTTTATATTTGTGGTGATATGGAAGGAAACAAGATGAATATTGTTAACATGGAGTCATTAAGAAATCTAGTCTGAAAAGCACATTTGCTTACTTTTCCTCGCCACATATGCAGGTTCAAACGGACCGCAGAAAGCTTGAACGTGGTCAACTTCACCTAAGAGTGAGTGCTATTCGGAGACGAAAGTAGTCGAGAGGTTGACTCTGACAGCTAGATGATACCCACTGTAAAAGGTGTCGCTTGATGGCGTCCATGTTTGCGATGACGTTCAGAATGTGCTGCCTGGGGCCAGAGATAATTGAACGACCTGGACAGTCTGAAGTCCAGAGTCCAGACTCCAAAGGGGATCGATGCCTTCTGGGACTCAAGGCAGTACACCCCGTTAACGGTGCGTTGAGCCCTGATGAGTGGACATGGTACTCACTTTGTCCAGAACTAGAAGTCAACTCATCAGTTCATTTCTAGTTCTAGCTCTCTTGAGTCCTGGCCCCTCCAGGAAATACCTTTCGGTGTCTTCATTAATGTCTCAGTCAAGATGAATATACCAGTGCCTGTCAAAGTTGAGGTTTCGGTTTTGTTATTTCCTGAGAAGTAAATTTCTTCTAGTGACAATAACTTGTGTTGTTTTTCTTAATCGTCAGTCTCTACAGGTGGAAGAAAACATCATAGTTTACATCACAAAGTGTTAAACATACATCTCTCTTTCCCAGCCACTATCTCACCTTTGCCACCTTTGCCTCCCATGAATAAAATAAAATAACAGTAACTTGAAAATCACACAAATACTTTACTTTGACAGGGGTGAATTCTTCAAAAATATATTCCATGTCTAGCAGGAAAAATGGCCTACTTTGACACCCCTATTATGGTAAAAGTCAAGCAGTTCGAAATAGCCAATTTTGCGTTTGCAGTTGCAGTTACAATATACTGAATAATGTAATGTATGCATCAAGGCCATATTGACTGGAAGCAACAACGGTGGCCCCGGTAACTTATGAACCTGGGTGGAACTGAGATTAAAGGGCCTTAGGAGAATACGTATTCTTCACAGTGATGTGCATTACCAATCATCTTTCCGGTTCAAAAGGAAACCATACAGCAACTTTTTGGATCCTTGATATCGATTAAAACTATGTGAGATCCCATTAGGGAATCTCAACTAACTCCTGTGAATTGGCACGGTCGGTCTTGGAAAACATTTTATATAAAGCGACCGTAAAGTCATGGTGCACGTGAGGATCTTTGTAAAATATTCATAGTTTCAAACCGTAATTTTTACAGCAAAAGAATCGCATAGTTGCTTAGGTTCTTATGTGGAGTGCCACTCAAACTTAGCTTTCGGAACTCTCATAGATCCAGTAAAATATTTTATGTATATTTTATTTTATATTTTAGTAAAGTTTCTGTTGTAAATTTTTATGTCCAGTAAAATTTATAATCACTGGACTTATGCAGTGTTTGCCCGTAAACATCTCTTGAACTCCTTTAAAAAATGAATTGGATGATTAGAACGTTTTACAACCTTGACAAAGTTTGACACTTCTTCTCAACTTCTCAACTTGGGGAAGGTTTGAGCGCCCCTAATGCATTTTAATTAATTAATTAAAATTAATTACTCCTAAAATATATAGATTTCTTGAAGGAGTTGGCACTGAACAGAGACACTAGTACATTCCTTAATCTAGATCTTGCCCACTCAAGGATTAACATCTCTGCTACTTTCACCTGTACTTTTAGTTCTTCATGAATCCATGGCAGAGAAGTCAGTTCAGTAAAGCAAAGTTGTTTGGTGCTACTCCAAAAGAATACGTCATAAAAAAGTCTTGTCTCCTCGTCTCTGAGTTACTATCCCTCTCGCAGCAAATGTTGAAAGTGCAGTGTGATTTTCCCATGAGCGCTTGTCGAGTTGATACCTGTGTGAATCGATAACCTAGCTGATTTTCTGTCTTACAGGAAGCTAAATGGATGCCACTGGGTTGATGATGTCAGTTTGCCTCATGCCTCTTCTGCAGGAGATGAATATTTGTACAGTACAAGGGCGTCAAGGGCTCAACATGGAGCGGTGCATTGTGGTTTCCTTCTCACTGCATCTTATGAAGGAGATGCGCCCTTCTGATTCATTCTTTTAAGAGTTTTCAACTACACCCAGCTGCTTGTGAGCCCTTCTAATCTTTCAGACACGTTCTTCTCAACGGTTAAAAGTCCGATGACATGATGATGAGCTGCCGTGACTAAAAGTCGTCCTTACTGCATCGAAATTAGTGGAACCTCGAGCTCTTTATATCAAGAATTCATTATGAATACAGTTTTTTTTTGTCAGATTCGAATAGCGTCTCTGCACTTGCAGTTTTCAAACTAAAAAATAAGTTCCAGACGTGTGCGAGATAGGGTTGGTAATAAGCGGAATCTTTGGACTGTGCACAGTTTCGAAGAAGCGAACAGGGTTCGAGCCAGTTTAGAAGATGAGTTTGAGACATGGTCTTTTGAGATTTCAAGTTTTCAATTTTGAAGATCACATGAGCGAAATGTGCTGAGGTAGCTTCAAGTAGTGCAAAGTTGCCAAGCCGCAAAACTGTAACGAAACTGCAGAGCGCAGTCCAGAGACAATCGTTCGAAAATCTGACTTCAATGCAAAACTGCAGCCGGGTAGGCAAAACTGAACTGTAGCGAAAAGATCAGAAACTGTGAGTATTTCAGTTTCAAAAATGCAGTTGCAGAGACGCTCTAAGGCTACTTGCAAACACCATCATAATATAAGTACTAAAGAAAATCATGTCCCCATGAACTCTAGAAACGAGAAGAAATGAAAGAAATCCAGAAAGAAGTCATCCACCAAACATGATATCAGCAATTCTTGTTCGAAAATATGGTCGGTACGAAAGTATTGTCCAACACTCTCGATTGCTCACACACGATTCATTTAACAGTCAACAGAATTGTGTGATTTGACATAATTCACTGTTTAGGTTAGTATCTACGGTTTGTCATACCTGTTTTTGCTCCAGTTCCGTGCCATGACATAGAATAACTTGGAATAGGTTCTCTTTTGCAAATCACTTGATTGTTCGTTGGGATGAGGATTTTATGAAGATTATCAGTTTTGTGGTTACACGAGAGAGATCCCTTTAGAACTAACTCGATGATGATCAGTCCCCAATTGCGTCCCATATTAAACAGAAAGAGTTGATATGGTGTACCGAGCTGCGGACAACCCTCAATCTGAACCCCTAAAGCCTGTAGTCTTGTCATTAGCTGGTGTTTATTGCAGTAGCAATCTACGGTAGTTTCAGATAGTTTCAAACCTGAACTTCAGCAATGAGAGCATGTAAAATATATGGCAGAAATGCGCTCCAGCAGTGTCAGCAATATCACATAACAAATATGGAGAATATGCTTCCAAAACGACACCCGCTATGAAGGTCGGATGAAAATTTGGTTCTGTTAATTGTTCAGTCTACTTTGGAGTAGAAATTGTTTGTGGAGAAAAGTAACTGCAACAATGAATTCTTTTCTTACCTGCAAGGAAGAAAATTAAGGATTATATTAAATCCTTTCTTAACAAGGAAGAACTAAACTGCAAGTGAAACACTTGGGAAAATTAGGTATAGTTAATTGCGTTTGAAACCTCACCCGTAAAACGTTGCAGTCGCTCCCGTAGAGAATTTTATGTAGTTTTGGATGTAAACTGAACGGGTATCTCCAGAAGTACCCACTACATAACGAATTTTAGAAATGGATGTAAACCGTCTGTCGGTATATGACACTAGAGGCTTATGGGTTTAAACCCTAATCCCTTTCTCATCTTTATAGCGTGAGGTTGGAGACGTATGATTATATAAACGGACTCGTTTCATAATAAAGAGCACTAAAATTCCCGTTTCATCTTCTATTATTCCCAAGTTTAACTTTCAAGATCAGTATTATGCTTTTCTGTTCTCATCCTGATTTGATCCATTTGCCCGAAAGTCACCTCTGCTTCAAATACAAATATTCTCAAACTTACCACCAGCAGAAAAGTTGTCGTCTCGAATCTCGATAGCACCATAAGATAAAATAGAGCATCTGGAGAACCATTGTCAGTAGGAGTGTTACAGGTGTAACTGATTTCAGAAACTCCCGTAAAGGACTCAGCTACGGGAATATCTAGAAACAATATAACACAAGGAGGATTCTCTTGATACTGTTATTACAGAAATGTATCTTTAGGAAAGGGAACCTGGATACTGCATACACACAAAAAAGAAGGAAAACAGACCAAACCAGACAAAACATCTAAACCAAATAAAATTTGATGTTATCTTTCCCCGATCTCTCGTTCCTGTATACGCAAAGGTACAGTCAAAATGTCAAAACGGATAGACAAACAAAACAAAAAGAAAAGAGAAAGATATTAAGAAAAGTTCGATTACAAAACCAATTATAATTATCCTATATATGCTAGCCTGAGGATTGTATCTGCACTTTATGTTTCGTGTCATGATAGCTTTTATTGCTAACAAGATCTTTGGTGTGTATACTAGAAGAAATATGCAATACCAGCTGGATTCCGAACAAGTGGGATAGGCAGGTGACATGTAGACAGATTTACAAGAGTCACAAGACTTGAAAAGGGCACAGTTCACAACACCCAACACAACAAACCGCCCTCACCTCTACCTCTGAAGAGACTGAACTCTGGTTAATTAACTGTACTCGTATTAACTGGTCGTGCGAGTCTGCATGAATCTGGTCTGCATGAATCTGCATAGTCCGATCAGATTGCAAATAACAAAAGTTTGTTATTATATGTACTGCAAAGTAATTTATAGGAGCAGAGTTAACGTGTCATCCGGAGTGTATCAGATTAGATGCAGTGGTGACGTAGAAAGAGGATAGCGGCATGTGCACCTGTATAGTAACCAACTTGTATCTGCAGGAAAACGGTCTCTCTTTTCATCATGTTCTTTCAAGTTTGAAGATTATAGACTTGTTTGCTTCCACCTAAAGGCGAAAGTCTCTCTGCCTTGAAGCCTGCTACAGCTCCCTTTCGGCACGCATACCACCACAAGTCAACCAAGTTGCGTGACTGCGGCTCCTTTATAAACATTCTCATGCCGGTACAGTATGAGCCTCCATAAGCAGCTTTCTGTTTTCTCTTTTGCACATCTCAGTGGAGGTTCTGTAAAGCTTTACCTTCTCTTGAGACAACTTCCTCATCGGTATATCCACCAGAATGATGAGCAAGTTCTACTGGGTTTGCTTGCTTCACAGCATGTTTGGTCTGGTATGGGTCTCATTCTGCCT
The DNA here is from genome assembly GCA_036924285.1 of Asterella californica. Taxonomy (NCBI): domain Eukaryota; kingdom Viridiplantae; phylum Streptophyta; class Marchantiopsida; order Marchantiales; family Aytoniaceae; genus Asterella; species Asterella californica. The sequence goes on along the minus strand of JAYKYS010000006.1, from coordinate 23,197,856 downwards.
CCCTCTCTCCCTCTTTAAGTTAGGTGATTGTCTCTGTCCAACTAAGGAATCGAACATTTGTATGATATACTATATATTGTCTCCAAACAAGAGTTCCTTCTAGGTTCAACCAAATTTCCATTGAACCTCCCTCCTGAAAAGCCAAAAAGAATGTCTGTTGACATAAACGGTTATTTCAGGTTTTCAGCTAGAGAATCTGTCCTTGCCCCATATCTGCTGTGTGTATACTGGGCAACACTATGGAGTTTGCCCTTTCTTCCAGATAAATGGTAATATAGATCCCTCAGTGGGTAATATGTCTTTCCCAATTCCATATCGTCATATTAATCGTGTTGGTTGTCATTTTGAAGGACTTCAAGGCCTGGACCATTTTGCTTCGCCTGTTATCTGTTCTCTCATGATAGATACACACGGAGCATTTTACAGTGCATTGCACTCACACTCCAATACGATATTCTTCATCACTACAGTTCGATGATGTCTATCGGAGCACCGGCCTCGTGTTGTTCCTAAAGGAACAAAATATCAACTGTTCTTTCGATCTTAGGAGATTATATTGCTCATTGCTCTGAATTAGTCTTGCACATTATGAAGCATCCACGCAAGTGGTTCTAAAACTTCAACATGCTGTTTAAATAATATTTTCACATCTTCCGTACCTCTATCAAATAGTGACACAAAAGCTACAGTACTTTCGCTCTTCTCTAGAAACCACCAAGTGGTGTGTGTGGAATTGTGTGGATATCCTAGGTAGACGTGCTCTCATGCTATAGTACTAGTGCACTCCTCTCGTACAAAATGTATTTCCAAGGTTAAAAATTCAGATGTTATTCGGTTTTCGAAACTGTACGGAAGATGATGAAGCCAAGGAGATTCAGAGAACATGAATAAAGTCCAAATATATTACTATAGATTATATATGTATATCAGCGTTTTCGACAAGTTGGATCAAAAGTTTCGGTATAACTGGTTAATTTAGAAGTTTAGCCTTAATTCCTCAAGACGTTAATTATCTAACGGGGTAGATCAAATTATCAGTCTTTAGCACATTTGATGGGTAGACAAATATCAGAAGAAAGTATTAGAAAGATCACCGAGAAACAATGATCTTTACAAACCAAAGAGTTAATGTGCAGGTCTCTGACTTATACATTATCCGAAATCAAACATCTCAGTCTTAAGAGCAAAATCTCATCTCATCTGGTTTTTGGTTGGTACGTACCTCAAGTGGAACAGAAACAGAACCTAAGTTGACGTTCCAACGAGACTCATCTCTCTCCATGTTGACATATCAAGGCCATGGAAAGTCTAGATCTTTCATGCTGGATTTGGAACGAGTTGTTGATAACGATGGAGTTGTGGTGAAATGGCATCGGTAAAACTGGATCTGCATGTGCACCGTATGTGAGAGAACACAGCTGTGGACGAGATCACTTTTCGTGTTCTTGGTCCAGACTTTGAAAAGAAGTCTGGACCAAGAAGTGTATGCCGTCTATCTGGATATGCAGTACAAGGACTCCAAACAAAGTTCGAACTCTTTTGAGACTTACTTGATCAACCAATGCAAGTTCAAGGTGAGTGTACAGTAATAAGTATGTGGACTAGATTCCCGGCCAAGTGGCTTTGCTGGCAGGTGATACCCGAGGCGATTGACATTCGGCAAACACGTCACCCGAACTTCGACCGGAGTTACCAGCGGAACTGTTTCTTGTAATGCTCACGAGAGTACATTTCCCCCCTCTCGTTGCATCCATGCAACTATTACTTCATCACTTAAACTGCTTTCACAGTCTTCTTATCTATTGCTATTCATTGCGTGGCGTTCTCTGTCACGACGCTACTACTTTGCGTTTGCGTCGTCACTATCTTTCGGAGAATGTGTCTATTTAGTTGTGGATACTTCCGACAATATTTAAAGTACAACCGGCAAAATAGGTCATGTTAATGTCACTAAAGTACTTTCAAAGTTCCTTGGGACAGTAAACAGTTTACGAAAGTGGGTTTCGAGGTACTGTCACATATTTCCTCACAGGGAGAAAGTCCTCAGAAGGAGTAACTGAAACGTACAATTAAACCTACGGAAACGCGAAAGCATGCCCCAAACGCACCGATATATATGCCGCTTTATGCCTTTGCCTGCTCCAAGAGGCGTTTGGTCGGGGCAAGAACTTTTTCACGGTTTCAGGCCTTGCCTTTGTAGAACTCAACTGCGTTGACATAGTACGTGTTAACGGGAGGTCCGCGCTCTTCCCTAGCGTTGATCTTCAATCCCCAAACCAGTCCATTGACCACTACCCTACACCTTTTCGCTCCTACGTATCAGCACGGTTCAGCACCATCATCAGCTGACAGTAAAGCACGGATCAAGTGTTAGATTCAAATTGGCAGGTCCATGTGCTGATACCCGGGTGCAACCTTCCGGCAGATAAGTTCATCAGAGTCATCCCTGCCCTAGATGTCCCTGCTGCTCGTAGTTAACTGATCCAGAACCCAGAATCCCAGATACAGACTTGAACCTCTAGCCTATAGCTACTGTGTGCAGTAGATGCTTCTTCATCTTGCCCCTAGCAGGTCCCACATAATTGTCCACTGTCGAGAGACTTCTGACCATCTGGATACCACAAGTACTCCTTCTTTCTCCCTTCATCTAAAACATAAGAAATAAAGAAAGTTGACAATCATTTGGGCACTGTGGAAAGGAACTGGCTCCTGCAGCTGGTCTGACTGCTGCGTCTCACCTTATAGGCGGAACTTCAACCGCGATATATACAGTGATTCTTCAAAATAACAGAACTGATGAGAGGTGGAAGATATATACCTCAGCTAAAGGTAATGGGACTTTGTGTTTGTACCGGAATAATAGTTGGACAACTTGGGCTGAGGAGATTTTGCTCTATCTGTTCTTACAATGAAGTATGTTTTTCCATCTTATAATCTTTTGAAATATGTATCTCTGCAGGGTGCAGATTCGGGAAATGGGAGTGTTCCTACTATACTTCTGGAGGAGCCTGAGAGTGTTTCTTGTACCCCTCTCGGTGTGATAATCTGTATCACAATCTAGGTAAGATTGGCAAAGTTCGAGTAACCTGTTTCAAATCTCTTAAAACTACCAAGGTAGACATTACGAGCACGGACAAAGTTAACTGTTGGGGGTTTTCCAATTTCCCCTACCCCGTTGCTTTATGCTCGCTTTTCTGTCTGAAGTTGGACACGCCCTGATTGTAGCACACAGGTTTAGTCAGTTTCTTCGTACATTCCGTCAGTGTACTCTGTACCTTCTTCACTACAATCAGTGCGACGGCTCGATCAGCTTTTGAGTCTTGACCCTTAGGGAATGCCAGACCAGTTATTAACTTGGTCAGCCCATGCGCCATAGTTCTTACTTGGTCGGGCCCTTCACTTTCTCTTCTTTCTTGGTCAGGCCCATGACGGGTAGTAGGCAGGAGTCTTGAGTTGGACGGCTTGTGTGGTTGACCTGGCAGTGACGAGACAGAGGTGATCAACAGTTTTCTCCAATATATCCAGACACATCAGACAGCCACATCATTGAATATTCACATCATCACATCGCAGACATCCACGTCATCCTCAAGTACTCCATTTAATCACCCACTGCTGACATGGCAGTCGTAAACTGTCTATTACCAGTCATGGACCTGACCAATAGAGACGAGAAAGTGAAGGGCCCGACCAAATAAGAACTATGGCGCATTGGCTGACCAAGTTAATAATTGAATGCCAGACAGAATGCTGCAAGGTAGTGAATTTCGTACGTCAACTCGTTCCCCAAAGTCCAGCAACAGCATTTTATGAACTGTGGTAACAGTGTAAAGGAGTATCCCTCTTCAGTTGCAGTTCACAGTTGGTAACTTGGTACTTCTGCATTTCGTCACTCAATCCGTAAAAATCCCGCATTTCTCTGGTTCTGGTTCCTTGGGTAAACTATGTATGGTGGTAGCTTAAGGGTATGGGTTATTCTGCCCCGTCCAGTCTGTGGTGCAGGGTCTTCACGAGCCGTTCATGTAGCATTCTTTTGTTGTCCTGGTTCTGTTCACAATGGAGCGGCTAAGTGGATGCTCGTGTGAGTTATTGTGCCCAAGTTTCTTTACGAAAGTTCGTGCATAGTTGACTTTGGTTTCCCAAGAGGGATCTGAACGTATGAGGTGAATCCTTCTTCGACTGTTACAGGATTCCATCTGCAGCGATAACATATAAATATTTTACATTATGTTCCCGCTGCAGTAAATCTGGAGATGGAATCCTCGATGTAAATAGTTTGAAACGTGCTTCTCGAACTTGGGAGAAAAGTCCACATGAACTTATTAAGTAAACTTATATACTAACTTTAGAATGAGATTATTAAGAGAAAAGAGTTGAGAATATTTTTAAGTGTTTGAGGATGAACGTAGTGCTTTGTACAAATTTTTATATAAATATATATTTACTGTATACTATACATATTTATGATCGTGGAGGAGGTGAAATATGCATGATTCCATGAAAAGGATAGATTTGCCCACTGATGCTCTATGTCCTTAAAACAAAAAAGGACAAGACATATTTAAGAATGTGGTCTTAAAGGCAGAAAATTTCACATCGACAAAGTTGCCTTCCGATATATTATATCTGGACCAAATGAATATAGTACCCAAATAGCATTCTAGAGTCTGTTCGAAATGTGTAGCTTGAATACAGTATTTTACTGAAATGTCCAATGAAACATGAGATGACGATTACTTGTTAGAAGCTTTTTATACTGACTGTGTGAGACTGTCTGTCATCACTTTGCTACTGTGGATTTTCACCATTTAGGAGTAGCTCTTTTCCACTTCCTCTTTTTCATTCCAGTACCATGCCTATATATAATCCCTTGCACCCAACATTGTCGTGAACCTGACAAAGAAAGTCTTGTTAGTTCTCTTAGAAGTAGTGTAGAGGGACCATGTTTAATTGGAATGTTTCAGACATAAACTAAACACAATTAAGGCATCAGCATAATTGGTCAGACAGTACTGCACACTAGTATGAAGCTTGCAAATCCATTTAATAACGTGAATGTTAGGGCCACTTAATCCTTGGCCATAAACGCTTCGAGCAACTTCAGTAAAACTTTTTGTAAGGTTCTATATTTCTTTTAGTCGATACAACTAGGAGATACATCTTCTATGATTTTGTGCGAAAGATAAATTTAAATATGTCTTACATCGATGTTGGCTAAAGTGATACAGTGAGGGAAGGGATCTTAGTGCAGGTATCACTTATGCATGTATCACTTATGTCTTCATTTGATATGCTCTACAGTTTGGAGATATATCCGATAGGAACATCTTTCATAGTGTATATCGATGGTTCCTCACATTGTCACACAGGTCCTGCCAACTCAATGGTTTGATACTTAAAACTAGTATACTGGAACTGAACAAGTCCAGGTTTAACAAAACCATTACAGTAACTACTGTTCATTTTATTTCTTGTATTTGTTGGTAATATACATTATATTTCCATTTACAAACAAATAAATTACACACCATGAAAATCGTGAGAAAATGCTACAATATATTTTATGATCTTAAGTTCGGATGTCACTGACTAACCTACCGAAATTCAGTTTTTAAATTGGGAATTTAATATCTGATTTATTTCTTCCGTTTGCCCATCTTAAGGATAAATAAAAGAATATTTATAGTCAAGTAAAATAAAACCAAACTATAAAGAGTGACGTGATTAAGCGGAGAAAACGATAAAAAGAAGATAGCACAAGAAGGATAAAGAAAGAGGGCCAGAAAGTTTTAGTAGGAAAGTGTTGCAGAATTATGAGACGAAGTACCAGTGTAGAAAGAATACAAAAAGTTGAAATTGGTAACCTTACAATGACATTGTATTATTACAGTATTATTTATCATGACAATATGAATATGTAAGGCATTTATTTAGTGATATGTATTTACGAAGTACGGCCAAGGTAGAGGATGGGCTAGATGGAAACCAGTTGAAAGTACAAGTCATCCAGTCAGTACCATAGCTCTTGTTCTCAACATGACAAAGCTCCATTTCAAAAGACATAGTCTGAAGAATATGTTTAACAATATTTTACTTATTAGTTTCTTAATTCAACTCAAGTTAACAGTATTATAATATGACATGTTACGTTTTAGATTCTCTCATTATTTCCCTTGCATGCTATCACACATTGTTTTCAAGGACCGACAAATCTTGAGCCAAAAGATCCCATCACCTCACAGTTATATTGATTTGGTGAGTTTCTCAATCTATGTTTGATAAGAATATTAAATTAAATATATGCAACCAGAAGACTTAAAACGATTTACAACGTTGTTAAATCATGGTTAAGTTTTAAACATATTTAATTATAATCTGAAGGATGAAATTCGTATCAAACTCGAGGTCTCTCGTAAACCAGTTCAAAGCCTCCATGTGCTACCTAAGTAATAAATAAATACATAGACAAAAGATAAAGGTAGATGATCAACTCTGAGTACATGAAAAATATTACACGACTTCCAGAATATTATGTTGTTGGAATTATAACTATCATGGGACTTATTAACGCTTCTGTAAGGACTGTCATTACGCTAATCAGTAGTATGAATGAAGTAACTTGAAATTCACTTGGTTCTTCCATGCATAATCATCATCTGGTGACGGTTTAGTCTTTGTTAACTGGAAAATCAAAAGTAACTGTTTATCGAGGTTTTATTTTATTTACATTTCAACCATCACACACGTAAGGTAGTTGAAGGGGCAGTGTCGGTCTTCATCAAACCCCCTGAATTGTAGTAATTTATCTTGACACGTCTTGAGAGATTAAATTTGATGTAAAGAACTACTTATTTTCCATAGACACATATTTTCTACAAGAGTTGGAAATTATTCTACGCATAAAAAAAGTTAATACTAGGGTATTAATAGGGTTAATACTTTAATAGGGTTAATTAATAGGGTTAATACTTTTTCTATGCCTTGCAAACCAAGTCTGACGTCTAATACATGTAGAGGACCAGACATGTATAAGTACTTAACATGGAAAATTTTAATTGATTTTTCTATGTTAAATATTTTTTAATATATCCCAAGTCTGTTAATACCCCGACTTAATATATCCCTATAACGATCGATCACTGATATATCCCAATGACAGTCATTAGTATACCCCAACCAATTATAATATGTTATGTCTCAACTAACTTTCGAGTCGTTCTTTTCTAAAAAGATAAGGGGTTATTTTTCGCCTTGCCACCACTCACAACGTGAAATCTCAGCAATTTCTCCGCTTGTCTCTTTCCAGTGGTATTATCAGGAATTCTTTTGGATGCATTATGCATATTCAAAACTACTTATTCCTAACTGAAACGAATGAAAGTGAGGAATTAAAAGTAGTTGAAGTGCATACTATACATGCTTAGATCACATGCTTAGACGTGCACCAAACATGATAATCATTTTTTAAGGAACGAGTCTTATATTTTCACTGTATAGAGTGCTTAGCACCGATTTTCTCTTCATGTTTTGGGTGTCAGGTGCTTGACCCTTTGGGTCTCTTTTTCGCCTTGTTCGGCTTGATCGAGTTCACTTTGTTTGCACATTATTCTCCAAACAGGCAAAGAAGCAACAGCAACTGACTGACCGGGATTCTCCGGGTGGTCCGTAGGAGAAGAGTGAAGTGCACGATGAGTCATGATGGGCGGGACGCTCATTGCGGCTAACTCCAGTTTCTTTGGGTAACGAACGCCATCACCTTTGCACCTCATCGATCGACTGACTTTTCCGACGATGCATCGGTGTTGGATTTCTTCTTGCTTGTATATTTATTTACTCGGTTGTTTCCTCAACCACGGACGGTAGCGGCGGCATATACAGACGTACATCGTCAGGGAAAAGAGCTCGTTTCAAGTAAACGCAAAAGATCTCGGCGGCTCGTGGTGCAACAAAAGGAACCACATACGAGAAATGCATTGTTGTACCGTAAGGTGTGGTCCAATCCGAGTCGCTGAAATACTAATCTAACGTTCAGGACGAGGGTGATCAAGAGCATGCGATGGAACTGTACCCAGAGTGCTACTGTACTGTAGTGTGGGAGAGTGCGGAACCTGGTGGGAGTTTGGTTATCCAACCTTGTACGCTGAGAACACCGTACTCAGCCGTAAAGTGGAAAGATAAGGCAGAAGGGAACGATAGTCGAGACGGAGAGAGGACGGAAACATAGTACTGTACGATTACACGCCCGCACTCTCTCTTCATGTGAGCGCGCAGCTGCGGCTGCTGGGGAGCGCCCTCGGGATACTTTCTTGTTTTCTTGCTTTGGGACATTCGACCTTGAGTGCCTCAGGCTCGTTGAATTGTGCGCATGGCGAGCTTGACTCTCGGACGTGCGAGCTTTTCGGGATTTTATTCGGTTGAACTTTTGTCCACGGAACTGCAACAGATGCACGAGGTGAGGCTGAACCTCATGGCTCATGCATGTCTTTGTTTGTTGTTGTCTCTTATTCGGTTTTCTAAGATAGTGCAGTCATAAGGATGTCATCTGGCTCCTTGTGTTGACACTTGAGGGATGTGAGATCAGCAGTTACATAACAGGATTAAATCTCAGTGTGTCGTGACACTTGTGGCTTTGAGCTTCCCGATTGTGAGAAACCAGATGCTTCTTATTTTTGCTGCCTAGCACGTGGCTGCGTACGTCGTCCATTCTCTGGACACGCCGGCTCCTTTAGACGAGACATTAGTTGCTTCAGGGCATTTCCAGTCCCCCGAGACTACTGGCGCGGAAAATGTTCATTCCTGGGCTTGAAAAGTTTCAAGTATTTTGACCCTCGTGGTAGTCTTCGGTTGGTACTGGATGCAATGGAGCGGTCATTCTCAAGGTTTGATGTTTGGTCAAATAAAACATATCTTTACACATGATAGCCATTGTTTTGATCGACTTGATCTCGTACTCACATGAAGCTTTTCACTTCTCTCTGTAAGCGCGGTGTCAACTAACGCTTGATACGTAGAAATTCAATTGCGCGTACAAACTGTAGTTAGAAATATCTCGAGTCGGCTGTCCATATTGATTGTCAGAAATCGATGGCATCTGCCAGTGTAATGCCTTCTAGATGCAGCCACATTGACGACTATAGGTTTTCGAGCCGATGTCTCCACACTTTTTATGCGGATTCTTACACAGTTCACCTCATTCGAGAAAGAAATATGAGTGTGTTTGCGTGTTAGGTCGTTTGTTGTTGTTGTAAATGTGCTTGTAGCACTCGTACTGGCGGCTGTTGTAAGTTTCTTGCCTCAGGACACCTGGGCTAGAAGGTTACTGTAATCCACGTCAAGTAAGCGTTTCTTAACGAAAGTCGCGAAAAGCCTCACTTGCATCGGCTGTCATGTTTAGACCTCAGGCATCCTGTTCTTTTACTTACGTGAGACCGTTCACACCGTTTAATACATAAAAAAGCCTTACCTAGTCCACTCCTTTCGCCTCTGGCTTTCTATTTACTGAAACACGAAGCAATCGACCATATGTCCTTGCGCACATATATATGGTATCTGCCACCCAAATATTCTCAGAAAGTTTCGGTATGATATAAGTAGGTGTCTACAGATTTGATCCAATGTTACATCCGCTATTTGAGCGTACGTATTTATGCTGTATTAGACTGCATCGAAGCTCTGTATAGAGGAGCTATGATGTCAGTAGTTTTCTGTCCTCGAATTCTCATCGTCGCAAACTTTCTCCTCTGAAGTTGATATACATCGGGTGTAGAAGGTCCCGTTAGCTACAACGGGACCTTCTACACCCGATGTATATCAACTAACATGTTAGCCATAACTTCTGCTTCACGATAAGGAGATTTTACTTGCTGACCAGTACTTGGCTGCAGGAACCAGTGGGGCACGGCAAGCTATGATCATTAGTTGGATAACTAAACTGCAGATTCATCCAGTTTCTTTCTCACTTATTTTGGTGGCGAGATTGAAAACTTAGTCTTTCATTTATCGATGTGCCCACGGAACAAATATTACGTGATACTTTTTGGACACGAACATTCTGGTAGATTGATAGCAGACTAGACGGTAAGTGACACAGATTTTACTTACCAACTAGTCTACCAGTGAGTCAGCAACCCTAAAATAGAAATCGAATTTCAGAAGCAACTATATATATGTGAATTAGTATGATCAGTTTTATTCAAATAGAAAGTGTTGAAAAAAGAATCAGAGTTAGTTCTTAATTTGAACAAAACTTTAGTTATATCTGGTAAAATAATTATGAAATGTTTGAAAATATTACTAGAGATGCAATAAAAATTGCCGCTTATAAATGCTTATACGTGCTCAATTTATTACAACTTCTCTTATACACAAAATAAGAAAATCTTAACAAAATTTATTTGTTACTTGTGTTCTATATAATTAATGTCCCCCCTAAATTACTAGAGGGTTTATTTAAAAAGAGATGATTCAACCTCAAAGTTTGTAAGTGTTGCAAAAATCTTGATAATAGTGTTAACCTACACTAAGACCTCCACGTAATATAATTCAACAGCAGTATCTCACAGCAAGGTGCTCGATCGAGTTTTAAACTCGAAGTGGATATAAAAGCAAGAAAAGGAATATTTTTTCCCCTCTCCATGTACTTTTAGGTAGAGAAAATATAAGATTTTATTCCAAAAGACCAGAAAAGTTTTTGTGAACATTTTTCAATCGATCCTGAACAGTTTCCTCTGAAATGAACTCTAGATTGTAAATTTACTAGAAAGCTTTGATCTAAATTCTTACCCATTCTTGTATGAAAGCCTTTTCAGCAAAATCATTTTAGGTTTAATGGTTGAGTTCCTCACTCGCAGACTTTGAACCCGCAAAATGAAGGACTGCTGGTTACCAAGACTGTTTCTAGAGGCACCGGGGTATGTTCAGAGAATTTGTATTTGCTCAATATGTTATGACTGAAGTCAAATTTGGATGGCTTATTCGTTGATCCGATTATAGTTGATCTTTCGCAAGTTTATTCATATCTTCCATCTGAAAATGGAAGTGGGCTGCAAGCTTAATCTATTAATGCATTTTTTGGTTTAAATTTTTGGTTCACTAGGCTCCCACACTTGTACCCTCTGAAGTGCGTCGCCCTGCACTCCACTTCTATAGACGTTGCTGTTGTTCCTAGAACGACTAATATTTAATATTTTAATTGTTATTTTAATTTTCACTAAAGTTTAGTCTAGAATATCTGTATAATACTTATAGTATTTCTAATAATATAAAGAAAACAAAAGTCCTCGAAGTTGATCGAGCATGCTTATTCCTTCAGTTCATCGTTGGTCAGCAAGCATGATGATTTAAAGAATGTTTCCACATATTTTTGGCGTTAATCTTACAAGAGGTTTTGTAAAACACCTTGAATTAACTTGGGTTACTGGTGTTATTTTAGCAGTTTGAACTGTATCTTCTATTATTTGGATATTGGGCGGATACAATTGTAACTGGTGTACCAGAAGCTACTCCAGTCTTTGGGTCTCCCTTTAGTTGAGTTATTACGTTGAAGTGTAAGTGTAGGTCAATCAACATTAAATCGGTTTTATGGTTTACATTTAACTGCAAGATCGGTTAGAGCGGAGGGCTTTGTCTGAATAAACAAAAAAGAAAAAGGATTAGTGAGACTAAGCTAGCGAGAAAATGATAGAGCTACTCGCCTACTCTTCTTGTTGATTCGCAGAAATAACAAGGTGCGTGCGGCTGCTAGGTTGATTATGTTAATGCAATCTTTAACTATTCGTAAACAGAGGAGTGCAGGTCCACTGTAATTACGTAAATAAATACAGGATTAAATGTACTTAAATATTTATTTCATTGTTATTTCTTTTTTCCATTATTATTTTGAAAAACGATTTATGGATTTTTCTAAGTTCTTTTCTAGAAAGATACTGAAAAAGATTCTTATACTTGAATAGATACTTTTAAAAGGAAAGTTTAGGGTGGGATTATGGGAGTGTATGGCTTCTTATAAAATTTTGGTTATATAGAGATTAGTTCAGATCTGTTGCATAATTGTTAATAAAGTTATGTATTTTCATCCTAATTAATTCTTTTGAATAAAAACATAAGTAATCAATTTTTATCGAAAATAGTTTTCTATTATCAATTTTAAACATTACAAACTACATAAAATCCAATAAATTTTGTAAATATCATTATAAAAGTACATTCATTTCCAATATCATGTGTTTACTGTCGGAGTAGAAAAGGGATCTATAAATAAAAATAAAAATTTTACTATTAAGTTAAATTTTCATATAAACAAAAGAGAAACCAGGAATCAAAATTCTGAAATTTCAACAAGACTTATGAGCATGAATGTTACCTTAATGTTTGAGCCAGATGATACTAAATTAGGATTATTTATCATCTCCGATTCTTTTGGTTATCTACCCTAATAACAAAAAGACATGGTTTAAGCGATCCTATATTACGAGCTAAATTAGCTAAGGATATGGGGCATACTTATTATGGTCATCCTGCTTGGCCAAATGATTTTCCTAGTAGTTATTTAGGTACTATTGCATGTATTGTAGGTTAGCTCTTTTAGAACCATCAATGATTGGTGAACCTGCAAATGCTTTTCCAACCCTCTAGAAATATTACCGAAATGGTATTTTTTTCCCAGTTGTTCGAGTACTTCGTACGGTACCTAATATATTTCTAGGTGTACCTTTAGTGGCTGCGGTACATGCAGGTTGTTAAGCGTTACTCTTTAGAGAATGTTAAATAAATATCAGAATCCTTTACGCGGTCCAGTCGCTACTACAGTATTTGTAACAGGAACTGTCGTAGCTTTTTGTTAGTACTACTTTACCTATTGATAAATCTTTGACTTTAGGGTTTTCTACTTTTATTTTGATTAAAAAATTTATTGAGATTTATTCTGTCTCAAACAAAAAAGAACATTTGAAACTTTTGAGTATTAGTCAAAAATTTTAGGTATTCCTTCTAGTTGACAAGTTAGTTTCTAGTTTCTTTGACAAACGTTTGTCAATCCAATTACCTAGAAGAATAATTAGTAGAAAGAATAATTTTTACTTTAGTAATTGGAATTTTTTTAATGCTTCCAGTACTTATTCACTGATTTTTCAGTTTTAGTTAATCATCTTCACTATAACAAATCTGCGATAGTTGAATGCACATTTACTTTTTAGACAGTAACATTTATATGTTAAAAGAACATATTTGTCATTTTTTCAGTATCTAGTGGTACAGATTGGAAAGGAAAATAAGACATATTTGGTTTATTTATTTTTTCTATTCCATTTTTTATGAACTACAGGAACAAATAAATTAACTAAATTGGAAGAAGGTTCATAAAGAATGACTCAAACTCCCTTAAATCCATATGTCCAGAAAAACTTTTTTTTATCATTTTTAGAAAAATGAACGCTATAATCACATTTCTTATTGGCATAAAAATAATCCGTAGACAATATATTTTCTTGAAATTTTTGTAAATTTTGAATACTGTATAATAAAATATTTAATTCAGTTGGTAGTATTTTTACGACTAGTCATCTCAAGATTTAGCTTTGTTGTTGGTTGGACGGAGTAGGATGATGAAGAAAGTTGTATTAGGATGTAGTGCACAACCTCTTGGTGGGTCCAAATAGAGTGGAGGGTCTTAATGGTAGTTTGTGGTTAATGAATTGTTTGACTTAAGTAGATTGACATGACAAGTGTTCATGAGTTGCTGAAGTCACATCTTAATCTATTGTGTAGTTCGCGTCTTGATGTCAGGACGTGGTGATATGGCTTATACATGGTGATATGGCTCCGTAATCACGCATTATGAGCTTTGACCGATATCCTACTTTCAGTGGTTGATGTCATCCATGCGCCTTATCTTATATTAGGTTTTTATTCTATCTTGTAGTCGCATCCTGATGTAGATATTTTGTGCCTTCTTTGTTTGTTCTGACTAGGAGCTCGGTCTTTGGAGGGGTAGTTCTCTTGGGTGGGCTTTCTGGGAGTTCATTCTACAACCATCATTTTCAGAGTTGATACTTTTTGTATATGAAGACTGTCAGTCTTGAAGAGCAGACTAGTAGTGCCTTGGAAGCTCTAGTTCTCCTATTGAGTACTCTTGACGTCCGATTAAAGTTAGAGTGTGGACAGTGAGATCATCAAGGAACATCATTTCCTGATCAGCAAAGTGTAGAATTTCTTCTATTCAAAGAGTTGATATTATTGTATTGTGTGTCGTTGCTAAAATCAGTTTATTTCTTGTGAGATTGTGATTATTGTTGTGACTTTGAACCCTCTCATAGACTTCTGAGTTGATATCGCACATTGACCCTCATTTGTATGTATGTATATATTGACGTGGTGCTTGCAACCTGATGGCAATTTGCATCTTGATGTGTTGATTGCATCATGATGTACTGATGCATTATGGAGAACAGATCTCATTTCATCTCTTGTATTTCTATTTTCTTCACCGGTTGTTCATTCGTATTCTCTGTGTAGATAGACAACCTTTTACCTAGTATATGATGGTTGGCTTTGATGTTGAGTTTATGATCCATGTTATGAACTCTCCAATCCTTGTTGTCTTTCTAATCGTTACGTACGCGTAAACTTGAGATTTGACATTATACATCTTATTGTAGGAGAGTCTCATCTTTCTGCATGTGTAATTTATTTCTTAATGTTTCGGCATCTATTTGTACATTTGTTTACACGAATTTATTTATTTTATGCACGTCCTGACATCCTGATTTACTGTCAAGGATGTCCTAACATCTTGGTGTGTCCGCACACTCACTTACACATTCAATCTCGAATGGTCTGAGATACTTATAGCAAGTCTAGGGACCCTACAACACGAGAGTCTCAACAGATCTTCTCTGATAGAGAACAACGTCATTTGTCATCTACTACTCTTGTGGACATCTCGGTCAATCCATCCTCACGACGTGCACTCTTCAGCTAGACGACATCACAACTTAATGGAGTGAAGTTACAAGTTTATTTATTTATTAATGTTGATATGTATTGTGTATTATCAATAATTTAAATACAAGAGGTTCCTTGAATATACTGAGTAGTTACTATTTTAGATCTGAAAACAAACATATGAGATTTTTGAGGATAAAAAGATTCACTTTTTGGATAAATCCATATATCATGGAACATATTCTTGTAAACCTGTTATTGTTGAATATTCATGTTTTACTTACCATTTCATTTTAGCATATGTAACAGAAGCTCCTTCAATTTCGTTAAGTAAATGCTCTATGCATAATTATTCCAACTATATTGGCTTGACCTTTTCTACAAGGTGAAAATAGCGAAACCACTATAAAGAAGAAGTTTACTTTCTGTTGTTGAATCAATACACTTCCATTCTAATGTTTGAGAAGAAACACTTATTCATCTTGAATCATATTAATATTTTCTAATTATTCTTTGGAGTAGTTTTTTATTTGCACACGATGTCTTTTTCTAGGTGGTCTACATCCATCATGTGGCATCGGAGTTACATCATGTACAAAACTAAGGATTATATCATTACGACGAATTGTTCGTAATGCTCTATCTCTACCTGGAACTGCACCATTAATCATAACCTCAGCTTGTATCATACCTTGATCAATTAACATTCCTATCGTATTTTCTGCAGAGACGAGCTACAAATAGGGTAGAAAGGGTATTTTCTTTGGTATATTTAAATCCAAGCACCTGCAGACTACGGAGATATCTAGTGCTTTCTAATATCTATAACTGTCACGATCGTATTATTAGAGCTGGTTTGGATGTAAGAAAACTCCCTTAGACTACGAGAATGGAAATGCTATAAGTAATAAGCAACTGATATCATGAAACTTTTGTTGATATCTAAAGAAAGATATCGACCTCTATAACGGTCCAAGTTAAAGTTATCGAGTTCTATATCTACTTTTTGCTTTTTACTGATATGATGAGATTTTCTTTATATCTTTTCCTAATTGCTGATGGACTACTCGTCTTCTTTTATTTTATGTAAATCAAATTTTTGATAAATTTAAACAAAATTATATATATATATATATATTAAATTTACTTTAACTTAAAATTATATTTTCTTTACCTTGTTGTTGTGCTTTGGATTAGAACAAACCATTGTGATGAGTCCTCGATGCAAAACTAATCGCAATTTTCACAAATTTTATGAACAGAAGCAAGGATTTTCATGAAATTTCAACTTCTACTTTTTTTCTTCAATATTTAATTATGAAGATTTTGCACCATGTCCATAAATTATACGAACTTTAGTTTAGTCATAAGGACTTTCTCTTAAAGTGGTGTTTGGGTTATAGTTTTGCAGGAGCTGGCCAGTTCCTTTCTACATTTTTGGGCACAGAAAAAGTCTGATCCAGAACTAGAACGAGTCTGAGAATTCACAATTTAATCCTGAGAGATTCATCTTTTCTAATTTTGGCATCAAATGAATCTTTTCACAATAGATATTGTTTCTTACATAAACCAAATGTCTATAGAGTCCAGATGAAAGAGCAATAGTAAGTAAATCAGAGCTTGTAAATTTAGTGAACAGGTTTAATTTCTTTCTTTATTTTACAGATTTCGAATTGAGATAAAACGTAATTACCATAATCGTTTTCTGCAGAGCGGTTGATTTTTTCAGTTCTCTGAAGGCAAACTCGCAAAATAAGATATTCTGGGTTACCCGGAGCACTTGTAGTTATACTCGTGGGTTAAAGCTGAAATTTCTCCAATAGAAGTCTTTAAATGAATATTTAAAGGAATTAGAAACTCGTACATGTTAAAAGTATCTCTTCTTCTACCACGTATGTACTTACTGCGATATCTCTCGCCATAAGCATTACTTGGACCTTCGTTGCTCACCCAACCCAGTCAATAACAGCCTATGCTCATGCTCTACCCGGCCCTTCCGTAACCCACTTACCTGGGCTTCCGATCATGAGTTGTGACTCGGTATCCCGGTTAGGAACCGACGGCTCAGATGACATGGAAACTCGAGAATCACACTCGACACTTCACCATACATGAAACGCATCAGCGGTGCCTTCCATTCGACGAGAATCAAGTTTCAGAGTAAGCGGAAATAAACAGCATGCTTTTCTAAACCCTAAACCCTCGTTATCCGCTTAGACTGGTGCTATCTGACAGACTACCGTAATGATGACTGCTGTGGCGAACGAAATATCTGCCGAGGAAACTGACAATGATCATCGGTTCCTCTGGAGCTACTGTACTTTCTAGCACGCCTCGAAACGGGAAGGCCTCTGACACCCGCAGGCTGGGGCTCGGAAGAGCCTACCCCACCAACCACCGATCAAACACGACGAACTCGTCACTGTCGTCAGTACCTCCGAGCTCGAGGACACCTCAGACGCTGTTTATCCTGCTTTATTACATGTCTTATTAGCTATACAGCTGCCAACTTTACAGTTGCGAAATCTTGACATAACGTGCTCGAACAGCTAACTACAGATTTGAATCCTACAACCGCATCGTCCCTTTTCGGAGGGAGAAGGTTGATCTCTAGCTTGACTTTGAGTTCTGATGGGAACGTTGTCATCGACATCTGGAGCGTAAGCGGCAAGCGCAGATTTATGGTTTGGGGAGTAGTATATGCAACGGCTGTCAAATCGAAAGTAGGTAATGTTTATATCACTATAGTAATCTATTTCTGCTTTCGATCCAGCGGCACCGCCAGGGAAGCATGTTGCTTGCCGAACAGGAAGAAACTTTGGACTTCCTTGCCACTGGAGTCGTGTAGGAAACTCAAATCAACTTGATTCTGTGGGGGCAACAACAGGATACGCGTGTAAGGCCGTGGTTATGATATCGACAAACAACCAGAAAAACTAATGATAGAGTACTGATTCCTGAGGTGATGCAGTATGCCGTTGGTTGGGATAAACCATGAGCTTGCTACGATAAATTCCTTCTGCATCTTTCCCATATGGATATGCACAGTCTACAACAGCAATACCTAAAAGTTCACCGAGGGAATGCTTTACAAGAACAAAGTTTGACAGTGCACTCGGTACGTTCTTCTCAAGATTGAAGCAAGTGTGCGCTGAATAACGAGAGAATTCCTCAGCTAACTGGTCACTACTACACATACGGCAGTCACAAAGCTTCAGGTCTCACTCCTTCGAATAAGTTATCAAAGAGTTGACGGGTTTTGAGGGCTTACCAGAAGCTTCCTGGACGTGGGTTCAGTATCTTCATTCGGAGAGCGAGGCTTCTGGCCAAGGTGTGGGCCTCGGTTGGCTCCGTGATCGGCACCTTGCATGTAGTTTATCTTGTCGTAGGCTTCTCCATTGTTTCTGGAAAACCTTGGCAGATGTGAAAACTGACCGACAGCCATACAAATGACTGCTGACAGCACGAAACAAGTGAGAAGAAGCAAGAGTCCACGTAATTTCACCAGCCTACGACGACAACATTCGCCGTCCACTGTACAGGATAAAATACTCATACTCTGCGAGCGTCGACCTTTCCAGCCTGTTCCCCGTGGTGTACTGGCAATGTCCATCGCGTTCAGCTTAGCTTGTTCAAACTTTACTCTCCACCAAAGCAACAATTCTGCACACATACAACAATCCTTTCAACTAGCAATGCGCTTCGGGCCCAGAACGAGGAGTATACACAAATCCCAATCTTCTCTTCCTTCTGGGAATCCGAAGTTTCTGAGGGCTACTTAAACAGCGTCCGCATCAGACCGTGGGCAACGTCAATATCCACCCAGGCGCGGAAACTCAACGTCATCTAAAACGAGGACGCTTCACATGCTCGGAAAACCCGAAAAGGGTTTAAATTTCTGATGATCCAGCATCGATCATACGAGCTAGAACATGGAAACTGCTAACAAATCCTGTTCTCTACACAGTACATGGATAGTTCCTGTTCACCGCAGAGAAATTTTCTGACAGCATCAAAAGGCAGATGCTGTCATCGATATCCCTGCTGTGACTGTAGAACACAACCAGTACATATATTCACTCGAATGATAGACTGCGCACCAAACGCCACAACATTATTCTTTTTAAATCTTTTCAAACCTAGCCAGTAGTGTAACTAAGATTCCCGTACTCCATCAGCGTCCGCAGACACTTGATTTGTTTCAGAAACTTTATGTAACTAACCGGAAAGCAGAATGGTTCAACGAGTCAATCGACCAACTCGCGCGTCAATATCTGTCTCTAACGCATGCAATATACGCCAACGTCTCTGTCAACATCCAGATATCCTCATGATCACTAAACTCAACCAGCACCTAACAATCTCTCGACCTCAGAAAACAGTCGAGCACACTTTTCCGAACATTAACGAACAGAAAAGGTTTGGGGTCTTCCCATAACAAGGAATTCCCGTCCCAGATTACCATGATTGTATTTCCTACCTTCCCTTCCAGCCCTTTACTCTCATACTGGGCATCACCGGCAGACGAGGGCAGTTTGACTCACCTCTCGTTTCCAGTCCTGCACCAGATCCTTCACTATACTCTTAACAAACATCGAACTCCTGGCCACGGCCAAACATGTGGGATGCCCAAATATAGTCCGCGGGACTACGAACTGCAGCTGCTCCGACTCTCTCCAGCTTGAGACCTTACCTGAGTCGCAAGCTGGGCAGAATGAGCGACCATGAGTCGTACACAGCTACACTGTGCTCATGATTCTGATGCACCTACTCAGTGCAGTACCATACTGTATCTCCAATCAGTGCACAAAGCTCATTGATTGAGCCCCGATGCCGGGAAGCTTTTACAGTTGTATGAACAAAAGGTGCAATCTCTTGGTGCCACGCGTGGTCTGCTCGGGTGCTGGTGTATGATATTTTCGTCTTCCCCGCTCTCTTTCAGGGGTGTAGGTTTACGTTTGTTTTAAATTATATCACGACTAGACAAATTACGGGACTACCGCACCACAACCGCGGGTCCGAAGGTCCGTTTTCCATTAGTCCGGTAGAAATCTTACCATGGTTAGTTTTGCACCACACTTTGTTCTAAACATTCAGATGTAGCGTTAAGAAGAATTTCTTTTGTACCCAACAGTTCGTTTCCATTACAGTGGTATACTTGACTTCAGTTATTTTATCTTGATTTTACTATTCGTGGTCTTGATTAATGATTGGTTCTGAACTTTGTACCATCCAAAACGGATTGCATCAAGCAAAAGCGAAGGTTCAAATCTGACCTAGTATTTAGATCTGGCACTTTGTTCTGGTGGAACAAATGACAAATGCAAATCAACAGAAACCTCGACATAATGCACCGTGTCATTTGTTTTCACCATCTAGTGGGAAACCAATATAAGTTATGAGAGTTATTAGGGCCATTCAAACCTTGCTTTTACGAAACTTACGTAACTCTCGTAAAAGAATTTTATAAGTTGTTGCTGTAAATCTTACGTACCACCCGTAAATAGTGTATGCTTGTAAACAACATTTGCTGACTATCGTAAAAAAAAAGTGATTCTAATTTATACCCTCATTTTGCAATCCCTACAACGCCTGAAAGTTTGCACTTACGGTTTCTCATCTGAACCCTGTAAAATTCACTATAGAAAAGGGTTTGAGTGACCCTATTACGCTCACCTAGTTATTAGTTTTCACCTTTTCGCTTTAAGAGTCAGGTGTTTAGTAAACATTCGTAATCTTTTGGTAGGTGCCTCTTTCCTAATCATAAATATTAACTCTAAACTTTGTATAAAGATTAAATTTAGCTCTTACATTTTTAAAAAATTCAGTAACAATATGAGATATTTTTCTCGAAACTCAATGACATGTTTATTACATGAAAATCATAGTTTATAGGCAACAAGTTGTTGTATCTTGGTGCTCCAGATAACAATTATAAAAGAGATATATGGTTTAGTTAATCATCAAGTCATTTTAAAATAACATCATTTAATATTATTGTAGTGACAGATAAAATATTTTATTAATGGTAGTGACCGAGTATTATAAGTCAGAACAGTCAAATTTACCTTCAGTTTCAAGGTGTACGACAGACAATTTGAATCAAATTATGCACTGGATACTGATAAGTACTGGAGAAACGAAATTTCCTTAGTATTATTCAGCGCTTAACAAAGCTTGTCAATTACCCTAAACTCATGTGCTTTTAAGTTTTTTTATCGTTATTTGAATATCTCTTATTTGAAATATTGTTTATTGTAACAGTTTCTTGAGAATCATTTGATATTATCCTTTAACAACTTTTATTCTATTCGTTTATGATCTACGAATAAAATGAAAGGGACCCTCAACGTAAGTACAAGACATCTACTTCTCTTAACCCCGGTATGAGTACCATAAAGCAAGTAAGAGAATATTTACTTTTTCCTTGCAGTTTTCTTGAGCCAAAAAAGGTTTTTCCCTTTGGTTCCAAGAAAAGTCGTCAACTTATCTACTTAAACTTAGACTTAAACTTAATCTTGTCAACTTATCTATCTAACAACCGTAACGGTTTCTTTATTAGTACTAAGTAGTTTAATGGATTACAACTTGTAAAGCTAGTTAAGACCTTTGGTTTAACTCTTTACCTCACAGATTCTGTCCTCGGAGGAAGGTTTTATCACTAAAAGCATTTTCTCTTCAAAGCCCAAGTACCATAAGGAATATGTCAGATAATCAAGAAGACTTCGTTCTGCTGGTGGATTAGTCACGGAAAAAGAAAGTTAATAGTTATATCCAAGATAATCTTTTAATAGTATTTTCTTGTAATAATAGAATATGTCAACAAGGACTCAAATCAATTTGAAAGCTCTCCAAAGGTTTACACTATGTGATTCACTTCACAACTAATTACAGAGTATCGCTTGAGAAACACTGAAATAAAATTCTGATATGTTTTGGAACAAAACAATATGTTTTCTCTAACATACAGTACACAAGGAGGACAAAAGAAATCTTCTTTTTTCTGCTTTTATACTTACACTTGGGGTTTACAGGTTATATTTCTTAGTTCTTTGAAAGCAGACCTGCGAGAAGAGTTAGTCTGGGTGCCCTGGGGAAGATGACCCGAGAAGAGAACAAGCGTGGTAAAATGGACAAAATTAACAAAAAGAATTAATTGTTGCTTGGGTTACAGTGGCTGGAAAACCATTACAAAATGTACACTGCGACTGGGTTTGAAATAGTAGGAAAAGCACATATGAGAGAAGAAGAGAAGAACTGACTCAGAGATATTTTTTTCTAAATTTGGCTTGTTAAATTTATAACAACTACATTTTAAAATACTAATTTAATGTCTATATTGAACTTGGTTTACTTGGTTAAACATGGAAGTCACGTCTGAATTTCTGAAACCTGTAAGATATATGAAATGATCCCCTTCTTCATATAAAACCGGTTGTTTTCTTCCAATAGTAGTTTATTTCTTTACATATTACATTTATGACCAAACTGTTCCAAGAAAAAAGATTTGGTGATAAATGAAACATGCAGTAATATGCACCCATCTGAACATGGAGAAGGTGATTATGCATACTTCATGAGCAAGGGTTAACAAGAGCACTTGTACACATATCGAAATAGTTCCATTATTGTCCCTTAGAGTCTCCTAGTGAGATTATCGAATATAATCTCACTCTTACGTTAGGCTGCAACCAAAAGAATTACACTATTTATAAAGGGATCCAACAGTTGAATTGCATTTCTAAAACTACTGTTTAAATTAGATAATAATTTATCAAATTAACATATAAATAATCCATTGCAGAGGATGATGTCTAGTACATTAAGCCACTGCAAAATACAAAGCAGAGGAGACTTTATATTCCCAAAATCCTTTACCTAGTATATAAACCAGTGTTAACCCGAGTGTAACCAATGGTATATAAATTTCTGGACCTAAACCGAACGCAAACTGTGGTTGATCAGCTTTCCGAATCTAGACGATGGCGTACGGGAAAAGGTCGATCGTACCAGAAAAGAAACCACAGACAAATGCAAAGAGGAAAAGGCCGAAATGGTTTATGTACTGCTTCATCTAAATAAATAAATAAAATGAATTGTAATGTTTCCATCACAGACATGTGTACCGTAGCTTAAGGTTACACCGTCCCTTGTGATATATAATATTTCCTTGAAAAGAAGGGCTTCAGTATGCCTTAATTATTAGTAAGTACCCCGGACTATACATGTACACGCCCGTGGGTTACTTCTTCCGTCCAAGGTAATTTATTAATTGCGGGGAACTTTTGCTCGCTTTTTGTTATTGGAAAACTTGTTAATGTTTTATGAAAATTTTATATTTATTTATAAATATCAAATGATAATTACATCTAATGTGTTGAGATCCATACATAACCCATAAATCGAGCTCGAATAGACGTGATTCTGATTACAAAATTCAGGATTTAACCTTTCTTATAAATGTCACGTTAGTTCAGCAGCTCGGCTAGGTTGGCCGAGTGCGGAGTGGTTAATCCTAGTAGGGCCGTTAGTGCTGTTAGGGCGAGTTCTTGGGATAGCCCACTAGAGGTATACTTCGCATGTAAGGCTTGGAGACCTTAGTTCTTCGAGTTGAGCCTTCAAGCTCTTGGCTATGGGTGGATAGTCTTGATGAGTGCAATCTGGATTCTCTGCGAGCACAGAGTGAATTTGGCTCGACTTTAGTGGTTGTTTAGTGCCGATCGACATGATGGAGTGAGTACATACCATTTATCATCGAAGAACTTGAATTGCAAAGTCTGATTGAGACCTTTCAGGTCACGGATTTCTGCCGGTGGTATCTCCAGAATTTGCAGATCGTTGATATTTTTAATTTGCAGGTGCGCGAGTGCACGGAGTGGTTCTTTTTGGTCGTGTGATTGATAGTTGTGTGGATTAGTAGTGGTTGGATCTGTTCTTGGTCGAATTTGTGATGAGGTAGTGTGGAAGCGCTGCTAGAATTTCATGTGATAGATTTTTGAGATCAATTTGAAGTCGGTAGAAGTGCATCGATGGATGTCGAGTAGGCGTGGATCAGCAATTTCTGGTGCTGAGGAGTGCAGTAGGTGCGCGTTGAGAAGATGATTCCAACGCATCAAAAATCTGTCGATTTAGTGAAGGATCGAAGGAGTTAGAAGGAAAAGAAGGTCGCAGGTGGTCAAAAATCTGACATAATCTCGCTTGCGGGTGCTAATTTGGCAGATTTCGACCTTCTGGAGTGTGTTTAGATCTCTGAAGCTGCTATTTTGGGTTGTGTTTCCTTCTTGTGCGTCCTTCTTGTGTAGTTTGGCTCGAGTTCTACTCTACTTCAAATAAAGAGTGAGCGGATGTGACGCGGTGTGAAATGCGTGTCGAAGCTTCGAGGAGCAGAGGTGCGTGAGTGTGGAAGCGTGAGAAACGGAATCCTAGAGTGCGGAGACCGAGCCCGCAAGCTTGCAAGCTTGCTAGCGTGCGTGAGAGAGGTATGCAAGCTTTCAGTTGTGTGGAGACATCTTGTCCAACACTATTCTTGAGCTTGCACACTTAACTCTGCAGTTCTTTGCTTTGGCTTTACCACTAGACCAATAGCTCTTGGTGTCTTCTAGGGATGCGTGTAAGTATTTATGGACTTGTTTAAGGTAGTAAGAGATCTTTTTGCACATTCCTAGAGGAGTGGTAGAGTGACCCCATATACTAAGGAGAAGTTGTCATTGTGATAGTGTTTGCTTATACCATAAAGACGCGTATGAAGATAGTTGGTGGTAGTTGTCTTGGGTGAGTTAGTAGAGCTACCACGTAGATACTTTTGGAGTTACTAGAGGTGTGGACATCTAGTTAGTGACCTTAGGTATAAGTTATGACAGTTCGTGGTCATATATGATGCATGTAGTCACTGAAGAGGAGTCGTCAGGTCGGATGAGGTTAGGTTTATCTTTTGTGCATGATTGAGTGTGGAGGCTAACTTGTGGTTGGAATCCCTCCATATTATACCTCCTGTTTGTGTGTCGCGTTTGCTTGTGTTAACGCTTGATTTCCGAAGTGACTTCACTTTAATGTGCTATCGGTGATGAGATTGAAGTTGCCGACTGGTCAGACTATCTTTGTTTCTCTCACGGTGAGGTTGGACTTGCGACCAACATACCCTGAGAGACTGCCTGTGGTGATGACAGGTACAGGTTGTCCTTACCTTGACCATCATAGTAGGGGACAGGTGAGCTCAGTAGGAGCGGGATTAAGCAAGTTGTGGTTACGGTGGTGATGAGGATTTTAGCATTCTGGTTGGATAGTGTGTTCACGAGATTCTTTCATCACGGAGTTCACGAGAGGTTCTGGTGGAGACATCTCGGACAGTGGGTATACATAGAGTGGGATGAGATACCGACTATCTACACCATTGCCGTTGATTGTCCAGTAGTGCGTTTTATGATGGTGAGTCTAGTATTATCGCATCGTTGTTGTGAGACATGGACGAGATCTATGAGATCACGAAGGGACCTCGACAATACTCGAGTACGGTGGGTATCATTGAGCTGGATGACTTCATCGAGGAGTTTGACAGTTGGTGCGATCTACAGCAGATGCAAAACCCACAGCTGTTCACACCTTTCATTGGAAGGGTTTATTCCAACACCTTGAGGGACCGTCAATGGACGATTACCATGAGTACAGACGAGACTACAACATGGAGATTGAGTTGTGGAGACAACATTGATCTCTCAACTACATTTCTATCACTACTGGCGCAGTTTCATGGAGACGTAGCACCTGCGAGTTCGGGTACCAGTAGCAGTGATACATCCACGGACGACGAAGTACTTACTACCAACGGTGCGTTCATTAGTAGTGGAGCAGGCGGTAGTATGAACGGGATACCATCAGGGTTTAACCACGTGGTTCAGTTCTTCCAGTGTTTGAGGAAGAACTATCAGGGTGTGCAGACCGACAAGTTGAGGAGTCTACAAGAGTTCCAGTGGAAGACTGGAGAGAGCCTACGCGAGACGTTTACTCGCATGAGGCGGTTGATCAGTGTTACCCAAGGGGTGACGGAAGCACATGCAGTCCATTTCGAGTATGGGATGCTGGAACGAGAGCTGTGTAGGAGAGTCAGAGATGCCACTCTCCTTAGGGACACCGCTGCGACGTTAGCGGTTGTCTTTGGTTTAGCTGAGCAGATTGAGCGCAACATGATGGAGGAGAGGGTGGTGACTGTTGGATTCAGCAAGGAGACACCACATAGGGCGACCATCACTTCTCGAGGATCACAAGCTACGCAACAGCGTGGTGGTGGTGGTGGTAGCGATCGTGTTGAATAGTCACAATCCCAAGGAGGTGTTGTAAGACCTGGTGGACAGAAGTCCATGTCGTCCTTCTCTAGTCAGCAGCAAGTTGGTCCTTGTTGGACGTGTGATGGTTCTCATCAGCAGAAGGGTTGTCCACATAAGAGAGGTGGTTATGAGACGTCTGAGACGTTTCAAGCGGTGTCCATACAATGTGAGCATTATATACGACCAGGTCATAGCAATGACCGTTGTTTTGATCTCCACTCCAAGCTACAGCAAGACAAGGTTGATCGTGGACGAGGCGGAGGAGCTTAAGGAGACCGTGGTGGTCGAGCTACAAGTAGAGGTCCAGCACCCGGAAGAGGATCAGTCAGTCCATCGTCTGCTACAACGTTAGATGCGGGTATGGCTGCTCAGTTTGAGCAATTAGAGTAGAGGATAGCTAGTATGACTATGGCTCAGCAGGGATCAAGTTCAAGAATAGAGACTTCCACGTCTTATGGAGGAGAAGGAGTTGACTTCAACTTCATGGCTGATGTGGCGCAGATTGAGACATCAACGGTAGTGACTCGGAGTGCAATACGTACCTCTGAACCACGAGGTGCGTAAGTGGAGTTGGATACACAACGTGGGGAGGCTGGTAGACAAGCTAGATTTCCTCAGTTGTTCACGCTATCGGAGGCGTTAAGGACCACGTCTATGTATCCTAAACGACCTACCGATGATGCAGTGGAGTTGGAGGCATCGACATTCAGAAGCTTGGCTCTAGTGTTCCAGTTGACGATCACGCTCAGTGAGGGCAAGGATGTAGTTACCTCTAGTAATTGAGTTGGTTCATCGAGAGACGATAGATGTGCCTATGGAGTCGAGGATCAAGACAGCTACCAGTGGTACTTGACAAACGACGGTTGCTAGGTTAGATGAGTTACCAGTTAGATCAACGATTTATCGTGCTGATTTAGCACCAGGTGTGGTGTTGTTGGACAACAGAAGTGATATCTTCTGTTTGGTGGCACCTTCAGGGAAGGTGTATCGATCGTAGAAAGTCTTGTTAGACTTGGGAGCCCAGCTGTTGATGTTGAGGAAGGTGGTGTGCATTGGTTTGGATTTGAGGAAGTCCGAGGTGGAGAGATGTCCATTCTAGCTACAGACATCTCTATGAGAATCAGGGAGTACAGCTCTACACATGACATGCGAGATGTTGACGGTGAGAGTTCGATCAGATCATCCCACGGATGGCTCGATGGTGAGAATCAAAGTCATTGTTACGGTCGCAAAGTCTTATGATGTACTGGTTGGAGATGCTGTTCTATATCCTATGAGATTTGTGATCGACTATTGGACGAAAACAACATCTTATAGACCAGGTTGACAGTCCGGTGAAGGACGAGTGAGCAGCTTACAAGTGCGGTTCAGTGTAAGAGTTGAGACAACGAAGTCTACATCAGAGATGATGGCGTCCGTTGCAGGGTTCAGTTCAGTCATCACTTAACCGGGAGAATTATTAGAGTACAATACTCTTGCGGAAGATACTCCAGTCTTTGAGGAGGTGGAGGACATACCTAGTATGACCACGGCAGTATCATCTGTCTTGGATGTTCCACTCTGAAGTTCGAGTGGAGAGTTGCAGCAGTATGCTGATCAATTGGTGCAACAGGCTTGGAGTGAAGCCTTTGTACCGTCTGTAGAGGAACATCGGATTGTTCCTGCTACTGGCCTTGTGACTTTATCACCGTTGGATACGACTCTCATTGTATGACAATATCCAGAGGAAGATGTGTGTGCTCTGGAGCTGTTTGGAGAGATCAGCATAGGTTTGGCTGTGGTATTACAAGCAGGCATACGAGTACAACGATACTTGTATGTGGAGAGAGATGAGATTGCGAGATGCATCTCATTGCGTCATGTGGCACGCTTGGTGCAAAGATATCCCGAGTTGTTGCTCATATCAGTTGTCAGAGGATATCAACAAGCATTACCATCGGATATTTCACTGCTGGGGGCGCAAGATCTCACGGTTGTTGACATCATTCACTTGGTGATAGCCGGATGGTCATGTCAAGGTCACACGCATGCTGAGAGAGGTTAAAGTTTACATGATTCGTGATCTAGTATGTTTTGAAAGATGTTACGGATCTTACGACATCTCCAGATGCATCAGGTGGATTCTTCAGCGTACATCTTGGAGAACGTTGTCGTGTCGTGGACCGGCTCCTACATGAAATTCAAACTCCGATGCTTGTCGCTCCAAAGACACTCACGAGAAGACAAGCTAGGCCCCAGCTTATGGTTTTTGGCACAATCTCAGATCTCCATTTTCATCGCATAGATGGGTCGAGCTCCTTGTCAGCTTTCCATAGGCACTTTGTCTACTTCGTTTGGACGCCTAGTGAGGAAGTTACAGGACTCGAAAGATGGAGAAAACAAGCTAGGCCTCACCTTGCGGGCTTTTGGTACAACTTCAGATCTTCACTTTTATCGCATAGATGGATAGAGCTCATTGTCAGTTTTCCATGGGCATCTTGTTTACTTCGTTTGGACATTCAGAGAAGAAGTTATGCGATTCGGAAAAAGGCAAAATCAAGCTAGGCTCCTGGTTACTTGCTGACTGGGTATTTAGGGCTTCAGGCGTTATATCAAAGACGCAAGGGGCCTGCTCCTTATTATTCAGGAGAGAATTGTACGTACAGAGACTGTAACAAGGAGGCAGCTTAGGGGCTAGCTTGCGCCTGCGACCTGTCAACAGACGGTTCGGGAGATTTAGGAGTCCAATGCAAGCGCGCAAGGCGTCGTTGGGTTCAGATCTGTGCAGGCTACGCACTGGTTCAGACGGTTTGGGAAGAGACGGATCAGGGGGTGCATACTGAGTGAAATTGAGACGCAGGAAGCAGATTTGGAGTTTTCAGTTACCTGTGAAGGGGAGTTGGACCGTTCGGACCGTTCCAGAGTCTAAACTTGCTGTCCTTGGATCCAACGGGATCAGAACACCGAGTTCTACAGGAAATTGAAGACGATACCAGTTTTCATCGGGCGGTTTGGAAGTTCTGAGTGAAATTGGCTCGTAGGGAAGCGCTTACATCAGATTTTCGTTTACCTGCGATCTGAGGTTGGGCTGTTCTTCGCGATCGGTGAGCCAAGCTCTTCGTTCTTGGTGCCTACGCGATCAGGGAGTCTTCATCTACTCATAGGAGAAGACCGTGTGTGCATTGGATTGTTGGTTTCAGTGTGATGAGCGAGTTTGAGCCGCAGGGAGTCGATTTACGTCAGTTTTTTGCAACCTGCGACCAAATTTCTCGAGTGGTTTTGCAAAGGGAACTCCAAACGACTTGTTTGGAGTCTCGTTGGGTTCAGGGTAGCTAGATCTATCTGTCAGCGAAGACGGATATCAGTTTGGACGATCCGTTTGTGCGGTGTGCGCGATTTTAAGCCGCAGGGAGGAGTTTTTGAAGGATCGGTCACCTGCGACCGAAAATTGACGATATCTCGGCTGTTGGAAGTCGGATCTGAAAGTTTCTTGGGTTAACGGAGTCAGCGGAGGAGACCCTATCGACATCTGAAGTCCGTTTGGCGAAAGGAGGAAGTTCACAGATAGGCCTTTTTCGATTTCTTCGCTACGGATTTTGCTCTTTTGAGTTCGGTAGAGTTCTGGTTGGCTATATACAGCTTGTGATAGCTAGCTTTAGCTAAGAACTTGTACATGGATGTGGTTTAGACTTGGGTTTGGATCGCGTGATACTGCTGTGGCTCTGCTTGTTAGCAAAGGGAAGTTTCTCTTGCTTTGAGCTACGCTTCGGTGTTTTTGGATCAGGGTTGAGAATCAAGGGTTGTTTTAAGGGCTTTGAAGCAGGTTACAGACCGCTCTGGTCTGGTTATCAGTTCTGTGCTCTTAGGAGAAAGAACCGGCCGTGTACATACATTTGGAGTGTATATATCGCAGCATTCGTTTTCGTGGTTGTTTTTCTCTGTCTTGTCTCTGTTTCAGCACACAGCATCTCCACAGCCAAGAACCTCGCGTTTTCCTGGACATCCTTCACGCAATATCCGACACGACAACGTTCCTTTGTTGGATGATGCTCATACAGAGATGATGAGGAGTGTGCACCAGATGCGGTCCTGGGTTGGACCGGCTGTTAGATGCAGCGAGAGTGAGATCTCGTGCACATCGTCTATGGTTGTAGTGGACGAACTTGTTATCAAAGGAGGTGCTCAAGCACGCACACAATGCAATGAGACGACCATCGCACCTCATAGTTGATGACATCTTGGATGCAGGACGACGATCTCAAGTAGTGAGAATCGTCGATAGGTCACATATGACAATGGTGAACCTAGTGGGACGACTTAGGACAACGTTTCTCACATTGGTGAGCTTTTCAACGTCACATGCTTACAGAGATGGAGGACCTATGCTTGTATGGGATGCTCGGTTACAACAGTTGATGGAGTTCAACGCCGATGAGAGAGAACGAACGATGGATTTTTCTATGAATACGACGGTAGTAGCCCCGATGTTAGAGGCTTCACGTCGTCAAGTATTAGATCAAGCAATGGACTTGAACTGCTTGACGTGGATTGTTAGCCTTGGATTGACTGAGAAGCGTCGGATGCGATCGACGGGTGTTATTGCTCGGACACTTCTGAGCTCTTTGTCTATCGGATCGGTGGAAACAAAGATTGAGGACGAGGCGTGTGGAGTTCGTCATCCTTGGACATCATGAGATGACGTAGGAGAGAGTGTGGAGCTTGCAGCTAGGACTATAGGAGTTTTTCGCATAGTGGAGGTGGAGGTTGTTGGTGGTGAGCAGAAAAAAACTGCTCTAGAGGTTGGAAGATAGCAGTCAATGGCTTCGTCTTCTACCTCTAGCGGATACTTGGGAGAGGAGATTGGATCCAAGCTTATAAGAGAGGAGAGACGAAGAGTTCAAAGATCCTTGAAGAGCTACATGAATTTTTTTGCCTTCAATATGAAAGATTTGGGTACCTTGAAGAGACCATGTATACATATCGACTGACTAGTGACACGTCAATCTTTCGACGTCCCTACAGATACAGTGACATGGAGAGAGCCTTGATCGAAAGTAAGACTCAAGACTTGTTGGAGGTTGGGTTGGTGGAGAGGTCGCATGGAGAGTATGCATCTGCCACTGTTATGCCAGCAAAGAATGATATGTATGACAACTACACGGATAGACGGATGTGTGGAGATTACTGTCCTATCAATCGGCAGACAAAGTCCGATAAGTATGCCATGCTGACACCTGAGGAGATCTTTGACGTAGTGGATCATGTGAAGGTCTTCAATACTTTAGACTTTCGAGCAGGGTATCATCAGTTGCCGGTGAGAGAAAAAGATAAGTCCAAGATAACATTCTGAGAAATTGACTCTCACGACAAATATTGTTTCTATTAGTGACGGTTCTTATCATTTGAGTTGAAGAACGCCCCTGCTGAGTTCCAAAAGGTGATCGATAGGATCCTAACAGGATTGGATTTTATCAGATGTTATATTGACGACATCTTAGTCTATAGTGCTACAATGGAGGAGCACGAGAAACACTTACGGGATATGTTAGAGCGGTTGAGAGCTCATAGGTTGAAGTTACACCCTGGGAAGTGTAAGTTCTTCCAGGAGTTGGTAGAGTACTTGCGTCATACCATCTACTCAGGTGGGTTG
This sequence comes from Asterella californica, assembly GCA_036924285.1. NCBI lineage: Eukaryota > Viridiplantae > Streptophyta > Marchantiopsida > Marchantiales > Aytoniaceae > Asterella > Asterella californica. Next base: position 23,165,966 of record JAYKYS010000006.1, on the reverse strand, counting down.
AATGTCCAACAGACAAAGGTTGAGACTATTGTACATATCCAACGGTCCACAGATGTAAGTCGAGTTCGGATATTTGTTGATTTGGTGAATATTTATCGTCGATACGTGAGAGAGTTTAGTGCAATTGCGAAGCCATTGACCAAACTGATGAAGATAGACCAGGAGTGGCAGTGAGGAGATGAGCAGGAGTGAGCTTTTGTAGAGCTCAAGGATAAGTTGACATCTGCTCCCATCTTGAAGAGACCGTTAGGGGGCGTCCCTTCCTACTGCACACTGATTGGAGTATGCTGCAACTTGGAGCAGTGCTGACTCATCATGATGATGAGAAAAAGAGTTTGTGGTGGCATATGTTAGTCGCTCTAATAATTCGGCGGAGACGAGGTATAGTTCTATGAGGGAGAGTGTTTGATGACAGTGTGGGTTGTTGCACGCTTTCGATATCATCTGTTTAGGAACCCCTTTACTCTCATCATTAATCACCAGTCGCTCAAATGGTTGATGAAGTCCGACAAGCTTACAAAGAAGCTTGCTCGATGGGCTCTGATCTTACAAGAGTATGATTTCCAAGTAGTGCATAGACTTGGAGTTGCAAACCTAGATGTCGATGGATTGGGTTGTAATCCATGCACGAGTCAGCAGGATCAGATTGGTGCTCGATGGCATGATGAGGTTGATGAGGAGGTAGTGCTAAGGTGACATGCATCTGTCTTTCTTGTATGGAGGACCATGTCGTATCTTTCTCAAGTTAGAGAGTAGATGGTGAGTCTCCAGATCTTGATGATGGAGATGGTGTTCCATACCAGTGAGATATCCATGACGATGGACCCTAATGGAGTACCTACGTATTGACATGATGATAGACACAGTAAGTACCAAGGAGCGAGATCATGTCCTCCAACGAACGAAGAGATTTTGACGAGAAGGACGACATGTACTTCGAGTGTGGGATGAGAGAGCACGGGATGTGTCACATCCATCCCAAAGGACACAGTTAGTACGACATGCCAATGAGGAGTTGAGACATTTTGGGATGAAGCGTACACATAGCTTACTCCAAAGACAATATTGATAGCGTAGTATGCACATCGATGTTTGCACATCGATGCACATCGATGTTTTATTTGTCGCACGATATGTGGTTTGTGATCGAGTACGAGCATCGTTTAATGCTCCTACTCCACAGTTTCATCCTTTACCGATTATGGGATTGAGTTATCGTTGGAGTTTGGATTTTGTGGGACCTTTATCATTGACCGTACATCACCACTGGTATGTGTTGGTCATGGTGGAGCACTTCTCCAAGTGGATTGAGTTGGTGGCATTACTTGACAAGACGAGTGAGGAGACAACGTATGTGTTCTTAGACCGAGTGCTGAGTCATTTTGAAGTACCAGCTGAAGTGCTGATAGACCAAGGTACAAAGTTTCTTGGTGAGTTCCAGACCTCATGTGATCAGGCCTTGATTGATCATCGGACTATATCTCGAGATCATCTTGAGACGGATGGTTTGACAGAGAGGGTAGTTCAGACAATGAAGAGAGGATTGCGCAAGTATGACTTGCAGAAGGGCCGCTTGGGAGACTAGGTTACCATTTTAGCCGACAAACATCTTTGGCTTCCTTCTCACCATATTTTCTCTTGTATGGTCGAGATCTAGATCTACCTTCGGTCATTCGTCGTGATTCTGCTGAGGTGCTGAACCTTGATGACTTGGATATGTGGGTCAAAGCATGTTCTCAACGAGCAGAGATATTTCGGAGAGTTATGTCTATGACTTTTGAGAACATAGCGATTGCTCAGTATAGAAACACATTGCGATATGCGGCTATCCGAGGAGGAGGTTATCGGTCATCGATTTGCATGTTTCATCCTGATGATTATATCTATCCATAGCAAACTGCACCGACGACGTTGGATGTGACCGTAAGGTGCACTATTTTACGAGTGCGTGAGATGTTACTTTCTGAAGTACTCATGTTAGAGGGTCGTGATGGTGTTGTTTGGAGGACATGTGCGTAATTGCACGCCATGTCATCTTCTAAACATCGATGGTACCGTTGATCCAAGCTTAGCGGTTGTACGTGCGCGCTTGAGGTGTATGTTGTGTGGATCTGCTGGTGGAGCAGCTCGTATGTTGGTGTGTGATGATTGTTCGAGAGGTTGGCACATGTCGTGTTTGACTTCATCTTTCAATGTCATTTCTATTGGACGGTGAGTTTGTCCTCGATGTATATAGCAAGGATAGGCGATTAGATCCTTGCGTGGTATGGATTGTAGACAGGCGACTAACCATGGGGCGATGTAGCACCCGGTCTCCAGATCCTTGCACCCATGAAGGTGTATATCACATAGTTGAGATATAAGGCTATCTAGAATTAGACGGACCTAATCGCCACTTAAGGAGACGATTGTGATACACTTGTGTATGTGTATGACATCGTCTATGTGTTATGTATATGTGTGATGTGTCTCTGACAGCGATATGTTATGACATATGTTGTGTAGCGATGTGTATGCGCACTACATAAAGAATGGATTATATAATAAATCAAACCTTTGTATATTTACATCTTCTATCTTAGAGATGAATAATATGCATGCAACATGCTTCTGGCTAGAGGGAAGGAAGAGTACAATCAAGGAAATAAGAAAGAAACTATAGATGGGGATAGAAGCAGTCATGGTGAGAGGAGTTAGACGTGGTTTGTGGACTGGTAGATCTTGGATGGTGTTATCAAAATAATTTGTAAATATATCAATAAAATAGTAAAATAATTATTAAATATTAACAAAAGACACAATTGTATACTTTCCAGACATAACCCATAAAGTTAGGACACAAAATACATTTCAGAAAATATAAATCCAGACAATATCACCAAACAAAAACTAAATTAATTAGCCTCTTCCATCTTGGAAGAGGTGAATAAAATGCACGAGTACCAGCAAATATGACAAGTAGGTTCATGGAAGATGTGTCTATGAAACTGTAGATAGGGATATTAAAAATGAATGAGGGCGAAGTCGCTATGATCATCCGTTTCTGTTCATGCTTTCACCAAAGGCACATTTAATTCTTTTCTTTTCTGTTCTATTCTTTTACTTTGTTTATTTTTGGTTTATTTCTGGGAGAAGAGAGTGCGCTCCAGGAGCTCCGCCGCCTACACACAGTGGAGTCTGGACGATGGCAGTTGTTACCTCTTCACGACGACCTTCCATTTCCTTCTTGGTTTCTTAGGGTTCCCCGCCTAGATCCTACACTAGTGCATCTACTGTTCGTAGAGCAGTGGCCGGTCACAACTCTGTCAGTAACACTCTCTCAGTCTTCCTGTTTTCATGTGTCGCATCAGAGTCGCATCTGCTTCTGCTTTTCCGCACCCTTTTCTAATGTACCTCGCCCTCCTTTCCTGCTTCGACCAACACAAAACATCCCTTTAACTGGTTCTGCCCTAGGAGAGCGGATCCTAGGTACATACTTCCGACCGACCTATCGCACTTTTCGTGTTTTCCACACCAACATCTGCTTCTCGGTTATTTGCCTTTGATTTGGCCATGTGTTTTATAGTACTCACACTCACTTTCCCTCCTCTTACTTGTCACTTTCATGAGAAGGAGATCTGTTGTCATTTTACAAGGTACGCTGCTTGTGAAAGTCCTCTGGTTCTTCAGCCTTTCGACTGGGACTTTCCACTACGAGCGGATCCTACCTTCCACTTGGGTTCGCCATCAGCGCACGCAAGCGACTGTCACGCTCACATTTGCGCTCTAATTCGCATTAATGAAGCCCACGTGAGCAGGTGTTACAGTTTCTAGATACCTGGTCATTGACAAGTGATTCGCACTAACCATCTCGGACTAGGCGTCTACTTTGACCCGTGAAGTGCAGAACAAGTCCTCTCATGAGCGCAACATCGACCAAGGCAACAGTCCAATCGATCATGAATTCTAATTCTGGTTTCTGCCGAAATTAAAACGAACGCTCAGTGTCACAGTGTCGATCTATGTATCGGTAGAAATCGTCGTCATGCATGATCGATTAATTTTAACCAAAGGTGATATACAGGTTTGACGAAGAAATGAAATGAATCTTCGGTCTTGCACGACCGATTACACACTTCACTAGTACTTCAGCAGCCCCGAAACTATTCAGTTACAACGAGCTACTAGATCTTGGAAAATGCCAGGTCCTTTAACAGAAACGAGGATAACCAGCACTAGTGTCTATAACCTCCACTGTTGGCCTGCAGACATTGCGGGGCCTCAACGTAATTCTTTGCAGATGTGAAGCCAAGTTATCCGTGGAAACGTAAATGATGCTTGGAGGACGCAGATGACGCGCACTTTATACAAAGTATCTCGTAGGAACACAATCGACGACCTATGTATGTAATAAGAGCTCGCATCAGCGATCTATGTAATAAGAACAAAAGATGGATGCTGACGGAGATAAACTCCCATACATGACATGCTAGACATCAATCGTCCCCGCTCATTGCATATGAAAACACAAATATGTGCATGCAGCGTTCTCTCTAATCTTGTACACTAGTCTCACTCCGGATCCTTTCAGCTGGACGTCTACATAACGAGTTTCAATCGCGGGTTTTCAGTTTGCTAATTGATTCAGTCGACCCTGTTTGCCTGAAAGTCTGCCATTGAAGAACCGCAAGAACTGTGGCTGTCACATTTTCATTCTGTGACACGTTAAGAGTGACTTTATACTGCTCAAACGGCCCTCCAATCCTCTGACTTCCGCACAGGATCTGGGAACACAGCCTCGAGGTACTCCTCTCAGGAACGAAGCTTGGAGCTTACAAACTTTAAGGTAGATGGCAATCCAAGAATAGATCTAGAGAGGCAACATTTTGATTGGAAAATGAGATGAATTCATCTTTGCAAATTAAAGGCCGTGGCCAGATCTAGACGATTGTTTCCTGCATACCAGTTAGCGCGTTAGCTTACTACTCGCTAATACTGATTATGCCTTCCAAGCTGCTGTTGGAACTCAAACAAATCAGCCTACTGAAATCACCTGCTTCTTAAGGGATCTTAGTCAAAGAATACTGTTTTCATGCATACCATTGTGTCCAATCGCTACGAAAGATACACGATTTTGGACATTTCGGAGCACGACTCCAGGACAATGGTTGTTCAAAAGTTGGTTGGACGTGAATGTCTTGAACATGATCATGAGATATCAAATCTTGACCAAGAACATTAACACGACTTCTGTTGCATTCAGAGTCAAACTTCAATGACTGCGCGAAAGCTTCCCTCGCGATCAAAGAGGAGAGGACGTCTTCCTTGGTCGTTGATATTTGTTTCCCAACTTGGGAAAATTTCGATGCATGCGGATGAGCTTCGAATTCCGCAGAGCACTGCAACCTTTGCACCACCAGCATCTGCATCTCAACTGAGCGCAGATTGTCTTAACACTTGCGAGATCTGCTTTCGCCTTCTGCAAGCTGCAGCCGAAGTCTTCGAACTTCTGTTGCATGTTGAGAAGTTGGTCGTTATACTCGATGGCTTCATTTACATCCATATTCCCTCCATGCTTGATAGTTTGAAGTACTTTCTTGATGACGCCTTCCATCTCCTCTCGGACTCGTCCATGTAGGCTCGCATTATCTTGGCAGCAGAGCTCAATTTCAGCTTCAAGTCGATGAAGGTTGCGCTTGGTCAGTGCTAGAAAATGGCGATCTTCTATCTTTACAAGCTCCTCTCGACAGATCTCTGGGTTAGATGCCCTCTGCTCACCAGTTTTTAGCTTTTCGGACTTGGCTAGCACTTGTGAGGAATCTCCTACCTTATGTTGTTTCTCGTGACCACTGCGCTCCCAGAAGTTGGTAGAAAATGGCTTGCCTTTCTTGTGTAGATGTGAGACCTTGAAAGGACTACGATCTTCCTTAAACCACTCCACTATATCCTCGATCTGAACGCTTTCGTCACTTGGTGAAGCCGTCGCAACATATCTCGAAGATGTAGAAGATTGTATTGCAGTTCCACATTTGGTATTTGGTACCCTGGAGAGCCCAAGACCATGATAAGTCCTCGAGCTCGCGACACCGTAAAATGCCTGCGTCGTTCTAACTTTGTGCACTGCACTTCTTGCAACATCTCTCGTATTTACTTCTGCACTTTTTCCTGATTCGTCTGGAGGGCGGATGGTTGAAATCTGCGTGAGACCTGAACTGGATTGACGAGTTCGTGTTCCAGTTCCGTACTTGCGTGCCTTTGGGAGCTCAAAACCTTGACGAGTTTCCGCGGTGCAGTTTGCTGCTTGCATCATTGTAGCTCTGTGATCTGCAATTTGCGCGTCAGCAGCTGCTCCTCCCTTCATGATAAAGGAGGCGAGATATGTACAGAATTCTCCAGTCTATCAGTTGGATTGCAGAATCAACCTGACAATCTAGGTAACAATCACCGGACATGTACAGAACCTTCTGGCCATTGCTGCTGTGTAGTTCGGCCTTAAGTGCCATTTGAGGCACGACCGCGGATAGAAGCTGACGTGCGCTCCGAGACGTCGATCGGTACCTCCGAAACTTGAAATCATACATCTTGTCCGTTTAGAGGACCGTTTTACTGAACTTCAAATCTTGAACCTGGCTGTCACATGCATCACACTGGCGAAACTCTCAAAGCTTCCATCCATTTGAGAGGCCGCTTCTGAAACAGGACCACCAGTGTCGATCGAGCTCTGATTTGCAATTTCTGATATGAGAGCTGGCCGGGTTCGTTCGTTGGCAGGTCCTCACTTTCAAACATCACTTGTAGCTCCTTATGACCAAATGGACGAGTTTCTAACAGATGAGGACCGGCCCAAAACCATCTCTTGGGTAGATCGATATCTACATTGCAGACTGTGATAATGTTCATTTCTAGGGCATATCTAGAGTAGTCAGAACGGAGATCATCCGCCATGTCTACTGTCACTTGAATACTAGATGGAAGATTCATCGCTAAGGATCGTCCTATATATACTGTCACTTGAACAGGTGGAACGCTAACGATCCTGCAGCTGGAAGTAGCGGATCCAGATCTAGAGTTTCTAGAGAGAATGAGATGGGGAAACTCGACGGGAGCCCATGGAATGTGGCTACCACCGACTCCCATCACTTTCTAATCACCATCGACTTTCATTCCTGCCCCGCCGAGTCCTTACTACCTTTTATTTGCTGGGATGTATTGCACATCAACACGCCCTTCACAGCTGCCACTTCGAATTCCCGCCTCGTACTCCGTCTGTATGTATTCTTCCATTTCGGAGCAACAAAGAGTCGAATTTACTGCTCTCCGCTTCAGGTATATGAGTCTACAACCCTCTTTCAACCGCCACGTACAGGTCTGGGTTTAGTTGGAAGTTAGAAAAAACTAAAACCTAAAAACTAAGGAAGACTGCAAATTGTAGGGATTTGGAACTTGTATTCTACCAGAAGCAAAGTGAACACGTGGAGTATCAGGATATTCACTTACATTTCAATCTTGTGGGGTATTGCTCAAGAGAAGAGAGACAAGCAAGTTTAGAAACCCTTTTTAGCTCTCTGGTGGAGTTAACTTTGGTACTGAAATAGATCTACATATATTATTTTTCTGTGTGATATTGTACCTGGACATCGTCGACCTTGAACCTGTAAAACATGCATTGGGTGAACAAGCGCTAGCCCTGACAGGGGGAGGCAAGTGAGGAAGATTAATGCTAAGCAGCATAAGTTTAATGGTTATGTCGGCGATGTTGTGAGTTTCTAGATGCAATGATCCAGAAAGCGTTCCGAGCTGCGCATGCAATGTTCCGGATAGCCTGCTGAGCAGCAGATCCAGGGGCTATATTACACAGAAGAGTAATACAGATTGTACCAAAGTTAATCCACCATCCCTAGAAAGGGTGTCAAAACTTGATTGTCAATGGCTCTCACTAGAGGTTGAATGGTTATACGAACTATGCTGGCCATATCTCGAACTGGAATTCCCAGCGTGCTATATGCTTGCTGCTTAACTATAGCATAGCAGCAAGAGGTTATTGTTCGCGATTTCGAGCTGCAACGTTCCGGAGAGCGTGCTGAGCAGAAGGTTCAGCAACTTCAGCTGCAGCAATGTTCCAGATCTAGAGAGCGTGGTAAGCAGCAGGGAACAATGAACCTTCGACTTCCCGACTGGAACGTTCCAAAGTGCGCTAAGCAGCAGAGGATTAATGGGTATGCTGGCGATACTGCGGACCTGGATTTCCCGCAGCTGTATATAATGTTCAATAGCGTGCTAAGCTGCAGATGTTTAATGGACCGTATGCTGGTGATATCGTGGACTTGAATTTCCATCTCAATTGTCCAGAAAGCGATTTCGTCTGCTTCAATCACCGCCAAACGGGGAGATGATTAATTTGCATCTAGATTTTCCTCGAAGTTTTCATATTGAGTTGTTGCCATTCTAGTGCAGGCCTTCAATGCAACATCCGATCGCGACACCAACATGTACAGGAAAGCTCACCGTGCAATCTACGTAGTCGTTCTTATAATTACTCGTACAAGGTTTGCCCTGACCATGAAACTCTACACGACTTTCAGTTCCTGGACCAGTACCTTAAAGTTTTCCCTTTCGGACCCGGGTGTCCTCGAATCCACGCTCCAATCCACGCATATGGCTCACTGCGTCCCCCGAGAGTCTGGAGATAAATCTTCGCAACAATGGTCTCGTGTTCGATCAACTATCGGACAGGCCCTGGGAACAAGTGCGTGAGAGAAAGTATCTCGTGGGCATAAGGGTCAGTTCTGGCAAGCGAATACAATCTAGAGGCAGCTATCTGCTTAGTTGTACCATAAAATGATTTACAGTTATTGTACTGGTAAGATGGATTTCTTAACGGAGATCATGATCAAAGAGCTTAACAAACGGAATGGATTGGACATATGAGATAGTATCTCTCCAACTGTTCCATAAAGCTTGCCAGATGTCCTTATTTTCTATATGTGACTCATGATACTGATCCATGAACCTTCCGAGTGCAATCCTTTTGTAGATCTTCAGCGAGTGCATGGATGTCACTGATTCATGATCAGTTAGCCCCCGTCCCGCCAAAGTTTTACACAGTACGTAATCTTGGCAGGCTCGGTTTGCTCGGCTGCTCGGCTGCTGGCCATGGTCCCCGCTCTCTTTCCCGGTTGAAGTTTAATTCGTTGTAAATGTCGTGCTTGCACATATTGCATAATGAAGATGCAAACAAATGAGAGCGAACGATGAACATACTCCAACGTTTTCGGGCTTTGATCCGTGAAGCGGAGCTGTAAGGGTTTAAACTCAAACATCAAGATATTCCTCTGTCGAGGAAAAGCGGAAAAGCAATTTGATCCAGGAGGAACTAGAACGCGACAAGAAACTGGACGACTGAGGAAGTACGGCGAACACTACACAACGCCCGGAATCGTGTACCGGACACTGGATAGCGAGTAAAGCAGTGCATAAGGTTTCCCAAAAAAATTTGGACCATTTCTCGATTTGTGCGTGTCATCCTTGCGCAGGGGCCATGCTAATCTTCTCTGTATCGTTCCAATTTTATCGGATGTCCCCGAAGGGACGAGACTCTCACTGCGCAGAGTGGCTATAATTGCTGAATTTTCTGCTTTCCTACACGTATAGGTTATAGAGTTTTACTCTGCCTATGTGGCGTTCAGCTAGTGTTCGATATTTAGTTCCTCCTGCCTAGGTTTAGTCCTCGCGAACGTGACGAACCCACAAATTTTACTGGCGTGGAGGTATTAACATTATTACCGGCTGTAGTAGTGCCTCCGCGGTATTACCACAACCGTGAGACAAAGTGGTACGCCGTTCGCTCGAATCTTGTCACGAATATGTGGAATCCACGGCATGCATCTGTCGCTTACAGGTATCAGAGACAAAAGGTTTAACATCCGTTGGCTATACATTGCGTCGCGTTTTCTCTGTTTCACATCCAGTGGTTTGACCTGGCTTACATTGAAGTTCTTCTCGATGCATAGGTTTTCAAACCGATTGTATCGAGAGTCCCAGACTACCGTGTCCTGTAGACTGGGGGCTTGATCCACGGACCACGATTGCAGAAAGATATGGTCCGGCGGTTTGGTGCTACCAGTCATAGACTGGTAGATAGAAGTGGATAGAAGTCGAGGCTGTCCTCACATTCTGGGGCTGCGACTGGCCGGTTTCAGCTCTGATGAGTTCCCGCGCGACAAAGGAACACTGTTCTAGTGCTCGGGAAGTGCACCCGAGTTTAGGAAGTTGTGTGTAGGGTTCGTTTTGAAGGTGCAAGCTGGATCGATGGAATAGTTGGAAGGATTCAAGAAGGGATCATCGAGCATCAAGAAGGGATCCAAGAAGGGATCATCGAACTCCGTATGATCTGTCCACAGGGATGCTGTATTGGACTCTTCGGTTTCATTGGTTTCCCGCACTCCTGATTCGGGTCGAGCGAAGCCACTGGAACTGAAGTCAGTGCAATACTGAGTGCAACACAGCATCAAGAAAAGCACATCCGGTGAGTTTATGGGAGTTTTGGTCCAGGCTCCTTGCTGTAAATAGCGTACTGTCAACGCCATCTTGTATTGTTCGTGCTTTCATGCGCGGGTCTTAGATCCTTCTCGTGACGTATGGAAGCGCGTGAAGTGATGATTGTCACGGATGACATCGACTCCGAAGCGCACATGAGCGCTTGTTAGTGCTTAGTAACTTTTACAACGAGATAGTCACTCAAGTCGCAATTTCGTGTCGACTTCCGGAGTGTGCGATAGTTCCTTTCTCTTGTAGGAAAGAGGCAAAAACGATCTAGTACTCGCTGATACGGATCTAGTACGGTCGGGAGATGATCGGTGCGTTGGGCTATACAGTCATGCTCTAGAGTGAAGGGTTTCCTCCTTTTGTAAAAGTGGTTTGTACTTACATGCTGTGGGAGGACAATCTCAGGGTGTGGATCTTGTGCTCTGGAGAAGTTGAGAAGCCGAGTCTCTGATCGGTCGATGATTAATCATGGTCAAAATTCTGATTTACATCGCGCATCAGTACTGAAACTAACAAGTCTAGAAACATTTTGCGCTCGAACACTCCGCGCTAGTGGTGAAACGAGCGCGAACTGTTTCTAGACCTGCTAGTTCACTACGTGAGATCCTTACACAGGCCAGTTTGGGTTCGAATTTTTAAGAGCTGGAACGATGAGATCAAGGCTGATATTGTTTGGAAATATCTGTGTGCTGAGTAGATGCTGATTTCGCTGAGATGTGGCAATCGGACGATGTCACAGTGCTCAAGAAGGTTCAGGTTTTGTAGCCCTGCCAAGCCTGAGAGTTATGGAAGAGTCTTCAAGTGGTCTGGTCTCTTCTGTTTAGCGGACCGAGTACAATAATCTGCAAGAGCATGACAAAGCATGTGCCAAACCTTTTGTACGCCGGGATGCGGATTCCGCTGAGGCCCTGTTAGAGCCAAAGATACAGAACGTACTGCTTGCCGAAGGCGCCTTACCTTTTGAGAGCTTTGCCGTCAAGTTCCGAGAACTGCAGATATGCACATCGTTAGATCGTTTTATATGCTGTCGGGCATGTATTCAAATGACAAGTAGAGTAAGAAGTAGAATACATCGGCATGTGAAGAAATGCAAGCTGGCAGCATTGAGAACGATATCCAACCAGTTCGCGAAGTGATTTCTGGCCAATTCGAGAAAATACTCAGGTGGGTCTTCATCGACTTGCCGTACTTTGTGGCTTGCCCCAGTTCCGAGGACATTGATGGTTAAAACGCATTTATGATCTGGCAAATTGCTACCCGACACGTTATGTCGGTATCTCTTCAATACCTGGTATCGTCCCAAAGCAGCTGCGGTGGCGTAGAGGTCGCTCTATTGATCAAACCGGATCAAAATAGCATATCCTCGGAGCTGTTTACAGGAACTAGTCGCCTGGAGTAGATCGACACCCAAAGCAGCTGCCTCGTTGTATACCGGTTTTGGCTCAGCTTGACAAAGTTGCTTCTACTGATTATCTGGTTAAATCCTTCGTGGCTGAAATTTGGAAGGTGTGAACGATTGCCCGTGACGTTAAGTTTTCGTATTGGAGTAAGTATCCCCTCCTTCAGGTAGCTCTCTCCTCTGCTTTTCCCGTCCTCAACACATCCTTGTTTCTAGCCCCGTCCAGCGGAGGCGCGAGGTCTATGGTCGAAATGTTACGGCGTAAAGTCTTTACGAGTACGTCTTCACATGTCTATCTTCCTTTGTGATGATTGCCTGCTTCTACAGCACACTTCATCAAAGTAAGTAGATATTCTGGAGGTGTGAAGACAGTGCTATCTCACCACTCGTAACAGGTAGATCATCACTTCACCTGTTGGAAGTATCGTTTTGACCGGTTTTTTAAGAGACTTAGTACGGTAACGAAAGAAACTATAACTAGGAAGGACTTGGTAGATCAGAGTTGATCACGAAGGGACTGATCATTAGAATGACCTGTTCGGGTTAACTGCGATGTACTTACTGCTTCTGCTTGCGCTACTCGCTTCTCAAATCGCCCAAGCTCTCGTCTCGGAAGGCCATTCCTACTTTCTTACATCACTGACTTAGTTCATTCAGAGATTATTCTCTATTACACTAGCCAACAGATAATGCACAATATCTTCATCCCCTTACAGAGAGTACACACCTTCATTGCTCAAATCGTTTGTCACATCCGCTCATCGTGTTCACTGGACTGTTGAGATTCGCCTAAACAGTTCAAGTATCTCTCATGCTGCGTGTGGAGAAGTAATATCACGTCTCACGAATTGCACATCGAACGGATTGGGAATATTCCTTCAGTAGCGTTCCGCCCTGAGACAGTGCCCTTGGGCTTATCCAACAACGAGTTTGATGAAATTCTTCCCCTCAGCCTCACCTTATGGCACAGCCGCAAGAGTTCAACTTCAGAAAGATCGTGACCTTATGAAGCGGATGGCGATGGCACAAACTTTGAAGTGTTGGATCTCCGTGATAATCTGTTTTCACTTTGATGAAGATGGATACATGCTAGTTTGAAAATCTTTTCGGACATCATGAGAGTCGTCACCTAGCTAAATAGTGCGGGTGCTTTTTGACAAAGAAATTCTCGATTTCAGCAGCAATTGAACGGGAAAGTCCTGGGAGATCTACTGTAGATTCCAGCAGTTTCGAGGGTTTCTCTCTCTTAATTCCTGAATTTGCCAACAGTTTACTCGAAAAGCCTGAGGTTTGACCAAATGGCGGAGTTGATTGAACTAGATGCTCCCTTCAACGACCTGTGGGATCCGGAAGAACTTCTTTTCCTTCCGTTTCCTCTCTGCTGGTAGATCCAGTATCTATGGTATCCTACTTAGCAGGGTTACGATAGAACATGTAGATTTTCAATACAGAAGGTAGAATAAGGTGACTATTCATAGGTTTCCGTTTGTGGTCCACAGCTTCTTAGACACCTTCTTGCACTGAAATTCATTCGTTGTTTGATCAAGTCCTCCTATTCCAGCTATGACAGTGTTTTCCTTCTCTTGTGCGTTCATCGGTGACTACCACATCCTCATCTGTGTATCAATCTCGCCTATTTCGAATATATCGACCGTCCACGAGTGTACCCTTCAGGTGTCGAAAATTACTCCTGTGGTGTGCTACTCCTGCTACTCCTACTTATGACGCAGGAAAGACGACGTTCAAATGCACGAGCAGAAAGCGGATTTGATAGCCGCCTCTTGGACAAGGACACTACCTCTGTGCTCCCAAGAGGCATGGACGGTTTCCTGAACACAAGCGGATTGGAGTGGTGAGTTTTGGAACTGGGTCCAGAGGAGTCCGTATAACGGAGGAGGGCACCATGGTAGTATCAAGAAAAGTAAACGCGATGGATCCAGTTCCAAAAGTTCAAGTTTTTCAAGTCCTCGCAGTTCCACAATGAAACCTCATGCGACTCTTGCTCTGGCCAACAAGACCGCTCTACTTGCGCTCGAGTTCGTTCCAAATTACCGATACTCTCTCAACACACACTTGACCATCAACACTATCGCACTTCCACTCCACTGACCTGGAGTCAGCGCCTTAGTCGTTGCCATCCAGACCGGAAGTGGATTACGTCGAGGTAACCAGGTGATAGACGCGAAAGTAGAAGAAGAGCGGATCTCCACTCTTCTGCTACCTCTCCCATCTATCACCTGGATGTGAAATCTGTCCACATTTGGCGGGACAACAAGGTTCCCTGATTTCGGAATCTCTAAGCTGGCTCTCCTCCGGATGCCATTGACATCACAACTCTGTATGGGTTTTAAGGAACTTTCATGAGCGAGCAAACAAGCAATACCTTCTTGGCAGCTCCATCCGCCCGTAGCTCGAGGCGTGCCAGCAGGATTCAGTCTGTGAAAGAGCACCAGCTTCTGGATGCAGAAGCCCATCGGTGAAAGAGATATAAATATGTCTCTCGTGCCGAACCCGTTTCTCGTTCGAACCAAAACGAAGAAAAGGAAGAAAAAGGAACAATAAAGGCTTTTTGAGGATCCTCACTTGCTGGTGAAGTCTACAATGACGAGTAAAGGTGTATGCTATAGGTGGACTCATCGTAGTGGATCGGAGCAGAGAAGAGGACATCAGCTTCGTTAAGTGGGAAGGGAGTTGATCGAAACGAGAAGGTTTGAAGAAGTGATCGATCCAGTCGTCCTGGGAGACTTTCCGCACCCTAGATGGAACGTAGTCAGTCATTCGATGCACTGCCTGGACTTGCGCTGGTTTGTTTGCTAGTTTCCGATCAAACCAAGAATGAAGGAAGCGTGTAGGGATCTTTCATTCAGCATCCAGCAAAAAGGGGACCTTCGACCTTCACATGGATCCCAGGGCTGTAAACGAAGAAATTTGCTAACAGGGATGTCGATAGTCACCATCCAACATTCCTCACTTGGAGAGCCGAACTAAGCCAGTGTTTGTCCTCTCGAAGAAGATACTGGAAACAAGGGTTGGTGTGCGGGTCTTGCAGTGAAGTGCATTAGCACTCGTTTTGACCTTGAAAGTTAGCCTGAAGTTGTTTCAAGCACGGTTTGGAACTCGTCTATGGGAGTAAGAGGTAATAAGTCAGTCAAGGCAAGGTAAAGGTAAGGGCACTCAAACTTAGCCTTGAGGGTTCTTGACGTAAGATTTTTTACAGTGAGTAGACATGAACTTACCTACCGCCAACAAAGGTAGTAAGTAAAACTTATATGTCTTGGGGCGTTATTTCCGTAAAGTTTATTGGCAGTATAACTAACCATCTCTTTTTAAGGCTTTCTGCTAATAATGATTTCTTTTTCTTATTACTAATTTATGTCCAGGTTTGAGAAGAGGTTATAAATTTATATCTAGCTATAAATACTTTTACAATGTCGTCTAACACCATCTAGGTTCTTACTTCTATAAAGATTTATTTATTTATTCAAATTAGTAGTTTACTCATGTTGACGTAATTCCTGTAACCAATTTTTCAGTTTTGGGTTTGAGCCGAGTTTTACTCGTAAGTCTTCTGGAAATGACCTGATAAGCAACATCTTTTTATATTATTATTGCTATTATTAATTATTATTATTATTGGGTGATGAAAAGTTGATTATCCTACGACTACGACTCCATTATTTAGACCGGTTTTCAACGTGGTACTTTTACAACAAATGGTACTGCGCTTGCACTGACTGAGCCCTCCCGGCAGGAAGATTCGAACCCATGCTGCCCGGCTACGGGAGGATGTGGCTACTACATGACTTATATGTCACGTTTTGGAAAGAAACATAGTCGTGTGTGTAACGGTTCCTCGGCACCCGATGTTTATACTTGTTTCAACAGGGGTGTCAAAGTTAAGAGGAAATATTTTTCTACTGCAGAGAGGGAACAATTCGTAAATTTGTCATAAAAAAACTTTGTCTATAATCGCTATTCATTTTGGATCGCACTTGGGAATATCACTATTTTATCATTAAACTTTTTTCTATTTTGACACTCAAGATACTTATCCAAAGTAGTGTAGAATCTATTGCAAAAGAAAACAGACGAAACGGAAGAAGAGCCGTTAAAGAAGTACTCTCGAAGTTTTCCTACGAATACCTCGAGAGATACCTGCAAAAAACACCCTCAGATGTCTGGACGAAATTGTAACTCACTCACGGGGGGACTAGAATTTTTCAGAAGGTTATTAACTTTGACACCCCTATTAAGTAGTAGTCTGGACCATGAGCTCCCGAAAAGCCGAAGGATTCTTCTACTCTAAGACGAATCCTTGAGCGTAGAAATGCAGGCTGCATTTCTGGTCACAGAGCGAGCGCTGACAAGTCTATCCAATGAGCCCAGAGTAAGCATGGAGGAGGGTTTAGACAATAAATTAATGCAAAAATTAGCATCAATATTATAAAAGTGGCCTCTTTTTCCATCGCGCGTGTAATTTCTAAAAGGACTAGGAATTGGATTTCCCCGTTTGCAGTGTCGCGGTGGAGATGCTCTTATGTACTACCTTTGTTCAAAACAGTCGCACAAGTCGCAGAGCTACAAGCTCCGCGTGATTTCAGTGAGCGGCGCGGATCACACCATAGATTTGGGCGACTCGATGAAAGAACAATGAAAATAAAACTTTTGAAAGTAAAAGGTTTCAGCGAGGCTCGAACTCGCGGCCTTCTGCGTGTAAAGCAGACGTGATAACCACTACACCATGAAACCGATGATGCTAAGAATGCCTGGCAACTAGGTAAAGACATTTTGCTAAAAACTGCCAGTCCTTCACGACGGGTATGTTGACAAAGGAATGACAAACAGAGTTTCATTGTACATCATTTTGAGTTGTTTTTTCAGTATTCCGCAAGAAACATACACATAACGGATTTTTCTCCTTCTGGGATGCTTGCATTTTCACACTGCATCACACGCACTTTCACTTTTCACTGTTCCCAGAAGTTCATCGAGGATGCATATTTCACCTCTTCCAAGTTCAGAAGAAGGGAATATGCAAAGAACGTTAATTTATGTATTAACTCTTCTTCTTAGAAGGGTTAAGTTCTAATTAAAGTTAACAAATTAAAAATATTTTCTATCCGTGAGAATCACAGATATTTATACCGGAGAAAAGTTTGGTTCACGTGATTCACTTATGGGTTTTGTATAAACGAAATGGCATGTGTAATCAAGTTACCGAGTGGGTTTTAAATTTAATAATTTAAATTTATAAACCTTATCCAGGAGTACTTTTCCTTGTGACGGTGCACTTTAGTACACTATATTTATTATTAAATATATTTTTCAATTATTGTAAGTCAATTGTTCATGATTGTTTTGATTTCTCAATTTATGAACCCTGTCAAGCAGTATTTTTTCTCATGACTGTGGACTCTAGTACACTGCATTTTTCATTAAATTCTTTTCTACACTATTGTAAGTCAATTGTTAATGATTATTTCGGTTTCTCAATTTATAAACCCTGTCAAGCAATGTTTTTTCTCATGACTGTGCACTCTAGTACATTGCATTTTTCATTAAACTCTTTTTTAAGCTATTGTCAGCCAATTGTTAATGATTATTTTAGTTTATCGTTTAAACTTTAAACGTTTATCTTTTTCCTCCATATTGCTAGAAGTGCAGTTTGGATGCATATTTATTGACACTGTTACTGTAGGTGGTACTTCCAAGTCGTCATCCCGTGCTATTTCAGTTCACGAGTACCGCAAAGCTAGTAAAACACCAACAGCACCCGATGAAGTTCCTTTTCCTAGGAGAGTCAATGTCAATAAGTAGAAGAAAGTTCAGTTCACGACATTATCAAACCGTCCTTTCGCATGAAAAGCATTCACCTTGCGTGCCTACATTACATCTCTAGCAAGTAATGATAACCTGATCAAAAAGCTTGTGTATATGCGCATCAAGTACATATTTATCTTTATTGTTAATAGATGTAAGTACGGTGATGACGAGTGGATCCCAATTCCTCCATCAAGGCTGGTTTCATGATTCAATCCAAACATCTAACCTTCGCCTAGTAATGGTGAATTCAAACTCGGCAGCTGCTGCTGTCTCGTGGAGATCTTTTGGGGTAAACCGGAACGCCTCCACTACCACTGCATATGCACGGCCTTCGGATTCTATCTAGTCTTTGGAGGTACTTGCGTGGATTGAAAGTAGTTTTGTCTTCGTCGAGCAAGTGTCTGGGAATCAGTTCGAGTTAGATCCATATGCTGGTGGTGGAGAGGATACAGGCTCTGGAGAAACTCATCCATGTAACGAATATATCTGGGACTCACACCAAGCAGTCCATCAAATTAATATACAAAAGCCAGCGATGAACAACGATGTCCCGCCTACTCTCGAACGACCAGCAGTTTGGGAGGAGCCACAGGTTTTCTTCAAGTACTCGGTTTTTAGGATCAGGGTTAGTACTAGTGCAACGAGCGTTTCCATACTTCCATGCATGAGAAGTGAAATAACAGATGTTCGTTTCCTTAGGCAAAACGTGACCACTGGCACTTTAACAGCTCCAAGTCTGAACGCTGTCGACATGCCTGCACATCCAGGCACAAATGGATAACGACGATGCCAACTCAAAGTCCTACAAAACAGCGGAACGGGAGACTAGAGACCACGGTACGCGAACACTGGACTGCAGCACAAAATGTTAATTCTTCTTATTGAGAACTGGAAGGGGTCGGCAGTGAAGCCCCATGCAATATTTTTAATTATGGACGACTGTTGAGTGAATTTAATCGTGTATATCATTTTTTCCTGTCCTCACTGATGCGGGAGTTGAAGGATCAGGAGATGACACTTCACCGTACCCGCTTCCACTCCCACTTCTATTAGTGGCTGCAACATCACCCCCTTCTAACGAACTCCCAGTCCTTCCTATGTCACCTTCCATTTTCTTTCGTGCCTCGGCACTACCATTTGGTAAGTTGCTTTGCACATCAACACGCCTTTCACTCCCACTTTCTGTTTCCAAAATTTTCTCTCCTACTTCATTTGTATCAATTCTCCTATTTCCTAGCAACCATGAGTCAAATTTACTGCTTTCCGCTTCTGGTAGCATGTGCGCACTGCCCTCAGTCGACTGCCGGCCGGAAGTGTCTGGACTTTCCTCCCGGGGACTCGATTGCGATGGCAGAGCACCTGGCTCATCTTCATCTTCTACTGATTGGACAGCCATTCCAGCCGGGTAGTGATCGAGGATAACGTCTATCTCCTCCCCGAACAGCTCTTCTTTCTCCATGACGACCTATGAGATGTCAAAGAGATTTGC
Source organism: Asterella californica (assembly GCA_036924285.1). Taxonomy (NCBI): domain Eukaryota; kingdom Viridiplantae; phylum Streptophyta; class Marchantiopsida; order Marchantiales; family Aytoniaceae; genus Asterella; species Asterella californica. The sequence goes on along the minus strand of JAYKYS010000006.1, from coordinate 23,146,731 downwards.
AGACACGCTCCATCAGAAGCACGGAAAATCAAGAAGAAAAACTGAACAACACACCTCACGACGCCCAACATGATCACGTCATCTCTTTACAATCGCTACAATTCAAGCTACCTTGTTGTAACTGCTGAACGAGGTTGTCCTTCTAGTTTTCACGAGTCTCAATCCTCGATAACAATCCGCTTGCATGAGTCTCACCGAGTAAGTAAGGAGTAAGCTACATACATATACAGCTTTTGTAAGAGCAGCTTGATGCAGCTTCAACATCGCCAAAGTTCGCCAATATGTTTTGTCCAGAAGGGCCTTCGTACGGTCCGCCACATCGTCAACCAAATCGTAGTTCAGAATTTTTTCATGGAAACCATAGGTGTCGTAGAGTCCGCCTTCGAATCCTAAAGGAGGTCCTGAGAAACTCGAGTCTTGTTCCCAAGGATTAATATCTCCGGTGATAGTAATCTTTCCTTCCAAATTCCAGCTGTACGTTTGACAAGAAATAATCAGCGAAAATACTACCCATGTTATGGACTACTAAGCATGACTTGTCCTCAGGTGTTTCTCCCTTCCACCATCTGCAAGTCTGATTGCAACCGATTACGGGCAGGAAGAGAAAAAGGTTCTTTATAACTCAGTAGCTACATCTCACCAAGAGCTAACCACGGCATGGATAAAGTAAGCTCCCAACGCTGAAAATAAGATTAGTTTCTAAACGACGCTCCAACGTACACTGAAACCATCTTCCGAGCAAGCCAAGATGCATCAGGTAGATGCTGTGCTGAATACGACGAAGTATCTCGTCCGTATAACACCTCCTCTGCCGCCCTTCCTCCAAGCATGACCTGTTATTAAAGCAACCGCAACCCATCAGCCAAAGGTTCACATGTAGCGACTGACATGATGTGTCTAGTCAAGCGGCTAAGAAGCTTCCCAGTAAATCTCTAGTACGTTCAACGAAAGAAAGAGTATTGAAAAGGAAATCCACATTGAAGAAACCGACCCGTTACCATGGTTCTTGCATAACAATAGGTACAACATGTCTATAACGAATAATTTCTGACGAGCTCCTTAAGTAATTCCACAATGAATAGACGCGTTCTTTTATCTCCGACAGATCAGCATAATTTACAGATTTCTACATCATGCTCATAATCAGAGAAACAAAACGGCACAGAAATAATTCCCAAACACTAACCTGCATACGGTGAATGAGGGTTGGCCGCCGTTCAAACAAATAGGCTTCATCATCAAGCCTGTCAAATATCGTTCGTGCAAGAGTCTGCAAACATAAGTGCAATCCACTCTAGTTCATAATTATATCAAAAGATATCTCAGCCTCAGGGAACTCAGCATCATACGGTTGCATTTTTCTGAAGAGAGGCTGAAGTTGGTGAGACGTAGCAGCATGCCGAACTAGTCAGATACTCTGAAGGTGAGATCGAAATTGATAGACCAATTAAAGTATACAACTGGATGAAAGTGATTATTATTTGAGCTAAGGGCGCAAAGGTATACCTCCCCGCGTGGAACAATCGAGACACGATCGCAAAACTCAACTTGAGCGTTTTCAAGGCGGCGCAGAAGATGCGAAGTCACGGCCAATCCAACTTCATGAGTTGCCATTCTGCGATGAACAGGCTGTCGGCGCTCCAGGCCCAAACGCTCTGGTCCCATAGTCAACCGATCCAGTGCTTGATCCATATCATGACGTTTAATGATGGTGCCTCCATGCCTCACAGCCACTAACGCAGCTTCTTGCAACAGCTGAGCAAGCTCAGCTCCGGACCAGCCTGTCTTCAACACGAGTGAACCCATGATAAACATTCCGCGGCCAGAAAAATGAGTTCAGTTATATTCGTACAGTTGGACCATCTCCACCAGAACTTGAGAAAAATATAATCAAGCACGACAACTTTATGTCAAGGTGAAGGACAGGACTCGCACCAGGGAGATTCTTGGCATAGACCCAAAGATCGACTGACGGATCAAGCTTTACGCTCTTCGCATGTACCTTCAAGATCTCATATCTTCCCTTTGCCTTAGGTGGCCTAATAGCGATCTGCATTAGTAAAACCAGAGAGGATCTACTGAGGTTCGCAGGTACCGCCTGGAAGTGCAACATAAAGCCTCTCGACAAGCCAACTTCTCAAAGACCAGATATTAACTAAACCGCTGCAGACAAAACCTTCAAGAACTAACTTAGTTTTCTGCCTCAAGGAAAAGGGGTGGGGACAACTATGGATCGTGAACCCCACAGAAAGAATGACAAGCCTACCGAGTCTAGGAAACAGCATACCTTCCGGTCAAACCGACCTGGACGCAGAAGCGCTGGATCCAGCATATCCATTCTATTTGTAGCACCCAAAAATACAACGCCTTTACCAGTATCGAACCCATCCAGTTCTATGAGAAGCTGATTCAAAGTGGTTTCTCGTTCCTGGGCCCCAGCGTTATAACTTTCCATGCCCTCTTCACCTGCTGCTCCATGACGACTGCAAAAACGACACTTCCCCTTGCTTAGATATTACCACAATAATCAGAAGATCCCCAAAGGTATCACTGAAGGATCCACTTACAGGTGTCCAGTGACCAGTGTACTTGGTCGTCAGATAGTAAATCTCTGTAGATGGGATACATAACAGCTCTAGATTTATCCCCATGCACAAGTGCTAATGATTACTCCACGCGGAAGAATTAGAACGGACGGGAGCTGATCATAGCTGCTGCTATACTTCCAAAACATGGACTTCATACGTGAGATTATTTACGAGAAACCCAATAGGACCGTAACCGGGGTGAAAGAAAACTGAAACCCCCAGACTGCAACATAGTACGGTGAATCCTGTAGTACTAGAAAGACAGTAGATGGAACTCACATTGCTCCAAGGGCATCAATCTCATCAATGAAGACGACCGAGGGCCGGTTTACCTGCAGAAACAGGATATCGGGATGAGCTCAAGAGCAGTTAACCAAGTCTAACCAAGTCTGTCAACTAGCAAAACGTCCATCATCAGACATAAATCAATGTAGAAGGAACGAAGTCAACCTTGGCTCTTTTGAAAAGATCACGAATTCGAGCAGCACCCACACCAACAAGAACCTCCACAAATTCCGATCCAGCCATCTGGTAGAAAGGCACTCCTGCCTCCCCAGCAATGGCCTTGGCAAGCAATGTCTGCCATAACGTTATCGTGTTATCAACATTAGGCTCAAGCTTACAGAGACATATATAAACGCAGAGAGAGACGGACCGACAGAAGTAAAATCCAAGGATGAGGAGCCTCGATCCCAACACATGAACGAACTTCTCGAAGCAAAACTTTGTCGCCTAGGAGTACCTTTCCGCATCCAGGGGGGCCCTCGAGAAGAACTCCATGAGGGGGCTTAGTTCCCATCCGGTTGAAACGCTCAGGATCCTTCAAGTAACTGACCAACTGAAAAGCGGCGGCTCTCATTCAGTAAGAGCAAAACGATGAAATGTCCGCCACGAGTCAGCACCGGTCGACGTTACTTGACAATGATGGTCCGCAGAGAATGAAAGCTAGGTAGGCAATCAGATGTAGTGAGAAGTACCTCTTGCAGTTCCTTCACAACGTCATCTATACCGGCCACATCAGCGAAACCAATACCTGTCGTACCCTGCGGGGCGATCCAATTCATACATCGGTTAAAACAATGAGTCTTTCTCAAAAGTCTAAAAGAGCAGCGTACTACCCGACAACTATTTCAAAGCGGAGGCGGAGAAATCTTTCAGGAACCTAAAGGTCAGGCGAGGTCAGAGGTCGAACTGAATGATTCTTAAGAAGGTTGCCATCCGCACAGCCTGCTCGCTAGTCTCTACCTCGCAACCTTATTTTGGTGATCCAGAAGCGCTATCAACTGAACCCGGACCAAAATCTACTTGCAGATCAAACTCAACGCTATTACGGAACACAGTTGGAAATGGAACTCACTTCGACGCGCGCTTGGGGTTTAGAATGTCCAAACTCAATCGCTTGCCAAAGGTCCTGCACATCTCAACCGGAAATCCGTCAAACATACTGCTTATCTTGATATTCAAGACCTCGAGGAGAATCGTGACACCAGACAATCCTACATGGCAGAAGCCACATAATTCTTCTTCGGGTGAAGTTAAAGTTGGTAAGGGTCGGACGTATCTCACTGACGTCTGTCTGGGTCAGAGCAACGCTATACTATGAAAGTAACTCCAGTGAAAAGTGAGACAATCAGTAACTCACCCATTTTGTAAAATCTTTGGGTCTTCGTGTCAGGGTGAATTTGGCAAGAGCAGCCATCGCAATAAGCACAAAGATAATCGCTCCTAAGGTACGGGCAGAAGACAGGAGGACCCCGGACTTCCACATCCGATACCCTTCTGCAACTAGCCAGCCTGGCCCTCTCTGCCCCGTTAATACTCCAACCAGAATATCCCAAAGGCCTCCAGCAAGATTCATAACGAATGTGTACACGGGCCGGAAAATTGGAAGTAGTAGAGGCCACATTATGTTCACAGCCATATACCGTAAGGTTCCTAGGGCAGACACACCCAACCTCGCGACGATACCTCCCAAAGCAGCTACAGTTGCAGAGATGATACTAACTAATACACCCATCTCCATGACGAGTCTTGCAGATATCGAGGATGCAGCTGGATGAGGTACACTGGGAGGGCGCAGAACATACGGCTGAAAATAAGAAAAAACCAACAGGATCCGGTCAATGAAATTATGACTTAATTGAGCAGCGACTGGTGCGTACGCTTCGCACCTACAGCAAGCATTAGGAATGACGTGCAAAACTAAAACAGGGAGGTTCAGTATTCTCACAGTGAAATTTGTTTCAACTTCCCGTTGAGGGCCTTTATAGTCCTCCAAAACAACCTGTGCCTCCTCCTCGGTCAAATGCATAGCCCTACATAGGTAACGCTAGCTATAGTTAATACGTTCGTACTGTACTTTTATCTTCAAACCCACCCGGAAGCCCAAAAACAGATTTACTCATGGTGCCTACTACCGTCGACTTGTTCGTTGCGTTGCTCAGGCTTCCCTTTTGTACATAAAAACGAAACAGTGACCATCCCGGCTCCCACTACAACTCTTATCTTGCCAGGTAACTCCGCACTTAAATGAACATCTGACATCCAACGATCCAGCGAAATACGGGAAAACCGATGCACAAAACGAAGCTGGCAACGTGAAAACAACTGGAGCAACATCCGCCCTCCAATATAGTACAACCGACTGTCCAGTGAGCACATGTGTTCGGTAGAACGATGTAACCACTTGAAGAGTGACAGTTTGGAGCCAGAAGGAGAAGAGTCTGTAGGTCGGGATGCATGCACTCTAAGATTTAACGAACTTCCAAATAACACGTGAACTACTAACACATATACATGGTTGTACGAGGTTTCTGTCCCAAAATAGAAAGACGAAAATAGATTCTCTACTCCATTTGCTTCCTTAAAACACCTGATTGTTGCTGACAGAAGGCACACACACAGGCCACCACATCAATCAACCCAACTTCAATCCCTCCAATACACTGCCACATTCAGGAAAAAACAGGCTGCACTGGACTGATACTAGCAAAGTTCCGTTGTTACGTGCACTCGACCATGATTACGTGATAACGCAGTCGCCCTTAGTCCCTTAGTTGAGCTACCTCATCCTTCAACAGAACACTACACCCTGATAAACCTCACCACTCCCGGCAAATCGAAGGAACCTACCATTTGGTCTGATGCAAAGTCTTCTCTCCAGGTATGTCTTTCAGCTCAATAACGAAATCCCAGTAAACGAATCCGCCCCTAGGGGTAGCAATTCCTCTAGACGTCAGTAATTCGACCTGATTTGCCTTCATGGCCTTCCAAAAGTCCTCGAACGTCATCTCTGGTAGGGCATCCAAGTCCTGGTTGAACGCTTGAAGCTCCGATATGCGTTTCTCAAAGACTTCCTCAGGTACAAAAAGGTTTCCTTTGTACTGTCTAAGGAGGTCTGCAAGGTAAACAGGGTTCTGATTCTCTTCCCTGGAAACTCCTGACTCGTTAGGGTCTACCGACTCCACCGTTAGTGAACTAATTCCAGTTTCACGTTCAGCTGCTACTTCCTCTGTCGCTTCTCTATGGTTAGCAACCGAGTCCGTCTGTTCTTTCTTAGCCATCCGGAAATTAGCGCTAAAATCAGCAGAACCAATGGCTGATAACACTTTCCTCCACAAGGGCGTTTGCAAGTGCATTTTCTGCTTTAAAGTGTAGAATTCATCACCGACCTTGTACTTCTGTTCCACCTGACTTGGCTTTTCCTTAAGAATTCGAGTGATAAGATCACTTTCGTCTTCATCATTTTGAGTTTCTCCCGAGTTTTCATCCAAAGTTAGGGCGGAAGATGAAGACTTTGCTGCGAGGACAGGATGAAGACGTCTAAAAGCCCTTCTTCCTCTATTCTGGATAGTGCTGCTAACGGCTAACGCCTTCGAATTTAGTGCCCATTTCACGCGACCACCCGACAACAAACTATTAAATGTTTTGAACCTGTTTTCACCACTAGTGCGTATCCTGCAGCCGGGACTACAGCTGATTCCGGTGAATGCGTGCCTTCTGCTTCTCAATTCCAGCACTCCTGGCCTGGCATTAGCTGCTGCTGAAATCCAAACTCCACAACACCAAAGATACAGTAAGTAACAATAAAAGAATGTACTTTCATGAGGGCCAGACATCCACGGGGCAAAACTCAATTGCACTTATTCTGCGACTCCAGTTCCACGTGAAAAGCACGAGCTCACACAATCCTCTTACCCGAGCGTCTAAAACCGTTGTTCCCCTCTCTCCCTTTGGGCAACTCCCAAGGGGAGAGAGAACGGCATTGAAGTTCCATAGCCCGCCCGACGGCAACGAGTTCACATACACACACACTGGGAATTCACTCAATTACTAGCAAATTTAAATCTCTGACGCTCTCTGCCAGCTTCCCATGGGCATGTGGGATCTCCCAGCACTCCGCCAAAGAGCACCAACAACAGTTACAGCTCTGGAGTTTCATTTTATCGAACCCAACTCAAACGCTTGACTCCAGTACCATTCCGGGTAAATCCTCATTCCTTCCTCTTCCTCCCTGTATCAATGCTCCTGTACAAGCACCCACGTCGGTCAAACCACCGCACTGACAATACTCAATCCCTCCACTTCCACTTCCCCTTCCGTCCTCCCGTTTCTCCCGTGAAAATGTACACGCACCTTGCTTCTCCTCCCTCCCTCTCGTTCTCCCTCTGCCCTGCCAGCCCACTGTGCTCCCCTTCTCAAACGCTTGCAAGGCGAGCGACGGGAGGATCTGCGTTTTTCAGTGGAATCCTTCCAGAGCGTGGGAAAGGGAAGTGAACAGAACGGGACGGAAAAGGTAGATATTAGGGTTTTACAATGTAGCAGAAGAATGGAGATTCTGTTCCTCATCCCATACATGGATGTGCCTGCCTGACCGCCCTGCTCTGTCCTGTCTTGCCTGCCATCATATCATCCAGTTTTGTTTTCCTGCATGGATTTGGCCATCAAAGCGGATATGGCTAGCCCCACAAATCTTCACCTCATCTGCATGTATATACTGTAAGGTCCTCTCATATGCATACGTGTACAGTGCCTGCTGCTGCTTAATACCAATGGTCAGCTTGGCGCTTTCCTGCTTTGATTCGGGTTATTACATAATCATTGGGCTGAAATATATTTGTCCTCCGCCTAAGCTCTTTTAAGACAAAACGAGCTGCGGACTTTAGAATAATAATGTATAGCACAAGCCACAGAGAGGAGTGTCTTCTTCTTTACCTTCGTAGACCATGGCCTTACACTTTACATGCATATTGGATAGCATATCACCCTCTTCCGAGTTCGGAAGAGAGAGAAATTTAATATTTAATTTTTTTGGGTTAGGTATTAAATTAAACACCTGAGTAAAATTATGTATTCAGGATTACAGTTTCTCGCACTTATATTTTCTGAAGCGCGACAGTTGAGTCAACACTTATAGGTTTTTTATGTTCTCTCCGTGTTTCCAGGCATAGACTAACAAATAATATTTATATAATTTTAATTGTTTATATTTACTTAGTATATCTTTTTTATTTAATATTTATATAATTCTCTGATAACAAAAGATGAACAAAAGTTCCCAGAAGTTCATGCAGCATGCATATTGAGTTCTAACCACTCCCCGAGGTGAAAATTGAGGGCAGAGGATTGATAAGTATCGATCACTCTCGTGGTTTGTTCAATATACAAATATAGAAATATAAAGATAAAAGAACTTTTCATATGATAGAATGGTCGAGATGTGTTTCAAGCAATAATATTTAAATATTACAGTTTATACAAATAATAAATATAGATCATGGTTTACCAAATTGATCGTCTATTTATCAAATTGATCACTTTGGGGTCTTAGTCGACTCATATTAAATATCATTAAATACTTATTCTATAATAATATACATTTACATAAGTATAAATTTTAGTGAAATTTATTAGAAAGTTGTAGTAGAAGTTTTCTTAAGTTAGAAAAGTATACTATATAATAAGCTTCGTAAAGAATATTCTAGTAAGGTACTTAAGAAACTTCTATCATATTGAGTAAGTAATGTATTTAGGAACCTTTCAAAGGCTGAGGTTGTTTCAGAAAGAAGTAGACGATTATCTTCATGAGAAGTTAACGGTTATCTTGTAGAAATAAATGATTAGCTTCAAGAATAAGTCTTGTATACTCTAGACTATAAATATCAAAGTTTCTTTCTATTCTCATTTTCCGCTTGGCTCCATTTCCTATTACTCTCCTCAGTCCTTGGTCTTTTGCGTTGGTATCAAAGATGAGATGGAAAGAGTATACTGACCACTAGATTCAGTTTTCATCGCATCATTGGGATTTCAAGATTCATGTACTAGAGAAGTACTATTTCTAGCAATCCATCATCTCTCGGTTTGATCATGCTTTCTAAATATTGTTATCAAATCAGATGAATCGATGATTTCCTCAATTGTTATATATGAGAATAGGTGGACTTGTTGTCTCTATATTTTGACTTAGCATCCCAATCACAAAGACAGAGAGAGACACACATACATAGATAGAGACAGATAGAGAGAACAATGACCAGTGTATTGGCAACCCTTGATGTCATTCTTCTCACGTACAAACAAATTGAACATCTCACTAAATATTTAGAAAAGAGATAGCACTACATATACTTGAAAGAGTAGACTTCTAAGAGGAGAACATTCAACTGAAGTTTTCAAAACCTCGACTATTTGAAAGAAAGAGTTTTCTTGGAGCAACGGAGAATTTCTTGCTCGATTGTGAATAATACTTTGAAAAAATAAACATACACGATGATCGAGGTTGAGTCTTACTCACATCAAATCAGTCAGAAGGATTGAGCAAAATCATGGTGGCGGTTTTACTTGGAGCAACTATGACATCAATACATTGCATCGATTTCTTCATGGCAAGACTTCAAGGTTGCATTGGCTTCTCGGTTCCAGACCGTCAATGCAACCAAAGTTACGAGAGATCATTTTGTAGAGTTGAAATAGCATGGCTTCGCACAAAGCTATGTCTAGTTCAAGAACATCATGATGCAAATTACAAAGATGCACGAGAGTGAAGCTCTAGACTATTTCACTCGAGGATTGAAACCACAAACTAGAATGAAAGTCATCATGAGAGAACCTCAACATTTGGAGGATGCTATGTTGATGGCTGAACAATGCTCTCATTTCGAATACCTTCATACATACAAGGCCTCCACATCTTGCAAAACTCATGCAAGATCAAACTCAGTAGTTCTAACGAAGATCGATGTCATCCAAAAGAGATCTCTCACTCTCGCAAATCGAGAACAACTTCGACAAACTGATGATTATTTCTATTGTCGACAAACCAGACATCGCATAGCTGAATTTCCAAATCGTGGAGGATGAGCTCGACTAGTTGCACAAGTAGAGCCCACGAATGAAATCGATTTGGAAAACAAAGAATCTTAGTAAAAGATGTTGAGCCAATCTCATCAATTCTAATGAAACTGAAAGCTTGACACATACAAACTTGTACTATCTTCAAGGTATGATCCATTGTTATCATTGTGAGATCTTAGTGGATTGTGGAAGTTCATAAATTGCATGTCCATACAATTCGCAGAACAACTGAATGTTTTGTAGAAACTAGTGATTGGTAGCACTTTTATGATAGCTGATGGAGAAAAAACTTTATGTTTCGTACTTTTAGTCTAGTAAAGTTAGCTATTGGGAAGGAATACTTTGAATATTATTCTTTTTAGTATTCTATGTTTGTCTTTCTCTTTCTTTGGTTGCGGAGATCACTTTGAGGACCAATTATTTATACTTGAGCATTTTGTTCTTCTTCAACAATATAACTTTATCAATAAAAGAATAAAATATCCACGAGTGTTACATTACGGACGTATTGCCCGATGGTGTTCCTTATGAGCGTAAACCATCCGAAGGAGTTGCACACTGCAGACTGGACCTTCCGCTATGAATTCAATGAGAGATATAACTTTCAGTGACACTGACCAATCAGTGGCACATTAACAAGATCAAAAGTGGAGGATTTCGGTGTCAATCAGACTCCAAGTACGTTATGTACACTTTTTCTTTAGCTACCAACGACCATCGTTTGATATGCAATGCTCATTGAAATAACATAGATTCTGAAATACTGATGTGGTACTCTCGTTATAAAACCTTGTATATGTCAATGTCTTAGCACTATGAGGTGATCGAGAAAAGTGAACAATATTCCTCCTTGAGTACTACGCTTACGAAGTTTACCATGTACTACTAAGTTTCCGCAACGACTATCACTGCAAAGAATCTTGTTGTAACTTAATAATTCTCATGCAACTGAATTTAGCGTTGCTAGCTTGTAGTATCATCACACATGAGAGGGGAAGACGTTCAGATATGTATGAGATTCTGCTTACACTTAGCAATGCTCAGCTTGGTTTGAAATACAATCCATGGAAAACATACAAGTGCATTCTGCACGATTAAGAAAATTGTCAATGTAGTTATAAGAATGCAAACTAAACATAATTGTGCGGTGAACCAAGTATCAGGGGTTGATTTTAACAGCATTTCACAGTTGATTGTAGTCAATGAAGAGTGCAGGAAGACTTCCGTAGTTGGATTTAACAACTGAGAAATGACATTTTTTCGAAATGACAATGGACAATAAATGTGAAACATATCTTTCGCAGTCGAATTTAACAACAGCGAAATGCTTTTCTCGGGTGTTTTCTTGAATTGAACGGTTGGTACAGTGATAAAGGTATATAAATCAAACACGACAGTTTTGCTTACGTTGAACTCCTGCACCGTGACACTCTTCAGTTGTATTATTAGTAGTTATTATTAAACATGGACTTCGACTAATGTTATCACATAAGACATGTTCCTTTCGTGGATCACTAGTTTTGTATATAGAGTGGTGTATAGAGTTGCACTGGACTACACAGCAAGCCTTGAGACTTTCTATTAATCTAGTCTCATTCTAGGCCGTATTCTTATGAATGATGCAAAAACTAGTTAGCTTTGGTCAGCTGCCAATATACGATTGCATTGTCCAGATTTCTTTGAATATTCTCTGGTCTGTTTTCTCAGAAGTGATAGTGAAGTTCAAGCACTACTTCCATGCACCATTATTTTCCTTGCACATTCAACTAATTCGGAAGAAAATGTTCTCGACGTCAACATGAAAATGACCTCCAAAGAAGACATCATGAAGTTTCTGGCACCCAAAGAGAACAGAGTTTGCAGATTCAAGGTCGTTAAGCCGTGGTACTGGGTGAGAGTGAGATCCAGGTACCATTCCAATGTCAAGCTATTCTACGTAGCATAATCCTTTTCGTGTCCGTTGGACCACGGACACGAAACCGATGGCTCTGTTCTCTTAATCAAACTTCTTCATTAAAGAATGTTGCATTCACCAACCCAGCGAAGCATCCATCTTGCAATTGAGTTTCTTGAGTAAGGGATCCATTCAAATATATCGTCGCACTACCTCCTCTTGCTGCGAGTTTGATGCTTCCCGAAATTGTGTTAACCCGCTTGCTGCTCAATAGATTAGCATTAGTTTAATTCCAGTCTCCAATTTTGGTTCAAGCATATACTTTGCTTTTTGTGAATTCCACCCATATATCACTTGAATGCGTTTAGCTTGTTTTCATTTTCACGGAGTGAAATTTGAACAACTTATGATTTGTTCTAGTGTTCGAAGCATCTTTCAAAGATCGTCTTCAAATGCAGTGACGTTTGTAAAATAGAACTCGATGCACAAAACACAAAGCAAGTTCAATCAGAACTCACCTGATTGAACCTGTGTGAAAGAAGAGTCCGAAAACTTTACGAAGTTGCAAAAGATCTTGTCATCCGAAGCATTCACTGATCGATGGAGCTCAGACTGAAGTGTGTTAAAGATAATGTCTAAGTTCGGACTTCAGTCATCCTTAGTCCTACTAGGTTCAGTCATCTCTACAGTTACCTCTAGTATATTAATCTCAGTCACATCTTTCTATGACTGATGACTGACTAGTGACTGACCTCTTGTCCATAGGCTAGAGTATATAACAACCTTGGGAGATGATGAGTCAACTGATCCCTTTACTGATATCTCTTCTACAAGAGAGAGTATTCACTACGTTTGGTTCTTTAACATGGTATCAGAGCTCATGTTAGAGTGTTAGCAAGGAGATCGAAGAACTTGATAGTGAAAAAGACATAGAATGAACACACCATCTTCAACAAAAAAGAGAGAAAAAAGATGAAATTTTATGATCCAAACACCTTAGATTGCATTTTTAAATATGAAGAAGATCTAATTTGGTAATTCTGATAGTTCTTTTGGTCTTAAAAAAGCTCCGTCGCCAAAGTTGTGGATGCACGTAAGGAGCTTGTCACATTCGAAGAACTGCATACACTAGCTTTGCAAGAAGCTATGAACATCGAGACCAAGTCCACTCAAGCAACTACCACTTATGATGCTTTCTTCTCCAAGAGGAGAGATCAGAAATGTGGTAGATCTCAAGGTGCGCAATCTAGACATAAGGAGCATTGGAAGAACAAGCGAGGAAGTTCTACACGAGACTTAGAGGGCAAGTTCAACAACTCCAACAAACAAAAACCTGGGAATTGCAACTCCTATAAGAAATGCGATCACTTCGCGTATGAGTGTCTTAAGAAAACGTTTGATCTACGTTCGAACATCAACAGAGGTAATTTCATACAAACATCAGATCATGATGAGTGGTAGTATACAAATGTTCATGACTAAAAATGGTGGATTGATTCTGGAACATCGAACCACGTCACATCAAAGAAGGAGTGGTTCCAAGATTTCCATCCCTTGAATGGATCAGAGATACGATTGGACGATGATAAGAGATATTAAGTCAAGAGGGAAGGAAACATTCGTATCAAGCTTCCTTTAGGTCAGATCAGAACCATTGGAGGTGTTTGGTTTATACATGGTGTGGTGCATAATCTGTTAAGTGTTGGTAAACTTGCTGCAAATGGATTTCAACTCTCATTTGATGCACAAGGATGTTCCATTCTCGACCAAGAATCTGTGGTAGCAACAAGACTGAAGGTTGATCACTTGTATGAATTACAAGCACCACTTTTGGTTGCTCCAATTCTAGCTGCTGTAACAAATACGAGTCACTTATAGCATATTCGACTTGGACACTTACATTATCAGAAAATGCGGAAGTTGTTCCATGAGAACTTGGTCCTTGGTGTTTTCAAACTGGTCCATGTTAACACCCCATGTGAAGTTTGTCTCAAATCTAAGCAGACACGAAGAAAGTTCTTCAAATCTACTATAACACGAGCAACAAAAATCCTTCGGCTGCTACACAAGCTGTGAACACTACGGTTTACTTTCTGAACAGAAGTCCAACAAATGTTGTTCCTAACAAAACTCCATTCGAAGCATTTACAGGGAAGAAACCATAGCTCTCTAACCTACAAATTTTTGGCTATAAAGCATATGCTAGAACTCTTCAAAATTGCTCCAAAAGTTTGATGATTGATCTCAGATATGTACATTCATAGAATATCCAGCAAGAGAAAAAGGATATAGGCTCTTGAGTGCTGCAAGAAAGATCATTATCAGTCACGATGTAGTATTTTTAGAGATCTCTCCATCTCAAAATTCACAACATCATCTTTCTGATCTGCCATCTCTCTCAGTCCAAACACCTACTTCAGAGAATCATGGAGAAAAAGCTCAGCAAGAACCACCACCTACACAAGTTGAAGTTACTGATTCAGGTCCAACTACAACAGATTCACCTCTGATACACTAGACTACTCCAGATTCGAGTTTTGCTGCTCAACCAAGGAGACCCATCAGAATAAAGAAGGTTCTTGCAAGACTAGAGGATTGTATTCTCATGGAGAAGCTCAAGGTGGTGGAGAAACTATTTCATTGGAGAAGACTTTCTGTAAAGATCAATGGAGACGTGCAATGGAGAAAGAATATGATGCATTACTAAAAAATGAAACATGGAGCATAGTACCTCTTTCATCTAACAAGAAAGCACTTGGCTGTAAGTGGGTTAAAGATCAAGAGACATGCGGATGGATCTATTAAGAGATACAAGGCTCGCCTTGTTGCAAAAGGCTATTTGCAAACTGAGGGAGAGGATTTTCAAGAGACCTTTACACATGTGGTAAAACTCAACTCCATTCGAGTTCTTTCTTCCCTTGCAAAACTACATGGTTGGAAATGTTTACAAATGGATGTCAAGAATGCATTTCTTAATGAGATTCTTCAAGAAGATATCTACTTGCAACAACCACCTGGATTTGTTCGTAGAGGAGATGAACAATTAGTGTGCAAGCTACATAAGGGGTTGTATGACCTCAAACAAACTCCAAGAGCTTGGTACACAAGAATCGACACCTTCTTGAAGCAGCAAGGCTTCTCATATACTAGAGGTGATCCAAACTTCTATGTTTTGAACTTGATGTATATTCAGTATCACTGACATTAAGAAAGGATATTAAAGATAATGTCTAGATTCAGACTTCAGTCACTCTTAGTCCTACTAGGTTCAATCACCTCTACAGTCACCTCTACAGTCACCTCTAATATATTAACCTAAGTCACATCTCTAACTGATGACTGACTAATGACTGATCTCTTGTCCATAGGTCCGAGTATATAACAATCCCCTCTTGGGAGATAATGAGTACACTTATCATTTTACTGATATCTCTTCTACAGGAGAGAGTATTCACTACATTTGGTTCTTTAAACCTCCGCTCTTGATATTTAAGGTTTGGGTTACCCAGACTCTTCATTTTTTTGACATGCGTGGACGTGAAAGATGGACCTCCGGGTTACCTAGAGCAAACTGCGTCTTTTCATAATGTTTAAGTCTGACCTCCGTTGTTGACGTGGTATGTAGCATTGGAAAGCGATTGAAAAACGCTACATTTTTGCAAAAAAAAGTTTTGATTTTCATCCAAACATTATCAGAACACAGTTTGTTAAATTCTAAGCTTATCTGTGTTCTAGATTTCGGAGAAAGATTTTGAATTCAAAAAAAGAATTCAAAAAGAATATTCCATCTGGGTCCCTTTTATACCTCAGTGGGGGTTTAACAACGTGGACATTCGCTGCTTAGCTCGCATACTACGGATCTGTGAGCTACACGCATTGCAGGTGGTGACTTTTCAGCCCTGAGATGTTTAGCGTTTAGGGTCCATATTCTCCGACTCTAGGCAACAGATTTCCTTTGTCTGTACTTGCTGGCTCTCCGCGAAGCTTCCGGTGGACTTGCTCACTCCTGGAAACCCCTGACGAAGCTGTATTCTCCGGGAGAGGGAAGACCAAATCCAAGGGGTCTGTCATGGATTTGGTCTTCCATGACAGACCCTTGGAAGACCAAAGGGGTCTCTGATGCACCTGCTGGACCACTGACCATGCAAGGTAGAATTAGAATAAGACCGCCTCAATGTGGACACTATATAACGGGTCATGATCAGAGACTTAGAGCGAACCTCAATTTGCAACGCTCAGCCCAGAGTAACTGATTTCCAGGCGAAATCGTCTCGGGATTCACCCTTTGGCTCCGTTCGTGACGGCCTTCTTTTGTGTATTGAGAATTTGCGTGGTTAAGGCTTCGGGTGGTTACACGATCAGAATGGCCCTAAAGGTGTATGGTCTATGGCGATCTCCATTTGTGAAGACTGTGATCTGCACACTCCACGAGAAGAATGCAGATTTTGAGCTGGTACAAACTGCCTATGAAGATATCAAGTTGAAGGAACTACTCACGACAAAGAACCCGTTTGTAAAAGTGCCCGCATTTGAGGACGACGATCTCGTTTTATATGGTAATTAGTTCTTGGTTTTGCATCTTGTCGTTCTCTGCACGTCCAGTATCCTCCATAGCTCGCTCATTTCTGGAGTTAAATCCTGCATATGATATAATGGAATTTCAGAACGTCCTGACTGATTCCGAAGTGATTTCAACATTTCTCACTTGCACGGTCGATCATTCTTCCGAAACACTCAGTGAATGGTAGGCTCGAGTGTGAATATTTCATTGAGTAGTTAGCTAGTTATGCGGCTCCATGGCTTGGGCTTCTCCTATGTTGAGGCGTCTTTGGTTATGTTTGTACGCTGAAACATTCTTCCCTCGTCCCTTCTTACACTAGAATCACGGGCTATAGCGAGATACATTGCAGCGAAGTTCGAAGGTCAAGGGACTCCTCTCCTCGGTTCAACTCTGAAACAGCAGGCCCTTGTGAATGTATGGATTGAGGTGGAGGGACAAACTTTCTTCCCACTTATGTGCTCGATTGGCCACCAGTCTCTCAACAAAGGCACTCCAAAAGAAGATGCCTTTGCGCTTGAAACCGGCCTGGAGAAGCTTGGCAAGGTCTTGGACATCTATGAAGGTCAACTTTCCGCGAACAAGTACTTAGCTGGGGACTACTTCTCACTGGCAGATCTGTTTCACATTCCCATGATTCACGCCTTCATGTGTCTGGTCGATCCAGTGCATCATTCTGTGTTTACGGCTCGGCCACGAGTCCACGCTTGGTATCAGGACATATCGGCCCGACCCTCATGGAAGAAGATTATTGCCATTCCGGACGCATCAGACTTGTCACAGGGCCAGAGGCGATGATGCAGCAAAGCTGAAAACACCTTTTCTTCTGAACTGCACTGCAGAAGCTGATCGAAGTTAGTGTAGATGTTCGTTCAAGGTCCAATGCAAGGCCGAGTGCAGAGCTCTCTGCAGCTATCCACGACTTTCTCACATAAAACCGTTGAGTCGCTTGGTTGAATTAGCATATACTTAGTACATTCAGTTGATCTTACGGTGAGGCTTAAGATCAAACCTTTAAAACGGGAGAAGCTGATATCGTAAGTTAAATTTTAAAGGTCAAGAATACTGGACGACAGTAGAGCAATCATTTAATACTATAAGGAACTAGTATGGAGTTCTATTTCACTTGACTCGAGGAATGTACGTCATGTGGAATAAAAAGTATTCTTTTCCACTGTAAAACTAATGTAGTAGTCTTTTTCATCTTTGATTAGTTTGTATTCTTTTATACTTATGATGTTAAGATTTTTCAAAATTCCTTACATTACTTATAATATTTGCCAACATGGATACCCTTCATATTTCTATTTTGGTGGATCCAGAACTTCTTCCTATGCAAACTCTTATTTTAGCTAAATGGTGGAAGATGGTCTGAAATTAGCCACTCTCACTCTAATTAAAGACCTATGCATGAGTTCACTTTACCTTAAATGTTTATCGATTATACATCTGGATTAGCGTAAACTCTAAATACTTGATACCCTACAAAAACACTATAAATCACTTTATCTGTGTGAGGAAATCTTTGTGATAAGAGTCACAATTAGTTAGATGCATACCAATGAATGACTGAACCATGGTTTCAAACTGGCCGAACATCCATCTTGCTGGTTAAGATTTGTTCAATAGTTTGACACCCTCTATTGTCTAGAAATACCACGTCCAAGAGTCTGCAGTAAAGTTCTCGCGCAGTAAGTCATTGAATAGGTGAACACAATCTGTTGAATCACGGGATTTTGATGCTTCCAAACAAATTCGGAGGATCAATTTGAATGCTTTCGATATGGAGGTTTTGGTAATACAATTTTCATTGCTCGATTTGAGACACCACCTCTTTCCTCTTTTCATCTCTGTCTGACAATCCCTCCAAAGTATTCGTTGAAGGGGGTCATTTCGACGATCATGTACGCTTTTAGTCGTAGGGATGGCACAACTTTGCGAATCTCGACCTATCCGCATGATAGTAATAGAGGATTGTATCAATTTACAGCATTACGGTACTAAAGCTCTCCGATCAGCTTCAAGCGTTCTAGGCACCTTTTGATGATTCCTCGGCGGTAGTAGTGATCTTCAACCTAAACTCCTAATCTTTTGACATCAATGGTAAGGCCCTGAGTGTGTGGAGAATCGCCGTGATTGTAGTTCCGGTGATCTATTGAAGGTACGTACGAGATATGGCTGTTGCAGTCTTTCGTAACAGGAACGGTTGACAGATCAAATTCCTGAAGAGAAAGCTCGATGGCGTCAGCGTCAGAGGTATTAGCCTACGTTGCTGCGATGGATGCAGCATTGCTTCCTTGCCTGCCTGCGAGAGAGCTCCAAGCGGCCGACCGTTCTTCCCATCCATCGTTGCACGTGGACGTGGAAAGGCACACGAGGGACTTCATGGAGACGGCCAACAAACTCCAGCTTTTCTTCCTCCGCGTAGGACATCAGTTCCAGCCCAGCCGAGAGCAGGTTTTAAGAAAGGAGATTGAAGCATTAGAAGCCGAGATTGCTGAAAAGGATGAACTGGTGGAGAGACACCTCAAGTTGGTAGAAAAATGCCAACAGCTTCTAGCGACTCACAAAGCGAACTGCATCACGGAGCTCCAAAACGTGTAGGTTGATCATGACGTGATCTGATAGGGGTAATAGCAGAAAGCTCTGAAGATTGTCACAGTTGCATTGATAAGTGAGGATAGATACAAGGTTCTGCACGTCTCAAGAGGAGCCATGGATACCATAGTGTTACGTCTTCTCTAGAGGTGCTGCAGAGCTCAGTTGCAATGCACGAAAGTGAACACTCTGCATCTGAGGAGCAGGACCGTCATAGTTGTTTCCTGAAGGTTGGCAATACTAATGTGAGCGATGTTTGACAGAAATAACCGATCAACTGTTACGAGTTTTAACTTAAGGAAATGATATGCATGGTATTCTCTCTTCTCCCACCATAACGTCCTGTGGAACTTTCTTAGCTTTAGGTTTCTCATTGCTGTAGGTTTTGTTGTCTGTGAATATGTTGGTTCCGATGTACTTCAAGTCCAGTAGTCCTCGGCAACAAGTTGCTTATATCATACTTATCGGGATCTTATATTTCGCATTATAGTTGGATAACTGTTGCATCTTATATTTGACAGTGAGTCGAAGAAGATTTGGTGCATGGTTTTGGTCTCTCATTTCATTTTAAATAACTGAACTCACTACTTCCTTTGCGAATAGAGCTATACATCGCCTTGAGCTTGCAAAAAGATATGTGTAACCTCGAAGGACAGCTAATTTGCTTTCCTGATAACAAGAATTTTCAAACGCAACATTCATTTGTACTGAAAAAAAATATTTTGGTCTTTTCCTCCTCCTTTTCTCGCTACAATGCACTTTCATTATCTCACGTTTAAATAGAGATGAGTTGGACTTCTTGTTTAAGGAATCTATTTCTAGATTGCCAACTTCCTCTACCTCCCCATCAGATCACGCAAGCATGAATATGATCGATTGTCTTGGAAGATAAGATGAAACCTACCATGTCGATTCAGACCTCTTGCATTCAATACGAGAGACAAATATATCTACACTGCCTTAAGCAGTCTACGAAGAAACCGAGGCATCATGAACACGCATCGATCTCTTCCAGCCCTCAGTTCTCTACTTGGCTGCCGAGATAGCGTAGGTTCTTTCCACACTTCGCCCTGAGGGACTGGAGTGTTTGATCGACAAATATTTTCGTCTCTTGTCTTGACCCAAAAGCGTTGTTGTATAAGTCCATTGTGTCGAGCAGTACCGTCTCTATGTAGGCTGACGTTACAGGACATCCTCAATTACAATTGATCTCTTATTATCTACAGTCCAACATAAAGCTGTATAGACATCAGATATTTAGTTCATTTGTTTGCAGATGGAAACATCAAACATTCACCACCGAGTGTATTGCAGATGAAAACCTCCGAGTATATTGTTTGATGTTTCCATCTGCAATACACTCGGTGGTGAATGTTTGTTCTTGAGCAGAGAAGACAGAATACATATTCATCTGTTTACTTGCAAGTGCTTGCGAAATGCCTCCAACTTTAGCACCTTCTTGACCGCTTTGTTCGTATAGGACTCAGGAGCAAGGGACAATAGCACAGAGTCCGTGTCCATAACAGATCACAGGACCGGTAGTCTGCAATTTCGTTTTAGTACTTGCAGCATAAAAACAACGCAGGTACCGGTAGAAGTACGCAAGAAAGAGGAGATTCTATGGCATCCCTAGTGCTTATATCTCGACACGAGAAGAGAAAGTGGTGATTCGAAAGGTAAAAGAAAGAGCACACAAAATCTGTTCAAACCGCTGACTCGTGTTATATAACCCGTAAAGATTATATGACTGCAGCAACAAATATACCATCATCCAAAGAGATCTACGTAGCGAATAACCTGAAACGGACAAATACGAAGACTGGGTTAATTATTTTCTATGTTATTGACGATAGTTTATTCTGGAAAAGAATTTATTTGCAAGAAAAGATAATTTGAACAGAGGAGGATACGCAAAAGTTCTTTTTTTATGTGCAATATAGCAATATGTGTTATTCAAGTGATTTGTTAGAAAAAATATTCAATAGGAAAGAAAAGTGTTAGACATACATTGAAGTTCTAGTCTTTCTAAAGCAGAAAATAAATTTGAACTCACAATCTCTCTTAACAGTAAAGAGTCAAATTTTGAAGATGATCTTTTTTCTTTTTTCTGTTTTGAAGGATTTTCTATTGTAATTGGTAGATGAGTACATGACTTGAAGATTGAACTGAATTATAGATGAGAGACATAGCAATTTTGAATCAACATCTCAAAATACACAGAAGCTCAAAGACATGGACAAGCCTAAGAACCTGATTCGTATTCGAGTTAATAGATTCTACTACCATGAGATCAGAGAGACCCACATATCAATTGAAGAGATAAGCATCATCTCATTATCCAATATGTGCAGCCGATCGAGTATTTTTGCTGAAGTTAAACAAACACATATATCAGTCGAGGAGATAAACATCATTGTATTATCCAAAGTGTGCAGCCGTCGGAGTATTTTTGCTAGACGAGAAACTTTGTGTTCGAATTTTCATGAATCTGACCGAGCAAAGTAAGACAGCGTACCCAACCTCCAAGTACGAGAGTTCGAATTCTCATGAACCTAATCAAGGATTAAGCATCATCGCATTACTCAAAATGTGCAGTCGACCGAGTATTTTTGCTAGACTAGAAACTTTATGTTCGAATTTTCAAGAACTTGGTCGTGCAAAGTAAGACGGCATACCCAACCTCTGAGTACAAGAGTTCGAATTCTCATGGACCGAATCGAGAAGATAAGCATCATCGCATTACCCGACCGAATATTTTTATTAGACGAGAAATTTTGTGTTCGAATTCTCACGAACCTGACTAAGTAAAGTAAGAAAGCATACCCAACCTCGAAGTACGAGATTTGGGATTCCCATGAACCTCCAAGCATAAGACCCGAATGCCAAAGTCTCCCTCGAAGGAATACCAGAATAGAACCGTGTTATGTATGAGAGAACCAAAATTTATCATCGATATTTCTAAAAGTATATATTGAATTGAAGATTACTTAGTTCACAACCGCTTGTCAAACTCTATCTTTTACTCCGGCTGCATACTGCTTTTCTCGGAAATGTTAAACATGGTTTCAGTCACAGAGAAAAACTCCAACCGCTGCGAAAAGAATCTCTCCAACTCGTCATTAAAGTCTGTGTTAGCACACCATTCACAAATTGGTGGATTCTTTTCATTTTGATTTCTGGCGAGGGAAGGTTAAGTCATAAATTAAAGTTCATCTGTATTGTTTTTCTCCTTATGAGGATTGAAATTGATTCCAAAACGACTTGCACGCCAAAGAGGTGATATTTTTCATATTTTCACAAGGCGAGAAATGACTTAACCAAGATGTATGTTACATATCTGAACATAATCAGTACTTTTTTAATCAGCTTTTTCTTTTGAAGTCCAAACGAGAACAACAAAACAAACCCAATAAGCATCCCCATCGAGCTTTTGGCAGCAGACGGCACGTCGGGGGGTTGGGGAAAAAATTCGGAACGCCGGTTGGTTAACGGCCGGGTTTAGATTGGAAACTTAAACACGCTGTTTTCACGTCGAAATTACGGGCACGTTTCGAATGTCATTTTTCACGAGCGCTGCACGACCAGGGAGACATATCTCGCGCGTAGCTTTATGAGATCAGAAAAACACTGTTTTTACAAATGCTTGAGTTAGCACAGTGACAAATGTACTCAGTAACAGGTTGTAGGTCCTGAGTTCGAGCCCAAGCACCCGACGTTGGAGGAGCGTAAAAACCGTGCGTGCAGGAGTTCAGTAATTTACGGGAGAGGCAGGTTTGAAGAGAGAAATCGAACACTAACATAGTCTAAGACGAACCGAGAAAGAAAAAAAAACCTTAGAACGGTTGAAACCAAGGCCATGAGGAAAAATACAAGCACAAATCAGTCAGACTCAACTCCGGCAAGCGAAGATGAATAAGCATCCCAATATACATCCCAAATCACAACAAAGATGAGGTTGGTACACAATGGGAAAACATAATCTTGGCTTAATACTGCTATAGAATTCGTACAGTAAGAGATAACGCGTGTGGGATTTGAACACCGTTAAATCCACGTGTAAATTTATTTGTTGTCGGTTTCATACGGTAAGAGATAACACGTGTGGGATCTGAGCACCGCTAAATCCAAGAATAAATTTAAATGCAAATCTAAGACAAATGAAAGTTTAAATTTAAAAACTAATTTTAAATAGTTTTGAGCCGAGCGTAACACATGGACTTTGGGAAGAGGAAAACCCGTAAGCGCAATGAGTTCAAACTTAACCTCTGCTACTGTAAACAAAATTTTCTTGACGAATAAAAATAATATTTTTTAATATTTTTTAACTTATATAAGCTAACCTTTCCTACGGAAAAGAGTATCTCATAAATTAGATACTCTTAAATTAATGAGTACGCATAATACCTCCTCCATCTGAAAATGGAATATGCATGCGTGCATCAATTACAATGAAATAAACGGTAAAAGGTTTGAGAGAAGATGAATGTACAATTAAATCTAATTTGTCAAATCTTTCCTCTTGGAAGAGTTAAGTGGTGTATTTTTATAATAAAGATTAGATTTCCATACTGCATATGCGGCCTAAATAGAGACCTGATATTTTCAAAGAGTAAAGACAAGGTGCTACACTCGCAATGATATTATGCAATGCTTGAGAAAAATGTTAGTTATTCACATGTTACATTAGAAATGGAAAACTCTCCTTGCTAGAAGAGGACAAGATCTTTTCACCTTGCTTTCCAGTTTTTAATCTGGTTCTCAGTTCTGCAAAATCGACGGCTAACCAGAGTCTTCTCTTCCGGACTGGAAATTACTTTCAACATATTGAAATATGCATATCTACTCACTTCCATCTTCTTATGAAAAAGAGTAGCATTTCTGAAAGGAAGAGGGCTTTCTAGAAGCACGTGTTCACGAATTTCGCTTATGGAGTATCCCTATGACTCCCTGTAACTTTGAAATTGTTAAACAATTAACATTTATGGGAAATCTATTTTTTCACATTAGTTTAACCTTGTATTTATAAATAATTTTTATATATTTTATAGCAACACAAAGTGAACAAAAGTTCTCCAAGTTAATCTAACATGCTTATTATACAGTAGGCCTCTCAGCAATCTATCTCACAAAATATAGCGGGCAATTAATTCCACCAGTTAATTTTATGATGAACAGTGACAGTATGAAGAATTTAATGTCTCATAATCTGATGTCACTATATTTAATAAGAAAAGAAATTGACAAATTGTTTTCCACTTCCAAACAATACAGAGAAAAAGAAGGACGAAACCAATAATTCGATCTAAAGCTGGTCTTTTTTCCGTGACCTTTACATGGGAAGCAACTACTGACCATAGTAGAAGGCGGTCTACCCGGTCTGGTCCATGGGGAACCACCCTTAGTTAGGCTGGAACCGGGTTAGTGGGTCCGGTTGGACTTATTATTATTCGGGGACGAAAAGCAGTGGCGTTCTCTTCTGGCCTCGAGGCTTGAGGGAAGACCCTCCTGAATCCTGATCCATTAGCGTCTTGCTGGGCTGGCGTCATCCTCTCTAGCAAGTCTCCAGCAAACTGAATGAATGTTCCTCTCTCCGCAGCGCGCTTCTCCTTTTGCTGCAGGTACCTCCTTCGGCTCTCTTCCCCATCCTACCTCCGTCTGGGAATCTATGTCTGGGGGGTCGAACAGTGTTCTGTAGAGTAGAGCGAGTGGTACGAGATTCTGCAGCGGTTTCGTGCTCTGGATTGAGAGTTTGGTCAGAAGAACGAGAAGAGCCGGAAGAGGAAGCGCTATGGCTATGGCCGCAGCAACAGCGACTCTTTCTTCTTTCCCCTTGGTCGCCTGCTCTTCTTCATCCTCTTCTTCAGCGGGAGGAGCATTGGAGTGCAGGAATAGAGTCGAATTCACAGCGGCCGTTTTTCCTTCGGCCAGAGTATGCAGGGATCATTCGCGGTCCAGTGGAGTGTGGAGTGTGTTCGGTGGTAGAGCTAGCAGCACCGGGCGAAAAGAGTGGAGATGGCAGGCCGTAGCTGAGCAGTTGCAAGCGGAGACTGAGAGTGATGCGGGATTGGAAGAGGCTGCCTCGTCGGACACCCTCGCAATGCATTTCGAGGTGCTTTTTTTTTCAGTGAAATTATTGAATGTGTTTTTGTTTGTTTATTCGTTTTTCAGGTTCTCGTCAGAATAGCTTTCGCTTCTCGTGACATCTGTTGTAATGGCGGGAAAGTACACTGCGTTCATCCGTTTTAAATTGGGGAACCGTATATTGTTTTGGTGCAGGCTGAAGGAACAATTGCCGACACAGCAATCCCCAAATTAACAAAGAGTTTGGAGGTTAGTCGTTTTCTTCGGAATTGTGGTCATGCATTATTGGGTATTCTCGGAGAGAATACCCAATAATGCTTAAGTGCTTAAGTGAAAAAGAGAGATGTATTGAAATAAATTCTGCAGTCAGGTCCTGGACTACTGGTCCGCAAACTTGTTTGGGTGTTTGTTAGAGGGTTTGGCCATTCTCGGACATTTCGAATATATTCAGCTGACAAGGTTGGTATCCTTTAGCCGTGGTGATCCTAATGCTGATGAGGTGAGATTGATGGTACAGGCGATTGAGGGAGTAAGCGATGTCCAGGTCTACATTTCCGAAGGAGGTGCTACTGTGAGGGTAAGGTTTTAAACCCCCATCTTCCATCCCTCGTAAAACACGTCATCAGTAGGCTCCCATGAAATGCTCTCACTCGTATTTCAAATAGCACTGAAATCATCCAGGGTACATCTCTGGTTTGGGAAGCGTTGTCATCTATTTCTGTTCCCAGTTCCCAATGTTCGGAAATTGGGAACAGGAATAGATGGCATGCTTTTATGGGCATTCTTTTATCATTGTGAGCAACTTAGGGAAGGGGTTTAAGTGACTGCTTTCTGCTATGCTTCTAGTGTCTGCCACTGGGACTTAGTTTCTCACTATTTCAGAATCCTGATGAAAGATGAGACGTTTAGAACTTATAAGAGAGGTCTTACTGTGAGTCCATGGTTTGATTGTGAATGGGACATGATAAAGAGGTCTTACCTGTGGAGAGTCTGTAGCTTTCTCGTTCACGTCTAAGGTGAAGTGAATTTCTCTGTTTTATTTCGCATATACTACAATGTGGAGTTGTAGTATATCTATCAGCCCATCTTTTGTCACATTTCTTACGCTCGTGTGTTGCTTCGTCGTGTACAACTTTGCTCCTTCTCTGCTTCAGCTTGTCAAGCAAATGAACGTGCAAGCGACTGGCGTAGCATCTGGTCTAGTTGAGGCCATCACCAAGGGAGGATTCAAGTTGCAAGCTTTGAACCTGGGATTTGACGAGGACGGTGATGACGATGAGGACATGTATGACTACGATATGTCGTCATACGCAGAAGAAGGAGAAGAAGAAGAAGAGCAGACAGTCGCAGCCGAGTAAATTATAAAAAATTTTGGGTGAGATGCGGAGGTCGGAGGCAGGGTCATTGCGGCATCTGCAACTTGTTGAAATTCCTTCATATACTGTCTGATAAAGGGAATTGTGGGACTCAGAACCCCGCCACGACTCTCTACTTATTTGTTCATCACGGGAAGTAGTTTGGATCCCGGAAAGGTAGAAAGGAAGGTTGTTATGTGTAAGACACTTTTCAGTTTAAAGCAAGGTCAAAATGATTCATTAAGCGGACAATTCCGTCACCATCATTTCCGTTGGCAGTTTCTGCACACTATTATAGCTCGATAGTGTTTCCCCGATTGTGTCAAAGCATTGGATGTCAAAAGCTACGAGAATTCCTACATTTCGCAGTCCATTTCCTTACTGGGCACTGTATCTTGTTAACTTGCTCTTCAGCAGATATTCCTGACACTCCAACGTCAAGAACCAAAGTGAATGTATGTTCTGCTCTAGTTACTCTGCACGTTACTGAATTGATCGCGCAGTACAGTACTGTACACCGCGGAACGATTCCAGATACAGCATTGCGCGCAGGGTGGATTCTAACTAAATACCACGGTCCTGAGTAGGGTCGCAACTGCTGCATTTACTTTTGTCTCTGCTACTGCATGGTACTGTTGGCTCGAAGCTGAGCTCTGAATCCTACGCCTATGGTAGCTCTGAATGTCTGTCCGGCCTCTGCATCCTACGCCGTGATACTGAACCTGGACGTGGTTTTCTACGTGTATACTTCTTCCTGGAAGTGCAGCGCACAGGAAGAAAGCTCCTCAAACATGACACATCCAATATAGCGAGCATTGTGCCAAGTAACATATCAGGTGCCTGTCACCAGCAGCATGCGCTCTGTTGCAAATGATAGAGCGTTTTGCTATAAATTAAGCCTATCTTATCTTGTAGACCTGAATACTCGAACAAAACGCACTATGGCTGTCAATATAGATTAGAAACGGTAGCTTGGAGTTAGACGAGAAGGACTGAATCTGCGGCACCTGTAACTAGTTGAACTTCCTTCATATAGTGTCTGATAAAGAGAATCATGAGACCCAGAACCCCGCCACGACTCGTTGCTTCTTTCCTGTGTGGACAAGCTGCTCGTGATATGGGACCCTCATCCGAGGCCCGTACGAGGAGCAGAAGGTAAGAACAGGCTCATACGTGGACCTTTTTAGCACACTTCTCTCTGCAGTTCTTCACCTGTCCTGCTGTGATCCCTTCCTTTCATCGTCCACGTAGGCTCTGTCCAAACTACGGGGCGGTCCCGCGAATTAGAGTTAAAGACTTCCGGAAACTTTACGGATTCCGGCTCGGCTGAAAGATATTTCCGAAACTTCTTCCCGGTGCGAAAGTTCCGAGACCTGGAAATTCGCCGATAGAGATATTGGGGAATAACGAAAATATGCCGAGGAGAAGTTTGCGATGACGAGTTTAGAAGAACGGCCACTGCATCTGTTTAAATGTACTTCGTTCATGAACCTGCAGAACGATTCTCCCTACACTCTTTACCGTTTTTAGTGTAACTTGTATGATTCGTCAAAGTTCATTATTAGTGTGAGTGATAGTTATTTTAAATCTCCACTAAAATATAAAACGGAAAACTCTCTCATTCTAATATATTTTAAACCTTAAATTTTATCTCTACATTTCTCTTCGACACTAAACAATATTTTTAAAATTATTATTAGATGTAAAACTCGTGGGGAGCTCTCATCTGAATCCTTGTTTCATAGATTCATTTTGGGAGATGAGTTTTATCATCAGGAGCATGTTCTCTTCAAGGGTTGATATTTTTGTATGTCTGCGACTGCGAACCCGTCAAATGAGGCACTCTGAGTAAGCCGGAGTACCACTACTTACATGTTCGATATAAACACGAATGTTCTTCAGGGTTGATAGGAGAATTCTTCCGGCGCTCACTTCCTACGTTTCCGCGCAAGTCCCACATCCGAGCATCAGGAAGTTCCCGAAATCGTCCACAAATTCTACTCCAGAGAGCACTTGGCTTTGATGCTACGAGGCCGAGCCTTGATTTCATACACAAACAATCAACCCTTCGTCTCGAGAACATGGAACACCTCTACGGAAACTCAAGCATGTCAACCCAGATAACTTCAGGGTCGAGCTTCCATTACGTATTCACTTACATCAACTCTACTTGTATGGAGTGGACGTGATGAGAAACTTGCCCGCAACCTGAACCATATCCATTCAAGATTGAATTGAGGATGCGCCGATGGTTAATCATAGTATATATTCAAAGAGGTACGAAGAAACCTATCATTGGACTGCTCAGAGAAAAATCACGGCAGCAACTGGAGACGACCTTCTTGCTCAGAAAATTTGCGTAAGACGTATATATCAAACAAAGGGTGCTTCTTTTTACAAGGTACCTTGCAGTCCCGCAAGGAAGCAGATGAACCGTCGTATGATACAACTCGTTGTGAAGATGATGACGCTTTCACAATATTTGTAAACTCTACATAGAATAACATATGACTCTGTTACACTTGAACTGGGAGGTCTCTCGAAGAAGTCGAGAGCGAAGATAGTTCACCAGTATTCTACCCTGAGCCGGGCACGTGAATACCACATTCCGTCTTGGTGGTTCCGTCCTTGTTTTTGAACCCCTGTTCGCATCAGACACAGGAATAATCAGTAATCTGATCCCGCTGTTCAGATCGGTAACAACGGAGAAGTCCTAGAAAGGAGGCGTATGC
Source organism: Asterella californica (assembly GCA_036924285.1). Taxonomy (NCBI): domain Eukaryota; kingdom Viridiplantae; phylum Streptophyta; class Marchantiopsida; order Marchantiales; family Aytoniaceae; genus Asterella; species Asterella californica. The sequence continues at coordinate 23,117,572 of JAYKYS010000006.1, read as the reverse complement.
GTAATTTCACTTCCTCATATCCATAGGAACAAGCTCGAGTTGATCAATTAAACCGATACCAAATGCTACAATCACAGGCGTAAAGTTCCGCTTATATACCTGGAAACGACCTGACCGTTCACCACCGTATTCAAACCACTGGGATTTAGGAACCGGCAATGTGCTCTGGATGTCTCCTACGCTGGGATATCCTTCATCATGAAGAGGATGATATGGAAGTTTGTACTTCTCTATATAGTCCCAGCAATCTCTGCCCAAAGATGCAACAACGACAATCTCAGGCCCCTTCAGAGTCTATACGCTTAACGCCATCACTGCATCAGAGGCAATCTGTATACGATGACACCGCGGGACACCCGTTACTGCCAAAAAAACGACAGTGTCGATGTCTCTTTCATATCTGTCAAACTCTTCCCTGCTCAGATTATCACTATCAACCTGTGAGGTGTTTGCATCCAGTACAAACCTGAATTCCCAGTACGCAAGAGGCTGAACTTTGGCCATGTTTCCTGATTCAAATATCTGCACATGAATACTTCGCAATTTGAGCAGGCGCCTCTCCGTGCTTAAATTTTCACAGTAAGACCACATCAGCAACAAACTTGATTACATAAGGTACAACATACGTACTATAGATTAGTGTCCCTAAGGTACACCATTACTTTTTCGGTCTTGCTTGCCCGTCCTAGCTAATTAGTTTTTCTAACACTTCTAACACTTTCTCTAACACTAGATTACCAGTGACGGTTAGAAAGGAAACGATAATGAACCTCAAGATGAGCTCTCTCTGCCCCATGATCTCTCCTCCTCCCGTTGATCATGGCATCTACCTGCAACATGCAGTCGGCAAACTTCATTCATGCTGATACAAACCAGTTCATATACAACGTAACTGACAAGCGCAATGACACGTATATTGGCGTATTGAGTGAACGTACTCAGCTCGAAATTTCGAGAATTTCGAGTATATAACAAGACCGATAATCAAGGACACTATCCCATCTTGACCTAACGCAAAATCTTACCTCCAGTGTCTTTAGGGCACGGCCAAATGGTTCCACTTTGCAAATTCTGTCATATTCATCGACGTCCTGTATTATTGATGTACCGAGACAAAGCCAGCCTCTCATCAGTTTAATAATTCAGTTTACTCGTGAGGAAAAACTCACGCGATAAATTTGATTACAGTTACGACAAACACTGATCAGCTCCACATATCCGGAGATTGCTCATTTTTTTGTCCACATTCTGGCTCCTCGACCAGACTCCAGGTGCACCTCATGCTCACGCTGTAAAACCCACCCGAATGAAAAGGTCCGAACCATATTTATCGTCGTACTCCTGTTTGTTGGTCATTCCAGCCGCCTGAAACTTGTGAGCTTTGAATCCGTACCTTTTCTGCGACCAAGAAATGGTTAACTATGGTTCAGTCGAAGTTTCCAAACATATCATTAATGTCTCTGAGCATGTTTACTCAAACGTGGGATTCAACGGGGAAATAGAGAAGGAAAAATTGAATCTCACTTACCTCCACCTCTGCCAGAAATTCAAGCGTTTCGGGGAAGAGATGTAACGTGTCAACGAATATAATCTTAACCTTCTCGTCTGGGAATGCCCCTACCCTGCTCAGCAGATCCAATATAACCTGAGTATAACCAGAACGAAAGCGAATCAAATACACGTAGCAGCTTGGTTTTCATGTCGTGCGATTTATCTTACGCGATGGAGATCACCCAAATCCACCATCCACATTCAAATAGCTTCAAGACACGTGAAAGGAATATCGTAAAGAACGCAGGTCTAACGAAAGCGTACCACATCACCTGTGATCAACGCACAAGGAAAAGCTGGCTTTTGGTAGCTGTCAATTGTCTTCCTCAGTCCGTTTATTGCTTGTGTTTCCAAAAATGTTAAACGCTCCTCGCGCACCTTCTTGTTCCACTCACTCACATCTACACTCGTTTCTTTGGCTAAGCTGCTGCCTCGTACTTGAAAGCTGGAACTCTTGATAACTCTTTTCGACTTCCACACTAAGGGGGCATACCCAGGCCTACACAACAGAGAAGCTCAAACCACAATCTTTACGCACTCCATCCTTATTCAACTCTATTATCCAATTACAGTCAATATCTCTCATTCCTTTAAACAGCGTGAGACGAGATCCTATCCATTGGAGAATTTCTAACAGGAAGCTCTTTACACACTAAGCCTCTCTGAGACATTCAGCGCAAAGTTCAAACTGTGGCCCTCCCACCTGGAAGAAGACAGGCCGTGACGCACAAAAAGAGCATTTTCAGATGACGAGGGAGAACGACTCTGAAAAGAAGAAAATGCCTGAGCAGCCACAGCACTTATCTCCATAGCTCCAACCATCTTCCTCAACCTTCACCGCTAGTTGGCTCCTGCAATCAATCCCCTCACTTATTCTTGCTTCGTGGCTTAGAGGAGGGCCTTCTTATATGTAACGGAGAAGAACTCTGTCTCTCCCTCGGATAGACCTTGCAAACGAACCCGCAGAACGTCTGACTACAGAGAAATGATAAGATCCTGTAGGGGAAACAACGGGAGCAGTCCAATCTGGTCCTCAGAGGATTCGGAGGGAATAAACGCAGCAAAGAAGGAAGGAATATGAGGAGTAAAAAGCTGACGATGAGGATTCGTGCTGATTGTACACATTCGCGTACAGGCAGCTTCAGAAGAGGAAGCTCATCACATCATCCTATCGAGTGCGGCCGTATCACACACTGTCTCCACGTGCCTTCCAAACAGCCTCTCTCCGCTGCTACTTCTTCTTCATTCTGCACTGTCATCATCCATACACTGCACCATCCTTCCTTACGCTGTAACTAAGCTAAAGATGCCCTCTTTTAATAGTTTGAATCCACAGCATCATCCGTCCACCATTCTACCTCTTTTTATATGGTTGAAGGCGTCCAGGGCGCCCCAATACAGTGGATATATCACAAGGTGCTGAAATGGTGCAGACAACCTTAAATGGATGGAGACTACGTGTATTTTAATTATTATACTAAAAGTAGATTTACAATTGTATAATAATCCATAGAAAGTGTTTGATAGAGACGTTATTTTGCAGTGCAGTCATACTTCTGACCAGAAAAGTTCAACATAATAAACCTTGTCCGCAAAGTAAGTGTACAATAGCTCTATTATGTTATTGCAGTCATACTCATATTTTCCAACCTATATATGTAAGGGACAGAGTACGAGTTTTATCGTACCGTGCATAATGATCCATTGTCTCGAGTGATAATTGTGTGGTGTCTACATTTTCCTAAAACTTAAAAAAAATGTAAGTTCTTTTATATATATATAGAGGTTTGTTACACACTGATAGCGGTTAATACGTGTATTAATATTTAATAAAGTGCTAATGGTATTTTTCAGTATAGTGATGGAGAGAAGTTTGATTTTTGCTATTTTTCCTCAAGGCAGAAAAGGACTATTACGCTAGGGTTTAAGATATACCAAAGCATTGGGAGAATTTCCTACGAGAGAGTTATTCAAATATGATAGGATGCATTAAGAGGTTATAAGAGAATCCCATAGAAAATTCTCGAGAATCTCACAAGAGGTCATTTGATCTCGGTACCCGCCTAAGGAGGTTGTTCCGGTGGCAGCCATTCGTGGTGGTGCTGCAGCCTGGGGCCCCCCTGGGGTTGTCGGTGCGGATTCTGGAGTAGCGTTGGAGCAGCGGGTGGGCGGGAGCTCTAGGGCGGGCGATGAGCGAGTGGTTGCCTCAAACAGTAATGAGGCGCAATGGCAGTCGTGCTCCCCTGCCCAAACAACAAAAAAGGACACATCAGGTGTGAAGGAGCAGCCGGGGATAAATACAGTGCAAGGCGATAAGGGAAAGCAGAATCAACAAAACAGTTGGACAAAACCCCTGAAAGGGGTAGGAAAAGCGAGCCAGAACCCTTACCTGGAGGGTTTGAACCCGCTTGCAAGAGCAGGGATGTCTGATGGCGAGCTGAAGGAGGCGCTCTTAAGCATCCAAAAGAATCAACATCATGGGGAACTGAAGAACGGGGTGAGAGTTGTCTTGGATAGAAACCTGGTAGCGAGCCGCCTTGCGCTCCTGAAAACGACAGCCGTTGTACTATCGACGATAGACTGCAGTCCCTCCAGAGACGCCTTCGAAGCTTGGGCCTTCAGGAGGCTGGAACAAGGGATGGGGGTTCAAATAACCCAACTACGTATGTTAAACCGGAAAAACTTTCTTGTGGTGCTCGCAACACCGGATCAACGAAACCAGGTCCTCAGAGATGCTCCTCTCTTTAGCAATGGAAGGATTGTGCTCGCTGCACCCTGGTTGCCGGGCTACAGAACACAAGCAGAGAACCCCAAAGCGGTGGCGGTATGGGTAGATCTCCCACTGGTCGACCCTACCTTCGAAATTGAAGCAGACACTCTGCTGGTGCCATTGGACCGGTACTGTACAAGTCCTCAACAAGAGCAACGAACGCGTACCCCCACATTAGAGGATGTGTTATGTTAGACCCCGGAGCGGATCTAAAAGATCACCTGCAGATACAGGTGGGGGTGGGGACAACGGTGGCCCAGCCAATAATCTACCAATCGTTCCCTAACACCTGCTTCTCGTGCAAAAAGAAGAGACACTTTGCGAGGAACTGCCCAGAAATCGTCAGGAAAAGCGAGGGATCGGGTAAAGCTGCGAATGGGGCGGCGGTGCAAAAGGAGACCTCTGCCTCGCCCCCCCTGACCGAAGCCACACAATCTGTTAGCAAAGAGGGGGAGTTCACAAAAGTTACCAAAAAGAAGTGGTCGAGGAAGACTATACAGGGGAAGATCGCCCCGGCCTCTGTAAACCGGTTCAAAGCGCTAGAGAAGGAAGAGGAGGCAACAGCAGTAGAGAGAGAAGCGGTAGAAGGAGAAAAGACGGAAGGAAATACGAGTGCAGAGGAGAGGAAAAGTCCTGAAATAGGGGAGGAGAACGAAGCCACACGAGAATCACCCGAGGAAGGGCTCAGACCTGTAGGACTGTCTCTTCCTGTCAGCGACGCGGGTCCTACTCAGAGACAAACATCTTCAAACGAAGTTAAAGAGTCCCTACCGGACCTGAACATGGAAGCGGGGATCAACCAAGCTACTGACGTCAGACAGGACAAGTCAGAAGAGAAACGAGGTGAGGAAACGACAACTGAAGCACAATCTGACGATAGAGAGGAAGTAGACATTGATACCACGATGACGAGGACTGGCGAAGGAGATGTGACACAGGTAGTCAACAAGGAGGACCAAGGCAAGAAGGAAGCGATGGAGCTAGACAGAGTGGAGGCGGGGCCAGGTGACGGAGCACAAAGACGCACCTCGGAAGCTGACACACGGAATGAAAGGACACACGTGACCGACGAGACCCTCGTCCAGAACGAGGATCCTTCCTACCTGAAATTCTGGGAGGCCGCTTCAGACGACGGCAGAAAAGGAAGAGAATCGGAGATTCCAGATCCAACAAGGGAGGAGAAAGCAAGCGAAACAGGAACGGGCTTGAACGAGGACGACTTGGGGGGGACAGCGAGGGCTGGTCACGGAGGGGCCTTGGGGTGGTTCGATCCTTCCGGGACCCACTCCTTCCTCACCTCTTCGGTCAATTGAGCGAGAGGTGCTAAGTGAGCTGGTACCGAACCTGCTAACCAGCAGAAGGGGGACGAGGAGAGATAGTACTCCGAAGCCGGTCGGAAACCTGTCCAAGCCAATAAGGAGGGGAATTGGGAAGGTCTCCACGAACAAAGATAAGCCGAAGAAGAAAGGTAACATGGCGAGGGTCAGAAACCTGTTGACAGCGTTGACCCCTATGTAGAGGCGGAGAAGAACGCAAGGACCTCTGGAGGAACCGACACCACCTTTAAACAAGTTACTAAATGAAGACAAAACTAAAAATTGCTTCGTGGAATGTGAGAGGTCTGAGCGACCCGCATCGCATGACTATTCTTCGACGTTGGCTGGGAAGAGAAAGTGTCCAGGCTGACATCATAGCCCTACAGGAGATGAAGACAGAAGAGCAGCGTCTGGAATTCAACTTGAAACAGATAATGAGAGAAGGTACGAGGATTGTGGACTATGCGGAGGGGGGCAAAAGCGGGGCGGCTCTCCTAATAAAAGACCACGTGAAAGTTGTACAGCAGGGAGTCAAAGGCGACGGCTCTGTCGCGTGAGGCATTATCTATTCGGCCATCGGGCACATCGGGGTGGCCTCGGTCTACGCCCCGAACAAAAGAGATGGTAGAAGACATCTATGGGAATGGATTGCTAATAAAACGAAGGAAGGAAGGTGGATTTTGACGGAGGACTGGAACATGGTAGAGCTCCCTGATGATAGTGTGGGACCCTCGCCGCTTCTGCACGGCAGCAAACTTCGTCTCTGGAGGAGCACCCTCCTTCAGGCTGACCTGGTCGACGCCCTGTTCTGCGCTACAAGGAAGGAAGGGCCGGTATTCACTAGACAGGTTCAAGCTGGCGACAAAAGAGACCAGGCCAGGCTGGACAGGTGCTATATTAACAACAGTGCTGATTGGTGCTCGGAGGTTACACGTATAGTACATGATGGAAGGCAAACGCTCTCTGATCACATTCCGGTAACGGTGGAAATTCAGCTTAAGGAGGAAGAAGTGGGGGTGAAGATCAAAAAGTCCTCTTACTTCAAGATGGAGGCTGAGATGCTAAAGGATGCGAGAATCAGAGCTAAGACTGAAGCCGTGTGGAGGGAGCAGCAAAGAAGGACGGGCGACCCAAGGACTAAGTGGGCGGTGGGTTGGGCTAAGATACGAAGAGTTTTGATGGAGGAAAAAAGAGCAGCGGGAAGTAGGACCTCCTACAATGCGGGTCTTGAAGGGGAACTGCAGAGACTCAGGGTGCTAGCTCGAGGGGATGACTCTGAAGAAACAAAGCGAAAACTACAAGAGACAGAGGAAAAAGTTAGGAGGAGAGAACATCAAGACGCTATCCTTTGGAGGAAGAGAAGTCGTATCATGTGGCTGAAAGAGGGTGAGGCGCCATCCCGCTATTTCTTTGCCCAACTTAAAGCAAAACATAGACGGGAAGAGATGAAAGGGGTGGTACTGGAAAATAGGGCGATCACTGAAGAACACGGAGAAATCTTAAAAAGAGTGCACAGGTACTATACGGGACTGTTTACGGAGGATGAAGAAGTTGCCAAAAACAAGGAGGAAAGGAAGGAAGCGCTACTACTCACCTCTAAATGGATTGCTGAGGGGGAAAACGCTCGTCTTGTAGCCCCGCCGACTAGCGAGGAAGTGGAGAAGACGGTCCTAAATTTCCCCAAGGAGAAGTCGCCTGACATTGATGACGTCACGTACGAGATGCTTCAGGCCTGTTGGCCCTTTATTAAAGAGGAATGCCCTGTTATGGTGCTGGAATTTTGGAAGACCGCAAAGATCGATGATAAAACACGACAGGGGGTAATCAAACTAATTCTGAAAGGAGGAGACAGAAATGAACTGGGAAACTGAAGGCCAATCACCTTACTCTCGGCTACCTACAAGATTCTAAGTAAAATCCTTGCGGAGAGGCTGAAGGAGGTTGTTGAGAACGTGGTAGACGAGCAACAAACTGGGTTCATCCAAGGAAGAGACATACACGATAACATATTAAGCTTTAAGCTGGGGCAGGAGATGGCCGAGGCAAAGGGCTGGGAGTCACTCTTCCTAAAAATTGACTTCATGAAGGCTTACGACCGGGTATCCCAGGTCTACCTGTGGAAAACGATGGAGTCAATGAGGTTTGACTCACATTTTGTGCGCCTGCTCAAGGGCCTCGCGGAAGATGGGAAGTCCAAAGTGCACTTAAATGGTGGGTTCACGGAAGAAATCGCACTTGGGAGAGGGGTTCGGCAAGGGTGTCCGGTTGCCCCCTTTCTTTTCGTCATAGCCACTCAGCCCTTGATGAATATGATCAAGAGAGCCAGAGATCAGGGCGAGATAGAAGGTCTTTGGTCGGGCGAGGCCCCCCCTCTTCTGCATCAACTCTTCGCTGACGATACCGGAATAATTATTGAAGGCACCGAGGAATGCTTTAATGCTACGAAAGAGGTTCTACATAGATATGAGAAAATCTCTAGGGCTGCTCTTAACCTGGAGAAGACGATGGTCATACCGTTGGGAATGAAAGAGGTCCCTAGATGGTTGGAGGAGACCGGCTGTTTACTGGCCAGGCCAGGTCAAATGGTTAAGTATCTTGGAGCGTGGATCGGGAGGAATCTGTCTGAATGCCAGGTCATCGAAAGGATCGTCGGAAGAATTCAAAGCAAACTTCAACACTGGGCTAACCGGATGCTCTCGTGGTCCAGCAGGGTTGTACTCCTGACTCACGTCCTTCGGGCGATCCCTGCATATCAACTTATGGGAGTCGACTACTCTATCAACGGCATCAAGAAGCTTGAAGAGGTCTGCAGGACCTTCCTATGGGGCAGAAACTCGGACGGGAAGCCTAAGATACCGATTGTGGCTTGGGAAGCGATTGCTAAACCTAAGAGTGAGGGGGGGCTGGACATAGTCCCCTTCAGGAAAGTGGCTCAGACGCTTAAGCTCAAATACATTGCTAAACTCCTCGACGGGGGCAAACAAGACTGGGTGAATATAGCAAGGTGGGGCATCAAAGAGAGTATGAGAGAAAAAAGATACAAAGGGATGACGGAAGGATGGACCCCTGAAGACTGTATTCTGATGTTGCCGGGATTCAGGGTGCGTGGCCTACCGACTTTGAATAATATGATGCAGTGCTGGAAAGAGGTGGTGAACAAGATAGTGTTTGAAGGTGAAAAGATTCAACTCCCAAGGAATCTGCCATCAAGGGTGGTGGTCGAGCTGTGGGCCAGGAAGGAAGGAATCGACGAAGCTGGGAAGAGGGAGGTGCTGAGAGAACTAAAAAGGAGCCCACTTACCTCTCTAAACTCCCTCAAACTCAAAGACCTTCACGACTCGCTGAGGAACGTATCGCTATCGAGGCACATTCTCTAATTCACTCTTGACCCTCCTCGTCTTGCCACTCTTCTCGATCTTGAAGGTCGCCGCCATCGCCATCGTCCTTCTGCCCAGACAGGAAGTCAACTTAGACGACCAATTCTGACACCGAACCCTACCACACTCCTTCGCCTTCGCCTGGTCGACCTTGTAATCATTCTCCTTCGCGTGATTATCTTTTCGCTCATATCTCGAGGTAAACTCCCCTCTAAACTTCTTGACCGTTGTCGTGTTGTGGATTGGCTAGGGTGTGAAACCACCACATATCCTTCGTACGTGTTTGGTGTTGAGGAGCCACTGGGACCTTATCGTGTCAAAAGATAAGACTCCACGTGGACGATCCGTGTACTCTCCGTTGAGTGGAGATAAGAGTAGTACTCTTGTCGTCACATGGGAGATTGATGTATAAGAAGAGAGGTGTGCGGAGCTTGAGATATAGAGTGTAGAGTATCCAAGTCTAGTGGAGTGTGATCAGTATCATCGGATGAAGTAAGCGGCGGCAGTGCGAGTGGTAGGCATGAACGGAGAACCCTTTCGTGCTCCTGATCTTCCACTTGCGCATCCATTCGTCATTAAGATCCATTGTCTGCCGCGAGATCACTTTCGAGTATTTATGGTAGCTCATTGGGGAGAGTCGTTTATGGCTGCGGTGATGGCTACTCCGGATCCTATCGTTCTGCCCATTGTCACGTACGACGCTGTTTGGGATCTTACTGTCTACATCTTGCTCTGATGTGGTATGGATCCTCCGTTGGATCTGAACTTCCCAGCGAGAGTTCCGTTCAACACTTGGGTCGAAATACGATGTTACAGTCGACCAAAGGTGGCGCATCGTGAGTTTGTCGTGAGGAACTTCGGTGAGGATTATTACAACCAGATAATAGCTTCATCTGTTCCCTTTGTAGTTCCGTTTATTGTCAACCGTTTTAGAGTCGGGATTCTGACTCTCTATTGAGCGTAATTTGTACTTCGTGTTTACGTGCTTCGTGGTCGACGACATCGTCAACGGCACGTGTTTGTAGTTTGTTCAATATAAACTTTGAGGCCTAAATGGTACTCTTGGATAAAAATTCGTTCTTTGTGTGTTTGTCATGTGAGTGAAGACAAAAACCTTTTTGTCAACTTGTTTCTCATTGGTCGAAAGTTTGACCAATCACCTTCTACCAAGTTTCTTTCACGTTTTGAGGGTTAGAGGCACTTCCCGTGGTCCATTCGCGGAGTGTGAGCTATGGTTGGAAAGCTTGGGAGACGAGGATGCCCGTGGACTCGATGGTTGCTGGATTTGAAGCGCGGATGAGAAAGTTACGATCAATTGAAGCTGAGGGGGTCAAATTCATGACCAATTTCATTTCTGTGAGGTCTTTCTCGCTTTCTGGGAGTTCTGTGAGGTTGCTGGAGATGAATTGACTGTTGCCGGAAAGCTCTTGAGATGGGCTTGCTGATGGACTCAGAGATCGATCGATTCCAAGCCGGAGTGAAAAAGTTATGGCCAGCTGAAGTTGGGTGTCTCAAATCGGAGGTTATGATAGTATGCGACTGTAAACATGAGACATTGAGAGAGATATGGGGAGTTTGAGGTCGAATTTTGCTATGAAACCTTCCAGGGTCTGAGAAGGTACAGTCAGCTACCTACCTGTGAAATTTTGGATTATTGGGTTGAAGGGAAACGTTGTTTTTGTGCACAAGGGTCTGCATATCGCCTTGTGTCATTGACGAAAAGGGCTTGGATCATTCCGAGAGTTTGGTTGAGGATCTGCTGGTGAAACTTTACAGAGTGGTAGTGATGGTGACTCATTAGCTTCCTGAGAAGTTTGAGCCGTTTTTATCGAGCGGTTTGTGAGGAATCGAACAGCAAAGTTCTGTCGAAATAGTATCATGTTATAAAAATAGCGATAAGGGCTTGATCGTTCGGAGAGTTTGGTTGAAGATCTGCTGGTGAAATTTTACAGAGTGGTAGTGATGGTGACACATTAGCTTCCTGAGAAGTTTGAGCTGTTTTGATCGAGTGGTTTGTGAGGAATCGAACAGCAAAGTTCTGTTGAAATAGTATCGTGTTATAGAAACAGCGAACTTTGGAAGGGCACAGATGCCAACTCAGAGATGATCTCTCTGCATGTAATACCTTAATAGAGAGATTATTCTACAGGCTATCTGCTGGCCTTGGTTTCATTTCATTCTGAGCTGCGGTTGAGGAGTGACAGCGAGGTAAAGTTGAGAGGTTCTTGCTCCGAAAGGCGCAAGAGTTAAGACTCTTTTGAAGAACAGGTCGACCTGGAGGTTTTGCCAGTGCTTCAGAGCACTTGATCATGGGTATGGAGAGTTGTTGACTGTATTTCCTGTGTTTGGATCCTCTCCATACCCGCATGCCTGTTTGTACGCCTAGTTGGTTTTGATTGGATTTGTGTGCGGGCGCTGCGCTTAGGTTTCTTTTCTATTAGGAGTGCTGGTATTTCTCTTGTGGTGAGGCTGGAGTGATGACCAGCAGACCCAAGAGTGCTTGCGGTGATGGCAGGAACAGGTTGCCCGTGCTCGTTACCCCGGTTCTATTCCTAGTCGAGTAGGAGAGAGATCTGCCGAGAGGACGTGAGGATATCGTAGCGAGAAAGGTTCAAAGTGTACTTGAAGATCAGAGAGAGGTTTGGGTGGTCACTGGTTCTGAGTCACGGAGTGCGACACGTACTCTCTACAGCTAGATACCCGGTGTATTCCCAGATAAGAAAGCACGTCACACGACACCGTCCGTCCAAACTAGAAGTTATCTACGTATTCGAAACAAACGGATCCGTACGCGTGCTGGCTTGCCTTGTCTGATTTCTACGCACAGTTCTTATATTGACTTGTGTATTGCGTGAATACGGAAGGAGGATAGGACGGACCATCTCAGCACAGTACTGCATTAGCATGGCGCAGTGTTTGAGACTCGTGTGTTCTCTGCTTCTTCTCTCATGTTTGCACGTGACCCGGACAGCTCCTGTCAAGGTCTCGTTTGATACTTGCAAACCCAGTGTTCTCTTCTATGGTGTCTCATGGTCCTGTTGTCAACCAAAGCCCCAGAGGCCAATCGTGGATTTCAAACTCGTACACAACTCTTCTGGACCTGTCCGGATCAGGAAGGCACTGCAATGTCTCGACCAGGACGAACTTGATGTTTACAAGCAGAAATTGACGAGAGCTTATGAGCTCATGCGCGGACTGCCGTCTGACGATCCACGCTCTCTTCAGAACCAACATATGGTCCATTGTACTTACAGTGTTGGGTGCATCGACAATTCAGACATCGGCTTAGATGTTCACTTCGGCTGGCTCTTCCTCCCGTTCCATCGTTGCTACTTGTATTTTCACGAGCAGATTATGCAGTCCCTGCTCGGAGATCCTACCTTCACGATCCATTTCTGGAACTGGGATAATGACGGCGCTCCAGGTCCAGGTCGGAGTATACGTAAGAATGCCTGCTTGATCACACCCCTAGTACGATCGCTGCGCTTGATCACACCCCCAACCTCCCATCGTCCGTCATGCCGGTCGACCGCGCCATGTCGATCTAGTCGTTATGCCAGGTCACCACAACAGTTCGACGTGGAGCGTGCGTCAGGTCATATCGACAGTATGACGTGGTGAAAACGCCATGTCACAGTTGGGTAGTCTGACGTGGTGTGTTCACATGGTGACGTGGCAATGTCTGACTTGGGGCAATGTCTGACTTGCGGCATGCAAATGTACCCGAGTGGGTGTGTTTCGCGGGAAAGAACTGGAACGAGACAGTGACAAATTTTATGCGTAAAAGAGATCATAACACATTTGAAATAGATCATAACAGTTCCCGCACATTAACAATGGCGAAGATCACATAGAACTGAAAAAATCCGAGAGTATTGATCAGAGCGAAGCGAAGTGGAGAGTGAAGAGTGATAAGAAGTGCGGGGCGGTGGAGAGTGGAGAGTGATAAGAAGTACGGGGCGGTGGAGAGTGATAAGAAGGACATATTCAGAGATAATGATATGCCGACCGAACGATACAATGTTATGAATCTCGATATTGAGAGCGGCAATGATGATTGTTTAGACGGATTGCATTTCGAAGATGAAGAAAGGAGCTTCACTATGGATGTACGTTCTGAGGGTCTTACTGAGGAGAGCGTGCTAGAAAGATGGCGACGAGAAATGACCGATGCGAGAGGAGTGAATCGGTTACTCCAAGGCAAGACTTTGGAGTCCTTGAGAGCCCTTGCATGCAAAGTGTGTCTCGGGTCAGAATTTGAATCCTTTAAGGAGTTCGATTTCGCCGTTGACTGTTGGTGTTTTTTGAATAGCCGAGCGAGTCATAAATTGAAAAACTCTCAAAACTATAGAGTTAGAGTGTGCAGGTATGGAGCGAAGGCTCGTTGTAGAAGATAGATCTGTAACATCAAATAGTGCTGAAACGAGTCACAGAAACAGTCAGCCTCGCAGCTTCCACGAATATACACAAAGACGTAGAGCCTCAGTAAGGCAGCTTGCAGCTGGTCGGTCAGAACCTCCACAAGGTCAATCAAGAAGAGAATCAGTTAACGGTCATTGTGGTGAAAGACTTCGATATCAATCCGCTGAGAGAACTACCTTTTATGGGGCTAATGCTCGGGATAGTGATATGGAGCATCCATGCAAATGGAGAGTTAGAGCACGGAAGGGAAAGTTCACAGGACGAATTACTATTACTATCTGTGATTTAAAGCACAGTTGTCCTAGTCAGATCGGATACTGACGTGGACCTGCATCGAACTCAAATTCCTTGCTGCAGTCATGTGTAACAGAGTCGTCATTGATCCCAACACTCCCATACAAAATCTCATGGAAGATCTTCGAACTACATTCAATAAGAGGGCTCCTTACTATCAGGTGTGGAGGAACCGAGAGCATTCTCGGGACTGGTTGGAGGGTAATCAAGCATCATCCTTCTATTACATTCCTTCTGTATGTAGACGTATACTTGAAGTAGATCCCATGGCAGTTGTGGATTGGGGTACTTGGGAATGTAACACAACAATATTTAGTAGATATTATGTGTGTCCTAGTGCCACTCGTGATATATTTCCTTTGTGTCAGAAAGTGATATGTTTGGATGCTTGTCATAGCAAGTCCAGAAAGTTTTCATGCCAAATATTTCTAGCTTCAGTGTTGGATGGTGCAAATGAAGCAATCATTTTAGGCTTCGCAGTTGCACCACAAGAAGACACTGCAAACTGGACATGGTTCTGTCAACATCTCCGCAACTCTATACATGGTATTATTTCTCCTCAGACTGTGATAATCAGCGATAGACAGAAGGGCTTAGAAAGAGCTGTTTCAGATGTATTCCCTGAAGTTGTCCACGGGCATTGTGGACAACACATCCGAATGAATGTACGGACGAGGTTTGGCAAAGAGGCGGAAAGACCATTTCTGAATTGCTTGTACGCCAAGACGAGAGAAATGTAAGACACTCTATACTTTTTCCTTTTCTCACTCAATCCTTTTCTCACTGAATTATTGAAGAAACTGGTTGGTTGAGTTATAGTTATTATCTCATTTGTATATATAATGTCTCTTTTGTAGGTACAATGAAGTGCTTGACAAGCTGGATGCATCAAGGGAAAGAGGTAGACACATGGCTGAATATTTGAGGAATATACAACCAGAGAGGTATAACCGATATGCATTTCCTCTACCACGTTATGGGAAAGTCACATCTAACTTGGCAGAGAGTATGAATAATGCTCTGAGACCAATCCGCTGGAATGCTCCATTAAAGATCCTGTTGGATTTATGGTATTATATTATGCAGCAGTTCACTAAGCGGAGGATACAACTTCAGCAAGAAACAAGTGTATTGACTCGTTTTGCTAGACTTCGGCTCATGGAGAATGAACATGCTGCAGAAGGTTTTCTCTGTCAAGTGTCTTCTCCATTCGAGGCTACCGTCCGCGACCATACCAATGGAGTAACACATGTGATGAAACTAGCACAAGGTGGTGCAGGAAAGTGTACATGTACAGAACTGCAAGAGATGAGATGACCATGTGGACATGTCATTGCTTTCGACAGAGTGACTGGTGGGAACCCAACAACGAGATTGGATAACATCTGGCATAGCTCCTCGTTATTTTCAATCTACGGACATAGTGCGTTGCCAGCTGTTTTCACTGATGATCTTCAACCGGTGTACAGTTGCGGACCTCCGCCAGTGGCAAGACGAAGGAGAAGACACAGAATGGTGAGGATCGATAACAACACCCAATTCACTCAATCTACAGCAACAGCAGATGGCAATCAAGATCTACCTCCCACGAGCAGTACCCGTGTCTCTTCACCAATTGAAACTAGTCACCTTACTGAACCCACATCCATTGAGAATGAGTATCCTATTAATGATGAGCAGATATTACATTTTGCCTCAGAGACAATGTGCCATCGAAGACGAAGAAGAGTCCAGCAAACAGATCCACATCATGACTTGGGACATTTTCCTCGTTCTACTCCAGGGAAGTGCAGTCTCTGTGATCAACCAGGCCACAATAGAAGAACATGCCCTAGGCTGTATGCACCCACGGATGACGAAGAGATGTTCACTGAGGTGACAGATGAAGTCGAAGGAAGTGGAATTCGTGTGGCGATTATTGCTTCTTCTGAAGGAGAAGTTTCATTGAGTGAACCAGATCCGCTGTAGAGAGTAGTTACATTACCAGCTGCTACAGATTCATTATTGTAGGGAGTAGTTACAGTACCAGCTGCTACAGATTCATTATTGTGCTGATACATCTTCGGGTATTAGTAGTTTGTTATAGGTAGTAGTACATTGTTCTTTTTCATATTTCAGTTCATAGACATTATTCAGAAAGAAACACATATGATGATTAACTCATTATCAATTCTCAAATTCGTCCATCATGATTATTTTATAAATAGCTCTCTATTTGTGACAAGAGCAGTGTGAAACAAGGAGCACAACTTGTTATGTGGTGTATATATTAGTTGAATAGACTGGATAGAAGTACACTATCTCCGTTTAAAAAATATGTGGACAGATGTACAATATATCGCTCACCTTATGTTCAATCTCTCTTGTTTTCAACTTGGAAAACATGAAACTACTGGGTGACCTATACACTATAAAGAAAGAACAGCTGGCGAGGTGAAGAGGAGAGAGAAAGGGCGCAGAAACTTCTGTGACATGGTTCGGACGTTGAGTAGCGTGTAAGAAGTTGTAACGGGCGTTGAGGAGCGTGTTGAGAAGTCGAGTGGAGTTCGTGTTGAGAATGTCGAGTGGAGTTCGTCGAGTACAAGGGAGTTTTTACAGGAGAGGAGAGCTTTAGGGTGAGCGAGGAGAGTGAGACTTCAGCGACGACTGTAGAGAGGAGAGGAAGGACGAGGTGAGTGAGGAGAGTAGAAAGAGGTAGAGGTGAGTGAGGAGAAGTTATTGAGAGAAGGAGACATGAGAAAGTGATCGAGTAATGCTGTACGTTTTTTAGAAGTTTAAAAGAACCCTGTAATCTCTAATCGATTATTTCTTGAATCGAAGTGATGAAATCGAGAGGTAGTAAGAGCAGTACCAGAGGAGGTGGTAGAGGAGGTGGCAGATGAGGACGAGGTGATGGACGAGGACGAGGTGATGGAAGAGGACGAGGCAGGGCAGGAGATGCAAGAGAGACTCATCGCAGAGACGAGGAGGCTGATCCAAGTAAGTTTCGAATCAAAGTTTAGCTCTGTGAAATGTCGTGAAATGTTTAAATTCGGGTGTAGATAGTGTGCAATTCAACATGCATCGCATGAATTTAAGGCGATTCAGTTTGTGCCGCGTCGAAACGAGTAGAAATTTGTAGTGAGAAGAGCGATACAAGGTGTATCGCCGCAAAAGAGCAGCGATACATGCAGTATCGGGCAAGATTGCCGCGACACATGGTGAGTATCGCCCCGCGTAGGGTACTCCTTCGCCGAGCGGAGCGACGCAGGCTGTACCGCCAGGAAGGAGAGCGAAACATGCGATGTTTTGCTCCCTTCGGGCGATACAGCCTGTGTATCGCTCCTCAGGATGGAAGGGACTTCCACCCTGAGGCGATGCAGGCTGTATCGCCCTCTAGCGGGGCGAAACAGTTACTTGTTTCGCCCCCCTTGAAAATAGTTCCTCGCCATCAGGGCGACGCAGGCTGTACCGTCAGGAAAGAGAGCGAAACATGCGTTGTATCGCTCCCTTCGGGCGATACACGCCATGTATCGCTCTAGCGGGGCGAAACAGTTATTTGTTTCGCCCCCCTTGAAAATAGTTCCTCGCCATCGGGGCGACGCAGGCTGTATCGCCAGGAAAGAGAGCGAAACATGCTCTGTTTCGCTCCCTCCGGACAATACAGTCTGTGTATCGTCCTCTAAAAGAGCGATACACGCCCATGTATCGCTCTTGCGGGGCGAAGCAGGCTGTCTCGCTTATTTCTGTGAGCGAAACACTCCGTGTCTCCCTCGCGAAGGTAGTCCCTCACCGGTAGGGTGCGATACACTGATTGTTTCGCACTTCGTGAAGTGTACTTCCTTACCAAAGGGGCGATACACGGGCTGTCTCGCCCGTCGCGTACTGTACTCCCTTACCGATACTCTCCGTTGTCTGCTATTTTCCAGCTGCTATGGAGAAAATGAGAGAAGGACCTTCAATGTTCAAATATCATTCCAAGGAAGATGATCGGTATCATTTAAAATGGTGCTAGGTGCTGAAAGAGGACATTGAAAATGCATTATCTGGAGTTGAAGAAGAGGCTATAGATCGAGTGGGATTACTTGTGACATTCTCCTTCGACTTTCCTCGTCCAGATGTAAGTTATCATAAATTGTCCCTTCTTTCTATTTGTATATGTTTCCTTTGCTTTTTACACATGCAAGTGTACTTAGTGCACTTCCTCTTCTTGTAATGTATGTGTTTGTCATGTATGTATTTCGCTTTAAAAGTGTTTAAATCTTTACAATGTATGCAGATATCATATTGTCTACAATTCAATAGACACTTATGATCCAACAATTCATCGTGTCATCGTTGAAGGACACGAGATATTATTGGATGAGTCTTTTGTTCGTGAAGCATTAGTTCTACCCATGGGAACTACAGTACCTCGTCCCCACAATGTTAAGAGAGCTTTGATAGATGATTGGTTCTCAGAAAAAGATGAGAAAGGGAAAAGATATTTGTTATGGATGTGTGAATATCCAGAGTGGAGACCTGTCTTTCAGCTCATCAACTGCATACTTTTAGCTCGTAGACGTCCTAAAGAGGTACATGGACACTTAGCTCTTTACTTGAAGAGTAAAGTAGAAGAGAGCGGAGAAGATTATGATTGGGCTGAGTTCATCTTGGACTCTTTAGATGCTGAGATATCCGCCCTGAAAAAGCATATGAGTAAGGAGAAGTTGGTGAGGCATCCAGAGACTTGGGTGGGTATGATATTGACCCATTTCATGAGACATGCGGGTATACTTCTGGAGTCTCGCATATTCTTGAGTTCCCAACAAGTGGAGGAGCCGATCCAACATGCTGGGTCTTCGCAAGGAGATACTCTAGGTAAGATGTCTGCTTCCTCCTCTATAAGTTGTATACGTGCATTTGTTTATGATTTCAAAGTTTTGTACCAGTAGTTTTAGTTGTCTTTCTAATCAAGTACAACTTTCGGTTGAAGATCCGTCATCTTCTCAACAAACTCAAGACCCTCAATCTTCACAGAGAGCTCCTCCACCTCCATCATACAGTGAGATGCTCTTTTTCCTCTGTTTTGTATTTCTGAATTATTTACGGTTTTGGAAACACTTTACTGTTTAGAAACATTGTACTGATATGTATGTTTCCAAAGAAGTCTTGGCTGTGTAAGGGCATGTACAATGTTTACAAGTCGAAGATGATTTTGGCAGGTGAAGAGATTATTCTCTACGATAGCATCAAGAGGAAGAAGGAGGAACTTGCTGCATTAACCACTACCGTCAATGAGAAGAAAGAACAGCTTGCAGAAAAGCTTTTGGAACTAGGAGCTATGGACTACGAGATAATGGTGGAAAAAGAAGAAATAGCTCGTATACAAGAGACCCCTGAGTTCTTACCTCGTCTTATTCACCCTACTACCATAAGACGGAAGACTCTTATTCTTGATTTGAATGATCTTTTGGTTAAAGTTGGGAGGACCGAGGAGGAGTTGATGCAGGCTCGTGAGAAGAGATATGTAGTGGAGAATACCCCTAAGCCTTCTGTATGGTACGTCACTATCCGTTCATCTTGGTATAAATAGTAATCTAGACATGTTTAGATGATAATTTGAGTTTAATCTCTTACTTTGTTTACCATATATGTTTACTACAGGTATGTGGCTCGACCTGGAGTGAAAGCATTTTTGGACATTTGTCTCGATAAGTTCCAGGTTATCATATGGACATCCCGTACTTTGGTCAACACTGCAACTCTACTACATGCAATGGACGCCAAGCATTATTTACCCCCTGGAGCTGCAACTGGGAAGGTATTTGCATCTACGCAACACTGCTATCTTCCATTCATGTTCAGATTTTTTGTTATTTATATCAAATTTGTCTTACTTCTTATACAGTCCGTCTTGCCTTCTTTTCTTATCTTTTATCAGGTATGTAGAGTGTTGGCTCAGGAGTCGTGTTTCAAATATAACACAGAGAGGGAAGCAGGGTTCGGGAATCATTTATACCTGAAAGATTTCTCGTATCTACATCGCTACAACTTGAGCACGAGAGATGTTCTCCTGGTGGATGATAGTCCAGTGAAGAATTCTACAAATCATCCATTCAATGCTATCCATCCTCCTCCTTTTTCTCCTTTCACCATCGATAGTGATAAGGAACAGTATTTAGAAGCAACTTTGTTACCTTGGCTTCTTCATTGGGGATGTACTCCAGAGGAGACAGTCTCTTATGTGGAGACTAGATATTCTCAGATTCAAGCTCAAGATCCTATTAGGGCTTTACAAGAGTATTGGAGCAATATTACCAAAGAGGAAGTACATATAGTATGGAGGTCAGTACCACACAGTATGTGTATGGGTTACCTCCATCTTCTCAAGTGAGAATAGTGATAACTTCAAGTTTCTACTCCTTGCAAGTAAAGTTATAAAACTTTTGATAAAAGTTTCGCATCAGTGGTTACAATATTATTATTTTGAATTCATATAACATGTGTCATGTCGACATTATTTATCAACTTGTATCGCCTCGTCTAGGGTACTCGATCGTCGAGCGATACAAGCTGTTTCGCTCCAAAACTGTGCGACACAGGCTGTATCGTCCTGACCAGTGTACCCGATCGTCGAGCGATACAGGTTGTATCGCACAGGCAGGGCGATACATTATCTGTATCGCCCTCCCTCAAGGCGACACAGTCTGAATCGCACCGATCAGGGCGGCTAACCCTTACCCTTACTCTGGTCGGGGCGATACAGCCTGTATCGCCCCGAGCAGTGTACTCGATCGTCGAGCGATATAGGTTGTATCGCACTGGCAGGGCGATACATAGACTGTATCGCCCCCTCTCAGTGCATCACAGCATGTATCGCACCGATCAGGGTGGCTAACCCTTACCCTTACCCTGGTCGGAGCGATACAGTCTGTATCGCTCCTACGCTCTGCGACACAGATTGTATCCCTCGACCAGACCTGTGCGGTACAGGGCTGTAACGACCTATGTTACACATAGGAAGTTTGTCTATTAGTAAGGTGTTTAGTTCTAACTAAGTGTTGAGAATGTTTATTTGCTGCCAAAGTACTTTTAGGAGGTATCAAGTTAGTCATGACTAGCTAAAAGTTAGTTGTGGTTAAACTTAGCTGTACTTTTGACAGAATTCAGATATTTGCTAAAGAGTGAGCACTACTATCTTGTCATCTTGTCTAAAAGGTAGAAAGGAGGTGGAAAGTATCCCTTATCTCCTTTTTGACTTGATATTAGTGGTTGGATTAAAGTTGTGGACTTTGTGGGCATTAAAAACAAGAAGAGATTCCACATGTTTCCTTTTTAGTGGGTCCTAGTGTAGAGGGGGGTGGAAATTCGAGATTCCTTGAGAATATTCTAGAATCCTTCTAGAAGTTGTTGACTTTGAAGGAATAAGCCCATGTGAAAAGGTAAAAAGCCCATGTGATCAATGCTTTTACCTTAAGTAATATCTTAGTAAAACCCGGTAAAAGTAGTTACGGCTGAGTTACCGGGGGTACCAAAGTAAAAACCTAGAATGTATAAATAGAGGAGTAGAGAAGAGCTCCTCATCCTTGTTTTCACATTGTCGTAATGACAACTTGAGTAATATAGAGAGTGTGGGATATTTTTAGCATGTGAGAACTTGAGAGACGTCGTTAGAATGGAGGATTTTAGTTGATGTGTTTAAGGAGATTTTAGTTGATAAGTTTGTGGGTGTATGAATGAGTGAACTCAGCATTTTCCCTTCAAGTTCATGGTGTGCTTCCATCAAAGCCATCAGAGGTGACCCCTGAGTGAGAGACACACCCGACATGTTGCAGATTCGTGGATGACGATCGTGGAGGTTGAGAGATCGGGGGGTAGTTGATCGATAGGACCACGGAGGGTTTACATTTTTGGTTCCGTTGCCGGGACCTCACTTGAAAGGATCGTTGAACGATGTTTAGAGTTCAGTTCTATATTCGACAAAAGGAGATTATGAGAGAGCACATGGAGAGAACGATGGGAGGAGAGAGAGCTAACGCGATGTTAGCAACGTTAGAACCTTTCGTGTATCCCGTAGTGATATATGACGCGTTCGAAGTCATTCTTTACATCTTGTTCACTTAGAAAGGGTTTGAGGAGAGTTGAAAGAGGGTGCAACAAGAGTTGTAGAGAAAGGAGGAGAGAAAAGTTATTAGAGGAGATAAATTTGTGAGTATAGAAATTCTGCTCTCTGGAAAATTTATACAGTCGCTGTCAGATTTTCTATGAATTTTATTTTCCTGAGAAACTTTCCAGTGTTTTAGATTGGCTGATAACCTATCTAAGACAAAAGAAATCATAGGAAAAGATGGTCTAGAGAGAGAGCAATGATTTTTCAAAGTTGAGGGGGTCTATTGGTGAGAGTTGAGGAATTCTGTTCTCTGGAAAAATTTTACAGTCAGTGTCAGATTTTCTATGAATTTTATTTTCCTGAGAAACTTTCCAGTGTTTTAGATTGGCTGATAAGCTATCCAGGACAAAAGAAATCATGAGAAGATGAGGTCTGAAGAGGGAAAAAGAATTTTTCAAAGTGGAGGGGGTTGACAACCATGAGGGAAGTGAAAATATACAAATTTCAGTTCTCTGAAAATTTGTACAGTCATCACCATCTCTTCTGATTAGGGAAGTTTCTGTTGAAACTTCATGATTTAGTAGCTTGGAGGGTGAGCTACTGGAGACCACAAAAATCTTGGAGAGATCTCTTACCAACTAAGAGATATACGTTTCGGCATACAAGGAGGTCTTGAAGATACTTCATGGGGAATCTAGTTCGAGTGCCGAAGTTGAAGAAGAGACGTTTGGGAGTTATAACGGAGACGAAAAAGCCAAAGTTAAGTATAGAGGCGTTGCGATCAAGCTTCTATTGCAATTGGGGTGATATTTTTGCTTTATATCAAGAAGCTTCTGCGAGCATCGGCGCAGATGTGAAGAAGGTTGAGTTCAAAGTATCATTCACTGTGGAGGCCACGAATGCTCATGGCGAAGTAGAGTGTGATCCTTACAAAAGTGACTTTAAGATGTCTGCTAGGATTAGTACAGACGATGGTCATGAGGATATTATCATGGACTCTTAATTTTAGATTGGATTTTATTTCGTGTATAGCATGTAGAATACACGATTTTCAATATAAAGCTCGAAAGAGTTAAGAAAGTGATGTAGAGTTATTTTCCTCAACGATATTTTGTCCACTTAATGGTTGAGAAGACGCAACATGAGTGGAAGTTCAAAAGATTGGAAAGTTAGACTTAGAAACCTTCCTCAAGGTTTAGATGTCATAGTAAGTGTCGGAGAGAGCTCGAAAGAGGTTATCGTTGAGTTTGAGAACCCTAGTACAAAACCTCAAGTAGAATCTCCGAAGAGAAGAGTAGAAACCGACTTGTGGTGTTATTTCTGTAGAGGGTTGGGACATAAAGTAGTGAATTGTCCAACTAGAATCAGAACCGAGAGAGCTAAAGGGAAGCGGGAGTTTACAGATTTAAGTCTTCGAGTGGGTCCATCGTCACCAGCGCCAATTCATCTTCTAGGAGAAGATCCTTGTCCAAGTTGTGGAGTGGGTGATCTATCAAGAGGACACAAGTGCGTCGATGTGGCTGCCCTACTTACGTCAGTAGTCGAGAAGTTGGACGAGACTCAAAGAGCTGAGACGGAGAAGTTGTCGACTTCAAAGGAGGACTCGGCTGAGTTGTGATGGAGATCGTCATTCGAATGGTGGAGATGACGGTGATGCGACTCAGACTCATGATTACATTGGGAGAAGAGATGGCACAAGAGGTGTTGTTACAACCATTTCCTTTTATTTTACCTATGGTAGATTATTCACGAATGGAATTGGTGATGTTCGTACTCTTTTAGCGAGTAGTTATTGCACGACGATTAGAAGGGTAGAAAGAGTAGTTACAAGATGGGAAAGTTACCCGTGTTTCATGGAAAGGACAATGAAGATGTAGAACCGTTTGTTCGAGACTTCAAAAGAGGTTGCATCGGAAACAACGTGAGGAGGAAGGAAGAATGGGTGTTGTTACTGCCAGAGTTTTTAGAAGATTTTGCTCTTACGTGGTATGAAGACCGAGTGAAGAGCAAGACACCTGGTGTAGTTGAGGACACATGGGAGACGTTGAGTAACGCTCTCATCGAAGAGTTTCTTCCAGAAGAGAGTTATGAGAAGCTCATGGTGGAGCTTACTCATTTGAGGCAACGGGACGACGAGAAAGTTCGGCAGTATGTCGAAAGGGTGGATAAGTTGGAGCAACGGTTTCGGACGGTCCTATGGAAGAGTGGAGACAATGTGGAGCTAACGATGGCGGGGATTGGAGAAGTGCTGATCAAGAACTTGGTGGGAGGGTTGAGACCTTCAATTCGAACCCAAGTGAGGTACGAGAAGCCAACAACCAAAGCGGAGGCCATCAAGATTGCGACAAATATGGAAGAGAGTTTGGATGAAGAAGATATCATCCAACCTCATCATGCTGCTTTGTTGTCGACTCCGACTCCTGGTGTAGCCACAACGATCGCACCTCCACCATCACAATTGGTGATTGCTTCAACGTCAGCTCCTACTCCAACGGTGGTGCCAAGACCGTTTGTCCCAACAACGATGTCTACTGCCACCTCTGATTTTTATGCCGAGCTGAAGAGCATCACCGATACTCTTGCGGATCTCAAGATAAACGTGGTGCAGTTACGAGAATGGAGGAACAAAGGTGGAGGAGGAGGTCAAAGAGGTTACGACAACAATCCCAACCGAGGAAATCAAGGTAACTTTGGAGGCAACCAAGGTAACTTTGGAGGAATCACTTGTTGGACGTGTGGAGGTTCTCATTTCCAGCGAAATTGTCCTAACAACGAAGCAAGAGGTGCCGAAGCTGTCAGAATGAATGTGGGTGGAGGAAATCCATCACAAGGACGAGACAAGGGGGTGGCTACTATCGATGTCGTACGAGATCCCATTTACGAGAAAGGAAAGAGTTCAAACTCTTCTCATGCACCGGTGGAGCTTTTAGCTCAAGAAAGGAAAAGAACTCGATTTTTTGATGAACCGGTTTTCATGGAGGAGTCAACAAGTAGAAGTACTCGTTCGAGTAATGTTTCGAGTACACCAAGGGAGCCAAGAAGGAAGCTAGGGATGGCAGATTTCACCATTTCATCTTCCCAAGCGGGATATGATGTGGTTGAAGATGTGGGTGCTCAGAAAGTCAACATCACTGTTGGACAACTGATCGCACTTAATCCCAGCTTACGAAGGGAACTCAGAGGAGGACTGAGTTCTAAGAGAAGCAAGAAGAAGAAACCCAAGAGCAAGACATCAAAGTCTGTGGGAGTTGGTGTGGTGGATGTGCATGCTTCAGAGGTATGCACTAGGGCTTCAAAGATTGAAGTCCGGTTGAATGGTCACTACGTCTCTGACGTATTGGTGGATGGAGGATCGGCTGTCAACGCCATATCGGAGAGGTTGATGAAGAAGTTGGGGATGGAACCAACTCGCCCGGCTAGCATTGTCGTGGGGATGGCTAACAAGCAACGGGTAAGACCTCTTGGTGTGTTAGAGAAGGTGGTCGTGTCTGTGATGGGAGTTCAAACGTTGATGTCCTTTCAAGTGTTAAAGGACTCTAGTTATGATTTGCTCCTAGGTATGTCTTGGTTGAGAGCTGTGCGCACCACTGATAGGTGGCACAAGGGATATTTACGGATTGAGCCTAGAGATCATAGAGTGATAGTTCCTCTCTCGGGTGTTGGAGTTGTGACTTCTGACTCTGATAGACCCACTAGTGACTACTGGGAATCTGATACGGAGGATGATCAGAGTGTCTCAGAAGTAGATATCGGAGATTCTTACGATCAAGAATCCTCGTCTGAGGACGAAGGATTTGGTCGAGATGAATCATTACATCAGCTTAGTGCTATTGACTTGTTGCCTCGACCAACAGTGGAGAAAGATCCTGACAAAGAAGAGTTGAGTGAGGCAGAGATTGTGAGAAGACTCTCTACCCTGAAGTTTGGTATCAATGTCACTCAAGAAGAGAAAAGTAGATTCCTAGATATATTTCGAAAATATATCCATGTGTTTGCTTTCAGCTACAAAGATTTGAAGGAGGTGACTCTCGAGACTCATCGAATCGAATTGGAGGAGCACGCAAGACCAGTTCGACAGAAGCAGAGAAGGGTCAATCCCACAACGGCAATGATGGTCAAGGAGGAGATAGACAAGTTGAAGGAGGCGAGTTTCATTATGAGGTGGAGAACTCAGAATGGGTTTCACCCATTGTGATTGTCAAGAAGAAGAATGGTAAGCTGCGAGTGTGCATAGACTATAAGAAGTTGAATGCAGTTACCAAGAAGGATTATTATCCTCTACCATTTATAGATGAGATTTTGGAGGAAGTTGCTGGTCATGAGTGGTATAGCTTTGGTGATGGTTATAGTGGGTATAACCAGATCAAGATAGCACAGGAGTACCAACAGTTGACTACTTTCACTACTCCTTGGGGAACATTTGCATTTCGGGTGATGCCATTTGGATTGTGTAATGCTCCGGCCACGTTTCAAAGGTTCATGAACAAGGTGTTTGAACCATTCATAGGGAAGTTTGTTCAGGATTTCATTGACGATTTCTGTGTGTACGGACGAAAGGAGGACCACTTTGATCATGTGATCAAAGTTTTGCAGCGGTTGGAGCAAGCCAACGCTTCTCTAAATCCAGAGAAGTGCATCTTTGGCTGCGAAGAAGGTCTGCTGTTAAGGCACATCATTTCCAAGAATGGGATTGCGGTAGATCCTGAGAAGGTGAAGAAGATTGTGGATCTTCCATTTCCGATCAACTTGATAAAGTTGAGGCAGTTTCTTGGCATGGTTGGATATTATCGTAGGTTTATCTTTTCCTTCTCAAACAAAGCAATAGCTTTGACTATGTACATGAAGAAGGGAGTTGATTTTGACTTGATAGTGCATGATCAGAGGGCAAAGGAAGCATTTGAGGAGCTAAAAAAGGCATTAGTGACAGCTCCTATATTTGCTAAACCTGAGTGGAGTAAAGCATTTATTCTGTATACGGATGCCTCCAATGTAGCAATCGGATGTACATTAAGTCAGCTAGATGGAGATGGGCATGATCATCCTATAGCTTATGTTAGTAGGCAGATGGTTCCAGCGGAAAAGAATTACTCCGTGACTGAACGAGAAGGATTAGCGGTGATCTTTGGATTGAAGAAATTTCGACACTACTTGCTAGGAGGGAAATTTTCCATAGTCACAGATCACAAGGCTTTAAAGTATATCTTTAATAAGCCTAATGCCGAAGGTCGTATTGCTCGTTGGAAGATCCTTCTAACAGAATACGATTATGTGATCGAAGATAGACCAGGGAAGAAGCATGCGAATGCTGATCTTTTGTCAAGGGCTTATGATGATGAGGGAGAAGATCCGTTTGATGATTCATTTCCAGACGAGCATCTGATGACCATCACAAGCATCGAGGAGATACCGGACGAGTACAAGGAAATCTGGAGTTTCCTTGTAGATGGCTCTTTTCCAGAAGGTATGCATACCCGAGAACGTAACGCGTTGATCAAGAGATGCAAACCTTACACCATGGTGGAGGGAATTCTGTTTCATCAAGGAGCAGATGGGTTACTAAGGAGAGCAGTCGGTCAGAAGGAGGCATTCAAGCTAATGCACGAGTTTCACGACGGAACTGTTTGCGGAGGTCACTTTGCTGGTAAGATAACAGCCTTCAAGATTTTGGATGCGGGTTATCACTGGAGAGGGATTTTCAAAGAGTGTTTAGACTATTGCAAAACTTGTGACGTATGTCAAGCATTTGCTCTAAAGTCTACTAGAAAACCTCCGTTAAGATCAATTCCAGTATTAGGGCCGTTTGAGAAATGGGGTATTGACTTTGTAGGTCCTCTTAATAAGACACCTCGAGGTAATAGATACATTGTAGTCGCCACTGACTATTTTACCAAGTGGGTAGAGGCTAGACCTTTGAGAAAGACCAATGAAACAGAAGTCGGTAGATTCCTATGGGAGAGGATCATCACGAGATTTGGATGTCCGTTAGAGTTGGTCTCAGATAGAGGAGGAGAGTTTGTAGGGAGCATGACTACTGCTATGCTACAACACTTTTCTATCAAGCCACGAGTAACGACCTCATACAAACCAAATGCTAATGGTCTTGCGGAGAAGACCAATCTTACACTTTGTATGATGCTCGCCAAAGATGCTGGTGTTGAAACTGCGAAACATACTTGGGATAAGAGGCTACATGCCATCTTATGGGAGTACCGAACGACTACAAAGACTTCTACTGGATACTCTCCATTTCGACTGGTTTATGGAGTGGAGTCCAAGTTGCCGATCCAATTCGAATTGGATACTTTTCAAACTATTCAACGAAAGTTGAAGAGGTCGAGAGGAGAAGACGTGGTCAGATCAAGAAGGGAGCAACTCATGGAGTTGGAAGAGACTCGAGCGGTAGCAATGATCCAGATGGAACGAGCTCAGGCGTATCAAAAGAAGAGTTACGACAAACGGTTGGGCAAGAGGGAGGTAAAACCTTTTCAAGTCGGAGATTGGGTTATGTTGTATGATGCTATCAGATTCAAGAGGGCTAGGAAGAAGTTTCTTCCGAGATATTTTGGTCCTTTTGTTGTAGATAAGGTGTGGAGCAACTTCACATATGACCTTCAGGAGTTGGGAGGAAGGAGATTCGATCGGGTCAACCATGACAAGTTGAAGTTGTTTCATCGACGAAAGTTCTCTCTTCACTCCGAGGACGGAGCGAAAATTTAGTCCGGGGGTAAAATGTAACGACCTATGTTACACATAGGAAGTTTGTCTATTAGTAAGGTGTTTAGTTCTAACTAAGTGTTGAGAATGTTTATTTGCTGCCAAAGTACTTTTAGGAGGTATCAAGTTAGTCATGACTAGCTAAAAGTTAGTTGTGGTTAAACTTAGCTGTACTTTTGGCAGAATTCAGATATTTGCTAAAGAGTGAGCACTACTATCTTGTCATCTTGTCTAAAAGGTAGAAAGGAGGTGGAAAGTATCTCTTATCTCCTTTTTGACTTGATATTAGTGGTTGGATTAAAGTTGTGGACTTTGTGGGCATTAAAAACAAGAAGAGATTCCACATGTTTCTTTTTTAGTGGGTCCTAGTGTAGAGGGAGGGTGGAAATTCGAGATTCCTTGAGAATATTCTAGAATCCTTCTAGAAGTTGTTGACTTTGAAGGAATAAGCCCATGTGAAAAAGTAAAAAGCCCATGTGATCAATGCTTTTACCTTAAGTAATATCTTAGTAAAACCCGGTAAAAGTAGTTACGGCTGAGTTACCGGGGGTACCAAAGTAAAAACCTAGAATGTATAAATAGAGGAGTAGAGAAGAGCTCCTCATCCTTGTTTTCATATTGTCGTAATGACAACTTGAGTAATATAGAGAGTGTGGGATATTTTTAGCATGTGAGAACTTGAGAGACGTCGTTAGAATGGAGGATTTTAGTTGATGTGTTTAAGGAGATTTTAGTTGATAAGTTTGTGGGTGTATGAATGAGTGAACTCAGCATTTTCCCTTCAAGTTCATGGTGTGCTTCCATCAAAGCCATCAGAGGTGACCCCTGAGTGAGAGACAGGCCCGACATGTTGCAGATTCGTGGATGACGATCGTGGAGGTTGAGAGATCGGGGGGTAGTTGATCGATAGGACCGCGGAGGGTTTACAGGGCTGTATCGTCCCGGACAAAACAGGCTAAGGTAAGGATACCCTCGTCGGGACGATACAGCTTGTATCGCCCCGCAAGAACGAAACATTACGTAAACGAGTGCGATACAGAGGTTATTTCGCACAATGAGTGCGATACAAGCTGTATCGCCCCGCAGTAACAAAACATTACGTGTATCGTTCCTTCTTTGAGCGATACAGGTGTTATTTCGCACATCGAGTGCGATACAGAGTGTATCGCTCCGAGGGATAAGGTAAGATCGAAGCGATACAAGATGTATCGCCTCTGAGCTGTTGAGAGTAACACTAAGAACATTACACACTGCTAGGGGGAAACATCATGCACAAACACGACTGGCATACAAGAGTAAACTCATTGACTCCCAGTGCAATTAACCATTCATTGCAACAATGAACCATGAAAATATCATTCTTCTCCATATCCAAATTTGAGTTTTCACAACCACACTCCTCCTGAAGTCTACTAAGTCTACAACTGTCTAAGTTTACGAAGTGCATCTCCAAATTCAGAAAGGTCCTCTCTTTGTTCTCTCTGCAGTTCGATTACAGTGTTCATTTCTCGAACAATGTTTTCTGCAACTACATCTATCTCATTTGCTCTCCCCATCAGTAACAAGGTCATGTCATGTAACCTCTCTATCTCGACAAGTTGAACGTTCTCGGATATGCACTTAGTATCTTCCTTCGACATGCACTTAGGATCTTCTACCACAGATGGATAAAAAGTACAACAATCCATTGCATTCGCAAGGTCTTCCACAGCATCTTGAAATTCATCCGGTTGCTCCATCTCAAGCTCCACATCAAACACTGTATAGCGATTCTGCTGTGCATTCAATCCAATTTTAAAACGCCACTTCCCTGAGCACACAGTGTTCAATATTTCATCTTGCTTTTCTACTGTTAGTGTCTCGAACTCCTCTGCTGTCATGCCCAATAGTTTCTCTCCAACAGTCCACACAATAACTATTGGTAATGCGGTTTCTGCACGGTCCTTCACACTGTGATCAATCAATCCTAGATGAAATCGATATTGTCTCCTGCTTCCTCTTTGACCACATGGGTGCCACGTCTTTCGCCCCGGCTGCGTATGACTGAAATACAACATCTTCCTAGTTGAGCTCGTTGTCGTGCTTGGTTCACTTACACGCTTATAACACCCCGGAAAGTTGCAGGCAACATAAGAGACAGAACCAGACAGCTTGTTCTTGATTATTCGTTGAATGGAAGCTGAAACCCACTGAGAAGAGACATTGTCGATACATTCCTCGAATTCTGCAAGTGAACACATCGTTTGTATAAACTACTCAGATCAGCGCACGGAAAGCTTACACACGGCTGTGTACACTCTGTAATCAACACGTCTAACGGTAACAACAACTGCCTTTGTCTTTCGCCTTCGCTCGCAACTTTTCACCCCAGTCTCCTCGATCTCACATCACCCTCGTCTCTTCGATCTCGCATCACCTCGCATTTTGAGTGCGGAAAATCTGTAAATGCATCTCGCGCGTTACTGTGAGACTGGCCGGACGATACTGGCGCCATTCTCGCATTGCCCGGTCTTTCCCGCTCATTTCCGCTCAAAGTAAACAGCTAGTCCACGCTCCACGTCATACAAATCGTTCGTTTACACTACACGTCAGATTACCCAACTGTGACGTGGCGATTTCGCCACGTCAGACTGTCAATATGACCTGGCGCACGCTCCACGTCGAACTGTCGTTATGACCTGGCATAACGGCTTGATCTACATGGCGCGGTCGACCGGCATGACGGACGATGGGAGGTTGGGGGTGTGATCAAGCAACCAAACGTTAAGAGGGGTGTGATCAAGCGCAGCGATCGTATTGGGGGTGTGATCAAGCCAATTCCTTCGGGAACAAATTTCCTGAAATCTATGCTGATACGACGTCCCCTGTGTTCCACCCGAACCGCAACTGGAGAGCCTCAGTGCCATCCCTTCCCGTGGACCTGGATTTTGCCGTCACAAGTAAGTCCAATAATGGTACTGGTCAACAGCAGCCCGATGATGTTGTTATTGCTAGGAATACTGAATTTCTGCACAGTGTGATGGTTGTCAATTCCGTCAATTCTCGAATTTTCTTTGGAAGGGAGTACAGGGTTGGAGACGAGATGACACCGTCAAATCTCAGGAATGGAGGCGGATTAATGGAAATGACAGCTCACGGTGCACTACACCATTGGATCGGCGGAGACATGGCTTCTGCCCCAGAAGCTGGGAGGGATCCGATTTTCTTCGCACACCATGGAAACGTGGACAGACTGTGGGATATGTGGTATCGACTAGGCCCTGCAAGAACGTATCCCTTGGACCCGGACTTTTTGGATGCCGAGTTTCTGTTCTACGATGGAAATGTGGACCTGGTGAGAGTGAAGATGAGAGACGTTCTGGACTCTCGAGCTCTCGGTTACGCGTACGAGCAAACGAACGACGCTTCCTGAAACTATGGTGTGGAAGCATCAGAGGCAGACGACTCCTCAAACTCCGAGCTTTTTGGGAGTCTACTCTCTTCCAAATCCCAAGCAGTTCCAAGTTGAAATCACGTCACTCTGCCCACGTCTCATTCTCAGCTTGAGTGCACATGGTACTAGTAGCTTTGCGGAGGTTGAAATGTGTTTCCACTCGTCGACCTTGCTTTCGCAGAGCTTGTTGTATTCTGCATGATTGTTAAGTAAGTAGAGAAATTTTTAGTTACAGGATCTAATAGTCGTCATCACGAGCATTCAACGAAGTTCTACGAGCAAATACCTTAGTACAGTATTAAACCCCCGGTATTAAACCCCCTGGTAAACCATAAGACCTCATTTTGCGAGTTCGTGTCCAGAGGAGTAATAAATTTAACAGTGAAGCACCAATTGTTTCTGGTGATTAAAACTTTCACACGAGAATAGAGTTGAAACATAGATTTATATCAAAACTCTCCACTAACTCTACACTTTATAATTAATTTCTTGAACAAAGTATATATAGTATTGATTGGAAGTCTTCAAATTAAGTTTGTAAAGTTTATGGGGATAAGAGAATGTTTTGGTCAACCTCAAGTAGAATGCGAAGAATATTCTTTTTCATGCTTTTATACTCATACTGGATGTTTAAAACTTGACTCGTTCTCCTTGATTTCTTTTTCGAACCTCTCATATATTCCCTTCGTGCTTTGATCTCCCATAATATTCTAATGCGATGCGACAGTGCAAAGTAGATTCTAAAACTTGATGGGGTGTTTTCATCCGTTGGCGATTCATTGCGTCACGTTTTCAAGTCTAAAACCACCAGTGTGAAGAAACAGCTTATTTCCAAACCAAACCAGGCTGACGATGACGCAGACAGTGCCGAACCAAACATCAGCGATTAAACGAAATAACGTGGAAGTCTGCAGAGCCCCTTATATAATCAACACGTTAACTCTACTCATATTAATTGCCATGCACGTGCATGGAATAATAACATATCGTTATTGATCGCTTCATCAAAAGATCAAGATTCATGCACGAGTCACATATTACATAACCGAACTATCGTAAGTAGACTTCCATCGGAGGGCAGACTTCGTAAACTATCCTAAAACCATAAACCCTATTGTTGGTGTTGTTTGTCTTCTCATTGACGTTCAAGGACAAGAAGGGTTCAGTTGGTTATATTGCAGTCAAGAAACCTTGATATTTCGATAGATAATTCAAGGAGAGAATGTACTAGGCAGAGTAATAATGAACATATCTTTGAAATCCTATACGATGGAACGGACTCTCGAGTGCACTCAAAGCTAGGTGTGCTCTTCTTGCTGATGATATCACGATACAAGAGTTAGCTGAGGCAAAACAAGTCTTTGATCATTCTGTTATTATGCTTGATATCAGTTCGTGGTACTTTTCTGCTTCCTTCCATTATCATGCCTAGCATAACTGTCTAGGCTAGTAACATCATGAGACCTAAATCTGCTAATAACGATTCTCATAATGTGTAAGGGTGTGTGACTGACATTCTCATAGACGATTATTCACTTTGCTTTGAGGAGATAGAATCTCTCCAAGAGCTAAGTTTGTAGGTGCATGTGAGTCGGATGTTTCGGAGTGTCGTTGACCCATAGTAGCATATGGTTGGGTAACTTGTTCTCGCAAAAGACTCCGGATATGGGTGAGATGGATGATTTTGTGATGAGTGATCATGTTGTCCCAGATGAGACATGAGTTCCAAGCCAAGACTGGGATCAGTATACCGCAGAAGAGTGGATGAGGGATTATGGACTTGATCTTCATAGTAAGGATCACTAGGATCAAGGTGAGAGGAAGAACTATTACCACCATGATGATGATGGAGATGAGGGAGACTAAGAGACAACTGGAGAATTGAGTGGCACTATAGCTGATGACTATCTAGTGGTTGATTGCACAGGTGTAGTTGGAAAGGATTGCATGACAGGAGTTGGTATATGTGGTAATACATGGACTCTTGGAATGTGGTTATTATCAAACAATGGATTAGATTGGATGTCTTCAGCCATTGGTATGTTTCTTTCTAGAAGTGGAATATTATTAAGGAGGGACTCCTCCTGAAATACCGCATCACATGACACAAATAAGTATCCATCATTTAGACGTTGCAACTTATATCTCTTACTTTGTGAGTTGTATTTAAGTAGAATACATTCATAGGTGCGATCATCAAGTTTACTCCTAAGTTGAACTAGAACTTTAGCATACGGGTTACAATCGAATACTCTCAGAAGAGAAATATCAGGTTTGTAATTATGCCAAAGCTCATATGGGGTCTTATTGGGAGATATTGTTTTTGTGGGACTGCGATTTTGTAAATATGTGATACAAGTTATAGCCTCACCCCAATAGGGTTTAGCTAGCTTGGCTTCATGAAGCATACAACGAGTAGCATCAAACAAGTTGTGATTTTTACGTTCAGCAACCTCATTTATTGTGGGGTGTAACTCGTGGTTAGTTGTTGTTGAATACCATGCATAGTTAACATGCATTACATTCGGATGATAAGTATTCTCCTCCTTGGGTCAGATCTGAGAGTGAAAATATTTTGTTGGGTTTATGTTTCACCCCAAGTATGGAATTCTTTAAACGCAGCAAAACTTTCACTTTTCTATCGTAATAGACTTAAGACACAATATCTTAGTAATCATCAATGAAAGAGATGTAATATTCAGAGTCACTAAAGATAGGAGTGACAATCCGACCATTGAGGTTGGAGTGAATGAGTGCAAACGGACGCACAGTACGTGTAGTAGTTTGCTTGGGAAATTTAAGTAGTGTGTTTGTCGTGTAAGCAAGTGGAGCACGTGTGTGGTAGGTGAAGTCGGTTGAGCGGATTCAGCAGATCATGGCTCGATCAAGAGAGAGAATTCAGCGAAGTGCATCAACATCTCAATCATATCCGCTTTAGAAAAAGTCTTCAATGAATTCAAAAATGTTTACGTTGTCAGATTGAGAGTCTTCCTGGGAAGGGCGAACCTTCTGGCTGTGATATGAGCTTGAAGGCTGTGTGCAATCTACTCAGGGAAGCGTAGGGCTCCTGGCTGTGGCTGGTTTACTCACAGGATAGGCTTCAGGTCTCAAGGTGATACTGAAAACACTCATATAAGTCTCCAGGCTCTTCTGATAAGTTCAGGAAGCAAAGTTCAGGCTTAACTAGCAATGATAAGATCAGATGGCGAACTTTGACACTCAGGATTGAGAAATATGTGAAGGTTCAGACCTCAGAACTCCTCCTACATGTAAATGAGGTTCTACTGGATACACATACGAAATTTCAGCTTCAGATCAATTCAGAGCACTAAGATATGAACAGAAACTTTCTGAGTAGAGAAATTACGGCAGTTTCTGGTACCCAGACAGCTATTTCGACCTAGAACAGGGGATTGGCTCGATCAATTTCAAAGTTTCTTACATGA
The DNA here is from genome assembly GCA_036924285.1 of Asterella californica. Lineage (NCBI taxonomy): Eukaryota > Viridiplantae > Streptophyta > Marchantiopsida > Marchantiales > Aytoniaceae > Asterella > Asterella californica. The sequence goes on along the minus strand of JAYKYS010000006.1, from coordinate 23,082,178 downwards.
TTTGCAGTACACAGCTTGCTGAACACTCCTGTGAAGTTGGGCCTCCTGATTCCACACAGAACTCCAGATCTCGCTCTCTGAAGTTGCTGCTCCAGATTGAGAGCTTTTTGGACCCCCTCTACTTCAGCGGTCGCCCTGAATTACTCACTGACTCAATTGACATGAAAATTTGGAAACAGTCGTAGCCCTGCTGACAGTGAACACAGCCACGAAGTTTTGAAGCGATTTCCACGATTCTGCTGCAAATGACACTCAAAACCCCAAATTGAACAGAAGTGCTTCAATTCTGACACAAATCGAACTTCAATCAGCCATAACTCCTTGTTTATTGCTCCAAATCGATCAAACGTTTCGCTGACAGTGCTTGGCTCGACGAGCTCTATCTCCCTGTGCTCTCAGATGTCGCAGTACCCTCACAAATTGCTCGAACTCCACTCTAGAGCTCTGTTTCTAAATTTAGAGTTTAACAAAAGACAAAAACAGACCAATGGGAGTTCATAGCTCCACTTGGTTGTCCTTTAGTACCCTAAACCACGTGGCAACTTAGTTTTACTCATAGGCTACCACGTCAAGCTCCCTAGAGTGCCAGCGTAAAACTTAAACTACCTAAAACGACACGCAGCCCCGAAAAATAACTTAAATCAGCTAGAAAGCGTGCATGGGCGACAAGTAAGTACAACCCATGAGTTCAAACCCCTATCTACATGGTAAATCTAAGTCATGTACATTGAGTATCATAGATAAGTATGAATTTACTTGCACAAGCGTACGAATGCTTGAACAAGATAAATGTCATACTACCAACCTACTAGGATCCAAAATATTTGACAGAGTTAACACCATATGCAAAAGGTGTCAACCATAAGCATAAAAGACTAAGAACAGTACAGAGCTAACTTCTAAGACTACTAAACGTCAAGTGTCGGAGTAGAAATAACATGCGCTAAGTAACGCGACAGCAGTGATAAGTGAATCATTTACTATGTCAAATGATTCACATCACGACAACGTGTGAACATTTTTTAATATCTGTGATCACAAGCGTGAACCTCAGCTTCTCATTAGAAGTGGACATCTTCCTCACGTTTGCAAGATAGACTTCCTAGTTGTAAGCTTCTTTTGCACCTTCTTTTGCACCAACTACGGAAAGTAATCGGACTTATAGAAGCTACAGGCTTCTTCCTTACGACGTTATTCAGCTCTTGGCTGAACGCGGTCTCTTGCAAGGAAGTTTACATTCAAAGGGGAACATCCAACTCAGCAAGAACAGATGCACGAGCTACATCTATAGAATTCGAGTGTTATGCAATGTGTCAACAAAATAAGGCTGTAAATCAAGCACCTTTTGATCTTCTTCAACCCCTTCCTATCACTTCCAAACATTGAGAACATGTTAGTATGGACTTATTGTGTAAACTATCCATGATTAGTTCTGATTTTGACTCTATAGTTGTATTTGTCGATAAGTTTAGCAAGATGATCCATTGTTCAGAGATCGTCCACATGGAGATTCTTTGAACGACCAACCACGAAACACGCCTCAGCTCCTCAACTTGCTCAGTTATACTTGAACACCATTTTTGCTCAGCATGGTCTATCTCGAGTGATCGTTATTGATAGAGGTCCTCAGTTTACTAGTCTATTTTAGAGAATTCTATTTGGTCTGTTCAAAATCAAACTCGCCATGTTCACTAAATATCACCCACAGACCAATGGACAGACTAAAGAGTCAATCAAACAATCGAGGACATGTTACGAGTCTTTACTCTAGAGGAGCCGGAGAAGTGAGACACCTTACTTCCTTTGGTAGAAATTTGTCTACAACAACTCACTCAATGCGTTTACTCGTGAAAAAAAAGAAATCTCTTTTATCTCCTGTACGAAGAACACCCTCTCGTACGGGCAAGGTTGACACGATTAGGTCTATCATTGTCAATCAATACAAAAGTGGATGTTGTCATTGAATTTGGAGTGGAAAAAGCCAAGGTGAAATTGCAAGTTGCTCAGAATCGACAAAAGTAATATGTCGATGAACACCGTCGACATGAAGAGTTCACGATTGGTGATCAAGTATGATTATCTACAACCACATTACGTTGACCGGCAATCATTAATTCAACCTTCATATCATCGGATCTTTTTCTGTTGTTAGTCGAGTAGGAGCAGTTGCATATCAGCTCGAACTTCCATCTCACATGAGATCCGGTTTTTCATTTATGCTTATTACGGTGATATGCACCACGGCCCCAAAAATTTAGAACTTTGTAAGCATCCAGACCCGTTCCTCAAATCTTTGATGGTCAGGAAGAGTTTGAAGTAGAACGCATCTTGAAGAAACGCATTCGAGGGACTCTCTATCAACATGAAGATTATTTGATGAAATGAAAAGAATATCCATTACATGAAGCGACATGGGAACCGCAACAAATCTACAAGTGCATCACTCTAGATGGAAGCTTTAGAACAACACTTGAGCAACTTCGCTCCATCACTATACTGAAAAATACCATTAGCACTTTATTAAATATTAATACACGTATTAACCGCTATCACTGTGTAACACACCTCTATATATATATATCAAAAGAACTTACATTTTTTTAAGTTTTAGGAAAATGTAGACACCACACAATTATCACTCGAGACAATGGATCATTATGCACGGTACGATAAAACTCGTACTCTATCTTTACATATATAGGTTGAAAAATATGAGTATGACTGCAATAACATAATAGAGCTATTGTACACTTACTTTGCGGACAAGGTTTATTATGTTGAACTTTTCTGGTCAGAAGTATGACTGCACTGCAAAATAACGTTACTATCAAACACTTTCTAAGTAACATAAAGAGAAGTTTGATTTTTGCTATTTTTCCTCAAGGCAGAAAAGGACTATTACGTTAGGGTTTAGGATATACCAAAGCATTGGGAGAATTTCCTACGAGAGAGTTATTCAAATATGATAGGATGCATTAAGAGGTTATAAGAGAATCCGATAGAAAATTCTCGAGAATCTCACAAGAGGTCATTTGACTACAAGGTAGGAGAGAGAAGGTTTTATTCTACTACATGGTTAATATTACACGGTTCGAGGAACCAAATAGGTTATCATAAAGTTCAAAATGACACCTTTACGAGGTAAGGGATGAGACATCATGATACCAGGTGAAGCCTAATGCAATATGGTAGCCACAGAAGTCAATAAGAGGAGAAGTTCTCATATGAAGAGAGTAGGTACAAGTGGATATAGCTACTTAACTTGTACATTAGATCTCTGAAGATCTAATGACCTAGGTTTAAACCTAACAAAAGGATGCTTATCGTCTCTATCTACTTCACTCTTTGCTATTCAGCAACTCGTAGCACTAGAGTTGTTTTGAAGACTGTCTTCAGATTTCAGAGGAGAGGAGAGCACGAGTTGAAAATCTCACGGTTAAGTCGATGGAGAGAACGATGATTTTGCTAGAATAGAGGAGGAGAGGATGTACGCACAAGCTTGGACAACTGAGTGGTAACCTCGAGGTGGCAGAGTAGTCGATTTCTGAGTGCATATATCAGTTCTTTCAAACGCATGAGTGGGCACTGTGGGATATGTGGTATCGACTAGGCCCTGCAAGAACGTATCCCTTGGACCCGGACTTTTTGGATGCCGAGTTTCTGTTCTACGATGGAAATGCGGACCTGGTGAGAGTGAAGATGAGAGACGTTCTGGACTCTCGAGCTCTCGGTTACGCGTACGAGCAAACGAACGACGCTTCCTGAAACTATGGTGTGGAAGCATCAGAGGCAGACGACTCCTCAAACTCCGAGCTTTTTGGGAGTCTACTCGCTTCCAAATCCCAAGCAGTTCCAAGTTGAAATCACGTCACTCTGCCCACGTCTCATTCTCAGCTTGAGTGCACATGGTACTAGTAGCTTTGCGGAGGTTGAAATGCATTTCCACTCGTCGACCTTGCTTTCGCAGAGCTTGTTGTATTCTGCATGATTGTTAAGTAAGTAGAGAAATTTTTAGTTACAGGATCTAATAGTCGTCATCACGAGCATTCAACGAAGTTCTACGAGCAAATACCTTGTACAGTATTAAACCCCCGGTATTAAACCCCCTGGTAAACCATAAGACCTCATTTTGCGAGTTCGTGTCCAGAGGAGTAATAAATTTAACAGTGAAGCACCAATTGTTTCTGGTGATTAAAACTTTCACACGAGAATAGAGTTGAAACATAGATTTATATCAAAACTCTCCACTAACTCTACACTTTATAATTAATTTCTTGAACAAAGTATATATAGTATTGATTGGAAGTCTTCAAATTAAGTTTGTAAAGTTTATGGGGATAAGAGAATGTTTTTGTCAACCTCAAGTAGAATGCGAAGAATATTCTTTTTCATGCTTTTATACTCATACTGGATGTTTAAAACTTGACTCGTTCTCCTCGATTTCTTTTTCGAACCTCTCATATATTCCCTTCGTGCTTTAATCTCCCATAATATTCTAATGCGATGCGACAGTGCAAAGTAGATTCTAAAACTTGATGGGGTGTTTCCATCCGGTGGTGATTCATTGCGTTGCGTTTTCAAGTCTAAAACCACCAGTGTGAAGAAACAGCTTATTTCCAAACCAAACCAGGCTGACGATGACGCAGACAGTGCCGAACCAAACATCAGCGATTAAACGAAATAACATGGAAGTCTGCAGAGCCCTTTATATAATCAACACGTTAACTCTACTCATATTAATTGCCATGCACGTGCATGGAATAATAACATATCGTTATTGATCGCTTCATCAAAAGATCAAGATTCATGCACGAGTCACATATTACATAACCGAATTATCGTAAGTAGACTATCATTGGGAGCAGACTTCGTAGACTATCCTAAAACCGTAAACCCTATTGTTGGTGTTGTTTGTCTTCTCATTGACGTTCAAGAACAAGAAGGGTTCAGTTGGTTATATTGCAGTCAAGAAATCTTAATATTTCGATGGATAATTCAAGGAAAGAGAATGTACTAGGCAGAGTAATAATGAACATATCTTTGAAATCCTATACGACGGAACGGACTCTCGAATGCACTCAAAGCTAGGTGTGCTCTTCTTGCTGATGATATCACGATACAAGAGTTAGCTGAGGCAAAACAAGTCTTTGATCATTTTGTTCTTATGCTTGATATCAGTTAGAGGTACTTTTCTGCTTCCTTCCATGATCATGCCTAGCATAACTGTCTACGCTAGTAACATCATGAGAACTAAATCTGCTAACCACGATTCTGATAGTGCGTGAGTGACATTCTCATAGGTGATTATTCACTTTGCTTTGGGGAGAATCTCTCCAAGAGCTAAGTTTGTAGGTGCATGTGAGTAAGATGCTCCGGAATGTCGTCGACCCATAGTAACATGTGGATGGATAACTTGTTCTCGCACAGGACTCCGGATATGGATGAGATGCTCATGATTTTGTGATACATGAGATGTGCGTGAGGAGTGATCATGTTGTCTCATATGAACATGAGTTCCAAGTCAGGACTAGGATCAGTATACTGCCAAAGAGTGGATGATGGATTATGGACTTGATCTTCATAGTAAGGATCACTAGGACCATGATGATGAAGATAAAGGAGACTGAGAGACAATTGGAGAATTGGGTGGCACTATGGCTGATGACTATCTAGTGGTTGATTGCACAGGTGTAGTTGGAAAGGATTGAATGCCAGGAGTCATAGGTATATTTTGTGACCGTGGTTATCCTTTAATCGAACATGGTGGTTCTTTCACTTGTAGTTACATAAATAGTTTCTTGATATTCCCCTAAATAGTTTCTTGATATTCCCCTAGAACTATTTAAGAAGTGAAATGCCATAACACTAATGTCCAGAGGCTATGTCCTTCCAAGATGGTGACTCTTCGGCTAGCGACCCTGTCACGGTGTGGCACAGATCTAGATAAAAGATTTGGGAGAAATGCCACCTACTTACTGCAAATCTACGGAAGTTTATATTGTGGTTATGTTCACAACGAGACATAATTTTCTCGTTATCGGTTGAAGGTCCGTCCGCACTACCCTTCACAGCCCAAGCACAACGACGCAATTATCAGGGGCGTGCTCAAGCTGATGCTTCTCCCTTAGGCGGAACGCTCTCTACCGATGTATTTTAGCATCCCACAGCTTCGGCAGACCGCTTAGTCCCATTCCCATAGCTCACTGATCAAGCGCTCTTATTACGCACTCTTTCAAGGGTGGCTGCTTCTAGGCAAACCTCCTGGTATGAGCTGGATAAACGAAAGTTTGAGTCATCTTGTGTCGACGTAGGTCCAGCTTTTTCGGGCCACGTAGGCTCGGCAAATTACAACTACTCCAGACTTGCTTCTCGATTTTCTTTCACTCTAAACCCTACAGGATAAAATTTCCTGCCCCATTTTCTGCCGACGACAAAAGACGATAAAGCGTATGCGTAAATAATGTCACCTCGTCAAGTTCTCAACGAACCCTAAGAAGCATAAATAAATTTTCTTGTCCCGTCTTCAATGCGGACGCGATTGACGCTTTCACGTAATGATGTCACCTCATCATTCATTGTCTATATGTCAGGCATGCATATTCTCTACGAAGCATTATTACGAACCCCATTAACGAGTTCATCAGGGTTCGTAATATATCATCTCGTCAGTCTCTCAAAGGACACTTGTTGCCATAAATCTTCTGGTTCTCAAATTATTGAAAACTTCCAACTTTAGTTTGTTTTAATTTTGAGGTGCTGCGTGTGAAGTAACTAACCCATTCATTTGACCTCTTTAAATAACGAGCACTTTAAACTATGTAAAGCGCGATAGCTTGGTAGAAAAAGCTACGCAAACGGATCAGAAGACCCCATCACGCCGAATAAGAAAAGAAGACCCAAAGAGAGTCAACACACAAGATCCAGGAGGTGAAGTTCAAATAGGTCCAAACTAGAAGTTATCTACGTATTCGAAACAAACGGATCCGTACGCGTGCTGGCTTGCCTTGTCTGATTTCTACGCACAGTTGTTATATTGACTTGTGTATTGCTTGAATACGGAAGGAGGATAGGACGGACCATCTCAGCACAGTACTGCATTAGCATGGCGCAGTGTTTGAGACTCGTGTGTTCTCTGCTTCTTCTCTCATGTTTGCACGTGACCCGGACAGCTCCCGTCAAGGTCTCGTTTGATACTTGCAAACCCAGTGTTCTCTTCTATGGTGTCTCATGGTCCTGTTGTCAACCAAAGCCCCAGAGGCCAATCGTGGATTTCAAACTCGTACACAACTCTTCTGGACCTGTCCGGATCAGGAAGGCACTGCAATGTCTCGACCAGGACGAACTTGATGTTTACAAGCAGAAATTGACGAGAGCTTATGAGCTCATGCGCGGACTGCCGGCTGACGATCCACGCTCTCTTCAGAACCAACATATGGTCCACTGTACTTACAGTGTTGGGTGCATCGACAATTCAGACATCGGCTTAGATGTTCACTTCGGCTGGCTCTTCCTCCCGTTCCATCGTTGCTACTTGTATTTTCACGAGCAGATTATGCAGTCCCTGCTCGGAGATCCTACCTTCACGATCCATTTCTGGAACTGGGATAATGACGGCGCTCCAGGTCCAGGTCGGAGTATACGTAAGAATGCCTGCTTGAAGCCCGGGAACAAATTTCCTGAAATCTATGCCGATACGACGTCCCCTATGTTCCACCCGAACCGCAACTGGAGAGCCTCAGTGCCATCCCTTCCCGTGGACCTGGATTTTGCCGTCACAAGTAAGTCCTATAATGGTACTGGTCAACAGCAGCCCGATGATGTTGTTATTGCTAGGAATACTGAATTTCTGCACAGTGTGATGGTTGTCAATTCCGTCAATTCTCGAATTTTCTTTGGAAGGGAGTACAGGGTTGGAGACGAGATGACACCGTCAAATCTCTGGGATGGAGGCGGATTAATGGAAATGACAGCTCACGGTGCACTACACCATTGGATCGGCGGAGACATGGCTTCTGCCCCAGAAGCTGGGAGGGATCCGATTTTCTTCGCACACCATGGAAACGTGGACAGACTGTGGGATATGTGGTATCGACTAGGCCCTGCAAGAACGTATCCCTTGGACCCGGACTTTTTGGATGCCGAGTTTCTGTTCTACGATGGAAATGCGGACCTGGTGAGAGTGAAGGTGAGAGACGTTCTGGACTCTCGAGCTCTCGGTTACGCGTACGAGCAAACGAACGACGCTTCCTGGAACTATGGTGTGGAAGCATCAGAGGCAGACGACTCCTCAAACTCCGAGCTTTTTGGGAGTCTACTCGCTTCCAAATCCAAAGCAGTTCGAAGTTGAAATCACGTCACTCTGCCCACGTCTCATTCTCAGCTTGAGTGCACATGGTACTAGTAGCTTTGCGGAGGTTGAAATGCATTTCCACTCGTCGACCTTGCTTTCGCAGAGCTTGTTGTATTCTGCATGATTGTTAAGTAAGTAGAGAAATTTTTAGTTACAGGATCTAATAGTCGTCATCACGAGCATTCAACGAAGTTCTACGAGCAAATACCTTAGTACAGTATTAAACCCCCGGTATTACTACATGTGCTCCTGGTAACCCATAAGACCTCATTTTGCGAGTTCGTGTCCAGAGGAGTAATAAATTTAACAGTGAAGCACCAATTGTTTCTGGTGATTAAAACTTTCACACGAGAATAGAGTTGAAACATAGATTTATATCAAAACTCTCCACTAACTCTACACTTTATAATTAATTTCTTGAACAAAGTATATATAGTATTGATTGGAAGTCTTCAAATTAAGTTTGTAAAGTTTATGGGAATAAGAGAATGTTTTTGTCAACCTCAAGTAGAATGCGAAGAATATTCTTTTTCATGCTTTTATACTCATACAGGATGTTTAAACTTGACTCGTTCTCCTCGATTTCTTTTTAGAACCTCTGATATATTCCCTTTGTGCTTTAATCTCCCATAATATTCTAATGCGATGCGACAGTGCAAAGTAGATTCTAAAACTTGATGGGGTGTTTCCATCCGTTGGCGATTCAAGTCTAAAACCACCAGTGTGAAGAAACAGCTTATTTCCAAACCAAACCAGGCTGACGATGACGCATACGGTGCCGAACCAAACATCAGCGATTAAACGAAATAACGTGGAAGTCTGCAGAGCCCCTTATATAATCAACACGTTAACTCTACTCATATTAATTGCCATGCACGTGCATGGAATAATAACATATCGTTATTGATCGCTTCATCAAAAGATCAAGATTCATGCACGAGTCACATATTACATAACCGAACTATCGTAAGTAGACTACCATCGGAGGGCAGACTTCGTAAACTATCCTAAAACCATAAACCCTATTGTTGGTGTTGTTTGTCTTCTCATTGACGTTCAAGGACAAGAAGGGTTCAGTTGGTTATATTGCAGTCAAGAAACCTTGATATTTCGATAGATAATTCAAGGAGAGAATGTACTAGGCAGAGTAATAATGAACATATCTTTGAAATCCTATACGATGGAACGAACTCTCGAGTGCACTCAAAGCTAGGTGTGCTCTTCTTGCTGATGATATCACGATACAAGAGTTAGCTGAGGCAAACCAAGTCTTTGATCATTCTGTTATTATGCTTGATATTAGTTCGAGGTACTTTTCTGCTTCCTTCCATGATCATGCCTAGCATAACTGTCTAGGCTAGTAACATCATTACCTAAATCTGCTAACAACGATTCTCATAATGTGTAAGGGTGTGTGAGTGACATTCTCATAGACGATTATTCACTTTGCTTTGAGGAGATAGAATCTCTCCAAGAGCTAAGTTTGTAGGTGCATGTGAGTCGGATGTTTCGGAGTGTCGTCGTCCCATAGTAGCATATGGTTGGGTAACTTGTTCTCGCACAAGACTCCGGATATGGGTGAGATGGATGATTTTGTGAGGAGTGATCATGTTGTCCCAGATGAGACATGAGTTCCAAGCCAAGACTGGGGTCAGTATACCGCAGAAGAGTGGATGAGGGATTATGGACTTGATCTTCATAGTAAGGATCACTAGGATCAAGGTGAGAGGAAGAACTATTACCACCATGATGATGATGGAGATTAGGGAGACTAAGAGACAACTGGAGAATTGAGTGGCACTATAGCTGATGACTATCTAGTGGTTGATTGCACAGGTGTAGTTGGAAAGGATTGAATGACAGGAGTTGGTATATGTGGTGATACATGGACTCTTGGAGTGTGGTTATTATCAAACAATGGATTAGATTGGATGTCTTCAGCCGTTGGTATGTTTCTTTCTAGAAGTGGAATATTATTAAGGAGAGACTCCTCCTGAAATACCGCATCACATGACACAAATAAGTATCCATCATTTAGACGTTGCAACTTATATCTCTTACTTTGTGAGTTGTATCTAAGTAGAATACATTCATAGGTGCGATCATCAAGTTTACTCCTAAGTTGAACTAGAACTTTAGCATACGCGTTACAATCGAATACTCTCAGAAGAGAAATATCAGGTTTGTAATTATGCCAAAGCTCATATGGGGTCTTATTGGGAGATATTGTTTTTGTGGGACTGCGATTTTGTAAATATGTGATACAAGTTATAGCCTCACCCCAATAGGTTTAGCTAGCTTGGCTTCATGAAGCATACAACGAGTAGCATCAAACAAGTTGTGATTTTTACGTTCAGCAACCTCATTTATTGTGGGGTGTAACTCGTGGTTAGTTGTTGTTGAATACCATGCATAGTTAACATGCATTACATTCGGATGATAAGTATTCTCCTTCTTGGGTCAGATCTGAGAGTGAAAATATTTTGTTGGGTTTATGTTTCACCCCAAGTATGGAATTCTTTAAACGCAGCAAAACTTTCACTCTATCGTAATAGACTTAAGACACAATATCTTAGTAATCATCAATGAAAGAGATGTAATATTCAGAGTCACTAAAGATAGGAGTGACAATCCGACCATTGAGGTTGGAGTGAATGAGTGCAAACGGACGCATAGTACGTGTAGTAGTTTGCTTGGGAAATTTAAGTAGTGTGTTTGTCGTGTAAGCAAGTGGAGCACGTGTGTGGTAGGTGAAGTCGGTTGAGCGGATTCAGCAGATCATGGCTCGATCAAGAGAGAGAATTCAGCGAAGTGCATCAACATCTCAATCATATCCGCTTTAGAAAAAGTCTTCAATGAATTAAAAAATGTTTACGTTTGAACATTTTTTAATATCTGTGATCACAAGCGTTGTCGAGGCGAGAGTTTCCTGGGAAGGGCGAACGTTCTAGCTGTGATACGATCGTGAAGGGGAGGACAAAAAACCTCACACGGAATACGGATCGCAAGAAATCACACCACCACGTTCCCGATCTGGTCAAGATAAAACACACGGCGTGCAAGTAGATCTTCAACTCCAGGTCATTCAGATTGCAAAGCTCACGTTCAGTAACTCAGAATATCAAAAAACTGCTCCTGTGAAGCACCAGCGCGTTCACCTAGAAGCTTCCTGTTTTCTTTTCAAAAAGATGCGTACAAGTTCTTGGTCTCCTCTCTACTCGATTCTGCTCTCTACTCTCAATCCCTCGATATCAAAACTCTGATCAGACAGAAAAGTATCTTCAGATGCAGTCTCTGTAAAAATCTCCTAGCTCTTAGATTCACTCTACTCGATAGCTTCCGCACGGTAAACTCTACACTGCTCGATGATCGACAAACTGCGATAATGCGATGATGCGATAATGGTATGAGAATTCTCTCTCTCCGGAGTACACCCCTCTGGGTTTTCCTCCACCCTACGTAACCTTCAGTGTCAACTGGCAGGGGCAAAAGACGCCCTAAACAGATGGCAGCAGAAAAATAAATCACTGATAAAAAATCTACACGTAAGAAGACTATCCACCACGGCTACCTCTGGCCACCGGAATCACCTCGTTCTGACACGTGGAGCCCGAGTTATCATCATTGTTGTTTCCCGGCCCCCTTAAACTTCGAAGTGCTGTAAGTATTGCCTCAGGTATCAGTTTCACTTGATTTTTCGACCTAAGTGAATAATATTTCGAACTCTACATTTTTCTACAAAAGAATTGGTACCGACTTGGAGTATCTTTGATGTCATCTCGCTACCCAAGGACTTAGAGGGCCGCAACCGAATTCGTACTAATTACCCCGCCAACCCGAAGGTGAGAGGTCCATTTCGAAACCCGGTGGTAATCTCCCTCTAGCATCCACACTAGGTGACTGCACTAGTGCAGGGGTAGACGGAGGCGTCCCGCATTCACGGTACGTTTAAGGGACATCTAGTATCCCGCCCCTAGGCAACTTGGTGCCCCTCATATTCCCCCGAAGGGGCCAGCCTACTCCAAGCTGGTTGTGAGTCTGAAGGGATTTGATCCGGAGACCTCCTCCCTACAAGTTTCTCAGCTACACCACGGAAGCTGATCTCACAACTGGTTTTGAAGGCCAGTTTCTAAGCTAATATGCTAGAAAGCTGCGGTATTTTGTCTTTCCTTTGCTAACACGAAGTGCCATAACTTTGTCTAGAAATGCTCTTTTTGTACATTTCGAATTTTAAACAGATACTACATACTACAATCTACATGAGAAAAATCTAAAAAGTATTTTTCGAACTCACTCTGATTTACGGTAAATTTCCCGGTATCAGAAATCTTGTAGAAGAACTCCAAGTAACTTTTCGCCTGCAATTCTGTTTGCAACTTTTGAACATACCACGGTGATCAGCGCGACGAGACCTACGCCGTGGTGTTTTCAGATTTTTGAATGCACACTTCCTCTAGAATCGACTTCTCTGAGGTCTTAGCTTCACTTAGAGAGATTAACTTCTAACTGAGAGGTGAATTGTTCACTATGTGGAATAATTCACATCACGACATCCACCCCCTCCAAACCTGCACATCCTCTGGCATGTGCCAACCTCTTCATCCTTCTGTCGTTTCATCATCATCATCACTCTCGTCCGCCTCAACCTCTTCAGTAGCTGAGGCGTCTTCATCTCTTATCACCCTCTGTTCAGACTCCAGAAAGTTGAACAAATCTACTGATCCTCCATGTTGTTTGAACAATTTCACTCGTTTGCCAGCCACAGATAGTTTCAAAGGAGTACCATCCAGCTCACGTAAACTATAAGTGGCATTCTCATAAACATCTAACACAACATAAGGCCCGAACCATCTTCGCGAGAACTTACGAAGTGTAGAATGCTGATTCTCCAGCGTGCTATCATACACCAGAACCCAATCACCAACACGTATTGGCTTTGGTCGTAGTCGGTGAGTCTTGTCGAAACGCTCTTTGTTTCTGACTCGAGCCACCTTCAGCTTCTCTTGCGCCTCAGCAAGATCCTCCTCCCTTCGCTCCAACTGCCTAGTTCGTAAAGCAAGGAGTGAAGTATGATCTATACCATCTTCCCACGGTAGAGTAGCCCACGTAGAAAAGTCCTCCTCAGCAGGCATGATCGGCTTCTGCCCCAACATAAGCTCAACTGACATATAGCCAGTCGTGGTACAGTGTGTAGTTCTATCAGCCCATAAAGCAAATGGAAGTAGTCTCGGCCATTCCCTAGGCTTACCATCACATGCTTTTACTAGAGCGTGAACAATAGAAGGATGTCCTCGTTCACTCTTACCAATACCTTCTGGATTCATGGCAGTAGTAAGCCGAAGCTTTACTCCATAACGAGCAAAGAACTCTTTCGCTTCTGCACCTCTCAACTCGCCCCTATCTGCTCGTAGTCTTCCAACAGATCCATAACGACAGATAATATCTTCCAGCACGAATCTACATATGTTCTCTGTAGTCTTCGTTCGCAGTGCTCGTCCCTCCACGTAGTTGGAGAGATCTTCCCGAGCTAACACCAAGTAGCGCATCCCCCACAGTCCCGACGGCATCATCACAAGATCAAGGACCCACGAAAAATGAATACTAGGTGGGTGGGTAGGTAGGTACAAGTCCATCTCTGTAACGGACTTTAGAGTAGAACTGGCAGTGCAGACACGACCCAACAAAATCCACTACGTCTTGATACAAACCCTTCCACCAGTATCGCTCCTTCATCTTCGTGTATGTAGCCCAAACTCCACGGTGTCCAGCCCACAAGGTGTCATGAAACTCTTTAAGCAGATTCAGCTTCGTCGGTTGATCATCTACCACTCTAGCCAGCATCCCATCTCTTCTCTTCGGACGTTTCCACAGATAACCTTCACGTAGAAGGTAACCGTACGCCTTTCGTCTGATCTCCTTAAACTCTGCATCACTCTATTCTTCTCTTCTGCATAATAAACTTAGATAATAGCCGATATCGCGGAACTTTTCCGTGTAGAACTCCTCGTAGAACGGCAGTGGTTCCAAGTCTGAAGTCTGCTGACCAACTCGGCACCAAACGTCTCTCTTCTCTTCATCTTCGACTTCAGTAATCATCTCCTCTTCATCTGTATAACAAGCCCTAGATAACATGTCTGCAACAGGATTATCCTTTCTTGCTATATGCTTCAGCTCAGGGTTCATACTCCGGATATAAGCAATCCATCGTAGCATTGATATGTCTGGAGTATTACAGTTTGCTATCATACCTAGCAAAGGCAAACAATCTGTTTCTACTATCACACGGGCACCTATCAAGAACTCTCGATCTACCTTCATAGCAGTAACAGCTCCCCACAATTCACGCTTCACTTGAGGATAGTTACGCTGTCTATCTGTTAAGATCCGAGCTCCAAACCTTGAAACAAACCGCACACCTTCTGCATCTTCTTGACCAACTGCCCATCCAATCGCCTTTGGACTCGTGTCAACAGTCAGTATGATAGGTCTTCCGCTCTCGTAGCTAAGTCTCCTTAGTATAGGTGGAGACTTCAAAATCTCCTTCAGCTGCTCCATCGTCTCGTGATGTTCTCGCCGCCAAGTAAACCTCTTCCCTTTTCTCAGAAGTGCATACAGAGGCTCGGCAATGTGTGCATAATGAGGAATACTCACACGAAAGAACACACAAGCTCCTAAGAATCGTCGAACCTCAGTGATGTTGGTACAGTCTGCTATCCTTGCTATAGCATCTACCTTCTCTGGGTTCGGCCGTCTTCCAAAAGTACTGCATAAGTGACCCACCACCACGATCTCTGACATTCCAAAACGAGATTTGGTACCTGACAGAGTGAGGTGTACCTCTTCCAAGCGCATCAGAATCTTCTTCACATCTCGGATGTGGTCTGCAACGAACTTTCTGCAACCATCAGCAGTCATAGTTTCGTCCTTGTCCTCCACCGGACAGCCTTTCATGGGGATATCGTCAAGAAATGGGATGGTAACCTCAGGTACAATCTCTCGTAACACCTTATGCATCGCGTTTTGCATATGAGCTACTGAGTTTGTCGCACCCTGAGGAAGAGTACACATCCGCATCAAACCCAAAGGTGTACGCATGGTAGTCAAGTCTCTACTCTCCAAAGCAATCTGAAACTGATCATAACCTGAAAACAGATCTCCAATAGAATAGATAGACCTTCCAGCAAATGCTTCGGCTACTTCATCAACCACAGGTCTTGTTCCAACATTTCGAATCGTGATGTTGTTAGCAGGTTGTAAGTCTTGGATGAAGCGTAAAGCTCCTATCTTCTTAGGTACTGTGAACCATCGGCTAGAGTACGGAGCCATAGATGGTTCAAGAATACTCATCCGCATCCTCCCCTTCAGTAAGTCAATAACCTTCGGTAGCAAGGCACGAGGGACTGGAATCGGCTTCAAGTCCCAAGGTACGTGAGGAACAGTGAAGATAACCATCGGAGCTATCACACTAGGATCCACACAACCAATCTCTCCAGCTGAGAAAGAAAATGCCTTACCATGGCTAACTATCATCTGCTCAAAAGCTCGTTTCTCCACTTCAGTCAAGAAGCCACCCCCTCCTATCTGGAGCTGCTCGAGTGTCTCTTGAGTAAACTCTTGTCCTATCTGTTTGGGATCTCTCAGTACAGGCTCAGCGGTCGCTAACTCCATCTGCTGTTGTGAGTCAAACAGGTAATTGAGTCGCCACTGGTTTCACCTTCTTCGCTACAGTTTTGTATTTGGTGTGAACCTCTGCTTCTTCACGAGAGCCACACCAGCAGATTGCATCCTTCCATCCACTCTCCAGTCTCGGATGAGGACGAGATTGCAAGCACGAGGCAATCTCCTCATAGACCTTACGAGAGTGGATAAGGATCACCACCCTTCCTCCCATCTGCTCCATCAACCTATCTACATCATCTAGCCAACGAACAAAAGACTGTACACCTACAAACTCCTCGTAAACACCAGAAATCATCTCATCTTCACCCAGAACTCCTGTACAGCGCAGATCTGCTGTATACTTCTCCATCAGCTTTCTACCCTTCTCAGTCAGATCCTCTACTCGCGTGAACTCACTCCAATCATCGGAACTGAAAGTCATCAAACCAGATTTCCAACTATGTACAGTGTAGCAGTTTTCAGAATCTTGAGCAACCTCTTCGTCAACCTCCTGTGATCCCACAGGCTGCTCAAGCGGGATCATAGTAGTAGCAGATCCATCACTCTTGTTATCCCGTCCTACAAGAGTAGTTTCTGAAAACCCTTGCTCCTGCAGATAGGAGAATCTCTCAAAGTTTGTCTGTTTCGTTCGTGGTTCGAACGAACGGTCAAAAATTGCACAGAACGTCTATCATCTGGACTACGGATCCTAGCATAGTGAGATCCATCGTCCATCACCTTGGTCTCCATTCGAACTGCAGTAATATAAGGCTGACCAAGAATCACAGGATATGAAGCAGAAGACTGCACGAAGAACTGCTGATCTACCTCCACATCACCCAACTTCACTCTCACGTTGGGACAGGCGCCGTATAACTCACCCTTCTGGTTGTTTGCAGCTCGTAGCACCCAACCATGGTTCAGTTCGATAGACCGCTGTCCTCTCTCATACACTTCCCGTGACATGATGTTGATCTCTGAACCGTGATCAACTAACGCAGCAACAGGTTCAAGACTTCCGAGACGAACTCGTGTAGCCGTCGTAGCACGAGCCCAGTGTCTCTTCCTGAAGTCACTATCAGTAGCTGGACTCTCATCGCCAGCTTCATCATCATCGAATTCAGCAGTATTGGTACCAGCAACTAATGCTTCTTGCTGGTACTCTGTATCATCAGCCTCCTGAAAATACACCTTGCCGAATTCTGCATCATTAACAGAAGCTCCTACCATCTCTATCATCTAGCTTTCTACTTGTTCTGTAAACCCTCCGCGGTCCTAACGATCAACTACCCCCCGATCTCTTAACCTCCACGATCGTCATCCACGAATCTGCAACTGTCGGGCCTGTCTCTCACTCAGGGGTCACCTCTGATGGCTTTGATGGAAGCACACCATGAATCTTGAAGGGAAAAATGCTAAGTTCACTCTCATTCATACACCCACAAACTTATCAACTAAAATCTCCATAATCTCATCCACTAAAATCCTCCATTCTAACGACGTCTCTCAAGTTCTCACATGCTAAAAATGTCCCACACTCTCTATATTACTCAAGTTGTCATTACGACAATGTGAAAACAAGGATGAGGAGCTCTTCTCTACTCCTCTATTTATACATTCTAGGTTTTTACTTTGGTACCCTCCGGTAACTCAGCCGTAACTACTTTTACCGGGTTTTACTAAGATATTACTTAAGGTAAAAGCATTGATCACATGGGCTTTTTACCTTTTCACATGGGCTTATTCCTTCAAAGTCAACAACTTCTAGAAGGATTCTGGAATATTCTCAAGGAATCTCGAATTTCCACCCCCCCTCTACACTAGGACCCACTAAAAAGGAAACATGTGGAATCTCTTCTTGTTTTTAATGCCCACAAAGTCCACAACTTTAATCCAACCACTAATATCAAGTCAAAAAGGAGATAAGGGATACTTTCCACCCCCTTTCTACCTTTTAGACAAGATGACAAGATAGTAGTGCTCACTCTTTAGCAAATATCTGAATTCTGCCAAAAGTACAGCTAAGTTTAACCATAACTAACTTTTAGCTAGTCATGACTAACTTGATATCTCCTAAAAGTACTTTGGCAGCAAATAAACATTCTCAACACTTAGTTAGAACTAAACACCTTACTAATAGATAAACTTCCTATGTGTAACATAGGTCGTTACATTTTACCCCCGGACTAAATTTTCGCTCCGTCCTCGGAGTGAAGAGAGAACTTCCGTCGATGAAACAACTTCAACTTGTCATGGTTGACCCGATCGAATCTCCTTCCTCCCAGCTCCTGAAGGTCATATGTGAAGTTGCTCCACACCTTATCTACAACAAAAGGACCAAAATATCTCGGAAGAAACTTCTTCCTAGCCCTCTTGAATCTGATAGCATCATACAACATAACCCAATCTCCGACTTGAAAAGGTTTTACCTCCCTCTTGCCCAACCGTTTGTCGTAACTCTTCTTTTGATACGCCTGAGCTCGTTCCATCCGGATCATTGCTACCGCTCGGGTCTCTTCCAACTCCATGAGTTGCTCCCTTCTTGATCTGACCACGTCTTCTCCTCTCGACCTCTTCAACTTTCGTTGAATAGTTTGAAAAGTATCCAATTCGAATTGGATCGGCAACTTGGACTCCACTCCATAAACCAGTCGAAATGGGGAGTACCCAGTAGAAGTCTTTGTTGTCGTTCGATACTCCCATAAGATAGCATGTAGCCTCTTATCCCAAGTATGTTTCGCAGTCTCAACACCAGCATCTTTGGCGAGCATCATACAAAGTGTAAGATTGGACTTCTCCGCAAGACCATTAGCATTTGGTTTGTATGAGGTCGTTACTCGTGGCTTGATAGAAAAGTGTTGTAGCATAGCAGTAGTCATGCTCCCTACAAACTCTCCTCCTCTATCCGAGACCAACTCTAACGGACATCCAAATCTGGTGATGATCCTCTCCCATAAGAATCTACCGACTTCTGTTTCATTGGTCTCTCTCAAAGGTCTAGCCTCTACCCACTTGGTACAATAGTCAGTGGCGACTACAATGTATCTATTTCCTCGAGGTGTCTTATTGAGAGGACCTACAAAGTCAATACCCCACTTCTCAAATGGTCCTAATATTGGAATTGATCTTAACGGAGGTGTTCTAGTAGACTTCAGAGCAAATGCTTGACATACATCGCAAGTTTTGCAATAGTCTAAACACTCCTTGAAAATCCCTCTCCAGTGATAACCCGCATCCAAAATCTTGAAAGCTGTTATCTTACCAGCAAAGTGACCTCCGCAAACAGTGCCATCGTGAAACTCGTGCATCAGCTTGAACGCCTCCTTCTGACCAACTGCTCTCCTTAGTAAGCCATCTGCTCCTTGATGAAATAGAATTCCCTCCACCATGGTGTAAGGTTTGCATCTCTTGATCAACGCGTTACGTTCTCGGGTATGCATACCTTCTGGAAAAGAGCCATCTGTAAGGAAACTCCAGATTTCCTTGTACTCGTCCGGTATCTCCTCAATGCTTGTGATGGTCATCAGATGCTCGTCTGGAAATGAATCATCAAACGGTTCTTCTCCCTCATCATCATAAGCCCTCGACAAAAGATCAGCATTCGCATGCTTTTTTCCTGGTCTATCTTCGATCACATAATCGTATTCTGTTAGAAGGATCTTCCAACGAGCAATACGACCTTCGGCATTAGGCTTATTAAAGATATACTTTAAAGCCTTGTGATCTGTGACTATGGAAAATTTCCCTCCTAGCAAGTAATGTCGGAATTTCTTCAATCCAAAGATCACCGCTAATCCTTCTCGTTCAGTCACGGAGTAATTCTTCTCCGCTGGAACCATCTGCCTACTAGCATAAGCTATAGGATGATCATGCCCATCTCCATCTAGCTGACTTAATGTACATCCGATTGCTACATTGGAGGCATCCGTATACAGAATAAATGCTTTACTCCACTCAGGTTTAGCAAGTATAGGAGCTGTCACCAATGCCTTTTTCAGCTCCTCAAATGCTTCCTTTGCCTTCTGATCATGCACTATCAAGTCAAAATCAACTCCCTTCTTCATGTACATAGTCAAAGCTATTGCTTTGTTTGAGAAGGAAAAGACAAACCTACGATAATATCCAACCATGCCAAGAAACTGCCTCAACTTTGTCAAGTTGATCGGAAATGGAAGATCCACAATCTTCTTCACCTTCTCAGGATCTACCGCAATCCCATTCTTGGAAATGATGTGCCCTAACAGCAGACCTTCTTCGCAGCCAAAGATGCACTTCTCTGGATTCAGAGAAGCGTTAGCTTGCTCCAACCGCTGCAGAACTTTGATCACATGATCAAAGTGGTCCTCCTTTCTTCCGTACACACAGAAATCATCAATGAAATCACGAACAAACTTTCCTATGAATGGTTCGAACACCTTGTTCATGAACCTCTGAAACGTGGCCGGAGCATTACACAGTCCGAATGGCATCACTCGAAATGCAAATGTTCCCCAAGGAGTAGTGAAAGTAGTCAACTGTTGGTACTCCTGTGCTATCTTGATTTGGTTATACCCACTATAACCATCACCAAAGCTGTACCACTCATGACCAGCAACTTCCTCCAAAATCTCATCTATAAATGGTAGAGGATAATAATCCTTCTTGGTAACTGCATTCAGCTTCTTATAGTCTATGCACACTCGCAGCTTACCATTCTTCTTCTTGACAATCACAATGGGTGAAACCCATTCTGAGTTCTCCACCTCATAGATGAAACTCGCCTCCCTCAACTTGTCTATCTCCTCCTTGACCATCATTGCTGTTGTAGGATTGACCCTTCTCTGCTTCTGTCGAACTGGTCTTGCGTTCTCCTCCAATTCGATTCGATGAGTCTCGAGAGTCACCTCCTTCAAATCCTTGTAGCTGAAAGCAAACACATGGATATATTTTCGAAATATATCTAGGAATCTACTTTTCTCCTCTTGAGTGACATTGATACCAAACTTCAGGGTAGAGAGTCTTCTCACAATCTCTGCCTCACTTAACTCTTCTTTGTCAGGATCTTTCTCCACTGCTGGTCGAGGCAACAAGTCAATAGCACTAAGCTGATGTAATGATTCATCTCGACCAAATCCTTCGTCCTCAGACGAGGATTCTTGATCGTAAGAATCTCCGGTATCTACTTCTGAGACACTCTGATCGTCCTCCGTATCAGATTCCCAGTAGTCACTAGTGGGTCTATCAGAGTCAGAAGTCACAACTCCAACACCCGAGAGAGGAACTATCACTCTATGATCTCTAGGCCCAATCCGTAAGTATCCCTTGTGCCACCTATCCGTGGTGCGCACAGCTCTCAACCAAGGCCTACCTAGGAGCAAATCATAACTAGAGTCCTTTAACACTTGAAAGGACATCAATGTTTGAACTCCCATCACAGACACGACCACCTTCTCTAACACGCCAAGAGGTCTTACCCGTTGCTTGTTAGCCATCCCCACGACAATGCTAGCCGGGCGAGTTGGTTCCATCCCCAACTTCTTCATCAATCTCTCCGATATGGCGTTGACAGCTGACCCTCCATCCACCAATACGTCAGAGACGTAGTGACCATTCAACCGGACTTCAATCTTTGAAGCCCTAGTGCATACCTCTGAAGCATGCACATCCACCACACCAACTCCCACAGACTTCGATGTCTTGCTCTTGGGTTTCTTCTTCTTGCTTCTCTTAGAACTCAGTCCTCCTCTGAGTTCCCTTCGTAAGCTGGGATTAAGTGCGATCAGTTGTCCAACAGTGATGTTGGCTTTCTGAGCACCCACATCTTCAACCACATCATATCCCGCTTGGGAAGATGAAATGGTGAAATCTGCCATCCCTAGCTTCCTTCTTGGCTCCCTTGGTGTACTCGAAACATTACTCGAACGAGTACTTCTACTTGCTGACTCTTCCATGAAAACCGGTTCATCAGAAAATCGAGTTCTTTTCCTTTCTTGAGCTAAAAGCTCCACCGGTGCATGAGAAGAGTTTGAACTCTCTCCTTTCTCGTAGATGGGATCTCGCACGACATCGATAGTAGCCACCCCCTTGTCTCGTCCTTGTGATGGATTTCCTCCACCCACATTCATTCTGACAGCTTCGGCACTTCTTGCTCCGTTGTTAGGACAATTTCGCTGAAAATGAGAACCTCCACACGTCCAACAAGTGATTCCTCCAAAGTTACCTTGGTTGCCTCCAAAGTTACCTTGATTTCCTCGGTTGGGATTGTTGTCGTAACCTCTTTGACCTCCTCCTCCACCTTTGTTCCTCCATTCTCGTAACTGTACCACGTTTATCTTGAGATCCGCAAGAGTGTCAGTGATGCTCTTCAGCTCGGCATGAAAATCAGAGGTGGCAGTAGACATCGTTGTTGGGACAAACGGTCTTGGCACCACCGTTGGAGTAGGAGCTGCCGTTGAAGCAATCACCAATTGTGATGGTGCAGGTGCGATCGTTGTGGCTACACCAGGAGTCGGAGTTGACACCAGAGCAGCATGATGAGGTTGGATGATATCTCCTTCATCCAAACTCTCTTCCATATTTGTCGCTATCTTGATGGCCTCCGCTTTGGTTGCTGGCTTCTCGTACCTCACTTGGGTTCGAATTGAAGGTCTCAACCCTCCCACCAAGTTCTTGGTCAGCACTGCTCCAATCCCCGCCATCGTTAGTTCCACATTGTCTCCACTCTTCCGTAGGACCGTCCGAAACCGTTGCTCCAACTTATCCACCCTTTCGGCATATTGCCGAACTTTCTCGTCGTCACGTTGCTTCAAATGAGTAAGCTCCACCATGAGCTTCTCATAACTCTCTTCTGGAAGAAATTCTTCGATGAGTGCATTACTCAACGTCTCCCATGTGTCCTCAACTGCACCAGGTGTCTGGCTCTTCACTCGGTCTTCATACCACGTAAGAGCAAAATCTTCTAAAAACTCTGGCAGTAACAACACCCATTCTTCCTTCCTTCTC
Source organism: Asterella californica (assembly GCA_036924285.1). Lineage (NCBI taxonomy): Eukaryota > Viridiplantae > Streptophyta > Marchantiopsida > Marchantiales > Aytoniaceae > Asterella > Asterella californica. Next base: position 23,059,188 of record JAYKYS010000006.1, on the reverse strand, counting down.
ACGTTGTTTCCGATGCAACCCCTTTTGAAGTCTCGAACAAACGGTTCTACATCTTCATTGTCCTTCCCATGAAACACGGGTAGCTTTCCCATCTTGTAACTACTCTTTCTACTCTTCTAATCGTCGTGCAATAACTACTCGCTAAAAGAGTACGAACATCACCAATTCCATTCGCGAATAATCTACCATAGGTAAAATGAAAGGAAATGGTTGTAACAACACCTCTTGTGCCATCTCTTCTCCCAAGGTAATCATGAGTCTGAGTCGCATCACCGCCTTCTCCACCATTCGAATGACGATCTCCATCACAACTCAACCGAGTCCTCTTTTGAAGTCGACAACTTCTCCGTCTCAGCTCTTTGAGTCTCGTCCAACTTCTCGACTACTGACGTAAGTAGGGCGGCCACATCGACGCACTTGTGTCCTCTTGATAGATCACCCACTCCACAACTTGGACAAGGATCTTCGCCTAGAAGATGAATTGGCGCTGGTGACGATGGACCCACTCGAAGACTTAAATCAGTAAACTCCCGCTTCCCTTTAGCTCTCTCGGTTCTGATTCTAGTTGGACAATTCACTACTTTATGTCCCAACCCTCTACAGAAATAACACCACAAGTCGGTTTCTACTCTTCTCCTCGGAGATTCTACTTGAGGTTTTGTACTAGGGTTCTCAAACTCAACGATAATCTCTTTCGAGCTCTCTCCGACGCTTACTATGACATCTAAACCTTGAGGAAGGTTTCTAAGTCTAACTTTCCAATCTTTTGAATTTCCACTCATGTTGCACCTTCTCAACCATTAAGTGGACAAAATATCATAGAGGACATAATTCTACATTACTTACATAACTCTTCCGAGCTTTATATTAGAAATCGTGCATTATACATGCTATACACGAAATAAAATCTAATCTAATATTAACTATCAAAGATATGATCCTCCTCACCCTCGTTTGTACTCATCACAACAGACATCTTGAACTCACTCTTGTAAGGATCCAACTCTATTTCACCAGGAGCATTCGTGGCCTCCATAGTGAATGATGCTTTAAACTCGACTTTCTTCAAATCTGTGCCAATTGTCGCGGAAGCTTCTTCGTATAGAGTAAAGAGGGCACCCCAAGTGCTATAGATGCGTGTTCGTAACTCATCTATACTTAACTTGGGCTTCTCCGTCTCTGTTCGAACTCCTAAACGTCTCTTCTTCCACCTCGTCATTCGAACTGGATTCCCCATGACGTATCTTCAAGACCTCCTTGTATGCCGAAACGTATCTCTCTTAGTTGGTAAGAGATCTCTCCAAGATTTTTGTGGTCTCCAGTAGCTCAACCTCCAAGCTACTAAATCATGAAGTTTCAACAGAAACTTCCCTAATCAGAAGAGATGGTGATGACTGTACAAATTTTCAGAGAACTGAAATTTGTATATTTTCACTTCCCTCATGGTTGTCAACCCCCTCCACTTTGAAAAATCCTTTCTCCCTCTTCAGACCTCATCTTCTCATGATTTCTTTTGTCCTGGATAGCTTATCAGCCACTCTAAAACACTGGAAAGTTTCTCAGGAAAATAAAATTCACAGAAAATCTGACACTGACTGTAAACTTTTTCCAGAGAACAGAATTCCTCAACTCTCACGAATAGACCCCCTCAATTTTGAAAAATCATTGCTCCCTCTCTAGACCACCTTTTCCTATGATTTCTTTTGTCTTAGATAGGTTATCAGCCAATCTAAAACACTGGATAGTTTCACAGGAAAATAAAATTCACAGAAAAGTTGACAGCGACTGTACAAATTTTCCAGAGAGCAGAATTTCTAAACTCACAAATTTCTCTCCTCTAATAACTTTTCTCTCCTCCTTCTCTACAACTCTTGTTGCACCTCCTTTCAACTCTCCTCAAACCCTTTCTAAGTGAACAAGATGTAAAGAATGACTTCGAACGCGTCATATATCACTACGGGATACACGAAAGGTTCTAACGTTGCTAACATCGCGTTAGCTCTCTCTCCTCCCAACGTTCTCTCCATGTGCTCTCTCATAATCTCCTTTTGTCGAATATAGAACTGAACTCTAAACATCGTTCAACGATCCCTTCAAGTGAGGTCCCGGCGACGGAACCAAAAATGTAAACCCTCCGCGGTCCTAACGATCAACTACCCCCCGATCTCTTAACCTCCACGATCGTCATCCACGAATCTGCAACTGTCGGGCCTGTCTCTCACTCAGGGGTCACCTCTGATGGCTTTGATGGAAGCACACCATGAATCTTGAAGGGAAAAATGCTAAGTTCACTCTCATTCATACACCCACAAACTTATCAACTAAAATCTCCATAATCTCATCCACTAAAATCCTCCATTCTAACGACGTCTCTCAAGTTCTCACATGCTAAAAATGTCCCACACTCTCTATATTACTCAAGTTGTCATTACGACAATGTGAAAACAAGGATGAGGAGCTCTTCTCTACTCCTCTATTTATACATTCTAGGTTTTTACTTTGGTACCCTCCGGTAACTCAGCCGTAACTACTTTTACCGGGTTTTACTAAGATATTACTTAAGGTAAAAGCATTGATCACATGGGCTTTTTACCTTTTCACATGGGCTTATTCCTTCAAAGTCAACAACTTCTAGAAGGATTCTGGAATATTCTCAAGGAATCTCGAATTTCCACCCCCCCTCTACACTAGGACCCACTAAAAAGGAAACATGTGGAATCTCTTCTTGTTTTTAATGCCCACAAAGTCCACAACTTTAATCCAACCACTAATATCAAGTCAAAAAGGAGATAAGGGATACTTTCCACCCCCTTTCTACCTTTTAGACAAGATGACAAGATAGTAGTGCTCACTCTTTAGCAAATATCTGAATTCTGCCAAAAGTACAGCTAAGTTTAACCATAACTAACTTTTAGCTAGTCATGACTAACTTGATATCTCCTAAAAGTACTTTGGCAGCAAATAAACATTCTCAACACTTAGTTAGAACTAAACACCTTACTAATAGATAAACTTCCTATGTGTAACATAGGTCGTTACAGTTCAGACATCACCTGTCTCTTCCGCTTGATGATGTCGATGATCAGCTCGTGAAACTCCCTCTTCGCAATACCAAGAACCTCCCGAAGAGAAAACTCGATTCGTGCGTCAAGTATTCTCTGCTCCAGGATGCTCTTGAGATCAGTTGAAGTCTCAATATCAGCTGCCAACTTGTAAGCCGGTCCCTTCCCCTTCTCTTGGGCAGTAAACCGTCTACCAGCAGTCGTTGGCTCCTGCTGAGATCTCTGCACGTCCTCCATCGGACCCGGTGCAGGTGGAGGAGCTGCAGAAGTAGACGGGATGTCTTCTGGAGGAGCTGCTCGTCTCCTCGTGACCCTCCGTCTATCTCCAGTCTCCTCTGGAACTCCAGTATCAAGTTCAGAAGCTTCTCGCCGCCTCTTCTCCTCCACAGAAGCATCCTGCCAGTGAACGTGTCTATCCACGTCCAAGAATGCTTTGATAGACGCAGCATCAACAGGATCTCCCCACCCTGTGACCCTACGGATAGTTTCTGCTCCTCTCTTCAGTACTTCAGAAGGAACTTGAACAGGTTTCTTCTCAGTAGTCCTATCTAGCAACGTAGGACTAGAAGAAACTTCAATATGACCGGCATATACATCAGGATTTACCAGTTGCAGCAGCTGTAATCTGAGGTGGACTCCTCATGCCTCCTCGTCCAAACTGCGTGCTTAGCGGCTCTCCAGTAGAAGAAAGGTGCAGCCTACCGTTCTGGTAGCGAACCAAACCATCTCGCAGAGCAGCCGTGAGCTCTTGACAGTCCCCTCGGAAATGATCTTGACTATCACACCAGATACATCTACGAACAGGAGCACCTCCTGGACGTGCAGCAGCAGGCGCCGGTGGCTGCTCTCTCTGCAGGCTAGCTAACTCCACCTTCAGTTCTCTCATCTGCCGAATCAGATCTTCGATCTGGTTCTGCTGTCCATGGTTCTCTGCAGGTCTCTGTACCAGTGCCCTTTGTGCAGGAACTGGCACAACTGGCATCAAAGGTACTGCAGCCGGGACAGCAGGTCTGGGAGCAAGAGCCGGAGGTTGCTGTACTTGAGGAGCAGTGCGAGGTTGAGTGGTCACTTCTGCAAGCGGACGTCCTCCCACAGCCACTCTTCCCCTTCTCTGCCTCATTAGTACAGCCACAACATCCTCAACTCTCCCCCAATCAGTAGTAACTCCTCCTTCAGCCGATCGGTCAGCCAACATAAAGCATAACCGATCTGCCGTAGCATAATCGGTAGCTTGCAGAAAAAGTTCAGTTCTCCTAGCATCTAGAGTTATGCGCTCTAGAGTTGAGAGTTGTCGGTATCTCCGATCAAACTCTCTCAGCATCTCATTCAGACTCATCATCCGACCAGGTTGCTGCTCAACCCAGTCCAGAAATGTTCTCTTAGTGACTCTCTCTGAATCTTCTTCGAGAAACTCCTCTCGAAGAGATCGTTCGAAACTCATCCAGACACCTAGATTTCTTCTCTATACATCCCTAACTTGGTCCCGCAACTCAGGGATTACAGCTAACTCAAAACTGGTTATCATCTCTATATCCGTAACTCTAACCAGCTCCATCTCTCCTCTGTATTCACGCAGATACCTAGAAATATCTCTACCATCAAATCTGCCGCATCTATTCACTACCGCTTGCAAAGCCTTAGTGGATCTTAACTCACCCCCTCCAACGATCGGATGTTGTTGGACCAGGGCTGCAAGCGTCTTCAGAATCTCAGTTGTGTCGAGGTCAGATGCAGATGTCGCTGCAGTCGCAGGGGCTACGGTAGGTGCTGCAGCAAACGTCGATGCAGCAGCCGTAGAAGTAGCACCAGCAGCGCTTCCGCTCTTTCGATCCATCTTCTTCTTCGTCTTGGAACTCAACTTCACGATCAATCACCCCAAGAAGCCTCTCAGTGGAAGCACCAGATTTTATGTCGAGGCGAGAGTTTCCTGGGAAGGGCGAACCTTCTAGCTGTGATACGATCGTGAAGGGGAGGACGAAAACCTCACACGGAATACGGATCACAAGAAATCACACCACCACGTTCCCGATCTGGTCAAGATAAAACACACGGCGTGCAAGTAGATCTTCAACTCCAGGTCATTCAGATTGCAAAGCTCACGTTCAGTAACTCAGAATATCAAAAAACTGCTCCTGTGAAGCACCAGCGCGTTCACCTAGAAGCTTCCCGTTTTCTTTTCAAAAAGATGCGTACAAGTTCTTGGTCTCCTCTCTACTCGATTCTGCTCTCTACTCTCAATCCCTCGATATCAAAACTCTGATCAGACAGAAAAGTATCTTCAGATGCAGTCTCTGTAAAAATCTCCTAGCTCTTCGATTCACTCTACTCGATAGCTTCCGCACGGTAAACTCTACATTGCTCGATGATCGACAAACTGCGATAATGCGATGATGCGATAATGGTCTGAGAATTCTCTCTCTCCGGAGTACATCCCTCTGGGTTTTCCTCCACCCTACGTAACCTTCAGTGTCACCTGGCAGGGGCAAAAGACGCCCTAAACAGATGGCAGCAGAAAAATAAATCACTGATAAAAAATCTACACGTAAGAAGACTATTTCACTAAGCTTCGCAGGTTCATCTGTACGGACGGCCACCGAGTCGATCGTACAGTCAGCATTTGAAACCTCCATCCGAAGTAACTCCACCACGGCTACCTCTGGCCACCGGAATCACCTCGTTCTGACACGTGGAGCCCGAGTTATCATCATTGTCGTTTCCCGGCCCCCTTAAACTTCGAAGTGCCGTAAGTATTGCCTCAGGTATCAGTTTCACTTGATTTTTCGACCTAAGTGAATAATATTTCGAACTCTACATTTTTCTACAAAAGAATTGGTACCGACTTGGAATATCTTTGATGCCATCTCGCTACCCAAGGACTTAGAGGACCGCAACCGAATTCGTACTAATTACCCCGTCAACCCGAAGGTGAGAGGTCCATTCGAAACCCGGTGGTAATCTCCCTCTAGCATCCACACTAGGTGACTGCACTAGTGCAGGGGTAGACGGAGGCGTCCCGTGAATATCCATACTAGGTGACTGCACTAGTGCAGGGGTAGACGGAGGCGTCCCGCATTCACGGTACGTTTGAGGGACATCTAGTGTCGCGCCCCTAGGCAACTTGGTGCCCCTCATATTCCCCCGAAGGGGCCAGCCTACTCCAAGCCGGTTGTGAGTCTGAAGGGATTTGATCCGGAGACCTCCTCCCTACAAGTTTCTCAACTACACCACGGAAGTTGATCTCACAACTGGTTTTGAAGGCCAGTTTCTAAGCTAATATGCTAGAAAGCTGCGGTATTTTGTCTTTCCTTTGCTAACACGAAGTGCCATAACTTTGTCTAGACATGCTCTTTTTGTACATTTCGAATTTTAAACAGATACTACATACTACAATTTACATGAAAAAAATCTAAAAAGTATTTTTCGAACTCACTCTAATTTACGGTAAATTTCCCGGTATCAGAAATCTTGTAGAAGAACTCCAAGTAACTTTTCGCCTGCAATTCTGTTTGCAACTTTTGAACATACCACGGTGATCAGCGCGACGAGACCTACGCCGTAGTGTTTTCAGATTTTTGAATGCACACTTCCTCCAGAATCGACTTCTCTGAGGTCCTAGCTTCACTCAGAGAGACTAACTTCTAACTGAGAGGTGAATTGTTCACTATGTGGAATAATTCACATCACGACAGCGTGAACCTCAGCTTCTCATTAGAAGTGGACATCTTCCTCACGTTTGCAAGATAGACTTCCTAGTTGTAAGCTTCTTTTGCACCTTCTTTTGCACCAAGTACGGAAAGTAATCGGACTTATCGAAGCTACAGGCTTCTTCCTTACGACGTTATTTAGCTCTTGGCTGAACGCGGTCTCTTGCAAGGAAGTTTACATTCATAGGGGAACATCCAACTCAGCAAGAACAGATGCACGAGCTACATCTATAGAATTCGAGTGTTATGCAATGTGTCAACAAAATAAAGCTGTAAATCAAGCACCTTCTGATCTTCTTCAACCCCTTCCTATCACTTCCAAACATTGAGAACATGTTAGTATGGACTTATTGTGTAAACTATCCATGATCAGTTCTGATTTTGACTCTATAGTTGTATTCGTCGATAAGTTTAGCAAGATGATCCATTGTTCGGAGATCGTCCACATGGAGATTCTTTGAACGACCAACCACGAAAGATGCCTCAGCTCCTCAACTTGCTCAGTTATACTTGAACACCATTTTTGCTCAGCATGGTCTATCTCGAGTGATCGTTATTGATAGAGGTCCTCAGTTTACTAGTCTATTTTAGAGAATTCTATTTGGTCTATTCAAAATCAAACTCGCCATGTTCACTAAATATCACCCACAGACCGATGGACAGACTAAAGAGTCAATCAAACAATCGAGGACATGTTACGAGTCTTTACTCTAGAGGAGCCGGAGAAGTGAGACACCTTACTTCCTTTGGTAGAAATTTGTCTACAACAACTCACTCAATGCGTTTACTCGTGAAAAAAAAGAAATCTCTTTTATCTCCTGTACGAAGAACACCCTCTCGTATGGGCAAGGTTGACACGATTAGGTCTATCATTGTCAATCAATACAAAAGTGGATGTTGTCATTGAATTTGGAGTGAAAAAAGCCAAGGTGAAATTGCAAGTTGCTCAGAATCGACAAAAGTAATATGTCGATGAACACCGTCGACATGAAGAGTTCACGATTGGTGATCAAGTATGATTATCTACAACCACATTACGTTGACCGACAATCGTTAATTCAACCTTCATATCATCGGATCTTTTTCTGTTGTTAGTCGAGTAGGAGCAGTTGCATATCAGCTCGAACTTCCATCTCACATGAGATCCGGTTTTTCATTTATGCTTATTACGGTGATATGCACCACGGCCCCAAAAATTTAGAACTTTGTAAGCATCCAGACCCGTTCCTCAAATCTTCGATGGTCAGGAAGAGTTTGAAGTAGAACACATCTTGAAGAAACGCATTCGAGGGACTCTCTATCAACATGAAGATTATTTGATGAAATGAAAAGAATATCCATTACATGAAGCGACATGGGAACCGCAACAAATCTACAAGTGCATCACTCGTCGTGAAAGCTTTAGAACAACACTTGAGCAACTTCTCTCCATCACTATACTGAAAAATACCATTAGTACTTTATTAAATATTAATACACGTATTAACCGCTATCACTGTGTAATACACCTCTATATATATATATCAAAAGAACTTACATTTTTTTAAGTTTTAGGAAAATGTAGACACCACACAATTATCACTCGAGACAATGGATCATTATGCACGGTACGATAAAACTCGTACTCTGTCCCTTACATATATAGGTTGGAAAATATGAGTATGACTGCAATAACATAATAGAGCTATTGTACATTTACTTTGCGGACAAGGTTTATTATGTTGAACTTTTCTGGTCAGAAGTATGACTGCACTGCAAAATAACGTTACTATCAAACACTTTCTAAGTAACATAGAGAGAAGTTTGATTTTTGCTATTTTTCCTCAAGGCAGAAAAGGACTATTATGCTAGGGTTTAGGATATACCAAAGCATTGGGAGAATTTCCTACGAGAGAGTTATTCAAATATGATAGGATGCATTAAGAGGTTATAAGAGAATCCCATAGAAAATTCTCGAGAATCTCACAAGAGGTCATTTGACTACAAGGTAGGAGAGAGAAGGTTTTATTCTACTATATGGTTAATATTACACAGTTCGAGGAACCAAATAGGTTACCATAAAGTTCAAAATGACACCTTTACGAGGTGTCATTTTGAGACATCATGATACCAGGTGAAGCCTAATGCAATATGGTAGCCGCAGAAGTCAATAAGAGGAGAAGTTCTCATATGAAGAGAGTAGGTACAAGTGGATATAGCTACTTAACTTGTACATTAGATCTCTGAAGATCTAATGACCTAGGTTTAAACCTAACAAAATGATGCTTACCGTCTCTATCTACTTCACTCTTTGCTTTTCAGCAACTCGTAGCACTAGAGTTGTTTTGAAGACTGTCTTCAGATTTCAGAGGAGAGGAGAGCACGAGTTGAAAATCTCACGGTTAAGTCGATGGAGAGAACGATGATTTTGCTAGAATAGAGGAGGAGAGGATGCACGCACAAGCTTGGACAACTGAGTGGTAACCTCGAGGTGGCAGAGTAGTCGATTTCTGAGTGCATGTATCAGTTCTTTCAAACGCATGAGAGAAAACAAATCGAGGAAGAAATGAGTGTAAGGATGTTGGAGTTGGTTGCAGTCGGTTGATCAGTCTTCACCTTTTCAACACAAGACAAGTACAGCCAAGTACAATGGTGATAGCAGTGACGGTGTTCTCAAATTTCAGAAGAGTGAAGCGTCAATGAAGATCTGAATGGCTCGAGAGATTTTGAGAAGGCAAGTGTAGCAGCGCTTCAATCTCTGGTTTCAGTCAATTGTGTTCGAGAGCAGATTTCCAAAGATGTTAGAGGAAGTGAAGAGAGTACAGCAGAGCAAGAAATTTCAGGTGGAAACTTCTACTCTTGAATTGAGAAAAGTGTGATCTTGGAACATTTCTTGAGTACAGCCAGCGGGTGGCAAGCTAGTTCATATTTTAGTTGCTATATTTCTCTTGGGCAAGTGTACTGTTCTTCTTGTGTGCAGGGATTTGAACTCTTCGACCGCATTCTAACCTTCTTTTCGAAACTTTTTGAATCTTCTTGAAATGTTTATGTACATTTTCTAAGACCTTCTCTATATTTTTGAACCTTCGGAATTCCTTTGAAAACTTAATATCATGTCAGACTTTTCATCACGAAGTATTAAACTTCCTCGAAGAGAGATGGGTTGCACTGGTTTGACCTCCTTCTCCAACTTGATATGGTGTCGTTCAAGTGTGACCTCTCTCAGATCCTTATTACTAAATGTAAATACATGAATGTATTTATGAAAGATCTCTTCGAGCCGACTCTTCTCCTCTTTAGTAACATTCGGTCCATAGCGTAAGATGGCAATTCTTCTCGCCACCTCCTCAAGAGTCAACTGTTCTTTGTCTTGATCTCTTTGTACTTCTGGAGAAGAGAAAATATCCACTACATTCACACCCACATTTCGTTCTTCTCTCTCCTCCTCTGACGATGTACTATCAGATTCTGAATCAGAAGAATTGGTACCCAAGTCAGAAGTCGTATCGACAACTTCTGACTCCCAATAGTCCGATGTGGTCGATCTGATTCTAACATCCCTTCTTGATCTCCGAGCAATGAGACTTTGATCCGGTGGTGATTCGATCCGATGCATAAATAACATTTATGCCAATTATCTGTTGCATGTACTGCTCGAAGCCAAGGTCGTCCGAGTAACATTTCATAACTTGACTCCTTCAAGATTTGAAATGTCATATTTATCTGCACTCCCATCATTGACACACAAACTCTCTCCAACACTCCCAATGATCTAACTCGCTGTCTGTTAGCCATACCAACCGTGATACTAGAAGTACGAGTTGGTACTAGATCCAACTTCCTCATGAGTAGTTCCGAGATTGCATTTACTGCTGATCCTTCATCGACAAGAACATTTGAGACATCTCTCTCATTGATACGAGTCTCTATTTTTGATACCTTGTTGCACACCTTTCTTTCACTAGCATCTAAAGCACTAACACCGACGGTAGAAGGATTTATCTTCTTTCTTCCAACCTCGTCGAGAGCTTAGACCGCTATGAAGTTGTTTCCTCACCGAAGGATTAAAAGCAATTAACTGTCCCACAATAATGTTTGCTTGTTGCTTGCTCTTGTCTTCCACCACGTTGTATTTTGATTGCTCCATCGAAATTGTGAAATTGACATTTTTCAATTTCTTCCGTCTCTCTTTGGTCTTTGAAGATACTTTGAGTATTTTTTACTTAGAGCCTCTTCCATCACGATAGGTTCTTTCTCATCGAAATGCGTCCTCATCCTCTTCCTCTCTTCAGCCAACACGCTGAAGCATTTTATTACTTTGGTCGGATTGAAAAATTTCTCGTACATCTCGTGGCTCCAAGATATCACTGCATGCTACACCCTTGTCCTTATTTTGTGAAGTTGAAGCTCCATTCGTCATTCTTCCATTACGACTTGGACAATTACGTTAGAAATGAGATCCTCCACACGTAAAACATCATTGTTTGTTGTTATTTGATGAACCTTGTGGTGGTCCACCTCTAGACTGATAGTTCTCGTAGCCTCGTGAGCCCCCTCCAACATTTGGATTACGATGTTGTAACAAATTCACCATATTGATCTTGAAGATATTTCAAAGTTAAAGAGGTCAGAGAACGGCAACGGTGATAACTCGGGCTCTAGGTGTCAGAACGAGGTGATTCTGGTGGTCAAAGGTAGCCCTGGTGAAGCTACTTTGGGTGGAGGTGCCAAAAGCTGACTATACGACTAACTCGGTAGTCGTCCATACATATGAATCTACAAAGATATGTTAATTAGTCTTTGTAGCATGTAAGAAGATAGTATGTGTTGAAAATTTATTAGAGATTTAAATTTCTGTTGCCACTTGTCTAAGGCATCCATTTACACATGTTAAGTGACGGTGGAGTTCACGTAGGGAGGAAGAACATCCCAGAGGGGGATGTACAAGAAAAAGGAGTTTTTGTCAATCATTATCGAGTAGAGTTATCAAAGAGCTAGGAGAGAGGTTTATAAAACTTACGACTAGGGGATTTCTGACTGATTTTTGACATCAAGGAATTGAGAATAGAAGGCAGAAACAAGTAGAAAGGAGACATGCAACTTGTACGCATGTCTTTTTGAATAGAAAGTTTTTATGAAAGTTTGTATAAATGTTATTTGTATTCAGGACGTAATAGTTATCGTTAACTAATCATGTCGGACTGATGGCTTAAATATTGTTGGAAAATTGTTGTCAAAATTCTGTGATTGCTTGTGGTATACATGTCATAAATAGTTTCAAAGAACTCCTGTCTGAATTCTATCTGAAATAATGCAAGAAATTTTGTGGTATCAGAACGTAGTTATTTGACGACAAATTTAGCAACGATCAATGAAATATGTCGGACATAATTTGTCTGGCATATTTGTCATCTTGTTGATGTTGGTGCGTTGTCATAACTTTTAGATGGCATCCCTACACAAGTCCAACACTAGTCAGATGGACCATTTCAGATGATAAATTAAGACACCATTCTCACATCATTATGACACGTAGTAAGACGTTATTCTCACGTCATTATGACACTTAGTAAGACGTCATTCTCACATCATTGAGACACAATTACTACAGTAAGTGTTGTCAGAAAATGTTGAAGTTTGTCGTAATCTTTGTCGAACGAGGTGTCCGAAATGAGCTTATCTATAGTACTGAATATGCACAGAATTCAGTATGTAAAAGTTTATGCTCCAATATAGAGTGATTTCCATCAATATTTTTTCTATTATGTTGTTTTCTCGAAACTGGACTTTTAAAAGGTCAAACTTTGTGCATTAAATCGTTGAGTGTGTGAGCCCGAGGGATTCAATTTGACTTATTTGTCCAAGCAACCTGAGAGTCAAACCATAAATCCAATACTCTGTTTTATTTTTCAGTTAAGTATAAAGAAATATATATTATTAAACTAAAAATATCACTTTTGAATTCTCAAAAATAATTTTTAAAAACTTCAAAAAAGAAAAGATCTTATTTTACAAAAATATGTTTTTCAGATTTATTTTTCGGAACAAAAATATCTTATTTTACTTGCACATATATTTACCAAAATTATCTAGTGAACCCAAAGGTGTACGAGTGATGCACGATTCTCACATTTCTTAGAAATATAGTATCTATTGATATTTTATGTGAATTCTTGTCGAAATGTGAACATAGGTATATTTTGTGACCGTGGTTATCCTTTAATCGAACATGGTGGTTCTTTCACTTGTAGTCCCCTAAATAGTTTCTTGATATTCCCCTAAATAGTTTCTTGATATTCCCCTAGAACTATTTAAGAAGTGAAATGCCATAACACTAATGTCCAGAGGCTATGTCCTTCCAAGATGGTGACTCTTCGGCTAGCGACCCTGTCACGGTGTGGCACAGATCTAGATAAAAGATTTGGGAGAAATGCCACCTCACTTACTGCAAATCTACGGAAGTTTATATTGTGGTTATGTTCACAACGAGACATAATTTTCTCGTTATCGGTTGAAGGTCCGTCCGCACTACCCTTCACAGCCCAAGCACAACGACGCAATTATCAGGGGCGTGCTCAAGCTGATGCTTCTCCCTTAGGCGGAACGCTCCCTACCGATGTATTTTAGCATCCCACAGCTTCGGCAGACCGCTTAGTCCCATTCCCATAGCTCACTGATCAAGCGCTCTTATTACGCACTCTTTCAAGGGTGGCTGCTTCTAGGCAAACCTCCTGGTATGAGCTGGATAAACGAAAGTTTGAGTCATCTTGTGTCTACGTAGGTCCAGCTTTTTCGGGCCACGTAGGCTCGGCAAATTACAACTACTCCAGACTTGCTTCTCGATTTTCTTTCACTCTAAACCCTACAGGATAAAATTTCCTGCCCCATTTTCTGCCGACGACAAAAGACGATAAAGCGTATGCGTAAATAATGTCACCTCGTCAAGTTCTCAACGAACCCTAAGAAGCATAAATAAATTTTCTTGTCCCGTCTTCAATGCGGACGCGATTGACGCTTTCACGTAATGATGTCACCTCATCATTCATTGTCTATATGTCAGGCATGCATATTCTCTACGAAGCATTATTACGAACCCCATTAACGAGTTCATCAGGGTTCGTAATATATCATCTCGTCAGTCTCTCAAAGGACACTTGTTGCCATAAATCTTCTGGTTCTCAAATTATTGAAAACTTCCAACTTTAGTTTGTTTTAATTTTGAGGTGCTGCGTGTGAAGTAACTAACCCATTCATTTGACCTCTTTAAATAACGAGCACTTTAAACTATGTAAAGCGCGATAGCTTGGTAGAAAAAGCTACGCAAACGGATCAGAAGACCCCATCACGCCGAATAAGAAAAGAAGACCCAAAGAGAGTCAACACACAAGATCCAGGAGGTGAAGTTCAAATAGGTCCAAACTAGAAGTTATCTACGTATTCGAAACAAACGGATCCGTACGCGTGCTGGCTTGCCTTGTCTGATTTCTACGCACAGTTGTTATATTGACTTGTGTATTGCTTGAATACGGAAGGAGGATAGGACGGACCATCTCAGCACAGTACTGCATTAGCATGGCGCAGTGTTTGAGACTCGTGTGTTCTCTGCTTCTTCTCTCATGTTTGCACGTGACCCGGACAGCTCCCGTCAAGGTCTCGTTTGATACTTGCAAACCCAGTGTTCTCTTCTATGGTGTCTCATGGTCCTGTTGTCAACCAAAGCCCCAGAGGCCAATCGTGGATTTCAAACTCGTACACAACTCTTCTGGACCTGTCCGGATCAGGAAGGCACTGCAATGTCTCGACCAGGACGAACTTGATGTTTACAAGCAGAAATTGACGAGAGCTTATGAGCTCATGCGCGGACTGCCGGCTGACGATCCACGCTCTCTTCAGAACCAACATATGGTCCACTGTACTTACAGTGTTGGGTGCATCGACAATTCAGACATCGGCTTAGATGTTCACTTCGGCTGGCTCTTCCTCCCGTTCCATCGTTGCTACTTGTATTTTCACGAGCAGATTATGCAGTCCCTGCTCGGAGATCCTACCTTCACGATCCATTTCTGGAACTGGGATAATGACGGCGCTCCAGGTCCAGGTCGGAGTATACGTAAGAATGCCTGCTTGAAGCCCGGGAACAAATTTCCTGAAATCTATGCCGATACGACGTCCCCTGTCTTCCACCCGAACCGCACCTGGAGAGCCTCAGTGCCATCCCTTCCCGTGGACCTGGATTTTGCCGTCACAAGTAAGTCCAATAATGGTACTGGTCAACAGCAGCCCGATGATGTTGTTCTCGCTAGGAATACTGAACTTCTGCACAATGTGATGGTGGTCAATTCCGTCAATTCTCGAATTTTCTTTGGAAGGGAGTACAGGGTTGGAGACGAGATGATATTGTCAAATCTCTGGGATGGAGGCGGATTAATGGAAATGACAGCTCACGGTGCACTACACCATTGGATCGGCGGAGACATGGCTTCTGCCCCAGAAGCTGGGAGGGATCCGATTTTCTTCGCACACCATGGAAACGTGGACAGACTGTGGGATATGTGGTATCGACTAGGCCCTGCAAGAACGTATCCCTTGGACCCGGACTTTTTGGATGCCGAGTTTCTGTTCTACGATGGAAATGCGGACCTGGTGAGAGTGAAGGTGAGAGACGTTCTGGACTCTCGAGCTCTCGGTTACGCGTACGAGCAAACGAACGACGCTTCCTGGAACTATGGTGTGGAAGCATCAGAGGCAGACGACTCCTCAAACTCCGAGCTTTTTGGGAGTCTACTCGCTTCCAAATCCAAAGCAGTTCGAAGTTGAAATCACGTCACTCTGCCCACGTCTCATTCTCAGCTTGAGTGCACATGGTACTAGTAGCTTTGCGGAGGTTGAAATGCATTTCCACTCGTCGACCTTGCTTTCGCAGAGCTTGTTGTATTCTGCATGATTGTTAAGTAAGTAGAGAAATTTTTAGTTACAGGATCTAATAGTCGTCATCACGAGCATTCAACGAAGTTCTACGAGCAAATACCTTAGTACAGTATTAAACCCCCGGTATTACTACATGTGCTCCTGGTAACCCATAAGACCTCATTTTGCGAGTTCGTGTCCAGAGGAGTAATAAATTTAACAGTGAAGCACCAATTGTTTCTGGTGATTAAAACTTTCACACGAGAATAGAGTTGAAACATAGATTTATATCAAAACTCTCCACTAACTCTACACTTTATAATTAATTTCTTGAACAAAGTATATATAGTATTGATTGGAAGTCTTCAAATTAAGTTTGTAAAGTTTATGGGAATAAGAGAATGTTTTTGTCAACCTCAAGTAGAATGCGAAGAATATTCTTTTTCATGCTTTTATACTCATACAGGATGTTTAAACTTGACTCGTTCTCCTCGATTTCTTTTTAGAACCTCTGATATATTCCCTTTGTGCTTTAATCTCCCATAATATTCTAATGCGATGCGACAGTGCAAAGTAGATTCTAAAACTTGATGGGGTGTTTCCATCCGTTGGCGATTCATTGCGTCGCGTTTTCAAGTCTAAAACCACCAGTGTGAAGAAACAACTTATTTCCAAACCAAACCAGGCTGACGATGACGCATACGGTGCCGAACCAAACATCAGCGATTAAACGAAATAACGTGGAAGTCTGCAGAGCCCCTTATATAATCAACACGTTAACTCTACTCATATTAATTGCCATGCACGTGCATGGAATAATAACATATCGTTATTGATCGCTTCATCAAAAGATCAAGATTCATGCACGAGTCACATATTACATAACCGAACTATCGTAAGTAGACTACCATCGGGGGGCAGACTTCGTAAACTATCCTAAAACCATAAACCCTATTGTTGGTGTTGTTTGTCTTCTCATTGACGTTTAAGGACAAGAAGGGTTCAGTTGGTTATATTGCAGTCAAGAAACCTTGATATTTCGATAGATAATTCAAGGAGAGAATGTACTAAGCAGAGTAATAATGAACATATCTTTGAAATCCTATACGATGGAACGAACTCTCGAGTGCACTCAAAGCTAGGTGTGCTCTTCTTGCTGATGATATCACGATACAAGAGTTAGCTGAGGCAAACCAAGTCTTTGATCATTCTGTTATTATGCTTGATATTAGTTCGAGGTACTTTTCTGCTTCCTTCCATGATCATGCCTAGCATAACTGTCTAGGCTAGTAACATCATTACCTAAATCTGCTAACAACGATTCTCATAATGTGTAAGGGTGTGTGAGTGACATTCTCATAGACGATTATTCACTTTGCTTTGAGGAGATAGAATCTCTCCAAGAGCTAAGTTTGTAGGTGCATGTGAGTCGGATGTTTCGGAGTGTCGTCGACCCATAGTAGCATATGGTTGGGTAACTTGTTCTCGCACAAGACTCCGGATATGGGTGAGATGGATGATTTTGTGAGGAGTGATCATGTTGTCCCAGATGAGACATGAGTTCCAAGCCAAGACTGGGGTCAGTATACCGCAGAAGAGTGGATGAGGGATTATGGACTTGATCTTCATAGTAAGGATCACTAGGATCAAGGTGAGAGGAAGAACTATTACCACCATGATGATGATGGAGATTAGGGAGACTAAGAGACAACTGGAGAATTGAGTGGCACTATAGCTGATGACTATCTAGTGGTTGATTGCACAGGTGTAGTTGGAAAGGATTGAATGACAGGAGTTGGTATATGTGGTGATACATGGACTCTTGGAGTGTGGTTATTATCAAACAATGGATTAGATTGGATGTCTTCAGCCGTTGGTATGTTTCTTTCTAGAAGTGGAATATTATTAAGGAGAGACTCCTCCTGAAATACCGCATCACATGACACAAATAAGTATCCATCATTTAGACGTTGCAACTTATATCTCTTACTTTGTGAGTTGTATCTAAGTAGAATACATTCATAGGTGCGATCATCAAGTTTACTCCTAAGTTGAACTAGAACTTTAGCATACGCGTTACAATCGAATACTCTCAGAAGAGAAATATCAGGTTTGTAATTATGCCAAAGCTCATATGGGGTCTTATTGGAAGATATTGTTTTTGTGGGACTGCGATTTTATAAATATGTGATACAAGTTATAGCCTCACCCCAATAGGGTTTAGCTAGCTTGGCTTCATGAAGCATACAACGAGTAGCATCAAACAAGTTGTGATTTTTACGTTCAGCAACCTCATTTATTGTGGGGTGTAACTCGTGGCTAGTTGTTGTTGAATACCATGCATAGTGAACATGCATTACATTCGCATGATAAGTATTCTCCTCCTTGGGTCAGATCTGAGAGTGAAAATATTTTGTTGGGTTTATGTTTCACCCCAAGTATGGAATTCTTTAAACGCAGCAAAACTTTCACTTTTCTCTCGTAATAGACTTAAGACACAATATCTTAGTAATCATCAATGAAAGAGATGTAATATTCAGAGTCACTAAAGATAGGAGTGACAATCCGGCCATTGAGGTTGGAGTGAATGAGTGCAAACGGACGCACAGTACGTGTAGTAGTTTGCTTGGGAAATTTAAGTAGTGTGTTTGCCGTGTAAGCAAGTGGAGCACGTGTGTGGTAGGTGAAGTCGGTTGAGCGGATTCAGCAGATCATGGCTCGATCAAGAGAGAGAATTCAGCGAAGTGCATCAACATCTCAATCATATCCGCTTTAGAAAAAGTCTTCAATGAATTCAAAAATGTTTACGTGTGAACATTTTTTAATATCTGTGATCACAAGCGTGAACCTCAGCTTCTCATTTGAAGTGGACATCTTCCTCACGTTTGCAAGATAGACTTCCTAGTTGTAAGCTTCTTTTGCACCTTCTTTTGCACCAACTACGGAAAGTAATCGGACTTATCGAAGCTACAGGCTTCTTCCTTACGACGTTATTCAGCTCTTGGCTGAACGCGGTCTCTTGCAAGGAAGTTTACATTCAGAGGGGAACATCCAACTCAGCAAGAACAGATGCACGAGCTACATCTATAGAATTCGAGTGTTATGCAATGTGTCAAAAAAATAAGGCTGTAAATCAAGCACCTTCTGATCTTCTTCAACCCCTTCCTATCACTTCCAAACATTGAGAACATGTTAGTATGGACTTATTGTGTAAACTATCCATGATCAGTTCTGATTTTGACTCTATAGTCGTATTCGTCGATAAGTTTAGCAAGATGATTCATTGTTCGGAGATCGTCCACATGGAGATTCTTTGAACGACCAACCACGAAAGACGCCTCAGATCCTCAACTTGCTCAGTTATACTTGAACACCATTTTTGCTCAGCATGGTCTATCTCGAGTGATCGTTATTGATAGAGGTCCTCAGTTTACTAGTCTATTTTAGAGAATTCTATTTGGTCTATTCAAAATCAAACTCGCCATGTTCACTAAATATCACCCACAGACCGATGGACAGACTAAAGAGTCAATCAAACAATCGAGGACATGTTACGAGTCTTTACTCTAGAGGAGCCGGAGAAGTGAGACACCTTACTTCCTTTGGTAGAAATTTGTCTACAACAACTCACTCAATGCGTTTACTCGTGAAAAAAAAGAAATCTCTTTTATCTCCTGTACGAAGAACACCCTCTCGTACGGGCAAGGTTGACACGACTAGGTCTATCATTGTCAATCAATACAAAAGTGGATGTTGTCATTGAATTTGGAGTGGAAAAAGCCAAGGTGAAATTGTAAGTTGCTCAGAATCGACAAAAGTAATATGTCAATGAACACCGTCAACATAAAGAGTTCACGATTGGTGATCAAGTATGATTATCTACAACCACATTACGTTGACCGGCAATCGTTAATTCAACCTTCATATCATCGGATCTTTTTCTGTTGTTAGTCGAGTAGGAGCAGTTGCATATCAGCTCGAACTTCCATCTCACATGAGATACAGTTTTTCATTTATGCTTATTACAGTGATATGCACCACGGTGTCGTAGCGAGAGCCTTTCCTTTGAGCAAGGGCGTACCTTCTGGCTGTGGTTAGCGATCGATGCACAGCAGAGCGACTAGTATCTCGTAGATTTCTCTCTGACTTCCTTGATAACTAAGCACTTTCTTTCTCTCAGTATAGGGTCAAGATAACTACACGAAAACGTTGGATGATCATGGGCACGACAAACGAGATATGCGATGACATGATCTCTCGGTAGTATTCCTCTCCGAAATTTCTCACTACTAGGGCTTCGTACATGGCTTTGGGTCGACAGATGTATCTTATCTCGCACTCGGTGTTAAAGTTTACAGGAGGGAGCTGATTTAGATCCATCCTTCGTTAGATGAGGATAAAGACGGTGAGATCCCATTCTTGGCCGTAAGTGACAACAGATAAGATCACAGGGACAGGCGAGAGCATGACTTGCGTGGTAAAGTTATGCCCGAAGGATCCTATCAGAAACTGTTGAAAATGAACTCGTTTCATGTACATCAGTTTAATCTGGAAAGGGTTTCAAAAAGGAAATCTGGGCGGTAAGTAGAGTCCTTCGTCCATCTCTCACAACATGTGCACTACAACTACAAAGGTATCTCGATCCATAAAACTCCGATACAATCTCATAGGATCACCACGATCTCTCCACGAACAATCTCTTGAATTTCTCAAGGTCGAATGTCCCCCACACAGGTCACTCCCCTTTGCTTAAAAGTTTTGAACACAAAACAAGGATAGGTGCAAGCTCCCTAACCGAGCAACCCAAGCCACACGAGCTGATGAGGTGGCACACATGCACATCGCATGTTTGATGCCGTCATACTCATCCACGTGTAGGTCGACTGGGTGAAAGGTTCAAATGCATGCACCGAAACGTGTCCCAATACAAGAGACTAGGCTAGACAGGTAGTCGACTTTACAGATCAAGGATCGCACTTTGCCACGTTGAGTGCGAACCTGACAACCACATGACGTGGTTACAACGTAGGTCGCTGAAGTCTTATCTACGCCTAGAATACTCCCAAAGCAATACAAACGTCACACTGGATACTTTTCTGTCAGCTGCCGCTAACAAGACTCGGGACCTCGACTAGATACCGTTGCCGATACAACTCGACAGAAAAACAGCGAACTTTCACACATGATAGGCACAGATCTAAAGCTCATTCTCCTCTCAAACTTGCCACGTAGGTAGGATACAAGAATCTCTACTTAGAGGTCAAATTTCAGGAAGATCTGACGGCTAGATCTCCTCCCACAATTAACACAAATTTACAGAAACTAACACGCACTTCCAATCTCAGATTCAGGACAGAAGTTTCTTCGCCTAAATGAATCGTCCACTTCCACTCAAACTTCCTGTGCTATCAATTCAGAAGGTAAACTCACTACTCAGGAAATTTGAGCCGATTTGACCGTGCGGATCATCCTCCAAAAATCAGCAAACTTGCTGCTCCAGATTGAAAGCTTTCTGCACCCCGTCGCCTTCAAATCGCCATTGCGCTCAATCCGCATAACATCCGGTGGTGAAATTTGGGGTCAGAGCTCCAGCAACTGACAGACTACAAGCTCATGAAATCTGGTCTCAATCTGACGGCTCAATCACTCAAATTTCTTAATCTTACAATCGGAAGAAAAAGCTATGTACTCTCATCACTCTATGAACTTCAAATCGTCATAACGTATGCCCTAGACCTCCAAATCGAGTGAAATTTGTGGTCAGATTGCTCCTCCCGTTGAGAGCTCTCCGCCTATGCCCTCTGATCTCCAAATTGCCCTCTGATCTCGTCAAAGTGCCCCGAACCTCCCAGAGCGCACACTTTGGTAGATGACAAGTTATCTTCACTTTTGGGTGGACCAATGGGAAGTTAAAGGACTCAACCTTGTCCTTTTCTGCCCCATGGAGACCCCCAGCAGATAATAGAGCATTCTAAGCTCATAAGAGCAATGTTTTAGAACCCATTACACCACAACTTCTACAATTGTGTGCAAAGCGCACTTATACGCGTAATTTACATACTAACTGGCCCCACAACAGGACATTCACCCCCTCCAAACCTGCACATCCTCCGGTATGTGCCAACTTGTTATCCATAGTCATCATCGTATCCTTCATCGTGCTCTAAATTGTCAGGTTCATCATCATCTTCTCTCGCATAAGGTCTGGAAAGATGAGAATCAGACTCGAGAAGTTCATCGAAATCAAGAAATCCTTCACGTCTTCGGAAAACCTTGACCCTTTTACCAGCAATGGGTAACTTCAAGAGTGTACCATCCAATTCTCGCAAACCATATGTGGCGTTGTCGTGAACGACAACAACAACATAAGGACCAAACCAACGTCGTGCAAACTTCCTGATAGTGCTGTGTTGGTTATCCAAACTGTTGTCGTATACTATGACCCAATCACCTTCTCGGATCGGCTTCTTTCGCAGTCGATGTGTCTTGTCGAACCGCTCCTTGTTCTTCAACCTCGCCTCCTTGAGTTTGACCAATGCTTCTTCAAGGTCCTCCTCACGTCGCTCAAGCTGCTGAATTCGTAGTGCCAATAGTCCTTTCCTATCAGAACCATCCTCCCAATGTAGACATACCCAAGTAGGAACGTCTCCTTCCGCTGGCATGATAGGTTTTTGACCGGTCATCAATTCTGTAGGCATGTAACCAGTGACAGTACTATGAGTAGTTCTATCAGCCCACAACGCAAAAGGAAGAAGTCTAGGCCAGTCCCCATGACGGCCCTTGCACGCTTTCACCAATGCTTGGATGATTGGTGGGTGCCCTCGTTCACTTTTCCTATTCGTTTCTGGGTTCATCGAAGTGGTCAACTTCAATCGTATTCCATATCTGTTGAAGAACTCACGTGCTGTTGAATCGACACGTGCTGTTGAGGAGAGTTGAATGCTTCATCTGCATTCAACTCTCCTCTATCTGCACGGATTCTCCCCACGCTTCCATATCTAGAAACGATATATTCTAATATGAATCGAAAGACAGGCTCAGTAGCTTTGGTGCGTAGAGCCCTCCCTTCTACAAAGTTAGATAACTCTTCTCGAGCCAAAACTAAATGACGCATGTCCCAAATTCCTGGTGGCATGGCAACCAAATCCAAAACCCATTGGAAATGAATGGACAAGGGATATGTGGGTCTCAATCCATCCCTATACTGAATCTTGGATTGGAATTGACATTCAATGCATGACCCAACAAACCTTTCTACATCTCGATACAATCCTTTCCACCAATACCTCTCCTTGATCTTGGTAAAGGTCACCCATGTACCTCGATGTCTTGCCCATAAGGTATCATGAAATTGTTCGAGTACTTGTTTCTTGGTCTCTGCATCATCCACTACTCTCAAGGGTACTACATCTCTCCTCTTTGGCCTCTTTCACAGATATCCATCTCGTAATAGATAGCCATAGGCCTGATGTCGTATCTCCTTGAAGACTTTCTCCGTCCATTCTTCATACTTCTGAAGAGTGCTTAGATAGCGTCCGATTTCTTTGAGCCTTCCACAATAGAGTTCTTCCTTGAAAGGAAAAACACCATCCAAGCGACTCCGATCCTCGCTTGATAGTTGTAGAACTTGCCCCTCCTCTGCATCATCTTCATCCATATCTTCCGCCTCCATATCTTCTTCCTGAGAGTACCTAGCTCTAGACAACATGTCTGCCATCGAGTTCATCTTCCCTGCTATGTGTCTCAACTCTGGGTTCAACGACCTAATGTAAGCTATCCAACGTAACATAGCAATATCAGGCGTTGTGCAGTTTGCTATCATTCCCAACAAAGGTAAGCAATCAATTTCAAGTAGTACATGTGCTCCAATGAGATACTCCTTCTCAGCTTTCATTGCAGTTACAACGTCTCAGAGCTCTCGTTTGACTTGAGGGTATCTCCTTTGTCGATCTGTAAGTATGCGAGCACCAAATCTTGTTGCAAACCTCTTTTCCTCACCATCATCCTGCCTTATTGCCCAACCTATAGCGATAGGACTAGTATCAACAGTAACGACTATGGGTCTACCACAATCATAGCTCAACTGTCGTAGAACTGGTGGTGATTTCAATGCTTCTTTTAGTCGCACCATAGCGACCCTCTGCTCCTCACCCCAAGTGAACCTTCTTCGCTTCCTCAGCAACTCATACAACGGTTCAGACATGTGACCAAAATGAGGAATCCACACTCGATAGAACAAACAAGCTCCCAAGAATCTCCTAACCTCTATGGTGTTGGCACAATCTTTCATCCTCCCAATGGCATCAACCTTTGATGGGTTCGGACGTCGACCAAATGCCCCACAAAGATGACCAACCACAACAATCTCTAGAACTCCAAAGCTCGATTTCTCCGCTGAAAGAGTGAGATTTATCTCCTCAAGCCTTGTTAAGATCATCTCCACATCGTGAATATGATCAACCACAAATCTTCGACATCCATTCCCAGTAAGCTTTTCATCCTTGTCTTCGACTGCACATCCTTTCATAGGAATATCATCTATGAAAGGTATGGTCTTCTCCGGAATGAATTCTCGCAAAATCTTATTCATTGCATTCTGCACATGAGCAACGGAGTTTGTCGCTCCTTGTGATAATGTGCACATCCTTACAAGCCCAAGTGGAGTACGCATAGTTGTGAGATCTCTTCTCTCTACCGCCAACTAGAACTGATCATACCCAGAGTATAAATCTCCAATAGAGTAGATAGCACGTCCAGCAAAAGCTTATGCAACCTCATCTACTATGGGTCCTGATCCCATGTTCCGGATAGTCACCTTGTTAGCGTGTTGCATGTCTTGGATGAACCTAAGAGCCCCTGACTTCTTGGGTACGGTAAACCACCGACTCGAGTAAGGTCCCATAGATGGCTCTAAAATACCCATGCGTATCTTCTCCTTCAACAACTCAATAAGCCTTGGCAACATAGCTCGTGGTATTGGTATAGGCTTCAAGTCCCAAGGCACATGTGGTACTGTGAAGATCACCATGGGTGCTACAACACTCGTATCTACACATCCAATCTCTTCTGCATTGAAAGCAAAAGCCTTTCCATGCCTTCTCAACATCTCATGAAAATGCTTTCTCTCTTCCTCAGTAAGAAACTCACCCCCTCCAATCTGCAGTCGGTTGAGTGTCTCTTCTGTGAACCTGTGCCCTACTCTCTGTGAATCCCGCAGAACTGGTTCAGTCGATGCTCGTTCCACTTGCTTGTTAGAGTCTTCAGGTAGTTGAGTAGCCACCGGCTTCACTTTACGCGCCACAGTCTTGTATTTTGTATGAACCTGCGCTTCTTGATGTTTCATGACTGTACTCCTTTCTAACTCCAACTCATGCTCTCCTTTCATCTGAAGCTGAACCTTGTAGCCATCCTCGACGAATCTTGTAATCTCCTCATATAACTCGCGTGAACGGATCGCGACTAATCCATTAACCAAAGAATCGGTGCTTATAAACGACAAAACCTCCTCAAGAGTATTTTCAAAGCCCTCTTCTTCGTACACCCCGTTAATGAACTCTTGATCTAACAAAACTCCTTGAGTTTTGAAGAGATCTTCCTGCTTCTTCACACATCGTCTTTGTACACTATCCATCTCTTCTACCACTCGAAATCTATTTACACATGTTTTAGAAAACTGAGCAAATCTACATTTAAACATCTCTCCTTCATCTTCTGACGCTAGCGGAAGGCTCTTTCTCCTATCAACACTCCCATACTCCCGCTCTACAGGAGTGCTAACTAAAAATCCGAAAACTCTTTGTCAGTCCTTAAGGGACTGTCCCTCAGCTTCTCTCTGTTCCTTTCATGACCCGTACGTACAATAAGAAACTGTACCGCCCTTGTACCATCTTGACTTCTGATACGAGCATAATGAGACCCATCGTCCATTACTTTCGTCTCCATCCTAGACGCAGTAATGTACGGTTGACCAAGGATCACAGGATAGGCAGCTACACTCTGAACAAAAAAGTTTTGTTCTATCTCTACATCTCCTATTCGAGTCTTGACAGCTGGACAAGCACCAAAAAGTTCACCTCTTTGGTTGTTAGCAGCACGAAGAACCCATCCATGTCCTGTGTCGATTGGCCACTTCTCTTTCTCGTAAACGTTTTTGGACATCATATTAATCTCCGAACCGTGATCCACCAATGCCACTATAGCCTCCGACAAGTTACCTAGTCGGACCCTTGTCTCTGTAGTTGCACGAGCCCAATATGCTCGAGAATAGTGACTCTCATGCTGCTTCTCGTCGCCATGTTCTGCAGCGCAGTCTGAAACTCTTGCCTCTCTTCCTTTCGACGCCTGTAGTACATGCTTTTGGGCAAATACGCGACCTAACTCTTCATCTTCTTCCCCAGTGATGTCAGTATCCAATGCTTTCACTATCACTATATCCGCAGTCATCTGCCTCTTTCTCTTGATCACATCTATGATCAACTCATGAAAATCACGTTTAGCTATTCCCAAGGCCTCTCGCAAGGAAAATTCTATCTTTGCATCCAAAATTCTCTCTTCAAGAATCTCCTTCAAGTTGGTGCTGGTCTCGATATCTGACTGTAGTCTGTAGGTCGGTGCTTTACCTTTGCCCTTTGAAGACGCTCCTTTGCCTTTCTCTCTCATCTCCGTGTCATGAATAGGAACATCAACCATAGGTTCAGATGTAGATGCCCCTTGAGACGTCGAAGGAATATCGGAAGGTGATGCCTCTTGTTGCCCTCTCCTCTTAGTGGCTCTGGTTTTCCTTGTAGCCTCCTCCGGATCAACAACATCATCATCACGTCTCCTTTTCTCTTCCACAATCGCATCCTGTCAGCTTACATGCTTCTCTTGTACCAGGTAAGCTTTGACACACCCTGCCTCTACAGGATCATCCCATCCAGTAATGCGACGAATTGCCTCCGCACCTCGTAACATTACTTCTCGTGGAACTTCAACTACATCGCTCTTAACAGCTGCTACAACTGGTACATCTACTTCAATCGCAAATGTTTCTGGCTCTATCGTGCGTATCGCCGTAGCTATACCAACCTGACCTCTCACCAAACTCTTCATTCCTCCCTTACCAAGTTGGTACCCAACGGCGCACCAGTTTGGGCGAGATGAATCTTTCCATCTCTAAAATTCACAACTCTGGTTTTGAGAGCCTCGGAAAACTCCTCACAATCTCGACGTTGGTGTTCAGTACTGTCACACCAGATACATCTTCTAACAAAATTTTTGGTAGTTGAAGATGCATTGGTATCACCAAGACTCCGACTATGCTTTAGCTCTGTCATCTCTATCCTTAACTCTCTCAGACCCTTAACCAACTCATCGATTGCAGAATCTTCAATCTTGCTATTGGCAGGCTTAGGCAATGGAGCTAAAGAGACATCAGACCTCAAGGTTGCAGCTCTACCTCTTCCACGTTTCTGCTTCGTGAGAATAGTAACAGCTTCCTCTACCTTTCTCCAGTCTGTGCTCACTCCTCCTTCTCCTCCCTTGTCTACTAGCATCAAGAAAAGCTTGTCCTCTAGATTTTCATCAGCAGCTTCTAGAAAAAATTCTGTCTTCCTTAAGTCAAGCGCCGTCCTCTCAGATGGAGACAATTGACAGAACCGTTTCTCAAACTCACGTAGCAACTCATTTGGTGTCATCTCATTCCCCGGACGCTGCTCTATCCACTCCAAGAACGTTCTCTTGGTTACTCTATCCGCATCATCATCAAGAAATTCACTCTTCAACCTCTGCTCATACTCCTCCCAAGAACTCGTACGTGCATCCTTCAGCTTTGTCACTTGACTACGGATCTCATGTATCACAGCCAACTCAAAACTAGAAATCATCTCTGTCTCAGGCACACGATTTACCTCCATCTCACAAATATACTCCCGAACATACTTCGTGATGTTCCTTCCATCGAACCTCCCCAACTTCTTCACCACCGCTTGTAGAGCTCTTGTAGACTTCAGCTCCCCAACATCGCCTCCTTGTTGTTGTCTCAACAACATCGTCAATGCTCGAAGCAGATCGTCCGCTCCTCCTCCACTCGTCCCCATTGCTTCGGGAAGATTCATACTTGACGCTCCTCGACAACAACTCACTCAACCACCTCAAAGCGTGCTCTCAGTAGAAGCACCAAATATGTCGTAGCGAGAGCCTTTCCTTTGAGCAAGGGCGTACCTTCTGGCTGTGGTTAGCGATCGATGCACAGTAGAGCGACTAGTATCTCGTAGATTTCTCTCCGACTTCCTTGATAACTAAGCATTTTCTTTCTCTCAGTATAGGGTCAAGATAACTACACGAAAACGTTGGATGATCATGGGCACGACAAACGAGATATGCGATGACATGATCTCTCGGTAGTATTCCTCTCCGAAATTTCTCACTACTAGGGCTTCGTACATGGCTTTGGGTCGACAGATGTATCTTATCTCGCACTCGGTGTTAAAGTTTATAGGAGGGAGCTGATTTAGATCCATCCTTCGTTAGATGAGGATAAAGACGGTGAGATCCCATTCTTGGCCATAAGTGACAACAGGTAAGATCACAGGGACAGACGAGAGCATGACTTGCGTGGTAAAGTTATGCCCGAAGGATCCTATCAGAAACTGTTGAAAATGAACTCGTTCCATGTACATCAGTTTAATCTGGAAAGGGTTTCGAAAAGGAAATCTGGGCGGTAAGTAGAGTCCTTCGTCCATCTCTCACAACATGTGCACTACAACTACAAAGGTATCTCGATCCATAAAACTCCGATACAATCTCATAGGATCACCATGATCTCTCCACGAACAATCTCTTGAATTTCTCAAGGTCGAATGTCCCCCACACAGGTCACTCCCCTTTGCTTAAAAGTTTTGAACACAAAACAAGGATAGGTGCAAGCTCCCTAATCGAGCAACCCAAGCCACACGAGCTGATGAGGTGGCACACATGCACATCGCATGTTTGATGCCGTCATACTCATCCACGTGTAGATCGACTGGGTGAAAGGTTCAAATGCATGCACCGAAACGTGTCCCAATACAAGAGACTAAGCTAGACAGGTAGTCGACTTTACAGATCAAGGATCGCACTTTGCCACGTTGAGTGCGAACCTGACAACCACATGACGTGGTTACAACGTAGGTCGCTGAAGTCTTATCTACGCCTAGAATACTCCCCAAAGCAATACAAACGTCACACTGGATACTTTTCTGTCAGCTGCCGCTAACAAGACTCGGGACCTCGACTAGATACCGTTGCCGATACAACTCGACAGAAAAACAGCGAACTTTCACACATGATAGACACAGATCTACAGCTCAGTCTCCTCTCAAACTTGCTACGTAGGTAGGATACAAGAATCTCTACTTAGAGGTCAAATTTCAGGAAGATCTGACGGCTAGATCTCCTCCCACAATTAACACAAATTTACAGAAACAAACACGCACTTCCAATCTCAGATTCAGGACAGAAGCTTCTTCGCCTAAATGAATCGTCCACTTCCACTCAAACTTCCTGTGCTATCAATTCAGAAGGTAAACTCACTACTCAGGAAATTTGAGCCGATTTGACCGTGCGGATCATCCTCCAAAAATCAGCAAACTTGCTGCTCCAGATTGAAAGCTTTCTGCACCCCATCGCCTTCAAATCGCCATTACGCTCAATCCGCATAACATCCGGTGGTGAAATTTGGGGTCAAAGCTCCAGCAACTGACAGACTACAAGCTCATGAAATCTGGTCTCAATCTGACGGCTCAATCACTCAAACTTCTTAATCTTACAATCGGAAGAAAAAGCTATGTACTCTCATCACTCTATGAACTTCAAATCGTCATAACGTATGCCCTAGACCTCCAAATCGAGTGAAATTTGTGGTCAGATTGCTCCTCCCGTTGAGAGCTCTCCGCCTATGCCCTCTGATCTCCAAATTGCCCTCTGATCTCGTCAAAGTACCCCGAACCTCCCAGAGCGCACACTTTGGTAGATGACAAGTTATCTTCACTTTTGGGTGGACCAATGGGAAGTTAAAGGACTCAACCTTGTCCTTTTCTGCCCCATGGAGACCCCCAGCAGATAATAGAGCATTCTAAGCTCATAAGAGCAATGTTTTAGAACCCATTACACCACAACTTCTACAATTGTGTGCAAAACACACTTATACGCGTAATTTACATACTAACTGGCCCCACAACAGGACAACGGCCCCAAAAATTTAGAACTTTGTAAGCATCCAGACCCGTTCCTCAAATCTTCGATGGTCAGGAAGAGTTTGAAGTAGAACGCATCTTGAAGAAACGCATTCGAGTGACTCTCTATCAACATGAAGATTATTTGATGAAATGAAAAGAATATCCATTACATGAAGCGACATGGGAACCGCAACAAATCTACAAGTGCATCACTCGTCGTGAAAGCTTTAGAACAACACTTGAGCAACGGAGACATACTTCTTAAAGAGGAAAAGGTGTGTAATAAGTAGAGTTTTACTTATCGATTAGAGATGAAAATTGCTTTGGTGAAAGTCTTTGATATAACAATCAGTTACGTCTGAGTCGACATGAGAATAGATGCAGCAAAATAGTACTTCTACTAATAGACGAGAGCATCGAAACATCACTAGAACATCATCAAAACGTTCCAAAAGGAATTTGAGGATCGAAGATCCAAAAAACAAGCCGTTAGAGACAAGGCCTAAGGTGTGTCTTAAATGTCCTAGTTCGTACTCTAGGAGAGCTTTCCAATGAGTCCTTGTTTCTCTCATTCTAAGACCTCTAGATGTTGTTTTGGATTTCATATCTAAGGCTGCATGAAACCACGTCAGCGATCCGTGTGCTCACTTTGGATGATCAGCATTGGATTGAACCTTATCATGTACTCTTTCTCTCACTATATAAAGTGTAGGAATGCACCTCCAAGGGCATTCGAGCTTGAGTTCACTCTAGATCCCCCTCTTACACCTCATCTTTCTTTTTCTTTGTATTTTGTTAGACTATATCTTTATTAAAGGTGTGTTCTTCCTCGGTATGTCTTCATGAGAGTTCTCTTCTTGAGTGAGAGAGTAATATGAGTGTATTGAGAGTTGGATTTAGCTATGCCCTCTTAGTTCCATGATGCGCCTCATCAACGACCAATAGAGGTTAACCCTAGGTGAGAGACAAGATTGATAACAAGCTTGAGGGCACATGTACTACTCTTCTCCGCTGTCCGGTAAGCTAAAAAGACACTTCGGAGTTTTTCATCCCAATCGTAAATATGCACGGTCGTCACCTTAGTAAGGATCTTGCATAAGATCACGTTGTCCTTCTCTCTTAAATCGTTTGTCTTTGAATTGTAGGCGTGGTTTTGTGATGCTTGATCAGAAAGTATTTTGTCAAGGCTTCCATCATACTATACAAAAATACGTACCACGATCACTTACTATCTGCAAGGGACATCCATATCTTGTTATAATTTTCTCAAAGAAAAACCTCGTTGACGCTTTGCATCATCTCTCTGAATGACCTCCGCCTCTATCATACGCAGAAAGTAATCTGTAGCTACTATTATGTATATATTTCTTCGTCTCTTAGTTTGGGATGCAATCGGTCCAACAAAATCAATTTTCCAGCGCTCAAAAGATGCTAGCGGTAAGATAGGGACCAAAGGTCATCGAGTAGTAGCCGTGGATTTTTCTATCTGCTGATAGGAGTCACACCGTTTTACAAGCTCAGCTACATCCTGAAACACTGTTGGCCATCAATAACATGCTCCTAACACTTTCTTTACCGTCGTCTGAATGACAAAGTGTCCATCTATCTCTCTTGAGAGCATTGTCTGAATCACTCTTGCTGCTTCTGGTTCCTCCAAATATCTCTTTACTGCTCTGTCCAAACTAACCTTCAATAACACTCCTTGCCGTATCTCTTAAGGACCCACCTTATGAAAGAAGACTGCTTTCTCCTCCTCGTTCAATAGTCACTAGAGGATTTTCTAACTTAAAGGATTTTTCGTCAAAATCCTCTAAGTTTTCATAGTATCAAGTATTGTGCTCGAGAAGCTACTTCTTAAGTAAAAAAGAACTGCTCCATGAAACTCAAGAGTTTCTTCCACCAAAACTTCCTCTTCTTGCTAGCTCCAAGAAACTGAGATTATCACAATTTCTTCAATCTCATAACACTCCATATAGTAGCATTTTCAATCTTGAGTTCTTCGTCCAACAAACGGTTGGTCTCGTAATATGAGTCTTCTTCGTCAGTAGAATCCCACCAATCTGATTTCTTCCACTCTACCTCCTGTTCAGACTCAGTTGCGATCTTGTAACAACCTAGAGAAATAAAATGTATCAAAAATAGTAAATTAAAGATCGTTCTCACGAAGATACAGTTAACAATTACACAAATCACAATACAACAACGTCACAATGATAATTCTGATAGTTTTCTGTTATTCTCACAGAATGGAATAATATCCGAATGAGAGTTTAAGTTTGATAAGAAATCAAACCCAAGCACAACCTGATAAATCGTATACAAACAAATGAAATAGTTCTTAATCAAGGACCCTTCCATGAGAAGCCTTCTCGAGTTCTTCATCCTTAGTTGCCAACAGCTCTTGCAAGGTGTCCCTTTCTGACTTCATATCATGAAAACGTGAAGTCATCAGATTTAACTTGGCATGCAAATCTTGAATTTCTTGTGAAGTCTTCGCTTGTTCTTCGGACTTCGCTTGTTGTAAATCATCGCACTCTACTGTCATCTTCTTTAACTCTTCCGAAGAGGCTTCTAACTTCACCATCAGTTGATCTTTCTTCGCGAG
Source organism: Asterella californica (assembly GCA_036924285.1). NCBI lineage: Eukaryota > Viridiplantae > Streptophyta > Marchantiopsida > Marchantiales > Aytoniaceae > Asterella > Asterella californica. The sequence goes on along the minus strand of JAYKYS010000006.1, from coordinate 23,026,736 downwards.
CCATCCCTGTCGTCCGAAGTGCACTGCGTTGAGAATATCGGTCAACATCAAGGATACCTTTATCTCATGAGTGTGAAGTTCTTCGCCACTAGCTTCTGTCGCGCTAACCCTATGAAGTCAGACTTCGTCGAAGATGCTCTCCGTCTATCTTTTGTCAATAGTTTCAGAGCGCTATAGTAAATCTGCGAGTGGGAATAGTAAAAGTGAATTGCTTTTGACTCTTCTTATACCTATTTCCTCTCGCCTCCCCACATGCGAATTCACTCTTGTCCATCGACCGCGAAGTGCGTTAACTTTCATCATACTTTGGTTCTCCTTCTCAAGGTCATAACTTCGTCGTCCGACGTCCGTTCTCAACAAATGAGATATCTTTGGAAAGCTCTTCTTATGTTATCATCCCAAAAATATACACTTCATAGTTCTTGTATTTCCACTCAGCATCATTCTTCGACTAAGAAACTCTATGCTACAACTAAAACAATTCTATCTTGTCATTTATGCTAACTAATCTACTATTTTATTAACAAAAACAAAAAATTTACTAACAAAATGAAAATCTAAGGCTTCACAGATCTCTTTTACAAAATGCACTCATGTAGCTTGAGCTAACTTCTTAAGGAACCTGAAAACAAGCATTCCTTCTAATGGAAACCACTCAATTACTCCTTCAGTAACCCTTAAGAGAAACAAGGAAAACTAAACAGTATTCCCTTCTGTGCGTAACATCCATGGAGCTTGTATGTTTTTTCGTGTGAATATCCCTCATTATGCATTCATTGTCGAGCCTTTGTATGCACTTCTGAGAAAGGAAAAGAGGTTTACTTGGCGACAAGGATATCATGAGACGATGGAGCAGTAGAAAGAGATTCTGAAGTCTCCACCTGTATTCAGGAGACTTAACTACGAGAGTGAGAGACTTGTGATACTGATTATTGACACGTCACACCATCACAGAGCAGTCCTCTTCACTGCGCTTCCTCTAGTCGCAGTCGGTACATCAACCCATGTCTTGGCTTCTAGAGTCTTTGGAAGACTCCTTGTAGTCGCAGGAGCTGTCTTTCGCACGATCCTGGTGCTGGACGTGTTCTCTTGTGAATCTGACTCGGATCCAGAGTGGATGGTAGGGAAGGATGTGCGCTTCCGAGACACACTCTTAGGTCCCATCTTCCTTAGTGATGACGCGTCACTAAGGAAGATGTGATCTTTTGTGTCACTGGAGTCGTATTCCCTCACCGTAATCGACTTCTGCTGAGTGCTTGGTCCTTCATCTCTCGCTGTCTCGCTGACCCATACTTAATCAACTGATCTTCCTTCAGGTCTCCCTTGGACACGTACAGATGACAGAAGAAGGGAGTAAGATGCCCTTCTGCTGGGGTGCCCAAGTACACTAGCTCGGCCTGGATGTAAGTGTGGAAGAAGACGCCTCTCCTTTATTAATGAAGGTTTCATAGCTTCTTTTGCTAAGGCAACCCCTTGATTACTTAGCTTGATTAATAAAAGTTTTCCGTACTCTTGATGCAATCTTGATGCCACCCTGAATATACCACAAGCCATCCAATATAAGCCGAAGCCCCAACACTTATGGGGCTGCCCCACAGAGGTTACAGCCCCTCATGTGCGCACCAGGTATCTCTCATGGTATATTCAAGGTGACATGCAGAGGCTTAGGCCGGAAGCCCACGATTAAGAGAGATATCGGTCTCCCGTCCTTAGATATGCAGGACGTGGCTGCATATCCAACATAGACTCCCTTCCAGGAGGTCAACATCGGAATAGGAAACACAGACCAAGAGGAATTGATCCTAAGACCACTTTCCTCCTAGGCAGGCGCCCTATCACTAGGATGACATGTGCTTCCGTTGTCGTGTTGTGGATTGGCTAGGGTGTGAAACCACCACCTATCCTTATCATACGTGTTTGGTGTTGAGGAGCCACTGGGACCTTATCGTGTCAAAAGATAAGGCTCCACGTGGATGATCCGTGTACTCTCCGCTAGTACTCTTGTCGTCACATGCGAGGTTGATGTATAAGAAGAGAGGTGCGCGGAGCTTGAGATATAGAGTGTAGAGTATCCAAGTCTACTGTGAGTGTGATCAATATCATCGGATGAAGTAAGCGGCAGTGCGAGTGGTAGGCATGAACGGAGAACCCTTTCATGCTCCTGATCTTCCACTTGCGCATCCATTCGTCATTAAGATCCATTGTCTATCGCGAGATCACTTTCGAGTATTTATGATAGCTCATTGGGGAGAGTCGTTTATGACTACGGTGATGGCTACTCCGGATCCTATCGTTCTTCCCATTGTCACTTACGACGCTGTTTGGGATCTTACTGTCGACATCTTGCTCTGATGTGGTATGGATCCTCCATTGGATCTGAACTTTCCAGCTAGAGTTCCGTTCAACACTTGGGTCGAGATACGATGTTACAGTCGACCAAAGGTGACGCATCGTGAGTTTGTCGTGAGGAACTTCGGTGAGGATTATTACAACCAGATAATAGCTTCATCTGTTCCTTTTGTAGTTCCGTTTATTGTCAACCGTTTTAGAGTCGAGATTCTGACTCTCTATTGAACGTAGTTTGTACTTCGTGTTTACGTGCTTCGTGGAAGGGCATAGATGCCAACTCAGAGATGATCTCCCTGCATGTAATACCTTAATAGAGAGATTATTCTACAGGCTATTTGCTGGCCTTGGTTTCATCTCATTCTGAGCTGTGGTTGAGGAGTGACAGCGGGGTAAAGTTGAGAGGTTCTTGCTCCGAAAGGCGCAAGAGTTAAGATTCTTTGAAGAACAGGTCGACCTGGAGGTTTTGCTAGTGCTTCAGAGCACTTGATCATGGGTATGGAGAGTTGTTGACTGTATTACTTGTGTTTGGATCCTCTCCATACCCGCATGCCTATTTGTACGCCCAGTTGGTTTTGATTGGATTTGTGTGCGGACGTTGCGTTTAGGTTTCTTTTCTATTATGAGTGCTGGTATTTCTCTTATGGTGAGGCTGGAGTGATGACCAGCAGACCCAAGAGTGCTTGCGGTGATGGCAGGAACAGGTTGCCCGTGCTTGTTACCTCGGTTCTGTTCCTAGTCGAGTAAGAGAGAGATCTGCCGAGAAGACGTGAGGATATCGTAGCGAGTTAAGTTCAAAGTGTACTTGGAGATCAGAGAGAGGTTTGGGTGGTCACTGGTTCTGAGTCACGGAGTGCGACACGTACTCTCTACAGCTAGATATCCGGTGTATTCCTAGATAAGAAAGCACGTCACACGACAGTTGGTGAACTCGACGTGAAACTTCTGGGGTAGAGAGTTAGTGAAGTTCTTTTCAGAACTTTACCATGACCGAGAGACAAGGAGTTGGAAACCCTTCGGGCACGATTCCGCTGCAGCTTGATCCTGCTATAGGGCAAATATTCCAAGCATTTGCTCTGTACATGGATCAACAACAAGCTGTTCAACGGAAGGAGGCGATGGCTACCAAGGCTTTGCATTCGGTGGTGGGGACATTGGATCAGTTTGAAGGGAGAAACATCTCCAAGTACCTTAAGTTCTATTCTCGAGAGATGGAGCTGAGTAAGGTACCAGAGAGGGAGATGGTACGGACGTTTGAGCTTGCTGTTGTCCCGGAGTTACGGTAACATGTGAAGGGGCTCATTCAAGCTCATGGAGCTAACTGGGAGGAGTTTTCTCTTCAGTTGAAGGAGGAATACTCTTTGGAGGATGCAGATCGAGTGACTAAGAAGTCATTCATGGAGTGGGTGAACAAACCCAACAAGGAAATAGTTGCTACCGAACTACTTCGGGAGTTTGAGAGACAGTTTCTTCAACTATCTCGGATGGAGAAGCTCACACTTGAGAATGACAAAGTGGAGCTATTTTTATAGTCAGCCAACAGCGAGCTACAGAAGGAGTTAGAGTTGTTGTTGGAAGATCGAACGAAAGACAATGGTCTCACATCTGATTGGAAGAACGTTAGCGAAGCAGTGGGAGTACTTGCAAAGCGAGAATATCAAAGAGAGAAGGTGGTTGTGAGTCAAGCACCAAGACCACCGCCTATTGTGATACCACGAAGACAACCAACGGTGCAGACTGCTCCTCTACCTACTATTTCACTTCCTACTATTCCTATCACTACGGTTGTACCACAGCGGAATCAAGCAATGGAAGATTTGGAGAAGAAGATGAGAGACTTACAGATCAAGTTGACAAGGTTGGAGGAGAAGGATGGGGCACCTGAAGGGAGACCTGCACCAAAACAAGAATATGTTCAGAGGTGTATTTGGTGTGATAACATCGACCATCAACGGAAAGAATGCGGGAGTTTCACTGATGCTTTGCAGCAAGGCATAATTTTCTGGAAGGAAGGAAAGATCGCCTTGAGAGACAACGGAGAGACTCTGAGGACCAACTTTGGTAGAGGAGGGATGAAGAAAGTTTTGGAGGATCATCTAACATTGCATGATGTGACATCGGTAGAAGTTTCTACTTATGGAGTCGAGGTGATTAGCAAAAAGGAGAGTGTCTTTTTGAAACATGAGGATACGACTGATATGTGGAGTCACGCTGTGAGCACGAACAGAAAGGGGAAAATGACAAAGGAGGAGTTGCTCAGAACAGCCACAGCAATCAGGAGTGCTACTGGATGGGATGATCCCGTAGATGCTATGTCCGTTCATGCCTATGTAGCCAAGGCTCAACATGAAGCTATCATGGAAGAGAAGCGTAGGAGGGACGAGGCTGGTCCAAGTGAGGAGAGAGCGGCTCCCAAGAGGCAACTAAGAGGAGATAGACTCCGACAGGAGACTACACCTCTACGAGAAGAAGCTATGGAGGACGTCTTACCTTCTTGGAGTGCAGAGAACGGTAAGGGTAGGGAGAAGGGCAAAGCTCCCATGTATAAGCTGCAATCAGACATTGAAGCAGCAACCAACATGAAAGAGGTGTTGCAGGAGAAGGTGCTCAATACAAAGATTGAGTTTACCTTGCGAGAGATCCTCGGGATTGCGAAGAAGGAGTTTCATGATGTCATCATTGACATTATCAAGCGGAAGAGACAATTGACGGGAGAGACCGCAGTGTCCAGTGCTCTAGACACAGTGATTACAGAGGAAGAGGAGCGAAAGTTGGTTCATTCTTACAACACTCGTACAGTTCGGTTTGATGTGGATAAAGAAGAGGACGATAAGATCTCTAGTCATTACACTAGAGGGCATTGGGCAAGAGCCACTACTGAAACCTTAGTGAATGTAGGAGAGATGAAAGATCCGGTGGTTGCTCTCATCGATCATGGATCTGAGATCAATATTGTCTCTAAGGACATCTACAAGCAAGGTGGATGACCTGTTGATATAGATCATGGTTGGATGATCCGAGCAGCAAACAACACACGAGGAGAACTCTATGGTGCTTGTCCAGATGTGAAGGTGAAGATAGGGAATGTGGTACTTGAACAAAACTTCTTTGTTCAAGATACTACTTCCTATCCGGTTCTTCTTGGTCAACCATTCATTACAGCTGTAAGGATGGAGATTAAGGTGTTGGATGACGGTTCTGCTTATGCTCGGATCAGGAGTCAGGATGGCAAAACAACGGTACAATTCTTGACTGTGTCTGCTAATCATGAGCGTAACCGAGATTACTTGCGGAGCGTTTCTCTACCCAAAGTCACTGAAGAGTTTAAGGATTTTTCCAGAGGGTCACTATAGAGCGAGAGTATAGTGGTACCGATACACAAGAGAAGGTACTCTCGTTGGAGAAGGATAGTGCCTTTTGTACAGGAGTGGTGAGATATTTCAGAGAGTGGATTTTCTGTGTATACACAGCTTGCTGATCTTTAGAAATGAGAGAAGAAAGCTGTGCAAAGAACCCAAAAAGATCTAAAAAGAGTTGGTGTGCTTAGTGAGGAGGATAAGATAGAGGGCGTTTACATGGAGATGGATTTGGATGATCCTTTGGAAGAGCTTCGCAAGGCTGAGCAAGGGAATGAAGATCAAGTTGTCTACATACGTTCTATGGAGCTTTACTCGGCTATAGAGTCATTCCAGATACCTGAAGTCAGAGTTGAGACCAAGTATAAAACGGTGGATATAAAGGTAAAGCCGGTTGCACAACCGCTACCTAACGACTCTGACCAACGAGTTCAACAAGCCTCAAAGGAGAAGAGCTTACGGTATCTTGATCAAATAGGTCACAAGTTTACAGAAGCTACGCTCAAGGAGTTGAAGGTTGGTTCTACCGACTTTCTTCTACCTGCTGAGGAGAGGGAGTTCAAGGAGATGTTAAGTAGGCATGGGGAAACTTTTGCTTTTGAGCCTTCAGAAATTGGGTGTGTAGATCCAAGCGTTGTAGCACCGATGATCATATTTACGGTACCGCATACGACTTGGGACTTAAGACCAATTCCCGTACCTAGGGCACATCTGCCTAAGCTTATGGAGCTTCTAAAGGAGAAGATGCGGATGAGAATCCTTGAGCCATCGTTTGCACCGTATTCCAGCCGTTGGTTTACAGTGCCGAAGAAGAGCAGAGCGCTACGGTTCATTCAGGATATGCAACCGATGAATGAGGTGACCATCAAAAATACGAGGATCGGACCTATCGTGGGAGAGTTTGCTGAAGCATTCGCTGGTAGAGCCATTTACTCGATAGGAGACCTCTACTCTGGATACGATCAGTTTCAGCTTGCTGAAAGGAGTAGAGACGTCACTACTATGAGGACGCCGTTGGGTTTGATAAGGATGTGCACATTGCCGCAGAGGGCAACAAATTCTGTTGCACACATGATGAACGGGATGAACAAAATTCTTCGAGACTTCATCCCGGAGAAGACCATGCCTTTCTTAGATGACATTCCAATCAAAGGATGTGTAGAGGAGCAGAAAGATGAGAGAGTCAATCAGAGGGGGTGTCGAAAATTTGTGGCTGATCATATTCTAGATTGTGATCAGATTTTATCACGGCTCGGGAGGTTCACTTGACGCTATCGGGTGCTAAATCTTCGTTTGGAGTTCGTGAGGTTGTGATTGTGGGGCACTTGTGCGGATGGTTTGGTCGCAAACCTGATCCTAACAAGGTGGATGTCATACAGCGGATGAAGGACACATGTAGCTCGACAACAGAGGTGCAAAGGTTCTTAGGAGCTTGCGTGTTCTATCATGTGTGGATTCCTCATTTTGCTCATGTATCAGATCCACTCTATGGTCTGTTACGGAAGAGCACGAAGTTCAGATGGGAGGAGAGGCATATCGAAGCGGTGCAAAAGCTGAAGCAGTTGTTGTCTTCTCCACTTGTGCTACGAAGAGTGAGTTATGAAGATGGCAAACACGTGATAATCACGGTTAATACAAGTCCGATAGCCATTGGGTGGGCAATGGGACAAGATGATGAGGATGAAAACCGGTTTGCAATCAGATTTGGAGCCAAAGTGTTGAGTGAGCGACAGCGAAACTACCCACAAGTAAAGCGAGAGCTATGGGGGGTAGTTACTGCGATGAAAGTTGAGAAGTACTATTTGATTGGAGCACCGGTGATAGTGGAGACGGATTGTTTGCCATTGTTAGGGATGATTACGAATTGTAACACTCCTGATATCGCTATGTTGCGATGAATTGCTTATATCAAGTCGTTGAATCCGGAATTTAGACACATAGCGGGAAAAGATAACCGGTAGCAGATATGTTGTCTAGGGCCAGATATGAGGATGAAGAGGATTTGACAGAAGACACAGAGGATATAGGCACGACCGTCTTTTGTAGAGCTCAGAAGGGAATGAATGAACATCAAAACTCATTCATAGAGGAGCTATACGAAGGAGAATGATTAGACATTGGGCGTTATCTTGGTTCGCTGACCAAGCAACCAGAATGGAATGATGCTCAGTTCAAACAGATCAGGAGGAAGGCTAACAACTACATACAACAAGGGAGCTATCTGTGAAAGCGCGCCAAGCGGAGTGGCGAGATGTCGCAACGGGTTGTGTGTAAGCAAGAGATGCAAACCCAGCTCATTCAAGAATTCCATGAGAGCTTATGGGCTAGACATCGGGGTATTTATGCCACCTTTACCAAACTCAAAGAGAGATATTGGTAGCGTAACATGTACAGAGATGTAGTGCGATTTGTGGAGACGTGTGTAACTTGTCAGATGTACTCTGACATCCGGCATCGAGATGAGCTTCATCCTACGTATCCACTTGCAATGCATTACAAGTGGGTAGTAGATCTGGTTACGATGCCGGTTGGGATATGGCAGATGAGATACTTGGTTTTGGCACGAGAGGATCTATCGAACCAAGTCGAAGGACGCGCTCTGCGCACAAACACTACAGAAGGGGTGCGCAGATTTCTACTTGAAGATGTGATCTGCAGATACAGATGTGTTGGGAAGATTACAGCAGACCACGGAGAACTGAATGCTCACGAAGCTGATATGTTCTTCAAGAGGCGGGGAAGCAAGTTAGCTCTTACCATGGCTTACAACCTAGAAGGAAATGCGAAGAGTGAGTGTGGCCATCCTCCCATCAGGAAAGCGATTGTGAAAGCTTGCAACGGAAGGGTGAGATAATGGCCAAGGCTTCTACCATTTGCTCTATGGGCCGATCGTACAACTCATAGCTCGGTGACCGGGTACATGCCAACAGAACTAATGCAAGGGCAAAAACCGATCATGCCTATCGAAGAGCAAATACCTACTTGGAGTGTTCTACCTTGGGAAGATAATCTCTCTAGAGAGGATCTTCTCGCTCTTAGGATTCGTCAGTTGGAGCAGAGACAAGAGGATGTGGAGCTAGCTCTAGAACGGTTACGAAAAGCTCGCTTGAAGAACAAAGACAGATTTGATAAGCGACATCGACTACGACCGAAGAAGATCCAGGAAGATGATTGGGTGTTGGTATACGATAGCAGCTTGGACAACCAGCATAGAGCGTTGAGAAAGTTTTCTAAACGCTGGTTTGGACCTTACGTGGTTGTTCGTAATCATGACAACGTCACATACGTGCTACGTGAGTTGGATGGTGCACGGCTTAAAGTTCCGATTGCAGGAAAACGGATAAAACTCTTTAAGCGGCGAGATGAGGACCTAGACATTGAGGAGATCAGTACCGAGTTTGATCTCTCTCAAGATCAAGATGAGAGTCCAGATGACAGTGTAGAGTTGGAGGAGGAGGCTCATGAAGAAGAAGATGAGGAAGAAGTGGTATGATGCCAACCATAACGTATGATTAGGTTGGTGCATACCGGAGGATGCACAGGTTTAGAGGGGGTGGATGTCGTGTTGTGGATTGGCTAAGGTGTGAAACCACCACCTATCCTTATCATACGTGTTTGGTGTTGAGGAGCCACTGGGACCTTATCGTGTCAAAAGATAAGGCTCCATGTGGACGATCCGTGTACTCTCCGCTGAGTGGAGATAAGAGTAGTACTCTTGTCGTCGCATGCGAGGTTGATGTATAAGAAGAGAGGTGCGCGGAGCTTGAGATATAAAGTGTAGAGTATCCAAGTCTAGTGTGAGTGTGATCAGTATCATCGGATGAAGTAAGCGGCAGTGCGAGTGGTAGGCATGAACGGAGAACCCGTCATTAAGATCCATTGTCTCTCGCGAGATCACTTTCGAGTATTTATGGTAGCTCATTGGGGAGAATCGTTTATGACTGCGATGATGGCTACTCCGGATCCTATCGTTCTTCCCATTGTCACTTACGACGCTGTTTGGAATCTTACTGTCTACATCTTGCTCTGATGTGGTATGGATCCTCTATTGGATCTGAACTTTCCAGCGAGAGTTCCGTTCAACACTTGGATCAAAATACTATGTTACAGTCGACCAAAGATGGCGCATCGTGAGTTTATCGTGAGGAACTTCGGTGAGGATTATTACAACCAGATAATAGCTTCATCTGTTCCTTTTGTAGTTCCATTTATTGTCAACCGTTGTCGTGTCGTGGACCGGCTCGTACTTGAAATACAAACTTCGATGCTTGTCGCTCCAAAGACACTCATGAGAAGACAAGCTAGGCCTCAGCTTACGGATTTTGGCACAATCTCAGATCTCCATTTTCATCGCATAGATGTGTAGAGCTCCTTGTCAGCTTTCCAAAGGCACTTTGTCTACTTCGTTTGGACGCCTAGTGGAGAAGTTACAGGACTCGAAAGATGGAGAAAATAAGCTAGGCCCCATCTTACGGGTTTTTGGCACCACTTCGGATCTTCGTTCTTATCGCACCAGTGGATAGAGCTCCTTGTCATCTTTCCATAGGCACTTCATCTACTTCGTTTAGACGCATAGTGAAGAAGTTACAGGACTCGAAAGATGGAGAAAACAAGCTAGGCCCCAGCTTACGAGCTTTTGGTGCAACTTCGGATCTTTACTTTTATTGCATAGATGGATAGAGCTCGTTGTCAGCTTTCCATGGGCATCTTGTTTATTTCGTTTGGACATCCAGAGAAGAAGTTATGCGATTCGGAAAAAGGTAAAATCAAGCTAGGCCCCTAGTTACTTGCTGACTGGGTATTTAGGGCTCCAGGCGTTATATCAAAGACGCAAGGGGCCTGCTTCTTATTATTCAGGAGAGAACTGTACGTACAGAGACTGTGAAAAGAGGGCTGCTTAAGGGGCTTGCTTGCACCTGCAACCTGTCAGCGGACGGTGCGGGAGATTTGGAAGTCCAATGCAAACGCGCAAGGCGTCGTTGGGTTCAGATCTGTGCAGGCTACGCACTGGTTCAAACGGTTTGGGAAGAGACGGATCAGGGAGTGTGTTCTGGGTGAAATTGAGACACAGGGAGCAAAATTGGAGTTTTCAGTTACCTGTGAAGGAGAGTTGGACCGTTCGGGCCGTTCCGGAGTCCAAACTTGCTGTCCTTGGATCCATCGGGATCAGAACAACGAGTTCTTCAGGAAATTGAAGACGATACAAAGTTTTATCGGGCGGTTTGAGAGTTGTGAGAGAAATTGGCTCGCAAGGAAGCGCTTGCGTCAGGTTTTCATCGCCTGCGACCTGAGATTGGATTGTTCTTCGCGATCGGTGAGCCAAGCTCTTCGTTCTTGGTGCCTACGCGATCAGGGAGTCCTCATGTACGCATAGGAGAAGACTGTAAGTGAATTGGATTGTTGGTTTGGGTGTGGTGAGCGAATTTGAGCCGCAGGGAGCCGATTTACGTCAGTTTTTTGCAACCTGCGACCAAATTTCTCGAGTGGTTTTGCAAGGGGAACTCCAAACGGCTTGTTTGGAGTCTTGTTGGGTTCAGGGTAGCCAGATCTACCTACCAGCGAAGACGGATATCAGTTTGGACGATCCGTTTGTGCGGTGTGAGCGGTTTTAAGCCGCAGGGAGGAGTTTTTGAAGGTTCAGTCACCTGCGACCGAAAATTGACGATATCTCGACTATCGGGAGTCGGATCTGAAGGTTTCTTGGGCCAACGGAGTCAGCGAAGGAGACCCTATCGACATCTGAAGTCCGTTCAGCGAAAGAAGAAAGTTCCCAGATAGGTCTTTTTCGGTTCCTTTGCTACAGGTTTCGTCCTTTTGAGTTCGTTAAGGACTTAGTTGGTTGTGTATGGCTTGTGGTAGCTAGCTTTAGCCAAGAGCTAGTGTGTGGATGTGATTTGGACTTGGGTTTGGATCGCGTGATACTGTTGTGGCTCTGGTTGTTAGCAAAGAGAAGTTTCTCTTGCTTTGAGCTACGCTTCGGCGATTTCAGGCTAGGGTTGCGATTCAGGGGTTTGTTTTAGGGCTTCGGAAGTAGGTTACAGACCGCTCTGGTCTGTTCCCCAGTTTTGTGCTGTTAGGGGAAAGAATCGGCAGTGTACATACTTTCAGAGTGGTATATATCGCAGCATTCCTTTTTGTGGTTGTTCTTCTCTGTCTTGTCTCTGTTTGGCACACAGCATCTCCACAGCCAGGAACCTCGCGTTTTCCTGGACATCCTTCACGCACAAAATATCCGACACGATACCGTTTTAGAGTCGAGATTCTGACTCTCTATTGAGCGTAGTTTGTACTTCGTGTTTACGTGCTTCATGACCGACGGCATCGTCAACGGCACGTGTTTGTAGTTTGTTCAATATAAACTTTGAGGTCTAAATGGTACTCTTGGATAAAAATTAGTTCTTTGTGTGTTTGTCATGTGAATGAAGACAAAACCCTTTTTTGTCAACTTGTTTCTCATTGGTCGAAAGTTTGATCAATCACCTTCTACCAAGTTCCTTTCACGCTTTCGAGGGTGAGAGGCACTTCCCGTGGTCCATTCACGAGGTGTGAGATATGGTTGGAAAGCTTGGGAGACGAGGATGCCAGTGGACTCAATGGTTGCTGGATTTGAAGCGCAGATGAGAAAGTTTCAATCAATTGAAGCTGATGGGGTCAAATTCGTGATCAATTTCGTTTCCGTGAGATCTTTCTCACTTTCTGGGAGTTCTGTGAGGTTGTTAGAGATGAATTGACTGTTGCTGGAAAGCTCTTGAGATAGGCTTGCTGATGGATTCCGAGATCAATCGTTTCCAAGCCGAAGTGAAAAAGTTATGGCCAGCTGAAGTTGGGTGTCTCAAATCGGAGACTATGATAGTAAGCGATTGTAAACAGAAGACATTGAGAGAGATATGGGGAGTTTGAGATCGAATTTCGCTATGAAACCTTACAGGGTCTGAGAAGATACAGTCAGCTACCTACCTGTGAAATTTCAGACCATTTGAATTACTGGGTTGAAGGGAAACGTTATTTTTGTGCACAAGGTCTGCATATCGTCTTGTGTCATTGACGAAAAGGGCTTGGATCATTCCGAGAGTTTGGTTGAGGATCTGCTGGTGAAATTTTATAGAGTGATAGTGATGGTGACACATTAGCTTCCTGAGAAGTTTGAGGTGTTTTGGTCAAGTGGTTTGTGAGGAATCGAACAGCAAAGTTCTACCGAAATAGTATCATGTTATAAAAACAGCGATAAGGGCTTGGATCATTTAGAGAGTTTAGTTGAGGATCTACTGGTGAAACTTTACAGAGTGGTAGTGATGGTGACTCATTAGCTTCTTGAGAAGTTTGAGCCATTTTTGTCGAGTGGTTTGTGAGAATCGAACAGCAAAGTTCTGTCGAAATAGTATCATGTTATAAGAAACAACAAACTTTGGAAGGGCATAGATGCCAACTCAAAGATGATCTCTCTACATGTATTACCTTAATAGAGAGAATATTCTACAGGCTATCTGCTGGCCTTGGTTTCATCTCATTCTGAGCTGTGGTTGAGGAGTGACAGCGAGGTAAAGTTGAGAGGTTCTTGCTCCGAAAAGCGCAAGAGTTAAGATTCTTTGACACAAGTCGACCTGGAGGTTTTGCTAGTGCTTCAGAGCACTTGATCATGGGTATGGAGAGTTGTTGACTGTATTATCTGTGTTTGGATCCTCTCCATACCCGCATGCCTGTTTGTACGCCCAGTTGGTTTTGATTGGATTTGTGTGCGGGCGTTGCGCTTAGGTTTCTTTTCTATTAGGAGTGCTGGTATTTCTCTTGTGGTGAGGCTGGAGTGATGATCAGCAGACCCAAGAGTGCTTGCAGTGATGGCAGGAACAGGTTGTCCGTGCTTGTTACCCCGGTTCTGTTCCTAGTCGAGTAAGAGAGAGATCTGCCGAGAGGACGTGAGGATATCGGAGCGAGTTAGGTTCAAAGTGTACTTGGAGATCAGAGAGAGGTTTGGGTGGTCACTGGTTCTGAGTCACGGAGTGCGACACATACTCTCTACAGGTAGATACCCGGTGTATTCCCAGATAAGAAAACACGTCACACGACACCGTTCACAAAGGTAAAACAATTTGTACATATTCTATTCCTGAAGAAAATTTTCTGTAAAGTCTTTACTAGCTTTTTCTACACTAACTTCTCTGTACAACTCCATTTTTAATGAATGAAGAGTCAAAACTATAGTATTCACGAACACCTACACACTCAAGCTGTCAGATCATAAGTCTGAGTCACGAGCCGGAATCGACAGATTCCCCTCTTTTGCATCTTTCACGACTTAAAACCTATACTAACTATTACTTAGAACACTTTTTGTCAAAACCAGAAGCATGGAGTCGTTCTACTCGACGAGCTTTGCATTCTGGAACTTTTCGAACCCTTCAAGGTGATATTTCAATCCAAGCTAGGGGGCAGCTTGTCAAACATCGCCCCAGCTTAGCTCTTGGTCAACTTGATAAACTACAGGGCAGCTTCCTTTACACAATAGAGAAAAAATCTCTCTGCAATTAACTTTCACTGTAGAGACCCACTTACAACACAACATTCACCCCCTCCAAATCTGCACATCCTCTGGTATGTGTCAATCCGTCACTTGTCCTCGTGATTCTCCAAATCGTCTTCACTCTCCTCGATCGTCTCGGAAAAGTCTTCATTTGTACTTGTTGTCTCTTCAGAACCTAAGGACTCAGCTAGCTCCACTGTCTCCCCTCTCTTTCTGAATAACTTCACTCATTTTTCAGCCCCTTAAAGGCGTGTCATCTAGCTCTCGCAAAGAATAAGTAACATTCTGGTGTACAACTGAGACAAGATATGGGTCAAATCATCTCCTCGAAAACTTCTGAACTGTAGAGTGTTGGTTCTCCAAAGTGCTGCCATATACCAACACCCAGTCCTCAACTTGTATCAGTTTTGATCGAAGCTTATGAGTCATATCAAACCACTCCTTGTTCCCAAGTCGAGCTGTCTTCAACCTTCGTTGCGCTTTTACGAGATCCTCTTCTCTACATTCTAGCTGTCTGATTCATAGTGAGAGAAGTTGTACACGGTCCATATTGTCTTCCCATGGTAAGGTAACCCAGGTAGGAAAGTCTTCTTTTGCTGGCATCATCGATTTCTGCCTTAACATTAACTCAACAAGCATGTACCCTGTAGTAGAACAATGAGTTGTTCTATCTGCCCATAAAGCAAAAGGGAGTAACCTAGGCCACTCTTTATGCTTATCGTCACATGTCTTCACCAAAGCCTGAACTATTGATGGATGTCCTCGTTCGTTCTTGTCAATCTCCTCTAGATTCATCGCAGTAGTAAGCTTGAGCTTCACACTCTTTTGCTTCTGTGCCACATAGTTCTCCCTTATCTGCTTGTAGTCTTCATACAGACCCAGATCTACAGATAATATCCTCAAGAACAAACTTACATATCCCCTCTGTGGTCTTGGTCTTAGAGCTCGTCCTTCCACAAAGTTGGAGAGATCCTCACGAGCCAAAACCAAATATCGCATATTCCATAACCCCAGAGGCATTACCACCAAGTCGAGAACCTGCTGGAAGTGAATGCAAAGCGGATAAGTTGACACGAGACCGTCCCTATACCGCATCTTTGAGTAGAATTGACAATGCAAGCAGGAACTGACGTAGTTCATCACATCTCGATACAGACCTTTCCACCAATACATTTCCTTCAACTTGACGTAGGTGGCACAAATCCCTCGATGTCCGGTCCACAAGATATCATGGAACTCCTTCATTAGTTACTGCTTACTCTGCAGATCGTCCACAACTCGTATGAACATCTCATCTCTCCTCTGCGGCCGTCTCCAAAGATATCCATCACGTAGAAGTAAGCTTGTTTTCTTATCTCTCTGAACTCTACTTTGCTCCACTTCTCTTGTCTCTCCGACGAACTCAGATAATATCATATATCACGAAGTCTACTTGTGTAAAGCTCCTCTCTAAACATCAACGGCTCCAAGTTTGTAACCCGTCGACCAACCTGACACCGAGCATCCTTTCTCTCTTCTTCCTCAGCTTCAGAAAACATGACATCCTCGTCTACAAATCGAGTCCTTGACAACATATCTGCAACTACATTCTCCTTCTCTTTCATATGCTTCAGCTATGGATTCAAGCTTCTAATATAGGCAATCCAACCAACATCGCTATGTCCGGCGTGTTACAGTTGGATATCATGCCTAGTAGAGGTAGACAATATGTCTCTAAGACTACATGAGCATCAATCAGAAACTCACGGTCTGTCTTCATCGCTGTCACCACTCTCCACAACTCACGCTTCACCTGAGGATAATCTCGTTGTCAGTCTGTCAAGATCTTAGCTCCAAACCTAGAGGTAAATCGCATACCATCCGCATCATCTTGACTTATCGTCCAACCAATTGCCTTTGGACTAGTATCTACTGTGACAATGACAAGTCTTCCACACCCGTAGTCTACTCTTCTCAATACATGTGAAGACTTCAGAACCTCCTTCAACCTATTCATAGCTTCTCCATACGAACCTCTTACTCTTCCTCAATAATGCATACAAAGGTTCCGCAACATGAGCATAGTGAGAAATGGATAGACGATAAAATACACAAGCTCTTAGAAAGCGTCAAACCTCTGTGATATTCTTGCAGTCTACCATCCTAGTTATAGCATCAACCTTCTTCGAGTTTGATCGCCTTCCAAAAGCACCACAATCAGAAGCCGAATTAGGAGATCAGGAAAGAGAGGATCTAGTAGAGATCGCACTTGACGTCAAGAGTAGGCAGTAGACATAGGTAGTCAGTTGATATGACTAATTTTGATAAGAAATGGAATCTTTATTTTAAGAAAAGGCAACTCCCTCTGTATTTTTAGGTGACTGTCCATATGACAAGATAGACAACGGTAGGAGTAGGAAAGCAGTTCTAAACAAAGAAGAGAACCGAATGCTTGGGAGGTGCTATCTTTCTGACAGCGCCTCATTTTGCTTGGCTGTGAGTTGAGATTTGAGAGGATCTCCCTCTTACGACTCAAGGGTGATAGTATAAAGTAGATGCTTGGGTAAGATTTCAGGCACACATGCGCACACATTTTGCTACACGTACGAATATGCACAATTCTACACACAGACACTACGTCCACAGAATTTTAGAGTAGGTCTGTACCTCCACTCCCAACAAGAGATCGGCAAGATGTAGAATAAGAATAGACAACATAGAACAGGAAACAACATCATCGTGCAGTCTTGCTTCTAGGCTGGTGTGTCGAGGAGTAGGGAGAAGAAGTAGATGGAGTGAGCTTCCAAAAGCCAATGTACCTTCTTCTCAGAGAATAGATTGTGGATTTGATTGTAGAAGCTTTGTCTGTGTCTTCTGGGAAGTGGATTTTCTTGAATTCACACCCAATTGTGCATGTGAAGCCTTCTTCTTGAGTGGCGATAATTGTTAGAAGTTGTGTAGAGTCCAAGCTTGTCTCATCCAATGGAGTACTTCGGATCAATGTACGGACTGTCTTATGAGAGAGTGGTCCTTGAAGACAGAGCAGTCGGAGCAAAGATAGAAGAAGAAAGAAGCCTTCTTTCCACAGCAGAAGATCGACGTCCTCGACTGGAAGCCTGTGTAACTGTAAGCAAGATTTGTGGTCTTCTTCCCCAAATTACTACAAGCAGGGATGGCTTGTAAATCAAGATCCGGACTAGAAGCCCGTCAGAATTTTAATTTCTCCTCTTTATCTTGTTCCTCTTGTTTGGATTTTCCCTTCTTCCCTGTCTTTTCTCATCTTCCCATCTTCCCACCTTCTTCTAGTTGACTTTCGAGACTTCTATTGAGCTTCCGTTGTCGTGGTGAGAGTTTTCCTGGGAAGGGCGGAACCTTCTAGCTGTGATTTAACCGTGAAGGCTGTGTTGTGTCTCTCAGAGAAGCATTGGGCTTCTGGTTGTGGTGGTTTACTCAAGGGATAGGTTTTTCATGTTACAACAGAGCGCTATGAACACTCATACAGGTCTGTAGGAACCTCTAATTTACTCAGAAGGCAAAGTTCAAGTCTAACTGGTAATAATAAGATCAGACGGTGAACATTAATGCTCAAGGAGAAGAAAACTATGATGGTTCAGACTTCTAAAATTCTCTTACATGTAAAAGAGGGCCCACTGAGCACACACACGAAGTTTCAGCTTGAATCAAATTCTAGCACCGAGATATGGACAGAAAAATTCTGATCAAAGATATTACGGTAATTTCTGGTACTCAGAAAGCTATTTTGACCTATAACAGAAAATTGGCTTGATCACTTTCAAAGATTCTTACAAGATTTGGATTCTACAGGATGCTGAACACCCCTATGAAGTTGGGACTCTTGATTGTACACCGTTCTCTAAATCTCGTTCTCTGAAGTTGCTGCTCTAGATTGAGAGCTTTTCAGACACCCTCTGCTTCAGCGGCCGCCCTGAATTACTCACTCACTCAAATCACTTGAAACTTTTTGGACAGTCATAGCCCCACTGACAGTGAACACAGCCACGAAGGTTTGAAGCAATTTTCTCGATTCTGCTGCAATTGACACTGAAAACCCCAAATCCAACAAAAGTGATGCAATTCTGACTCAACTCAAACTTCAAATTGACATAACTCCTTGTTTATTGATCCAAATCGATCAAGAATTTCACTGATAGTGCTTGGCACGACGAGCTCTATCTTCTTGTGCTCTCAGATTTCGTAGTGTCCTCACCAAATGCTCGAACTCTCCTTTAGACCTCTGTTTCTAAATTTAAAGTTTTACAAAAGATAAAAATGGACCAATGGGAGTTCATAGCTCCACTTGGTTGTCCTTTAGTACTCTAATCCACGTGGTAACTTAACTTCACTCATAGGCTACCACGTTAGCTCCCCTAAAATACCAACGTAAATCTTAAACTACCTAAAATGACACGCAGGCCTGAAAGTAAACTTAAACCAGCTAAAAAGCGTGCATGGGCAACACGTTAGTACAACCCATGAGCTTAAACCCTATCAACATGGTAAATCTAAGTTATGTACATTGAACATCATAGACAAGTAAGAAGTCACTTGCACAAGCGCATAAATGTTTGAACAAGATAACTAGCATACTATCAGCCTACTAGGACTTAAAACGTATAACACAACGGTGTTAATATATGCATGAAGGACTAGGAGTAACATTAAGCTAACTTCTATTGTTACTAACTCCTAAGTGTCGGAGTAGAAGCGTAACTCATAGCCGTCAATGTCCACAGCCTCCAGAATCGACTTCTCTGACGTCTTAACTTCACTCGGAGAGACTAACTCTTAGCAAAGAAGTGAATCATTTACTATGTGAAATGATTCACATCACGACATCCACCCCCTCCAAACCTACAGATCCTCCGTCATGTGCCAGTCTCTTCATTCTTCTATCTTTTCCTCATCATCATCACTCTCCTCCACCTCAGCCTCTTCAAACACTGGGATGTCTCCGGCTCTTGTTGTCCTCTGCTCTGACTCCAGAAAATTGAAAAACTCTACTAATCCTTTACGTCTTTTGAACAATTTCACACGTTTGCCAGCTACAGATAGCTTCAAAGGAGTACTATCCAACTCACGTAAACTATAAGTGGCATTTTCATAAACATCTAGCACAACATAAGGCCCGAACCATCTTCGAGAAAACTTACAAAGCGTAGAATGTTGATTCTCCAACATGCTATCATATATCAAAACCCAATCACCAACACATATCGACTTTGGTCATAATCGGTGATTCTTGTCAAAACGTTCCTTGTTTCTGACTCGAGCCACCTTCAGCCTCTCCTGTGCTTCAGCAAGATCCTCCTCCCTCCGCTCTAACTGCTTGGTACGTAGAGCAATAAGTGAAACACGATCTAAACCATCTTCCCATGATAACATAGTCCATGTTGGAAAGTCTTCCTCAGCATGCATGATCGGTTTCTATCCCAACATAAGCTCAACTGGCATATAGCCAGTCGTGGTACAATGTGTAGTTCTATCAGCCCACAAAGCAAAGACTAACGTGGACTACGTTACCATCTTCCCATGATAACGTAGTCCACGTTGGAAAGTAGTCTCGGTCATTTTCTAGGCCTACCATCACATGCTTTTTTCACTAAAGCGTGAACAATAGAAGGGTGTCCTCGTTCACTCTTACCAATGCCTTCTGGATTCATGGCAGTAGTAAGTTGAAGCTTTACTCCATAACGAGCAAAGAACTCCCTCACTTCTGCGCCTCTCAACTCAACTCTATCTGCACGTAATCTCTCAACAGATCCATAACGACAGATGATATCTTCAAGCACGAACCTTCATATGTTCTCTGTAGTCTTCGTCCGTAGTGCTCGTCCTTCCACATGGTTGGAAAGATCCTCTCGAGCCAACACCAAATAACGCATCCTCCATAGCCCCGGTGGCATCATCACAAGATCAAGAACCCATTGAAAATGGATATTATGTGGATAGGTAGGTACAAGCCCGTCTCTGTAACGGACTTTAGAGTAGAAATGGCAGTGCAAGCACAACCCAACAAAGTCCACCATGTCTTGATACAAACCTTTCCACCAATAACGCTCTTTCATCTTCGTGTAAGTAGCCCATACTCCACGATGTCCAGCCCACAAGGTACCATGAAACTCCTTCAGCAGATTAAGCTTTGTCGGTTGATCATCCACCACTCTATCCAGCATTCCGTTGTCGTAGCGAGAGCCTTTCCTTTGAGCAAGGGCGTACTTTCTGGCTGTGGCTAGCGATTGATGCACAGCAGAGCGGCTAGTATCTCGTAGATTTCTCTCTAACTTCCTCGATAAGCACTTTCTTTCTTTCAGTAAAGGGTCAAGATAACTACACGAAAACGTTGGATGATCATGGGCACGACAAACGGGATATGTGATGACATGATCTCTCGGTAGTATTCCTCCCTGAAGTTTCTCACTACTAGGGCTTCGTACATGGCTTTGGATCGACAGATGTGTCTTATCTCGCACTGGGTGTTAAAGTTTACAGGAGGGAGCTGATTTAGATCCATCCTTCGTTAGATGAGGATAAAGACGGTGAGATCCCATTCTTGGCCGTAAGTGACAACAGATAAGATCACAGGGACAGGTGAGAGCATGACTTGAGCGGTAAAGTTATGCCTGAAGGATCCTATCAGAAACTGTTGAAAGTGAACTCGTTCCATGTACATCAGTTTAATCTGGAAAGGGTTTCAAAAAGGGAATCTAGGCGGTAAGTAGAGTCCTTCGTCCATCTCTCACAACATGTGCACTCCAACTACAAAGGTATCTCGATCCATAAAACTCTTATACAATCTCATAGGATCACCACGATCTCTCCACAAACAATCTCTTGGATTTCTCAAGGTCCAATGCCCCCACACAGGTCACTCCTCTTTGCTTAAAAGTTTCGAACACAAAACAAGGACAGGTGCAAGCTCCCTAACCGAGCAACCCAAGCCTCACAGACCGATGAGGTGGCACACATGCACATCGCATGTTTGGTGCCGTCATACTCATCCACGTGTGGGTCTTCTGGGTGATAGGTTCTAATGCATGCACCGTAACGTGTCCCAAAACAAGAGACTAGGCTAGACAGCCAGTCGACTTTACAGGTCAAGGATCGCACTTTGCCACGTTGAGTGCGAACCTGACAACCACATGACGTGGTTACAACGTAGGTCGCAAAAGTCTTATCTACGCCTAGAATACGCCAAAGCTATACAAACGTCACACTAGATACTTTTCTGCCAGCTGCCGCTAACAAGACTCGGGACCTGGACTAGATACCGTTGCCGATACAACTCGACAGAAAAACAACGAACTTTCACACATGATAATTACAGATCTACAGCTTAGTCTCCTCTCAAACTTGCCACGTAGGTAGGATACTAGAATCCTTACTTACAGGTCAAATTTCAGGAAGATCGGACGGCTAGATCTTCTCCCACAATTAACACAAATCCACAGAAACTAACACGCACTTCCAATCTCAGATTCAGGACAGAAGCTTCTTCGCCTAAATGAACCGTCCACTTCCACTCAAACTTCCTGTGCTATCAATTCAGAAGGTAAACTCACTACTCAGGAAATTTGAGCCGATTTGACCGTTCGGATCATCCTCCATAAATCTCCAAAGTTGCTGCTCCAGATTGAGAGCTTTCTGCACCCCGTCGCCTTCAAATCGCCATTGCGCTCAATCTGCAGAACATCCGGTGGTGAAATTTGTGGTCAGAGCTTCAGCAACTGACAGACTACAAGCTCATGAAATCTGGTCTCAATCTGACGGCTCAATCACTCAAACCCCTTAATCTTACAATCAGAAGAGAAAGCTATGTACTCTCATCACTCTATGAACTTCAAATTGTCATAACGTATGCCCTGGACCTCCAAATCGAGTGAAATTTGTGGTCAGATTGCTCCTCCCGTCGAGAGCTCTCCGCCTATGTCCTCTGATCTCCAAAATCTCTCGTCAAAGTGCCCCGATCCTTCCAAAGCGCACACTTAGGTAGATGACAAGTTATCTTCACTTTTTGGAGGACCAATGAGAAGTTAAAGGACTCAACCTTGTCCTTTCTGCCCCATGGAGACCCCCAGCAGATAATAGAGCATTCTAAGCTCATAAGAGCAAAGTTTTAGACCTCATTACACCACAACTTCTACAATTGTGTGCAAAACGCACTTATTCGCATAATTTACATACTAACTGGTCCCACAACAAGACACCGTCTCTTCTCTTCGGACGTTTCCACAGATAACCTTCGCGTAGAAGATAACTGTACGCTTTCCGTCTGATCTCTTTGAACTCTGCATCGCTCCATCCTTCTCTTCTGCATAATGAACTCAGATAGAATCCAATATCTCGGAACTTTTCTGAGTAGAACTCCTCATTGAACGGCAGTGGTTCCAAGTCTGAAGTCTGTTGACCAACTTGGCACCAAACATCTCTCTTCTCTTCATTCTCCACCTATGCAAACATCTCATCCTCATCTGTATAACGAGCCCTAGACAACATATCTGCAACTGGATTGTCCTTCCCTACTATATGCTTTAGCTCAGGGTGCAGACTCCGGACATAAGCAATCTAGCGCAGCATTGCTATGTCTGGTGTATTGCAGTTTGCTATCATACCCAACAAAGACAAACAATCTGTTTCTAATATCACACGGGCTCCTATCTCTTAAGATCCGTGCTCCAAACCTTGAAACAAACCGCACACCTTCTGCATCTTCTTGACCAACCGCCCATCCAATCGCTTTTGGACTCGTATCAACAGTCAATACCATAGGATTCTCGCTCTAGTAGTTAAGCCTCCTTAGTACAGGTGGAGACTTCAGAATCTTCTTCAGCTGCTCCATTGTCTCGTGATGTTCTTGCCGTCAAGTAAACCTCTTTCCTTTTTTCAGAAGTGCATATAGAGGCTCGGCAATGTGTGCATAATGAGAAATACTCACGCGAAAGAACACACAAGCTCCTAAGAATCGTCGAACCTCAGTAATATTGGTACAGTCTGCTATCCTTGCTATAGCATCTACCTTCTCTAGGTTCGGACGTCTTCCAAAAGTACCACACAAATGACCCACCACCACAATCTCTGACATTCCAAAGCTTGATAGAGTGAGGTGTACCTCCTCCAAACGTGTCAGAATCTTCTCCACATCTCGAATGTGGTCTGCAACGAACTTTCTGCAACCATCTGAAGTCACAACTTCGTCTTTGTCTTCCACCGGACAGCCTTTCATGAGAATATCATCCAGAAACGGAATAGTGACCTCAGGTACAAACTCTCGTAACATCTTATGTATCGCATTCTACATATGGGCTACTGAGTTTGTCGCACCCTGAGGAAGAGTACACATTCTCATCAATCCCAAAGGTGTACGCATGGTAGTCAAGTCTCTACTCTCCAAAGCAAGCTGAAACTGATCATAACCTGAAAACATATCTCCAATAGAATAGATTGACCTTCCAGCAAACGCCTCAGCTACTTCATCAACCACAGGTCCTGTCCCGACGTTTCGAATCGTGATGTTGTTGGCAGGCTGCAAGTCTTGGATGAAGTGCAGAGCTCCTGTCTTCTTAGGTACTGTGAACCATCGGCTAGAGTACGGAGCCATAGACGTTCAAGAATATCCATTCGTATCCTCTCCTTCAGCAACTCAATGACCTTCGGTAGTAAGGCACGAGGGAATGGAATCAGCTTCAAGTCCCAAGGTACATGAGGAACAGTGAAGATAACCATCGGAGCTATTACACTAGGATCCACACAACCAATCTCCTCAGCTGAGAAAGAAAATGCCTTACCATGACTAACTATCATCTTCTCGAAAGCTCGTTTCTCAACTTCAGTCAAGAAGCCACCCCCTCCTATCTGGAGCTGCTCGAGTGTCTCTTGATTAAACTTGTGTCCTACCTGTGTAGGATCTCTAAGCACAGGCTCAGCAGCCGCTAACTCCATCTGCTGTTGAGAATCCACAGATAATTGGGTCGCCACAGGCTTCACCTTCCTCGCTACAGCTTTATACTTGACGTGTACTTCCGCTTCCTGCTGAGAGCCACACCAACACACTGCATCCTTCCATCCATTCTCCAGTCTCGGATGAGGATGATACCGCAAGTACGAGACAATCTCCTCATAGACTTCACAAAAATGGATGAGGATCACCACCCTACCTCCCATCTGCTCCATCAATCTATCTACATCATCCAGCCAACGAACAAAAGACTGTACACTTACAAACTCCTCATAAACATCAGAAATCGTCTCTTCTTCTTTCAGAA
Source organism: Asterella californica (assembly GCA_036924285.1). NCBI lineage: Eukaryota > Viridiplantae > Streptophyta > Marchantiopsida > Marchantiales > Aytoniaceae > Asterella > Asterella californica. The sequence continues at coordinate 23,002,257 of JAYKYS010000006.1, read as the reverse complement.
CTTCTGTACAGCGTAGATTTGTTGCGTACTTCTCCATCTACCTTCTACTCTTTTCAGTCAAATCATCTACTCGCGTGAATCCGCTCCAATCATCAGAACTGAAAGTCATCAAACTAGATTTCCAACTATGTACAGTACAACTACTCTCTGAATCTTGAGCAGCCTCTTCACCAGCCTCCTTTGATCCCTCAGGCTGCTCAAGCGGGATCATAGTAGCAGTACATCCTTCACTCTTGCTATCCCGTCCTACAAGAATGGTTTCAGAAAACTCTTCCTCCTACAGATAGGAGAATCTCTCAAAGTCAGTCGGTTTCGTTCGTGGTTCGTACGAACGGTCAAAAACTGCACAGAACGTCTATCATCTGGACTATGGATCCTAGCATAATGAGATCCGTCATCCATCACCTTGGTCTCCATTCTAACCGCAGTGATATAAGGCTGACCAAGAATCACAAGATATGAAGCAGAAGATCGCACGAAGAAGTGCTGATCTACATCCACATCACCTATCTTCATCTTCACGTTAGGACAAGCGCCGTATAGCTCACCTTTTTGGTTGTTTGCAGTACGTAACACCCAACCACTGACCTCTCTCATACACCTCCCGTGACATGATATTGATCTCAGAATCGTGATCAACCAAGGCAGCAACATGTTCAAGTAAGCTCCCAAGGCGAACTCGTGTAGCAGTTGTAGCACGAGCCTAATGTCTTCTTCTAAAGTCACTATCAATAGCTGGACTCTCCTCGCCAGCTTCCTCATCGTCGAACTCAATAGTGTTGGTACCAGCAACCAACGCTTCTTACTGGTATCTCGTGTCATCAGCTTCCTGAAAAAGCACCTTTCTGAACTCTACATCATTTACAGAAGCTCCTACCACATCTATCCTTTGACTTTCTACTTGTTCAGACATCACATGTCTCTTGCGCTTGATGATGTCGATGATTAGTTCGTGAAACTCTCTCTTTGCAATACCAAGAACTTCCCGAAGAGAAAACTCGATTCGTGCATCCAGTATCCTCTGCTCCAAGATGCTCTTCATATCAGTAGAAGTCTCAATATCAGCCGCCAACTTGTAGGCCGGTCCCTTCCTCTTCTCTTGGGCAGTAAACCTCCTTCCAGCCACCGTTGGCTCTTGTTGAGACCTTTGCACATCCTTCATCGGACCTCTGCACATCCTCCATCGTTCATGTTGGTCTCCTAGAAGGGAGTCTATGTTGGATATGCAGCCACGTTCTGTAACGACCTATGTTACACATAGGAAGTTTGTCTATTAGTAAGGTATTTAGTTATAACTAAGTGTTGAGAATGTTTATTTGCTACCAAAGTACTTTAAGGAGGTATCAAGTTAGTCATGACTAGCTAAAAGTTAGTTATGGTTAAACTTAGCTGTACTTTTGACAGAATTCATATATTTCCTAAAGAGTGAGCACTACTATCTTGTCATCTTGTCTAAAAGGTAGAAAGGAGGTGGAAAATATCCCTTATCTCCTTTTTGACTTGATATGAGTGGTTGGATTAAAGTTGTGGACTTTGTGGGCATTAAAAACAAGAAGAGATTCCACATGTTTCCTTTTTAGTGGGTCCTAGTGTAGGGGGGGTGGAAATTTGAGATTCCTTGAGAATATTCTAGAATCCTTCTAGAAGTTGATGACTTTGAAGGAATAAGCCCATGTGAAAAGGTAAGAAGCCTATGTGATTAATGCTTTTACCTTAAATAATATCTTAGTAAACCGGGTAAAAGTAGTTACGGCTGAGTTACCGGAGGATACCAAAGTAAAAACCTAGAATGTATAAATAGAGGAGTAGAGAAGAGCTCCTCATCCTTGTTTTCACATTGTCGTAATGACAACTTGAGTAATATAGAGAGTGTGGAATATTTTTAGCATGTGAGAACTTGAGAGACGTAGTTAGAATGGAGGATTTTAGTTGATGTGTTTAAGGAGATTTTTAGTTGATAAGTTTGTGGGTGTATGAATGAGTGAACTTAGCATTTTTCTCTTCAAGATTCATGGTGTGCTTCCATCAAAGCCATCAGAGGTGACCCCTGAGTGAGAGACAGGCCCGACATTTGTAGATTCATCGGTGACGATCGTGGAGGTTGAGAGATCGGGGGGTAGTTGATCGATGAGATCGTGGAGGGTTTACATTTTTGGTTCCGTTGCCGAGACCTCACTTGAAGGGATCATTGAAAATGTTTAGAGTTCAGTTCTATATTAGACAAAAAGAGATTATGAGAGAACACATGGAGAGAACGTTGAGAGGAGAGAGAGCTAACGCGATGTTAGCAACATTAGAATCTTTCGTATATCCCGTAGTGATATATGACGCGTTCGAAGTCATTCTTTACATCTTGTTCACTTAGAAAGGGTTTGAGGAGAGGGTGCAACAAGAGTTGTAGAGAAAGGAGGAGAGAAAAGTTATTAGAGGAGAGAAATTTGTGAGTTTAGAAATTCTGCTCTCTGGAAAATTTGTACAGTCGCTGTCAACTTTTCTGTGAATTTTATTTCCTGAGAAACTTTCCAGTGTTTTAGAGTGGCTGATAAGCTATCTAGGACAAATGAAATCATAAGAAAAGGTGGTCTAGAGAAGGAGCAATGAATTTTCAAAGTTGAGGGGGTTTATTCGTGAGAGTTGAGGAATTCTGTTCTCTGGAAAAATTTTACAGTCAGTGTCAGATTTTCTGTGAATTTTATTTTCCTGAGAAACTTTCCAGTGTTTTAGACTGGCTGATAAGCTATCCAGGACAAAAGAAATCATGAGAAGATGAGATCTGAAGAGGGAGAAAGAATTTTTCAAAGTGGAGGGGGTTGACAACCATGAGGGAAGTGAAAATATACAAATTTCAGTTCTCTGAAAATTTGTACAGTCATCACCATCTCTTCTGATTAGGGAAGTTTCTGTTGAAACTTCATGATTTAGTAGCTTGGAGGTTGAGCTACTGGAGACCACAAAAATCTTGGAGAGATCTCTTACCAACTAAGAGATATACGTTTCGGCATACAAGGAGATCTTGAAGATACTTCATGGGGAATCCAGTTCGAGTGCCGAGGTGGAAGAAAAGACGTTTAGGAGTTCGAACAGAGACGGAGAAGCCCAAGTTAAGTATAGATGAGTTACGAACACGCATCTATAGCACTTGGGGTGCCCTCTTTATCCTATATCAAGAAGCTTCCGCGACCATTGACACAGATTTGAAGAAAGCCGAGTTTAAAGCATCATTCACTGTGGAGGCCACGAATGCTCCTGGTGAAGTAGAGTTAGATCCTTACAAGAGTGAGTTCAAGATGTCTGTTGTGATTAGTACAAACGATGGTGAGGAGGATCATATCTTCGATAGTTAATTTTAGATTAGATTTTATTCCGTGTATAGCATGTATAATACACGATTTCCAATATAAAGCTTGGAAGAGTTAAAAAAGTGATGTAGAATTATTTTCCTCTATGATATTTTGTCCACTTAATGGTTGAGAAGGTGCAACATGAGTGGAAATTCAAAAGATTGGAAAGTTAGACTTAGAAACCTTCCTCAAGGTTTAGATGTCATAGTAAGTGTCGGAGAAAGTTCGAGAGAGATTATCGTCGAGTTTGAAAACCCTAGTACTAAACCTCAAGTAGAATCTCCGAGGAGAAGAGTAGAAACCGACTTGTGGTGTTATTTCTGTAGAGGGTTGGGACACAAAGTAGTGAATTGTCCAACTAGAATCAGAACCGAGAGAGCTAAAGGGAAGCGGGAGTTTACTGATTTAAGTCTTCGAGTGGGTCCGTCGTCACCAGCGCCAATTCATCTTCTAGGCGAAGATCCTTGTCCAAGTTGTGGAGTGGGTGATCTATCAAGAGGACACAAGTGCGTCGATGTGGCCGCCCTACTTACGTCAGTAGTCGAGAAGTTGGACGAGACTCAAAGAGCTGAGACGGAGAAGTTGTCGACTTCAAAAGAGGACTCGGCTGAGTTGTGATGGAGATCATCATTCGGATGATGGAGAAGACGGTGATGCGACTCATGCTCATGATTACCTTGGGAGAAGAGATGGCACAAGAGGTGTTGTTACAACCATTTCTTTTCATTTTACCTATGGTAGCGAATGGAATTGGTGATGTTCGTACTCTTTTAGCGAGTAGTTATTGCACAAAAATTAGAAGGGTAGAAAGAATAGTTACAAGATGAGGAAGTTACCAGTGTTTCATGGGAAGGACAATGAAGATGTAGAACCATTTGTACGAGACTTCAAAAGGGGTTGCATCAGAAACAACGTGAGAAGGAAGGAAGAATGGGTGTTGTTACTGCTAGAGTTTTTAGAAGATTTTGCTCTTACGTGGTATGAAGATCGAGTGAAGAGTTAGACACCTGGTGCAATTGAGGACACATGAGAGACGTTGAGTAATGCACTCATCGAAGAATTTCTTCTAGAAGAGAGTTATGAGAAGCTCATGGTGGAGCTTACTCATTTGAAGCAACGGGACGACGAGAAAGTTCGGCAATATGCCGAAAGGGTGGATAAGTTGGAACAACGGTTTCGGACGGTCCTACGGAAGAGTGGAGACAATGTGGAGTTAACGATGGCGGGGATTGGAGCAGTGTTGACCAAGAACTTGGTGGGAGGGTTGAGACCTTCAATTCGAACCCAAGTGAGGTACGAGAAGCCAGCAACCAAAGCGGAGGCCATCAAGATTACGACAAATATGGAAGAGAGTTTGGATGAAGGAGATATCATCCAACCTCATCATGCTGCTCTGGTGTCAACTCCGACTCCTGGTGTAGCCACAACGATCGTACCTGCACCATCACAATTGGTGATTGCTTCAACGTCAGCTCCTATTCCAACGGTGGTGCCAAGACCGTTTGTCCCAACAACGATGTCTATTGCCACCTCTAATTTTCATGCCGAGCTGAAGAGCATCACCGATACTCTTGCGGATCTCAAGATAAATGTGGTGCAGTTACGAGAATGGAGGAACAAAGATGGAGGAGGAGGTCAAAGAGTTTACGACAACAATCCCAACCGAGAAAATCAAGGTAACTTTGGAGGCAACCAAGGTAACTTTGGAGGAATCACTAGTTGGACGTGTGGAGGTTCTCATTTCCAGCGAAATTGTCCTAACAACGGAGCAAGAGGTGCCGAAGCTGTCAGAATGAATGTGGGTGGAGGAAATCCATCACAAGGACGAGACAAGGGGGTGACTACTATCGATATCGTGCGAGATCCCATCTACGAGAAAGGAGAGAGTTCAAACTCTTCTCATGCACCGGTGGAGCTTTTAGCTCAAGAAAGAAAAAGAACTCGATTTTCTGATGAACCGGTTTTCATGGAGGAGTCAGCAAGTAGAAGTACTCGTTCGAGTAATGTTTCGAGTACACCAAGGGAGTCAAGAAGGAAGCTAGGGATGACGGATTCATCATTTCATCTTCCCAAGCGGGATATGATGTGGTTGAAGATGTGGGTGCTCAGAAAGTCAACATCACGGTTGGATAACTGATCGCACTTAATCCCAGCTTACGAAGGGAACTCAGAGGAGGACTGAGTTCTAAGAGAAGCAAGAAGAAGAAACCCAAGAGCAAGACATCAAAGTCAGTGGGAGTTGGTGTGGTGGATGTGCATGCTTCAGAGGTATGCACTAGGGCTTCAAAGATTGAAGTCCGGTTGAATGATCACTACGTCTCTAACATATTGGTGGACGGAGGGTCGGCTGTAAACGTCATATCGGAGAGGTTGATGAAGAAGTTGGAGATGGAACCAACTCGCCCGGCTAGCATTGTCGTGGAGATGGCTAACAAGCAACGAGTAAGACCTCTTGGTGTGTTAGAGAAAGTGGTCGTGTCTGTGATGGGAGTTCAAACATTGATGTCCTTTCAAGTGTTAAAGGACTCTAGTTATGATTTGCTCCTAGATAGGCCTTGGTTGAGAGCTGTGCGCACCACTGATAGGTGGCATAAGGGATACTTACGGATTGGGCCTAGAGATCATAGAGTGATAGTTCCTCTCTCGGGTGTTGGAGTTGTGACTTCTGACTCTGATAGACCCACTAGTGACTACTGGGAATCTGATACGGAGGACGATCAGAGTGTCTTAGAAGTAGATATCGAAGATTCTTACGATCAAGAATCCTCGTCTGAGGACGAAAGATTTGGTCGAGATGAATCATTACATCAGCTTAGTGTTATTGACTTGTTGTCTCGACCAGCAGTGGAGAAAGATCTTGACAAAGAAGAGTTGAGTGAGGCAGAGATTGTGAGAAGACTCTCTACCCTGAAGTTTGGTATCAATGTCACTCAAGAGGAGAAAAGTAGATTCTTAGATATATTTCGAAAATACATCCATGTGTTTGCTTTCAGCTACAAGGATTTGAATGAGGTGACTCTCGAGACTCATCGAATCGAATTGGAGGAGAACGCAAGACCAGTTCGACAGAAGCAGAGAAGAATCAATCCTACAACAGCGATGATGGTCAAGGAGGAGATAGACAAGTTGAGGGAGGCGAGTTTCATCTATGAGGTGGAGAACTCAGAATGGGTTTCACCCATTGTGATTGTCAAGAAGAAGAATGGTAAGCTGCGAGTGTGCATAGACTATAAGAAGCTGAATGCAGTTACCAAGAAGGATTATTATCCTCTACCATTTATAGATGAGATTTTGGAGAAAGTTGCTGCTCATGAGTGGTACAGCTTTGGTGATGGTTATAGTGGATACAACCAGATCAAGATAGCACAAGAGTACCAGCAGTTGACTACTTTCACTACTCCTTGGGGAACATTTACATTTCGAGTGATGCCATTCGGACTGTGTAATGCTCCGGCCACGTTGTCGGAGTGTGATCCGTCTACTTAGGAAAGCGCCGGGCTCCTGGCTATGGTTGTTTACTCAAGAGGTTGGCTTTCAAGTCACAATAGGGCTATAAACACTCACACAGATGTGTAAGATCTAGTAATATTCTCAGAAAGCGAAATTCAGGTCTAGCTGGCAGTAATAGGATTCGGCGGCAAACTTTGACACTCGCGGAGAAGAAAACTATGAAGGTTTAGACTTCTAAACTTCTCCTACATGCAAATGAGGTACTACTGAACTCACACACGAAGTTTCAGCCTGAGATCAAATTCTGACACGGAGATATGGACAGAAAAGTTCTGAGCAAGAAAACTACGGCAATTTCTGGTACCTAGATGGCTATTTCGACCTATAACAGAAGATTGGCTCGATCAATTTCAAATATTCTTACAGGATTTGGAGTCTACAGGATGCTGAACACCCATGTGAAGTTGGGACTCCTGACTGTACACAAAACTCCAGATCTCCTCCTCTGAAGTCGCTGCTCTAGATTAAGAGTTTTTCAGACCCCCTCTTCTTCAGCGGCCGCCCTGAATTACTCAGTCACTCAATCGATGCGAAACTTTTTGGGAAATCGTAGCCCTGCTGACAGAGAACACAACCTCGAAGTTTTGAAGCAATTTCCTCGAATCTGCTGTAAGTGACACTGAAAACCCTAAATCCAACAAAAGTGATTCAATTCTAGCACAATTTGAACTTCAATTGGTCATAACTTCATCTTTATTGCTTCAAATCGATCAAAAATTTCAATGGAAGTGCTTGGCATGACGAGCTCTACCCTCCTGTGCACTCAGATTTCGAAGTCCCCCTACCAAATGCTCGAACTCTCGTTAAGACCTCTGTTTCTAATTTTAGAGCTACACAAAAGACAAAAATGGACCAATGAGAATTCATAGTTCCACTTGGCTGTCCTTTAGTGTTCTAATCCACGTGGTAACTCAACTTCACTCAAAGGCTACCACGTCAGTCCCTAAAGTGCCAGCGTAAATCTTAAACTTCACGCAAAGGCATGTAAAATAACACGTAACCCTAAAAGATAACTTAACCAATCTAGAAAGCATGCATGGGCGACATGTAAGTACAACCCATGATCTTAAACCCTTATCAGCATGGAAACCCTAAGTTATGTACTTTCACAACATAGATAAGCATGATATCATTTGCACAAGCGCATGAGTGCTTGAACAAGATAGATAACATACTATCAACTTACTAGAACTCAAAATATATAACACAATAGTGTCAACACCGTATGCAAAGGTGTCAAACATATGTATAAAGGACTAGAAGTAATATGAGCTAACTTCTAGAACTACTAAACTCAAGCGTCGGAGTAGAAGTCAAGCATGTAGCCGCTAAGTAGCGCGACATCCACCCTCTCTGAACCTGCACATCCTCCGGTATGTGCCATCCAGATCAAGACTCTTCAGCTTCGGCTTCAAACTCATCTTCAACATGCATTGAGTCTTCAATTTCGTCCTCTGTAAACTCTGCAACGTTCTGGTCCTCCCCTCTCCTCCTAAAGAGCTTGATTCTCTTTCCTGCGACTGGTATCTTGAGCACTGCACCATCTAACTCTCTCAAGGAGTATGTGGCATTATCATAAACTTCTAACACCACATAAGGTCCAAACCATCTCTTGGAGAACTTCTTGATAGTGCTATGCTGATTATCAAGACTACTATCATAGACTAACACCCAATCACCTTCTTTAACTGGTTTGTGTCGTAATCTATGTGTTCTATCGAATCTGCCTTTGTTTCTCTCTCTAGCAATCTTTAATCTTTCGACAGCTTTGGCAACATCCTCAGGTCTTCGTTCTAACTGCTGGATCCTTAATGCAAGAAGATCCTCCGTACTTCTACCATCTTCCCATGGCAAAACATTCCAAGTAGGCACAACTTCCTCAATCGGCATCACAAGTTTCTGTCCTAGTATCAATTCTGCTTGCATGTAACCTGTAACGGTACTATGAGTTGTACGGTCTGCCCATAAAGCAAACGGTAGCAGTCTAGGCCATTCGCGGATCTTACCCTTGCAAGCTTTTACAAAAGCTTTGATGATTGGCGGATGACCTCTTTCGCTCTTGTCATTCCCTTCAGGATTGTAAGCAGTGGTTAACGCCAACTTGATTCCCAGTCGCTTGAAGAACTCAACTGCTTCTTGTGAATCCAGCTCGCTCCTATCTGCAGTGATCTTTCCCACACACCCATACCTACAAATAACATCTTCAAGTAGAAAGCGGCAGACACTAGCAGTGATCTTCGTCCTCAAGGCACGGCCTTCAACTTGGTTAGATAGATCTTCTCTAGCCAAGACTAGATACCTCATTTGTCCAAGCCCAAATGGCATAGTTATCAGATCCACTATCCATTTGTAATGAATGGCTAAAGGATAAGTAGGATGCAATCCATCACGATGACGTATGTTGGAATACATCTGGCAAGATATACAAGATGAAACAAACTGTACTACATCCTTATACATACCCTTCCACCAATACCTCTCCTTTATCTTGGCAAATGTAGTCCAAACTCCTCTATGACCGGCCCATAGACTCTCATGGAACTCCTTGATCAGCTTCTGCTGCAATTCTAGGTCACATACCACCCGCTGTGGTACACCTCCTTGTAGCTTAGGGCGCTTTCATAGATGTCCTCCATATAAAAAGTACCCATAAGCTGTTCTACGGATCCTCTTGAAATCTGCATCAGACCAGCCTTCTTGTCTTTCCAATGCAGTCAAATAGCGCCCAAGATCCAACCACTCACCATCGTACATAGTTTCCTCAAATAACTCCAATGGAGCTACAAAACAGCTTCTATCCTTTCTAGCAAGAACACTAGAATAGAACTATGTTCCCACATCCTCCTGGTCATCTATCATTTCCTTCTCACTGTAGTACCTAGCCCTTGATAACATATCTGCCACAGGATTGTCTTTTCCTGCAATATGTCTAAACTCTGGGTTCAAGGACTTGATATATGTTATCCACCTCAACATAGCAATATCTGGAGTTGTACAGCTAGTGATCATTCCCAAGAGAGGTAAACAATCTGTCTCCACAACCACAGGTGCTCCTATCAAGTATTCCTTGTCACTCTTCATCGCAGTAACTACTCTCCATAGCTCTCTCTTGACCTGAGGGTAGTCTCTCTGCCGTGAACTTAATACCTTAGCTCCAAAACGCACCACATATCTATTTCCATCCTCATCGTCTTGTCCTACAGCCCATCCAATGCCAATAGGACTAGTATCAACAGTAAGGATAACAGATCTGCCCAACTCATATGTTACCTTTCGTAGAGTTGGTGGTGAAGCCAAAAGATCTTTCAACTTCCTCATAGACTCGCTTTGCTCCTCTTGCCACTGAAATCTTTGCCCCTTCCTCAGCAACTTGTAAAACGGATCTGCTACATGAGCAAAGTGTGAAATCCATATATGATAAAACACACATGCACCTAGAAACCTTTTCACCTCGGTAACTGACCCACATGTCTCCTTCATCCTTTGAATGGCATCAACCTTGTTTGGACAAGGTTTCCGACCATAAGATCCACATAGGTGTCCCACAATCAACACCTCTTTTTCTCCAAATACAGACTTTGCTCCTGATAAAGTCAAACGAACCTCCTCCAGCCGACTCAATATCTTATCACAGTCGGCTATGTGATCTGCAACAAACTTACGGCACCCCCTTTGATCCTTTACCTCATTCTTCTCCTCCTCAGCACACCCTTTGATCGGCACATCATCAAGGAATGACATAGTTTTTTCAGGAATGAAATCCCTCAAAACTTTATTCATGCCATTCATCATATGTGCTACAGAATTGGTAGCACCTTGTGGCAAGGTGCACATCCTTAGTAACCCCAAAGGTGTCCTCATTGTAGTCAAGTCTCTACTTTCAGAGGATAACTGAAACTGATCATAACCTGAATATAAGTCTCCCATTGAATAGATAGCACGACCAGCAAAAGCCTCTGCAAACTCGTCTACAATAGGTCCTATACCCATATTCCTGATAGTCACCTGTTAACTGGCTGCATATCTTGAATGAATCTCAAAGCTCCACTCTTCTTCGGAACAGTAAACCATCTGCTAGAGTAGGGAGCTATAGATGGTTCCAAGATACCCATCCTAATCCTCTCATTGAGCAAGTCTATCAACTTTGGTAGATGAGCTCTAGGTACAGAGATAAGACGTAGATTCCAAAGCACATGCAGTATAGTAAAGATTATCATAGGTGCAACTACACTTGGATCTACACATCCTACTTCATGTGACTCAAACGCAAACGCCTTACCATGCCTAGATAGCATCTCCCTGAAGCTCTTCTTCTCTTGCTCAGTAAGAAATCCATCACCTCCAATCCTTAGCTCCTTCAGTGTTGTTTTTGTGAACTGGTGCCCAATTCTTCTCGGTCCTCTGAGCATCGGTTCTCGTGCAGCTTGCTCCATCTTCTGATTGTAATCGAGTGGCAAAGGCAAAGCCACTGATTTGACTTTTTTTGCCACTGACTTGTACTTGGTCTCCACATACACCTCTTGTCGATCTATAAACTTATCAATAACATCATAAAGCTCCTTGGAGCTCACTCTCACCACTCTATCTACATCATCTGTAGAGCTTTCTAATATAGATTTCAACTCTCCTATAGTGTCTACCAAATACTGCTTTTCAAACACTCCATATATGTATCCATCTCCTCCTAACTCTCCACTATCCCACAAAAACTGCTGTACATACTTCACATGTTGCCTCTCAAACCTCTTCAGATTCTCAACCTTCCTATAACACAATGATCCACATGATGTCAGTCATAAGAAGCCAGTGGATAAAGCTTCCTGCTCTACTGGATCAGGCGAGAATCCTAGCTCTATTGTACCGTTGAAGTCTCGCTCTTCAATGGTACTCTGCCAAAACCCCTAGACTCTCTAAACTCTTGAGTAATCTTAGGCAGTGGACGGTCTCTCAAGCTATCACGATTCCTCTCATGTTCTACAGCAACGGTCAAAAACTGAACAGCTCTTTTGCCGTCTCTACTACGTATCCTAGCATAGGCTGAACCATCATCCATAAGTCGTGTCTCCATTCTAACAGCAGTAATGTAAGGCTGCCCTAGAATGATAGGATAGGTTGACATGTCTTGTACAAAGAAATTCTGAACATCACTGATGTCACCCACAGTTACCGTGATGTTGGGACAAGCACCATACAGTTCTCCCTTCTGGTTGTTGGCAGCACGGATAAGCCATCCATGGTCGGTGTCTATGGGTCACCTTCCGCGCTTGTACAGCTCCTTAGACATCAGATTAATCTCTGAGCCGTGATCAATCAATGCCACCATAGGTTTCTCCAGATCTCCCAACTTCACCAAGGTCTCTGTGGTTGCTCTTGCCCAATGGTTGTGAGAGTAATGGCTCTTATGCGATGCTTCCACCTCATCTTCAAACCTCACGTGCTCATACGAACTCCCCTCTGATACTTGAGAGCAGTAACCAGCAATCTCATCTTCCTCATCTTCCGACAGTTTGGTCCCTAGAGCGTTAAGCGTAGCTTCTTCACCCAAAATCTGACGTTTCCTCTTGATGATATCTATGATAACCTCATGGAACTCACGCTTTGCAATCCCAAGAATCTCACCCAAAGTAAACTCAACTTTCCCATTCAAGATACGGTTCTCTAACACCTGCTTCAAGTCTGTAGCAATCTCAATGTCAGACTGAAGTTTGTATGCAGGCATCTTACCCTTCTCCTTGCTTCTCTCCTTCTCCTTTGGTGTTGTAGGTGGTAGATCCTCCATAGTCTCCTCCCGAGTAGGTGTTGTCTCCTGCCTTGTCTCTGGTCTAGCCCTTTCACTCCTGGTAGCAGGTCGTTTGGCTGTAGAAGCCTCACCTACATCCTCCCTCCTGCGTTTTTCTTCTAGTACAGCTTTATGATGACTTCTTGCAACATAAGCATGCACTGACATAGTATCCACAGGGTCATTCCATCTTGTAGTTTCTCGGATTGAGTTGCCAACCCTTCGTAGCACATCCTTGTCTAGCTCTGTTCTGACTACGGACCGCACTACATCAGACCACAACCCAGTAGTCCCTTTCTCTCTCTCCATCTCCACTTTCACTCCACAGGTAACAGCATTCACAAGAGAAACAGCATGTGATGCTGATATCTCATTCACAAGTCTCTTCATACAACCCTTGCCAAAGTTGGTTCCCAACATCATCCCAGTCTCTCTCAGATGGATCTTACCATCTTTGAAGAAGATCAGATCCTTCCACAATGCATCTGAAAACTCCCCACAATCTCTTCTTACATGGTCTAGGCTATCACACCATATACAACGATGAACAAAGCCTTCTCTCATTTGAGGTCTCTGCATAGCAGGCTGTACATTCTGCTCCTTCTCTTCTAACCTAGTGAGCTTAAGCTTAAGCTCCTTCATACCCTTAATCAACTCATCAAGCGGTGAGTCTTCCTCTCTAGCAATTACCAAAGCAGGCTTAGTAGGCAATTGCTTGACAGGAATTATCAGAGGTGCTGCTTCACTTACCACCACCTTGTCCCTTCTTCTCTGTCTCTTGGTCAGCAAAGAAACAGCCTCTTCAACCTCCTTCCAGTCAGTCTTCAATCCTCTCTCCTCACTCTTGTCTTCTAGCAACAGCTCAAGCTTCTCCTGAATAGTCACGTCCGCTGCTTGTAAGAAAAGCTCGGTCTTCTCCACCTCCAGTGTAAGCTTCTCTGTCTTAGAAAGCTGAGCATACTGACGATCAAACTCCCTTAACAACTCATTTACAGACAAACCTTTGTTAGGCTTCACCACCCACTCCAAGAACGTTCTCTTGGTCACCCTCTCTGAATCTTCAGTGTAGTACTCCTCCTTCAAAGCTCGCATAAAGCTCTCCCAACTCTGTCCTTGCTGCTGCTTGAGCTCTTTCACACGCCCACGAATCTCAGGGACAACAACAAGTTCAAAGTTTTCCACCATCTCCTTCTCAGGTACCTTGTTCACCTCCATCTCCCTAGCATAGTATCGCACATACTTGGAAATATCTGTCCCCTTGAACTGGTCCATCTGATGCACCACAGATTGCAGCGCCTTGGTTGCTAATACCTCCTTCCTCTCTGTGCTCTACTGCTGCTGCATAAACATGGAAAAAGCTTGGAACATCTTCATCGTAGCAGCATCAAGCTGAACAGGTTGCTGAGCAGCAGTAGCACCTCCACTTGATGATCCTTGGTTGGCCATGATATCTGATCCTGTAACACTCTCAAGAAAACTCCCACCCTAGGTGTTTCACGTCGAGTTCACCAAAAAGAGAGTATGTCGGAGTGTGATCCGTCTACCTAGGAAAGCGCCGGACTTCTGGCTGTGGTTGTTTACTCAAGAGGTTGGCTTTCAAGTCACAATAGGGCTATAAACACTCACACAGATGTGTAAGATCTAGTAATATTCTCAGAAAGCGAAATTCAGGTCTAGCTGGCAGTAATAGGATTCGGTGGCAAACTTTGACACTCGCGGAGAAGAAAACTATGAAGGTTTAGACTTCTCAACTTCCCCTACATGCAAATGAGGTACTACTGAACTCACACACGAAGTTTCAGCCTGAGATCAAATTCTGACACGGAGATATGGACAGAAAAGTTCTGAGCAAGAAAACTACGGCAATTTCTGGTACCTAGATGGCTATTTCGACCTATAACAGAAGATTGGCTCGATCAATTTCAAATATTCTTACAGGATTTGGAGTCTACAGGATGCTGAACACCCATGTGAAGTTGGGACTCCTGACTGTACACAAAACTCCAGATCTCCTCCTCTGAAGTCGCTGCTCTAGATTAAGAGTTTTTCAGACCCCCTCTGCTTCAGCGGCCGCCCTGAATTACTCAGTAACTCTATCGATGCGAAACTTTTTGGGAAATCGTAGCCCTGCTGACAGAGAACACAACCTCGAAGTTTTGAAGCAATTTCCTCAAATCTGCTGCAAGTGACACTGAAAACCCTAAATCCAACAAAAGTGATTCAATTCTAGCACAATTCGAACTTCAATTGGTCATAACTTCATCTTTATTGCTTCAAATCGATCAAAAATTCCACTGGAAGTGTTTGGCATGACGAGCTCTACCCTCCTGTGCACTCAGAGTTTCGAAGTCCCCCTACCAAATGCTCGAACTCTCCTTAAGACCTCTATTTCTAATTTTAGAGTTACACAAAAGACAAAAATGGACCAATGAGAGTTCATAGTTCCACTTGGCTGTCCTTTAGTGCCCTAATCCACGTGGTAACTCAACTTCACTCAAAGGCTACCACGTCAGTCCCTAAAGTGCCAGCGTAAATCTTAAACTTCACGTGAAGGCATGTAAAATAACACGTAACCCTAAAAGATAACTTAACCAATCTAGAAAGCATGCATGGGCGACATGTAAGTACAACCCATGAGCTTAAACCCTTATCAGCATGGAAACCCTAAGTTATGTACTTTCACAACATAGATAAGCATGATATCATTTGCACAAGCGCAAGAGTGCTTGAACAAGATAGATAACATACTATCAACCTACTAGGACTCAAAATATATAACACAATAGTGTCAACATCGTATGCAAAGGTGTCAAACATATGTATAAAGGACTAGAAGTAATATGAGCTAACTTCTAGAACTACTAAACTCAAGCGTCGGAGTAGAAGTCAAGCATGTAGCCGCCAAAGTAGCGCGACAACGTTTCAGAGGTTCATGAACAAGGTGTTCGAACCATTCATAGGAAAGTTTGTTCATGATTTCATTGATGATTTCTGTGTGTACGGAAGAAAGGAGAACCACTTTGATCATGTGATCAAAGTTCTGCAGCGGTTGGAGCAAGCTAACGCTTCTCTGAATCCAGAAAAGTGCATCTTTGGCTGCGAAGAAGGTCTGCTGTTAGGACACATCATTTCCAAGAAGGGATTGCGATAGATCCTGAGAAGGTAAAGAAGATTGTGGATCTTACATTTCCAATCAACTTGACAAAGTTGAGATAGTTTCTTGGCATGGTTGGATATTATCGTAGGTTTATTTTTTCCTTCTCAAACAAAGCAATAGCTTTGACTATGTACATGAAGAAGGGAGTTGATTTTGACTTGATAGTGCATGATCAGAAGGCAAAGGAAGCATTTGAGGAGCTGAAAAAAGCATTGGTGATAGCTCCTATACTTGCTAAACTTGAGTGGAGTAAAGCATTTATTCTGTATACGGATGCCTCCAATGTAGCTATCGGGTGTACATTAAGTCAGTTAGATGGAGATGGGCATGATCATCCTATAGCTTATGCTAGTAGGCAGATGGTGCCAGCGGAGAAGAATTACTCCGTGACTGAACGAGAAGGATTAGCAGTGATCTTCGGATTGAAGAAATTTCGACACTACTTGCTAGGAGGAAAATTTTCCATAGTCACAGATCACAAGGCTTTAAAGTATATCTTTAATAAGCCTAATGCCGAAGGTCGTATTGCTCGTTGGAAGATCCTTCTAACAGAATACGACTACGTGATCGAAGATAGACCAGGGAAAAAGCATGCGAATGCTGATCTTTTGTCGAGGGCTTATGATGATGAGGGAGAAGAACCGTTTGATGATTCATTTCCAGACGAGCATCTGATGATCATCACAAGCATTGAGGAGATACCGAACGAATACAAGGAAATCTGGAGTTTCCTTGCAGATGGCTCTTTTCCAGAAGGTATGCATACCCGAGAACGTAACCCGTTGATCAAGAGATGCAAACCTTACACCATGGTGGAGGGAATTCTATTTCATCAAGGAGCAGATGGCTTACTAAAGAGAGCAGTTGGTCAGAAGGAGGCGTTCAAGCTGATGCACGAGTTTCACGATGGCACTGTTTACGGAGGTCACTTTGCTGGTAAGATAACAGCTTTCAAGATTTTGGATGCGGGTTATCACTGGAGAGGGATTTTCAAGGAGTGTTTAGACTATTGCAAAACTTGCGATGTATGTCAAGCATTTGCTCTGAAGTCTACTAGAACATCTCCGTTAAGATCAATTCCAATATTAGGACCATTTGAGAAGTGGGGTATTGACTTTGTAGGTCCTCTTAATAAGACACCTCGAGGCAATAGATACATTGTAGTCGCCACTGACTATTGTACCAAGTGGGTAGAGGCTAGACCTTTGAGAGAGACCAATGAAACAGAAATCGATAGATTCTTATGGGAAAGGATCATCACAAGATTTGGATGTCCGTTAGAGTTGGTCTCGGATAGAGGAGAAGAGTTTGTAGGGAGCATGACTACTGTTATGCTACAACACTTTTCTATCAAGGCACGAGTAACGACCTCATACAAACCAAATGTCAATGGTCTTGCGGAGAAGACCAATCTTACACTTTGTATGATGCTCGTCAAAGATGCTGGTGTTGAGACTGCGAAACATACTTGGGATAAGAGGCTACATGCCATCTTAGGGGAGTACCGAACGACAACAAAGACTTCTACTGGGTACTCTCCATTTCGACTGGTTTATGGAGTGGAGTCCAAGTTGCCGATCCAATTCGAATTGGATACTTTTCAAACTATTCAACGAAAGTTGAAGAGGTCGAGGGGAGAAGACGTAGTCAAGTCAAGAAGGGAGCAACTCATGGAGTTGGAAGAGACCCGAGCGGTAGCAATGATCCGGATGGAACGAGCTCATGCGTATCAAAAGAAGAGTTACGACAAACGTTTGGGCAAGAGCGAGGTAATACCTTTTCAAGTCGGAGATTGGGTTATGTTGTATGATGCTATCAGATTCAAGAGGGCTAGGAAGAAGTTTCTTCCTAGATATTTTGGTCCTTTTGTTGTAGATAAGGTGTGGAGCAACTTCATATATGACCTTCAGGAGTTGGGAGGAAGGAGATTCGATCGGGTCAACCATGACAAGTTGAAGCTGTTTCATCGACGAAAGTTCTCTCTTCACTCCGAGGACGGAGCGAAAATTTAGTCCGGGGGTAAAATGTAACGACCTATGTTACACATAGGAAGTTTGTCTATTAGTAAGGTATTTAGTTATAACTAAGTGTTGAGAATGTTTATTTGCTGCCAAAGTACTTTAAGGAGGTATCAAGTTAGTCATGACTAGCTAAAAGTTAGTTATGGTTAAACTTAGCTGTACTTTTGACAGAATTCAGATATTTCTTAAAGAGTGAGTAGTACTATCTTGTCATCTTGTCTAAAAGGTAGAAAGGAGGTGGAAAGTATCCCTTATCTCCTTTTTGACTTGATATGAGTGGTTGGATTAAAGTTGTGGACTTTGTGGGCATTAAAAACAAGAAGAGATTCCACATGTTTCCTTTTTAGTGGGTCCTAGTGTAGAGAGGGGTGGAAATTCGAGATTTCTTGAGAATATTCCAGAATCCTTCCAGAAGTTGTTGACTTTGAAGAAATAAGCCCATGTGAAAAGGTAAGAAGCCTATGTGATTAATGCTTTTACCTTAAGTAATATCTTAGTAAAACCCGGTAAAAGTAGTTACGGCTGAGTTACCGGAGGATATCAAAGTAAAAACCTAGAATGTATAAATAGAGGAGTAGAGAAGAGCTCCTCATCCTTATTTTCACATTGTCGTAATGACAACTTGAGTAATATAGAGAGTGTGGAATATTTTTAGCATCTGAAAACTTGAGAGACGTCGTTAGAATGGAGGATTTTAGTTGATATGTTTAAGGAGATTTTTAGTTGATAAGTTTGTGGGTGTATGAATGAGTGAACTTAGCATTTTTCCCTTCAAGATTCATGGTGTGCTTCCATCAAAGCCATCTGAGGTGACCCCTGAGTGAGAGACAGGCCCGACATTTGCAGATTCATCGGTGGCGATCGTGGAGGTTGAGAGATCGAGGGGTAGTTGATAGATGAGATCGTGGAGGGTTTACAGTTCTGCATATCTAAGGACGGGAGACCGGTATCTCTCTTAATCGTGGGCTTCTTGACCTAAGCCTCCGCTGTCGTGATGTGAATTATTTTACATTGTAAATAATTCACCTCTTTGTCAAGCGTTAGTGTCTCTGAGTAGAGTTAGGACCTCAGGGATGTCGACACTTGAGGATGTTCTATATTTTGAGTCTTAGTAGGTTGATTACCATGTTGATAGGGGTTTAAGCTCATGGGTTGTATTTGCGTGTCGCCCATGCACGCTTTCTAGCTGATTTAAGTTATTTTTTGGGGCTGCGTGTCGTTTTAGGTAGTTTAAGTTTTACGCTGGCCCTCTAGGGAGCTTGACGTGGTAGCCTATGAGTAAAACTAAGTTGCCACGTGGTTTAGGGTACTAAAGGACAACCAAGTGGAGCTATGAACTCCCATTGGTCTGTTTTTGTCTTTTGTTAACTCTAAATTTAGAAACAGAGCTCTAGAGTGGAGTTCGAGCAATTTGTGAGACTACTACGAAATCTGAGAGCACAGGGGGATAGAGGTCGTCGAGCCAAGCACTGTCAGAAAAAAGTTTGATCGATTTGAGGCAATAAACAAGGAGTTATGGCTGTTTGAAGTTCGATTTGTGTCAGAATTGAAGCACTTCTGTTCAATTTGGGGTTTTGAGTGTCATTTGCAGCAGAATCGAGGAAAGCGCTTCAAAACTTCGTGGCTGTGATCACTGTCAGCAGGGCTACGATTGTCTCCAAATTTTTATGTCGATTGAGTCAGTGAGTAATTCAGGGCGGTCGCTGAAGTAGAAGGGGTCCGAAAAGCTCTCAATCTGGAGCAGCAACTTTGGAGAGCGAGATCTGGAGTTCTGTGTGGAATCAGGAGGCCCAACTTCACAGGAGTGTTCAGCAAGCTGTTTACTGCAAATCCTGTAAGAAATTCTCAAAGTGATCGAGCCAATTCCTTGTTATAGGTCGAAATAGCTGTCTGGGTATAAGAAACTGCCGTAATTTCTCTACTCAGAAAGTTTCTGCTCATATCTTAGTGCTCTGAATTGATCTGAAGCTGAAATTTCGTATGTGTATCTAGTAGAACCTCATTTACATGTAGGAGGAGTTCTGAAGTCTGAACCTTCACATATTTCTCAATCCTGAGTGTCAAAGTTTGCCATCTGATCTTATCATTGCTAGTTAAGCCTGAACTCTGCTTCCTGAACTTATCAGAAGAGCCTAGAGACTTACATGAGTGTTTTCAGTATCACCTTGAGACCTGAAGCCTATCCTGTGAGTAGACCAGCCACAGCCAAGAGCTCAACGCTTCCCCGAGTAGATTGAACACAGACTTCAAGCTCATATCACAGCCAGAAGGTTCGCCCTTCCCAGGAAGACTCTCAACCTGACACCGCATGTCACATTGAATATACCATGGGAGATACGTGGTGCACATATGGGGAGGATGTAAGTCTTGTGGGGCAGCCCCATAAGTGTTGGAGCTTCGACCTACATTGGATGACTTGTGGTATATTTAGGGTGGCATCAAGATGACATCAAGAGCACGGGAAACTTTTATTAATCAAGCTAAGTAATCAAGGGGTCGCCTTAGCAAAGGAAGCTGTGAAACCTTCATTAATAAAGGAGTCGCCTTAGCAAAGGAAGTTGTGTGATCTTTATTAAAAAAGGGGTCAGCTTAGCAAAGAGGGTTGTGTACGCATAAGGACAACAGGGGGCAGCTTAGCTAGGGGGCTGCTTCTGAGCACGGGAAAATTTTATTAATCAAGCTAAGTAATCAAGGGGTCGCCTTAGCAGAGGAAGTTGTGAAACCTTCATTAATAAAGGAGTCGGCTTAGCAAAGGACGTTGTGTGACCTTTATTAAAAAAAAGTCAGCTTAGCAAAGAGAGTTATGTACGCATAAGGACAACAGGGGGCAGCTTAGCTAGGGGGCTGCTTCTGATAAGTAGTTGTGCTTATAAGGACAGCGGGGGCAGCTTAGCTAGGGGCTTATCTTTTAGGTAAATAAACTTGCGACGGGTTTTGACGAGGACTTTTTACAAAAAACTGACAGAGGAGAGAGGAGACGCGTGCAGGAGAGAGAGAAGAGATTTTTGACAATTGAAGATCTTGATGGTGGGATCGACACTGGAATAAAGGTTATTAAGTCTTGAAAGACCTATATGTGTGTATCTGGGTGTTTGATTTGTATTTGATGGACGCAAGAGATAGAATTTGGAGTTCTCATCGTCTGCAACAATCTGTTTTTCTTGTGATCTTTCTCTTGATCGATCACAGTCAGGAGGTCCTCTACTTCCTGTCTTCCAGAAGACATCTTGTCTTCCGGGACTTCTTCTGTAGTGTGTCGTGCGCATACACATCGCTACACAACATACATCGCTGTCAGAGGTACACCACACATACACATAACACATGAACGATGTCATACACATACACAAGTGTACCACAATAATCTGAACAGAGAAATTACCATCTCCAACACTACAACAAAGATTACTCACAAACGGTCAAGCCAAACCCACTCTAATCACGAAAAGAATCCAGGTTACACTCAACTAGACTATCCACCATAGCCTGGAGCTTGAAAGCTCAACTCGAAGAACTAAGGCCTCCAAGCCCTACCTGCGAAGTATATCCCTAGTGAGCTCTCCCACCAACTCGCCCTAACGGCACTAACGGCCTTACCGGGATGCGCCACTTCGCACTCGGTCAACCTAGCCGAGGTGCCAAACTGACATGACAGCTATCGTGCGCATACACATCGCTACACAACATACATCGCTGTCAGAGATACACCATACATACACATAACACATGGACGATGTCATACACATACACAAGTGTACCACAATCGTCTTCCTAACTGGCGGTTAGGTCTCTCTAACTCCAGATAGCTCCATATCCCAACTACGTGATATACACCTTCATGGGTGCAAGGATCAAGAGGCCGGGTGCTACATCGCTCCATCGTTACTCGCATGTCTGCAATCCATACCACGCAAAGATCTAATCGGCTATCCTTGCTATATACATCGAGGACAAACCCACCGTCTAGTAGGAACGACATTGAGAGGTGGAGTCAAACATGACATGTGCCAACCTCTCGAACAACCATCACACACCAACATACGGGCTGCTCCACCAGCAGACCCACACAACATACACCTCAAGCCCACGCGTACAACTGCCAAGCTTGGGTCAACGGTACCATCGATGTTGGGAAGATGACATGGTGCGCAATTACGCATATGGTCCTTCCACACAACACCATCACGGCCCTCTAACATGAGTACTCCATAAGGTAACACCTCACGCACTCGTAAAATAGTGCACCCTGCGATCACGTTCAACGTCGTCGGTGCAGTCTGCTGTAGATAGATATAATCACCAGGATGAAAGCTGCGAATCGACGGTCGATAACCTCCTCCTCGGATAGTCGCATATCGCAACGTGTCTCTATGCTGAGCAATCGCTAGGTTCTCAAAAGCCATAGGCATAACTCTCTGAAATGTCTCTGCTCATTGAGAACATGCTCTCACCCACATATCGGATCATCAAGGTCTAGCACCTCAGCAGAATCACGACGAATGACCGAGATAGATCTGGATCTCGGCCATACAATAGAAAATATGGTGAGAAGGAAGCCAAAGACGCTTGTCGGCTGAAACGGTAACCCATAGCCAACCATGATAACTGCACATCCCAGTCTCCCAAGTGGCCCTTATGCAAGCCATACTTGCGCAATCCTCTCTTCACCGTCTAAACTACCCTCTCCGTCAAACCATCCGCCTCAGGATGATCTCGAGATCTAGTCCGATGATCAATCAGCGCCTGATCACACAAGGCCTGAAACTCACCAAGGAACTCTGTACCTTGGTCTGTCAGCACTTCAGCTGGTGCTCCAAAACGATTCAGCACTCGATCTAAGAACGCGTACGTCGTCCCTTCACTCGTCTTGTCTGATAATACCACCAACTCAATCCACTTGGAGAAGTGCTCCACCATCACCAACACATATCGGTGGTGACGTACGGTTAACGGTAAAGGTCTCGCAAAATCCAAACTCCAACGGTAACCCAACCCCATAATCGATAAGAGGTGTAACTGTGGAGTAGGAGCATTAAATGATGCTCGTACTCGATCACAAACCACACATCGTGCGACAAACTGTTGCACATCGACGTGCATACCACGCCACCAATACTGTCCTTGGAGTAAGCTATGCATACGCTTCACTCCAAAATGCTCCAACTCCTCATGAGCATGTCGTACTAACTGTACCCTCTGGGATGGATGTGGCACTATCCGTTGTCGTGTCGTGGACCGGCTCCTACTTGAAATTCAAACTTCGATGCTTGTCCCTCCAAAGACACTCATGAGAAGACAAGCTAGGCCCCAGCTTACGGGTTTTTGGCACCACTTCGGATCTTCATTTTTATCGCACTAGTGGATAGAGCTCCTTGTCAGCTTTCCATAGGCACTTCATCTACTTCGTTTGGACGCGTAGTGGGAAAGTTACAAGACTCGAAAGATGGAGAAAACAAGCTAGGCTCCAGCTTACGGGCTTTTGGCGCAACTTCGGATCTTCACTTTCATCACATAGATGGGTAGAGCTCGTTGTCAGCTTTCCATGGGCATCTTGTTTACTTTGTTTGGACATCCAGAGAAGAAGTTATGCGATTCGAAAGAAGGTAAAATCAAGTTAGGCCCATAGTTACTTGCTGACTGGGTATTTAGGGCTTCAGGCGTTATATCAAAGATGCAAGGGGCCTGCTTCTTATTATTGAGGGTTGAACTTCGTACGTACAGACTGTAACAAGGGGGCTGCTTAAGGGGCTTGCGTCTGCGACCTGTCAGCGGACGGTGCGGGAGATTTGGAAGTCCAATGCAAACGCGCAAGGCGTCGTTGGGTTCAGATCTTTGCAGACTACGTGTGGGTTAAGACGGTTTGGGAAGAGACGGATCGGGGGTTGTGTTCTGGAAGAAATTGAGACGCAGGAAGCAGATTTGGGATTTTCAGTTACCTGTGAAGGAGAGTTGGACAGTTTGGGCCGTTCCGGAGTCCAAACTTGCTGTCCTTGGATCCATCGGGATCAGCACAACGAGTTCTTCAGGAAATTGAAGACGATACGAGTTTTCATCGGACGGTTTGGGTGTTCTGAGTGAAATTGGTTCGCAGGGAAGTGCTTGCGTCAGATTTTTCATCGCCTGCGACCTGAGATTGGATTGTTCTTCGCGATCGGTGAGCCAAGCTCTTCGTTCTTGGTGCCTACGCGATCAGGGAGTCCTCATGTACGCATAGGAGAAGACTGTAAGTGAATTGGATTGTTGGTTTGGGTGTGGTGAGCGAATTTGAGCCGTAAGGAGCCGATTTACGTTAGTTTTTTGCAACCTGCGACCAAATTTCTCGAGTGGTTTTGCAAGGGGAACTCCAAACGGCTTGTTTGAAGTCTTGTTGGGTTCAGGGTAGCCAGATCTACCTACCAGCGAAGACGGATATCAGTTTAGACGATCCGTTTGTGCGGTGTGAGCGGTTTTAAGCCGCAGGGAGGAGCTTCTGGAAGTTCGGTCACCTGCGACCGAAAATCGACGATATCTCGACTATCGGGAGTCGGATCTGAAGGTTTCTTGAGCCAAAGGAGTCAGGGAAGGAGACCCTATCAACATTTGAAGATCGTTTGGAGAAACGAGAAAGTTCTCAGATAGGTCTTTTTCGGTTTCTTCGCTATGGATTTTGTCTTTTTGAGTTCGTTAGGGACTTAATTGGTTGTGTACGGCTTGTGGTAGCCAGCTTTAGCCAAGAGCTAGTGCGTGGATGTGGTTTGGACTTGGGTTTGGATCGCGTGATATTGTTGTGGCTCTGTTTGTTAGCAAAGAGAAGTTTCTCTTGCTTTGAGCTACGCTTCGGCGATTTCGGGCTAGGGTTGCGATTCAGGGGTTTATTTTAGGGCTTCTGAAGTAGGTTACGGACCGCTCTGGTCTGTTCCTCAGTTTTGTGCTGTTAGGAGAAAGAGACGGCAGTGTACATACATTTGGAGTGGTATATATTGCGCGTTCGTTTTCGTGGTTGTTCTTCTCTGTCTTGTCTCTGTTTCAGCACACAACATCTCCACAGCCAAGAACCTCGCGTTTTCCTGGACATCCTTCACGCAATATCCGACACGATACCGTACTCTCTCATCACCTCACACTCGAAGTACATGTCGTCCTTCTCGTCGAAATCTCTTCACTCGTTGAAGGACTCGATCTCGCTCCTTGGCACTTACGTGCCTACGACCACACCAGTACGTAGATACTCCATCACGTTCACATCATCATAGATATCTCGCTGATCTAGAACACCATCTCCATCCTCAGGATCTGGAGACTCATCATCTACTCTCTGACCAGAGAAAGATACGACTTGGCCCTCCATACTAGAGTTCATGGCCAACACACAAAGAAAGGTATATGCATGCCACCTTGGCACTATCTCTTCATCAACCTCGTCATGCCACTGAGCCCCAGTCTGATCTTGCTGACTCGTGCACGAGTTGCGACTCAACCCATCGGCATCTAGGTTTGCAACTCCAGGTCTATGCACTACCTGGAAGTCATACTCCTGTAAGATCAGAGCCCACCGTGCAAGCTTCCCTGTAAGCTTGTCGGACTTCATCAACAACTTGAGCGGCTGGTGATCAGTGATGAGAGTAAAGAGGTTCCCAAACAGGTAACATCGAAAATGTGCAACATCACACACTACAGCTAAACACTCCCCCTCGTACGAACTGTACCTCGTCTCCGTCGAAGTGTTGGAGCGACTGACATACGCCACCACGAACTCCTTTTTCTCATCATCATGCTGAGTCAGCACTGCTCTAACTCCCAACATACTCCAATCGGTGTGCAATTGGAAAGGACGCCCCCTAACGGGTCTCCTCAAGATAGGAGCATATGTCAACTTATCCTTGAGCTCTATGAAAGCTCGCTTTTGCTCATCTTCCCACTGTCACTCCTGGTCCACCTTCATCAGCTTGGTCAACGGCTTCGCAATTGCACTAAACCCCTTCACGTATCGACGATAAAAGTTCGTCAAACCAACAAATGCTCGAACTCGCCTCACATTTGTGGGGCATGGGATACGTGCAATAGCCTCAACCTTTGTCTGTTGATTGTGTGGCCCAGATACTCTACCAACTCCTGGAAGAATTTACACTTCCTAGGGTGTAACTTCAACCCATGAGCTCTCAATCGTTCGAACACATCTCGTAAGTGTCTCTCATGCTCCTCCACAGTAACACTATAGACTAAGATGTCGTCAAATATAACATTTGACAAAATCCAATCCTTCTAGGATCCTGTCCATCACCCTCTGGAACTCAGTAGGGGCGTTCTTCAACCCAAATGGTAAGAATCGCCACGGATACAAACAATCCTTGCCGTGAGAGTCAATTCCTCAGAATGCTGTCTTGGACTTGTCTTCTTCTCTCACTGGCAACTGATGATACCCTGCTCGAAGATCCAAAGTACTGAAGACTTTCACATGCCCCACTGCATCAAAGATCTCCTCAGGTGTCAGCATGGCATACTTATCGAACTTCGTCTGCCGATTGATAGGACGGTAGTCCCACACATCCGCTTATCCGTGTAGTTGCCATACATATCCTTCTTGGCTGGCATAACTGTGACAGATGCATACTCTACATGCGACATCTCCACCAACCTAACCTCCAACAAGTCTTGAGTCCTACTCTGGATCAAGGCTCTCTCCATGTCACTGTGTCTGTAAGGACGTCGAAAGATTGACATGTCATTAGTCAAGTCGATCCGTATACCAGGTCCCTTCAAGGTACCCAAATCCTTCCTACTGAAGGTAAAACAATTCCTGTAGCTCTTCAAGCATCTTTGAACTCTTCGTCTCTCCTCTCCTATAAGCTTGGGTCCAATCTCTGACTCCCAAGTATCCTTTGTTATCATGTTAGAGGTAGAAGACGAAGTCGTTGACTGCTATCTTGCAGCCTCTGGAGCAATTTCCTTCTGCTCACCACCAACAACCTCCACCGCTACTGTGCGAAAAACTTCTGCAGTTCTAGCTGCAAGCTCCACACTCTCTCCTACGACATCCCATGATGTCCAAGGATGACGAACTCCACGTGCCTCGCCTCCAGCCTTTACCTCCACTGACCCTGTAGGCAAAGAGCTCAAGAGTGCTCGAGCAGTAACTCCCGTCGATCGCATCCGACACTGCTCAGCCAATCCAAAGCTAACAATCCATGTCAAGCAATTCAAGTCCATTGCTTAACCCAATACTTGACGACGTGAAGCCTCCGACACCGAAGCTACTACCGTCATACTCGTAACGAAACCCATCGCTCCCGCTCTCTCATCGACATTGGGCTCCACCAACTACCGTAATTGAGCACCCACACAAGCCCAGGTCCTCTACCTCTGTAAGCATGTGACGTTGGAAAGCTTATCAAAGTGGGTAACGCTACCATGGGCCGTCCTACTAGGTTCACCACTGTCATGGGTGACCTATCGACGACTCTCACTACTTGAGATCGTCGTCTTGCATCCAAGATGCTATCAATCGTGAGATGCGCTGGTCGTCTCACTCCATCGTGTGTGCGCTTAAGCACCTCTCTCGATAACAAGTTCGTCCACCACAACCGTGGATGATGTGCACGAGATCCTACTCTCGCTGCATCCAACAACACTGCTGGTCCAACTTAAGACCGCACTTGGTGCACACTCGTCATCATCTGTGTACGAGCATCACCCAACAAAGGAACGTTCTCCAATATATACGCTGGAGAATCCACCTGATGCATCTGGAGATGTCGTAAGATCCGTAACATCTCCCAGAACATCCTAGATCGCGGGTCATGTAAACCCTGACCTCTCCAAGCACGCGTGTGATCTTGACATGGCCATCCGGCTATCACCAAGTGAATGGTGTCAACAAACGTAAGATCTTGCGCCCCAGCAGCGAAATATTTGACGGTAATGCTTGCTGGTATCCTCTAACAGCTGATATAGACAACAACTCGGGATATCTCTGCACCAAACGTGCCACATGTCGCAATGAGATGCGTCTCGTGATCTCATCTCTCTCTACATACAAGTATCGATGTACTTGTATGCCTGCTTGCAATACCGCAGCCAAACCTGTGTTGATCCCTCCAAACAGCTCCAGCACACATACACCCTCCTCTGGATACTGCCACACAATGAGAGTCGTATCCAACGGTGGTAAGATCACAAGGTCAGTAGCAGGAACAACCTTTTGTTCCTCTACTGGTGGTACAAAGGCTTCACTCCAAGCCTGCTGCACCAACTGATCAGCATACTGCTGCAACTCTCCACTCGAACACAGAGTGGAACATCCAAGGCAGATGGTACTAACATAGACATGCTATGCATGTCTTCCACCTCCTCAAAGACCGGAGTATCCTCCGCATGGGCATTGTCTTAACAACTCGTCCGGTCAAGTGATGACCGAACTGAACCCTGCAATGGATGCCATCGTCCCTGGTGTAGGCTCTGTCGTCCCAACTCTAGCACTGAACCGCACTGGTAAGTGGCTCACTCGTCCCTCACCGGACTGCCAACCTGGTCTGTAAGATGTTGTCTCTACCCAATAGTCGATCACGAACCTCATAGGGTACAACACAACACCTCCAACTAATACATCATAAGACTCTGCGGCTGTAACAATGGCCTTGACCTTCACCATCGAGCCATCCGTGGCGTGATCTGGCTGAACTCTCACTGTCAACATCTCACGTGTCATATGTAGAGCCGTACCTCCTGATCCCTCTAGAGATGTCTGCAACTGGAATGGACATCTCTCCACCTCGGACTTCTTCAGACCCAAACCAATACATGCCGCCTTTCTCAACATCAACGATTGGGCTCCAGAGTCTAGCAAGACCTTCTGGGGTCGATACACTTTCTCCGAAGGTGCCACCAAATAGAAGATACCACTTCTGTTGTCCAACAACACCACACCTGGTGCCAAACCAGCACGGTCAATCGTCGGCCTAGCTGATAACTCATCTAACCTAGCAACCGTCGTTTGCCAAGTACCACTGGTAGCTGTCCTGATCCTCGACTCCATGGACATGTCTACCGTCTCTCGCTGAACTACTTCAGCACTAGAGGTAACTACATCTTCGCTCTCACTGAGCGTGACCGCCAACTGGAACACTGGAGCCAAGTTGACTCCCAATGCTCTCATATCCGTGGCTGAGAATAGTGAGGCTCGCAAAACTGCTGTAGCCGCCCCCAACATCGAGTTCGAAGTCGCATCCACAAACGTCGAGGGTGGGACTCACATCACACCCACTCCTGGATGTCGATGCCTCCAACTCTATTGCACCATCGGTAGGTCGTTTAGGAATCATAGATGTCGTCCTCACCTCCGATAACATGAACGACTAGGGAAGCCTGGTCTGTCTATCAGCCTCCCCGTGTTGTGGATCCAACTCCACTGACGCACCTCGTGGCTCGGAGGCACGTACTACATCTCTAGTCACTGCCGCAGATGCCTCAATCTGCGCCACGCCAGCCATGAAGTCGAAGTCATCTCCTTCTCCTCCGTAAGACGTGGAAGCCTCTGTTCTACCTGATCTCCGCTGAGCCATAGCTATCCTCTGCTCCGACTGCTCAATCCGAGCAGCCATACTTGCTTCTGACATCGTAGCAGGCGGTCTCCCAGGTGCTAGACCTCTATCTCCAGCTCGACCACCACGGCCTCCCTCAGCTCCTCCGCCTCGTCCACGATCAGCCTTCCCTTGCCGCAACTCGGGATGGAGATCAAAACAACGGTCACTACTGTGACCAGATCGTCCGCAATGCTCACATTGCCTAGGTACTGCTTAAGACGTTCTGACGTCTCATAACCTCTCCTCTGTGGACAGTCCTTCTGCTGATGAGGACCATCACACGTCCAGCAAGGACCCGCTTGCTGCTAACTAGAGAAGGACTGCATGGGCTTCTGTCCACCAGATCCTCCAACACCTCCCTGAGATCGTGACTGCTCCGCACGATCCTTACCACCACCACCACCACGTTGTTGCGTAACCTGTGATCCTCCAAAAGAGGTGGTCACTCCATGTGGTGTCTCCTTGCTGAACCCAGCAACCACCACCCTCTCCTCCACCATGTTGAGCTCAATCCGCTCAGTCAAACTAAAGACAACCGCCAACTTCGGAGCGGTATCTCTAAGGAGAGTAGCATCTCTAACTCTCCTACGCAGCTCCTGGTCTAGTATCCCATACCAGAACTGGACTGCCTGTGCTTCTGTCACCCCTTGGATAATGCTGATCAACCGCCTCATGAGAGTAAACGCCTCGCGTAAGTTCTCTCCAGTCTTCCGCTGGAACTCCTACAGACTCCTCAACTTGTCGATCCGCACACCTTGATAGTTCTTCCTCAAACATTGGAAGAATTGAACCACAGGGTTAAACCCTGGTGGTATCCTCCTCACACTACCACCTGCTCCACTACTTATGGATGTACTGCTGGTAGTAGGTACTCCGTCATCTATGGATGTACCACTGCTACTAGCACCCGAACTCGCAGGTGCTACGCCTCTCGAAACTGCGCAATAGTGATACAAATGTAGTTGGGAGACCAATGTTGTCTCCACAACTCGATCTCAATACTATAATCTCGCCTGAACTCATGATAATCGTCCATCGCCTGTCTCTCCAAGTGTTGGAATAAACCCTTCCACGCCATGAAGGGTGTAAACAACTGTGGATTCCGCATCTGCTGCAGATCGCACCAATTGTCGAATTCTTGGATGAAGTCATCCAGCTGAATGGTACCAACTGTACCCGAGTAACGTCGAGGCCCCTTCGTGGCCCCATAGATCTTGTCCATGTCCCAAAACAACGGTGTGGCGACACTAGACTCACCACCAGAAAACGTGTTGTCTGCGTCTGACTCGTCCTCTGGAACAACTGACGGCAATGGTGTATGTAGTTGGTACCTCCCCCCACTCCGTGTATACCCACTGTCCGAGAAGTCTCCACTAGAACCTCCCGAGAACTCCGTGATGAGAGAATCCCGCTAACACACTCCTCAACCAGAATGTCGCAATCTCCGTCACCACCGTAACCACCACTTGCCTAACCCCGCTCCTACTGAGCTCACCTATCTCCTACTAGGACGGTCAAGGTAAGGGCAACCTGTATCTGCCATCACCACAGGCAGCCTCTCACTGTCTGTTGGTCGTCACTCCAACCACACCGTGAGAGAGACAAAGATAGTCTGACTGGTCCGCAACTCCAGCCTCACTATCGACAGCACACTGGAGTGAACTCACTCTAGAAATCAAGCGCCAACACAAGCAAACGTGACGCACAAACAGGAAGCAGAATATGGAGGGGTTCCAACCACAAGAAGTCCAAACGATAACCCTCCACACTCAAACATTCACATAAAGAGAAACTCAGCTCCACTCGGACTGAAGCCTCCTCGTCGGTGACCACATGCACAATATATGATCACCAACTGTCATAACTAATACTTGAGATCACTAACTAGATGTCTACACCTCTAGTAGCTCCAAAAATATCCATGTGGTAGCTCTACTAGCTCACCCAAGACAACTGTCACCAACTGCCTTCATACGCGTCTCTACGGTATAGGCAAACACTACCACAACTATAGCTTCCCCCTAATACTGTGGGGTCGTCTTACCACTCCTCTAGGGACGTGTGAGAAGGTCTCCTACTACCTTATACAAGTCCATAAGTACTTGCACGCATCCTTGTATGACACCAAGAGCTATTGGTCTAGTGGTAAAGCCAAAGCTAAGACTACAGAGTTAAGAGTCCAGGTCCAGAAATAGTGTTGGGATGGATGACCAGCTGGTTTTACACTTCCCACACAACTAGAACTTGGATACCTCTCTCACGCACGCCAGCAAGCTGGCTTGCGGCGGGCTCGGACTCAGGCTCAGGCTCCGTTCCGCCTCCGCTCTCACGCCTCCGCACTCACGCACCTCTGCACCTCTGCACCTCGAAGTCTCTAAACGCCTCCTAACACGCACTCAACACTCCCGCTCCGCTCCGCTTGGAGTAGAGTAGAACGAGTAGAGCACACCAAAAGAGACTCGGCTACACCTCGAATTGCACCAAATTGCACCAAAAGAGACTCGAAAACAGCAAAACGGCTCGCGGGTGCACACGGGTATCTAAAAATCTGACGTAAATCAGCAAGATCACCCAAAACCAACCCGAACACCACTACAACAGATTCGCAAATGCACCATACACACTTCGCAAATGTACACCACACACAAGAAACTCCTAAACTCGAGTTTCCACACGAAATTGCACCAAAATCTGACGTAACTAGCCTTTTTGCACTTTCGGGTGACACGGCAGCGAACTTCGACATGCCATAACTTCTTCAATCCTTGGCCAAACTCCACGAAACTTAGTGCACTAGAATTGTCTCTCCAATGCGCTTCCAAAGAGCCCACTCCAGCCTGACATTGACAAGTACTCCATCTGCCACGCCCAAACGCGCAATCCGGCTCCAACAAGTCACTTCAAGAACATTACGCAAATTTTCTGCAGCGCTTCTGCATGACAAAAATCTCCACTCGATCCCAACAACAGCAAATCGATCTGCGACCAGCAATGTAGCATGCGCCCACACACCTTGTTCACAGCTCCAAACAATCAAGCACGAACGACAACACCCGAAGATACCAGCGGACGATTTCAGACCAGTGGGTTCTTACTGAACTCCATCTCGACTTGCACTTAGTTCTTCGAGTAATCTGAACAGAGAAATTATCATCTCCAACATTACAACAAAGATTACTCACAAACTGTCAAGCCAAACCCACTCTAATCACGAAGAGAATCCGGGTTACACTCAACTAGACTATCCAC
Organism: Asterella californica; assembly: GCA_036924285.1. Taxonomy (NCBI): domain Eukaryota; kingdom Viridiplantae; phylum Streptophyta; class Marchantiopsida; order Marchantiales; family Aytoniaceae; genus Asterella; species Asterella californica. The sequence goes on along the minus strand of JAYKYS010000006.1, from coordinate 22,969,642 downwards.
CATAGCCTGGAGCTTGAAGGCTCAACTCAAAGAACTAAGGCCTCCAAGCCCTACCTGCGAAGTATATCCCTAGTGGGCTCTTCCACCAACTCGTCCTAACGGCACTAACGACCTTACCGGGATGCGTCACTTCGCACTCGGTCAACCTAGCCGAGGTGCCAAACTGACGTGACAAGTGTTCTTGGCTTCCAGTGCTGTCATCACCAAGTGGACAGCGAGGTCGAACTCATCCTTGTCGAGATCTCTCTCCACCACTGGTCCCGATGCGTGAGAAGACGTAACAGCATGCTGGGAGAATCGAGAGAAGACCGTAACGTGTCTTCAAGTCCTCGATCTGTCGATCCAGATAGCGGAATATGCTCTCCTTGCAGTCCACTAACAATTCCCAGGAATCGTTATCCCACTCACGAACCAGGGTGAGAAGCTTCATATCCGCGGTGAAGTTGAACTTCTTACGAAACGCTTCCCTCATGTGCGTTATGACTTCCTTGGCTCGGGCTTCTGCTTCTTCTCGCTGCTTCTTCTCTGTGACGGCTTGAACTTCCACGGCTTCTCGCAATACACCCAAGTCGTCTTCTCTTCTGCGAGACCAATGAGCTTTCCTCTAATCTGCAGAATCTCCTGCTCGCTCTGCTGAAGTCGCTTCTGCAACTCCTGGTTGCTCTTCCGAAGTTGTGTCAACTCCTTGGCACAAGCAGATGCTTCCGTCTTGTACTTGGTCGTGATCTTCTCCGTGGTGCGGAGGTTGACTTCTAGAGTCTCTATCTTCTTCTAAGCCTCCTCTTGCTGCATCAAGGTTCGAAGATCAAACCCAAGCTGCAATGGCTTCTCCTGAGCCGTCGTGCGCTTCTCAACCAAAAAAATCGGATGAAAAACCGGATGAATCTTCATGTGAGATGGAAGTTCGAGTTGATATGCAACTGCTCCTATTCGACGAACAACAGAAAAAGGTCCGATGATACAAAGATTGAATTTACGACTGCCGATCAACGTAATGTGTTTGTAGATAATCATACTTGATCATCAATCGTGAACTCTTCATGCCGACGGTATCCATTGACATATTATTTTTGTCGATTCTGAGCAACTTGTAGTTTCACCTTAGCTTTTTCTACTCTAAATTCATTGACAACATCCACTTTTGTGTTGATTGATGATGACAGACCTAATCGTCAAGCTTGTCGGTACGAGAGGGTGTTCTTCATACATGAGATAAAAAGGATTTCACGAGTAAACGCATTCAGTGAGTTGTTGTAGACAAATTCTACCAGTAAAGATTCGTAACATGTCTTTGATTGTTTGATGGCTCTTTCAGTCTATCCATCGATCTGTGGGTGATATGTAGTGGACATGGCGAGTTTAGTTTTGAACAGACCAAATAGAATTCTCTAAAATAGACTAGTAAAATGAGGACCTCTATATGTAATGATCACTCGAGATAGACCATGTTGAAACTGCACCAATCTTAAGAATCACCGCATCTCCTTTACTGTAGTCAGAGGCAGCCAAGTCATGATCGCATCCACCTTCTACATATCTGGACCGACTCTTTTGCACTAAGGACATGTCTAAAGAAGTTAATGCATCCCAAACCAAACTCACTCTTGTCAATATTGACAAACAACTTATGCTCCTGCAGCTTCTTCAACACCACCCTTAGCTGCTCTGCGTGCTACTTCAAGGTTTTGGAGTAGATCAAGATGTCGTCGATCTAAACAATAACAAACTCGTCCATCTCGTCGTGAAAAATTGTGTGCATCAATGTAGTGAACATCGAAGGGGCATTGTAGAGTCTAAATGACATCACCACAAATTCAAACAATTCGTATCTAGTTCCACAAGCGGTCTTCTCAACATCTGGATCAGCCATCCGGATCTGGTAATATCTTGACTTCAAGTCTATCCTGCTGAAGTACTTTGCACTCGCTAACCTATCAAACAGGTCGTCTATCCTTGGTAAGGGATAATTATTCTTCACCGTCATCTTATTGAGAGCACGATAATCTGCACAGAGTTGTAACTTCTCATCATTCTTCTTTGCAAAAAAAAATTGGAGCTCCATAAGGTGACTTGCTGGTCCGAATATATCCTCGCGCTAATAGCTCACCGAGTTGCATTTTCAACTTAAAGAGTTCCACCTGATTGAGTCGATAAGGAGCTTTGGAAGGTGGTTCTGACCCTAGCAAGACCTCGATCTTGTGATCCACCACCCGCCTTAGAGATAATTCAGCAGGTAACTCCTCAAACTCCTTAATCACTTCGTGAAGTATCTTCGGAAGTGTAGTGGCGTCACTTGATATTTTCTCTTGTCTGCCGTCCGTCACCAAATCTGCAACTCGCATCAAACACTGTCGTTGAAGTCCATCTGTTACCTTTGATCAAATTCATCGCAAAGTCATCAATATTTTATGTCTTTCGGATCAGCCTCACTCACAACTTTTGCCCTTTAACTTTGACGTTCAACCTCAAAGGTTTTCGCTTAAGTTCTACTTGAACCTATCCAAGAAAGTGTTTCTCAAAACCGCATGGATGTCATCCATCTCGCACATCGTGAAATTCTTTGTGAACTCCAACTTCCCACACGCAAATCGTATGTCCAAGGCCACTTCAGAAGTTTGGTACATCTTGCTCTTGATAAAACGCACCTGAATATGCTTGTCTGCCTTGGAGGTAGACAAGCCCAACTTCTTCACCAAGTTCAGACTTATGAAAGAGCGGGTCGCTCTTGTGTCCACAAAGAAAGTAATATCACGGTTAGCAACTTTGGCTTATAGAAACATCAGTCCCGGAGTCTTCTTCTTGGTTCTCAAGGTCACATGCATCTGGCCCTCCAACAAGTCCTTAGCAACAAACGCATTCATGCTACACTTACTAACCTTAGGCTTTGTACACCTCTTAGTAATATGGTCCGTCTTGTCACAGTTGCAACAAGTAAACTTTGAACCATTGCCCTTCTGAGACAGAAGAGTCCTTCCGATCCTTCTCACTCCCATCCCATTGTCGCTTGAAGCCCTTGTTCTTCTTATGAACCTTGTCCAAGCTGCGTGGTTCAAAAGGTTTTTGTTGTTGGACTTCATCATCTCCGATCTCTGCTTTGCTAGCTTCAAAAGTTCGACACACGTCTCAAGTAGCTTCGGCATCCGAAAAAAGAGCCTTATCTGAGCTAGACTTGAGTCCCCCAATAAATATACATATTTTGGTCTCCTCAGTCCACTTGGAGAACGAATCTAGCTTAGCACTAAACTCGCACACATAAGCACTCAAGGTCCCCGTCTGCTTCAACCTAACTAACTCAACACCATCTCGAATCCTTTGATATTCTAGAGTGAACTGTCTTGTCATGTCACAAGTATCTCATAATTTATGTGTTTGTTTATATAAATTTCGTTAGGTATGACTTTCTTATAGGTTATTCTAGTTCGAAGATCCAAATCTAGAGTTATCAAAACTAGGCATAACTAGCTGAGATAATTATAACTTAGTTGATGAAACTATTAGAGGTTTCACTATGACACTAGGTGACAAATGCGGAGCTCTAAATATGCTTCTCAAAAGTATTTAACTTTATTGACCATCGCTGATTGGATGCATGATAGAAAGTCATGCACAAATATATAAAGATGCTTTTCAAAAGACGTATTAGTTTGTTGTTGTCTTCCTATTAGATAGTATGAAAAGTTAACCCTTTAGAAAAGCTAAAGTAGAAGAATCTATTACTTTAGTAAGTAGAACAAGAAATGTGTGTGCTATTCTTAACTCTTAGTAGACTTTAGAAGTTTTACTATTTTAGATTGCGTACTTATCATGAGAGAACGTAACTTAGTGAAAGTTACCACGGTGAGAAGTTGTAGAGTATATAAGGAGGAGTTGAAAGATCTGTTATATCTATCGTGTTTGTAAAAAAACTTTGTTGTTAGATAAGGACATGAAAAACAAACTGTTTTTTGTAAAAAATATTCTTTGTTTGAATTGCGTTCTAGTTTTTTGCTTAAGTAATTGTCAAGATTGTGGCAGAATGCTCGAATATGTTTTTGTAACATTAGAAGCAGCACGTTGTCAATCAACTTACAAACTTATTGTTATTCGTCAATTGTGAAAAGTTGCTGCCATGCACCTTCAGTCTTCACTAAATAGTCGTATCTTTTCATAAAATACTTACGAGAGTATACATGTTTTCCATGCAACATATCCTTCATAACATTTTCAGAGTGAAATATTTCTCCCATCATCCATCCAGAAGAGAATATCCACCTATATTCTTCACCAATGATAGATATTATATCGTAGAAATACCGAACATATTCCATATTTTGAATCTCTTTTTGAAGAAGACTCCATATTTAACTCTAACACAACACCAAAGTAACTAATTACCTCTTAACCCCCTGCTCTTGATACTTAGGGTCAGGATAACCCAAACCTTTCAGTTTTCAGCGGCTGCATCGATGAAATGCGCTCCTCTAGGTTACCCAGAGCGATTTGCATCTGTTCATATCATTTTCTTCAAATGTCCAAATTAGACGTGAAAGGTTACATTAGAAAGTGACTGAGAAGCACTATCATTTTGCAAAAAATTTGTTTATTTAACTTTAAAAAATATCATAAACTAGTCATCTAAGATTTGACGTTTTCTGTCCTCCAAAAAACTCTCTCTCTGAAGAGAAATTTTGAATTCAAACCAAGAATATAGAGTGAGGACCTTTTATACCAAGAGAGGGGTTTAAGTAGAGATCTCTTTATCTAATATACCACATTCATTGTGTTAACTGAAACAATTTAGAAACAACCTTATCAAGCAGAACAGCTATGTATGAACATTAATGCACACAAATCATCTAAGCTCTTAATCATCTACACTTACTCATCTATATCACCTTTTGATTTCAGGTTCATTATCTTGATATGAATAGAATCAATAACCAGCCATTCACGTTATAGATCAGTTCATCAGACAATACTGACATATATTAATTCGGTTCATCTGAGAGTTTAACATAATTCAAATGAATAAAACAAATAACAACCTTTCACGTTGTAGATCAGATCTTCTGATCATATCTTAGAACGGTCAGAGAGTAGTTACATTCATCCGACTTTATGCATGTTCATATTTCTATTACACTTCATGGTTTTGTAAATTCATTTTTCCATTACAAATGTGGTCCAACAAGTTCAAAATAAATTAGAGTCCCTATTAAAGAAATTATATATGATATGATACAGGAGTTCTTATTTGAATGCATGTAAACACCTACGTATTTAGTTCTCATGTAAGCGCATGATTTGGTAGTAACACGACAGTTCTATAAGATAACATTCAGCCATCATCTTTCTTCTGGGGAATTTTCCTCGGAAGATGAATAACTTTACACACATCTTTCAGAGAGTTGTTGCAATTTCTTTTCTTCAACATAATGATTTGTTACCTTTGGTAAAGAAGCTCTCGTTCTGCAGTGATAGCAAGTGCATCCGAGAAATAATGGTACCGCGAAAGGGAAGTACTTAAAGCCCAGTTAACCCTATAAATATGTCAGGTAACCAGGAGGAATTAATTCTTTTGCCCTTATAAATATGTTGGGTAACCAGGAGGACTTAATTCTGCATGTGGGCTGTATGGGAACAAAGAAATTAACCATTATAGTCAAAACACTTTTGCGCATAGAATTTGCCTGCGAGAATAGCTTTGATTTAAATAATGAATTAAACTAGAGCTCTATTAAAAGTTTACACTATATGATTTACTTCACAACTAATTGTTTAGTATAGTTTGAGAAACATTGAAAGTCAGTTTTGGTGGTCTGTTGGTTCATGTCTAACCTAAAGTACACTTGGAGAAAAAAGAATACTAGTTTCTTCGTACTGGGGTTTAAATATTGCTTTTCTATATTGTGATTCGAGATTTATGAGTATGTGCTACCAAGTGAATTGATGACCTAAATTAATTATTTCTCTACACTCGTTCCAGATTTCATCTCTTCCATCTTCAGATGAAGGTGCAATATATGTAGGGCTTTGATTTATGTCCAAACAGGTTCGTTTATACACTTCAACTTAAAATAGTTTAGGACTTACCATTAATGAACTTCATTAACTACTCTTACTCATTGCTTATGGACTGAAGTGCACAACTCTTTAAGGTAACATTAGCAAATCTCTTATCCGGTGCAGCTCAACATTTCTTGGCAGTTGCATCATCTGTCTCGGATGATGTATTCTGAGTATATGAAAATACGTATATCAGGGCTATAAGGTTTTACATCTAATCATATCGAAAGCGCTTCCTTTCGACGAGAGGGAATGTGCAGGCACCCATAAGTCGAGAGCAAGCTGAGACGTCCTTCAGGGTATAAGTCCAGGATTGGGATTATAAATAAGCATCATTTAACAAGGCATTTAATATATATCTTAATCCTTCTTATCGAGAGGGTTAGGATATATATTTAACACCCATGTACACGAAGTGTACATGGATGAATAAGCAGCCTTGTTATGGACAATATGCATGCAAACTCCCCTTTTGCCAAACAGAAGGAAAAGGACAAAAGTTAAGATAGTTACTGAAAATAAGCAAAAATAACTGGCTTGGAGTTGGTTAGAGGTGACAAGTTTAAAAGCACCGTAAAATGGAGAGGTGTTAGGAACCTCCGAACTGTTCCAGAGGTGATTATGCAGGCTGGTATTCAACTGGTAACATACGTATTTGAGTTAAATTTAATATCTTCTTTAAACAGTAAAAGTTAAATTATTAAATTTAGAATCTATAAATAAACTAGATTTCCTATGTACGTACACATGGTCACTTGCTGTACATGAAAACCCATAAGTAGAGACTGGGAAGATATCTCATTCCGCGTATAAAGCTGCTGGCTCCAACTGAACAAAAGTATTATCTTTTGTGTATTATTAATTTAGTCACTAACCCTTCCAGAAGGAAGGGTTAGTGAATAAATCAATAAATTTTGCATATATCACCTCTTCCGAACTTGGAAGAAGGTTAAATATGCATGCTCAACTCAACATCGTTGCATAACGGAGAACACGGTGGTCCAAGAAAAGTTAAGAAAGCCAGTACAGTTTACACAACATCTGTAATGCAGATGAAGATCTGGAGCAACTGTAATTTATATCGCACGAGAGGTAAAGCAAGCAGCTTTTGTTGCAATTAGTGAAATACTAGTGCAATTTTGACCACACGAGAAGATTTGGGGAACTATTATTCTCATCAATTTGTTCGAATTAGGAAATAATCTGATTAAGGAAAAACTAATATGAAAACCCAAGCAGCAGGTTACTTGCAAGTTATAAACTTATACATCATATATATATACCTCCAACAAACTGCATAGCCAGGATGCGATGGACGAAATGGGAGTTCCACGAGCAAATAATTCAGCGATTATGTGATCAAATTCTTTATATCTGGGGTGGAAAAATATTTTTTTTTGCCGTTTTTCACGAGTGACCATTACAATAGACTCGAATTTTCCTTGCATAATCACCCTCTTGCAAGATGGAAGAGGATAAAATGCTCATTAAGTTATTACCTAACCTTCTCGCGGGAAGATTTAGACAACAAAATAATGTTAAAATTAAAATCAATGTTATGATGTGACCTCCGCTTTATACTTCCCGAAGCACGTTTGTGTTCACTGCCCTTGTGAGTTATATCCACAAATCTGGTATTTTGTAATCTGTTAATATTTAACACTTGCAACAAAAATTATTTTTATATTATATTATTTAAGATTTAAATTTCACATTTACACATTTCTATAACACAAAGCAGAAAATATTTTTCTCCTGCAAGGCCAAATTTGACTCCTCTTGTCCCGAGCAGAGCTACTTTACATCTAGAGTTTCTCTCTGCTTCCTTGCTTGTTTTTTTTTCTTTTTCTCCCGTCAGTAACATTAGTTTATATTCAAAATTTAACAGTAATAATTCATAGGCTTAATTTAAACTCCGATCCAGAAATTTGATAATAACAACTGCAATGTCCGAGCCAATTATGCGTCCAGATTTTCCTTCTGTTCTGACGCTTGTCTTTTTCTTTCGGGACTGCGTGAGCTCAGGTTGCATGCATATTGAATTGCAGGAGAGATGACTGGAGCATAAAGCCGTTTTCGTAAACGAATGAAAAATAGTTGAAAAATATTTTTTATATTTAAATTATGATTAATTGTTGTGTATACAAATAAGATAGAGTGGTAACATATATATGCGTCCGAAGTGAATGAAGTTATATAACCAGTCGTACCAATATAACGTATGCATACGGCCGTTCGTTACAGTCGATCGATCGATTGTAGTTGAGTCGTATGGATTAATCTCCGCTGTAAACTGCGGTTGCCTAAGTTATTCTGCTTATCTAACTAAACACGTTGTAATTTGATGCCAACATAAACGATTGCTTCACATTAGATATAATATCTGAAGTGCTCCTGCTCGGATGCCAGAGTTATCGACAGCAAAGAATTATTCTATGTTCATGAGAGAATATCTTTCCCGCAGGATAGTACCGTATCGGTAGCAACAACGATTTATGCTTCTTGGACCCTCCATAGAACGTGGTTAACTACAACCATGGCACTCACGAAGGATGAACTCTGCACTTATACTGTTTGCGTCTCTCTCACCTTCCGGAATGCTACAGTATTTACGGAAGAGCATTCCTCACGCGAATTTAGAGTCTGACACCGTCCATGAAACGTGGTTACCAGTAACAACAACTATGCCAAGCGAGAACGACGAGGTGAAGTTTGAAGCTCGGCCATTCACCTTGCGCTGGACATCCTTCATCGCTGTCTTCAGAACTGAACCGAGATTTTATCACCAGAGCGGCGGGTGTTAGAGGTAACCGATTAATTACACTGCTAACTCGGGAGTCTTCTGCTCGTTCTTAGTTTCACGATTTTATCGACAGGGTAAACGAGGGCAATGCCTGGATTATAGTAGGCTTTAAAGACCTTTTTCCTCAGGCCAACAAATGAGAATGAACGAAGTATAATTGTAGCTTGTGGATGAAGAATGACTCTGTTCATATGCAGAATGATGGTAGGTTTCCGAAAGAATCTCTTACTTGTGAACTAAGACGATGTAAGGTCAATGCTGCATTCTGAAATACCAGTCACGATACTTTAATTCAGAATCTGTTAGATTGGTGTTCCGAAGCCCGATCTTGAGATCAGAGTGTTGTCAGATTAGGGTAGAGGTGAACCTTACACTGACCTTGGCATGTCTCGCCGTTTCATCTTTGTCCAGAACGTTTATGCATCTAAGAACTAACCCTGACAGGGTTTTTTATTCTCATTATTAGTCTAGCAGAGATAGCTGACGTTCTCCGTTTCACAGCATTTACGAATTCACGAAGATTGCATAGCTTTGTGACTGATCAGCTCCTCTTTCCGAATGGTTTTTGCGGTGAATCATTTTCTGGCGTGAGAATGTGGGCTGGCTGTGAGGTTAGTTTGTCACCGTTTTGATTGTCAGTCTGAATGGCGGGTTTTATACTTGTGGCAAACCACAAGAATTTATTTACTGGGACAAGCCTGAAAATTTGTCCTAATTACTAGCAGCTGGAAACGGTTTCAGCAATTTTGTTAATTCGAAATTTTGATTGTATGTTCAGGTCATGTCTTGTGCAATGCATATTTGGCACTAAGGCGGCCGATTTGGAGGCATGGAAACAAACTTTGAGAAGCTCTTTAGGAAATTAAGTGAAAATATCGACAATTTGAAACCGCAGCTACCTAGCGACTTTGGAGAGAATCTCGGTAATTTTCGGAAAAATATGGTAGCTCTTGTGAAACAATCGTGGAAGGCACGTCGGAGTCCACCTAGAGAGGGCCTTCCTCTTCTGTTAAGTTCGCCCTTGCATCAGTCCATCACGTACGTACCGTATTTCCTCTCTATCCCACTCAGCACCTGTCTTGCGGAGCATGTGACAGTTGAGCTTGTACGGATAATTCTGATTGTGAAAGTCATGGTTTTGTGGAGCTAAATAGAGGGGACGAAACGGTGGAAGTAGAAAAAGTGGTGCACGCCCTCAGACATTTTTCAGCTGAGCTACTTGATCTTCTGAAAGTGGTTTGCAAACACCTCGATTTCTGGCGGTCAAAACATGAGGTCAGTTTCCGAACCCCAGGTTGATGCTTAACTGTTGTCGTGTTCTTTACTGTCTCAGAAAGATCCCATACCTACTTCTTCATTTCTTGTTTTATTTTCATCAACTGGAACATTAAAAAGGAAGTTAATCGTAGTTTACATTTGAAACTCGCAAGATATTTACTGGGCAGAGTTAACTTGTCACAAATCTGCACGGTAAACTTGGGTACGGTAACTTGTCACAAATCTGCACGACGAGGTTTGTGAATGTCGAATTGGTTTCACGGTCTACGTTTACGAATTTGAAGTTTACTGTGAGGCCACGCCTTGCATCAGGTTGCGTGGCCTCACTCCTAGTTTCTGTATACTTATGTATGGACAGCGTATCGTATGTGCAAACACGGTGCAATGACTGTTCTTATGGGACTGAATTGTGCAGGCTACAGACGCATCAAAGGTCCGCCTAATGATACTGGAGAGAGGTCCATGGCAGTTCATGCTTGGTATCGCGCGACTTGTGCGAGGCTCCATCAGGGAAAAATCTGCTACTTCAGGCCTTGTGTCTGCCGTAACTATTCGCATTACTGAGAGGGTGGTTGTACTTACTACTGTTCAGCGAAGGCTCGCCTCTCTTATTGGCCAGGTTAGCTTCAAGAAACAGTTACACTTGGACGAGTGCCAGATTTTATTAGCTGATTGCTGGTCCATGATTGCAGACTGCCTTCTACCTCTAGTTGTTATTCTTAAGTTGCAGGGTTTACATCTCCTTCACTGAAATTTAGTTTCTGATATTTGACGATGTTGGGATTGTGTTGATTTTCTCAGGTTCACATAGAGGTCGACAAGTTGACCCAGGACGTAAACAAGGGGGATCACATCCAAGAGACATTGATGACTTCGTTGTCAGCAATTCTTAGGGCCATGCGCGTCTTGGAAGGTTCCTATGATCTACCTCAGGCAGGTGACTGCCATACCTATGCTGATCTGTTTTCTGATAACAGTAACTCTTATTATGGGACGAGTACTTTTATGCTCCTCTGAAGCAAGTTTCTCTCATGGACTATAACGCACCGTTATACTCCTTGAGTTTGGGATGTCAAAGCACGTACATCCTTGTTTAGCTCAAGCGATGTGGATAAAAATGAACTTGGTTCGGCTACTGATTGGTCTCGGTCAGTCGCCAAATAATGTTCACAAAAGAAGTGACGTGAACGATATGACTAGGTGAGGAGGAGAGCTCTAACTTTACAGTCATCTTGGTTCAAGGCAGACCGATATAAACAGTTACGAAGACGTCAAAGCGACATCAAGTATCAGTCTTCGTTTCGATGAGATTTCTGATCATCTCCAGAACAAGTCTGAATGGGAAGAGAAGGATATGGACGATGCGATCGATCTGCTATTTACAAATCTGGAGTTGCTGCGAACCATGATAGATTGCCTGGTGAGTGGAAGCTATACTTAAGAAGACGAAGTATGTAGGTTAGATTAGTCATCTTGAGCTGCTGTGTTTATTTAATCGGGTGTTGGTGTCTCTCAGATGTTTCATCATCGCAAACCTCACAAGATAACAAGACACTGGCTTCGCTACACTGGGGGTGCAGTAGGAATCGCGTTGGCGTCCGGATGGTTTATACGCCACAGTCGCTTGGGAGGGAGTGATGACATGGAGCGGTGGCTGAGAGAAGGTTGGGAGGCAGTAATAGCTTTCACCCGGGAGCATGTTGAGCAGCCGGTATTGATATCCCCTCTCACATCTGTATTGCTTGTACTGGACATTGCTAGCAGGAATACTGAGCCAGAATATTAGAGAGTTTGATTGGAAGGCTTCACTCTGTGTTGTATGTTTTTGATACAAACAGGTTTAAGCAATCGTGTCATGTCATTTCTTCCTTTCTTTTCCTAATTCCCTATTCTTCTTGTGTGCTTATTACAATTCTTGTTATTTTAAGTCTTCTTGATGATCGCGTACCTCATTGTTTAGTTTCATGTAGCATTGCCGCAGAGTGGCTCCATATCGCCGCTCAGAAAGTAAGAGTATCAGTAGTGCCATTTTCCAAAGCTTTTGTACGGATGTGTCTCGGTGTCAGCTTGTGTCTATCAGGGATGACCTCTTCGAAACTTTTCGTAAGCGGCATGTCGAACATGATTCACTAGGAGAAGCGCAACTTACGGCCGAGTCACTGCATAGGTAGGGAGCTATGTGAAGCTTATAGACAATGTTTTGAGTCGTTTAACGAGTTTCCAAGGAATATTCTTGGCGATTTTCGGTGAAGTGTTTATTTGCTGGGCGTTGCAGAATGCTTCTCGAATTCGTCAAGCAAACTAGCGATGAAGTGCCGGAAGATCTCTCGGAACAGCAGATGATGGAAGTGATGATGGCGAGGTACGAATGAATCCTTTTGTTCGAGCGAATTTTCGTAACGTCGCACCTTACGGTTCTGAAGCGAGAGAACTGAACATGAGAGGTTATTCTCGTTTTGAGAGAGAGGGAGAATATTGTTAACTGAGCTCAACGCGACAGTAGGACCGTTCTCGTTTAGTACATCCCCTGAATGGCCGAAACCACGCGTCTTGGAGAGTGCAGGTATGAGGAAGAACTGGTCCACCCCGTGAGAAATCTTGTTGGAGGTGAACTTGCTCGGGCCCTCCTTATCCAGGTCCTCTACTCAGCATTCTTCTTGGGATTGACTAAGTTGTGTATGCTTAGGGGCTTGCAGCCTATGTTTCGAACACTGAGTGATTCCTTCATGGTTGTGACTGAGGGTTCCAGTCAAGCTTTTGTGAGAGTCAGCGATGTAGGACTCAGTCAGTCACTGGTAGTGTTAACTTAATGTATGTCTGTCTTGCCTCTGGCTCATACAGGTACAAAAGCTGAAGCTGGATACAGAAAGGTTTGGGTCTTCCACCGAACTAAAACATCAAACTGAAAGGAGTAAATGATGTGACTTCTGCGGACATTCTAAGACTCCTTCCAACTGATTCTATCCTTTTTATTTCAGAGCTATGCTGGAACTGAATCAGATACTTCGGGCCAACGAAATCAATTTTGCGATACTGGCGGCTTTTCCAGCTGTTATAGTTACCTGTATTACCGGATACTTCGTGAAGGCATTGCTGCTTGAGGTACGAGCTGAATCTTGCACCATGAATACGAAAAGCTCAAGGTTAGTTCAAGAACAAAAGCATGACAGCTGAAGCCTCAGTATTCCGGAAACAAAATTACAGGGATGTTGATATGATTTGAAGGAGGTTTTTCCATCTTTCTGGTAACTTCGTTGCTTTGATTGCTTTCTAGACTGACAAAGTAGGTCGGGGAAGAGCTGCACAAGCAAAGCGACGGATGTTGATGGCGGAGGTCGAGAAAGCTATAATGCGTTGTCAGATGATGCTAGATGAAGCCCGGGTAGGACATACGCTTACTACCATTCATGATCTGTATATCTTTCAGTGAGGGCATTGTGCTGCTATTCGCATAGACCGTTAATTATCTTACAGTGAGTGCATAGTTTACTGTCTACTCATAGTTTCCACCATGCACCAACTAAGATTGTAGGCCGCAGGATCCTTTGTAGGTCAAACATTTAAGCTGGATTACTTGCGATCTGTACATTCTGCTAATTACTTGTTGGAGATAAACAAGATCTTTGAAACAAATAGCCAGAACTAGGATGATCATTTGTATCACGTGATTGAATTTCAAACCATTTGCTGTTTTCCAGCAAGAAGAGGCTGCTTGGAGGTTTGGAATGGTGATTTACGGTCTTGACAGGTTGTACGAAGCTGTAAAAAGTGTAGCAGAATCATCTGGGGAATGGTCGAGGTATGGATCTGCTGCAGTTTGGAGACTGCTGCTCTTCCCACAGCTTTTGTTCCTTCCGTTCCTCCGGTTTCCGAATGTTAAGATATGTAGAAAGACGATGTATTATTGAACCCAAGAACGTCGTGTACTTGCTAACCTAATGGATGTGAGTGGTTACAGCTTGCGAGGAGATATTCTTGATCTCGCGAAACCAAGAATTTCCGGGACGTACAAGCTGCAAATCGCTGCCAGAATGGAGCGAGTTTATGAATGTCTTGTTCCATTACCTGACGTGAAGTAGCCGGGTTTTTGTGGAAATGCAATTTGCCAGGACGTGAGGATGTGAAAGGTGTCGATATCATCAACGCATACATTTGAGACTTCGTTGTTTATATCGTCAGCCAGAGGCTGTGGAATGCAGTTTCAACTCTTGCTGTCGGCTAACCGTGGAGCAGTCTCCTTTTCGGGATGCTGACACTGAGGCGGTATTGATGAATGAGGGGAACTGCAATTTCGACTAGTTTTCACTAGTGCGACTGAACTCTGGGGACAGTCAACCCTTGATGCATCGAGCAGCTGAAATGTTTCTGTCTCTGACGAGGGCTTTAGAGCTTGCTAACGCCTTTGAAGTTCCCGTTATTGTCACTTGTCCTGTTCTCTTCTCATCATGTTACCAAGCGACGCAGTAGCAAGCCGATAAAGTTTTTGGGCAGGTTAGCAAAGTTAGTTAGCTTTAGGATCTTCAGGGCCTGAGGAGAGATATCTGCCGATCATTTGGGTATGATGTCTGGTGCTTGAACCTTACGATGACTTCTATCATCCTGGATTTCGCGCTGAAAAAAGGTGCTTCGTAATTGGAGCATGTTTGAGCACATACGCTGTGACTATCCCAAATAATCAACGAAATTCACGTATTCACCTATTCACGTAACCCTAAACCCTAAATTTCTTATTTATCTGTTTACTCTCTTACGATTTTATTCCTTTCGGAATTCACTGACATTTCGTACATCTCTCTGGTTTTCCCCCTGAGTGATTAGCCAAGATTGCGCTTTCGGATATTTGGCTAGGTCTTCTCTAATCTGAAGCTAAGAAGTCAACACTGGATTGTGTATCTGGATGATACATCGTCCTTTGTGGACTACGGTGCTCTTTCGAGGCCCAGGTGGGAACGGGAGACTGCAGGACTAGGTGACTCAATATCCTCACACGCACACGCAGATTCATGCGAATACGAGGAAACAGAAAGGGTGCAGTTGTGGTCCATAGTTCTTTCTGTTGCACTGTTCGGAGCTGCGAACCATGAAGCTATCGTGCTGGATTGTCAACTATAGAGTATATGGAGTTCGAGGTCTGGCTCACTGTAGCCGGCTGCAAGCTACCATTAGTTGGGTTTATTCCAGACCCAAGAAGCTATCTCGATGTACATCATACATCTCTCGAGGCGAGCATGAGAAACCATATGTCTTCCCTAGAGAAAAGGCTGTAACGAGTACTGTGCCATGCAAAGTTCAGGCCAGCATGATGTGGGTGATCAGCGAATGTCAACGAGGAAACAAGGAGCTTGCCTCACAATGTTATTGCGAGTCTATACGTTAGCGATTAATCCTCGGAACTAACCCAATTCTTTTTCGGGTTTCACAGCCGCTCAGTCCCACCTCTTCGTCGATAACCGTATGCATAAAATACACGACCAGAAAATCCCCCTTCCTTTCCTATTTTCACAATCGACGTATAGCTATGCTAATGCATAGCGATAAATTCCCTATTCACGGGATTGGTAGTTCCGAGTTTTGGTATTTTGCTGTAAAGTGTAACTATTGTAGCGTATATATTGGAGGAAGGGGACTACTCCTCGGCGGACATTCTCATATGGGCGGAGTTTTTGCTTGTTTACGTTCCGTTATAGGTTATCATCAACCAGGCCTGGTTTGAGTTAGAAAGAGTAAAAATTGCAAGGGTGTTTCAGTATCCAGACATGAACCGAGTTAAATAAAATGTGAGTATTCTGCCGCACGTGCACGGCGGTTCCCTTTTCCCGCCAACGGAATAATGCTATAACCGCACCAACCTTATTGTGTTTTGTACTTTTAGTGTTTTTTAAAAGAGTTTATGCTTTTTAAACTGTTTCTCGAATGTATTTTATTATAGTTTTTTTTTTTTTTTTTTTTGTGATTTAGGTCGCACCACCCTTTCTTTACCTTTAAAATAGATTTTGTTCTTTTCGTTTTCCTTTTGTAGAGTTTGCTGGTCATGTAAGAGGAGCGAATCATACGATTAGCTTGACGGGGAGAGCTTTCACATCTTCTCGTGGAAGTGCAAGCTTGATCCTTCTGCACTCCTATAATCGAAGCATCGATTAAGATGAAATATCCTGCTTGTCATCATGAACAACAGATCGAGAAAACTCTATGTCAAATTGTGTCAAGCAAAAGCAAACCACTAGAGGAGAAGAAAACCTCCATCATGCAAAAATTGTGTCCGACAGAAAACAAATCGAAAGGAGCAAAGACTTTCGCTTCACATTTCTATGTTAAAATTGTGTCAGAGAGAAACCAAACCAAGAGGAGATAAAAACCTCTATGTTGAAATTGTGTCCCTCTTTGTGTTAGGTGTGACGTTAGATCGGGAAAACTCTATGTCAAAATTGTGTCAGACGAAAAACAAACCAAGAGGAGAACAAGGGGCTGCGTCTGCAAAGGGAATGTGGGTGCTATGCATTTGCTTCAAGTTCAGGTTGATACTTCATGTTCAGGTATCTTGAGCAAATGGTGTATACAGATGATATGCTAAACGATGTTCATCATCTTGATAAAAAATTGTGTATTTTGACTAGAGAATCTAAGGAAGTGAATTCCTCTTCCTATTTTCCTGACCTCTCTCTTATTCACTTCCTCAAAACCAACACTTAACTATGCAACCGCATAGCAAAAATATCTGTATGTCGAAATCGTGTCCGACACAAAACAAGCCAAAAAGAGCAAAGGTTTTTCCTTCACTGTTAAGAAAATTTCTCTCTATTGGATACGACGTTTAATCAGCAAAGCTCTATGCCGAAACTGTGTCAGGCTAAAAACAAAACCAAGAGAAGTAAAGATTTCTGTTTCAACGTTAAATGGTTTGGACGTAATACAGTTCTCTTGATATCATTTCAATGCACACTTGAGCATTTTTGATTAAAAAGTAATAATGAATATCAAAGTTTCAAATATTGTTCTTGCAGTGATTCGATTCTTGACTTTGAGGATATCAGAAAGCGGTATATGAAAGGCTACGGGGAGGAAAGAGGATACCGTGACAATTTGTGAATATTATGCGTCGAAACATTATACTTAACGTAAGAATGAAAACTTTCAAAAGATTTAAAATGAGTTTATAGTAAATCGTGTGAGAATTAATTACCCGAATATTTCATGAAAACATATATAAATTATGTTCATAAAGTTGTTGTAGCGGTCCAGTGTGTTCTTATTTCTTTGAAGTTAGTCAAGTGCATACAAAGTGAAATTCTGGCCGAGGGACAATATAATATCTCAGTAGAGTACAGGGGAATTTTATTCTTTTTATTTTGCCATCACTGGCTTTAAAAAGATCTTTGTCCATATACCCTTTTAAACTTTCATGCTTGCAGACTTGCAGGAAGCATGGTGGCCAGAGAGAGGAAGCAGCGAAGCATACTCAATTTCTACTGTTAAATAAAAATACCTAAAATGGACACTCTATACTTATATCGTTACATTTAGAGTGAAACACCTGATCTTTGTGAGAAAAAAAACCCATAAACAAACTGTGTGAAATGTGCATGCGTACTATTGTAAGCATAATGATGATAATTTATAACTTAACCCTTCCAAGAAGAAAGGTTTAATCATAAATTAAATATATGATAATGCATGCTAGATGATGGATATGGAAAGTTGATAACGTGGAAACTTTACATGTTTCATTCGCTGTGTGAGAGAGGAGCGATATTGGTATTTTCCGGGACGTGGCAGAAATCATGTCGATCATGTCAATTATTCTAGAAGAGTCAAAATACAAGTTGGTTTTCTCGAATTTATATCATTTTTATATTTTTATATTTCATATATATATATATATATACAGTTTATTATATAACACAACCATTATATATATACCTTTAAACAAGGTGACGGTACACCCACGGGTGTACCATCACCTTGTACACCTTGTACGGTACACCCGCGGGTCTTATTGATATCAAGAGTAAAAGTGAAAACGAACAATGAAACCTTCTAGACGATGTGGAAGTGAGGGACCTTTATGCATGCAAGCGAGGCCGCCAGAACACAGAATCACTTGATATGAATCTCAAGTAACGTTAACCGTAGTAAGTAATCTATAGTCTGCAAGTCGTCGATCCTGCATCCTACCGTTCCTGCTACCTAACAGACTAGAGCAGTATGTATGGTAAATTGCTGAAACACGGTCTTGACCGATGAAAGCTGATGAACTTGTATAGAAAGAGTGGCAAACAGTTTCTCGGACGCTCGAAGCACGGAAACCAAATGCCTTGGTTGAGACGAAGAGCTTCAAGCACCGGGAGCCATCAGCATGACAGATACTGCGTTGTTGAAAGAAACCGGGGCAAGTGCTCAGAAGTAACGAAACGAAGTGCTCAGAAGTAACGAAACATGGAGATTAGTGAGCAAGGAATGTACAACTTGGTTGAGTAATTGAAGGAATGAGAAAAGAAGATACAAAAGCGGAGAAAATCATAGCATTGCGATCCCACAAAGTATGTGCATTAGCACTAAGCTAGAAAGAGGTGGATGACATCGTCGCTTGGAGATTCGCAGATACAACATGTCTCATTCTCGTGCCCAAACCTGGTGGCCGATTCAGCTACGTTGTGCCGAACGTAGGAAAGACCTGAGCCAGTTGAACGTGAGTGACGATGGAGGATAGCACGAACACAATACATCTCGTTCGTGCCACAACCTAAGCGTAGATGTAACCCTCAAGTTCCTGAGATCAGTCCGATTAACACTTGAGTGTGGGTAGAACATAGCCTTAGTTGGATCTATAATATAAAAGCAGTGCAGGAACTGACAGGTGCATCGAGAAGGAGCTGTTTGTGATCGTCCAGTAGTGAAACGCGACCCAATGAATTACACACGGATGGGAGGACCACATCAAGCCTTACAAGGGAGAGAAGGACCCGAAGGGCCAAGCAACTACCACCCCGGAGGGAAGAACTCCGCTATCAGTAGCTCTAAGATCGCCTATGGCACCTATAATGTCGGACACAGGAAAGTCAGTACTTCGACAAACAACAGGTGCACATGAAGTAGCATCGCCTACTGCGATTGTCCTCCTGTGGACCGTGCCTGCTAAAGCTCTCTGTAGAGCAATGAAAACTCGCTGTCTACAAAAAGAAAGAGAAAGTGGTACTCCCTGACGCCTCTCATGGTAGGCTCTGGCACAATCTCGAAGAAAGGCGTCAAACTCTAAAGCTGTCGATCCGTATCGTCCAGTAGAGAGAAGTGACATTCCACTTCCATGCTTTACTCATGGCAGTGAAAAGCTGAGAGCCAGCCATAAAGAATGGACCCTCTTTGAGAAGAATTCTGGCAATGAGTAGCGACGGGTACCAGAAAGTGCCAAGTATTCAGCTGCCATTCTTTTTCATTATATTAGAGTGTGTCAAAGTTATAAAGAATTATTCCTTAACGGACGGTGGAATCTTTTTTGTAAGTCAATGACGGTCACCGTCGTAGTTTTATCTCGTCTAACTTTGTCTCATAACTACATCCTATAACCGTGGCTAAGTGAGGAGAGGTTTCAAACATACACATGTTACTTCTGAATATTGTTAACTTCAATGACTTGAGATTAAATGATAGGCACGTGGAGATTCAAACCATTCACATATGGAAGTCAGCATTCAACCGGTCTGAAATAGTGGAGCGAGTGATAGATCGATCTTCCGTTTGACAATCATAATTTTTTTGTAAAATGACTGACATAAGTGAGAAGATGCACAATATATGTGATGAGGTTGAATGTGATGTTGACGTGGATCCTCTCGATAGCAGTATGATGACTTTGAAAATTTAGAGGCGAGGAAGAAGATGCATCCGTTTAAATCCAAACTGTTATGAAATGATAGTTGCGTATATCGGTTATGTTTACGATGATTGCGTATATCGATTATGTTTATGTATATCTATTATGTTCGAGAAAAATTCTTACCATTCTGTTTCTCTGGCATATCCGTCTCACTACATGCTTGCTCTCATATCTCTCTTTCAACTGAGTGATGACTTGTTTAAGAGAATGTCATCGAGACTTTGGAATATCAATACATTGTTCGTTTGCTACTCTAGCATAAGCTAAACATGTATTTAAGTCTTGTTTGTCTTTGTCTGCAGTGGCCATTCTAAACGAAGGAATGAGATGACGCATCAGAGAATACTTTGAACACCGAGTAAATACTAGTCTCTCCCAAACAAAAGACTTTCACTATCAATGTATTTTTAGATAAGAGACTTGCATAAACACGTGATACATTGGCAGCTTCCATGCATACTTGCAAACAAGAAGAAAATATGTTCTTGTCACAACAAACAACTTGCGCATTGATAGAATAATTATACTTCATATTGTGATAAGTTCTCATGTCAAATCGAGGCTTCTGTGACAAAAGTAGTAAAGTGTCATCTATCAATTCTATACAACTAGGAAATCATTTCGAGACAAAAGCTTCCGAAATTATGCTTCTCTCTCAATTGATCAATAAATGAATCCTCAAAGTGTACATTCTAAAGCCTGCATCACCCTCTTCTAGTAAAGGACCATAGTCTTGTGTCCAATGCCCTAGAGAAGCAAAGAATGACTTAGAGCAACAACATTGTCATTGTGTCCAAATCGATCTAGTGCAACAATAAGTTGTAAAAGACACTAGAGGTTGCTCCACACGAGCTTCATTATGAAAAAAATGATGCATTTTGACTATATGGAATAGTCCTGCAAAACTACGTCTGTCCATCCTCGTGAGCTGCCAAAAAAAATCATCGAGAAGATTCTTGAAATAGTTCTTGAAGAAATATTTGCTCTTAAAAAACATAAAGTGATCTTGTCTTTTTAAACATTGTGAAGTGTAAAAAGTTTGATACAACTCGATAAATTCCTCGTCCGAATTTGAATCCAACCCACCGTCATCGAAAGAACTCGTGAATCCACTACTCTACACCTTCATCAACTTGTCCTCTCTTCTCATATCACTATCCCTATCAACGTCTTCTTTCATATCACTATCAATCTCACTCTCAGTATCACTTTTCACATTTTCATCTGAACTCGGAGAGCTTGAAGATGTCAACACCACTCACATCTCTACAATCTCTTCTAAATTCTTTAATAGTTGTTCCTCTCAGAAACTCATGGCATAGTTGGAATTGAGATTTTCACTTCGCATAGCAAAAATCTAGAACAAATCTAGATCGCAAGAACGACAAATGAATCCTAGAAAGCAAGTCGAAGATTTAAGCATAAAACTATGCTCTCTCCAACGCAATGTTCAGACCTATGCTCTCAGGAACGACAAATCAATGTTAGAAAGCATATCGAAGGTTTAAGCATAAGACTATGCTCTTTCCAATGCAACGCTCAGACCAATACTCTCAGTAGATGGTAATGCACATTGTCTCTTCTGCGCTCTCCCTCAATCATAGTTCTCAAACTACTACGCTCTCATTCGAACACAATTCTCAAACTAGTGCTCTCAATTCTCCGTAATGCGCCTTCCTTCTTCTGCAAGAGGGAGATTAAATTTCAAACCCATCGAAGTTGAAACTAAGGCCGTAACCTCATCCACATTATGAAAACAGTTAATCCAAGTTAGCGCGATAAACAACCGGGTGTCGAGGTTGACAACACGGTATCGTGTCGGATATTGCGTGAAGGATGTCCAGGAAAATGCGAGGTTCATGGCTGTGGAGATGCTGTGTGCTGAACAAAGACAAGACAGAGAAAGACAACCACGAAAACGAGTGCTGCAATATATTCTAACTCCAAATGTATGGAGAAATAGACCAGAGCGGTTTGTAACCTGCTTCAAAGCCCCTAAAACAAACCCCTGAATCACAACCTTGATCCAAAACCACTGAAGCGTAGCTCAAAGCAAGAGAAACTTCCCTTTGTTAACAAAAAGAGCTGCACCAGTATCACACGATTGAAACCCAAGTCCAAACCACATCCATGTACAAGCTCTTAGCCAAAGCTAGCTACCACAAGCTGTATATAACCAACTAGATCTCTATCGAACTCAAAAGAGCAAAACCCGTAGCGAAGAAACCAAAAATGACCTATCTGAGAACTTTCTCCTTTAGTCAAACAATTTTCAGATGTCGATATGGTCTCTTTCCCTGACTCCGTTGACCCAAGAAACCTTCAGATCCAACTCTCGACAGTCGAGATATCGTCAGTTTTCGGTCGCAGATGACCGAACTTTCAAAAACTCCTCCCTGCGGTTTAAAACCGCACAGGACGCAGAAACGGATCATCTAAACTGATATCCGTCTTCTATGGTAGGTAGATCTAGCTATCCTGAATCCAACGAGACTCCAAACATGCCGTTTGGAGTTCTCTTTGCAAAATCAAGCAAGAAATTTGGTCGTAGGTTGCGAAAAACTGACGTAAATGGACTCCTTGGGGCTCAAACTCTCTCACCTCACCCAAACCAACAATCCAATCCACGTACTGTCTTCTCCTATGCGTAGATGAAGACTCCTTGGTCGATGAGCCAAGCTCTTCGTTCTTGTACCAGGCGATGAAAAACTTGACGCAAGCGCTTCCCTACGAGTCAATTTCACTCAGAACTCCTAAACCGCCTGATGGAACTTCGTGTCGTCTTCATTTTCCTGAAGAACTCGGCGTTCTGATCCCAATGGATCAAAGGACAGCAAGTTTGGACTCCAAAACGGTCCAACTCTCCTTCACAAGTCACTAAAACTCCCAAAATCCTCTTCCTCCCAGTACACACATCCCGA
This sequence comes from Asterella californica, assembly GCA_036924285.1. Classification (NCBI taxonomy): domain Eukaryota; kingdom Viridiplantae; phylum Streptophyta; class Marchantiopsida; order Marchantiales; family Aytoniaceae; genus Asterella; species Asterella californica. Next base: position 22,946,724 of record JAYKYS010000006.1, on the reverse strand, counting down.
TCCGTCTCTTCAAGAACCGTCTTAACCCACACGTAGCCTGCACAGATCTGAACCCAATGACACCTTGCGCACGTGTATTGGACTCGTAGAAACAAGCTGACCCTTTAAGCTGCCCCCTTACGTCAGTCTCTGTACATACCAGTTCTCTTCAGTAATGAGGAAGCAGGTCCCTTGCGTCTTTAATATAACGCATGGGGCTGCAAATACCCAATCAGCAAGTAAACTAGGATCTAGCTTGATTTTCTCTTCTTTCGAATCGCATAACTTCTCCAGTAGGTGTCCAAATGAAATAGACAAGATGTCCATGGAAAGCTGACAATGAGCTCTACCCATCTATGTGATGAAAAGTGAAGATCCGAAGTTGTGCCAAAAGCCCGTAAGCTGGGGCTTAGCTTGTTTTCTCCATCTTTCGAGTCTTGTAACTTCTCCACTAGGCGTCCAAACGAAGTAGACAAAGTGCCTATGAAAAGCTGGCAAGGAGCTCTATCCACTGATGCGATAAAAGCGAAGATCCGAAGTTGTGCCAAAAGCCTATAAGCTGGAGCTTAGCTTGTTTTCTCCATCTTTCGAGTCTTGTAACTTCTCCACTAGGCGTCTAAACGAAGTAGACAAAGTGCCTATGAAAAGCTGACAACAAGCTCTATCCATCTATGCGATGAAAATGGAGATTCGAAATGATGCCAAAAGTCCATAAGCTAGGGCCTAGCTTGTCTTTGCATGAGTGTCTTTGGAGCGACAAGCATCGAAGTCTGAATTTCATATAGGAGCCGGTCCACGACACGACATCCACCCCCTCTGAACCTGTGTATCCTCCGGTATGCACCAGAGATACCAACCAAGGAGTGGACCGGCACGCACCTCGTCTTATTGTCCTACTTCCCATCGTAGCCAACCTCACTTTCAAGGTCTTCTGCATAATCCTCATCCTCAAACTGAAACTCTGTCAAGATATCTGCTAGATCGACCTCCTCATCTCTCTTTTTGAAAGTCTTGACACGTTTACCTGCCACTGGTACCTTCAAGCTTGTTCCGTCCAACTTTTGCAGGGCGTAAGTTGCGTTGTCATGAATCTTCTTCACCATATACGGACCAAACCATCGCTTGGAAAACTTCCGGAGTGCACTATGTTGGTTGTCTAGACTGTTGTCATAGACTAACACCCAGTCACCTTCATTTTTCCTAGGTCTCAAACGATATCGCTGATCAAATCTGACCTTGTTCTTCAACCGTGCTTCTCGCAGCCTATCCAAAGCAGCTTGGATATCCTCAGGTCTTCTCTCTAACTGTCTAATTCGAATCGCAAGAAGCTCTTCTCTAGTCAAATTGTCTTCTCAAGGTAACACACTCCATGTCAGAACGTGTTCTTCAATCGGCATGATATGTTTCTGACCTGTGATGAGTTTCACTGGCATATAATCTGTCACCGAGCTATGCGTCGTTCGATCTATCCATAACGCAGATGATAAGAGTCGAGACCACTCGTGCACCCTTTCGTTGCAGACCTTGGTGCTCAACGAAAATCCTTGAACTCTTCACTCACCCTTGGAAGTGGTTTCTCTCTCAGACGATCTCGATTGCGCTCGTGATTGGACGATATAGTCAAGAATTGTATCGCTCTCGTCCCATCTTGACTTCGGATCCTAGCATAAGCAGATCCGTCATCCAGTACCTTTGTCTCCATCCGAGTTGCTATGATGAAAGGTTGACCAAGAATGAGCAGGTATGATGTTGCTTCTTGAACAAAGAAGTTTTGCTCGATAGCAACATCACTTACGCGCACTCTGATGTCTGGACAAGCTCCATACAAGTCTCCTCTTGTGTTGTTGGCTGCTCTTATGACCCACCCATGCTCTGTGTCGATCGACCACTTCTTCCTCTTGTACAGCTCCTTCGACATGATGTTGATTTCTGATCCATGATCGATCAGAGCAACCACCGGCTCATCCAAGTCTCCGATTCTCACCAATGTCTCCGTTGTAGCTCGAGCCCAGTGACTGTGACTGTAATGACTCGAGCTTTGTTTCTCATCCTCCTCTTCATCCTCAAAATGTACCATGCGCCTTCGATCTCTTTCTTCCTCTGAAGAATAAACATTGCACTTTGCAAGCTCTCTCTCTCCTCATCCATAGACATCCTAGTATCCAAGGCATGTGATAAACTAGTCTCACCCGTAATCTGTCGCTTCCGTTTGATGACATTGATGATAACATCATGAAACTCACGCTTAGCAATGCCCAACACTTGCCTCAAGGTAAACTCCACTTTCACATTCAGAATGCGATATTCCAAGACTCCTTTCAAGTCTGTTGAAGCCTCGATGTCCGATTGTAGTTTGTATGCAGCCGACTTATCCTTCTCCTTCTGAAACTCCTTTGCTCTCTCTTTTGATGGAGAAAGAGCATCATCCATCGGTAGATCTTGAGCTTCTGCATCTGGAAGCTCTTGACGAACCTTCTCTCCTCAAGTCTGTCTCTTGGAGGAAGTTCCTTCCCTTGCATCCTCTGAATCTCGCCTTCTCTTCTCTTCCAACAACGCTTCTTGTTGATTCTTGACGATGTAAGCATGCACCGGTAGAACTTCTTTCGGATTCTCTCATCCAGTATCCTTCCGGATCGTAGCAGCTGTTCTCAGCAACGTCTCACGTGTCTTCTTCCCTTTTTGTTTCATGGAGATGGCAGATGATCACAATCCACTCGGCTCAACTTGCCCGTTAAAACCTCTCTCAGCTTGATCCTCAACCCTTGTGCCTTAGGTTCCAGCTTCCACCATTGCAACTGCTTGCGCTGATAGGTGGTTCTCAACCAACTTCTTCATCCCTCCTCTACCAAAGTTGGTCTGAAGAAGTGCACCAGTATCCCTCAACGCTACTTTCTCATCTTTCTAGAAGATCACCCCTTTCTGTAAGATATCAGTGAACTCCTTACAATCTCTGTGTGGGTGATCGGTATCATCGCACCAGATACACCGTCGGATCCAACCTTGCTTCTCAACCGGTCTTGCTCCGCTTGTAGACCCTTTCTCTTCCAATCTTGTGAGCTTGATCTACAGATCTCGCATTCTACGCAAAATCTCCTCAAGGTTTGAATCATCCTTCTTCGGAGGTACTATAGGTGCCTGAACAACTGGAACAACTGGAGCAACTGGTACTAATTGTCTAGCAACAGGAACCACTGGTCGGACTACAAGAACATGTGTTACCCCTGTAGGTGTTGACACCAGTCTCTTAACATGAACCTTCTCTCGTCTCCGCTCCCTCTTGGTAAGTAGACCAACAGCTTCCTCAACCTTCTTCCAACTACTGGTCAATCCATCGTCCTCCTCCCAGTCTTCCAGAAGTACCTCTAGCTTCTCCTGCAACTTCTCATCTGCAGTCCGAAGAAATAGCTCTGTCTTGTTGGACTGCAACATCAACTTCTCCATCCTGGTCAGCTGTGAAAACTGCTTCTCAAACTCTTTGAGCAACTCAGTAGCTTGTAAACCTTTCTTTGGTTGCTCAACCCACTCCAAGAATGACTCCTTGGTGACTCGATCAAAGTCCTCCAAGAAGTACTCATCCATCAAAGCACGAGCAAATGTCTCACAATCCTTGTTAAAATGCTTCGTTTTAAGATGATCTTTAATATCTGGAGCTGTTGCTAACTCAAACGTCTCAATCATCTCATCTTCTGAGACCCGGTTCAGCTCCATCTCCTTCACATAATGCCTCAGATATCTTGAGACATCTCTTTCATCAAACTGGTCAATCCTGCTGACCACCGCTTGTAGCGCCTTTGTTGTCAAAGCTTCTTTCCGCTCATATGACTGTTGCTGCCGTAAGAACATAGAGCTGCTTGGAACATCGATGCAGTCGCCGGATCCAACTGCACCTTCGGCAACCCACCTGAACCACTAGCTCCATCTTCATCATCTTTCTCATCCCCACTCATGACTGCTAATCTCTTCTTCAAAGTTCACACACAGAAGAAATCTCCACCCCAGACCTTCACGTCGAGTTCATCACCGTATCGTCGGATATTACGTGAAGGATGTCCAGGAAAACGTGAGGTTTCTGGCTGTGGAGATGCTGTGTGTTGAACAGAAACAAGACAGAGAAAGACAACCACGAAAACGAGTGCTGCATATATTCCAACTCCAAATGTATGTACACAGCTAGATCTTTCTCATAAGAGCACAAAACTGAGAAACAAACCAGAGCAGTCTGTAACCTGCTTCAAAGCCCTTAAAACAAACCCCTGAATCACAACCCTGATCCAAAACCACCGAAGCGTAGCTCAAAGCAAGAGAAACTTCCCTTTGCTAACAAAAAGAGCTGCACCAGTATCACACGATTGAAACCCAAGTCCAAACCACATCCATGTACAGCTTGTGTATAGCCAACTAGATCTCTATCGAACTCAAAAGAGCAAAACTCATAGCGAAGAAACCGAAAAAGACCTATTTGAGAAATTTTTGCTTTCGTCAAACAGTCTTCAGATGTCGATAGGGTCTCCTTCCCTGACTTCATTGGTCCAAGAAACCTTCAGATCCAACTTTCGACAGTCGAGATATCGTCGGTTTTCTGTCGCTGGTGACCGAACCTTCAAAAACTCCTCCTTGCGGTTTAAAACCACACACACCGCACAAACGGATCGTCTAAACTGATATCCGTCTTCTATGGTAGGTAGATCTAGCTATCCTGAAACTAACGAGACTCCAAACAAGCCGTTTGGAGTTCCCTTTGCAAAACCACGAAAGAAATTTGGTCGCAGGTTGCGAAAACTGACATAAATGGACTCCCTGGGACTCAAACTCGCTCACCTCACCCAAACCAACAATCCAATCCACGTATTGTCTTCTCCTATGCGTAGATGAAGACTCCCTGGTCCCGTAGGCACCAGTCCGAACGGTCCAACTCTCCTTCACAGATCACTAAAACTCCCAAAATCCTCTTCCTACGTCTCAATTTCTCTCAATACACACACCCCGATCCGTCTCTTCAAGAACCGTCTTAACCCACATGTAGCCTTCACAGATCTGAACCCATGACACATTGCGCACGTGTATTGGACTTCCCAGTTCTCCAAAACGTCCATCGACAGGTCGTAGAAACAAGCTGACCTCTTAAGCTGCCCCCTTATGTCAGTCTCTTTAGGTACCAGTTCTCTTCAATAATGAGGAAGCAGGCCCCTTGCGTCTTTAATATAACACCTGGGGCTGCAAATACCCAATCAGTAAGTAAACTAGGGCCTAGCTTGATTTTCCCTTCTTTCGAATCGCATAACTTCTCCAATAGGTGTCCAAATGAAGAAGACAAGATGCCCATGGAAAGCTGACAATGAGCTCTACCCATCTATGTGATGAAAGTGAAGATCCGAAGTTGTGCCAAAAGCTCGTAAACTGGGGTTTAGCTTGTTTTCTCCATCTTTCGAGTCTTGTAACTTCTCCACTAGGCTTCCAAACGAAGTAGACAAAGTGCCTATGAAAAGCTAGCAAGGAGCTCTATCCACTGATGCAATAAAAGCAAAGATCCGAAGTTGTGGCCAAAGTCCGTAAGCTCGGGCCTAGCTTGTTTTCTCCATCTTTCAAGTCTTGTAACTTCTCCACTAGGCGTCCAAACGAAGTAGACAAAGTGCCTATGGACAATGAGATCTACCCATCTATGCGATGAAAATGGAGATCCGAAATGATGCCAAAAGCCCGTAAGCTAAGGCCTAGCTTGTCTTTCTCATGAGTGTCTTTGGAACGACAAGCATCGAAGTCTGAATTTCAGATAGGAGCCGGTCCACGACACGACAACGGGTTCTCAAGATGAGCTTTTTTCACTTTGATAATCTATTGTTACTGCACCATACAGCCTTCTCAATTGTTACATGACAGTACTTTCGATGTAATCAAGGCGATTTCAAGACAAACAAAACTTGCTCTATCCAACGTGGACTGCCATGCAAGCAATTTCATGCAAACTCACGCGAGGTTTGTTGTCATTGTATCCGCCTCTCCAACAACCCAAAAGAAAGCATATGCGATAGACACATTGAGCTCAAATTAAAAATCAAATTCGAAAGGTTGTGATATATCGATTTGAACACTCGATCACTGTGCACTATAGCATAATTGCGAAATGATAGCTCGTGTCGAATCTGATTGTCGAGACTGAGGACTCTCTCATTCGAATCATCGAGCTGGCTCTCCATGGACACAAGAGCTCATCTGCATCAAACAGTTCTAAAATTTTTCGTCTCAAAGTCATCTGCACTCTCCACTCAATAATACTCGTGAATGAAAGTAACGTTACGACACAATAAACTACGAACGAAAGTAAAAAGACTGGAGAAGCTTAGCACAATACAAGCAACTGAACTGCAAAATTTTTATCTTTTTTCTTGATTTTTTTACTGCGAATGTTTAACTTTTGAGAGCCGGGTATTTCTCGTTCCATCTCTACACATATGAAAATGAAATTATTTGAAGAGCTGGGCATTTTCTGCTCCATTGCAACACAGATGAACTCAATGTCTTTAATTCACATGCTAAGAGTAGAGAGAGACTCGTGAGAAGGACCAAAAATAAATACCATCTCCCTGAAGCCACCTTTTTGGAGTCTTTCTTGGCCCATTTTCTCGGCTTCAACCCGCTTCCACAGCCCATTTTCGACTTCCACAGCCCCATTTTCGAACATCCGAACTGTAGCAGTTTAGTGCCCATTTGGAGGCGGACATTCATGTTGATAGTACAGTAATCCGGTAAATAATAATAATAATAAAGTCGCGTGTTGCGGTCGATTCTAGTGGACCCACCGAAGATACACAAAATCCACATCTACGTGCGGTCGGAGCTGAAAATTGCATCAAAGCGGGACATAAAAGTCACTCGGGAAATCCCGCAGTGTACACTAAGAAGGCCGGAAGGTGATCGAGCCGTCCATAAGTGGATTTCACGGCGGTATCGGATATCCACGCCAGTCACCAGTGACCAGTCCATTCAACAGAATCATATTTCACTCCTCGAGTGGCGCTTGATCACCTGCTTTTCTGTGTCCCTTCACTGATGTCGAGTTGACGCGTCAGTAGGAGCTTGATGCAGCAGCCCTCGGCCCCACATAACTCAATCCAGTGGACCAATCGCCACCAATCCACACAGCAGCTAAAAGTTTGTGGTTACCAAAAGCCCGACCGATAAGATTATGTAATTCTGATCGACCCCGGCTCAGCAGCTGCGGGGGACAGAACGCAACTGGACTGCCTGAAGCAAGTCACGAAGACACGCAGAGTAACAGCGAAATCTTAAGCCCAAGAAGGCCACAGTAGAAGGTTTTACAAGCGAAGAGCTTGGGTGTTGAGAAGAAGGAGCGGAGTGTGAGCAGGGGGAGTAATGCTGAAAGAAAGAAGGAATTGAGAAAAGGATTGGGACTGGCACAACCACAGGGAATCTTCAATGGCGACCTTGATGGGGAGCTTGCTGCTTGCGAAGCCCGGAGGGCTGCAAGTTGCATCGTCCGTCAGGCTACAGAGTTTGGAAACTGGATCCCGGAGGCTTAAATCGGGCTATGTGGTGTCCTTGCCCAAGCAATGGCGGAAATGCGCACGGAATGGTGGCCGCGGTGTGGTGCTTGCAGTAGCGACAGCTGCAGAGGTTTCTAGCAATGGCTCAGCTAAAGCGGCTGTTCCAGCTGATAAGGAGCCTTCTTACGGTCGCCAGTTCTTTCCTCTCGCGGCCGTTGTTGGACAGGTGAGCGAAATTGGGCTGAGCCTTCGCGATTTGGAGTGGGTTTTTGTTCCAGTCGTTACACCATTGTGAGCCAATTCCGGAAATGATGAGGATTTCACATAAATGTAATCACTAATGTACAGTGATTCGCTCGTTGCTTTTCAATTCGGCTGGGGTTTTCTACTGTCTATCCTGGGAGCTGATGGACAGGGTTTATGGTGGGAAGAGTTACTGGGCGACTACCAGAGAGTTATTGGGCGCTTTAAACACTTTCGACGAAACGGATGTTCGAAAATGGCTCTTAGTCACCCCGTTCAGATATAAAGTTTGGCTTTTCGAATTGACTTTTTCCACGATTTTTACTCAACGAGGATGGATGTCCTGCTTTTTGAAGCAGTTTTCGCCGAGAATCATACTCTCCCCCGAGCCTCGTGTACATAAAGGAAGCGGATCTCTCCCGCGAGAGGCTGCGATCATGCTACCGTACGAAGTTTACGCTGACACTGGGAAATGCGAGAGCACTTTTAGCTCACGAGTGTGCGGTATGTCTAGTGGAAATTTGGAAGGGCCTCATGTCTGGAATTTGGTGCAGGATTCTATTAAGGCAGCGTTGTTGCTGGGAGCAGTGGATATTGGAATTGGAGGAATCGCCCTGTCTGGAAAGCGTGGTACAGCGAAGACCGTTATGGCCAGAGGTCTTCATGCACTTCTACCTCCCATCGAAGTCGTAAAGAATTCCGTTGCGAACGCTGACCCATTGAATCCGGACGAGTACGTTCCAGTCCTCTTTCTGCTGTGTGGTTTCCTGGCGGGTGTATAGGTGGGTTCGTGATGATTTGGGTGTTTCTGATTCCCTGCACATTTGTCTGTACTTGAAGGTGGGAAGCAGAGTTGCAAGGTCTTTTGGAGTACAACGACGATGGAAGTATCAGGACAGAGATTATAAAAGCTCCATTTGTACAGGTATGTATAGGCTGCTGTCAGGCTCGCCACGGACAGCGCTTACAGTTCATTGTTCAAACTCAAACTAGCGTCATTTGCAGTTTTGCTGTGCAACAAGTTGTCAAACTGTGTAAGCCAAATTTCTGTAGTTGTTGCCTCCAGATATACGGACTGAGTCTGATTCAACTCCCGTGACTCTTCTGATTCTCTGTGGCAGATCCCGCTCGGTATTACGGAGGATCGTTTGCTAGGCTCTGTAGACGTAGAAGAGTCTGTTAAGACGGGAGCTACTGTCTTCCAGCCAGGACTTCTTGCCGAGGCCCACAGAGGAGTGCTTTATGTTGATGAAATCAACCTGTTGGACGAAGGTATAAGCAATTTGTTGCTCAACGTGCTTACTGAAGGCGTAAACATAGTCGAAAGAGAGGGTGTAAGTTTCAGGCATCCGTGCAAGCCCCTGTTGATCGCCACGTATAACCCCGAGGAGGGAGCCGTCCGTGAACACTTATTGGATCGCATTGCCATCAACCTAAGGTATTTTCTTCTCCACCAGAGGATGCTACACCTCATCTACACGCATGGCTATGTAGTCTCATCTGTACACTATCTGAAGTCCAGCTCATAGGCGTGAAGACTGTTCTTGAATGTCATCATCTGCACCTAACACGCTATGTCGTATTCACTGCATGAACCAGTGCGGACTCTACAATGGACTTTGACGACAGGGTGAATGCCGTGGAGATAGCGACTCAGTTTCAAGAGAATGCCAGGCAGGTTCTTGGTGATGTATCTGATGCGACAGATGCTGTGAAAACACAGGTACCTTCCTTTATCTGTTATATTTCCTGTACACCCTATCTGTCACAGAGTAGTTATTTGTTGATGTCCAGTCCACGCGGAGTGATTCTCGGTTTCATGGACATCACAACCTATCCAGAGCTACTTTTTAGGTGCTAGATCGTACTTTCTACTTCCTTCTGGTTGCTTACAGTTGAGATTACGTATCTGTAACTATGGATCTCGTACGATCTCGATGTGCTGCCTCCTTGTAGAATAACCTTCTCATTAGGTTTCATGAGAAATATGATGTTCTTTAGCAACTTCAGAGTCGGACAATAATTTCTGGAGGTCGTGGTACATGAGGCAAGTTTATAGTCAAATGTTCAGAACACTCTCCTTTTCTCCAGAAAGCTTTGTCAGTCAAAGCCGCACCAACGTAGCCTTCGCAACTCCATGGGTGGTATATGTCGTTCTTGTCGTAAGGAAATGGGAACACCGCCAACTGTTCACCGTGTGGAAAGGACAGTCTGTGGTTTAACATCAACTTCTCTGTGTAATCGTAATACTAGAAGTTGCAAGGTGTGAAATCAATATTCTACATGTCTTTGGTTAATCGGCCAGTAGAGCTTCGGTATGAGAGAAAATATGACATTTAACACGAATACCAACTGACCCGTTTGTACTGAGTGCAGGTCGTTCTGGCTAGGGAATACTTGAAGGATGTCACAATCAGCAAAGAGCAGATCAAATACCTTGTCACAGAGGCCATAAGAGGTGGCGTACAGGTAACGGAACCGGTCTCTTGTCTTATATATAATTTCAATATCTGATTATATCAGTATACAGTAAGGTGCACTTCAGCTATAATGAACGTACGTTATATATGTCCCTTACTATCTTGTTTTATACGTTCTGATTACTGATTTATGTTTTACTACGCTTCTGTACTAATGTCCAGTTATTCCTGTACTTCCTTTAGGACGTCGTAAACCCCATTTTTCCCTGGTCCCTACGTTTCCAAACTGACGCCCTACAGGGCAATTCTAATCTCAGAGCGGGACTAAACAGGATCGACCGAGCGTTGTAGGTTACAAAACAGGATCTACAAAGTACGTTTTAGGTTACTGTACGTTTCAGGTTACTGCACCCTTGCTCTCTTCCAACAGCTTCTACCATTTTGTGCTGCTTGTAGCACATTACTGTCTTCATTCTGCTTCCCGTGTGATTCTTGATTCGTTCCTTTCTTTCTTCTGCTTCCGTTCTACTGTTTTACTTTGTCACTTTTATGTACTGCTACGCTGGATCCCTACATACATATATCTGTATGCAAATTTTCTGCCAAGATCACAGATCTACCACCACACAAAGACGGGAGTTCACCAGAGACGTGCCTGAACAGAATAGAAACTCCTGGTGATGAGCCCTGCTGAGTTGGAAATGTCTTCAATTCTGTTGACCATCTTTCCTCCTCATCTATAGCCTGACACCTGACGCGCTCTTGTGAACTTTGCTTTTGTGCTAGGTGCTAACGAAGTCAGAGACACCGTAATTTATTTCCGTATGGAGGATCTTTGCTTGTTGTTTGCCCTCTTTCGAAATTGCTCTATGAACAGATGTGCACTTTCTCTTTCTTCCTTCCCCGTTCTTAAAACTTACTGTATAATTCCCTCCTGGTTGTTTTCCTCTGGGTTCAACTTTTGCGAGTTACCTTAAGTGTGTGAGTACTTTTCCTACATAGAAGTGCTATACTCTTGGACCAACATATATAGGTATAGACTGTCTAGTTCAGTCCGCAGAAAATGTTTCCTTCGCCTACGCCCTTCCAGTTTTGAGGTTTCGGTACTGGTCCTTCTTGTTCCTGGTTTTCCTTCACATACGTTTAGGCACTGGGATGTGGGTCAGTTATTATGTTCTAGTTTTCCTGCGATTGGTTGCCAAGCTCAGTGATCTACCACTACATAAAGTCTGGGAGTTTGCCCTCAGATGTTCCCGGAACTAACCGAAACTCCTGGACAAGCCCCTGCTTAGTTGGGAAAGTCCTCAACTTCGTTCTGATCACTTTTCCTACTCATCTATAGCCTAACCCTCCGTGTTGGGTGCTGATGAAGTCGAAGAGCAGGTTGAGGTGCATGCGACGGGAGAGTGTTCTGTTGCATGCTCTGCGTGTATCTTGTGGTAGTTAGGTTCTTGAGTGTACACCTACTCATAACCTACAGCTGCGTCAGGGACCTTTGTGCTCTAATTTGTTCGTATATACTTCTGACTGACTGTTCTTTTCCTTTCACTCATTACCTACGTCTTTTGTACACTTTCCTTCGTGACTTTTGTGATCCCATACTTAATTCGCCATTTGAGGCTTTCTGTTCACTCTTACTATGTTTAGCCCAGGTTTTCAGTTCTGCATTAGATTTCTTAATTTCGCTTCGATCAGCTTGCACTGGATACTGAACGTGTCACTACTTTGCACTTCCTTACCTAGGGCCACCAGCATCTCAGGGAATGTGCGCCGCACTTCACTTCTCTGGGGATTTAGCTTAAGTATGTGAGCATAGTTCTTGCTTCGACCTGCTATACTCATGGACGTCATATATCAGTGGGTTAGCAGTTGGCCTCGGTGAGCTAGAGCTTATTTATTGTCATCCTTTCGTCTCTCCCAGGGTCACCGTGCAGAGCTGATGGCTGTTAGGGTTGCCAAAGCATTTGCTGCTTTGGAGGGACGTGAGCGAGTTGGAGTCGATGATCTGAAAAAGGCGGTGAGTTCCGGTCTTCGGCCTTTCGTTCTCAAATGACAAAAGAACGAAACGCTCATAGCAAGTGGATACTAAGCATGTAGTTTCACTTATATCGGACCCTTGCAACCAGTACATGTATACAACTCCCAACCGCAACCGCATATATTCCACCGTACCGTACCTCTGCATGCGTATTTTCTTGGATAAGGCAGGCTTGTCAGTTGATACCGAGTATCCTTGACCCCACTCCCTCCGGAATAACGGCTCATACTAATTTTCTCCTGTACAGGTTGAGCTGGTGATTATTCCGCGGTCAATCCTTATGGACAGACCTCCCGATCAACAACAAAACCAACCTCCTCCACCACCCCCACCTCCACAGAACCAGGATCAGAACGAAGATCAAGAAGAAGAAGAAGAAGAGGTGAGTACTTGTTAGTGAATTAAAAGTACCTTGTTCTTTATGAAGCTGATAATACCCAAGAATCTTGTGACCTTCATATGCTTCACCCGTTTTGCTCGGACTATGATCATTTCAGGAAGATGAAGATAAGGAGGATGAGGAAGATACCCAGGATGACGAGCTGCAAGTTCCTGAGGAGTTTATTTTTGATGCCGAAGGAGGAATGATGGATTCGCAGCTGCTTTTTTTTGCCCAACAAGCGAATCGGAAGAAGGGCAAGGCGGGGCGTGCCAAGAACGTCATTTTCTCTGAAGACAGAGGTCGCTACATTAAGCCCATGCTACCAAAGGTAATTGTTTGACCGCTTCCATCGACTGAATCACTAGCTAGTGTTCCTGAAACATGTTGTACAATAGGAAATTTCTGTCGGAGATGACAACGCACATATCATCAAGCGATTACGATAGACAAACGCTTTCTACTCCGTTTGTACTCTACACTACCTGGCAGGTCTCTGAAGCAGCTGTTGTTAAAGGGAAAGTTTTGGTCTCGTAGAACGTGACCAAATGATGGGAATTAACTCCAACGAAGTCCAGAGGCGAGAAACCACGACTGGGAGATCATTGGTGGATCAAGGTTTTTGAATTTTCTCAAGGTTGTTTTAACATGTCTAACATACGGCCTTACCTCATAAGCAGGGTCCAGTGAAGAGGTTGGCTGTGGATGCAACCTTGAGGGCAGCTGCACCTTTCCAGCGGTTGCGTAGGAAAAAAGCAATCGAGGAGGGAAAGGAAAGAAAGGTCTACGTTGAGCAAAGTGACATGAGAAGCAAGCGTATGGCTCGTAAGGCCGGAGCCCTGGTACTACAAACCTTGAGTCTCGTGACTTGCGACATGTTAACCAATTTTGTGATTGAACTTCTTGTTGCATCCTTTTGCTCATACTGTATGTTAGATCTGGAGCACTGTTAGCATCCAGCCCGTAGTTGATCGTCTGCAAATCTCGTGTCAAGCATAATCTTGCTTATGGAACTCTTGTTTCCTCATCTACGGCACTGCAGGTTATTTTTGTCGTGGATGCAAGTGGAAGTATGGCCTTGAACCGCATGAACAACGCCAAGGGTGCAGCCATGCAACTTCTGGCCGACAGTTATACTAGTAGAGATCAGGTAAATCGTTTTTGTCGTGTGAAGTAATTAGTGGTCGATTATTCAGTAACATGTGTGATAGTGTTTGTTAAGTCGAGGAGGGTAGGACTGGAGCGCAATTGCGTATACCACATCTAGTGAATGTGAAGTTGATGTTTGGCTGGTGTTTACCTTTTTGTGCGTGTAATAGGTATCCATCATACCGTTTAGAGGAGATGCCGCTGAGGTTCTGCTTCCGCCGTCGAGATCTATTGCCATGGCAAGGAGGCGTTTGGATAGACTACCTTGTGGCGGTGGTTCTCCTCTTGCACATGGACTGTCGACGGTAGGCAACTTTATTTTCTAGGCTTTTTGGAGCTATGTTGTCAGCCTATTGTGATGCCAGTAAGCACTAAGTTTTGGGAGTTCTTTCTTGAGGTAACGGAGTCTGCACAAGCCAAATTTGGTTGGAGTATTCTTAGATCATCCGAAGATGCATGTACTTTTAGGCAGATACTACGCTTGATTTTCAAAGCTAGTAAGGCTGAAGCTCCGCGAACTCAAGTTTATCTGACGTGTTGGATCTGATATAAGATGTGCTTGCAGGGACTTCGTTGTTCCGCTAGTTTTGAACTATTACAGCCTAGCTGTTGGATTCTTAAAGTGACATGTTAGTAGCATAAATTTGGCCATTAGTAAGCAAGTTCGTAGTTGGTTTCTTAATATCCCTGCAAACCTGTCTCTTCGCAGGCTGTGAGAGTAGGACTCAACGCAGAGAAAAGTGGTGATGTTGGACGAGTTATGATTGTTGCAATTACCGATGGAAGAGCAAACGTTTCATTGGCCAAGTCGAATGGAGACGAGGAAGCCATCAAGCCGGATGCCCCTCGACCTACTCAAAAGGAGCTGAAGGTAAGAATGCTTCTGGAGGTGCATTTGCTTCTCTCGTACTTGCATATCAGACTATAAATTTAAGTAGAATCTATAGAACTGAAGTAGAATCTATAAAACTGTCAGAGATGTCGTCTTATTTAAGCAACGGCTCAGGGGACCTGATAAGCATCTCCTGAAGCAGATCATTAAACTATTTTGTAACTTCTTGTATGTTGAAGTATGCAGTGCCATTAACATCCTTGCCATTGTGTTTCGTGAACCAAACTCATTAAAAAAAATAATTTGTTTTTAATTGAATTTTTTCTTTCAAAAGAAGAAGAAATTCTTGTTTTCTTTGAGATATATTAAATAATAGGTGTAAGTGGACTTGCTTGAAGTTGTAGATTGCGCATTCGGTGATTTCTCTTAACATGCTGCCCACATCAAGCGCAGGAAGAAATTTTGAGTGTTGCGGGAAAGATATACAAGAACGGGATGTCGCTACTCGTCATTGATACGGAGAACAAGTTCATCTCCACTGGATTTGCGAAAGAGATGGCACGAGTTGCTAATGGTGAGTTTTCTGTCGTCCCTGATTCTGTCAGATGGTCAGATAATAGGTGATGATAGCTTATCGATAAACTACTCTTAAGGTAAGTATGCCGAATCCTTACGTGGCTTCTTTATTCCAAACATGGTTACATGTTTCCTTTTCAATGCTCCGACAACCACCCAGAAAAGCGTGCGTCGCTGGTGACCTTGAAAGGATCTGTACCTCCAGGGTCAATATTATACAGGTTCTAGCCGTTATTGGTGAAGGGAATTGGCCTGTTGGAAGAACTCAGAAACTCCCCTTTTACGTTACAACAGCTGGTAGATAAGGAATCTAACAGTTGTCTGTAACGATTAGGCAACAGAAGCGTCGTATATCATTGCATTCTCTTTGCTTCAAAGCTGCTTTGCGAACTCGTGATAGCTTCGTACTTACACTGAGCTTAAATTTTCTTTCTCAAGCCAATGCCCATTTTAAGTTGGGTTGGTCATTCGACACACTACGAACTCGTAGTCGGGCATCCATAATCTGGATTCGTGAAGTGAACAGGATGATGCTGTGTCCCCTGCTCAGCAGCAGTCACATTATATTTCGCCCTTTGCTTTATTAGTATCTCTTATTGATTCTGAACCTAGTGCTTCCTTGCCTTTTTATCATCACCCACAGTTCCGTTTTTTATGTCCACCACGGAGGAGTGGAAGTTCGACCTCTTGCACCTACAAACCGTAACCTGGGGTCATGCGTGATGTCTTGGAGTGCTTGTCAAGTCAAGCTCATCTAGTTCTTGTGAAAATACTGTTTCTGAAAACAGGAATGTCATAAACTCTTGTCATAAACGCTATTATTCTGTATCGAAACCGGCAGTTCTGGCGGTTGTCTCCTCTCTTAGAATCAGCCTGAGGTTTTGGGGATTAAAGGCCAGAGTACATCATAATTTCAGAAGCGAGCGTACTGCTCTGACTCGAGCTCATATAAGACCCGAGATTTTCAGGGAATGGTGTAATAAGTCTGAACCCGTCTTCTGGAGCAGTAAAGGTGTAGTCAGGACCCAGCGTGGCGCTTCTACTCTCAGTCTTCTTCCATGTTTTCTGTTTCTCCATACTCGACAGCTTCAGTAAAGGCTCGTGGGTTAATGGTTCAAGGGGCTCCGGATTTTCTTGTCCTTACTGTGGCCATGCTAGTGTTCGTAGTCAAAGATCACTACTGGTCAGTTGTCATGTGCTTCCTCGACCAGTGGGAGAAGCGTGTATTAAACTACTATGTTGAAACTGTTATATTAGCCTATATGTTGAAGCTCTCGGGATCTATTTATCCCACTTCGTATCCAAGAGCTCATATTTAGCAGCTCCGTGCGGAAGTTGTGGGTCCAAGGTCACCTTGTGTACATCTGGGCCGAATTGGGGCCTAAGGTTTTGGCTCTCGCCCGGCTTGGAGCTGGTCGTAAATGGGAGATCATCCCTGCAGAATGATCTGGAATTTGTATGTTTGAGCGTAGCATATTCAGGCTGATATGGTCCTCCGTCACCATCTCATTACTAATCGCATGTGAAGTATTCTTCAGCAGCCTCGAGAAAGTCTGGTGGGTCAAGGGTCTGACCTAGTGTAGATCCAGGCAGAATGTTTGCCAGTTGTTTTTGGCTTTTTGCGTACCCGGCTCACCCGTGATACTGTCTTTGGGATTTATATATTCGGAAGTATTAGAGTTGAGACTACAGGGATAAGACTACGGGCCCAGATCTTGGTCTGAAAAATTGCCAATTTTCGGTTAATAGCTCCAAAGTTGTACATACCTGGGCGGGACAGACAAGTGGCTGATGTTTCGGTCCGGCCCTTGATTGTTTTGATGTGCAGGAAAGTACTACTATCTTCCGAATGCCTCGGATTCGGTGGTGTCGGCAGCCACAAAGGAGGCGCTTACTGCCTTGAAGAGTAGTTAGGTTTAGTGAAGGTGCTGCAGATGTGAACCATCACGGACCACGTCTTCGTGCAGTTTCTGGGTTCCTGCCGTACTCGAGTAGTTTCTACCTAGGCTCAGATGGCGCATGGATGACGTCCCCACTCTCCTTACCTCCCCACTAACACATGTGGAAATAGCTGCAATCTGAGGCTAGTACTTGTAGCTTCGAGGGCCGCTGTCGCACCTCCAGCTAAGCGAGAACCAAGAGCGACAAATCCAAGGTACATACAGACTGTAGTGGTGCGACGGAGAAAAACCGTTCTTATCAATCGTTGAGTTGACCAGGTCAGCCATTTCCTCCGTCCAGTGTACCATCAGAAGCAGAACCCAAGGAGAGATAGATGGTGTAGAAATAGTACACTACCTTCTTGGATCTCCGAAATGAATAGATTGATTCTGTTCCATCATCTTCCCTCTCTCTTACCACCATTCACCTTTTTACGTAACAACATACTGTTCCTGGGTCTGGGCTTTATCCCCCAGCTCCCACTATGTCTCATCTACTGGAGCTTGCTTCCAGAGGCACGCCCTGTGGGTATCCAAAAATGAAGGTAGGATCACCGCGGCTGGCCAAGCACATGTGGTCCTGACCACGAGCTCTGGAAAATTTTGTCCAACAGGAATAACAAAGTGTGGTTGTTTTTCCCATCATCAATCATATGGGGATCCCTTTACGCTATTCACAACTTTGACTCTCCGAGGTGTGTGTATATGTGTGCACATGTTGACCTGTGGCTGTGGAATTCTGGGTCATCACTGAAGGTCGTACTGGTTTCAGGGTTTTTCACCTTTTTGCATACTCCGCCGGTTTTGCAAAAGCCACAGCACATTCATGCGGGGCCTTTACACTTTACGCAATATGTGCGCGTATAAATAATGGATCGTGGCTGGCACTGGATCACTCCTATCGGCCCCTCACTATCACTCTCGACCTTTTACACCGATATCCCATTTTCCTCGGAAAGCCCCCGTCATGTGCGGCTCATGCTGCTCTGCTATATTCATGATCGACTCGCAACAGAATCATCCCCTGATCGACTCGCAACAGAATCATCCCCTGCCAAATATGGCATCGACTCTTGCACAACATACAGGCTCATGTCTTGCATCTTTGTATTCTGCCCCCGCCAGAGCATGGAGCATGCAAGATAAGCCGACACGTCACCATTGCTGGCAGCACAATATTACCGTTATATTCCTGACCCACCAGATGTCCATATTTCCCTGCCAGAAAGGTGATTTTCTGGCCCCGAGTTTGGGGACTGGGCTGGGGATATTATCACGGTGTACGTGGATATATTGTACCACAGCTCTAGCAGTTATTAACTATTAATCAACTTCTAGGTGGGTATCCCTGTAAGAATTCTTCATCTAGTTCTATCGTTAGAGAGAAGAGGTCCAAATAAAATATGCATGATACCTTGGGCTTCGACCGGAGGGGAGGAAGAAGACAAGCCTGAAGACAGGGAGAAAATTTTGTGTGTAGATTAGATTTGGCTCGGATCGGGACGGGAGGAGTCAGTCCTTCCACGAGAAAAAAGTCCTTTCTGTTTAAAAAGATTGTGAAAATGTGAAGGTTAAAAACTCATTAAGGTAATATATAAATAGATGGTAAAGTAACAGATTTTCTGGACAACCTATAACGATAACGCGTAGAAAATCCTTTTGAGAATTATAAGTCTGAAGTAAGAGGTCACATCATAACGTTGAATTAATCTAGGTATTAATTTATTGTCTAACCTTTCAGGTTAAGCAATAGATTAATGAGCGTGTGATTCTCTTTTATCTTGAAAGAGGTAAATAATATGCATGTTCCTCAATCATGCAAGGATTTTAATGTATGATAAAACTGTTTTTCACAAAACAGTCATTTGATGGAGTCTTACTGTGTTGTGTTCATTGTGTTAGTTTATTTCATTTTCATGGTTCGCATCAGAGTGGCACATCTTCATTATCGTTTCTGGGTTGTAAAGAGTTGGTTACATTTTTCTTTTGTAAGATATGGGTTTAAACCCTTAGTCCTTTACTCCAACTCTCGTGACATCAGAGTCCCTCATTTTTTCCTAACCATGCAACGCGCGCCTTACATTGTGAAGAGATGGACTTCGTTCCAATTAACTCTAGAGTTTTCGTCACAACTCAGCAAAAAGCCATACATGGTCTTGAAAAATATAGCTAGTCGAGAGGTACTTTTGTACCAAAAGGTCTTGTCATCACAACCATCTATGCGAGGAGAAATATGTGACTGAAAAGCATAACATGATCATAAGAAACATATATAGCAAATTTGAAATAAAAAATATGTTTTCATATAGTTTGATTTGCAAATCATAAAATGAGTAATTGCTAACATACATTATATGAACAAAACATATGGACAACGAGTGTGATTACTTAGGTTGTGCTTATATCGAGAGAGAAAAGTCCAAAGAACCACCAAATTTGACCTCCAACGGTCGAGATATCCAACTTCATTTCGTAGGTAGATTTGATTACCATGAACTCAACGAGACCCCAAACAAGTCATTTGGAGTTCTCTTCATAAAACCATACAAGAAATTTGATTACAAGAAACAAAAGACTAACTTAAATCAATCTTTTACGGCTCAATCTCTCGTCACACTCAAGACAACAATCTAGTCTACGTGTAATCTCCTTTTGTGCATAGATGAAGACTCTCTGATCGGGTGGGAATCAAAGACGAAGAGCCTGGTCCACAGATCACGAAAAACAGCCCAACCGCATGTCACAGCTGCACGAAAGAAATGATATAAGTGCTTCAATGCGAGTCAAATTCACCCAACACTCTCATTTCGTCCGATGGAACTTCACAACGTCTTCAATCTCTTGAAGAATTCTATGCTCTAATCCCAACGGATCCAAGGACAACAAGTTTAGATCCAAATGGTCCAGCTCTCTTTTGCCGTCTTATCCTCTGCATAGTTAAATACAAATCTGAACCCAATCATATCTTACGCACATGTGTTGGACCTCCCAGTCTTTCGATACTTCCACTCACAGTTCGCAAGTACAAGCTGACTCTTTAAGCCCCTTCTTACATCAGTTCACAATATGTGAAACCTCTAGAATCTTCTCAAATTTTTTTTCTTTCATTTGGACATAGAACTTGTTTTACTGAAATAACAACTTCTTACAATTTTTTGACTCTCCATCGATGATCCATGCACCAGCGGTTTACCATAAATAACAACACGTTGCTATTTAATCAGCATTGTCGGTAATCCGTTGCAAGCTGCGAACCTGCAGTCTGAAAATAACAACCTGTCGTTATTTCTCACGTTTGCCGACTTCCCATCTTAAAAAACAACTTGTTTTCATTTGTCATCGATCTGCCGATGGTCCATTGTTTGCTGGCGGTACTATGTAAATAACAACTTCCTGTTATTTGTCACATTCACCCGAGATCCTCCTTAAATAATCCTCGTTCTTATTTGTCATCCACGAGGTGGTGGTTTATCGCCCTTTCATGTTGGCCAACGGTCCTTTCTTTGACAGTCTTTCATAAATAACAACTTGTTATTAATTATCATAATTCACCGATTTTCTGTTCACTAACTATGTGTAAATAATAATTTATTATTATTTACTTTATTTCATTGATAGTCCATCACCCAAAAATTCGTAAAAATTAAAATCATCATAACTTATTAATCTTTACTCCGTTTTTGACTATTTACAGATTAATTTTGACTTCCTTTACGAGATCCAGAACGAACTAGCAACCTCTCACGAGTAAACATGAAAAGAAGAGAAAATAACAAGAAGTCAGCTGACCGGAGACTCCCTGTGAGCACCATGTGGACGGATGGATACGCGGCTTGTGAAGGAAGGAGCCCTGAAGAGGCCATGTCCAACTGGCAGGCTATGTCAGCAACCAGCTCAGCTCGGATTCTTTGTCTCGTGTGTGTATGAAGCTACACTCACATGGTCTTTTATCGGCGAAATTTTTGCGGAATGCGGACACCTACGGACAGTTCCGTAACCGAAAGTGTCCGGAGAACTGATCACCCGTCTCCGTAGAAACGATTTTATGTCCGTGGAGAAAACCGGAAAAATTCTGCGGAATGGGACAACGTGGCAAAAACGCCGGTTCATCTCCCTGTATACAGAGTCTCCAACGCGCAATTGTATGTTGGCGGGTCATCTTTTGAATTTATGTACCTGTTACACTCGGTTCATAATCAAATATTAACCGAAACAATCCGGTAACTCTAAAAACACAATGTTCTGCGGACATGCATCGTTTTTTTCCGTAGCTCTCCGGATTCCGGAGAACGTACACCATGTGAGTGCAGCCTGAGGCTCGCATGAAACATATATTCAAAGCTAAGCTGGGGGAGGAAGAGAACTGGACGGGGTGGCCAGCCGTCGTGTCCGATGAGAGGGAAGGGACCGAGCTGAAAGTTATGGCTGACAGGCAGCAGGCGGTGGTGTGATTGAAAAACTAACTAAAATAGCTGTTGACGACCGAGTAACGTGATCGGATGGTCAAAGAGGTCTGCTACTCTGCATGAGGTGTTTGACAGGAAGGTCCTCGCCGTGCTCGGGAAGATTTTTCGAGAACGGTAGACTTTCCATAAACGAGGAAATAAATGGGGAAAAATTGCGTTTTGACATGAAAATAAGAAACTTGTGGTAAAGTTTTTAGGGAAGTTCACGATAGATTTGGTTTAACTTGGGAGATTCCGGAAATGACCGGAAGTTACAACAGTCAATGTCGGATCTTCCCGAGCACTGCACCTTTCGTCTAGGGACCGAAACCAAATACCCCACTGGATCCGAGGACCTGGGAACCGGACCGTTGACGGGACAGTCCCATGACAAGCCTGGGTTACAGTCCGTGGTTAACGTTAGAACAGAGAACCGAACGGAAAGTCATGGAGGTCCGCGGGAAGCGAGGCTGGGAAGAGTGCACAGGTGGTGAAAGCACATGACCTCCGCTGGGGCTTTTGGCCACGCGGAAACCGGAGAGAGGAGATGAGTGCGCGCCAGATGCGTCCAGCTCGGTTGCAACATCAGTGCTCTTGAACACGACATTAAGGGCAGCCCTATTCGTCCCCCCCTTCAGCTCCGTTCCCCCTTCCGTTACTTTCGTCCCTCCTCTCCCCGAGTCTTGCTGATGGGTAAACAGATGTGGCCTCTGGTCAGAGCACTGCAGTGCTGTGCTGCACCGGCTCAGCTCAGCTTATATCAGCTCCCTCTGATGGATGGATGGGAAGGTAATCAGAGTAAAAGGAAAGCAGCGCAGCAATACCGAGATGAGACTGCTCGGGACAGAGTTGACGTGAAATGATAGAGAGTTGACGAAGGTGATGGATGGATGATGAGAGGGGATAATATTCGGGAACGCGGATTGAAAGCGAGAGAGAGAAAGAGTGGGGGAGGGAAAGAGTGGGGGGTGGGGACTGGGGGGCGAGTCGGGGGGGAGAATGGAGCTTTTAGTTTGTGCTGAAGGGGAATGCAGAAAGAGGTGATTTTATTGCTGCTGCATGCAATGAAATGGTGGTGCTCTTCGGGTGGCTTGACTCTTGACGACGAGTCTCTACAGCGGAGTCTACACTAGTTCTACACTCACCTTTTTGCCGCTCGCTGGCCGTCCCTTTATGGCTGCAGCATTTGCGCACGCACAAGCCATGCCAAAGCAGCTCACAGCCGGTTGATGGGGGAGATCTTGTTAATTGCTCGCTAGCGTTTGCTTGTGATTGCTGCTCCACCACCGGGTAGCTGTGCTGGGTGGCCGACACTCTCCCTGGCCAGCATGACGCGCCATGACGTGCGCAGCATGGTCTGTCAACGAGGGGCTTGCTCTCCTCGTCCGCCAGGTCGTCGACCCGCGCTACTCGAGACCCAGTTTCTCGGTCGCCTCCACCTCCTTCCCCTTGACGATTCCCTTTTTACGCCCCCAGCGATCACTGATTCGTCCCCCTTATCCTCTCATTCTCGTGTGACCCTGTCCTCCCGAGTTTCTTTCATTGCGCTTTGCCCAGTCCAGCCCTCCTCTCCCCCGTCCTCCACTCCCATTGTCCTCCCCCGCTCCGTCCCTTTCGTCCCTGCTGTCCTCCGCTTCCTACCCTCCAGCCAGACCCTTTTTCCCTCCCCCGCTTTCTCCCCCTTTTTTGCCAGCCCCCTCTCTTCTGTATCAGCCTACTATCTATATTTGGAGCTGCCGCTCGTGTCCTAACTCTGCAGCTGTGCTCCGTCTCATACACTTTTCGTCCCTCCTCTTCTTCTCTCTCTTTCTCTCTTCTCTTCTCTCCTTTCCTTCTTCCTCTTCCTCTTCCTCCCCTTCCTCCTCCCTCGCGTTCTGGACAGACAGAGAGAGAGAAAAGATCGGACACATATCGGAGCCGTTGTAATTTATCTGCTGCTGACCACTTCCTCCTGTTCCCCTCTGTATCATTCGTGCCAACAACGCACACCGCCACTCCAGTTCTTGTTTCGGTCGAGACGTGTCGAGGGACTGATTATTGCCTCTGCTTCTCTCCCCTCCCAGCTCCTCTACTGAGCTCCCCTCCCTCTCGTCAGGCCTCTCCCTCACTCCCCATTTTCCCTCCTCCCCCAGCTGATATCATCGTCTGCACGCACTGAAGAGTAACGCCCTTCCCTCCTTGCCAGGATCAATCACAGTCCCACCGACCCAGACTAGCGTCTACGCTGCTTCATTCAGCTCGCATTTTGGCATTCACATTCCGATCTAGCTGAAGATCGCAGCAGGTGTGGGAACTGAAATTGTTCTGAAAAGGACGGGTTTGGCTAAGCGAGCAAGCGAGCAAGCAAGCAAGCGAGCGCACGAAAAAGGAAGGGAGACAGTCTAGCAGAGGGTCTGGTCTCGCGCGAGCAAGTAGTGCACGTGCAATAGAGAGAGGGAGAGAGAGTGAGAGAGAACAAAAAATTAGACGGCCAGACGGACAGAGACGAAGAAAGAAAATAGGCAGAAGATTGAGTGCTAATTGGCACGACCCTTGTGTATATCCCTGTTGATACTCACCTTCTTGCCAAGCCCCAACGGACTTCTGCGACATGTTGGCATACTTTCGTGCTAGTCAGTCGCCCTTTGCCATCTTCAGCTCATGCTTCACTAGCTGCTACCACCTGCATATTGATGTCACGAAGTGTGGCAAAACGCAGCGGGTGAGGTGCAGCCCACTCTTGTTCATGGACTGAGAGTTCACTAACTGTCTCATTCCAGGCTTACTGACAACAGCGAGAGAGGAGTTGTCCTTTTGCTGTTGGAATTGACACCTCCTCGCACAGCCTAAAGCTCCCCATTCCTCCGGGTCAGCCCGACCTCCAGCGTTCGCCATCCATCATTTTTTCTCATTCACTGACATTATTGCTGTGTGGATTTGACTGCTCAGATTGAAAACAAAGGAAATTGGTTCCTCAGACAAGCTCGCGAACTCGAAACTGTCTATATTCGTTTTATCTCACTTCCAGTTCGCTCGCTCGCTCACTCATTCTTGTCTGCCAGGAATTAAGCTTTCGTCCGCTTGTCCTAGTGAAAGAAGATTTTGTAGTGCACATGCAAAATGGCCCAATGCCAGGCACAGAATAAGAAGATTAGCTCCAGCCGCTTCGACCTGTACGGGGACATATTCAGCGGACATCTATATGGCTCATCCGGGGGGAATGGTAACATAGATCGTTTGCAGAAGTACAGTTCCGACTACAATGAGCGGCGTCCCATTCCTAGAGATAATGTCCCTCAGGCAAATCAGGCAAACGGTAGCTTTCGGGAAGAAGTCCCGAAGGCAGCTGCTAGTCATAAGGTAGAAGCTCTCATTGACAACGGACACACGAATCAGGCGAATTCGGATGCAAATGCTCTTGACTCGGATCCTTGGAGCTCGAACGGAGTAGCGGCTCGCCAACAGAGCACAGCACCTCCAACAGGATTTTACCATCCAAGCCATGATGTAGCCCAAGTAGCTGCGGCTGCTGCTGCAGAAGCAGCTGCTTCAGCTGTGAAGAATGTATTGGCGAGCAGAAGCCCCTCATCTGCCCAGCCCAAGGAAAGCTCCAACTATCCTGCGACTCCAGGAACGCCATCCACTGGACGCCACAAGCACAGTGGGGAGATGTCGACCCCACCATCGTCCGGTCGGAACAGAAACAGCGGAGAACTATCCACGCCTCCGTCATCGGGTCGCAGCAACAAGAGTGGAGAATTTGACAAGAACATGAGAGCTGCAGCTCAGCCCATCGATCCAGGATTCGCTTACGGTGAAATCCTCAAGGGGGTAGGGAACCTGAACTCGTGTGATGATTCCTTGCCCCATGGTAAAATGAGCTCGGGTGACTCAGGGCACTCGAGCGGCAGGGGCAGAGCTGAGAGCCCCAAGTCGTGCTCTAGTTCCAGTGGAGGTAGCTCCTCCGGTGGCAGTCCGACTGTAGGCAGAATTGTGAATTTTGGCAACATTCTTCCCAGTGGAGGATCGTTGAAGATCGGGAACTCCTCGCCTATCTCGCAGCCGGGCGCTGCAAGAAGCAACGGAATGATGGGACAAAGCAGGAGGTCTAACTCCGCTGACTTCCCATCTGGTACCTTGAAGAAAATGTACGCAGCGAGAAATGGATACGAGGGAAGTGGGAATGGAGTCTACACAGGTGGTGTGAATGCTAAAGGGTCCATGTCCAACACAACTAGCCCCACCGGTAGCGTTGGGACTGCAAATCCATCACCACTGAACAATGAAAACTCGAGTGCTAAAACGGGCGGGGACAGCCAGCTCATTAGGAATGCAGTAGCGAGTATGGATGCGGAGGAACTGAAGAATGCCGGCAACGAGAGGTACAAGAAGGGCCATTTTTCAGAAGCTCTGTCCCTCTACGACAAGGCGATATCTCTTGCTCCGGAGAAAGCCCCGTATCGGAGCAACAGAGCTGCTGCTTTGACAGGTTTAGGACGCCTTCCGGAAGCTCTGCATGAGTGCCTTTACGCGATTAGACTCGATTCGAGTTACACCCGCGCGCACCATCGCATCGCTTGTCTATACTTGAGGTGAACTATTTTCTCTTTCCTCCTTGTCAAGTCTCCGTTCTCACGCGCTTCACTTCTAGTACTTCCGGTTCTGATGCTTTTCACCTCTTGTGCATGAGTCACTTTTAAGTTTCGCTAGTCTTGTGGGAATTGTGATGCTTATTATTTGCCTTACTATCTACATGGTTCTCTTCAGTTTCGTGTTTTCCCCGAAGGAAAGGAAAGGTTTGATGTGCTTTTCGTTCCGGACTTGCCTACTTCCTCACGTGAGTTTAGAGCTAGTTTGCTATTTCTTGGTAGACATGCGTACTGTTCTATGCTGTTTGTGTCCCTTACCAGTATCATTCTTGTCAGTTGAGCTCAACCCATCTTTCATGCGTTGGTTCTCGTGGTGTTCCCTGACTTGTCTACATGGGTGGGTCCGTGTCTCATAGGTAAGCCTTGTTTAGTCAATTGCGGGAGTTGTACGCACGAGCGAGTGATTGAGTGATGGTTGAACGATTCATGAATATAGTCACAGGCAATTTATGCGTTCTAGTCATAGCCAGTGAATCACAAGGCTGATGTCGCGGTGGAATCGTTTACGTCTTCAGTCTCTCTGACAGACCGACCCAGTGCTGGTCGGTCTGTCAGAGAGGTACGGAGGACGCCCTTCCGCTCTAGTCAATAGCTAGCCCACCAACTTAGTTACCAGCAGGATTGGTATGGGCTAGGAATCGGAGACCACACACCTAGCGTGGCGGAAAGATTACTTTTGTTGCTGGTGTTGTGGGACCATACTTTTTGCGCTTGCATGCCGCAATGCAATGCGGTACGATTCTCGCGAGAAGTAGATAGAGGGTCCGATGTGGAATTAGATGCTTGGTTTGGTGGGCTGGGCAAATATCGGATGGGATGACAAGATGTTCTGAGCTTGTGTGTCATTCTCGTTTGTTCGTCGGTTCCTTTTCCAGGCTGGGTCAGATTGACAGCGCAAGGAGATACTTCAAAACAGCAGGAACCCAAGCGGATTGGGAAGACACTCAACGTAGTATGGTGATTGAGAAGCATCTCTTGAGATGCAATCAAGCCAGGAAAAACCATGACTGGAATGCATTGATGAGAGAGACTGATGCCGCCATTATAGCTGGAGCTGACAGTGCCCCTCAGGTTGGTAGCAATTCAGTTTCCAGCTCGACGTGTGGCAACATAGCACAATTTCACTAGGAGTTAATAATAAGTGGTGTTAGTGTGGAACAGTGAGCTTAATTCTCTAAGCTTATGGCCAATCCATTATTTGATTTGCCAAATTGGGTTTTTGTTTGTTCAGATCCTTGCCTACAAGGCCGAGGCCATGCTGAAGCTTCACCGACCAGATGAGGCCGATGAGGTTTTCGCCAACGTCCGAAAAGTTGAGGAAGTTTTGAAGCGACAGTCATTTGCCGCAATAAACATAGTCGTTCTTGTGATACAAGCGCAGATAGACATGGCTTTGGGCAGGTGTGTACAGGCCAAACATCACTATTGCTCACTACTGATGGCACAGTTCTTAAGTTGCATCTTCCATGCTCTTCCCGATTTCGAACCCGAGTGTATTAACGTCACTACCGTTTGTCGTGGCTGGCAATACTTGTTTGAGATATGCTTGAACGTTTCTACACTCTTGCTACCGGGAATATTAGGTGCATCTTGGAGTTGTTACTGTATAAGTGAGTTCTGACCTGAGTTTCCTAAAAATTGCTTCTACATTTTCCAGGTTCGAAGGCGCAGTTCTGGCAGCCGAGAGAGCATCTCACTATGCTCCCAATGATCTAGAGGTTGCAGAAGTGAAGAAGAAGGCCCGTGGAGTTGCCGCTGCCAGAAAGCTTGGAAATGACCTTTTCAAAGCTGGAAGGTACTTCGAGGCCGTCACAGCCTATGGAGAAGGCTTGGAAGCGGACGTGGAGAACGCTGTGCTCTTGTGCAACCGTGCAGCATGCCGTGCAAAGTTAGGACAGTGGGAAAAGGCTGTAGAGGACTGCAATGCAGCTTTAGAAGTTCATCCCACCTACATAAAAGCTCTCTTAAGACGTGCCCAATCCTACTTCATGGTGAGTTGTATGGGCATGAGGGAGGTTCAATCATGCAAGCATCATTCTCTTGAGAGTTGATTGAGTGATGAACTTTTGTATTTTTATTTATGTGCTAAAAGGTGCTTGAATTGGATGGATGCAGTTGGAACGTTTGGACGATGCCTTGAGAGATTACGAAGTGTTGAGGATGGAGATGCCCGGGGATGTGGAGGTCAGGCGGGGTCTCTTTGACGTGCAGGTTGCCCTTAAGAAGTCTAAAGGCGAAGATGTATTCAAGATGAGGTTTGGAGGAGATGTCGAGGATGTCACTAGCAACGAGCAATTCCAGGAAGCAATCACCTCCCCAGGTTGGTTTCTCCAGGTGTAACGTCCCTCTGCTTTGAAAGTGATGAAATCCCAATCAATCTAGTCCAGAGTGGTAAACTTTTGATTGGGAATTGAACCAACTCGTTTATGTTCTCTGCCTGCAGGTGTTTCAATTGTTGAGTTTAGCACAAGATGGAGCGAGCGGTGCAAATTGATCGCTCCTTGCGTTGATAACCTCTGCAAACGTTACCTTTCTCTTAATTTTCTGAAGGTAAGCCTCCTGGACCCTAGCATTTTGTATTCAGTCAAATTAGCTAGCATTTTGTATTCAGTCAAATAGAAGATGCATGCGTGTGTAATCTTTTGACTCACTTTCAAGGGCGAATCGGTTATTGATTGCAGGTGGATGTGGACGACCTTCCCTACTTGGCTAAGGTGGAAAATGTCAACTTCGTGCCCACATTCAAAATATATAAAAATGGCTCGAAAGTGCTGGAGCTTTGTGGACCCAACGAGCAAGCCCTGGAGCGGGCAGTTATTCACTATAGCGTGTAGAGATTGTTTTACATTCGATTCTTCATGTAGGGTTTTCATCTTAGAGAATAAGCGAGCTTTATGCTTCGCTGAAGCTTGTAGGTAAGGTAGACTATTAATCTATTAAAAAGTCTGGGGACTTTTTGTAGAGTCAAACGCTGGTCAATGACTCCTATTTTATAGGACGCGTAGATGATTCTTGCCTCTTATGGAGAGGGGGTGATGTAGACTAGAGTAGACTAGATCGATGATTCAGTAGAAGGCAGACAGGAATCTCGAATTGTAAAATGTTGCAGTTAGTCATGGCACCCTCCGGAGAGCTGGTCACACCAACCAGGCCATACTGCTCACCAGCTCTTGAAACAAGTAGGTGCTCAAAATGTAGGGAATTTGACAGCCAGATCTCTTGTATACACCATGGATGCCCACTGTTTGTCTGTCTGTGGCAACGTCTGCAAAGATGTTGATGTTTCTTTGCAGTCGGTGTGCAGTAGCTCCACCCACTTCCAGGAAAATGATAGATAGCTAGAATATTCCCATGTCTTAGATTAGGAGCTGAAAAGAAACACCTCTCAAAGAGGGAGTGTCAAACCTGCATTTCGGAAGCATTTTTCCTGCAAAAGATCATGTCATGTTATTCATTCATTCACTCCACTATAGATTTGAGGTTCTCCATTTCACCCACCGTGTCTTCGGTCGTTCATTCATTCATTCATTGCTCATGTAGCTCATTCACGTTGCCTGCCACTCCTCTTCATCATTATGCTGCCTGGCTGTAGTTCACTCCACATTGTAGACATTCGCTACTTCGAAACTGTACTATAACGCCGAAATAAGTCTGAACCTTCACCAACAAAAGGCAGCTTTCGGGTAGACCGGCAGCCTTCGTTATCTCCATGACCTGAGCACTCCAAGCACCCCCAACCCCCATCAAAAGGAAATCGTGGAGCGAGAAACTTTCTCCAGGCGTAAAGCAAATTCCGAGTGACTGAATGCTGCTACCTCAGGTCGCGAATCATACACTGCCGATTATCGTTCACCTCAGCAACATACCTCCGTAAAACGTGGCGTGGACAGATGCTGATGGTCTTCGAGCTACCAGGCAAGCGACTTCGATCGGAGAGAAGAAAGAACGTTCCTTTCCGGCTTTTGAGGCAACGGTCGATTCAAGACTCGGTCATCTACCTTGCTGGCTGGCTGGCTCTCGCTGGCTCCGGAGCTGGAAGAGGCTGCAGGAGCAGCAGCCAGCAGTGTCTAAGCGCGGACAGCACGCACTTCGAAATCTTTCTGTTGTATGTGTGGCAGAAAGGGCTTGAACGGCTGGCTACCGGAGAAATGTGGAAAGAGAATATCAAGGCAGCGATACGCACGACGTTAGCAAGCGTAGGTCAATACCTCGACTGGGGGTATAATTCCTCACGGAGTGAATGAGTACATTAAAGATGGACGAGGTGTGGTCAACTTGCGTCGGGCGAAATGGATTTGCCAAGGCAGCCCGCGGAGCAAGGAGAGGAGCCGAGGGAGGGCCTCGATGGCGTATCTCCTCGGGAATGGGGAATTACTAAGTGTGTACATGAGTGTGCGAGGGGGAGGAACGAACTCGATTGTACCAGCTGCAAAGCACATACATACTCCTCTGCGCTGAGGGCCATCAATACAGTCCATGTGGTTACCTCCTGGGAGAGATCGGGATTCGTACCGTGTCTCTACTGCCAAAGTCTCTCGCTCTCTCGCGATCTCGCGAAGCCCACATCTCAGTCATAAGGTAACTTTCAACTTCGCTTCGCAAATCCTCTGGAGAAAGTGAAAGTGAGTGGTCGCTGAATATTAAACCCAGCTTTATCGCTCGCACCAGAAGCACACTCTTTCCTCTGACACCCATTCAAGTCACTCTTCATCATCATGGGGATGGAGATTTTCCAGCTTCAGTTGCTGTGTGGAGAACAACTACCTAACGCTTTTCTCTCTGCTTCAAAGTCCTGTTCCTCGATCCAGTATCTCCACACAGCAGGTCGTGTTTTGTAAGATACTTGGCGGGGAGGAGGAATACTGTACGTGTGGTATGGTCGGTCGTATATTCATAAATACTCCAGAGACACGCTTTTAGTAGATATATTTACACCATTGAGATATAATGTAAAGATACAAGTACTGTACAACTCACCTCGTGACAGCTGCACAACTCACTTTCTGCAGTAACTAACTTCATGGCAATCCCACCGAGTCGTAACTCTCTCTCTCTCTCTCTCTCTCTCTCTCTCTCTCTCTCTCTCTCTCTCTCTCTCTGTGCCTGCAGCTCATTAGAAAGTTGAAGCTGAGTAGCGGTGCCTCCCTTCAGCAGTACCGGATCACGATCACGCTCTCCTCACACTCCACCTTCATAGGGTAACTTCCTCTAAAGTGCTCAAGCTTGTGTCACGAACATCTCCACTAACTCCCACATTGCTTAAACTGTAACTGGTTGTACATCATTCATTTTTTCCAGATGGTAACTTCGGACCAAATAATCATAATACGCGTACAAACTTATTGCGTTTCGAGTTTGTAGTAGTTTTTCCACATCGTCTAAAGTGAATCTATTCATCTTCGATCTGTAGACAAGTTCGCAAGTTGTACATCACAGTCTTTAAGTTCACAGCGTTTATGACATAAGTACTCTAAAGAACTTCGTGGGAACTGCCAGAAAGGAATGTAATCTTCTTACTACAAGTCCCGATGAAGTTCTCTTCAGAGTTTTTTTTCTGAACCCCGAACTCCGGTAGACGGAAATGTTGCTTGGTTTGGTACGACAGGGTAAAAATCTGGCTCCTATCAGTTGGAGATGTGAATCAACGTGTACAGAGCCGCTCTCGGGAGGCAGTTTTCAGGGCAAACAATGCTCCATATCGGCCCAGTGGCATGTGATTTCCATCCCTGCAGCTTGCATTCAAAACAAATCTTCCCCTGGTGTAAACATGCGCAGATCAGTTCAGTGGTCAAGAAAGTAGAAACTTGAGTCTTTTGCACCAGAACCACCTTCAATACAACTCCAACCTGCAGGTTTGCACGTGAGAGATAAATAAGTGTGTTCGAATCAGTACTTGAAGTTGGAATCTGTTGGATCCATTTATCCCGATGAGATTGTTGCTCGGTACAGTACAAGGGCCCATTTGATTCTCACATCGATCGCCAAACCTCGTCTCGATCAGTTGGGGACATGAATTGGCGTGCACTAACGCGTTCTCTGCAGGCATTCTTCCTGAATTATAATAAACTTCGTGGAAAATCCACTCAGCCATGTGGTTCTCTCCCTCCCTCCTGCCTGTCGCTAGCCTCTGAGCATGTTGTTGAGCTCTTCAAAGTATGGGCTCCACTCGTGTAAACGAACATGCACACTTTCTTCTATAACAGACTACAATGGTCTAGACTCGTTGAAAACTGATTCCGTTCACTACACCCTAACCAACAGTCTACAATACACCTCGTCAAACTGCAGGTTTGCATATGCCTGGAAGTTCGTTCGTGTAAGAACTCCCACAAGCGCACCAGATCGACCCTCTACAGTGGCCACACTAATAACAACCTCTAGACTTCTTACTTACTCATCCCTGGGCACTGTTTCCTGAGACAGTCCGTAAACTCCTAAACAGGAATGGTAAATGGAATGTTAGCTGTATACACTGGGAAAATGTTGTATAAACTTGCTTGTGCATTACCTTCAATGGAATATTACTCTGCAACTTTTCTGGTCCTTGGGATTACCGTTCATTTCTTACTTCGCTTTGGTGGTAAATGTCTTTTTATAGGTGCATAGCTGCGTTGTAGATTTTAGAGGCGGAACAGCTGCAGGCCACAACATGAAAGTCTTCAACTTGTGCGGAGACACACATCTCTTAAGACAAGCGACCACGTGCTGCTACTTCTGAACCTCAGTGCGCAGAAAGTTGGATATAGTTCAACTGCGTCTCTTCTTTGAATGCTCTCAGGATCTACCACGTGCTCCTTTCGGTTACCGACTGCTCCGGGGTCAATGGAGTGGACGGTATGTCTGAGCCCTATGTCTAACAATTGGTCGTCACTACTCAGAAATCAAAAATCTCTAGGACTTGTAACAAACAGGGCCTACCACCTGCTTACTCTAAACAATTTCGCCATTGCCATTAAACCTCAGTCCTCTTCCTGTCTAGTCGGGTGAATCACCTTCTCTGAGTTGGCAACCATAAAGTGATCATGAAAAAGTTGGGAATTCCATGTCTTCCCTTCCCTTCCTTTCTTGCCTGCTTATGTTTGGGAGGATGAGCTATAATTAGCTTCCTCTAATGCACCGACTCAGGAAAGTGGAGCATCTGCAATCAATTAGAGCTTTTGTAAGTAGCTCGAGCTAATTGTCTTGCGATATCTTGAAATGGACTGGAGCAGTAGTTTGTTCGGTTTTTGGGGCTTTGCATGGGATACCTCATTCGCCACGTCGTGACTCGTGACTAACTGCAGTTTCTCCAGAAGTGGGAGGTTTAAGACTCAGAGCAATAAATGTGAACTATACCTGACTCACCTGAGACGCCACCGTGTCAGGACTTGTCTGCAACTTTCCAGCCTCGCTCGGATAGGGCCTGATGGTAAGCTTGAGAGTTTCGCCAGTGACAGGACCGCGGAACGATCAAGACGAACGAACATATATGCCTAGAAACTGGAAATACCTTCACCTCCATCTGCAGTCTATCTTTGGCAATGTGCAGAGTTATCTTACAGAGGTACAGTGTATACCTTTTAAATACATCCCTCCATGATAGATATCTCCCCCACAGGTTGTATCTTCTCTTACGTACGTACCAGCTGCAGCCCACACACACTCTGCGCACGCGAATCATCCAGAATAAATACTCTTCAGTGCTTGTAAAGTTTCTGAAGTCACTGCAAAACTCTGAGAACGTAACAATACGTACCAGGAAACAGTGCTTACCCTCACGACGTCCGATACAAGTGGTCATCCTTGTGAAAGTTGCTACTGTAGATATCTAAGACCTGCTTGCTGTACACTACGTACCTGACAGTGCTGCCTACGTTTACGTTGTTCTAGGCGAGGGCTCTTTCATGTGAGGTAGATAAATATATATTTTATTATGTATTCGGTGTTGGAGGTCAATACTCGAGGTACTGTATCGTCAGAACGGCTACTCGTATCAGTATCTAGAATGCACTTTCCAACCAGGGCTACCCCGTCCGCTCCACGGATTGGCTGCATACAGAAGACTAATATTTTCGCCTTGACAGGCCGCAGACCCACGAAGTTTGCTGCAGCTTTTGCTGGGAGACGTGGAATCTTATACATATGAATGGATCAGGATTCTGGATGAACATGTATGTAGTAGACGAACAAGCAAGTGATGGGATCCATGTGAGTTTGAACGGACCTGAGGTAAGTACAGTAGCAGACTTTGTTTGAGGTGGTTGGTCGATCCTGTTTGGTAAAACCAAACGTTTCCAACACTAAAAGCAAACGAGCAAGATATAACAAAACTTGGAGACGTTGACTTATCTCGGGTGGAATCGCTTCGTTTGTGAGAAAAAATATTACAAACATTTCACACATTCCAGGCCATTCTCCAGATATTTGGGGCAAGTTAGGCTTCATGTGGAGAGGTACGTCCCCGTAGAAAGTTGATGAGTTCCGGTGTCAAAATACTGTGCTCATATAGTCTCTAACGGTATGTTACATCCTCCCAGGTAGGTACTCCCCGTACGACAAGATTTGCAACTTCTGGAAGAGGTTGGATATGGAAGGTTCGTTCGTACAAGCGTGCCTGAACGCTATGGAAGACCAAGTCAGTAAGAACTTGGAAACTACAGGGTTTTTCCTCTTCCTGCAGAAATGAGGTTCAACAATTCAGATCTGCAATCGTGGGAGAGATTATCAACTGGCGCGAGATATGCATCAGATGCTAAACACTACCATAGTGCACCCTCGTTCTAGACCACAGTGTCTACACCACTAACCGACTTTGGGACAAACCTTCCAACATGTCAAAAGCATGCAGTTCCGTGGGGGATTTTGCAATCACTCGCTAAGTACACTCGTGCCAGATAGCATTATCTTCACTGAGGTTTTATTGAGACAATTTCACCACGTTACACTTGGAACACTCAGATGAAAGTAGGCATCTACTACTTTCAGTACTTTAGTGCATCGTGTTGTTCCGACAAGCATCAAACTCTCTGGCATACTGATAGACTACGATAGCTGGGAGTTCACTGAGGATCATGTTATCGTAAACGACGTTGTTGATCTAATGAAACCTAGTGGCCTAGAAGAATAGATCTGATTATTGCGTAGCAGTGTACTCAGTAGAATTTGAGTATAGATTGACAGAATTGGCGACAGTTCATTTCATGTGTGAGTGCAAGTTCTGTATTTGGAGGTCATCAGTACCATGGTGGAAAATGACGATAGTGGGTGACAACATGTACATTGCCTGACTTCACCACTGATCGCTTCTTACGAAAGTAAGACAGAAGTGAGACAAAATTTGTGATACATTACAAACATGGTTACTGATGTAAGGAGTTCATCACTAACACTATCCTATTCAAGTGCAGGATCAGCATTCGAGCACGTTCCAACAACAGTCAGGCAGTATGGAAAGATGTCAGAATTTAAATGCATCTGCCTCATTCTCTCCAGATCGAGAGTGGGTCATGTAGCACTGTGGTTCCATATCAGAGAATAGTGTCTACACCCTAACAACTTTTCTATCACCTGTTCGTGTATATATTCCTTTCTTCTTTGGATACTGGCAGCACATCATGAAATAATCTGCTGCCTTGGGAAAATTGAGATAATGATTAGATTGATGTACAGTTGTACGAGGCCATATCACTGTCTCGACACTAACAACCTTCAATTCTCAGAAGAAGGCCTCTCCTTGTGAGCCATCAGTCTCAGTGCAAGCCCCCTCCTTGTGAGAAGTTGCAATGTGGTAAAATCTTCCGCAATGAACATTTCGGTATGACACCTAGTGAGTGAGTGGACTCGGTAACAGTCCGAAGTGTCTACTCTTCCTACGATTTACCAAGCCTTCACCAGCAGACAACATACCTTTCTATAAGACAGTGCTCGAGGGGAAAATTGGTATCATTACTTGCACATTTGGGTTCCAGAGCAGTATGCTTGCTGTAAGCTGGGAGACCTGGTTCGCCGTCCTACACTAAAGCAGTGGTGTGAGCTTGCCGTGAGCTGGGAGACCTCGTTCGCCGTCCTACACTAAAGCAGTGGTGTGAACTGACATAGTCAAAGCTGTACGTCTCCTCCGATGATTGATACTTCCGGATCTTCCTGTACTCACATTTCGCAAGTCAATCCCCTTTGCACTGAAGAAATTGTCGTAAGCCCGTGCCTTCTCTTCTCTTCTCTCCGTTCCTTTTTTGGTTTCACCATTTTCGCCTCGTATCTCCCGTTTATTACTTAGTGCTGTTATACTTTACAGTTGTCTGCTGAGTTTGTTTTGTCTTCTCGAAAGAAGAAAATAGATCAAACTGCCAAACTGTCTCCATCGATGAAGTCTGAGTATGCATCAAAAATTGCTCTAACCTTATTTATCCGGTAACTACCTCCGAACAGTGTCTCAGTGTCTTATGCGTCTAATCTTGCAAGATAGCTCCTCGTGAAACATTTTCCCGGTTGGTCATTCATGGTCGGTTGAGAAAACAAAAAATGAAGAACCAAGGAAGGAAAAGTATCCCGGACTACCTCGGTGGAAAGGTCCATAGTCCTCAGCCCGGTTTCGGTTCCATTTTGGTTTGATCATATTTGAACAGTACCGATACAGATCAAACTTTTAAACAATTATAACCAAATCTCAACCAAAACCGTGTTTAAACTGAACCACTTAAATCTTTAAACTGAACTCCAAGACCATTAATATGAATTTGAACCATTTTGTAGGAAATCGTTTTAACCCGTTTCAAAAGTGGTTCAAACCGTTTAGTTAGTTCAAAAGTGAAATACAGCAGGTGTCAAGTTCAAAACTTGTGCAAAGTGTGTTGACACACTAAATCAGATAAACCTTTTAAACTGTGGGGTTTCAAACCGCATAACTGTGAACTGAATCACAATATGAGTTTTCGAACCAAGCCGGTTAAATACTAAACCATTTAAACATAAACTATTAAAAACGAACAATTTAAGGTAGATTGAACCTGAACCAAAACTGCTTAGAATGACAGTTTCACGATTCTGAGCCAGCTGGTCTCAAGACCTAGAGGTACAAAGAACTTTTCTCACTGATGGAATGAGAATGAAAACGGCTGACGGTGACTACGATGAAGAACGTGGTTGTGAAAAGGCCCTAGTTAACTCTTCTGAAAGGTGAATTCAGGACTAGGAAGTAGCGGACTTGGAATTCTTGAATATCCGAATAAAGGAAAGAGATATAAGAAAAAGCGAAAATCACTGACAGTAAACACAAATACTGGCTCAGAAGCGCGGTATCTTCCCTAACGCCTCCTCTTTTCCTCCATGGGATACTCTTGCTGGGCACAGGAGGATGGCCAGGCCGCCAGTCGAAGCATGACGATGGCACACCCGTTCCCAGCTGGACGTGGATGTTGAGCTATGAATGAATAGTGACAGGATAACCCTTACAATATCTGATTCGGTAGCTTGTCTGACAATCCAACAGCTCCTTCTCAAGCGCAGAACAGGCCGAGCCATAGCCCCAGCTGGGGCTCCAGTGCCGCTCCATCCATCTACCGTACGACTGGAGAGCGAGACGTATGGAGTTTGGATGTACAAGGGAATCCTCTTTCTGCCCAGACTGATTCTCTGCTGTCTACTGACTGCATCGCATTTCGCATCACTCCGCTCGACTATTTTCCCCCGCTAACGAAAAGACCAGACACAATCACCAGGTCCAGGTCTGTGCTGCCATGCCTTGCCTTGCAAATTCTAGCTGTCTTGACTCCTCTCAAAAGGTGACACCATATCCCTTGCAAGTTCTGCTCCAGCACTCCCCTCGCCTTCTCTTCCCCCTCATTTCTTATGCCTGCCCCCTGCTACTCCTCTGGTGTTTCTGGCCCCTTTGACCCAGAGCTCTTTCACATGGAAAGACAAAGTTGCCCACCACCCTCACCACAGCGGAATTTAATGTCTACCCATCTTCCATCGCTGATTTGTGGTTGGAGGAAGAACCAACCGACAACGAGTGGGAGAGAGATAACCGACAGTAAGAAAAGCCCCGCTGTTCCAGACTGGAGTATTGCTCGTCTTGGATTCATTAAGGAAGTGGTGTTTTAGTTTTTGTATTTGAGGAAGTTGATGTCGCACAGACATAACACTTCAATGTCCTGAGCGAAGTTTAATGTGCTTGGACAAGAAAAGCTGGATCAGAACTTGATACTGCTGGAAGCGCAGTGAAATGATCGTGGGATGCTGCACTTTTTCATGGTCATGTTCTAAATTAGGGAAATGCCAACTTTTTGCTAGGACTCTCAGTGTTTTTCAGAATGGGAGTCTCCGCTTCTCAATGCTCAAAATAAGGAAACCCATTACTATCGGGCACAACTGAGAGCTAGTGCAGTGATTAGGAATCTGCTCTCAACTAGCAGACAGTAAACACAGACCTACGATTCAGAGAGTGGTTGGGAAGGGTGAACACTTAGCTTATCATGCGTTTGTTGCCATGAGAATCCCCTTCGACAGAAGAAGGCATGAGGTGCCCATGATGGCACCCATCCGAATCGATCTGATAGCTTTCAGCCTTGGGCATCATCTACTCTGTAGGATAATCGTGTTCATTATTAACATATCTTAAGGAGATATAGTACTTGGTATGTTTTCTGTACGCAGGTGGGATCATACTGGACGACAATGCTTCAAAGATGATCTGGCGTTAGATGGGTCTTACTCCTTTAGATAAGAACTGTTGGGAGCACGACTTGAGAGCACAAGACGTGACATGATATAAAGGGATGGATCGAGATAGACTATAGCAACAAGAAAGATACTGACTGCCAACAACACAAATGACTTTTTGACCTACGGCAATGATAGAACGCTCTCCGGAACACGCAATGCAATTGGTAAGCACAGAGAATGACACGAGCTAGAAGAGGAGAAAGAATTATCTCAAGATGATTTTATCTTGAATGGATCCAAGGAGGTTTCACCAAATCAAGGGTTGATGATGACGGGAGAAAAGAGAAATGATGATGCTCCAAACTTGCAAAAGCTTACACAACAACGAGAGGAGAAGACAAACGCTTCCATGAAGTTCGACATTCTTTTGACTTTCGTTGTGATCAAGCGAGAACCCATCTTTTGACTTTTTATGTGGTTTCTTGCAACTTTGCATCCATCGCCTCCTCTCTCTCTCTCCCCTTTCTGCCATCATGGACCACTCACCTTGTCTCTTAAGGACATTCTTTTTCCACTTTTCTCTTCATTGAAGATTTAGATCTGACTGACTCCAGACTTTTATTTGTCAGACCTAAGTGCGATATTATCATGTGTCCTGCACACACGACCCTTCATCTCTCTCCAGTACGATCTCCTCTTAGTGGCCACAAAATTTATCGATCAAATAATATCCCCCATGATTTGGAAACTTATGAACGCCTTGTCTGGTCTCAGTCTAGAGCTCAACAGTCATCTACCTCTGCTGCTATCCTCCCTTCTACTTCTAGATGTACTTATTATCCCCTTCTGATAGACTCGTTCAGTGTGTTTTCTCTTCTTTTTAGGTCATTATGACTGTCACTGTACACTCCCTCTCTCCCAAGTCCCCAATGCCACTACTGTATCATCGCCAAAATCATCCGGTGGCTCCCATCGGATGACGGATGCCTGTGTTTCTTCGGAGAAAAATTTTATTGCCAAAGTTTTAGAAAGTAAATGCCTGCTAAATGACAGTTCTCTTAATACCTCCACTAAGAGTGGAAATTAGGCTCTCTATGTGGCGGCCGATAAAGGTCGAGGACTTACGGATCTTAGTCTAGCCTGCTCCTAGACAATATCGAGATTCTTTTGGTCCCACTGATGGTTTAGGAAGCATACTAGTTGCTCTAGCTCTATGCGTCTTATGTTTATCACAACGGAAGATCCTTTATACTTTAGACTAAAACTCTGTCAAGGTCATGGAAATAGAGTTTGATGATGAGTGGAAATCTGTTCATACACGTTAACTTTTATGAATAGTTGACTGATGCAAGGTATCACGTATGAAGCTGAAAGTTGGAATTTGCGTTTGGAAATGATCTGAGTTGCATGACTCATCAATACGCTATGAAAGATACTATGTATGTATAATTTATTCCATGATTTAAACCACACGGTTGGATTTAGTCAAACATTTAAATGAGAACAAGCAAATACAAGCATTTGCTTTTCTCAAGAAGCGAGAAATATTTTGTACACTTCTGGTATGAAATAGTCCAAAATGATTCAGAATGTATGGAGTATATGATATGACTGCAGTGAAACCCCGTTATATTCACCGAATTTGTGATCTGATCTTTTGTGACTACAAATTGATGTTCATATTACCGATGGGTAATGTGAGTATACGTTTGTAGTCACTTTATTTGCAAAATGTGACAATAAAAAATAGGATTAAAGAAACAATAATCTCAAGCTATTGTTTCATGAGTTATTAGCTCAGATAATAACAAACGGACTCTTCGACGGTGGTTTTGAACTCACTTTAGACCACGGGGTTTCACTAAGCGATTTTGTTATAATTAGAGAAGAGTAAAATAAATCTGATTAAATTTAAAAATCTCTTTAAAATAGAAATCATATTTTTTGATCCACTGTAATCATTAAATATTAAAAGTGAATATATATTAATTAAAGTTGCGTAGTTTCTTGGAGGAGGAGAGAGTCTTCTCAGTGACCTAAAGTAAAAAAGGAGAACAAAGAAGATATTTTTCCTTCTTTATTTTGTGATTTAATTTAAGGTCATTTTATTCATAACATCGTTATTTAATGAATATGCTTAATATCAAATGAATATTATAAATTCAATATAATATACATCATATTTTCTTTAAAAGTATGTATTATGCTTTGATTGAAGAAAATTTAAGAATTAAAATTTTTATATTCTATAGTTTTATATAAGTATGTATTTCAACTTTTTACCTGCTAAAGTAAGTTATGTAAATCTTAGAACACGCAAGTTATTCATGACATTACAAAGAGCGATTCTCGAGATTTTGTCAAAGATAATTAACTTACTAAGAAAGAACCTGTGCAAAAATGTGGACTCTCTAGATTTTGACGAAGATATTGAACTTAGATAAAATCTATGGAGAAACGAAGAGCATGTTGAATTATTCAAAATACATGTTATACATGAAGGTATGATTTTCAACAATCCTGTTGGAAATTCTCACAATTAGGTTAAAGAAAAAGGACACACGAGAGAACATTGGCTACTCATTTGTTCGCAACAGAAAGGGAGATGATAAGTGATTCATTAAATATCTTCGCTTGTTTAGCAAACAAATACAATGAATTTGTCCAAAAAATAAAGTTAAATTTATTTCTTAGAATTATTATATATAAAGGTATGTATCTTAGAGAATGGAAACGTTATCAGTAATCAACAAATGATATGAAAACTATTTTTTAATATCAAGAAATAGTTATCAAACTCTATAATTATCTAAGTTATAGTTATCAACTTTTATAAATATCTAAAATTATAATTATCGAGCTCTATAACTATCTAAACTATAGTTATCGAGTTCGATATGTATCTTTTGATTTTTAATGATATATAATTATAAAATTATAATTATCGAGCTCTATAACTATCCAAACTATAGTTATCAAGTTCGATATGTATCTTTTGATTTTTAATGATATCAAGAGAGTCTTTTTAATATCAGTTCCTGATTGTTGATAGACTACTCGTCTCATTTACCCTAGGTATAAGTTAGTAAGATGCTGCAATCATGCTTCTTTTTATATTTACTTTTACTTTTATTTAGAGTAGGTTTATATAACATGAGATAGTGACTATAACAAGGGAAATTTATTAAAAAACTATGATTCTTGTGAAAAATGTGACTAAAGTCTATACACGATTGTGACTGTACCCAGGTTTCATACTCTATAGCTGCATAGGTCTATGACACCAAAACAAAAATATAAGTGAAAGGGAAAAGAGAATAAAGAATCTAACAAATGAGGGATGAAAAGAGAGCACTTAGCTTTGTCTTAAAAAAATTTCTCAGTAATAAAACTCCGTAGCTTTTTCAGGACATTTATTAATATATTAATTGATTCATTTATAATTAAGCTTGTACCACCAAACAGGAATAT
Organism: Asterella californica; assembly: GCA_036924285.1. Lineage (NCBI taxonomy): Eukaryota > Viridiplantae > Streptophyta > Marchantiopsida > Marchantiales > Aytoniaceae > Asterella > Asterella californica. The sequence goes on along the minus strand of JAYKYS010000006.1, from coordinate 22,904,480 downwards.
AATAAAGATTTCAACAAGTGGACCTAAGTTTAATATACAAATTATCCTTCTTCTTGTAATCTTCTTCATCAATATAACAAGAAAATTTAAATACCCAAACCTAAAGATCCTAAAGATCTAGCAAGAATCCATAAAGGGAACACGGATAGACACGTATCCAAAAATTACATATCCGAGAGATTGATCAGTAACCCATCACATTTTCCTTGTTGTTGTAATTGTAATTCCTTACATAGCCCTTCTCAACAGAAGGGCTATGTAATAGACTACACCATTACACATCTGTTCGAGAGGTTTCCTTTGTATATTATATTTGATTACTGATCATGAGTACTCCGTTTGCAGTTGCACCTGTGTATATAAACCTCCTCCATCTTCTGATGGAGGAGGCGAATGTGAATTAGTTTAATTTATTACTTAACTTTTCTGTTGTAGAAGAGTTGTGTAATAAATTACAACGGCAAGGAAAATGTGATGGGTTACTGATAAATCTCTAGGATATGTAGTTTTGGATGCGCATATATCACATCCCCCTTATGGGTTCTGGCTAGATCTTTTGCATTTCTACGTTTGGTTATCATTTAATATTTAGAGATAATTTAAATTTCCTTATCAGATTGGTACAGAACTTTCGTTTAACTTATATGTTTTTCTAATAACAACAAGCAATGATGGATATTAATCATTAGCTATACAACAATGCACGGCACGGTAATTATTACAATCCTACAGGATCAAGAATCTACCAAGAAATGAGAACTAATCAATACATGCATTTTATCTAAGTGTTAATAAGTTGTCTCAAAGCAAGAATTTCCACATGATGATCTTCAATGCACATCCAAATGGTAAAGTCTGTTGGGTTGATCATTCTAGATGGTGTCTTTTCTGTATATTCTGGAGTTTCCAATCCTCCCAATACTTGAGATTATATGTGTAAGGTAGTACTTGTGGAAGAGGTACTTGAAGCACACAAACAGTAACTTATAACATATTGGCTCCACGATTCCTACCGTAGTTACCCTTGGAGATGAGATGTAGATATAGGGGGTTGTGCTATGGAAGTCTCCACATGTAGAATAATATAAACCAAACACAAAGATACTATGAACAATCTCAAATCAAGACTAGCATTAGTTATCTGTGGTATCGTTCTTGACTATCCAAATCCAATCTTCAGATAGAGCGAAGATAAGAGACTTTACATTCTATAATTGGTAGATACTTGGTGAGTGATTGACGATCATCGAAACGCTCTCAGCGAACGGTATTAGATTGCACCATATCGTAAACTTATCAAATAAAAACATAAGGAATGAGGTAATTTATATAATTAAATTATTGTTTTATTTAAATAATTTGTAGATACTGAACACCATTTTCGAATTATTCTTGTAAAAAAATTGTATTTACCATTGCATTTACTCATTATATGAACAAAAGACCTCATCTCTAAAGGATGTCATGTACTAGAAATAAATATTATGATCATAAAGCTTACATGTCATGTTTATTTCTCTTATGATAAGTCAAATTGTTCAACCTAAATTTAATCTAAATTAATTTACGTTATAAAATTTTATTATTTCCAGTCTTGACTACATCACACACTTTACTACCTTGTATATTTCAAAATTTTTATAATCTTTGTTACGTAAGACTTGACATGAAACGCCTCTCAAAGGTTCTATAAAATTTTCAGCTTGTTAATCTTAAGAAGAAAAGTTCTAATGAAGAAATTTTCTTGCTTATATATATATTCTCCTAAGTAGAGTATGGATGATTTTATCAAGGACCACACTAGTACATAGGTAATTCGCCAATAACCCGGTGAAGTAAGTAGTAAGTAGCAAATAGGGAATATGAAGCAAATAGGGATCAAATGTACAGCAACTTGCCATAAGGAATTAGCCTATGGTTTGTAACTAAAGGATGTATCAATGGGAATCTGCAGTGCAAAGAGAAACACATTTCCGGAAATAATAAGTACATATAAGTTTTCTAATAAAATCATAATCATTTTAGAGAGAAAAATATCAATAATGTTATTATTAGTATGATAAAAAGAAGCAATTAATTTTAAAAGGCATGCTTCTTACTTATGATCTGGTATATTGAAAATGCATATGAAAAGAAGGCAAAAAGTAACCATATTTATATTTTCGTATCTTCTTTCAAAATTTTATACAAATGCATACCAAAAAATATCTAACTTCCATTTAACATTAGAAAAAAATGTAACTGATTACCAAAAAGCGATCTGAATATTAATACTACTATGCTTGCTGCCAGGTAATAATCCACCGCGATCGCCCAGTGAATTACTAAACTAAATTCAAAGCAACAATATTATTACTTATTTTGTGTTAAATTTTGCCTCAAACACCACTCAGTTACACTGATAAACAAGGTTAACATCTTATGGAAATGAACTAGTTAAGGAGGGTTCACGGTTTCCAATCTACCTATAGTTGGAAGGAGCTTCGACAAAATGAAGAGGTTTCAAGCAGACGTCCCGATTACATACTGCGATAGTATTAGTAGGGATTCAGCATCTTCTGGGTAGATGACTCTTGGAATTTAACTCTAATGGAGCATTTCTGCGAGAAACTTGACCATATCAGTTTCCTATGACTTAGGGTTTCGGTTTCTGGTAGTAACGGTAATCAATCGAAGTCTCGAAATGCGTACGACCAGATTTGTTAGGATTTTGTAGAAAGTTGTGGGATCGTATTTGCAACACAAGGATCGATGAATCCAGAACTTGGAGGATTGCGTTGATTGTGTAGTTCAGTCATGCACCAGGAACGGATTGCCTGTCCTGGGGTGAGGTGCGGTGCAGACAAACAATAAAATCCACCGATGAAGTGCAGTCATGTGTGATAGGTTCTTGTTTTTTGTTTCTCGAATTATGCAGTTCTGTACTTGGACTTGTTAGTTTGGTTGACTTGAGTTAAATTTGTGAGTGCTAGTGGAGCTTTAAAATGAGCGTTTTGAGGATAATCACGATGAGCAGACACGGTTGTTATAGAGATGGCGAATACTCTTTGTTCGGTGCTGCTTCTGGAGCTGGCATCTTGACTAGCGAGGAGCCAGACGACTAGGAAATTACACCTCAGATCATGAAACATTACAGCAATCGCGGGAATCAAACACTGCGTGAGCAAGCTCCTAATATTCATCTGAGGACAAGCTGAGTAATTGGATCAAGAGCGTTCCATTTGCACGTCAAGCGAGGGGATGCAATTCTTGACTTATGTTGTGGCACAGGTGGAGACTTGATAGAGTGGGATAAATCAAGCATAGTTACGGTGCTGGTGTAGACATAGTCGAAGGACCCATAGAAGCTGCCAAGAACAGGTACAACAGGGACCGAGACCATGCAGAAAATCTTCAAGTGTTCTCCTTTCCACAACGTCTTCTTTGGTCAGACAGGTATGAAGACTCTCTCTTGAGACTTGAGTATTGAGGAGGCTCTCAGAGACGTCCCAGTTTGATGTCTGCAGTTAAGTTCACTGTGCTCGTCAAGCTTTGGACAATGTCACAAGCATGCTTTTGGCTAGAGGTATGTACACTGGAACTATGCAAGCGTGATTGTTGGGAGCTGCAAGATGCGGATGGACTTGAACTGGGGAATAGCGTGTACACAACAGAATTTGGAGAGATCTAGAATGAAAAGATGTTTCTGAGAGGATTCTAGGGACTGCCCTTAGTGGCTCGTTCCGTTTTCTAAATTTCAGAGTTCTTGGCGAGGAGAAGAAAGGAAACAGTATTTCTGATGACGAATGGGAGGCCACCTATTTCGTCTTAATGTTCCGTAAGAAGGGGACACCTAAAATTCGACCAAGAGTGGTTCCACAAGGATCCTTCCACAAACGAATAGAACAGGAAGTTGTTCTGTTTTTGTTCAATTACTGGGAGAAACAGTTTTGTCAATTCTTACCGGGTTATTTGTTCAGTTTCCGTTTCCGAACATTCAGCATACAACCCGGAGAGCGGTTGCCTTGATTCTTGAAAGGACAACATAGCACAACTGTGCAGTTGTAATCAGCTCTGGTCTACCTTCTTCTCTACCTGAGGTTTTGAATCATCTATATCGTTTACTCACACCTCCTCCCTAACAACCCTTACACGCTACTTCTTACCTTAGGTAGTCGTTCCTGTTGTGATACTAGCTCGAGATGGGGTTGTCAGCTCGAGATGGGGTTGTCATACTCAAGTACGGCTTTGTGGTGTCTGAGGGCATCTGTCGCCGAAATCTTTTGACGAAAGACATGGCCTGTTTAAGTCGCGTCACATATTTCTTTCTCTTTTCAGGATTATATCTCTTCCATCTAACTCGTGCTGTTTGAAGGCAAGTTTCCAGTAAATTCTTGAAGTTGTACCATGAACAAGCAAAACCGCCCTTCTCAACAGGTATACAGTAGTCCCGGCAAACTAACTTTCTTTGTTTTACTTGACATCAAGCTGCAGGTGGTTACTTCTTTATACTTAATATTTCTGAACCTTGTGCCCGTCACCTTTGTGCTCGGCCCAACTCGAACTTGTTTCATTAACTCTCCTGAACTTGCACTTCTTGCTCTACAAGGGGGTTTGTTAAACATGCGATCACCATTCTATGTAAACACCAGCATTCCTATAAAGATAACACACATAGTTCTCTTGCTTAGAATCAGTCGTGAAGATAAACCTTGCCTGCACTCAACCTTTAAATCGTTTAAAGGTTGTGTCCTTTTCTTTTGGGCCGAGCACGAATTTGTTCCAGTACCCTCTATCAACTCGCTAAACTGAAAGCAGAAATCCTGATGAATGGTGATCCTTAAAAAACATATACAGGACTGAGAAAGAGCAGGCCAAGTGTTACACCTTGTACATTATAAGAGTAAGGTAAAATTGGTTGGTATGGGGAACATTCCACAGATACCAGAGCTGATCTGTTTCATCCAGAGAATAAGGACGAATACCTGGTACTGGTACACGTACAAGATTGTGGCTTGTTCAGTCTTCAGAGATAGGATATGGTACTGAGATGCCTGGATGGAGAATTGCCCTGAGTATGCAAAGCCTCAGTGGCGTGGGCATTAGAGATCTCCGTGCCTGCACTGAAGAATCAGTCCTGATGGCCTAATAATTTCATCGGGTCCGGCTAACTTGAGAACATGCCGACACCGGTTCTTAACACTACTTTCTGCTGTGTCTCATTTTATGCATGGTTTGTAGTGGGAAAGACAATGAACAGTTATGAAATCACAATGCTCAAAGTTTCTGTATTCCTTGTTTGTCTCTCTGATTAGCCGGGCAGATGGAGAAAGACGACAGTCGGATTTCTAGCATACCAATATGGTAGACTGCCCAACAGCAGATCAAATTCAGCCTTGGGCGTAGAGACGTGCCTATCATATGCATCTTTTCTCTCTGTAGGGTATCTACTGAATCCGAAGGTCGTATTGTGCTAGGAGAAGCAAAGCACCTCATTTATCTCGTTTCGTAATATCTCACTCTTTCATAGTTCGTATGAAAGAGTCAGAAAGTTGTTCATTTTGCGAATCAGGGATCCTAGCAGTCACTTGAAACGTAGTAAACGTACTTCAACCGCCGGGTATTAGTCTAGGACGATTCAGATTGCAGGAATGCCAGTACTTCTGTGAGGACGGTGGTGCTAGCAAAATCATGCTAGTGTTATCTATCCGGTCTAGACAGTACCTTTTGACTGTTTGGCCACCATCAGATGGACAGTGATGAACGAGGAGATTCGGAAATGCTTCACTTAAGATGTAATCCTCGGACTAAGTTTGCTGCCAAACGGAGGAAGAGAGGAAACAAAGATGTCATATCAGCAAATGATGTCGGTGACTCCTTAACAGTAGAATAGCACCGTCTCCTGGTACTAATCTCAAAAGGCTTTGCCGAGCATTAGGGTTTTCCGTTCAGCACGCGATTACATGAGTTTAGGGTAACATGTTCATGATGTCCACACGTAACTTTTGAAGTCAAGAATGACAGAAATCTAACTCATACGATAATACTAGAAAATCCTAATCAGCCGCAGGATTTTAAGTTGGTCCGTTTCCAGATATTTGAACCCGAAACTGAGACACCGTTGCTACGCAGAGGCCTTTGTAATCACACCGGGGGTTTAATATCTTGGATCCATGGAGATTCAACCGGTGTGGCAGAGATGAAACCCGAAAACCGTGGAACTCCTCGTGTACGGCGATCCTTCACGTATGCATGAGAAAGGCGCTGTGATTCTTTGCGAATAGAATAACCGGTGCAGTTGCATTAAGCATAGCCCAAGTTGAAGATTATAGTTGCTCTCTCAGGGTGCGTCTCTCCAGATATAGGGAAAGGGCCTTTCACAAGTACGTCACAAACACATGTGGACAATTTTGGCTCTGGCGCGATGTTTTGAACATGAGGACATTCAAAGCTCAAGCTCTTCCAAGCGGTGGACCAGTTAATCGAGTTAGTATGTTTTCAGTGGCTGTCTGTAAAGATTTCACTGCATTCGACATGATCCTGATGTCGTGGGCTTAGACTGGATATGGTTTATATATAGTAGATCAGAGATCCAGAACTTCATTTACACCGAAAAAGCCCCTGTTGATATACTAGAACTAACCCAGACGAGTTGTGGTCCACTTCATCTACGACACGAGTGATAGAATACTTATCCAAGAAAAAATTGTAAGATTGATTATTCGAGTTCAATGCTTTGGCAAGTGCACCAAGCCTACTGCTTCTACAGTTCGCATTATCCAGATCTCCTGAGTACAGTACTACAGTAGCTGAAATATCCCTTCAGCGACAATGATGGTGATTGTGCACACCGTAAACAGACCTCATAGGATGAAGATCCTTCAGATGATCTGAACCCCTTACGATCAGCCTTACAGTCGGCTCCACCGTCCCCAAGGTGAAAGTTCCTGCATGGATGGATGTCTGGACAAGACAAGAATGTTTCTCCCAACGATGTCTTGGCCAATATTCTGCAACAGTTCTGTGGATGGCGATGTTGGTGTGCTGCTTGCTCGCTTTTTCTTATGTTTGCACGACTCCACGGGAAAGAACTAGTGACCGAGTCAGTGCACATTTATCACTACTTAGCTACCGTAGTACAATTTAGTCAGGGAATACCTCCTTATACCGTTAGACATATGCGCATGCGGATACATTTCTTCTGACTGAAAGCAGGTACTCCGCACCAATGCTCGAGTCTATCCATTCATCACTACCACCACACACTGCCACCTTATACTGTGTGATCTTTGACAGGATTTACTTGGAGTTTCAACACCAGAATCAGTGTAATTCAGATTTGTCGAGGACGTTTTCTCTCTTGTGCTTTTCCTCCCCGCTTGCTTCGTTTCACAAATACACTAGTTTGACATCGTTGAGAGAAGCGACCCATTACCACAAAACTCACTCCTCGTGGTGCGTTTGCCGGTGTAAAACGCTTCCGTCCATACACTCATTTGATCCTTTTCCTTTCAACTTAGACGGGACTTTGATGAGTTTTCGTTTAACATTCAAAATCAAGTCTAACTATCAAAAGTTTGAAGCAGAATGTTGTTTTAACATTTATGAACGTGCTTGAACTTGTAAGTCTAAGGATTATTTTGACGTTAAAATTCTACTATAGTTCGGCTGAACTTAAATGTTAACCAGAAAGCTTTATGAACCTCTTTATAATTTTATGATATTCTGGAAAGAATGTGTACTTAGTTTGAGATTTAATATCTCTAAATTTTATAATTTTCAAACTGTATGTTATGAGTTTCTGCGGTTCATATATTTCATAAATGATAAAAGATATGTCTCTATATGAAAAGATGAAAATTTAGAGGCTTGTATATCTCATAAAAGAATACTAATTATCTTAATTTGATATACTATTCTAATGAAAACTTAATATTATAAATGTTTGGACAGTATTAATGATAATTTTAGAACTGTGTGTTCTTATCAGTTCTCAGTGTAGAGTTGTGGTACTTCCAAGATTACATAAGTAATTTGTCCGACACCGCAAGATCAGTAGAGAGAGAAATGTTTTCTGCAAAGTGTACGTTGTGAAAACTCACATCATCGGTTAATGGACTGAGGAGGATGGCACGCTCCGGCCACTACAACCAACTGGTAAACTTTCTGGTCAACAGCTGGTACACCTATAGTTGTTATTACTATCCCTTTGCATAGCCAACCGTGGTTTTTGCAGAATTCAGAACAACACAAACGCCGAAAAGCAAGGTGAATACTTATATTTACAAACAAAGGTTTTTCACTTTTAAGATAACATGTGAGTTATCATGAGAATTTCTCAAACAACCGCATACTCTTTGCAATGTTATTGCAAACCCAGCAACTTTTTTCAGTAGCAGCAAGAGTCATACTAGTTACTGATTCCAGTTGTAAGGATAGAGTACCAATATCAATACCAATATCTTAATCATACATTTAAGTTGTCCAAATGTTCAAGCAGGTTCAAGTTATGATAACGACATTCTATTTCATATGTAGTGTCCCAAGATTTCTCTTTTACACCATTGTAGCATAAAAGATTTCGTTCCCCAAGAAGATTTACACTAGTTATACTGTTCTAAGTTCTAAGACATGATTTTATCCAGAAGTTCCTTCTAACTCACAAAACCACGCGGCTTCCAGAAGCAAATCTCGTCTTCTGGCGGTCTAACTCGGCTTCTCCAGATCTTTCCAAAGGTGCTCTTGATCATAACACACAACTACTACTTAAATACAACACAAATATACGATGAGAAGACAGGGAAGACGATTACTACTCCCTGGCCAATGCTTCCAGTCTTCTGACGTCGGCTTCCAGAAACGAATCTCGTCTTCTGGCGGTCCAACTCGGCTTCTCACACCTTTAGAACACTGCCACTGCTCGATAGATGCCAATTACTATTTTACAACAAATGATCCTTACGGATACTCAACTGATTAGATCAATCACATGATGTATGTCTCCTATAGCATTCCCAGGCTTCTGTCTACTGTAACGGTCTTCTGGTAGCACTACAACGACATTCACATCCACTGCTGATCCAAAGCTTCTATAACCAGGTTGAAGATAGAAAGAAGATGAGAAGATGAGAGAAGAGAAGGAAGAAAAGAAAATTAACAAAAGAGGAAATGAAAGAAAAGAGAGAAATCAATCTTTTCATAGGTTTCTAGTCCGGATCCTGACTAACAAGCCATCCCTGCTTGTAGTAAATTGGGAGAGAAGATCAAATATCTACTTATAGTCCCACCGTCTTCTTGTTGAGGATGACATTTTTCTATGTGATAAAAAGCAATCCGTCACAGAAGTTGGTCAAATGAGCTTTTACAGAGGTTCAAACTTGTGTTGACACTCTCATCACGTAACTCCTCGACGTCCTACTTGGTACTCAGCCAACTTCTACAGATACAGCTTCTAGCGGACACTACACAGCTTCTAACAATCACCGCCACTCAAAATGAAAACTTCTCATGCACACTTGGGTATGAATTCGATGAAACCCAATCCCCATAAAACATAGACAAAGCTTCTGTAAACAAAAATCGTCAATCCAATCTCTGAAAAGAAGTTACATTGGCTTCTGATAGCTACTGAGAGCTTCTTGTCACTACTCCTCGACACACCAGACTAAACAGGACTACATGAGGATGTCGTTCTCTGTCTACTCTGTCTACTCCAATCTATAACTCTTGTGATCCTCTCTTGGGTGCGGAGGTGCAGATCTACTCGTGTGTGTACTCTATGTGTGCGCTCTTGTGTGTCCTCTGTGTGTGTGAAACTAAACATCAACCTCAATTTTATACAACTACCTCTAATCGTAAGAGAGAATTCTCTCGAATCACAACCACAACCCAGAGGAAGAAAAAGACTCACTATTAGATGGTCACCTCCTCCTGGACTTCGGTTCTTCTAAGTTTGAAAAGTTTTCCCTATTCTTGCTGTAACTAACACTATCATATGGACAGTATCTTAAAAATACAAAAGAGAGTTGCCAAGCTAAAAATAGCTAACTTCGATTCCTTGACGAGGTATAAACAACTTTGGACCTAACTAATGTTCCTACCTATTCTTGGTCACCAGGTGTGACATACATGGTGTATCTAATTCAGTGTATCTAATTCAACTTCTAGTATCATGTGCTGCTCAGCTAGTACCTCTGATGCGGCTGAGGTGACATCTGCCTCAGTGGCAGCCATGTGTTCATCTGTGGTTGGTCCGGAAGACAGAAGACGACTTTGAGAAGCCGTACCCATCTTTGCTTCTGGCTCTTCTGCAAGATCTGCTCGCTGTTGGGAGTTGGGACGATCTCATGGGTGTCAGAGGCAGTCATTATCTCCACTCTGAATACTTGAGAAGCCGTCTTCTCTTCTTGTCTTCCAAAAGACATCATGGCTTCTGGAGCTTCTTCGCGTGTCTTTTCCAATTCCAATGCTGTTATCACAAGGTGAACAGCTAGGTCGAACTCCTCCTTATCTGGACTTCAACATGTTAAGGTCCTGGGGCACTTGAAGACATGGTTGTAGGATTGAGAACTGAAGGAAGACCGTAGATCCTCAATCTGCCGATCCAAGTAGCGGAACATGTTGTCTTTGCATTCTACCAACATGTCCTTGGAGCCATCATCCCAAGTTCGGGCCAAGGTCAGAAGCTTCCTCCCTGCGATGAAGTTGAACTTCTTCTTGAGCACTTCTCTCATCTATGTCATGATCTCCTTGCTTCAGTATTCTACTTCCACCCGTTGCTTCTTCTCCTCCGCAGCCTTGGCTTCTATAGCTTCCCGCTGTGCATTCCAAGTCTTCTTCTCGTCCACCAGATCAGTTAGTTTGCCCATGATCCTCAAGATTTCTTGCTCTCTCTGCTGAATTTTCACATGCAACTCCTGGTGGGTCTTCCGCAGTTGAGCCATCTCTTTAACAGAAGCGGAAGGTTCTGTTTTATACTTGTTGGTTATCTTCTCGATGGCACGGAGGTTGGATCCAGAACTTCCACCCTTTGCGTATGCGCTTCTTCCTGCTGGATGAAAGTCCGAAGATCAAATCTAGGCTGAAGAGGCTTCTCCTAGGCCCTAGCCTGCTTCTCCACCATCTCCATGGCCGGCTGGATCTCAGCGCTGAAGAAGACACTAAACTCTTCCAGTCTTCTTCGCACAGAAGCCAAGTTCATGATGACATACTGATCCGCGGAAGCTTCTCTGTCTTCTTGAGGTACTTGGACCTCTTCCATCATGGTGATTTTCTCCTTCTGTACTCGGGAAGATGCTGCTCGCAATGTCTTCCTTGGTGAGAGATCTCTTCTCATAGCAGAGACAGACTCCTTCTGTACATAGTCACCTATCGCGTTAGACATCTACCCAAGTTCTATCTTCTGGAGTCTTCGGAAGACTCCTTGGGGTCGTAGGAACTGATTTCATGGTGGTCCTAGAGCAGGGAGTGTCTTCTTGAGATTCTTACTCAGATCCGAAATGGATGATGGGGTAAGAAGTACTTGTCATAGGAACGTTCTTAGGACCCATCTTCCTCCGTGATGACACGTCTTATGTGCCGCTGAAATCTTCTATCTTGCTGGTGATCTTCTTCTGGGTTGTACCTGGTCCTCCTTAAGCACTGAAATTGGAGGTCGTGATGAGTGATCATGTTTTACGTACTCTCATACCACTAAAAACTTGTCTATCTCTCGCACGGTAACAAGTTGACTCGCTGACTCAACTCAGCGAGACGAGACGACTTCTGCTCCACCTCCGCAACTCTCGCACTCATCTTCTCACGTCTTCGCACTCACGCACCTCTGCTCCTCTTAATGTCTTCTAACACGCGCTCCCCACCTTGAACACACCCACTACACCCGTTGATGTAGATGGAAAATCAGACAAAATATGTCCACGGCACCCTAAAATACATACGAAAATGAAAAAGACGAAAAACTAACATAAAATCACCAAAGTCACCTCCGAGATACCAAAAACAGAATTCCACGAGAAGAAACATCCACACAAGACCCGTGCACACTTCGCGATCCTAAACAACCAACAAGACTCATTGACAAACCCACGGATTTCATCAATTTGATCAAAAAATTTGACATAAATCTCAATTCTGGTTCTCCGTAACACAAAAAGAGCTCTATTGAACTCACACGGATTTCATTTTGGACAACTTTAGTTGTGTTGGAAGCGACTTTCCAGCGCGTTTCTACTGCACCCTTTGCGGATCAAAACCGACCACCACAGAAAATCTGACCAGCCCTTCCGCACATCAGCCAAATGACGTGTTTCAAGAAAACGACGTCGTCACCAGCTGCCAAAATTTGATCCAACCAGCGACCAAATCTCCACCAAATCACTTCACAAATACACCAAGCGAAGCGCAAATCATCCCCACTCAACAAATTGAGGATATCATTAATCTGCGATTAGACGGAAATATCACCAGCAGATAATCTATGATCTGATTTCTCTCAGACAAAACTTCACGAATTACTTTTATCGAGTAATCTGAGAACACATGCATAAACACTTGCCAACCAGCAATAAACCAATCACGAATCAAACCAAACCCACTCTGTGCTCGTAGAGAATCCAGGTTCTACTCACTAAACACATCTATCATAACTAGGAGCTTGAAGACTTAACTCGAGAAAAGTGAGAGACTACAAGCTCCAACTCGAAATATACTCCTTGGTGATCTCAACCCAAGAAACTCCACAGACGATACTAGCAGCACTACCGGGACTAACGAGACTAACGATGCTAACGGCACGTGTCATTTTGCACTCGATCGAACTAGCAACTGGTAAAAATGACGTGACACTATCAAAACTGACTACTCCCAATCATGAGCCAGAGCACGAGAGAGAGGAAAATGAAAGGTCTGACCAAATAACAACTATGGAGCATAAGCTCGAACAAGTAAATAACTATGAATTTATTGTCTTAAACGTAACTGTCATGAGACAAGAGAGTTGATCATTGCGCTATCTCGCTAAATTACATAGTTGGATTCAAACCCTGGACACCATTGACTATTGTGTTTAATCCTCAGTGTACTCTTGGTGACCCCGAGCAACTCTTTTCGCAGGTCTGCTTCAGAGAATTCAGAAATTTGCCTTTATGCAGAAAATGGTTTTGGTGATTACATATTCATCATAACATAGAATGTGAAAAATAAGGAATTAAATTAAAGCTCTTCACTAGCTTTAGAAGTTGTGATTGAAACAACGAAACAAACTGTTTAGTATTGATAGAGAAATTTTAAAATCAAGATTTCAAGGTTTCTTTGAACAGAAGAGAATCTTTTTCTCAAACTCAAAGTACTGTGAGGTAAAAAGGAATATTCTTATCATGCTTTGGGATTGAAATGAAAACCCAAGAGGGAATTGCTTTCTTCTTACACTTGCAAAGCTTGGCATCAGGGCAAACATGGGCAGTCGAGAGGACCAAGAGTTATTTGCCTGTCCTACTTTCTTCTTGTGATTCACTGATGATCAGCTCCCGTTCGTAGAGGATTGGAGCTCTCTCTTTTTCTCCTCTTGTGTACTCTTGACCGCGACATTGTAAACTCCCTTTTTGAGTTTCTTTTGGAAGCGATACACCACCTTCTCGAGGTTCTTGTCTCGGTTCTGAACTTTTGATGACGCCTTTGTGTTTTGCACAGGGCTAGAACTTTGCTTCAACCTTTTGTTCTTGCGGCTGTTCTTTTTGTGTTTGACCTAGGGGTTTGAGTAAGCATTCTCCTTTTTGTCATTTCTGTCCGCCTGAGTATTTTATCACCTGGCATCGACTTTCGTTCTGCCATCTGAAGCAAGGTTATGAAAGGTTATGCGTTAATCACTTACTCTTACTGTTGCGTCCTTGCGGAGTCTTTGGTGGAACTCTGGATGTTGGTTATATTCACGGCCAGGCTTATACTTTCTATATAAGGTTCGTGGGCAGTGCTCTTGTTTGCACAGTTCTTGTTTCGCTTTTTTTCTCCAGTGGAGTTTGCAGATCTGCTAATGCGTTCATGCTTGGACAGCATACGTGGGCTTCAAATCCAGTCTGGATACAAACTTTTGAGGCTTCTTATTGTAGAATCATGGGGATTTTGCTTTTGAGTCTTGCTTGCTCTCGACTAAGCTCTTGCTCTTTTCTTCTCTCTAGGCAAAGATTACGTACTTGTTAGGCTGGCCGTTGGCAATCTTATGACCATTCTCTGGCAAGCAGACTTCATTATCTCAGCTTTTTCTGCGAGCTTTCAGCCTTCCAGCCATCCTCGCGTCTTCTCCAAGCTACCAATATGGCATGTCAAAGCTGGACTCCTTTGAGAATATTTGAATAGAGCGGCAAGAGGTTACGAATGCGGTCAATCCTCTTTTTCTACGGATATCTCATGAGGTGTCGCAAGAGTTGACTGCGGTTGTTACTTTCCAGCAATAAGACAAGTTGGTTGTTCCAAATTACTTATAGTTTTTTGTTATATGATCTTTTCTATGATAGTTGCGGCCAGAAGATCCGAGCTCTACCCAAAGTTGGTTATAATAATTTAGACCAGCGACCATAGAGAAGTTACTTTTCGTAAGCTTTTGGCCGTTAGAAAATTCTCCAACATTGACGAGCACTATTATCAATAGGCGAAGCTTTTTCTTCTAATTCTTTGTTAGACTTTCTTTCCCGACTGTCACCTCAATGATCGTTTGTTTTTCAGTTGATCATTTCTTGCACAATTTCTAGTAGCGGTAGAACTTGCCAAGCGATCATCCTTTGGGAAAGTGGATCGAAGGGTAATTCTTGCTAGTGAGGAATTGCTATGGAGCCCTATTCATAATTTCTTCATTTGTTACTACCGCATATATCCAAACTCAGTTTCCACAGTACTCTAAGGCGTAAAGAGTAACTTTGTATTAAATCAAACTGGACACGCTTTAAGGTGAATAGAACAACAAAACAACATTAATAACTTACTGTAATACAAATCTTAAAATTGTGTACATAAGTTGTCTTAGAACATCAGTTATAATAAAATGGAATATGTAAAGCTCAAACATAAGAAACTAACATCAATCAAGAATATAATATGAACTTAAGAGGTTCAACATAATAATAATTCTTGTTAAACAAACTATAACATGCAGCTCACCATGGCCAACTAGCATAATTCTATATGTAAGTAAATATTCTACAACGTCAATCCATGACCATCGAAGTATAATAAATATAACATAGTCTATACAAATAATAACGTTTTCAGACTATACAATATGACAAGAAAACAACATAACACTATTCCTCCACCCTAAACTCTCATAAAATGATACGGTGACAGAAGATGACGCGGTCAAGACTTTAGAAAACCAGCTTCGGAAATCAAATGTGATAGAACAATTAATTAAGGGAGAAATGTCTAAGGGAAATGTCAAAACCCAATATGTGCAGGCATGTAAATATCTGCCAACTCTCCAAACTGGCCACGCCCACTTGTCGTACTTGATCAAGATAATTTAGCCTGTTAAGTACTCTAGATTCCTTTGAGAGAAAATAATATAACGGATATGCATAGTGTGAATAATTATCTGTTATGAAAGGAAGGAGAGGAGGACCAAACCAATGGGTGGAGAGAAAAACTCTGAGAACACTAGCAAGTGGTGCAACCTACTCAAGTAAAAATTTAGGATTTAGACAATTCAAACTCCAAGACCCCATGTTTAATTTTTAGCTAGTTTAACCTCTCAACATGAGAGCAAGGCTCATGGAAAATCGAGATTACAAGCAGAACATTAAAATTTCAAAATTTGGATATTTTTATTTTTATTTTTTAAGTAAATAAAATTTCCATATAGAATCTTTAAAAGTTCAAAATGATCAGAATAACCTAAGTTAAGAACAAAAATTCATCAGCCAAATTCCATTCTATAGCAATTTCAGTTGGGAATTCTGTCTAAACCTTGCATGAGAAAGTAGATTAACATGTACTACATATTTGTGAGTCTTTAAAAAAAATATGATAAAAACATCTTCAACCGAATAGAAACCACATATTTACCTCTTCTTTTCGCGCTTCTTATCTTGCTGGGAAAGATAGTTGAGATGCATATTTCGATTATATTATTAACTTTAGCTTCATTTCTTTCACATCTCTTATGGATAAAGGAAAGAACACATTTTGAAAATCAGATCATGACTTTCTCGGATTAGAATCCTCTAGCTGGAGAGATATAACTCTGAGTGAGAATAGCCACATATTCTAGTGTCGAGAGGATAGCAGAATAGTCAAATTGTTTCTCTTAGGAGAGCAAAGTTTAGAGCTAAAAATATGCATCTCAATTTCACATAGAGGAATAACGTATACAAGAAGAGTTACTAAGGAAAACTTCTTTTCCTTAGAAAGGGCGGTGCTCGTCCCAAGAAAACTATATATTTGAAGGGGATATGCATTTCATGATAAAATGCTCTTGAGCTGTCTATGAAACATATAATAAACTTTGGGGACCATTGTTCTCTTTTTCTAACAGAGAATAAATGTTATATAAATGTTATATTTTTTAATGTGAATATAATTCATTTATAAATAGTAAATATTAAACAAACTGACCGTTACGAGAAATCCACACATAACCATAACGCGTGAAGGTGCAATTCCAAAACTGCAAGACCAGGAGTCCAAGAAACCATATAACTTTTAACACCATACATCTCAATCACTATTGATTTGAAATCAGTTACAAAGTACAAAGACGTTGAATCATTTTTTACGTTAACGGGTATTTTGCTTTGCTCTCGAAATGTATACTCAATAAAGGGAGATTCTGGGTGAACCCTAGCCCTTATATTGATACTTGGTGGTTTAAATAGCTCATGTGTCCATCTTGAACTTAGCTAGGCTTGAGCTGTAAACTCCAGGAGCAACTATGTAGTTTTGGATCAAATTTTGAATTTGATCCAAAACGTGAGCACCTAGAGGAACGTGCAAGGTGGTGTGATATATAACTCAACCCTTCCTGCAGGAAGGGTTATGGTTAGAAATAATTTTGAATAAATTAAACTAGAAATTAATAATTTTATTTTACTGGTAGACAGACCGCTGGTCTTATGTCTCCTGGAGTGGGGTTTCACGTGCTTCATTTACAGTTTTCTAGGTTACTTCCAGCATGTACCTAATATTTAATATTTATAAATAAATATAAATTTTTCACATAATTAATTCATAATTATAATTTAGCATGTAAAGAATTATCACTAACATTCAATGACAATTATTTATTTAACCATGATCCAAAGAACTAAGTGCTAACCAAAAGAAGTTTGATAACTATTCGCAGCCTTAAATTTAAGAATTAATAATTCTGATAACAACTCACAAACCTATCTGAGCCAATTGTGCACTGATTTTCCTCAAGCCATCCATGCTTGTCCTCCTCTTCTTTTTTCCTACGAGCGTTCATGATCAGGTTATATATATATCATAGGATTCTAGAAAGAGTTAAACTTTGAATTTCATTCCGTGAGGAGCAGCTATCCCCAAGTCTAGAATCTATACGGAAGAATAGTCGGTCACACATGAGGAGGAGGGGTGGAGTGGGCTACACTCCTTCGACGTGGTATCTCGTTCAGGATGTTTATTCAACTCTTCCATCTAAAGATGGAAGATGGCTGCAACCTTAATTTATTACCTAATCTTTCCTACGTGAAGGGTTAAGTAATAAATTAAGATATTTAATAATTAATTATTTTAGTGTAATAGGTTCATGCACTTGTACCCTCTGAAATGCAAAGTCTCGCACTCTACTTATGGATTTTCTAACAATATTTTCAACGTTCTTGGAACAACTAATATATAATATTTAAATTATTATTCAAATTATTATTAAATTTAAATTTAAATATTTATATAACACTTATAACATTTCTGATATCTTAAAGAGAACAAAAGGTCCAGAAGCTTTAGCTCAGAGAAAAAAGTGTACTAAACATATGCCGAGACATACGCAAAATATTAATTTAGAAAGTCTCCATCAAGAACATGACCATGAACTAATTATTCTACACGATAATCCTCCAGTGACGAAGTAAAGAAAACAGTTCTATTGCTTTCTCTTCCGCGGTCTACTCAGTAGTCGCGTTTGGGATGCTTATTCGTCCAAGATGAAGTGCCATAATATCTGTTTCACTCTCGTAAAAACATAAATATAATACAAAGTTGCTCCCTCTCGAGCATGATATCCTAGTTGGACATGAATGAAAAAAGTGAGAATAAAAGTCTCCGGGTGTATGTCTTTCCTCTTAAAGAGAGAAAGAATTTAAAAAGATAAGTTACAAAGAGAAAAGAACTTTTCGTTCAAACTTTTCGGGAGAATTAGACTCTTTCTTTGAGTGCTTTCTGCATCCCTGAACAGAGTAAGGAAATAACATTACATACCCCGAAAAGTGAGTCACCCGGGAATAAGATTCACGTCCTCTTCCTCTATCTTTTAGGCAAATATCCAGAGGCAACCATTCCTGCCGGAAGTAATAAATTTTATTTGTTGTATTAATGTATATTTAATTTTATATTCTCTAAGTTGTATCTTTAGCAGCGCAGCAGTCCACTTATTGTTTATATTCGGATCTTCTCGTGTTTTCAGACATGAGCTAACAGTTAATATTTATAGAAATTTTGATTTTTTATTCACTTGGTATATACTTTTTTAACACTTACATATTTCCTCAACAACAACAAGCGATTAAAAAGTTCCATCATTCACCGAGCATGCATTACCTAACCTTCTTGCCAGAAGAGTTAAGTAATAAAGTTAAATACATGTTGTATTAATGTATAATTAGTGACTGGATCCTGGACTTTACCTTTTGAAGCACGTTAATGCTTTATAGGTTATGTTTTTCCTTCCTGCATCAGATTTCTGCAGTTGATATTTAATATTTATCGAAAATTTTGACTTTTAATTTCAATCCATATTAAAAATATATAATATTACATAAATTGAACAAAGTATCCTTGAGATTATCTATTCAAAAGAGTTCATGTGTATTATGTGAATCCAGAATCTACTCTAGCTATGACCGGAACCAGTTTACATCAAAAATTCTTTCTCTATCTTTCTGGTTTTCTCCCCTTTCAAACTCAAGAAGCATGCATATTTAATACTGTCTCCCCGAATAGAGTAAAGAAATAAAATGACCTACAATTTTAAAGCTAAAAGTAAAGTTTCTGTGTGTAAGTTCAGCAGTCTCGTGTTTTTGAACACGCACTAAATTGAATACCACTCACTTAGAAGCTTAAGCACTTGAATTTCTTGAAAGGAAACCATATACACTCCACAATGAGTGCTTTTGAGTTAAGTTTTCTTAGCATTTCGGATTTAGACTTCTCTTGAAGTTTCTATTATATAAGGTAAATAAATAATAAATATGTGTGTAACTGTTTTTTCGCAGTAGAAAAGAAAAGACGAGAAATGAGAGAAAATGCATCTTTATTATTGGTTGCAGTGCATTTTGGAGGAGGAGTAAATTATAGTGACATGTACATAATTTGAGAAGGATTGTTGAAGGATGTATAATAAAGAGAAAAGAGGAACCGAAAGAAGATAATTCGAGAAAAACAAAGTTAATTAAAATTTTACTGTTTGAATTATTCAAAAAGAAAAAAAGTAACTATATATATTTTATAATAGAAGAAAATCACTTGCATGCAAACCTGCAGAAAACAGATAATTAAAATATAAACTCAAGAACAAAAGTGGTTCCCTCGAGCAAATTCTCTTTAGAACATATGATTTGCTTTTGATTTGAGATTTTAAAATAATTTCCAAAGTGATAAAGAAAATGAAAGGAAAAAATCGTGACAATGAGAAAGAATGGGATCTAAATGATACCAGAGTGATAATATGATGCAACATGAACTTTCTGGGAACTTGTGTTCTCCTTTTGTTAACAGGAAATTATATAAGTATTAAATAAAATATATGTATCAAGTAGATAAAAAATTTTCATAAATATTATTTATTAGATCATGCTTGCAAATACGAAGAGAACAAGAAAAAACCAATAAGTCATGTGTGGATTGTCGCGCTTCAGGAGGTACAAGTCCGAGTTACTGTACTCAATAATTAATAATTTAATCAAACATTTGATTTAATATTTAATTTCTATTAAATTAAACGAAATGCCCCCTCTTCCGAACTCGGAAGAGGGTGAATATGCATGCCTAGCACATGTTAATATTTGATGCTACCTACATCTAACTGCAACAAGGTTAAATTTGCGAAGGAAGTTGCGCAAATTGACCAATTAATACCTCTTCTCGAAACTGGACACAAGCTATGATAAGTTTATAATATTTGTAAATTCCTGACATTCGGACACACAGTCCATGTGGCGAACGGTTCCATCCTTAGGAACCGTTCGAAACGGATCCGACCTGGAAAAGTAAGGCTTGGCCCTAGTGTCTGACATGGACTTCGGACACCGCGATCCTGTCCAGAGCCAGGACATCAGAAGCCATGCTGGCAGCGGACTCTTCACTGCTATGCCACGGTGAAGAAATAACTGTCGTTGGATGAGATCGATGGTGATAGTACGTACGAGGCGTGTGTAAAAGCGTGGATATAGCAAGTTCAGAGTGTGGAGGCACACGAACTTGCGTAGTGCTTCGTGGTTTTCACATGTCTGCCGGAGCTCTCCCGACGTCACTGCCCGGGAACAGGAAATACTGCCCTGACTTTGTTTTTATTCCAAGTTTGATCTAAAACGTCAGAGATCATTTCAACGAACGGGTCAGATATTGGTTTCTGCTGCCCGTATGCCGAACTTTCTTCTAACCTGACCTGCATAACCCGTCGCTAGACGGCTATTCTCAGCAAGCGTGGGTTGCTCGTCACCGCGAAAGCGTCTTTCAAGAAGTTGGTAAAGGTCCGCGTCGGGACTAGACTGTGACTAGAACTGGTCGAATCTGCAGTATCGCTCGAACATTCGCCGTTCTCTCCGCTTTTATTTATGCAGGCTGCAGCTCGTTCGTCCTTCATGCAGATTCTTAGCGTGGAAAGCAATTAGTTCGAGTAGCAGCACTGTAATAGTTCTATCCAAGCCGGGTGGACCAGTTCTTCCGGAGTGATTCAGGAAGTTCAAGTTCAAGAGAGAGCGAGAGCGAGAACGGTGCAGAAGAACAGTGCAGAGGAGAAACGTCGAGTACAATTCCTTTTCTGATGTTGATTGCAACTTGAGATTTTAGCTTGTGTCAGAAATTCGCTGGCTCTTCCTCGTTGGAGTTGTAAGTACCCGCGTGAAGAACAGGGCCGGACAATTGTCGGTGTGCAGAGTTGCTGTCTGCGAGCGTAGTGCACTAGACTGCGCCCCTGCGTAGCTTGCACAATGGAGACGATAGCTGCCGCGAACAGGGGCTGGATGGCGATTTGTCCAGGCCATTTGAAGATGGTGCAGTCTCCGACGTGCAAGGGTGTTAACCTTGCGCTTCCAGCTCACAAGACGTTTGCTTCAGGAACAGCGCTTCGTACATCTTCTCAGTCAGCCAATTTTGAGGATCGGAGTCATTTGCAGTTTTACCTCAGTGTTCGGTGCTCGAAGAAGGAGAAGATGAATAAACGCTCGCCGAAGGCATGCGGGAAGGAGGTAGGAAATCTCCAAGACTACGTGCGGGGAATTGACGAACCTAGGGAGAGGAAGAGGATTGAAAAGACGAGAGGACGCAAGAGAATGGGAACCTCCTCGTCATCCAGTTCGTCCTCGGAGTCGGACTCTAGTGACTGTGAAATGCAAGGTATGATGACAATGGAGCGGGATGATATGAAAACTGGTAGAAAATTCGCTTTTGAGTTAAAGACAGAGTCGGAACAACCAGGAGAGATTCGCAGAGGTCGAAAGTTCGACGTGGAAAAATTCAGGAGAGAATGGGAGGAACTTTCACGCTCCGACTTGATGAATTCCATTCCTCGATTTACATCAGACTTTAAGATCGAGCCGCCTCTAACTGTGACCATCGAGCATCTTCAAAAGTCCTACGATCTGCCGACGACCCGTCACCCCCCACCGATGGTTGCCAATTCTGTAGCCGTCGAAGAGCCGTCGAGTACAGCAGTACCGTCGAGTTCAAGCATCTCGAATTCGCTGGTGACCGTAGCCGGTGTGGCCGTCGTCGAGGATATTAGCGATGCCTTCTCTGCCTCTGAAATCAAGCCTGCCACCGCCCATGTAGAGGTATGTATGGGAGGGAAGTGCAAGAAAGCTGGTGCAGCGGAGGTACTCAATTCGTTTCAGGTGGCGGGCAGACCAGGTGTAACTGCTAGTCCCTGTAAGTGCATGAAGAACTGCAAATCGGCCGTGAGCGTACGCATCCATGATCAAGAAGGGAACAACACGCAAGTCTACACCGGTGTCGGCTTGGAGGACGTGGACGTGTTACTTCAAAAGCATTGCTCCACTGGTACGCCTGTCGCAGGTCTGTCTTCCTTCGATCCGCAACAGTTCGACCGTAAAGCGGAGGCAGATTCATGATTGAGATGGGCATCATCACCACAGTAGTGTACATTGTTAGACTGGCCACTTCGGTTCCAATTAAGTATTCTTCAGTCCTTCGCACCGAGAGTTTGTGCCATATTTCAACTGGTAGATATCGAGGCATGAGATACCAGGCAGACTTGCTAGCTATGAAGATCAACGAAAACTGTGAAAGCAAGACGGGCAGCTTCATGTATATATTACTTCTGCCGGCCTTCTTATATTACAACGTAGAGGCCTCACGTCGAGGATACTACATGTCCTCATCCCCGGTGATTAATTAGTTTTAAAAATCGCATCTTTTGGTGCTTCCACCAGTTCGATTAGAGGAGGATGTAAACTGTTCCGCCACGAGTTGGCCCAATACACAGTTGATTGAATGAGCAGCACCTGCTGCTGAGAATTCTTTTCCGAACGGAGGACTTCTTATGATGGTCATAGCGTATCTATGAATTGATGAACAATCCTTGGGTCATGTATGAATTAACAGAGCTGACCGTATAAATGTTGGTACTGAGGACAGTTGTGTGGGGTTTTGTGTCCTTACTCTTAGGCCCCCTTTAGGCTTAGAATGCCGAAAAGTTCCCCAGGCTAGATTCTTAACCAAACCGGGAATCCTTGAGGACAAAAGTGGGTGTTTTGACCATCAGTGTTAACCCTAGTAAGGAAAGTCTGTACAAGAGGAGAAGAGGCTTTCTGACTGCAATGATCGACTAGGCATATTCATAAAGGAAACGTACCACCTATTCTCTGCATCCAAAATGAGTGTCAATCGGTGGTTGACATTGCCAGCAAGTGCTACCTACGTTGGATACTCTTACGCTTTTACTTCTGAGAAATGTTCTCGGATAACGTTTGAAGTGAAGATGGTTTGCAAGTACGAGAGGAGTGTTCTGTATATACGGTGTAAGTTCAGAGACTCTATTTTCGTTCTCTCGCACGGCAAGGTGTTTGAATCCTGATATCGTATATGGCAACCATGTGGGCTGGACCCCTGACGGTGGCCAGCTGCGAACCCTGGGTGATGGGGGTAAATGCGGTGGTTACAGTAAAACAAGAAGAGCAATGCAGTTCTTATGCGGAGCTGCTTCTCGAGTGATCATGAGAAAGGTCAAGTCTTTTCCAGCATGCTAAATAAAATCATAAGCTTTTTGGGAAACTTTAGCTCGCTTTTTGTTGCGTGGTTTGACTGTTTGTTCGCTGTAAGAGTTACGTAGAAATTTTCAGTTATAATATAAAAAAGTATTATTTAACATGTTAAATAATAATCGGATCGAAAAGTTAAATGATAAATGAACTCGGGACTCATGTTAAATGATAATCGGATCGAAAGTTGCGGGCAGATCCGGTCATAACCTATAAAGCAAGACACACTCCAAGTACCCAAGTCGACTTGTACACCAATTACATATTAATTTGTGGTAGATATTCGGTAATAAATTGAGCATGGTGAATAGATATTAAGCAATCTAAATAAATAACAATACAATATGGTAATGAAGCGAATCACCACCCGGGATGAAACTTGGAGCACGACAAACATGCAGCCAAAAAGAGAACAGAGAAAGAGAAACGTGTTAAACTTAGAAGAAAGAGCACCATACCTCCTTGTATTCAAGACTGCGTGCGGAAGAGAAAGGCGAAGGACGAATATTATCCATTGGAATGCTGAAATGAGCCACTTGCTCAGCATTTTGTAATCCAAGGAAATTTAAGCAAACCCGCGAGATTCGTTCTCCCTTTTTGCCCTTTTCTCGTCAAAGCATTAACTTTTTGTTTTTGTTTTGTTTTGTCTGGTTACTTGTAACCTCGAGTTTTCTTTCGCTTTCTCACTTTTGGGATACTAGTAATATCACTTTTCTTCTTGTGTTCTTGCTTTGGGAGTCTTAGCTTTCGTGGTGTATAGCCTTTTGAGTTTATTTCCTCATCAGCAGATAGTCACAGGTTCGCTCTTGGCGACCAGCTACGGTTAAACCTCCACTGTGGGTATATAAAGCTCGGAGAGAATCATTCTCTCCGGGTGACAGAGCGACGGACACATCAGAGGACAAAAGTGAGACCATGGGCAGCATGGAGCAGTCCTACTCGCAGCTCATTCACAATTGCTGCAGGGCCCACAGCTTTTGCACTAGAGCACGAGACTTCTTGCTTGGTGGCTTCTGGCTCACCATCGATTGTTTCTCCTTTGGCTTGGCAGCGTCTTGATTTTGGTCTTGCATTCGATCGCTTGCTTGGTTTGGCTCGTTGTGCTTTCTCACACGGACATCTTGCTTGGCGGCTTCCGGCTCACCATCGACTGTTTTTCTTTGACTTCGCGACGTCTTGGTTTTGGTGTTACATTCGTTCACTTGGTTTTTGATCGCTCGCTTGGCTTGGCTTGTTGTGCTTCTCACGCGGACTTCTTGCTTGGCGACTTCCTGCTCATCATCAATTTTCTGGCTTTGCGGCGTCTTGGTTTCGGTGTTGCATTCTATCGCTTGCTTGGCTTGGCTTGTTGTGCTCATTCCCGTGAGAAAGTATCAGGTCGCTTGCTGTTAGTTCGTTTAGGAGACTCGTGATCTGTCACTTTTGGTTCTTGACATTCTGATGGAGACTTATTTCGTAACAGTGGGAGTTTACATGTCTGTTCACATCTTAACACTGAAACTCCTTTGTTGGCTTTGGCTGCAGTTGTCACAAACTGATTGATGCTATTCTTCATATCTCGGCTGGTTCTGACTGCTTATTTCATTCTCCACCAAAGACACTTGTCTTTGAACTTCTTGCGCACCATGTCACAGTCAAGCAAGGGTCTGCATACTGCAAGAATACATTGGGAAGAGGAGCAAACAGATAATAGGAGGTCAGTGGATGTATCTTGTCTAAGCCTATTCATGTGACACCAGAAGAGTTATGGGTCCAATTCTCTCTTTACTCATAGACCTGCGTACAGTTTTGCAAAAGCAACGATGAGTTCCAAACTGCAGAAGATGAGCTCCAACTCATAGGTCATGCAGCTGCTTCATTGACCAACCAACTCCTCGTAAACTTTTTCAGGTTTATAAGGCGTTAGCACTATATTTTGGATATCTTGACCGCACCAAGCTGCCTGAACATCTTGAACAGGCTGTGAAAGTTTCGTGGTCACAACCCGAGAGAGAATTTGTGAGGTTTAGAGCGATTTGATGTCTATATATTTGTGTTTTGTATGATATCTTGCATTTTAGGAGGATTTTAATTTTTACAGGAGCATTGCATCCGAATAGCGGGTCCAGGAGCTGCATATGCAGTTCTTGTGAAGCGTAAACTCAAACGGAGGTCTTGTAAATTCCTACTTACGCTATATAGTTGATTACAATTTTACATGTTGTTTGGCTTTGGAAGCATTGTAGTAGGCCGTGTAGTTCAAAGTTATTGTTCTCGCAAGTTTTGGAACTGAGTCTGCAAAGTGATAACTACATTCCATAAACTGTTCAAAGCTTCAACCTTAGCTAAATTGTCACGCCAAGCTGCATATAGAGAGCACTTGAGAAGCGAACTAGGTCGTCCCTGTAAACTGTAAAGTCCAGAAAGTGAAGTTTGAACTGTAAACGGGGATAATGTAAGTGAAAGTAAAACACAGGAAGGAAGTTTTAGACATAAACTTGTACTTAGAGGAAGTGATTTAGATCTAAAAGATCCTTTCAAGTGTGTTAGGATACATATCAAACGAAATATTGAAAATAAGTGGAACAAGGTGTTGTGTGATGATTACATTTTCACGCGACAAAGACATTGAAAGGCATGGAAATAAATATTGACGTTGCAGATCATGTCTAGCCGTAATAATATTTACAAAAGTTGAACCTTAACTAAGAAAGATAAAGAATGATGATGATTGAGACCCAAAAGAAACAAAATGCACATTAGAAGTCTAAAATTGAACTTATTCCAAGTCCACAAAGTACATATATAAAACTACAACATGAAAGATGAAATTTATGTTGAAAATATACTCATCACTAGTGTCCTTACATTTCTTGCGCAAAATTACAAGTGAGTGTGAGCTATTGTCTTGTATCAGTGTCCAAAAATTTATTTCTTCAACTCATCTTTCCATATTGTCGTACGACGTACAAGAACTCGATTCGTAGCTGGTTGACGACGAACACTAGAGTCATTTTGACGACGTGGATATATTGCTACAATCTCAAGTCTGATGTTCTCGTTCCAATCCAAAGTTGCACATGCTAGTCGAGCTTCATGCTAACGCTCCTAATGCATCCTCTTCGTCACGAACTTGTTGATGATGTAGTAAGAAGGTCTCGCTCATGTAGTTCTCTCGTGCGTGAGTATAGAAGCACATCTTGGCAGGGGTGATCTGCTTTGCCAAGAAGGCCTACACAACTAAATGCGTCGCTCCGCCATGTGCATATCATGCACCCTCTCCAAACATACGAAGAGAACACCGACGATCACCTAGGAGTATGCGACAATCAGAGTGATCACCTGTCCAGTGTGAAGCTGCAGTCAATATGTTGAAAATCATCAATCCTAGATCAATATCACCCATGTGAACACAAAAAGACCGTGGAGTATTAGAGAATAAAACTAGCATATGACATGTACATTCAACGAGTCAATACTTGATGCAACAAAAAGAAATCACCTCTCCTTGCAACGTCTCGCACATGTGTAGATCCAAGACTTGAGCTTGTAGGTTATGTCAAGAATAGTGCGCTCAACTTCATAATAGTCCTCAGGGGGAAGTGCAAGATGCTATGCTATCTTATTTACAAACGTTGTCTTAGAACTTGATATCAGAAAACCTTGAGTTGAGCGACCGAAAACACCGCTAGCTCTCTTCGACTCCTCGCACTTTCGATCAAGCTGACACTCGCACATCTTGTAACTCCTCTTTGAACTTGGTCACAATGCCTTGCATTTGTGTCAAAGATCTTTCTGATTGCATATTCCGTGTCTGCTCCACAAGAACACATAAAACGATGATATATCTAATCAAAAAAATTTAAAAATACAAAGAGATAAATTAGAAATAAAATACAAGGAGATCAATTATTCTACAACCTATAGATAATTGTGTCGACGCATGATTATCATCATGGATGATCTCAAAGATATATATACCTTTCTCGATGAGCAATTCAATGCCTCTCTCGAGGGCTGCAGTCTCTATTTGTCAAGAGCTCTCGACCTCTACTTGTGTCATCGTCACCATCTAGAGCACACGATTATCAGCAGCATTGATGAACAGAACAGTCCCATGATATCCATTCCGTGATGAGTCTCATCTACATTCAACATATACCACCAATATCTCTGCAAAATTGATAGAACAAAAGAAAGTAAGAAATGGAAAATAATTTATGCATATGAGATGCTTAGAATCAAACGAAATATGAAAATATGAATAAAATATAAAAAAGATTTACCCGTAGAAGACAACAACTCAGAATGCAATATCGTCTTCTGTTCCTCCCACAACTGCAATCCGCTTTGCACCATCCAATAGGTCGTCCAACGTCAGCTTGGAAGTCATACCAATGTTTCTCCGTGGGAACATGAGGTCGCATGACCTCGAGCATACTTGCAATAGAAGTATAACTGAGACTGAACACAATGCTACATGGTACATCTGTCATATAACATCTGGTGTACTCTTCTCTCTCTCCATCTCTGCTGTCACAGATACTATCATATGTCAACATCTCATCGATCTTGGAGTTTGGCAAGCGGAGTTTGAGGACATGAGATGATGACTAGGCCAGTACCAAAGCACGTTTTGGTCCAGACGTGGACGTTAAGACTTGAGAACAACCCAAGGATTGAGACAAGACGAAGGAATGAGACGGTATGTTCGATCCATCGTTTGAGAGCTTAGACCCAGACGGACATCACGGGCGGTTGGGTTGCCAGGTGTGCCGGAGGCACCGTTTAAGACCTTAGATTTTATGAGAAGTCTGTCCCAAGTCACATTGTGACTCGTTCATGTTTTGAGATCGACCTAGTCAGATCTAGGTCGAGATTTAAGAAATACTGAGCTTGAGAGTTAGGAAGGTAACTAACGTGTGATTGTGATTTGCAGGTTAGCGTTGTGAGTTTCATGACCTACTGAGCAAGAGCTTCTACTAGCACTACAAGATGATAGGTGCACTATAACGACCTATGTTACACATAAGAAGCTTGTCTATTAGTAAGGTGCTTAAGAGTAGAGAATGTTTATTTGTTGCCCAAGTACTTGAAGGAGGTATCAAGTTAGTCATGACTAGCTAAAGTTAGTTATGGTTAAACTTAGTTGTACTTTTGGATAGAATTCAGATATTTCCTAAAGACTAAGCACTACTATCTTGTCATCTTGTCTAAAAGACAGGAAGGAGGTGGAAAGTATCCTTTATCTCATTTTTGACTTGATATAGTGATGAGACTAAAGTTATGGACTTTGTGGGCACTAAAAGCAAGAAGATATTCCACATGTCTCTTTAGTGGGTCCTAGTGTAGAGGGGGGTGGAAATTCGAGATTCCTTGAAAATATTCTAGAATCTTTCTAGAAGGAATAAACCCATGTGAAAAGATAAGAAGCCAATGTGATTAATGCTTTTATCTTAGTAAAAGCCGGTAGAAATAGTTACGATTGAGTTACCGAAGGATATCAAAGTATAAAATCTAGAACATATAAATAGAGGAGTAGAGAAGAGCTCCTCATCCTTGTCATAATGACAACTTGAGCAATATAGAGAGAGTGTGATATTTTAGCATGTGAAAACTTGAGAGACGTCGTTAGAATGAAGAATTTTAGTTGATGAGTTTATGGGTGTGTGAATGACTGAACCTAGCATTTTTCTCTTCAAGTTCATGGTGTGCTTCCATCAAAGCCATCAGAGGTGATCTTTGAGTAAGAGACATGCCCGACATGTTGCAGATTCATCGATGACTATCGTGGAGATTGAGAGATTGGGGGGTAGTTGATTGATAGGACCACGGAGGATTTACAGCACGAAATCCAGTCATCACGTATGAACTGACAGAGTCGAAGATAAAACGTCATGCTGATCTAACTTTCCTCTCCGATTGTACCTCAAACATCATCTCGGAAATAGGAAAAATAGTTATGGAGCATACTCATAAAAAGGACTCATAGCCACAATATTTGGGACAATCTAAGGGTTCGTCTAACATTACGCTCAACGTCAAAGAAATAGAGTGAAACAGACGAGGTGGACATCGACGAGGAGAAAAAAGATCTAAAAGATCTAGCTATTTCAACTAGAGAAACAACTTTGGAAGAGGAAGAGGAAGAAATCAATGACGAAGAAACTGCAGAAGAAGTGATACGGTCAGGCTGACTAACAACCAAAGACGGATATCTCGATCCAACACTCGTACAAGCACATACATAGTTGGTGCTAGACCCACTCGTCGTAAATGAATGACCATAACATAAACAAGGAATATGAAGTACATGTCTTTGAGCAGAACTGCCTAGGGTGCTAATAAGACATAGAGTCCTTATAGCTCCTGAAGCCAAGGTAGTAGACATAGACCTAAATCATATTAGATTCACTGACCCAATAAATAAAACATAAAATATAAAATGAAAAAAGATCTAAATAACCAAACACAGTAAAATAACAAAAATCATAAAAAAATCATACATGCAAGTGGACATAACAAATATCATGCATATATGCATCAGTATGCATATCATGCATACTGACTATGCATCAATATGATGCATATAATAAAAAAAAAGAATAATCTGAAAACATAGAAAGAAGAAAAAGATAAAAGACAAGAGCATGAAGAATAGCATGAGTAAAGAAAAGAAAGAGGAAGACTATGTTCCTGATTGAGCAGATTTCGAGAATATAGAAGTCGACATGCGCACATGAATTGTCTTGATCTTCATCTCGATACATGAAGAAACCACCTCTATGATAGAAAACACTCACTCCATACACCATAAGAAAAAAAAACACTGAAAACTAAAAAGTAAAAGAACTCAATACATCATAGAATCAACAAGAAACAAAAAAGAAATCATCAAAATGAACAGCATCCGAAACTTAACGTTTTAAAACAAGAAGCATTGAAAATGGATGCCTATGCAGGAAAATATTGAAAATCCTAAATCCAAAAAGAAGAAAAACTCCACCCCTCCCGCGATCTCTCCAGCGCCTTCCGGCGTCAAGTCAACGCCTAATCGAAGTGCTCAGGGTAAAAAGTTTCGAGAACAAGAAATTACCCCGCTGTAACAAATAGGAACTGGTTTTTCTCAATCATTTATTAGTCTTCTTGGTTAGTTTAATGAATAACTTATCGTTTTATAAAATTTTAACCTGTAATATCCGACTATACACCATTTCAACCCGACTTTTCAGAATTCCAGCCGGTTGAAAATACAAAGAATGCGGGTTAGCCCCGAGCGCTGGACCAAACCAAAAGTTGTCTGCGAATTCTGGCCTCCGGGAATGGCAGTCCACAACAACAAGGTAGACCGTTTCCCACCGGGGGACCGCGTCACGGGAGATGATGGATCATGGAACTGGGCAAACTTTCCCTGAAGCCGTGGTCAAATTCGAGATCTGCTCGAAGGAAGATCGCACAGAACTAGCGACAGCATCCAAAATAGCAGAGCCAAGATACGGAACGGTAAATATGACGGCCTCCCCTCTCCGCTGTTTTACTTGGGCTCACAGCTGAACCAGGCATTGGAATAAGAGAACGGGTAACGACCCTCGGTCCAGCCAGTCAGTCTGAGGACTAAACTTAAGGACTCTTAACGGTCCAAGTGCTCTGAAGTGGTCCAAGGACTCTTAATATCAAGTGCCGCGTTTCCCTGTGAATAGTCAACTTCAAACTTTGGATATCGGTAACACTGCCGTCGTCGGTTAGGACTCAGGAGCGAGTCTCGAGTCTCGACGGTTTCTGCTATTCATCGTTGGGTAGAGGAATACCATTTCATCCGTAATCAGTACGAGGCTACCAACCCAGCAAATTATTTGTCCTTTTTCCTTGTTTTTTACTCAGGAAGTCATATTCAGACCTAGACATTGGCAATTCCCTAGGGATCACCTCGCGGAAGATCGGAGGGACTGCCTTCTTATCTCCCACACGGTATTCCTTTTCTGCCGGTCTGGAGTCCTGGACAAAAGTGGAAAACGCGTATCATCTTGAAAAGTTGGTTCCTCAAGCTCTGTTTTGATGGTTGAGTCAAAGCCATTGAAGTGACATAATACGCTGGTCATGAGTAATAAAGCTGAAGTTGCTGCTGAACTCCGGGTAGAAAACTGTTAAACAAAACGACACAGGGGAAATGATTCCAGGCTTTGAAAGTTTGACGATGTTCGGTACAACGATCAATTGTTGATCAGTTGGCGAATGACCGATGTCCACTGAAGTCGTTGTCACTGCAACGTCGAATAAAGCAGAAAGTTGCTTGACCATGAGCCAGAAAACGCACTTGACCGAGCCACTGCACGGAAAACCATTTCTCGAAACCCTTATCCGGGAGGAAGGAGTTGTCGCTCGCCATGTTGGAATGTTATCTGATGTGGCTGCGGGCATAATACAGGACGTGAAGACCAGCTTGGACTTGAAGAATCGGTTCAGGCAGTTCATCTTGTTTCCGGATCCGCGTGTTGTTGGACTCTCGTCTTGCCTCCGTTGTGGCGTCAATCCAAGGCCCGAAGAAGAAGCCAAAATCGATCATGTACCATTTCTGACCATCGTCCTTATCGGATAGAGGAGCTTTCCAAGTCCCGGTCAGTCCCAGAGAACATCTTGCAGTAAATCGGTCAGGGAAGAAACCCTGCGCAGCCGTGAATTCCCGTTCCGATCAGAGTAGAGGCCGAAAGCTTCGTCTTCTAGCTCTCGTTGCACTTTTGCTTACATGTTTAAACTGAACTCAAGATCGGAGTTCGAATACCGAAGGCCAAGTGATTCTTTCAGGAAAAGATCAAGCATGGAATAGTTGACCAAAAGTTCACTCGGCCTTTAGGCGCAAGCGGTGACAAAACACACCCTTTGACATAGTTTGGATTTAAGTGACAACCGGATAACCAACTTGAAGGTGTTACTCGTTAGTCGGCGAGCGCTTTCTACAGCTTTTGGCTTCAATATCGATTTTGGAGTTAATTCTATGCGATTGAATCTAGAAAAGTCGTCTTCCAAGCGCCTGACAGTGTTCCCTCTTCTGGCCATACGTTTGCTCTCCGCCATCTGCCCAGTCCGCAGCTGCAGAAAAACCCGAGTAGCTTGGATTGGAGTCCGGATCCGGAGCTACTATTGGAGGATGCGATGAACGGAATGAAATAACTAATGATGAAAGTGGCCCATGCTACCCCGATCTCTCCCCTTATAGGATCAGCGATCGAGATCCACGCATCATTCCTTTCGAGAGAAAATATGGAGACAGCCTACTTTCCCGGATTCATACAGTATCTGACCAAAACGACGGTTTCGTGGCACTGAGATAGCATTCCAGGATGGCAGTATACAACTCCCTTCTCCCGACGAAACGTCTGGCCGAGAAACGGTATTGGGACGGACCCCATCAATTGAGGCTTATGGCATATTGGCTTGGTCAAGCAATTGTCTGGAAACTCACAATGCATATCATTAGTAGTCGAGATTGCGTTACAGTCTGCTGGCGATAGTCTCGTCCTCTCGAAAGAGCTCGTGGATTGAAATCCACGTTACACCTCGTGATAAGAAACTACATACCACTCATATAGTAAGATAAGGACGTGCAGTGACCAAGTAACATACACCACGAGAACGTTATAGCAATCTCAAGAAAACAAAGTAGGAGAGAGATGCGCCATATTTATGACATTAAACTATAAGTACACAGAGCGATCAAGAAGTGTAGATCCACAAATCAGAAAAAGTTTCCTTCGGTCTTCTCTTCAGAACCGCTGACGCGATTGTACATAATGAGAAGGTGCACCACAACACAGAGCATGCTGGTATTCATAATTAAGCAGCTGCATCTCAACCGTATTCCGACTGCACAACCAGCTGCGCCTGGTGCATAGTTGCAGGTTTCTGTTCGCACAAAGTTTCAAGGCATTTGCGTGTGAACCAAGAGAAGATGTTCAGTATATACCTTTCTTGACAGTTTCTGAAGAGATAGTAGTAAAAGTTTGAGACAATCGTCTAACTAATTCTTCTGTGCAACACCGTTTCAGAACAAGATTTGTTCCGGGAACTATGCAAAGTTTCAATCAGCTTCAATCAGATCTATGTCTCAGGTTTTTAGACTAGCTGCACAATGCTATCTACTGATGCAGACCATGCTGAAATACATCGAGATATAAGTAGAAACTGCAGAAACTGCTGCAGAACCTTAACATCTTCAGGAACTTTCTGCGTTAGCTAGAAAGAGTTAGATTGCACTTAAAACTGAAATGCTCCAGAATGGCAGGCAAGTAGGCACGATAGGCTCTAGCAATCGCAAGAGCTGACTCTGCACCTTCCTATAATTGAGTGCTAATGTTCATGACCCCTTGTAAATGTGCAAAGGACAAACAGAGTTACAGTTCACATATGAGGAGTATGAGGAGATATCGAGCTGTAGACATTACTGTTAATCTGCGTTCTCGTGTATTCCGTACTGCAACATGAACTGTCATATTAAAGTTTGGTTCCACAAGATTTACAGCAAAACCGTTCCCTTGAATCTTATGGAAGCAAGCTTTAAGAGGACATCATCATCATGAGACCTTTACATACGATCAAACCACCGCAGACCAGGGTTTGTGCAGATTGACAGGCTCCGCGGGCCTCATTCTACTATCTTCAAGTTTCAACCTCTGTACGCCACACCCGTTCTCTTGCGGTAACAGGAGTCCTCTTAACAGCTTCTTCCTAGTTGAAATCGCTTTCGTCATTCTTCGATCTTCAGATGTGACTTCACCTCGATCGCAGTTTACTATCATCTCCGTTGTGGCATGACGAATTCTACCCTTCGAGAACCTCATTCTTCCATTATTGTCGTCCCACTCTCAAATTCAAGTTCAAACTTTACTCCAGTAAAGCGAAAGATCTGGTTATTTCTCGTAGTTGTGAAACCGACCAACGCCACCTTCCTCGCAGGGTGTAAGGAGTAGGAACTCTCTTTGGTGTCATCGCTGACGTACTCAAATGCGAAAACCCTAATTGAAAATTAGTAGGGTTTAGAGCTAATTCGAGCTAACTCTAAACGCTTGACGACGCCAGACGATCCTTATTCGGATAATCACTACCACAAATGGAACAGAGTTCTTGGCTACATGGAGAAACTGATAACTATCAAGGATGTTGTTTTGCTTCGGAGAATGATATCATAAATCGGGTTTCCCTATTTGCACGAATCAGTAATCGTTAAGATAATAGCTGTGATTCTTTGATGCACACTAGAATTAAGGCAAAGCAAGGAGACCCCGGATACATCATTCAAGGATTAAACATACTGATAGCAAGAAGGTGGAACCAAATACTTTAAGTAGTCATTAATGGTCTTTCACGGGTTCATCGTCAGATTCATATATAATAGAAACAATGAAGTTCAAGGTTAGACCCAATGCATGTTTTACATGTTTGCTCCAGCTCTTCTGTGGAGATGAGCTCAGAATAGTTAGTAAGGTAGCGTTGTAACTTAATATGGTGGTCTAAATTTCTCTTTGACAAGTTTATCCACGAAGATGGAGGAAAGTCCATGAAAAGTTGCTCCGCTACACTTCCCTGAGAGTCATCAATATGTTCTAATACATGTTCGAGATCTGGGATACATTTTACGGGATCACCTAATCGTTAAATAGGAAGCTAACTGAACACATGGTTGTGGTTCCTTAGGTCGTTCTTTCCACGGTATGCACGTGGGGTTGGTACATGAACTAGAGAGGCAAGTTTCAGAAGCTCAAAGCTTGCTCTTTACGGCGGTGGTGTAGATTGCTTTCCACTTCTCGGAGTCTACTGCCAGAACTGTTTACGTGCACAAAGGTGACGTTTGCTAGACTTTGTTTAACATGTGCTCAGCGAGTCACTTCGAAGGTAACTGTCAGAACTGCATACCATAACATCTAGAGCTGCATACCATAACAACCCGTTTGTTTTTTATCTGTTGAATGCTCAAAAAGTTGTGGACTATATGAGACTCTTTGACCACATGCGTCGTCAGGAACTTTGCGTCATGTTGTGTCAGTTTTTCTGTTATATATGCCACATAGAAGTCCGAGACTGTCCTTTAATTTTCAGGTCTAATGATTCTCTGTTACGTAAATGTCTTTTTCTTCTCTATGTGGCGATCGGCTGCTTGTAAACCATAGAGGGAATATGCAACAGGCTGCCCTATCTGCGCGTAGGGAATGGACTTCCGGCAAGGGAATCAATGAGGCCAGGGCAACATTTTGTGAGCAGATGAATATTAAGCATTCTTCTCTGGACCCTTAAGAATCATGTTAGTCATGCTTATGTGGAGCTTCGGCTCTACGGATCCATATCCTGCTAGCGTCATCCTGTAATTAACGTGAACTTGATCATGAAGTTGCCAATGGTATTTAGCATACTAGGATTACGGACCATGTTATGAATCTGGAGACTTGCTTCGAATTCTTGGCTGCCTTCTGTTTAATTACCATCCGCAGGAACATGTATGATTCCAGAAGACTACACCATGAACTTGGTTTGAAGGACAAGGCCCAACTCACCGTTTTGTCAGCCGATTTTGCTGAATATTGTCGGGAATTCTCACCACCATAGCTTTTTCGGCTCTTGGTAACTAAAACTCATGAATCTTGAGCTGGATGCTTGTCTAAGGGCACTAAAGCTTACAGTACACTCTTGTTTAACTAAAACTCATGAATTTTGAACTGGATGCTTGTCTAAGGGCACTAAAACTTACAGTACACTCTGGATTAACTGAGTCAAGTGCAAGACGATAAACGTGAATAAACATGGACTTGCGTGCGCAGTAGTCTAGTGTGACTTAGAAATCCTCAATTACTCAAAGTTCAAGTCCAGAATTACTCACAGTTCAAGTCCAGAAATATTAGTGACGGTCAGAGTCAACTCACGGGTCGGTTCTAGATCTTTGTTACCTTTTGCCTTCCCTGTTTTCGACACTAGTAGTAAACTCCTAGTTTTCACGCTAGAAAAAAACACCAACTCACAGTAGTTTCTATACACGGTCAGGCATCTCAACTAGCAGTGTACACGTAATGTCTGAGGGTCGCGACTGGATCCCGGATCCATGCACTTATGTCGGTAAGTTCTTGCTGGAATCTCATCATGAGACAAAGGGACACGAAAGGGAACTCCAGGGAGATACTGAACAACGGCAAGCATATGCATCCCATAACCACGTAAATCTCGAGGAGATAAATATCTTCCAGCAAGAACTTCGGCAACATGTATTTTCTGGTGGTCCTTCTTCCGTGTCACCATCCACTCTTACTTTAAGTTCACGTGGCTGAAGTGGCTGAAGGACCTGAACACAACAGCTTGAATCACATTAAAACGAGCAATAGAATGCCTAGGTCATGATCACACTCAATAAACCACCCACTAAGCGACCGGACTCTACATGGCCTTCACATAGTACTCTGAACAATACAAAGGTACTTTTAAACTCCCAAAGTATGAAAAGCTTATCCATTCTGAAAGCAACTTAGCACATAGATCTCCCGCAGTGACTGAAGCCTTCTGATTTCTGAACCGTAAGATTCTCGTGTTATCTCATTTTCTTCTTCGTCTTTTTCTGCCTCTGATGTCTGATACAGTTATGAATGATAAGAGGATAGGGTACAAAAACAGAAGGCTACAACACAGCACCTAACGTGAGTGCTTCATTCACCCCATGAGACACTTATAACATGGACACAATACGGAGTTTACATTTTCATTGGATGCTGAATACTATTTTCATTGTATGCAGGGTACTAGTGCTAGCTATAAGACCAGATCCAAGAAGAAGCAGTGCGCATCAATATCTTAGGCAGATGACATGATGTAACCTTTTGTATTCTTCGTCATGTCCAAGCTCAGGAAGAAGAATACAGAGTTTACATTTTCATTGGATGCTGACTACTATTTTCATTGTATGCTGAGTACTAGTGCTAGCTATAGTACCAGATCCAAGAAGAAGCAGTGCGCATCAATGTCTTAGGCAGATGACATGATGTAACCTTTTGTATTCTTCGTCATGTCCAAGCTCTGTACGTAGTTACAGCGGTTTAGTATACTATTCTACGTCTAGATGCACCTAATGGACGTAAATCTCCTCTGGATGCGAGGAAATTTCTAACGCTATTATGAGGTGATCATGAGTTCAGAGGACAAACTCACGCAAACACTGCCAATTGCAATGATGGTGATCAGCTAGCTTACGCTTGTTGATTCATGACATTAACAATGTTAGCGCAGAATGTGTTGGAAATGTACTATTGGTAGAATAAGCTAAGGTAAAACTCTAAGTCACGGCATAAGGACAGTGTGAGTGTGAGAGAGTTACTGAAGAGAGTGTAGGTAGAACCAAGCAAATGAATTACTCAATAATGTACAATGACCTTGGGCCTGGATAATATAGTCTTGGTCTTGGCCTTGGTGACCTTACAAAAGATCACCACTTAATAACCTGAACCTGTTAACTGGAAAGTGTATTCATACTGTATTCTAACATTCCCACTCAATAACAGTTCAGTTAACTGGAAAGTGTATTCATACTGTATTCTAACACTCCCACTCAATAACAGTTCAGATAAAAATATTTATCAGCTAGAAAACATTCCTAGCTTTGGTAGTAGATAATCCAACTTGGGAGCTGGTAAGCTCTTTGTCAAAATATCTGCAACCATGTTCTCAGTAAGACAATATCTAACTCCTATAACTTTTTCAACGACGTGATCTTTAATGAAGTGATATCGGATGTCGATATGCTTCGTACGGTCGTGGAACTTGCTATTGTCGACAAGAGTCATAGCACTTTGGTTATCACGATATGTAACAATGGGCTCCTTGTCATGCAATCTGACGTCAGTCAAGAGCTGACGTAATCAAATCATCTCTGAATAGCTCGTGCTAAGAGCTACATACTCTGCCTCTGTATTTGACAGGGCTACTGACTTCTGTCTCTTAGAGGACCAGTTGATGGCTCCTCCAGAGTAGATGAAACAATGATCTGATGTGGATCGTCTTGTCTCTGCATGTCCTCTCCAGTCAGCATCGGAGTAACCGAACAGAGAGTAAGACTGGGATGATTGAGCATACTCAAGGTACAAATTCAGAGTTCCCTTGATGTA
Organism: Asterella californica; assembly: GCA_036924285.1. Taxonomy (NCBI): domain Eukaryota; kingdom Viridiplantae; phylum Streptophyta; class Marchantiopsida; order Marchantiales; family Aytoniaceae; genus Asterella; species Asterella californica. Next base: position 22,865,731 of record JAYKYS010000006.1, on the reverse strand, counting down.
GCGAAAGATCCGCTTCATAGCGACAATGTGTCTAAGTCCAGGGCTACTCATGAACTGGGAGAGTACACTAATGGGATAAGACAAATCAAGACGAGTGCATACTGCGTCTCAATTAATAGAGCCAGCTACACTTTGATAAGGATAACTATTGCATAGCTTCTTTTCATCCTCAGTGGCAAGAGAGTCATCCGAGGAAAGTTTCTCACCTGTGACTAGAGGGGTACTTACAGATTTGCAGTCCTATAAGCCAAACTGAAATAGTTTCTGTGTCAAATACAAAGTTTGACTAAGTATGATACTGCTAGAGGATGGGTCACAGTTAATTTCAATGCTAAGACAATGATGGACTGGACCGATGTCAGTCATTTTGAATCGTGAGCTCAGTTTCCTCTTTACATGAGATAATAGAGCCTCATTGCTACTGGCAATCACAGTGTCATCCATGTAGAGGGCAAGGATGACGAAGTGCTGTTTCTGATGCAGGTAGTAAACGTTTCCGTCTGCAAATCAGACTTAGCAAATCCAAGAGAAAGTAAGAATTTATCGATGATCAAGTATCATTCTCTTGATGACTGCTTAACATCGTAGAGAGTCTTAAGCAATTTGCATACTTGGCTGCGCCTTGCTGTAGTCACTCCTTCCGGAACACAATGTATATTTCCTCGGAAGTGTTTCATTCAGAAACGCAGTTTTAACATCCATTTGATGTAGGTGTAGATTATACTGCGCTGAGATGGCAAGGATGAGCCGTATTGACTAGGTACGGACTACAGGGGAAAAAGTTTCAATGTAATCCAACCCGTAGATTTGAGTGAAAATGAGCCACGAGTCTCGTCTTGTAACGAGCAATGGACCCATCGGTATTAAGTTTCAACTTAAAAGTCCACTTACATGTTATCGGTCGGTGTCCTTGTGGCAAGTCGGTGAGTTTTCATGTGCCGTTAGATTCATGAGAATCTAGCTCCTCCTCCATTGCTCTTCTCCACTGATCAACATCAGGAGAAGATACTGCTTCTGTGTAAGAAACATGTTCCATTGGCACAGGTTTGAGAGTTATCATCAATGCACGCTTGGTGTTCTTCCGAGACTTCGGGATCAGCAATGAAGGGTCATAGTCTTCATCTGGGTTCCGTTGTGGGAGAACTGAATGTCGAGCTGATCGTCTCAGTGGAGGCGGTGCTGAGAAATCCAATGGAGGAAGAGAGGACTCATTGTGGGTAGAGCCGAAAACACGTGGTGAGCGTGGTGATGTGCGCCGAAGATAAAGATGGCGCGGGCTCATGTTCTCTGCAAGAGGAGAGTGATTGTGTGTATGGCTAGAGGAGTGAGAACGTGAGGGACGACTACTCCTTCTTAGACTGTGTACTGCTAGTGTCGACCATGACCATGACTGCTAGAAACTCCTCCTCCATATCCAAGACCAACAGAGGGGATTGGAGCTGGACCGACAGAAGAGAGCAGAGGAACTCGCACTGAAGGGAAGCTGGGAGAGACGGACGGAATGTAAGCCGGGTCAGCAGAAGGAGCAAGCACAGTGTGATAAAAATGGACGTCGGTCTCGGGGGCTCTTAAGAAAGTGAGGGATTAGCAGAGAGGACGGATGTGAGAGTCGGAAAAGACTCATCAAAAATTAGATCGCGAGAGGTGAAGATATGACCGTTAGATTTTCTTCGGAGACGATAGCCTTTACTCTGACCACTATAGCCAAGAAATATGCACTCGTGAGAGCGATCGTCGAGCTTTGTGCGCTCAACCTCGGGGACTTGGGAAAAAGCGCGACAGCCAAAGACGCTCAAAAAGGAGAGTTCGGATCAACGGAGTGCCAGAGTTCATAAGGTGGTCATAGACGAGATGGCCTTAGACGGACATCGATTCTGGAAGAAGGTGGCACAAGTGATTGCTTCACCCCATAAGGGCTTGATAAGGTTGGTAGTGAAAAGCATAGAAAGGACAACATCAAGCAAGCTGCGGTTCTTGCGCTCAGCAACACCATTTTGCTGAGGAGAGTAGGGGACTGTGAATTGACGCTAGATGCTGCGCTCATGACAGAAAGCGTTAAAAATAGCTGAACAATATTCCCCGCCATTGTCAGATTGCAAGGTGACAAGAGGTTGACCAGTGGTACGCTCAGCAAATGCAAGATAGTTCCGAAAAGCAGCAAAACAATCACTCTTATGTAGAGGAGGCGAGTGACAGTGTAGCGCGAGTAATCATCAATGAAGGTGATGAAATATTCATAGTCAGAAAACGTGCAAGGGCAGATGCGACCACTAATATCAGAATGGATCAGTGCGAAAGGACGAGTTGATCGAGTAGAGCTGACACGTGAGAATTTAGTTCGTGCATGCTTGCCATGTGCACAAGCTGGACAAATATCCTCAGAGAGTGGGAAGGAAAGGAGGTCGGTAACGTACATGCGGTGGTTGAGCTCATGGACTTGATGGTATATGACCGAGTCGCTGGTGCCACAAGATAGAGAGATCATCCGTTGTAGTAACAAGGGCGCAGGGTCGAAGTGACGTTGGTGGAGGAGTCCGACTACCAGATGTAATACCCTGAAGGCCTTCCAGCAGATGCGGAGGAGACCGAGATCGAGAACATGAACCGGATGGGTCGGCATGGTGTGAGCGAAGGAGACCCCAAACTGAAGAAGATAAGTAAGTAGAGGAATTCAAGTTTGGGCATGATGGGTAAGGGCGCGGGCCGAGAAGGCCCTGCGTATCCACGTAAGTCCTCGCAGATCCCTGAGAGACCGCGTTCCCAGATCCAGGGTCTACGACCATCACGCGGGTCTCCAAGGGGGGTACTTTCCTCGCATGCTGCGAGATGACAGAGGGTGTCCGGATGAGGATGAGAACTTCATCCGGATGGGATCCCTATCCTTATCTCCATCAGGCAGCCCATGCGGGGGCAGTCGGATGGGATTCTCATCCGTTATGCACGGATGGGAATCCCATCCTTGTGGAGGCGTGCCTCCCCACAAGGCCACGTCTCGAGGGAGGGGCACGGATCCCCAAAGGACATCGGAGTTCTTGCTGACAAGGAACTCCATGTCTACGAGAGTCAATAAGACCTCCTGTGGACTTGGGGGTTGTGCTGCGTTGGCTGGGGTTGTGTAGAAAGGTGCAGGCCCTGCATGGGACGTGGGGGAGTGGTCATTGACAGATATTGGTAGGTCTGGGGTCGCCACTTGGCGGCTATTGACAAGAGAAGGCAAGTGAATAGCTGCGATCCGTGTGAGAGACGTAGAAGTGTTATCATAGGGTGCTGTGCCAGTCAAGTGGAGGTCAATGGACGCGTGCGAAGTGGGAGGCAAGCCTGCTGATGGTGTACGCTTCAGAAAAATGCCAAGGGGTGTGGGTAAGGGAGGTACAGGTCGCCTGCAGCAGATTTTGGCTCTCATTATCCAAGTTGACTATTTCCGTCATTTGTGGAGTATGTACTTCAACTGTGGAAGTATGCTCGAAATCAGAGGGGAAAAAATCCGTTGTGCACATTGTGTGAACTATCGGAGTCCTTCTAGCTGTAGCAACAAGCGCGGTTTGGTCAGCGATCAAAATTGAATTTCCGAGCATGTAGAGATCGTCAACCGTGGGACAGGGAGCTAGCACTTGTCCAAATCTATCTTCTAGGTGACAGAGTCTGTTGCCAATTAAGCACCAACCGCCATTGACATCAAATTGCCGAGCTGAGAATAAATTCTTCCGCAAGGCGGGTACATGGAGAACGTCACATATGTACACATGCTCACCGTTGAGCAGGCGTACTTCCACCATGCCAGAACCAGCAACGTGGATGGTAGTGTTATCACCGAGTAGGATCGCATCATTCTTGATGTTTTCACTAGAGACGGGTGAGTACTCGACGAACTGTCGTCGATTGTGAGCCATGTGATATGTGGCACCCGTGTCCACATACCAATTAGCGTCAGCTGTCTGCACGATTGCAGATGAGCATTGTGTCACCAAAATCCGTCTTGTGTTGATATTGTTGTTTTGAGAACGGCGATTCTTGTTGCGATTCTTATTTTGGTTGCCAGCATTCGAGTTCTCGTTGCTGCTGCTGGGTTTGTCCGGACACTCGGTGATGCAATGTCCGGGCTTGTTGCACTGGAAACATTTCTCGTTAGGGTCTGGTGGTCTTTTCGGTGGCTGATTACCACCTTGTTGGTTGTCATTGATTGTTACGTCCGTTGTTGCTATTACTTCCTCTTTGCTGGCGCCCTGCAAACAAAGCAGTAGATGGTTCGACCGATAGCTTGCGTCCAATCGTTTCCTCTTGGATGAGGAAGGTAATAAGATCCTGTAGCGAAAGATTCGGGCTTGTTCTCATTAGCTGCAAGAATAAATGATAGTTGTTGGACATGCTGTCCATCAATGAGAGGACTTGTTCCTCGTTGTCAACTACTAATCCAGCTGAAGTCATCTGCTGGAAAAGAGACTTGAAGTTGTTCACGTGTTGGGTGACCGTCTCGTTGGGTTTCATTTTTAAAACCCGCAATTTTTCTCTTAAATGCATCTTGGTCATCATGTCTTGACCAGCAAAGTGTCTGATCAAGGTGAACCATGCATCGTTCGACGTAGTGCAGGACATTATATGTCCTGCCATATTGTTCTCCCAACATTCGTTGATTACTGTGAGTGCATTGATGTCACGCTGATCTCATTCTGCGATGCTGTCGGGTCCAGTAGCAAAGAGGAGGGATTGGTACCGCAGTACCCTCGGGTGTCATGGCGCGCGGTCTTCGCACGTTTCTTTCCACGATGTCAAGTACACCATGGGCCCTAAGCCGCAAGGTTGTCTTATGTTTCTAGAGCGTGAAGTATGTGCCGTCGAATTTAGCCCAACCTTTGGTGTCAAAGGGGGCAGACATTCTGTATCAGATTGGTCGTTGGAACGGTAAAGTTTTGTTAGCGGAGGTACAAAATCTTAGTGCATGAAGCGTTCTTCTCGCAGCACTTGAAGCGTCCCCCAACTGCTCTCACCTAAGGACCGAAGGCCTACCTAGTGCCTATGCTATTGTGCTAGTGCATCAACAAAGCTAAGCTCTGATACCATGTTGGAAATGTACTATTGGTAGAATAGGCTAAGGTAAAACTCTAAGTCACGGCATAAGGACATTGTGAGTGTGAGAGAGCTCCTGAAGAGAGTGTAGGTAGAACCAAGCAAATGAATTACTCAATAATGTACAATGGTCTTGGGCCTGGATAATATAGTCTTGGTCTTGGTGATCTTACGAAAGGTCACCACCTAATAACCTGAACCTGTTAACTGGAAAGTGTATTCATACTGTATTATAACAGAATGCACTCTACACTTTTTGTTAGCTTAGAATGTATCGTACATAGAATTCGACTGCTAACTTATATTTGCGCACTGATCAGAAAGTGGAATGTAAAGTGTGTCGATAGGTATATTCGCTTCTAACACACATTAGACAGTATCAAATACAGCGGAGATCAGACATCCTGAAAGCTTCTTGAGATGTGAATGATATTTCGGAGACAAAGAGCCAATACATAAGGAAGCACGCTGACCTCAGTACACCGTGCATGCAAGAAGTGCTGCGACATGCAAGTAGTTGTAACATAAACTGTAGAATCAAGAAGTATTAACTGAGAACTGAAAGGTTTGAAACTAACATCTCTTCCTACTTCTCGGTTATACTGAAGTCTTAATTTCTCTGAACAATAATCGTGTTTGATACGGGGAAGTCCTTTCGTCAGTATATCAGCTATGTTATCTGATGAGGGTATCTGTCTGACTGAAATATGACCTAAATCATATCATTCACGGATAAAGTGGTGTTGAACGTCGATATGTTTACTTCTAGAATGATTAACATGATTTTTAACCATGTCTAGTGCTCCCTTGTTATCTCCACGAATAATTGTTGGTCCTACTAAGAAATCATGAAGGTCTATCAAGAGTTGACGTAACCAGATAGCCTCTCTTGTGGTAGTTGAGACTGCTTGGTACTCTGCTTCGGTTGTAGAGACAAGATGATTTTTGCCAACGATTGCATCAACTGATTGCTCCGGATCAGATCGAGAAGACATAACCAATTATTGATTGACTGTCAATGTGGCTGGCAGCCCAGTCTGAATCTCTGAACCCGTGAAGACTTGACTGAGTGGTTCGCTTGATAAACAACTTGTACTCACATGTTCCAGAGACCATAGCCTGATGATCCAAAGTGAGGACGGAAAAGAATTGCTAACAAAACTCACTGCAAATGCTAAATCGGGTAGAGTTAGCAACATTGCGTACATGAGCATTCCCACCAGTCGCTGATAGGAGTGTTCTTCAGTGGGTTGACGTCCTGCTGTGTTATTGAGAAATCTCAATTTATCCACCTTGAGATTGAGTTCAATTGGCGTAGTAATCAGAGTGCACTCCTGAAAATCTGATCGTGCCAAAATGCTCTCCAAGTATCTATGCTGATTAAGTGCAATGTAACCTGCATCGTAATCAATGTCTATCTTCATGCCCATGCACCATTCCAGTGGTGTTGGTCCTCATCCTGAACTCTTGCTGTAACTGAACTTACAGTAAATTGAGTTGCTGCTAGGACGAACTGGTAGGAATGAGATCATTGACGTAATGACTAGCATAACCAAATCAGACCATGTGGAACATGTACACAGGCATGGGTCAGCTTTTGATCTCACAAAACCAAACTTTATCAAGAAAGGTCTAGGCGCTGCCACCAACATCTGCCTGATTGATGAAGGTTGTACAATCCCTTGAGGAGAAGACACACTGGTTGTCTGAACTTTGTTCCGAGATACTCATATCTTGAAGATAAGGACATGAAAACCTGTTCAGTCAATGTATCGTAAAGATATGCTCTATCAACATCAAGCTGAAGTAGTAACAACCTGCGATGAACAGCTATAGCCAACAGTGTGCGTACAATAGTGAGCTTTATTACGGGAGAGAAGGTCTTATTGTAGTCAACTCCGTATCCCTGTGTGTGATCTTTGGCTACGAGGCATGCTTTGAATCATTGGATGGTCCCATCTGAATTATGCTTAAGCTTGAAGATCCATTGACTGCTACTAACCTTCTGTCCAAGCGATAAATCTATTACCTCCCATGGGCCATTGTCTTTGTGAGATTGTAATTCCGCTGTAATGGCAGTTTGTCACTGATTAGATTCAGAGGAGCGTAGCGTTTCCTCATAAGATTGTGGCTCAGTAAGATCAGCAACACTAGTGATCATCCATCAGATTCAATCAAGGAGTCTTCTTGATTCACAACCATCAACTCAACTTTGATCTTATCTGGTAATTACGGTGTAATTGTAATCCATGCATAATCGGAAGACGACTTGGAGGTCGTATGTGTCTTCCAGACTGCATACGAGGTAAGTAGTCTTCAGATGAAGGTTCCACCGATTCTTGATGCACGTTATGTGAGCTTCTGGTCGGAGAGGACTCTGGAGTAAGATTCTACTGGAGTGGAGAAATATTTGAACTATTTAAGCGTAGACTGGGTACATGTGATCTCTCAGACCTTCTAGTGAGAATAAATACATACTTGATTCATATTATCAAATGGTCAGAAATTGAGGAGTAGATACAGTTGACTGATAGTTGGACATGGTGGATGAGTGAGACTGCGGAGAGTTTACAGACTGTGTAACAATGTGTATCACAGACTCGGCAATGAGTGGCTCATGAAGAATAGACTCAGTTGTAGAGAGAGTTGAACTCTCTTGAATATTACGTCTCTACTTTTCACCAACTGCTGAGTGATTGGTTCAAAGAGTATGTAAACACGACTATCTTCATAATAGCCCACATGCACACATTTTTGAGATTTTGAATCAAGCTTCACTCGTCTCTCTTCCTGGATGTGTACATAAGTAATAGCACCAAATATTCTTAATTGAGACAAGTCTCGCTTCCTCTCCATCTATAGCTCCTCAGACGTTTTGTCCTCGAGAATAATGTTTGGAGATTTCTTGCATAAATATGCCATTGTACGTACAACTTCTGCCCATAGTACTTTTTCTACATTCCGTCCATACAACATGGACCTTGCTCCCTCCAAGAGCGTACGATTTGCTCTTTCTGCAACCTTATTCTGTTGTGGAGAATATGGACTCGTACTTTGGTGTATGATCCCATGATTTTTTAGAAATAAAGTCATTTCGTTGTTCATGTATTCACCTCCATTAACAGTCCTTAGTGTCCGTATGTTCTTTTCTGATTGATTTTCAGAAAGCGACTTGAACTCCTGGAAAGTTGTGAGGACCGCTTGTCCAGTTTTCTTTGCAAGCTTGTAACCACAGATCCTCCTGCTGTAGTCATCGATGAAAGTAAGTACATACTTAGAGTTCTAGGAAAAGGACGTTGATGAGTCCACAGATATCTGAGTGTACAAGTTGTAGGAAGCTCGGTCGATCTGGTAGTCGATGTAGAAAATGGTTCTCTGTGTTATTTTCCTTGGAGCCAAGACTCTCAAGTAGGTATGATGCTAGAATCTCGAGTGACATTGATTCTAGTTCTCTTTCTAGATGTCAAACGTCTGATGCTATCCACATTCAGATATCCAAGTCTCTCATGCCAAATCGTGAGTGGAACTGCTGGTGAATTTGAAGTGGTCGTCTTTACTGCTCCAAGGTAAGTTGTCTCACCATTATCCAGCCGTAGGTGGTATAATCTCCCGTCCAATTCTGCTTGAGCTACAACACGTCCGGAGAGAATCAAGAATATAGCTTTCTTTAGCATCAAAACAAACCGTTCGGTGAGAAGATACAATCTTACTTACACTTAGTAAGTTGGTATGTGCGTCATTAGAGTACAACACATCTTTGACAGTGATCGTCCGACCCAAGTTGATTGATCCAAGTGGCAGTCGGACTTTTCTTCTTCCCGTGACCAAGAACCTATCTCCTTTGGCAGTAAAGATGCTGACTGATGAAATTTCAGAGAAATTTGTGAACTTCTCTCAATCGAATGTCACATGTGATGAAGCGCCCGAATCAATGAACCAGTCACTGCATCTATTGTCCGTATGAAGAGTGACAAATGCTTTCTCATATGAGAATTTTGGTCCACTTGATCTTTCTCCCTTAGCAAAATTCGTTCTTTTTCTCTCTCTTTTGCTCGCTGGTTGGCTCTTGCTCGTTTCTCAGTCTTCTTTTTTGTGACCAAACTCTTTGCAATGTTACAAAGGTCCATGGTCAGCTCATCTTTCGCTGTAAATGACATCACCTGCTCATCTCTGGTTAACATTGTTGATCGCTGGGTTCGAGTGATCCACCTCCTCGGCGAAAAACCGTAATATCTTGTTGAGCTATCAACAATTGATCTTTCAGAACTGCCAAAGAAAGACGATCTCTACCACTCAAGCTCTTAACCACGTCTTTCCAAAAGGAAATTCTTCGTAGACTGCCAAGAAGCTTGACGACCACTTGTAGCTCCTTCCGTTCGATACCGAGATCTCTCATATGCTCTGCTAGCTTGGTAACTTCATTTATGTGATCAACTATTGATCCGGATATATACATCACAACATGAAATTCATCCTCGAGTCTATTCTATCTTTCTATACTATCTCGGGCATGGATAGCACGTAGAGCTTCTCACGCTTCTCTTGATGTCTGACAGTCATTTATGTGTTGAAGCTGGTTGTCTTCTACATGCATCTAGATCATGTCTTGTGTCAATTGATCCTTCTTTTCTCATCTATAGAGATCCTCTTCATCGCTGTTGTCATCTCTTGGTTTTTTTACTTTGTTCGTACATAATACCATAGGTCTCTCATCTTAAGAACAGTTTTGATTGGCTTATTCTAGAGATAATAGTTATCTCTGGTCAAGTCTCTTAATGTGACTAATCTCTGAATTCGGATTCATCTCAGCTGAAAAGGAAACTGATTCTATCTTGATTTTTGAGATATGGATCGTCGATAAAGAATGGAAATCAGTTCTGTGGATCCATAATCTGTCGATAGGTGTACTCGCTTCTAAACACACATTAGACAGTATCAAGTACAACAAAGATTTGACATCCTGAAAGCTTCTTGAGATGTGAATGATCTTTCGGAGGCAAAGAGCCAATACATAAGAAAGCACGCTGGTCTCAGTACACCGTGCATGCAAGAAGTGCTGGTACATGCAAGTAGTTGTAACGTAAACTGTAAAATCAAGAAGTATTAACTGAGAACTGAAAGGTCTAAGACTAACAAAGTGGTTGTACTCTATGCTACTGTTAACCAATCTAACAGGTTTACGCATCCCCATCTTCACCAACGTCACTCAATACAGCCTCTTGGGCGATGCATGCGGGTTCCACTAGCCATGGAATCCAAGACCTCTGAGGTATCAAGTTTTGTTTTGTTTTGTTTTTTGTTTTGTTTTGTTTGTTTTGTTTTTTTTAATAAGTGAAAACCGGACGGCATCGCAAAAGGTTTATTAACCGAGACGAAATCAGGACACTCACCTCGCTCACCTCGTGACTCAGCCAACGAAGCTGATCGGTACAATTGAATTCGAGGCTGGTGGCCTCACTACCGACTTTGGCCCTACTTTTCTCGACCCTAGTACACGACTAGAACACCCCATCATTGTCACTGCTGTTCCTATCTCTAATCGAGTGCACCTCGTGCTCTCTGCTGTTACTGTCGCTAATCAAGAGCATCCCGTGCACCTGCTCGACGCTCTTGTCTTTACGTCTGCACACTATCATTGCCACGTTGATGAAGATTCAGGATTCTCTTCCGCCGCTTTCCACTTTGCTCTTCGCTTTCTGTCTTCTCTCCTTGTCCACATGACTCTTCGTATCGTCCTTCTCGTAGGCAGTCACCAGTGTTAGTCAGGAGTTATCGATGTCTTTTCTTCTCCACTTGATGTTGAGAGTTCTCTCGTGACCTCCGTCATCAACAACCACCTTACCTTGCCTTCTTTTCGTCACCTCCTCCTTGTGCATCTTCCAAAAATCCTTCCTTGCCGGTTTTTCGTTAAGAATTCTGTTTGCTTTCGAATTCACATCGCAATGCGCCCACACTTTATCAGTGGGCTCCTACTTCTCACGTCTCTTTAAGTTTCTCGTGCTCACCATCATCTAATTGTCGATCTCAGACCTTGGCTAGCTTATCTCCAGATCTTGCTCTCTACTCATCGGTTGATTGTCAATTTCGTTGTCAGATTGATGCAGATCCTCCACATCAGGCCTATCATCATCCTCCGGTCTTTCACCTCGCACTTTCTCGTCTTCTGTCTCTCGAATACGATCCAGGTGATGCTGGAAGTAGGATGCCTTGCAACGGTTCCGAAGAGTATTGATTTCAAAGTTAACCTGTTTAACTCTCATCTCTTTCTTCACTTTCAAGTCGTCTTTTCTCTCCGCGGTAAGTGCCTTCGCTTTCCTTTCGATGTTGTTGATGCAGACCATCATAGGTATGTTCCTTTCCTTCCCTTTGAAAACGAGCTCGTTGCGTTCCAGCCAGATCAGGGACAGGATTTCAATCGTACCTGTTTGTTTAATCTCTTTCTTTCCCTTGCTAGCATCGTCGATGGCTTCCAAGAGGGTAACCGGTAGAGTAGGCGTATATAAGATCCCCTGTGCAATCAAAAACCATTGTTGTCATTTGCTCTACGCCTTGTCACATTCCCAGAAGCAATGGTCAAATGTTTCTTCTTCCCTGTTGCACCTGGTGCAGATTCCGTTGGCCTTCTGCATTTTGGTCATTCTTTTAGCCGTTTGGAACCCTTGCTGAATGACCTTCCACAGCCAAGTTTTGTCGCGATTTGAGATTCTAGCCATCCAGATTCTTCGCCACCTCTTTCTCCAGGTTTTCTCAGTGTCATTGCACCTCCACTTGTTGTTGAATCTGTATGTTGGCTCGTTTCACTTTCCAGCACTCCTCGCCAAGTACTGAGGTATTAAGTACAATGCCATAAATTAATCTGCAGAAGCTAGCGTAGAAGCACATGCTGTTCTGGATGCCTTGGGAATGGTCCTTGCTGGTCCTATTGATCAGTACTCGAATCACACTAATTCCTAATGCTAATAGAACTTGTAACCCAAGTAGCCACATGTTAGCAACTTTATCAATTCTCGACACTCGAATTAGAGGAGGAGCAGCACCACCGTGCATATAGCTAGGAGGCCTCATCAGCACGGTACTTCTAGACGTACCGGACTTGTAACAGCTATTTATGTATATGTCTCTACGAACTGGGGGAATACCCCTGCAACTCGTCTCACAACGCTTAACAGCAGAATCATCGTGTGGTAACGACACATAAGGCATGCACTGTATACACTGGGCGTGTTGTGCCTGATTAAGCGTACGTAAGCTACCTACGCTTTGTCAGGCACAACCAGGAAAGGTGGTTCCCCACATTTTCATTCCTCCCGAACAACATTTGTCCATGCTTGCCGCGCGTAAAGTATAGGAGGTGTCATCAGCTCGACACATATCTGTGAAACTAAACAGTTGAGAAGAGCTGGTATCATTGTCCCGTTAGGCAACTGGAACCGATCATGAAATGATCCCAAAACGTTCATTCTATCTTTCCGTTGAGCAGATATACAGTGTTTGTTATTCAAGTACAATGCGGAAAGAGATTTCTTCATGTAGCCGAACTAAACATGAATCACCGTAGTAAGACGTTAGGGCTTGATTCAAACTGATATTTTGAAACGGAGAGTTCCGATATGTATATTAACCGTTACTGCGTGAGATCATGCTTCTGTTTGTTATAGAGTATATACATGAGTTTAGGATTAGGATCCGATGGGGCCGATGTTAAACGGCTGGGTGTTCGCATTAGCTAGAACATGTTTAAATTCATTTGCAAGCTACGAACGATTTTCAGTTAATGGAACGTTTAGCATTAGATTTCGTAAACGTTTAACGAATTTCTAAACGGTTACAAAACCGATGAAGTATGATATGTTGTCACCGTATATGTAGGTCCTTTCCCGTATTAGACACTCACACGCTTATGCAAATCATCTAGAGTCTAAAGGCGACTAACATCTTACAGAGAGGATTCACTCAACACTAGCACAAACGAGAACAGCAAATTCGCATCATGATATGACAACGACCTGGAGGACTGGAGCACGGGCGGTGACTTGTTAGCACCAGTTTGCAGAAAGCAGAGAAGGAGCTCGAGACAGCAGCAAACAAGATCAAGGTTAACAACAACAGCAGCAAAAATCAGAAGAGGTAGCAGTAACAGTACGAGCACGAAGGAGATAGCAAGTTTACGGTCTATCTTGTGGACATTGTAAACAACAAGTATTGTAGTGTCCGTTCAACAGAATGGCACTGCCAGACACATTGATAGTTTGGTTATTGAAAGCAGCGAAAGTCTGCATGACGAAGATCGAGGATACTACCCCGATCAACAATGGAGATGTTTTTGAGGTTGTTGGAGACTGGGTGCAGAAGGCTACTATATCTGTATTGCAGAATCTTGTCGACGGAGGAGAAAAGCTTCTTCGATCAACAGTGAATAACAATTCTGGATCTGACGAGAGCAGAGACAAAATGTCTACTTCAAAACCAAGCACGGAAGCCAACGCAAGCAACGGATATGCTAGATCCGGAATACATCCGACGATTGGTCATCAGAGCAAATCAAAGCAGGTGGCTCAGAGCGAGAAGAGAAAGAGAGAAGATTATTCTGACGACAAGGATCCTGCATGGAGAAAGCGAAATAGAGCATCTTTCAGTGATGCTGAACATAAAGATAGTGAAAGCAAACCGAAACAAGGATTAAGGAGAAAACGAGAGGAAGAAGAAGAAACTGTTCAGGATTGTAGTCCCGCTCCATGGTTTGGTCCGTGGGTGAAAGAAGCAGAAATACTCCATGTATATTATGAAAACTTGTTTATGAGGTACTGTGTAGCGTACGATCTAGCTCAGTCAAGATCAGTGAGATCTAGAACAGACTACTACAGTAACGCTTAGTTACGCTAACCGATACCTCGATCCGGTTGGAGGAAGCTAGATTGAACACTCCATAAGAAAAAGGAAAGCCTTGCATCTCCGTTCCACGGCTACATTATGACTCCGATGATCGAGGGTAAAGGACATGAGAGGTGAGGGATCAGCACACGTCAGAAGAAAAAGCAGTTGAGGCTTTGATTATGGATCGAGGTGGCGCACATTCTCGATCTGTTTAATTGTCATGCGCATGCCATCAATGTCTGCTTATATATTGGAACTTCAAGGTACAGATTCAGTGTACATGTAGAGATGCAGTAAATATATATATATTTTGAGCTTTTCTCTTGTTATGTTTCTATGATCGTGTCCCATATATATATTGTAGGTAAAACTCGTAGGGAATACGGCCGCGGGAGTGTGCACATAAGCAGTCTAACTAATTCGCAAGTTGTTTATAACAGGGTTATCGTATGGTCAAAATACGTTGGAAAATTCAATGTGTTTGTGCAGGAGACACACAAGCAGTCTAACTAAATTCACAAGTTGTTTACAACAGGGTTATCGTATGGCCAAAATATGGAGGAAAATTCAATGTGTTTATGTAGTATGTGTAATTATAGATAGAAAAATCCTGGAAGAGTTGACAGAAGACTTAAAGAAAGGGCACGCTGGTGATGAAGTCTTTGCAATTGCTGTCAAGTAGTCTTCGGTTTGTACATAACTAGTGCCACTGCTCCACACACTTGTTTATGTAATTAACTCCCCATGCTTGTTTGGAAGGTGCATGTACAAAATTGGTAGTCAGGTGATAACATCTCTGCAGTGATGTGCTCTGCTAACCTCGTGGGCTAAATATAATGGAATAGATAGCCTAGTAGTTGACGATCATACTCAGTAAACCACCAACCACCCACTAAGGGACCGGACTCTAGATGGCCTTCACACATATAGTACTCTGAACAGTACGCATCAATATCTTAGGCAGATGACATGAATGCAACCTTCGAGTACTGACGGCTGACCGAGCAATCTGACGAGCAAGGACCATTCCTAAGACCTCCAGAACGGCTTGTGCCCAATCTGCTTCTACGCTAGCTTCTGCGGATTTATTTATGGCTTTGTACTTAATGCCTCAGTATTCTTGCAATTGGATTTCAGTCGAACCATCGTAAGCATCGGCGAAGAGTCGACCTCTCGGATAGAGGCTCTATTGATCGACGTTGGTGAAGATAGGGATGCGTAGACCTGCTAGATTGGTTAACAGGATCACAGAGTTCGACCACTTTACATTCCACTTTCTGGTCCGTGCTCAAATTTAAGCTAGCATTCGGATTCTATATAAAGTGCATAACAAAGAGTATAGAGTGGATACAAAGCTAACATTGTCAATTAATGCCACAAATCGACAAGCTAGCTGATCGCGATCATTGCTATTTGCTATTGGCAGTGTATGCGTGCGTTGGTCGCCTGATCTCATGATCACCTCATAATTAACAGCATTGCATGCATGTAGACCTAGAATAGTACACCAAACCGCTGTAACTACGTACTTAGCTTGGACATGACGAAGAATACACAAGGCTGATAGTGTCTGTAACCAAAGTAGCGCCAGCAAGTTGTTAGCAAGTTTATCAGTTCTCGAAATTGGAAATTAGAGGAGCACCGTGCATATAGCTAGGAGGCGTCATCAGCACGGTACTTCGAGTTGTAACGGACTTGTAATAGCTCTTAGAAGGGTAATCTTGAATTTTATGTTTCTGCGAACAGGGGAGCACACCCGTGCAATTCGTTTCACAGCGCTTAACAGCAAGATCATCGTAAGAGTGGTACGCGACACATAAGGCATGCCCTGTATACACTGGCCATGTGGTGCCTGATTAAGCGTACGTAAGCTACGTACGTTTTATCAGGCAGAACCAGAAATTAAAGGTGGTTCCCCACATTGTCATTCCTCCCAACAACATTTGTCTATGCTTGGCGCGCGCAAAGTATAGGGGCTGTCATCAGCTCGACACATATCTGTGAAACTAAACAGTTGAGAAGAGCTGGTATCACTGTCCCGTTAGACAACTGGAACAGATCATGAGATGATCCTAAAACGTTCATTCTATCTTTCGGTTTAGCAGATATACAGCGTTTGCTTTAAAATTCAAGTATAGTTCGGCTACAGGAAAGAGATTTCTTCCTGTAGCCGAACTAGACATGAATCACGGTAGCCAAACGTTGGGACTTGATTCAAACTGATATTTTGAAATGGTGAGTTCCGGTATTTATATTAACCGTTAGTGCGTTATCATGCTTCTGTTTTTGGGTCATTTCAAGTTGAGTTTAGGATTAGGATCCGATGGGTTTCGATGTTAAACGGCTGGATGTTCGCATTAGCTAGAACATGTTTAAATTCATTTGCAGGCGACGAACGTTCGTTGGATATCGTTGACGATATCCAACGTTTAGCATTAGATTTCGTAAACGTTTAACGAATTTTATAAGCGGTTACAAAACCGATCAAGTATGATATGTTGTCAGTATATGTAGGTCCTTTCCCGTATCAGACACTCACATGTTTACAAAAATCATCGAGAATCTAGAGGCGACAAGGATAGTCGATAACATCTTATTTACAGAGAGCATTCACTCAACACTAGCACAAACGAGAACAGCAAATTAGCATCATGATACGACACCGACGTGGAGGACTGGAGTACGGGTGGTGACTTGTTAACATCGGCTTGCAGAAAGCAGAGGAGGAGCTCGAGATAGCAGCAAACGAGATCAAGTTCAACAACAGTAGCAGCAGCAAAAATCAGAGATAGTAGCAGTAACAGTACGGGCACGAAGGTGATAGCAAGTTTACGTTCTATCTTGTGGACACTGTAAAGAACAAGTATTGTGTGTCCCCTCAACACAATGGCAGACACATTGATAGTTTGGTTACTGAAAGCCGCGAAAGTCTGCATGACGAAGGTCGAGGATACTACCCCGATCAACAATGGAGATGTTGTTGGAGACTGGATGCAGAAGGTTACTATATCTGTATTACAGAATCTCGTCGACGGAGGAGAGGAGAAAAGTTTTTCGATCAAAAGTGGATAGCAATGCTGGATCTGACGAGAGCAGAGACTAAATGTCTACTTCAAAACCAAGCAAGGAAGCCAACGCAAGCGACGGATATGCTAGATCCGGAATACTTGTATCACATCCGACGACCGCTCATCAGAGCAAATCAAAGCAGTTGGCTCAGTTCGAGAAGAGAAAGAGAGAAGATTATTCTGAGGACAAGGATCCTGCATGGAGAAAGCGAATTAGAGCATCTTTCAGTGATGCTGAACATAAAGATAGTCATAGCAAACCAAGACAAGGATTAAGGAGAAAACGAGAGGAAGAAGAAGAAACTGTTCAGGATCGTAGTCTCGCTCCATGGTTTGGCCCGTGGGTGAAAGAAGCAGAAACACTCTATGTATATTATGAAAACTTGTTTATGAGGTACTGTGTAGCATACGATCTAGCTCAGTCAAGATCAGTGAGATCTAGAATACACTATTACAGTAACGCTTAGTTACGCTAACCGGTACCTCGATCCGGTTGGAGGAAGCTTGAAGACTCCATAAAAAAAGGAAAACCTCGCATCTCCGGTCCAAGGCTACATGATGACTCCAATGATCGGGGTAAAGGACATGAGAGATGAGGGATCAGCACTCGTCAGAAGAAAAAGCCTAAAGGCTTTAATTTGTTCGATCGGTTTAATCGTCATGCGCATGCCATCGATATCTGCATATATACTGGAAGGTAGACATTCAGTGTACATGTAGAGATGCAATAAATATATTTTGAGCATTTCTAGATCTCATGTTATGTTTCTATGATAGTGTCACATACATATATTGTAGGTTAAGCTCGTAGGGAAGACGGCCGCGGGAGTGTGCAGGAGACACACAAGCAGTCTAACTAAATTTGCAAGTTGTTTACAACAGGGTTATCGTATTGTCAAAATACGGAGGAAAATTCAATGTGTTTATGTAATATGTGTATTGATGTGTTATAGGTAAGAAAATCCTGGAAGCGTTGACAGAAGACTTCAAGAAAGGGCACGCTCCTGATGAAGTTATTGCTGTCAAGGAGTCCTCGGTCCTCGGTTTGTACAAAACTATTGCCACTGCTTCCGCACACTTGCTTATGTTTATGTAATTAACTGCCTATGCGTGTTTGAAGGTGCAGGTACAAAACTGATGTCAGGTGATAACATCTCTGCAGTGCTGTCCTCTGCTAATTACCTCGTGGGTTTATTACAATGGAACTAATTAAGGGAGCCGCTACACTCGGAACTGTGTAAGATATATCTCATGCGTCTATGTCATGATCAAGCGATGATACGCTTGCTGATCCTATCTCATACCGCTACAAAGCTATGGAATGTGAGATGACAGCCCTGATCAACGAAGCGGATGATTTACAAACTCACTGAAAAGTATTTCACCACAACTATGCAGCCGCTGAAGGAGGTTGGCTTACGTACATGCACTCGAGTACCTGTTATAACTCTGTTCCGTGCCTCATTTTTTTTCTTTTTGGGCGCGTGTAAGCAACATTTTTATTACGAAGCAAACAACAAGAGGGCCTCACAAGATCATTGTGTTACGATGCACAGATGTCAGGCCTCACAAGATCATTTCCTGTCCCTGTGATAGTTTCTCGTTCTTTCCCGATACTCCGGTTTCGCCGGACACTCTTTTCGTGGCGGTAATGACTTTCTTGTAAGGAATGCTCTAAGAGGACGCTTTGGAATTATGCCTCCTTCGCATACTGTCAAGCTGACTAGCAAGGTAAAAAGACAATTGTTTCAGCCATCGTCGACAGATCTAGACATCGTTTCAGTCTTCTTAGTGGCGAGCAAAGTTCTGACGGACTGTGTGTATGATAAGCAAACGAATATCTACCTTCTCCGGCTGTTGCAGTTTCAAAATGAACTTCATTTTCAAGATATGATAGCCACCATCAGGAAACCCTAAGATCACACGGTGGTGTTCAAATCCATATTTTGTAGCTGCATGGGAGCAGTGTAAGCCACGACAAAACTGCCATTGCACAGACACCTCACTGCAAAAAGGCCAACACTACTAAGCATGCATGGAACTCTGCCATATCCGCTGCTTCGTCCGGAAGTAAGAGGGAACTTCACACGATAATACTGTTGCTATAGATACACAGTGATCAAGTATTCCTGGCGCCTCGATACGGAGATTGCTCGTCCGATTATTGAAGGAAACATCAAACGAGGAAAAAGCTCTTGACAAGATGAAGAGAACCGAGAGAAATGGAACGAGGCCTTAAGAGTCAGAATCACAGGACGTTATCAAACTAAGCATATTATTTATCATGATCAGTTCCTACTCATCACACCACAATAATATTGTGTTTCTCATCTTTCTCATCTCTTCCATGGACGGAGCGGCCTGGCAGGAACTGATCATGACATAATACAAGAGGTGCGAGACAAGTGCGGGGATGTCGTCAAAGGACTGGGGAAGCTTATGCCAGACGACAAGGAGTTTCTCAAGTGGGTCCAAGGAGAAGAACGTGACAGTCCCCTGCTAGAAACAGAAAGACAAAAGAAGTGGACGGAGCATTCCTCGACTACAACGAATATGTGATTTACAACCCGAAGCAGGTGAAGAGATTGAAGCTGGAGGATTAACTCCTGGAGTTGCACTCTGTGGAGCCGCGCATCTAGATCTCTAGCTTCCCAGCGGAAGGGCCTGAGCTGGAGGTGATGTTGGCATTTCTAGTGAGGACACAATTCGATCGAGGGGATGGTCACCATGGAGGAGGAGCAGAAAACTCCACAGATATAGGATAAAGTGATCTCCACAGGAATGTCAGTGTTCACGAGGAGACTAGAAGCTTGGTGTCGAAAGAACAGGAATGCTCGAGCAGTTCTGAAACATGAAAGGTCTAGTGTAGAAACGTGCTTTCGTGGGCACATTACACGTTTAGAATGTTGACATATCTTGAGAAACTCGGCACTCTGTAGCCAAGCAGAAAAGCTCATTGGGAGTAATTAGCACGAGGACGGGAGCGTACAATTTACTGAGACAGGTAGAAGAGTGTGCGGAGAAGCACTCGTTTTGAGGGGTACTCCCTCATACGCTGTTACGAGGTGATCATGAGTTCAGGCGACAATCGCAAGCAAACACTGCCAATTGCAGCGATCTCGATCAGCTAACTTGTTGATTCATGGCATTAATAGTTAGCTCAGAATGCACTGTATATACAATGCTAGCTTAAATTTGCGCACGGACCAGAAAGTGGAATGTAAAGTGGTCGTTCTCTGTACATTTGCCCCTGTTAACCAATCTAGCAGGTCTACGCATCCCTATCTTCACCAGCGTCAATCACTACAGCCTCTTGGGCGATGCTTGCAGTGGTTCGACTGAAATCCAAGAATACTGAGGTATTAAGTACAAAGCCATAAGTTAATCTGCAGAAGCTAGCGTAGAAGCAGATTGGGCACATGCCGTTCTGGAGGCCTTGGGAATGGTCCTTGCTCGTCATATTGATCGGTCGTCAGTACTCGGGTTCACACAAATTCCAAGATGCTAATAGAACCTGTAACCAAAGTAGCGACATGTTAGCAGTTTATCAGTTCTCGAAATTGGAATCAGAGGAGGAGCAGTACCACCGTGCATATAGCTATAGCTAGGAGACCTCATCAGCACTGTACTCCTAAATGTACCGGACTTGTAACAGCTCTTAGATGTTGGAAATATCTGAGAAAATAATGTCATGGTCCTATCTGAGTGACTAATTCCGCAGCACAGTCACATCCCAATAACCTGTTTGAACCTGAGCGTTACACTTTGGGGCCGTGCCAATCTTTACAGACTAACAGCCGCCGCGCCTAGGAGAGTTTCTAGAAGGTCGGTCGATGGGCTACAGGGTAGAGTGTTGTACTTGATAAATACCGCCATTCGGCAAGTGATGAAATACACAATCATTTTCTGATACCAACTCTGCGTTATTTCTGTCATGTTCCAACGTACTGGAAGCATCATAGTTTCTTGACAGAAGGAGTTCACGATGGAGGTATACAGTGCGTTGAATGCTAAAATGCTGTTTTGGGTGTTTCAGTCTATAGCAGCAGAGATTTTGCACATTAGAAGGGTTATCTTAAACTTATGTACATGTCTCTACGAACAGGGGGAGAATACCTCTGCAATTTCGTTTCACGACGCTTAACAGCAGAATCATCGTAAGAGTGGTAACGACACATAAGGCATGCCCTGAATACAGGGCACCAGGAAAGGTGGTTCCACACATTTCAATCCTCTCCAACAACATTCGTCTATGCTTCCCGCACGCAAAGTATAGAGTCTGTAATCAGATCTAGACGTCTCTATAGGATTCGATTGACTTTTGTGTCTCTGCAAAACACAGCTTTCGTTAGGCTTAATTTTTTCATTTTCAGCGTGGAGACGATCAACGCAGTTTCGTACTCGCTTTACTGAGGACAGATTTAGAAGTATCAAACTGGTCATGAGAGCAAATTAAACTAAGGTTTGTTCAGAAGGAAACCGTTTTCTCTTTTTGGTAAGAGTGAAGGCAGGCAAGGAACACAGTCAGGGTGGGATTTCTCGAAGCTTTGACGAATTGATCAGTTACACGTCACCTGAAGGTACTGATCATGAGCATCGGCGCTGTTGTGCCTCCAGATGATTTCAAAGACCATCTCCGGGAAGCACCGACCAAGAATGCAGACATAGTTTAGTAAGTCATCAGCTCTTGCAATTGGAATATACTTAGGATATCAGGACGAGATTACTGCTTCAACTTCCTTACACGTTGGCCACCCGTGCTAGCTAAGTGACTATCTTGCTAAATGGTGGTTATCCTGCAGCTTGGGCAGTACCGCTGTTGCGGACCAGACTGTTCCTCCCTTAATTAAGAATGCGTACTGTAAACATAAGCAAGCTTAGCTTGTCAAGACAAGCTTGTCAATCACATTGCTTAAAGGAAAATGGCGTGCGACAGATGGTCAAAACGATCGCTTGCCGGCACACGGCCCGGACTGTCTGCTAGCGACACTGCTCCGAACTCGAAGGCTTGGCCGGCCTACAAATTACTATTATATTGATACGTGTGAAACATCTTGCAGAACCTGCTCTCGGAGATGGAATGCTTCATCTACCGTCAGAAGGGAGGAGTGTAGTACTAGTGCTTGGTTATAATTATCTTCAAGCTTGATCACGATTGTGAATTCCTTGTTGCTAAAAGTAAGTAAGCCTCGCTAGCAAACTTGCTGAGACGTCACCACATCCACAGTGTTGCATGGGTTGCATGTCTGACAGACTCTGACTCGACGATCGGATCAAAGGAAGATCCGATTCCTGGTTCTGGGATCAACTTGCTTGCTCGGACGTGTTAACCGTTAGATCATAATAGTTTTCTTGGTCCGGACATCGATGAAATAGAGTGTTCTATATATATATATTATCTATTTAAATGATAATAGTTTTATAATATGAGTTTAAATGATAAAAAAATTTATGATGAAATATTTTAACGACTAATCAAACTATGCTTTATGTTAAGAATAATTTATTATTTACGATTATTTTTAAATAATAAAATAATCATATAAAAATATTTATATAAAGTATCAGTGCCTTATCACCTTATTATGTCATCACTAGTGTCACATGTCACACGTGTGGATGCGCACTGTGAAACCGCATGATGTATAAATACACTATTTTTAATAAATATAAGTTTAGATATTTATTTTAAAGTGTGATTTTATATTTTGTAGATTTTGTAGTTTCATACAAATTTTGACATGATAATCTGATACTCAAAAGATAAAGTAATATAAAATTTAACGATTTAATTTTTATTATATGTGTTTAAATGATAAAAATATTTAATGATGTCTAGTTAAAGGACTAAAAGTGTAATCATATGTATTTAAATGAAAGTTGAGATTCTTAGATATGAATGAAAAGATGCTTATTTAGAATAGTGTAAGTTTCAACAATAGAAATATATTTACAAATATCACAGTATAAAATTCATGTTAACATTTTTGATGATTCTTACTATTTTTGATAAGAAATAATGTTGATAGAATAAATGAGTAGCTATAATAAATGACTAAAATAAATGACTCAGCTGATGATTATACGACCATGTCAATGAAACCCCAGAATTTAAATGATACGCGTGACATCATTTGCTTGTGTAATTTAACATTGAATTTTACTAGTGCCAGTGGCAAAGTCAAGAATGAATGTAACAGTTAATATTTCTGTCGTCTTGCATCGGTCTGGAGTGAATGACGTCGACATAGAGAATCTTCTCTGTTTCCACCATCAGCACAGAACTGGATCTGCGCAAATATTCAGATTAAACTGCATTTCTTTCGGGTATAGGAAATTTGGTTTGTCCAAAAGCTGCTGCGTTCCCTGCAGACAAACAACCCATTCGGCAAAAGTAATGAGACGTTCACGGACGAATTAATGGATGCTAGACGTAAACTCTTGCCAATGGACAGACACTAATTAATAGCGGATGATGGAGAGTCGCTGTGAAAAGGGCTTCATGTCAGTTAAACGTTCTCTGAACAGATGCATACAAAGGAGTTCTTGCCAACTTGAACCTAGTAAGACTAAGACTGAACCTAGACATTATCTTTAACACCCCCTCTTAATGTAAGTGGTACTGAATATACACCAAGTTCAACTCTTAATCTTTGAAATCTGTCTGAAGACAAAGACTTGGTGAATATATCAGCAGTTTGATCATCAGTTGTTACCCATTGAGTAACAACCTCTCCTGAAGTTATTTTTTCTCTAATGGAGTGGACTTGCACTTCAATGTGCAAGTCCACTCCATCTTCCCGAAGCAATTCTCGGCTTCTGGGGGCTCAACTCGGCTTCTCACACCTGCAGAAGACTGCTCCTGCTTCGTAGAAGTCGACTAGCAACGGCTGTTACGTCTTACTCACTCTCACATTCCAACGGGTTAGATTAATCACAGGGTGTATGCCCCCTGTAGCTTTCCCAGGCTTCTGCCTACGGAAATGGTCTTCCTGCAGCACTACAACGACATTCACCTTCACGGAAGCTCAATAGAAGTCTTGGAAGCTCACTAGAAGAAGGTAAGAAGATGGGGAAGATGAGAGAAGATGGGGTAGAAGAGAAAATCCAAACGAGAGAAAAACAAGATAAGAATAAGAAATTAAGATTCCGACAGGCTTCTAGTCCGGATCCTGACTAACAAGCCATCCCTGCTTGTAATAGTTTGGGGAGGAAGACAACAAACGTGCGTACAGTTGCACCGTCTTCTACTTGAGGATGTCGTCTTCTGCTAGGGGAAGAAGGCTATCTTTCTTCTTCTCTGGCTGCTCCGACTACTCTGTCTTCTGAGATCCCTTATCCATAAGACCGTCCGTACGTAGATCCGAAGTGCTCTACTGGACGAGCCGAGCTGCGAATCTGCACAACTGCTGACAGTCATCGCCACTCAAGAAGAACGCTTCTCATGCACAATCGGGAGTGAATCCAAGAAAACCCACCACCCAGAAGACATGGACAAAGCTTCTGCACTCAAATCAGCAATCCATCCCCCGAGAAGAAGTCACATTGGCATTGGGAAGCTCACTCCCTCTACTTCCTGCTCCGACTCCTCGACACACCAGTCTAGCCAACAGGACTGCACGAGGATGCCGTTTTCTGCTCCTAGACTGTCCACTACCTCTATCTACATCTTCGAACCACTGCTGATAACGAGCATGCAGACTCCTCCGGTATAATCCCAATCTATTCGTATGTCTCTAACATCGGGTGTAGCGTGTGTGCGCACAGTACACAACAACATACTTAGTGCACCTCTCAAATGTGTACACTCTGTCTAATGTGCACAGTGTGTAATGTGTATTTCATGTGTGTCTGCAACGTAAAATGTTGGTGTGTGTGCAGAACTAGATTTCCTACTCTTCGATCCTACTTATGCATCTACCACGAGGAAACAGAAGGAACCACCACCAGGGAGAGAAAAGCTGCCCCTCCACATGCAAACGGTTTCTCTTTCCTGTTCTTGCGCTTCGTACTCTTCCACATGGCTGCCTAACTAGATTTACACTAGAACTGCCATCCCTAAGATAGCATGTTCGGTTCTTTACTAAATTTAGAAATATCAACTTGTCTCCTACGTTTGCTACCTACTCTGATTGCTCGGAGGCAATCTCTACCTGATCTGCTCCTATCGAAACTACTAACTTGGCTTCTGATAAGCTAAAAAGCCTTGCAATTACCTCGGTTGTCACTGAGGTGACCTCCTCCTCATCGTTCGTCGTTAGCTCTGTTGCTGCTGCTTCCGCTTCTGCTTCTGCTTCTGCTTCGGAAGACGGAAGCGTCTTCTGGGAAGCTGGGTCCACTTGTGCTTCCTCGCTCTTCTGAGGCACTAGTTCGACACTGGGAGCCATGGTGACCTCATAGAGGTCCGAGGAAGTCGTTTCCTTCACTCGGAATACTTGGGAAGACAGCTCTTCTTCTTGTCTTCCAGAAGACATCTTGTCTTCCGAGATTTCTTCCGGGGTCTTCTCGGCTTCCAACGCTATCACTACCAAGTAGACAGTGAGGTCGAACTCCTCCTTCTCCAATTCGGATCCAGTCGATGGTGCTGGAGCTTGGGAAGATGCAGTTGCAGGTGGCGGAATCAAGGGAAGACCATAGAGTGTCTTCACTCTCTCTATATGCCGATCCAAATACCTGAACATGCTCTCCTTGCACTCTACCAACATCGTCTTGGACTCGTCGTCCCATTCTCTAGCTAAGGTAAGAAGCTTCCTACCCGCGGTGAAGTTGAACTTCTTCCGAAGCGCTTCCACCGACTGAACTAACATCTCCTGCGTACGAGCTTCCGCTGCTTCCCGTTGCGTCTTCTCGGATGCAGTCTGCGCTTTTGTGGCTTCCCGTAGTGTCTTTCATGTCGTCCTCTCTTCTGCAAGGGCGGTGATCTTACCCCGCACTCGCAGAACCTCCTGGTCACGCTGCTGTAAACGCGCTTGTAATTCCTGGTTGCTCTTCCTCAGCTGCGTTAGCTCTTTGGCAGAAGCGGCTGCTTTCGCCTTGTACTTCGCTGCGAGCTTCTCCGTGGTGCGGAGGTTGGCTTCCAGCGCTTCTTCCTTCTTCGGCCCTTCTTCCTCTCGCATCAGGGTGCGCAGGCCGAATCCACGAGACCCAACTCCTTGGGTCTCGGAAGGGTTTGGCTTCGGCCAACTCTGCTGCTGGTAACACCAACCCTCGAGGCTGCATCGACATACTTGAAAATCTGTTGCACTAAGCCACACGTACTTACTGTGAGCCAAAGGCTCAATCTTTCCCAAGCTCTCACAGTCTAGCTTCCACTCTCAGAAGACGAATCTAGTCTTTTAGAAGACAGCTACTCCGTTTTCCGGGATTCTAACAGTGCTTCTTAAATAGCTCTCGTCTTCCGAGCTATATCTAAACAATCCTAACTAAGTAAGGCCTCGCATGGATTCCTAAGAAGACAACTCACCTTGCATTACATCCTACTTCCTAACAGAAAATACAAGATTTGTGAGAAGTAGAGTGCATAACAGGTTTAGAAGTTGGTTGCGAGCACCTGCGGTAACAGTGACCTCTGGGAAGACTCCCGAGACAGCTTCCGATTCAATATCTTTCTCGGAAGACCTCTCGAAGCCAGGCTTCCCTTCACTGATCTCACCTGTCTTCTGCTTCCTACGCGCAATCTATCCTCACAACAGACTCAAGACATTTGCACTCTGTTCTTCTGACTTCTCACCTCTCATACACACTCAGAAGAAGCTTGCTGCATGATGGGAAGACATGATCCTCGACCATTCTCTCCAGATTCTGCCAGCAAGACTTCTCACAACTCTCTTCTAAGTTCGGGAAGAAGAAGGAATAGGCTGCTATGGGTCAGACAGAAGAGATCCGTAACGGACCCTCACGTCTTCTCGCGCATTCTGTCAACCTTTCCAATCTTCTAGTCTCTCTAAGAAGATGTGGATTTGAGAAGCTTGGAAGACCGGGAGGCACAGGCCTAGTTCCCGACTTCCAACTTCTCAAAATAACAAAACAACTCACCAAGCCACTCGGGATTCGTACCAAGCCTCTCTTAACACCAAAGCAAATCCAATCCACTTCTCGATACAAATTGCACACAGTCGTCTTCCGAAGACAGTCGGTCTTCCGAAACGTCTTCCGAAGACAGTCAGGTTTCAGAAGCGTCTTCCGAAGATGTTCAGATCTTTCGAAGCGTCTTTTGTTCAAGGTTTCGAGAGTAGAGGGATGGTAGGGTAGAGAAATTGATAGCTGGGATCTCCAATTTAAGGACAATGGGTAGGGAAGCTTGAATTGCACTCGAGAAGAAGCAAGAAGAAGACTGTCAAAAATTGAGCAGCGCTTCCGCGCCCAATGTCTTAGAAGGAAAAACGTGGAGAGAGAATTGATCGATCGATAGTTGCCTGCAAACAACTGGGAAGCGCGGGGGATACCAAACAAAGGGCGAGAAGCAATGGGAAGGAAAGAGAACATGGGAAGAACCTCTACAGTCTTCTGTCTTCTTCCCGGCCTTCTTTCATTCTTCTGCACACTTACGACTTCGACCCCAGCTCCAATGCGATCCCACCGAGCTGCTTCCTCACTCAAAGCTCCTTACTATACCGTAATCGATCAAGACTTCCACCTTCGATTGCACTCAGCCATCCTCCAATGTCAGCTTCCGGGAGTTCACAGAAAACGCCTTCAGCTCAATACGCTTCCTGCGCTCAGCAATTCTACCTTGCCTCCTTTCTGGCTTCGAATCGAACCTGACTTCACTCAATTTCACCTCGCTGCTTCCTCACTCAAGGCTCACCCTCGTATCGATCTTCTAACCAAGAAAAGTTCTTGCTGCAGGAAGTCGTAATATGCTAATGCGCTTCCTGTGCATCTTCCCTGCAGTTTAAGGATTTCGACCCTCCCGACCTACCTAATCTATTCGGTGCTACTTGGTAGGTGCATCTACTTCTTATGTGGTTAAGCTTCCGCGGTTGCCGTCTTTCGGAAGATACGTCTCTTCCGTCTTCTGTCTTCCGCCGTCTTCGGTCTTCGGAAGACACAACCGAGAAGACGCTTCCCGGAAGACGGTCGTCTTCCGAAGAAGTCAACTTCTTATTACAAAAAGCTCGTAAGATCATCTTCCTTCTAAGAAAACCGTAATCTTAAGTAACAACGCTTTTTCAGTTATACAAACAAGTTATTAATCTTAAAAATTTCAAAAATTCTTGAATCCTGTAAATTATGGACACCACAAAGTTGTGCAGAAGATGCCTTCGACTCAGATCATTCAGTCTGCACCTGATCCCCGGATCGATGAAGTTCTGAAGCAGTTTGCCGACCTGAAAGTTCATCTTTTGAACCAAAAGGACAAGCGGAAGCAACCTACGGCTTCCCGGCCAAACCTTTGGTGCAACCTTTGTAACTCTTCTGGACACACCAAAGATCAGTGTACACATGACCAAGCTGTCAATTGGACAGATGATGAAGGATATCTACACGATCCTAGTGGGGAACCCTGCAATAGGATCGAGACGATACAACCCTTCACTCCCACATCTCCTGTCCAATATAATCGTTATGTACCTAGAAACAGGGCTAGTAATGTACAGACCAGGACGTCCTGGCAACCTTCTTCATCACAACGACCTCTAAACCCTCTTCCTGGAGCATGCAATAATTGTGGAGAGACAGGACACTGGTGGTCCACCTGTCCTCATCCGAGAAGACAGATTGGACAAGTGCCCTTGTGTGAGAACTGTAAGGAAGCCGGACATTTCACAGGAAATTGTCCTCAGACCTTACGGCCACGACAAATGGTTAGATTTGCAAAGACCACGCCTCCTGCAAAAGCCGCATCAGCTTCTAAACTCGAGCTAGCAGTGGTACAGCACATCACGATAGAAGAAGATCCTGGGGATTGTACAGATTATCTTCATATCGAGGAAGACGAACCAGACCCTGGGAAGCGCAAAGGAAAAGAACCTTAGCTGCAGAAGACGACTGCAGCTCAAAAGACGAAGTCACTTGAGGCAGCTTCCTCTTTCACTTTGACGGATGGCACTGTTTGGAGCCCTTGCCCGGATTTAGACAGTTGGCCCCCAGAAGAATCTTGGACGAAGAGGTGTTCAAGGTAAGACCAGAAGCAAAGGGAAGTCAGAATCTCGTCAGAAGGAGATCAAGAAGAAGAAGCAGCGTAAGGAGAGGTCATCTTCCCTGAGCGGCCTTCTTCTCCTACTTACGCCGAGAAGATCCGAAGTACTTTGCTCCTGACATTAGGCAAGAAGTCGAAACGATCATGCAAGAAGAGCTGGAGAAGCGACGGAAGATAGTACAGCAGCTTCCTCCATCGACTACGGTAGCCCCTGTCTCACGGGAGCAGCCTCCAGTCGAGAGAAGACACCACTCTGGTCTTCCACCCAAGGAAGCAGCTACTACATCTTCTCTGTTGGAAACACCAGTTACTCTTCTGAAGCGATCCCCTTATGACTTCTTGCGAGACTTGTGGAATCAGAAGACGGATGTAACCTTCCAACAGCTATTGGATGACAACGCTGGTTACAGGAAGCTGTTGCAATCTGTGCTTCGAGGATCGAGGAAGAGGAGAACAGCTAAACTTCCTCAGAGCACCCCGATCCTAAAGATACAGCATGAAGACTTGAGAACCCTAGAACTTGATATGGAGATCCATGGTTGTCTTCTGAAGAAGGTACCCATTGATTCCGGCTCCGGAGTTAACATCATGACTAAAGAAACGGCGCATGCCCTAGGCTTCACTGAGTTCCAGCCTACTCCGAGAATCCTCAGAATGACGGACCAGACCAGAAGACGACCTTTGGAGCAACTGAAAGATGTCTTGACGGTAATTGGGAGAGTATCTTTTTATCTCACTTACATCATTTTGCGACCTGTAGCTAGGATTAGATATCAGGTGTTGATAGCACGACCATGGCTGTACGCTGCATATGTAAATACCAATTGGAGAAGACATCGTTTGAGATTTCTCAATCCTACACCCAAGTCAGGTGAGAAGATCAAGGTCTCGCTTCCTTGGATCAAGATTGGACACCAAGGTGAAACTCCTTCTACGACAGAGGGGTACACTTCAGAAGACTCAGCTGCGTCTTCTGACATGGATGAACGATATGATGAGTTTGTGGTGAATAACTTGTGTACTACAAAAGTAACAGAGATAGCAGAGGAAGTGATCTGTGGATACATTGAGTGCTACGAAATTGCGGAAGAAGAGCTTCCAGAAGACGAAGATACCGTCTTCCCTTCAGAAGATCCAACAGTTGATCTACCAGAAGACAAAAATATCGTCTTCTCTTCAGAAGATCCAACAGTTGGTCTTCCCGAAGATGAATATGAACCAGAAGAAGCTCCCAAACCGGAATACTTTGGTGACAGTGAGTACAGTCACACTGAAGGAATGGTAGACCCGGATGATCTTCAAGAAATGGAAGTTGCTCCTGGGAAGAAGATGAAGCTTTCCAAGGTGATCGAGGACCAACAATTGAAAGACTTTAGAGAACTTTTGACGGAGTTCCAAGACGTCTTCGCTTGGACCTTAGAAGACATGAAGGACATTCCTCGAGAGCTAGCAGAGCATCGCAAAGACTTGCTGGAAGGCGATGTTCCTGCACGGCAAAGGCAGTATCGGCTCAACCCCAAGTACTCGCTTCTGGTGAAGGACCAGATCGATCAATACCTGAAGGCGAGAGTCATTTTCCCAGTACTTAGTAGTGAGTGGGTAGCTCCTATTGTCATCGTGCCAAAGAAGCAGACAGGTAAGATCCGAATGTGTCAGGACTTCCGAAAGCTGAACTTGACCACGAAAAAGGATCATCACCTTTTACCATTCACCGATTCTGTGTTAGACCAGGTAGCAGGACATGAGTTCTACAGCTTCCTAGATGGGTATTCTGGGTACAACCAAGTTTCAATCAGAGAAGAAGACAAGTCGAAAACCACTTTCACTACTGATTGGAGCACGTACGCGTACAATCAAATGCCGTTTGGTTTATGCAACGCACCCGTCACATTCCAGAGATTGATGATTACGATCTTCAAGGAGTATCTTCGCACATTTATGGAGATCTTCAGTGTGTTTGGATCGAAAGAAGACCACCTGATATTTCTAAGGAAGTGTTTTTTGAAGTGTAGAGAACATCGTTTGGCTCTTCACCTTGAGAAGTGCTTCTTTGGTATGTTAGAGGGAATTTTGCTAGGACATAGGATTTCTGGAAGAGGTATAAAAGTCGACTGTGCTAAGATGGAAGTTATCATGAAACTTCACCCACCTGCTAACCTGACTCAGTTGAGAAGCTTCCAGGGCAACATAGGATACTACAGGAGGTTTATTGACAAGTACGCAGAGGTAGCAGGAAGACTTACCAAGTTGCTGAAGAAGAACGAACCTTACATTTGGTCTTTTGAGCAGCAGGAAGCATTCGAAGAAATGAAAAGGCTTCTGTCAGAATCTCCTATCCTAAGGCCACTTGATTGGGAGAGAGTCTTCCATATTTATGTGGATGTTTCTGCTTTTGCCATAGGGGTGGTATTGAGTCAGAAGGATGAGAAGAAGAAGGATTATCCCATCTACTATGCGGGAAGACAACTCAGTGATGCAGAGAATAAGTACTCTACAACTGAAAGGGAGTGTCTTGGCATGATTTACTCATGTAGAAAGTTTAGGCACTATCTTCTAGTCAATCCGTTTGTCTTCTATGTGGATCATTTTTCTTTGAAACATCTCGTGAAGAAAGCAGATTTGTTTGGTAGGATAGCTAGGTGGATCCTTCTACTCCAGGAATTGTGAAGCCTTGGTTTTTCGTTTTGTTAATTAATTGATTAGTTGTAAAGTAAATAAGAAGAATAGATGATAGAAGATAAACAATATGAGTAGAATAGTGTTAATTAGAAGTTTAGTGAAGAATCTCAGTTCTGGAGGAATTTATCGAATCTATACAGACACTAGAGAGATGACTTCCTCATAGATGAATTCCTCGGGCGAAGAGCTTTCTAACGATATGTTGTGCGAGGCAATCGGAGACCGAATGACGAAGTTACAGCAGACCAAAGAATGTCAGTCGTCGAGAGGAATACCCTAACTTCGGCACGTGCGGAAAAGCCTATCGCGGGATATAAACCAGGTAACAAAGTCATTTACCTTATTGTTTTACTATTCCCAGAGCGATAGCAGGAGCGCAGCGCACCGTATTTTCCGATCGCCGAAGTACATCTACTTCGCCGAAGTCAGTTACTGACGAGGAAGTCAATTTGAGAGGAGGAACTCGGTTACGGGCGAGGAAGGGATTAAGACGAAGAATCCGTTTGCGGCGAAGCTTGTTGCAGTGATCCTAGGGATGCGAGGGATGCAGACGACTAAGGCACCGAGGCTCTGAGCACTGGAAGTTAATCGAGCAGCTCTTCGCCGCTATGAGAAGGAGCTCGAGGAGATGGGATTAGCATTCCTCTTACTTCCTTGGTGGGGATGGTCTCCTCGAAGTTGGTACACGAGTTGAAGGTCTGTAAGCAGCATCCGGTCGATGACAACTATGGGCGGTCTTGTAACTGGACCGAAGATCATTAGTCTGGTGTCTTGGGGACTGACGATGCAGATCGAGAAGGCGATCTTCTCTTCGACAGCGTATCTGTCGCAGCTTCGCCCGAAGCAGTGAAGAACTTCCCCAAGCTCTTCAAGGAATTACCGTAGGGGAGGAACGGTTACAGGACGAGCGATTACATTCATCCGAAAAAGAGAGAAGTGCTGATGCAATCATGACGATCTTCCGGCCACGAAGAACAACGTACATGTCGAATTGGCAGATCAATTTCATTGAGCAGCTCTTCGCCGGGAGAAGAGCGCATTGAGCGAGGATCTTTCATCGTCATGTGCAGAAGCTTTGGAACGAGGAGGACATGGTGTACATAGGACCATTTGTCTCGGTGTTCTACATGAGGATGTGACTGCTATCGACCGAACAGCAGAAGAAGTTGGGCTTCACTGCAGCAGCCGAAGAAGACGAATTCCAAGTGATACAGACTCCAGCCCGAGACGCACAACTCGACAAGTTCTTCGACGAAATCGAGGCCGAAGGAGCAGCGACCGAAGTAACGGTGGACACAACGCAGAGGCAAGACGCGTCGACTTCAGCAGCAGTTCTAGAGAAGGCGACCGAAGAGGTGAATCCGGCCGAGGATGACGATGTAGTCGAGGTATCTCCTCCGGTGCGCAGAAGTGGAAGGAAGAAACCTTTGGAAGAGACACCGAGGTCTGCATAGAAGTCGAGAAAGAAGATGAAGATGACGAAGGCAGTCTACGCCGACGATGAAGCAGCTGACAAAGAGACGATTGAGGAAGCCGATGAAGGGGACACTCCTCGGACGGAGAAGGACGCTGACACTACACCGAAGACTACTCTTTCTCTATCGACGATAGGAGAGATAAAGCAGCTCACTTCTTCGGCGAAGTACATCCAGGAGGTAGTCGTGCCATTTCTGTACAGCTTAGAAGGGAATCGAGGAACATATGAGGAGGTTATCTGTCGGAAGCTGAATCTAGCGGAGTTAGTGCACACGATGCACTTCGGCCGAGGTAACTGGCAGGAAGAGAAGGAGAACTTACGAGCAGCACTCCTCATGACGCAGAAGGAGACTCAAGCGAAGACCGAAGAACTTAAGCATGTGACTTCGGAGAAGTTGGATCGAGAGAAAGAACATAAGAAGGTTCTTTCTCTGACGAAGAAGGAGTTGGAGGAGATGCGAGCGTAGAGAAACAGGAACCAGGACATCGTCATACAGATGACGAAGGAGATCGAGGATCTGAAGCAGTGCGTCATCAAGGCCGAGGAGCTGAGCGCTCAACTTCGGAGTAGGGTCGAGCCAACGTTGAAGAACTACTTCGTCGTCGAATTGGACACCGAGGAGCTGAGATTTCTTTGCCAGATTAGAGAGGAGTTTGTAGCTGCAGACGCAGAGGGTACTTCGGCGAAGAACCGAGTAGCTAGGCTAGGCCAGCGGGTAGTTAGGGAGCTTAGGGAGGTTAGAGCAACCGTAGAGTTCTCAGTTTGCGAGATAGGTAGAGAGTTAGCGATAGGAAGCGGTGTTGTTCCTGGTGTCGTTTCAGGCACAGGACCTTCATCCGACGGTCCAGAAGTGCTCCCGACTTCTTAGGAAGAGGATCTGTCATCTTCGGGAAAATCTGTATATAAGCGCTCTGTTGTTCGTGCTCAGTACCTCTATGTGTTTTATCATTTTTGAGTTTTCTATTTCCTGAGTTTGCGGAGCCATTGAGTGTTTTGTCTTCTTCGAGGACTTACCTACGAAGTATCGTAGTTTGCTGTGGTAGGAATTAGTCTGGGTGCCGAAGGATTTGCTGTCGACATTTGAAATCAGAGTAGAACGTTTACGGCGAGGACTGAGAATAGACCAGCATCTGCGGGGTTAGTTTGCTACGAAGACATTTTTGGGCGAAGTTGACCTCGGAGGAAGTTGTTCTTTGATGGAACACTTAGGAAGAAGTTCAATCTGGTACTTCGGCGGAAGAAGAGTCTTCTTCGCCAGAGTTTTCCGAGAAGAGCAGTAGTGAAAGTAACTTAGTGTGAAGATACTTAGCGTTTATGGTGTTAGAGGCTACCTAGTAGCACTTCAGCAGTACTTCCTCGTGTGACATTTCTGTCTGTGGCTCTGTTTCTCTGTTGTTCATCTGTTTCTTGAAGTCCCTGATCTGTTCAGTATCTGTTATGTTTATTTGTCAAGATTATCAACTCTGTCTTGTTGGATAGACCTGAGTTTGATCTCTACCGGGACTGATTTCTGCCTGTGAGAATAAAAGACAACTATAAAGAATCACCTTTGTCACATGTTTTCTACTTTTGGATGATCTTTACTTGCATCTCTGTGGGTTTGATCCTTGAATTACTACTTTCGAGCATCTTTTGGTTTTCTTGTGTGTTACAGGAATTTACTTACACAGTTGAGTACAGGCTTAGAAGACAGCATGTTAATGCAGTCAGATTGGAGACGGAACGACGAGAAGATGAAGTGGAAGACGAGTCCCTTGACGAAAAGATGTTTTCAGTTTTCGCAGAGACATTTTCATCTGAAGGGGGGCGTACTGCCTACTTCCCAGAAGACGAGACTAGATCTTCTGATCCAGTCTTTGCAACTTTCACAGAAGAATCAATCTTCAAGGACTTAAGGAAGTTCTTGGAAGACCAACAGTATCCCGAGGGATTAGATACGGAGCAGAAGGTTGTCTTCTTACACAAGGCAGGTCCCTATGCCATCTTCCAGGGTATCGTGTTTAGAAAGAGACATGACGAGAAGCTAAGGAGATGCCTTGAGCCTTCAGAGATTAAGCCAGTGATCACGGGTCTTCACTACGAAGATGCTGAGGGTCACTACGGGCTGAAGATCACAGTGAAGAAGATGTTGGACGCCGGTTACTGATGGTCAACCATGTACAGAGACACTTTTCAAGAGAGCAGGAAATGTGATGCGTGCCAGAGGGTGGGAAGACCAACAGCTACTACCAGGTGGTCTCTTACTCCCATTCTTCCGCTTGCTCCTTTTGAAAAGTGAGGAATCGACTTTGTTGGGTCTATCGCCCCGGTGGCTAGAAGAACGCGAGCACAGTATATTTTGATAGCTACCGACTATGCTACCAAGATGGTGGAATGCGAAGCCACAAGGAAGAACGACGTCGCGGTGGTAGCCAGGTTCCTCTCGCACAACATTATCACTCGATACGGATGTCCGCTGGAATTGATATCAGATAGGGGTACTCATTTCTTAAATGAGACAATTTCCCTCTTGACCCAGTACTTCAGGATAAAGCATCGGAAGACGACGTCGTACAACCCGAAAGCTAACGGACTGACAGAGAAGTCGAATGGTCTTCTATGTAATATCCTGAATAAGATAACTGTTAACCATGCGTATGATTGGGACATGAAATTGCCATCTGTGTTATGGGCTTTCAGGATTTCACCCAAAGTCACGATCCTGAAGACACCCTTCTACCTAACTTATGGCATGACACCTATTGTGCCCATCGAGTTAGAGATCTCCACTTACAGGTTAGCCGTAACCGAACGCATGGAAGAAGAGAAAAGCCAGGAGCAGCGTCTTCTGAACTTTTTAGAGTTCGAAGAAGACAGGAATGCAGCTTTGGAGAAGACGTACGAAGTACAAGCGCAACGTAAGGTGAACTATGATGGCAAGCTGAAGAAGGTAACCGTCGCAGATGGAGACTTGGTTCTTCTCTATGATAATCGACATCTTAAGTTTCCTGAGAAACTCCATCTTCGCTGGATGGGTCCTTACCGCGTCTTGGAGGTCTTCACCAATGACTCCTTGCAGTTGGAAGAGTTAGATGGTACGTTGATGACCACTCGTGTAAATGCGTGACGTGTCAAGAAGTACTAGACGTGAACAGAAGTGCTGAAACACTGATGTTTGCGGAGACGCAAACATGTGAGGGTGGGCGTATGTGGTGCCCACAATTTACAGGATTCACGAAATTTTGAAATTTTTAAGATTAATAACTTGTTTGTATAACTGAAGAAGCGTTGTTACTTAAGATTATGGCTTCCTTAGAAGGAAGATGATCTTACGATCCTTTTGTAATAAGAAGTTGACTTCTTCGGAAGACGACCGTCTTCCGGGAAGCGTCTTCTCGGTTGTGTCTTCCGAAGATGGAAGACGACGGAAGACAAAAGACGGCGGAAGACGGAAGACACGTATCTTCCGGAAGACGGCAACTGCGGAAGCCTAACCACGTATTTTCAAATAAAGAAGTAGGTGTACCCATCATGTAACATCGAGTAGTTTAGGTAGGACAAGTAGGTCATCTAGGTTGCGAATCCCTAAACTGCACGAGAAGATGCGAAGGAAGCGCATTAGCACAGAACCTTACCCGCTTCCCGCATCGAGAGATTGTTTTGGACCTAGACGATCGAATTGAAGGTGATCGAGTTGAGTGAAGGTCAGCATAGTGGAATTGAGCAGAGTCAAGATCGATTCGTAGCTAGAGAAAAGGACGAAGGTGATTCACTGAAGGAGGAAGCACATCGAGCTGAAGGAGTCTTCTGGAGACTCTCGGAAGCAGACCTTGAAGGGCAGCTGCGAGGAATCAGAGGAGGAACCTTATTTGATTGAGGAGTGGCAAGGCATTGGCAGCATCAACAGCTTAGTGGGGTCGCATTGGAGCTGGAGTCGAAGTCGTAAGTGCGCAAAAGACTGAAGGAAGGCGGGGAAGAAGACAGAAGACTGTAGAGGTTCTTCCCATGTTCTCTTTCCTTCCCACTGCTTCTCGTCTTCTGTTTGGTATCCCCCGCGCTTCCCTGGTTGTTTGCATGCAACCCGATCGATTGATTT
Organism: Asterella californica; assembly: GCA_036924285.1. Classification (NCBI taxonomy): domain Eukaryota; kingdom Viridiplantae; phylum Streptophyta; class Marchantiopsida; order Marchantiales; family Aytoniaceae; genus Asterella; species Asterella californica. The sequence goes on along the minus strand of JAYKYS010000006.1, from coordinate 22,828,352 downwards.
CCTCCTCACATTTTGCCTTCTGAGACATTGGGCGCGGAAGCGCTGCCAATTTTCATCAGCTATTTTCTTGCTTCTTCTCGAGTGCAATTCGAGCTTCCCTGCCCATCGTCCTCAAATTAGAGATCGCAGCTATCAATTTTCCTACCCTACCATCCCTCTACTCTCGAAACCTTGAACAGAAGACGCTTCGGAGGATCTCAACATCTTCGGAAGACGCTTCTGTAAACTGAACATCTTCGAAAGACGCTTCGGAAGCCTGACTGTCTTCGGAAGACGACTGTGTGCAATTCGTATCAAGAGTGGATTTGCTTTGCTTTGGAGTTAAGAGAGGCTTGGTACAAATCCCGAGTGGCTTGGGGAGTTGTTTGTTATTTCGAGAAGTTGGAAGTTGGGAACTAGGCTTGTGCCTCTCGGTCTTCCAAGCTTCTCAAATCCACATCTTCCTAGAGAGACTAGAAGATTGGAAAGGCTGGCAGAATGCACGAGAAGACGTGAGGGTCCGTTACGGGTCTCTTCTGTCTGACCCATAGCAGCCTATTCCTTCTTCTTCTCGAACTTAGAAGAGAGTTGTGAGAAGTCTTGCTGGCAGAATCTGGAGAGAATGGTCGAGGGTCATGTCTTCTTGTCATGCAGCAAGCTTCTTCTGAGTGCGTATGAGAGGTGAGAAGTCAGAAGAACAGAGTGCGAATGTCTTGTGTCTGTTGTGAGGTTAGATTGCGTGTAGGAAGCAGAAGACAGGTGAGACCAGTGAAGAGAAGCCTGGCTTCGAGAGGTCTTCCGAGAAAGATATTGAATCGGAAGCTGTCCCGGGAGTCTTCCCAGAGACCATTGTCGCCGCAGGAGCCCGCAATCATCTTCTGGACCTGTTACACACTCTACTTCTCGCAAATCTTGTATCTTCTGTTAGGAAGTAGGATGTAATGCAAGGTGGATTGTCTTCTTAAGAATCCATGCGAGGCCTTGCTTAGTTAGGATTGTTTAGATATAGCTCGGAAGACGAGAGCTATTTAGGAAGCACTGTTAGAATCCCGGAAGACGGAGTAGCTGTCTTCTGGAAGACTAGATTCGTCTTCTGAGAGTGGAAGCTAGACTGTGAGAACTTGGGAAGGACTGAGCCTTCGGCTCACAGTAAGTACGTGTGGCTTAGTGCAACAGAGTTTCAAGTATGTCGATGCATCCTCGAGGGTTGGTGTTACCGACAGCAGAGTTGGCCGAGGTCAAACTCTTCATCAAGGAGTTGGGTCTCGACTTCTTCCTGTGGGATTGGAACCTCGCAACCGTGTACCTGCGAAGACAGGAGTAGCTCAAGGAAGACCATCTTCCTGGACCGAAGATTGGTGACGCAGGGCCTTCCACAGGTCAGAATCTGAGAACCGAGGTTGTTGGCTAAGATCTTACCCATGATCTCGGGTAAGTCACATGTGCCTGGAAGCACAACTTGTCTCTTCCTGGAGGACAGGCAGGGAAGAAATGGCTGGAAGGTTGAATCCTACCGGGAGCCGCAGAAGCATCTTCTGACGAAAGTGAGCAGTTGTGTGTGACGAAAGTGAGCAGTTCCTTCATCTCTTTCCTAAGGGGAAAGCGCAGAAGACGAGGTACCTTGGAGATCAAGACGTGGAGTTCCTGGAAGCAGTGTGTGCCGAAGAGAAAGTCAACTGGGGTGCGTTCTTCCACGCTTATGTACAGACAGAGCTGGTGTACTTAGGTACCCCGACAGGAGGACATCTTACTCCATTCTTCTGTTATTTGTACGTGGTCAAGGGGGATCTCACAGAAGATCAATTGGCGAGATATGGGTCAACAGGGCAGCATGAGACGAAGGAGGAGACCTCGGGAGAAGAGGACCGAGCAGCAGCGATGACTCTTCCTCCCACTCTGATGTCGCAGATGAGACCCGGTACTCATCAAAAGACGCTTCTGGTGAGAGAAGACGACTCCAGTGGATCGGAAGAGCGCGACATCACCAAGGAAGATGGGTCCTAGGAACGTGCCTAGGAAGACCACCTCCTTCCCGATCATTCACTCTGGATCGGAGTCCGTCTCACCGGATGAGCCATTGAGTACCCGAGCTGCGCAGAAGACCGCTTCTGCAACACTAGGGAGTCTTCCGAAGACTCTAGAAGACGAAGGATGGATGGATACTCCTACTGCGATGCGAGGAAGCGCAGTAAAGAGGACCGCTTCTGTCATGGGGAGAGATCTTCCACCCCGGAAGATGAGAAGAGTAGCTTCTTCTCGTGCGCAGAAACAAAAGACCATAGTGGTGGAAGAGGCATCCTTGCTTCGGGAAGACAAGGTCGACACATCCGATCGGATTGTGGAGATGAACTTGTCTTCCGTGGGAAGAAGACTGGAAGAGTTCAGTGTCTTCTTCCACTCAGAGATCCAGCCAGCTATGGAGTTGCTGGAGAAGAGAGCGAAGGCTCAGGAGAAGCCGCTACAGCTTGGATTCGGTCTGTGCACCCTGATACAGCAGAAAGAAGGCCAGAAGAAGGTAGAAGCGCTGGAAGCCAACCTCCGCACCACGGAGAAGCTCACAGCGAAGTACAAGGCGGAAGCAGCCGCTTCTGCCAAGGAGTTAGAGCAGCTGAGGAAGAGCAACTAGGAGTTGCAGGCGCCTTTACAGCAGCGTGACCAGGAGGTTCTGTGAGTGCGGGATAAGATCACCGCCCTTGCAGAGGAGAAGACGACATGAAAGGCACTGCGAGAAGCCGTAGAAGCGCAGACTGCAGCCGAAAAGACGCAGCGGGAAGCAGCGGAAGCTAGTGCGCAGGAGATGTTAGCTCAGTTGGTGGAAGCGCTTCGAAAGAAGTTCAACTTCATCGCGGGTAGGAAGCTTCTTATCTTAGTTAGAGAATGGGACGACGAGTCCAGAGCGATGTTGATAGAGTGCAAGGAGAGCATGTTCAGGTATTTGGATCGGCATATAGAGGGAGTGAAGATCCTCTATGGTCTTCTCTTGATTCCGCCATCCGCAACTGCATCTTCCCAAGCTCCAGCACCATCGACTGGATTCGACTTGGAGAAGGAGGAGTTCGACCTTGTTGTACACTTGGTAGTGACAGCGTTGGAAGCCGAGAAGACCCCGGAAGAAGCCCCAGAAGACAAGATGTCTTCTGGAAGATATGAAGAAGAGCTGTCTTCCCAGGTATTCCGAGTGGAGAAGGCGACTTCTCTGGACCCCTATGAGATGACCATGGCTCCCAGTGTCGGACTAGTGCCTGAGAAGAGCGAGGAAGCACAAGTCGACCCAGCTTCCCAGAAGACGCTTCCGTCTTCCGAAGCAGAAGCAGCAGCAGCAGAGCCAGTGATGAATGTTGAGGAGGGAGCCACCTCAGTGACACCCGAGGTAATTGTAGGGCTCCCCAACTTATCAGAAGCCGAGCTAGTAGTTCAGGTAGGAGTAGATCCAATGAAGATTGCATCCGAGCAATTAGAGTAGGTAGCAAAGCGCAGAAGACAAGTTGACTTGTCCAAACTTAGTAGGAACCGAACATGCTATCTTGGGAGGTGGCAGTTTAGTGTAATATTAGATAGGTGATCATGTGACAGAGTAGGCAGCGCAAGAGTAGTAGGGTGGATGGCTAATTAGGAAGGGGAACCGCTTGCATGTGGGTTGGCAGTCTTCTGACAGCGCCCATCTCTCCCTGGTTGTAATTGAGGATTGGAGGGGAACTTTCCCTGCGCCTCAAGGTAGATGCATAAGTAGGATCGAAGAGTAGGATTTTGGACACATTACACACATAGCACATTATACACACTTGAGAGGCACACTAAGTACATTTGTTGTGTACTGTGCGCACACACACTACACTCGATGTTAGAGACATACGAATAGATTGGGATTATATCGGAGGGGTCTGCATGCTTGTTACCAGCAGTGGTTCGAAGATGTAGATGGAGGTAGTGGACAGTCTAGGAGCAGGGAACGGCATCCTCGTGTAGTCGTGTTGGCTAGACTGGTGTGTCGAGGAGTAGGAGCATGAAGTAGAGGGAGTGAGCTTCCCAATGCCAATGTGACTTCTTCTCGTGGAATGGATTGCTGATTTGAGTGCAGAAGCTTTGTCCGTGTCTTCTAGGTGGTGGATTTCCTTGGATTCACTCCCGATTGTGCATGAGATGCGTTCTTCTTGAGTGGCGGTGGCTGTCAGCAGTTGTGCAGATTCGCAGCTTGGCTCGTCCAGTGGAGCACTTCGGATCTACGTACGGACGGTCTTATGGGTAAGGGATCCCAGAAGACAGAGTAGTCGGAGCAGCGAGAGAAGAAGAAAGAAGCCTTCTTCTCACAGCAGAAGACGACATCCTCAAGTAGAAGACGCTGCAATTGTACGCACGTTTGTTGTCTTCCTCCCCAAACTATTACAAGCAGGGATGGCTTGTTAGTCAAGATCCGGACTAGAAGCCTGTCGGAATCTTAATTTCTTATTCTTATCTTGTTTTTCTCTCGTTTGGATTTTCTCTTCTTCCCCATCTTCTCCCATCTTCCTCATCTTCTTACCTTCTTCTAGTGAGCTTCCGAGACTTCTATTGAGCTTCCGTGAAGGTGAATGTCGTTGTAGAGCTGCAAGAAGATCGTTTTCATAGGCAGAAGCCTGGGAAGGCTACAAGGGGCATACACCCTGTGATTAATCTAACCCGTTGGAATGTGAGAGAGAGTAAGGTGTAACAGCCGTTGCTAGTCGACTTCTGTGAAGCAGGAGCAGTCTTCTGGAGGTGTGAGTAGCCGAGCTGACCCCCAGAAGCCGAGAATTGCTTCAGGAAGACGGTACTGAGAAGACTACAAGAAGTGACCTGGAAGCAGGAAGCGTCTTCCCGAGCTCTTCTCTGAATAGTTGTGTGATATTTTAGTTAGTAGTTGTTTGTTTAGATCCAGATCACCTTTTGGAGAGTCTGGAAGACGTGTGGTTTTGTGAGAAGACGAGATTTCTAGACAAAACCCGTGTGTTTGTGTGTTTGAACAGATCTTAGAACTTAGAGCAGCGTTACTTGTGCAAATCCTCTGTGGGAACGATATCTTGTATACTAAATGAGCAAAAGGAGTAATCCTGCGACACTACAATTTCTCAAGAAAAAGCTCTCGCTATGACAACGTATCATTTTCCTTCATGTTACACTAAAGATGAGGTGTTTGAGGAGGTACAAGAAAAGATGGAGAACCTTCAGGTACCTATTGTATCCAAATCAACATTCTGCAAGATTTGGAGAGAATTTTGTCAACTATGCTACGCATAAGTCTAGTGCATTTGTAAAATGTATTACTTCTATCAATCTCAAACAGCAATTGATGCGAGAGAGAAGATCAGCAGAGCGAGCAATTTTAGAACATCAAAGGAAACAACATATGCGTATCCATATGTCAACCAAGAATTGCTAGTATGCTTACATTCAAATTGCGGTTATGAATCCTGAGAAGAACATGATGATCATTCATGACAAGATGGATTATGGGAAAATCACAATGCCTCTGTTGCCTTACAAGCTCAAAGTGTTCATGGGACAAGTCCAACCATTACCATTGATGTTCAGTGGTATCCTCTTGCATGGTTATGATCATGGAATTGTGGCTCACATAGCCATAGTTGGTTTGTGAGTCGGACTCTCTAACTTCATCATTACATCTTTGGCAAAGATATTCTAGGATTGTGAAAGATACAAAAGATACATGAGAGGAGATTTAACCTTCAAAGAAGTTCTTACTCATCCATTTCAAAGTTGTATTTGATGAAAGAGTCTTTGATCTTATACTTGTAAATCCAAAAGACATTGACTTGGATGCATTTTGGTCCAAGTCAATGCCACAGGTTGAGTATATGTCACATGTCTCAAACAACTCCTCGAGAACTTGTTCCTACAAGTTGATAATTCTAGAAAAGATAACAAGAATTGGATGATGTTAGCATTCTGTAGCGAACTGGTATCAAGAGGATGCTTCAAAACCGTCATCATGTCATTCCTCATCCGTTAGTCATACTCATGAAGATGTTGACACATTCTTTTTCAAAGTGAATTTTTCTCTATCACATACTCATGTTGGCTCCTTTTCTCATTTTCTGGCTTGAGTGTACGATGCAGAGACCACAAAATGCATGTCTGCTCTCATTCAAGAGGTTGCAACTATCGATCATATATGGAGAGTTTCATGGTGTCGTTGAAAAGACACTCACAACTTGTTCAATTTTGGTTCTACATGAGAGATAATATTCTTGTGTACCAAGTGAGAGAGTTATAACTCTAAATCATAATGGACTCTTCAATGCGAAAGAACACTTTGGAAACATAGAGACCTTTCTTCGAGGACAGATTTCTAAGTGATTTTACCAACTGGTGAGCCAAAGTCTAAGGGTATGAATGCTCGTCATCCAAAGAAAGTTGAAATGGTACACTTCATTCGGAATACATCCAACACTTACATGAGACTGAAAGGAGAACATAAGATGAAGATCCAGAATAAATGTCGAGGAGTGTCTCATCGAATATTGACAGAAAATTGCAGAGGTGCTTGAAGACGGTTGGGATATAATGGAAGGTAAACAACTGAAAGATCGTTTCTGACCATATACCAACCATAGTATTAGATTTTGAAAAGAATCATCTAAGAGAGAAACATCAACGACACAACAAGGAGAGGACCTATTAGCTGGTCAAAGAGTTGGCGGAGAGAGATGAAATCTTTGTGGAAAATTCAATTGAAAGAGAACAAAGTCATTTTGTTCTTGTTATGGCCACAAATGATGATCATTCGTCCTTCTGAAGATCTTGAAGTCCAAGCTTACATATGGGTTGAAAGACTTGTCAAAAGCTCATGTTAATAGTCATTCATCATACTATAATAAAGTTCACGTAGAATAGTGGCGACCAAAATATGCATTTTTAAATGCTTCAGTTGTGCTCTGGTACACTGATTGCATTTCGAAGGCTATATTTTGGAAGAAGGATCCAAAATATGATGAAGAAGGTGAGTGGATAGACGCTAATGCATGTGTGTATGTGTGGTGATCAAGATCTAAATCTTCTTCCAATAAAATGAAGATACGTGTAAGTGTCCGATCTATAGCATCACAATTCATAGATCGTGTTTCTGAAGTAAAGGGTTGAGATATCTTGGCTGGAAGATAGCTAGTACTATGATTTAATCTTTAAGTTAGGCTCAATCGAAGTCTAGTACTTAGTTTTAGTCCTTTCAGAAGTCATGAAATGTTTTTGTTTCTAACTAGTAGTTTTACACTTTACACAAAGTGAAAGTTTGTACTAATCTCAAACTCGTCTATTTTATTATTATATATTCAAAAACCATTTTGATAATAAATTGATCATGTGTCAAATATGTTGAATTCTACATTTGATGACTTTGAATTTCTAATTTCTGCTCACTAATAACCCTAAGCCTCTTCTCTATTAAATTTGATCTTGACGTTATATGACGACACTACTTAATCTAGTACTAAACTTAGAATATTTTATGTGCAAGATCATGATTAGATTAATATATACTAAATTACATTTTGCTCATTATATGACTAACATTACTTACTCTATGTGTCATTGGATTGTTTGTGATATATGACAAACATTATTCAACAAGTAATTTTAACTTTATAATCTCATGATTAGACTGGAAAATATTTAGAATATGAAATTACTAATAAATCTTGAATTAGAAAAATGTTTTATCAAGTACTTCTGCTCGATGATAACACAACTGATATGTGTTTTGAAATTCACTTAATACAGTTATAGTCTTGTTCATGCGTTTGGTTCAATCTTTGCACTTCAGTTTGACATGAGATTATAAATTAATTTTGTTAATAATGTTAAAGGACTAATACTAAGAGCAACTTAGACTCAAACTTTTTGTTCAACTACTAGTATTAGTCTAGTAACTTAAGCTAAAAGTTAGTAAATAAAGTTTTGAATCATTTGACTTTGAGTTGTATCTAAGATATTAGATACAACTCAAAGTCAAATGATTAATCTCTTTTTATTGAAACTACAATTTGTTGTATTGTCTAAAATTGTTGTGCTAATAGTCTAAAACTGAATTGCCAATTATACAAAACAAAATAATCAAATATCTACATTATGATAATAAATAGTTCAAATTTATATATTTAAATATTCAGAAAGATGAGATAGTTTAGTTTTAATTAATATAGTGATTTGGAAAGTTGATTTACTTGGCTTGCACTACTAGGCTGGATATCTCATTTGCAGTCAACAAACTCAAGCAGAATACGGAGTGTCCAACAATCATGCATATGAGGGCAGCAAAAAGAGTTTTGCACTACCTCGAAGGAACTATCAGTTATGGATTTGGATATAGCTCAGATAAGTCTCTTGAACTTGTCCAATTTATGATGCTGAATGGGCAGACGATTCATCGAATCATAAATCCACAGTAATGACTATAGGTCTACCACAATAATAATTTAATTGTCATAGAACTGACAGTGATTTCAACACTTCTTTTAGTCGCACCATAACTTTTGCTCTTTGTTCTTTTGCTCCTCAGTCCAAGTGAACCTCCTTCGCTTCCTCAACAACTCATACAAAGGTTTGGACATGTGACCAAAATGAGAAATCCACACTCGATAAAATAAACAAGGTCTCAAGAATCTCCTACCTTTTGTGATGTTGACACAATCTTTCATCCTCCCAATGGCATCAACCTTTGATGGGTTCGGCGTCGATCAAAAGCTTCACAAAGGTGACGAACAACAACAATCTCTAGAACTCCAAAGCTTGACTTCTCTCTTGAAAGAGTGAGATTTATTTCCTAAGTCTTATCAAGATCATCTCCATATTATGATCAACCACAAATCTTCTACATCCATTCTTTGTAAGCTTTCCATTCTTGTCTTCGACTGCGTATCCTTTCATAAGAATATCATCTGTGAAAAGTATGATCTTCTTTAGAATTCATCCTTGGGGTATATACTTTGCTCGATATTTTGTGTGTTCAACACTTAAATTGTAACTATGTCTGTCTATTGTCAAATAGATCGAGAGACACAATCACTCATCATCATTGGATAAAATTGATCATCATCTGACTAAACATTACATTGCTTTCGATGATGTTGATCATCCATGCTCTCGTCCTAATTTCTGCATCTTCTGAATGTACGCGCTTTACATGTGCTAGGTGGAACTATCAATCTTTCATAAAAATCATATGTTAGTGCTAGGATCTGTCACACCACAAGTATCCCATTATTTGTGTGCGTGCTTATATAAATTTCATTAGGTATGACTATCTTATAGGTTACTCTAGTTCGAAGATCTAAATCTAGAGTGATCAAAACTAGTCATAACTAGCTGAGATAGTTATAACTAAGTTAGGGAAACTATTAGAGGTTTCACTATGGCACTATGTGACAAGTGCGGAGCTCTAAATATGCTTCTCAAAAGTATATAACTTTGTTGACCATCGCTGATTGGATGCATGATGGAAAGTCATGCACAAAGATCTAGAGATGCTCCTCAAAAGACGTATTAGTTTGTTGTCGTCTTCCGATTGGATAGTTTGGAAAGTTGACACTTTACAAAAGCTAAAGTAGGAGAATCTCTTACGTTAGTAAAGTAGAACAAGTAATGTGTGGGCTATTCTTAAATTATAGTAGCCTTTAGAAGTTTAACTATTTTGGATTGCGCACTTATCCTGTGGTAACGTAACTTAGTAAAAATTACCACGATAAGAAGTTGTAGAGTATATAAGGAGGAGTTGAGAGAGTGGAAAGGACTCTCATTTTCCTGTCTATGAGTAAAGTGAGCATTGGAGACCTTGGGAGTCCTTGAGTACTATGTGATGCAATGTGGAGGGCGGGGTTAGAACTTGTTTGCATGAACGCTATTAGAAGGACTGATGTGACCATACGGGTCAGAGTGTTGAGTGAAGTGAGCATGGGTATGATAGAATCTTTGTAATTAAGGTGCACTAGTAATCCTAGTCATCTGAGGTACCCCTGGGTGAGAGACAAGCCGGCTTACAAATCAAATGTAAATATAATCAAAGGTCGAACATTTCATGATCATACACTTATGATGTGTTACTTTCTTTGACTATGGAAGATTAATGTCCTACATTTAACTCTTCAGAATTGGACAAAAGCATGTGTTAAAAACTTCTCTTATACATCTACATCGCTCTCTCGTCTCGCTTGTCTCTACTTGAAGTTCGCAATCATGGTGATCCGGTTGGTTCTTCTCCTTTCGAAACATTCCATCAAGCGTCCGCACCTGTACCAATCGATCTGGTGGTACTACTACTACCGAATCTACTACTTATTTGGATGAGGTGATCCTATGATCTGGTTCAAAAGTCCAACACGAGAGAATGGAGGTCTGTTGCTAAATCTATTGGACCTATGGATGTCAAGTCCTTGGGGTCAATAGCTATTGAGAACGACAATTCTCAATTGTCACTGATCCTCGCGATTGAATGATTCTCTTTCAAAGGATTTGAGTCTTAAATGATGATAGTAACCTCGGCATCGAGTGATCGTATATTCCTGGACAAACGCATAGGATCCGCTGCGTATGGCTTTGGGACCTATCCATCGTTCATGAGGACAATCAACGACCACATTAAGCTTCATCTTTCTATACAACAGAAGACTCTAGTTGTCTCTAATTTCTCAGTTCGACCATTCAGCTTGAGGGGCCGGTCGTCTGGTCTAGACAGTAGAGGTCCATCAACTAACCTCGTCCAAAAGATCATCAAGAGCTCACATTCCTTATTCTTATTCCCATGTAAGTTCTTATAGAGATGGGGAAGCTCGATTCCAACTTGGGAAGAGGTGGGAAGATGACTGTCAAAAATTGGACAGCGCTTCCGCGCCCAATTTTTGTAGAAGAAAGTTCAGGATAGGAAATCAATCGAGGACTTTCTGCAAACGAACGAGGAAGCACGGGGAACATCAAATCAGAGGCGGGAAGCGGTGGGAAGGAGGAAGAACACGGGAAGAACCTCAGTACAGCTTCTGGCTGCTTCTGGTGTGCCTTCAGTCTTCTGCGCGCTTCCGCTCGTCAATCCCAGCTCCAATGTGATCCCACGATCCTGCTACTGTCGTCAATCTTGAGCTACGTCCCTCGACTGCTACAATCGATCTTGCTCCACCTTCGAACCTCTAATCGACCCTCAATGTCTGCTTCCTGAAATCCACAAGGATTCCCTCAGCTCGACTGTACTTCCAGCTTAACAGAATCGATCTCGCTCCTTCTCTGACCTCAATTCGATCTTATGTTCACAATTTCACTCTCCTTGCTTCCACCACTCAATTCGATACCCCGATTGCAAGCGACCTTCAAAGCGCGGTGGGTCTTCGATGCGGTGTCGTAGCGAGAGCATTTCCTTTGAGCAAGGGCGCACCTTCTGGCTGTGGCTAGCGATCGATGCATAGCAGAACGACTAGTATCTCGTAGATTTCTCTCTGACTTCCTTGATAACTAAGCATTTTCTTTCTCTCAGTAAAGGGTCAAGATAACCACACGAAAACGTTGGATGATCATGGGCACGACAAACAGGATTTGTGATGACATGATCTCTCGGTAGTATTCCTCTCCAAAGTTTCTCACTACTAAGGCTTCATACATGACTTTGGGTCGACATATGTGTCTTATCTCGCACTCGGTGTTAAAGTTTACAAGAGGGAGTTGATTTAGATCCATCCTTCATTAGATGAGGATAAAGACGGTGAAATCTCATTCTTGGCCGTAAGTGACAACAGGTAAGATCACAGGGACAGGCGAGAGCATGACTTGCGCGGTAAAGTTATGCCCGAAGGATCCTATCAGAAACTGTTGGAAATGAACTCGTTCCATGTACATCAATTTAATCTGGAAAGGGTTTCGAAAAGAGAATCTGGGCGGTAAGTAGAGTCCTTCGTCCATCTCTCACAACATTTGCACTCCAACTACAAAGGTATCTCGGTTCCTAGAACGCCGGTACAATCTCATAAGATCCTACGATCTCTCCACGAACAATCTCTTGAATTTTTCTTAAGGTCGAATGCCCCCACACAGGTCACTCTCTTCTTCTTAAAAGCTTCGAACACAAAACAAGGATAGGTGCAAGCTCCCTAACTGAGCAACCAAAGCCACACGGACCGATGAGGTGGCACACATGCACGTCGCATGTTTGATCCCGTCATACTCATCCACGTGTAGGTCGCTGGGGTGAAAGATTCTAATGCATGCACCGTAACATGTTTCAATACTAGAGACTAGGCTAGACAGGTAGTCGACTTTACAGGTCAAGGATCGCACTTTGTCACTTTGAGTGCGAACCTGACAACCACATGACGTGGTTACAACGTAGGTCGCTAAAGTCTTATCTACGCCTAGAATACTCCCCAAAGCAATACAAACGTCACACTGGATGCTTTTCTGTCAGCTGCCGCTAACAAGACTCGAGACCTAGAGTAGATATCATTACCGATACAACTCGGCAGAAAAAACAACGAACTTTCACACATGATAGGTACTGATCTACAACTCAGTCTTCGAACCTCCCCAACTTCTTCACCACCGCTTGTAGAGCTCTTGTAGACTTCTGCTCCCCAACATCGTCAATGCTCGAAGTAGATCGTCCGCTCCTCCTCCACTCGTCCCCATTGCTTCGGGAAGATTCATACTTGACGCTCCTCGGCAACAACTCACTCAACCACCTCAAAGCGTGGTCTCAGTGGAAGCACCAAATATGTCGTAGCGAGAACCTTTCCTTTGAGCAAGGGCGCACCTTCTGACTGTGGCTAGCGATCGATGCACAGCACAGCTACTAGTATCCCGTAGATTTCTCTGACTTCCTCGATAACTAAGCATTTTCTTTCTCTCAGTAAAGGGTCAAGATAACCACACGAAAATGTTGGATGATCATGGGCATGACAAACGAGATATGTGATGACATGATCTCTCGGTAGTATTCCTCTCCGAAGTTTCTCACTACTAAGACTTCATACATGACTTTGGGTCGACAGATGTGTCTTATCTCGCACTTGGTGTTAAAGTTTACAGGAGGGAGTTGATTTAGATCCACCCTTCATTAGATGAAGATAAAGACGGTGAGATCCCATTCTTGGCCGTAAGTGACAACAGGTAAGATCACAGGGACAGACGAGAGCATGACTTGCGCGGTAAAGTTATGCCCGAAGGATCCTATCAAAAACTGTTGGAAATGAACTCGTTCCATGTACATCAATTTAATCTGGAAAGGGTTTCGAAAAGGGAATCTGGGCGGTAAATAGAGTCCTTCGTCCATCTCTCACAACATTTGCACTCCAACTACAAAGGTATCTCGGTTCCTAGAACGTCGGTACAATCTCATAAGATCCTTACGATCTCTCCACGAACAATCTCTTGAATTTTTCTTAAAGGTCGAATGCTCCCACACAGGTCACTCTCCTCTTCTTTAAAGCTTCGAACACAAAACAAGGATAGGTGCAAGCTCCCTAACCGAGCAACCCAAGCCACACGGGCCGATGAGGTGGCACACATGCACATCGCATGTTTGGTCCCGTCATACTCATCCACGTGTAGGTTGTCTGGGATGAAAGGTTCTAATGCATGCACCGTAACATGTTTCAATACTAGAGACTAGGCTAGACAGGTAGTCGACTTTACAGGTCAAGGATCGCACTTTGCCACGTTGAGTGCGAACCTGACAACCACATGACGTGGTTACAACATAGGTTGCTAAAGTCTTATCTACGCCTAGAATACTCCCCAAAGCAATACAAACGTCACACTGGATGCTTTTTTGCCAGCTGCCGCTAACAAGACTCGAGACCTAGAGTAGATATCGTTGCCGATACAACTCGGCAGAAAAAATAGCGAACATTCACACATGATAGGTACTGATCTACAGCTCAATCTCCTTTCAAACTTGCCACGTAGGTAGGATACTAAAATCTCTACTTACAGGTCAAATTTCAGGAAGATCTGACGGCTAGATCTCCTCCCACAATTAACACAAATTCACAGAAACTAACACGCACTTCCAATCTCAGATTCAGGACAGAAGCTTCTTCGACTAAATGAACCGTCCACTTCCACTCAAACTTCCTGTGCTATCAAATCAGAAGGTAAACTCACTATTCAGGAAATTTCAGCCTATTTGACCGTTCGGATCATCCTCCATAAATCAGCAAACTTGCTGCTCCAGATTGAAAGCTTTCTGCACCCCGTCGTCTTCAAATCGCCATTGCGCTCAATCCGCAAAACATCCGGTGGTGAAATTTGGGGTCAGAGCTTCAGCAACTCACAGACTACAAGCTCATGAAATCTGGTCTCAATCTGACGGCTCAATCAATCAAACTCATAATCTTACAATCGGAAGGGAAAGCTATGTACTCCCATCACTCTATGAACTTCAAAATGCCATAACGTATGCCCTGGACCTCCAAATCGAGTGAAGTTTGGACTGAGGTTGCTCCTCCCGTCAAGAGCTCTCCGCCCATGTCCTTCGATCTCCAAAATCCCTCGTGAAAGTGCCCCGATCCTCCCAGAGCGTACACTTAGGTAGATGACAAGTTATCTTCAGTTTTTGGTGGACCAATGGGAAGTTAAAAGACTCAACCTTGTCCTTTTCTGCCCCATGGAGACCCCCAGCAGATAATAGAGAATTCTAAGCTCATAAGAGCAAAGTTTTAGATCCCATTACACCACAACTTCTACAACTGTGCGCAAAACGCACTTATACGCATAATTTATATACTAACTGGTCCCACAACAGGACAGCGGGAAGCAGACGACTGATTTCGTGCTATGCCTTCTCCCGTATCTTTCATGCGTGATTAGGGCTTCGACTTCCTTGACCTACCTACTAGCATGGTGGTTACTTGGTAGGTACACCTACCCCTCTCCTAGGTGGTGCGTGGTTGGTACACCTACAGTCGTGGTTGCTGTCTTCTGGAAGACACCCGTCTTCTGTCTTCTGTCTTCTGGAAGACACAACCGAGAAGATGTACTCCCGTCTTCCGTCTTCCGTCTTCCGAAGAAGTCGACTTCTCCTTACAAAAAGACCTTAAGATCATCTTTTCTCTAAGCAAGGTATAATCTTAAGTAACAAGGTTATCTCAATTACACAGACATGTTATTAACTTCAAAAATTTCAAAAAATCATAAATCCTGTAAATTATGGGCACCACGGATTGATTGATCCACTTCCGACCATGGTGTACCATTCATTATCTCATGTGCATTTCACTGAAATGTTGAATAGTATGCAATCGAATACATACATATCATCAACTACAGACGTGATCTCTACTGTTTGAAATAGCTACTTGACGACAAGGAGGATCAAGTCTTTACCACTATCAACATAGTAGCTGCCTTGACTGATTTTCTTAACGTTGGTGGTCAACTAATGATGATATCTAGCCAACATTCTTTGAGGGAGAAAAGGTAATTGTTATAGACGTGACCAACCACACAGATCACATAGACTTCAAGCACTATCGTATCAGATTTTGCGTGAAGGTTGTCTAGGAAAATGTAAAGTTTTTGGTTGTGGAGATACTGTGTGCTAAACAGAGACAAGAATAGAAAACAAACCATGAGAACGCTTCGCAAGATATACCAGTGTCCACTTTAAGTACTCTTTCGTTTCTCTAAGAACACAGAACTGAGAAACAGACCTGAGCGGTCTGGTATCTGCACCCAATCTCCTCAAACAAGTCTCTGAATCTCAACCTAGACCCCAAACTAGCGAAGCGCAATTCAGATCTCCTTCCCTATGTCTCAATTTCTCTCAGAACACATTCTTCAATCCGCCTCTTCACGAACTGTCTTAACCAACGCTTAGCTGTATAGATCTGAATACCATGACACCTTGCACATGCATAAGATCTTCAATCTCTTGAAACGTTCACCGACAGGTCGTAGATACAAGCTAGCTTCTTAAGTTGCCCTCTTATATCAGTCACAGTACGTTAATTTGTCTCTCGATCATGGCCAAGCAACCCCATTGTATCCTTAGTATAGCACCAAGAAACGCAAATACCCGATCAGCATCAATAAGCTAAGTTTAGCTTGATTTTCTCATCTTTCGAATCTCATAACGTCACCATTAAGTGCCTTTGGGAACTTAACAACGGGGTCTATCACTTGGTGCAATGAAAATCGAGATCCAAAATGGATCAAAAGTCATTATTTCTCTCTATGACGTCATTAAAGCAAAATATAGAACCTCAAAATGTGATTCTCAAGTAGGAGCTGATCCACGACGCGACAGCACTCGCTACAACTATGCAGACGTGGATGCCGAAAAATGTTTTGATAAAATTATTGCAGATGACGAATCCTCAAAACAAGATCAATGCTTACGAGAGTACGTTTGTGTCTAATTCATCCTCCATGGACAGAATCAACACAAGTCTTTTCCTCGTCCACGACCTAGACACGCGATGCTGCTCATCTACTTAACAACCTCTTATTTTTGTTGAAGTGTTAGTCCTCGTGCACACTTTTGCTCATGATCGTGTTGTCTCATTCTGTTGTAGTGTGCGAGGTCTCACGAACTTCTAGCTTCTTTCACAACCTCCATTTGTGCATTCAACGTTCTCTCTTGCGTATCTCTCATTTTGTATTCATTGTACTTTCTGATGGTTTGGTTTGTTATCGCGGGAGTTCTAGAATCATCTTCATTTTGTTTTCGGTGCGAGCAACATTAAAGAGATCTTGTGGATCTGCAAGGTTCCAACAAGATTGTGCTTCTAACGAGGTTGCTGATATGTGGACATCAATTATAATGATTGGTGCGATGATAGACTTCCAAAGCGACGGATGTGGTTTCCAAGCATAAGCATCAACAAAAAGAGATGACCAAGATATGTTTTGTTGTTTTTGTGGCATCGAAGATGATAAACAAATTATCGAGTTTTTCTAGTTTATTCTTGATCATAAGGTTCTCTTTAACAAATATCCTTCCTACAAAGGAAAAAAGATGAGTTTAAGGGAGACGGCCAGTAGTATCAAAGAGGACTCGAAGACACTAAAGAAGGTTCTTCACTTCTTTGAGAAAAAGTTGAATGTGGGGTACTTCTTCAACAATCGTTGGAGAAGGATTTTGGTATGGAGTTCGAAGAGCGGTCTAGAATCTCGACAATTCTCAAGCATAAGAATGAGAAGGAGAAAGAGATCCGTTTCACCCATCGTTGGAAATATCTTTACTTGAAGGCAAGGGAGAGTCGAGATCTCGTATGCTAACCCATGGACTTTTCTTCCTTTTAACACATAGTGTATGATTAACATCAATAAGTTAGTTGTAGAAGCGCTACGTGCCTTCTTTCTCGACATTTCTTCTCGTGTCTCGTCAGTTTTTTCTTTTTTGAAAGCATCGGCACAAAAATCATTACCAAGCCACGAGAAAATATCACTTGGAATTCCCTGCTTCCAAGACCGTATCGTGCAGGAGGTACCGAGAATGCTTCTAGAGCCTATCTATGAATCAATATTCTCTCATAGATCCCACAGCTGGCGACCTGGAGTTGATTTCAACTTGTCTGATGTTTGTCGACTTTGCTCAAAATCTCTCTATTGTGATATGCTTAGAAGACACAATCAAACATATCATCGAGAATAGGTTGAGCTTGAATACGTTCAACCAAGTGATTTTCGTTTTTACTCTTACTTATTAGCGTTCGAAGGAGACATTTCTACATGTCTACGACATCCAAGTCCTTTGGAGAACTTCTCAACATTTTTCTTTGAAGAACAAGGACAAGTGGTATTTCAAGTAGAATGCTAACTTGTTTTTTTTACACTCACTTTGATTGAAGAACAGAAGACAGGGAAGTGAAAAGACATTCTTCACAACCTTGATCATTTGGTTGCTTATCTTGTCACCCTCAACTTCCATTTGACTGACGAGGACGATGATATGAACTACAAGATGTCATTAGTCTTGGCTAGAGAGCCAGCAAAGGAGAAAGAGACACGTAAGAAAGAAGACCTACAACAACATAATCTCCTCTACGCTCCAAAGTACAACTTCTGTAATATGACCAGTGGCATTGTGAACCTTGAGCCTAAATCCCGTCGATTTTCATAAACCATCATTCGTCTTTTCTCTCAGAAAAACGAGACGATTATGGATTACTTTTTGGATGGAGTTTTCATGCAAGAGGTGATCCGAATGCAAAGGTCTTGTCTATGCTTTGCTGATTCTGAGAGAGAAACCTCCTTTCTTGATACTTGGCCGATCACTATAATCGATGTTTTACCGAAGACTCATCTCCTAGTTAAATATTTGGAGTCATGAAAGAAGATTGGTAAAGCCGAAAGCACAGAAGCATGTGCAGCTCCCTCGGTTGGTATTGTACCAAAAGAGCAGCAGACTCATATGGTGCTAGAGCAGCTGTAATTATACCATTAACTTTGCCGAGCTGAATTTCAGCCCTATGGATGTTCTCAGAGACATAGAGGTTATCCATGAGGCTGCTGGTGACGAAGCTATTGATAGAGTTGCAGACGACGCTGTTGATGATGTTGTCCACGAAGCTGCAGACAAAGCTGACGATCATAGATTTTCATCTTTGATGAGAAGTCTTTCATATGAAGTCAATGATTTAATTGTCTTATCGTTTATATTTATCGTCTACGTGTCTTCTTTTGAATATTGTCTTAATGTTGTATGAGTGCTCGTGTATCTTTTTCATAAGATCATTTGACTTTGTAAGTTCTTGAGTTATACCTCATGTCTTTTATTTTAGTGTTGTTTGAGTTTCTTATGCGTGTCCCTCTTTTTCTTCTTGCAGACGTAGAGTTCACAACAACATATTCTCCTATAGAACTTGAACGTCAGCTTATTCAGCATGCAGAAAGGTATCATTGTCTTCGTGAAGATCATCAAATAGATGTGGTTTATGAATTTCCAAACAATTTTTCATTCATCGTGCTTGCACGTCTTGAGATCCTTTTATCATCGAGGATTTACTTGGAATATACTGAAGGACGTCGAATGGATATCACAGCCTCCACAAGAGCCACTCTTCCTTCAGAGAGAGTTTTTTATTTTTCACGATTTCACTTGATATCGATATTCAAGAAGTTCTGATCGTCAAAGATTGTTTATCGATCATGGATCTTACTTGTTACCTTCAGGTACGATCTTAGGGTGGTCGAAGGTAGTTTGAGTGATTGTACCAATGCAAATGGAGACCACTGGAAGCGGGACTATGCATTAGCGGTTTTTCTTATTTTCACAAAGACTCCATCTTTCCGTAGTGTGTGAGCATAATATCATTGTGGGATGATCTTGACACAATAGCTCAAATTAGCAGGTGGTTGTAGTGATTGATATTTTGGCATAGGTATAAAGGTCTCTTGAAAATCCTCTCCCGCAGTCTGCAAGTAACTTTTTGCAACAAGACGAGTCTAGTATCTCTCAATAGATCCATCCGCATGTCTCTTGATCTAATAAATCCACTTACAACCAAGTGTTTTTTGTTTGATGGAATAGGTACTAAGCTCCAGGTTTTGTTTTTGAATAATGCAACATCTGATGAATCATCTGAATGAGTGTATCTGAAGATAATTTCTCAACTCGTGAAACTATACGACTTGAGAAAGGATGGTCTTTTTTTCTCCATATCAAACTTGGTTCTCATTTGATGAATTTATTTTTATTCAGCATGCAGAAAGGTATCATTGTCTTCGTGAAGATCATCAAATAGATGTGGTTTATGAATTTCCAAACAATTTTTCATTCATCGTGCTTGCACGTCTTGAGATCCTTTTATCATCGAGGATTTACTTGGAATATACTGAAGGACGTCGAATGGATATCACAGCCTCCACAAGAGCCACTCTTCCTTCAGAGAGAGTTTTTTATTTTTCACGATTTCACTTGATATCGATATTCAAGAAGTTCTGATCGTCAAAGATTGTTTATCGATCATGGATCTTACTTGTTACCTTCAGGTACGATCTTAGGGCGGTCGAAGGTAGTTTGAGTGATTGTACCAATGCAAATGGAGACCACTGGAAGCGGGACTATGCATTAGCGGTTTTTCTTATTTTCACAAAGACTCCATCTTTCCGTAGTGTGTGAGCATAATATCATTGTGGGATGATCTTGACACAATAGCTCAAATTAGCAGGTGGTTGTAGTGATTAATATTTTGGCATAGGTATAAAGGTCTCTTGAAAATCCTCTCCCGCAGTCTGCAAGTAACTTTTTGCAACAAGACGAGTCTAGTATCTCTCAATAGATCCATCCGCATGTCTCTTGATCTAATAAATCCACTTACAACCAAGTGTTTTTTGTTTGATGGAATAGGTACTAAGCTCCAGGTTTTGTTTTTGAGTAATGCAACATATTCTTCCTCCATTGATCTTTACTGAAAGTCTCCTGAAACAAAATATTTTCTCCATTATCTTGAGCTTCATCCATGGAATACAATCCTCTAGTCTTGCAAGAACCTTCTTCATTGTGAAGGGTCTCCTTGGTTGAGCAGCAAAATTAGAATCTGGAGTAGTCTGGTGTACTAGAGGCGAATCTGCTGTAGTTGGACCTGAATCAATAACTTCATCTTGTATAGGTGGTGGTTCTTGCTGAGCTTCTTCTTCATGACTATGTGAAATAGGTGTTTGGATTAAGAGAGGTGGTAGATCAGAAAGATGATGCTCAGAATTTCAAGGTGGAGGAATCTCTAAAAGTATTACATCTCGACCGACAATGATCTTTCTTGCTGCACTCAAGAGTCTATATCCTTTCTCTGTTGCTAGATATCTTATGAATGTACATATATGAGATCTATCGTCAAAATTTTGGAGCAATTTTTACAAAGTTCTAGCATATGTTTTGGAGTAAAAAAATTGCAAGTTAGAGAGGTCAGGTTTCTTTCCTATGAAAGCTTCGAATGGAGTTTGTCTTGAACAACATTTGTTGGACTTCTTTCTGAAGGTAAACCGCAGTATCCGCAGCTTCAGCCCAATGATCTTTGGTAGATCTTGCTCATTGAGAAGACTTCTTGCCAACTCCACAACAATTCTATTCTTCTGTTCATTTTGCTGAGGTGTGTATGCTGTAGTCAATTGTCGTAGTATCTCTTTCTCAACAAAATATTTGTGAGAAGCCTTGGAAGTGAATTCTCATCCTCTATCACTTTAGATACTTTGTTACTCTTCAGTAGCTATCCAGTTCATCGTTCCACCATGTTAACAAGCTGTTGAGGATGTGAGAGTGCTACAGACTTTATGAACAAGAAGAAAATCCAAATATATCTTGAGAAATCATCAACAAATAGCATGAAATACTTACAACCTCCAAGGGAAATAGTCTCAGTAGATCCACAAAGATATGTATGTAACAACTGAAGGATTTTTGTTGCTCGTGTTGTAGTAGATTTAGAACTTCCTTTGAGTCTGCTTGGACTTGAGATAAACTTCACATGGGGTGTTCAAAGGGACAGTTTGGAAATACCAAGGATCAAGTCCTCATGGAACAACTTCCTCATTGCTTGATGATGTAAGTATCCAAGTCAAAGATGCCATAATTGGCTCGTATCTTGTACAACAGCTAAAACTAGAGCATTCAAAGATAGGATTTGTAATTCATACAAGTGACCAACCTTCAGCCCTGTAGCTATCACTGAACCTTGGTAGAGAATGGAGCAATCTTGTGCATCAAACGAGAGTTGAAATCCATTTGCAGCAAGCTTAACAAATTGTCCACCACACCAGGTACAAACCAAACACCGCCCAATGATTCTGATCCGACTTGAAGGAAGTTTGATACAGATGTTTCCTTCCTCTTCACTTGATATCTCTTACCATCACCTAATGCATATTTGGTCCATTCATAGGTTGGAAATCTTGGAACCATTTCTTCTTGGATGTTATATAGTTTGATGCACTAGAATCAATCCATCATTGCTCGTCTGAACATATATATACACGACAGTAAAGAAAAGCATCTCGTTATGATCAGATGTTTGTACAAAGTTACCTTTGTTGGTATTTGAACATTGATCATACTTTTCCTTCCAACACGCATATGCGAAATGACCACTTTTCTTATAGTAGTTGCAGTTCATTGGTTTTTGTTTGTTGGAATTGTTGAACTTGCCTTCTGAATCTTGTGTAGAACTTCCTCTTTTGTTATCCCAATGCTCTTTGTGAATCTTGAGGTCTACCACATTTCTGATCTCTGCTCGTAGAGAAGTAAACAACATCAGTGGTAGTAGCTTGAGTGGATTTGGTCTCGGTGTTCATAGCTTCTTGCAAAGCTAATGTTTGCAGTTCTTCAAATGTGACAGGCTCTTTTCGTACATCCACAGTTTTGACTAAATGCTCGTATGGTTCTGGTAAACTCTAGAGCACTATCAATACCAAATCGTCATCATCTATAGCCTCGATTCCGCAGCTGTTGTATCAGAGTTTTCATTGTATTCAAATGCTCTTCTAGTTAGATCCATGCAACCATTTGCCAAGTATTCAACTTCCTCAGAAGTATTCTCTTCCTCTCACAAGCTGCTTCTTCATGCTTTTTGATGAAAGTATTCCTAGCCTCTCTAGAAGTTTTAGACTCCAAGATATTTAAGTCTTCAGAGTCTTTGATAATCATCTTGATGATGAAAGGTGTTTGTTGATCTTGTTTAATCCAAAATTTGACAGCTGTTGGTGATTTAAGAAGTCTCTCGTCATCACTTAGCACAATATCTCACAAGTCGTAATTGTGGAAGATGGTTTGAACCTTGAAGCAGCATATTGGATAGTTTGTACTGTCTAGCTTATAATGATAAGCTAGACAGTACAGTGATAAACATAGATAATGTAATCTCTCTTCATCACCTCTCACAACACCAGTTAAAACCTTTCTGCTTTGCATTTCCAACTGCTACAAGATTTAGTTTCATTCTTATCATGATAGGTTACCGTACATTTCAAACTTTCAGTGGTAGCTCGATGAGGCTCATCGAGCGTGCTTGCCCCATTCATGATCACACCTTTCCACCCGCCTGAAGCTTATAAGCGAATTGGACTTGTTCTCCAAATGGTTAGTGTGCCGCGTTAAAGCAGATCTAGATGAAGCCACTTGCAAGTGAGAATGTACAGTTCCTGGACAGTGGAGTAATCTGATCAACAACATGTTTCAGTTAAAATATTAATGAGCCGGGTATCAGATCTAGATAGAAAAAGTTAGTGGTGTACTTTTGGAGAAGTCTGGCTATAGAGCTAAAAGATCTATGAGCATAAAGTCAAGGTGAAGTTCAACACAGTTTGTGCACGAACTTTCTATCTGGCTGACCATAAAGCGAATGGTACTTATAATTAGTCTAACTAGAACTATAAAGCACTGTCATACCTTTTTGACGTGGGATAAAGTGGCTACTACTTTGTCCAGGTCATGTTTCATGTTAGTCTACTTGACTGATCATGACAGCGGGACAGAAAAGCTAGCGTAACTTACAAGTATGTATTTGGTGTACGAATTCCAAATAAATACTAGACACCCTGTGCCGAAAGGTTACCTTCCCTTTTGCCTCCTCTTATAATTACGTCTTGCCATTCCCTGTCCTTTGGCACATTCGAGAATCCGACTTGAAATTCCATATAACCCTTCATGCATTCACAGTACAATGGACTGTCGAAAAGACAGTCATCTGCACGCAGTCAGTTAACAAAAGATTCCTGTAACAGTTGAAGATGGACTATCACTAAAATTTCATTGATAAGCGAATTATATATGAGTTAATCATCAGAACCAACTAGAAGAAGTTCAATATATATACATATCAAGTTGCAATTGCAAAGCTTTAGCTTTCCGTCTCAGGAACACCATCAACCTTCGTTATAATAAACTCTGCAGCTTCTGGGAAGATTGCACGCTTCGATCATGGATAACTCAAACCCGCTAACGCATGCGCATGAATATGTGTGCATACGGTTGAAATGGGAGAACTGAATTTCGCAGCAGCGTACGGGTCCAAACTAATCCAGTGACGGAATTCAAACGTTCTAAGGGCCTCTTCCCACCAGTCTATTATTTCTATCGAAAAAGAAATTTTGTGTCAGAAGAAATATTTTTGTCTTCTCACTGTGCAGTTTTTTCAAGAAGGAGGGAGTCCCGAGGTAAAATCGACAGCTCCACAGTTTTGGGCTGAGGGTACCCCCAGGGGTACTCCTCCAAGTTACTGGGACTTGAGGACGTGCATAGCACGCCACGTGGAGAACAACTGGTCCCGCTACTGATCAAACTTTTCGCGGCAACTTTCTGTGCGTGCCCTGAAACTCGAAATCTTGAATAGCCCGCCTCCACCTCATAGCACCATGGCGGGATTAGGGATTGAGCTCTCTTTGAAGGATCTAGAGACTACATTAGAAGGAGAAAAAGTGCTGATTGACAAAGCTATCGTTGTCCTTTTGATATCTCTCGTTCATCGTCTGGCTGGTCGTGCGCTTGATCAAGGATCGACAGAGTTCAGCCCCTGAGAAGTAAGTTTGATCTATGAGATTACAGAACGAGATGAGAACAGTGTTCTAGTGGTGCAGCCGTCCTAGTTCAATCGCAGTGAAATACACTTGTTGATTACGCTCGGCACTTTTGGGATCCCTTTACAGCAGATGTTGCTATGTCTTATGAAATAATTTAATTTATAGCATCTCAAAACGTAAGCAGTACTTCAGAACTTTCAGTTCGTGGTCATGCGGGGCCCATACTTTTAGCCGTTTACGTGCGGTTCTCTTAGTCGGACCTTCGGTACACATGTTCAAGGTTTCCGCTCCAGTAGCAGGCGGGGAAAAGATTTGAGTTGTCAGCACTTGATGTGGTCACGAGTGTCTATAGACTTGAAACTGAAAGTTGTTTACTGAACACAATGGTCCCGTGTTGAACATGCCTTGAGATGCTCGATGTCTCCATGTATTCAGATTGCTTCTGTATACTTTGTACGGGTTTAGAGAGTCGGCGGAGGGGTTCTAAGATCAGCTCTGCACCTACGAGTAGAATTACTTCCCTAGTCCTTCTCCAACTGCTGAGTGACTGGTTTTGAAGGTCTCAACATTCGCTCCAAGCCTCGATCCTATGCAATTCTGAAGTCACTTATATACTAGGAGTCGTCCCCGAAAGCACTATAGTGAGTCACGTACCTACTGTGCCTTCGCTTGTTTGAACTTTCGTCCGGGGACTGTTGAGTCGATTGAGGCTGGATGTTTTCTTCTGATCCGCTGTGGTGTACATAATACGTGGATGAAGTCATTTCAAGATATGCTGAGGAAGATATTTGCTCACCTGCAGAAACGCAAGTCAGATTGTCTTCTCGACTGCCAGGTTTTAAGCTACCCAGCGGACAAATCCGTGTTTTTTGTGTTTTTTCAGGGAAATGGAGACAAATCTATGCGTGGATCTGAACTTTGATTCGGTGCCAGAGTGGGACACCGAATTTGTTGATAGTCAAGCCCCTGGTTTCTTCTCCGATGCTCCTGATCAGCCAACACCCAACAATGATGTGGCAGATTCGTCAGGTAACTCGTCCAGAGCTAGATGGTCTCATTCGAAGTGTATCGCCCTGTTGGAGCTCAAGAAAGAGCAGTCTATCGATAATATTGGGAGTAGTTCTAGAGGTCTCATAATAAGCAGTCAAGAGATATGGGAAGAGTTGGTGCAAAAGATGGCATTGCAAGGCTTTCAGTCTAGCTGGAAACAAGCAAAGACTAAATGGGACAGCCTTTTGAGACTGTACAAATCTATTAAAGATTGGAACTCGAAGTCTGGGAACGAGCCATGGGCAGCTATGACAATAGATGAGAGACGTAAAGCTGGAGTGCCACTTGCTTTCGATGAGATGTATTACGAGATCATAGACTCCTTCCAAGGATCGAGACCTTCAGTCAGACCTCCAAGTGTGGCAGATTCCTCCATGAGGACAGGTGGGGTCGATGACTCTCCAACTGATAGTTTAGTCTCAGATAGTGACGCGAGTACTGGAAAGAGAAAACGTAAATCTTATGGATCTTCTGATGCGATCGTGGATTGTCTGAAAGAGTTTGGATCCACATTGCGGACGTCCCAAGAGCAAAAAGAACTATTTGAGGCCAATAGATGGGCAAATCAATCTGTAGTAGAATCTGAAAGATTCGAAAAGCAGTTAGAAATTGATATTCACATGGCCCTGGGCATGAGAGAGCTCTGCCACTATAATGGCAGGTGCTTTTGCAGAAATAGCACGCAAGTCCTAATTCCTCATCACACTGATCTGATGAGTGCTCAACACTGTTTTCTTACATTTGAAGAATTTAATGCAAATGCTGCTGGTAATGCATGCAGGGTTTCCTCAGTTGTCTCGTTCGAAGCTTCTGGCCATGGCGATGATTTTTTTCCAGTTGGTGTGCATTATTCGCTCTTTATTGCAGTCCATGTCCCGGAAGAGAAAACGAAGGAAACTCAGCACCAGTCAGTACATATCTTCTATGAGTCCATTTTTTCAGAGGAATTGGGGGCACAACTGATGGGGACTGTAGCGACAGTACATCTAAACGACAAAGATATGATTAAGTGGTGGGTTAAGCATAGGTCCCAAGTATGGTTTGATCACGTTGTGATGCACATTTATGGTGTTGAACGTTGCCTTCGAACTTTTCGAATGAGAAAAATCACATTCTTCTGGTTATTAGAGCAGGTAGGACATCACCTAGAAAGGTGTGACACTGTCTTTCGGAAGGCTGTTCCTGTACATGTAAGACTAGGGATTATTGTTTATCGGTTAGCACATGGAAGTACTTATTTCTTGATCGGAGAACGGTTTGGAGTTGGAGAGTCTTCAGTGAAAAAAATAGTGGAGGAAGGTGTGAAAGTGATTGTGGATATACTCGGTCCTCGTTTCCTTCAGTGGCCGAATACTGATTCGCTTATGAGAATCAGCGAAGGGTTTAGAAGAGTATGTGGACTTCCTAATTGTTTTGGAGCAGTGGACGGTTCACATATTCGTATAAGAGCTCCTCCTGGACGAGCGCTCATAACAGACTACTACAATCGAAAGAGATTTTATTCAGTGTTATTACAAGGGGTTGTAGATCATGAAGGACAGTTTCTGGATGTATTGTGTGGTATGCCTGGATCTGTTAATGACAAACGGTTGCTGAAAAATTCAGGTTTCTACCATAGAGCTCGCACGGGAGAAATCTTGGCGAGTCCTGTGATGCAAATCAATGACGAATATCAATTGAAGCCGTACATCTTAGGCGACTCGGGTTACCAAATGAGCGAGTGGTTAGTAACTCCATATTCTGGTCGTCTTGGATCTTTCTCAGCTGAGCAGAAGTTCAACACATCGCACGTTAGAGGTAGATTAATTGTAGAACAAGCTTTTGGACTACTCAAGGGGAAATGGGAGGTTCTAGACAGTGGTATTGTGTCATCAGTGGATTGGGCTCCTAGCATAGTGCACTGTTGTTGCATTCTGCATAACATATTGTTGAGGAGATCGGATCAAGACATCTCTCAAGTTGAAGTTGCCGAAGTCGAAAGCACTGTTGAAGGTCAGAATCGTGGACGGTCGACTGAAGCAGCAGGGGAAGTCCGAGAACAACTCAAGGAACATATCTGTCTCGGAGGGTGATGCACCATTCTCTTTTCATCGAGGACGCAGTGGCTTCCGCTTGCTTCTTGCCTTGCGCTGCATCCATATACACGGGGATATATCCTGACCTTTTCTTAATTTTCGAGTGCACACAAACTTATCAGCGGTGTCAAATGAGCTTTCAGACCACGGCCGAGCAACTGGCAGTTTGAACGTGGAGTTGTGCTCGTTGCTTGCTTCATGCTCCCATCGTTTATTGTTAAATAATAACTTCTCTTTCCCTAATGATTGTTATGTTCTGCTATTCTTTAGTCCGTTACTACAAATCCAACACACAAATTTACTTCAGTGTTGCTTCAGTTTGTCCAATTCAATTGTATGGCTTCCCTTAGCAGTTGATGACACAGTCAGTGAAGGGGAGGAGCTATATCGAGCTCTGCATACACCAGTCTTTAAACGATAAACGATACTCCTTACAGAGACTAGCATGATAGGGAAGAGAACGAGAACGAATTCAAAATCAGTAAAACGAAAACGTCGATTGCCAAATTCAATTGTATGGCTTCCCTTAGCAGTTGATGACACAGTCAGTGAAGGGGAAGAGCTATATCGAGCTCTGCATACACCTGTATTTAAACGATAAACGATACTCTTTACAGATACTAGCATGATAGGGAAGAGAACGAGAACGAATTCGAAAACAGTAAAACGAAAACGTCGATTGCCAAATGTCCAAACGTCAAAAATTGCCAAGTGTACCCGCACGCGATGGAAGTACTTTTCTTCCGAAAAATTATATTCGTGATAGTCCAGTGTGAAGACAAAAGTTTTTAGCACAAACATCAAGAAAAATCTTCTAGTCTTACGACGAGTTTTCAGACACCTGCTAGTGAAAAAATAGACTGGTGGGAAGAGACCCTAAGTACTGGGTTCTTCTTTTTGAGAACGGATACAATTGCAATTGTAATGAGATGGGCATCGGCCGGTAAAGTTCTTCTTCAGCAGAGGCTCCTGAGCAAGTCCGCCTCACGTACGTAAGGTATCTTAAAAGTTGTTGTGGACCCTGCAGACATCGATAGGGCAGTGGGCACGAAGGCAACTGAGTCAACCGTAGTCATCTCCCAGCCATGGTAATGCATATGACTTCTTCGTAGCAGAAGAAGACATAGAACCCAACGCTCCAAAAGGTGTAATTAAGGCTTTGATTCAGGTCGACCTGAACACTTGGCTCGATCGCCTTTAATTTGTTATCAAACTACAACCTACAGTAGTGCTACTGCTGCTGGTATGAGGTTGGTACCTATGTAGGTGAAACAGTCAGCCATTGAAACCAGTCGGTTGAAACAGCGTGGATTCATCTCGTAGCACAAGATATGATCTTTCTTGGTACTAGCTAACCACATGCTTGTAAGATTCAGACTGACGAAGGAGATCCATTGGCAAACATGGACATATCTATTCATTCATGACTGCGAATTCGAAGGAGAAGGTCGCGATCATATAAAGTCGACCTTGAAGCTTCGATCCGGGCCTCAAGTCAGCCTCCACACAGTCAAGCTTCCACACAGTAAGATTTGACCCTAGTAGAAAGTAGGAAGGTCCCCTGCAAATTGGTCGCAGTCATGATAACCGTCAACATCTGAAAGCTGAAGGTTCCGTGTCCATGTCCAGAGTCGACAGTAAGATTTGACACTCCGAATCAGAAAGCGTTTTATGGCAAAAGCCGGTGCGTGAACCCTACCCCGCACTGTAAGAGTTCATGACTAAAGCTGCTCCTTGAATTGGCGTCCCCGCCACAGAATTACACTCGCGATCGATCACTACTATACAAAGTTACACCTTGAACTTTGTACTGTCCGGACTGTTGTAACACCTTTTGCTTTATCCCACCAGATGGCATTCGGGCAGTGATTAACCAAAAAGTGGCAGCTGCATAGTCACAAGGCAGGCTCAAGGAGACTAGATAAAAGATGTCGCGAGTCCTAAAGGGACCATTCTCAGTTTCAGTTTTTGGGAGAAGAGCACTCTTGGTGATGAGGAGAGAAAACTGTATTTTCAGAATAGAGAGATTGTATCTTGGAGTTCAGAAAACAGAGAGCATGCAAATCTGATTCCTTGGAGAGTAGACTTGGAGAGCAGATCTGGAAAGCAGACTTGGGGTGTTGATTAGATCGCTGATTTGGGGTCTGATATGTTGAGTAACAGAAATCAGGGCGTTCAGAGTGAAAGTAGGTTCTCTGGTGAAGTCTTAGTCACAGTAGAGTCGCTGAGTAGTGAAGGATTGCCGGTCCAAGAGCGCTGCGTGACCTTGTCAGCAAGTAAACGTCATGTAATGTATATGAGCCCGTGATTCCTCCATTCTGATAAGTAGGCTTGGATTTTGTGCCAAAGCTGAGTTGGACGCATCTGGTGTTGTGTTGACTTTATTTCGGTGTAATTGCTTTGCCTTCCTACTTCCTAGCATCTATTAGGTCTCCTAGTCTTGGCGGTTGCTCCTTGTGGGTCTTGGCGTTCCGACTTGATCACCAGTAGCGGAAGCGCTGCCCAAATTTTATGCAACCCAGGTCTAGAATAGTTCCACCTGTATTTAGTAACCTAAGCTTGACCAGAGACCTACAAAAGACTAGTTGGTTATTTGAAACCCGTTCAACAATTATTAAATCCTCTGTGCTTATTAGCGGATAGTTTAATGAACTGGATCTGGAGACACAAATAAAGTATACAGTTCTCCAGGGAGGTTCACGTTCGGCAGTTCATTGGTTAGAGATAAAGGAATCTGTTCTGAGATCTGCGGTCGAACGTTACAGTTGGTATCAGAGCAGGCTCAAGTTGAGTCTTAGCTAAACACCATCGACAATGGAGGCTGTGTCGACCGAGTTGGACGAGATGAAAGCATTGCTGAGAGAGTTGACAGGCCGACTTGAGCAAGTAGAAGCTGAGAACAAGGTGCTTAAGGCGGATTTAACTCAAGCAAAAGCGACACAAGAGAAGGAAGCGGAGGTCCCTGTACTGCAAATCGAGCAAGTCAAGGATTTAGCACTACCAAGCGAAGAAGCAGTTGATATTGCTCAAGCAGATAAGAATGAAGATGGGTCACAGAAGGTGCAAGAGAATGTTGCGGAAGGCAGCTCAGCCAAAGAAGGGCACAAGCGGAAAGTGAAGTGGGCTGAACCATCGACACCATCAGCCTTCAACGGTGAGAAAAGCTTTTCCATGTTTGAATTATGGATTACTGAAATGGAGAATTACTTGGAGAATTTCGATGAGCGCAGTTGGTTCACCTATGCTGTTAGTAGACTGGAAGGAGAGGCTAAGGAATGGTATGGAGGTCAACAGCGGATGAGGAGTTTGAACGGTACAACTCCTATGTCCACTTGGCCGGAGTTGAAGGATGAACTCCGACGACATTTGGTACCAGTGGATGAAGCTACATAGTTTCGACTAGAACTCATTCATCTGAGACAGACAGGGAGTATCAGACAGTATCTCCAGCGATTTTCTGAGTTGGTTACTCGTTTGCACATGGTGGATCGCACCGACTTGTTGTTTCACTTGAAGAAAGGTCTGCAAGGTTTCTATGCTAGTGTGTTTGATAGCTGGGTTATGTTTCATAAGTCCGAGGACATGCAAGACTTGTTTGCATTTCTGGAAGCCGCAGAGAACACTAGGGAACGTAATTACACCGTGCAGCCCTCCAAGTTTCAGCATGGAACAAGTGGTGGCGAGCCTAGTAGAGGATTTTGGCGCAATCCTCAAGGACAGATAGCGTCCTTTCAGAGTAGAGGTGGTAGAGGACGTGGTGGTGGAAGATTTGGTGCAGCGGGAAGGAGGTTTCCTCATGGATCTCAACAGCAAGGAGTTTCTCGTGGTCCTACTCAGACACGACCTACTGGATCTTATGCATCCAATGCAGGATCCAACCAAGCTTCGACTTCAGGTGCTAGGAGCAATGGAGCTAGCAGTGCTACACCTTCAAGGACGATCATCTGTTTTCGATGCGGACGAGACGGTCATATTGCTCATGAGTGTCCTCAACGTTCAACAGCGAGCAACGTTCGTGGGTTGACAGCTGAAGAGACAACCAGTGTTGAAGACCCAGTTGAGGCGACTACTGAAGCAGAGGTATGTGCTAGTGAGCATTTGGTAGAACATGGAGATTTTCTACCGTGGATTGAAGTATAGGAAACCACCGGTGTTGTTTGCTTATAGATACTGGAGCAGATGTGAATGTCTTGGATGAAAAACTTGTCAGAACTTTAGGGGTGACTAGAACCAAGATCATGAGCCCATTGTTGGTAAGGTTTGTGCAAGGTAGCACAACCGTTACAGAAAAGCTCATGAGTGTTCCTATTACTGTTGGAGGGGTAACTAGGAGACATGAGTTTTTAGTTATGAGCTTAGGCGACACGATGGAAGGTATCTTGTCCTGGTCTTGGTTACAAGAGACCAAAGCCAAGCTAGATGTTCAAGAAGGGAACGTCATAGTCATGGATCGATGGGGCTTGGGTCAACCACATCCTTTGATCATCAAAGAGAGACCCAAGGAGCCAAACCATGCTGCTCGTAGGTTCCAACGAGCCAAGGTGGTATTTCAGATCTGCACGGCCAGACAATTTGGAAAGCAGATCAAGTTGGTTGACGAAGCTTGGGTTGCAGTGATGTCTAAACCCAAGGTGGAGACGGATGAGGAAGAACGTGTTGCTGCTCTTCCCATACATCCTGATATGCAAGCATTGATTGAGAGGTATTCTCACATAATGTCGGATCAGTTACCAACAGGACTTCCTCTGAGGAGAGCCTTGGATCATGCCATTGATCTGGTTCCTGGGGCTACACCTATTGCAGTGCCATCAAGACGCATGTCGTTTGATGAGCTAACAGAGCTGAAGACTCAGTTGAAAGAGTTGGTAGCTCAAGGTATCTTACGACCCAGCATATCACCTTATGCTGCACCGGTCTTGTTCGTGGCCAAGAAAGATGGTGGTATCCGCATGTGTGCAGACTACCGTGCACTTAATAAGGTTACTGTCAAGAACAAGTATCCTCTTCCTCTCATGGATGAAACCACAGACCGGTTGGCCACAGGAAAGTACTTCACCAAGTTGGATCTTCGTTCTGGATATCATCAAATCCGGATCAAAGAAGGAGATGAAGAAAAGACGGCTATAAGGACGAGGTATGGCTTGTTTGAGTATACAGTGTTGCCGTTTGGATTGTCCAATGCACCTGGTACTTTCTGCAGGCTAATGAACAAGATCTTCAAAGATCTCTTGGATGAGAGTGGTATCGTGTACTTAGACGGTATCATCATCTTCTCATCCACTTGGAATCAACATCTAGCAGATGTTGAAATGGTGTTTAAGCGTCTAGAAGAACATCAACTCTACCTCAAGAAGAGCAAGTGCTCTTTTGGACAAGAGAGTGTGGTGTTTCTAGGATGTTTGATCGATGCACAGGGTATTCATCCTAACAGGGCTAAGATTTGAGCCATTGTTGAATGGAAGAGACCTGAGAGTGTTCATGAGCTCAGATCTTTTCTTGGGTTAGCCACATATTTTCGGCGCTTTGTTTATCAGTTTGCGCATAAAGCCGCACCTTTGTTTGGCTTATTACGCAAGACTTCCAAGGTTGTTTGGAATCCAGCAGCTGAAAGAGCGTTTCAGGAGTTGAAACAAGCACTGACAGAGATGCCCGTTGTCGGAGTGTAATCCGTCTACCTAGGAAAGCGCCGGGCTTCTGGCTGTGGTTGTTCACTCAAGAGGTTGGCTTTCAGGTCACAATAGGGCTATAAACACTCACACAGATGTGTAAGATCTAGTAATATACCCAAACGGCGAAATTCAGGTCTAGTTGGCAGTAATAAGATTCGGCGGTGAACTTTGACACTCACGGAGAGGAAAACTATGAAGGTTTAGACCTCTAAACTTCCCCTACATGCAAATGAGGTACTACTGAACTCACAGACGAAATTTCAGCCTGAGATCAAATTCTGACACGGAGATATGAACAGAAAAGTTTTGAGAAAGAAAACTACGGCAATTTCTGGTACCTAGCTGGCTATTTCAACCTATAACAGGAGTTTGGCTCGATCAATTTCAAAGTTTCTTATAGGATTTGCAGTCTACAGGGTGCTGAACATCCCTGTGAAGTTGGGACTCCTGAATGTACACAGAACTGTAGATCTCCTCCTCTGAAGTCGCTGCTCTAGATTAAGAGCTTTTCAGACCCCCTCAGCTTCAGCGGCCGCCCTGAATTACTCAGTTGCTCAATCGATATGAAACTTTTTGTGAAATCGTAGCCCTGCTAGCGGAGAACACAACCTCGAAGGTTTGAAGCAATTTCCTCAAATCTGCTGCGAGTGACACTGAAAACCCTAAATCCAACCAAAATGATTCAATTCTAGCACAATCCGAACTTCAATTGCTCATAACTCCGTCTTTATTGACTCAAATCGATCGAAATTTTCACTGGAAGTGCTTGGCATGACGAGACCTCTCTCCCTGTGCTCTCAGATTTCGAAGATCCCTCACCAAATGCTCGAACTCCACTCTAGAGCTCTGTTTCTAAATTTAGAGTTTAACAAAAGACAAAAACGGACCAATGGGAGTTCATAGCTCCACTTGGTTGTCCTTTAGTACCGTAAACCACGTGGCAACTTATTTTTACTCATAGGCTACCACGTCAAGCCCCCTAGAGTGACAGCGTAAAACTTAAATTACTTAAAACGACACGCAGCCCCGAAAAATAACTTGAATCAGCTGGAAAGCGTGCATGGGCGACATACAAATACAACCCATGAGCTTAAGCCCTATCAACATGGTAATCAACCTACTAAGACTCAAATAGTGTTAACACCGTATGCAAAGGTGTCAAACATATACATAAACGACTAGAAGTAATAAGAGCTAACTTCTAGAACTACTTAACTCAAGCGTCGGAGTAGAAATATAACATGTAGCCGCCAAGTAGCGCGACATCCACCCCCTCTGAACCTGCACATCCTCCGGTATGTGCCATCCAGATCAAGACTCTTCAGCTTCGGCTTCAAACTCATCTTCAACCTGCATTGAGTCTTCAGCTTCATCCTCTGTAAACTCTGCAACGTTCTGATCCCCCCCTCTCCTTCTAAAGAGCTTGATTCTTTTTCCTGCGACTGGTATCTTGAGCACTGCACCATCTAACTCTCTCAAGGAGTATGTGGCATTATCATAAACTTCTAACACCACATAAGGTCCAAACCATCTCTTGGAGAACTTTCTGATAGTGCTATGCTGATTATCAAGACTACTATCATAGACTAACACCCAATCACCTTCTTTAACTGGTTTGGGTCGTAATCTATGCATTCTATCAAATCTGCCTTTGTTTCTCTCTCTAGCAGTCTTCAACCTTTCCACAGCTTTTGCAACATCCTCAGGTCTTCGTTCTAATTGCTGGATCCTTAATGCAAGAAGATCCTCCGTACTTCTACCATCTTCCCATGGCAAAACATTCCAAGTAGGCACAACCTCCTCAATCGGCATCACAGGTTTTTGCCCTAGTATCAACTCTGCTGGCATGTAACCTGTAACGGTACTATGAGTTGTACGATCTGCCCACAAAGCAAACGGTAGCTGTCTAGGCCATTCACGGATCTTACCCTTGCAAGCTTTTACCAAAGCTTTGATGATTGGCGGATGACCTCTTTCGCTCTTGCCATTCCCTTCAGGATTGTAAGCAGTGGTTAACGCCAACTTGATTCCCAATCGCTTGAAGAACTCAACTGCTTCTTGTGAATCCAGCTCACCCCTATCTGCAGTGATCTTCCCCACACACCCATACCTACAAATAACATCTTCAAGTAGAAAGCGGCAAACACTAGCAGTGGTCTTCGTCCTCAGGGCACGACCTTCAACTTGGTTAGATAGATCTTCTCTAGCCAAGACTAGATACCTCATTTGTCCAAGTCCAAATGGCATAGTTACCAGATCAACTACCCATTTGTAATGAATGGCTAAAGGATAAGTAGGATGCAATCCATCACGATGACGTACGTTGGAATACATCTGGCAAGGTATACAGGATGAAACAAACTGTACTACATCCTTATACATACCCTTCCACCAATACTTCTCCTTTATCTTGGCAAATGTAGCCCAAACTCCTCTATGACTGGCCCATAGACTCTCATGGAACTCCTTGATCAGCTTCTGCTTCAATTCTAGGTCACATACCACCCGCTGTGGTACACCTCCTTGTAGCTTAGGGCGCTTCCATAGATGTCCTCCATATAAAAAGTACCCATAAGCTGTTCTACGGATCCTCTTGAAATCTGCATCAGACCAGCCTTCTTGCCTTTCCAATGAACTCAAATAGCGCCCAAGATCCAACCACTCGCCATCGTACATAGTTTCCTCAAATAACTCCAATGGAGCTACAAAACAGCTTCTATCCCTTCTAGCAAGAGCACTAGAATAGAACTCTGTTCCCACATCCTCCTGATCATCTATCATTTCTTTCTCATCGTAATACCTAGCCCTTGATAACATATCTGTCACAGGATTGTCCTTTCCTGCGATATGTCTAAACTCTGGGTTCAAGGACTTGATATATGCTATCCACCTCAACATAGCAATATCTGGAGTTGTACAGCTAGTGATCATTCCCAAGAGAGGTAAGCAATCTGTCTCCACAATCACAGGTGCTCCTATCAAGTATTGCTTATCACTCTTCATCGCAGTAACTACTCCCCATAGCTCTCTCTTGACCTGAGGATAGTCTCTCTGCCGTGAACTTAACACCTTAGCTCCAAAACGCACCACATATCTATTTCCATCCTCATCATCTTGTCCTATAGCCCACCCAATGCCAATAGGACTAGTATCAACAGTAAGGATAACAAGTCTGCCCAACTCATATGTTACCTTCCGTAGAGTTGGTGGTGAAGACAACAGATCCTTCAACTTCTTCATAGACTCTCTTTGCTCCTCTTGCCACTGAAATCTCTGCCCCTTCCTCAGCAACTTGTACAACGGATCTGCTACATGTGCAAAGTGTGGAATCCATATATGATAAAACACACATGCACCTAGAAACCTTCTCACCTCAGTAACCGATCCACATGTCTCCTTCATCCTTCGGATGGCATCAACCTTGTTTGGACAAGGTTTCCGACCATAAGATCCACACAGATGTCCCACTATTAACACCTCATGTTCTCCAAATACAGACTTTGCTCCTGATAAAGTCAAATGAACCTCCTCCAGTCGACTCAATATCTTATCACAGTCGGCTATGTGATCTGCAACAAACTTACGGCACCCCCTCTGATCCATTACCTCATTCTTTTCCTCCTCAGCACACCCTTTGATCGGCACATCATCAAGGAATGGCATAGTTTTTTCAGGAATGAAATCCCTCAAAACTTTATTCATGCCATTCATCATATGTGCTACAGAATTGGTAGCACCTTGTGGCAAGGTGCACATCCTTAGTAACCCCAAAGGTGTCCTCATTGTAGTCAAGTCTCTACTCTCAGAGGATAACTGAAACTGATCGTAACCTGAATATAAGTCTCCCATTGAATAGATAGCACGACCAGCAAAAGCCTCTGCAAACTCGTCTACAATAAGTCCTATACCCATATTCCTGATAGTCACCTTGTTAACTGGCTGCATATCTTGAATAAATCTCAAAGCTCCACTCTTCTTCGGAACAGTAAACCATCTGCTAGAGTAGGGAGCTATAGATGGTTCCAAGATACCCATCCTAATCCTCTCATTGAGCAAGTCTATCAGCTTTGGTAGATGAGCTCTAAGTACAGGGATAGGACGTAGATTCCAAGGCACATGCGGTATAGTAAAGATTACCATAGGTGCAACTACACTTGGATCTACACATCCTACTTCATGTGACTCAAACGCAAACGCCTTACCATGCCTAGATAGCATCTCCCTGAAGCTCTTCTTCTCTTGCTCAGTAAGAAATCCATCGTCTCCAATCCTCAGCTCCTTTAGTGTTGTTTCTGTGAACTGGTGTCCAATTCTTCTCGGTCCTCTGAGCGTCGGTTCTCGTGCAGCTTGCTCCATCTTCTGATTGTAATCGAGTGGTAAAGGCAAAGCCACTGGTTTGACTTTCTTTGCCACTGACTTGTACTTGGTCTCCACATACACCTCTTGTCGATCTATAAACTTATCAATTACATCATAAAGCTCCTTGGAGCTCACTCTCACCACTCTATCTACATCATCTATAGAACTTTCTACTATAGATTTCAACTCCCCTATAGTATCTACCAAATACTGCTCTTCAAACACTCCAGATATGTATTCATCTCGTGCTAACTCTCCACTATCCCACAAAGACTGCTGTACATACTTCACATGTTGCCTCTCAAACCTCTTCAGATTCTCAACCTTCCTATAACACACTGATCCACATGATGTCAGTCTTAAGAAGCTAGTGGATAAAGCTTCCTGCTCTACTGGATCAAGCGAGAATCCTAGCTCTACTGTACCGTTGAAGTCTCGCTCTTCAATGGTACTCTGCCAAAACCCCTAGACTCTCTAAACTCCTGAGTAATCTTAGGCAGTGGACGGTCTCTCAAGCTATCACGATTCCTCTCATGTTCTGCAGCAACGGTCAAAAACTGAACAGCTCTTTTGCCGTCTCTACTACGTATCCTAGCATAGGCTGAACCATCATCCATAACTAGTGTCTCCATTCTAACAGCAGTAATGTAAGGTTGCCCTAGAATGATAGGATAGGTTGACATGTCTTGCACAAAGAAATTCTGAACATCACTGATGTCATCCACAGTTACCTTGATGTTGGGGCAAGCACCATAGAGTTCTCCCCGCTGGTTGTTGGCAGCACGGATAAGTCATCCATGGTCGGTGTCTATAGGCCACCTCTCACGCTTGTACAGCTCCTTAGACATCAGATTAATCTCTGAACCATGATCAATCAATGCCACCACAGGTTCCTCTAGATCTCCCAGCTTCACTAAGGTCTCTGTGATTGCTCTCGCCCAATGGTTGTGAGAATAATGGCTCTTTTGCGATGCTTCCACCTCATCTTCAAACCTCACGTGCTGATCTGATCTTCCCTCTGATACTTGAGAGCAATAACCAGCAATCTCATCTTCCTCATCTTCCGACAGTTTGGTCCCTAGAGCGTTAAGCGTAGCTGCTTCACCCAAAATCTGACGTTTCCTCTTGATGATATCTATAATAACCTCATGGAACTCACGCTTTGCAATCCCAAGAATCTCACCCAAAGTAAACTCAACTTTCCCATTCAAGATACGGTTCTCTAACACCTGCTTCAAGTCTGTAGCAATCTCAATGTCAGACTGAAGTTTGTATGCAGGCATCTTACCCTTCTCCTTGCTTCTCTCCTTCTCCTTTGGTGTTGTAGATGGTAGATCCTCCATAGTCTCCTCCCGAGTAGGTGTTGTCTCCTGCCTTGCATCTGGTCTAGCCCTTTCACTCCTTGTAGCAGGTCGTTTGGCTGTAGAAGCCTCACCTGCATCCTCCCTCTTGCGTTTTTCTTCTAGTAGAGCTTCATGCTGACTTCTTGCAACATAAGCATGCACTGACATAATATCCACAGGGTCATTCCATCCTGTAGTTTCTCTAATTGAGTTGCCAACCCTTCGTAGCACATCCTTGTCTAGCTCTGTTCTAGCTACGGACCGCACTACATCTGACCACAACCCAGTAGTCCTTTTCTCTCTCTCCATTTCCACTTTCACTCCACACGTAGCAGCATTCACAAGAGAAACAGCATGTGATGCTGATATCTCATTCACAAGTCTCTTCATACCACCCTTGCCAAAGTTGGTTCCCAGCATCATCCCAGTCTCTCTCAGATGGATCTTACCATCTTTGAAGAAGATCAGATCCTTCCTCAATGCATCTGAAAACTCCCCACAATCTCTTCTTACATGGTCTAGGCTATCACACCATATACAACGATGAACAAAGCCTTCTCTCATCTGAGGTCTCTGCATAGCAGGCTGTACATTCTGCTCCTTCTCTTCTAACCTAGTGAGCTTAAGCTTAAGCTCCTTCATACCCTTAATCAACTCATCAAGCGGTGAGTCTTCCTCTCTAGCAATTACCAAACCAAGCTTAGTAGGCAACTGCTTGACAGGAATTACCAGAGGTGCTGCTTCACTTACCACCACCTTGTCCCTTCTTCTCTGTCTCTTGGTCAGCAAAGAAACAGCCTCTTCAACCTCCTTCCAGTCAGTCTTCAATCCTCTCTCCTCACTCTTGTCTTCCAGCAACAGCTCAAGCTTCTCCTGAATAGTCACGTCCGCTGCTTGTAGGAAAAGCTCGGTCTTCTCCACCTCTAATGTAAGCTTTTCTGTCCTAGAAAGCTAAGCATACTGACGATCAAATTCCCTTAACAACTCATTTACAGACAAACCTTTGTTGGGCTTAACCACCCACTCCAAGAACGTTCTCTTGGTCACCCTCTCTGAATCTTCAATGTAGTACTCCTCCTTCAAAGCTCGCATAAAGCACTCCCAACTCTGTCCTTGCTGCTGCTTGAGCTCCTTCACACGCCCACGAATCTCAGGGACAACAGCAAGCTCAAAGTTCTTCACCATCTCCTTCTCAGGCACCTTGTTCACCTCCATCTCCCTAGCATAGTATCGCACATACTTGGAAATATATGTACCCTTGAACTGGTCCATCTGGTGCACCACAGATTGCAACGCCTTGGTTGCTAACACCTCCTTCCTCTCTGTGCTCTGCTGCTGCTGCATGAACATGGAAAAAGCCTGGAACATCTTCATCGTAGCAGCATCAAACTGAATAGGTTGTTGAGCAGCAGCAGCACCTCCACTTGATGATCCTTGGTTGGCCATGATATCTGATCCTGTAACACTCTTAAGAAAACTCCCACCCTAGGTGTTTCACGTCGAGTTCACCAAAAGAGAGTATGTCGGAGTGTAATCCGTCTACCTAGGAAAGCGCCGGGCTTCTGGCTGTGGTTGTTCACTCAAGAGGTTGGCTTTCAGGTCACAATAGGGCTATAAACACTCACACAGATGTGTAAGATCTAGTAATATACCCAAACGGCGAAATTCAGGTCTAGCTGGCAGTAATAAGATTCGGCGGTGAACTTTGACACTCACGGAGAGGAAAACTATGAAGGTTTAGACCTCTAAACTTCCCCTACATGCAAATGAGGTACTACTGAACTCACAGACGAAATTTCAGCCTGAGATCAAATTCTGACACGGAGATATGAACAGAAAAGTTTTGAGCAAGAAAACTATGGCAATTTCTGGTACCTAGCTGGCTATTTCAACCTATAACAGGAGTTTGGCTTGATCAATTTCAAAGTTTCTTACAGGATTTGCAGTCTACAGGGTGCTGAACATCCCTGTGAAGTTGGGACTCCTGAATGTACACAGAACTGTAGATCTCCTCCTCTGAAGTCGCTGCTCTAGATTAAGAGTTTTTCAGACCCCCTCAGCTTCAGAGGCCGCCCTGAATTACTCAGTTGCTCAATCGATATGAAACTTTTTGTGAAATCGTAGCCCTGCTGGCGGAGAACACAACCTCGAAGTTTTGAAGCAATTTCCTCAAATCTGCTGCGAGTGACACTGAAAACCCTAAATCCAACCAAAATGATTCAATTCTAGCACAATCCGAACTTCAATTGCTCATAACTCCGTCTTTATTGACTCAAATCGATCAAAATTTTCACTGGAAGTGCTTGGCATGACGAGACCTCTCTCCCTGTGCTCTCAGATTTCGAAGATCCCTCACCAAATGCTCGAACTCCACTCTAGAGCTCTGTTTCTAAATTTAGAGTTTAACAAAAAACAAAAACGGACCAATGGGAGTTCATAGCTCCACTTGGTTGTCCTTTAGTACCCTAAACCACGTGGCAACTTAGTTTTACTCATAGGCTACCACGTCAAGCCCCCTAGAGTGACAGCGTAAAACTTAAATTACTTAAAACGACACGCAGCCCCGAAAAATAACTTGAATCAGCTGGAAAGCGTGCATGGGCGACACGCAAATACAACCCATGAGCTTAAGCCCTATCAACATGGTAATCAACCTACTAAGACTCAAATAGTGTTAACACCGTATGCAAAGGTGTCAAACATATACATAAACGACTAGAAGTAATAAGAGCTAACTTCTAGAACTACTTAACTCAAGCGTCGGAGTAGAAATATAACATGTAGCCGCCAAGTAGCGCGACACCGTGCTAGCTCTTCCAAAGATGGAAGAACCTTTCGAGGTTCACACAGATGCTTCTCAATGGGCCATTGGAGGAGTGCTGATGCAAGAAAAGCATCCAGTGGCTTACGAAAGTCATAAGTTTTCTGAAACAGAGGCAAAATGGCCTGCTCATGAACAGGAGATGTTCGCAGTTGTCCACTGTCTGAAACGTTGGGAGCATTATTTGTTACCAAGCAAAGTTACTGTTGTGACGGACTGCGAGGGTAATACATACTTT
This sequence comes from Asterella californica, assembly GCA_036924285.1. Classification (NCBI taxonomy): domain Eukaryota; kingdom Viridiplantae; phylum Streptophyta; class Marchantiopsida; order Marchantiales; family Aytoniaceae; genus Asterella; species Asterella californica. Next base: position 22,786,359 of record JAYKYS010000006.1, on the reverse strand, counting down.
CAAAGTAAACCCCGGTTGTCACGCAAACAGCAGAGATGGCAAGTGGAGCTTGCACGTTTTGATATCGAATGGCGATATCAAAAGGGGAAGGAAAATATTCCAGCGGATGTGTTAAGCAGACGTGTCCAGGCGTTAACAACCCAAGACACAAGTGAAGAGCTTTTGGATCGAATCAGACAAGCATTGCCAGATGATCCTCAGGCTCAACGTTGGACCAGCCAACAAGGGAGAGATCCATTGGTACGTCATCTCTCATTTCGCAATGGCCTTTGGTTTTATAAGCAAACAAAGGTCTATGTTCCAACTGGAGCTCTAAGGACACTAGTTATGCAAGAATGTCATGATTGTGAACTAGCTGGACATGGAGGACAGAATAGAACGTTACAACGACTTAAAGAGCAGTTTTATTGGCCAACCATGTTGGAGGATGTGATCAAGTACGTGCAGACTTGCTTGACATGTCAGCAACAACGAATTGAGCGGAGGAGACCTACAGGATTGTTGAGACCATTACCAATACCTGATGGGCCTTGGAAGAGCATAAGTATGGACTTATGCACCGGTTTACCTGAGTCAGGAGGTTTTGACACTTTGCTAGTTGTCATCGATCGTTTCAACAAACAAGCTCACCTCATCCCTTGTAGAGAAGCAGTAATGTCAAAAGGTGCCGCTGAACTATTCATTCGATATGTTTTTAAGTATCACGGGATGCCTAAAGACATTGTTTCAGACTTGGATAGGAGGTTTGTTGCTGAGTTTTAGAAGGGTTTGTTTCGAAGACTCGGAACTACCCTCAAGTTCAGTTCCTCCTATCATCCTGAAACTGATGGTCAGACGGAAAGGACGATACAGATAGTAGAGCAAGGGTTGAGAAACTATATCATGCGAGATCAAACTGATTGGAACGAGCACTTGGACTTGGTGGAGTTTACATATAACAACACTAAGCATTCGAGTACAGGATTTAAACCATTTGAAGTGGTTTATCGAGGCTCTCATGCACCTTGGACTCCTATAGCTCTAGCTACCAAGGGGCATGAAAACACAAGAAGGTCAAACCAGGATCCTCCAGATCTAGAGACTTTCATACGTGTTCAGGGTACTGTGTTTCAAGAAGCCAAGAAACACATGGAGAAGGCACAACAACGGTATGCCAAGTATGCAAACCGTGGTAGGCAAGACGTACAGTTCGAAGAAGGGCAGAGGGTCTGGTTGAGAACCAAGAACTTCAGAATACCAGCAGGGGTGGACTTAGCCAAGAAGCTTCTTCCAAAGTGGGCCGGACCATTCCTGATTGAGAAGAAGTTAGGTCCTGTGACTTATAAGTTACGTTTTCTAGCTAGTATGAAGCATTATCACCCCATCATTCATGTTTCTAACTTGAAAATGTTTCGTGAAGAACTAGAATCGTTGTCAGGAAGATATCAGAAATGACATCCAGTGTTAGAAGCATTACCAAGAGCTGATGATCTTGAGTTGATTGAGATAGTAGATCATCGAGCATCACCGAATCCAGATGGAGCTGGAGAACCCGTCACTCAATACCTATGTCGTTGGACGGGTAGAGTCCCGGGATTGGTAAGTGAAGCTTGGGAGTACCTAGATGATCTAGCATTGTACAAGTTCCAGGAACCACTGCGAAGATACTTTGTGAGACGACAGTCCGCAGTGGTCTCTGCCAGCTAAGCGGTGGATTGAATCGAGTCAGAAGAGTCATGCCAAAGGGCCCTTCAAGGACACTGGAACCGAGTAGATCTGACCAATCTGCTCGTCTAAAGGTGGAGTTGTGGTCTGCTGACTGCTTAGGGCTGTCGGATGTCAATCACGTTTAGACTGACGTTACTATGGTGTATCATAGTAAGGAGGTGGATAAAAAGAAACTGACGAGTTCACCACCTGGAAGCTAGGGTTCTGTCTCACCCGAAAGCTTCAACGGATGCTCGGTAATGGAGCATAGCCTTGAGAAAGGGCTTAATCTTACCCTGGATGGGGTACTGTTCCTCTGGATTTGAGGAAGTGTTGTTTCTAATGTGGTATTGTAGATACCGCAGTTTAGTGGAAACTGCGTTTTGCTGGTTGGGACGATTGTAACACCTTTTGCTTTATCCCACCAGATGGCATTCGGGCAGTGATTAACCAAAAAGTGGCAGCTGCATGGTCACAAGGCAGGCTCAAGGAGACTAGATAAAGAGTGTCGCGAGCCCTAAAGGGACCATTCTCAGTTTCAGTTTTTGGGAGAAGAGCACTCTTGGTGATGAGGAGAGAAAATTGTATTTTCAAAATAGAGAGAGTGTATCTTGGAGTTCAGAAAACAGAGAGCATGCAAATCTGATTCCTTGGAGAGTAGACTTGGAGAGCAGATCTGGAAAGCAGACTTGGGGTGTTGATTAGATCGCTGATTTGGGGTCTGATCTGTTGAGTAACAGAAATCAAGGCGTTCAGAGTGAAAGTAGGTTCTCTGGTGAAGTCTTAGTCACAGCAGAGTCGCTGAGTAGTGAAGGATTGCCGGTCCAAGAGCGCTGCGTGACCTTGTCAGCAAGTAAACGTCATGTAATGTATATGAGCCCGTGATTTCCTCCATTTTGATAAGTAGTCTTGGATTTTGTGCCAAAGCTGAGTTGGACGCATCTGGTGTTATGTTGACTTTATTTCGGTGTAATTGCTTTGCCTTCCTACTTCCTAGCATCTACTAGGTCTCCTAGTCTTGACGGTTGCTCCTTGTGGGTCCTGGCGTTCCGACTTGATCACCAGTAGCGGAAGCGCTGCCCAAATTTTATGCAACCCAAGTCTAGAATAGTTCCACCTGTATTTAGTAACCTAAGCTTGACCAGAGACCTACAAAAGACTAGTTGATTATTTGAAACCCGTTCAACAATTATTAAATCCTCTGTGCTTATTAGCGGATAGTTTAACAAACTGGATCTGGAGACACAAATAAAGTATACAGTTCTCCGAGATCTGCGATCGAACGTTACACTGTGCACAGTGTGTACGTACATCTTCCAGGTACACCAACTAGACTAGGAAAGACCAACAGCGCGCTAGCTAGCCGTCGACCTGCATGCTTAATTTCATAAAGAAACATGAGGCGGTTGTTACACAGGGAGAAACGGCAGTTACCTTATATAGATCGACAGGGAAGCTAGAAAGCTACTGCTGTCGGTCTTCGTTTCTTGATGAAATTAACCAGGCCTAGGTCGTCTGCTGCTTTAATTAATTACATAGCCCCTGTCTATACTTGTGCCCTCGTTTCTGAATCCGACTACTAGTACTGTTGATGTCTGTAACTCTCTATCACACCATTCTTCCGGACTGTGCATAAGGCGGTGATAGTGAATGTTGCTTAATTTGTCTCCTGATTTTATTACTGTTGATGGCAGCGTAGCATGATGGCATTGATGGCTCGTGTCTTTAATACGGTATTGCTGTATGGGCGAGTACTGCGTTCCGTAGGCCTCGTTGATCGATCGCTTTTGTGGACACGTCTGCCCTCGAGTTCCTTCCTTCAGTGCTCGCTAGCTGTGGTTCGGAGGCTAATAGTTCTAGAGTTTCTTCACGTGGTTGGTGCACGTGGATATATATACATGCTTGCAGTTTTCTGCTGCTGAAGGGACAAATCGGATTCCGTAGAAATGCGATTCCAGATTCGGAAGGTAGAAAAACTCTTTTTCAGAAAGTCATTAGCCAGGAAACCGCAATCCAAAATGATATTATTCAAACGAGATAATATTCAATGCAGCTTCATGATATGAAACTTCTCACCTTCTCTCTCGCACTGAGTTCTAAGAATTATCAATCATACACTAAATTCTAAACCGATCGAGCATGAATTAACAACCTCATTTTTCAAAGAAATGTATAAACCTTTAAACAGCGTACTGCGGCCGCATTCGTTTAGAATTGCAAAATAATGTAACCCTAAAACTGCGGCCTCGTCTAATCGATTGTGAAAAGCAAATATTACAGTAATTTCAAAGCAACGGTCGGAGGAATACACTCGTTTAAACTCTTTGAAAATCAAACTTTTCTCGATTCTGGTACTCTAGATAATGGCTACTCTAGATAAGAAGGATTCTGAATAGAAAAATCTGGATCGTGAAATTCTGGAAGTATAGAACAACCCCTCTTGAGAGATGATGAATTAAATTGTTAAATTTTTATGTAACTCTGTTTCTTGATTCTAAGAGTTATCATCATCAAAAAGTTTTAAATGTCCAAATTTATGTTTATTAACAATCAAAAAGTGTGTATATAATACATCACTTGGTTTCACCTTGATAATCGTAATTTCAACTATAGGTCTTGTGAGTGGGAAAAGGGGGTCTAAGGTTCAAATCTAGTAACTCGAGTGTGAAGTCATATCTCCACGTAGTGGTAGAGATGACATGTCAAAAGAGAAATATGTTATGACCGGACACTAGAGGTGACATGACGAGAGATATACTGTGATGAGGAAATCACATGTGTGACATGGTAGCATTAGATGACGAAATAATGATTAAATGCCAAGATGAAGGCACTGGTACTTTATATAACTATATCATATATTTTGTATAGTTATTTATAATAACATAATAAATAATAATATTATCCTGAACACAAAGCATAGTTTGATTACTTTATATAAGTATTCATAACAATATCATATATCTTACATAGTCATTTATAGTAACATAATAAATATTATTATTATTCTGAACACAAAGCATAGTTTGATTACTTGATATAAGTATTCATTACAATATCATATATCTTACATAGTCATTTATAATAACATAATAAATATTATTATTATTTTGAACACAAAGCATAGTTTGATTGGTCACTAAAATGTTTCATCGCAGTTCTTTCTATCATTTAAACTCAGATCATAAAATAATTATGATTTAAATATATAGTATTTCTATATAACTAATAAAAAAACTCTGTTTTCTAAACGTAGGCACAAAGACACTTTTATGATATATTCATACCAAAAATGTTGGTTTAAACACTACAATACACATCATTTGCAGTCATTTAAACCACTCATCCTTACTAGTGCAAAGCCGTGAGTTTTTGAGAAAATCTACTCGTACTGCAGCTTATTCGCTTCAAAGTCTGGTAGATTCTCTAGACTAGTACGTACTGAGAGAAGTTGCGTCGAGGCTATTTTGCCATTGGTGGGCATGGAGTAAGCTGGGGAAGAGTAATATATCTGGCAGATCTTGATCATGATCAGCTTACTCCTGAATAAATACTGACTGAATACTACCTACTAGGTCCAAGACATAGATCGAAATCTCTACGTAGTCATCGATGTGCACACTGACTGCTTGCTTATAATTACAGAGTGATTGCACACTGGAGATCTCCTGCATTGCTCTTGCTTATAAGTAATATAAGGGGGCCGTGGCAGACGTTGTACGTGAGCTATCGTAATCCCATTTTATATATATATATGAGGTGAGCTAAAACGACATGCTAATCAGCACAACAGTAAGATAATATCTTATGAAGAACCTTAACATTCAGTTTCATGGATATTACGGTAACCCCGAAATGAGTATATGAAGGCAGGCCTAGGCTAGCTAGAACTCGTTAGTCAATTGCAACAGTCAGTCTGCCTGGGCACCGGTACCCGGTACATGTGACCCACGCCTTTTTGGACGAGAGCCTGTTCTCTCTTCTTGCCGTAAGGCTCCCTTCGCTTCTCGTGCGCCCATAACGGGGAAACAAAACAGTCAGCCAGGTATACGTACCAGGCTGAGAGAAGTAAAGGTCGTTAAATGAAGTAGTGGGGTTACTGATTTGCTGTGCTGCAGACAGTAGCCTTAAAGCTTAAGCTTCACCATTCATGATTAATCAGAAGGCTCGAAGGCCAGATAAAAACTTACGACTCCAAAGGATCTACGGCAAGTCTCATATTTTAACTTTGTTCACTGTACTTAAACACCAGTTTAGAGTAGTCGAGCTCCAGTCCCTCATGATCACCAACATCTAGCGATGCATCATCATGAAATTCAGTTAGTTCATTTGATTTATAAACGATTGCAGACTCAGTCTGGGCTCCTGATCTGCTCGATATTGATGCTTGACAAAAGTCGCAATTGCAACTAGTACGTACATACTGGCCATGGGATGTCTATTGCAAAAGCTCTCAATCTAAACCAGAAATTTACTTCCTCAGTCCCCCGTACGAACAATTGTTCTTCTGTCTCTCGAAGTTCAAATTTTCTTCCTCAGTCCCTTACCGGCTATGGTGCCGGTACGAACTGTGGTAATGTCCGTGATGTATACAGATATGAAATTTACTTGTCTTGTCTCCTCTCAGGACCAATTTCCGCGGGCGCAAGGGGAGCTTGGGGCTCTACATTGCAGAAGGTTGTTCTCACGATCTTCAGTTCGGTGGATTGCTGACAATCAGGATACCACAAGCTGCTTTGTCAGCTCGTAGTCGTATAACTATTTGCTTTCTGTATAATAGTTATAAGGCGTCGACTTTGATTCAGAATAACTGTTGAAAGGGATGCCCGAAGTCAGAGGAACGTGCTTTTAACAAGATGCAAGCCTGGAAGGGTGTAGGTCACTAACTTAACTGTCCTCTGATCCTGCTGTCCGCGTTGTTATATTGTAGCTACTCGCTTGTCTGAACTAGGCTAGATATCTCCTTAGTTACTCTTTGCTAATATTGCGTCTTGTATCACCTTTCTCTGGTTTGGTTGAAGATATAATACCGTTTGGTTCTGATCGGAGGATTATAGACTTAGCCATGTGCTGGTCTCATCTTGCTGTCGTGCTTGTACTGAGATCGCGGCCGTATGCGTCCGGTGGTAGACAAGCTTTCGAGCTGCTGCCTCTTCGAGATCTGTCCTGCACGACACTTATCGTCTTCAGTAAGACTACTCCCCTGTTGCTTGCTTTAGTAACTAAGTCAGTGCCTTCATATGCAGATCCGATTCTACTGTTTATACAACAGAGGAGGAGGTGCATCCCTCATGGCCAAAGCAGCGATGCAATCTCACGCAGCTGCTCTGCACTCATTGGCCGTGATTCAGTTCAACGGAAATGGAGGTACACCAAAAGACAAAGATTTGAAGGCTGGTGTTGCCCTTGGTGTAAGGGCAGCGACGCTTGGCCATGTGGACGCCATGCAAGAGCTTGGTCACTGCTTGCAGGACGGTTATGGAGTGGTAAGAAATCTCTACGAAGGACGACGTCTTTTACTTGAGGCTAATGCTAGAGAAGCTGCAGCTGCTGTAGTAACTTCTCCCAGGAGCTTCATGGAAACTGCATTTCAGCTAACTACCGGTAGTACAGTAGTTTACCCTCAAGTCCATCAATTAACAGCAGTCCCGGGTAACAACAGCTTTAAACCCAGTCAAAGAGGAGTTCTAGATCAAACACGGGCCCAATTAAGGGAAGCTTTAGACCTCCAGCATATGTACAAACTTCTACAGGGCGGAAGTAGTTGCTTACTTCTCAGTGATTTTGGTGTTACTGTTCCTCTAAAGTTGCATATCTCGAACAAATTTCTCGTGGATTGGTTCGAGTTAAAACCCCCGGCATCGGGTTTACGCCTGTGCTCGCACGATAATTGTGGCCTCCCTGAAACGAAAAGACATGAGTTTAGACGCTGCTCTGCTTGTGGATGTGTGAACTACTGTTCCCGGGCTTGCCAAGCCCTGGACTAGAAAAGCCGACATAAATATGACTGTCAGCCCGTGGCCGACTGGGGGATCGTCAAGATGAGAATGAAGGCGAAGAGGACGAGCAGTTGGCATACGAAGATACCACTTTCCCGCTTCTGACATACACATCCCGTTATTTTACATGAACCCGTGCCCGAAGTCGTTCTTACACTGCGAATCTTTCTTCACGTCAAAAATCGGTTCCAAAAACGAACGAGAGCCGGTAAGGGGACCGAGGAAGAAAGTTTTAACTTCGAAGGACAGAGGAGGATCAATTGTTCGTACGGGGGACTGAGGAAGTAAATTTCTGCTATCTAAACTCTAAGTTAATTTCAGTCCACAGAGAGGACAGTCCGATCCGCAGTCGAATTCCTTCCTTCTCTTGCTGGGCTAGCTATGAATGCATACATGTCTCGCGCGATGGCCGGATCGGATCTCTGCATGCATGCCCTGGGTCGCAAAGCTAGCTACCTAGGGTCCTGTAGTACGTACGTAAACTAGCTTGTTTCTTTTTGATTCTATATCTGCACTGCCGGGTGACGTGCATATGATTCGCTAATAAGTAGTAAACGAGCTAGCGGGCCAGATTGCATGCACTCTGCTCAGCATGAGATTCTCAAGCGAAACCATGGATCACACCCGCAGCATTCTTCGTTCCAGAAGTCCTGCAGAAGCAGGACAAGCTATCTAGCTAGGAACGTACAGAAGCAAACTTGTATTGCCCCCATGCCATGACCATGTAACTTGTTCGCTTGCATTCTTCGTTCGCTTCCTTCCTTAGCTTCCTTCCGTCACCTAACAGTCTGTATGACTCTGAACTTTCTATTACAGCACGTATGTAACTGATAACGATGCATAGCTAGCACTAGAGAACAATTGCCTAGCATCATCCAGAACTGCTGCATTAATCGGAGTAGATTCCAAAGGGAGCGCGGAGACGAGATCGCGTGCAAGAGACACTAAGTACGTACACTGCCATGTGGGAAGAAGGTCTTTGTCGGATCTGTCAGCACTTTCGGTGCAGAATACAGCTTACCAAATATGGAACTGTTCGAACAGCGATTGGGTACAGAGAGGTAACGGTTCTTACTTCTTAGTGATGTCCGCTGCACGTGCCTGCTGCTTCCAACCCAATAGCAAATCAAAGTCATGATCATGGCCAGCTCAGCTATATACGTACGAAATGCGACCCTCTCGGTCCTTGTAACGTTCGATCGCAGATCACGGAATCGAGTCATCCGTCTCTAACTAATGAGGCGTCGAACGCGAACCTCCCTGAAGACTTGTGTACTTTGTTTGTGTCTCCAGATCCGGTTCGTTAAACTTTCCGCTAATAAACACCAAGGATTTGATAATCGTTGGACGGGTTTAGAATAACCAACTAGTCTGTTGCAGGTCTCTCGTACTAATCTCAGGTTTCATAACATCATGAAAACTATTCTGGGTCTGGGTTGGATAACATTTGGACAGCACTTCCGCTACTGGTGATCAAATCGGAATGCAATAATCCTTGAAGAAGAACAGCCAGGACTAGAAAGCCTAGTGGATGCTAGAAAGTAGGAAAACAAAGTAATTACACCAAAAGAAAGTCAACATCACACAGGTGCGTTCAATCCAGCTTTGGCTCACAATCCAAACTTGCTTATCATAGAATAGAGAAAATCAAGGGCTCATATACATTACACGGCGTTTACTTGCTGACAAGGTCACGAAGAGCTCTTGGACCGGTAATTCTTCACTGCTCTGCAACTCTCATGGGAGAACTAGAATTTCTCCAGAATTTTCCACTCTACAAACTAAGTCTCAAATTGAAGATCTGACCAATGCTAGAATCTCCCTAGCGCCCTTAGTCTGAAACTATTTACCAACAGTATGCTCTCTATGTAACTCGGTATGTGCCTCTAGTTTGTAGATGTCTTTCTCTGTACTGTGTATCAGTCTCTGCTAAGCCTCTGCTCTCTATTCACAATCTCTGCTCTCTAGTCTTGCTAGTACAGTGAAAAAGTAAAAAAGCCGGTTTTTAGGATTCGCGACCCCTTATCTAGTCTCTGTGAGTCTTTCGTTCGGACCTTGTAGCCGTCACGTACTTCGTTGAATCACTGTCTCAAATATAGACAAACGGCATTACAATCGCCCGAACCAACAAAACGCAGTTCTTCCATTGAACTGCGGTATCTGCAATATCACATTAGGAACAACATCTCCTCAAATCCAGAGGAACATTACCTCGTCCAGGATAAGGTTAAGCCCTTTTTCGAGCTATGTTTCATTACCGAGCATTCGTTGAAGCTTTCGGGTGAGACAGAACCCTAGCTTCCAGGTGGTGAACTCGTCAGTTTTTTTTTATCCACCTCCTTACTATGATACACATATAGTAGCGTCAACCTAAACTTGATTGACATCCGACAGCCATAAGAAGTCAGCAGACCACAACTCCATCTTTAGACGAGCAGATTGGCCAAATCTACTCGGTTCCAGTGTCCTTGAAGGGCCCTTTTGCATGACTCTTCTGGCTCGATTCAATCCACCGCTTAGCTGGAAGAGAGCACTGCGGATGGTCGTCTCGTAAAGTATCTATGTAGTGGTTCCTAGAACTTGTACAATGCTAGATCATCCAAGAATTCCCAAGCTTCACTTACCAATCTCAGAACTCTACTTGTCCAACGACATAAGTATTGAGTAACGGGTTCTCCAGCTCCATCTGGATTTGTGATGCTCGATGTTCTACTATCTCAATCAACTCAAAATCGTCAGCTCTTGGTAATGCTTCTAACATTGGATGTCATTTCTGATATCTTCCTGGCAATGATTCTAGTTCTTCACGAAACATTTTCAAGTTAGAAACATGAATGATGGGGTGATAATGCTTCATACTAGCTGGAAAACGTAACTTATAGGTCACGAGACCTAACTTCTTCTCAATCAGGAACGGTCCTGCCCACTTTGGAAGAAGCTTCTTGGCTAAGTCCACCCTTGCTGGGATTTTGAAGGTCTTGGTCCGCAACCAAACTCTTTGTCCTTCTTCGAACTGTATGTCTTGTCTACCATGGTTTGCATACTTGGGATACCGTTGTTGTGCCTTCTCTATGTGTTTCTTTGCCTCTTGAAACACAGTACCCGGAACGCGTATGAAAGTCTCTAGATCGAGAGGATCATGATTCGATCTTCCTGTGTTTTCATGCCCCTTGGTAGCCAGAGTTATAGGCGTCCAAGGTGCATGAAAACCCCGATAAACCACTTCAAATGGTTTAAATCCTGTGCTCGAATGCTTGGTGTTGTTATATGCAAACTCCACCAAGTCCAAGTGCTCGCTCCAATCACTCTGATCTCGCATGATATAGTTTCTCAATCCTTGCTCCACTATCTGTATAGTCCTCTCTGTTTGACCATCAGTTTCAGGATGATAAGAGAAACGACTTGAGGGTAGTTCCGAGTCTTCGAAACAAACCATTCCAGAACTCAACTACAAACCTCCTGTCCAAGTCTGAAACGATGTCTTTAGGCATCCCATGATACTTAAAAACACATCGTATGAATAGTTCAGCGGCACCTCTTGAAGTCACTGCTTCTCTACAAGGGATGAGGTGAGCTTGTTTGCTGAAACGATCTATAACAACTAGCAGAGCATCAAAACCTCCTGATGCGGGTAATCCTGTGCATAAGTGGGTTGAAACAAGCATTGACAGAGATGTCAGTGCTAGCTCTTCCAAAGATGGGAGAACCTTTCGAGGTTCACACAGATGCTTCTCAATGGACCATTGGAGGAGTGCTGATGCAAAGAAAGCATCCAGTGGCTTACAAAAGTCACAAGTTTTCAGAAATAGAGGCAAAATGGTCTGCTCATGAACAAGAGATGTTCGCAGTTGTTCGTTGTCTGAAGCGTTGGGAGCATTATTTGTTACCAAGCAAAGTTACTGTTGTAACGGACTGCGAGGGTAATACATACTTTCAGAGTAAACCTCGTTTGTCACGTAAACAACAAAGGTGACAAGTGGAGCTTGCACGTTTTGATATCGAATGGCGGTATCAAAAAGGAAAAGAAAATATTCCACCGGATGTGCTAAGCAGACGTGTCCAAGCATTAACGACTCAAGACACAAATGAAGAGCTTTTGGATTGAATCCGAAAGACATTGCCAGACGATCCTCAAGCTCAACGCTGGACCAACCAACAAGAGAGAGATCCATTGGTACGTAATCTCACATTCCGCAATGATCTTTGGTTTTATAAGCAAACCAAGGTCTATGTTCCAGCTGGAGCTCTAAGGACACTAGTCATGCAAGAATGTCATGATTGTGAACTAGCTGGACATGGAGGACAGAATAGAACATTGCAACGAGTTAAAGAGTAGTTCTATTGACCTTCCATGTTGGAAGATGTAGTCAAGTACGTGCAGACTTGCTTGACATGTCAGCAACAACGAACAGAGCGAAGGAGATCTGCAAGGTTGCTTAGACCGTTGCCAATACCTGATGGGTCTTGGGAGAGCATAAGAACACTCTCAAGTCTCTTCCATTCAACAATGGCTCGAATCTTAGCCCTGTTGGGATACCTTGCGCACCGATCAAACATCCTAGAAACACCACACTCTCTTGTCCAAAAGAACACTTGCTCTTCTTGAGGTAGAGTTGATGTTCTTCCAAGCGCTTAAACATTGTTTCAACATCTGCTAGATGTTGATCCAAAGTGGATGAGAAGATGATGATATCGTCTAAGTACACGATAATACTCTCATCCAAGATCTCTGAAAATCTCGTTCATCAGCCTGTAAAAAATACCAAGTACATTGGACAATCCAAACGGCAACACTGTATACTCAAACAAGCCATACCCGTCCTTACAGTAGTCTTTTCTTCATCACCCTCTTTGATCCGGATTTGATGAGATCCAGAATGCAGATCCAGCTTGGTGAAGAACCTTCCTGTGGTCAACCGATCGGTGGTTTCATCCATGAGAGAAAGAGGATACTTGTTCTTGACAGTAACCTTATTGAGTGCACGATAGTCCGCACACATGCGAATATCATCGTCTTTCTTGACCACGAACAACACCGGGGCAGCATAAGGTGATATACTGGGCCGTAAGATACCCTGAGCTACCAACTCTTTCAACTGAGTCTTAAGCTCTGTGAACTCATCAAACGACATGCGTCTTGATGACACTGCAATAGGTGTAGCCTCAGGAACCAGATCAATAGCATGATCCAAGGCTCTCCTCGGAGGAAGTCCTGTTGGTAACTGGTCCGGCATTATGTGAGAATATCTCTCAATCAATGCTTGCATCTCAGGATGTATGGGAAGAGTAGCAACATGTTCTTCCTCATCCGTCTCCACCTTGGATTTAGACATCACTGCAACCTAAGCTTCGTCTACTGACTTGATCTGCTTTCCAAACTGTCTAGCTATGCAGATTTGAAATACCACCTTGGCTCGTTGGAACCTACGAGCAGCATGGTTTGGCTCCTTGGGTCTTTTTTTGATGATCAAAGGATGTGGTTGACCCAAGCCCCATCGATCCATGACTATGACGTTCCCTTCTTGCACATCTAGCTTTGCCTTGGTCTCTTGTAACCAAGATCAGGATAAAATACCCTCCATTGTGTCACCTAAGTTCATGACTAGGAATTCATGCTTCCTGGTTACCCCTCCAACAGTAATAGGAACACTCATGAGCTTTTCTGTAACGGTTGTGCTACCTTGCACAAACCTTACCAACAACAGGCTCATGATCTTGGTTCTAGTCACCCTTAAAGTCTTGACCAGCTTTTCATCCAAGACATTCACATCTGCTCTAGTATCTATAAGCAAACAACACGGTTGGTTTCCTATCTTCACTTCAATCCACGGCAGAAAATCCTCATGTTCTATCAAATGCTCATCAGCACATACCTCTGCTCTAGTAGTCGTCTCAACAGGTTCTTCAACACTGGTTGTCTCTTCAGCTGTCAACCCACGCACGTTGCTCGTTGTTGACCGTTGAGGACAATCACGAGCGATATGACCATCACATCCGCATCGAAAACAGATGATCGTCTTTGGCGGTGTAGTACTGCTAGCTCCACTGCTCCTAGCACTTGAAGTAGAAGCTTGGTTTGATCTTGCATTGGATGCATAAGATCCAGTAGGTCGTGTCTGAGTGGGACCACAAGTAACTCCTCGTTGCTGAAACCCACGAGAAAATCCCCTTCGGGATGCACCAAATCTTCCACCACCACGTCCTCTACCACCTCTACTCTGAGAGGACGCTATATGTCCTTGAGGATTACGCCAAAATCCTCTACTAGGCTCGTCACCACTTGTTCCACGCTGAAACTTGGAAGGCTGCACGGTGTTGTTACGTTCCCTAGTGTTCTCTGCTGCTTCCAGATATGCAAACAAGTCTTGCATGTCCTCAGACTTGTGAAACATAACCCAATTATCAAACACACTAGCATAGAACCCTTGCAGACCCTTCTTCAAGTGAAACAGCAAGTCGGTGTGATCCACCATGTGCAAACGAGTAACCAATTCAGAAAATCACTGGAGGTACTGTCTGATACTCCCTGTTTGTCTCAGATGAATGAGCTCTAGCCAAAACTGTGTAGCTTCATCCACTGGTACCAAATGTTGTCGAAGCTCATCTTTCAGCTCCGGCCAAGTGGACATAGGAGTTGTATCGTTCAAACTCCTCATCCGCTGTTGATCTCTATATCATTCCTTCGCCTCTCCTTCCAGTCTACTAACAGCATAGGTGAACCAACTGCGCTCATCGAAATTCACCAAGTAATTCTCCATCTCAGTAATCCATAACTCAAACTTGGAAAAGCTTTTCTCACCGTTGAAGGATGGTGGCGTTGTTGGTTCAGCCCACTTCACTTTCCGCTTGTGCCCTTCTTTGGCTGAGCTACCTTCCGCAATATTATCTTGCGCCTTCTGTGATCCACCTTCATTCTTATCTGCTTGAGTAGCATCAACTTCCCCTTCACCTAGCAGCGCTAAATCCTTGACTTGCTCTGGTTGTGATACATGGACCTCTGCTTCCTTCTCTGGTGTTGCTTTTGCTTGAGCTAAATCTGCCTTAAGCACCTTGTTCTCAGCTTTCACTTGCTCAAGTCGGCCTTCCAACTTCTTCAAGAATACCTTCATCTTGTCCATCCCAGTCGGCACGGCTTCCATTGTCGATGGTGTTCAGCAAAGATTCAACTTGAACCTGCTCTGATACCAACTGTAACGTTCGACCACAGATTACGGAATCGAGTCGTCCGTCTCTAACTAATGAGGCACCGAACGTGAACCTCCCTGAAGACCTGTGTACTTTGTTTGTGTCTCCAGATCCAGTTCGTTAAACTTTCCGCTAATAAACACCAAGGATTTGATAACCGTCGGACGGGTTTAGAATAACCAACTAGTCTGTTGCAGGTCTCTGGTACTGATCTCAAGTTTCAGAACACCAAGAAAACTATTCTAGGTCTGGGTTGGATAAAATTTGGGCAGCGCTTCCGCTACTGGTGATCAAGTCAGAACGCAATAATCCTTGAAGAAGAACAGCCAGGACTAGGAAGCCTAGTGGATGTTAGAAAGTAGGAAGACAAAGTAATTACACCGAAAGAAAGTCAACACCACACCAGGTGCGTTCAATCTAGCTTTGGCTCACAATCCAAGCTTACTTATCATAGATGTAGTGACGTAGGATTTCTCCTTTTGCCCATTTAGTATACAAGATATCGTTTCCACAGAGGATTTGCACAAGTAACGCTGCTCTAAGTTCTAAGATCTGTTCAAACACACAAACACACGGGTTTTGCCTAGAAATCCCGTCTTCCAGACACGCCAAATGGTGCTCTGGAACTAAACAAACAACTACCAATTACAATATCATACAACTATTCACAGAGAAGCTCGGGAAGACGATCTTCCTGCTTCCAGGTTGCTTCTTCCGGTCTTCTCGATACCGTCTTCCCGAAGCGATTCTCGTCTTCTGGGGGTTTAGCTCGTCTTCTCACACCTCCAGAAGGCTGTCCGGCTTCGCAGAAGTCGACTAGTAACAGTCGTTACACCTTACTCTCACACTCACATTCCAACGGGTTGGATAAATCACAGGGTGTATGCCCCCTGTAGCCTTCCCAAGCTTCTGCCTACGGAAGTTGTCTTCCTGCAACACTACAACGACATTCACCTTCACGGAAGCTCAATAGAAGTCTCGGAAGCTCACTAGAGAAGATAAGAAGATGGGGAAGATGAGGGAAGATGGGAAGAAAAAGAAATCCAAACAAGAGAAAACAGGATGAAAAAAGGCAATTAAGATTCCGACAGGCTTCTAGTCCGGATCCTGACTAACAAGCCATCCCTGCTTGTAATAGTTTGGGGAGGAAGACAACAAACGTGAGTACTGTAGCACCGTCTTCTACTCGAGGATGTCGTCTTCTGTTGCGGGAAGAAGGCTTCTTTCTTCTTCACTTCGCTGCTCTGACTGCTCTGTCTTCTGGGATCCCTTACCCAGAAGACCGTTCGTACGTAGATCCCAAGTGCTCTACTGAACGAGTCAAGCTACACTTCACAACTGTTGACATTTACCGCCACTCAAGAAGAACACTTCCCATGCACAATTGGGAGCGAATTCAATACATTCCACCACCCAGAAGACATGAGCGAAGCTGCTGCACTCAAATCCACAATCTATTCCCCGAGAAGAAGTCACAATGGCATTGGGAAGCTCACTCCCGCTACTTCCTGCGTCTACTCCTCGACACACCAGCCTAGCTAACAGGACTGCACGAGGATGCCGTTCCCTGTTCCTAGACTGTCCACTACTTCTATCTACATCTTCGAACCACTGCTGGTGCGAGTATGCAGACCCCTCCTGTATATTCCAAGACTATTCGTATGTTTCCAACAACGGGTGTAGTGCGCTAAGACTGTCTCTGCTCTAATGTGTCTCGCCTGCCTGCCTGTAGAATCGGTGTGTATGTTCAGTTACTACAGAATTCTACAGAATTGGCAGAACTGGCAGAGCTCCATTTCCTACTCTACGATCCTACTTAACCATCTGCCTCGAGAGTCAGGGGAGACGACCACCAGGGAGAGAGAGAGAGGCATTGACAAGAGGTTGTCACCTCACATGCATGTGGTCCCTCTTCCTAATTAGCCCTCCATTGTGTTACTCCTACGCTACCTATGCTGCCACATGGGGTCCTAACTATTTTTACATGGAAAACTGCCACCCTTAAGATAGCATGTCCGATCCTACTAAATCTGGAAGTGTCGATTGAGTTTGCTAACTACTCTGATTGCTCGGTGGAATCTCCACATGATCTGCTCCTACCGAAGCTACTACCTCGACTTCTGATGGGCTGGGAAGCCCTGCACTTACCTCGAGTACCACTGAGGTAGCTTCCCTCTCCTCGCTCTTCGCTGACCTTGCTGTTTCTACGGCTGCGTCTTCCTCGGCTTCGACTTCAGAAGATGGAATGGTCTTCTGGGAAGACGAGTCGAATGGTGCGTCTTCGGTCTTCTGAGGCACAAATGCAGTACTAGGGACCATGGCGACCTCATAGGGGTCCGGGGAAGTCGCTTCCTCCACGCGGAATACCTGGGAAGACGGCTCGTCTTCCTGTCTTCCAGAAGACATCATGTCTTCCGGGGCGTCTTCTGGAGTCTTCTCGTCTTCCAACGCTGTCACCACCAAGTGTACAGCGAGATCGAACTCCTCTTTCTCCATTCCGGACCCAGTCGAGGGTGCTAGGGCTTGGGAAGATGCGGTTGCAGGTGTCGGAAGCGAGGGAAGACCATAAAGTGTCTTCACTCCTTCTATCTGTCTATCCAGGTACCTGAACATGCTATCTCTGCATTCCACCAACCTCGTCTTGGACCCGCTGTCCCATTCCCTAGCTAAGGTAAGTAACTTCTTACCCGCGGTGAAGTTGAACTTCTTTCGAAGTGCTTCTACCGACTGAGCTAGCATCTTCTGCGCACGAGCCTCCGCTGCTTCTCTCTGCGTCTTCTCCACTGTAGCTCGCGCTTCTGTGGCTTCTCGCTGCATCTTCCAAGTGGTCTGCTCTTCTGCGAGGGCAGTGATCTTCTCCCGCACTCGGAGAACTTCCTGCTCGCGCTGCTGTACTCGCGCCTGCAACTCCTGGTTGCTCTTCCGAAGTTGCATCGACTCCTTGGCAGAAGCGGCTGCTTCCGCCTTGTACCTGGCTGCAAGCTTCTCCGTGGTGCGGAGACTAGCTTCCAGCGACTCCGTCTTCTGCTGGCTGTCTTCCTGTCGCAGCAAGGTGCGCAGGCCGAATCCAGGCTGTAACGGCCTCTCCCGGGACATCGCTCTCTTCTCCAACAACTCCATAGCGGGCTGGATCTCCTTCTGGAAGTAGGCACTGAACTCCTCCAGTCGTCTTCCTGCGGAAGACAAGTTCATCCCCACCACTCGCTCGGAGGTGTCGACCTTGTCTTCTAGAGGCAAGGAAGCCTCTTCCACCACTACGGCCTTCATCTTCTGCGCACGGGAAGAAGCTACTCTTCTCATCTTCCGGGGTGGAAGACTCCTCGTGGCGGGAGCGGCTCTCCTCTTTGCGCTTCCTCGCATCGCAGTAGGAGCGCCCATCCATCCTTCGTCTTCTGGAGTCTTCGGAAGACTCCCAGGTGTTACAGAAGCTGTCTTCTGCTCCGATCGGGTACTCAGCAAGTCTTCCTCCGAGTCCGACTTCGATCCTGAATGAATGAGGGAGATGGGTGTCCTCGGTACACTTCTGTGACCCATCTTCCTCACTGGCGTGACGTCTTCCGACCCACTAGACTCGTCTTTCCTCACCAGAAGCGTCTTCTGGTGAGAGCCGAGTCTCAACTGTGGCATCAGAGTGGGAGGGGGCGTTGCTGCTGTCTCTCGGTCATCGTCTTCCGAGGTCTCCTCCTTCACCTCCTGTCACTCCGTTGGCCCATACACTGCCAGCTGATCTTCCCTAAGATCCCCCATGGCTACATACAAGTAGCAGAAGAAGGGCGTCAGATGTCCTCCCGCCGGGGTACCCAAGTATGCTAGCTCTGTCTGTACATAGTTGTAGATGTACGCGCCCCAGTAGATTGGCACTCTGTCATCCCACACTGATTCCAGGAATTCCACGTCCTGATCTCCTAAGTACCTTGTCTTCTGCACTTTTCCCTTGGGGAAAAGATGCAGAAACAACTTCGCCAGAAGTCGCTTCTTCGGCTCCCGGTAAGACTCTATCTTCCAACCGTTCCTCCCCTGCCTGTCTTCCACGAAAAGACAGGTGGTACTCCCAGGCACATGCCATGAACTCACAATCCTAGGCAAGATCTTCTTCTCGTACCAATATCCTCGGTTCTCGGTTCTCGGTCTCAGGCCTGTGAAACGCCTTACGCCACCAGTCTTCTGTCCAGGAAGATGATCTTCCCGGAGCAACTCCTGCCTTTGCAGGTACACGGTTACGCGGTGGTAATGCGGCCCACACTTCCTCCAGAAGCCCTTGATCTGCGAGGTTCCAATCCCACAGGAAGAAGTCGAGACCCAACTCCTTGAGGAAAGGAGTGGCCTCGGCCAATTTTGCCGTGGGTAACACCAAGCCTCGCGGATGCATCGACATACCTGGAAGATCTGTTGCACTAAATCACAAGCACCTACTATGAGCTGAAGGTTCAGTTCTTCCCGAGTGCCCACAGTTTAGCTTCTACTTCTCAGAAGACAGCTACTCCGTCTTCCGGGATTCTAACAGTACTTCCTAGATAGCTCTCGTCTTCCGAGCTATATCTAAACAATCCTATCTAAGCAAGGCCTCGCATGGATTACCAAGAAGACAACCCACCTTGCATTACATCCTACTTCCTATCAGAAGATACAAGATATGCGAGAAGTAGAGTATGAGAAAGGTTCAAAAGATGGTTGCGGGCTCCTGCGGTGACAGTGGCCTCTGGGAAGACACTTGGGACAGCTTCCGATTCAATGTCTTTCTCGGAAGACTTCTTGAAGTCAGACTTCCCTTCCCTGGTCTCACCTGTCTTCGTCTTCCTACACGCAATCTATCCTCACAACAGACTCAAGACAACTGCACTCTGTTCTTCTGACTTCTCACCTCTCATACGCACTCAGAAGAAGCTTGCTGCATGATGGGAAGACATGACCCTCGACCATTCCCTCCAGATTCTGCCAGCAAGACTTCTCACAACTCTCTTCTAAGTTCGGGGAGAAGAAGGAACGGCTGCTATGGATCGGACAGAAGAGACCCGAATGGACCCTCACGTCTTCTCGCTCATTTTGCCAGCCTTTCAGTCTTCTAGTCTCTCTAGGAAGATGTGGAGTTGAGAAGCTTGGAGGGCCGGGAGGCACAGGCCTAGTCCCCGACTTCCAACTTCTCGAAATAACAAAACAACTCACCAAGCCACTCAGGATTCGTACCAAGCCTCTCTAAACACAAAAGCAAAGCAAATCCACTCTTGATACGAATTGTGTTCAGTCGACTTCCGAAGACAGTCAAGTTCAAGAAGCGTCTTCCGAAGATGTTCCCATCTTCCGAATCGTCTTCTGTTCCAAGTTTCGGGGATAGAGAGGTAGGGGGGTAGGGAAATTGATAGTTGGGATCTCCAATTTGAGAGCTAGGAGTAGGGAAGCTCGAATTGAGCTCGGGAAGAAGCAAGGAGATGTCTCGACAGAAATTGGGCAGCGCTTCCGCGTTCAATGTCTCAATAGAAAGAATGGGGGTGGGGTAATCGATCAGGCTGCCTGCACACAATCAAGGAAGCGCGGGGAGTACCAAGAAAAGGCGAGAAGAAGTGGGAGGGGAAAAGAACAGGGGGAAGAACCTCTACAGTCTTCTTCGGTTCTCCGAGTTGCCTTCGACCTCCGCGCGCTTCTGGCTCTTGTCTTAGCTTCCAATGCGACTCCACACGACTGCGCCTGCTGTCAATTTCGGTCCACACCTCGATTCCACCTCTGCTTCTACTCGCCACTCTTCACTGTCAGCTTCTCGGAAGCCCCCGAGAAACGCCTTCGCTTCTCTGCTGTTTGTGCTCCCGCAATTCGATCTCACCTTTCGCCTAGCTGCCAACTTACTCTCTCCTACCTCGATGTCTCACTTGATTCCTCTCTCAATGCTAGCTCGCGAAGCTCACTCTCTCAATCGATCTTCTTCAGGCGCGCTATGCTGCGGGAAGTTGGAAGGTGCCTAATGTGTTTCCTCTCGCATCTTCCCCGCAGATTAGGGGTTCTCGTCCTTGGTGTCTTCTTGACCTACCTACCTATTCGGTGCGCTCCAGTAGGTACACCTACTGTCTTACCCGAAAACTCGTGGTTGGTCCTTCGCGGTCGCTGTCTTCTAGAAGATAGGTGTCTCCGCCGTCTTCTCATCTTCCGCCGTCTTCTCGTCTTCTGAAGACGCAACTGAGAAGACGATCTTCCGAAGACGGTCGTCTTCTGAAGAAGTCAATTTCTTATTACAAACAGCTCTTAAGATCATCTTCCTGCTAAGGAAGCCGTAACCTTAAGTAACAACGCTTCTTCAGTTATACAAACAAGTCATTATTCTTAAAAATTTCAAAAATTCGTGCATCCTGTAATTTGTGGGCACCACAATAGAATAAAGAAAATCAAAGGCTCATATACATTACACGGCGTTTACTTGCTGACAAGGTCACGAAGAGCTCTTGGACCGGTAATTCTTCACTGCTCTGCAACTCTCATGGGAGAATTTCACTCCAGAACTAGAATTTCTCCAGAAAACGTTCTGATTTTCCACTCTACAAACTAAATCTCAAATTGAAGGTCTGGCCAACGCTAGAATCTCCCTAGCGCCCTTAGTCTGAAACTATTTACCAACAGTATGCTCTCTGTGTAACCCGGTATTTGTCTCTAGTCTGTAGATGTCTTTCTCTGTACTGTGTATCAATCTTTGCTAAGCCTTTGCTAAGCCTCTGCTCTCTATTCACAATCTCTGCTCTCTAGTCTTGCTGGTACAGTGAAAAAGTGAAAAAGCCGGTTTTTAGAGTTCACGTCCCCTTATCTAGTCTCTGAGAGTCTTTCGTTCGGACCTTGTAGCCACCACGCATTTCGTTGAATCACTGCCTCAAATATAGACAAACGGCGTTACATCCTCCACTGCAGTACTAGTAGAAAGAGTGAAAGAGTACACTGAAATCTGTGATTCTTACAGTGTGGGATGAGTGAGATTTCAACGACTGAGTCTTCATGTGCCAGATGCATGGACTATCTAATGAAGCCATGCCTGTTACGATGTATTGCAGCAAGAATCCAACACTCATAGCACCACTTCAACAAAGGAAGAAAAGCTTCTAACAAGTAAGGGGTTCTCCTATTTTTCTCACAGAGGAATAAAAAAAAGAAGAAAAATATCACAAAAAAATTTAACTAGAGGCAGCGCCTCTTTTCAATATATAAAGAGAGCAAAATACATTAGAGGTTGGATCCTCATAAGTTAACTGTGTCCTAAATTTACTAATTATGTATATACATGTTATACATAGTAGCTTCAAGAGCTTGTACTACATATATCAACAGTCCCCCTCAATCTCATATCAATATCCTTAACACCTAGACATAATCTGAAAATATCAAACTTGTCTCTAGGTAAAGCTTTGGTGAATATATCTTAACAGCAACTTGTTCACCTTATCTACATCTTATCAAATATAGATGTGTTAATAGCTCACCATCCTCAACAACTTAACTTCAGAGAAGGCGCAAGAGGGATAGAGGTAGGTTTACAAGGTGTCATCCCAAACTGTTCTAGCTTATTCAGAGCATACTGTGTCTGTAATAGCCATGTATCACCTACATCCTGGATGAACTCCATAGCGAGAAAGTACTTCAGTTCATCTAGATCTTTCATATCAAACTCCCCCTCTGATCCTTCACCTTCTTGATAAGGCTCTCAGAGAGTACCAGTGATAACTAGATCATCTACATAGTTGAGGATCAGTATTGTGTTATCATCGACCTTTAGAGAGTACAATGAGGAGTCTGAACTACACAGACGAAAGCTAAGCAATAGTAGAAACGAGTTAATCTTGGCATTCCAAGTTCTTGGAGCTTGCTTAAATCCGTTGTCATATTGTACGTAGGTCTGTATAGTGAAAAGTATTGCAGAGAGATTTTTTTTCTATATTGTGTACAGAAAGTTGCCCTGTAGCTTAACAAGCTAGGCAGGAGCTAAGCTGGGGCTATGCTTGGCAAGCTGCCCCCTAGCTTGGGTTAGAATATCACCCTAAAGGAATCTAAAGACACCAGAATGCAAAGCTCGACGAGGAGAGCGACTTCATGCTTCCAGTTTTGACAGAAAGTGTTTTAAGCAATAGTTAGTACGCGTTTTAAACTGAGAAATATGCGAAAGATGGAAATCCGTCGATTCTGGCTCGTGACTCGAACTCAGAATCTGATAGCGTGAGTGTGTAGGTGTTCACAAGTACTATAGTTTTGACTCCTTATTCGTAAAAAATGGAGTTGTATGCAGAAGTTAGCGTAGAGAAGGCTAGTAAAGACTTTATAAGAAAACTTCTTAGCAAAAGCATATGTATAGGAAGTTTAACAGTTTTAAACGGAACCAAAGGCCATCCCAGTGATAGGGCGCCTGCCTAGGGAGGAGGAGGTCTAAGGATCAAATCCTCCTGACCTCTGGTTCCTATTCCGACATGTTGGCCTCCCGGATGGGAGTCTATGTTGGATATGCAGCCACGTCTTGCATATCTAGGGACGAGAGACCGGTATCTCACTTAATCGTGAGCATCTCTCTTAATCATGGGCTTCCTGACTTAAGCCTCTGCATGCTATCCTGAATATACTATGAGAGATACCTGGTGCGCATGTGGGGGGGTTGTAAGTCATGTGGGACAACCTCATAAGTGTTGGGGCTTCGACTTACATTGGATGGCTTGTAGTATATTCAGGGTGGCATCAAGAGCACGGAAAACTTTTGCTAATTAGTTAAATAACCATCGAGTCGGCTTGCGATGGGGAATGGGGCTATGAGAACCTTTATTAGTGAAGGGGTAGAGTTTGTGGAAACAACTGTGAAACTTGTATTAAAAAGGGGCCAACTTTGTAAATAAAGCTCTGTACCCATAAGGACAGAAGGGGGTAGCTTAGCTAGGGCCCTGCTTCTGATAAGTGACTGCACTTATAAGGACGATAGGGGGGCAGTTTAAGCTGGGGCCTTAACTTTTAGGTTAAATATCTACGGCGGCTTGGGATCGGGGACAGTTTGCAAAGGATTTTTCTGAGAGAGCTGAAGCGGAAGGAGGAGGATTAGGGATTGGGAGTTGAGGACATGCAGGAGAAGCTAGGAGGCTGGGAGAAACAGAAATTGCTGACAGATTGAATTGGGAGGTCATCGCAAGGAGAGGGGCAAGAGTTTTAGGCTTAGACGTTGTTTAATAAACTGTTCTGAGGAGAAATTACTCTCAGGAGGCAGTTTTATTGAGAGAGATCGTTTGAAAATCTACAGAGGACTTTTGATCGACGTTGGATGAAATTTCTGAGAATTTCAATTGGGGCAAAGAAAGGAATAAGATTCAGGGGTATGAATTTCACCTAGATTGAGATGAACTTGATAGGCTTTTGGCAGAGAATTGAATAGACGGGAGGTTGAGAAAACGCAGGAGAAGCTTGGAGATTGAGAGAGATCAATTTCTTGACAGAATTGAGTTGGTGAACAGGGAGATCGTTGCAGAGAAGCAAGCAAGTGTTTTGGGGGTTGGAACTTCATCTGTTATACTATTTTGGGTTTGGAGGTAGAACTTAACGACCAGGGGCGGTTTTACTGAAGGAGATCGTTTGATAATCTGCAGAGAGGCTTTTGGTTACCGTTGGATCAAGCTCCTTAGAATTTTCAGTTGAGAGACACGCAAGAGAGGAAGAGAGAGATTTTCTTTACGGTTGAAGAGATTGATGGTGCAGCGACCCCGAAATAAAGTTATTTTGACTCCTGAGAGATCTACCTGTGTACCTGAGTGTGTGTTTGAGTGTTTGTTTTGTAATTGGCGGGCACAAGGAGCAGTTTTTGAGATCTCATCGTCAGCAGGAACCTGTTTTTCTCTTTTGGTCGTTTCTCTGATCGATCACAATTAGGAAGTTCGTCCTCTCCAAGAAAGACTCTCGCCATGACATTTGGTGCTTCCACTGAGAGCAATTGGGGTGATTGATTGGAGAATTGACTAGATTGAGAGAAAAATGGATCACAGGGCTACTGTACAGATTGCGGCTGCTGCTCAGAGTGCTCCTGTCCAAGGGACTCCAGGTCAAGATGGAATTGGCTCTCAAGGAGGACCTATGGTGGTTCCAACGGAAGTAGCACAGCTTGCCATAGACACATCTCATATTCTTCAGGCGTTGGCTGCCTTGATTCAACAGCAGCCTGCAATTGGAGGAGCTGAGCAGAAATCCACGAAGACTTTACAAGCAATTGTTGGTCGATGTGGACGATTTGATGGAAGAGATGTTACTAGGTACCTACGGGAGTATGTGGGTGAGATGGAGTTGATCAGAGCACCTGAAGTTGAGGTAATTCTAAGCTTTGAGTTGACTGTTGTCTCTGAACTGAGAGAGAAGGTTAGAATTTTACAGAGAAGACATTTAGGTGGGTGGACTTTGTTTGAACGTGCACTGAGAGAAAAGTTTCTAGAAGAGGACTCTGAAAGAGTCACCAGAAGAACTCTCATGGATTGGATAGAGCGTCAGCTTGGACGTTCCATGGGATTTGAATGAGATAATTCATGAGTTTGATAAGAGGTACTCTCAGCTTTCTGGTCTAGAGAGGTTGACGCTGGACGCTAGGAAGACAGAGTTGTTCTTGGGGGCTCTGGATGAGTTCACAGCAAACAACTTTGCTTCATGTTGGCTGATCGTGGAGCTGAAGATGGAGTTACATCTGATTGGAGGAGAGTGGAAGAAGCAGTATCTACCCTTGCTAGGCAACGTCGTGGTAGGATGGTGTTGCAGCTTGAGACCTTGCCAGAGCAGAGACTAGCTCCTCCAGTTCATGTAGCTCCTCCTACAATACCTCAAGCACCTATAGTGGTTCCTCAAGTGGTTCCTCAGACGTCTGCAGTACCTAACCCAACACAGAGAAGACCTAGACAGCAGCAGCGACCTGTTGAGAATCAAAATCAACATAACTTGATAGAAGAACTCACTCAACAGCTGAGAGATTTGAGGGTTGAGATGGCAGACCTGTAACGACCTATGTTACACATAGGAAGTTTGTCTATTAGTAAGGTATTTAGTTATAACTAAGTGTTGAGAATGTTTATTTGCTGCCAAAGTACTTTAAGGAGGTATCAGTTAGTCATGACTAGCTAAAAGTTAGTTATGGTTAAACTTAGCTATACTTTTGGCAGAATTCAGATATTTTCTAAAGAGTGAGCACTACTATCTTGTCATCTTGTCTAAAAGGTAGAAAGGAGGTGGAAAGGATCCCTTATCTCCTTTTTGACTTGATATGAGTGGTTGGATTAAAGTTGTGGACTTTGTGGGCATTAAAAACAAGAAGAGATTCCACATGTTTCCTTTTTAGTGGGTCCTAGTGTAGAGGGGGGGTGGAAATTCGAGATTCCTTGAGAATATTTCAGAATCCTTCTAGAAGTTGTTGACTTTGAAGGAATAAGCCCATGTGAAAAGGTAAGAAGCCCATGTGATTAATGCTTTTATCTTAAGTAATATCTTAGTAAAACCTGATAAAAGTAGTTACGACTGAGTTACCGGAGGGTATCAAAGTAAAAACCTAGAATGTATAAATAGAGGAGTAGAGAAGAGCTCCTCATCCTTGTCTTCACATCGTCGTAATGACAACTTGAGTAATATAGAGAGTGTGGGATATTTTTAACGTGTGAGAACTTGAGAGACGTCGTTAGAATGGAGGATTTTAGTTGATGAGTTTATTGAGATTTTTAGTTGATAAGTTTGTGGGTGTATGAATGAGTGAACTTAGCATTTTCTCTTCAAGTTCATGGTGTGCTTCCATCAAAGCCTTCAGAGGTGACCCCTAAGTGAGAGACAGACTCGACATGTTGCAGATTCGTGGATGACGATCGTGGAGGTTGAGAGATCGGGGGGGTAGTTGATCGATAGGACCGCGGAGAGTTTACAGACCTGAGGAGAGACCAACAATTAGTTGCATCAGGTGCTCGATCTGTAAGAGGAACCTTTACCAGGAGATGTATTTGGTGCGACAGTCAAGATCATCTCAGAGGAGACTGTCAAGACTTGGCGGTTGCCTTGCGAGAGGGCGTAGTCAACTATCAGAATAACAGGTTGTATTTAACAGCCAGAGGGCAGCCTCTGAACACGTATTTTGGGAGAGGAGGAATGAGGAGTTCTCTTCCAGCACTTACTGGCGCGAATACTACAGCGATGACTGCGGGTTCTGCAGAGGCTGATGTGTATACTGGGAAGGTTGAGGTGCGCTCTAATCCAACTATGGTTGAGCAGGCTAATGAGGTTTTAGTTGAAATGATGAAGAGAGGTGCAGAAAGCATTAGGAGAGCTACTAGATGGAGAGACCCAGTAGATGCAACTTCTATTCGAGTGTTTTTAGAGACGAGTGGTGAACAAGATGCCATGATCGAAGACAAAAGAAGACGGGATGCTTCTGATTTAGATGCAGGAGTACCAGAGGACAGTGATCGTCGGCGAGTTACGAGGAGGAGAGCAGCAGAACCATCACCAACTGTACCAATTGGTAGGTCTCTTGCTGTAGAGGATATATCCTCTACCTCTACAGCCTCACCACCTACAGTAGACCCTATGGAAGGTGTACATGATTTACCACAGGAGCCTACTGCTGCGGATAGAGTGCGGGAAAAAAAGTTTACAGCATAGGAGAAGGAGAAAGCTCCAGCTTACAAGTTAGCAGCAGACATCGAAACAGCAACAGACTTACGTGCTGTTTTGGAGCAATGCATTTTGGATGCTAGAGTTGAGTTTACTCTTCGTGAGGTACTAGGTATCGTCAAGAGAGAGTTTCATGAATTGATAATCGACATCATGAAGAAAAAGAGACAGGTATTGACTGAACAAGTAGGCAGTCAGATGATTGGTGCAGTAGATGCTATTGGTGTTGATGGGTTCAGAGATGATAAATATGAAGTATGGGTTGCTGGTCCTGCTGTTATTGAGAACGAAGATGAAGGGTTTGAGGAGGATAGGTCAAGCGCAGACAGCGATTTCAAAGAAAAGCACTGACAAGAGCGACAACTGAGACGTAGGTTCGACTTGGGGGACTTTTTGAGCCAGTACCTGCACTTGTGGATCACGGATCGGAGATCAACATCATTTCCAAGGAGGTGTATGAAAAGGGACAGTGGCCAATCGAGAGGAATCATGGTTGGGTACTTTGAGCTGCAAATAACCAAAAGGGTGAGTTATACGGAGCCTGTCCCAATATGCGTGTAAAGATTGGAGATGTAGAGGTTGATCAGCATTTCTTTGTACAGTCGTCTGCCTCCTATCCTGTCATATTGGGCCAACCATACATCACCGCTGTTCGAATGGAGACAAAGGTGATGAATGATGGGTCTCATTATGCCAGAGTTCGGAGTCCTGATGATAAGTACTCAGTACAGTTTTTGACGATTCGTTCAAGACATGAGCGAAATCGACAAACCCTTAGGGATTCTCAGACGAAGAGATGTAAAGGTTTTCGCAGTCCACTCCTGTAGAGCGGGAAGACAAGGGTGTAGAACCTACTGTTGAGGTCCCGTCAGAGTTGGAAGCGAGACATGTACAAAGGTCTGGAGACAGGTGTGGTGTACAGAGTTGGCAGTCTAGATTGCTGATGTTTGAGACAGATGGGTGGAGCCGATTTACAAGAGTTGAAGATATGGAAGAAAATACAAAAAGATGGATGGTGAAACATGTATCAGAGTTGTGGCGTGTAGGAGTTCTACCTGAAGACGAAGTGGTTTCTGGCTTGTTTGAAGAGTTTATGTCTGTACAGTCAGTTGTTGGTTGGTTAGACAATGTGAGTAGATTGATGGAAAGGAAAAATAGTGTGGCGGTGATCTCTATTCATTCTCGAAGCATATATGAGGAGATTGCTACATACGTGCAGTTCTTTCCTCATCCGATGCAGAATAATGAAGAGAGAGAAGCAAGTTGTTGGTGTGCACTCCCTCAGGAAGCAGACGTCCATGCGAAGTACAAATCTGTACTGAGAAAGGTAAGACCAGTAGCAGCTCAACTACCTGCTAACTCCCAGCAGCAAGTACAGTTAGTGGGGACTGAGCCTATATTGCGTGATCATAGACGAGTAGGACATCAGTTTACTGAGGAGACATTGAAGGAGCTCCAGATAGGAGGGGGTGATTTCTTGACTGAGGTCGAGAAGACACTGTTTGAACATATGATAATGAAGTATGGTAAAGCATTCTCTTTTTCAGCAGAGGAGATAGGTTGTGTGGACCCAAAGGTTATAGCGCCTATGGTTATATTCCCTCATGTGCCTTGGGACCTGAAACCGATCCCAGTTCCTCGTGCTTTGTTGTCTAAACTCATCGAGTTGTTGAAGGAGAAGGTACAGATGGGGATACTTGAGCCGTCTATGGGGCCATATTCTAGCAGGTGGTTCACAGTACCCAAGAAGTCAGGAGCTTTGCATTTTATTCAAGACCTACAGCTTGCGAATAACGTAATCATTCGTAACGTTGGGACGGGTCTTGTGATTGAAGAGGTAGCAGAGGCATTTGCAGGGAAAGCTATTTATTCGATAGGAGATCTATATTCGGGTTATGATCAGTTCTAGCTGGCCGTGGAGAGTAGAGATTTAACTACTATGCGTACGCCCCTGGGATTGATGCGGATATGTACTCTTCCACAAGGAGCGACGAACTCGGTGGCTCATATGCAGAATGCAATGCATAAGGTACTAAGGGAGTTTGTGCCTGATGTTACCATTCCATTTCTAGATGATATTCCTATAAAGGGTTGCACGGTTGAAGACAAGGATGAAGCAGTACTTGCGAATGGATGCAAAAGGTTTGTTGCAGACCATATCATAGATGTAGAACGTATCTTGACTCGTTTGGAGGAGGTACGTCTCACCTTGTCAGGAGCTAAGTCTAAGTTTGGTGTGTCTGAGATTTTAGTGGTTGGATATCTGTGTGGTACTTTTGGAAGGCGACCAAACCCCGAGAAGGTTGAAGCTATAGCTAGGATGGCAGACTGTAAGAACATCACGGAGATTCGACGCTTTCTAGGTGCTTGTGTATTTTATCGCTTATCCATTCCTCGTTATGCTCATGTTGCTGAGCCTTTGTATGCGTTATTGAGGAAAGGTAAGAGGTTTGTATGGACCTCAGTCCATCGAGAAGCTATGAATAGCTGAAGGAGGCCCTACAGTCTCCATCTGTTCTGAGAAAAGTAGACTACGGGTGTGGGAGACCTATCATTGTTACAGTAGATACTAGTCCAAAGGCGATTGGCTGGGTAATAGGTCAAGATGATGCGGATGGTATGCGGTTTACCTCTAGGTTTGGAGCTAGGATCTTGACAGACAGGCAACGAGATTATCCTCAGGTGAAGCGTGAATTGTGGGAAGCGGTGACAGCGATGAAGATAGACCGTGAGTTTCTGATTGGTGCTCATGTAGTCTTAGAGACGGATTGTCTACCTCTACTAGGCATGATATCCAACTGTAACACGCCAGACATAGCGATGTTACGTTGGATTGCCTATATTAGAAGCTTGAATCCAGAGCTGAAGCATATAAAAAGAAAGGAGAATATGGTCGTAGATATGTTGTCGAGGGTTCGATTTGTAGATGAGGATGTCATGATTTCAGAAGCTGAGGAAGAAGAGAGAAAGAGTGCTCAGTGTCAAGTTAATCGACGAGCTACAAACTTGGAGCCTTTGATGTTAGAGAAGAGCTTTACACAGGTAGACTTCGTGACATAGGTATTATCTGAGCTCGTTGGAGAGGCAAGAGAGGTGGAGCAAAGTAGAGTTCAGAGAGATAAGAAAACAAGCTTACAACTATCTTCTGCATGATGGGTATCTTTGGAGACGACCACAAAGGAGAGATGAGATGTTCATACGAGTAGTGGGCGATTTGCAGACTAAGCGGTAACTAATGAAGGAGTTCCATGATACCTTATGGGTCGGACATCGAGGGATTTGGGCTACCTACGTCAAGTTGAAGGAAAGGTATTGGTGGAAAGGTTTGTATCAGGATGTGGTGAACTACGTCAGTTCCTGCTTGCATTGTCAGTTCTACTCAAAGATGCGGTATAAGGACGGTCTCGTGCCAACTTATCTGCCTTGCATTCACTTCCAGTGGGTTCTCGACTTGGTGGTAATGCCTCTAGGGTTATGGGGCATGCGATATTTGGTTTTGGCTCGTGAGGATCTCTCCAACTTTGGAGAAAGGCGAGCTTTGAGGACGAAGACCACAGAGGGGATATGTAAGTTTGTTCTTGAAGATATTATCTGTAGGTATGGGTCTGTAGGAAGGCTACGAGCAGATAGGGGAGAACTATGGGGTACGGAAGCGAAAGAGTTTTTTGCTCGATATGGTGTGAAGCTCAAGCTTACTACTGCGATGAATCCAGAGGAGATTGGCAAGAGCGAGCGAGGACATCCATCGATAGTTTAGGCTTTGATGAAGACGTGTGATGATAAGCATAGAGAGTGGCCTACGTTACTCCTTTTTGCTTTATGGGCGGATAGAACAACTCATTGTTCTACTACAGGGTACATGCCTGTTGAGTTAATGTTAGGACAGAAACTGATGATGCCAGCAGAAGAAGACTTTCCTACCTGGGCTATCTTGTCATGGAAGGACAATGTGGACCGTGTGCAACTTCTCTCACTACGAATCAGACAGCTAGAATGTAGAGAGGAGGATCTCGCTGAAGCGTAGCGACGGTTGAAGGCGGCTCGACTGGGGAACAAGGAGAGGTTTGATAAGACTCATAGACTTCGATCAAAACTGATACAAGTTGGGGACTGGGTGTTGGTATACGACAGTACATTGGAGAACCAACATTCTACAGTTCGAAAGTTTGCGAGAAGGTGGTTTGGTC
This sequence comes from Asterella californica, assembly GCA_036924285.1. Lineage (NCBI taxonomy): Eukaryota > Viridiplantae > Streptophyta > Marchantiopsida > Marchantiales > Aytoniaceae > Asterella > Asterella californica. The sequence goes on along the minus strand of JAYKYS010000006.1, from coordinate 22,754,678 downwards.
CGTACCTTGTCTCAGATGTACATCAGAATGCTACTTATTCCTTGCAAGAGCTAGATGGCACGCCTTTAAGGCTTCCAGTTGCTAGGAAACGAGTGAAGTTATTCAAAAAGAGAGGGGAGATAGTGGAGCTAGCTGAGTTCTTAAGTTCAGAGCAGACAGGAGCAAATGAAGACCTTTCTAAGACGATCGAGGAGAGCGAAGACGATTTGGAGTACCACGAGGATGGGTGACAGATTGGCACATACCAGAGGATGTGCAGGTTTGGAGGGGGTGAATGTCGTATTGTACGTAGGTCTGTATAGTGAAAAGTATTGCAGAGAGATTTTTTTTTCTATATTGGGTACAGGAAGTTGCCCTGTAGCTTAACAAGCTAGGCAGGAGCTAAGCTGGGACTATGCTTCGCAAGCTGCCTCTTAGCTTGGGTTAGAATATCACCCTAAAGGAGTCGAAAGACACCAGAATGCAAAGCTCGACGAGGAGAGCGACTTCATGCTTCCAGTTTTGACAGAAAGTGTTTTAAGCAATAGTTAGTACGCGTTTTAAACTGAGAAATATGCGAAAGATGAAAATCCGTCGATTCTGGCTCGTGACTCGAACTCAGAATCTGATAGAGTGAGTGTGTACGTGTTCACAAGTACTATAGTTTTGACTCCTTATTCGTAAAAAAACGGAGTTGTATGCAGAAGTTAGCGTAGAGAAGGCTAGTAGAGACTTTATAAGAAAACTTCTTAGCAAAAGGAAGTTTAACAGTTTTAAACGGAACCAAAGGCCATTCCAGTGATAGGGCGCCTGCCTAAGGAGGAGGAGTCTAAGGATCAAATCCCCCTGACCTCTGGTTCCTATTCCGACATGTTGGCCTCCCGGATGGGAGTCTATGTTGGATATGCAACCACGTCTTGCATATCTAGGGGCGAGAGACCGGTATCTCATTTAATCGTGGGCATCTCTCTTAATCATGGGCTTCCTGGCATAAGCCTCTGCATGCCATCCTGAATATACTATGGGAGATACCTGGTGCGCATATAGGGGAGCTGTAAGTCATGTGGGGCAATCTCATAAGTGTTGGGACTTTGGCCTACATTGTATGGCTTGTAGTATATTCAGGGTGGCATCAAGATGACATCAAGAGCACGAGAAACTTTTGCTAGTATATTCAAGGTGGCATCAAGATGACATCAAGAGCACGGGAAACTTTTGCTAATTAGTTAAATAACCATCGAGTCGGCTTGCGATGGAGAATGAGGCTATGAGCACCTTTATTAGTGAAGGGGTAGTGTTTGTGGAGACAACTGTGAAACTTGTATTAAAAAAGGCCAACTTTGTAAATAAAGCTCTCTACGCATAAGGGCAGCAGGGGGCAGCTTAGCTAGGGCCTTGCTTCTGATAAGTGACTGCGCTTATAAGGACAGTAGGGGGGCAGCTTAAGCTTTTAGGTTAAATATCTGCGGCGGCTTGGGATCGGGGACAGTTTGCAAAGGATTTTTCTGAGAGAGCTGAAGAGGAAGGAGGAGGATTAGGGATTGGGAGTTGAGGACACGCAGGAGAAGCTAGGAGGCTGGAGGAAACATAAATTGCTGACAGATTGAATTGGGAGGTCATCGCAGGGAGAGGGGCAAGAGTTTTAGGTTTGGACGTTGTTTAATAAACTGTTCTGAGGAGAAATTACTCTCAAGAGGTAGTTTTATTGAGAGAAATCGTTTGAAAATCTACAGAGGACTTTTGATCAACGCTGGATCAAATTTTTGAGAGTTTCAGTTGGGACAAAGAAAGAAATAAGATTCAGGGGTTTGAATTTCACCTAGATTGAGATGAACTTGATAGGCTTTTGGCAGAGAATTGAATAGACGGGAGGTTGAGAAAACGCAGGAGAAGCTTGGAGGTTGAGAGAGATCAATTTCTTGACAGAATTGAGTTGGTGAACAGGGAGATCGTGGCAGAGAAGCAAACAAGTGTTTTGGGGGCTGGAACTTCATCTGTTATACTATTTCGGGTTTGGAGGCAGAACTGAACGACCAGGGATGGTTTTACTGAAGGAGATCGTTTGATAATCTGCAGAGAGGCTTTTGGTTACCGTTGGATCAAGCTCCTTAGAATTTTCAGTTGAGAGACACGCAAGAGAGGAAGAGAGAGATTTTCTTTATGGTGTCGTATTGTACATAGGTCTATACAGTGAAAAGTATTGCAGAGAGATTTTTTTTCTATATTGTGTAAAGGAAGCTGCCCTTCAGCTTAACAAGCTAGGCAGGAGCTAAGCTGGGGCTATGCTTGACAAGCTGCCCCTTAGCTTGGGTTGGAATATCACCCCTAAAGGAGTCGAAAGACACCAGAATGCAAAGCTCGACGAGGAGAGCGACCTCATGCTTCTAGTTTTGACAGAAAGTGTTTTAAGTAATAGTTAGTACGAGTTTTAGGTTGTGAAATATGTGAAAGAAGGAAATCCGTCGATTCTGGTTCGTGACTTGAACTCAGAATCGGATAGCGTGAGCGTGTAGGTATTCACAAATACTATAGTTTTGACTCCTTGTTCATTAAAAACGGAGTTGTATAGAGAAGTTAGTGTAGGAAAGGCTAGTGAAGATTTTACAGAAAAATTTCTTCAGGTAAACATATGTACAAAAGTTTTTACCTTCTTGAACGGAACCAAAGGCCATCCCAGTGATAGGGCGCCTGCCTAGGAGGGAAGTGGTCTCAAGATCAATCCCCCCGGGCCTCTGGTTCCTATTCCGGCATGTTGGCCTCCTGGAAGGGAGTCTATGTTGGATATGCAGCCATGTCCTGCATATCTAGGGGCGGGAGACCGGTATCTCCCTTAATCGTGGGCTTCCAGGCCTAAGCCTCCGCATGCCATCCTGAATATACTATGGGAGATACCTGGTGCGCATATGGGGGGGCTGTAAGCCCTGTGGGGCGGCCTCATAAGTGTTGGGGCTTCGGTCTACATTGGATGGCTTGTAGTATATTCAGGGTGGCATCGAGATGGCATCGAGGGCACGGGAAACTTTTGCTGATTATTATGTACGCATAAGGACAGCAGAGGAACAGCTTTAGATGGGGTCTTAAAATTAAAGCGAAAGATTACAGCGGAAGCGGAAGATTACCGCGGAAGCTTGAAGCAGAATATTACAGCGGAAGCGGAAGCGGAATATTATAGCGGAAGCGGAAAACTACCGCGGAAGCTTGAAGCGGAATATTACAGCGGAAGCGGAAGATTACCGCGGAAGCTTGAAGCAGAATATTACAGCGGAAGCGGAAGCGGAATATTATAGCAGAAGCGGAAAACTACCGCGGAAGCTTGAAGCGGAAAACTACAGCGGAAGCGGAAGATTACCGCGGAAGCTTGAAGCAGAATATTACAGCGGAAGCGGAAGCGGAATATTATAGCGGAAGCGGAAAACTACCGCGGAAGCTTGAAGCGGAATATTACAGCGGAAGCGGAAAACTACAGCGGAAGCAGAAAACTACAGCGGAAGCAGAAGATTACCGCGGAAGCTTGAAGCGGAATATTATAGCGGAAGCGGAAAACTACAGCAGAAGCAGAAAACTACAGCGGAAGCGGAAGATTACCGCGGAAGCTTGAAGCGGAAGATTACAGTGGAAGCGGAAGATTACAACAGAAGCTTGAAGCGGAAGATTACAGCGGAGGCGGAAGGAGGAGAATTAGAGTTTAAGAGGGGGGCAGCTTAGCTAAGGCCTTGCTTCTGAGAAGTGATTGCGCTTATAAGGACAGCAGGGGGGCAGCTTAAGCTGGGGCCTTAACTTTTAGGTAAAATACCTGCGGCGACTGGGGATCGGGGACAGTTTTTTTGCAAAGGAAGGTTTTCGGAGAGAGCGGAAGAGAATACGCAGGAGAAGCTAAGAAGCTGGGGGAAGATCAAATTGCTGGCAGATTGAATTGGGAGAGCATCGTAAGAGAGAGAGGCATGAGTTTTAGGCTTGGACGTTGTTTAAATAAACTATTCTGGGAAGAAATTACTCTCAGGAGACAGTTCTATTGAGAGATCGTTTGGAAATCTACAGGGGACTTTTGATCGACGTTGGATCAGATTTCTGAGAGTTTCAGTTGGGACAAGGAGAGGAATAAGATTCAGGGGTCCGAATTTCTCTATTAGGTTCAGATTGAGACGTACTGGGTAGACTTTTGGCTTGACGGGTGAAGACAGGTGCGCAGGAGAGGAAGAGAGAGATTTTCTGTACAGTTGGAGAAATTGGTGGTGCAGACGACACTGTAATAAAGTTAATTGAATCTTGAGAGACCTATGTGTGTACCCAGGGTGTGTTTGAGTGCTTGTTTTTATAATTGGTGAGCACAAGGAGCAGTGTTTTGAGATCACATCGTCAGCAGCAACCTATTTTCTTTTCTGGTCATTTTTCTCTGACCGATCACAGTCAGGAGGTCCGCCCTCCCCAAGAAAGACTCTCAACTCGACATCTGGTGCTTCCACTGAGAGCTATTGGGGTGATTGATTTGGAGAATTGACTGAATTGAGAAGATGGATCACAGTGCTGCCGTACAAGGTGTAGCTGCTGCTCAAGGTGCTCCTGTTCAAGAGACTCCTGGTCAAGATGGAATTGGCTCTCAAGGAGGGCCTACAGCGGTTCCAACAGCAACAACACAGCCTGCTGTAGACACGTCTCAGATTCTTTAGGCGTTGGCTGCCTTGATTCAGCAGCAGCCTGCAATTGGGGGAGCTGAGCAGAAGTCCACAAGAGCATTACAAGCAATTGTTGGTCGGTGTGGACGATTTGATGGAAGAGATGTTACTAGGTACCTAGGGGAGTATGTGGGTGAGATGGAGTTGGTCAGGGCACCTGAAGTTGAGGTAATTCTGAGCTTTGAGTTGACTGTTGTCCCTGAACTGAGAGAGAAGGTGAGAAATTTACAGAGAAGACATCTAGGTGGGTGGACTTTGTTTGAGCGTGCATTGAGAGAAGAGTTTCTAGAAGAGTACTCTGAAAGAGTCACCAGAAGAACTCTCATGGACTGGATAGAGCGTCAGCCTGGACGTTCCATGGGATTGAATGAGGTAATTTGTGAGTTTGAGAAGAGATACTCTCAGCTTTCTGGTCTAGAGAAGTTGACGCTGGATGCTAGGAAGACGGAGTTATTCTTGGAGGCTCTGGATGAGTTCACAGCAGATAGGCTTTGTTTCATGTTGGCTGATCGAGGGACTGAAGGGGGAGTTACATCTGATTGGAGGAGAGTGGAAGAAGCAGTATCTACCCTTGCTAGACAACGTCGTGGTAGGATGGTGTTACAGCTAGAAACCTTACCAGAGCAACAGAGAGTAGCTCCTCCAGTTCATGTAGCTCCTCCTACAATACCTCAGGCACCTATAGTGGTTCCTCAGGCACCTATAGTGGTTCCTCAAGCACCTATAGTGGTACCTCAAGCGCCTGTAGTACCTAATCCAGCACAGAGAGGACCTAGACAGCAGCAGCGACCTGTTGAGAATCGAAATCAACATAACTTGATAGAAGAACTCACTCAACAGCTGAGAGATTTGAGGGTTGAGATGACAGACCTGAGGAGAGACCAACAACCAGTTGCACCAGGTGCTCGACCTATAGGAGGAACCTTTACCAGGAGATGTATTTGGTGCGACAGTCCAGATCAGAGGAGACTGTCAAGACTTGGCAGTTGCCTTGCGAGAGGGCGTAGTCAACTATCAGAATAACAGGTTGTACTTAACCGCCACAGGGCAGCCTCTGAACACGTATTTTGGGAGAGGAGGAATGAGGAGTTCTCTTCCAGCACTTACTGGTGCGAATACTACAGCGATGACTGCGGGTTCTGCAGAGGCTGATGTGTATACTGGGAGAGTTGAGGTACGCTCTAATCCAACTATGGTTGAGCAGGCTGTTGAGGTTCCAGTTGAAATGATGAAGAGAGGTGCTGAAAGCATTAGGAGAGCTACTGGATGGAGAGACCCAGTGGATGCAACTTCTATTCGAGCATTTTTAGAAGCGAGCAGTGAACAGGATGCCATGATGGAAGACAAAAGAAGACGAGACGCTTCTGATTTAGATGCAGGAGTACCAGAGGACAGTGACCGTCGGAGGGTTACGAGGAGGAGAGCAGCGGAACCATCATCATCTGTATCAGCTGGTAGATTTCCTGCTGCAGAGGATATACCTTCTACCTCTACAGCTCCACCACGTGCAGTAGATCCTATGGAAGGTGTACAGGATTTGCCACAGGAGCCTACTGCTGCGGATAGAGTGCGAGGGAAAAAGTTTACAGCACAGGAAAAGGGGAAAGCTCCAGCTTACAAGTTAGCGGCAGACATCGAGACAACAACAGATTTGCGTGCTGTTCTAGAGCAACGCATTTTGGATGCTAGAGTTGAGTTTACTCTTCGTGAAGTGCTTGGTATCGCAAAGAGAGTTTCATGAGTTGATAATAGACATCATGAAGAGAAAGAGACAGGTATTGACTGAACAAGTAAGTAGTCAGATGGTTGGAGCAGTAGATGCTATTGATGTTGATCAGTTCGGGGATGATAAGTATGAGGCATGGGTTGCTGGTCCAGCTGTTATTGAGAACGAAGATGAAGAGTTTGAGGAGGATAGGTCAAGCGCGGACAGTGATTTCAAAGAAAAGCACTGGGCAAGAGCTACAACTGAGACGCAGGTTCGACTTGGGGGACTTTCTGAGTCAGTACCTGCACTTGTGGACCACGGGTCGGAGATCAACATCATTTCCAAAGAGGTGTATGAGAAGGGGCAGTGGCCAATCGAAAGGAATCATGGTTGGGTGCTTCGAGCTGCAAATAACCAAAAGGGTGAGTTATATGGAGCTTGTCCCAATATGCGTGTAAGGATTGGAGATGTAGAGGTTGATCAGCATTTCTTTGTACAGTCGTCTGCCTCATATCCTGTCATACTGGGCCAACCATACATCACCGCTGTTCGAATGGAGACAAAGGTGATGAATGATGGGTCTCATTATGCCAGAGTTCGGAGTCCTGATGATAAGTACTCAGTGCAGTTTTTGACGGTTCGTTCAAGACATGAGCGGAACCGACAAACCCTTAGAGATTCTCAAACCAAGAGATGTAAGGGTTTTCACAGTCCACTCCTGTAGAGCGGGAAGACAGGGGTGTAGAACCTGCTGTTGAGGTCCCGTTAGAGTTGGAAGCGAGACATGTACAAAGGTCTGGAGATAAGTGTGGTGTACAGAGTTGGCAGTCTGGATTGCTGATGTTTGAGGCAGATGGGTGGAGTCGTTTTACAAGAGTTGAAGATATGGAGGAAAATACAAAAAGATGGATGGTGAAACAGGTATCAGAGTTGTGGCGTGAAGGAGTTCTATCTGAAGACGAAGTGGTTTCTGGTTTGTTTGAAGAGTTTATGTCTGTACAGTCAGTTGTTGGTTGGTTAGACGATGTGAGTGGATTGATGGAAGGGGAAAATAGTGTGGCGGTGATCCCTATCCACTCATATATGAGGAGATTGCTACATACCTGCAGTTCTTTCCTCATCTGATGCAGAATAGTGAAGGGAGAGAAGCAAGTTGTTGGTGTGCACTCCCTCAGGAAGCAGACGTCCATGCGAAGTACAAATCTGTACTGAAGAAGGTAAGACCGGTAGCAGCTCAACTACCTGCTAACTCCCAGCAGCAAGTACAGTTAGTGGAGACCGAACCTATATTGCGTGATCATAGACGAGTAGGGCATCAGTTTACTGAGAAGACACTGAAGGAGCTCCAGATAGGAGGGGGTGATTTCTTGACTGAGGTCGAAAAGACAGTGTTTGAACAGATGGTAGTAAAGCATGGTAAAGCATTCTCTTTTTCAGCTGAGGAGATAGGTTGTGTGGACCCAAAGGTTATAGCGCCTATGGTTATATTCACAATCCCTCATGTGCCTTGGGACCTGAAACCGATCCCAGTTCCTCGTGCTTTGTTGCCTAAACTCATCGAGTTGTTGAAGGAGAAGGTACAGATGGGGATACTTGAGCCGTCTATGGGGCCATATTCTAGCAGGTGGTTCACTGTACCCAAGAAGTCAGGAGCTTTGCGTTTTATTCAAGACTTACAGCCTGCGAATAACGTAACCATACGTAATGTTGGGACGGGTCCTGTGATTGAAGAGGTAGCAGAAGCATTTGCAGAGAGAGCTATTTATTCGATAGGAGATCTATATTCTGGTTATGATCAGTTCCAGCTGGCTGTAGAGAGTAGAGATTTAACTACTATGCGTACGCCCCTGGGATTGATGCGGATGTGTACTCTTCCACAAGGAGCGACGAACTCGGTGGCTCATATGCAGAATGCGATGCATAAGGTACTAAGGGAGTTTGTGCCTGATGTTACCATTCTATTTCTAGATGATATTCCTATAAAGGGTTGCGCGGTTGAAGACAAGGATGAAGCAGTACTTGCGAATGGATGTAGAAGGTTTGTTGCAGACCATATCAGGGATGTAGAACATATCTTGACTCGTCTGGAGGAGGTACATCTCACCCTGTCAGGAGCTAAGTCCAAGTTTGGTGTGTCTGAGATTTTAGTGGTTGGACATCTGTGTGGTGCTTTTGGAAGGCGACCAAACCCCGAGAAGGTTGAAGCCATAGCTAGGATGGCAGACTGTACGAATATCACGGAGATTCGACGCTTTCTAGGTGCTTGTGTATTTTATCGTTTGTCCATTCCTCATTATGCTCATGTTGCTGAGCCTTTGTATGCATTATTGAGGAAGGGTAGGAGGTTTGTGTGGACCTCAGTCCATCGAGAAGCTATGAATAGGTTAAAGGAGGCTCTACAGTCTCTGCCTGTTTTGAGAAGAGTAAACTACGGGTGTGGGAGACCTGTCATTGTCACAGTAGATACTAGTCCAAAGGCGATTGGCTGGGCGATAGGTCAAGATGATGTGGATGGGTTCCGGCTTACCTCTAGGTTTGGAGCTAGGATCTTGACAGACAGGCAACGAGATTATCCTCAGGTGAAGCGTGAGTTGTGGGGGGCGGTGACAGCGATGAAGACAGACCGTGAGTTTCTGATTGGTGCTCATGTAGTCTTAGAGACGGATTGTCTACCTCTACTAGGCATGATATCCAACTGTAGCACGCCAGACATAGCGATGTTACGTTGGATTGCCTATATTAGAAGCTTGAACCCAGAGCTGAAGCATATAAAAGGAAAGGAGAATATGGTCGCAGATATGTTGTCAAGAGCTCGATTTGTAGACGAGGATGTCATGATTTCAGAAGCTGAGGAAGAGGAGAGAAAGGATGCTCAATGTCAGGTTAATCGACGGGCTGCGAACTTGGAGCCGTTGATGTTTAGAGAGGAGCTTTACACAGGTAGACTTCGTGACATAGGGTATTATCTGAGCTTGTTGGAGAGGCAAGAGAGATGGAGCAAAGTAGAGTTCAGAGAGATAAGGAAACAAGCTTACAACTATTTTCTGCATGATGGGTATCTTTGGAGACGGCCACAGAGGAGAGATGGGATGTTCATACGAGTAGTGGACGATCTGCAGACTAAGCAACAACTAATGAAAGAGTTCCATGATACCTTATGGGCCGGACATCGAGGGATTTGGGCTACCTACGTCAAGCTGAAGGAAAGGTATTGGTGGAAAGGTCTGTATCAGGATGTGGTGAACTACGTCAGTTCTTGCTTGCATTGCCAGTTCTACTCAAAGATGCGGTATAAGGACGGTCTCGTGCCAACTTATCCGCCTTGCATTCACTTTCAGTGGGTTCTCGACTTGGTGGTGATGCCTCTGGGGTTATGGGGCATGCGATATTTGGTTCTGGCTCGTGAGGATCTCTCCAACTTTGTAGAAGGGCGAGCCTTGAGGACAAAGACCACAGAGAGGATATGTAAGTTTGTTCTTGAAGATATTATTTGTAGATATGGGTCTGTAGGAAGGCTACGGGCAGATAGGGGAGAACTACGTGGTACGGAAGCGAAAGAGTTTTTTGCTCGGTATGGTGTGAAGCTCAAGCTTACTACTGCGATGAATCCAGAGGGGATTGGCAAGAGCGAACGAAGACATCCATCAGTAGTTCAGGCTTTGGTGAAGGCGTGTGATGGTAAGCATAGAGAGTGGCCTAGGTTACTCCCTTTTGCTTTATGGGCGGATAGAACAACTCATTGTTCTACTACAGGGTACATGCCTGTTGAGTTAATGCTAGGACAAAAACCGATGATGCCAGCAGAAGAAGACTTTCCTACCTGGGCTACCTTGCCATGGGAAGATAATATGAACCGTGTGCAACTTCTCTCACTACGAATCAGGCAGCTAGAATGTAGAGAGGAGGATCTCGCTGAAGCGCAGCGACGGCTGAAGGCGGCTCGACTTGGGAACAAGGAGAGGTTTGATAAGACTCATAGACTTCGACCAAAACCGATACAAGTTCGGGACTGGGTGTTGGTATACGATAGCACATTGGAGAACCAACACTCTACAGTTCGGAAGTTTTCGAGAAGGTGGTTTGGCCCTTACCTTGTCTCAGATGTACATCAGAATGCTACCTATTCCTTGCAAGAGCTAGATGGCACGCCTTTAAGACTTCCAGTTGCAGGGAAACGAGTGAAGTTATTCAAGAAGAGAGGGGAGACTGTGGAGCTAGCTGAGTTCTTAGGTTCAGAGGAGACAGGAGCAAATGAAGACCTTTCTGAGACGGTCGAAGAGAGCGAAGACGATTTGGAGGACCACGAGGATCGGTGACGGATTGGCACATACCAGAGGATGTGCAGGTTTGGAGGGGGTGAATGTCGTATTGTACATAGGTCTATACAGTGAAAAGTATTGCAGAGAGATTTTTTTTTCTATATTGTGTAAAGGAAGCTGCCCTTCAGCTTAACAAGCTAGGCAGGAGCTAAGCTGGGGCTATGTTTGACAAGCTGCCCCCTAGCTTGGGTTGGAATATCACCCCTAAAGGAGTCGAAAGACACCAGAATGCAAAGCTCGACGAGGAGAGCGACCTCATGCTTCTAGTTTTGACAGAAAGTGTTTTAAGTAATAGTTAGTACGAGTTTTAGGTTGTGAAATATGTGAAAGAGGGAAATCCGTCGATTCTGGTTCGTGACTCGAACTCAGAATCGGATAGCGTGAGCGTGTAGGTATTCACAAATACTATAGTTTTGACTCCTTGTTCATTAAAAACGAAGTTGTATAGAGAAGTTAGTGTAGGAAAGGCTAGTGAAGATTTTACAGAAAAATTTCTTCAGGTAAACATATGTACAAAAGTTTTTACCTTCTTGAACGGAACCAAAGGCCATCCCAGTGATAGGGCACCTGCCTAGGAGGGAAGTGGTCTCAGGATCAATCCCCCCTGGCCTCTGGTTCCTATTCCGGCATGTTGGCCTCCTGGAAGGGAGTCTATGTTGGATATGCAGCCATGTCCTGCATATCTAGGGGCGGGAGACCGGTATCTCCCTTAATCGTGGGCTTCCTGGCCTAAGCCTCCGCATGCCATCCTGAATATACTATGGGAGATACCTGGTGCGCATATGGGGGGGCTGTAAGCCCTGTGGGGCGGCCTCATAAGTGTTGGGGCTTCGGCCTACATTGGATGGCTTGTAGTATATTCAGGGTGGCATCGAGATGGCATCGAGGGCACGGGAAACTTTTGCTGATTATTATGTACGCATAAGGACAGCAGAGGAACAGCTTTAGATGGGGTCTTAAAATTAAAGCGAAAGATTACAGCGGAAGCGGAAGATTACCGCGGAAGCTTGAAGCAGAATATTACAGCGGAAGCGGAAGCGGAATATTATAGCGGAAGCGGAAAACTACCGCGGAAGCTTGAAGCGGAATATTACAGCGGAAGCGGAAGATTACCGCGGAAGCGGAAGATTACCGCGGAAGCTTGAAGCAAAATATTACAGCGGAAGCGGAAGCGGAATATTATAGCAGAAGCGGAAAACTACCGCGGAAGCTTGAAGCGGCAAACTACAGCGGAAGCGGAAGATTACCGCGGAAGCTTGAAGCAGAATATTACAGCGGAAGCGGAAGCGGAATATTACAGCGGAAGCGGAAAACTACCGCGGAAGCTTGAAGCGGAATATTACAGCGGAAGCGGAAAACTACAGCGGAAGCGGAAGCGGAATATTATAGCGGAAGCGGAATATTATAGCGGAAGCGGAAAACTACCGCGGAAGCTTGAAGCGGAATATTACAGCGGAAGCGGAAAACTACAGCGGAAGCAGAAAACTACAGCGGAAGCAGAAGATTACCGCGGAAGCTTGAAGCGGAATATTATAGCGGAAGCGGAAAACTACAGCAGAAGCAGAAAACTACAGCGGAAGCGGAAGATTACCGCGGAAGCTTGAAGCGGAAGATTACAGTGGAAGCGGAAGATTACAACAGAAGCTTGAAGCGGAAGATTACAGCGGAGGCGGAAGGAGGAGAATTAGAGTTTAAGAGGGGGGCAGCTTAGCTAAGGCCTTGCTTCTGAGAAGTGATTGCGCTTATAAGGACAGCAGGGGGGCAGCTTAAGCTGGGGCCTTAACTTTTAGGTAAAATACCTGCGGCGACTGGGGATCGGGGACAGTTTTTTTGCAAAGGAAGGTTTTCGGAGAGAGCGGAAGGGAATACGCAGGAGAAGCTAAGAAGCTGGGGGAAGATCAAATTGCTGGCAGATTGAATTGGGAGAGCATCGTAAGAGAGAGAGGCATGAGTTTTAGGCTTGGACGTTGTTTAAATAAACTATTCTGGGGAGAAATTACTCTCAGGAGACAGTTCTATTGAGAGATCGTTTGGAAATCTACAGGGGACTTTTGATCGACGTTGGATCAGATTTCTGAGAGTTTCAGTTGGGACAAGGAGAGGAATAAGATTCAGGGGTCCGAATTTCTCTATTAGGTTCAGATTGAGACGTACTGGGTATACTTTTGGCTTGACGGGTGAAGACAGGTGCGCAGGAGAGGAAGAGAGAGATTTTCTGTACAGTTGGAGAAATTGGTGGTGCAGACGCACTGTAATAAAGTTAATTGAATCTTGAGAGACCTATGTGTGTACCCAGGGTGTGTTTGAGTGCTTGTTTTTGTAATTGGTGAGCACAAGGAGCAGTGTTTTGAGATCACATCGTCAGCAGCAACCTATTTTCTTTTCTGGTCATTTTTCTCTGACCGATCACAGTCAGGAGGTCCGCCCTCCCCAAGAAAGACTCTCAACTCGACAACGGTTGAAGAGATTGATGGTGCAGCGACACTGAAATAAAGTTATTTTGACTCTTGAGAGATCTATCTGTGTACCTGAGTGTTTGTTTTGTAATTGGTGGGCACAAGGAGCAGTGTTTTGAGATCTCATCGTCAGCAGGAACCTGTTTTTCTCTTTTGGTTGTTTCTCTGATTGATCACAGTCAGGAGGTCCGCCCTCCCCAAGAAAGACTCTCGCCACGACACCGTACATGGACTTCAGGAGTCTACAAACTTTATTTGGATACCTTTGATCTTCGTATCGAGGAGATTGCATCATGTAGATCTCTTCTTGCAAATCTTCGTTCAAAAAAGCATTATTGAAGTCCATTTGATACAGTTGCCACCCTTACTTGTAGCCAATGTCACAAGGGTGCGTATGGAAGCCATCTTGGCTACCGGACTGAGGAAACTCAAGGTCATACTGCTACGCCCAGCCTTTAACCACAAGTCTCGTCTTGTGTTCATTAACTGAACCATCCGAATTCCTCTTGACCTTGTAAACCTCTCTACAAATTTGATTCTTGCTCATGTACGACAAGAACCCTTCACGCTGAAATGTTGGACAAGATGTCTCACTTTGTTGGACCTCCACAAATCAGATTGACCTAATGATCCAGCTTCAGATCCCTAATATGGCTGAGAACTGCTGACGTGGTTGTCAAAAGCATGCACAATTGCACTGCGTTGCTCATTGATTATTTGCTGCAACATTAGAGAGCTGTTGGAATGTGCAACCTGTGTAGGTTGGACACAAGTGGAGGGACCTGAACCGTAGGTATAGCAATTGCGAGGACTTGGTCAAACGAAGGAGCTCTCATGCGCATGCGCATGTATTACTTTCTCGGAATAAGAGGAGAAGTGACACATGAGGATAGAAATGATACATGTATCACATCTCTTCATCGAAAAGAGACGTATACATGTATCACCTCAAGCTACTTGCAGAAACAAAGCAAAATTCAAAGATAAAGGAGAACTAGGTAGTGTGAACATAGTTTGACGAACCAGCACCTGCTCTGCTCATGTTTACATGCATCCGAATGGACCAAGGCTCTATACAAAATCAACAAATTCTTATCAACATGCATTTCGAGGTTTTCTCGTTCGTCAAATCTGAACAACATGTGCAAGTGAAAGAGAAACATATGTTAGAGTACGTACCTAATCAAACCAGTCTTGACAGACCTCACAAGAACTTTGGTGCGAAGGTGCAAAGGTCAAAGTGAAAAAAGCAAAGGGCACAAGAGAGGAGCTAGGGAAGGAGTGTTGAAAGGTGGGCAGAGAGAAATGGAGCTCGATTGGTAAAGGAATGATAGAAAGCTTATTAGTGTGAAAAACCTTGCTTATTTTGAGCTTAGAATGCTCTAATTTTATCTAGGGGTCTCCAAGGTGTGCAAAAGGACAAGGTTAAATCCTTTAAATTTCTATTGGTCCATCAAAAAGTGACGATAAGTTGTCATCTATCTAGGTGAGCGCTTCGAGAGGAACGGGGCACTTTCACTGAGAATTTTAGAGATCTGAAGACATGAGCGGAGAGCTCTCGACGAGTGGAGCAACCTGTTGCCTAAATTTCGCTTGATTTGGAGGTCCAGAGCATATGTTATGACCATTTGAAGTTCGTGAGTGAGAGAAATACATAGCTTTCTCTACAGATTGAAAGATTGGTGAATCGAGTGAGTACTTCATCAGATTGAGATCAAATTTCATGAGCTTGTAGCCTGTCAGTTGCTAAAGCTCTGACCCTAAATTTCATCACCAGATGTATTGCAGATTGGGCGCAATGACGATTTGAAGACGGAGAGGTGCAAAAAGCTTTCAATCTGGAGCAGTAAGTTCGTAGAATTATAGAAGGTGATCCGAACGGTCAAATCTGCTGAAATTTCCTGAGCAGTGAGTTTACCTTGTGATTCGCTAGCACATGAAGTTTGAGTTGAAGTAGACGGTTCTTTAGGCGATGAAGCTTCCGTCTGAAATCTGAGATTAGAAGTACGTATAAGTTTCTATGAATTTGTATTAATTGTGGGAGGAGATCTTGCCGTCAGATCTTTCTGAAATTTGACATGTAAGTAGAAATCTTAGTATTCTACCTACGTGGTAAGTTTGAGAGAAGACTGAGTTTAGATCTGAACCTACAATGTGTGAAACTTCGCTGCTTTTTTTATCGAGTTGTATCCGACAGGTTTAGGTCCCTTGTTAGCGACAACTGGCAGAAAAGCATACGGTGTGACGTCTGTATTGCTTTGGGGAGGTATACTAGACATAGAAAGGACTATAGAAAGTGACTATGACTACGTTGTGATCGTATCATGTGACTGTCAATTTCACACTCAGAAAAAGTGCGATTCTTGACTTCTAAAGACGACTACTTATCTAGCCTAGTGACTAGTGATAAGATGTGTTACGGTGCAGGCACTAGAACCGTCCACCTAAACAATCTACACGTGGTTGAGTAGGACGGTATCAAACATGTGATATGCATGTGATATGCATGTGTGCCATCTCATCGATCCGTGTGTCTTTAGATGAACGGTTGGTGAACTTGCGCCTATCCTTGTGTTGTATTCTAAACTTTAAAGCAAAGGGGAGTGACCTGTGAAGATATTCGACCTTAAGAGATTCAAGAGATTACTCGTAGAGATATATCATAGTGATGTTATGCAAGTGAGTGTGTGTTAGCATCGATACTTTATGGATCTCTTTGTTGTGTAGACTAAGTGAAGATATAGTGAGACATGGACCAAGGGCTCTATCTACCACAAGGTTTCTCTTCTGAAACCCTTTTCAGATCAAATTGATGTACCTTGAGCAGTTCATTTCCAATAGTTCCTAATAGAATCTTTTAGACATAATTTTACCGCGCAAGTTATGCTCTCGTTTGTCCTTGTGATCTTACATGTAGTCACTTATGATCAAGAATGTGATCTTACTAATTTTATCTTCATCTAACAAGAGATGGATCTAAATCAACTCTTGTCAGTAAACTTTAACACTAAGTGCGAGATAAGGCACATTTGTCGATCCAAAGCCATGTACCAAGTCCTAGTAGTGAAGAACTTCAGAATGGAATACTACTGAGAGATTATGTCAACACTCATTCTATTTGTAGTACGCATGATCATTCAACGTTTTTGAGTGGTTATCTTGACCCTTTACCTCATGAGAGAAAAAAATGCTTAGATTGCCGAGAAGTTTGTGAGGAATTAAAAGATACTAATCGCTTCAGTGTGCATCAACCGTTGATCACATCTAGAAGGTACGCTCTTTCTCAAAGAAAAGGCTCTCGCTACGACACCGTGTGACCCTATCAAAATCTTCTTCAAGAAATTCCTCTCTTAGTGCACGTTCAAAAAGAGTCTATTCCTTAGATGTCTTCTTTGTATACTTCTCACCTTCCCTCTCAATTCAGAAACCACAATCAACTCAAAATTCAAAATTACCTCAACCTTAGGTGCTCTCACCAGCTCCATCTCACCTACGTACTCCCGTAGATACTTGGTTGCATCTCTTCTATCAAATCATCCATATCGACCAAGGATCGCTTATAGAGTCTTTGTCAAATTTGACTCAAGTCATCCATCTGCAAATTGTTGTTGACGCTTGAAGAATTTGAGTTATATCCATAACAGATTGTGCACCAACCATTGAAGGTAGAACAGTCACGCCTTGAGGAGCAACACCTTGAGGAGCACCTTCAATAATAACATCTTGATCCATCTTCTTCACTCAATCAAACAAATCCTTAAAATTAATCACCCTAAAGGTTTCAGTGGAAGCACCAAATTATGTCGTGGTAAGTCTTGCTCAAGAAGGACGAGCCTTCTAATTGTGATTGAGTGTGAGAATAGAGACTGAATGTGAAAATAAGAGCCAACTAGTATGTTGACAACAACCAAAGCCTCCTTATATATCAGTTTATGTCCAACAGTCAATCTCTACTCAACAAGATCATTCTACATTCACAAGAAAGCAAATTTATATCCGGATACAACAATAGACAAAATTTGAACTCTCAAATCTTTATTCTTCTTCTTGTAACCTTCTCATGTTTGAAAACCTCCAGAACCTGATGCTCTCAATCCCTCTCTTTCTCCCATACACATCAACGACTTTCTTGATAATAAAAAGTACAATATTCCTATTCTCGTGATGTGACGCTTTTCTTAACTAACATCCTAGCTAAGCATCCCTCCATGTGGTGCCCACAATTTACAGGATTCACGAATTTTTGAAATTTTTAAGATTAATAACTTGTTTGTATAACCGTAATCTTAAGTAGCGTTGTTACTTAAGATTACGGCTTCCTTAGAAGGAAGATGATCTTACGATCTTTTTGTAATAAGAAATTGACTTCTTCGGAAGACGACCGTCTTTCGGGAAGTGTCTTCTCCGTTGTGTCTTCCGAAGACGGAAGACGGCAGAAGACGGAAGGCGGAAGATGGAAGACGGCAGAAGACGGAAGACACGTATCTTCCGGAAGACGGCAACCGCAGAAGCCTAACCGCGTATTTCCAAGTAAAGAAGTAGGTGTACCCACCAGGTAACACCGAGTCGGTTAGGTAGGTCAGGTAGGTCGTCTAGGTTGAGAACCCCTATACTGCACGAGAAGATGCGAAGGAAGCGCATTAGCGCAGAACACTACCACTTCCCGCATCGGGGTTGCTTTGGCTTAGAAGATCAAATTGGAAGGAAATCGAGTTGAATAAAGGCAGCAGAGTAATTGAGTGGAGCCAAGATCGATTCACAGCTAGGAAGAAGGCGAGGGTAAATCGCTGAGAGTAGGAATCGCAACAAGCTGAAGGGGTCTTTTTGAGACTCCCGGAAGAAGACATTGGAGAGCAGCTGCGAGGAATCAGAGGAGGAACCTTTCGATTGAGGAGCGGCGAGGCATTGGCAGCGACAGCAGCTTAGTGGGGTCGCATTGGAGCTGGGGTCGAAGTCGTAAGTGCGCAAAAGACTGAAGGAAGGCCGGGAAGAAGACAGAAGACTGTAGAGGTTCTTCCCATGTTCTCTTTCCTTCCCCACTGCTTCTCGCCTTTGTTTGGTATCCTCCGCGCTTCCCCAGTTGTTTGTAGACAACCCGATCGATCAATTCCCTCCCCACGTTTTTCCTTCTGAGACATTGGGTGCGGAAGCGCTGCCCAATTTCCGACAGCCATCTTCTTGCTTCTTCCCGAGTGCAATTCGAGCTTCCCTACTCCTAGCCCTCAAATTGGAGATCCCAACTATCAATTTCCTTACCCTACCATCCCTCTACTCCCGAAATCTTGAACAGAAGACGCTTCGGAAGCTTGATTGTCTTCGGAAGCCTGACTGTATACAATTCATATCAAGAGTGGATTTGCTTTGCTTTGGTGTTAAGAGAGGCTTGGTACGAATCCTGAGTGGCGTGGTGAGTTGTTTGTTATTTCGAGAAGTTGGAAGTCGGGAACTAGGCCTATGCCTCCCGGTCTTCCAAGCTTCTCAAATCCATATCTTCCTAGAGCGACTAGAAGATTAGAAAGGCTGGCAGAATGTGCGAGAAGACGTGAGGGTCCGTTATGGTCTCTTCTGTCCGACCCCTAGCAGCCTATTCCTTCTTCTTCCCGAACTTAGAAGAGAGTTGTGAGAAGTCTTGCTGGCAGAATCCGGAGAGAATGGTCGAGGATCATGTCTTCTCATCATGCAGCAAGCTTCTTCTGAGTGTGTATGAGAGGTGAGAAGTCAAAAGAACAGAGTGCAATTGTCTTGAGTCTATTGTGAGGATAGATTGCGCATAGGAAGCAGAAGACATGTGAGACCAATGAAGGGAAGCCTGGCTTCGGGAGGTCTTCGGAGAAAGATATTGAATCGGAAGCTGTCCCAAGAGTCTTCCCAGAGACCACTGTCACCGCATGAGCCCGCAATCATCTTCTGAACCTGTTACACACTCTACTTCTCGCAAATCTTGTATCTTCTGTTAAGAAGTAAGATGTAATGCAAGGTGGGTTGACTTCTTAGGAATCCATGTGAGGCCTTGCTTAGTTAGGATAGTTTAGATATAGCTCGGAAGACGAGAGCTATTTAGGAAGCACTGTTAGGATCCCGGAAGACGGAGTAGCTATCTTCTGGAAGACTAGATTCGTCTTCTGAGAGTGGAAGCTAGACTGTGAGAGCTTGGGAAGGGCTGAGCCTTCGGCTCACAGTAAGTACGTGTGGCTTAGTGCAACAGAGTTTCAAGTATGTCGATGTATCCTCGAGGACTGGTGTTACCGGCAGCAGAGTTGACCGAGGCCAAACCCTTCATCAAGGAGTTGGGACTCGACTTCTTCTTGTGGGATTGGAACCTCACCAATCAGAGTCTTCTGGAGGAGGTTTGGGCAGCCTTACCGCCTCGCAATCGTGTACATGCGAAGGCAAGAGTAGCTCGAGGAAGACCATCATCTTGGGCCGAAGACTGGTGGCGTAGGGTCTTCCACAAGCCCAAATCCGAGAACCGAGGTTGTTGACTCGAGAAGAAGATCTTACCCATGATCTCGAGTAGGTGGCATGTGCCGGGGAGCACATCTTGCCTCTTCCTGGAGGACATGCAGGGAAGAAACGGCTGGAAGGTCGAATCTTACCGGGAGCCGCAGAAGCATCTTCTGGCGAAGCTGTTCCTTCACCTCTTTCCTAAGGGGAAGGCGCAGAAGACGAGGTATCTTGGAGATCAGGACGTGGAGTTCTTGGAAGTAGTGTGCGTGCGAGAGAATGTCAACTGGGGTGCGTTCTTCCACGCATATGTACAAGCAGAGTTGGTGTACTTGGGTACCTCGGCAGGAGAACATCTTACTCCATTTTTCTGTTACCTGTACTGTAAACCCTCCACGATCCCATCGATCAACTACCCCCCCCCCCCCCGATCTCTCAACCTCCACGATCGTCACCGATGAATCTGCAAATGTCGGACCTGTCTCTCACTCAGGGGTCACCTCTGATGGCTTTGATGGAAGCACACCATGAATCTTGAAGGGAAAAATGCTAAGTTCACTCATTCATACACCCACAAACTTATCAACTAAAAATCTCCTTAAACACATCAACTAAATCCTCCATTCTAACGACGTCTCTCAAGTTCTCACATGCTAAAAATATTCCACACTCTCTATATTACTCAAGTTGTCATTACGACAATGTGAAAACAAGGATGAGGAGCTCTTCTCTACTCCTCTATTTATACATTCTAGGTTTTTACTTTGGTATCCTCCGGTAACTCAGCCGTAACTACTTTTACCGGGTTTTACTAAGATATTACTTAAGGTAAAAGCATTAATCACATGGGCTTCTTACCTTTTCACATGGGCTTATTCTTTCAAAGTCAACAACTTCTAGAAGGATTCTGGAATATTCTCAAGAAATCTCGAATTTCCACCCCCTCTCCCCCTACACTAGGACCCACTAAAAAGAAAACATGTGGAATCTCTTCTTGTTTTTAATGCCCACAAAGTCCACAACTTCAATCCAACCACTCATATCAAGTCAAAAAGGAGATAAGGGATACTTTCCACCTCCTTTCTACCTTTTAGACAAGATGACAAGATAATAGTGCTCACTCTTTAGGAAATATCTGAATTCTGCCAAAAGTACAGCTAAGTTTAACCATAACTAACTTTTAGCTAGTCATGACTAACTTGATACCTCCTTAAAGTACTTTGGCAGCAAATAAACATTCTCAACACTTCGTTATAACTAAATACCTTACTAATAGACAAACTTCCTATGTGTAACATAGGTCGTTACATTTTACCCCCGGACTAAATTTTCGCTCCGTCCTCGAATGAAGAGAGAACTTTCGTCGATGAAACAACTTCAACTTGTCATGGTTGACCTGATCGAATCTCCTTCCTCCCAACTCCTGAAGGTCATATATGAAGTTGCTCCACACCTTATCTACAACAAAAGGACCAAAATATCTAGGAAGAAACTTCTTCCTAGCCCTCTTGAATCTGATAGCATCATACAACATTACCCAATCTTCGACTTGAAAAGATTTTACCTCCCTCTTGCCCAACCGTTTGTCGTAACTCTTCTTTTGATACGCCTGAGCTCGTTCCATCCGGATCATTGCTACCGCTCGAGTCTCTTCCAACTCCATGAGTTGCTCTCTTCTTGATCTGACCACGTCTTCTCTCCTCGACCTCTTCAACTTTCATTGAATAGTTTGAAAAGTATCCAATTCGAATTGGATCGGCAACTTGGACTCCACTCCATAAACCAGTCGAAATGAAGAGTACCCAGTAGAAGTCTTTGTTGTCGTTCGGTACTCCCATAAGATGGCATGCAGGCTCTTATCCCAAGGATGTTTCGCAGTCTCAACACCAGCATCTTTGACGAGCATCATACAAAGTGTAAGATTGGTCTTCTCCGCAAGACCATTAGCATTTGATTTGTATGAGGTCGTTACTCGTGCCTTGATAGAAAAGTGTTGTAGCATAGCAGTAGTCATGCTCCCTACAAACTCTCCTCCTCTATCCGAGACCAACTCTAACGGACATCCAAATCTTGTGATGATCCTCTCCCATAGGAATCTACCGACTTCTGTTTCATTGGTCTCTCTCAAAGGTCTAGCCTCTACCCACTTGGTACAATAGTCAGTGACGACTACAATGTATCTATTGTCTCGAGGTGTCTTATTAAGAGGACCTACGAAGTCAATACCCCACTTCTCAAATAGTCCTAATATTGAAATTGATCTTAACGGAGGTGTTCTAGTAGACTTCAGAGCAAATGCTTGACATACGTCGCAAGTTTTGCAATAGTCTAAACACTCCTTGAAAATCCCTCTCCAGTGATAACCCGCATCCAAAATCTTGAAAGCTGTTATCTTACCAGCAAAGTGATCTCCGCAAACAGTGCCATCGTGAAACTCGTGCATCAGCTTGAACGCCTCCTCCTGACCAACTGCTCTCCTTAGTAAGCCATCTACTCCTTGATGAAATAGAATTCCCTCCACCATGGTGTAAGGTTTGCATCTCTTGATCAACGCGTTACGTTCTCGGGTATGCATACCTTCTAGAAAAGAGCCATCTGCAAGAAAACTCC
Organism: Asterella californica; assembly: GCA_036924285.1. Classification (NCBI taxonomy): domain Eukaryota; kingdom Viridiplantae; phylum Streptophyta; class Marchantiopsida; order Marchantiales; family Aytoniaceae; genus Asterella; species Asterella californica. Next base: position 22,732,489 of record JAYKYS010000006.1, on the reverse strand, counting down.
AGATTTCCTTGTACTCGTCCGGTATCTCCTCAATGCTTGTGATGGTCATCAGATGCTCGTCTGGAAATGAATAATCAAACGGTTCTTCTCCTTCATCATCATAAGCCCTCGACAAAAGATCAGCATTCGTATGCTTTTTTCCTGGTCTATCTTCAATCACGTAGTCGTATTCTGTTAGAAGGATCTTCCAACGAGCAATACGACCTTCGGCATTAGGCTTATTAAAGATATACTTTAAAGCCTTATGATCTGTGACTATGGAAAATTTTCCTCCTAGCAAGTAGTGTCGAAATTTCTTCAATCCGAAGATCACTGCTAATCCTTCTCGTTCAATCACGGAGTAATTCTTCTCCGCTGGCACCATCTGCCTACTAGCATAAGCTATAGGATGATCATGCCCATCTCCATCTAACTGACTTAATGTACACCCGATAGCTACATTGGAGGACTTCAATCTTTGAAGCCCTAGTGCATACCTCTGAAGCATGCACATCCACCACACCAACTCCCACAGACTTTGATGTTTTGCTCTTGGATTTCTTCTTCTTGCTTCTCTTAGAACTCAGTCCTCCTCTGAGTTCCCTTCGTAAGCTGGGATTAAGTGCGATCAGTTGTCCAACAATGATGTTGGCTTTCTGAGCACCCACATCTTCAACCACATCATATCCCGCTTGAGAAGATGAAATGGTGAAATCCGCCATCCCCAGCTTCCTTCTTGGCTCCTTTGGTGTACTCGAAACATTACTCGAACGAGTACTTCTACTTGCTGACTCCTCCATGAAAACCGGTTCATCAGAAAATCGAGTTCTTTTCCTTTCTTGAGCTAAAAGCTCCACCGGTGCATGAGAAGAATTTGAACTCTCTCCTTTCTCGTAGATGGGATCTCGTACGACATCGATAGTAGCCACCCTCTTGTCTCGTCCTTATGATGGATTTCCTCCACCCACATTCATTCTGACAGCTTCGGCACCTCTTGCTCCGTTGTTAGGACAATTTCGCTGGAAGTGAGAACCTCCACATGTCCAACAAGTGATTCCTCCAAAGTTACCTTGGTTGCCTCCAAAGTTACCTTGATTTCCTCTGTTATGATTGTTGTCGTAACCTCTTTGACCTCCTCCTCCACCTTTGTTTCTCCATTCTCGTAACTGCACCACATTTATCTTGAGATGCGCAAGAGTGTCGGTGATGCTCTTCAGCTCGGCATGAAAATCAGAGGTGGCAGTAGACATCGTTTTTGGGACAAACGGTCTTGGCACCACCGTTGGAGTAGGAGCTGACGTTGAAGCAATCACCAATTATGATGGTGCAGGTGCGATCGTTGTGGCTACACCAGGAGTCGGAGTCGACACCAGAGCAGCATGATGAGGTTGGATGATATCTCCTTCATCCAAACTCTCTTCCATATTTGTCGCAATCTTGATGGCCTCCGCTTTGGTTGTTGGCTTCTCGTACCTCACTTGGGTTCGAATTGAAGGTCTCAACCCTCCCACCAAGTTCTTGGTCAGCACTGCTCCAATCCCCGCCATCGTTAGCTCCACATTGTCTCCACTCTTTCGTAGGACCATCCGAAACCGTTGCTCCAACTTATCCACCCTTTCGGCATATTGCCGAACTTTCTCGTCGTCACGTTGCTTCAAATGAGTAAGCTCCACCATGAGCTTCTCATAACTCTCTTTTGGAAGAAATTCTTCGATGAGTGCATTACTCAACGTCTCCCATGTGTCCTCAACTGCACCAGGTGTCTGGCTCTTCACTCGGTCTTCATACCACGTAAGAGCAAAATCTTCTAAAAACTCTGGCAGTAACAACACCCATTCTTCCTTCCTTCTCACGTTGTTTCCGATGCAACCCCTTTTGAAGTCTCATACAAATGGTTCTACATCTTCATTGTCCTTCCCATGAAACACTGGTAACTTCTCCATCTTGTAACTATTCTTTCTACTCTTCTAATTTTTGTGCAATAACTACTCGCTAAAAGAATACAAACATTACCAATTCCATTCGCGAATAATCTACCATAGGTAAAATGAAAGGAAATGGTTGTAACAACACCTCTTGTGCCATCTCTTCTCCCAAGGTAATCATGAGCCTGAGTCGCATCACCGTTTTTTCCACCATCCGAATGACGATCTCCATCAAAACTCAGCCGAGTCCTCTTTTGAAGTCGACAACTTCTCCGTCTCAGCTCTTTGAGCCTCGTCCAACTTCTCGACTACTGACGTAAGTAGGGCGGCCACATCGACGCACTTGTGTCCTCTTGATAGATCACTCACTCCACAACTTGGACAAGGATCTTCGCCTAGCAGATGAATTGGCGTTGGTGACGATGGACCCGCTCGAAGACTTAAGTCAGTAAACTCCCGCTTCCCTTTAGCTCTCTCGATTCTGATTCTAGTTGGACAATTCACTACTTTGTGTCCCAACCCTCTACAGAAATAACACCACAAGTCGGTTTCTACTCTTCTCCTCGGAGATTCTACTTGAGGTTTTGTACTAGAGTTCTCAAACTCAACGATAATCTCTTTCGAGCTCTCTCCGACGCTTACTATGACATCTAAACCTTGAGGAAGGTTTCTAAGTCTAACTTTCCAATCTTTTGAACTTCCACTCATGTTGCACCTTTTCAACCATTAAGTGGACAAAATATCTTTGAAGAAAATAACTCTACATCACTTTCTTAACTCTTTTGAGCTTTATACTGAAAATCGTGTATTATACATGTTATACACGAAATAAAATCCAATCTAAAATTAAGAGTCCATGATAATATCCTCATGACCATCGTCTGTACTGATCTTAGCAGACATCTTAAAGTCACTTTTGTAAGGATCACACCCTACTTCGCCAGGAGCATTCGTGGCCTCCACAATGAATGATACTTTGAACTCAACCTTCTTCGCATCTGCGCCGATGCTCGCAGAAGCTTCTTTATATAAAGCAAAAATGACACCCCAACTGCAATAGATGCTTGATCGCAACGTCTCTATACTTAACGTTGGTCTTTCCGTCTTCGTTCTAACTCCCAAACGTCTCTTCTTCAACCTCGGCACTCGAACTGGATTCTCCATGACGTATCGTCAAGACCTCCTTGTATGTCGAACCGTATATCTCTTAATCGGTAAGAGATCTCTCCAAGATTTTTGTGCTCTCCAGTAGCTCAACCTCCAAGCTACTAACTAATGAAGTTTCGATAGAAAATTCCTTAATCAAAAGAGATGGTGTTGACTGTACAAATTTTCAGAGAACTGAAATTTGTATATTTTCACTTCTCTCATGACTTTCAACCCCCTCAACTTTGAAAATTCATGGCTCTCTCTCCATACCACCTTTTCTCTTGATTTCTGTTGTCCTAGATAGCATATCAGCCAATCTAAAACACTGGAAAGTTTCTTAGGAAAATAAAATTCACAGAAAACTGACAATGACTATAAACTTTTTCTAGAGAACAGAATTCCTCAACTCTCACGAATAGACCCCCTCAATTTTGAAAATTCATTGCTCCCTCTCTAGACAACCTTTTCCTATGATTCTTTTGTAGTAGATAGGTTATCAGCCAATCTAAAACACTGGAAAGTTTCTCAGGAAATAAAATTCACAGAAAAGTTGACAGCGACTGTACAAATTTTCCAGAGAGCAGAATTTCTAAACTCACAAATTTCTCTCCTCTAATAACTTTTCTCTCCTCCTTTCTCTACAACTCTTGTTGCACCTTCTTTCAACTCTCCTCAAACCCTTTCTAAGTGAACAATGTAAAGAATGACTTCGAACGCATCATATATCACTACGGGATACACGAAAGGTTCTAATGTTGCTAACATCACGTTAGCTCTCTCTCCTCCCAACGTTCTCTCCATGTGTTCTCTCATAATCTCTTTTTGTCTAATATAAAACTGAACTCTAAACATTTTCAATGATCCCTTCAAGTGAGGTCCCGGCAACGGAACCAAAAATGTAAACCCTCCACGATCTCATCGATCAACTACCCTCCCCCCGATCTCTCAACCTCCACGATCGCCACCGATGAATCTGCAAATGTCGGGCCTGTCTCTCACTCATGGGTCACCTCTGATGGCTTTGATGGAAGCACACCATGAATCTTGAAGGGAAAAATGCTAAGTTCACTCATTCATACACCCACAAACTTATCAACTAAAAATCTCTTTAAACACATCAACTAAATCCTCCATTCTAACGACGTCTCTCAAGTTCTCACATGCTAAAAATATTCCACACTCTCTATATTACTCAAGTTGTCATTACGACAATGTGAAAACAAGGATGAGGAGCTCTTCTCTATTCCTCTATTTATACATTCTAGGTTTTTACTTTGGTATCCTCCGGTAACTCAGCCGTAACTACTTTTATCGGGTTTTACTAAGATATTACTTAAGGTAAAAGCATTAATCACATGAGCTTCTTATCTTTCACATGGGCTTATTCCTTCAAAGTCAACAACTTCTAGAAGGATTCTGGAATATTCTCAAGGAATCTCGAATTTCCACCCCCCTCTACACTAGGACCCACTAAAAAGGAAACATGTGGAATCTCTTCTTGTTTTTAATGCCCACAAAGTCCACAACTTTAATCCAACCACTCATATCAAGTCAAAAAGGAGATAAGGGATACTTTCTACCTCCTTTTTATCTTTTAGACAAGATGACAAGATAGTAGTGCTCACTCTTTAAGAAATATCTGAATTCTGTCAAAAGTACAGCTAAGTTTAACCATAACTAACTTTTAGCTAGTCATGACTAACTTGATACCTCCTTAAAGTACTTTGGCAGCAAATAAACATTCTCAACACTTAGTTATAACTAAATACCTTACTAATAGACAAAATTATGTGCAACATAGGTCGTTACAGTACGTGGCTAAGGGGGATCTCACGGCAGATCAGTTGGCAAGATATGGACCTGCAGGGCAGCAGGAGACGAAGGAGGAGACCTCGAGGGAAGACGACCGAGCAGCAGCGATGACTCCTCCTCCCACTCTGATGCCGCAGATGAGATCCGGTACTCATCAGAAGACGCTTCTGGTGAGGGAAGAAGATTCTAGTGGATCGGAAGACGCGACACCACCAAGGAAGATGGGTCCTAGGAACGTGCCTAAGAAGACCACCTCCTTCTCGATCATTCACTCTGGATCGGAGTCTGACTCACCGGATGAGTCACTGAGTACCCGAGCTGCCCAGAAGACCGCTTCTGCAACACCAGGGAGTCTTCCGAAGACTTCAGAAGACGAAGGATGGATGGATACTCCTACTACGATGCGAGGAAGCGTAGTAAAGAGGACCGCTTCTGCCTTGAGGAGAGATCTTCCACCTCGGAAGATGATAAGAGTAACTTCTTCTCGCGCACAGAAGCAGAAGACCATAGTGGTGGAAGAAGCACCCTCGAGAAGACAAGGTCGACATCTCCGATCGGATTGTGGAGATGAGTCTGTCTTCCGCAAGAAGAAGACTGGAGGAGTTCAGTGCTTTCTTCCGCTCAGAGATCCAGCCAGCTATGGAGTTGATCGAGAAGAGAGCGAAGATACAAGAGAAGCCCTTACAGCCTGGATTCAGTCTGCGCACCCTGATGCGGCAGGAAGAATGCCAGAAGAAGGAAGAAGCGCTGGAAGCCAACCTCCGCACCATGGAGAAGCTCGCAGCGAAGTACAAGACGGAAGTAGCCGCTTCTGCCAAGGAGCTAACGCAGCTGAGGAAGAGCAACCAAGAGTTGCAGGCGCGTTTTCAGCAGCGTGACCAGGAGGTTCTGCGAGTGCGAGGTAAGATCACCGCCCTTGCAGAGGAGAGGATGACATGGAAGACACTGCGAGAAGCCGCAGAAGCGCAGACTGCAGCCGAGAAGACGCAGCAAGAAGCAGCTGAAACTCGTGCGCATGAGATGTTAATTCAGTCGGTGGAAGCGCTTCGGAAGAAGTTCATCTTCACCGCGGGTAGGAAGCTTCTTACCTTAGCTAGAGAATGGGACGACGAGTCCAAGACGATGTTGGTAGGGTGCAAGGAGAGCATGTTCAGATATTGGATCGGTAGATAGAGGGAGTGAAGACACTCTATGGTCTTCCCTTGATTCCGCCACCTGCAACTGCATCTTCCCAAGCCCCAGCACCATCGACTGGATCCGAACTGGAGAAGGAGGAGTTCGACCTCGCTGTCCACTTGGTAGTGACAACGTTGGAAGCCGAGAAGACTCTGGAAGAAGCCCCGGAAGACAAGATGTCTTCTGGAAGATAGGAAGAAGAGTTGTCTTCCCAGGTATTCCGAGTGGAGGAAACGACTTCCCCGGACCCCTATGAGGTCATCATGGCTCCCAGTGTCGGACTAGTGCCTTAGAAGAGAGAGGAAGCACAAGTCGACCCAGCTTCTCAGAAGACGCTTCCGTCTTCCGAAGCAGAAGCAGAAGCAGAAGCAGAAGCCGAAACAGCAGCAGCAGAACCAGCGACGAATGTCGAGGAGGAAGCCACCTCAGTGACACCCGAGGTAATTGCAGGGCTTTCCAGCTTATCAGAAGCCGAGTTAGTAGTTCCGATAAGAGCAGATCAGGTAGAGATTATCTTCGAGCAATCAGAGTAGGTAGCAAACGTAGGAGACAAGTTGACATTTCTGAACTTAGCAAAGAACCGAACATGCTATCTTAGGGGTGGCAGTTCTTGTAAATTTAGTTAGGCAGCCATGTGGCAGTGTAGAAAGCACAAGAATAGGAAGGAGAAACCGCTTGCATGTGGAGGGGCAGCTTTTCTCTCCCTGATGGTGGCTCCCTTTGTTTTCTCGTGGCAGATGCATAAGTAGGATCGAAGAGTAGGATATTGGACACACACATGACACATTACACATTCTACACAGGAGAGGCGCACAGAGTACACTAGTAGTTGCTGGTGTACACTACTATGCGCACACACACTACACCCGATGTTAGAGACATACGAATAGATTGGGATTATACTTGAGGGGTCTGCATGCTCGTTACCAGCAGTGGTTCGAAGATGTAGATAGAGGTAGTGGACAGTTTAGGAGCAGGGAACGGTATCCTCGTGCAGTCCTGTTGGCTAGACTTCTGAGGGACTTGTTCGACGTTCGGAGCTGAGGTGACCTCATAATGGTCAGAGGAAGTCATCTCCTCCACTCGAAACATCTAGGAAGACACTTTTGCTTCTTGTCTTTCATGAGACACCTTTTCTTCCAGGGCTTCTTCTGTGATCTTCTCGGCTTCCAACGCTGTCACTACCAAGTGGACAGCGAGGTCGAATTCCTCCTTGTCAAGATCCGGACCTGCTGCTGGTCCTGGTGCATGAGAAGACGTAGCTGCAAGTTGGAGAATCGAGAAAAGATCGTAAAGAGTCATCAAGCTCTCGATCTGCCGATCTAGGTAGCAGAACATGCTCTCCTTGCAGTCCATTAACATTTTCCTAGAATTGTCATACCACTCCCGTGCCAGGATGAGAAGCTTCCTACCCGTAGTGAAGTTGAACTTCTTCCGAAGTGCTTCCACCATCTGCGTCATGATCTCCTGCGCTCGAGCTTCTGATTCCTCCCGCTGCTTCTTCTCTGCTGCGGCTTGAGCATCCGTGGCTTCCCGCAATGCTCTCCATGTCGCCTTCTCTTCTGCGAGTCTAATGAGCTTCTCCCTGTTTTGCTGAACCTCCTGCTCGCGCTGCTGCAACCGTGTCTGCAACTCCTGGTTGCTCTTCCGCAATTGCACCAACTCCTTGGCAGAAGCAAAAGCTTCCGCCTTGTACTTCCCTGTGAGCTTCTCCGTGGTGCGGAGGTTAGCTTCCAGCGTGTCCACCTTCTTCTGGACCTCCTCCTGCTGCATCACGATGAGCAGATCAAGGACCCTGGTCGTAGTGGCTTCTCCTGAGCCATCGCACGCTTCTCAACCAACTCCATGGCTGGCTGGATCTCTGAACTGAAGAATGCGTTGAACTCTTCCAACCTTCTTCTCGCAGAAGACAAGTTCATCCCCACGAATCGGTCGGAGATGTCTTCCTTGTCTTCCAGAGACAAGGATGCCTCTTATACCACCGTGATCTTTTGTTTCTGCGCACGAGAAGACGCTACTCTTCTCATCTTTCGGGATGGAAGTCTCTTCTCATCGCAGGAGCGATCCTCTTCATTGCGCCTCCTCGAGTAACAGTCGGAATGTCAACCCATACCTCGGCGTCGTAGAAGCTATCTTCTACGCGATCTTGGTGCTCGGTCTGTCTTCTGGTGAATCCGACTTGGATCTAGAGTAGATGGTCAGGAAAGATACGCTCTTCCTAGACACACTCCTGGCCCCATCTTCCTCAACTGCAACTCGTCTTCTGTGTCACTCTAGTCATCTACTCTCACCAAAATCGTCTTCTGCTGAGTGTCCGGTCCTACTTGGGGCACTAAAGTGGGAGAGGAAGACATGACCATTGTCAGGTCTTCTTCCTCCGAGGTCTCTTTCTTCACCTCGCGCTGTCTTGCTAGCCCATACTCCGCCAACTAGTCTTCCTGCAAATCTCCCTTGGACACATACAAATAACAAAAGAACGGAGTGAGGTGCCCTCCTGCTGGAGTGCCCAAGTACACTAGCTCGACTTGGATATAAGTGTGGAAGAAGGCACCCCAATTGACGATCTGTCCTTCCCAGAGAGCTTCCAGGAACTCCACGTCCTGATCTCCAAGGTATCTCACCTTCTGTACCTTTTCCTTGGAGAAAAAGTGAAGATATAACTTCTCCAGAAGACGACTCCTCGGCTCCCGGTAAGCTTCTACCTTCCATCCGTTTCTCCCCTGTCTGTCTTCCAAGTAGAGACATGTGGTGTTTCTAGGTACATACCACTTCCCAGAGATCATCGGTAAGATCTTCTTCTCCAGCTCGTACCCTCAGTTCTCTGCTTCTGGCTTGTGAAAAGCCATGCGCCACCACTCCATCGTCCAGGAAGATGATCTTTCCTGAGCAACCCGTGTCTTCACATGTTCAAGGTTGCACGAAGGCAGTGCTGCCAAACCTCCTCCAAAATACTCTGCTCCGTGAAGTTCTGGTTCCACAGAAAGAAGTCGAGGCCCAACTCCTTGATGTAAGTTTTGGTCTCAGCCAACTCTGCTACCGGTAACACCAACCCTCGAGGATGCATCGACATGTTTTGAGCTTCTATTACACTAAGCCACACATACTTGCTTGTGAGCCAAAGGCTTAGTCCTTACCCGGCCCTCACAGTCTCGCTTCCACTCTCAAAAGATTAACCTAGTCTTCCAGAAGACAGCTATTCCGTCTTCTGGGATTCTAACAGTGCTTCCTAAGTAGCTCTCGTCTTCCGAGCTATATCGAAACAATCCTAACTAAGCAAGGCATCGCATGGATTCTTAAGAAGATAATCCACCTTGTCTATCATCCTACTTCATAACAGAAGATAACAAGATACGTGAGAAGTAGAGTATACAAATGGTTCAGAAGAAGGCTGAGGACTCCTGTGATGACAGTGACCTCCAGGAAGACTCTCGTGACAATTTCTGATTAACTGACGTACTCGGAAGACTTTCCGCTGCCAGGCTTCCCATCACTGATCTCGTCTTTCTTCGGCTTCAGACACACAATCTAACCTCACAACAGACACAGAACCTTCATACTCTGTTCTTCCGACTCCTCACCTCTCGTACACTCTCAGAAGAAGCTTGTTGTACGACGGTATTGTATAACGTGTTTTTCTGTCTAGGAATACACTGGGTATATGGCTGTGCAGAGGTATGTGGATTGACAAGGTTGGATCTAGATCTGGATGTTTCCACTCAAATGTTTCACTATCTACTCTTCTAGCCTGAGTGACCTTGTATCCGCTCGGCTCAAGTTTAAAGCTTGCTATGATTCAAGGTTACGTATAGGTTGCATAAACTTGTGTTACAAACATATCTTTTGTACTCTAACTAAGATACTCAGCTCTGTACTATCTAACTGAAGTTATTCCTCTATATCACTGGAAGCATGATTTATGAATAGCTCCCCAACGACGCAAACTGCCCATCAATCCAACTATCACAACTTCATAGTACAACCAGAAGATGCTATAAGATCACTCAATCAACTTGATAGAGCATCGATAAAACTTGCTGTACACCCTGGTCTACCAAGCATTCCAGCAAGGTAAAGCATGTATACTCCAAAACACTACTCAGATCTCAATATAACACCAACGGCGGTAGTACCTGGCAGCTCCGAGAACCCAAACAGCGGCTTAAGACTCATGGCGACTCTGGTCTCCTTCATCACCAAGAGCTGAAATCAGCCCCCACACCTTCCAATGTCGAGTTGTATGTAGGCATGGCAGTTTCACCAACAAACTCCTCTCCAAATTGATCAAAAATGACCAAAATGACCATAGATGATACCAAAAAACCCGAAATTGCTAATAACAGAAGTATCTTTGAACTTTGAGACCTCAGTCCTCCCAAACCAGTTGACCAATGATGATCAAACTTCACAGGAAGCTTGATTGGACCCTTCACTCCTACCCTGAACAATTTTCAGGTCGAAATCTTAAACCAATTCTCAGATATGGATCAAACCGTAATCTGTGTTAACTTTAGAGCTTTACAGACCCAGGTACATTTGATCCAAGATTCTGAACAAACTACTCGACCATTTGAGGTGAAACTTCCCAAGTAGCTTACTGATAAGACATGCTTCAATCCTGGAAAGTTTCACTCAGAAATTCGAGACAGAACTTAAGCAATAGCAACCTATCCATGGCTATCACAGTTCGCTGTCCCCGCCTTATCCCGTCTGCACTTCTCAACTTCAATCGGTCGGTTCAAAATCCAAATCGATCAAGAACCTGATGAAATTGATATCAAAACGACCAGCACGTCGTCAGCTCTCCAACCCAACAGACAGCTCCTCAAAAATCTTCGCGAGTCTCTCGGAATAACCAGAAACGTAGCAATAGGTACGAATTTCACCCTCCTCCACTCAATCGATCATAACGTGCTCATCCCTCCATGATATCGATCGATTCCTCAGCCCAGATTGTAGCCCCGGTCGAGAGCTCTCCAACCATACCCTTCGTTTTGCAAATGGACCTCCGAAGCCTCCAGAAACCACAGAAACGTCATGAGGATCCGCTAGAACACCATTGGTCCAAAAGTGTACCAATAAGAGCAAAAAGAGCTTTACTTTTTGTCTTTTCTCCTCTTAACTTTTCCCTTAGAACGAATTTTTACTCCCAAGGAGACATAAGACATCAACAACACTCTAAGACCTCAGAAAATCCTTCAGATGTGTCGATGGATTCTTCGCGGTCCGTAACTACATAGAAGCGCTCAACCAGAATGAAACTAGCGAGTCGCAGACTAATATAACGTCAATATTACAACTTGGAAACGTTCTACAATAAAAGGTACGACAAAAAGAAACGGTGAAGCTATCACTTGATTGTAATATTCTTGCCCGAAGTTTCTCACGATCCAAGCCCCATGATTGATCTTCGGTCTGCAATGACATCGGACATCAACCCAAAGGTTGAAAGGAACGTTCGATGGATAGTTGAGATCCATTGTTCCTCACAACAAAATGTACACCGTCATATCCCAAGTCTCTCCGTATGTTACGATCGGAAGGATCACCAGAAGCTGTAGCTCCATCACTCTTCCCATGAATTCATCGCCGAAGTATGCAACTAACCACTGTCGAAAGTGATCGCGGTGGATGCAATGAAGCTTGATGTGAAATGGATTCGGGAAAGGAAGATCCGGAGCCGGTAACACACCTCCGTCCATAACCACCACTCCTGCAGTTCTTCACTCCTCCATGCAGACCACCGAGAACCCTCACGAATCACCCGTTGAGAGAGAATGTCGTATGAACCTTCGACCCACCATTTTATACACAATTGCCGCGACAAGGACCACTAAAGTGAACGCACACATATCGATGACTTGGCACGTTCCTCTACCGTGCGATCACTTAAACAGATAATCACAAACGTGGCACTCATCACACCGTTCGGCGAGTTACGCGATACGGTTCATGAAACACAGAAAAGAAACACAACATAGGTTACACAGGAATTTCACACAGGAGCCGAACCACAACACGACATCCACCCCTTCTAAACATGCGCATCCTCTGGTATGCGCCAACACAAGTTGTGGTCGGCATCACACTATATCTCGTCTTCTTCACTGATGTTGTCATTAGCAATATCTTCGTCATCCAAATCTTCTCCGTCATCATCCAAGATATCAAACTCTTCTCCGACTTCCTCCATGCTTATCCCTTCATCTCGCTTCTTGAAGAGTTTCACACGCTTGCCTGCAATGGGAACCTTGAGCTCTGCCCCATCAAGCTCTCTTAGTGAATATGTGGCATTGTCAAGCACGACAAGAACCACATACGAGCCAAACTATCGCTTAGAGAATTTTCTAAGCGCACTGTGTTGGTTGTCCAAGCTACTATCGTAGACCAACACCCAATCTCCTTCTTTAATCTCCTTCGGTCTTAATCGGTGACGCTTATCGAATCTGTCCTTGTTTCTCAAACGCGCCTCTTTCAGCTTCTCCAATGCAATCTCTACATCTTCAGGTCTTCTCTCTAGTTGACGGATTCGGACAGCAAGAAGATCTTCTGTAGACATACCATCCTCCCAAGGTAGAACACTCCAAGTGGGTATGTGCTCCTCAATGGGCATGATAGGTTTCTGCCCCTGCATCATCTCCGCCGGCATATATCCTGTAACTGAACTATGAGTCGACCGATCAGCCCATAATGCAAACGGAAGAAATCTTGGCCATTCTCTTGCCCACCCCTTGCAAGCTTTCACAATAGCTTTCACAATAGGAGGATGACCACGTTCACTCTTCGCATTACCCTCCGGATTGTAGGCTGTGGTGAGAGCTAACTTCACACCAGACCTCTTGAAGAACGCTTTAGCCTCATCATTGTTCAGCTCTCCTCGATCAGCCGTGATCTTCCCAACACAACCATATCTACAAATCACATCTTCCAACAAGAATTTGCAGACTCCCTCTGTGGATTTTGTCCGTAAGGCTCGCCCTTCCACTTGGTTGGACAAATCCTCACGTGCCAAAACTAAGTATCGCATCTGCCATATACCAACTAGCATAATAACAAGATCTACTACCCACTTATAATGCATTGCAAGTGGATAAGTAGGATGTAATCCATCTCGATGTCGAATTCCTGAATACTCTTGACAAGTTTGGCATGTCTCCACAAATTGAACTACATCTCTGTACATGTTACGCCACCAATATCTCTCCTTCAGCTTTGTAAAGGTGGCATAAATACCTCTATGTCCTGCCCACAAGCTCTCATGAAACTCCTGCATGAGTAACTTCTGCATGTCAACCTTGCACACAACCCTTTGTGGCATCTTACCACCTTGCTTAGCATGTTTCCACAAATAACCACCTTGTAGCAAGTAGTTATAAGCCTTTCTCCTGATTTGTTTAAAGTGGGCATCACTCTATCTTGGCTGTCTAGTCAACAAGCTTAGATAGCGTCCTATGTCTATCCATTCTCCTTCATATAGCTCTCCATGAACGGTTTTGAATGCTCACTCTCACCTCCTTGAGCTCTACAGAAAACAGTAGTACCAACGTCTTCTGTATCTTCTATCATCTCTTCCTCATCCTCATACCTTGCACGAGATAACATATCAGCTACTGGATTGTTCTTCCCCGCTATGTGTCGGAACTCAGGATTTAAGGACTTGATGTAAGCAATCCAGCGTAGCATAGCAATATCAGGGGTGTTACAATTTGTAATCATCCTTAATAGTGGTAAACAATCTGTTTCTACTATTACTGGCGCTCCAATCAAATAGTCCTTTTCAGCTTTCATAGCTGTAACTACTCCCCATAACTCTCTCTTCACTTGAGGATAGTTTCTATGTCGCTCACTCAACACCTTTGCTCCAAATCTGACTGCAAAGCGATTCTCTTCTTCATCATCCTGTCCTACTGCCCATCCAATGGCTATCGGACTAGTATCAACAGTAAGTATCACTGGTTTGCTATCCTCATAGCTCACACGACGAAGTACAGGTGGAGAAGATAACAATTGCTTCAATCTCTAAATCGCCTCAGTATGCCTCTCCTCCCATGCAAACCTCTTGTGCTTTCTCAACAGATCATAAAGAGGATCAGCCACATGTGCAAAATGTGGAATCCACACATGATAGAAGACACAAGCCCCAAGAAACCTTCTCACCTCTGTTGTTGAACCACAAGTATCCTTCATCCGCCGTATAGCATCCACTTTACCAAGATCAGGCTTGCGTCCAAACCATCCACATAGGTGTCTCACAATCACAACTTCTCGCACTCCAAATGAAGACTTAGCACCTGATAGTGTCAAGTGCGCCTCTTCAAGTCGTGATAAGATTTTATCACAATCTGAAATGTGATCAGCAACAAAGTTTCTACATCCCTTCTGATCCATTGTCTCATCTTTCTCCTCCTCAACGCATCCCTTAATTGGAATGTCATCCAAGAAAGGCATGGTCTTCTCAGGAATGAACTCACGGAGAACCTTGTTCATCCCGTTCATCATGTGCGCTACCGAGTTTGTTGCTCCTTGTGGTAACGTGCACATTCTGACCAACCCCAACGGTGTCCTCATGGTGGTGATATCTCTACTCTGTTCAGCAAGTTGAAACTGATCGTATCCAAAGTAAAGATCTCTTATAGAGTAAATAGCCCTCCTAGCAAACGCTTCAGCAAACTCTCCGACGATAGGTCTTATGCCTGTATTTCTGATGGTCACTTGGTTCACAGGTTGCATATCTTGGATGAACCGTAATGCACCACTCTTCTTTGGTACTGTAAACCAACGACTAGAGTATGGTGCAAACGATGGTTCCAAGATCTTCATCTGCATCTTCTCTTTCAAGAGCTCTATGAGTTTTGGTAGATGCGCTCTAGGTACAGGAATTGACCTCAAGTCCCAAGGAGCATGTGGAACTGTGAATATGATCATTGGCGCCACAATGCTAAGATCTACACATCCGATTTCGGAGGCTTCAAAAGCAAAAGCTTTCCCGTGCCTAGTTAACATCTCCCTAAACCTATTCTCCTCCACAGGCAAAAGAAAATCTGTAGAACCAACCTTCAACTCCTTGAGCGTAGCTTCGGTGAACTTGTGACCGACCCGGCTAAGATCTCTCAAACTTTTCTCCTTCGAAGATTGTTGGAATCGCTGGTTAGAGTCACTAGGTAATGGTTGAGCAACAGGTTTTACCTTCTTGTCTACCGTTTTGTACCTAGTATCAACTCTAACTTCAGGATCTACGAATGACTCTATAGCTGTATAGAGCTCCCTAGAGTGCACTTCCACCACATGATCCTCATCTTCTTGCTCATGCATAGCAAGCTCATCGATGAAATCTCCCAATCCTAACTCCAAATAAACACCTTCTATCTTATCATCCTCTTCAAGCACACCAACTCTCTTTAGGTATTTTTCAGTTTTTCGCACAACCTTCTGCTCCCACTTCTGCAAGTCAGCAAGTCGTGTATGTGTAGCAATTCCACTCCTAGAAAATCTCACAACTCCTGTACAAAAAGCACTTTCTTTCTCTAGCGAGAGTTTCTCCTCCAGTGTATCACTATGTCCTCGCTCTATAGCAGTACTTGTCAAAAATCCTTGAACTCCTCCGTGACCTTAGGCAAGGAGCCACCCCTCAGATAATCTCTGTTCCGCTCGTGATTTGCTGATACAGTTAGAAATTGTAGCGCTCTCTTGCCATCCTGACTTATGATCCGCGCATAAGCAGATCCATCATCCAAAACCTTGGTCTCCATCCTCACAACTGTAATGTAAGGTTGACCGAGTATCACCGGGTATGATGTACTATCTTGAACAAAGAAGTTTTGTTCAATAGTTACATCTCCCACCTTCACTTTCACATCATGACAAGCTCCATAGAGTTCTCCTCGTGTGTTGTTCGCTGTTCTGATCATCCAACCATGATCTATATCAACAGGCCATCCACCTTGCTTGTAGATATCCTTCGAGACAATATTGATCTCTGATCCATGATCAATGAGAGCAACCACCGGATCTGTCATCTCTCCTACCTTCACTAAAGCTTCGGTAGTAGCTCTAGCCCAATGTCCTCTAGTGTAATGGCTAGGGATCTTGTCATCGTTATCATCCTCAAACCGAACCTTGCGGTTGATGCAACATTGAGCTAGTTCTAACTCTTCCTCTCTTGATATCCTTGTGTCTAATGCATTAGACACAGCGGTTTCTCCTGCCAATTGCCTTTTTCGTTTGATGGTGTCAATAATGACATCATGAAACTCCCTCTTGGCAATCCCAAGAACCTCTCGCAAAATAAACTCGATCTTGGCATTGAGTACTCTCTCTTCTAGTACTCCTTTCAGATCCGTAGCAGCTTCAATATTAGACTAAAGCTTGTATGAAGGAGATTTACCTTTCTCCTTACCTCTACTCTTCTCTGACTTCTCGGGAGTAGAGGATATGACCTCTTCCATAGTCTCCTCTGGTAGAGACATAATCTTTGGTCTGAACTTTTCCCCTCTTGTTTGTCTCTTGAGAGATGTTCTCTCTTCGCTAGGGCCTGCTTCATCTCGTTTGCGCTTCTCCTCCATGAGAGCCTCATGTTGACTCTTCGCCAAATAAGCATGTACAGACATTGTATCCACGGGATCATCCCATCCAGTAGCACCCCTGATTGCCATGGCTGTTCTGAGCAACTCCTCTCTTGCCATTTTCCCTCTTTTGTTCGTGCTTACCGCGTGACTCCACATATCAAGAGTATCTCCATGCTTCTTAGAAGCACTTCTTTCTCGTACTACCTCAACTCCATAAGTAGCAGCTTCTATCGACGCAGTAGCATGTTGAGATAGATACTCCTCCAGTACTTGCTTCATTCCTCCTTTCCCGAAGTTGGTTCTAAGAATCTCTCCATTATCCTTCAGAGCAATCTTTCCTTCCTTCCAATAGACTACTCCATCTCGTAGAGTTTTGGCAAAATCACCACACTCTCTTCGAGCATGATCAGAACTATCACACCAAATGCATCTTTGCACATAATCTTGCTTAGGAGCAAGTCTGGTATCATGTGCTCCTCCCTTCTCTTCCAACCTTGCTAACTTGATCTGCAAGTCCCTCATCCCTTTTACCAACTCTTTCATAGCATCTCTTTGCGGTGCAACTTTCGGGACAGGAATAGTAGGAAGTGGAACTTGAGGTACATGCACAATAGGTGCTTGCACATTGGGTACCATTGGTTGCCTACGAGGTACTATGATCGGCGGTGGTCTCTCTTCTTGTCTTACCACCACCTTCCCTCTCCGGTACTCTCGTTTGGCAAGTACACTCACTGCTTCAGAGACTTTTCTCCAGTCAGTTGTGAGTCCGTTGTCTTCCATCCTATCTTCCAGAAGCAACTCGAACTCCCTTTGTAATTCATTGTTAGCTGCTTGCAGAAACAACTCCACCTTGTCGTTCTCCAATGTGAGCTTCTCCATCCGGGACAACTGAAGGAATTGTCTCTCAAACTCCCGAAATAACTCTGTGGCAACAAGCCCTTTGTTGGGTTTGTTTATCCACTCCATGAATGACTTCTTAGTCACTCGGTCTGCATCCTCTAAAAAATACTCTTCTTTCAATTGAAGAGTAAATCCTTCCCATGTAGCACCATGAGATCGGATGATGTCTTTCACATGCTCTCGTAGCTCAGGTACGACAGCAAGCTCAAATGTACTCACCTTCTCTCTTTCTGACACCTTACTCAACTCCATTTCTCAGGAATAGAACTTTAAGTACTTGGATATGTTCTTCCCGTCAAACTGATCTAGCAACCCCACAACAGATTGCAAGGCTTAAGTAGCCATGGCTTCTTTCCGTTCAGTGGCTTCCTGTTGTTGCATTACCAATGCGAATGCCTCTAGCAATCGCATATCAGACCATGAAAGCTTGGTCACCTTTGGAGCCTCTCCAGATGTAGAACCCTCATCTACGTAATGACCCAACCCTTCAATGTACATGGTGGAAAAACCACACACGTACCTCTCACCCTAGACTTTTCACGTCGAGTTCACCAGCTATCGTATAACGTGTTTTTCTGTCTAAGAATACATTGGGTATATGGCTGTGCAGAGGTATGTGGATTGACAAGGTTGGATCTAGATCTGGATGTTTCCACTCAAATGTTTCACTATCTACTCTTCTAGCCTGAGTGACCTTGTATCCGCTCGGCTCAAGTTTAAAGCTTGCTATGATTCAAGGTTACGTATAGGTTGCATAAACTTGTGTTACAAACATATCTTTTGTACTCTAACTAAAATACTCAGCTCTGTACTATCTAACTGAAGTTATTCCTCTATATCACTGGAAGCATGATTTATGAATAGCTCCCCAACGACGCTAACTGCCCATCAATCCAACTATCACAACTTCATAGTACAACCAGAAGATGCTATAAGATCACTCAATCAACTTGATAGAGCATCGATAAAACTTGCTGTACACCCTGGTCTACCAAGCATTCCAGCAAGGTAAAGCATGCATACTCCAAAACACTACTCAGATCTCAATATAACACAAAGGCGGTAGTACCTGGCAGCTCCGAGAACCCAAACAACGGCTTAAGACTCATGGCGACTCTAGTCTCCTTCATCACCAAGAGCTGAAATCAGCCCCCACACCTTCCAATGTCGAGTTGTATGTAGGCATGGCAGTTTCACCAACAAACTCCTCTCCAAATTGATCAAAAATGACCAAAATGACCATAGATGATACCAAAAAATCCGAAATTGCTAATAACAGAAGTATCTTTGAACTTTGAGACCTCAGTCCTCCCAAACCAGTTGACCAATGATGATCAAACTTCACAGGAAGCTTGATTGGACCCTTCACTCCTACCCTGAATAATTTTCAGATCGAAATCTTAAACCAATTCTCAGATATGGATCAAACCGTAATCTGTGCTAACTTCAGAGCTTTACAGACCCAGGTACATTTGATCCAAGATTCTAAACAAACTACTTGACCATTTGAGGTGAAACTTCCCAAGTATCTTACTGATAAGACATGCTTCAATCCTGGAAAGTTTCACTCAGAAATGCGAGACAGAACTTAAGCAATAGCAACCTATCCATGGCTATCACAGTTCGCTGTCCCCGCCTTATCCCGTCTGCACTTCTCAACTTCAATCGGTCGGTTCAAAATCCAAATCGATCAAGAACCTGATGAAATTGATATCAAAACGACCAGCACGTCGTCAGCTCTCCAACCCAACAGACAGCTCCTCAAAAATCTTCGCGAGTCTCTCGGAATAACCAGAAACGTAGCAATAGGTACGAATTTCACCCTCCTCCACTCAATCGATCATAACGCGCTCATCCCTCCATGAAATCGACCGATTCTTCAGCCCAGATTGTAGCCCCGGTCGAGAGCTCTCCAACCATTCCCTTCGTTTCGCAAATGGCCCTCAGAAGCCTCCAGAAACCACAGAAACGTTGCGAGGATCAGCTAGAACACCATTGGTCCAAAAGTGGACCAATAAGAGCAAAAAGAGCTTTACTTTTTGTCTTTTTTCCTCTTAATTTTTCCCTTAGAACGAATTTTCACTCCCAAGGAGACATAAGACATCAACAACACTCTAAGACCTCAGAAAATCCTTCAGATGTGTCGATGGATTCTTCGCGGTCCGTAACTACATAGAAGCGCTCAACCAGAATGAAACCAGCGAGTCGCAGACTAATATAACGTCAATATTACAACCTGGAAACGTTCTACAATAAAAGGAAACGGTGAAGTTATCACTCGATTGTAATGTTCTTGCCCGAAGTTTCTCACGATCCAAGCCCCATGATTGATCTTCGGTCTGCAATGACATCGGACATCAACCCAAAGGTTGAAAGGAACGTTCGATGGATAGTTGAGATCCATTGTTCCTCACAACAAAATGTACACCGTCATATCCCAAGTCTCTCCGTATGTTATGATCAGAAGGATCACCGGAAGCTGTAGCTCCATCACTCTTCCCTTGAATTCATCGCCAAAGTATGCAACTAACCACTGTCGAAAGTGATCGCGGTGGATGCAATGAAGCTTGATGTGAAATGGATTTGGGAAAGGAAGATCCGGAGCCGGTAACACACCTCCGTCCATAACCACCACTCCTGCAGTTCTTCACTCCTCCATGCAGACCACCGAGAACCCTCACGAATCACCCGTTGAGAGAGAATGTCGTATGAACCTTCGACCCATCATTTTATACACAATTGCGGCGACAAGGACCACTAAAGTGAACGCACACATATCGATGACTTGGCACGTTCCTCTACCGTGCGATCACTTAAACAGATAATCACAAACGTGGCACTCATCACACCGTTCGGCGAGTTACACGATACGGTTCATGTAACACAGAAAAGAAACACAACATAGGTTACACAGGAATTTCACACAGGAGCCGAACCACAACACGACAACGGAAAGACATGACCCTTGATCATTCTCTCCAGATTCTGCCAACAAGGCTTCTCACAACTCTCTTCAAAAGAAGGAATAGGCTGCTATAGGTCAGACAGAAGAGACCCGTAAAGAACCCTCACGTCTTCTCGCGCATTCTACCAATGCGCGAGAATGCGCGAGAAGTATCTAGTCTTGTAGTCTCTCTAGGAAGATGTGGATTTGAGAAGCTAGAAGATTGGGAGGCACAGGCCTGATTCTCAATTTCCTGCTTCTCAAAACAATAATCAACTCGCAAGTTCATTCAGGATTCGTATCAAGCTTCTCTCGACACAAATTCCAATCCAATCCAATCCAATCCAATCTACTCGATTTGAATTTACAAACAGTCGTCTTCCGAAGATGTTCAAACATTCAGAAGCGTCTTCTGTCCAAGGATTTTGAAACAGAGACGCAGTAGGGTAAGGAAATTGATAGTGAGTTTATCAAATTTAGGGGTGAGAAGCAGGGAAGCTCAATTCCAACTTGGGAAGAAGTGGGAAGATGGTTGACAAACATTGGACAGCACTTCTGTGCCCAATTTTCTCAGAGGAAAGTTTAAGGTAGGGAAATCGATCGATGGGCTTCTTGCAAACGAGCAGGGAAGCGCGGGGGACATCTAATCAGAGGCGGGAAGCGGTGGGGAAGAGAAAAGAACATGAGAAGAACCTCAGTACTGCTTCTGGTTGCTTCAGGTTGCTCCTTCAGTCTTCTGTGCGCTTCCAATCTTCAATTCCATCTTCAATGTGACACCACGTTCTTGTTTCTGTCGCCAATTTCGAGCTGCGTCCCTCTGCTTTTGAGATCGAGCTCGCTACTGCACTCCATAGCTTCTCTCTCGATTTCTTACCTCGACCTTCGATTCTTGATCTCAGAAATCCTCAAGGATTCCTTACTCTCTCAATTCGAGTGCGCTTCCTGGTTGGAAGACACCTTTGCTCTCTCTCGCTCCAATTCGATCCTTCATGCTCCCAATCTCACTCTCAATGTCTAATTCGAAGTAAGTGGTGTTTGCTCCTTAGGTTTCGACCTTGTTTGCTGTCATTTTGCTGTCGGGGCAGAAGAGTCATTCCGATCCTTCTCATATCACTTTTTGTGCCCTATCGTCTTGTTGCGCCAGCGGAAGCTCTTGCTCAGTAGGTCATGAAACTCACAACGCTGTCGGGTTGAGAGTCTTCCTGGGAAGGGCGAACCTTCTGGCTGTGATATGAGCTTGAAGGCTGTGTGCAATCTACTCAGGGAAGCGTAGGGCTCCTGGCTGTGGCTGGTTTACTCAAAAGGTTGGCTTTCAGGTCACAATAGGGCTATAAACACTCACACAGATGTGTAAGATCTAGTAATATACCCAGAAGGCAAAATTCAGGTCTAGCTGGCAGTAATAGGATTCGACGGTGAACTTTGACACTTACGGAGAGGAAAACTATGAAGGTTTAGACCTCTAAAATTCCCCTACATGCAAACGAGGTACTACTGAACTCACAGACGAAATTTCAGCCTGAGATCGAATTCTGACACGGAGATATGAACAGAAAAGTTTTGAGCAAGAAAACTACAGCAATTTCTGGTACCTAGCTGGCTATTTCAACCTATAACAGGAGTTTGGCTCGATCAATTTCGAAGTTTCTTACAGGATTTGCAGTCTACAGGGTGCTGAACATCCCTGTGAAGTTGGGACTCCTGAATGTACACAGAACTGTAGATCTCCTCCTCTGAAGTCGCTGCTCTAGATTAAGAGCTTTTCAGACCCCCTCAGCTTCAGCGGCCGCCCTGAATTACTCAGTTGCTCAATCGATATGAAACTTTTTGTGAAATCGTAGCCCTGCTGGCGGAGAACACAACCTCGAAGTTTTGAAGCAATTTCCTCAAATCTGCTGCGAGTGACACTGAAAACCCTAAATCCAACCCAAATGATTCAATTCTAGCACAATCCGAACTTCAATTGCTCATAACTCCGTCTTTATTGACTCAAATCGATCGAAATTTTCACTGGAAGTGCTTGGCATGACGAGACCTCTCTCCCTGTGCTCTCAGATTTCGAAGATCCCCCACCAAAAGCTCGAACTCCACTCTAGAGCTCTGTTTCTAAATTTAGAGTTAACAAAAGACAAAAACAGACCAATGGGAGTTCATAGCTCCACTTGGTTGTCCTTTAGTACTCTAAACCACGTGGCAACTTAGTTTTACTCATAGGCTACCACGTCAAGCTCCCTAGAGTGCCAGCGTAAAACTTAAACTACCTAAAACGACACGCTGCCCCGAAAAATAACTTAAATCAGCTAGAAAGCGCGCATGGGCGACACGCAAATACAACCCATGAGCTTAAACCCTATCAACATGGTAATCAACCTACTAAGACTCAAAATATATAACATCCTCAAGTGTCGACATCTCTGAGGTCCTAACTCTACTCAGAGACACTAACGCTTGACAAAAAGAGGTGAATTATTTACAATGTAAAATAATTCACATCACGACAACGCTAACCTGCAAACCACAATCACACGTTAGCAATCATGCATCACTTACCTTTATCTCGTTTGATTCGGACTGGAGCCGGACCGTCTCCCTTAACTCTCAAGCTCAACATTTCTTAAGTCTCGACCTTAACCCGGCTAGGTCTATCTCAAAACATGAGCAAGTCACAACATGACTTGGGGTGGACTTCTCATAAAGTCCAGAGTCTTAAACGGTGCCTCCATGGAGCACAACTAGCGGCACAACCGCACGTAATGTCCATCTGGGTCCAAGCTCCAGAACAATGATCTAACCTGTCGTCTCGTTCCTTAGTCTTGTCCCTGCCCTTGGGTTGTTCTTAAGTCCAGACGTCCAAGTCTGGACCGGAATGCGTCTTTGTACTGGTTCAACCATCACCTCATGTCCATGGAGTCTACCTGCCGAACCCTGAGGTCGGGTGACTCGTCTCGGCTCACCTAGACGTCGAGTCCCTTCATATATACTTCTAGGGATCGGCGGCCCCGTCTTCTTCTTTGGTCCTTAAAAATTATATCACAATCCGATCACGAGATCGGCCATAATTCTCAACTCCAAAGGTTCTTCATATCACTAGAAAGCTCTCGCCGAGACTTTCCAATGATACTTTACTCACCTCGAGATCTTACGTAAAGCTTCATCCACGACCCAAAACATCACTACAGCTCCAACACTTAGCAGTTTTTCTGGAAACTTGTGGTCTAGACCCAAAGTTGGACCATATAGTTCGGACCCGCGTCTCGGATCCACATCTAAGACCTATGTTTTGGTCTATTTCCAGACTTGCTCCTTATGTCAGAGTTCATATGCATGAGTAGGCCTTTATGTCTTAACCCATGTTCCAACCTTGGTTCACAGAACCACTTAGGGTTCATTTGTTCTCGATTTTCTGGTCAAACCGTTAAGTCCTACTCGCAACATTCACAACCTAGCGCAAGTCCACTAGGGTTCTGTTGTTCGCATCTACACCCGATCTTGAGACAGAGGGTCGCGACACAAAGGTCTAGCTTAGCAGGGGATCTGCGTGTTCGATACACAAGTCTATTTATAAAGACCTTAGCTTAGCTGGAGTGTAGTGTCGCAGGATTACTCCTTTTGCCCATTTAGTATACAAGATATCGTTCCCACAGAGGATTTGCACAAGTAATGCTGCTCTAAGTTCTAAGATCTGTTCAAACACACAAACACACGGGTTTTGTCTAGAATTCCCGTCTTCTCACAAAACCACGCGTCTTCCAGACTCGCCAAAAGGTGCTCTGGACCTAAACAAACAACTACTAACTAAAATATCACACAACTATTCACAGAAAAGCTCGAGAAGACACTTCCTGCTTCCAGGTCACTTCTTCCGGTCTTC
This sequence comes from Asterella californica, assembly GCA_036924285.1. NCBI lineage: Eukaryota > Viridiplantae > Streptophyta > Marchantiopsida > Marchantiales > Aytoniaceae > Asterella > Asterella californica. Next base: position 22,708,171 of record JAYKYS010000006.1, on the reverse strand, counting down.
TCAGTACCGTCTTTCCGAAGCAATTCTCGGCTTCTGGGGATTCAACTCGGCTTCTCACACCTCCATAAGACCGTTCTTGCTTCGCAGAAGTCGACTAGCAATGGCTGTTACACTTTACTCTCTCCTCACATTCCAACGGGTTAGATTAATCACAGGGTGTATGCCCCCTATAGCCTTCCCAGGCTTATGCCTACGGAAATGGTCTTCCTGCAGCACTACAACGACATTCACCTTCACGGAAGCTCAATAGAAGTCTCGAAAGCTCACTAGAAGAAGGTAAGAAGATGGGGAAGATGGGGGAAGATGGGGAAGATGGGGAAGATGGGGAAGAAAGAAAATCCAAACAAGAGAAAACCAAGATGAAAAGGAGAAATTAAGATTCCGACAAGCTTCTAGTCCGGATCCATGTCTTCTGGGATCCCTTATCCATAAGACCGTCCGTACGTGGATCCGAAGTGCTCCACTGAACGAGTCAAGCTGCGAATCTGCACAACTGCTGACAGTCACCGCCACTCAAGAAGAACGCTTCTCATGCACAATCGGGAGTGAACCTTAGAAAATCCACCACCCAGAAGACATGGACAAATCTTCTGCACTTAAATCAGCAATCCATTCCCCAAGAAGAAGTCACATTGGCATTGGGAAGCTCACTCCCTCTACTTCCTCCTCCTACTCCTCGACACACCAGTCTAGCCAACAGGATTGCACGAGGATGCCGTTCCCTGCTCCTAAACTGTCCACTACCTCTATCTACATCTTCGAACCACTGCTGGTAACGAGCATGCAGACCTCTCCGGTATAATCCCAATCTATTCGTATGTCTCTAACATCGGGTGTAGTGTGTGTGCGCACAGTAGTGTACATCAGCAACTACTAGTGTACTTGGAAAGACAACTCTTCTTCCTGTCTTCCAGAAGACATCTTGTCTTCCGGGGCTTCTTCCGAAGTCTTCTCGGCTTCCAACGCTGTCACTACCAAGTGGACAGTGAGGTCAAACTCCTTCTCCAATTCAGATCCAGTCGATGGTGCTGGGGCTTAGGAAGATGCAGTTGCAGGTGGCGGAATCAAGGGAAGACATAGAGTGTCTTCACTCCCTCTATCTGCCGATCCAAATACCTAAACATGCTCTCCTTGCACTCTATCAACATCGTCTTGGACTCGTCGTCCCATTCTCTAGCTAAGATAAGAAGCTTCCTACCCGCGGTGAAGTTGAACTTCTTCCGAAGCGCTTCCACCGACTGAACTAACATCTCCTGCGTACAAGTTTCCGTTGCTTCCCGCTGCGTCTTCTCAGCTGCAGTCTGCGCTTCTGCGGCTTCCCGCAGTGTCTTCCATGTCATCCTCTCCTCTGCAAGGGCGGTGATCTTACCTCGCACTCGCAGAACCTCCTGGTCACGCTGCTATAAACGCGCTTGCAACTCCTGGTTGCTCTTCCTTAGCTGCGTTAGCTCCTTGGCAGAAGCGCTTGCTTCCGCCTTGTACTTCGCTGCGAGCTTCTCCGTCGTGCGGAGGTTAGCTTCCAGCGCTTCTTCCTTCTTCTGGCCTTCTTCCTGCCGCATCAGGGTGCGCAGATCGAATCCAGGTTGTAAGGGCTTCTCCTGTATCTTCGCTCTCTTCTCGATCAACTCCATAGCTAGCTGGATCTCTGAGCGAAAGAAGACACTGAACTCCTCCAGTCTTCTTCCTGCGGAAGACAGACTCATCTCCACAATCCGATCGGAGATGTCGACCTTGTCTTCCCGAGGCAAAGGTGCTTCCCACCACTATGATCTTCTGCTTCTGCGCGCGAGAAGAATTTACTCTTCTCATCTTCCGAGGTGGAAGATCTCTCCTTAGGACAAAAGCGGTCCTCTTTACTGCGCTTCCTCACATCGCAGTAGGAGTATCCATCCATCCTTTGTCTTCTGGAGTCTTCGGAAGACTCCATGGTGTTGCAGAAGCGGTCTTCTGGGCAGCTCGGGTACTCAATGACTCATCCGGTGAGTCGGACTTCGATCCAGAGTGAATGATCGGGAAGGAGGTGGTCTTCCTAAGCACGTTCTTAGGACCCATCTTCCTTGATGATATCGCGTCTTCTGATCCACTTGAATCGTCTTTCCTCACCAGAAGTGTCATCTGATGAGTACCGAGCCTCATCTGCGGCATCAGAGTGGGAGGGGGAGTCATCGCTGCTACTCGGTCGTCTTCCTTCAAGGTCTCCTCCTTTGTCTCCTGCTGCCCTGCTGGTCCATATCTTACCAACTGATCTGCCGTGAGATCCCCTTTGACCACGTACAGGTAACAAAAGAATGGAGTAAGATGTCCTCCTGCCGGGGTACCCAAGTACACCAACTTTGCCTGTACGTACGCGTGGAAGAACGCACCCCAGTTGACATTCTCTCCCGCGCACACTGCTTCCAGGAACTCCACGTCATGATCTCCAAGATACCTCGTCTTCTGCGCCTTCCCCTTAGGAAAGAGGTGAAGGAACAGCTTCGCCAGAAGACGCTTCTGCGGCTCCCGATAAGATTTGACCTTCCAGCCATTTCTTCCCTGCCTGTCCTTCAGGAAAAGGCAAGGTGTGCTCCCCGGCACATGCCACCTACTCGATGGGTAAGATCTTACCTCATGGGTTAAGATCCTCTTCTCGAGCCAACAACCTCGGTTCTCGGATTCGGGCCTGTGGAAGGTCCTGCGCCACCAATCTTCGGTCCAAGAAGATGGTCTTCCTCGAGCTACTCCTGCCTTCGCATGTACACGGTTGCGAGGCGGTAAGGCTGCCCAAACCTCTTCCAGAAGACCCTGGTCGACGAGGTTCCAATCCCACAAGAAGAAGTCGAGTCCCAACTCCTTGATGAAGGGTTTGGCCTCGGTCAACTCTACTGCCGGTAACACCAACCCTCGAGGATGCATCGACATACTTGAAATTCTGTTGCACTAAGCCACACGTACTTACTGTGAGCCGAAGGCTCAGTCCTTCCCAAGCTCTCACAGTCTAGCTTCCACTCTCAGAAGGTGAATCTAGTCTTCTGTGAAGCCTTGATATTTCATTTTTCTTAATTAATTGACTAGTTATAGATTAAACAACAAGAATAGGTAGTAAAAGATAGAGGATAGAAGTAGAGTAGTGTTAATTAGGATGTTTAGTGAAGAAGATCTGCTCTTGAAGAATCAGTTGAAGTTGTGAAGTCAGTTTGGATGAGATTTCCTCATGAATGGATTCTTGGGACAAAGAGCTTTCTAAGAGATATGTTATGCGAGAAAAACAGAGTCCGAATGACGAAGTTATCAAGGATTTAAGAATCGATGAAGTTGGTGGGGAATGACTTCTTCGTACTTCGGCCGAAGAAGAACTTCGTCGGACTCAGAAAAACTCCAACTACGGCATGTGTGACAAAGTCGTGAAGATATATGAGAAAGATGTTAAGTCATTGTCATATCGTGTCTACAGTGTCAGAAAAGACGAAGAGACCGAGAGAGATATTGACAAAGAAGTTCATCTTCAGCGAAGATTGTTTTGAAGAAAGTAACTATATGTGAGGAGGTTCTTCAAGAAGTTTCTTCAACTTCATACTTCGTACCTCAAGACTTTCTTCAGACTTCAACTTCATACTATCTTCAACTTTGGACTTCGGACTTCAACTTCGTACTATCTTCAACTTTGTACTTCGTACTCCAACTTCGAACTTCGTACCTTATTTCAACTTCGTACCTTTCAACTTCGTATCTTACTTCATGACCATCTTCGTATCATATTCAAACTTGGAGGTGAAGTTGAACTTGACGACTACGAGACTTCACGACTTGAAATCTGAGAGAGACACATTGCAGGAACTGCTAGCGACTAAGGATGAAGAACTCAAGAAGGTTTCTCAAGCGAAAGCGACTGCATAAGAGAAGAAGAGCTTCGGACGAAGGTGGATGAGGTCACGACAACATACTTTGCCACCGAACTCGACGCGACAGAGCTAGAGCTTCTCCAGCGACTTCGGGCAGAGTTAACGATAGCGCCAGATCCTTCGGCGAAGAGCAGAATAGTTAGACTAGCGGAGAGAATCATTAGAGATTTGAAGGAGCTTAGGGAGACGGTTAAGTTTACACTATGCAGTATAGGACAGAAGTTACAGTTAGGTAGAGTAGATACTGTGGTTCTGCCAACTGGGGAGTCGTGATCAAGCGGTCTAGATGTGTCATCTTTTTATAAGTTAGATAAGCAATTAGCTTAGTTAGAAAAACAGTTAGGTTAGGGCGAAGGGCTATATAAGCGATGCGACTACCAGTCATTTTACCTTTTCCATGTTTTCAGTTTTTTGTTTCTTAATTTTCGATTGCGCGAGATTGCGGAGTGAGAGTATGAATAAAGTGGGCGAAGGTAAATTTACCTACGAAGGACGTAGTTTGCTGTCGCAGGTGTAAATCTGATTGATGCAGATGAGCGAAGTTGACCTTCGACGAAGAGAACCTTCGGGCTAAGTGGACGAAGGACATTTCGAGAATCTGAGAACATATTAGTTACTGTGAAGTGGAAGAGCATAAGTTAAATTGTAAGAAGAGTTCGGAATATGATGGCTTCGTCTTAAGTCTGCCTTCTTCAAATAAGTGGGATTCTTAAGAGTGAGGATTTAGTAGGAAGAACACTTCTTAGGAAGAGTAGGGGCTTATTCTTTGAACCTTGATGTGAAGTCTGTATTCTTCTGTCTTTTCAGAAGAACACTAGTAACATTTCAGCAGTATTTTGCTACCTCATTTACTCATACATTTGTCTTCTCGAATCTTTTATATGTTTGTTGGAAGGGTCCCTGATCAAAGAACTATTTCATTGTTGTTTGTATTCGATTTATCAGGTTTTGCTTGGGTTTGGTTTCTTATCAGACTTAAACTCTCATCCGGATATTATTCCATTCCGTGAGAATAACAGAAAACTATCTGAATTATCATTGTGACGTTGTAGTACTGTGTCTTGTGTAATTGTTAACTGTATCTTCATGAGAACGATCCTTAATTTACTATTTCCGATATTTTATGTTTCTCTAGGTTGTTACATCTTCCAGAAGACAGCTACTCCGTCTTCCGGGATCCTAACAGTGCTTTCTAAATAGCTCTCATCTTCCGAGCTATATCTAAACAATCCTAACTAAGCAAGGCCTCGCATGGATTCCTAAGAAGACAACTCACCTTGCATTACATCCTACTTCCTAACAGAAGATACAAGATTTGTGAGAAGTAGAGTGTGTAACAAGTTCAGAAGATGGTTGCGGGCTCCTACGGTGACAGTGGTCTCTGGGAAGACTCTCGGGACAGCTTCCGATTCAATATCTTTCTCGGAAGACTTCCCGAAGCCATGCTTCCCTTCACTGATCTCACATGTCTTCTGCTTCCTACTCGCAATATATCCTCACAACAGACTCAAGACAATTGCACTCTGTTCTTTTGACTTCTCACCTCTCATACACACTCAGAAGAAGCTTGCTGCATGATGAGAAGACATGACCCTCGACCATTCTCTCCAGATTCTGCCAGCAAGACTTCTCACAACTCTCTTTTAAGTTCGGGAAGAAGAGGGAATAGGCTGCTAGGGGTCGGACAGAAGAGACTCATAACGGACCCTCACGCCTTCTCGCACATTCTGCCAACCTTTCTAATCTTCTAGTCTCTCTAGGAAGATATGGATTTGAGAAGCTTGGAAGACCGGGAGGCACAGGCCTAGTTCCCGACTTCCAACTTCTCGAAATAACAAACAACTCACCACGCCACTCAAGATTCGTACCAAGCCTCTCTTAACACCAAAGCAAAGCAAATCCACTCTTGATACGAATTGTATACAGTCGTCTTCTGAAGACAGTCAGACTTCCGAAACGTCTTCTGTTCAAGGTTTCGGGAGTAGAGGGATGGTAGTGTAGGGAAATTGATAGCTGGGATCTCCAATTTGAGGACTAGGAGTAGGGAAGCTCAAATTGCACTCGGGAAGAAGCAAGAAGATGGTTGTCGGAAATTGGGCAGCGCTTCCGCACCCAATGTCTCAGAAGGAAAAACGTGGGGAGGGAATTGATCGATCGGATTGCCTGCAAACAACGGGAAGCGCGAGGGATACCAATCAAAGGCGAGAAGCAGTGGGGAAGGAAAGAGAACATGGGAAAAACCTCTACAGTCTTTTGTCTTCTTCTCGACCTTCCTTCAGTCTTATGCGCAGTTACGACTTCGACCCCAGCTCCAATGTGACCTCACTAAGCTGCTGTCGCTGCCAATGTCTCGCCACTCCTCAATCGAAAGGTTCTTCCTCTGATTCCTCGCAGCTGCTCTACAATATCTTCTTCTGGGAGTCTCAAGAAGACCCCTTCAGCTCGATGCGATTCCTACTCTCAGCGATTTACCCTCGTCTTCTTCCTAGCTGTGAATCGATCCTGGCTTGACTCAATTTCACTCTGCTGCCTTTACTCAACTCGATTTTTTTCCAATTCGATCTTCTAAGCTAAAGCAACCTCGATGCGGAAAATGGTAGTGTTCTGCACTAATGCGCTTCCTTCGCATCTTCTCGTGCAGATTAGGAGTTCTCAACCTAGATGACCTACCTGACCTACCTAACCGACTCGGTGTTACCTGGTGGGTACACCTACTTCTTTACTTAGAAATACGCGGTTAGGCTTTCGCGGTTGCCGTCTTCCGAAAGATACGTGTCTTCCGTCTTCCGCCGTCTTCCGCCTTCCGCCGTCTTCCATCTTCGGAAGACACAACGGAGAAGACACTTCTTATTACAAAAAGATCGTAAGAGCATCTTCCTTCTAAAGAAGCCGTAATCTTAAGTAACAACGCTTCTTCAGTTATACAAACAAGTTATTAATCTTAAAAATTTCAAAAATTCGTGAATCCTGTAAATTGTGGGCACCACATACGCCCACCCTCACATGTTTGCGTCTTCGCAAACATCAGCGCTTCAGCACTTCTATTTACGTCCAGCACTTCTTGACACGTCACCCATTTACACGAGTGGTCATCAACGTACCGTCTAATTCTTCCAACTGCAAGGAACCATTGGTGAAGACCTCCAAGACGCGGTAAAGACCCATCCAGCGAAGTTGAAGTTTCCCAGGGAACTTAAGATGCCGATTGTTGTAGAGAAGAACCAAGTCCCCATTTGCGACGGTCACCTTCTTCAGCTTGCCATCATAGTTCACCTTACATTGCGCTTGTACTTCGTACGTCTTCTCCAAAGCTGCATTCCTGTCTTCTTCGAACTCTACAAAGTTCAGAAGACGCTGCTCTTGGCTTTCCTCTTCTTCCATGCGTTCTGTTACGGCTAACTTGTAAGTAGGGACCTCTAACTCGATGGGTATAATAGGTGTCATGTCATAAGTTAGGTAGAAAGGTGTCTTTTGAGTTGTGACTTTGGGTGAAATCCTGAAAGTCCATAACACAGATGGCAATTTCGTGTCCCAATCATACGCATGGTTAACAGTTATCTTTTTCAGGATATTACATAGAAGACCATTTGACTTCTCTGCCAGTCCGTTAGCTTTCGGGTTGTATGGTGTTGTCTTCCGATGCTTTATCCTGAAGTATTGGGTCAGGAGGGAAATAGTCTCATTTAAGAAATGAGTACCTCTATCTGATACCAATTCCAGCGGACATCCGTATCGAGTGATAATGTTGTGTCAGAGGAACCTGGCTACCACTGCGGCGTCATTCTTCCTTGTGGCTTCGCCCTCCACCATCTTGGTAGCATAGTCGGTAGCTATCAAAACATATCGTGCTCGCGTTCTTCTAGCCACCGGGGCGATAGGCCCAACAAAGTCGATTCCCCACTTTTCAAAAGGAGCAAGCGGAAGAATGGGAGTAAGAGGTCACCTAGTAGTAGCTGTTGGTCTTCCCACCCTCTAGCACGCATCGCATTTCCTGATCTCCTGAAAAGTGTCTCTGTACATGGTCTGCCACTAGTATCTGACGTCCAACATCTTCTTCACTGTGGTCTTCAGCCCATAGTGACCCCCATCATATTCGTAGTGAAGACCCGTTATCGTATAACGTGTTTTTCTGTCTAGGAATACACGGGGTATATGGCTGTGCAGAGGTATGTGGATTGACAAGGTTGGATCTAGATCTGGATGTTTCCACTCAAATGTTTCACTATCTACTCTTTTAGCCTGAGTGACCTTGTATCCGCTCGTCTCAAGTTTAAAGCTTGCTACGATCCAAGGTTACGTATAGGTTGCATAAACTTGTGTTACAAACAGATCTTTTGTATTCTAACTAAAAATACTCAGATCTGTATTATCTAACTGAAGTTATTCCTCTATATCACTGGAAGCCTGACTTCTGAATAGCTCCCCAGCGACGCTAACTGCCCATCAATCCAACTATCACAACTTCATAGTACAACCAGAAGACGCTATAAGATCACTCAATCAACTTGATAGAGTATCGATACAACTTGCTGTACACCCTGGTCTACCAAGCATTCCAGCAAGGTAAAGCATGCATACTCCAAAACACTATTCAGATCTCAATATAGCACCAACGGCGGTAGTACCTGGCAGCTCCGAGAACCCAAACAGCGGCTTAAGACTCATGGCGACTCCGTTCTCCTTCATCACCAAGAGCTGAAATCAGCCCCACACCCTCCAATGTCGAATTGCATGCAGCCATGGCAGTTTCAGCAACAAACTCCTCTCCAAATTGATCGAAAATGACCAAAATGATCATAGATGATACCGAAAAACCCGAAATAGCTAATAACAGAAGTATTTTCGAACTTTGAGACCTCAGTCCTTCCAAACCACTCGACCAATGATGATCAAACTTCACAGGAAGCTTGATTGGACCCTTCACTCCTACCCTGAACAATTTTCAAGTCGAAATCTCAAACCAATTCTCAGATATGGATCAAACCGTAATCTGTGCTAACTTCAGAGCTTTACAGACCCAGGTACATTTGATCCAAGATTCTGAACAAACTACTCGACCATTTGAGGTGAAACTTCCCAAGTATCTTACTGATAAGACATTCTTCAATCCTGGAAAGTTTCACTCAGAAATTCGACTCAGATCTTAAGCAATAGCAAACTATCCATGGCTATCATAGTTCGCTGTCCCGCCTTATCCCATCTGCACTTCTCAACTTCAATCGGTCGGTTCAGAATCCAAATCGATCAAGAAACTGATGAAATTGATATCAAAACGACCAGCACGTCGTCAGCTCTCCAACCCAACAGACAGCTCCTCAAAACTCCTCGCGAGTCTCTCGGAACAACCAGAAACGTAGCAGTAGGTACAAATTTCACCCCCTCCACTCAATCGATCATAACGCGCTCATACTTTCATCAAATCGATCGATTCTTCAGCCCAGATTGTAGCCCCGGTCGAGAGCTCTCCAACCATACCCTCCGTTTCGCGAATGGACCTCTGAAGCCTCCAGAAACCACAGAAACGTCGCGAGGATCAGCTAGAACACCATTGGTCCAAAAGTGGACCAATAAGAGCAAAAAAGAACTTTACTTTTTGTCTTTTCTCCTCTTAACTTTTCCCTTAGAACGAATTTTTACTCTCCAAGGAGACACAAGACATCAACAACACTCTAAGACTTCACAAAATCCTTCAGATATGTCGATGGATTCTTCGCGGTCCGTAACTACACAGAAGCGCTCAACTAGAATGAAACCAGTGAGCCGCAGACTAATACAACGTCAATATTACAACTTGGAAACGTTCTACAATAAAAGGTATGACAAAAGGAAACGGTGAAGCTATCACTCGATTGTAATATTCTTGCCCGAAGTTTCTCACGATCCAAGCCCCATGATTGATCTTCGGTCTGCAATGGCACCGGACATCGACCCAAAGATTGAAAGGAACGTTCGATGGATAGTTGAGATCCATTGTTCCTCACAACAAAATGTACACCGTCATATCCCAAGTCTCTCCGTATGTTACGATTGGAAGGATCACCGGAAGCTGTAACTCCATCACCCTCCCCATGAACTCATCACCAAAGTACGCAACTAACCACTGTCGAAAGTGATCGCGGTGGATGCAATGAAGCTTGATGTGAAACGGATTCGGGAAAGGAAGATCCGGAGCCGGTAACACACCTCCGTCCATAACCACCACTCCTGCAGTTCTTCACTCCTCCATGCAGATCACCGAAAACCCTTACGAATCACCCGTTGAGAGAGAATGCCGTATGAACCTTCGACCCACCATTTTATACACAAATGCGGCGACAAGGACCACTAAAGTGAACGCGCACAGATCGATGACTTGGCACGTTCTTCTACCGTGCGATCACTTAAACAGATAATCACAAACGTGGCACTCATCACACCGTTCGACGAGTTACGCGATACGGTTCACGAAACACGGAAAAGAAACACAACATAGGTTACACAGGAATTTCACACAGGAGCCGAACCACAACACGACACCGTGATCACTGGCTTTATCTCTGAAGGCTCAAGGCATCTCCTTAGCTTCTCGTCATGTCCTTTCCTAAACAGGATATCCTAAAAGATATAGGGACCTGCCTTGTGTAAGAAGACAGCCTTCTGCTCCGCATCCAATCCCTCGGGATACTGTTGGTCTTCCAAGAACTTCCTCAAGTCCTTGAAGATCGATTCTTCTGTGGAAGTCGTAAAGACTGGATCAGAAGACCTAATCTCGTCTTCTAGGAAGCAGGCGGTACGCCCCCCAGATGAAAGTGTCTCTGCGAAAACTGAAAACAACTTCTCGTCAAGGAACTCGTCTTCCACTTCATCTTCTCGTCGTTCCATCTCCAATTTACTTACACAGTTGAGTACAGGCCTGGTAGTCAGCATTAACATGTTGTCTTCCAGGCCTGTACTCAACTGTGTAAGTAAATTCCTGGAGTAGAAGAATCCACCTAGCTATCCTACCAGACAAATCTGCTTTCTTCACAAGATGTTTCAAAGAAAAATGATCCACATAGAAGACAAACGGATTGGCTAGAAGGTAGTGCCTAAACTTCCTACAGGAGTAAATCATGCCAAGACACTCCCTTTCGGTTGTAGAGTACTTCTTCTCTGCATCACTGAGTTGTCTTCCCGCATAGTAGATGGAATAATCCTTCTTCTTCTCATCTTTCTGACTCAATACGACTCCTATGGCGAAAGCAAAAACATCCACATATATATGGAAGACTCTCTCCCAATCAAGTGGTCTTAGGACGGGGGATTCTGACAGACGACTTTTCATTTCTTCGAATGCTTCCTGCTGCTCAGAAGACCAAATGTAAGGTTCGTCCTTCTTCAGCAACTTAGTAAGTCTTCATGCTACCTCTGCGTACCTGTCAATAAACCTCCTGTAGTATCTTACGTTGCCCAAGAAGCTTCTCAACTGAGTCAGGTTAGCAGGTGGATGAAGTTTCATGATGACCTCTACTTTAGCACAGTCGACTTCTATATCTCTTCCAGAAATCGTATGTCCTAGCAAAATTCCCTCTGACATACCAAAGAAGCACTTCTCAGGGTGAAGAGCCAAACGATGTTCTCTACACTTCAAAAAACACTTCCTTAGAAATATCAGGTGGTCTTTTTTCGATCCAAACACACAAAACTCATCCAAGAAGATCTCCATGAAAGTGCGAAGATACTCCTTGAAGATTGTAATCATCAATCTCTGGAATGTGGCGGGCGCGTTGCATAAACCAAACGGCATTTGATTGTATACATACGTGTCCCAATCAATAGTGAAAGTGGTTTTCGACTTGTCTTCTTCTCTGATTGATTGAAACTTGGTTGTATCCAGAATACCCATCCAGGAAGCTGTAGAACTCATGTCCTGCTACCTGGTCTAACACAGAATCGATGAACGGTAAAAGATGATGATTCTTTTTCGTGGCCAAGTTCAACTTCCAGAAGTCCTAACACACTCGGATCTTACTTGTCTGCTTCTTTGGCACGATGACAATAGGAGCTACCCACTCACTACTAAGTATTGGGAAGATGACTTCCGTCTTCAGATATTGGTTGATCTGATCCTTCACCAGAAGCGAGTACTTGGGGTTGAGTCGATACTGCCTCTGTCGTGCAGGAACAACACCTTCCAGCAAGTCAAGGCGATGCTCTCCCAACTCTCGAGGTATGCCCTTCATGTCTTCTATGGTCCACGCGAAGACATCCTGGAACTCCGTCAGAAGTTCTCTAAAGTCTTCCAACTGTTGGCCCTCGATCACCTTGGAAAGCTTCAGCTTCTTCCCAAGAGCAACCTCCATTTCTTGAAGATCATCCGGGTTTACCATTCCTTCAGTGTGACTGTACTCACTAGCACCAAAGTATTCCGGTTTAGGAGCTTCTTCCGGTTCAGATTCGTCTTCTGGAAGACCAACTGTTAGATCTTCTGAAGAGAAGACGGTATCTTCGTCTTCTGGAAGACCAACTGTCGGATCTTTTGAAGGAAGACAGTACTTTCGTCTTCTGGAAGCTCTTCTTCCGCAACTTCGTAGCACTCAATGTATCCACAGATCACTTCTTCTGCTATCTCTGTTACTTCTGTAGTCCACAAGTTATTCACCACAAACTCATTGTATCATTCATCCATGTCAGAAGACGCAACTGAGTCTTCTGAAGTGTACCCCTCTGTCGTAGACGGAGTTTCACCTTTGTGTCCAATCTTGATCCAAGGAAGGGAGACTTTGGTCTTCTCACCTGGCTTGGGTGTCGGATTGGGAAATCTCAAACGATGTCTTCTCCAATCGGTATTTACATTTGCAGCATACAGCCATGGTCTTCCTATCAACACCTGATATCCAACCCTAGCTACAGGTCGCAAAATAATGTAAGTGAGGTAAAAAGATACTCCCCCACTTACCGTCAAGACATCTTTCAGTTGCCCCAAAGGTCGTCTTCTGGTCTGGTCCGCCATTCTGAGGATTCTCGGAGTAGGCTGGAACTCAGTGAAGCCTAGGGCATGCGCAGTTTCTTCAGTCATGATGTTAACTCCGGAGCCGGAATCAATGGGTACCTTCTTTAGAAGACAGCCATGGATCTCCATATCAAGTTCTGAGGCTCCCAAGTCTTCATGCTCTATCCTTAGGATCGGGGTGCTCTGAGGAAGTTTAGTTGTTCTCCTCTTCCTCGATCCTCGAAGCACATATTGCAATAGCTTCTTGTAACCAGCGTTGTCATCCAACAGCTGTTGGAAGGTTACATCCGCCTTCTGATTCCATAAGTCTCGTAAGAAGTCATAAAGGGATCGCTTCAGAAGAGTGACTGGTGTTTCCAACAGAGAAGATGTAGTAGCTGCTTCCTTGGGTGGAAGACCAGAATGGTGTCTTCCTTCGACTGAGGGCTGTTCCCGTGAGACAGGGGCTGCCGTAGTCGATGGAGGAAGCTGCTGTACTATCTTCCGTCGCTTCTCCAGCTCGCATGATCGCTTCAACTTCTTGCCTAATGTCACGAGCAAAGTACTTCGGATCTTCTCCGTCGTAAGTAGGAGAAGAAGGTCGCTCAGGGAAAGATGACCTCTCCTTTCGCTGCTTCTTCTTCTTGATCTCCTTCTGACGGGATTCTGACTTCCCTTTGCTTCTGGTACTTACCTTGAACACCGCTTCATCCAAGACTTCTTCTAGAGACCAACTGTCTGAATCCGGGCAAGGGCTCCAAACAGTGCCATCCGCCAAAGTGAAAGAGGAAGCTGCTTCAAGTGACTTCGTCTTCTAAGCTGCAGTCGTCTTCTGTAGCTGAGATTCCTTTCCTTTGCGCTTCCCGGGGTCTGGTTCGTCTTCCTCGATATGGAGATAATCCGTACAATCTCCAAGATCTTCTTCTTCTACCGTGATGTGCTGTACCACTGCTAACTCGAGTTTAGAAGCGGATGCGGCTTCTGCAAGAGGCGTGGTCTGTGCAAATCTAACCATTTGTCGGGGTCGTAAGGTCTGAGGACAATTTCTCGTGAAATGACCTGCTTCCTTACAGTTTCCACACAAGGGCACTTGCCCAATCTGTCTTCTCGGATGAGGACAGGTGTCCCACCAGTGTCCTGTCTCTCCACAATTATTGCACGCTCCAGGAAGAGGGTTTAGAGGTCGTTGTGATGAAGAAGGTTGCCAGGACGTCCTGGTCTGTACACTACTAGCCCTGTCCCTAGGTACATAACGATTATATTGGGCGGGAGGAGTAGGAGTGAAAGGTTGTATCGTCTCGATCCTATAGCAAGTTTCCCCACTGGGATCGTGTAGATATCTCTTATCGTCTTCTTCCCAGCCTGCCCAATTGACAGCTTGGTCTTGCGTACACTTATCTCTGGTGTGCCCGGAAGAGTTACAAAGGTTACACCAAAGGTTTGGCCGAGAAGCCGTAGGTTACTTCCGCTTGTCCTTCTGGTTCAAAAGATGAATTTTCAGGTTGACAAACTGCTTCAGAACTTCATTGATCCGAGGATCAGGTGCAGACTGAATGATTTGAGTCTGAGGCATCTTCTGCACAACTTCCTCCCTTCTGCAGTACAACTCCATATCTTGAGACAATCCTCCCAAGTACCAGTCCATGGCTTGTCTTCTTCTTCCGTGTCTTCTTCTCTTGTTCATATTCTGGTTCTGAACTCTCGACAGTAGACTCTTCAGAAGTAGAGGATGCTTCCGAGTCACTGTTATCAGTTTCAGTGGACTTGGACTTCCTCTTGGACTTCCTCTTGGACTTCCTAGAAGACTTCTTTGACTTCTTGGACTTCTTCGAGGCCTTCCCTCTGTCTTTCGTCATATTTCGAGTGATGCTCGAGGTTTCATACTGCTCGGCATGCTTTTGTACTTCTACTAAATCATCACCCCCTCCTCTTCTGCAGTACAACTCCATATCCTGAGACAATCCTCCCAAGTACCAGTCCACGGCTTGCTGGGCACAATAACCGGGTCTTCCTTGGTTCTGAGGGATGTGATCCAGCAGGTCTTCAAACCTCTCGGTGTAATTCCGCAGTGTCTCTTTCTTCTTCCGTTCGAGTCTCTGTAGTTCTATGAACCTTTTCAGAAAAGTTACCTTCAGAGTAGCCCAAGCGGCCATTACTAATCCATCATCCAACATTTTACTCATCCATTTCCTTCCCTTCCCTACGATCAAACTGGAAACACACGGAGTCTATCGACATCCGAGTCTTCCTTGTTGGAGCGAGAGATGGTCTCGAACATCGTGATGAAGTCGTCCGCGTCAGCATCATCGTCGTACGGATGATACTTCTGCCGAGTGTGGGAAGCCATGTCGACTGCCGGCTGGTGCGACTGCCAACTTCTTCCTCCTTCAGGTCCAGGTGGTGGAGATGGTCTTCTCGAAGGTCCAGGCCTGTCTGAATCACAAAGGTCGTCTTCCGAATCAGAACTACTATCGCTGTCGTCTTTTGAGACGTCTGGAACGATCTCCTCTAGTCTTTCTTCACCTTGAAAAGCCTCTTCCGTACTTGGGAAGACGTCTTCCGAGTAACCAGTACCAAAGTCTACTTTGTACACGTGATCGCCTGGTTGGCTTCTGTCTTCTCCAAAGATTATGCTCGAGATGGAAGGCTCTTCCAACTCTGCTGATCGGATCTTCCTGAGCTCTTCTTCTTTCCTTTGGTGTCTCAGGGATATCCGCTGCTCTCTAGAAGCGGTTCGTTGGGATGAATGTACCAACTTAGGATCTTTACCCGTGCGTCTTCTGCTTCTTCCTCTGGTCGGAGGCATCCAACAGAGTGCTGAGAAGAGATGTCCCTCTTCTTCTAATACTAGATCCGTCAGACTGAATGTCTGAACAACCGATCATAGGTTCGGAACGTCTTCTTCTCCTGCTTCCTGTTGTACTAACTACAGTCTTCCCAGATCGAGTCTTCTAGGAAACTCTTGGAAACGGAGAAGCGGCTTCTTCCAATTCCCCCTGTTGTATCTCATCAGCTTCTTGTTGCGGTTCCTGTCTTCTAGCAAGATAAAGTCCCACAACACATTCAACTACAATCGAAGTTAGTTCGAAATGAAACTAACTACTGGCACACAGATCCAGGAAGCTTAGAACAGAAATTACTAAGATGAAATCCTCGGCAGCGGTGCCAAAAATGGTGCTCACTATATGTAGTGTCGCAGGATTACTCCTTTTGCCCATTTAGTATACAAAATATCGTTCCCACAGAGGATTTGCACAAGTAACGCTGCTCTAAGTTCTAAGATCTGTTCAAACACACAAACACACGAGTTTTGTCTAGAAATCCCGTCTTCTCACAAAACCACGCGTCTTCCAGACTCGCCAAAAGGTGCTTTGGACCTAAACAAACAACTACTAACTAAAATATCACACAACTATTCACAGAGAAGCTCGGGAAGACGCTTCCTGCTTCCAGATCACTCCTTTCGGTCTTCTCAGTATCGTCTTCCCGAAGCAATTCTCGGCTTCTGGGGATTCAACTCGGCTTCTCACACCTCCTGAAGACTGTTCCTGCTTCGTAGAAGTCGACTAGCAACGGCTGTTACACTTTACTCTCTCACTCACATTCCAACGGGTTAGATTAATCACAGGGTGTATGCCCCCTGTAGCCTTCCCAGGCTTCTGCCTACGGAAATGGTCTTCCTGCAGCACTACAACGACATTCACCTTCACAGAAGCTCAATAGAAGTCTTGGAAGCTCACTAGAAGAAGGTAAGAAGATGAGGAAGATGGGGAAGAAGAGAAAATCCAAACAAGAGAAAACCAAGATGAAAAGGAGAAATTAAGATTCCGACAAGCTTCTAGTCCGGATCCTGACTAACAAGCCATCCCTGCTTGTAATAGTTTGGGGAGGAAGACAACAAACATGCGTACAGTTGCACCGTCTTCTACTTGAGGATGTCATCTTCTGCTGTGGGAAGAAGGCTTCTTTCTTCTTCTCTCGCTGCTCCGACTACTCTGTCTTCTGAGATCCCTTATCCATAAGACCATCCGTACGTGAATCCGAAGTGCTCCACTGAACGAGTCAAGCTGCGAATCTGCACAGCTGCTGACAGTCACCGCCACTCAAGAAGAACGCTTCTCATGCACAATTGAGAGTGAACCCAAGAAAATCCACCACCCAGAAGACATGGACAAAGCTTCTGCACTCAAATCAACAATCCATTCCCGAGAAGAAGTCACATTGGCATTGGGAAGCTCACTCCCTCTACTTCATGCTCCTACTCCAGGAAGCGCGGGTGGACTCAACTTCCTAGAAGCTGCTTTTGTCTTTCGAAGCTACATCAGAAGCACACATCACGAGTATCGAGGAGGAAGCCACCTCAGCCACACCCGAGGTACCAGCAAAGCTTCGCACTTTATCATATGCCGATTTAGGAGATAATGTAGGAGAGAATCCAGTGGAGATCGCATCTGACGATCAGGAGTAGATAATAGAGTTAAGAAGACAGTTGACTTATCTAATTTTAGTAAGAAGTGGACTTTACTATTTTAAGAAGAGATAACTCCTTTTGTATTTTTAGATGACTATCCATGTGACAGGATAGGCAACCGTAGGAGTAGAGAGTTAGTTTCCAAACTGAGTAAGAATCGTATGCATGTGAGGTGATGGTCTTCTAACAATGCCTTATCTTTTCTGACTGCGAGTTGGGATTGGAGGAGATTTCCCTCCTGTGGCTCTAAGGCAGATGTATAAGATCAAGGCTTAAGTAAGATTTAGGTTGCACAGAACACACTACGTCCATTGCTAGAGACATACGAACAGAGTTGGATTGCACAAGAGAGGTCTGCATTTCCGCTCCCAGCAAGAGATCGAAGGATGTAGACAGCAGTAGTGGACAGCCTAGAACATGAAACGGCATCATCGTGTAGTCCTGCTTCTAAGCTGGTATGTCGAGGAGTAATGATAGGAAGTGGATGGAGTGAGCTTCCAAAAGTCAAATGTACCTTCTTCTCGGGGAATTGATTTCAGAATTGATTGCAGAAGCTTTGTCTATGTCTTCTAGGCAGATTCCTCTAATTCACATCCAATTATTGAGTGGCGGTGATTGTTAGAAGATGTGCAGAGTCGAAGCTTGTCTCATCCAGTGGAGCACTTCGGATCCACGTACGGATTGACCTACGGGAGATTGACCCATGAAGTCAGAGTAGTCGGAGCAACGACAAAAGAAGAAAGAAGCCTTCTTTCCACAGCAGAAGGTGACATCCTTGATTGGAAGGCTGTGTAACTGTAAGCTGACTTGTGGTCTTCTTCCCCAAATTACTACAAGCAGAGATGGCTTGTTAGTCAGCATCCGGACTAGAAGCCTATCGGAGTCTTAATTTCATCTTGTTTCCTCTTGTTTGGATTTTCTCTTCTCCCCATCTTCTCTCATCTTCTCATCTTCCTATCTTCTTCTAATGAGCTTCCGATACTTCTATTGAGCTTCCGTGAAGGTGAATGTCGTTGTAGTGCTACAGGAAGATTGCTTTTATAGGCAGAAGCCTGGGAATGATACAAGGGGTATACGTCCTGTGAATTATCTAACCCCGTCAGAAATTGAGAGCAATATGTAACAGACATTGATAAGTTGACATCTAGAAAGCAGGGACAGTCTTCTGGAGTGTCAGAAGCCAAGTTGAACCTCCAGAAGCCGAGAATTGCTTCGAGAAGACAGTCGTGGGAAGACTGGAAGCCATGACCTAGAAGCAAGAAGCGTCTTCCCGAGCTTCTTAGTAGATAATCGTGTGATATTTTAGGTTGTATTTGTATATTTGGGTCCAGGGCACCTTCTGAATGGTCTGGAAGCCGTTTGGTTTTGTGAGAAGACGAGATTTCTAGACAAATCCTGCGTGTTTGTATGTTTGAACAGATCTTAGAACTTAGAGCAGCGATACTAGTGTAAATATCTTTGGGGAACGAAATCTTGTATGCTAAATGAGCTAAAGGAGAAATCCTGAGACACTACAATGTAACACTGAATATCAGAAAAACAAGCAAACTCTCAAAGCGTAATTGTTCTCTCTCTCTCTCTTTCTCTCTCTCTCTCTCTCTCTCTCTCTCTCTCTGTTTTGCACTAATCAACAAAAACACAAGTCAAAGTGGGAAACGACAATCATGTCGAGCATTCTGTCTCCTCGTACGGAAAAAACAGCACAAGGACACAAAATGAAGAACACGACTCCGTTTTTTGCTGTTAGGCTTCTTCCATTGATCTGAGTCATGTCTGCTGATTCAATCACCTCTGAATATTCCAATGATGCTTTTCACAGTCCCGCTTACTTCTATTGTAAATCACTCTATTTCCAGTTTCATTCAAAATTTCCTCTCTTTCATTGCGTGTCGTCCAACTAGATCTTTAAATTAAAAGAGGTAAAAACTCTAGAGCTTCTCTCTCTCATCCTTGGGTCGAAGACCTGCAATTTTTTGAAGAGCTTCTGAGGAAGCTTCTTAACATGCTCATAAATTTTTTTTATCTTTTGCAAAGATAGTTCCGGAGCTACTACCAAACATGCACATATTGATACTCGAGTCCACTAATTTGAAATTGTTATTAACATTTTGTTTGATTTTTTCCTGAAACCAATGTACTTGAATAACAGTTTAACATGTTTTCTGAAAGCGGTGTCGCGCTACTTGGCGGCTATATGCTTGACTTCTACTCCGACGCTTAGGTTTAGTAGTTCTAGAAGTTAGCTCATACTACTTCTAGTCCTTTATGTATATGTTTGACACCTTTGCATACGGTGTTAACACTATTTTGAGTCCTAGTAGGCTGATAGTATGTTAGTTATCTTGTTCAAGCATTTGTGCGCTTGTGCAAGTGACTTCTTACTTGTCTATGACGTTCAATGTACATAACTTAGGATTTCCATGCTGATAGGGGTTTGAGCTCATGGGTTGTATCACTTGTCGCCCATGCACGCTTTCTAGCTGATTTAAGTTAATTTTCGGGGCTACGTGTCGTTTTAGGTAGTTTAAGTTTTACGCTGGCACTCTAGGGGGCTTGACGTGGTAGCCTATGAGTGTAGATAAGTTACCAGGTAGTTTAAGGCACAAAAGGACAGTCAAGTGGAGCTATGAACTCCCATTGGTCCATTTTTGTCTTTTGTAAAACTCTAATTAGAAACAGAGCTCTAGAGTGGAGTTCGAGCATTTGGTGAGGTATCTTCGAAATCTGAGAACACAAGAAGAGAGAGCTCGTCGTGCCAAGCACTGTCAGTGAAATTTTTGCTCGATTTGGATCAATAAACAAGGAGTTATGCCCAATTGAAGTTCGGATTGTGCCAAAACTGCGTCACTTTTGTTGATTTTGGGGTTTTCGGTGCCAATTGCAGCAGAATTGAAGAAATCACTTCAAAACTTCGTGTTTGCGTTCACTGTCAGGAGGGCTACGACTGTCCAAAAAGTTTCAAATCATTTGAGTGATTGAGTAATTCAGGGCGGCCGCTGAAGCAGAGGGGGTCTGAAAAGCTCTTAATCTAGAGCAGCGACTTCAGAGAAGGAGATCTGGAGTTCTACAAACAATCAGGAGTCGCAATTTCACAAGAGTGTTTAGCAAGCTGTGAACTGCAAATCTTGTGAGAAACTTCGAAGTTGATTGAGCCAATTTCCTGTTATAGGTCGAAATAGCTGTCTAGGTATCAAAAATTGCCATAATTTCTCTGTTCAGAAAGTTTCTACCCATATCTCGGTGCTCTGAACTGATCTCAAGCTGAAACTTCATATGTGTATCCAGTAGGACCTCATTTCCATGTAGGAGAAGTTCTGAAGTCTACACCTTCATAGTTTTCCTCTCTTTGTGTGTCAAAGTTCACTGCTTAAACTTATTACTACTAGTTAAACCTAAATTTCGCTTTTTGAGCATATTAGAGGACCCTACACAACTGTGTGAGTGTTTATGGCCCCTGTTGTGACCTGAAAGCCAACCTCTTGAGTAAACAACCACAGCCAGAAGCCCGGCGCTTTCCTAGATAGACGGATCACACTCCGACAGCGGTTCTCATAACCTTTCCGAAGGTATATAGAAATGTTTATTTTGATGACAATAGTAGCTCGAACATTCCATAAACTATAGTTATTTTTTGGATTTGATAGTCTTTGTTCCACCCCAACGTAAAACAGCCCGATTGCGTTCCCTACGAAGCATTGACCAATCTGTTTAGTCTTATCTTCGTCCATGATAATATTCTGAGCAGTACAGACATTTTAAAACATATTAATGACTGCATTAAAATCCTCAATGTCATGAAAATGAAGTACTCTCGATGGGATCACTTGTGGATGTGCCATCTCCTCTTCTAGTTCTTTAGACTCTTTCGAGTCTTTCTTTGATTCCTCCTCTTCTGCATAGTGGTAAGAAACTTCAAACACCAAGGTTGTGTCCTCACTATGTCTTAGTACTGTGTAGTCCGTGACAGGCTCTATGTTACCATTGTCGTTTGGTATTTTGTAGTATGTGATACAGCTGTAGTCGCTGACCTCCTCTTCAATGTGCGAGCAACCACACTTGTTGATGTTGGATAAGATTTACTTGACCGTAGAATTTGCATAAGTGACATACGAGTTCGAACGGCAGCGATGCCAATTATCATCGAACAGTCCAACTTCCCTGAACATAGTAGCTCACCTTGAGGTTTGCACACACTGTCCTGAAAGAGAGTCACGACTAATGGCAGTTATTTACTTGGTCAGATCCATGCGCCTAACTTCTAACTTGACCGGACCCTCTGCATCAAAAGTGTAACTTGGTCAGACCCATGACTGGCTGCAGTCGATAAATAGCTGTCCTGCGTCTATGATATCACAGAGAAAACACATCAGTTCGTGCTTCCCGCGTTCACTTGAATTAAAAAACGAGAGCTGCAGTCAGTCATGGACCTGACCAAGTTACGTCTTTGACGCAGGGGTCGGATCAAGTTAGAAGTTAGGCATGGGTCTGACCAAGTAAATAACTACGACTAATGGAGACACGACTTCATGTAACTTGGAGTATCCCGAAGGAACTGCACTTCTTCCTGTCTCTCGTGTAAGTTTCACTCCATGGACTATAACACTTGTCTTGATTTTACCTAACTCAACCAGGGTAGGAAGGTTACTATCGTGGGAGATCGATCTCCTTGAATGACCTCTTCTTTGCTTTCTCACCCTCCTTGAATGCTCTCTCTCTCTCTCTCTCTCTCTCTCTCTCTCTCTCTCTATATCCTTGTGGATCTCTTCCCTGATTGAACTCCTTGGATAGTTCTCTCTGGATGCATTTCCTGAACCTTTTGAGGGTATACCCTGAACTCCTCCTAATCACTCTTAGGGTACACTCCATTTTCCTGTGCCACGGAGTTCGCAAGGAACTGCCCTCTTTCTTGGGTATCTTCGTGACTATAACCTCACTATTGGCTCTTCAAGGAAAACTTCATTTATTACACTGATAAGGAAGAGAGCTAAACTGAGTACTTTGTCAAAACATACATATACACACACAACCTTGACATATCAGATATGATGGTATGTCGACTCCTGATCCTCAAGAGGGTTTTCTACTGTTGACTTGATAACACATAAACTTGAAGAGTGTCTGTTCCTATTCTTTTGTGGGACTACTTCTAACACTTGTGTCTGAATGATCAAGGATACCAGTCTAAATAGTCACTAGAACCCTAATTTCTTAACTAAAAACTCGACGATAGCGGCTGTGAGCTATATCTTCCATATCTCATATAGAATCCTTGGGGAAGAGAATCAAGTTGGCCGAGTAGAACCTGGAAGACTTTATAATATTAGTCATTTTGTTTCATTAATGCCCAATCAATTAGAACAAAATTCGTGGTGTTAACCATTCTACTCTAATTATAATACACTAATCCATGTGCATTAGCGCACCAGTGACTCCTTTCTTGATCTGTACATATGTGAGGTCAATCTTCTTGTCTTCCTGACACTTCCGTCAAGGGTCTTACATAGAGGACGCACCCTGATCCTGGCCCTTATAGGCATCCTAGAGACTGAAGTTTGCATGCCTATTACACTCATTTGTAAGACTCATATCTTATACCATGACATGCCAATTTTTATATATGAATTTAGGATTTGTAATGTTTAGTGTGAATTATTCTTTGTATTGAGTTTGAAATCTTTTCACATTGTGTTTGATCGTGATATAATATGCAGAATGCAACAAACTTTTTTCACCACTTAGTGAATTATATATGATTTTCGAAAAACAAGAAATAAATCCTCTCTTCGGAAGTTAGGGTTCAAAAAGTTAGAAACAAGAACTTGTTAGTGGGTACCTGGTTGTTGTTAACGGATGTTTCTAACAGAATATATAGAACCTAATTTAATGAACCGTTTATACCTAAGGACTAGCTAGGATAGAGAACTCTTACCCAGGAGGGCGTATCAGGAATTCCTGGATACGCCCCATTGAGTATGTGCTTGTTAGATTACTTGTAAAAGTAAATTATATAATTCCCAACAGCTTATCGAATACAAAATCTTTGCCTCGGTGACTATTGAAAACCAATTCTGTAATCATGATAACTGCTTAAAGCTTGATAGCTTCAAACCCTGAAACCTCATGTAAATCATTCTTACGTGCTTTCTGAAACCTCGTGTAAATCATTCTTCACGAGCACGTACTACGCAGATGCTTGCTGGTGAGTGCCTTGCGTTAAGCTTAATTAATTAGGGAATATAACATTTCGCAGTGGTTAACCATCAACCAGTACCTTGTTGGCAACCCCGTCCGCATGTAAACCGAGCGCCGTGGGGTCGAATTCCATGGCATGAGTCCTCCTGCAAGGGAACTCATGTTTGGCAAGGGCAGCAGCACACGGCTGCACAAAGACCCTCAGCAAAGAAGAGACTAAAAACAAATCAAACAAAAAATACATTTCGCACTGGTCCGTTCCAATTATTTACCTCCGATTTGGCCACTCCTTCTCAAGCGAGCCTCACTGACAGGATGATCGCCGCAAGTTGGTTGTCATCATAGACCTGTAGGCCGTTTGTGCATTCGGACGATTTCATCCAACCAACTAAGTAATAACAATTAATGACGCTGTTGAGTACTAGTCACGGCAGTGCTCCACATGTATATCTCACGTAATCACTTCAAAGGAAAAATATACACATAAGATTTTCTTTTATTTCTAAAATTATAATAAACAATTTAATTACTTGAAGGGACGGATCGAAGCTCGTACATCGATTCTCCAGGGCACCAAGCACGTAGCTAGCCTAGCAGCCGATTGACTACAGCTTCTTAGCTTGTCAATCCACATACTTTACATCGATAGTACTGCTGGGCATGAGATTTGAATGGATGTTCTTTCTCCCTTGAAGCAGATCTAGAGATATCTAGCAGCCCAAGGACAGAAAACTCCGCTCTCACGATCTGACTAGCAACTCAGTCACATGGACCTCTCCAGATCTGTTCAACGGCAGATCCAGAAGCGGATCGGACAAGTGATGGGAAAGTTGAAACTAATGGCTACCGAAGCAGATAATATGCCTGTTTATAATTAAATGGTTCTTAATCAATGAAGTACAGAATTTGTAACATGAAACTTCGAATAAGATCCGGAACATATGATACCAGATGTCCAAGCGGTTTTCATAGTGAATGGTCAAGTTCGAGCGTGTCAGCTACACCTGAAGACGTACTTAATTAAGTCAGACTCAAAAGTCACTACATGGTTCGATTATCTTCGTTTGTTGCAGCTTTTCTCCTGGCCATGTGGAAATGGCATGGTGAGCACGTACACTTCTTCTGATAATTAACTGAGCTCACTGTGAGATCTATCTAGTAACTGTACCTTAAACTAACTTAAGGCTTGAAATAAACAAAGCCATGCATGAGATCTAGACACTTTGAGGTTCGATAATAAATTCTACGTACACTCTTTGGTGTATTCGAACACTTTTAATTTGCTTCTATTGCCGCTGCGCACCTTTTTACTCACGACCAGCATGCAGGCGTTATCTTGGACCTGTTTGTTCCATGGCGTCCCAGTTAAGCTTCGATACATGATCAAGCTCACCAAAAGAAAGCTAGCTTGTGATCATGACGCAGGTCCAGGTTACATCTAGCTATTAATGGAGTGGGACGTATACGTACGTACAGAAGCAGAAACGCTTCTGAAGCTAGTTTCTCCACCCTCCGAGCTGGAGCATTTAATGTTTCATTCTGAAAGGACTCACTACAGGCTTTTGTCGTCCATGAATACCAGGCAATACCTATAGGAAAAGGAGAGAGAGGATCAATGTGAGAGATCAAGTATGAGTAAGCTTGTTTATTGAAACGAATAATGAGGTAGGAGGCCCAAAGGCCAGGTACTTATACTTTGGTACAAGGGCATGAGCCCAAATAGTCTAAACTAGTTGCTGTACTTTACGTTCATCCTGTACAGTCAGTTCTAACACTCCCACTCAGCGACTAGTTGTTGTAGATCTAAACTTTCAATCCTAGTCTTGGTAGAAGGTAATCCAACTTAGGAGCCGGTAGGCCCTTAGTTAGGATATCCGCTATCATCTCCTGAGTAAGGCAGTACTTCACTTCAATTGTCTTGGATGTAACTTGATCCTTAATGAAGTGGTACCGAATATCTATGTGTTTCGTCCTGTCATGAAACTTGGACGATTCTACGAGTGCTATTGCACTCTGGTTATCACAATACAAAGTAGTTTTCTCATTCTCAGCTGAACCAATATCAGCTAAGAGTTGTCCAAGCCACATTGCTTCTGATGAACATGTGCTGAGTGCCATATACTCAGCTTCAGTACTCGATAGTGCAACAGATTTCTGTTTCTTCGACGACCAACTGATTGCTCCTTGTGAGTAGATGAAGCAATTTCCAGATGTTGAACGTCGTGACTCGATGTGACCTCCCCAGTCAGCATCAGTGTAGCCAAATAGAGAAATTGGTTGAGACGAGTACTTGTATTCTAAGTATTGGTCTAAAGTACCTTGATATAGCAAAATGTGCGCTTTATGACGGTGATGTGTTTTAGTCCTGGGTTAGTCATATATTGAGATAATATGCTAATGCTGAAGACTAGATCAGGACGAGTGCAGACGGCAGCCCAGTTCATGGAGCCTGTCGCACTCTGATATGGATAAGAAGCACATTGCGCCTTCTCTTCAGTAGTAGCAGGACAATCTTCAGTTGAGAACTTTTCTCCTGGGGTCAAGGGTGTATTGACAGGTTGACAATTCTCTAAGCCAAACTGGAATAACTTTTGGGTCAGGTACAAGGTTTGACTGAGTCTGATCCATCCTTCTGCTCGATTTTGGTTAATCTCTATACTCAAGCAATGATGGATGTTACCGATGTCACTCATCTGGAACCTTGCGCTGAGGTTACTCTTGATGTATGTTAGCAATCCTTCGCTGCTGCTTGCTATGATTGTATCATCAACGTAGAGTGCTAGGATGGCAAACTGATTATCCTTATGAATGTAATATACGTTTCCATCAGCTCCTAACTTATTGAACCCGAGTGAAAGTAAGAACTTATCTATGATCAAATACCATTCTCTAGAAGATTGCTTCAATCCATAAAGTGTACGAAGTAGCCTGCACACTTTATCAGTTCCTGGGGCGTTGATGTCGTCAGGGACTGCCATGTAGATTTCTTCACTCAGCGTTCCATTAAGGAAGGCTGTCTTCACATCCATCTGATGGACGTGGAGGTTGTGTTGAGCTGCGATCGTTAGTATCAATCGCACTGATTGCACACGGACCACAGGGGAGAAGGTGTCAGTGTAGTCGAGCCCATACACTTGAGTGAATCCTCGGGCCACCAACCGTGCCTTGTATCGGACGATGGACCCATCTGAATTCAGCTTCAGCTTGAAGGTCCACATGTTGATTATGGGCCTTCGTCCGTGTGGTAAATCTGTGAGTGTCCATGTACCGTTCTCCTCGTGGGACTTGAGCTCTTCGGTGATGGTCTCAGACCATCGAGCAGCATCTGGAGATGATAGGGCCTCCTGATAGGAGTTGGGCTCCATCGGGACTGGTCTCAAAGTCACCATTAGTGCACGTTTCTTACTCGTTCGTGCCTTCGGGATCAAAGTCGTTGTGTCGTAACCTTCAGCTGGATCGCGGTTAGGAGGGTTGGACTGACGTGTTGATCGCCGGAGTGGTGGTGGTGCTCGGATCTCAGTGGGAGGAGACGATGCCATCTCAAAGTCACTTGAGTGCGGTGGTGAACGATGTAGGTATGGGTGTAGTGTGCTCATGTTTTCTACATCTGTGCTATGTCTGGTTCGGATTGGGGAAGATAAATTCATGATAGAATAAGTTGAGAACGGATATCGACTGTGGGATTGTGGGCTACTAGTGGATGAGCTGGTCACAGATTGAGTTGGTGTGTGAAATGTGCCTCCGCTAACTCCTCCTCCTCCATATCCCGCTGAGGGTAGAGGAGGAACGGGGCCTGAGACAAGACTACTGCTTGAAGGATGACCAGGGCCAACAGAAGCACCGAAGGCGAGAGGTGGTGCAAAAGGAGGCGGAACAGAGGGAAGAGTAGCTCCCACTGAAGGGCTAGGGGCTGGACCCGAAGTAGGAGGATGGTGATGGAAAAAGTGCACATCATTCTGAATTTCATCCTCAGTGATAGCAGTGAGAGCGGGGTTGGGAGGAGATGATGTTGATGCAGGGAGAGACTCATCAAATATAACATCGCGAGAAACAAAAGTATGACCGCCAGATTTACGTTGGAGACGGTATGCCTTACTTTGACTGCTGTAGCCGAGAAGAAGGCACTCGTGGGAGTGACTATCTAGCTTAGAGCGGTGAGTCTCTATAATGTTGGTAAAAGCTGTGCAGCCAAAAACTCGAAGATGTGAGATGGTGGGCTTGCGGCCATGCCATAGCTCAAAGGGAGTGGTGGTAGGATCGATGGCCTTGGTGGGACAACGATTTAGAACATAAGTGGCGTGATTGATAGCCTCACCCCAAAACTGTTTGTCTAGTCTTGCTGAAAACATCATAGCGCGGACAGAGTTTAAGAGGGTGCGATTTTTACGCTCAGCTACCCCGTTTTGCTGAGGAGTGTCAGGGACGGTCAGCTGGCGTTGGATACCGTGTTTCTAACAATAGGCATCAAAGAGGGTGAAGCGGAACTCACCACCGTTGTCGGAGCATAGAGTCTTGAGCTTCTTGCCGGTCTGACGCTCAGCAAATGTGTGAAACTCCTTGAATGCTGTGAAGCAGTCGCTCTTGTAGTGCAGTAGGCGGACAACGGTATAACGGGAGTAGTCGTCGGTCATGGTCATGAAGTACTCATAGCCGGAAAAAGTGCAAGGGGAAATGCGGCCGCTTATGTCAGCATGGACAATTTCGAGAATTTCGGTGGCGCAGGTAGTTGCGGCACGTGGAAATTTTGTGCGGGCTTGCTTGCCATGCAAGCACGGGGGGCAAGTGAAATTGTGAATAGTGGGCAGATTTAGACCAATAACAGATTGATGATGACGGAGTTGGTCAAGCCGAGTAAGACTGATGTGGCCAAGCCGCCTGTGCCAGAGGTCGGCGGTAGGAGTGACAAATGTAAGATAGACAAAGCGCGGGCGGGTGACAAATCGGTAAAGAGTGGAAATAGGTGTGTTAGACTCATCGACTATGTAAGGTGTAGATGCAAGACATGTAGGAGTGGATGAGTCATCACCATGTGTGTGGCGGGCTGAAAGCAGAGTGCCTACTGTAGAGTCAGAAATTTCTACTGAAAGACCTGCAGGAAAAGAAAGATTTGTTTCTAACGGAATAATACCGGAGGAAATAGTACCAGAGGGAATATTTCTGTGGGAGAGTACTTCCATGGGGAGTACTCCTCCCATGGGAAGTTCTCCGTGGGAGAGGACTGTTCCTCCTGTGGGGGAAGGACTTTCAGTCCCGACGGGAGTGTCCTTCCCTTGCGAGGGGAGTCAACCTCGCGCGGGTTGACTCCCTCGTTGGGGGAGCTGAGAGCTCCTTCGAAGAGCGGGATGGGGGGTGGGGCCCGGGGAGTTAAAACTCCCGGGGTTCGTGCCTCAGCCTTGGGGGCCGCCCCGGGAAGTTGAGGGGGCGTGGCCCCACATGTGGGGCCGCGCCCCTTGGCTGGCAGTGCCCCTTGGGTGGTCGCCTTGACGCGGCGCGTCCCCATAGGGGGACGTGCCGTTTGCCTCGAGGTTTAGGGTTTAGGGTTTAGGGTATAACCCTCTATAACCCTCCTGGATTATAGGGGCGTCGTCCCTCCATGGAGGGCGCGCCGGTTAGGATTCCGTGCAAGGTCGAGGTAGGCGCCCTGGTCTTGGGGCCACGGATCGCCCTCGTGGCGATCCGTGCCTCCCTCTGAATTCGGTGCCAGAAACGGTGCGGGAAAAATGCGTGAATTTCCAGGGAGTGCGATTGTGTTAGTTGACTGTGACTGTGCGAAGGGGTGTAAGGGGAGGATCAGCCGTGGTCGACCACGGTTGGTCGATCTGCCACCACGGCCACCTCCCGGACCCCTTTGTCTTTTCCGAGAGGGCGTTTCAGGGGGCATTGTTGGAAGCAGGGATTGGGAGTGCTCTTCCTTCAACTGGGCATGGTGTGCTTGCGGGAGTGACATAGTGTGCACGGGGATTACAGACGAGTCTAGCAAGTAGAGATCATTGCTTAGCGGACATGGAGCAATTGGACGTCTGTTCTTGTCCTCTAGATGGCAAGTACCATTACCGATAATGCACCACCCACCCTTGGAGTCAAACATTCGAGCTGAAAACAAGTTCTTCCGTAGTGCAGAGACGTGCAAGACATCTTTAATTAAGACGTTTTCGCCGTTAAGAAGTTTAACTTCAACATCGCCGTGACCTTCAACTTGAACTGTAGTGTCATATCCTAAGAGAATTTGATCTTGAAGAGCACTTTCTCGTTCAGTGTACTTACAAAATTGGTCGCGGTCGAATGCCATGTGGTGGATAGCGCCGGTGTCAACGTACCAATGACGGTCCATAGTTCGAGGTGCAAATTCGTTGTAGAGCTAGGTCATCAGTACTCGCCTAGTGTTGTTGTTGTTGCGTTGGCGATTCTTCTGGTTGCGGTTCTTTTGATTTCCGCCTTGTTGCTGAGGTTGATTGGACGGAGCGCTGCTGCTTGAGGCTTGATTTGGACAATTCTGGACACGATGTCCAGTTAAATTGCACCCGAAGCACTGAATGTTGGAATCTGGTGTCCGCTTCTTAGAACGGTTGCTGTTCTTGCCTTGCTTGGGTGGTTGCCTCTTTCCTGCAAACAATGCGGTCGAAGGTTCATGCTGCATTCTTCGACGAAAAGTTTCTTCGATAAGAAGAAACGAGATGAGATCTTGCAACGTCAAGTTGGTGTTGCATCTCATCACTTGTAGGAACATTTGGTAGCTGTCAGGCATGCTACCCATGAGTGTGAGCAGCTGCTCTTGTGCGCCTACTTGTACGCCTGCAGACGCCAGCTGCTCAACTATCGACTTGAAAGTGTTTACGTGTGATGTGACTGTGTCGTTCGCCTTCATCTTGAGCGTTCGCAGCTTTTCTTTCAAGTGCATCTGGGTCACTATGTCCTGCGCGGCAAAGTTAGAAGTCAGTGTGTTCCAAGCTTCTGTTGCCGAGCGGCAAGAAATAATGTGACCGATAACAGTGTTCTCGCAACACTGATTTATTGCCGTCAAAGCATTCTTGCTCTGACGATCCCACTCCGCAATGCTACCTGGTCCGGTGGCAGGTAGAGGATTAGCGGCAGTGGCGACTGGTCAAGGTTGACTACCATCGACAATTCCGAGAACGCCTTCAGCGTCTAACTAGAGTTTCATCTTGTGTTTCCAGTACGTGAAGTACGTCCCATCGAACTTTGCCCAGCCTTTAGTGCTGAACGTGTTCGCCATAGCAGATTTATCGCTGAACTACTGAGGTTCTATTGAGCGCTGCGATCGTCTAAGCGAGAAGCGTCCTTCACGCTTTAGCAATCAAGGCGTCCCTTGATTGCTCCTTCACCTGTGCCTAGGGTCTACCTGAAGCTTACGTTATTGTGCTGGGAAAATAACAATCCGTAGCTCTGATACCATATAGGAAAAGGAGAGAGAGGATCAATGTGAGAGACCAAGTACGAATAAGCTTGTTTACTGAAATGAATAATGAGGTAGGAGGCCCAAAGGCCAGGTACTTATACTTTGGTACAAGGGCAAGCAAAGCTTGAGAAAGGGCATGAGCCCAAATAGTCTAAACTAGTTGCTGTACTTTACGTTCAAACTGTACAGCCAGTTCTAACAATACCTGCATATATAACGACTGACCCGAAAGATCCATGCGGAGTGTGGTGATGATGCTGGACGATCATCACTTGGGGGAAAATAATTCAAAACCGTGCTGGCTTGCTTGCTGCGATGAGCAAGTCCATATGCATTGGCAGCAGCAAACTAGCGTTCGACTAGAAACAATATTCTTCTATTCTCATGCGCATGCATGCACAATTCGAGTATATATCGTCAACCATCAACGTCTGTCAGTTCGAGCGGGCGGACCAGCAGCTTCAGATCTAGAGCATATATATATACAACTGTACCGCGCGCAGATTGCCGTTTAGTTGACTCGTACCAGGTCTATATATAATTGTAGCTAGAGGCCGTGGATGATTACTGGAATTAACTTATTCCCTGCAGATTCTCGATCGACTCCACAAATTAAAATGGCCCAAACCGATTACGCACCTAGTTTGTGGATGCTTGCCATAGCTAGCTGCTGCTCTTGCTGTTGTATCGAATTCGATCGGTCTGTGTATACTCACACTGGTTCAAATCGTCTCCCTGTACAAGTGACCTCTTCCGATTCCGACTTACGCAGATTATGTACATGTATGTATATTATGTGCAAAAGGTAATCGAGTACTTCCGCAATAGCAATCGAGCCAAAAGAGGTTCGAGTTCTGGGGGACTGACGAATTACGAATGAATTTATTCTTAGTTTCGTGAAGACGCTTAGTTCAACGATTCAAAGAAGCTGAAGTTTCAAATGCAAGGACAGGACAGTTCCTAGTCTTGACAACTTTATACCTGAAATTAAACACACTGTCAGCTCTAATGTAACAACCTAGAACTTTAGCCGGTAGAAGCTAGTAAGAGGGACTCGAGTATGTGGAAGTTATTTGGTGCTTACAGTTGTTATTAATTATATATAGCCAGTTATATAGTCTGACCGTGCTCCTCATGACCAGTCCTGCTGCGGTCCATAGGAGACCTGTGCTTACTTAATTATATTACAGTGAAGAGCAGAAGAAACGCATGTTACAGAACCAAAAATAGTGAATACTCTCTCCTGTAGAAGAGATATCCGTTTATTATTTAAACATATAATATTTACTATATTATATGTTTAAATAATAATGTTTAGTGATGTCTAGTTAAAGGACTGAAATGTCACTTAAATGTATTCCATTTAAGTGACAAATGCAATTCTTAGATATGAATTAAAAGATGAATATTTATAATCCTGTAAGTTCCAAAGATATAAATATATTTAAAAATAACAATAAACAGTCGTTAAGAACGACCGGGACTCGCTTATGAGTTCTTCGTGATGATTACATGCAGATCTCAGTCCGGAAAATCGATCTCTGAAAATTATACAGTTTCCATAAACTGTGATTTTCCAATCATTGTTGTCGTGTCGAAAAAATGAAATACTCATAGAAAGCATTAGATACGAATGATAATTAAACACGACCAGTGATATAAAGAATTATGGATAAAGAAATAAAAGCAAAAATTGAGATTATTAGTTTCAGTTACAAAAGAGACAGAAGGTGTCGATGATAGTGACTTATGATATACAAGACCAATACTGAAAACTGAACTATGCAATGCTATTTGCTATCAGACTAAGTCTTGCAACTGCCGGATAAGCCACTTGACTCTATCCTTGTGTACCATCTTCTACACTATAATGTTCTTCCAAGCTTGCCCTCTCGTGAGATCCCACCAGGAACTTCAGTCGCAGATAAGATAATGAGATCATGATCATCCTCTTGGAACTCCAGTTCGGTGACAACGACAAAATTATCAACTGGGTCTACAGAGACGTCCACGCTGTGCTTGTCTCCTTTTTGTGTCTCAGTCTATGCATCTCTGGTAAATTCTTCAACTGAAACACAAGAGTCGGTATGTATATGAAATTTTGGTTGTCCATCTCTATGGCCGAGCAATTTCTTCCTTGTTGGAGCGCACATTTGAGAGTCGTGCCGAAACTTGAGCAAAGGCTTATAATCTAATCTTCCAGACGAGAATAGTCTATTATCAACTAAGAACATTGTGATCGACTAAACATGAAATATGACTGTGTTCCTATTTTGACAATGTAAGAAAGGGTGATACCATAAGAATCATTCTTCGAAAAACACATTAACTCGAGTAAAATTATCTCGAACTAACGCTCGAGCGTGAGCAAGAGGAGCGAAACTAGAAAAATCACAATATGTTACGCATAGATAAAAACACAAGGGACACAGAAACTGAGAAATGATACATGTATCACTTCTCGTCAAAACTTAAAAGCAATGGACTGCACGACGCAAGCCGCGCTCTGATCTTGAGATGACCCTTCATCCCCACTCGTCTGTGTTGTTTGGTTGCCAGACGTCATCACTGCAAGTGGTGTCTCCGTGGTCTTCTTCACCAGACGACTATGGGTTGTGTCAACAGGAGGGTTTGTGGGGTTCGTCGTTGGTGTACTACTGCTCTTGCTCAACTGGAGAGTAACCTTGAGTGATCACTTTAGAAATGGAGCTTTGTAACGGGACATGTGAGACATGAGCACCAAATCCCGCACTTCGTTAATATTGCTCTCAATGAGCGTTCTAAGATGTTCTTCAAGCTGTAAAGTAGCAATGAAACGGAAAAGTTAGCACAGCAGAAAACAAACAACCAAAAAAATTCAAAAGAGGTAGAACAGAAGGTTATGTCTTTGTACCTTGTCAATATCTTTCTCGAGAAAGAGGTGTTGATGCATAGCTTGTCAACTTTCTCCACAAAGCAAGAGCCACAAGCAAACTTCTTCGGATCCATAATAAAGACACAAAACTCGTAAGAATAACCAACAACAAAAAATGACCAGTACAAATCTCCACCCTCCTCTTCGCTTATGGCCATAGAAGCAATCAGACTATATGCATCGTACATACGTGACTTCTTGCTCGAAGCCAGAAGGAAGACTGACTACACGTCAATGACGTTCTGTAGAACACGGACGTCCCTACCGTAACTCCTCGGTGCAGTAAACAAAGTCACCTCTATCAGTCTGCGTCCAGAACTCATCAATGTAGCATCGCATCTGGACTATTTGGCATGATGAGTACTAGGTGTTGTTATCAGTTTGTCTGAGATTAATCGAAACACAATGTTAACGAGAACGGAAAAAAAAAAACTTGTTCAAGGTGAAGGAAGAAGTGATACATATATCACTTCTTGTCTCTATGAGAGGAGTGGACACTGACGAGGAGTAGTGATTCCTGTGGAGCAGGAAATACAACACTACTACTACTTGGACTAGTGGCTTGAGTCGCTATAGAACCAACTTGAACTAGTTGGACAGAGGATAGAACATGGAGCGAAACAGCAACAAAACTTGATGTAGCTTGATACCATGATAACAACTCATCAAAAGCTACATCTCTACCGATGAACAATCTCCTCGAAGTTGGGTTATAACACCTATATCACTTCGTATGAGAAGCATAGCCTAGAAGATACACTTTATTATATAATAATAACTTTTAAATAATCCAAATAGATCCAAATTACTTTCAATTTTCCCATTTCTTTTTCGTATGTATTCTAACAGTTCTTTTTTTATCTCTATTCCCACTACATAAAGTTTGTAAATATATGTATAATTTGAAGACTTACTTCAAGTACTATATTATTCTACTCATTTATAAAATTTAATTTCATATTAATAAATTTATGATTTTGACTATGAGTATACTAAAAAAGTCAGCTAGGTGCTGTTGACAACTGAAAGGCCACTCAGAATCTGATGATATAACCACCACAATCCAGGCGATGCGTTTGAATTTTCCTACCAGATCATGAAGTCTCTAACTCGACTGCCGCACATAACTCTTTACAGTGGCGTAACAGCGCTAGGCTTGCTGCAGGTCTAGTGTATAAGACAAATATTAGAGAATTATGAGTTGCAGCACATGACATTGTACATGCATGTGTGCAGTTATATACTTGACTGGCCCCATGCGCGGAAATACTTGCTTGACAGGCCCCTAGCGCGGAAAACCCTACTTGACTGGACCCCTTACCGGGTACAGACAGTTTACGACTGCCAGCGTGGCACTCCAGGGTGACGTGGTAGGTAGTCGCCTTACGTGGCTAGAAGGACATAGTGACGGGAGATTTAGATGCTGACGTGGCAGTAAAGACAATGCTGAGAAGACATGTAGGCGGGTGCGTGGTCCTGCTGAGTAGACACAATTAGGCGCGAAGTGAAGACGAATCGTCCGAACGATGGCGGGGTCAGTGAAGACGAGTCGAAGCTGAAGTGTAAGGCAGCGTGTTTTAGTAAGCAGCGAGGACGAGCGTCGGTTTTGGGCGAGCGTGAACGAGCGAGGTGGAGACGCGGAAATCGAGTGAGGTAAAGGTTTTCGGAGTCGTTTATCACAGGCGTGATTAGCACAGCAACAAGCTTAATCGAGTAAGGTAAAGGTTTTCGGGGACGTTTTTCACAGACGTGATTGGCAGCAAGCAGAATGCACACATTGCTGCAGTACGAGTTCTTGCATTCGAAAGATGAGCTTGGGGCATATTGGTTAGAGTGTTATGTAGCAATTTTGCATCCCAACTCAAGTGGATTTGTGACAGTAGATGTGTGCAAGTGCGGGGAGGAAATTAGCAGCAAAGTCCCTAAAGTGAAACGTTTGATGGATCACGCGCATGTTTGCGGGGTCGCCCCAAATATGGGTCATAGAGAGTGGAGGTTCGACGTGACCCTGATTGACAGTTCTCGAGTAGGTATCGAGATGGAGAAGCTGCCGAGGTTCAGAGTTCAGAATCATGCTAGAAAAGAATTCATGAACATGACTGCAGAAACATTTTTCCTCTTCACAATTTCAGAGCAGAAGTCGGTTCTCGATCATATGCAGAGAGGAGGGTGGTTGGTCCGAGTGTCATGGAACCCAGCCACGAAACAACGTCAAGTCTTCGATGCACGGCGGCCTTACACTGCGGCTTCGTTATTCCAGAATCTCTCTGTGAAAGAGATGAAAGAGGCTGAAGGGAGTATGGAAGATGGTGCGGTTGCAAGCGAGTTGAGCACATTGAAGGATGAGTGCTACACATTGGTGTCTATAGTGAAAAGAGCACGAGAAGATTTAGATGAGGCGAAGAGAACCCTGGACAGTGCAATGCACAATGTGGCCGCCACAGAGTTACGTCTCGAAGCTATAATAGATATCGTCGATAGATTACGTTCGGTGCATAGTTTTTGAACAGCAGAAGTCTGTTGTTGAGAACGATCGGTTAGTAACAGTTCGACTGTGATAGTTGGAGTTTTAACTTGATTTTGATTCGAAGGCCGAAGAAGATCCAGGCATTTTGTTTGCCACAGATATGTTCACTTGCCACAGATATGTTCACTTGAGTGTGGTGAGTTTCAGTTGTCGTGGGTATTACTGCACCTCTGTACTGTACCTATTACCGCATAAAATGGGAATATATTTGCTGATGTGTTCTTTGTGTTCGCAGCGACTGGTTGTTTGAGAAATTGTCGTTTATAACCTGTAAGCTTATGAGCTATAAGATGAACCCAGCGACTGTTTGTATTTGAAACTCTCGGGGCATACAGGGAAGACCCTCTTCCAGTTTTGAACGGCAGATGAGGACGAGTTTACTGGCTGCACGCCATCGAAAGAGGTTTAGGGTATAACTCGATGGTTAGAGGTATTAAAACTCGATGGTATCTTCTGGGATAGTTGATGCTCAATGCAGCTGTGCTCAATGCTGATCGTTCTGTAAAGTCTATGGACGAATGGCGAATGGGCATGCACTCGGGTTTCGAACATAGACCTCGGCCTTACTTGTGTACTTGTACTGCAGAGACGCTTTATTAGATTGAATGTGCGTACACCCAAAATTTGCAACCATAGAGAATCAACCACTGTCCTTGGATTCGCTATGGCACAGGACGTCCCAGCACCAGGTCTTTCGGGAGAGTCAGCAGCAGCCGGCTTGTCGCTAGCAACATGGTGACGAGCTTGCTCGTGGCCGTCACAATCATATGTTGCAACTCGATGCTTGTGATGGAAATCAGTCAAGTTACTCACTTGTGCATCATGGCTTTCAGCTAGAGACTTATAACCGCTAGTATAGATTGACACAAGAGAAAATGAAAGTTGGCACTGTTGTTACAAGGTAAGAAATAATCTTGATCGAGATTCTCGAACTGTATTGCACTTATTCAGTAAAGAGTTTTGTCACGGAGGCTAGCTTTTAGGCACACGTATTTGTTCTTCCGGGTCGCTCAGCTTGTCGACCATTTTGACTTCAGCATTTCTTCAATGGATGCCAGTAAGGAACAGTACATCTCGAAATAGTACATCTCGAAAGGAACTCACGTCGAAGGAACCCTTTCGATCACTCATATTCCCCTCTTCCGAACTTCGAAGAGGTGAGTATGCATGCCCGACGGTACCATGCAACCAGTATGGTATACCACGTTAACTAGATGCTTTTGTTAACAACCATTGGATACGTTTTGAAATGCTGGTAAAAGCTATCGGACAGTCCCCTGAATGTCAGAGGCTTGACTGAGCCACTGGACGACTGGTAGACGAAAGTCTTTCTTTGCTTTCGCCCGTAGTGCTTCGTCATCACTGCCAATATCGTGTTGACGACCAAGTGTACTGGTATCTGCACGCTCAAAAGAACGACATGATGATCAGTCTCCTGTCACAGTGAACCATAACCAGTAAGTGGTGTGAAGTCATATGAAGCTAGGTCGAACGCATTTTCGAAGGTGAATTAAATGCATGTTTAGCTGTGAAGCATGGCATTGCATAGAGTGGAAAAATACACCAGATCCACGACAGAGTCTTCACTTGATGAGAACCCTTCACGCGATCAATCCTCTACCGTAAGGTACTGCAAGAGGATAGATCATCCTGCAGCAGGAGATCGACAGAAAACCGAACTGTTAAAGACCTAATAGGTGCCGGTGGTAGTGACGCATACCTCATACCTTCCATCCAGCCACGAAAAGGCATAGCAGGCACCTCTCTCAAAGCCCACGTATCATAACGAGTTGACAGTCTCGGTGAAGTTGAAGGTGTAGTCGATCAGTGGCTCACCATACTTGTTCGAAGCAATTTTCCTGATTCTGACCTGCATGGTTCGACTCAAAGTGGATCTCTCGTATTTCGACGAATAGTACGGGCAGGATATGTGAACGGCTGCGGCGACGGTTTCGATTCGAGTTCAGCCAGGAAAGAATCCAGAACTGAATGGAGTCGAGTAGACAACACCGGCACATCTCCCAGCTGATGTCTACTTGACTCCAATCAGTACTGGGGTATTTCCTAGGACTCGATAGTGGATTAAAGAGATATAGCCGGGATCGGGAGTTGAACCCGATAAGGTCCTCTCCATCAGAGGCTCCCGGCACTAGCCTACAGCTACCCTAGAATAAGAAATATCTGCCTAACCTGTTCTAACATCGACGCAAATTCCTATAAATGAATGCGGACTATGAACACTAAACACTCAGAAAATCAATCAACGAACAATTGAATCATAATCGGACAATACAAGCAGTCGAAAAGCCTGAAGACCTGTACGGACCAACAGTGAGTGACGAGCGTAAGCTCGCTAAGAGAAGTCAGCCCCGTCTGCAGCTATGATACCTGTAGCAAACCGAAGCCACCCCTCAAGTACCTGCAGCCGAGAGTTTCAGAACAGGTAAGTCCTCGGACTTGAGTAACCCTAACACGCAATACTATAAATAGCATATTTCGACGAATAGTACAGTCAGTGACATCCACAGCAGGATTCTCCCGGTTAGTTCAAAAAGGGTTCGAGCAACTCCCCAAGGAAGAACTCGTCCGCAGTTCGTCCGCAGTCCACATCACCTCTAACCACGTCGAGCTTATCGCTGCCACCTTCGCAACCTGGGCTTATGAACTGGTACCTCATGATGAAAGTGTTAGCAAAGCATGTACTGTTACATACACATTAAGTAAAAGCACTTCACAGACTTCCATCCACCGATATCATCGCGAAGGGTATCAGGGTTTTGGCGGATTCTTTCCCATTAAGAAGTAGTTTGCAGTCGATATTAACCCGCGCGCAATATATGCTGAAGCATACGTGAGATACATGTGATACATCAGGAAGTGAAGCATAGAAGAGAAAGTACTGCAATCTCACGAGAAAACTTGAATAACTTGAAGAACACTAAACTCTTGAAAACTCGGAAACTTGAAAAGCTGATGAACTATAAGAATACGCCTTAATGAACTCAACGCAGTGCTGGATGTACCTTGCACATTGAATACAATTCGGATGACAGTCAAGGAAGAGTTTAGATTGTTCATCATCAGAGTACTGTGCATCATCAGTGAATACTGTGAAGAAGGTACGCAACCAGTGGTTACTCCGAAGAGTCGTGGTCATCTAAATCGCTGCAGTCAGAATCGGAATACAAAATTTCATCCTCGCCGAATATGTCCTCCCATTCTGCAGGTCCTGGCCTTTGCATGGTCCTCGGAGAGACGGCGGGATGAACATCGACGTTCGGTGATGGATCATCTGGTGGAAGCTCTTGTGTAACACTTTCCACTCCCGTTTGCGCAGTCCCATTCTCGCGCATAGACATGCAGCTACGCCGGTTGTGACCAGGTTGCTTGCAAATTGAACATCTGGTCAAACCGCCACTCGGCTTCCTCGATGTCTGATCACCTGGTCGTCGTTTGCGTGCAGCCCTTGGCACAGGCTGTACATCTCCCACTGCTTCACGAGGAAGAGGAAGGTACTGCTCGTCTCGGACGGGAAACTCTAAAATCACTTCCGCTCCCACGCTGTCCTGCAAACCATCGGTTTGAGGCCCTTCTCCTTGGCCTTGAGTAGTCGAAACACCCCCTTCCATCCTGACAACTCGGTGTCTCCCACGCTTGACTGCCACCGGTGGTGCACAACACCCGAAAACAGGATCGAGGTCCTGCACGGTGAACGCTTGCAAGCTGTGCTGAGCGTATATGTTGAAAAGAGATTCAGCATACCAAATGGAGTCAAAGGAGTAACTACAATCGATACCCGTCTCATGGTCCCAACAGATAGCGTGCATACAAGGCCATGCCATTTCTTGGTACTCGAAACAAGTGCACGTACCTCGACGTTCTCCTTCTGAACGTTTCACTACAAAGTTATGTGCATCTACAGCTCTGATACTAGCCTATGTAGGAGATGCTATTGAACATAGTAGTTGCTCTGCTCCTAGCTCATTCTCTTGGAATCGCCCTTTAGCAAACGTCGTTAGCAAGTCAGTGTGACCCTCAAGCTGAGTTCGGCGAGTCGAGAACTGCTTCATGATATAAAACCACAAATCCAGCAGTATTCTAAATGGAGCATGAACTCGGATAGGCCGTAATGCATTATTCATCGACTCAGCCAAGTTTGACGTAACTTTCCCATAGCGTCGTAAAGGAAACCACGCTCGGCTATACCGTTCAGGTTTTATGAACTTCAAGTACGTTGCGAATGCTCGTCCTTTCTCGCCATGGGACTCTATTTTCTGCATGATCGCCTCGAACCTGCGGCACGAACACAGACACGATTAGCTCTACAGCAGTGTGATACATGGCTTCCATTCACTGCAGTAGCTCGACTGTACTGCGTCACCCTAAAGACTTCAAGCTCAGAAACCACGCACGTAAGAGAAAATACTGTTCGATATTTATGCTTTACCACGTCCACAGCCGTCCGGATCCAAGAAAGTTAGTAGCCCGCGGAGCATCCATCCTCCCACCTTTCAGTGGGTTCTTGTCCAAACGGGGAAAACCACGCGATGTTGAAGTCATGGTTTCATCCTAAAGACCGTTCCCAGCTACCCAAGTTATATACATCGCTACCAGCTACCCTAAACCCAAGTTATTTACATCGTTGGCTTCCTGACTTCTCTAAACTGTACTAACAATCGTCAAACGATGTCTGAACTCATCAGCGACCGACAGAGATAAAGAACAGCAAGGTCCTCCATGGATGTGATACTTCGTATACTTCGATCAGAAGGATATATACTTATATTCCAAGTCTCTACTATCTAATATTTCATCTTCCTTCTGTACTGCTCAACGTGGCGTAATTCCGAAATGGTGCAGTACTTAACTTCTCCCAATCGTCACTGAGCCAAGGATCTCCACCTCATCAATCTTCGGACAACACGTTACTTCAGCACTTGGGATAACACCCATCAGCCCAACCGACAGGTAGTTAGTACAGTGTGCAGCGCTCATTGAGGCATTCTCGATGAAGAACTGAACTAAAGGTCCGTTAGTACTCAACACAAAACCTGACTGTACTTTGTGGTCAACACAGCACTGCTGGTTAACTCCACTTCCACTTTACTCCTTGCACATTACTACTTAAACTAGCGGTCGAACTCTACTGCCGCGTTCTGCTCCTCCGTGCATCATTCTCTTTCTGGAGTCCAGTTTAGATGCTGTGCGTACTTCTTATATCACTGTCAGTTCAGGTTACTCAAGTTGCATA
Organism: Asterella californica; assembly: GCA_036924285.1. Lineage (NCBI taxonomy): Eukaryota > Viridiplantae > Streptophyta > Marchantiopsida > Marchantiales > Aytoniaceae > Asterella > Asterella californica. The sequence continues at coordinate 22,666,571 of JAYKYS010000006.1, read as the reverse complement.
AGCCATAAGCTGTACAGAGTAAGGAATCATTCAATATTCACTAAATCATGTCCCCATAAAACTACACAGACAACAGTACAACAGTCACAAGTACACGAACAGGCTGATATATACAAGTCACAATAATGCTACGATATATATCGTCAGCTTCAGTCACAATATAGCTACGATACAAGTCAGAACTCACAGTCAACAAATCAAGCGGACAACTACACAGACAACAGTACAACAGTCACGTACACGAACAGGCTGGGATCTTACCTTTCAATAGTATGTGCATACAGTAGAGCCATAAATGGCTTCTCTGACTCTCGCCCGAACCTCGAACGTAGGTTCATCCGAATATGCTGCGCACAATGTCCATGTACAGCTCCGGGAAGAACCTCAGTCACTGCTCGTTCAAGCCCTTTTTGTCGATCAGATATCAACACAACATCTGGCGACTCTATCCCATGTATAGAATCTTTCAACAGTCCAAGAAACCATGTCCAAGTTTCAGTAGATTCCAATGGTGCGATACCATAAGCTAGTATTATGGCGTCATTGTTTCCATCCAAGACAGAGGCCAGAAAGATCTGACAAGGATATTTACGGTTCTTCGAGTGACATGCATCCAGTGCTATAACCTTCTGACAGTAGGAAAGAACACTGCGGGTTGCCCCAGGACAGATGAAAGCATGGTGGAAGACTAGAGGTCTATTCTCCCAGTTGCCCCAATCCACTATGGCTTCATCATCTATCGACTCTATCCGTCTACACAGACCAGGAATGTAGTGGAAAGAGGTTGCCTGATTTCCATGCAGCGAATCTCGAGATATATCGCGCATTCTCCACATTTGCTGGTATTTCGCTTTCCTGTGAAATCCATGACGAAACTCCTCCACAAGATCCGTGACAGCAATACTCTCATTCACAGCCACGCGATTACCAAGCACAGTGCCTAGCCATTTCGCATTGCTTGTAGGTCCCCGCCAACTGTGTACACTCGCAGGACAAGTATGACTCACGTTGCAAACAGAAATCACAATTATGTCTGTATGTCTAGATTTCTGAGCACGCACCCTAAAAGGGCAACAATGAAATCCATCTCCTTCTTCCGAAGGAATACCAGCAACTCGATAGGTACGCCGACCTCCAGTGATGTATCGCAAGCGCTCTCCGCAAGCTCCATTCTCTCCGACTCGGCGTTCAGTTCGAACTCCACCTTCACAGCCACCTTCACCTCCGATACCTTCACGACCTCCAACATTGGACTGATCGCTCGCTTCTCCTGCCAGGCTTCTTCTCCTCCTCCGTTGAGTGAACTCCGAAAATGATCGACCTAACATACCGCGCACAAGGGGCGCTGAAGCACTCGCAGAGTTACCGACTTCCTTTCGGATGCACATTGGAGCTCCATACCTGCAAATGCGGACTACATAATCTTTCTTCGTCCTAACCTTTTGGCAAGAACGGCCTAAACACACACACAAACAACACAAACAGTAATCAAATTCGCGGAATGAAGTGAAGACTTCATGGATTTTGATTCTACTAGCTGCCGCGCGTACTTCCTCCCACGATCGACCTTTCATATCAACAAGAGGTCGATGCTCGGAGTTCCTCCACTCAGATCGCCATCGCTCGAACTCCGTTTGCTCACCCTCTGGAGGCAAACCACTGTCCCACTGTAAAGAGAACTCTATATCATCGAGAAAACTGATATCGCTCCAATTGCAAAAGTTATCCACGACTCCACGAACTGAAACAGCCATCTTGCTGCCTCAAACACAGACTAACTGCGGAGTACCACGACCCTAAATATTCATCGAATGACAGCAGTCTCCTGCCGCACTAAAGTAATAAGCCACCAGCGCGCTCCATCCGATTCACCGCGAAAAACTAGCACGACAATCCGATTCGCAACAATGCAAGCCAACACCGCGGTCCATCTATCGACCGTCGACTACGATGACAATTCATGCAGCTGATTCGCGACTACTGACACTCCATAGACAACACTTCCCGATGCTCGCACAAAGCCATCGCCATCCTTCTCCACTGCGGCATTCGATAATACCGCGCCCAACGTCGAATTCGTTCACGCGCGGATTCTGCCCTGCCGCGCCTTCTTGCCACGCGTGCATGGTCAGATCTCTGTCACCCTGTGTTAGCTCACGTGGCCGCCACGTAAGCTAACTGAAATAACGTTTTTCACGCAAGGCCACGTAAGCTCGTGATACGTCACCCTAGACAATCGACTATCTACCACGTCACCCTGGAGTGCCACGCTGGCAGTCGTAACCTGTCTGTACCCGGTAAGGGGTCCAGTCAAGTAGGGTTTTCCGCGCTAGGGGCCTGTCAAGCAAGTATTTCCGCGCATGGGGCTAGTCAAGTATATAACTCTGCATGTGTGGGACTCGGTAAAAGTTGGACTATTTTACAGAGTCAAACTGCACAAACGCCAAACATAATACTGAAAAAGAGCATGCACCGACCACAATCGGACGGGGGAAGGGACCGTATGAGGTGGCAGCTACTGAAACAGAATATTCATGCCATCAAGGAAGGAAGTGTTGCCTGTTTTTACTTGTGGCGGCTGAGTGTGGCCAATATATATAGACCTAGACCTACTAGGATCAGTAGGATCGGAGATCTAGACGTTAACGTTTACGCCAGCCATAGCCTGATTCCTCCCGTATATACCCGTTATTTCCCGGCGGACTGTGCTTTGTGGTAACTCACCGGCGGTTTTCGAGTATCTATCATCTTTTTGTGACGTTTTGAGACCGCAATTACCCGGCGCCTGCTCTACGTCTCCTGACAGTGTTCTTTTGAGAAAGTTGCCGGCCCTTTTGAGATCAAGGGATGCCGGATCTAGGCTGGGGTTGGTTCACAGTACTCATATACTCACAGGTTAAGCACCTGTAGACATCTACAGTCGCAGACATGTCGAGACCTCGACGATCGAGTAGGCTAGCTAGGTGCTGCTGACGTTGACCCGTCACGGGCTCAGCAACTATTAGTATATGATCTAACTAATTAGACTATCAATTCGTCAGGCAGGATATGGTACCGGTTCTTTGGTTCCGATTAGTTTACGGATAGCAGACAAGAGCTCGTACGTAGTAACAGCCAGCTTCGGATTTGGCTATTGCCGATTTAGCTTCGTGGGGAGGCGCGCAGGTATCAAGGATGGCAATTTGAAACCTTGGCGGCCGCAAGGTCTTGGTCCCAAGATCTCATCTTTTTATATATCTTGATCGACAATGTAGTCATCTAGATCTATAGTTGATCATGGATTAGTATTTGATGAATAAAGAAGCTAGCGGCCTGAGCTCTGCCGTGGTTTCCTGTCCCAGAATGACCACATCTTGCTGCATTATCATGCTATTGTAACTCGACGTTGTTGCTACTTGATCATGAAGGTGTATATATGAAGGCCAGCAGCTTACAGAGAAAAGGAAGGGATGATGCTTTAGGCAGCGAGTTTCCATTGTTCTACAGAGAGCTTTAGCAGGGACTTTTCACAGGAGAGCAAGATGATGCTTCTTCATGTGCACCAGTTGTTTGCAAACGTACTGACTTTCTGGTCTCCGACATTATAGGTGCGACAGACGATTTTAGAGCTACTGTTCTTCCCTTCGGGGTGGTTGTTGTTTGGCCCTTCGGATCCTTCTTTCCCTTGTAAGGCTTGATGGGGTCTTCCCATCCGTTTTCTATTCATTGGTTCGCGTTGTAGCGAAGAAAGTATGCGAATCGGATCGATAGGAAAGCATACATACAGGAAGGGCTTTGCAAATGGATTTTGATCCCCGAGTGAGTTAGTTCTATAAACCTTGATCATGAGACAGGAGGAGGTAATTCTCCATCGGGATGCTCAAGGTGCAGATATGGAGAGGAAGGAGTACAGTGCTGTGTGAGCTGCGCTTGCTACCTTCTGCATTCTCGTTGCTACCTCGAGTTGCTCGTTGTACGTAGTACTGGACCCTGTCATGACATCACTCGTGGGGAGGTACGAGGGATTTCCGTGCAGGTGACTGATTAAGTATAGATATATAAATATATATATTATTCTTTTTGTTTGAGAACGAAAGGTAGTGATTATTCTCTCCTGGACGAAATATATCAGTAAAAGTATCAGAAGATCATCTCTCTAGAGGGAACTTTGCAGTGATGTCACAGTTTCTCAAATGAATACAGACTCATAGCACCACTCCAACAGGGGAAGAAAATCTTCTAACAAGGAAGGAGGTTCGCGCAGCTTTCACAAGAAGAAGAAAAGAAGGAAGAGAATATCTAACCTGAGGGCAGCGCCCCTTCTCAATCTATAAGGAGAGTCAAACACATTAAGAGTTTAGAGAGAATAAAACACATTAGGGATTGGGTCCTCGTAACTTCAGGAGTGCCCTAAGTATATTAACTGTGTATGTTACATAGTAATTTCAGGAGCTTGTACTACGTATATCAACAATTTTCTACCGTTTCGCAGATGAATTCTATGCATGGCCTGCGCGTCATCAGTCAGGGAGCAGTTCCCTAATCTCAACTCTGCGCTCTGGACTGGAGCTTCTAAGGGTCCGCCAGAGCAACCACTAAAGTAAAGCGTATGTTAAGCGAGCTCGAGCTGTGTGCCCACTCGCTCTAGATCTCCCCGTATGAAGGATCGAATTAACGACAGACAGCAAAAAATAGAAGCGCAACTTACGACTGGAGGTAGCATATTTGGCACTAGTACTAGCTGCTAGTAGCGAGCCAACCCTACATATATACATTATTGACTGACAACGTAACTGATCAGTTATATAGCTAGAAAGAGCTAGTAGCTGCTGAAATGACATCACTGACAAGTGAAAGCAGAAGGCTAATTAGGCATCGCTAGCTAGTATCTAGCGTTGAGGCTGAGTCTTATTCGCTGAGTCATGATCACTCAGCTGCTCAGCACTCCCTGGCCCACTTATAGAGTACAACTTGGGAGCCGAAATTCTCTCCAAAGAGAAGTGTTTAGTACTTCGAATCGGATAGACATCATGAATAAGCTTTATTGATTACTGCCTTACAGCAGTAATCAGCGAGCAAAAGTAGTACATACTATATGTATCATAGGAAAGCTTTTGAGAAAGGTTTAACCTTTCTGAAAATAACAATATTTTTTCTACATATCTATAATGTGTATCCGGTGCTATATAGAACTAATTTCATACTGCGCTACCGACAGAGTCGATGAGAAGAGTTCCTGCTCCAATGCAGCTCGTTTCATTTTTCTCTCGTAGACATGGGAACACGTACACCACGTGCCTCGTACGTTAATTTAGGGGGTGGAATTTTAGGTACTGCTGCTGAGTAGCTACCTAGAGCGACCATGTCCTTCATTTCCTATCTATCAGAGTTCTTCGTGAACCTCTGTCCTCTCGGTCCGTAGGCCGTGCACATTCTTTGTAGTGCTCAGAGCTAGTCTTCAGTATGACGCTGTGATTTAGGTACCATCGATCACGCAAACACGGGAAAAACCCGAGGAGCATGGTCCGAGAGAAAATCTTAGATACACAATTGCAATTGAAGCACTAACTCGGTCGGTACCGTCACTGTCATGGTGGATTCTTCCATGATCACTACGGACGTCGTCTCCGATCCTGAAGGGAGAGTATGATGACAACTGATCGCTGCTGGCTTGCAGCCTTTTCCTCATATTACGTTATTGGCAACGTCATAACGCCATCAGCTGTTAGGTTATCAGGTAGCGGTTCGGAGAATCAGGTTCACAGGAAGAAGAGCAGATCTTGAGCAAGGAGTACTGTACTAGCTAATTAGCTTGTACTCCCTTATTGTAGATATTTTGCCTGTCCCCATTCATCATTCTCGCTTTCCACCAAGCTAGCTGAGCTAGCTACGGTCTAATTATAAAAGCAGATTCATTCCTTCGGAGCCCCCTAACTACCGCCCGTTTAATCTATCTGGAGTAGCCTTAAGGGCATAAAAATTTCTACAGGCAGACACAGTCTTTCTAGTTGTTGAGCTACAGCACCATCATGCATATTGAGCACTAGAACTAGCTGGACCAGATGTCCAAGTGCACCGGTCGACGTAGAAGTCATAATCTCTTAATACTGAGGATAGAATTCAATCAGGTAAGCTAGCTGAAATACTGATAGAACCGGAAACTGTATGCAAGATGAATGTTTTTATTCCGGAGATCTTAGTGCGCATAGTACTCTTTCTCTATAGAATTTATAGACCAGCAGACGGTCTGGAGGGGAAGAACAGGCCAGACATCGGTGCAGTCACATCGGTAGTTCTTAACGTTGCATGTATGCTATGTGCAAGTACTAAACTGAGAATTCCATTTGCTTCCAGAGCTGACAGTGCAACATGTCGTTAGTGTGGGGAAAACTTGAGCATCCGAGGAGTCCTTCTCATGCTAGCTATGTCGTTCGTGAACTACATGTACAGGAAATCATGATCAATTGACCAGACTACTTACATGCACGGATAACAATCTGTCCATGGACTAAACCCGCCCCTTCGATCCATTCTGAGCTGTTTATCCACCGACTAATCAATCATGAAACTTTCTGAAGATCTAGACTGAGTAATATTGATAGGGTTGCGTGACATGTGTGCAGTGAGTGGTACCGATCTGATCTAGAGTTCGAAAGGGTTGATGCTACAGCGAGCGGAGGCGCTTCTGTGGACGACATATATATATGTACGGTGGTGCAAGTGGTGGTTCCATCCGCCGCGGACGTCGACGGGGCTTTGCAATTAGCAATCGAGTACAAGTCTCCAATAATGTCTGAGTTCTCTTCCGGCTCGTTCCAACAATTAATGGGGAGCCCTCGCCAGTTTCTTCTAAACCCACACAAATTTGATGGAGGAGTTCGAGATACAGAAGTGGAGAATGAGAGCTGTCAGGATGTCAAGTGGAGACTTCATGAACAGGAGAACAACATTCACCTTGAAGGAGTAACTGTCGCTTCTGTCGACCATGGTGGTCCAAGTTTCCGAGTTCGGCCAGATTCAGAACTTACGCTGGCTTCGTCGACTGCCACATTTGGTCATCAATTCAGCGAACACGTTGTGGTTGATGAGATTTTCGCTCGTGACAGCGCTAGCTATGAACGATCAGCCAGTTGCAACAGCTTGCAATACACAAGTAGGAGTAGCCAAGCGCATTTAGTCGACGAGTTCTATCATGGAGGCTATCATGGCGGGGGACGCTCGCAAGCGACAGTGAGTTCGGATCCGAACGACAGATACCTGCTGGTTGTCGACGTACCGGACAATCCTCAAGAGACAACAACAAAACCCCTTGCTTATTATTTAGGATCCTCCAGCAGCAGCTCCCTTTTCGATTCAGGGTCCAGCCTTGCAGGTTCATCCAGTTTTCCAGAATTTTGCCCCCCTTCGAATTCCAAGCTCCAGCTCTCATCATCGTCCCCAGCTGGAGAGGGAAATAACATTTCCCCCATTAATATTGAAGTTGCAACTCCTCTCGGCCTGCAGCTGAACTACAGGGCAGCAGCAATTAGAAATTCTCCGGATCCGGAGCCTCCAACTTCTGAGCCCATGGCCAAAGGATTCCAAGGTAGGCTCAGACCCGGACGAGGAGGGCGAGGGAATCAAACTAGAGCTGCTGTCTCGCATATGAGTTTAGGACTCAGCTCACAATCCATGGCCGTGAATTATCATCAACCTTTAAAAGTTGCCAGAACAACTTCTTCGGACTTCACTCTCGGAAAGCGACAGCTTCACGTTGCCCGACTCGCCACCGACCATTTAGAGCATGTCCAGAGAGAGCGACAACGGCGGGATGATATGAGCGCCAAAATTGCAACGCTGGAAACACTTCTTCCCCCAGCTTCCAAAGTTCGTACTCATGATCATTGTCGATATGTCTGAGAAGCTAATTAGCTGACAGATCCAAATTTTGCAATTTAAGCTCATCTAGCTATCATTTTCAAATTGCTTCTACTAGACGCCGCTGGTTGTTACAATTGGGTGACATCTTCTGGTTCCAGTTAAGGAGTCCATCAATTGATTCATCCACGTAAAGCTTACTGCAGATGTAATTAAATGCAGCTTCCACTACCGTAGCTAGCTAGCGTGCGATTATTTAGAAGTCGAGCATAGCTATAGAGCTGCATGCTCCATAATCAATTTGGCATCATTCATGATAAGAACCACAGGTTTCATATGAACTGCATAGTTCTCATCCACTTGAGTGAGTGAAGAACCTGCAGGATGCTGGCTAACCCTTTTGTTCAGAGACGAAGTTCAAGTTTCATGCCATCGTAAAGTTGCATACTCGATAAAGATCCAGAAAGGTACTACCTAATTATTTAGCTAAGAGTGACGTCTGTCTGACTCCGGATGATTTTACTTGATTATGCAGCGAGACAGGGTCTCAATTGTGCACGATGGTATACATCACGTGAAGGCATTGCAGGAACAGGTGAAAGCTTTGCAAGAGCAGTTGCGAGAGGCTAGGCGGAAGGCTGAAGCTGGCCATGGGGTGCAATTGCAAGATACCAATAAGCAGAGGTGGTCCGCATCGTTAGGTGGGAGCAGTACTAGTAACAAGGTCGAATTTGGTATGGGTCGTCGAGACGTCGCCAGCTCCACTGACGGCACGCGGCCTTCGAATTCAGCAAGATTAGGCTTTGGGAGCGAGAGGGCTGAACACTTGGTTGAGCGGTCGGGGCTCTGGAATTCAGCAGCCCCGCTGCTAGGCAGAATTCCAAAAGGAGAACCCGTTCAGACCCGTGGTCCCATTACCGTGGAGCTTCACGTGCAAGTAGACAGGCCAGGGGAACAGGTGCAGGTTGTCAAGTGTGCATGTAGATATAGCTATCTGAGCAGTGTCATGAGAACACTGGACCAGCTGCAGCTGAGCCTCCACCGATGCAGCGTCACGAAGCTGCACGACTTCGTGATCTGCGTGATTGTCATCAAGGTCTGATGCTCGAAACTAAAACACTGTAGCTAGGTCCGAACAGGTCTGGCTCCAGTTCTATAGTTTTAATTTCGGAGAAGCCTAGCTTGATTAAAGTTTGTTGATTATGTATGTCGATATCGATCAATTTCTACACGGACAATATGTCATTACATATGTGTAAGCTTCAAATTCACTGTACAAGTGTTATTTGAGACCTGTGATGGGAAACAGGTGACTTGTTGGGAGCAGTACTAGTCCGAATCTGCAGGCCTGCTAGTTGTGATTCCTGGTCACCAATTAATTAATGAGCATGTACAAACCTTCATAAATTGTGCAGATTATCCTCAGCTGGTTGAAATTCTGGTGCTGCTATCGGTATTGTACCATTTATACTGCCACTATATCACATCTGATACTTTGGCATTTCTGTTATTCTGAACGAGGAAAAGGTTGTTGTGTGCAGCCAACTTCCAACTGCTCGACAGTCACTGCGCATGCTGTTTCGTCGGCTCAAATTGCAACGCTCCTGCAGATAGCTGCCGTTGAATCTAATTTGTGACTCGGATCCGGAAGCTGTCAACCGTAAGGCTACGTATCGTTCGCTCTGGGAGCAGTCCACTGTTACTCGAAGTGGGTATATATTACAGTTGTACTAAAAATACGATATTGTCCTTCTCACTTCATAAGATCCAGGTCGTCCTTAGTATTGTCCATCGATGTCCATCACAGCCAAGCTTTTTACGGTTACGATAACAGAATAATTTGTAGAAGCGGGATATGGAGTGCAGAAGACCGAGCATTACTTCGAATCAGTTCATGATCAGGAAATTACAGGATGTGCTATATAGAAGGACAGTTTATATAGTGTGGGTGTCAACCCTTGGAGCTAAGGATTCATCGGAGGAGAATGATCTCACCAATAGATGCGGAATTTACTCTTCCATGTACGGTTATAGTTGTGTATATCTGTTCGAGGAAAACGAAATCACTCATGAATTGTTTCACATGCATGTTTCTTCGAATTCAGAGGCAAACTTGCAATTGTGGAAGCAGAAGTCTCAAACCGCGATCCATGGATCCAGGCACTGATGCATATCGAGAGTCAAAATGGTTGTACTCTCAATCGCGACGTTCTGGAAGATTTCAAACTTTTCAAAGTCATGAATCTGTTATATCGGGAATTTGTCCTCGTAAATGTGGTAACTTGGAACATAGTTCCAGTCCGATCAGTTAACGTTTCGGCAATTGCTAAATATACAGTCAGGAATCAGTGCGAAAAGATGATGTACTTCTGGAGGACGTTTTTAGGTGCTCAGGTGCTTGTGAACCTCACCCTACGCCAGCAGACACCTTGAAAGAATTCGGCCAGGTATTCATGATTACGCAGCAGGTACACCTCAATAACTTGAATAGGAGCTGGATGTACGTACGTGGTCATCAGTCACAAGGGATCTGTGTACTTACCAGCGCTTTTCAGCTCGTTCACCTAGAACTTGAAAGGCTTGCTTCCACTGATCAATCACTGCTGCACAGGCAGTGAAGCCGGTGAAGCCGGTGAAGCAAAACAAAAGAAAAAATATGACAACTGCTTCGCCGGCACCTGTTTGCAATTGCTTGTCAGAACCGAATCTTGAGTTTTAGTGCCTCTGGAGCCTCGAGCTCGGCCATAGCCAGTTGGTTCTTTCTGGAGTTCTGTTTCCTAAGGACCAACCGCTTTACTCACGTGTACGTGGACGAACTAAAAGCCCAAACGAGGCCCGACCACTGATCGTGAAAGTGACCGTGGGGCCATCAGTTTTCCGCCTCCTGCACGACTTGTCAGCTGCATGCTCCTCAGTAAACAACTCTAGATCGAGTCTCGATCTGATTAAATTCATGTGTCCTGCATGATGGTATCATCGACGTTACGTTGGACTTGAATTGAACCCGGCCGTCGACAAGGTTAATAAGAAGGAAATCACATCCGCAGTTGGGTCCAGTAAATGTGAACCTCACGTCTATTTACATTTTTGCCGATTGCCCCAAAGCCAGAAAACGAGAGATAAACGATATCGATATCGTTTTCTGGCTTTGTGTCGATCGTTACGTGTGATTTGTATACATGGATCAGTCTGGCTTTAAGTTAATTACTTGTACGAAGGTTGACACTCTTGCTGGAAATAAACAGCCGCTGGGCGTGCAGAAGGCGCTCTCAATGTATTATCGTTTACATGTTAGTGTCTAGATCTGTCCAGTTCATGTTAACAACGTCGCTGGAATTATGATTCGAACCAAACAATTCTGAACGTGTCCCGCGGCATGAGAACTGAACCTAGCTAGGCTAAGCTATAGCAGACTTTTGAAGGCTTTAATATCAAACGCTGTTGGGACCTGTACAAATTGAAGTAGTACCTAATGTGGGCGCATATCTATCTAGCATATGTACAGACACAAAGAATTATGCTGCAGCAGAATCGAAGGCTCGGCAGCTAGGTATAAGGTCTGTACATGTTGTCAGTCCGTAATTTGACAGGACAGGGTCTAGTCTGTGCACACTTCTGCCCTTGATCATGATGACGGCAGTGACAGCGTATATATATCATGATATACAGACAAACGAATGCTGTCGAGGTACTGTAGAAAGTACTAGGTAACCGTCAGGTTGCAGAGCTCTGGTTTCTTCGATTCCAACGCTTTGTGTGGAGAACTTTCAGATCTAGATCTAGGCAAGGCTCTTCCTAAGTTGCTGCTGCATGTGAAACATGTGCTCGAGCCAAAAGGATGAATTATCGCTGCCGTGTAGTGCAAGCAGCCGCCTGGATCCCCAAGACGGACTACATGTATAGTAGCTTACTTAAGCTTGCTCACGTTTTACCCTTGAATTTGGAGTCATTGCTACTTGTTATGATTTTGTATTGTTAATATATGTATTACAAGCTCTTGAAGCTACTATGTATAACCTCTACATACACTGTTATTACACTTAGGGCACAGTTAAGCTACTGGGACCTAATTTGGAATGTGTTTCTCTCTATATACATTGAGAAGTGACACTGCCTCTAGATTAGTTCTTTTGGTGATATTTCTCTAATTTGAGTCGTTCTTCGCTCGGCTAGCCAAGCTTTTTGTTCTTGATGCTTACACGATCAAGGAGTCCTTATCTACGCATAGGAGAAGATCAAATTGTTGTGTTGTGCGTGGTTAGTGAAATTGAGTCGCATGAGAACGATTCATGTTTGTTTATCATTTCTTACGATCAAATTTCTTATGTGGTTTTGCGAAGAGAACTCCAAACGATTTGTTTTGAGTTTCTTTGGGTTCATGGTATTATCTAGCGGAGAAGACGAATCTTAGATCAAGTAGTTCGTTTTGCAAGTGTATGTGGTTTTAAGCCGCAAGGGAGAGATTTTGAAAATTTAGTCACCTACGATCAAAAATAAAAGATATCTCGACTGTCAGAAGTCAGATCTGAGAGTTCTTGAAGCTGATTGAGTCAAGATAAAAGACTTTATCGATATATGAAGATCATTTGGTGAAAAGAGAAAGTTCTCATATAGATATTCTTTGATTTCTCCATTATGATTTTTCATCTTCTTTGGATTCGTTAGAGTTCCAATTAATTATGTATAGCTTGTGGTACCTAGTTTTAGCTAAGGACTTGTACTGGGTGTTGTTTGGATCTGGGTTTGAATCGTGCGATACTGATGTAAATTCTTTTGTTAACAAAGAGATGTTTCTTGCTGTGAGTTACGCTTCGAAAGTTTTGGATCTAGGTTGAGATTGGGAGATTTGTTTTAGAAAGTTGGGTGGAGATTACATATCACTCAGGTCCGTTTCTCAGTTTTGTGTTCTTAGAGAAAAAAAAACATGAGTGTATATAAAGTGAGAGCTGGTATGTCTTGTTCTCGTGGTTGTTTCTTTTTTCTTGCCTCTGTTCAGTATACTATATCTCCACAGTCATGAACCTCGAGTTTTCCTGGACAACTTTCATGCAAAATTTGATACGAATGTGACGTGACATTTGCTGATGTGACAACAAACATGTGACTTTATCATCTGATGCTAACGAGGCATTGTCACGTGCTAGTGTAACGCTGAGATGATAGTTTGTGTTGACATGGCATGTGATTGTGATGTGGCACTGGTGATTAGATGAAATGTTAACATGACAAGTGTCAACAAGGTAGAATGCTGACATGTCGTTGTTGACTATGATGGCTTGCTAACAAGAACATAAAGTTGAGGTGGCAACATGTAGTGTCGCAGGAGGATAAAAGATATCGTTCCCACAAAGGATTTGCACAAGTATTGCTACTCTAAGTTCTAAGATCTATTCAAACACACAAACACAAGAGTTTTACTTAGAAATCCCGTCTTCTCATAAAACCACACGGCTTCCAGACCCTTCAAGAGGTGTCCTGGACCCAAACAAACAACTACAACGTAAAATATCACACAGATATTTATTGGGAAGCTCGGGAAGACGCTTCCCGCTTCCAGATCACGGCTTCTGGTCTTCTCACGACAGTCTTCTCGAAGCAATTCTCGGCTTCTGGGGGTTCAACTCGGCTTCTCACACCTCCAGAAGACTGCTCCTGCTTCGTAGTCGTCAAATTACCACTGTCTATCACACATTGCTCTTGCAATTCCCAACGAGGTTAGATCAATCACAGGGTGTAGGTCCCCTGTAGCCTTCCCAAGCTTTTGCCTACGGAAACGGTCTTCCTGCAACACTACAACGACATTCACCTTCACGGAAGCTCAATGGAAGTCCCGGAAGCTCACTAGAAGAAGATAAGAAGATGGGAAGATGAGAGAAGATGGGGAAGAAGAGAAAATCCAAACAAGAGAAAACAAAATGAAAATGAGAAATTAAGACTCAGACAGGCTTCTAGTCCGGATCTTGACTAACAAGCCATCCCTGCTTGTAGTAATTTGGGGAAGAAGACCACAAATTCGCTTATAGCTACACAGTCTTCTACTCGAGGATGTCGTCTTCTACTGTGGAAAGAAGGCTTCTTTCTTCTTCTGTCGTTGCTCTGACTACTCCGTCTTCTGGGATCGCTTATCCATAGAATCGTCCGTACGTGGATCCTAAGTGCTCCACTGGATGAGACGAGCTTCGACTCTGCACAACTTCTAACAATCACCGCCACTCCTGAAGAAGACTTCTCATGCACAATTGAGTGTGAATTCGAGAAAATCCACTACCCATAAGACACAGACAAAGCTTCTGCACTCAAACCTGAAATCAATTCTCCGAGAAGAAGGTACATTGGTGTTGGGAAGCTCACTCCCTCTACTTCTTGTTCCTACTCCTCGACACATCAGCTTAGAAATAGGACTACACGATGATACCGTTCTCTGTTCTAAACTATCCATTCTCGCTATCTACATCTTCGATCCACTGCTGGAAGCGAGAATGCAGACCTCTCCGATGTAATCCAAATCTATTCGTATGTCTCTAGCATTGGGCATAATGGATGTACATTGTGTCTCTTACATATGTGTCTCAAGTGTGCACCGTCAAATGTGTGTGTGTGTGTGCTTTCTCACATGTGTCTCACCAGTGTGTGTGTAATCCTACTCTGTATCCTAACTTATACTACTGTACTTGAATCGCAAGAGAGAGTTCCCCTCCAATCCTAACTTGCAATCAGGGAGATGGGACGTTGTCAGAAGGCCACCACCTCACATGCAATCGGCTCCCTACCTTGGTTTAGAAACTTGCTTTCTACTCATGCGTTGCCTACTCTGCCACATGGACAATTAGCTAAATTTACAAGGGAAACTGCCACTCCCAAAGATAGCAAATTTCGACTCCTACAAAAGTTAGACAAGTCAACTGTCTTCCTACTTGCTGCCTACTCTAATTCGCGAGGTGTGATCTCCTCCTGATCTACTCCTACTTGAACTCCTAACTCGACCTCTGATAAGGTGAGAAGAAGCCTTGCTGGCAGAATCTGGAGAGAATGGTCGAGGGTCATGTCTTGTCGTCATGCAGCAAGCTTCTTCTGAGCATGTATGAGAGGTAAGGAGTCGGAAGAACATAGTATGAATGTTTCGTGTTTGTTGTGAGGTTAGATTGCGTGTCGGAAGACAAAGACAGGTGAGATCAGTTATGAGAAGCCTGGCTGTGGGAAGTCTTCCGAGTACGTCAGTTAATCGGAAGCTATCCCATGAGTCTTCCTGGAGGTCACTATCACAACAGGAGCCCGCGACCATCTTCTGAACTTTTCGTACACTCTGCTTCTCACATATCTTGTATCTTCTGTTAGGAAGTAGGATGAAATGCAAGGTGGGTTGTCTTCTTGGGAATCCATGCGATGCCTTGCTTAGTTAAGACTTTTTAGATATAGCTCGGAAGACGAGAAGTACTTAGGAAGCACTGTTAGAATCCCGGAAGACGGAATAGCTGTCTTCTGGAAGACTAGATCCATCTTCTGAGAGAGTGGAAGTTGGACTGTGAGGACTTGGGAAGGACTGAGCCTTTGGCTCACATCAAGTACATGTGGCTTAGTTTAACAGAGACTCGAAGCATGTCGATGCATCCTCGAGGGTTGGTGTGTTGCTGACAGCAAAGTTGGTAGAGGCCAAATCCTTCATCAAGGAGTTGGGTCTCGACTTCTTCTTATGGGACTGGAACTTCGCGGATCAGGGTCTTCTGGAGGAGGTTTGCGTAGCATTGCCTCCTCACAACCTTGTACCTGTGAAAGCAGAGGTCGGTCGTGGAAGACCATCTTCCTAGACGACAGAGTGGTGACACAAGGTCTTTCACAGACCGGAATCCGAGAACCGAGGATACGAGCTCGAGAAGATCTTACCCATGATCTCACAGAAGTGGCATGTGTTTGGAATCACGACTTGTCTCTTCCTGGAAGATAGACAAGGAAGGAATGGATGGAAGATAGAAGCGTACCGGGAGCCGCGGAAGCGTCTTCTGACGAAGTTGTTTCTTCATCTCTTTCCAAAGAGCACAGAAGACGAGATACCTTGGAGATCAAGACGTGGAGTTCCTGGAAACCGTTTGGGAAGGGTTGTCTATCAATTGGGGCGCCTTCTTCCACGCTTACGTTCAGACAGAGTTGGTATACTTGGGCACCCCAACAGGAGGACACCTCACCCCGTTCTTTTGTTATCTGTACGTGTCCAAGGGGGACTTGACAGAAGACCAGTTGACGAGATATGGACCAACAAGACAGTGCGAGGTGAAGAAAGAAACCTCGAGAAAAGACGACCGAGCAGCAAGCGTAACTCCCCCTCTCACTTTAGTGTCTTAGACGAGACCGGACACTCATCAGAAGACGTTTCTGGTGCGAGAAGACGACTCGAGTGGTACGGAAGACGCATCACCACCGAGGAAGATGGGGCCTAGGAGTGTGTCTAGGAAGAGCACCTCTTTCCCGATCATTCATTTTGGATCGGAGTCAAATTCTCAGGAGGAGACGCTGAGCACCAGAATTACGCAGAAGACAACTTCTGCAACTATAAGGAGTCTTCCGAAGACTCCAGAAGTCGAAGTATGGGTTGACATTCCAACTGCGACTCGAGGAAGCGCAGCGAAGAGAACCGCTCCTATAGTGAGAAGAGATATTCCACCCCGGAAGATGAGAAGAGTAGTGTCTTCCCGCACGCAAAAGCAAAAGATCATAGCGATGGAAGAGGCATCCTTGCCTCTGGAAGACAAGGAGGACACCTCCGACCGGATTGTGGAGATGAACTTATCTTCCGTGAGAAGAAGGTTGGAGGAATTCATCGACTTCTTCCATTTAGAGATCTAGCCAGCCATGGAGTTGGTGGAGAAGCGCGCGATGGCTCAAGAGAAGCCACTACGACCTGGATCCGGTCTGCGCACCTTGATGCAGCAGGAAGATGTCCAAAAGAAGATGGACGCGCTAGAGGCCAACCTCTCCACCACGGAGAAGCTTGCAACGAGGTACAAGACGGAAGCAGCCGCTTCTGCCAAGGAGTCAGCACAGTTGAGGAAGAGCAACAAGGAGTTGCAGGCACGTCTACAGTAGCGTGACCAGGAGGTTCTGCGGGTCAGAGATAAGATCACCTCTCTCGCAGAAGAGAAGACGACATGGAGGACATTGCGGAAAGCCGCAGAAGCTCAAGCTGCAGCAGAGAAGACGTAGCAGGAAGAAGCAAAAGCCCGAGCGAATGGACTCACGATGCAGTCGGTGGAAGCACTTCGCAAGAAGTTCAACTTCACCGCGGATAGGAAGCTTCTCACCCTAGCTAGGGAGTGGGATGATGATTCCAGGACGATGTTAGTGGAATGCAAGAACAACATGTTCCGCTACCTGGATCGGCATATTGAAGGCTTGAAGATACTTTACGGTCTTCCCTCGATCCCCCGACCAGCAGCTACATCTTCCCATGCTCCAGGACCAGCGATCAGGACAGATTCGGAGAAGGAGGAGTTCGACCTCGTTGTCCACTTGGTTGTGATAGCACTGGAAGCCGAGAAGACTGTGGAAGAAGCCGAGAAGACAAGGTGTCTTCTGGAAGACAAGAAGTAGAGTTGTCTTCTCAGGTGTTTTGAGTGGAGGAGGTGACTTCCTCTGACCACTGCGAAGTCACCTCAGCTCTCAATGTCGAACCAGTGTCACAGAAGAGCAAGGAAGCGTAGATGGACTCAGCTTCCCAGAAGACGCTTCCGTCTTCCGAAAGTTCGAGAAGAAGAAGGAATAAGCTGCTATGGGTCGGATAGAAGAGACCCGTAAAGGACCCTCACGTCTTCTCGTGCATTCTACCAACCTTTCCAATCTTCTAATCTCTCTAGGAAGATGTGGATTTGAGAAGCTCGGAAGATCGGGAGGCACAGGCCTGATTCTCATCTTCCAGCTTCTCAAAAACAACAATCAACTCACCAAGTCACTCAGGATTTGTACCAAGTCTCTCTCAACACAAAACCAATCCAATCCAATCTCGATACGAATTGAAACACAGTCGTCTTTCGAAGACGTTTGGACATTCAGAAGATTCTTCCGAAGATATTCAGATCTTCAGAAGCGTCTTCTGTCCATGGGTTCGAGAACAAAGATGTGGTAGGGTAGAGAAATTGATAGTCAGGTGATCGAATTTAAGAATGAGAGGTGGGAAAGCTCGATTCCAACTTGGGAAAAAGTGGAAAGATGGTTGTCAAAAATTGGACAGCGCTTCTGCACCCAATTCTCGTAGAAGAAAGTTCATTCTCGGACAAATGTCAATTATTTACATTGATTCCTTGTTTGGATGGAATGCAAAGTATGGGAGAAAAGAATGAAGATGATAGATAGAGATGAAGGGAAGAGAATAGAGAGAATAGGAAGAGAAGATGAGGATAAGAGATTTTGTCGAAGAGAGAAAATAGGAAATGTCTATGAGAGTCTACTTTGCTCAAGCGCGCCAAAGCGTCAAGGTAGAAGAAGTAAAACTCTCGATAGAGAGGAAAAACTTTTCCTTAAGGTGTGAACACCTAGGTTTTCTATAATAATCTTTGTACATAAGTAAAAGTAGAGATTTCTCTTCATTTATCAGTGTATAATTTTTTGTATTTTATGAGTCCGAATCGTGACTTTAGTTTAGCAAGTAGAGATTCTTGGTAACAACCAAGAGGTACGCCCTTTCTCATAGCAGAGCTCTTGTTTTACGATCATTTTGAGCAATTTTTGTCTTGTTGGAAAGCTCTTGACGAGGTCTTTCACACCATGTACTCAAACTTTTGGGCCATTTCAGAGAATATGCAATGATCTATTTTCAAATGAAAGTAGATTATCGCAACATTTTTGTATTTGAAGGAGTAGTCAACTTTGACATGTTGTAGCGTGGCATAAGAATACTCTGTTTTTGACAATTTTGGTGGTATCAGAAAGCACTCCCCAGGACTATCTACTCAGCTTCTCATATCAGAATCTTGATGAACTTGGAAAAATTCACGGTGATCTACTTTCACAAAGTTTTGGCTTTGTGAGGTTAATTTGATTTCTAAAGAGTATAACTTCTGCTAGGGAGTTCGATTCTGGGACTTCTTGAAGGAGTTTTAAAGTCTTTTCCAGAGGCGTCTCAACCAGCTGGGAAGAAATTGATTTAGGAAAAGTGAGTTTACACTCTGAACCCAGTTGTTTGTACATTTTTTGTATATCAAGATGAGAAAGAAAAAATGTTAATAAACTAATTTTTTGCGTGGTTTTATATATGGCTCTTTCACTCCAAGCAAACATTTCTTCACAGCTAGATACCTCGGTGTATACTTGGACACACTTCACGGAACATGCGACTCGACACAGTTTGTCTTCTTCTTTCTCCAAGACAAAAGTTCATGTATCCATGCTTGTAATGGAATTGTGGAGCTATGCATTAATGATTTATCCTGATCTAAATTTTTTCCTCTCATTTTTGGTTTTCACAGTCAAACTAGAACTATACGCATAACAACCATAACTTATAACAACAAAGAGCTCCGCTTGCAATAGAATTGCTTGACTATGCATTAGCGATTTATCAGATCTATCCCCTTCTTTTCTCTTTTCTGGTTTTCAAAATTGACATATAGCTATACTAACGCATAGCAAAAACATAACAGAACAGAGAAGTAGAAAAAAAACCATTCACCTTGAGATACAAGTCTTCTCCTCTCTTTTTGTTGGTTTTCAAAGAGAAAAGAGACGTAAGGAATCAATCGACATCTTCAATGATCCATTACGGATCGGTCGACAATATGACATGTTGAGTATTGCGCTACAGAGTGCGCTAACGGAGACTTTCCAAAGGAGAATAAAGCGATATCTTTAAAATATATGTGATTCAATTCATGGAAGCTAGAGTGTCTAGCCTTTTAGTTCTCTTGCTACACATAGCAAGAGACCTGAAAGTAAGACTAGAACTATGGTAACGTATAAAAAAAATATCTACAAGTGGAAAAAACCATTCACCCTGAGATACAAGGCGAAGACTATCATACCAAGTGCAGATAGAAAATACCATTGGAACAATATACCTGAGCCTCCATGAACTGAGTCACGTATATACTAAAGAAATCTCCTTACTGTCCTCTGAATCCTCCGTGCGGACTCTGCAGCGCAATACTCAGCATGTCATACTCTCGATTGATCCGCCATGGATCATAGCAAATTCGACCGATTCTTCGCGGCTGATGCACAGTTAGGAGGAGGCTTTTCGGTGTGTAGCAAATAATTGGTTCCCAGTGACGCCAGCTATTTGTGGAATGATCCTTCGACAGAGGATTCTTACTCTCGTCAAACTCCACTGGGCAGGTTTCGCTCAAGAAGGTTTACGAGCTGTGTTCAGTCCGGAAAGCGTGTAGGTCGAAAAGATTGGCGGTGTCGAAGGAAGAATTTCGAAGGATACGATGGTGGGTAATGAAGTTTGTGCCGATCTGATGCGGTGGGCAGCGTCCAAGGGCATAACGGATGCTCCTCGAGATTCCCCGTCGAACTTTGACGGGCTGGGCCATTCGCTGGTTGTTGCCAACTTCACCGGTGCTGGCGGGTATGTTCGATATGGGTGAACCTCAATTTTGAAAAGATCTAATAGAAGAATTTGCCGTCAAGAAGCATAGAGAATCACATCAATCCAGTATGAATTGGTCAAAAACAATGAAGTTGCCTCCGCTGTGAGGTGGAGTTAGTAAGTTTGAGTAGGGAAGTCTTTCTAGTTGATAAGCCCTAGCTGCAGTATTAAGCATGGCTCTGGATGGATTTAGTGGGGTTTAACTACGTCCAATACTGAGCTCTATAGCAAATACTAACAAACACTGGCAGTGGATTTGATGCAACTTAGCTACTTACGCTCTATGATTGATAAACCCTAGCTGCAATATTAAGCATGGCTCGGGATGGATTTAAATACTGACGTCCAATACTGAGCTCCATAGTTAACACTAACAAATACTGGCAGTGGATTTGATGCAACTAAGCTACTTAACGCTCATTTGGTCGTTTCGGAAGCAGAATTCAAACTTAGGTTTCTCAGTTCAAGTTCAGAATTATCGTCATCGGGTCAAGGTACACCGACTTTGTTGAATCATTCAAGAATGCGCGTTCCCGTTTTTTAGTGTCCTACTGGGAGTCGTAACTCGGCCGCACTTGAATCGTACAGCCACGTTGCGTGGAGCAAATGCCCGTTTAGGAGGAAGTCTCCAGGGATTTACCGGGTTTATCCCTTTTTTGTTGTGCGTTCAGAAGGGGTCTCGCAGCTACTCGCAGTCTCGAAGAAGGGGAATTGATACTCAGAGTACCCAAGTCTGCTCTGATGAGCGTATTGAGTGCCGGAGCGGATCCGCCCTTGTCCGCTGCTTTAAAACGTTATCCTTGCCTGTCGTCTACTCAGGTTCGAGTGTGTTGGCCACATTTCCACATCCACTAAAGCAGATGTGTTGGCACTCCCAGTCAGTGTTGTTTTTTACATTCATCCTGCAGTTCGAATGTCAGTAGTACAGTTTCCAGTTTTCCTGCTTTGCAAAGTTGTCTGCTAAAGGACGAATTTGCTAGCAGGCGCTATCAGTCGTATCAGCTGTTTGGTGGAAGCATGGAAAGTACCACCCATGTGTTGAAAGGAAAGACTATTGGGCTAAGTCTGACCAGCATGGGTTGGGCTCTGCAGATATTGACCGTGCACCTTCTGAATGAGGCAGCCAAAGGGAAGTCATCTTGCTGGTTTCCCTACCTCGTCTGCTTGCCCCGAATTTACCACACTCTTTCCTACTTTGGGGAAGCCGAGATTCAAGCTCTTCAAGTACTTACTTAATTCGTCCTCATTCATTCCAAGTGGGTTTAACAAGGGTTGGTGCTTAAGAGAGGTTTGCCACGATGGATATAGATTTGGCAAATGTATGCAGGCCAGGTTCATACACGTTCTTTCGTGCTGAACGTGTTTGATGCGTTTACGAGTTCTGATGAAGGTCTTGACGTTGTACTTTTGCAATCTGCGACCTCGTGTTCCAGGTGGATGCAGCTCGATGGGTGGCGAAAAAAGCAGTACAGAAGGCAGTCACGGATTGGGAAGGTGCCAAAGCCTTTATGGAGGAGATAAATCTGCGTCGACGCTTTAGGTCTCGAAGAGCATGGCTTTGGGCTTCTGCCACAGTGAGTGAGTGTTACTACCTCCATACCTATCCATGTCGCATTGCATTATTTCTTGCTTTGCTTGAGAAGAGATTTCTTTCCTACGCAGCCCACCAGGAAAAGACAATATGTCCATCTACCTTGGAGAACGGGAATTATTGCCATATGGTAGTGGCAGAAAGTAGGTATCCTTGACAATCTTTCGGGAGATGTGGCATTTGTACATAGGTCAGTTCCCGACTCAGTTTTCTCTCTCTGGAGAAAACGATCTACTTACGAATATCGGCTGCATAGTTCAGCCTCAACTCAAACGAAGAACATTTAAGCGACGTAGATCAGTAGTCAAGTTATATCTGTCGGCCTCCCAGATAACTACATCGTTCTTCTCTCAAACCATCTCAAGTTCTGTTCTCCTGATACTTTCTCCACATTCCTGGGCAGTGATATGCCTGTAAGCAGCAACCAGTAACTTTGGAGTACTGGTAATGTCTACCATCGTGTGACGATAAACTCAATGTGTTTCAAGGAAAGGAAGATTAGCCAGGTTTTTGGATTAGATTTATTAAAAGGAGAAGAAGCTACTGTAGCTACCTCGGGAAATAGGGGTATGCTTTCCTCGGTGAAGTCAGTAGAAACAAGTCACCGACAGCAGTATCTGCTTGCAGTCTCTCCTCTGCATGCAAACATCTGCATGAGTTTATTGTTGACCTCCCAAATAAGCCGGTGACTGACACTCCATTTTGTGGGAATTCCTCGTACTTCCTGACCACAGGTGTCGACGCGTACTCTGCATGTGCCCTGGGATGAAGCTGGAACCCTTTGTCCAGTCGGTGACTTATTCAACTATGCTGCTCCTGGAACGTACGTTTGTGATTCTGTAGATACGGCAAACAGTTTATCCACGCAAGATCCAACAACTTCGTTTGGTAAAGACCATGTACGTATACCCGCTTTATCGGAGGACGAGGACCTAAGAAGCGCATATCCGGGCAGAAACGATCATGAAGGACGACAGGAAATGCCTGTAGAGTATCTGGAGTCTGAATTCGATGATGATACCAGCTATAACGGGGTAACGATTCGGGAGAGGCTTACGGATGGAGGCTTTGAAGCAGATCATGGAGAGTACTGTTTCTTTTCCCGCCAAGATTACCGTAAAGGACAGCAGGTTCGTGATCCTTGGATTATAGCAGGGCCTGTTGCACGTGTAGACAAGTTCCACCAAGATATATGTTAAATAACCGTCCACTCGAGAGGAGTACTTTCGTCCAATACAGAGAAAGGTATTTACGGTATTGTGTACGCTTGAAACTATATGTGCGACTAAGAGCTAGAGCTTTGCAACCTCAATTTGAATCTATATATTTTAGCTGCTAATCTACTGTATGGGCGGTTCAATATTCCAGGTTCTTCTCTGCTATGGTTTATACAACAATTTGGAGTTACTCGAACACTACGGTTTTCTGCTGCCTCATAATCCCGATGACAATATACATATCATCTTACCAGATTCTAGAGAGTTTGGTCTAGGTACTGTAAATCCTTCTACGAGCTTAGGTGGGGCTACATGTTTAGAAATCAATGGAAGCCCATCCTTCTCTCTTGTAGCAGGTCTCCGACTGCGTTCCTGTCACCCTTCCCTGCTCAAAGCCAAGGGACATCTAGCCCATATGGGCAAGCAGATTTCAGTAGCTTCAGATATTCTCGTACATCAGTGGCTCGAGAAGAAGTGTACGTCTCTGTTAGCATCCCTACCCACAACTCTGGATGATGACTTGATCCTTATGGAACTAGTCAGCTCTACGCAAAATTTTGCCACATTGGGAGACCTGATCCAGGCTAAGGGGGCCACACTGCAAGAAAGCATTAGACGGGAGGTGCTAGAATTTCTGAGGGTGTGCAGTTTCACAGAAGAAAGCGGTCCTCTAGATGAGGAACGCCTTGGGGCGAGGGAGAAAGACTATCAGTTGGAAAGATGGAAACTAGCTCTCGACTGGAGAACAGGCTACAAACAAATTCTACACCGTTGTATATACTACTGTGCGAGAAAGGTTCTGTCTTTGAAGTACTGAAAGACACTCATGATACTCTCTAATACTAGGATGGGTTATTTCCCTACAAGCTTGTCCCATGTCCGAAGTAGAGAGATCCTTTGAGAGATGCTATGCAATTGGTGGAGCAAAAGAGCTGATTACTATCAGACGTCACTGTGGAACTGCTGTATAGGAGTTGTAACCCATACGTGGCACAGTGCGAGGTTCCCACCGAGAGCAGCAGATGCAGGGAAAATCCACCCCCTGTCAAATAGTGTTTTGAAACCGAGCCTACAAGTGTTCTGAAGCCCTCTCGGCAACTCCGTACAGCGCAGTTATATACCCTTTTGTACCCATATCCACGATTGAGGAATGTTGTTTCGCGTCGACAGTTGACACTGTTATTACTAACCATCCCTGGCTAAATGTGTGTGAGTTAGGAGAGCTAGATTTGGAATCTTAGCACTAGAGGAATCTGTCATGGAAGCTGGTTATGATGTCAGAAAAGTCTGTATGAGGGTTTTGTTTTGCACTCGACTCACGTTCATTAGTTACCCAGTAAAGTGTTAGTCATTACAACAAATACTGGATATTAACACTGACCGAAAGTGACTCGGATTAAAGTTTCACAAGAATACCTTTTCAGATGCCAGGTATAGCAGTTCAGACGCTTGTACAGTCAACTGGGCCATCCCAGAGATCGCGAATGGCATGTTGCGTGTTCTGTTCAAGAGATCGACTCAGAGACAGGACAACACTTATCTGAAAAGAAACGGTTTCTAGTCTTCATTGACCTTTCCTGGGAAGGGAGTCGTCATTCTGGACTTGCATTCCGGAGCTTTCCAGACTGGAGTACTTACCAACTATTATACTTCTAGGTCATAAACCACGTGAAGAGGAGATGGATGCAACGTGGAAAGGCAGAACGAGAAGTTACATCGTCAATCAACACCATACTGCCGCAGTAGTCCACCGGCCACAAGGGTCAGAGTCCCGTTTACTCGGTTGAATCGGGTTGAAGAATATGACCCACCGAAAGTTGCGAGTATGGAGTCTGGAGCAGTCGGGCTTTCGAGGTTCAACAGCGTCTACTCAAACTTGGGACTACTGTGCTTCAGCATCAGAAGAAAAGTGAGAGTTCACCAACCTATAAAACTATCTTCACCCACTGAATCGGTATTTCTTCTTGTCCTGACTCCACAAACACAGGTGCAGCCTACTACTTCGTATAGACTTGAATCCCCATCTTCTCCTACCCAGAGAGTAGCCACACCGTTGCTTGTCCTAGATCGGCAAATACCTTTCCTTGTGGAGTTATGTCTCGAATGTTGAACAAGAATAACACTCTCCAGGAAGAAGTGCTATGTGCGCTTCTACCGTCTCCCTCTCCAGGAATGGATTCGATGCGTTGTAGAAGCCCTGATGTTTCGTTGAACATCTGAAAACTCCAGATGAACGCGGAACTAATTCCAGTTTGAACGCGGTTTCTCCCCTTGTAAATTTAGGTTGAGGTCGGTTAAGCTATCTTTCTGCTGAAGGTTTTTCGTGCTAACATTCTTATCGATTCCTTTCTTCTTGATCACAAGATCATATTTTGAACGAATAGATCTATACAAGATCCATTTCAAAAGAAAAGTGAGAGTAATTCACGATAAAAACACTATTAGTCCGTGTCACAGCTAGAAGGTTTCTTAAATATTCTTTGCTCCGCGTGTAAGAGTTAAAACTTCAGCCAGGAATATGCGGATGTTCTTTACTTGCTTTTATTCATTTTGGTCGTGAGTTTTTGAAGTAAGGAAGTTTAATATTCCAAAAATAGATTTTAAGTTTCAGAAAATTTTAAAATTTGAATAATACTTTTTAATTCACAAATGCGCAGGTAAGCGATCCCAGGTTCGGTACAAAGCTAGTTTTTGATAAACTACGGTTTTTTCCTTCTTCTCGTTAGAGAATCTTCTTTCTTACTCTATGTTCAACTCTTACGGATGTTTCAATTCTCTAGGGTTTCCTCAACTTCCTACTGACTTATCTGATCCGGTGGTAGCTGTTTTGACTGACTTTTATTTTTAAGTTTTTTTACTTTTTTTGTCTGATTTCTTGATTGCTAGTCTGGACGAATTCTGGACGATTAGTACGTTTACAGTTAGCAGTTTAGTCGTTGCGAAAATTCTGTTCTGCTGTGCCGAAACAGGGAGTGTAAGAAGGAACACAGGCAAGTACATCCAACACCTTCAGTTATAATCTTGACCTCATGATATTTGTCAAGGAAGAAATTGTCCATGATGATGAAGTGTGGAAGAATAACAGACAATAATAATAATCGTAGGTGAATTCTCCAAGCTCCACTCCCAGGATCGAAAGATATCCGTGTCGCTACAGTTACTACCACGGAGACTTGTATATTGTTGGCCACCAAAGGAAAACTTTGAGGTAAAGTGGAAGGCAAGGACCATCCGTTTTTCATTTTCCTCTTTGACAAAGACAATGCCTAGCCACAAGCTTCAGGTGGAAGGATAAGACCACCCATTGTATTTTGGCCACCTTTCGCTTGAAAACTTGGGTAGCTTGAAGTTTCAGCAGAAATGACAACTTGGGTGTGAGACTTTGTTGGTGTCCGTCCCACGCAGAGGAAGCTTCTAAAGATCGTGCACTTTCTACCTAAAGTCAAGTATCCGACGAAGAAATTAAAGAATACCGCGAACTACAGCGAGGAGACTGAAGACTCTGAACTCCGACGCCAGACCCAGCGAGTGTCACCTGCTGACGTTCCACTCGGATATGAACGTCAGAACATACCTTCAATAGCACGTTCACGTTGTGTTGATCCTTCTGCAGGCCAACATCCGAAGCCAACATCAACCACCATCAGGCCTTGGGACACACCGACGAAGCGCCGCTTGATTCTCAAATCTCACTAGCGAGGAGCAGAACTCCGTGTGTCATTCTCACGTACTCTTGACGAGCATCAGGGAAGAGACAGACATGAGGAACCAAGTCAAACACAACATCTCATTATCCGGTCAGCTGGGGAATAGTACTCCGGACTACTCGTCGCTGTTGGCAACCACTGTCCGGAGGAACTCTGTCATCACGCCAAATCTCATCATTGGATCTGCTAGGGAATACTCACGAGGAGAACTCGTCTTTATCTGTCACTTATTTGTAGACAAAATAGTACATTAGGGGTATCAGATTTACTTGATCGCAACTTTAATATGTTTCGGAATTGTCCCACTCCACTAGAACCTTGCATTACCTCATCGCACCCCTGACTAGTAACAGCAGGTTTATCGTCATATGACTTTGACAAAATAAGAGATAGTAAAGATTAATAATATGTTGTATAAAAAAATTAAATTAAACTTTCGGGGTATATATATGGTTGGCTGTTGACATGCATACCTTACTTTTAGATGACATGGCAGTTTGACATGCTGAGCCTGCTGTTACCAATCAAGTGTGTTGTCAAGTAATCCAATGTTAAGAGAGATGAGATCAAGTCAAACAAACGTATTAGGGGTGCGGTCAAGTAGATTTCTACTCAAAGTTAAAGAAAAAAAAAGATGATTATGAGACCTATGTGACGTCTCAAGTGGTGCCTAAGCAGTGTGAGCATTGCGAGCGACCAGATCATAGTAGTGATCATTGTTTTGATCTCCACCTCGAGCTACGGCAAGAGAAGACTGATCATGGACGATGCGGAGGAGCTCAGAGAGACCGTGGTGGTCGAGCTGGAGGTAGAGGTCTAGCACCCGAGAGAAAATCAGTCGGTCCACTATCTACTACGACGTCAGATGCGGGTATGGCTGCTCAAATTGAGCAGTCGAAGCAGAAGATAGCTAGTATGACTATGACTCAGCGGAGATCTGATTAAGGAACAAAGACTTCTATGTCTTATGGAGGAGAAGGAGTTGACTTTGACTTCATGGTTAGTGTGACGCAGATTGAGACATCTGCGGTTGTGACTCGGGGTGCAGTACGTGTCTCTGAGTCATCAGGTGCGTCAGTGGAGTTGGATCCACAACACAGGGAGGCTGATAGACAAGCCAGGCTTCCTCAGTCATTCACGTTATCGGAGGCGTTGAAGACCACATCTATGATTCATAAATGATGTACCAATGATGTAGTGAAGTTGGAGATATCGACATCCAAGAGTGGGGGTGATGCGAGTCAACCCTCGACGTCTGTAGATACGACATCAAATCCAATGTTGGAGGTGGCTACAGCAGTTCTGTGAGCCCTATTTTTTCAGTCACGGATATGAAAGCATTGGGAGTAAGCTTGACTCTAGTGTTCTAGTTGGCGACCACGCTTAGTGAGAGCGAAGATGTAGTTACCTCTAGTGCTGAGATGGTTCGGCGAGAGAAGATAGATGTGTCCATGGAGTCGAGGATCAAGACAGATACTACTGATACTTGACAAGCTACTTGACTACTGCCAGGTTAGATGAGTTATCATCTAGGCCGACGTTGACCGTGCTGGTTTGGCACCAGGTGTGGTGTGTTTGAACAACAGAAGCAGTATCTTCTGTTTGGTGACATCTTCAAGGAGGGCTACCGGTTTAGTCGGCAAGCGTCTTTGGCTTCATCCTCATCGTATTTTTTATTGTATAGCTGAGATCCAGATCTACTTTCGGTCATTCTTTGTGATTCTGCTGAGGTGCTGAACCTTGATAACCCAGATATGTGGATGTGAACATGTTCTCAACGAGCCAAGACATTTTGGAGAGTTATGTCTATGACTTTTGAGAACCTAGCGATTGCTCAACATAGAGACACGTCACGATATGCGACTATTCGAGGAAGAGGTTATCGATCATCGATTCGCAGGTTTCATCTTGATTGTATCTATCTGCAGCAGACTGCACCGACGACGTTGGATGTGATCGCAAGGTGCACTATTTTACGAGTGCGTGAGATGTTATCTTCTGGAGTACTCATGTTAGAGGACCGTGATGGTGTTGTTTGAAAAGACCATGTGCGTAATTGCAAGCCATATCATCTTCCAAATATCAATGGTATCGTTGATCCAAGCTTAGCGGTTGTACGCGCGGGCTTGAGGTGTATGTTGTGTGGGTCTGCTAGTGGAGCACCCCGTATGTTGATGTGTGATGGTTGTTTGAGAAGTTGACACATGTCATGTCTGACTCCACCTCTTAATGTCGTTCCTATTGGACAGTGGGTTTGCCCTTGATGTATATAGCAGAGATAGTCTATTAGATCTTTGGATGGTAAGGATTGCAGACAAGCGACTAACGATGGGATGATGTAGCACCCGGTCTCCTATCCTTGCACCCATGAAGGTGTATATCACGTAGTTGAGATATAAGACTATCTCGAGTTAGAGGGACCTAACAGCCAGTTAGAGAACGATTGTGGTACACTTGTGTATGTGTATGTGTATGACATCGTCCATTTGTTATGTGTATGTGTGGTGTATCTCTAACAGCGATGTATGTTGTGTAACGTCAGTTTAGCACCTTGGCTAGGTTGACCGAGTGCGGAGTAGCTAATCTCGATAGGACCGTTAGTGGTTAGGGCGGGTGCTTGGGCTAGCCCCACTATGGGTATACTTCGCAAGTAGGGCTTGTAGGCTTTAGTTCTTCGAGTTGAGTGTTCAAGCTCCTGGCTATGGTGGATAGTCTTGGTGAGCGCAATCTAGATTCTCTTATGCACATAGTGGATTTGGCTCGACTTTAGTGTTTGTTTAGTGTGAGGTGGCATGGTGGAGCGAGTACATTCTCGTTTATGAGGAACGATTGTGGTACACTTATGTACGTATCCGACATCGTCTATGTGTTATGTGTATGTGTGGTGTATCTTTGACAGCAATGTATGTTGTGTAGCGATGTGTATGCGCACAACATATCGCATACATGGCTGTATTTTTTATTATAGTTTATAAAATACAAGCATGATGTGATAAGCTATTCAAGATAAACAATGAGTTGTCGTATTATTTTGGTGCAAAAGATGGATTAAAGAATATGCAAGGTATCTATCTAGGTACCAGAAATTGCCGTGATTTCTCTGCTCAGAACATTTCTGTCCATATCTCGACACTATGATTTGATCTCAAGCTGAAACTTCGTGTGTATGGTCAGTAGGGCCTCATTTACATGTAGGAGGAGTTCTGAAGTCTGAACCATCGTATGTTTCTGATTCTGGACTGTTAAAGTTCGCTGTCTGACCTTATTATTGCTGGTCTGATCTGATTTTCGCTTCATGAACATACTGGAGGGTCCATTCGACCTGAGTGAGTGTTTATAGTGTTCTCTTTTTTATCTGAAGCCTACCTCTGTAGTAAACAACCATAGCCTGAAGCCCAACGCTTCCCTGAGTAGACTGAACACAGCCTTCAAGATCATATCACAGCCAGAAGGTTCCGTCCTTCCCAGGAAAACTCTCAACACGACAGCGTGGAATACAAGTTCACGAGCACAAGCTTCTAATCCAATGATATGCATATGTCAAGTTTACTATTTTAATTATCTGTAAAGATACAACTAGACTGAACTAGTTACAGTCGTTACAAAAATCTATAAAATTTGAATAAAATACTCTCGCTATGTAGTATGTAGCTTGCGAAGATACCTTCCTGGTAGTACCCAATATGTCTCAAGTAGATACTCCCAACAAAAATTATGCAAACTCTAAGCTTAATACCTTCAACCTCAGAAAATGTCTAGCTTATTTACTCAAGTCCGAACTAACATTCTAAACACGTTCCTCCCAGAAATCTGATCTCAAGTTACCCAACATGTCATCTAAGTTGTCGTGTCCAGATCCAAAATTATTTAGTTTGCTTTTTGTTTTTTGTTTTTAAATCATATAAATAATCAAATTTCAAAGCATTATTGCTCCAAAGACGTCCATGGACCAAAAATGGAGTTCTTATTCAACTTTTGAATCCTCATTCTCACTTCACCAAGTGATAGAGTTCACTACTACACATAGGAGAAAACATTTCATTAAAAAATGATCAGGTTAAGAGTTATAGAGAGAATTGAAACATAAGGAAAGAAAAAATGATGACTTCAATTTCTTGCAAACGATAGTTGGACCGTTTCGGCCGTTCTAGAGTCTAAACTTGTTATCTTTGGATCCATTGGTATAAGAACACCAATTTCTTCAAGAAATTGAAGACAATACGAAGTTTTATCCGACAATTTAGAAAATATGAGAAAGATTGATTCCTAAAGAGACGTTTTTATTAGTTTTTGCATGCGAACCAAACGTGCTTCATTCTCCATGATCGAGGGATCAATATCTTCATTTTTTCACCTAATTCGGTAAAAGAGTCTTCATCTACGCATAAGATAAGACCGTACGTGGATTGGGTTGTTGTGTTCTGTGTGGCAAGTGAAGTTGAGCAATAGAGGATTGATTCATGTCAATTTTTTGGTT
This sequence comes from Asterella californica, assembly GCA_036924285.1. NCBI lineage: Eukaryota > Viridiplantae > Streptophyta > Marchantiopsida > Marchantiales > Aytoniaceae > Asterella > Asterella californica. The sequence goes on along the minus strand of JAYKYS010000006.1, from coordinate 22,635,169 downwards.
TCTTATGATCAAATTTCTTATCATTCTTTGCGAGGAGAACTCGAAACTGCTTGTTTAGGATATCATATCTAGATCTAGATATGAGAAAAGACGGATCTCTGTCGTGCGGCGATCTCCTGAAGAGAATGTTTCTCGAAAAATGTAAAACTTTTAGTTGTGATAGTCTAAAAATAACAAAAAACACAAAAAAATACTCGAATTGGAAGTTTTAATCACTTGTGTACTGTTTAGAAACTCCAAGGAATCACAATCTGCTATGATCCTAGTTTGTTCTTTCTTTCTCTTCTTGTCTTTCCTTTCCCTCTATTCTCCCTTGAACTCATAAGTTAGTTTACGCAAAATGAGCTTTTTGAATCTTAAATCGTCTTAAATATACGCATCAAGAAGAACTGATCATCCGAACTTTCTCCTAGATCATGATAATAACATCTTATCTGGTGATGGATCATCAACCAACAATTGGTTTAAATTCTTGCTACTTAGTCTAGATGTCCATCAGACAAAGGTAAAGATTACACATCATCAGATGTTGGACTCCGAAGTAACTATTTAAAGGAGAAATGCATTTATCAGACAAACTACTAAGTTTTTTATTATCCCTAATCCACACTCTTCTTGCATTGTCCGCTAAGCTCAGATCACAATTCTGTCCAGCTTTGGACTCAATCACATAGAGAGATTAACTAAGCAAGGTTCATATCATATCATTGTACATAAACAATATAGAATACCAAATAATGAGCTCATATAGCACGTTATTAACCATCCATTCTAGAAGTATGACAATCCACCCGTAATATCTTAAGTCTTCAAGCGTATCCTCTTCTAACTCGAGTTATGGATTTTCTACAAATTTCTCTTGGGTGAAATCTCTAGTCCATATTACAATACCCAGCCCAAATCTTGTAAATCCCTGATGGGTCAAATCTTGATAGTAACCTTACACTTGCCATGTCCACCAAGTCTCAACTCCAACTCCTAGTTCACTAAGGTTCTCTAAGTCTCTATTCAATCAATTCCTTCTCGCAATCTTCCACGTAACTTGATTAAAACCTCCAGAGTTTACACTTATTCTCCTTTTCATCAATACCTAACTCTCCTCTATCAATTCGTCCGAATTTTATCGTTTCTCATAGCTTCTTCTTGAATCTCTCCAACTCTCCGCTTTCCTTTGAATGCCCATTTTTCCATAATCTTCGTATTCTTAAGGTGATTAGCCAAGTTTACGCTTAAAGATTTTTCTAAGACGAGAATCATGATCCAATGGACACATGCTTATAAATCATGACCCTGATTATTATATGAAGTTTAGTATAAAACATTGCACTCAAGTAAATAACATATCTAGGTAAACATGTAGAGATAACTTATCATATGTCTATACAACTATTACAATAGGACGGATAAAAGCTAAACCAAAAGATTCCCTAACGTCCAAAAAGAAAATGTCGTAGTTTATTGAATGACAGCTTTGTATAGAGTCATGAATTGCTTACAGCCATATTTGTGAACTGATATAGTTATTTCAGTTTTTAATAAAAAGATCATAAAAACTGGAATAAATTGCTTGAGTTCTAAACTTCCTTATTGTCAAAACTTACAGTCGAACTGAATAAATGCAATAACAATACTCGTGATGTTTTCCTAAGTCCGAGGTGTCTTGGCCACAATCATATCACTCGCTCTCGGATCAAGAATATTTATACAAGATTCTAGCTTTGACACTCAATAATCAACGCTTGAGAGTAAATGGTATTCTTTGTATTATCAACTAGCTAGAATTCTGAAAAGTCGGGTTCAAATAATGAATAGCGAGATATTTTACAAGCTAAAATATTATATGACGACAAATTATCTATTATAAAAATCAGAAAATTTGACAGATGATGGATATAAATCGACTCCCGTTCATTCTCATTGGATAATTACCGATCCCAGAAATGTTTTAGCCAGAGCACTAGCACTAAGATAGTAAGCATACTTGCATTTCCGAGGTTAGTTTTTCTCTAACACGCTGTCGTAGCAAGCAAAGTAGATGCACCATTAGGAGGTTTCAAACATAAGGGTCCGTCATTTACATACGGACTCTACGACAAGGTCCATAGTGATCCTCGACAGATGTCAAACGGACCAGTAGCAGACATGATTAAATGAGTTCGTGAAGTACGTTGACAGAACTTTCATCTGCATCTTAAATGAACTAATTAATCACAGCCATGGACTAAACGACTCAATCAGTGATCATATGACAGACACTTTCGACAGATGCCCGTCGGACTAAATCGTCGAGTCTGTCCCGAACTATTAAGGACAAGGTCGTGAGTCCCCATGAGCCTATGTTTGAAACCCCTATTCACTCCACCCACCCATGGGCCATGCGTCCGTAGAGTAACATGAACTGCGGTAAAACTAAATCCCAAAATTATTACCATAATGGTCAAATTGTTGAAGAAGCACTACGGGTAGGAGGACTTGACTACCGCATTACCTTACTGTCTGGCTAGCTTCCTTCACAGTGAAGGAAATCTTTCCAAGGCTCAAATAATTTCAGCGTTCATAGCATAAGCTCTTTCCTAGGCGGGCGAGACAGACGGAAAGGTAACTTGTGTATTTCGTTTTGCTGATCTGGACTCTGGATAGCGAATGGAGAAAAGCAGTTACTGATGGACAAAAGATTTACACGCTGGATCCGTGACAGTACCGGTTTTACTTGCCTGGCCTGGCCGGCCTTCGTATTGGAGAGCTCGTCAACAAAAAGCACAAAAGACGAGAGCGAGAGGGAGAGCGAGGCAAAGAAGGCAGGACTTCTAAATGGTCTCTCTGTCTGGACTCAGGCGGGCGGCGGGCCGCGAGGGGAACGATCGGGTGTTGGCTCGGTCCATGACTCCACGAGCGAATGGAGTCGTAAGCCATTGCGTCTGATGAAGCAACGGAGGAAGGCCAACAGTAGCATATGACCGTCGATGGACCGGTCGGCGCTTTGAGAGAATGCGCGAGACAAGACAAAAAATTATATAAGCGTGACTGGACTTGACATGAACAACAGCAAGCAGCAGACAGACTCGAACAGAGCAGAGGAGTGGACTCGTTCTCTCTTCTCTGTGTTACTGCGAGTGATTGAGTGACTGAGCAGGCGCTGGACTGATACACAAGAGCGGCAGGAGCAGAAGAAGCGAACTCAAAAGCAGAAATCTGAAGGATTCACTCGTACATTTAGTCGTTCATTCATTATTTGGTTCATAGAAGAATTATTAGACGGTCGATAGATTGACGAACGCGCGACGGCGGCCAGCATTATTCTTGTAACTTATTCTATTCGCTGCTTTTTTCCTTCGTCGGCGCTGCTGTTGCTGTTGCTTCTCTGACGAGAAGAGATCTCAAAGTTGCAAATTCTGGTCTCCCGTGAAAAAGACGCAGCAGCAGAGAATTGATTGATCAACATGTCGGACGACGATGGCTGCTTGTGTCGACCATGTGGATTCCTGCTGGGTCTCCCGTTCATGCTCCTCTCGGCGATTTTGTCCCTCGTTGGAATCGTTGTTTGGGTTATTGCGTAAGTCATCTCTCTCTCTCTCTCTCTCTCTCTCTCTCTCTCTCTCTCTCTCTCTCTCTCTCTCTCTCTCTCTCTCTCTCTCTCTCTCTCTCTCTCTCTCTCTCTCTCTCTCTCTCTTCGTCGTCCCCCTTCCCTTTCGGCGCTGGGGATTGGCACGGATTGCGATCATTGTCTATGGGAGAATGTGGCACGCATGGATCTTCTTACGTCTGGTGGGAGAAAACTCATTCTCCAAGCTGTTGAAGGCACTCGGACTTTCACTGGATGCATTCTTCTGCAGGCGAGCCATCGCCACGCCTCTTCGTGCCAGTTAGTTAGTTAGCCATTGTCAGGTTAAGAGCGAGAAACGGTGGAAGAGTGGCTGGGGGGTACCGACTATGTTACATCGAGTTGGTTGAGGAGTGCTTTTTTCGTGCCTCAACTCCTCGTCCCCCTCCATCATGACAGACGTACGGACAGGTCAGCCAGCGTCGACTTTCGGCGATCATTGATATTTTTCGAGTAACTGATTTAGCGTTGGGGATGTCTGTGAAGTACAACTTTTTCGAGGGGTATTATAGTGCGTATAAAAGCCACGAGCCTTGGATAGGGAGACTGAAGAAGGTGGGTTGACATTTTGACTCTTGAGACTGGCTATGGGAGAAATTGAAACCGCTCGATGGTTTCGCCACCTGCAGCATATTCGAGTGAGGCGCGAAAGGCGTAGAGCAGGTCCATGGGGCTAGGCTGGGAAGGATTGGAGCTAGTTTTTCTGACAACAAACAGGCAGGAGGAAAAAGTTTCTCATCTTTCCTCACTCCAAACGGAGGAAGCGTATGTAGTACTGTCGAGAGTGGCTGGGTGGGTGGATGATATGGATAGGTGTTCATTACGACGAGTTTGATCTGGTGCTTCTCGCGATTGAGACCCCGACATAAAGTGAGAACTTGCCCTCGAGATGAGCTGGTGGAGAACTTCGGATCTCTTCTTCTGAGTGCCTGTTGACTGTTTCCTTGGGCTAAGAGACTGAGAGTTAAGGATGGGTTCATCCAGAACTCATACTCATATCAGTTCTTCAAAATCTGTGGGATTGGCTGGTGGATCCACCTTTGCGCCCCAAAATTTGTCCAAAGCACGAGGCTCATCCTGAGAAAGAGAAGCAAATACGTGCTCGTTTCTCTCGTCTGTTACAATGGTGGTAACATATCTGGTGGATCCACCTTTCGCCCCAAAATTTGTTCAAAGCACGAGCCTCATCCTGGGAAAGAGAAGCAAATCCCTGCTTGTTTCTCTCGTCTGTTACAATGGTGGTAACATATCTGGTGGATCCACATTTCTCCCCAAAATCTCTCTCTCTCTCTCTCTCTCTCTCTCTCTCTCTCTCTCTCTCTCTCTCTCTCTCTCTCTCTACAGCTATTGGTACGTTACGATGTTGTATCTGCTAGATAGGTTCTCAAGTTTGTGGACATGGATGGTATAATCGGAGAGGACTGGGGAAACTCACTGCTCGAATTTGTTCGCGCTTACTGTCGACTGTATGTCGACGTGGTTTATTCGTAGTAGCAGCTGCAAGAGTGCAGGACTGCACTCGTCTACGTAACTGACAGTGGTCTGTTGGTTAAGACAGTGAAACTGCGGGTCTAACTCTTGGGCTTGTTCGCCTGTCTGTTTGTCCTTCCTTCTTCAGGGCGTTGTTAATCTGCATTTTTCCTTGTGGTGTCTGCTTGGCGGCCGTGACCAGCTTTGCCATCTGGTTAATTAAGATGCCCATTCGGGTCATAAGGTGGTTCACTCGGCAAATACCTTGTTGATCACGACTACGTAGTCTCGTCCACGAGTTCCACTGCTGCTGCTGCCTTTACCTCCACCAAGTTTTACTTGTTTTCTGGACTTCGAAAAATGAGAACAATTGTACAAAATTGAGCAAAGTGAGAAAGATGTCACACACAGGAGGAGACGAGAGGATCGGACAAGCAGCTAGTCTAGCCTAGCCTAGTCTTTGTCGTGTTTTGTTTCTACCGTGCACTGTAAATGTAATTTTTGTCCATAAGCTTGGCTTGAAAATTTATAAAAGGAGAGTGCACACTTTCTTTCCATTTGGAAATGGAAAGGCGTTTAAGCTGCCGCTTTTATGTGTTTTTCTTCTGGACGCAAGAGTATATGCTGGCTGTGTTTCTCAGTATTCGCAGCATCGTGTCTCGTGTCCCTTGCTTGTCTGGGCGGTTTTCACCAGCACAATGGGCAAAGGTCTATTAGCTCTAGAGCGCGTGCACGTCTCCTAGCTTGAATTCTGGAAAGGTGCCCGTCGAGCTGGTGACGTGATTATGCACATATTTCGCAGTGGTGTGGGCGGCAGGATAGTGTCACGATGACTGTTACACGTTCGTGGGACACAGGAGTGATTCAAGTTTACATGTGGAGTTACTTTGGTCCAAGCCGTATTAGTTCTGTGACTCGGTTTCCTGTTTGAGTTGATCTGGTTTTGCGTTCGTGAGCTTTTGGCGGGGTGTTGCCTTTCGAGGACAGTCTTAAAGGCAACACCCAACAGCATATATTTACGTGTAGAGGAACGCCTTACCTCCGGTGCTTTCCCCTAGGTAAGCCCCGAGGAAGAAACCGACGCACATATTACGTGCAGAGGCCTTATGTGACTTGCAAATTTTATCATTTTTAACAGCTGGCGCCAGTCCTAAAGTTTAACCTATGTCCGCGTATGGACGATAGCGGAGCAGAACTTAGGACACACACGCTCCTCTGTAAGTAAGCGTTTTCGGGATCACAGCTTTCCAGAAACGACCTTTTGCGTAAGCCACACTCTCCTTTCCTCCGCCTGCGTAAAGTGAAGTTTTAACAACAAGCAAGGGTTCTAAGGGTAAAGTGAAGTACCGACAAGCAAGTACAGTAAGATGAGAGAATACAAAAACGGAAATTAGAGATTAACAGTTAGAGTTTACCTCAAAGGTCTGGTAGTTCTGGTGAATGCTAGCAGTCCAGAAAACTTGATGTTGTGAGTGTAGACGCTCTGAATTTACTGTTTTGGTGGGATGATGGGATGGACGATGCAGGACGTTGCTAGCGATCTGTTGTCCTTGCGGTGTTTGCATAGCAGGAGCGCTCGGCCTCGGCATGCTCTGTATTAAGATGCCTGTCAAGCTTGCCATATGGTTCACTCACAGGATACCTTGCTAACTTTGTAAAGGTGCACACAATTCATCCTTCGCAGCCCCAAACACAAAGATCTCCGTACCCTTGTCTTCTTATTATACAACAGAACGTATACGCATCGAGAATGGCTTGAAACACAACTCTCTCGCGTCCTCTCTTTCCTGTATCAACGATCTCTGCATATCTTTCCACGATGAGTAACTTTAAGAGTTCTGCGTAGAATCGTAAAATCACTGTAATTTCACTCTTGCAGCTGGCATGTCAAAGGAAGATCACTTGAAGATTGATGAACTTGCAGTTTGACCCTCGAGCGACCTGACCGCTTCCGTGACTCCTAAACATTCATATCCTGACAACTCGTAAGCTTCTATCGAAATCTCTAACTTCTACCCCGAATCAATGTAGCTTTTGCTTAGGAATCAATCAACACAAGTACTGGTTTGCACGACACACAAACAATCACCTAGTGTGAAACGTAGATGAGATCCCCATGATATTGACAGGGATTATCAAATTAAGAAAGCTACGCGATGTAGGAAGTATATGAGGAACCCATTTGTACCATACTTTTGAGAGATATTTACATTGAAAACCAAGAGCTCATGGAGCTCAACATTCGTGTAGGCAGATGGTCCTGCAGCAAACGAACCAAATTTCGTTCATTTGACAAGGTTCGGATACTCGCTAGCACCTTCCCAATTTCACTCGAAAGGGAACGGCATTTGTAAGCATAAGGAGATAGCCCCCCATGAAAGCTGTATTTACAGCCCCTTGAATGGCTTCTTCTCATCTGCCCGGATGCTTCCTGAAACCTGGGTTTGCACTGGAGTTCTCCACTCCCCTTATGCCAGCTAAATCTTAGTAAACCCATGATGGATATAGAAAATGCTTACAAATGTTTTTACGGTCAAACCCGACAGTCAAAGATCTTTCAGGTAGACAGGAGAAAAATCTGCACATGGTCATACAATCTGCCTATCTAATAAAAGAAGGGCTGTTCTAATCTGCGCTGCCAATTATATCTCGCTGTAAGGACCAGTGTCCTTTCTCCTTCAGTGCTCACTCCACTTCCCAAACGGAATTCGTCTAGACACCGCACGATCCTTCCAGAAGTTATACGGTTTCTACAAAGGTTGGAAGCCTAGGGAGAGTGAAATTGGACTCGATCAATTGCTGACACCAAGGCTCCCATCAGCATGGACTCTCACATTTTTACATGTCAATCCTCATCACTCTCGAAATCTTCGTCGTCGCCAAAGGTAAAGACAGACGGATCAGCAGCACTAGCTACAGCAATTGCCTTAAAATCACTCGGAGCAACAGAAGATTCCAATCTCTCTACCTCCTCTCTTCTCGAATCTCCCTTGACAGTCTCCCTATTATCGCCATGGCTAGAATCTACTCCTTTCCCAGCCAAACTTTCAGTTCTCTTGTCATGGGCAGGTCCTGGCTGCTCCTGGCCGTCAGCGATCGCATCAGCCTCAACAGAATTTTCGACTGAAGTCTTACCCGACACGCCTCCCACGACCAAACCATCTTGCGGTTTTGACTCTTCTGTAGCTCTCGAGGTTAACAAAACATCGGAACCAGCAGGAGGGCCATTCCCACCAACACTCGTTCGTCCCACAGTTTGAGAGATTCCAATCCTATCCATGGCACTCTTGAGACCTTCCCCAATGGTACCTGACAAGGAAATTATGCCAGCAGCAAAGTTAGGACTTGCACCCGCCGAGGTGTCTACACTTGCAATGGATGCAAGATCTTGCGTTTCTTTCCTATCTTCTGACAGCCCTTTTGCAGTCCTATCAGCTTTAGGACGATCCTCTTTGTCTTCACCCTCACTATCAGTGAAAACGTTGTCCTTCTCACCTTCAACATCAGCTTGTGCCTGCCCTATTTCAGACACAGGCCCATCTTCCGTAGTTGATTGCGTTCCACCATGCGAATTGGTGGCCGACTGTGTAGAAGGCTGTTCACCTCTGGATTTGGACGGTAGTGGTGCATCATGGTCTAATACCACAACTTCCACTTGGAACCCAGGAGACGGCAACCTCCTCTGCAACACAGAAATCCGTTTTATAAGACCAGAGAGTACTTGCGCTTCCACTCCTTTTTGCTGCCGCTTGAAAGACATGGTACTTAGGGATCTAGACTCCACAGCACGACTAGAGCGCAACTGCTCCTCACGACAAACAAAAACCAGAGAAGCAACTTCTGGCAACTAAGTAACATATGAATTGTGGTATAGATCTTTTTTCCCGCGTAAGCGGCAATGGTCATGCCACTGAGGCACTTCTAGTAAAATTCATATGAAACCAAACAAAACGAATTACACTGTTAATAGACGATACTGCACACTGTCGCATACAACACGTGAAAGTGCATCTGATCAGCAGCCCGCTAAGGTCAACGCATACATCGACTAACATGAGCAATGGCAAACACAAGCAACACTCAAGAACGGACTTGAGTCAAGGCGAAAAACTACCTTGTCAAACCCGTCAAGATCAGCTGTCGTAAGAATCTGTCTGGATTCCATCATGTTTGTGTTCAACCAGCTGCAAAGCAGTTGCAATAAACAGAATTAGGCACAAGCACTTCGACCGACCCGTAATCTGAATCTTTGACTATATGAGTAAACCAGATTGGATTAGAAGCTCTTAAGACCCTAATAATGGTTCATGGTAAGAGGTCTACCATCTAGGCCAACATACCAGTAAAAGTCACCGTGGCGATCTTGGAAATGAACCTTGAAATCCCCAGTGACGTCCGCAATGCATCGCTCACCAGGAAGCGCAAACACCATTACTCCTTTCCTCGGAGCAGCGAACCATATGTCCTCAGACTGCAAGCAGAACATCCCATCAATGAAAGACATGCATGCAACAGTTCGAGAACAGTTCATCTCAACGTGCTTGGACACTGAAGTAATACTACTGAGTTAATACATCAGCTCCGGTACGCGCACCTTTAAAAGACTACGAACGTTTTCTTTCTTGATAAAGCTACTCCATGGTCAAGTAGTAAGTAACACCCAGTAGAATAGAAAAGGACAAACACAAAGAGCTGCACCTACAGACCGAGGTGGACACAACCGTGAAACACTGCTGGAATTTTGGGTAAGGAACTCGAGGCCTGCAGAAGGGGAATACCCACCATCATATCCTTCGTTCTTGGATGTCTCTTTGTAGAGAACAGCACACCTGCCAACAACCAAGTAGAATCGCGACAAGGCGTACACGATTATCACGAAGAAGTCCCATACGTGATCACACTAGCAACAACCACAAGAACACGAACCAGAACAACAATAACCTTGCTCCGGGACAGTGCTACATATCAGATACTAGGACTAGTATTCTGTACGATCGTAGGCAACTCGCAATCATATACGAGGTGCAGAGAAATGTTGTACACCACTGAAGCCAGAAGTGCATACAAATGCTTACCATTGTGATCTGAGACAACGATAGCTGGACGAACCCAATAGGGACACCTGTGCAAGCGGATTCCTCTTAATATGCATCTGCAGGACAGAGAAACCACAGCGTAATCTAATTTAGAGGCTGATTGGCCAAACAACTTGGAATGTACTTCGCTTCGCAAAAGCAACAAGACTCACTTTCGACCTGTTGGCGTTTCTCCACCATAATCTCTAAGCACGCGTTCGAAGTATTTCACATATCGCTGCAACCAACGAACCATCAAACTTAATCCTTGAACAAAAACGATTGGGGCAGTTCCAACTAAGTCCGTTTTAAGTGATAAAATGCACCCGAAGAAATTAGAGAACTGCAACAGATTTAAAAGACAGCGCCGTCAACTTTCTGCATACACATATAGGTGGCGCAATACACAAAATTCTAGTGCCCTTGAAACAAATCTACTGACCCAAGAGGCAGGCAAAAAGCCCCACTGACCCATCCAGTCCGACACGCGCTCGTGATCCGGTGCGAAAGTACACCCAAAGCGTTAAGTGACTGAATGGCCTCTAAGAACGTGCCTAGGGACAAATCCGTTTGGCGAAGCAACAATCGAAACCACTCATATGTCCTCTAAGGCAATCAGAACTAAAATTTGAAACGCCTGCTTCCAGTTTCTTCATATACCGCTTAGTGTGGTAGCACCACAAACACAAAACCCGTGCACTTCAGCTAGCCTCAGAAGGAAAAGAAATCCGGGCCAACGAAAACCCGAGCAGAGCGAACCCTGGGACAAAAGAAAATCGAGTAAAGTTTCGGAAATGAAAAATGGAACAAAAGAATATCCGCAAGAGACCCAGGACCAACGGAAATGGAACAAAACACAGGGGAGATAAAGAAAACTGGGACCAAAGAAATCCGAGCAAAGAAAGCGCAAACACACAGATATAAATCTAGGAGCAAGGAGCATCGAGGAAACACAGGGAAACGAAACCTAGGAGCAAAAGAACTACCAAACCGTGGGAATGAAAATCCAGCAAACAGAGGGGACAGAACTCTCGGACCAAAAGATGACCTAGCAAAGCCCCGGAAGGAACAAAACCAAAGAAATCGAGCAGAACGGAACAATCCCCATGACGGCCCAATACAACATGGACAGAATAGCTATATCGCCTTGTGGGCTGCATCACTGGAAGTGGACCATCGGATCAAGCATATGTAGCCCTAACTTGGTTTAACTTGGTTGGACCTAACCCAGAGCGAAGCGGTTAATTGTCTTCTAACGCAATCAGGAATTAGCATTTAGAAACAATGCTTCCATTTTCTTCATACATAACACTGCGTAATGTATTAGCCGAGCACGAACAGTAAACGCGTGCACTAAACGGAACCCCGGAGGAAAAAGAAACCTGGGATGAAAGACCACCGAGAAAAGTGAACCGTGGGAGTAAAGCAAAGCGAACAAAAACCACCCTTTGACAAACGGAAATCGGGCAAAGTTGAGGGGAAGAAACCTGAGACCAACGCAAATGGAAAAACCAGAGAGAAGACAATCCTATCAGGTTCACGCTTTCCGACCGGGTACAAGACTTCGAAGGAAGCAAGAGCTCAGTAACTAAAATATGCTAAGGAAATCCGGAACTAACATTAAGAAGTACGTGCTTCTACTTTCATCACACATAATACTGCGTTATGTGTTAGCAGAGAACCACAACAACAAAACGCGTGCACTTCAACTAAACTTAAGAGGGAAAAGAATCTGGGACGAAGGAAAATAGAGTAAAAGAAACCCTAGGACAAATAAAAACCAACCAAAACGAACCCCTAGGACCAGAAGAGCGAGCAACGATAGGGAGTGGAAACCTGGGACCAACGAAGATTAAGGAAAGCACACGGAAAAGAAAACTGACACCGAGAGAAATCGCGGCGATACAGATGGAAGTATACTTAAGACCAAGGAAGATCTAGTAAGTGGATGGCAAGAAAACGCAGGACCAAAACATTGAGGCAAAACATACTGAAATTACCTACGACCGCAAGACAAACGGGAATCAACCTAGGACCAAGCCAGAAACGTGCACCAGAGGTTAAACAAACCTGTGACCCAGGGAAATGGAGGAATCAAAGGAAAAGGAAACCTCGGACCAACAAAATCCGAGCAGAAGAAACCCTGGGAGCAAAGAAATAGACCAAAACGGACAAACTCCCATAGAAACAGAGAAAATACATAGTGACAAGAAACCTACAACCAAAGAAATATCTTGTCAACCGGAGGGGAAAGAAACCTGAGACCAAAGAAAATAGACCAAAACGGACAAACTCCCATGACGGCCCACTTTAACATGGACAGTATAGCTATATCGCCTTGGGAGCTGCTCCACTGGGAGAGAACCATCAGTTTAAGCTTATATACCCCTAAGTTGCCGGTACCACAGCACTTATGGTTCAAATTCCAAACCAAACTCGCCACACGTTTGATTTCAATGCACCGGCCAAGCATATATTGCAGATTGTTCTACGGTCGGAACACTTATAGGCGAAAAATGAGAAATCACTACTGACATACCTAACAATATAATCTACTATTTAACAGTTTCACTTCACGACTAAGACATTTATTACAGGCCAGCTGGCAATACTTGGCAGCTAAAACAGGAACGTAGGAACATTGTCAAGGATACCTGGGACAGGAAATAAGCAAAACAGATGAAAAAGAAATCTGGGACCAAGGAAAATACGGAAATAAACATAGCACAAAAGAAAGTCGAGCAAACAGAGGGACAGAAACCTGGAACCAAAAGAATCGAGGTAAAACAGACGGACATAAACCTGGGAACGGGAGAAAATCGAGCATACAGAGGTAAAAGACACCTGGGACGAACAAAAACCGAGCAAAATAAACCTCCCAGCAAATAAATCGAAAAAAGCCAGTGGGAAAACAAACCCTGGGACCAAAAAACACCCACCAAAGGGAGGGGAAAAGAAACCGGGAATCACAAAAATTATGCCGCCAACCGAGGGAAATAAACCGGGACTAAAGCAAATAGAACAAAACGAACCAACCCCAATGACGGCCCACTTTAACATGGACAGGATAGCTATATCGCCTTGGGGGCTGCTCCGCTGAAAGAGAACCATCAACTTAAGCTTACATACCCATCAGTTGCAGGTACCACCGCACTTATGGTTCAAATCCCCAATCAAACATGCCACACGTTTGATTTCCATGCACCGGCCCAGCATACATTGCAGATTGTTGTACGGCCGGAACACTTATAGGCGAAAAATGAGAAATCAATACTGACGTACCGAACAATATAACCTACTCTTTACCAGTTTCCCTTTACCAGTTTCACTTGAAGACTAAGACATTTATTACAGGCCAGCTGGCAATACTTGGCAGCTAAAACCTTCCCGCTAAAACGTGAACCTAGGAACATTCTCACCCTGGAACAGGAAATCTAAGCAAAACATTGGAAAAGAAATCTGGGACCAAGGAAGATACGGAAATAAACATAGCACAAAAGAAAGTCGAGCAAACAGAGGAACAGAAACCTGGAACCAAAAGAATCGAGGTAAAACAGACGGACATAAACCTGGGAACGGGAGAAAATCGAGCATACAGAGGTAAAAGACACCTGGGACGAACAAAACCGAGCAAAATAAACCTCCCAGCAAATAAATCGAAAAAAGCCAGTGGGAAAACAAACCCTGGGACCAAAAAACACCCACCAAAGGGAGGGGAAAAGAAACCGGGAATCACAAAAATTATGCCGCCAACCGAGGGAAATAAACCGGGACTAAAGCAAATAGAACAAAACGAACCAACCCCAATGACGGCCCACTTTAACATGGACAGGATAGCTATATCGCCTTGGGGGCTGCTCCGCTGAAAGAGAACCATCAACTTAAGCTTACATACCCATCAGTTGCAGGTACCACCGCACTTATGGTTCAAATCCCCAATCAAACATGCCACACGTTTGATTTCCATGCACCGGCCCAGCATACATTCCAGATTGTTGTACGGCCGGAACACTTATAGGCGAAAAATGAGAAATCAGTACTGACATACCGAACAATATAATCTACTCTTTACCAGTTTCCCTTTACCAGTTTCACTTGAAGACTAAGACATTTATTACAGGCCAGCTGGCAATACTTGGCAGCTAAAACCTTCCCGCTAAAACGTGAACCTAGGAACATTCTCACCCTGGAACAGGAAATCTAAGCAAAACATATGGAAAAGAAATCTGGGACCAAGGAAGATACGGAAATAAACATAGCACAAAAGAAAGTCGAGCAAACAGAGGGACAGAAACCTGGAACCAAAAGAATCGAGGTAAAACAGACGGACATAAACCTGGGAACGGGAGAAAATCGAGCATACAGAGGTAAAAGACACCTGGGACGAACAAAAACCGAGCAAAATAAACCTCCCAGCAAATAAATCGAAAAAAGCCAGTGGGAAAACAAACCCTGGGACCAAAAAACACCCACCAAAGGGAGGGGAAAAGAAACCGGGAATCACAAAAATTATGCCGCCAACCGAGGGAAATAAACCGGGACTAAAGCAAATAGAACAAAACGAACCAACCCCAATGACGGCCCACTTTAACATGGACAGGATAGCTATATCGCCTTGGGGGCTGCTCCGCTGAAAGAGAACCATCAACTTAAGCTTACATACCCATCAGTTGCAGGTACCACCGCACTTATGGTTCAAATCCCCAATCAAACATGCCACACGTTTGATTTCCATGCACCGGCCCAGCATACATTGCAGATTGTTGTACGGCCGGAACACTTATAGGCGAAAAATGAGAAATCAATACTGACGTACCGAACAATATAACCTACTCTTTACCAGTTTCCCTTTACCAGTTTCACTTGAAGACTAAGACATTTATTACAGGCCAGCTGGCAATACTTGGCAGCTAAAACCTTCCCGCTAAAACGTGAACCTAGGAACATTCTCACCCTGGAACAGGAAATCTAAGCAAAACATATGGAAAAGAAATCTGGGACCAAGGAAGATACGGAAATAAACATAGCACAAAAGAAAGTCGAGCAAACAGAGGGACAGAAACCTGGAACCAAAAGAATCGAGGTAACACAGACGGACATAAACCTGGGAACGGGAGAAAATCGAGCATACAGAGGTAAAAGACACCTGGGACGAACAAAAACCGAGCAAAATAAACCTCCCAGCAAATAAATCGAAAAAAGCCAGTGGGAAAACAAACCCTGGGACCAAAAAACACTCACCAAAGGGAGGAGAAAAGAAACCGGGAATCACAAAAATTTTGCCGCCAACCGAGGGAAATAAACCGGGACTAAAGCAAATAGAACAAAACGAACCAACCCCAATGACGGCCCACTTTAACATGGACAGGATAGCTATATCGCCTTGGGGGCTGCTCCGCTGAAAGAGAACCATCAACTTAAGCTTACATACCCATCAGTTGCAGGTACCACCGCACTTATGGTTCAAATCCCCAATCAAACATGCCACACGTTTGATTTCCATGCACCGGCCCAGCATACATTGCAGATTGTTGTACGGAGAACACTTATAGGCGAAAAATGAGAAATCAATACTGACGTACCGAACAATATAACCTACTCTTTACCAGTTCCTCTTTACCAGTTTCACTTCAAGACTAAGACATTTATTACAGGCGAGCTGGCAATACTTGGCAGCTAAAACCTTCCCGCTAAAACGTGAACCTAGGAACATTCTCAAGGATACCTGGGACAAGAAATCAAAGCAAAACAGATGAAAAAGAAATCTGGGACCAAAGAAAATACGGAAATAAACATAGCACAAAAGAAAGTCGAGCAAACAGAGGGAAAGAAACCCGGAACCAAAGGAATCGAGGTAAAACAGACGGACATAAACCTGGGAACGGGAGAAAATCGAGCATACAGAGGTAAAAGAAACCTGGGACGAACCAAAACCTGGGACCAAAAAAACTCACCAAAGGGAGGGGAAAAGAAACCGGGAATCACAAAAATTATGCCGCCAACCGAGGGACCGGGACTAAAGCAAATAGAACAAAACGAACCAACCCCCATGACGGCCCACTTTAACATGGACAGGATAGCTATATCGCCTTGGGGGCTGCTCCGTTGAAAGAGAACCATCAACTTAAGCTTATAAACCCCTCAGCTGCAGGTACCACAGCACTTATGGTTCAACTAACTAAACATGCCACACGTTTTATTTCCTTGCACCGGCCAAGCATATATTGCAGATTGTTCTACGGTCGGAACACTTATAGGCGAAAAATGAGAAATCAGTACTGACATACCTAACAATATAATCTACTCTTTACCAGTTTCACTTCAAGACTCAGACATTTATTACATTTATTAGTACAGAGAAGAAAGAGAATAAGAATGTGCGTAGGACGGGACAGGAAGCTGTGGAGTCAGACGGCATAAAGTGAGAAAGCAAGGGTATGAGGTAGAACAGACCTGACGCTTTTATACCGAGAACCAACTCCAACTAGTGGTTATTACCAACACAAGTTATTGTTTCACATTCGTCCATATTCAGAGAAGTACATAATTCATACGTCGAGAATGGCAGATTTTATCAAGGACCACTCTCTAGTACAGAGGTTAACACGGGGCCAAGTACATAGTAAGTAGCCAATAGGGGCCGAATTTGCGCTAAACTGTCAAGCGGAATTAGAGAATTATTTTTAACCGAAGGGTGTGCCGATGGGAATGTGTAGCAAGACGCACATTTCCCGATAAGGTTCCCCTTGGTATAGAGTGTGATGCAGAGTGCAATGCAACCGAGAAAGATGCAATGTGACTGCTTCTAACAACATCAAGTGCAGAACCGGAAAAGCTGGAAATCAACTGACAGAGCAGGAGTAAAACCAAACGATAGTATATGAAGTGGATCGTCGATGGCAAGAATGAGACAGAACCCCACGAAGAGCCTTAAATTTGAAGAGCAAAGTTCTATCGAGTGAAATGAGCTATCAGGCAGGCCGAAGATATATATTGATCAGGCAGGCCGAATATATAAAACAAAGGAAGAGAATAGAAAAGAAGGAGAAGAGAATAGAGGTAGAATATTGCCACAGGTTCACTGATGCATATAGGCACTGAGTAGGTGTACACTCAGGAGCCTAATTACCACATAGATACACTCAGCGCATGCAGCGGAACTCCTTCCCGTAACATGCACCTCAACCAGCTCTCTGACTTCATCAGCACCCAACAGAGAGGGTTAGGCTGTAGATGAGTAGGGGAAGTGCTCGACCGAAGTTCAAGACTTTTCCGACTCATCCGTGCCTTGTCGGTCCAGGAGTTTCTGTTCAGTTCCGGGACATCTGAGGGCAAACTCCCAGTCTTTGTGCAGTGGTAAATCAGAGAGGTTGGCAAAGAGATAGCAGAAAGTGGAAGCACTGATGTTATGAAGAAACAATGAGCATCAAAGAAGATAATGAGAGAACATCCAAGAGAAGCGTTGCGAGAGGAAGTGTCTCACCTGAAATAGGCCGGGAGTCAGAAGGTATATAGAGTGAAGAAAAAGGTATGAGGTAGATCGGAGCGGAGACTTATATACCGAGAGCGAACTACAGCATGGTGTCTAACTGGACCCTAATGGCTCAATTGGAACGAGACTAGTACATGGCCTAGAGGCGGCAGCATGAAGGAACCAGGAAGGAACCACCCATTAGTTGTACGGGAGCAAGCGCGGAAGTACTCGGGTAATACAGAAGTATACGTAGTGGGCAATCAATACAACACGAAGCGAGACCAAGACGCAGAAGTACTCGTGCAATAAAGAAGTACAAGTAGTGGACAATGAATGCAACCGAGAAGTACATAGTAAGGAGAATAAGGGTTTAACGTATGCAAAAGGATCTAGTGAATATGGAGAAAGGATATACCATGATTCGCATTACCCTCCACAGAGAGCAATGCTTCTTCAAGTTCTTTGACAATCTCAAGTCAATGTGCACTGAACTGAATCCTCAATGAAAATAAATTCTAAATCTTTTTTCACACAACGTCGATTGCTGAGAAATACTTACAATTTGACTAGGAAGCACTAACCCTTTTCCATCCACGCACCGCTTTTGGTTGTAATAAGAGATTGACTCTTCACAGGTCGGGAAGAACTAGATTAGAGAGCAGAAAGAGAATATCAGTATTCAGAAATGATCAGTTCAGCGCGTGTAGCATGCAGAAACCTACTCAAGACGAGGCTCAAGTCCTTGGCTACTCACACCATAGAAAAATTTCAATCATCTACATGTGCTCAGCAATTTTTCTATTCCTTAAAGTCCATGGTGACCACTAACTCCGTGTAGTCTTCTGGAGCCTCCATTCGCTGCACGTGTGAATTTTACCTTGAGGTAAAGAAGAAGGCAACATATCATGAGGCCTGTTCTAGCCATTCCTGCTTTGCAGTGAACAACCACCACATTTTCAAGATCTCCTTTCAGCCAGTCATAGGCACTCTGACAGAATGCATGGATCAACTGTAGTGGTGGGCAGTTGTGATCATCGAAGGGAAAACAAGCCACCTGCATGTTTCAGAATATCTGGGAAATCAGTACAGAGAGGATGATCCTCAAAGAGTTGGAAGGATTTCTATAAAAGGGGAAAACCTGCGCGTGATGAAATAAGTCAAAGCGTCGTCTAACTGGAGCAATCTATTGACTCACTCAAAAGTAGCGTAGAAAGTAGCATCAGATGGGATCATGCTAGTGTTCACCTTTCCTTCGAATAACGAGGCGTCATACAGCCGCTCGGAGCAAAGATTGTAGACTTTGTACTTGCCCTGCAAGCGGCAGCCACTGCTTTGTTAGATCATATCAATGTACTTTAAGTTATGCTTACACTATCCCACTAAGTCGATAGGCAAGGTACAAGGTATAAGTAAGGTGGAAATGCCTCCATAAGGATTATTTACTTGAATAATATTGAAATACCAAAAAATCTTTTTGTAAGTATTATTTAATTTATTTTTGTTCAAAAATATAGATCTTGTTAAAATATTTGAACCATAATTTTTCCGTTAAGAACCTTTCTCAGCAGGATAAGGTTATCCTCTTCAGACCTTCTGATAAGTAGTCCAACCTTCCCGTAGCTCAACAATCTAGAGTACGATCAGACTTCCAGTACCTTGTGTTGAGTTTCAAAGAACTTGATCACCTCCTCCATATGATTTCGGTAAAAACCCTGACAGTCCCATCAACATAGTTAGCCACAAGCTGTGAATCGGAAAGGGATTGATCTTATCGAAGTCCAAGGTTGCAGTACATACTGACATTGCCGACGTGGAAACCATACCTCGACGTATCCGAAAAAACCAGAACTCATGTCACCGGCAGGAAAACCCATCGCAATGATATTCTCGGTTATATAAGTCATATCCAAGTCAAACCCTCCTTCCTACACACAGAACATCAACAATGCTTCAAACCACAAAACTAGCGTCAGGGACTAGTCTAAACTACAGAGAATCCTTGTGGAGAAAACTTGGTCCCTTGATCCCTGAGTCTACAAACGCTTTAAGATGATCCTCTGATCCAATCCTTCAGCTTTTCAACACAACAACATACTAGAGAGACAAATGAGGTCGCCTCGTTCTTACACTCAGTTAAATAGCTGTCACCTATATTCCCAATTTAATTTACCTGGTACCTGCGCTTGTTTTGTGAGACCATATGTCGCGCCTTGGTTTGCACAGCTTTCACTGCGTTCCTGGAGCTACTTAGAAAACCATTTCTTATGGTGCTGAAAGCGCCACCGTCTACAGAGGGTGAAGATGGAGCTGAGGATGCCTCGAGTGGAGCCTCTACAACTGGAATTTTCAGAGACCCCTGTTTACCAAAACCAATGTTGTTGAAAAGACTGAAGCCTCCTGCCTTCGCTGCACTTGGCGAACCAGTGCCCGTACTCCCCGTTTCCTTCCCACTGCTGGATGTCCAGTTTTGGAAATTCTTCGCCCATGCTGCTGGTGCTAGAAACTTGCCCGAAGTTGTAGCGCTGCCGGAGGACGAACTTTTCGGCATCGAGTTGGACCTTCCAAACCAAGAACTAACGGTTGGTGAAGGAGGAGGATCCTCATATCCATCACTTGATACAGGGAACTGAGGATCCGGGTTGAAGGGAGCATAGGAGCTTGAATTTTGTGTTGATTCGTCCATGCTGATGATCCAGGATTTGCTACAAGACTAGAAGTAGTAGACCTCAAACACCGCAAGACCAGAATAGCTACCGGTGTCTTGGTGTAGAACAGTATAAGTCAGGCGTCATCTACCGAGCTCGTGTACGGCTCTGTCTCAAGCTTCAGCCCGCCATGGTTGCTACTTCTCGCGGTTCCGGACTACCTTCGTCAGTCGGTACCTAAGTGAAATCATGTACTGGTCGCTCTTGTGAACTAGACATTGTCGTGCAAGGAACGAGCCACTCCACCTGTCAAATCAAAGGCATATTTTAAAATCCCTGCTTGTAGAACTAGTAACAGCTGCCTCACCTTATCAATTCTGTGAGTTACAGTGCTGTTGTCCCGAAGTATCGTCTTCTGCTCCCATCTAAAGATTCTGTGCTCGTTGTCATTGACCTAAATGAGAGAAAAGACTGGCAAGGCTGAATCACAAACGTTGCACAGATCGAACAGCATGATTGGACTGTAAAGAGCAATCAGCACTCTCAGGGTCAAACCCCCTTTTCATTTTCCCACCCATCATTCGCAGGAATCTGACCAGGCATCTTCAGACAGAGGTAAGGTCGACGACTCGAATTCTCTAGCGTGGAAGCTTCAGAACTTCAAGAAATACTTGAGAGCCATAGTTCTGCACCGCAAAGATGACTGTAAACTTCAAGACCGTAAAGTTCGATACTGCCTCCCTCACTATTTTACCACGTTTGCAACCTTGCAAAGCTAGCAACATCCAGTGCAAGGCTGACACCCCTCGGATCCATCAACACATATCTCAATACTGAAAATCACTCACACACCCTCAAAACACTTCTATAAATGCCAATCTCACCAACACCCGCACAAATCAGTTCAACTCACACAATCATGCAGAACATTTCGCAAGGTACATCCCTTCACAGCTTCCACACGGAAGGATCGCTGCAGAACGAGGCCGATCGGACCTAAGAAGCGCACTCTTGCTCACTCTTTCACAAGTCGAGGAAATTCACGCAAACTAGGACTCTGCAAAATGCTCATTCCCACATCCATTTCTGGCGGACATTCTGAAGTCGATCCAGGGGAGTGATCTACCGTGGATCTAAATCCAGGAGACCCAAGACCGAGCGCAAGCAACTGCTTGTAATTGCCAGTTCAAGTCGATGTCTCCGATCGCTCGAGCACTAGATCCAAGAAAAAAGTCCAAAAAGTACGGGACAATACCTGAGATTCAGCCGATCAATCCAGTGGCAAACGGGTTCCAGGACTAAGTGAGTCGATGGGTGTGCGTGCAGAAGAGATCTGGAACAGAAAACTGGAGTCCTCTGTCTTCTTGAGTTTGAGAGGAATGCTGTCACCCGCCATAGCTTCCGCTCTGAATGAGCACATAAGACAGCCCTACCACTCCACACTCTTCCTCCCTGCCCGACTAGACACGGAAACGAGACCACAGCTAAAAGAAAAAGAAAAAAGCACACAATTCTCAAGAAACCCAAATAATCTCACACCGAGTGAACACAAAACCGCAATTTTCTTTTTGAAGTATTTCTGCTTATCAAAATAATTATTCGAGTTACCAAACATTTTACCCAGCGACGGATACCAAAGTTATTAATTTGTCAAAAATGTAGACTAGTACCGTTCAATAGTACAGTGGGATAGAGCGTGTACGGAGAAGTTATTTATCATACGTGCAACCCACGTACTTAACGTTAATATAATAAAAAATAAAAGAATTAAACGTTAAAGGGAAGACTTTCATATAATTGATGCAGGAAAGTCCTTGATAACTTCGATCTAGCAGTCGATTCAAGGGAAGCATCCTTATATTCACTTTTTTTTAAGCATGCATAGTCACCCTCTTCGAGTTCGGAAGACGGGGAAATGCATGTCCGTTTAATTTAATACTTAACCTTTTTTGCAAAAACATTAAGTATTAAATTAAACACCAGAGTAAAATTATATATTCATGAGTACAGTACCCCGGACTTGTACCTTCTGAAGCGCGAGAATCTAGTCTACACTTATGAGGTTTTGCTTGCTCTCTTCGTGTTTCCAGACATGGGCTAACAAAAATATCTATGAAATATTTTAATTATTTATATCTACTTAATATATATATTTTATTTAATACTTGTATAATTTTCTGATAACAAAAAGAGAACACAAGTCCCTGAAGTTCAGTTTGCATGCATATTCACTATCTAGACATACTATTACAGGAAAACATCAAGCACGACGATGCACCTGGAGGTCTTGGTCCTAATCTGAACACCTTGTCAAGCTTTTCTAACTAAACATAAGCAATTTGTCCTTGTTATCCTTGTATCCTCTTTAACCCCACATACTTAATATACTTCCGTCATTTTGAAATACTTTCAGATTTCGGTGAGATAAACATTTTGGAAATAAAGGAGGAAATAAGATTGTTCACAAGGAAGTCACAAAGACTATTGTTTAACACTGCCTACTTACTGCAGGTGTTAACAGAATTTACTTGATCAGACCCGTGCGCCAAAGAGATTACTTGACCAGATCCCTTATCAGTAGTAGTCCATCTTCGACCGGCATATCTGATCGTCTAATTGTCTAATTGATGTGAAAAGTTCTATCCTAGTTGGCAAGCACTGAGCGAGACTACGGGAACAAGAGGTGAGTTGAGGAGCGAGATCGCGGAAACAAGAAGTGAATCGAGGAACGAGATCATGAGAACATGAGGCGAGTTGAAGAGCGAGATCACGGGAACATGAGGTGAGTTGAGGAGCGAGATCGTGAAAACAAGAACTGAATCGAGGAGCGAGACACGGGAACAAGAGATGAGTTGAGGAACGAGATCACAAGAACCCTAGGTGTGTCGAGCAATGTGATCAGAGACAAAGTCGATGAAGAAGCAAGGTGCGTCTTAGGTCAAGTGCACAATGAGATGTATCTTAGGTTGAGTTCAATAAATGCATATGTTATTACAGTATGGGAAGAAATACAAGTAGGATCAGGTGGAAGTTGTCTAGGTGAAATGTTATGTGGTGATCGTGCATCCTAATCCGATAGGTTTCGTTACGACCGATGTGAATAAATGTCGATTAGACATCAATGGCGGGTCGAAGTCCAAGCGAGACTTCGAGGTCAGCCACATTTGCGATGTGACGTCACATCCTGCCGACAAAGAATGAAAATACTACGACGTTAGTCGTGTGGGAATGAATTTTGAGAAGTTGTCACGAATTTCTATCATAAATCATGGTGAGAAGCAGTTTATGAACCTTGATGTGAACAATTTTATGTTGTTGTCATTAGTAGAACAACGAGGATGGCTCATTGATTTTCAAAAGAATAGATGGTTGGTAATAATCTTGTGGAATAATCCTGAGACGAAAGAAATGCATGTTTTTTACGCTAGACAACTTTATAGTTGTAGTTCAAAACTGAAGAAGTTATCATTATGGGAGTCATCAGAAGATGAATAGTGTATGCCTAATGAAGCAACTGGTTGCAAGACGGAGCTATATTCTTTGAAAGAGGAATGTCTAAACATTGACACGAATTTTAGATGAGCAATGGATGATCTTCATGAGATTCTGCAGGTTGGAGAAGCCTTAGAAAGAACGGAGGAACTGCTTGACACATTTCATCGTCTTCGTTCAATTCAGTGGTTGCAGTGTTTGAGTTGCATCGTTGAGGTAGAAGTTCATGTTTGCCTTTTCTTGTTTACCCTCAAACAAATTTCACACGAAGCTTGTTCTTCACTGAATTTCGACGTTGAGGCATGTGCCTCAGCGATATAATGCAAGTTCATTTTAATACATGCTTTTGACCATGACCTATCCTGATTTCTTTACTCACGGCTTTTGTGATTTTTATTTTGCTTACTTGCTAGCAGTATCTACCTCTCTTACAGCCAACTCTACTCTTTGAGGCCATACAAGAATCTTGTTAACGTTATGTGCTATGTACAAAACAAGGTGCATGAGACAACATGGTGGTTCCAACATGAAATCAGTATTTATCCACATTCACTTCGTCTTTGTCGTCAAAACTGATTCCATCTGCGTACTTAGTTAGAGGAGACTTTTGTAGGAGTTCAATTCTGTACTTAAAAGATATTGACTTCCGTCTATAGACGAGACAAAGTTCAAAAGGTGGATAAAGAAAAAACAAGCCACTCATGCTACTCAAACTTAAATGAAAGTGTAATAATAAATCCTTACAAGCTTTCTGGTCAAGCTTCTATAGTATCAGAGTTCTCATTGTCGGAGCAGGAGCTCCCATCAGAATTGGAGATTAACAACTCATATAATTGCTCTTGGGAGCGTCTGATTCATATCAAGCAAATGCAATATCTACTTGAGTGACGTAGGGCTCTATTGTAACTTGCGCTTGAGTCGAAACTGAAACAGATTCTAGTTTAGGCTCGGCTACAAGACCACGAACATTAGAAACTCTAGTAGCTTCAGAAGGATTCATTGTGTTTTGAAGTTGTGGACGTCAAGTAGATACGGACATCGACGGCGATTGTTTCCAAGTTGCATGTAGAGAGTCACATGTTGTCTCTTCCTCACTAATGTATCACTTTGCCTTCGGTTTTGTAATGGTCTTATATGAGGTGGCACTTCCGAAGTTTCCTCTCGTGATGCTTCATTATGATCGTTTCTCTCTGCTGAGAACTCAACTATGACTGTAGTAGTAGAAGGATTATCGATAGAGATCTCTGCTTGAGCTTCTGCTCGACTTGTACTACCACTATTATATATGAGAACGACACGTGTCATTCGCATCCAACTGCTACAGGTGGCGCTCCACTTCTGAAGACTGGGCTCCAAATCTTGTACAATAAAAGATGGAATAAAATGCTATCGATAAATGTCAAATAATGAGCTTGAGTACCAAATAGGATCAAAGAAATTGCTAGAGATAGTGCTGGTGTAACAATCCCAACAAATTGCATGCATGCAAGACCATGTCATCTCTTGATACTCTAGACAATTGCATTGGCTACAAAGTTTGCCCGTCCAAAGCTCAAATGATGGCATGTGTTCGAGACAAGATCGAGCATAACAATTGTCGCGACGCTAACTCATTCTTTTCCAGCATACTTTGGCAAACGGTGTAAAAGGGCATGCATGATGATCAATATCACTTTGTACATGGAAACTGATTCATTATATAGAACCAGAGCTCAAGCAATATCTAGAATAGGACATGCAACCAAATGACTTTCAATGCAACATTCATCGATTTTGCCAAATTTGAAGTGACCTTTCCATATATGAGAAGAGAGAACCAGGCTCGGCTATAGCGTTCAAGTTAGATATGTTACCAAAGTCTTGCTTCTTTCCCCTTCATCTTCTATTGTTTCATGATGTGCTCGAACATGCGGATGTTACGACAGAATACTAATTTAGACAATAACAAAATGGTCCTAGAAGCTTGAAACTAAACTCATGAACTAGTATACATACCTCAAATTAATGTTACTAAAAGTGAGTTATTCTTGAACCAACAACAAGAGTAATCAACATTCAGATAGCCAGATGACTCACCGTTTGATATTTCGAGCATACAATAATGCCATGAATGGTCGTCTTGGCTCTCAACCAAAGCGCACACAAATGTTCATCCAGATATGTTGTGTACAATGACCATGCATGACCTCCTGTAGTACTTCTACAATGGCACTATCTAATCATTTTTGACGATTGGAAATCAACATTGTGTCTGATGACATATGTCGTAGACCGACTGCTTCAGCGAAGAAACCATATCAACATAATGATCGACTCCTCAGGTGGTATCATATGACCTCGTTGTTCTTGTCTAATATGGATGTCATAAAGATTTGATGGAGAAACTTATAGTTCTTCGAATGACATGCATCGATAGCTATAACTTTCAAGGTGAATGCCAACACACACGTCTTGTAGCACTTGGGCATATTAATGCCATGTCTAAACACTTACCGATTGGATTTCCAGTTCTCCCAATCTACTACAACTTGCTCGTCGATAGATTTTATACGTCTACACAACCCGGGTATGTAATGAAATGATGATGATTGGTTGCTTAGTAAAGAATCACGTGACACTTCTCTCATCTGCCACATTTGAGCATAAGATGACTTTCGACTAAATGTATGTTAAAATTCCTCCACTAAATGACATATTTGTTCATTATGATTGACAACTATTTAGTTCTCCAAAGATTGTCCTTATCCATCGAGCATTCTTTCTAGGACCACGTTAAGCATGCACAATCGTGGGACAGGTATGAGAGAGTATACATACCGTGATTTATATTTTTCTTGACAATCTACTCCTTTGTGCACGAATCCAGAAATGGACTACTGCCGATAAGGGGCTTGGTCAAGTAATCTCTTTGACGTAGAGGCTCGATCAAGTAGACAAGATGGCACAGGGGCCTGGTCAAGTAAATTTCTGCAGGTGCTAACCATGTTTTGGACGCAAGGAATAAAAAGCAAATTATGTAATTTGCCCCCAAGCTATAATCAAAAGTATCACATCACCCTATTCAAACATATCGCTGTTGTGTAGCTTACTTTATATTCATCTTCTCCATCTTCTAATGGAGGAGGCAGATAGACAAGGGTTTAATATATTGCCTGACCTTTTCCTTGGGAAGGATTAGGTAATATACAGTTGAAACTACAATTATTGTGATGTGTTTGTGAGCCATCTTTGCATATATTCTTTTGAAAGTAAATTTGTTTGTGCTCCTCTCATGAGTTGTGTCCAGATCTTCTAGCATCTCTAGGTTCAGCTATCACTTAATATTTTGAGATAAATTATTATTTTTTATTCATTTGGTATAGAATTTTCACTTAATATTTTTATATTTATCAATAATAATAAGTGAACAAAAATTCTCTCAAATTAATCTTGCATATATATCACTGAACTCAGAACACATACTGAAACAAAATTTTGATTCTATACTCACTCTCATATGCATGTATGTGAACAAAAGTAATCTGAAATCAGTTCTTGCAGTAAACGACTGAATGTGTACAACTGTGCAGTTTTTGTTGCTATGTGTTAGCATAGCTAAACGTAAATTGTAAAAACTAGAAAATGAGGGGGAGGGAGTTTTGTCGTGTAATGAACGGATGGATTTTTATGAAAACTGAAAAGAAAAGAAAATAACAAGAACAAACGAATCAAGTCGTTGTAAAAATTAGAAAAAGAAATGAAGGGGATAGATCCGGATAAATCTTTAACGCAGAGTTGTGCAATTCCATTGCAAGCGTAGCTCCTTGTTTTTGCATGTGTTAAAATATTTATGGTCTTTCTAAGAGGTTTTTATCTTGAACGGGAGAAGTATACATGGACATTGTTCGTCACATTTAGGTACTTATTTGAGATCATTTAAGCAATTGATGATAATGATCTTCATATTATGCTATATTTCCAGTAGCTATACTCTTCCCACAGACATCTTTGCAAATTCACCTCTTCCATCTTTTGATGGAGGAAGTAAATATCCATACGTTTAATTTAATTTATTAATAGTTATATCTCAGACTTCTACATTTAGAAGCACAGCAGTCTACTCAGGCCTTCTGGTTTATATCCTCGTCTGCCCTCGTTTCCAAGCATGGACTAACAGTTAATATCTAGAAAATAATTTGATTACTTTTATCCATTTGGTATATGAATTTTGTTTAAAGGAGCAAAGTTCACCAAAAGTTCATCGAGCATGCACATTTTCCCTAACCATCGCTAAAAGCAAGATCTCTTGTATATCAGTTTACTTTTCGGTAAAAACACGTGGTGAGATGATCATACAATACTGCAACATTGAAAAGATAGTGTATAGTCGACGATGCGGCTAGAGAACGAAAGAAGGTCACTATATTTTGTTATGCGATAGCATAGCTATACTTCGATTGTGAAACCTGAAAAGAAAAAAGAGATTTTTTGTCGTGTAAAGAAGCGGAAGGATGGAGTCGTGGTGAAACTCAAAAAATGAAAAGAAAAAAAAATAAAAAAATGATAGAGTTGTTGAATGAAAGTGAGAAAAGAATGTTCAGATAATCACTAACGCATAGGCTCGCAGTTCCATTGCAAGCGGAGTTTTTTGTTGTAAGTTCTGGCATTTCTCTAGCAAAGCGAAGTTGTAAAAAAGAGCCTTTTCATCCGAATCCATCTACGGCACCATTGCTCCGCGCTATTAAACAGATTCCTTTCAAAGATCACGCACGAGGAGATATAAAGCACGCAGAGATCAATTGAACAAATATTGTCCGGAATTGAGTAATCTCTTTAGCAGAAGCGGAAGCTTCCGCTTTGTACTTGTTTGCTAACCTCTCAGTAGTGCGGAGGTTAGTTTCTATAGCTTCCACCTGCTCTGTATGGGCTTCTTCATGCTGGATAAGGTTTCGAAGACCAAATCCGAGCAAAAGGGGTTTCTCTTGGGTTCTAGCTCAATTTTCCATCATCTCCATGACTGACTGGATCTCGATCTTGAAGAAGACACTGAACTCTTCTAGTCTTCTCCAAGCGGAAGCCAGGTTCATGTTGACATATCGATCTCTGGAAGCTTCTATATATTCTTAAGGTTCTTCTACCTCTTTCATCATGGCTGTTCTCTCCTTATGTGCTTGGGAAGAAGCCACTCGCAATATCTTCCTTGGTGGGAGATCTCCTCTCATAGTAGAGACAAGTTGCTTGTCTTTCAGACGTTCTGTCTCCATTTCTACATACTTACATGCCGTAGTTGGGACGTCCATCCAGTTTTTGTCTTCTGGAGTCTTTAGAAGACTCCTTGAGGTCTCATGAACCGACTTCATGGTAGACCGAGTGCCGGGGATATCTTCGTGAGACTCTGACTCAGATCCGGAATGAATGACATGGTGAGAAGTGCTTGTCCTCGGGACACTCTTAGGCCCCAACCTCCTTGGGAAGGACGTGTCTTCTTGCCGCTGGAATCACGTGTCTGGTTGGTGATCTTCTGCAGGATAGTACTCGATCCTCCATTACGCACTGAAATTTGAGAAGACACAATATCCGTCAAGCTTTCCTCCTCGGAAGACTCCTCCTTCACTTCAGTCCCATACTTGATCAATTGATTCTTTCTCAAGTTCCCTTGGGACACGTACAAATAACATAAGAAGGGGATGAGGTGTTCACCCGCTGGGGTGCCAAAATAAGCTAACTCTGCATGCACATATCCATGAAAAAAGGTGCCTCAATTGACAACTTATCATGCTCAGACGGCTTCTAAGAAGACAACATCATGATCTCCTAAGTTCCTGACCTTCTGAACTTTCCACTTAAGGAAGATGTGAAGATAGAGTGTCCCTAGAAGTCGCTTCTTCTACTCCCGATAAGCCTCCACTTTCCATTCATTTCTTCTCTGTCTAACTTCCAGGAAGAGACATGTAGTACTTCCGGATATGTCATTGTCCAATAATGACTGAGGAGATGTTACCTTTCTCCAGCTCATAACCATGGTTTACGGTTTCTGGCCGATGAAATGCTTTTCTTCATCACTCCACGTTCCATATTGCTGGCTTTTCTCTCGTCATTCTTGTCTTGACATATACAAGGTTTCAAGGAGGTAGGGCTGATCAGACTTCTTCCAATAGGTCCTGGTCAGCAAGATTCCAGTTCCAGTTGAAGAAGTCGAGGTCCAACTCCTTAATGAAGAGTTTGGCTGCACTCAGCTTTGCTCGTGGTAACACAAGATCTCGGGGATGCATGGCAGACATATTGAAGCTTTTGGTACACTATACAACACATGATTGCTGTGAGCTTAAGCCTCAATCCTCACTAGACATTCGTAGTTCAAATTTCACTCTCAAAAAACGAGTTCAATCTTCTAGAAGACAACTATTCTGTCTTCTAGAATTATAAGAGAGCTTCCTGATAGCATCACGTCTTCTAATTTACACCTACGCAGTTCTAACTAAGCAAGGCATAACATGGATTCCGGAGGAGATAATCCACCTTGTAATTCATCCTATTTCCTAACAAAAGATAAAAAGTTATCTGAGAAAGAGCCATACAGAATGGTCAGACGAAGTTTTGGGACTCATGCGGTGATAGTGGCATCCAAGAAAACCTCAGGGACAACTTCTAGGTAAATGACTATTTCAGAAAACTTCTCCCATCTAGGCTTCTTATCACTGGTCTCATTTCTCTTCTAGCTCTATGCGTGCAACAGACAACAGACATTGGATCTCAAGCCTGCTGAGGGTTTGAGCATTTGCACTATATCTTTTGACTTCTCATCCCGGATACACCTTTAGAAGAAGCTAGCTGCATAAATGAGATACATGACCCTTACGCTTCTCTCCAGATTTTGCTAGCAATACTCTTCACAACTCTCATATAGATTTGGTGAAGAAGGAACATGCTGCAGTGGGTCAGATAGAAGAGACTCGCAGAGGACTCTCACATCTTTTCGCACATTCTGCTAATCTCTCCAGTCTTCTAGCTTTCTAGGAAGATGCGGATTGGAAAAACAGGAAGATTGAAAGGCACCGACATGAATCCCAATTTTCTTTTTCTTAAATAATCACCAACTCACAATTCTACTCAGAATTCACATCAAGCTTCTCGCACATCAAATCAAATCTACACTACTTGTTGTGAACTGAATTTAGCTTCTGGAAATATCCAGACTTAAGACAAGTCTTTTGTCCATGGATATGAGGGGCAGAAACACAATGGGGTAGGGATTTTGATGGGAAGAGCAAAGGGTTCCTGCAAGCAATTGCAGAGAAGGGGGACGTAGAAACAGAAAAGAATGAGAACGAGGAAAAAGGAAGAGAAGAGGAAAAGAAAAGAACCTCACAACCTTCTGTCTACGATGCGTTGTCTTTCTGGTCATCTACTTGACCTCCAAACGCCTCTAGCTCTTCAATTTCTCAGCTCAACCTTCAAATTCCTTCTTCGCAAGTCTGCTGTCGGTGCAATTTCTCCAATTGCTGCCCTCCTGCAAGCAATTTCTCTTGGAAGTTTCTAGGAAAAACCTTTTTTAGTCTCTTTGCCGCGCACTACTTGGTGGCCACAATTTACAAATTTTGGGATTTTTTCAAAATCTTTAAGTTAACGTCGTGTATATATAATTGAATTAAATTTGTTACTTAAGTTTACCCTCTGCTTATCGAGAAGATGGACTTAAGATGGAATTTTTGGAGAAAAGCCGACTTCTTCTAGAAGCCGGAAGACCGGAAGACAAAATCTAGAAGATACAGTGCGAGTTTTCTAGAGGAGTCTCGTGACTGTAATTACAAGATATACCAACCTAAGTACCAGCTGGAAGACCTAGTAGGTGTTAGGTGGACCTAAAGGGCAGCAACTTAAGCAGTAGGTAGGATAAGGGCTGACATGGCACCTACTTAAAACGCGGGCAACAGGGCAGTAGATAAGAAAATACCGCATCATGGAAGAGGTGCGGAAGCACCATGTCTTTCTCCCTCCCCCTACTCGAATTTGAAAATACTTTGAGGAAGATTTCAAAAGTTCACGAAGAGAAATTGTTGTGACCAGGTTGTGAGTACGATCGTCCTTCATCAAGAAGAAAGTAGGAGTAGTCACATGCATGATTTCTCAAGGATTGTGGGATTTGGAAATCCGGATATGAAGGTTGGAACTTCAGGGTGCATACAGCAAAGCTCTAAGTAGTCATAGGCATGGTTTCATCAAGAGACTTCTGAGGTCACTCGCGAGTTGGCAGCAATGGAAGAAGTCGCGCTAACAACAAACGTGCGAAGGAGGCATTTGGAGATCAATGGTAGGAAACCTAGATGCGGAAAGTCTTCTTAAGAAGTCATTTATCCAGAAGCTGTCCCTGAAGTCTCTTGGAGGTCACTGTCACCGCAGGAGCCTTCAAACTTCTTCTACCGTCCATATGTCTCTCTTCTCGGGTAACTCTTTATCTTCTACTAGGAAATAGGATGAATTGCAAGGTGGATTGTCTCCTTAGGAATCCATGTTATGTCTTGCTTAGTTATAACTGCGTAGGTGTAGATTAGAAGACGTGATGTTATAAAGGAGCTTTCTTAGAATTCTGGAAGACAGAATAGTTCCGGAAGATTGAACTCGTCTTATGAGAGTGAAATCTGAACTGCGAGAGCCTGGTAAGGATTGAACTTTAAGCTCACAGTAATCATGTGTTGTATAGTGTACCAGAAGTTTCGGTATGACTACCATGCATCCCTGAGGTCTTGTGTTATCCCAAGCAGAACTGAGCGCAGCCAAACTCTTCATTAAGGAGTTGAGTATCGACTTCTTCAACTGGAACTGGAATCTGACGGACCAAGGTCTGTTGGAAGAAGTCTGGTCAACCTTATCTCTCCAAACCATGTACTTGCCAAGACAGGAGTGACGAGAGGAAGATCGACACTATGGAACGTGGAGTGATGGAAGAAAGTATTCTATCGATCAGAAATCAAGAACTGTGAGTATGAGCTGGAGAAAGATAAAATCTCCTCAGTCATTTCAAGGCAATTGCATATATCCGGAAGTACTACATATCTCTATCTGACAGAGAAGAAATGACTAGAAGGTGGAAGTTTACCGGGAGCCGAAGAAGTGACTTCTAGGGACACTCTATCTTCACTTTTTCCTCAAGGGGAAAGCTCTGAATGTCAAGTACTTAGGAGATCAGGATGTTGAATTCTTACAAGCTGTCTGGACATGAGAAATTGTCAATTGGAGCGTCTTTTTCCATGGATAAGTGTACACGTAGCTAACTTATTTAGGCATCCCAACGGATGGACACCTCATCCTTTTCTTCTGCTACTTGTATGTGTCTCAAGAGGACTTGAAGTAGACTTAGTTGGCCAAGTATGGGTCAGTACGATCACAGGGAGTGAAGGAGGAGTCTTCTAAGGAGGAGAGCTTGGCGATTACTATGCCTTCTCTTCGAATTTCAATGTCTATGGGAGGCCCAGGTACAACTCCGAAGAAGATCACCAACCTGACAGGTGATTCCAGCGGCACAGAAGACGTGTCTCCACCAATGAGGATGGGACTTAAGAGTGTTTCGAAGACAAGCACTTCTTATCTCGTCATCCATTCTGGATCTGAGTCAGAGTCTCATAAAGACACCCCCGGCACTCGATCTACCAAGAAGTCGGTTTCTGAGACCACAAGGAGTCTTCCTAAGACTCCAGAAGATAGAAACTTGATGGACGTCTCAACTGTGGCAGGTGACTATGTAGAAATGGAGACAGAACATCTGGAAGAGAAGCAGCATGTCTCTGCTGTAAGAGAAACCTCCTACCAAAGAGAATATTACGAATGACATCTTCCCAAGCACAGAAAGGGAGAACATCCATAATAGAAGAGGTAGAAGAACCACAAGAAGTCAGAGAAGCTTCTAAGGATCGATATGTCAACATGAACCTAGCTTCCGTTTGGAGAAAACTAGAGAAGTTCAGTGCCTTCTTCAGGGCCGAGATGTAGCCAGCGACGGAGATGGTGAAAAAGCGGGCTAGAGTCCAAGAGAAACATCTTCAGCCCGAATTTGGTCTTCGGAACCTGATCCAGTAGGAAGAAGCCCATAAAGAGCGAATGGAAGCTCTAGAACCAACCTCCGCACTACTGAGAGATTAGCAAATAGATATATGTGCCAAAGCTTCCGCTTTTGCTAAGGAGATGGCTCAGTTCCGGAAGACCCACCAAGAGTTGCAGATGAGACTTCGACAAAAGGAGCAGAAAGTCTTGATGATCAAAGACAAACTAGCTAACCTGGTGGTTGAGAAGAAGACTTGAAGTGTCTTGTGGGAGGCTGCTGAAGCCAAGGCTGCTGAAGAGAAGAAGTAGTGATTGGAAGCAGAATACTGTATCAGGAAAGTCATGGCATAGATGGAAGAGGCTCTAAGAAAGAAGTTCAACTTCACAGCCTGGAGAAAGCTTCTCACCTTAGCTCGAACCTGAGATGTTGTCTCAAAGGTCAGGTTGTTAGAATGCAAAGACATCATGTTCATGTACTTGGACTCATGCAGATTGAGGACCTGAAGACACTATATGGTCTTCCATCGGTCCTCGTCTCTACAGCTATGTCTTCGGACTCCGAAGATCCTTCCCATATCGAGGATCTAGACAAAAAAAGTCCGACTTGGCTGTTCACATGGTGGTAACAACATTGGAGATGGAGAAGCCGCGAGAAGAAGTCTCAGAAGTCAGGATGTCTTCTGAAAGACGAGAAGAGGAGCCAACTTCTCATGTGTTCAGGGTTGAGGTAGAGAGGATAAGGGCGGAACTAGAAGGAGGAGGATGATGAAGGAAGAAGTGCAGATCATTCTGAACTACATCCTTGGTGATAGCAATGAGAGTGAGGTTAGGAGGAGATGAAATCGATGCAGGGAGACTCATCAAATATAACATCACAAGAAATAAAAGTATGACCGTCAAATTTGTACTAGAGACGGTATGCCTTGCTTTGACTACTGTAGCCAAGGAGGATGCACTCGTGAGAATGACTATCTAACTTGGAGCGGTGAGTCTCGTGGATGTTGACAAAAGTCGTGTAGCCAAAAACTTAAAGATATGAAATGAGGTGCTTGCGGCCATGCTAGAGCTCAAAGGGAGTAGTGGCGGAATCGATGGTCTTGGTGGGACAACGATTCAAAACATAAGTAGCACAATTAAGAGCCTCACTTCAAAACTGTTTATCTAAGCCTGCTGAAGCATCATAGCTCGGACAGAGTTCAAGAGGGTACGGTTTTTACGCTCAACTATCTCGTTCTGTTGAGGAGTGTCAAGAAAGGTTAGCTGGCGGTGGATGCCATGTTCTTGACAATATGCATCAAAGAAGGTAGATCGGACTCACCACTATTGCGGAGCGCAGAGTCTTGAATTTCTTTCTAGTCTGACACTCGGTGAATGTGTGAAACTCCTTAGGATGTGAAGCAATCTCTCTTGTAGTGGAGCAAAAGAACAACGATATATCGGAAGTAGTCATCGGTCATGGTCATGAAGTACTCATAGTAAAAAAAAGTACAAAGAGAAATGAGCCCACCAATGTCAGAATGAATAATTTCAAGAATCTTAGTGACACGGGTAGTGACAGTGCGTGAAAACTTCGTATGAGCCTGCTTGCCATGCAGACACGGAGTGCAAGTGAAATCGTGAATGGTAGACAAGTGTAAGTCGAGAATGGACTGAAAACTACGAATTTGGTCAAGCTCAGAAAGATGGTGTGGTCAAGCCGTCTGTGTCATAAGTCGACAGCTGGAGTTGCGGACATGAGATAAGCGAAGCGCGGACAAGTGAGAGCAAAGATATACGTGTTAACCATATGAGGACGAGTTAACCCGAGGGACTGACTCGCTATAAGGGCTAGGATACCCTTGGAGATCTCTCGGAGAAGGATCTCGAAGGATCTCGAAGAAGAGAACGACTGTCAGTCTCTCTCGTCTCCGAGGAGCTGAGGGTCTCTTCATGGAGGGAGGAGAGGATCGCCGCCTCCTTTCTTCGTGAAGCGATAGAAGAAGGGGGCCAAGTGCTCGAGGAATTCCGAGATCAGGGACAACGCCTCGATCTTGGTGGATGCACCAATTGGACGAAAGGGCGTGATCGAGCTCGACCTCTCTGAAGATGAAGGAAGAGATTGGCACCCCTCTTTCCTCAGACGTGAAGACGTCGTCCCACTCTTGAGGGACGCATCGATTGGACAAGGGCCTCAAATCATGAGACCCATCTTAGATCTAGGAGTACGGATCACCACGTGAGGATTCGTGGTTACAACGAATGAGGAGCTTGAGATTGAGTTCGACTGTGCTTGTTGGAGAAGTATGGAGTACATTGGCTGCGTGAAGGGATGTAAGGATAAGATGAGCTGCGATAGATCACGGTTGGTCGATCGGTCATCACAGTCATCTTCAAGACCTCCTAGTCTCTTCCGAGAGAGGATTTCAAGAAGCATTGTAGGAAGCAAAGATTGAAAGTTAGCTCGGGGATGCTCTGCCTACAGTTGTACATGGCATACGTGCGGGAAGCATAGAATGTGCACGAGAATAATAGACGAGCCCATCAAGTAAAGATCGTTGCTTAGCGGACATGGAGCAATTAGACGTCTGTTTTTATCCTCTAAACAACAAGCACCGTTATCGATTATACACCATCCATCCTTGAAATCAAATATTCGAGCTGAAAATAGATTCTTTCATAGTGCAAAGATGTGCAAGATATCTTTAATTAATCCGTTTTCGCCGTTGAGGAGTTTGACTTCAATGTCACGTGACCTTCAATTTGGATTATGGTCTCATCACCTAAGAGAATATGATCTTGAAGAGTATTTTCTCGTTCAGTACTTACAAAATTGGTCGAACATCATATGGTGGCTGGTGCCAATGTCAACCGTTCAATGACGATCCACGACTCGAGATATAAACTCGTGGTGAAGCCAAGTCATCAGTATGCACCTCGTGTTGTTGTTGTTACATTGGCAGTTTTTCGATTGCAGGAACGCTAATTCTGATTTTGATTGCTTGAAACTGATTAGATGGAGCGCTACTGCTAGAAGTTTGATTGGGACAATTCTGGACACGATGTTTGGTCAAATTGCACCCAAAACACTGATGTTGGAGTCTAGTGGTCGTTTCTTAAGCTGATTCCATCCAGAGCCGTTGCTGTTCTTGCCTTGCTTGGATGGTTGTCTCTTTTTTGTGAACAATACAGTCGAAAGTCCGTGTTGCATTTTTCAACGGAAGATTTATTCGGTAAGAAGAAACGAGATGGGTCTTGCAACGTCAGGTTGGTGTTGCATCTCATCACTTATAAGAACATTTGATAGCTATCATGCATGTTGCCCATAAGTGTAAGTAGTTGTTCATGTGTGCATACTTGCACACATGCGGACGCCAGTTGCTCATTGATGGATTTGAAGGTGTTCACGTGCAATGTGACAGTGTCATTTGTCCTCATCTTGAGGATCTATAACTTGTCTTTCAAATGCATTTGTGTCACGGTGTCTTGCGCGATAAAGTTAGAAGTCAATGTGTTCCATGCGTCGGTCATCGTGCAACAAGAGATAATGAAAGTAATGACAGTGTTCTCACAACACTGATTTATTGCCATAAGAGCGTTCTTTCTCTGACGATCACACTATACGATGCTACCTACTCCTATCACAAGTAGATGGTTATCCGGAGGGACAACTGGTCTAGATATACTATCATCGATTATTTTAAAGACACCTTCCGCGTCTAGGTGGAGCTTCATCTTATGCTTCCAATATGTAAAGTATGTCCCATCGAACTTCGTCTAGCTTTTCGTGCTGAACGTGTTCATCATAGCAAAAATGTGATTGAACAACTATGGTTCTATTGAAAAATGTGATCATCTGAGCGAGGAGTGTCCTCCGCGCTTAGCAATCAAGGTGTCCCTTGATTGTTCTTTCATCTATACCTAGTGTCTACATGAAGCTTACGTTCTTGTGCTAAGAAAATAACAACCCGAAGCTCTGATATCATTAAAAAAAAGGAGAAAGAATAGATGCAAGAGAGAACAAGTATGTGTAAACTAATTGTTTATTGAATAACGAAACAGATATTTATACTTTGGTACAAGGAATGCTAGGCCTGCCAAAAGACATGAGCTTAAATATCTTGAAATAATTGTTGTACTGAAGATCACACTTAGATAACATAATTCCAACAATATCTGCAGGACATTCAGCTTGGTGTAACTACTGTCGGAGGCTGTGAAATATTTCTCGAATATTTCAACTTGACACTTCCTATTCTAGAAATTACTTTTACTAAGGGTAAATTAACATCACTCTTTCTAGAGGGAGCAATCCTAGTACAAACCTCGATATGTTTAATAAAAAGTGCACATGGGAACCAACACAGTGGTTGTTTCAGTGATTGCCATTTCCTTCCTCCTCTTATATTCCTTGTTTTTTCCTACTTTGCACTCCAGGGTGAGAACTTGGAACTCATCTCGTTGGTGTTATTAATCTTGTTCTTTTTAAACTTTGTACATCACCGTTTCCTGGAAGAAGATCTTTCTGTACTTCTTCATCCATCTCCGGTTCATCCGTTCATACTTTTCTTTCCATCCATCCCAGTGCGCGGGCCGAATTTTCGGCCCCTCGGAAGTGAGGAGCGTTCCCACATCCTTCCATTCAAATGACGCAGCATCTTGAAGACTTTGTTCCTTTTCAAGTGACTGAAAGTGGAAAGTACAGAATGAATAAGTGAATGTAGTCACCGTGGGGAGGCCTAATGATTGGAAAGCTCTATCGCTGCAGTTGCAGTTCGTGCTGCTGCTGGAAAAAAATGTTCAAGACTTGAAAACCCGTCGTGTAGAAAGCTCGAAAGAAAGCACAGGTTGAGATGGCAACGATGGAGTTTAGAAAGTGGTGTTCAAATTTCTTGCTCCTCTTCTGTTTGTGCTCGGGAATATGGGCCAGAGGTCCGGAAGATTTGGAGCAGGATCCTGCAGTGCAGAGGTTTCGAGCTTACTTACGCATTCCGACAGTGCAGCCGGATGTGGACTACGCACCAGCAATCGAGTTTTTGTTGGGCCAGGCGAAGGAAATCGGGCTTCCCACGAGAATTTTCGAATTCGTCTCCAAGAAGCCGCTTCTGCTGATGACCTGGAAGGGATCGTCCAAAGACAAAGTGCAGTCTGTGATCCTGAACTCGCACATGGATGTGGTGGCAGTGGAGGAGGATAAGTGGATCTATCCTCCGTTTGAAGCTCACATGGATGAAGATGGGAACATTTTTGCCAGAGGATCTCAGGACATGAAGGTCGTTGGAATGATGTACTTGGAAGCTATAAGAATCCTCAAGGCCAAGGGATGGGCTCCTGTACGAGATATTCATGTGCTTTGGGTCCCAGACGAAGAAATAGGAGGAGATGATGGATGGGGAAAATTTTATGTGTCGAAGGAGTTTGAGGAATTGAATGCTGGTATCGTTTTAGACGAGGGTCAGATCTCCTACAACAACTCTTACATTGTGAACTATGGAGAGAAGGCCATGTGGTGGTTGGTTATCCAGGCCGTTGGGGAGACTGGGCATGGGTCTATTTACTTCGATAACAGTGCCTCCGAAAATCTGTTTAAAAGTATTGCCTCTATAAACAGTTTCAGAGACTCACAGATGGACCTGGTTAGAGCAGGACTAAAACCGTTGGAGGAGGTTGTGGTTGTCAACTCTGTTTTCCTCAAATCTGGCTCTCCTACTCCCGATGTAATTGACTCCACATCTTTTGAAAATTCAACTCCTGGCATATTCTGCTTGAACTCATTGCATGGTTTTGAGTCCAGGTTCATGAGTGCTAGCATTTGTTTAGGCCTTTGGGTAGTACATGTTTATTACTGAATCTACGTTGCAATTGAAAACACGCAATCTCACGGCTTAGTTTTGACCTCGAGCGCGATTTGTTACTATGGCAACAGGGATTTGCGATGAATATTCAGCCATCAGTTGTGGAGGCTGGATTTGATGTGCGGGTTCCCCCGGTTGCAGAGATGGGTGCTTTCATGAACAGACGCATTGCTGAGGAATGGGCTCCAAAAAGTCGGAATATGTCTTTCTATGTGAGTTTGACTTTTCTCACTGTTTGCATCAAAGTAGTCATGAGTAAAAAGATACTCACATATGTGATTGCGCACTTCTCTCTGAAGCGGTTTTGAGTTCAAGAATATACTTTCCCAATCTGGCTTGGACTAGTTCACCAAAATGAGAAATAAATAACTTGTTAAGCAGATCTTCCTTGTTTGATCACTCGTAGGCAACTCGCTCATGGGTGGGTAGTTGTATAGAATAAGTTGCCTTGAGTGTGTTAGCCAGTCATCTGCTAAGGTTGAAATTGATGTACCAGTTTACAGCCAAAACCGAGACCAAGAATGGTGATGTACCCGTTACTACGGCAGATGATTCCAATCCGTGGTGGTATCTTCTGAGAATGGCGGTGGCTAAGTTCAACGCAACATTATCACCACAAATTGCAAACGGAGCTTCGGATTCTCGCTTCGCGCGGATGCAAGGAGTCAATGCTCTCGGAATAACTGCTATACAAAATGTGCCGTTCCTCATACACAGTCACAATGAGGTATGTGCCTGTTGGAGAACAAGATGGATGATGAGAGTGTGTTGGCACCTCCCTATTCAAGACGGAGAAGGTGGATAACTGGAAGAGAAATCCCAGGTTTAGCTTGCATTGCACAATCTGGACTGTTGGTATGCTTGAGGCGGAGAGGTACTGGGGTGGTTCTGACATGCTGTGTGTACTTTTTGGGCAGGTCATGAATGGTTATGAATTTCTGAAGGGAATCGAGGTGACCGAGGAGATCATTGGTGCTTACGGTAGCTTCTCTGGGTCTTCGCAGTCTTCGCAGTTGAATCGAGGTCCTGCCACAGTAAAAGTCGGGAGACTCGTGCAGTGATCCCAACCACGGTTATTAGAGTGAGATATCAAGGTTTGTAGAGGGAAATGTCTACTGAAAATCCATCTCTAGAGCACACGAAGACCACTGCTGCAGTCAGAGTCGAGATAAGGTCCTCTGAGTTTGTGCGCAGCACAGCGGGGTGAGTTGATCTCGTGTAGGTTGTGTGTCTCTGGGCGAGTTGCCCCTTTGTCTTTCGGCTGCCATAGCTCCCTTTCCACGTATGGTGTCACAGTGACATACTTCGTTCGCGCGCTACAACTATTCTATGAGTGTTTGGAAGACAGTCAGTGTACCAAAAAAATAGGTTATCAGTGATCACATATGTTGAGTGAGAATGAAGATTCAGTTGCAGTGTTGCTGGAAGATTCTTCCAAACCCCTCTGCCCGAAAAAGCATTCGAGGAAAAGTCAAGATCTATATACTGCAATGTAAGTTCTCTAAATACAGAGATTCAGGCCAGCAAATTTCAAACGATGAAGCAACCTGGTGCAGTGAGCAGTCAAACGAATTGGAAAAAGCTGTGTAGCTATGATGTGATTATGACGAGGACTGATGATGATCAGTCAAAGAATCATGATTTAGAGTGTGACGTTTATGCAACTTACATTTGCAACTTGGAGTAGTTGTCATTCAAACCGCTGACCCTCCTCGCACCGATACCTGGCGTCACGAGCAACTCAGGGAGTACAGGTAACTGC
This sequence comes from Asterella californica, assembly GCA_036924285.1. Classification (NCBI taxonomy): domain Eukaryota; kingdom Viridiplantae; phylum Streptophyta; class Marchantiopsida; order Marchantiales; family Aytoniaceae; genus Asterella; species Asterella californica. Next base: position 22,593,802 of record JAYKYS010000006.1, on the reverse strand, counting down.
CATGGCTTTGGACGTCAATGGAAAGAACACCGTCGTGGATTTCCAGTGACTGATGTGTCCAAGCTTCCGTTCCTCGACATTGCCAGAAGATTACAGAATTTCCGCGGCCCAGTGCTTGTAAAATCTGGTTAACTGGAATTGCAAACGTCTTTCTTCTCTTGCCTAAGTTGAATACAGCGAGATATACTTCTCCTGGACCACAAACGCAAGCTGTCAAGTTTATATGTAATGTGTTTCGTGAGCATTGTTTTTCCCCAAGAACATCATTTCTGTGGTACCTTTGAATCGATATTCCTGCGTATCTCCGATATCAACTTTCTAAGAACTGTAGGTGTTCTGAGGTGGAGTTACAACAAGCCAAAGTAATTTCGAAGAAGGCTGTTGGTTCACCTGACGGCCCACTAGCTGCCCATACACGCTTGTCATCTGAATCCACATTTGCTGCAGGTGCGCTTCCATGATTGCTCTCTGGTGTTGCATAGTTGACATCTACCTGAGCAAGGTTGTGCGTAGCGTTGGTATCAGTTCTCTACTGTTATTTCATCTGCAGCAGGAAAGCAGAGCTCCTGTGGTTTCTACTCTTTCCGGAGAGGTCGCGCAGGACAGAAAAGTACCTCCTTGTTGTCCATGCTTTTAGCATTAATCTCCAGCATAATGCTGTTGGTGACGATGGAGAGCGTGAAGTCATCCATACTCCGGAGATCACCTCCGTAAAATAAAGGTGATTTGGCAATGGCCCAGAGCGTCAGCTGCGGCAACCGGTCCATATCACGGTTAGGAGTATATTGTTAGAGTTTGAGATGGTTTCTGCTTCATTTAAATCAAGTCTTTTAAATTTGTTTAAAATTTTTGTTCATGTTCTTTTCTTTACTTGAATCTCCGTTGATCGTCATCTTCAGTTATCACCGAGTTTTCCTTGCCTTTCTCATTTCGAACGGAGATTCAAGTAAAAGAAAAAGCATGAACAGCAATTTAAACAGAATAAACATGAATGGCACTTCGAAGTCGATAGAACCCAGTAAGATGCGAAGGAGAGCGTTGCTGCATTTACCATGGTTACTTGCTCGGTCTCTGACAGTTGGCATTGTCGGTGAGGACCTTGGTTTGCATCTGCGCAGGGCTTAAGCGAATTAACCAATTACTAACTCGAAGTGCTCTCTTTTTAGTTGTCTCGCAGTTTTAATAGACAATCAAGTCTTCAGTTACGTGTTGATGATTCTTGGACGAGGTCTGGTGAAAAGGAAAAGTTTCACAAAAGGGCAAATGACCAGAATCATGATAAACTAGCTGAACGTCTCCGATGAACTTGTAAACATGCATCCAGTGATTGCTCTGACAAGGGTCGTGAGTGGACTACAGAAGGAACACAGCATACCAGGATCGGTGAGCCATCCCAGGGGTAGCATGTCAAGATCTGGCCATGAGTAACCCCCTAGACCTGGAGCTCCGAGCAGTCCAGCAAACGAAAGGTCTCTGCAAACCGGACATGCCTTAGAGGTGTTCAGATTTGAACAGGGAACATTCATGGGCGACTTAGGCAACAAAACCGACATGTTGAAGCATACAAATAAGCGGCACTGAAATTCCACCTGGCGACGTCGAAATGATTTCGCATTTGACTCCACTGATCCCAAGTATCTCCTGTTACGCGATATGCATTGACATATTCGCCCACCTCGATTGCCAGTTCTTGGCTGATGGCATAGCCCGGTGAAACAGAGTACAGGATTGGTCTACTTAAACTGGCGAGTACCTGTGAACGGAAGGAGCAAAGTACAGGTCCGTGAATTACGATCCTACGTAGGAAACGAAGCAGAATGAGGACTGCTATGCACAGAGGCAGATAATTAGCCAACCTCTGAGACAGTTCTGATTTCTTCCAGCTCCAAGTTCCCGCCGAAAACGCAGTCATGCTTCACTGTGTAGAGTCAGCCAAGCAAAGCTTACAAGAGTCGAGTTGGTCAGGATGCACAACCAGAAGCACAGTGCATGTTTCTTCATCCAGTTTTCCTTTTTTTCCTGACATTTTTGGGTGGATAAGAGGGGGAGTTGTACTTCTACAACAAAATGAAGAAGTATGAAGCAGAATCACCTCTAGATCTGGAATGCGGACTGGAGAGCTGCCATGGTTTAAACTGCTGAACAGAGAAAGGTCGAGTTGAAGGTCTGTAAAAGTACGCACTACATACAGCGCTACCATGCGAGGGAAGGGAACTGTACATACCGAAATCAACTCCCCAATAAGCGTACTGCTCATAAAGTGAACGGATAAAAGCACGTCCTTCAGGAATGCTGCTGTTGACGCCCAAGAAAGACTTGGGCATCCACCTGCACGGATCGTCCATCCGAGCTATGCTTGTGGCCTTTGCACCCTGCAAGCAGCAGACTCCCATCAGTGTGCCGGTCTCTCGGTAGGATCTGACCTGGTTTAGTATCCGACCTGTTTCAGCAACAGCAGTTAGCGGCAGCTGCGTCATGTAGTTGTTAAGAAGCAAAACTCTCGGGATCGAGCTCGTGACAGGAAAATCAATGTGCGGAACATGGCAGCAGCGATGCATGATAATGATGATGGTGAAGGTGACCAAGTTTTCGACCGGAGCCTGCAAAATTGGCGTGTCGGCATTGACGGCAGCCAGATTGATGCCTCTCATGACGTGAATTCCGAACTTAAGGCCAAGAGAGTGAACTTTCTCGGCTACTTTGCTGAACCCAAATCCCCCGACCGAAGACGGCCATCTCGTGGGGTCAGGCTGAAGCCTTCCCCACTCGTCGATCAAATCGTTGCCTCCACGGACGGATGCCCCAGTCTCGTTCTTCCGGTACCATAAGAAATCCACCACCACATACTGCAGCCACAGACACATTCAACCGCATCCACCGTGATCATCATAATTGTCAGTACTCCTCTCCTGATCATTTAACAGATTCATACTGCTGAACTTGATCATGACCTAGGCCTGACTTCGCCATACCCGACCTGACTTGACGTAATTGAGTACTAGCAAACTAGCAAGTATTTTCCCTCCGTGAGTGATTTGTCCCACCTTTTCTGCTTATGCCCCAGGGAAAGATGGTGAACTCCCCCATTGACACTGCAGAGAATGTCCGAGTAGGATTATCTGAGAAGGAACTCTGAAGGAATGAAGGCAGAACTGGGTTTATGACAAATGAAGTACATTATACATATGATTATGGCGTTGTGGTTGTGAACTAGAGCTGGCCTTCATGATCTGCTATGACTTGCTACTTCCACGTGGAAGCGTATGCAGTAAGTTCTGGCGACCTAGTAAATGTTCAGCTTCGCTTACCCATCTAGCTGCTGAGGCAGTGCAAGTCGCTTCAAATGGCAGGAAGACTCCTGCTTGTGCTGCTCTAATGACGTCAGTCTGAGTCTGTTACGCTAGTCCTCTAGCTAGTGGGCGTTGAAATTAAATACCTCGTAGCCGTGTTCGAGTAGATTTTTAGCAACGTAGTCGGCGTTGGCGAGGAATTCCTGCTCCGTCACGAGCCAAGAAAAAGAGTCGTACGAGTTCCAACCTCTGGGAGGAGACGCAGCTCGTCCTTCACTCGTTTGTGTCTGAACGCTTCTTACTGCAGCAGCTCGTCCTTTTGAACTGAAACCTCTGCATGTCATGATCAGCAATTCTCAAAGATCAATCCCTGGACCTCAGACGTTTCTTTGTGGAGAGATATTTGAAAAGCCACTGCAGATAGAGGGTCCCGATCTTGACTCGCACTCGAGGAAGGTTGTAGTACCGCCTGCTGCGCACTGAGATCTGAAAGGCTCAGGGCGGTCGCAAGAAATTAAAGGGAGTGGTTCATTCGCTGAGTTGAGTCGAGTGGAGTTCCGTCTAAAGCTCTACGTGTGCATGGATGCACTTGAAGATCGGTGATAAGTCGGAGCACTGTGGCAGCCAAGATTGCGAATATTTTGCCTGTCCTGAAGCAAATCTGTTCCCTCCTTTCTCTATGTCTTTCAGCGTTGATTTAGGGCAGTAGTAGAGCTGGCCATGGATCACGAGAGGTTTTGGACATTCAAGAACACTCGACGGTGGTGGTCTGATCAAACTGATAACATTTTCTAAGTCACCGGCCATTTCTTTCAACAGATCGCGAGTCACTGAGTCCGCCAACAATCTACTCCCCCTTCCGCGTTGTTCGTTTCAAGTATTGTGCATGCGTGCCTTGCCATGCACGCGTAAAAGTTCTTTCACCTTTTACGTGTCCATGCTCACGTACAAGTGTGGATTTTAAAACAGCGGCTTTTGAGAGAGAGAGAGAGAGAGAGAGAGAGAGAGAGAGAGAGAGAGAGAGGAACTTACATGAAAGCAACGAAGAACAAGACTACCAAGAGTCCATGGCAGAGGCCTCTCGTGCTCAAGCGTTTCGTCAGCATCATGTTGGTCGAGTCAGAGTCTCTGGTAATTTGTTCGCGGCGACTTACTGCATGTATGGATCGGAAGTGGGAGTTTGCCGCCGGCCCGCCCGCCTCCGTCTGGACAGTCTCTCTCGTCGTGCTTCTATCTACGCGACGAACGGATCGGAGCTCCAGCAATCAGCGACTGATGCTGACGTCGGGTACTCAAAAGGTTCAAACGTCTGGATCCAGGTTCTTCTCCGAACCAATTGCTAGACTAATCTCATGACGACATGCAGCTGCATCTCCTTCATTCACATAGCATTGAGATGTCTCTCGTGAGAAGGCCTATGAGGACTTCCTTCGGTTGCTCTTGCAAAGATCTGACTCAGCCAGAGAGAGAGAGAAAACACACAACGCAGCGGAGGGAGCGGGTAAATATATAGTCAGAACTTGAGGCGGCTCCAAGTGACAGTCACGTGGCGTCGGTCACGGTCGATCCGTCACGCCGCGGGCAGTTGACGGGTAAGAAAGGCGTTGCAAGAGAGTTGATCACGTGGATTGACAGTAAGCCTCGGCCCTGGTCCAGTTCAAACCGGTTCCATTGACTTAAACCAAATCTGAAACTGAACCTAGTAGTTCACTTAAATTGAAAACCGTATAAACTGAATCACTTGAACCGTAAAACAGAACCATGAAAGTCATACAACCATTTAAATCGAACTTTTAAACCCTAGTATGAGTATAAAAGCATGAAAAAGAATATTCATTTTTTCTCCTCCGTGTATTTTGATTTTGAAAAAAAGAATTTTTTCTCAAAAAACCTCTAAATTTTCATCATAGGTCAATGGTTAGTAAAGGTGATGAATAGCTCTAAGTTGGTTCCTTATTCACAGATTTCAAGCTGGGATGAGAAGTAGTAACCAAAACTGTTTCCTGTATAACGGTTAATATGAAAGCAAACCCACAAAATAAGGTCTCTGGGTCACCTGGTTCACCGGTAATCATACTCGGGTTTTAAACCACAAAACTAATAAACCAATCTGAAACTGTTTACAAAAATTTGAACTTGGAATGATTTTGGATTAGATCATATAAATTGCAGTTCGGATCATTTAAACAGTGAGTTGATTAGTTCACAGTCTGCAATGTGTTTTGATATATACATTATTCTTTTGAACTTTGAACTTACAGTTTCTTGAAACAGGCACTAATAACAATCAGGAACTCGCTAATCGATATAAGAACTCGTAATCAAAATAGGCATTAAAAAAATGATCTAAGATAAAATCGAACTAAGTTATAAATTTTTGCAATTATCCAGCTGTAGAAGTTGCCGAATTATCTTAAATTAAAAATTAACCATATCTTGAATCTCTTTTTAACTCTTCTATGAGACGAACATTCAAATCTAATACATTTCTACAATTATTATTTGATTTTTAAATCAAATATCTCGATAAGTTTTAGTATCCAGTGGTTAAATATTTTTGCTTGAATCTGGATATGTGTATATCCTTGTATTATCATGCAATAGCTTGCGTTCACTTCATTTATAAAAAATATAAGATATTTTTATACTGGAGGATGATTTCCACTCGAAAACTAGAACCCTTAAAAATATTATCACATACAGATGACACATTAATTTTCATACATAAGTTTGAGAATGAATGATGAGATAATGATTCTTGCTTCAGATTCACGAGATGTCAACCCATGAACTTCATGGAACAACGACAATGAATCAAGACAAGTTGTGTCATCTTAGAGATAGATCTCTTTCGAATGCATGAATTTCTAGGATGTATTATTTCAAATATAATATACACATAAGATTGAGTTGAAGAACTATTCGATATCACACGATGTGAAGATTATAATTAGTTCTATAACACATTTTACACCAAAACTATCACCAGCTTAAGTTGTTTGATCTTTCGACATATCGTTTTAATCATTTTCATCTTCGTTCTTGTCTCGTATTTCAGTTTTGAGTGCTATCTCTTGTTTTAAACAAACCAACTGATTTCTAATATGTGTGACTGTGATCTTCTGCAACCGACTGTTTGCGGTCAGAAGAAAATCAGAAGCCAAATTCCATGAAGCCCATGGACTTCATGGATGAACATGCTTCAGGATTCTTGTTTTAATTATTTAACTCATATTTTTGTTTCTTTTTTTCAGAAAGACCGATCTCATCGGAACATCTTTTCTAAATGTCTTTTTGACGTTGAGGAATCCGTTGAACCCGGACAGAAGAAAAGATCATCAAAGATGAAAAATTTGTTGGAAATCTTCCTTCCTTGAGTTTCTAGACTATTTGGAACGTGCTCGTACAAGGTGACGAAGGAACATGATGAGATGATTCTGTCAAGATAAAATATGTTTCAGACGTGGTGTAAAGGAGAAAAGGACTTTGCTTACAACTGGGAAGTATATCTTACAGATGTTGAAAAATGTCTACTTCAATTCAAGAACAAAGATTCACTTTGGTCATTGCAGACTTTCCATAGGGGTTCTAAGAAAGATATCAGCTTTTTCGAAAGTTGATATCATAGAGATGCTTCTTCATTCTGCATAGTTGTCTATATTTGACTATTGGACGATGGTTATATTCTATAGTCTACAACAGACTAATGATGTTGCTGAAATAGTACGCCATCGCGGATTGTGAAGACGATAGGTGCATGGATCAAGACAAACTGTGAAAATGCAAGAGGTCCACGCATTACGATGAACCACAAATACTGGATGACAGACTTTTGGTCAAAAGATGAGAAGATGTTTATGCTTCATTTCAGTTCTGGTGTTGGTTATCCAGAGATTGTGGCTCCAGCTTGTTCATACAAGGTGATCTCTCTGATCACAAACTGACAAACATATATCAGAAACCATAACCAGTGATTTCTCGTCTGATCAATCATTTTTACAAGGAAGGAGACTGGGTGATAGATCTATGTTCGAGATCAGACACTATGTTAGTTTGCGCTTTGCAAGCAAGCCGACATTGTATATCCGTTGAGATTGATCGTCGTCAGTTTATATGAAGCTGATTCTAGATGCAGAAGCAGAGACTCAGAAAAGAGAAAAAACATAGTTCTGACGTATCAGCATCAACAGAAGAAGACGCGGTCATGTTATACGATTTGGACTATACTGACATTTTATAAGAATCTGAGGAGATTCATTTAGAACCTACATATGAAGCAAGACGTAGCACCATTGGTGGAGTCGAGCTGTCATTTCAGAGAGTCAAGCAGCCAATGAATCAACTGAGAAACCTCAATCTCCATCCTTCGGTTGTTCACTTTTTAAGCTGACAATATGTAACATTCGTATTTGATATTCTCAACAATGAGTTAGTTTATTGATTTTGTGATTATTATTTTAACTTGGAACAATCTATAGTTTTAGAATGGTTGAAATTGTGACGTTTTGGACAAAAATCATGTGCATTTGTAAAAATTAAACTTATTTTTTCAGAATCTCTTACTTGAAACTTAGAAAATAAAATTGAGAAAAAAGAACCCATTAGCGAATACCTGATTGTTATTAGTGCCTGTTTCGGATACAACAGTTTTACGTGATCTTTGAGTAAAACTGATCACAAACCGAATGGTTTTCAATAAGATAATATAAAATTCATTTATTTATTATTAAACCGAATTATTTAATATTCAACAGTTACGAAACGAAACAACCAATTATTTTTTCTTTAATTAACTGAACCTGAACCTTAAGTTTACTGAACCTCAACTGTTCAACCCTAAACAGTTTAAAACTGTGGTTCACAGTACTGGGCCGACACCTGATTGGAGTTTGATCAAAGCTTCTCTTCTCGACGAGCCTTCTCTACTTTTGGACAACAAGAGCGCCTGCCAAGAGAGTGGGCAATGGATGGTAAGAGCTTCCACCGAGACGGGAGCAGAGGGGAGTCCCGAATAGCTCCTAATCCACGATTCTGCAGACGCTACTCCAGCATAAAGCATAATTGGGAAGAAACTCAAATTTTGACCGTTCTCTCTCTCTTAAACACTCTCACTCTTGTAAGCACACTCCTGGGGCGTAAACATACACTCGAGAAGTATGGATTTTAAGGAGAAAAGGATACACTGCGAGGGTGCGAAATAATTTTCAAAATGCTTTAGTGCTTATGATTGCCCACGTACATATAAGCGTGTTGAATGTCTGGGGTGTAAACTTGCAGGAGATGTCATTCTTAAACCCCCATTGTCCATACAAGTAGCCCTGGTAGCCAAGAAGACCTCATTTCGCGGGTTGGCTGTCTGAGAAAGCAATTTAACCGTTATACACAAAGTGCTTTTGCCCATAAAATCTTCATATGGGAGTAAGGACTTAAATCGAAGCTCTCCGGGAGCTTTGCACTCTATATTAGTCTCTAATTCACTTTTAAACGAACTGTTAAGTATTGATCGAGAAATATGCTGAGACGAAGTTTTGGTGATAGGAACAAAATAGCATATTCTCGCCACCCTAAAAGGAAATATTCCTTTTATATTGACACTGGGACCGGTTTAAGTGTAAAGAAGGAGAACATTCTGGATATGAGTACTAAGTTAAAGTTCTTCTTTCTCACACTTGTTCATACTTTCCAGTCACAGATCTAGACTCTCAATCATAACTCTCACTAGAACTTCATAAATGGTGTTCTCCGTTGGCCACTGATAAAATCAGCTTCTGGAACTTACTCGACAAAGGGATTTCTTCAGCTTACAACACCATAAAACACTTTGGATATGGAATCTCACTCGTTGTTTGTATTTTATCGTGGTGTTAAATCCCAGAATTCATTGTATGTTTATTGTAATAGCTTCTAGAAATGTAACCTCACTCCAAAACGTACTAAGCTCATAGGAAACTATAAGAACACTCCAAAATTTGAATATGACAACACTCCAAGATTCGAAATTTGAAATTCTTACAACGTATTGCCTATTCGTGAAATCCCAAATCCGAAAGAGTTCTCATTTTAAGAGTCTCCCATTTCACTTTCCCATTACTCTACACGACAACGGGAAATGGTAACCTTCCACAGCGTATTGATTCATGGCAGGAAACAAGAGTAGAGTTAGGAGCTCGAGGGGGATGATGATTTCGTCTCCATATCACTTGAGCTCCAGGGAAAGTTTGGGCCCCGCCCGATTGCAGAACAAGAATTCGAGGCTTGCTTGCTAGCTACAGACAGCTTCATCAGTTAAGAAGGAGTTGATAATCATTACTTGGAGTTTACGGAGTTTACGTGGGGTTTAATGTCCTTTTCTCTCCAAGAATTTAGGCCTAGACAGACTTTTCACGCTCTTAAACAAATGATTGAATAATGAAACAGATGGGGGGAATTCTCCAGACTTCACCAAACTAAGCCTAGCTTGCTCTCCAGAACATGCGACTGACCATTAGCAGAGGCTGCAAGTAAACAAGAAACTTGACCAGCTCCAGTCATCGATAACATGCTTTGTTGCCGGTGTGTTCATATCAGCTCCCAACGACGGCATGCGCAGGCACCAGCTGCAGCAGCTCCTCCTTGCCATATATGTCGGATAAGGAGAGAGACTGGGTACGTATCCATCGCCTCCCTGCCCTTCTTGGAGTTCAGTTAGTAAGGACGTAGTTACAGAATAAGTCTGAGGCTAAAGTTGTGCTCTCTATAGCTAATATGCTCATAACAGAAAGCCTCATATATACCGTAGTGACGAGCTAATTCGCGCACAGCAGAGCGATTTGTTTTTGCATTATTCGAATTCAGAGCTTTGCGGAAGACGGTGGTACCGTCGTGTAGAACCCTTGCGAACTGTTTTATTTTGGCTAAGAATTATCATAATTTGACGATTTGTTAACGTACGGGTACTTAGACTATGGGAGAAGTGACGGGAGAGAGAAACACGGAATCTTGCGTGAAATATGATCCCGTATCTGGTAAGAATGCGTGAAAACTTGGAACAAAAAGTCATTTTCGTGAACTTGCGGAATTAGCTTGTCACTACCCTAGCAGTCAGACTCTTTGTCAGTGTAACACCTTTCTAGCAGATTGGCGGGCTTCTTATCGGGAGAAAGCTGCTGAACTGTCTCCACTAGAATATTTTCCTTTTGCAGTTTAATTTATGTCTTTCAGTCTTGTATGTCCTGAGAAAATACATTGTTTCTTCAGTAGCTGCAACTGAAGAAGTCGAGCTCAGCCACCTTTGATCCACTTGACTTTGCAAATTTGTGTTGATAGCAAATATGGAGCTCACAGTGTGCCCTGGAAACCACTCCATTGCTCACGAGTTTCTCCATGCGCCCTCCAAATATATAGGCAAGGCCAAGGGAGCAGCTTGCTGGAGGTCGGATAGTGCTGCGACACCACCATCGATATCAGTAAACCCAAACATGTTATGAATCAGTGACTGAACTTCTCAGCGTGATCGAACGTCTATCCTTCAAACTACACCAGATGCATGCCAGCTAATTATAATGGAAGTGACTGGTACTTCTTTGTTCGTAACTCGCTTTCTTGAGTGAGATTAACGAAATACTGATAGCCATCCCTCAGTGATTCTGAATAAGCTAAGACATGTACAGAGAGCCAATACCTGTTTTCGCTTAGGATGGAAATGCCACTGACAGAAAACTGGTGCATTTACCAACTTTGCAGCTCTTCCCAATACTAGTACAAGGGACGCCATCAAGTAAGTTGTTTGACTAGGTTTCATATTTCTTGAGCAAATGCAAATCTAAGAATCTCTACACTAGCAGGCTGCAGTCTTGCTGAGAAAGAATTAGTCTACTCGATTGGGGCATTTACTGACCACTGCTGCTGTGGAGTTAACAATCTATGCGCTGGAGAGCCCTCAGTTGCCCCAGAAATTTATGGCCATATTTAAGGCCAAACGGAAGGAATGTATCAGAAGCTTGCTGTCGGCCCGTTTGACAAGAGGCGCTTAGTTCTGGTGTTCCTTTCTTGAGCCTTGGAGCTAGAAGTAGAACAACGTCGAATGTTGATACGGGAGTAGAGCATATTTCTTGTCAAGTTTCAGTGCATTGCAATGAGAGAAGGGAGCTGGAATGAGTGGGTAGATAGAGTTGCAACGACGAAACGAAATTCAGACTTGCACCACTCCACACGTCCACCCCAGTGCACACGCAGTAGTCTCCATTTCGATCCCTGGCGTAGAGTTGGCAGACAGGCACCTGAAGGGTTATTCCGTGATCGCCAAGATTTGATATGGCCAGAAATGTTTCTCCTGCTCGAAGTCAAACCATAAAAAGTTAGTAGCAGCTTTCCTCTCTCCAAATATGACCAGAAAAAGTGACTCACAAAATGAATGAAACATGAATCACGATTGGTGGGTTATCATCAAAACGTTCCATGCTCGAAGGATGAAAGTTTAACTCAATTGGACTGGCTCAGTCTGTATCTGAGAAGCCAAATTATTTCGACCTGGACTCTCACGTACTCAGGGATAGCTAGACGACAGACCTGCAGGTCCGTTTGCCGTCCACATGCGCGTGAGTTCACCGCCCTCGACCTGAGACAGCGAAAGTGAGACAGCTGTTGAATAATAATTTGCTTCAATTTATCAAGTACTTCCCCCAATCATTATGCAGTTTTGGTCCAGGGTTTTAGTGGAAAGTCTTCACAGGACGGCCAACTTACTATGCTCACCCGATCCCGAGAGCTCCTACAGTGGAGTGTCAGTTGTAGATAAACCTTCCTGACTCTTAGAATAGCTTAAAAAACGCCCTTAAAATACTAATACTGTATGCTGTCATTCCCTACACGAACCTCTCTGTTGTTGACTTCCATGTTGTTAAAGCTATTCGAGTTAATATAAAGCATGAGCTTGTTCGTGATGAGGCTCCAGGTAAATCGGTCCATGTATCGCAGATCACCTCCATACATAAGCGGTGATTTCGCCATCGCCCATAATGTCAACTGCAACGACAGGCATGAATACATCTGGTTCTTAATCGTTTCAGTCGACTGCTACAAGACGTTCTTGATGAGTACTCGATGCCTTCTATCATATCCTCATACATACGAGAAAGTCTCGACTGGAGAAATTACCAGACCGACAAAAGCTCTGACAAAAGTTCCCGGTCGCATATTAAGCCTAAAGCTGCAGTTAGCGAATGCTCAGGTGTAGAAACAGCCAGCATTTATGGAATATACCCCACCATGGTGATCTGTTCATCCCGACTGAGCCTGCAAGGTCGATAAGCAACTTGATTGGCACCTGCAAGAAATGTCAAAATAGTTATGCATACTAAAATGAGGGACGAGAATGGCGCTGAGGATAATACAATAGTTATCAGACTAACAAAGAATTGCATTTCAACTTCTACTGGCTCTTTGAACGAATGAGGTGAAGCAAACATGCCTGGGTCGGTTAGCCATCCTAATGGCAACATGTCGAGGTCAGGCCATGAGCTTTCGAGCAAACCAGCGCCCACAAATGTACTGCAGAAATGTATGTTCGGATGCTTTCAGTCGCTTGATGATTATACGAAGGGACAGAAAAATTTATGCTCCTCAAGGCAAAGGCATTTATAGATAGCATTTTCTGGGGACAGCGTTCATGGCAGTGACTAGTGCACCTACCTAGCGATGTCGAAATGAGAAACTAAGTCCTCCCAATTATCCCACACGTCGACTGTAATACGGTACATATTGACAAGACGATTCACATTCTTTGCCAGGCTTATTGTGGCTTCAATTCCAGGCGAAACTGAATATATCATTTGTCGATTCAAGCTTGCAATCACCTGAAGGGAAAAACTCAAACTTTCAGCCGCTGCTACGAGCCAACACAGATCTTACAAATTAAAATCCAGTTTCCTCTTTTAGCACGTCTGAAGTACATTCATGAGTGGGTGCAATCAGCAGAAACTGTTCAAATTATCAGAACAATGATCAATATGTGCTGATCCCGTGGATAACAGTACCTGTGAGACAGTTTGTATCTCATCCAGCTGTAAGTTGCTCCCAAATACGCAGTCATGTTTCACTGTGAACATTCATAACACGTCATATCAGAAATAGACGCTTCATCCACTCGTGCATAAACCCAGCAGCACAAACTCCACCATTCACAGTCGAATGATCATGCGAGCTCCAAGCTAGGATTATGGATCACCTGAAGTCCTGAATTATCCATCGGGCAATGATGCGGTTTTCTGAATTCCAACGAAACTTTTACTGCAACCGAAAGGCTGAGCTGACTGACGAACTCATTTTCATGTCCGAAAATAGAATCATACTACAGGAGAGAAGTATTGGTGAGTCGAACGAACCATAATCTACACCCCAGTCAGCGTACTGCTGATAAAGAGAGAATATGAAGGCTTGACCAGCTGCATTACTCACGTTCACACCTACGAAGGATTGGGGCATCCAAGGACATGGTTCATCCTCCAATGCGATGTCCCTTATCGTCGCCACTGTCTTCCCTCCCTGAGACTTCACCGCGCAATCAAAAGCAAAGCTTTATCAGACAGACTCCCGCTTTCAAGGGAGCCAATTTCGTCCTTAGCATCTACAGAATTTTTACGAGCAGTGTTTGAACCAGAAGTACTGAGTTTAGCTCGAGAGTGAAGCTGCAATAGATGACTGATCCTGTGATCGATATCGTATATATATAATTGACAATCGATCAGGACAGACTGCAATGATAGCTCTGAGCCGGAAACAATCAGCACTCAGGGCGAAGGAGGGGAGGAAAAAAGAACGATCAGTGCTGTCAGTTCAATGTAAAGAAGAGATTCTCTGAGAATCAGGAAATTCACTAAATTTGTACCTCAGCTCCAAGGATCGGCCTGTTTCCTTGAAGAGCAGCAGTACTGATTCCACGCATGACATGAATTCCAAATTTGAGGCCCATGGCATGAACCTTCTCTGCCACAGCCTTGAAGCCGATGAAAGCCCCAGCTGCTGAAGATGAAGGCCAACGTTGAGGATCGGGCTGCGGGCGACCCCACTTGTCAACCAGATCCTCACCACCTTGGAACGTTGCTGTGCCGTCATTCTTCCGAAACCACAGATAATCCACCACAACATACTGCGCATCGCCAATGCCCGGTCCGTTAGCATATTTCCTCTCTACTTACCATACCACTACTCGTTCCAGAAGTGTGTGCTGAGCTGAGCTGAGCTGCAACAACTTCGTTGATGAGATACTATTCAAAGGGCTGATTAAATGTACACAGAGCCATCATAGCCACTATCAATGATGCACGTTTTGGACGCAACTTCCTTCTTAATCCTTCCTTGTCTGCAGCGTGAAACTAAGCCATTGAGCAAGAAGAGGAAGAAGAAGATCTATCACTGGCTCTCTGGTGGCTGGGATGAGAAGGGCTTAGTTGTTGAACCGAGATGTTGCGGACTAGGTAGGTAGGTAGGTAGGACTACTTGTTCAGGTGAGAGAGAAAACCGTAAGCTGCTTGCTCTGTGCTCCACTGGAACACTGCAGTAGAAACAAGAAAAATTCAGGTGGTTGGCTGGCCCGATCTCCTCATATAACTTCATAGCGTTATTAGTACTCCGAAGTCAAGGTCCAGCGTATTCGCAGTGCTGTGGGATGGTATTATCTGCTGGGCTTGTAATGACCGCAGCTAACGGACGAGATTTTAAACAAGGGTGTAAATTTTTCTTCCTCTAGACATGTGAAAGCAGGGCCTGGAGTTTTGTATTCGTCGGGGAACAGACGTGATCGATGATAAATTGTCGGGTACGTCTGTATACCTCATATCCATACTCAAGGAGGTTCTGTGAAACATATTGTGCATTCTGCAGAAACTCCTCTTCAGTGACAAGCCATGAGAAAGAGTCGTAAGAGTTCCAGCCCCGAGGGGGACTGGAAGTCAGTCCTTTTTCAGCTCTGACACGATCAAACCGGGAGAACCTGCACGCACTCCATTCATCATGAGCTCTTCTAGAGAGTCTAGCGCAAAATCCACGAAATTCTCATCCGCCCAGAAGTTCTCCAATCGGCAACTCCTTTATGCCCCTTAATAGTTTCCCATATCCTCTGGCAGAAAATCCAAGAACCAGAACCCACATGCCAGACGTCGACACACGCACAATGGATTGAGCTCACCTGAAGGCGAGCCAAAATGTTAGTCCCCACAGAAGTCTCAGTTTTTGCAACTGCACGTATCCAGCCATTAGAGTATCCTTGCTTGCTTCCTCGACAATTTAATCCTCTGCACTGAATTCAGATCGGCTTGAGTGCGCAAACCAGGTACGAGAGATTCTTTGAAGTGAACGGTAGTGCTCGCTCGACGACATCGGATACGAAGAATGATGAGCGTTGAGATGAACGTTGAGAAGTTATTCCCGTGCGTGCACGAGAAGTATGACGAAAGTTCGACGATTCGGTACAGAATTCGCGTGACATGTGTGTGTCTTGGCAAAAGAAGTCAAGAAGTCTTCAGTGCTCTCTGAAGGTACAACAATGCCACAGCCCTGTCATACGCATGATGCCTCCTACTCCGTGTAAGAATCTCCCGCCAAAGTGAATCCTCGTAAAGTACAGGACTAGCAAACCACTAATACCAATCGCCGCCACTCGTGTCAAGTGCCCCTTCAGCTGTATCTGGCAAGAAGTACGTAGCATGGAGAAAGGCTGCTCCCCACGCCGCCCAGACCGACCCCAGGAGAGAGATAAATCTAGATAGATATAGAGAGAAGGATATTACGTATATAGTGTAGGGATCCGTCCACGAGTTTTGTACCTGTCAGTCGGTCCCACTGACACCAAGTGAAAACGTTCATTTTGCATGGCGTTTCTGGGCTCCGAAAGCGAACCAGCACGACCCGATTTCGATAATCATGTCCTTGGGAAAAGTTTAGTCGGGGGCAAGAGGTGAGGAATCAGATGCTCGTTGTACCGTATCAGAATACGAACCTGGGGCTTCAGCACAGTCGGTGGTCACGAGCTAGCCCTCCGCAATTTCAGGCGGTTGGCCGCAGAGTCTAGAGGCAGGCGACAGAAAGGATTTTGCGAGTTCACATCAGTTGTAACTAACTTCTCGACACCCTCGTACCAGTTAGCAGATCAGAAATCTGAAGTGAGCTGTGGATTCAGGTCCGTTTCTCAACCATTTGGCCATGCTGATGCAGTTCTGAATGGGCAAACACGTCAGGCATGCCTTCCGTGGGAGGGACTGAAATTCCATGCTATGTATGCATGGACTGGTCTCGGAAGCCAGTCAGCACAGCAGTACTCGTTGATAAGCTCGTTTCGGTTCCGACGTCCTTGTAGAGCAGAGCCTGGTACTTCGACATGCAAGAAGTGGTGCAAGAATCACTGCAAGCAAGACTGAGCTGCTAACAAATGAACTGAGATGTGTGAGGATGCACAGACGTCCCGTCACGTGGTTTTACCTTTGACTTGTGGTCTAGAGTTTATTGATGATGTGGTACCATCCGCTGTGGTGGAGGGAAGCTTCATCTGGGCTACTCAAGTGCTCTCCGAACCGTACGACACCCTTGAACGGAGGGAGAAGGTGTCGTGCTGCACTGGGATAGTGCGTTGCAATAATGAGCCCAGAATCCAGGTGGAAACTGGAAGAAATGAATGTAAGTATAAGTGCGGCGGGTTCTCTTGATGGCCGATATTTCTCGAGCAACGGAGTCGAACGGACTACCGTATGCAAAATGAAGCGGTATAATTGGCCACCAGGTGTTGTCAACGTTCTTCTCATGCCTGTGTTGACGATAACTAGTACCTGGACTCCTCTCATGTCGCAAAGCAAAAGCAAATTTCCTCAGGCTACTCCTCCGGAACCCTACAGTGATAGTAACGTATTAGCAAACTAATGCTCAGAAGCTAGTGTCACTTAATTAACCTAAACGTGTGAGTGAGCTGCCTGTCCTAAGCCTCCTTGCTATTTCCTAAACCTAAGGGCACCAAGCACCCTAAACCTATTTCTTAAACTTTAGAGGAAATCTTTTTATAAGGCACTTAAGTATGTGGGGGTAATCCTCACAGTCAAAATGAAATCCAAGATTCAAACCTAAGACCTCTCTCTTACCACTTCTTACCACTCTGTTACCACGAGTTGGTGAAAGATTTTTTTCTCGCACATCAATAAATGATTCATGTTCCATCTCTAGATCTCTTGCTTAGATTCGCACGTTCCATTGAGAAGTGACATGAACCCCGAGCGCATTAGTTTGCTAAACCGTGACATCATTGTAAGGTTCCTCCTCCACAAACTCATGATGCTCTAAGTGTACCCTGCTGTGTTGAGAGTTTCTAGCCACTCTACTTTGACTCATTAATGTTTCGAATTCACGTGAGAAATAATTACGATTGCAGGACGGGAGCCTTTAATGACTTGCGGACAGACGTACGTCCAACAAGATGCAGAGAATAGGGAGTGTTAAAGTTAAAAGAATATATTCTCCTACGGGTCAGAATATATTCTTCTACGGGTCAGGGAATATTTGTCGTAACTCGAGGACGGTCATTCAGTAGAGCCGCTGGTGTCTAACATTGACAAGTATCCACATCCTATGGTTGCAAATAATTAAGAGAGAGTCTCAAAGATAGCTGTGGTTCACTAACAGTACTTGTCATTTAAATACGTATAAATTGATTTGATTTTCTGTGTAGCAAGAACTCCAGCATTGAAAGTGCGTGAAGTAGTGGAAAGATTTCTGTCAAAGATGACTGATACATGTGAGAGGGTGCATTCCAAGATGAGCGGTAACTCTGAAAAGTTGAAATCGAATACAAACAGTTGCGAGAGTTCTGAGGAGATCAAATCAGAGACAAATAGTATAGGAGGATCTGAGAGTGATATGGCTCCAAAGACGACCGACTCTTTGAAGAGAACTCGTATTCGTCTAAATGACGACGATTTATGAGAAGATTGTTGTCTATATCGAGGACGAAGAGAATTTTGCATCACTTCATGGAGCGGGTCGAAAACAAGAAAAAGAAAGTGTTTGAGTAAAGCTACAGCGTTCAGAATTATGGTGGCACAACTTTCGAGAAAGAATGGATTTCCTGTTGTTACAGACGTAGAACTCCAGAAACGGTTTGATCGATACGTGGATATGTACAAAAAAAGCTAAAGAAATTCAAGACAACACATGAGAAGCTCACAGGGAAGATGAAGTGATTAGAGGTTTGACATTGGAGGAGAAATTGAATGAACAATGTCCTCATTCTTTCAGAATGAATGTTGTTTTTGGTGGTAGAGCAAACCACATTGATCCTCCCACTTTATGTTCTATACCATCGGAAGAAGAAGTCTTAAGGTTACGACTTTTAGTTCAAGCTGAGAGTACTCTTCCTCAATATGAGACTGATAGTACACTGTCCCGGTATGAAGAAGATGACAAAGATATGGATATCTCTCAGTGCGGATATCAAGCCTACCAGGAAGAAAGCCCTAATGCGGAGGAGAGATGTCGCGACTCTCAGTCTCAAGATCGGGCGCAGACGCGAACAACAAAACCCTAGCGGACTTGTGCTAAGTTTTGAACGCTGCGAGTAGGACTTAACGGCTTGCTCGGGAAGTCAGGATCAGATGGACCCTAAGTGGTTCTCTGAACCAAGGTTGGAACCTTGGGTTATAACATAAGGGCCTACCCCAAGAGGACTTCAGACAAACGCTGACCTAAGGGGGTGAGTCTTGGAACGGACCGAAACATGAGTTTGAGACATAGGTCTGAGACGTGAGATCAAGACGTGAGACCGAGACGTGAGTCCGAGACGCAGACGGACCGTGGTTCAGACGCTGGTCCGAACCACAGGGTTCAAGTCTGGGTCTGGACCACAGGTTTTCAAAAAATGACTAAATGTTGGAGCTCCAGGGACGTTTTAGGTCGTGGACGGAGCTCCACATAAGATCTCGAGGCGAGTGAGGTATCATTGAGAAGGTCTTGACGAGAGCTGTTCAATGATATGTAGCACTCCTTGATCTGACCTCCGAGCTGAGAATTATGGCCGAACCACGATCGGGTTGTGGTATAATTTTCAAGGACCAAAGAGGAGGGCAGGGCCGCCGATCCTCAAAAGTATATATGAGGGGGCTCGATGCCTGGGTGGGCCAAGACGAGTCACCCGACCCCAAGGTTCGACTGGTAGACTCAGGAGGCATGAGGTGATGGCTGGGCCGGTTCCAAGGCACGTTTCGGTCCAGACTTGGAAGTATGGACTTAGGAACGATGTAAAGGCTAGGGCAAGACTAGGGAACGAGTCAGCGGGTTAGACCACCGTTTGGGAGCCTAGACCCAGACGGACATCACGGACGGTTGGGCCGCTAGGTGTGCTGGAGGCACCATTTAGGACCCTGGACTTTATGAGAAGTCCGCCCCGAGTCATCTTGTGACTTGCTCATGTTTGGGACCGACCTAGGCGGGTCTAGGTCGAGACTTAGGATTGCTGAGCTTGATGACTAAGGAGACGGTCCGGCTCTGGTCCGGACCAAACTGAGATAAGGTAAGTGGTGCATGGACGCTAACTTGTGATTGTGTTTGCAGGTTAGCGGTGTAAATTTCGTGATCTATTGAGCAAGAGCTTCCGCTGGTGCAACAAGGCGGTAGGTGCGCGAAAAGAGGCCAATGAATGAAGAGAAGGAAGAAGAAGATATTCACGGTGAAACAAGGAGAAGAGCTGTCTCTGATCTTGCTCAGTCTGCACAGGAGACATCTCGACATCATAGAGCCAATCGTAATATAAAAGTCGGAGTTTTGAATTTATATGAAGAAAGTATCCAAGAGAAAGTCCAATATAAAAAGGTCTATGTAGAATACCGTACGGTTACATTGGAGGAAAAGAAACGAGCGTGAGAAAGCCACGAGAAGGAGGAAAGTAGAAGGAGACACACGTCTCTGTTTGTTGAGTTGCATACGACGGCGGGCAAGTCGTTTGAGGAGATAAATATTTTTCGAGAAGCTCGATACTAATGTAATTTTCATAGATAAAGAGTAAATTTCACGTTTATGAAATGTTGTGTATGTTCTCAAATCTTACTATACTTCTGAGATATGTTTGAGATAGATGTGTTAGACAGCTCCGGTTTAAGATGTAGTGTGTTCTTGTTTAGGTTGGGGTCTGCTCTCGTGCGAAAGATATAAGGTAACTACATTTCTTTGGTGTGTTAATCTGCACTCGTCTTAGAGCGTTCTTCATCGTGCTGAGTTGGATCGGGCCGCTGTCGCATTGAGGTGGTATGACTCATCTCAGTGCGTTGTGAATCACACTGAGGTGGTATGCACTCGTCTCAATGCGTTGTCGCGCTACTTGGCGGCTACATGCTTGACTTCTACTCCGACGCTTAGGTTTAGTAGTTCTAGAAGTTAGCTCATATTACTTCTAGTCCTTTATATATATGTTTGACACCTTTGCATACGGTGTTAATACTATTTTGAGTCCTAGTAGGCTGATAGTATGTTAGTTATCTTGTTCAAGCATTTGTGCGCTTGTGCAAGTGACTTCTTACTTGTCTATGACGTTCAATGTACATAACTTAGGGTTTCCATGCTGATGGGGGTTTGAGCTCATGGGTTGTACTTACTTGTCACCCATGCACGCTTTCTAGCTAATTTAAGTTATTTTTCGGGGCTATGTGTCATTTTAGGTAGTTTAAGTTTTACGCTGACACTCTAGGGGGCTTGACGTGGTAGCTTATGAGTGTAGATAAGTTACCAGGTAGTTTAAGGCACAAAAGGACAGTCAAGTGGAGCTATGAACTCCCATTGGTCCATTTTTGTCTTTTGTAAAACTCTAAGTTTAGAAACAGAGCTCTAGAGGAGAGTTCGGGCAATTGGTGAGGTATCTTCGAAATCTGAGAACACAGGAAGAGAGAGCTCGTCGTGCCAAGCACTGTCAGTGAAATTTTTGCTCGATTTGGATCAATAAACAAGGAGTTATGCCCAATTGAAGTTCGGATTGTGCCAAAACTGCGTCACTTTTGTTGATTTTGGGGTTTTCGGTGCCAATTGCAGCAGAATTGAGGAAATCACTTCAAAACTTCGTGGTTGCGTTCACTGTCAGGAGGGCTACGACTGTCCAAAAAGTTTCGAATCATTTGAGTAATTGAGTAATTCAGGGCGGCCGCTGAAGCAGAGGGGGTCTGAAAAGCTCTTAATCTAGAGCAGCGACTTTAGAGAAGGAGATCTGGAGTTCTACAAACATTCAGGAGTCCCAACTTCACAGGGATGTTCAGCATCCTGTAGACTTCAAATACTGTGAGAAGATTTGAAATTCATCGAGCCAATTCTCTGTTCTATGTCTGAATAGCTGTCTAGGTACCAGAAATTGTCATAATTCTCTTATTCAGAACTTTTCTGTTCATATCTCCGTGTCAGAATTTGATCTCAGGTTGAAACTTCGTCTGTGAGTTCAGTAGTACCTCATTTGCATGTAGGGGAAGTTTAGAGATCTAAACCTTCATAGTTTTCCTCTCTTTGAGTGTCAAAGTTCACCGCTTAAGCCTATTACTACCAGTGAGACCTAAATTTCGCTTTTGAGCATATCAGAGGATCCTACACTCCTGTGTGAGTGTTTATAGCTCCTGTTGTGACCTGAAAGCCAACCTCTTGAGTAAACAACCACAGCCAGAAGCCCGGCGCTTTCCTAGGTAGACAGATCACACTCCGACATACTCTCTTTTTGGTGAACTCGACGTGAAACACCTAGGGTGGGAGTTTTCTTGAGAGTGTTACGGGATCAGATATCATGGCCAACCAAGGATCATCGAGTGGAGCTGCTGTTGCTGCTCAGCAACCTGTTCAGTTGGATGCTGCTACGATGAAGATGTTCCAAGCTTTTTCCATGTTTATGCAGCAGCAGCAGAGCACAGAGAGGAAGGAGGTATTAGCAACCAAGGCGTTGCAATCTGTGGTGCATCAGATGGATCAGTTCAAGGGGACAGATATTTCCAAGTATGTGCGATACTATGCTAGGGAGATGGAGGTGAACAAGGTACCTGAGAAGGAGATGGTGGAGAACTTTGAACTTGCTGTTGTCCCTGAGATTCGTGGGCGTGTGAAGGAGCTCAAGCAGCAGCAAGGACAGAGTTGGGAGAGCTTTATGCGAGCTTTGAAGGAAGAGTACTACACTGAAGATTCAGAGAGGGTGACCAAGAGAACGTTCTTGGAGTGGGTGGTTAAACCTAACAAAGGTTTGTCTGTAAATGAGTTGTTAAGGGAGTTTGATCGTCAGTATGCTCAGCTTTCTAGGACAGAAAAGCTTACACTAGAGGTGGAGAAGACAGAGCTTTTCCTACAAGCAGCGGACGTGACAATTCAGGAGAAGCTTGAGCTGTTGCTAGAAGACAAGAGTGAGGAGAGAGGATTAAAGACTGATTGGAAGGAGGTCGAAGAGGCTGTTTCTTTGCTGGCCAAGAGACAGAGAAGAAGGGACAAGGTGGTGATAAGTGAAGCAGCACCTCTCATAATTCCTGTCAAGCAGTTGCCTACTAAACCCGCTTTGGTAATTGCTAGAGAGGAAGACTCACCGCTTGATGAGTTGATTAAGGGTATGAAGGAGCTTAAGCTTAAGCTCACTAGGTTAGAAGAGAAGGAGCAGAATGTACAGCCTGCTATGCAGAGACCTCAGATGAGAGAAGGCTTTGTTCATCGTTGTATATGGTGTGATAGCCTAGACCATGTAAGAAGAGATTGTGGAGAGTTTTCAGATGCATTGAGGAAAGATCTGATCTTCTTCAAAGATGGTAAGATCCATCTGAGAGAGATTGGGATGATGTTGGGAACCAACTTTGGCAAGGGTGGTATGAAGAGGCTTGTGAATGAGATATCAACATCACATGCTGTTTCTCTTGTGAATGCTGCTACCTGTGGAGTGAAAGTGGAGATGGAGAGAGAGAAAGAGACTACTGGGTTGTGGTCTGATGTAGTGCGGTCCGTAGCTAGAACAGAGCTAGACAAGGATGTGCTACGAAGGGTTGGCAACTCAATTCGAGAAGCTACAGGATGGAATGATCCTGTGGATACTATGTCAGTGCATGCTTATGTTGCAAGAAGCCAGCATGAAGCTGTACTAGAAGAAAAATGCAGGAGGGAGGATGCAGGTGAGGCTTCTACAGCCAAACGACCTGCTACAAGGAGTGAAAGGGCTAGACCAGAGGCAAGGCAGGAGACAACACCTACTCGGGAGGAGACTATGGAGGATCTACCACCTACAACACCAAAGGAGAAGGAGAGAAGCAAGGAGAAGGGTAAGATGCCTGCATACAAACTTCAGTCTGATATTGAGATTGCTACAGACCTGAAGCAGGTGTTAGAGAATCGTATCTTGAATGGGAAGGTTGAGTTTACCTTGGGTGAGATTCTTGGGATAGCAAAGCGTGAGTTCCATGAGGTTATCATAGATATCATCAAGAGGAAACGTCAGATTTTGGGTGAAGCAGCTACGCTTAACGCTCTAGGGACCAAACTGTCGGAGGATGAGGAGGATGAGATTGCTGGTTACTGCTCTCAAGTATCAGAGGGAAGATCAGATCAGCACGTGAGGTTTGAAGATAAGGTGGAAGCATCGCAGAAGAGCCATTATTCTCACAACCATTGGGCGAGAGCAACCACAGAGACCTTAGTGAAGCTGAGAGATCTAGAGGAACCTGTGGTGGCGTTGATTGATCATGGCTCAGAGATTAATCTGATGTCTAAGGAGCTGTACAAGCGTGGGAGGTGGCCCATAGACACCGATCATGGATGGCTTATCCGTGCTGCCAACAACCAGAGGGGAGAACTCTATGGTGCTTGTCCCAACATCAAGGTAACTGTGGGTGACATTAGTGATGTTCAGAATTTCTTTGTGCAAGACATGTCAACCTATCCTATCATTCTAGGGCAGCCTTACATTACTGCTGTTAGAATGGAGACACGAGTTATGGATGATGGTTCAGCTTATGCTAGGATACGTAGTAGAGATGGCAGAAGAGTTGTTCAGTTTTTGACCGTTGCTGCAGAACATGAGAGGAATCGTGATAGCTTGAGAGACCGTCCACTACCTAAGATTACTCAGGAGTTTAGAGAGTCTAGGGGTTTTGGCAGAGTACCATTGAAGAGCGAGACTTCAACGGTACAGTAGAGATAGGATTCTCGCCTGATCCAGTAGAGCAAGAAGCTTTATCCACTAGCTTCTTAGGGTTGACATCATGTGGATCAGTGTGTTATAGGAAGGTTGAGAATCTGAAGAGGTTTGAGAGGCAACATGTGAAGAGTGTACAACAATCTTTGTGGGATAGTGGAGAGTTAGCAGGAGATGAATACATATCTGGGGTGTTTGAAGAACAGTATTTGGTAGATACTATAGGGGAGTTGAAATCTATAGTAGAAAGTTCTATAGATGATGTAGATAGAGTGGTGAGAGTGAGCTCCAAGGAGCTTTATGATGTAATTGATAAGTTTATAGATCGGCAAGAGGTGTATGTGGAGACCAAGTACAAGTCAGTGGCAAAGAAAGTCAAACCAGTGGCTTTGCCTTTACCACTCGATTACAATCAGAAGATGGAGCAAGCTGCACGAGAACCGACGCTCAGAGGACCGAGAAGAATTGGGCATCAGTTCACAGAAACAACACCGAAGGAGTTGAAGATTGGAGGTGATGGGTTTCTTACTGAGCAAGAGAAGAAGAGCTTCAAGGAGATGCTATCTAGGCATGGTAAGGCGTTTGCGTTTGAGTCACATGAAGTAGGATGTGTAGATCCAAGTGTAGTTGCACCTATGGTAATCTTTACTATACCGCATGTGCCTTGGAATCTACGTCCTATCCCTGTGCCTAGAGCTCATCTGCCAAAGCTGATAGACTTGCTCAATGAGAGGATTAGGATGGGTATCTTGGAACCATCTATAGCTCCCTATTCTAGCAGATGGTTTACTGTTCCGAAGAAAAGTGGAGCTTTGAGATTCATTCAAGATATGCAGCCAGTTAACAAGGTAACTATCAGGAATATGGGTATAGGACCTATTGTAGACGAGTTTGCGGAGGCTTTTGCTGGTCGTGCTATCTATTCCATGGGAGACTTATATTCAGGTTATGACCAGTTTCAATTATCCTCTGAGAGTAGAGACTTGACTACAATGAGGACACCTTTAGGGTTACTAAGGATGTGCACCTTACCGCAAGGTGCTACCAATTCGGTAGCACATATGATGAATGGCATGAACAAAGTTTTGAGGGACTTCATTCCTGAAAAAACTATGCCATTCCTTGATGATGTGCCGATCAAAGGGTGTGCTGAGGAGGAGAAGAATGAGGTAAAAGATCAGAGGGGGTGCCGTAAGTTTGTAGCAGATCACATAGCTGATTGTGATAAGATACTGAGTCGACTGGAAGAGGTTCATTTGACTTTATCAGGAGCCAAGTCTGTGTTTGGAGTACAAGAGGTGTTAATAGTGGGACATCTGTGTGGATCTTATGGTCGGAAACCTTGTCCAAACAAGGTTGATGCCATCCGAAGGATGAAGGAGACATGTGGATCGGTTACTGAGGTGAGAAGGTTTCTAGGAGCATGTGTGTTTTATCATATATGGATTCCACACTTTGCACATGTAGCATATCCGTTGTACAAGCTGCTGAGGAAGGGGCAAAGATTTCAGTGGCAAGAGGAGCAAAGCGAGTCTATGAGGAAGTTGAAGGATCTTTTAGCTTCACCACCAACTCTACGGAAGGTAACATATGAGTTGGGCAGATCTGTTATCCTTACTGTTGATACTAGTCCTATTGGCATTGGATGGGCTGTAGGACAAGACGATGAGGATGGAAATAGATATGTGGTGCGTTTTGGTGCTAAGGTATTAAGTTCACGGCAGAGAGACTACCCTCAGGTCAAGAGAGAGCTATGGGGAGTAGTTACTGCGATGAAGAGTGATAAGGAATACTTGATAGGAGCACCTGTGGTTGTGGAGACAGATTGTTTACCTCTCTTGGGAATGATCACTAGCTGTACAACTCCAGATATTGCTATGTTGAGGTGGATAGCATATATCAAGTCCTTGAACCCAGAGTTTAGACATATTGCAGGGAAGGATAATCCTGTGGCAGATATGTTATCAAGGGCTAGGTATTACGATGAGAAAGAAATGATAGATGATCAGGAAGATGTGGGAACAGAGTTCTATTCTAGTGCTCTTGCTAGAAGAGATAGAAGCTGTTTTGCAGCCTCGTTGGAGTTTTTTGAAGAAACTATGTATGATGGCGAGTGGTTGGATCTTGGGCGCTATTTGAGTTCACTGGAAAGGCAAGAAGGCTGGTCTGATGCAGATTTCAAGAGGATCCGTAGGATAGCTTATGGTTACTTTTTACATGGAGGACATCTATGGAAGCGCCCTAAGCTACAAGGAGGTATACCGCAGCGGGTGGTATGTGACCTAGAATCGCAGCAGAAGCTGATCAAGGAGTTCCATGAGAGTTTATGGGCTGGTCATAGAGGAGTTTGGGCTACATTTGCCAAGATGAAGGAAAAGTATTGGTGGAAGGGTATGTATAAGGATGTAGTACAGTTTGTTTCATCTTGTATACCCTGCCAGATGTATTCCAACGTACGTCATCGTGATGGATTGCATCCTACTTATCCTTTAGCCATTCATTACAAATGGGTAGTTGATCTGGTAACTATGCCATTTGGACTTGGACAAATGAGGTATCTAGTCTTGGCTAGAGAAGATCTATCTAACCAAGTTGAAGGTCGTGCTCTGAGGACGAAGACCACTGCTAGTGTCTGCCGCTTTCTACTTGAAGATGTTATTTGTAGATATGGGTGTGTGGGAAAGATCACTGCAGATAGGGGTGAGCTGGATGCACAAGAAGCAGTTGAATTCTTCAAGCGATTGGGAATCAAGTTGGCGTTAACCACTGCTTACAATCCTGAAGGGAATGGCAAGAGCGAAAGAGGTCATCCGCCAATCATCAAAGCTTTGGTAAAAGCTTGCAAGGGTAAGATCTGTGAATGGCCTAGACTGTTACCATTTGCTTTGTGGGCAGATCGTACAACTCATAGTACCGTTACAGGTTACATGCCAGCAGAGTTGATACTAGGGCAAAAACCTGTGATGCCGATTGAGGAGGTTGTGCCTACTTGGAATGTTTTGCCATGGGAAGATGGTAGAAGTACGGAGGATCTTCTTGCATTAAGGATCCAACAGTTAGAACGGAGACCTGAGGATGTTGCCAAAGCTGTGGAAAGGTTGAAGACTGCTAGAGAGAGAAACAAAGGCAGATTTGATAGAACGCATAGATTACGACCCAAACCAGTTAAGGAAGGTGATTGGGTGTTAGTCTATGATAGTAGTCTTGATAATCAGCATAGCGCTATCAGAAAGTTTTCCAAGAGATGGTTCGGACCTTATGTGGTTTTAGAAGTTTATGATAATGCCACATACTCTTTGAGAGAGTTAGATGGTGCAGTGCTCAAGATACCAGTCGCAGGGAAGAGAATCAAGCTCTTTAGAAGAAGAGGGGACGACCAGAACATTGCAGAGCTTACTGAGGATGAAGCCGAAGACTCGATGGAGGTTGAAGATGAATTTGAAGCTGAAGCTGAAGAGTCTTGATCAGGATCTGGTACATACCGGAGGATGTGCAGGTTCAGAGGGGGTGGATGTCGCGCTACTTGGCGGCTACATGCTTGACTTCTACTCCGACGCTTAGGTTTAGTAGTTCTAGAAGTTAGCTCATATTACTTCTAGTCCTTTATATATATGTTTGACACCTTTGCATACGGTGTTAATACTATTTTGAGTCCTAGTAGGCTGATAGTATGTTAGTTATCTTGTTCAAGCATTTGTGCGCTTGTGCAAGTGACTTCTTACTTGTCTATGACGTTCAATGTACATAACTTAGGGTTTCCATGCTGATGGGGGTTTGAGCTCATGGGTTGTACTTACTTGTCACCCATGCACGCTTTCTAGCTAATTTAAGTTATTTTTCGGGGCTATGTGTCATTTTAGGTAGTTTAAGTTTTACGCTGACACTCTAGGGGGCTTGACGTGGTAGCTTATGAGTGTAGATAAGTTACCAGGTAGTTTAAGGCACAAAAGGACAGTCAAGTGGAGCTATGAACTCCCATTGGTCCATTTTTGTCTTTTGTAAAACTCTAAGTTTAGAAACAGAGCTCTAGAGGAGAGTTCGGGCAATTGGTGAGGTATCTTCGAAATCTGAGAACACAGGAAGAGAGAGCTCGTCGTGCCAAGCACTGTCAGTGAAATTTTTGCTCGATTTGGATCAATAAACAAGGAGTTATGCCCAATTGAAGTTCGGATTGTGCCAAAACTGCGTCACTTTTGTTGATTTTGGGGTTTTCGGTGCCAATTGCAGCAGAATTGAGGAAATCACTTCAAAACTTCGTGGTTGCGTTCACTGTCAGGAGGGCTACGACTGTCCAAAAAGTTTCGAATCATTTGAGTAATTGAGTAATTCAGGGCGGCCGCTGAAGCAGAGGGGGTCTGAAAAGCTCTTAATCTAGAGCAGCGACTTTAGAGAAGGAGATCTGGAGTTCTACAAACATTCAGGAGTCCCAACTTCACAGGGATGTTCAGCATCCTGTAGACTTCAAATACTGTGAGAAGATTTGAAATTCATCGAGCCAATTCTCTGTTCTATGTCTGAATAGCTGTCTAGGTACCAGAAATTGTCATAATTCTCTTATTCAGAACTTTTCTGTTCATATCTCCGTGTCAGAATTTGATCTCAGGTTGAAACTTCGTCTGTGAGTTCAGTAGTACCTCATTTGCATGTAGGGGAAGTTTAGAGATCTAAACCTTCATAGTTTTCCTCTCTTTGAGTGTCAAAGTTCACCGCTTAAGCCTATTACTACCAGTGAGACCTAAATTTCGCTTTTGAGCATATCAGAGGATCCTACACTCCTGTGTGAGTGTTTATAGCTCCTGTTGTGACCTGAAAGCCAACCTCTTGAGTAAACAACCACAGCCAGAAGCCCGGCGCTTTCCTAGGTAGACAGATCACACTCCGACATACTCTCTTTTTGGTGAACTCGACGTGAAACACCTAGGGTGGGAGTTTTCTTGAGAGTGTTACGGGATCAGATATCATGGCCAACCAAGGATCATCGAGTGGAGCTGCTGTTGCTGCTCAGCAACCTGTTCAGTTGGATGCTGCTACGATGAAGATGTTCCAAGCTTTTTCCATGTTTATGCAGCAGCAGCAGAGCACAGAGAGGAAGGAGGTATTAGCAACCAAGGCGTTGCAATCTGTGGTGCATCAGATGGATCAGTTCAAGGGGACAGATATTTCCAAGTATGTGCGATACTATGCTAGGGAGATGGAGGTGAACAAGGTACCTGAGAAGGAGATGGTGGAGAACTTTGAACTTGCTGTTGTCCCTGAGATTCGTGGGCGTGTGAAGGAGCTCAAGCAGCAGCAAGGACAGAGTTGGGAGAGCTTTATGCGAGCTTTGAAGGAAGAGTACTACACTGAAGATTCAGAGAGGGTGACCAAGAGAACGTTCTTGGAGTGGGTGGTTAAACCTAACAAAGGTTTGTCTGTAAATGAGTTGTTAAGGGAGTTTGATCGTCAGTATGCTCAGCTTTCTAGGACAGAAAAGCTTACACTAGAGGTGGAGAAGACAGAGCTTTTCCTACAAGCAGCGGACGTGACAATTCAGGAGAAGCTTGAGCTGTTGCTAGAAGACAAGAGTGAGGAGAGAGGATTAAAGACTGATTGGAAGGAGGTCGAAGAGGCTGTTTCTTTGCTGGCCAAGAGACAGAGAAGAAGGGACAAGGTGGTGGTAAGTGAAGCAGCACCTCTCATAATTCCTGTCAAGCAGTTGCCTACTAAACCCGCTTTGGTAATTGCTAGAGAGGAAGACTCACCGCTTGATGAGTTGATTAAGGGTATGAAGGAGCTTAAGCTTAAGCTCACTAGGTTAGAAGAGAAGGAGCAGAATGTACAGCCTGCTATGCAGAGACCTCAGATGAGAGAAGGCTTTGTTCATCGTTGTATATGGTGTGATAGCCTAGACCATGTAAGAAGAGATTGTGGAGAGTTTTCTGATGCATTGAGGAAAGATCTGATCTTCTTCAAAGATGGTAAGATCCATCTGAGAGAGACTGGGATGATGTTGGGAACCAACTTTGGCAAGGGTGGTATGAAGAGGCTTGTGAATGAGATATCAACATCACATGCTGTTTCTCTTGTGAATGCTGCTACCTGTGGAGTGAAAGTGGAGATGGAGAGAGAGAAAGAGACTACTGGGTTGTGGTCTGATGTAGTGCGGTCCGTAGCTAGAACAGAGCTAGACAAGGATGTGCTACGAAGGGTTGGCAACTCAATTCGAGAAGCTACAGGATGGAATGATCCTGTGGATACTATGTCAGTGCATGCTTATGTTGCAAGAAGCCAGCATGAAGCTGTACTAGAAGAAAAATGCAGGAGGGAGGATGCAGGTGAGGCTTCTACAGCCAAACGACCTGCTACAAGGAGTGAAAGGGCTAGACCAGAGGCAAGGCAGGAGACAACACCTACTCGGGAGGAGACTATGGAGGATCTACCACCTACAACACCAAAGGAGAAGGAGAGAAGCAAGGAGAAGGGTAAGATGCCTGCATACAAACTTCAGTCTGATATTGAGATTGCTACAGACCTGAAGCAGGTGTTAGAGAATCGTATCTTGAATGGGAAGGTTGAGTTTACCTTGGGTGAGATTCTTGGGATAGCAAAGCGTGAGTTCCATGAGGTTATCATAGATATCATCAAGAGGAAACGTCAGATTTTGGGTGAAGCAGCTACGCTTAACGCTCTAGGGACCAAACTGTCGGAGGATGAGGAGGATGAGATTGCTGGTTACTGCTCTCAAGTATCAGAGGGAAGATCAGATCAGCACGTGAGGTTTGAAGATAAGGTGGAAGCATCGCAGAAGAGCCATTATTCTCACAACCATTGGGCGAGAGCAACCACAGAGACCTTAGTGAAGCTGAGAGATCTAGAGGAACCTGTGGTGGCGTTGATTGATCATGGCTCAGAGATTAATCTGATGTCTAAGGAGCTGTACAAGCGTGGGAGGTGGCCCATAGACACCGATCATGGATGGCTTATCCGTGCTGCCAACAACCAGAGGGGAGAACTCTATGGTGCTTGTCCCAACATCAAGGTAACTGTGGGTGACATTAGTGATGTTCAGAATTTCTTTGTGCAAGACATGTCAACCTATCCTATCATTCTAGGGCAGCCTTACATTACTGCTGTTAGAATGGAGACACGAGTTATGGATGATGGTTCAGCTTATGCTAGGATACGTAGTAGAGATGGCAGAAGAGTTGTTCAGTTTTTGACCGTTGCTGCAGAACATGAGAGGAATCGTGATAGCTTGAGAGACCGTCCACTACCTAAGATTACTCAGGAGTTTAGAGAGTCTAGGGGTTTTGGCAGAGTACCATTGAAGAGCGAGACTTCAACGGTACAGTAGAGATAGGATTCTCGCCTGATCCAGTAGAGCAAGAAGCTTTATCCACTAGCTTCTTAGGGTTGACATCATGTGGATCAGTGTGTTATAGGAAGGTTGAGAATCTGAAGAGGTTTGAGAGGCAACATGTGAAGAGTGTACAACAATCTTTGTGGGATAGTGGAGAGTTAGCAGGAGATGAATACATATCTGGGGTGTTTGAAGAACAGTATTTGGTAGATACTATAGGGGAGTTGAAATCTATAGTAGAAAGTTCTATAGATGATGTAGATAGAGTGGTGAGAGTGAGCTCCAAGGAGCTTTATGATGTAATTGATAAGTTTATAGATCGGCAAGAGGTGTATGTGGAGACCAAGTACAAGTCAGTGGCAAAGAAAGTCAAACCAGTGGCTTTGCCTTTACCACTCGATTACAATCAGAAGATGGAGCAAGCTGCACGAGAACCGACGCTCAGAGGACCGAGAAGAATTGGGCATCAGTTCACAGAAACAACACCGAAGGAGTTGAAGATTGGAGGTGATGGGTTTCTTACTGAGCAAGAGAAGAAGAGCTTCAAGGAGATGCTATCTAGGCATGGTAAGGCGTTTGCGTTTGAGTCACATGAAGTAGGATGTGTAGATCCAAGTGTAGTTGCACCTATGGTAATCTTTACTATACCGCATGTGCCTTGGAATCTACGTCCTATCCCTGTGCCTAGAGCTCATCTGCCAAAGCTGATAGACTTGCTCAATGAGAGGATTAGGATGGGTATCTTGGAACCATCTATAGCTCCCTATTCTAGCAGATGGTTTACTGTTCCGAAGAAAAGTGGAGCTTTGAGATTCATTCAAGATATGCAGCCAGTTAACAAGGTAACTATCAGGAATATGGGTATAGGACCTATTGTAGACGAGTTTGCGGACGGAGTTCTCTCACGGTGCGGTTGGAGTGACGACCAACAGACCGTGAGAGGCTGCCTGTGGTGATGGCAGGTACAGGTTGCCCTTACCTTGACCGTCCTAGTAGGGGATATGTGAGCTCAGTAGGAGCGGGGTTAGGCAAGTGGTGGTTACGGTGGTGACGGGGATTGCGACATTTCAGTTGAGGAGTGTGTTAGCGGGATTCTCTCATCACGGAGTTCTCGGGAGGTTCTGGTGGAGACTTCTCGGACAGTGGGTATACACGGAGTGGGGTGAGGTACCGACTACCTACACCATTGCCGTCGGTTGTTCCAGAAGACGAGTCAGACGCAGACATCGCATTTTCTGGTGGTGAGTCTAGTGTCACCACACCGTTGTTGTGGGACATGGACGAGATCTATGGGGCCACGAAGGGGCCTCGACGTTACTCGGGTACAGTTGGTACCATTGAGCTGGATGACTTCATCCAGGAGTTTGACAGTTGGTGCGATCTGCAGCAGATGCGGAACCCACAGCTGTTTACACCCTTCATGGCGTGGAAGGGTTTGTTCCAACACTTGGAGGGACCGCCGATGGACGATTATCATGAGTTCAGGCGAGATTACAGTGTTGAGATCGAGTTGTGGAGACAACATTGGTCTCCCAACTACGTTTCTATCACTACTGACGCAGTTTCGGGAGACGTAGCACCTGCGAGTTCGGGTGCCAGTAGCAGTGGTGCAGCCACAGGTGGCGGAGTACCTACTACCGGTGCATCCACAAGTAGTGGAGCAGGTGGTAGTGTGAGCGGGATACCACCAGGGTTTAACCCTGTGGTTCAGTTCTTCCAATGTTTGAGGAAGAACTATCAGGGTGTGCGGACCGACAAGTTGAGGAGTCTGCAGGAGTTCCAGCGGAAGACTGGAGAGAGCCTACGCGAGGCGTTTACTCGCATGAGGCGGTTGATCAGCGTTACCCAAGGGGTGACGGAAGCACAGGCAGTCCAGTTCTGGTATGGGATACTAGACCGGAGCTGCGTAGGAGAGTTAGAGATGCTACTCTTCTTAGAGATACCGCTCCGACGTTGGCGGTTGTCTTTAGTCTGGCTGAGCGGATTGAGCTCAACATGGTGGAGGAGAGGGTGGTGGTTGCTGGGTTCAGCAAGGAGACACCACATGGAGCGACCACCTCTTCTCGAGGATCACAGGCTACGCAACAGCGTGGTGGTGGTGGTGGTAAGGATCGTGCGGAGCAGTCACGATCTCAGGGAGGTGTTGGAGGATCTGGTGGACAGAAGCCCATGCCGTCCTTCTCTAGTCAACAGCAAGCGGGTCCTTGTTGGACGTGTGATGGTCCTCATCAGCAGAGGGACTGTCCACAGAGGAGAGGTTATGAGACGTCAGGGACATCAGGGACGTCTCAAGCAGTACCTAGGCAATGTGAGCATTGCGGACGACCTGGTCACAGTAGTGACCGTTGTTTTGATCTCCATCCCGAGTTGCGGCAAGGGAAGGCTGATCGTGGACGAGGCGGAGGAGCTCAGGGAGGCCGTGGTGGTCGAGCTGGAGGTAGAGGTCCAGCACCTGGGAGAGGACCGGTCGGTCCACCGCCTGCTACGATGTCAGAAGCAGGTATGGCTGCTCGGATTGAGCAGTTGGAGCAGAGGATAGCTAGTATGGCTATGGCTCAGCGGAGATCAGGTGGAACAGAGGCTTCCACGTCTTATGGAGGAGAAGGAGGTGACTTCGACTTCATGGCTGGTGTGGTGCAGATTGAGGCATCTGCGGCAGTGACTAGAGGTGCAGTACGTGCCTCTGAGCCACGAGGTGCGTCAGTGGAGTTGGATCCACAACGCGGGGAGGCTGGTAGACAAGCCAGGCCTACTCAGTCGTTCACGTTATCGGAGGCGTTGAGGACCACATCTATGGTTCCTAAATGACCTACCGATGGTGCAATAGAGTTGGAGGCATCGACATCCAGGAGTGGATGTGATGTGAGTCCACCTTCGACGTCTGTGGATGCGACGTCGAACCCGATGTTGGGGACGGCTACAGCAGTTTTGCGAGCCCCACTATTCTCAGTCACGGATATGAGGGCATTGGGAGTTAACTTGGCTCCAGTGTTCCAGTTGGCGGTCACGCTCAGTGAGAGCGAGGATGTAGTTACCTCTAGTGCTGAAGTAGTTCAGCGAGAGACGGTAGACGTGTCCATGGAGTCGAGGATCAGGACAGCTACCAGTGGTACTTGGCAAGCGGCGGCTGCTAGGTTAGATGAGTTACCAGCTAGGCCGGCGATTGACCGTGCTAGTTTGGCACCAGGTGTGGTGTTGTTGGACAACAGAAGTGGTATCTTCTGTTTGGTGGCACCTTCAGGGAAAGTGTATCGACCCCAGAAGGTCTTGTTAGACTCTGGAGCCCAACCGTTGATGTTGGGAAAGACGGCGTGTATTGGTTTGGGTCTGAAGAAGTCCGAGATAGAGAGATGTCCATTCCAGTTGCAGACATCTCTAGGGGGATCAGGAGGTACGGCTCTACACATGACACGTGAGATGTTGACGGTGAGAGTTCGGTCAGATCACCCCACGGATGGCTCTATGGTGAAGGCCAAGGTCATTGTTACAGCCGTAGAGTCTTATGATGTATTGGTGGGAGGTGCCGTGATTGACTATTGGGCAGAGACAGCATCTTACAGACCAGGTTGGCAGTCCGGTGAGGGACGAGTGAGCCGCTTACCAGTGCGGTTCAGTGCTAGAGTTGGGACGACGGAGCCTACACCAGGAACGATGGCATCCGTTGCAGGGTTCAGTTCGATCATCACTTGGCCGGACGAGTTGTTGGAGGGTAATGCCCATGCGGAGGATACTCCGATCTATGAGGAGGTGGAGGACATGCCTAGCATGTCTACGTCAGTACCATCTGCAGTATCCAGAGGAAGGTGTATGTGTGCTGGAGCTGTTTGGAGGGATCAGCACAGGTTTGGCTGCGGTATTGCAGGCAGGTATACAAGTACAGCGATACTTGTATGTGGAGAGAGATGAGATTGCGAGACGCATCTCATTGCGACATGTGGCACGTTTGGTGCAGAGATATCCTGAGTTGTTGCCCATATCAGCTGTTAGAGGATACCAGCAAGCATTACCGTCGGATATTTCGCTGCTGGGGGCGCAGGATCTTACGTTTGTGGGCACCATTCACTTGGTGATAGCCGGATGGCCATGTCAAGGTCACACGCGTGCAGGGAGAGGTCAGGGTTTACATGACCCGCGATCTAGGATGTTCTGGGAGATGTTACGGATCCTACGACACCTCCAGATGCATCAAGTGGATTCTCCAGCGTACATCTTGGAGAACGTTCCTTTGTTGGGTGATGCTCGTACACAGATGATGACGAGTGTGCACCAAGTGCGGTCTTGGGTTGGACCAGCAGTGTTGTTGGATGCAGCGAGAGTGGGATCTCGTGCACATTGTCCACGGTTGTGGTGGACGAACTTGTTACCGAGAGAGGTGCTTAAGCGCGCACACGATGGAGTGAGACGACCAGCGCACCTCACGGTTGATAGCATCTTGGATGCAGGACGACGATCTCAAGTAGTGAGAGTCGTCGATAGGTCACCCATGGCAGTGGTGAACCTAGTGGGACGGCCCATGGTAGCATTACCCACTTTGGTAAGCTTTCCAGCGTCACATGCTTACAGAGATGGAGGACCTGGGCTTGTGTGGAATGCTCAATTACGACAGTTGGTGGAGCCCAATGCCGATGAGAGAGAGCGAGCGATGGGTTTCACTACGGGTACGACGGCAGTAGCTTCGGTGTCGGAGGCTTCACGTCGTCAAGTATTGGGTCAAGCAATGGACTTGAATTGCTTGACATGGATTGTTAGCCTTGGATTGGCTGAGCAGCGTCGGATGCGATCGACGGGTGTTACTGCTCGAGCACTCTTGAGCTCTTTGCCTACCGGGTCGGTGGAGGCAAAGGCTGGGGACGAGGCAAGTGGAGTTCGTCATCCTTGGACATCATGGGATGTCATAGGAGAGAGTGTGGAGCTTGCAGCTAGAACTGCAGAAGTTTTACGCACAGTAGCGGTGGAGGTTGTTGGTGGTGAGCAGAAGGAAACTGCTCCAGAGGCTGCAAGATAGCAGTCAACGACTTCGTCTTCTACCTCTAGCATGGTGACAGAGGATACTTGGGAGCCAGAGATTGGACCCAAGCTTATAGGAGAGGAGAGACGAAGAGTCCAAAGATTCCTGAAGAGCTACAGGAATTGTTTTGCCTTCAGTATGAAGGATTTGGGTACCTTGAAAGGACCTGGTATACGGATCGACTTGGCTAATGACACGCCAATCTTTCGACGTCCTTACAGGTACAGTGACATGGAGAGAGCCTTGATCCAGAGTCGGACTCAAGACTTGTTGGAGGCTGGGTTGGTGGAGATGTCGCATGGAGAGTATGCATCTGCCACAGTTATGCTAGCCAAGAAGGATATGTATGACAACTACACAGATAGACGGATGTGTGGGGACTATCGTCCTATCAATCGGCAGACGAAGTCCGATAAGTATGCCATGCCGACACCTGAGGAGATCTTTGATGCAGTGGGGCATGTGAAGGTCTTCAGTACTTTGGATCTTCGAGCAGGGTATCATCAGTTGCCAGTGAGAGAAGAAGATAAGTCCAAGACAGCATTCTGAGGAATTGACTCTCACGAGTTCCAAAAGTTCCGACTGAGTTCCAAAGGGTGATGGACAGAATCTTAGCAGGATTGGATTTTGTCAGATGTTATATTGACGACATCTTAGTCTATAGTGCTACAGTGGAGGAGCACGAGAGACACTTACGAGATGTGTTTGAGCGGTTGAGAGCTCATGGGTTGAAGTTACACCCTGGGAAGTGTAAGTTCTTCCAGGAGTTGGTAGAGTATCTGGGCCGCACCATCTATCCAGGTGGATTGGGTGTTCAACAGACGAAGGTTGAGGCTATTGCACGAAGGTTGAGGCGCCCCACAGATGACGAAGGTTGAGGCGCCCCACAGATGTGAGTCGAGTTCGAGCATTTGTTGGTTTGGCGAACTTCTATCGTCGATACGTGAAAGGGTTTAGTGCAATTGCGAAGTCGTTGACCAAGGTGATGAAGGTGGACCAGGAGTGGCAGTGGGGAGATGAGCAGGAGCGAGCTTTTGTAGAGCTCAAGGATAGGTTGACATCTGCTCCCATCTTGAGGAGACCCGTTAGGGGGCGTCCTTTCCAACTGCACACCGATTGGAGTATGTTGGGACTTGGAGCAGTGCTGACTCAGCATGATGATGAGAAAAAGGAGTTCGTGGTGGCGTATGCCAGTCGTTCCAATAATTCAGCGGAGGCGAGGTATAGTTCGTATGAGGGAGAGTGTTTGGCGGCAGTGTGGACTGTTGCACAATTTCGATGTTATCTGTTTGGGAACCCCTTTACTCTCATCACTGATCACCAGCCGCTCAAGTGGTTGATGGAGTCCGATAAGCTTACAGGGAAGCTTGCACGATGGGCTCTGATCTTACAGGAGTATGACTTCCAGGTAGTACATAGACCTGGAGTTGCAAACCTAGATGCCGATGGGTTGAGTCGCAACCCGTGCACGAGTCAGCAGGATCAGACTGGGGCTCGCTGGCATGACGAGGTTGATGAGGAGATAGTGCTAGGGTGGCATGCATCTGCCTTTCTTTGTGTGTTGGCCATGACATTTAGTATGGAGGGCCAAGTCGTATCTTTCTCTGGTCAGAGAGTAGATGATGAGTCTCCAGATCCTGAGGGTGGAGATGGTGTTCCAGACCAGCGAGATATCCATGATGATGTGACCGTGATGGAGTATCTACGTACTGGTGTGGTAGTAGGCACAGTAAGTGCCAAGGAGCGAGATCGTGTCCTTCAACGAGCGAAGAGATTTCGACGAGAAGGGCGACATGTCCTTCGAGTGTGGGGGGATGGAAGGGTACGGATAGTGCCACATCCATCCCAGAGGGCACAGTTAGTACGACATGCCCATGAGGAGTTGGAACATTTTGGAGTGAAGCGTACGCATAGCTTACTCCAAGGACAGTATTGGTGGCGTGGTATGCACATCGATGTGCAACAGTTTGTCGCACGATGTGTGGTTTGTGATCGAGTACGAGCATCGTTTAATGCTCCTACTCCACAGTTACACCCTTTACCGATTATGGGGTTGGGTTACCGTTGGAGTTTGGATTTTGCGGGACCCTTACCGTTGACCGTACGTCACCACCGGTATGTGTTGGTGATGGTGGAGCACTTCTCCAAGTGGATTGAGTTGGTGGCATTATCAGACAAGGCGAGTGAAGGGACGGCGTACGCGTTCTTAGATCGAGTGCTGAGTCGTTTCGGAGCACCAGCTGAAGTGCTGACAGACCAAGGTACAGAGTTCCTTGGTGAGTTTCAAGCCTTGTGTGATCAGGCGCTGATTGATCATCGGACTACATCTCGAGATCATCCTGAGGCGGATGGTTTGGCGGAGAGGGTAGTTCAGACGGTGAAGAGAGGATTGCGCAAGTATGGCTTGCAGAAGGGCCACTTGGGAGATTGGGATGTGCAGTTACCATGGTTGGCTATGGGTTACCGTTTTAGCCGACAAGCGTCTTTGGCTTCCTTCTCACCGTATTTCTTATTGTATGGCCGAGATCCAGATCTACCTTCGGCCATTCGTCGTGATTCTGCTGAGGTGCTGAACCTTGATGACCCGGATATGTGGGTGAGAGCATGTTCTCAACGAGCAGAGATATTTCGGAGAGTTATGCCTATGGCTTTTGAGAACCTAGCGATTGCTCAGCATAGAGACACGTTGCGATATGCGACTATCCGAGGAGGAGGTTATCGACCGTCGATTCGCAGGTTTCATCCTGGCGATTATATCTATCTACAGCAGACTGCACCGACGACGTTGGACGTGACCGCAGGGCGCACTATTTTACGAGTGCGTGAGGTGTTACCTTCTGGAGTACTCATGTTAGAGGGCCGTGATGGTGTTGTGTGGAAAGACCATGTGCGTAATTGCGCGCCATGTCATCTTCCCAACATTGATGGTACCGTTGACCCAAGCTTAGCAGTTGTACGGGCGGGCTTGAGGTGTATGTTGTGTGGGTCTGCTGGTGGAGCATCCCGTATGTTGGTGTGTGATGGTTGTTCGAGAGGTTGGCACATGTATGTTTGACTCCACCTCTCAGTGTAGTTCCTACTGGACGATGGGTTTGTCCTCGATGTATATAGCGGAGATAGTCGATTAGATCTTTGCGTGGTATGGATTGCAGACAGGCGACTAACGATTGGGCAATGTAGCACCCGGCCTCCTGATCCTTGCACCCATGAAGGTGTGTATCGCGTAGTTGGGATATGGAGCTATCTGGAGTTAGAGGGACCTAACCGCCAGTTAGGGGGGCGATTGCGGTACACTTGTGTATGTGTATGACATCGTCCATGTGTTATGTGTATGTGTGATGTATCTCTGACAGCGATGTATGTTGTGTAGCGATGTGTATGCGCACGACAACTGTCACGTCAGTTTGGACACCTCGGCTAGGTTGACCGAGTGCGAAGTGACGCATCCCAGTAAGGCCGTTAGTGCCGTTAGGGCGAGTTGGAGAGAGAGCCCACTAGGGGTAAACTTCGCAGGTAGGGCTTGGAGGCCTTAGTTCTTTGAGTTGAGCCTTCAAGCTCCAGGCTATGGTGGATAGTCTAGTTGAGTGTAACCCGGATTCTCTTCGCGTTTAGAGTGGGTTTGGCTTGACCGTTTGTGAGTAATCCTTGTTGTGGTGTTGGAGATGGTAATCTCTGTATTCAGATTATTGTGGTACACTTGTGTATGTGTATGACATCGTCCATATGTTATGTGTATGTGTGATGTATCTCTGACAGCGATGTATGTTGTGTAGCGATGTGTATGCGCACGACATATCGCACTAAAACTGCTAGGACTTTTATTACGGTTTGAATAGATTTCACCTGGATTTCTATTCTGTCAAAGACAAACTGCTATAACTCCGGTTCTTTATTGTATCCTCGATGTCCTGTAAGCTCCGCTATCTCTAGGAGGCATTTCTGTATCTCTTTCGGCCTCTATAATTAATTCTCCATCCTCTTCTGTCCACTCGTCCTGATTTATGCTTAGAAAGTTATGTAACATAGCGCAACATCCTACCCATTTGACTATAAATCGGTTCTCTGATCTTCTTTTCAGTTGTGTTCTCACTTGTTTCAATGAGTGTCATCTCGACTTCAGTATACCGATGCAGTGCTCATTTGTCACTCTTGTGTGTGCTAAACATGTGTTGAAATCTCGCTTCTCTTTGTCTCCTGTGGTCATCTTGAAAGAAAAGAATGTGGTGAAGCATTGGAGAATATCTAGAGTCTCCAAGTAAATACTGATCATTATCAAACAAAGAACTGGCACTGTCCATATGTTTCCAAAGAAAAGATTTTTGTAAACAAGTGATATCTTGACAGCTCCCTGGCATACGTGTGAATAAAAAGAAAATCCTCTTCCTGCGATAACATACAACTTGTGTATTTATCAAGTAATTGCATTTCCTGTTATAATACGTTTCTCCATCATATCCTTGTCTATGTGATAAAGATAATAAGGTACCATCCATCAATCTTATACATCCAAGAAATCTTTTCGCTGCGAAAGCTTCAGAGGTTATCTTCGGTTGATTCCAGAGCTTGCATCACTCTTTTAGTATAAAGAACCATCGTTCCATATCCTATGCCCCACAGAAACATAGACCGTCCATGAGCAAAACCATTACCGTTATGTCCAAATCGATCGAGTGCAACAGCAACTTGTAGTGACACAAGAGCTTGTTTCACACTAGCTCTATTGTGAAAAATAGGATGTCCTTTAACTAAAGCTATCAGTGTAGCAAAACTTCTCCGATCCATCCTTGTGAGTTGGTGGAAAGCATCAGCAAGAAGATTTTCAAAATAGTTTCGATAAAAATCTTGACTCTTCGTAAATTGTTGCGGCCTTTCTAGATAGCGCAAAGTAGATAGAATCCTGTATAACACGAGGTATGGTGAGATGTTCACTTTGAATGCTAGACCGTGATGCTGAAAATAACACTAAGATGTCTGCAAAAGATGTACATATTGAAGCGCTCTCATGCGCTAACAGAGCACCAACTTTTGTTGTGTGTGAAGTTCTTTTTCATTTTAAATAAAAAAGCGAGATTTTAAATGCTTTCCAGTAACCATGTACTATTCAACGCATTTAGTAACCATGTATTACTCAACACATTTAATTCACGGTCAAAACTACAATGAACAATGACACTCGCAACCGAAATGACCGTTGTCCGGAACTCATGTTCAGGGGGAGTAGAATAATCACCACGGCCACTAACTTTGACACCCCATAATAGAGAAGGAGGTGGAAAAGAACCTTTATATATATAACTGGTAGAGTTCATACCAAGGTGGTGTGATAGTGTACAAGTAAGATTTCTCGAGTGAGAGATGGAGGTACAGGGTTCGAATTTTGGAAAAACATTTTGTGCGGCCGAAGGTCGCAGTTTAGAGTATTTGTTTTTTTCTAGCAGCGGTCTTAAGGTTCTTGAGAAGAAAATGAGTCCCAAAACTTTGGGTTTAGGAGATATAGCATCCACGAGCAAGATTGAACCTCCCTGGATGTGGTTTAGAAGACAAAGCATCCACGAGCAAGATTGAACCTCCCTGGCACATCCGCTTCAGTAACAGTTTAAAGTACTTGTTTTTCTCCAACAGCTGTCTTAAGGTTCTTGAGAGAAAATTAAGTCCCAGAACTTCAAGTTTAAGAGACAGAGAAGAAAATGGTTTTAGGAGATAGAGAAGAAAATGAATCCCCCTTGTTTTTCTCCAACCGCGGTATTACAGTTCTTGAGAAGAAAATGAATCACAAAACTTCGGGTTTACAAGATAGAGTATCCACGAGCAAGACTGAACCTCCCTGGCACATCCACGGTCAGAACAGGCAACTCCTTGGCACAAGAGTCGATGCTTGATTTCAATTGCGACACGTGAGAACAGAGCCGACAGAGCATTTAAACCACAAGTGGGATATAAAAGGAGCAACCCTGCCTTGTATCAAAAGCGTTGTAGCTCAGATGGTTGAGGTCCGAACGTGAGGAGGCAGAGGTCTCAGGTTCGAGCCATGGTGTGAACTGATTTTTTTGCCGGAAACTCTACTTTTTATTATAATTTCTGGTAAATTTTCTTAGAAATTTGAATTCCAGAAAAACAATTTTCATTTCAGACGAGCCGGTCACTGTAACAAAATTTTTTGCTCACTGTAACAAGATTCATTCGATAGGAGAACTTTTCAAAATTCAAAAAAAAAAATATTTTTTTTTTTGTGATTCACATCACAGCTTTCTTTTTTAGTTTATTTCTCAGTCGTCAGATTTCAGTTCTAAGACATCTACGGCTCATTTTGTAGGTCTCAAGATTCTCGTCGTTTTGAGCCCTAGATCACCAACTTTAGACAACAAATAAGAACGTGAGAAGTGGACGCAGTTTCGGTGGGCTAACCCGCCGGAGCTAATCTCTGAAATTTCAAACTGAAATTGATTCCGGTGGGATATCCCACCGGAATCAATTTAATTCCTGTGGTTTAAGTATCCAAATGTGGAAGGACTAGAGGTCCTTGTGCGGTATGCATTTTCCTTTGCTTCGTTGTCGCCCTTAGCCGCTGTAACTCGAAGCATTTAAGTTCTTCACTGCATTTTGCTAAGCTCGTTGCTAAGTACACTCCTCTCTTGGATTACAGTATCTACAAGCAAGCAATGACAGTGATATCACCTTGACCGAAAGCAAAGTTCTCCCTACGTCCGCAGCGTCTTAAGAGATCATCACTGACTTCTGTCAGAGGGAGGATGCGAACATGGACTGGCCATCCCCAACTGAACGCCATCCGCTGGGATCCATATAGAGGCGAAGTAGCATAATATGGCTTGCTGCCCCTTATCTTCCACAGCTAAGCACTGTAATTGATCGTTAATGGTGGCGTTTTGAGGACTACCATGCAACCCCACACCCAGAGAAACGGAATTTGCTGCTTGAGCACACGTAAGAGACATCAATCTGATAGGCAGGAAAATGATTGCATTCATCTGAGGACACACCCTCCAGTTATCCATTGGTACAGAACGAAATATGTGGAAACGAAGTCGTGACAAGGGAAGTCGCTTAGACGTCTTCAAGAGAGCTAGCCATCAGCCATAGAAGATATTTTACTGCTCTGTTTTATATCTTGAATCGTATGAAGGCTGCGAAAATACAATGAATCTCTCCAACAATGTCACCCCCACCCGAGGCCTCTGACAATCTTTGAAACTAGATGTATTCGGCTCTACCATACAAGGACGAGGGAGAGAGCTTCCGGGGGTCATTACTTGTACAGCTCGTGTAAGGCTATAACTAACTATCAATGAGTCTACGCTTAGGTTCCTCTACGCTACCACGAAGAAGTATGTAGCCTGTGCGACCTGAATATCAATTAAGTACAGGGGTATCGACGAACGATGAAATAGTGAACGGACCATAACAGGCTAAATCAGATTCTGGGGGGAAGTTTTGCATTCGGGTGACCAAGACTGAGAAGAGAACTGGATGAGGCAGCGGAGGATGTAAGAGAGATATTGGAGAACTCATTCCCAATTACATCACTGTTTACAGAACCCAAAACTGGACCACTTGCTGGCCCTAAAGATGTCATTTCCATCGCGTATGGAGGCCCTTTGGGAGAAGAAAACCCTGTCGAAAAACCAGAAAAGCTGTTGCTGGGCCTGTGACCCAATGGCCGTTCTGGCGAGGGT
This sequence comes from Asterella californica, assembly GCA_036924285.1. Lineage (NCBI taxonomy): Eukaryota > Viridiplantae > Streptophyta > Marchantiopsida > Marchantiales > Aytoniaceae > Asterella > Asterella californica. Next base: position 22,549,338 of record JAYKYS010000006.1, on the reverse strand, counting down.
GGTGTCGACATACTCCCCTTTGAATTTGATAAATATCCCGCGCGTTCTGTAAGTGGTGGCGGTTTGCTGTTCGATGACACGGGGCCTGTACCATTTACAGCCTTCTCTGCCTCAGCTTTCTCCCGTCTCTCCCTCTCTTCAGATTCCTTTAGTAGAAAGTCGATCCACAAATCTGCAAAAGACTGCACGAATATACACCGATCGCCCTAGTCAGCCTAACCAACGAGGTTCATTTAAGTACTCACAGAAGACTAATGTCGATCTTGGAATCTCCAGAAACACATCCGCGGAGTAGAGAAGAGCTGAACTGTTTCCTACCAAAAATTATAGCTCTTAAGAGCTATAGATATAGAGATATATAATATATATCTCTAAAGAGCCGAAACCAAAGTAGACCTCATGATGTTAAAAACTATGGACTTTGCAATGAGAAAATTCAGAACACACCTGATTCTCAGATGGAGTGGGTAGAGTAAGTGAGTCAGCTGAGGCACTTCCTATTAGTCCACCGACGAATCTACCAGGAAGTCCAAGAACACCTCGAACAACACCTCTGCCAGCATTTTGTTGAGCGAGGCCTACGCGTCTCTTATCCTCCTCCGAAAACCCAAGCATGCGCACCATAAGGTCAAGGACCTGCCGATCCCCACTTTACCACTTCAATTCCGCATCTATAGAAATACCCAAACTCATATCATCCTATACATGACCCAGGAGTACAGGGCCGGAAAAAGATGGAAATTCAGACCTCTCTACTGTGATTCCTCTGAAAGTAAGTTACAAGCAGTTTGATGACGATTCGCCTGCATCCAGAAATAGTTCACATTAGCAACAAAGGGAAACATACAAACACCGTCCTTCGTCTTTGGAGCCCAGAATTACAAATTAGAACGATAGCGGTGGGACCTGATTGAGCCAAGTGACAAGATCGAGTTTAAATTCGAAATTCCAAAGCAGGGGCGTTTATCAACACACCTGTCAACGTGGTAGTCCGAATCCGACGATAAAGTGTTCAATCTCGTCATACTCTGCTCAAGAGCTCTCCGCAACCGCATTACTTCCTCTTCCAGCTTTCGCATTTTCTGCAATGTTTCAAATTTCCTCTGCTCTGCTGCGACTAGCTTGTCGAGAGCCGTATCTTTCTCCGCGTTCTTTGCCTCAATTTTCTGATTCGCGACCTGATAAAAGGAAACTCGGTCAGTGCTTAAGGCTTGGACCTGATACACAAGAAATTAACAAAGACACTGACTCACATACTACTACATTCCTTAAATTACTTCTAACACTACCGCTCAGACAAGTACCAGGTGACCTTGAGTCGGCAAATACGATACTACATAAAGGAAATCTCCTACCTAAATTTCCTACTCGCAAGTACCTGCAATCGTTGTATAAGCGAAGCTATTTCTTCGCGAGAAGCACTCATCTCAACATACAAGCGCTCCTGCTCCACATACAAAATGTCACTATTCAGTGCAACCTTCAACCACAGGAATGTCCGGAGGAGGAAGAGAAACGTACAGAGGTCTGCTGGTTCTGGGCTTCCATAAGAAACCACCCTGGTTCAAACAACGCACGATCTAATGTTCGAACAGTGAGTTCTCTGCTCTTCATTTACCACCATACAGAAGAACTGGTGTCGCACCTGAGCTTCACTCTCAGCATAGTACTGGCCGAGAGCACTTTGAAGATTCGAAAGCTCGATGTCTTTAGATTCAATAGCACTGATACAACTTGACAGTTTCTGTTGGAGTGCTTCTATCTCTTCGGATGTTCTTCGGGACTCCTCTTTAATGTGTCGCCTAGACTCCGACAGTTCAGACAGGGCTTGGGAAAGTGCTTGCTCAGCATGTAGAGCTCGGGCAAGATTCGCCTCTGCCCTTGCTTGAAGATCGGCAATCTGCTCACTGTCCTGATCCATCTTCTCTGAGTCTGCTAATTCCTGTCAGATTGATAAGCCAAATGATGAGATCCGCAACCGTAACTTTTCTTCCTCGAAAGTTACACGAAGACACTTCAGTGGTGAGAAAGATAATGTTGCAAAGCCAGAGGACGAACCAGCGTGCCCATGACCTCAGTGGAACATATTTACCTTGTCCAGAAGATGTTTTCTAAGCCTAGCAAGGTCCCGTGTCGCCTTGTCTCGCTCTAAACGAGCTTTCTCCAGCTGTTTCTCATAGTCCAATTTAGCTGATGCCCATGTCTGTTCTGCTGCTTCTAGTTGTCCGCTCAGTCTGGCAATCTTTGGACGTGATAAACTTGTTCAGTATCTTACTAAAGAAGAATATCTTACGTTACGTTGATCAAGCAGGCGCACTACATACGTAAGACACACAATAGTTCCAAACCGTACTGTACAATAGACAAAGCAATAAACTCTTAAAACACTTGGAATATGAACACGATGCACTCATCAGTATCCTACAGCTACCTCTGTTGCAGCCTCTTTTGGGGCATCCACATGCATCTCGGCTGTATCTTTTGAGACCTTCTGTGGAGATCCTTGTTGTAAGCCTTCTATTTCTCTCAATAAGCGACTTCTCTCTTCCTGCACTAACAATGGCGTATCCAGGATTCAAGTCAGAAGCAAGTATGTACAAATGCAACTAGGTTATTTATCCGAAGTTCTGGGTGTAGACGTGCTGGTTTCGAGTACCAATACTATCTTCCTTTCACAACAGCTAAGCACGAAACAATACTGGAAAAAGATATCTGACTCTGCTGTGGACCTGGTGCCACCAGGCAACCCTCAGGCAATGAACCTAAAAGACTCCACGAGCGGGTCTTGACGCCAAATCTTAAGAACCGATCTGAAACTCCAAAGCATATCGCTTTAAAGGTTACTGAAATGTACCAAAAGCTCTACATTTCTCGTCTCTAGATTAGCGACAACAATCTTGAGTTCCTCCACAGCTACAAGTCGAGAGGTCTCTTGCTCATTTAATTGCCTTTGAAGTTCGCCCATGTTCTCAGATACCTAGCAACAGATGAGAACTAACAACCTCAGTATGCCATTACAGCGTAGAACTGAACCTCACATGACAAGCTTCTGGAAATTACTAGAACGGAGAAAGTTCCTTAACTGTGTCCAACATCCGAATGGAAGTGAACCAGATTTAATTTAGTAGTGTGTAGCAGCAACTATATTGAACAGCCGTTCGAAGTCAAAAACTGTGCCTGACATCTAGATAGCCAATCTACCGGCCTGTAGTGACCCGAGTTGCTGGACACAAGTGAAAGTAAAGTGACCTTGAGCAGCTCGAGTTGCAATAACTCAGATCTTTTCACAGCAGCTTCAGTGGCATCATTATCTCCTGGACATTGAGACACGTTAGGCTCGAGGAGCGTTTTACTTAGGAAACAAGTACGCACCGACAAAGGCACACGTTTCTGAAACTCATAGCATTATTCAAATTTAAAGGCCTGAATACCGTGCCAGCATACTTTGAAGCTGCAAATTCAACCGAGAAACAGCCTCTTTCTCTTGAAGCAGAAGCTCCTCCAATCTTTTTATTTCAGACAAAGACATAGCTTCCGAAGTCCTCAGCTTCTCCAGACTTTCATCCTTTTCCAGTAGTTGACCCTTAAATTGCTGAAATGGACAGGCGGCTAGAGATCAAAACTCGAGCTTTCAGCTACTAATTTTTAAAGCAATGGACAAACAATGGGTACGCCATCTTCGACATAGCTCAGGGCTTTGTGCCTCATAAGCAATTTGTGCCGTAAGTTCAAATTTAGAAAGTAGAGTAGAGCAGACAGAGTACCTTCTCCGCTCCTTGTAATTTCTGTACTTCGGACTTGAGTTTCTGGAGTTGTGGGTCCAGTACCGGAACTAGTCCATTGCTCCAAGACTGGTCTGAGTGTGGAGCTGCAAGGTCTTTCTTCTGCTGCAAACTCAACGTTTCAAGCTGTTGTTGATGATCTTTCTGCAACGCAGCAATTTGGTCCTACATGTGAACATCCCACGTAGGTGATTCAGATGGGAATCAAGCCACCGACTTGAGTTAAAGCACGCTGATGTCATGGAAATCCTCACTGAACTTAACACAGTCTACCCACTTGCTTCGAGTATTTTTCTACACCTCGACGCAAACTAGACATCAACCAGCTAGTCAACATCAAAACCATCTACCCGCGAGAGGCAAATCTGTCATATCATTGTGCACAAACCTGGTGGAGTGCTTTACTAGCTTGTAGTTGAGCTTCCAGTTTCTGCAACCGTACGCAGTATTAGACGAGGAAGGGTAAACATCCAAAGTCCTTTCTTTATTACAAACTTTCAAGCAGCTGTGAGTACATTTGGAATCGTGATCATGGGTAGCTTTCCAGCCCTGCCTTTAACTAGGTCTATGTTCTGCGAGTGGCAAATTCTCACGGCGGGTCAGGACGCAATTTATCATGCTTTTATGCCAATTGTCGTAGAAGCTTTTTAAAACTATCTCTACCGGGCCGTAGAAGAGAACCTATACAATTTTCCATGCGTTAGGTAGAACATATGCAAGACGATTACCTATCAAGAGAGCTGGCAGTACATGTGGAATCGCGCATCAAGGGTACTACTTGCCAGCCCTGCTTTGGAATAAGTTATGTTCCGTTATGCCACCTAACTCGGCGTAAGGCCGAGTCTTACGCCGAGTTAAGGTGGGACTTCAAGGTTACTATACTGGGCAACAGAAGAGACGCTATACAGTCTTCTATGCCTAAGGCAGAACACATGCACGACGAGTACCGTAATAGTTTCTTCCAGTTGACTTGACCGCCCTTCAGCCTCCGGTATGTGTGACCCATCTGGAGACGCAGATGCTACAAGCTTTTGTTTCAATACTCCATTTTCTTCTCGTAATCTCGACACCTCTTCCTGGTTAAGCAATCCAGAGAAAATCATCGACACTTAAAAACGCCGTTGACCTCACAGTACCTGTGAAAAACAATACTCAATACTTGCACGGCGCCAATGGCCGAACATATCTGGCTATGCACTCCCGTATATTCATACATACAAACGGAAACAGAAAACCAAAGCAACGTCAGAACTTTGGGCTAATTCCACAATTCGAAGGGATCGCTCTCCCCAGACCGTTCTGCTTACTGATGAGACTGACCCCGTTATCTAAGTCGGACTTGAGTACCATCAAAGGTGGCCTTACGGTCCACATTAAGTTGAAACTCTCACGTGTGAACAAGATCTGCGCTTATAATCCGTCATGATTCCCCTTGATTGAAAGGCCATCCAAGAAAGCGTTAGGATAACTGCGAGGAAAGATGGTGAAAGATACCTCTCTTTCTTTTAGAAGTGCAACGTAGTTAATAGACAGTTGTTGAATTTCCGTCTCAGCAGACTGTAGCCGAGTCACTTCACTCCTGTACCATTCTAACTGCAATATGCAACAAGCGTGAGTAAGACAGCAGATTTCTTACAAAATATCTACGAGTAAAGAGGACTGCAGTGAAGCTCTGTTAAAGTCGTGCGCGATTCCCTAGGGTAAAATAGTAGATCACGAGCTGCTACTTCTTCTTTCTGATGGGCGGAACCCTGGCTGTGAACGTTCAACCCCAACCGTGAACTCTGTAGAAACACAAATTTCCCACTCGGCAAGATACAGCTGGACAGCCATACCGACGGACACCCTCCTTAAGAGCTATGATCAAATCCAACGCTTGCTACTTTTGTGAATCCCTTCATGTCTACTTCACGAGAGTTGAGAGTGAACTTCGATAATCTCGCTTCTGTGGGTATGTTTCTGATACTCTGCATTTATCCGAGTTTTTGGACTCCAGTCCGAAAGAATGTGCACTGGGACGCAAAAAACCTAGTAAACATACTACATATGTAAAGTACTTGAAGCCCATTTGAAATTTTACACGTTCAGAGCCTATTCATGTTTCTGTACCCAGCTGACCTAGCGCATCGACATTCAGCTGAAGAGTGCTGGCCTCCCGACGCACGAAAGACATTGAAAGATTTGGAACGAGTTAAAGGTGGATTTTGTAATCAAAGGTCAAGCCATTTCCACTCTAATGAATACCCGTCGCTATTTACTCCGAGCAAAACGAAACTGAATGACTTGCTCCCAGATGAAAAGTAACTAGCGTACATGGAACTGGTAATTTCACCAGGCAACCGAATAAGGTGAAGAACACTTCCAGGAACCACGCGCTCTCCATAAGGGGCACTTGCGCTGTTGGAAGCCACAGAACCAGATAAGGTACATACTGATATTGACGGTATAAAGGTTACGCAACTAAAATTATGAAGTGTACTAAATTGTTTTGCAAGGTCTCCAGTCGAGTATCTTTCACTGATTTCATATCCGGGTGAACATGCCGGAGACCACGGATCACACGAATACCAATTACTATTAGGATCCGTAAAGTTACCAGAAGTGAGGTCATCAACGTTAACTACTAGAAGCCTAGGGACTCAATATCCTTCTGTAATAGTGCTGGCATCCCCCAGAGTGTCATTTCGCATACTTCCAGACTGATTTGACAGAATATGTCCTAGCGCCTGCATACTGTCTCAACGCATGGCTCTCATGCGCTCAATCGAAGAACTCATGCAATGTGTGTCCCTAGCAGCAGATCTACTCCTGAGAATCCGGTAATGAGCTTACCTCGGCCTTAAGATTCGGATCCTTGGACGAGTTATTCGTGACACGCTGAGGAGTCGTCCGAATCGAATCGAACGATTCATTGTCCTCGGCGTGAGGTGATCCATCCAAGTCGAGCTCATCCGACGAGTCCAGGACATCGGAAGCAATCTGCGTGAGGTTGTCTTTGAAGTTGGCAATTGTGCTCCACATGGTTGCCCTTTCACTACTGCACGACTTCTATATGAGTCGGAAACCACTACTCTCCGGGGGCATTCGACGCTAATTTCAACTCAACCAGCAATGCCACAGGTATCTGTCCATCCGCATGGACTCTATAACCTCTCTATCTCACCGACCTTTGATATCCGAAACACAGAAAACGTAGGAAAACTAAACCAAGAGCGAGCTCCAGCAGCGTTCTTCTTTTCTCCCTCCCTGCCTTCCTCCTCCCTACCCTCCGCTCCCCTCCGCTTTCTCACGATCGCAGAACTAATCACAAATCCTGCAACTCCTGATCGTTCCACTGTCGTTACTCAAATAAAATCATAAATACAAACCCACAAGACCTGGCGCTCTAAAGTAAGCAGGTCGCAAGCGGCTTCCAATCGAAACAGCACAAGATCAGGGCGAGACCATATCACGCCAGAGCCCACAGACCGCGTCCCCAGCCTTGACCACAGTGACGGACTGATTCACAATAGCTTCCTCCTTTCGTTTCCTTCCCTTTGCATTCGCAATGACGACTGCTGACAGTACCACGCAGCTCCGTCCTTGATGGTCTTTCCCCTACATATGGAGATGGAGAACTCTAGGGACTACCCTACCTTTAGATTGCATGTAGTTTATATGCAGCAGCGAATCAGTATAGCATTGAGGAGAGGGTTAGCGAAGGTTTTGCGCGAGAGTCGAGACGCTTTCATCACCGTAAGTTAGAAAAGGTGGTACATCAATGATAATGAATGAGCTTATGGAAGAAGCTCGGACCTCCTTACTAGAAATGGTTGCGTAGTTAAGCTAACCATAGTTAATGTACTTAAGGTTAGTGTTATGAGTTCTTTCTTTCTCTATTTTGTGTATGCTGTTTTTCATCTTGTATCATATGATGAAGTTTTTCTCATTGATCTCTTATGATATTTTTCTTTTATTCGTTGATCTTCATTGCGTCTTGTGGCTCTTGTCTCGAACGTCTGTCTTTTTCTCGAGACTCCCAAGAACCTTACAATGATGTCATCATCATCAGTTAAGAGAGATGGTACATGAATAACCGAAGATCGGTGGCTGAGTTGGTTGGGTTTCAGACCTCTAAGCGAAAGGTCTGGGGTTCGAGCCCGCCTGCTCCCGGTTGGAGGTGCAAGAAGTCTCTGTGTGTGCTATGTGTGCAATCTGGTCCGGGTACGCTGTGGTTACCCACAAAAGACAGTCCCATGCCCCTCAAAGGGATCAAGCGGACAAGTTAACAACTTTAACTTTAACTTTAACTTTATGAAAGAGGCTCGAGTCTCTTTACTAGAAGAGGTTATGCAGTTGGCTCAACATAGTTAATGATCCGAGTTTTTCTTTTATTGTCTTGTGTCGGATGTTTCTCATCTTGTATTATCTTAATCTTCACAGATTAACAAACTAATGCATCCTCGTGTTTGATTAATTAATTTTCAAGCTTGGGTCTGTGACCGCAGCACATCGAGAGGATTGAACACAAGATCTCTCCTTCTTACTCTCGAGTTTTCACCATCATGTTTCATGAGATGATGACAGATTTATCTCCCGCACATTAATAAATGAATTCGGCTCGACCTCCACATCTTCTGCTTGAATTTCTCTCTTCGGATTTACGCGTTGTAACTAAATTAACACGAGGGGCAGCCGACAAGAGAGTCTTGGGAGAGAATCTTATAATGATGTCACGGATTAGCAAATGCATGCAGGGTCCCTCGTGTCAATTAATTGCAGCACGTGCGAATCCGAATAAGCAAGAGAGAAATTTAGACAAAAGATGTGGAGGTCGAGCCGAATCCATTTATTACCATGCGGGAGAAAAATGTGTCATCATCTCATGGTAGCATGGTGGTGAGAACTCGAGAGCAGGAAAGAGAACACGCTAGCAACTCTCCGTCACACGCTTGAAAGTTAATTAATTAAACATGAAGATGCATTAGTTTGCTAATATGTGACATCACGATAAGGTTCTTCAAGAATTAATTAATCAAACACGAAGGTACATTAGTTTGCTAATCTGTAACATCACTGTAAGTTTTCTCCTGCATTTCACCTTTTCTTTTACTTTTCATCCTTCACCTTGAGCAATTTTTCTCCTCTACACAAGCTTACTTTCAATCTTTGCTTTCTTCTCTTGTACTTGTACTGTGCAGGAAACTCTAGATCGGAAAATCAATCACTGAAATCTCGACTTCCGTTCATCGTAGCCAAGGAGCCCTCAGAACGAGCCTGCGTTAGAGTACAGTTCTGAAATTTGAGATTTTACGGGCTGTGAAAGTAGGTGCATCTCACGGTTCTGAGACTTCGAATTTTATTGCGACTGTGATTCGGTTACCGGGGGCGTAAACTTTTGGTGACAGTAACCTGTTTTGAGTGATGTAATTGACATCCTTGTGGTTTTCCGTTTGGCGTTTCGAGAAGCTAAAAGTAAAGAATCGAAAAAATTGTCCCCCGAACTTCGATTGGTTCGTATTACGTGATAGCCATATTTTAACCTTGGGAACCGCAAAAGGGCCAGTAGTCAACCGGCCGGCTGGCAAAGAAGCGCTCAAGAACAAAGCGCAAGTACTGTTACGGTGTTACCCACACACCGCAGTTGTCAGAGTTGGAAATGATGCCTGGTAGCGAAGATAGTCAGAGTTGGGCACACTTTTGGAGAAATTAAATGCTCCCTGTACGTGTCTGGCTCTTATTGATCTACTGTTACACATGGTAGTTTTGCAGCGTCCATAGGTGGCCATAGAAAGAAGAAAGACCTGGCGTAGGGACCGCGCCTACAGAGATCCGCTCTCGAACAGAGAAGCTACAGAGGAGTCCCGGAGGTGATAGCTCCGGGACAGGAGGTACAGTGACGGAGGGGCAAAGCGAAAAAGAGGCAGGAGGTATGATTCTGTGAGTGAGTGTGAGAGGAGGACTCCATTCCCACCTCCCTGGTCTCTTCCTTCGCTTCGCTTTCCTTCCTTTCTTGGCTTACAGTTGTACGTTCTGGACTTGATTCATTCCAGCGTTGAAAGAGGCGGTCCCAGGAAAGATCGGTATGCCATGGAATGGACTGCGCACGGCAAGTCCCAAAGGAAAACTGAATGTGTATCATCTTTAGTTGGAGCGTCGAAATCAGAGCGTCCATTTCGACTGAGCAAAATTCAGTCCGCAGCTGAATCTTAGTCAGCTCCGGACACGATAAGAAGACGTTTCTCAGTTCGGGATAGAATTTCTCAGTGCTTTTTCACTCGCAACGAATTGCTCATCATCTGGAAGCAAGAGAAGTATCTGTTAAGTGGACGATCAGTGAACAGAGTGGGTGAATCGAACGGGGTTGGTAACCAGGTGCAGAGGTTTTACTGTGGGGCTAATTCGTGATTTGACAGCACTCAGGGAACCTGTGGTGGAAGATATTCACTGTCGTCCTTCGAGGCTGCGTTCTTGATAGCGTAGATATTTCGTCTCAAGCGGCCAAGACAATTTTGGTCTCGTGGCAAGCTTGGCCTTGGTTTTTCCCTTTGGATTGAGTAAGAGTCGTTAACGGCGCCCGAGGCAGCTCTTGTTGCCTTGGTTCTGGAATACTTGAGGGGCAAATTTGGGTAGAGTCAGTGACTGAATTTCTGGAAGTACGATCCTGAGAGATAAAATACGACGACTGAATTGGATTTTACGCGGTTGGGTGATTGAAGTGGAGATGGCACTTACGGGAGTCAAGATTTCGGAGGAAACCTATCTGACGTGCCTCACTCACGCTCTCTCTACGGAAACGGAAGAAATTATGGGCCTTCTTCTTGGTGATATTGAGGTATAGTCACATGCAAGTATGAGACTTGTTACATATGTAACGGGAATCTTCATGTCAGCTTTTAAGTTACTGGGCTTCATCACATGCATGTAGTGAAGCAGTTTGTGCCGAGTTGATTTAGTTGCAAGACTTTTCGCTGAAAATTTCGTTCAGTTATTACAGGTTTGAAATTTATTGCTTCCTGCAGTTCAAAACAGTGGTGTTGGAGTTCATTTTGAACCTCATCAGAGTTTCTATTCATGACTATCTAGGAGTGAACTCAAACTACCACCTGGACATGAATTAGTAACTGTTGTTTCTGAAGTGGAGTAACAGATGAAGTGCAAGTTGGCGTTTGAAGTCGTTGGAATCCTCTAAAGCTGTCTAGATCAGAATAATTTTCACTCGAATTCTCGTGTAGATGCTGAGATGGAAATGCAAGTCTACCCTTCAGTGAATGAGTTTCAGTTAGAAATTACCAGGTGCAGCAGATTACTCACTGTTGTTCTATGGTTACAAAGGTTGCAGTTTGATGAAGATACATTCAGAATGGATGCGATAGTTCTATCCTTGATTAACCTGATGGAAGATTCCCACAGGGATTTTCGACAAAATCTCTTTCTAGAACTCACATGCCCAGAGAATCTTTCCTCGTCGGGGAGCTGTAATGCCTAGGTGCGGTGTACGGTAGCAAAGGTTCTGATCGCTGTCCGTCGTGCAGTACCTAGAAGATGGATCTGCTGTGGCGCTGGTATGGTGGGCTGCCCCTCAAACAAGATCAGACCGGCGCAAAGATCGTGTTGAGACTAATCCTGAGCAACTTGCAGCTGCTACCGCACAAGCTGAGATATCCTCATCAGACTTTTTTCTAGCGAATGTTACTTCCATATCTTATAGAACATGTTCACGCAGTTTTCTTTATCTAGGCATGTGTTATTCTTAACCCCGGAGAACAAAATGTCGGCTGAAATTGGACGCACAACCAGAGTGATTGGGTGGTACCACTCGCATCCCCATATAACCGTTCAGCCTTCTCATGTTGGTATGGCTTCTTGCCCGAATTTTAAATATTTCTGTGTGTTTCTTCCTAATTTAGTTTTTCTTTCCTAGTTTTAGCTTTCCTTTCCTTCGTGGTTTGCCCCATCCTTGAGTTACAAGGACAGGCGTAACTATCTTTGACACAACAGCTATGAAGAGTGAGTTTCTTGTCGCGTGCCATGCATCATTGTCCGGTTCCAATAACGCTTTGTTTATGTCTGAACATGTAAGACTGTCGTACACAAAAGATGTACCAGATGCTGGACCCTGGGTTCGTTGGGGTAATCCTTTCCTGTTTCAGTGAAGATGCCAACAAGGTCAGGTATTCACACAATTGTCTTTATGATGGATGGTCGATAGGAATTTTTCAGCTGTCTTTCGTGGCGTTCTTTGCCTCGTTTGACCAACCGATGAAGTTGTGCAAAAGATTGCTCTTGTGACCTTCATTTATGTTACTTCTCTTCTGAACCTTAGTTGGCGGAGCCTATGCTTCACAGGTTGGAAGAATACAAGTAATAGCCTTCCAGTCACAAGATGGACAGCGCAGAGATTACAGGTCACAAGGAGGAGGACCCTACGATTCAGCCGGAGACTCTTCGCGGTCTGCTCCAGTGGTCCCCAGCAGCTCCGAAACCGAGAATTTTAGCACCTCGAAGGTAAGCTCGGACTGTTCTACCTCATTGTTTAAAAGAAAAAAAGACTGTCCACAGAAGGTGACTCCATATACAGCTACATTGAGTTTCCTTGTTTTGTTACTAGGCCAGTGCAGGCTCTTCTGGAAACAAGCAGCAAAGTGCAGCCTTGGAGAATCTTTTTGCTATCGCAGATAGTGAGGCAAGGGGCGCACCTGGCACTTCTACTTCTGAAGATGAACATTTGAGCATGCAGGAGGCAATGCACCTGTCGACTCTAGAAGCCAGGTTGGTCCACGTGACCATGACTTTTGTCGGAAATCTGTACAACTGCCTGTTTCGTTACTTGGCCTCTGAAGTTTCTCCTTCCAACATTCTCTACCAAACTGCTCTACGATTATCTTGCTATGTTCGCCCTTCCATTCTCGCCCTATAGCAGCCGAGAAACTTATAAGGTTGTCAGGTTGATAATGTTGACGAGAGTTGTATAATTACATGCGCAGTGGTGCAGAATTTGTACGGAAAGAGATACCATTGGAAATAGTTCCTGTTAACTCTCTGGTGAAACTGGCGTTCCCTTTGGCACCTCTTGTGGAATTACAGAGAACTTTATTTCAGGAAGAACAAGCTGCCTTCAGACAGGCAATCGCCCAGAGCACAGTGTAAAGATTTCACTTTTGTCACAGATTGATCATTGCGAGATAGACGTTACATTACAAGAATAAGATTCAACTTCTTGTTAGAGCTTTTGCAGCCAAAGAGTATAGATACTTCGTTTTAAGAATCAATGTTGGAGCAATTATTTGTAACAAGCAGCTTGATGGTTATGGATGCCAGAAATGGTCAGATACATCCGTTAGCAGTATTTCATCATGAAGCCCAGTATCAAGCTACTCTTTCGAAACTAATAGAGTACTGGTAAGAAAATCACACAAATCTTTGCTTTGTGACACGTTAGTAGGTTACTACTCCAAGGAATGTGATTCCCTTGCAATGGAAGTCAATGTAGAGTCAAGATGCAAATGAGGGGTTGTGAACTTCAATAGCTGGACAATAACGTATGCTTTGCTGATGGGTTTTCTGATTTTGGGCACCGTAGAAATAAAGCAGAAACTAACGCGCCGCAGAGAAAACGGCTTTTCTCGTGTTTGCACAGTTTATGTCCTGCACTTCAATCTCTCACCGACAAAAATCAGCAGAATAAGATAAGAGTAAGTTGTGTAACCCATCCAAGGTGAATATTTTAGCAAATGGCTCCTGCATGACGTAGTGACTTACTCTGCGTGCATTAGGTTTGAAAAGCTGAAACCGTTTGTTCTTTAACCGGGAAAATACTGAACTGACCGTATACACTCCCCAAGAAGTCGTATAGTTTTCATCTCTATAGTCATATTTCTTTTCGTGTAGTTTTCATTTGCTGGTGCTACAACGCTAAATAAGTTTCGTGCCTTTCTTACTGTATGTTGTGTTGCACAGCTAGTGCAAATGCACGATGAGGCACAGGCTGCTCATCTGCAACGCCTCGCTATTAGCTCTAAGACAGGTAGTCCAAGGTCATCACAAGGAATGGGGCGATCTCCCTCACAGAGAACTGGAGGCTCGTCTTCATCAGGTGGAAGGCCGTCGTCGGACGTTTTCTCACCGACAGTAAGGAGAAGTACCAGTAGTGGTCATAGGGGTACAGGTGATTCCAGATCAGTACAGGAACCGAAGCCTGCTTCTCCAGACTTGATACGGTTCTGATTCTCGGCACCATTTGTCAGGTTATGTAAGTTACTTTGGCTGCTGGGATTTTCAAGAATTGTTTGACAGGGTCTGCCTCCGTATGGTCACATTGCCTTGCTCGCAACTGCAGACATAAAAATCAAACACCATTATCAGTCACATTTGCAGGTAATCATAATTTCTTCACGTAGCGAGGGAAGAGCAGCCAGCAGTTCAGGCTTTGGATCATTAACGTGGTCGAAGGCGAGAGTAACGTAGTCCCATTTCCTGTAGAGTATCACAGACTAGGCACCACTGCCGCAAGTTAGAGCTGTGTAGAGATACGTCTGCGCTGCAGTCGTGTTGGGTTTATTCGGCTTCTGGCAACTCCGGATTCATGTCTCAGCGCGTGGAGTGTCCCAAGTGGCACCATCATATGAGTGAATCCGTACAGGCAAGAGAAACGTGTCTGGCTTTCTCAGTCTCAATCAGAGTACAAATCACGCCCTTGGCTTTCTTCCCCTAAGGTGAAAGTTGTTCTCGAACACACGCTCTTATCTCCTGGTCCAGAAGATGTCTCTATCATCTTATCCGTGGGGCTTTCGGACCGTTTGGTCTGTTATATTCTCGCAGGAGCAGAGAGATTGTTCGAACTTCATGCTACAAGTGTACGTACCAAGAGGTCAGCGCCTTTAAGTCTTCCAGATGGGATCAATGTGCTTGGGCGCAGCCAATGTTTACCAGCTATTCAGCTTATTTATGGCCAGCATGTAACAAATATCTCCGACAGGAGACCATGGAACTCTTGGACTTCTCGTTGGACTTGCGGAGAACCGCCACCAGCTAGAGTAACCTACGGTTTCTCTACTTAGTTGGTATATCTGTATCTCAAACCAAGTTAGCATACATGTTTCCACTCCTCGTTACTCACTTTGTGCTTACATGGGTTCTAAACTATTTGGGATTACCTAAGTGTGCGGGCGAAGTCACTGTTTCTCTGAAAGCTACTTTACCCCGTGTATCAATATATCTGTATCCCAAACGACGTCGGGATAAAGGGCGTCTCAATCTTAACGGGACTAAGGTTTGGACCTGTAAGCTTCTAGTGTCAGAAAATGCATGAGCATGCAGAATTTGAACAAACGTGATTGGAGATTTTCGAGCGATTGTAGGAGACACTTATCGGAAGAGATCGGTACCGTATTGGAACCTCCGAAGGTGCTCGTCCTTCTTACAACCAAAACAAGAGGTACAAGAATTTACAAGGCGAGGTAGAAAGATCTCCGGAGGTACCTCGTCCGTTTTACTGGCATGGCTTACAAAATCTCTTACAAGTTTTTACAAGAGCCAATGCTTTACAGGTTTGAGACGCCTAGGGCGTTAGGTTCCGTTGCGTTACCGTAAACATCCTTTTGGGAAATGTCTCGGATAGAGAATAGAGTACCTCTTGAGGTGCCAAGCTCAGCTCCCACACGAGTACTCGTGGTGCCGGATGCACGTTTCGTTTCTTTCTTTGTTACAGTTTTTAGATTTCCAACCGGAGTTCTCTTCGCTTCTTGCAAGCCCTGACAACCTCTGATATTCCTAACTTAAGGTTTCAAATTTTACTCCCGTTTCCAGTTATACGGGAGTAGCTTTGACGCGCCGTAATTATTGTTGTGTCCACTTTAACCTTCGTATGATTATCTGCAAGATGTAAACAGCTTACTCATGAGAATTTCGCCGATCCGTGTAGAATTTTAACGTCGTGGTTAACTTTTCGACTGACCCCGTGGTTGTTAGCCAGACTCCACTAGAATGCGTAGCTATTCTAGTGAACTCATATGAGAAAATTCGATAGGACGTGTAGCGTATACTACCGTAGTAGCAACTCAATTCACTATTTAATTATTTCACTCGGACCAATGAAGCATTGAACGTAAAACACAGAGAAAGAAATACTTGAAATATCAAAGATCAGTGTCTTAAGTAAACCTGGTTTACCCTACAATCTTCTAGAGAAAGGTCGTGAGTTTAATCTCTTGAGGGTATGGTTGGAGGTGCATGAGTTTCAAACAAGAGATTATGGTTGGAGGTGCATGAGTTTCAAACTCTTAATGAATCTTCTTTTCCGAGTCATGGTTTCAAACTCTTAGTGAAGTTTCTGGTACCGCTGTGGTGGACTCACATGAAACTTCTGATCCTCCCGTTGTGGTAGACTCACATGAACAAAAAGACCCGTGGTCAAAAAGACCCCAAGGTACAGGTATTACCATTTACCATATGAAAGAAAGGCTTGTAACATGATTAACATTGTGCACGCTTTTACAGTTTTGATAGGAGAAAAGAGTTGATCACACTCTGTATTCTCTTCTACTGTTTGCTTTTCTCTTTTCTAGATGTGCAATGAGTAAGGTACAAGGTACCGAGCATAGAACCTGGGTACTTGAAAGGTGGTACATGTGAGTTAGATGTCTTCTTGATATTAATCTCTTATCTTCATGAGCATCTAACTATATATCATCCACTTATACAACAGAAAAGTAAGCTCTCATTAATTTATGAATGGTAGAAATAGCTTGAGATAAGCATGAACTGCTAGCAAGGGACATCAGCGCCAAGGTTTAGAGTATAGAACAGACTTTACTGCTGCATAGAACTTCTTCAGGTTTAGAACTCTCAGCGTCTATTTAGCGCCATTTTTCTCTCAATCAGTTCAATGTCAAAATGAGATCAAAAACTACAAAGAACGACGTCGCATACAATCTCAATCTTAAAATACTACCGTAGTGCTATAATAATTACATTTGACGGTATACTCAGATGAAGAGGAATTCAAGTATCATGAGCAAAATGGGCGATATGTAACCAGAGAACTGTTGAAATCGCGACATGTATGACTGTAAATATGTACAGACTGGAAAATATGACACATTCGAAATGAACACGCACGTCACTTTATTAACTGAAATTTGTACAGTAACTACAGTAAATTTTTCACCATACGTACTGGCAAATTTACCGTAGTATATAGTAAACGCTAACCAATCCGATCAGGATCCGGAGCTCGTGAGGTTTCAGACCTGACGCTCACAAACGTGAAGCACAATCGTCTAGAGTCATGTCTGATAAAATCTCGTACAGCCTGTACTGAACGATAATGCGGAGAATGCTGTCTAGACTGAAGCAAGTATGAGAAGGGTTCAGAGAAAACTTCATCATGACCCAAGATCGAATGATCAGACTTTATACAGTGTTAGAAACTTAGATATCAACGAAGAAATTTGGTGACAGTGGATCGGACGAGGATAACGAAAGAAATGATTGAACTGTCTCTTTAAAGAACTAACATAACGCTGAGTCTGATCATTCGGAGTGTATGGAATCAAGAAGAAAGAAAGGAATTCAAGAAGGCTGAGAGTAAGTGAACACTTGCTGCGAACTACAGTAGCATCTCGTGTTACATTTCCAACACCTTCTCTTAACGAAGAGATGATAACTGGCAAACTCCGAGAGCATTCCTGCATTTCTGAAATTTGTCAGTAGGGAGAGCTTTAGTAAATATATCAGCGTGTTGATCATCGGTAGATATCCATATGGTAGTTACCTCCCGACTTTTGATCTTTTCTCTTATAAAGTGCATTTGCACTTCAATGTGTTTAGTCCGAGCGTGAAAGACTGGATTCTTGACCAAAGCGATGCAGCTCATGTTATCGATGAAAATTTCAGTGGCTTCGATTTGTGAGGATCCCATATCTTCAAGCATCCACCTTAGCCACATTGCCTCCTTCGCTGCATTGCATAGTGCTCGATATTCAACTTCAGTCGAAGATAGTGAAATAGTCGTCTGTTTCTTGCTGGACTATGTAATAGCCGCTCCTCTACTGAGAGTAAAAATAAATCCTGATGTTGATTTTCTGTCAACTGCGTCTTCAGCCCAGTCTGCGTCTGTATAACCTTCCAACCTGATAATCCATCCAGTTTGGAACTTCAAACCGAAATTCCATGTCCCTTTAAGATATCGCAGAATCCTTTTTATCATCTTTAGATGAGATACGCATGGTCGTTCTGAGAACTGACTAACTTTTCCAACAGCGTAGCTTATATCTGGTCGGGTCGTAACGGCCAAGTAAATCAATTTCTCTACTAGCATTCGGTAGCTGGACTGATCAAAAAGTTCATTCACCAACCTTGTATCTATTTGTTTGTTGCCAGCTTCCATTGGTGTTGTAACAGGTTTGCACTCTGTCATCGAGAATTCCTTGAGTATTCCTTGAATATAATGACTTTGATCGAGACAAACAGCATCACCTACATCGAACACGTGAATCCCAAGGCAGTGGCTGAGTTTTCCCATATCCTTCATCTCAAACTCCTGTTTAAGTTCGACCTTTACTTGAGTAACGACTTCTGAATCACTTCCAGATAAAATGACATCGTCCACGTATAAAAGCAAGAGTACTTTATCCTTCTCCGTTGTTAGCAAGTAAAGATTAGGATCTCCTCTGCTATTCTGAAATCCTCTCCCGTGAAGATACATATCGATTCTACTATACCAAACTCTCGGAGCCTGTTTTAAACCGTAGAGAGCTTTCCTCAGTTTGCACACCAGATGTTCCTGACCGATCTTTTGGAATCCTGGTGGCTGCTCAACGTAGACCTCTTGTTCCAGTTCTTCATTTAAAAATGCATTCTTGACGTCCATCTGTCATAACTTTCGTCCTTGAACTTTAGTCAGTGCAATTAATAGTCTCACTGAATTCAGTTTTGCAACGGGAGCAAATGTTTCGTCAAAATCTTCTCCTTCCTGTTGCAAATATCCTTTAGCCACTAGTCTTGCCTTGTACCTCTCTACTGCTCCGTTTACTCCTCGCTTAAGTTTGTAGACCCACTTACAGCCGATGGTTTTCTTTCCCGCTGGAAGTTCCACAAGACTCCATGTATTATTTTTCAGAAGTGCAAGAAATTCTTCTTGCATCGCATCTCTCCATTCTCTGTGTTTCTTTGCGTCCTCAAAAGTAGTCGGTTCAGTGATGTCCAAATCTGTCTTATTGCATATTAGCATATAGCTGTCTGCAAAGCATACAGGTGGTCTCTTTTCTCTTAAGGATTTTCGTACAGTCTCTACACCTTGTACTTGTTCTGTCCCAACTGGACATAGTACTACGGACTTTCATGAAAGTCTTCAACAAGAAACTCCATCTGATTATGCTCGCTTGGCCCTTCTGCCCTTGGTTCTTCCTCTCTATTTTGTAGAGAAGTTTCTGCTCTTTCCTGTTCAATAACTGGTTGAACATCTAGCATTGTAATCAATGGATTTTCTGTTTCCTGTTGGACTACCTGCATTTTTCTGAAAGTACTTGATCTTTCATCAAAGATCACATCCCGGCATATGACTACTTTGTTTGTCTTGCAGTTTAAAAGTCGATATGCCTTCTCTCTATCTGCATATCCAAGAAACGTGCATATCTGACTTCTGTCATTCAGTTTCTTCTGAACTTCCTCAGGAACGTGTGCATATGCTACACAGCCAAAAACTTTAAGATGAGAAATATCTGGCTTCTTACCAAAAAATGCCTCCTCGGGAGTTTTTCCCTTTACTGCTGAAGTAGGACTCCTGTTAAGGATATATACTGCAGTTCGGACCGCTTCTGCCCAAAAAGTGTTGGGCATAGATGCTTCTTTCAGCATGCTTCTTGTTGTTTCAACCACCACTCGATTCTTACGTTCAACTACTCCGTTTTGCTGTGGTGTATATGCAGTAGTTAGCTGTCTGCTAATCCCTTTGCTCGTGTAATAATTCTCTGCTTCTCTTGATAGAAACTCTCCTCTCCGATCTGATCGGATGACTTTAACCTTCCTGTCAGTCTGGAGCTCAATCTGTGTAATAAATTCTTTCAAGCGTTGAAAAGCCTCTGACTTACGAACAAGAAAATATGTCCACATCTTCCGTGAATAATCATCTACTATCAAGAGATAGTATTTTGCACCTCCAAGAGAAGTTACTTCAATTGGTCCTCCAAGATCAACGTGAATAAGATCAAGAGAGTTCTGTGTCCTCTGTGCGTTGTTTTTTTCAAATTTGCGTCTCGTCTGTTTATTTTTGAGACAGACTTCACAAATTCTTGTCTCTGACTGTAGCTTAGGTAGACCAGTCACCATATCTTCTTTGTCTAGTCTGCATATTTGATCGTAGTGAAGATATCAGAGCCTGTGATGTCATAAAACAGCATCATCTTGTAATGCATTAACATCGGTGCGGTAGCAATATCTGCTCTTAACTCATACAGTCTCCCCTTCTTCACTCCTGTTGCAATAATATGGTTCTGATCTTGCATATCATGCACTGTACAGCCGATCTTATCAAAAGTAACTCCGAGACCTGTCTCTGTGATTTTTCCAACGCTCAAGAGGTTATGCACTATACCAAGAACATGCCAAACTTCTTGAATTTTTCGTGTTTGGTCAGAAGGTAGGCGCACTCGGATATCATCAGAACCTCTTACCTCATACGTCTTTCCATCTCCCATTCCAATCATGAGACCTTTATTCATCGGCTGATAATCTTCGTACCACTCTCTTCGGGCTGTAATGTGATTTGACGCACCTGAGTCAATCCACCAACCTTCATTCGAATCTGCAGCTACTAGTGCAGTGAAGAAAAGATGCTGGTCGTTCCCAGTACGCTCTTCATACATCGTTTTTGCCAAGTTACCAGAGTTCTTTCGGTTGCACGTCTCCTCATTTCTTTGTCGTTCGTTCCATGCTTTCTTGCGACATTCATAAGCAAAATGACCAGGAATCTTGCAGTAGTTACAACGTCCTTTCTTTTTCTTGTAAATGGTTTGACCTGTCGCCTGATTTCTCTGCCCATCGATCTGATTTGATTTTGTTCCCCGATGGAGAAAATCTTCATTTTCTCGGTTTCTCTTGACACGATTGGAATTTCTGCCCGCTAGCAGTGCTCGTTCAGATGCATTGTCGTTGCTTAGCTGCAAGTTCCACACTTCCAAGTTCATCTCTTCTTGTAATGCAAGACTTTGTAATTCACTGAAGGTCACGGCATTCTTTCTTACATCAACAGCTTTAACAAAACTATCATACGCAGGTGGAAAGCTTTGAAGAATCAATAGGATCAGATCCTCTTCGTCTGCTGTTCCTCCTAGATTCGAGAGTTCTTCCACCAACGTCTTGATGGTCGTGAAATGAACCTCCATCGAAGTTCCTTCTTGCATCCGGAGGTTGTTCAGTTTTTGTCTGATGATCCGTCTCCTTCCTCTCGATGCAAATTCATGTTTCTTGCTGAACAGATCCCAAGCTTGCTTAGAGGTCTTCGCGATGTCAACTATCTCACTGTCCTTGATAGTCATCTTAATAATTGACATGGCCTGCTGGTCTCTCTTTCCCCAAGCCTTCGCTATGATAGGAACTACTGCTGCATCAGGCTGCAGTTCCTCTCCAGTAACTATGTCCCACAGAACGTAATTTGCAAGTATCGCTTGTACTCGGAATTTCCATATCGGATAGTAATGACTGTCTAGCTTATGATTCTCTGAAAGTAAATTATCACGCACTGTCGCCATCACAACCTACTCGTCACTTAGACAACAACCTGCTCTGATACCATGATAAAATCTCGTACAGCCTGTACTGAACGATAATGCGGAGAATGCTGTCTAGACTGAAGCAAGTATGTGAGGGGTTCAGAGAAAACTTCATCATGACCCAGGATCGAATGATCAGACTTTATACAGTGTTAGAAACTTAGATATCAACGAAGAAATTTGGTGACAATGGATCGGACGAGGATAACGAAAGAAACGATTGAACTGTCTCTTTAAAGAACTAACATAACGCTGAGTCTGATCATTCGGAGTGTATGGAATCAAGAAGAAAGAAAGGAATTCAAGAAGGCTGAGAGTAAGTGAACACTTGCTGCGAACTACAGTAGCATCTCGACGTTACATTTCCAACAATGTCGACCTTTCACGTACTTCAGATTACACCATAAATAACCATGCTTCCATTTTGTGGGCCATCTTAGAGTCCTTGGTGAGATTAAAAATTTAGTGTCCTTCACACGTATTATTCCATTCATGAATTGAATAGATAATGAAGGAAGCTTAGTGCTGAGGTCGACATTCAGGTATGGTCATGCGAGACACAAGAGTCTGAACTGGTGAAAACAAGTTATCGTGGGACTGATCGAGTAAGTTCAACGTCAACCTTCTAAGCAAGAGAACGATTAGGACACGTTTATCTTAAAGTTTGAAGAATCGAGAGCTGGTCAGTTACACATCATTACAAATGTGTTTATCGTAAACACATTGTCGAGATTAAGGTAAGCTCAGGTTAAATCCGGAAACTGAGAATAATTAAGAAATATTTAATATATGAGTTCACAAAGATCCTACAGAAGTATTACGCCCACGAGAATTCGGTGGTTGGCACATGGTCGGATGATGGTCCATGCTGATGAAGGTGTCTCCCGGAGAAACTCCATCAACAGAGTGAAATAATCTCTCTGTGTCTCTCTGTCAAACCGTCGGGTCCTGTTTCGTCGAGACCAAACATTGAACTGTACCTGAAGTTTCTCTCGCAGTCGTAGCATAGACAGACTCTGTGGTGTGATATAAAGTAATGGAATCAGCAGTGTACGCAAAATGTACGCAAAATGTACGCAAAACTCTGAGAATCGATGCAAGGGAGACCAAGTATGTGTAAGTTTGTTTACTGAATGATAATAATAATAATTAGCTACTTATACTTTGGTACAAGTGCAGGCTAGTCCTGCGAAAGGGCATGAGACCAAATAACCTAAACTAGTTGCTGTACTTATTCATATTATACCGCCTAATTCCAACACGATCTCTATAAGCGCTGTAGGGCTTGGTGATGAACGAATTCCGTTTGGCACTTCCTAGAACCGAGGTTTATTTTCGATGTATAATTCTATTTCTGTATTTCCGAGGACCCAGAACCGAAGGCTCCAAGAGTGTCCCGTTGTTGGTTGTTCACGACGACAATGTTAAAAGAAGAAGAAACGCTCTTTAGACTTCATTCACAATACAAGACGAGGTGATGAGCTTCAAGGAGTTGAGCGGCGGGATTTAATCGCAAGACGAGGTGATATCAGATCTCCACATACTGCCGTCTGGATTTTATGAGAGACTGCATGAGTAGCTACGATGATCTTGTTCGCTCGCTGGTTGTTCGTAAGCCCAGCTAATCATCATCTTCGCACTCCTTGCTTTGCTTTGCTTTGCAGGATTTGAGCTTACGACATTACGTTAAACTACCACGAGAGAAATAGCCATCAGTTGAGCTATCCGTCTCACATCTTTCATCAGCTCCACACTCCTGATCGACTGACGAGTGCCAGTATGGAGGGTCGAACTGATCGCTCGATGACCCTGGTGCTCTTTGCGACTGCGCTAGTGATCGTATCATCAGGATGCAGTTTTGCAAACGCCGAAAAGGGGAAACTGGTCTTCACGTACTATTTGCACGACGATTTCGTACCTCCGGATGCGACTGCTGTACAGGTCGCCAGCGCCAACGGCACCTTCACCAACACGCAGATCTTCGGTGACATCACCGTGTTCGACAGCGTTCTGAGGGAGGGAATTGAGAAGGATTCGCCGGTGATCGGTAGTGCTGCGGGCCAAATCGTTGCCCTCAAGAGTCTTATCTTCATCACCCTCGTACACGATGTCACGATCCCTGGCTCCTCTAGATCTGGAACGCTCAGCGGCTCAGCCAGGGTCAACATGTCTGCTCCTTCTTGGGAGATCGGGATCAGCACTGGCACTGGCAGCTTCAGAGGAGCTGCAGGCTACTTCACCGTCAGCATCGCTGATCCCAATCCCCTCGGTGTAACCGTGAAGTACATAGCAACTGTACTGATCCCCAAGTAGCTGATTCATTCTTTTCCCCTGCGCGCTCCTCCCCTCCCGCCATCGCTCGGGCTTCACGTACGAGAGGAGGATATAATTTACCGTCAAATTCATGATATATACATTTTAGATGTTAAAGAATAAGAGAATAAACGAGACGAGGATAGACGAGGAGTAGTTGTTTCCAGAAGCTTGCTAGGCCAAATTATTTAGCTACCGAGAACGCGGTTTGACGTTCAGAATCAGTGCTCACTTATTAGTTCACCTAGCAATACTCCTGAACTGCTCAGTTCTTAAGTAGTTTAGTTTAGACCTAGCTATAGTAACCTTTTTGAATAAAAAATTTTAATTTATTCTTTTTATTAACGCCTTGTACTGATGGGTGAGTCCTACATGATGTATGACGTCAATCATGAAGATTATTCTCTTCAAGTTTAAATATAAAAGAAAAATGAAAATATATTTGTTAAAAAAGAGTTTTATCGATTAATTTATATATCAAAAAGATTTCTCTGAATACATACAGTACGAAAACATACATTCAGCAACAGGTTCAGGATATTAAGTGGTGAACTTTCGTAAGGTCATCAAGACCAAGACTATATTATTCAAGC
The DNA here is from genome assembly GCA_036924285.1 of Asterella californica. Taxonomy (NCBI): domain Eukaryota; kingdom Viridiplantae; phylum Streptophyta; class Marchantiopsida; order Marchantiales; family Aytoniaceae; genus Asterella; species Asterella californica. The sequence continues at coordinate 22,524,900 of JAYKYS010000006.1, read as the reverse complement.
CCAAGGTCATTGTACATTAAGTAATTCATTTGCTTGGTTCAGCTTACACTCTCTCTCAAGGAGCTCTCTCTCTCAACTCATACTGTCCTTATGTCATGATATACAGTTTTACTTTAGTCTATTCTAGCAATAGTTCATTTCCAACATGGTATCATAGCTTTGCTTTGTTGATGCACCAGCACAATAGCATAGGCACTAGGTATAGGCCTTCGGTCCTAAGGTGTGAGCAGTTAGAGGACGCTTCAACTGCTACGAGGAGGACGCTCCACGCACTGTGATTCTGCACCTTTGCTACTAGAACTTTACAGTTCCAGCGATCAACCTAGTACAGAGTACCTGTCCCCTTTGACACCAAAGATTGGGCGAAATTCGACGGCACTTACTTCCTAGAACCTCCAGATACTCCTTGTGGTCTTTCTGACGACGCTGATGCATAGATTGAGGCCCTTGAGAAGAAGTAGATGCACTTGAAGTGTAAGAGTCATTCTTACTACTAAAGCCAGCGTCACCACCCTCTCTTCGGTCATGTTGAGCTCAATACGCCTCAGCCAAACTGAAGACAATGACCAATGTAAGTGTCGTCACGTGTAAGAAATCGCATCTCTACCTCTCTGTTGTAACTCATGGTCTATTATCCCATACCAACACTGCACCGCTTACGTCTCTATCACTACTTGAGTGACATTGTTCAATCGTCTCATACGAGTAAATGCCTCGCGTAAGCTCTCTCTAGTCCTCCGCTGGAACTCCTACAAGCTCTTGAGCTTGTTAGTCCTCACACCCAAATAGTTCTTTCTCAAACATCGGAAGAACTGAACCACATGGTTAAACCTTGACGGTGCCCCACGATCACTACCTCCAACAGCTCCATCTCCAGTAGCTGCACTACTAGTAGAGGAGGCACCTCCTCCCTCTGTACTACCATCACCGCTTGCCACTACACCAACACTTGCTGATGTCACTCCGCAAGTGAATGTACGAATAATAATCAACATAGTTGGGAGACCAATATTGTCTTCACAATTCGATATCTACACCATAGTCCCGCATGAACTCGTGATAGTCGTCCATCGACGGTCCCTCCAAGTGCTGAAACAAGTCTTTTCATGTCATGAAGAGAGTAAACAGCTGCGGATTGCACATCTGCTGCATATCACACCAAATGTCAAACTCTTGGATGAAATCATCCAGCTCTGTGGTGTCTATTGTACCCGAGTATCACCAAGGACCCCTCGTGGTCTCATAGATCTCGTCCATATCTCACACGATACATGAAATAACAACGTGAGAAGTATCATTGACATCGATCGAAATGATATTTCTTGCCGTTGAAACTGATATCACTGGCTGATACCTACAACCACTCCGTGTGAACCCACCATGTACTATAGAGGAGTATCTCGTAAAACCTCCGAGAGTCCCGTGATGACAAAAGTCTATGTCGATCACGGACACACAACCAACCATGACCAACTGCTCCGACTTGAGCACTGAAAATAAAACCTTGTTACCACACATGATCACTGTTGTCGTAATTCTCCATAAAACTATGAGATCTCGCTATCACTCTCCTAATAAAACCTCCTGGGACATAGAACAAGTCCTTAAGTATCTATGAGCATCTTTGTAAGACACCAAGAGCTAGTGGTCTAGTGGTATACTCCAAAACTAGGAACAAATGAAGTTAAATGCAAGTTTCAAGAATAGTGTCAAGATGAGTGATCATGCTTTAAGCACTCCAACACCACTAAAAACTTGTCTATCTCTCGCACGTCAACAAGCTGACTTGCTGGCTCGGCAAGACGATACGAGACGAGACGAGACGAGAAGGGTCGACGTCAGCTCCGTCTCCGCACTCATGCACCTCTGCTCCTCGAAGCCTCGAAGCCTCTAAGCCTCTAAACTCCTCCTAACACACGCTCCCCACCGAGAACACATCCGCACACTCTCTGCACCCCTGGTATGTAGACAAAAAATCATGTGAAATATGTCCACGAGACATCCAAAAAAACATAAGATGAAAGAGATGACGTAAAATCAGACGTAAAATCAGAGAAAGATGAAAAAACTGATATAAAATCATCAAAGTCATCTTTGAGCTACCAACAACAGAATTCCGCGAGGAGAACACAACCACACAAGGCTCGCGCACACTTCGCGACCCTAAACAACCAACAAGACTACAAACCCACAGATTTTGTCAATTCGATCCAAAAATCTGACACAAGTCTCGATTTATATTCCCCGTAACACAAAAAGAGCTCTACTGAACTCAAACAGACTCCATTTTAGACAATTTTGGTTGCGTTGGAAGCGTCTTCCCAGCACGTTTCTGCTGCACTCTTCACGTACCAAAACCGACCACCAGAGAAAATCTTAACAGCACTTCCGCACATCAGCCAAATATCAGATTTCAAGAAAATGATAAACTATCATCAGCGACCAAAATTTGATCCAATCAGCGACCAAACGTCCACCAAATCACTTCGTGTATACACCAAACGAAGCATAAATCACCCCCACTCCACAAATTGAAGCATTCATCAATCTACGACCATCCAGAGACACCGCTGATAGAAAATCCACGACTTGATTTCACGATCATTTTTTCTCGAGTAATCTGGAGACACATGCATAAACTTACCAACCGACAACAGATCACTCACGAATCAAGTCAAACCCACTTTGTGCTCGTAGAGAATCCATGTTCTACTCACTAAGCGCATCTATCATGGCTATGAGCTAAACGGCTCAACTCGAGAAAAGATATGAGACTACAAGATCCAACTCGAAATATACTCCTCGGTGATCTCAACTCAAGAAACTCTGCTAACGGTACTACCGGCGCTAATGACACACGCCACTTCGCACTCGAACTAGCAACTGGCAAAAATGACATGACAAATAAGATACTAATAACAGGACCTAACATATATTTTACTAAAACCCACTAAGTTAATAGTTTTTAGTGAATTTCATGATGAAATTTAATTTCTTTCAGTTCCATGATTTAATTCACTATTTCACTTGCAATAATCTAAACAGATTCTTGATTTTTGCTGCCTTTGGAATTATTTATTCAAAGTGAAAAATACCATGATACTACGATACAGTAGAATATTCTAGATTTCAGAGATTTCTAGATCTAGATTTCCTTTTCTAGATTTCTAGTATAGGTTTTGACTTCGGGTCAAATCTGCTCTAAAGTTACCTCATTAGTTTGCAAGAGGGCAATATGCATGCATGTCTTTTAATTTATGTCTTAATTTTTCCTCTTGGAGAGGTTAGGTCATAAAATTAAAAGATTTTAAATGAAATGTAATAACTCCTTGATTGAACATTTTATGGCAAACATTTGAATGCCATAAAACGTATTACACTTATTAATTAGCCTCCTTCCGGTAACATGTGTAGTACTGCACGTACCAGAGAATTGTTTTTAGATATTTAAATTTAGAAACTTCGTTGTTAACTTTATCTGTTTAGTTCGGTTGTTAGTTTATTCTAAAATCTGTGTTCTATTCTATTAATGTATTTTTCAATAAACAATAACCACGTTGCTAGCTATTAGTTTATGATAATTTTTTGAGTTATGTTAACGTTTGTTTTCTTCTTCTCCTCCACTAGAAGTGAACTTTGCATGCATATTTCCTTTAATTTATGTCCATTGGTTAGTCCATAGATTAAACAGGCGGGTAGTGTAAATCTTGCTAACTGTATTATTATCGGAGGTATCCATCATTTCAAACTATTAGCTGAGACCTACCCTAAACATCAAAAGAGGTGAAATACTGTCGAGGAGAGCATTTGCATAGCTCCCCGTCCCTGAAAGTTATATAAACAGTTTTTCTTTTATATTTCGTGAGGAGATAAATCGCTCGCGGTTGCAGTTAAAAGTATAGGAAAATCTTCTGACTGGAGTGGATTATCCACATAAGCCCGATGCGAATCCACCGGGGAAGTGTGGCTTAGTTGCATAATCCACAATAAGCAGAAGTTTATATCGCTTGGAAGTTTGTTTTGTTATGAAATTTGAATGGTTAAGTAACGTTAATCTAGCGTGTGTTGGGTTGAGCGAACTTGATGATAAAAATAAATGGTAAATGGTATAACTTGTCCCTTAGGGTCTTTGAGGACCATGAGACTGTCAATGTGAGTCCACTACAGCGGGACTCGGACCAGAAGCTTCATTAACAGTTTGTAGTAGCATGCACCTCCAACCGTGACTGCAAAAGATTGAACACACGATCTTTCTCTTCGAGGACGTAGGCTAAACCACTTGAGACACTGATCTTCAGTACATTTGACCCGTAAGCCATTGATCTCAAAATAAACTCTAATTTATTTTAGGGTGGCTTATGTCATTTAAGTCATTGTTGAATAATAAAAAACTAGAGAGAATTTTAACGTTGAGTATAGATATAGAGTTAATGGACATGGCTGCATACTTCTAAAACTTTATTCATAATATAGCAATATTCTTTTCAAATGTAGGAAGATAATGTTACTTTGATAACAAGGTGATGTACAATGGCATTTAGAGGCTATGCATTTGGTACAAAAGAGAAAGTGAACATAGTGGTATAACACGAGAAATACATACTTAATAAAACGCATGTGAAGTTAAAGCAAAAATTATAGAACTATTTCCATGTTATCATCTTCAAGATCAACGGTTTGCTATGCCCGTTGATTTGACATAAATGACCGTTGACATGACATATCAGATTAATTTCGCTATTGTATTGTATGGATGTCTCGCGTTGGCAAAGAAACATAGTGTAAGCATGTACGAAGGAATGAAATTCGTGCGCTTGTAAAGAAACAATTTTAAGATGGTGTTAGAGAAATGATCATTAGTTCATTTTAACCCTCGCGGATGAGCCGCTATCAATATCATTCTCATCGATCGCATATACTTTGAAGTACATCCTTGCATATTGGATTCTGTTATAGGCGTGCATTATCATTCACATCCTTGCATATTCACCTGTTCCAAGTTCGGAAGAGATGAATATCCAAAGAGTTTTAATTTATCACGTAACCCTTCCGGTGAGAAAGGTTAGGTGATAAATTAAAATTTATAGAGAAATATATTTGTTTATAGGACTGGAAGGCACACTTACGGCTCCGGAAGCACGTTTTCACGTACAAGATTTATGGGTTATGTCTGAAATTTATGGCATGTACTTCACATGTCACGTTTTCACGTACAAGATTTATGGGTTATGTCTGAAATTTATGGCATGTACTTCACATGTCACAGATATATTTGGATATACTAATTTTGAAAATATATATTCTCTATTTATTATATATTATTTAATTAACATATTATGTATAGACATGATCATCGAAGTGCATTGTCTTGTCCTCATAATACTTTCCTGTCAAGTGGCAGTCTGAGATTTTTTCTTCATTTTTCTTGCTATCTGTCTTCATTCTACTGTCTTGCCAAATGACCATCTGAGATTTTCCTGTCTTTATCTCGCTTGTCGTTTTCTTCCCCTCGGCCAAAAAGAGACTTTGGATGCATATTCACTCTCGCTCAGTTTGTTTTATGTATTGAGGTTTGAATGTATTATTCTGACAAATTATTTTCAAACTGTAACGAATCATGTAGTCTCCTCGCAAGGTCTACTCAGAACCAAATCATAAACATAACCCTCTAAACTTACGTCATAAGCACATCTTATAAACTTAATTATTTAAGCTTAATCTAAGTCTTTCTAAGGAGAGATTGAAGGTTTGCAGTAACATTTGATGCTTCCTTAGATGGAAATGTAGTCCAATCGGAAGCTTATCATTCTTCATTCACTGGTTTCCTCGGTCTGAATGAGGATCGAACTCAGATGGTTCAGTCTTCACGCTCGGACTCTTACCAATGCACTAGATGTCTTCTATATATAAAAAGAGCAGTCTATTACAGCTAACATAGTGTAGCTCCTTAATTCAGTTAATGTCTACAGTTTTTATCTTTAATCTTAACGTTGCATCCATCCTGGTCTGCTGAAACCGCTCAGAAATATTAATGACAATCTGCCCTGGAGAACCGGAAGTAACAACAAATATTACAAAAAATATTCTGTCATGACGTTATTCTGTCATTCTCCATTCTTCGTTGAGAATTTAAGTTATATACCCCGCGCTTGTCCTTTTTCTTTGCTCTGCCAAAACATAATTTTGGATGCATATTAACCACTTCCAAGTTCGGAGAGATGAATATGCAAAAAACTTTAATTTATGTCATAACTCTTTCTCTTGGAAAAGTTAGGCTATAAATTAAAGCTTACATATTAAAAATATTTTTAAATCGTGAGATTCCCAGAGAAACGTTTTGTTCATGTGAGTAATTTATGAGTTTTGTATAACTGAAGTGAGCAAGTGTAATCTAGTTACCAAGTGAGTTCCAAAATTAATGATTTAAATTTAACATTATAAATTTAATGAAATTAATTTGTGAACTTTGGCACATGTAACGGTTTGCAAACTCTGTCGAGTAGTACTTTTCCTCATGATTGTGCGCTTTAATACATTGCACTTTTCACTAATTTCTAGAAGGCTGTTATAAACCAATTTCTCATGATTATTTTGGTTTTCTGTTTAAACGTTTATCATTTTCTTCCATTACTAGAAGTACAGTTTGGATGCATATTCAAACTATACATATGCATTTCGATATGGTCACTTCCTTGCATTATCACCTCTTCCGAGTTCGGAAGAGATGATAATGCAAGGGCAGTTTAAATTATCTCTTAACCCTTCTTCTTGCATTAACCCTCACCTCATGTACACTTAGAAGTGTACATGAGGTGTATTTAAGAGTTAATCTTTCACGTAAGAAAAGTTAACTCTTAAGAAGGTGTTTAGAAAAGATTATTCTTATTCGTCAAGAAGACTATTACTTATACTAGGATAGGTTATGAGCACCTGCATATTCACCTCCTCCATCTTTCGATGGAGGAGGCAATACAGGTGGTTAATTTAGTACCTAACCTTTTCGGCAGGAAGGGTTAGGTACTAAATTAAACTAAGGTATATATTAATGTATAAACGACTGTGGACTCCCGGTCTTATACCTTCTGAAGCGCGGCACCTTGGTCCAGACTTATGGGTTATCTCCTATTCTCCTCGGTTTTCCAGGCATGGGTAACAGATAACTTTTATAAAATATATTAATTCTTTTCATCTACTTAGTATATGTTTTTTACTTAACATATATATATATTCCCAGTAACATGAAGCGAGCAAAAGTTCCCCCGGAGTTCATCCAGCATGCATATTGGTTTAATCTGTTGAGCTTATGGGTTTTTTCTGTTCCACAGTCCATGTGTTTGGCTCAGCTCTGCTCTTTTATATATAGTAACTTAAATTTAGAAGTACAAATTTAGATTTTTATTTATTTAACTGTATGGACGAGAAATTTATGATTTTGTGAATGTCCATAATCAACCAAATATAGAATAGCAAAGCAATAGCGTGTGCGTGTGCGTTAAGTTTACGACCACGGTCCTATTTTTATTTAATGTCCGCACGGAGACGCTAAAATACAGTTACCACTGCCTTCCACTCGTTTTAATTATTCGCTTTAATTTAACGCTCAACTTTAATCATCAGTGTACAAGGACGCTGAGAATGCTTATGCAGTTTCCGCTGCCCACAACCCCCCGTGCCTTACCGTCGAGGCGAATTTAAACCCCGCCTTCTGCGATCATCCGTTTCCCCTCCCTGGCCGGAGCGGCCACTGCTGTGCATATTTAATTATTCACAATGTAACATTGTCGATCGCATATATATATATACATAGAGTAGGTACCGGGTCCAAATCAATCCCACCTCATATGTTATTTCGTGATTAAATAAAAGGAGTGAAATAAAGCATGAAGTCGGGACAAAAGACTTCCAGTCAGAGAACGCCAAACCTAGACATCAATTAAGTAGTGCATATTTTATAAATCAGAGTGGCGCAGCGGAAGCGTGGTGGGCCCATAACCCACAGGTCCGAGGATCGAAACCTCGCTCTGATACGCCAGAGTCTAGCTTCCAGTACCTTTTTGGTGATGGTCCTCAGGACGTTACGCCCTAATTCTATTTCTCTACAATGATCTGTCAGTAATTGAGGTCTGGTCGTTCGTGCAGCAATCGGAGCGTCTCCGAGGACGCCACGCTCCTACTTCTATATGACGTTAAAACTAGGAAAATTCTCTTTTACTAGCAGTCATCAGAGTGGCGCAGCGGAAGCGTGGTGAGCCCATAACCCACAGGTCCGAGGATCGAAACCTCGCTCTGATACGCCAGAGTCAAGCTTCCATCTTTGTGGTTATGGACCTCAGGACGGTATGTGCTATTTGTATTTCTCTTACGACTTCCTCTACGTACTTAGTGTTTGCAGTTAACATATTTAGATGCTGTGTGTAAATACAAGCACGAGTGACGTCACTCGTGTTTGTCTATTTGTAAATATAAACTGTGTGTATTTATAAATACTCTCCACAAAAGGAGAATTATAAAACCAACTGAATAGATCTTAACACAGAGAAACCTTTTGCAACAGTGCTGGAACTAGATCTTTGAAATTTTTATTGTTTAGAAGTGTATTATTGTATTCATATACAAGATATATAAGACAATCATAAGAGATCTGAACACCGGAAAACGTATATGTATAGTGATAGATCCACCACTAACATGACCAGACAGGAGGTTGCGGTTCAACTATTGTTGGTACTAAGAGCTCTAACATCTCACTTGTAATGGTAATCATGGTCATTGGGGCGTTCCACAAGAGAGCAATTGTAGCAGGCGATGCTATTTCATGTGCAAACTGTTGAGAGTTTTTACTTACCCGTGTGTGACATCTTAGAGGCGATTGGATACCTTAGAGCTACTGATAGCTTAGCCTCGTTTTTCTTGCTCCCTTCGTGGAGATGGTTGCTTTGCCTTTCGCGTCTTCTTTCCCTTGTACTGCTTGATGGGGTCTTTCCATCCGTTGGCTATTCATTATCGCGTGTTTCTCTCATCATTGTCAGTCAAACGAACTGAAAGACTCAAAGTTTCTAGCCTCGGATCCCATTTGAGACGTAGTAGTAAGTCTCACTCAACTCAAAATGTTCCGGAGGACACAGAGTACCCTAAGGAGGTGAGGTGCTTTTCGTGAGGTGACGCAAGGATTTTATTCATTATCGCTGGAAAAGTGCTCCACATGCAGTGGCATTGCAGACAGCTATGCATTTGCATAAACTATTGGCCCCAACGGAGGAAAATCGTAATCTTCTCGCTGTGTACTGAACAGACATTTGAAATTCACACGGGAACAAGTTCGTTCCGAGTTCATATATGAAGTTCTGCGCATTCAAGATAGGTGGAACATTTTCGGTATCAACGGTCGAGTTAGTTCACGAAGAACAGAAAAAAATTGTGACCAAGATTTAATGTAACGTGTAAGCTCAGTGTGGAACAGGGGAACAAAGTATTCTGCGCTATATTCTTCAGTGAGAGTGAACTCCGGACTTTATTTTCGGAAGACGTGAAAACGCTATCGAAATTCGGGGTTTTATATCCATTCTTTTCTCCTGAAGTCGTCAGTAAATTTGTACATATCAAGAAAACTCCCTGGTGACTATGAACTGTAATTGTTTTATTCCTTTCTCGTATAGAACCCCACACAGCTTACTTCTATACCTGTGTGAACTCACCTGTATAATATCGAAATTAAACTCTAGAGAAGCAGATGATCTCCATTCTAACTATTGGACAAGAGGCCTGGACCAGTGATAGATCAGAATACTGTATGACAGAAGTCACACAGTCCATAAGCTTGTGATGCCATGAGAGATTGCAGTTTACAATCCTTGACGATCTTGACTAGGTATCAGACCTTTAGTTAAAGAAGGAGCTCCATGAAACGTTAATCTGAATTGGAGTCTTTGTCCTCAAAGTGCATGCTGCTAGAGCACAAAGCTTTCAGGGTACAGTAATTGTTACTGTTCGTATGAGGTTTAGCACAAAGCTGGTGCACGCATTTTCGGTCTGATGACAGATCCAGTCCGAGGAAAACGGAAACGGAAGACTTCTTCCAGTTCACCGCTCCTCTCCTAACTGGGGGCTAAAGCTTTCTCAAATGCATCCTTCAAGCTGCAGCTTGATACAATTCCCGGTCCTTCTTGGCATACTCATGTATTCTCCTCTCAAGCTCGGGCCTGAAATGCCTGATAAGTCCTTGGACAGGCCATGCAGCGGCATCGCCCAACGCACAGATGGTATGTCCTTCTATCTGTTTAGTTACTTCCAGTAGCATATCAATCTCCTCCAGCTTTGCGTTTCCAACCTTGAGCCTTTCCATCATGTACCACAACCATGGTGAACCCTCCCTGCAGGGTGTGCACTGGCCACAACTCTCGTGCTTATAGAAGTAGGAAAGTCTGGCAATCGCGTCCACTACATCTGCAGACTTATCCATGACAATCACAGCTGCTGTTCCCAGACCGGATTGCACTGCTTTGAGGGCATCGAAATCCATGACGACGTCATCACAGATGTGCTTCGGCAGGAGCGGTACAGAAGACCCACCTGGGATTACGGCCAGCAAATTGTCCCACCCACCTCTGACTCCACCACAGTGCCTATCGATAAGCTCTCTCAGTGATATGCTCATTTCCTCCTCCACCGTGCAAGGCTTGTTCACGTGTCCTGATATGCAATACAGTTTCGTTCCGGAGTTGTTCTTCCGTCCAAAACTAGCAAACCACTCGGGACCTCTACGCAAAATTGTTGGTGCGACAGCTACAGTCTCGACATTGGTGACCGTGGATGGACAACCGTAGAGACCTGCGTTCGCTGGGAAAGGAGGCTTCAATCGAGGCTTTCCCTGCTTTCCCTCTAAACTCTCAAGAAGAGCAGTCTCTTCACCACAAATGTAAGCTCCAGCACCGTAATGTATGTGCAAATCAAAATCATATCCAGACCCACACGCATTTTTCCCTAAATATCCGGCGGCATAAGCCTCAGCAAGCGCCCTCTGCAAGTTGCGTCTCTCATTGACGTACTCCCCCCGGATGTAGATGTATCCAGCCTTAGCCCGCATGCCTACTCCAGCAATCAAACATCCTTCGAGGAGCTTGTGTGGATCGTTTCTCATAATCTCACGGTCTTTGCAAGTTCCGGGCTCGCTCTCATCAGCGTTCACAACCAGGTACGACGGACGTCCATCAGAAACCTTGGGCATGAAAGACCACTTCAATCCAGAAGGAAATCCTGCACCTCCTCTTCCTCGAAGACCACTCTTCTTCATCTCATTGACAATCCAATCAGTGCCCTTCTGCACTAGCTCCTTGGTCTGATACCAGTCACCCCTCTTCAAGGCCCCTTTGAGGAATGGATCATGACGCCCGTACAAATTGGTAAATATGCGATCCTCATCCGAAAGTCCACCAAAATGGGTCTTCTCTGGAGGAGGTGGGGGCGGTGGAGGAGCTGCAGCGGGTGGAGCGGATGCAGCAGGTGGGGAAGGTGGTGGAGGAGAGCCAGCTTGGGCACTGAAAGCGCGTATTCCACTTACTGCACCACTGTTGTTTAGAGACCTTTGCAATGACAGAACAACGCGGGTAGCACTCCTAGCCGACCTTTGGATGCTCCCCATCTCCCTAAATTTGTCTCCCTCCCCAACCTACGAGCGAAGGAAAACACCAATCGACTGTAGTTCTGCCAACCCTACAATACGAAGAACAGTCTTCAGTCAATTGTGGTCACATTCCCCGTACGCAAGAATCCAACGCCCACTCGGAGGAGCAATCCACTAGATAGCAGACACGCACAGATCTCTCAAACCGAGCAGGACTGATCTTGAATCCTCTGAGCTCAACAAATCACGATTTTCCATTCGAGATTCCCAAACCGAGCACGGCGGGCACTGAAAAGGAATAGAAAATGCACTACCAAGCGCCAAATTCACTCAGTCAGAAAGAACAACGCGAAGCCAAAACAGCAACTGATCTCTAGCATCCATCAGTCTCGAAAATCAACCAGATCGGCTCAAATGCGTTGTCAGCAAACAACGGATTCAAAGAGAAGAGTCGATCGGGTCGAATTTACCCGAACCCTAAATCATAAGAGAAAGCATCCAACCTCAACTTCAACAGCGACACAAAGCGGATACAGCGCCCTCGAAATCGCTTCGACGAGCACGCTCAAAATTTACAATAACACCAGAAAAGATAGATCATAGATGATCACAAAACATAAGGGACCATCAAAAATCCGATCACACGCACCCACGAAGTTCGAAACTCACCTTCGGGAAGGAACTGGATCGAAACCGCGGAAGACGAGTTCCGTGATGGCAAAGCTTGGTACACGTAGTACCGGGACCGCTGTGTACTCGTGCGGTCCACAAGCAGCCCTCCGCCTTCACAAGCTCCGACGTTGCACCAACTGTGCTCGTTCTTTACTCTTTCCGTCACTAGCCGGACGTCTCAGGCTGAACTGGTTTATGTCTACTCGCTTTTCTCACTATAGTATAATCTTCGTCTTTTTCTACAGTATAATCTTTCTCACTACAGTATTGAGTAGCGTGTATATAGAAATAAATATATATCACCTCCACCATTTTGTGATGGAGGAGGTAAATATGTAAATTTATTATTCAGTTTAATATAATTAGCTAAAAATTAACATTATAATTAAATTAATTAGGTAATAAATCCATTTTAAATTAAATCAAATGAATGTGTATGTATTATCAACCTCTCTCACTTATAGTTTTGGAAGCACGTCTGTCTTCGCTTTATGGACTTCTGTCTAGACCATATAACTTTAGTTATGATCATTATTTAATAACTACAAAATAAATTTAATTTTTCATGATAATTTAGTAGAAACTTTTCACATAACACTAACGTCTTTCCTGATAACAGAAAGCGAGCAAAAGTTCCCCGTCATCTGGCATGATGCATATTCATCTCTAAAGGTGACTCGATTCAAGTGATCTTCTCAAACAGAAAAATTAGAGGAAATAGGTGACCGTGATCTTTTAGAGTATATTTGTGAAAAGAATGCAATTTGAAACTACATTTGTGCAATAAAATCTCTAATTTGAAGTTCAAACCTGTTAACAAAAAGTTGTGTAATGCTTATTTTAGTTCTCTTTACGATCGAAGCCGTTTCTCAATTCAAAATGAAATCCCTTCTATAATATGTGATCCAGGAATCATAAGTGATAACAAAGGTTTAAGAAAGGAATTTTATATGAACAATGTGATAAATCTATCATCATGAAGCTTTGGTTGAGTGTAACCTGTATCATTATATTATTTGATTATATCCAAAGTGAACTTCTGGAACAAGAAGAGAAAACAAAAACTGGAAGGTCCGGGTGAGACATGTTAATATGGATGGAGGTGCTGATTTTCATTAGAATATTTTCATCCGTTCTCTAATTTCTCATCTGGTTCTTTGACAAGTTGTGAATTAGTTGAAACACTGCACACCGTGGTTTGTATATAAACTGTATACTGTAATATTTTTTACAAAATGTGAATGGTGCACTGCAAACAGGTTGTGCCTAGGGATCTGGTAATGACAGTTCGAATCTTTTCGCAGGCAAAATCATAAAAAGGAAATTGCGAATCTCAACAAGAACTACAAGACCGGATCTCAGCATACTAGAAAATCATTAATGTTTAGTGATATACATTTATTAATGGGCATGCCACTATGGTGACTATGCATGCAACATCAATCGAATGACTTAATAACTAACCTCAGCGAATTTGGCGAAAGAGGGAAGATAGCAAGATGTTCTTTGATACCAATTTTATAATTCTGGAACTTAATAAAAATAACACTAAATAATAGTCTATTATGTGCAAATGATGATGAACAATATGAGAAAAAGTTTTCAAACTAGGAAAGTAGTTTGACATAGACATGTATTTCATGGAAAATAGGTTCGAATTATGTTGAAATATGCATGCGCGGTCAACTTCTGGGGAACTTTAGTTTTGTTTCCTTAGTGATATAGAAAAATATATATGTGTTAGATAATAAATTTATATTAAATAGATATTATAACTAAAATATTCTTCAGTTATTATACATTAGCTAGACTAGCAAGGGCGGCAGACTTAACCCATAAGTGCAGAGGGGCCAGATGCACCTCGGAAGATATAAGTGCGACAGCCTGTTCAACCCAAATCATTAATTAATCAACCGTTTAATTTACCATCTAACTCTTTCGGATGGAAGGGTTAGATAATAAATTATCGTGGGAACAACTCTTTGTATTTGCTGATAACGCGTGCAAGTCAACAAGTATTTTAATATCTCTAGTATGCTTTTAAAAATTATAATTTTAAAAGTTTTATTTTATAAATAAAATTTAAATATTCTCAAAAGAATTCACTATTTTGTTTATAAAATATTCTATTTTTATTTTAAAATTCATTTAAAATCAAACATAAATTATTTTAGTTTAATCTATTTTCGAATATTTTAAAATGTCATAATTTTCTGTGCACTTGTTTCAAAAAAATCGGGAGTTTTTTTAGAAACATTAAAAATGAACCCCCGAGAGTAAATTAAACCGTCCGTGTATATTTTCCTCTTTCGAACTTTGGAAGAGGTGAATAAACAGTTCAACCACCTTTGGGGAATTTTTATTTCATTTTGTTATAAAAAACTGAAGTGTTACATAGAAATTGTATAACAATAATATTTCAAGAAAACTAGAATTCATTTAGACGTGTTCAGTAATAACCAGAACTATAACTGCTAGATGTTCCAAACATAACCCATAGGACGCGGACCGATGCGTATCCGATATTACAAGTGCGATAATCTGTTAATAAAAATAATTAATTTAATTAATATACTGATTTTTATCTAATCTATCTTAATGAAAGGTTAAGTAATGATCTTCCATCTTCATATGGAAGAGATGAATAAATAAGCAAGCTATGGATAACAATACTATAATTAATTATGAATGCATAAGGATCTACACCAATAGATGGATGATACTTATGCATGTAAATAATGACAATTATGTTCAATCCAACTTGACTAAAGACAGGCATGAACGGACATATAACGTTTCTCAAAGACAACTAACACCTTTCATTTATAAAAGAAAAACTAAAGAATAATCCACACTTTTTCAGATACATCTTTTAAGAAAAAACTTTCTTCCCCCATATTTATCAAAAAGTTATCAAAGTATGTAAGACTATAAAAAGTAAAATATCTACAAACTTTCACAAATTTTGGATCCATTGCAGTGTCAGCTTTGGAGAAAATGTGTCCTTAGGCTAGAAATAATCTTTTCTCTCATCCAAGAATACACTTCTTTACACTAAGACTCATTGAGTTCTCAACACATGAGGAAACATCCTCTCTTTTTCATTTCAGAACGTCTTTACTGGTTTGAAGGGGAGTTAAGAGGCATAGTCCCTGTTCTCATCCATTAAAAATCATATGTCTACATCTAGTTTAACTGAATTCTCGATGTGAAAATCTCTTTTGCTCTAAGAAACCTCCAAGCTTCATCTTAATATTTCTTTGTCAATACTTAATAGTTTGTTTCGAGAGGAAACATAACTTGTAAAGCTGCTGAATAGCTTTAATATGATTCCAAGTTAAGATGAAGATGTAGTCACTAAAAGTATTTTCTCCATGACGGTTAAATTTCTTAGTTCTCTGAAAGCAAACCCGCAAAATAAATTCTTATGGTCACCAGGAGCACTTGTAATTTTCTGTAATTCATCATTTTCTAGTTTTGCACTTGGGTGTAGCACTTCTTATCCACGCCTGAAAATTAATGCAACGAGAGAAAACGCCATACGAGATAAGTCATTCTTAACAATATCCACCCACTTTAGTATATATATATACAAGTAAACCTTCGCAACAACGAGACGAAAAGTGACACATGTGAAATATAGGTAGAATTCGTTTCTGTTATTGTTTGCAGCCCATTCCGGATGAGCATTGGATTACGTCAAATTAAAGGTTTATTTTCAACCAAAGAAGGATTAATTCCAGTTATCTTTTTCGATGGAAGAAGATTGCACGCAGAATCAGTTTGTACTCCGTCTCATATTTTCTGAACTTTGTACGCAGAGCTAAACGAGAACTGGACTAATTTAAACACTCTAAGTTGAACTATATCTCATTTTGTTCTCGTCTTCTTTGCGTGACCTTATGTACACTCATTTATAACTAAATGAAAATTTATAAACATAGTGAAACCATAAATACTCTAATGATGTAAAAAATGATAATTTAACCTTTTAAGTCTAGTTTAATTTATGTTATGACCAAACTCGTTGACGAAGAAAAGTTCGGTCATAAATTCAAGTACCTGCATATTTCTCTCTCGTATCTTCATTCGAAAGAGATGTATATATATATGCATGCAAGACGCATTTAAGGTATCTTGGAAGTGGTTTATGAAAGAGATGAATAATATATAAACAACACAAGTAACCAGATGAGATGACAGTACTTGTGAATGACCATGAGTAGACCCACCATTAATGTGAAGGACTTCTTTGTTCCCGACTAGTATTACTACACTTACTAGATGCAAGACCATTCCCTTTTGATTTTCACACCATTTGCTCTTGGCCCTAATTCCGAATTTCATTGAGACCTCGATTTTCAAATCTTCATCACTAAAAATGCTAGCTTTCATTTCAAACACACTGAACCAGCGATGATCGTGAATATATATCCCTTCGTTAAGTCTCAACAGTATAGTTTCTATCTTTTATGCAATTTTTAGTATTGATTTTTCATCTTTATTGTTCTACTAAAACTTAAAGGATATATGGTTGAAAGTTGTACAAAGTCCAATGAGAATTTAAAAGTATAAAACATCTCAAAAGCTTTGCACTTCGGGATCATGAAAGCATATTACAGTGTCACGATGTAGTAATAATCAACCTCGGGTCATTTCTTACTGTCAAAACCGGGTGCGAGTTGGACCCTAATTAAAATACTCATCTTTAAAGTATAAATTTTAGAAAGTGAAACATTATAATGAATCTTGTTGTTATATTTCATTCTTATACATATGTAGCACTTCAAGCATGTGTATTTCTAAGTAATCCTAAATGGATTGACTACCTTTCCTCAGGGACATGAAGTGTAAGTGTTGAGTTCACTTCAAAGAAAATTCACTTTGAAGTGAACTCAAATTCCAAAACCGGTTCGACGTATGAAGGCAACATGATATGTGAAGGCATTTACGTAAATAAAGCCCAAAATAGAAAATGGAACAAGATCCAGAAATGACTACTGAGAATCCAAACCCGAGATTTGAGTTTTCACCCATCTTGTGCAAAAGGGCAAAGACTCATGAAACTATGCATTCAACTCTCCTACACTCTAGACTCGGAACTGGAATTAAAGACTTTAGATTGAATGTGGAGGTTATATGTAACCAGACTACATGCAGACTGAACTGACGAACAGCGTTTAATCTGGCCTGGTTCATTAGGTGTTCTCACCGTCAAAAAAATTCTGATGGAAGCTCTGTCTCTGATTATCAGAGCGAGGTTTCGATCCTCGGACCTGTGGGTTATGGGCCCACCACGCTTCCGCTGCGCCACTCTGATTGATGTCCTCTGTTTGACAGAAAACATACTTAACAGAGAGCACTTGTTTGCCCAACAAACAGCTTCAAACTCTCCCGTTCAACCACGGAAGAGCACACCGGAAACTCGCGAGTCTTGAGGGTTGATTACATGGTCCGTTGAGGATGATGGACTCCGTCGAACTCAAAACTCTTGAAAGAGCGCCTGTCCAACATGGATACCATGTAGACACATCCTTAACTGCAGAAGCAGTAATGCAGCATCCCACCAAACATACGGTGTTTCCAGCATTCATTCCCCCCGTCGAAATCAGTACAACATATATATTTAGTCTGGACAACATTTAGTGTGGTCCAGACTAAATATGATAAATGGTGTTTGGACTGTAGACACGTACGCTTGAACCGTGCAAAAGCTGCACGCACTCCAAACCGACATTAGATATATAGAGGTAAAATTTACGGGGAACACAAGAAAAGAATTATCGAATGAACTTGTGTGTTTTTTTTATTATTTAAGTGGAGAAAATCGTCCAAAGTGCATTGGCACAGCTGATAGTTTTGTTTTTTGTCAAGTGCAGTTTGGGTAATGAACTTTTGCACTTGAAAAATTGAACCGGCAAAGGCAAACAAATGCTCGTGAGCTTGTGAAACAAACTGCACTTATGAATATTAGAGAACTGAACTTGTCTTTATTTTCTTTCCAACTAATAACAAGTGCAATATGAACAGAAGTGGAGTTCCATAAGTCGCAAGTGTTTTATGAATTCAGTGCCGATGCATGCATACAAAAGAGGATCAGTAAGTAAATTATTTTATTTTATTTTCATAATTATGTTTACTTTACATATAAACACATGTTACACGTGTTTTTTTGACATCTTTTGATGAATAAAAACAGAATAGAAATGTATGATAATTTGAAAATAATAACAAATATGGTAATTTAATATAATTTCAAATGTAATACATAACTATATATTTTTTCTCTGTGGATTCTACATGGTGCTTGCACACTCGAATAATATCATCCACAAGTTGTGAAAGATCAACTAATTTTATTCTATATTGGAAGACTCAAATTACTACTCTAAGAGAACATTGTTCGATGCGCGCTGATGTCTCATGAATAGCAGTTTTCTACTTCTCTTTTGTCATTTTTTATTCTTTTCGAATCATAAATTTGGTCAGATTTGAATAAACCTCTTGCTTTCGCTTCAACTTCATTGCATACATTGCAATGGTTAACTTTCCGTCTTCACTGAACATTGTCAAATCTTGTATCACTTGGAATAAATAATATCATCGTGAGAAGCAGATCGACAGTTAGTCCAAAAGATTACATGAGAAGCAGATCAACTTGAACTTTACAAAGTTTATTTATTCAAAGATACAGTACCTCTTTCAGTGATGCATCATGTGTTTGTCTTTGCTTATCACAGATGGTTTTATTTTGGATAACAACGATTAATGACCCACTTCCGATTCGAGTAACAGGTCCTACCGGCATGATTTCTTGTGGTAATCAGGTTCAAAAACTTTTAGCTAGTTAGTAGTAAACTTCAACATGTAGATTTTACATATTGTACTACAGCAAACCTTCACAACCCTAGTGTTACCACGGCTATTTTACTTTGATATGTTATATACAACATAAGCATGCTCACTCTTCATCATACTCTTCATCCATTCAAGATCCACACAACTCTCACTTGTTGGTTTAGTGCAACCTATCTGCACGAACACGGACATAAAGGATTTTACGTCTCTGAATTCTATTTACTTAACTGGTTGAAGAACAAACTATGCAAACTATCTTTATAAAGATAACAATCAAAACATCAAATCACATTCCAATGTATGTACGAGACTGAGTCTAAGACTCATCTAACATTATCGTAGTACATACTTTATTGTTGATGATGTGCTATCTTCGATTTGCAGATGCAATTGCACTTTGATCTTTGAATGGTCTGATCTAGATCTGTAATCTTCAAAGGAAGAATGTGATCATGATCCAAACCAACTGGTTTTGTAGTTTTCACATACAAAGAATCTATAGATTGTGTTTTCCTTACAATCTTATTGGTGATGTCTGTATTGACCAAATCTAAAGTTTCAAATGATCGAGAAGAATCCATCACGTCGTATGTGATAATGATGCAGAATGAGAAAGTTGAGGCCTTGGAGTTTCTTGATAGAGGACATGTATCAAACGCTTTCTCCTTATAGGTTTGCTAGTTGTGTCTGTTTCTATTGAAGCGTCATTTTGGTTTGACTCAAGAGAGTTTTCAATAGCACTCGATAAAAGTAAATTTTTCGCCTCTGCTGCATGTACATCCATACATGAACTGTAACTGGATATTGGTGAATAGACGGCACATCTTTGATGCACATTCCTTGACAAAAGAGGATCAGGAAGAGCATACTTGCCTTCACTAGGAGAGACGTTGGATGTAACAATCACTGCTAACGAATCTATGTGGATAGATGCAGGAGAACTCTCACTTGCGTAAAGGATTATTGTATCTCCGCTCACACGAGAGTTACAGGTAGTAGGAACAGTATGAGACTTCACGGATATGTCATGATGTCGATGTACATATGAAAAAGAATGTAAGTTAGACCACAAGATACACACAAAACAAAAAGTATAGTTACCATAGAAGGAACTGCATGCACATCGACACACAAACAAAATCTGAACTGAATCGTGCAACATAGTTCTAGTACTGACATGGAAACTATGAACCACTCAGAGTATATATACAAGTAAGTTTCATCTCACACTTGTATATATATCTGAGTACACCATACACGATTAAGATAACCATTAGTATACTTTTATTTTGAGAACCGCATATGACAACGAGAACCGCATAGAAAATTACCGGATGATCAACCTCATGATTATCTTTCTGTTTCAGATCACCTTTCAATACCAGGTCTGATATCAATAAAAGAGATCTTGCACATGAGAAGTGTTGAAGCTTTTTTCTGGTAACCTTGAAGCAGTTATTGGAAGAGCAAGTGAATCAATAACTACGTCTATGGTAGACTCATGTTCTCATCCGTTTTGTCTGATCGATGTACTTCACAGGTACTCTCGTCACAGTGATTATTCTTGACGATACAGTCCACCACTGTATCGAGATCCAAATTCTTTCCTGAAGATTGTACGATCATGATAATGAATAGTGCATGAATTTGATGCATTGACCTTGCACGTGCATTACAAGAATCTGTTGACAATACTTATCATGACAATGGTGGGTTGTCTTATTTATCAGGAGAATTGTCTTTGTATTCTTTGTATGGATTTGATGTTATGTTGGATAATGTATACGATGTCATGCACATACTTATTTTGAATGTAGTTGAGAATTACAATGATGATTTTATCTGTTCTTTAGATCAGATCAGAGAAGGTATTTTTCAAAGTTTTGCACAAATTGATCGAAAGCACATCGTTTGGTTTGGGATCAAGATAGCCCCAAAAACTTGTGTATGTAAAGCGTATGTTCAATGAGAGAATGACAACTTCATTAAAGTTATCTTTCTACAAAGCAGAGGAGCATCAGCTCTTCATTATGTATTGTGTGCCTCCCATTCTCGAAGCACTTGAACTTGGTTTACACATGTACTATGAGAAGATAGGAGCAATTTTATCTCATGCATGTCGTTTACTTTATTCCACCTCTAGGAAAACAAGTTGGATTTATGACATGTTTTTAAATGCCAAATATCATCTTTCTGCATGGCACGGAGGACAATAAAGATGTAAACTCAAGAATCTTGGAGCATGTCCTCGGCAAGCATATGTAGACATGTCAATTGATGTTAACGATCCTCTACTATATCTTTCAAATGTAACAATGTCATAGTCTGTATTAATGATTGATGATAACTAACTGTTGATATTTTTTTTATACATGTAATGCTGAAATCTTTGATGATATAACTCGTCATGGTAACCATGATATCTTTTGGGTGTATGCATTTGAGCAAGAAGTGAGTACTTATAATGCAATACCTACCAACCAACATTACTTACACGAAGTACTTTTGTCTACAAATGATGTACGATGCGTTCATCTGCAAAATACTAGATCACGATGGATTTCATCGAAGAGATCAAACTTTTTCCTTAATAAAAATTGCTCTATATCCTCTGCTTGTGAATGATCAAGGTCAAAGATGTTACTCTTGCAAAGTTTGGCACAACCAAAGTGTGTGTGTGTTGTGTCTAGCATTCAGAAGACAATGGATCTGGCTACATCAATCGCTGTTCTAGGCGTCAACGAGTTTCAGTCTCCTAGTTTAATAGCTGCTCGTCGAGAAATTAGAATTGGTACTAAGTATATTCCAGCAGAAGATTTGAAAGCAGAAGATAGATGGACAGAGTGTCTTTAGAGATTATGAAGATGCAAAGGATTGCTGACAGATAGCAACTAGAGAGCATTTCACAACACCGTATAGAAGCTCAGAGGTGTCCATATAGGAGGTAATTTGTGACTCTGCAGTTGTTGAGACATGATGATCATAACGAAGAAGCATGGCGATGCAAAATCAAAGATTTTTTCATTCGTTCTTTTGTAAGTCCACGTCAAATATTTTTCACAACTATGTGATATAATCCATTGTGGATAGGATCAACTATCAAAAAGAAAGATTATTCAAACACAACAATAGTAGTAAAAAAACTCTCGTTGTTTCTAGGTGATAATGTTCGACATGTGCATACTTTGCTCCACAAGTATTTTCTCCATCCTATTGCTCAAAAGTATAATGGACGACGACGCATTATCGCTTATGGATTAGATAACATTGATTCAAGGTCTAAGATTTGTCTACTTCAGCTTGGAATGCCTGGTTGTTGTCCACCTTGGGTTGAACTCTATGATGTGGTTGTTGCTAAAGTAATCAACTGGTCTGAGGGAAAGTCGTACAATCTAGTTTTGATGCAATGGATCCCGAATGGAGATGCACGTCCGAGTGATACTAAAGCACATGCTATATCTATCAACTATTCCAGTTTGGTGGTTGAGTTGAGCTGACGACAACAAGATGTCATGAGTGATGATGTTAATGCTAAAGTTGAAATCTTTAAGGTGGGTAGAGTAGCTACCACAACTATAAGGGCTGATATTCTAACAGTTGTAGATCCTACTATTGTAAAAGCTGTTTCTTATGAAGTTGTCTGAGTCCTCATAAATAGGAACATCGACGATAGCAGTATTACTCGAACTGATGTCCGTCGTGTGCCCAGTAAATGACATGTTGAGAAAGACACTTGGTTGGATCATGTCTATATGAGATATAATGATTTATGTTTGGCTATACACACGAGGTTTGTAGATTTAGTCAGTAGTCTCTTTCCTCCATAATTGTGCTACATATCTACTATATGTATCAGATGAAGTTTATTTTGAGTGAATGAGATGATCTGGCTTTCTCTATTGTCGAAGGTTGCATGTAGTTATTTGCAGCGATAAACAAGGGAGATACTTGTGAAGGATACTAGAAAGATTTTGTGCTCTCATATTATCATTGAGAATTACTTCATCTAGAGGTTGTAATTGCTTTGCTCTGTCTCTGCTTTGTTTTATCTTTGAGCTCTACGGTAAGTCTTTTTTTGGTGTTAATTGTTTCGATTGTGTTGTTAGTCAAGAAGGGCCCTTCTTGATCTTCTCTATTTTGAATATCATTGTACTCTCAGAGGCGTTTGCACAGGAGTGGGAAAACTTAAGCGCTTCTAAGGACGTTAGTAGTGATTTTTTGTTTTATGCTGTGTGGTAGGTAACAGATGAACTACTTTACGATATGAAGAGTTGGGATGCTGCGATGCCTTGCGTGTTGCATTGTCAGACGAGACTATCAGTATAGCTCCAAAGATACGAGTCATTTCTTAGAGAAGGTTCTCTTCGAGAACCTGGACTTACGAGTATAGTTTGTCAACTATATCGAAATCAGTTCTCATCGCTTTATGTGCATCATTTGAAACCTTCACATGTCATCACTACCTTCTTTATCTCAAAACTGTACGTGTCATGCATGTCTAATACATGTCAAGAGGATGGAGTTAAATAGACGAGTTTGAGCTCACTAGCGAGTCCGTACAATGGAGGCATAGCTTGGACATTCCTTTCACGTTGAGAGCAATAATTTTGCTATTTTTGATCGGTATAACACCATGTGCTACTCACATACGACTATGAATAGCAGGAATTTTTCACCAAACTGGAGCAGGTATTGTGACCAATATTGATCTTGATGTGGAACACAGAGGAAGTGTCTCAACAAAGTCGCTGGGGTATCACGAGCGATCTCACGGAGTCTGTTTTCGTACAAGAAGAAGTGAACGTAACGTATATGCTCATTAGACCGCTTAGGTTTGTAGAGTAAGATTGTGTTATCCATGATTTCACACTATAGAGATATCACGCATAAGGAGTTTGCAGTGAGTTGCCACAGTCTCTTGAATCAACTTAAAATGCAGAGACTGGATATAATATGTAACGTAAAGTTAACAGAAGCAGGGAGCTTTGGACACCAAACACGATCATACGTACAAAGTGCGTTCCATCATTGACAAATTTCTGTTTGTCACAATGCCACTCGTTGACGCTAAACTGTTATCTGAATCTTAGCGACACTCAATTTTCAGATACTGCTCGTCATCTATGATTCTTGAAGTATAGAAGGAACGCATTCCAGAAGTAACACGTGAAATTAAATTTGACATTCACTGGACCAAATATGTATGCTGGATGAACTCCGGAGAACTTTTGCTCGCTTATTGTTATCAAGAATATATATATATTAAATAAAAATATATACTAAGTAGATATAAATAATTAAAATATTTTATAAAAATTATTTGTTAGTTCATGCCTGGAAACATGGAGAGAGTAAGAAATAACCCATAAGTCTTGACCCGAGAACAGCGCTTCAAAAGTTACTCAAATCAAAAAATCCATACTCATTAATATACACTGAGGTTAATTTAATACCTAACCCTTCTAGCCGGAAGGGTTTAGGTATTAAATTACACTCCTGTAAATTTACAGGAGGTGAATAATATGCAAGTGCTCAGAAAGTTGTATGCATATTCATCTCTTCATGACCGAGTAGCTCATCTCCTTCAGAGTCACGGTTGGAAACTGTTTTCCACTGGTAGGTCCAAAATCTATAATTATTATGTACTTGTTTCCGTAAAGTACCAGTTACGTTCGAACGTGTCACTACAGCATGTGTCAAGTCGCTCGGACCTGTATACATGCAACATATCAGTCGATGATCGCGCCTTAGCATTGGGCGGATATATATCCATGCTAATAAGGACAGCTAGTAGGACATACTTTTACTGGGCCTAGAATAGTTAGAAGACTGATAGTCACTTCCAGTACTAGTTTGCTTATGATCAGAGTCTCCCCATCCAAAACTAGAGTAAAAATATTGCTTTTCTCGCGGAGTAGATCTTTTACAGAAGAACCCAATGCATGCTCTTGGTATTTTACCGTGAAGTTGGGAAATTAAACTGGATGGGACTTGAAGTCCGCTGGACACGAATAAATCTTTGAGGTTGTTTGCGCATATGTAGTCGAAGAGAAGGTTATGATATGACACTTCAGATACTTGAGACAGAATCTTCCCTCCAAGCGTTTTGTAATAGGCATCGTGCTCTTACCTGTAGCGTAAGTAAGCAACCCACAAGCACATAAATATCCTTCCTCACGGCCTTGTACAGTGAATTTCGTTTTCTCTTATAAAAATCGTGTAAGTGTTATAAATATTTATTCTAATAAATTATTATAAAAAATTAAATTTATTCGTAAATGTTATATATTACCCAGTCCCGGAGTAACCAACTCATCCGAAGAGAACCTATAAGTGATGAGAGGGATAGTGCGTTCCTGGGGATATAAGTCTGGAGCCCTAATTGTCTAATAGCGCCGTTTGCAGAAGATATTAATTAATCTGAAGTGTAAATAAATAAGTGAATAAATAAGCAGCCTTGATAAGATAAGGGGAACACAAAGCATTCCTTGACGTCGTTCACTATAAATTGACTTAGAGGACTTTCAGAGCCACTAACATGATCAGGAAAGTCCTGAATTGTCTGAGCTCATGTCCTGAATTGTCTGAGCCATGAGCTCACTGGAAGACAATTCAGGACCGAGGGAGGGAGTGATTATTTATTTGAGATTATTAAAGAGTCTGTCTCTGTACTTAAAGAGACTTTCCAGAAACCGATAAGTCATACAAGATGTCTGGATCTCGGGGTTGAGATAGCCTAAATTCAAAGGCCTAGGGGCCCGGACCGGCCCGGCCTGGCGATCTTCATGAAGTTGGAAACTACGAAGTTTCTTCTTGGCCTGGAACTGACGATGCTTCCGAGAAGAGAAGGAAACGCAAAATGACCCATTGGCAGGTCTTTTCTTACTAGCGTAATCAATAAATTAAGCTTTACCTTTTGAACTCTCGTTCTCCAGACTGTGTTTGGTTCACCATCTATCATGGCTTGTCAGTTGCAGCTACATATATACAGATTAAGATTAGATTAAGAAGCTAGCCGACCACATTTGAGAAAAACATGTCATTGAACTAGTAAAAACTTAACAAATGGCATCATGATTCATGATCATGCCCAGAAATCATTGCTTAGAAGTTCCTAAACGTTATAAGATATACAACACATATCACATAACTTTGTCACTAAGCCTAAGGGAAATCTTAATACTAGGGAGAGTTGCCTTCTATTACTTACTACTCGACATCCTAGAAGGGCTACATGTAGTATACAATGTGTTCTGGTCACTGTGACCGTGACTCTCTGTACATTAATTCATCCTGACTTCTCGTCGCTCGTTGCCAGCGCAAGCCAAGCGGTACTCTAATCGATACACATCACATTACCCAGCTGCAGATCGATATCTGGATGCACCATTTTTGCTGAACTAGTTATTGCCTGTACTCTTACGCTCGTGGTCTAGTGGAGACTCGTGGTCAAAACCTCTCCTGGCGACTGGTCCAAAGCTGGCTACGTAGATACGTAGCTTCGAATTCATGATCAGATTGTCGTAACTGCATGCCGTAGCAGCAAAACCTTGCTTGACCGCTTTTCGCATGTTGTTTGTGTATCTCATACACCACAGCCGCCGCCGTAGCGTCTCTCTCTGTCTGCTATATATCCAGATAGTGCCGAGTACGTGCCGATGGCGAGTCTACCGACGTTTGATCAAAGTCCGAAACACTCGGTCATGCAGGGTCCAGTGAATTGCTCCTCATTTGAACCTGACTGCTCCAAACTCGCTCGCACGGATTTAGGCAGACAGGCAGGCAGACTAGCGTAGCCTGCTTTCCACGCTAATTAAAATGGCCAGGCAGCTGAGCAGAAGACTCTTGGCTGCTCAGGAATGGGCGGTGCTGCAAACGAGTAGAAACTGAACACCTGAAAGGGATCAGTGCGGAAAGAGCTGTTAGGATTCAGTTTGTATCTCGTAAGCAATTCATACGAACTCATGTTGATGAGTATGATTTATGGACCAGGGGTGGTGACAACGTCAACACAAACTAAAATTCGCTTTTACCTGAATCAGCAGGGCACAGCAATGAACATTGAAACTTGACATTGTAGTCTAATCCTCCTCGTCCATGTGAATCCTCGCTCGGGCGCCAGATCAGTGGACTCGCAATTGTACATCTGAAAGTTTCGGCCTCTCGAATAATTGAACCCGAAAGAAGCAAATAGACGCCGGCTGGCTGCTTGGACGGAGGAGATAAGCAAGAGAGACGTTCTCATGAGCGATTCTTGGAATATATTACAATCGCATATATCGCCCCTCGTATATTGCTGAATGTAGCTGGCCCGTAATGCGCTTGAAGGTGCAAGCTAGCAAAGTCGATCGGGAGCTAGCTGTCGGCAATGAAAATGAGGTACACTGGCAGTCCAGATCCGAGCTTCAGTTTCACCCATCCGGTACTAACTGCCCACATAGTTGTCTGTGCACCCATTGACTCCATCCCGTATAGGAATTCAGTCCATTTATGTACATTATATTCTATCGTTCACCAGTCGCTTCCATGCATCACTCTCAGTACCTGCATGTTAGAGGGCACTGCCGACCGCCATGCACGTTCCTCCGACTTTTGCACGTATTTGGAAATAAAACGAACCTGCGGAATGACATTGCCGTCAAGTGTGGATGGACAGATTCGGAGAACTTCCTAGACATGTACGCGATCTAGCTAGCAGTCACCAGCCTCTTCGGCCTGTCTTTCCTCTTGCAGTGCAATGAGCAGTGCACAAGCCAGTTCGCGTCCTCGTTCCGAGGCTACATCTTTCGAGCGCAGATCTTGAACGGACGTCAGGTCGTCGTCGTGTGTCGACGTCTGATGAGATGGTCGTTCGCTTCTGGGTGTCGACACCTCTGCAACAGAAATCTCCTCAGAGTCGGCGGATCTCAGCGTCTTCTTTGAATTCCGAGATCTGGGAGTGGGAATCTCCTCTGCGTAAGACCGAGATCTTTGCCTTCTGGGAGTGGGCGGTCTGGAACCTTGCTCGACGTAAGCTCGCGATCGGGTCGGCTTCTCCTGCAGCTTCCTGGGAGTCTCCTCGAGCTCCAAGGCTGCGAGTTGTCTGAGCTTCAACATCGCCTGCAGTTCCGCTAAGGAGCGCTGGTCTTGATTCCATCCGCCGGCAACGTAATCTGCGTCGCTCGCCGAGCTCCCTCTTTGTCTCCTGATCTTCAAGTTGATGGATTTGATCTCAGGAGCCGGTGAAGGAGGACCTCTCGAGCTCTGCCATCGCTGGGCGTTTGCATCTGCAGTGCGACTCCTTCTATGGGAAGCCCTTTCCTGAATTTTCACCAGGGCTTGGATTCTGCGCCTGACTAAGCGTCCTCTGACAAGTGCCTGCAATCTCACCAGACCTTTCAGAGTTCTGAGGGCTTGACGAGCCAAATACTTCCGGAAGGCCGTTTGAATCACGATCGCTGCCCACTCCTCCAGCATCCGGCGCACTCCTGCCGCGCCGGTGCAGCGCACGATCGCTCCCATATCTGCAACGACTGTGATAGAATTCTTCTGCTTAATCGAAGCTCCGGATCCAAGCAATGCCAAAATGGGGCTTGCGGGGACATTTCTCATATGCATGCTTCCAACTACATTGCCGCCGCTGGTAGTGGATCGCGAGGAAGATCGACCGAACGCCTTGGCCATGGTCTCGATCGTCGCATCAGCAGGCCTAGGGCCGCCATCACTCGATTTCACCGACTTCCTGAGGTCATTATTACTTGAAGCAGCATTCCCAACGCTGGCAAGCGAAGTACTGCTACAATCGCTTCTCTTGCTCTGCGATTGTAACTCGTGATCAGCCGCTGAGGGCTTGGAATTGCTTGTGGTTTGGCTCTCCACGTTAGGGCTGGCGCTGTCTTTGGTCACCTTCTGCCCCTGACAAGACCTTTTACTATCCACGTTTCCCTGAACGTGATTGTAAATTTTCACTTTCAATGAGCTCAGCCACGCTGATGTCCTTCCCATCTTCTCCCAAATCGCTTTCGAGCCAATAAAGAATAGCAGTGTGAGATCGACCAGTTTGTTAGAAGGCTTCTGAGCTATAACTATCGACGGCAGAAAGCTTCTACTTCTTAACACGCTTGATTGTGCAAACTTTATGTCAATGACAGTTGAGTTCAAGCTAGTGAACGCACGACAGAAATTCACTGGGATGAACTGGACTCCGAGCCATGAAGATACCTAGACCTGTAGCTTTTAAGGGATATGCTCAGAGAGAGAGAGAGTGGAGTTAGACTAAGAAACGTAGAGATGTGATCATGAAGGGAAAGTGAAGCTGGAAATGCACTTCTGAGGTTTTATAAGAAAGGTACGTACTACACAGATCTAGAGGGCTTCCAAGAAACTAAAACGTGGATTCCTACAATCTCATGACACAGTGGAAGCTGTACGTCGATCGTCGGACCCGGACAGCTTCCAGACTGGCGGAGACAGTCGAGGATCTTTGGTCAAGTATGAAAAGACGGGAATCTGTTTGGGCCTCGACCATGTTTGCCATGCTGCCAGCTTGCCCCCAGATCGTGGAACCTTCAACTTAATTACCATAGTCTCCGGTCATGATCAGTCCTCAGTGACTCAGTGAAGCCAGCAGCCTACTGGGGCCGGAACGACAGGGCAGGACAAACGTCAGCGTCGATCGACACTGCAACGACGACGTTGCAGTGTCGATCTCGGGGCTTACTATAACGGAACAGTCTTCTATCGCCAGATATATGTTACGTAGAGGGAACCTAAGAAGTGGGCATGGACCTGCCAGGTCTTTGGATGTAAGGAGTTCTTACGAGGTGTGGAGTGGAACCTCGCATTGAAGTTCAACTGAAAAGCGCGATAGTCGGCGTAATTTCTGACCGGCGTTCGAGCTCGAGCTACTCGCACCTACAAGAATCCGTTTTGTGAGAATAGAAGAAAAGATCGGTCGGAAGAACTGTGTGTTACAACGGATATCGCACAGTACATGACAACGCTGAATTATTGTTCTCAGTAGTGCATAGAATCATGTAAAGTAAGGATATTATGGAGGAAGGATGAGAAGGCTTTGCTTGATGAGCACACCCTTTGGGGAAAGACCTGCTTGGACGGATCACAGTACTTCTTTTGTCTTGAACAACGTGCAAGGTCAAGTTAAATTAAATAAGAAGTTTATAGATCAATGATTCTTGTAGAACAGAATAAATCACACAGACCAAAATTTCTAGGTTCGGAAGGTACAACATCTACTACTTGGAGGCTTTCGGCAACCAATTGCAATGTGGTCTTTCTGTCAGTGAGGTTAGAGAATCTGAAATCTTCATGTGTTGTACTAATGAACTTGAAATATCATCAACTTATTGAGAATGTTTCACAAACTCTTGGAAAAGAATAAATAGATTTCTCTGTGTTCATAGTTGGATTTTTTCACCAGAGGCAGATGATACTCGAATAGAATGCCACTAATCTAAAAGAATTGGGAAGAAATTATATATACCCGATCCTATATGGATAGTCGACCCCTTCGAAGATTTCCGGCAGGAAAATGGGATTCCTTGAAAAGTTTTGGAGCGGAGACAGTTGCTAGAGAATTCGAAGCTCAGCCTGAGAGATTCCAACACTGATCTTGTATCACAGACAGAGCGAGAAGCAGTCTTCGTCTTTGCCGCGTAAGAGCATGGGCAGGATGAGAAGTCATATAGAATATGATTAATGAATGAAGGCTAGAATGATGATTCTCAAACTTGTTGAAATGTATAATATACATAAACATGAACAGATGAAAAAGATCCCACTATTGAGTAAAAAGAAGTAACTAGACGATGACGATCAACCAACAAAATCACGTGAATGTGAAGTAGTCTATAGGAACTCAGTTATCCACAAAGGCAAACTCAAAATCAATAAGGTAAAAGTAGGCATCACTGCTGTAATGGACAGAAGACACGCAGACCAGCTGAACAGTTATTATACTGTCTATTAAGACTTTCTCGCTTCTCTCGACTCTCTTATTGTTCTCGTAATTACTATATGTTTCCTTAATATTAACTGTTCTACTGGACAGAAGGTGACTACTGTAGTCAGCTCCATGTTATCTTCTCTAAGGCCACTGGGGACTGCTCAAGCAAAGTAAATGATTGTAGATCCATCCAGCAGATCTTTTCCTCGGGGATGCTCATGCAGCAATCCTCGAACTTTAAGGATGAACTTAAAGATAGATGCAAAAGCAAAGAAGTCTGTGCAGTACGTACTAGCATTTCTTCGTGTCTCGCTTGCTCAAAGTAGATATAGCGACACACGAGGGCTTATCTATAAGAATGGAAGTATCCATAGATCTTATCAACTATGGAGAGAGAAATGATACCAGTTGTGGTATTTGTGTCTCGTATTAGTCTGTGGTCATGCTCTTACACTTCCCTTTTGTGTTGCTACACTGACCTGTACATGTCTTGCTGCTCTAAGAAGAATCGAAGATGTTTAAAGAGTAAATCCTAAGTATCTCTAAAAGTGATGACGACTCTCTTGGAAGACGATGATATTGACTCAGTGGCATACAGGTGGAGGTCTTGAACGATAGCTCGTATGTAACATATGTATCATCGAAGATGATAAGAAAATGTCTCGGATCGTCTTGATCTTTCTTCAGTAAGACAGTACTATAGAGAAACGAAGCTCATGTTCGCCTAAATTAATGAAATTTAAAGCAGCAAGGTCATGAAAAGGGCTTGCTTTGAGGATGGCATATAGTCAAACCTTGGACGGTGATTAACTCTTCCTTCCATGTCCTCTTGTGGTCGCGTATGGAATGGTTAGTACGGTATTACAAAATTACAAACATGATAATGCTTCTCGTAGTTTGTGAATCATGTTGCGCTCTGTGTCCAGTTTCTGAACCGGACTAAAAGCGATTCGAATAAACAGCTGGATCTGATTGCCTGTCATTTTATTGTCTTTCTTCCACTTGACATTGTTTTCCTCTCAGCTTTCCATCACCAATTGTTAGAAACAGTTGCAGAGTGCACCGAAGATTGTGCAGCAGATTATCACTTCGTCGGTTCCATCTCACCGCAACGGAAATATTACTACGTACTACGGTTGACATCAGGGAAGTGAGTTCAGATGGCCCAAGCACAAAACCCACCATGGACAGAAAATGTCGCCAAACTCCAAGTACTAGGAAGAGTGATAATTAACATCCAAGTTCAGAAATTCCAGTTTAAATGTCCCTAAGTCTGTAAAGGGGGGCATCCTGCTTTGAATACACAGTACTTGATCGAGATTTTCAGGCTATGAAGTTCAGTGTTCCAATCTCCCTTGACGTTCTTAGAGACACTGTCTCGGTGATTCACTTGATATTACTGTTGTTCAGAGAGCGTATTCATGACCTTGATCTCATGCATTTCAACTTGTTCGAGAAGGTATTATTCTTTTCTTTGTAAGATCTCCGTGCATATATATGAGCCTCGTGAAAGAATTTATAGGACCCTGATATTTCAAAGTAGTGTACCTGGTACCCTTGATGCAATCCATTCTCTGGACTCAGGTTTCAACGACTGTAGTTAGTGATTCAGAGCACTGACGATTCTGTAGGACTGGAGGATGCTATCTTTTCAGCTTCGCCGAGACAACTCATTCCTCACTCACTAAAACTTGTTTAAGTACCTGAAGGGGCTTGAAAAAAACCATTGTTTAGCATCTAGTATCAAATGATATCAAACATGGAAATATTCTCACATGTTTGTTTAAGAACAACTCATAAATTGTTACAGTTTTTAAGTGTTGAATACATCGTAGACAGAACATGGGAGTTAAGAAGAATGTGGCTCAACATGTCGGAAAATAATATAATGGAGCTGAATAAAGTCAGCTCCGAATCCATCATAATTAAGGAGTACTTAGACTGTTCGTTTTTTGAAACAGGGATTACTACCTTGCTGTTGAAGGCACTAACACTTCTGCTGCTAGTGACCAGACAAAGAACGATGCAGAAAACTGAGGAGCGTATCACGTAGTTGGAATGATCATGACAACTCATTACGTGAAGTTTCTACCAGTGCAACATGATTTCAATATGGAACTGTTCCATGAACATCTGCCAGCGCAGTAATACAGTACTTAACTGAAAGCCAGCAGACGAAGAGCAAAAGCTCACAAGATTTTAGAAACAAAGAAACTATTATCACAGAAGTGGTCAACTCAATAGTCCAGTCAAGAACATTCACCTTTCAGATTCCTTGTTAATCCAAAATAATGTGTATCTGATAGTACAGTATGGATCTCTCGTTAGATAGTGAAGCTGTTCAAAAGACGGAAACCGTCTCTAGAGTGCCTCATGCGTATTCACGATGAGAGCTTCTCATTCTTGGATATTTGCTGCTCAGAACAGCGAAATCGAACCTGAAGGTTGATTAATGGTTAAGGTCGATCTGTTCTTTTAACTTATTTATAAACCACTTCGTCACAATCGAACATGCGAAAGATTAGTCTCCGTGGTCTCTTGTCATAACTGGTTTCGTTTTCATACACATTGACACGTATGACATGAAGCTAACCCAGGGTTTTCATGGTCTATGATAAGTTCTACTGATTGGAAACATCGACAGGAAAAGCCGGTTTGAACGAGAATCCATGAAATCCAAAGGGCACGAAGACGCTCGGTCCAAGCCGAACCTTCTCTCCACCAGGGAAAGAGCTAAAGCTTAGAAAGGCCCTTGGCCTTTGCCTTTCATAGCTAAAGGCTCTCTGCCCCATTCGGAAATCCAAACGTCCAAATGGTTCACCGGTGCCACTGAATGCTCGGAACTGGATGCTTTTGGGCATCTTCGCGCATCGTATGTCATCTAGGATACAAGAAAGAAAGATATCTTGAAAGTACTCACCTGACCACCTTAAATGTCACATGTTTCTCTTAGTATTCCTTCTCTGGAAGCACAATCTGACAGAGTAACTTCTTTACCCCAAAACTCAAAACAGTGTTAGTTTCGAAGCTTTGCTCACTTCCTGCAGTATAGCACCAAGTCAAGCCGCTTAGCAGCTGCCAAGGGAAATCATTTAAATGACCACCTGCGAGTTGATTTCCTTATTTTCGTCAAACGGACTACACAGGTCAAGCACATTCATCAGGGTTCAATTAAAGGCGGGTCGTAGAATAGTATAGCTTTCTTAAACTTCGGCAATACTTATACATCGTCACTTGTGCAGAATGATGGATACCACTGAATAATTAAGAACCTAAATATCTATACCTTGAGATGCTTATTGTGCCACTCCAACATGTCATCGTGAGCCTCAGTAGCAAATTTCACCTCCTCAGGAGCATTTACATCGTATCTGACGCACCAGCCATGTTTCATTCCGGGGAAACTCTTCAAGCTACATTCCACCTGGTCCAGGGATAAATGCAGAGTTATGCTACTGTCAGTGGAGTAGATGGAATGAGGACTACACCAATGCACAGGTTCATACTGGAATCCTCAGTTTCAAGGAATATGTACACAGGTGATGCAAAACTCATATCTACTGTGCGAATGAAATCACGTTAAAGCGACGTGCGTGCGAAATAGTTTATCGTTAGACAAACCGACAATGAACATAAAGAAGTATCGGCTTCATTGCAAAGGTCAACAAGGGGCCCAGAGATATCCAGCAATCTGGAACTCTTTCCAACTCCTCCTCTTCTATGTCTCTTGCAGTTTTAGCTCCCACAGAAATACACATACCTCTGTACCTTAAGATTTACGCAGATGTAAGGAGCATCGCAGTAATGCAGGATACGGTAAAACCAATCGGCTTCTCGATCATTATTGACTTGGTTCACAAATTTCACACTGGCTTCAACTCTTACCTCTGGTCTGGAGGCAAGAATGTCCCTGAACTCCGCAGCTTTTTCAGGTGGTACTTGCTGATCGAATTCGGGAATCGAAAACAGGACTGGCACTTTTATAGCTGCAGAGGCAAAAACGCAGTATCATTCATTCCGTGAGAGCTGACCGAATTCGAATGAAAGTGCTACAGAACAAAAGCGAAATAACTGGATGTTTGAAGGTCTAAACCTACAGCGAACATCGTCATGGGAGACGAAGGACGGATGGAATAGAACAGCGGCGTTGATGAGAGGTTCATCTTCTATCGCCAAGCAAGTTGCTACTTTTCCTGTGCATAAAGCGACGCCATCAGAAATTAGGGCTTTACCTACCTTACAACTTCCGAACTACTGTAGATGGACTGCCCTAGTGGCAAGATTAGCTAGGGCACACCGGGGTGCGTAATATGGATTAAGATATCAAGTAACTCCAAAGACCGTAGAAAGGTCACAAATCTGATTACGCCAAACCTTTAGTTCTCCCAATGAACAGCACTGAAATTACAAATGCAAAAGGTGAAAGCCAGCTAGACTTAACAAAAGTGTCAGATAAGGGTCTAATGCAGATAAGGTCATGTCAACAGTGATGATGCTCACCTCCCCAGCAGCAGCCAGTTACACCAATTTTCTGTATGCCTTGTTCCTTCAGCTGCTTGATGACGGCCTTCATATCAGTCAAGTCCGTCTGAAACACAAGTGAACAGAATAAAATTCTCAGTGCTAAGACCTGACAAGCCAACCAGCAATATCACAACATACACGTGAAGATTAGACAAACTACAAAGCTCATGCACCTGAAACTAATACAAATGCTGAGCAGAGTTGGTTCTCAACTCAAGCAAACCAATCTGGATCTAGTTTTTGATGCTAAAGTGACTGCTGCTAAGGGACAAACAGTTGGATGAACACGAAGCTGAGTACAGAAAACATGGAAGACTTGTATGCAACCTGAAACAATCTGTAGAGAGTCATAACCTTCAAGCCTTGACCTACTTCATAAATTGGGTACATTCTTTGACATGTGAGAGCAGATCCACTCAACGAGTGCGAGGACACATGAACTCAAGAACGCTAATAATCAAAACCATATCACCAAACACTTGTACAGCATTTGCTTGATGGAAGAGAATCTAACCAACTCCTCCAGACCATCCGGTAAAACAAGGCCATTTTCATGACAGACCAGGAAGGATCCGAAAACTTACTGGAGAGTGTTTGGCTATCCAGGCTGGAAGGCCGGCTACGCGATTTTCGGTGTCCCCAGGCACATACGGATCACCGTGGAACAGATCAGGCGCAATAACAAAGAAACCCTCAGCTGCACATCTGTCAGCAAGTTTTCTGCGAGCGAGGTCTAAATTCCGTGAGTAATTACCTCAAAATTACTCTGTTATCCAAGAGTAGGATAACAGAATAATCTAGAAATGTAATCTCTCATCTCAAACTGAGTGCTGCCACCAACATTAGCCAGCATTTGTCATGGATCCTTCCCATAGATTCTCAAGTCACTTAAGTCAACTGAACCGATTTGGATGTAATTACCTCAAAAGAGGTGGATTATATCCTGCACAAGAAACGCCATTCAACGCACACAAGTAAGAAAAGTATGCGTTTTTCTTCTTTAGTAGATGTTCTGGACTGGCAGTCTTTGGTATATGTTCTGGCTGGGTGTGAACAGCAGCATGGACAGTGGTCCATTCCCGCAAGGGCTAGTAGTGCGGGGCAGCTCCAGTTGGTTGGGAGTTAACCCAGCATGGACAATGGACCTTCCCCGCATGACTTAGAACTGCAAGGCAACCTCTATTTAGGGTAATCTCATATCGGCAAATCTGAGAAGGCTACGGTCTTCCTGTCTATCTCTTCAATGAGTGCTCAGTTGTGGTAGTCCTCGATGTCTGCACCCTGGCTCGATGTGTTCGTGTTCTGTGATTCTCTTACCCCCTCTGTCTCTTAGACTGGTGGAATGGGGAGACATTTCTATCTTTTAAAACTGGTTTCACGTGCCTACTACTCGAGCTGTTCACTCTGGGAAGCGCTGATGCTGTCTGGTGGGTAACAAGCGGACCTCTTTAGCAGATCCGACCCGCTCTTTTTTGTTTACGTTGCCATTCCGCGCAATGACAACGTAAACATTAGAAGTACTGACATTAGCAGATCCGACCACCTTCTGTTATGGGCTGAGCTACGTGAGAGTTCATGGTAATCCTAAGCCTGCTAAGCAAATAATCAGGAACTGGCGGGTGGAGAGATTCCAAGACACAGCAACGAAGACGTGTATGCGAATACATTGACATGAAAGTCTGGGGGGGAAATTTTTATCTCCAACACCGTTCAGCGCTTTGGGCACTGTAATACGACAGTGAACATTCTTGGTGGGAAGATAAAGTGAAGGCAGCCGAAGCTGTGGGACAGAAGCTGAGTCGTATGCCAGAAGCTGATTATTTGTAAGAGAGCTGTCAAATGGTGGTCTCGGGAGCCCGAAGGAAGCTATCCAGCGTCGGGAAATGTACAAGGCTTCTGTAGAAGCTGGGAAAGTAAAAATAAACAGATGCGTGCTGAGATGAACCAAATGGTCCGAGACCGAAAGCGAAGCTGAACTTAGCACTGCACTCCTTTATCAGAGGCAACTAATCTGAAAATCACAAGAAGTTCTGTGTACAACCGCAAGACCTCACTAGGGCTGGGGACCCTTGTGAAGTCAAGGAGTTCCGAAGCAAGACAGGAGTGTTGGTGACCAGCCATTCGTTGATCCGTCATGCGATGATGGAACAATATAGGTGGTTGGGTCAGAAACTCCCTGTCTGTCAATGGTATCGTGATATAGCCTCTCATACCGCTGTCATATGCGGCATAAAAAGGAAAATGTGGCGGGTAGTGAGAAGCTATATCACCAAACCAAAGAGTGCAGTATTGATCAAATGGCAAACGGCGGATCTCTTCGAGAATGAATCAAGCGGGGGTCAAAGCTATCCTCTTCTCTCTAACTCTTTTCAACATTTGGGCTAACGCTTTGTTGGAAAGGTTGGACAGAGAACCGCCATGAGTAATTCATGAAGCTGCTGCAGACCCATCAGGAAAGTATCGTGGAAATTATACCCAGTACATCGCTGATGAGAATAATGGCAGACGTGGCCTTCTCAGGACCGGGATTGATGTAAGCATCCAAATCTCCGAACTTGGTGCTCGTGCCCTGTTCGAAATGCTCAGCTGGAGGTGCAGGTGTGCAGCAAGCCTCGGTAGCCATCTCCACTCCAGCCGACCACCAAGTCAACGTAGACCTTCGATCCAATTCTCCTTCTGTGTTACGGTCAGACTCGGATTCTGTTCTCTTCTCTTCCTCTCAACTGCACACCCAAAGCACGCAGAGCAAAGCACTCTGGTGCTTCGAAGAATCTCCTCCACCGTGATGTAGATCTCGCGGATCTAAACTCCAAACACTTGCAAGCTCCCTGTCTTTCTCCTTCTTCCTCCTCCTACTCCTCAACGAGCTTTTCGTGTGCCTCGTCTCATTAACAAGCCCTCTGCAGGACAGACATTGCTCTGCCTCAGTCTCTGGAGGTGAGGACACCTTTTCCACCTTCAGAGTCTTTCCACCACTTTTCATGTTAGTATCAAGTACCAATCCAAATACTACAACGACCATAAGATACGAATCTATACAACACAAAACGTGATTTGTTCCGAGCTATTGCTTGAGCTGATAACGACGGTCTGTACCCCTGAGGTTCGTGGAATGGTTACCGTAGGACTGTATCTGGAAGGGGCCTACTCACTCAGCGTGGTCCAGCTCCAGAGGACAAGAGATCTAGCACCGCTCCGCAACCCGAATCCGTCCGAGCCTGAGAGGATGGCATGCATAAAATATTTAATAAAACTATTTTTTTATTTTTTTATTTTTTAAGAAAGGCGACAGGACGCCACTGAACTTTATTAGCAGTGGAAGGACAGAGTACAGTAAAAGTAGCATAATATTTAATAAAACGGTTAAAAAGCGAAAAGTGATTTCTAGTGAAAAGTGATCTAGTATTTCTAGCACTTCTTACTTTCCAACTCTAGCACGTTTCTTTTCATTTTAGCTTTTTATTCTTTCATGCGTTGGCGTCGTCCTAGCCTTTCGGGTGACACAAGTCCTCTCAGCTGAGAATCTATTACGAATCCTGTCTGATCCAGAGAAACAAAGTGCGCCAAAGTATTCTTGCTTGCTGTCATCCATCGGTAGTGTAGATGTACAAGTGCCAGTCCCTTTTTGTTTCTTTTATAATCGTTATATTCCTTAATTGTAAGAGGAAGATTTACTGTCTATAGAGGAACAAAGAAAAAATATACATATAAACGATTATGCTTTTGAGATTGGAGATTTTCTTTGTTCAAATAGATCCCTAATTGTATAATGACATGTACCGATATGAAATTTGGACATACAAAGATATGATAAAAGATTTTAATATCGTTATGGTTTCTAACGAAGGTAGGACTCTCTAGAATAAGAGTCCTCCAAAACTATACTTTGAACAGAAACTTTTGTATGAGAAATTCGCTATTTGTTAATTTTTTTATATTTTACTAATGTTGATATCCTCGAGCACTAACAAATAAAGAACATTGATTGTAAATCGAACATGTTTCGGATACTCTAGTGTAATTAGACATAAGAAGAGAGGTATATGTTTCTTCGAGAGTCATGTAGTTATTAAGGCGTGTCACAACTTGAGAAATAGATTCTCTAATTGCGGACGTTATAGAGATCGTAACTCGATCATGATTGTTGGATGAAATGCAAGACAGCAGGAGCGTCTGCCAAGAATGGATTATGGGCTATAAGGGCCTTCTCCGAGGCGAGAGCCGAGAGGAGACCCGAACAGGTGATAATAATCCACGATTCGGAAGATGATCAACGTAAAATATGATCGAAAAACAATTAAAATTCTGACCGTCATACACATAATCACACTCGTAATGCGTAATAATTCGTTAAACACATCCGAGTATTGTGAGATTTAAAGACAAAAAAGGTACATTGTCAGAAATCATCATTCAAACCACATGTTCTCGAGGAAGTTTCCACCGTCAACTGAACTGAACTGTTGGAAGTGATACCTTGTTAAAAAAAGATTTGAAATGTATAGATTATAACTTTTTTCAGTTCAGAATCATCACGCACGTTACATTTTCTTGAGATCAGGTGATTGTGAAAGTAAGTGGAATGTCTAACTTTTAGTTAATATTATACCGTCTATTTTATTTTCTTCTTTAACCTTCCGACAGAAAGTTATGATGTTTGACATAGAATGTACTCTAACAGTGGAGGTATATTTAGAACTAGAGTATAAACATTCGCCTACAAACTTTTTTCTAAATGGAATGATAAAAAGAAGTGTGTTCTAATAGTCACTAAACTAACTTTCCTTTGCTTTTTTAATAAAAGAGGATGATACGTCTGAGCTTTATTAGGGAAAGAAGGAGAGAACACAACAATGACGAAACGTACCGAAAGAGAAGCTGGTCATTACTGGTAATTAATATGGAACGCAAATTTGTGTGAAACACAAATTAGTGTGGAGTATGAGACTCCATACTAAATCATGTGTTGCTGTTTTTCTGAAGCTAACATCTATAAGAGGGATAAAATCCATAGTTTAGCTATTGTGTAATATCTTGCATAAAAATAATGTATAATGAACAAATAAATTAAAATAATTATGATAAATGATAAAACATCACATTATTTTTGTACTGATATATCTATATATCAATCGAAGATTTGTAATGCATGCATTCTGTTTAATACCTTCATGATGTACTATATATATATTTTTTAATATTAGAAATATATTTAGAGTCCATACAGAATTTAGATGTTAACATAGTTGACTGAGAGGGATTAAATGTATTATATCATATATAATATTTGAGCAATTACAATCAGTCTAGAAAGTTAATCTTCTTTTAACACATTTTATTTGTAATTAATAAAGTACGAATGATACTAATTATCAATATTTGAAAACGAAATGGTCCATACTATGTATTTGACACTATAATTAATCTGAAATCTAATATAGTATGAATCAGATTAATAACGAAAAACATTTCACGATAATTAGTATAGACCACCACACTAATCAAGATGAACGGTGTCGCATTCTAACTAGAAGCATAGCCCTGACTATTAGATGGAAATATCTATCTAGGGGGAGCTTCAAAACAAACAAGGTTGCTGCACCGTAGCAATAGGTTATATTCTAAATAGATAAGTATTTTATTATATATTTAAATGATTCATTTTGATTCATATGAAACCTTGATTGATTCTTTCACATGTCTCGACATCTACTGTAACAATTATTGTAATTTCACTCCAAGTGATGTACTATTTTTATATTATTTCCAGATCATAATGTAGAGGTTTCAGATCGATGATCTTGGCCACGAGATGCCTAGAATGTGCAGGGAGGAGCTCCGCGATTTACGGGCGGGCGGGGAATCAGTCGTGGTAGCTGAAGAGCCTGACCAGGCCATGGTGACAGGATTTACGATAAATTATGAGGATTCGCGAAGGTGACAGAAGCAATCATACATGCCAGTAGAAAGACTGTCACGTTTAATTGAACTCCTTCGACGTGACATCTCCGCCCTAGCTCGCATCGACAGTCCTGCAGTCTCGGCCCACTGTTGCAGTTTCTGATAATGAGTAGCCTATGTAACTCGAGCTCGTCACACTTACAAATTTGGATACAGATCATATGCCAGTAGTTGTATAAAGGAGCTTGAATCGGACACTTCTTCAAAATTTCTCGAGCTCAGGCTGGAGGACTTCGAGTACCAGTCAGGAAGCTAGGCAAGTACAGTATAAGTATGACGTCTGTGCTCGCGCTCGCGCTCACGCTCAGTTTCATACCTCTTCTTCGTGTAATTACAACCATATTTTTGGTAGAGCTGCTGCTGCAGGCTCCTTGTG
Organism: Asterella californica; assembly: GCA_036924285.1. NCBI lineage: Eukaryota > Viridiplantae > Streptophyta > Marchantiopsida > Marchantiales > Aytoniaceae > Asterella > Asterella californica. The sequence continues at coordinate 22,482,945 of JAYKYS010000006.1, read as the reverse complement.
CTCAAGCGCAAGCTAGCAGCTTGTGTGCCGAGCTTGTCAGGCCATATCAGTATCCCTGTGAAGAAATTACGGTACGTAAGATCGATCCATAGCTAGGAAACTGTATCCTCGGACTTGCAGCTCCTGTCTGTCGCGACTTCGCAATGATACTTCCGCTGCAGCTTCAGATTTTAACGATACGAAGTTTCGCGTTCCGAGCTAGCTAGCTTGTTTATAGTGACATGGTTAAGTTTTTAAACCCTCGTAACAGGCTTGTATATATATGAACTGCACCTACACTCAGTGTGGCACTGACTATCTTTTCCTTCCACTCCTTGAATCGATCGATCTGAGCAGGTCCGAACGGCTGATGGGTTTCTGTTGGGTGTGCAAAACATTCCCTACGGCATAGCTGGACCCGGAAATGGCAGTAGAGGCCCTCCAGTTCTGCTCATCCATGGTCTGCTTCTGGTACTGTCGTTTAATGCTATTCATGATCAGTTATGCTTGTATATTATCTCAATATATGTGTCATATCACTGAACTTGGAGGGAATGGTTGTTATCAGGACTACTACATAGGTTTCAAGACTGTTGTCCTTCTTACTTACCTCTAATGCATAACAGTGTAAAATATTTGACAGCGTTCTAATTACAGGCTGTGAGGAGCTCTGATGTATGGCTAATATCATTAATCCTCGTGCTGTAGTCAGGAGATAACTTCGTGGTGAATGGACCACAGCAAAGTCTGGCATTCATTCTAGCGGATGCTGGATACGATGTGTATGTCGGGAACTATCGGAACGTCCAGTTTAGCCGCGGAAGCGTAAATAAAACCTTCGAGGTAAGGGAGGCATGCTTTCAAGCTTCAAGTTCGTTTCTCTTTCTAGACCGTTCACATCCGCGACTCACATCTACAGGTCTCAAAAGTCCTGATCTAGGTAATTACACTCACTGACAGCTCAACGGAGCGAATATTTGTTCAGTTTCATCAATGGACCGTTTCCTCCTTGAAGTTCAAATTAAAGTCATGAGATGATCCGTTTGTTAATATTATGTACTGGCAATGGAACTTAGGGAATACATATCATGACAACTAGCTAGCTCGCTATATAGCTCGGGAGATGAGATTCTACTTCTTTAGAGTCTGACTTTCTTCACGTTTCAGGATCAACGTTGGTATATATGTGATTAATTATTATATGGCACCCAAAAACTGGTCAGCAAACATGTTCAGATGAGGTTTACGTGTAGACTAATCCTGAAGAGTATTGTTGATGTGATTTTGATATTTGCAGGAATCTTGGGACTGGACATGGGATGAGTTAGCAGCCTTCGACGTACCTGCCATGGTGGATTACATTTACAGCAGAAGAAGGCGCTCCAAAGTCTTTTACGTGGGCCACTCTCAGGTGCCCACAACTTCATGATTCATGGTTTCAACCTTGTTGTAATTAACGTTCCACTGGCAGGAGGTCTACGCTCGAGCTCACATTCCAAGTTCACACATGTGATATTTCCAGTTTCAAGCATGCATGACGAGTTCATGGATATGCACCACATTAAGGGTTAGAATCCAGATCTAGAGTGTGCATGTAGTACATAAATAACTCTCCATGGGATAATTCGATCAGATATGATCGATTATGATCCTGAAGTCCGAAACTGTCACTATGGAGTTCTGCACATCTTTTGAGTAATAACGAACTTGGTGAGTGATGGCTGGGCAGGGTACCCTGACCGTATTCACAGGCTTGAGTGGAGGAGGGCCAGCAGCAGAGCAAATGAAGAACAAACTCAGAGGAGCAGTCTTTCTGGCTCCAGTGGCTTATTTGGACAATCTGAGCGTTCCATTCTTGCAGATGGCAGTGGAAGTTTATGCGGACCAGGTACAGCTAGCTGCAAAAATGATATCATGATCTTTTGAACGATGCTCGTCTATCATCATCTCTATGCCACTCGATTGAAGAAGGAACACAGAGATCTAGATTCTGACTATATTTGGTTGTTTAATATATATTGTTTAGAATCGAATGATCGCAATTATGGAATTTGGTTACAACGTGCACCGAAGAACTTTTCTGGAAGTCCTTACTAGGCTACCCCGAGTAATTACCACCTCTGAGCTTTGCTTTGCTTTCAGTACTTGATTATTCCAGTGACACTGGAATTCCAGAGAGAGATGAATCTGGTCTGAGTTTTAATTATCGATGCATGTTTTATCCATTTGCCGACCAGGTCCTTCCTCTGTTAAGCGGTGGACCACTGGACGTGAGGCTGTAAGTATCATTCTACGATAATATACAAGCTTGGCATGGATGCAGAGTGTTTAGAACTGCCAATGACTTAAAGTTCTTTGAAGCACATACGTGCATTACTCCTGCTCAGTCTGCGCATGCTTTAAATTAATCTGCTGGTGAACAATGATTAAGAGTTCACTTAGTACTTGTTTAATTAGAATAGCGAGCTATTTAAGCCAGAATCACCTTCTGATACCTAACTGTCATCGAACGACCACCAAACTTGTATATATATTCAACCGTTCGCCATGAAGGAAGGTACTATCTAGACTTGACCAGGATCATCCAGTTACAGTTGCAAGTAATCTGATCAGAGGGGAGTGTTTACTAGAAGAAATCAAGCAGAAATTCTCCAACTTTTAATCTTACTACGCCTCCCACTGTACGTATGTACATTATTGTTGGACATGTGCTGCAGGTTATATCAAGTTGTATGTAATATTAGTTCACAAGTCTGTTCAGACGGTGTGCAACCCGCACTATTAGGTGAGAACATGATTCCAGAGATTAATTTCCATTTCTTGGACCTTTTCTTCTCTGCTTTCGTGCTTCATTTGCAACTGGCAGATCATTGCAACTCACACTGAGCTAGGAATTTCCTGACGAAGTACTACGTGCTGAAATATCTTGACAGTCGGTACTAATCCCTTCACATTTGGAAGAACATGTACCTTACAAGTTTACACATTCTCGTCCGGCATTCGAATTCAGGTACAAACAACTACGTCGATGACGGTCCTGATCCCCCGTACCTGAGATACTTTGTTCAGCCAACGTCGACGTACAACCTCAACCATTTTGGACAATGTGAGTCCGAACAAAAGCTTCTCTAGATCATAACTAGTTTCACAAAATGATGTAGTTCAGCTTCCTACCAGGCAATTAGCAAGCGCGTTTTAATTTCCTCCTGCTAGATGTTCTCAATAATCTCGTTAATACTGGAACTTCTCAAACACTTATTTGCACGTGCACTATTCATACCGACAAAACTGCTCTCTGCGACAACCACACTACTCGAACAAAACATGCCAGCTAGTCTTTGGATTTGTCTGGCAACGTAGCTAGCGAATACCGATTCAAGGTTGAAACCAATATCACTTGCATCACACCGAACTTTGCAAGATAATTTACGCAACAACAAATAAAAGAAGCATCGGATTCCGATTTGAAACATTCGAGTTCTTCTCATACTGCTGCTTGGTGCATGCGCTTACTAGATCATTTTATGCATGCTTAAGCTTGATCATCCCTTCGTTTGGTTGCAGTGAGAAGGTCAGGAGACTTGAGAAAGTACGACAGAGGTGTTCTCGAAAACTTGCAGAAGTATGGGCAGGCACAACCTCCGTTGTACAATCTAATGAGGTTCCCATCCGCAAGCTTTCCACAATTGTTCTACTCGGGAGGGATAGACCAACTGGCAGATCCCCGGGACGTAGCCAGGCTTCTTCGGGAGTTGCCCGACGCTGGAAACCGCCAAGTCGTTGCTCTCCCGGACTACGGCCATGTGGATTTTGTCGTTGGCTACAGAGCTTACTTGGACGTGTACCCGGGAATCCTCAACTTCTTCCAAAACAATTAGGATCGAGAATTAAGATTAGGATTAAGAGTTTCTGGAGGATCTCGCGGACGCAACTTCGTCAGGTCGATCTCGATGGGATGCTCTCCCTGCAATAAACAATCATCCATGGTCACCCGTAATGAGGCCTAAATCCCAATACTGCTTCAGAGTGAAGGGAGCAGAAGTTGTCCAGAATAAATCTACTTGGGATGAAAAAATTAGAGAGATATATAAAGAGAGATTTCACTGACAGATTTTGAGGTCATCATCTTGTTCCACAATAATGTGCATGCCTCCTCTGGTTTTGGCCAGGAAAACGAGACGTAATTCTCCATAGTCATTTATCAGGTTCAGGTTGAGGTGATTGTATCATAAGATATGAACATAAGGATATACGCATACAGTCCTAAGTAATTGACCTGAACCCATGCTGTGGTGCCCACAAATTACAGGATGCATGAATTTTTGAAATTTTTAAGAATAATAACTTGTTTGTATAACTGAAGAAGCGTTGTTACTTAAGGTTATGTCTTCCTTAGCAGGAAGATGATCTTAAGAGCTGTTTGTAATAAGAAGTTGACTTCTTCGGAAGACGACCGTCTTCGGAAGAACGTCTTCTCAGTTGCGTCTTCAGAAGACGGGAAGACGACGGAAGACACCTATCTTCCAGAAGACAGCGACCGCGAAGGACCAACCACGAGTTTTCGGGTAAGACAGTAGGTGTACCTACTGAGTCGCACCGAATAGGTAGGTAGGTCGGGGAAGACACCCAAGGTCGAGAACCCTTAATCTGCGGGGAAGATGCGTAAGGAAGCACATTAGGCGCATTCCAACTTCCCGCAGCACAGCGCGCTTGAGAAGATCGATTGGGAGAGTGAGCTTCGCAAGTAAGCATTGAGAGAGGAACCGAGTGAGGACATCGAGGTAAGAGAGAACAAGTTGGCAGCTAGGCGAAGGTTGAGATCGAATTGCTGGAGCACAAACGGCAGAGAGCGAAGACGTTTTCTGTGAGCTCCCGAGAAGCTGACATTGGAGAGTAGCAAGTAGAATCGAAGGTGGAATCGAGGCGTGGCCAAGAGATTGACAGCAGGCGCAGTCGTGAGGAGTCGCATTGGAACTAGGACCAGAGCCAAGAAGCGCGCGGAGGTCGAAGGCAACTCGGGGAGCAGAAGAAGACTGTAGAGGTTCTTTCCCCTGTTCTTTCCCCTTCCCACTTCTTCTCGACTTTTCCTGGTATTCCCCGCGCTTCCTTGGTTGTGTGCAGGCAGCCTGATCGATTACCCCACCCCCCTCATTCTTTCTATTTGAGACATTGGGCGCGGAAGCGCTGCCCAATTTCTGTCAAGACATCTCCTTGCTTCTTCCCGAGCTCAATTTGAGCTTCCCTACTCCTAGTCCTCAAATTGGAGACCCCAACTATCAATTTCCCTACCCTACTACCTCTCTACCCCCGAAACTTGGAACAGAAGACGATTCGGAAGATGGGAACATCTTCGGAAGACGCTTCTTAAACTTGACTGTCTTCGGAAGACTGTCTTCGGAAGTCGACTGAACACAATTCGTATCAAGAGTGGATTTGCTTTGCTTTTGTGTTTAGAGAGACTTGGTACAAATCCTGAGTGGTGTGGTGAGTTGTTTTGTTATTTCGAGAAGTTGGAAGTCGGGAACTAGGCCTGTGCCTCCCGGTCTTCCAAGCTTCTCAACTCCCCATCTTCCTAGAGAGACTAGAAGACTGGAGGGCTGGCAAAATGAGCGAGAAGACGCGAGGGTCCATTCGGGTCTCTTCTGTCCGATCCATAGCAACCGTTCCTTCTTCTTCCCGAACTTAGAAGAGAGTTGTGAGAAGTCTTGCTGGCAGAATCTGGAGGGAATGGTCGAGAGTCATGTCTTCCCATCATGCAGCAAGCTTCTTCTGAGTGCGTATGAGAGGTGAGAAGTCAGAAGAACAGAGTGCAGTTGTCTTGAGTCTGTTGTGAGGATAGATTGCGCGTAGGAAGACGAAGACAAGTGAGACCAGTGAAGGGAAGTCTGACTTCGGAAAGTCTTCCGAGAAAGACATTGAATCGGAAGCTGTCCCGAGTGTCTTCCCAAAGGCCACTGTCACCGCAGGAGCCCGCAACCATCTTCTGAACCTTTCTTATACTCTACTTCTCGCATATCTTGTATCTTCTGATAGGAAGTAGGATGTAATGCAAGGTGGGTTGTCTTCTTGGTAATCCATGCGAGGCCTTGTTTAGATATAGCTCGGAAGACGAGAGCTATCTAGGAAGTACTGTTAGAATCCCGGAAGACGGAGTAGCTGTCTTCTGGAAGACTAGTTTCGTCTTCTGAGAAGTAGAAGCTAGACTGTGGGCACTCGGGAAGAACTGAGCCTTCAGCTCATAGTAGGTGCTTGTGGTTTAGTGCAACAGATCTTCCAGGTATGTCGATGCATCCGCGAGGCTTGGTGTTACCAACGGCAGAATTGGCCGAGGCCACTCCTTTCCTCAAGGAGTTGGATCTCGACTTCTTCTTGTGGGATTTGAACCTCGCAGATCAAGGGCTTCTGGAGGAGGTATGGGCAGCGTTGCCACCGCGTAACCGTGTACCTGCGAAGGCAGGAGTAGCTCGGGGAAGACCGTCTTCCTGGACTGAAGACTGGTGGCGTAAGGCGTTTCACAGGCATGAGTCCGAGAACCGAAGATATTGGTACGAGAAGAAGATCTTGCCTAGGATTGTGAGTTCGTGGTATGTGTCTGGGAGCACCACCTGCCTTTTCGTGGAAGACAGGCAAGGGAGGAACGGCTGGAAGATAGAATCTTACCGGGAGCCGAAGAAGCGCCTCCTGGCGAAGTTGTTTCTGCATCTCTTTCCCAAGGGGAAAGCGCAAAAGACAAGGTACTTAGGAGATCAGGACGTGGAGTTCCTGGAATCAGTGTGGGATGACAGAGTGCCCATCTACTGGAGCGCGTACGTCCACAACTACGTACAGACGGAGCTAGCATACTTGGGTACCCCGGCGGGAGGACACCTGACGCCCTTCCTCTGCTACTTGTATGTAGCCATGGGGGATCTTAGGGAAGATCAGCTGGCAATGTATGGGCCAACGGAGCGACAGGAGGTGAAGGAGGAGACCTCGGAAGACGATGACCGAGAGGCAGCAGCAACGCCTCCTCTCACTCTGATGCCACAGCTGAGGCCCGGCTCTCACCAGAAGACGCTTCTGATGAGGGAAGATGAGTCTAGTGGGTCAGAAGACGCCACGCCACTGAGGAAGATGGGTCCCAGAAGTGTACCGAGGACACCCATCTCCCTCATTCATTCAGGATCGGAGTCCGACTCGGAAGAAGACCTGCTGAGTACCCGATCGGAGCAGAAGACTGCTTCTGCAACGCTTGGGAGTCTTCCGAAGACTCCAGAAGACGAAGGATGGATGGGCGCTCCTGCTGCGATGCGAGGAAGCGCAAAGAAGAGAGCCGCTCCTGCCATGAGGAGTCTTCCACCCCGGAAGATGAGAAGAGTAGCTTCTTCTCGTGCGCAGAAGATGAAGGCCGTAGTGGTGGAAGAGGCTTCCTTGCCTCTGGAAGACGAAGTCGACACCACGGAGCGAGTGGTGGAGATGAACTTGTCTTCCGCAGGAAGACGACTGGAGGAGTTCAGTGCCTACTTCTAGAAGAAGATCCAGCCAGCTATGGAGTTGCTGGAGAGGAGAGCGAGGGCACAGGAGAAGCCCTTACAACCTGGATTCGGCCTGCGCACCTTGCTGCGACAGGGGGAGGACCAGAAGAAGACGGAGTCGCTGGAAGCTAGTCTCCGCACCACGGAGAAGCTTGCAGCCAGGTACAAGGCGGAAGCAGCCGCTTCTGCCAAGGAGCTGGTGCAGCTTCGGAAGAGCAACCAGGAGTTGCAGGCGCGGGTATAGTAGCGCAATCAGGAAGTCACCCGAGTGCGGGAGAAGATCACCGCCCTCGCCGAAGAGCAGACCATATGGAAGATGCAGCGAGAAGCCGCGGAAGCGCGAGCTGCAGCTGAGAAGACGCAGAGGGAAGCAGCAGAGGCCCGTGCACAGAAGATGTTGGCACAGTCGGTGGAAGCGCTTCGGAAGAAGTTCAACTACACCGCGGGTAGGAAGTTACTCACCTTAGCGAGAGGATGGGACAGCGAGTCCAAAGCGATGTTGGTGGAATGCCGGGAGAGCATGTTCAGGTACTTGGATAGACAGATAGAAGGAGTGAAGACACTTTATGGTCTTCCCTCGCTTCAGACACCTGCAACAGCATCCTCCCACGCTCCAGCACCCTCGACTGGATCCGGAATGGAGAAGGAGGAGTTCGATCTCGCTGTGCACTTGGTGGTGACAGCGTTGGAAGACGAGAAGACTCCAGAAGACGCCCCGGAAGACAAGATGTCTTCTGGAAGACAGGAAGACGAGCCGTCTTCCCAGGTATTCCGCGTGGAGGAAGCGACTTCCCCGGATCTCCATGAGGTCCCCTTGGTCTCTAGTCCCGCACCCGTGCCTTAGAAGACGGAAGAAGCACCGGTCGACTCCGCTTCCCAGTAGACGCTTCTGTCTTCCGAAGCAGAAGCCGAAGCCGAGGAAGACGCAGCAGCAGCGACAGCAGAGCCAGCAAGAGACGAAGAAGAGGAAGCCACCTCAGTGACACCCGAGGTAACTGCAGGGCTTTCTAGCTTATCAGAAGCCGCATTAGGAGCTCCGATAGGAGCAGATCAGGTAGAGATTACCTCCGTGCAATATGAGTAGTTAGTAACTTCATTTCCAATTCCAAATATAGTAGAATCGAACATGTTATCTTAAGGATGGCAGTTTTCTCATGTAATATTAGTTAGGACACCATGTGGTAGCATAGGTAGCGTAGGAAGGACAAGGTGGATGACCAATTCGGGCAGGGGAACCGCTTGCATGTGAGGTGACAACCTCCTGTCAGCGCCTCTCTCTCCTTGGTGGTCGCCTCCCCTGGTTCTCACGGCGGCAGCATAAGTAGGATAGCAGAGTAGGAGATAGGGTGCTGCTAGTTCTGTAGAATTCTGTAGTAACTGAACATACACACCGATTCTACAGGCAGGCAGGCGAGACACATTAGAGCAGAGACAATCTTAGCGCACTACACCCGTCGTTGGAAATATACGAATAGTCTTGAAATATACCGGAGGGGTCTGCATACTCGCACCAGAAATAGTTCGACGATGTAGATAGAAGTAGTGGACAGTCTAGGAACAGGGAACGGCATCCTCGTGCAGTCCTGTTAGCTAGGCTGGTGTGTCGAGGAGTAGACGCAGGAAGTAGAGAGAGTGAGCTTCCCAATGCCATTGTGACTTCTTCTCGGGGAATAGATTGTGGATTTGAGTGCAGAAGCTTTGTCCATGTCTTCTGGATGGTGGGTTCATTGAATTCGCTCCCAATTGTGCATGGGAAGTGTTCTTCTTGAGTGACGGGACTGTCAGCAGTTGTGGAAGTGTAGCTTGACTCGTTCAGTAGAGCACTTGGGATCTACGTACGAACGGTCTTCTGGATAAGGGATCCTAGAAGACAGAGCAGTCAGAGCAGCGAAGTGAAGAAGAAAAAAGCCTTCTTCTCGCAACAGAAGACGACATCCTCGAGTAGAAGACGGTGCAACAGTACTCACGTTTGTTGTCTTCCTCCCCAAACTATTACAAGCAGGGATGGCTTGTTAGTCAAGATCCGGACTAGAAGCCTGTCGGAATCTTAATTTACTCTTTTCATCTTGTTTTCTCTTGTTTGGCTTTTCTCATCTTTCCCATCTTCTCCCATCTTCCCCATCTTCTTATCTTCTTCTAGTGAGTTTCCGATACTTCTATTGAGCTTCCGTGAAGGTGAATGTCGTTGTAGTGCTGCAGGAAGACAACTTCCGTAGGCAGAAGCCTGGGAAGGCTACAGGGGGTATACACCCTGTGATTGATCTAACCCGTTGGAATGTGAGTGTGAGAATAAGGTGTAACGACCGTTGCTAGTCGACTTCTGCGAAGCAGGACAGCCTTCTGGAGGTGTGAGAAGACGAGTTGAACTCCCAGAAGACGAGAATCGCTTCGGGAAGACGGTATCGAGAAGACCGGAAGAAGCAATCTGGAAGCAGGAAGATCGTCTTCCCGAGCTTCTCTGTGTATAGTTGTGTGATATTGTAATTGGTAGTTGTTTGTTTGGGTCCAGAGCACCATTTGGCGTGTCTGGAAGACGTGTTGTTTCGTGTGGTTTTGTGAGAAGACGGGATTTCTAGGCAAAACCCGTGTGTTTGTGTGTTTGAACAGATCTTAGAACTTAGAGCAGCGTTACTTGTGCAAATCCTCTGTGGGAACGATATCTTGTGTACTAAATGGGCAAAAGGAGAAATCCTTCGTCACTACATATAGTGAGGAACCATTTTTGACGCCGCTGCCGGGGAGTTCATCTTAGTAACTTCTGTTCTAAGCTTCCTGGATTTGTGTGCCATTAGTTAGGTTCATTTCGAACTAACTTCGATTGTAGTTGAATGTGTTGTGGGACTCTGTCTTGCTAGAAGACGGGAACCGCAACCAGAAGTTGATAAGATACATCAGGGAGAGTTGGAAGAAGCCGCTTCCCTGCTTCCAAGAATTCTTGGAAGACTCGATCTTGGACGACTGCAATGAATACAACGAGAAGCAGGAGAAGAAGACGTTCTGAACTTGTGATCGGTTGTTCAGTCATTTGGTCTTCTGGATCTAGTGGTAGAAGAATAGAGACATCTGTTCTCAGTACTCTGGTGGATGCCTCCGACCGGAGGAAGAAGCAGAAGACGTACGAGTAAAGATCTCGAGTGGGTTAATTCACCCCAGCGAACCGCTTCTAGAGAGCAGCGGATATCCCTGAGACATCAAAGAAAAGAAGAAGAGCTCAAGAAGATCCGATCGGTAGAGTTGGAAGAGCCTTCCATCTCGAGCATAATCTTTGGCGAAGACAGAAGCCAACCGGGTGATCACGTGTATAAAGTAGATTTTGGTACTGGTTACTCGGAAGACGTCTTCCCAAGTGCGGAAGAAGCTTCTCAAGGTGAGGGAAGACTGGAGGAGATTGTTCCACACGTCTCGGAAGGTAGCAGTGACAGTAGCTCTGACTCAGAAGACGACCTTCGTGATTCAGACAGGCCTGGACCTTCGAGAAGACCATCTCCACCACCTGGACCTGAGGAAGAAAGAAGTTGGCAGTCGCACCAGCCGGCAGTCGACATGGCTTCCCACACTCGGCAGAAGTACCATCCGTACGACGATGATGCTGACGCAGACGACTTCATCACCATGTTCGAGACCATCTCTCGATCTAACAAAGAAGACGTTGATGTTGACAGACTCCGTGTATTTCCCAGTTTGATCATAGGGAAAGGAAGGAAGTGGATGAGTAAAATGTTGGATGATGGTGTAGTAATGGCCGCTTGGGCTACTCTGAAAGCAGCTTTTCTGAAGAGGTTCAGAGGAGTGGCCTATGATCGGATGACCCTCATAGAACTTCAGAGACTCGAACGGAAGAAGAAAGAGACACTGCGGGATTACACCGAGAGGTTTGAAGATCTCCTGGATCACATCCCTCAGAACCAAGGAAGACCCGGCTACTGTGCTCAGCAAGCTGTGGACTGGTACTTGGGAGGATTGTCTCAGGACATGGACTTGTACTGCAGAAGAGGAGGAGGTGATGATTTAGCAGAAGTACAGAAGCATGCCGAGCAGTATGAAACCTCGAGCATCACTCGGAATATGACGAAAGACAAAGGGAAGACCTCGAAGAAGTCTAAGAAGTCGAAGAAGTCTTCTCGGAAGTCCAAGAAGAAGTCCAAGTCCAGTGAAACTGATAACAGTGATTCGGAAGCAGCCTCTACTTCTGAAGAGTCTACTGTCGAAAGTTCAGAATCCGAATCTGAACAAGAGAAGAAGACGCGGAAGAAGAAGAAGGAGAAGACGCGAGCAAGGGAGGAAGTTGTGCAGAAGATGCCTCAAACTCAGATCATTCAGTCTGCACCTGATCCCCGCATCGATGAGGTTCTGAAGCAGTTTGCCGACCTGAAAGTTCATCTTCTGAACCAGAAGGACAAGCGGAAGCAGCCTACGGCTTCCCGACCAAACCTTTGGTGCAACCTTTGTAACTCTTCTGGACACACCAGAGATCAGTGTACGCAGGACCAAGCTGTCAACTGGGCAGGATGGGAAGAAGACGATGAGGGATATCTACACGATCCCAGTGGGGAAACTTGCTATAGGATCGAGACGATACAACCCTTCACTCCTACGTCTCCCGCTCAATATAATCGTTATGTACCGAGGGATAGAGCTAGCAATGTACAGACCAGGACACCCTGGCAGCCTTCTTCATCACAACGACCTCTCAACCCTCTTCCTGGAGCGTGCAATAATTGTGGAGAGACAGGACACTGGTGGTCCACCTGTCCTCACCCGAGAAGACAGATTGGACAAGTGCCCTTGTGTGGGAACTGTAAGGAAGCCGGTCATTTCACAGGGAATTGTCCTCAGACCTTACGGCCACGAAAAATGGTGAGATTTGCAGATACCACGCCTCCTGCAGAAGCAGCATCAACTTCTAAGCTCGAGTTAGCAGTGGTACAGCACATCACGGTAGAAGAGGAAGATCCTGGGGATTGTACAGATTGTCTCCACATTGAGGAAGACGAACCAGACCCCGGGAAGCGCGAAGGAAAGGAACCTCAGCTGCAGAAGACCACTGCAGCTCAGAAGATGGAGACACCTGAAGAAGCGTCATCTCTCACTTTGACGGATGGTACTGTTTGGAATCCAGACCCGAATTCAGATAGTTGGCCTCCGGAGGAAGTCTTGGATGAAGCTGTGTTCAAGGTAAGTACCAGAAGCAAAGGGAAGTCAGAATCTCGTCAGAAGGACATCAAGAAGAAGAAGCAGCGTAAGGAGAGGTCATCTTCTCTTGAGCGGCCGTCTTCTCCTACTTACGACCGAGAAGATCCGAAGTACTTTGCTCCTGACATTCGACAAGAAGTTGAAGCGATCATGCAAGAAGAACTGGAGAAGAGACGGAAGATAGTACAGCAGCTTCCTACCCGACTACGGCAACACCTGTCTCACGGGAACAGCCTCCAGTCGAGGGAAGGCACTCTTCTGGTCTTCCACCCAAGGAAGCAGCTACTACATCTTCTCTGTTGGAAACTCCAGTCACTCTTCTGAAAAGATCTCCGTACGACTTCTTGCGAGACTTGTGGAATCAGAAGGCGGATGTAACCTTCCAACAGCTGCTGGATGACAATGCTGGTTACAGGAAGTTGTTACAATCTGTGCTTCGAGGATCGAGGAAGAGGAGGGCAGCTAAACTTCCCAAGAGCACCCCGATCCTCAGAATAGAGCATGAGGACTTGGGAGCCCCAGAACTTGATATGGAGATCCATGGCTGTCTTCTGAAGAAGGTACCCATTGATTCCGGCTCCGGAGTTAACATCATGACGGAAGAAACGGCGCATGCCCTAGGCTTCACTGAGTTCCAGCCTACTCCGAGAATTCTCAGAATGACGGACCAGACCAGAAGACGACCTTTGGGGCAACTGAAAGATGTCCTCACGGTAATTGGTGGAGTATCTTTTTACCTCACTTACATCATTTTGCGACCTGTAGCTAAGGTTGGATATCAGGTGTTGATAGGCAGATCATGGCTGTATGTTGCAAATGTGAATACCGACTGGAGAAGACATCGTTTGAGATTTCCCAATCCTACATCCAAGCCAGGTGAGAAGAGCAAGGTCTCGCTTCCTTGGATCAAGATTGGACACCAAGGTGAAACTCCGTCTACAACAGAGGGGTACACTTCAGAAGACTCAGCTGCGTCTTCTGACAGTGATGAACGGTATAATGAGTTTGTGACGAATAACGTGTGTACTACAGAAGTAGCAGAGAAAGTGGAAGATGTGGTCTGTGGATACATTGAGTGCTACGAGATTGCGGAAGAAGAGCTTCCAGAAGACGAGAATACCGTCTTCCCTTCGGAAGATCCGACAGTTGGTCTTCCAGAAGACGAATCTGAACCAGAAGAAGCTCCCAAACCGGAATACTTTGGTGCCAGTGAGTACAGTCGCACTGAAGGAATGATAAACCCGGATGATCTCCAAGAGATGGAGGTTGCTCCTGGGAAGAAGCTGAAGCTTTCCAAGGTGATCGAGGGCCAGCAGTTGGAAGACTTTCGAGAACTTCTAACGGAGTTCCAGGATGTCTTCACATGGACCATAGAAGACATGAAGGGCATACCTCGAGAGTTGGGAGTGCATCACATCGACTTGCTGGAGGGCGTTGTTCCTGCACGGCAGAGGCAGTATCGGCTCAACCCCAAGTACTCGCTTCTGGTGAAGGACCAGATTGACCAATACCTGAAGGCAGGAGTCATCTTCCCAGTACTTAGCAGTGAGTGGGTAGCTCCTATTGTCATCGTGCCGAAGAAGCAGACAGGGAAGATCCGAGTGTGTCAGGACTTCCGGAAGCTGAACTTGGCCACGAAGAAGGATCATCACCCTTTACCATTCACCGACTCTGTGTTAGACCAGGTGGCAGGACATGAGTTCTACAGCTTCCTGGATGGGTATTCTGGGTACAACCAAGTTTCAATCAGAGAAGAAGACAAGTCGAAAATCACTTTCACCACAGATTGGGGCACGTACGCATACAACCAAATGCCGTTTGGTTTATGCAATGCACCCGCCACATTCCAGAGGTTGATGATTACAATCTTCAAGGAGTATCTTCGCACCTTTATGGAGATCTTCTTGGATGATTTCTGTGTGTTTGGATCGAGAGAAGACCACTTGATATTTCTAAGGAAGTGTTTTCTGAAGTGTAGAGAACATCGTTTGGCTCTTCACCCTGAGAAGTGCTTCTTTGGTATGTCAGAGGGGATCTTGCTAGGACATAGGATTTCCGGAAGAGGTATAGAAGTCGACTGTGCTAAGGTGGAAGTCATCATGAAACTCCACCCACCTGCTAACTTGACTCAGTTGAGAAGCTTCCTTGGCAACGTAGGATACTACAGGAGGTTTATTGACAGGTACGCAGAGGTAGCAGGAAGACTCACTAAGTTGCTGAAGAAGGACGAACCTTACGTTTGGTCTTCTGAGCAGCAGGAAGCATTCGAAGAAATGAAGAGGCTTCTGTCGGAATCCCCTGTCTTACGGCCGCCTGATTGGGAAAGAGTCTTCCACATTTATGTGGATGTTTCTGCTTTCGTCATAAGGGTGGTGTTGAGTCAGAAAGATGAGAAGAAGAAGGATTATCCCATCTACTATGCGGGAAGACAACTCAGTGATGCAGAGAAGAAGTACTCGACAAGTGAACGGGAGTGTCTGGGCATGATTTACTCCTGTAGGAAGTTTAGACACTATCTTCTAGCAAACCCGTTTGTCTTCTATGTAGATCACTTCTCTTTGAAACATCTTGTAAAGAAAGCAAATTTGTCCGGGAGGATAGCTAGGTGGATTCTCCTACTCCAAGAATTTACTTACACAGTTGAGTACAGGTCCGGAAGACAGCATGTTAATGCTGACTACCTATCCTGATTGGAGACAGAACGACGAGAAGATGAAGTGGAAGACGAGTTTCCGGACGAGAAGTTGTTTTCAGTTTTCGTAGACACTTTCATCTGAGGGGGGTGTACCGCCTGCTTCCCAGAAGACGAGACTAGATCTTCTGATCTAGTCTTTGCGACTTCCACAGAAGAGTCGATCTTCAAAGACTTAAGGAAGTTCTTGGAAGACCAACAGTATCCCGAGGGATTGGATGCGGAGCAGAAGGCTGTCTTCTTATACAAGGTAGGACCTTACGCCATCTTCCAGGGTATCCTGTTTCGAAAGGACATGACGAGAAGCTGAGAAGATGTCTCGAGCCGTCAGAGATAAAATTAGTGATCACAGGTCTTCACTACGAAGATGCTGGGGGTCACTACGGGTTGAAGATCACAGTGAAGAAGATGCTAGACGCCGGATACTGGTGGTCAACTATGTATCGAGACACTTTTCAGGAGATCAGGAAGTGCGATGCATGCCAGAGGGTGGGAAGACCGACCGCTACAACAAGGTGGCCTCTTACCCCCATTCTTCCGCTTGCCCCGTTCGAAAAGTGGAGAATCGACTTTGTGGGTCCTATCGCCCCGGTGGCGAGAAAAACACGAGCAAGGTACATCTTAATAGCTACCGACTATGCCACCAAGATGGTGGAAGGCGAGGTCACAAGGAAGAACGATGCCGCAGTAGTAGCAAGGTTCCTTTGGCATAACATCATCACTAGGTACGGATGTCCGCTGGAATTGGTGTCAGATAGGGGTACTCATTTCTTAAATGAGACTATCTCCCTCCTGACCCAATACTTCAGGATTAAGCATCGGAAGACGACGTCATACAACCCGAAAGCGAATGGGCTGACGGAGAAGTCAAACGGTCTTCTGTGTAACATCCTGAACAAGGTAACTGTTAACCATGCGTATGACTGGGACACGAAACTGCCATCTGTGTTATGGGCTTTCAGGATTTCACCTAAAGTCACAACCCAGAAGACGCCTTTCTACCTAACTTACGGCATGACACCTATTGTGCCCATTGAGTTAGAGGTCCCAACATACCGGTTAGCCGTATCCGAACGCATGGGAGAAGAAGAGAGCCAGGAGCAGCGTCTTCTGAATTTCGTAGAGTTTGAAGAAGACAGGAATGCAACTTTGGAGAAGACATACGAGGTGCAAGCGCAACGTAAGGTAAACTACGATAGCAAGTTGAGGAAGGTGACTGTTGTGGATGGAGACTTGGTGCTTCTCTACGACAACCGCCATATTAAGTTCTCCGGGAAGCTTCATCTTCGCTGGATGGAACCTTACCGTGTCTTAGAGGTCTTCGACAATGACTCCTTGCAGTTGGAAGAGTTGGACGGTACACTAATGACCACTCGTGTTAATGGGTGGCGCGTCAAGAAGTACTGGACGTAAACAGAAGTGCAGAAGACACTGATGTTTGCGGGGACGCAAACATGTGAGGGTGGGCGTATGTGGTGCCCACAAATTACAGGATGCACGAATTTTTGAAATTTTTAAGAATAATAACTTGTTTGTATAACTGAAGAAGCGTTGTTACTTAAGGTTACGTCTTCCTTAGCAGGAAGATGATCTTAAGAGCTGTTTGTAATAAGAAGTTGACTTCTTCGGAAGACGACCGTCTTCGGAAGAACGTCTTCTCAGTTGCGTCTTCAGAAGACGGGAAGACGGCGGAAGATGAGAAGACGGCGGAAGACAGCGACCACGAAGGACCAACCACGAGTTTTCGGGTAAGACAATAGGTGTACCTACTGAGTCGCACCGAATAGGTAGGTAGGTCGGGGAAGACACCCAAGGTCGAGAACCCTTAATCTGCGGGGAAGATGCGTAAGGAAGCACATTAGGCGCATTCCAACTTCCCGCAGCACAGCGCGCTTGAGAAGATCGATTGGGAGAGTGAGCTTCGCAAGTAAGCATTGAGAGAGGAACCGAATGAGGACATTGAGGTAGGAGAGAACAAGTTGGCAGCTAGGCGAAGGTTGAGATCGAATTGCTGGAGCACAAACGGCAGAGAGCGAAGGCGTTTTCTGTGAGCTCCCGAGAAGCTGACATTGGAGAGTAGCAAGTAGAATCGAAGGTGGAATCGAGGCGTGGCCAAGAGATTGACAGCAGGCGCAGTCGTGAGGAGTCGCACTGGAACTAGGACCAGAGCCAAGAAGCGCGCGGAGGTCGAAGGTAACTCAGGGAGCAGAAGAAGACTGTAGAGGTTCTTTCCCCTGTTCTTTCCCCTTCCCACTTCTTCTCGCCTTTTCCTGGTATTCCCCGCGCTTCCTTGGTTGTGTGCAGGCAGCCTGATCGATTACCCCACCCCCCTCATTCTTTCTATTTGAGACACTGGGCGCGGAAGCGCTGCCCAATTTCTGTCAAGACATCTCCTTGCTTCTTCCCGAGCTCAATTCGAGCTTCCCTACTCCTAGTCCTCAAATTGGAGACCCCAACTATCAATTTCCCTACCCTACTACCTCTCTACCCCCGAAACTTGGAATAGAAGACGATTCGGAAGATGGGAACATCTTCGGAAGACGCTTCTTAAACTTGACTGTCTTCGGAAGACTGTCTTCGGAAGTCGACTGAACACAATTCGTATCAAGAGTGGATTTGCTTTGCTTTTGTGTTTAGAGAGACTTGGTACAAATCCTGAGTGGTGTGGTGAGTTGTTTTGTTATTCGAGAAGTTGGAAGTCGGGAACTAGGCCTGTGCCTCCCGGTCTTCCAAGCTTCTCAACTCCCCATCTTCCTAGAGAGACTAGAAGACTGGAGGGCTGGCAAAATGAGCGAGAAGACGCGAGGGTCCATTCGGGTCTCTTCTGTCCGATCCATAGCAGCCGTTCCTTCTTCTTCCCGAACTTAGAAGAGAGTTGTGAGAAGTCTTGCTGGCAGAATCTGGAGGGAATGGTCGAGAGTCATGTCTTCCCATCATGCAGCAAGCTTCTTCTGAGTGCGTATGAGAGGTGAGAAGTCAGAAGAACAGAGTGCAGTTGTCTTGAGTCTGTTGTGAGGATAGATTGCGCGTAGGAAGACGAAGACAAGTGAGACCAGTGAAGGGAAGTCTGACTTCGAAAAGTCTTCCGAGAAAAACATTGAATCGGAAGCTGTCCCGAGTGTCTTCCCAGAGGCCACTATCACCGCAGGAGCCCGCAACCATCTTCTGAACCTTTCTTATACTCTACTTCTCGCATATCTTGTATCTTTTGATAGGAAGTAGGATGTAATGCAAGGTGGGTTGTCTTCTTGGTAATCCATGCGAGGCCTTGTTTAGATAGGATTGTTTAGATATAGCTCGGAAGACGAGAGCTATCTAGGAAGTACTGTTAGAATCCCGGAAGACGGAGTAGTTGTCTTCTGGAAGACTAGTTTCGTCTTCTGAGAAGTAGAAGCTAGACTGTGGGCACTCGGGAAGAACTGAGCCTTCAGCTCATAGTAGGTGCTTGTGGTTTAGTGCAACAGATCTTCCAGGTATGTCGATGCATCCGCGAGGCTTGGTGTTACCAGCGGCAGAATTGGCCGAGGCCACTCCTTTCCTCAAGGAGTTGGGTCTCGACTTCTTCCTGTGGGATTGGAACCTCGCAGATCAAGGGCTTCTGGAGGAGGTATGGGCAGCGTTGCCATCGCCTAACCGTGTACCTGCGAAGGCAGGAGTAGCTCGGGGAAGACCGTCTTCCTGGACTGAAGATTGGTGACGTAAGGCGTTTCACAGGCCTGAGTCCGAGAACCGAGAATATTGATACGAGAAGAAGATCTTGCCTAGGATTGTGAGTTCGTGGCATGTGCCTGGGAGCACCACCTGCCTTTTCGTGGAAGACAGGCAGGGGAGGAACGGTTGGAAGATAGAATCTTACCGGGAGCCGAAGAAGCGCCTCCTGGCGAAGTTGTTTCTGCATCTCTTTCCCAAGGAGAAAGCGCAAAAGACAAGGTACTTAGGAGATCAGGACGTGGAGTTCCTGGAATCAGTGTGGGATGACAGAGTGTCCATCTACTGGAGCGCGTACATCCACAACTACGTACAGACGGAGCTAGCATACTTGGGTACCCCGGCGGGAGGACACCTGACGCCCTTCCTCTGCTACTTGTATGTAGCCATGGGGGATCTTAGGGAAGATCAGCTGGCAATGTATGGGCCAACGGAGCGACAGGAGGTGAAGGAGGAGACCTCGGAAGACGATGACCGAGAGGCAGCAGCAACGCCTCCTCTCACTCTGATGCCACAGCTGAGGCCCGGCTCTCACCAGAAGACGCTTCTGATGAGGGAAGATGAGTCTAGTGGGTCAGAAGACGCCACGCCACTGAGGAAGATGGGTCCCAGAAGTGTACCGAGGACACCCATCTCCCTCATTCATTCAGGATCGGAGTCCGACTCGGAAGAAGACCTGCTGAGTACCCGATCGGAGCAGAAGACTGCTTCTGCAACGCTTGGGAGTCTTCCGAAGACTCCAGAAGACGAAGGATGGATGGGCGCTCCTGCTGCGATGCGAGGAAGCGCAAAGAAGAGAGCCGCTCCTGCCATGAGGAGTCTTCCACCCCGGAAGATGAGAAGAGTAGCTTCTTCTCGTGCGCAGAAGATGAAGGTCGTAGTGGTGGAAGAGGCTTCCTTGCCTCTGGAAGACGAAGTCGACACCACGGAGCGAGTGGTGGAGATGAACTTGTCTTCCGCAGGAAGACGACTGGAGGAGTTCAGTGCCTACTTCCAGAAGGAGATCCAGCCAGCTATGGAGTTGCTGGAGAGGAGAGCGAGGGCACAGGAGAAGCCCTTACAACCTAGATTCGGCATGCGCACCTTGCTGCGACAGGGGGAGGACCAGAAGAAGACGGAGTCGCTGGAAGCTAGTCTCCGCACCACGGAGAAGCTTTCAACCAGGTACAAGGCGGAAGCAGCCGCTTCTGCCAAGGAGCTGGTGTAGCTTCGGAAGAGCAACCAGGAGTTGCAGGCGCGGGTATAGTAGCGCAATCAGGAAGTCACCCGAGTGCGGGAGAAGATCACCGCCCTCGCCGAAGAGCAGACCATATGGAAGATGCAGCGAGAAGCCGCGGAGGCGCGAGCTGCAGCTGAGAAGACGCAGAGGGAAGCAGCAGAGGCCCGTGCACAGAAGATGTTGGCACAGTCGGTGGAAGCGCTTCGGAAGAAGTTCAACTACACCGCGGGTAGGAAGTTACTCACCTTAGCGAGAGGATGGGACAGCGAGTCCAAAGCGATGTTGGTGGAATGCCGGGAGAGCATGTTCAGGTACTTGGATAGACAGATAGAAGGAGTGAAGACACTTTATGGTCTTCCCTCGCTTCAGACACCTGCAACAGCATCCTCCCACGCTCCAGCACCCTCGACTGGATCCGGAATGGAGAAGGAGGAGTTCGATCTCGCTGTGCACTTGGTGGTGACAGCGTTGGAAGACGAGAAGACTCCAGAAGACGCCCCGGAAGACAAGATGTCTTCTGGAAGACAGGAAGACGAGCCGTCTTCCCAGGTATTCCGCGTGGAGGAAGCGACTTCTCCGGATCTCCATGAGGTCCCCTTGGTCTCTAGTCCCGCACCCGTGCCTCAGAAGACGGAAGAAGCACCGGTCGACTCCGCTTCCCAGAAGACGCTTCTGTCTTCCGAAGTAGAAGCCGAAGCCGAGGAAGACGCAGCAGCAGCGACAGCAGAGCCAGCAAGAGACGAAGAAGAGGAAGCCACCTCAGTGACACCCGAGGTAACTGCAGGGCTTTCTAGCTTATCAGAAGCCGCATTAGGAGCTCCGATAGGAGCAGATCAGGTAGAGATTGCCTCCGTGCAATCTGAGTAGTTAGTAACTCCATTTCCAATTCCAAATATAGTAGAATCGAACATGTTATCTTAAGGATGGTAGTTTTCTCATGTAATATTAGTTAGGACACCATGTGGTAGCATAGGTAGCGTAGGAAGGACAAGGTGGATGACCAATTCGGACAGGGGAACCGCTTGCATGTGAGGTGACAACCTCCTGTCAGCGCCTCTCTCTCCCTGGTGGTCGCCTCCCCTGGTTCTCACGGTGGCAGCATAAGTAGGATAGCAGAGTAGGAGATAGGGTGCTGTCAGTTCTGTAGAATTCTGTAGTAACTGAACATACACACCGATTCTACAGGCAGGCAGGCGAGACACATTAGAGCAGAGACAATCTTAGCGCACTACACCCGTCGTTGGAAATATACGAATAGTCAGAGCAGCGAAGTGAAGAAGAAAGAAGCCTTCTTCTCGCAACAGAAGACGACATCCTCGAGTAGAAGACGGTGCAACAGTACTCACGTTTGTTGTCTTCCTCCCCAAACTATTACAAGCAGGGATGGCTTGTTAGTCAAGATCCGGACTAGAAGCCTGTCGGAATCTTAATTTACTCTTTTCATCTTGTTTTTTCTTGTTTGACTTTTCTCATCTTCCCCATTTTCTCCCATCTTCCCCATCTTCTTATCTTCTTCTAGTGAGTTTCCGATACTTCTATTGAGCTTCCGTGAAGGTGAATGTCATTGTAGTGCTGTAGGAAGACCAGTTCCGTAGGCAGAAGCGTGGGAAGGCTACATGGGGTATACACCCTGTGATTGATCTAACCCGTTGGAATGTGAGTGTGAGAATAAGGTGTAACGACCGTTGCTAGTCGACTTCTGCGAAGCAGGACAGCCTTCTGGAGGTGTGAGAAGACGAGTTGAAGCCCCAGAAGACGAGAATCGCTTCGGGAAGACGGTATCGAGAAGACCGGAAGAAGCAATCTGGTAGCAGGAAGATCATCTTCTCGAGCTTCTCTGTGAATAGTTGTGTGATATTGTAATTGATAGTTGTTTGTTTGGGTCCAGAGCACCATTTGGCGTGTCTGGAAGACGTGTTGTTTTGTGTGGTTTTGTGAGAAGACGGGATTTCTAGACAAAACCCGTGTGTTTGTGTGTTTGAACAGATCTTAGAACTTAGAGCAACGTTACTTGTGCAAGTCCTCTGTGGGAACGATATCTTGTATACTAAATGGACAAAAGGAGAAATCCTTCGTCACTACACATGCACTTTCTAGAAAGTGCATAAATAGATCTATTTATGAGAATATAGACACATTATTGTAGAGCCTCATTCATGGTTTATTTAAATGGTCCAGAATGAATGACATCGTTACTTTTAAACTGTATTGTCCCCTGTCTGACACTTGTGTGTTAAGTTGAGAATAAAACCATGAGGATTGTCCATAGACGAATCCGACTTTAGTACAAAACAGTCGAGTACAAGTTAACAGGTCTTTTAAAATTCTGAGTTTAATTCATGACGATTGGCAAACTCTTCTGGAAAGAAAGGTCTTGACAGCGATACAGTTAGTACAGCGCGCATCCTATTCAAGGCAAATAGACAGAGAATCCAAAAACTAGCTACTACTCTACCCAAAAGCAAGCATCTCTTCCACAAGATTTCTGAGAGAATCAATTAGAAAACTAATGTCCAAGTTAAACGCTTTCACACTGGTTCTCCGGAAACTATTCACTCAAATTAGCTAGCTTCTGATACTTCTGTTCACCGTCCCTATGCTAAGCTTCAACTATGATTGCAAGTGCTCCTGGTGACCCAGAGGACTTTACTTTGCGGATTTGATTTAACCGTCATGCAGAAAATGGTTTTGGTAACTATGTCTTCATCTCACTTAGAATCTGTGAAATAAAGAATCAAATTATAACTATTCACCAGTTTTACAAGTTATGTTTTCATCTCAGAACAAACTACTAAATATTGAAAGAGTAATGTTAATACTGTGAGAGAATGTTAAGATGAAGATCTCAAAGTTTCTTGGGGTAAAAGAGAATATTCTTCTCTTCATACTCAAAGAACATTGTGTGGAAAAAAAGATATTATGCTCTTTCGCGGTTTATACTCATACTCGGGGTTGAAGATAGCTGTGTCGACTCGAAGTGTTTGTGTCCAGAGTAGATTCCAGAAGTAATGGTCAAGGGCAGTACGAATATATACGGGCTGGGTTTTCAAACACAGATGATATATTTGCGCTTTTAGTCGGGGAAGAGTAAACCCGGATTACGACTATTCTGGCACTTTTGAGATCATCTAATTTGCTCCTTAGGCTATGAAACATCAAAATCGAATTCTAATTGGTCCAAATTAAATCAAGTGTATTTGTCGAATGCATGACGAGCACAGGACGGGATTAATATTCACAATGATTCGTGATATTATATGTGATGACATATCAGCGGAAATAGAGATTGAATTTGAATTTCCTTTCTGCGTTTATGTAGCGACTAATATGCAGTCACAAATCTAGTAAAGTTAAGCATTGCAAACTTGTGCACCATTCAAGTCGGTCTTTCACCGAGCATTATGAGCATTGCCCGAAACTGAAATAATTTGACCATGATTATATCACCTGATTATCAATATATTATGATAAAGGAGTATATCAGCTGACCAATGGCACGATTATTATTCCAAATGTTTTGAGCATCTAAACAGAGGATCGCAAGTCAAGGGCCTGTGAGTATATTAGATCAAGTTTGTGTCGTAGATAATAGTATCATAACAAGTAGACAGGAGTACAAAAGGGAAGGAGACAAGTACGTAACTATATATAGGGAGTGGTTTTCAACTCGGTGTCCCTTCTTTTAATAAAGTTCGAAGTATTTTGTTCTTCAGTTACATAATGAATTCTACATCATTCCTTCTCTCTCGAAGGATGGGATCATTGAGCTAAAACCGTAAACTCGAAACTCACGGTATTTTCCTGAAGTGGAAACAACATGACGCGTGAACACCACACTGATTCTACTCACTGCATTCAGCTACGATACTCCTTTCCACTTTCTCTCCTTTTATAAAACCCGATCAATCGTTCAAGCACATACACTCACAGCACCTCGTTAATCCTGAATGAAGGAAAACGAAAAACGAGTGAATGACTGTAAGGGAAACGTTATCATAAAGAAAGAGATCATAGATGGTTCACGTCACGGTCGCTGCATTGGACGTGTTGGGCAGTCGGTGTTGATGCTTGTCGCGCGGGTTTGGTTTTCGTCTTCATGCTCGTGAAGAAAGTCGCGTTCTGGTCGTTGGTCGTGGTGGCAGGGTGTTGGCTGTGGCATGGCTGTGGTGTTGGGTATCGCGGAAATCGACTGGGACGGGAGTGCGGATTATCAACCGCGCGAGTGTTCTTGGACGTGTTGGGCAGTCGGTTTTCTTTCGATGACGGTGATTTTTGTCTTGATGCTTGTCCCACGGGTTTGGTTTTTGTCTTCATGCTCGTGGTCGTTGCTCGTGGTGGCAGGGTGTTGGCTGTGACATGGCTGTGGTGTTGGATATGGCGGAAATCGACTGGCACGAGACTTCTGGAGCTGCCGATTCGGATCACGGATGGTGGTCGTGCCGTAGCATCGTTCCATGCCTTCCGAGATCGGAGCAAGCGACTGGGTTATGACGTCTGTGCTGTTATGAATGTCTCGCATTTCGTATTGGACTGACGTGCGGTTCGCTTTGTCTAATAAGGATTGTGAGGATCCGACTTGATTTGGAGTGGAGGAGTGTGGTAGTGCTGCGTGTGTCTTGTGGATGATCCGACTGGATTTGGTGTGGAGGAGTGTGGCAGTGCTGCGTGTGTCTGTTGCGTTGTGGCCTTTGCTTCTTCCTTCTTTATCTGCGTTGTTGTTCCCTGTGTTTATTTTGTATTTTGGTTTTGCCTTGCTGGTTCTCGCTCCATGATGAAAACGTTCGAGAGTGTGAGAAGTCCGGAAGGAACTTCTCTCCCTGAGGTTGACGTCGTTCCTGTTAGTCCTGAGATATCTGTGACCGATTCTTCCATCTTCAACGAGGATTTTCTCTACATACCATTAGGTTATCCTCCTTTGTTTCCTACCTTGGACGAGGTGCCGCATCAAGGCTTTAATGATCGGAGATTGGAGCGGATCGGTTCTATGTGTACTTAGACCTGGATTTCGCAGAGTATATCCCACAGTTTTTGTTTGATACGGATTTTGTGAAGGTAGCTCGAGTCTTTGCAGCTGCTACATGCCGGAACTCCTCATAGGTGTTCCGGCATGAGGAGTTCTTCCAGGGCAAAGAACAGTGCAGTACCTGTACATGTTAACTTGAGCCCCAAAAACACGATCGTTTTCGCTTCCGCACAATTCCGTGTCCTGGCTGGAGTCAGCCAGCAAACGCCAGTCAATGCTTGATGAATGGATCCGCTTAATGACTATTAGAACACACTTCTTTTTATCATTCCACGATAGTTAGAAGAAAAAAGTTCGTAGATGAATGTTTATACTCTAGTTCTAAATATACCTCGACTGTTAGAGTACATTCTATGTCAAACATCATAACTTTCTGTCGGAAGGTTAAAGTAGAAAATAAATTAGACGGTATAATATTAACTAAAAGTTAGACATTCCACCTACTTTCACAATCACTTGATCTCAAGAAAAATATCCTTCCCCACGGCCTTGTACATGTCAAAGGAAAAGGACAAAAAATATTAAAAACGGACAAGATACAAGAATTGGACGTTAGAAACGTCCAATTCTTTTTAAAATGTTTGTGTTAAATCGACGTCCGCTCTCAAAGATTTTGATCCAAGGGGGATAGGGGGGACATTTCTCGAGGAGAAAGAAATTAAATTTTTGAATTTTGAATTGCCGCCGCCGCGTGTATACCTCCAGCAAGGACTCAGCCGCGGACGTTGTTGCCGTCGATGTCTCTCGGTGTTATCTTCACGAGTCTTTTTGCTCGAATCAACAATTGTCATTGAGGACGAGGAGTCGACACTTCTCGATTATCCTCGCTCGAATCGACAACCAGCCGAGTTCAATCAGGAGCAGCATGAGGCTCGCACGTGCAACTAGTCTCAGTTCTTGCTGAAACGGAAGCACGCCATGGGAAACAGGAGAAGCTTGCTGTCCAAGCTGGAGACGGGAGGAGCTTGGTTCTTGCTGGGCGGATTGCTTGGAGAAACCTTCCGGGGACGGAATCGTTTCGCGTGTAAATCTTTTCTTTCGGATCAGCAATCGAGACGGGTGATTTACCTACTGCTTGGAACGATCTTCAGTAGACGACGGCGAGTGGAAGACACGGATACTGCTTGGAACGATCTTCAGTAGGCGACGGCAAGTCCAAGACACAGAAGTAGGAGACGGGAGAAGCTTGCTGTCGTAAATTTTTGCTCCACGGATTGCTCTCGGCTGCCCCTCCGTCGCTGTCGAATGATGAGAGGGAAATTTTTACTTGTAAATCATTTTCTTTCGTATATCTTTCCGGATCGTTTTCTTTGTTATATCTTCCCGATCGGGATGGGACGACCTTCATGGACAGCATGAGGTTGATTTGGACTCCGTCACTAACGAAATCTCTCGCCTATCGGAAGCACAGCGAGCGAGAGACGGAACGACCTTCATCCGCGATCGGGTTGGGCTGCTGTAGAGCTTTGAAGATAACGATTTAACAACAGAAACTGTTTTTCTTGCTATTATGTTTTTTCTTGGTTCTCATTTTCACCACTCTGACGAGTGTAACTGCTGCAGGTACCGATTGCTATATAGATATACATAGAAGTATATACAACTACACAGAATTATATACAACTGCATACAAGTTACAGGTAGCTTACAACTAGCTCATGACATTTTACCTTGTTAGGTTTTCCTTTGCTTCAGGCAGTAATAAGTAGCAGCAGCGACACAGTTGTTGTTTTGCTTCATATACTATTACGATGATATCGGTTGAATTGTGACTACTGACATGATATCGGTACTAGAAGTTTAGTTACTATCTGTTCAAATGAAATAAAGTTTAAACAGACTCGCCGTAGTCTTTTTCTTCTCTATTCATCATTTCGTCTCACTTTGGTTCGTGTCAGTTTTATTTCTCTTACAGTTGGCTGCCGTATTGTTATCCAAAGGCATTGCTTGTCGGACACTGATCTCTGGCGAAACAAATCTGACAAGAACGTGACTGTTTTTGGCGGCCCATTGGACAAAATTCGTTGTAAAACAATTGAATGCATCTAAAAATACAAACACTGTACAAAACGGTGATGTTTGAAAGGAAGCTTGTAGTCCATTTTCTGACGTATATTAAAACCACTAACACACCCCTGAAAACGAACTGTACATCCAGTGAATATACAGTCAAACCGCGATAAAACGTGCGTGTAACGTGCGTGATGATTCTGAACTGAAAAAAGTTATAATCTATACATTTCAAATCTTTTTTAACAAGGTATCACTTCCAACAGTTCATTTCAGTTGACGGTGGAAACTTCCTCGAGGACATGTGGTTTGAATCATGATTTCTGAACTAGAACGATGTAAGCTAACCGTTAGATTACAAAGTCTGCAAGTTTCGACAGTAAAGCATTTTGGAATAAAAATCTCACTCTCACAATGTACCTTTTTTGTCTTTAAATCTCACAATACTCGGATGTGTTTAGCGAGTTATTACGCATCACGGGTGTGATTATGAGAGATGACGATCAGAATTTCAATGACTGTATATTCACCTCATGTACACTTTGAAGTGTACATGAGACGTAATTTATGAGCTAATCCTTCTGTTAGGAAGGATTAGCTCTAAATTATGTCTCAAAGATTGACTTCTTTCATAAATAAAAATTGACTTATAGTTGGATCGGTCCAGATGTGGTCACTGCGCTTATGGCTTTTGTGGTTTTGAGAAGTCCATGTGTTTTGTTCTCTTACAAGATGTTTAAATTAGATTTTTAAATATAACAATTTAAATTAAGAAAAACTGCTAGGAAAAAACTGACAAGAAACTCACAAAAACGTTTAACCTGCAAAGTAAAGATAAGGATGAACTCGGAATTGATAGAGAAAGAAGGCCTCACGGGGAAAAAAGTTACTAAAATACAACATAAAAAGTAACATATTTTCTAATCAAACAAAAACTAATACCTTTGGCACTTCTTTCCAAAAAGCAAACATCACAAAAATTTTTAAATTTAGATATTTAAATAAAGACTATAATTTATCGTTTGCGTTTGACGTCTTCACAAAACCAGACGCGTTAAAATTGTCACTGCATCCCAGTGAAAATTTTAACACAAGAGTGTATTTATTTAATTGACACTGCACCCGCTCGCTTCCTTCACTGTAAAAGACTAAAAGTGTATATTTAAATTTATACTGCACCCTTGGCAAAATTTAAACGTGAAATCCTCTTCAAAACGGCTGGGTATTTGTACCAGTCTTTCCATTTCCTGTTACTTGTACAAGGCCATGTGGCAGGATATTCAATCATGTTTTACGTTGGAAGAGCATCTTCAGAATCGTGGATTATCAACTGTTCGGGTCTCCTCTCGGCTCTCGCCTCCCGCCTTGGAGAAGGCACTTATAGTCCATATCCTTCCCCGCGGTCTTGTACAGTGAATTTCTTTTTTTCTTATCAGAAAATGTGTAAGTGTTATAAAAATTTATTTTACTAAGTTATTATAGAAAATTGAATTAATTCATAAATATTATATGTTAGTCAGTCCT
This sequence comes from Asterella californica, assembly GCA_036924285.1. NCBI lineage: Eukaryota > Viridiplantae > Streptophyta > Marchantiopsida > Marchantiales > Aytoniaceae > Asterella > Asterella californica. The sequence continues at coordinate 22,454,083 of JAYKYS010000006.1, read as the reverse complement.
GGAGTAGTCAATTCATCTGGAGAAAACCCATAAGTGAAGAGTGGGTTGGTGCGCTCCGGAGCAGTAATGGTAAAGTAGCACCGTTTACCGAGGACATTAAATAATGTACACCCATTTACACATTGGGTGAATATTTTCCCATAACCCATTCTTGGCAGACGCTCCTACTGTCTTGCATTTCATCCAACAATCATGATCGAGTTACGATCTCTATATATTTCTCAAGTTGTGACACGCTTTAATAACTACATGACTCTAGAAGAAACATATATCTCTACCATACCTCAATAGATCTTTCTCCTTATGTCTAATTACAATAGAGTATCAGAAACATGTTCGATTTACAATCAATATTCCTTATTTGTTAGTGCTCGAGAATATCAACATTAGTAAAATATAAAAACGTTAACAAATAGCGAATTTCTCATACAAAAGTTTCTGTTCAAAGTATAGTGTTGGAGGACTCTTATACTAGAGAGTCCTACTTTCGTTAGAAACCATAACGATATTAAAATCTTTTATCAGATCTTTGTATGTCCAAATTTCATATCGGCACATGTCATTATACAATTAGGGATATATTTTAACAAAGAAAATCTCCAATCTCAAAAGCATAATCGTTTATATGTATATTTTTTCTTTGTTGCTCTATAGACAGTAAATTTTCCTCTTACAATTAAGGAATAGGGACTTGCACTTGTACATCTACACTACCGATGGATGACAGCAAGCAAGAATACCTTCGTGCACTTTGTTTCTCTGGATGTATTTCCGTATCAGCAAAACTGGCTTGATCATACCCTTTTTAACGTTTGGTTGTTTGATATCCCTGACGAGTCATTTTATTTTTTAGTTCATCATTTTATTACTTTCAACCTTGACTAAATATCACTGTAATTCAAGATATTTAACATTAAAGATGAGTTAGATTATCTATATTCTCATTTTTTTAATATGTGCATCTCACATGTGAATAACATCATAAAATAACTGGTTTTACAGGCAATGGTCAGTCAAGGGTGTGATAAAGCTCACGTAACCTACTGGGGGTGTGATCAAGCAAATTTCTGCCCGATCAGACAGGATCCGTAACAGATTCTCAGCTGAGAGGACTTGTGTGTCTCTTTAGGCGATACAGCCGAAAGGCTAGGACGACGCCAAAGCACGAAAGAATAAAAAGCTAAAATAAAAAGGAAAGTGCTAGAGTTGGAAAGTAAGAAGTGGTGGAAATACTAGAAAATCACTTTCCGATTTTTAATAGTTTTATTAAATGTTATGCTACTTTACGCTACTTTACTGTACTCTTTCCTTCCATTGCTAATAAAGTTCAGTGGCGTCCTGTCGCCTTTCTAAAAAAATATATATATAATTGTTATTAAATATTTTATGCATGCCATCCCCTCAGGCTCGGACGGAGTCGGGTCGCGGAGCAGTGCTAGATCTCTTGTCCTCTGGAGCTGGACCACGCTGAGTGAGTAGGCCCTTCCAGATACAGTCCTACGGTAACCATTCCACGAACCTCAGGGGTACAGACCGTCGTTACCAGCTCAAACAATAGCTCGGAATAAATCACGTTTTGTGTTGTATAGATTCGTATCTTATGGTCGTTGTAGTATGTGGATTGGTACTTTGATACTAACATGAAAAGTGGTGGAAAGGCTCTGAAGGTGGAAAAGGTGTCCTCACCTCCAGAGACTGAGGCAGAGCAATTTTCTGTCCTGCAGAGGGCTTGTGAATGAGACGAGGCACACGAAAAGCTTGTTGAGGAGTAGGACGAGGAAGAAGGAGAAAGACAGGGAGCTTGCAAGTGTTTGGAGTTTAGATCCGCGAGATCTACGTCACGGTGGAGGATTTTCTTCGAAGCACCAGAGTGCTCTGCTCTGCGTGCTTTGGGTGTGCAGTTGAGAGGAAGAGAATAGAACAGAGTCCGAGTCTGACCGTAACACAGAGGGAGAATTGGATCGAAGGTCTACGTTGAGTTGGTCGTCTGGAGTGGAGATGGCTACCGAGGCTTGCTGCACACCTGCACCTCCAGCTGAGCATTTCGAACAGGGCATGAGCACCAAGTTCGGAGATTTGGATGCTTACATCAATCCCGGTCCTGAGAAGGCCACGTCTGCCATTATTCTCATCAGCGATGTACTGGGTATAATTTCCACGGTACTTTCCTGATGGGGTCTGCAGCAGCTTCATGGTTCTGTACCTTCAACCTTACTTGCTTTCTTACTTGGAAACTTTGGAACAATATCTATCTTTCGAACTGCAATCGAATCTTCTGGATCGGAGACTCAACCTTGAAAGTGCTCTTCAGCTTTAGAAGTAGATTCCGACTTCTAAATGGAGTTGGGACTTAAATGCTTTTTGACTTCCGCATTTCTGCTATCTTCTTTGTCTGTCTAAGTTTGGGATCGGGTAATGGTTTATGGAATTGTGTCGCAGATTTCATTCAGAGAGAGAAATCTTACACTTACCTGGGGATGGAATTCTCGGAGGATTGCATGTGGGACCGGCACATCTCTAAAAGATTTATCGTGGCGTAAATGGGTTTAGCAACTTCCTTCTACGTGGAGCCATTACATCCAGAGCTAAAAGAATTGCATTCTTGCACACCACACGCCCGATTAGTCTCTAAGAATTCCACCCCTAGGTAAATGTAAGATTTTTCTTTTTGAATGTGCCACAGCGAGAATTCCACCCCTAGGTAACTGTAAGATTTCTCTCTCGGAGTGAGATATGTACCACAGTTCCAATTCCAATGATGGTTTGCTTTATCGCTTGACCCATTAAAAACCATTACCTCACAATTAGAAACGTTACTCCAACTCCCACATATCACATCCTATTTTGCACAGGTTTCATCTTCTGGTGTTTCTTCTCATATCCTTCCAGACCAGCAAAGTCGTCCTCGACCGTCAATGTGGTAAAAGAATGGCTCCGGTCGATGAATTACTCATGGCGGTTCTCTGTCCAACCTTTCCAACAAAGCGTTAGCCAAAATGTTAAAAAGGGATAGAGAGAAGAGGATAGCCTTGACCCCCGCTTGATCTATTTCGAAGAGATCCGCCGTTTGCCATTTGATCAGTACTGCACTCTTTGGTTTGGTGATATAGCTTCTCAACTACCCGCCACATTTTCCTTTTTATGCCGCATTTCCACATACCCTATGACAGAGGTATGAGAGGCTATATCACGATACCATTGACAGACAGGGAGTTTCTGACCCAACCACCTATATTGTTCCATCATCGCATGACGGATCAACGAATGACTGGTCACCAACACTCCTGTCTTGCTTTGGAACTCCTTGACTTCACAAGGGTCCCCAGCCCTAGTGAGGTCTTGCGGTTCTACCCAGAACTTCTTGTGATTTTCAGATTAGTTGGCTCTGATAAAGGAGTGCAGTGTTCGGTCTCGAACCATTTGGTTCATTTGACTTTCCCAGCTTCTACAGAAGCCTTGTACATTTCCCTACGCTGAAGAGCTTCCTTCGGGCTCCCGAGACCACCATTTGAATCAGCTTCTGGCATACGACTCAGCTTCTGGCCCACAGCTTCGGCTGCCTTCACTTTATCTTCCCACCAAGACTGTTCACTGTGGTATTACAGTGCCCAAAGCGCTGAACGGTGTTGGAGATGAAGTTTTTCAGACCCTCAGACTTTCATGTCAATGTATTCGCATACACATCTTCGTTGCTGTGGTCTTTGAATCTCTCCACCCGCCAGTTCCTGATGTTTACGTTGCCATTGCGCGGAATGGCAACGTAAACAAAAGAAAGCGGGTCGGATCTGCTAAAGAGGTCCGCTTGTTACCCACCAGATAGCATCAGCGCTTCCCAGTGTGAACAGCTCGAGTAGTAGTCACGTGAAACCGGTTTTAAAAGACAGAGGGGGTAAGAGAATCACAGAACACGAACACATCGAGCCAAGGTGCAGACATCGAGGACTACCACAACTGAGCACTCATTGAAGAGATAGACAGGAAGACCGTAGCCTTGTTATGTTTGCCCATATGAGGTTACCCTAGATAGAGGTTGTCCTGCAGTTCTAAGTCATGCGGGGAAGGTCCATTGTCCATGGTGGGTTGACTCCCAACCAAATGGAGCTGCCCCGCACTACTAGGCCTTGCGGGAATGGACCACTGTCCATGCTGGGGTTCACACCCAGCCAGAACATATACTAAAGACAGCCAGTCCAGAACATCTACTAAAGAAGAAAACGCATACTTTTCTTACTTGTGTGCGTTGGTGGCCACAGAAGGGAGAGAAAATAAGTAAATTTCCGAAAAGGAAATGGACGGAAAGTAGAAGGGATTGTCTGACTATCCCCCATGTAATGTAGATATAAAAACTATTGTGTCCTTCTCTTCTAGAACAGCTTGCGTTGTTCCACAAAGCTCCCAATCGCAATCATTTATCAGGACCAGAACGCCGGGTCTCCTGCAGGAACAACTTCTCTTGTGTGAGCGGAATCTAATCTCTACTTCTTCAGACTGCTGGGGTCGACATGGTGAAACACGAACAACTGAATCAATCAAGGAAACGAAGGAGCTGACGCCCGAGGGATCTAAACAGGATCGAGGCAACACAAGCGGAAATGAAGCCCAATGGCCAGGTCAGTCAGGGCGGGCATATAGCATAACGTTTGCTTATGCTTGACGAAGAAGTTCCTAATCTTCAACAACAAAGCTCAAGCAAGGTCTGAATTAGGTGTGAGTGCAAACAACATAACGAGTATCGACAATGTCAAATGCAATCAACCAGGTCGGTTGATCCCGGAAGGAAGGAAATGCGACCCGAATAACCACTCAACAGTTAGCTGACTTACACAGACTTCTCCTTTAGAAACATCTCTGGCCTTTCCTTCAGGAGCATGTCGCGAATCCAGAAAAGTAGGTGCTGGACTGTAACCTAATTTTCACATGCAAACTGCAGGGTTCAGCACTTTCTTTTCCTTGCCCTCTGCTCCAAACTATATTCGTACTCAGCTGGGCGGCCTAGGAAAACACTTCGGGAGTTCGACCAGAGGACCTGTAAAAGCTATCCCACACAAAATATTTAAATGAGCTCACCTTGGTTTGACCTTCAGATGGAGGAACATCGACCTCATGAAGTTTGACTGAGCCAACGAGCAACTCCAATCCACCGCTGCAGATGATTAGGATCCCAGAGCAGAGCAGAGAATAAACATACTGAACGGTTTTAACCTTTTTAGGAATTCACCGGGTTCATGGGAATTTATAGATGCACGACAGTTTTGCTGGGTCAGATTACAGACAAACTTGTACCGGGTAAGAAAAGCTGTTTGATTCAACTTCTGTGCGTCACGTCACGAGATGGTCACTTCAGCAAGCAAAACGCCCTTGAGTACATAATGTGCTTCAAGCAGACAGACCTATTGCTCCAGGAAGACAACGAACATATGGAACATTACCCGAATTCTAGAGTAAGCTTCATCAGGAACACCTCTGGAAGGGTTTACGAACGCTAAACGCTCCCTTGACGAAAATCCGATGAATAATGCTCGGCTCTCTAGTAAGGACTTATAATAATCATCCGGTAGAGCGGCCTTCTAAGAGATTCAACTCGCTCTGCCAAACGCTCCCAGAAACTGCACGTGCAAGGACCGACGCGACTCAGAAGACGACAAAGAAGAAAGTATATCTGTTTCACCTTTGAAACTGATGCTGAATTATAGGCAGCACGCAACTGCAGCGATGATGACGGTATATAAGAGCGCAACAAGACAGATGATGACGGTATATAAGAGCGCAACACGACAGGCGAGAGCTTCCAAGAGGGGGTTGGGGTTGGGACCGTCGCGTAGTCGCCAGAAGATGGCGCTGTAGCTGGAGGGTCCGCTGGATATCGTACCGTGAAGTTTACAGTGATCACTAAACAACTCGTTCAGAAAACTCACTCTCTTGTAACATCGCTTCTCTCTCTTGGCCGAAGACCAATGTCTATTTAGTGAAAAAGACTAACAGGCTCTTGTCATGGCCGGGAAGACTACACTAGTCCGACATGTCTTAGCAGCAACCTGGCTCTACCAGCTGATGTCGGTTGATGTCGGTGGGGATATGCAAAGACGGGTTGAAAGAGTTGGAACAGCTATTCTAAGGTTTCTTACGGGGATGGAACGACCAAGGGAACAGGAAAACAGCCCTGGTAGCATGGAGGAATTTGGCGGCGAGCAAGGAAGAATGAGGTCTGGGGTGAACACCCTTCGCAGTCAAACCAGCAGCTCTCAACGTGAAATATGTCATGTGAATCCTCGAGGAGGACAAGGCTGAGTGGAGCCAGATGGCAAAAACCCTGATCCTCAGGGCACTGAGACAAAGGGCATACAAGCGGGAGTGTAGACAGTGGTCTATCCAAGAAGCCATGCTACTTCTGCCAGGGCTCAGAATGAAAGACTCCCCAATGCTTTATAGACTACTATTGAGCTGGTTTACAGTCAAGAGGGGGCTAATGTGGAACCCCACCCAAGCCGAAAACTGCTCATCTCCCGTGCCCTTGACTGTCAAACTTACTTTCTGCTCCAGCTTTTTTGAAAGTAGAGTCCCGATGTCTGGCCAACTGATGGACTGCGATCCTTACCTGTGGGACTGCAGAATCTCATCGATATCGAGCACCGCCATTTCTAACGAGAAAAGATTTCGAAGAGATGAATAATCTCAAATTCCACCTGTGTGTGTCAACATTCAAGGGCTGCCTTCATGGCACTTGTGCAAGTCCGGAAGTCTTCCTACCAGCCAGATTCCCATCTTCATCGATCACATAAGATAAAAGTTATCTAGAGAAGAATGCGTTAAAAGCAGCTGCTGGAATCGAAGATCCTGTCTGAAACAACGTAGGGACGATCATCAAACTACACAAATGCTTCCTATGCCCTCTCCGTCAAGTTCCTAACATAGTACGAGAACTCAAAAACCTGCGCAATCCGAGTTCTACTTAAGGCCTAAACCTCCCGAGGCACCAAGAGCGAAAGAAATCCTCCTCATCCTCGCTGTAGAAACGGGACGGACATCAAAAGAATGGATCGATGGCTGAATTGCAGTTGAGCTGTCGGACCTGACAAGAGCTTAACGAAGCGGAGCAGTGCGAGCTCAAGAGCCATCTTCATCGCTCTTCAGTCCATACGCAAAAGCTGCAATAAAACAGGTCCCTGATGAAACCCCAGGGAGACAGAAACCACAGAAAGCGTAACAGAGAAAAGCGACGCAAAGAATAACAACCGGACGCACGGGAAGACCCCATCAAACGGAACATGGGAAAAAAAGACCCAAAGTGCAAAACACCAAATATCCAGAAGGTGAAGAGGAAATCGGGGCTAAGTAGTGCAATCTCTAGCTTTAAAGTCGCTTTCGCTAAATCAAAAGTCTTATATATAATATAGAAATATTATATTTCGATAAATCAAGAACATAATATATAACAATTGCACAAAAGATGACATAGCGGACCGTGCAAGCTAAAGCCTTCTGTAAAACAATGAATACATCTATCTAAAATATTTAGTAAGAAAATATATTATCTAAACTATATAATATAGGAAAAATTAATAAATAAAAGTTACAAAAGAGAATATGAAGTTGAACGTGAACTTTGAACTTGCAGCTTAACTGTAGTTATCTGATGCCTAACTGGAAGCCTCCATGGTACACACGCAGTCAGTCAGTCCCAGTACTGGTATAGTTTATGCATATGCATTCACTGTGACGTGTTGGTAAGGAAAACGACAATCACTGGTATAGCAAACAATATCAGAAATTATAGGGTCACAATTAGTTTGTCAAAAATATATTTATTTTAGAAAACTATGTAATGGTAATTGAAACATACTAGACTGAGTAGACTGAATTGATGCTTCAGAAAAATACAGAAAAATGATTAAGATAGAAGAGTGACTTCACAGATATGAGATGTTTTTCTTGAGGATCGAGACTTCTACTTTTGATTTGAACAAAAACCAAAATTTGTATTAATTTATGGTATAACTCTTCAAGTCTTCTCGGTAACAGAATCGAAAAAGCATATTTATTGTCTTCCGAACTTGGAAGCGTGTGAATAAAATATACATGTATAGTTCATTGAATAATATCCTTCCCTGCGGCCTTGTACAGTGAATTTTTGTTTTCTAATCACAAAATGTATAAATATTATATAAAAATTTATTATAGAAACATATATAATAAGTTATTATAGAAAATAAAATTAATTTATAAATAATACATGTTAACGAGTTTCAGAATGAACCAAATGATCCCAATATAAACCATAAGTGAAAAACTGAACTGATGCGTTGTTGGAGTATAAAACTGAAATAATAATTATTAAAATACTTCATTCTGTGAAGACATTAATGTATTCTAACCCTTCTCGCTGGAAATATCTATTGCTATTTATTTTCATCTATTCTATTAGGTGCTCCTGTTATTGGAAAATGAATCCGTGTATGATGGGTGGAATCTCACCGATACGTGAATAAATAAGTCTCCAACTTTTGTTCGCTTTCTGCTACCGAGAAATATGTATGTGAGGGACAGAAAATTATAAATTAAAATAATTAAAATATAAAATATAAATGATAACCAGACAGAGAGATACAAGCAGATTCGAATATAACCATAAAGCAAAAACACTTACGTCTTGAACTACAAGTACGATAGTTTGATACCAAATACACATCAACTTGTTATCTAATCCTTTTTGAACAAGTTAAATAATAAAGTGCATGTGATAAATAAGAAAAATAAACAAGCTCAGTAATTACGTACAAATGTACACGTTGTTGTAAATCGAACATGTCTCGTCAGTTTGGTTACCCGGCTAGGTTGACCGAGTGCGAAGTGATGAATCTTGATAAGATCGTTAGTGCTGTTAGGGCAAGTTGGTGGGGGTGCCCACTAGGGGTATACTTCGCAAGTAGGGCTTGGAGACCTCAGTTCTTCAAGTTGAGCCTTCAAGCTCCTGGCTATGGTGGGTAGTCTTGGTGAGTGAGATCTAGATTCTCTACGCGCCCAGAGTGGATTTGGCTCGACTCTAGTGATTGTCTAGTGCCTGTTGGCATGACGGAGTGAGTCCATACCGTTTTATCACTTGAAGAACTCAGATTGCGAAGTCTGGTTGAGAGATTTTAGGTCGCGGTTTGTTGCCGATGGTATCTTCGGAGTTGACAAATCATTGGTATCTTCGACTTGCGAGTGCGTGCGTGCGTGGAGTGATCCGTTTGGTGTTGTGATCAATCGTTGTGTGGATGGCTGTCATCTGAATCTGTTCTCCGTCGATTTGGTGGTGAGGTAGTGCGGAAGCGCTGCTGAAATTTGCGGAAAGTTGTTGAAGTGATTTGTTCGGACTGAAGTGCGTATTTGGACCGACAGACAAAATACTTATCAATGTCAGGTTGATATGGGCTCGTTGGAAGCGCATTGGAGAGACAGTCCTAGCGCACAAAGTTTTGTGAAGTTTGGTCGAGCAGTTTGTGAGTAATGACAAGTCGAAATTTCTGGTGACGGATTTTGTTACGGATTTGAGATGGACAGAAGTTTGTCGGCGAGCAGCGGGTTGACGTGGGTCGAAAATCTATGGTGCTGAGGAGTGCAGTAGGTGCGTGCTAGGAAGATGATTCCAACGCACCAAAAATCGTTCAATTTGGTGAAAGATCGAAAGAGTTACAAGCCGAAGAAGGTTGCGGGTTGTCCGAAATCTGACGTAAACGCATGTGAGTGTCAATTTGGCTGATTTTGATCATTTGGAGTGCAAGTTCGATATTTGAGTTGCTATTTTGGGTGTGTCCTCGTCGTACGCATCCTTCTTGTGGTGTTTGGCTCGAGTTGTATTCTACTCCAAGCGGAGTGGAGCGGAGAGTGAGCAGGAGTGTCGCGATGTGGAATGCGTGTTAGGAGGCGTTTAGAGGCTTCGAGGAGCAGAGGTGCGAGAGTGCGGAGACAAAGCAGAGCTTGAGCCTGAGCCCGCGTCCGTCGCAAGCCAGCTTGCTGACGTGCGTGAGAGAGGTATCCAAGTTTTAGTTGTGTGGGAAGTGTAAAACTAGTAAGTCACCCATCCCAACACTGTTTCTGGACTTGGACGTTTAACTCCGTAGTCTTAGCTTTGGTTGTACCACTAGACCAATAGCTCTTGATGTCTTACATGGATGCGTGCAAGTACTTAGGGACTGGTTTAAGGTAGTAAGAGACCTTCTCGCACATTCCTAGAGGAGTAGTAGGGCAACCCTAGAGGAGTAGTAGGGCAACCCTAGAGTACTAGGGGGAAAGCTGTTGTTGTGGTAGTGTTTGTCTATACCGTGAAGACACGTATGGAGGTAGTTAGTGGCAGTTGTCTTGGGTGAGCTAGTAGAGCTACCAAGTAGATATTTCTGGAGCTACTAGAGGTGTGGACATCTAGTTAGTGACCTTAGGTGCAGGTTATGTCAGTTGGTGATCATATATTATGCATGTGGTCATCAAAGAGGAGACGTCAGTCCGGGTGGGACTAGGTTCTTTATGTGAATGTTTGAGTGCGGAGGGTTATCATTTGGACTTCTTGTGGTTGGAACCCCTCCAGATTCTGCTTCCTGTTTATGCACCGCGTTTGCTCGTGTTGGCGCTTGATTTCCGGAGTGAGTTCACTCTAGTGTGCTGTCGGTAGTGAGGCTAGAGTTGCAGATCAATCGGACTATCTTTGTTTCTTTCACCGTGCGGTTGGAGTGACGACCAACAGATCGTGAGAGGCTGCTTGTGATGATGGCAGGTACAGGTTGTCCTTACCTTGACTGTCCTAGTAGGGAATAGGTGAGCTCAGTAGGAGCGGGGATAGGCAAGTTGTAGTTACGGTGGTGACAGTGATTTCGACATTCTGGTTAGAGAGTGTGTTCGTGAGATTCAATCACCATAGAGTTCTCACGAGGTTCTGATGGAGACTTCTCGGACAGTGGCTATACACGGAGTAGGGTGAGATATCGACTACCTACACCATTGCCGTTGGTTGTTCCAGAGGAAGAGTCAGACGTAGATAGTGCATTTTTTGTTGTGGGACATGGACGAGATCTACGGGGTCACCAAGCGACCTCGACGTTACTCGGATACGATGACACTCATTGAGCTGGATGACTTCATCCAGGAGTTTGACAATTGGTGCGGTCTACAGCAGATGCGGAACCCACTGCTGTATACACCCTTCATGACGTGAAAGAGTTTGTTTCAGCACTTGGAGAGACCGTCGATGAACGATTACCACGAGTTCAGGCGAGACTACGGTGTTGAGATTGAGTTGTGGAGATAACATTGGTCTCCCAACTACGTTTCTATCACTACTGGTGCAATTTCAAGAGGCATAGCACCTACGAGTTCGGATGTCAGTAGCAGTGGTACATCCACGAGTGGTAGAGTACCTACTACCGACGGTGCGTCTACTAGTAGTGGAGCAGGTGATAGTGCGAGCGGGATACCACCAGGGTTTAACCTTTGTGGTTCAGTTCTTTCACTATTTGAGGAAGAACTATCAAGGTGTGCGGACCGACAAGTTGAAGAGTCTGCAAGAGTTCCAGCGGAAGACTAGAGAGAGCCTACGCGAGGCGTTTACTCGTATGAAGCGGTTGATCAGCGTTACCCAAGGGGTGACAAAAGCACATGCAGTCTAGTTCTGGTATGGGATACTAGACCGAGAGCTGCGTAGGAGAGTCAGAGATGCCACTCTCCTTAGAGACACCGCGCAGACATTGGCAGTTGTCTTTGGTTTGGCTGAGCGGATTGAGCTCAACATGGTAGAGGAGAGGGTGGTGACTGTTGGGTTCAACAGGGATGCATCACATGGGGCGACTTCCTCTTCTAGAGGATCACAGACTACGCAACAGCGTGGTGGTGGTGGGAGTAAGGATCATGCTGAACAGTCACGATCCCATGGAGGTGTTGGAGGATCTGGTGGACAGAAGCCCATGCTGTCCTTCTCTAGTCAGCAACAACCGGGCTCTTGCTGGACTTGTGATGGTCCTCATCAGCAGAAAGACTGTCCACAAAGGAGAGGTGGTTATGAGACATCTGAGACGTCTCAAATGGTGCCTAGGCAGTGTGAGGATTGCGGGCGACCATGTCACAGTAGTGACCGTTGTTTTGATCTCCATCTCGAGCTACGGCAAGGGAAGGCTGATCGTGAATGAGACGGAGGAGCTCAAGGAGGCCGTGCTGGTCGAGCTGGAGGTAGAGGTCTAGCACCTGGGAGAGGACCAATCGATCCACCGCCTGCTACGACGTCTGAAGCAGGTATGGCTGCTCGGATTGAGCAGTTGGAGCAGAGGATAGCTAGTATGACTATGGCTCAGCGGAGATATGGTGAAACAGAAGCTTCCACGTCTTATGGAGGAGAAAGAGATGACTTCGACTTCATGGCTGGTGTGGCGCAGATTGAGGCATCTACAGCAATGATTTGGAGTGCAATACGTGTCTCTAAGCCACAAGGTGTGTCGGTGGAGTTAGATCCACAACGCAGGGAGGCTGGTAGACAGGTCAGGCTTCCTCAGTCGTTCACGCTAGTGGAGACATTGAGGACCACTTCTAATGTCTCCAATAGCGTGTCCTAAGTGACGTTTGAGAACTACTTTGCAAACATGGTATCTTTTGGTCAGTTTATTAGAATATATATTTTGGGATTGGTCAATAATTATTATTATAAATGATATATGTGTATAAAAAGATATAAATCTCAATATTTATAACTTAATAAGAAGATCAGTTTATCTAGCTTTTAAATATATTGTAGTTTATATCTACATGGAGTAATGTAATGAAAAGAATGAAAAACCTTAAAAGGTGTAATACATTCTATTGCGACTTGCAATATCTCGTGAATAAATACTATTACTAACTCTTTAGGTGGAGAATAATCCGATATATACGAGTTCCAGAATGAGTCTGAACAACTGAATAAACAAGGTGTTATGAAACGGGAACTGCGAGGCAGTGCATTCCGTACAGTAGAGAAAGTGGATTACTGAAGGAAATGAGAATAAAGATTACATGTGAAAATGAACAGAAAACGATCAGATATTACCTTGTTCTTCTTTTCTTGTAAAATCGACGTTTAACCGTGAAAATGCATATTAGCAATAATATCATGTTCAAGATTAACGAATTGCATGTCAATTATGCAATTTGGGTCGCTTGTAGTGTCGCAAGATTACTCCTTTTGCCCATTTAGTAAACAAGATATCGTTCCCACAGAGGATTTGCACAAGTAACGCTGCTCTAAGTTCTAAGATTTGTTCAAACACACAAACACACGGGTTTTGCCTAGAAATCCCGTCTTCTCACAAAACCACGCGTCTTCCAGACACGCCAAAAGGTGCTTTGGAACTAAACCAACAACTACTAACTAAAATATCACACAACTATTCACAGAGAAGCTCGGGAAGACGCTCTTCCTACTTCCAAGTCACTTCTTCCGATCTTCTCAATACCGTCTTCCCGAAGCGATTCTCGTCTTCTGGGGATTCAGCTCGTCTTCTCACACCTCCAGAAGATTGCCCTGCTCCACAAAAGTCAACTAGCAACGGTCGTTACACCTTACTCTTCCACTCACATTACAACGGGTTAGATTAATCACAGGGTGTATGCCCCTTGTAGCCTTCCCAGGCTTCTGCCTACGGAAATGGTCTTCCTGCAGCACTACAACGACATTCACCTTCACGGAAGCTCAATAGAAGTCTCGGAAGCTCACTAGAAGAAGGTAAGAAGGTGGGGAAGATGGGAGAAGATGGGGAAGAATAGAAAATCCAAACAAGAGGAAAACAAGATAAAAAGGAAAAATTAAGATTCCGACAGGCTTCTAGTCCGGATCATGACTAACAAGCCATCACTGCTTGTAATAGTTTGGAGAGGAAGACAACAAACATGTGTACAGTTGCACCGTCTTCTTCTTGAGGATGTCGTCTTCTGCTGTGGGAAGAAGGCTTCTTTCTTCTTCACTTCGCTACTCTGACTACTCTGTCTTCTGGGATCCCTTACCCATAAGACCGTCCGTACGCAGATCCTAAGTGCTCCACTGGACGAGTCAAGCTACAATACCACACCTGCTGACAGTCACCGCCACTCAAGAAGAACACTTCACATGCACAATTGGGAGCGAATTCAAGGAAACCCACCACCCAGAAGACATGAACAAAGCTTCTGCACTCAAATCAACAATCCATTCCCCGAGAAGAAGTCACATTGGCATTGGGAAGCTCACTCCCTCTACTTCCTGCTCCTACTCCTCGACACATCAGTCTAATCAGCAGGACTGCACGAGGATGCCGTTCCCTGCTCCTAGACTGCCCACTACTCATCTACATCTCCAAGCCGCTGCTGATAACCAAAGAATGCAAACTTCTTCCTGCGTAATTCCCTTAGTCTAACATCGAGCGTAGTTAATCTGTCTGCACCGTAGAATCTGTATGTGTGTGCAGTGATGAATCTGTATGCATGTGCTATGAGTCTGCACCGTAAAATGTTGGTGTTTGTGCAGAACTCCTAATTCCTACTTTTCGATCCTACTTATGTCGCTGCCATGAGAACCAGAGAGAACAACCACCAAGGAGAGAGAGGCGCTGACAGGAGGTTGCCACCCCACATGCAAGCAGTTCCCCTTCCTAATTAGCCATCCACTTTGTTGCTCATACGCTACCTATGCTGCACATGGTATCCTAACTAATTTTACAATGGAAACTGTCACCTTTAAGATAGCATGTTTGTTCCTACTAAATCTGGAATTGTCAACCTTCGGTTACTAGCTACTCTGATTGCTCCGTGACAATCTCTACCTGATCTGCTCCTATCGAAGCTACTAGCTCGGCTTCTGATGGGCTGGGAAGCCCTGCGCTTATCTCGGGTGTCACTGAGGTAGCTTCCCTCTCATCGCTCTTCGCTGGCCTTGGTGTTGTTGCTGCTGCGTCTTCCTCGGCTTCGGCTTCGGAAGACAAAAGCGTCTTCTGGGAAGCTGGGTCGAGTATTGCTTCCTCCATCTTCTGAGACACTGGTGCGGGACTAGGGACCATGGCGACCTCATAGGGGTCCGGGGAAGTCGCTTCCTCCATGCGGAATACCTGGGAAGACGGCTTGTCTTCCGGGGCGTCTTCCGAAGTCTTCTCGGCTTCCAACGATGTCACTACCAAGTGCACAGCGAGGTCGAACTCCTCCTTCTCCATTCCAGATCCAGTCGATGGTGCTGGAGCTTGGGAAGATGCAGTTGCAGGTGTCAGAAGCGAGAGAAGACCATAGAGTGTCTTCACTCCCTCTATCTGCCGATCCAAGTACCTGAACATGCTCTCCTGACATTCCACCAACATTGCCTTGGACTTGCTGTCCCATCCTCTAGCTAAGGTAAGTAACTTCCTACCCACTGTCAGGTTGAGAGTCTTCCTGAGAAGGGCGAACCTTCTGGCTGTGATATGAGCTTGAAGGTTGTGTTCAATCTACTCGAGGAAGCGTTGGGCTCTTGGCTGTGGCTGGTTTACTCACAGGATAGGCTTCAGGTCTCAAGGTGATACTGAAAAAACACTCATATAAGTCTCTAGGCTCTTCTGATATGTTCACGAAGCAAGTTTAGGCTTAACTAGCAATGATAAGATCAGATGGCGAACTTTGACACTCAGGATTGAGAAATATGTGAAGGTTCAGACTTCAGAACTCCTCCTACATGTAAATGAGGTTCTACTGGATACACATACGAAATTTCAGCTTCAGATCAATTCAAAGCACTAAGATATGAGCAGAAACTTTCTGAGTAGAGAAATTACGGCAGTTTCTGGTACCCAGACAGCTATTTCGACCTATAACAAGGAATTGGCTCGATCACATTGGGAAATTCTTACAGGATTTGCAGTACACAGCTTGATGAACACTCCTGTGAAGTTGGGTCTCCTGATTCCACACAGAACTCCAGATCTCGCTCTCTGAAGTTGCTGCTCCAGATTGAGAGCTTTTCGGACCCCCTCTACTTCAGCGGTCGCCCTGAATTACTCACTGACTCAATTGACATGAAAATTTGGAGACAGTCGTAGCCCTGCTGACAGTGAACACAGCCACGAAGTTTTGAAGCGATTTCCTCGATTCTGCTGCAAATGACACTCAAAACCCCAAATTCAACAGAAGTGCTGCAATTCTAACACAAATCGAACTTCAATCAGCCATAACTCCTTCTTTATTGCTCCAAATCGATCAAACTTTTCGTTGACAGTGCTTGGCTCGACGAGCTCTATCTCCCTGTGCTCTCAGATTTCGAAGTGGCTCACAAATTGCTCGAAATCCCCTTTAGACCTCTGTTTCTAAATTTAGAGTTACACAAAAGACAAAAATGAACCAATGAGAATTCATAGCTCCATTTGGTTGTCATTTTGTGCCTTAAACCATGTGGTAACTTATCTACACTCATAGGCTACCACGTCAAGCCCCCTAGAGTGCCAGCGTAAAACTTAAACTACCTAAAACGGCACGCAGCCCCAGAAAATAACTTAAATCAGCTAGAAAGCGTGCATGGGTGACACGCAAATACAACCCATGAGCTTAAGCCCTATCAACATGGTAATCACCCTACTAAGACTCGAAATATATAACATCTTCCTAAAACAGACTTTTCTGAGGTCTTAACTTCACTCAGAGAGACTAATGCTTGACAGAGAAGTGAATCATTTACTATGTGAAATGATTCACATCACGACATCCACCCCCTCCAAACCTGCACATCCTCCGGTATGTGCCAATCTCCTCAGTCTTCTGTTTGATCTTCATCATCATCGCTCTCTTCCGCCTCAGTCTCTTCAGACACAGGGACATCTTCGTCTCTTGTTGTCCTCTGCTCTGACTCCAGAAAGTTGAATAACTCAACTGACCCTCCGCGTCTCTTGAACAATTTCACACGTTTGCTAGCCACAGATAGCTTCAAAAGAGTACCATCCAACTCACGCAAGCTATAGGTGGCATTCTCATACACATCTAGCACAACATAAGGCCCGAACCATCTTCGAGAGAACTTACGGAGTGTAGAATGCTGATTCTCCAACGTGCTATCATATACCAGAACCCAGTCACCAACACGTATTGGCTTCGGTCGTAGTCGGTGAGTCTTGTCAAAACGTTCCTTGTTTCTGACTCGAGCCACCTTCAGCCTCTCCTGCGCATCAGCAAGATCCTCCTCCTTCCGCTCCAACTGCCTTATACGTAAATTTAGGAGTGAAGCACGATCTATACCATCTTCCCACGATAGCGTAGCCCATGTAGGAAAGTACTCCTCAGCAGGCATGATCGGTTTCTGCCCCAGCATAAGCTCAACTGGCATATAGCCAGTCGTAGTACAGTGTGTAGTTCTATCAGCCCACAAAGCAAACGGAAGTAGTCTCGGCCATTCTCTAGGCCTACCATCACATGCTTTCACTAAAGCATGAACAATAGAAGGGTGTCCTCGTTCACTCTTACCAATGCCCTCTGGATTCATAGCAGTAGTAAGTCGAAGCTTTACTCCATAACGAGCAAAAAACTCCTTCACTTCAGCGCCTCTCAACTCGCCTCTATCTGCACGTAATCTCCCAACCGATCCATAACGACAGATGATATCTTCAAGCACGAACCTGCAGATATTCTCTGTAGTCTTCGTCCGTAGTGCTCGTCCCTCCACATAGTTGGAGAGATCCTCTCGAGCCAATACCAAATAACGCATCCCCCATAACCCCGGTGGCATCATCACTAGATCAAGAACCCACTGAAAATGAATACTAGGTGGATAAGTAGGTACAAGCCCATCTCTGTAACGGACCTTAGAGTAGAACTGGCAGTGCAGACACGACCCAACAAGTCCACCACGTCTTGATACAAACCCTTCCACCAATAACGCTCCTTCATCTTCGTGTAAGTAGCCCATACTCCACGGTGTCCAGCCCACAAGGTGTCATGAAACTCTTTCAGCAGATTCAGCTTCGTCGGTTGATCATCCACCACTCTAGCAAGCATCCCGTCTCTTCTCTTCGGACGTTTCCACAGATAACCTTCACGTAGAAGGTAGCTGTACGCCTTCCGTCTGATCTCCTTGAACTCTGCATCACTCAATTCTTCTCTCCTGGATAACGAACTCAGATAAAATCCAATATCGCGGATCTTTTCTGAGTAGAACCCCTCATTGAACGGCAGTGGTTCCAAGTCTGAAGTCTGCTGACCAACTTGGCACCAAACGTCTCTCTTCTCTTCATTCTCCACCTCTGCAAACATCTCATCTTCATCCCTAGACAACATATCTGCAACTGGATTGTCTTTCCCTGCTATATGCTTTAGCTCAGGGTTCAGACTACGGACATAAGCAATCCATCGTAGCATTGCTATGTCTGGTGTATTACAGTTTGCTATCATACCCAACAAAGGCAAACAATCTGTTTCTAGTATCACACGAGCTCCTATCAAGAACTCTCGATCTACCTTCATAGCAGTAACAGCTCCCCACAACTCACGCTTCACTTGAGGATAGTTACGTTGTCTATCTGTTAAGATCCGAGCTCCAAACCTTGAAACAAACCGCACACCTTCTGCATCTTCTTGGCCAACGGTCCATCCAATCGCCTTTGGACTCGTATCAACAGTCAGTACCACAGGTCTCCCGCTCTCGTAGCTAAGCCTCCTTAGTATAGGTGGAGACTTCAGAATCTCCTTCAGCTGCTCCATCGTCTCATGATGTTCTTGCCGCCAAGTAAACCTCCTTCCCTTTCTCAGAAGTGCATATAGAGGCTCGGTAATATGTGCATAATGAGGAATACTCACACGAAAGAACACACAAGCTCCTAAGATGTTGATGCAGTCAGCTCTCCTTGCTATAGCATCTAACTTCTCTGGGTTCGGACGCCTCCCAAAAGTACCACACAGATGACCTACTACCACAATCTCTGACATCCTAAAGCGAGATTTGATACCTGATAGAGTGAGGTGTACCTCCTCCAAACGCATCAGAATCTTCTCCACATCTCGAATGTGGTCTGCAACAAACTTTATGCAACCATCAGAAGTCACTGCTTCGTCCTTGTCCTCCACCGGATAGCCTTTCATGGGAATATCATTCAGAAACGGGATAGTGACCTCAGGCACAAACTCTCGTAACACCTTATGCATCACATTTTGCATATGGGCTACTGAGTTTGTCGCACCATCCGCATCAATCCCAAAGGTGTACGCATGGTAGTCAAGTCTCTACTCTCCAAAGCAAGCTGAAACTGATCATAACCTGAAAACAGATCTCCAATAGAATAGATTGACCTTCCAGCAAACGCCTCAGCTACTTCATCAACCACAGGTCCTGTTCCAACGTTTCGAATCGTGATGTTGTTGTCAGGCTGCAAGTCTTGGATGAAGCGCAGAGCTCCTGTCTTCTTAGGTACTGTGAACCATCGGCTAGAATACGGAGCCATAGATGGTTCAAGAATACCCATCTGCATCCTCTCCTTCAGTAACTCAATCACCTTCGGTAGCAAGGCACGAGGGACTGGAATCGGCTTCAAGTCCCAAGGTACGTGAGGAATAGTAAAGATAACCATCGGAGCTATCACACTAGGATCCACACAACCTATCTCCTCAGCCGAGAAAGAAAATGCCTTACCATGGCTAACTATCATATGTTCAAAAGCTCGTTTCTCTTCTTCAGTCAAGAAGCCACCCCCTCCTATCTGGAGCTGCTCGAGTGTCTCCTGAGTAAACTTGTGTCCTACCTGTGTAGGATCTCTAAGCATAGGCTCAGCAGCCGCTAACTCCATCTGCTGCTGAGAATCAACAGGTAATTGGGTCGTCACAGGTATCACCTTCCTCGCTACAGCTTTATACTTGGCGTGTACTTCCGCTTCCTGCTGGGAGCCACACCAACAGACTGCATCCTTCCATCCATTCTCCAGTCTCGGATGAGGAAGATATCGCAAGTATGAGATAATTTCCTCATAGACTTCACGACAATGGATGGGGATCACCACCCTACCTCCCATCTGTTCCATCAACCTATCTACACCATCCAGCCAACGAACAAAAGACTGCACACCTACAAACTCCTCATAAACACCAGAAATCATCTCATCTTCCTTCAGAACTCCTGTACAACGCAGATTTGCTGCACATCTCTCCATCTGCCTTCTACTCTTCTCAGTCAAATCCTCCATCCGTGTGAACTCACTCCAATCACCAGAACTGAAAGCCATCAACCCATATTTCCAACTATGTACAGTGCAACTACTTTCTGAATCTTGAGCAGCCTTTTCATCAACCTCCTGTGATCCCTCAGGCTGCTCAAGCGGGATCATAGTAGCAGTAGATCCATCACTCTCGCTATCCCGTCCTACGAGAGTGGTTTCAGAAAACCCTTACCCCTACAGATAGGCAAATCCCTCAAAGTTTGACGGTTTCGTTCGTGGTTCGTACGAACGGTCAAAAACTGCACAGAACGTCTATCATCTGGACTACGGATCCTAGCATAATGAGATCCATCATCCATCACCTTGATCTCCATTCGAACCGCAGTGATATAAAGCTGACCAAGAATCACAGGATATGAAGCAGAAGATTGCACGAAGAAATGTTGATCCACATCCACATCAACTATCTTCACCTTCACGTTAGGACAAGCGCCGTATAGCTCACCTTTTTAGTTGTTTGCAGCACGTAACACCCAACCATGGTTTTGCTCGATAGGCCACTGACCCCTCTCGTACACCTCCCGTGACATGATGTTGATCTCAGATCCGTGATCAACTAAAGCAGCAACAGATTCAGCCAAACTTCCAAGACGAACTCGCGTAGCAGTTGTGGCACGAGCCCAATGTCTCTTTCTGAAATCACTTTCACTAGCTGGACTCTCCCCACCAGCTTCTTCATCGTTGAACTCAATAGTGTCGGTACCACCAACCAACGCTTCTTGCTGGTATCTCTTGTCATCAGCTTCCTGAAAATGCACCTTTCCAAACTCTGCATCATTCAGAGAAGCTCCTACTACATCTATCATCTGACTCTCTACCTGCTCGGACATCACCTGTCTCTTGCACTTGATGATGTCGATGATCAGTTCATGAAACTCCCTCTTTGCAATACCAAGAACTTCTCGAAGAGAAAACTCGATTCGCGCATCCAATATCCTCTGCTCCAAGATACTCTTCAGATCAGTAGAAGTTTCAATATCAGCTGCCAACTTGTAAGCCGATCCCTTTCCCTTCTCTTGGGCAGTAAACCGCCTACCAGCAGTCGTTGGCTCCTGCTGGGATCTCTGCACATCCTCCATAGGACCTGGCGCAGGTGGAGGAGCTGCAGAAGTAGACGGGATGTCTTCAGGAAGAGCCGCTCGTCTCTTTGTGACTCTCCGTTGTCGGAGTGTGATCCGTCTACCTAGGAAAGCGCCGGGCTTCTGGCTGTGGTTGTTTACTCAAGAGGTTGGCTTTCAGGTCACAACAGGAGCTATAAACACTCACACAGGAGTGTAGGATCCTCTGATATGCTCAAAAAGCGAAATTTAGGTCTCACTGGTAGTAATAGGCTTAAGCGGTGAACTTTGACACTCAAAGAGAGGAAAACTATGAAGGTTTAGACCTCTAAACTTCCCCTACATGCAAATGAGGTACTACTGAACTCACAGACGAAGTTTCAACCTGAGATCAAATTCTGACATGGAGATATGAACAGAAAAGTTCTGAATAAGAGAATTATGGCAATTTCTGGTACCTAGATAGCTATTCAGACATAGAACAGAGAATTGGCTCGATGAATTTCAAATCTTCTCACAGTATTTGAAGTCTACAGGATGCTGAACATCCCTGTGAAGTTGGGACTCCTGAATGTTTGTAGAACTCCAGATCTCCTTCTCTAAAGTCGCTGCTCTAGTTTAAGAGCTTTTCAGACCCCCTCTGCTTCAGCGGCCGCCCTGAATTACTCAATTACTCAAATGATTCGAAACTTTTTGGACAGTCGTAGCCCTCCTGACAGTGAACGCAACCACGAAGTTTTGAAGTGATTTCCTCAATTCTGCTGCAATTGACACCGAAAACCCCAAAATCAACAAAAGTGACGCAGTTTTGGCACAATCCGAACTTCAATTGGGCATAACTCCTTGTTTATTGATCCAAATCGAGCAAAAATTTCACTGACAGTGCTTGGCACAACGAGCTCTCTCTTCTTGTGTTCTCAGATTTCGAAGATCCCTCACCAATTGCTCGAACTCTCCTCTAGAGCTCTGTTTCTAAACTTAGAGTTTTACAAAAGACAAAAATGGACCAATGGGAGTTCATAGCTCCACTTGACTGTCCTTTTGTGCCTTAAACTACCTGGTAACTTATCTACACTCATAGGCTACCACGTCAAGCCCCCTAGAGTGCCAGCGTAATACTTAAACTACCTAAAATGACACGTAGCCCCGAAAAATAACTTAAAGCAGCTAGAAAGCGTGCATGGGCGACAAGTAAGTACAACCCATGAGCTCAAACCCCTATCAGCATGGAAACCCTAAGTTATGTACATTGAACATCATAGACAAGTAAGAAGTCACTTGCACAAGCGCACAAATGCTTGAACAAGATAACTAACATACTATCAGCCTACTAGGACTCAAAATAGTATTAACACCGTATGCAAAGGTGTCAAACATATACATAAAGGACTAGAAGTAATATGAGCTAACTTCTAGAACTATCAAACCTAAGCGTCGGAGTAGAAGTCAAGCATGTAGTCGCCAAATGGCGCGACACCGTCTATCCCAATCTCCTCAGGAACTCCAGTATCAAGTTCAGAGGCTTCTCGCCGCCTCTTCTCCTCCACAGAAGCATCCTGCCAATGAACGTGTCTATCTACATCCAAGAATGCTCTGATAGAAGCAGCATCTACAGGATCTCCCCATCCTGTGATCCTACGAATAGACTCGGCTCCCCTCTTCAGTACTTCAGAAGGAACGGGGGCAATACTCTTCTCAGCAGTCCTATCTAGCAACGTAGGACTAGAAGAAACCTCAATATGTCCAGCATATACATCAAGATTTATCGGTGGTGCCGTCAATGCATGTACAGTTGCCGCCGCAGCAATATGAGGTAGACTCCTCATGCCTCCTCGTCCAAACTGCGTGCTCAACGGCTCTCCAGTAGAAGAAAGGTGTAGCCTACCGTTCTGATAGCGAACCACACCATCTCGCAAAGCAGCTGTGAGCTCTTGACAGTCTCCTCGGAAGTGATCAAGACTGTCACACCAAATACACCTACGGACAGGAGCACCTCCTGGACGTGCAGCAGCAGGCGCCGGTGGCTGCTCTCTCTGCAATCCAGCTAGCTCTACCTTCAGCTCTCGCATCTGCCGAATCAGGTCTTCAATCACAGAATCAGACTGAACAGGTGCCCTTTGTGCTGGAGCTGGCACAACTGGCATCAAAGGAACTGCAGCTGAGACAACAGATCTGGGAGCAGGGGCCAAAGGTTGCTGTACTTGAGGAGCAGCATAAGGTGGAGTGACCACTTCTGCAGCGGACGTCCTCTCACAGCCACTCTTCCCCTCCTCTACCTCGTCAGTACAGCCACAGCATCCTCAACTCTCCCCCAATCCATAGTAACACCTCCCTCAGCAGATCGATCGGCCAACATAAAACATAATCGATCTGCCGTAGCATCATCGGTAGCCTGTAGAAAAAGCTCTGTTTTCCTAGCATCTAGGGTGATTCACTCTAGAGTTGAAAGTTGTCGGTATCACCGATCAAACTCTCTCAGCAACTCACTCAGGCTCATAATACGACCAGGTTGCTGCTCAACCCAGTCTAGAAATGTCATTCTAGTAACTCTCTCTGAATCCTCCTCAAGAAACTCCTCTCGAAGAGATCGCTCAAAACTCATCCAGATTCCAAGATTTCTTCTCTGTACATCCCTAACTTGGTCCCGCAACTCAGGAATGACAGCTAACTCAAAACTTGCTATCATCTCAGCATCAGTAACCCTAACCAGCTCCATCTCTCCTCTATACTCACGCAGATATCTAGAAATATCTCTACCTTCAAACCTTCTACATCTGTTCACAATAGCTTGCAAAGCCTTGGTGGACTTTAACTCACCCCCTCCAACGATCGGATGTTGTTGGACCAGGGCCGCAAGCGTCTTCAAGATCTCAGCCGTGTCAAGACCAGATGCAGATGTCGCTGTAGAAGACGCAGGTGCAGTTGACGGTGCAGCAGTAGACGTTGATGCTCCAGCTCCAGAGGCAGCAACAGCAGCTCCGCTCTTGCGATCCATCTCTTCTCCTTGTAGCAACTCAACCTTCTCAATCAATCACCCCAAGAGCTCTCAGTGGAAGCACCAGATGTCAGGTTGAGAGTCTTCCTGGGACGGGCGAACCTTCTGGCTGTGATATGAGCTTGAAGGCTGTGTTCAATCTACTCGGGGAAGCGTTGGACTCTTGGCTGTGGTTGGTTTACTCACAGGATAGGCTTCAGGTCTCAAGGTGATACTGAAAAACACTCATATAAGTCTCTAGGCTCTTCTGATATGTTCACGAAGCAAGTTTAGGTTTAACTAGCAATGATAAGATCAGATGGCGAACTTTGACACTCAGGATTGAGAAATATGTGAAGGTTCAGACTTCAGAACTCCTCCTACATGTAAATGAGGTTCTACTGGATACACATACGAAATTTCAGCTTCAGATCAATTCAAAGCACTAAGATATGAGCAGAAACTTTCTGAGTAGAGAAATTACGGCAGTTTCTGGTACCCAGACAGCTATTTCGACTTATAACAAGGAATTGGCTCGATCACTTTGGGAAATTCTCACAGGATTTGCAGTACACAGCTTGATGAACACTCCTGTGAAGTTGGGTCTCCTGATTCCACACAGAACTCCAGATCTCGCTCTCTGAAGTTGCTGCTCCAGATTGAGAGCTTTTCGGACCCCCTCTACTTCAGCGGTCGCCCTGAATTACTCACTGACTCAATTGACATGAAATTTGGAGACAGTCGTAGCCCTGCTGACAGTGAACACAGCCACGAAGTTTTGAAGCGATTTCCTCGATTCTGCTGCAAATGACACTCAAAACCCCAAATTCAACAGAAGTGCTGCAATTCTAACACAAATCGAACTTCAATCAGCCATAACTCCTTCTTTATTGCTCCAAATCGATCAAAATTTTCGTTGACAGTGCTTGGCTCGACGAGCTCTATCTCCTTGTGCTCTCAGATTTCGAAGTGGCTCACAAATTGCTCGAAATCCCCTTTAGACCTCTGTTTCTAAATTTAGAGTTACACAAAAGACAAAAATGAACCAATGAGAATTCATAGCTCCATTTGGTTGTCATTTTGTGCCTTAAACCATGTGGTAACTTATCTACACTCATAGGCTACCACGTCAAGCCCCCTAGAGTGCCAGCGTAAAACTTAAACTACCTAAAACGGCACGCAGCCTCGGAAAATAACTTAAATCAGCTAGAAAGCGTGCATGGATGACACGCAAATACAACCCATGAGCTTAAGCCCTATCAACATGGTAATCACCCTACTAAGACTCGAAATATATAACATCTTCCTAAAACAGACTTCTCTGAGGTCTTAACTTCACTCAGAGAGACTAATGCCTGACAGAGAAGTGAATCATTTACTATGTGAAATGATTCACATCACGACATCGCGGTGAAGTTAAACTTCTTCTGAAGCGCTTCCACCGACTGTGCTAGCATCTCCTGTGCACAAGCCTCCGCTGCTTCCCGCTGCGTCTTCCATGTGGTCTTCTCCTCGGCAAGGGCGGTGATCTTCTCCCGCACTCGGAGGACCTCCTGATCGCGCTGCTGTACACGCGCTTGCATCTCCTGATTGCTCTTCCGAAGTTGCACCAGCTCCTTGGCAAAAGCGGCTGCTTCCGTCTTGTATCTGGCTGCGAGCTTCTCCGTGGTGCGGAGACTAGCTTCCAGCGACTCCGTCTTCTTCTGGTCTTCTTCCTGTCGCAGCAAGGTGCGTAGACCGAATCCAGGTTGCAAGGGCCTCTCTTGAGCCTTCGCTCTCTTCTCCAGCAACTCCATAGCTGGCTGGATCTCCTTGTGGAAGAAGGCGCTGAACTCTTCCAGTCTTCTTCCTGCGGAAGACAAGTTCATCTCCACTACTCGCTCTGAGGTGTCGACCTCGTCTTCCAGAGGCAAGGAAGCCTCTTCCACCACAATGGCCTTCATCTTCTGCGCACGAGAAGAAGCTACTCTTCTCATCTTCCGGGGTGGAAGATCTCTCGTGGCAGGAGCGGTTCTCTTCACTGCGTTTCCTCGTATCACAGTAGGAGTATCCCTTCTTCTCTTGTCTTCTGGAGTCTTCGGAAGACTCCCAGGTGTTGCAGAAGCGGTCATCGTGTACTCAGCAGTTCTTCTTCCGAGTCGGACTCCGATCCTGAATGAATGAAGGAGGTGGGCTTCCTAGGTACACTTCTAGGACCCATCTTCTTCGGTGGCGTGGCGTCTTCCGACCCACTAGACTCGTCTTCTCTCACCAGAAGCGTCTTCTGGTGAGACCCGGGCCTCAGCTGTGGCATCAAAGTGGGAGGGGGAGTTGCGGATGCTGCTCGGTCATCGTCTTCTCCTTCACCTCCTGTTGCCCTGTTGGTCCATACTCTACCAGCTGATCTCTCCTAAGATCCCCCATGGCTACATACAAGTAGCAGAAGAAAGGTGTCAAGTGTCCTCCCGCCGGGGTACCCAAGTACACTAGCTCCGCTTGTACATAGTTGTGGACGTATGCGCCCCAGTAAATGGGTACTCTTTTATCCCACACTGCTTCTAGGAACTATACGTCCTGATCTCTCAGGTACCTCGTCTTCTGCGCTTTCCCCTTGGGGAAGAGATGCAGAAACAGCTTCGCCAAAAGTCGCTTCTTCGGCTCCCGATAAGATTCGATCTTCCACCCATTCCTACCCTGCCTGTCTTCCACGAAAAGACAAGTGGTGCTCCCAGGCACATGCCACGTACTCACGACCCTGGGCAAAATCTTCTTCTCAAACCAATACCCTCGGTCCTCAGATTCTGGCCTGTGGAAAGCCCTGCGCCACCAATCTTCAGTCCAGGAAGATGGTCTTCCTCGAGCTACTCCTGCCTTCGCAAGTACACGGTTGCGAGGTGGTAACGCTGC
Organism: Asterella californica; assembly: GCA_036924285.1. Taxonomy (NCBI): domain Eukaryota; kingdom Viridiplantae; phylum Streptophyta; class Marchantiopsida; order Marchantiales; family Aytoniaceae; genus Asterella; species Asterella californica. Next base: position 22,426,988 of record JAYKYS010000006.1, on the reverse strand, counting down.
CCACACCTCCTCCAGAAGTCCCTGGTCTGCGAGGTTCCAATCCCATAGGAAGAAATCGAGACCCAACTCCTTGAGGAAGGACGTGGCCTCGGCCAACTCCACTGCTGGTAACACCAACCCTCAAGGATGCATCAACATACTGGAAGATCTGTTGCACTAAGCCACAAGCACCTACTATGAGCTGAAGGCTCAGTCCTTCCCAAGTGCTCACAATCTAACTTCTACTTCTTAGAAGACGAAACTAGTCTTCCAGAAGACAGCTACTCCGTCTTCCGGGATTCTAACAGTACTTCCTAGATAGCTCTCGCCTTCCGAGCTATATCTAAACAATCCTATCTAAGCAAGGCCTCGCATGGATTACCAAGAAGACAACCCACCTTGCATTACATCCTACTTCCTATCAGAAGATACAAGATTCGCGAAACATAAAGTGCATAACAGGTTCGGAAGATGGTTGCGGGCTCCTGCGGTGACAGTGGCCTTTGGGAAGACACCCGGGAGAGTTTCCGATTCAATGTCTTTCTCGAAAGACCTCCCGAAGTCAAGCTTCCCTTCACTGATCTCACTTGTCTTCGTCTTCCTACGCGCAGTCTATCCTCACAACAGACTCAAGACAATTGCACTTTGTTCTTCTGACTTCTCACCTCTCATACGCACTCAGAAGAAGCTTGCTGCTCGATGGGAAGACATGATCCTCGACCATTCTCTCCAGATTCTGCCAGCAAGTCTTCTCACGACTCTCTCCTAAGTTTGGGAAGAAGAAGGAATGGCTGCTATGGGTCGGACAGAAGAGATCCGAAATGGACCCTCACGTCTTCTCGCTCATTTTGCCAGCCTTTCAGTCTTCTAGTCTCTCTAGGAAGATGTGGAGTTGAGAAGCTTGGAAGACCGGGAGGCACAGGCCAAGTTCCCGACTTCCAACTTCTCGAAATAACAAAAGAACTCACCACACCACTCAGGATTCATACCAAGCCTCTCTTAACACAAAAGCAACACAAATCCACTCTTGATACGAATTGGTTACAGTCGACTTTCGAAGACAGTCTTCCGAAGATGTTCCAATCTTCCGAAGTGTCTTCTGCTCCAAGTTTCGGGGGTAGAGGGGTAGTAGGGTGGGGAAATTGATAGCTGGGATCGTCAATTTGAGGACGATGGGTAGGGAAGCTCGAATTGAACTCAGGAAGAAGTAGGAAGATGTCTGACAAAAATTGGGCAGCGCTTCCGCACCCAATGTCACAATAGGAAAAATGAGGATGGGGGGTAATCGATCAGGCTGCCTGCAACCAACCTGGGAAGCGCGGGGGATACCAAACAAAGACGAGAAGCATTGGGAAGGAAAAAGAACATGAGAAGAACCTCTACAGTCTTCTGTCTGCTTCTCGAGTTGTCTTCGACCTCCTGCGCGCTTCTGACTCTGGTCCTAGCTCCAATGCGACCCCACTGCGTCTGTCGTCAGCTCCTATCTACGCCTCAATCGATTGAGCCACCCACCTCCGATTTCACTCAGATGCTTCCAATGTCAGCTTCCGAGAGTCTCACAGGAAACGCTCTTCACTCAGGATGCTTCCCGCGCTTCAGCAATTCGACCTCACCTTCGTTCTAGCTTTTAATCGATCCTATACTCACTCAATTCCACCTTGCTACCTCCTCACTCGAAGGAAATCGATCTTCTCAAGAGCGCGCTTGCTACGGGAAGTTGGAATGCGCTAATGCGCTTCTTGCACATCTTCCCCGCAGATTACGAGTTTCGACCCTAGGTGGCTTACCCGACCTACCTACCACCTTGGTGTTACCTAGTAGGTACACCCACTCTTTTACCTGGAAACTCATGGTTAGGCCTTCGCGGTCACTGTCTTCCGGAAGATGGATGTCTTCCGCCGTCTTCTCGTCTTCCGCCGTCTTCTGAAGACGCAACTGAGAAGACGCTTCCCGGAAGACGGTCGTCTTCCAAAGAAGTCAACTTCTTATTAAAAAGCTCATAAGATCATCTTCCTTCTAAGGAAGAAGTAATCTTAAGTAACAACGCTTCTCCAGTTATACAAACAAGTTATTAATCTTAAAAAATTTTAAAAATTCGTGAATCCTGTAATTTGTGGGCACCACATTGTTTCCACTGTTCGTCCATGAACCAGCTGCGAAGTGTTAACTAAATTCATTCTTCCATGTTTTGTACTCTATCTTGAATTGATTTGCTTTCTCTTCTTTCATTTTTCATTTTTTATTTAGCTTTTGATTATCACCTATCGACTTGAAAACTCGTCTGTTGCAGATTCGTGTGCTCAGGCCAAAGATGTCTTTCCAAAAAACATAAAGGATAACACCTTAGATCTCACACCAATGAGAAAATGATACTCGAAGTTGCGATATATATCCTCCAGAGGACACCATCTGTTTTCAACTGATGAAGTCATGCCAATCAATCAAGTTTCTTTCGCATCATGTACGTTTGTTCTCGTAAATATCTATCATAAATATTACTTTTCCGTAACCTTCATCTTTCTTAACTTTACATCATGTGATCACATCTTTGACTAACAATATAGTTTTAGCAAGTTTCACCACCACGTGAAAGTTGTTGATATAGTACCAAGCTCTAGTAGATCGACGGCTAATATCAACTGGAGTAATTAAGGTTGTTACATACAGTTAGTTAGAGGGCTAACCCACTATTAGATTTTTTCTTGTACTCATCTCTCACTATACATACACGGAGAGACGAAGTCTCTCCCATCCTTGTCATCTATTTTCATTAATTCCTTGTCTACTCGCTTTCTCTTCTTGGGATGTCTTCTTAGAAGTATCGATCTTTCTATATTATATCAGAGCAATAGAGAGCGTGTGTCTCTTGCTGATGAGCAAGATGGAGTTTGTGCATGGAGAATACAAGAAAGAGCAATTGGAGTTGTGTCTGATGTTGAGCACTATCTTGTTGATGCGTTTGGGTGAGATGAAACCGTTTCTTTCGTGATCAGAAACTTTGAACGTGATTTCTGAGACTTAGAAGTTTATTCTTATTGAAATCTGCCGATCAGTCTTATATAAGCTGTCTTTCAAAAGGTTTCAAAAGGTGCAAATTGTGTACTCGGTCAAGCTTCAGCCGATTTGGAGCTTTTCAACGATAGAGTAAACAAATCTTTTTTGATCAAAATAAAAGTTTTAGGACTTGAGTCATAAACAAATATTTATATAGTCAATACATAAACGGGGGGGGGGGGGGGGGAGGGAGGGGACGATGGCGGAGCGAGTGCGAGCGCAATGGAAGCGCGTAGTAGTGCCTAGAACGTAAATCTCCCACCTCGAGGGGGACCGATCATGGAGTGCAGAGTACGAAGAGTGAAGTACACTGACGAGAATTGCGAGCGGAGTGAGAGAGTCGAAGTAGGGGCGTGCAGGCATGCTACACAATAAAGGAGAAAGAGCGCGTGAAGGAAGTCAAGAAAATAAAGAAGACGTCATGAGCGGACAAATAGTAACGTCACAAGAGTCTCAGGAGATTGAAATTGATAAGGAGAAGAAGCGGAGCAGAGCTCCAGAGATTATAGACCCCGGATTATACAATGCAAGTGACGAAAGCAGAGGTAAAAATGCTGAAGTCTTGCCAACACAAGGGTCGAAAAAACGACAACTAGCAGAACAGCTGAATGGCAGCTCGATTCGAACACCGGAGGGAGTCTGCGTCTAAGGGCTGGATGCCTCTCCTCTCATGCAGGAACTGGAGGTCTCAGCTACGGAAATGGCAACTCAACATGAGAGCGAAGGTGAGGAAGTGATGAAGAGAGCCGAACCGCAAACTGCAATGACGATTGTAGAGCCAATAAATGTAATTGCTGCAAAATCATCGAACATTGCAACAAGTCTTTTAGAAGGAGCCAAGGTACAGACAACGAACAAAGAAGGCGAAGAGGTGCTCACTAGGAAAGACACGGAGGTGTCCACTGAAACTGCGAAAGGTACTGCAACAACAGAGAAAGCAAAGGAAGGGTCCAGCACAACTCCAAAACAAAACTGCTGGTCGAAACCCCTAAGCTTACTGAATAAAGGAGGAGGGAACTCATTCCTCGAAGGGCTCGATATAACGGCAGGGAAGAGATTACCTGACGAGGAGCTACTTGAATCCATGGAGAACAGTAAGAAGAATCAGCAGCAGGGTGATTTCAAGAACGGGGTAACAGTTGAGCTAAGTAGAGACCTAGTCGCGAGCAGGCTAGTACAGCTCAAAAAAAAGAAAAAGATATTTATCTAATTAGGGTTGATCCTCCCCTGACACTTTGAAAAATTTGTGAAATTTCAAAGTATTGGACGTCTATTTCTGATCTCCTTTGATCCAATTTGGATCATTCTTAAATTGTTTTTTGACATTTTTGTTTTGTTTTGAACACTTATTGTTCACGGACATGTTCTTTCTTCGTTCTCGCTGTAGGAGGAGTGCGCAGAGTTATCTTTGGTGTGACTTGTGACTAATTCTTGATCATGAGATGTGGACGGACAAGTTCTGTGGAGGTTTTATGAAGTTTTCCACGTACATAATATTACAATTTCTCGATTGCAGCTATGACAGAATCTGTGTCTTTGAATACTAGAGAGAAGCTCGACAAAAACAACTACCAAGTGTGGAAGTTCCAGAGGATGACTTTCCTACAAAGACAAGATATATACGATATTATCACTGAGGAGGAGAAAGCGCCTGATGTATTTGTTTCTGATGCTAAATTCAAGGAGTGAAAGAAACAATTGTATCAAGAGATTCACTACATCACGTTGATAGTTTCATCATCGATGATCGATCACATCCAAGAGTGTGATATCTCCAAGAAAGCTTGGGATGCACTTGTACGTCTGTTTTAATCAAGAACAGAGACACCAAAGCTACAATTATTGCAGCAGTTCAACATTGTGAAGAAGTGATCGATGTGCATAAACGACTATGTGAACAATATCAAACAACTCGTAGATCAACTGTCTGTGAAAGTCAAGATTGGTTTCATTGTCTTGATCAGGATCACATTGCAAGAACTGCCTGTTGAGTACAAGCAGTTCATCACTTCAATTTCGACCAGAGAATCCTCCGCAGTTTGGTGAAACTAGTTCTTATTTCGATTGTTACAAGAAGAGGTGTGTCTACTGGGAAGTTATACTTCGATGAATCAGCAAGAATCTATCTAACAACGAAAAGCAGTACGACAACAACCAGCAAGGCTACGCAGTAACTGAGCAAGTCTATTCGGAGTCGTTGCTGATTACAACACATCAAAGTTATGCAACTTTCGAGCCAGATGGATTGAGTGATCGACTCCGACACCGTCAATCACATGACATCTCATCAGGAGTGGTTCATTTCACTCGAGTCTATGAAGACTCCTCAGTTTATGATGACATGCGATGACACCAAGCACCAGATCCACCACAAAGGTAACATTCTGCTAGACATTCTTGCTTCGACGTTTATTGATATAGAGAATGTTTTGCACATACTCACATTGACTAGAAACCTGCTATCTGTAGGACAGTTGATAGAGCAGGATCTGTAGATGGACTTCAATAAAGATGGATGTTTTATTGAAGATTATAATAGCATTGTCATAACTTGAGGTAGCAAGAGTGATAGGTTGTTCAAACCAAATGCTTCTACACCTAAGTTACAAGTTATCATGTATGGACAGAGTGGTTCAATAGTGTCCGATATTGATATCTGACACAAGCGAATTGGGCACTTGAGCTTCTAGAGGCTGAAAAGTCTTCCGAGTTTTGACATGGTTATAAGTCTACACAAATTTGAATCCAGTGAGTGGAGTCTGTGCAACATGTCACACCTACCTTCTAGACTGAAAGACCTTCTCTCCATAAAGTTGCGCTCAAACTCTATTCTAGTTTTTTATTTAAGGTTAAGCTAATATTTTACCTTTATTCATTTTAATTTTCTTGAGAACATACGTTTAGAGTATTACTATTCACATAGTCCTCTTGGAGTCTAGACCCTTATCTCTATTTCATGCCATCAAATGAACAAAAGGTCACTTCATGTGTTGTAGTTCATGACAAGTACACTCAAGTGATACATCCGATCTAACTATCCATTGTTGCTTGCCTTCCTCAGTTTGAAGAATAACACACTACATACATTGCATTCATTCTCATCATATCTTTTCTGAAAAAATTCTATAAGTCCATCCGTGTGGACATCCACTTTCTGTCTCCAAGTGGAGAATGCACTCATCTGGTACATCCACATCTAGACAAATATTTTGCAAGGAGCAAAATCTTCAATCCCCCTCGAAGCTGCATTGACTTACTCCACACGGTTAGATGTCACAAGTCCATACTTAGGTAGTGGAAAATAGTACGTGCATATTGAGGATCAATTTACCCAATGTATGCAGCTGCTTCCTTGCACTTCTGGGAACATTTTGTCATTTTCTCCAGTAGGTTGATGAACTTCTCTTCAGTTTTTGCATATATCACTGCCACAAAATACTTATCTGCATCTTCTTCAAACTGCGCCTTCATGTTGACTTTTATGTGCTATGCCCATTGTCCATGCACATTGTGTGGGGAAATACTCCCTACAATAGTGACTAGTCTTTTCTGTCTGTCCAATTCTCTATGTTTTCTTCAAGTGCTGTAGCAAAATGTTAGGATGGTTGTTCTCATCAAGAATACTAGCTATAAAAATATGATAAGGATACTTTCGGTTCTTCATAAAATAAGCATTGAGTGCGACTACCTTCTGATAGTAGTGCAAGACGCTTTTGGAAGCGGAAGGACAAACAAAGATTCGTTTGAAGATATAAGATTGCTCGTATGCATCCTGTAATAAGTAGAACTCTACTTATAAACTAGAGGAGAAATTGGTTATCAACTCGTATACCTTCTGCACAAAGTGAGTGCATAAGGTATACAAGTAATGGTAGATAAATAGTTGTCATCCAACAATGGAAGGCTCCAAAAGATCAGACTCAACTTAAGAGTTTCTTGGGATAGACAGGATTTTATCGTAGATTTGTTAAGCATTTTGTCAAGCTTGCACAACCACTAACTGCTCTGTTAGGCAAAGGAAAGAAATGGATGTGGAGAAAAGCGCAAGAAGTAGGTTTTCAAGCACTGAAGACCGCACTACTACATGCTCCGATCCTCAAGTGATACGACCCGAAGAAACTTATAAAGTTAGCAACGGACGCATCAGGCACGGCAGTACGGACGGTGTTACAGCAAGAATGGAAGGATGGTTGGCATCCAATTGCATACTTCTCTCGGAAGTTGTTACCAGTAGAACAAAACTACCACATACCGAAAGAGAAGAATTGGCAATAGTCCTCGCCACAAAGCATTAGAAGCACTATCTAGGAGAGAAGGCTTTTGAGGTCGAGACAGACCACAAACCTTTAGTCTATTTGGAGACGCAGAATGATCTTTCAAAGAGACAAATCTGTTGGGCAGAATGGAGACAGCGATTCAACATGACCATCACGTATGTTGAGGGCAAGAAGCAAATTGCTGATGCATTAACCCGTATGCCTATTGTGCATAACATAGTCTTTGAAGTCAAGGTGAATTCTGACTTCTGGACAAAACTGATCGAGGATACAAGATCGGATGCACAGATTGTAGCAGCTAAAACTTTCAAAAACCATCACCCACAACCATGGTTTGATATTCCATGAAGGGAAGTTATGGATCCTAGCAGATCCAAAACTACGTACCACCATACTAACTGAATGTCACGATTCAGCCATTGCAGGACACATGGGGGCAGAAAAGACACTAGAAGCAGCCCAACGAGTTGATCCAATTTCTATTGATCCAAGATGGCAGAGGATGTTGTAGTATACACTCGGAGTTGTGCAATGTGTCAACAAAATAAGGTTACAAATCAAGCACCCTCTGGTCTTCTTCAACCCCTCCCGATCCCTTCCAAACGTCGGGAACATGTTAGTATGGACTTAGTGTGTGAACTATCCATGACGCATTTCGGTTTTGACTCTATAGTCGTCTTCGTTGATAAGCTCAGCAAGATGATCCACCTTCGACCAACCACGAAAGATGTCTCAGCACTGCAACTTACCCAGTTATATTTGAACATCATTTTTGCTCAACACGGTCTGTCTCGGGTGCTTATAAAAGATAGAGATCCTCGGTTTACTAGCCTATTTTGGAGAACCCTATTTGGTTTGTTCAAAACCAAACTTGCCATGTCTACTGCTTATCACCCACAAACCAATGGACAAACTGAAAGAGCCAATCGCACAACTGAAGACATGTTACGAACCTTTACTCTGGAGGAGCAAGCGAAGCGAGACACCTTACTTCCTTTGATAGAATTTACCTACAACAACTCTCTCAATGCATGTATCCGCGAAACGTCTTTTTATCTCATGCACGAATTCATTCATAGCAAGTTTGACACGATTCGGTAGGTGGAGTGGAAAAAGGAGTGGAAAAAGCTAAGGTGAAACTACAAGTTGCTCAGAATGGACAAAAGCAATTTGTCGATGGACACCGTCGGCATGAAGAGTTCACGATTGGTGATCAAGTTTGGTTATCCACAACCAACTTTACTTTGATCGGCAGTCATAAATTCAACCCTTGCTTCATCAGATCTTTCTTTGTTGTCAGTAGAATTGGAGCAATGACATATCGACTCGAACTTCCACCCCACATGAAGATTCATCTGGTTTTTCATGTGTCTTTATTACGATGATATACACCATGACCTCATCAATTTGACAATTTGTAAGAGTCACGACCTCTTCCTCAAATGATCGATGGCGAGAAAGAGTTTGAAGTGGAACACATCGAGGACGTTGCTTCTTAAAAGGGGGAGGTTTGTAATAAGTATAACTCTACTTTCAACTAGAGGAGAAATTGGTTTGGTAGAAGTCTTTGGTATAAGAATTAGTTACGACTAAGTTAGCCTGAGAATACATGCAGCAAAAGAGTACTTCTATCAATAGGCAAGAGCATCAAAAGTCCATCGAGAAACTTCCAAAACGAAGTTTCTAGAAGGAAGCTTCGAGAACTTTCCAGCGAGCTCTTACGTGGCTCATTCTGAACCCTCTCTGCTTATCTCTCTCATTCTTAAAATGGATTTGTACTTTGTGTGCTCGTGGTTACTAGGCTGTAACTCAGACACAAGCTGGTCCATTGGAACTTTCAAATTCACGACAACTCTGTTGCATAAGGTCTTCATAAGCCATTGTGACATGTGGGTTGGTCCTCTCCAAACGTGAAGATGTCCCGGACAAGTATGCTTCAAGTCTATGATGATAATCGTTACTGACTACGAGTATTATCTTTGACATCAAATCTTTCAAAAGCATCGATGTCTTTTATTTTCTTTCTCGATCTCTTTGTTGCTCAAATCTTCCATGTCTTTGATGCCACTGCATGTAATCCCACTCGTAGATGCATGTCATGAAAATTATCCACATGCACCAATTGCAGATATCAACCATTTCTTTGTAGCAATCAATGATGCACTTGGATTATCCGCTAGGATATCCAAATCGGACCTATCAATATTCTGGATGGGTCGTAATAAGAATCAATGTCATTGTGTGAATTCCAAACGGACCATCTGCTTGTGTATTACTTGATGCCTTATAGCAACAAGAAACCGATATAGATTTGATTAGACTCCAAACAAACCAGAACTTGATTGGTTTTCTAAAGTTAAAAAGACTTGCTCGGACCTGCCACATTTTCTACTCGATCATCCTTTCGAGCACTCTCAATCGTCCTGGTCACATTCATCCAAGTCTGTCTCAACCTCATGTAATGTTTGAATCTGTAGACTCTCATTAAGAATTCGGGCTTCGTCTTGTATTTCAAGCTAGTGCGTAAGTTGACTATTGAGCAACTGTCCAAGCAAAATTAGAACTCCTCGAAAGTTCTAAAGTGACATTAAGCTTAATTCTTGCAGCTGCTTCTAACATCTGGTGGTATGATCTCCTCGACATGTCTATTGCATTTTCTCCACACTGTCTGCATAAATCTCTCCATCGCTCTAGTGATGTGATGTCTTATCATTTTGTCTTCTGCACTGCTCAAGTGAATTTAGCTCATCTTCTCAAGAAAACATGTAGTTCAGGTCATCATCTGCATTATCTGAGTCATCCACCCTTGCAATCAACTCGTTGACCTTATCTGTCATAGCTCACTTCATAATAGTATTGTTTCAGAACTAGGGGCGTTGCATGGTTCAGCCCTGTAGCAACCAAATCTACCTTACGCCTTTTTAACTAGAAGGATAAAAGCTCCACAACAAAATCCTATCATAAAATAAAAGGAAAATGATCTAATATCACCTAAAGAGAAAGATCCATCGAGAGTAAGACAAATCAGAGAAGAGAATAGTTACACTAAATTCTCTGAGAGCACGAATATTTCACTGAGCACAAAAGTCTGAACGTGACATAAACTAACTCATTTCTATCAATTGCACTCACTAGGAGAAATAGAGTTCATGTTAGTGAAGTATTCAGACTAAACTATGACTTGTCATCTATTATAATTCTTGTTTGACTGCTTGTTCACTTCTTGATGAACCTTCTTCCTTTTATGTGTTTTCTATTCCAATACATTCCTATAAAAAGCTAGTGGAACGAGAGAAAACGTAAGAGTTGTGACTTGACAAGCCATGTTTGTACTTTCATCACATGACGTCACATAATGTATGAGCACGGTTCATGATGACCTCGGTGCGTCTTTGAGGTTCTTGTGCACACAGCTTGTAGCAAGCGGTCACCGTGGTTTAGTGAGCAGTGCTATTCTCAGACTTGAACGTTATCGAGATTAGACTTTTTTTTTGTTGCGGTGAGGCTTCTCTGTGCACGTTCATTATTTTGCTCCCGGTTGCATGGAGTTGAGGGTCGATAAAAAGAGGGTCATCGCACTATACTTAATTCTTGTTACTTTATTTTGTCTGGATCCTCTCCACAATTTGGGAAAAAAATGTGTGAACCCCAAGTTGCTTTTTGAACTCCAGTTTTTCTCTTTGTCACTTTCGTCAATCGTGCAAACTTATGACAGTCCAGCTCAGTATGTTGTGTGGCTGTCACTTTCAACATGGAATATATGTCCAAGAGAAGAGAAGCATGCACTCGATGTGAGAGTTTGAGTTGAGACGAAAGGTGGAGAACTTCACGTGTTGAGTTATGAATAGACGTTTTGAGAAGTGTTCTTGATGCAAATTTTTGCCAAAGTGAGTTTTTCTGAGTTGTTTTATCTCTGCTCGACGCTAGACGTGAGTAGTAGGTCATGAACAATTTTTGCGGTTAATAAATTATAACATGTTTTACTTTCAGCAACACTAAGTAAACAAAACTTGCGCTCACACTACGCTGTGGGTTTGAGCATTATGTATGCTAGTCGGAGGCACGCCATTTCTTCTTTTTTCATGTGGTCAGAAAATTTCTCATGTTCGGGAATTCCTTCATGTCCTCGTCATATTTCTTGTTGATGTAGAGGGAAGCCAACTATTAACCCAGTCAAACTGGTTCAACAACCATATGGTGTAAAACTGCCATTTGATCTTGATTACTGCAATAATGACTTGGCGGAAGAAAGAAACAGCGGAACCCTCAAACTGAACACGCTTGGACGTTCCACTTCGACCTATTTGTCCATACCACCTTCCAGTTAATCCATAATCCAACTTTATTTTAGTTTTAATTGAATATGAAATTTATTTTAAAAATAAAAATATCAAATTTTAGATCTCTTTCATTGCGGGGATTTCTGGTGCAGTATTGTTACCCTTGCACAACATGAATTGCCTTGGCAAGAGGAGTCAAATCCACGCTGCCTTAGCTACAGGGCCAGTATAGGCGGATGGGGTTGCTAACAAGCTACAGCTTGTTGGTTTTGTATTTGGCTGATAAGACGTGCAAGTCAACAAGTATTTTAATACCCCATATTGTATCTAGCAAAGTAAATTTAAAAAATTCTATTTTATAAATAATAAAGAATATTCTTAAAGAATATTTATATAAATTTATTTTTTTATTATAACACTCATTTATAGATTAAAAATATTTAATGTATTTCTATTGATTTTAGAATTTTATATTATAAATAATTTAAAATATCTTATTTTTCTTACACGTGTTGGTAACAAAAATACTAGTGAACCCTCGAGATTGAGGGTGAGACAATTTGAACCTCTTGTGTTCTCTCCTTACTACAGTTTCTTACTTCAAGTTGGTAATTGCTTAGGTATTTCAGAGTTAAAGAAATAAACTTTTGAGTACTCTTTACTAAACTTTGGGCCGATGGTCAGTTTGCTAAAACCACCAAGTCAAATGAGATCTCAAAAGTTCTTAAAGTTTGTTTTATGTGCTTTTGGTTTGGGATCAATTCATGGTATTATGTAAAATGAAAAGATCTCATGTGAGACATCAGTATACCATTTCTATCTAATAGCTCTAGAGTCACATGATCTATTCACAATCATGTGTTTCAAGGAGAACATCATTATTATCCACTATGACTTTTTATCACATGTAGAGTGTACACACTGCCATATGGGTTACAATGATCCCTATTGATCATGTTTATCTCACCTCTTGTGATTACAGGATGGTCCAATTCTCATTTTATCTAAGCAACACTTAAAGATCTGCCTGGTTTTTTGTTGTTATTCAACTGGGGGTTACATGGCATGTTAGAGTGACGTAAGTCATTCTAAAATAAAGTTTTTTCGATACCGATGACTTATGACTCAAGTGTGGATTATCAATGTAATCCTTATTTGATAAGGATTGCTTATGGAACCAGTGTAGTTTATAATTGTCGTTGATTGAACATTCAAATTTCATAACAGAAGGAAAAATACGACAGACCTTCAAGCGCATAAAGTTTCGACACCTAAGCCACACTTCCCCGGCGACCCCTCCAGCCAGAAAGCTTCTGCTATACGTAAACACCATGTAGACCAGATGGGTGTGATAAGTTCCCAGGCGAAATGATCTTAGGTTAATATATGAAGTAAACTGAACTACGAATTTCTTTTCTTTTATTGTTTGACTAGCAAGCAAGAGATAGGTGCCGAGCAAATAAGTTTAATAAACAAGCGCAACCACCTTTGGAGAGCTTGTGCTCTGTTTTTGTTACAGAAAAATGTTTGAATATTAGATGGCAATTGTATAATAGATCGTCAGAAAAAGTTAAATTTGTGTATGAGTGTTAAATAATAATGATAATTATAATAACGAAACGATATAGATATAACCCATAAGTGAAATGCCGACAGAAGCACCTCCTGAGACTACAAGTGTGGAAATCTTCTGATAATATAATAATTAAACAGTCATATTAAAACTAGGATAGGACTGGACATCTTTACTCAAAATGCAAATGGAAAGACCAAAGGAAATATAAATATCACTGAAAATGGTCAAAGTCGAGATGGTCTGTCGTCTTTAGTGACGTAAAGACGGTCGTTCAAGTACATCTACAAGATCTCATGGACGTGGGCACGCAGCACTACCGTCGTGCACGTCGTTTCCCAAGATGTAATGAACGTCTGCATCAACGTTTGAGGGAGAGTACTTTGGGAAATGTTTTAGTCATAAAATCTTTAAATAAATTTATCACTAAATTCCGATCGGGGAAAAGAAAACTAGCGATTGGATAAGCATCAAATATAAAGAATTATCATATGCATGCCGTGACCCACCGTCGCCAATCCTCAGGCTCGGAACTCAAATGTACGGTCGAAGCCATGGAGTCTGGACCACGCACTCCTTCCTGCCTTGTCGGGAGTGCGCGTTTGTATCGTTTGTGGGGGTACAAGTGCAAAAGTGGAAAGGACAATACCGAAAGAAAAGACCAAAGGTACCGGCACTAACCATTCTACGAACCAGGGTCATTTTTAAAGCACATACAGTCGGCCCTGGATAACTACAAGAGGTCGGGAGTACCTTCGCGAAATGCAATTATCCAGGTTTAGCATCTATGGATAACTGCAAGGGATAACAAATGGTACAAGAAAATTAAAATTAAAACTATACAAAATAAAAACTGAAAACTGTTCATAAAAAAGAAAAAAAAGACCTTTCACTTTTTTACAGTCCTTACCTTCGATAGTGTAATATTTGACACTGAACCTTGATAAACCGAGAGGAAAAGATTGACACTGCACTTTCGAGGAAAAATGTTTCAAGAATAAAAAACGTGATTGAGTACCAATAGCGAGAGTTATTGCAGTTATATAGTTTGTCTTTAGCACACCAAAGATTGACTTGGCTTGCAGTTATCCGGAATTGCAATATTGCACTTCCACCTTGTTATTTTTGTGGGAGTAGTGCGTGGTCTTGCAGTAATCGAGGAATTGCAGTTCTGCAGGTTGCACATAGCCAGGGCCGACTGTATCATCAAACTATATGCTTGTGATAAAGCATGCAGTATCACCTTTTCAGATAGAAGAGGGGATAATTTATTTCATTATTATATATTTTTTTACCAAAAAGGTTTACGTAACAGACTAATGTTAGCATTAAATAATTACTACTTTGTACCAAGGTTCAGGGTGGGTGAACTTACCGTATGGATTATTTCCATATCTTCTCGGAACTGTCGTTATATAACAGTTTGAGTTATCTTAGTTTAGAACTTATATATAATAATTATATATTCTCTATTAATCAAAGTAAACACACTCTAAAGTTGATCGAACATATATATGCATAGCCTTCCTAGTTCCATGACAACATCCTGCTCTCACGTGGTAGTAGCACCTTGAGATTTTCTTCTCGTACTCTGTGCTTTTTCCTTCCTTCTAACAGAAAGTCGAGGTTGTATGCATATTTGGCTCAAGCATTATCTCAAAATTAATTAAATAACAAAAACCTTGTATGGTGTAGATTCATATCCAATGGTTGTTGTGGTTTGTGGATGGCATATAAGTATTAGGGAGTCTCATATATCGACTGTAAATTAGAGAGACGTCCAGTGGTTAATTCACCGTAAACTTCAAAGTGTTAAATATTGTTAGATCATAGGCAAGGCACGAAAATTTGCACTAAAGACTTTCGAAATGCAGTGGATACTAAAGAATTACTACCAGAGACCATTTACAGCCGCGGCCGTAAATCTTTACAACCACCTCCATCGATGCTCCATATATTTACGGCACTGCAGCAAGAAAACCTTTTTAAGGCTGGAACTCTTTACGGCCTATGTGCGAGATCCCCTATACTGCCGTAAAGGCGCTACTGTAGGTTCCAGAGACGTGGCAGAGCAGTTTCTGTCTTGCGGAGTGAAGTCAATGAATGAGGCGAGGCAGACAGATTTGAGCGGCTTCAAGCAGGCAGGCCTTGATTAACTCTACTCATCGTAATTGGTATCGTGCGGGTCTGCATGAACCTACGTCGTCCGGTTAGCTCATCGCGACTTGGAGAAAACAACATGCTGTTATCAACATGTACGGCAGGGCAATTAAAGATGTGTTGACGATGAGAAGAACGAAGAAGAGGAAGAGATACAGGGAGGTTCGAGCGAAACTTCGACCTGCTTGGAGTTCAGATCCGAGAGATCCACGTCACCATGGAGGAGGTCGTATATTTTCTTCAGAGCTGCAGCAGATATGTTCAGATTGTTTTCTGTGCAGAGAGGTACGGAGTCGAGGAGGTAAGAGAACAGAGTCCGGAGTCTGACAAGAACGCAGAGGGGGAATCGTAGTGAAGGTCATTCGTCCGAGTGGAAATGGCCTCCGAGGCTTGCTGCACACCTGCCCCTCCAGCGGAGCATGTCGAAGAGGGCACGGTCACAAAGTTGGGACACTTGGATGTTTACATCAATCCCGGTCCTCATGGGGCCGCAGCTGCCATTGTTCTCGTCAGCGATATAATGGGTATGTTTTCACCATACTTTCTTGATGATGGCCACATGAGCTTCGTTGTTCTTGCTGCCTTGCTTACTCAGAAGGCTTAAGAAAAATTCAGTCTTTAAAACTGCACTTCTTGTTCTTGTCCACTCTCTATTTGATACGAGGATTCTGAACCTTGAACAAACTATTCAGCTTCCAACTTCTAACTGGAGTTGGGGCTTGAAATTCGTGCTAGACTTTCTGGAGACCTGTTCTCGCGAGTACATACTCTGAGATATCAAGGAGCTAGCGATGAAATTAAAATGGTCAAGTGTAGGATATCATGTTTTTCAGGAGGGTTGTGATCGGTTTAATAATCAAGAGTCATCGATCAAAGTTCTTCTTTCACTCCAGACGACATACTGAAGAGGGAAAACGCATAATTTTCTGACTAGTGTGCCTTGAATGGCTTTCTTGTGCAGGATATAATCCACCTCTTTTGCGGTAATTACTTGCAAGTCAGTTCACTTGAGTTTAGTCTCTTGAAATCTGTGGGGAGGATCCTTTACACAAATGCTGGCTAAATTGTTGGTCACAGCCTAATTTGAGATAAATATTACCTTTCTAAGCCCATTCTATTATTCTACTCTTGGATTACGCTTACGCAATTCAGACTTTGCTTTGCAGAAAACTTGCTGACAGATGTGCAGCTGAAGGTTTCTTTGTTGTCGTGCCTGATTTATTCCACGGTGATCCCTTTGTGCCTGCGGACCCTGCAAATCCCATGGCCACTTTTCCAGCCTGGCTAAGCAACCACTCTGCAGTAAGTTTTCAACCTTTCTGACTGTCACCTGGAAATTGCCCTCGTTTTCCTGCAAGAGATGGTGAGATTCCCCTCCAGCAAGCGAATGCTTTACAAGTTTTTGGTGCTCTATTTTTGGTCATGCTGGTTGTCTCGTCCATGTCGTTCTCGTCCATGTCGCTCTTGAAGTTGAGTCGAATCGCAGAATGCCAAAGAATGACTCAGTCGATGAGGTAGTTTAGGGCTTGAAGGAAATCACAGTCAGCAAAATCTCCAGTTTGCATACAAGCCTTGATTGTTTTTTGTAATCAGCTTCATGTGCGTGAACTGTTTGCCCCTTCCGGTCAAAGCCCTTAGTAGCAATCACCTTTACCTTCAATAAGAAGACCCAGACTAGTTTCTCGAATATAGAACCAAATCTGCTCCGCATTAGTGTCAGGGGTCCTAGATTTATAGGTTGTTACGGTCTAATCTTACGTATGCTGTGGTCTTACACTGGTTGGCGTGTCAGTTTTGAACTGATGAGAACGTTATTCCCTTGACTTGCCGTTTCAGACGGATTTGAGTGATATGAAGGTCATCATCAAGAAGCTGAAGGAACAAGGCATAAAGAAAATTGGTGTAACCGGCTGCTGCTGGGGAGGTGAGTTATCATTGTTGACATTAGCTTTATCTGCATTGTGCGCCCTGTCAGTTTCATCAAGTCTAGCTGGCTTTCACCTTGGCCAACTAAAGGTTTGGCGGAATCAGACTTGTGACCTTTCGACTTAATCCATATTACTCACCCGAATCTGCCCTAGCTAATCTTGCCACTAGGGCAGTCCTTCTAGTTCAGAAGCTGTGAGGTAGGTCAAATCCTAACTTCGCTTGATGTGCAGGAAAAGTAGCAACTTGCTTGGCGATAGGAGATGAACCTCTCATCGACGCGGCTGTTCTATTCCATCCGTCCCTCCTCTCCCATGACGATGTTCGCGGTAGGTTCAAAGCTTCAGTCATCCAGTGGTTGCGCTTCTGTTCTGTAGCACATCTTCACATTACTGGGAAGCCACTGACTCAGTCGACTTTGATCAGTTGAACGGAATGAATGATACTTGGTTTTCTTTTATGCAGCTATAAAAGTGCCGGTCCTGTTTGCGATCCCTGAAGTCGATCAGCAAGTACCACCTGAAAAAGCTGCGGAGTGGAAGGACATTCTTGCCTCCAAACCAGAGGTAAGAGTTGAAACCAGTGTAAATTGTCGAAGCAAGCCAATATGATCGGGACGTGGATTGGTTTCTACAGTATCCTTCATGACTGCGATGCTCCTAGATCTTTGTAAATCTAAGCTACAGAGTTAGGTCTATGTTTTTTGGAGCTTGAACAGAACGAAGGCGAAGGGAGGTGTTCCAGCGTGCTGGAACGCATTAGTGTAGTCGTTGTGCATGATCTTTCTTTTTTCTATCGACTCCACTGACAGTAGCATAACTCTGAATTTATCCATGGACCAGGCGGGATGCAACTTGAAGATTTTCCCCGGAATGAAACATGGCTTTTGCATCAGGTACGATGTAAATTCTCCTGAGGAGGTGAAGTCCGCCACTGAGTCTCACGCTGACATGCTGGAATGGTACAAGAAATATCTGAAGGTGTAGACATTTAGGTTCTGCACTTTTCTCTCCAGTGATTTTCATTCCAAACAAGTGCGAGTGTTGGCGAAGTTTAAGCCATACTATTATACCACCGCCTTTGTGTGTGAACTCTGATGTACGGGCTGGACCTGTGGAGTTCGCTTGAGAAAATAAGAAAATTTGTACTCTCTACTGGCAGCGCGTCACATCATGTTTGTGTTTCTGTGAGCTTGTTTGGTCGAAGACGGTCAGATGTATTTTCAGACCGTTCCTTGCTTGCGAACGTTTGGTTTATACACTAAGACACTCTTGGTGCTTCAAAGAACGACAGATTACTTCACGTCCAATTTGGTATCTTCTTCCCCTTTCAATGCCAAACCATCAATGCATGATGTCCCTGAACTATCAGTCAATGGTTAGGCGTCTGCAACCCAACCATAAACCCTAAACAATTCTAGCTTTGTTCATTATCCCCAAAATCTGCTTTACTGCAGTGCTGGAGAGTGTCTAACTCAAACGAGCTGAAAGCAACTTGAATTCGCCTTAAAAGCCCTTAAAAAAATCCCGGAACCAGGATATCAGAGAAGCTGACAGCAGAGATTCTAAAGCTCATGAGCTCTCAAGTCTCTGCTGGGAGAGGAAACGACCATGTCCGTCTGAAAGGGCCCAAATTTCCTCGTGCTTCTTGTGGACGATGTGACAACAAACTTGCCTTTTGCCATACTTGCTGTAAACTCAGAAAGTACTTGAGAGTAGAGTTGGAAATCGGGAAAGCGCGGAATACCAAACGGATGGGAAGACTCCATCAAGCCGAACAAGGGAAAGAAGGACCCCAAGGGCAAGCAACTAAACAAAACTGAGGGGGAAGAGAAAAACGCCCGGCTAGTAGGGTATCACAAGTCGGTAGATCAGTACTCCTGCATACAACTAGTGCACCAGCAAGTCCGACCAATTGACTAGAGCGTGCCTGAGGGCAAATTGACAGGTCCGTATGAAGGCAGAGGTCATGGGACGGGGGGACCAGATATGTCGTGTGGGGTGAAGTACAGAGACGGAAAACAAGCATTTGTGTTCAGAACCGGAATAGAAATTAAATTCTTCTCATCTCTTCCAAGATGAGAAGAAAATCTAACGACAGTGCCGGTTTACGCTTTCGAATCGTTCTTCGATGCCTTCTAACTCACCAAGTTTCTGTGACTTGAAAAAGTTCATCCGTTTAAATTGGGATAATTCAAATTCAAATGGATGACCCGATCCAGTCTGTGTATGCTTACGGTTCATTCCTAAAATGAAGTAACTGCAACCTAGTGGGTTCGTGAGCGCCTGAAAAGTCTTCGAATTCTGTGAGGAGCGGAGCAGCATACCTCCAACTGGTGTTCTTTGACACAACGAGACTGGTGGTATGAACTGCGGACATTGACAAGCTTCAGAAAGAAGAAGGGAGCGAGCGAGCGAGGTAAGGTTGATCATGAAGCTAGCGAGCTGTAGCTGCGCGCCTCCTTTACTGACATGTAACTAATAAATGGAAATACATCGTCAGAATCAAATAAGGATCTTGACTTCTGGATGTGATAGATATTTGCTGCGTCAAGACCACACCACTAGCTTCTGTACAAGCACCGTAACTGTTTTCTACAGCCATGCCCGCCAGCTTCTGTACCATCTCGGCCCTTCAGGTTCTAAGACTACAAACTACTGAATATAAGTTTTGACTGTTTACAGGTCGACGGGATCTCGAACAGGCATGCTCCCGTCTCAAACTTAATTGCTCAGATATTGATCGATTGAACCATCACGTTGCAATTGCCATCTAGTCTATCTAGTCTAACTGTTTATTCTTCCTCAATCATCATGTCTGTGTTCCTGATGAAGTTTCAATGGAGTTCCGCTTGAATGTGATCTTAAAGGTAGCGAGCTGCCGCGACGAATCCAGTGAAGGCCACGATCAAGCTGGTTACAGCAGTGGTCGGAGATATCCCCGCTGCTGCAGACTGTTCCAAAGGAGATGGTGCCGGGGCCTCGACTTGTGCCATAGCGACTCCAACAACGCTGGAGATGGCCACAGCTATGACCAAAGCCTTGGCGAGAGCTGATCTCATGGTCGAAACCATTGTAAAGAATGTAGTGGTACGAAGAAAGTTCAACGGAAGTGGTGGTCCAGGAGCGAATTTTTAAGTGACAGAAGGAAAAGGTCCAAAACTGGAAGGAGATTTAATTTCTGGATCGAGTAGAATTGATCTGTCGGCTGGTATGAAGTCGACGTGCACAGCAGACCAACTCTTACTCGAAAGAGGACGAAGAAGACGGAAAGACGATGATGATTAGCATAACACTTCCGGACTCCATTTATAAGGTTGAATTCTGTGTCCCTACACAGATCACCGGATCCATTCATCAAGCATTGACTGGCGTGTGCTGGCTGACTCCAGCCAGGACACGGAATTGTTGCGAAAGCGAAAAACGATCGTGTTTCTGGGGCTCAAGTTAACATGTACAGGTACTGCACTGTTCTTTGCCCTGGAAGAACTCCTCATGCCGGAACACGTATTCTCGGAGGATCTGGCCTGGATGTTCTTTGTTCGGGAGGACAAGCATCTCTCCTATGAAATATGTGAACATAATTATGGTCGAGTATTTAGGCGCCCGACTGATTGCTTGAGGTGCATGTTGGTCTGTCTCTTTGTGTGGTTGGCCTGGGAGGAAATGCAGCGACCGTGACGTGAACCATCTATGATCTCTTTCTTTATGATAACGTTTCCCTTACGGTCATTCACTCGTTTTTCGTTTCCCTTCACTTCAGGATTAACGAGGTGCTGTGAGTGTATGTGCTTGAACGATTGATCGGGTTTTATAAAAGGAGGGAAAGTGGAAAGGAGTATCGTAGCTGAATGCAGTGAGTAGAATCAGTGTGGTGTTCACGCGTCACGTTGTTTCCACTTCAGGAAAATACCGTGAGTTTCGAGTTTAGGGTGATGATCAATGATCCCATCCTTCGAGAGAGAAGGAATGATGTAGAATTCATTATGTAACTGAAGGACAAAATACTTCGAACTTGATTAAAGGAAGGGACACCGAGTTGAAAACCACTCCCTATATATAGTTACGTACTTGTCTCCTTCCCTTTTGTACTCCTGTCTACTTGTTATGATACTATTATCTACGACACAGATTTGATCTAATATACTCACATGCCCTTGACTTGCGATCCTCTGTTTAGATGCTCAAAACATTTGGAATAATAATCGTGCCATTGCTCAGCTGATATACTCATTTATCATAACATATTGATAATCAGGTGATATAATCATGGTCTAATTATTCAGTTTCGGAGCAATGCTCGGTGAAAGACCGACTTGAATGGTGCACAAGTTTGCAATGCTTAACTTTACTAGATTTTGTGACTGCATATTAGTCGCTACATAAACGCAAAAAGGAAATTCAAATTCAATCTCTATTTCCGCTGATATGTCATCACATATAATATCACGAATCATTGTGAATATTAATCCCGTCCTGTGCTCGTCATGCATTCGACAAGTACACTTGATTAAATTTGGACCAATTAGAATTCGATTTTGATGTTTCATAGCCTAAGGAGCAAATTAGATGATCTCAAAAGTGCCAGAATAGTCGTAATCCGGGTTTACTCTTCCCCGACTAAAAGCGCATATATCATTTGTGTTTGAAAACCCAGCCCGTATATATTCATACTGCCCTTGACCATCACTTCTGGAATCTACTCTGGACACAAACACTTCGAGTCGACACAGCTACCTTCAACCCCGAGTATGAGTATAAAGCGTGAAAGAGCATAATATCCTTTTTTCCGCACAAAGTTCTTTGAGTCTCAAGAGAAGATTCTCTTTTGCTCCAAGAAACTTTGAAATCTTCATCTTAACATTTCTCTTTCAATATTTAGTAGTTTGTTCTAAGATGAAATCATAACTTGTAAAACTGGTGAATAGTTTTAATTTGATTCTTTATTTCAGATTCTAAATGAGATGAAGAAATAGTCATCAAAACCTTTTTCTGCATAACGGTTAAATCAAACCCGCAAAGTAAAGTCCTCTGGGTCACCAGGAGCACTTGCAATCATAGTTGAAGCTTAGCATAGGGACGGTGAACAGAAGTATCAGAAGCTAGCTAATTTGAGTGAATAGTTTCCGGAGAACCAGTGTGAAAGCGTTTAACTTGGAGATTAGTTTTCTAAATGATTCTCTCAGAAATCTTGTGGAAGAGATGCTTGCTTTTGGGTAGAGTAGTAGCTAGTTTTTGGATTCTCTGTCTATTTGCCTTGAATAGTATGCGCGCTGTACTAACTGTATCGCTGTCAAGACCTTTCTTTCCAGAGGAGTTTACCAATCGTCATGAATTAAACTCAGAATTTTAAAAGATCTGTTTACTTGTACTCGACTCTTTTGTACTAAGGTCTGATTCGTCTACGAACAATCCTCATGGTTTTATTCTCAACTTAACACACAAGTGTCAGACAGGGGACAATACAGTTTAAAAGTAACAATGTCATTCATTTTGGACCATTTAAATAATCCATGAATGAGGCTCTACAATGACCTGTCTATATTCTCATAAATAGGAAGTGCATGGGTTCAGGTCAATTACTTAGGACTGTATGAGTCTATGCTTACATTCATATCTTATGATACAATCACTTCAACCTGAACCTGATAAATGACTATGGAGAATTACGTCTCGTTTTCCTGGCCAAAACCAGAGGAGACATGCACATTATTGTGGAACAAGATGATGAACGGAAAATCTGTCAGTGAAAATCTCTCTTTATGTATCTCCTGAAGCTAGCTCTCTAATATTTCATCCCAAGAAGATTTACTCTGGACAACTTCTGCTCCCTTCATGGGACTCTGAAGCAATTAGGATTTAGGCCTCATTACGGGTGACCATGGATGATTGTTTATTGCAGGAAGAGCATCCCATCGAGATCGACCTGACAAAGTTATGTCCGCGAGATCCTCCAGAAACTCTTCTCGATCCTAATTGCTTCGGAAGAAGTTGAGGATTCCCGGGTACACGTCCAAGTAAGCTCTGTAGCCAACGACAAAATCCGCATGGCCGTAGTCTGGGAGAGAAACGACTTGGCGGTTCCCAGCGTTGGGGAACTCCCGAAGAAGCCTGGCTACGTCCCTGGGATCTGCCAGTTGGTCTATCCCTCCCGAGTAGAACAACTGAGGAAAGCTTGCGGATGGAAACCTCGTTAGATTGTACAACGGAGGTTTTGCCTGCCCATACTTCTGCAAGTTTTCGAGGACACCTCTGCCGTACTTTTTCAAGTCTCCTGACCTTCTCACTGCAACCAAACGAAGGGATGATCAAGCTTAAGCATGCATAAAATGATCTAGTAAGCGCATGCACCAAGCAGCCGTGTGAGAAGAACTCGAATGTTCCGAATCGGAATTCGATGCTTGTTTAATTTGTTGTTGCGTAAATTGTCTTGCAAAGTTCAGTGTGATGCAAGTGATATTGGTCTCAACCTTGAATCGGTATGCGCTAGCTACTTTGCCAGACGAATTCAAAGACTAGCTAGCATGTTTTGTTCGAGTAGTGTGGTTGTCTTAAATAGCAATTTTGTCCGTATGAATGGTGCACGTGCAAATAAGTGTTTGAGAAGTTCCAGAACCAACGAGATTATTGAGAACATCTAGCAGGAGGAAATTAAAACGCGCTCTCTAATTGCCTGGTAGGAAGCTGAGCTACATAATTCTTGTAAACTAGTTATGCTCTAGAGAAGCTTTTGTTCGGACTCACATTGTCCCAAATGGTTGATATTGTAGGATGACGTTGGCTGAGGATAGTATCTCAGGTACGGGGGATCAGGACCGTCATCGAGGTAGTTGTTTGTACCTGAATTCGAATGCCGGACGAGAATGTGTAAAGTTGTAAGGTACATGTTCTTCCAAATGTAAAGGTATTAGTACCGACTGTCAAGATAATTTCAGCACGTAGTACTTCGTCAGGAAATTCCTGGCTCAGTGTGAGTTGTAATGATCTGCCAGTTGCAACTGAAGCACGAAAGCAAAGAGAAGAAAAGGTCCAAGAAATGGAAATTAATCTCTTGAATCATTTTCTCACCTAATAGTGCGGGTGCCACACCGTCTGAACAGACTTGTGAGTTGATGTTACATACAACTTGAAATAACCTGCAGCACATGTCCAACAATAACGTACATACATACAGTGGGAGGCGCTGTTAGATTAAAAGTTGGAGAATTTCTGCTTGATTTCTTGTAGTAAACACTCCCCTCTGATCATGACTACTTGCAATTGTAACTGGATGATCCTGATCAAGTCTAGATAGTACCTTCCTTCATGGCGAACGGTTGAATACATATACAAGTTTGGTGGTCGTTCAATGACTGTTCTGGTTTAACTTAGGTATCAGAAGGTGATTCTGGCTTAAATAGCTCGCTATTCTAATTAAAGAAGTACTAAGTGGACTCTTAATACTTGTTCACCAGCAGATTAATTTAAAGCATGCGCAGACTGAGCAGGAGTAACGCACGTATGTGCTTCAAAGAACTTTTAAGTCATTGGCAGTTTAACACTCTGCATCCATGCCAAGGTTGTATATTATCGTAGAATGATACTTACAGCCTCACGTCTAGTGGTCCAACGTCTAACAGAGGAAGGACCTGGCATGGTCGACAGATGGAGAAAACATGCATCGATAATTAAAACTCAGACCAGATTCATCTCTCTCTGGAATTCCAGTGTCACTGGAATAATCAAGTACTGAAAGCAAAGCAAAGCTCAGACGTGGTAATTAATCGGGGTAGCCTAGTAAGGATCGACTTCCAGAAACGGTGCACGTGGTAACCAAATTCCATAATTGCGCTCACTCGATTCTAAAGAATATATATACAGAATCTATATCTCTGTGTTTCTTCTTCAATCGAGTGGCATAGAGATGATGATAGACGAGCATCGATCAAAAGATCATGATATCATTTTTGCAGCTAGCTGTACCTGGTCCGCATAAACTGCCAGTGCCAGCTGCAGGAATGGAATGCTCAGATTGTCCAAATAAGCCACTGGAGCCAGAAAGACTGCTCCTCTGAGTTTGTTCTTCATTTGCTCTGCTGCTGGGCCTCCTCCGCTCAAGCCTGTGAATACGGTCAGGGTTCCCTGCCCAGCAATCACTCACCAAGTTCGTTATTACTCAAAAGATGTGCAGAACTCCACAGTGACAGATTTCGGACTTCAGGATCATAATCGATCATATCTGATCGAATTATCACATGGAGAGTTATTTATGTATTACATGCATACATCTAGATCTGGATTCTAACCCTGAATGTGGTGCATATCAATGAACTGGTCATGCATGCATGAAACCGGAAATCTCACAGGTGTGAACTTGGGAATGTGAGCTCGAGGGTAGACCTCCTGCCAGTGGAACGTTAATTACAACAAGGTTGAAACCATGAATCATGAAGTTGTGGGCACCTGAGAGTGCCACGTAAAAGACTTTGGAGCGCCTTCTTCTGCTGTAAATGTAATCCACCATGGCAGGTACGTCGAAGGCTGCTAACTCATCCCATGTCCAGTCCCAAGATTCCTGCAAATACCAAAATCACATCAACAATACTCTTCAGGATTAGTCTACACGTATACCTCATCTGAACATGTTTGCTGATCAGTTTTCGGGTGCCATATAATAATTATTCAAATCATCACATACATACCAACGTTGATCCTGAAACGTGAAGAAAGTCAGACTCTAAAGAAGAAGAACCTCATCTCCCGAGCTATATAGCTAGCTAGCTAGTTGTCAGATATCGATCGACGATATGTTCCGTAAGTTCCATCGCCAGTACATAATATTAACAAACGGATCATCTCATGACTTTAATTTGAACTTCAAGGAGGAGAGAGTCCATTGATGAAACTGAACAAATATTCGCTCCGTTGAACTGTCAGTGAGTGTAATTACCTAGGCCAAGACTTTTGAGACCTGTAGATGTGAGTCGCGGTTGTGAACGGTCTAGAAAGAGAAACGAACTTGAAGCTTGAAGAAATAATGCAATTCTGAACCTGCATGCCTGCCTTACCTCGAAGGTTTTATTTACGCTTCCGCGGCTAAACTGGACGTTCCGATTGTTCGCGACGTACACATCGTATCCAGCATCCGCTAGAATGAATGCCAGACTTTGCTGTGGTCCATTCACCACGAAGTTATCTCCTGACTACAGCACGAGGATTAGTGATATTAGCCATACATCAGAGCTCCTCACAGCCTGTAATTAGAACGCTTTCAAATATTTTACACTGTAATGCATTAGAGGTAAGTAAGAAGGACAACAGTCTTGAAACCGTATGTAGTAGTTAGTCCTGATAACAACCATTCCCTTCACGTTCAGTCACATAACACATATATTGAGATAATATTCACGTAAGCTTTAAGCATAATTGATCATGAATAGCATTAAACGACAGGACCGAACTCTTACCACAAGCACACCATGCATGAGCAGAACTGGAGGGCCTATATTGCCATTTCCGGGTCCAGCTATGCCGTAGGGAATGTTTTGCACACCCAGCAGAAACCCATCAGCCGTTCGGACCTGCTCAGATCGATCGATTCAAGGAGTGGAAAGAAAAGATAGTCAGTGACACACTGCATGTAGGTGCAGTTCATGTATTGTACAAGCCTGTTACGAGGGATTAAAAACTTAACCATGTCACTATATATATAGCTTGTTAGCTAGGAACGCAAACTTCGTGTCGTTAGAATCTGAAGCTGCAGCAGAAGTATCATTGCGAAGTCGCGACAGACAGAAGCTGCAAGCTCGAAGATACAGTTTCCTAGCTATGGATCGATCGTACGTACCGTAATTTCTTCACAGGGATACTGGTACGGCCTGACAAGCTCGGCACACAAGCTGCTAGCTTGCGCTTGAGCACAAGGAACCTGTAGCAGCAGCTCTACCAAAAATATGGTTGTTATTACACGAAGAGGTATGAAACTGAGCGCGAGGACAGACGTCATAATTATACTGTACTTGCCTAGCTTCCTGACTGGTACTTGAAGTCCTCCCGCTGAGCTCGAGGAAGTTTGGAGAAGTGTCCGACTCAAGCTCCTTTATATAACTACAAGCATATAATCTGTATCCAAATTTGTAACTGTGACGAGCTCGAGGTACGTAGGCTACCCATTATTAGAAACTGCAAAAGTGGGTCGAGACTGCAGGACTGTCGATGCAGGCTAGCTAGGGCGGAGATGTCACGTCGAAGGAGTTCAATTAAACGCATTTCTTTCTTTCGCTTTGCATTTCTGAGATTACAGGAAAGCTTTCTTTCCTGTGTATCCTGATATAAATTCAACAAATGTCACGCGCGCGTTGAAGTATTCCACACGCGAATTACGCATTCTCACATAACCTAGCTAGCTATGTCTTCTTCGAGTCGCCATCTTCTGGAGCTCATTCCCTATCGCAAAACAAGTGTGCACCAGCACCGTAACTGTTTTCCACAGCCATGCCCGCCAGCTTCTGTACCATCTCGTCCCTTCAGGTTCTAAGCTACAAAACTAATGAATATAAGTTTTGACTGTTTACAGGTCGACGGGGTCTCGAGCATGCATGCTCCCGTCTCAAACTTAATTGCTCGGATATCGATCGATGGAACCATCACGTTGCAATTGCCATCTAGTCTATCTAGTCTAACTGTTTATTCTTCTTCAATCATCATGTCTGTGTTCCTGATGAAGTTGCAATGGAGTTTCGCCTGAATGTGATCTCAAAGGTAGCGAGCTGTCGCGACGAATCCAGTGAAGGCCACGATCAAGCTGGTTACAGCAGTGGTTGGAGATATCCCCGCTGCTGCAGACTGTTCCAAAGAAGATGGTGCCGGGGCCTCGACTTGTGCCATAGCGACTCCAACAACGCTGGAGATGACCACAGCTACGACCAAAGCCTTGGCGAGAGCTGATCTCATGGTCGAAACCATTGTAAAGAATGTAGTGGTACGAAGAAAGTTCAACGGAAATGGTGGTCCAGGAGCGAATTTTAAGTGACAGAAGGAAAAACGTCCACAACTGGAAGGAGACTTAATTCCTGGGTCGAGTAGAATTGATCTGTCGGCTGGTATGAAGTCGACGTGCACAGCAGACCAACTCTTACTCGAAAGAGGATGAAGAAGACGGAAAGACGATGATGATTAGCATAACACTTCCGGATACGTACTCTATTGATAAGGTTGAATTCTGTGTCCCTACACAGATCACCGGATCCATTCATCAAGCATTGACTGGCGTGTGCTGGCTGACTCCAGCCAGGACACGGAATTGTTGCGGAAGCGAAAACGTTCGTGTTTCTGGGGCTCAAGTTAACATGTACAGGTACTGCACTGTTCTTTGCCCTGGAAAGAACTCATCATGCCGGAGATCCCCTCGGAACACGTATTGTCGGAGGATCTGGCCTGGATGTTCTTTGTTCGGGAGGACAAGCACCTCTCCTATGAAATATGTGAACACAATTATGGTCGAGCATTTAGGCGCCCGACTGATTGCTTGAGGTGCATGTTGGTCTGTCTCTTTGTGTGGTCGGCCTGGGAGGAAATGCAGCGACCGTGACGTGAACCATCTAGTTTAAATCTCTTTCTTTATGATAACGTTTCTCTTACAGTCATTCAGTCGTTTTTCGTTTCCCTTCATTTCAGGATTAGCGAGGTGCTGTGAGTGCCAAGTCTTTGCATGTGCTTGAACGATTGATCGGGTTTTACAAAAGGAGGGAAAGTGGAAAGGAGTATCGTAGCTGAATGCAGTGAGCAGAATGAGTAGTACGTGTAGTAGAATATTTCACCTTAGTGTGGTGTTCACTCGTCACGTTGTTTCCACTTCAGGAAAATACCGTGAGTTTCGAGTTTACGGTTTTAGCTCAATGATCCCATCCTTCGAGAGAGGAAGAATGATGTTAGGAATATAGAATTCATTATGTAACTGAAGAACAAAATACTTCTAACTTTATTAAAGGAAGGGACACCGAGTTGGAAACCACTCCCTATATATAGTTACGTACTTGTCTCCTTCCCTTTTGTACTCCTGTCTACTTTTTATGATACTATTATCTAGGACACAGACTTGATCTAATATACTCACATGCACTTGACTTTTACTAGGCTGTTTCTTGAAGTTAATATGCGATCCTCTGTTTAGATGCTCAAAGATTTGGAATAATAATCGTGCCATTGCTCAGCTGATATACTCATTTATCATAATATATTGATAATCAGGTGATATAATCATGGTCGAATTATTCAATTTCGGGCAATGCTCATAATGCTTGGTGAAAGACCGACTTGAATAGTGCACAAGTTTGTAATGCTTAACTTTACTAGATTTTGTGATTGCATATTAGTCGCTACATAAACGCAGAAAGGAAATTCAAATTCAATCTCTATTTCAGCTGATATGTCATCACATATAATATCACGAATCATTGTGGAATATTGATCCCGTCCTGTCTTCATCATGCATTCGACAAGTACACTTGATTTAATTTGGATCACTTAGAATTCGCTTGTGATGTTTCATAGCCTAAGGAGCAAATTAGATGATCTCAAAAGTGCCAGAATAGTCGTAATCCGGGTTTGTGTTTGAATCCTTCCCCGACTAAAAGCGCATATATCATTTGTGTTTGAAGACCCAGCCCGTATATATGCGTACTGCCCTTGACCATCACTTCTGGAATCTACTCTGGACACAAACACTTCGAGTCGACACAGATATCTTCAACCCCGAGTATGAGTAT
Source organism: Asterella californica (assembly GCA_036924285.1). Classification (NCBI taxonomy): domain Eukaryota; kingdom Viridiplantae; phylum Streptophyta; class Marchantiopsida; order Marchantiales; family Aytoniaceae; genus Asterella; species Asterella californica. The sequence goes on along the minus strand of JAYKYS010000006.1, from coordinate 22,396,994 downwards.
AAAGCGTGAAAGAGCATAATATCTTTTTCTCCACACAATGTTCTTTGAGTCTAAAGAGAAGATTCTCTTTTGCTCCAAGAAACTTTGAAGTCTTCATCTTAACATTTCTCTTTCAGTATTTAGTAGTTTGTTCTAAGATGAAATCATAACTTGTAAAGCTGGTGAATAGTTATAATTTGATTCTTTATTTCACAGAGATGCTAAGTGGGATGAAGACATAGTCACCAACACCATTTTCTACATAACGGTTAAATCATACCCGCAAAGTAAAGTCCTCTAGGTCACCAGGAGCACTTGCAATCATAGTTGGGGTTGAAGCTTAGCATAGGGACGGTGAACAGAAGTATCAGAAGCTAGCTAATTTGAGTGAATAGTTTCCGGAGAACCAATGTGAAAGCGTTTAACTTGGAGATTAGTTTTTTAAATGATTCTCTCAGAAATCTTGTGGAAGAGTTGTATGCTTTTGGGTAGAGTAGTAGCTAGTTTTTGGATTCTCTGTCTATTTGCCTTGAATAGTATGCACGCTGTACTAACTGTATCGCTGTCAAGACTTTTCTTTCCAGAAGAGTTTGCCAATTGTCATGAATTAAACTTAGAATTTTAAAAGATCTGTTTACTTGTACTCGACTCTTTTGTACTAAAGTCGGATTCGTCTACGAACAATCCTCATGGTTTTATTCTCAACTTCAGACACAAGTGTCAGACAGGGGACAATACAGTTTAAAAGTAACAATGTCATTCATTTTAGATTATTTAAATAAACCATGGATGAGGCTCTACAATAACCTGTCTATATTCTCATAAATAGAAAGTGCATGGGTTGAGGTCAGTTACTTAGGACTGTATGAGTCTATGCTTACGTCCATATCTTATGAGCATGACCAACAAAGTTTACAACCTGAACCTGATAAATGATTATGGAGAATTACGTCTCGTTTTCCTGGCCAAAACCAGACGAGGCATGCACATTATTGTGGAACACGATGATGAACGGAAAATCTGTCAGTGAAAATCTCTCTTTATATATCTCCTGAAGCTAGCTCTCTAATTAGTTCATCCCTAGTAGATTTATTCTGGACAACTTCTGCTCCCTTCACTCTGAAGCAGTACTAGGTTTTAGGCCTCATTACGGGTGACCATGGATGATTGTTTATTGCAGGAAGAGCATCCCATCGAGATCGACCTGACGAAGTTGTGTCCGCGAGATCCCTCGAGAAACTCTTCTCGATCCTAATTGCTTTGGAAGAAGTTGAGGATTCTTGGGTACACGTCCAAGTAAGCTCTGTAGCCAACGACAAAATCCGCATGGCCGTAGTCTGGGAGAGAAACGACTTGGCGGTTTCCAGCGTTGGGCAACTCCCGGAGAAGCCTGGCTACGTCCCGGGGATCTGCCAGTTGGTCTATCCCTCCCGAATAGAACAACTGAGGAAAGCTTGCGGATGGAAACCTCGTTAGATTGTAGAACGGAGGTTGTGCCTGCCCATACTTCTGCAAGTTTTCGAGGACACCTCTGTCGTACTTTCTCAAGTCTCCTGACCTTCTCACTGCAACCAAACGAAGGGATGATCAAGCATGCATAAAATGATCTAGTAAGCGCATGCACCAAGCAGCCGTGTGAGAAGAACTCGAATGTTCCGAATCGGAATTCGATGCTTATTTAATTTGTTGTTGCGTAAATTATCTTGCGAAGTTCGGTGTGATGCAAGTGATATTGGTTTCAACCTTGAATCGGTATGCGCTAGCTACGTTGCCAGACGAATTCAAAGACTAGCTAGCATGTTTTGTTCGAGTAGTGTGGTTGTCTTAAATAGCAGTTTTGTCGGTATGAATGGTGCACGTGCAAATAAGTGTTTGAGAAGTTCCAGTACCAACGAGATTATTGAGAACATCTAGCAGGAGGAAATTAAAACGCGCTTTCTAATTGCCTTGTAGGAAGCATCATCAGCATCATCATCATCCTGTGGAACTAGTTATGCTCTAGAGAAGCTTTTGTTCGGACTCACATTGTCCAAAATGGTTGACGTTGTAGGATGACGTTGGCTGAGGATAGTATCTCAGGTACGGGGGATCAGGACCGTCATCGAGGTAGTTGTTTGTACCTGAATTCGAATGCCGGACGAGAATGTGTAAAGTTGTAAGGTACATGTTCTTCCAAATGTAAAGGGATTAGTACCGACTGTCAAGATAATTTCAGCACGTAGTACTTCGTCAGAAATTCCTAGCTCGGTGTGAGTTGTAATGATCTGCCAGTTGCAACTGAAGCACGAAAGCAAAGAGAAAAGAAGGTCCAAGAAACGGAAATTAATCTCAGGAATCATTTTCTCACCTAATAGTGCGGGTGCCACACCGTCTGAACAGACTTGTGAGTTGATGTTACATACAACTTGAAATAACCTGCAGCACATGTCCAACAATAACGTACATACATACAGTGGGAGGCGCTGTTAGATTAAAAGTTGGAGAATTTCTGCTTGATTTCTTGTAGTAAACACTCCCCTCTGATCATGACTACTTGCAATTGTAACTGGATGATCCTGATCAAGTCTAGATAGTACCTTCCTTCATGGCGAACGGTTGAATACATATACAAGTTTGGTGGTCGTTCAATGACTGTTCTGGTTTAACGTAGGTATCAGAAGGTGATTCTGGCTTAAATAGCTCGCTATTCTCATTAAACAAGTACTAAGTGAACTATGAATAATTGTTCACCAGTAGATTAATTTAAAGCATGCGCAGACTGAGCAGGAGTAATGCACGTATGTGCTTCAAAGAACTTTAAGTCATTGGCAGTTGTAAACACTCTGCATCCATGCCAAGCTTGTATATTATCTATCGTAGAATGATACTTACAGCCTCACGTCCAGTGGTCCAACGCCTAACAGAGGAAGGACCTGGTCGGCAGATGGATAAAACATGTACCGATAATTAAAACTCAGACCAGATTCATCTCTCTCTGGAATTTCAGTGTCACTGGAATAATCAAGTACTGAAAGCAAAGCAAAGCTCAGAGGTGGTAATTAATCGGGGTAGCATAGCAAGGACTTCCAGAAAAGTTCTTCGGTGCACGTGGTAACCAAATTCCATAATTGCGATCATTCGATTCTAAACAATATATAGTAAACAGCCAAATATAGTCAGAATCTAGATCTCTGTGTTCCTTCTTCAATCGAGTCGCATAGAGATGATGATAGACGAGCATCGTTCAAAAGATCATGATATCATTTTTGCAGCTAGCTGTACCTGGTCCGCATAAACTGCCGCTACCAGCTGCAAGAATGGAGCGCTCAGATTGTCCAAATAAGCCACTGGAGCCAGAAAGACTGCTCCTCTGAGTTTGTTCTTCATTTGCTCTGCTGCTGGCCCTCCTCCACTCAAGCCTGTGAATACGGTCAGGGTACCCTGCCCAGCCATCACTCACCAAGTTCGTTATTACTCAAAAGATGTGCAGAACTCCATAGTGACAGTTCGGACTTCAGGATCATAATCGATCATATCTGATCGAATTATCACTGGAGAGTTATTTATGTACTACATGCACACTCTAGATCTGGATTCTAACCCTTACTGTGGTGCATACCATGAACTGGTCATGCATGCATGAAACTGGAAATATCACGTGTGTGAACTTGGAATGTGAGCTCGAGGGTAGACCTCCTGCCAGTGGAACGTTAATTACAACAAGGTTGAAACCATGAATCATGAAGTTGTGGGCACCTGAGAGTGGCCCACGTAAAAGACTTTGGAGCGCCTTCTTCTGCTGTAAATGTAATCCACCATGGCAGGTACGTCGAAGGCTGCTAACTCATCCCATGTCCAGTCCCAAGATTCCTGCATTTACCAAAATCACATCAACAATACTCTTCAGGATTAGTCTACACGTATACCTCATCTGAACATGTTTGCTGATCAGTTTTCGGGTGCCATATAATTATTATTCAAATCATCACATATATACCAACGTTAATCCTGAAACGTGAAGAAAGTCAGACTCTAAAGAAGTAGAATCTCATCTCCCGAGCTATATAGCTAGCTAGTTGTCAGATATCGATCGACGATATGTTCCGTAAGTTCCATCGCCAGTACATAATATTAACAAACGGATCATCTCATGACTTTAATTTGAACTTCAAGGAGGAGAGGGTCCATTGATGAAACTGAACAAATATTCGCTCCGTTGAACTGTCAGTGAGTGTAATTACCTAGAGCAGGACTTTTGAGACCTGTAGATGTGAGTCGCGGATGTGAACGGTCTAGAAAGAGAAACGGACTTGAAGCTTGAAGAAATAATGCAATTCTGAACCTGCATGCCTGCCTTACCTCGAAGGTTTTATTTACGCTTCCGCGGCTAAACTGGACGTTCCGATTGTTCCCGACATACACATCGTATCCAGCATCCGCTAGAATGAATGCCAGACTTTGCTGTGGTCCATTCACCACGAAGTTATCTCCTGACTACAGCACGAGGATTAGTGATATTAGCCATACATCAGAGCTCCTCACAGCCTGTGATTAGAACGCTGTCAAATATTTTACACCGTTATGCATTAGAGGTTAAGTAAGAAGGACAACAGTCTTGAAACCGTATGTAGTAGTTAGTCCTGATAACAACCATTCCCTTCACGTTCAGTGATATGACACATATATTGAGATAATATACACGTAAACTTTAAGCAGAATTGATCATGAATAGCATTGAGCAACAGTACCGAAGTCTTACCACAAGCACACCATGCATGAGCAGAACTGGAGGGCCTCTACTGCCATTTCCGGGTCCAGCTATGCCGTAGGGAATGTTTTGCACACCCAGCAGAAACCCATCAGCCGTTCGGACCTGCTCAGATCGATCGATTCAAGGAGTGGAAGGAAAAGATAGTCAGTCACACACTGCATGTAGGTGCAGTTCATGTATTATACAAGCCTGTCACAAGGGATTAAAACCTTAACCATGTCACTATATATATAGCTAGCTAGGGATGCAAACTTCGTGTCGTTAGAATCTGAAGCTGCAGCGGAAGTATCATTGCGAAGTCGCGACAGACAGAAGCTGCAAGTCCGAAGATACAGTTTCCTAGCTATGGATCGATCGTACGTACCGTAATTTCTTCACAGGGATACTGGTATGGCCTGACAAGCTCGGCACACAAGCTGCTAGCTTGCGCTTGAGCACAAGGAGCCCGCAGCAGCAGCTCTACCAAAAATATGGTTGTAATTACACGAAGAGGTATGAAACTGAGCGCGAGCGCGAGCACAGACTTCATCATTATACTGTACTTGCCTAGCTTCCTGACTGGTACTCAAGGTCCTCCAGCCTGAGCTCGAGGAAGTTTGAAGAAGTGTCCGATTCAAGCTCCTTTATATAGCTACTGGCGTATGATCTGTATCCAAATTTGTAACTGTGACGAGGTCGAGGTACGTAGGCTACCCAGTATCAGAAACTGCACAAGTGGGCCGAGACTGCAGGACTGTCGATGCAGGTTAGGGCGGAGATGTCACGTCGAAGGAGTTCAAATTAAACGTGACAGTCTTTCCGAGATCTTTGAACTCAAAGTCTATCGTGCGTTAAACTTTTTCGCAAGTGGAATGTCACGCGCGCGTTGAAGTATTCCACACGCGAATTACGCATTCTCACATAACCTAGCTAGCTAAGTCTTCTTCGAGTCGCCATCTTCTGGAGCTCATTCCCTATCGCAAAACAAGTGTGCACCAGGATACTTCCTGCTACAAGCATCCGTTGCATTTGTCTCTAGAGAAAGCTAACTTTTCACACGACTGATGATTCAGAAGAATTGTTCAACTTCGTAAGGTGCTTGGAATTCGCAGCCTAAAGCTAGCCGCCGCCATCAACGTAGAAAGCGGTTCCATATATACGAAGGTCAATCTCCCTAGCTAGGGCCTAATCGCAAACGTACGTGTACAAACTGAGACCGCCCACGAAACTTTCAGTTCTCGTCGATGCGAGAACTCCGTGAACTGGAGCTCACAGACATACGGGAAAGATATATAATTTCGGTCTTCAGTTGCTACTATACCCTATTGCTATTTAATTTCGTTATTAAAATAGTCTCTAATTTGAAAATCGTAAACTTTGACCTAAAATCGTGGTAAAACTAGTGGTAAAACTAGCAGAATATAATAGCAAGTATTTATTCTTATTATTACTGATTTGTTAGTGATAACTAGCAAAGTTTTATTTAGTTACTAAAGTAATTTATTTACTATAGTTAGTGGAAAGTACGGAAGTAATATGTACAAGAATATTTAACGATCATACTAGCTAGGCAAATTTCATTTCATTTCATACGAACTAAAGTAGAAAAAGTAGAAAGTACAATGTAAAAGAGAGCCGTCCGCGTAGAAGCTAGATAGATGGGTTTTTGTGAAAACAGGTAAAACTAGGTCAGTTAGCAGTTAACTAACTATAGCAGTTATATTTAACTAACTATAGTTAATAGAGAATCGTACACGCAGAAGCCGGATATGGTGTCTGAAACGCAAAAATTTACTTTTACTCCACATCTTATACGCTTGTCGAACTTTACCCCACCCCCCTTAACTTTGGGTTACTTAACTAGAAACATCATCAAGTTAAGCAAGGTCAAAATGCCACTTCAGCCATATGTGAGCACAAGCCATGTATCTGCATAAAAAACTTAGTAAAATTATCTTTACAGCAGATTATTACATCGATCTCTTATTTATCTCCAGGGTGTAGTGTTTTCACATAAAAATAAAACCTGCTATTGCCGGTCAAGTAATATCATCTAAAAAGAGTGGAGTAGAGCCCGACAAACGTATTAGAGATGCGAGAAAGTAAATCTCTGAACTGAAACGTGATGCCGTTAATCAAACTCACTAATACGTATACACGAATCTACCAGAATATACTTTTCGCTACTAGAGAATAGCGAACTGGGATAGCAGCACGGCATATAGTACCGTCAATTCTGATGACTTATTCTGACACTAAATGTACGTTTCGAATCCTCTGCTGACAGCACTTAAGCTTCTCAGGAACACTTAAAAGTGTTCTTGAGAAATTCCTCAGACGTTGCCCAGTATCTCCAAACTCCCCGTCAAAATTGAATAAATTATATAATATTTATTCAGTTCCCAAATATAATGATATTAGAGTAAGTTATATGAAAAAACATTCTCAACCCTGTGGCTTAATTTTCATGGTGGACTAAAATCCCGGTGTCTCTCAATTGTTTAGAATTTGATTCTACCACTACAAAGTTCCAAGTCATTTGAGTTTCTGGATTCAATTGATTTCAAGGATGGAACAAGAATTTTTTGACCATAACCTTAAGCTTTGCTATAATTCAGTTTCCATCCTACTTTCTGTTTTAATTTTTAACAACTCATCCTTGTTTGTCAGATTAGTCAAATCTTTCTGTGACACACCAGTTACAATTTTAACCGCCCAATAGTCAATTTGATCCCAAGGTAAAGGAAAACCTGTCAGACGAAAAGATAACTACTAAAATAACGCCAATACCCAAGTTAATTCACGATCCAGTACTTTCATACCCAAAGGTTAATCTAACTCGAGTTACTTTTCGGAAGGCAAAGTTTGGTTTCCTAGAGTGTTGTAGTGGAAAAGTGGACAATGAAGCGACCTAAATCATGGAACTTTTGGTGGAATGTTGGAAATCCAATGGGGAGGAGGAGATCCAGATCTAGAGAACGAACTGGCTCAGTAGATCTGAGAGATGTCAAGTCCGTACCTTCATATGGGGCAAGAGTACTAAAGAAGCAAGAAAGAAAGATTCCTACTAGCCTTTTGGACGAACTGGAATCATGGTAAGATCCAGACTTGGAACGTTGAACTCTTGAGTTCAGAACTTAACATTATACTTACGATGTCTTCGAGGTGGGAACGAGCTTTCTAGTTCCCATAGATTGATTATATCCTTTGCGTAAACTATAAATTAAATTGAGTATCTAAACTGCCTTAGCTGCAGATCTACATAGGATTTATGTAGATCTGCAGCTACAGAATCTGAACAACTGTAACTATTTTTCTACGAGAAGTCAAATTATTCTTCGGTGACGAATGGACTCTTCTTAACAGTATGACAGATTACTACTTATTTTTTCTTGCTCTTTTCAATGAAATATACCCGATCAGTGCAAGGTATCATACGAATGAGATTCTTTTAGCCAGCTTAAAATTAAATACTTTCTGACTTGCTACGGTACAAGATACAATATATATGTTCTCTAAGATGATTAAGGTTTCTACAAAACTCTCGTTCCTTAGCTTCTTTTTGCGTATGGAGTTCATATGACGTTGATATCCAAGAGAATATTCTCCTAACAAGAGCATCTTTGGGCACTCATTACACGCTCCTCGTGAATACAACTCGACCTAAAACTGTTACAGGAGTTTGGATACTTGAAAGTTACGTGTGTAGACAGTAGATGACATGGCTGAGTATTCATAATATAATTGTGATTACTTTGTTAGGTTCATTTATTACTTAGAATACTAGTGCGTCCATTTCATTTCTGCATCTTTACGTGTTACAGTAGCAGAAGCTCTACAGCGCTAGCGGGTTCCTTCTGGAATATAAAATGTTCCCGAGGCGGCAGCCAAAGATAGCATCAAACATCTCAGAAAGCACTCGTCATATAACCTTTTACGACATAAAACTTGTGTGATTTCTATGACACGAATATGAATCCGACATCTGTCAAACGTAAGAGCAAGAGCATTAACCAACAAAGAATAGTAAGGTCACTCACCAAGAACTGTAAGGATACAGTGGTACAATGCAACATCCGTAAGGAATTCTCTTACTCATGTTAGTGTTTTCTGGGAATTAAAGTGCTACAATTTACACTACAAGAGTGGGCTATAAATAAAAAATGTTTCACTTGTAACCGAAGGCTCTGCCACGATGAGGTGACGTCTCACGAATGTAAAACTGACACATGTTAAAAACGTAATAGCACTCATCAAGAATCGTGTAAAAGCAGTGCAAGATCCGTGAAGAATTCTTTCACTCATGCCGGTATTTTCTGGGAATTAAGATATTACAGTTTTCTCTACAAATCAGAAAGTTTTACTTACTGAGAAGTGACTCTTATATATATCTTCCTTGCATATTCACCTTCTGGACTTTGCGTTCCCTTCTAGCAGTCATTATTTTTTATTCCGATGTATTATTTATTGCTACCTGTCAATAGTTACCATACTTCGATGTTTTGACACCACTGAAACGACAACGTGGAGTGCCTTAGCTCGGCGTTAATGGTTCGCTTGTGGAAATGCAAAAAATACTTGACAAGAAAGACTTTTTCGGAAGAAATACAAGTCTTATTCTGGAACAGTCGAATAAACATGATCCTCGTAAGTACAGTGGAGTAGACTGCACAGACGGTAGAAATAGAAGTTTTATTCTGGAACAGTGCAGTAAACATGCTCTCGTAAGTACAGACGGTGGAAATACAAGTTTTATTCTGGAGCAGTGCAAGATCCGTGAAGAATTCTTTGACTCATGCCGGTATCTTCTGGGAATTAAGATATTACAATCTTCTCTACAAATCAGAAAGTTTTACGTACTGAGAAGAAGAAGTGACTCTTATATATATCTTCCTTGCATATTCACCCTCTGGACTTTGCATTCGCTTCTAGCAGTCATTATTTTTCATTCCGATGTATTATTTATTGCTACCTGCCAATAGTTACCGTGCCTCGATGTTTTGACACCACTGAAACGACAACGTGGAGTGCCTTAGCTCGGCGTTAATGGCGCGCTTGTGGAAATGCAAAAAATACTTGACAACAAAGACTTTTTCGGAAGAAATACAAGTCTTATTCTGGAACAGTCGAATAAACATGATCCTCGTAAGTACAGTGGAGTAGACTGCACAGACGGTAGAAATAGAAGTTTTATTCTGGAACAGTGCAGTAAACATGCTCTCGTAAGTACAGACGGTGGAAATACAAGTTTTATTCTGGAACAGTGCAATAAACATGGTGCTCGTAAGTACAGTAGAGTAGACCGCACAGTCTTGTGCTGCTGCTGCCAACTGCTGACAACAGACACTATATGGTGTAATGAAGCATTCTGCTATATATTCAGCGCTGAGTAAAGATTTTACATCTATATGATGTAGAAAGGAAGGGATGTACAGTGCTCTTTCTCGCAGTGAAAGAAGTGTCACTGCAGATGAAAGAAAGAAAAAGTGATCACTGTCGCGATACTAGTCGACTTCGATGAGATCATTCTTGCATCTCAACAGGACATCCGCGAGAGATATGAACTCTGACAAATGTTGTTCTCTGTCTAGGACGGTTGCCTGCTGCATCTCGATCGCTTCCTGTTGCTCGTTTCTCTGCTGCTCAAAATCGACAGCTTCCTCCTCCTTGTTTACGTGTACTTCGAAGTACTTGCGGCTGCAATGTGATCATCGTCTATTATCAATGTGAAAAAAAAATGTTATGTATGTCCTCCGGTGTGATCTGCTCGAGCCTGATGAACGAGTTTCATAACGAGTCGGACCGTTTCTTCTGTATATCTGCCTGCATCCATCCATCTAGACGAAGATGAATATTTCTCTGAAAGCAGCATCTAACAGAGACAACGAGACAAAGTGTTGGACAACGGGTGTGAGCTTTTGTACTTGTTGAACTGGAGCGCCCTGGGTAAAATATTCATGTAATTCAGCTCAACACAGTTTTTTGTATCTGCGGTTCCTAGCAACATAAACAACTCCTCACCATCCACCACCATACTCTCAGTGATGTTCTTCATCACGGCATGATGATGCTACAATTTTCGTCTTTTAAACAGTACCAGATCATGCTCACAAATGTGTGTAACCTTTTGTTGGAGAGTTGCTTCACGCAGATCTCGACACGAATTGAACGCTGCTGGTCCCGTCCAAGTGCCTTCAGTAGTTTCTTTTTCACCTCGACACGAGATTTATCATAGATGGATATAAAGCCCTGGAAATGCAAGTGCAGGAGATTACTCTCTCGTTCAACATAAAACATCCCTGACATGCACTGCTTGTGCAAGAAAGTAGAAAGGAGTGGAAAGAGAGAAAGCTCAAGGTCACTTCGCATCTAACATACTGTCACTAACAACTCCAGGGTCGGTGTCTTCGCTCTCGCTTGTCTCTGTAGAGACATAGAGACAATCCAAGTCCTTGTGATGGCGGTAAATGAACCGGTATCTGGATGGGTCCAGCTGACTACAGATGCAGGGTAGATTAGTAAGTCTGTAAATGTACTTACAGTCGAATGTAAATGTAACTACAGTCGAACTTCACGGTATCGTGTCGGATATTTTGTGCGTGAAGGATGTCCAGGAAAACGCGAGGTTCCTGGCTGTGGAGATGCTGTGTGCCATACAGAGACAAGACAGAGAAGAACAACCACGAAAAGGAATGCTGCGATATATACCACTCTGAAAGTATGTACACTGCCGATTCTTTCTCCTAACAACACAAAACTGAGGAACAGACCAGAGCGGTCTGTAACCTACTTCAGAAGCCCTAAAACAAACCCCTGAATCGCAACCCTAGCCTGAAATCGCCAAAGCGTAGCTCAAAGCAAGAGAAACTTCTCTTTGCTAACAAATAGAGCCACAACAATATCACGCGATCCAAAACCCAAGTCCAAACCACATCCACGCACTAACTCTTGGCTAAAGCTAGCTACCACAAGCCGTACACAACCAATTAAGTCCCTAACGAACTCAAAAACGAAATCCGTAGCAAAGGAACCGAAAAAGACCTATCTGAGAACTTTCTCCTTTCTCCAAACGATCTTCAAATGTCGATAGGGTCTCCTTCCTTGACTCCTTTGGCTCAAGAAACCTTCAGATCCGACTCCCGATAGTCGAGATATCGCCGATTTTCGGTCGCAGGTGACCGAACTTCCAGAAGCTCCTCCCTGCGGTTTAAAACCGCTCACACCGCACAAACGGATCGTCTAAACTGATATCCGTCCTCGCTGGTAGGTAGATCTGGCTACCCTAAACCCAACAAGACTCCAAACAAGCCGTTTGGAGTTCCCCTTGCAAAACCACTCGAGAAATTTGGTCGCAGGTTGCAAAAAACTGACGTAAATCGGCTCCCTGCGGGTCAAATTCGCTCACCACACCCAAACCAACAATCCAATTCACTTACAGCCTTCTCCTATGCGTACATGAGGACTCCCTGATCGCGTAGGCACCAAGAACGAAGAGCTTGGTTCACCGATCGCGAAGAACAATCCAATCTCAAGTCGCAGGCGATGAAAAACCTGACGCAAGCGCTTCCCTGCGAACCAATTTCACTCACAACTCCCAAACCGCCCGATGAAAACTGGTATCGTCCTCAATTTCCTGAAGAACTCGTTGTTCTGATCCCGATGGATCCAAGGACAGCAAGTTTGGACTCCAGAACGGCCCGAACGGTCCAACTCTCCTTCACAGATAACTGAAAACCCCAAATCTGCTTCCTGCGTCTCAATTTCTTCTAGAACACAACCCCCGATCCGTCTTAACCTGTGCGTAGCCTGCACAGATCTGAACCCGATGACACCTTGCGCACGTGTATTGGACTTCCCAATTCTCCAAAACATCCATCGACAGGTCGCAGGAACAAGCAAGCCCCTTAAGCAGCCCCCTTGCAACAGTCTGTACGTACGAAGTTCAACCCTCAATAATAAGAAGCAGGCCCCTTGCGTCTTTGATATAATGCCTGAAGCCCTAAATACCCAGTCAGCAAGTAACTAGGGGCCTAGCTTGATTTTGTCTTTTTTCAAATCGCATAACTTCTTCTCTGGATGTCCAAACGAAATAAACAAGATGCCCATGGAACGCTGACTATGAGCTCTATCCATCTATGCGATAAAAGTAAAGATCCGAAGTTGCACCAAAAGCTCGTAAGCTGGGGCCTAGCTTGTTTTCTCCATCTTTTGAGTCTTGTAACTTCTTCACTATGCGTCCAAACGAAGTAGACAAAGTGCCTATGGAATGTTGACAACGAGCTCTATCCATCTATGCGATAAAAGTAAAGATCCGAAGTTGCGCCAAAAGCTCGTAAGCTGGGGCCTAGCTTGTTTTCTCCATCTTTCGAGTCCTGTAACTTCTCCACTAGGCGCCCAAAAGAAGTAGACAAGATGCCTATGGAAAGCTGATAAGGAGCTCTACCCATCTATGCGATGAAAATGGAGATCTGAGATTGTGCCAAAATCTGTAAGCTGGGGCCTAGCTTGTCTTCTCATGAGTGTCTTTGGAGCGACAAGCATCGAAGTTTGTATTTCAGGTAGGAGCCGGTCCACGACACGACAACGGATAAAAAAGACAGGGTAACTAAACATACAAACGCGCATGTCTTGCAAATACAGTGAAATTCCGTCTTTCCAAATAAGAGAAGAAGCGGTATGGACCAGCCAAACTTACCAGAGGCAGAACGTGCAAAGGACACGGATAACAGGTTGAACTTCAGCAAGAAGTTCATGCTACTTATAGACTATGCTAGGTCCATGTAAATGTAACAACAGGTGAGCTGGAGCGCACTGTCGAAACTGATCATTGGGATTTTGCTAGAGTAGAATGAGAACGTCCGAGCACTATCAAGAATGAGTAGAGTTTCTAGTAACCACTTCTGTTCGATGGCAGATAAGGGGCTTGAATCGCTTCTTTCGTCTGAAGTGTTCTCTGCCTATACGAGAAAGGAAAGGACATTGCTCGCTGTCTCTACATCCTCTAGGAAGGCAGCAAGCAGCAGCAAGTCATCATCCGGAGGACATGGCTGGAGCGAAGAGTAATCATCTCATCATTGAGTGGAAGCGACGTGGAAAGGAGGAGAATATGCAAAGCAACGAGTATGTATATTGAACGTACCTAAATGGGGTAGTCAAAGTATGGAGACAGAGTCAAATTCGTGCCGCAATGGTGTCAGTATGCTCATGTACGCCAAACTGACCCGTCGTTATTACATGGTGGTTTTCCACCACCTTCCATTGTCAACAAAAGAGAGAAGGAAGGCATCAATAAACGTCACCGTGGAAGCAACCCGCAACCGCTCTCGCGCTTTAATTCTCGTCTCGGCATGTCCAGCACTGCTGCAGCCAGAACTCCGAAAGAACAAACGATAACCGATAGGAGTTAGCAAGGACGGAAACCACCACTCTCCCAAGACCACCAACAATGTACATCGCAACGAAGCGAAAGAAGACAAGAGCAAAAGATAGAAAGAGGACGGTCTGTTTTTCGCTGGTAGCTTCCTAGCAGCGGAGAAAAAAGTGAAAGCTCAAAAGGAATGCAGAAAATCGAATCGTCACTTTTGCGGACATTGTTATCGACAACGACGACAGGAGCAGCAACTGCGACAGCCGAAAGAAAAGAAGAGCGAAACATAGCAATGAAAGATCAAAATGAAACAGAGTCGAAGAGCAAATCGAGCGCATGGTAGCACGCATTACTTCAGCCGGCGGTCTGTCGGATAGCCCACCACTGTGCGGTCAGAAGAACTCCAGAAAAAGACAGACGGAAAAATGACACAACCTCCAAAGAAAGGATCGATACAAGTTAGCAAGGACGCAAACCACCGCTCTCCCAAGACGAGCAACGATGAAAATAACAACGCAGTCGAAAGAAAACAACAGCCAAACCTACAGAATGAAACCGTGCAAGCATAATGAAGCAGATCCAGATTGCGGTCCCATCATCGCCAACAAGCAAACGGTCAAACGAAACGTATGGATACAACACAGTTCAAAGCAAGCCTGCGAGACTACTCGATCTCTGACAGTAGGACTCTGCCACACATCAAAGACCACCCCGAGCAATAGACGAGAAGAGACTATTCAATCTCTAGCAACAGAGCCCCGCCACACATCAAAGAACACCCCCAAGCAATAGACGAGGTAGCCCTAACCCCCAAGCCGGAAAGAGTGCAAATTGTCGAGAGAGTGCGAACTTGATAATACACGATAAACAGAGCTAGCCCTAACCCCCAAGCCGGAAGGACAGAAAATCACCGCCGCCACATCTTCCGTCCGTGGCCTACCCAAGACGAGTATTTAGACTCCGCACTCTTCCAGGTTGTCAGTTTTTGCTCCACGGCGAGAACCTCACTTTCTATGCATATTAGCAGAACGAGTATGAGAGTGATTCTCGCCTACGAACATAACTTGGATCTCATAGATTCATTTTTTGCAATTTTAGCATCAAAGAATTCTAAACGTGGTTTTGACATAAACTGTATATTAATAAAACAATTTCAGACGAAGGAGACTTCAGACTTTACTTAAAAGTTAAATACAGTAATACTCAGAAAATTTACAACTTCCTTCTTCTCACTTCTTGTGGTCCCCTAGCGAATTCTTACCGGCACCGAGGGTTTAATAGTTCATTCAGCACCAAATTTGTACTTGCAATAATGCTAAAAGCATTAAATTATCGTGCGATACGACTACGGAGAAATGCGCCGCGTGGCTTTTGATGGATTAAACCCGAGTATGGTTACAAGTTCTCCTGGTGACCCAGAAAACTTTATTTTTTTGGGATTTTTTTTTTATAATTGAGAAATTTAACTGTTATGCAAAAAAATATTTTTGGTGATCACATATTTATTCTAATTTAAAATCTATAAAATAATAAATAAAATTAAAACATTTACAAGGTTTACAAGGTTTACAAGTTATGATTCGCCTCGAAATAAACTATTTAGTATTAAAAAATAAATTTTAAAATCAATATTTCCAGGATTTTTTAGCAAAAATTAGTCTTTTGTTCAGACTCAAAGAACACTGTGAGGAAAAAAGAATTATTCTGTTTATGCATTTTGTACTCATACTCGCGGTTTAAGACTGCTCAGAGGGAAACCTTCTAGGGAAAGCGAAAAGGAAAGCATAGTTCCGATGAAAGCCATGTATGTATAAAAATACGGAGTAATAATAGGGTTAATAAGAGTATAGAGGAATACTTTCAGAATTTACGATTAATTAGAACTAATTAAAGATTTAGACTTAACCCAAGATAGAGTGTATTAAGTGTACAACCGTTAGATCTGAACCATCTAATGATAACAACATAGAAAGTGTTTTGTAATTAATACCCAAAACGGGTACTATTTCAACAAGGAGCTCTGTTTGCAATAGAATTTCGTGGTTATGCGTTAGCGATTCTCTTTACCGGTTTTCATAGCGACTCCCTCCGTTTGTTCCCGCTACTTCGTTTTTCTTTTCGGTTCTTTCCAAGACTCTATCCGTCCATTCAGGTACAGCACAAGAAACTCCCCCTTTCCGGTTTTCAGAATCGACATAGCAAACAACAAGCCCCATAGACATATCTTTACAGGGTCTTGTTAACGATATCTTGATATCTCGCAGTGAGCTCTGGATCCTATTAGACTGGAAGAACCGGTTAATCTCAAAATTAAACCGGAAGAATCGGTTTGAAAAGTAAATCGTACGTCAAGGAGGGCCGGGTAGCACAGAGCCACGATAACTATCACCTTGTATATTGTATGACAATAGTGCGTCTAAAAGTTACGCTATTATATGTAAGAAGAAATTAAGGTTGGAACAAAGCCTCAATATATTCTTACTAAGCAACTCCGGAGCTGCAGGCCTCCTCCGTTTTACAACCAAAACTGATATTAATCTTTTTTACTAAAATAACAATTGCAAGCATGCTTTAATAGAGAGGTTTGAGACGCACCAATATCATACAACCCAGCTGGGTGTAGGAAAACGGATAAATTTTCATATATATATATACACTTTTGAGAGATTTGAGACGCACTCATATCATTCATAACTTTTGAAATTCCCATAATATATATAGCAAATTAAACTTACAACTTGTGAATATATAATAACTATTGGCGCTCAGAATATATTCCCTCCGATGAGTTGCGTTCTTTCAGTATACATTGAACAGTAAGACTTAGAACTTAATTACTACTAGTACTTGTAAGTTACTCCTTCTACAGTAGTTTGGTTTCACCACATGAAAGTGAAAAGTAAGAATTTCGTGTGTATTGGAAGAGAGTAATGCTGTAATCGCACCCAGATTATATAAATCAGCTTTTGATCGTGAAGCCTGTGAACGTCAGGGTTGGGAATAGAGCAGTTCACTGCACAGTCACCCGATTAGAGTTTCGGAGCGGGTGATCACACTGTCATACAGAACAACTGCCGTCTGGGAGGTTGCTTAGCGGAGGGTGGTGCCTAGCAAATTGTGAACCCTTTTGGTCTTCGCACGCGAACTCTCATGCTTGGAGTCCATGTCACTTTATAACTGTGCGGCGATCGAGTAAGAGATCGAAAGCCCCGAGAAGAGATGGAGAATTTTGTTTTGTTTTTGTACGACCAGTGCAAAGGTTCGAATGACTGTATCTCTCTCTTTTCTGTATCTCTCTCTTTTCAGCTGAATGCCATCGACCACAATCAACACGAAGAAAAAAAACACAAGCACGAGGTAACCTTCATGCGAAAACACTCAACTTTCTCTCTTCTCACATCAGTCCACGTCAGTAACACTGCGGCTATTTCTCATCTTCTCTCACGAACGTCCGCACGTTTGTCATAAGCAGTGATAAACCGCATGTTGGAAAACTGCGGCGTGCGATGACACTATACTTATGGTTAAGAAAAAACGACTCGCGACTGGTCGGTCTAATCTGCATCCGGATTCCTTGGATTATGGTGATAATCTCCGCTTAAGAATCTGGGTGCG
Organism: Asterella californica; assembly: GCA_036924285.1. Lineage (NCBI taxonomy): Eukaryota > Viridiplantae > Streptophyta > Marchantiopsida > Marchantiales > Aytoniaceae > Asterella > Asterella californica. Next base: position 22,379,304 of record JAYKYS010000006.1, on the reverse strand, counting down.
ATTACGGCCTAAGGAATGCTGTGAAATCAATGATTTTGCTAAAAACAAAGAAGTGATGCAAGAACAAGGTACAGCTGCAGTGTCACTTAGTTGCTTTTCTTTTCAATCATGTGCACAGGCCAGTCGTTTGAAAGCTTACTACGGTAGCTTGTGGGCGAGACAATCTGTCTCCATAAACCCGCTTTGTCTGATGGACTGCGTGGTCAAGTCATTTGTCATCCGCCATCGCGATAGATAAGGGGGACAGCATGCCCTAACTATCTATATGGGGATTCAGAATGGACTAGAGGTTCTTACCTTAGGTTAGCTGGAGTACTACACGAGTTTAATTTGTTGATAATACTCGCTACAAGGGTTGAAGGAGAAGTTATGGTATAGCATAAGCCAATGGAGGAAGTGGTTTCTCAGTTCTTAACCACTCCTTTGAGAGTGGTATATTTAGGATTGAGAAGGAAGACTATAATCATGATTTTCGCAGCTAAAGAATAAAAAACACATGAAGTCTAGATTTGTATGAAGAGATCTAACGGGTTAACTGCATTTCTAAAGATAATATTTAAAAATCATAATATCATTTATCGACAATAGTATATAAAGTATATAATTTACCAACCAAACAAATATCTTACCTGATGATCCACTGCAGAGCATGATATAATCACTCTAAAATACAAAAGAGGAAAGATTTTATATTTCTCTAATCTTTTATATACTATATAAAGCTGGGAAGAGAATGGTTTATTAAACTCTATCTTGTAAACCATAAATCAAGTGTGGTTTATCAATTATACATGCACTATGCACTTCTGGTTGTAGAAAAAAAGACGACAAGCACGAAAAGAGAAGCTAAATCTAGTAGCACAATTAAAATAAAAAGTGCAATGGGGTCTTATGGATCTAGTAATCAATGTTAGATTATTGCTGTTTACAAGGTGTTAATTATAATTCTCCAAGTGTTAAATATAATGTAATGTCAAAATCAAAGTGTGTACTTAAAACTCTGGAGAAATCCATAGCCATGTACGTTGAAACAAGCTCCAGGAATCATATGACCGGCTTCTTCTCCTGTCAGAAATTATATTTTATAATAGGTTGAATTTATCACCTAACTTTCTTGCTAGAAGGGTTAGGTGATAAATTCAACCCTTGCATATTTGCCTGATGATGAAGATGAAATTTTGAAATAAACCACTATCCTTTAGAGGTTCCATGTATTTCCTTTTGGAACCATGTGTCTTTTTTGTGAAAACAGGTAGGAGCCGCGGATTCACCGAGTGCTTTTTGAATCACTAGGTGACGACCCTCGCTTAACGTCTTTTCCATTTAACATATTCTTTTAGCGAACCTAAGCAGTGGCATATCATGATCATTTTCTCGAAATAAAACTGAGACTAAACAGTGGTTTATTAATTTGTCAAACCTAAACTGAACTAGACAGTGGCATATCAATTTTCGAACCTAAACTGAGCCTAAACTGAGGTTTATCAGTTTCGGAATCTAGACAGTGCTGCATGGAAAAGATGGATGATTTAACATATATGCCACTGAAAAATACGAAGAGAAAAACGCAGAAATGGTTTATGTTACAAGGAAGAGCAGAGTTGGTGAAGCTGGTAGCTGAATCACTTAACCAAGGTACAACATACCGTATACTATATGCTACTGTAACAATCAAATTTAATAGATACTTCTTATGTTCTATGTACAATAAAAGTTGTCAAAGTTAATAGAAAATATTCTTCAAGGACTGAGAGAAAAAATATCATAATTTTATCGTGGGTAATTTTGTATAAAATAGCAGTTTAATCTAGATCGCCCTTGTGAATGGACTCTTCATTAATTCTTTTTCAGTTCTGACATCAGGAAAAATTACTCAGAGTAGTAGGTTCTTTATTGCATAGGAGAACTGAAGAAAAGAATGAAAATCCATTAAGAAAACATCTGCTAAGGTTTGGATGAAATCATAACACTTTCCTGCAATCCAAAATCTTAAAAAAGTTTTCACTTTGACACCCTCTAATATATAAAAAGCACATTTATATCAAATTTATATAATATCGGTTGTGCACTGATTGTTCTATTTTCCCGTTTTGCATTAATCATTAAAACGGTACCTCAGAACAGTCCTTATGTACCGTACACGCGTACGGAAGAAAGAGAACTACGCATTTTTTCCTGAACCATTTATTGTATTTAAACCCTCGTCTGCGTATAGAAGTTAGCAAAGAAATATTCCTTTGTTCTTCGCAGAGTACTTGAAACGAGGTTACATAATACAGAATGAGGTCTCTTCTGCTCCAAGAAACCCTATAAAACTTCAGATCTCTACCTTTCTCTATCAGACTGGGAATTAAACAGTTGGTTTTCAAGTGAAAGATAAAGTGTAAAGCTAGTGGAGAGCTGTGATTCAAGCCGTAACTTGGCAGATTCCATTCTCGAATGAAGCTTTTATCGTCAATGAGAAGCATTCTGTGTTTACGGTTAAAAGCAAGGTTTTCTGCTCTCTGACAGCCAACTCTCGAAAAGAGCTACTCCTGCAGGTTACAGGCTAGGAGTTCTTATAGGCACATAGGGGGTTTAGCAGCACCCCTAATCCCGATGAGTTTGCTCCCATCTCCAAGGAACACTGGTTTCTGAACAAGTTCACATAATAGCTTCGTCTGCTAAGCTTGCAACTGTGTGCGATCGACAAGCATAATATTCTACCTAGCTACCTTCAGAGTTCCTTCTTGCTAAGTCTTCGTATTAAGTCTTTAGAGTGCTTTCGTGCTCAGTACTATACAGAACGTTCAGAAGCAGAATTCATAGTTGGAAGAGATCCGCAGGCTTGCAGAAAGAATCGATGTGGCATACTAGTATTTTGTGTCGCTTAACTATGACCTGCAATTGTTTACCCGAATCTTAGAGCTTACTTCGTACCTATCTTCTTACTTCCAAGCATCCAGCGAGGAATCACAAATCACTCATCAACTACATTGCTTGTTGTTGCTGCATCGTGTCCTCGGTCGAGACAGGTCCATCCTCATCAACCGTGATTCGAGTTAAGAAGTCATCATGATTCCATGATGACTAGTGCTCGCTCAGGCACACAAGGTTTCGAGTCATCCGAGACATACTCGAGCTCCCTGGCCCGTTACGGTAGCATATAAATTTATTTCTGCGCACTTCACTGTGTTTGAAACCATGCCAGGGATGCTGCACTGTACTGTACAATTACTCTATGCCCTCCTCATTCGAACGGAACTCACCAGTTACAGCGCAAGGCTAGCCTTGGCCAATGCAAGTTTCAGTTTTAAATTACCTCTAGATCTATCGCTGTCCACCAGTTCAGAATCAACAGAATCTGATACAAGTTTGACGCGAACTGACACTACGGTAGCGTACTGTGAAAGAAAGAAAGAAAGAAAAATATATGTGCATGTATACTAACGATCTTTAATTTGTTGTGTAGTTAAATCATCCACTGGCAGTTTCTAGTATCCCCATTTCCATGCAAATGTCAGGAAAGAGTTTGGAGATGAATTCGAACACTGAATTAGAAGCTAGCTACACTAGTTACAGATTTTACGTTTTCAGAGTGCGTGCGGGTGGTAGTGTTGACAATGGTCTCAAGCCATGGTGCGTTGCATCAACCTTTCGAACAGATTTCAGTAGCCACTTAATTAAGTCCCTGCTGGCAAACTCCTAGCTACATGTAACGGAACAGTAAACAAGGAGAAGATCTAACATGTAGTACACAGAGTGAATTTTCTAGTGCATTTGATGAACTTCAAGAATCGATGTAAAGTGCATCGGTAATAAAAAACCTTTCGAAGATACTCAGCTTGGGGGTAATATGTGTGCTCTTGACTACTGGAAACAGTCATGATTCATGAATGACTCAGAAGGGAAAGTGTTCGACTGGTGTTGCTGTTTACTTTGGAAGATCTAGAGAAGTTACACGTCTTTTGAGCATTCAGTCAGAAATCCTTCTTCCGGATAGAGCCATGAATATAGTGAGATAATCTTGAAAGGAGATTAAGAAGATTAACGGGGAAGTTCTTTCCTTACACAATTGGCCACACAGTTGTTCCAGTGGGTGCGGACACAGAAACCAGTGACCTGTTCGTAGGACTTTCCGAAATAGTGCATGCGTAGTCTTCAGTTTCTCATCTGGAAACTCTTGATTTGAGCTGATCGGCGAAATCCCAAAAGATTAGAGCAGTTTCGAGCCACTGCCCTCGATCTCAAGTTCCTGAATTTGTCCGACAGTTCTATCGAGGGGATCCTCGCCCGAGGGATTTGGCATTGCCGATGCAGCTGCTTGCTCTAACAAGATATCTCCAGCAAGCTCAAGCACCAGCAAGCACCTAAGGGGGAACAACTTCCTATCTTGGATTGGAACGCGGGATTGTGCACGTCTAGCTTATCGTGAGGCCGGCATACGCACGAGGTATGGAAAGGTCTTCTCACTGGCCTGTGTGATTAATGTGCCCGTAAAGACAGATGTCTAGATCTGTGATCATTGAGTGAAATGGCGAAAGAATATCGGCGCTAGAATACACGAGCAGGCCACCTCCTCGACACCGAGACTACCATGCTGTTAAAGATAATGTCTAGTCTCTAGTCTATAGTCACATCTATAGTCATCTCTACAGTCACTTCTATAAGTCACATCTATAAGCACATCTCTATAGGCACATCTCTATGTCTAGTAACTGACTAATGACTAACCTCAGTCCATAGGTTAGAGTATATAACAACCCCCCTCTTGGGAGATGATGAGTCGATTGATCCCTTTACTGACATAACTTGTACAGTGAAGAGTATTCACTTGGTTTACTTCTTTAACATGGTATCAGAGCTTAGGCACGAGCATTAGCAAAAAGAATGAGGAACCAGAGAGTGAAAAAGATTTAGAGGGAGCACACCACCTTCAACTGAAAAGTGAGAAAGAAGGCGCAAATCTTTGGTCAAACTACCTTTGACTGCGTTTTTGGAGGGGAAGGAGATCGAATTAGGCAAATCTGAGAGTGGATTTGGGGTTAAAAAGGCCTTCCGCCGGATTTGCAAAGAGCTTTCCAACGGTCCAACTTTCGACCCAAACGGACCTCGTATAAGGAAGTTGCACTTTGGGGAACCTTTGGTCAACGGATCTTTGACTACACTTTTGAAGGCCTTAACGATCGATTTTCGCGTTTCTGAGATTTTTGCCGTGCAGGACGAGACTGCAGAAGATTACAATATAGACACTACTTCCACCTCCACAACCACTTTGAGGAGTTCCAGATTTTTCCCACCTACTTTACTTTCGATCGATGGCTAACGTTAGTGATAACCTACTTCATGATCATCATAAGTTGGATAGCACAAACTATCCAGTATGGTGCTTCAAGGTTCAAGCCATTTTTCAGAACTACGACTTATGGGACATAGTGTTGGGTGAAGAAGAAAGACCTATCGATTCACCAGCTACTGTCAAAGCTTGGAACAAGAGAGATCAACAAGCACTTGCCATCATCAAGATGACAATTAAAGACTCGGAAATCATGGATATCTTGGAGGCTAAAACCTCTAAAGATGCTTGGGATACTTTCACCAAGAAGCACGAAGGAGCTGCTCGAGGGAGGAAGAGAATGCTACGCAGAAAGTTAAACACTTTGCAGATGGTTGCAGGCATCTCACTCGAAGAGCACTTCAATACTGTCAAAGGGTTGCTACAACAACTGAAGAATCTGGGTGGAGATATAGATGAGGACGACTTGGTGCTTATAGTGCTCCAGAGCTTACCAGAACCGTATGAGCACTTCGTCAAAGCAGTTGATGTTCGTAAGGAGCCTGTCTCATTTGAAGAACTCCAAACATTAGCTTTACAAGAAGCAATGAATATCGAAACCAAGTCAACTCAAACAACTACAACTACTGATGCAGCTTTCTTCTCCAAGAAGAGAGATCATAAGCGGGGTAGAACTCAAGACTCGCAATCCAAACAAAAGGAGCATTGGGACAACAAGAGAGGCAAGTTCAACAAACGTGACTCAGAGCACAACTCCAGCAAACCAAAACCTGGAAACTGTAACTACTGTAAGAAACGTGGTCATTTCGTCTATGAGTGCAGGAAGAAGACATTTGATCAACGTTCCAACACTAACAACAAAGGTAACTTCGTACAGACAACTGATCACGAAGAGAAGCTGTTCTTTACTGCCATGTATACAGACACACATGACCAACAATGGTGGATTGATTCTGGAGCTTCAAATCATATCACCTCAAAGAAGGAGTGGTTTCAAGACTTTGATCCTCTTAATGGACCAGAGATTCGACTAGGAGATGGTAAGGGCTACCAAGTCCAGGGGGAAGGTAACATTCGTATTAAGCTACCTTCAGGTCAGATAAGAATCATTGGAGGTGTCTGGTTTGTACCTGGTGTAGTGCATAATCTCCTGAGTGTTGGTAAACTTGCTGCAAACGGATTTCAACTGTCATTCGATGCACAAGGATGTTCAATTCTTGATCAAGGATCTGTAGTAGCTACAGGGCTGAAGGTTGGCCACTTGTATGAGTTACAAGCCTTACCCTTGGTAGCTCCAGTTCTTGCTGCTGTAACAGAGACGAGCCATTTATGGCATCTACGACTTGGACATTTACACTATCAGAGTTGCAGAAGTTGTTTCATGAGAACTTAGCACTTGGTGTTTCCAAACTCGCCCCTGTAAACACCCCATGTGAAGTTTGTCTCAGATCTAAACAGACTCGAAGGAAGTTCTTCAAGACTACTGCAACAAGGGCAACAGATATCCTTCAGCTGTTACATACAGATCTCTGTGGACCAACTGAGACTATTTCGCTTGGAGGTTCTAAGTACTTTATGCTGGTTGTTGATGACTTCTCGAGATACATTTGGGTTTTCTTCCTGTTAAGAAAGTCTGAAGCACTTTCGAATCTTCAACAGCTTGTTAACATGGTAGAAAGACAGACTGGACAGCAAGTGAAGCAACTACGAAGTGATAGAGGAGGAGAGTTCACTTCCAAGGCAGCTGACCAATATTTCGCTGAGAAGGGTATACTGCGACAATTGACTACAGCTTACACGCCTCAGCAAAATGACTAAGTTGAAAGGAAAAACAGAACTGTTGTGGAGATGGCAAGAAGTCTACTTCTTGAGCAAGATCTTCCAAAAGATCTTTGGGCTGAAGCTGTCAATACTGCGATCTACCTTCTCAACAGAAGTCCAACAAATGTTGTGAACAACAAAACTCCATTCGAAGCTTTCACAGGGAAGAAACCAGACCTCTCAAACCTACGAAGTTTTGGATGTAAAGCATATGTTTCAACTCCTCGAAAATTACTGCAAAAGTTTGATGATAGATCCCAGATCTGTACATTCATAGGATATCCAGCAAGAGAAAAGGGATATAGGCTATTGAGTGCTGCAAGAAAGATCATCATCAGTCGAGATGTAGTATTTTTAGAGGACCCTTCATCTCGAAACTCACAACACCAACTTTCTGACCAGCCACCTCTCTCAATCCATACACCTACTTCAGAGATCCATGAAGAAGAACCTCAAGCTCAACTAGAACCACCTCCTACACCACCCACACAAGTTGAGGTTACTGAATCAGGTCCAACTACAGCAGATTCGTCTCTTATTCATGAGACTACTCCAGATTCGAATCTTGCTACCCAACCAAGGAGACCTATCAGAACAAGGAAGGTTCCTGTAAGGCTAGAGGATTATATTCTCATGGCTGAAGCTCAAGGTGATGGAGAGACTATTATATTCGAGGAAGCTTTCAGTAAGGATCACTGGAGACGTGCTATGCAGGAAGAATATGATGCACTGCTCAAAAATGCAACCTGGAGCCTAGTACCTCTTCCAGCAAACAAGAAAGCACTTGGCTGTAAGTGGGTTTATAAGATCAAGAGGCATGCGGATGGAACTATTGAGAGATACAAGGCTCGCCTTGTTGCAAAAGGTTATTTGCAGACTGCAGGAGAAGATTTTCAAGAGACCTTCACACCTGTGGTAAAACTTAACTCTATTCGCGTTCTTTGTGCTCTTGCAAAACAACATGGTTGGAAGTGTCTACAAATGGATGTTAAGAATGCATTCCTTAATGGCATTCTTGAAGAAGATATCTACTTGCAGCAACCACCTGGTTTTGTTCGTCAAGGAGGTGAACAGTTAGTGTGCAAACTGCACAAGGCATTATATGGCCTCAAACAAGCTCCAAGAGCTTGGTACACCAGAATCGACACCTTCTTGAAGCAGCAAGGCTTCTCTCCTACAAGAGGTGATCCAAACTTCTATGTTTTGATTACTTCTCAAGGTATTGTCTTACTGTTACTGTACGTGGATGATCTGATAATATCCGGAAGTAATCAAGGAGGAGTAAAGAAGATTCAGCAAGCTTTGATGCAAGAGTTTGATATGAAGGATCTAGGACTTCTCAACTTTTGTCTTGGAGTTCAGTTTCTGGAACACAACGAAATGTTATACCTATCTCAGGCAAGGTATACAGAAAGTATACTTCAGGATTTCCAGATGGAGAAGTGCAAGCCTGCACCTACTCCTATGGTTATTTCCAAGGAGTGGCAAAGTTCTTCTGTTGATGATGAGCAGGCAGATGCAACAGAGTTCAGGAAGCTGATTGGAAAGTTAATTTATCTGGCTGTCACTACAAGACCAGATATTTCGTTTGCAGTCAGCAAACTCAGTCAGAATATGGAGTCTCCCACACTTATGCATATGAGGGCAGCAAAGAGAGTTTTGCGCTACCTCAGGGGAACTATCAGCTATGGGCTCAGATATAGCTCAGATAAGTCACTTGGACTTGTTGGATTTACAGATGCTGATTGGGCAGGTGATTCTACAGATCGTAAATCAATGTCTGGATTCGCATTTATGCTGGGAGGAGGTGCCATCACTTGGCAGTGTAAAAAGCAGCCAACTATTGCTTTATCCTCCTCTGAAGCAGAATATCGTGGCCTGTGTAATGCAGCACGAGAGGCCATTTGGCTAAGATGGATGTTGGAGGATGTAGGTGTCAACCAAGACACTCCAACAGTAATCTGGACTGATAGCATGAGTGCAATAGCATTGGCGAAAAATCCAGTGCATCATGCTAGAGCAAAGCACATTGAAGTGCAAGTCCACTTCATCAGGGAGAAAATAATTTCGGGAGAGGTTGTTACTCAATGGGTAACAACTGATGATCAAACTGCTGATATATTCACCAAGCCTTTGTCTTCAGACAGGTTTCAAAAATTGAGACTTGAACTTGGTGTATATTCAGTACCACTGACATTAAGAGGGGGTGTTAAAGATAATGTCTAGTCTCTAGTCTATAGTCACATCTATAGTCATCTCTACATTCACTTCTATAAGTCACATCTATAGGCACATCTCTATGTCTAGTAACTGACTAATGACTAACCTCAGTCCATAGGTTAGAGTATATAACAACCCCCTCTTGGGAGATGATGAGTCGACTGATCCCTTTACTGACATAACTTGTACAGTGAAGAGTATTCACTTGGTTTACTTCTTTAACACATGCTAACTAATACTACTCAAGACAGGTGAGAAGATCTACGGACGATTTCTCCGAAGTCCGAATTGGAGTAGTAGTAGGGAGATTCAAATTAGTTTAATAATGAGTAGGCTCCTCACCACCGAAACCTCGTGACTGCGTCTCTTGGGCTGCTGTCTGGGCAACAAGAACGTACCTTTCACTTCCACATGTACATGGTCCCCGGATTGAGATGTCCGGATCGTCACCGAACAGGTGATTTACATACCATCTCATGCTCTTTCTTGTTCTTGCAATTGACTGTTACTACTTGTACTGAAATCTTGTCTACTCTCATATATAAAACGTTGCGACAAGAGTGTGCCAGTCTCATATATGTATATTTTATGGTGCAATGAATGCATGAGCAATGACAGTGAGATCAGTCAAGAGTTCGTCCGCCGTCCGGAGAAAGTGTGGCTCCGGGAGTTTGCTTGACTTCATTGCAGATTACTACCTCTCATGATCAGTGTGCAGGTGAAGCATAAGTCGACTTGTATATGAAAGGAACTGTTGTTAATTCTTAGGGGGTACTTGATTAAATTTATGCTGGACAGAAAACGTGCACGCTTACGAGATTCATGCGTGCTCATATACAGATGTGAAGACTGAGGAGTCGCTGCACGTGAGTTACGAGTTCCTAACCGCCTAGCCGAAGCTCCCGCATGTGGGAGAAGTTTCTTTTGGTGGAGAAGCCATTGTGGCCGAGATCGAGTTTTGTCCAACCGTGAAAAGTAATTCAAACTGTTGGAAACAATTTAGCTTCAACTCAACAAAGATCCTACTCAGTTTAAGCTTGTGAATGATACTTATGCCCGCCTGTTTTTGAGTGCCGATGCGTTTAGAAGGTGTGATTTGCATACCAGAAGCAATAGCTTTCTCATCGCCAGTCCATACAAGATCACACTGGATAAACTGAATTGAAGTGGATGATGTAATCTTCAAACTAAAAAGAAAACAAATTTAAGTTTTAATAGAATCCAAAGATTTGCCACCGTTCAAATATGCCACGATGAACGTTGAATACGAGAGTGGGTCCGTGAAAGAGCATCAAAGCTTTTCAATGTCGACAGAGTGCTGGACGTCACACTGTGTTATGTGTTATGACTCGTGAACCAGACTATAGCTCGTATGGCAGACAAGTAACAAGTTGAATACCTCGGCCAAGTTTGACTACGGTCCAGCCAGTCCACCATGCTCATGAGCAAGCCTGGTGAGAACTTTGATTTTGGAAGAAAATACGTGATTGACCAAAGTCGATAAGTAACTGGCATACTTCCATCCTTCACGAACTAGATCAATTCTCAGTGTGTCAAGCCTTCAACAGCGTAAGTAACTCAGAAATCCTAATTTGGAGGATTTCTCTCTATAGTATACTTTGATCCGATGCGATAAGCAGTTCGAAAATCTTGTTAGACGATGCAGAAATGGTAATCATAAATCCTCTGTAATGCAGTTCCTGCATGCTAGCTCGTTAAGGGCTTAATGATAGTCAAGATTTTACTTCGGCGTGAAAGGGATTAACCTTAAACTTGAATACTGATCACTTGCAGTCTGCGAATAGTTTCAAGATGCGAAACTCAGTCTACCTTGTGCAAGCGAAAGTGTTTTCTTGGTCATTTTGGATGTCCAAAGACGAGAAGTAGACTTGAAGAATGAGATATTTTCAGTTACAAGATCAGAAGACTCGGTTCAGTATGTTGAGAAAGGGTAATTCCATAGAGAAAAAGACTCGGAGTTAAACCGCACTGGCAGGTGTTGGTGTACTTTCAGTTCAAGAGAAAATACTAGAAAACACAAGAACTTGGCTTCAACGTTTCTCAGTGGATACAGTACAATCAACCATTAGTTCTCAAGTGAATCATGGAGTGTAAAGCTCTTTACCAGCTTCGATTTAACTGTCTACTTTACATCATTTTTCACAAACACACACATCTTTTTTCAAGTTGCATATTTGATTTTATTACTAACCATTTTCTGTTAAATTGTATATTTCATTTTTTATTTAAGTTGCATATTTCTTTTCCTCCTCCATCAGAACATGGACCAGAGCTTGAGACAAAAGATCGATAATAATACGAGAAAAGAAAATATCAAAGTCATTGCTTGTATCACTTTTGCGTAATGTCTAGTTACTTGTTTCTTTTTGGTAAAGTTTTATCTTTCTCTCCTTTTTACCTTTTCTATCTTTCGTTCATCTTGCTTTGTCCAGTATCTACATCTAACCATAACCTGAACATCGGTTATGGTTAGATGAACACTTCACACTTCCTCCGCGGTTAACGTCGATTATTTGAACTGACCAGGCTGTCGCATTTATTTTCTCTGAGGCGCGTCTGGAACCTTTCACTTATGGGTTAGTCCAGTTAATATATAATAATTTAAAAGTATTTTCTTTATTTATTTATTTAATATATAATTATTATCTAACACATATCTTATCCTATATCATTAACATTAAGGGAGCAAAAGTTCCCCAGAACTTAATCAAAATATACATATTATAAATTTTATTGCATTCGGTTTCTACACGCAACATCCAGTGCCATGAGAATATTGCAGGATCTTCAAACTGAAACAAACTAACTAACTACCATCTTCCAGAGTTCCTTAGTTGCATGGATGTAGAATTTAGCCCAGAATTTGTTGAACCTACCATAGTTTGAGCCGCTCACCTGATGTGACAGAGGTTCACATAGATAAAAGAAGTAGATCACTTCGTAACGAGTAGGTTTACTGGAACTACAAGACAAGACAAGATAACTCACGCATCTATGAGTGAGGATATTCACAGAGATTGGCTTGACCACACCTCTGAAAACATTGTATAGCTTGATCATACCCCTGACTGGCAAAGAGCAGTGATCCCGGTTAAAGACGACATGTCTGACTGCGCATGTCAGCTCACAAGTCCCATCCATGCTGATGGATAAATGGTGACAAGATGTCAGAAGCGAGAAACACAGCCGAAGAGCTCAGTAGCGAGAAACTCAGACCAAGAAAGAGTATCGTGTTGTTCGAACGCATGTCATGCATTGCAAGTAGACACGAGAACTTAGCAGCAACATGGCTATTCAACTTGCATCCCTGCTTGAGTTTTATCGATCGAATGATTTCAACAACTTGGACACAGTCGATGGCATATGGGTGAAAAGGGCTGTAGTTAGGATTTTTCGCAACTAGGCAGATTCTTTGACCTACGAGGCTTGTTCGTGTTGTATGAAAGCTGTCGAAGGTGTTTCCAGACACACAGACTTGAGCTTGCTGGCTAGCATGTCTGAATCCTTACCATGTCGATGTTGTGTGGTGGTTGTAAGCACTCGCTCTTGACGATTCCAGGTTGCTCTTATGGACTATACAACGAGGAATTGGAAGATTGAAGATTGCAGGTTGTTCACGGTTTGGCAGGCAGGTGACGCGTTCATAGATATGAGTGCTATGGAGTTCGAGTAGAGAACAGAGCCGGAGTAGAAAGATGTGTTAAATGCTATCATTTTCAATGGTTTTTGAGATTTTGAAGTTGAGTTGAGTCGTAAAGCTAGTGAGAGGACTGTTTTCACTGCAAGACAACTTGGGACTGTCGGTCAACCAGTGGGTTTCATTGAGCGATCTGACATGGAACATATCCGGATAAGGTTTGAGAAACTAAGCACCCAAGACAATTTGGACGAGTTTCAGTCCCATGCTCAACTTTGTCGAGACCTGCTCACCGAAATACAAGCAATAAGGGAGCAAGTTCAGTGCAGTCCTTTTATATTTCTAGAAGTTCCAATGTTTAGATAACTGCATAATCTAATCTCTCTAATCATCCCTCACTTGTTAAATATGAAAGCACAATAAATGGATGAGTTTCATAATTGTCATGATCACCGGAGCCCAGAAGGACCATGGGACTGAGTATATGACAATATGATCGTGAACATGACCACTAACTCCTTTCATCTATTAGGCTGTTCAGGCATCAATATCAAAGATTAGCCACTTCATTAAACTATTTTCAATATAGTCATCAAAAGTATCGAAAGCTGTCATCCAGTGAATCACTTTATCAGTCTGTTCTCTATGTGACCACAATATTGTAATGGGTCTTGATAAACAAATTGAAGTATCCACCTTTCTCGGTCTTATCGATCTTGTCGACGCACGGAGGAGATAGATCAAAAGTTTGAACTAGACGACCAAAGACCAAGTGTAGCAGGGGCATCCATGATGATTCCAAGGTAGCTCCTCTTGGCAGATCCTAACGGGAGGAAGAGAAAGTCGTTCTTTTGAAATGAAGTCAATGCAATAGATGACGATGTAGTCAATTCAACTAAAAGAGCGCCTACATATTCAGTAAATGCAACACGGCACAGTGATATAGCTGTTATTTACTTCAGTTCTTGATACCTCATGATAATATGCTTCAGTTCATCTCCACATCATTACCAACCAAATTTTTTGTCAACTCTATATCATACCATGTCGTATTGTATCGCTTGATGTCACCCACGTACGTGAACTCGTCAAGCAATTACCTACCTAGCCTTTCAACTAGCCCCAATAGTAGGAACTTTGGTAACGACCAAGCATCCGGATTGCTAGTATAAATAGAGTTCAAATGCGAAAAGTGGATAACATCTTACTCACCGGATCCAGTCGCCCTGATTAATATCACTCATTAGTAGTCTGCAACCAGCTTTTAGTCATCGTCTATATTACTTCTGCACATAGCTAGCTCTTGGTATTCTGATTCAGATGTGGCTTGCTTCAGCATCTTCGTGCTGCTTGTGGTGGCAGCAGTCCTTCAAGTCTCGTGAGAGTGAGAGCTCAAGGCTCAAACATCTTTGGATGGGACTTCCAGACTCGCGGTGATGCCATCTGCTCAAATCTGACGATGAGAGTGACGACCGACAATCATCATCCTTATGCCGTGAACACTGCGGTGTCGTGATGTGAATCATTTCACATAGTAAATGATTCACTTCTCTGTCAGGCATTAGTCTCTCTGAAGGAAGTTAAGACCTCAGAGAAGTCCGTTTTAGGAAGATGTTATATGTTTTGAGTCTTAGTAGGTTGATTACCATGTTGATAGGGCTTAAGCTCATGGGTTGTATTTGCGTGTCACCCATGCACGCTTTCTAGCTGATTTAAGTTATTTTTCGGGGCTGCGTGTCGTTTTAGGTAGTTTAAGTTTTACGCTGGCACTCTAGGGGGCTTGACGTGGTAGCCTATGAGTGTAGATAAGTTACCACATGGTTTAAGGCACAAAATGACAACCAAATGGAGCTATGAATTCTCATTGGTTCATTTTTGTCTTTTGTGTAACTCTAAATTTAGAAATACAGGTCTAAAGGGGATTTCGAGCAATTTGTGAAGGCACTTCGAAATCTGAGAGCATGGGGAGATAGAGCTCGTCGAGCAAAGCACTGTCAGCGAAAAGTTTGATCGATTTGAGGCAATAAACAAGGAGTTATGGCTGATTGAAGTTCGATTTGTGTCAGAATTGCAGCACTTCTGTTCAATTTGGGGTTTTGAGTGTCATTTGCAGCAGAATCGAGGAAATCGCTTCAAAACTTCGTGGCTGTGTTCACTGTCAGCAGGGCTACGACTGTCTCCAAATTTTCATGTCAATTGAGTCAGTGAGTAATTCAGGGCGACCGCTGAAGTAGAGGGGGTCCAAAAAGCTCTCAATCTGGAGCAGCAACTTTGGAGAGCGAGATCTGGAGTTCTGTGTGGAATCAGGAGGCCCAACTTCACAGGAGTGTTCACCAAGCTGTGTATTGCAAATCCTGTAAGAATTTCCCAAAGTGATCGAGCCAATTCCTTATTATAGGTCGAAATAGCTGTCTGGGTACCAAAAACTGCCGTAATTTCTCTACTCAGAAAGTTTCTGCTCATATCTTAGTGCTTTGAATTGATCTGAAGCTGAAATTTCGTATGTGTATCCAGTAGAACCTCATTTACATGTAGGAGGAGTTCTGAAGTCTGAACCATCGTATGTTTCTGATTCTGGACCGTTAAAGTTCGCTGTCTAACCTTATTACTGCTAGTCTGATCTGATCTTCGCTTCCTGAACATACTGAAGGGTCCATTCGACCTGAGTGAGTGTTTGTACTGTTCCTTTTTTATCTGAAGCCTACCTCTGTAGTAAGCAACCTTAGCCTGAAGCCCAACGCTTCCCTGAGTAGACTGAACGCAGCCTTCAAGATCATTTCACATCCAGAAGGTTTCGCCCTTCCCAGGAAAACTCTCAACTCGACAGCGGGCTTCAGCGGCTCTCACCGCAACATCATTTTATAGACACCGACGATATCTATGCTATGGGATTCGAGCAAGCCTAACAACAAAATGTATTCATTTCGAAATCATAGTCGAAATGAAAAGAGTACAGCTAGTCAGAAAACTAGAGAGACTCATATTTAGTCCATCTTCATCTCCTTCATCAAACTCGGAGCAGAACTTGGAGATGCTATCATTCATCAAGCTTCAGCTTCAGATGAGATAGTTGATGTAGAGAGAACAGCCTCGGTCTCATTCCGGATATGCTAGTCGACATCTCGTCCACGTCTGTCATCACTTGAGATGCGATGCGAGGTGGGTTCGAATGAACCGGGATAAATTTTCTGGTTGTGACCAGTCAGTTTACAGCGTGAGCAACGTGCAAGGCCTGAGCGTGGCAATTGTCCATTTCTACCAAATTTGGAGTTGGAACTCTTCTTCTTCTCCTCCTGATACATGACTTCTCGGTTGAGAAATGAAGAGCTTGTTCATCGTTCAATGAGAATTGTGTTTCCACTGCGTGAGTTGTCTCAGATGTTGCATAGAAAAATCGTCCGAGGATCTCCTCTGTGGACATAGGAGCCTCAGTGGTGGAGTTGACAACTGCATGTCGAGAAAATTGTGTGTTGTTGTCTATCCAAACAACTCGGTGTCTTTTTCTACGTCTAGCTACAGGAGGAGGTCCACATGCGTATATAAGCTCAAGGTCATCTATTACTATTGCAGACAAAGAGTGATGCCGTAAATAGAAATAGTGATGAACTGTACCAAATGTTGTCAAACCGAATCGAAGAGTTCTCACCAAGTCTCGATCAAATACAATTAAGTGACCACATGGCCATCCCCTTTCCTGGTATTCAAGCAAGTGCAAGCTCCTCTCCCGTTCAAGCCATGCTTCACAACATGACTGACTCCGCTAGCATGACATCGGATAGTAGCTTCGGTCGGGTTTGAAATCTCAGAAGAAGCCTTCGGCTGCATGTTCATTTTCTATTTGCCATCTCTTAGCCAAAACCAGTGAGAAAATTCATATCCTCTCGGAGTTGCATGCGTCGCTTTGTATACTGCTGCATGATGTAGTACCAAAGATCCAGCAAGATTCGCAGTAGTACGTTCCATCGGAGTTGCTTCATAGCGTTATTCATGCTCTCAGCTGTATTTGATGTGACTTTTCCATACCGTGGGAATGGAAATGCACACCTGCTTTACCTTTCTAGCTCGATATCCCGCAAGTATTCTGCCAGTTGCTTTCCTCTCTCCTTCGTCGCTTTAAGCTTCTGAAACACTTCATTATAACTAAAAACAAAACACAATAATGCTCAATATCCGAAGGTGTGCAGAAAAGAAATATCAAGCCCAACAAACAACAAAGATATACAGTGCATATCATAGGACTTCACATATATTTCTCGATTACGAGCGTAAAGGCAGCATAAGAAGGGTTCTCAGCTTCTTTTCTGTATCGCGTGCGCACAGTCATCTGAATGTAATGTGCACAATGGTCGTGGATGGCGGTAGCAAATGTCACGGCTACTACTCTCTCCAAGCCTTTTTGTCCATCACTGATTATAACAGTCTTCGGACTATCAATCTCAAGTATAGACTCATGAAGAAGATCACAGAACCAAGTCCAATTTGAGGTGTCCTCTTGGGGAGCAACCGCGTAGGCAAGAAGGATGGCTGGTTGCCACCATCAAGGACCGGTGCTAGAAAGATTTGACACGATCTTCATCTCCAAAATGCAATCCATCCAAGTACTCTTCTTCGTAGTCCATAGCATATTCGAAGAATGGATGAAATCCTGCCATCTTCTGTGAAAGATAGTCAAAATTCTGTCTGTGTTTTGCAAAACGATGGGTGCTTATCTCTTCTTCACGTGCTTTGTCTGATCATGCTACCTCCGAAAGTATTACTTATACAGTTTGGAACTTCATGCAGTCCGCTTCATGTATCTACATAAAGCTCGATAAGCTGAAGTCAAATCTCCTGCTATTTCTTTGTACACTTTAGAGCGGACGAGGCGTTCGAGTTGACATGTACCGTCTTACATGTCCTCTCTAACCGGTACCACTGTTCGTTGCCAGTCAGGGATATGATTGAGCGACAGAATGTTTTCAGGAGTATGATCAAGCGCAGGGTTCTGGGGGTGTGATGAAGCAAATTTCTCAGATATTCACCCATGTACATTTCAAAGTGTACATGGGTGTACATTAAATGTCCTCTGGAGACGGCACGGTTTGAGAATGGGTGCCCCGGACTTATCCTCCCAGCAACGCATCAGCCCGGACTCTACTTATGCGTTATATCTTGATGAGTTGACTATTCCCAGAATGGTTAACATATATCAGTTATGAATTAATTTAAAATTTTTAATAACTTATTATAATATATTTTTATAATATTTATACGTTTCTGATAAAAAACGAAATTCACTGTACAAGGCCTTGGGGAAAGATATTAACTTAGAACAAAACAGAACACCGCTAGGTTACTTATTTTAACTAAAATGTGATTAATACGCTTTATTTGTTCGGATACGGACCCTGTCTGGTACTCTTGTGCAGAACATGGAAATCTGCTCTTATAAGCATAAACCATGCCATCGGGCAAGCCTTTTTGCAGCACAAAACATTTTTGATTTACGAGAGTACTACTGTAGAGTAAATTGAAGTTACTTAATTTAGAGAAATCACTAGTTCAGATCATTATAAAGTAATCACATACTAGTGTACAATGACTCAAATACTAATATCATTGAATCATTTTAATTTTATAAGTTTATTTAATTATCATTAATTATAATTTCGTTCAGCGTTTACGTTCATGTATTTACCTTTTCTGTAATTATCATGGAACTGTTTTGATAATATTTGATGTAATTATACAAATTTTAAATTAAATATCAAAACATAATCTTGATAGAATTCTTGAAACATAGATAGCGTATTCAGGTGCTTGCAAGAAATAGGGTTCGGTTTTCATCAGGGATGATCAGTTTCAATGGTTAAAGTTCAAATAATATATTTAAATTAGCAGCATAGTTAGCGAGAAAGTAAGTAGTACTTGGTGAGAAAATGGATTGATTTGATTATATAAGCTTCATCCTTGGAGTCTTTAAATCTCACCACTGTATCAGTAATTTAGTTTGTTAAGATATTAAATTTGGACTGATTTTACCAAATATTAAAGCTTAGAGGAATAAATAATCAATCTTCATTACACGTTTATTGATATTTGTTCTTAGAGTTCACTTTGGAAGTATAACTGTTCATTATGATTGATATGTCAATTAAGATCTCATCCTAAATATAGAAATGTTCTAA
Organism: Asterella californica; assembly: GCA_036924285.1. Lineage (NCBI taxonomy): Eukaryota > Viridiplantae > Streptophyta > Marchantiopsida > Marchantiales > Aytoniaceae > Asterella > Asterella californica. The sequence goes on along the minus strand of JAYKYS010000006.1, from coordinate 22,360,163 downwards.
AATCCACAAGACGATCAATATTAGTAATAATCATATAACGGACCTAATCATCACAATAGATGGACCAACTTAATATTTTATGAGATTAGTTTTTTTCTACTTTTGCTTTTCTATTTTTAAAATGAACACAAGACAGATGAATATCATAATATGTTAATAGTAGTATTTGATTCTATCAAGGTGCAAAAACAAGTAAAATTAGCACGGTCTATTCTCAATATCAATAGAAAACTTAACCACTGCATAAATTCACTCTGCAAACTTTAAAGGAGAACAAGTTTAATGTTTTATTATCTCATTTGGTGTATAACAAAGTCAAGGTGGATCATTAGATCATTATCTTACCTTCAGTAACTACTCGGTTCAAAGGCTATTATAGAGTTAAGATGGTAAATAGTTTCAAGAAAATATGTACATTAATATCCAATTCAAAATAGGTTAACACCTTGAACATTATTCTCAAGTTGAACGAAGACCTGGAAAGCAGACGGTGGATGAAACGAAATATAAAGACAATAGAAGCATATATACTTGGGAATTCAGTTAAATAAAGTAAATCCAAGATCTTGAAGAAACTCGGCAAAGGTCATAAGAAAATCAAATCACAAAGATGAATTTAGTCTCATCTCATATTACTCTTTCCATTCTGGACTAATTACTTACTGAAAGATTGTCTAATGAAGCTCTCTGATTCTCTTGATTTTCGCACTCCATAATGCTTACTCTTTCAACATCTAGAGAATATAATATATTGGTCAAGAGCTGGTTCCTCTAATAATCTCATATATATAACATTTCGTGCAGATTTAATTTAGATCAAGAACTCTATGCATCCATATATTTTTTCCTTTTTTATCCATCAATCTTCCTTTATTCAATGGACTAAGTCTTGTAAATAACTAAATACTGCAAGAGGTCGTCGCTTTCTACATGTTTGGGGGAATTGACTTCTATTATAATATAGTGGATAATTATGAACATGGATAATGAATATCTCAAGGGTTCACTAGCGATTTTGCTACAATACGTGTAAGTAAAACCTTTAATTACATAATTAAATAATCTGTTGATTAGATAAAATAATCTTGAAATATGGAATGATAGTTTTAAAGCATTTTTGATACGCATATAACTTATAAGTATCCAAAATAACATAGTTTGTGCCATGTAACAACTCCAAAATATTGTGGGATATTAATTAAAAGCATTGTGGCTAATATCTTGTTCGATTTACAACAATGTCTACGTTTGTACGTAATTACTGAGCTTGTTTATTTTTTTAATTTATCATATGCACTTTATTATTTAACTTTTTCATCAAAAGGGATTAGATAACAAGTTGATGTGTATTTGGATCAGACTATCGTACTTGTAGTTCCAGACGTTCGTGTGTTTGCTTTATTGGTTATATTCGAATCTGTTTGTATCTCTCGGTCTGGTTATCATTTAAATTTTCATATTTTAATATATTTTAATTTAGCATTTTCTGTACCTCACAGACATATTTCTCGGTAACAGAAAGCGAACAAAAGTTGGAGATGCTTATTTATTCACGTATCGGTGAGATTCCACCTGTCATAGGCGGATTCATTTTCCAATAACAGGAGCACCTAATAGAATAGATGAAAATAAACAGCAATATTCAGATCTTCTTCAATCAGCAGATCTTTTTCGGCGAGAAGAGTTAGAACCTACATTAATGTCTTACATAATGATGCATTTTAATAATTATTATTTTAGATTTATTATACCCCAACAACGCATCAGTTCGTTTTTCATTTATGGTTTATATCCGGATTAGTTGGTTATTTTAAAACTGGTTAACATATATTATTTATAAATTTGTTTATTTTCTATAATAAATTATTTTATATAGTTTATAATATTTACATATTTTCTGATAAAAACTCAAAAATTCACTGTACAAGGTAGCGGGGAATGATATTATTCAATGAAATATGCATGCATATTTTATTCACCCACTTCCAGTTTCGGAAGACAGTAAATATGCACGTTTTTCGATTCTTTTAAGAAGGCTTGAAGAGTTAGACCATAAATTAATAAAAGTTTAACATATATTTTATTACACCCAAAGAGGAGTCTTTAGGACAGCCTGCGGGCTGCTCCGTGCTTTGCATTTATGGTCTTTTTTGTTTGGCCAGATCCAATTGTAGTTTTATGGAAACATCAATTTTCTGGTTTTTGTTCAAATCAAAAGTAGAAGTCTCGATTTTCAAGAAAAACATCTCAAATCTGTGAAGTCACTCTTCTATTTTAATCATTTTTCTGTATTTTTCTGAAGCATCTATTCAGTCTACTCAGTCTAGTATGTTTCAATGAGCATTCCATAGTTTTCTAAAATAAACATATTTTTTGAAAATATATCTATTTTAGAAATTATGACCCAATAATTTCTGATATTATTTGCTATATCAATGATGGTCGTTTTCCTTCACTCGACCAACACGTCACTGTGGATGCATATGCATAAACTATACCGGTGGATCTGTACTGGGACCGACTGACTGCGTGTGTACCATGGAGGCTTCCAGTTACGGATCAGAGAACTACAGTTAAGCTGCAAGTTCAAAGTTCACGTTCAACTTCATATTCTCTTTTGTAACTTTTATTTATTAATTTTTTCTATATTATATAGTTTAGATAATATATTTTCTTACTAAATATTTTAGATAGCATGTATTCATTGTTTTACAGAAGGCTTTAGCTTGCACTGTCCGCTATGTCATCTTTTGTGCAATTGTTCTATATTAGGTTCTTGATTTATCGAAATATGATATTTCTATATTATATATAAGAAAGCGACTTTAAAGCTACTTAGCCCCGATTTTCTCTTCACCTTCTGGATATTTGGTGTTTTGCACTTTGGGTCTCTTTTTCCCATGTTCGGTTTGATGGGGTCTTTCCGTGCGTCCGGTTGTTATTCTTTGCGTCGCTTTTCTCTTTTACGCTTTCTGTGGTTTCTGTCTCTCTGGGGTTTCATCGGGGACCTGTTTTAGCAACTTTTGCGTATGGACTGAAGAGCGGTGAAGATGGCTCTTGAGCTCGCACTGCTCCGCTTCGTTAAGCTCTTGTCAGGTCCGACAGCTCAACTGCAATTCAGTCCTCGATCCATTCTTTTGATGTCCGTCCCGTTTCTACAGCGAGGATGAGGAGGATTTCTTTCGCTCTTGGTGGCTCGGGAGGTTTAGGCCTTAAGTAGAACTCGGATTGCGCAGTTCTCGTACTATGTTAGGAACTTGACGGAGAGGCTATCAACATAGGAAGCATTTGTGTAGTTTGATGATCGTCCCTACGTTGTTTCAGACAGGATCTTCGATTCCAGCAGCTGCTTTTAACGCATTCTTTTCTAGATAACTTTTATTTTATGTGATCGATGAAAATGGGAATCTGGCTGGTAGGAAGACTTCCGGACTTGCACAGTGCCATGAAGGCAGCCCTTGAATGTTGACACCCACAGGCGGAATTTGAGATTATTCATCTCTTCGAAATCTTTTCTCGTTAGAAATGGCGGTGCTCGATATCGATGAGATTCTGCAGTCCCACAGGCAAGGATCGCAGTCCATCAGTTGGTCAGACATCGGGACTCTACTTTCAAAAAAGCTGGAGCAGAAAGTAAGTTTGACAGTCAAGGGCACGGGAGATGAGCAGTTTTCGGCTCTAGGAAAGGCCCTCCAAGAACGTCCCTTACCGCAACTTCAAACTTTGAGAGTGCACTGGAAGCGCTTGAGTGTGGCGGGCTTTGTGGAGCTTGCCACCGCAATTCTGACGGGCAATCTATCGGCACTGAAGGTCCTGAATTTCGCAAACTCTTTCCAGCGAGAAAAGTATGACTTCGGCGTCGGAGATAGCGGATTTATCGCACTGACGACGGCTCTCGGATCTGGTTTCTCGTCCTCCCTCAAAGCACTCCAAATTGGAGACTTCAACAAATCTCTGCACAACGAGATTTTCGGCCCAGAAGCAGCTAAGGCTCTGGCCGAACTTTTCCTCCTCGGAAGCATGCCTCAACTGGAAGATCTGCGGTTGAACGGGCTGCACTCTGAAGAAGGTGTAGTGGCCATCTTGAGTGGGCTAGAGTCGGGCACGGTCGGAAGCTTCAAGAGACTTCGACTGGAGGACTGCGAGATCGAGCTCGAAGGAGCTCTGGCCTTGGCAAGCACTCTGCAATCTCCCAGTTTCTCTTCCCTGGAAATTCTGAATCTCCAGGACAACGTGGGCCCGGGATTGGGTGACGATGGGGTCATACTTCTCGCGACCGCTTTTAGGTCGGCCAACATGAACAAATTGCAGACCCTCTGGTTACACAATGTGTCAATGGGAGAAAGGGGACTGATGGAACTGGCCGCTGTGCTGGAAGATGGATACCTGCCGAATCTGAAGAAATTGTATGTAGCTGGAGCTCGGCACACACCGTCCACCACTGAGGCCTTCCTCAAAGCCTACGGGGAAAACAGCTCGTTAGTGGTTTCCATTTATCTCAGTCGACCCACTAATGCTGCTGCAGCGGAAGACGAGCTTGGCTATTCAGAGACTGAAGGCCAAGAGGAATTTCAGACAGAGGAAATTGAGGAGTTGAGAGCCTTCGAGATTCAACTGGAGGAGTTCAGAAGCAGGAACGAGAAATTAGTGGTGTATATCGAGAATGTCGGAGTCGATGCCACCGGCGCTGATTTTAGTAACCAGCTTACCAGCCTTGCTGAGAAGGAATGAAACTGTCGTACTGTACTTCCCAGTCATCGGTACCCAACAAGAGCATAAGGTAAGAACGAGCTGTTTTCTCCTCAAACGGCTTAGTTTGGAACTCCCGTCAAAACCACATGGAAGGACAGGGTATTTTAAACTAAAGAGCAAGCTTATGGATGGACTGACCCGAGCGATCCTGGTTGTCGTCCAAGAGCCGTTGCGTGTGAGAACTACATACCAGGCATGAAAGGCAATTTGACAGATAGTCAGCAGGAAACTCAGCACGCCTTTATTTTCATATGTCATGCTTAGTTCCTTCGCAGTCATCTCACTCTTCATTCTGACTGAAGTTGGAGTCTTTTCCCCTATTATCCAGTACCTCGGGGCCACGGAGTTTAAGTGAAGGTAAGCCTCTCGGTGGATGTGTTTAAACATACCGTCAGCGACCTCCACAGAGTGTGCTTTATGTCCTCCATCTTCAGATGAATTGGAAGACCCGTCTTCTTGATTTGGGCTGTAAACCTCATGAACATCCAAACTGATGCCTGTCGCATCAAGAGAATCTCTCCCTGGTGATAAGGTCTTCTACGATAATGTTTTGATGTGAGGAATTTTGGCATTGGCAAGCCCCAGCGCGCACGGGATGTTTAGTAGACGAATCGTTCAAATCATATTAAACAAGCGTCAGACAGGACTGAGGTCATCATGTCTGTTATGATACGAGAAGCATCATAACAGATAATCCTGCACATTAATCATGCCTCCTGTCGCCACGTTAGCAGCAAGTTTCTGCTTTTAGATTCCTCACATGAATGGGCAAAGCAGCAGCCAAAGCCAAGATACAAAAACAAACGGCAAAGCAGCAGCTGCTATAAGTGATCGATCATGCATTAGGTATCCTTTCATCTGTTACTAACTTCAACTTTCCGCCGAGGAGACTGCAGGGACCCACCGTATTCCTGTTGCAATCATATGTATGATCATGAACCGTGAAATACCCCCTTCTCCACTTTGGAGCTGACAACGAGACCCGCCCTACACATCAGAACGTCTTCAAAGTCGCGAGTTCTAGGAGCTTGCATCTTACTCATCTACCACTTGGAACCCAAACCATTCATGGCTTTAAATAGTTTTACAGCGTTGTCCAGCGGCCCTGGACAACGTGTATACAACTCTGTGTATAGACTGGCCCAGGGGCTGAGAACATAATACCTAGCCCAGGCTTTGACCCCTCGTTTCAGGTTCCCTGGTTAAAAGTTCAGAATTGACTTGACGTACATAGACTGAAAGTTGAGGATTGACTTTCACGCGGTCACACATTAGATGCAAAGCTTCTATACAGGTGCCAGATTTTGCAATCTACCAGACTACCAGTTCAGAGGTGTCAGTAATTATTACGTCCAGATACAGGAAACTACACCGTTATACTTCGACTGGATCACACGTTACCCACTAATGGAACGAGACGGTTTGATCCCCGTTTATGTCTTCTTCACCTTCACATTAGATACGCTCTCTTAGAATTCAACTTGAAAGTGCCAACCGTGTTTTGGGAGCTCAAAGTATATCCTGATTATCAATCTGCTCTGTATACGCTTCATGAAAGTTATTGCCAAGAAACTGACCATCGCGATCCTTGTTCAGATCCACTTGAGAAACGCAAACAGTTATCTGGCTGCTTGAAGGATATCCTGAACTTCAAATCTACTGTCACTATATTCTTGACGGTAGTTATAACGAGGAAACTGACCAGTTAACAGTCCTCCGTCTTGAGGGTTCTCGAAGAAGGTCAATTGGAAGACTTTTCAGTTACAGTAATCACTGCTCCTCAGGTCAGATGTGGGAGGAACTAAGCGGAAATACAGGTAAGAACTATAAGAACTCCCCTACAGGCTTAGTAGCAAATTCCACGGCTCCTCGTGTCAGATGTAGGAGGAACTAAGGACGGTTTTCCACTCTATCGGTGCAAATCTGACTATGCTCAGGTTTGAACCATACTTTTTCTCGAGCATACACTGCCACGTAAGAAATATTCTTTTGGGTGCCGAACTTCTCGTTTCCACTACAGTGGTATATATAGGTGGTATTGTTTTATGGGCCCACAGACAGTGTGAAACTTAGCAACACCCTTACGAGAATCTAGTGTAATGACTGGTTCTGGAATTTGTACCCAACGAAACCGGATTGTACCAAGCAAAATCGCAGGTACAAATCGGTCATATCTTACAGTGCTCTGGGAGCTTTTGTTCCGGTGGAAGAAAAAGTAATGGAAACGCAGCATTAAAAGAACAGCGTATCAAACACGCCATGTCATTTGTTCCACCATAGTGGAAAACCAGCCTAAGCGGAAATACAGGTAAGAACTATAAGAACTGCCCTACAGGCTTAGTGGCAGCAAATTCCACACGAAAGAATACAAGTCACTATGACAGAGGATTCCACATGAATCATGAATCCGCGAAGTGAGTAAAAGCAAGTATGTTATAGAGAGCTCGAAGAAGAACCCCGGAACAGTACACCATTCGTGTTCACCGATTCGAGTGGTCCACTACTTCAATTCTTGTGATATTTTAGGAGCGATAGGAGCGACCTACGAACTACTGATAGCGGTGCTTAGCCCCGATGTTCTTCCTCCCTTCGGGGCGTTGGTCGCTTGGCCCTTCGGGTCCCTCCTTCCCTTGTAAGGCTTGATGGGGTCTTTCCATCCGTTGGCTATCATTGCGTCGCGTGTTATATATACTTCAATTCTTGTCCAAGAATCTTTGCACAGCATATCTTGCCTTTACAGTGAATATGAAGCGCTACTCAAGGGAAGGATGACAAGAGCATCCGAACAAAGTACAGTAGAAAGTATTGTTTCAATCATTCCGACTCGAGGCAGCCATCTGTGAGATATGGAGTCGTGACTCCGCCCTGTGACAATCCCGAAACCCGACTGCCCACAGTGACAACTGTATTACATACATCCAAGAACCTGGCGAAAATATGAGGAAGTTCATGGTAAAATCGGCACTAAACCGGCTTTCAAAGATAGGTAGGACAAAACTCCAGCCAGACTACGAGGTAATCAATTCTGTATCAGTGGGACAAACTCTCACTGTTGGTGTCGAAGGGCAGTTCTGGGACTGCACCGTTTCAGCGTCCAGAGCTCTTGAAGTTCTTCATCCGGTGCGTGTTCCTCATCAAAATTCATGATCGCATTCATGCGGGAAGAGCTCTTGTTAACGCCTCATGCTCTAAGTGATGAGATTCCTAACGATGACGAAGTTGAGCTCATGGGAGTTCCAGTAGCAGCAGGAAGCAGATGCCATGACATGGTCCTATTCTGACTTCGTGGCTCCTCTTCCGTGAGATCGACGCTGGCCGTCCTAGAACATGCATCATCCTTCCCCTCTTCCTGCAAGATGGACAACTTTGACCTTATTCATCTAGATGTTCAGAATAAGTTTAGTTGACAGCTCAGAAAAGTGCTGGAGCTGCATTTCTTTAGAGTGACCTCCTTAATTAAGTTCGGACTAAATTCTTGCCGAGTCACGTTGTGTCTTCAGTCCTGACTTGGGGCAACTTGTACTGCTGTAGTCAGCAGGTGGCCAATCGACCGCAGAGAAGCCACCGCTTTGCAATCTGGGCTGATTATGACACTCCTAGTGCTGGGAGAAGGAGGTTTTCCCATCTAATTATGGACTCGATCAACATATTCTTTGACATGGATATTCTTCTTAGGAGCTCATTCTAGGACCCTTCATGTCATTGAAGTGAGAATCCTCCTTCGTAAAGGCCCTCCGGGAATCGTGTCCGAAGTGTACTGACCTAATCGGAGCACGGGAAAGACCTGCAAGTTCCTGCTTATATTTTCCATGGCAGACCTCACTGCACCATGAGTTTGTATCAGCAACTCAGGTTATCAGTTCCCTTATCCGAACACCGATAACCAAGTCTGAAGTTCACCGGAGACTACTGGACCACTGGAAGAGATCTGGACGCAAGTCATTCGTATGAGGTTTCAACGACAGATCGCATCCTAGTTTCCCCAGCCCTCACCCTAACTTTCATCAAACGACTTGGGTCATCAATCCCTCCTACATCCTTTCAGCAAGATGATGCCCGCATGATGAACATCTTTATCACCGTGTTATGTAATTCCGATGGATTACATAACACGCTCCACACTCCACGGGCTCAAATAAGGAGTTCTCTCACCCCACAGGCAAAAAACTTTCATCGTCTCGGTTACCAAACCATGTGGTTCCTTGAGAATGTTCGTCCAATGACTGCATCTTCCGACTGAGTCAGTCAGTCATCAGCGAGCAGGGAAAGGTATGGTGAAGCTACAGCAGGAAAGTGTCATTCAGGGGTGAAAGTAATAAGACGACAGACGCTAGGGGGTCAGAAACATAACTTACACCACCATCTGACTCACCGCATCACACGATTGCTCTCCAGATGGATTCAACTGACTAAATGCAAAGCTCATTGCAAACCTTCCAGTGAACAGTCTTCTGAGGTCGTCGAGAAACTTCAAGGTTCAAAAATTCACACCGGGGCCGCCAGGTAAATCATAACCACCATCATCATCAAGTGCTCAAGAATCTTTCCATATGCAGGATGAATTTAAGAAGACAAAGAGGCGAATCAACCAGCTGACGGAACACATCCCACAAACACACTTGCGTAAAAGCCGAGCACAAGAAGATTCCAACCTAGCGTCCATGATGGACAACAAAGTTTAGCACTCTCTGGCAGGCACACGATACAAACTCCCGTGACCCTATGGACCCCGTTCCATGGCGGTAAACCTTGACTGATGCGATCCCATGCAGCTTTAAAATGGAAGAAAGCCCCGCCCTAACTCAACTGATTCGCATCTCCAACTCCACGCTCTTCGCAGTCCCTCCCCTTCTCTTTGTCTGTACCCGGAACCAGAGAGAGAACTGAGGAACGACTCGGTCCTTGACTCAATTAGTAGACCACCACTGAGCATGGGAATTTACCGTCCGTCTGAGGGACTCTTCCCACTTTCACCTTATTTTACCTATGTGGTTTTTCATCGTCTGGGATTTATTGACGTTGTGCCAAACAGCAAAGACATACCAACACGTGTCCAAATTACTACAAAAGAAAATAGAGAAAAATATGTAGAGGTAGGGGAGAGGAACCCCTGGTCCAAAACTGAAGAAATAACGTTTTGCAACAAATTTCTGAAAAATTGTAGAAAAACTGTATAGTCGGAATAACTTTTTATTACTGAACCTAACAAGTTTAATAAAATAAGCGAGATATCCACTAATTGCCTCTTTTCAATTTTCACTTTATTTTACTTATGTGGCTTGTCCAAACCTAGAATAGCAAGCACGGTTCGTCAAAACTTTTGACCTTACTTACGATATATTGGACAATGTTTTCAGACTGCATATGGTTTCAACTAGGTTTTTCAACGTGAAATATTGTGCAGTATTTTCTGACTGATAAAGTTTTCTAACTAGGTTTTTCAACGTCTGGTTTTTTATTGACTTTATGTCAAACAGCAAAGACATACCAACATCTGTCGACTTCACTAAAAAGAAATAGCAAAAATGCACAGAGATATGGGAGAAGAGATAACGTTTTGCAACGTTATGAAAAACTGTAGAAAAATGAAATGATTCTTATTACCGACTTCTTATTAAGTTTAATGAAATAAGCGAGATACCCACTAAATGGGAAGAGGCCCTAAGTGGGAAGAGGCACTTACCGCAACCATGTCCTTTGGTCGAACCGTCGAACTTGATGATGAGGCCTTCCACGTGTTGACCACGGAGATACCGCGGTCACATAGTTCCGCAAACGGCGCATCCAATGCAGGCAATCACGTGGTCTGAACCAAACTGCGCTGGCTTGGGGCGGTAAGACCTTCTATAATAAGACTGAGCATATTTGCACTGCGGCCTCAACCGTGCGTTAGCTGTATCCATCATGGAACTATGTTTCTATCTAATTTCGGCTTAGGACTAACTATACCAACCACGGTAGCCAGTTCGTCTATGATTCTCGAAGTTACTGTACAGTCGACGCTGGAGAGTAGTTACGCGTTCACAATCCATTCTTCTAACAATTTGGCCATCTGTAGCTGTTCTTTCCGCCCTAGCCTTTCTTTTCCCAGAAGGGAAAAGCTGGCGTGCTGCAGCCCGCACCAAAAGGAGGAAAAAGAAGTTAAGTCCCATTAATCATTAGACTTTAAATGTTAATGTGCATTTAATACATATTAAGATAGGTTAATTTTTTCCACACTGGAAGTGCAGGTTCGCATTTACTCTTTCCTATTGGCTAAAACTAAACTGTAAAATTACTATATTTCAGAACGAATGACTTTTATCAATACTTCAAAAGAGCAAAGATACCAATTTGCATAAAAAGTTAATTCAATTTGTATTAAGAAAGAACTCCATAGTGTTGGAAACAAAAATGGCAAACTTAGAATTCGAGAGAAAAAACTTATTGTTTTTTCTAGGCAAGCATATTCACCTTCTTCTAAGTTAAGATGCGAGGAGGTATAAGCACGCCCATTAATTTATTACTTAACCCTCCTTTTTGGAAAGATTCATCCATAAATTTAATTTATGTTAAATTTGATTATTTTTATTTGTAGAAGAAAACTGTGCTTATAGTAGAAAGATCAGAGTTTCAGTACACTCCACTTACAAGTTTCCTATCTTCATCGAGATCACGTGTAATATTATATTGTAGTAAATTAATTATATGATTTCAAATATATTACTTTAAATTTAGAAGTTTAATGTGTCTTGACAACTCTGTTTAGTAGTTAATGAATCTTACCCTTATGACGTGGTTCCCGGGTCCAAGAATCAGCGGCGCGGGTCTGCAGCGGAAAATCGAAAATCAACAAAAAACCCGACAGCGTTCTCTCACAATCCATCCGACCCGGTTCGACCACTGAGACAATCTCTCCCTTCTCTCTTGCTCGGCTAGTTCAGGACCGGTGCAACGCACATGTCCATGGTCTTACTCACACTCGTGCATTCTCAAGCACACATCTTCAATTCGACACCCACGGACCCTTTATTCTTGAAATCGGCTCATATACATAAGCGTCACCTTCTCAGGTAGGCGCGGTGACCTCGGACATGGACCAATCGATGCTACAGTCACGACAGATTCTTCTTATCACTTAATCTACCGACCCACTAGTCTCAATCTGCAGCTATGGCTTCTCGATCCTCGAATCTATCAAAACTGTCACCTGTGCCTAAGCACGAGGTTTCCTCGAGTATACACACAGCTTCCCTATCGAGTCTCTATCTTCGCGGAGGCTCTTACGCTACGTGGCTTCCTCGCAGACTGTCACCCGTTCCGACCTCGGCATCGTCGTGGACACAGTGCCCTATGAATGACCTTTATACCTTTGCAGGTGTCCTCCTCGCCCGGCTGTCCTTTTCGCTTTTTGAGTAGAGTGTCGGATCTCGAAACGTCGCGACCAATCAGATCTTGCCATGAGGGCTGAGCAAGGTGCGTGCGAGAGGGTAACGGTCAGTTTCCGTGAGTCCTCATTGGCTGAGAACTCACGCGTGAGGATGCGGGTCCGGCGAGGTTCTCAATCTTGCTTCCTTCCTCGGGAGAAGGCGAACGACCATGTTAGGTGTCCCCACGTGTGTCGCCGTCACCCCGTGGAGTTCTCGGTCAATCGGAAGCCTCCGTCGGATTTTCATCCATCCATGTTATCTCTGTCCGTTCCCTCTTCATAAGGATGCGGACCTCCGACGGCTCCACTTCCTTCCTTCACGCGTGCTCTCTTACGCGGGTCCGTCCGCGGCCGCCACGCGACGACGATTCGTCTTCAACATGCGTGACTGCATATGGACGCGGGTCTGTGCACCTGGCCAGCTCATTCTTGGCCTTGGGCTCTAGACCACGTGTCCGTTGCTGGTTGGCTGCGGGGTGGTTAGGGAGTAGTCCTGACCCCAAAATTGCCTTCATAGTTACTAAGGGTCCTACTTCAACCTAACGCTTACTCCCGGACCTAGACCTAATTTGTCATGACTCGACCGTTCGTCTTCCGGGGTCTCCAAGCGACCTTTAGCCTCTTTAATCATAGCCGGCCTGTGAATTCAAACAAGCGGTGGGAACTCTGGGTTAGTCCTTATTCTTTTACCTCTTTCGCCTTGGTGTTGAGAACCCGCGGGTATACAGAAGGGTCCTTATGACATACTGCCAAACAAATAAGGAGGTGTGACCTCACACCGGACATCCTCCTGAAGTATTTACTTCCCTCCAGGGGTTCAAACTCGGGCTCGGTCCTTTCTGCTATAGGAGAGACCTTTCGAGACAAGTTTTAGAGTGCACTGGGTAAGTGAATTTTACCTCGAGCCTGGCTAGGTCAACTGGCTCCTTAATTTCTCCTCTCTACCCTCTTGAGTCGAACCTGCAGGAGCTGGCTGGACCTTAGAAGATCCTCTGCACCTATGTGTGCTCAGGTTGCGAACCCTCGCACATTGCAATGGTCACTGATTCTTTCGAGCCTCTCGTACAACTCTTCCACATTCCTCCTCTCAAACTGGGGCATCGGGTCGGGCTACTTGCAGGGCCCTTCCCCGGATAAATATCTGGTAGGGTCTGACTATCAATACTCAAGGGACTTCGGCTAGGGTCACCCAGGTTTGGGCTATCAAACCCTGGTCCTCCCATTCTATCAGCAATTCAACCCTTTCGAGTTCTGTGCTCGGACCAGGCAGTGTCCTCTGATCGAGCACTCTCCTTACTCGCATGTTCCAATGACAACATGGGAAGGTGTTCCAGGGCAGGAGTCCACTTCTGGATCCTTCCTGGAAGTTGTAAATCGTCAGAGACAAACTTCTTAAGGTTAGAAACATGGATAATAGGGTGGTAACCCTGCATGCTCGAGGGAAAGCTCAAGTGATAGCTAACCGAGGTGATCTTCTTGAAGATCTCAAAGGGTCCGGTCCACCGAAGAATGAACTTCCCAGTCATCCCCTGAGGGATGGAATAGGTTTTTGTTTTCAGTCATACTCGGTCTCCGGTCTCCAATTGCACATCTCGTCTCTTCATGTTAACGTATTTAGTGTATCTGGTCTGTGCCTTGAGGATGTTTTGCTTCGCCATGTGTAATACATACGACTTTCTTCCTATGAACTCAACTACATTCAAAGGAGTCTCTCGAATGGCATTTTCGAACTCATGGGACTGCAGTTGAAAACTAGCTGGAGATAAGGGGGACTTGTTACCCCTTATACACAAGTTCAAAGAGTTTGTACCCGGTAGCAGAGTGTAAAGCATCATTGTAAGCAAACTCTACTAAATCTAGATGATCTGACCAGTCAGATTGATCTCGCAACATGTAGTTCCGAAGTCCTTGCTCTATGACCTGATTAACACGCTCACTCTGCCCATCGGTCTGCGGATGATAAGCGACTGTAAATTTCAACTTGGTCCCTAAGCTTGCGAACAAAGTTGTCCAGAATTCATTCGCAAACCGAAAGTCGTTATCAGCTATAATCTCCTTAGGCAACCCATGGTACTTAAACACGTGGGTTAGGAACAGTCTAGCTACCTCGGAAACTGATATAAGAGTAGTGCATGGGATGAAGTGTGTCATTTTACTCAACCTGTCTATCACAATCAGGATACAATCGTAACCGTGGGAAGAGGGGAGTTGAGGGATGAAGTCCATAATGAGACTTTCCTATATATTCTCTGGTACAGGCAGAGGTTGAAGTAACCCGGCTGGTCTCTGAGTGTCAGACCTGGTCTGCTAACGGCTTACATCTACACTCAGAGTGGGCCAATAGTATTTTTGCCGCACCCTATGGAGAGTTCTGGTCTGACCTCCATGACTCGCAGTTGGAGCATCATGCTCCTCATAGAGCACTCGAGCTCGTAAGGTTCCAGGTGGAATGTACAGTCGAGTCTGCCAAAGAACCAACACCCTTCTCTTTTACTAAGTTGTCTCATCTCCGGATCAGTAAGGTCTTGACTAGCCCACTGGGTGGCTTGCGGATCCAGGGCAGTGGCTTGCCTAACGAACTCTATGAGACTGGACTGCGGGACCGATGTCAAGGCCAACAATTGCCTGAACAGTGCATCGACCGATGCGTTATTCTTATTCTTCCTATACCTCCAAGTAAGATTATACCTTGACAGTTCAAGTTGCCATCTCTGTTGCTTCAAAGAGAGTTCGGTTTGGTCTGGAAATAGATATTGGAGATGTTATCGGTTACCACATTCATCTCACTCGGCAAGAGGTAATGCTCCCACCTCTTAAGACACCAGATAACAGCCAACATCTCCTGCTCATGGGTCTCTCATCTAGCTTCTTGTTCGTTCAGACGATGACTTTCAAAAGCAACCGGATGATCCTCTTGAATAAGCACACCTCCTATTGCTAGTTTCGAGGCATCTGTATAGATCTCGAAGGGTTTTCCTAGGTCGAGGAGTACAGGGACTGGAGCTTCGGTTAGTGCCTTCTTTAAAACATCAAAGGTCTTCTGCTATGGCAGTCTCCATTCAAAGTTCTTCTTCGAATCCTTAAGTAAGTCAAAGATGGGAGAGACGAGATGTCCGAAACCCCTTATAAACTTCCGGAAATACGAGGCCAGACCCAGGAAGGACCTCACTTCCGAAACTGTCTTCGGGGTGGACCACAGCTGAATCGCCTGTACTTTCCGTTTGTTAATGTGCACACCGGTGTGGTCGATCAGACAACCTAGGAACACTACAGTCTCCTGACCAAAAGAACACTTCAAAGCCTTAAGAACTAGCTTCTCTTTCTCCAACTTTCGAAACACTATCTCTACATCAGATAAGTGTTTTTGTCAGGTCGAGGAGTATACAATGATATCATCCAAGTAGACCACAACTGAATCATCCAGCTGGTCTCTAAGGATGTCATTCATCAACTTACAGAAAGTTGCGGGTGCATTTGATAGTCCGAAAAGGAGAACCGTTTACTCAAACAGTCCATACCTGATGATGATTGCTGTCTTTTCCTCATCTCCCTCGGCTATGCGAATCTGGTGATATCCGGATCTCAGATCTAGTTTGATAAAATACCTACTTTTTATCAATCGATATATTTTCTCATCCATGAGTGGGATTGGGTACTTGTTTTTGATGATTATCTTGTTTAAGGCTCGGTAGTCCCTACATAGTCTAAGGGTACCCTCCTTCTTGGACACAAACATTATTGGAGTGGCATAGGGTGAACAACTAGGTCTCAGAATGCTTTGTTCCACCATCTCCCCCAACTAAACTTTCAGTTCCTGTAAAAAGTTTAGGGACATTCGTCGACACCTCCCGACTGGTGGGGCGGAGCCGGGAATAAGATCGATCTTATGGTCTATTGCTCTCTGGAGAGATAGGGTGTTCGACAGCTTCTCGAGAAGTAAATGCGAGTACTTGGTTAGCAACTGTTGCATTTCCCTATGGACCGGAAGTTGTGACACTCGATCCTCCTCATCTACCTCCTCTAAAGTCTTCTCAGGTAACACCATCCAAGTTTCCTCCGCGCCTTGCATAGACTTCTTAAACTGCCGAGCGGTGCAAACCATGTATGCGACCCGGCATGACATGTATTGCGAAAACTCAGTGTTTGTCTGAGTTCGAGGGTCCATTTCCAAGGCGGTACAGTGATCTACTCCGCGAGGATCCTTCAACCATAGATTTTCCTCTGTAAGGTCTATACATGCAAGGTTCTGCCTAAGTCAAGCCCAAGGGAAGATCCCGTCGGTTTTCCCCAAGGACATTACCAGGAAATCGTGATTTCGAGTTATTTCAGCACACTCGACAGATAACTGAGGTACCGTTATCGTGTTGTGAGATGTCCCACATGTGAATTCAGTGTAGAACGAGTATTGTGTTTTCTTTTGTGTTCGGTGAACCTTTTGTGTAGTTCGCATGAGAGAGTATTAGGTGTCACGTTCACAGAGATCTGGATGTGAGATCGCACGATAACAAGATGTGCCGACTCAATGATCCGTGAACGTTCGCGTGAATGGCTCTTGTTGTCAAACATAGGTATAAGATAGTGGGTTGGGGGTTTTGTAAGGCATTCTTCTTGGGGGTAGTTTTCATGAGTGTGTCTTAGTGTCTTACGTGATAAGAAGGAACGGCAAGAGTTATATTTATGGATGGAGGACTGAATCGAGTTCCAAATCTGTCATTTTCGAACCGGTTTCATATCAAGCTTCACTTGATCCACCGCGATCACTTCCGACAGTGATTCGTCGCATACTTTGGAGAAGAGTTCATGAGGAGGATGATGGACTCGCCTACTCCGGTGATCTTACCAATCGTCATGTATGGAGAGGACTGGGACTTGACAGTGTACATCTTACTTTGACGAGGGTCAATGGACTTGAATTATCCAGCCAACATCCCTTTCAACGTCTGGGTGGATGTTCGATGTCACTGTCGACGGAAGATCAATCATCGTGTGTGGATCGCAAGGAACTTTGGCGAGGAGTACTGTAATCAAGTGATGGCTTCTCCATTTCCTTTTGTAGTACCTTTAATCGTAAATCGGTTCCAGGTCGTCATCTTGACTTTGTACTGAATCTTAAGTGTTAAGTATGATCTCTATAGTTTGATGAGTGTAATTAACCTAAGGTTGGAGCCGATGCCTTGAAGGAATGAGAGGGTATTAAGGTTATAGTGGTTCTAGGGTACCAAATAGAGGACAAAAGAGGTTTTCAAATCTGTTTTCTTATTGCTCTATTTTCGATCAATCAACTTCATTCCAGATCTGCAGACGGCTTTAGAGTTTTGGAGGTCTTCCCGAGGGTCATTTGAGGAGTGAGTGGTCTTGTTGGAAAGCTCTCAAGACGGGCTACACTCTGGAGACGAAGATCAGGCGATTTGGAGTTCTGAGGAGAGAGTGATGGACGTTGAAAGTCAATGGGTCAAATCGATATCCCGAGTCACATTTTGAAGTGATCCGAGAGTTTGAGAGGTGATCTTTAGGAGCTGTCAAGGGGATCGAGTAGTTCACTCTGTGTTGGTTGTATTGATGTAAAGCAATCGTACATTTGGGTTGGATTTGCTCTTGAAATGGTCCATTGAAGTTAGCTGTTACAGTTGAGAGATATGTGTATATCCGTTTTCTTTGGATCCAAAGCTTGAGTTGTTCCGTACACATGGGATTGGATCTCGGAGTGAAACTTTCCAAGATGAGAGTGTGCCCTATCAGTTAGTCACATGTGAAATTTCAGCTCAATTGGGTAAGAGAATGTGTCGAGATCTAGAATTTTAACCATCGAGATCTGTAAAGCTCATAAGTTAGCACTGGCGGGTGGCTGGATCCATCACGGACAGTTAGGTTCAGATCTGAGATTGAAATTTCATGCAGTAGTAGAGAAGGGTCAGAGGAGACTTCCTGTGAAATTTGAGCCTGATTGGATGATTGAGGTGAAAGCACGAGGTTGTCAAAGTTCAATTTACATCGTGACGAGAAAGACGTAGAGAGATTTCGCTTAAATCTCTTGGTTGGAGTTGAACAAAACGACTTGAAGACTGGAGATGGGCTTCTTGGAGGTGTTGCATGAGTGACAAGGAGACTGTATTGTGAGATTGGTACGACGATCACATTCAGTGGAGGTGTCACGTCTTGCTGAAGTTGAGGTACCATTATTTTCGGTGTCACGTCCCGAGTTTTCTGGTTGTTTGCTGCCGATATATCTTGTATCGTTGGGAAGCTTGTGTAGTAGGCGGTCTTTTGCTGTGGACATCTTCCTGAGCAAAGCTTGTATCAGCGAACAATAGAAGGCTAGAGTCTAGAATTTAGATAGTTTGTCGAGAAGAAGTAGTGAAGCGGATGTTGATGAAAGATTGTATGAGAAGTACTTGGGATCTAAAGCAGACACATATCGTGTATGAGTCTTGCTTTTATCTAGAATGGAATCGAGCTCCGAGTAGTTTGTGCGATGCACATTGTTGCACTTGGGTCAGGTTAGATCGATAGTAACCAAGACAGAAGACTGATATATAGATAGTGAGAGCGTAAGTTTTCATCGGTTAGATCGTAGATCCCGTTGTATCTCTCCACAGCCAGATATCCCGTGTATTCCTAGACCATATTTCATGCCCTACGACACCGTGTGAGTGACTTTGGATGTTCCCCGGACAAACCTGACTCCTAGGGATGAGGCAAGTCTTTTCGGGATAAGGTGCAGGTCTAGTACTTTACTAGAGGATAGTACACTAATGTCGGCCCCAGTATCTATCAACATGCGCACATTCTTACCCTTTATCCCAACTTTGATCCATTAGGGTTTAGGGTTTAGGGTTTTAGGGTTTTAGGGTTTTAGGGTTTAGGGTTTCTACAACGGGTATTGCAGCATGTGGGGAAAAGGAGAAAGCGGCGTGAAAGCGATAGAGCTCCTGAAGTCTCTGACATACCGAGATATTCATTACCTACGATGAGTAGCCAACCTGAATAGCTGAATTCATGTCTTACATTTGCATGTTTTAGTTTGCTTACTGCACTTAATGAAATTTATTTTCTAAAAATAATAATTTTCTAATCAATCGTGTCAGAGCGAAGAAAAAGAAGAAAAACCAGAAAAGAAAGACAGACCAAAAGTTTGTAAGTGCAGCATACAAACTTCAATCATTTACTATAAATATATTTCTTTTTGAATATAATTAACTTCCATACATATTAATTTATGGCTTGAGGTTAGTTCATTTCATGTATTATAGTGCAATGTTTTTGTTGAGAAAGAATCATATGTCATCTTCGAATGCTTTAGGCAGAATTGAATACTTAAGACACTTCTCTAAATCTTTAAGTTAATAATGACATATTAATGTCTCAGTACAAATGATCATTTTAGAAAAAATTGTGTTTTTATTATATTATGTGAGAACTTTTTTTCTAAGCGAAACTGATTTCTCTTCGACTTGAACTCTCTAAGTTTGGATTTTGTAAGAACATGATTTCACTTTGATAACTTTAATAATTATATTTTTAAAATATATTACATGAAAAATATAATAACATATTTTTTTCACATGATAAAGACATCTTTTGTGTATAAATGTATGTCAAATGATTGAGCATGCATAATCACCCCTTTCACCTTCAAATGGAGGAGGTATATGTGCGCACGTATGTTAATTTACGACATAATCTTCTCTCTTGGAAGAATTAAGACATAAATCAATATATATCAACATTAATTATTGTTTACTCGTCGAAGAGAATTGCGTTTATAATACAACGATTGACATTTCAGTACATTATACTTATAACTTTTTTGTATTCGTCGAGGTCATGTGTAATATTCATAATATATGATTTAAAATTATAAATTATAAATTTAAATTTTGAAGTGTAATTTTTTTCCATCTATGCTTAATGGTCATTCAATGAATGTTATGATGTTTTGCTTATTGCAACTAATGATTTATATTTTTCCAAAAAGTGTGATATACAGCCAACCACTTGTAATAATTTCAAGATTATATTCTTGGTTGTCTTTTTTTCTTTTCTCTTTTGACATTCATTTGGATGAATATTCACCTTCACTCTTGATGAAAAAAATAAACATATAAATTTGATTACAGAAATAGAGATACAAAGTGAGATCAATGATGCAAGAATTTATGAACACATTTTCAATGTAGAACATAGAAGAATGATAGAGACGAAGCACACTAACGATCACGACATGAAAAATATCAAGAAATTTTAGCTCATTCATCTACAATTTATCTCATTTTGGACGTTATGTCTAGAACTTGGTTCATAAATCAATTTTTTTATTGATAATCTTTTTGTATTTTGATCTAACAATTATCTCTACTAGGTTGTTAGCATCAACGATTTCATTTTCTAAAAGTCTTCTCATACAAGCTAAATTAAATTATCTTTTGATAAAATATTAACATAATAATCTAAATATAAAATAATTTTGATATTTTATGTTACAAGAGGTCAACAAATGCACCAAACTGAAAATAGTTCTTTTGTATTAAGATATTAATTTTGACATTCTTTAACTTTGTTGGTAGAAAATATTTATACCTATATAGTCTTTGTTCAAAACTCTCCAATTGTACCAAACATATCCAGAAGTGACAAATATTTGTAGGATGGAAAATGTTAACTGCACGAGATTTTAGATTTTATATATATTTCTCTGTGATAGTTCCCGGGAGCGCTTAATGATTACGAGTATAAAAATTTTCTAAGTCCTGGACTCCGTCGCACCCCGTCTTCTCTTTTCTCGTGGATCCGCACACAGATGTCGTCGATTCACACCACGACTCCAATGTCTGTACCGGAGAAAATCCAAACGTCCCCGTCACCCTATCGAGACACAACACACTCCAACGCAGACACACTCACCAGCACACATTCACAAGAGACCACACACTTAATCAAAATTGGTCTACCGATTCATACATTCCGCTCCGCCCTCGTAATTGAATGATGTCGCGACTCTCAATCTCAAGATCGGGCGCAGACTCGAACAGTAGAACCCTAGTGGACTTGCACTAAGTTGTGAACGCTGCGAGTAAGACTGAACGGCTTGGCCGTGAAGTTGAAATCAGATGAGCCTAAGTGGTTCTCTGAACCAAGGTTGGAACATTGGGTTAGGACATAAGGGCCTACCCCAAGACGATCCCAGATGAACGCTGATCTAAGGGGACAAGCCAAGAAACGGACCGAAACATAGGTCTGGACATAAGTCCGAGACGTGGGACCGAGACACAGATGGACCGTGGTTCGGACCAGGGTTCGAGTCTGGGTCTGGACCATAGGTTTCCAAAAAACGACTAAATGTTCACTCCAGTGACGTTTAGGTCGTGGACTAAGCTCCACGTAAGATCTCGAGGCGAGTGAGATATCATTGGAAAATTCTCTGTGAGAGCTTTCCAGTGATATGTAGAACTCCTCGAACTGACCTTCGAGGCGAGAATTATGATCGAACCAAGATCAAGTTGTGGTATAATTTTCAATGATCAAAGAGGAGGCCGGGACCGCCGATCCTCAGAAGTTAGCATAAGGGACCTTTATGTATTTCCGCGGATTTTCGACCAAGTGGAAGAAGTAATGTCTGAGCACTAACCCTACCTTTCGTCTTCGTATTTGTGACTTACAAGACGACAGTGATTAAACGGCTTAAGAACCGCAAGGAGACCTCGGGATAATACAGTTTAGACCACGGCAATAGAACTAGGTAGCGAGAGGGTTTAATTTGAGATCGGAGGTAGGCCTAAGGTCATTTGAGAGACCTTGGGCGATTTTGGGTCCCATGGCATCCCCTTGACCACTCCGCAGCCATTTCACGGACAACGCGTGGAACGGGAGTGGAGTTGAAGGCCGTAACCCGTAGATAAAGTGGAGAGGACCGCGTCCCTATGCGGTTGCGGCCGCTGAAGACGAGCCGTCGCCGCGTGACAGACATCGATAAGGTCCGATAAAGACACACATATGAAAGGCGAGTAGAGCCCGCAAGGACCAGAAATTGACGAACGGAGATGACGGACGGAAACGAAGGGACGGACGGAGATCTCTGAGTGACGAAGATCTCCTCGGGAAGCGATGCTTCATGCGCGAATGACACCGAAGTCGAAAAGCCCCTGTCACCTTGTCGCGAATGACGTTTCGCCTCCCTCGAGGAGGGAGGCAGCTTTGGAGGACACGTCGAATCCGCCTCCCGACGTTTGAGTTCCCAGCCAATGAGAACGCACGGATCCTCGCCGGTATCCTTCTTCGACCTCTACTCAAGTCTTGTGATGGTAGGTGATTGGCTGGGGAGTTAAGGCTCCCTCGGGCCAGACGCCCTGCTCGAGGAGACCTGACAACAGTCAGACGAGACGTGGGACTGGTCCAGGTATAAAGACATCACATGAGACACTGTGCGGAGATCGCGTTAGAGGTCGAAACGGATAACGGTTAGAGATAACCACGTAGCAAGGACCCGACTCCCGAGGATAGCGTATTGTCAGTAGGTCTATGTGTATACATCGAGGTTTCTCGATGCACTGTGCAGGTGACCGTTTTTCTCCTAAGGATCACCCAACGCATAGACGGAATTTGGGAGTTGTAGAGCAATGGGTCGAGTGATTTAGGTTTAGACGAGGTCAGCCGTGACCAATAGACATACTGAACCTAGTCCGAGATAGCCGGAGACACTTCTCTGAAGTGTAGCCTTGTATGAGCCGAATTGAGTAAAGATTGAGATTGTGGTCTGAATTGACAAGGAGTGCTTGAGTTGTGAGTGATGTGTGAGAACAAGAGGACAAGTGCGTAGTCTCTGATCCGGGACGTTGAATCGACGAGTAAGAAAGTTTATCTGTGTGGTTAGTCGGATCGTCGAATTGCGAGGCAGTGCGTGAGTTTTTGATTTTGTTGATTTTCCGCTGAGACCCGCAAACCAGCTGCCCAGACTCGGGATCCACAACAGAAGTATATATGAGGGGGGCTCGATGCTTGGATGGGTCAGGACAAGGATCTCGACCCCAGAGTTCAGCGAGTGGACTCTAGAGGCATGAGGTGATGGTTGGGTCGGTTCCAAGACACGTTCTAGTCCAGACTTGGACGTTTGGACTTAGGAACGATGTAAGGGCTGGAGGGAGTCGAGTCGGCGAGGGGTTGGATAAAATTTGGGCAGCGCTTCCGCTACTAGTGATCAAGTGAGAACGCAGTAACCTTTGAAGAAAAACAGTTAGGACTAGGAAGCCTAGTGGATGCTAAGAAGTAGGAAGGCAAAGTCATTACAACGAAATAGAGTCAACTCCACACCAGACGCTTCAATCCAGCTTTGACACTCAATCCAAGTTTGCTTATCATATAACAAAGCAAATCACGGGCTCATATACATTACACGGCGTTTACTTGTTGACAAGGTCACGAAGAACTCTTGGACCGGCAATTCTTCATTGCTCTGCAATTCTCCTGTGAGAATTTCACTCCAGAAAGCTTTACTTCTCTCGGAACGCCCCAGAGTCTACACTCAATATGACCTGATTTATGTTTACAGCCTGCAACTCTCTGTTTTCTTTATAGCCCCTGCTCTCTGTTCCTTGTGATACAGTCCGTACTCCCTTCGATACGAGTCGGCAGGTTAGACCACCGTTCAGGAGCCTAGACCCAGACGGACATCACTGGCGGTTGAACCGCTAGGTGTGCTGGAAGCACCGTTTAGGACCTTGGACTTTATAAGAAGTCCGTCCCAAGTCATCTTGTGACTTGCTCATGTTTGGGACCGACCTAAGCGGGTCTAGGTCGAGACTTAGGGAATGCTGAGCTTGATGATTAGGGAGACGATTCGACTCCAGTCTGGACCAAACAGAGTTAAGGTAAGTGGTGCATGGACGCTAATTTGTGATTGTGGTTTGCAAGTTAACGGTGTAAATTTCATGATCTACTGAGCAAGAGCTTCCGTCGACGCAACAAGGCAGAAGGTGCACGGAAAGTGATATCAGAGGCAACGCTTCGGTGAGCGAGAACTTGAGATAGCGGTTTTGAATGTTGGATGCTTGAGGAGGGATGCGAGACACGAAGTTGATCAACGTTTCTAGATGAACACTTGGAGCGATGACCGACGTAAGACAGAGTTCCAAGAGGAAAACCAAGAGACGAGCGACGACTGACATCGAGATCAGATCGACTCGAGCTAGCCCCGAGGCACAGTTAGGGGACTATAATCGACAACCTTCATCTCAACGTCAAGGAAGTCCAGTACCAATTGCGGCACTGGTGCAGCAAGATGGAGTCTTGTCAACAGTGCCCAACGATTCAGGCGTGAGAAATCAAATAGCCTTCGGCGGAACTCATGATGATGAAAACCATGCAGGAGAGTATGGTCTCCAGGGATAAACATATCGTTGAGCTTGAGACAGACCAAGGGAGTTCTTTGTCTACCAGAAAGTTTTATAAGACGAATTTGCCGACCCCGTTCTCAGGTATAGGACGGGCTCGCAAGGTTAAGGATTTCTTAACTGAGCTGGGCTTATACTTTGAGACGCAACAGGTTCAAGAGTCAGACAAAGTGAGAGCGAAGGTTACATTCTTGAAGGATCATGCGCTTTTCTGATGGACTGCATACAAGAATGAGCATGCCTTGACCGTCTCGGCGCTTGGTTGGAAAGAGTTCAAGGAGTTGCTCGTGGGACGATTCACTCCGGAGTATCAAAAGATTCAGGATTGTGTCGAGCTAGTTAGGATGAAGCAGACGAGGACCTTAAGTGCTTATGTGCGCGAGTTCAATGCCAAGTTGGATTCGTTCTCCAAGTGGACTGCGAGACCAAAATATGTATATTTATTGGGGGACTCAAGTCTAGCTCGGAGAAGGCTCTCTTTCAGATGTCGGAGCTACCTACGACAAGTGCCGAACTTTTGAAACTAGCGGAGCGAATTGGAGACGGTGAAGTCCAGCAACAGAAACCTTTTGAACCACGCAGCACGGACAAGTTCCAGAAGAAGAATAAGAGCTTCAAGCGACAGTGAGATGAGGGTGAGAAGGATCGGAAGGTTCTTCTGTCCCGGCGGCAAAGCAACAGCAAACAGGAGCAAAACCTAAGGGGCAAACACCTCAAAAGGGCAATGGTGCTAAGTTCACTTGCTACAATTGTGACGAGGTAGGTCATATTGCTAACGGGTGCACGAAACTTAAGGTTAGTAACTATAGAATGAATGCGTTTGTTGCAAATGACTTGTTGGAGGACCAGATGATGGTGCCATTGAGAACCACGAAGAAGACGCCGGGACTGATGTTTCTACAAGCCAAAGTTGTTAACTGCGATGTTACTTTTCTTGTGAATACATGAGCGACTCACTCCTTCATAAGTCCAAAGTTGGTGAAGAAGTTGCGCTTGTCTACCTCCAAGGCATACAAGCCTATTCATGTATTATTTGATTAACTTTACATTGAGAAAATAAAATGATAGACGATATTAGTCTTATTTTCTTTTATATATATTTTCTATCATTTTACTTGTATTTATCTAATAACCTTATATTTTTAACGAGAGTCCGAAATGATGATATATATTTTATGTTTATTAATATATATTATCATTAATTAGATTACAGCATCATGATTTCAAAATCTTGATATTTTTAAATTTTAGATTTATACAAAAAAATATGAGATACATTCAAGAGTATTTTTGGATCGCTTTTAAAGCTACTCAAGATGAAGTCTCCACATGTCTAAACATCGTACGTAAATTATAATATATATATTTTTATTTTTCACAATCACACTTTATGTGTATTTTGTACATCGAATATGCTATAGAAAAAAACTCATAAATCGCAATCGATCTTATATAATCTACGGAAAATGACATGTCCATGTCCCTATAGTACAAAAATAAGACTTTGAAATTATTATTAAAAAAATAAATTCTTATTACTTATCGATGGATGTTAATTCGGAAAAAATTCTATGCATTTGAATGTCAAGACCTAGAGAATTTATCATAATGTAAGATATCTTTTCTTGCTGGTGCTAACTAGAAATGAGAAGATTAAACATAAATTATTCTTACATAATTTCAAGTTCTCAATCAAACGTACAAGATTCTTGAAATAGTACAATTAAAATGATGTGAAATCTGAATGAAAGAAGAAAATGAACTTGTGAGAAAGACTACATTCTACAAACATTGAGAAATTGAGACATCTAAAATCATTAAAAATATTGATGAACATGAATTTAAACGAACATAGAAGGCAAAAGTACAAAAAACTTTATATATATATATATATATTTTATGCATTTCACACTACATTTTACAAACACAACTCTTGTAGACATTATACATAATCTATCGTCTAACAATGAATATATGTTTATAAATTTCTTAATGAATCTAAATTGAGTGCATTACAATTGATATGCATGCGAACACTTGTGTCTTGTAACTTGGTTCATTCATTTATCTTAAGTCTCACTCACTTACGTCTAGTAGTCTACGTACATGTACAAGCTCACTCGAAATTTTTAGACTTGGTTAATTTTATCAAAATTGTTATATCTAGAATTTACTTTTACAAAGACAACTAATATATAACTTGTGCATACAAGTCCAAGTGTCGATTTATGTTACTTTTGGTCAAACTTCACAATTGTTAGATGATTCATCATAATATATAATTTTATCACATCAAGATGTCTGCTATCTAATTAGTGCGGTGTAGGTATAGGTGTTGGTTATGTTATTTTTGATCAAAATTATTGTCTCCATAACTTTAGCACGAAAAGCTTGAATCTAAAAAATGCATCGAGATTCAACTATTGATTGAATTAATTTTCATCAAAGTTGTTACATTGCTATCGTTTCATGTTATTAATTTCATCACATATAAAAAAATTACTTTTAATTGAATGCATCCAAGTGTAAATATTAATTAAATTAATTTCATCAAAGTTGTTATATCTAAAACTTTTTTACACAAAGATATCTAGTTCCATGTGCAAGTCTGAGTTCTACTAGGTTGATTGATCAAAGTTGTTATATCTATAACTTCTTCACACACAAAATTATGTGAAAAATTCAACAAATATATATCTAGTAAGTGTTGGGTGCGTACTAATTTGGATGTCAACTACGTTATTTTTTATCAAAATTGTTATATTGTTCATCTTCAACTTATAACTTTGTCACATCAAGGTCTCTCTAATCAATGTCTTTTCACATGTATACTAAACATGGTTAAAAGTTGTTAAATCCATAACTTCATCACATGAAGACTGTATTAAGATCGATGTTGGTTAGACTAATTTTGATGATTTGATCAAAATTGTTAAAATGATATTGTTTTAAATTTGTATATAACTTCATCACATTAAAACGTCTAATGTTAATGAGTACATGCAAATATCTAGATGAAAATAAAAATTAATTTTGATCCAAGTTGTTACATCTATTATTTAAATGATATGGATTTAAAATACTTTTAAATACAATAAATATATGATATAAATGATTCATATAATTGTTGTGATTATAATAAATATAAATTTATATTTTTAGATTAATTGAAACATACATGATAAAAATAATTAATAAATGAGAGTTCATATTAAACTCTACATTCTTTTTAGTGTTTTTAGTACTCATGATCTAAAGAATGAAAAATATATCATTTATCAAGAACTGATAACCAAAAAAAATTCTTGATATCAATAAAATTCAGAAAACATAGATATCGAGCTCGATAACTTCAATGATGATAAATATCGACCTAGATAACTATAGTTATAGAGGTTGATATCTATTTCTTGATATCAATACAACATTTTTGATATCGAGAATGTTTTTTTTTGCTATGCGTTTGCGCGTAGCTTACTACCGGTTTTGAAGATTTTTAAACTCCTAAAAAATAGTAGATTTTTCCCTTCTCGGATTAACACTCATCATGCAGTGAGATATAACGACTATAACGACTGTTCAGTTATTTCGGCCTCGTCGATTGGGTAGAAAGGTTTGCGTCTCTCCTGTTTAGCACCTTGCGATCTACTTCTCTTGTCTTATCGACGAGCGACGAGGGACGAATGCTGGAGAATTTTAGAAAAGACGGGTACTGATCTCCGTTGCCTTCAACGAATTTCCAGTCGAGCGGATCTTACAGGTTTGAAATCGTTTGTCATCCGACACGATGATTAATTTTCCAAGGAGAAAGTATTAAGTAAATCAAGAGATGATTAACTACTCTCTACAAGATATCCAATCTTACAACGTAGTATATGTAGACAATATAAAGAGTTATACTATATAACTTTCTTGATTAGCTACTCTACATCAGTATGAGCTAGACTAATGTATATTTTGTATTCTTACATACAACGGTCTATTCTAAATAGACCTCTTTATCAAAAATCAGTGTCCCAAGTGATTTAACCTATAGCCCTCTAAGAAAAAAAGTCGTGACTTCAGTCTCTTGCAGATACGATTGAAGATGCATGTGCTGTAAAATATTAATGAAGCGTCTGGTCTGAGTCCCGTTGTGATGGACTCACATGAACAATCTCATGGTCCATGAAGATCTAAAGGAATAGGTAATAACATTATCATTTTATTTATCATTTTTCTCGAAGTTTACATTCCATATCACATGTTAGGAGAAACATCGTTTCTCAATATCAACCATCTCAGCTACCGTTTCTGATCCAACACTTTATTTTTTAATTTTATCAGTTATTCACATAATTTACCAACATAACTAATCGTCTGTGATCTTTACACAAGTGAAACTCTGATCTAATGCTACAATTGGGTAGACGTTGAAAAATTCAATCCAACGATACTCGATATATCTTGAACAAACTATCCTAAAACAAGTTATGCTACTTTTGAGCTCAAAATCTTCAACATTCAACTTCCTTAAACCTTCTCTGACATATTTACCAATTTAAATCTGAACAGCTAGGCATGATTTTGATCCATAAGTCCTCATGCTACATAAAAAATATTCTATGCTATAAAAAATGCATTTGCTACTTATAGAACTCTTCATGGCTGCATAAAGAAACTAAGCTGCGCAAAAAACTTCTATGATGCATAAAAAATCTCCATGTTACACAAGAAAACTACTCTACTGTACAAAATTTTAATAGTGCAAAAAGACTTCCCGCGCTATACAATAAACCCTCATAGTTGTAGAAAGAAATTCATGACTGCATACATAATCTGTCACGACTCACATAAGTCTTTTCTATTTCTTGAGTTCTCTCAGACTGATCCTGAAATTTCTTGCATTGTCTCAAAATTCTCAGAATCCTTAATCTGCTGAAATGAGAAATTATACTAAGAAATCTCACGATCAATGTCGACGGTCTCTTCTATCAACTTCAGATTACAATGAACCTTGTCTCTAACAATCAAACTCTCTACTATTTTTCCGTATGTGATAAACATTGATAAAGAATATGTGTTTCTAAACCAATAATACTTAGTGTGCATTAGATGTCATGACTCAACTCCTCGGTCTCCTTAGATCAAAATTTTGACTTCAAAAGACATCAATATTTTCTAAATGGATTAATGTGCAGCATCATGAAACCTTTCAACACAACCATATGATAACATATGAACTAGTAGATTCTTGAATGAGAACTTCTACATAAATCATCTTGTAATCAACTTTATTGTCCATTGTACCTTCTATGAAAGCTATTTGATCACGGTTAAGTAAGTGCAAGTCCGACGCTTTCACTTGTTCAACGATCCAGCTACTGTTCTCTACTTAGTACTCTTCTCAATTTTGTGACCTAAGTCGACTATGCACATTAGAAAAAGTTTGATCACGTTCCATCCTCTTTCATACAAAAACTATAATCAATTCTAATCAGACTTCTTAATTTATCCATT
Organism: Asterella californica; assembly: GCA_036924285.1. Taxonomy (NCBI): domain Eukaryota; kingdom Viridiplantae; phylum Streptophyta; class Marchantiopsida; order Marchantiales; family Aytoniaceae; genus Asterella; species Asterella californica. The sequence goes on along the minus strand of JAYKYS010000006.1, from coordinate 22,330,121 downwards.
GCCTCCTCTTGGCTCACCCTTAGTTCCAACAAAGAGGAGTTGGACAAAATTTGAATTTGACAAGTCTGCATCCTCGACATTTTTCTTATACGTATTCAACTTTAACGCGTCATTGGGCAGGTCCATGATCTCTTTCTGATTATCATGCACAGTGACTACACAAAGATAGTCTTATCTATTGTACTCAACAAGCGAAGTTATAGTTCGATATGATACATGTTTAAAGACCTTTCCTCACTGTACATGTTATTTCATTACCGAACTTTCTTGAGCCATCCAAGGTCAATTTTCACTAACTTAAAGTTTTCTACTAAAGTCAATAAAACTTTTAGCATGTTTGATCGCATACATTTTTCCTTTTTCAATTTATGTACAACGTCAAATTTTATCCTTAACGTCAAATTTTTTATATACAAGGTGATGTGACAAATATTTATCATGTTTTTTTATATTGTAGTTCCACCGTATCAACACTATATCCATCCAGTCTCCGTAAAACTCTTAATGACAAGAAATGAGATACCCTTGTAACAAAACCTTGGAGAGTGGATTATTAACAATTGAACTGAAAACTCTAAAAAATAAAATAGTAGAAAGAAAATTATAATTATCGAACATGCAATCAACGTGCTTTAATGAAATAAAATCTGTAGTGGAGAGAGACCATAACTTATTTCGGAAAAAGTGCAATTCATTTTCGTTATTCTAACGAATATGCATCCAAAGTGCCTTTTTCGCTAAGAGAAGGAAAACGACAAACGTGGTAAAATAAAATGGTAGTTGATAGTTGATTCATAGTTGGTGTCCTGTTCAGTCATGGAAATAAAGTGCAGGGAAACTCTTAAACGGACAAATGTTTGACTTGATCTAAACAAGACAGGGAAATTATTATAAGCGCCTTCCATCTAGGTGCTCTTCGGACAACTGGCTTTCAAAAAAAGAAAAACTGAAAGGGTTTTAGAAAAAATAGGAAAGAGTTGACGGACCTGACTTGGCAGAAACCGTCGGGATGCTTTTACTACTGAATATAGAAAATTAAAGTCAAATATAGTCACAACCTTGACACATACGGTTTATTTATTACCAAAGCCAAACATGGCTGCAGAATGGACATATGGACGCAGATTTGTTTAGAACCCATAAACCAAGTACGGGAAGTGATCCCTAGCTTGGTATATAGTTGTGTGATGTCCATACAAATATTTTAAATTTAATCACTTTAATTTACGATCTAACCCTTCCAAAGGAAAGGTTAAGGACATTAATTAAAGTGTATACATATTCTTCCTTTTCTGATCTCAGAAGAGGCGAATAAGCGAATAAGCGAGGATGTTAGACATGTGACACAACTGCGTTGAAGAAAATAAAACTCGTTTGAAATGAGTTAAGGACCTTTTCTTTATTTCGTTAAGACCCGTTGATAGTAGGTTTGATAAAAATGCATTTCTTTCTGCAACATTATTTTTAGAATATTTTTCATCCAACAGTCAATAAATCCATTTCCAAGATTTTGGAGCAAGAGTATCTCATTTCTTGTCATTATGAGTTTTACGAAGACCAAATAGATATGGTGGTGACAAGTAGAACTATAATATCTAGAAACAGGAGCAGTACTAACCACATCATCCCGAAAGTAAAAGATTACACTTTGTGGATAAAACTGAAGAAAGAAAAACTTATGCAATCAATAATTGTTGATAAATCTATTGATTTTAGTAAAAAATGATATGTTTTTGAAGATTTATCTTTGTGGATTGAGAAGGATCAGTAATGAAATAACAAGTACAATGAGGATAGTCCTTTAGACTTCCAAAATTTTTATAATAAAAATCTCTTTTGGACCTTAGCAATTAGAGCGATTTAGTCTAGCATAGTGCTGATACTCCTTTTTAGTTAAAAAATGAATGATAGTTGATTTGGACAACATAATTAACATAAAAAAAATTAATTTAAATAAATACATAAATGCATATTTAAAATTAAAATTATTGTTTCATTTAGACCTCACCATAGATTACTGCAACACTCTCAAATCATAATGATCATCCAACCCCACATCTAACCGAAGACAATCGAAGATAACCCCACGTCTATCGGAGATCGGTAGCTAAGATGGTTGAGTTATTGACCTCTAAGTGAAAGGTCTGGGATTCAAACCCTCCGCTCTCGGTTGGAGGTGCTGCAAGAAAGTTGCTATTGTGTGAATCTGGTCCGGTACGTTGTGGTTATCCATAAAGGATAGTCCAATGCCCCTTGAAGGGATATAACGAACATGGTAAAAGATTTTATCCCTTTACCTCTTTAACCAATCAATATGGAGTATCATATCCAAATGAACTGAACAGATCTTAAAATGATCCTCCCGGACACTTTGTAATTTTCTATAAGAATTAATGACTTTTATTGTTAGTTCTAAAAAATAATGTGGATTTGAATTTGAAGAGGAAGAATGACCTATCATCAATCAAAACTGATATCTGATTTAGCAAAAAACTCATGATATCAACAAAACTCAAAATTTAGATGTCTAATTTTATAACTTTAAGAGAAATAGATATTAAACTTCGATAACTGTATTCGAGTTAGTTATCAAAGTAGATATCTATTCCTTGATATCAGTTGTTGATTACTGATAGCGTTCTCATTCTTGAATTTGAAGTTTACAGTGATCCATAAGACATACTAGTTGTTTAGGTTGGTAAAGCAAATCCATTATTAAACTCATATCTTTAGATCTATTAACTTAGAATACATCAAGTTAAATATTTATGTTTTTCTCCTTCTATTGATGAGTACACCTCTAGGTGGACACAAAAGACATCTTAACTCTCCAACTATCTGGAATATAATATTTAATAAATATTGTAGCATTGACATCTCCCAATGCATTCTCATATCTGTGATCTCCCATGATAGTGTTGAATTGTATGCAAATATTCGTGTCTGACTCTGTCGTTATTACACCAATGACACTATCCAATAGAATCATATCTTGATAGTGAAACTTTCTAAGTCTAATATATCTTATTTCTAACAATTGTGCAACATATTATCAAAGGAGAAAATCTCACGTACAATAAATATCAAGTTGTTAATATCTCCACATCTTATCATATATTTTAATACTTTATATTTTTATCCAATTTTCAGTTGAATTATTAATGGTTGATTTTATTTATAGATGATTCTAACATATTTTTTAAATTTCTTTACATTCATAACAACTGTATTAAAAATATCACCTTATAAAGAAGATAGCTCTACTGAGAAAAAAATGTTTATTTTTAATTCAGTACTAAATTATCTTTTTTTAATAAATTCTTGTTATTATTTAGATGTACATATTTCAAATATTTTATATAATCCTATTCATAAGTATTTCATTTATCATCCTATTCAGACTTTCTAAAACACAATATGCGCATTTATTTTTTATCCAGTAATTAATTTTTAAAGTTCTACGCTGTATTCTTCAAATATGATACTTAAATATAATTATACTCAATATTTATTTTGAAAATTTGTCTTGAAGAGAATTAACGTCTTTGTCAGACTATATTAGCCTCATAATTGTATGTTTATAATTGTTCTATAATCTTTCAGTTATCATAACTCTGATCAACACTCTAGTTTATGTATCACTATAATGTTCATTTCTACATTATCTATTCAGTTGTTTCAAGTATGAAGCTTGTATTTCGTTCACTAAGAATTTAGCAGAACAAAGAGCACAAAAAGACACAAGTTACAATAAACTACGATATACCATATTAGATTAAGTTCTTGTGAACCAGCAAAAGATTATAATGGGTACATACGGCTGTGCAGATTTCTTGTCTTCATAAATTTGAATATATAGTAAATATAAAATAGTTTATTTATATTTCGAAATAAGCTTTACTAAAGTGTCTGTTTGTCTATTCATTTATTTCACGAGATAATAACTGCAAACATATGGGAGATAACAATAATATTAACCAGATTATGTAAAAAGAAAAGCTAATAATCAAAGGTTTGACGGAAACATATGAAACCTATAAGAAGTTTTTCTGGAGACTCCGTCAAGATGTGAAGGATTCTATGTCTTTTTGCTTTTAACTATACCAACTTCAAAACATTATTCTTGCATATGGAAACAACGATAGTTATTTTCATTTCTTTTAGTATTTATTCTCCCATTAACATATTATTCATGAACTCTATCAATAATTAACAACTGATATAAAAAATTTTACTGATATTAGGAGATAAATATCTACTTCTATAATTATCCAAGTTAAATTTATTAATCTCCATAACTCTCCAAATTATAGTTATTTATCTCTATAACTATCCATATTATAGTTTCGAATCTATAATTATCTAAGTTATAGTTATCAAGTTTGATATCTATCTTCTAAATATTATTGATATCAAGAGAGTTTTCTTGATACCGGTTCTTGATTGTTGATAGACTATTCGTCCCCGTTATTCACTATAAGAAACTTGAGAAGGAGAAAATTATAGCAAAATATAATAAAACAAAAGTATATTATATTATTGAAAATGTACATATTATACGGCTGCATAATCAAAGATTTGCATCAACTCTCAATTTTTATATATATATTATATATTACAAGCTGTCTTTAGAAAACATGTTAATTGTGATTAGAAGTTACTTCTCTGTTTGGGACAACACTACAAGTTTATTCTAACCGTTGTAGAAGCACTTAGGAGCTTTACTGATGACAAGACTAACTAACATTGGGTTGTTTCTGATGAGTAAAGAAATTCGTTTTTATATCTATTTATGCAGTACCTGTAGTATTAATGCGGTCATAGTTACACATTTTTGTCACTTTATTTTCTTTACATACATAATAGTAGTGAGTACATAATATATTTAATCAACTGAAAAAATATTCACTTTCAGTCCCATTTAATTAAAACTAATAATAATATTTTTTATAGAATATGTCTAACAAAATTAAATAGTTTTAGAAACCAATACTCCTTTTTGTAAGTTACCATATAGTAAGTACTATGTATCTACCTTTGGAAACTATAACTTTCTCTCAAGATTCAAATTCTACAAATTATCTGATTCTCTTCTCAGCAGTCTATTTAGTCGATAGAAAAGTCCATTTCATATACTATTAAATCAGAAGCAATATTCCTTTTCAACCCTCGAATGATCTTAGAAACCTTTGAATTCTGTCCACTGTCCATACCATTTGTGGCTTACTATCAGCTTATGTTTGAATCCTAAGAGATGCTTTTTGTGCACCTTATTCATTCATTCTTTTCACTTTTAAAACCAAGACAATATCAATTAAAGGTAAGTGAATGATTAGTTAATATATTAAGGATATCCAAAATTTCTAAAGTACATATTCACGCCTGTAAATTTTACAAACGAGAAAACGCAAAAGGAACAGCTGAAATACCGACGAGAAGGAACGTTAACGTTCTTACTTACCATTCACCAGCAAAATGGTAGAGCACTAATCGTGATCCTATATCCATGGATATATAACTGCAAACAAACGGAATTTTTCAACATACGTGAAGATTTACCAAGTGGAAACTAGCTTGCTGCATAAATATGGCAAAAGAACTGTAGCCATCACCAAAAGAACAAGGTGTTGTGTTTGTAACTACTTTTATTTACTTCTATAATTCTAATTTAGTTTTATAAAAAGAAAACATTATATCCCCTTTCTTTCTCATCTTTCATCATACTAAAAACAACAAAATAATTATGTTTCATTATATATTTGTGGGACGAAGTAATCAAGTACATTTCTGTTAAGTATGGTATGCATCCCAAGCAGCCGAGAAAGGGACAAGCGCGATATGAGAGAGGAAATAAACAGACTGGATTCGTTCTCAAGGTGAGATGGACCCATGGACTATTTGTGGATATCTTTTGAAATTTTTTTTCATGTGTGTTGTGATGTTCTTGTTTAAGTTAAACAGAAAACTCTACATGTTAAATAAGAATACTAAAATAAGTTAATATTATAATTATAATTATTTTATAAATATTAAACAATACTAAAACCACAAGTTGTGTTGAATCCAAAGAGAACCCATAAGTACAGCATGACCTACCGCTCTGCCAAAACCATAAGACCGGGGCCTTGCTATAAAGTAATTATTAAATTATGATGACTTTAATTTATTATATCCATCAGAAAGGTTAGGCAATAAATTAATCCTGCCACTTTTTCCATCTGAAGATCTGAGAAGGTGATTATGAAGGCTTGCCTACCTAATGAACACATCCGAACAGTCTCACAATATATCTCGTGAAACTGTATCCTTATGAGACTACATGCTGTCTCATTCTTCAATACTCTTTTGTATATTTCTGCATTTCTGCGTACCCATTGTTACTCTAAATTTTAAGAGTTAATTTGATAAAAATATGCAAATATGTAACAAACAAAAGTATACATTACAAAAGTTGAAAAGAACTCTTTAGTCATTATTTGATTAAGAATTTAGCTTGGACTTACGTCTAATCAGAAACTTAATTTAGCTTAAAGTTGTTGTTCAATGCGATTAATGGTTCATCACAATGTCACGGCAGTTTGGACCCCTCGGCTAGGTTGACCGAGTGCGAAGTGGCGCATCCCGGTAAGGCCGTTAGTGCCGTTAGGGCGAGTTGGGGAGAGCCCACTAGGGGTAAACTTTGCAGGTAGGGTTTGGAGGCCTTAGTTCTTTGAGTTGAGCCTTCAAGCTCCAGGCTATGGTGGATAGTCTAGTTGAGTGTAACCCGGATTCTCTTCGCGTTTAGAGTGGGTTTGGCTTGACCGTTTGTGAGTAATCCTTGTTGTGGTGTTGGAGATGGTAATCTCTGTATTCAGATTACTCAAAGAACTGAGTGCAGGTCGAGGCGGAGTTCAGTAAGAGCTCGCAGATCTGAAATCGGAAATCGTCCGCTGGTATCTTCGGGCGTTGCCGTTCGTGGTTGATTGTTTGGAGCTGTGATCGAGGTGTGTGGGCGCCGTGCTACCTTGCTGGTCACAGATCGATTTGCTGTTGATTGGGGTCGAGTGGAGATTTCTGTCATGCGGAAGCGCTGCAGAAATTTTGCGGAATGTTCTTGAAGTGTGTTGTTGGAGCCGGATTGCGCGTTTGGGCGTGGCAGACGGAATACTTGTCAATGTCGGGCCGGAGTGGGCTCTTTGGAAGCGCATTGGAGAGACGATTCTAGCGCACCAAGTCTCGTGGAGTTTGGCCAAGGATTGAAGAAGTTATGGCATGTCGAAGTTCGCTGCCGTGTCACCCGAAAGCACAAAAGGCTAGTTACGTCAGATTTTGGCTCAATTTCGTGTGGAAACTCGAGTTTAGGAGTTGGTTTGTGTGTGTGTCCATTCGCGAAGTGTGTGTGGTGCATTTGCGAATCTGTTGTGGTGGTTTTCGGATTGGCTTTGGGTGTTTTTGCTGTTTTACGTCAGATTTTGTGTTACCGGTGTGCACCCGCAAGCTGTTTTCGCTGTTTTGGTGCAATCTTCTGCAATTCGAGGTGGAGCCGAGTCTCTTTTGGTGTGTGTGTCCGTTGTACTCTACTTCAAGCGGAGCGGAGCGGAGAGTGAGCGGGAGTGTCGAGGCGTGAGAGCGGAGGAGGCGGAGGCGGAGTGCGGAGGCGGAGCGGAGCTGAGCCTGAGCCTGAGCCCGTCGCAAGCCAGCTTGCTGGCGTGCGTGAGAGAGGTATCCAAGTTCTAGTGTGTGGGAAGTGTAAAACCAGCTGGTCACCCATCCCAACACTATTTCTGGACCTGGACTCCTGACTTTGTAGTCTTAGCTTTGGCTTTACCACTAGACCAATAGCTCTTGGTGTCCTACAGGGATGCGTGCAAGTACTTATGGACTTGTTTAAGATAGTAGGAGACCTTCTCGCACGTTCCTAGAGGAGTGGTAGGGCGACCCCATAGTATTAGGGGCAAGCTATAGTTGTGGTAGTGTTTGCCTATACCGTAGAGACGCGTATGTAGGCAGTTGGTGGCAGTTGTCTTGGGTGAGCTAGTAGAGCTACCACGTGGATGTTTTTGGAGCTACTAGAGGTGTGGACATCTAGTTAGTGACCTCCAGTGTCAGTTACGACAGTTGGTGACCATATATTGTGCATGTGGTCATCGACGAGGAGACGTCAGTCCGGGTGGGGCTGGGTTTCTCTTTATGTGAATGTTTGAGTGTGGAGGGTTATCGTTTGGACTTCTTGTGGTTGGAACCTCTCCATATTCTGCTTCCTGTTTGTGCGCCGCGTTTGCTTGTGTTGACGCTTGATTTCCGGAGTGAGTTCACTCCAGTGTGCTGTCGGTAGTGAGGCTGGAGTTGCGGACCAGTCAGACTACCTTTGTCTCTCTCACGATGCGGTTGGAGTGACGACCAACAGACCGTGAGAGGCTGCCTGTGGTGATGGCAGGTACAAGTTGTCCTTACCTTGACCGTCCTAGTAGGGGATAGGTGAGCTCAGTAGGAGCGGGATTAGGCAAGTGGTGGTTACGGTGGTGACGGAGATTGCGACATTCCGGTTGGGGAGTGTGTTAGCGGGATTCTCTCATCACGGAGTTCTCGGGAGGTTCTGGTGGGGACTTCTCAGACAGTGGGTATACACGGAGTGGGGTGAGGTACCGACTACCTACACCATTGCCGTCGGTTGTTTCAGAGGACGAGTCAGACGCAGACAACGCGTTTTCTGGTGGTGAGTCTAGTGTCGCAACACCGTTGTTGTGGGACATGGACGAGATCTATGGGGCCACGAAGGGGTCTCGACGTTACTCGAGTACAGTTGGTACCATTGAGCTGGATGACTTCATCCAGGAGTTCGACAGTTGGTGCGATCTGCAGCAGATGCGGAACCCACAGCTGTTTACACCCTTCATGGCGTGGAAGGGTTTGTTCCAGCACTTGGAGGGACCGTCGATGGACGATTATCATGAGTTCAGGCGAGATTACAGTGTTGAGATCGAGTTGTGGAGACAACATTGGTCTCCCAACTACGTTTCTATCACTACTGGTGCAGTTTCGGGAGGCGTAGCACCTGCGAGTTCGGGTGCCAGTAGCAGTGGTACAGCCGCAGGTGGCGGAGTACCTACTACCAGCTGTGCGTCCACAGGTAGTGGAGCGGGTGGTAGTGTGAGCGGGATACCACCAGGGTTTAACCCTGTGGTTCAGTTCTTCCAATGTTTGAGGAAGAACTATCAGGGTGTGCGGACCGACAAGTTGAGGAGTCTGCAGGAGTTCCAGCGGAAGACTGGAGAGAGCCTACGCGAGGCGTTTACTCGCATGAGGCGGTTGATCAGCGTTACCCAAGGGGTGACGGAAGCACAGGCAGTCCAGTTCTGGTATGGGATACTAGACCGGGAGCTGCGTAGGAGAGTTAGAGATGCTACTCTTTTTAGAGATACCGCTCCGACGTTGGCGGTTGTCTTTAGTCTGGCTGAGCGGATTGAGCTCAACATGGTGGAGGAGAGGGTGGTGGTTGCTGGGTTCAGCAAGGAGACGCCACATGGAGCGACCACCTCTTCTCGAGGATCACAGGCTACGCAACAGCGTGGTGGTGGTGGTGGTGGTAAGGATCGTGCAGAGCAGTCACGATCGCAGGGAGGTGTAGGAGGATCTGGTGGGCAGAAGCCCATGCCGTCCTTCGCTAGTCAGCAGCAAGCGGGTCCTTGCTGGACGTGTGATGGTCCTCATCAGCAGAGGGACTGTCCACAGAGGAGAGGTTATGAGACGTCAGGGACATCAGGGACGTCTCCAGCAGTACCTAGGCAATGTGAGCATTGCGGACGACCTGGTCACAGTAGTGACCGTTGTTTTGATCTCCATCTCGAGTTGCGGCAAGAGAAGGTTGATCGTGGACGAGGCGGAGGAGCTCAGGGAGGCCGTGGTGGTCGAGCTGGAGGTAGAGGTCCAGCACCTGGGAGAGGACCGGTCGGTCCACCGCCTGCTACGACGATGTCGGAGTGTGATCCGTCTACCTAGGAAAGCGCCGGGCTTCTGGCTGTGGTTGTTTACTCAAGAGGTTGGCTTTCAGATCACAACAGGAGCTATAAACACTCACACAGGAGTGTAGGATCCTCTGATATGCTCAAAAAGCGAAATTTAGGTCTCACTGGTAGTAATAGGCTTAAGCGGTGAACTTTGACACTCAAAGAGAGGAAAACTATGAAGGTTTAGACCTCTAAACTTCCCCTACATGCAAATGAGGTACTACTGAACTCACAGACGAAGTTTCAACCTGAGGTCAAATTCTGACACGGAGATATGAACAGAAAAGTTCTGAATAAGAGAATTATGGCAATTTCTGGTACCTAGACAGCTATTCAGACATAGAACAGAGAATTGGCTCGATGAATTTCAAATCTTCTCACAGTATTTGAAGTCTACAGGATGCTGAACATCCCTGTGAAGTTGGGACTCCTGAATGTTTGTAGAACTCCAGATCTCCTTCTCTAAAGTCGCTGCTCTAGATTAAGAGCTTTTCAGACCCCCTCTGCTTCAGCGGCCGCCCTGAATTACTCAATTACTCAAATGATATGAAACTTTTTGGACAGTCGTAGCCCTCCTGACAGTGAACGCAACCACGAAGTTTTGAAGTGATTTCCTCAATTCTGCTGCAATTGGCACCGAAAACCCCAAAATCAACAAAAGTGACGCAGTTTTGGCACAATCCGGACTTCAATTGGGCATAACTCCTTGTTTATTGATCCAAATCGAGCAAAAATTTCACTGACAGTGTTTGGCACGACGAGCTCTCTCTTCCTGTGTTCTCAGATTTCGAAGATACCTCACCAATTGCTCGAACTCTCCTCTAGAGCTCTGTTTCTAAACTTAGAGTTTTACAAAAGACAAAAATGGACCAATGGGAGTTCATAGCTCCACTTGACTGTCCTTTCGTGCCTTAAACTACCTGGTAACTTATCTACACTCATAGGCTACCACGTCAAGCCCCCTAGAGTGCCAGCGTAAAACTTAAACTACCTAAAACGACACGTAGCCCCGAAAAATAACTTAAATCAGCTAGAAAGCGTGCATGGGCGACAAGTAATTACAACCCATGACTCAAACCCCTATCAGCATGGAAACCCTAAGTTATGTACATTGAATGTCATAGACAAGTAAGAAGTCACTTGCACAAGCGCACAAATGCTTGAACAAGATAACTAACATACTATCAGCCTACTAAGACTCAAAATAGTATTAACACCGTATGCAAAGGTGTCAAACATATATATAAAGGACTAGAAGTAATATGAGCTAACTTCTAGAACTATCAAACCTAAGCGTCGGAGTAGAAGTAAAGCATGTAGCTGCCAAATGGCGCGACATCCACCCCCTCTGAACCTGCACATCCTCCGGTATGTGCCAGATCCAGATCAAGACTCTTCAGCTTCAGCTTCAAATTCATCTTCAACCTCCATTGAGTCTTCAGCTTCATCCTCAGTAAGCTCTGCAATGTTCTGGTAGTCCCCTCTCCTTCTAAAGAGCTTGATTCTCTTCCCTGCGACTGGTATCTTGAGCACCGCACCATCTAACTCTCTCAAAGAGTATGTGGCATTATCATAAACTTCTAACACCACATAAGGTCCGAACCATCTCTTGGAAAACTTTCTGATAGCGCTATGCTGATTATCAAGACTACTATCATAGACTAACACCCAATCACCTTCCTTAACTGGTTTGGGTCGTAATCTATGTGTTCTATCAAACCTGCCTTTGTTTCTCTCTCTAGCAGTCTTCAACCTTTCCACAGCTTTGGCAACATCCTCAGGTCTTCGTTCTAACTGCTGGATCCTTAATGCAAGAAGATCCTCCGTACTTCTACCATCTTCCCATGGCAAAACATTCCAAGTAGGCACAACCTCCTCAATCGGCATCACAGGTTTTTGCCCTAGTATCAACTCTGCTGGCATGTAACCTGTAACGGTACTATGAGTTGTACGATCTGCCCACAAAGCAAATGGTAGCAGTCTAGGCCATTCACGGATCTTACCCTTGCAAGCTTTTACCAAAGCTTTGATGATTGGCGGATGACCTCGTTCGCTCTTGCCATTCCCTTCAGGATTGTAAGTAGTGGTTAACGCCAACTTGATTCCCAATCGCTTGAAGAACTCAACTGCTTCTTGTGCATCCAGCTCACCCCTATCTGCAGTGATCTTTCCCACACACCCATACCTACAAATAACATCTTCAAGTAGAAAGCGGCAGACACTAGCAGTGGTCTTCGTCCTCAGAGCACGGCCTTCGACTTGGTTAGATAGATCTTCTCTAGCCAAGACTAGATACCTCATTTGTCCAAGTCCAAATGGCATAGTTACCAGATCAACTACCCATTTATAATGAATGGCTAAAGGATAAGTAGGATGCAATCCATCACGATGGCGTACATTGGAGTACATCTGGCAAGGTATACAGGATGAAACAAACTGTACTACATCCTTATACATACCCTTCCACCAATACTTTTCCTTCATCTTGGCAAATGTAGCCCAAACTCCTCTATGACCAGCCCATAAACTCTCATGGAACTCCTTGATCAGCTTCTGCTGCAATTCCAAGTCACATACTACCCGCTGCGGTATACCTCCTTGTAGCTTAGGGCGCTTCCATAGATGTCCTCCATGTAAAAAGTAACCATAAGCTGTTCTACGGATCCTCTTGAAATCAGCATCAGACCAGCCTTCTTGCCTTTCCAATGAACTCAAATAGCGCCCAAGATCCAACCACTCGCCATCATACATAGTTTCCTCAAAAAACTCCAACGAGGCTGCAAAACAACTTCTATCTCTTCTAGCAAGAGCACTAGAATAGAACTCTGTTCCCACATCCTCCTGGTCATCTATCATTTCCTTCTCATCGTAATACCTAGCCCTTGATAACATATCTGCCACAGGATTGTCTTTTCCTGCAATATGTCTAAACTCTGGGTTCAAGGACTTGATATATGCTATCCACCTCAACATAGCAATATCTGGAGTTGTACATCTAGTAATCATTCCCAAGAGAGGTAAACAATCTGTCTCCACAACCACAGGTGCTCCTATCAAGTATTCCTTGTCACTCTTCATTGCAGTAACTACTCCCCATAGCTCTCTCTTGACCTGAGGGTAGTCTCTCTGCCGTGAACTTAACACCTTAGCTCCAAAACGCACCACATATCTATTTCCATCCTCATCATCTTGCCCTACAGCCCATCCAATGCCAATAGGACTAGTATCAACAGTAAGGATAACAGATCTCCCCAACTCATATGTTACCTTCCGTAGAGTTGGTGGTGAAGACAACAGATCCTTCAATTTCTTCATAGACTCGCTTTGCTCCTCTTGCCACTGAAATCTTTGCCCCTTCCTCAGCAACTTGTACAACGGATCTGCTACATGTGCAAAGTGTGGAATCCAAATATGGTAAAACACACATGCACCTAGAAACCTTCTCACCTCGGTAACTGACCCACATGTCTCCTTCATCTTTTGAATGGCATCAACCTTGTTTGGACAAGGTTTCCGACCATAAGATCCACACAGATGTCCCACTATTAACACCTCTTGTACTCCAAACACAGACTTGGCTCCTGATAAAGTCAAATGAACCTCTTCCAGTCGACTCAGTATCTTATCACAATCAGCTATGTGATCTGCTACAAACTTACGGCACCCCCTCTGATCTTTTACCTCATTCTTCTCCTCCTCAACACACCCTTTGATCGGCACATCATCAAGGAATGGCATAGTTTTTTCAGGAATGAAATCCCTCAAAACTTTATTCATGCCATTCATCATATGTGCTACAGAATTGGTAGCACCTTGCGGCAAGGTGCACATCCTTAGTAACCCCAAAGGTGTCCTCATTGTAGTCAAGTCTCTACTCTCAGAGGATAATTGAAACTGATCATAACCTGAATATAAGTCTCCCATCGAATAGATAGCACGACCAGCAAAAGCCTCTGCAAACTCGTCTACAATAGGTCCTATACCCATATTCCTGATAGTCACCTTGTTAACTGGCTGCATATCTTGAATGAATCTCAAAGCTCCACTCTTCTTCGGAACAGTAAACCATCTGCTAGAATAGGGAGCTATAGATGGTTCCAAGATACCCATCCTAATCCTCTCATTGAGCAAGTCTATCAGCTTTGGCAGATGAGCTCTAGGCATAGGGATAGGACGTAGATTCCAAGGCACATGCGGTATAGTAAAGATTACCATAGGTGCAACTACACTTGGATCTACACATCCTACTTCATGTGACTCAAATGCAAACGCCTTACCATGCCTAGATAGCATCTCCCTGAAGCTCTTCTTCTCTTGCTCGGTAAGAAATCCATCACCTCCAATCCTCAGCTCCTTCAGTGTTGTTTCTGTGAACTGGTGCCCAATTCTTCTCGGTCCTCTGAGCGTCGGTTCTCGTGCAGCTTGCTCCATCTTCTGATTGTAATCAAGTGGTAAAGGCAAAGCCACTGGTTTGACTTTCTTTGCCACTGACTTGTACTTGGTCTCCACATACACCTCTTGCCGATCTATAAACTTATCAATTACATCATAAAGCTCCTTGGAGCTCACTCTCACCACTCTATCTACATCATCTATAGAACTTTCTACTATAGATTTCAACTCCACTATAGTATCTACCAAATACTGCTCTTCAAACACTCCAGATATGTATTCATCTCCTGCTAACTCTCCATTATCCCACAAAGACTGCTGTACACACTTCACATGTTGCCTCTCAAACCTCTTCAGATTCTCAACCTTCCTATAACACACTGATCCACATGACGTCAATCCTAAGAAGCTAGTGGATAAAGCTTCCTGCTCTACTGGATCAGGCGAGAATCCTATCTCTACTGTACCGTTGAAGTCTCGCTCTTCAATGGTACTCTGCCAAAACCCCTAGACTCTCTAAACTCCTGAGTAATCTTAGGTAGTGGACGGTCTCTCAAGCTGTCACGATTCCTCTCATGTTCTGCAGCAACGGTCAAAAACTGAACAGCTCTTTTGCCGTCTCTACTACGTATCCTAGCATAAGCTGAACCATCATCCATAACTCGTGTCTCCATTCTAACAGCAGTAATGTAAGGCTGCCCTAGAATGATAGGATATGTTGACATGTCTTGCACAAAGAAATTCTGAACATCACTGATGTCACCCACAGTTACCTTGATGTTGGGACAAGCACCATAGAGTTCTCCCCTCTGGTTGTTGGCAGCACGGATAAGCCATCCATGGTCGGTGTCTATGGGCCACCTTCCACGCTTGTACAGCTCCTTAGACATCAGATTAATCTCTGAGCCGTGATCAATCAATGCCACCACAGGTTCCTCTAGATCTCCTAACTTCACCAAGGTCTCAGTGGTTGCTCTTGCCCAATGGTTGTGAGAGTAATGGCTCTTCTGCGATGCTTCCACCTCATCTTCAAACCTCACGTGCTGATCTGATCTCCCCTCTGATACTTGAGAGCAATAACTAGCAATCTCATCTTCCTCATCCTCCGACAGTTTGGTCCCTAGAGCGTTAAGCGTAGCTGCTTCACCCAAGATCAGACGTTTCCTCTTGATGATATCTATGATAACCTCATGGAACTCACGCTTTGCTATCCCAAGAATCTCACCCAAAGTAAACTCAACTTTTCCATTCAAGATACGGTTCTCTAACACCTGCTTCAAGTCTGTAGCAATCTCAATGTCAGACTGAAGTTTGTATGCAGGCATCTTACCCTTCTCCTTGCTTCTCTCCTTCTCCTTTGGTGTTGTAGGTGGTAGATCCTCCATAGTCTCCTCCCGAGTAGGTGTTGTCTCCTGTCTTGTCTCTGGTCTAGCCCTTTCACTCCTTGTAGCAGGTCGTTTGGCTGTAGAAGCCTCACTTGCATCCTCTCTCCTGCGTTTTTCTTCTAGTAGAGCTTCATGCTGACTTCTTGCAACATAAGCATGCACTGACATAGTGTCTACAGGGTCATTCCATCCTGTAGTTTCTCGAATTGAGTTGCCAACCCTCCGTAGCACATCCTTGTCTAAATCTGTTCTAGCTACGGACCGCACTACATCAGACCACAACCCAATAGTCCCTTTCTCTCTCTCTATCTCCACTTTCACTCCACAGGTAGCAGCATTCACAAGAGAAACAGCATGTGATGCTGATATCTCATTCACAAGCCTCTTCATACCACCCTTGCCAAAGTTGGTTCCCAACATCATCCCAGTCTCTCTCAGATGGATCTTACCATCTTTGAAGAAGATCAGATCCTTCCTCAATGCATCTGAAAACTCTCCACAATCTCTCCTTACATGGTCTAGGCTATCACACCATATACAACGATGAACAAAGCCTTCTCTCATCTGAGGTCTCTGCATAGCAGGCTGTACATTCTGCTCCTTCTCTTCTAACCTAGTGAGCTTAAGCTTAAGCTCCTTCATACCCTTAATCAACTCATCAAGCGGTGAGTCTTCCTCTCTAGCAATTACCAAAGCGGGCTTAGTAGGCAACTGCTTGACAGGAATTATCAGAGGTGCTGCTTCACTTACCACCACCTTGTCCCTTCTTCTCTGTCTCTTGGTCAGCAAAGAGACAGCCTCTTCAACCTCCTTCCAATCAGTCTTCAATCCTCTCTCCTCACTTTTGTCTTCCAGCAACAACTCAAGCTTCTCCTGAATAGTCACGTCCGCTGCTTGTAGGAAAAGCTCGGTCTTCTCCACCTCTAGTGTAAGCTTTTCTGTCCTAGAAAGCTGAGCATATTGACGATCAAACTCCCTTAACAACTCATTTACAGACAAACCTTTGTTAGGCTTCACCACCCACTCCAAGAACGTTCTCTTGGTCACCCTCTCTGAATCTTCAGTGTAGTACTCCTCCTTCAAAGCGCGCATAAAGCTCTCCCAACTCTGTCCTTGCTGCTGCTTGAGTTCCTTCACACGCCCACGAATCTCAAGCACAACAGCAAGTTCAAAGTTCTCCACCATCTCCTTCTCAGGTACCTTGTTCACCTCCATCTCCCTAGCATAGTATCTCACGTACTTGGAAATATCTGTCCCCTTAAACTGGTCCATCTGGTGCACCACAGATTGCAACGCCTTGGTTGCTAACACCTCCTTCCTCTCTGTGCTCTGCTGCTGCTGCATAAACATGTGAAAAGCTTGGAACATCTTCATCGTAGCAGCATCCAACTGAGCAGGTTGCTGAGCAGCAGCAGCACCTCCACTTGATGATCCTTGGTTGGCCATGATATCTGATCCTGTAACACTCTCAAGAAAACTCCCACCCTAGGTGTTTCACGTCGAGTTCACCAAAAAGAGAGTATGTCGGAGTGTGATCCGTCTACCTAGGAAAGCGCCGGGCTTCTGGCTGTGGTTGTTTACTCAAGAGGTTGGCTTTCAGGTCACAACAGGAGCTATAAACACTCACACAGGAGTGTAGGATCCTCTGATATGCTCAAAAAGCGAAATTTAGGTCTCACTGGTAGTAATAGGCTTAAGCGGTGAACTTTGACACTCAAAGAGAGGAAAACTATGAAGGTTTAGACCTCTAAACTTCCCCTACATGCAAATGAGGTACTACTGAACTCACAGACGAAGTTTCAACCTGAGGTCAAATTCTGACACGGAGATATGAACAGAAAAGTTCTGAATAAGAGAATTATGGTAATTTCTGGTACCTAGACAGCTATTCAGACATAGAACAGAGAATTGGCTCGATGAATTTCAAATCTTCTCACAGTATTTGAAGTCTACAGGATGCTGAACATCCTTGTGAAGTTGGGACTCCTGAATGTTTGTAGAACTCCAGATCTCCTTCTCTAAAGTCGCTGCTCTAGATTAAGAGCTTTTCAGACCCCCTCTGCTTCAGCGGCCGCCCTGAATTACTCAATTACTCAAATGATACGAAACTTTTTGGACAGTCGTAGCCCTCCTGACAGTGAACGCAACCACGAAGTTTTGAAGTGATTTCCTCAATTCTGCTGCAATTGGCACCGAAAACCCCAAAATCAACAAAAGTGACGCAGTTTTGGCACAATCCGGACTTCAATTGGGCATAACTCCTTGTTTATTGATCCAAATCGAGCAAAAATTTCACTGACAGTGTTTGGCACGACGAGCTCTCTCTTCCTGTGTTCTCAGATTTCGAAGATACCTCACCAATTGCTCGAACTCTCCTCTAGAGCTCTGTTTCTAAACTTAGAGTTTTACAAAAGACAAAAATGGACCAATGGGAGTTCATAGCTCCACTTGACTGTCCTTTTGTGCCTTAAACTACCTGGTAACTTATCTACACTCATAGGCTACCACGTCAAGCCCCCTAGAGTGCCAGCGTAAAACTTAAACTACCTAAAACGACACGTAGCCCCGAAAAATAACTTAAATCAGCTAGAAAGCGTGCATGGGCGACAAGTAATTACAACCCATGAGCTCAAACCCCTATCAGCATGGAAACCCTAAGTTATGTACATTGAATGTCATAGACAAGTAAGAAGTCACTTGCACAAGCGCACAAATGCTTGAACAAGATAACTAACATACTATCAGCCTACTAAGACTCAAAATAGTATTAACACCGTATGCAAAGGTGTCAAACATATATATAAAGGACTAGAAGTAATATGAGCTAACTTCTAGAACTATCAAACCTAAGCGTCGGAGTAGAAGTAAAGCATGTAGCTGCCAAATGGCGTGACAACGACTTCAGAAGCAGGTATGGCTGCTCGGATTGAGCAGTTGGAGCAGAGGATAGCTAGTATGGCTATGGCTCAGCGGAGGTCAGGTGGAACAGAGGCTTCCACGTCTTATGGAGGAGAAGGAGGTGACTTCGACTTCATGGCTGGTGTGGCGCAGATTGAGACATCTGCGGCAGTGACTAGAGGTGCAGTACGTGCCTCTGAGCCACGAGGGGCGTCAGTGGAGTTGGATCCATAACGCGGGGAGGCTGGTAGACAGGCTAGGCTTCCCCAGTCGTTCACGTTATCGGAGGCATTGAGGACCACATCTATGGTTCCTAAACGGTCTACTGATGGTGCAGTAGAGTTGGAGGCATCGACATCCAAGAGTGGGTGTGATGTGAGTCCACCTTCGACGTCTGTGGATGCGACGTCGAACCCGATGTTGGGGGCGACTACAGCAGTTTTGCGAACCTCACTATTCTCAGCCACGGATATGAGAGCATTGGGAGTCAACTTGGCTCCAGTGTTCCAGTTGGCGGCCACGCTCAGTGAGAGCGAGGATGTAGTTACCTCTAGTGCTGAAGTAGTTCAGCGAGAGGCGGTAGACGTGTCCATGGAGTCGAGGATCAAGACAGCTATCAGTGGTACTTGGCAAGCAGCGGCTGCTAGGTTAGATGAGTTACCAGCTAGGCCGGCGATTGACCGTGCTGGTTTGGCACCAGGTGTGGTGTTGTTGGACAACAGAAGTGGTATCTTCTGTTTGGTGGCACCTTCAGGGAAAGTGTATCGACCTCAGAAGGTCTTGTTAGACTCTGGAGCCCAACCGTTGATGTTGGGAAAGGCGGCGTGTATTGGTTTGGGTCTGAAGAAGTCCGAGATAGAGAGATGTCCATTCCAGTTGCAGACATCTCTAGGGGGATCAGGAGGTACGGCTCTACACATGACACGTGAGATGTTGACGATGAGAGTTCGGCCAGATCACCCCACGGATGGCTCTATGGTGAAGGCCAAGGCCATCGTTACAGCCGCAGAGTCTTATGATGTATTGGTGGGAGGTGCTGTGTTGTACCCTATGGGGTTCGTGATTGACTATTGGGCAGAGACAGCATCTTACAGATCAGGTTGGCAGTCCGGTGAGGGACGAGTGAGCCGCTTACCAGTGCGGATCAGTGCTAGAGTTGGGACGACGGAGCCTACACCAGGAACGATGGCATCCGTTGCAGGGTTCAGTTCGATCATCACTTGGCCGGACGAGTTGTTGGAGGGTAATGCCCATGCGGAGGATACTCCGATCTATGAGGAGGTGGAGGACATGCCTAGCATGTCTACGTTAGTACCATCTGCCTTGGATGTTCCACTCTGGAGTTCGAGTGGAGAGTTGCAGCAGTATGCTGATCAGTTGGTGCAGCAGGCTTGGAGTGAAGCTTTTGTACCACCAGTAGAGGAACAAAGGGTTGTTCCTGCTACTGGCCCTGTGACCTTATCACCGTTGGATACGACTCCCATTGTGTGACAATATCCAGAGGAAGGTGTATGTGTGCTGGAGCTGTTTGGAGGGATCAGCACAGGTTTGGCTGCGGTATTGCAGGCAGGTATACAAGTACATCGATACTTGTATGTGGAGAGAGATGAAATTGCGAGACGCATCTCATTGCGACATGTGGCACGTTTGGTGCAGAGATATCTTGAGTTGTTGCCCATATCAGTTGTTAGAGGATACCAGCAAGCATTACCGTCAGATATTTCGCTGCTGGGGGCGGAGGATCTTACGTTTGTGGGCATCATTCACTTGGTGATAGCCGGATGGCCATGTCAAGGTCACACGCGTGCAGGGAGAGGTCAGGGTTTACATGACCCGCGATCTAGGATGTTCTGGGAGATGTTACGGATCCTACGACACCTCCAGATGCATCAGGTGGATTCTCCAGCGTACATCTTGGAGAACGTTCTTTTGTTGGGTGATGCTCGTACACAGATGATGGCGAGTGTGCACCAAGTGCGGTCTTGGGTTGGACCAGCAGTGTTGTTGGATGCAGCGAGAGTGGGATCTCGTGCACATCGTCCACGGTTGTGGTGGACGAACTTGTTACCGAGAGAGGTGCTTAAGCGCGCACACGATGGAGTGAGACGACCAGCGCACCTCACGGTTGATAGCATCTTGGATGCAGGACGATGATCTCAAGTAGTGAGAGTCGTCGATAGATCACCCATGGCAGTGGTGAACCTAGTGGGACGGCCCATGGTAGCATTACCCACTTTGGTAAGCTTTCCAGCGTCACATGCTTACAGAGATGGAGGACCTGAGCTTTTGTGGGATGCTCAATTACGGCAGTTGATGGAGCCCAATGCCGATGAGAGAGAGCGAGCGATGGGTTTCACTACGAGTACGACGGCAGTAGCTTCGGTGTCGGAGGCTTCACGTCGTCAAATATTGGGTCAAGCAATGGACTTGAATTGCTTGACATGGATTGTTAGCCTTGGATTGACTGAGCAGCGTCGGATGCGATCGACGGGTGTTACTGCTCGAGCACTCTTGAGCTCTTTGCCTACCGGGTCGGTGGAGGCAAAGGCTGGGGGCGAGGCACGTGGAGTTCGTCATCCTTGGACGTCATGGGATGTCATAGGAGAGAGTGTGGAGTTTGTAGCTAGAACTGCAGAAGTTTTACACACAGTAGCGGTGGAGGTTGTTGGTGGTGAGCAGAAGGAAACTGCTCCAGAGGCTGCAAGATAGCAGTCAACGACTTCGTCTTCTACCTCTAGCATGGTGACAGAGGATACTTGGGAGCCAGAGATCGGACCCAAGCTTATAGGAGAGGAGAGACGAAGAGTCCAAAGATTCCTGAAGAGCTACAGGAATTGTTTTGCCTTCAGTATGAAGGATTTGGGTACCTTGAAGGGACCTGGTATACGGATCGACTTGGCTAATGACACGTCAATCTTTCGACGTCCTTACATATACAGTGACATGGAGAGAGCCTTGATCCAGAGTCGGACTCAAGACTTGTTGGAGGCTGGGTTGGTGGAGATGTCGCATGGAGAGTATGCATCTATCACAGTTATGCCAGCCAAGAAGGATATGTATGGCAACTACACGGATAGGCGGATGTGTGGAGACTACCGTCCTATCAATCGGCAGACGAAGTCCGATAAGTATGCCATGTCGACACCTGAGGAGATCTTTGATGCAGTGGGGCATGTGAAGGTCTTCAGTACTTTAGATCTTCGAGCAGGGTATCATCAGTTGCCAGTGAGAGAAGAAGATAAGTCCAAGACAGCATTCTGGGGAATTGACTCTCACTGCAAGGATTGTTTGTATCAGTGGCGGTTCTTACCATTTGGGTTGAAGAACGCCCTTGCTGAGTTCCAAAGGGTGATGGACAGAATCCTAGCAGGATTGGATTTTGTCAGATGTTATATTGACGACATCTTAGTCTATAGTGCTACAGTGGAGGAGCACGAGAGACACTTACGGGATGTGTTTGAGCGGTTGAGAGCTCATGGGTTGAAGTTACACCTTGGGAAGTGTAAGTTCTTCCAGGAGTTGGTAGAGTATCTGGGCCACACCATCTATCCAGGTGGATTGGGTGTTCAACAGACGAAGGTTGAGGCTATTGCACGTATCCCACGCCCCACAGATGTGAGTCGAGTTCGAACATTTGTTGGTTTGGTGAACTTCTATCGTCGATACGTGAAAGGGTTTAGTGCAATTGCGAAGCCGTTGACCAAGCTGATGAAGGTGGACCAGGAGTGGCAGTGGGGAGATGAGCAGGAGCGAGCTTTCATAGAGCTCAAGGATAGGTTGACATCTGCTCCCATCTTGAGGAGACCCGTTAGGAGGCGTCCTTTCCAACTGCACACCGATTGGAGTATGTTGGGACTTGGAGCAGTGCTGACTCAGCATGATGATGAGAAAAAGGAGTTCGTGATGGCGTATGCCAGTCGCCCCAACAATTCAACGGAGGTGAGGTATAGTTCGTATGAGGGAGAGTGTTTGGCGGCAGTGTGGGCTGTTGCACACTTTCGATGTTATCTGTTTGAGAACCCCTTTACTCTCATCACTGATCACCAGTCGCTCAAGTGGTTGATGGAGTCCGACAAGCTTACAGAGAAGCTTGCACGATGGGCTCTGATCTTACAGGAGTATGACTTCCAGGTAGTACATAGACCTGGAGTTGCGAACCTAGATGCCGACGGGTTGAGTCGCAACCCGTGCACGAGTCAGCAGGATCAGACTGGGGCTCGCTGGCATGACGAGGTTGATGAGGAGATAGTGCCAGGGTGGCATGCATCTGCCTTTCTTTGTGTGTTGGCCATGAACTGTAACGACCTATGTTACACATAGGAAGTTTGTCTATTAGTAAGGTGTTTAGTTATAACTAAGTGTTGAGAATGTTTATTGGCTGCCAAAGTACTTTAAGGATGTATCAAGTTAGTCATGACTAGCTAAAAGTTAGTTATGGTTAAACTTAGCTGTACTTTTGACAGAATTCAGATATTTGCTAAAGAGTGAGCACTACTATCTTGTCATCTTGTCTAAAAGGTAGAAAGGGGGTGGAAAGTATCCCTTATCTCCTTTTTGATTTGATATTAGTGGTTGGATTAAAGTTGTGGACTTTGTGGGCATTAAAAACAAGAAGAGATTCCACATGTTTCCTTTTTAGTGGGTCCTAGTGTAGAGGGGGGTGGAAATTCGAGATTCCTTGAGAATATTCCAGAATCCTTCTAGAAGTTGTTGACTTTGAAAGAATAAGCCCATGTGAAAAGATAAAAAGCCCATGTGATCAATGCTTTTACCTTAAGTAATATCTTAGTAAAACCCGGTAAAAGTAGTTACGGCTGAGTTACCGGGGGTACCAAAGTAAAAACCTATAATGTATAAATAGAGGAGTAGAGAAGAGCTCCTCATCCTTGTTTTCACATTGTCGTAATGACAACTTGAGTAATATAGAGAGTGTGGGATATTTTTAGCATGTGAGAACTTGAGAGACGTCGTTAGAATGGAGGATTTTAGTTGATGTGTTTAAGGAGATTTTTAGTTGATAAGTTTGTGGGTGTATGAATGAGTGAACTCAGCATTTTCCCTTCAAGTTCATGGTGTGCTTCCATCAAAGCCATCAGAGGTGACCCCTGAGTGAGAGACAGGCCCGACATGTTGCAGATTCGTGGATGACGATCGTGGAGGTTGAGAGATCGGGGGGGTAGTTGATCGATAGGACCGCGGAGGGTTTACATTTTTGGTTCCGTTGCCGGGACCTCACTTGAAGGGATCGTTGAACGATGTTTAGAGTTCAGTTCTATATTCGACAAAAGGAGATTATGAGAGAGCACATGGAGAGAACGTTGGGAGGAGAGAGAGCTAACGCGATGTTAGCAACGTTAGAACCTTTCGTGTATCCCGTAGTGATATATGACGCGTTCGAAGTCATTCTTTACATCTTGTTCACTTAGAAAGGGTTTGAGGAGAGTTGAAAGAGGGTGCAACAAGAGTTGTAGAGAAAAGAAGAGAGAAAAGTTATTAGAGGAGAGAAATTTGTGAGTTTAGAAATTCTGCTCTCTGGAAAATTTGTACAGTCGCTGTCAACTTTTCTGTGAATTTTATTTTCCTGAGAAACTTTCCAGTGTTTTAGATTGGCTGATAACCTATCTAAGACAAAAGAAATCATAGGAAAAGATGGTCTAGAGAGGGAGCAATGATTTTTCAAAGTTGAGGGGGTCTATTCGTGAGAGTTGAGGAATTCTGTTCTCTGGAAAAATTTTACAGTCAGTGTCAGATTTTCTGTGAATTTTATTTTCCTTAGAAACTTTCCAGTGTTTTAGAGTGACTGATAAGCTATCCAAGACAAAAGAAATCATGAGAAGATGAGGTCTGAAGAGGGAGAAAGAATTTTTCAAAGTGGAGGGGGTTGACAACCATGAGGGAAGTGAAAATATACAAATTTCAGTTCTCTGAAAATTTGTACAGTCATCACCATCTCTTCTGATTAGGGAAGTTTCTGTTGAAACTTCATGATTTAGTAGCTTGGAGGGTGAGCTACTGGAGACCACAAAAATCTTGGAGAGATCTCTTACCAACTAAGAGATATACGTTTCGGCATTCAAGGAGGTCTTGAAGATACTTCATGGGGAATCCAGTTCGAGTGCCGAAGTTGAAGAAGAGACGTTTGGGAGTTATAACGGAGACGAAAAAGCCAAAGTTAAGTATAGAGGCGTTGCGATCAAGCTTCTATTGCAATTGGGGTGATATTTTTGCTTTATATCAAGAAGCTTCTGCGAGCATCGGCGCAGATGTGAAGAAGGTTGAGTTCAAAGTATCATTCACTGTGGAGGCCACGAATGCTCCTGGCGAAGTAGAGTGTGATCCTTACAAAAGTGACTTTAAGATGTCTGCTAGGATTAGTACAGACGATGATCATGAGGATATTATCATGGACTCTTAATTTTAGATTGGATTTTATTTCGTGTATAGCATGTAGAATACACGATTTTCAATATAAAGCTCGAAAGAGTTAAGAAAATGATGTAGAGTTATTTTCCTCAACGATATTTTGTCCACTTAATGGTTGAGAAGACGCAACATGAGTGGAAGTTCAAAAGATTGGAAAGTTAGACTTAGAAACCTTCCTCAAGGTTTAGATGTCATAGTAAGTGTCGGAGAGAGCTCGAAAGAGATTATCGTTGAGTTTGAGAACCCTAGTACAGAACCTCAAGTAGAATCTCCGAAGAGAAGAGTAGAAACCGACTTGTGGTGTTATTTCTGTAGAGGGTTGGGACATAAAGTAGTGAATTGTCCAACTAGAATCAGAACCGAGAGAGCTAAAAGGAAGCGGGAGTTTACTGATTTAAGTCTTCGAGTGGGTCCATCGTCACCAGTGTCAATTCATCTTCTAGGAGAAGACCCTTGTCCAAGTTGTGGAGTGGATGATCTATCAAGAGGACACAAGTGCGTCGATGTGGCCGCCCTACTTACGTCAGTAGTCGAGAAGTTGGACGAGACTCAAAGAGCTGAGACGGAGAAGTTGTCGACTTCAAAAGAGGACTCGGCTGAGTTGTGATGGAGATCGTCATTCGGATGGTGGAGAAGGCGGTGATGCGACTCAGGCTCATGATTACCTTGGGAGAAGAGATGGCACAAGAGGTGTTGTTACAACCATTTCCTTTCATTTTACCTATGGTGGATTATTCGCGAATGGAATTGGTGATGTTCGTACTCTTTTAGCGAGTAGTTATTACACAAAAATTAGAAAGGTAGAAAGAATAGTTACAAGATGGGGAAGTTACCAGTGTTTCATGGGAAGGACAATGAAGATGTAGAACCATTTGTACGAGATTTCAAAAGGGGTTGCATCGGAAACAACGTAAGAAGGAAGGAAGAATGAGTGTTGTTACTGCTAGAGTTTTTAGAAGATTTTGCTCTTACGTGGTATGAAGACCGAGTGAAGAGCAAGACACCTGGTGCAGTTGAGGACACATGGGAGACGTTGAGTAATGCACTCATCGAAGAATTTCTTCCAGAAGAAAGTTATGAGAAGCTCATGGTGGAGCTTACTCATTTGAAGCAACAAGACGACGAGAAAGTTCGGCAATATGCCGAAAGGGTGGATAAGTTGGAGCAACGGTTTCGGACGGTCCTACGGAAGAGTGGAGACAATGTGGAGCTAACGATGGCGGGGATTGGAGCAGTGTTGACCAAGAACTTGGTGGGAGGGTTGAGGCCTTCAATTCGAACCCAAGTGAGGTACGAGAAGCCAGCAACCAAAGCGGAGGCCATCAAGATTGCGACAAACATGGAAGAGAGTTTGGATGAAGGAGATATCATCCAACCTCATCATGCTACTCTGGTGTCGACTCCGACTCCTGGTGTAGTCACAACGATCGCACTTGCATCATCACAATTGGTGATTGCTTCAACGTCAACTCCTACTCCAACGGTGGTGCCAAGACCGTTTGTCTCAACAACGATGTCTACTGCCACCTCTGATTTTCATGCCGAGCTGAAGAGCATCACCGATACTCTTGCGGATCTCAAGATAAACGTGGTGCAGTTACGAGAATGGAGGAACAAAGGTGGAGGAGGAGGTCAAAGAGGTTACGACAACAATCCCAACCGAGGAAATCAAGGTAACTTTGGAGGCAACCAAGGTAACTTTGGAGGAATCACTTGTTGGACGTGTGGAGGTTCTCATTTCCAGCGAAATTGTCCTAACAACGGAGCAAGAGGTGCCGAAGCTATCAGAATGAATGTGGGTGGAGGAAATCCATCACAAGGACGAGACAAGGGGGTGGCTACTATCGACGTCGTGCGAGATCCCATCTACAAGAAAGGAGAGAGTTCAAACTCTTCTCATGCACCGGTGGAGCTTTTAGCTCAAGAAAGGAAAAGAACTCGATTTTCTGATGAACCGGTTTTCATGGAGGAGTCAGCAAGTAGAAGTACTCGTTCGAGTAATGTTTCGAGTACACCAAGGGAGCCAAGAAGGAAGCTAGGGATGGCGGATTTCACCATTTCATCTTCCCAAGCGGGATATGATGTGGTTGAAGATGTGGGTGCTCAGAAAGCCAACATCACTGTTGGACAACTGATCGCACTTAATCCCAGCTTACGAAGGGAACTCAGAGGAGGACTGAGTTCTAAGAGAAGCAAGAAGAAGAAACCCAAGAGCAAGACATCAAAGTCTGTGGGAGTTGGTGTGGTGGATGTGCATGCTTCAGAGGTATGCACTAGGGCTTCAAAGATTGAAGTCCGGTTGAATGATCACTACGTCTCTGACGTATTGGTGGATGGAGGATCGGCTGTCAACGCCATATCGGAGAGGTTGATGAAGAAGTTGGGGATGGAACCAACTCGCCCGGCTAGCATTGTCGTGGGGATGGCTAACAAGCAACGGGTAAGACCTCTTGGTGTGTTAGAGAAGGTGGTCGTGTCTGTGATGGGAGTTCAAACGTTGATGTCCTTTCAAGTGTTAAAGGACTCTAGTTATGATTTGCTCCTAGGTAGGCCTTGGTTGAGAGCTGTGCGCACCATTGATAGGTGGCACAAGGGATACTTACGGATTGGGCCTAGAGATCATAGAGTGATAGTTCCTCTCTCGGGTGTTGGAGTTGTGACTTCTGACTCTGATAGACCCACTAGTGACTACTGGGAATCTGATACGGAGGATGATCAGAGTGTATCAGAAGTAGATACCAGAGATTCTTACGATCAAGAATCCTCGTCTGAGGACGAAGGATTTGGTCGAGATGAATCATTACATCAGCTTAGTGCTATTGACTTGTTGCCTCGACCAGCAGTGGAGAAAGATCCTGACAAAGAAGAGTTGAGTGAGGCAGAGATTGTGAGAAGACTCTCTACCCTGAAGTTTGGTATCAATGTCACTCAAGAAGAGAAAAGTAGATTCCTAGATATATTTCGAAAATATATCCATGTGTTTGCTTTCAGCTACAAGGATTTGAAGGAGGTGACTCTCGAGACTCATCGAATCGAATTGGAGGAGCACGCAAGACCAATTCGATAGAAGCAGAGAAGGGTCAATCCCACAACGGCAATGATGGTCAAGGAGGAGATAGACAAGTTGAAGGAGGCGAGTTTCATCTATGAGGTGGAGAACTCAGAATGAGTTTCACCCATTGTGATTGTCAAGAAGAAGAATGGTAAGCTGCGAGTGTGCATAGACTATAAGAAGCTGAATGCAGTTACCAAGAAGGATTATTATCCTCTACCATTTATAGATGAGATTTTGGAGGAAGTTGCTGGTCATGAGTGGTACATCTTTGGTGATGGTTATAGTGGGTATAACCAGATCAAGATAGCACAGGAGTACCAACAGTTGACTACTTTCACTACTCCTTGGGGAACATTTGCATTTCGGGTGATGCCATTCGGATTGTGTAATGCTCCGGCCACGTTTTAAAGGTTCATGAACAAGGTGTTTGAACCATTCATAGGGAAGTTTGTTCGAGATTTCATTGACTATTTCTGTGTGTACGGACGAAAGGAGGACCACTTTGATCATGTGATCAAAGTTTTGCAGCGGTTGGAGCAAGCCAACGCTTCTCTAAATCCAGAGAAGTGCATCTTTGGCTGCGAAGAAGGTCTGCTGTTAGGGCACATCATTTCCAAGAATGAGATTGCGGTAGATCCTGAGAAGGTGAAGAAGATTGTGGATCTTCCATTTCCGATCAACTTGACAAAGTTGAGGCAGTTTCTTGGCATGGTTGGATATTATCGTAGGTTTGTCTTTTCCTTCTCAAACAAAGCAATAGCTTTGACTATGTACATGAAGAAGGGAGTTGATTTTGACTTGATAGTGCATGATCAGAAGGCAAAGGAAGCATTTGAGGAGCTGAAAAAGGCATTAGTGACAGCTCCTATACTTGCTAAACCTGAGTGGAGTAAAGCATTTATTCTGTATACGGATGCCTCCAATGTAGCAATCGGATGTACATTAAGTCAGCTAGATGGAGATGGGCATGATCATCCTATAGCTTATGCTAGTAGGCAGATGGTTCCAGCGGAGAAGAATTACTCCGTGACTGAACGAGAAGGATTAGCGGTGATCTTTGGATTGAAGAAATTTCGACACTACTTGCTAGGAGGGAAATTTTCCATAGTCACAGATCACAAGGCTTTGAAGTATATCTTTAATAAGCCTAATGCCGAAGGTCGTATTGCTCGTTGGAAGATCCTTCTAACAGAATATGATTATGTGATCGAAGATAGACCAGGGAAGAAGCATGCGAATGCTGATCTTTTGTCAAGGGCTTATGATGATGAGGGAGAAGAACCGCTTGATGATTCATTTCCAGACGAGCATCTGATGACCATCACAAGCATCGAGGAGATACCGGACGAGTACAAGGAAATCTGGAGTTTCTTTGCAGATGGCTCTTTTCCAGAAGGTATGCATACCCAAGAACGTAACGCGTTGATCAAGAGATGCAAACCTTACACCATGGTGGAGGGAATTCTGTTTCATCAAGGAGCAGATGGCTTACTAAGGAGAGCAGTTGGTCAGAAAGAGGCATTCAAGCTAATGCACGAGTTTCACGACGGAACTGTTTGCGGAGGTCACTTTGCTGGTAAGATAACAGCCTTCAAGATTTTGGATGCGGGTTATCACTGGAGAGGGATTTTCAAAGAGTGTTTAGACTATTGCAAAACTTGTGACGTATGTCATGCATTTGCTCTAAAGTCTACTAGAACACCTCCGTTAAGATCAATTCCAGTATTAGGGCCGTTTGAGAAATGGGGTATTGACTTTGTAGGTCCTCTTAATAAGACACCTCGAGGCAATAGATACATTGTAGTCGCCACTGACTATTGTACCAAGTGGGTAGAGGCTAGACCTTTGAGAGAGACCAATGAAACAGAAGTCGGTAGATTCCTATGGGAGAGGATCATCACGAGATTTGGATGTCCGTTAGAGTTGGTCTCAGATAGAGGAGGAGAGTTTGTAGGGAGCATGACTACTGCTATGCTACAACACTTTTCTATCAAGCCACGAGTAACGACCTCATACAAACCAAATGCTAATGGTCTTGCGGAGAAGACCAATCTTACACTTTGTATGATGCTCGCCAAAGATGCTGGTGTTGAAACTGCGAAACATACTTGGGATAAGAGGCTACATGCCATCTTATGGGAATACCGAACGACAACAAAGACTTCTACTGGATAGTCCCCATTTCGACTGGTTTATGGAGTGGAGTCCAAGTTGCCGATCCAATTCGAATTGGATACTTTTCAAACTATTCAACGAAAGTTGAAGAGGTCGAGAGGAGAAGACGTGGTCAGATCAAGAAGGGAGCAACTCATGGAGTTGGAAGAGACCCGAGCGGTAGCAATGATCCGGATGGAACGAGCTCAGGCGTATCAAAAGAAGAGTTACGACAAACGCTTGGGCAAGAGGGAGGTAAAACCTTTTCAAGTCGGAGATTGGGTTATGTTGTATGATGCTATCAGATTCAAGAGGGCTAGGAAGAAGTTTCTTCCGAGATATTTTGGTCCTTTTGTTATAGATAAGGTGTGGAGCAACTTCACATATGACCTTCAGGAGCTGGGAGGAAGGAGATTTGATCGGGTAAATCATGACAAGTTGAAGTTGTTTCATCGACGAAAGTTCTCTCTTCACTCCGAGGACGGAGCGAAAATTTAGTCCGGGGGTAAAATGTAACGACCTATGTTACACATAGGAAGTTTGTCTATTAGTAAGGTGTTTAGTTATAACTAAGTGTTGAGAATGTTTATTGGCTGCCAAAGTACTTTAAGGATGTATCAAGTTAGTCATGACTAGCTAAAAGTTAGTTATGGTTAAACTTAGCTGTACTTTTGGCAGAATTCAGATATTTGCTAAAGAGTGAGCACTACTATCTTGTCATCTTGTCTAAAAGGTAGAAAGGGGGTGGAAAGTATCCCTTATCTCCTTTTTGATTTGATATTAGTGGTTGGATTAAAGTTGTGGACTTTGTGGGCATTAAAAACAAGAAGAGATTCCACATGTTTCCTTTTTAGTGGGTCCTAGTGTAGAGGGGGGTGGAAATTCGAGATTCCTTGAGAATATTCCAGAATCCTTCTAGAAGTTGTTGACTTTGAAAGAATAAGCCCATGTGAAAAGGTAAAAAGCCCATGTGATCAATGCTTTTACCTTAAGTAATATCTTAGTAAAACCCGGTAAAAGTAGTTACGGCTGAGTTACCGGGGGTACCAAAGTAAAAACCTATAATGTATAAATAGAGGAGTAGAGAAGAGCTCCTCATCCTTGTTTTCACATTGTCGTAATGACAACTTGAGTAATATAGAGAGTGTGGGATATTTTTAGCATGTGAGAACTTGAGAGACGTCGTTAGAATGGAGGATTTTAGTTGATGTGTTTAAGGAGATTTTTAGTTGATAAGTTTGTGGGTGTATGAATGAGTGAACTCAGCATTTTCCCTTCAAGTTCATGGTGTGCTTCCATCAAAGCCATCAGAGGTGACCCCTGAGTGAGAGACAGGCCCGACATGTTGCAGATTCGTGGATGACGATCGTGGAGGTTGAGAGATCGGGGGGGTAGTTGATCGATAGGACCGCGGAGGGTTTACAGAACTCTAGTATGGAGGGCCAAGTCGTATCTTCCTCTGGTCAGAGAGTAGATGATGAGTCTCCAGATCCTGAGGGTGGAGATGGTGTTTCAGACCAGCGAGATATCCATGATGATGTGACCGTGATGGAGTATCTACGTACTGGTGTGGTAGTATGCACAGTAAGTGCCAAGGAGCGAGATCGTGTCCTCCAACGAGCGAAGAGATTTCGACGAGAAGGACGACATGTACTTCGAGTGTGGGATGATGGGAGGGTACGGATAGTGTCACATCCATCCCAGAGGGCACAGTTAGTACGACATGCCCATGAGGAGTTGGGACATTTTGGAGTGAAGCGTACGCATAGCTTACTCCAAGGACAGTATTGGTGGCGTGGTATGCACATCGATGTGCAACAGTTTGTCGCACGATGTGTGGTTTGTGATCGAGTACGAGCATCGTTTAATGCTCCTACTCCACAGTTACACCCCTTACCGATTATGGGGTTGGGTTATCGTTGGAGTTTGGATTTTGCGAGACCCTTACCGTTGACCGTACGTCACCACCGGTATGTGTTGGTGATGGTGGAGCACTTCTCCAAGTGGATTGAGTTGGTGGCATTACCAGACAAGACGAGTGAAGAGACGACGTACGCGTTCTTAGATCGAGTGCTGAGTCGTTTCGGAGCACCAGCTGAAGTGCTGACAGACCAAGGTACAGAGTTCCTTGGTGAGTTTCAGGCCTTGTGTGATCAGGCGCTGATTGATCATCGGACTACATCTCGAGATCATCCTGAGGCGGATGTTTTGGCGGAGAGGGTAGTTCAGACGGTGAAGAGAGGATTGCGCAAGTATGGCTTGCAGAAGGGCCACTTGGGAGACTGGGATGTGCAGTTACCATGGTTGGCTATGGGCTACCGTTTTAGCCGACAAGCGTCTTTGGCTTCCTTCTCACCGTATTTCTTATTGTATGGCCGAGATCCAGATCTACCTTCGGCCATTCGTCGTGATTCTGCTGAGGTGCTGGACCTTGATGACCCGGATATGTGGGTGAGAGCATGTTCTCAACGAGCAGAGACATTTCGGAGAGTTATGCCTATGGCTTTTGAGAACCTAGCGATTGCCCAGCATAGAGACACGTTGCGGTATGTGACTATCCGAGGAGGAGGTTATCGGCCGTCGATTCGCAGATTTCATCCTGGCGATTATATCTATCTACAGCAGACTGCAACGACGACGTTGGACGTTGTCGGAGTGTGATCCGTCTACCTAGGAAAGCGCCGGGCTTCTGGCTGTGGTTGTTTACTCAAGAGGTTGGCTTTCAGGTCACAACAGGAGCTATAAACACTCACACAGGAGTGTAGGATCCTCTGATATGCTCAAAAAGCGAAATTTAGGTCTCACTGGTAGTAATAGGCTTAAGCGGTGAACTTTGACACTCAAAGAGAGGAAAACTATGAAGGTTTAGACCTCTAAACTTCCCCTACATGCAAATGAGGTACTATTGAACTCACAGACGAAGTTTCAACCTGAGGTCAAATTCTGACACGGAGATATGAACAGAAAAGTTCTGAATAAGAGAATTATGGCAATTTCTGGTACCTAGACAGCTATTCAGACATAGAACAGAGAATTGGCTCGATGAATTTCAAATCTTCTCACAGTATTTGAAGTCTACAGGATGCTGAACATCCCTGTGAAGTTGGGACTCCTGAATGTTTGTAGAACTCCAGATCTCCTTCTCTAAAGTCGCTGCTCTAGATTAAGAGCTTTTCAGACCCCCTCTGCTTCAGCGGCCGCCCTGAATTACTCAATTACTCAAATGATACGAAACTTTTTGGACAGTCGTAGCCCTCCTGACAGTGAACGCAACCACGAAGTTTTGAAGTGATTTCCTCAATTCTGCTGCAATTGGCACCGAAAACCCCAAAATCAACAAAAGTGACGCAGTTTTGGCACAATCCGGACTTCAATTGGGCATAACTCCTTGTTTATTGATCCAAATCGAGCAAAAATTTCACTGACAGTGTTTGGCACGACGAGCTCTCTCTTCCTGTGTTCTCAGATTTCGAAGATACCTCACCAATTGCTCGAACTCTCCTCTAGAGCTCTGTTTCTAAACTTAGAGTTTTACAAAAGACAAAAATGGACCAATGGGAGTTCATAGCTCCACTTGACTGTCCTTTTGTGCCTTAAACTACCTGGTAACTTATCTACACTCATAGGCTACCACGTCAAGCCCCCTAGAGTGCCAGCGTAAAACTTAAACTACCTAAAACGACACGTAGCCCCGAAAAATAACTTAAATCAGCTAGAAAGCGTGCATGGGCGACAAGTAATTACAACCCATGACTCAAACCCCTATCAGCATGGAAACCCTAAGTTATGTACATTGAATGTCATAGACAAGTAAGAAGTCACTTGCACAAGCGCACAAATGCTTGAACAAGATAACTAACATACTATCAGCCTACTAAGACTCAAAATAGTATTAACACCGTATGCAAAGGTGTCAAACATATATATAAAGGACTAGAAGTAATATGAGCTAACTTCTAGAACTATCAAACCTAAGCGTCGGAGTAGAAGTAAAGCATGTAGCTGCCAAATGGCGCGACATCCACCCCCTCTGAACCTGCACATCCTCCGGTATGTGCCAGATCCAGATCAAGACTCTTCAGCTTCAGCTTCAAATTCATCTTCAACCTCCATTGAGTCTTCAGCTTCATCCTCAGTAAGCTCTGCAATGTTCTGGTAGTCCCCTCTCCTTCTAAAGAGCTTGATTCTCTTCCCTGCGACTGGTATCTTGAGCACCGCACCATCTAACTCTCTCAAAGAGTATGTGGCATTATCATAAACTTCTAACACCACATAAGGTCCGAACCATCTCTTGGAAAACTTTCTGATAGCGCTATGCTGATTATCAAGACTACTATCATAGACTAACACCCAATCACCTTCCTTAACTGGTTTGGGTCGTAATCTATGTGTTCTATCAAACCTGCCTTTGTTTCTCTCTCTAGCAGTCTTCAACCTTTCCACAGCTTTGGCAACATCCTCAGGTCTTCGTTCTAACTGCTGGATCCTTAATGCAAGAAGATCCTCCGTACTTCTACCATCTTCTCATGGCAAAACATTCCAAGTAGGCACAACCTCCTCAATCGGCATCACAGGTTTTTGCCCTAGTATCAACTCTGCTGGCATGTAACCTGTAACGGTACTATGAGTTGTACGATCTGCCCACAAAGCAAATGGTAGCAGTCTAGGCCATTCACGGATCTTACCCTTGCAAGCTTTTATCAAAGCTTTGATGATTGGCGGATGACCTCGTTCGCTCTTGCCATTCCCTTCAGGATTGTAAGCAGTGGTTAACGCCAACTTGATTCCCAATCGCTTGAAGAACTCAACTGCTTCTTGTGCATCCAGCTCACCCCTATCTGCAGTGATCTTTCCCACACACCCATACCTACAAATAACATCTTCAAGTAGAAAGCGGCAGACACTAGCAGTGGTCTTCGTCCTCAGAGCACGGCCTTCGACTTGGTTAGATAGATCTTCTCTAGCCAAGACTAGATACCTCATTTGTCCAAGTCCAAATGGCATAGTTACCAGATCAACTACCCATTTATAATGAATGGCTAAAGGATAAGTAGGATGCAATCCATCACGATGGCGTACATTGGAGTACATCTGGCAAGGTATACAGGATGAAACAAACTGTACTACATCCTTATACATACCCTTCCACCAATACTTTTCCTTCATCTTGGCAAATGTAGCCCAAACTCCTCTATGACCAGCCCATAAACTCTCATGAAACTCCTTGATCAGCTTCTGCTGCAATTCCAAGTCACATACTACCCGCTGCGGTATACCTCCTTGTAGCTTAGGGCGCTTCCATAGATGTCCTCCATGTAAAAAGTAACCATAAGCTGTTCTACGGATCCTCTTGAAATCAGCATCAGACCAGCCTTCTTGCCTTTCCAATGAACTCAAATAGCGCCCAAGATCCAACCACTCGCCATCATACATAGTTTCCTCAAAAAACTCCAACGAGGCTGCAAAACAACTTCTATCTCTTCTAGCAAGAGCACTAGAATAGAACTCTGTTCTCACATCCTCCTGGTCATCTATCATTTCCTTCTCATCGTAATACCTAGCCCTTGATAACATATCTGCCACAGGATTGTCTTTTCCTGCAATATGTCTAAACTCTGGGTTCAAGGACTTGATATATGCTATCCACCTCAACATAGCAATATCTGGAGTTGTACAGCTAGTAATCATTCCCAAGAGAGGTAAACAATCTGTCTCCACAACCACAGGTGCTCCTATCAAGTATTCCTTGTCACTCTTCATTGCAGTAACTACTCCCCATAGCTCTCTCTTGACCTGAGGGTAGTCTCTCTGCCGTGAACTTAACACCTTAGCTCCAAAACGCACCACATATCTATTTCCATCCTCATCATCTTGCCCTACAGCCCATCCAATGCCAATAGGACTAGTATCAACAGTAAGGATAACAGATCTCCCCAACTCATATGTTACCTTCCGTAGAGTTGGTGGTGAAGACAACAGATCCTTCAATTTCTTCATAGACTCGCTTTGCTCCTCTTGCCACTGAAATCTTTGCCCCTTCCTCAGCAACTTGTACAACGGATCTGCTACATGTGCAAAGTGTGGAATCCAAATATGGTAAAACACACATGCACCTAGAAACCTTCTCACCTCGGTAACTGACCCACATGTCTCCTTCATCTTTTGAATGGCATCAACCTTGTTTGGACAAGGTTTCCGACCATAAGATCCACATAGATGTCCCACTATTAACACCTCTTGTACTCCAAACACAGACTTGGCTCCTGATAAAGTCAAATGAACCTCTTCCAGTCGACTCAGTATCTTATCACAATCAGCTATGTGATCTGCTACAAACTTACGGCACCCCCTCTGATCTTTTACCTCATTCTTCTCCTCCTCAACACACCCTTTGATCGGCACATCATCAAGGAATGGCATAGTTTTTTTAGGAATGAAATCCCTCAAAACTTTATTCATGCCATTCATCATATGTGCTACAGAATTGGTAGCACCTTGCGGCAAGGTGCACATCTTTAGTAACCCCAAAGGTGTCCTCATTGTAGTCAAGTCTCTACTCTCAGAGGATAATTGAAACTGATCATAACCTGAATATAAGTCTCCCATCGAATAGATAGCACGACCAGCAAAAGCCTCTGCAAACTCGTCTACAATAGGTCCTATACCCATATTCCTGATAGTCACCTTGTTAACTGGCTGCATATCTTGAATGAATCTCAAAGCTCCACTCTTCTTCGGAACAGTAAACCATCTGCTAGAATAGGGAGCTATAGATGGTTCCAAGATACCCATCCTAATCCTCTCATTGAGCAAGTCTATCAGCTTTGGCAGATGAGCTCTAGGCACAGGGATAGGACGTAGATTCCAAGGCACATGCGGTATAGTAAAGATTACCATAGGTGCAACTACACTTGGATCTACACATCCTACTTCATGTGACTCAAATGCAAACGCCTTACCATGCCTAGATAGCATCTCCCTGAAGCTCTTCTTCTCTTGCTCGGTAAGAAATCCATCACCTCCAATCCTCAGCTCCTTCAGTGTTGTTTCTGTGAACTGGTGCCCAATTCTTCTCGGTCCTCTGAGCGTCGGTTCTCGTGCAGCTTGCTCCATCTTCTGATTGTAATCAAGTGGTAAAGGCAAAGCCACTGGTTTGACTTTCTTTGCCACTGACTTGTACTTGGTCTCCACATACACCTCTTGCCGATCTATAAACTTATCAATTACATCATAAAGCTCTTTGGAGCTCACTCTCACCACTCTATCTACATCATCTATAGAACTTTCTACTATAGATTTCAACTCCCCTATAGTATCTACCAAATACTGCTCTTCAAACACTCCAGATATGTATTCATCTCCTGCTAACTCTCCATTATCCCACAAAGACTGCTGTACACACTTCACATGTTGCCTCTCAAACCTCTTCAGATTCTCAACCTTCCTATAACACACTGATCCACATGACGTCAATCCTAAGAAGTTAGTGGATAAAGCTTCCTGCTCTACTGGATCAGGCGAGAATCCTATCTCTACTGTACCGTTGAAGTCTCGCTCTTCAATGGTACTCTGCCAAAACCCCTAGACTCTCTAAACTCCTGAGTAATCTTAGGTAGTGGACGGTCTCTCAAGCTGTCACGATTCCTCTCATGTTCTGCAGCAACGGTCAAAAACTGAACAGCTCTTTTGCCGTCTCTACTACGTATCCTAGCATAAGCTGAACCATCATCCATAACTCGTGTCTCCATTCTAACAGCAGTAATGTAAGGCTGCCCTAGAATGATAGGATATGTTGACATGTCTTGCACAAAGAAATTCTGAACATCACTGATGTCACCCACAGTTACCTTGATGTTGGGACAAGCACCATAGAGTTCTCCCCTCTGGTTGTTGGCAGCACGGATAAGCCATCCATGGTCGGTGTCTATGGGCCACCTTCCACGCTTGTACAGCTCCTTAGACATCAGATTAATCTCTGAGCCGTGATCAATCAATGCCACCACAGGTTCCTCTAGATCTCCTAACTTCACCAAGGTCTCAGTGGTTGCTCTTGCCCAATGGTTGTGAGAGTAATGGCTCTTCTGCGATGCTTCCACCTCATCTTCAAACCTCACGTGCTGATCTGATCTCCCCTCTGATACTTGAGAGCAATAACTAGCAATCTCATCTTCCTCATCCTCCGACAGTTTGGTCCCTAGAGCGTTAAGCGTAGCTGCTTCACCCAAGATCAGACGTTTCCTCTTGATGATATCTATGATAACCTCATGGAACTCACGCTTTGCTATCCCAAGAATCTCACCCAAAGTAAACTCAACTTTTCCATTCAAGATACGGTTCTCTAACACCTGCTTCAAGTCTGTAGCAATCTCAATGTCAGACTGAAGTTTGTATGCAGGCATCTTACCCTTCTCCTTGCTTCTCTCCTTCTCCTTTGGTGTTGTAGGTGGTAGATCCTCCATAGTCTCCTCCCGAGTAGGTGTTGTCTCCTGTCTTGTCTCTGGTCTAGCCCTTTCACTCCTTGTAGCAGGTCGTTTGGCTGTAGAAGCCTCACTTGCATCCTCTCTCCTGCGTTTTTCTTCTAGTAGAGCTTCATGCTGACTTCTTGCAACATAAGCATGCACTGACATAGTGTCTACAGGGTCATTCCATCCTGTAGTTTCTCGAATTGAGTTGCCAACCCTCCGTAGCACATCCTTGTCTAAATCTGTTCTAGCTACGGACCGCACTACATCAGACCACAACCCAATAGTCCCTTTCTCTCTCTCTATCTCCACTTTCACTCCACAGGTAGCAGCATTCACAAGAGAAACAGCATGTGATGCTGATATCTCATTCACAAGCCTCTTCATACCACCCTTGCCAAAGTTGGTTCCCAACATCATCCCAGTCTCTCTCAGATGGATCTTACCATCTTTGAAGAAGATCAGATCCTTCCTCAATGCATCTGAAAACTCTCCACAATCTCTCCTTACATGGTCTAGGCTATCACACCATATACAACGATGAACAAAGCCTTCTCTCATCTGAGGTCTCTGCATAGCAGGCTGTACATTCTGCTCCTTCTCTTCTAACCTAGTGAGCTTAAGCTTAAGCTCCTTCATACCCTTAATCAACTCATCAATCGGTGAGTCTTCCTCTCTAGCAATTACCAAAGCGGGCTTAGTAGGCAACTGCTTGACAGGAATTATCAGAGGTGCTGCTTCACTTACCACCACCTTGTCCCTTCTTCTCTGTCTCTTGGTCAGCAAAGAGACAGCCTCTTCAACCTCCTTCCAATCAGTCTTCAATCCTCTCTCCTCACTTTTGTCTTCCAGCAACAACTCAAGCTTCTCCTGAATAGTCACGTCCGCTGCTTGTAGGAAAAGCTCGGTCTTCTCCACCTCTAGTGTAAGCTTTTCTGTCCTAGAAAGCTGAGCATATTGACGATCAAACTCCCTTAACAACTCATTTACAGACAAACCTTTGTTAGGCTTCACCACCCACTCCAAGAACGTTCTCTTGGTCACCCTCTCTGAATCTTCAGTGTAGTACTCCTCCTTCAAAGCGCGCATAAAGCTCTCCCAACTCTGTCCTTGCTGCTGCTTGAGTTCCTTCACACGCCCACGAATCTCAAGCACAACAGCAAGTTCAAAGTTCTCCACCATCTCCTTCTCAGGTACCTTGTTCACCTCCATCTCCTTAGCATAGTATCTCACGTACTTGGAAATATCTGTCCCCTTAAACTGGTCCATCTGGTGCACCACAGATTGCAACGCCTTGGTTGCTAACACCTCCTTCCTCTCTGTGCTCTGCTGCTGCTGCATAAACATGTGAAAAGCTTGGAACATCTTCATCGTAGCAGCATCCAACTGAGCAGGTTGCTGAGCAGCAGCAGCACCTCCACTTGATGATCCTTGGTTGGCCATGATATCTGATCCTGTAACACTCTCAAGAAAACTCCCACCCTAGGTGTTTCACGTCGAGTTCACCAAAAAGAGAGTATGTCGGAGTGTGATCCGTCTACCTAGGAAAGCGCCGGGCTTCTGGCTGTGGTTGTTTACTCAAGAGGTTGGCTTTCAGGTCACAACAGGAGCTATAAACACTCACACAGGAGTGTAGGATCCTCTGATATGCTCAAAAAGCGAAATTTAGGTCTCACTGGTAGTAATAGGCTTAAGCGGTGAACTTTGACACTCAAAGAGAGGAAAACTATGAAGGTTTAGACCTCTAAACTTCCCCTACATGCAAATGAGGTACTACTGAACTCACAGACGAAGTTTCAACCTGAGGTCAAATTCTGACACGGAGATATGAACAGAAAAGTTCTGAATAAGAGAATTATGGTAATTTCTGGTACCTAGACAGCTATTCAGACATAGAACAGAGAATTGGCTCGATGAATTTCAAATCTTCTCACAGTATTTGAAGTCTACAGGATGCTGAACATCCCTGTGAAGTTGGGACTCCTGAATGTTTGTAGAACTCCAGATCTCCTTCTCTAAAGTCGCTGCTCTAGATTAAGAGCTTTTCAGACCCCCTCTGCTTCAGCGGCCGCCCTGAATTACTGAATTACTCAAATGATATGAAACTTTTTGGACAGTCGTAGCCCTCCTGACAGTGAACGCAACCACGAAGTTTTGAAGTGATTTCCTCAATTCTGCTGCAATTGGCACCGAAAACCCCAAAATCAACAAAAGTGACGCAGTTTTGGCACAATCCGGACTTCAATTGGGCATAACTCCTTGTTTATTGATCCAAATCGAGCAAAAATTTCACTGACAGTGTTTGGCACGACGAGCTCTCTCTTCCTGTGTTCTCAGATTTCGAAGATACCTCACCAATTGCTCGAACTCTCCTCTAGAGCTCTGTTTCTAAACTTAGAGTTTTACAAAAGACAAAAATGGACCAATGGGAGTTCATAGCTCCACTTGACTGTCCTTTTGTGCCTTAAACTACCTGGTAACTTATCTACACTCATAGGCTACCACGTCAAGCCCCCTAGAGTGCCAGCGTAAAACTTAAACTACCTAAAACGACACGTAGCCCCGAAAAATAACTTAAATCAGCTAGAAAGCGTGCATGGGCGACAAGTAATTACAACCCATGAGCTCAAACCCCTATCAGCATGGAAACCCTAAGTTATGTACATTGAATGTCATAGACAAGTAAGAAGTCACTTGCACAAGCGCACAAATGCTTGAACAAGATAACTAACATACTATCAGCCTACTAAGACTCAAAATAGTATTAACACCGTATGCAAAGGTGTCAAACATATATATAAAGGACTAGAAGTAATATGAGCTAACTT
This sequence comes from Asterella californica, assembly GCA_036924285.1. Classification (NCBI taxonomy): domain Eukaryota; kingdom Viridiplantae; phylum Streptophyta; class Marchantiopsida; order Marchantiales; family Aytoniaceae; genus Asterella; species Asterella californica. The sequence goes on along the minus strand of JAYKYS010000006.1, from coordinate 22,288,538 downwards.
CTAGAACTATCAAACCTAAGCGTCGGAGTAGAAGTAAAGCATGTAGCTGCCAAATGGCGCGACAACGTGATCGCAGGGCGCACTATTTTACGAGTGCGTGAGGTGTTACCTTCTGGAGTACTCATGTTAGAGGGCCGTGATGGTGTTGTGTGGAAGGACCATGTGTGTAATTGCACGCCATGTCATCTTCCCAACATTGATGGTACCGTTGACCCAAGCTTAGCAGTTGTACGCGCGAGCTTGAGGTGTATGTTGTGTGGGTCTGCTGGTGGAGCAGCCCGTATGTTGGTGTGTGATGGTTGTTCAAGAGGTTGGCACATGTCATGCTTGACTCCACCTCTCAGTGTAGTTCCTACTGGACGGTGGGTTTGTCCTCGATGTATATAGTGGAGATAGTCGATTAGATCTTTGCGTGGTATGGATTGCAGACAGGCGACTAACGATGGGGCAATGTAGCACCCGGCCTCCTGATCCTTGCACCCATGAAGGTGTGTATCACGTAGTTGGGATATGGAGCTATCTGGAGTTAGAGGGACCTAACCGCCAGTTAGGGGGGCGATTGTGGTACACTTGTGTATGTGTATGACATCGTCCATGTGTTATGTGTATGTGTGGTGTACCTCTGACAGCGATGTATGTTGTGTAGCGATGTGTATGCGCACGACAGCTGTCACGGCAGTTTGGACCCCTCGGCTAGGTTGACCGAGTGCGAAGTGGCGCATCCCGGTAAGGCCGTTAGTGCCGTTAGGGCGAGTTGGGGAGAGCCCACTAGGGGTAAACTTCGCAGGTAGGGCTTGGAGGCCTTAGTTCTTTTAGTTGAGCATTCAAGCTCCAGGTTATGGTGGATAGTCTAGTTGAGTGTAACCCGGATTCTCTTCGCGTTTAGAGTGGGTTTGGCTTGACCGTTTGTGAGTAATCTTTGTTGTGGTGTTGGAGATGGTAATCTCTGTATTCAGATTATTGTGGTACACTTGTGTATGTGTATGACATCGTCCATGTGTGGTGTACCTCTGACAGTGATGTATGTTGTGTAGCGATGTGTATGCGCACGACAACAAGGTCTCCCACTCTGCACACGTTAGCAAATTTATCAAAATAAAATCAGACTTCACGAAGTAGTAAACATTAGGTGTTTATGGACCACCTAAACAACAATCTGCTGATGTTGCGATAGCATTGAGAGGATTATGGATTTGCTTCAGGATTAGAAAGTGGGAAACCTTCTCTGCTTAGACGAGGACAAAATATTCCCTTACCTTCCTTCTTGCCTTTGTCATTTTCTGATCATGTTAGAAACGTAATATCAAGTGTTAACCTTACCTTGAGATGACGTAATTTAACCACAGGTTGGTGTCTCACTCTGGTTTAAGTCGAGTTGTTTTTCACACCTGAGTCTACTCAGACTAGCCAGACTGTTTCCCTCTTAACTTACTCTACTTTATTTCCTTGGACACTTCTTGCTCTAGCACCAGTGACATATATATATATATAAATATATACACCACCTCATTTCATAATAGATTGATCCCTTTGTCTCATATAGTTCCCGCACTTCATTAAACCATGCAGAACTGAGGGTGTAAACAAAATTAAGAGGTAACAACTATTTACTCCATTTACTTATGTAAGAAGAAAATTAATCTGGAAGTCTTTGAGGTTGATACATGCTGGAGGTGTTGAAAGTCGCCATCGAGACCAAGATGTAAAATCATAAAATCACACTAGTGATGAATATCCTCCCCCATTTCTGTTACAGGAAAAGATGTAAGTGCTATGTAAGAATTTTGATTAACATTGTTATTAAAAAATAAAATTGATTCTATCTGTTCATAAATAACAAAGTTTAGAGTTGCAGGAGATCCAGATATAACCCATAAACAAAATGCGTACTCACGCACTGCCGAAACTTTGGGGCATACAGGAATGGAAAGCCCTCCAGCCTTCTTCCGTGAAGTGAATATCCTTGAGAATCCGAAGGTCACTAGCATGTAGCACCAACGTCCAAAGATCGAAATGACGAGTGACGGAGATCCAAATGAATTCGAATCTTGCACGCCACCAAAGATCAAAGACTACAGATGAGGTTGACAACGTCGAAGCTGTAGTGCGGTTACCCTACTAGAGTTACCCATTACCTAATACTGTACCTGACATTTGGGTACATCATACTGAGAGAAATTGAAACCGACATCGGAGGAGAGCAGAAAGTTACAAAATTCTATAGTAATAATCCACGGAGCAAGAATTTATGGGGAAAGTTGTATACTTTTATTAAGGGAGAGAGTCTTTTATACTTTTGAATTTGTAATTATACGCTAAATTCTATACCTGATGTGTGTTGAATACGGTAATCGTATCCACTAGGCTTCAGTTGTCTCATTAGCAAGACGTTGGGAGACTATTGCTGACGTGGCGTCAATGATTGAAGATGCCAAATGATGTCACTGCCACGCGTGAAGTCGTGCTTTGAGTGGCTACCGGTTGGCTTGGATGTACAACTGGGTCTACATGTTCGGCTTACGTGGACAGGCCACCGTGGGCATCAGTATCCACAACGAAGATACCGTCCCCATAGAGGACTGACTGCTCCCTATCAGTTCAACGGCGTATCGGATCTTCTTACGGACGTTTCATTATTCCGTATAAATTTTCTAGCCAGAATTACTTAATTATTAAATAATTATGTAATGACTCTCTGTGCAACCCTTTCACCAGCCATTTTGTGCTCCTTCGGGAGTTCGAACGTGAGATTACAATGGCTGCAAGTTTAGTGTGCACTGTGGATCGATACCGTTTCGTCCAGAGCTAGCTAGCTAGCGTAGCTAGAAACGTGTTGAGTCTTGAAGCTGTCATCGAAGAGCCACAACTCCCCCCCGGACCCCCCGGGCCTAGTGGAACTGATGGAACCCCCAGCGAGGAGGAGGAGGAGGAGGAGGCCAGAATTCGCTTTCGACATTCAACTGTAGCTAGCGAGATAGCGTAGTCATCATCCGCGCAGTAGTTCAGCCCCTCAGTCATTACAGATATGTCAAGTTTGGCCCGTACGTGCAAGCTCGCGACCGGCAATGATATTCTATGGGGTGCAAACGTTAGACACGGATATGTTAACGTCACTGCTGGGCACACCAACCGGCCGGAGGGGCTGACCAGCAGCAGCATGCACATGAAAGCGGAGACTTTTCCCATTCGACTGTTCGGCCATAAATCTCAACGCGCTACAGTAACTGACTGAGGATTTCTGTTTTTACGTCTCTAGCGCTTGCCGATGGAGAGAACCGTTTGACAACTCGCCGGGAGTCAAACAAACCGGAACTATGCCCCCGAGGATTGGAGAGGAGAGGAAAGGCAAGGCAAAACCGGAGCAGAGCCAGAGATTCATGTGCGCATTCAAACGTTTTCGAAAGTTAAGCAAATAGTAATAACAGCTACGTGACTAATTTTAGACGCAGGTGGACTAGAGCACAGCGGACAGGAAGAAGATACCTTGAGTGGAGAAACGCACAAGTCATATGCATGAGTGGATTTTTTACCCCTCGAGTATCTGTCTATCTATCTATATATCGCTGTTTAATTCCGCCTTTCAGAATTACGATAAGATTCAAATCAAGGATGCGTGATTTTGAAACATCCAAGGCATACTTCTTTCCACGTGACAGCCGCTTCCCGACTGACTGACTGACAGACAAACTGACGTGCTGGAGGGAAATAATGATAACGATGCTTTACTACAGCAGCACGTTCTTTATCAGAGACATTTTCCTACCGTGAGACTCTCCCTTGAGTCTTTCCCGGACAAGATGAGTAAAGGTCCGGGGCCACGCCTTTCACCTTCTTTCCCTGTGGATTGCACCCAAATTTCATTCATGGTTTCACCCATTACGCTCCTGGAACGAGCATTGCCGGTCAAGATCCGGATTCCGGAGTGGAGTGGGTTATTACTTTACGTTACTTTCAGTTTTTCTGGAACTGAGTGCGACTGGGTTCAAGTCAGATTCAAATGTTCATTCTAATTGGCCATGTACTGTACTAAGTCTGATTACTGTCGACAGACGTAGTAGATTAGTGAGAAGTAACAGAAGATAATGCGTGTTTAATCAAGGATTCCGAAACTAATCGTTTAACCTTCCGGGTGAATAGAAAGTTGGTCTCCGGATAGAAGTAGTCCGGACCCACAGATTTCCCGGAACCTTGATCGGAACTGATGTAGTACGAACACAAGACAACGGAACTAGTCCAATCGTATTTTCGATACGATAATTTCCAGGAGTGGAAAAGCTCCATTCGATTCGATTGGGCGGGTAGGCTGGCTGGCTGGCTGGCTGGTAGAAGTCGGATCATATTCCTGTTGCGGCCATTTTTAAAGCATTGCGATGTTTAAGTTTTGGCACGGTACGGGAATGAATTTGGCACGCGCAGGTAGAATTTGAGAGAAGACAGCGGAACTGTCGGAACAGGAAGTGCACAGCAGAGCAGTGCATGCACAGTGGAAGGGTAAGGGGAGGGAGGGAGACGGCGAGACGCGCGAGGAGAGTGGTGAGTGAGGGCGTCGGTCGGTTTGGAAGGAAGGGCCGGGGGATCTTCTAGTCGCGCCTGCAGATACCAGCTGCTCTCTCAAGAGCGCCCAAGCTACGGTAGGCTATCTCGGGCATGGCTGGGCGGGCAGCAGATGAAGGGGAGAAGAGGGACAGACACGACGTCCACACGTCGCGACGATGATGGTCCCGTGCCTGTGGGCTGAAGTTGAGGTCGGGTTTGGAGAGCGAAACGATCCCCTTCCCCTCAACAGGCTCAACTTACTCCGGACGCCAAATCAAGCACAGCTATCGGTCAGCTACTCGGCTGCTGGGTTGGGGCTGGCGGTGGGCTGTTGCTGGCTCGGCCTTAATTCTTTGTTTACCGAGGGAGACATTGATCGAAGCCGGGTCTGTTGCCGTCTTAAGTCTAGTCGTGAATGTCGACTTGTAGTAGACGAAGAGTGTTGTACGTAGAACCTTGAACGTTGAGTTGAGGACGTCAAGTCTTCTCTCTGTCTGTGGTGGTGGGTAACTGGCTTGGGTGGGCTGGGCTGGGCTGGATCTTCTCTCGCTTCTGAAGGGGAGAGGAAGGAAGGGCGATCTTTTTTCTGGTCATGAGCACCGGGAACGCTCCTGAGCTCCCGATTCTAATGGTGAAGACTTCCGCTTCACCTTGCAGCCTAGCATCAGCGGCAGAGATCTCCAAAATTCGGAAGTGGATCTTTATCTTCTTCGGCAACCGTTTGTTTGAAGAGTCCATTCCTTTCAAGCACCATCAGCAGTCGAAGCTTCTTTCTCCAGCATTCACGTCATCACCCTCTTGCTTTTCCTTCCACTCACAATCCTGCCACTGCCAAGTGGATCTGATCAACGGGTTCCACTTCCATTATGCTTAAGCGAACACGCTAGCCTTTCCTCATCACAAATCATCTCTTCTACACCTGCTTCCCGCTGCGTTCAACTTCTCTCTCCTCGTTGCGTTCGTCTCTCAAGTCGTCCGGCCGCTCGTTCGTTGTTCTCGGAAGACTTCTTGTTGCTGTAGTAGATAAGACCTGCTGCCTGCTTGCCGCGGATTACAGATAGGGGACAGGAAGGTAAAACAGACAGGCGGACGTGACGTTGAGTCAAATTTCGTGGAATGAGTACGGGCATCTGCATGCTTTTTGAACATTCGAAAGTTTGCCATTGGCCTGTCAGAGAGGCTTTCATACTTCGGCAGGAGAGGTGTCAGGTCAGAGGCATAGTGGGCGGAGGGTACATGATTATTACGGCGGTGAGTGGGATTTGAGAGTGGACTACGTTAGCCGCTGGTGCTGCTAAGATCGTTAAAAGTAGCGCTCGGTAACTTGTACCGCGCCGTCATAGTGATCCTCGCTTCTAAGCGTAGCGTATCCGCGGCCAATCACCAGCGGCAGCACCAACCCTGCTACAGTATCTTCTTTCGCCAAAACGTAGCGGAGCGTTCCAGTGCAAGACTCTGCTTTCTTCCATCTCACTGATCCTGGAAAGGTGCACCAACCGACCTCCTTTCTTTTTCCTGTCCTTCTTTCTCTCTCTCTCTCTCTCTCTCTCTCTCTCCACGGACACACGCGGACATAAGTTGCTCTCCTCGAGCACTCCGCACGCATCTTAGCGGACCAGGGTCTTGTTCCTTTGTTCAGTATCGGAACAATCTTTCGTAATTTACCAAGACCTTCAAAGGTTACAACCTGGATTGGATTAACAAGCCGAAGAGGGCGAGGACTCTCACGATGAGTGATCCAGGAGATCCTCCTTGCACGGAATTCCTTCTCAGCAACCTGCGTAGCAGTTTCGTTACTACTCATGTTGCGTGCAAGATGGAGACGGACGCAGACGCTCTGGATCCCTTGACGCAACTGAGATTGTGCACCATGACGGATGAAGGAGAGGTAATGGATGCGGAGTCCAAGTGCAAGGAGACAAGAAGCGAAACTGATCTCCGGCCGACTTTGTGGAGCACGTTGCCTGTGGAGATTCTGGAACTCATACTCCAACGGGTGCCCGTGGAGACGCTCATGAGATGGCGTCGTGTATGTAGACACTGGAGCTCGGGCAACATGTCCGCGTACATTACAGACAGCAAATTGCACGCGTCTGAAACTTTGCCAGTGGTTCGAATCACCAGGAGTTCGTTTCGATTCAAGAAGTCGGATCACAAATCTTTTGAAGTTGACACATTCAACAAAACGCGCGGAACGTGGGGAAAGCTCTTTCTGGGTTCCTTGGTAGCCCATCTGTCTGCTCAAAGGGAAAGTCTTGGCGAATTCAGGTTCACGACAGCGGGCGGCCTGGTATTCGTGGTATCACGCAGCACTCGGCCAGACTTGCGCGCAGAGCACGTTATCGAACAAAATGTGGAGGACTTGATCATGACTGTTTACAATCCAGTGACCAGGAAGTGGAGGCAGATCGAGGTGCCTTTCTATAGTGCACGGGATCCACCAGTCAGCGCTCTGAACCTAAAGAAAGTGCGGGTGAATGCCGTAGGGATGGTTGTCGATGTACCGGGGAGTAAATACTCGATCATAGCTGCTTGTTACTTTACCAACGACGTTCAAATTCTCGTTTACGATTCTGTGAGTCGCTCATGGGCTGATGGTGGGAAGATTCCATCTCAATTCTCACGCGGTTGTCTCGATTTCATCTATTCAGCAATTTCTTCTCAGGGAGCATTGTACTTTCTCAAAAGGAGATTAGTTTCGGCTCATGCCAGGGAATACAAAGCACAGAAACGGAATCCCCGGATGTTAGAATACAATGTGGCCGAGAAAAGCTGGAGGGAGGTGACATTTCTACCGAAACATACAGGCTCAGGTAGACCATATCTCGTGGAGAACAGAGGGGAAGTGCTGTATGTGGCACGAGCTTCCTGGACCAAGAAGAGGGTCAGATACAACACCTGGTTTTTCTACAAGTTCTTCAACAGGGTTAAAATCGGACCAGCAGGCTTGACGTTGAGCTGGGAGAAGGTGGGAGAGATGCCAATCGATCTCCACGAAACTCTGAACAAAAGAATAAACCAAGGAGGATTTTACACCTACGCTATAGAAATGTCGATTGCAGGAGGTGGAGACCGTATTTACTTCTCCGGACCTGCACCCGTCGCCGAGCAGATTATTGTCGGTGCGATGATATGGCGTGTACTTGTACATGATTTAAAGGCAAACACCTGGGATTGGTTGCCAGACTATGTTCTTGAAGATGGCAGGCCCAGTTTGAATGTGGGAGAATCTCTCTTGGTCACTCTGGAGCCATCGTTCATGAAAGTATAAGAAAGTCAAGCGCGACTTGTGATCTGTTACGAATGGGCAAATGTCAGCCACAACTTCAGCTACTACGACTGGCCTCTGCATGCGGGTCCACAAGCGCACCTGCAGACATCTATACACAGAGTACCGCTTCCCTCATGTTCACGCGCGATCTTAGAAATTAAAACACACGCAATTTTGAAACACGGGATGTTGCCCCACAAGAGTTAACGTAAATTCTGATGTTGGTGAGTAGAGGAGAGGGAACATGGTTGTTCATTTAGGATTTACCCCAAGTGATATCGTGGGCATGAACGCCCAGAGTCAAAACTTTTGCCTGTCTCTCATCCGAACCCATCTGAGATAGAAGTAGGCGGATGCTGAAGAGAGTCGTTACTGTCTTAGTGTAGTTACTGTAGGTTTGAAGTAGTTAGACAAAGTGATCTGAAAACCGGATCCATGAAAAGTGTAGATTTTAGCGTAGGGATTGAATTACCGTACCCCAGGGGGAGGTCTCTTCATTCAGTGGATTCAAAGGAGAATTCTGCAATTATACAAGAAGACACTCCCAAATCAAGGGACGAGCTTAACCATTCGTTCATTCATCGTTTGGATGTATCAAGAACTGTGTGCATATCTCCAGTTTCACGTGCCACCGAACTCGTTAACCACTCGTTTCCACCCAACTCTCGGGCAACGATGGAACGTATGGAGCTTGTCCAACTTGTGGTTTTTGCCAGGAAAGTATGGATAGCGAGCGTTGTGATGATTGATGCTCCTACTCAAAGTAGGGCAGGCTTCAAGCACCGACATCAGATTACTCCCATGAAAGTATGGATAGCGAGCGTTGTGATGATTGATGCTCCTACTCAAAGTAGGGCAGGCTTCAAGCACCGACATCAGATTACTCCCATGTTTACCCCAGCTTCAGGGAGAAGGCGTGGACAGCAATTACCCTTCCACATTAATGAAATTGGTCGCCCTGTTATCTTACAACACTGGTGGAATAAGTATACGGTGGTTATAAAACGGAAGCCTGAAGCTAACTAGTTAGTAGCTAGTTCGGTGATTCTGGGTGAGGTTCATGACCAGAACTCGTTCGTCCTTGAAAACACTAGGGGGATGATAGCCTTGGGCCTCTAGGCTCTGTCCGGTTTGGTACTTTGTTCTGCGTCAAGTAGCTTTGTTCGGTTCGTGGAAGACATGACCAACAACAGGACAAAGGCAGCCCTATGGACAATCCCTAAGGGATGTTTGCATAGTGCAGGAAATGTGAATCATGATCAGCGGGCTAGTCCAAGGCAGACATATCAGAGTTTCCGTCCGATATCTTCCGCACTTTCAGTCTGCAGTGAACTGAGAAGTTCGATCAACTGTAAAGTTCAGACTCCCAAATCCTTGATGTAGAGTAGCGGATACTGTTTACGAATCAAGATCATGGATACGGATCTAACATCAGATCGATGAGTCCACAGTTACTAATATAATTCGTGTTGGGTAACATTGCCGAACGACACTTCAAACTTGGACTGCTGATTCGTTCTCTCATTCATTCAAAAAGTTTGGAGTCGGTAAGATCGTATCATCAAATGCTCTTTGTGCCCAACTGGAATCCTGCGAAAGTACTTCTACTGATGCCTTTGCCCTTGAACCAGTCTGTGTACTCATCGCGGGATGCATTTGTGTCTTTCTACATCTACGGCAAGTTGGCTGCATATGAGCTTAGACATTTCATTTCCTCGAGTGAAGCCAATCGTCCAACTTTGGACATCCATTCTTCCTGAAAACTCGATATGAACTTCTTCGTGCTGAGGATCGGACGAGAGAATGAGCTGCAAGACGAGGAGATGCCAAAGCAGACTGGTGGTAAATCTGCAGTACTCCATCCGAATCACAGAAGATTCCGTGCGACATTCTCCGCCACCGACCAAACGGCACGAAACTGACGAAAGAGAGCACAGTCGTCAAAATGACAAGACAGAATGCGGTAAGCAAAGCAGTTCTGACCACTCGATAAGCGAAGCGACAGTCAGTCTGCTCACTCTGCAAAACGCCATCCCATCCTAATATCAACTAAGTAACCAAAAGTCCTTCGTATCACCTCGAGTCGACATGAAGTATGTCGTATTCGGATCCTGCGATAGAGAGGTAACGTGGAGCTTTCAATCGCACGAGCCCAATTAGGACGTGGTAGGTAGCTCCCAGTTGTGGCGCTCCGCTCCTCCCTCCCTCCCTCCCTCCCCATCCCATCCATTCCATTCCATTCCATTCCAACTTGCCCTCGAGACCCCGCTCCGGCCGAAGATTCCGCCTTTTGAGAAACATAACTCTCAGTTCCCCTAACTCATCAATCCCAAATACACTTCACTCCCAGCCAGCTCGATCGTAACTCACTTACGATAGCGATAGTACCACGTTGAAAAAGTAAAACTCCCATTTTACCATACCATACCGATCCGTCTGTCTGTCTATGCCCCGCCCTCACTCACGGCGGTGACAATCACACGGATGTAGCTGGCAGTCCTCCATCTCCAGGAAGAACAGTCAGTCAGTCCGTTCCTCATACACAAAAGATTCACCGCAGTTTCCGCTGTAAGAGGAACATGAGCTTGCGGCTAAGACGGAGCTCGGGCGCTTTCTGGAGGACAGAAGAGAGTAAAGCCAGGTAGGCACGCCCACATGTCAGCAGCTCATTTAAGCCTAAGATTGTAGGCAGGCAGGCAGGCAGGCAGGCGCGCCTACACTCCTCACGGCTGTCACCTGCTCGTACATGATCTCTTTGCTGCTTTCGTCTCTCTCTAGAGTCTAGGCAATTCCAACACGGAGGCAGGTCGAAAATGACCGCAGTCAATTCAAGTCCATCTTTATGGACTTGAATCTTTCCTGTTTAAACTGGATTTCTTCTCTTCCTCTGTGCATGTATGCAGCGAAAGGCGAAAGGCAAAAAAGGAGAAAACGAAAAGAACCGAAACTTTCGGCTTCCCACTTGATAAAGACGAAAAGAGCACGAAAGAAGGCAAAACTGATTTCAAACTTCCACTTGATGAATGAATTGAATGATCACAGAGCCGATTTTAAACTGTATTCCGAAACTGGGTTTTTAACTGCTGGGCACAGTAGGAAGTAGTATTTCCTTCTCCAGTCAATTCTTGAAGAACATGCCAGCGGCTCAAGTATGGAACAGAAGTAAATTCCCGTCTAAACCTTTTCCCCACCTTAGGTATTACTCAGTCCATCCTTGCTTTTTCAACAAAGTAAATCATTACCAAAAGGTAGGAAACTCTTCCACATCATTGTTTGTACTATTCAGGACCCTCAAGCGGCTCATGAACCGTCCTTGCTAAATAAAGTACACTAGCAATAAAAGTGAAATTACTTAGGACCTGGTCGAAGCATGGAAGTCACAAAGGGTGGACCAAGGACGCACAAGTACAGGGGCAGTCCTCACTGAAAGAACGGGCTTGCCAAAGTCTGTGAATGAGACCTTACAGGCTAGGTGCGATAAACTCTGGTTTAAAAAGGTCTAGGGTTTATGGTTTTGTAGAATGGTTTAGGGTTTAGGGCCTGAAGTAAACCCTAAACCCTTAAGTTCAGACCAAAATCCTAAATCCTAAACCCTAAACCCCTCAGAAGAGTCCAATATTATCATGTAGCATTAGTAGTGATCATAATCAGACTTTCAAATTCCGCCAACTAAAGACAATACATTACTACACACATGGTCTTCCAACTAGAGAGATTTTAACCTGCCCTATATTTTGCCCCGTTAGGGTTTCCCTTTCTTTCAAAATCAAAATCAAAATGAAAAGAGTGTGAAGTGAATCATCAGTAGGCTTTTGGCTTTTTCTCCTCTCCTTTCCTTTCCTGGGCCTATATACCAAAAGACACTCTTCCCAGTTTCAGTTGTGAGTCACTGCGACTCCAGTATTCCGGGGTAAGGTACTACGCCTAGAGTACATTACCATACTCTTCTTTCGTGACGAGTCACTACTGTGCAGTTAACTGTAGTGCCCCTTTTGCTATTTTCCGTTGTGTTGAAATAGGAGAAGCATAGAAGAAAACTTGGTATGCATGTCGTGCTTCCGGTTGAAAGGGACACGCAAAGACCTGCCACCTGTCCGGATATATACCTTCGACTTTTCTTTCAGGTTGGTCACACCCACCTATGTAATTTTATCCTCTTCCTGTTCTAAAGAAACCGGAGCCCTATACTATTTCAAGGAATTTTCTTTTCTTGTTGTTTTGTTTTGTTTTATTTTATTTATTTTTATGAAGAGCGGCAGTACACTCCGAATTTTATTCATAGAATGGGTCAAGTTTTGGAGACTAAGAGAGCTCTAAACCGTTCCTACCCCAGCAATTCGCACTGATCACAATAATACAATAGCAGCTTCCCGGGGAGCCTCACACCTTATAGAAATAAGTTCGAGGTATTTCTTTTCCAATATAACTTTTATTTATTTACTTTTAAAAATGTTTATGGCAAATAGGAGATGGATACAAGACTGACGACAAGATTGAATGATAGAAGTAGTACAATATCGACGCCCCAAGAGCATACTGAAGCTCGTAATATGGGCTATTGCTTGGAGGTAAAAGAACCTTGAAACTTTATCCACCTTGGAGAATTATCTCCAAATATAGTAATATTTCAGACTTAATTTTTATTGATCAAAATTTTTACCAAACGATATTCACCTCTCCTTCTTTTCTCTTCCTTTCTTTTCTTTTTTCCTTTTAGAAACGAAAGACGGGCGCGGAGAACCTTTCCATCCTGTCATAAGGCGAGGCTAAACACACCCGCTTAAGTAATAAACACCTGCCTAGATAAATATGGATCTTTGGCTCGTCCATAATGAGAACATTCATCTGAAACAAGAGAAACAAGTACAGCGTCGTGACTGACTCTCTCATTCATTCAAGGGATGGGACTTTCAAGAAAAAGAAATTTATGTCTCATGAGCACCAAGGCAACACGTTCAGAGACGAGACGAGAAGACCAAAATCGCTCTATCAGTGTTTCGGTACATCTAGATAACCACCTAATCTTCAAATGCCGCTTCATACACTTATGCGCATCAACAAGTGCTATCTGCAAAGCAAGGAGAAAAATCTTTCGCTGAAAATAGATAGCCAAGGTGTTTAATATCAAATCTACATCATCACTTACCTCCTTGCAAACGAGAGCTTTTGCAGCAGACAGAAGAGCCAGGTTGGTTCGATGTGCTCTACAGTGTACCGAGATCAAATGAGGATTAACATACCTCTTAAGGCATGTTGCAACTCCATTTCGAATATCCATCGGATCCAAAGCTCAGAAAACGAGTGGACTCTAGGTTGGATTCTGCAAGTAAACGAACTATAACAGAAGCTATAGCTTCTGCATCTTTCACAGTGATGTGAATCAAGCCAAGGAAAGCTTGCGAACTAATCCACCTTCCAAAAATGAATAAAATACTACCAAATGACAGGTTACTTATATGTCTGTGGACTGGTCTATCATGATATCAAAATAAAGAGACTCTTTAATCCGATTAAGATTCAGCTTGTGCAAGACTTGACTAATGCAAAATCATTTCAACACAAGATTTATCATCCTGGTACATGGATATGGTTATGTCTTCTGTGGAAAAGCGTAACAATGTACAGAGACAAGGGTACTTAGAGAAAGAGGTATCAATAAAGTATACTGCTCGAAATAGAATAAGAATTGCTTTATCGCAAGCATGTCACGCCGTCTTTGTAGCAGTTTCCATTATTTCTTTTCCCAAATGCTTAGCCATGAGAATTGCTCAATGCTCTATTGAGAGCCCATGATCTATTATAACTGACGTTTTGACGTTCTTGGAGCTATCAGTAGCAAAGCGAGTGGTTCCTCGACCTTGCTGACACAATTTACAAAACAACTTACTTATACTGGGTTCAAAATGTACCCATTCAAAATCTAAGAGCCACGACTCTCTAAAGTTTCTACAGTTCTCTTCTATTCTCTCTGTGTAAGAACTCGCACATCTCCAGAGGTTTTATCTACTATAGTAGACAAGGCCGGATTTACATACGATTTATTCGACGTGAAATCTGCGTCTGTGAGACTCTTTTGTTTCTTGTGTTTTTTAGGAATTCTGTGAACTTTCAAAGTGCAATAGATCAAATACTATGACTATAAGAGCTAAGAGATTCAACTCAACTGCTGCTGAAGTAGGAAGGAAAGAAGCTCACTCAGAAAATTAAATTCGACAAAGATTAAAGCAAAATATTACTGTACTAGTTATCACTAATGTAGGATACTGGTGCCCACTAGAACTGAACACCAGGTCTCATCAACATCCGCAAAAGATCAATGACAGCAAAAAACTGTATATTGACAAGCGTTGATGAAAAAACAAGAACTACAACAAGTCTAATCATTCACTTTATCTGATGAAACTCCTCATGCTCCAGCTATCCTGAGAGAAACTTCGGAGAGAACAAGATTCTAGATGGTTCGATTAGTCTTTCGCTCTTCCACGTCTGTTGCTCACACTCCGAATGAATCAGGAGCACAAAGACCTAACGATTGAAGTAGAATCCGCCACCTTCAAGTATTGCAAATATCACAAGAGAAAACAAGTAGAGTCTACTTCAGATCCACGAATCCAAGACCTTCACGAGTTACAAATACCGATGAGAAAACAAGTAAATCTCGTGCTAGTGTGTGCATGCTCTTAACCCCACAGTGAATATGCAGTGCACTGCACAAGCTGCAAAGCTAGAAAACTCGATTAGGACGAAGCGAGTTGTCGTGAAAACAAGCAAAGCTCGTGCCGGTGTGTGTATGCTCTTAACCCCGGAATGCACTCCACAAGCTTTAGGCAAAGCTAGAAACGAGATTAGGACGAAGCGAGTCCAGACTCCGGACTCACGAAGAATCTGCAATGCACTGCACAAGCTGCAATGCTAGAAAACGAGATTAGGACGAAGCGAGTCTAGACAATCAGCGAATGGACGAACAAACGATGTCTGCAAAGCTAAAAAACAAGATCAGGTGAAGTGAGTCCAGACTCCCGACGAACGGACAAACGAACTATGTCTGCCGTGGCCTGCGCTGTTACATCTTTGAAAACCTAAAATTCAAACTTCTGTGCTAGGTGCCAAAACATTAAATAACCACATGGTGCTATAGTTGATATCATCTGATGTGGCATTTCTTATGATTTAAAATATTTCTCAGATTTTCTCAGACCGCTGAAGATTCAGTTTAGTATTTTTCGGAATTCTGGATCTTTTTCAGTGATACATTTCCGATGAGAAAAAAACTGAATCCTAAAATTTCCGGTTCTACTTACCTAGATCCTCAAGTTTCCGGAATTTTCCCTTTCCGGCTACGTACCATTTCCGACTGAATTCTGAATTCTCTGGGGAAGGGTTGATTTTAACCGGTAATCACTACTTGCAGTGCCGGATCATCCCGAACATTGCGGTCGATTGATCGTTTGATGAGGTTATGGACTAGGTAGTCTGACATGCGGTCTTCTCTCATGACGAAGACTGCGGGGATCGGTTCGTCGAGTCAGCCCGTTACAGTCGCTCAGTGGCATCTATTCATTTCCTTTCACGCATTCGTGTTTATAATGTGGCGTGTATGATCGCTTTTCTCGGGGAAAGTTTGCAACAGGTGCACGTGGAACAGAGGTCGGTAAGAACAGAACAGAACAAAACGGAACTGATGCAGTTCCGGATTCGTCCTCTCCATGAGAAGGTTCATGTGTACGTGTAGTGTAATTTACTGCTCTCGGGAGAGTGTAGTATGCTATGGTCGTTCTTTATGGGAATGTGCTTTGGATTTGGTGCGAGGAGATGCCTAGTGCGTGTGACGACATTAAAGAGTTTGAGTTGACGCATTTCTTGTTTGATATTCAAGAGCTCGGGCTGATGCATTCACTTGTTTGATTTCGTGAGAGGAGTATGCCTCTGACTTCGTTTATGTTTTTGATGCGATGTGTTAAATCGGTGATACGGTGATAAAATACTCAGGTACTCAGTAGAGTGCACATTACTTTGCGGTTATGTGATGAATGATATCCAGGTGTCCGTTCCTTCCCATGAAAACCAAATGATTGCTCTGCGGAGTTCTGAGCCTACACTGAACATGACAGTGGAACAGTTCGGACTACAATTGTGATGATCACAGAAAGCTAATGGCGTATTTGAAGAGCAATATTTTCATTCATGATAGGAGCGAGAGTAAAAAAACTCGTGAAAGGAAGTAGAAATTCTCATCATCCGTGATTGTTGTTATATGTTCCAGTGGCTTCTTCGTAAATCTCTGTTGCGCCCGTATTTCTTGGCTCAGAAGTATGTAATGTTGCGAGACTCTTGGAAGCTACTAGTAGCTGTTGACTCGATCACAAATTTCGCTGAGAATTGTTACGGAAGAACCGTACGAACCGACACGGTGATTCTGAGGTGAATCAAAGTTTCAAATGTTACTGGAGAGTGAACTCTTCTTTTAGATCAATGTAACTCGAAACTTTACGAAGGTAGTCTACGTCAACACGCCAGAGAGGTAGGGTGACATCTCGTCATCATCCCCAGTAAAACCGATTGTCATGGATCCCACCAATCGATCAAGGGAAGATGTAAAACACCTGATTCTCACCGTTGACAGTTTCTTCATCGGAAGAACAAGTTGCGGATCGTTTCTTCTTCTGCGGCCATCGCAGCCTTAGCAGGTTGCGGGTAAGGCACCCACTGCAGGGGTCCACCCTGCCACTACCTATAAGACGATCTACGCGGCAGACATCTCACTATCCCTGAACCAAGGCGTAAAAAGAGCTGAACGCAAGTCGCTCGTAAACGCAGTAAAGTGCCAAGGTGGTAAATTAAGTGTCAGAAGTTCGCCGTAGGCGCACCGTATCCAGATTTCGTGGTAGAGAAGATCCGTTCAAGAACGGGCTTCAATGTCTAGAATACGAGGGTCGTACACATGAGTCCTTGGACTGCCTGACCTCAGAGCTTGGAGAACGAGATGGCCAAAACGATGTGTTGGATGGTGATATTCTCAGTTAGAACGTTGGAGTCAGGGTTAAAACCGGAACTTTCTCAACTTCAACATGGAGGGAGCAAATCACAGTGCCATGGAGAGACCAAAACATCTGAGTTTGCCTGGACGTTTTGACAAAACAAAGGTGGAGATGGGTAAAGTACTTGGAAGCTGGAACATATTGTGGTGGACAAATATCGATTCCGCCGATTTGTCGAGGTTCTTCTGTGTCAGACACTCAGAGATCCCAAGTGGCACGATGAGTAGGAAAGGCACTTGTCTCTTCTTCTGTTCCACATCAAATTATTGTGCCTGATCTTTTGCGTTTCCAGCTGCTCCAGTGCCATACAAGGCAGGGATCAGGGTAGCTCGACTTGGATTTTCTGTCTTCTACTGCCTCCTTTGACTAATTTAGCAACCTTTGCAATTTCTACGATGTTTCGAAGGCAAATCGCCGTTTACTTTCTTACACTCAAGATTGAAAAGAGCATGCATTCATTTGAAAAGAGTATCAGTTATCTGTGCATATGTACCTCTTTCTGCTTCTCCTTCTCCTCCATATCCAACGTTCTGTGAATTCGTGGCGTTCTGTGGCTCTCCGTGAACTTCCTTTCGTTAATCCATATCCACAAATTCTATATTATTAGTCCTTGGACTTTGACATGGTACTGACGAAGTTAAAGCAACTGGTTCGGATGACTGGATACAGAGAGTTGATGTAAGAAAAATGAAGGTGGAAGCTTCCTTCTTTCTTCTGCAAGTATGAGTTTCCAGCTGTGACATTAAAGTTGATGGATCCTTTGAATGTTGGTATGTACGATCTACGATTCTGTTGATGGTGGGTAGAAGTCAGTGCTTCTTCACCCAGTCGGTGATTGCCTCTACTAATCTTTGGGAAGAATGAATTACTGACTACTTTCTGCTCTTCCGATGGATGCAGCATTTCGGTATGGACAATTGAACTTTAGATTTCACTTTACAGATGTACAGTGAACCTTCAGAGATCACTGGATGAAAATGAGGTAAGTAAAGGTTCACACACAGTATAGATTCACAATACAGTTTAGTAAAACTGTATTGTGAGATGGATCACATATTACAGGCGACGGCCATAAATGTTTAGTCTGTTCAGGAGAAAGAGACAAAAGGAACAGAGTATATAAAACATAAGGGAAGTCTGGTGCCCAGCATCGTCGGAGAATGAACGAGCAGGCTCGAGTTTCTGGTGTCTGGATGCCCACTCATTCAGAGGCCAGCAACAGATCATGCAAGACTGATCTTTAGGAGATACAGTTCAGTGAAAGTACAGAGCTTCTTGCGGTTGGAAGTCGTTGTTCACTAATCGGCCTTCTCGTGTTCAGAGGATGATGGTATCGAAGATACTTACTCTTGTTTCCGTTTCTAGAAAGGTCCAATGAGGGAAAAAGAGAGAATGCTTGTAAGCTACATTCTCACTGTCTGGGAGCTCATCGAAGTAGTTGACGGTTGAACCAACCATGACTATATAGGAAACCCTCCACCCACCAGATGTGGGCGACAAAATACAACGAGTTCATAAAGCCTAACATCGTACACATATAGAGCAGGTATGCGGATAAGCTCAAGGCTGAAGCGGAGGGTAATGTGTATCTTCGTCATAAACCTGAAGCGTAATGCGCCCCTCTTTCGTATAGAAACCCAATTAAATATGAAATTTCTCTATTAATCTATGTCAGGAGAGAAGAAATAAGGGCCCAGGTTTTTGTCGGAGCAGTCGGAGCACGAGATGTACTCATCAAGGATTGAATGCCGTAGTCTTTCAACCATAGACCGCTGGCTAGACGGTGCTCGAAACAAGGATGCGTTCAGAAGGAAGAGCACTAGAGACAGCTACCTGAGGAAAGGGAGACTAACTTAGGTAGTGAGACGACTTACAGTAAAGTTTTAGTACAGCTGCCTTCCAAGTTTCAGCCAGGAATGATTGAACTAGATATCTCATCAGCAAAACAACAAGGCAGCAGCTGGAGGTTTCAACTCCAAGCGTTTGAAAACTTGAATACGGCCCCGATGGTATCGACTTTCTTCTGTCAGTGAATAGGTTTGTTCTGAGAGTATTATAAGAGTAGGCGGCAGATCGTTTTTGCCAGTTTCTGGGACAAGATGCTCTTCTTTGTACTTTCAGCGTCTGCTGCAACTCTCTAATTGTTCATACAGACCACAGTTCAAAAGGTTTTAACTGTTCTATCCCTTGTCGTTCCGATCAGGTGCATAGATTTCTTCTCCGAGGAAACATGCTGTGAGAGGGAGCGGCCTCGCTCGTAGGTTCAGTACAACAGACTTCAAAGCATGAAGGGAAGCAGTCCATGAACTGAAGATTTTCTACTCTCAACAAAGGAAGGTGTTTTCTTATTATATGACGATTCAACTTATAAGAACGAGAAGTCCATGAAAGAATATGAACAGATCCAAGATGACAAGAAGTGGAATTACTACAACTTGCGGTTACTACCGAAATCTATTACGGATTTAAATAACAAAATGAATAACAGTTTAAGAACCCTGAACTCACAGACGACCCTATTGAAGCTTACGAGGCTATTGAGCGTATGTGTGTACTTACGCACGTCACACCGTAGACCGTCAGTCACCCTTCGACAAGGAGTCCATTATGAAAGGAATCGAAAGAGTGAAAGTCCCTATCCTACTCTAGCTCTTGTCTGCCGACCATGTACGTGGTACGTGGTACTGAGGCCGTCGTGTGTTAACGGAGTCAGTCAGTTCCCGGACAGAATCAGAGTTACGAAAATGCGTCTCTTCTCCCACAGCTCACAAACAAGACCCCTGTTTGAGAACGAACAAGCGGCTGATGGTACCGACGTCAAGGACGTCACACTCCGCCAGACGAGCATCGACAATTTGCAAGAAGAAGAATCGGGAGACCTGCTCAAAAGGCGTACGTAGCTGGACGGGGACGAGGACCAACACAGGAAGCTACAACCACCAGGGCCGGCGGTGAAGGCGGCATGCTGTGTCACTTTCTGTGCAGATTCGGATTCGGCTGGACAGCGGTGCCGTGGCAGCCAAGCCAAGCAGAAGCAGCTGCTCTGTCGCTCTGGGGTTTCTAAAGCCTTCGGGTGTTTGTATCCACTGATTAGCACTGATAATCATCTTAAAATTTGCGTTTCGGTTGTTTCGAAGCAAAAAGACTCAAAGCAGAGAATCGACGTAGAGCCTGATCTTTTCCGGGACGTTGTTTAGGGTTTAGAAAGAATGAGAGTACCATTGAAACCCATCACACAGAGCACGATTGCGGAAGTAGTGAATTCTCCGGAGACAAACGACCTGCTAACAGTCTGAGTGAACGGTGGCTACTTCCCTAAAGTGTTTTCTTCCGTCACAAACTCTAGAATGAACGGAAAAGAACAAGTAGCTCAGAGGCGATCAGTTCTACGCAGAATCGTTTTAGTTTTACAGCTTTCGATCGTTTTACAGGATAACGATTCAAAGCGTTTCTCGTAATCAGCCATTTGATATATCAATGAATGAAATGAAATTCAGTGTAATTACACATGGTTTGCTGTTCTATCGAAGACATAGAAGTTTTGAGATCCTACTGTGACGACGAAAAGACGTCCAACTGAGTTTACAGCAACCTGAAATCTTCATAATCAAATGTACTGATCCGCGTTGAATTGAGTTTCCCTCTCACTGACGCACACTTACGCTCACGCTCGAGTTAGCTTTATTTGTGCCAGTACACCGTGAACGATTTGGTCATGTTTGTTCGTTGTTTACCTGTCACTTGGAGTAGAAAGGCAACTGGTAATACTCTGTGTTATGTGATTTACCAGATGTCTAATCTACTACTAGAATGAGAAGTCCTTCCTCACCTTGGAGTTGATGCTTTTACGGTCTTCAAATGAACATTCTTCAGGTTGATCCCTAAATCTTACGATTGCTTTAGCAAGCTACGGCGTTATATCTGATCCCGAAGAAGATAATGACGTCATGAAGAATACACCATGGAAAGGAGAAGGAAGTGACCAACCTCGGGTTGAGGTTCGTCACTTTATCGATGGATATCCACGGTCTCGGAAAGGGTTGCCAGCTATCATCCACAGCCCTTTCTGCTTCGAGCTGCTCGTCGAATTCTTGGGACGATTGCAGAATTGGATCCTGTCTGTTGTTACGCTCTCTTGTGACACCATGAAGAACTCGAACTGCCAAGGCTCTTACTTCTTCCCTTCTCGAGTGTACTGGAACGGCACTTCACGGGAACTTCAGGCATGTTTATGGCGAGGCGGCGAGGAATTTTCAGGTTTCAAGCCGTGCACGCGGTCGGTGATTCTGACGTCAATCCTATCGTTGCCCGTTCACCACCGAACTACAAATGCTTACAGACTGGAAACTTTGTAGCAAACGGACAGAAACGCTGGTGCTCATACAAGAGCCCTTTGATGCTCGACACAACAAAGATGCAACACCAAACGTCAAGCGTGACAGCAACAGCTGCAGAGCAATGCCAGCCAAACTTCGTACTTCTCTCATCATCATTGTTTTCCTGTGAACAGGACGCTGAGAATAGGAGCGTTGATGTTCACGTAGGGGCTCTCGAGTGCTGTACGATCTCAGGGTAAGAGTGTCTTCAAACCTCCTAAAAGGGAAAACAAGGGAGAGGTCTTCAACCTGTGAGTGCATTCTGTCGGAACTTTCAATGTTGGCAAACGTTTGGACAACCTCTTGGGTCGACCAACGAAACTTTGAAATAGACGCTTCACACCAGATCCACGAATCCCTGCTTACTTTTGTTGTAGGTACTGTGAGCGAATTCGTACTTTGATGATGATTCCATTCCTGTCATGTACCTAAGCACTCACGCCAAATCTTCGTTGTCGATGACTGATCTGGCCAAGGAACATACTCCTTACCTAATTTGCTAACAAGAGTGAACTTTCGATAGACATCGATTTCCTTTATGATTCTTCTCGTTGATCGTGCCGAAATTTGCCTGTTTCTGGAATGGTTTCAAAACTCTACTTCTGGGTTGTTTTTCCTGTGGTTCTAAAGCATCCATCATTCGTTTGTTGTCAGGACACCTCCAATTGCAAGCCTGACCAGATTCCTGTCAAGAGCAAGAATCACCAACCTCCAATTCTCTAGGGAGAAAGATTTCTCCTGTTGGGTTTTTGCAATACTCAAAACTGCAACTCTTTGATTGAAGCTCTTGGAAGCTGCCAGACACTACGGTAGTTTCAGTGGGCATGATAATAAAATTAACAGAAATATTTTACAATATACATTGGCGAGAAACTGATGTAAAGGGTAACAAACCCTCTACAACGGTGATCAGGGCGGTACTGCGGAGTTCAACGGTGTGGAAGGTAAGGACGTCAACGGTACTACGTCCATGTTTGTGGTCGACTGCAATCCTACTGCACAGTACAAGTCAGTGAGCGAACCAAACCGAGAGGCGATTCAAGCGATACATCTGAAGCAAAGGAGTAATTATTAACTTTGCGCGGCACTGCGTAGGTGAGGACTGTATACCAGTTAACACACATCACTCGGTGGCTTGTCGATGATCGAATTCAAACGACCTTAGCCAGCGGGCCGCGGCCGCCTCAGCTAGCCCTCCCTTTTTTCCTTCAGCGTTAGGATTTGAAGTGTTCAAACGTAATGAATCTTCCTGCCAGTATCCGAACGACTACAGCCGCGCCATTCGCCCTCATGTTTTCGTTGCCCTCCAGGCGACCTTCATCACCAGTATCCATGAGGTTGAGCTTGAGGCATGGAGTTCGGAGGCTTCACCGCAAGAGGAGCTCTGTGCATTTCATGGTTTACTGACTCCGAAAGAAGTGGAAGGAGTAAAATATCAGCCATTGAGTTGAGAGTAAGTAGCATTCCGACAAAAGGAAGTGAAAGACTCGAGAGATTCTGGTGTCTGCATATTGTTTGTACATGCAAAGCGAGGAAGAATCTGGTTGAAAGATCAGTGATATCATTCAGGAACAAGATCACTGAGGCGGAAAGCCATGGAACCCGGCGACTTTTGTGCAAATCGAGCGGAATTTTGGCGACGGTGGACGAATCTGCAACTATCAGCCGGTGAGCATCACAAACGAGTGTTGGAGTTTTTCAACTATCAGACCTCATACTTGTTAAAGCTCGAGGGCATTATTCATGAGCAAGCTGCAGAGCTCGAGATGGACAAGATACAACTAAGAACTGCTCTGAAAGCTGTTGGAGTATTTCTCAGAAGGTTAGAGAGCCATCAGGAAGCCATGGATTCCGTCATACAAGCACTAGAAGCTGAAAGGGAGAGGAACGTTTGTCAGATATGTTTGTCGAACCCTCGAAGTGTCCTCATCATGCCTTGCATGCACCTGTTGTATTGCGTCGAATGTCTTCGTATCCATCTTGAGAAAAGCAATACATGCCCAGCGTGCAGAGGCGCGATCAAAACATGGATTCCATGCATGTACAACTTGGATTAGTATCTTTGCTGGACGTTTATAAACTTGATGACAAGGAAACCCTAGTGCAATTAACTCTAGGAGATAACTTATTTCGCTTAGAGTTTTCTTATAGACATGTACATAAGAAGATCTGTTCCAGATTCAGATTGAAGATTTGCAGGACAGTGCTCGATCAGTACAAAATGAGCTGATTAATAAACTGTCTCGGAGTCCTCATTTTCTCCTGAGAATCGTCAACTTCAGTGCGAGTCGATGCGTAAGGTCTTTTGTCCCGAATCTTCTCTTTTCATCTGAATATCACCAGACCTCCTTCCACAGGTTGATGACACCAACCACAGCTTCAGCCAGATGGCGTGGATCATAGCGTTCTTATCCTCTTCAGAGTTCACAACAGGATCCAGGGACTGATTGAAATTTCAATCTCAACTCGACTTCATTGTCAGTCAGTGTTGGTCAGGTTGTCTATGGTACCAACTTCATCTTGTTATAACATGGTATGTCACTCTCGTAGATGTCGAAAGTTGGTGCAGGTCGTAACGGCTGACTACTACCACTACTACCGTAGTGGTGCGCTGGGGAACGAATTAACTGAACCTGAGCTGGAAGAACTGGTTTCTCCGATACTCCCCATTGACAGAGTAAAGCGTTATAATGCTTCTGTGGTGAGAAGAACGTGAACTGCAGTTACTGTATAGAATATGTAACGGGGGCAACAGATTCATGGATGCAGGACGTTTCCTGAGGTAACAATTAACTTTGGTGACCTGTGTGCTGCCGTAGGAATATAGTTCCTTGACACAGAATGATTCAGCAACATGAAGTAATGGAAGATAATGGAGGGGCATCATCTTTGTGTAATGTTATCAATAAGCAAGTGGCTGCGAGAAGATTGCGGTGTTCTGCCGAGATTTTAGTGTGAATGGATGCAGATGTTTGTGCCACAAATAAGAGATGCTGAACCGGAGGAGATACGAAACTGGCTTTAAGGGGAAGAAACAGGAAATTAAGTTGTTGATCCCGTCAAAATGTTAAGGAAAAGGAAAAGGAAAATAAAAGGCGCGGACGGCAGGATTCGAACCTGCGCGGGCATAGCCCAATTGATTTCGAGTCAATCCCGTTAACCACTCCGGCACATCCGCTTCATGCCATATATGTTTAAGAGATATATCATCAACTATAAGATCATGCCCACTGTAGCAAACCATGCAACCGTCATGACCACCACCGCCAACTCTTACCGTCGTGTTGGAACTTGGAAAGAAGCGGAGCAGGTACCTCATTTCTAAACCTTTTGTGAGTACTTCTGAGCGTCTCACTTTCTAGAAAACATTTCAACCCGTGGTTTATCTTTACGGTTTTGGTAAGACCAAAGTCTCAGCACCTTCAATCCCAAATCACTTTCACGTCCCAAACGCTCTACACGCTTCCAAGAAAAATGCAGACTCTCCTCGGCTCACGCCTCCTTATTTCCCTCTAGGAAACGACTATATCACCATAGCTTTCCCCTATACGTAATAATGTTCGAATCTGTGTGTCCTCGAATCCACAGTTTATTGCAGTTTACTACTCCTCTAACTCCCACCATTTTGAGCCAATCCACTTTTTCTATTTTCTTTCTCATACCCCGTCTTCTTCTCGGGTCACGTTCGACCCTAAACCCTAAACCCATGGATGCATATTTTCCCTATACTTGGTTATTTATTCACAGGACTAATAATACTTCTTCGACTCATCCAGAATTATAGACATTCAGTAATACGGGTGTCAAAGTGAAAAGAGAAAATCCCTTAATATCCAATGGAAATCAACATGTAAAGAAATCAAGTCCCATCCTGTTTTTAACTCACGGTAAAATTTTTCTTTAATATCATCTTTTGGCCCTTGCTCTTATAGAGAACAGAACTACAAAAATGATAAGGGTTGAAGAAACGAAAACAACCAGGGCTTCTCTCATAATAATCGTAATGATGTGATATTTTGAAATTTTAATATAAAAATATATATTTGTAAAATATTAATTAAAATAATAGACAAAAATAGAATCATTTCGTGACGATAGTCCATTATCCGTCCACGGTCTGTCAAGTAACACCACAATCGTCAGGGAAAGATAGACCGCTGGCACGCATGACGTCCGCAGATCATCGGCCTTAGGCTGATCTGTTGTTTCACCAGTGAGTCGACCGCCGGTGATCGTCGGCCGACCACCATCCGCCGACAGAGTGCCGGCGAAAGACAGAACGTCCAGACATTCACCGGTGATTTTCCATTGACGCTCATCATCTGCTGACGGATGATCGTCAGTTGTGAAAACTGCTGGCGAACAGCCATCCACTAGCAGTCACAAAGATCAACTGCCGGCAGATCGCCTAGATACTCACCGACGAATGTCCACCCGGTGTCTTGTTGTGACCCGACTCTTACATAAAAATCTAAATTTGATACTTTACATTATCGTTCCAAAGATGTTCATAGGACTAAAAATGAGCTTTTTACACAACTTCCGGATCTTCACTTTCATTGCACCAAGTGGTAGTGTTCGTTGTTAGCTTTCTATGGGCACTTCATTTACTTTAAATTAACACTTAAAGTTATGAGATTCAAAAGAAAAGAAAATCAATCTAGATCTTAGCTTATCAATGTAATGGATATTTATGATTCATGGTGCTATACTAAGGGTGCAAAGGGACTACTTGGGCATTATAAGAGAAACCTCCCGAACTGTGAACTGAGTTAAAGAGGCAACTTAAGAGGTTAGCTTGTATCTGCAATCTGTCAATGGATGTTTCAAAGGATTAGGAGGTTACAAACATTATTTCAGTGAGCTTCCACGAATCCTCATGCACATGAATCATTGTTAGTAACACTATTATAGTTAAACACTAATTGTACAATGCTTACATTTAGTGAAATTAAGACAAAAAATGTAAATTTTGTTTATGTTTAACCTATGAATCTAAGTGGATCATAGCTTTAAGGTCTGAGAGTTTTTGATGTTTCATTTGTTTTTAATATTAAGTTCTCAATGACAAACGTCAATTATCTTAAGCGAATTGCACTTGATTTGCTTGGTGAGACATGCATTGCATCAGCTTATGAGAGGAATTGGAGCTCTTATGCTTTGTCACGTCAGTTTCGCACCTCGGCTAGGTTGACCGTGTGCGGAGTGGTTAATCTTGATTAAGACCGATAGGGCCGTTAGTGTAGTTTAGGACGAGTTCTTGGGCTAACCCTCTAGGAGTATACTTCGCAGGTAAGGCTTGGAGGCTTTAGTTCTTTGAGTTGAGCCTTCAAGGTCCTTGCTATGAAGGATAGTCTTGGTGAGCACAATCTGGATTCTCTGATGCACAGAGTGGATTTGGCTCAACTTTGGTATTTGTTTCGTGCCGGTTGGCATGGTGGAGTGAATACAAACGCTTTATTCCTCGAAGAACTCAATTCACGAGGTCAGATTGAGAGCTTTCAGGTCGCAGATTTCTGCCGGTGTATCTCCGGAGTTTGCAGATCTTTGATATCTTCGATTTGCGGATGCACGTGTGCACGAAGTGGTTCTTTTTTATCGTGTGGTTGATCGCTATGTGGACTAGTATTGTTTGGATCTGTTCTTGGTCAAAATTGTGGTGAGGTAGTGCGAAAGCGCTGCTGAAATTTCATGTGATAGGTTTTTGGATCAATTTGAGATCTGCAGAAGTACGTCAGTGGAGGTCGAGTAGGCATGGATCAGTAATTTTTGCTAAATACAGAATAAGTATAATAATTTAATCTAGTTAATTTATAATTTAATCAATTCTAAAAGACATTAATTTTTTAGGTTTATAGCTGGGAGCTTATCTGGATATTAGTTGGTTGTATTGAGAAGAAATGGGCAACATTCAAAATGTCCCTCAGTTTTCTCTGATGTCATACTGCTTTAACAAATATAAAGCAGTGTTTTTCACCTTCATCTCTCTTAGATGTTCCGTTCTATCATTTCCCCTGTATAGGTGAAACAATATTCTTTCATCTTTCTTAATTTCCCTATTAATTAAAATGATAATTTGCAGCCGGCTCCTTTGAACCCTACCCCAGGAGGTGGAGAAATATTCTTCGGCCGATATGCCTTCTTGACAAACAGCACGTGGCCCACGTAGGCATGACGCAGATCCATTTAAAACTGGCAGTTTCTAGCTGACAATGGCACGTGGTTCGTTTCTAAAAGTCAAGCTTACCCACAACCTTCAAAACCTTCAAATATGCAGTCACCATCTTACTTATGTAACGAGACGCTTAACTACGTAAGGAAAATACCTAGTCGTATCTATACGTAAAGGATTCTGGGAGTATAAAGTCTTTCCTCCTTTGTATTTTGGAGTGGGTTTATGTATTATACATCTTCTTACGCAGTGAATTATCAAGCAAGACGTCTGATTAATAACGATTGGTAGATAAACTATAAGTTTTATAGACTGTTTTTATAAAATATAAAATATAAATATTATTTAGAAACACAGTTCAGTCATTAGATCCTCTCGTAAAACAGTCTAGATTTTATATTTCCTCTTTATGGGCTTTACGCTACAGAATTCACGATCATAGTGATTATGGCTTTTCAGTCCTAAACCACTCGTCTAAGTGAAACTGAGAGGAGTGGAATATCCTTCTTGTAGCTTATGCTATCCATAAACTTCCCTCTATATTAAGATTTTAACAGTACAACATAGTGTATATTTAAGGATGGCAATGATTAGCCAAATTGAGAAAAATATAAGTAAAGAAAGTTAGCTCAAGACGAAACAAAATACAAAATTAGGGAAAACCAATATCCTAATACCATGCCATTTTCTAACTAATCACAAGAAACAAAGATATACCTAGAGATATTATGATTGAAATGATTTGTGTGGATGAAGATTTTATTTCCTATTTCATTACAATTTATATTAAGTATCATCATATGCTTCTCATATGTTATGATTTTATATGACAGTCTTCATCGAAATAAGAATGTTAGTTATAAATAAATATCAGTCATCAAAAGATTAATATAGATTATACTCACATACAAAAATAAATCACTTGTTTCAGCTATAGTTCAAATCATAGGTGTAAAAACACAGAGTTCCATTTTAACTGAAAATGTATGCATTGGAGATAATCCAAATACAGATACAACAAAGAGAGCTAGTTTGATAACAAACAAAATTCCGTTGCTTCAAGCTTTCATAACATTCGTATATGATATTTTGATTTCTCAAATCAAATTAGCACCAACGATTAACCAAAACCACAACTTAAACACATGAAATTTTCATGAGATACATATATGATATAATTACTTAAAATACGGCCATGTTATGTTGTGTGATGATGTTATTATTCATTCCCATGATACGGCACATATCATGTATGTCTAATGTATAATATCATAATTTTATTTATTTGATAATTTTATTTTTACATTTTGATAAGCTTATCACCTCTTCGATGTATGAACACACATGTGAACCACAAGCAATTATAGATTATCCAGAAGGTAGCATACTAAGATCTACGGCTCAGTTGAACCAACGGCGTTTCACGGGAGGGACTGATGTAGCACTCGCGTCGCGCTCAAACCGGCGCCTCACGTCACCAAACGGCTTCGCCGCATGACTGCTGATGTGAAGCCTTCGCGGCTTTGAACCGGCAGAGAAGCGGCAGCCGGTTCTCGTAGAGGTTCGCCGTCCGGCTGAAGCCACTGAACGAACTTCGCGCTAGCCATGTGCATCGCACGCGTTCAGAACAGTAACAGGTTGTTGTTTACTTAGATCAACGGATGATGTGCTAAGCGTGGGCGTGCGTGCAACTATAGTCTGACCGCAAGATCATTCGGACGGTTGTGTAGACACCGAAGCAAGAAAAGAAAATAGCATAACAGATAAATGTAAAAGACCTCACATGGACTCAAGGCGAAAGAAGAAAGAACCCGTAATACTAACTAGGTCTTAACTTAACGGAAGTGCTGAAGTTGAAGCTGAACCGTGACCGGTTCCAAACGTAATTAATATGGTAGGATTCGTTTTGTCTTTTTATTCAGAAATGTGCGTATTAAATCTGAGAATTGACTATTCATCTTGCGACCATCCATATAAAGTTATTTGCCGATGACGAAAGTTAAGTGTATCGAAGAATTCTTCATCACTAGGTGTAATAATTTCGCATTTTTGGCAAATTTCGCCGAATGAGCAGAAACTGGGAAGCACTCACATGACCTCCGAAATGTCCTCGAATGTACTTCTGCGGGAGTGTGTAACGTTCCACCGCAGATCACGGAATCGAGTCGTCCGTCTCTAGCCAATGAATCGCCGAACGTGAATCTCCCTGAAGACCTTGTACTATATCCAGTTCGTTAAACTTTCCGCTAATAAACACCAAGGATTGGTTAACCGTCGGACGAGTTTAGAATAACCAATTAGTCTTTTGAAGGTCTCTGGTACTAATCTCAGGTTTCAGAATGCCATGAAAACTATTCTAGACCTGGGTTGGATAAAATTTGGGCAGCGCTTCCGCTATTGGAGATTAAGTCGGAACGCAATAATCCCTGAAAGACAACAACCAGGACTAGGAAGCCTAGTGGGTGCTAAGAAATAAGAAGGCACACTGAAATAGAGTCAACTCTACACAAGACGCTTCAATCCAGCTTTGGCACTCAATCCAAGCTTGCTTATCATATAACAAAGCAAATCACTGACTCATATACATTACACAACGTTTACTTGTTGATAAAGTCTCGGAGAAACGCTCAGACCGGCAATCTTCCCTGCTACTGGAATTCTCTGATGAGAATTTCACTTCGGGACTAAAAATTCTCCAAAAAGCTTATCTTCCCTCTGGACGCTCTGATCTTCCACTTAGAAAACTAAATCTCAGATTAACAGTCTTACTAACTCTAGAATTCCTCGGTGTAATATGATCTAGGTCTCTAGTCTATCATGCTACGTCTCTGTTCATCAGGTCACAGTCTCTCTACTCAGCTCACCAGGTCACAGTCTCTCCATTCCGCTTCTGCTCCGTCTCTTCCAGTATAGTCAAGTGAAGAATGGGGAAAAAGTGGCCGTTTTAGGATTCGCGAACCTCTAAGTACTTGGTGTCTCCCTTCAATCTTCGCTCCCGAGACCATTATCCAGCGCCGCGTGTGCTTCTTGTCGTTAATCACTGCCCATTTTAGAAACGGCGTTACAATCGCCCCAACCAAGAAATGCAGTTTTTCCACTGAACTGCGGTATCTGCAATACCACGTTTGAAATAACATTTTCTCAAATCCAGAGAAATACTACCCCATCCAGAGTAAGCTCTTTCTCAGAGCCATGCTCCATCACCGAGCATTCGTTGAAGCTTTCGGGTGAGACAGAACCCTAGCTTCCAGGTGGTGAACTCGTCAGTTTTCTTTTATCCACCTCTTTACTATGATACACACATAGTAGCGTCAGCCTAAACCTGATTGACATCCGACAGTCATAAGAAGTCAGCAGACCACAACTCCACCTTTAGACGAGCAGATTGGCCAGATCTACTCGGTTCCAGTGTCCTTGAAGGGCTCTTTGCATGACTCTCTTGACTCGATTCAATCCACCGCTTAGCTGGAAGAGACCACTGCAGATTGTCGTCTCACAAAATATCTACGCAGTGGATCTTGGAACTTGTACAATGCTAGATCATCTAGGTACTCCCTAGCTTCACTTACCAATCCCGGAACTCTACCTGTCCAACAACATAGGTATTGAGTAACGGGTTCTCCAGCTCCATCTGGATTCGGTGATGCTCGATGATCTACTATCTCAATTAACTCAAGATCATCAGCTCTTGGTAATGCTTCTAACACCGGATGTCATTTCTGATATCTTCCTGGCAACGACTCTAGTTCCTCACGAAACATCTTTAAGTTAGAAATATGAATAATGGGGTGATAATGCTTCATACTAGCTGGAAAACGTAATTTATAGGTCACAGGACCTAACTTCTTCTCGATCAGAAACGGTCCCGCCCACTTTGGAAGAAGCTTCTTGGCTAAGTCCACCCCTGCTGGAATTCTGAAGTTCTTGGTTCTCAACCAGACTCTCTGCCCTTCTTCGAACTGGACGTCTTGTCTACCACGGTTTGCATACTTGGCATACCGTTGTTGTGCCTTCTCCATGTGTTTCTTGGCTTCTTGAAACACAGTACCCTGGACACGTATGAAAGTCTCTAGATCTGAACGATCCTGGTTTGACCTTCCTGTGTTTTCATGCCCTTTGGTAGCTAGAGCTATAGGAGTCCAAGGTGCATGAGAGCCCCAATAAACCACTTCAAATGGTTTAAATCCTGTACTCGAGTGCTTGGTGTTGTTATATGTAAACTCCACCAAGTCCAAGTGCTCGCTCCAATCACTCTGATCTCGCATGATATAGTTTCTCAACCCTTGCTCCACTATCTGTATAGTTCTCTCCGTCTGACCATCAGTCTCAGGATGATAAGAGGAACTGAACTTGAGGGTAGTTCCGAACCTTCGAAACAAACCCTTCCAAAATTCAGCTACAAACCTCCTATCCAGATCTAAAACAATGTCTTTAGGCATCCCATGATACTTAAAAACATATCGTATAAACAGTTCAGCGGCACCTCTTGACGTCACTGTTTCCCTACAAGGGATAAGGTGAGCTTGCTTACTGAAATGATCTATAACAACTAACAGAGCATCAAAACCTCCTGATTCGGATAAACCTGTGCATAAGTCCATACTTATGCTCTCCCAAGGCCCATCAGGTATTGGCAATGGTCTCAGCAACCCTGCAGGTCTCCTTCGCTCCGTTCGTTGTTGTTGACAGGTCAAGCAAGTCTGCACGTACTTGACTACATCCTCCAACATGGACGGCCGATAGAACTGCTCTTTAACTCGTTGCAACGTTCTATTCTGTCCTCCATGTCCAGCTAGTTCACAATCATGACATTCTTGCATGACTAGTGTCCTTAGAGCTCCAGCTGGAACATAGACCTTGGTTTGCTTATAAAACCAAAGACCATTGCGAAATGAGAGATTATGTACCAATGTATCTCTCTCTTGTTGGCTGGTCCAACGTTGAGCTTGAGGATCATCTGGCAATGCTTGTCTGATTCGATCCAAAAGCTCTTCATTCGTGTCTTGAGTTGTTAACGTCTGGACACGTCTGCTTAACACATCCGCTGGAATATTTTCCTTCCCCTTTTGATACCGTCATTCGATATCAAAACGTGCAAGTTCCACTTGCCATCTCTGCTGTTTGCGGGACAAACGGGGTTTACTCTGAAAGTATGTATTACCCTCGCAGTCCGTCACAACAGTAACCTTGCTTGGTAACAAATAATGCTCCCAACGCTTCAGACAATGGACAACTGCGAACATCTCTTGTTCATGAGCAGGCCATTTTGCCTCAGTCTCTGAGAACTTGTGACTTTCGTAAGCCACCGGATGCTTTCTTTGCATCAACACTCCTCCAATGGTCCATTGGGAAGCATCTGTGTGAACCTCGAAAGGTTCTCCCATCTTGGGAAGAGCTAGCACGGGCATCTCTGTCAGTGCTTGTTTCAACCTTTGAAACGCTCGTTCAGCTGCTGGATTCCAAACAACTTTGGAAGCCTTGCGCAATAAGCCAAACAAAGGTGCAGCTTTATGCGCAAACTGATAAACAAAGCGCCGAAAATATGTAGCTAATCCTAGAAAAGATCTAAGCTCATGAACACTCTCAGGTCGCTTCCATTCAACAATGGCTCGAATCTTAGCCTTGTTAGGATGAATACCCTACGCATCGATCAAACATCCTAGAAACACCACACTCTCTTGTCCAAAAGAGCACTTGCTCTTCTTGAGATAGAGTTGATGTTCTTCCAGGCGCTTAAACACCATTTCAACATCTGCTAGATGCTGATCCCAAGTGGATGAGAAGATGATGATATCGTCTAAGTACACGATAACACTCTCATCCAAGAGATCTCTGAAGATCTCGTTCATTAGCCTGCAGAAAGTACCAGGTGCATCGGACAATCCAAATGGCAACACTATATACTCAAACAAGCCATACCTCGTCCTTACAGCTGTCTTTTCTTCATCTCCTTCTTTGATCCGGATCTGGTGATATCCAGAACGCAGATCTAGCTTGGTGAAGTATCTTCCTGTGGCCAACCAATCGGTGGTTTCATCCATGAGAGGAAGAGGATACTTGTTCTTGACAGTAACTTTATTGAGTGCACGATAGTCCGCACACATGCGAATACCACCATCTTTCTTGGCCACGAACAACACCGGGGCAGCATAAAGTGATATACTAGGTCGTAAGATACCCTGAGCTACCAACTCTTTCAACTGAGTCTTCAGCTCTGTCACCTCATCAAACGACATGCGTCTTGATGGCACTGCAGTAGGAGTAGCCCCAGGAACCAGATCAATAGCATGATCCAAGGCTCTCCTCGGAGGAAGTCCTGTTGGTAACTGATCCGGCATTATGTGAGAAAACCTCTCAATCAATGCTTGCATATCAGGATGTATAGGAAGAGCAGCAACACGTTCTTCCTCATCCGTCTCCACCTTGGGTTTAGACATCACTGCAATCCAAGCTTCATCTACTGACTTGATCTGCTTTCCAAACTGTCTAGTTGTGCAGATCTGAAATACCACCTTTGCTCGTTGGAACCTACGAGCAGCATGGTTTGGCTCCTTGGGTCTCTCTTTGATGATCAAAGGATGTGGTTGACCCAAGCCCCAACGGTCCATGACTACGACGTTCCCTTCTTGAACATCCAGCTTTGCCTTGGTCTCTTGTAACCAGGACCAGGACAAGATACCCTCCATTGTATCACCCAAGTTCATAACTAGGAATTCATGCTTCCTGGTTACCCCTCCAACAGTAATAGGAACACTCATGAGCTTTTCTGTAACGGTTGTGCTGCCTTGCACAAACCTTACTAACAACGGGCTCATGATCTTGGTTCTAGTCACCCCTAAGGTCTTGACCAGCTTTTCATCCAAGACATTCACATCTGCTCCAGTATCTATAAGCAAACAACACTGTTGGCTTCCTAGTTTCACTTCAATCCACGGCAGAAAATCCCCATGTTCTACCAAATGCTCATCAGCACATACCTTTGCGTCAGTAGTCGTCTCAACTGGTTCTTCAACACTGGTTGTCTCTTCAGCTGTCAACCCACGAACGTTGCTCGCTGTTGAACGTTGAGGACACTCACGAGCGATGTGACCATCCCGTCCGCATCGAAAACAGATGATCGTCCTTGAAGGTGTAGCATTGCTAGCTCCACTGCTCCTAGCACATGAAGTTGAAGCTTGGTTGGATCCTTCATTGGATGCATAAGATCCAGTAGGTCGTGTCTGAGTAGGACCATGACTAACTCCTTGCTGTTGAGATCCACGAGGAAACCTCCTTCCCGTTGCACCAAATCTTCC
Source organism: Asterella californica (assembly GCA_036924285.1). Taxonomy (NCBI): domain Eukaryota; kingdom Viridiplantae; phylum Streptophyta; class Marchantiopsida; order Marchantiales; family Aytoniaceae; genus Asterella; species Asterella californica. The sequence continues at coordinate 22,253,850 of JAYKYS010000006.1, read as the reverse complement.
ACCACCACGTCCTCTACCACCTCTACTCTGAGGGGACGCTATCTGTCCTTGAAGATTGCGCCAAAATCCTCTACTAGGCTCGCCACCACTTGTTCCACGTTGAAACTTGGAGGGCTGCACGGTGTAGTTACGTTCTCTAGTGTTCTCTGCTGCTTCCAGAAATGCAAACAAGTCTTGCATGTCCTCAGACTTGTGAAACATAACCCAGCTATCAAATACACTAGCATAGAAATCCTGCAGACCTTTCTTCAAGTGAAACAGCAAGTCGGTGCGATCTACCATGTGCAAACGAGTAACCAACTCAGAAAATCGCTGGAGGTACTGTCTGATACTCCCTGTCTGTCTCAGATGAATGAGCTCCAACCGAAACTGTGTAGCTTCATCCATCGGTACCAGATGTCTTCTGAGTTCATCTTTCAGCTCCGGTCAAGTGGACATAGGAGTTGTACCGTTCAAACTCCTCATCCGCTGTTGACCTCCATACCATTCCTTAGCCTCTCCTTCCAGTCTACTAACAACATAGGTGAACCAACTGCGCTCATCGAAGTTCTCCAAGTAATTCTCCATCTCAGTAACCCATAACTCAAACTTGGAAAAGCTTTTCTCACCGTTGAAGGCTGATGGCATTGCTGGTTCAGCCCACTTCACTTTCCGCTTGTGCCCTTCTTTGGCTGAGCTGCCTTCCGCAACATTCTCTTGCGCCTTCTGTGATCCATCTTCATTCTTATCTGCTTGAGTAGCATCAACTGCTCCTTCACCCAGCAGTGCTAAATCCTTGACTTGCCCAGCTTGTGATACAGGGACCTCTACTTTTTTCTCCTGTGTTGCTTTTGCTTGAGCTAAATCCGCCTTAAGCACCTTGTTCTCAGCTTCCACCTGCTCAAGTCGGCCTTCCAACTTCTTCAGAAACGTCTGCATCTCGTCCATCCCAGTCGGCACGGCTTCCATTGTCGATGATGTTCAGCAAAGATTCAACCTGAACCTGCTCTGATACCAACTGTAACGTTCGACCGTAGATCACGGAATCGAGTCGTCCGTCTCTAGCCAATGAATCGCCGAACGTGAACCTCCCTGAAGACCTTGTACTATATTTGTTTCTCCAGATCCAGTTCGTTAAACTTTCCGCTAATAAACACCAAGGATTGGATAACCGTCGGACAGTTTAGAATAACCAACTAGTCTTTTGAAGGTCTCTGGTACTAATCTCAGGTTTCAGAATGCAATGGAAACTATTCTGGACCTGGCTTGGATAAAATTTGGACAGCGCTTCCGCTATTGGAGATTAAGTCGGAACGCAATAATCCCTGAAAGACAACAACCAGGACTAGGAAGCCTAGTGGGTGCTAAGAAATAAGAAGGCACACTGAAATAGAGTCAACTCTACACAAGACTCTTCAATCCAGCTTTGGCACTCAATCCAAGCTTGCTTATCATATAACAAAGCAAATCACGGGCTCATATACATTACACAGCGTTTACTTGCTGATAAGGTCTCTGAGAAACGCTTAGATCGGCAATCTTCCCTGCTACTGGAATTCTCTGATGAGAATTTCACTTCGGGACTAAAACTTCTCCAAAAAGCTTATCTTCCCTCTTGACGCTCTGATCTTCCACTCAGAAAACTAAATCTCAGATTAACAGTCTTACTAACTCTAGAATTCCTCGGTGTAATATGATCTAGATCTCTAGTCTATCATGCTACGTCTCTGTTCATCAGGTCACAGTCTCTCTGCTCAGCTCACCAGGTCACAGTCTCTCCATTCCGCTTCTGCTCCGTCTCTTCCAGTATAGTCAAGTGAAGAATGGGGAAAAAGTGGCCGTTTTAGGATTCGCGAACCTCTAAGTACTTGGTGTCTCCCTTCAGTCTTCGCTCCCGAGATCATTATCCAGCGCCGCGTGTGCTTCTTGTCGTTAATCACTGCCCATTTTAGAAACGGCGTTACAGAGTGTCAGATTCGAATGTTATATATTCTCTCCCTCGTAGAATACAGATTTTCAGAATGTTTCCTTCCGTCTGCATTCGGCGGAATTTGCCAGTCATCTATCACTCATTGTTACTTATATAGGCTGTTTATACTGGACTAGATGAATATACTATATTCATAACTCGTTTCTCTCCATATGACAATGTGACCGTGACCGAGTAGTGTAAGTCAAAACTTTCAATTGCAGCTTCAGTTTCAAGTTGGCTAACACATTATCTGAATTCTTACACAATTTTGGATTTTATGCCTCAACGGAATCTTCTCCACTTATTCTCCGCTTCTGCATTCCGCAAAGTCATGTGAGTATCTCCTTATCATTCGGAAGACTGGAAACGAAAACTGGAAAGAAATGAGGTTGAATTAGGGCATCAGTAAGTCAGTGAATTCCGAAGTGGCCGGTAATCATCTCAAATGCCAATGCGATATTTACATGCAAAACCGGCAACCATAAGGTTTGCCTCAGAGTCTACAGAATGTTTTGATGAATGCCTTTGGATTTTCTTCAGTCAATCGAGGTACCGTAAACTAAACCCTTTACCAGCCTGATCGATTCTTCATCAGAACTGGTCAGGGTGGTAAATTACTTGCATAACATTGTGGAATATGTTTCAAATGTCCTGGACATAGGCTGAACAGAGGCATGGAGTTAACCATTTCGTAGGTGCTTGGTATGCCACCGCTGGACAACGGCGCTCTTGATGAGCCGATCAACAGAGTCTAAAGGTGAAGATAAACAAAACTATTTTAAGATTTGCAGCAAATGTATGGTGAAATCCAGCCAGTCGTTCCAGTGAGCTTGTGGGATAGAAATATTATCGCCACGAAAGATTTCGCGAGTTTGACGAAAATGGTAAGTTGACACGTAGTGAACAGAAGAATCTCAGCGAACGAAAGAAAGGGCTGACTTAGCACTGCCCGATGAGTTGTGGTGGACCAATGGCTCATCCACTCCGGAAGTGGCAATCGAAGTTCAATGCTGGACCCAGAGACTGTTTCGCCAAAACTACCTCTCGTAGTTGTGGGCCTTCGAATGTGCGGAACTTTGGAAGCTTTCCGTGCGAGCGGCTTTGGTTCGTCAAAGCATCCCCAAAGCTAAGTTCAAAACAGAGACAATCAGCAAATAGCTATGTACTAACTTCTGCTTTTCTTCAAAATGCAATTGAATCTGCTGGATGGAATCTTGGATTGTGCTGCTGCCGGAGATGTGTTGCTGTCATAGGTATCGGGGGAATCTTTTCTGAACTGGGTAGCGGAACTTCAAGAAACGTAAATGCATGTAACTTTGATAGATGGCCAAGCTGGTGACTTCTGACCTGCACCAATCAGCGACATCAATTGCACAGGCACCCATAACTCGACCAATACACATGTAAGATACTTACACGAGTTTTATGGACGTCATTTTCCAGACATCCCACTAGATTCTCAAGCTAAAAGGAGAAAGGAAAGCTCCGTATTTCGTTTTAACCATTACCAATACACTTGTACGCAGCTGACACAGCTTTTACGAACATCGTTCATCTGTTCTTACTGTCGGTAGGTGAATACGGAAATAACAGCCGCCCAGGTGTCGGAGTGCATGGCGCAGGCGAATGGTTTCAAACTGATGACTAGGTCAGGGCGAGCTTGAGGATCAGCGTCCAAGAACTGGACTTCCTTCGCAGGCTATAATGTCCTCCTCTCGGCTTGCTGATAATAATCTGAGTGGCACTGGATTTACTGCGAGTTCGTGCGCGACTGGGAAGGCATAGATTGATTTCGGGGTTCAGGATTTTCAGAGCTTAGGTGATCACCTGTGGAGTCGGAGGTGTATTTACCGTTTTCTCCACTCGTTCTAAAGTGAATTTGTGCTCGTCACGAAAGAGGAATGTTCTGAAGGCTGATGTTTTCAACCAGCTGAGTTCGGATTTCTCTCTATCTGCGTCAGCCTTCTGCCGACAAGAAGGTAAGCAAGCGGGTCACGGTCGAAATGTTCGGATTTCGTTGCGTTTTAGGAAGAGAGAGAGAGAGAGAGAGTGGAAATTGGTTATGGTCGTTAGGTGAAGTTCTCTAGCATGATATATGATGATAGTGTTCGACGGCAATTCTGAGTGTGGCATCGGAAGGAAAGTAACATCGTTACTTTGAGGTGAAGCAAAGTTTTTCCTGTACGTTCGCCGATTAAACAGCCTATTGCTTGTCGGTTAGTAAAAGGAAACTTTGCATTGTGGATCTTTGATGGCAGACAGTCTAGACCTTGGGAGAAGAGGATTGTTGGATTTGCCGATGGCAACGACGGAGAACTCCGCGAAGGGAAATTTAAGATTTGGGGGAAGAGAACTTCGACGAACTGGAGATTATGAAGATCTTCAAGAACGCAGCAGGCGGGCAACGAGGCAGCTACTAAGATGGCTGCCTTGGGCAACTCTGAATTTAGTGGTTGTGGGAGCGAGCATTGTCTTTGGCAGCATTGCACTCACTGCAACTGCGGTGACTCTGGCCATCTTCAGCCCTGTATTAGTACCTGCCGGCATTCTGCTTTGCCTAACTGTGGGAGGTGGGTTGGCAACCGTCGCCTTGGGTGCAGCTATCACGGCTGTTTGCTACAGACTGTATATGTACATCAGATCTCCACGTGCCATTGAGAACCCTACGAAGCACCATGTTCAACCCATTCCGTACAAGCAGCATGCGCTTGCTGCTTCAGGCGCTTGAGATCACAGGCATCAGGCACGGTAAGTGCTATCACCTGATGAGGCTAACTAGATCTAGGTCCAAATAGGAAGACCTGATCAGTTTTCTCGGCAGTAAAATCAGTGTCGGGACACATCTCCATCAGTCTTCGGAATCTGTACGATGAGGCTGTCTTCCGACCTTCTCTGGAGCTTGCTGCAGTTCATGGAACATGACCTAGCCGTGAATGTTGAGGTCGGAGTGTCTCCGTACTGTAGTGTGTAATGGGCCGAGAAGTAGCTGGTTCTTGTACATATTTAATCGATAGTAAAGAAACCTATTTCTCGAGCAAGGAGCCTATGCTTGTACATACTTTCCGGATAGTAAACGACATCTCTTTCTCGACTTACCCGGAGCACTCTTCCCGGTACCTGTGAATTAGGAAGCCCTAATCTTTCTGTCGGTTGGGAAGGTTTCGGCTCGAGGTTGACAGTATCCATATCTTCCTGTCCAGTTATGTCTGCCATAGGAATCCTGCCGCTGAACAGTGTTCCGGTACAAACATGTTACACTCAAGCGGACAAAAAAGCACGAGTAGTAATTTATCATTGATTGCACAGTTTCCATTATAACCACATTCTAAATGTTAGTGTTGGTCTTCTCTGTCAAACATGATTCGGGATTAAGTTCCGAGAAGTACCCCCAAGTATTTCTCTTTAAGATAGAGAAGTTTATTCGGCCCGAGATTAACAGGTCGCGTTTGGAGTACCACCCCTGCAAGGATTGGATAGTCCGTAGTTCCTGTGCATGATAGGAAGAAATTCGCCCAGAGAGAGTCGTGCACGATTATCAGGTGTGCACGTTTTCGACTCCGACCTAATTCCGAAAACGTGCAGAAGAGACGAAGGAAACACAGCACTCTCGACTTGCATGTCACTCGTATACGAACAGGAATACCTGTCTGTTCCATTACTTACACGGCTATTTCATGTACATGTACGTCGTTGAAGTATCGTTGGGCTTACTGGTTGCTCTAAATCAGGTTGTAGTCTGTGAAGGGAGGATTTCAGTTTGTAATGTAAGGCAGGCAGCTCGTTGGAGATTCAGCGCTTCTGGAGTCATTACCAGATCAGATCTGTGGAGAATGAGTTTTTCAAAAGTTTCATAGATGTTCTGATGCCTTCATGTGTCCAATTTCAAGTTAGCTTTTACAGAGGTTTATGTTAAAGGAATATATTAGTTTGGTCATAGTTGTAGAACCTGTGTCTTTTCCTTGTCTCTTCATGTAATTAGTGCATTTGGAGACGGTAAGAAACGAAGATGAATTGAGGAGAAAGGAAGCTACACAACTCAAAGAAACAACTTGGTCGGAGAGATGCATAAATCACTCGTCCCGCGCTCAGACTGTAATGTACTCTCTGTAAAAGTATATCACGGCATCCGAGAGGTGAGAGGCAAAAACTGAATCAAGATGAAAATGGATTCTTCGTTGAACTAAGTGGTGTGCGGCACTTTGTAATGTAAAACTATTGACTCTTATCATCTCTCTGTGCCGGTCCTTTTGTGAAATTATTAGGTTCATCGTTTTGTTTGTTTTGCTCCTGATCTAACTTATTTTAAGATTTTTGTAAGCATGGACTCTTATCAGATCCCTGTCATACTTAAAGTCACACTGGAGAAGCTATAAGTCTAGAAGATCAATTCTACTCGAAGGATCTTACCTCTTAAGACAATTGTTAGTCCCAGATATTAGACCTCTCCTGTAAGGATTTATGTAAAGATAAATACTTTATATTCTTTATGTGCATTGTCATTCGTGCACGACTATGCTCGAGTCGGGGCAAAATCTAGTTGGTAAAAGTTTTTTTGTAACCCCGTCTACGACTTGGGAGACGGTGGTTACAAAAAAGTATCTTGCTTAATTCATTTTTAATACGGTATATTCTCACCGTCTATACTAAGTTCGTAAATTTGCACTCTGTTTGTGTGGCCGCATCAAAAGTGAATGAATGACCGTATGACCGTTGGAGTGTAGGTGCCGCTTTGCAATGGCAAATTCTGGCACTACCGTCTTCCCCCGAACATAAGGTCTAGGCGTTGTATTTAAGGTTTTATATAATATTATCTTTTGAAAAACCTTTTCTGCGGGAAGGGTTAGGGCATAAGTTAATGTGTTCAAGATTAACATTATACCCCAGCAGCGCCTCAGTCTCTACTTCACTTATAGTTTACGTCAAGACGTGCTGGAAACTCTGAGCAGGGTTAACACAAACCAGTTAAAGAAGAATTTAATTTTTAATAATAATATAATATAATATTTTATGTAACTTTCTATATTTTTTGATAAGAGAAAACAAATTTTGATTTATTAGTTATAATATATTTCAACTTATCGGAATTATACTTCTAAATCTATTCTAACTATAAATCTATTTACTAGATAATAAGATAATATTTTACTTTAATCTATATAATTCTAATTTATATTGTAATAAATGAGTCCGAGAATATTTGAATTTCCTTATGATGTTTATCAGTGTATGATATATTTTTAAATATTCAATAAATCAGTTTAGCTTAAAAAAATATAACATAATACATGGGTGTTCTTTTGGAATAGTATACATAGTAGGCAATTTATTTGTTTAATCAGCCTAGATGCTTTGTCCGAGGAAGACTGAAGAGGAAGACTGAAGACCCTAACTTTTCAGTCGAGAAAGGTTTGGTAATAATTTAGTGTATTGATTTCATTTATTCTCTTAGTCACAAAACGGCCAGACTTATAGGCTTGGAAGCGAGTTGCCATGCCTTCACTTATAGGTTCTTTGTGGCCGTTCTCGTTGTTCTCAGTATGATTAACATTTAACAACTGATATTCATATTAATTTTATTTAAATTTATTATATAATAATTATATCTTTTGATAATATAGAAAAGCAGAAGTTCTCAAAGTTTGATGGGGAATTGCTATTCATTTAAACTTTCACTTACTATCTCTGTTATTCGTAATATACATTAGTATGTTAGAGTCTCTTGTCAATGGATCCGAACATTGAATTCATCATCATTCATACATTCAGATTCAGTATGATTTATATAATAGTCGAATAGCAACACTCCAATAGATCACAGGGTCAAGATCAAGAACTGATTAAATGTCTAATGATCAGATGAATCCGGGTACTAATCCATAAACTAACTATCTAGACTAAGTCATACTCGATAACAACTCCGGATATACAATTCAATCTAGAAAATCTTTCTATATGATCGATTAATATTTCGTATTAATCATTCAGATGATACATTCCATACTGTAGTCTAAGTTGTAAGTGAAGGCTAAAGATAACACCCTCTTCTTTGCATCTCTTCTATGTTAAGTCTTTCTATTTCATTGCAGCTGGTTTTCAATCAGAATAATTTTCTCATGTGGACAAATGATACACATTCTTTCTCTGTTCTTGTGTAAAGCTTGATAATCTGAGCACTTCATTATCTTATTGTGATTACTCAATTTCTGAATTATATAGATTTTAAATAGTACTTAACACATTGAAATTTCTTTGGGTAGATAATTGTCTTTTTGTATTATCATATTATAATAATTTTCCATTTTGAGATGAAAAGTTATTATTTTCATGCAATCACATCTCTAAACGCTAACTTTTACCAATACACTACTTCATTTATGTAAGTGATATATATTTAGTTCACAATAAGCTTGTTGACGTTAACACCACGTGAAATATTACGGAGTCTTTGTACATACTGCAGACATTCATATGTAGTCTTAGAATTATATATGTCAATATTTTGAACAATAGTTAAACATGACGTGAAAAGAAAAATTAAATAGAAAGTCAAAACTGATCGTCTTTCAGTTGTGATGGAATTGTGATGGAAGTCACTTTGGATGCCTATGTATATTTGTCTTTCACTTGCTTGCTTATTCACCTCTTCCATCTGAAGATGGAAGACTGCTGCAAGTTTAATTTATTATCTAATCGTTTTGACGAGAAGGGTTAGGTAATAAATAAATGTATTTATGAATGTACTATTTTGGTTTAGTAGGTTTCCGCACTTGTATCCTCTGAAGCGCTTAGTCCTGCACTTTACGTATGAGTTTTCTATTAATGTTGTCATTGTTCCTGGAACAATTAATATCTAATATTTAAATTATTATTTTGATTTTATTCAGTTTAATCTAAAATATTCATATAATAGTTATAATATTTCTTATAACATAAAGAGAACAAAAGGTTATTCACCTCTCCACACGCAAAGAAGTGGATTTCCTAGCAGAAGGGTTTGATTAAAAAATAAATTTTATCTAAAAGATTATATTGGTATTTTTTGCACAGCGTCGATGAAACTGCAAATGTTCTCATTACTCAGACGTCTAAGTGCGGAGAAAGGTAATGAACTTTATGTTTAGAAGCGATATTTAGGGCACGAATACATTCATGTATATAAGATAAATTCATTCAAACTATAAATATTTAGTAAATTAACAACACCTTGAATGTATCATATATTGTACAGATATATGACTATGAGTTAATCACCGAGTGAATAATACGTTTTCTCGTTTCCTTTTATTTCTTTGGTTCCAACAACCCAATGATGTCTCTTTTCTTTTGGTCTTAATCAAGTAGCTACACTTGCAATTTAATTACGAGGTTATGCGTTAGTGATTTATCCGAATCTAATCTAATTTTGTATTTATTTTCACAGTTGCTCCATTCATCCCATCCTCTTTTGCTTCTTTTGTCGTTTAACCATCCACTACAAGACAAAAAACCCCATTTTCATTTCAGTGTTTTCAGAATCTACATATAGCTATGCTGAAGTAAAGCTATGCTAAAGCATAGCAACAACCCAATCAGGGAGGTCCCTTGCTCTGCCAGTAAAGCTCAGTAAAATGTAAAATGCATAGTTTTGCTTTCTGCAACTCGCACAGAGAACAATATATAAACAGTCCACTCTTACAAAAAGAATATAAAGTGTTTATTTAAATTATTTTTTTCAAGAACACTGGTGTACTTTCTATTATTTGAAAGAGTTTCAATGTTACTTATTTAGAAGTATTTAAATAAAATGACACGTCTACTTCAGTGCTCGGGGAGATTTTGTATGGGGAAGGTGGATTTCCTGTAGCCGAGGAATTAAATCCTAGGAATTGTATCTTTTATGGAGAAATGTGAGAGAATTACACTGCCTGGTATATATTTTCCCAAAGGGTTTTGGACAGATTTAATTGAACTTAGGAAATTCTGTAAATTCAGCGGAAATCAAGCAACAAGTGGTATCTCCCCGAGACTGACGTATACCATGGAAACAGGGAAAAGGGAAAACCTCATCTTTTTCTAGTATATGCTTCATTATTCTCAATATATACATATAAATGTATTCAGTTCATCTCATAGTAAATTAATATTACAAAATTTAATTCTTTTTCTTTGTTCTTTTCGTGTTTATCGTCTTTTCTGTTCTTGCAAAGAAAAGGAAGTTGGTGTGCATATTTGAGGAATGAATATTACTATGTAGAAACAATAATACTTACATGAAAGTCTACTGAATATGAATAAAGGATGTTTCACTCACACAAGTTAAAATTGATCTTATTCAAGATAGAATATCTAGTATATATCATATCTTTATAAATTATAAGAGAATACAGCAGTTAGATGGAGATGAATAAAGAACCAATAATTAAAAATGATGAATTTAAAGTTATGCTGAATTTTTTAGCTAGATAAAGAATCTAGAGAGATAAGATTCTTTTTCTTGGGACACTTGACAACTTCTCACTTTGGTGCAGAGATGAGAATAGTAATATTTGATAAGTTGAGAGAATTTTAACTCACTATTAATATTAGAGTCAAGTTTTTACAAAATTCTTTTATCATGTTGTACATGGATTTACCATGTGCAAGTTTGGTGGAACGGCTGTTTTCGTGCATACGCATCGATCATCCGGTTTCATGCTAAATAACTAGTTACGGTGGTGTTTTTGGCATACTTCGTTATACACGTGTCTTTCATGCAGAAGACAACAAGACACATATTAGAAAACTTCAGCGTGCGTACGTGAAGTCTCATTGTCTGTCAATGTACTATGTAAATAACCAACGTTGGCGTTTCTTGTAACTAATAGTTTAGCTAAGTTGCACCAAATAGTAGACTTCATTGTCAAAGTTTTCATTTATATCGATAAGTACTTATAGTTATACATGACTTAGATGAGCTCCAAATATTTATTATGACCGAAGATGACTATGTAGACCACTAGAAGATAAAGATAGAAATCCTTAGTTTCTCATTTAATTAAAAATCCAAAATGACTCCTTTGGGTTGAAATTGACCTCACGGTCGCTATAGAGATGATCTCTAGGAGTTTAGGGTAGCATTGGAAAGCTATTCTCGCTGGCTTGCGCACTAAATCAAATATATGTCAATTTGAGATCAGGAGGACTGAGAGGACGATGGCAATTTAGAGAGCCTTGGAGATTAGTAGAAAGATTGACACATACCGGAGGATGTTGCAGGTTTGGAAGGAGTGAATGTCGTATTGAGTGGCATTTCACATGATGAAACAAAACTTCAGAAGACACTCAACTGCCATTGGTTCAAGAAGCTACGCCCCAGCTTATTAAGCTGGACATGAGCTAAGCTGGGGCTATGCTTGACAAGTTGCCCCTTAGCTTATGTTGAAGTATCACTCTGAAGGGAGCGAAAGGTATCAGAATGCGATGCTCGCTGAGAAGAGCGACTTCATGTCTTCAGTTGTAGAAAAAAATGTTCTAGGTAATAGTTAGTACAAGTATTAAGTTATGAAAAATGCGAAAGAGGGAAATCTGTCAATTCGGACTCGTGACTTGATTTCATGATCTGATAGTGTGAGTGCGTATGTGTTAGCAAATACTTTAGTTTTGACTCCTCATTCACTAAAAAAGGAGTTGTATAGAGAAATTAGTGTAAGAAAAGCTAGTAAAGACTGCAGAGATAGTTCTCTTTAGAAAGTACCAACTGTATTTGCTTTTCTAAACTGAGGCCATCCTAGTGATAGTGCGCCCACCTAGGAAGAAAGAGGTCTCCAGATCAAATCCTCCTGGCTTGTGTTTCTTATTCCGGCATGTTAGTCACTTGGAAGGGAGTCTATGCTGGATATGCAACCACGCCCTACATATCTAGAGGCGGGAGATCAGTATCTCTCTTAATCGTGGGCTTCCTGACCTAAGCCTCCGCATGCCGTCTTGGTTATACACATGAGTTACCTGGTGCGCATATGAGGGGCTGTAAGCCCTACGAGGTGACCTCATAAGTGTTGGGACTTCGATCTACATTGGATGGCTTGTAACTATAACCAAAGTGGCATCAAGATGACATCAAGAGCTAGAAACTTTTAGTAAGCAAGGGCCTAGCTTGGTAGGGGGCCTGCTTGATTGTTACGTAAATAATAAGAAGGACCTAGCTTAGTAAGGGGTCTACTTATTTGATAAGTAGGTCTGCTTATAAGGACCCTAGCTTAGCAGGGGTGTTAGGATTTGTAAGGACCCTAGCTTAGGTGTTAGGGTTTGGAGAAGACAACCGATGTCGTGCGAAAGAGGAGAATTCTACTTTTTACCTAGGAGAAAGCCGTCGAGATGCGCAGGAGAAGCCAAGGATTGAGAGGATCGATTTTCTGAAAGATTTCAGTGAAGAGACTGCTGCAGAGAGAGGAACGAGGGTTTAAGGGGCTTAAATCTCATGTACATGACTGTTTTGGAGATGAATCAAGTGGGAGCAATCATCTATTTGAGTGGAGAAGGAAGACTGGGACTGAGAAAGTCAGATCTCAGAGAGATTTTGGTGCTGAAGCTGTTGTAAGAAGGGATACAAGGCGTTGGGGATTCAGATTTCTATGAATTGTAGACTTTTGGAGAGCAATATGTTTTCTGAGGAACGTGAGAAGATCTATTGAGTCAGGATTGACTGCTTGGGAGTGATCTATTTTTTATCAACGTAAGAGGGTCCTATTGAGAGAGATCGATTGTCAAATTGATGTCTGTGGAGGACTACTAAGTATCTTCGGAAGAGAAATAAAACATTTGGAGTTCCGATTTCTTCTATTTATTGTGTACGGAGGTGGATCTGTCTTCTGACGGATGAGTATTGATCTTGTTGAGCAGTAAGTGACCTTTAGTCAGAGTATAGTCTATGTGAGAGGCTTTAGCCGTTGTGGACAAGCAGGTTGGCTTTTGGCTTTTTGTTCAATCTCTACCTCTACCTCGCAATTGATCATAGTCAGAAGACTCGTCCTTCTTGAGAAAGACTCTCCACGACAACGTGAATGACTGAGGAAGCTTGGCCCGTCTACCAACCTCCCCGCATTGTGGATCCAACTCCATCGACAAACCTCGTGGCTCAGAAGCACGTACTGCACCTCGAGTCTCTGCCGCAGATGTCTCAATCTGCGCCACACCAATCATGAAGTCAAAGTCAACTCCTTCTCCTCCGTAAGATGTGGAAGCCTTTATTCTCGGACCAGATCTTCGTTGAGCCATAGCCTACTAGTTATCCTTTGCTCCAACTACTCAATCCGAGCAGCCATATTTGCATCAACGTCACAGTAGACGGTGGACCGACTGGTCCTCTCTCAAGCGCTAGACCTCTACCTCCATCTCGACCACCACGGCCTTCTTGAGCTTCTCCGCCTCATCCACGATCAGCCTTCTCTTGTCGTAGCTCGAGATGGAGATCAAAACAACGATCACTATTGTGATATGGTCGTTCGCAATGCTCACACTATCTAGACACCGATTGAGACGTCTCAGACATCTCGTAACCACCTTTTCTCTGTGGGCAGTCCTTCTCCTGATGAGGACCATCACACATCCAGCAAGGACCCGCTTGTTGTTAACTAGAGAAAGACGGCATGAGCTTCTGTCCACTAGGTCCTCCAACACCTCCTAGGATTGTGACTATTCAGCATGATCTCGACCACCACCACCACCACATTTTTGCGTAGTATGTGATCCTCGAGAAGAGATGATCGTCTCATGTGGTATCTCCCTGTTGAACCCAGCAGTCACCACCTTCTCCTCCATCATGTTGAGCTCAATTCCCTCAGCCAAACCAAAGATCACTGTCAACGTCGGAGCGGTCTCTCGGAGAAAAGTCGCATCTCTGACTCTCCTACGTAGCTCTCGATCCAGTATCTCATACCAAAGCTGGACCGTCTGTGCTTCCGTCACCCTTGAATAATGCTGATCAACAGTCTCATGCGAGTAAACGTCTCGCATAAGCTCTCTCTAGTCTCTCGCTGGAACTCTTGCAGACTCCTCAACTTGTCCGTCCGCACACCATGATAGTTCTTCCTCAAATACTGGAAGAAATGAACCACAGAGTTAAACCATGGTGGTATCCTGCTCATACTACCACCTGCTCCACTACTTGTGGATGCACCGTTGGTAGTAGGTACTCCGCCACTCGTGGATGTATCACTGCTACTGACACCAAAACTCGCAGGTGCTACACCTCTTGAAACTGCACCAGTAGTGATAGAAACGTAGTTGGGAGACCAATGTTTTCTCCACAACTCAATCTCCATGATGTAGTCTCGCCTGAACTCATGATAATCGTCCATCTGATCGACAGTCTCTCCAAGTGTTGGAACAAACCCTTCCATGTCATGAAAGGTGTGAATAACTATGGGTTCCGCATCTACTGTAGGTCGCACCAACTGTCGAACTCTTGGATGAAGTCATCCAGCTCAATGATACCTACCGTATCTGAGTATCGAGGTCTTTTCGTGGTCCCATAGATCTCGTCCATGCCTCACAACAACGGTGTGACGACACTATGTGTATCTCCAACCACGTCCGCGTTTGACTCAATGTCTTCCCCTGATGAGACCGGTGCTACTGATTGATATCTCACACCACTCCGTGTGAACCCACTGCTTATTGCAGTTGAATCTCCGCCGGAACCTCCGTGGACCTCCGTGGTGACAACCCCCGTGTCAACCACGAACACTAAGCTCTAACCAGAGCATCGAAACCTCGTCATCACACGTGACGTCAACGTGTCTAACCTCGCTCCTACTGAGTCACATCCTCTACTAGGACGGTCAAGGTAAGAACAACTTGTACTTATCATCAGCACATGCAACCTCTCACTGTTTGTTGATCGCAAGTCCAACCTCACCGTGAGAGAAGCAAAGATAGTCTGACTGGTCTGCATGGTCTCACAATCGACAGCACACTGAAGTGAACTCACTCCGAGAATCAAGAGCCAACACAAGCAAACGCAACGCACAAACAAGAAGTAGAACATGAAGAGGTTCCAACCACAAGAAGTCCAAACGAAAACCCTCCACACTCAAACATGCACAAGAGATAAACCCAGCCTCACCCACACTGACGACTCCTCTTCGGTGATCACATGTACAATCTATGACCACCAACTGTCATAACTTATACCTAAGATCACTAACTAGATGTCCACACCTCTAGTAGTACTAGGATACTATACATGTGATCGCTCTACTAGCTCAACCAAGACAACTATCTCCAACTGTCTTCATACGCGTCTCTACGATATAGACAAACACTACCACACCGACAACTTCTCCCTAGTAATATGAGATAGCCCTACCACTCCTCTAGGAATGTGCGAAAATGATTCCTACTACTTTATAAAAGTCCATAAATACTTGCACACATCCCTAGAAGACACCAAGAGCTATTGATCTAGTGGTAAAGCCAAAGCTAAGAGCTAGTAGGTAAGCATAGTCGTCAAGAATAGTGTTGGGATGGGTGACCTGGTTTTACTCAATCCCACACCACTGAAATTAGACTTAGCTCACGCACGTCAGCAAGCTGGTTTGTTGGCTTGGGCTCAAGCTCCACCTCCGCCTCCGCACTCACTCACCTCTAAGCCTCTAAGCCTCTAAGCGCCTCCTAACACACACCGCAACACTCTTCACTCTGCTCCGCTTGGAGTAGAATAGAAACTCGGGTCAAACTACACAAGAAGGACGTCAAGGAAAGAAACACACCCAAAAATAGCAACTTTAGAGATCGAAAACTCACTCCACAAGGTCAAAATCTGTCAAATTGACACTCGCATGCAAGATTATGTCAGATTTTTGACCACCCGTGACCTTTTTTCTTGTAACTCTTTCGATCCTTCATCAAATCGGATGATTTTTGATGCGTTAGAATCTTCTTCTCAGCTTGCACCTACTGCAATCCTCAACAATATATTCATATATTCATTCTACAATAACACAAAACGGCAAAAGTTCTATGAAGGTTAGTCCTTTATACACTAGGCCTCCCAACAGTGTACAATCCACGTCGAAGAAAAGTAAACTCTATTCTCGCCTGAAAATATTTTATTCTTTTCTGGCTCTATAATCTGCAAAAATAATAAATAGACCATTGTAATATATAATCTTTCCACGTTTCTACCGCTTGTCCTCTTCAACTTTGAGCTTTCCCATCTCGCTTGGGTTCATATTTAAAACGGAATGCAAATTTTCTAAAATAAATATCAGTATATGCTTATTTATTCATATCCACACGTGTTTTGACTTTGCCCTTGGCTCTCTCCCTATTCTTTTAAGTATGGTTTATTGATTTCTTAACTTAAAATGTGGCAAATCAAAGTTTTCAATTTAAATCTAACCTAAACAATGTTCAATCCATTTCTCGAACCAAAATAGAGGATATCAAATGTTCTAGCTGTGGTTTATCAGTTTTCCAAACCGAGATAGTGATTAATGGAAATAAGATCAATAGTTCATCATATATAAATATCTCATGGTTGAGTACGTTATTTTACTCTATTCGGTCAGTAAATTTCAGTATTGATTTCTCTTCAAGAAAACATATGATTGGATATTTGCTTAGTGTTGTTTACACTATTTCACTTTTTTTCTCCGAGTTAATCAAAATTTTTATATTGACTTTTCTTCAAGAAAACATACTATTGGGTACTGTTGTGATGTTTGCCCCTCGTCTCTTTGGACTCAAGATAGTGGAATCCACACTGCTCTTCAAAATTGGTTGGATCTTTTCAAAATAGGTTGGATGCTGATTCATCTTAGGTCTATCAGTCAGTTTTTTTTTCAGATCATGTACTCATCTACCAAGTGTTATAAAAATATCCTCATTTTAAATACAAAAATTAAAATTAAAAAGTATTCACAACGAAATAGCAACCTCAGTAAAAAGTTAAAATTCCAAAAACATCTACAGAGGAAAGCAAGTTTGATTTATTACCTAACCTTTCCCAACGGAAAAGTTAGGTGGTAAATTAATGAATTAATTACAGTATTTCTTGGAATGATATCGCAGTTGTACTCCCCCCGTTTCTGTGTTTTACTTATCGGTTCTCTCTGCACGTTTCAGTGGCGGTAGGTTCAGAAATCATTTAATATTTATGGATAAATTTAATTAATATATAATTTAAGATAGAATTTCTATATAACATTTGAACTTTCCCTGATAACATAAAATGAAGAAAAGTTCTCGAAGTTTGATCGAGAACTTTTGTTATAATCGGGTGCATCTCTTACACTCGTTGTTTGCTCGATCTCCTTCTCGCTTGCTTCTACGGTACTCTTAATATCGTAGGTAATGCGCTTAAACCTTGAGCAAAGCACTAATTATAATTAAGATACTAAATTTCGTTGATGTTTTATTTTACTATTTATTTTTCGTAATTTTCCTGGTTCGTAATGGATAATCATATCAGATTTTATAATTTGTACGTTCGCTCAACATATGAACTGAACTTAGTGGGTGGTATTACTGAATTAACTTCATGATGAGAATCCATTTGCCTCGATTCTTCATTTCATTTCACTCTTTCACATGCAGTCCCACAACTGATTTCTTGATTTTCTTGACTACACAATTATTTATTTAAGAAATGCAATCAGTGACACTACCGTACTCTAGAACATTTCGATTTGAGCTTGGTGGGTGCGAGTTAGAAGGCAGAAGGAAGACTGGGTGGACAAGCCGTCTCACACGACCTTCGTTTCCGTCCGTCAGTTTATGCAGGGAGACGCGACTGCACTTCAGTAAGATCGAAAACATCAACACTGGTTGACTGTAGCAAGCTCTCATGTGTGCCGAGTCTGCGAACAAATCTGACTAAGCTCGACAGCTCATTATAGGTCGTTGTTTTTCTCTGAAGCCCTTCCTTATGCTAGTTCGTGGTGATTGCTTGGCTTCATCGTAACAAGGAGATTACCCTCCCTAATGTTGCGTTCCCATCGATTGCCAAGAAGAGTTCACTTTAGGGCAAGATGAAACGAACTGAGGTGACCCCACCTGGAAGGTAGGCAAGAAGTAAAATCGAAATAACGGACCTACATCTGTAAGGATTGGTAGCAGGAAACCCTGTTTCGGGAAATTACATACTCGAATAAAACTTGCACACCAGGAGCAGTTGAAGCGTACTACACATTCTCCGTCTGTACGCAGCTAGGCTCTTTCTCCTCCCACCGCCATATCGCAAAGTTTGTCAAACGCACTTATGCGCATGCATTGGCTCCTGCCACAATTTCCAGAATCTCTCCTGTAATCTTAGCTTGTCTTTGCCTGTTATAGACAATGGACAAGTTCGTTCTCAAATCAGCAGCGTTGTCGCTTGCATTTTTCATGGCGTTCATACGGGCAGCCAACTCGCTCGCGAGAGACTCTTGGAGGGCTCTCAACAGTTGACTGTTCAAGTACAAGGGTAACAGAGCATCCAGAATCTGTACAGGGTCCTGCTCGAACTGTAGGACACTGCTCAAGGTTGGGGTATCCGTCCTGATGGTGTCCCTCTCGACAGTGAACTTTCCTTCCTTGGTGCTCAGCCTGAACAACTCGTCATCGGCAGCATCGATACAAGTACCGTTGATGTCACACACCTCACCTTGGGGTGAAAGGGGAAGGAGGGTGTGGATGATGGGGTCAGATTTGATGAGAGAAACGAACTTTGTGTACAGCAACTCTACCTTGTCTACTTCCTCGCTGACGAACAAAGAAAATAACTCATCGGCAATCGCCTGGGCCTCCTTTGAGGTGGGGCTGTTACCAGCTTCTATGTACCTATCAACAGGGATCTCGGGCCTCCTCTTGAAGTAGCCGTTACCCTTTTTGCCAAGGCTGACGATAGTGTAAGCAACACCGAGGTTTCTGAGTTCCTTCATCCTGGACTCAGCCTTCTTAATAATCTGGTTGTTGAATCCTCCGCACAGACCCCGATCACCTGTGCATACAACTAGGGCAACCCTCTTCACGGGTCTGACCTGAGTTAACGGAATATCAATGTCCTCTGTCTGCAGCTGGGAATTGACGTTGAACAAAACCTTCACGAGATTTTCCGCGAATGGACGGCCATTCACAACAGCCTCCTGCGCTCTCCTCACCTTAGCAGCGGCCACGAGCTTCATGGCATCGGTGAATTTTTGTGTTTTCTTGACGGTATCCATACGGTCCCTGAGATCCTTCAAACTGCAGGCGGTCACAGCCCGGTTCTTTCCAACCTTGCTCTCGAGCTCGCCCCTAAAATCAAACATTTCCACCCTGCGAAGAGCCAAAGAATGTTTCGACAGTCCATCGACCGATCCAATTCTCAAGCCCGAAGCGCACTGCAATCCGGACGCGGCTGCGGACACACCGAACATCGTTGAAGCTGCCATCGCGTAATCGCTTCAACGACCCCACTCCCAGTCGTGTGCTCAGAACGACACTGCCCCTGTTCAGTTTCTCCTACTCTGCCGCTGCAACTTCAGGCGAGAGCCAGAGCTCTTTTACTTTTGCTCCTCCAGTCTCCAGACAAAAACTGTTGGCTCTTGCTCCTAAACCCGATTTGGCGAGGTGCTCGGGAATATGGCTCACACTACCTAACGGGAACGACGCTTCCCGCCTGCAGCCGTTGCTGACTTGTCGCGTTCGACGTGAATGGAGACGACCGTTCCAAAAGGTTGACGTCTCTCAGTTGAGAGGTGGGCAGACGGTCATGGAGCGGTGGTTCCCGGTCTTCCAGTTGAATGCGGTCGACGCATTACGGTGCTGTACACTGAGAAATAGCACTGTTCGAGAATGACTGCCTGCCCCGCTGTTCGCATGAAGGCTTTGTGCCGCTGCCACGCAAGCCACTCCGCGCCACCTTAGAGCGCCGTAGCACTATGATATGCTACAGTACTTACCGCTGGCCTCGGTAGGAGTTTCGCTGTGCACTTATTTAAACTGAGCGCTGCCATGAATTCACCGACCTGATCCCTGAGCTTGGATCAGGTCCTTCCTTTGTCCAACGGTTATTCTGCTGTTTCTGATCCTGATCGAGCATTTTCAAGGATTTTGAAACAATGGTTCAGAGCCGAATCTGGTGACGATCGTTGAAATACGTTGCGGTGTGGATATGGGATACTGATTTGTTACAGAGGTGTCCATGATCCAGTAGATGACAAATTGCACGGACTCTGGCGGTGTGTAATCAGGTTCCTCACTTTTGTTGCAGTGACCTGGAAAACATACGTGTTCGGATGAGTATGTGGGAATTGTTCGTTGCGTTTAGTCCTGTGCTCGATCGTATG
The DNA here is from genome assembly GCA_036924285.1 of Asterella californica. NCBI lineage: Eukaryota > Viridiplantae > Streptophyta > Marchantiopsida > Marchantiales > Aytoniaceae > Asterella > Asterella californica. The sequence continues at coordinate 22,233,630 of JAYKYS010000006.1, read as the reverse complement.
GACTAATCGGAAGCTCTGGTTCAGGTTTTCCCAGCAGTATCGACGGAGCCATCCGAGATCAGCTCGAAGAGGGAAGATCGGAGTCAATGGAATGTGGAATTGCTACGAGCTTCGTTGAAGCAGTTGATAGTAGGTATCAAAGCGATCAAGCGATCAAGTTTTCAGCGTGCTGTCCCGCCGTTTTCAGCGTGTTAGCTCATGCCGACCAGCTCACGTCGTTCGGCATCCGACCGGTGCGCACACAAGGCCTCCATTCGCTTTCCTCCCAGAAATTTCAAGCACTTTTTAACTCTCTTTTCGGAGTCCATTTCATCTTTCCCTAAAGGTACTTCTTTGCTATCGGTCTCTCACTGGTATTTCTCTCGAAGGAATTTACCTCCTGCTTAGGGATGCATTCCCCAACAGCCCGATTCGTCGACAGCGCCTCGTGGAGGGGCTCTCTCCAAAGCACATGGCCGGGCCCGCCTCAGAGAACACTTCTCCAGACTACATTTCGTCCGGCGACATGGTTTTCAAGCTAGGATTTTCAAGTTCGCTCGCCGCTACCAAGAGAATTCTTGTTAGTTTCTTTTCCTCCGCTTTGTGATATGCTTAAACTCAGCGGGTAGTGTCGCCTGATCTGTGGTCAATAAATAAATACGTATTCTCTGCTAGGCGATGAACAGAATGATACGAGAACGGTTGTCGTGGACCTTGAACTGTTTGCAAGTCTGACTTTCGTCCACTTGTCAGATCAGGGCTTCGCTCCCCAGTCACTTAAATGCATGTTAAGGCTTCTTGTCCACACAACAAGGTAGCTTTAGTCAGGTGTACTTGTCACTCACTCGTCGTTACCTGTTCGACGCGTTATCAGGTCTCAAAATGAAAGAGTCTACATCAGATACTCTTTCATACCCTGAATAAATAAGCATCCCCAACCGCATTCGGGTGAACTTTTGCATGCTTTCTTTTATCGGAAAAGAGCGAGTGCTATGTAGATGTTTTGTACTGAGCTGTTTCTGTCTTTGACTAGACATAACCCGTTGCTATCGTGCGTCGATGAATTCGCTTTGGCGTCGAAAATCGAAAGTGGGCATGGAACACCATTGAAGCAAGGTTCCAGGATGAAATACAAAAAATCTAAAAATTTACTCCTCTTCGGGAAGCTCCCTGTTGCCGTCTTCCAGTTCAATTGAGTTGAATGGTCAGAGCTCTTGATGGAAGCGACTGTTCTCCTCTGGCTTTTCTGGTTGTAGTTGAGTTGCCGCAGACATAAGATAACCGACCGTAATACGAAGCGAGGAACAATCTGTATACTACTTAACTAGGTATACATTGTTCATGTATACCTATCTAAGGAAGTAGATCTTTCGATCTCCTATGGTACTGCATGGTCCTGCATTCTTGAATTTTCCCCAGCAATTGCCATAATGATCATTTTATCTCTATTTTAACTAATAAGTGAATAATACGCATGATTCCATGCATGCTTTGATAACGGAGAAAGCAGAACAAAACAGGCACAGAACTCTTGATGTAGATTGGTTTTGTGCATTGTTGTAGAAGTTTCTGGATTCGAGTGATACATAAAATAGATAATTTCAGTTGATAGCTGAGAAAAAAATGCATAACTCATGGAACATGAGTTCTGTCTTGGGTTCAAGCTAATTTCTGTATTTCAATTTTAGTATTTATTTAAAAAATATAGTTAAATTCAGTTAATTCTGTTATTGATATTATCGATTATATCATATATGAAATATTATTAACAACATAAATCGAACATGGTATCAACTCTATGAGATTTGTTGTTTACTTGAATCCAAAATCTACTCCAACCATGAAAGGAAGCAAGATGCCTCAAGAGTTTTGTCTTTTCTTTCTGTTCGTTTTTTTCTTGTCTCCATTTTCAAACTGAACTGTTTCCACTTTCAAACTCAAGAAGTATGCATATGCACATGTGCACAACACCAAAAAATGTGACTATATACTTGACCTTGAAAGCTAAAACTCATAGTTGTTTTGAATACAAATTTTTATAAGAGTATCAACTCGAAATGCAAGACATGTATTATGTAAAAGTGTCGTTGTGATTATTTGATTATTTCGATATCAAGAATTAGAAGTGTAGTTATTGAGATTTCTGTGTCACTGCCAAAACTAATATTATTATGACATGTTCGTATCGTAAAATTCAAAACGGATGTCTATGGAAAATAAAAATCATCAACAAAAATGTTATTAATTATATAAACAATCAATCACTTGTATAGCATCGAGAATTGATGTTATAGTTCAGTCTGATGTAAAAAAATGATTTCTAAATTATATATTTAATATTTTAGAAAACAAAATACATTCTTAAGAGCACGTATCGCCATTTCCACTTGAAGAAGTTATGCTATTACGGACATTTTGCGAGTTCACTATTTGCGGGCAAAGAGATTTTACAGTAAAACCTAAAAGTTGTCTCTTGATAACATCTTCATGGAGAGTGGAATCTGTCAAGTAGGAATTTAAGTGAAAGCTCTCTAAGAGCTTTACAGTGTAATTCGTTTTGAAACTAGCTGTTGAGTATTGATTTGAGAAATGTTCAAACGAAAGTTCTGTTGTACTTTATATAATTAAATAGAACACAATATTCTCTCTATTTAAAGTATACACAAGGAGAAAAACAGAATTATTTTTCTGCTTTGACACCTCACTGGGGTTTAAAGTGAAACATGTTTTTAGTCCAAAATAGCTTTTAGCATGCTTAATATAGGTGGAAACTCGCTAGAAGTTGCATTTTCGCTGCTCTAGGGTCTAGCACAAAATTAGTTACTCTCTGGTAATAATTTCCCATTATTATGTTTGTTGGACATTTAGTTTGGCCGATACTAAGTCTTTAATCTTTCTTAAATACAATATTATCTTGCTTTGTTTTATGAATACGAGTTAGACGAAGCGATAATTTAGATCTAAGTATTGTCCAATGATATTATATCTTAGTTACTGTTATCAAGTTTTTTACAATTATTTGTAATATAGTTATCAAGGTCAGTATCAATCACTCTTAAAGTTATCGAGCTCTATATGTATGTTCTGATTTTCACTGATATCAAAAGAATTCTTTTGATGTTAGTTATTGATAATTGATATGCTTTGCATTCTCTCTCACAACCTCCATGAAAAAATAACACTTTCTAACATTAGATCAACCTCATGTATCATCTTACGAGATTAAAGAGTAAACACTCGACCCAATGAATATCAAACGGATGGAAAGACCCCATCAAGCCTTACAAGGGCAAGAAAGACCCGAAGGGCCAAGCAACTATCCCCGAAGAGCAAAACACCGGGGCTAAGTCCCGCTATCAGTAGCTCTAAAATCACGTACCGCACCTATAATGTTAGACATCAAAACGTCAGTACTCCTGCATACAACAGGTGTACATGAAGTAGCATCACCTATTGCGGTTGCTCTCCCGTGGACCGCGCATGCTAAAGCTCTCTATAGAGCAATAGAAACTTGCTGTCTAAAAAACATAGTGCAGAAAGAAAGAGAAAGTGCCACCCCTTACGTCTCTCATGGTAGGCTCTGGCACAATCTTGAAGAAAGACGTCGAACTCCAAAGCTGTCGATCAATATATCTCCAATGCTAAGAGGATGAAGCGATGTCCCACCTGCATACCTCTATACTTGGTCACCTTCGCTGCTGTCCCCACGCCTGCAGCCCATCTTGGGAGATGAGTGATCACTTGTGTCGATAATGGGTCCCGTGTCGGATCCATGACAACCACATCTGCCACTGAGACTTGATCCTCTCTCATCATGTACAGGTCAGCTCTCATTGATCCTCCCGTCTAAAGAGCATACCAATGCTCTCTCCACTTCATGTGATCACTCTCACGTGCTAGGACAAACACGACGTCTATGATGGCATCATGGGTAGCTATCCGCTCTCCACTGTGAGGACAACGAGCAAGATGACGATCCGAGGTGTCGAGCAAGACACCGCACTCGCAGGTGGACAGTGCCGAAGCAACAGGCTGGAGGAAGCCTAGGCAGAATCTCATCGCTATAGAGAAGATAGTCGATGCGAGTCGGAACGCTCTAATGCAAAGTTGAGCTATGAGCCAAGAGCCTCCGCTCTTGCCCAAACAAGAGCGGAGTCGAGCTCTAGTATCCTGTGAGATGGAAAGATCCACTAAGAGTGCATGCAGAACCTGCTAGAAGTGGTGTCTCGTCAAAGAGGACTACAGTCCGCGAGATCCATCGATAGCTATGATATCGAATCGTGGGTGTGTCTCAGTTGTCTCAAGAGTCAAACTATCTCTTGTCTCATGGAGACACATCTGTAGAGGGTAAGAACCAACCTCCACCTCTGTCACATAGCTCTCCAGAATAAGTCTATCTCGCACGAGAAAACGACAATAGAGCCAAGGTGCTGAGAGAGTCCAACTACCAAAAAAGGCTGCCGGAGCATTCTCTTCCATGGATAATAAGCCTATCTCGTCACATGATATCGACAAAGATGTATGCCTACGTGTGAGATGTCCTGCCACATAGTCAAAGTTCTCCGTTCCTACAATGTCGTCAAACACCCCATGATCCTCGTATCAAACTCTCTAAGGCGCGAGATGAAAATAAGAGTTGGAGGTAGTGTGTGGAGTAAGTAATTAGGACGACGTGCAATGGAAGAGGAAAAGATATCAAAGACAACATGTAGGTCCTCTAACATAAAGAGATCCTCGATATGCAAAACGTCCTCTGCAAGGACAAGATCTAAGAACCAGGAGACAAAGTCCTCTGTACCCACCGATACTCCGAGGATGCGCAAACCATCTCTAGATGTAACAAATCTCTCCGAGAGCTGGAGGTCCGACGATATACCTATGAGAGATCAAGCCTTGCACTTTGACACCTTCACTCTCAGCCCTACCAAGATCAATTGAGAGACAAAGTGATCAAAGATAACATCGACTTGGTCCGCCGGACCTACGATGTGCGTATCATCAGTTAGAGATGGAAAAACACAACCTGGAGCAGTCAAGGCGGTGGCCAAGAGAGCTCTATAGTGAGCTAAGCAAAGAGGAGTCCATCCAAAAGGTCTACTTAATGAATATTTGCAGCGGAGCTGATGACTGTAACCCCTCTATCGCAGGACCGTGCTAGTAATAAAGAGGAGAGGAAGAACCGTAGAACGACCGCACAAAGAGAACGAGATCCGTCAGAGATCCACCATCATCCATGACCTCCCTAAAGATGGAAGCGCAGAAAAACGTTGTTAAAAGTGTTTTTCACGTCCACTTGTAGGACAACCCAATCGGGATGGATGTCCAAGAGAGCTCTAATGTCAAAAGACACAGACTCACAACCTCTAGGCGTTGCAACTCCAAACTGATGTGGACAAAAGTGGTCCTGGAAAATATCTCGAAACTGAAGAACAATGATACGACTGATAAGTCGTAAAAGAATCTCACCGATGGCTATCGATCGAATCCCTCCGCCATCTTAAGTCATGACCAAAAGTCTAGCTGTCTCCAGTACTTGAGCTATAGATTGAGGAATATGTCCTTGAGCTATTGCTGTCGCTATCTGAAAAAGCTCCGTGAAATCACTAGAAGTGTCGTCTGTCTGAAAAAATCCCGTAGGTGCTCGTAGACCATCCCAAACAGACCTCCAGAAGATAGACATGGAGCTGTACACAGGCTTGGGCAAACAAGGATCTATCAAGACATAATGGCTCCTCAAGCTGATAGTACTGAACCTCAGGTGGTGAGAGATCATCCGGTGGAGGATGAAGGAAACACGACGCAGCGATCGTATTCTCAGTAGGACATGCCACTTACAAAGGATGCAATGCTCTAGCAGCTCTACTATACTCTCCAACCTGGCCTAACATCCTACAACATTGTATGCAGGCGGAAGACGAGACATCACGTGTAGAGACATGCTCACTCTTATCTCGTATCGCACGTACTAATTCCTCATGTAAGACCGTCTAATCACCTGCACGGAATCTCTGAAGATGGACCGCCACCTCTCGATGTCCTCCTCCGCCACCTCGAGTATAACGGAGGCACCAACGAGGAAATAGGAGGAATAGTAACCACGTCGTCTCGTCTTTGGTGTTCCGTGCCAACATGTCGAGGAGTAGACGGAATGCCTGTCTCATCTCGTCATGAAGAGCACGAGGTAACCGATGAAACAAAAGCGGACAAGAGAAACTCGTCCCGAAAAATCTCAGAATAGTGTCAGAGTGGACTCTCAACCACTCCCACGACTCAGGAGGAACTCTAGGAAGAAAGACTAACAGTGTCATGTGTAGACCTCCATCTCGGCTAACCTGGACATCTCATGTGGTCGTATCATAACTCTTGTGCATCTTTCTCACATGAGATCTTACCCTTTGCGAGGTAAATAAATGATTGCACACCGGACATGGTATGTCTCGGAGCAGTCTTAATCTCATGGGAAAGAGAGTACCCATAGCTAGAAAAGGGACGATATCCGACCAAACGATACTCGTAATAAAAACATCTCAAAAAAAAACCCTGATATGTAGAGATAAAAAAATACACTAAATGTAGCAAGAAGTCTCTCGAAAGTCTCTCAAAAATCTTAAACGGAAGACTCTGTAACCCTAAAACCCTTAAAAATCTAAAACTATTTAATACTCACTCATTTCTCCACAAGATGTATCAATTCTAAGACCAAAAGAAACAAAAAAAACTGAGATGAAGATGATTTGTAAAATACACTGCAGTATCCCACCACAACACCATCCCCTCTCTCAAAAAACACTCTCTGCTCCCTCTCTCCTCCCCCTCTCTCATATCGCCTCCGCTCTCCTCTCGTGCGCGTAAGCCTACTCTTGCGAGATTAGGCTTTGGATTTGTAACCGGATCACCTAAGGAAATTACGGTAATGATATTTACATTTGACCATACTCTGTAGTGAGCAGTTGTGGATTGATAGACTCTAGTAAGATACAGTTTTATGTTTTTTGTGGATAAGTTTTAGGTTTAAAACAGATAGATAGTATATTATAGTACACTAATTTTTCAAATATATAATTAAATATTTTCCATTTCTTGAATAAAACTAATTTAAAACTGGTAATAATTATATTCTTATGATTAATTTATAGTTCAATAATTAATTTTATTTTAAAATGATGATAAATCTTTAACTACATAAATAAATAAATAATTTATATTATTTATAAAAATATTTACATTCTGAAACATACTTAATTAGTTTGAAGTTAAACATATACTTTTTCTACTATGTGACACTATTGAAATTTTCTCGACTTTTAGAGCTAAACTCTATATTCGTAACGTCGTGTCCAATTTTAGTTCCTTCTTTTCTTCCATTTTATCGAATTACAACACTCGAAGTCCTCGTGCTACTCGCATCTCATTGGTATCATTTTTCTGTAAGAGATGGATAACGAGTTGTGGTGTAATGGCGTCATGTACTTCAGCAAGGACGGAAGACCTTGTAGACTTCTTGACTCTAGATGTTCATCACTTATAATTTTTTTGTTTTTCAAGAACTAATTAACATATTCCAACTACATTTATTTAGGATCTTTACAGATTAAAATATTCTTCATGAAATTATGTATCCTTAGACGTAATATATATGACCTCAATGACTACAGAGGAGGAATAGAGCTTGTGGAGGATACAAACCACTGTGATTATTGAAGGGTTCATTAACTGTTGAAAACTCATTAATTTTTTGGTGAGCGTGAAAGGCATATGTTACACCTATAAGGTTGTGACCATAATTGATAGTTTTGTTTTTCATTTATCACTGAATAATATTTATATGTTTTTATAATTTACTGAGTTATAACTTGTTTTATCGTATATTTTGTTCATTTTACGTTATAGTTTTGATGAAAAATATCAGTTTATTTAAGATAGAATTTTGCAATATAAGATAATAGTTTGCAAGTTCAAAGTAGAATGACACCGACATGCAAATGTTGCCTTCATTGTATATCATGTTTTTAGTAGAGGAACAATCTCTTGTTTCAGTTTAGCAGCATTTGTAAAATTTGCTACAGTTAGTCATAAGAAGTCATCACGCTAATATAGTATCCTTAAGAACGAAACTTATTATAAGAATGACAAAAGCTAAGTAAGTCACCTATAAGTTGAACTTAGTTCACGGTAGAACATAAAATAGTGTTTAACTACCTATATATTTTAATAACAATAGTCTGTTTATCTTATGAACAAAATTATACAACTATGTCTAAAAAGTGTTGAAAGGCTCATTTAATCTTGAATATTTACTTCCAAAAGGTCATCGAAATTTCAAATTTCAAATTCCCTATCATTAGAAACCAAAAGAATACACAACTTAATTAGAACTCTTTTGTTAAAAATATTTATTGATTAGTTCTCGATGTGAAGACGTTGCTTTATGAATAGATTTTGGCTTAATACAATAAGTAGTATTAAATTTCATATGTTCAGATTTCAAATGTATCGTTCTTTATTAACATCAACATAAACTTATTGATATACTCTGTTTTTATTTTCGTTAACAAAATAGATTTTATAGATTCAAGAAACATTCATCTATAGTATCTCTTAAACCACCCCTGAGGGTATAAAAGGGGTAAGATCACGTAGTCACTTTTTTGAGTCACTGTAGTCCGCGCGGACAGAAGGGAAGCGCGGCCAGAAGACGCCAAAAGGGAGCCATGGTCATATATCATTTTCTGATCGGACATCGACTGTAGCTTGGCGGGCTTTCTCGAGTTCTTGACCTAAGTTCCGCACATTCATTGCAGATCATACGGCGTCATTCGTCTTTTCGACTGAGTGCTATCGAGTACTTTCAACAGTTTTGTAATTTTCATCATAGTGCTATCGAGTACTATCGTCATAGTGCTATCGAGTGCATTATCCATTTTGGTCTTCTCGGTAGTCTTCTGCAACAGACGGGAAGCGCAGCCAGAACACGGCGGAAGGGAGTCATGACTGAAGACACTTTCCGGCCTCCAATGTGTCCGTAGCTTGGTGGGCCCTCTCGAGTTCCTGATCTAAGTTTTTTCTTTTCTAATCCTATGCCGTCTTGCTGCTTTCATTTTTGGTCTTGGTGCTCATGGTCGCATTGTTATTGTGTACTTTTCTTTTGAGCCTCTTCTGGTGCTCAGCTTTAGCTCATGCCTTCTTGGTGTTGGCTGTGGTCACTTCACTTTCTGGTGCTCGGCTTCCGCTCACGCGTTTTTGTTCTTGGTGGTTTCTCGTCCGTAGGTTCTTGGTGTTGGCTGTGGTCATCTGGTGACATCTTTCACACACATAGTGCACTTTGTTTCGTTTCGTTCAGTTCTTCTTGCAAGTTTCTTCAGTTCTTCTGGCTGCGCTTTTCACGATGGACTCAAGCTTAGAGTTCAGTCAGTCTATTTCTGCCGAGGAGTCCTTCTTAGCCAATCATTACAATCTTACTGACAGTTTAGTGATAATGGACTCTGTAGCGCAAGAGTCGGTTCAGTCTGAAGTGACCTCTTCGTCAGAGAAAACAGTTCCGATAGAGACAAAGACGAGAGTAGAGTATCCTTTCTCTGGGATGTGAAGAGTTGTTTGGGAACCAGTGGATTTTTTGACCACCAAGGTACTTCGATCTCGATATTTGATGGTTGAGAAATTGACAAATTTATTTCCTGCATATGTCCTCGTCTGTAAATAGTTTGCACAATTATTGAGACGAGATGCAGATCTTTTTATGGGGGCAGCTTGTTGGGCTTTACTGAGTCAATGCCGCGCAAGCAACGGTTCTTGGTTTATCGTCATTTAGCTTCCGCTGCTGGTTGGAAAGAACGCAGATCTTTCCTTGCGGTTCAGGAAACATGGGAGGAAGTCAGAGAAGTACATGTAGGATACCTTCCTTAGAAACCATTGTATTTTTTTTATTTTCTTGACAGTAGGCCTCCTCTCTCCAAGGAAGCATTGACAATAGTTGTCAATGTTGAGGAGAGCTTGGAACTTCCGCTGCAACAGGTGCAGCTGGAGGGTTTCAACTCTCCTCGGAAGTACATGATCATTTAGCAGGGTTTTCAGTTTTTTTGTTTTTCAATTTGACTATCGTTGTTATATGATGATCAAATCCATTGGTGCTCGATCATCAACTCGCTCATGATTGTCCTGTTCTTGTCTGGTATGGTTGCCATGATCATGATGCGCACGTTCATCGCGATATCTCGAAGTACAACCAGCTCGAGACACAAGACGAGGCACAAGAAGAAACTGGGCGGAAGTTGGTGCACGGAGATGTATTCAGACCTCCAAGCAGCTACGGACTCTTGTGTGTATATGTCGGTACCGGAGTGCAATTTTTTGGAATGACTCTTGTCACCATGATCTTCGCTGTGTTGGGATTTTTGTCACCAGCTAACCGTGGTGGTTTGATGACCGCCATGTTGCTGCTCTGGGTATTCATGGGACTTTTCACTGGATACTCTTCTGCCTGACTTTACAAGATGTTCAAGGGCACTGAGTGGAAAGTGAACACCTTGAAACTGCATTCATGTTCCCCGACCTTGTCTTTTTCATCTTCTTTGTTCTGAATGCTCTGATCTAGAGAGAGAAGTCTTTTGGAGCTGTTCCTTTTGGAACTATGTTCGCACTTGTTTTCCTTTGGTTCGGTATCTCCGTTCCTCTAGTATTCATACGTAGTTACTTTAGGTGAAAGAAGCATCCATGGAAGATCTAGTTAGAACCAACAAGATTCTTAGACAAATCTCTGAGCAAGCGTGGTACATGCGACTTGTATTCTCAGTTCTCATCGGGAGGAATCCTGCCGTTTGGAGCTATGTTCATCGATTTATTCTATATCCTCACCTCCATTTGGTAAAATTCTCCATGAAATTGGTATATAGTCGGTCCATGAAGCGGCTATAGCCACTGACTGAATCTAGCGAGCAGAGGAGTTCAATTTTCACGTCTATATCAACTACACAAACGCAAACTGGTCAGCAAGGAATTTCGACTGTAACGAAAAAGTCTCAAAACCGTCTAGAGGAAGAAAAAGGACCGGGACAAAGAGGACGATGTCGTGTTGTGGATTGGCTAGGGTGTGAAACCACCACCTATCCTTAACATACGTGTTTGGTGTTGAGGAGCCATTGGGACCTTATCGTGTCAAAAGATAAGGCTCCACATGGACGATCCGTGTACTCTCCGCTGAGTGGAGATAAGAGTAGTACTCTTGTCGTCACATGCGAGGTTGATGTATAAGAAGAGAGGTGCGCGGAGCTTGAGATATAGAGTGTAGAGTATCCAAGTGTAGTGTGAGTGTGATCAGTATCATCGGATGAAGTAAGCGGCAGTACGAGTGGTAGACATGAACGGAGAGCTCTTTCGTGCTCCTGATCTTCCACTTGCGCATCCATTCGTCATTAAGATCCATTGTCTGCCGCGAGATCACTTTCGAGTATTTATGGTAGCTCATTGAGGAGAGTCGTTTATGGCTGCGGTGATGGCTACTCCGGATCCTATTGTTCTTCTCATTGTCACTTACGACGCTGTTTGAGATCTTACTGTCTACATCTTGCTCTGATGTGGTATGGATCCTCCATTGGATCTGAATTTTCCAGCGAGAGTTCCGTTCAACACTTGGGTCGAAATACGATGTTACAGTCGACCAAAGGTGGCGCATCGTGAGTTTGTCGTGAGGAACTTCGGTGAGGATTATTACAACCAGATAATAGCTTCATCTGTTCCTTTTGTAGTGCCGTTTATTGTCAACCGTTTTAGAGTCAGGATTTTGACTCTCTATTGAGCGTAGTTTGTACTTCGTGTTTACGTGCTTCGTGGCCGACGGCATCGTCAACGACACGTGTTTGTAGTTGTTCAATATAAACTTTGAGGTCTAAATGGTACTCTTGGATAAAAATTAGTTCTTTGTGTGTTTGTCATGTGAGTGAAGACAAAACCCTTTTGTCAACTTGTTTCTCATTGGTCGAAAGTTTGACCAATCATCTTCTACCAAGTTCCTTTCACGTTTTTGAGGGTTAGAGGCACTTCCCGTGGTCCATTCGCGGAGTGTGAGATATGGTTAGAAAGCTTGGGAGACGAGGATGCTCGTGGACTCAATGGTTGCTGGATTTGAAGCGCGAATGAGAAAGTTTCGATCAATTGAAGCTGAGGGGGTCAAATTCGTGACCAATTTCATTTCCGTGAAGTCTTTCTCACTTTCTGGGAGTTCTGTGAGGTTGTTGGAGATGAATTGACTGTTGCTGGAAAGCTCTTGAGATGGGCTGCCGATGGACTCCGAGATCAATCGATTCCAAGCCGGAGTGAAAAAGTTATGGCCAGCTGAAGTTGGGTGTCTCAAATCGGAGGTTATGATAGTAGACGACTGTAAACATGAGACATTGAGAAAGATATGGAGAGTTTGAGTTCGAATTTCGCTATGAAACCTTCCAGGGTCTGAGAAGGTACAGTCAGCTACCTACCTGTGAAATTTCAGACCATTTGGATTATTGGGTTGAAGGGAAACGTTGTTTTTGTGCACAAGGGTCTGCATATCACCTTGTGTCATTGACGAAAAGTGCTTGGATCATTCCGAGAGTTTAGTTGAGGATCTGTTGGTGAAATTTTAAAGAGTGGTAGTGATGATGACACATTAGCTTCCTGAGAAGTTTGAGCTGTTTTGATCGAGTGGTTTGTGAGGAATCGAACAGCAAAGTTCTGTCGAAATAGTATCATGTTATAAAAACAGCGATAAGGGTTTGGATTATTTCGAGAGTTTGGTTGAAGATCTGCTGGTGAAATTTTACAAAGTGGTAGTGATGGTGACACATTAGCTTCCTGAGAAGTTTGAGATGTTTTGATCAAGTGATTTGTGAGGAATCGAACAGCAAAGTTCTGTTGAAATAGTATCATGTTATAGAAACAGCAAACTTTGGAAGGGCATAGATGCCAACTCAGAGATGATCTCTCTGCATTTAATACCTTAATAGAGAGATTATTCTACAGGCTATCTGTTGGCCTTGGTTTCATCTCATTCTGAGCTGTGGTTGAGGAGTGACAGTGAGATAAAGTTGAGAGGTTCTTGCTCCGAAAGACGCAAGAGTTAAGATTCTTTGAAGAACAGGTCGACCTGGAGATTTTACTAGTGCTTCAGAGCACTTGATCATGAGTATGGAGATTTGTTGACAATATTTCATGTGTTTGGATCCTCTCCATACTCGCATGCCTGTTTGTACGCCTAGTTGGTTTGATTGGATTTGTGTGCGGGCGTTGCGCTTAGGTTTCTTTTCTATTAGGAGTGCTGGTATTTCTCTTGTGGTGAGGCTGGAGTGATGACCAGCAGACCCAAGAGTGCTTGCGGTGATGGCTGGAATAGGTTGCCCGTGCTTGCTACCCCGGTTCTATTCATAGTCGAATAAGAGAGAGATCTGCCGAGAGGACGTGAGGATATCGTACTGAGATAAGTTCAGAGTGTACTTGGAGGTCAGAGAGAGGTTTGGGTGGCGTTGGTTCTGAGTCATGGAGTGCGACACGTACTCTCTACAGCTAGATACCCGGTGTATTCCCAGATAAGAAAGCACGTCACACGACAACGAAGAGGGAAGTCTTTACAGTGGAGTAGAATGGAGACGTGGAGCTAGAAGAGGGAAGAGGGAAGAACTCGCGAGAAGAAGAGAGGAAAAAAGGAGAAAAAGAAAGAAGAGTCCAAGTCAAGAGCACCTACTTATGATTAGTGAAGACAAAGCCTTACGAGAATGATGTAGTTATCAACTCTCCGGACTTCCTACCTCGGGACATATTACTCATTTCCAGCTCAAGCAAACACTGATTGACTGGGTCAGAAACATTTTGTTGCATTCTACGTTTCTTTCCTCAAAAGTGATTAGCTTGATATGAGATTGAACGATAATGCCTTTGACTTGTTTGTAGATGTACTGAATAAAAGACCCGAAAGTAAACCTAGATTTCTACTCTCGCGTATTGGGAATGATGTAAGCAAAATTTCGACTACTTTCAAATAGAGAAGAGAAACATTTTTCCACAGAATAGCGCAATATCTTAGAAACAATATATGCATCTTGAAATATAATGCTTTTCGGCTTTCTTGTTTTAGAAATGTTGAAGGGAAAAAACATCGATATGTCAAAACATGAAAATGCAAAAGAAACACTCATTAAACAATGACAATCTTCAAAGCTTTTGCTTTACAAAAATAAGAATGAGAAAAAAGATAGATCACTTAACAATCACTGCTAGTTTTGTTCACCAAATAGTAGACCTTGAAGCTTAGTCTTCTCATGGGTTGTGCGATGCGGCAAGTAATGTCGCATCGATAACCTGTTCCGCACATTAGTGTTTTGTGGTCGACGTTCTCTTGACTTGCGTGGTCCATAGCACAAGCCGCAAGACGTGCCTCATGAGATTTGTCATAGTGGATACGTTTTGATGCGAACTTGTTTTTGATTGAGTTGAACGTCTCCGAAAGATAATTCTTTCTCGCACGAGTGTAAAAATGCATCTTTGCAGGCATAATATGCTTGTCAAGAAATGCGATCATAGCACGATGCGTTGGAGAATCTACACATGAAATTATCATTGAGCTCAGATGTAAAACACCACCGAAAACATACACTGACTGAAATTTGAGTTGAAGTTTGACTTACCCTCGTCATAATACTTGTTTGCTTGTTGCAAGCCAGAGTCCTCTCGTGCACAACAAGGTCTATTTGTGATAGTTTCAACTCCAAGGAATCTGCAAACTAGATGCTGACCGACCCAATGATCAACCGCATTCTTGATATCTCTCACAGCAAAGTAGCATCATCGTCTTTTTGTGGATATCTCTCATCAGTCAACTTTGTCTTCTGAGCATTCAGTTGATTACAAGTGTATCCATCCTTTCAACTTGTCAGCTAGACCGTGCGTGCTGACCACCGGGAACATGTAGCATCGAGAGCCGAGAGAAGTGCTTGAGGTCATCTCGCGCATCGCTGCCACTCGCTGAACTAGTGTTGGCTTGTTCTTTGTAACTAATGCGCCTTGAGCTTGAAGCCATCCCACCAGCTGGATTTTTGTAAGAAGCTCCAAGTCCACTAGAACTACAATCTTCTACACCATCCGACGCTCGTTTCTTCTTCACCACGTCTACCAAAAAATTCTTGATGATATTTTTGCACTTGTGCCATAAGTCTTTTTGAGATACAATCTCGTATCTCAGCAAGATAGCATCTACTGAAGTCTTGTCATCATGAATGACCTCGTCAGGAGTGATCCCTCGTGCAATCAACCGATGAATCTCCGTCTCGAATGCTTTGTCCTCAATCAGCCAAGCATTGTTATCTATCTCCACTCGCGTCATGTTCACCAACTCGATACAACGTCCCTCGTGCTTGTCAATGAACGCGCATGTTCCATTGTATCCATTACGAGATGAATCGTTTCGTAAATTAGCCATTATCACAAAATCTCTTACAACAAATACGGACATGTAAGTGTTCACATATCTTTACATCATGAAGACAATGAAGCTCACAAGCACTCACCTTCTATTGATGCTTCATTGTCACTGGAAAAGTGCTTGGACATCACTTGGGACTGAACCTCTTTTTTCTTGATCGCCCATCTCTCCAATGCTGATTGGATCCACCCAACTCGTCTACTCGTGCCGGACTGAAATTTGAAGAAATGACTCTTCGAGACCGGGACTAAACTCACCTCTCTATACACACTGTCCAATTGTGTGTATCCTAATGCAACTGACAACTAAGCATGATAACTATGATGTACTACATCTGGGATGCCGTAAAAAGTCTCCATCTCTGTCGATCTTCATCCATAAGTGTGTTGCGCGTGACATATGAACTTGACCGACCAAGTTTGATGGATATGCTTGATAGTCGGAGACAAAAAATACTCCACACATCCAAAATGAGGGCACTTCACCTTATAGTCCTGAAACAATTCTCTAAGCCTACCCAAGCCTACAAATCCGTATGCCGGCAAATCATCTACTTGTAATGACTCCACTATCTCATCAACCTCTACACTCGTAGATTTTTGAGAATCACCAACATTGCCTACTGGAGCTTAGGAGTCACATACAACTGTATGCAAGTTTGAGTGTGGTGTAGAAACTTAAGTAGAAAAAACAAACAACTAATGTTATGCAAAATACATACATTCAACATCATATACACATCATTTGATACTTGAAAAACTAGAACAAACTAACTAAACATGTTAGAGCTTCTTACTGGTGGAGTTGTGTTCTGAATACCAAAGGCATGAAGTATCTCCAGAGAGTATCGAAATCAACCTCTCCTAGTGTTATGTCAACCCCCATCAGATCACCCTCCTCTGACATTACATCTGGTACCGTCTCCTCGTCAATGACGACTTGTGCTCTTGCAGTCGCCTCTCTCGTCAAATGATCTATGCGAGGACGAGCAACCTCAAAAAGAAACTGGAAAACAGCAGTGTGACTTGCACCCGGACCTAAAAGGTGCATCAACTGCACATAACGCGTCATCAACTACTCTGACACTCTCACCTTCCCTCGTGGTACCTCGAGACATCCTCTAGACAAATGACGGTCCCCATGACGTCTAGGCCACACTCTCAGAGGCATCTTGTCTCTGAAGTTCCTCAAGAACCTCACTATAACTATAAGATCTCTATAACTAGAAATAAAATAAAAGAAATATAAAAACAAATAATGACAAATGAAAATTTAGCAAAAAGTAATGTGTGCAGGAGTTTACAACAGATATAAAATAACAAGTGTAGACCAATAAGAAATGTAAAAAAGATAAGAAAAATAAAAAAATCAACAACCAAAAAATACACAGAAAAATACAAACAAGATCAGAACTAAGATGTAAGAAAACTAAAAATGAATGAAAGTGAGAACAAACTAGGGAAAAAGAAGACTAATGGAAAAAATGCAGAAGAAGAAGAGAAGAAGAAAAAAAATGAGAGAGAAGGAAAATGAGGAAGGTGGGTCAAATACCTCTTTCCATGGAGAGAGAAGAGAGAAAGGAGAGAGTCCTTCCTCCTCACACGCGCGAATTGAGGAGGAAGGACTTCCTCCTTTGAAAATTCGAATTTTACAGTGTGCCTGAAAAAAATTTTCGGCAGATAATAAAATTCCGGCAGGTGAGAAATATCTCTAGTTGAGAAGTCTCTATACTTCAAGTATCTGTTTCAGGCAAGACTTTTCAGACCATGTTCTTCTATCCAACAATCTGGTCGTGTAACTAACAAGTGCTCAATAGGGTCATCCCTAAAATTTAAATTTTGAAATCATTGATTCATAATGCAGCAGAGGTCTTTTGACTTTTTCTCAACCGTCAGATGTGCAAAGTGTCTCATCAATGGCTCCAAATGTAGATCTCAAAGAGATGCTCATTTTGAGTCTTAGATGGAGATCAGACGACGACGAATGAAAACGTGTCAACGATGCGCATTTCGTTGCGAGGCCCCTTCTTTTCTTAACCTTGAGTAGTCATAACTAACAATGCTTAGAGATGAGGGCCCCCACCTCTAAAGTAACGGGATGGGTGGTGTAAAAATACACAAATTTACAGTTAGGATTTATATATGATTATGAATTATTACTTTTGTATTTCATTTATTATTTTCAAATTCTTATGTTTTTGTATGTTATATTTCATCTTAACTAAGTTTTTATCAGACATCCTTTTTGTAGAGGTGAGGCATTTGATAGCAATCACTAGGCTGATGATTCTCCCAGAACGTTATCATGCGCATCTAGACCTAGCTATGCTCATCATCTTTTACCAAGCATATCATAATGCCAAAGACTCGTGCGGTCACCGTAGAGAATTACATGAGTTACTACCGTAACTCAAGGTCAGATTCGGCACTTGTTTGGCGAATATTCAAATTTTTTTCTTACAATTTGCAGTTCGGCAAAAGGAAAAGTTAAATAAATTCGGTAATTTCTGAAGCTTTTCTGTTAACCTTTAATGAATTCATTTTTTTGTCTATTTTATTCACTTTTCATGATTCAAAATTTACTAGAAATTTAACAGTTTTTATTCTTTTCAGACTTCGGCACTTTACTCACGTAAACTTTTAAAATTTTGGATATGAACTCCTCATAATTATTTGCTGTCGAACCTGACCTTGAGCAACGTACGGTATAAACCATATCCCAGTGTAACGTTATATTACGTCTACGATTCATTTTCGGAAGCATTCCATACAATTGTTGATAGTTAATTTGTGAATAGTTACTTCTTATACATTTGTGAATAGTTAATTTCCTGACGAGGGATTAAACTTGTATGATGCATTTTCTTATTAATGTATCAGTTCAATACACAAAACCGAAACCAATTTTAAATATACATGCAAAGTGTACATATACAGGAGAGAAGGAAGAAAAAACAAGGTGGGGGAGAGAGGAGCAAAATCTAGTGGCATAGTGACAGTAGGAGGCAATGTTAATCAGTGTTATATTAATGTATGTTTATGAGTTGTTAGTGTTCATTTTGTAATTAGTATATGACAAATATAAATTAACTTTTAAATGAAAATTAACTTTTGAAAATATATACTATATGTTAATTACAACATGCATGCAAGAACTACCAGACAAAACTTATAAGCAATGTAAGAGAAAGTGCGCTTCAGGAACTATAAAACCCACCTCTTGTCCCATAAAGAGATAATTTTTGTTTAAAGGTTTTATTTATCACCTAACTCTTCTCACAAGAAGAGTTATGTGATAAATTAACCACTTTGCATTATTCCCATTTTCCACTGCATGTTAATATGCATGATTTTAAGGTATGGCAAGAAAAATATTGTAAGAAGTTAAACTCCATGTGAAGTTGTGAGTGGTATACTTCGAACAAATTTCCAAAAGTGTTCTCTCATATTGTGTATGAGAGAACCTATGTATATTATTCACCTCCTCCATCTCTTGGGGAGGAGTATGCAAGATATTAATTTGTTATCTAACTCTTCTGATAATAAATTAAATGTACACTATATTAATGTATATTTAGTGATGAGTTCTTAGACTTATACCTTTTGAAGTGCGTAGGGCTGCACATGTCTTATGGGTTGTTTTTTTCTCTCGTATCATTCTTTTCAGCAAATATTTAATATTTAATATTATTTTACTTTAAAATATATATAGCATTTATCTGTTTATTGTTAACACAAATCGGACATACTTACAAATGAGGTTAATCCATTCAAGAGACTTTATGTGTATTACGTTGGGTTCATGGACCGGCTCCTACATGAAAATTTATTTTTGATATTTATCATTATCATTCCAAAGATGCTAATAGGAATAAAAATGAGCTTTTTTACACAACTTCGGATCTTCACTTTCGTTACATCAACTGGTAGAGCTCGTTGTCAACTTTCCGTGGGTACTTCATATATTTCATTTGGACGTCTAGTGGTGAAGTTACGAGGTTCGGAAGATGAGAAAATCAAGTTGAGCTCTAGTTTATTATTGCTGACTAGGCATTTGCGGTTATTGACGCTATACTAATGATGCAAGGGAGATGCTTGTTCATTATCTGTGAAAACTTTCACGCACGCTGTCGTGATGTGAATCATTTCTCATAGTAAATGACTCACTTCTCTGTCAGGCGTTAGTCTCTCTGAGTGAAGTTAAGACCTCAGAGAAGTCCATTTTTGGAAGAAGATATATATTTTGAGTCTTAGTAGGTTGATTATCATGTAGATAGGATTTAAGCTCATGGGTTGTATTTGCGTGTCGCCCATGCACGCTTTCTAGCTGATTTCAAGTTACTTTCAGGGCTGCGTGTCGTTTTAGGTAGTTTAGGTTTTACGCTGGCACTCTAGGGGACTTGACGTGGTAGCCTATGAGTGTAGTTAAGTTGCTATATGGTTTAAGGCACAAAAGGACAACCAAATGGAGCTATGAACTCTCATTGGTTCATTTTTGTCTTTTGTGTAACTCTAACTTTAGAAACAGAGCTCTAAAGAAGATTTCGAGCAATTGGTGAGACCACTGCGAAATCTGAGAGCACAGGGAGATAGAGCTTGTCGAGCCAAGCACTGTCAGTGAAATTCTTGATCGATTTGGATCAATAAACAAGGAGTTATGCCCAATTGAAGTTCGGATTGTGTCAAAATTGCATCACTTTTGTTGATTTTGGGGTTTTGAGTGTCAATTGCAGCAGAATTGAAGAAATCGCTTCAAACCTTCGTGGTTGCGTTCACTGTCAGCCGGGCTATGACTGTCAAAAAAGTTTCAAGTGATTTGAGTTACTGAGTAGTTCAGGGTGGCCGCTGAAGCAGAGGGGGTCTGTAAAGCTCGCAATCTAGAGCAACAACTTCAGAGAACGAAATCTGGAGTTCTGTGTACAGTCAGGAGGTCCAACTTCACAGGAGTGTTCAGCAAGCTGTGTACTGCAAATCCTGTAAGAAACTTCGAAACTGATCGAGCCAATCTCCTGTTATAGGTCGAAATAGCTGGTTGGGTATCAGAAATTATCATAATTTCTCTGTTCAGAAAGTTTCTACTCATATCTTGGTGCTCTGAATTGATCTCAAGCTGAAACTTCGTATGTGTATCCAGTAGGACCTCATTGACATGTAAGAGAAGTTCTGAAGTCTAAACCTTCACATATTTCTCAATCCTGAGTGCCAAAGTTCGCCGTCAGATCTTATCATTGCTAGTTAAGCCTGAACTTTGCTTCCTGAACATATCAGAAGAGCCAAGAGACTTGTATGAGCATTGTTCAGTATCACCTTGTAACCTGAAGCCTATCCTTTGAGCAAACCAGCCACAGCCAAGAGCCTAGTGCTTCCCTAAGTAGACTGAACACAGCCTTCAAGCTCATATCACAGCCAGAAGGTTCCGCCCTTCCCGAGGAAAACTCTCAACTCTACAACACGATTGACATAAAGAGGCAACTTAAGAGGTTAGCTTGTTTCTATGACCTGTCGAAGACGGTTTGAAGAATTGAGAGGTCCAATGCATGCACACAAGATGTCATTGTGTTCAGATCTGTGCAGGCTACCTACGTTGGTTAAGACAGTTCATGAATAGACGGACAAGGGAGTTTGTTCTGGGAAAAAATGAAACATAAGGAAAAGTTTTGGAGTGCTTCAGTGACCTACGAAGGAGAGTTGGACAGTTCGAACCGTTCCAGAGTCTAAACTTGCTGTCCTTGAGTCCATCGAGATCAGAACGTCTAGTTCTTCAGGAAATTGAAGACAATACGAAGTTTCATTAAGCGAAGTGGAAGTTCTAGGTGAAATTGGCTCGCAGGGAAGCACTTACGTCTGTTTTTCATCGCCTGCAATCTGAGGTTGGGTTGTTCTTCGCGATCAGTGAGTCAAGTTCTTCGTTCTTGGTGCTTACGTGATCAGGGAGTCTTCATAGGAGAAGATCTTATGTGGATTGGATTGTTGATTTTGGTGTGGTGAGCAAGTTTGAGCCGCAGGGAGTCGATTTGCGTCAGTTTTTTATTCTTGCGATCAAATTTCTTGCGTGGTTTCGTGAGGAGAACTCCAAACAACTTGTTTGGAGTCTCGTTGGGTTCAAGGTAGCTCTATCTATCTACAAGAGAAGATGGATCTCAGATCAATCGTTTCGTTTGAACGGTGTGCGTGATTCTAAGCCTCATGAATGAGTTTTTGAAAGTTCGTCATCTTCGACAAAAGATCAGGGATATCTCAGCTGTAGAGAGTCAGATTTGGGAGTTCTTGAGGCCAACGGAGTCAAGAAGGAAGGCCTTATCGATATCTAAAGACGGTTTGACGAAAGAAGTAAGTTTTCAGATAGGTTTTTTTTCAGTTCCTTCGTTACAAGTTTCGTCCTTTTGAGTTTGTTAGAGTTCTAGTTGATTATGTACAGCTTGTGGTAGCTAGCTTTAGCTAAGGGTTTGTACATGGACGTTGTTTGGACTTGGGTTTGAATCGTGTGATGCTAGTGCAGCTCTTTTTGTTAGCAAATAGATGTTTCTCTTGCTTTGAGCTACGCTTCGGTAGTTTTAGGTCTGGGTTGATATTCATGGACTTGTTTAAGGGGTTTGATGCAGATTACAAACAGCTCCGGTCTGTTTTTCAGTTTTGTGTTCTTAGGGAAAAAGAACCGGCAGTGTATATAAATTGAGAGTTGGTATATATTGTGACGCTCGTTCTCGTGCTTGTCTCTCTCTTTCTTGTCTCTGTTCAGCACACGATATCTCCACTGCCAAGAATCTCACATTTTCCTGGACAACCTTCACGTAAAATCTGATACGACAACGTGAATCTAGAACCTCCTGCAGCCACAACCAGAACCAATATACATCTATCTCTATCTTTCTGCTTGTCTTTTTACTTGTTACCTTTGTCAAACTCATGAAACATGCATATATATATATATATATATATTCACCCGATGTCGTTTTTCAATATATGATTAGAAACAGAAATGATAAACGCTATCAATCCATCAACCAGTTATAAACAGGCAATGCTTGATAACATACAGTACTAATTTTGAAAAATATCACTCGGGTATCACAAAATTGATCTCAAAAAACTTCTTTTGTGTTCCTATTTGTTGTCGTATAACAAGGAGAGTGGAGGTAATCAAAATCTTGAGGATCTCTCTTGGAGACCTCCAGACTTGCTATGTAAATGGTTTAGCTTCTAAACAGTTCAGTCTTTAAAGTAGATGTCCCTTAAACAAACAGTTCGGTTCCATAATCTTAATTTTGGTGAGGTCCAGGTATAACTCATGGTTAGTTCTTCAGACTTCTTTCAACAAAAAAATGTAATTTAGCAGTTAAACTTTTTCTTATAACGAAATTACACATTTGATTCTCAACTGGAAGTGGAATACTAAAACATTATGTCAACAATGTTATAGCTAATAAAATTCACAAATTCATTGATAGTTCCGTTCAGAATAGTTTAATTCAGTTTGGTATCATGGTTCGAGTACAGTTGGAACCTAGTTGATTGTTACTAGACAGGTAAAGTTACATGAAGGTTAAATTATGCATGCAGCATTAACTTCTGGAGAACTTCTGCCCTCTTGGTGTTATCAGGAAACATGTAAGTCTTAAGTAAAAGTTATATACTAAACTGACAAGAAAAGCAAAGTTATATATAATATTGGATATTAACCAGACCCTAGAAGTACGAAAAGATCTAGAGATAACACATAATGAGAGCGCTAAAAAGCACACGTCAGAGACTACATATCTATCAGTTAGAGGTTATTATATATATATATCACATTTTACTTGTAGTTTAATTCATTATCTAGCTCTTTTCAATGGAAGGGTTAGGTAATAAATTAAACCTTTGCATATTAGACTTTTAGAGATGGGGATGATGCAAACATGAAGAATGCTGAATTTATTTCAAGAATTATATCACAAAAAAGACATTCACATCGAATCGAGACTATATAGGATATGCGAGTTAGGAGAACCAATGAATGTTACCGTTATAATTCAGACGGTCGTCACGCTATCTATTAGTGTATTATAGTGCTATTTGGATTTGCGTAAACTCGAAGAGAATAATCAGTTTCAAGTGAAATTAAGATTTCACCTTGTCATTTTTAGATATAGTGAAGTTTCGCTTTCCTTCAGATATTTATTGTTATATTTTGCTGGCATGAAGACATAAAGCATTAATATTTCCTAATGCTCTCAAAAGTGAACTAATTGTCATACTCAGCGTATAAACTCTTACACGTATAAAAGTTAAAGTTTTTATCTTTTCGCTTCACACTTGCATGATTTTCACTAATCTCTATGTATGGACAACACTACACAAATTGATTCGCATATCAATTGAATTATTTATTTGTTGGACAAATCGAATAGCCCTGCGAGAGTGTAAGTTTAGGTTATGTCAAGAAGAAAAAGTGTAGAAAGATCGATACTTCGAGGACACTCCAAAAAGAGAGAGAGCGAGTAGACAAGGAAGTAAAATAGGAATGAGATGAGAGAGGCTTTGCCTCTCTCTGTATATATAGTGGAGGTGAGTACAAGGGAAACCCTAATGGTGGGTTAGCCCTCTAACTAACTCTAACAACCCTAACCACTCCGGCTAATGGTAGCCGTCGATCTACTAGAGCTTGGGACTATATCAACACTCCCCTTCAAGCTCATCTCTACATCCTGTACTCCTAGACAATGTCTGAAAGCATCAAACTTATCTCTAGGCAACGCCTTAGTGAAAATATCGGCAACCTGATCTCCTGTGCTCACATAACTGAGCTCAATCTCTCCTGCAAGGACCTTCTCTCTAATAAAGTGATAGTGCACCTCAATGTGCTTCGTCCTAGCATGGAAAACAGGATTACTAGCTAACTTCATGCTGCTAATGTTGTCTGTATATACAACAACAGGATCTGTACACTCCACACCAATATCAGATAGCAGACATCGAAGCCAGATTGATTCGCATGTTGCGTTCGTTGCTCCTCAATACTCTGCTTCCGTGGATGACAAAGCAACTGTGGGTTGCTTCTTAGAAGCCCAGCTTATAGCAGCGCTTCCAAGTCCAAAAGCGTAACCTGACGTGGATCTCCTGTCGGCACTTCCTGCCCAATCAGCATCTGTGTAGCCATGTAACAACAATGGTCCACCGTATCGATAGTGAAGTCCGTACTGCATCGAGAACTTCACGTAGCGGAGGATCCGCTTGACAGCCTCAAAATGTGGTCTCCGTGGTGACTGCATGAATTGACTAATCAGACCGACAGCATAGCTCAAGTCTGGTCTGGTGATGGTCAAGTAGATAAGACTCCCAACCATCTGTCTGTACATGCGTGGATCATCCAGCAACTCACCATCCTCTGCTCCTAGCTTTACCCCTTGCTCTAATGGTGTAGCAATGGGTTTGCAATCAAGCATACCAAATCTCTCAAGCATACTGAGAGCATACTGTCGATGTACAAGCCAAACATCCTTCCCATCTCTAATGAACTCCACGGCAAGGAAGTACTTGAGTTCTCCTAAGTCCATCATCTCGAACTCGGATTTCAAGTGATCCTTGATCTGGGAAATAAGCTCCTCAAAGTTACAGGTAATGATCAAGTCATCAACATA
Organism: Asterella californica; assembly: GCA_036924285.1. NCBI lineage: Eukaryota > Viridiplantae > Streptophyta > Marchantiopsida > Marchantiales > Aytoniaceae > Asterella > Asterella californica. Next base: position 22,208,590 of record JAYKYS010000006.1, on the reverse strand, counting down.
GATGGTGATCACAACAATCCGGTCTCGTATTCTCAATGAATACAAGGTAGAGTCTGAACTACACAGGTGGAAACCAAGAGACTGCAAGTAAGAATTGATCTTTGCATACCATGCTCTTGGTGCCTGTTTCAGACCATAGAGAGCCTTCCGTAACTTACATACACGGGAAGGGAACTTAGGATCCTCATAACCAGGAGGTTGCTGCATGTAGACCTCCTCCTCAAGATCGCCATTGAGGAAGACGTTCTTGAAGTCCATCTGGTGCATCTTCCAACCTTTCTGAGTTGCAACTGCAACTGCTGTTCGAATAGTCACCATCTTCGCAACAGGAGCAAAGGTCTCCTCAAAATCCACCCCATGTTGCTGTGCGTAGCCCTTAGCTACCAATCTGGCCTTGTACCGACACACGGTACCATCCGAGTTGCGCTTGACCTTGAAAACCCACCTGCAACCAATCGCTTTCTTACCCTGAGGTAAGTCTACCAACTCCCAAGTCTGTTGGTGATGAAGCGCAGCAAGTTCAGCTTCCATAGCACTTACCCATTGGGCCTTGTGCATCGCCTCCTCAAGCGAACTCGGTTCCTGTTCCTGAAGAACATTGGCCATATATGCATGGTGCGCAGCAAGAAAACCTTCATGCATATACCTACTCACTGGATGTTTTGGCCGCTCAGATCTGCGAGAGGTAATCGGTGCACTAGTCACCTCCCCTTGCAACTGATCTGACGTAGACGCCAAGGTCTGGGACAAAGTATCCAGGGGATGTGGAAGATCCACATATCTGGATGAGTCAAACATACGCTGCAATAGCACGCGCTCATCCTGTGTAGAAACTACACTAGTTCCACTAGGCTGTGTTACGTGGACTCCAGCGTTAACAACAGCTCTATATGCAACAGATTCTGATCTGGAATCAGTGACTTCTCCAGATCCTCCACTCAACGTACTACTCTGAGGTACTACAGTGGACTGACTCCTTGGTTCTACAGTAGGTACAGGGATGGCTATCACAGGTGCAGGTGCAAACCAAGACTGTAGCTCATCAAACACGACATCTCTACTGATATAGAACTGCTTGGACGAAGGATTGTAGCACCTATATCCTTTCGTATCAGAAGCATAACCAAGGAAGATACATCTATCTGCTTTCGGATCTAGTTTCTTACGTCTTTCATCAGGTATGTGCACATAACAGATACATCCGAAAACTTTAAGGAAAGAGTAATCAGGCTTACTGCCTGTGAAGACCTCCATCGGTGTCTTGTTGTGGACTGCCGCTGTAGGCGTCCGATTCATCAGATACACCGCACATGAAACACCTTCTGCCCAGTAAGGTCTAGGCATGGTCTTCTCGTTCAACATCGCACGAGCAGCTTCTGCTATGTGTCGATTCTTGCGCTCCGCAACCCCGTTCTGCTGCGGACTGTAGCTGCAGGTCTTCTGGCGTCGGATACCATGCTCACGCAGATATGCATCGAACTCTCCAGAAAGAAACTCGCCTCCTCCATCAGATCTCAAACAGAGGATAGATGCTCCAGACTGTTTTTCCACCAACACTAGAACAAATGAGGTCGAAAATGGGCGTGCGACCTCTTGAAATTTTCAGAAATTTTCGAAACACCCCTTATTCGAAATTTTCGAAACCACCCTTATTCGAAACAGGATTAGTTTTGGACTCAACTCCTAAAACTTTCGTTTTGGTCGAAAAAGATCCGTTTGAAAATTTGCCGCTGGAAATCTCCAAATCGACTGAAACTTGGCCCAGTACACAATTCGCACCTTCTGAGCAAGACAGCCCTAAAAGGGCTGGTCGACAGAAAACAGCGAGAAAAAATCGTCTAGGCCTCCGAAATCGCGTTCAAAGTTTCTGGTGGCGAAAGAAACGATTTCGTCTCACCCGAACGCATCAGCAGGATAGTGCTCGACATCAGGCACAACTCCGGCTGCTCTCTCCTGTACTCCAATCTCCATCTTGCTCATCAGCAAGGGACACACGCTCTCACCAGCTCTGATACCATGTAGAAAGATCGATACTTCGAGGACACTCCAAGAAGAGAGAGAGCGAGTAGACAAAGAAGTAAAATAGGAATGAGATGAGAGAGGCTTTGCCTCTCTCTGTATATATAGTGGAGGTGAGTACAAGGGAAACCCTAATGGTGGGTTAGCCCTCTAACTAACTCTAACAACCCTAACCACTCCGGCTAATGGTAGCCGTCGATCTACTAGAGCTTGGGACTATATCAACAAAAAGTAACTACCGTATGATGATTAGGTAGAAATTTAATTGATCGTATCTCTAATACAATTGTCGGACTTGACTCCATCCCTCTTAAGATTGCTTTATTTGATCACACCTCTGACTAGCAACAACAAGTTCAGTATGTTCATCTTCATGTGGAGACACTCCATGATCCAAGTAAAAAGAGATGACTATGTTAGGCCGTAACCGCACCCACATTAACGAAGCCGGTTTTTCCCCAGCCGCGTGTGACCGTTACGGTTGGAGATAGACGTGTTCACCGCACAGTACCCGGTTGCAGTCTCCGCGGCCGCAGGAAGCCGGTCCGTACGCTTAATTCGCAGTTTGCGAGACGGGCTCGAAAATGGTGGGGTCTGGGAGAAGGCACAGTTTTTCGGCCTTCCGCACGAGTATGGTCTCTCCCTCGCGCATGTGAATTTAACACGAATTCCTAGCATGTGCTGCGATGGAGCGGGAAGGCACTAGCTCCTCGAGCAATTCGATGTCCACATGTGCAGAGATGGAGCGGGAAATGCCCGAGTCACCAGAGTCTCGCATTCGCGGTAAGAGAATCGTATCGCTGTGTGTATGAGAAGAGAGAAATGACTTCTATTGCGATTCAGTTGCTAGCGTTGTGTGAAGCCTCTCCAGCCTTTGCAGTTTCGTTTGTAATTTACAGTGTCGTAACGTTACTTTTATTTTCGAGCCTTGTTAAGTGGAGAGTGCAAATGGCTTTGAGACGAAGGGTTTTAGAACTGTTTGATCTCGTTGCAAATGAGCCTCCCGTGCCTGTAGAGACACAACAAGATGATTCGAATGGGATAGTTCTGAGTCCCGACAGTCAAATTCGACATGAGCTTCCATTTCGTTTTCAGGCTGCTGCACATAATGATCGAGTATATGCACCACCTCCGAATCTTCATGAAATCATGGGAAGTCCTCTCGACGACGTTGTTGGAGCTGAGGAGGCAGTACGAGATGAAGGAGTGTCACGGATACCAGTTGCCAGCAATAACGTTCGATTGCAATCCATCCCAATTTCTGAGGTCGATGCTACCTCTGAGCCAAGCTCACCGCTGCCAGGTAATTGTCATAAGCAGAGTAGGTTTGTGTGGCAAGATTGGCAAGTGCTGCACCTGATTGAGGCGAAGCGATTAGAGCATGAGGAGCAGAATAGGAGTTCAGGTCTCAAGAAGATGATAACGGCAGTGAGCAAGCTTCAGCAGGTTCAGTCGTTCCTTCGTGCAAAAGGTGTGGTTATCACGGACATAACTGTGATAAAGAACAAGTGGGAGACAGTGATAACCGGGTACAAAAAAATTCGAGATCACAACAAGGTCTCTGGAAATGCCCCCTACACCTCGTTGAGTCGGCAGGAACGTGAAGAGAAGAAACTCCCCTTGAATTATCCTATGCACCACTATCCGCTCATTGACTGTTGGTATGGTCTCCGACCTGGCACCACCCCGCCGTGCATGGCCGAATCGCTCACTCCGAGTAATGGTCCTGCAGGTCCAGATAGTGATGATGTTCAACCGCCCCCTCAACCGGGTCCTCAACCCGGTCCTCAGGATTCAGAAGTTCGGAATTCTACAGATATAGATGCCGAGGAGTCCAGTCGTCATAACTCAGGAAAACGGAAGCGTGAAATGAGCCGCAGTGCTTCTGCTTTGAACCAAACTCTCACTTGTTTTTCGAGTTCCATAGTTGAGGTAGAGAAACAAAAACTTGAAATTGATAGAGAGAAGTTGAGTTTGTATAGAGAACTAGAAGCTCAGAAACTCCAGCAAGAGAAGAGCAAACAAGAAGGGGCTAATGTTCGTTCGAGCCAAATTGTTAGTGTGTTAGATAAGATGGCAGGAGCACTGGCTGACATTGGCAGCGCCTTGATCAGAAACTAAAGAGTTCATAATATTCTCACTGTTATAGTTCTCATCGGTATCTACACTCAGAACATGAAGCTTCTACAGTTTCTTCATTCCGAATTTTTAGCCAATTTTTCCTGTTACATGCAGATGATGTACTCGAATTATCCCAATGTGATGGTGTGTTGTCTTGGATGTTTCACTCGTCATTGAGTTTCATTTCGAACTGCTGAGTTGTTTGCAAGTTTCACTAGTTCATAAGAATCTATCGAGTTTCAGGTCAGAGAGCATGTTTTTTTGTTTCACTTACTTACTGTTTAGAATTCGAGTTGTCTACTGAGTTGTTTGCAAGTTTCACTTGTTCATCAGAAACTATCGTGTTTCAGGTCAGATACCATGTTTCTTGTTTCACTTACTTACTGTTTACAATTCGAGTTGTGAGTTGTTTGCAAGTTGAGGCTCTCCATAAGAATCTATCTTGTTTCAGGTCAGACATCGGCTTTCTAGTTTCACTTACTTACTGATTTAAATTCGAGTTGTATACTGAGTTTCTGTTCGAACTGTTATCTTCTTCTGCTGAGTTTCTGTTCGAACTGTTGTCTTCTTCTGCTGAGTTTCTGTTCGAACTGTTGTCTTCTTCTGCTGAGTTTCTGTTCGAACTGTTGCCTTCTTCTGCTGAGTTCAAGTTCGAACTGTTGTCTTCTTCTGCAGATATGAAGGCTATCTTGGGGATAGTGACTACAGCGGTTGTGCTCGTTACAGAAATTGTGGCCGAGTGGGTGAGAGCTGAGGAGGAAGAGGATGATGTCTCAGAATCGTGGTTTGATATTATGGCCGTGCATGACTCTGTCACGCGAGTTGTCTTCATGGCACAACAACTAATCGTTCAGCATCTCGAGCAGACTGAACATTATACATGGTGGGTGAAGCCTAGATCTTTAATATGGTTTGACTACTATCTCATGAAGAGTTATGAGGAAGATCGATGGATTAGAACCCTCCGAATGCCTAAGGCATTGTTTCTTCAGCTTGTCACTCTGCTTGGGCCACATGTATCAAAAGCAGATACTCATTATCGGAAAGCAGTCCCTGCCGAGGTTCGAGTTGGGGCAGCATTACTCAGACTGACCTCAGGCATGACTCATTTTCAGGTGGGCGAAAGGTTTGGTATAGGAGAGACCACCTCTCAAGAAGTTTTTGCAGATGTTGTTACCGCTGTGAATGGGGTCCTTGGTCCTCAGTTCATCCAATGGCCTACTGGATCAGCTATGGAACGAGTGTCTCAGGGGTTTTTTAGGAAAGCTGGTCTCCCAAATTGTCAAGGTGCCATAGACGGCTCACATATTAAAATCAGAGCCCCGCCAGCCAGAGAGCTTCCTGGAGAATATTACAATAGAAAACAGTACCACAGCTTGGTGTTGCAATGTGTGTGTGACACAGAAGGACGTTTTCTCGATGTCAGTTGCGGCCGGGCAGGCTCGAACCACGACTCTCGAGTTCTTCGAACCTCAGCCTTGTGGACCCATATTCGAGACTGCAAAGTGTTATCAGAGCCCATAGTTACACTACCTAATGGATTTCGGCTTCACCCGTATTTGTTAGGAGACTCCGGTTACATGTTGGAAAGGTGGTTAATGCCTCCATTCTCATTGAACCCGGGGTCACCACATGTACATAGACTATTTACAGAACGTCAGATAAAAGGTAGAGTTTGTATTGAGCAAGCCTTCGGTGTTCTGAAAGGACGCTTTGCAATTCTTAGTGTTGGGATCAGCAGTAGCGTGAAATGGGCAGCTGAAATAGTGAAGTGTTGTTGCGTGTTACATAATTTTCTTGTGCACCATAGAGTTGTGGTTTGTGTAGATTCGAATGTCACCATGTCCTCTGTGACTACGAGGCCGGATCATATTCATAACTCTGTCAGGTCGAGTGGCAGTGAAGCTAGAGAAGCTTTAGCTGCATTGTTGGAGTCGTCTTCAGCTCCTTGAGGTTTCAAGGACCCTTGAGGTATGTTTTTTAATTTCGCTTCCAGACCTCAAGAGTAGTGGTGAAGTGACAGAATGATATTATACTTTCGAAATGGGTGATAGAAGGATATTATACTTTCGAGTTCTAACTTGAGTACTCTTCGCTAATATGGTTTCACTTTTTTCGAGACTACGAGGACATCTCGCTATTAGACTTGAGCTGATTTCGCAGAGATGTAACCAAGCTTCGAATATGGTCTGGACTGATTGAAGGTAGTGGTTGAAGCAAGTGGTTGAAGCAACTTCGAATGCATACTCCAAGTCACAAAAGAATTCACCATTTTTAGGCTGTAGTGGTTTAATGTAACAGGTCAGCGTGAGGTCGAAGAAGGTTGGGTATATTTGGAGGTACGTAAGTGTCTTCGCGAAGAGTTATGAATTCAGTCCTTCATGTCACCGTTCACTTCATCGTCTTCTGATCTCATTTCGCTTTCGCTTGGATGTTTCACTTCATCGTCTTCTGATCGATAGAATTCGAATTTTCGGACAGCTAGACAGCATGGGTCAGAACTCCGACCCATAGCTCGTGCGATTTGGTGATGTTTCTTCATTTCGATGTTCAGTGAAGCAGCAGACTGATATTCGTATGGATTTTCTGCAGGACGGCCAATGTGGACCCTGGAGTCAGACTTACCTCCACAGCCGAGGTTCGACCACGACTGGTGTGCAGATGAGCCTCTGCCCGTAGTGCAGGTACATCGAGTTGAAGGTTCAGATAAGTGGGAGGTTGTTGGTGCAGAGCTGACTTGGGGGTTGGAATTCGACCCAGAAGAGTTGAAGACGATGTTTCCTGTGTGGCACGAATTGTGCTTGCAGTGGTGGGAAGATGCATTACATGTCGGCGAGGAAATAGATTTCGATTCTATCTTCGAGCTTTCGATGCTTATATGTGCCGGGTTCGCAGTCACAGGTCACAAAGCCCAGCGAAAGCTTGTGAAGAAAAAGATCGAAGATTTATTTGCAGCTCACTCAGTAGCTCACGTAGACCCAGTGTTACTTTACGGGGTGGACGCAGAGTTCCCGTGCCCTCTAGATTGTGTAGACTGTTCAATTCCCTGGGAATAGGGAGGTACTTCGATATGTACATATCGTTGCCTAGGCAACCTGCAATGTGGAACTCCACCTTTCCTTCTTCAAGACTTGAGAAGATTGTATATAAATTTCGCTTCATTTCGCACTGCTGCTTACCGTCTGAGTTTTTATGATCCTCGAAAATTTCCATCGTTGTATCGACTGTCAATGACTTACCGATTTCTTTTACTGTTGAAGGACCCCTCCGGTTTAACGTACACCTTGTTACTGTCGCACGACTCACTGTTTGTTTGCGAGCAGTTTACCTTTACCTGCTGGTTTACATTTCTCGCAGTTTTCAGTCGCAGGTTCGATTTGCATCTCCAAGTCGTTGTTTACCTACACGAGCTGTTTACAGTCGCAGGACTCTTCATTCCGATTTTTCAGTCGCAGGTATCTTTCCATCTCCAAATCGTCGCAGGTAACTTTGCATCTCCAAATCGTTGTTTACCTACACGAACAGTTTACAGTCGCAGGACTCGATTTTTCGATTTTTCAGTCGCAGGTATCTTTGCATCTCCAAATCGTCGCAGGTAACTTTGCATCTCCAAATCGTTGTTTACTTACACGAACAGTTTACAGTCGCACGCCTCACAGTTTCTTTGCGAGCAGTTCACCTTTTTCTGCTGGTTTACATTACGAGCACTTTTCAATCGCAGGTAACTTTGCATCTCCAAATCGTCGCAGGTAACTTTGCATCTCCAAATGGTTGTTTACCTTTACGACCAGGTAGACGGTTTGAAAGGGAGTTGTTTACGTTTACGACGAGGTTTACGTTACCACTTCTTTATAGTCGCAGGTAGCTACGAGGTGTTTACGCGCTGTTTAAGAGCTGTTTACGAGCTTTAATTCTTACGAGCTGTTTACTTTACTTCCTGTTTACCTTCACGAGCAAATAATCCTTACGAGCCGTGAATCTTACGAGCTGTTTACCTTCACGAGCTTTAATTCTCACGAGCCGTTCATCTTACGAGCTGTTAATTCTTACGAGCCGTTAATCTTACGAGCCGTTAATCTTACGAGCTTTACTACCTTGTTTACCTTACGAGCCGTTAATCTTACGAGCTTTACTACCTTGTTTACCTTACGACCTATTGTCCGTCGCTAATCCCCCTCGCGCGAGAACACTGAACTGGCTGGAAAACCCGGCCCGCGCATTCACCAATTCCGCGCATTCACCAATTCTAATAAGTTTGCATGGCAATCGACGCAGGATCGACCGATGTTAGATCCATGTAGCAGGACGTGAGTACAGTCTATCGTCATAACGTTTATTACATCGTCAAAACGTTTATTACATCGATAAGGGTGAAACTGCTCTGTTCGAGACGGCTGCCTGGTGCGGTGACAACGGTTTTTTAAAGTACAAAAACCTAGATTCGTGCACCCGTCTAAACAGCCTCGGGCCAAAACTGATTATTGCGCTAATCTCGGATTACCGGCTTCGTTAATGTGGGTGCGGTTACGGCCTTATACTTGACACTTTAAATTGAATTTTTCGTGAAAATATATGACTAGTTGCTGATATGCACATATCACATTCAGATGACATGACATTTTGACCTGCTAAACTTACTGATGTCAATAAAAAGTGCGATAAAAATACAATATTAAGAATGGTTGGTGAAATCTGAAAAACGTATTAGAGATGCCATGCAGTAAATATCTGGATTCAAAGGTTGAAGATACTAAACAAACTCGTCATTGCTGCCTGCTACAAAAAGATATTAGTGTCATGTGAAGACAAAAAGGATACTCTGTTTACAACATTCCTGCCCGCTGAGAGACAGACTTATGACACTGCCGTAATGATTTTTAACTCCGTGCACGAAATAAATAATTATTGAAGTGTATGAGAGAAAACACAAAACTATTTGACATTTATGTGGTTGAGTCTGAAAACTAATTTAATGCTGCACCATTCACATAGAAACTTTTACCAAATTAAAAAATTATTATATTTATATTTCTGCTTTAAACACTCTATGCAGTTATAAAAATAAAATAAACATGCATGGTTATTAATTATTACTAAATATCTTATGCGCAGTTCGTAAATTTGACTGAAATTTATACTCCGCGCATTTGAATATCACTACAGTATACTCTTGTTTTTTTGTCAGTATTCAATGACCGAATCTGTTCTCGAGCTTATGTGACTTCTCTTTTGGAATACTCATCCTCGTAGATACAACGATATCTCTCTTAGCACCACAATTCGGTAAAACAACTCTTCTTAATATTTCCATACCTCATCTAGTTCCGGATTCCATGGAGGATGCTCACTTTTAAACGGTGGTTTCCGAGTCCACGCATGAGCAATATGAAAGAGTTGATGTCATCTCAATATACTGTAACTTCCCAGTTCTCCATCCATTATCTCCATTATCTTCGTAATGCTGATGTCAGTGGCTTTCAAGAACACTGCCGTTACGAAGTCGGTGAATGAACAGAGGAACCGCTGTCTCGTTCCCCCGTGAAGAAGTAAGCAGCTTTTCAACGATGACCGGCTAACAAACCCGGAAGGTGACACGAAGATGCGAGCTTCAGTCTTCCAGAGTCTTCTTCTTCAACCACAGACAGGTTGAGCCGGTAACGACGGGAAACATCTGCTGTGAAACATCTACGGGAAACCTCTACACGCTAGTTCTTGTACGGTCGCGCGCACCGTACAAGGACAGGGATGTCCGACGTAGCTGATGTACCTCATACCACGTCGATGGTCTACTTGGTACTATGTCGCACGGTTGGTGTGCAGGTCTACAAGAGTCCACGCACTTAGCACACGCTACGTAGCGTAAGATCACTAGCAGGTCGCGGCAAAGCGAAGTTGGAGCGCCTTCCAACCCGTGAAATTACTCGCCGCGATACCGCTGAGGCCCGCGTTTCAGGAAAGACTTGCGGTGGCTGACAGGGAAGGCTGGCTCGAGTCAGAGAAAGAGAAGAGGCGGAAGAGGTAGCTCGACGCTTTACTCTTTCCGCACTGGGTTCCGATCGTTTGAGTGAGCGTGGGAAGAGTGAAGGACGGTGGATCGATCTGTCACTTATTAGTCCCGGTGGAACGTCCGCTTCGATTTGTTTATTCGCTTCATCCTGAGGTCCTGATATTGTCACTGGGATTGGTTCCGCGAGAGCGTCAGAGCGTTGTATTTGGAGAAATTCTCAGTGAAGGAAATGGCATCCGCGCGCATCACAGTTGCGGCTCTGGTCAAGAGGATCAATTCCGGGTCGTCGTCGTCTGTTGTTTTGAGGGGTTTTGCCACTTCGCAGTCGGTCGAGCAAGCGCAAGACGTTCCTTCTACTCCCTCCAGCACTGTCAATGCGGCCAGCAGCGTGAACACGAAGCCACCGAATTACAAGAAATTTTCTATTTACAGGTGGAATCCCGATGAGAACAAGAAGCCGACTCTGCAGATTTATTCGATCAACACGAACGAGTGCGGACCTATGGTGTTGGATGCGTTGATTAAGATTAAGAACGAGGTCGATACTGGTCTGAGTTTTAGGCGTTCATGTCGGGAGGGGATTTGTGGCTCTTGTGCCATGAACATGGACGGGAAAAACGGACTTGCTTGCCTGACTAAAATTAACGCAGATTCCGCGAAGGAGACTTTGATCGCTCCTCTCCCGCACATGTTTGTTGTGAAGGACTTGGTCGTGGACATGACTAACTTCTACAATCAGTACAAGAGCATTGAGCCGTGGCTGAAGAGGAAGACTCCCAACAAGAATCCGGGTAGAGAATATTTCCAGAGCAAGAAGGATAGGGAAAAGCTGGACGGTATGTACGAGTGTATCTTGTGTGCTTGCTGCAGCACATCGTGCCCTAGCTACTGGTGGAATCCTGACAAGTATTTGGGACCTGCTGCGTTGCTTCAAGCCAACAGGTAAAACGTGGTAACCTATGCTGTTTTGGTTTTTTTCCTGTACGACTGGAAGTTCTGAGATCCTTGATTCTTCAGTTTCTTAGTCCTTAGGTATAGCGTGTACGGAAGAATGTGTTCGTCTCTTTCAAGCTTAGGGAGCCTTTGTTTGTCTCGCATGATAGGAATTAGGGCACATTCACATCAGTAAATTTTGTTGGTCTCACGTTAGACACAAAACTATCGACGATACCGCCGCTTGGGATAACTGTATGTTACAGTATTGAGCCTGCTAGTTTTCGTCACAAGTATTTATTGTGAGTGTGGCGATTATAGCTCAGACGAGCTTCGATGAGGTTTTGAACCGGTTTCGCTCACGAATAAGACTATACCTGTCTTCATCAGACGAGTTGGGTGAATGTGCGTGAGTAGATTAGTGAATATCGTTTCTTCTTCTATGAATAGGGAGTAAGTCAGAGGCAGAGCGATAGAGTCTGGAACAAACCACCTGCATTTCGCTGTAGTTGCCACCACTCTGAGGAGATCAAACCTAGATCTTTGGTTGGACTCTAAGATATCAAGGGTCTCCGTCTATCGGATGTTGTTAGGTTGAGATAGCCGTGTGTTAGTACGTACGGGACGCGACTCGTTTCAAAGTTTAGATCTTTTTGCTGCCCAGTATCAGTATTACACTTGTTCACGCAACCCTTAGCTACCCTGTTACGGATATGGAGGTGAACTTCTGTCCCATCTTGCCTGCCAACCGTCATAGTCTTCTATTTCATCATGCGCTGGGAGTTCAGGAATCCTTTGGTCAGTATGAACCTGTACTGTTTTATCCTCTCACGGGGAATCCCTATAGTCAGGAAGAGCTGCGATAGGAAATTCTTGTGAGAATGTGAGAATTTTTAGGATTTATAGCTTTTTAGTGTCCATTAATGTTGTAAAATTATAGCGTAGAAGTGTTGTCTGTAAGTCTCTTCCGGGCTGGTTATCAGGGATCGAGTGGAGGTAGGCAATTAGGGATGCATACCACAGTGTAAATCTCGTAACTTTTAGCCTCGTACGTTCTATCTAACCACCTGATTGTTGTCTTTAGGTGGCTAGCTGACAGCAGAGATGAGTACACGAAGGAGCGACTGGAAGCCATCGATGATGAATTCAAGCTATACCGCTGTCACACGATTATGAACTGTGCCAACGCTTGCCCCAAAAATTTGAATCCAGGCATGCAGATTCAAAAAATCAAGAGACTACAGGCTACTCGATGATTTACACTCATGATAACTCAGCAGTGACATTGGGAACCACCACTCTGCGATGTATCCACTAAGCCGGAATTCTCTTTGGCGACCTGTTCCATCAGGAGAAAGAAGCATGGTTGATTGATTACGGTGGATAGTCTAGTAGTGTTCCGGGATTTTTTGCCGTGCTGCGGGATAACATGGGAGCTGTGAGGACAGACTTTTATGGTGCTGTTGATTTGAGGAGTACAACATTATTTGCTGTTAATTTTGATGATTCAGTGGTTAAGGAAAAGTAGATAAGGCCAAGCTTGAAAGATAGAGCGGAAGGGCCATGTTCAGTGAGAACCTCATGTTAGTTGGGCTAGGAGTGCGTGGAGTCCCTGTGTCAATAATTATTATCGCAAGCCATAACTAAATTCTAGAGTACTTCCAGCTGAATCCTTACAGTTTGTTGTCTGTATATAATGTAGAACAGCATACTTCTGAATGATACTGTGCTTGAAGGTTCGGGTGGAATCTAAACACCGGTCACCATTCATTCAGTGTACCTGAAGTGCGTATTCGATTCTCGACTTTTTGTGTTCTTAGAGAAATTGGTATTCTAGCAGTGAACGTCAGATGAGGTTACAGACGAGGAGCGAGAGTTCAAAGAATTGTTATTGGTCTCTTTCTTGTGTGGTCAGAGATTCTCGTTGGATCATTGGAGAAAAAATTCATCTTACACCCTTGTGCCTCTAGAGATGGTACTGGTAACAAGCATGAACTCATTTTTGGTTTCGTTGTTGCCGATCAGAGAAATTTTACCGTTAAAACCAAAATTCTCTTGCTGATATAACTTCTTGCGAAACTGGAAGTTGTTTAACTGAAGGATTACAATGCTGATTCACTTCAAGACAAACTGTTTGAGTCACGGTTGAGAAATAATCGAAACGAAAGCTTTGGAAAAAGCATAACAGAGATGGTTTTCTTTATGATCCACACCGAGAGAAAAGAAAACAGTAATATCTCTTACTTATTTACCGACACTGGGGATTAATGCAGTAAAGGAGAACAGTCATAAGTCTTGATTAGCTAGAAAATCATCCAAGTATAATCAAAGTGAGAAAATGATCACACAAAGTGCTGAATAGAATGAACAGTGATGACGCGTCCAACTAGATAAAGAAGAAAGTGATCAAAGTTTAATTACAAGTGCTGAACCGTGATGCCGCGTTCAATCAAAACTTATAATAATTATTAATGTTAACAAAAGAGAGTTGTGAGATACGGACAAAAACTCGTAAAAGGTGCGTACATAACTCATGAGGCAAGGGTGCTTCGAAACTACAAGTACAAGACCTTGTGCCAAAATATATTTTACTTATTCAGAAAATTAGGTAATTAAATTATATGCATGCTTCACTCTTCCATCAGCGGAAGCAATTGTTGTTTTCTTGTTGTATTGATATACAAAATGATGGAGGACTACGATTTCTGTGTTGTCAAAGCCGCAAGAGAACTAACCTTACTCAGGGGCCGATCCCCAAATGGTGAAGACACTATTTTCCGGATGTTCTTCTGTACAGTTCCTCGCGAGCTCCTGATCCCCCAGTTCTTCGTTCCAGGGACTCCTTCGAACCCTGAGTAAGCTGATCAAGAACATTCGAGACTGATAGATATTCCACCAGCGCCCAACGTCAGCAAACAGAGGGTAAACTGTGCCCGCATGCTCTTCCACCGCTGGTAGAAGAGCATGGACACGAGTATAACATCGGAGGAGAAATGTCACGCACTGTTATCGAGAACGACCAACCATATCCACAACAGTAATCCTTCTGAGCGCTCGCGCGAGCTTAGAGACCGAATGCAGTGAAGTGACGGTGGTACGATGTATATATTAGCACACGGGTAATAGAGTTTTCGATGAAAACAGTGACTTTCCCCGCCCACTTTAAGGCAATCCTTGCTGGTACAGTGTATACTACAGCATTCTGTGTGTGAGAAGTCTGACTAAGGAAGACTCCAGCGAAACCAGCGTCATATGTTCCAGAGAGAGAAGGACTGACTCAAATCGACACCCCATTAACCGTGTTTCAGATCAGGTTTAACGAGCATTCTTTCCGTCAACATGACCCAGGTGATAACTGATTTCAGATCTCGTACGAAATGATCAGGTTATAGCTTTCATTTTACAAATGCTTTTCATGCGGCTGGAAGAAGCAACCAGCAACGCACTACATGTGACTTTGTGCCAGAGTGATGTTTGGAGCAGTAGAATTCTGTCCATCTCTGTACTCTGTACAATTTTATAATATACCTCCACTATGAACATGAATGTCAGAACTTCGATATTCAAGCTGGCTTCTTCTTCGAAATTACGGATTCACCATCACGTCAGTAACTACTTCGAAACTGGTTAGATGGAGCCTCCATGGAGCAACGACCACAAAGTTCAACAGGTAACAAAACTTCGATATCGAAAGATCAACCCAGTTGGTTGCCTTCAACTGCAGGCCGCTGAACTACCCTAATTCCTGCCCTCTTATCCCACTCCTCAGTCTTGAGGGTATCTGCCATAGCTTCTTGTCCTCGCCATAAGATCTGCGAGAGATAGGTGACAATGAGTATAGTTGGTACCTATGGGGAATGTACAGCTCTCACTCAGCTAGTTGAACTCATAAAACATAGATACTGCGTTATGCTGACCTCCCAGGACATGTGGTCCAATAGTACCAGGATTACATTTGTAGACACTGTACGCTTCGAAAGACACAGAACACAAAGGAAGCATAGCGTACACCTCAACATTTGACATAACCCAAGTCAAGAGATTACCTTATCAACAACACCGAACTCGACAGCTTTAGTAGGATTCATATAGAAAGGCCTTTCCATAACTTTAGCCACTTTCTCGAAAGACTGCAGTAGTACATGCAGTGCTTTTGTCAGCGTCTACATGTACTGCATACAAGCAAAACAGGATTATCCTGGACACCACCTTTGTCACTCAGATCAAATGAAAGGGGAGAACCCCCAATTCCATGCCACCTATAATCTGTTAGATGCGATTCAGGACTTACATTGCCAGTGTGCTTGGCCAAAAGACTAACCAGCATGTCCCTATTGTTGATGACCTGCATGGGAAGACATCAGCAGTCAAAATATGAAGTGAAGACCTTCAAATGATCAAAACATCTCGAGGTCTTGAGTTCCGGTAAATTCAAAGACACTACTAGTTCTGTATATAATCGATCCGATAGTAGAATTTAAGCCCACCTCCTGCGCTCTAATATGAACATCAATTGCAGACATCTGACCAGTTGATGGTAGTCGCGGTTGCTGGATCATAGCTGTAGCACAAGTTCAAAGCTCGTGAGTACACGAAACTGAAATCTGTAACCCGGTGTGGTAAGTGGAAACAGCTCCTCTACAGACGTCACTGAGTACACTTGAGCGAATTAAGCCCAACTCCTAATTACAAACTACACTTCCAGTAAACGCCGGCCTAAGGTAACTCAAGCACGAACCTGTGGCATGTGGAAGCATGTACCGTCTTCCCTTCTCACCGGCGGCAAGAAGCAAACACGCCTGCCCTATGGCAGCGCCCACTCCAACAGTTTGAATCTGCAGACGAATGAAACATATACGGATTATAAACTGCCACTCACGTGCGCAGACATCCTATGATGGCCAGACTGTGCAGTAGTGTTGAACCTCCAAAGCTCGATTTATCACGAGCTTCAAAACCACATGTCATATGAATCCTTCAGTAAATCACCGACGAAATCCTCACACCCAGCAGGACTACACTCAGGAACAGTGCCTGTCTCGATAGATCTGTTAACTGAACAGTCCTCTTAAAACGTTTGCGAACGGAAAACAATATACCTCGTTCCTAACTTGCATCATGGTATCATAGATAGCAAATCCCTCGGTCTCCATACCAACCTGCAAGAAAGAACGAGAGAAAATTTCTTAGGACACTAGTCTCCCGCAGCTGTGGCCTTCAGTCTGGGAGCGGGAGCATTCCAACAGATTAGAGTGAAATCTGTCGGAGCAGAACTTGGTTGCAAACTTCCAAAAACGAGCACCACGTTGCTCTGACGAATCCACATAGTAGACACTCATGTCATGTCAAAATTAGATCTTCACGACCAAACGTGCGTATAGGGCTGTAACAGGTGGAATTACCGTTTCACCATCAGCACGTGAGGTTCCAGTAGAGTTGAGGTAAATATATGATGGCTGTCTTGGGTCCAACCACTGCAGGTACAACAGCTCTGCAATGACTAGTTCGGTCACAGCTGGGACAAGCTGTTGTTCATAAGAGTACGACATGACCCCGTCAGAATAAATTCATAAACGTCGTAGCGAACAAAACCGTAACTTTCTTCTTGTGCTACCACCCCAATCTGTCCAACAAAAACTACGCTTATTTCCAACCGCTTACTTGTACCCTTAGTCATCTAACTAACCTTCCAACACTTGAATGTCAGATATCATATCTAACAACACACTCCCCACATACATCTCCGAGCACTGATGCATGAGTTTCTTTAGCCTTCTCTAAAAGTGAACAAACACTGACAAAATAATGCAAGTAGCAAACATCAATCATATCCTCACATAACCGATAAAAGTTCGCGGAAGCAAATTACAATACTTACAGGCATGCCGATGTACACGATGCGGCTGTTCAGCAGAAGCGAAGGAAGGTCGGGTGGAGGCCTTCTTGGTCTGTGCTCGTTGTAGGAAGTGGAACGTTCAACCTATGTCAAGGAGCAAGTATCGTTGAGGTATCGCGCCAGTGTCACGAAATTTCACAAAGCACGAGCCCCTAGAACCCAAATTCCTACATCCTAATTGTTTGAAGATGAGATAAAGTTTGAACTTCCTGGCAAGCACAATTCAAAACAGAAGCTGGAGAAACCAAAGATGCCAAGCAAAATACCACTGTGGGGAACAAACTTCAGAAAATTTTCTGGTCAAAACCTGAGAATTTCACCCGCGAGGACTGTAGAGTAGCTCAAACACTCAGCTCCGTCCACACACTTAAGCATACTGACCTGAGCGGGGGCAGCCATCAGAATTTCTGACTGCACGGACTCGGAGATAATCTCCAATAAAGGCAGCGTTCCATCGTCTTTCTTCTGTGCGTCTGCCAGTTGCTCTCGACCTAAGGGAGACTTAGCAGCAGAATAGAGATGGCGCAGAAAAGGATCATTAGGATTCGAAATTGGTGGCAAACCCATAGAAACTCTAGCCGGACCTAATCTAGCATTTTCTGAAATCCTGGCTCCTCGCAAACTCGACCTTTTGAGCGACGGAAAACTCGCCGACGAACCGACAAACCCGCCCAACAAAGAGCAGCACTCCGCCATGGCTGCCAATCTGCTCAAGCTCCCCTCCCCTTCGCTGTCCAAACCTTTCCTCTTTAGCGGATTTGTTCTTCCAATGCGCAGCAGATTACTACGACGTTCTCTTCTCCCCTCCCGTACCGCGGGCTCCTACTGTACGTGCCTTGGAGTTTGCAAACGATCAACTGTACCCTGTCCTTGCACGAGAAACGTAGTAAGGAGTTGTGGAGCTCAGACGGAGACTGGGATAACAGAGAGATTACTCCGTGCTTGAACACGTAGGTGTGCGTGCTAAACCCTCCGATCCCTCTACTCTTTTCGATTCTCTTCTCGTCCTCCAGTTTTCCCTCGGTTTGATATTTTCGGGATCGTTAGTGTCTTCCTCACACAAAGCTCGAACTCTAGAAAAACCTGCACGCCGCCTGTCACTCACTTTAGAACACCTCACTTAGCTCCAGGAGTCCAGGAGTCCAGGCTCGTTCGCTCAAGTGGATGGTAGTTGAAGTGGAGAATTACGGCAATGATGGATGGATGGATGGCCTGCATCTCTACGGTTGAAAAGTATTTTCTTGTGTTTTCCAGAGCTCAATGTCATATAGCGGCATATACAGTTGCCGACCTCATGTAGAAAGATAGAAACATAATTCAATTCTCGTGGGATAGGAAGAACAGATCTGACCGACTAGAAAAATCATTAATTTTATTACATTTTATCACATTTTAACCAAAAAAATTGAAGCTTTAGTTTGACTGGTTATATCCTCTTTTCTATAAGGAATTCAAGAGACTCAAGACAGATAGATATGCATCCAAAAGAGCACGTGGACGTGGGGAGAGTAAGAAGACAAGCACGAAATATGGATGGGTTAAATAGGGCTTTAAACCCTAAACCTTTTTAATTTCATGATTGGTGTTAGTCTCCTTTTCTTCACGATCGACTAAAAAAAATATTTTGATCATTATTCAAGTAGAGATGGTGTGAAAAACTGAGTAATTGCAGTATCTTTACGTTATCTTCTTCCCAAGTTTTTGGTACAATACTTCTACTTGCAAGAGATATAAAAGAGTACAATATAAAGATTACTTAAAAGACAAGAACTTGTGCTTATATGATCAACGGTGGAGATTATTTCGGGATCTCCTTTAACTACATACTTAAATTAAAATCTTATACATTATGCAGTTTAAAGATTTTGCAGTTATCCTCGTTGAATCTTCACAGTTCTTGCCTATTTCTTTGTAATTAGATAAATATGTAAATATAAAACATCATTTAGAGGGAGTCGACTGTAGTGACAAAAAATAACTTAAGTTCAGTAGGAAAATATTTCCTTTGGAGTGACTAAACATATAAAACCTCGTACGCCACTAGAAATATGCTTGGCAACCATGAGGATTTTATTCTGTGGGTGGACTGTGTACAAACAAAGAAATTTAACCGTTATACACTAAATAATTTCCCTGATAGAATTTTATGCGATAATGGAATCGAACATAAATCAAGGTTTAATGGTTGATTATTGATAGATAAATATTGAAATGAAATTTTCTGGTTTCTTAGAACTTAGCAGTTTCTTCTTTCTAACCTGAACTATACCAATGCAAAGAGGAACAAGAAAATATGCCTTTCTTTGCTTTTATACCTGCACTGGGGTTTAAGAGAGGGACGGGGCTAATTATCACTTTAGACCGCCTAAACTCCGTAAAGTTGACCTTTTCTCTGCACTTGGTCTTCTCTTCTGCTCCTTATAACATATCAAATTTAAATATTCTGACTTTGACAAATCTACAGTTGTCTTCGCTTGGTTTTCCCTGTGGTGTTCTTATCCCCTTCCTGGTTTTCTCTTCTACATTTGGAGGGTGCGAGGGGAGGTTTTTAGATGCAGTAAATGACGCATAAAGCCTCTGATTGTGAAATGAATTTACTGGTTGTAAGTTAAATCTCTAGAAATAATTTGCCTTTCATAAATAAAGGAGTGCACCGAAATGCACGCAAGAGACAAGAGCATAGTAATTACGTCTCTCATTTAAGTTGAGGCTAAAAATAACTATCCTAGAGTTGATTAATGTGTAGGTGCATTGGGGGTTAAACTCCCAAGAGTTCACTATTTAACTTGTAAATATACTGTTAATATATTTTAAAACAATTCGGAAATTATACTTTATTTAAATATACCATATTTTTATATCTGACTGAATTATAAAATATGATATTTTGTCCTTTATGATTTGCACAAATAAGTTGAAGTGAGCCTCTAAGGACAAACTTTGCTAAGTTATTATACACGTTTCGGTGCATATTACATAATAAAGTTGAATTCTTATTGACTCTTCAACTTGCGGCTAATATTGCTTTAAACTCTCATCCATTGTAAATGTTCTCCTCGATGAGAATAAGATAGATCATATTTTTATATTACAACATTGTACGTTTACTATAGATGAGAAAGTTGGCAAATCTACAATAGTTCCAGAATCAAATGGTTATTGATCGATTGGTTGCTTATCATATAAGATATTTTCATATATTTTCTCAATGTCATGCGCATACACATCGCTACACAACATACATAGCTGTCAGAGATACACCACACATACACATACACATTGACGATCTCATACACATACACAAGTATACCACAATACTCACTTCATCCTGCCAATGGACACTAAACAATCTCTAAAGTCGAGCCAAATCTACTCTGTGCTCGCAGAGAATCCAGATTGCACTCACCAAGACTACCCACCATAGCCAAGAGCTTGAAGGCTCAACTCGAAGAACTAAGACCTTCAAGCCGTACCTGCGGAGTATATCCCTAGTGGACTATCTCAGCAACTCGTCTTAACGACACTAACGGCTCTATCGGGATTCGTCACTCCGCACTCGGTCAACTTAGCCGATGTGCCAAACTGACGTGACACCAAAAATGGTAAGCTAGACTAGATTTACAACAGCATAGGGATAAAATACATTTCTGCAACATGGATGGATGAGGATAAGACTATGGAGTTTCAAGATGTGAAGTATATTACTCTTGTCTCTCATAACATCGGAATTACAATTGTGATTACAATTGTCACAAGAATTTTGTTATTATTTTCTAGACTTTTAGAATGATCTTTTGCTCACTTCCAAACGTACTCAATTATATACCAATATTACCTTATTGCATCATAAAGAAACATTTCTTGACTTTAACATGAATGGTTCTAATTTCATTTCATTTCAATGGTTCAAAATAACAGCGAGGGAAAAGATATTAACATCTATAAGACAATAAATTCACCAGAGAGGTAATTACTCAAAACGTAACATTAATCTAAATATAATGATAAAGTCAAATAACGCAACACATTGTGTCACTTTCTATTGGTTTCTTGATTGGCAAGAAAAGAGATGCTTGGATGAGAACCGGGAAGATACCTAAATTATAAAGGTTAACGTAAGAGAATGAGAAGATACAACTATTATTGATTATTATTGTTGTATTATTGATGATACAACTATATTGCTAGAAAATATAAGAAAATCATTGTTCTTTGAGTTACTTGCACATATTGGATTAGATATGAATTTATAAGGTACCAGATTAGTGATTGAGATAGAAACTTGGGTATGTGCCAATCACTGCATACCTTTCAAACTGTGAAGTGAATATGGTAGAAAGCCAATTTGCTCTTGGACTACATAACATCCGCACAAATATTTCGAAAATGATGTTTTACAAGATCGAATATCAATTTTCACAGTCATAGTATAAGATTCAGAATCAAATTGCATGAGACCGGGTTGACTTGTTAAAACTATTGAATTATTAAATGATTAGTTGAACGATTGAGATGATTAGAATTCATTTCGGGATGAACAGAATCATATTACGTTGTTGTACAATGAAAATGCTGAAGCTTGTACAACCACTTACTACTCAGTTCACTTCTACATAAAGTCTCTAGCTCTAATATGCATGCTTCTCAGTGTATGAGAAGCATGCATATTCACCCTCTTCCGAGTTCGAAAGAGGAAGAAATGCATAATCATTTAATTTAATGTCGGAAAGGTTAGATATTAAATTAAACGCCTCATTGAAGTAATTTAATCGTGAGTACAACTCTCCGGTTTTGTATCTTCTGAAACGCGAAAGCCGGCTCATCACTTCTGGGTTTTTTTATGCTCTCCTCGTGTTTCCAGACATGGGGTAACAAATAACATTTATAATTTTTATAAATTTTTATGTTTACTTAATATATATATTTTATTTAACACTTATATATTTGCTGGATAACCATAAACGAGCAAAACTTCCCAGAATTCATCGGGCATGCATATTTATCCGATCCTGATGCGTTTGCTCGTTTGATATAACTCAACTATCGTGTACTTTTGAGGTTTGCTTTTGCTCCTACGTGTGTTAATCGTTCGGTATCTTTCCTGTTCTGAATTAGTGACCGATAATAATGAATATAATTTGGAACTAAGCATGGTTTTCGTATTTTCATGTGCCTCCACATTATATTCCATCCTGAACAATGAGATGTTTGTTTCACTCTTCTGACAAACGACAGAAGAGTGAAACAATTTGGCATATGCTCTATCAATTATAGCAAAAAATTGACGAACTGTGTTTTGAGTAGATTTTTAAATGAATTAATGACGGTTGCTCTTCACATAACTTTACGAACACTATCTACATGCATGGTGCAGCCATTAGAGCTCCTTATGCACAGGAGCTCCTCATTCGAGCAGAAATTTCTTTATAGGGCTTCTGAATCTGAGAAAGCAAAGAGGGACAATCAGAGTTAGGTGGTTAGAGAAAGGATGAATAGCAAGGTGTTACGCTTGCAGTGGAATAGTAAGGCTATGCATTTGAGATTTATCTGAATCTAAAATTTTCTTCTCTTCCTTTAAGGTTAATCTAAAACACTAAAAGACAAAATGTTTTTTTTTTATGGAATTCACAATCCATTGATAACTATGCATAAGATATCCAAAGGAAAGTTAACACTAATTTATATGTACAACAAACTATACTAGACAAATAATAGTTTAAATGTAAAACTATGCTACATTAAAGGGTATAAAAAAGAAGAAAAATATCATTTTCTCTCTCTTTACTTTTGGTTAAGGAAAAAATATTATCTAGACTTTTATTATATTAGATAATTGAAATTAACCACATGGTGTAAAGCTATGGGAGAGCTTTAATTTAAATCTCAATTTAATAGATTCAGCTCTTGCAAAGGAATCTTATAAGCAAAAGTAAATTCAGATACAAGTGTTCAATTCTTTTATCCTAGGATACAAGAATTGAAATTTGTGACTTTTTGTTTATAACGTATATATATAGGGCTGCTGGGTTTTAAACTGAAAGTATCTGTGTCTAGAAACGACAGAAAAGTCACAATTTCGCTTTCGTTTTTTGTCTAATTTTCACTTGAGTACGGTTAATCTACGGTTAGCTAAGCAAATGCATAGCAATAAGCATGCTCGATCAACTTCAGTAACATTTGTATCCTTTATGTTATCGTAAAAAATATATATACTAGATGACAATTTTCTCCTAACCTATAAAGAAAATTTGAATCTATCTATAAACGTTAAAAAATGATTAGACTTACAGTTGCAGGTACGTGCAGACATAACCCATATGTTAAACGCAAACAAACGCGTTTCCAGGACTATAACAACGAGAACCTGATAAAGATTACGGTTATTTTAATTTATACATTAATTTATCACCTAATCCTTCCTTACGGAAAAGTTAGATTATAAATTAATCTTGGTTCCCTCTTCCGATGGAAGAGATGAAAATAAGCAAGAGACTGTACCAATGCTCTGAAGGTTCAGCAGAGCATTCACTACAAATCAGTTTTTATAGGTGGTAAATATGATAAGTTTGCAGAAATGCTACAAGTAAGGTTCATCGTTGGCTATTGCAAGCCTCTTATGCGCGACAAGAATGCCACATGTCTGGTAGCAGGTTTTATACCTGCACCATAGGTTTGATTGAAGAGAAACATGAATACTGATACCTGTTTATTAGTGTTAAAAACTTCATATCCTGATCAGGATATAATTTTTATTTGCAAACAAAGTTCCCTGAGCTATTCTAGAGATGGAGGGCATGTAAATCGGAAGCCGAAATTCTTGTAAATACTATTTGCAGTAGGAAGTGTAGAGCGGTAAAAATTCGATATTAACAGAAGTATACATCTCGTGAAGTAGTTTATAATAAATTACTCTAGAAGGGTAGCTAATTACATAACGAAGATTTCATTCTGGAACTAATTTTAAGAAGCTTTTCGTTTGGAGTAAAGAAGACATCTCTTGAGGCACCATCAGTCAACCTAAGTATATGCATGCAACATGAACTTCTGGGAACTTTGCCTGCTTTCTGGTATCGGGAAAGACATAAATATTATTTCAGAATTTTATAATAAACTCCAGAAAAAATTTCAATTACAAATTACAAAAAATAAATCCGAAAAGAGTTGAATAATAAATTTACATATTTTCTCATGGAAAAACTAGATAATTAATTTAGGAAACCAAAAGGGTTAAGTAATGAATTATATGCATAGAACCAGCATGTTAGCAGAAATTAGACCCGAGGTCAAGAAGCAGACAAGCAAAAAAGCGGACCACTAGGATTTGTTTTTGTTCCGGACGGTTTGCTTTAGCTTCATGGTTACGCGGAACAGTCACGGGTTAGGTCCATGGAGTAAGTCCACGTGTAACAAGTTGAAGCCGTGAAGGTAATGCGGTCTCCCTAGACTGGCTTTCCCGGACCAAGGGTTCCCTTGGAAGCAGAGTCCGCACTAGTCCTTTCCCGTTTAGATCACAGTTCGAATCAACTTTGAATTTCAAGGTTCCAGACAGACAACAAGTTTGTTGCTAGTTCTTGATGAGTGCTATATAACTGCGCGGCTACTGCGTCAAGTCGAGCGAGCTGTTTGTTTATTTTACATAGTAGCCTGTTTAAAACACGTCATGAAAAGTTGAATTAACGGTCATTACCTGCGGGGCGTACCTTCACTTCAGCCGCTACACCTAACCCACATGTTTAACCCATGGGCATCGCTTTTGATGAAGAATGTCCGCTTTAACTCCCTGTGTCGATGAAATGACAACCCCTAATATCTGATGACTGGATTTACTGGGATTCTTTTTTGCATGTCTTTCGATATGAAATGTTTTGTTATAGAAATTGTTTTTCACTCTATAAATTCTTTGGTTATCTCAGGGGTGCCAAAAGCTTTAGTTAGAAGAAGCGGAGAGTGTAGTCCCCTGTGAATATTACTGGTAAATATATTAATATAGAACAATAATTATAAAGTAATTATCAAGTTTTAAACAAAATATGTTAAACTCATGCGAGAGTTCTGGAGAACATCTATGAATGAAGTAACTGCCAACGCCCTTCTAATGATATAAATGCAATAGCGTGACAAAGTGAAGTTTGGTTTAATTCAATGTTTAACTTTTTTTCTAGCTCTTTTACCAAAAGAGTTAGGTTAAAGTTTAACCCGTGTGCTGATTGCCTCCTTTATCTGAAGATGGAAGAGATGAATAAATATGCATTCTAGATCAACAATATGCATCTCTATGAATAAATTTTGCATAGTTCACGTTCACTTGCACTCTCGCTCAAAAGCGGAAGAAATTAAACTGAAACTGAAATGTTAACCCTTCATATCACATGTGATGGAATGAAACTAGTAATAAACTCTAGGTATCGTAACCTTAAAATTGAAATTAATCATCAATAAAATTCATTTTGAATTAGTTCTGTAAATGAAAAGTTAATTATCTTTCACTCTATATTGAGTTTTAGAACTTTCATAATGAAGTTTGAAGGTTTAAATTTGTATATGGTACATGAAAATCTATGATAAATTAAACTCTTCGTAAGTGATTTAACTTACCGTCTTTTAAGTGAAAAATAGTGAATTCAATTCCTTGTAGGCACGGTTGAAGATGCATACGCCACGAGAGGTTAACGAAGCTTCTGGTGCGAGTCCCCGCTGTGGTAGACTCACATGTACAGTAAGAATCGGTCGGACCGGGTTACAACCTAAACCCCAGTTGCAGTTGAAGTCGCAGTTGTGAATCTGGGATCCTATCTATTGATTCTATTTGAGGACTGTTGTCCTCTTTTGGGGCTCTCGACTTGAGCTCTACTCTATCCATCCATGCCTTTCAGAGAGTGAACTAAAGAACCTTGGTAAAACCTCGACGAAAACGCTCTTCCCTCATCGGTGCTGTACGAGCGGAAGAGAGTGAGCAAGCGTTCGTTTTCGCAGGAGCAATCACGAGAATTGAGTGACCTGCAAACATGGAGAAGATGTTCGGACCCGCGTATCAGGGCGACCCTGGAGTGCCGCACTCGGACAAGGAGGGATTTGCCACCATCTTTTGGGGGGCAGTCACGTTTTCTGCCTACTCGATGGTGTGTCCCTACTACTGGGAGCAAGGCGGCAACTGGTGGAAGTGAGTAATGCACGCGAGTATTGTCCCCCAGAATTTACGTTTTCGTTTCCATTCATCGCTCATTTCTTTTCACGGCGAGAAATCTGTTTCAGGCCGTGGCCTTTACCGTGAGATGAGTCTCCGGAAATTGTGATAGACCCCGAAGTCCCGTCAGATTTTGCAGTTGCGTCATTGTATTTCTTTACCGGTTGAAATTCGGGATTAGTGAGTTTTACGAGTAACAAATTGTGGCAGCTGGCATGACTGGGCCATGGTCGCTGAAAATCACGCGATGAAGCGTGCGATAAAGAAGAAGCAACCTTACAAGCCGAAGGTACACAATTTGTCCTTCCCGCTCCAGTTGTAGTCTTCACTGTGTTGCCCACCGATGCCTGGAATCGTCACCAGGTCACAGACGCCATTGGCTTCCATCTCCATCCATAGCTTGTAACGTTTATCGTTGAAGATTAATTAGAGTGTAGGAGAGTTCTTGAGCTGCACGTTTTGGATGTTAGCCGCTGATAGTAATGCATTTGCACACTTTGTACGACGCTGTTCAGAAGGGGTTCATGAACACCGTCGAGTCCTGGACGCCTGTTGAAACTACCGGTTCATTAGACGTTGGCTCTTATCTGATCATTTGTCTTACACTGGGTGGAAATGATTGCTCTAATGCAAGCTTTCATCCGGATAAGAATGGATATGGAGATCACGCGAATGAATGAATGCATAGCTTTAAAGTGTTAGCGCTCAGACCCTTTTTTGGCTCGAGTTCACTGGTGTTCGGTTTGCTTCTCGCAGTGGAACGAGTTCATGAACAAGGAACAGCGGGAGGCTTATTATCACAACTGGGCAGATTATTTCCCCTGATTCCAGTAACATCTTTGTTACTGGAATCACACAGCAGGTTAGAACCCCTATGGGGAACATTTTACCAGTTTTGGTGTTTCTCTGGAATCCTCAAACGTTGTTAGTTCATACTTCGAATAAATGTTCGTCTAAAGCTAGAGGAGACTTCTGTTCGATAATGCCTTATCGAATTGCGCTCTACCTCGGCCCTCGAGCTTTTGGATTTGGAAGTCCAGGCATAGGTTTATGGTATCAATCCAAAGAAAAGTTCCTCCGGATCACGCCTTTTTCGCTGCACTGGGAAGTTCCGGCAAAGCTCATTACTCCTTGGGTTGGTTGTCTTGGTACTTCTGTCGTCAGGGTTGTCTTCGCTCCGTCATCAAGCCCAGTGCAAAGTTCAAGGTTTAAAGCGTCGGGTCCTTGGCTTAAGAGTGGTTACTGTGTGAACATGCTCTCCATATCAGATTGATGGATTAATGTACGCTAATTTTGATCTATAAAGGAGACCTATAGCAGATGTTCGGTCAGCTTTAGCTGATACGCAAACAATGTCCATTTCTTTCTCGTTTTCCTTTTCTTCTCAGCTGTACAGGCGGTATATCGACTGTCTCTTGGCACATGGATCAATTCTTGTTGCTTGCTCTGTGACAGTGGTTTCCCAACATCTTGTATTATGGTCAAGATGCCCCCTTTTCTCACGTTCCTTGATATGGTCGAAGTTTTACATTTTGCTTCACTTTCCGCACTGACGCGATTAAATTGTTTGCCTATACCGTTCTGCTGTGACTGTTACTTTCATTCAAGTGCAGAGAGTTAATGCAACTTGTTCCATGCCTGTTTCGTACTGGCCCTCAGAATTTCTGCATTCCAAGCATGTTATGTTTAGGATGTTCTGTTAGGAGGAGTACGTACATGCCGTCTGTTGTTCACGGTACGCCTCTCTTTTCAGTGTAGATTCTCCACATGCTTCTTGTTCGTTGTCTGCTTTCTATCAGCCAACAGATATCCTGGATTTATTGCTTGTTATGCTAAGAGTATTAGCTACATCCATTCTTTCCCTTCCTTATGCTACTTTTCTCAGCGTTGATTATTCACTTCCCATTTTCTCCATGTATGTTTGGGATCAGCCCAAGGATCATCTCGAAACTGGTCACGGGATAATATGGAATGAAGAGCGGCCAGGGTCAAGTTATCTGCATCTCATCGTATACAAGTTTTCTTTAGGATGTCATAGCAGGCGTTCTGTTCCTTGAAATGTGCTGTTTGCTTTACCTCTTTAACATCTCGGCTCTGGCCAGAAGTACTCGCTAAACGTAGAGAGTTTAGCATAAATTCACCCCATCTTGGTACTTCGCGGGGTCCAGATTCCGGGGTAACTTTTGTGTGTGTCTGGGTATTTCTTGCAACACGGTACTAACCACATGGACGAGCATAGATCTGGTGCTTAAACTGTTAACCTCGCTTGTGCTTCCTGGTTAGATGTAAAGCCTTCACTTAACTCACACTTCTGTTGTTTCGTCAGAGTTGGATTACTGTAAGTCTGTTTGTGTTATTGAACTTTCATTTCTTTCCCTGTAGGCTTTAGTTTACGCTTCCATAAGTCAGGCTGGCTTTTTATCGATATTCTCTATCGTACTTGCCTGTTTTATGCTGGGAAATGTCACGGCCAAATGGTTGAGGACAGTCCATCCCGTCTTATGCACTGATCGTGTCACAGTTTTGTTTGTCCATTCCTACGTCTGTTAGACATGTGTGAGGATCAGTCGCCATTCTCCCTGGTTCGGTTTTCCAAACTAACATCATATGCATTATGAGATTACACGCTAACGACATTACAGAGTTCTACATCCTCTGGCTTTGACGTGCCCTTTAATGCCTCTGTTCGGTTGTTACCGAGTATCTATCTTGCTCTACTTCCTGTCATCAGCTCCACTCTCCAACTGCAAATTGCCTTCTTGCTGCTTAAATATTTTTGGGGCCCATGCAATGAGAAGCCGCTGTGAACTGAATTACCTCATACAAGTAGGTCTCCTCCGCAACTCATGTAATCCATCAAAGGCAGCTATTATGCGCTTGGACTCCGCTTCATGCGGTATAGATGTAAGAAGACGCCGTTATTTTCACGCTTTTGATTAACGTTACTTGAATCGGCTTCCCTCCGTACCACAAGGCATCTTCGCTTATTTTCGACTTCCTCGATTTGGTGGGTTTCACACCGAATTCACGTTAACCATCTCTTCTGATTCCTGTCGCTTCAGGAAATTGAGCTCTGCCGCGTTTGTTTCCACTCAAGAAGAGAAGAACTTCCAGGTGCACAACCAGTTGCACCTGTACGAACACATTCTGTCGGTTACTTCTCTGCATGCTCTTCAAAGCAAACTTGAGAAGCAATCTTACATTCTTACATCGACATCTTAAAGATCAGATTCGCTTTCTAGGAGGTCGTGGACTGTTTCGTGAACGTTTCCAAACATTGGCTTCGCTTCCTGTTGAAGTCGACATGAACTGATCAGGGAACGCTTACGAGTAGTAGCTGACACTGTCTTTCTTGGTTCCTCACAACGTACGTCCTCTTTCTGCTCACTCTGTAAGGCGATAAACAATGGCTATATTGCATGGTAGCAGTTTCAAACTCTTAGTTTAAGCTCACAACATTAAAGCTGGCCTGTTGAAAATATTGCACGTGAAACGATCCAACTTTATGTACGACTGTCATAACAGTACTCGTAAATTATTCCTTCTCGCCTGTCTTATGAACATTAAATCGCAAGCAGTAGACGTTTGCATACAAATCACTTAGCAAAATCTACCCGCTAAACTTGCTAACCAACTAAAGTGGCTTCCTCGGTCAAGTCCTTAGTTACAGTACCATGCGTTTGTAAATTTCCAGTGAATATCAGCACGACTAGACTGCAAGGGATGGTCACGTTTATTGCTCTTTCACACACCCTGTTCAGTATCAGAATGAAAGTTAAATTACTAACTGTTTTCCTCGTTCAGCTTCAGGTTGCTGTCCTCGCATATGAATCTCGAAAGTAGGGAATTATGGAGACGTTATCACTGACTGGAACAGAGGAATCATTATCTCCAATGCTCTGCACTTGAGAAGCTCCCGCTCCTTTAGTAATCTCTATTTGCGCTAGCGACAGGCAGGAATGAAATCCGCAAATTATCTGCACAGTTCTCAGCCAATTCATGAGTAAGTTCTCTAATTCAAAGTTGATCTCTTTCAACTTGACAACGAAAGTCAACAGTTGGATGAGAATTGACTGAATAATCTTAGCACGCCCTTTCTGAACCCAATAGGGATATCCCCACCGAATTTATGACCAGAACTTCTACATACGGTAATCCCGTGCTGCCGCACCACACTGCTTTCCTGGGAAGTCAACATGCTACGTGTAATCATCTGCCACTAAACGCATGTGCTGGGTGGGAATCATCGTACATATTTACTGGGTATTGTACGAACTCGTCTTCAGGTACCGGCAGTTTCTACTCATGTGTGGAGTAAGTTGTGGATCAATTATCCTCTGGAGGGAGGGACCATCAGGTCAGCTTCAGTCCCTTCAGTTGTTTGCGTTAGACTCCTCAACAGAAAAGTGAACAGTGGCGAGAGTCAGGTCGTGACAAGGAGAATTCCTTACCGTAGTTGAGGTTCCTTCATCGCCGGGAGACAGAGAAGAGCCAGGTGTTCAAATAAAAAAGAGTCTTACGGCTGAGAAAGTCGAGTTTTCCTCGTGAGGGCGCACAAGGAAACCAGGTGTCTAACATGCAGGAAGTTTGTTTTAGGTGTTTTTTGTACTCTTTGCCATGCCTGTTAGAATCCGAGTCGCAGTGAGAAGTTCTAGCGGAGTACTAACCCTTCTACCAACCTCAGAAGGGAATGACAATAATCTGATTGAGTGGGAGGAAGGGCAGGGATAGATTCTCTTCCGTTGGGGATAGCGGAGGTTCCTCCGTAGAGAGGAAGAGGAGCCAGTTTCTTACTAGACAAAATCCTCAAAGTTGCAGGTGTTCGAGATTCCTTCGTGGAGGAAATAGAGTCGACCTTGCGAGGTGATATAAAGGCGAAAGCAGAAACAACGTCAGGAAGGAAGGTTTTGGGACTGAGAAAAATGATGCTCCTTAATGGGGCAGAAGAGAGTTAACATAACGGGAAATCCTCATATGCAGATCGCAAGGTACTTTTATCACGTAGGAGAAACAATTTCTCGAGGAGGTAGGGGACAGAAGGCAAATCACCAAACCAAATGTTCTTGTTTGGGTCAGCAAATTACTGTCTTCCCATCATGTCTTCCTGCTGAGAAGAGAGTTATTTGCTGACTCTGAAGAAGCGGAGAAAATCCATACCTGTAAAGCAGAGTACATAGAGGTACTCCACACTCTATTCTCACACAAAGGAGGAGTGAAACGACCTTACCCTGCCCTAAAACATTCACATGATCCTAAGTCATTCTGTGGTTTGATGGGACTGTACCCGATGACGTCCCTCTCGGAGGATGAGTCATGTTTTCCTTCTATCTCACAGATTTATTCAGGTGGTGAACCTTGTCCAATTTTTAACAGGTGGTTATCTGGTTACATCTAGTTTGTTTTTCTGATATGCAACCAATTGTATGAAAAATTCAGGTTAAGTTCCTTTTCTTCCACCGTTCCCATTCATTCTCGCCCGGTATAGTCACATATAGTATATAGATTGCTTATTAGCCTCTTCAACAACCTTCTACCACCCTTCTGTAAACGCTTTACTTTGTTCAAGACAATAACTCTCCTGCGTAATTCTTGCCCTTATCGAGTAAAGTTAAACACATGTCTTTCGGGCTGCAGTTATTGCACCCCGCAGCAGTTATTGCATCACATCTCTCAACTCATCAGAAAACTTCTTCCTCAGTCCCCCGTGGCAACAGTCGATCTTTGCCGGTCCCCTGAAGTCGAAAATGTCTTCCTCAGTCCTCTATCAGCTGGGGGCAGGTTACGACTGTGGTTAATCGATAACTACGTCTCAGGTGGTCAAAATGATAATACGTAGTAGCTGTAATAATGGGTCACCAGGAACGAGTGGACGGGTGCACTCTTCGCGTGAGATCGTGTGGTAATAATTTTGAAAAAGGATCAGTGAATCTGTGTGGATGCTTCGGTAAGACGTGGTGCAGCATCTGATGTAACCATGACTTTTAAGAAATTTATGTTCAAGGTGCGAGCTCGCAAAGGCAATGAGCTTCATCTTTTCTATCGTTGTGGTGAGCAGCAATTCTTGAACTTCAGCTGGGACATTCGAAAGCAGTACTCGCTGTAGTGAGAATAGTGGATTGAAGCTCTGAAGCAGCAATGACAGAAGATGCTCAAGAATGGTTCGATAATAATGAATATGGTGATTTTGATAAAATTTGATTTCCTTATGAAGAAGATGACAATTTCAACGTTCCAGTTGATATGCGAGATCAAGAAAGTGTCTTGGAGCCGAGTCCGTGACAGAGATGACGACAGACGATGCTTTCTGTTGGGAAGAGGGATATATCGCTGGTGAGAAAGACCTTCACTGAGTTGCAATTGCAAGCGGCTCGAATCAAGTTGGATGCATTGTTTGAATCGATGGAAGACTTTCAATTTGTCTTTGATTATTGGTCGGTGTTCAACTCACGCATTAACAAGCACTGGAAAACTCGAGAATTTTATTGGGTTCGAACGTGTATATATGATTTTTCTCTCAGAAAAGATCCTCCGAACAAGAAGCGTTGCGGTAAAATGGTGGATCATGCATCAGATAAGAAGAATCTAATGCCTAACCTAGAACCTAGAACATTTTCCCAGTTCACGCAACGTCAAGCATCTCAAAGCTGTGTAGTTGGAGGTACAGATTCGAACCAGACGCCAGTGGAGGAAGAGCAAGGATTCAACTTGGGAATAAGACTGAAGAAGACACGGAAAGTATCTCAGTCAGGTGCGTGCGGTGAAAGTATTCGTTATTTATCAGCAGGATCATTTCAGAGTCAATTTTGGAGTCAGGCACGGAGGAGGTTGGATCTGGAGATGGGAGTTTGAAAGAAAAAGGAACCGAGTTTGGATCAGAGTGTGTATAGAGATGCGAGTGGAGGGTTAGATGCCAACGTCATTTGAAGTCAGGAGAGTTTCAGATTACTATATGCAACTTGCATCACACTTGTCTTGGTCATTTGCATAGTTGACGGGGTCCTTGTCAAAATTCTCAACATCTCGTAGTTCTGATGTGTAATCGAGTTGTCATTGACTCAAATGTTCAATGTGGAAAGCTGGTGAATGATTTTCGTCAGACGTTCGAGAAGCGCACTACGTATCAAGCTGCTTTCAGAATCACAGAGAGAGAGAGAGAGAGAGAGAGAGAGAGTCCGAAATTGGATTCAAGGCTATCATACGAGATCATTTCATGTCATTCCTGCTCTATGCCGTCACATGGAGGAAGTAGAACTGGAATGTGTTGCAGAGTATTGTACGTGGTCTGGTTCTGGAATTTTACAACGTATTTTTGTGTGTCCGTCCGCATGCCGAGAAGCATTCCAGTTCTCTCAGAAGGTTATCACTATGGATGCATGCCACACAAAGAATAAGAAATTCCTTGCTCAAATTTTTACAGCTAGTTGCTCTGACGGGAACAACCAGTCGATTATTCTATGCTTCGTAGTGGCGGCTAGTAAAGACGAGGAGACTTGGTCCTGATTCTGTTCTCTACTTAGACAAAGTGTTACTGGAATTAGTCAGAAGAATATCGTCATACTCTCAGACCGCTGTAAGGGACTACTGAATGCTGTGAAATGCATATTTTCGGAGTGTCTTCACGGACATTGCGCCCAACATCTCAGGATGAATGTGAAGACCCGTTACGGCAAACAAGCGGAGATTGTATTCGTGAGTTGCGTGTATGCTCGAAAAGAAAGAAAGTAAGTACCACATTCATTGTTTGCTTGCTGATGCATTTTCTACCACTTCATTTATTCAAAACTAAGGATTTCTCATCTCCTGCAGATTCAATCTGTTATTGGATAACTTGACCAGCAGTGGACGCAATGGACTCTTAGCAACAGAGTACATTCGGAAGATACCTTTACACCTCTAGGCTCGATGTATGTTTCCTCTTCCTCGGTATGAGAAGGTGACGTCAAATGTTGCAGAGTCAATCAATGCTGCTCTGTATGGAGCACTCACTCCGTTTGCATAGACCTGGTTCGATGAGAATGAAAAGATGTGTGGTCAGTTCTTTTGTCATGTTTCAGATGACAACACGGCTCTGGTACACAAGACGGGTGGGAGGGAGCAATATGTGGTATAACATGACAATATGCTCAAGTGTGAATGATTGGAACTTCAAGAAATGTGTTGGTCTTGTGCGCATTCTATGGTGTGGGATGCTGAGTTCACTAGAGATCCTATGCATCATATGGATTTTGTATGATTCACAAAGACCATACAATGAATATATGGAAAGTCAATTCCGTCTCTAGTTACAACCGACCTTATGTTAAGTTTCGAGTGTGCTGCTCCTCCAGTTGCAAGAAGAAATGATAGACATCGAGTGTTCGAATCCTTACAAGAGGTACGCAAGTAAGGACATGTGATAGAACATAATCAATGACTGAGTTAGAATATCGGATCGACGAGAACCCGGTGCACTTGAGTCACATGTCATCTACTTTATCAACTCCGACAAATATTGAAGCAAACATATACAACATCGTACATACTTCAGGGTCGGTGAGACCTCCACGTGCAAAGTCTGTTCCGGGTTCTCGACAACAGCGAAGGTGTGGAGTGTGTCATACACTTGGGTACAACAAGCGAACTTGTCCACAAAGGTCACATCTAAGAGCTACAGTTGTGAGTGACCAGCATGATCCAATGCTGGATATCTTGCAAGAGCTTGAAGTTGTTGGTCGCTATGGAATATCGAATGACCCAGTGATAAATAATATAGAATTTACTGATCCTCATTTCGGGGTGTCTATGGATGGAGAACTAGACCAAGTGCTTGTATCCGAGTATGAAGACGGCTCAGATGACGATTCTGAGCCCACTGCAGAATATGACATTGACTACGAGCCAGATGACTTCTTCCCGTTTTAAACGGATTTGTATTAGCTTTAGTTAACTTGACTTATTAAGTTGAGCATTACAACAGCAGAATATCTCATTGTCTGCAGCTTTAGTACTTGTATATTGTTTCGTCGAATTCGGCTACATGTATGTATTGAAAAATGTCTATGAGATCAAGATCACACTGAAACTCCCTCGGATATGCATAAAATGTTACAAAAAATATCATAGCTCAACGAGAATCGAATAATATGCCAAAACAATGAGAACATCGGCTGAAAGTTAGTTATCGAGCTATTTGCTATGTGCCTCTTGGACATACCTTCCCCGTTGATGAATTTTTAAGGAGGAGAGAGAGAGTTCGTGGATAGGCAGAGTAGAGGAGGAGAGGAGAGAATGAAAGGAGAGGAGAGAGAGTTCAGGGAGAGAGGGAGGAGAGGAGAGAGTTAAGGGAGAGGAGAGGTGAGAGTGAAGCGAGAGGAGAGAGAGTTCAAGGAGTGAGGAGAGGTGAGAGTGAAGCGAGAGGAGAGAGTAATCAAGTTTTAAGAGTTCAGGGAGAGGAGAGTTCAAGGAGAGGCGAAGAGATTGCGAAGAGAAGAGACAGTGAAGAGGAGAGTGCAGAGTGTGTGTGTGCAACGTGTGTGTAGAGTCTGTAAGAGTTGTTCTTGAGTTGTTTTAAAATCTAACTATCTATTTTGAGCGATTTAATCGCTGTGATGAAAACTCGAGGAGTTGACCGAGGTCGAGGCGATGAGAGAGGACGAGATCGAGGTCGCGATGAAATCCCGGAAGAGAGGAGAGTACGAAAAGAAGAATCCTGTAAGATATGCATCCATGTCTTCGTTTGAATGAGTGTTGTATTATTTATTAAGGTATAGCGAAACATTCTGTTTCTATGTGATATGCTTGTTACGGTAGACGAAACAGACTGTTTCGATGTAGATATGCTTGTTAGTGTAAGCGAAACAAACTGTTTTGATGTATAAAATTTGTTAAGGTTAGTGAAACATATTGTTTCGCTGTTTCGTCGTTATTCACAGTGGGCGAAACATATATATTTTGTCTCTCCGGAGAAAGGTACCCCTTCTCTGATTAATACAGTGAGAGAAACATATATGTTTCGTCTCTCTGGGAGGGGTACCCCTTCCCAGATTATTAGAGTAGGCAAAACATCGATGTTTCGTCTCTCCGGGGAAAGGTACCCCTTCTCCGATTAATACAGTGGACGAAACATCGATGTTTTGTCTCTCTCGGTCTCTGGGGAAGGAGTACCCCTTCCCCGATTATTACAATGAGCGAAACATCGATGTTTCGTCTCTCTGAGGAAGGTGTACCTCTTCCTCGATTATTACAGTGGGTGAAATATGCCCCCATCCTATTTGCCTCCTTGTTTAACCACTTTTAATAATATTTTTGTTTCAACGGGTGTGGCATTGGAGAGTATGAAGAAGAGACCTTCAATGTTCAAGTATACTCACGAAGAGGACGAGAGATATCATTTGAAGTGGTGTTGGGTTTCTAAAGATGAAGTGGAGAATTCATTGCTCGGAGTGGAGGAAGAAGTTCTCGACCAACTAGGATTACTCGTTGCTTTTTTTTTTGATTTTCCTCCTCTTGATGTAAGTAGTCTTCATTATGTCACTTTCTGGATTAATTTGAGATTTTTTGGATGCATATCTTCTATTTCATTTATGTTGTTTTATTATTTGTTTTTTTTTGTAGTTGTACATATGTGATTAGGTTGTTTATTTTACAGGTTTTATTTTGTATAGAGTTCATCCAATCATACAATGAAAGAAATCATCGAGCTATTGTACAAAGACATGAGATAGTGTTGGATGAGTCTGTTATACGTGAGTCACTTGTTTTACCTATGGGAACAACCATCCCTCGTCCTCATAATGTCAAGAGGAGCATGATAGATGATTGGTTTCCTCAAAAAGACGAGAAGGGAAAAAGATATTTATTGTGGATATGTGAGTATCCAGAGTGGAGACCTGTTTTCCAGCTTATTAATTGTATCTTTCTGGCTCGTCGACGGTCAAGAGAAGTACATGATCATTTAGCTCTATACGTAAAGACTAAAGTAGAGGAGAGAAGCGGAGAAGATTACGATTGGACGGAGTTCATTTTAGATTCTTTGGATATGGAGATCTCTTCTATGAAAAACATATGAGTAAAGAGAGATTAGTGAGACATCCAAAGTCATGGATAGGTATGATCTTGACTCACCTCATGATCCATATGGATATACTTCTCGAGGGAGGACGAGTGGATTCTTCTCCGCGACTTCAGTCATCATCGAGTAAGATTTATATTCCATGTTCTAGTTGTTCTAGTATTGTGTTCGATTATTTTTACTTACTTTTCGTTGATTATCCTTGAATACTTATTGATTTAACTCACATTTCAAAATGGTGGTTTCATTTCGAGTGGAGTCTTCTTCTCATGGTTAAGACTCACAGTCTTCGTAGCATGTTACTCCATCATCAAGTAAGAAAATTTTAAATTTATCATTTTCTTCTTTGTTATGATAAGATTTGGATTTTATTTAAGTATTGAAAGATTAAATTCTCATATAAAGTGGTGTTTTCAGATCATGCGATGCATTCTTCTTCTCCTGGGCAAGATCCTCAGTCTTTGCATCACGTTCCTCCTTCGTCAGGTAAATAGTTTATAGTTAAGTTTGGTTTAGTTCGACTTTACTTCTACTTTAAAACTTTTCAACTTGTTTATTTAGTTATAGTTTAGTTTTACTTTATTATATGTATTGAGATATATTTAGTTTTTAATTGTATATCTGCAGATGAGGAAGTTATTCTCATAGCGAGAATGAATCAACTCCATGAAGCGATAAAAAGGAGAGAGGAAGAGCTTAAGTTCAAAAGTGAAAAACTAGAGCATATGAACTATCAAGTCATGATAGTGAAAGAGGAATTGAGCACGATACGAGCAGCAAAAGAGTTCTATCCTCATCTGGTTCACCCTACTGCAAATCGACCTAAGACCTTAATCCTTGATTTGAATGATCTTTTGGTCCAAGTGGGAAAGAACGAGCATGAGTTGATGCCAGCACGTGAGAAAAAATATGTTGTAGAAATTACATCGAGATCGTCTATATGATACGTGACGAGACGTGGAGTGAAGTAATTTATGGAGATATGTTTAGATAAGTTCCATGTCATCATATGGACTTCTCGGACGTTGTTAACCACTTGCGCCTTACTACGTGCTATGGAGGATGCTGATTATTTATCTCTTGGAGTAGCAAGAGGGAAGGTATGAAACTTCTTCTTCATTCGAATTTATTTTCAGTTCAACTTTTCATCAACCTTTTGTTTTATATGTTATATATTTGATCTAAGATATTTGTTCTAATACAAATTTCTTATATGTGTGTAAGTATGTCATATTTTCGCTCAAGACATGTGTTTTAAATATAAAACAGTGAGAAAAACTGCCTTCGATAATCACTTGTACTTGAAAGATTTTGTTATTCTTCATCACCATAACTTGAGCACGAGAGACGTTCTGTTGATGGATGATAGTCTAGTAAAAAATTGTACCAATCATCCTTTTAACGCTATCCATCCTCCTCCTTTTTTTCTTTTCACTATGGATAGTGATAGAGAGTTGTATTTAGAAGCCACTTTGTTGCCGTGGCTTCTTCGTTGGGGTGCTAACCTCGAGGAGACACCAGTTTATGTAGAGAGTAGATATTCACAGGTTTTTGCTCATGATCCATTTATAGCTCTTAAAAGTTATTGGACCATTAGAGGTCAATATCGTATGGAGATCAGTGCCACGTGGAGTTTGTATGCATTTGTATCCTAAACCCAAGTGAGAAAGATATCTCTCTTTTGTTATTTTATTATATAAAAACAGCTTTTGAAAATAGACTTTAGTATTACTTCTTTGTCTTGGAATGTTATTTGATATTACCTGATAGGGCGAAACATGCATGTAAAGCTTGTATGTAAGTTCTATATTACTTGATAAGACAAAACATGCTTGGAATGTTATTTGATATTACTTGATAGGGCGAAACATGCATGTAAAGCTTGTATGTAAGTTAACAACCTGAAGCTCAGAGCATACACATAGTCAGAAAATTGACTTCTCCCGGTTCAACCTACTCGGCGAAACATGCGTTTCTGGAAAAGAATCCAGTATTGATTGGAGTCGAGTACACATCAGCGATACTCGGCTCGAAGCAATTCTGGATTCTTTTCCACTATACTCGAATTTGGAGATATCGGGAGGCTGAGGTACAGGTTGGCTGGACCTGGGAGAAGCTGTAAGTGGACATCGAAGTTAAGAGGACGACGAATAGTTTTCATGTCGCAAGGATAAAGAACTTTCATGAACCACCAGCAATTACTTGGTTTATTTTTTGCACTTCTTTGGTTCATCACTTATTTGGTTTATTTCTTGCACTTCATGCAGAGATTTAGTAAAGCGATCGGAGAACTCGCTACAAAGCTTTTCCAAACTTGACGATTACTTGCAAAGGTACCCCTTTGCAACTTAACGTCAGAGGGCGAAACATCATGTTTCACCTCGTGAAAGGACGAAATGCATGTTTCGCCCTCCGTAAAATGTACTACAACGTCAGAGGGTGAAACATGATGTTTCGCCTCCGCAAGTGCTCCCTTCGTTGGCGAGTAATCGTCACGAGACGAAACACTCTCTGTTTCGTCCACTGGGTTATGTTCTAGAGGCGAAACATGTATGTCTCACCTACCGAGTGGGCGAAACATACTTGTTTTGTCTGTTTCGTCTCCCACTAGGGTATGTTTCGTATAGGGTGTTCACTATAAGTGACATGAACAAGGAGCAAAGATTATTAATTTTTTCTGAAAAGCACATGCGTATATGAGTTCTGAAAACTGTATGCAATTCAACTTTATTATAAAATCGATGAACCATTAACACTTGGTTCGATTTACAATCATCCTATAATTTTTTCAGTTTCCGTAATGTCTCTACTAATTCCAACAGTTCTTCTTTCTCTTGGCTTCGGAGCTCTATTACATCATGCAAATCCCGAGCAATACCTTCTAAGCTCTGTTCAGTCTCTTCTGACTTTTCAACAAGTGCCAGTACTCGATAATATAAACGCTCTATCTCAACAAGCTCCGCTGTATTACCCACTGTAGACATTTCACTTTCTACTGAAAGATAAAATGTCACACTATCCATGACAGTGACAAGATCTTCTATAGCGTCTTCGAACTCATCTAACACCTCAATCTCTTGCTCCACGTCGAACACGGTAAACCAATTTTGTTTCGTGTTCATACTTATTTTGAAACGTCATTTCTTTTTGCAAACATCATTGAAAATGCTATCTTGCTCATCCAAAGATAACTTTTCAAACTCTTCCGCAGTGATCCCTAATAGTTTTTCTCCAATACTCCACACAATAGCTATGGGTAAGGCTGCATCTGGACAATCATTTACACTATAGTCAATCAATCTTAAATGAAACCGATATTGCTTTCTACTTCCTCTTTGATCACAAGCGTGCCAAGTCTTCCTACTATCGGATTGTGAGTGATTGAAATATAGCACCTTCCTTGTAGAGCTTGACGAGGTTTGTGTATGTTCTACCACTTGCTTGAAACACCCTAGAAAATTACAAGCCACATACGATACAAAATTCCACTTCCGATTTTTGATTATGCGCTGAATAGAAGCTACCACTCACATGCAAGGCATATTACTGATACACTCGCGCAGCACAAAATAGTTTTCATTCACACTTAGTCCACCTGCCCTGGCTCCCCTGACGAAACTTGCCAAGGATTCAAGTTCTACTAACGAACACATTCTGGAGTTCTGCCACCTCTACTCAATCTCTCAAGCTCTCCCGTCTTCGATTCAACGCGCTCAAGCTCTTCCGTCTCTACTCAATCTTTCAAGCTCTCCCGCCTTCGATTCAACGCGCTCAAGCTCTTCTGCTCAAGAGCTCTCAAGCTCTCCCGCTTTTGATTCTGACAAAATTGCTACTCTGAAAGCATAATTTCATGGTACCTCACATCCATGGGTTC
Organism: Asterella californica; assembly: GCA_036924285.1. NCBI lineage: Eukaryota > Viridiplantae > Streptophyta > Marchantiopsida > Marchantiales > Aytoniaceae > Asterella > Asterella californica. Next base: position 22,167,506 of record JAYKYS010000006.1, on the reverse strand, counting down.
CACATGAACATTAATATTTTGTCTCCCGCCTTCTCGAAGATTATCACTCTCGTCTTCAATCGCTCTCCACTTCCCTGTTTCTAATATTCATTTCTCATTACAGTGCTCGTGCCCGTGCAGTCGCTCTCCGACTGCGATTCAACTTAAACCGAAACAGCCGGGAACCGAAACCGCCGGCATCCGGTTAGGGGACTGAGGAAGACATTTTCGACTTCGGAGGACCGGCGAAGATCGACTGTTGCCACAGGGACTGAGAAAGAAGTTTTCTGCTCAACTCATACCACCCACGTTCATTGGCGGATCACAGCACAGACAGCAAGTCAGCTTTTAGTAACTGCATAGATTAACATTATCAGACTCATAGAAGCCAGTGAATATGGAAATCCCCAAAGAAAGGAAGCAAGGCAAAGAGTAACACTTTTCTTAGAGCAGAGAGGGAGAGAGGCACTGACATTATAAGCCTTGAATATCTAGAGAGAAAATGAGCAGCGACGTCTTGGGAAGTCAGCCAAGATGGACAGAGGGTCCACCGTACTGTATGAGGAATGACAAGTCAGGTCATAAACAGAATACAGTAGAGAAGCACGCACAGAAAGAACGAAGTTCACGGGGGGGGGGTGAGAGACGGTGGACAACTGGTCAAGATCTGATTTTAGTGCGCACTTAAAATACAAATTTCTCTCGATCACGGAAAAGGACAAAAGCAGCCGAAGACTCGGAATCGAGTATGTAGTTCCTTAGATGGTCGCCTCATCCACCGATCTCACCACCTGTTTAATCCCCGTCCTTCCACTAAGAGCCTAATAGCGGTTCTTCTCGTCGAAATTCTCTCGTTCATTCTGTAGTCTTTACTTCCCTTAGTAGTTGGTTTTCAGGTGTCAGAGACGCGTACGCACACTTACATAACGACGAAATTTTGTTCAGTTTCGTACGACTGCATCACATTTATTTTTTACTTTCAGCGGATCTTCTACGACTGTCTGCTCGTCGATACAAGACTTCCCATTGGCTGCTGCTGGTTCATAATTGTCTTTCTTGTAGCTGTCTGTCAGTGTAGGAAGAAGCGTATCCTAGCGTTCCATTTGGTCTGGAGATGGCTTCTTGGGAGAATTACAAAGCTCGTGGAGCTAAGACCATGAAGAAGGAGATTAGGAACCGATTTAGTGCCGAGAATGTCACAGCGGGGATCGACGCCACGGGACTAATTGCAATCGTCACAGGTGAGACCTTGTCGCCGTTCCATTTTGTCGGTCACGATTCATATGGTCGATCAGTTCGAATTCTGAAGTTTTATCGACCGAGCGAGCATTATTCTTGCGCTTCTTGACGGCTTACGTACTCCTCGTTGAACAGGACGGATGTTCTGATCCGATCATCGGCTAGTAGGCGATCTGTTTCTATTCATTATATCTGTGAGTTCGTTGGTTTCAGCTGACTCTTGAGCACGTCGGAGATGCCTGACTTAGATTTATTATCCGCAAACACTCACATCTGTAGAGAGTGATGGACAGATGGAGAGAGCGCTCGGCTCACACTGATGCGCGTCAGTGTGCGCTCTGCTCTGAGATGAAAGACGGCTCGTGCCTAGGCCAGTAGAGCGTGCACCCGTGGCTCGAAAATCAGTAAACGGAGGAGTTCTTTGCTAATGAGAATTACCTGGTCATCGAACTTCATTTGAGTGGCAAACAGACGTTGTATAACAGAACTGACTGACTGGCTTTTTACATAAGCTCGCTACCACTTATCGCCAGATTTTCCTTCAATGTGATCGAGGAAGATGAAGCTCCCTGCCTCCGGTCTGCTCCTTCCGCTAGTCCATCCATCCATCCATCCATCCTCCGTCTTCCAGTTTCGTTTGGTTGCCATATCACCCGTCTGTCTAGACGTCCTCCCTGTACGATAATCTACCAATTGAAGGAAAAGATGTACAAGAGGAAGAAACGATGGTTCATTGGGTGCTCAAACTGTAGAGCTGCCATGTGTGACAAGGAGCAAGCTTTAAAAGCGACTGAAGACATACACCAAATTTGCAAGTGGAATGAGGGTAGGCTGATTTGGCACGGTTAAGAAGATAAGGTGAAGATAAATTAGTGAGGGTTGGGAGAGGGTGGTTTCCTCAGACAGACGGATGTGTTCTGTGCGTCGTGCAGGTGGTACAAGCGGAGTAGGTTTAGAAACAGTACGCGTACTGGCCCTGCGTGGAGCATATGTGTTTATAGCGGCTCGCAACTACCAGAAGTACGACATGGTAAAGGAGAAGATTCTGGAAGGGAACCCCGAGGCGCAGATTGATTACCTGGAGATCGACCTTGCAAATTTAGCTTCGGTCCGAAAAGCCGCTTCAGAATTTCTGGCCACGAAGCTTCCACTCAACATTCTAGTGTGAGTATCAGATTTTCTCTTTTTCGACACATGGCTTGATTCTTGGCTTATTGTAGTAGTATATCGTTTCTACCAGTGCTCGTGTTGTTGCTTCGTGCACTGATGATAGATCGTAGAATCAGCTACAACTGATGCATTAACACTCGTCAGCTGTTCCTTTGAACAATTGTGGGTTCCTGAAGATTTATGGACAAGCGCAATGTGGTAACTGGCGTGGCTTTTTTGCGTGGTTAGAAATAATGCAGGTATCATGATGGTTCCGTACCAGCTTTCCAAGGATGGTGTTGAGCTGCAATTTGCAACGAATTACTTGGGTAAGCATTCTAATTCGGCCTTTGAGATTCGCTTTCTAATCGATCAAACTTGCCCAACTACTGGCAGCCACATATCTACTGAGAAATACCTGTTTGCGGGAGAGTGATAATTTCTGAACGGAAGTCGTATAGAGCACACCGGTAGAAGTGTCACTGATTCTGTCCTTTGTATTCTTTGTGTATGCAGGTCATTGGTTGTTCACAAACCTTCTGCTCAGTAATATGAAGAAATCAGCTGAATCAGGAATCCAAGGAAGGATTGTGAATGTGGCTTCCTCATTTCAACTTACCTACAAAGGTGGTATCCGCTTTGATAATCTCAACGAGAGGGGCGGGTGAGTATTGATTCTGTGCTATGGCTCAGCGTGTTTCGTCCGTGTGGAAGTGGCTCGGTTACTACCCTCTTCTGGATTGTCGATGCTGACCGGTTCCCTGTCTTATTCAGGTATAGTCCTTACTACGCCTATGGTCAGTCCAAGATCGCGACTATCCTGCATGCTAAAGAACTGACGGCCCAGCTAGAGGTATTGTCAGACTGGCATCTAATTTTGAACTGTTAACGCATGAGTTTCGTTTATGGCATGATGACAAGGTTTCGAGAAAGAATTCAAGTTTCTGATAAGCATATGGTTTCTGTAATAGAAATCCGAGGCTAATGTGACAGTCAACGCCTGTCATCCTGGAGCGACGTTCTCAAGCTTTCAACGTGCTCTTCCACGATACCTTACTGGTAAAGCATTCGTTTAAATTATCTCTGAGCTGATGAATTTGAGTAGTAGAAGCGAAGAACCGGACGAGTTTACAAGTGTCACGGACACTCTCTGTGGGTGAAACTGTCGTGGAGATTTTCCTGTTGATGCCTTTTGCTTCCATGGGGTGCTATGAGAGTTACGCCAGATTCGCTTGATACTGTTGGGAAATGCACGACAGTAGACTTCAACTGAGGTTCTGATGATAATTTCCTCTGGCACCTGCAGGCGCTGTAAAGATCTTCAGTGGCATATTATGGAAGACTCCGGCACAGGTATATCGCCTTTACCACTCAGAGCTGAGAAACTGTCTGCTGTTTCTTCATGTCTAGGTCTGGGTAACTTCAAACCTCGGTCTGTAACTCGAGAAAGTTGGTCTGCGGTGCTCACCTAGAGAAGGTCCCGCTCGTTGTTGCGATCTGATGGTAGTGCTGTTTCGTTTGTCATGACCGCTTGCAGGGAGCATCTACGCAGTGTTTTTTGGCACTAAGCCCGACTGTTAGCAGTGTCAGTGGCGAGTATTTCTGCAATCTTAAAGTTGCAGAGCCTGTGGAGATGGCATCGGACCCCGACCTCGCTAAGAAACTCTGGGATTTTACGGTGAATCTGACATGCACAGCACAAGCATACAATAGGGAGAGGAGCATCGTTGTTACAGGAATAGAGTACGATGTAGGAAACCTAGAAAGAAGCGGCAGCGCACCGACATCTCCCACATGAAGGTGAAACATTTCTGCAGCTAAAAGAGATCTGGAGGGTTGACGGAAGAGCAGTCGATGTTGCTAAAATCGAAGACGATCTTCAGGCCAAGTTAGTGGACGTCGTTATAAAGCTCCCAGGGTGAAAAGTATCCACCCGGAACCAGAGGACTGGACGACAGATACTGCAGTCAGAAAGTTTTGGGTGCATAGAGTGATACGACGGTCCGATCCATCAGAAGCCGATCACCTTAGTTAGAAGTCTGGATGAGCTTAGATTTGATGTACGAATTTGTGAAAAACATGTGAATTACTAGGTGTACAGTCGGTTGAGTCGTCATACGTCGACCTTACTTTGCTAGTAGTGAGGCTATTAGAGCTTGTAAGGTGTCTCTATCCCATCCACAGATAGGTTCAATTGTAAGGAGATCATACCGGCTCCAGCTCATGGGAGTCAGCTGGTGTATGTAAATTATCATGCTATAGAGAGTTACAGCGGGGATTCCAACTACTACCCGTGATGTAGATAGCCCCAGAAAATGAAGTTTAGAGGCGAGGACCAGAAAATAGATATTCTAGAGGCGAGGACGGTGAACCTGCCGTGGACTTCTTGTCCAGTATCCTCGCAACTTTTGTATTACCTCCCGATATTGGTAATTCGAAAGCCCAACCAAGCACTTAATTATGTTTCCAACATCCTTTGGAGTACACTGACTGCAAGTGGGAGTGGGGCGTTCTTATTGCTACAACTTGCAAGAGTTTATTCTGAAGCGCTGTGTGATCCTGATCATGATCCAGAAGGACCCAAGCACGAGCTCCAACATCACTTAGCCCGGAATGCATGCGAGTAGAACTCCACTCATGGCTCATACATGAATTTCTGACTGGTAAGACTTTCTGCTTCTGTTCAGAACTAACTTCGCATGAAGATGAGCGAGAGGATAAATTCTGGTGGGCCATCGTATACGGTCAAGTATATATCAGTTGTCGTATCAAGTATACAGTACGACAACTGATATATATATTGCTTTCTGATGTTTTCCTACCTGATGCTCACTGACCCGCTGCCATTAACTAAAACCGGTCAGTGGCATGTGAAGGGCGGGCACCATGACAGACAGCTCCTGTGGTCAGATTCCACAGCAGCTTCGACGGGAAATCGATCGAAAGCTCCTGCTGACGGCGATAAAGGAGAGATGAACCTGTGGAGAGGTGGGCGGGACAGGAATCCAAGTGGTCATAACTGGACAGTTGAGAGGCAACGCCCGTCAAAACTCAAAAGCACACGTGGAAGACCCAAAATACTCCCGCGATGAGCGCAGCTCCAAAACTGGGCAGATTGGCTGGACGGCCAACACGAGCGTAAGGTCGACAACACGAAATGCGCACGATGGCATATGGCCTGCCGACTGCTGTAAAGCACAGGTTGTAGAACAGGAGTTGGATATAACATCGATCGGTACAGTCATAACAATATTATCATACTAGTTGGATATATGCTCAATCCAGTGGAATCTTCCTTCCAGCAAAATGGCCATCAGGAGTTTCGAGCAGATGTCCTCCCGGATCTTCGGACAGAGAATCTCCTGATCCAGGTGGAGCGAGAGGATCTTCACGAGAGTTCACGTAATTGATCGTGTGCATGAGGTCCAATGGATGTACTCCGATCAGCACACAACCTTCTCGTTCGCCTTCTACGTGTTATCGTCCGGCTCCGGTGGATTTGAGGTGTGCCTTGCATGTTCCTGAAAGCTGGCTTGCTATGGCCAGGAAAGGTGCAGCTACTCCTCGTACAGTCAGTGCTCAGGAAGGTTTTTGGTGAAAATCGGTACATTCCGGTGGATGGAAAGGAAAGTAGGAAAGCTTACGTTTCACCGGAAATTTCTTATATTTTACACTAAAACCTCCAATTTTTCTCCCAGAAATTTCCCGGCGGATTTGGGTCAAGACCAGTAATCCTGAAAGAAGACCGGAAAAGATAACAGTATATTCCGGAAATCGCCGAGCACTACTCGTTGACGCTTCTTCTCCTTCTCCCAGACTCCAAGCAGAAAATCTTACTTTGGACTGTTCGCAACTTACGATCTGCCACGTTATTTCTTCGAGGGGATCCGACAAACTTTGCGCGATCTCATCACTCGTGCCGCGCTGTCGGTGAACTTACCAAGTGTGTGTAAGTTATTTGGCCTTGATCTGACTGTTGGCTTGAGAGTGGGATGAAACCATCCCGAAGCAGTGCTCGGGAAGGTTTTGTCCAAAATCGTTATATTTCCGGTGGATGGAAAGGAAAAGAAGAAATCTTACATTTTTGTCGGAAATTTTGTCTAATTTTCATAAAAATCTCAATATTTTTTTGAATTTTTCTCGCAGATTTGGTTCAACAAGACCGGTAATCCTGGAAAACGACCGGTCAAATACGTTCCCAACTCATGGAAACACTGTCCCACCCAAGATAATATCAAGCTCTCTCTTCGAGCTCTTACATCCAACTCAATCTCTTAGCTATGGTCCATTACTGAGCATCTTAGTGAAGCTTTCGGACGAGATAAAATCCTAGTTTCTAGGTGGTGAACTCGTCAGTTCTATATTATCCACTTCTTTATTGTGATACACCATAGTAGCTTCAGGCTAACCTGATTGACTCCAACAATCATGAGTTGTTAGCGAACCACAACTCCACGTGGAGACGAGCAGATTGACCACATCTATTCGGTTCTAGTGTCTTAGAAGGGTTCTTCAGCATGACTCTCCTGACTCGATTCAATCCGTCTCTTAGTTGGAGGAGATCATTGCAATCTTTTGTCTCATAAAGTATCTCCGCAGTGACTCATAAAACTTATAAAGCACTAAATCATCCAAGAACTCTCAAGCTTCACTTACCAATCCCGTACTCTATCTATCAAATGTCACAAATATAGAATAATAGATTCTCCAGCTCCATCTGGATTCGTGACTGCTCGATGAAATACTATCTCAATCAACTCAAGATCATCAGCCCTTGACAAAGCTTCTAACACAAGATGCCACTTTTGATATCTTCTTAGTAATGACTCTAGTTTCTCACGAAACTCTTTCAAGTTAGATACATGAATGATAAGATGATAGTGCTTCATACTAGATGAGAAATGTGACTTATATGTCACTAGCCCTAACTTCTTCTCAATCAAGAATGGTCCTGCCTACTTTGGAAGAAGTTTCTTTGCTAAGTCAACCCTAGTTAGGATTCGGAAGTTCTTGATTCTTGAGCAAACTCTCTGTCCTTTTTCAAATTGAACATCTCGTCTACCACAGTTTGCATACTTAACATACTATTCTTGTGCATTCTCCATGTGTTTCTTTGTCTCTTGAAACACAATACCTTGAACATGTATGAAAATCTTCGGATCTGGAGGATCTCGATTTGACCTTTATGTGTTTTCATGTCCCTTGCTAGCTAAATCTATAGGAGTCCAAGGTGCATGAGATCCACGATAAACCACTTCAAATCGTTTAAATCTAGTGTTTGAATGCTTGATGTTGTTATGCAAATTCCACCAAGTCCAACTGCTCACTCCAATCACTCTGATCTTGCATGATATAGTTTTTCAACCCTTGCTCCACTATCTGAATCGTTTTTTTTTGTCGATCGATCAGTTTTAAGATGATAACAAGAACTGAATTTGAGAGTAGTTTTGAGCCTTTGGAACAAACCTTTCCAAAACTCAGTCACAAACCTCTTGTCTAAGTCTGAAACTATGTCTTTAGACACCTCATGATACAAAAACATATTTTATGAACAGTTCGATTGTACCTCTTATGGTCAATGCTTTCCTACAAAGAATAAGGTGAGCTTATTTGCTGAACCGATCTATTACAACTAGCAAAGTATCGAAACCTCTTGATTCAAGCAAACCAGTGCTATTTATGCTCTCACTGCTCCTTTACTCGTTGTAGAGTTTTATCATGTCCTCTATGCTCAACTAATTCATAGTCATGACATTCTTGCATGATTAGTGTCCTTAACGATATGGCTGGGACATACCTTGGTTTACTTAAAAAACCAAAGGTCAGTTGAAAAGAGAGATTACATATCAATGGATCTCTCTCTCGTTGACTTATTCACTATTGAGCTTGAGGATCGTCTAACAATACCTGTCTGATTTGATCTATGAAGAGTCTTGTGTTGTCAACGCTTGGACACGTTTGCTCAACACATCTACTAAAATGTTCTTCTCCGCCTTTGGATATCAAAACGTGCAAGTTCCACTTGCCATCTTTGTTGCTTACGTGACAAATGAGGTTTACTCTAGAGGTATGTATTACCCTCGGAGTCTATTACAACAGTGACTTTGCTTGGTAACAAATAGTGCTCCCAATGCTTCAGACACTGAACAACAGCAAACATCTCTTATTCATGAGCAAGCCACTATCTTTGTAAACTTGTAACTTTTGTAAACCACTAGATGTTTTCTTTGCATCAACACTCCTCCAGTGGTCTATTGAGAAGCATCTGTGTGAACTTCAAAAGGTTCTCTAATCTTTGGAACAGCTAGCACATGCATTCTTGTTAGTGCTTGTTTCAGCTCTTGAAACGGTCTTTCAACTAATAGGTTCCAAGTAACCTTGGACGTCTTGCACAATAAGCCAAACAAAAGTGTAGTTTTATGTACAAATCGATAGACAAAGCGTCGAAAGTATGTAGCTAAACCAAGAAAAGATATGAGTTCATGAACACTCTCATGTCTTCTAAATTCAACGATGGCTCAAATCTTTGGCTCTGTTGGGATGAATGTCATGCACATCAATCAAACATCTTTAAACACTACACTTTCTTGTCCAAAAGAACACTTGATCTTCTTGAGATAGAGTTGGTGTTTTTCCAAACGCTTGAATATTGTTTCAACATCTTCCTGGTGCTGATCTCAAGCGGATGAGAAGATGATGATATTTTCCAAGTGCAAGATAACACTCTCATCCAATAGATCTTTGAAGATCTCATTCATAAACCTGCAAAAAGTACCAATGCATTGAACAATCCAAACGACAACACTGTATACTCAAACGAATCATATCTCGTCCTCACAACCGTCTTTACTTCATCTCTTTCTTTGATCCGGATTTGATGATATCCAGAACACAGATCCAACTTAGTGAAGTATCTTCCTCTGACCAGCCGATCGATGGTTTCATCCATGAGAAGAAGAGGATATTTGTTTTTAACAATAACTTTATTCAGTGCCCGATAGTCTACACACATGCAAATACCACCATCTTTCTTGGTCACGAACAACACTAGGGCAGCAGAGGTGATATGTTGGGTCGCAAGATATCTTGAGCTACCAACTTCTTCAACTGAGTCTTCAGTTTTGCCATCTCATCAAACGACATTCATCTTAACGGTATTGTAATAGGTGTAGCTCCAAGAACAAGATCTATGGCATGAGCCAAAGCTCGCCTTGAGGAAGTATTGGTGATAACTGTTTAGGCATTATATGAGAATATCTTTCAATCAGCCCTTGCATCTCAAGATGTACAAGTAGAGCAGCAACGCGATCTTCCTCATCAGTCTCTACCTTGAGTTAGACATCACTACAACCTAAGCTTCGTCAACCAATTTGATCTACTTCTCAAACTGTCTGGATGTATAGAGTGAAATGTCACCTTAGCTCCTATGAGTAGCATGGTTTGGCTTCTTGGGTCCTAACAATCAATGTCTGTTGTTGACTCAAGCCTCATCGATCCATGACTATAACGTTCCCTTTTTGTACATCGTAATTTTGCCTTGGTCTCGTGTAACCAAGACCAAGACAAGATACCATCCTTATGTCCCTAAGTTCAAATCAAAAATTCATGCTTCCAAGTTATCTCTCCAACGGTAATAAGAACACTCATGAGCTTCTCTGTAACGATTGTGCTATCTTGTACAAATCTTATTAATAATGACATTAATTTTGGTTCTAGTCACTCCTAAGGTCTTGAATAATTTCTCATCCAAGACATTCACATCCGCTCTAGTATCAATAAGCTCAATGCTGTTAGTTTTTTTACTTTCACTTCAATCCATGATAGAAAATCTCCATGTTCAACCAAATGCTCACCAACACATACCTCTGCTCTAGTAGTTGCATCAACAATTTTTTCAACATTGGTTGTCTCTTCAGCTGTCAATCAACATCGCTCACAGAAGGATGTTGAGGATCCGTCCAACAAAAACAAATGATAGTCCTTGAAGGTGTAACACTGCTAGCTCCACTGCTCTTAACACATGAAGTCAAAGTTTGGTTTGATCCTGCATCTGACGCACTAGATCCAGTAGGTCGTGTCGGAGAGAGACCACGAGTAACTCTATTCGCTGCTGAAATCCATGAGGAAACCTTCTTCTTGATGCATCAAATCTTCCACCACGTCCTCTACCACCCATATTTTGAGAGGGCGTTGTCTGACCTTGAGGATTTTACCAAAATCCTCTACTAGGCTTACCACCACTTGTTCCATGTTGAAACTTGGAAGGCTGCACGATATAGTTGTGTTCACTTGTGTTCTCTGCCGCTTCTAAGTAAGCAAACAAGTCTTGCATGTCCTTAGACATGTGAAACAAAACTCAACTGTCAAACACACTAGCATAGAAACCTTGCAGACTTTTCCTCAAGTGAAATAACAGATTGATGCAATCCATCATGTGCAGACGAGTTATCAGCTCAAAAAACTGCTGGAGGTATTGTCTGATACTCCTTGTCTGTCTCAAATGAATGAGCTCTAACCGAAATTAGGTAGCTTCATCAACTGATATCAAATGACGTCAGAACTCATCTTTCAGCTCTGGCCAAGTAGACATAAGAGCTGTTCCATTCAAACTTCTCATCCGTTGTTGACCTCCATACCATTCCTTAGCCTCTCCTTCCAGTCTACTAGTAGCATAGGTGAACCAATTACGCCCATCAAAACTCTCCAAGTAATTCTCCATCTTAATAATCCATAACTCAAACTTGGGAAAACTTTTCTCACTATTAAAAGTTGATGGAGTTGCTCGTTCAATCAACTTGACTTTTCGCTTATGTTCTTCTTTGGTTGAATTGGCTTCTTTGGCTGTCCTTTTGCAGTACTACCTTGTGCATTCCTTAACAAACCTTCAGTCTTGTCTAGATGAGCAACATCAATTGCTTCTGCTGCTGATTGGGTTGCTCCTTCATCTAGCACTGCTACATCATTAACTGGTTAGATTTGCGCTATCAAAGCATCTACTTCCTTCATGTCCTGTATTTCCTCGAGCTAGATCTGCCTTAAGCACATTGTTCTCAGCTTCCACTTGCTCAAGTCTATTTTCTAACTTCTTAAGCAACGGCTTCATCTCATCCATCTCGATCCGTACAACTTTCATTGTGGATGGTGTTCTGCAAAGATCAAGCTTGACCCTACTCTGATACCAATTGAAACGTTCGACCATAGATAATGAAAATAATCTCTTGATTGTAAGAAATCAGTCCTTGAACGTGAATCTCCTTGAAGACCGTTATAATTTTTTTTGTCTTCAGATCCAGTTCTCTTAACCTTCCTTTAATAAACACATGAAGTTTTGTAATTGCCAATCCATTTTAAGATAATTGACCAATCTACTACGAGTCTTTGTTCCTAATCTGAGGTCAGATAGAATTGCTCTGGCCTGAGATTGAAAGATATTTAGACAGTGCTTCTGCTACTAGTGATTAAGTCAGAACGCAAGGGATTAATGGACGCAACCGACAAGACTATAATCTCTAATGACACCTTGAAAATAAGAAAGCAATGTGATTGTAGAGAAATGGATTAAACTCCACACCAATCGCTTTCACTTCAACTTCGACACACAAACCTAAGCTTTATTCTCACACAAACGATAAAATGAAAAGCTGATAAACATTACACAATGTTTGTTTGCTGACATAGATCACGGAAAGCTCTTGAGCTGACACCTCTGTAGTGACGTAGGATTTCTCCTTTTGCCCATTTAGTATACAAGATATCGTTCCCACAGAGGATTTGCACAAGTAACGCTGCTCTAAGTTCTAAGATCTGTTCAAACACACAAACACACGGGTTTTGTCTAGAAATCCCGTCTTCTCACAAAACCACACAAAACAACACGTCTTCCAGACACGCCAAATGGTGCTCTGGACACAAACAAACAACTACCAATTAGAATATCATACAACTATTCACAGAGAAGCTCGGGAAGACGATCTTCCTGCTTCCAGGTTGCTTCTTCCGGTCTTCTCGATACCGTCTTCCCGAAGCGATTCTCGTCTTCTGGGGGTTTAGCTCGTCTTCTCACACCTCCAGAAGGCTTGTCTGGCTTCGCAGAAGTCGACTAGCAATGGTCGTTACACTTTACTCTCACACTCACATTCCAACGGGTTAGATAAATCACAGGGTGTATGCCCCCTGTAGCCTTCCCAGGCTTTTGCCTACGGAAGTTGTCTTCCTGCAGCACTACAACGACATTCACCTTCACGGAAGCTCAATAGAAGTCTCGGAAGCTCGCTAAAGAAGATAAGAAGATGGGGAAGATGAGGGAAGATGGGAAGAAGAAGAAATCCAAACAAGATAAAACAGGATGAAAAAGGGCAATTAAGATTCCGACAGGCTTCTAGTCCGGATCTTGACTAACAAGCCATCCCTGCTTGTAATAGTTTGGGGAGGAAGACAACAAACGTGAGTACTGTAGCACCGTCTTCTACTCGAGGATGTCGTCTTCTGTTGCGGGAAGAAGGCTTCTTTCTTCTTCACTTCGCTGCTCTGACTGCTCTGTCTTCTGGGATCTCTTACCCAGAAGACCGTTCGTACGTAGATCCCAAGTGCTCTACTGAACGAGTCAAGCTACACTCCACAACTGTTGACATTCACCGCCACTCAAGAAGAACACTTCCCATGCACAATTGGGAGCGAATTCAATACATTCCACCACCCAGAAGACATGAGCAAAGTTTCTGCACTCAAATCCACAATCTATTCCCCAAAGAAGAAGTCACAATGGCATTGGGAAGCTCACTCTCTCTACTTCCTGCGTCTACTCCTCGACACATCAGTCTAACCAGCAGGACTGCACGAGGATGCCGTCCCCTGCTCATAGATTGTCCACTACTGACACCTACATCTCCAAGCCGCTGCTGGTAACCAGAGAATGCAGACTTCTTCCTGCGTAATCCCCTTAGTCTAACATCAAGCGTAGCTAATCTGTCTGCACCGTAGAATCTGTATGTGTGTGCAGATCTCTGTAGTGTGTCATGTGTCTAATGTGCTATGAGTCTGCACCGTAAAATCTTGGTGTTTGTGCAGAACTCCTAATTCCTACTCTGTGATCCTACTTATGCATCTGCCTTGCGGTGCATGGGAGAGTTCCCCTCCAAGCTTTGACTACAATCAGAGAGGGATGGGCACCGTCAGCAGGCTGCCACCCCACATGCACACCGTTCCCTTTCCAGCTTTAGCCATCTACCTTGTTTACCCCTGCGCTGCCTACTCTGCCACATGGTCACTGATCTAAAATTAAACTGGACCTGTCTTTTCTTAATATAGCATATTGGGCACTTACTAAGTTTGGACAAGCTCCTGATCTTCTGGGCTTTGCTTATCTATTCTAATGGCTCGGATGCCATTTCCACCTGATCTATTCCTACATGAACTACTAAAACGGCTTCTGATAGGCTGGGAAGCCCTGTAATTACCTCGGGTGTCGCTGAGGTGGCCTCCTCCTTCACGTTCATCGCTGACTCTGCTGCTGCTGCTTCGGAAGACAGAAGCGTCTTCTGGGAAGCTGGGTCGACTTGTGCTTCCTCGCTCTTCTGAGGCACTAGTTCGACACTGGGAGCCATGGTGACCTCATAGGAGTCCGGAGAAGTCGCTTCCTCCACTCGGAATACCTGGGAAGACGGTCTTCCTTCCTGTCTTCCAGAAGACGTCTTGTCTTCCGGGGTATCTTCTAGGTTTCAACGCTGTCACTACCAAGTGCACTGTGAGGTCGAACTCCTCCTTCTCCAAGTCTGGTCTTGTCGATGATGCTGGTGCTTGGGAAGACGCAGTTGCAGGTGGCAGAATCAAGGGAAGACCATAGAGTGTCTTCACTTCCTCTATCTGCCGATCCAAGTACCTGAACATACTCTCCTTGCACTCCACAACCATTGCTTTGGACTCCTCGTCCCACTCTCTAGCTAAGGTAAGGAGCTTCTTACCCGCAGTGAAGTTAAACTTCTTCCGAAGCGCTTCCACCGACTGAGCTAGCAGCCCCTGCGCACGAGCTTTCGCTGCTTCTCTCTACGTCTTCTCGGCTGCAGCCTGCGCTTCTGCGGCTTCCCGCAGTGTCTTCCACGTCCTCTTCTCTTCTGCAAGGGCGATGAGCTTATCCCGTACTCGCAGAACCTCCTGGTCATGCTGCAGTAAGTGCGCCTGCAACTCCTGGTTGCTCTTCTTCAGCTGCGCTAACTCCTTGGAAGAAGTGACGTACTTGTTGTGAGTCGAAGACTCAGTCCTTCCCTAAGTCCTCACAGTATAGCTTCCACTCTCAGAAGACGAATCTGTCTTCTGAAATTCTAACAATGCTTCATAAGTAGCGCTCGTCTTCCGAGCTGTATCTAATCAATCCTAACTAAGCAAGGCCTCGCATGGATTCCTAAGAAGACAACCCACCTTGCATTACATCCTGCTTCCTAACAGAAGATACAAGATATGCAAGAAGTAGAGTATAGGAAAGGTTCAGAAGATGGTTGCGGGCTCCTGCGGTGACAGTGGCCTCTGGGAAGACACCCGGGACAGTTTCCGATTCAATGTCTTTCTCGGAAGACCCCCCGAAGTCAGGCTTCCCTTCACTGGTCTCACCTGTCTTTGTCTTCCTACGCGCAATCTATCCTCACAACAGACTCAAGACATGTGCACTCTGTTCTTCTAACTTCTCACCTCTCATACACACTCAGAAGAAGCTTGCTGCATGATGGGAAGACATGACCCTCGACCATTCTCTCCAGATTCTGCCAGCAAGACTTCTCACAACTCTCTTCTAAGTTCGGGAAGAAGAAGGAATAGGCTGCTATGGGTCGGACAGAAGAGACCCGAAATGGACCCTCACGTCTTCTCGCTCATTTTGCCAGCCTTTCAGTCTTCTAGTCTCTCTAGGAAGATGTGGAGTTGAGAAGCTTGGAAGACCGGGAGGCACAGGCCTAGTTCCCGACTTCCAACTTCTCGAAATAACAAAAGAACTCACCACACCACTCAGGATTCGTACCAAGCCTCTCTTAACACAAAAGCAACACAAATCCACTCTTGATACGAATTGGTTACAGTCGACTTCCGAAGACAGTCAAACTACTGAAGCGTCTTCTCTTCAAGGTTTCGGACTCCTTACGTGGTGAAGCTTCCGCGGTTGCCGTCTTCCGGAAGATACGTGTCTTCCGTCTTCCGTCTTCCGTCGTCTTCTGTCTTCCGAAGATACCATCGAGAAGACGCTCTTCAGAAGACGATCGTCTTCCGAAGAAGTCAACTTCTTATTACAAAAAGCTCATAAGATCATTTTCCTGCTAAGGAAGCCGTAATCTTAAGTAACAACGCTTCTTCAGTTATACAAACAAGTTATTAATCTCAAAAATTTCAAAAATTCGTGAATCCTGCAATTTGTGGGCACCACATACGCCCACCCTCACATGTTTGCGTCCCCGCAAACATCAGTGCTTCAACACTTCTGTGCACGTCCGAGGCATCTCCTCAGCTTCTCGTCATGTCCTTCCTAAACAGGATACCCTAGAAGATGGCATAGGGACCTGCCTTGTGTAAGAAGACAACCTTCTGCTCCGCATCCAATCCTTCGGGATACTGTTGGTCTTCCAAGAACTTCCTCAAGTCCTTGAAAATCGACTCTTCTGTGAAAGTCGCAAAGACTGGATCAGAAGACCTAGTCTCGTCTTCTGGGAAGCAGGCGGTACGCCCCCCCTCAGATGAAAGTGTCTCTGCGAAAACTGAAAACAGCTTCTCGTCAGGGAACTCCTCTTCCACTTCATCTTCTCGTCTGTCTCCTTCTCTGATTGAAACTTGGGTGTACCCAGAATACCCATCCAGGAAGCTGTAGAACTCGTGTCCTGCTACCTGGTCTAGCACAGAGTCGGTGAATGGTAAGGGGTGATGATCCTTCTTCGTGGTCAGGTTCAGCTTCCGGAAGTCCTGACACACTCGGATCTTCTCTGTCTGCTTCTTCGGCACGATGATGATTGGAGCTACCCACTCACTGCTGAGCACTGGGAAGATGACTCCTGCTTTCAGGTACTGGTCAATCTGGTCTTGTGGTGCCCACAAATTACAGGATGTACGAATTTTTGAAATTTTTAAGGATAATGACTTGTTTGTATAACTGAAGAAGCGTTGTTACTTAAGGTTACGTCTTCCTTAACAGGAAGATGATCTTAAGAGCTGTTTGTAATAAGAAGTTGACTTCTTCAGAAGACGACCATCTTCGGAAGATCATCTTCTCAGTTGCGTCTTCAGAAGATGAGAAGACGGCGGAAGATGGGAAGACGGCGGAAGACACCTATCTTCCAGAAGACAGCGACCGCGAAGGATCAACCACGAGTTTTCGGGTAAGACAGTAGGTGTACCTACTGGAGCGCACCGAATAGGTTGGTAGGTCAGGAAGACACCAAGGACGAGAACCCCTAATCTGCGGGGAAGATGCGTGAGGAAGCACATTAGCCACCTTCCAACTTCCCGCAGCACAGTACGCCTGAAGAAGATCGATTGAGAGAGTGAACTTCGAGCTAGCATTGAGAGAGGAATCGAGTAAGACATCGAGGTAGGAGAGAGTAAGTTGGCAGCTAGTCGAAGGGTGAGATCTAATTGCGGGAGCACAAACAACAGAGAAAGCGAAGGCGTTTCTGTGGAGCTTCCGAGAAGCTGACAGTGAAGAGTGGCGAGTAGAAGCAGAGGTGGAATCGAGGTGTGGACCAAAATTGACAGCAGGCGCAGTCGTGTGGAGTCACATTGGAAG
Source organism: Asterella californica (assembly GCA_036924285.1). Lineage (NCBI taxonomy): Eukaryota > Viridiplantae > Streptophyta > Marchantiopsida > Marchantiales > Aytoniaceae > Asterella > Asterella californica. The sequence goes on along the minus strand of JAYKYS010000006.1, from coordinate 22,150,384 downwards.
CTAAGACAAGAGCCAGAAGCGCGCGGAGGTCGAAGGCAACTCGGGGAACCGAAGAAGACTGTAGAGGTTCTTCCCCCTGTTCTTTTCCCCTCCCACTTCTTCTCGCCTTTTCTTGGTACTCCCCGCGCTTCCTTGATTGTGTGCAGGCAGCCTGATCGATTATCCCACCCCCATTCTTTCTATTGAGACATTGGGCGCGGAAGCGCTGCCCAATTTCTGTCGAGACATCTCCTTGCTTCTTCCCGAGCTCAATTCGAGCTTCCCTACTCCTAGCCCTCAAATTGAAGACCCCAACTATCAATTTCCCTACCCCCTTACCTCTCTATTCCCGAAACTTGGAACAGAAGACGATTCGGAAGGTGGGAACATCTTCGGAAGACGCTTCTTGAACTTGACTGTCTTCGGAAGACATCTTCGGAAGACTGTCTTCGGAAGTCGACTGAACACAATTCGTATCAAGAGTGGATTTGCTTTGCTTTTGTGTTTAGAGCGACTTGGTACGAAGCCTGAGTGGTGTGGTGAGTTGTTGTGTTATTTCGAGAAGTTGGAACTCGGGAACTAGGCCTGTGCCTCCCGGTCTTCCAAGCTTCTCAACTCCACATCTTCCTAGAGAGACTAGAAGACTGAAAGGCTGGCAAAATGAGCGAGAAGACGTGAGGGTCCATTTCGGGTCTCTTCTGTCCGACCCATAGCAGCCGTTCCTTCTTCTTCCCGAACTTAGAAGAGAGTTGTGAGAAGTATTGCTGGCAGAATCCGGAGAGAATGGTCGAGGGTCATGTCTTCCCATCATGCAGCAAACTTCTTCTGAGTGCGTATGAGAGGTGAGAAGTCAGAAGAATAGAGTGCACATGTCTTGAGTCTGTTGTGAGGATAGATTGCGCGTCGGAAGAAGAAGACAAGTGAGACCAGTGAAGGGAAGTCTGACTTCGGGAGGTCTTCCGAGAACGACATTGAATCGGAAGCTGTCCCAAGTGTCTTCCCAGAGGCCACTGTCACCGCAGGAGCCCGCAACCATCTTCTGAACCTTTCTCATACTCTACTTCTCGCATATCTTGTATCTTCTGATAGGAAGTAGGATGTAATGCAAGGTGGGTTGTCTTCTTGGTAATCCATGCGAGGCCTTGCTTAGATAGGATTGTTTAGATATAGCTCGGAAGACGAGAGCTATCTAGGAAGCACTGTTAGAATCTCGGAAGACGGAGTAGCTGTCTTCTGGAAGACTAGTTTCGTCTTCTGAGAGTGGAAGCTAGACTGTGGGCACTCGGGAAGAACTGAGCCTTCAGCTCATAGTAGGTGCTTGTGGTTTAGTGCAACAGATCTTCCAGGTATGTCGATGCATCCGCGAGGCTTGGTGTTACCACGACAGAATTGGCCGAGGCCACTCCTTTCCTCAAGGAGTTGGGTCTCGACTTCTTCCTGTGGGACTGGAACCTCGCAGATCAAGGGCTTCTGGAGGAGGTATGGGCCGCGTTACCACCGCGTAACCGTGTACCTGCAAAGGCAGGAGTTGCTCGGGGAAGATCATCTTCCTGGACCGAAGACTGGTGGCGTAAGGCGTTTCATAGGCCTGAGATCGAGAACCGAGGATATTGGTACGAGAAGAAGATCTTGCCTAGGATTGTGAGTTCATGGCATGTGCCTGGGAGTACCACCTACCTTTTCGTGGAAGACAGGCAGGGGAGGAACGGTTGGAAGATAGAGTCTTACCGGGAGCTGAAGAAGCGACTTCTGGTAAAGTTGTTTCTGCATCTTTTCCCCAAGGGAAAAGCGCAGAAGACAAGGTACTTAGGAGATCAGGACGTGGAGTTCCTGGAATCAGTGTGGGATGACAGAGTGCCAATCTACTGGGGCGCGTACATCCACAACTATGTACAGACGGAGCTAGCATACTTGGGTACCCCGGCGGGAGGACATCTGACGCCCTTCTTCTGCTACTTGTATGTAGCCATGGGGGATCTTAGGGAAGATCAGCTGGCAGTGTATGGGCCAACGGAGCGACAGGAGGTGAAGGAGGAGACCTCGGAAGACGATGACCGAGAGACAGCAGCAATGCCCCCTCCCACTCTGATGCCACAGCTGAGACCCGGCTCTCACCAGAAGACGCTTCTGGTGAGGGAAGACGAGTCTAGTGGGTCGGAAGACGCCACGCCAGTGAGGAAGATGGGTCACAGAAGTGTACCGAGGACACCCATCTCCCTCATCCATTCAAGATCGGAGTCGGACTCGGAGGAAGACTTGCTGAGTACCCGATCGGAGCAGAAGACAGCTTCTGTAACACTTGGGAGTCTTCCGAAGACTCCAGAAGACGAAGGATGGATGGGTACTCCTACTGCGATGCGAGGAAGCGCAAAGAGGAGAGCCGCTCCTGCCACGAGGAGTCTTCCACCCCGGAAGATGAGAAGAGTAGCTTCTTCTCGTGCGCAGAAGATGAAGGCCGTAGTGGTGGAAGAGGCTCCCTTGCCTCTGGAAGACGAAGTCGACACCCTCGAGCGAGTGGTGGGGATGAACTTGTCTTCTGCAGGAAGACGACTGGAGGAGTTCAGTGCCTACTTCCAGAAGGAGATCCAGCCCGCTATGGAGTTGCTGGAAAGGAGAGCGAGGGCACAGGAGAAGCCCTTACAGCCTAGATTCGGCCTGCGCACCTTGCTGCGATAGGAAGACAGCCAGCAGAAGACGGAGTCTCTGGAAGCTAGTCTCCGCACTACGGAGAAGCTTGCAGCCAGGTACAAGGCGGAAGCAGCCGCTTCTGCCAAGGAGTCGATGCAACTTCGGAAGAGCAACCAGGAGTTGCAGGCGCGAGTACAACAGCGTGATCAGGAAGTTCTCCGAGTACGGGAGAAGATCACTGCCCTCGCAGAAGAACAGACCACTTGGAAGATGCAGCGAGAAGCCGCAGAAGCGCGAGCTGCAACGGAGAGGACGCAGAGGGAAGTAGCGGAGGCTCGTGCGCGGAAGATGCTAGCTCAGTCGGTAGAAGCGCTTCGGAAGAAGTTCAACTTCACCGCGGGTAAGAAGTTACTTACCTTGGCTAGAGGATGGGACAACGAGTCCAAGGCAATGTTGGTGGAATGCCGGGAGAGCATGTTCATGTACTTGGATCGGCAGATAGAGGGAATGAAGACACTTTATGGTCTTCCCTCGCTTCCGATACCTGCAACCGCATCTTCCCAAGCCCCAGCACCCTCGACTGGATCCGGAATGGAGAAGGAGGAGTTCGATCTCGCTGTACACTTGGTGGTGACAGCGTTGGAAGACGAGAAGACTCCAGAAGACGCCCCGGAAGACATGATGTCTTCTGGAAGACAGGAAGACGAGCCGTCTTCCCAGGTATTCCGCGTGGAGGAAGCGACTTCTCCGGACCTTTATGAGATCGCCATGGTCCCTAGTACTGCATCTGTGCCTCAGAAGACCGAAGACGCATCATTCGACTCGTCTTCCCAGAAGACCATTCCGTCTTCCGAAGTCGAAGCCGAGGAAGACGCAGCCGCAGAAATAGCAGGGCCAGCGAAGAGCGAGGAGAGGGAAGCTACCTCAGTGGTACCCGAGGTAAGTGCAGGGCTTCCCAGCCCATCAGAAGTCGAGGTAGTAGCTCTGGTAGGAGCAGATCATGTAGAGATTGCCACCGAGCAATCAGAGTAGTTAGCAAACTCAATCGACACTTCCAGATTTAGTAGGATTGGACATGCTATCTTAAGGGTGGCAGTTTTCCATGTAAAAATAGTTATGACCCCATGTGGCAGCATAGGTAGCGTAGGAGTAACACAGTGGAGGGCTAATTGGAAAGAGGGACCGCATGCATGTGAGGTGACAACCTCTTGTCAGCGCCTCTCTCTCTCTCTTCCTGGTGGTCGCCTCCCCTGACTCTCGAGGCAGATGGTTAAGTAGGATAGCAGGGTAGGAGAAAAGCTCTCTGAGAGCTCTGCCAGTTCTGTAGAATTCGGCAGTAACTGAACATACACATCGATTCTACAGGCAGGCAGGCGAGACACATTAGAGCAGAGACAGTCCTAGCGCACTACACCCGTTGTTGGAAACATACGAATAGTCTTGGAATATACAGGAGGGGTCTGCATACTCGCAGCAGCAGTGGTTCGAAGATGTAGATAGAGGTAGTGGACAGTCCAAGAACAGTGAACGGCATCCTCGTGCAGTCCTGTTGGCTGGGCTGGTGTGTCGAGGAGTAGACGCAGAAAGTAGCGGGAGTGAGCTTCCCAATGCCATTGTGACTTCTTCTCGGGGAATAGATTGTGGATTTGAGTGCAGCAGCTTCGCTCATGTCTTCTGGGTGGTGGAATGTATTGAATTTCGCTCCCAATTGTGCATGGGAAGTGTTTTTCTTGAGTGGCGGTGAATGTCAACAGTTGTGGAGTGTAGCTTGACTCGTTCAGTAGAGCACTTGGGATCTACGTACGAACGGTCTTCTGGGTAAGTGATCCCAGAAGACAGAGCAGTCAGAGCAGCGAAGTGAAGAAGAAAGAAGACTTCTTCCCGCAACAGAAGACGACATCCTCGAGTAGAAGGCGGTGCTACAGTACTCACGTTTGTTGTCTTCCTCCCCAAACTATTACAAGCAGGGATGGCTTGTTAGTCAGGATCCGGACTAGAAGCATGTCGGAATCTTAATTGCCCTTTTTCATCCTATTTTCTCTTGTTTGGATTTCTTCTTCTTCCCATCTTCCCTCATCTTCCCCATCTTCTTATCTTCTTCTAGTGAGCTTCCGATACTTCTATTGAGCTTCCGTGAAGGTGAATGTCGTTGTAGCGCTGCAGGAAGACAACTTCCGTAGGCAGAAGCCTGGGAAGGCTACAGGGGGCATACACCCTGTGATTTATCCAACCCGATGGAATGTGAGTGTGAGAATAAGATGTAACGACTGTTACTAGTCGACTTCTGCGAAGCCGGACAGCCTTCTGGAGGTGTGAGAAGACGAGCTAAACCCCCAGAAGACGAGAATCGTTTCGGGAAGACGGTATCGAGAAGACCGGAAGAAGCAACCTGGAAGCAGGAAGATCGTCTTCCCGAGCTTCTCTGTGAATAGTTGTGTGATATTTTAGTTGGTAGTTGTTTGTTTGGGTCCAGAGCACCATTTGGCGTATCTGGAAGACGTGTTGGTTTGTGTGGTTTTGTGAGAAGACGGGCTTTTTTAGACAAAACCCGTGTGTTTGTGTGTTTGAACAGATCTTAGAACTTAGAGCAGCGTTACTTGTGCAAATCCTCTGTGGGAACGATATCTTGTATACTAAATGAGCAAAAGGAGAAATCCTGCGTCACTACAGGTCCTTCACCAGAAGCGAGTACTTGGGGTTGAGCCGATACTACCTCTGCCGTGCAGGAACAACGCCCTCCAGCAAGTCGATGCGATGCTCTCCCAATTCTCGAGGTATGCCCTTCATGTCTTCTATGTAGTGACCGACAAGAGATTCTATGGTGGTAGTATCTAACGGATTTCAATGTAGGTCTCGTTTGCCCAATTGTCAAAGTGCTAAAGATGACACCCATATCAGGATAAAGATCCCTATTGGTCAGAACACTACGATCGAATACTACAACCGCAAAGTCTATCACTCCTTAGTACTTTTGTAGATTTGGATGGAGTGTTTTTGGACGTCTTCACAAGTATGCCGAGCAACACAAATGATCGGCGGGTACTTCAACGCTCCAACTTCTTTCAAACAGCTGTTGATGGACATGTATTAGCATCACCAACTATGATTATCAATGCAAGCTTCCACTTGAAGTCATACATCCTAGGAGACTCTGGCTACACCATGTGCACTTGGTTGGTAGTGCCTTGTAGTCCTAAGTCTCATAGTAGACCTCTGGCTGAGTTGTTCACGTAGAGACAAATTTGAGGTAGGTTGTGTGTGGTACGAGCTTTCAGAATTTTGAAGGTCCGATTTCTTATACTGAGTATTGAGATATCATCATCAGTTCAGTGAGCAGCGTAGATGATTCATGCAGCTAGCATCTTGCATAACATTCTCGTCAAGAAACGAATAGCGTTAACGGATTGTTCATTGGATTCCATGAATAATTATCCACCCATAACAATAGCTAATGTCAACTCTCTAAGATCAGAGGACAGTGGTGAGGACCTTAGTTCCGCTATAACAGAGTATCTAGCTTTTTCCAGTTGACTACATGAGCTTACTTGTTGTATATTTTGAAATCATTCTTTAGTTCTAACTTGAGTCTTACATGCAGTCAAGCTAGAGCTTTACCTACGGTTCGATTCTCCAGTTGGCTTTAAACACCATATCCCTCTTCATAATGCAAGTACTACTAAAAAAATCAGCCAAAACACGGAGCTCTGAGTATATAAAAAAGACCACCTCGCTGTGATCAGAAATACCAAGTGTGGCAAAAAATATCCCTCTTCATACTTCTAGCGAAATGTAATAAATAAACGAAGAGGTATTAAGTGTTCACAGTCCGGCGACCTTCGGAAAACAGTGTAGTGCGATGCTAGACTTATGTTGAACGAATTAACCAAAAATCGTCACGACTTTTACAATCTTTGACAAATGTCGAAAATCTCAGGACCAACCTCTTACCACACCACACGTTGGTGGTTGAAAATCTACCAAGGATATGAATTGCGTTCGTGAACAGAGATTGGGAGAAAGAGAAATTGTGGAAAGTGGCATAAGTACCACATTCTGTCTTGAAGGTGCGATACTGAAGATCTCTTATCTACCATGGTGATATTCGTTGGTGTGCGCAAACTATTTCTATGTGCAAATGGGTTGTGCCGCTTGACCACGTAGTGAGATAGATCTTGGAAATTGCGCTTTAGGCTTGCTAATTGCTTTGGGATCGATGTATATTATTTTGTCGTACAACTTGAAGACTTCAGTTTTCACTTTGGTCTGAAGGTCATTAGAATTTCAATGAACTTTGTATCGTGAGCTTTTCAAATCTGATTTGCTTTGAGCCATGAGGTTATGAAAAGGTCAGTCAGTTGGGAGTGTGGTAGAATAGTTTTGATGGTTTCAATGGTGAGGTCGATGGGGTACTAAACTCTGAATTTCATTTCTTGTTCTTACAAATGGAAGATTCGTGCTCAAGAAACATGAATTGTCCAAAAACTATTGTTTGATTCATTTCCTCTATTATCGTTTATCTCCTCTTCCCGGTTTATGTTCACGACACTTTGGATGTATATTTTGACTTCTTTAACATAGAATCATAAAAGATTAAATGTAGATAAAAATTAGATTTTTTATTAGTTGCATTTAATACAAGATATAAATTAGAGAAAAGGTAATTCGTGATGTAATCAAAAATTAATATAGTTTTTCTCTGAATCTTGAATCATTCTGGAAGAGAATTGGATTCGACACATCATGTTTAGCACTTGTAAAGATGGTGCATTTAATTCATTTTTTGTCTTGTGCTGAGGTTACTTACAGTTGGATGTACTCTCTCATGAATTTAACTAAAATCAGATGTAAGCACAAAAATGTACTTAGAAAAATAAAAGTTTCCTTCATAAATGGAAGTCCTTGCCATCTGACGTGAGGATATTGAAGTATAAATCAAGCACCAACTCAAAAATGTAAGAAAGTGAAATATTTAAATTTGCATCTCCTCCCTACTCTCATTCAGGGTTAACTTTAATATATATATATATAATTATTATAGTTTTTCACATTAATTAGTCTAGAATTTCTGCATCACACTTACGTATTTCCTTATAACACGAAGTAAGCAAAAGTTTCTCAAAGACGATTGGAGATGCTTATTTTTAGTGAGTATCCGTGAATCAAACAAATGTTGGTTTAATTTATCATTTGATAATTCTTCCGATGAGAAAGATTAGGTGATAAATTCAACCACTAATTAAATTTATTTACTACTACTAAATTTTTTTACTAATCTGCTCGTCTTATGTCTCTTAGAACGGGGTTTTATGTGGGATTCCACTTCTAGCATGGGTTTAACATTAAAGATTTATACGTAAAATGCAATTCTCGCATGAGTGAGTTTATAACTGTAATTTAATACTTATAGAATTCTCACTAATTAATCTTCAACGTAGGAATTTAACTGTGATATAAAACTAAATGTAACCCAGAAGTTTGATAACCACGCTATACTTTGACCAAGTCAATTATACTCGAATACTTTCTCTTCTCCTTTCGCAACCGAACTCCAAGTTGCATGCATATTTCATTAAGTAAGACAGTGTGAGAGATGAAAGTTCATGAAACCAAAAGAAATTACTTCGAATACATTACTCAACTGAGAATATATATTTACAGCTTGCGGACATCTTTACCAAAGTTATTCCCGCTCATATGTATACAGTACTTAGACGATTGATTAGTAGTAGATCAGATTAAATAATAACCTATCCTCGGTGATCATGAGGATGTGTTGAAGATAACTTCACAACATGTGATCAATTGTTCTTCACATGAGCATCAGGATATTATTAGTTGAATCTATCTACTATCTATCATAGCAAATAGATCTAGATTCTAGAATTGCTCATGTAAGCCGTCCTCAAAACGGTCAGTGGCTCCTCTCAGTGCTATGTGTAACGCTGTCGTGTCGTGGATCGGCTCCTATTTGAAATCTATTTTCGACACTTATCATTATCGTTCTAAATACATTCATGGCATTAAAAATGAAGCTTTTGCACAACTTCAGATCTTCACTTTCACAACATCAATGGGTAGAGCTCGTTATCAACTTTCTATGGACACTTCATCTACTCTATTTGGACGTCTAGTGGAGAAGTTACGAGACTAGAAAGATAAGAAAAGCAAACTAAGTCCTAGCTTACGGGCTTTTTGCACAACTTCGGATCTTCACTTTCATTACATCAATGGGTAGAACTCATTATCAGCTTTCCAGGGACACTTCGTCTACTTCAGTTGAGCGCATAGTGGAGAAGTTACGAGACTCGACAGATGGGAAAAACAAGCTAAGCCTTAGCTTACATGGCTTTTTGCGCAACTTCAGATTTTCACTTTCATTACATCAATGGATAGAGCTCGTTGTCAGCTTTCCATGGACACTTTGTCTACTTCATTTGGACGCCTACTGGTGAAGTTATGAGAGTTGAAAGAAGGAAAATTCAAGCTAAGCCCTAGTTTACTATTGCTGACTGGATATTTGCGGCTCTTGGCGTTATACTAAAGATGCAAGGGACCTGCTTGCTCAATATCTGGGAAAACTTGTACGTACAAGGACTGACGTAAGGGGGCAGCTTAGGAGGTTAGCTTGTTTTTGCGATCTGTCAATGGACGGTTTGGAGAATAGAGAAGTCCAATGCATGCGCGCAAGGTGTCATTGGGTTCAGATCTGTGTAGGCTACGCGTTGGGTATGATGGTTCGTAAAGAGGCGGATCGTGGAGTGTGTTGTGGGAGAAATTGAGATGTAGGCAAGATTTTTGGAGACTTCAGTGATCTGTAAAGGAGAGTTGGACCGTTATGACCGTTCCGGAGTCCAAACTTGCTGTCCTTGGATCCATCGAGATCAAAACGTCGAGTTCTTCAAGAAATTGAAGACGATATGAAGTTTCATCGAACGATTTGCAAATTCTGAGTGAAATTGGATCGCAAGGAAGCGCTTACGTCAGTTTTTCGTCACTTACGACTTGAGATTGGGTTGTTCTTCGTGATCAGTGAGCCAGTGATTAGTGATTATGTGATCAAATTAGTGATTATGTGATTAATTGATCGTGATTAGTGTCTACGTGATCAATGACTCTTCACTTACGCATAGGAAAAGATAGTATGTGGATTGGATTGTTGGTTTGGATGTGGTGAGCGAGTTTAAGCCACATGGAGTCGATTTACGTCAGTTTTTTGCATCTTGCGACCAAATTTCTTGCGTGGTTTTGCAAGGGGAACTCCAAACAGCTTGTTTGGAGTCTCATTGGGTTCAAGGTAGCTAGATTATCTACTAGAGAAGACGGATATCAGATCAGACGATCCGTTTGGACGGTGTGCGCAAGTTTAAACCACAAGAAGGAGTTTTTGGAGGTTCAAACACTTGTGACAAAAAATCGATGATATCTCGGCTGTCGGGAGTCAGATTTGAGAGTTCTTGAGACCAACGGGGTCAAGAAGGAAGACCTTATCGACGTTTGAAGACCGTTTGAGTTAGCAGCAGGTCCAGAGATTAGAGATCATGTTAAAATGCTAACAAAGCATTTTGACATGGATTGGGAGACGTTTGCTCCTGCTGAAGAAAGAATGAATGCTGAATGAAGTAGAAGAAAGCAAGCTGATACACGAAAGAACAAAGTACGATGTTAATATCTTATGACAACAAGTACAAATCTTCTAGTTGATGAGAACCAAGTCTTTTTACGTCATTCCACATCATCTTCTCTATGCATTCCTTGCAAGCTCGAAAGCACTTCCCACCTTCATTTGACGAAACGACTCACATCATTTCCCTAGACACCACTAAAATAATCTCCGTGCGCAAAAACAGTTTAAAATAAGAGTTCAAAACGAGTACCCTTGTATTAGATGGTGAAGTGCGATCCCGCTACAGACAATAGCTGTTCGTCGATCCTAAGTGGCACTGACTTCTCGCGACCGCTGACACCGTCAAACAGGTGTTGCGGTCCACCTGTAACACAAAGTCAGACGTATATCTTGATGAAGATGAAGATTTTGAGTGTTATTCTCGAGAAGTCAAAACGAACATGACGGGAATGAATGTATACTTCAAGAGTGAGGACATTCTGTTGTACCCAGAACTGGTTCGAATTTGATTTGCTCTTTTTATTACAGTAAGAGTTTAATTCTTATCAATCATGATAAAATATAAAAGGAAATTTTTTCTCAAGTCAGCATCGAAAGAGGGACTGTGACAGTGGGATACAGGAAGCATGAGTAAAATTCACCAATTCTCATATGCATTCCCTCGTCTCCCGGCGTGACCAGAGCCAATTCATTTGTGAAGCAAAAAAAGCAATAAAAGACCTTAATCTGAATGAACCAGAAGTGGAAAAGAAAATTAAGAAAAAGGATCACTTTTCCTACTGCAGACTGTAAGAGAAAAGAAGAACAGTCTTCCTACCAAACGCTTAGTAATTTACGAGAAACACACACGAAAAGATGGCTGGTTTTCTAACCTAACGTGCCCTGAACTGATAAATTCCAAAACTTGCGATAACATGTTATCTTTGCGAAATTCATACATTACAACAAGAGCTTATTACAGAAACACATTAATGTAATTCAAATATTAATTTATATTAATTTTATATTTAATCCTTTCTCAGGCACTGCATAACTATGAGAGCTTACTAACAAAATGCATTTAATTTATTATAAAACTTGCTAAAATACATTAACTGATATAAATGTCAATTATTACCTAACTTTTTCTCACAGAAAAGTCAGATAATAAATTAAGCTTATGCCCTCCGAACAAGAGACTAAGTAAGCAAGGTGAATAGTAACTGTTTAGATGTTTTGGTTTGCAAACTCCGGCAAGAAAAAATAGATTTTAATGTGCGAACACGAGAATCACTACGGTATCCTAAAGCTCGAGACCACTTTAAACTCGTATCGTGCATTCCAACTTTATCTTGCTCCTCCTTCTCGCCCCCCTCGTGGTACAATAATCGATTTTTTTTATTCCCATTTACAGTGCTGTAGATGACATCAACTTTCTTCGAAGGCATGGCTGAAGCTCCTACTTCTAAACGACTCGGCACGGTTCTCCTCGAGTACATCCTCTTATTCTACCTCCGATGTCGGAGGAGACGTTTTCATTAACGGTTGGGGATGTTGTTTGCTCGTGTCACCGAGCTTATTCTAAACCCTAGCCCAATTTCGAGCAGCGCCCACGATTGTACTGCGCACTATCATGAAACGGTCTAAGCGACGGTCAGTGCAGTTTCTGAGAGGTCCTCTACCTCGTGTAAAAATATGATAAGGGCGTGAATCGTCCACTACGACGCTTCAGACTCGGGACTAATTACAGAAGATCAAGAAAAGTCTCCTGTAACATGAACGAAACCTGCAAGTTCGAGGCACGTATCAGATTTGGGGTGCTAAAGGAAATATATTGGCTGGTAGTTTGCTCAGCTGAAAGACAACGTGGACTTAATGAATGAACATTCCGTGATGACCTTCACGAGATGATTTCCGTTATTACTATGTCATTTTGGCAGAAGGTCGGACGATGACTTTACCATGGCCATTGCTGGATTTCCAACCAGTTAGAATTATTCAGTCGGTACGTGTCAGTGCTCACTCTGATATCTGTTCCTCTGTACAGTGCAACGAACTTTCATGTCACTGATATTCTTCAGTTGAGCTCAGCACTCGACAGTCAAACATATACGACAACACTTGACAGTACATAACCAACCTTCTACACACTAGCTCACCCGAGAGGAAGATAGCCTATCAGTTGTGTCCGACCTAGAACATATTTTGTCTTCCATGCTCGAAAAGCAACACCATTTGTGCTCGGCCATACAGAGCAGCAAATTCTTCAAGTATGCACTCTGTCCAGATAATATTGTAGCTTTTTCTACCTCAGAAATTCCGGAGTTGAAACCAGTGAGACAAGTAAGCATTTTATGTAAATTTGAATGTACAAACTGTCTCAATCCGTGCTATGTTAGCTCATTCAATATCCGTTGACACTTGTCTATGAGGATTTTGATGGCTTCGGTGAAGAGTACATTAGGAGGTAAAGCTCCGGTTGACTCAACAGTGACTGCACATTACAGAGAAAACAGACGACAATAATCAGTACTTGCTCTCAAGTCTCGAATTAACAGATAACGCCATACGCCTCGACTAAAAGATACATTTCACGTCCACTAAAGCCCAAACCAGTACTCGGATGGAAGTCTGAACACATACATATAAAGTGCTCCTTCAACCGTCGCAAAGACACTCGATTCTCCCACTCGTCTCCCCTTACACATTCCCGACAGAGCGTGCAATTCCTCGGTCTGGCTACTCTGACCCCCTTATTCCCTGCAGTAAAACCACTTTTGAGCATATACTTCATCGCCTACGTCCAGTATCATGAAATCCTTGCCATGTGTCTAACTGTTAGTAGTTCCCAGACTGAAGTATAATACCTCGGATATCTTGCACCTGAAAAAGTCCTGCTCCGAAAGCTCGTGACGCAGTTCCAGTTTGGCATTCAACACTTCAATTTTCACACTTAACTAGTTAAGTTGACGAGAACTGGAAATTAGAACAAGTCTCGTGGAACGCGTATATGTCTTGAAGCTCGCACCTTTCCCAAGATCTTCAATATCGAAAACATTCACCGGACACTTTGCAACAAGTTCCTCCGCAACTTCACCTTGAAGATCCTCCGTCAGTATAACCTACACAAGTCTCAGCGCATACGGAGGGTTAACAGAGCACATCAAGTTACTCAAGTTGGTCCACAGTCAAGTTATTCTCTCTAACTAACTTGGAAGTTCTTTGCTTGTTGTCAATGAATAAAGCAGAGCAAGTCCTTTCTGCGATATACAACGAATCATGTCACGATCAATTCAATAAAACTAAACCGCAACATCACTGTAATCAGGATTCTGGACATGCAGACAGTCGAAGCTTGGCCCACAAGATGTTAAGCTTACCTCTGGGTGCATTCTGTAACTTGCGGTAGCGACTGGTGACCACTTGGCGTGTGTCTTACCGATGCCTTTTATGGCATGACACTCCAGTTCCATTGCCTGACAAATATCATACCGATGTTTCCAGTTTGAGATAAATGAGTGAAAGTTTACCTGTTAATAGTACAGTGAGAAGTAGAAAGGAGGCACACTGATTCACAATCATGATGCAGAGGTAATCGTAATGCATGAGGTAATCAAGCTACCGGCGAACAAACTGCACACAGAAGTAGAAAACGTTCAACACGTGACATTATCCAGCGATGGCTGTCAACAAGCTCCGCGAAGCTTACCTGACCAGGCCGAAGCTTAGCGAGAGTAATATCTGGATATCGAGAACGAATTGGGTCACTGGCAAATTCAGGAATTTTGTCCTGACTGATGCCAAAAGCCGTGAACTTAGTTTTCGTATCGAATGGCATCTCACTTCCTTCAGGTAGCCATATCATCTGCTCCGATTTCACTGCAAGGAGCAACTAAGCATATATAAAACAGACTCTCCTAGCTCCCACACTTCTAGAGCTTAAACACCGAAAACCTGCCCCTAAGACAGGCACTCACTCATTCTTACCCAACTGGAGTCTATGGACCTCTCGTTCCAGAAAGGAAACAAAATCTTTATCTTGGACCAATACACAGGAAAGCCCTCGTTACAAAAGGAACCACGTAAATATAATGTGTTGGCGCTGGAAGGATACCTGAAGCATTGTTGAGTCGGTCACCTTTTCGAGTACAAACCACATTAAGTTTGAAAACAATAGTGTTCTTCTCGCTAGCGTTTTCATCATCTGTGATATACCACACCATCAGTCTCTCGAACGAAGGAAGAGTAGTATGGTAATGAAAGCAGCAAATCAACCAGAATAAGTTTGAAGAGATTCTGCTTGGCACTAACAAGAAACCGGCTTCATTTATCATTTATCTCTGAGACACAGGACGTTTTAACAGGCAAATATGAAAACAGTACTCACGAGCATTACCTGTTTTGAAGTCAAAATGACGCGGATCTGCTTTTATCGGAACCATACCAAGACGATGAGCCAAAACCTCATCTTGGATAACTGATGTGTTGTTTGCAATAAAAACTTTCTCTATAGCCATGGTAGGAACCTGCAACGGTAAACCGTTTGACTTAAAAGTTGCTGAAAAATATATGACCTGTATGACGAGCATATCTTTTCTCATTGATGTGCTTTGAGCTTAGAGTCTGAGCTTACGCTAATAACAGGATATAACGAAGCTGTGAGCACAAGCTATAGCCAATAACAAACCAGCTATCAGCTACTACCCATACAGCAGTAAACTGGTGCGCCTACTTTCATAGTCTAAACGTTCCCTTTGCGAGTGGAGTGAACAAAATTGGCTCAAGAAACTGTGCATTTGTCTTCTTCGCTTTCATGACCGACTCAAGCGAAATCTTAGCGTGGAAACCTGCGTGGGATTCGGTATTTCCACCAACCTCGGCAATTAAAATTCTGCGAAAGGCGTTCGCCAGGGCAGCGTCGATTCCGATCATATCGAATTCCATGTCATCATCACTGATATACTTGACTTCGACCTTGAAGTTCTTCTTAAAATCGTCCAAACGTAAACTGTTGTCAACCCCGTAGGCCATGTACGCCCCTGAGTACTGAACAGACTCAGTCTGCATTTAAAATTCCTCGAACTCAGAAAAAAGTCTTAATCAACCAAACATAACAAGCTGCAACACTCCCAACTGAGGAACAGAAAATAACAATCTTGAGAAACTGAGAAACGAAATCCGTAATTGTATGGTAGGTAGGTCAGGTGAAAGCTACGTACATAGGAAGGAGCATCGGCTGCACAAACAACCCGCGTCCGCTGCAACTCCAAATGAGACGGCAGCTCGCCTTTGGGTAGATCCGGCAGATCCATTACAGACGGTCGGTCCTTCATTTTGGCACCCGAAAGCGAAGAAACGTTCGAGCGCACAAAAATGAGTTTACTTACAGTCGGCAACAATCAAACTATCCGCACACTCCCCATCTAGTTGGTCGCCCGTGCGCTTTCCTCGTCGGATATAGTTCCACTTCTTTCTTTCCCTTCCTTGCTTCGGCTGGCCTTCCCTATTTTTCTCGATCGTTCTTCGGCAACAGTGAGTTCCTAAAACCTCCCTCCTAAAACCCTTCCCTTCCCCTTTCACTTCCCTTCAGGTCCCACGAACTTCTCTACTGTTTTCTGCAGATGATTACCACGCAAGTATCAAACCTCCACCGCAATCCGCAGACTCAACCGCAGTACCGGATTCGCTTCGGTTACAGAACCTGGATAACTTGGCAAATTCTCTACGACGTGCAGTACCGGAGTCGCAGAGTCCCCTTTCAGTATCTCCACCGGAGCACCGTAAATGCCCCGGCACTGTAAACAATTCCAGTAACCAGTCCTCTCCTTGGCGTTCGTTCGAGAATAACACGGTAAAAGGCGTTTCCTCACTGTATATTGATCTCGTGTACCGTCCCGGTGAACATGCGCGACTTTGTTTCTTCCCGGGTCGTTTCCAGTTTTCGGGTGGAGATGCTCTTAGGCACTGCCGGGAGTGCTAAGGGCATTGCAAGGAAAAGAGTTCCGTTCTCTTTTCACGTTGCACCACGCTCACAAAGGGACTAGAACTTAGATTTAATGATGCCAAATCTAGACTAATGATTCAAAGCTCTATGAAATCCAGTGGTTCGCGGCCCCCAGTTCTCCCGTAGTGAATCAATAGGGGTGTCAAAGTTGTAACCTTTTTCGTGGTAAATAAGAGAGAAGATTCTCTAACGTCCAAAAGGAAAACATTTTTGTAGAGAGTCATGAATCGTTTACCATCGACATTGTGAAATTATATAATTATCATAAATTTAATAAATTTTAAAATTAAAATAAATTATTTAAATCCGAAAGTGTACAAACTTACTACAAAATCTGAAGAAAAACATTAAGAAGCTTCCCTGACCATTTGACTATGATTGTAGTGCTTATAAACAAGATAGTTTATCTAATTGATAGTAGATTTAGTGGATTGTATATATGCTTTTTATTGTAAACTACAAGCAATAAAAGCATTAGAATCACAACACTCAGTTATGCAAAACGATTTACTTGAATACTATTATCTCTTCATGAATAAACAATATTTGACTGATCTCTCACTAAAATCTATTATCAAGTTAAACCGCTCAGGGGACGACGTCACTCCGAGGATCATTACTAAGTAGATCACGCAAAGGATGACGTCACTCCGAGGTCACTACTAAGTACATCATTCAAGGGATGATGTCGTATTGAGACTCAACACTGAATAGATCATTCAAGAGATGATGTCATACCGGAGTATGATCACTGAGTAGATCACCAAGAGATGACATCACTCTAAGGATCACTATTAAGTAGATTTCTATGTCATACCGAGATTGATCGCTGAGTAAATCGTTCATAGGGCTGATGTCATCTCGAGAGTCTTTGCTGAGTAAAAAACATGCAGGGGATGACATCATGACTGGGTTCATTATGGAGTCTCACTCAAGGGATGATGTCACCTCCGATGCCCTCTGCCAAGATAAATCAGACCGCATACACCAAAATGTCACTCTGGATACGTCAGAATGTCACTCCAGAGATGTCCAAGACGGCAAAGTTATCACATCGATGATGTAGACTCTTTCTAAAAGAAACCAAATATTCAAAACTAAACATTGCGGTTTAAAGCGTAAGCAAATATTTATAGGCTGATGAACGTCCCACACGTTAGATGACCACGAGAATAGAGACAAAGATTTGCATTAAAAGCAGGATCAACGAAACACAAGGGATCAATTATGCAAGGAAGTACTGTAGCTTGACATTGACGAAGGATATTGGAGGAAACTATACAAGGTTAGGAGATAGACTGAGCATAAGTTTGGGATATAAAAGTCTCTTAAGTTTGAACGCGAGTCGACACTTAAGGATGACTATTAGTGGAAGTAGGTAGATGACCTTGTGTAGAGTATCCATATGATTTATGTATGGTTCACTACAATGAAGTAAAGGTTATCAAAGATTATGTATGTTTCAGTATTTGATGAATGTGATTTGATGATATAAGTGTTTGTTAGTTGAATTGCGATTGTTTTTGTATGACAAGCACCAAGCAGTTACCTAGATGTTACAAATAACTATTAGTTCATCTTGTGTAGCAATCTTTGGTCCTTAGGACTTGGAGTGATAAAATTGTTACAACGCTCTGATGAAGAATGCTGAAAGAAGATTCTAGTCTTGAAAACTCTAAATCTTGACTCGCGTGGAAGTTACGACTTTGGCAAAGAGTCCACATGCTTTCTTACTTGTTTCTACTGTGCTTTAGCATAGCTATACAGAGAAAAGAGAAACATTTTGTCTTATAGCGAAAACGAACAGATGGAATCGTTATGAAATAAAAGAAAAAATGATTTGATTCTAGTAAATCTCTAATGCAAAGCCCCTCAATTCCACCGCAAGCGTAGCTCCTTGTTCACCTTTTTTAATTTATTTCTTAATTTTTTATTAAGAAGAGTTAGAAAATAGTTAAAAGATAAATTAATGTTTTAAATAAATAAATTATTTTCTTTAGCAAATAGCAGCATTTGTAATCTATGCTAGTTCGAGTCCACACTTCTTTTAAGGGTTATGTTTGGATTTTCTGGCATCTCCAATTCTGGCTATCATTTAACTTTAAATTTGGGGAAAATTTTAATTTTTGATCAACTTAGCACAGAATTTTCACATAACACTTATGTCATTTTTAACAATAGCAAATGAACAGAACTCCTCTTAATTTGATATTGCATGCATACAATCCAGTCATTTTGCTCTTGATTTTGTGTAGTAAAGAAATTTAATACTTAATGCAATGATTCCAAGTTACAGAGGAAGAAAGATATTAGTGACAAAATAGAAATAGTACTCTCAACTAGCAAAAGGACTATTCTGCTCGGTTCCTCAAGGATCTTTCGGCACTATCGACCTGCAAGTGTGGTATCTCGCTCGACACCTCGGGTCGACACCTCGCTCATTATCTTCACGGTAGAGAGCGGATATCTACCCACGATGTCATCAGAGACGTGATATTTGTCTTAGCACGGAAGAGCAGTTACATGACGTGGAGAGAGCATTGGTATGTCTTTCAGACAAGAGGATCAGTGAGAGCTGACATGTACATGATGAGAGAGGACCAAGTCTCAATGGCAGATGTGGTTGTCAAGGATCCGACACGGGACTCAGTCGCGGTACAGACGATCACTCATCCTCCAGGATGGACTGCAAGTGTGACGACAACAGTCAAAATGACCAAGTATAAGGACATCTTTATTCGAGATTGTGTCAGAGCCCGTCGTGAAAGGCGTCAATATTATCACTTTCTTTTTCTTTTTGCACTTCGTTCTTTGGACATCGAGTTTCTATTGCTCTACATAGAGCTTTAGCAGGCGAGGTCCACATGATGGCAATTGCAGTAGATGCTGCTACTTCATGTGCACATGTTGTATGCATGAGTTTTGACTTATCCGTATGTGATATTTTAAGAGTGATAGGTGAGCTTAGAGCTACTGATAGCGAGGCTTAGTCTGGGTGTGCTTCCTCCCTTCGAGACATTGATTGCTTGGCATTTCGAGTCCTTCTTGTCCTTGTAAGGCTTGATGGTCTTTCCATCCGTTGACTATTCAGTGCGTCGTCTGTTCCCTCGAGTATCCACTTTTCTATTAGTAAGTTAGCATTTGATAAGTTACAACTTTTCTCTTTCTTCCCGTTCAAGAATATTTAGAATAACTTTTACACCCCTAATAATCATTTCAAATTTATCAATTTAACCAACGGGAACAATGCTAATACTTTTATAATCATACTCACATAGCTTGTCCTTGGCAAAGAAAGTAATATAGTTTAGTTTTACATTATTAGAAGTTGTTTAACTACTGTTAAATGCGGTAATATTTTGGGTGGTGGAAAGTAAACCGAGGAGTTTAATTTATAATTGTACAATTGTAGCTCTTATTGGATGTTCTTGTTTAAATCAACTCCGAAATTTGAACAGCCATACTAATACCAGAATTCAATCAAGAAATAAACAAAGTTTAAATATGGACACTACGAAGAGGATATTTTAACATTTATTTCAAGAAAAATAAATGACACTTTTTGCCTCTATTGTGTTGTTTTCTTTCGAAATCGATGGCGAGTTATGCAAATGCCTAAAAAATAGTTTAAGGTTCAGTAAGCTAGATCTCAGTCCTAATGAAAATATATTTTAGACACGTGAAAAATACTTTGATAGAATTCGTCACTTATTACTTGAACAGTTATAGTCCTAATAGTAACATATCGGGGTAAAATGTAGAGTCTCCTATTTATTATGTACATTGACTTTCAATGGTTTACTCTTAAAGCTTCGAACAATACAAATATAAGGATAATATAACGTATTCGATGCCGTACCTGACGCTGGGTATTGGTTAAAATACCCTATGATATGGATTGATGGTGATCATTCATTATGATTATAAAAAGTTCAATTACTGATTAAAAAATAATTTTAAATTATGTCATATATTAAATTTGGCCTGTTTCGGAATCTATTTCGTTATAAACAGATTATCATACATGTTAACACCGAGTATTATAAATTTATGTGCGTTAATAGCTTATATAGATATATATATATCTTCGATGCGAAAGCATGAAGAGAACTACATCATGGTAGGAGTAGCTTGTTGCTTATGTTGGTGCAGAAATGTGACCGGAACTACGACAGTAAACCCCTCCGCTTAAACCCTAATATTCAGTCCTCAGCGCCTATAATGAAATCTGAGTGCTGGGTTTCAATCTGGACGCCTCAGCTTCGTAGCGTCTTAAAGGAAGAAAATCGTGCCGATTGTTGGGAGACTGGCGAAATGTTCCTACGTATTTGGCCATTCTTCGATTCGGTCTTTCTTGTGTCGACGGAGTGTGGATTCGTGATAACCTGAATACGGCGGGGAAGATGTCTAATTGGCGGGAGTTTCTTGCCTGAGGTAAAGACTCTGTAGGAATCGGTACTGTAGTGGATTCTGTGATATATTTCGAGCTAGAGCGAGATCGAGAGTCGGCTACGGGCTACGAGGCAATCCTGTGCACCCGTCAGTGTATAGTGCAGATCCACAGTGGAATTTGAATCCGAGTTTCTCCTAGGTCGTGAGTTTCGTACGATCCTGAATTCTTGAACCCACGATTGCGGACTCGTCCCTTAAGGAAAACACTAGCTCTATTGCACTATAGTGGTTTATGTCATACAGTCGGTCCCTTGTCAAGAGACCTGCTCTGATCTTGTTGGTGATTGTAGCTGTTGAAAGGATGCCGTGAACAGTACTGATTATTGAGCAGCATACGACGCATATTCTGGAGGCGTGGCTTGATCTGCCATGGATTGTCACGAGTCAGCGTTAGATGCGATTTACGAAGATCCTGTCTCTTGTTCTGATGTGGAGGAGGGAGAGCTTGAAGATGGAGAGTGTCCGGGCTTTCAGCCGATGGATGTGGACAGAGGGGAGACAGGATTAGTCTCCGAAGGAGAAATTTCAGCACAGGACGATGATCCCTCGCCTGGTGAAACTTTGGATGGCGCGAATGGCAACTGTGATGTTTTTAAATTTAACAGTGGCAAGAGTCAACCGGCAAACGACGTTGGTATGTCACGGGCTTCTTTGTTCATCTTCTCCCCCCTAGCAAGTTAGCTGGTGGTTCCCTTCCATCCACGGTCCGAAATGACCAATTCTTCACCACCATCTATATACGTCTAACAATTCCCTTTTTGCTACTTATGGTGTAGCAATGTCCTTTTGGATGTATAGATGCATCTGGCCCCGCCGATCGTCGCTCTGGATCGAGGAGATCAAAGAGAAGACGCTCTGGAAAGCGGAAAAGTGTCGACTTAGCCAAGTGAGAGTCTTATTCTTGACGTTCATGTTTGAATGGTTGTCTGTTTAAACCAAAGTCGTGCTCTGTTTCCATGGCGGGGATCGGGTGGTTGGAGGATCTCCGGAGTCGCCAAACTACGCTCATTCAAGTGAGCAGGTCTTGGTTGAAGTTCCTCAGTATCTTCATCCGAAGTGTGTACTCTGTTACCCAGGATTGAGACTGTCATTCCTAGCGTCTTGCAGGTTTGTTCGAGAAACATGTAATAATCTCCAAGAGAAAAAAATCTCTCTTGTTTGGGCTCTTGTGAGGAAGTTGGGCGTCGATGCCGTCCGTGACCTTGTGAACGAGGTAAGTGTCTATCTTCTGCTGCTCTTGCCTAAGCAAATTCGAAGTTTCAGCACGGCCCGTCTACAATTGAGTCTACTTCAACCATATCTCTCTCGTGCCGAATATTACTGCTTCCTCTACTTGGTCGTCGTGTATGTAATATGGAAAATTGTTGCAGGTTAATGTGATAGAGAAGTGCGGAGGTCAAGTGACAAATGACAAGACACGTAGGCGAACCCCCGGAGGTGTACTCTGGAACATACTACGGGGACGAGTTAAGCCAGAACTGTATAAGGAAATTATGTCTCAAGGCCATGAAGTCCTGGTATGTGCTGCGCAATTATGAATGTTATCAAGTGCAACTGAACTTGGTATACCTTAGTGCCGTAAATGCAGGTGCTCTTGGTCTTTTTTTCCTTGCATATGTGGTTGGAACATCCCTTCAGTTGACTGAAACTCTTTTATGACATTGTCGTGGACAAATGACGTAGCCTAAGTTTTGGAAGTGACGAACAGAAGCATGTTGTGTCCACGATTACAGAAACAGAAGGCTAAAGAAGCTAAAGAAGCTAATGACACGTTGAAGAGACAGAGGATGGATGTCGACGAACCGGAGAACAAGAAGCGTCGAAAGGTGACCAAGAGGGATGGAGGAACGGGTGGAAAACAAGTCACTTGGCCCACTCCATTTACTAAAGTGCCGCAAGACTTGAGCACCATGACTGATGGTCCAGTGAGAGACGACTCTCGTTTGCCAACCACCCTAATACAGAAAGCATGGGTGGAAGGGCTCAGAAAGAAGGATAACCTTGATGATGTTGGTTGCGCCAGTCGCGGTGTCCTTAACATTGGATCAGAAACGTCGAAATGCCCAGCTGACTCGATAAACCCGATTGAGAAAGCTGTGAACGTTGTCGACAGGTTGAGAGTGCCCGTTGTGTATAGCGACTTAGAGCAAGGTGTACATGATGAGGATGTTCCTGGTGAACCTTCTGAGCTAAAAGACTTACGGTGACCGCAGTTGTTATAACAGTCGGTATGGAGCTGACGAAGATGGAGATGTGGACCAGGATACTGCTGGGTTTGGCAACATGGAGTTAATGCTTACTGCAGTGGACCTCAAGGTCTGCCCAAGCCTATAGTTCCAAGTTAAGTGACGAGCTGATGAGAAGTCGATGCTTGATTTGTGTTTCCTGTATTAGATGTTAATGATGTACTGGTGAAGGCATCGGGGTGTTGAAGGGCTGATCGCGCGAGAATTTGACAAGTTTTTAAACTAGGCAAGTATCTTCGTCTGCAGATTCTGGCAGGGAATATATGGTTTCCGATATCTGCTTTAAGACGTGGGAAGTCATATCTCTATGACGCATTTGCAGCAGTTGTTTTCAGTTTCGCGACCGAGAGAGATAACAGTTACAACTTGATTAGCGGTCTGGTCGTGGTAAACATACATAAGGTTTCACTCATGGTTAAATCCCGAAGGAAGCTGCAAGCAAGGTAGGAACTTTACTGTTGTAGCTAACTGCTGATTTTCTTTTCGGTCACATAAGTCCGTCGTTAGTTAGTTTAGTTAGTACTGGCTCTATTTTTGTCACAGACAGAAGGCTGGCGGAGGGTTTCACGCCCCGATCTTTTGAGTGTGTAGGATGAGAAGGGTCACCATGTTGGTCTGTGTTGAGTATCTTAATCTCTTACGGAAGGGTTCACAGACACGAAAGTTATGTGCTCTTCTAGAACCAACTACTGGCCCAATTTCACTCCTCGGGCTTTGATGCCTTGTAACACTCTGCGAGACATACAAAACAGAACAGCAGATGCAGGATCCACTGCCTATCATTCACTTTGTACAGTTGACAATGGCGGAATGTCTGTACAGAATGCATGTTTGCAGTCTCATTCTTAAGGCGGATCTACAGGACTGTGCTGGGCAGCAGACACGTCAATAATGTTTGCACCAGATGTCTTTGCCACTGTTGACCTTTAAATCTGCTGCAGACGAACTATGTATGCAGGAGAGACACAGCATTACACTGCTGTACCACAAGCGTGCGCCTTTGCAGGAAGAAATTTCCGAGAGTGTACTGTTGGGACCGAGGCTAGCTATGGGCTGCTGCCTATCGGAGGAATTTGTCGACGATGCAAACCTGTCCGATGACCTGATCGAGGAAAACAATGGGTCTCTATCCGAGCAAATCAATCATATCATCGTATAAGTAAATTGTAATGACTCAAAGCAAAGAAGAAGACACTGTTATCCAACAGGGTGTCTCAAACATTCCCCGTAAAGCATTCTGTCGCTCTTAGGAAAGAATTCATTGTTTCTTCTCAAGGCGGTTCCTTCTGAGATATTCTGACACGACTCCTTCCTTCGACACGACTACATGACTTCGTTGGAGTATATCACCTCTTCCCCAAGTTCGGAAGAGGGGATAATGCAAAGAGGTTCAGTCTTTTTTTGCGGGGAAGGATTAGGGGTTAAATTAAACTTGAATTAAGAATATATTTAGGTACTAAGATGTATATTTGGATCAGCGATATATTCTTCAGTCTATAGTTCAATTATTGGGGTAGTTAGATTTTGATCATGACGAAGAATGGTGGAGAGATTTGATTGATAACCATCGAAGAGATTCTTTTATAACTTATAAGTCATATCATTGTTCGTCAGTTTTGAGATATTTTTCAAGATCATTTTTGTCCACATCAGTTTGGAGTTGCGACGTTTGAAAGTTGTGAGTTTGTGTCTTTTGGCATTATGCTCTTTTGGACATTCATCTTGATTGGGTTGTCTTATATGTGGATGTGGAAAATACTTTTGATAGTGATTCTTGCACATTTGTCTTTAGGGAGCTCATGGATAGCAGTGGATCTCTGACGAGTCTCGTTCTCTTCGTACGATCGTTTTATGATTCTTTCTCTCTTCTTTATTTCAACACGGTCTTACGATAGAGAGTGTTACAATCATCAACTCCACTGCAAGTACTCATAGGGAAACCTTTTGGATGGATCCCTTTTTGCTTTAGCTCAATAGAGCTCTCTTGGCCACAACCTTGACTGCTCCAAGTTATGTTTTTCCATCTCTAGTTGATGATATGCATATCGTAAGTCCAACGGATCAAGTTTGTGTTGTCTTTGATCACCTCATCTCTCAATTGACCTTGGTAAGATTGAGAGTGTATGTGTCAAAGTGCAAGACTTGATCTCTCATAAGTATTATCGTCGGACCTCCAGCTCCTGGAGAGATTTGTTACACCTAGGGATGGTTTAGAGTATCGATGGATACAGAGGACTTTGTTTCTCGGTTTTTAGATGTTGTCTTGACGGAGGACGCTTTGCATATTGAGGATGTTAGAGAACCCACAAGTTGCCTTTGGTATCTTTTTCTCTTTCATTGCACGTCGTCTTGGTTACTTATTTCGCACAATATCTCTATCTCTTATCTTCATCTCGTGTCTTAGAGAGTTTGATAAGAAGATCATGGGGGTTTTTGATGACATCATAAGACTGGAGACATTTGATAGTGTGGTACGACCACTCTGTGGACCTACTAAGACTATTTCGCTTGGAGGTTCTAAGTACTTTATGCTGGTTGTTGATGACTTCTCGAGATACATTTGGGTTTTCTTCCTGTTAAGAAAGTCTGAAGCACTCTCGAATCTTCAATAGTTTGTTAACATGGTGGAAAGATAGACTGGACAACTAGTGAAGAGTCTGCGAAGTGATAGAGGAGGAGAGTTCACTTCCAAGGCTGCTGACAAATATTTTGCTGAGAAGGGGATACTGCGGCAGTTGACTATAGCTTACACGCCTCAGCAAAATGGAGTGGATGAAAGAGAGAACAGAACTGTCGTGGAGATGACAAGAAGTCTTCTTCTTGAGCAAGATCTTTCAAAAGATCTTTGGGCTGAAGCTGTGAATACTGCGGTCTACCTTCTCAACAGAAGTTCAACAAATGCTGTGAAAAACAAAACTCCATTCGAAGCTTTCACAAGGAAGAAACCATACCTCTCTAACCTACGAATTTTTTGATGTAAAACATATGCTACAACTCCTCGAAAATTACTCCAAAAGTTTGATGATAGATCTCAGATCTGTACATTCATAGGATATCCAGCAAGAGAAAAAGGATATAGACTGTTGAGTGCTGCAAGAAAGATCATCATCAGTCGAGATGTAGTGTTTTTAGAGGTCCATCCATCTCGAAACTCACAACACCATCTTTCTGATCTGCCACCTCTCTCAATCCAAACACCTACTTCAGAGAATCATGAAGAAGAAGCTCAAGTTCAGCTACAACCACCATCTACGCCACCTACACAAGTTGAAGTTAGTGAATCAGGTCCAACTACAGCATTCGCCTCTCATACACCAGACTACTTCAGATTCGAATCTTGCTGCTCAACCAAAGAGACCTACTAGAACAAGGAAGATTCCTGCAAGGCTAGAGGATTATATTCTCATGGTTGAAGCTCAAGGTGATGGAGAAACTATTACATTCGAGGAGGTTTTCAGTAAAGATCAATGGAGACGTGCTATGCGGGAAGAATATGATGCATTACTCAAAAATGCAACCTGGAGCCTAGTACCTCTTCCAACAAACAAGAAAGCACTTGGCTGTAAGTGGGTTTATAAGTCAAGAGACATGCGGATGAAACTATTGAGAGATACAAGGCTCTCCTTGTTGCAAAAAGATTATTTGCAGACTGCAGGAGAAGATTTTCAAGAGACCTTCACACCTGTGGTAAAACTTAACTCCATTCGAGTTCTTTGTGCTCTTGCAAAACTACATGGTTGGAAGTGTTTACAAATGGATGTTAAGAATGCATTTCTTAATGAGATTCTTGAAGAAAATATCTACTTGCAGCAACCACCTGGGTTTGTTCGTAAAGGAGGTGAACAGTTAGTGTGCAAGCTGCACAAGACATTGTATGACCTCAAACAAGTTCCAAGAGCTTGGTACACAAGAATCGACACTTTCTTGAAGCACCAAGGCTTCTCTCCTACTAGAGGTGATCCAAACTTCTATGTTTTGATTACTTCTCAAGGTATTGTGTTACTGTTACTGTACGTGGATGACCCGATAATATCCGGAAGTAATCAAGGAGGAGTAAAGAAGATTCAACAAGCTTTAATGCAAGAGTTTGATATGAAGAATCTAGTACTTCTCAACTTTTATCTTGGAGTTCAATTTCTGGAACACAATAAAATGTTATACCTCTCTCAGGCAAGATACACAAAAAGTATACTTCAGGATTTCCAGATGGAGAAATGCAAGTCTGCGCCTACTCCTATGATTATCTCGAAGGAGTGACAAAGTTCTTCTGGTGATAATAAGTGTGCAGATGTAACAGAATTCAGGATGCTGATCGAGAAGTTAATTTATCTGGCTGTCACTACAAGACCAGATATTTCGTATGCAGTCAACAAACTCAGTCAAAATATGGAGTCTCTCACAATTATGCATATGAGGGCAGCAAAGAGAGTTTTGCGTTACCTCAGGAGAACTACCAGTTATGGGCTCAAATAAGTCACTTGGACTTGTTGGATTTACAGATGCTGATTGGACAAGCGATTCAACAGATCGTAAATCAATGTCTGGATTCACATTTATGCTGGGAGGAGGTGCTATCACTTGGCAGTGTAAAAAGCAGCCAACTATTGTTTTATCCTCCTCTGAAGCAGAATATCGTGGCCTGTGTAATGCAGCACGAGAGGTCATTTGACTAAGATGGATGTTGGAGGATGTAGATGTCAACCAAGACACTCCAACAGTAATCTGGACTGATAGCATGAATGCAAGAACATTGACGAAAAACCCAGTGCACCATGCTAGAACAAAGCACATTGAAGTGCAAGTCCACTTCATCAGGGAGAAAATAATTTCAGGAGAGGTTGTTACTTAATGGGTAACAACTGATGACCAAACTGCTGATATATTCACCAAGCTTTTGTCTTCAGACAGATTTCAAAAATTGAGACTTAAAATTGATGTATATTCAGTACTACTGACATTAATAGGAGGTGTTAAAGATAATGTCTAGTCTATAGTCACCTCTATAGACACATCTCTATAACTAATGACTGACTAGTGACTAACCTCTTGTCCATAGATTAGAGTATATAACAACCCCCTCTTGGGAGATGATGAATCGGCTAATCCCTTTACTGATATAACTTCTACAGTGGAGACTATTCACTTGGTTTGGTTCTTTAACAAGAACCAGAGGTAGAATCATGGGCTTGTCTATGTTAGCTGTGACATGCATGTTGCTCGTGCTTGTGTTGCTCCTTCCTCATGTCGTCCAGGCTCTCGTCTCGGACGGGATTTTCCTTCTGCAGTTTAGGACCCATGTCACTGATCCAGAAGGTCGTTTGGATAAGGCGAGGCAGACGTCGACTCGGGGCCTTATGCAGATCCAGAGAGGCAAAAGACAGAGCCTTGCTATACGGATTCCCCTTGGACAGGAGTGGAATGCTCGAGCTTTTATGACACCCAATATAGACTGACAGTAAGAATGCTCTTCCTTAGCTCTTCGTCTCTCAGTGGCACTATCCCAGTTACAGACTTGGCTGGTTTGAAAAGTTAACAGTTTCTGTATTTGTCAGCGAACTCCTTTTCTGGTGAGATCCTGGCAGTATTTTCGAGCTTAAGTTTCTTCAGGAGCTGGACCTTGGTTACAATGAGCTGACAGGATTTATACCTCAGCTGACTCCCCAGCTGGTAACTCTATCGCTTCGAAGTAATCTTCTGACTGGCGATCTCAGTCTCACGAATGCGTTCAACTTGACGTTCTGTAGGGTTCTGGATCTCTCTGACAATAGTTTCACCGGTAGTTTTCCGCCTAATCTACAAGCCATGCAGAGCTTAGTAGACCTCCGTCTTTCAAATAATCACCTGGAAGGACTCCTGCCCTCCGATATAGGGAATCACTTGACGATCGAATCGTATAACTTGTCGCGGAACGAATTCGAGGGTGCTATTCCGGACGGGAACTGGTCGCGTCTGCAGAGTGTCGATTTATCCGGAAACAAACTCGAGGGCGGCATTCCTTCTCGGCTACTCGAGGGCTCTCGGTTGGTGTATCTGAATCTCTCTGGTAACTCGTTGAGCGATGTGATCGACTTCAGTGCTACAAACCTGAAGCTCAGATTCCTAGATCTGAGCTTGAACGAGCTGGAGAACACGGTCGATATTGAGCTTCAACGCGAAACTGCAGACAATCTAGCTATCCTGTGCCTTCAGAATAACAGATTCTCCGGAAGCTTAGCTTTTTCTTGGCAACTTCCCGCAGTTGCTGGAACTTCGTGTTGGTGGAAACAATTTTCGACGTGGCGAACTGGCCCCGGCTTTAACGAATGCAAGTTTAATTGTTCCCTCTCCTCCGAGTCATGGACTTCCGCGACAGTGGACTGGTCGGGAGTATTCCTTCCGAGCTGCTTTCGGACTGAGGCATCGCCATTTATAAGGGTCTTGGATCTATCGAATAACAACTTAAATGGAACTATTCCCTTGAGCCTCACTCAAATGGCACTGCTCCGAGAGCTTCGGCTTCAGAACAACAGTTTAGAAGGCGACGTATTTAAGGATGGCGATTGGTCGACGGACCTTCAAGTGCTAGATCTCAGCCACAATTTGTTTCGCATCGATGGAAACGAAATACAGGCTATTTTACCACACTTTACCGACTTACGGGAACTTCGATTGCGCGGCACTAACTTCGACAAGTCTGTCCTTCCTGCTATAGGGCTGAGGTTGCATTCCTTGCGAACTCTTGCTTTGAGCAGCTCCAATTTGGTTGGCGAAATCCCAGCAGACTATAGCCTATACTATCTACTGCCATCTCTCAAGTCCCTGAATTTGTCCAACAACTTTCTCAAGGGATCGTTGCCTGAGGGGTTTGGGAACATGCCCGAGCTGACTGAGTTAGATGTCTCCAACAACCAGCTCTCTGGAGAACTTCCCGTCTTTCGATATCAGTTGCCCAGTCTTGTCCTCGATGGAAACGCGGGACTCTGCGGATATTCCCTCGGCAGCTGTCCACAAGGTACCATTGTAATTGAAATCTGGAAATCATTGTTTCCGTGGTTGCCAGTGTGATTGTCTCCGGAGGGGTCTGTTTGTTAGTTGGATGGATATGGCGTAGGAATCGCGACGCTAAAAGACACGAGCAGGATGCAGAGTTGATAGCTGTCCTACTCGACCGAGACTCTACCAGTTTGATGCCTTTGCGAGAGCTCAGGAGAGCCACGGACGAGTTCTCCGACGACAATCGAATTGGAGAGGGAGGATTCGGAACTGTCTACAAAGGAGTGTTGGAGGATGGCACCGTGGTTGCCATCAAGAAGAGCAAACGCGATGGGTCGACGTCCGAAGACAAACACCAGTTTCTGAATGAAGTCAAGATTCTGTCGCAGGTCCACCACCGAAACCTCGTGCGTCTCTTGGGCTGCTGTCTGGCTAACAAGAACGCTCTGCTAGTTTTCGAGTTCGTTTCCAATGGTACTCTTCAAGAACATCTGCGACAGAAACAGGGTCGCACTCCACTGACCTGGGATCAGCGCCTCCTCGTCGCTATCCAGACTGCAGGTGCCCTTGATTACCTCCACTCTTCGACGAGCTCTCCCATCTACCACCTGGACGTGAAGTCTGCCAACATTTTGCTGGACAACAAACTGAACGCGAAGGTTGCTGATTTCGGGATCTCTAAGCTTGCTCTCGCTCCCGATGCCACTCACATCACTGCTCTGCATGGTATTCAAGGAACGTTCGGCTATATAGATCCAGAGTTGATGGTGAAATCAATGCTCACAGGTAAAAGTGACGTCTATGCTTTCGGGGTGGTGTTATTGGAGTCCATCACGGCTAAAGCCGTGTGGATCGTAGCAGAGGAGAAGACATCAGTCTCGTTGAGTGGGTAGGGAGATTGATAGAAACAGGAAGATTGGAAGAAGTGATCGATGAAGTTCTCTTGGACACGTTTCGCACCCCAGAGGGGAAGGAGTCCATCGATGCAGTGGCTGGACTTGCTCAGAGGTGTTTGATGTTCCGCTCTGAAGACAGGCCAACGATGAGAGATGTATCTAGAAGTCTTCTCAACATCCAGCAGAAAAGCGAACCTTCGACCTCGAGACGGATCCCCATGGCTACAAACTTCTGAATCAGATGAGTTGCCTCCTCAATCAAGGGGTTCGGTCGGCATCTGAGCTGCCTCATACTGTTTCTCGTTTGTTGCTGTTAGTATCACTTGACAATGTAGATTTGTACTGGCTCATATACCACTGTAAATAAGAGTGTGCCAAGCTTCTAGTGCAAAGCATGATCATGAGCACTCATTATTCAAGTTTATTGTATAATGAGAAATTCGATCAAGTTCGGATGACCTGGGATTCATCCGTGAAAGTGAAGTCCGGCGAGATTGTTCGGAATTATTATCTCAATGTGCAGGTAATTAGACAGCGTACAACTTGTTCAACTTTCATCAACTTGATGATCAAATATCCAGCAGATGTCTAGATCTACAAGCTTTCATACACTTTAGAACAAGTAACTCCGAACTGTTTACATGATGTCTTGCTGGTACCTTGACCTTGTAAGCTCTTGGCCAAGTGGCTAAAACGATCATCCGTTTAACGTTAGAAAAATCTGTGGTGATGTACATAAGGGAGCAAAACTAAGGTTCAAGAGCGGGAGATATATAGTTCCCTTCGGGCTATATATGGATTCTGAAGGTCATTATGGTCTCAGTGGCACCCTCCTCCCTACTACTGTCAGCTTGTGTAAGGTCGATGTTCTCATTAGTTAGTTTAGCAGCCATTCGTTCTGCTCATTCGCGCAAGAGATCTCTCTACACCATCAACCAGACGGCTTGGGGTACCACAAAATATGGAGTCAGTTTCCGCTTTCAAGTCTCTGGACCCAAAGTGATCTCCCGAAAGAACGTGCTCTCTAGAATTACAGACCAGATATGACTACTCAGATACTGTAACAGGTTGATCCTCAGACAGATTACTGTATAAGGCATTGTTTGCCATCTCTAGGACCACCACCCTAGCTGTTGCATAACTAGCTAGTTACTGTAGTCCAGTGCGGAATCTATACTGTATACTCAGAAGTGAATCTGGACAACTAGCTTCTTCGACTAACAAAGACGTGCCACTTCCAGTAGCAGCTGCTGTCATCATCCACTCCAAGCGCAAGTCTTAGAGCTTTAATTTCTTCTCATCTAGAACTGGCTTGAAAGTCGAACCCAGTACAATTCAACCGCGCTCAGTGGGTTTCGGACTTCCAGCAGTTACTGATGCTCAAGCACTTGCGTCTGTTTCGAACATGAGAATAAACGGAGCGATCAAAGAACCTCGATAATTGGACAAGCAGTCGTGGGAATTAGTCTGCCAGTGGATATTTCTGTTATTATGCCACGAATTTGCGTACTCCTGAGAGCTACTTGTGCACGGGCGGACGACCTATACGGAAGCATAAGTTGTGTTGTATAAGCATGGAAGGAAAAGAAAGGGATATCTTACTTCAAGCACAATGATTCAGAGCAAGCAATTGCTCGAAAACGGAGTTTCATCTGGCTCAGAAACTGCTGCTATGGACGCCCCTTCCCTTTCCACTGCCACGAAGGCTTGTGTGAAGCTCTTAACACTCGGTCTAGCTAAGGTAGAATATAATCGTTACGAGAATCTAACCGTTTCAAAAGCGAACTAATCCGAGACCGAACCACTTCTGCTCAGCTTCGGATTCTCCTCTCAGACCGCTTTTGATTCTGAATTCATTTTTTCTTCATGATTTGTACGCTTCTTATACCCTCTTAGGGTTCTTCCCACACGTTAATTAAGCATTTATTTTTTCTTCCACGCTCGTACTGAGAGTATCTACAAGTGAGCTCAAACTGACTGAGATTCCACAGTATTCACGTTAGAGATATATTGGATAGTTCATTAGTGAGATTAGTTAGGCAACTGATAGAAAGACAGTTATTTAGATGTACTCCAGATCACCAGTGGGAAAAAATATATTAAATGCATTACGAAGACTGATGGCGGCGGTATAGCAGAAACTTTCTTAATCACACCTCCAGTAAGTTTGTTGCGGTTGATCACACCCCTAACTCTAACTGGCTACTAATCATTTTGCCAAGTCTTTCATCATTTCACTTAGTGTATCGTCACTAAATACCTATGTAATCCAATTCGTTTCGACAATAAAATACTCGTCTGCAAATGCAAGCTTGAAAAGATGATGTGTAGTCGATATGTCATTAATATGACAAAATCACTGGTTTTACAATCAATAACCAGTCAAAAGTATAATCAACCAATACACAGTTAAGAAAGGTATAATCAATCAATCACAACCAACTACTGGGGTGTGATTAAGCAAATATATGTTACTCCGAGTGCACTATTCCTTTATACTTCACTTTTCTTCAGGAAATGCTTCTGAATATATCCACTATATCATATCGAGTCTGCGTCTACAATGTTTTCCCGAATGTTCTACTTGTAAATAAAAAGCTACGTGACAAGAGGGTAAGATTCTCCAGGTTACCATCTTGTATCAGGTCTAGACTTGATCGGACCTCTGCGCCATCGTTTCCCTTAGCTAGATCTCTAGTGATGTGGCTTCCTTCATCAGGCTTTACCGTTTGCCACGTCAAGACCACGTTCCCTCCCTCTAAAACTGGAACCACAGCCTTCGTTTCCCACCAGCGGGCGTTCTTTTCTTCACACCACGTTCATTTTAGCAATACATGGAATGTTTCACTACTTGTTCACGTCACCATGTGACCGGTAGTAGCCTGTCTAGAGCCACATGCGCAACTCATCATGGGCTATTTGCCTTGGTGCTTGCGACTGCAGTCGGCTGCCATGCAATTTATGTCAGACTGCCACGTGGCGTACGAGAGGTTGCCGTAATCCACATTGGTTCTCGTTTCATATCACTGATTACGCGGAAATATATTCTGAAATTTCTTGACATTTCACCTACATGACACTAACAGGTTCAATATTTCACGATATGCACGTTGAGCTTTTAGTCGTTTGTTTAAGTTTTGAAATCTAAATCTATTAATATTTTTTTATTTCATTATTCCCCTCTCTCGGTGTATACAATTTCGTTAGCGTTTTGAGAACGCGAAACGAGCCAACACTATGGTAGCTGCAGTGTCAGACCCAGACTGCACCAGCATCGGGTTTGGTCGGGAGCTGCAGTCCGTAAGATGCCAGTTTAACTGAGCCGGCAGTGATTGAGAATGCTCGGTAACAAAATGCTCTTTTTACTTTATTCCTTCTCTGCTCTTTACTTTTTCGAACTAAGGTTTGAAGGATATGCTAACGTTCTTAATACACCACCATCTTTGACTTCGCTTCTCATTGCAGAGAAGGTACCAAGAATGTCATATCAATATTCCGAAGAATCGTTTGAAAAAAATATCGTTATCTTAAAAAATTGTAATCGTCTGAAAAAATAATTTGGAAGGAATATATAATATGCAAGTAAGAGACAAGAACAGTAAAAATAAATGGTGAATCAATTCTTCCCCTATAATAGCATCACATTACATGTGACGTACATGTTTCATGAAAGTTATTTCTCTACTAGGGATCATAATGTTGATATTTTCCATCACTTCAGTTGGATTATATTTATATTTCCAGAGAGATACTGAAACAGATTTTGATTCAGTATTCCATATGTCCGTACATGTTATCTTGACAAAGTGAAGGGAGACTCCATATGAAACAAGAACCATTTAGTAGTTTTCATGGAGAAAAGTGTTCTTTTCGGGCATGATGGTTTATATTTTTAACAGAACCAAGAAACTGAGAAGTAAGCACCTTCTGGATAAATTGAACTCAAACGTATAACTTTTGATTGTGGTTTCGAACGACACGAAATAGTGAATATACAACCAAAGTGCACATATGCAAAAAAGGAAGAAAGGACAAGAATGGAAAGTTGGAGACAAATCTAAGGGTGCAATTGGTCCTAACAGGATAGTGGGTTCTTCTAGGTGAGAATGATCTAACTGAAGGTGACTAAAATTATTCAATTCTATAAGGGTTGAGTTAGAAATACAGTGATTAATCTTACACGAATCTATATTTTACATATAAATACTAACTATTATACACATGCCGAAGTGGTGGAAAAAACCGTAAATAACGTACTTTACAGCGCACTTTATGGGAGATAAGAACGATTGTATATCAGTAGAGAAAACATATATGGTAGATTTAATTTATCACCTAAACCTTTCCATAGGAAGTGTTAGAAAATAAATTAAACATCTAGCTTATTCGCCCTCTTCCATCTTCGGATGGAAGAGGGCGAAAGAAGACGAAAAAGGAAAATACAATGAGAACTTCAGATGGACATTGGTTCTGATCACGTCAGGACTAAGTTTTGTAACTGGGTGTTAAACAAAAATCAGTTAATGACATTCGATACTATATTCATTTTATATTATTGATGAATATATAAATATTAAATATATTTTCGAATAATCTAAAGTGAAAAATTCATATCTTTAATATATATTAATGATTAATAAAAAATGGTACGAGAAATCCGAACACAACCCATAAGGGAAGAGCATTGACGCGATTCAAAAAGTATAACAACAAAATCTCTTATCACATATACATCAATTTAGATGTATGTAAATTAATTTATTATCTAACCTTTATTTATAAAAAATTATATTAAAAATTAAAACATACAAATACCTGCTCCATCTGAACATGGAAGAGGCGATTCTGAGAAATATTCATGCCACAGTAATATACAAATGATTCTAAGATTCTAAGTTTAAACGTGAAACGTCTATAAAACTAAAGAGTTTACTAACAATATAACGTTACTAAAGAACAAAGTCAGATTCATTATCTTCATGCGCTCTTATCGAATCGAATAACCGGCTCGGTCCTCACTCGGTCCATTCTGCAGCAAACTACAGTTGGACAGCAGTCCCAGGAAGAGGCAACGAATGCTTCCTGCAGTCCTCCACTGCAATGTAAACAGCCCATCAGAAGGTCCGTTCACTTTTGTACTGCTTCCAACCGTTCACTATGTAATAGAGTACCATTGTACGTGGTTCGTATGGATACTCTTTACGGAGGTTGTAGATGCGAGCGGACGGCACACACGTAACTAGTGGTGACAGTGACGAACGTTAAAAATTCTTTCACCGATGAACAAGTCACTGCAGTACTGCATAGTTTTTAGCGATCAAAACGTATTAAAGATCCAGCTGATAGAAAAGACACATTATTTGACAAGAGAGTAAGACAAAAGTTTGTTCCGTTACAGTATTAGTTTCACTATGCCTGCATAACCTAAGAGCGTATTCCTTGAGGCGCCGATAGCGCATAAATATGCATGTTTTCTGGCGTTCTCGCGAGAAGGAAGGAAGAGGACAAGAGAAGAGCCTTGAAGGTAAATCTTTTCGGCTCATTGAGCTGTTTAGGGCAAAAGGAAAAGAAAAACGAGAGTGTGTGGTTAACTCATATTCATTTGATATATAAAATTATATGTATATAACCATTCGGTAATTTAAGGTATTATTCAACTTAGTTTGTTCAGTCTGTTGTACTTTTTACGAGTTCATTTGTAAAAGTAGATCTTTTCATGTTTCAAGTGTCGCTTTTAAACATGGAGTTCATTAGTTTTTTGGTACTTTAGAATTTATATGTAAATTGAACAAGAAAAAAAATATAATAAATACACGTATAAATTTTTATAGAAAAACCAATAGAGAATTTACTCTTTTAAACCTCAGCCGCAAACTAGAGTTTCCCATCCCTGATCAGAGAGGTGAAGAGATGGAATATGCACCTCCAAGTTGGGAAGTGGAAACTCTCTCCCGTCAAACTAACGCAGGGTGGGTGGTTTCACCATTACCATCAAACTAACGCAGGATGAGTGGTTTCACCATTCTTGACGTCGGAGCAAATCTTTTGCCATGCAGATTATTTCCAAGAGAACAATATCACTCCTTGAAGCTGTAAACGCTTGAGAGTAAAATAGGGTTATCGTAAATTTGTTTCTCAATGGTTTAATCAAGTACGTATATGGATAATTATTATAAACATATTACATAATCCTTTTGTTTCAGAAACAACATAAAATTATACAGAGCAAAACTATCAGAATAACACAGGTGATAATGTTCGTCCATCTGGAGATAATTAACATGATCCGTTATACGTATGTAATAATTTTAGTTCGAAATACAAGAAGTTGACATGCCTTCGTTTGGGCGTCTAGTGGAGAAGTTACAGGACTCGAAAGATGGAGAAAATAAGCTAGGTTCCAGCTTACGGCTTTTTGGCACCACTTCGGATCTTTGTTTTTATCGCACCAGTGGATAGAGCTCCTTGTCAGCATTCCATAGGCACTTTGTCTACTTCGTTTGGACGCATAGTGAAGAAGTTACAGGACTCGAAAGATGGAGAAAACAAGCTAGGCCCCAGCTTACGAGCTTTTGGCGCAACTTCGAATCCATAATTCTTTCCAAGGACAGTCAGTGAGATAAAGCAAATGAGCATATAGAAAAGTGCTAGATTTCACCTTTATCCTCAACTGGACTATTTCATTGAGACTGGAAATTTAAAATATAAGAATAAAAGCAAGAATTTAATGTGTGTATCTCCATATCAGTAGGTTTTATGATTGAATGAAGGAAAAGAAATGAACTGGTACTCCTGAAAAGTTCAGAAAAAATCATTCACCTGAGACTTAAAACCACATATGGAACTTGGAATTTAGTATATTAATAAACGGTATAAGAAATACATTAATAAAATCTTACTAACAAGTATGACAAGTCATATTTAATATTTGTTAAAAGTTCAAAATAATATTAAGTAATTTATTTCTTTAAAGATTTTGCAAGGATAGTTACCTTTTATAGTTATTTGTGAACCTGGTCTGTGTATCGTTTAGCTTCTCAGTTCCTTCAGGTAGTCACCTCAGCTGCTCGAGTAAAGCACGTATACACAAACTTGGCTCATTCAGACCTCAACTCCAGCAGCGCTTCACAGCGTTGAAGTTACGTACATCCCCAAGAGCTCCCTCAAACCTGGACACTGAATCATCTACCAAACCAGAGTCTATAGCTACTCTGTTTTCTCTCTTCTTGTGATGTGATCTACCCGTGCTAAAGGTACACAACATCTTGCCACGGCATCCACTCCAACTCACTTTCTAGAGGGGAAAGGCATTTTTATAGAAGGCGTCACACGTAGAAATGTGACGAGGCTGCAGAAGCTAGACACCAGAAGCATTGCTAGGTCGGTTACCTTCTCGAGTGCAAACCACGTTAAGTTTGTACACTGGAGTGAGTTCTAGCCACGCTTTCCCGATCTCATATGTTCCACTCCATCCGTCTTTCACTCACTGGGTGACAGTAGTATGCTAACGAAGTTAACCAATCAACCAACAAGGCATGTTAAACTACAGAGTAAGGCTCTGGTGACGTGCTCCTGCTACACTAGGCATGGACCAATAAAGCAGCTTCATCCACCCTTTACTTGTCTCAGAGACGAAGGAAACCGGTCCAGAAAAATCTGGGAAGAGTAAACACGACCATCGTCTGTTTGGAATTCGACAACGACAATAACAGTTTGCTGAACTCACTCGGAGAACCCGGCTTATAGTTTTAGAATTCCGCCGTCTGACACTTAGGGAGGGGCAGGAAGACCGTAAATTCGTGGGAGTTCATCCTATAAATGTAACTAGTACAACTGCGTAGTCTCTCTGACATATGTGAGATTAACATCGAGTAGCGTTCAATATAGTTTTCAAAATCCTAAAACACGTCGATTGCTTCACATTGCGAAACTTCATCGCCCGATATACTCTTTTTTTACTCTATACTCAGATTACTGTGACTACGATGGCTTTCTCAGTCACAGTAACCTTATAAACAGTTTCTGTACCGTATCTGCAGTATAGATAAGTTAAACATCACTAAATGTAATCCTAAAAGTGCGGAGAAAAACACTGTGACCAAAAACTGTTATGTGAACGGTACTTCAGTACCTAGTTTTGCTATAAAATCTTCTCTAAAGCCACACTAGGAACCTGCAATGGTAGCCCCTTCGAAGTTACAGAAAAGAATACTGCAACATGTTTGACGACCTGTCTTTCCTTATGAATGTAGTTTGAGCTTGAGCTAATAACGTTCGGAATAAGCAGAAGCAGTTAGGATACACTTTAAGCATTCTCGAAGTGCTTGGTTGGTAAAGACACATTTTATTGGTTATCACCACAAAATCACGACGATGCTTTTGGAGCTCTAGTGTCCCCTCTGTTACAGTGTTGACAGAACTGGCTTAAGAAGTTGTCTGCACATTCCTCTCAAGAGTTTAACTCCAGTTACAATCTACTAGTTTACTGTGCCAACAAGTGTGGGACTAAGCATTTCCATCAACTTCGACAACTAGAATTCTGAAAAAGGCGGTCGCCAAGGTAGCGTCAATTATGATCCTCTAAAACTCCATTTCATCACCGTTGATGTACTTGTCCTCGACCTTCAAGGTCTTATCAAACTGTTCAGACGTCAAATGTTGCCAACCCTGTATGCCATGCACGCTTCCGGCTACCAAACTGATGAAATTCATCAAACTCAGGAACAAAATACAGGCCAACATAAGCAGCTGTAAGACTTGACAGCGACCCGATCAGAGAAAGACATGGCAGTCACTTTAGAATCAAAGAGCGAGAGAGCATACATGTAGGTAACTGGATCAGGTGAAAGCCACCTACTTAAAAGAGGTTATCGGCTGCACAAGCAAACCGCAACTCACAAATCTACTACAAACGTCGGTCTTTCACTTTGGCAAGCAAGAGAGGAAGACATTTTCGAAACCAATAGGAGAAACAGAAATTACAGAACGATTTACACACTTATCTTCTCTTTCCTCGTGAGCTGCGTCCACTTCCTTCCTTCCTCTGGTGGCTCTTCCTTTTTCTTCCCTGATGAACCGCAGCTTCACTTCCCTTCAGCCTTCGCGAGATTTCTTCATCTTTTTGTCGATGCCACACTCTAAGGCGTCTTACCCCGCCGTCATAATACTGAACTGTTTTTTCACGTTTGCTCTTGATAAACGCTATGCATTCTCCAGTTTTGCTGCCCTCCGGTATACAGCGTTCTAAGCTCCCGCTGTTTCGCTGTCACGGATCTGTTGCATGTCATGTTCTGGATCACTATCGGTCATAGTGATCCGAGTGATCTTCCCTAGATCTGTTGCTGTTGTTTAATATAATACAACTGTAAGGAAGCTGAAACTCAGCTTTCATTTGCGGTAAGTCCTGCGTTGGGATCGGCTTCAATCCCAAAGAGTGCCAAGGCAGCATATACTGCTTTAAGTTGGTTATGATTCTGACTCAAAAATCGTCCAACACAACCTTCACTCCTAATGTAGTCAAAACTGGACCAGAAATGGGGTGATGTCCAGCTGAGTCGATAGACCGGATTTATGAAGACGTGTAAAGGATGAGAATTTTCCTGGTGAACTTTCTAAGCTAAAAGACTCTTCACAGTGACTCAAGCTTCCTATACGGAGCGGAAAGGGGAATGTGGACCAGACACAGTTTGATTGGTAAAGTTCGGAATTATCCATTTGACTCGAGCCAGAATTCAATGTCTGCCCAAGCTTGCCGTTCCGAATACTCACAGAGGTAGTGAGAACTTCAGGTAAATCCATCATTTGTCGTTTGTTTTAGACGTTAAGAGAGTACTAGTTACCCCACTGAGGGTTGATCGAGTTCACATTCGATAAGTTCCTGCAGATTCCTCAGGAGTACCAGAAAGATATAGTTCCCACCCTGCGGTTAACACTTAGAAGATCATATCTTTGAGTGGTACACTGGAGTGGCCCCGGGAGGAATATCTAAGCAGACACTCGTCGTAACATTCCTACCTAGCTAAACTGCAAGAAAAGTTAGGAACTTACTTAAGTAATACTGCAGGTTCAGTTCTTTCCACCCACAGAAGTCTATGGTTCATCAAGTTTCAAGGGATAGTACCCGCGCGCTATACTGTCACAGGCAAAAAACAGAACATTGTGACAGAAAGTTTCAGGCTACATATCGGAATCCTGTTATGGTGAATATGGTGCATCTATCTCGAATAGTCGGGTCGTCCTACTGAAGGGCTCCTGAGAACCAAGCAACAAATGCTCTTACCAAACCGACTTATAACATAACAGAGATCTTCATCTTATCATTCAACACCTTCGTGTGTTGAAAATTAGGGAAAGACATAGAAAATACATGTTTGAGTATAATGTCTTCACTCCCGAGGCGGATCGGATTTAGAGGACTCTGAGGGCAATACGCATGTGATCAAGTGCTTGGCGGCTTTTGTTCCATGCAAGAATGATATCCGGAGAAGCCGGCCCACCTTCTAGAATCCGCTGCAGTCGAATCAGGTACGTAGTGAGATAAACAATCACACGAGGACTCTACTACAAGTCCGGCTTCTCGAGTTCCTACAGCATGCAGCATCAAGTACGACCTCGCAAAGCTATGACGGAGGTCGCCTAAAGCTACAGGCACGAAACGAGTCAACTTCCAAAGATTGAAGACCGATCATTCCAGACGACTGCACAGAGTCGCAGGCTCTTAGTCCTTCTGGAAGTCCACCTCGGCCCTTTTATGGGACTAGTGGCCAATTCCTCCCAACGAAGCAACTTCAGTACTTCTGAGCTTTGCACCCTCAGCAGAAGACCACTTTCGAAGTGCGCGCGTATTCTATAGGTGACTTTTCTCCCCGTTCCTTTTTCTGAGTCTTTCCTCCTTCAAGGAAGGACTTGTCGTGCCTGTCTGAAGACTCGTCGTCTGCTAACCCACGTGCCGAGGCCGAGGAAGCGCAAGAGTTGAACCAGGGACGTTACAACCTGAGACGCGGTTCTCCAATGAAGAGACGACAGGTGGAGTCCTAACTAATATCCGTACTCATATTCATCATTCATCAAAGGATCTGAAAGCAGGGTCACAATGATTCTTTCATGATGTTTTCAAAAAGGATGCTACAGAATTGCAAATATAGTGCTTCTCACTTTTATTTATCAGAATTTTTCCTTTCCTCCTCTCTTGGTACAAAAGGCTGTTGAAAGGAATTTCAAATGAGAGGAGTCTCTTGGAACCGATTTGAATTTTTTTTTTTATTACGTCCAATAGGATTCGAACCTATACTGGAGGTTTAGAAAACCTCTGTCCTATCCTTTAGACGATGGACGCTTAAAAAAAAAAGAATTTGAAATGAAAAACCTACAAATTTCAAATCGGTTCCAAGAGACTCCTCTCATAACTTTGAACTTTCTAGCACTTGTGTTCAGTAATACAGTGAGCAAATGCAAAAATTTAAATATAATACTCATTGAGACAAATCCACTAGTACAAGACGTTCAAAGAACGATGCAGTAATTAGTCAACGATAATCTGGATTAGTCGAAAAGTCGAACGCTATAAGGAAAATTAGAAGAGTCTGAGTTACCCAAATTTCTACCAGGAGTGAGAATTCAGCAAAAGTATGAGTAACATTATCATTGTTCACTGTTTTTGTTTTCACGTTGGCGTTAAATAATATGCATGGAACATTAACTTCTGGGGAACTCTTGCCCGTAAAATAAACTTTCTTAAAAAATCTTTTGACTTTAAAAATATTACTACAACCGTAAAAGATACTCTTCTTTTGTACTCAAGTGTTTCCAAAAAATCAGGCGAATGAACTCTCGATATTACACATCACATTGTCATATAACTTCTTCACAGTGCAAACATATTCAATAAACTTCACATACACTTCGCATGTAACACTTCGAATCAATTAATATTAATTGATTGAGACAATTTCAGAAAAATCATTTACGGAAAGCTTTTTATTATGAGAATTCCATATGAACCCTACAATTGTATTGGGTATCTTACGCTCCCTCGTCATGTTAGGATCATCAGAGTATATTCTTTTCTAGGACCGGATATATCCGTTTACATGACATGTATGAGACATCCTTATGACACAATCCCAAGGATGTCACTGAATGTATATAATATAGGTCATGTGAGACAAGTGCTATTATTTTTATCTTCATAACTCAATGCTATTATAATTTGCAGGGATTTATTGGTTTATTAATGTTTTTCTTGACTTATTTAGTACTTAGAAAGTAAATACTATTAGTCAAAGAATAATTCTAATGTCTTTATTGCTTCTACACATTAGTTAATCCTTCATTTCCTTCAAGTTTACTTTGATTGAACTATTTGTCGTTGTATATCACGTTAACGTTGGCATATGATATTGAATACCTTTAACATTTGATACCTTTGACATGACCTTATTCATTAACTTGGGTGCTCCTTTTATTGTTTAATTTTCCTTTTTTGCTATTATTTTGATACAATCAAACTTTTATATGGATGAAAT
The DNA here is from genome assembly GCA_036924285.1 of Asterella californica. Lineage (NCBI taxonomy): Eukaryota > Viridiplantae > Streptophyta > Marchantiopsida > Marchantiales > Aytoniaceae > Asterella > Asterella californica. The sequence goes on along the minus strand of JAYKYS010000006.1, from coordinate 22,107,080 downwards.
TCTTTAATATATATATCTCACACACATCACTTCCATTCAGGAATATGAAATACAATGTCTTGGAGAACGAATTTATTTTCTTTTAGTATTAAAATTTATTTATTTATGTAAAATTTAACACTCTTTTTCTTTTAATTAATATCTTTTAAATATTTTATCCCTCTATTTCTTTAAACATAACATAGAAAATAAAGTTCTTGGTATACATTTATTCAGTTTATCACATTCAGTAATATGTAAGCATACCTTCCTGTTTGTATTATATTATGTCTTCATTTCTCAAAACGTTTTTTTAAGGTTTTTATTCTGTCGTACATGGTTGGGTACTAGATAGATTCTTGTATGATGTAGAACACAATTTCATATTGCCACTAGAGATGTTGTTGCATCTATCTTATATTGAGTTGTTGTGTCATTGATCGAGCGAGGTGACAGCCGTCAGCAAGCGTGACGACATGAACTCAGGGGAAAGTCAAATACTATTATAAAACCATGTGCGATGTAATATAGGAACTAAAAAAATAATTATTATTATTAGAAATTTATTAAAATGAATTTCTATTATAACTAAAAAGTTACTAATGGGATTCAAAAATTCAAAAAATAATTAGTGAGAACAATCTAACACATCATAGATATAATGTGAATCATCTGTCAGATTTGACTTGTATTTATGGTTATAACAAGTTTTTAATGAAATATTAATTTTTATTTCAATATTTTTATGCATCAAATCAATATAATGACACATGTAAAGATTTAGCACTAAATGTTTGGAAAATAATGTTTATTAAAAGTAAAGTAATGTTTATTTGTAAAGTAAAAATATTAATTCAGTAATTATTTTTATGAAAAGAGTGATAATTCTTTAAATTATATTATAAATAATATAATATATTTGTAAAAAATAATTTTTATAATATAACAAGATGCAAAAGAATATGAAAAGTTGCACATGATATATAAAGCAAATGTTCACTGTCCTCCCCAGGACATGAAGTGGATTATGTTGTGAAATGATCCATCGATCGCTTCACATTGTTGACAAAAAGTTTACCATGACACATCAATTAAAGTGAGGTACTTCTTGCTGGTACTTGAGGCATCTAAGTGATAAAGAATTTATGTGATCTATCCTTAATATAACTTAATATTTTAACTTAGTTTATTTTTATATCATTTAATTATTTTCCAAATAAATATAATAGATATTATTTTGTACATTTTAAGTAATGCAATAACATAAAATAGAAAATGTAAACACTTCTTATTATTTATTTGAAAAATTATATAAAATAGGTCTATCAAAGATTCTTAAGTGGTTTCGACAAATAGACAAAAGTGATACTTTGAGCTCTCCAATAACAAGAGAGTGTGAAAGAGTATGAATAGGGTAAAGTATGTAGACGATGTTAATAACTTTGTTATATTAGAGTTATCCGTAAACTCTTTGAAGAGAAGTTGAGTAGCTTGAGTTTTCTACAAAGACGCATTCACGGGAATAACAAGTACCGTGTAAGAAAAAAAAACAGGTTGAAATGCAAAATTACTCCTTTTCAGATATAGAAGAAGTTTCAACCCTAGTTTCATCGTCTTACAAGTCTTATGCCACCCTTCTTAGTCTTATCAGTTTTACGTGCCGGGCTCTGTTTATAATTGCTTAGAAAACTCCAAGTTGGAATGCTATTCCATTCCACTTGTGTCATCTACGGATGATATCATTTAAAGGTTCAAGTGCATCTTCGACTTGCAAAACAGTAGTTTAGTTTCCAGAAAACTCGAATACATGGAGTAGGTCAAAAGGCAAAGATAAAAGGAAATATATGTATATATAAAACCACAACGTACAATAGCATGGTAGCATGTTTGTTTAGGTTGAATAGATTCATCTGATAATGGGATTTGGGTTGGAGAAGCGTTACGGAACGTTATTTTGATATTTACAAGAATGTCATAAAGTTCATGGACGTCTCTACCTTCTTTGAGTTTGATAGAAGTACAACTTGCTACCAATTGCAATATGATCATATAGATGAATTTTCATATGTAAAATGTGTGTATTTTGACATAATGCTGCAGTGTTTGTTAGTAGTATATCGCGTGACAATCTAAGGAAAATGTTGATGTCATAAAATTATAGTGCCAAGTCACTGATATGGAGTTTCAGATTTATGCTCTGGAGCCGTCCTATGATAAGTTTTATAGAATGAAAAAAACAAACAAAAAGAAAAAAAGAATGACAATCAGTTCTAAATCAGAGATAACTCATCTCAATGATATCTGAATATTCTGACATGAAATCAGAAGACTCACTAATTAAAATCATTAAACATAATTGAGAGTAAGTAAGCTAAATTTTTCTTAACAATAACAGTAAATAAATTTACTTTTTATAATAGATATTTATATTATCTTTTGAATTTTTTAACTTGATTTTATAGAGTCTACAAACTATATTTAAAAACAATACTATATATTATTGAAACAGAAATTTAATAGTTTCTAATTTAAAGGCAGATCCACACGTGACTCATGAAATAGAGAACAGAAACTCTGAAGTACACCCGAAGATCCATTGAGTATCTCAACCATAGATTGGGAACTTAAGTATTCACATATCTAAGAAAGGTAGTAAGTATGACATTGTTAGATCAAACTAAGACATATGAAGTTCGAGTCACAAAAATATGATCTTCGCGCAACAAAAAATAGTGAAGGAGAGATAGAGTTATGTCGAGCGGTGGTCAAGTCGAAACAAAAACAGACTCCCCTGGTTAGAGGAGAGGAAATGAGCTCGAAAAGATAAAAGATATAAGAAAGAGAGAGAGAGAAGTGGGAGGAATGAAAAGCGAGAGAATAATTAGAATAAGTATTGTATATATATATGATGATGACTGAACATAAAAAACTGAATAGTCACGAGATGAAATTAGGATTCTTCATAATTCTCTCATATGCACACGAATGCAAGGTCATTATATGGCATAAAAGACATCTATGATGGTTCACCTTATATCGTTTCGTACACTTAACACAAATACGGAAACATTTCTAGCCATGGACCTTGACCATCCAACTAGAATCTCCAAATTACTTAAAGTAGTAATGTATTTCTCTATTAATTATTCAATTCTTGAGTATCGTGCTTTCTTCTTCTATCAATCTTTGACTAATACAGATGAACATAATTAAAAATACATTCACTTGTTGGAGGGGTTGAGCAGATGCTTTAAAGGTTGCTCGTCATCGATAATCCATTCTGAAGTTTCTAGAACCTTCCTATTTGAAAAGTTTCTTTTGTATTCGTTGACACTACTAAATATCATCTGTTTTTTGACACTGGTTCCAACACAAAAGATATCTTAAATCACAAGTTTCGTAAAAATAATCGTCTTAAAATTATATCAGACTGTGGGAAACTGTGTCGAAAACATGTGAGAAAGGTGTCAGAAAACACCATTTTAAACAGTATGAAACATGTCTTGAAATCTGACGTTTTTTGGTTGTGATAGTTTGCTCTCCGTTCTTCTAAATTCTCACATATTTTCTATGGGTAAACTACCAGAATTGGTGCATATTTTTGTCGCTAAACCTAAATTTCTGAAATAATTATTATAATATTTTGACAACTTATGTATTAAATATTTAAACAATTCCGATAACAATCTGGTTTTCCGAAGACATTTTAACATGAGTTCATAAATATATTACGATGCGTTTCTGATAGTATTCTATAACATTTCTGACATATATTCATAATTGAGATTTCAATATTTTCCTACAACTTTCTTACATCTATTCTATAGTTCTTTAAAGACATGTTTCTAATAACATAACCATGTGTTTATGACACTTTTTCGAACAGTTTTCTGACACTTTACTTTCTCGACATCATTTAAGACAACTTTTGACATGTTTCCTACATGCTCTTTCTGACGGTGTATTGATAACTTTCCCACATGTTTCTGACAAATGTTTTCTCTTATTGTACCCAAGAACTCATGAGCCTTGCGTTTCATTCAAGACATGCAACATGCGAGCAACTGACCATTCATAATGTTACGACGGGTCTTAGGTAGTCGAGGCATTGTAAGAAGAGCTATTTATTTGATTAGAGATTTATATTTAGGCTATGGTCAATTTCAGTTGGTTGTTGAGAGTAGAGATTTATCACCATGCGTAGGCCTTTAGGATTTATGCGGATGTGTAGTCTTCCTCAAGGAGCAATCTCAGGTCGTAAGCCACGAAAAACTAACGTAAGCATTTCCATGCGGATCAATTTCACTCAAAACTCTCAAATCGTCCGATGAAACTTCGTATCGTCTTTAATTTCTTGAAGAACTCGGCGTTCTGATCTCAATGGATCCAAGGACGGTCCGACCAAACGGTCCAACTCTCCTTCACATGTCACTGAAGCCCTCCTAATCTCTTCTCTACGTCCCAATTTCTCCGAAAACACACTCCACGATCCGTCTCTTCACGAACCATCTTAACCAACGCGTAGCCTGCACAGATCAACCCAATGACACCTTGCGCGCATGCATTGGACTTCTCAATTCTCCAAACGGTCCATCATAGGTCCCAAAAACAAGCTAATCTCTTAAGTTCCCCCCTTACGTCAGTCACCATACGTATAAGTTTTCACAGATAATGAGCAAGCAGACCTCTTGCGTCCTTAGTATAGCACCAGGAGTTGCAAATATCCAATCAGCAACAGTAAGCTAGAGTCTAGCTTGATTTTCTCTTCTTTCGAGTTTCGTATCTTCACCACTAAGGGTCCAAATGAAGTAGACGAAGTGCCTATGGAAAGCTGACAACGAACTCGGCCCATTGATGTAATGAAAGTGAAGATCCGAAGTTGTGCAAAAAGTCCGTAAGCTATGGTCTAGCTTGCTTTTCTCATCTTTCGAGTCTCGTAACTTCTCCACTAGACGTCCAAATGAAATAGACAACGTGTCAATGGAAAGCTGACAATGAGCTCTACCCATTGATGTAATGAAAGTGAAGATCCAAAGTTGTGTAAAAAAGCTCATTTTTAGTCCCATGAGTGTCTTTGGAGCGATAATGATGCGTATCAAAAATAGATTTTCAGATAAGAGCCGATCCACGACACAACACCGTGATATTTGTATAGTCCGTTATCCTAGCTATAGCGTCAACCTTCTTTGAATTTGATCACTTTCCACAAATGAGCAACCACTAAAAGCTCTAACACACCAAACTTGGACATAACACCTGACAAGATGAGATGTATTTCCTCCAAACGTGTCAAAATACGCTCTACATCTCTGATATGATCTCTAACAAACCTCATACAATCATTCCCGAGCACTACATCATCTTTGTCTTTCATTGCGTAACCTTTCATAGAAATATGATCTAGAAATGAGATGATAAGATCATGTACAAACTCCCTTGTTCTTCGTGATCGGTGAGCCAAGCTCTACGTTCTTGGTGTGCGATCAGGGAGTCTTCACCTACGCATAGGAGAAGATCATACGTGGATTGAATTGTTGGTTTGGATGTGGTAAGCGAGTTTGAGTTGCAGGGAGTTGCAACTTTGCATTCTGCGGTCAAATTTCTGGCGTGGTTTTGCGAAGAGAACTCCACACAGCTTGTTTGGAGTCTCGTTGGGTTTAAGATAGCTAGATCTATCTACCAGAGAAGACGGATATCAGTTCAGATGATCTGTTTGGACGATGTGCGTCATTTTAAGCCGTAGGGAGGAGTTTTTGAAGGTCCTGTCACTTCAGTTTTTGAAAGTTCAGATCGAAAATCAGAGATATCTCAGTTGTCGAGAGTCGGATCTAAGGGTTTCTTGGGTCAATGGAGTGAGGGAAGAAGACCTTATCAACATCTGAAGACCATTTGGCGAAAGAAAAAAGTTCTCAGATAGATCTTTTTCGGTTCCTTCGTTACATTTTTTGCTCTTTTGGAGTTCGTTAGATATCTTGTTGGTTATGTACAGCTTGTGGTAGCTAGCTTTAGCTAAGGGCTTGTACATGGATGTTGTTTGGACTTGGGTTTTGTTGCTCTTTTGGTTAGCAAAGGGATGTTTCTCTTGCTTTGAGCTACACTTTGATAGTTTTGGGTCTAGGTTGAGATTCAAGGGCTCGTTATAGAGAGGTTGGTACAGATTACTGACCGCTTAAGCTTGTTTTTTTGTTTTGTATTCTTAGAGAAGAAGATTCGAAAGTGTATATAAAGCAAGAGTTGATATACCTTGCGACGCTTGTTCTCGTGGTTATTTTTCTCTGTCTTGTCTTTGTTCGACACACTACATCTCCACAGCCAGGAACCTCGCATTTTCTTGGACAACCTTCACGCAAAATCCGACACGATAACGGTATCGTGTCGGATATTTTGCGTGAAGGATGTCCAGGAAAACACGAGGTTCCTGGCTGTGGAGATGATGTGTGCCAAACAGAGACAAGACAGAGAAGAACAACCACGAAAACAAACGCGCAATATATACCACTCCAAATGTATGTACACTGTCGTTTCTTTCTCCTAACAGCACAAAACTGAGGAACAGACCAGAGCGGTCTGTAACCTACTTCAGAAGCCCTAAAACAAACCCTTGAATCGCAACCCTAGCCTGAAATCGTCGAAACGGAACTCAAAGCAAGAGAAACTTCTCTTTGCTAACAAACAGAGCCACAACAGTATCACGCGATCCAAACCCAAGTCCAAACCACATCCACACACTAGCTCTTGGCTAAAGCTAGCTACCACAAGCTATACACAACCAACTAAGTCCTTAACGAACTCAAAAGGACAAAACCTGTAGTGAAGGAACCGAAAAAGACCTATCTAGGAACTTTCTCTTTTCGTCAAACGATCTTCAAATATTGATAGGGTCTCCTTCCCTGACTCCGTTGGCTCAAGAAACTTTCAGATCCGACTCCCGATAGTCGAGATATATCTGATTTTCGGTCGCAGGTGACCGAACCTTCAAAAACTCCTCCCTGCGGCTTAAAACCGCTCACACCGCACAAACGGATCGTCCAAACTGATATCTGTCTTCTCTGGTAGGTAGATCTAGCTACTCTGAACCCAACAAGACTCCAAACAAGCCGTTCGGAGTTCCTTTTGCAAAACCACTCGAGAAATTTGGTCGCAGATTATAAAAAACTGACGTAAATCGGCTCCCTACGGCTCAACCTCGCTCATCACACCCAAACCAACAATCCAATCCACACACGGTCTTCTCCTATGAGTAGATGAAGACTCCCTGATCGCGTAGGCACCAAGAACGAAGAGCTTGGCTCACCGATCGTGAAAAACAATCCAATCTCAGGTCGCAGGCGATGAAAAACCTGACGCAAGCGCTTCCCTGCGAGCCAATTTCACTCACAACTCCCAAACCGCTCGATGAAACTTTGTATCGTCTTCAATTTCCTGAAGAACTCGTTGTTCTGATCCCGATGGATCCAAGGACAGCAAATTTGGACTCCGGAACGGTCCGAACGGTCCAACTCTCCTTCACAGATAACTGAAAATCTCAAATCTGCTTCCTGCGTCTCAATTTCTCTCAAAACACAACCCCCGATCCGTCTCTTCAAGAACCGTCTTAACCTGTGCGTAGCCTGCACAGATCTGAACCCGATGACACCTTGCGCGCATGTATTGGACTTCCCAATTCTCCAAAACGTCCACCGACAAGTCGCAGGAACAAGCAAGCCCCTTAAGCAGCCCCCTTGCAACAGTCTCTGTACGTACAGTTCTCTCCTGAAAAATAAGAAGCATGCCCCTTGCGTCTTTGATATAACGCCTGAAGTCTTAAATACCCAGTCAGCAAGTAACTAGGAGTCTAGCTTGATTTTATCTTCTTTCGAATCGCATAACTTCTTCTCTGGATGTCCAAACGAAGTAAACAAGATGCCCATGGAAAGCTGACAGCAAGCTCTACCCATCTATGTGATGAAAGTGAAGATCCGAAGTTGCGCCAAAAGTCCATAAGCTGGAGCCTAGCTTGTTTTCTCCATCTTTCGAGTCTTGTAACTTTTCCACTAGGCGTCCAAACGAAGTAGATGAAGTGCCTATGGAAAACTGACAAGGAGCTCTATCCATTGGTGCGATAAAAACGAAGATCCGAAGTTTTGCCAAAAGTCCGTACGCTGGGGCCTAGCTTGTTTTCTCCATCTTTCGAGTCTTGTAACTTCTCCACTAGGCGTCCAAACGAAGTAGATGAAGTGCCTATGGAAAGCTGACAAGGAGCTCTACCCATCTATGCGATGAAAATGGAGATCCGAAATGAAGCCAAAAGCCCGTAAGCTAAGGCCTAGCTTGTCTTTCTCATGAGTGTCTCTGGAACGACAAACATCGAAGTCTGAATTTCAGATAGGAGCCGGTCCACGACACGACATCCACCCCCTCTGAACCTGTGCATCCTCCGGTATGCACCAGAGATACCAACCAAGGAGTGGACCAGCTTATCGTCCTACTTCTCATCGTAGCCAACCTCACCTTCAAGGTCTTTTGCATAATCCTCATCCTCAAACTGAAACTCCGTCAAGATATCTGCTCAATCGACCTCCTCATCTCTCTTTTTGAAAATCTTGACACGTTTACCTGCCACTGGTATCTTCAAGCTCGTTCCATCCAACTCTTACAGAGCGTAAGTTGCGTTATCATGAACCTTCTTCACCACATACGGACCAAATCATTTTCTGGAAAACTTCCGGAGTGCACCATGCTGGTTGTCTAGACTATTATCATAGACTAACACCCAATCACCTTCCTTGATTTCCCTAGGTCTCAAACGATGTCGCTGATCAAATCTGACCTTGTTCTTCAATCGTGCTTCTCGCAATCTATCCAAAGCAGTTTGGATATCCTCTGGTCTTCTCTCCAACTGCTTAATTCGAATAGCAAGAAGCTCTTCCCTAGTCAAATTGTCCTCCCAAGGTAACACACTCCATGTCAAAACGTGTTCTTCAATCGGCATGATAGGTTTCTGACCTGTGATGAGTTCCACCGGCATGTAACCTGTCACAGAGCTGTGTGTCGTTCTATCTGCCCATAACGCAAATGATAAGAGTCGAGGTCACTCGCACACCCTTCCGTTGCAGGCCTTCACCAAGGCCTTCACAATGGGTGGATGACCACGTTCACTTTTGGCATTCCCTTCGGGGTTGTAAGCAGTTGTCAGTGACAACCTCATCCCACACCTTGCAAAGAATTCACGAGCCTCATGTGCATCTAACTCTCCCCGATCTGCAGTGATCTTTCCCACACATCCATACCGACAAACAACCTCTTCCAAGAGAAATTTACATACCCCTTCAGTTGTCTTCGTCCGAAGCGCCCTACCCTCGACTTGATTTGAAATATACTCTCTAGCAAGTACCAAGTATCTCATCTGTCATAATCCAACCGGCATAATCACCAAGTCTATCACCCACTTGAAGTGGATTGCCAACGGATAAGTCGGATGTAATCCGTCACGATGTCGGATGTTCGAATACATCTGACATTTCAAACAAGACTCCACAAAAGATACAACATCCTTGTACATGTTTTTCCACCAATACCGCTCTTTTATCTTGGTAAAAGTGGCCCAAATCCCTCGATGTCCAGCCCAAAGACTCTCATGGAACGCCTTGAGCAACTTCTGCTGATCTTTCTTGTTGCAAATCACTCGTAGCGGTACCCCACCTTTCTGCTTTGATCGCTTCCAAAGAAACCCATCCTGCAACATGAAGTTGTAGGCCTTCCTTCGAACTCTCCGAAACCTCTCATCCGTCCAACCTGTCTGCTTAACCATCGTACTAAGGTACCTCACGATATCAAGCAAATCATCATCATACAACCCTTCAACAAATAACTCATCTTCTCTTCCTGTCTGTGCAATCGAATAGAACTTTGCACTCACGTCGTCAATATCTTCAACCATTTCATTCTCCCCATCATACCGAGCTCGAGATAACATATCCGTCATCGGATTATCTTTCCCTGCGATATGTCTAAACTCCGGGTTCAACGACTTGATATATGCGATCCATCGTAACATCGCAATATCAGGAGTTGAACAATTCATGATCATCCCTAACAACGGACAGCAATCAGTTTCAACCACCACTACTGCTCCAATCAAATACTCTTTCTCAGTTTTCATAGCTGAAACAATACCCCACAGTTCTCTCTTCACTTGCGAGTAAGCACGTTGTCAAGGACTTAACACCTTCGCTCCGAACCTAACCGCAAACCTATCTCTATCCTCATCATCCTGTCCGACTGCCCATCCAATTGCAACTGGACTTGTATCCACTGTAAGAACCACCGGCCTAGCACCCTTGTAATCAATCCTTCCTAGAACTAGAGGAGATGATAGTAAGGACTTTAGCTTCCTTACTGCATCAGTATGCTTTTCCTCCCATCTGAACTTATGACCCTTACGCAACAATCCATACAACGGATCCGTCACATGCGCATAATGAGGAATCCAAATGTGGTAGAATACACAAGCATCCAAAAATCTCCTTACTTCTGTCAGCGAGTTGCAAACCTCCTTCATCCTTCCAATCGCATCCACCTTGTTCGGATCTGGCTTTCGACCAAACGATCCGCACAAATGACCAACGATCAAAACCTCTCTAACCCCAAATGTAGACTTCGCACCTGACAGTGTAAGATGAACTTCCTCAAGTCGAGATAGGATCTTCTCACAGTCTGCGATGTGATTGATGACGTATCGTCGACACCCCTCTGATCTAATGCTTCATCCTTCTCATCTTCCACACATCCTTTGATGGGGATGTCATCCAAGAACGGCATCGTCTTTTCAGGGATGAAGTCCCTTAGAACTTGATTCATCCCGTTCATCATATGTGCTACCGAGTTGGTAGCTCCCTATGGTAAGGTACACATCCGAACCAACCCAAAGGTGTCCTCATTGTCGTGAAGCTTCTGCTCTCCTCCGCTAGTTGAAATTGATCATATCTCGAGTAAAGATCTCTCATTGAATAAATTGCTCTTCCCGCAAACGCTTCAGCAAACTCATCCACAATCGGTCCCACCCCAGTATTTCTGATTATTACTGCGTTCACCGGTTGCATGTCTTGGATGAACCTCAGCGACTCATTCTTCTTAGACACTGTAAACCATCTGCTCGAATACGGTGCAAACGACGGCTCCAAGATCTTCATCCGCATCTTCTCCTTCAGCAACTCCACTAGTTTGGGCAAGTGAGCCCGCGGTACTGGAATTGATCTCAGGTTCCATGGCACATGCGGTACCGTGAAGATAACCATCGGGGTAACAACGTACGGGTCTACACATCCAATCTCATGTGACTCAAAGACAAATGCTTTCCCATGTCGTGAAAGCATCTCCTTGAAGCACATCCTCTCTTCTGGTAGAAGAGACCCATCAGATCCAATCTTCAGCTCTTCAAGAGTTTTCTCCGTGAACTTGTGTCCTATCATTGCAGGATCTCTCAAACTCTTCTCTTTTGAAGCTCGATCCATCTGTTGGTTGATGGACCAGCAACTGGCTTTACTTTCCTATCCATTGTCTTGTACCTTGTCTCAACTCGAACCTCCGGTGCACGGAATGATTCGATCACCGAATAGACCTCCCTTGAATGAATCTGCACGACCTTATCCATATCCTCCCATCCAATAGACATGATTTCTCGCAAGGGATCTTCCAACCCATCCTCTTCATAAACACCAGAAATCCATTCATCCCCTTCTAGCTCACCCAACTCTTTCAACATCAACTCAACACCACGCAAATATTTTTGTTCTTTTCTTCTCAGCTCTTCTACCTTCTTGTAGATAGCAATCCCACACTCTGAAAATCCAATAAATCTTGTACAAAAGGCACTATCTCCATCAAGCGAGAGTACCTTCTCTTGCGCACCACCACAATCTCGCTCTATAGTGGTACTCAATGAAAATCCTTGAACTCTTCACTCATCCTTGGAAGCGGCTTCTCCCTCAAATGATCTCGGTTGCGCTCGTGGTTGGACGGTACAGTCAGGAACTGTACCGCTCTCTTCCCATCTTGACTTCGGATCCTAGCATACGCAGATCTGTCGTCTAGTACCTTTGTCTCCATCCGGGTTGCTATGATGAAAGGTTGGCCCAGAATGAGTGGGTATGATGTTGCTTCCTGAACAAAGAAGTTTTGCTCGATAGCAACATCACCTACGTGCACTCTGATGTCTGGACAAGCTCCATACAAGTCTCCTCTCGTGTTGTTGGCTGCTCTTATGACCCATCCATGCTCTGTGTCGATCGGCCACTTCTTCCTCTTGTACAACTCTTTCGACATGATGTTGATTTCTGATCCATGATCGATCAGAGCAACCACTGACTCATCCAAGTCCTCGATCCTCACCAACATTTCCGTCGTAGCTCGAGCCCAGTGACTGTGGCTGTAATGACTTGAGCTCCGCTTCCCATCCTCTTCTTTATCCTCAAAATGCACCCTGCGCCTTCGATTTCTTTCTTCCTCTGGAGAATAGACACTGCACCTTGCAAGCTCTCTCTCCTCATCCACAGACATCCTAGTATCCAAAGCATGCGATAAACCAGTCTCACCCGTAATCTGTCGTTTCCATTTGATGACATCATGAAACTCACGCTTGGTGATGCCTAACACTTCTCTCAAAGTAAACTCCACCTTCGCATTCAGAATGCGATCTTCCAAGACTCCCTTCAAGTCTGTTGATGCTTTGATATCCGACTGTAGCTTGTACGCAGCCGGCTTACCCTTCTCCTTCTGAGATTTCTCCTTCGATGGAGAAGGAGCATCGTCCATCGGTAGGTCTTGAGCTCCTGCATCCCGAAGCTCTTGGCGAACCTTCTCCCCTCGAGTCTGTCTCTTGGAAGAAGTTCCTTCCCTTGCATCCTTTGAATCTCGCCTTCTCTTCTCTTCCAACAACGTTTCGTGTTGGTTCTTGACGATGTACGCATGCACCGATAGAGCTTCTACTGGAACCTCCCATCCAGTATCCCTTCTGATCGTAGCAGCTGTCCTCATCAATGTTTCACGTGTCATCTTCCCTTTCTGTTTCATGGAGATGGTAGATGACCACAATCCACTTGACTCAACCTCCTTGTTGAAACTCCTCTCAGCTTGATCCTCAACCCTTGTGCCATAAGTTCCAGCTTCCACGATTGCAATTGCTTGCGCTGATAGGTGGTCCTCAACCAACTTCTTCATCCCTCCTCTACCAAAGTTGGTCTGAAGAAGTGCACCAGTATCCCTCAACGCTACCTTTCCATCTTTTCAGAAGATTACCCCTTGCTGCAAGGTATCACTGAACTCCTTGCAATCTCTGCGCGGATGATCGGTACCATCGCACCAGATACACCGCTGGATCCAGCCTTGCTTCTCAACAGGTTTCGCTCCGCTTATAGACCCCTTCTCTTCCAATCTTGTGAGCTTAATCTGCAGATCTCGCATTCCACGCAAAATCTCCTCAAAGTTTGAATCATCCTTCTTCGGAGGTACCATAGGTGCCTGAACAACTGGAACAACTGGAACAACTGGTACTACCTGTCTAGCAACAGGAACCACTGGTCGGACTACAAGAACAAGTGTTACAGCTGTAGGTGTTGGCGCCTGTCTCCTAACAGGAACCTTCTCTCGCCTCCGCTCTCTCTTGGTGAGCAGACCAACAACTTCTTCAACCTTCTTCCAACTACTAGTCAATCCATCGTCCTCCTCTCGGTCTTCCAGAAGTACCTCTAGCTTCTCCTGCAACTTCTCATCTGCAGCCCGAAGAAATAGCTCTGTCTTGTTGGACTGCAATGTCAACTTCTCCATCCTGGTTAGCCGTGAAAACTGCTTCTCAAACTCCCTGAGCAACTCTGTGGCTTGTAAACCCTTCTTCGGTTGCTCAACCCACTCTAAGAATGACTTCTTGGTGACTCGATCAGAGCCCTCCAAGAAGTACTCATCCATCAAAGCACGAGCAAACGTCTCCCAGTCTTTGTTAAAATGCTTCGTTAGCATTTTAACATGATCTCTAATCTCTGGAGCCGCTGCTAATTCAAACGTCTCAATCATCTCATCTTCTGAGACCCGGTTCAGCTCCATCTCCTTCACATAATGCCTCAAATATCTTGAGACATCTCTTCCATCAAACTGGTCAATCCTGCTGACCACCGCTTGTAGCGCCTTTGTTGCCAAAGCTTCCTTCCGCTCATCACACTGTTGCTGCCGTAAGAACAAAGTGAAAGCTTGGAACATCGATGCAGTCGCCGAATCCAACTGCACCCTTGGTAACCCACCTGAACCACTAGCTCCATCTCCATCACCTTTTCCATCCCCACTCATGACTGCCAATCTCTTCTTCAAAGTTCACACACAGAAGAATCTCCACCCTAGACCTTCACGTCGAGTTCACCACCGTATCGTGTCGGATATTTTGCGTGAAGGATGTCCAGAAAAACACGAGGTTCCTGGCTGTGGAGATGCTGTGTGCCAAACAGAGACAAGACAAAGAAGAACAACCACGAAAACAAACGTGCAATATATACCACTCCAAATGTATGTACACTGCCGTTTCTTTCTCCTAACAGCACAAAACTGAGGAACAGACCAGAGCGGTCTGTAACCTACTTAAGAAGCTCTAAAACAAACCCTTGAATCGCAACCCTAGCCTGAAATCGTCGAAACGTAGCTCAAAGCAAGAGAAACTTCTCTTTGCTAACAAACAGAGCCACAACAGTATCACGCGATCCAAACCCAAGTCCAAAGCACATCCACACACTAGCTCTTGGCTAAAGCTAGCTACCACAAGCTAAACACAACCAACTAAGTCCTTAACGAACTCAAAAGGACGAAACCTGTAGCGAAGGAACCGACAAAGACCTATCTGGGAACTTTCTCTTTTCGCCAAACGATCTTCAAATGTTGATAGGGTCTCCTTCCCTGACTCCGTTGGCTCAAGAAACCTTCAGATCCGACTCCCGATAGTCGAGATATCGCCGATTTTCTGTCGCAGATGACCGAACCTTCAAAAACTCCTCCCTGCGGCTTAAAACCGCTCACACCGCACAAACGGATCGTCCAAACTGATATCTGTCTTCTCTGGTAGGTAGATCTAGCTACCCTGAACCCAACAAGACTCCAAACAAGCCGTTCGGAGATCCCTTTGCAAAACCACTCGAGAAATTTGGTCGCAGATTACAAAAAACTGACGTAAATCGGCTCCCTGCGGCTCAACCTCGCTCACCACACCCAAACCAACAATCCAATCCACACACGGTCTTCTCCTATGAGTAGATCAAGACTCCTTGATCGCGTAGGCACCAAGAACGAAGAGCTTGGCTCACCGATCGCGAAGAACAATCCAATCTCAAGTCGTAGGCGATGAAAAACCTGACGCAAGCGCTTCTCTGCAAGCCAATTTCACTCACAACTCCCAAACCGCCTGATGAAACTTTGTATCGTCTTCAATTTCCTGAAGAACTCGTTGTTCTGATCCCGATGGATCCAAGGATAGCAAGTTTGGACTCCGGAACGGTTCGAACGGTCCAACTCTCCTTCACAGGTAACTGAAAACTCCAAATCTGCTTCTTGCGTCTCAATTTCTCTCAGAACACAACCCCCGATCCGTCTCTTCAAGAACCGTCTTAACCTGTGCGTAGCTTGCAAAGATCTGAACCCGATGACACCTTGCGCGCGTGTATTGGACTTCCCAATTCTCCAAAACGTCCACCGACAGGTCGCAAGAACAAGCAAGCCCCTTAAGCAGCCCCCTTGCAACAGTCTCTGTACGTACAGTTCTCTCCTGAATAATAAGAGCAGGCCCCTTGCGTCTTTGATATAACGCCTGAAGTCCTAAATACCCAGTCAACAAGTAACTAGGAGTCTAGCTTGATTTTACTTTCTTTCGAATCGCATAACTTCTTCTCTGGATGTCCAAACGAAGTAAACAAGATGCCCATGAAAAGCTGACAGCGAGCTCTACCCATCTATGTGATGAAAGTGAAGATCCGAAGTTGCGCCAAAAGCACGTAAGCTGGGGCCTAGCTTGTTTTCTCCATCTTTCGAATCTTGTAACTTTTCCACTAGGCGTCCAAACGAAGTAGATGAAGTGCCTATGGAAAGCTGACAAGGAGCTCTATCCATTGGTGCGATAAAAACGAAGATCCAAAGTTGTGCCAAAAGCCCGTAAGCTAGGGCTTAGCTTGTTTTCTCCATCTTTCGAGTCTTGTAACTTCTCCACTAGGCGTCCAAACGAAGTAGATGAAGTGCCTATGGAAAGCTGACAAGGAGCTCTACCCATCTATGTGATGAAAATAGAGATCCGAAATGAAGCCAAAAGTCCGTAAGCTAAGGCCTAGCTTGTCTTTCTCATGAGTGTCTTTGGAGCGACAAGCATCGAAGTCTGAATTTCAGATAGAAGCCGGTCCACGACACGACAACGGAGGTTCGACATTTTCTAAGAACTTGCGTATTTTATTGCATATCCATTCCTCATTATGCTCATGTTGTGGAACCTTTGTATGCACTATTGAGAGAAAATAAGAAGTTTACATGGACTTCAATCCATCATGAAGCTATGAACAAGTTGAAGGAGACTCTTAAGTCTCCAATTGTGTTGAAAAGAGTTGACCATCTATCATTGTCACAGTGGATACTAGTCCAAAGATGATCTACTTGGTGATTGACGAACGCAATTGCAATAAGAAATATAAGGGTATGATCAATCATGGATGAATTTGTCGGAGTGTTTGCAAGACGAATGATTTATTCGATAGTGAGCCATACTCGATGTATAACCAATTTCAACTCGTAGAAGGGAGTAGGAACATGACAATGATGCGCACACCATTGGAGTTAGTTAGAATGTGCACGTTACCACATCGAGCTACTAACTTGATGGCTCAAGTGATGAACATGATGAACATGGTGCTAAGAGATTTTATTCTCGAGAAGACAATGCTGTTCTTAGATGATGTGTTGATCAAAGGATGTAGGGAGTGCTAGATTAGAGTGGGTGTCGTGATACGTCATCGATCACATCAAAGATTATGAGGTGATCTTAACTAGAATCGAGGAGGTTCATCTCACACTTTCAGTGGCAAAGTCTATGTTTGGTATTAAGGAGATTGTAACCATAGGTCACTTATGCGGATCATTTAGACGTAAATTTAATCCGAGTAAAGTAGATGCCATCAGGAGGATGAAAGAGGTTTGTAACTCCTTGATAGAGATATGGAGATTTCTATATGCTTGCATTTTCTATCATATATGGATTTCATATTATATGGGTTACTACGCAAAGGTCATAAGTCTTGATGAGAAGAAGAGCATATGGAGACAATGCAGAAGTTTAAAGAGTTACTATCGTCACCTCTAATGTTGGAGAATTGATTATAAGGGTGGAAAACTAGTAATCCTCACCGTGGATATTAATCTGATTGTTGTTGGATGGGTCGTTCGCCAAGACGTCACTAACGTAGATAGTTTTATCGTGCAATTTGGAGCCAAGGTGTTAAACGCTCGTCAACGAGTGTATCCACAGGTGAAATAGGAACTATGGGATATTGTTTCAATCATGAAAATAGAGAAGGAATATTTGACAGAGACATCAGTGGTAGTTGAAACTGATTGTTTATCGTTGTTGAGGATGATTATGAATTATACGATTCCTGACATCACGATTCTGAGATAGATTACGTAAATCAAGTATCTAAACCCAGAGTTTAGACATATCGCAAGGAAGGATAATCTAGTAGCGGATATGTTATCAAAGACTCGATACAATAACAGACATGATCGATGATGTGGAAGACGTGAGTGCTAAGTTCTATGCTACAACATGCACATGGAAGGAGGATGAGTTGTTGGTAGAAGAGTTATACGAAGGAGAGCTATTAGATATCGAGAGATATTTAAGTACGCTAACGAGACGAGAAGAATGGACAAACGAGGCGTTCCGTAGGATTCAAAAGAAGACTTACAACTATTTGTTGCAGGGCAGATTCATGTGAAAGAGATCAAAGTGAAAGGGTGAAATGTCGCCATGGATGATTTTCGTGAAGGAGGATCAACATAAGTTGTTGAAGGAGTTTCATGAAATCTTATGAGCAAGACATCGAGAAATTTGGACCTTTACCGATAGAAGGACATGTACTGATGGAAGAACATGTACAGAGACGTACTTTTTTTGTGAAATCTTGGTTGACTTGTTAGATGTACTCAAACATCCGATATTGAGACGGACAACATCCGACTTATCCTTTGATGATTCATTTAAGTGGGTTGTGGACTTGAGGACGATGCAAGTGGGATTGTGGAAGATGAGAAATTTGGTACTCGCTCAAGAAGATTTGTCAAATCAAGTCGAAAGAGAGCATTTTGAACGAAGTCAACTGAGGGAATATGCCGGTTTTTTTGGATGAGGTTATTTGTTGTTATGGGAGCATAAGGAAGATAACGGCGGATCGATGATAGTTGGACGCAGATGAAACTCGTGATTTCTTTGAGAGATGTGGGGTGAAGTTGTCACTTACAAATGCTTACAACTCCAAAGGAAATATCAATAACGAACATGGACATCCACTTATCATGAAGACGTTGATGAAGGCTTGCAATGAGAAATTGATGTATCATTCATTTTATGAGCAGATCGAGTGACACATAGCTTTGTGACAAGTTACATGACTGTGGAACTCATGACAATCAAAAGTCTATCATGTCGACCAAAGAATATGTATCAACATGGAGCTTGTTATCTTGGGAGGATAACTTGATATGGAAGGAACTTCAGACGATTCGGCAATTGGAACACAGGTTTGAGGACGTGCAGATTACCTTGGATACGTTAAAAGAGGTTCGCTTGCAGAACAAAGCTAGATTCGATGAGTGACATCGACTAAAACCTAGAGCTATCCAAGAGAATGATTTGATTCTTGTCTATGTCAATTGTCTAGACAATCAGCACAGATGGTTCTAGTTGTATGTGATAGATGAAGTATTCAACAATGCTACATATGGATTACGGAAGTTAGAAGAGACAAAGTTTAAGATTCAAAGATATCAAGGACACAACGATCAAGAAGATAGATGGGGGTGAGGAGATTATGAGATACCGATCCACTCCTCTTGGTAGGTCTTTTGGCACATACCGGAGGATTTGCAGGTTTAGAAGAGATGGATGTCATGTCGTGGATCGACGTCATAATGAAACATGGAGGGCACGAATACAATTTTCTGCATACTTATCTTTAAAGTGATTTTGACTTCACGACTATGTAGAGCTCGTTGATAGGTCAAAATTTTCTTTTGGATCATCGCGAACTGAGCTACAAGAAAGAAGTTACAAGGTTCGGAAGATCTAAAATTTCAACCGTGACGGATGTTGACGTGGCAGTTGGGAGGTTGACTTGGTCATCCGATGGTGATGTGACATTGACATGTGGTAATGTAGTGCTGAGGTGGCAGTTGATGTTGATGTGGGACATGCTGACTAGACCAAATGTTGATGTGGCGTATTTGTCAGTGGAGCAAAATGCTGAGTAGCAATGCTAACTAGAAATTTTTCTGATATGGACTTAAGGCGACGCACCTAGATAACACGTGGTTGATTGCATGTCTGTCATCTGATGGCATGCATGCATGCCACTTGATGGCTCTTGGTGAAGACATGTGGTCTGAAGGGAGGTGATTGACAAAAACAATAAAACTCGGACAATTCCATGAGAAAACAAGGAGGTCTTGGGGACTGATGTCATTAGGCTGCCACAATGATTTTCATGATTTTTGGTCTGGATTTGGATTTTGGTGGGGTGAAGTTTTCGCAGTAAGTGCACGGTGAATTACTAACGTGAATTAACAAATCCTTGTAGTCTTGAGTTGCAAAGGTCAAGTACACGAACTTTGAGTTGGGAAGTTGGGCACAAAGAGCCGCGAGGGAAAAAGTATTTTTTGTGTGCTAGGAGAAGTTGGAGGTAATCTGCTAACAAGCATTAGTAGATAACGGCAAGGTTGGAGAGGTGAGAGAGATCACTTAGTTTTTGAAGACCGTATTGGAGGCTCTAGGTGTCCGTTTGACGCTATTTGTTTTACGTTGGAAAGAGCCAATCAAGGGCGTTCTTCTCTATTTTTACATTTTCTATGAGTTTTGAAGAAAATCTGTGAAGATCTGCTAATGAGCGTTTGCATATTACCGTAACCTTCTTGGGATTGTGTGAGTATGGTGACTTCAGGAGGTCAAAATAGGAGGCCATAGCTCTCTGTTATCAACGAGTTTTGTTTCGTCCAAAGATCTCGTCGTGTACTTCTGCTTCTGGTTTCACATTTTTATGGATTTTGGAATAAGTATATGGGGACTGGTAACGAGCATTAGCATATTATCATAATCTCTTGGAGAGTTAAGAGATAGAATAACTTTAAGAAGCCATATCAGAGGCTTTGCATGTTCAATGTCGATGATTTTCATTGCATTAGAAAGCTCGTCTTGAGGGCTTTCTACTTCTGTTTTTACATTTTAATGACTTTTGGAGAAACTCTGCAGGGATCTACTAATAGACGTTGTCGTGTCGTGGATCAATTCTTACTTGAAAATATAAATTCGATGCTTTGCATTATTGCTCCAAAGACGTTCATATGATTAAATATGGAAATTTTGTGCAACTCTTGGATCTTCACCTTCATTGTTAGCTTCCCATGGACACTTCATTTATGTTACATTGACGCTTAATGACAAAGCTATGAGGTTCGAAAGATGAGAAAATCAAGCTAATCTCTAACTTACTGATGCGGTTCTTAACACTATACTAAGGGTGCAAGGGGACTGCTTGGACATTATATGGGAAAACTTGACGTACTGTGAACTAACTTAAGGGGGTAGCTTAAGGGAGTAGCTTGTATCTATGACATGTCGACGGACGTTTCAGAGGATTGAGAGGTCCAATACATGTGCACAAGGTGTCATTGAGTTCAAATCTATGCAGGCTACGCACTAGTTAAGATGGTCCGTGAAGAGGCAGATCGAGGAGTGTGTTCTAGAAGAAATTGAGATGTAAGGAAGAGGATTTTGGAGTGCTTCAGTGACTTACGAAGAAGAGGTTGACCGTTCGGACCATTCCGGAGTCCAAACTTGTTGTCCTTGGATCCATCAAGATCAGAACACCGAGTTCTTCAAGAAAGTGTAAAACATAAAAAGTTTCATCAAGTGATTTGAGAAATGTGAGGAGCAATAGCTTGCATGGAGATGCTTACGTAAGATTCTTGTTAGCATGCGATCTCAAGTTTAGTTGTTCTTCATGATCGGTGAGCTTAACTTTTCGTTCTTGGTTCTTACACGATAAGGGAATCCTTTTCTACACATAGGAGAGGATCGTACATAGATCATATTGTTGTGTTATGTATGATGAGTGAAATTGAGTCACATGAGAAAGATTTACGTCAAATTTTTACTTCTTGCGACCATATTTCTTGCGAGAGGAACTCCAAACGACTTGTTTGGAGTCTCATTGGGTTCAAGGTAGTCAAATCTATCTACCAGAAAAGATAAATTTCATATCAGGTGGTCCATTTTGCATTTGTATGTGGTTTTAAGCTGCATGGAGGAGTTTTTAGAAGTTTGTTCAGCTACTACAAAAAATCGGAGATATCTCGGCTGTTGGGAGTCGGATCTGAGAGTTCTTGGAGTCAATGGAGTCAAGGTGAAAGTTCATATTTATGTATGCAGACCGTTTGACGAAAAGAGAAAGTTCTCAGATAGACTTTCTTTGGTTTCTTCGCTATGATTTTCATCTTTTTGGATTCGTTAGAGTTCTAGTTGGTTACGTACGACTTGTGGTAGCTAGTTTTAGCTAAGGGTTTGTACATGGATGTTGTTTGGATTTGGGTTTGAATCATGTAATATGATGCAAAGCTTTATTTTTGCAAAGGAATGTTTTCTTTGCTTTGAGCTACGCTTCGGTAGTTTTGGTTAGAAGATTATGTGCAGATTAGAGACCACTCAAGTTTGTTTCTCAGTTTTGTGTTCTTAGAGAAAAAGAAACAGGAGTGTATATAAAGTGGAAATTGGTATATCTTGCGAAGCTTGTTCTCGTGGTTGTTTCTCTTTTTATTTCGTCTGTTCAACACACGATATCTCCACAACTAGGAACCTCGCGTTTTCTTGGACAACCTTCACGTAAAATTTTATACGATAGCGTTGTCGTATAACGTGTTTTTCTGTCTAGGAATACACGGGGTATATGGCTGTGTAAAGATATGTAGCTTGAACAAGTTGGCTCTAAACCTTGATCTTTCAATCCTAATGCTATATCTACTCTTCTGTGACACTTTATCTTGTATCTTGACTCAAGGTTAACGGTTGCTATGATCCAATGTTACGTATAAATTCTACAAATTTGTGTTACATACAGATCCTTTTGTACTCTATCTGAAATACTCAACCTTGTATTATGTACATGCAAGTAACTCTAAATCACTAGAAGTATGATTTAACAACTTCTCAATGACGCTAGCTACACATCAGTTTGACCGTCACAACTCTATTTGATACAATCGAAAGATACTATAAGATCGCTCAACCAACTTGATCCAGTCCTTAACACAACTTGTTGTACACCCTGGTCTCCTAAGCATCCCAACAAGGTAAAGCATGCATGCTTCAAGGCACTACTCAGATCTCAACATAGCACTAACGGCGGTAGTACCTGGCAGCTCCGAAAACCCAAATAGCGGCTTATGACTCATCGCGACTCCGTTCTCCTTCACCACCAAGAGCTGAAATCAGCCCCACACCTTCACAATGTCGATTGTATGCATGCATGGTAGTTTCAGCAACAAACTCTCCAAATTGCTCGAAATGACCAAAAGTGACAATAGATGTGACCGAAAAATCCAAAATCGCTAATAACAGAAGTATCTCCAAATTTTGAGACCTCAGTTCTCCCAAACCGGTTGACCAATGATGATCAAACTTCACAGGAAGTTTGATTGGACCTTTCACTCCTACCTTGAACAATTTTCAGGTCAAAATCTCAAACCAACTCTCAGATATGGATCACACCGTAATCTGTGCTAACTTAAGAGCTTTACAGACCCAGGTACATTTGATCCAATATTCTGAATAAACTATTCTACCATTTGAGATGAAACTTTCCAAGTATCTTATTGATAAGACAAACTTCAGTCCTGGAAAGTTTCACTCAGAAATTCAACTCAGAACTCGAGCAATAGCAAATTATCCATGACTATCACAGTTCGCAGTTCCTGCCTTATCACATCTGCACCTCTCAACTTCAATCGGTCGGTTCATAATCCAAATCGATCAAGAATCTGATGAAATTGATATCAAAACCACCAGCACGTCGTCAGCTCTCCAATCCAATAGACAGCTCTTCAAAACTTCTCACGAGTCTCTCGGAACAACCAGAAACGTAGCAGTAGGTACGAATTTCACCCCCTCCACTCAATCGATCATAACACTCTCATCCTTCCATCAAATCGATCGATTCTTCAGCCCAGATTGTAGCCCCGGTCGAGAGCTTTCTAACCATATCCTTCTTTCTGCGAATGGACCCTCGAAGTTTCCAAAAACCATAGAAATATCACAAGGATCAGCTAGAACACCATTGGTTCAAAAGTAGACCAATGAGAGCAAAAAGAGCTTTGGTTTTGTCTTTTCTTCACTCAACTTTTTCCCCTAGAACGAATTTTTACTTCCAAGGAGACATAAGACATCAACAAGACTCTAAGACCTCAGAAAATCCTTGACACATATCGAAAAATTCTTTGAGGATCGTAACTACACAGAAGCGCTCAACTAGAATGGAACGATTTAGTCACAGACTAATACAAAATCAATATTACAACCTGGAAACGATCTCCAATAAAAGGTACGACAAAAAAAACGGTGAAGCTATCACTCGATTGAAATATTCTTGCTCGAAGTTTCTTACGATCCAAGCCCCATGATTGATCTTCGATCTGCAATGACACCGGACATCGACCCAAAGGTTGAAAAAACATTCGATGGATAGTTAAGATCCATTGTTCCTCACAACAAGATGTATACCGTCATATCCCAAGTTTCTCCGTATGTAACGGTCGGAAGGATAAAAAGAAGCTGTAATTCCATCTTCTCTCCTCATGAATTCATCGTCAAAGTACACAACTAATCACTGTCGAAAGTGATCGCGGTGGATGTAATGAAGCTTGATGTGAAATGGATTCGAGAAAGAAAGATCCGAAGCCGGTATCAGACCTCCATCCATAACCACCATGCTTGGCGCTCTTCACTTCTCCATGCAGACCTCCGAAAACCCTCACAAATCATCCGTTGAGAGAGAGAATGCCGTATGAACCCTCGACTCACCATTTTATACACAAATGCGACGACAAGGACCACTTAAGTGAACGCGCACAGATCGATGATTTGGCACGTTCTTCTATCGTACGATCACTTAAACAGATAATCACGAATGTGACATCCATCACACCATTCGAAGAGTTGCGCGATACCGTTCACGAAACACAGAAAAGAAACACAACCTACGTTCCACCAGAATTTCACACAAGAGTCGAACCACAACACGACATCCACCCCTTCTAAACTTGCACCTCCTCCGGTATGCGCCAACACTCACAAGTTGTGATCGGCATCACACTATATCTTCGTCCTCTTGACTGATGTTGTCGTTAGCAATATCTTCGTCATCCAAATCTTCTCCTTCATCAACCAAGAGATCAAACTCTGCTCCGACTTCCTCCATGCTTATCCTTTCATCTCGCTTCTTGAAGTGTTTCACACGCTTGCCTGCAATGGGAACTTTAAGCTCTACTCCATCAAGCTCTCTTAGTGAATATGTAGCATTGTAATGCACGACAAGAACCACATAAGGGCCAAATCATCGCTTAGAAAATTTTCTAAGCGCATTGTGTTGGTTGTCCAAACTACTATCGTTGATCAACACCCAGTCTCCTTCTTTAAGCTCCTTCGGCCTTAATCGGTGACGCTTATCAAATCTGTCCTTGTTTCTCAAGCGCGCCTCTTTCAGCTTCTCCATTGCGATATCTACATCTTCATGTCTCCTCTCTAGTTGACGAATTCTGACAGCAAGAAGATATTCTGTAGACATACCATCCTCCCAAGGTAGAAAACTCCAAGTGGGTATGTGCTCCTCAATTGGCATGATAGGTTTCTGTCCTTGCATCAACTCCGTCGACATATATCCAGTGACTGAACTATGAGTCGAACGATCAGCCCATAATGCAAAGGAAGAAATCTTGGTCATTCTCTTGCCCTCCTCTCTTGCAAGCTTTCACAATAGGAGGATGACCACGTTCACTCTTCGCATTACCCTCCGGATTGTAGGCTGTGGTGAGAGCTAACTTCACACCACACCTCTTGAAGAACGCTTTAGCCTCATCATTGTTCATCTCCTCTCGATCAGCCGTGATCTTCCCAACACAACCATATCTACAAATCACATGTTCCAACAAGAATTTGCATACTCCCTCCGTGGATTTTGACCGTAAGACTCGTCCTTCCACTTGGTTGGACAAATCTTCACGTGCCGAAACTAAGTATCGCATCTGCCATATACCAACTGGCATAATAACAAGATCTACTACCCACTTATAATGCATTGCAAGTGGATAAGTAGGATGTAACACATCTCAATGCCGAATTCCTGAATACTCTTGACAAGTTTGGCATGTCTCCACAGATTGAACTACATCTCTGTACATGTTATGCCACCAATATCTCTTCTTCAGTTTTATAAAGATGGCATAAATACCTCTATGCCTTGCCCACAAGCTCTCATGAAACTCCTGCATGAGTAATTTCTGCATGTCAACCTTGCACACAACCCTTACGGTTTGATCCATATCTGAGAGTTGGTTTGAGATTTCGACCTGAAAATTATTCAGGGTAAGAGTGAAGGGTCCAATCATTTCCTGTGAAGTTTGACCATCATTGGTCAACCGGTTTGGGAGGACCGAAGTCTCAAAGTTTGAAGATACTTTTGTTATTAGTGATTTCAGATTTTCGTTAACATCTATTGTCACTTTTTGTCATTTTCGAGCAATTTGGAGAGGAGTTTGTTGCTGAAACTACGATGTGTGCATACAATCGATATTGTGAAGGTGTGAGACTAATTTCAGCTCTTGGTGGTGAAGGAGAACGGAGTCACGATGAGTCATAAGCCGCTGTTTGAGTTTTCAGAGCTGCCAAGTACTACCGCCGTTGGTGCTATGTAGAGATTTGAGTAGTGCCTTGAAGCATGCATGCTTTACCTTGCTGGGATGCTTAGGAGATCAGGGTGTACAATAAGTTGTGTTAGGGACTCTATCAAGTTGGTTGAGCGATCCTATAGTATTTTTTGGTTGTATCAAATAGAGTTGTGGCGGTCAAACTGATGTGTAGCTAGCGTCGTTGAGAAGTTGTTAAATCATACTTCTAGTGATTCAGAGTTACTTGCATGTAGATAATACAAAGCTAAGTATTTCAGATAGAGTACACAAATTTGTGTATGTAACACAAACTTGTAGAATTTATACGTAGCATTGGATCGTAGCAACCGTTAAACTTGAGTCAAGATACAAAATAACGTGTCCCACAAGAGTAGATATAGCATTAGGGTTGAAAGATCAAGGTTTAGAGTCAACTTGTTCAAGCCACATACCTTTACATAGTCATATATCTCGTGTATTCCTAGACAGAAAAACATGTTATACGATAGCTGGTGAACTCGACGTGAAAGTCTGAGGTGAGAGGTACGTGCATGGTTTTGCCACCATGGACATTGAAGGATTGGGTCATTACGTAGATCAGGCTTCTACATCTGGAGAGGTTTTAAAGGTGATCAAGCTTTCACGGTCTGATATGCGATTGCTTGAGACATTCGCGTTGATAATGTAACAACAACAAGCCACTGAACGAAAGAGGCAATGGCTACTAAAGCCTTGCAATCTGTTGTGGGGGTTGCTAGATCAGTTTGACGGAAAGAACATCTCCAAGTACCTAAAGTACTATTCACGAGAGATGGAGTTATTTGTGACCACTATGAACTCCTTGATGTAATCAAGTTGTGATGCTCTTGATCTTGTCTTAGGTTTTGAATTGATGAAAACTTGTCGAGCATTAAAATGCATAGCTGCAAGAGATCAAGAATTGCTACTTGTATATTGAATTGTATTTTCTACAATAAAAAATCGTCAATGAGCATGTGCTCTAGTATACGAGTCACTCTATCATCATGGTTGTAAACAATCAAGAAAATGTATGTAAGATTGTGCTTATGTAGGATTGTAAGAATGAAACTGTATTGTCTAAAGAATTGTAATTGAACATGTGATCCAATGTACTAGCTAGTCTACCATCATGGTTGTAAACAATCAAGAAAAATTACATAAGATTGTGCTTATGTGGATTGTATGAATGTGAACTTAGAGTATGAGTGAGGTGCTTCTACATCGATGTGAACAAAAAATCAAAACTCTACAATAAATGGTAGTCCTAAACAATACTAGATTCTTGATATCATTGAATTGTTTAGTGTTGACTTGAGACATGTTATCTTTCTTTACAATAAAACTTGTAACGAATCTATCGTAATGAAAATATGTCACCCATATCTAAGAATGTAAACAATCATTAAGCTTTAAATATTTTTCACCAATATTTTTAAAGAGAGTTTAATCTTTAATTGAAAATTAAATTTAACAAATATGATCGTTGATTGAATGATAACATGTTTATAAACTTATGAGCGCCTCTGTTTACATCGGGCTTATGGGTCATTCTACTTCACTACTATGTTAGCTTCACCCAAGATGCGTATTCACCCAAGGTGAACTAGTTCAGTTCCGAGTGATGTTGCCACGAAAAATAATGTTTACTTTCCTTACTTTTCCCCACCATTTCGGTCTTCTAAGAGCAACCCATGGTTTTTTTCCGGATCTATCACCTCCAAAAACTGGTCGATTATTTCGTCCTCTATTTTGCTTCATACTCGGAGAAAAATACTTGCTTCTTAACGCCCTCGGCGTGAATGCCTTTTTTCTCCTCGAAAATTTTTGTCGGAAGCCTTCAGCATGCAGTGACGAAAATGGACAAGGGATAATGAAAACGGCTTCGGAGAGCCGAAGTAAACTTTATTTTTTTCAAAATGCTACATTTTCGATATGGTCTTGTATGGACAGCATCGAGATACCGATGCCTACAATCCCAATCCACTTTCTATCGCTACTGGTAAAACTGAACCTACAACGTCATAAGACCTCAGGTATGCGTTCAGAACTTTGTTGAGCGCATACCTGAGGTCATAAACCGAAAGATAAAAACCGAAGTCGCTGTACACATCAACAGTGAAGCAAATGTGTCACTAGCTAACCAAGTATAGTGCTTAGCTACTGCTCTATGTACAGGCCAGAACTATAGGCCAGAACTATTTAACTAGCTAACCAAGTACAGACGACAACTACAAGCGAGAACTACAAGCAAGAACTACAGTCGAATCAAACTGTTTTAGTCTCGTGATGCTGAAAAGCACGTCCAGCGTCCATGCGTCATAAAAACACGTCCAACAGTGAAATATACGCAGGTGGTTCCTCATCTGCGCTAGTGTGACCTCCACTTGGATTCGAAGGAGATAGCATCTCAGCTACCGGTATTGCTGCAGGGTCAGCAGCGACGACAGGCTCTTCACTCCATAGTGCAACATCTCTCTCGCTGTACCTCCTTTTGCATTGTCCACAGCGCCGCTTGTCCTGCCAGAAAAATGTTCTGCACATCTTCCGGGGTCACTTCTGCAGGATGCAAGAAAGACCTCCACAAAGAGTC
This sequence comes from Asterella californica, assembly GCA_036924285.1. NCBI lineage: Eukaryota > Viridiplantae > Streptophyta > Marchantiopsida > Marchantiales > Aytoniaceae > Asterella > Asterella californica. The sequence goes on along the minus strand of JAYKYS010000006.1, from coordinate 22,078,297 downwards.
TAGTCCACGTTCTTGCATCCCACCTTGGATGAGCCAGCGGGGAGAGGCAGTATATTTGTCAGACGTTAACATGCTCCTCAAGAAAGTACGAATCGTAGTAGAAAACGGATGCGAGTTCCTATACTTGTTAAAATGAAGTGTCCGAGCTAGTATATTTACATAAGTCAACTCTACACGATTCTTACTGTCTGCAGCACCCAGAAGAACATACATATCCTTGCCATCACTCAACATGCTCTCAGAAACGTTTTTCATCGTCACATGGTGATACTCCTCCTCCTGGTCCTTCTTACAGTAACCCAGCATACCTACATAGGTGTGCAGCCCACGATTCGTCAAAGACTTTACACAGATCTCTGCACCCAAAGGCTTCTCACGTTGCCAACCTAAAGCAATCATAAGCAACCTCTTGACCTGTGGGCAGTTTTTCACATGGATACACACAACTCCCAGGAAGTGTAAATGGAGCAAAGCACCACCACGCTCTACAGAAAACAAGCCTGAAACACACTGGTTCTGAAGAAAAACTCTCAACAACGAGAAGAGCTCTAAGTCCAGGTCCCCCCGGTCCTACAAATAGTGATTGAGACCTCAAGGCTCTTCTCGAGATTGCAAGGATTCCTCTTCTTTGCTCTCGCTTCTCTTCGGAGAGACATTGAGTCGAGACGGCTGCGAAAAGTGAGAACAAACGTACCTAAATTTCAATGGATCAAGAAGAAGACAGACACAAGGTAGAGTACGTATCCTGTAGATTGCTCTCACTGTAGGTTTGAACAACTGTACGTTATAACAGTCGAGGAAAAAACGTGGGTAAATAAACATCTGTTCATCTGGACCCTGCAATACCAGCCAGTATGTATCGTCCGTCGTGCCCAGGTACATGAAAGGGCCTGACAGAGCTGCAAAGACTCGAGCTACCTTAACAAAATCAGTTTCAAATAAAAATTGTGGAACATAATCTACAAAGTGGACGTCTAAGTACACATAAAAGCGATCTTTTTCCAATCTCCGATCATTAAAGCCTTGATGCGAGACCTCGTCCAAGGTAGGAAACAGAGGAGGAAACCCTAATGGTATATACAGAAAATCCTCGTCGAAGATTGACGAATTGGTGACATATATCTGAGGACTAACAAGTACCACCTCAACTTCAGGGGTCGAAGCAGGAACAGAAGTTGCTTCCGGACTTCCCACCGTCTCAAACGCTTTCATAATGGAGCGAACAGAAAAGAAGAGTAAAGACCAATGCAGATAACGAAGCAAATACACGAAATACAGAGCGCACAGCAATGTAGATAAACAAACCAAGAAGCCACAACACCCGCAGATAACCAAGCAAGAAGCCAAGAACCAGTCGTCCAGTCGAAACGCAGCCGCATCGCCGCTCCGCCGCATTGAGAATTCCTACCAGAGAAAGGCAACGGCACGCAAATGATGTCAGTGAAATGACAAATCCGACACCAGACAAATCGATAGAGGTCATAGGCCACTCGGCTGTCTCGATCACCGAAGTCATCCCACAACCGAGACTCCACTGAACACTGCTTCAACACGGGATGCCAAATTGACAGTCTCGCGGCCGAGAACGGTCCTGCTGTAGTGGATTTCTGCAGTCGGTCTCCAACATCCCTGCGATCCGGCTGCTCCTCAATCGCCACAGGACATAAGTCCGATCGTGCAAGCCATGCCACACCCAACACCGTTGCCCCTGTGGCAATTTCTTTGCCGCGGGATGAAAACGAAAGTCTCTAAAATCGCGTCGAAGAAGGAAATCGACTACCGCGATCCAAAGAAGAGCAGCAGAAACTGCCACGAGGAAGAAAATCCACTGCCGTGATCCCAACAACTCCTCGCGCAAACGCTCACGCTCACGAGCACGATTGTAATTCCTGAATCAAAAGCAGCACAAGCCGCCGCGCGATCTCAACAAGTCCAAACGCGCAAACGCTCACGCTCACGAGCACGATCTCAAACAGTCCCGCGTGATCAAAAATTGGCAATCCCCCTGCAGCATGCAAATCCCAAGCGAATCACACATCGTCACGGCAACGAAGTAAACTGCGGCGGGACCACCTGCAGACGAGCACCAGCAAGAGCAGCGAGCCGCAAGGACGAAAAGCAACGAGCGATGGCCGTCAGCACCACCAACCGCAGCGAACGGCGATGTATCATTCGGCCGCCGTTAATACTTCCGCTCTCCTCTATCTCGCCGTGCACATTAAACCTGCCACTCGTCTTAATGTAACGTCCTTCTTAGCATTAACATTTTTTCTCTAACGTCTTCTACGACGACGTGAATCAATCGGGACGCCGTATTTTCCTCCGGAACGTCCGCTTGTCTGTTTCCTCGGGCTGCCGCAAGACTCCATCAGCATGCATATTCACTATGATCAAAATAAAGACCTACACCGTACAGTTGCATTTTTGGTTCATCCATGCGCTACAAAATTACATGAGAGCTCGTCGCTTGGAACTGATACTTGCACCAAGAATTCCTGGTGAAAGTATTCTTGTTTCATCTTTGGAATCGATTGAATCCAAAGTTTAAAAAATAGAATGACTTGCAACTTCATAATGTAGGGTAAGTGTTGGGAAACATTGAGATCTGAAAATTATCATGCCAACTATAGTCAACATTATATCATTTTATATCTGACCCATAAGACCAAAGAAAGTTTTGGTGCTTCTCCTGAAAGCTAATTGATTTTAGAAGTAGTCAAAAATCTATATTTAATAAAAGATATAATAAAAATATACAGGAAGGACAAGACCTAACACAAGAGCAGAATATATTATATTAGTATAAAGCACTACACCTAAACTTCTTATATAAAATATACCTCTAAAAAATGAAAATATATTTGCATAAAATGATTCAGCTAATCTCATATAGCTCACAATAATAAAATCCAAAAAGGAAAATTGCAAGTAGAATTGTAACCTTTAGCTTATATATAGAATAAATATCTCAATTTAAACAAACGTTACTTGGGTTTGCACAAATTTAACACATATTCAAATTTCGCCGTTCTTGTCATATTGTGCTCCTAGTCGTGGTCGCTTGTTTTGGATGCATGTTGTCACTACCTATTTACATAAACTGAATTAATCATAAATGTTTATATTTTATAATTCTTCATATTAGGTATTTCCACATATATACAAAGAGAAAAGAGGCCGCTTTTAGCTAACATTCATAGTGTCAAATAGGAAAGCTAGCCATTGTTCATACAGAAGTTGCTGGAAGATGTTAAAAGATGTGGAAAAAGTGTTGGAAAAAGGAAAAAGTTAGGAATGACCATAACGATCTTATGCTTGAGTTTGCCTAGAAGTAACGGTCACTGCTGTAGTTTCGTTTTTTACTGTAATTTTTGACTGTTTTGCTTGTAATCGATAAAGCGTAATAAAGATTTTGCTACCGAAATGGTTGAGAATGAACAAAAGCAATCCTACACAACCTGACACAAACCTTAAATCACATGACATTGACAACAAGGCTATGAAAAGGCTACTAGAGTTTGCATGGTAAAACAAACAATGAAGATCCGCCACACGAAGGGTGAATCTGCTTTACATCAAATTCGAACTCGCACGAATGAGCAATAAAGCTGACAATTCCTAAGCCCAATAAGGTTTCTACACTGCACAAAACAAGTTCGGTCAGAACTTTGAGTATGCTTCCTAATGTATTGAATGTTGTAAGCACGAATACAGGACAGGAACAGTTGGATCCGAGGTAACACCTTGTTTCTGAAGAATAATGCTCAGTACAAAACTGTTTGAAGGCACTAGTCTACTCGACTGTAACGCTTCAAATCTGAGTTCAGTTTTTGCTATGCTGTAGTATACTTATATGTAGAGTGTGAAAACAGGAAAGAGAAGGGTGTGGGTTTGTGATATTTTGGGAAATATTTGTTGTACCGAAACCTACGGTTGCAATCGTGGTGAAAACTGAAAAGTGAAAAGAAGTAGTGGGAATAAACGAGTGGAGTCGTTGTGAAAACTAAAAAAGAGAAAAAAAAAGATAGATACTGAAATTTGTTAACGCTTAGCCTCGCAATTCTATTGGAAGTTTGTTAAAAAGAGAATCTACTTCGAATCTCCTAAGGACTATTGTCGAATAGCTCTATTTTTTCTCTCCTAAATTAGTTCCGGTAATAAGATCGACCATTCAACATGTAAGTTTATCAGTTTTCATTAAACCGAATAAGGAATACTTTTGAAATTAGTCGATCCGTAGAGGGTTCTCTTGAGTATCATCTCAAGTTTTTTGTAGAATTGTTTCTTTTTTATATTAACATGTGTTAGTAGTATTTATTAGTAAGATATAAAAAATTACCTCTCTTCAGTCACATGGAACCTAAAACAAGACATCATGGCCACAACAATTATCTCATGTTTGTGAAGTGAAACTCGATGTGTTACCAAACCGGCTAATCTGTTTAGGATTCGGCGAAAAAACCTGATATACTTGATATACTACTATGTGCGAGTGTACCCTAAGTGAAACTAAAACTTTTGGCCTCCTCTCTTTGTCTGGGTACCTCTTATGCTTCGTTTCTGTTTTCTGTATACACTTGGCTCGGCTCATTCCCATCTTCGCATTCACTGTTTTATGACAGATACAAACAAAAGGGAGAAGTAATTTATGTTTGCCGCTCACACGCTTTGAGATTCAAATCACCCTTAAGACGGTGTTGATCTTGGAAGAAAGTGAAGAATGGGGGAGCAAACGACAAACTTCTATTCGTCTCTGTAGAAATCCTTTTTCTGGTAATAGATCAGGTAACGCCAGTTAGTTACTAACAGCTTCCTTCCACCAAGACCAAGATTCAAAATTCAAATCACCAAGAAGAGGCATCTAGCATCTAGAGTACTAGGAGAACAGTAGAGTATGAGTAGGCTAAGATAGAGACAAGCGACAAGCATCTTTATCTCGACGCTCATGCTATGTTATGGAATGGGCACATGTTCCAAGAGATTTTGAAAAGAGTATGCGCACACTCTCCTACTAGCCCAGAGCAGAGAAAGAATGTGGTACCTAACTGAACTTTGTAGGTGATGTTCGGAAAACTGGAGAGGGCGATAGCCGAAAAAAAGAGCTGTCTTGACTACAATGTACGAGTCGTAGACTTCGTTTTGCTTGGCGTTGACATGGTGACGCGTGTCTGCGACGTCGGTATGAAATATCAAAGATAGGTACTACGGATTCACCCCGGCAAGACTTTTGGAATAAAAATGGCCCTTTCGCACACCACCATCAGCAGGGTTCCTCCAAGAATGTTCTTCGGCTACTACACGTTATGCTTTCTGATCCACATTTGTGCATATCCATCTTTTTCAGTACTATATCGCAGCTACTTGGAGCGTAGATCCGAGAGGACGTAAGGATGAGATAGAAAATTATGGACGATGATTCAAGGTTACACATTCATCAAATCCGCTCAATATGCATCCAAAGAGAATTGTCGCCGGGAGGAGGAAAAAGACAAGCGAGGAAGGCGCGGTGGCGTTGGAAGAAGACTTGCATGCTGGATGAACTTCGGGAACTTTGGCTCGTTTAATGTTATCGAGAATATATATGTATGTTAAATATGATATATATATTAAGTAAGTATAAATAATTAAAATATTTTATAAAAGTTATCTGTTAGTCCATGTTTGGAAACACCGAGAGAGTAGGAGATAACCCAAAAAGCTTGACCAGAGTGTCGTGCTTCAAAACATACAAGTCCGGGAATCCATACTCATTAAACCATTAATGTACACGAGTTTAATTTAATATCTAACCCTTCCTGCAGGAAGGGTTAGGTATTAAATTAAACTCTTGGTATATTCACTTCCTCGGAAGATGGAGGATGTGAATATGCAGGAAGTGTACAAACAGATATGCATGCAATAGTACTTTCTGGCCAGAAAGAAGGAAGAGGACAAGTAAAAAGTTAAGGTAAAATTCATTTTTATTACTGGTTGCAAGTACTCCAGAGAAAAGATAACGTTGTATGACATGATAAAAAAGATTTGAAAACTTTGAAAAATAGAAGTGTAACTGATTAAAGGAAGGACCATGAACTTTAACAGATCAATGTGATACTTGTTCGAGACAGAAAGTTAAATTTATATTTCTAAAAGTATCAACTCTATTGTAGACCACTTGGATACTTGTTCGAGATAAAATAAAAAATCAAATTTATATTTTATAAAATATAAAATTTATTACACCTGGATGCATAACCATCAAAATAAGAGAATAGAATTATAAGCATTGCGAGAAGCACGGCTCCACTTGCAGAATAAAAGAAGTGGAACATCTCGTGAAAATATGTTCTCGTTTTTATCTTTCGCTTGGTTTATACTCGGTTTATAGATTTTTTAAAGAGGTAGAAATAAAAATGAAAAGTGTGTATGAGACAACAATGCAGGTTGCCATTGGTCCATGCCAAGAATAAAACTTTAATTTTTTAGTTTGGTGATTATGCATGCTTCAGATAAGCACATGCTCAATATGCATGCTCGATCAACTTCGAGGAACTTTTGCTCATTTTATGTTTTTTAAAAATATAAATATTATATAGAAATTCTGTATTAATATACAAAAAATTTAATTTTATCTGTAAATGAAATTCACATATATATATATAAAGTTACGAGAAGATCAAGCCATAACCTATAAAGCGAGAACGAACAAATGTGTTCCGAAGTATAAGTACAAGAGATTATTAACAAATATTCATTTATTTGAATAAAATATTAATTTATATCTAAGCTTTCTTAACGAAAAATTTAGGTTTAAATTTTCAGTGTAAATAAATTTATTACACGCTCCCCAAGCATGCAAGGAACAGGATAGTACTTCATTAAGTACGAAGATGAGAATGTGATTCCTGCTGTTCAATTCTCTTCGCTCTTACTACAAAACTACTTCGAGTACAATGACTGCTGCATCTATCTTTCTTCGCAGGTGCCTTTTGACAGTGCCCAGCGGCCCATCGAAACACATCAGATCAGGTCAGTGAAGAGCAAAAGCAAATTAGAGAACTCCCTCCCTCCATCCCACTCTCCGACCATTCTCTCCTCAGCTGCATCCACATAATTCACTTCACAAAATGTCTTGCACGGTAGAATTCCATGGTTTGCTTTTCTTTTGTGAAAACTTAACGTAAAAGAGATCCCCGAGAGTTGACGCGCGGAGTATACTCATTCAAGCTCGTCGTTTTCCTCGTCCTATGGCTGGAACCATCCGGGGCCCCGCTGACAGCCATGTGCTCACCTCCACTCAGCTCAGAAGAGAAAAGGGAACAGAAAGGCATGTCTGTCGAAGTGGTTTGGTCGGCTCGCTCCTTCACTACGGGGTTGAAACGTAGGAAGTCCTAGTCAGTTTTATGTGAACCGACGTTGCCTCTAGCCAATCCGTCCGTCTGGTGAGTCGCTCGAAGGGACGGTTTTTTGCTATTCGTTAGCATAGTTGTACGTCCACTGTGAAGAACGGAAAGGTTGGGGAATTTTTTATCGTGTAGCGTAGAGATGGAAGGAACGAACGGAACGTCTCTGAAAAGCGTAAAGAAATTGTGAAAACGGAGTGTTTTTTGTCGTATAGTGGACGGTTAAGTGACGAAGAGGGATCAAGCAACGACTGTGAAAAGCGAAAGGAATTGCGTTAGATCCTGATTAGTCGCTCACGCAGAGACCTGCAATTCCTTTGCAATCGCAGCTTCTTGTTATTGACTGTGGATCTCAAAACTCGCAAGCCTTGACACGCCACCAAAGGAGTCAACCGTGAAAGCTAACCATCCTACAAGTTGAGTTGATGTCCTAAAGGTTCTTGAGACCGAAAGCCTGCCGTAGTCCAGTCAGCACGACGTCAGGGCTTTACATGGTTACTTCGTACGACGTCCGCCGGCCGACACCCCTGATCCGCGATCGAAGAACTGGAGTAGGGAAATGGTAAACCGAAAATATCCCAATCTATACGTTTTCAAGTTCTTGCTTTGACCAGGGAATCCACATTGAGATTCTAAGAAGGAACAGCAAGGAAGATTATTTATGGAAGGATGGAAGTTCTGTCAACAGTGTGATAATTCCTTCTCCTTTCCTGCGCTTTTCACAGAAGCTACAAGATGACGGAAAAGACTTCAAGCCCACATGAAAGACCCTCGCCAGTTGTCGCGTCCAGCTTGGAGCTCCAGCAAAACGACTTCTCATGTGTATATCTTGAGCGTGAACCATGCGGCTGACACAACCGTCCGTTGCGATCGTCACTTCTTGACGACATGGCCAGGCCCAGGCTGCCCAGCCCGATACAGTCCATTTTTGTATGTTGTGCATCTACATAGAGTTTCAAACTTATAGAAAGGATGGAGCAGAAATTTGTTTGATCACACCTGACACCCCAGTAGGTTACTTGAGTTTGATCACACCCTTCTTAACCATGTATTGCTTTATCACATCTTTGACTCGTTATCAACGGTAAAACCAGTCATTAGATTTATAGTTTTTATTTTATTCTTTTTGACTGTGATTAAATACCTCTGCAATCCTAAACGTTTAACGTTAAAGACATATGAGACAATACATATTTTGAAACCTGATGTGTGCAGTTCTACGTGTAACTAATATCACAAAAGTGAATGGTTTTACAGTCAATAGTCAGTCTAAGAGGAGTGTGATCAAGCTCAAAGGAACTCCTGGAGATGTGATCAAGTAAATTTTTGAAGGATGGAGAATACAATATCTACTTTGAACTTAGAGCATCTCCACCCGTATAGCAAAAAAGACCTGGTTATCTCTTTTTACAAATAAATAGTGAATTTTTTAAAAGAGAATATTTAAAAACTATTATTCAAACGGTCTGATGCGGGGTCTCCTAAAATCTTTAAGAGCATCTCCACATGTATAGAGATAAAGACCTCTTTATCTCTAATTTACAAATGAAGAGTGAAAAATCTTTATTTTTAAGAGAAGAATTTCTCAGCACACTCTTTAAATGGATCTCTAAAAAATATTAGAAACTCAAACCTTTTTAAAATTATCAAAAATTATTTTTCAAACGATTTGATATGGGATTAAGAGGTCTTTATTGCAATCTTTAAGTTAGGGAAGTGCAATAGCTTTTAGTTCTCTAAATTAAAGATTAGTATAAAGATCAAGGGTGGAAAAATTTTCGCTAAATGGCTCCCTAACTGGTTAGGAGAGCATTTAAAGACCCGCGGTGGAGATGCTTTAAGGTAAGGAAGAGAGATAGTTTTAAGGGAATGCTGTAAATTAAAGATAACGTAAAGATATTGTGGAAAGCTTTTTTCCCTTAACTGGCTAGGGGAGCCTTTAAAGACCTGCGGTGGAGATGCTTTTAAGGTGTTGAGTTAAAGAGATGTTGCGCTTGCAAAAGAAACGTGGAAGTCGCATGTAAATTATCCATGTCCAAATTGGAATACAAATCGGAGACATTCGTCAACAAATATACTTCCTGGATGAGTAGATCGCTCTGTATGAAGGAAGGGGTGGGAGCCATACCATACTGATCAACCGATAAGACCCGTTACTTTATTTCTCTTAGAGCGGAACGAGACCACACAACGCGATCAGTTCTGCTAATGAATAATATGCATGCAACATGAACTTTTGGATAAACTTTTTTCGTTATAAAAAATGATATAAAAAGATGGAAAATCTAAAATTATATTAAATTAGAATTAAAATATTATATATTTATCACATCTAGAGTTGCGAGGCGGTCCAAACATTACGTAAAAGGAGAATGTTGACAGACGCGACCCCGAGAGTCTAATTGTGAGAGGCTGCTAGCAAAGACACATTAATTCAATCAGATAATTATTTATTTCCTTTGTCTCCTTGACGAGAAAAGTTAGGTAATAAATTTACAGCTTTGTAAAAGTATGCATGCCTAAGTCTTGTTGGATCCTCTCGATCTGTTCATCTGGTATCAGGTTTTTTGTAGAAATATTATGAGCACCGAATAGTTTGAGAAGTGAAGAGAAGACCTGATTTTTCCAACACAAAAGAAAGAGTATTATAAGAGAACTGGGACATGAAGTTTAGAGTTTTGTATCGTGTCACATATTTCTGTAACATTTTGACATCATTGCAACCGTCACCGTAACGAACTGGTTCAAGACATAAAAGTTTTAATGTCTTTGACCAGAAGAACATCAGAACCTGAATAAAAAGAATTGAAGAACACTATGTGCTGAACTAAGAGGACATGTTTATTTAACTAACAGTAATAGTAATAATATATTAATAACTAAATAAATAAATAAACCCTTTAGTTATATGCATTTCTGATATATGAATAAAATGAAGTGAAATGACCACAATAAAACTTTTGTCTCTACGATTTGTACTGTTCTGACATAGTCCTTGTGGCCAACGTCCATATTAACAATGACCTGTGATAGCTGGTTTACAACCGGTAAAATTACTTAATAAAGGTATAACAAGTCAACCGGCTACCAAAGTGTAATGCTTCCCTTTCGCGGACCGGGTAAAAGAAGACGTTACCGGGTTACTAAATAAAAGAAAAAACAATGAATATGTTTTTGTCCGTTTAGCTTTTACAATCCGGTCCGACTCTCTTCCTTGGTTCATGCAAATCCGCTCTTACTTCACTCTAGGCGGCTCTCCCTGCCCACTGCCCCGGTCCAGTGTCCGACTTCAGTCTGCGTGTCGTGTGGTCTGTTCTGCTCTGTGTTGGTCCATCCGCTCTCTGGCCGGTCTGTGGCAGATCCGTCCACTGTGCTCGACTTGGCGGAGACCAGCGAAGGATCGCAACACCTTTCTAACTTTAACTGCTGCGGTGAAGTCACCGAGTAGCTGGGAAATGAGCTTCCCAGCTCCAACTGGGTACCAACTACCTCACGACTACCCTGGCAAGTTTCCACCACATAATTACACCATGCGGCTATGGTCCACAACGAGGAGGTCATATGACCCTGTTTCTTGGTGTCATTATAACGTTAAGACAAATAAATGCGATCATATTTCCAAATTTAGTTTCTTAGATGGAGATCGAGGGTCCAAAATCATGTCAAGAACACCACTCTGCTCAGTAGAGTATCGTTCGTAAACTGTAATACCGCGACTGCGGCAAACCTGGTTAATTTGTAGAGGGTACAATGTAGAGGGAAGTGTAGAGCGGCCTGTGGTAGCGTTGGAGAAATCTCGGACAAAGTAGCGGAGCGGGATTAATCTAGAGTCGGTGGTGCCATATTCTAGGAATCTTGGAATGAATTATGTCGGCTGGGGACCGGCACTGGGGTTGGCTCACAGAGGAATTCGCTCATATTTGGCGGGTGAACGGGGCTTTGCTTGTTGGAGAGCAAGGAACGTTACAGGATGATAGTTGGACTGTATGAGGCCCAAGTTCCCCTACCGTCGCTCTGTCCCGCAGGGATGAGGTGGTGGAACTGTGGAACATAGCAGGGGTGAATCTTGTGGGAAATGCTCGGTGCTGATTGCATCTTGTGTATGGAGATGGTGTCAGCGGCAGGGACTTGACGGGGGCTCACCGGTTACGCACTGATAAAGCTGCCTGCCGGCGGGAAGTTTATGAACGAACATCCGTGGGGCAAGGCAAACTGAGATTCAAACAAACGACCGGCAGCAGCGGTGCCAGTACGCGTTCTTCCCTGTGGGAAGTCTTTGTTGTTCCGCTGACGCAGCCGCGTGGTGTCCCGGGATTTGGAATCGCCTTGGCTTTACTTTGCACACTGCTCTTTCACTCACGTTCTCTGTCCAAGCTTGCCTTGGCAAAGACCGGTCAGGTCGAGGCATTTTACCCTGTGGGTACATGAACTCTTCTGTCGGGGTATAGAATAGTGTCGTACTCTCTCCGTTGCCGAGTTGGGGTAAAGGAGTGACCGGAAGGTAAAGGTGACGAAATCGTCTTCGTTCGTAGTCCTCTTTTTCTTCTTCCGCTCCCTGTTTTGCTCGGCTGGGTGGTCCGTGCTAGGGGCAATGCTGCGCTGTGCGCAGGTAGTGAGGGGAGAGAGGGAGGGAGGGTATGGCATCGCAGCGTGTGTGCTGGACTTTGTGCTTCTTTTGATGGAGTGTGGGCATGTGGTGTCGCTGCTGCTGCTGCGCTGTGCTGTGATTGCAGCCGGAGAGTGAGCGAGTGAGCCGAGAGCGAGCGGTCTTTGCTTCCCCGGGGATCTAAGCTTTGTTGCCCAGTGCCTCCATCTGTTTCTTTCTTTTTCTCGCTCCTCTGTGCCCCTTCTGTGCCTCCTTCCTGCCTTTCCTTCTATCTCCATTGGCTTGGCTTGGCGTTTCCTCCTTATTCTTACTCGGAGTTTGATCAGCTTTTTCACCCATCATGTGCTTCTGGTCCTTCTTTTCTTCCTTGCGTCCAACCTCGTCCTTCGTCTTCGTAGGTCGGAGCAGTAGTACACACCTTGGGGGCTCGTCTTGCCTGCCTTGCCCGGTCTGGTGTTGGTGGTGTTGAATAGGGAGTAGGCAAGGGAGCAGCGGAGGAGGGGAGCAGGGCAGAGGACGGGAAGAGAGGGAAAGTAGAGGCAGGGAGGCAGGCAGGCAGAAGACAGCCGGGAGATAGTCAAGCGGGGGAGGGTCGACTACGAAGATCTTCCTCTGTTGTGAGCCCATGAGAGAGAAACAGACGGGCTATGGCTGCTGCATCTTCCGTTACTCTTCCTTCTTCCTTCGCTGTTTCTGAGTTTTTTGTTCCCGCCGGTCGCATCCCGTCTGCTGCCACTCGCATTCTTCCTCAGATCATCGTCTCCAACTATTCTTCGGCCTTTCATGCTTTTGAACAGCATCCAGGTTCAGGTTTGTTTCTTCAACATCAGCGCCATAATGCCTCTTCTCATATCGTTTCTTCTTTGTCGGGCTTTTATTGTTTGCATGGTCATCTGTTTGGGGCTCGTGTCGGATGGGTTGGGTGACTGTCAATTGGTCTTGTTTCTCCTCAGTCGTACCCTTGCGTTCACAAACCTAGCCTCTACACGAGTATTGAGCCCTTTGATCTCAAGATCGAAGCTCTGTACGTTGTAAATATGAGATTGTGTGAAAAGAGCGAGTTGATTTGGTTTAATGTAGGCCGTATCCGCCTGTGGAAGGGATCAACCTCCATCTGTTCTCGTGTTTTGCGTCTTGGACTTTTGTTGTAGATTACTGGTTTTAAGTCCGTTTGCAGGGTTGAGCTCTGTGTGTTGATCAATTTTCCGTAAACCGTCTGCAGCTGTATGTCCTTATGGTCTGTGACCTTGCTTGCTGCTGGTGACGTTGTTACCTGGTCGGTTGACAGCAGTAGTTCTGCTGACTGTATCATCTGACATTCGACAGATCGAACTCGTCAGCTCTCGGAATACCCATGTGATAACTTCCCACTTTCTTGCGTGAAATTTGGTTGCGCTTATGTTGTAACTTATCATGTTCTGCTTTTCAGGAGATGGGTGCGATTAGGCCGGAAGGTGAACCTAGGAAACTTCGGCAAGTATGATAGTGGTTGTCAGATTCGATGTGGAATCCAGATCATTGGCAGGAGGATTATATACCTTGGTTTATATTGGCGCAGTGCTCGAGCTTTTCCTGCTCAGGGATGGGGGAATTTGATGGTCGGATGGGAATCAGCTGCGCGATATAAGTTGTAGTATGGCCGCGAGTTTCAGAGCTTCAGCACAAAGACTCATAGAAGGTGTACAGGGAAGGGCTGTTGCCGAGGTTGGAGTTGGCACATAGGGTTCCAATATCCGAAGTGAGCTGTCAGGAACTGAAGCAAGGCCATGGTGCGCCTTTTAGGTTTGAATTCGCGTGTAGGCATAGATACAGAGGATGGGCCCCGAGAGGTCGTCAAGACTACTACTAATACAACGGGGGACAGCGGATGGCTCATTAGGTTCTTTGACTCGTCTTTCTTTTGCGAGTGGATTGCGATCAGCTACTTGTACAAACATGAGCATTCAGGGGTTAGAGATTATCTCTGCAACAGGATGTATGCTTTGCCAATCTCTGGCATCGAAACATACCTTTTCCAGCTTTGCTACATGCTACTCCACATGCCCAGTCCTTCACTCGAAAAATATATCGTCGATATGTGCTCCAAGTCGCTCCGTATCGCCATCAAGGTCCAGTGGTTTCTCTTGGCTGAGTTAGAGGACGTGGACGACAGTGCAACCATTCCGAAAGTTCAGGAGCGGTGTCAGACTGCAGCTCTGAACGGTGATTGGCCTCCCCTAATAAAGCCTCACAAGAGCACGATCAGTCCTAGCGGGAAAATCCGTATGTTCAACAAGCTCCTTTCGTCCCGACGCCTGCTCTCCACATCTTCTCCCCCTCATCAGAAACATTCCTCATCATACACTCCGTCGGCGGCTCTTGATGAAGGGGTTCGTGAGGGAAACAAGACATCTTCAGAAGATACAGATTCTACTCTGAAAGTGTTTAAGAAGTTATTACCAGGTCCAAAGGTGCGAGAAGCTTTTCTTAAAAAGTTCAGGGAGAAAGAGGATGAAGATGGAGACCGGCCTAAAGACGCCGAATCAGAGAATTTTTTCCGGAGGTTGTTTAGGGACAAAGAGGATGAGGAGAGGGCTGTACGGGGCGAGGACTTGGCGAACCCTGAAGGTTTTTTCCGTCGTTTGTTTAGAGATAAACATGAATCTGAGGGAGGGAGGTCCATAGACGAAGATGAGAAGGATGGTTTCTTCCGGAAGTTGTTCCGCGACAAGCATGAGGATCGCGATCGTGGCGATGCTCGTGATAAAGGGGATGATGATGAGAAGATCTCCATGAGTTGGGAAGACGACGAGGTTCATGAATTTTCGCTTTTCCGAAGATTTTTCAAAGTTCACCCTGAAGATGATTTGGGTCTTGATGGTATTACGGGTACTCCCGACGGTAGCCCTGGTGAGGGTTTCTTCAACTTCAAGAGATTATTTAAAGATCGGGAAGATGGCAAGTTCTTTAGCCTGCGCCGTGAGGATGGTACAGGTACAAGTCCCTCGAATTTTCTCAAGCGGTTGTTCAAAGACCGTGGAGATGAAGACGCTACCATTCCGGCTGCAGAGGATGGGATGCTTGTCGTTAATACACACATTAACACGGATGTGGATATACTAGATCAATCCAGGGAAAATGTAAAAGCCGGGCAAGTGCATGTGAAGAATGGTTATCATATTCCACATAGTCCTTTGAAGGAAGTGGGCAGTGTGAAACATATTGATAATTGCACCGATGCCTCAGAAGATATGGAGTTTGCAGATGCTCTACTTGGAGACCAAAAGTTAATAATTTTTGATGCAGAGGAAGCTGTCCATAGGGATGAACCTCTTGTAGCTGATAAGATTTCTCCAGATCCAGGCTTTTGCAAAGTGGTCACGCCGGCGGAAACTTCACCACCGGTCACCAGGTCGCTTTCCTTCACGGTACGTGTACAAATCAGTCTTGAGATCCAATTCGTGGCTTCTTTCTGATCTGTAATTCCCACGTGATGTTAGGCAAGCAGTCTGTTAAAGTCCTGCCCAAACCTGATGAGGTTGTTGCTGCCGCTGAGCTCCATCCATCTCACTTAAACGCCAATTTTTCTTTTTGGTAGTCAGGGTTGGACTTCAGCTGAACCGTTTGGCTGTGATAAACACGTCTTGGACATGGGAAGCTTTGCCTCGTGATTCGTTCCGACCTTAACTTTTACGGGTTTCGATGATAGTGGTAATACTTGAAAAGATCAAATGATGAGTTTGTTTGTCGATGAGTATAAATTTGATAGATAGTCTGCCTTCTACCTCCGCGGTACAGAAGTTGACAGGATCTCCGCTGAGAAAAGCGGAAAGGACGTCGTCCAAGCCACCATTACCAAGAAACTCCACCTTCAGAATCCGGAAAGGAACATACCATGCTACTCTCGACTTCGTGCAGTCCCTGTGTGACACATCAACCGGTTTAGCGGATGTTTTTCCCATGGAAGATCGTCGGAAGTCTCTGCTGGAGGTACCTTTGAAGTGTTCTTTTATCTTCTTCGTTTTGTGTTTAGTGTCTGTTGTATGACCTGTATCAACTATTGGCCTATAGGCCTCTAGGCTAACACACGACAGGATTCCACAGCAAGCATTCGGAACTCGTCATTCTTTCGGTACTCCCGAGTTCGTGCAAATGTTGAAATTAAGTCTTATAAACATGTCAGTGATGTCCTTGCAGTCACTCCAGGAGCTTAACGCCCATTTGATAGCTGCTGAGGCTGATGGAGGTAATTTTGATGTCTTTCTGAAAATTGTTTCGGTGGCTGTCTGTAAATTACTCGCGAAGGTAATTCAGGGAGAATTGTGATTGTTCTGATTAGATCCAGGAATTAGCGTTAATCGTCTTGAACGTTTCCCTAACAAGTTTTATGATTCAGTTGACTTACATTCTCATGCATGTGCATCGGTGAAATAGGTGTATGTTTTCCTATGGGAAAAGGTCTTTGTCGTGTTGTGCACATACCCGAAGAAGAAGCCGTCCTCTTAAATTCAAGGGAGAAGGCGCCATTCTTGATTTGCGTCGAGGTTTTGAGGTGTGATACGCCAAGGTAAAATATTGCAGCTTTGCGCTTTGTTCCGTTGTCAACCTGGGCATAAACCGCGTATTACTCTTACACGAGGTCGATCAAGGAGAACTCAGACATATATCTATCGAGTCTGCGTTTGGACAGTGAAGTTTTGACTCCCAAAAAGTTGCTTGCAGAGATTTTAACATAAGCTTGTATGGTTGGACCTTAGATTCACTAGTGATGATCGTGTTTCCTCTGGCCCCTTTCAGACCTGAAGCGATTCGAGAAGGGAAAGAAATTATCCCACGGAGACGTGGTGGAATTCCAGTAGCTACCGGTGACGTACAGTTTCCACGACCACCCCCATGGGCTTTTCCAACATGGAACCACTCGATGCAACATCCGAACACAGAACAGCTTTTAAGATCTGCCTCTAAGGCCATAGATCAAGCTTTGGCACAACTTTTGGATTCGAAACTGAAAGTTGTGGATGTTACTCTCACTGTTAACAAAAGAGGTGATCCAAGATCGGATGGGGTAAATCTTAGAACCTCAGGCAATGAGGATGCTTCAGTTTCCACCGAAAGGAGGGGTGAAGAGTCAGGTTCTGAAGCTGTGATGGGTACCGATGGTGAACAAACCGTTTTAGCGAGAGCCGGAGAAGGGACCTTGATGGAAAATAGTTTAGAAGGTAACAAGGGTGAAGGTGGTACTGACCGAAGCGGCAGTTGTGGGGATAGAGGAGCTGAAGGGAGTATAGCCACCGTTAGTGAGAGTGGTGATACAGCTCGTCTCAGGTCTGACGAAAGTTCTGAAGAGGAATGGGTTAGTGTTGTCTTAACTTCTGTTGCCGGTCTCAACATGGAAGATGTGGAGGAAGAGCACCCTGTACGAAAGAAGGAACATCGGCGAGTACCCAGTACGATAGCCATGGCTGAAGTGACGGTGAGTATGACGTACACACTTAAAATACCTTGTAACTGCCAGCAATTAATGGACAGCACACATGTAGGCAAGTAGCGGGTTCCTCTATGGCTCGTTACGTGTTCTTGCTCGAGTGAAAGAAAATGTTACGACGTGATTTCCGACAGCTAAATTACCACGGCCATTACTAAATTACGCCTCTGCTAAATTAAATGCCTCTGATTTGTCGACAGCTAAATTACCGCGGCCGGAACTTTCCGTGGGTTTGATTTTGCAGGCTGCTGCTGCTAAAGGGGAAGCTCCTGCTGGCCTTCCTGTGAATAAAGCTGGCAGCGTGCCCTCTGAAACACAAGTTGCGGTGAGTACCTGGAATCCAGGGGGACGGTTAGAGATATACTAATAAGGAACTAAATGCTGTAGCTATCGACCACACACCCCGCGCCCTGGCTGGACGGTGCTATGGACTGGCAGTTTCTCTTCGATTGTCTAGTCTTGAACAGCCCGAAAATCTTGATTTGATTTGATCTTTTCACCAGTTGTGTATGATCGGAAGCATGCAGGATGGTTGATCGTCACTAATTAATGGGACGTTTGTTATGAGCGCAGGAGAAAAGAGGCACGGACGCGAAAGCCACGGATGCTCTCGCTGGTGAGCTTTGGGAGAACAAGAAAGAGCGGATTCGGAAGACATCTAAGTTTGGATCTCTTCCGGACTGGGACCTATGCTCGGTAAGTTCTGACGCCCCATTATAGAGTACAGAGGATTGATTATTTCGGTTCTGGTGAAAAGTGTTTCATCAAGAGGTATTCATGGTTTTCCTGTTTATTGACGTAAGCTATTTTTTTCTCAGCCATTGTTGCTCCATGTGCAGATGATAGTCAAAAGCGGAGATGATTGTAGGCAGGAGCATTTGGCAGTGCAGCTTGTTGCTCAATTCTATGGTGAGAAGCAGTTCATTATATTTTCATTTGGATGTACTTTTTAAAAGACTGGTGTTTAGACAGAGGGTGAACAGTTGAAGGATGCTCTTGTCGGGAGAATGATTTCTGTGGTGGTTTTGTTTGTAACTCATAAGAAAAGAAATGAAAGAAATTCAAACTTGGTACGTCTAGATTGCTGTCTTACTTTATCAAACAGCTCTGTAGGGAAGTAAGTAGGCATACAGTGTTGCTTCGTTCTGAGAGACAATCATTGCAGATTAAAATATGAGTTTGACAGTTCGCTTCCTCGTGTCCGCAGATATCTTCCAAGAAGCTGGGCTGCCACTCTGGTTGCGCCCCTACGAGGTCTTGGTGACGTCATCACACACTGCTTTGATTGAAACTATACCAGATACAGTGAGTTGTCTCTCCAACACTTTGCGATCCAGGTTTGCGTATCAATACAGACTACATCATTGGCACTGCTGAACCTTAATATATCATTGACAGGTGTCTGTGGACTCTAACCGTCGCTATCTTTTTGTGCAGGCATCAATACATGCAATTAAAAGTAGGAACTCGAAATTGTCAAATCTACGGGAGTTTTTCTGCAACAAGTACATAGAAAAATCACCAGAATTTATTCTTGCTCAGGTATATCCATTTCTATTTTCGGTAATATGAATTTTCTTATCTGACAATTAGTTCTTGGCATTTTATGTCTATTTTTGAACCGTCAAATGCATCTTGCACATTGCTAAAGCTTCTTACAAAAGGAAGTGTCTCTTAGGGAAACAGCGACGTGGTTTTGTGCCTGACGATACTATCAGTATTGCATCATGTATCTGCATTAATTTGTGTGTAATTTGTAACATTATTTACACGTTGGTGGGACGGGTATTGAGTGAGCACTTTCCCAATGTCATGTGCAGAGGAATTTCGTGGAGAGCATGGCGGGTTATTCCATTCTTTGTTACATGCTTCAAGTACTATTTTCCACCCGCTCTCGTTCTTTGCTAGCAGCTGGAGTATTCAAAAACCTGATTTGTCTGCGACCTTTATACAACAAATGTTTCAGATCTATTTGCGGTGTATTCGACATCTGATTGTCTGCATACGGTTTCTGCTTTACCTTTAGGTGAAAGATCGACATAATGGGAATTTGCTGCTGGATGAAGAAGGACACATTATACACATAGATTTTGGGTTCATGCTCTCGAATTCTCCTGGTGGAGTTAACTTTGAGAGTGCCCCTTTCAAGTTGACACGGGAACTTTTGGAGGTATATGCTCTTCATTTCCTTGTGCATTATGATAATTATCACGTACGAAGAGGTCGAGTAATAATTGAGCAGTAAACTAGATGCATCATTCAAATCATAACCTCCTTGCTGACGGTGTGTATTTCTTATCTCATCTAGGTTATGGACTCAGATGCCGACGGCACTCCTAGTGAGTTTTTTGACTATTTTAAGGTGAGCTGCCTTTGTTGCATCGTTGTGGATGTATCTAATGCTATGTAGCAGATACTACTCTCTCATCTCTCTCTATATATCTCTCTATGTATCTGATATCTCTATCAGATATACACTCTCGACGTATGAATATATGTATCATATACTTAAGTATTATGCGGTTTCTGCTCTATGTCATGATTGGACACTTAGGAAGTTATGGTCTAATTCTCGATCATCTTATGCTGATTCCACTAAGAGTAGTAATCTTGACTATGCTGTATGTATGAAGGTTCTGTGCATCCAAGGCTTTCTGCTGTGCAGAAAGCATGCAGAGCGGATCATCTTACTCGTGGAGATGATGCAAGTAAGGCTCTTTATCTGGGCTGTTGTTTGGTAATGTGTATCATGTTTTCTCGGATCTTCTTTTGTTCGGGTCATAATGTACATGTTCTAGGCATCAGATGTCGGTCTAATTGTTGGTTTTGTTGGTATTTATTTGGCAGGATTCTGGATGTCCTTGCTTCAAAGGAGGCCCTAGAACAATCCAAAATTTGAGGAAACGCTTCCATTTGAATTTGACGGAGCAGGTATGCTCAGTTCTGTAGCAGTTAGCTTTTGCAAATTGACGTGATCTGGTTTCGGTCATGGTCTACAAAGGGTCAAGTGTTACACTGTCTTTTAAAGTAGAAGTTGGCCTTAGAGACTAACTTCATTTATTGTGCTGCAGCAATGTGTATCACTCGTCCTTTCGCTGATAGACAACAGCTTGGATGCTTGGCGTACACGACAATATGATTATTATCAGCGCGTACTTAACGGCATCCTCTAACTTCGCGTGAAAGTCATCACTTCTCTTCCCACTTCAGAATTGGTCAGGTGCTGTGACACATCTTCACAGCCTGTGTAAGGTACTGCTTTTATACATAGGTCAAATCTTGTACTCTATGCTCGGTCAAGCCAACATTTGACAGGGCCTTGCATGATGTTATTGCTTAGTAGATAACTTCAGGGAAACTGATATTCTCGTGGAATTCCACGCTCGTGATTCACAGGTTAATCAGAAAAGTAGGATTTCTAGGGCTTAGGCATTGTAAACGTCAAAGAATAAAGCTATGTTCTTGTTCTCTGATTTGCAGAGTTGAGGTTCCTTGGATGTTGGGTGTCCTGTCCAGAGGAACTCGTTGGTCATACACGGGCCAGAGTGTGTTCTCTACATGTGGATCATGATGCTTTTTGTCTTGGGGATACCCTGATTTGGCTCATGCATGCCTTTCAGTGCCTAGCTTGATGAATCGAGATATGGAAATCATGGCCAGGCAGAGGAGAAACTCCTTGTACTGGTTTATGACTCTTTGTATGTTTTGCTGTTTGGTTCGAACTCCGATTACAGCGATTCTTATGACGACGCACCTGCAGTGCAGTGTTTGTATAGTTCACCCTCACCTCTTCGTTTCTGCAACCAGGTTGATAAGGCTAGATTGCTCGAGTGTTGTAGTGTTACAACCATTGTAATTATGTCGCTTAACACTAGTTTAAAACTTTTGGCAAGGCGGTTGTCAGAACTATCAGCTTTGGCAACAATATTTGTCAGATGTTTTGGTTACGGAAGTTTGTAGCTTGTAGCGCTCAGAAAGTTACATGGCGTATGCTTTGTGTTTGTAAAGTGTAAGAGATCATCGGGTTTGGCAATTGGTGCTGGAAGCATTTACTCTTTCATATAAGTTTGTATGATAATGCATACCAGCTTTTACATCAAGAACGAATGATTGTTACCGAACGAATCTCGTTTTGTTTCTGTCGCCTGGTTCTTTTTCTGCGCGGGTCGTTTCAGTTAAATGATGAATGTATATTCCCTCCGTGGTTCGTACACCGGCGGATGATGCTTTGGTTTGTTGGTTGTGTTCGTGTTGACGAAGCGCCTAGTCGTGTGTAGGTAACGTTGGTTGACTGGTAGAATTGTATTTGACCTGCTTCGTTGATATACAATTATCTTGTTCCAGTTTATAAAGAGCAGAAGAATGCTGACTCTGCATTACTCGCCATGTCAAGTCAGTCTATGTTTTCGGTGTTGTCGGAGGGAAACACGAACCGTACCTAGTCCTATCACAACTGATGCCCACAGTAGCCAGTGACTCGAGTGATGAAAATCGTAGTTGGTTTACATCTTCTCTGGTCACGCCAGTTCATGCCAACACCATCAGAACTGTATGAATACCTAAACATGTATACAGATGACGTGGGGTACGGTTCCCTGCCATGAACCCAACCCTTGTTCAGTCGTACAGTGTTACGATGAACGTGGCCACAACTATCTGACCCCTCTTAGTGTGGAAGATATGATGAGATCATGAGGACAAGTCTTGGGTTGAATCTTTGGCTCATCGGCTGTCACGTTGTGGGTGGGTATTGATGATAGCGATGTATGAACAGATTTTCCAGCGATAGCCACGTGTTTACGACACGAGTTTCTACCATGGAGAAAAACCATGTATCCATTGAGTTACGCGGTCTTCCGGTCTTCCTGCAGATTCGATGTTCTTTGGCGTTACCCAAAACACGGCAGGACTCATGAAATCATAACACACACGTCTTGCAGACAAGGAACGTTCACATGAACCGTTTGTCAGAAGCAGAAGCTGGTGAGTGAACCCTTCCGCTGCGATCCTCTGGCATTATGAGTATAACTCGTAATAGGACTTGGCCTAAATGTTGGTGGTTGCATTCAAATTTCAGTTCTCAGAAGTGTGTAATCTGTATTTGAGTGTCGCTACTACCATTACTGGAACATGGAAAGCTAACAGCACCATCCGAACAACTGCCGCCAACTATAACACTATTCATTTACCATCATGTACAGGAGCTGGAAATCAGAGATACTCTGATTTGGCTTGTTGCTGACCAGTTGAGTGCCGAGCTCAACACAATAATCGAAACAAGTTCGTAGATCGACTGGACGACTGTAGCCGACTCTTTCCTTCCTTGCTTCATTTAGCGTTTCTTATCTCCCGTGTGGTCTCTCTTGACCTCAGCGTGTCACGTGGGGTTGCAGGGGACTCCCTGTCTGCCAGCGGAGGCAGTCCAAGCATGTGATCTGTTAACTTCTTGGAAAATTACAACCGTACGAGCCAAGGCAGAGGTAAAGCTTGCAGAAGATGAAGCCAAACACCTCGCCCACGACACAATGCCCAAAACATGCATTGATTTGATCTTTATCAGCAAAGCATCTAACTGCTTTTGAAGAAAAAAGAGTATATTGTGCAACAGTTGTAACTACCTTCTTGTCAGTTTTGTCATTTATTGCTTAATGGGCTTAGCAGTTTCGCTTTTAGGGTGTCGATGCTCGTAATCCATTTGCTCTGATCCGTCACTCGATGTACAGATCCCCAAAGCCTATGTTCTGTAGGATAAAGAGGTTGTCTACACAACACAATGGATTAAGAAGTGAGAAACAAAACGTCTCTACGACTAAGTCCTCTCTCAACATTCAAGGTGGAGGTGTGATTGTAGATTGCATGTGAAGCTTCAGGTAGGGATTTGTAAAAAGCACTGAAAAAGAGAAGGCACCTTCTCATATGGTTTTCTTCATAGAGAGGAACTGGAAGGGCCATGGAGTTCTAAGCAAAGGGACGACCAGCATGAATGAGCTTGCCTAGAAACTTCACTTTTCGGCTTACTCTTCACAATACTGCTAACTGCTGACTAACTTGAAAGCTGGCGTTTTGTTATTGTACAAATTTCTAGTTCATTATTATGACCTGCATGCAACTTGAAATCGGTGGCGTGGAGCTCAGATATTCCGAAGTAACTGTAGAGTAACCTATCCATACGTGAAGAAGGCAAGACGGCAAACACTGTCAATCAAAGGGCCCACAAATGAAATCATATATCATGGAGGAATAACTTTCGTGTATACGACCAAGGCACATTATCTTATCAGCGATACCGAAGACAATGTCCCATCATGATCTGTATCTCATGTTGTCAAACTCGAAGACGAGTTCAAGCATCCCGTCCGTGAAGCAGTTGGTTCGCGTGCAAAAACGTCAAAGTCCAAGAGATGGAGATTATCAGAATCTCGAGCCGATCCATTCTACAGATTATGGACTATATGGGATCGCCATGAGTATTCGTACATATCACAACCCATCGTATATATGATTTTCTGTCTGATCCCGAACAGGGCAGCATCCATTCGTGAAATTTTGGATTCACCTTATCAGCTGCAAATCTCGACGGTACTGTGCTGTGTTATTTAAACAACCGTAATATAGTATGGAGGGAGTGCAAGGTTCAAAGAGGAATTGACGACCTGAAAGCTGTTTCACTGTTTCACTGCTTGTCTGATTGATGAATAAAGCACCGTACAAGAATATCTTGCTGGCAGCATCCTTCCTCAGCAGGAGGTCGGATATTAGGAAACAATTCCAATACGGGAGAAGAAGAATCTGAGCAAAATGGACACAAGCATGGAGCATCAAGGGACGAAAGTGTGAATCATGTCTTTCAAAACGACGAAACGTTTTACGAGTGAACATTCAATCGTCGGAAACCATTTCAGCGTCAGAGAAGAAAAATCTGGTACTTAAAAGTGGACAAGCATTGAGCATCAAAGGACTAAAGTCTGAATCATGTCTTTTTAAGAAGACGTGATTCAGGAAATGAGCATTCAGTCGTTGGTGAATACTGTAGCACTCACAATTTTGGTTTCCTGGTCACCGGTTCCTGGAAGCAAGATCTTCACCGGATATCGAAGTCTGGATTGCTCAACGTTCGATGCATTTTTTATACGGGGCTTTTCCTAGTTAGTTGAAGTCCCAAGAAGAAGAGAAGAAAAATGCTAGTGGGTGCGATTGTCGAAGCAGCTGGGGATAAGATGGAAGTAGAGGAGTTCGGCGGGCTACATATCGACCGATCTCACAGAAAGCTGGGCAACGACATACTGGGAGGCAATAGGTACATAGAACAAAAATGTCAGTAGTTCATCACATTTGTTGAGTCGAGCATTAAGTTGATCTCAGCTTGATCTCTCTTCGTATGTTCTGTGCAGGAAACATCCTGTGTCGGTTAAAGTTCTTACAGGTGTTAGTTCATTGCACACCTGTAAGAACTCTGGCTCACCATCGCTTATAGGTTGCTAGTTTTGATCACCAGCAACGACTACATCATCCGGCTTGATTTCTTTTCATCATAAATCCCTGTATTGCAGCCCTGCTCTATGGTTAAGCGCAAGAGTGGTCACGCCTACTCGCCCATGCCTCATGGCGTGATTCCTTTTACCTGCTGCTTGTGGGCAACTTATGCTTCTCCACCGATCAACAGCGAGGCTAACCGTGTTCGGCCCTTGCTAACAGCAAGCTGCATAAGAATAGTCTCCCAAACTGTCTTCATCTTCATATACTGGAAGAGCGAGCCGCCTATCTTCGATGAGGTCAGTCTGGATATCCACACATGAATATGCTCACCGCATGCATAACAAGGCTAAATGACCGTCCAAATATTGTAAGCTCTTATATTTTACTTGACAGGATGGAATTCATCGGATTGAGTTTTGGCCATTCTTCGTGACGTTTTACTGGTTGGACCGAATGGGGATGGATGTCAGATTTCAGTGAAGAAGTGTGTGCTCACGGGACTCGTCGCTTCGGTGTATCTACTCTTATCGTCAGGTCTGTTTTCTTCTCCCCTGTTATCAGCATGGTGTGCTCATCATACTTTATGGTTTCTCTTCCAAGTTGTTCTCAGTATGCGACCTGCACTCGTTCCCGTGTTTTCTTAAACCACTGCTCCTTCGTCCACTAATTGTTTCTTGAAAGCAGATTGATAGAGAACTAATTGGACTTGGATATGGGGCAACTCCAAACCTGTTGATTTACTGTACTAATTCAGTGACATTGGTACTAATTAAGTGCAGACAACTTAGCAGGCTGTTCGAGTGTTTGTAATGGATGTCACCGTATCAGAATCTCAAAAGTTTCCAGTTCGGCTCCGGAGTCCCATGTCTGGTACTCAACCATCCATCGCAAGCGTCTGGACCTGTTACCGCATCTACGTCATTGACCATTTCATTCTGGTATTACCTTTAAATTCCAGTTGCACTTGTATGGCTTCTGCTGGCACGCCGAACCCATGAACAATGAACCCAAGGAATTTAAGTTGTAACAGCTTCAAGAGTCGTTAAAACGATACCTTCAAATATCGGCTTCTCCCGATATCTCCCGATAGTACCCCATCATGCATGGCACTCATTTCCGATGAGCTTTTACTGAGGAGACTGACATTCCACTTTGGATTCTTGTAGTACTCATATGCACCGTATGCACTAGGTGTCGTGTGCAGAGCCCTTGAGCTCTGAACTCTCCTCCAGTAGAAGAGCAGTGCTCAGAGATCATACAAGTAAAATCTTTCCGTGAATTGTTACAGGTTCGCCCAATTTCATCGCCAAAACCATACTGAAACTTCTGAAAATCTTACTGTCCTGGGGAACGGAGCAGGAAAAGAACAGTTATGATAAGATGCGTTGTGGACAACGGCCACCGTTGTACATGCCCTAAATGACATGGGGCTTTAAAGTCGCGCTCGATGTACACGAGCCTCAGAGTTTGTCCGTTCCATGTGCAGGAGATTGCACTGTCTCTCAATCTGACTTCCCAAAGTGTCTGTAAATGATCCTCAAGCCAAGGTGACTAAAAGCTTGGTGGACTTCACCTGTTTACCTCTCATGCTTCATCTTGTCATTTCCAGCTTTGTTGCAGCACGCGAGACTACCCTACCTATGAAAGTAAGAAACGCGACCCAATGAATAGCAAACGGATGGGAAGACCCCATCAAGCCTCACAAGGGAATGAAGGACCCGAAGGGCCAAGCAACAACCACCCCGAAGGGAAGAACATCGGGGCTAAGCCCCGCTATCAGTAGCTCTAGAATCGCCTGTCGCACCTATAATGTCGGAGACCAGAAAGTCAGTAACCCTACAAACAACTGGCGCACTTGAAGAGGCATCACCTACTGCGATTGCTCTCCTGAGAACGACTCCTGCTAAAGCTCTCTGTAGAGCAATGGAAACTAGCTGCCTAAAGAAAGTGGTGCAGAAAGAAAGAGAAAGTGGTACCCCTTGGCGCCTCTCATGATAGGCTCTAGCACAGTCTTTCAAAAAGACGTCGAACTCCAAGCCTGTCGATCCGTATATCTCCAAAGCTAAGGGGATGAAGCGATGTCCCACTTGCATACCCTTATACTTGGTGACCTTCGCTGCTGCCGCCACGCCTGCAGCCCATCCTGGAGGATGGGTGATCACCTGTGCCGCCACTGAGTCCAGTGTCGGATCCGTGACAACTACATCAGCCACTGAGACCCGATCCTCTCTCATCATGTACAAGTCAGCTCTCACTGATCCTCCTGTCTGAAGGCGTACCAACGCTCTCTCCACGTCATGTGACCGCTCTCCCGTGCTATGGCAAACACGACGTCTCTGATGGCATCGTGGGTAGCTATCCGCTCTCCACCATGAGGACATCGAGCAAGATGACGACCTGATGTGTCGAGTGAGACACCACACTCGCAAGTGGATAGTGCCGAAGCAACAGGCTGGACCAAGCCTAGACGGAACCTCATCGCTGTAGAGAAGATAGTCGGTGCGAGTCGGAACGCTCTAATGCAAGGTCGAGCTATGAGCCAAGAGCCTGCGCCCTTGCCCGAACAAGAGCGGAGTCGAGCTCTAATATCTCGTGAGATGGAAGGATCCACTAAGAGAGCATGGAGAACCTGCTGAAAGTGGTGTCCCGTCAGAGAAGACTGTAGTCCGCGAGATCCATCGGTAGCTAAGGTATCGAATCGAGAATGTGCCTCACGTGCCTCAAGAGTTAGGCAATCTCTTGCCTCACGGAGACACATCTGTAGTGGGTAAGAACCATCCTCTACCTCTGTCACGTAGCTCTCCAGAATAAGTCTATCTCGCACGAGAAAATGACAACAGAGCCAAGGTGCTGAGAGGGCCCAACTACCCAAAAAAGCTGCCGGAGCAGTCTCCTCCATGGATAATAAGTCCACCCCGCAACATGATATCGGTAAAGATGTCTGCCTACGTGCGAGAGGTCCTGCCACACAGTCAAAAGTCCCCGGTCCTATGATGTCGCCAAACACCCCCATGATCTTCCTATCAAACTCTCTAAAGCGCGAGATGAAGATAGGAGATGGAGGTACTGTGCGGAGTAAGTAACTAGGACGCCGTGCAATGGAAGAGTAAAGAATGCCAAAGGCCACTTGAGGATCTTCCAACATAGGGAGATCCTCAATATGCAAAACGTCCTCCGCCAAGGCAACATCTAAGAATCGAGAGACAAAGTCCTCTGTACCCACAGGTACTCCGAGAATGCGTAAACCATCTGTAGGGATAACAAATCTCTCCGGGAGCTGTAGGTCCGGCGGTATACCTATGGGAGACCAAGCCTTGCACTTTGACACCTTCACCCTCAGCCCTACCAAGGCCAATTGAGAGACAAGGTGGTCAAAGGCAACACCGACTTGGTCCGCCGGACTTACGATGTGCGTATCATCAGCTAGAGATGAAAAAACACAACCTGGGGCAGCCAAGGCGGTGGCCAAAAGAGCTCTGTAGTGAGCTAAAGCAAAGAGGGGTCCGTCCAAAGGATCTCCCTGACGAGTACCTGTAGCGAAGATGATGACTGAAACCCCCTCTATCGTATGACCGTGCTGGTAGTAAAGAGAAGAAGGAGAACCATAGAACGATCGCACGAAAGGGACCAAACCCGCCAGAGTTCCCCCGCCATCCATGAGCTCCCTAAAGATGGAAGCGCGAGAAACGCTATTAAAAGTGTTTTCCACGTCCACTTGTAAGACAACCCAATCGGGATGGATGTCCAAGAGAGCCCTAATGCCGAAAGACACAGACTCACAACCTCTCGGCGTCGCAACTCCAAACTGATGTGGGCAAAGGTGGTCCTGAAAAGTATCTCGAAGCTGAAGGACAATGATACGACTGATAAGTCGTAAGAGAATCTCGCCGATGGCTATCGTTCGAATCCCTCCACCATCCTTCATCATGGCCAAAAGTCTAGCTGCCCCTAGTACCTGAGCTATAGACTGAGGAATATGTCCCTGAGCTACTGCTGCTGCTACCTGAAAAAGCTCCGTGAAACCACTAGAGGGGTCGTCTGTCTGAAAACAATCCCGTAGGTGCTCGTAGACCATCCCAGACAGACCTCCAGAGGATAGACGTGGAGCTGTACACAAGACCTAGACAAACAAAGATCTATCGAGACATAATGGCTCCTCAGGCTGATAGTCTTGAACCTCAGGTGGTGAGGGATCACCCGGTGAGGGATGAAGAAGACGCAACGCAGCGATCGTCTCCTCAGTAGGACAAGCCAATGACAAAGGATGCAGTGCTCTAGCAGCTCTACTGTACTCTCCAACCTGACCTAACATCCTACAGCGTCGTATGCGAGCGGAAGATGAGACATCACGTGTAGAGGCAGACTCACTCCAACCTCGTACCGCACGGACTGATTCTTCCTGTAAGGCCGCCCAGTCACCTGCACGGAATCTCCGAAGACGGGCCGCCACCTCCTGATGTCCTCCTCTACCGCCTCGAGTATAACGGAAGCACTAACGAGGAAGTAAGAGAAACAGTAACCACGCCGCCTCGTCCTTGGTGTTCCGTGCCAACATGTCGAGAGGTAGACGGAATGCCTGTCTGACCTCGTCATGGAGAGCACGAGGTAACCGATGGAACAAACGCGGACAAGGGAAACTCGTCTCGAACAAACTCAGAATAGTGCCAGTGTGGACTCTCAACCACTCCCACGACTCTGGATGAACTCCATGAATAAGAGCTAATGGTGTCATAATGACTGCACGTGTAGACCTCCGATCTCGGCTAACCTGGGCATCCCATGTGGTCGTATCATAGCTCTTGTGCATCTTTCCCACATGAGATTTTACCCCTTGCGAGGTAAATAACTGATTGCACACCGGACATGATGTGTCCCGAATCAGTCTCGATCTCATGGGAGAGAGAGTACCCATAGCTAAAGAAGAGACGATATCCGATAAAACGGTAGTCGCAATAAAAACATGTCCAAAAAGAAAAAAGAAAATAGAAAAGAAGTGGAAAGACAGAAAAGAAGGACAAAAGAAAAAGAAAAAGAAAAAAGGAGACGAAGAGAAAAGAAGAAAAGAACAAGAAGAATACTGAACCCTGATTTGTAAAGTGTTTCAAGAAACCTTAAAAAGAACACTCTGTAACCCTAAATTCTAAATCTATTAAATACTCACTCATCTGTCCACCAAATGTATCAAATGTCCACCAAATGTATCAAATGTAAGATCAAAAGAAGCAGAAAAGTAAAGTGGAAAACAATATGTGAAAAAATCCCTCTAGCAAAGTCTAACACCCTCCCCCTCTCACTCTCAATCTCCCGCAGTCTCCCTCCGTTGCTATCCGCCCCCGCCCCCTCTCTCCACGCGCGCGACCCACCTTCAGGTGAGTAAATGGGGTATATTTTCGATGGAATCGTCACCGCACACTTGGTTGCACAAGCTTGGATGTCAGCTTTTAGCCCATCATTGTTCTTCCCACTCAGTGCGCGAGCTCCTGGGACGTTAGTGACTGGGTTTACAAGATGAGCACTGACTCCTCTCTACAACTCAAGTTCGAGGTAAGATATTCACTGCGAGAACAGAAAACACGATCGGCGTCAAACTGGAGTTACAGAAGTGACTGGCTCAGATCATTGTCTCAATTCAATTCAGAATCACGGGTTAAGATCGTGTCTAAACTCGGAACGAACGATATGTAGTGAACTGAACCTATTCTAAGTGTTGGAACTATCGGAAGCTCGACGGTGTAATTTGATCGTGTTCGATAACTAAAAAGGGTTGACAGTTCTGTTTGGCATACAAGAGACGACCCAAGTGTTCGACCTTCGTAGGTGAGTTACTGGTTTGCGGCGCTTCCAATAAACTTAACGGTCACCTCATCTAAGTTCATACTTCATAGGGCTCAAAAAAGCATGGGCCGAATGGAGAGATGTCCATGACAAACGAAGCTGAATTAGTAACAGAAAGGAGCAAGCTTATCTTGCATCAATTCAAATGTCCAATTGGGCAGTCACGTTGAGTCAAAGCTTGCATGATCGACCAGAAACTTGTAAGTTCGATCAGAAACTCTGTTACCTCACCCGAGGCTGTATCATTCCAGGAAAGAAGAAAATTCCAAATAAGAAAGGCTGTTCGTCGATGTCGCGTAGGCCTCACCTGTAAAGCTGTTCCATTGAGTTTTAGTTTTAGGGGAAGGATGACTTAAATTAACAAGGCTCCCTGGTTTAAGTGTATGGGAACAGAAAGTACTCCGTTAACGAGGTCAAGCATGCTTGCAAGTTGCCGCTCTTCATAATTCATGCCCCTCGCTGCTGCAAGGACTGACCTTGGAGAGAGAGAGAGAGAGAGAGGCGAGACAGCACTCCTGATTCTACCTCAGGTTTCAGTCCCATGCACTTCCGACTATACAGCTACAATGAAGAAGGAGAAGTGCGCTCAAGAGCAGTCCCTGATTCTACCTCGTGTCTTTAGTCTCATGCTCTCCAACTGTAATAGCGAGCGACCAAGCGACGGTACAGACGACAGAGAAGCAGAAGCGAGATTCCTAACATAACGTTGCACCAGCTCAGAACGCACTCAGCTCTCAGGGAGGAAGGGTCCTACTCCTCTATCCGCTCATTCAAGGTTGGTTACTGGTTCGGGTGTTCCAGCTTGCCTTCCGATTCTACAGAGTTAATTAAATATAGAATGTTAGAGGCGAACCCCCTTAGCAGTAATAAAGGGTGTCGAAGTTAGAATCTTTGCTAAGTTAGTCGTCCGCGGGGGGGAAGTTACGACTTCTGCCAAGAGGCCACGAGCGTAGCACGAGCACATCTGGAGGGGGTGTTATTTGTAGGAATCTTTAGTGAATAATTTTAACTACCAACTACCAAGTTTAACCTTCCCCGGTTAATTCGTCGGATCAGTGATGTGCATAGCAGGCAAAATCTGTAGTCATTGCCTGGATGGTTTTCTCGTTTTCTGTTAGTATTGCCCAGACATATGACTGCAATACTGCAGTAAAGAATTTGATGGTGACATGGTCGTATATTGAGCGTCTCGACAAATCTCGTTAATCTTTTAACTCTTGATTGTATGAGTTCAGCATCTCCACGCACTGCACTGTGTGAGACTGTGAGAGTCGAACTCAACTGAGATATAGACAGAAGTGCAAACGAGGAGAGCTCAACTTTTCTTGAGGAAGCGATCGCAAAGTGTGGGAAGATCTTGAGCGTGAGAGAGCATATTAAGTAGATCAAGCAAAGTGTGACGAGTGCATAGTAAAATTTCGATTTTGTATGAGTCCAAAGGGTTGAGATGCCAAAATTCTCTGAAAGACAGACACTAGTAGCTGACATTGAACAAATTCTAGAGTTAGAGATGATTCATGGTTCAAGCAGTGACAAAGAGTCCGATGACAGATGACAGTTCCGATATTTCGGTTTTTTCTTCTGAATATTCTGACAAAGACGATTTGCGTGAACTATATATGGCTATTCAGTCTAGCAGGTTCATAAGTCCGAAGACTGTGCAGCCAAGGAGCAAAGATTTCTTAACAAACTTTTTTGGATCTTCCAGAGCATAGTTTTTGGCAAGTGGTAAGGATGGACAGAGACTCGTTTGTCCTTTCACGCACATTGATGGATGATCATCTTGTCGTCTATAGTGGAGAAGTGAAGAAACAAAGATCTGTCGCAATTCTGTTAGCCATCGTTCTTCGACACATTTGGACATGAAAGGAACGGAGTTTCAATTCGGCGGTCACAACTGTTATGGAGAATCAGTCATGGTTCTATGTGCGCATACACTAAATGTGGTATAACCGTCATTGAGTCAAGACTTGCATCTACAATGAACTGGGAGATAGATAATGTAGGAGTGGAAGTTCTGCGGCTTTTGCAGGGAAATGAATGCGTAGTTGGTATGTGATCACAAATGTAAAATTTTTCTTTATTAGAATACCGAGAAGCTGTCACGGCATGACGAGCTTAAGAAAGTCATCCAGTATTGCTTGTTCTGCTCAAGACAAGCAAATATTTCACAACTCTAACTAATCATCACTATCTAAGTGGACAATACCACTCATTCCAGAAATAAAATCAAAAAATGACGAGATCTCTAGCACGATGTCGAGTCATGAAATAAAATAAAAAAATGACAAGATATCTAGCACGATGTCGTGTCATGGATCGACTATTTGATGAAACAAATATTTTGAGAATAAGTTTACTCATACTCTTAATTTATATGGTTATGATAACATCATTGATAGATTCGACTAGTTTCATGATAGTTTTGCACTTTGCTTGTAGTTTCTAATCAGTTCGTCAAAGAGTATAGACTTTGCAAAGTGGATCATGTGAGTGTAATCTATCATTCTATCTCCAAGAGTGAGTTGAGAATTGATATTTCCGTTGTCATGTTGTACATAAATTTAAAAGTCCTCCAACTGTCACTCTTCCTCTCTTCTATCTCGTGAGAACAACTATAACATCTTCAACTGTCTCCCAGTCAATAGTAACACCTCCTTCAATCGATCAATCTGCTAACATGAAGCATAACTGATCTATCGTAGCATCATCAGTGGTCTATAGCAAAAGCTTTGTGCTCCTAGCATCTAAGGTTATACGTTCAAGCATTGAAAGTTGCTTATATCTAAGATCAAATTCTAACAACAGCTCGTTCAAAACCATCGTACGGTCATGTTGCTACTCAACCCAATCCAAAAATGTTCTTTAATAACTCTCTCAGAATCCACTTTGAGAAACTCCTCTCGAAGAGCTCGCTCAAATGTCAAACACCAAGATTTCTTCTCTGTACATCTCTAAGTTAATCCCGCAACACAAGAATCAAAGCTAACTCAAAACTGTTGATCATATCTCCATCAGTCATCTTCACAAGCTCCATATCTCTTCTATACTCACGTAGATATCTAGAAATATCTCTATCCTTAAATCGTCCGCATCTATTCACAATTGCTTGCAAAGCCTTTGTAGATTTCAACTCATCACTTTCGAAGATCGGATGTTGTTGCACCAAGACCGCAAGCGTCTTCAAGATCTTAGTAGTATCAAGACCAGAACTGCAACTGCAAGTGTTGCAGAAGATGTAGTAGTAGACGTAGAGGCAGCAATAGTTGCACTCATATGATCCATCTCTCCTTCTCAACACTCACGACTGACCACTCCAAGAAGCTCTCAGTGAAGCGTCAGATATGTCATAAGACGAAAGCGGCTCTCGAACGTGATGTATTTGCATCTACTGCTCTCTGAGATGAACACAAAAAAATTTCTAACAAACTTTGACACTGGGTAGATATAGTTTTGGTTACGGACTCTCTCTAAAATTCGAGATTCGATTCGAGATTCAGGATCATCTTTGTCCACACCAGTTTGGAGTTGCGACGCTTCGAGGTTGTGAGTTTGTGTCCTTCGGCATTAGAGCTCTCTTGGACATCCATCCCGATTGTGTCGTCCTACAAGTGGACGTAGAAATTGCTTTTAATAACATTTCTCACGCTTCAATCTTTAGGGAGCTCATGGATGACGGTGGATCTCTGACGAGTCTCATTTTCTTCGTGCGCTAGTTCTATGATTCTTCCACCTCTCTTTATTACCAGCACGGTCTTTCGATAGAGACGTTACAGTCATCAGCTTCGCTGTAGGTACTCGTTAAGGAGACCTTTTGGGTAGATCCTTTTTTGTCTTAGCTCACTGTAGAGCTCTCTTGACCACCGCCTCGGTTGCTCTAGGTTATGTTTTTCCATCTCTAGCTGATGATACGTATATCGTAGACCCGGCGGACCAAGTCGGTGTGGTCTTTGTTGTCTTTGGACCTCGTCTCTCAATTGATCTTGGTAGGGCTGAATGTGAAGGTGTCAAAGTGCAAGGTTTGGTCTTCCATAGGTATATCGTCGGATCTCCATCTCTCGGAGAGATTTGTTACACTTAGAGATGATTTACTCATCCTCGGAGTACCGTGGGTACAGAGGATTTCGTCTCTCGGTTCTTAGATGTTGTCATGATGGAGGATGTTTTGTATATCGAGGATCATCTTATGTTAGATGACCCACATGTTGCTTTTCGTATCCTTTCTTCTTTCATTGCACGTCGTCCTGGTTACTTACTCCGCATAGTACCTCCATCTCCTATCTTCATCTCGCATCTTAGAGAGTTTGATATGAGGATCATGGAGGTTTTTGATAACATCGTAAGATCAAAGACCTTTGATTGTGTGGCAGGACCTCTCGCACGTAAGCATACATCTTTACCTATATCATGTGGCGGGGTGGGCTTATAATCCATGGAGGAAACTGCTCCAACAATCTTTTTGGGTAGTTGTGTCCTCTCAACACCTTGGCTTTGTTATCGTTTCCTCGTGCGAGATAGACTTATTATGGAGAGCTATGTGACAGAGGTGGAGGATGGTTCTTACCCACTATAGATGTGTCTCCATGAGACAATAGATAGTTTGACTCTTGAGACATGTGAGATACACATCGACTCGATACTTTAGCTATCGGTGGATCTCGTGGACTACAATCCTCTTTGACGGGACACCACTTCTAGCAGGTTCTCCATACGCTCTTAGTGGATCTTTCCATCTCATGGGATACTAGAGCTACTCCGCTCTTGTTCGGACAAGGACGCAAGCTCTTGACTCATAGCTCGACCTTGCATTAGAGAATTCCGACTCGCATCGACTATCGTTTCTACAGCTACGGAGTTCCGCCTAGGCTTGATCTAACCTGTTGCTTCGGAGTTGTCTACTTACGAATGTGGTGTCTCATTGGAAACCTCAGATTGACACCTTGCTCGCTGTCCTCACGATAGAGAACGGATAGTCATCCACGATGTCATCAGAGACGTCATGTTTGTTTTATCACGGGAGAGCGATTACATGACATGGAGAGAGCGTTGGTATGTCCCTCAGATAGAAAGATGAGTGAGAGCTGACTTGTACATGATGAGAGAAGATCATATCTCAATGATAGATGTGGTTGTCACGGATCCGACACGGGACTCAGTGACGGCACAGGTAATCATCGATCCCCCAGAATGTGTTGCAGACGTAGCGATAGCAGTGAAGGTGACCAAGTATAGGAGTATGCAAGTGAAACATCACTTCATCTCCTTAACCTTGGAGATATACGGATCGACAACTTTGGAGTTCGACGTCTTCTTTCGAGATTATGCTAGAGCCTACCATGAGAGGCGTCAGGGGTATCAATTTCTCTTTCTTTTTGCATTATGTTTTTTAGACAACGAGTTTCCATTGCTCTACAGAGAGCTTTAGCAGACGCGGTGTCGTGATGTGAATCATTTCACATAGAAAAATACTAATTCTTGACAGAGACACCTCTCTGTCAGGAGTTAATCTCTCTGAGTGAAGTTAGCTCAATATTACTTCTAGTCCTTTATGCATATGTTTGACACCTTTGCATATGATGTTAACACTATTATGTTATATATTTTGAGTCGTAATAGATTGATAATATGTTATTTATCTTGTTCAAGCATTCCTACGCTTGTGCAAGTGATTTCATACTTATCTATAATGTTCAAAGTACATAACTTAGGTTTACCATGTTGATAGAGTTTAAGCTCATGGTTGTACTTACATGTCGCCCATGCATGCTTTCTAGCTTATTTAAGTTATTTTTCAGGATTACGTGTCATTTTACATGTCTTCGCAAGAAGTTTAAAGTTTACGTTGGCACTTTAGAGGCTTGACGTGGTAACCTATGTGTGAAATTAAGTTACCACATGGATTGGGACACAAAGAGACAGGGAAGTGGAGCTATGAACTCCCATTGATCCTTTTTTATCTTTTGTGAAAACTCTAAAGAGGTCTTAAGAGAGTTCGAGCTTTTGATAGAGACATTCGAAAATCTGAGAACATAAGAAGATAGAGTTCGTCTTGCCAGTCACTGTCAATGAAAGTTTCGATCGATTTGGAGCAATAAAGAAGGAGTTCGGATTGAGACGGAATTGTATCACAATTGATGATTTTGGGATTTTTGGTGTCATTTGCAACAGAATTGACATAATCGCTTCAAACCTTTGTGGTTGCGTTCACTGTCAGCAAGGCTATGACTGTCATAAAAGTTCATGTCATTTGAGTGAGTGAGTAATCCAAGGCGACCGCTGAAGCAGAGGGGGTCTGAAAATCTCTCAATCTAGAAGCAGCAACTTCAAAGCTCAAGATCAAGAGAACTGTGTACAACCAGCAAGGAAAATTTCACAGGGATGTTCACCGTGCTGTAGACTCCAAATCTTGTAAGAATCATTGAAAGTTATCGAACCAATTCTCTGTTCTAGGTCAAAGTAGCTATCTGGGTATTAGAAATTGTCATAATTCCTTTACTCAAAACGTTTTTGCTCACATCTCAGTGCTCAGATTTGATCTCATGTTGAAAGTTCGTATGTGTGTTCAGTAGGGTCTCATTTACATGTAAGAGAAGTATTGAAGTCTAAGCCATCATATGTTCTTATTCTTGAGTGGTAAAATTCACCGTTTGATCTTATTACTACTAGTCAGTCTTGATTTTCACTTTCTGAAAATATAAGAGGACCCAACAGACTTGTGTGAGTGTTTATAGTACCACGTTACAACCTGAAGCCTATCTCTTGAATAAACAACCACAGCTAGAAGCCCAACGTCTTCTTAGATAGACGTATCACAGTCTTCAAGATCGTATCACAGCTAGAAGGTTCCGTCATTCTCAAGAAACTCTCATCATGACAGCGGTCCACAAGAGAGCAATTGTAGTAAGCGATGTTACTTCAGGTGCACCTGTTATATGCATGAGTTTTGACTTATCTGTGTCTGATATTATAAAATCGATAGACGACTTTAGAACTATTGATAGAAGAGTTTAGCCCATGTGTTCTTCTCTTCGAAGCGTTTGTTGCTTTTGCCTTCGGTTACTTCTTTCCCTGGTAAGGATTGATGGGTCTTTCCATCCGTTAGCTATTCAGTGCGTCGCGTGTTAACACTTGAGAAAAGAAGAAAGGAGTCCATATTTGCGGTCCAGCTACCGCGGACCCGCGTGTAGGACCAGTGAGCGGATCCTGTGCCGGCATCAGCGAGGAGTGCACAAGAGGGATGACGGAGCACACCAAGCAAGAGTTCCCTCTTCCTGTTGGGCCGAATGTTGGGTAGAACGGTTGTAGGTTGGGTTCCAATATTTGGGCTCAAGCCTCGAGCCTCAAGCCTCCTGCCTCCTCAAGGCATGCTCTTTCCCTCCGCTCCGGTCTTCCTTTACCAGTAACTTCCCACAAGGTCCCCAGTTTTGAACGCTTATTGCCATAATATGGTTTCTGGTGACGGTGGACTTCCACTTGTCGTGCAGGCGGATGACGTAGGGTGATGAACTTGATCTCCTCTATCTCCATGTTTGGTACTGGTAGCTCGAACTCAATCAAAGTCGAAGTTCTAGTCCTAGCCGTATATCGGAGGAAATAGCCCGCAAGGGCGAGAAGCACGACCCTTCTTGAGAGTCCTATCCTTGTCCTTGATTCCTACCGTAGTAGTGAAGGGCAAAGCAAAGTCCCCGCACCCATCTCTCTGTCAGCGAAGGAATAGCAGGAGGCCTGAAGGAAAGGAAAGGGAAGGAGGAAGAAGGGACGGGCGGAGCGAGAGGAGACGAGGAGACGAGAGAAGGAAAAGGGTCAGAGAAAGGAGGACAACGAGAGGGGAGATTTTGTATACGTTTGGCTGCAACGAGCTTCGCTCGGTGGGTGGATTGCAGCGAGGACGAGGTGGAGGAGGACGACGATCCACGAATTTCGTGGATTTCGTGCTTATCGCGCTGATTGCGGGTGTACACAATGGACGATTTGGACGATCTTTTAGACAGTGAGTGAATTGCGCTCAATGTGTGAGAATGTGTTTCTGCTGTCAGTTTGTTCTGTGAGTATAGGAGTGTAAGACCATCAGTGATGATGATGGCAGCAAATTCTGTTTCTATCGGGCTCTTAACGAGTTGTGTCTCCAGTCGTGTGCGTACGAGTAACACCAGTTGTGTTGGATTTGTAGGTGCTCTGGATGATTTTAAAAAGGTCGAAATTTCCAACTCCTCGGCGAAGTGAGTCTTCTTCGTTGTTTTTCATCTGAGGAAATTTGTTTGCGATTTGTATTCTGGCAGTATTGCAGTTGTCAGTGGGTGTGTATTCAGTTCAGCAGTTTGAGTACTGGATAGATGGGCTAGGTTTGCCTCTTGTAGCTTTCAGTGTGGAATAAAGTGAAGCGAGTAGGAGAAATTGGAATGTGGTGGAAACAAGCGGTTGCAGTTCAAAGAGAGGAAAGTCGAGGCAGGAGCTAACTGGAGACCTTTCATCTATTGGTTGGTCTGGTCTACTAGGGCAAGTGGAAAGGAAACTTTATCAAAAGAAAAATCAGCACAACGAGACAGTGATGGGTCTGGGCCTTCTGTTTCAGATGGAAGCTCGGGAGAAAAACTAGGGCAAGGGTTAGGACTTGGATTGCCGGCATTGACCCAAGGAAAGAAGAAATCATCAGGGAATAAAATTGGTTCATCCTCGGGAGCTGGAGCAACAAGTTCAGGATCGTCCAGTTCAGGATCCTCGAAGAAAAGTAGCAGTTGGAGTCGTGACAAGTTGGCCCCTGAGAGACCTTTGTCAGCGACGCTGGATATGCTTCAGCAGCAGACCCGGGAAACTATGGGAAATATTGATGTGGTTGACAAAGATGAGCTTATGGGAGAGGAGCTGGTTGAAAGTTTGATGAAGCAGTTTGAAGACTTGGGTGGATCTCAGGTATGTTCCAAGATAATCATTGGATCGTTTGGTAGTCACGATTAAGAAGCTTGACTTTACACAGCGGAGAGATCAAGTAATGTCTGCGTGTTAAGCGAATGCTGCAGAGTTTTATATTTGAAAAGCACGTGAGTTGATAAGACAATTAATAGTCCGTAACTCGAATATGCTTTTGTAGCTCGGTAGCAAGGACACTGTCTGTCGTAAAATCTGACGTTGAAGTTTATGGTGGCGAGTTTTTTTAGCTTTTACTTTCAGTCTCATCCTTGCGGATATCGCCTCTATATATTTCTTTATGGTGAGGAGTGCTATCCTCACAAGTTCTGATGAACTTAATGTTACCCGCTGTCTGTTCCAACCTGATTTGAAGGACATGCAATCGATTATGGATACAATGATGCGCCAACTGCTGTCAAAGGAGGTACTACATGAACCAATGAAGGAGATAGGAGAGCGTTATCCTGAATGGCTTGCTGCCAATAAGTCTAAGCTCAGCCAAGAAGACTACAGCCGCTACACAAGGCAGCATCAGTTCATTATTCAGC
Source organism: Asterella californica (assembly GCA_036924285.1). NCBI lineage: Eukaryota > Viridiplantae > Streptophyta > Marchantiopsida > Marchantiales > Aytoniaceae > Asterella > Asterella californica. The sequence goes on along the minus strand of JAYKYS010000006.1, from coordinate 22,038,079 downwards.
TATGTGAGGTGTATGAAACCACACCCGACGATTTTCCCAGAATCATGGAGCTCATGCAGAACATGCAGAACTGTGGTCAGCCACCTAGTGACATCGTGAAAGAACTTGCTCCCGGGCTAGATCTGGACCAAGATGGATTACCAATGTACAGTCTGAACCCAAACCTTTGCTTATTTTGTGTCTTCCAGTTTCTTCGTTTAATCAAGGTTCTGTAGCTTACAGTGTTGTTGGAAGGAGGATTTCTGGATGACAGCAGACAGTTTCGATCTAGCAGCGAAAACAGTTTACTAAGTGGCTATGGTTGCAAAGTGTTGACTGTCGTAAGTCTTGTGTTTGCCTGGTGTTGTAATTGCAGGCTCCCAGACTTCGGAGGAGTCGGAGCCGGCGGTCAACCAAATTGCAGTATCATGTGATAGGAACTCAGGATTGTGTGCGATCAGCTGTTGGCCTTTCCTTTCATCTGCTCTGTTTTCTGTGAGCTGCTAGCAGGTGTTCCTGTTAGCCAATTAAAGGCGAGAAACTGGTGTTCTTTTCCAGTGATGTCCACACTGTAGGAGTAGTAGGAGTTTATTCTGGGGCGGAAAGAGGAGGTGTTATTATGTTACTGGGGAGTATCCAAGCTTAACATCTCACGGTAACACCTTCTGGCCACTTCGAAACATAGTTTCCCGCCACAGTTGTCCGAGATAGTTTCTTTATTACCTTTATGGATAGACCCTAGTAGCCCATGTGAGTTGATAGAGAGTAAAATTAGGTTCAAGCATGTAGGAAGTGTTCTTTGCACTCCACAAGTGGAGCAAACTCGATTATAAATTGTAATCGCAGAATCGGGTTGTACCATGAGAAAGGCGTTGGTGAAGAGGAGAATATACCTCTTGTCGGTTCAGATGAGAAAGCTACTGATCTGAGTGATGTTCTCTTGTAGGGTAACACATGTAGCGTGTACAGTCAGTATCCGGGTTGGCTGTTCATGGCAGCGGAGCTAAATTTAATGCACATCAGTATTGAGTTTCAGTTGGAATGTATTGCCTTCTTCGGTATCTGTTACTGGATAAATGGAGTGGATAAATGCCGACGACCTTCTTCGTTGACAGTGCAGACGTGAACTTGGGGACCTGCTGTAAACCATGATACTTTCTCCAAAATCTCAGTGTCGTTGACAGAACTCGTTCGAACTGAGAGAAACGCATCATTTTCATTTCAAACAAGGAATGTGAATAATTGAGTATCTGTAAGTTCTGTTTCCTATCGTGGCTATCTGTTGGAGGCAGTAGGTAGACTAAAACTATGGTAAAAGTCATCTGATCTTTCTGTAGTGTTACAGTAGCTCTTTCCCAAGTTAAGTCTTCAGGAAGCCGGTCTAGTACCTTGAAAGTGAAACAATAATAGTAAGTACCAGCTTGCAGGGCTTGTTATCATTCTGTTAATGTTAAGAGGAAGTACAAATAAACAACTGTCTTTAAACCGAAAATTCACTTGTATTGAAGCCGTCCATACCTCGGCAAGTACACGCACTACCAGGGTACTTGGAACAGCTTACGTTTCTCGTTCATCACGCAGTTCACCAATCTTCCCCTGCAGCTGAGCACGAGAGGAGAATAACAGGTGAAGCGAGTTGAAGGTATAGTATGATCTGAAACAAAGCGTTTGCGCTCCTGCTTTCTCAGAGAACCGAAATTTGGCTCAATTGAATTGGCCGCTGGACCTCCGGTTCAGAATTCTGTTTTTCGTACCTCCCGAACTCATACGTCTCCCGTAGGACAGGGAACAACTGTTAAAGTTTCGAGGTTGACAAATCGATCATTATGAATCGTGAAACCTGAATTGCCGTCACGAGCACTATCTCACATCACACACAAACTCTCAGCGTAAGGTATGAGACAATGGGCAGTCGAATCCGAGTCGTTCTAAAATCGAACGATGCAGAGAGTATATGTGTTCCCTAATTCCGTATTATTTCTAACAGGATACTACGTGACAGATCGACAAGCCATCGATAAAAGAGAGAAACTTGAGCCGCAGGATGGCTAGAGACTTCAGTCTGAATGGTGGGATGGTTGGGGTTCGACGGACGCTGACAGTTCGATTCATTGCGCAGAATGTCGCACTAGCTACCTGACACCGGAACCAAGAGAATGTTACCAGGAATTTTATCTCTTACTAAGAAAACTGATAGTTCTGTAAACGTCGAGGTGAAGCTTAGATCCGGCTTCTTTTCCTGTAGCCAGTTTTTCTCTCAAGAGGAAGCCGGTGAGTAGAGACATTGATGTGCATCGGTCTGCGTCATCCGGGAGAGATCCAGGTACTCGACACTACGGTAGTCTTTGGAGTGCTTTCGCCCTGTAGCTGGGACGTCGACACGTGTGAACGATAGCAAAGGTACATGAGTACAAACCATAAATTGTGCGCCGTCATGTACGGGTTGTATATAAACAGCCGGAGCACCTTCTCTCTCGTCCCTTCGGGGACATCCGATAAAATTGGAACGATACAGAGAAGATTAGCATGGCCCCTGCGCAAGGATGACACGCACAAATCGAGAAATGGTCCAAATTTTTTTGGCAATCTTCACACCTAGCAGCAGTGGTCCCTCGCTGCTTCTTCTTCCCATCCATTCCTTCGGGCTATCATTTCCACGCGACTCTTTGCCCGCTCTCTCCTGGAGCGCAGTAAAAGACAAGTAGTAAGTAAGTGAAGGAAAGACCGACGCAGTCTTTTCATTTATTTAGATGATGTCCTGAAACGTCATATCTTGTCGAGTTTAGAGTGAGCCTTAGAGCTCTCTTTTCGCCTTCTTCTCCTAAATCGTTCATGCAAATGGTAGGCAAAATACCTCGACGAGAAGAGAACCTATTCGAACTCCATCGCCTTGCCTCACTGTGTCTGCCAAGTAAATTTTATCCAGGTTCTTTACTCAACTGCAATGGAATCATCTGGGTAACCAGACAATAAGAATAATAGGGGGTGTTACGGTTAAAATCTTTTTGAAAGATTCTTTACTTGCGAGAAGGAGTTACGACTTCCGTCAGGATTATGTGGATGCTTTTTTACAGAGCTCTCGTCCGTTTTGTCCATATACAGAAATCTACTTTCCATACTAATGATTCCAGGTGCCAGTGACTACAAATAATTATTAAAGACACAGTAATCTCATTACATCAGTGCAACTCAAACCGAACCGCAGTTCAGTATAAAACTAGCCGTTCAAAAATTCTGGATTTTCTCTATTTCTACTGAACTTTAACACCCCCTGGATCGAACTAGTTCATCCCAGTACAAATGAAATACCTCTCGATACAGTACTGTATAATCTTCCACCTCTTTCCTTACTATGTTTCTCGTTGAAACAAATGCCTTGAAATTGCATGCATTTTTTGTTCCTCGAGTTCTGTAAGCAGTCTGTGTTCCCAAAGAAAGTTAAACGAGCGGGGGAGTGGCTCTTTTACAGGAGCGCGGATTGGAGAAGCGAGTCAGGGCTTGTCAATTTGAAGCTGAAAAAATTTGCATCCCTAGCGAGGTGGGGAAGTTCGGGACGAAAGGAGACAAGCGATAGAAACGTAGAGAAATTCCGTTACGCGACTCGTCTCTGTATTGTCGTTGGTAAGTAGGTAGTCTCTCTGATGCGACTGTACGATTTGAGGGGTCTAGTATATATGGATGCATATTCAGGTTAAATTCTAAAATTTGGAAAGCTTTTGTTCGTTTTCTTTTATTGTTAAATATATGCATGTTATATATATTAAGTTTTGGAGTAAATAAATATAAAAATTTAAATTTTTGTAAATATTAAATAATAATAAAATTGAGAAATGCAAGAAGATCCATAGAGATAACTCATATGCCAAGAGCACACACATGCGCTTCTAAAAGTATAAGTGAGATAGCTTGATATCCTAAAATTTATTATCTAACCTTTCTCAACGTTAAGTAATAAATGGAACATGCTGCACTCTTCCATCAAAAGATGATTAAAGACTAACAAACAAACCTCCTTTCATGCTACTAACGTTAACAAAACCACCTGCTGAAAACTGATAACAACATCATCGACGATGGGAGAGTGACTCTTCATGCTTCAAGCACTAGCTAGAGAGTGAAGCTCGTTCAAGGACTTACATATAGAGTTGATGGATGAAAATTTTTCGGTATTTACTTGGATCTCGTGTATTGGTATCAACTTTGCCTTGTAAGACAAAGATCCAAGGTTTTATCTCTATTTGGAGACATCAGTGTGATAACATATTTGTTGAGTCTCTGGGAATTTCTGTCAGAAAATTATCAGTGGTAATCAACGTTATGTTCCATTCTCAATTGGTCCGCTACAATTTCGAGTGCGGTGAAGTCTTGTGAAAACAATGTTTTTCTTTTGGGAACTTGTCATGTCTAAATAAACTTAAAACTTTTGTCTCTCGCAGGAATACTGTATAAAGTTTAGAAAATTTTATAAGTTCTCTATTATTTATTTATTTATTTATCTTTCTTTTAAAGGTGACGGTAAGCCCAAAATTCATTAAAGAATAAAAGGGGGGAGAACAAAGTTCACACCAAGCCAAAGAAAACACACCAGCATCCCAGACTAGCAATTGGACTCGGAAACTCTTTATTATCGCGTCTAAGAGTAGCCAAGGGGACAAAAAGAGCCATTGGAATCAATAGGAGGTGGTCGAGATAACTGACAGGGCCCATGGGACTATTCAGCTCGAGTAATCAAACAGCCAGGATAGCGGATTAAGCAAACAAGCAGTGGCAACCAAGATGTAAGAATTCCACTAGCATCAAAGAAGAAAGCTTCGAATGAATAGTCACCTCTTGAAGAGATTTCTAAGAGCAGCATGAGGAAAGCCAGAGGAGCCCTACATTATGAAGAGCAAGATATGTAGCTTGGAAAGCAGATAGTGTCATATTTTTGTCTGTGAATTGAAACCAGCACCGCTGTAACCAACATAGTTTCCTTGAAATGACAAGCAAGAGAAGTCCTGCTTGTTCCACTGTGTGTGAGCAGCTTGAAAGGTATAAAAGAGGAGAGGTGTCGTGTTGTGACACGGGTCACATGTGAATTTAGCATAGAACTTATATTGTGTTGTTTTTACGTCTAAGTGAATTTTTTCATATAACTCGACATCGTATTAGATGTCACATCCACGGTTATCTGAGATGTTAAATCACATGATAATGAGACGATGTCGTGTCGTGGACCGATTCCTATCTGAAATTCAGACTTTGATGCTTGTCGTTCTAAAGACACTCATGAGAAAGACAAGCTAGGCCCTAGCTTACGGGCTTTTAGCATCATTTCGGATCTCCATTTGTCATCGCATAGATGGGTAGAGCTCCTTGTCAACTTTCCATAGGCACTTCATCTACTTCGTTAGGAGGTCTAGTGGAGAAGTTACAGGACTCGAAAGATGGAGAAAACAAGCTAGGTCCCAGCTTATGAGTTTTTGGCGCAACTTCGGATCTTCACTTTCATCACATAGATGGGTAGAGCTCGTTGTCAGCTTTCCATGGGCATCTTGTTTACTTCGTTTGGACATCTAGTGAAGAAGTTATGCGACTCGAAAGAAGGTAAAATCAAGCTTGACTCTAGTTTACTTGCTGACTGGGTATTTGAGACTTCAGGCGCTATATCAAAGACGCAAGGGGCCTGATTCATTATTATTGAGAGAACTTTGTACGTACAGAGAATGACGCAAGGGGCTTGCTTAAGGGACTTGCTTGTTCCTACGAATTGTCGGTGGACGTTTTGGAGAATTGGGAAGTCCAATACACGCGCGCAAGGTGTCATCGGGTTCAGATCTGTGCAGGCTACGCACAAGTTAAGACGGTTTGAGAAGAGATGGATCGGGGGTTGTGTTCTGAGAGAAATTGAGACGCAGGAAGTAAATTTGGGGTTTTTAGTTACCTCTGAAGGAGAGTTGGACCGTTCGGACCGTTCCAGAATCCAAACTTGCTGTCTTTGGATCCATCGGGATCAAAACAACGAGTTCTTCAGGAAATTGAAGACGATACGAAGTTTCATCGGGCGGTTTGGGAGTTCTGAGTGAAATTGGCTCGTAGGGAAGCGCTTGCGTCAGATTTTTTATCGCCTGCGATCTGAGATTAGATTGTTCTTCGCGATCGGTGAGCCAAGCTCTTTGTTCTTGGTGCCTACGCGATCATGGAGTCATCATGTACGCATAGGAGAAGACTGTACGTGAATTGGATTGTTGGTTTGGGTGTGGTGAGCAAGTTTGAGCCGCAGGGAGTTAATTTACGTCAGTTTTTTGCAACCTGCGACCAAATTTCTTGCGTGGTTTTGCAAGGGGAACTCCAAACGACTTGTTTGGAGTCTTGTTGGGTTCAGGGTAGCTAGATCTATCTGTCAGGGAAGACGGATATTAGTTTAGACGATCCGTTTGTGCAGTGTGTGCGGTTTTAAGCCGCAGGGAGGAATTTTTGAAAGTTCCATCACCTGCGACCAAAAATCGACGATATCTCGACTGTTGGAAGTCGGATCTGAAGGTTTCTTGGGTTAACGGAGTCAGCGGAGGAGACCCTTTCGACATCTGAAGTCCGTTCAGCGAAAGGAGGAAGTCCACAGATAGGTCTTTTTCGGTTTCTTCGCTACGGGTTTTGCTCTTTTGAGTTCGTTAGAGTTCTGGTTGGCTGTATACAGCTTGTGGTAGCTAGCTTTAGCTAAGAGCTTATACATGGATGTGGTTTGGACTTGGGTTTGGATCGCGTGATATTGCTGTGGCTCTGTTTGTTAGCAAAGGGAAGTTTCTCTTGCTTTGAGCTACACTTCGGTGGTTTTGGGTCAGGGTTGTGATTCAAGGGTTGTTTTCAGGGGCTTTTGAAGCAGGTTACAGACTGCTCTGGTCTGGTTCTCAGTTCTGTGCTCTTAGGAGAAAGAACCGGCAGTGTACATACATTTGGAGTGTATATATCGCAGCGTTCATTTTCTTGATTGTTTTTCTCTGTCTTGTCTCTGTTTCAGCACACAACATCTCCACAGTCAGGAACCTCGCGTTTTCCTGGACATCCTTCACGCAATATCTGATATGATACGGTGGTGAACTCGACGTGAAGGTCTGGGGTGGAGATTTCTTCTGTGTGTGAACTTTGAAGAAGAGATTGGCAGTCATGAGTGGGGATGAGAACGATGATGGACATGGAGCTAGTGGTTCAGGTGGGTTGCCGAAGGTGCAGTTGGATCCGGCGACTGCATCGATGTTCCAAGCTTTCACTATGTTCTTACGACAGCAACAGTATGATGAGCGGAAGGAAGTTTTGGCAACAAAGGCGTTACAAGCGGTGGTCGGTAAGATTGATCTGTTTGATGAGAGAGATGTCTCGAGATATCTGAGACATTATGTGAAGGAGATGGAGCTGAACCGGGTCTCAGAAGATGAGATGATTGAGACGTTTGAGTTAGCAGCAGCTCCAGAGATTAGAGATCATGTTAAAATGCTAACGAAGCATTTTAACAAGGATTGGGAGACGTTTGTTCGCGTCTTGATGGATGAGTACTTCTTGGAGGACTCTGATCGAGTCACCAAGAAGTCATTCTTGGAGTGGGTTGAGAAATCAAGGAAGGGTCTACAAGCTACTGAGTTGCTCAGGGAGTTTGAGAAGCAGTTTTCACGGCTGACTAGGATGGAGAAGTTGACTGTGCAGTTCAACAAGACAGAATTATTTCTTTGGGCTGCAGATGAGAAGTTGCAGGAGAAGCTAGAAGTACTTCTGGAAGACCGAGAGGAGGACGATGGATTGACCAGCAGCTGGAAGAAGGTTGAGGAAGCTGTTGGTCTGCTTATCAAGAGAGAGCGGAGACGAGAGAAGGTTCCTGTTAGGAGACTGACGTCAACACCTACAGCTGTAACAGCTGTTCCTGTAGTCCGACCAGTGGTTCCTGTTGCTAGATAGGTAGTACTAGTTGCTCCAGCTGTTCCAGTTGTTCAAGCACCTATGGTATCTCCGAAGGAGGATGATTCAAACTTTGAGAAGATTTTGCATAGAATGCGAGATCTGTAGATTAAGCTCACAAGATTGGAAGAGAAGAGGTCTACAAGCGGAGCAAGACCGGTTGAGAAGCAAGGCTGGATCCAGCGGTGTATCTGGTGCGATGGTACTGATCATCCACGCAGAGATTGCAAGGAGTTCACTGATATTCTGCAGCAAGGAGTGATCTTCTGGAAGGATGGAAAGGTAGCGCTGAGGGATACTAGTGCACTTCTTCAGAACAACTTTGGTAGAGGAGGGATGAAGAAGTTGGTTGAGGACCACCTATCAGCGCAAGCAGTTGCAATGGTGGAAGCTGGAACTTATGAAACAAGGGTTGAGGATCAAGCTGAGAGAGGTTTTAACGGACAAGTTGAGCCAAGTGGATTGTGGTCATCTGCCATCTCCATGAAACAGAAAGGGAAGATGACACGTGAGACGTTGCTGAGAACAGCTGCTACGATCCGGAAGGATACTAGATGGGAGGATCCGATAGAAGCTCTTTCGGTGCATGCTTACATCGCCAAGAACCAACACGAAGCGTTGTTGGAAGAGAAGAGAAGGCAAGATTCAGAAGATTCAAGGGAAGGGACTTCTTCAAAGAGACAGACTCGAAGGAGAAGGTTCGTCAAGAGCTTCAAGATGCAGGAGCTCAAGATCTACCGATGGATGATGCTCCTTCTCCATCGAAAGTGAGAGCAAAGGAGTTTCAGAAGGAGAAGGGTAAGCCGGCTGCATACAAACTACAGTCGGACATCGAGGCTTCAACAGACTTGGAGGGAGTCTCGGAAGATCGTATTCTGAATGCAAAGGTGGAGTTTACCTTGAGGGAAGTGTTGGACATTGCTAAGCGTGAGTTTCATGATGTCATCATCGATGTCATCAAACGAAAGTGACAGATTACGGGTGAGACTGGTTTATCGCATGCCTTGGATACTAAGATGTCTGTGGATGAGGAGAGAGAGCTTGTAAAGTGTAGTGTTTATTCTTCAGAGAAAGAAAGAGATCGAAGACGCATGGTGCATTTTGAGGATGAAGAGGAGGATGGGAAGCAAAGCTCAAGTCATTACAGTCATAGTCACTGGGCTCGAGCTACAACAGAGACATTGGTGAGAATCGGAGACTTGGATGAGCCGGTGGTTGCTCTGATCGATCATGGTGGTAAGGTACGAGAACCTAGCAACCAAAGTGAATGTCATCAAGAGTACGACAAATATGGAGGAGAGTTTGGATGAAAACGATCTCATCCTATCTCATCATGTCGCTTTGATGTCGACTGCGACTCTTGGTGTAATCACAACGATAGCATCTGCACCATCACAATTGGTGATTGCTTCAACGTCAGCTCCTACTCCAGTAGTGGTGCCAAGACCATTTGTCCCTACAACAATGTCTATTGTCACTTCAAGTTTTCATGTCGAGTTGAAAAGCATCACCGATACTCTTGTTGATCTCGAGATAAACATAGTGCAGTCACGAGAATGGAGGAACAAAGAAAGAGGAGGAGGTCAAAGTGGTTATGACAACATCCCAACCGAGGAAATCAAGATAAGTATAGAGACAACCAAGGTAATTTTGCAGGAATCACATGCTGGACTTATGGAGGTTCTCTGTTTCCAATGAAATTGTCATAACAACGGAGCAAGAGATGTTGAAACAGTTAGAATGAATGTAGGTGGAGGAAATCCATCCAAGCACGAGACAAGAGAGTGGCTACTATCGATGTAATGCGAGATCTCATCTATGAGAAGAGAGAGAGCTCGAACTCTTCTCATGCACCGGTGGAGCTTCTAGCTGAAGAAAGAAAAAGAACTCGAATTTTTTATGAACCGATTTTTATGGAAGAGTCACCAAGTAGAAGTACTCGCTTGAGTAATTTTCTGAGTACACCAAGAGAGTCAAGAAGAAAGCTGGAGATGATGGATTTCACTATTTCGTCTTCTCAAGCGGGATATGATGTGGTTGAAGATGTGACTGCTCAGAAAATTAATATCACAGTTGGACAAGTGATTAATAATAGAGGACTTATAAAAGTTTCAAAACTTTATACAGTATTCCTGCGAGAGACAAAAGTTTCAAGTTTATTTAGACATGACAAGTTGCCAAAAGAAAAACATTGTTTTCACAAGACTTCACCGCACTCGAAATTGTAGCGGACCAATTGAGAATGGAACATAACGTTTATTATCACTGATAATTTTCTGACAGAAATTCTTAGAGACTCAACAAATATGTTATCACATTGATGTCCCCAAATAGAGATAAAACCTTGGATCTTTGTCTTACAAGATAAAGTTGATATCAATACACGAGATCCAAGTAAATACCGAAAGATTTTCATCCATCAACTCTATATGTAATTCCTTGAACGAGCTTTACCCTCTAGCTAGTGCTTGAAGCATGAAGAGTCACCTCTCCCATCGTCGATGATGTTACCAGTTTTCAGTTTTCAGCAGGTGGTTTTGTTAACGTTAGTAGCATGAAAGGAGGTTTGTTTGTTAGTCTTTAATCATCTTGGATGTAAGAGTGCAGCATGTTCCATTTATTACTTAACGTTGAGAAAGGTTAGATAATAAATTTTAGGATATCAAGCTATCTCACTTATACTTTTAGAAGCGCATGTGTGTGCTCTTGGCATATGAGTTATCTCTATGGATCTTCTTGCATTTCTCAATTTTATTATTATTTAATATTTACAAAAATTTAAATTTTTATATTTATTTACTCCAAAACTTAATATATATAACATGCATATATTTAACAATAAAAGAAAACGAACAAAAGCTTTCCAAATTTTAGAATTTAACCTGAATATGCATCCATATATACTAGACCCCTCAAATCGTACAGTCGCATCAGAGAGACTACCTACTTACCAACGACAATACAGAGACGAGTCGCGTAACGGAATTTCTCTACGTTTCTATCGCTTGTCTCCTTTCGTCCCGAACTTCCCCACCTCGCTAGGGATGCAAATTTTTTCAGCTTCAAATTGACAAGCCCTGACTCGCTTCTCCAATCCGCGCTCCTGTAAAAGAGCCACTCCCCCGCTCGTTTAACTTTCTTTGGGAACACAGACTGCTTACAGAACTCGAGGAACAAAAAATGCATGCAATTTCAAGGCATTTGTTTCAACGAGAAACATAGTAAGGAAAGAGGTGGAAGATTATACAGTACTGTATCGAGAGGTATTTCATTTGTACTGGGATGAACTAGTTCGATCCAGGGGGTGTTAAAGTTCAGTAGAAATAGAGAAAATCCAGAATTTTTGAACGGCTAGTTTTATACTGAACTGCGGTTCGGTTTGAGTTGCACTGATGTAATGAGATTACTGTGTCTTTAATAATTATTTGTAGTCACTGGCACCTGGAATCATTAGTATGGAAAGTAGATTTCTGTATATGGACAAAACGGACGAGAGCTCTGTAAAAAAGCATCCACATAATCCTGACGGAAGTCGTAACTCCTTCTCGCAAGTAAAGAATCTTTCAAAAAGATTTTAACCGTAACACCCCCTATTATTCTTATTGTCTGGTTACCCAGATGATTCCATTGCAGTTGAGTAAAGAACCTGGATAAAATTTACTTGGCAGACACAGTGAGGCAAGGCGATGGAGTTCGAATAGGTTCTCTTCTCGTCGAGGTATTTTGCCTACCATTTGCATGAACGATTTAGGAGAAGAAGGCGAAAAGAGAGCTCTAAGGCTCACTCTAAACTCGACAAGATATGACGTTTCAGGACATCATCTAAATAAATGAAAAGACTGCGTCGGTCTTTCCTTCACTTACTTACTACTTGTCTTTTACTGCGCTCCAGGAGAGAGCGGGCAAAGAGTCGCGTGGAAATGATAGCCCGAAGGAATGGATGGGAAGAAGAAGCAGCGAGGGACCACTGCTGCTAGGTGTGAAGATTGCCAAAAAAATTTGGACCATTTCTCGATTTGTGCGTGTCATCCTTGCGCAGGGGCCATGCTAATCTTCTCTGTATCGTTCCAATTTTATCGGATGTCCCCGAAGGGACGAGAGAGAAGGTGCTCCGGCTGTTTATATACAACCCGTACATGACGGCGCACAATTTATGGTTTGTACTCATGTACCTTTGCTATCGTTCACACGTGTCGACGTCCCAGCTACAGGGCGAAAGCACTCCAAAGACTACCGTAGTGTCGAGTACCTGGATCTCTCCCGGATGACGCAGACCGATGCACATCAATGTCTCTACTCACCGGCTTCCTCTTGAGAGAAAAACTGGCTACAGGAAAAGAAGCCGGATCTAAGCTTCACCTCGACGTTTACAGAACTATCAGTTTTCTTAGTAAGAGATAAAATTCCTGGTAACATTCTCTTGGTTCCGGTGTCAGGTAGCTAGTGCGACATTCTGCGCAATGAATCGAACTGTCAGCGTCCGTCGAACCCCAACCATCCCACCATTCAGACTGAAGTCTCTAGCCATCCTGCGGCTCAAGTTTCTCTCTTTTATCGATGGCTTGTCGATCTGTCACGTAGTATCCTGTTAGAAATAATACGGAATTAGGGAACACATATACTCTCTGCATCGTTCGATTTTAGAACGACTCGGATTCGACTGCCCATTGTCTCATACCTTACGCTGAGAGTTTGTGTGTGATGTGAGATAGTGCTCGTGACGGCAATTCAGGTTTCACGATTCATAATGATCGATTTGTCAACCTCGAAACTTTAACAGTTGTTCCCTGTCCTACGGGAGACGTATGAGTTCGGGAGGTACGAAAAACAGAATTCTGAACCGGAGGTCCAGCGGCCAATTCAATTGAGCCAAATTTCGGTTCTCTGAGAAAGCAGGAGCGCAAACGCTTTGTTTCAGATCATACTATACCTTCAACTCGCTTCACCTGTTATTCTCCTCTCGTGCTCAGCTGCAGGGGAAGATTGGTGAACTGCGTTATGAACGAGAAACGTAAGCTGTTCCAAGTACCCTGGTAGTGCGTGTACTTGCCGAGGTATGGACGGCTTCAATACAAGTGAATTTTCGGTTTAAAGACGGTTGTTTATTTGTACTTCCTCTTAACATTAACAGAATGATAACAAGCCCTGCAAGCTGGTACTTACTATTATTGTTTCACTTTCAAGGTACTAGACCGGCTTCCTGAAGACTTAACTTGGGAAAGAGCTACTGTAACACTACAGAAAGATCACATGAGTTTTACCATAGTTTTAGTCTACCTACTGCCTCCAACAGATAGCCACGATAGGAAACAGAACTTACAGATACTCAATTATTCACATTCTTTGTTTGAAATGAAAATGATGCATTTCTCTCAGTTCGAACGAGTTCTGTCAACGACACTGAGATTTTGGAGAAAGTATCATGGTTTACAGCAGGTCCCCAAGTTCACGTCTGCACTGTCAACGAAGAAGGTCGTCGGCATTTATCCACTCCATTTATCCAGTAACAGATACCGAAGATGGCAATACATTCCAACTGAAACTCAATACTGATGTGCATCAAATTTAGCTCCGCTGCCATGAACAGCCAACCCGGATACTGACTGTACATGCTACATGTGTTACCCTACAAGCGAACATCACTCAGATCAGTAGCTTTCTCATCTGAACCAACAAGAGTAATATTCTCCTCTTCACCAACTCCTTTCTCATGGTACAACCCGATTCTGCGATTACAATTTATAATCGAGTTTGCTCCACTTGTGGAGTGCAAAGAACACTTCCTACATGCTTGAACCTAATTTTACTCTCTATCAACTCACATGGGCTACTAGGGTCTATCCATAAAGGTAATAAAGAAACTATCTCGAACAACTGTGACGGGAAACTATGTTTCGAAGTGGCCAGAAGGTGTTACCGTGAGATGTTAAGCTTGGATACTCCCCAGTAACATAATAACACCTCCTCTTTCCGCCCCAGAATAAACTCCTACTACTCCTACAGTGTGGACATCACTGGAAAAGAACACCAGTTTCTCGCCTTTAATTGGCTAACAGGAACACCTGCTAGCAGATGAAAGGAAAGGCCAACAGCTGATCGCAGACAATCCTGAGTTCCTATCACATGATACTGCAATTTGGTTGACCGCTTGCTCCGACTCCTCCGAAGTCTGGGAGCCTGCAATTACAACACCAGGCAAACACAAGACTTACGACAGTCCATATCCAACTTCCTGACACTTAGTAAACTGTTTTCGCTGCTAGATCGTAACTGTCTGCTTTCATCCGGAAATCTTCCAAATCCAAATTGCCCCGGAACATTAACACCTGACTATTTTCACTACTCCGTGGAGTAAGTTTGCATTTCGAGTCATGCCATTTGTATCTGTGTAATGCTCCTACGGCGTGTCAAAGATTTATGAATAAAGTGTTCGAACTTTTCTTAGGAAAGTTTGTGAGAGATTTTATAGATGACTTTTGGGTTTACAGGAGTAGGGAGAAGCATTTTGAACACGTTGTGAATGTCTTAGAATGTTTAGATGTAGCAGATGCATCTCTCAATCCAAAGAAATTTATTTTTGGGTGTGAGGAAAGGTTACTTTTGAGTCATATCATATCCAAGGACGGCATTGCAGTAGATCTAGAGAAAATGCAGACGATCTTAGAGCTCACTTTTCCTAGTATACTCACTAAGCTACATCAGTTTTTAGGTATAGTGGGATATTATCGAAAGTTTATATTCTCGTTCTCACATAAAGCATATGCTTTGATTGTATATCTGAAGAAAAGAGTAGATTACGTGTTGAATTTAAGAGATGAAGAAGCTCTAGCTGCATTGGAAGAACTGAAGAAAGCTCTTACTTCAGCTCCAATCTTGGTGAAGTCCAATTGAAATAAACAATTTATTTTATATATAGATGCTTTAAATATAGCAGTAGGATGTACTTTAAGTCAGTATGATGTTGAAAGTACAGATCATGCGTATGCTAGTCGGCAAATGATCAAGACAGAGAGAAATTATTTTGTGACAGAGAGAGAAGGATTAACAGTGATCTATGCTTTGAGAAAATTTTGACATTATCTCATAGGAGGCAAGTGCACTATCGTTATCGATCATAAGACACTGAAATACATCTTCAATAAACTTATGGCCGAAGGACGATTAGCAAGGTGGAAGTTCTTATTGTCAGAGTATGAGATCTACGATCGACTAGAAAAAGAGCACGCAAATGCAGATTTGCTTTCTAGAGGCTACGATGACGATGGAGAGAAGCCGATGGATGACACTTTTTCTGATGAAGATTTGATGGTATTGATGAACAACTCTATTATTACTGTCCAGACGAGATGCGGACCAGAGAGAAGAAGGTTTTGATGAAATGAAGTCAACTCTACACGGTGGTGGAAGGTGTGTTATTCTTTGAAGGAGTTGATGGAGTCTTGAGAAGAGTTGCGTGCAAGGAGGAGTCTTTACGACTCATGGAAGAATTCCATGACGGTCTAGTATGTGGAGCACATTTTACAAGCAAGTTGACAGCCCACAAGATACTTGACGTAAGATATCATTGGAAGGGGATGTTTAGAGATTGCTTGACGTATTGTAAAACTTGTGATGTTTGTCAAGGTTTCGCTATCAAATCTAGTGTTTCTACTCCTCTTAGGTCTATTCCGGTTCTTGGACTTTTCGAGAAATAGGGAATAGATTTGTTGGACCTTTGAATCGCACTTCTCGCAACAATAAGTATATTGTTGTAGCAACTTATTACTTTACAACGTGGGTAGGAGCTAAATCTCTTGTAACTATTGGAGAAGTTGAGGTGGATAGATTTCTCTACGAACGGATCATTACTAGGTTTGGATGTCTCTTGGAGTTAGTTTTTGGTAGGGGTCGAGAATTTGTGAGTGGTATGACTATTGCTATGTGCATACACTTCTCCATTTCTCAAAGGGTTACTACTTCATATAAACCTAGTTCAAACGGTTTGATAGAGAAGACAAACTTTACCTTGTGTCAAATGTTAGCAAAGGATGCTGATATGGAAGGGGTCAAACACAACTAAGACAAGCGTCTTCATGCAATTTTATGGGAGTATCGTACAACAATGAAGACGTCTATGGGATCTTCGTCTTTCAAGATGCTGTATGGGTTGGAATCTAGAGTACCAATCTAGTTTGACTTAACCACCTTTCAAACCTTGCAAGCTGGATTGAAGAGAAAGGGTGACCAAACAGTTGAGAAGGAGAGAGGAGAAACCTTGTTGAAGCTAGAGGAGAATAGAGACAATGCAGCTCAACGAATTGAGATGGCTCAGCTAGAACAGAAGAAGAGTACTGACAAGCACTTGATGAAGAACAAAACAAAGTTACAGCCATTTCAGAAAGATGAGTGGGTGATATTATGAGATGCTATTAGACACAAGCGAGTTCAAAAGAAGTTCTTACGTCGATATTTTGGGTCTTTCATCATCTCCAAAGTGTGGAGTAATGATACCTATGATCTTCAAGAAAGGAGTCGTACGTTCTTCGACCGAGTGAACCACAACAAGCTGAAGAAGTTTCATCAACGTGATACTTCACTCTGAGGACGGAGTGAAAATTAAGTCTGGGAGTAAATATCACACCACAAGTATCTCATTATTTGTGTGTTTTCTTATATAAATTTCATTAGATATAACTATCTTATAGATTATTTTAGTTTGAAGATCTAAATCTAGAGTGATCAAAACTAGGCATAACTAGCTGAGATAGTTATAACTAAGTTGAGGAAACTATTAGAGGTTTCACTATGACACTATGTGACAAGTGCGGAGCTCTAAATATGCTTCTCAAAAGTATGTAACTTTTTTTATCATCGCTGATGGGATGCATGATGAAAGTCATGCACAAATATCTAAAGATGCTCCTCAAAAGACGTATTAGTTTGTTGTCGTCTTTCTACTAAGTAGTATGAAAAGTTAACACTTTAGAAAAGCTAAAGTAGACGAATCTCTTACTTTAGTAAAATAGAACAAGTAATGTGGGTGCTATTCTTAAGTCTTAGTAGTCTTTAGAATTTTCACTATTTTGGATTGCGTACTTACCATGAGATAACGAGAACTTAGTGAAAGTTACCACGGTAAGAAGTTGTAGAATATATAAGGAGGAGTTGAGAGGGTGGAAGACACTCTCATTTTCCTATCTATGAGTAAAATGAGTATTGGAGACCTTGAGAGCCCTTGAGTATTATACGATGCAATGTTGAGAGCGGGATTAAAACTTGTTTGCATGAACTCTATTAGAGCGACCGATGTGATCATACGAGTCATAGAGTTGAGTGAAGTGAGCATGTGTGTAACTGAATCTTTGTAATCATGGTGTATTAATAATCCTAGTCATCTGAGTTACCTCTGGATGAGAGACAGGCTGGCTTACAGTCATGTCCTCCATTTACGCAGCAAGCTTCTTCTGAAGGTGTATGTGGGATGAGAAGTCAAAAGATAGAGTGCGAGTGCTCAAAACCTCAACAAGATGAAGTTTAGTGTTTATTATGAGGATAGAATTGCACGCAGGTGGCCAGAAGAGAGATGAGACCAGTGATAAGAAGCCTAGATGTGGAAGATCTTTTGAAGGAGTCATTTATCCTGAAGTCTTCTTGGAGGTAATTGTCACCGCAAGAGCCCACAAACTTCTTCTGACCATTCCATATGACTCTCTTCTCGGATAACTCTTTATCTTCTGCTAGGAAGTAGAATGAATTGCAAGGTGAATTGTCTCCTTAGGAATCCATGGCATGCCTTGCTTAGTTAGAACTGGGTAGATGTAGATTAGAAGACATGATGCTATCAAGAAGTTCTCTTAGAATTCCGAAAAATAGAATCGTTGTCTTCCGGAAGACTAAACTCATCTTCTGAGAGTGAACTTTGAACTGCGAGAACTCGGTAAGGATTGAGCCTAGGCTCACAACAATCATGTCTTGTATAGTGCATCAGAAGCTTTGGTATGACTACCATGCATCCTCGAGATCTTGTGTTATCCCAAGCGGAGCTGAGCACAGCCAAACCCTTCATTAAGGAGTTGAGCCTTGACTTCTTCAATTGGAACTGAAATCTTGCTGACCAGAGTCTGTTGGAAGAAGTTTGGTCAGTCATACCTCCCCAAAAACGTGTACTCGCCAAGGCAAGAGTGACGAGAGGAAGACCGGCACTATGGAACATACAGTGGTGGAGGAAGCATTCCATCAATCAAAAATTGAGAACCGAGGTATGAACTGGAGAAAGATAAAATCTCCTCAGTCATTTCAGAGAAATGGCATGTATCCAGAAGTACTACCTGTCTCTTTTTGGAAGATAGACATGAAGAAATGGCTGGAAGGTGGAAACTTATCAGGAGCGACTTCACTCTACCTTCACCTTTTTCTTAAGGGGAAAGCTCAGAAGGTCAAGTACTTAGGAGATCAGGATGTGGAATTCTTGGAAGCCGTCTGGGCGGGAGAAGTTGTTAATTGGGACGTCTTTTTTCATGCATATGTGCATACGGAGCTAACTTATTTGGGCATCCCAATAGGTCGACACCCCCTTCTTCTGCTACTTGTATGTGTCTCAAGGGGACTTGAAGGAGAATAAGTTAATCAAGTATGGACCAGGAAGACCACCGGGAGTGAAGGAGGAGTCTTCAAAGGAAGAGAGCTTGGCCGATACTATACCTTCTCCTCAAATTTTAGTGCCTAAGGGAGGACCAGGCACAACCTCGAAGAAGATCACCAACCAGACAAGTGATTCTAACGGCACAAAAGACGCGTCGTCACCAAGGAGGATGAGACTTAGGAGTATTTTGAGGACACGCACTTCTTATCACGTCATCCATTCCGATTCTGAGTCAGAGTCTCAGGAAGACACCCTCGGCACTCGATCTACCAAGAAGTCGATTCCTGAGACCTAGGGAGTCTTTCGAAGACTCAAGAAGACAGAAACCAAGTGGACATCTCAACTGCGACATGTGACTATGTAGAAATAGAGACAGAACGTCCGGGAGATAGGTATCATATCTCTGCTGTAAGAGGAAACCTCCCACCAAGGAGAATATTACTGGTGATATGTTCCCAAGCACAAAAGAGAGAACAACCATGATGGAAGAGGTAGAAGAATCGCAGGAAGATAGAGAAGCTTCCAAGGATCAATATGTCGACATGAACCTTGCTTCCGCTTGGAGAAGACTGGAGGAGTTCAGGGCCGAGATCTAGTCAACCAAGGAGATGATGGAAAAGCGGACTAGAGCCCAAGAGAAGCCTCTTCAGCCCAGATTTGGTCTTCGGAACTTGATGCAGCAGGAAGAAGCTCATACAGAGCGGGTGGAAGCTCTAGAAATCAACCTCCGCACTACTAAGAGGTTAGCAAACAGATATAAAGCAGAAGCGGTATCCGCACTACTGAGAGGTTAGCAAACATGTATAAAGTAGAAGCTACCGCTTCTGCTAAGGAGATGGCTCAACTCCGGAAGACCCACCAGGACTTGCAGATGCAACTTCGACAAAAGGAGCATGATGTCTTGATGATCCAAGACAAACTAGTTTACATGGTGTTTGAGAAGAAGACTTGGAGTGACCAGTGGGACGTTGTAGAATCCAAGGCTGTCAAAGAGAAGAAGTAGCGACTGGAAGCAAAATATCAAACCAGGGAGGTCATGAAACAGATGGGAGAGTCTCTAAAGAAGAAGTTCAACTTCACAGCCGAGAAGAAGCTTCTCATCTTAACTCGAACTTGGGATGTTGCCTCCAAGATCAAGTTGTTAGAATGCAAAGACAGCATGTTCAAGTACTTGGACATGCAGATTGAAGGCCTGAAGACACTCTATGGTCATACACCAGTCCTCGCCCCTACAGCCATGTCTTCGGACGCTGGAGATCCTTCTCATATCAAGGATCCAGACCAAGAAGAGTTCTACTTGGCTGTTCACATGGTGGTAATAGCATTGGATTTGGAGAAGGTACGAGAAAAAGTCCCATAAGCCAATATGTATTCTGAAAGACAAGAAGAGGAGCCAACTTTGCAGGTGTTCAGGGTGGAAGCAGAGTCTGCCTTCGTACCCCAGAAGTTTACCAAAGCTCCAGACAGCAGCTAGACCTCGCAAAGGAGCCCAGATGTCAAGATGAGTATGACTTTCCAAGATCGTCTAGATGAGCACATGGCTGTCACTGAGGTAGATGTCACCTCAGCCGTGCCAGACGTGCCAACCGAGCAGCACATGGTACCCGAAACCGAACTGGACATACATACAAGTGTGGATGCCATGGACATCACACTTGGGATCCAAGAATAGATAGAAAATTTAGTTAGGTTCAAAGCTTTTTATACCTTGCTGACTTTGAGGACTTAGCTATTTCTGGCTTTACAGCTTCCTTTTGTATTTTTAGATCACTACCCATGTGACAGAGTTAGTCAGAGAAGGAATACGAAAGGACTTCCAAGATTGGAGAAATCGAAGTCTAAGAAGGAGGTAATCTTCCTATGGGTCTTTTCATCTTCTGGACAGTGGTTGTGAGTCCCCTCTTATGTTTAGAAGGCAGCTTGTTCAGTTGTTAGTAAGTCCATGACTAGCAAGGACTATAAGACTTGGGATTGTTGTCTACGTCTTACGCACAATATGTTCTACACATATGCATCCAAGGGAGAGCACGGAAGTGTAGACAGAAGTAGACAGAGAACGGCATCCTCGTGTACTCCTATTTAGTCTGTTACGTCGAGGAGTAGAGTTAGAAAGCTGAAGGGGTAGCCACCGAAAGTCGATGTAACTTCTTCTCAAGGATTTGATTGACTACTTGATTACCAAAACTTTGTCTATGTCTTCTATGGATTGGGTTTCATCAGATTCATACCCAAATGTGCATGGGAAGTTTTTCTGTTGAGTGGCGGTGGCTGTCAAGAGTTGTGTAGTGTCAAAGTTTGTCTCATCCAGTAGAGCACTTAAGATCCACATACGAATTGTCTGTGGGGTATAGATTCCTTGGGACAGAAAAAAGTCGAAGGTGAGGATAGAAAAAGCCAGAAGCTGTATCTATGGTACTTTGGCTGAATAACAAGTAGGAAGCCGAGGAGTTAGGCGATGAGAGTGTCGGCATATGCTTGAAACCCTATAAAAGCTCATTTGGCCAAAGGGACAGTGGTTGGTAGTTAACTCCAAGTTGCCCCGAGAAAAAAACTTAAGATACACAGAAGCTGGTGGATCGCATCTTACCACATCAGAAGACGTCATCCTCAACAAGAAGACGGTGTGATTGTAAGTATGTGTTTAGTCTTCTCTCCCATATTACTACAAGCAAGGATGACTTGTTAGTCAAGATCCGGACTAGAAACCTATCAGAAGATTTATTCTCACCTTTTTCTCATTTTCTTATTCTTTTCTATTCTTCCATTTTCTCTATCATCTTTCCATCTTCATTCTATCTTCTACCCGGTTACAGAAGCCTTGTGTGAGCATCATTGGATGTAGAGTGTCGTTGTAGTGATGTCAAAAGATATTTCAGTAAGCAGAAGCTTGAGAATGCTACAGGGGGCAGACACCATGTGATTGATCTAATCAGCGGAGCATCTGCGAGGATGATTTGCATTGTGTGGTACGGTGAGCTCTGAGTTTGTGACAAGGACTTACGGACTCTCATAAGTCTGGAAGAGGTCATCCCAAAGGGTGTGAGCCTCTAGAAGTCTTAACTGGACCAGAGAAGCGCAACATCCTCTCTGCAGGAGTGTGTTGTGTGGAATAGTAATTGACATCTACCTAGCAGTGGTAGTGTGCTCTAAGGATATCAAAAGTCGAGTTGAACCACCAGAAGACGAGATTTATTTCTGGAAGCTGACTTAAGAAGATTGGAAGCCTAGCAAGGGTCCAATAATCGTCTTCCTTAACTTCTCAATGTACATTTGTGTTATATTTGAAGTAATAGTCGTGTGTAACATTCTAGAGCACCTTTTAGAGAGTCTTGAAGCTATGTGATTGTGTGGGTTAGAAGAGACTTTTGGACAAAACCAATGTGTTTGTGAGTTTGGTCAGATCTTAGAACAAAGAATAGTCTCGGAGAGAAGTTACTGGTGTATGCCCTCAAGAGGGTGTAACTAGTGTAAATATTCTTGGGGAACGAAATCTTTTATGCTACAGTGTTGTAAAAGAGAAATCCTAAGACATTACAAGGACAAAAATCTATCATGTCCATCAAAGAACAAATATCTACTTGGAGCGTTCTACCTTGGGAGGATAATATGACCACGAATGATCTTCGAGTCTTCGGATTCGTCAACTGGAAAGAAGACTAGAGGACATAGAGACTGCAATTGATAGGTTGAGGAAGACACGATTGAAGAATAAAGATAAGTTTGATAAACGTTGTTGAAGATAGTCCTTCTCAAGAAGGACGAGCCTTCTGATTGTGATTAATTGCAGGACAAAGTAGAGATTCAATAAGAAGACAAGGGGCAACCAGCTTACCCACAACGACCAAGGTCTGTCATAGATGCCAAACTCTGTCTAAAGGTGGATTACTACTCAACAAGATCAATTCTCGTTCACTAGAGGACATATCCACCTCCAAACACAACAATAGAAGAAATCTGATCTCCCAATGCTTTATTTCTCTTCTTGTGATAGTCAAAAGTCCTCCACAAACGTCAATTCTTGTTTGACAATGGATCCATACTCAACAAGGTCGTCCCTTGTTCATCAGAAGTCAGATAACTTCCAAACAATAAATCTCCACTCAAATAGATATTCTCCTCGTTCACTAGAAAGCAGATTGGTCTCCAGTTGATCCTCACCTCAATAAAGTCTTCTCCCGTCCACCAGAAAACAGATTGGTGTCCAAATAGTTGATCCTCACTCAATAAAGTCCTCCCGTCCACCAGAAAAAGGATTGGTCTCCAAACAGTTTAATAGATGAAATTCAAGCTCCTAAACCCTTATTCCTCTCTCGGCGGCAGCCTCTCAACTGAAATCTTTAGAAATTTGATCTTCTCAGTCTCTTGTATTCCTCCCTACGTCTCGACCACTCTCCTTGGAAAAAAATACAATACTTCTTTTCGCACGATGTCAGCCGTTTCTAAAAAAACCTAACACCCGAGCTAAGCTAAGGTCTTTATAAACCCTAACACCTCAACTAAGCTAGGGTCTTTATGAGTAGACCTATATCAGTCAAGCAGGACCCCTGCTAGGCTAAGCCCTTCTTATTATTTCTGTAACAATCAAGTAGGTCCTCTTTTAAGCTAGGCCATTGCTTATTAAAAATTTCCCGACTCTTGACTCTTGATGCCACTTTGGTTATACTACAGGTCATCCGATGTAGACCGAAGTTACACCTATGGAGTCACCTCACAACGCTTACAACCCCCCCATAAGTGCACCAGGTAACTCTTGACATATAACCAAAGTTGCATTTGTCTTTATATATCTTAACACCTCAGTTAAGCTAGGGTCTTTATAAGTAGACTAGGCAAGGCCTCTGCTAAGCTAGACTCTTCATATTATTTCCGTAACAATCAAGTAGATCCCATATTCAGTTAGGCCCTTGCTTATTAAAAACTTTCTCACTCTTGATGCCATCTCAATACCACTTTGATTATATTACAGGTCATCCGATGTAGATTGAAGTTACACATACGGAGCCATCCCATAGGGTTTACAGGCCTCATAAGCGCATCGAATAACTCTTGACATATAACCAAAGTGACATGCGGAGGCTTAGGCTGAAAAGCCCACGATTAAAGATGATAGCGATCCCCATCCTTATATATGCATAATGTGGCTGCCTATCCAATATAGTCTCTCATCCAGGAGGTCAACATGCCAATACCCAATAGCAATGCAATGAGTCATCTTGTCAGTCCACAGAGCAAAGAGGAGCAATCTAGACCACTTTCTATGCTTATCATCGCATGTCTTCACCAGGGCTTGGACAATCGATGGATACCCTCGCTCGCTCTTATCAATCCTCTCTGGATTCATGACAATAGTGAGTTTAAGCTTCACTCCGTATCGAGCAAAGAACTCCTTCATTGTTGTATCTCGTAACTCTCTTCCGTCTACATGTAATCTTCCGATAAATCCATATCTAGAGATAAGTCCTCAAGAATAAACCTACATACCCTTCTGTGATCTTCGTCCTCAGAGCTCGTCCTTCTATAAAGTTAGAGAGGTCTTCACAAGCCAACACCAAGTACCTCATACCGCACAACCCCGAAGGCATCACAATCAAATCAATAACCTATTGGAAGTGAATACTAGGTGGATAAGTATGCACCAGACCATCTATGTAACACATCTTTTTCCCGACTGTATGTTTCAGCTCAGGGTTTAGACTCGCAGCATTGCTATCTCCGACGTATTGCAGTTTGCTATCATATCAAGCAAAGATAAACAAGCTATTTCTAAAACCACATGAGCTCCAATCAAGAACTCTCGATCTATTTTCATAGCAGTGACAGCTCTCCATGCTTCACGCTTTACTTGAGGATAGTTTAGTTACGTTGTCTCTTTGGCTCCAAATGTAGAAACAAACTACACACCATATGCATCTTCTTGACCGCCCATCCAATCATTTTTGGACTCGTATCCATAGTTAGTATCACAAATCTCTCGCTCTCATAGTTGAGTCTTCTTAGTACAAGTGGAGACTTCAGAATCTCTTTCAGTCGCTCCATCGTCTAAACCTCTTCCTTTTTCCCAGAAGTGCATATAGAGGCTCGACAATAGTGTGCATAGTGAGGAATATTCACACAAAAGAACACGCAAGCTCCTAAGAAACATCAAACCTCAGTGATATTGATACAGTCTGCTATCCTTGCATCTACTTTCTCCGAGTTCGATCGCCTTCCAAAAATATCGCACAAATGATTAACCATCACAATCTCTGACATGGTCCAAAAGTAGATACTAGACACCAATAAGACTAGAAGAAACTAGAAAACTCTTGAGACATATCGAAAGATTCTCTACGGAACATAACTACACAGAAGCGCTCAATCATAATAGAACAATTGAGTCGCAGACTAATACAAAGTCAATATTACAACTTGAAAACGACTACAATGAAAAGTATGACAAAAGAAAATGGAAGCTATCACTTGGTTGAAATACTCTTCCTCGAAGTTCTTCACGATCCATACCCCATGATTGATCTTTAGTCTGCAATGACCTGGATATCGACCCAGACGTTGAAAGAAACGTTCGCTGGATAGTTGAGATCTATTCTTCATCACAACAAGATGTATACCGTCATATCTCAAGTGTCACAATATGTAACAATCAGAAGGATCACTAGAAGCTGTAAGTCCATCATCCTCCTCATGAATTCATCGTCAAAATTTACAACTAACCACTGTCGAAAGTGATCGCGGTGGATGCAATGAAGCTTGATGTGAACAGATTTGAGAAAGGAAGATCCGGAGCCGATATCAGACCTCCGTCCATAACCATCACTCCTGCAGTTCTTCATTCCTCCATGCAGACCACCGAGAAACTCTCACGAATCACCCGCTAAGATAGAATGTCTTATGAACCATCGACCCACCATTTTTATACCCAAATTCGACGGTAAAACCACTAAAGTGAACGTGTACAGATTGCTGATTTGACATGTTTCACTACTGTGCGATAACTGAGATAGATTATCGCGATGTGACACTCATCACACCGTTCGACGAGTTACGTGATAAGGTTCACGCAACATAGAAAAGAAACACATCATAAGTTCTACGAGTATTTCACACAAGAGTCGTACCAAACACGACAACGTGGCTGGAAAGTTCAAGTCCATTCCTCCGTCAAAGTAAGATGTAGACAGTCATGTCTCAATATGAGACAATCAGCAAGATGACCGGAGTAGACAAATCCATCACCTCCTCATGAACTCATCACCAAAGTAAGCAACGAACCACTGTCGAAAATGATCGCGATGGATGTAGTGAAGCTTGATATGGAACGGATTCAGAAATGAAAGATCTGAAACTTGGATCAGTCTTGCATCCATAAATACAACTCTCACTTATGTAGAGAATTTTGATTTACCAGTATTTGATATTTTGGGAGCGATAGACGACTTCAGAGCTAGAGATAATGGAGCTTAGTCTTGATCTTCTTTCCCCCTTCAAGGTGTTGGTTGCTTGTCCCTTCAGGTCCCTCTTTCTCTTGTTTGGCTTGATGAGGTCTTTCCATCTGTTTGTTATTCATTGTGTCGCGCTTGCTTCCTTCTACACTTATGAAGATTTGAGTACGTATCCCTGATGATCCTATAGGCTTTTTCCAAGCTTGTTGGTCACTCACTGATCCCAAAGTAAAGGAAAGAGGGAACAAACAAAATTAGAGTTGAAAGAACAGAAAGAAAAGAGTAGCTTCATCTCTTGAGAACAACACGGAGTTTAAGTCCAGAAGGAAAACAACCATAGTTTATTGAAGATCAGCTTTGTATAGAATCACAAATCGCTTACCATTATATTTCTTAATTAGTAATTGTATTAAATTTTAATTTTTTTTAAATAAAAATTATTTGGATCCTAGACTACCTTACTGCCAAACTTACGACTGAATCTAGAAAGCTTGTGTGTTTTCGTACGGAAGTGTCTATAGAAAACGTCTGCAACTTCTTGCTTTCCGAAGTAGTAACACCCACGAGCAAAGAATATTACCTGAAGATTCTAAAATTCAATGAAATATTACCTCCCAAAGAAAGAAGATATAATTCTTCAACAACCACATTAACGTTTAGTTGGGTAACATGTTAACTCTATTCATATCAATTGTCTTACCCGGAAATAATTATATATCATTATTTGTCACTTCATCGGAGATCAAGATTTATGTAAACTCGCACTACATTAATTAAGAGGAGTATAGTTAACTATGGGGGTTGGCCTCCTCTTCTGGACGTCCCTCTAATTCCCTATCTTTCATGATCACCTTCACACTTCTATTCATTCCTTTCTCTCCTCTACAGGAATAAACTACTTATTAATGAATGTAAATTTAAAGCATGAGAGATTTAAAAGGTAAAACTGAGATTTAAATTTAAAGCATGAGATTATCAACTAATTAATAATATAAGTTTTATAAACCATACATCACTTTTACACCAAAGCCGACCACACCATCAACGCGAGATTCAATGGTTTAGGACAAGTATTTAGTAGTTATAAATTAATACTTGTTGACGTGCAGAGGACGCGGTCTTCTGGGTGTACACTGCAACCACGGACCGGCAGATCCACAACCGCGTAACCGCGCTACGGGTTTATGTAGTCAAACTGAGGTCCAGTCACCAGTATGTGCTCCCACCTGCTTTATCCGTTCCAAGATTCGATGAAACCATCGACTAGAAATGAAGAAGCTTGACGGAGTTGAAATTCGGGCCTGACCTCACAGATTAGTGATTCGCAGAACCTGAGAGGTATTTCGAGTCCGACAGGGGAGTCGAAGCAAGTATGATGAGTGGGTTGGAGATGCGAGCCTCGCTGCGTCCATCAGCTGCTCCAGCAATTTCTCCTGGTAAAGTTTGAGTCTGTGAAGTTGGCGCTTGTTATCCTACAGGATAAGATATTGGTCGAGCTACGTCTGGGTATAACTAGCGAACTGTTGGAACAACAATTGCCTCGCGATGGTTACTACTGGAAGAATGATCACCGAGCTGATCGATTCTTCCTCCAAGAGTTGGAAGCGATTTCGAATTTACATATACTGGATTGAACTAACTCCACTTGGGTTTCTTTGCCAGATGTCTATTGCAGCAGCCGAGAAGCAGCAGCTCGCCCTTCCAATGGTTTTGCCAAGACTTCAAAATCGTGCTCACCACCAGAACCGGCAGAAAACGTCAGGAGCCGGCGTCAAGCCCTGAGCGGTTTATTGCTGTCTTCCGCAGCATTGTATTTGGCTCAATGCCAGGCTGCTCGGGAGGTTCTAGCCGAAGAAGAGGCCAAGAATGGAGTAGATGGAGCTATACAAAAAGAGCAAAGTGTCTTTGAAGGATTAAAGTCTCTCTTTGATCCTGACGAGACGACGAAGTTGGGCAAAAAGCTTCCCAAGGCTTACTTGAAGAGCGCGAGGGGCGTTGTGACGAAGTTGCGAGATTCCTTCACTGGGGATGCTAAAAGTGAACCCGCATTCAGGAGAAATGCCGACTCTGCCAAGGAAGCAATTCGTGACTACGTGGCTAACTGGAGAGGCTCAAAAGCAGTTACATCCGAGGTACGTGATTCAGTCTCTGATACGTTTACTCTGTGGTCTGTTGTGCTGGAATGGTTATGTCATCGGTCCTTGAACCTAAATTAGTAAGTTGAGTACATTCGAACGGAATGGTTGAATGGTTGTTTCTGTGGTGCAGGAGTCGTATCAAGCTCTTGAGAAGGCGCTGCGAGTGTTGGGTGAATTTTATTCGAAGCAGGGGCCGAGGGCTGTGCTGCCAGAGGATGTCAAGGCACGCGTGTTGGAATCGCTCCAGACAGCAGATGACAACCTCTGAGCAAAGAGAGAGATACAGAGCAATCACAGCTCTCTATCACACCCACAAGCTCGACGTAGTTAGTCTGGCTCCTCGGCCGATTTCAGGTGAGAAGTTGTTTTGGAAGCGTTCATATGTAAGTTGAACAATTTCGATATACTGACGCTTGAAGGTATCATATGTTCTTTACCACATTCAGGTTTTGACAGCATATATTTTGCGTCGTCAAGAGCTTCACTGTGCATCAACCTCTTTCATAAAAGAATGCATTGCTCTGCCCTGTTCTGCAGATTGAGCACCTCTCTCGCTTTCTCCTCGTCCGTGATCCACAAAGATGGCGACCTCTTTTCTGTGGAAGAAGCTCAAAGCACTTCGAGCCCAAGTTACCGTCAAGTCCTTTTTCTTGGAAGTGTGACTCCGTTGTACTTCACTAGAAATTGTCAGTCCACTGGAGCTATCAGTGTACGTCGTGTTCGAGTTCAAAGTTAAAGTCAGAAGTCATAAAGTCATCCGAACAGGGATCAAGTAAACACATACTCACGTCATTGTGGGTTCTTGCTGTATGTGGGTGGACGTTCATTCATTGAAAGTTTCTGAGAATCATCGTCATTCACTGGCCACCATCCTGAGTTGGGAGCCTGTAGTTCATCTCGCCCATGAAGCTGATGTGCTGAGCTTGTTGCTAATCCAAGACTTGGAAGCCTCTTGTTCCACCTAAGATTGGCAGTTAGCATGTCCGCCCTGTTCTAGCTCTCTTAAAGGTTGTACAGGTCGATGAAACTACTCTAGTACACGGTGATGTGTTCGCTGAGCTCCCATAATCTTATAAAGCAGTAGATCATTGACTGCCTTGTTGGGTCCTGAGACTGCAGCATAGACTGCACCGTGCAGCATATACCACCGCCAACGAATCGGTCCAGTTTGTTCCGTTAGTACCGTGTAAACTTCAGTCTTGGTGTACACCCCTGGTGGCAACGGGAAAGACAGTTTTCTCCTTCACCACGAGCTGGTAAGATGATAGATCGATGGACCATGGTAACCATGAGATGGGGGAAATATTTCTTAGCAGGATCCTGAAGAAATCCTGGTTACTCGTATTTTAGAAAGAATTCATGGACCCGGGCGAGGCATCCAGTATTTGCTAGAGTTCAAGAAAGGTTCAGGGAAAACATCTTCTGTATAAAGAGTTTTTCTTCAGCATACAAACGTGTGAGACCGAGTCCCAGTTGATTTTGATCATACAAGTCTACACGTACTGTACGGTGAAGAACTATAGTCATGACTAAGCAGACGATATGAACGACTGAAAATTACAGGTGGCTTCAAGCGACTGCGAAACGTTTCTTCTGTGTGAGTCATACCTCTACTCTTCCGCATACAACAGTCATCCAAACCAGCAGTGAAGTCGGTGAACGGGCGATCGAGGGACCCCATGCAAAGCGCCAACAATGAGGACCTCCAGGGTCATCCAAACCAGCAGTGAAGTCGGTGAACGGGCGATCGAGGGACCCCATGCAAAGCGCCAACAATGAGGACCTCCAGGGTCATCCAAACCAGCAGTGAAGTCGGTGAACGGGCGATCGAGGGATCCCATGCAAAGCGCCAACAATGAGGACCTCCAGGGTCATCCAAACCAGCAGTGAAGTCGGTGAACGGGCGATCGAGGGACCCCATGCAAAGCGCCAACAATGAGGACCTCCAGGGTCATCCAAACCAGCAGTGAAGTCGGTGAACGGGCGATCGAGGGATCCCATGCAAAGCGCCAACAATGAAGACCTCCAGGGTGATAAAAAGTGCGGGAGCTATATGAGCCAAAGGGATCAGAATAACATCATGTCCATAGTGCGGTGGTATATATATACAGTCACTGGTGCTATAGAAGTAAGTAGAGCCGAAGGAAGGAAGTAGGGTAAGGTAAGAAGTAGGAGAGTCTTTCCAAGGAGCTGAGTAGAGTAAGGCGTGAAGAATGAGTAGACTAAACCAGGGTGAAACAGCAAGCTAAGGTTAAGTAACGTCATCAAGTAATATCAAGTGCTAACCTCAAGGTAAGGTTAGCACTTGATATTACTTTTCCAACAGAGGGTTCGTGCCGTATGCGAAGAACTACATGTACAGTTCCAGATTGCATTAGAATTGCAGTCTTACGTGCGGGAGCAAACGCTGCTGTAAGTTGGTAAAAGGAACTCTGCTGACATACACTGGGGTAGGAGCCTCCTCGTGGAAGTCAATAAACAAGGTCCCTGAAAGTCCAGAACCGAGCAATAGACTCGCAGAATGGGCACTTCAGCTGAGTGCTGAAATTCTCGTCAACTAGTCCGTAAACAGGCTGGAGCTTCGTGGAATGGGAAGCATGATCTTTCTCTCATATGGGACGTAACAAAAGACTTACATAGCATAAAGACTGCTGGTTTGGTGTATCTCAGAAGACGGGAAGCAATCAACGGTACGTCAGGACTGTAGCGGGCTGCATTTCCCTTGCAAGGATGCTTAACTGTATATACTAAACCCAGTCCTGCAGTTCAGTCTACTCCACCTGATCCATCCAAACCCGCAGCCGCCACCGGCCATGCCTGCTGTAGAGAAAACCCATCGAGCAGGACTATCTTATGAGGATCGCAACAAATCTGCACGAGTAACAGGATCCATAACTTCCTTGCAGACGGGTGATAGATGATGAGAACAAGGACCTCTCGCCGAAGGGAACGGATTGGATTGCAGGTGGGATGAAAAGAGCAGGCTCAGGGAAATAGGAGGTGCAGGATTTCCTTCGGGGATGAAAGACAGATCTTTCCGGAAGACTACAGTCGAACCTGCTTAAGTGTAATCCCTGAATTACTGCAAGACCTTGGCTACTTCGATGTAATTTACACGGTAGAAGTGGAATATTACACTTCTGGTTAAGTACGAAGGTTTTCTATCGTTATCGACAAACAAACTATGTAAGTGCATACACTCGAGAATTGCAATGCTGTACTTGTGAGTTGTATGTATTTATATAACCAAAATTGCATCATCGACGAACTTCCATAACTCTTGATATCTGCAAATTCTCACTTATAGACAACTAGGAATTTTCGAGAAAACATGACATGCGCAATTCTGAAAGACCTCCACAAATAACAAGATTGCACTAATATATAAACGAGAAACCTTGATAAGTACAAGTCGAGAAGGTACTTATGCAAGTTCGACGGTACTTATTTTGGAGGAGCCACTGTTTTCTAGATTTATTGGGAAGCTAGCTGCGGATCTGGATACTATTCTGACGGTCTGACCTACACCTTCACTTTCATCCGACGCATAGACAGTGGTTTGCTGGAAAACCCTTAGAAGGGAAACCGCAAATCTCCATTTCCAGCCAACCTTCGGCAAAGTCGCGTGCACTGATGGTGAACGGGTCTTGTCCCGTCAAATGGGCCCTCATAAGACCCGAGTTGAATGTATAGTCAAATAAAGCCTAGAGAGGAAAGATTCTCAACGGGGATGTAGCTCAGATGGTAGAGCGCTCGCTTAGCATGCGAGAGGCACGGGGATCGATACCCCGCATCTCCAATTATGAAGAAACAGAAGATTTCACCCGGCCTTCCTTCGTCTTACACTCATTTATTTTCCCACAACACACTCACCCCCATAATATATCTGGATTAGGTCGAGGGTGAGAAGTTACCTTCTGATTTCATCCTGCCTTCCTTCGTCTTACACTTATTTATTTTCCCACAACACACTCGACATCTGATATGGCACGGAAACTTGAAGAATTGTCGGCTGCATGACATGTTATATAGAGTCTCATAAATGTTATATAGAGTCTCATAAATTTGAAAGAAATTTCTTTTCAAATTTATTGAATCTCTGAAAGACAAGTTACCGTGACATGTACTTTCTTTCCAAATTTATTGAATCTCTGAAAGACAAGTTACCGTGACATGAAAAGAAATTTATTGAATATTTGAAAGACAAGTTACCGTGACATAACATGTCACGGTAACTTGTTGAGGGTAGCTTGAAGAAATGTCTACTGCATATCGAGGGGTTATCACGATAACTTGTTGAGGGGTTTATCATTCCTTTGTAGGAGGCAATTCGAAGAACTGTCACATTAACTTGAAGAACTATCTATTGCACATCGAAGGATTAATCAAGTAGATATCTACTAAGTGGAGATGGATTGATGAGTAGCACAGTCAATCATTTCATGAGTTATCCGCATAAGGAGCCAGATGGTCCATGAAGTTCACGGGTTACAAGCCGTCTAGCTGGACGACGCATGAAATTCATGGACCGCTGCTAGCCACATGTCTTGACGGGTCACTCATCAATTCATCTCCACTCAGTAGACCTACTTGATTAACCCTCGATCTGCAATAGACAGTTCTTCAAGTTAACGGGACAGTTCTTAAAACTGCCTCCTAATAAAGTCTAGAGTGAAATCGCTCTCTTGCAAAAAAGTCAACGTCCAGAGAGGAGCATCCGACTCAATAGTAACAGATGCACGTGCTAGATCTGGAAAAGTAAAGCGATGTTCGGTCGTCTTCTTCCTTCATGGGCCGTCGGGCTAACTTGATCAGCAATCTCCGAAGTTCATGGGCTGTCTGGCTTGATTGACTGGCAGCTCTGGAAGTTCATTCCTAGTCCGTCAAGGTTGTCGATCATCGTCGCTTCATCCGCTATTGTCGGATTCGTCTTATTTAATCTTTGTCTTTTCTTTCTCGACTCAATCTCTATACTTATCTTGCCGCCATGTTTTTTCCTTGCAGATCCTGCAAGCATTCGGAGAGTTCATGGAGGTTAGCTCCAAGTACTAGCTTTTGGAACAAGATGCGATAAAAAAGATAATTCTGGCAAGGATGATTATTGTTCCCACGGATAATGATGGACCATATCTTCTCCATCCGAAACTGACCCAAGCTGACAAAAGTACCCCGAAGAAGTAGAGGCCGAAAGCCAAAGCAAGGTTGACATCAATCGATGAGGCAGATCCGGTTGAGGAGGCTCGAGAGAGTCGCTGGCTGAGGAAGACAGCCGATGTCATGAGGATCCGGGTTCATTATGGTCACGATCACCTCAACCTTCAAGTCGAGATCAAATTCACTCCTTGCCACACGACTCGGGTGCTAACGTCTCATCGGAAAGAGTTTCTCAACCTCATCGAAGATCTTCATCTTCGGCTAGTGTTCCTCGCGCCAGCTTTACTGAAGAAGAAAAACCTAACAACAACGACAACTGGGACCGTATCATATCGAGCTATAAACCACTCGTTTGTTGAGAGGTTGAAGAAAGCGATGCAGGAGAATGCATATGTTCACTACAACAACTTCTTGATTGTTGTGGATCCTTGCATTGTCGGACGGAGGCTGATTGTGTTTCCTTCCTCCTCGTAGTTGGCACTTCTACGTCATCGACGGTAATGATAGTGCACTTGTGAGAATTGAGCTTGCATGATATCGAGGTTGTTATCAACCTCGATAACTACGTTAAAATAACTGTATTGTTTATGCCGGGCCTACAAAGAGTGAAGCAGCGTTGTTTACCCACGACGATAACGCGGATGTGGATTGACGCTATGATAAGAGTACAAACGTCTTGAAGAAATGCTTGATGTTAGAGACCGTTAACGTTCAAACTGAAGATGAACTCCAAAAGAAGTGTTGACTTTGGAGGGTACGTTCCAAGTGGCTTTCTGAATAGGACCTCTACGGGAGGTCTAGGGATGTATATTTCGGAAGTGAGAGCGATAAGAGATCAAAAGACAAAAGTCTCTCATCAAAAATGAAAAGACGAAGAAGCGTGATATGATAAGATGAAAGACATCTGGTGATGTGTGATTGATGATCATATTCTCTATCCTTCCTCGTCTTGATCAGGGACAACTTTCAATAGATGAGATGCAAAAGGAGTGCGAGAGGTGTCGTGTCATGGACTGCATCCAAATGGTCGTGGTGCGGATGGTTGACATTAAAGACTGGGCCAAAGCGCAAGTGAAAATTGGTTCTTACACTCAAGAAGAACGGCTACATTTTATCTTTACGACTTTCGAGAAGTTAATGATAAAGAAATTATTTTTAATTGTCCATTTCGATTTTTGTTTTACGCACAGTTATGCATGACAACCCATGAAGTTCATGGCTTGCTCTGATATTTTCCTCTTGATTATCTTGTTGATTAATACACTTTCTCTTCATTTTGTAGAAAGACCGTTCTCATCGTAACATTTTACCGAAACGACTATTTGGCATTGAAGAACCGATTGAACAAAGGCAGAAAAAAAATCCCTTAAAGATGCAGACTTTGTTGGAGATTTTGCCATCAGACTTTTTGGATTATGTTACGCGTGCTCGAGAGTACAAGGAGACGAAAGAAAAAGATGAAGCGGTTCTTGTGCGTCCAAATACCTTTTTTAGTCGCAAGGAAGGAGTAGAAGAAGCGTACAACTGGGAAGTCTATCTTGCGGACGTGAGGAAGATGTTCACTTCTAGTGAAAAGTAGAGGTTCACATTGGTGATTGCAAATATTGCGTATGAGTTTCAATTCAAGAATTGTTCACATGATGATTCGAAAGCTTTCTCTAAAGCGGATATGATTGAGATGTTGATGCAATTTGCCCAACTCTCAACATCGGAGTATTGGACGATGATCGTCTTTCATAGTCTTCAACAAGCAGCAAATGTTGGACAAGCTCTACGCAATCGTGGATGTAAAGTTTCTCCCGGTGTTTGGGTGAAGACGAATTATAAAATACAGGTGGACCTAGAGTAACAATGAACCATGAGTACTGGACAAGATCTTGTTGTCTGATTATAAACCTGCAAATGTTTACCAAAAGTCTCAAACTGTGATCAATAAATTGATTAGTTATTTTTCAAGAAAAGACCACTGGATCATGAATCTTTGTTCTGATTCTCGAATGACTTTGGTGTGTGCATTACAAGCTAGTCGGCATTATATTGCAATGGAGACTGATCGACGTCAATTCATGTACATCCCTTCTCGTGTCTTGAACATGAAGATATTACTTGACGCATTGACGCAGAAGCGAAGAGTAAAAAAGATGGTGCACATAGCTTTGATGTCTCAACACCTTCTAGAGAAGATGCGGCAATGGTTCAAGATGTAGAATACTTTGAAGAGGTGGCAGAGGGAGAGGATATACACTTGGCGTCGTAGAGTGAAGTCGTCAATCTTCGATTTCTGAGATCAAGTAGCGAACGAGTTGATATAGTATCTTGTATGTGTTACAGATTCTATGATTGATCATCTACTGAGTTGAGCGGATCAAACTCTTGTTCATGACATGTCACTTTATATACATATTTCTGGATTTGAAGTATTCAAGTGTGGATTATTTTTACTGATCTTATTAGCGTGGATTATTCTTTTTCAATGATTGATCATGATGAAATATGCAAAATACAGCATAAATATTTTTATTAATTCATAAAATATATCTAATTTTGAATTTTCTAAGATATTACCTCCTCGGAAGTTAAGGTTAATGAAATTTGAAACAAGAACCCATTAGCGGATATCTGGTTGTTATTAACGGTTGTTCCCAGCTCCTAGTTTGCCAATTCACTTTGAAATATTTGATTCTAATGGTTGAACTGTCTTTAAAGATCATGGCTTATCCAGTTAACATATTATAATCATTATTTATCAAAAATCTTTTACAAATCTACTTAGACTTTTTACAATCGATCTCTTTTTGTAAAACTCTCCTCTCACACGATCAATCGATCTCTCTCCTCTCTCCAACCCGTTGGAACTTTCTAACCTACTCAAAATTTGTGCAAATGTTGCATTTAACCAGTTCAAATTAAGTATTAATCACGTTCTTAATACTACAAAGTAAGATTATTGATTATCTCTAGTTCGCAATATAGATGTCAACGTTGTTTAGAATGATAAAAGATCAATGTCAATGGAATTCCTAGACTATGCGTTTAGCATAACAGAGAAACTAAACATAGCGAATGACACGTGAGTATATAATAATAATACACGTGAAAATTTGTTTTAACTGTATAATTTCATATCTCGACCACGCGTTCTTTGCAAATCAATAATGCATAAAATAGAGGAGGAAACCTATTGTTTATGAAACTTTGAACTAAGGAAAAGACTTGATGAGCAATAGGTTTGATAGATGCGCAAATCAAGTCTTCAATTTGTGTCTTTTGGAGAAATTTGCTTGATAATACCTCCAATAGGTTAAGCTCCAACCACATTCTCTTCTTTGTAATGAGCATTTGTGTCTTTTTCCTGAAATCGATGACCATTCTAGAGCTGCTTCATTATTTGACACTGGTGTGTCCTTTACGTACTCGACGGCGAAATGAACTAGGGCTCCGTAACTTGTCACTTTTAGTGAGTGTTTTGTTAAGGTGCTTTTAACGTTGGATGTGCCATAGGTTAACAAGTGGCTGGAACTGCACAAGCGACCACTTGTGCATAAAACGTTCGAGTGAGTTTAGAGTTTACTTGTTTCGGGATACTTGCATGGAGTATATCGACTATCCTAGCGATTTAGCTTGTGTGATGTATGTGGTTAAGGAGGAGTTGAAACCTGTCACAGCCTCTGGACTTAACCATGATGGTCTCTTCGGTCGACCCATATTTTTATTGAAGTTGGAAATTTGCAAAAGATACAGATTTTAGAGAAAAAACTGAACATAAAGCAAATCAAAATGAACACTGTGAAGAAATCACCTGACTTATGGACGAATGCATATTTCTTCAAAGTCTAGCGGCCAATGAGAGCAATGAACTCTGTAAGTGCAGTCGCACTTCACCGCCACTGTCTCTCGGATGAAATCTGTTGTTTAGAGTAGAATTCTAACTGGCCTGTCCACCAACTTTTCCGTTCTTAGGAGTTCGTTCGTACATCTAGACATGATTCTTGAGCAGTATGTTGTGTAGTACGGAACACGCGTGCACCACTACGGCTATCCATTGCACTGAAGCGTTTATCCCGACCGAAAAGATTTTGAACCATCCATTGAGAAGACTGAAAGCTTGTTCGATAATTAACCGTCCTCGCACATGACATTCATTGTAAAGAATGTGCAGTTCAGATGAATGTGGCGTGATGTATGACATCATTACTCATGAATACATTATGTATCCTGTGTCCCCGATAATATAAGGGAATAATGCAATATCACCATTTATATGAACGACGTGGTCTCGCAGGTATGTTCCATCACACACATTGGAAAGAGTTGGAACGCTTGAGAACTCTCTTATCATTTGTGCTCCCTGACAAGCCGACGCTAATGTCTAGTAACATCTTGTTGAATCACAAATACCTTGATTCAGAAGTAGAATCGAGAAATATTTCTTCCTATTGTAGAATTCTACTGGTAGCATAGTAGCTACGGGAGCACGAATACGTATATGGGTGCCAATAATGACACCCATACAGCTTGGTAAGCCACACCGTCTAAAATAACCAACACTCACCCGGTCCGACCAGACCACACAAGATACTTTGGACCCAAGAATTCAGTAATAGCTTATACACTCTCCCGCATAATCTCTTGCACAGTGGTTTCTCCACCCCAAAACATTCTGGAACATGAAATGATCCCATACTTGTCACCAACCGAAATAATATGCTCCCAACTCTCATTTCGCTTGGTATTGTCATTCCGAACCGGATGTCTAGTCCCCTTATGTATGGTGCAAGTTCCCTGCATATCTTGTGGAATAGAGACTTGGGCATACTCAAGCATTTAATCCACCATGACTCTTCATAACTAGACATGAGAAAATAATGAAGCCAAGTCAGACTCTTTTATTTCAGCCACCATTCGGTGACATTGTTGAAGTAAGCTGTTGCATGCTGATAGCAGTAGCTGAGAAATCACCAAGGCTCGTCAGTACATTCTTGAGCTCGAGCTGACCAAGCAATGTCCATTTCTGCATTCGTCTCCATCAGTCCAGTCATTTCTGTTATCAAGTTCATCACCTAACAGAAACCAAGACATAGCTTAACAAATCGCCACGTAATGCTACACAAGAGACTTGTAGTAAGCGGTAAAATGGTAAGCAAACAAACAAGACAAAATCCATCCTTTCCGAATAAGTGAGCAGTGATCTTCGATGGAATGAAAGTGAAGCAGCAAAACACCCAAAACAAATTGTGCCGAATTATAGAATCAAAATACTCTTACTGCTAAAGAGAAAAGTACATAAATACATGAAGCGTAGACTTAGTTCTCACTTTCATTCAGATACCCGCATAAGCATTTCTCTATGAGTGTTGCAGAATGTAGTGAATTTTAAGGACATCATCGGTACAAAGTTGTACTAACCCATAGACATAGTATAATCCTTTGGGGAGAAGTGGCTAGAAGATCGATCTTCTTGCATTTGATAAGGGAAGTCATCATCCACAACCCCCAAGAAATCTGACCTCTATT
Source organism: Asterella californica (assembly GCA_036924285.1). NCBI lineage: Eukaryota > Viridiplantae > Streptophyta > Marchantiopsida > Marchantiales > Aytoniaceae > Asterella > Asterella californica. Next base: position 21,999,308 of record JAYKYS010000006.1, on the reverse strand, counting down.
ACTCTTGTGTCCATTACATGGAGGCATGTTTTTTGCATCAACATTTGGTGGGATCTATGATCTACTACTGATCGATCATCTTCGTCTTTGGGTCGGCTTAGAATCAAACCGATAGTAAGAAACTGAATTGGAGGAGATTGATACTGATCAGACGGCAATGGAATTGACGGAGGTTGATAAGGTCAGACACTGAAGGTCAAAACTTCAATCGATGATCGTATCATTGAGGCAAAAATGTCAAGAGCAGGTGATGGTTGACTATCGGACTCGATGACAAGATCGCCATGAGAGCTAGATCCAAACTGGTCAAAATCATGTCTTTCCTGCTCGATCAGACTAGGTTGGTTCTTCCGGTAACCCAAAGCAAGCACAAAGACAAAAGCTCTAATGTCATAATATGTATTTAGCAGAATAGAACGCACGAAAAAATACATCACACCACAACCAGATATTGCTCTCTCCAAAATATTTGCATTGATGAATGCCAATGTCACATTCGAGCATGCTCGAAAATCAAGTAATCGCACCCAAATGCATACAGTTCGAAGATTGAAGCAAGACGAGGATGGCAGGCAGTGCACGAATGTAAATAATAAGTAAGTGTCGAACGTCCAAAACAGCTCACGTCTCCATCCTGCTTCTTTTGCTGCACGCTCCCGTGCATCCTAGCCTGTGTTAAAGAAGTAAACCAAGTGAATACTCTTCACTGTACAAGTTATATCAGTAAAAGGGATCAGTCGACTCATCATCTCCCAAGAGGGGGTTGTTATATACTCTAACCTATGGACAGAGGTTAGTCATTAGTCAGTTACTAGACATAGAGATGTGCCTATAGAGGTGACTATAGATGTGACTATAGAGATGACTATAGGTGTGACTATTAGAGGTGACTATAGACTAGACATTATCTTTAACACCCCCTCTTAATGTCAGTGGTACTGAATATACACCAAGTTCAAGTCTCAATTTTTGAAACCTGTCTGAAGACAAAGGCTTGGTGAATATATCAGCAGTTTGGTCATCAGTTGTTACCCATTGAGTAACAACCTCTCCCGAAATTATTTTCTCCCTGATGAAGTGGACTTGCACTTCAATGTGCTTTGTTCTAGCATGATGCACTGGATTTTTCGCCAATGCTATTGCACTCATGCTATCAGTCCAGATTACTGTTGGAGTGTCTTGGTTGACACCTACATCCTCCAACATCCATCTTAACCAAATGGCCTCTCGTGCTGCATTACACAGGCCACGATATTCTGCTTCAGAGGAGGATAAAGCAATAGTTGGCTGCTTTTTACACTGCCAAGTGATGGCACCTCCTCCCAGCATAAATGCGAATCCAGACATTGATTTATGATCTGTAGAATCACCTGCCCAATCAGCATCTGTAAATCCAACAAGTCCAAGTGACTTATCTGAGCTATATCTGAGCCCATAGCTGGTAGTTCTCCTGAGGTAGCGCAAAACTCTCTTTGCTGCCCTCATATGCATAAGTGTGGGAGACTCCATATTCTGACTGAGTTTGCTGTCTGCAAACGAAATATCTGGTCTTGTAGTGACAGCCAGATAAATTAACTTTCCAATCAGCTTCCTGAACTCTGTTGCATCTGCCTGCTCATCATCAACAGAAGAACTTTGCCACTCCTTTGAGATAACCATAGGAGTAGGCGCAGGCTTGCACTTCTCCATCTGAAAATCCTGAAGTATACTTTCTGTATACCTTGCCTGAGAGAGGTATAACATTTCGTTGTGTTCCAGAAACTGAACTCCAAGACAAAAGTTGAGAAGTCCTAGATTCTTCATATCAAACTCTTGCATTAAAGCTTGCTGAATCTTCTTTACTCCTCCTTGATTACTTCCGGATATTATCAGGTCATCCACGTACAGTAACAGTAAGATAATACCTTGAGAAGTAATCAAAACATAGAAGTTTGGATCACCTCTTGTAGGAGAGAAGCCTTGCTGCTTCAAGAAGATGTCGATTCTTGTGTACCAAGCTCTTGGAGCTTGTTTGAGACCATATAATGCCTTGTGCAGCTTGCACACTAACTGTTCACCTCCTTGACGAACAAAACCAGGTGGTTGCTGCAAGTAGATATCTTCTTCAAGAATGCCATTAAGGAATGCATTCTTAACATCCATTTGTAGACACTTCCAACCATGTTGTTTTGCAAGAGCACAAAGAACTCGGATAGAGTTAAGTTTTACCACAGGTGTGAAAGTCTCTTGAAAATCTTCTCCTGCAGTCTGCAAATAACCTTTTGCAACAAGGCGAGCCTTGTATCTCTCAATAGTTCCATCCGCATGCCTCTTGATCTTATAAACCCACTTACAGCCAAGTGCTTTCCTGTTTGCTGGAAGAGTTACTAGGCTCCAGGTTGCATTTTTGAGCAGTGCATCATATTCTTCCTGCATAGCACGTCTCCAGTGATCCTTACTGAAAGCTTCCTCGAATGTAATAGTCTCTCCATCACCTTGAGCTTCAGCCATGAGAATATAATCCTCTAGCCTTACAGGAACCTTCCTTGTTCTGATAGGTCTCCTTGGTTGGGTAGCAAGATTCGAATCTGGAGTAGTCTCATGAATAAGAGGCGAATCTGCTGTAGTTGGACCTGATTCAGTAAGCTCAATTTATGTGGGTGGTGTAGGAGGTGGTTCTAGTTGAGCTTGAGGTTCTTCTTCATGGATCTCTGAAGTAGGTGTATGGATTGAGAGAGGTGGCAGGTCAGAAAGGTGGTGTTGTGACTTTTGAGATGAAGGGTCCTCTAAAAACACTACATCTCGACTGATGATGATCTTTCTTGCAGCACTCAATAGCCTATATCTCTTTTCTCTTGCTGGATATCCTATGAATGTACAGATCTGGGATCTATCATCAAACTTTTGCAGTAATTTTCAAGGAGTTGAAACATATGCTTTACATCCAAAAATTTGAAGATTAGAGAGGTCTGGTTTCTTTCCTGTGAAAGCTTCGAATGGAGTTTTGTTGTTCACAGCATTTGTTGGACTTCTGTTGAGAAGGTAGACCGCAGTATTGACAGCTTCAGCCCAAAGATCTTTTGGAAGATCTTGCTCAAGAAGAAGACTTCTTGCCATCTCCACAACAGTTCTGTTCTTCCTTTCAACAACTCCATTTTGCTGAGGCGTGTAAGCTATAGTCAACTGCCGCAGTATCCCCTTCTCAGCGAAATATTGGTCAGCTGCCTTGGAAGTGAACTCTCCTCCTCTATCACTTTGTAGCTGCTTCACTTGCTGTCTAGTTTGTCTTTCTATCATGTTAACAAGCTGTTGAAGATTGGAGAGTGCTTCAGACTTTCTTAGCAGGAAGAAAACCCAAATGTATCTCGAGAAGTCATCAACAACCAGCATAAAGTACTTAGAACCTCCAAGCGAAATAGTCTCAGTTGGTCCACAGAGATCTGTATGTAACAGTTGAAGGATATCTGTTGCCCTTGTTGCAGTAGTCTTGAAGAACTTCCTTCGAGTCTGTTTAGATCTGAGACAAACTTCACATGGGGTGTTTACAGGGGCGAGTTTGGAAACACCAAGTGCTAAGTTTTCATGAAACAACTTCTGCATTCTCTGATAGTGTAAATGTCCAAGTCGTAGATGCCATAAATGGCTCGTCTCTGTTACAGCAGCAAGAACTGGAGCTACCAAGGGTAAGGCTTGTAACTCATACAAGTGGTCAACCTTCACCCTGTAGCTACTACAGATCCTTGGTCAAGAATTGAACATCCTTGTGCATCGAATGACAGTTGAAATCCGTTTGCAGCAAGTTTACCAACACTCAGGAGATTATGCACTACACCAGGTACAAACCAGACACCTCCAATGATTCTTATCTGACCTGAAGGTAGCTTAATACGAATGTTACCTTCCCCCTGGACTTGGTAGCCCTTACCATCTCCTAGTCGAATCTCTGGTCCATTAAGAGGATGAAAGTCTTGAAACCACTCTTTCTTTGAGGTGATATGATTTGAAGCTCCAGAATCAATCCACCATTGTTGGTCATGTGTGTCTGTATACATGGCAGTGAAGAACAGTTTCTCTTCGTGATCAGTTGTCTGTACGAAGTTGCCTCTGTTGTTTGTGTTGGAACGTTGATCAAATGCCTTCTTCCTGCACTCATAAGCATAGTGACCACGTTTCTTACAGTAGTTGCAGTTCCCAGGTTTTGGTTTGTTGGAGTTGCCCTCTGAATCTCGTTTGTTGTATTTGCCTTTCTTGTTGTCCCAATGCTCCTTTTGTTTGGATTGCGATTCTTGAGTTCTGCCCCGCTTATGATCTCTCTTCTTGGAGAAGAAAGCTGCATCAGTTGTTGTAGTTGTTTGAGTTGACTTGGTTTCGATATTCATTGCTTCTTGCAAAGCTAATGTTTGCAGTTCTTCAAATGAGACAGGCTCCTTACGAACATCAACTGCTTTGACGAAGTGCTCATACGGTTCTGGTAAGCTCTGGAGCACTATAAGCACCAAGTCGTCCTCATCTATATCTCCACCCAGATTCTTCAGTTGTTGTAGCAACCCTTTGACAGTATTGAAGTGCTCTTCGAGTGAGATGCCTGCAACCATCTGCAAAGTGTTTAACTTTCTGCGTAGCATTCTCTTCCTCCCTCGAGCAGCTCCTTCGTGCTTCTTGGTGAAAGTATCCCAAGCATCTTTAGAGGTTTTAGCCTCCAAGATATCCATGATTTCCGAGTCTTTAATTGTCATCTTGATGATAGCAAGTGCTTGTTGATCTCTCTTGTTCCAAGCTTTGACAGCAGCTGGTGAATCGATAGGTCTTTCTTCCTCACCCAACACTATGTCCCATAAGTCGTAGTTCTGAAAAATGGCTTGAACCTTGAAGCACCATATTGGATAGTTGGTGCTATCCAACTTATGATGATCATGAAGTAGGTTGTCACTAACGTTAGCCATCGATCGAAAGTAAAGTAGGTGAGAAAAATCTGGAACTCCTCAAAGTGGTTGTGGAGGTGGAGGTAGCGTCTATATTATAATCCTCTGCAGTCTCGTCCTGCACGGCAAAAATCTCAGAAACGCGAAAATCGATCGTTAAGGCCTTCAAAAGTGTGGTCAAAGATCCATTGACCAAGGGTTCTCCAAAGTGCAACTTCCTTATACGAGGTCCGTTTGGGTCGAAAGTTGGACCGTTGGAAAGCTCTTTGCAAATCCCTTACACGAAAGGCGGAGCCTTTTTAACCCCCCACTCTCAGATTTGCCTAATTCGATCTCCTTCCCCTCCAAAAACGCGATCAAAGGTAGTTTGACCAAAAATTTGCGCCTTCTTTCTCACTTTTCAGTTGAAGGTGGTGTGCTCCCTCTAAATCTTTTTCACTCTCTGGTTCCTCATTCTCCTTGCTAATGCTCGTGCCTAAGCTCTGATACCATGTTAAAGAAGTAAACCAAGTGAATACTCTTCACTGTACAAGTTATATCAATAAAAGGGATCAGTCGACTCATCATCTCCCAAGAGGGGGTTGTTATATACTCTAACCTATGGACAGAGGTTAGTCATTAGTCAGTTACTGGACATAGAGATGTGCCTATAGAGGTGACTATAGATGTGACTATAGAGATGACTATAGGTGTGACTATTAGAGGTGACTATAGACTAGACATTATCTTTAACAGCCTGCACTCCCGCTTGAAAACCACAAGAAATTGACCAAAATGTATTAATCTCAAACCGAACTCCAGAAATTCAGAAACCTCTGTCAGAGGATGTTTTTAGAATACATGCGTGGTAAGAAATCAAGTTAAATGTAGATGCGGAGCACTGATCAATCTGCACTCCTGTTTTGATAGCCTGAACCTACGTGGCCTCAAATGGCCGAGATGGATGGTCTCACTCTAAACAGCAATACGATTTGAGCCTTAATGATGTCTGGTCATATCTCTCTTAACTATGTATTATTTTATCATATCCTAACAAACCAGTCACATTGCAATACCTTTCATTATTTCACTATTTTCGATGGTGACTAAATACCTCTGTTATTCGAATTATTTTAACAATAAAATACAACTCAGATTATACATGCTGAGTCCGACATGGAAAAGTGACTGGTTTCATAATCAGGTTGTGGTAAAACAATGCATGGAGAGGTGTGATCAAACACAAAAGCTATTGGAGGTGTGATCCAGCAAATTTCTGGTGTTTTGGATAATAGGGTACTCACTACCGTACACGTCTGTATTTCTGGTGGAGCATATGTCAGAGAATACTGATAAAAAGCTCGTAACTGTATATCCATCAACGCATGCTGATGGGAAAGTGCTTGCAGTGTGGGAAACGTGGAAGAACCGCCACCTTCAATGCAGATTGAGCCCGTACGGCGTGTCCGGCGTCTAAATATTTGACGGACGGACTGTCAGACGAGACTGCACTAAGAGCCAAGCTGTGATTAAACCGTTATTTTGTGGCTGCTGCACTGCTAACCATTTTCAAAGCCTCCAGGAGTCCAGATTCGTGCTTTCGAGGTTTTCCAGTGGAGGAAATCTGCATCTGCATATTCTTACACTCATAATAGATCTGCAAAAAGTTCACCCTCTTCTTCGTTCCGCTGGGGGGCGGCTGGGACTAGCTCCGAGGTGAACGGCACCCGTCCGTACCGGGAAAGTACGGGTGGTACTCCTTCACATTGGGAAGGGGTAACTTGATTCCCCGAGGAAAACAGGTTCTTACTTTATTGACTTTATTTGTCCGATCTCGAGACAGATTCGGGTGAGATGAAGTGAGAAGCACACAGACGTGTAAACTTTGAAAACTACTGTAGTGATTACTGTACATAGTAACTCTTGCGTATATAAAGACGGGGATATAGTCGCGGCGTCTCAAACCGGTCATACCGGTTACAACAAGCCCAACAGTCTCATCTCTTTCTTTGTTACAGTAAAGTCTTGGATTCAAATCCAGGCTACACCCTTCTGTTGAATAGTGAGAACAGTTTATCTCACAACTAGACAAATTAGTGAGGTGTAAACCCAGGCGATCCCCGGTGTGGTTTGAACCACATAAGGTTAGCTGCGGAAGCGTAACGTTCTTCGTGCACCGCGTGGGCGCCCGCCTCCAGTTTGCGGGATTCAAAAGAAGACAGGGGTGTCAAAGTTCTAATCTTTATTATAGTATTCTATTCCTAAATATTGTACTATCCTTGAAATATTATCTATAAAAGTATCTATTTAAACACTCTTTGCTCAGTTATAATCTTGAGAACATGAGTTCATGAACATGTCATGGACTCAAATATTCATCATACACACAAAAGGATATATATATATATATATAGAGTAAATAGATATTATAGTGTACTTGAGCATCGGGTACGGCTTAGTATATCCTATGGAATTGATCAAAGGTGGTCACTCGTAGTAGTGCGATCATTGTTGATTATCAAAAGAAAAAAGTATATTTTTTAGACTACCCAGTTTTGAAATCTACGTGATTGATATGTAATCGTAAATCTCAATATAAGGTACTATAAATAATAAATGATAAATATTATTATCTATCATTTGAGATCTGCGAGGACCATGGGACTGTCCATGTCAGTCCATCATAGCGAGACTCGGACCAGAAGCTTCATTAACCATTTGTAGTGCATGCATCTCCAACCGTACCCACAAAGGATTGAACCCATGATCTTTCTCTTAGAGGACTATAGACTAAACCACTTGAGAGTATTTAATAAGTAGTATCCAAGAGCGGGTGGGTTAATATACCCATATAATATATATAAAGGTGAGAGAATAATTTATCACGTGTTTGTCTATCAAGATCATACAGTTCCCGTCCTTACAAGTCAGTCTACCATCATTTATTGGATTTCTCAGTTTTACTTTTTTAATTACTATCTCGTCCCGAATACAATCTCTCTTTGTAGGACAACAGAGTGTAACATCCCCAACCGTGAAGTTATCAATTTATCTTTTCCATCCAACCCAAATGTTACACCATACTCCACAAATCCACTTTGTATTGACTTGTCTGTATGGATGGTGTTTCTTCCAAGCAAGAAGAAAGTTTGACAATTTACGAAGACTTTTCAGTGTATATATATCAAAGAAAGATGGTTTAAGAGCCCTATTTGTCTCGATGTTTTAATCCATTGATAATTTTGAATTTTCTGAGATTAATAGAATTAATTGTTCATTTTGCGGGTCAGCTACTCTGCAGTCGTCTAACAACGTTTTCAATATATGGTTTAGTATTTGTCTTGAAAAAATCTCTAATGGTCTCTATTACATATTTAATTATTTTTCGGCAAGTGCAATATATAGCAGTACAGCACCCTTCATTAGAACTAGAACTAGAGTTTCACTAGAACATTTTGGGTGTGTTCAGATTGCACGATTGTTCGCTCCCCGGAGATACAATGCAGACAGGTTCGTAAATAATCAATCTTCATAGTATATGGTTTTTATCAGACTTTTGTCTCCAGAGTGCTTGCACGAGGGCTCCGATGTGTAAATGCACAGTCCGAATTCGATCGAGAGAACCGCCAAACAACGTTGAAAGTAGACCCAGAATTGAGGAGAGAGCCACGATAGACTGCAAGTGCAACTTGAACCCTTGAGCGGTAAGAGTAGTGAACATCGACGGGAGCGACACGAGCTTGCTGTTGTTAGGGCCTTCCAAGCTTAGGCATAAACCTAAGCTTTTTTCCTCTTGTTCGGCTTGATGTGTCTTCCCATCATTCAGTCTTTATTACAACTTGCATGCATTATTTCCTGAGCCATTTTCTCATGGAGAGGGCATTATGCATGTCTTCACTTACTACCAATTTTTCTTCGCAGAAGGGTAGATTTCCATATTTCAACACAACAGCGTTTTACACAACAGGTATAGCGTATAGGTTTTCATGACACATGTGTGAATTCAGACTGCAAAGAGTACACTCTTTCACCTTCTCATGCATATGTCCAAGTTTATGCATTTTTTGCCAGTTGCTGAGTTGATGGAGACGCAAATCGTCCGCATGTGTAAACGAAGAAGTCTAAATTATAGTCCATACCGAATATGATAGTTTAAACAAACCTACAGCATACCAACAACATTCTCAAGTAATATGCTCAGTGCCAGAGACATAACACAGCAAATCCACTTCTCCACTTTCCCCCTGTTTCTCGCTTTTCTCCTCTTCCTTCCCTCCGGTCCAAAGCTCAGGTTGCATACCTGAGCTTTGGACTGGAGAAGATAGAGTTGAAGGCACTGAGTATCTACTGGATATGCTCAAGATGGCAAGAGACTGGCAATTCAATAAGGCTTATGACATTGTGTGTACTGAAACAGGGAACTCATTACCGTCTAGCGATCAACAGGTGAATAAAGGGTGCTAATCAGAGGTACATAAGTGTGCAAAGATACAGCGATAATGCAGCAATGTTTTGGACGTTAGCGATGGATTTTTCCTATGCTCTGCGAATTATACACCTCTGAGTGACCTGGAGGCCTTCTGCGTGATGCTTGCTATTGGTGATTTCTATGTGGCAATCAGAGTTTATGACACACCTAGATTATACACAGAGTCATGCAACTGAAACACTGCTACAACCTCTCCGATTACGATTCCTGTTCTTTCTTGAGATTTCTAGTCTCGATGGACTATCCAACCGCATCTAAAGATGACCCTAGAGATTATCATTGGAACCTTTTCTCGTCAGCGATTAACGAGAAAAGTTGCCAGATTATCAACATGTAGACAGGAAGTTGATACACGAGAATAATGTCCAACTTTGGCATAGTATGGCCAACCAGACAGGTCTGTCTACTTTTCTGGGGCATATTTCCGTACTAGCATAGTACATACAACAACTCCTTGAATCTGGGAAAGATTTCCTCTATGCTCGAGCAGCCTTTTGCTTATTTCGCCGGAGTCTGCATCGCCATCGCCAGTGTCCTGTCCTGGAACAAGAACAAAACAGAGAACATATATTAGCACTTCCTGTTAGGGACGCTTACGCACATGACTGACTCACTCCTGAACCGAGTGGAACTTCCGATGCTTAGGAATCTGAGACCATATTCCAGTATGCTCCAGCTAACGTGCATGATGAGATCATGAGGGGTACTAGGTAGGAGTCGGGACAAACCACGTAAGTCTAAAGTACGTTCGACTCCTTCTGGAAACAGTTACGGCATCAAGCTTCCGGCTACATTATCGCTGACTTGGGCGTTTTGGATGAGTTGGTTTTCTGGTGAATAATGGCAAAGTGACCGCATGAGAATATATGCCAAAGTAACTCCTCCGGAGGTACGTTGAGTAGTACTGTTGTCTCTAGTGTAGTTTGGTGTAGGTGTGTGATGTAACCACCAAGTCCGATAACGAATTCCGGTTCCAAGCGTGACCAAGTCGTATCTCCACTCTCGCGCCTCGGAACAAGAAAGCGGACAGTTGTTGGCTCATGATGCTATACGGAAGTCATCAACCATCAAAGTCACGTTAGCTTAGCCACTCACAACGTGGACGTGAAGAAATCATAGCCAGGCTCGCTGGCCTGCCTAGAGACACGACCTTGTCTCCCTTGCAGGACATTTCGACTGCATTCTTCCCAAAGGACAACTACGTACTATGGCAATCTTCTGTCTACAGGTTGGTGCCGGTAGATCATCCTTCCATCTACCAGTTCGCTCCGCTCGCACGGAAACGAGAATACTACTACAACTACACAAGACACGTACGGCAGCTTGGACTACCTGCCACACAAAGCAGTTATGTTCCTTCCACCACGGAAGGAAACGTCCATAAATAACGGGTAACTTACTGGAAAACGGGACGGGACTGGGTCTGAATTAAGGATTTGTAAGAAGCCGCGTGCAGGATCCGGGTAGATCTGGGGCACAGCTAAGAGCACTGTAGTTACTGGTGGACACACGCAGTTGACTGACTGCGCAGTCAGAGACCATGCACAGACCCGAGTGGAACGGGTAACCGGAATGAAGGTTTTGCTGGCAGCCTAGTGCAAGGAGAATATACATAGCACGAAAAGATGGGAAAAACCCTCACCGGATACTCTTCGAACATGAAGAGGGAAAATTTCGGGTTTTCCAGTTACACCGTTGGGAACGAAAGTCCCTCGGAGGTGGGTGAAACGGTAAGTACCCTTCCCTCGCTTGAGCGAGGTCCAAGCAAGGTTCAGGTGTTCCGGCACCTCCGACGGACATCTCCGGACTGGGAATCTGGGGATTGAGGGTTAGCCACAGTTGGGTTTACAGGCAGGCAAGCAGTGAGCAGAAATAACAGAAAAGAAGGGAAGAAAACCCGTTCGAGAAAAGAAACAAACATATCGAGCAGGGGATACTCCGTACGGGGAAACACTACTGCGGTAAGCTCCTTTCTCATTCATTCACTCGTGTTTTAGACATTTACCTCATTTACTTTCAAGCTGCTCATCTCCGTACGGGACTCCGCTCGTGTCACGTATGGCGGTATACGGACGGACACAAAAGGACTGTTGTACTCTCGATCTGAAACTCCAGTGATGCTGTCCAGAACCCTCAGCACTTGGAGCTCCAATCGATTCGATCCAAAGCGTCGTCCAATTAAGTCACATAATCCCTTCTCTGACCGACGAACAGGCTGGAAGGATATTCATCCTGCCTGCCTGCCTGCCTTACTGTCGCAAATCCCCTGATCGGACACTCCTTCAGGGCAGTCTGTAGAGGTCCTTCTTGAACCTGCAGTGACAGGTCAATAGCAAAAGTGAGGTCGGTGACACCGACTGAGCACTATTTGGAGAAGGACATGTTCGTCCTAAAGCTCAAAGCCTGCATGACATACTTTTCACTCGTGAACCAAAAGGAGGATATTGTTCTTTGACCCGGTGGAAGGAGACAGAAGTGACGTTCAGTGACCCATCCTTGCTGGGAACAATGTAGTCCTTCCGTCCTTCCGTCCGTCCAGACTCCAGAGTAAAGAAAACCGGGTACTGTACAGATTTCCGACTCGTGGTTGGTCGGCGGCCTTTCGAGGTACATACAGTGCGGGCTGTGCGCTGATGGAAGCTCGAGGTCACCTCAAGGCTCAAGTAAAGAGGATGTCGACATCCTCCTGCATGGCGTGTCACTGTCCACTTGCTGCTGTTGATCGCCTCCTCGCGGAAGGAGCCGCTAGAGCACGGCACCTTCCCTTCAACGCTCGCTTCCCCCTCCCTCTGTACCTTCCTCCCACTGGCATATCCAGTTTTGATGCGGACGAGATTCTGTTCTCCCACGCCTAATTTCAACCTCGGTGCATGACCGTCCCAACTGGATTACGACTTCATTCCCGGTTGTCATTCTCAACTGTCCACATAAACACACAGACCTTCGATCTAACGGCTCGGCTCTCCCACCGAAATTCTGCGAACACCTATCGAATGTGAACGGATTGAAGCTGAAAGAGCGAAAAGGCTCCAGCTATTGCTACGGTTCCCCTCACGTTTCTCTGTCGTCAAACACCCGATCATCTCAAATTCTCGTCTGCTCCTCCCCATGGATCCCCCACCTCTCGTTTCGCGCATACTTTCGAGGATCACCGGCTGGCGGGACCTGCACAATTCGATCTCCTACCGCTAACCAGATCGTCGCGGTTAGGAGCTATCGTTCACAGTTCAGATGCCATCTGCACATTTACAAACATCACACCCCCAAAAGTGACACGGCAGAAGTCCTTCAGCTCCATTGCATAAGGCTATCGAGGTCCACTTCTCACTCGGAGATTATTAGGTCATGTGGATGACCACCGCGCCTCTCTTGTTCTATCGGTTCGAGTACTGCGAGTAGAATCCCGTACTGGTGGCACAATTGGTGCTGTAAAACTAGTGCTGACGGTATAAACTGTCCGTTCACAAGTAATGATCTGGCAAGGATGGGAACTGACAATGTCCACAATTAACCTTGTAAGTTGACAAACAAAGGTCACTTACAGTGAAAAAAGTGAGTCGATGAGAGAAACTTAGAAGATAACTTTTCGTGAGATCAACAGCGAAGCAAGCATAGATCAATGATCCAACCAAGACTTGAATGTGAACAGAGTCCGCATATCGATTCCGAATTTAACTTCACGGTTTATGGACAAGATAGAAAATTACAAGTTCCGCTACAGAAACTACAGCACAGCCTCTTGAGCAGAAACTCGTGGTGAGAGCTCTTCTTCTGCCCCTGAAATCCCTCATCGCGCAACGTAGTTCCACAACTTCAACGGAGTTCATATGAATTATTCCCACTTGGCAAACTCTCGACTCGCGATGGAATGCTGCAGGGATAACGGCCGAGTAACTCTCGGTCTTACACTACCGCCTCGGTATGCCTTCGGCATTGATCCTACAAAATCGGATCGCTGAATTCACTTACTATCTTATCAAATTTACGCACTGAAGTCCCATTTCGAGAAGCTTCCCTCGATGTGGTCGTAGTATCCTCCGTGCAGGCTGATCTTACCACCCTTGACGGCCTCCACGACGAAGGGGTAGGTCATGAGGTTGTTCAACGAGTTGTTGACGGATTCCTTCTCGCACGTCTTGCACAAAACATCGACGGATTCATCCTTGCACTGCTCCTTCACGATGGCACGGGCAGGCTTTCCGATCGCGCACCACTTTTCAATGAAGGTGGTCTTGTACTCGCCGTCATCGGGGCACATCTTCACCAAAGCTCCAATTCCTCCACATGCGCGGTGACCGATAACGATAATGTGGTCGACCTTGAGGTGGAGGACAGCGTACTCGACGGCACTTCCAAGGCTGGGATTCAAGCTCTCGGTTTCGAACGGGGGAACCATGTTAGCAACATTGCGGATGACGAATGCGTCTCCGGGGGTCAGGTTGAAGATTTGAGTAGGGCACACTCGGGAGTCAGCGCAGGCGATGATCATGAACTTGGGCCATTGGCCGGTTTTGAGCTTGCTGGTGAGCTCCTGGTTCTTCAAGTAGATGTTCTTCTTGAACGTCTCGAAGCCAGCCTTGAGCTTGTCGAATCCAGTGTGCTCTGTAGAGTCCAGAGACAAATCCTCCAAGTCTTCCAAGATCTCAGCGAGCTTGAGAGCTACCTTCTTACTCAATTCAGGCTTGTTCTCGACGACGGCGTTAATCTTGGCTTCGACTTCCTGGAGAGACATTCTTGCTGTGGGAGATTTGCGGAAGCGGAACGTCTGTCACAGAGAAGGAGACTGAGAGTTCGAATTCGCTGGAAAGCCCGCGTTCAAGTGCTGAGTCCGAGCGACCTAAGGCCCTTTCAACAGGCAAGGCGGGGGAGAAAGACAAGGTGGGAAAGCCGCTGAGGAAAGGAGTAAATTTCAACGTCGTTTGCGGGCTATTTCAATCCGTGCGAAAGACGGAGATGGGCAGCCAGCAGGGGCAAATGTGGCCTAGACTCAGAGGTGATAGAATCTGACGAGGACTGACTCGTGGTAGGACATGGGACAGAGTCTCCCCTAGCACATGAGCCACAGGAAGCTATGGAGCTGTAATTCACTGTTTCTGGTGATCCCCGATCTTACGCCTGCTGTTGACCGCAGCCTTGACCTTCCGACGTTCTACCCCCCTGAACGAGCCCCTGAACCACATGTGCCCCCGGGCTCCCGGCGAAGTCAAACCACACGGCCCTCCTTCGCATCGCATCCTCTCTCTCCTCGTTCGTTTTCCCAGGGGCCAGGACTTGCCTGTACGCCCCAGGGCCCCAGTGCCCCCACGCTCCTTCCTTCCTGTCTTTTCTTATCGGTCCTTAGGACCTCTCCCGGTAAACGAGTCTAATTTGGAAACTGGAAGCATCCTTTTTCGTCTTTATCTTCGCCAACTGAACTATAAATCTTGTACACAGGAGCTGCTAGTGACCCCTAAACGTCCCGAATGAAACTTGAGGCAGGGGAGATTATATATTTCATGCTTGTGTAAGGTTCTTAAGAGACGTTAGAATTTTGATTTGAGAATGAATTAATGTAAAAAAGTCATTTGATCTGTAACAGAACATAACGGAGATGATTGCTAGTAGCGTGAGGAACTGCTGCAGTATGAGGGTTGGGAAGTGGTCCAAGTTGACGACGAATGGAGGAAAGTGTCAAATATTTCAACAATATATCAAAAACTGTCAATATGTGATATTTTATTTAAATTTGGCACTGTGATTTATTGATTTATGAGAATTTATAGGCAACTCTTCTAAAATCTCTTTAGAATTATACGTACACTGAACGTTGGTTTACAGGCAACAAAGAAAATGTGATTATAAATACACGTAATGTTGACATGGACATGATTGAAGGAAATCAGTTTTGAAATATTTCCTTATAAATATATATTATGGAACATAGTAGCTTATAACATTTTATTTTCATTGAAAGGGTACATTTAATGACTCAAATGGTTTATATTATGGTTTTAACAACTTTTTTCTCTTGTACATGTGATAATCTATTAGTAATGGGACATAGAGTTGAATATTTTTGCTTGTATCTTTTTAGCTAATTTTCTTTTGTCCTGATACCAGTTATTTCAGTAAACTGAAGACCCCTTAAGCGAAAATACCTTTTTGAGAGGTTAAAATCACATACTTCTTTTGTGTTCTATCTCGAAATGAAGTGATAATCTCTTTTGTGTTCCAAAAATCTCACTTTGCACAAAAGGGTGTCTGGTTTTCTCAAAGGATGTAGTTAATCACAAGTTACCTAAGGTCCCAGCCGCACATAGTCTTTTTCGTCTAGTTTTTTACCCGAACCTAAGTTTGGTAATAAGAATACCAATCTCACATATCCGTTTATTGAGTTCTCATTAAACTGGAGTAGAGAATATATTAAAAACTAATAGATTCGTGTAGGGTCCTCTTGGTACCCTCTTAAAGTTTTTTTAGGAGTTGTTGGGTTTCTAAGTTGACACGTGTTACATTATCCGTTGATTTTTAATGAAGTAAATACAAAAGTTACTTATTTCTAAGAGCTGTTTGTTTTCTATGTTTACACATGTCATATTCCTGTTGACTTTTGTTACAATGAACATAAATACAAAAGATTTCTTTACTCAATCAAAAACCTAGACCATGGTTTTGGTTATAACATTTACCTCACTTTTGTGGAGTGAAAAACCTTTGTGTTCCAAGCCTGCAAATCTGCTTCGGATTCAAGAAAAAAGACTAATCTAACCACGTTAAACTTTTGAAATTACATACTTTGAGATATTCAGCTAAAAGTTTTAGACTATAGTGACTATAACAGGAAAGTTACCAAGAAAAAAGTCTTTCCCCATGAAAAGGATGACTGTAACATCGAGGGTTTATTGTTGTGACCACATCGAGGATTGTATTGTAGGAGCGTACATAAAATTTATTGAAATATGGTGAAGGGTTTTACAAAACGCTAGTAAACCTTAACATGTGGAAGTTTGGCTTTCTCTGATATGGAATCAGTCTCACCTTCACCTTACAACAGAGAATAGAGAACGTGAGCTAAGTGTCACATTCGATCATGAACGGACAACGAGTTGCAAAAGGAATGCAGCACTCACAGCCGATTCATTCCTCTTCCAAGTTGACAGAGTCGACAATCTCCTGCCTGTTTGCCGGTATGAAGGTAAATAGAATTATAGCGTTCTTATCATGAGAGTGTAGCTCGTCCTGTCGTTTCTTATACTCCACGTTCGAGCATGATAAAAGTATTGTACAATATGAAACCGTATGGAAATTCTGACTCGTATCCCATCGTTGAAGTTGCGATTCTTCGGCTTGAGATGTACTGTCAGATGGATAAAGGCTCTGCAGATATTTGAGCCAAGTGAAGTTGAGAGATCCAAGTCTGATGACTGTGCAGAGTGCTTCACCGTTCATGTGACGTGTGTAGATCAGGATGCAAACTATATCTTGATAAGTAACCTCATCGCAAATGAAAGCACAACAAAAGTTGTGGATGGAAAATGTTCTCACTAATTACGATGAAACAGTGACTTCGATGTCTATCTTCTTTGACTGTTGCTCCCATATCTAACGACGGAGATGACTGAAATCTCAGGTGCATGTATCGCATTCATTATTAACCTTGAAACATCCACTCAGCAAGCAGAATAAGTTCATTGCACCTCTTAATCGCCTCTCTCCTGCCTCATCAAGATCCCTCAGGGTTATCTGAACTCCAGCAAGATTTTCCTCGTCAATCGCGTTGGCGTCCATCCCTTGCTCTTCATCATCGACGTCGGTGACTACTTTCGAGACTAGACGAAGACCGACCACCCATGTCTTGCTCCCGTAAACGAAAACAAGCATGCAACTAGAGCATCGTGCCCTGCAATAATGGTTCGCTTCTTACATATCTGTTTCATATTTGTTATGGCCATGGGTACGTAGTAGTTGTTACTCTGCAGTCATACCCTTACTGGAAATGAACTCTTGGGCTCAAATACGTTTAGCTCCTTGACTCTAATGAAGCTATGGGTCACTCACCAGTCACTCTTCCAAAGCCAATCTGAGAGCAAAGGCACAACGTGAGAGTGAGACCAGGACAGGAACAAAAAGGAACGGGAGGAAACCCCACTAGCCATAACCATAGCGGGATGACTGGCAATGGCTGGCGACAACTTCATCAACTTCATCAGAAGAAGTAATCAGTTGCCATCCATGGCTACAGGCATATATAATCAAGCTGCAAGAAGAGGCGTAGATCTGCAGTAGAAGGGTAACCAAAAGTTCCATTTCTCGAGAGGTAAAGATGCATGCTATCGAAACTGCCGCTACAGACGTATGGAGAATCAGCAGTTTGTCTTCTCATCTCCGGTACTACATCGAAAATACTTTTCTATCCAGTTAAGAATCGAAATCTTGCAGAATAAAGGGATAAAGCGCAGTCCACGTGAATCGGTGCATGATCCACGCCGAAGAATGAAGGGTAAATACATTGTACAGAATAATTTGCTGACATCAAAACCCGGTTCTATACAGCACCTACTGTAATAATCATACCGTAGACCCTGGAGAAAATTAACGCTCAGGAAGAATTCTGTTCCTAAGAAACGAATAAAGTACACTCTCATCCTTTCCTCTCCCCCACCTCGGGAGATCAGCCTGTGCTCCTCACTGTCTCACTCAAAATAATCTGGTTTTCAGATAGAAAACTATACGAAAGAGAGAAAAAGAATACAGAGAAATCACCTATCAGTTAAACTCGTCCTCCGGGGACTACCTGTCAGTAGAACCCCTTCATACCGCCGTGCTGTACTTCCGTTCGTCTAGGGAAATTTTATAGCCCAGCGTGGGACAGCACAGTCGATCGATCGCCCCCGGGATTTCCTTAAGGTAGTTGACCTTCGACCACTCGATCAGATCTTTGACGGTAACCATTGATCATCCCGAGAGTGCAGAAGGCACAACACTACTGTAGTGTACCGGTAGTCGCCGCTCTGGGTACTACTGCCGTACCTGGTCCAAGGACGCGGTAGAGGGTGAATTCTGAGCAGTTTGTCTGAAGTATCTCCAATCTAGGCCGTTGACAGCGAAGATTGACAGAATCGGAACCGTGCCTGTGAATGGTGACTGAAGTCAAAAGCGTGGGCGTTTGGCGCTGGCCTAGCACATGCGGGAGGGAGGGGGGACGGACGGACCATCTAAATATCGCGATCTCCATTCATGGTATCCCTTATTTGGGTTTCAGTGGATAAGGTGACGCCGCTGCCGCCACCACCACCGTCGCGGCCAGTTGCTGCGGGTTCCGCCTAAAATTTAGAGGAACCTTGCACGAGCTCTTCTTCTGTTTGGTGGTGGTCAGTCTTGTTGTTCACATGACATCACTGGCTTCCTAGCGACCTTCACCATGCGCGAGAGGGAGCACGATGCCGTTTTGACCTTACTTGGTGCCGCCAAAAACTACGTCTATGTAACTTCTCTTGGCGACTCGCTAAATCTGGCCCTGATCAGAAGTTACTAAATTAGCCCCAACTCCGAAGCTGAGCATGGCCATCGCCTGGAACAGGATACTCTATCCAGTTCCAGCACAAATCAGAGTCTTTATCCGACCTCATTTCCGGAACGGACGCGGAGACGGAATCTCGAACCGGAACGAATGGCCATCTTCAGGTAGTTGCGGTAGGAGGTACATGCTCTTGTCGGCCTCCCCCGTATGCTACCGGTCGTTTTCTGCCTGGATTCTGTCCTGTCTCTGGTTTCTCAACTGTTCCTCGACTTCTTCTCCGTTCTGAGAACTTCAGTTACTTGGCGACTGAGCACGGACCTCCTACATCCGGTTGAGGGCCCTAATTTCTCCTCGAGTCGGCCCGACTTTGGGTTCTTGGATCTTCTACTCGCCGCACAGTCTCTTTACGGCTCTCCCTGGCAACGAGAATCCTCGTTGCGAAGGAAAAGGAAAAAGGAAAAATCTGTATACGCCCGTCAGGCGTCAAACAGGTGGTTCTTGTTCCGGAAAGCCTGAAGGACTTTGGGTTTTTCCGGACATTCAAATATATCTACCAGACGAAACCACGTATCCACGATCTGTCCGAGTAAGTCAAATACGTTTACCACAGTGCATTCCTTTTCCGCCAATTAAGCGGAAGCTGGTCTAAATTCGGCTAATTTTAGCAGTAGAGAAGTTAGAGACCCTCCCTCAACTCCCAAACTGCAAACTATAGAAGCACTTAGTTATAATACAAATTCAGTATCACAAGTATGGTGGCCTTATTGCCTCTTACCTTTTTCGGTCCAATACAAGGTTTTTCGTACACTAAAATTTTGCCTCAGTGCAGAACTTCGATGGCAGTGGTTTTCTTGCACTATATTTGTAATAATCACAAGACTACAAATAAGTATGTGCAGTATGATCACTTGTGGATTTATTACACTGACGTCATGAGTAATTATACTACGTTAGTATAATTATATGATAATTTATAATCATATTAATTATATTAATTTAATCATACTATAAAGAACAAATTATCACTATTGTCTTTTGAAACCAGCATATTACAACATCTTTTTGTTCATTTTGGAATCTAAGCGTGGAAGTGTACCCTCAGCGATTGAATTTCTAACCATCACCTGAACTACATTATATATCTCATAGAGTAATAGACTAAAGCGTATAGCATTAAGTAATCTGATAACATCTAGAAACAACTCATTTACTTGAAAGAAGAGATAATTCATTATCATGAAGTGGACATCATTAAGTTCGAACTGTTACAGCAATTCTTAAATGAACATCATCGGGTGTTGTTGTCTGCCTATACTCTAAATAAATACACAATGGTAGATTTGAATCTTGTGTATCTAATAAAGTGATAGTGAATCCGAGAAAAGCTCGGAACATGATACATGCTGACTGAATCCAACTCAAGAGATGAAGTTCAATCGTGGAGGTGTACACTTCCCACGCTTAGATCCTGAAACCCTTAGGAGTTCTTTAGTTCATAACATCTGAAAACATGAACTATCATAAAGATTTAGGTTTCACGTGTATCTTTCATGGAGTTGTTTAGACATAATTTAGCTGCAGTGATGAGAGGATTTTAATCAAAAGCATGCTTTTGAGATGGGGTTAAGATGGTACTCACAGAAAATCGAGAAAACATGTACAAATCAGAGATATATCTAGACCGTCCTAGGAATAAATTGTGCTTTGGAAGAACTCAACCGAAACAGTTCAATTGCTTGGAATGAGTTCAAGATTTGACAGCGCCCCAAAAAGACAGTATATGTAATAGTTCAAAGAAAAGAAACGTTAGGCCAGAAACTATTGTTCATATGACGGAATGCTCCTGCTCTACCAATCCCGTAATATGTACGAACCACACTTTCATTGATAATGAGGAGAGATGATAACTAAACTAATCCATATTTTAATGTCATTAGATGATTCTTGTTGAAAGACAGTAAAACATTTTATTCAGACATCTCAATGTCATTCAGCTGATTCTTGTTGAAGGAAAATCAAAATGTTTAGATTGCCGCTTCAAAACTCATTACATACAGTACTAACCGTTACTATCGTTGTAGTTCTAGTACATAAGAACATTATATTATTAACATTAATTGACTTTAGTTAAGTTCTAACCACGTTAAAAATTATAACGTAGTCCGAATGTGCTAATAAATAAACTTTATATCGAGGTGAAATTTTCAACTTCCAAGTAAGAAAACCTAGAAAGATAATACGAGGCTTATTTATACTATTTTCGATAAGCAATATAGATATCATAGCTTGTGCAATACACAAGACATGACCACGTTCTGTTCATAGTAAATGAAGATGCTACTGAGTCCTGACTACCGGAGTTGACGAAAGTCGGCGATTCGTGCCGGAAACTGACAGCCGTTAGACCGTACATGATGTGTGAATGGCCGAAGCCACTTCCCGTCCTTGTGAAGGGGTTTGGGGTGCTAAACCTTGTCGCGGCTCAACGGACAACGACGTAACTAACTTTGAACCTCGCCGAGCAGATGGACCCGATTTCACGGAGAAACGAGGGGCCATCGGAGGGATATGCACGCTGACTGCGACAATCTCGGTTCCGACCGGCGTCTCGACATGTCCTTTACCAATACAACTCGCATGACCACCACGTGATATCCATTCTGCAGTCCAACGACGTTGTTGTTCTATAGAGAAGGCATCTTCCAGGGCTGCAGTCTATAGATAGTGCAGCACTGCAGTCTATAGTGCGATTGTTACATCACGTTACACGAGAGAAAACCAACAACCTTCAGGTTATAGCGACAATATAGTCAGTAATATACTGTAGTTACATACGAAGTAACGACACGTCTCCTATGGCGTAATCTTTGCCGATCTACGGGGTTGGCCAGGCTTCCACGTGGCTGGGGAAGTAATAATCTTATGTTTATGGTTACTATTAATCATTACTGATTTAACTAAAGAGCGGAAGGGCAGAGCCCTAACTGAACTGACGACCTCCGAGGAGATAGAAAACAACAACGAATTTATAATCATAATCATCACCTTAGAATCGTCATTGTTTGCATCTGGGTATATAAGAAGAAGTCTCGTTTGTATGCGAGACCATACAGTGGACTTCTTGCTGTGGCCTGGCGAGACTGTAAAATTTATGTGAATAGAACTATTATAGTGGGCACTAGCCTTTTTCTACGTATCGACGCCATATTTCATTAGATTCAGAATAAGATCTCACCGAATAATTAAAGCTCAAATAAAGGTAACTTGAAACTTACTTCCATCTTTCAGAAGACATCTCCTCAGTAAGTCAAATGTGTTCACTGAATCCAGACAAAAAGGGTTTGAGTAGTGACTGTAACGTGGAAACTTGCAGAGAGAAAACTGCAGTAGTTACAGGCAGTGGAAACTGTGGTTCGTGCTGGAGTGACATGGTTTTACTGTGCACACGTAAGGCTGTCACGATATGACAGAGACCTATAAACAGTTGTAGAACTTTTTCCACCAGGAATCACATTTACCGTCGAATGTCATTATGTGCATTGCAGTAAATGTAAACATCGCCTTCTTTACCTTGTAATCACTTCCGAGTGGCACAGACTCACCTTGCAAGAGCATCTTCATCCGTATAGCAAGAAAGACCTCCTTATGTCTAATTTACACATTACAAAATAGTGAAGGATATTTATCTATAAAGGTGATAATTTCCCACAGTACTTTTTAAATGAGTCTCTAAAGAATATCAGAAACTCAAACCTTCTCAAAACTACCAGAAATTGTTATTCAAACGGTTTGATTTGAGGTTAAGCAATCTTTGTTGTAATCTTTAAGTTAGAGAAGCGCGTGAGCTGTTAAGAATTATATAATTAGAGACTAGTACAAAGATGAGCGGTGGGAAGGGTTCTACAATGGATTATCAGGCAAGACATTTTATCTTTCATGATTTTTTTATATACTAATTTGATAAACCATAATCTTTAAACAGTGTTTCTAAAATAGGCTAACACGATTTCCTCGTAAAACAGTCCAGAGTTTATATTTCCTTTTTCCTTAACCTGGTTTCTCAGTCCTAAACCAATCCCGAATATGGAACAGAAGGGAGTGGAGTGTTTAGGAATGACCGTCGGTGGAAATGCTCTAAGAGTTTTGTGTAACATACTCTCGGATTGTAAGGCTCATACGGTGTACGAGCCGTTTTCTCGTCTTCTCATGCATTAATGGACAGAGTACGCCCATCACATGTGACATGATATCGTAATTGCTCATGTGGACTATGGTAGTTTTTCGAGCGGATAAGGTACTACGACTTTAAGTTACTGTGATATGTTCCGATAAGAAACGGATATGATCCACACCTGATCGTCAAGGCAAACTTCGAAACTGACCACAAGTTCACTACGGGCTTTCTTTCGGGATTTCATGTCAGATATCCTGAAGTACAGACGCTTCAAGGAGGAGGTAGCTCCTTGATTAGTGACGTCTGTGGAGCAGTTGAAACTCTCAGACTGTTGTTGTACTGTAGACTTGAAAAATAAAATCATATCATTGTAGACTGATCCATGATCACTATATATTAAGCTTCTACGCTGAAAAGTGGAGAGAAGTCAACGAGGTCCACTGTTGCTTTGGAGATGCAACTTTACTACGGTAGGTTCCATAATGAACATGTCAATGAGACTTTAGCAGCGTCTTTCAATGCTATATACGATACTCAATTGCAGGTGTAGGTTAACTATCAACAGCATGATAATAGAAGCACTCATCGAGCCGATCTATATTTGTACGTTAGTCTTAGCACCTTCATTCTATTCAGCTGCAGGAGCTTTTGTAGCTCAAACAACTTGCTTAATACTTATCTGAAGTCATATGAATATCTTGCGATCGAACTGTGGCAGCAAATCGGGTACATTATCTCATCGTGCTCCAGGACCTATCTTCTGTACCGTACCTTCTGCCCTCAGCTTACACGTTGCGTCCATGCCCAGTTGCAAGAGAAAGCGATATGTGGATAATTGTCATCAGACCAACTCATGGACATCATCCACCGAAGAAGGTAATTCTGGCTTTTGAAGAGCTGAAGAAGCCTTGAACTTCTGGTGCAGAAAGCAGCACGCGTAGGAGCAAGCTGTGTTGATGTATGATCCTACCATCAGTAGATACCTATATCCTGGAGCTACAAATTAAAGGGCCACCTAGATCTGTATACAACTGCCAGGAATCAACTTCCGACATGAACTATCACTCAAATTCCCATCAATCATAAAGTTCTCTCGTCGGATCTTTGATTATATCACGACCGAATTCAGGGTCCGGACTCCGAACGTCCCATACGTACATGTGAGCGAGCGAGCCCTTTTACCTTGATGTTTTTTCTCAACGATGTCTAGTCCTAGCAGGATTCCAAAGTGAAGCAGCTAGCTGCATATCAGTAAAGAGAGCATGAAGTTTGGAGGTCCCGTTCACGGGGACCTGATTTCGGTATACAGTCCCGATGCATTGAAGCGTTGCCCGTAGCAGTGTAGGCATTAATCTGGATTGAAACATTACCAAGTCCGATCGCCAGTGGACGACATATCACCGTCAGTGGCTCCAAGATCACCTCCTGATCCTTTGGCCATAAACAATAGAGGCACAAGCGATCAACTTCATCCATTGTTCTTATCAGCAACGAGGGTGTCATCGATATCGTTGAGCAAGAAGCTAGCTTTGTTCACAGATACCGTACTACCCCTTCATAAATGTTCTTATCCGCATAAAAAGCTTAACTTATTTTATTAATTTATTTTCCGTTTTCATCTTTTTGCTTTTCGAAGTTCTGCATGCTTGCTAGGTACCTTTCCTCTGCCTGCCATAGAAACTGCGTCGCCCCTCTACAAACTGAGGCTCACCCACCCTCTACTGTAGTGGGCATTTGGGGAGAGTGACTGGGAACAAAAGGTTCCCATGCCAACGCGTACGGAATCCAGACCTACAGCTAGTAGTAGTGTACGTATTGACATTTACTGCAGGAAAATATGACTCCATCTTTCCTTTTCTATTCATATTTCAGGTAAAATTTCCTCCAATAATTTATAAAGTATTCGTGGTCTCCTATCAAACTTGAGAGTCTTAAATTGAGAGTCTTAAAGTGCTAGTAAAGCTCCATGGCGTAAACAGCTCTAAAAGGAAGGAAAGTAATATATATATATATATTATACTATAAAGATACCTGAGAATATATGTATGTAAATTCCGTACATTGAGTTCTTTGAACTTGGACTGGTCTACTGAGGTAATATCAGGTCATGCTCTCAGTAACTTTCCATTCTGAAATAAAGTTTGGCTAGAGTCGAGCTCGCTGTGTCACCTCAAGAAAATTTTATTTATTAACGAGCCTCTTCGTCCCCTTGCACCACATGGAAGAGGATTTGATTACAAAAGTCAATGAGAATAAGGAATTCTTATTCTTTTAGAGACATCCATCACAATTTTCCATCTCAATTTTCACGAAATTGTATAGTTATAATTCGAAATTAGAGATTGGACAAACCTAAAAAGTATATATGGTGCCAAAAATTATATATCAATCACCATATTATTACCGTACTGGTACTTATTTCTTCTTGTAGTTTTGATCCGTGGATGAATGAACGTTAATAAAAAGTAGATGAACATTTACTCCCACAACAAACTTAGTTTCTGATATTTTTCCCCGGGGTTGCAAGGATTAATCGCTTTAAATTTCCTTTCGCTTTGGGGTTGAACACTTCGAGTGCGCGTATAAAAGCAAGGAAAGGAATATTAGTATTTTTCCTCTCATGTCCTTTAGGTTAGAGAAGATAGTGTTTTTCCCATTGAACCACAAGAACTTCGTTTCAGCATTTCTCAATCATGGATTGTCAATTATTAGTGAATCACATCATGTAACCCAAATCTCTTGGAGAGCGTTGCTTGAAATCTTTACTCAAGAGATTCACTGGACGAACTTTATAAGCAAAAGTATTTTGGGTATAATTATGGTTAGACAGCCCACCCGCAAATTGTATTACTCCTAATAATTACCAGGTATATTTCTAGGGGACCGGGAGTTTAGAAAGTTCCAAACTAGTTACATTTACTCGGATATACATATACTCTTCTATCGGTAAGCCGTTGGCGTGAGGTTTTGAAATTTGAATGCAAGACAAGGAAATACCCTTCAAGTTCAAGCTTTTACACTTTCTTCATTCATGAAGAGCTTTTGTTACAGAGAACTCTTAAAGAGCATCTCCACCGTGGGTCTTTAAAGGCTACTCTAACCAGTTAGAGCCAGTTAGAGCCAGTTAGAGCCAGTTAGGGGAAAACCTTTACAGAGTTGATCTTTAGTTTTTAATTTACAGGATTCTCTAAAAGTTACTACGCTTCCTTAACTTAAAGATTGCAATAAAGACCTCTTAACTCCACATCAAACAGTTTGAGAAACAATTTTTTAGTAGTTTTCAAAAGGTTTGAGTTTTTGATATTATTTAGGGATCCATTTAAAGAATGCGAGTGGAGAAATTCCTCCACTTAAAGATAAAAATCTTTCACTCTTCATTGTAAATTAGAGATAAAGAGGTCTTTATCTCTGTATGATTGGAGATGCTATTAAGTAGAGTAATCAATGTTTAACTTAATAGTAGGAAATATATCACTGGATATGTCACTGATAGAGAGACGTTGAAGACTGAAAAGTGCATGGTGATCGCAGATTCTGTGTTATAAAGACAACATACTTGAATTTCAGTTGGAGTTCCATTCGATTCAATTTGAATTCCACACCTATCGATCTCCAGTTTGCTTTAACTGAAAAGCTTCTAATTTTTGAACAAAATTAAATAACATTAGAGTACCCAAGTTTGCATGTTACCGACACGCACGGTAGTTAGGTTGTCAATTTTCCTGAGTCTCATGTAGTCCTATCAAGTATTTTATATCATCTAAAAGAGAGATGTGTTAGAGTTCACTGAAATGATTCATCGGTTTTACGAGTGCACTACGTACTGACGAGAGAAGATGAACATTCTTTATTTTAAAAAATAAAGAATGTCTTTTTATTTCTATTTTACTCAGAACTATATTTGTAAAACAATTTAAGATCTATTTTTCCAAGTTCCGCTCAATCCATATTATGGCATACGTTATTCTTTTTGCATGTCTGGCTCTTTCAAATTGATTCATTCTTTTGATAGTTTATCCACATGATTTACCTCTCCTTAAAAATTATCTAAAAACCTTACTATTCTCTACGTTTTGCTCACTCAACGCTGTAAAAACTGAACTTTTTCCCACAAAGCTTTCGCTCACAAGTACATGTGAAAAAGACTTTTTCACGTGCACTGTGCTTCTTCAGTCAGTCGGTCCAGTTTCAGAAGTTTCGCGGGCAGGCCTAGAAAGTATTTCTTTGGGTCAGAAGTGAGTGAAAACAGACAACACGAGGCTATCTCATCTTGTGGAGAAAAGCGTTCTTACTTACTAGGAGTCTGTTTACTTCATCTCTTCACTCGCGTATATATCCTCAACTATCTATCTAGGATTTATCACTACGATATCCAGAAAGCAACTTGGTCCTGTTACAAGGTTCGGACGGTATTCCAAGTTTAAATTATGAAAGGAATTTTCGTGATTCAGTTTCGATCTCAACTGGTTGTTTCAATAATTTTAGTTTTATTTAAAGTTTATATAAATTATTTAAATAAAATTTCAGTAATTTCAAAAGTTCCAGTTTTTTGCTTGTAATTTTGATTTACCCTGAACCCTGAATTTAGATGAGCTGTAATAAGAAAAATCTTTAATAGCACAATGTTCGTTCATTTTTATCTCTGGCTCCTACTTTGCGTTGGATGCGTTTCTTGATATATAATTAAGTTGATACTAGTTAGTATCAAACAACTATGTTCCATCGGCAATTGATTGAATAGCTACAGTAAATTAATAATGCTTAAATATATAAGTAGCGCAAGATACTATCTTTGGAGTTCAAAACTCATGTAAGTATTGAGATAGATGCTAAAGTTATCATTGTTCAATGTAAGGAAATTTAAAAGAAATAAGAGGTACCAAGAACTTACTAGAAACTTGTCTTGGTAAATATTCTCAAAATTATTTCGAATAGTCCAAAAAACTATTATAGTCCAGTTTTGGTTAATAGATAGATAAAAGCATAATTTGTCGGTGCTATGTACACTAGTTGTCACTATGACACAACAGTATTAACAGTGCGTATATTAGGGGGTGTCAAAGTGAGTTACAACTTCTTCCCGTCTAAGCACACGGAGACAAGTTATCACAATTTGCTTGAGAACGCACGGGCAAAGTTGGATAGACCTTGGCCATTGTTTCATGCGGGTACTTCCGGAGATACCTGCAAGAAAACACCGCGGACTTTTTCATAACGGCTTTTCACTCGTTTCACTCAATTTTTTGGCAATGGATTTTCCATTGTTATGAGTGTACACAATGAAAAAAATTCAATGATAAATCATGATACACAATCACAGGAGCGATCCAGAATGAGTCGCGCTTATATACAAAGTTATCTATGATAATTTTACGAACAGTTACCTCTCCGCTGTTTAAGAATATTTCCTCTGAACTTTGACACCCCCTATTGTCTCTGAGGGGTCAGACGTCGACGTGCACTAATACTATGCATATGTGTAGTAAATCTGTGTTCTACTGAATGTATAAGTCTCTACCTACTGAATGTTAATCGACAAGCTCGTTCATAAGAGTTGACTCCGGCTGAGGATCGACTTTTTCCACAGCCTCTCCAAGACTGTTTTTTTTTCAGTTGTTCGCTTGGGATTTCTTGTTCTGTGAGAGGCGAATCGATGTGGCATAAATGCTCTGTATTCTGGGTCAAAATCTTAGAGTTCGCCTTCTTCTTAGCCAGCTCTGCTAGAGACGTTAAGAGTCAAGTGCACATGATGCTGGAGGAGAACAAATGAACCACTTGTGCAACAAGAGAGACGAGACTGCTACTTACGAGTACCTCATTTGCTCACTAAGTACAAATTCTAAGAAACAAACATATGCCCAGCAACCAGCTAGCAGATGAGATTCTAAACTACTTACAGGTCTGAATCATGTAAGTTTGCCAACTTCTGCTAGTTACAAGATCAGTATAATCACCTTGCTTTAGCTTCTCGAGTCGAACGATCAAAAGCTGGGCATTCTGTTTAGCCCATTGATCATGCAACTCCCTTTCCAGTTTGTAGCTTTGGTAGCCAGCTGCGGTTGTGAGGGAGTTGAAATTCTCCTAGTGAAAGAGAGAATTGCTTGTCACCTCTAGCTCTCCACGCTGGTCATCTTCCGCGACCGGGGTCCTCGAGTATACAATCTTGCACAGGTTAATTTTGTCGATTTTGCTAGAATGGTTCCACCTGAACAAAAAATGAGTAACTCATGATTGACTGATATAAGAACGGAAGACCCAGAGCTCTTGTCCTGTGTTACAATAGAATCTAGTCAAGCTACTAGTTCATGTTTCAACCAAACTTGCAAAGTGACATATCAATTTTCTGTTCTTAAACATAACTTAAACAATGATTTACCAAATTTCTGAACTTACACAGTGGTATAATAAATCTCATTCGTATTATATGTGCACATATATAATTTGTTCTTTTTGGAATATTTGATATGGAATTACACTGTATACAAGAGCTCTCGACTCTTTTTACGTGAAATGCAAAGTCTGAGGGCTAGCCTCTAGTATCGTACCTAGCAATGAAGAATAGACCAGGTATTGCTTGTTCACGCTCACTGCTGCAGGCAGTAACTTGAAGTATGAACGCCAAGGTGAATTATGCTCGTCTTCAAATTCAGCGCGTCTTGATCATGAGGAGGTTGTAGATTTACAAGTACCTTAGTCAATGTGTCATGGTTACCGAAGGTTCAGAGAAGAAAGAAAGTTCGACTACTAGACAATCGAAACAACACGAAGTAGATCAAAGTCAGACAGAAATTAACTTAATTGAAAGCTAGCTGGTAGGTATAGAGACGCATCGTATGGCTAACTGTTTATGTAATAGATCTACTGGCATGGTTCTCCAAAGAAGCGCGAATTGAACTTCTGTTTGTTTCTCATGTTTTCTTGTTAGAAATCAGTCAAACTTAGTGCAGGTTTGAGCGATATCCAGCTGCTCATGTGGTACTACCAGTTTCCTTGAGTATACATGTACATCCAGGTCCATTATTTCACTTTCAAAATTTTGCCTGGACGTGATGAATGTGAAGATCTGTATAGGATGAGGACTAATAGTTCAACGTAAACTGTGATCATGAAACAACTCACGAGACTGTTAAAGAACCAAACTAAGTGAATACTCTTCACTGTAGAAGTTATATCAGTAAAGGGATCAGTCGACTCATCATCTCCCAAGGGTGGGTTGTTATATACTCTAACCTATGGACAAGAGGTTAGTCACTAGTCAGTCATTAGTCATAGAGATGTGCCTAAAGAGGTGACTATAGAGAGACTATAGAGATGACTATAGATGTGACTATTAGAGGTGACTGTAGACTAGACATTATCTTTAACACCCCCTATTAATGTCAGTGGTACTGAATATACACCAAGTTCAAGTCTCAATTTTTGAAACCTGTCTGAAGACAAAGGCTTGGTGAATATATCAGCAGTTTGGTCATCAGTTGTTACCCATTGAGTAACAACCTCTCTCGAAATTATTTTCTTCCTGATAAAGTGGACTTGCACTTCAATGTGCTTTGTTCTAGCATGATGCATTGGATTTTTCGCCAATGCTATTGCACTCATGCTATCAGTCCAGATTACTGTTGGAGTGTCTTGGTTGACACCTACATCCTCCAACATCTATCTTAGCCAAATGGCCTCTCGTGCTGCATTACACAGGCCACGATATTCTGCTTCAGAGGAGGATAAAGCAATAGTTGGCTGTTTTTTACACTGCCAAGTGATGGCACCTCCTCCCAGCATAAATACGAATCCAGACATTGATTTACGATCTGTAGAATCACCTGCCCAATCAGCATCTGTAAATCCAATAAGTCCAAGTGACTTATCTGAGCTATATCTGAGCCCATAGCTGGTAGTTCCTCTGAGATAGCGCAAAACTCTCTTTGCTGTCCTCATATGCATAATTGTGGGAGACTTCATATTCTGACTGAGTTTGCTGACTGCAAACGAAATATCTGGTCATGTAGTGACAGCCAGATAAATTAACTTCCCGATCAGCTTTCTGAACTCTGTTGCATCTGCCTGCTCATCATCAACAGAAGAACTTTGCCACTCATTCGAGATAACCATAGGAGTAGGCGCAGGCTTGCACTTCTCCATCTGGAAATCTTGAAGTATACTTTCTGTGTATCTTGCCTGAGAGAGGTATAACATTTCGTTGTGTTCCAGAAACTGAACTCCAAGACAAAAGTTGAGAAGTCCTAGATCCTTCATATCAAACTCTTGCATTAAAGCTTGCTGAATCTTCTTTACTCCTCCTTGATTACTTCCGGATATTATCAGGTCATCCACGTACAGTAACAGTAACAATAACACAATACCTTGAGAAGTAATCAAAACATAGAAGTTTGGATCACCTCTTGTAGGAGAGAAGCCTTGCTGCTTCAAGAAGGTGTCGATTCTTGTGTACCAAGCTCTTGGAGCTTGTTTGAGACCATACAATGCCTTGTGCAGCTTGCACACTAACTGTTCACCTCCTTGACGAACAAAACCAGGTGGTTGCTGCGAAGTAGATATCTTCTTTAAGAATGCCATTAAGGAATGCATTCTTAACATCCATTTGTAGACACTTCCAACCATGTTGTTTTGCAAGAGCACAAAGAACTCGGATAGGGTTAAGTTTTACCACAGGTGTGAAGGTCTCTTGAAAATCTTCTCCTGCGGTCTGCAAATAACCTTTTGCAACAAGGCGAGCTTTGTATCTCTCAATAGTTCCATCCGCATGCCTCTTGATCTTATAAACCCACTTACAGCCAAGTGCTTTCCCGTTTGCTGGAAGAGGTACTAGGCTCCAGGTTGCATTATTTGAGCAGTGCATCATATTCTTCCTGCATAGCACGTCTCCATTGATCCTTACTGAAAGCTTCCTCGAATGTAATAGTTTCTCCATCACCTTGAGCTTCAGCCATGAGAATATAATCTTCTAGCCTTGCAGGAACCTTCTTTGTTCTGATAGGTCTCTTTGGTTGGGTGACAAGATTCGAATCTGGAGTAGTGTGATGAATGAGAGGCGAATCTGCTGTAGTTGGACCTGAATCAGTAACCTCAACTTGTGTGGGTGGTTCTAGTTGAGCTTGAGCTTCTTCTTCAGGAGTTTCTGAAGTAGGGGTTTGGATTGAGAGAGGTGGCAAGTCAGAAAGATTGTGTTGTGAATTTCGAGATGAAGGGACCTCTAAAAATACTACATCTCGACTGATGATGATCTTTCTTGCAGCATTTAACAGCCTATATCCCTTTTCTCTTGCTGGATATCCTATGAATGTACAGATCTGAGATCTATCATCAAACTTTTGGAGTAATTTTCGAGGAGTTGAAACATATGCTTTACATCCAAAAATTCATAGGTTAGAGAGATCTGGTTTCTTCCCTGTGAAAGCTTCGAATGGAGTTTTGTTGTTCATAGCATTTGTTGGACTTCTGTTGAGAAGATAAACCGCAGTATTCACAGCTTCAACCCAAAGGTCTTTTGGAAGATCTTGCTCAAGAAGAAGGCTTCTTGTCATCTCCACAACAGTTCTGTTCTTCCTTTCAACAACTCCATTTTGCTGAGGCGTGTAAGCTGTAGTCAACTGCCGCAGTATCCCCTTCTCAGCGAAATATTGGTCAGCTGCCTTGGAAGTTAACTCTCCTCCTCTATCACTTCGTAGCTGCTTCACTTGCTGTCCACTTTGTCGTTCCACCATGTTAACAAAGTGTTGAAGGTGCGATAGAGCTTCAGACTTTCTTAAGAGGAAGAAAACCCAAATGTATATCGAGAAGTCATCAACAAGCAGCATAAAGTACTTAGAACCTCCAAGCGAAATAGTCTCAGTAGGTCCACAGAGATCTGTATGTAACAGCTGAAGGATATATGTTGCTCTTGTTGCAGTAGTCTTGAAGAACTTCCTTCGAGTTTGTTTAGATCTGAGACAAACTTCACATGGGGTGTTTAAAGGGGCGAGTTTGGAAACACCAAGTGCTAAGTTCTTCTGAAACAACTTTTGCATTCTCTGATAGTGTAAGTGTCCAAGTCGTAGATGTCATAATTGGCTCGTCTTTGTTACAACAGCTAGAACTGGAGCTACCAAAGGTAAGGCTTGTAACTCACACAAGTGACCAACCTTCAGCCCTGTAGCTACAACAGATCCTTGGTCAAGAATTGAACATCCTTGTGCATCAAATGACAGTTGAAATCCGTTTGCAGCAAGTTTACCAACACTCAGAAGATTATGCACTACACCAGATACAAACCAGACACCTCCAATGGTTCTTATCTGACCTGAATGTAGCTTAATACGAATGTTACCTTCCCCCTGGACTTGGTAGCCCTTACCATCTCCTAGTCAAATCTCTGGTCCATTAAGAGGATGAAAGTCCTGAAACCACTCCTTCTTTGAGGTGATATGATTTGATGCTCCAGAATCAATCCACCATTGTTGATCATGTGTGTCTGTATACATGGCAGTGAAGAACAGCTTCTCTTCGTGATCAGTTGTCTGTACGAAGTTACCTCTGTTGTTGGGGTTGGAACGTTGATCAAATGCCTTCTTCCTGCACTCCTAGGTGAAATGACCACGTTTCTTATAGTAGTTACAGTTTCCAGGTTTTGGTTTGTTGGGGTTGCCCTCTGAGTCACGTTTGTTGAACTTGCCTCTCTTGTTGTCCCAATGCTCCTTTTGTTTTGATTGCGAGTATTTTATGATCATCTTGATGATGACAAGTGTTTGTTGATCTCTTTTGTTCCAAGCTTTGACAGCAGCTGGTGAATCGATAGGTCTCTCTTCCTCACCCAACACTATGTCCCATAAGTCGTAGTTCTAAAAAATGGCTTGAACCTTGAAGCACCATATTGGATAGTTTGTGCTATCCAACTTATGATGATCATGAAGCAAGTTATCACTAACGTTAGCCATCGATCGAAAGTAAAGTAGGTGGGAAAAAATCTGGAACTCCTCAAAGTGGTTGTGGAGGTGGAAGTAGTGTCTATATTGTAATCCTCTGCGATCTCGTCCTACACGGCAAAAATCTCAGAAACGCGAAAATCGATCGTTAAGGTCTTCAATAGTGTAGTCAAAGATCCGTTGACCAAGGGTTCCTGAAAGTGTAACTTCCTTATACGAGGTCCGTTTGGGTCGAAAGTTGAACCGTTGGAAAGCTCCTTGCAAATCCCTTACACCAAGGCAGAGCCATTTTAACCCCAAATCCACAGATTTGCTTAATTCGATCTCCTTCCCCTCCAAAAATGCAGTCAAAGGTAGTTTGACCAGAAATTTGTGCCTTCTTTCTCACTTTTCAGTTGAAGGTGCTGTGCTCGCTCTATGTCCTTTTCACTCTCTGGTTCCTCATTCTTCTTGCTAATGCTCGTGCCTACGCTCTGATACCATGTTAAAGAACCAAACTAAGTGAATACTCTTCACTGTAGAAGTTATATCAGTAAAGGGATCAGTCAACTCATCATCTCCCAAGAGGGGGGTTGTTATATACTCTAACCTATGGACAAGAGGTTAGTCACTAGTCAGTCATTAGTCATAGAGATGTGCCTAAAGAGGTGACTATAGAGAGACTATAGATGTGACTATTAGAGGTGACTATAGACTAGACATTATCTTTAACAGAGATGTCGGGATCGTGACTGTAGTTTTGTTGAAACCTGTTTTGGATTTGAATTCTGCTGATGTTATCTGTAATGCTTGTCACGGAGATGAGAGTCACACTGAATCAGTTGGATTTCCAGCAGCTCCGGATCCGCTTGAATTGCACTCTCCACACCTACATATGACCGTAGATATGATAGTATATATCTATGAGTGTACATATCAGCAGAAACATGTCCACTCGTTAGTGATTGATCTTCATCATCATGCTCTCGTGCTTGCAATTGGTTTCTACTGTATACTTGATAGGATGGATAGATACTTACTAGTCAATATGGAAAATTAACAGAAATGAAACTTCAAGGTACTCTATAGTTTTATGGCTTTTTTCTATGTTTAATATGAGGTTGAAATAAACGTGTTTAAGTTGAGATCACTTTAGTGAGTCTCTAAACAACACATGATCGTATCTGCCATCGCACTAAAGCTTTAGCTTACATATAAAAAACGAGCGTAGAGACTAGATGAGACCCACGTGAAGGTATCTAGAATAGCAGAGAGGAAGACAAAATATGTCACATGAAAAATACCTGTAAATAGACATGCCCATCGAGTTCCAGAAGAAGACTAACAATAACAGCTCCTCTCATGTTTGATCTAATTCAGAGAACAGAAGTAACTAGAATATACACCTAGGTTTACCCTACGTATGAAAACTTTAGAACAACTAGGTTTTCCTATATTGTTAAATATCATTAGAGGTCACATCTAAACTCTGCAGAAGGTAAAAGGACAAAAGAAAAAGAAAGAAAGAGGTGACTTGTGACATGACTTTGACGTGAGAAGCATTGTGACAGCATTTAGGTAAGTCACTTTGAGGTGACAGCAGTTATGTATCATTAGTATATTAGCCCACATTCTCTGTAGAGCAGGATGAGTTGGAGGTCCTTTCTGTTTGTACCAGTTCTGAAGTCTAAGTAAAGCTGTGCACATTTCATCTCAGAATATTTCTGTTAAGTTCCCCTTCTGATTAGTTTTAACAGGCCGATCTGTTATCAGTTCTAATAGGGGGTGTCAAAGTTCAGAGGAAAGATTCTTCAACGGCAAAGAGGTAATTGGCCGTAAAATTATCATAGGTAAGTTTGTATATAACCGTGACTCATTCGGGGTCACGCATGTGACCGAACATCAAGATGTTATCACTGATTAATTTTCATTTGTACACTCAAGATAATGACTCTGAGCAGTAAAGAATCTTTTGCAAAAGAAAACGGACGAAACCACTGAATAGCCGTTAAGAAAATACCCGCGGTGTTTTCCTGCGGGTACCTCAGGAGGTGCCCGATGAAACACTGGCCGCAGTCTCGTCGAATCCATAACTCACGTCCGCGGATTTCAAATATTTCAGAAGTTCCTTAACTTTGACACCCCCTAATAGACTGGTAGTATTCTGTTACGGGAGATAAATTATATATTCTAAGAGACTTGGGAGTACAATTCTCAGTTTTGTAACATGGTGTCAGAGCTAAAGAACAAAAGGTTTGGAGACAAGGTTACATCATATAAGGAAGAAAATTGAAGCTAAGATAGTCAAGCTGCTATATTGTCCACCAGAAGACCAGTTAGCTGATATTTTTTACCAAAGCCTTACCAAAGCTAAGGTTTATACATATTAGTGATTTACTAGGTATGAAAGAAGTGATGCTCTAATGAAAGAGGGTGTTAAATATCATCAGAGGTCACATCTAAACTCTGCGGAAGATAAAAACACAAAAGAAAATGTTCAAGAAGAGAAGGATGTTGGTAATATGTTTATTACCAGTTTGATATCTACAACAACAGAAGATAAGAATTGGTACATTGATTCTGGTGCTTCTAAGCACATGACAAGCCAAAGATCACTCTTGAAGGACTTTTCAGCAATTGCAGGCTCTAAGGTTACTCAAGCTGATGGTACAGGATGTGAAGTTCAAGGTACTGGAGTTGTGACAGTAAAAACAAGTGAAGGAGATTTTTGATGATACAAAGGTGCAGATAATAGATGCTTCATATCATCATAGAGTTATTGCTTCAGGATGGAGAGATCAGAAGTCAGGATTATATTTCTTGAATGTTGAACCTCAAGTTCAAGAAGTCTCTATGGTTGTTGATTCTTATAATCAAGCAAGCCTTTGGCATCAGAGATTTGCACACTTGAATTTTGAAAGTCTGAAATATATGATGGATAATCATATGGTGGAAGGGCTACCAAAGATGAAGCTACCAACTACTGGAGATATATGTGAAGGATGTATATTTGGAAAACAAAGAAGAAAGAGTTTTCCAAAGAGGGAGGTGCACACAAAAGAGTTGTTGGTCTTGGTCCATTCAGATGTTTGTGGACCCATGCAAACAAGCTCTATTCTGACATTTATTGATGATGAGCAGAAAGACATGGATATATTTCTTGAAACAGAAATCTGAAGTATTTGAATACTTCAAGAAGTTCAAGGCTCTTATAGAAAATCAAAGTGCCAAGAAGATTAAAGTTCTCAGATCAGATGGAGGAGGAGAATATTGTTCTAACTTCTTTACTCAGTTTTGTGAAGAGCATGATATTCAAAGATAACTTTCCACAGCTTATACTCCACAACAAAATGGTGTAGCTGAAAGAAAAAATAGAGTGATTGTGGAGTGACAGATCCATGCTGAAGGTCAAGAATCTTGCCAATTATTTTTGGGCTGAAGCTTGCAACACAGCTGTTTACATTATGAACAGAGCATATACAACAGCTGTGCAGCACAAGACACCTGAAGAGACATTTAGAGGAGTGAAACCAGATGTGTCTCACTTCAGGATTTTTGGGTGCACTGCTTACATGCACATCAATGATGAGATGGGAAGAACCTCTACTATCTTCGGTCTGATTCCCGAGTTGTCTTCTTCTTCCGCGCGCTTCCGGCTCTGGTCCTAGTTTACGACTCTTACCGCAAAGCTTATGTCTGATCTTATCTACAATTTTTCTATAGTGAGTTGCGTCATCCTCCTCTGCATCCATATTACTCCATAATTTCATATTCTCAATCATGGGGTCACAGTGGAGTTACAGTCAGACAAGTCAAATTCTTCTAACAGCTGTAATATGAGAAATCTCTAGCATATGAACATCCCATTCTTCAAATGTAAGATTTCGATACCTAAATAGTGGTTCACCGTATCCTAATTATAGATATGTCAAACTCGAACATTAGTCATTGGATCATCCATTTGATCTTTTCGTCATGATCTCTCATTAAGAGTAGATCATGGACGTAAATGATGAGTATCACCAGTTTCTCATCCTCCTCGAGAAATTAAAGTAGAGGTTGTAATCCGCTTCAGATCTCTTCATTCTTTGTTCGAGGAGATATCTATCTATTCTTTCATACCATCCTTTAGGAGCTTGCTTAATCCCGTAGAGTGCCTTTTGAAGCCTGCAAACCAACTCTTCTTGATCCTTCTCAACGTATCCTTCTGGCTGACTGATATATACCTCCTCTGCTAAATTATCATTTAGAAAAGCAGTTTTAATATCTAAATGTAAAATGTTCTAGCTTTTCATAGCGACAAATGCAAGTAGAGTTCATACATCTTGAAGTTGGATAGTGTTTCACTTTTCCGTTTGAGAAAGTAAACCCAAGTCTTTCTGCTAAATCGTAAGTGAGAGTCATCACATACCTAGATCCGGACAAGGATGGAGTTTGGAGGGGTCCACACCGACATGAGTGGACTAGTTCCAAGATTGCACTAGCTCTTGGAAAACTCTGTTTAGGAAAGCGCTCACGATGATGCTTTCCTTTTAAACAACCTTCACACATTTCACCGTTTATCGGCAGTTTAGGCATTTCTGTAACTAGATTGTGGATAGAGAGAAAATGTAAGCTACGGAAGTTAAGATAACCTAACTTCTTGTGCTAGAGAATTGATGGAGTTTATGTGTTTTCAAGTAGATTTACTTGAGGTTTGGATCCAGGCTATCCATAGTTTTTGCTTAGCTTATAAAGTCATCGTCCTTGTCTCGTGTCTTCTGAGACAACCTTGGATGTTGTTTTCAACATCAAACAATTCTAGCATCAAAGCTACGTTTCTGTCATGAGCAAATGGCTCCAACCTATAGTAGATTCTTATGTACACCCTGGACATAAAGAGCATCTGCTTATGTTTTTTCACCATTATCAGATTTCAACTGGACATTGCCTCTTCCTTCAATGCTATGTTGGTAACCTCCTTCAGATTTGATCTTGGAAGGGCCTGAAATTTTTTGTGGAGGCTAGAATCTCCTGTCATATGGCTGCTCAGCCCGGAGTCTAAATACCAGACTATGTTATCTGGGTCTGCTGTGTTCAGCACATTCATCTCTTCCTCATCAGTTTCGAGCTTCCCAAATGCAACCTCAAAAAGATCTAGCACTTCATCGTGTTCAAGTATCTCATTTTCACTTAAAGCACCGGAGACATGTACAACGTTGACTTCTTTTCCTCGAGAGATATGTTCTCCCAAGGAGTTTAACATTCTCTCGTCCAGTGACTAGGATGACTGCATCGATTACAAGGACCGATCTTCCTTTTAGATCCATTTTGGTGTTCCTTCATGAATCGACAAAATTTGACATACAAGATCTCCTCGTCATGATTCTTTGACGACTTGTTGCTACCGAACTCTTCATGTAATAGCTTCCCGGGGAGAGTTGCAAGAGGTGGCAGTGGATCTTGACTGGATATTGTAGTAACAAATCCAACATATTTGTCAAGTAAAGCATGTCGTGCGCATACACATCGCTACACAACATACATCGTTGTTAGAGATACACCACATATACCCATAACACATGGACGATGTCATACACATACACAAGTGTATCACAATGATAAACGGTATGTACTCACTCCACCATGCCAACATGCACTAAACAATCACTAAAGTCGAGCCAAATCTACTCTGTGCTCGCAGAGACTCCAGATTCCACTCACAAAGACTATCCATCATAGCTAGGAGCTTGAAGGTTCAACTTGAAGAACGAAGGC
Organism: Asterella californica; assembly: GCA_036924285.1. Taxonomy (NCBI): domain Eukaryota; kingdom Viridiplantae; phylum Streptophyta; class Marchantiopsida; order Marchantiales; family Aytoniaceae; genus Asterella; species Asterella californica. The sequence goes on along the minus strand of JAYKYS010000006.1, from coordinate 21,959,611 downwards.
CACCAAGCCCTACCTGTAAAGTATACCCCTAGTGAGCTCTCTCACCAACTCGCCTTAACGGCACTAACGGCCTTACCGAGACTCGTCACTCCGCACTCGGTCAACCTAGCCGATGTGCCCAAATTGACGTGACAGCTGTCGTGCGCATACACATCGCTACACAACATACATCGCTGTCATAGGTACACCACACATACCCATAACAACTGGACGATGTCGTACACATACACAAGTGTACCACAATCGCCCCCCTAACTGACGGTTAAGTCCCTCTAACTCCAGATAGCTCCATATCCCAACTACGTGATATACACCTTCATGAGTGCAAGGATCAAGAGGCCGGGTGCTACATTGCCCCATCGTTAGTCGCATGTCTGCAATCCATATCACGCAAAGATCTAATCGGCTATCCTTGTTCTATACATCGAGGACAAACCCACCGTCCAATAAGAACAACACTGAGAGACGGAGTCAAACATGACATGTGTCAACTTCTAGAACAACCATCACACACCAACATACAGGTTGCTCCACCAGCAGACCCACATAACATACACCTCAAGCCCGCCCGTACAACTGCTAAGCTTGGGTCAACTATACCATCGATGTTGGGAAGATGACATGGTGCGCAATTACGCACATGGTCCTTCCAAACAACACCATCACGGTCCTCTAACATGAGTACTCCAAAAGGTAACACCTCATGCACTCGTAAAATAGTGCGCCATGCGATCATGTCCAACGTCGTCGGTGCAGTCTGCTGTAGATAGATATAATCGTCAGGATGAAACTTGCGAATCGATGATCGATAACCTCCTCCTCGAATAGTCGCATATCGCAATGTGTCTCTATGTTGAGCAATCGATAGGTTCTCAAAAGTCATAAGCATAACTCTCCGAAATGTCTCTACTCGTTGAGAACATACGTTCACCCAAATATCCGGGTCATCAAGGTTCAGCACCTCAGCAGAATCACGACGAATGGCCGAAGGTAGATATGGATCTCGATCATACAATAGAAAATACGGTGAGAAGGAAGCCAAAGATGCTTGTCGACTAAAACAATAGCTCATAGCCAACCATGATAACTGTATATCTCAATCTCCCAAGTGGTCCTTTTGCAAGCCATACTTGCGCAATCCTCTCTTCACCGTCTGAACTACCCTCTCCGCCAAACCATCCGCCTCAGGAAGATCTCGAGATGTAGTCTGATGATCAATCAGCGCCTAATCACACAAGGCCTGAAACTCACCAAAGAACTCTGTACCTTGGTCTGTCAGCACTTCAGCTGGTGCTCCAAAACGACTCAGCACTCGATCTAAGAACGCATACGCCGTCCATTCACTCGTCTTGTCCGGTACTTCCACCAACTCAATCCACTTGGAGAAGTGCTCCACCATCACCAACACATACCGATGGTGACGTACGGTCAATGGTAAAGGTCCCACAAAATCTAAACTCCAATGGTAACCCAACCCCATAATCGGTAAGGGATGTAACTGTGGAGTAGGAGCATTAAACGATGCTCGTACTCGATCACAAACCACAGATCGTTGCGACAAACTGATGCACATCGACGTGCATACCACGCCACCAATTCTGTCCTTGAAGTAAGCTATGCGTACGCTTCACTCCAAAATGTCCCAACTCCTCATGGGCATGTCGTACTAACTGTGTCCTCTGAGATGGATGTGACACTATCCGTACTCTCTCATCATCTCAGACTCAAAATATATGTCGTCCTTCTCGTCGAAATCTCTTCGCTCGTTGAAAGACACGATCTCGCTCCTTGGCACTTATTGTGCCTACCACCACGTCAATACGTAGATACTCCATTACAGTCACTTCGTCATGGATATCTCGCTGGTCTGGTACACCATCTCCACTCTCAAGATCTGGAGACTCATCATCTACTCTTTGACCAGAAAAAGATACGACTTGGCCCTCCATACTAGAGTTCATGGCCAACATACAAAGAAAGACAGATGCATGCCACCTTGGCACACACAACCTCATCATGTCATCGAGCCCCAGTCTGATCTTGCTGACTCGTGCATGGATTATGACTCAACCCATCGGCATCTAGATTTGCAACTCCAGGTCCTGGAAGTCATAATCCTGTAAGATAAGAGCCCATTGTGCAAGCTTCCCTGTAAGCTTGTCGGACTCCATCAACCACTTGAGCGACTGATGATCAGTGATGAGAGTAAAAGGGTTCTCAAACAGATAACATCGGAAGTGTGCAACAGCCCACAATGCAGCTAAACACTCCCTCTCGTACGAACTGTACCTCGCCTCTGCCGAATTGTTGAAGCAACTGGCATACGCCATCACAAACTCCTTTTTCTCATCATCATGTTGAGTCATTACTGCTCCAATTCCCAACATACTCCAATCAAAGTGCAGTTGGAAAGGACGTCCCCTAACGGATCTCCTCAAGATGGTAGCAGATGTCAACTTATCCTCGAGCTCTACAAAAGCTCGCTCCGGCTCATCTCCCCACTGCCACTCCTGGTCCACCTTCATCAGCTTGGTCAATGGTTTCGCAATTGCACTAAATCCTTTCACGTACCGATGATAGAAGTTCACCAAACAAACAATTGTCTGAACTCGACTCACATCTGTGGGACGTGAAATACGTGCAATAGCCTCAACCTTCGTCTGTTGAACACCCAATCCACCTGGATAGATGGTGTGACCCAGATACTCTACCAACTCCTGGAAGAACTTACACTTCCCAGGGTGTAACTTCAACCCATGAGCTCTCAATTGCTCGAACACATCTTGTAAGTGTCGCTCGTGCTCCTCCACAATAGCACTATAGACTAAGATGTCGTCAATATAACATCTGACAAAATCCAATCCTACTAAGATCCTGTCCATCATCCTTTGAAACTCAGCAGGGGCATTCTTCAACCCAAATGATAAGAACCGCCACCGATACAAACAATCCTTGCCGTGAGAGTCAATTCTCCAGAATGATGTCTTGGACTTATCTTCTTCTCTCACTGGCAACTGATGATACCCTGCTCAAAGATCCAAAGTACTGAAGACCTTCACATGCCTCACTACATCAAAGATCTCCTCAGGTGTCAGCATTGCATACTTATCAGACTTTGTCTGTCGATTGATAGGACGGTAGTCTCTCCGTCTATCCGTGTAGTTGTCATACATATCCTTCTTTGCTGGCATAACTGTGGCAGACACATATTCTCCATGCGACATCTCCACCAACCCAACCTCCAACAAGTCTTGAGTCCTACTCTGGATCAAGGCTCTCTCCATGTCATTGTATCTATAAGGACGTCGAAAGATTGGCGTGTCATTAGCCAAGTCGATCCGTATACCTGGTCCCTTCAAGGTACCCAAATCCTTCATATTAAAGGCAAAACAATTCAAGTAGCTCTTCAGGAATCTCTGAACTCTTCGTCTCTTCTCTCCTATAAGCCTTCATATTAAGCCTTGGGTCCATCTTTGGCTCCCAAGTATCCTCTGTCACCATGCTAGAGATAGAAGACGAAGTCATTGACTGCTATCTTGCAGCCTCTAGAGTAGTTTTCTTCTGCTCACCACCAACAACCTCCACCGCTACTGTGCGAAAAACTTCTGCAGTTCTAGCTGCAAGCTCCACACTCTCTCCTATGACATCCCATGATGTCCAAGGATGATGAACTCCACACGCCTCGCCCCCAGCCTTTGCTTCAACCGACCCAGTAGGCAAAGAGCTCAGGAGTGTCCGAGTAGTAATATCCGTCGATCGCATCCGACGCTGCTCAATCAATCCAAGGCTAACAATCTATGTCAAGCAATTCAAGTCCATTGCTTGATCCAATACTTGACGACGTGAAGCCTCTGACACTGAAGCTACTGCCGTCGTACTCGTAGAGAAACCCATCCCTCTCTCTCTCTCGACAGCATTCGGCTCCACCAACTACCGTAATTGAGCATCCCTCACAAGCCCAGGTCCTCCATCTCTGTAAGCATGTGACGTTGGAAAGCTCACCAAAGTGGATAACGCTACCATGGGCCGTCCCACTAGGTTCACCACTGTAATGGGTGACCTATTGACGACTCTCACTAATTGAGATCGTCGTCCTACATCCAAGATGCTATCAACCGTGAGGTGCGCTGGTCGTCTTACTCCATCGTGTGCGTGCTTAAGCACCTCTCTCGGTAATAAGTTCGTCCACCACAACCGTGGACGATGTGCACGAGATCCTACTCTCGCTGCATCCAACAACACTGCTGGTCCAACCCAAGATCGCACTTGGTGCACACTCGTCACATCTGTGTACGAGCATCACCCAACAAAAAAACGTTCTCCAAGATGTACGCTGGAGAACCCATCTGATGCATCTGGAGATGTCGTAAGATCCATAACATCTCCCAGAACATCCTAGATCGCGGGTCATGTAAACCCTGACCTCTCTCAGCACGCGTGTGACCTTGACATGACCATCCGGCTATCACCAAGTGAATGATGTCAACAAACGTAAGATCCTGCGCCCCCAGCAGTGAAATATCTGACGGTAATGCTTGTTGGTATCCTCTAACAGCTGATATGGACAACAACTCAGGATATCTCTGCACCAAATGTGTCACATGTCGCAATGAGATGCGTCTCACAATCTCATCTCTCTCCACATACAAGTATCGCTGTACTTGTATGCCTGCTTGCAATACCGCAGCCAAACCTGTGATGATCTCTCCAAACAGCTCTAGCACACATACACCCTCTTCTGGATACTGTCACACAATGAGAGTCATATCCAACGGTGATAAGGTCACAGAGCCAGTAGCAAGAACAACCCTTTGTTCCTCTATTGGTGGTACAAAGACTTCACTCCAAGCCTGCTGCACCAACCGATCAGCATACTGCTGCAACTCTCCACTCGAACTCCAGAGTGACATCTCCAAAGGAGATGGTACTAACGTAGACATGCTAGGCATGTCCTCCATCTTCTCAAAGACTGGAGTATCCTCTGCATGGACGTTGTCCTCTAACAACTCGTCCGGTCAAGTGATGACCGAACTGAACCTTGCAACGTATACCATCGTCCCTGGTGTAGGTTCCATTGTCCCAACTCTAACACTGAACCGCATTGGTAAGCAGCTCACTCGGTCCCTCACCAGACTGCCAACCTGGTCTGTAAGATGCTGTCTCTGCCCAATAGTCGATCACGAACCCCATAGGTATAACACAGCACCTCCAACCAATACATCATAAGACTCCGTGACCGTAACGATGGCCTTAGCTCTCACCATGGAGCCATCCGTGGGGTGATCTGATCGAACTTTCATCATCAACATCTCCCGTGTCATGTGTAGAGCTGTACCTCCTGATCCCCGTAGAGATGTCTGTAGCTGGAATGGACATCTCTCCACCTCGGACTTCTCAAACCCAGACCAATACACGCCGCCTTCCTCAACATCAATGGTTGGGCTCCAGAGTCTAACAAGACTTTCTGCGGTCGATACACCTTCTCTGAAGGTGCCACCAAACAGAAGATACCACTTCTGTTGTCAAACAACACCACATCTGGTGCCAATCCAGCACAGTCAATCGCCGGCCTAGCTGGTAACTCGTCTAACCTGACAGCCACCGCTTGTCAAGTACCACTGGTAGATGTCCTGATCCTCGACTCCATGGACACATCTACCGTCTCTCGTTGAACCACCTCAGCACTAGAGGTAACAACATCTTCTCTCTCATTGAGCGCGGCCGCCAGTTGGAACACTGGAGCCAAGCTGACTCCCAATGTCTTCATATCCGTGGCTAAAAATAGTGAGGCTCGCAAAACTGATGTAGCCGCTCCCAACATCGAGTTCGACGTCGCATCCACGGACGTCAAGAGTTGACTCACATCACCCCCACTTCTGGATGTCAATGCCTCCAACTCTACTGCACCATCGATAGGTCGTTTAAGAACCATAGATGTGGTCCTCAACGCCTCCGATAACGTGAACGACTGAGGAAGTCTAGCCTATCTATCAGCCTCCTCGCGTTGTGGATCCAACTCCACTGACGCACCCCGTGGCTCAGAGGCACGTATTGCACCTCTAGTCACTACCGTAGATACCTCAATCTGCGCCACGCCGGCCTTGAAGTTGAAGTCACCTCCTTCTCCTCCATAAGACGTGGAAGCCTCTGTTCCACCAGATCTCCGTTGGACCATAGTCATACTAGCTATCCTCTGCTCCAATTGCTCAATCCGAGCAGCCATATCTGCTTCTGACGTCGTAGCAGACGGTGGACCGACCGGTCCTCTTCCAGGTGCTGGACCTCTACCTCCAACTCGACCACCAAGGCCTCCTTGAGCTCCTCCGTCTCGTCCACGACCCACCCTTCCCTTGCCGCAGCTCGAGATGGAGATCAAAACAACAGTCACTATTGTGACCAGGTCGTCCGCAATGCTCACATTGCCTAGGTATCGCTTGAGACGTCCCCGACGTCTCATAACTATCTCTCCTCTGTGGACAATCCTTCTACTGATGAGGACCATCACACGTCCAGCAAGGACCTGCTTGCTGCTGACTATAGAAGGACGTCATGCGTTTCAGTCCACCAGATCCTCCAACACCTCCTTGGGATCGTGACTGCTCTGCACTGTAACGACCTATGTTACACATAGGAAGTTTGTCTGTTAGTAAGGTATTTAGTTATAACTAAGTGTTGAGAATGTTTATTTGCTGCCCAAGTACTTTAAGGAGGTATCAAGTTAGTCATGACTAGCTAAAGTTAGTTATGGTTAAACTTAGCTGTACTTTTGACAGAATTCAGATATTTTCTAAAGAGTGAGCACTACTATCTTGTCATCTTGTCTAAAAGGTAGAAAGGAGGTGGAAAGTATCTCTTATCTCCTTTTTGACTTGATATTAGTGGTTAGATTAAAATTGTGGACTTTGTGGGCATTAAAAACAAGAAGAGATTCCACATGTTTCCTTTTTAGTGGGTCCTAGTGTAGAGGGGGGTGGAAATTTGAGATTCCTTGAGAATATTCCAGAATCCTTCTAGAAGTTGTCGACTTTGAAGGAATAAGCCCATGTGAAAAGGTAAAAAGCTCATGTGATTAATGCTTTTATCTTAAGTAATATCTTAGTAAAACCCCGTAAAAGTAGTTACGGCTGAGTTACCGAAGGGTACCAAAGTAAAAACCTAGAATGTATAAATAGAGGAGAGAAGAGCTCCTCATCCTTGTTTTCACATCGTCGTAATGACAACTTGAGTAATATAGAGAGTGTGGGATATTTTTAGCATGTGAGAACTTGAGAGACGTCGTTAGAATGGAGAATTTTAGTTGATGAGTTTATGGAGATTTTTAGTTGATAAGTTTGTGTTTGTATGAATGAGTGAACTTAGCATTTTTCTCTTCAAGTTCATGGTGTGCTTCCATCAAAGCCATCAGAGGTGACCCTGAGTGAGAGACAGGCCCGACATTTGCAGATTCATCGATGACGATCGTGGAGGTGGAGAGATCGGGAGGGGTAGTTGATCGATGGGATCGTGGAGGGTTTACATTTTTGGTTCCGTTGCCGGGACCTCACTTGAAGGGATCGTTGAAAGATGTTTAGAGTTCAGTTCTATATTCGACAAAAAGAGATCATGAGAGAGCACATGGAGAGAACGTTGAGAGGAGAGAGAGCTAACGCGATGTTAGCAACATTAGAACCTTTCGTGTATCCCGTAGTGATCTATGACGCATTCGAGATTATTCTTTACATTTCGTTCACTTAGAAAGAGTTTGGGGAGAGTTGAAAGGGGATGAAAAAAGAGTTGTAGAGAAAGGAGGAGAGAGAAGTTATTAGAGGAGAAAAATTTCTGAGTTTGAGGATTCTACTCTCTGGAAAATTTTTACAGTCATTGTCAGATTTTCTGTGAATTTTATTTTCCAGTGAAACTTTCCAGGACTGTAGCTTGGTTGATAACCTATCTACGACAAAGAAATCATAGGAAAAGGTGGTCTAAGAGGGAGCAATGAAGTTTCAAAGTTGAGGGGTCTATTCGCGAGAGTTGAGGAATTCTGTTCTCTGGAAAAAGTTACAGTCATTGTCAAATTTTATGTGAATTTTATTTTCCAGTGAAACTTTCCAGTGTTTTAGATTGGCTGATAAGCTATCTAGGACAACAGAAATCAGGAAAAAAGGTGGTAGGAAGAGAGAGCCATGAATTTTCAAAGTAGAGGGGGTTGAAAGCCATGAGAGAAGTGAAAATATACAAATTTCAGTTCTCTGAACCTTTGTACAGTCAGCACCATCTCTTTTGATTAAGGAATTTTCTATTGAAACTTCATTAGTTAGTAGCTTGGAGGTTGAGCTACTGGAGATCATAAAAATTTTGGAGAGATCTCTTACCGATTAAGAGATACACGGTTCGACATACAAGGAGGTCTTGACGATACTTCATGGGGAATCCAGTTCGAGTGCCGAGGTTGAAAAAGAGACGTTTGGGAGTTAGAACGGAGACGGAAAAGCCAAAGTTAAGTATAAAGGCGTTGCGATCAAGCATCTATTGCAGTTGGGGTGCTCTTTTTGCTCTATATCAAGAAGCTTCTGCGAGCATCGGTGCAGATGCAAAGAAGATTGAGTCCAAAGCATCATTCATTGTGGAGGCCACGAATGCTCCTGGCGAAATAGAGTGTGATCTTTACAAGAGTGACTTTAAGATGTCTGCTAGGATCAGTATAGACGTTGGTCATGAGGATATTATCATGGACTCTTAATTTTAGATTGGATTTTATTTCGTGTATAGCATGTATAATACACGATTTTCAGTATAAAGCTCGAAAGAGTTAAGAAAGTGATGTAGAGTTATTTTCCTCAAAGATATTTTGTTCACTTAATGGTTGAGAAGGTACAACATGACTGGAAGTTCGAAAGATTGAAAAGTTAGACTTAGAAACCTTTCTCAAGGTTTAGATGTCATAGTAAGCGTCAAAGAGAGCTCAAAAGAGGTTATCGTTGAGTTTGAGAACCTTAGTACAAAACCTCAAGTAGAATCTCCGAGGAGAAGAGTAGAAACCGACTTGTGGTGTTATTTCTGTAGAGGGTTGGGACATAAAGTAGTGAATTGTCCAACTAGAATCAGAACCGAGAGAGCTAAAGGGAAGCGGGAGTTTACTGATTTAAGTCTTCGAGTGGGTCCATCGTCACCAGCGCCAATTCATCTTCTAGGAGAAGATCCTTGTCAAAGTTGTGGAGTGGGTGATCTATCAAGAGGACACAAGTGCGTCGATGTGGCCGCCCTACTTACGTCAGTAGTCGAGAAGTTGGACGAGACTCAAAGAGCTGATACGGAGAAGTTGAACTCCCCCAGAAGGACTCTCGGACCGCTACAGTTTTCCTCATTTTTGAGAGCATTTCCTTTGAGACTTGGAAGTTAAATTTCTGTTTCATCATGAAGCTGGCTGCAGCAGCACTCGCCCGTTGTTCTAGTTCTGGCGCTCACAATGGAAGCAGCCTTCGAGGACGATTCGCTTTCAGGTTCATCAGACGGCCAAATCTGCAAGAAGAGGTCCTAAGAAAAGCGGATTGGAAGTACAGACTTTGCAGCACGGCTGCTTCTTACAGCCACAGCAGCCTCGTCATACCGGTTGCTCAGCGTGGTCCTCGGGATGACTGTATACGTTTCACAGTGAAGTAACGAGCTTAGCATTCACCTTTGAGTGATAGACTTGTAAACCTACGTAAGTACTCAGAAGTTAGTACTATAATGAGCATAGCATTTTCTCCACAGCGACCCTTTGTGTAAACATGGGTTTGCGACAGCTGAGTCTAAGGATTTTTCAGCTTTATCGTTACCCATTTGCATAACTTGCAGTCGATTGCCACGAATAAGAAATCCTTAGGAACAAAGTGGAAGAAAACTCTCTTTTATAAATTACTTTTCTCTATAGTACCCCTTTGATTTACTTTTCTCTATAGTACCCCTTTCTCTATAATAACCCCTTTGAACAATCTCTATAGTACATGCTTTGATCGATCATGATGATTGTACAAGGGGTATCCGATTGTTTACTTTTCCAAAATCCTCATAGAAGGAGAGTTACTTCCTCATGAAAGAGTCTCCGTTTTTCCATTGACAACGTGATTATAAATTTACAGTAAGGAGATAATAGACGTTACAAAATATCTGCAGGCCCTCAACTTCACTGTACGCTGGGTCTCTACCAGTTCTGTCAGTATCGTGCAGTAAAGACTGAGTTTGCAAAACATTGTACAAAATATTCCGTAAATTTGTAACATTCTCGTGTACTTGATCTAGACAAAATTCTAGCAACCTTGAATCTGGAACTAAACCCTACTTAGACCCACCAGGTCTCGAAAGAGTTTATATGTAAGAAAAATGCGAGGATCTTTATTCCGTCTCTTCATTCCTGAAATAAACAGAGGAAACGTTAGAAAATCAGTTCTAGATATCAGTGATGAAAAATTTGAATTAACTAGAATTTCAGAATTTAATCCAAAGACTTCATCATCTTGGCAAAAAAACTAGTGATATTTCCAATGGCTTGACATAAGTTTAAATATATCTCAAATATATATAATATATGATATATATATATATATATAATATCATCCATATTATAAATAGTTTTAGAATATATGTATCAGCAGTATTACCTTAGAGGTGACGGCTCTGATCGTTCGTCATAAAACTTGTCGTAGCTCTGCTTTCCACCTTGTCGTCCGTAGAGATAACACTCGTATTGCTGATGTCTTGTGTCAAACAGTAGTGTGCACAGGTTGATGCTGCAAACTTTTATTGATTCACGTGTGATATTCTCGTTCCAATCCAAAGCGCATACGGCGAGTCGGGCCTCGTGTGTCTTAGGATAATGAATCCTTTTTTATGCGAACTTGTTGATGACTGAGTTGAACATCTCTGACATATAGTTCTCACGAGCTCTTGTATAAAATCTCATCTTGGTCAGAGTTATAGCCTTGGCCAAGAAGGACATCATCGTCCGATGGGTGGACGAACCTAGTTGTTGGTGAACACAATAATGCAACAAATACAGAGATACATGTTGTAACAACATCTAGCTTTAGAATATAAAGTTAAACCAGAAACTCTAATTGTAATAAACTCATCCCTAAAGTGTAAAGCAAGAGCCACTGCTACCAAGTAACTCATCTTGTGTATAGTACACGTCAGAGGCTGGGCGGTTGACGTCCAGAATCATACAACAAGGTCGATCTCCGGGCAAGTCTCTACAAACTGTATGGTCTCCTGCCCAAAGATCAGCGGCATTTCTTATGTCCAAAACCAAAACATCTGCATCGTCTTGCTCTTGCGAATAACGATCATCGACACCGACCGTTCTCCTAGCATTGAAACTGACAACACGTGTATATCCATCCTTTCAACTTGTCGGCTATACCATGCACTTGAAGCCCTAGATACATGAACCGGCGCGACATGACAATCTCTCCTTCCTCTAGCCCACGTAGTTCTACCACTCGACGGACTAGATCCGGCTTGTTCCCAGCTGCATTCGCTCCTTGAGCACGGAGACATACCACCAATTGTCTCTTGGTGAGGAGCTCAAGATCAGGGATGATTTCAGCATCCTCGACACTATCAGGAGTACGCTTCTTGTTCTGAACCTCAACCAAGAACTTCTTGATGACATTCTTGCACTTATGCCATAGATCCTTTTGGCTAACAATGCCATAGCGAGAGAAGATTACATCAACTGATGACTTGTCATCATGAACCACCTCATCTGCGATCAGCCCACACGCTATCAACCTACGTACTCCTTCCTCAAACGCATGATCCTCTATCAACCACGAGTTGTTTCTGGTTTCAACTCGAGTCATGTTCACCATCTCTACTACGCGACCGTCATGAGAAGCGATGAAAGCACATGTCTCATTGTATCCATTGCGACTTGAATCATAACGCAAGTCTGCATACAAAACAAAATTTCCTAATGACAATACATGAACGTGAGAAGAGGATATAAGCAACAATGACACGTAATAAACATGTAATAACTTACAAGCATACAAGTCATCGCATGGAGGACGTATAAACTAAACTCCAACTGGGAGTTCGTCCAAGTCGGGAGCAATCCGTGCTAAGGCACTGGCTTGAACCTTCTCCTTCTCCATGACCCAACTTTCCATTGCAGCTTGGATCCAACCAACGGGACGGGTCTTTTCATTTTGGAAGTTGAAGAAATGGGTCTGAAAGCAAGGAGCTAATCTCACCTCTTGAAGAACACTATCTAGTGTAGTGTAGCTCAATCCCGCACTCAATACATCATGATAAAGACGATGAGTAATATCAGAGACGTCATTGTATAACTCCATCCATAAGTGTGACGATTAAGACATCTAAACTTCAATGACCACGTCTGATGGATGACACTGATTGTCGGAAGCGAGAAGAACTCTTCACATCCATGGTGAGGATATTTGACCTTGAAGTCTCCGAAGAACTCCCTAAGTCTAGACAAAGCTACAAAGACGTACATAGGCAATGTATCATCCAAGGGTAGAGGATCATGAGAACGAGTTTCAACCACAACTGGAATGGGTGGTGCACGTACGGGGCCTTGTGAGTCCATAACAAACACATTCGTTGCAGTGTCCATACTAGCAGCTGTAGGAGACTCTCGTACAAGGACTTGTGAGTAATGCAGAGACTTGTGAATAAGGATCCGCGACTCTTGGAGCTAAACCATCACTCATCCCCTTAGCGTCAACATATATTTGTTTGAATGCAACAAAGAATAACTATAATCAATAAAGATTCATATAAACCTACATAAGTCAAGACATGCACTGATAAGAGACATACCTCGGTTCTTTTCATCGAAATGCCTAGTGCTCGGAGTACGTCCAGTTCAACTATGAAGACTTCAGATGTATCAAGCACATAGTCCCTCTCCTGATCACCCTCCTCTGGAATTACATCAGTCGTGTCAACTCTTGCTTCTGTCTCTCTCGTCATTTGATCTATACGTCCACTCGCATTCGCAAAAAGGAAGTGGAAAATTGCCGTGTGGTCTGCTCCCGGTCCTAAGAGTCTCATTAGCTGTACATACCTAACCAATAAAGACTCCGAGATCCCCACTTTCTCTCTCGAGACCTCCAGACATCCTCTAGATAAATGCTGATTTCCGGGTTGCTTAGGATGCACTCTAGGAGGCATCTACAAATCACTACAAAACTAATAAGTATAAGAAATAATCAAAACTATAAAAAAAGATTACTCTATCAGTCCGGAAGTCCACACAAGACTAAATGATAACCAACTCTAGAAAATAGGAAGAAAAAAAGAACACTATCACATAGGAAGAATTAGAACACCAAAAGACTTAGTTCACTATGGACACTCTCCAAACTCTCTTATGCTACTGAAAAAAACTCACATCCAAATGATGAGAGATAAAAGATGAATCTAGATATGGAGATCTTCCCAGAAGAGGCAAGCAGGAAGCTCACTCTTGCGGAGGAAGCTCCCTCCTTCCTTCCTGTCCTCAGGAGGAAGGAAGGACGGAGCTCTCTTCGCAGGAGGGAGCCTTCCTTCCTTCCTCCTGCGAAGGGAAGACAAGAGGAATTTCGCAAGAGGAAATTTTCAAAATTGTCAGTACGATGGTCATTTCTGTCGAGGGGTAAATGGTTCTGGTACCAGATTCTTCATCTAAGCTCTTGTAGCACGTCTCTTCTGTGACTATGTTGAAACTATATTGATATAAGAACCATTTCAAATTCAAAATTCAAAATATTCTTTTTCTACGATTCTTATTCGTCTGTTTCTTGCTTGCTAATTCTTCATCCGTCGGATTTCAGAATGACAAGATCTTGATATCATTTTCAACATCTTTGTCTGCTGATCATTTTGATACCAGATCGCAATTTTTCATATCATGTACCTCCTGTGAGTTTCAGGCGTGATTCTACCGAGGACCCCGGCCGAAGCGATTTTGCTCCAGAACTAAAAGTGATAGCGGCAGTAATGGTTTAAAGAGTCCATAATCTACACTTAAGGGGTACGCGTGCTAAACCGGTCAGGCACGGCAGACAGCGATTCATGTCAGATTAGTTCATAGGGAAGTTTCACAGCAAGATTGATATCGGTGGGCGTAGTGTGTTGGGTAACATCATTGATTAGAATAGAGAAATCTTGAGTCCGATTGTCGACTCTTGTGCGGCCGCAAACCGATTGCTCCTTGTTGAATCTATCCATGCGACCACAGGATGCTGACTCGACCCTAGTTGAATCTATTCATACGGACAGAGGCTGTGAACTCGCATCGCTCCATACCCCATTAACGCCCTGCCTGTGCTGAAATATTGGAGAGGAATATCTTGGAATTTCTTTCACTGTTGGAGTAAAGTCTAGAATTATTCTCTAAATTTACAGCATCTTGAAGTTAACCAGTAAACGAATCAGCCCTACTCGTAGACTCCCCTCGTACACCATCCATTATCATCTTCATCTTTCTGCACGAGCAACATTTGCATTACTCTGCATCATGAATCTTACTGAGTGATATAAAGAAAATATGTATGTATCAGCTATCATTTTGCAAGTCTCGAATTCGAACGCATACTGAGTATATTTATACTCTTCTCTCCTTTACTTTTTAACTCGGTAGACGCCACTTTGAAGTTTAATTATTTCCATATTATTCTACTGTTAGCGATTCAAACGAGTAGAAAGTTTCTAGAGAACTTAAATCATGAGTCAACAAGTCTGATCATCCTCATGAACACACTGCATTATACAGAATCTCCTTGGCCACAAGGTCCACTCTGCAAGCTGCCGGTATCAGGGAACTGCAGCCACGCTAGATTTAAGTACCACTGGATGTGAATGATGCAAATATTAAGCTTTTGGCAAAGTTGCTCTAGATCTAGATGTTAGGCTTACGTGAACTAGTAATTCTGATCTCGTATAACTTAGCGAATTCGAACTCAGAGCCTTAGGCTAACCATGAGAAACACTGTCAAGCGTACGCGTCTCTCGTGTGTATTCGTGGCAAAACGGAGGGAGTCGCGCGAAAGGACTCTTAAAGACAATGTAAAACATTTGCAACGGTGCATGTTTCAGGCCCGAGTGAAGCCTTGTGGTGTGCACTCACGTTCCTCTCGTATAGATTCAGGATCCATATACTATACTACTCACCACTGAACATAACAGCATGAAGATCGAGAAAACCCCGCACACTCTCACAATTCTAGCCAGCGACGAAATGCGACGGTCAACGTGCACTTGAGCGAGATACTTGAAAGGATACCATGATAATTGGCTATAAACCACATATCTAGAAATGCCTGGGAAGTTCTAATTTTTCTCAGACTTCGATACAGGAGCCGGAATACGGAGTTCAAGTTCTGTTTCGATCGAATGAAGCTCAAAATTATTTAAATTCCTGTAGAAACATAGGGCAATTTAAGGTCTATAGGTTACACGCATCGTCTTGCTAAGGGAATGTTGTCAACAACCTGTTTGAACGCAACCGATATTAGCTTCATAGCCAACAGGTCAGCTGAACTAGCAATCCACATTTACAGATTCTGAACCAGTCCGGCCACTCGCTACATGTAGACAACACGATCTAAAGTTGAACGATCTCCTCCTTCGCAGTTCAACTCCGGGTTTCTCCTTGGCTCTTACTTCCTTTTTACTTAAGAGAAATGTGGGGAGCTTGATCGCGAGGATGCTCCGGAGACGACTGTAAGCTTTGTGCACACCACTGTAAGTTCTGCACCAGTGACATCTGCATCTCAATCGGACGCAGTTTGAGAATATATGCTTGACACTAGCCAAATCGATTCTCGTGTTTCGCAAGCGGGAGCTCATATCCTCAAACTTCCGTTGCATGTCGAGGATATATTCGTGATACTCAGTTGCCTGATTGATATCCATATCTCCTTCGTGATTGATGATTCGGAGTGCCCTCTCTATGACGTTGTCCATCTCTCGTAGGTTTCCTCCATGCGGACGGCAGACCTCCCTCTCAGCTTCAAGTTCCTCAAGTTCCCGCTTGGCCAGGGCTCCAAACTTGCGCTCTTCTAGGTTTCGGGGCTGCAGATCTAGAGGATTGGTTCCCAGTAGATTCCGAGATGCCTTTACTCCGTTAGCTGTGATATTTTCAGGCTTAGCTAGTGTGGTGTTTGCTAGCTTCGATGCTGAACGATAATTGATATCTCGATGAGACTGATCATAAGACCTGCTGTTGATTTGGTTCTCATCAGTGTTCGCGTCCTTGTCGGTGCCAACTTTCCCTGGCTGCGGGAGCTTGAGAGGTTTATTACCTTCCGAGAACCACAGCGCCATCTCCTTCACAGACCTCTTTTCTTGTACTCTTGGTGTGCTGGTAGCATCCTCTTTCTCCTGTACTCGAGCACTCCCTCCTGATATCGCATTACCTCGTGGAACTTCGACCATCGCTTTTCTAGTCGATGGTGCACGTGGGCTTCGTGTTCCAGTTTCGTCTGTGCGTACCTTTACGGCTGGAGCTGGAGCTCGAGCACCATCATCATCCTTCTCGACAGAGTCGGCCAACGTCGACTGCATCATCGTGAGTGTGATCTTCTCTTTCCGATATGTTCAAGTAGTCGGAATCTGCTCTATCAGGAAGTTCCGACCAGTACCAGGACAAACACATCACCAGAGAGGTCAGTAGTGGAAACGGAGCAGTAACGTGAATCAAATGCACCCTGATGATCGATGAAGGAGAGGCGTAAAAACGATTAATATTCGCTTCAGGATCCGGATGGCATGTGGAAGGGGAAATAGCTTAAGGAATTGCTGGAGTTGTACAGAATTACGATGGAATCGTTCTGATCGCAGTGTCGAGCCTCGAGATGCAGAACAATCGAAGCGATCAGAACGCGTATACCACCACCGAGAATGAGAGCGTGGAGAGACATAGAACAGACTGGAACAGAAGCAGCAGCTGCAATCACTTTCAAGCCTCTTTCTCCTCGGGAAAATTGCTCGTCGGCCATGGATCGATCGATACGTTTCGAAATTGAAGTACAAGTTCGAGTAGCTAGGAGCGTTGAGCGTTGCGTATACTTTCCTGATTCTAGTAACGTTCATCCGCTGGCGTCTCTAAGGCGCGTCCCAGCGCAGAGGGACTACTGTTGGCTAGCTGGAAGATATTTCCACGTAAGGGCCGCTCTCGTGCTCCGATTACCATCATGCATCATCTTCTCATTCATCATACTTGCTACTCTGGAAGTTCCGTTAGACAGTAGAAACCTGACGCGCGAATGACATCGAAAACTGATAGAAAAATCTGGAGTTTGGAAAGAGATTTGGTCGGAGCATGAAATTCCCAGATAGTACTGAACTAGAATGATGTTTAATTTCTGTTTCCCGTCACAGTCAAGAATCTATTTCTCATCCGCAGTATAATGACACAATTCTGTTTCTGACCTTGTGCGGCCTCAACGAGGCTGCAGATTCGTTAGGGACAGACAACACGAAAGACGCTATTTTTCCAACAGCTTCTGTAACCGATCGATCGGATGGCCAAATTGCAACCAACCTCTCGACTGTCTAGAAGCCAACAGCTCTGGGAACTTTCATCTGTCTTGAAAGCCAGTTAGATGGGCCTAACACTTTCAGGGTTCAATTGGCTTGAGGGTGGGTGCCAAAATGAGTTAAAATAAACATCATAGTGGAGCCGAAATGCCTCCTTGTGCAACTTTCTCAACGGCCTGGAGCAAAATGTAACATCTCCAGAGTTAAGAGATTCTGACTCAAGGCGCATTCACAATACAATTTAGAGTAATTGTGCAGTATGAGGAAAGAACAATATTCAGATAGATTTTTGAAACTACACTATCTTCACAGTATTCGACCTTGACTGTGATCAGAGCACCGTCACAGTTGGCTGTGCAGATAACAATCACAAGACCGGGTATAATCAAATCAGATTTCCAGTAATCTAAGAATGTTACGGATCATGCTTTTCTTCCAAACCTCATACGTCTAGATAGTGTTAAAATGAAGACAACCTTAGCTATCACACCTAAAGGAACCCACAAAGTAGGAGAGAGAATATTCATCAAGAGAAGCAGTGGAGGTCATCAGTATATATAGAGAGGGTACAAAGAGAGTTGGGTCTCCTTGATCTAAACTATACCCTGGAATGAGTATAGATCTAACTACAGTAGGTGCAACTTAACTAACTAGAGCTTGCACAAGTATTAACATTTTTTCTCAAGCTCAAATCAATATTTTTAACACCTAGACTCAATCTGAAAATATCAAATTTATCTCTAGATAAAGCTTTGGTGAAAATATCAGCTCCTTGCTCATTTATATCAATAAATCTGAGATCTATTTCTCCAACTAACACTTTCTCTTTGGAGAAGTAATAGTGAACCTCTATATGTTTGGTCCTAGCATGGAATACAAAGTTACTAGAGAGTTTAATACCTCTGATATTATTTGTTTATAAAACGACAGATCAGAAAATACAACACTCATTTTCTCCAGAAGGGTGTGGAGCCAAACAGCTTCACATGTAGTGTTAGTGGCACCTCTGTACTCAGTTTCAGTAGACGATAGTGCAACAGTGCTGACTTCTTAAGGTGGACATAAAACCAAACGTAGATCTTCTATCTTGGACATTTCCTGCTTAATCTGCATCAGTAAATCCTTGCAAAGCAAATGAACCACCAATAACATAGTGAAATCCAAACTGAATGATTAACTTCACGTAATATAGAATCTTTCTTGTGCATCAAGATGAGGTTTTGAGGTGCTTGCACAAACTGACATACAACACCCACAACATAGCTTAGATCAGGTCTGGTAATAGTCAAGTATATCAGACTTTCAACGATCTGCCATCTCAGATCTATAAGCGGATCTGCAAGTAACTCACCATCATCAACACTAAGCTTCACAGCAGCTGCGAGGGGAGTAGAGATGGATTTACAACCAATCATCCCAAACTTCTCTAATATATTTATAGCATACTGACGTTGCAGAAGTCAAGTTGTCTCACCTCCGTTGTCGTGGAGAGAGTCTTTCTTGGAGAGGACGGACCTCCTGATTGTGATTGATTCTATATTGACATTGCAGAAGTCGAGTGTCACCTCCGTTGTCGTGGAGAGAGTCTTTCTTGGAGAGAGCGGACCTCCTGATTGTGAGAGTGATCAAAAAGTAAACAGACTACTAGCAACGATTAGAACTCAAATATGATCTCTTGTATCCACCAAGGTCAATCAAGCACTGATCTGTGCATATAAGCTTTTCAAGACTCAAGAAATTTTATCCATGTCTCAGTTTCATCATCAATGTCCTCGATAATCAAAATCTTCTCCTCTCTTTCTTGCGCATGACGTCTCATCTCTCTCTTGAATTCTTTGCAATGTCTCTCGAATTGCCACCGCACGTCGATTTACCTACAAAACAAACCTCTAGCTAAGCTGGGGTCTTTATGTCTTATACGTACATTTACTTATCGAGCAACCCTTTAGCTAAGCTGACCCCTATCTAAGCTAGTCCCTTATTTAATAAAAATTTCTCAACCTTCGATGTCATCTTGATGCAACCCAGATTATGAGTCAAATCACGATTTTAGAACCTAAACCACAGTTATGAGACCACTCCACAAGGCTTACATCTCTCCTATAGATGTGTCAAGTATGAGTGCGGAGGCTTAGACTAGGAAGCTCACGTTTAAGAAGGATATCAGTCACTCGTCCTTAGATTTGCAAGACGTAGCCACACAACTAACATCCCCTAGCTGTATCAAGTATCCCCCAAGTTTTAATCTCTGTTGCATGAGGAGGCTTAAGCCAAGAAGCCCACGTTTAAGAAGGATACTAGTCTCTCGTCCTTAGATGTGCAAGACGTGGTCACACACCCAACATAGACTCTCATCCAGGAGGTCAACATGTTGAGATAGGAACCAGGAGCCAAGAGGATTTGATCCAAAGAACTCTTTTTCCCCTTCTTCTATTTAGTAAAGTAAATAATCTTGTACATAAGCGCACATAACTCATTTTTATTTCCTTTGCTGGTTTTTCAAGTGTTATTTTCACTATACATCTTCGTTTCTAGTAACGAAAGAACCAAAACCATGCTACTCAAGAACATCTACACAATGGTGTCATCAGATAATGAATCTGAGTCATCAGCGAAAAAAGATAGAGTTTTTTATCACATTTTTAAATTAGAAATGATGCAAACATCTACGTATAATCTTATTAAGAAGAGCTTCCACCTGATATCTTCGTGACATCTTAGTAGTTCTTTGGAATATAAGCTAAGGGGCAGCTTGTCTAGCTTGACCGTAGCTTAGCACATGTCCAGCTTAACAAGCTCCAGGGCAGCTTCCTTTACAATTACGTACACAATGAAAGAAAATCCCTTTGTTATCATCTTTCAGTGTACAAACTATTATACAACATGACATTCACCCCCTCCAAACTTTCACATCCTCTGGTATGTGTCAACTCGTCTTGGATCGTCATAATTCTCCAAGCCATCTTTGTTCTCCTCAATTGTCTCAGATAAAAAATCTTCATCTGCACTTGTGATCTGTTCTTCTTCACTTTCTAAACAATTTGACTCGTTTCTCGGCAACAAGAAGCTTTAAAGGCGTACCATCTAGCTCTTGCAAGGTATAAGTAGCATTCTAATTCACATTTGAGATGAGTTTAGGGTTTAGGGTTTAGGGTTTAGGGTCAAACCATGGATCAAACCATCCCCTGGAAAACTTTCGAACTGTAAAATATGTGATGAGTGTGTAAACATAGCATTTTGAGACTTGCGCAAGAAAGCTTAAATCACTTAAACAATCTACTAATTCGAGTATCTTTTGCTACTACACATATATCAGATAAGGATTCAACAATGCAACTATCCTTGTCGAATGAAACTTGATATTCTTGTCCTACCATTTGATCAACAGAGATCAGGTTTTTAGTGATGGTAGGACATAGAGCACATGTCTTAAAGCTTGAATCTTCGAATATGCAACAAAAAAGGTACAGTACCAAGACGAATGATCTTTTGATGCATATCATCACAAGTATACAAAAGCTTAAGTCTTGACAAGTTCATGAACCAATCTTCATGCGTCGTCATATGATTGGATACTCTTGAATCGATATACCAATCATCTGCTGGTGTAGACATTCATCTCATGACCAGCGGATACAGTAATGATAGAAACGGTCCTCTCCACCTTGAGATTGGTTGTTGCGTTGAGCTTGTTGTTGTTGTGGCTGTTGCTGATCACAGGAGTTATCTTCACCTCGATTATTTCTTCCATGACCTCTACTTCGATCTCTTCCTCAATCATCCGTAAAGAGCACTTGTTCATTAACAGAAGTGAATTCACTATCGACAAGATGCCTCTCTTCAGATATCAACATAGGCAACTCATCAAACTTGAGAAAAGTATCCCGCACAGCAATGGAAGTTTCAAACGGCTTGTACTCCTTACCAAGACCTTGAATGGTATGAAGGATGAGGTCATCATCCTCTATAGTCACTCCAATGTTGCTAAGTTGATCAACCAGACCTTTGATTTGATAGACATAATCTATAATGTTAAGTGATCATTTCTTCATCTCCAACAACTGTTGCTTGAGTTGGAACTTACGTGCCTTCATAGGAACACATTCGCTAATGTATCCCACACCTCCTTGGATGAGTCCACAACTTGATGTAACCAAACATCTTTGATGAAACACACAAAGACAATATGCACCACATGGTGTGCATGTTGATTTCATGTTTGTACAGTCGTATCAGTATATGACTCGAATGGTTTGGTATCAGTATTTGTTACAAGTCCAAACTTGAGAAATACAAACATTCGATACTTCCATATCAAATAGTTGTGCTTGTCCAAAGACTCTCTGATGATGATAGACAAGACTTTGACCTTACCAGCCATAGCGGAAGATGCTAGTATAAGACGAGAACAAAGTGTCTCAGAATCGACTGAAATTTGACTAGAAGATTCTCATAGCAAATATAGATCCATATAGATCTATAACTCTTGATTAGGCCCGCATAGTAGAAATCATCAGAATTGCCAAAATTCGTTATTATGCCATCCAAATACGCAGTCAAAGTTTCTTAGACAATATGTATAAAACTCAACTTGCTCCAAATGAATCTCTGAAATTTTTTCTAGAAAGCTCTTTTGAAATCGTAGGCCTACATTTTTGTTACAAGAAAAATTTGGAGGATTTGAGCTAAAAGTGAGTAGAAGACCCTCAAATAAGCGAACAAAGATCCATTAATCTAAAAACAACTTGCTCCAAATGAGTTCAAAATTGCAAGGTTACTTAATTAAGAGCGGCTGAACAAGACAACTATGGATCTCCACACTGAAAATGTCAGAAAATATCATTTTCTCTCTTCAAAAGCTGCTTCAAAGATCTTCACTACTCCAAGATGGCAAAATATAGCAAAAAATACAGCACCTCCTTTCTTCTCGCCTGTACACTCTCTTGCACTCTTGCTACCAAGAGCTTTTTCTCATACCTCCTCACGCCTTGATACCATGTTAAAATCAAGACAGCCTCCAAGATAAGAGCTACTACTAGTTAAAAGAACTTACAAAGTAGAAGAGAGAGAATACTCACCAAGAGAAGCAACTGAGGGTCATCAGTCCCTCTTATATATATAGAGAGAGGGGTACAAACCCATTGATCTAAAATATACACTCTATTGAGTATAGAAATAACTTAACTAACTAGAGCTTGCACAAGTATTACCTTAGTGCTTAAGTACAAGATAGAGTTTTAGTAGATGATACTTATACTTGAATTTTTTTGTCTGTTGTTGTCGCAGATCATGAACTTTGGTCTAGGAATACACGGGGTATTTGGTTGTAGAGAGATACGACAAAATCTGGAACCAACTCGGTGTTGTGTTGTGGTGCGACTCTTGTGTAAAATTCTTGTAGAACTTAGATGGTGTTTCTTCTTTTATGTTTCATGAACTTTATCGTGTAACTTGTCAAATGTGTGATGGATGTTACGATTGCAACTATCTGTTTGAGTGACTGCACGGCAATGAAACGTGTCAAATCAACAATTTGTGTGCGTTCACTTCAATGGTCCTTGTCATTGCATTGAGATATAAGATGGTGGGTCGTTCGTTCATGAGACATTCTGTCTTATCGGATGATTCGTGAGGATTTCTAGATGATCTGCATGACGGTGACGTATTTTCTTATCTAAGAATATATTGGGTATCTGACTATGGGGAGTAAGTGCAACACTTTGTGACTTAGAACCAGCGACCATCCAAACCTCTTTCTGACCCCAAGTACACTCTGAACCTATCTCACTGTGATATTCTCATGTTCTCTCTACAATCTCTCTCTGACTCAACTAAAGATAAAACCGAGATAACGAACAAGGGAAAAGCACGCACTCTTGAGTCTGCTGGTCATCACTTCAGTCTCAACACAAGAGAAATATCAGCACTCCTAATCGAACAAAAATCTCTCAATTTTACCTCATTGTCTCTCTTCAACCATAGCTCTAAATGAGACGAAACCAAAGCCAATAGGTAGCTCGTGGAATAAGCTCTCTATTGAAATATTACATGCAGAGAGATTATCTCTGAGTTGACAATTATATCTTTCCAAAGTTCACTATTTCTATAACACTCACAGAACTACATTCTGTTATTCCCGTAGCTCCTGGCTTATGTACTAATCAACTGATAGCAACCTTTACATCTTCAGAAACTTCATCTCCTCTGCTATCTAACAAGGTATGGCATGCACGAATCCAAATAGTATTGCATTCACAACATGGCACCAAAAATGGTGATATCTGACGGTATAGAAAACTCGGTTAGTGGAGTGTAACATGCCATAACTCATTCCTTCTTGAAGCTCTGAAGCTGAAATTCGACCTCCACTTTCTTCAATGTTTTCTTAAGAACTCCAAAAAGTTTCAGATCTAAGTCAAACCCAAACTCTCACAATCAGCTCAGATGTGACATTCACTCAATCTTCTTCTCAACCTCTCATGATTCATTTTTGACAGAACATTGTTCTCCAATATCTCACAAACCACACGACCAAAAAGTCTCAAACTTTTGAAGAAATTGAAATACCATCTTCACTACCACTATGTAAAATTTCAGAACCAGATCCTCAACAAAACTCTCGGAATGATCCAAACTCTAACTGTCAATGACATAAAATAATATGCAGACCCTTGCGCATAAAAACAGCGATATTCTTTAACCCAAATGGTCCGAAATTTCACATGTAAGTAGATGATTGTGTCCTCTCAGATCGTGAAAAGTTCATAGCCGAAATCGACCCCAAGCTCTCAATATCGCTCTCAATGTCCTTTGATAATAATCGCTCACTCTCATAACCACTGATTTGAGATACTCAACTTCAGCCGACCATAACTTTATCACTTTAACTTGAAATCGATCGATCTCGGAATCCATCAGCAAGCCCATCTCGAGAACTTCTTAGCAATTGTCAACTCCTCTCAAACAACCTTAGAAAACTCTCAAAAAGTGCGAAAGACCTCACGGAAATAAAATTGATCAAGAATTTTACTCCCTCATCTTCAATCTATCAAAATTCTGTCATGCGAGCACTCAATCGAGCAGTCATTGAGTTCACAGACATTCAAGTGCGCCTAGTCCATCAAAACATGAAGAGAACTTGATGGAAGATGATTGGTCAAACTTTTGATCAATAGGAAACAAGTTGACAAAAGTTTCTGTCTTTACTCACATGACCAACACACAAAGAGTGAATTTTTATCATGAGTACTATTTGGGCACTCTAGGCTTTTATTAAACACACTTTGAACACGTGCCGTTGATGACGTCAAGTCAATCTACTATTCAAACCCACGTAGAGAATTGAATGGTTGAATAGATTATTCATGGTCTTGGATCAAGCATACTTGAATCTGTAGAGCTATTAAGTTAACACAGATTAGGAGTTGATCCATATCTGAGAGTTGGATTGAGAGTTCGACTTATAAATTGTTCAAGGTAGGAGAGGAAGGTCCAATAAAGTTTCCTTTGAAGTTCTATCACCTTGGTCAATTGATTTAGGAGAACTAAAGTCTCAAAGTTTAGAGAAGTTTTTGTTATTAGCGAGTTCGAAACAAAAATATGACATATCTATTGTCATATTTTTGTTTTTTTCGTGCAATTGGGGAGAATTTTGCTGCTGAAGCTGCCATGCCAGCATAGAAGACAACTTTATGAAGGTGTGGGGTTGATCTTAACTCTAAGTGAGAAAGGAGCAAGGAGTCATGATGAATCAAAAATCGTTGTTTGGGATTTTAGAGCTACTAGGTACAACCATCGTTGGTGCTATGTTGTGAACTGAGTATTGTCTGAGGTGTGTATGCAATACACTGTTCGAATGCTTAGGAGACAAAGGTGTGCAACAAGTTGTATTAAGATTCGATCGACTTACAAATATGAATACTAAGTTTGGTTGAGTTTTGAAAGTCACACATGTGAGAATGTCACACTAGAGCATCTTTCGATTGTAATAGATAAAGTTGTGATGGTTGGATTGACGAGAAGCTAATAGATAGAGAAACATTTGGTTTGAAAGATCAAGATTCAAATCCAACCTGTTCAAGCCACATACCTCTGCACAATCATATACCTAGTATATTCTTAGATCATAAAATCCGTACACGATATCGATAAAACCCTTGTGTCATCACTACTCAGTTAAATTATCTTTATCTAATCTCTAGCATCTATTTGTCTTAATTTTTGTCAACTTATCTTGACTTTAAGTGTAACACAAGTCATCATACAACACAACTAGACGAACAATCATACGCTAAATATGTGAAAGATCCATACATGCTAAACAAATGCTTTAGTTCACAAAAGCACCATCAAACAATCCTTTGTGCTTTTTTCTTCACAATTTTTCTATGACAAACTAACTAATATTCAACTTTGTCTTCCATAGTCTATTGATATGAACTCTATCCAAGATGAATGTTACAACACTTGAAAGCCTACTGTACAGACTTTTCAATGATATAGATAACACATTGATTGGATAAAATTAACTCTTAGCACAATTGATCAAAATTGACAAATTTCTAATACTTATAACTCGAAACGTTTCAACTTTCAATCTAAGTTTTGAGTGTCAAACAAGCTTCAAACTAGGCACATACCACTAGAGAGCTTGTCTCGTAGAGCTTCCAACAAGGTAAGACATGCACGCAGCAAGTTATCATTGAAATGTGGTGCGCAGATAGCCGTATCTTATAGTTAGAGATTCTCGATCAGCAACTTCGACACAATATAACGCCTTCTCTAATTGTGATCTCTGTATCAAATTCACAACATAATTCTCTTGACTCACTTGCGACACATCCAAGAACTTCCATCTCCAAACCCCAAATCGAATACTCAAGACCAATCAAGAGATGTGGATGAAATCTCTCTTGTCCTTCAAACTCGTCATGTTGTAATCTAAACTTCGGTAATCTATTGCTTCAAACTCAAACTTCCAACTGGGCTCAAATTTTATAGAAAATTCCTTCCGACCTCTGACTACTACTCTTTGAACTTTCAGGAAAACTGAAACTCCTACCCAAACCAATTGAGCGAAATGGACCAAATCTTTCGTCTACGTTAACTTATGAGCTTTACACAACTCGATCGCTAAAATCTATGACTCCAACACCTTCTCTTAACCAAAAGAGTTGAAATTTCACATGTAGTAAGCGGATAGTGCACACTTCAATCGTGGAGATTTTCACTTAGAGATTCAACTCCATGCTCATGAAACAATTTCGATCTTTGAATCCAAGCAAAATAGTTTTACTTTCGACTCTCAACTGTTATAGCCAATCATTCGACCATTTTGAGATCAAACACAATCCAAACGTAAGATTAATTTACATCAGTGCAACCAACACGATGTCAACTATCCAATACTTTTGAAAATACATGAAAGATCATCTCTCAAACTCTCGAGGTACTTAGAAACATGACTCGGAGTATCGATTCGACCCTCTGACTTTGAACGATCATAATTTCGCACTCAGAACTCCAAATCGATCGACCTTCTTTCAGATTGTATTCCAGCTCGAAAAATGGACCAATGAGAAAAAAAATTGAAGATCACTTTATCTCCTACTTATCACTATAGATCAAGTTGTAACTCTAAAATATTCGCACACCCTCAAGAGCTTGAATCAAAATACTTTGGATCCCAAAATAACACAAGATATTCACTTTCGCTGGATAATAGAGATAATAACGACACAAAAAATACAAAAGATTCAATACAAAGTCAAGATAATGACCTTGAATCGATCTATGATGAAAAATACGACAAAAAAATGAGGAAGTCATCACTTGATTGCAGTATTCCTCACCAAAGTTTTTTGTGATCCACGTATGATAATTGATCTTTTTCCAACAATAACATCAGATATCAACCTCGACGTTGAAAAGAACGTTGACTAGAAAATTCAAGTCCATTCACTCGTCAAAGTAAGATGTACACAATCAAGTTTCAATTCTTCTCGTATGAGACAATCTGCAGGATTATCGGAGTAGGCAAGTCCATTACTCTCTCTATGAACTCTTCTCCAAAGTAAACAACGGACCACTATCAAAAGTGATCGCGATGGATGTAGTGAAGCTTGATATGAAATGGATTTGAGAAGAGAAATCTAGAACTAGGATCAATCTTCCATCCATGAGTACAACTCTAGTGGCTCCTCACCTGTCATGTAGAACATTAAGAAATAATCGAAGAACACCAAGCAAGAAAGAATGCTCTCGTGAACTCTCGACCCTCTATTTTATATTTAAATTTGACGACAAGAGCCACTCATGTAAATATGCACAGATCACTGAGCTAACACGTCTCATTATCGTGCAATCTCACATCTTGTTCACATAACTTTGAACATGACACCTAACACGACGTATGAAGAGTTACATGAAAAAATTCACAGAACATAGAAAATTAACACAACACAAATTCTACGTTAAATTGACATGTGAACCGTGTCACAGCACAGTACATGAATAGGTACGAATAGTCAGTGAACTGTGAATCACGTGCGAGCACAAAATGCAGAAAAGTTTTTCCACTTCATCCGAATTCGTTCTTTTAAAGAGAATTTTTTCGTTTCGTATTGCAGTAATAAACTGCGGACTTCGTTTATTGTGAATGGACCCTCATACATGCAGTTGTGAACTAAGTTCTCCATGTTTAGAGAGCTAACATTTCGCTCGGACATCAGTATAACCTGCAAAAATAAGTATCCTATCTGTATTCCCTGCATATATCTATGTATATGAGAAATGATTGCTGTAATGGGATCCTACCCTTGTTGAATTGTTTCTCTTTAACTGTAATTGAACTTATCTTCAACGTGAGCAGTCATCACTAACAAAGTGCAATTTTCACCTGGACTTGAAGTTTATCGTTTTCCTCTTCCGCAACGCCAGGGTGCTTTCGAGTTCGTTTATGCTGCATATTTATTCACTCCAAGTAGAACCAAAGTCTACTTGATCAGGAGGAAAAGAAAGCTTTTCATTAATATACACATTAGAAACATTCATTTCGCTCATTGACGATTTCTCTCATGGGAATGAGCATTTCATGCCTCCAGATAATCCATCATTGGCGTAACTAGTATTACTATAATAGTGATCGTCCAGTCACTATGTTTTCCTCATCCAAATGAGTTTAGCAGAGGACTTCAGCGATAAAATTACCAGTTTCCATCTCAAGTACCTTGAACTTTCAGCCGAGCAGCATCGACCAAACCATTTCGAATTTCCAAACCTACTGCATGCTAAAAGGGTAGATTTTCAGCTTGCTTGAACAATCTCTCTTAATGGTAACTGTGAGAATGTCGAAGTGTTCAGAGGGATCCAGAAGGTTATTAAACAAAACAGAGCAAAAGCAGGGGAGCCAACCAGCCGACCCCGTATGAGGCCCTGAGTACTGTAAAACAGGGAGCAGGACAAGAGAACCCCAGTCTGTAACGAAGAACGTTTGGGTGATCATAAGAGGAAAGACCTTCCTTCATGTGACCACTCCTGCGACTGCTCTGCCCCACCTCCGTCTGTGGAGACTGTCTTCTGACTGCCTAGGCAGATCGACCTCCGGATGCCCCTACTCTCGTTTGTCCGGCTCGCGTCATGTGTGGCGTATGCGGTTAGGTGGCCCCCTTCACTTGGGTTCTCAACTTTCTCTCAAGTCATTCGACTCATTTTCCTGGTGGTTTCCCTGCGTTGTGAGTCGATTCCGTTGGTCTCTGATCCTCGGTGAGGCCTGACTCACCTATAGCTACACCTTTTCACGGTTATACTATCCGAGTATCCTTCGGCATATAATTGATTCGATAGCAATATCGACGTATTCGAATTCGACGACGATTTTTGTTATTTCTAAGAGAGCAACATAACGCTGGGTAGTTCGTTGGGTACTTTTCCACACATGGTGCTCGAGCTCGTGCTCAGACGTGACCAAGTACTGCTTTCTATCGTGCAATAAGCTTGTCAAGATCGACAGAATGCCTGACGCCAGGTTCTTGTCACAAAATTTTATCATGTTCTGACGTAGTATCAATACTATCACAAGGTCTTTCCTCTCGTTTTCTTTTGGAATGTAAGACTCGATTTGATTGCGAGGCAAACACACCGATCGAATGAATGTGCTGTAAAGTCCGTCCGCACAGAGGAGACCATGAACGCTAAGCTTATCTCACTCAGAATCACCGCCTGAGTTTCAGTGTCACTTTCTTTGAGATTGTTCGGTCCATGTCGATGCATGTAATCATGGTAGCTCTGGGCATCCGCCTTATAACTGCAATCACGTGGGGCCAAGTTAGGACCCCGCTAGTCTGGTGGTTGTCTTGAGTTGTGTGCATATGCAACAGATACTGAACTGTTTCAGAAAAATCCTAGTTTGATCATAAGTGGAACTGGTTCCGAATCCTGTACATGTGTGTTGAAACTTCACGCTCGTCTTCTTACTGTGTCTGTACACCTTCGATACTGTTATCTGCACACTGAAACAAACTCTGCGGACAGTAGAGGAAAAACGGAAAGTGCTCTGGACTGTGCACGTCAATGCACAAGGAAATATTATGAGATCTAAAGTCACCCGACAGTGTGCGTGCGTTGGATATTTGTACTAACACAGGTAAAATCGACTAAAACACAGAGAAGGCGCTGAATGTAAAAACTACTTGCTGTTTATCCAAGAAACATTGTACGCGGTAGGGCACGCTGTCAATCTGAAATCTAGCCGCGGGGTCAGTTGCAAGCAAGAAGCTACAGTCATAAACAGGTCAGGCAAGTGGTGTCTAGAGTACACCTCAGCGGCGTTGATTTGAATTCTCTAGCAATGTTCCTGAATGCATAGTTCGAAGCTTTGTCAACGAATGTAGTGATGCTCTTACAGTGATCACGTATCAGGCGTTCATAATCAAACCGTAAAGGGAACAGACGGATCTGGACTCTGCGACTTCTTACCACTGTGAACGACCATGCCAAGCTAGTATGAGCAAGAGTCCGGCGTCGGCGGAGTGGGTGCGAGTCGTCCTCGGGAGACAGAAATGAGGAAAGGCAAAGGGATCCTCGAAAGTAGCTAGGGAGACGGAAGAGATACCACATGAATTGGGGTCGTTCGATGAAGCTCCAGATGAAAAACTTTCTGAGCATATAACAGTAGTCATGCCATTGACATCCCTATAAAGTTTCACACTATTCAAATTCCGCTTCACTATCGACCATGATCTCACTGCTGATGCCCAAATGTTTAAACGTGCAAGTTGCTCCGAGTATCACGAACTGTAGAGTCGACACTGTATTCGCAAGAAACTGAGAACTGTGATTTCTTTGCCCGTACGGCGGATAACGTCGCGCGAAAAACGGCTCCATTTTTGGGTTTACAGTCAATTTTAACATCGAAATCCTTTTATGGATTACATCAATTCTAGATCTAGATTAGTAGAATTATAAGGTTATTTTTGCTTCTTTTGACGCGAGAAATGACCGGTACCAGGAGTTTTATTCACTGTGGAAAACTGCCGACGGGAGTGACAAGAGAGGCGTCAACACACACACGAGGTCATCGGCCGGTGAGACAAATCACACACAGAGTAAGGTCAGGGGAGTACGTACCAGGAAGCAAGCCGCCCCACTGTTGAGATCAGGGAACTATAAACACTCATAAGACAAGGCAGCCATAGCCTAAGCCTGAATTGGAGAGAGGTGGAGAGAGTCTGAAAATCACACAAGAGAATGCTCCGAGGGTCATCAGTCCCTCTTTACTAATATCCAAGAGAAAAGCCCAAGGAAGGGGTAAACTGGGGTTGGGTCCCCAAACCCTAAACTAACTAGGTTAGCAAACTACGACTACAGTGCATAGTTAGCTTGCACAGTCTTTAACACTCTCCCTCAAGCTAGAATCTATGTCCTTAACACCTAGACACAACCTGAAATACTCAAATTTGTCTCTAGGTAAAGCCTTGGTGAAAATATCAGCAACTTGCTCATCAGTAGGAAGATACCTAAGATCAATCTCTCCAGCTAACACTTTCTCCCTGATGAAGTGATAATGGACCTCTATATGTTTGGTCCTAGCATGGAAAATAGGATTAGAAGCAAGTTTAATGCTGCTGATGTTGTCGGTGTGCAAAACAACTGGATCAGAAAATGTGACACCCATATCATCCAAAAGGGTGCGAAGCCAAACAGATTCACATGTAGCATTGGTGGCACCTCTGTATTCTGCTTCTGTAGAAGACAAAGCAACTGTTTGTTGCTTTTTCGATTGCCAACTAACCGCAGAATCTCCAAGGCAGAAAACGAAACCTGACGTAGATCTCCTGTCATGAGTACTTCCAGCCCAATCTGCATCAGTAAAGCCTTGTAACACAAGAGGGTTACCAGAAGGAAAGTAAAGTCCAAACTGAAGTGTAAACTTCACATACCGTAGAATCCGTCGAACTGCATCAAGGTGTGGCTTCCTTGGAGCCTGTACGTACTGGCTGACTAAGCCAACAGCATAAGATAAATCCGGCCTAGTTATAGTAAGGTAGATCAGGCTACCTACGATCTGTCGATACATGAAGGGATCTGCTAGCAACTCGCCATCTTCTGCATTTAGCTTAACACTAGCAGCAAGAGGGATAGAGATTGGTTTAGAGGCAGTCATCCCGAACTTCTCCAACATGTTTAGACAATATTGTCTCTGCAGCAGCCATAACGCAACACCATTCTTGACAAACTCAATGCCCAAGAAGTACTTGAGTTGTTGGAGATCTTTCATGTCAAACTCTCCCTTCAGCTGATCTTTCACCCGTTGAATGAGATGCTCACAACTCCCAGTGAGGATCAAGTCATCAACATAGATGATCAGTAGTACAAATTCTTGGCTTGAATGCAAAGAATACAGCGAAGAGTCCGAACTGCACACAGTAAAGCCAAGAGATAGCAAGAATGAATTGATCTTGGCATTCCAAGCTCTAGGAGCTTGCTTAAGTCCATATAAGGACTTCTTGAGTCTACAGACTCTCTCAGGATACTTGGAATCCTCATATCCAGGGGGTTGCACCATGTAGACCTCTTCTTCCAAATCTCCGTTCAGAAAGGCGTTGTTGAAGTCCATCTGATGAAGGTGCCACCCTTTACTTGTAGCCAATGCCACAAGTGTACGAATAGAAACCATCTTGGCTACGGGACTGAATGTCTCATCGAAATCAATTCCATATTGTTGTGCACAACCCTTGGCCACAAGTCTGGCCTTGCACTTAGACACAGAACCATCAGAATTCCTCTTGACCTTGTAAACCCACATGGAGCGAATGGCTTTCTTACTAGGGGGTAAGTCAACGAGGTCCCATGTTTGTTGATGTTGTAGTGCTGCAAGTTCAGCCTCCATAGCCTGCACCCATTCTGCTTGATGCATCGCCTCCTCAAGAGAATTCGGTTCTTGGACATCCTGTACGACATTCACCATGTATGCATGGTGTTCTGCAAAAAATCCTTCACACGGAAAACGTTGTACAGGGTACTTGACCCTACTGGACCTACGCAGATCAGTCATCTGAGCTGAAGGAGTAGTCTCAACTCTAAAAGGCTGAGATGAAGTGGTAACATGATCATCTATTGGAGACAAAGATTGTGCAGGACGTTGTTGATCTGCCATCTGTTGTAATACAGGATGAGAGGTAGTGGATTGAGTAGGTGGTGCAGTAACCTGTCCAGACCAAGGAGTCCTCACAGGATGTGAAGCAGTAGAGCTAGTAGATGGTGAAGTAGGTGCTACTGGTTGTATATCAGACACAACAGGTTCTACATCAGTGGATGTAGACGTGAACCAAGACTTGGTTTCATCAAAGACAACATCTCTGCTTACATGCAATGTATTCGAAATGGGATCATAACATCTATAGCCCTTCCGGTCTGAAGCATAACCTAGAAATACACACTTCCAAGCTTTCGGATCCAACTTACTACGCCTTTCACCTGGGATATGAACAAAGCAGACACTCCCAAATACCCTTAGGGAAGCTATATCCGGCTGTTGATTGTACAGTACCTCAAATGGTGTCTTCTTATGAACTGCTGCAGTTGGAGACCTGTTCATAAGATAAACAGCAGTGGAAACAGCTTCTGCCCAGTAATACTTAGGCATAGCTTTCTCATTGAGCAAAGCTCTAGCGCATTCAGCAATATGTCTGTTCTTGCGCTCTGCAACTCCATTTTGCTGAGGGCTGTAGCTGCATGTGACTTCTCTCTTTATGCCATGTTGTTGCAGAAAGGTATCAAACTGGCCAGAAATGAACTCGCCTCCTCCATCAGAACGTAGACGAAGGATGCTATGCTTGAACTGCTTCTCTACTAGGCTCTTAAACGACTGAAACACAGCAAAGACGTCTGACTTGGCCTTCAAGAAGTAGACCCAAGTGAATCTCGAACAATCGTCAATGAATGAGACGAAGTACTGAGAACCTTGCATACTCGCTTGAGAGGCTGTCCAAACATCTGTGTGAATAAGCTCTAACACAGTAGAAGCTCTAGTGCCCTTATGAGAGAAGGGTTGCCTAGCCTGCTTACCAAACTGACAAGCTTCACAGACCTCTACAGGAATAGCATCTGTGAATTTCGGAATACCTACAACTAGATTAGACGTAGGCAAAGCTTTAAGACGTGGGAAGTTCATATGTCCGAACCTCTTATGCCACAACTGTAAAGTCGAAATCTGAGAACCGTCTATCAACATGACAGTCTCAGTTGCTGGTGTAGTTGCGTCTAACTTGAAGAGCCTACCAACCTTGGTTCCTTTGGCCACTACAATGTGGTCTTCAGTTTGAACAAAACAACCATGCTTGTTGAATCTAACCTCATAACCTTGTTCAACAATCTGACCTACTGAGACCAAATTCTTGGTTATGGTAGGAACATACAGAACATCCCCTAAAGCTGAGATTTTCGAGGATGAAACAGAGATAGGTACAGTACCGAGATGAGTAATCGGATGTTGAGTACCATCACCAGTGTAGACATTTGCTGGAGTCTTCACAGGATCTTTGCTACTGAACCAGTCTCCTTGTGCAGTCATGTGATTTGAGCAACCGGAGTCTATGTACCAGCTTTCAGCAGATTTGGTCATAACACCCATGACATGCTGCATGGTTAACATACTACCATCTGAATGAGAGTCCTCCATGGAAGCAAAGTTCGAATTTTGAGGTTGCTTACCAGCCTTGATGTCATTCTGCTTCTTGAAGCAGTTCTTCTCAAGGTGACCCGCCTTGTTGCAGTAGTTGCAAGAACGAGTATCTGCAAAACCTTTGTTTTGGATATACTGAGGTTGTTGACCTCGTCCAAAGGAGTTGCTTCTTCCTCTGCCTCTGCCTCGACCTCTGCCTCTGCCTCTACCAGCGAACAGGGCTTGCTCTGGAGTCGAATTTTGACCAGCTGCACTCAATAGCCGCATTTCTTCTGATACTAGCATAGGCACTAGTTCTTCAAATGTGGGATAAGTATCCCTAACAGCAATAGAAGTTTCGAAGGCCTTGTATTCCTTACCAAGTCCTTGAATGGTATGGAGAATGAGATCATCATCTTCGACCTTCACACCAATGCTGCTCAGTTGTTCGACTAGACCTCTGATCAGGTAGACGTAATCTGTAATCGTCGAAGTACCTTTCTTGACCTCCAGAAGCTGCTGCTTCAGTTGCAACTTGCGTGCTTTGGTTGATGTCTGGAACACATTCGCCAAAGCATCCCAGACTTCCTTAGGAGTGTCGACTGTCTGTATGTAACCAAACATCTGAGGCGAAACACACAGCGACATGTAGTGCACAGCTTGTTGAGCACGTCTGTTCCATTCAGCAACAATCGGATCTCCAGCATCCTCAGGTGGTTTGCTGTCAGTGCCTGTGACAAGACCATGGAGTCCCTGACCCTTGAGAAAGGCAGTAATTCGATATTTCCATATCGAGTAATTATTCTTGCCAAGAGGTTCACCTGTGATGCCTGAGAATGTGTCTATCCTGCCACTCATGACGCTATAGACGACAGACGTCGAATTCGCGAACAAACTCAGAATGAATCGAGAAAAGCGGCGATGGAAAGATATCGCAGAAGTAAATCGCAAATGAAATATATCCTCGGCTGCTAGGCCAGTCGATCCGCAATCGTCAGAATGGCCAAAATCGATCGTTAAGGCCTTCAAAACAGCGGTCAAAGTCGTGTTGACCTAAACGGCGAAATCAGCAACTTCTGCATACGACCTCCGATTGAGAAAATAAAGGCGGAGCCTTTTTCTATCACTTTCCACCTGTTTTCAGATGCTAAAACAGAGTGGAAGACCTCCAAAATCACCTTTCTGTGTTTAGGGATTCACTCCACTTTGGTAGGTTCGACCTTGCTGAAAAAAAACGAAGATGCTAGAAATCTCTGTCACCTCGCCTTCACATTCTCGACCTCAAACACTCTCAACTTTCCTCTCCTGCTCTGATACCATGTTGAGATCAGGGAACTATAAACACTCATAAGACAAGGCAGCCATAGCCTAAGCCTGAATTGGAGAGAGGTGGAGAGAGTCTGAAAATCACACAAGAGAATGCTCCGAGGGTCATCAGTCCCTCTTTACTAATATCCAAGAGAAAAGCCCAAGGAAGGGGTAAACTGGGGTTGGGTCCCCAAACCCTAAACTAACTAGGTTAGCAAACTACGACTACAGTGCATAGTTAGCTTGCACAGTCTTTAACACCCACCCGGAGCTGCAGGTGCTCGAGCGATCTGGAAGGCCAAGTGTGCCTTGTTGCACACTAGGCCGAAAGCGCAGGATATACCCAGTCTCTTCCTCAATCCGTCTTGATCATGAAGCTTTTTCTTGTGTTCGTGTTGGATTCGTTCCCTCTCGATCGCCTCGATCTTGTGTAGTTTAGCTCTGAGAAGAACAGGCTCTTGCGGAATTTCCATCTGCCGTCTGCTCTATACCTGCAATCTGGCCTTTCGACTGTACTTTATTGACTGCTGCACCATATGTACCAATCGTAGAGTTTCGGATGGCTTACGATAGGTGAGCGACGGCTTTGAACGACTCTGGGAGCTTGGAACTCATCATCGCCTGAGGGAAAGTGATTCTCCAGTGGGCTGCCAACGGAAATGCGATCGCAAGCTCGAGGGAGGTAATTCTCTTAACTTACCCCCAAATGTCAGCAACTTTCAAACACCACCAGAAAGCGTACGCGCGCGTGGAGAACGTCCTCATTTCTTTCTAATCCACATACAGAAAAGATCACAGTAAGATAAATGGTTACTGTGATCTTTTCTGTTCACAGTAACCATTTGTGGAATTTGTGAATAACAATTTGTGACTCTTATTCGATCTATTCACGAAACACGAATTCACCTGAGTGACGCTGCTGCATGGTTTCTTCTACTTATCGCCATTAAGCAGCTCAAATTCATATATTAAAGCTTTGGCTCAAAACTCTAGCCTCAGGGCCAAAGCTAGCAGCGCTAGCCAACCCCCCAGCGAGATCTGGGGCATAACCGGCTCCGTAGATGTACATGAAATGGCATTTACTTCCATTGCTCGATTTCCAATTGCAACATCGACGTCACGGGCTCCAACACGTTGAGAACGCTAGAGACCCAGTTGTGAACCTCTGAAGTACTCACTGTTTCGTACTTAGCTTGGCTGCATGCCATGCCATTGGGTTCTAGCTAGACAGCGGACATAGTTGAGTTTGTAGCTACCCTGGAAAGGCATAATAAGCCAGCATGCCTGCCTTCTCGAGCTCCTTCCTCGCAAATAGCATGCATGATATTTGTCTGGAAAGTAGTTCATCAGCATGCAGAAAAATACTTCTATTCCCTTAGAACTTCGTGGAACTATGAATTTGTTACCATGTTGAGTAAAACAGCTCAACTGATTACAAGCATTTAGTTAGAGCAGCAGTTGATTACTACTTACCAACCTGCAGCTGACTCCACACACACAAACTATGAATATAGAACTTCTCGCGATCGGTGTATATGATTCCGCGCGTCTACAGATTCCTGCAGTCAACTCCGATGGCTGGTCTTCCGGCAGTCCTCCAACTTGACACCTCCTGACATCAAGTTAAAATTAATGGAGTCAAGATGGTTGTCATTAATCAGAAAGTCGTTGTATACGTACTACATGCACGAGCTCGACCGGTGTTCCGCTCCTTATATTTGATCGCACTTGTGCTCAGGACCTCAGGTGAATGCAACAAAGATCACCAATACGATGGACATGATGTTGAGCGCATTGTGACATGGAGGACGTCATGAATCCTCATCATGCTACAGCTAGCGCTCATTCAAGCTTTCAAAAATTCCAAACTCGAGGTACGTAAATTAATAGAGTGCTCTTCTGGGCGACTTCAAGGGTGGATTAAAGGAGTTGCATTCTGCAGGACAATCAACAGACACGGTTATCCCCGGCCCTGGAGAGAGTCTCCTTCATACAACCTCCACTTGT
The DNA here is from genome assembly GCA_036924285.1 of Asterella californica. NCBI lineage: Eukaryota > Viridiplantae > Streptophyta > Marchantiopsida > Marchantiales > Aytoniaceae > Asterella > Asterella californica. Next base: position 21,921,624 of record JAYKYS010000006.1, on the reverse strand, counting down.
GCTCTGACATGTACAGGTGCACACAACAACTTCTCCATCTTAACAATCACACCAGTATTCTGCTCCTTGTTTATTATTAAGTCCTTTCCTTAGCTTCAGCTGTGAACGCACTGAAGGCACGGCTTTATCCAAGAGACATGTTTATGTTTGGCTGCAAAACTGCCATGCCAACCCAAGTAGACAACTCATATAACGTTCGTAATAAGATTTTCTGCTGAAGACAGAGCTTGAAGATCTGTTGATATTTCTAAGAATCTGATGTATTAGAATATAATAATATAAGCCATGGCGCCTCAGCTTCAGGAGCTCCGAGCGGCCAACTCTGCACGATGATGAAGCCCTGCCACAAAACAGGGCGGGTCGATGTGTGATGCAGGGTTTGAGGCAGATATCAGTGCTTCCCGCTGTTTGTGAGTCATCTGCAAGGATCCTTGTCGAGCAGGACATGACAGCGCTAGCCTATTCCCACGATGTATATATGTTGCTCAATCAAGCTAGGACCCGAATAAATCAAGATGACGTCAGGCCCTACACTAGTTCAAACCGGTGCATGTCTTACGTGGTTCTTTTGAGCTTCTTATTGCTCTATAAGCCGACCCAGCTTATCTGCAAATGAGCAGATTATAGAGAATCCCGTTCTCGGCGATTATGCCCAAATGATTGATTTCATACAGAGACATGATTTAGAGTATTAACGGAAAGATATATGAATCATAATCGTCGAGATAAATATACACATATCACCTTTATCTGAAGAAAGTAGGAAGTACAGAACAACTTTAATCTGGACAATCAATACAGTTCTCATGCAGCTAGGCCCCTCAGTGATGAGCTGCTCCACATGTGTCGGGTAATTGTGTTTCTGAGTTGGAATTTGGTGCATGGCACACTGGATCGGAGTGGATGACATTGTGATTCCTCCACTTATTTGACCTTACAACTTTAGTTGCGATTGCGAAGAATGCCAGAGTGTGGACCAGCCCATATAATCCATATCCATGACATGCAAGTGCATGAGTAGACTTTACCGTTATTAACTGTCTTCTCCTAGTCTGGACAAGGTCTTCAGGAGATGGCTCAAGACGAGTTATAAAACCTGTTTAATCATAACTATATATGACTATATACGCACAATGCCATGCGTGTTAGGATTAATGCATGTACAAAATATGCCATTGGAGTCTTCAAGTCCAGAATGTCGAAAGAGGTGATGCGAGACGAATAAAAGCCATGTGTTGGAGCTCGAGCTCATGTCGGAACTGGAGGCGGGCCCAATTTAAACATGCTTCACTCTAGAGTCTAGAGCTCGAGTGGAGCATTGTTTATTTGACCAGGATATAGATAATATACATATGTATATCTGCGAAATTCCTTCATGCGGAAGGCCATTCTCTTTGAAAGAATACGCAGGTTTAATCTTTCGTCTCTTATCGACTTCGTCATGAACGAATTAATACTAACTTGTAGATTTGTCAAAACGTGGCAACGTAATGACGGATAAAACATTCCAACAAGACCTGCCCCGGCCGACCTGCAACTGTATCCAAATTTAACTCTCGACTAACTGGACAATGAGGCGTATTTCCAGTTAGTCGACAGATGGAATGTGGATATGTGAAATCAAGCGGAACATAGAAATGAACTCGAAGATCGTTTGGAATCTGCCCGACCTTATATATGACGTCGATGGAGGTCGAGGAGTGCCAGGGGGTTCTGAATCATTTACCACACTGTCTCTAACTCTGGCCATCACGTGGAGGAGATGGCTCGACAGGTACTGGTCCTGAATCCCAGGACGCTAACAGGTTGGCCTCTCAACAACTTGTTTAAGAATAAAACGGTGAATTTCATGGCCAAGGTCACAGATGATCCAGATTAGACGACTCTTGTACTCCGGATGGAACTCCGTTGTGAGCACTCTTCATGATCAGCGGTTGAATGTCGAGAATGACTGAAAGGTAAAGCCGGCCCCTGGTCATTTTCGAAACAGAGCAATATTTACAGAGTCTAGATTGGCATTCATCAAACTAGAGATAGCTCTGATTAATAGGTTCTTGCTAGGCTAAGAGCAAAGCCCCCAGATCTAGAGCTCCAGGCAAGAGGCTATCCATGAATCAATCAGAGCAGCATAGATCTACTCTGTATGGGCCGATGCACATCAGATTAGTCCATGTCGCTTTGAGAAACTTGTGAATGGTCTCTTGCTAGCATACGTGGTTCAACCTCATCCAAGTTGAACTCAAACCGAGCGAACGAGAAGGGAGTCGAAGAATGTAGCCGAGGCTGTTGGGCTCAGACTGTTGATTCTGTACGTACACCTATATATATATATATATGTTGTAATGTGAACAAATTTATGTACCACGAGAAAACAACGTAAAAACAATGTTAGCGTCAGTTCGTGCCTGGTGCTTTTCAGTTATGCTATACAACATTGTTGAAAAGTGCTAAATGCAGAAAAGTAGCATGTAAGTACATGCAGAGGACCAGGAAACAGAAACGAACGAAGAATAACAATAACTTCGGCTGGAATGAGCCGAAAACGTGACGTCATGAGAGCTCTCAACAGTCGTCCTGCATTGCTACTCGGTCGGATCACAAGCTTAGATATGGACAGTGCGAGCTGCTGTCTAGCATCTAACGCCAATTGCAAATGTGAAGTGGATCTGTACATGTCTGGCACCGGAAACAACTAGCACATAATATTTACCTCTGCATCGTATAAGTACTTCGTTAATAGTGACCCGAGCAGCGGAATTCAGAGGCAGCTCGACACCTACTCGCCTGATATTTAACTAGAGGTGAGAACCGAAAGCTGTGGAATCTAGAGTACTATATCAAATTGATGATTCTGCTAGCATTTCACATATGCATAGTACTGGCCATGGGATCAAGTTGAATCAGCACAATGTGACGTAAGTTGAGGCTCAATTTCAGCTCAATGAGAAGGATTCAGGTCTGAATCTTTCCCCTTAAACAGTACGAGAATCTCTATGCTAGCTGTGACGTGGAACCATCAACCCAGAATATTCCCCCTTCCTTGAGGTCACGTGCATACTTTTGCATCACAGGCAGTTTTAGCGCTTAGCCAAGTTCATCGTCGCGCTCACCCCACGTCCCCCGGTAACAGTTTCTGTAGAAAGTACCGCATGTCTAATTTAAGATCCTTCCACGGTGTCATGCCTTCTTCTGCCCTATTCACAGATAGATAGAAAAAACAAAGGCTGGCTTTTGCAGCCAGAAGTACTCGCTCACTGCCAGTATCATTCATTTACTGTCATGATCAGGACGTTAATAGTCTGTGATAATCGAAGGAGATCCGAGAATCAGTTCACTAATCTCCTATGATCTGGATTCTGGACCAGTTTAAGCGACCCACTAATTAAAACTGTTTCCAGTTTATGAGAGCTAGATCACCGACCTGTTCGTTGATCACTTCGGTGTATCGTTATGTCACTTGGGGTCAGTACTGCTTGCTGCTTTTAGCCAGGGGATGGGAAAAGGTATGCTGGAGGACGGAAATGCTGAACATGTCAACTCTACGGAGCGGAATCAAAGGCAGTGGACCAGACAGCGCTGCTTGCCTGAATTGGCGCCCGCTGGAGCTGCCTTTGGGTTTCTAGTTCGTGAGCCGTAATGCTCTCGTGAACTGAAGCGTGCACCAGCCGAGCAGTAGGCCAGCTTCACTTTCGCTGGGATTGATGGGGAATAGTGATGATCGTCATGGATCGTCATGATTGAGCATCCATACGGTCGAAGCGTGCGGCTCTTCATAAAGCTCCTCACGGCTGCTCTCTAACATGTCCAACATTCATCTCGACATAGGCCTCCTTCTCCCTCACTCTCTCTCAGATTGAGGCCTTGGTCGAATATCCCACACAGCTTTCGAATTCCACCACGTCCTGCAGACTTAGACTTCTACATGACGGCTTAGATATAACTGACACTCTCGTTCTGTCTAGTGTCCCATAATCCTAGATAGTGTCCTCCCCGTCTCGTCTCCTCTTTGCTGTAGTGGCTTTAGATCGATAGTGGATATAGCATCCCAATCTCGTGTGGTTAACTTGATTCCATAGTTTGGACCAATTCATTCCTTCTACTGTCGTGTACTCGGGCTATATAGCTAGCTCTTGTGGGTCACCAACATCAAGGCGACTCTGCAGGTGGTATCTCCATATTCGGATTCGGCCTCTTCCAGGAAGGTTAGCGCACAACGAAGTGAAGGAAAAAATAACCGGAGCTCGTCGAAACTACTCTCTTCTGTGAGTTTAACGTTCTTGCTCCCACGCAGTTCTAAACTACCATTGTTTCTGCTGCACCAGACTTGGCATGAGCGACTGACATCGGTTAGTTCCATGTTAGCTGCTGCCTTGCACGGTCATCCGTGACTTGCATCATCTACCCTATATCTATAGGATGCGTTTCTGGATATGCAGAATTTAACAGTGCTAGTGAGCAAAGTCCCATGTAGGATTCATCGTTGAATCTCGAAAGAGATACTTCGTGTAATCTGCTTATCTAACTAGTGTTTTTGTACTGACGTTTACTGAAGTTCTCAGCTTTGAATTCGAACTCTGCAGATCCCCGTTGTCTCATTTAAGTGAAATTTATGTGATTTATCGGAACAGGCTGCAGGTGGACATAAGTAGCGCAGCATGCCAGGGGAGAAAGTGTACCCGGGCAGCAATGGCAACGGAGCCACGACAGAACTGTCACCTCCTCCGAGAGACTACTACAACATTTCCGTAAAGGATCAAATCTATGGCACAGCTCCTCAACCAGCTTCATACCGCAACAAGTCCAAGAGACGCAAGTGCAAGTGCAAGAACCCATGCTATGTGGGCAACTGCAACCCTTGCCGTTGCTGCTGGTGGTGGCTGGTGGTCCTCATCCTGCTCATAGTCATCACAGGAGTGGTATTTTACGTGGTGGTGCGCCCGAAGGTTCCAGACTACCAGCTCATTGACTTCCGCCTCACAGGCCTGGACTCGAGCCTGGCGAGTCAACAGCTGAGCACAACGAGTGACTTAGTCATTCGCGCGCGCAATGACAATAGCAGAATGTCCTTCGACTACAAGTCGATCCAAGTGCACGTCTCGACTAAGACTGGTGGCGTGAGCGTTGGAGATGGGAGCATTCCTAACTTCTACCACGGCACCGGACAGACTGCAAACGTCACCGGATCCTTCAAGGCCACTCCGATGGCGATCGGCAAGGACACTCAGTCCGCACTCGTCAAGGCTCAGAGCACCGGCAACCTCCCGCTCAAGCTCAAGGTGGACCTCAGATCTCGTCTCGAGCTGGGCTCGACGAAATTCGTCAAGCTGAAAATCAAGGTCCGCTGCGACGTAAGCATCAACCCCAAGGTCACCTCCGGCTCGCAGATTCTTAACAAGAAGTGCGCCACAAGCGGTCGTCCCTACTTCTAGTTTTACATGACGTCCATCTCCATGCGGCCATGTATCTATCCAGCCGTGTCAAGCTTTAGAACGTTTGGTTCAATTTCCGCTCTGTGAGCGGAGAACCGTCGACTGTCCTTCTTGCAGTTGAAATCAGTTGCGGCTTCGAATTCAGATTCGCCCGTTTCTCGCCGGATCGACCAAGAAAATCCCTCGAAACCTTCTATCTGATAAGTTCGAACACGATCAGCAGTGACTGTGATCCCTGAATTTATGCAAACCGATCGAAAATCTCCAATACACGTGGATAGTACGCATTAAGGTATTCACGACGCTTGAAATGTCAAGCTGAAAAATTTCCATTGAAGACCATTCTCACACAGGGCTGGCAGTTATCTAGCTAGACAGGTTCTGAGCACCTATTAATCCAAGGTTTATAGGATCCGTCAGGACTGGAGCTCGCGATCGATCCAGTAGCAATCGTGAACGTTAGACGAATCAGTGTAGTCTAGTTTAGTCATAATTGCATTCTTTCACGTTCATCATCAATCATAAGGATTTAGAATCAAGAGCTGCATTGATTTCGATCCATTCTGTATAAACAGCAATAAGTTAGGGACACATTGATCCCTAGCTAGTGAGATGACGACTTCATTTTCTTCAGAAATTCAAGCTTTGGTTCATAACGAAATCGTGTGGTCCCATTCAACATTTCTCCCGTTCATCTATATATTGATTGAACATCTGGACTGAACATTCTGAATCTTTTCTCACTAGTTGCAGTTATGATCTATTTCCCCCTGAGCTTCTTGGCCATGGACAATGGGTGGAAACAAATACCGAGGTTGAAAAGCTAACATCTAATATCGAACGAAATCGAAGAGTGTACTGTGTAGCGAAATGATCCAAAGCAAGCAGCCGATCTGTATTGCGGGTAAGATTACGTCCTTGACCTTATACAGATTATGCACTATAGATCAGGCTGGGTAGGATTGGCAATTACCAGACTTTGGTGTCAACGTGTGTATCTGTGTATAGGCACGTGGCGTGCACGTCCTTCATCAGCTAATCATCCTCCAATAGGTTCGTTGTGTTTTACCACACCCTTGTTAAGGTTGTTTTGTTTTATCATACCTTCTACTGCTATCGATTGTGAAACTAGTTACTTTACCATGGACTGTATGGACTTCACACCTAAACTGGACTTCACACCTAAACTTTCCGAGTATATATTATTTGATATGCACTTTATTGTTGAAAAGTTGCAGAGATATTTAGTCACGATCGAAATGATGAAGACATGACCAAATGACTGATTTTATTTTCGATAACTAGGGAGAGGTGTTATCAAACAATACATTACTAGAGGTGTGATAAAACAAATTTCAGCAGCTAATTCGAGTTTATCCAGCTCTCTCACAATAAAATAGAATCTCTTGTGACTAGCTGGTACGGTACCTGATCATGAAAAGCTCGCTAGTGATGGATGTGAACAGCTAGCTTATCCTCAAATACCTTCCGGGACTACTTATCGGAGTCTTATCCGCCAAATGTATGGCTAAATTTGGAAATTTGTAGAGCAATGGGCTTGAGATTGAGCACGCATGGAATCTGTAGTCACGTCCCGTTTTGGTGGATAGTACAGGAATCACCATCCGCCGTCCGCGCCATGTTCCCTGCACCTGCAGGGAACTTCGGCTCTACAGGCTCTCCATTCACTCTGCTTCCACGCAATGCGCCTCCATATCTGGCTGGGTGTAAATTAAGGAAACTCCGTCTATGACGGCAGTTCACCGGTACCGGAACGTCGGAGTGACATGCCTTGGTGGAAGTTGGTGGATCGGCGCATGAACGTAGCCTAGCACTGCGACGAAGGAGGGCCGTAGTGATAATCCAGTTCGCGTATCAGTTCTGACCTCAACCCTTAACGCAAGGTTTCCCGCGCCGTAAAATGAAAAATAAAATAAAAAGTTCCTTACGCAACATTTGGTACGTTATCTTTTTAGGTAAAGCACTATCGGGTTTCAGCGTTCTCTTGTTTAGAATAATTATAGTGAAGTCAAAATATATTATTTAGTTGAAATATAGTAATATATCCATGAGATCGTGAGATTACACAATGTAATCTCACGATATTGAAAAATTTAAAATCTGAAATAGACATCCAATAATCTATTCATAGATAGATCTGTACATCTAAGTAAATCTTTATACTGAGAGCATCAAAAAATTTAAATTCTCAGTGTCTAGTTATTTGAAAATTCATGCAATCCTTTGTGTATTACACTGTCTAATGCACTATTAATCATGCATTACGTCTGTCTCAGATCCCCGCCTCTGCTTACTCCTCAGCTATGATATTCGAAATAGGCAATTATACATTCAGGATATGCGAGGGTTCACGAACACATAGGAGATACGGGAAACCGGGAGTTTATTTTCTATTGGAGACTAAGTTTCAGTCACATGGTTGAATTTGTTATCATTTGTTATTTGCTATTGTTAATAGATTTCGTACATTTCATCGTAAAAGTTCCTTTTGCGAATGACACCACTGTCGGAGAATGGTCTTTTTCTGTTGCAAAACTTATTCTTTTTCATTTAGCCATCAGCTGAGAAATTTGAAGTAAGTTTTTTATAGAGATTATAGCAAATATACAAATGTAAATTAAGACCCAGGTTACTCCGGATCTAATATATATTCTCGGATTTATCTTGTGGCTAGAGCAAGTGCGTTTTCGTGAATAATATCTTTTCCCACTTCCTTGTACAGTGAATTTCGTTTTCTCATAAGAGAAAACGTGTGTATGTCATAAAAATATATTATAATAAATTATTAAAATTTAAATTAATTCGTAAATAATATATATTAATCAGTCTCGGAGTAGTCAACTCATCAGGATATAACCCATAAGTGGAGTCCGGGATTATGCGTTGCTGGGAGAATAAGTCCAGAGCACTAATTCTCAAACCGTGCTGTTTCCAGAGGACATTAATTAATGTTCTAACCCTTCTAGCCGGAAGGATTAGAACATGTACACTTCGAAGTGTACATGAGTGAATATCCTTATCCTTGTGAAAACCATTACCTAATAGGATAACGCATTGCATGCAGTGGACTTACGCATGTACGTAACACTCCCGTCAGTGCATTAGCCTGCGTAAATATATAATGAAAAATTATTTTCTGTGTCTATGATTTCACCTCGCTTGCCCGTGATATTACACTGCATGATGAAAATTTTACCAATGCTTTACGAAGCGATTGAGTAATTAATATTCTCAAAGTTCGAAAATTTTTGACGACAGTTTGATAGCCATATAATCAGTTAAATTAGTCTCTCTAATGATCTGAAGATGGATAAAAACGGGTAAAATATATATATGCCTTGTATAGTAAAGAACATGGCTTTAGATTTTAATTAGAACCGGGTGATGAAAGGCTAAATGATTGGATTTTATGAATTATGTATAACCATCATGTTAGTATTTCTATCCATCTATGGATTTCTCTCCAAGTATTTTTTGTCAAACTAGAAAGAATATCTGAAAATTCGAGTATTTAGTCAAAAGTAGCTACTTAAACGTATCGATTGGTAACGTTTGTGTAGAATTAATCATTCAGTTTGATGTAATGAGCAAGCATTATGAGTCTTCACGAAAAGGGCGAACTATACTGGAAACCAATCAAGTTGACCCTAAACTATACGCACAAAGAAGTGTATAAAAGTCCACTCTTTACCTACTGGATTCTTTCTTAAAAGATAAACATATACGGGAAGAAAACGGCAAATTATTACAGTAGAAAGCAGAACGGAAAGGATATTACAGTTTCAGACCAACAAATCCGACTTTGTGTTGTGTTTACATGTGTTCTTTTGAACTCATTATCTTTTCCAATTTCTTTTGTCATTTCAATGAAAGGCGACGGTACGCTAAGAAACTTTATTAGAAACACTGGAAGGTACAAGAGGAGTCCGCCGGCAGGTGAGATAGAGGGCCAGAACACCAAGGGTTTGCAGTAGGATGTATTAAGGCTCATCCGAAAGTCTTACAAGTGCCGTGAAACGCACTGGACACCTTGACGAACCGTGGGACCGCAAGAAAGCCCATGGGACTTCTCAACAAGTGAGGACTTGCAGGAGGAGAAGCGGAGTATGCCCCAAGTACCACTAGTTTGAACTCCAACTGTCTATGTATATTCACCTCCTCCATCTTTCGATTGAGAAGAAAAATATGTTTAATTTGATATTTAATTCTTTCGACAGGAAGGGTTAGATATTAAATTAACTTCAGTGTATCTTAATGCATTGATGAGTATAGAATTTTGGACTTGTATCTTCTGAAGCGCGGCACTCGGATCAAGACTTATGGGTTATCTTCTACTCTCCTCTTGTTTCTAGGTATTTCTAGAAATAGAAATTAAAATAATTAATTTTTAAAAATTTATTTATATATTCTATATATTCTATATAATTTTATATTCTATAATCTCGCTGGTACGTCTGGTACTATGATCCTAATTTTCTGTTTACAGTGCCAACTCTCAGAAAGCCGTGCTGACATAAGAGAAAAAGAAAATATTTTTACACATTTGTCCTTTTCTTTCACCGGACCAGAAGTACTCTTTGGATGCATATTCACCTCCTCCATCTTTCGATAGAGGAGGCAAGGAGTTTAATTTGATACCTAACCTTTCTGGCAGGAAGGGTTAGGTATTAAATTAACGTACTTGTGTATTAATGTATATTAGTGTATGGAGTCCCGGACTTGTACCTTCTGAAGCACGGCACTCGAGTCAACACTTATGGGTTATCTCTTTCTCTCCCCGTGTTTCTAGGCATGGACTAATAGATAATCTTTATGGAATATTTTAACTATTTACATCTACTTAATATATATATTTTATTTAATACTTATATATATTCCAGATAACATTACGTGAGCAAAAGTTCCCGGAATTCATCCAGCATGCATATCGGAGACGTAAACCAAAACGTCGTTACAGCGCCCTCTCGCCTTATCCTGCTGTTTAATTTTACCTCCCGAAACCTCCGCTTGTCGTGTTCCTCCGTTGTTCTCTTCCGGACGTTCCTATGTATATTGAACTCCAACTATCAAACTAGAGAAAGAAGGAAAACAGAACCAGTTTCGAGGCTAATAGAAATTTTGTTGAAACTTCATTAACTTTTAAAATTTATTTTTTGTAATTTTTAGTATGAAATAGTAAATGAGATGGAAGTGAGATATCTCCCTAAATGTGTCGTGGACGCTGAGATTTGAATAAAATTTCGACGCTCCAGCAACAAAGCGACCAAGCATCTTAGGGTGGAGCGACCCGATGAAGAGTAAGACGACTGAACGTCTCGGGGTAGAGGGACCACCGTTATGCATACTCAGGTAGGTGAACTACCCAATAACGTTCATTTTTGCAAGCACAACCTCTAGATTTATATTTTTTTTATAGTTATACTTTGGTAAATAAGATCGTTATACCTTATCAAATAAGATAGTTATATTTTGAACCAAAGAGCACAAGTCATTTAGAGTGAAGTGTGATGGAACATTAAGTATCTCCTTATGGGTCAATATTTGATATAAATATATTTTTGGACCTCATAGTATAAGAGGAGGCTCTATAGTGTAAAGTTCATTCCATTCTTCACTTAGAAGTTCAGAGAATCAGATGTCAATTTCTCTCACATCTTCTAGTTTAAGATCATGTTGTTTGTGATTCATCATTTCATTAACTACGTGGATTGCACTCACGGTCCTCGTTTGGACTAGGGTGATCTGAACGTCTAGGCTACAGTGTACTATATAAATAGATAATCATTAGCTACGTGGACTACACTCATAGTCCTCGATTGGACTAGAGTAATTTGATCATTTGGGCTAGTGTTTTCTGTTTCTAAGCGACAAAAGAGCGAACATGGAGACAAGATGGAACATCAAACAAGAAGAGGAAAAGAACATCGACAGCGCTTCTGTGATGCTAGGTACTTGAGGTACAAGAGGGATTTCAAAACCGAGGGATCTTCGTTCACAATTGATCCGAGACTAATACATAACTATAAACAACATTGTAGGAGACGACCATGTGCTTGTGCAATGCAAGCATTGCAAGCTTGCATTTATGTACAACATCTCCAGGATGAAACGACACTTCGTATGCACAAGAAAACATAGCACCCAAGGTGACGTTCTAATACTCCCAAAATCAACTGAAAGATGTTTCCACAAGTCTTGCTGCTCCATCACGTGTGGTATATAACATTTTGACACTAATGGAGATTAAGGAGAGACATAAAACACTCAATGGTCCAGCTAAGGAGACGTTGGATGATGCACGTGTTGAAATTCCAGTTAGTCACATAGTAGAATCAGATGTCAATAGGGATGGAAAACACATCCTATGAGAGGTCGATGTTAGTAATCTTCCTCTTTCACAAGTTTCATGTTTTATCGTCTTTGAGAGCTGACATAGGAGGTTCGAGTCAAGCAAAACGACCAAGAGGACAAAATCATATCCAATAGAATTCTTATTCTTTTCAATGAAGCACAATGACAACAAGCAGATGAGTACTGGTCTATGGCTTGTGCGGTGAATGGATGATCTTTTCATTCTAGGTGTCTTCTCGCTATCATCAAAGCATTTATTTTTTCAAAGAATATTGCTGGATACACGCTCCCAAGTGATTACAAGTTGAGAGGTCTTCTCTTAAACGCAATCAATAAATAGTGAAAGAGACGACGGAGAAGATCATATTTCCCAAAGGAGCAGATTGCAAGATGACTATCTCTTGCGATAGATGGACTAATGTTCAAGGTAGACCACTGATGAACATCATGATGACCAAGAGATTTGATGAACTCGGTGTCTGAGCTTTGAATGGGAGTAACATTGTGAAGAATGCAAAATGGGTGACAAATTGCATAATACAGGAGATAGAGAAGTTGGATCCAAGTATAGTGTTGTAATTCATTGTTGACAATGATTCTGTCAACGTCTTTACCGGAAAGTTGGTGGTGGAGAAATTTCCACATGTCATTTGGAGAAGTTGTACGGCCCATGGTCTTGACTTGTTGTTGGACAATGGGAAGTTCAAATGAGTGAAAGAAATATTTGAGCAATGTAAGACTATGATGAAGTTCATAATAAACCATCATGCAACAAATACTATGTTAATAGATCATTTTCAAATGGGTTGCAATTCTTGAAGCATGATGTCACATGTTTTGCAACAAGTTTCATCATGCTGGATAGGACGTATGAGCTGCGGTACTACTTGAAGAGTATGGTTGTGAAGGAAATGTTGGAGAAATTTTCTAAACAAAAGAACCATCGAGAAGGAGCAGGACCTAGATTTTAGATTCTTCTTTGGGACAAGATGCATGACATCATTGAGTTGATGAGTCTCATTTTTGCACTTCTCTGATAAGTGGATTCTCCAAAGGACTTCATGGGTGATGTTTACTAAGAAACATTGGAGCTACAAGAGTTGTACTTAAAGTTCTATGAGAAAAAAACGTTGAGATCCAACATGATTATCCTTAAGCTGTGCTCTCACTTGTGGTCCGTTGGAACTCATAGATAAACATAATGCAAAAGATTACTATGTGTTTGACATCACAATATTTGTATCATGAGGATAATATGGATGTAATGCATAGTGACTATGAAGAGCGTTATTTGTAAGTATTGCACACTATACACACGACATGTTCTTGGGTATGATGAGGAGGATGTGCTGAAGTTTGTATCAAACTGCCAAGTAGAATTAACACCTATAGTATCAAGGAGCGGAGCCTTCTGGAGCCCAGAGGAGATGGTGCAGATCAAATGATAAAATCATCTTTGGTGATGGGTATATTTCGGTGAGCATCTCTTAATTTGAAGCGACTTGCACTAGATCTGCTTGGACAATCGTGCACTACATCGTCATGTGAGAGGAACTTGAGTTCTTATGCTTTTGTCCATTCACAACTTAGAAATCGATTGAAACAAGAGAATGTAAACATACAAATATTTCATAATCATAAATCATACTGGCATCAATAGGAAGAAGGAGAGAAGAACCATGAGAGAGTTGAATAAGTACTTCAAGTCTAAAGATCAACAAGAGGTTTTGAAGACTAGACAGGGGATGGACTATGATCACACGAAGATCCAAATGATGAGTAGATTCCTTGTGAACATCTCTCCAATCAGATATTGTATAGGTATGAAAAGGTAGCACAAGGCAAGAAGTTAAGAATGAATCAATTTCCAAGAGACAATTAGATGAGAAGAAGATTTTAGATGACAGTTAGAAGTTGAAGTGACATGACATTGACTACAATCTTGATGATGGATATGAAGAAGAGACATCAAAGCACAAAGGGTAGCGTGTGAATCAATACAAGCATGGTTTCTTTCAGCATGTGATGTTCAAGGACTAGAGTCAAAGAAGCAAAAGAGTATTCTTTGGCTTGACGGCTTTATCTCTCAAGAATTCAGAGATTGATTGAAGGATATCTATCCAAACATCTGTTTGCTTTGTGTACCGGCAAATACTACTAGTAAGCTACAGGCGTGTGACGTTGTTTTGCAGCGATCATACAAATGTGCAATTCACAGACAGTTCCAAGGATATGCTATCGAGTCTCTATCCTCACATATGTCTGGAACAGAGTAGATGCAAATTCTTGTTCATTGTCTATGTCAGTCTTTGTGTTGCATTGAGAGTTGTACACCTGGTTGTGGAAGACACCTAAACAAATTTCTGAGAAAAAATAGATGATCTATAGCGGATAGGTCAAAGTTGACATATTACAAGCTTGGAAGAAGGAGTTCTAGTAAGAAGCGATGGATGTTAACTAGTATGGCTGTCTATTTCCAAACTTGGACCTCCATCAGATCAAAGAGGAATGTATGCTTATCTCCACAGATATGGAGTTTCTTGGAGATTATTCAGTATATTCACTCTTCCAATCTCTAGAGGTTGTAGAACAAGAATATTCTCAATCTGAGGATTATGAGAATGCGTCTTGCTCTACAGCTGTGGCTAGTCTATACAACTTATAAGACAAAGTCATGGAAAGAGTGTCTGTTTTGGAAAGTACTTGACTGATGATTCTGTTCTTACTCTTTATATGTAGTTCTCTCACTTCTAACAAATACTAGGTAATCGTAGTTGAGCTCAATCGAGCTAGATATCGGCAGTGTGGTTGTTGTGAAGTTCATTTTGCAGACAATCGAAGAACATATAAGTCATGTATTAGATTTTGTTCCTCTAGATCAATGCAGGCATGTTGTTTTGGAAGTATTGACATTTTTACTTGAGATCTAAGTGTAACTGCTTGGTTGATGTTACAAATTTATTTAGGAAGGAGGCTTATGTCCCACTTACGCGCACAAACATTTATTTGCATTTTTCTTACATCCCGTCAAGTTTATTGGACCATTCGATCAATTGTTATTTCATGTTTATCCAAATTCGCTCAACTGGAGAAAATGCCGAATGTGGTTCGTGCAAAACAGCTTTATTTTATAATTAATGAGTGAACTTACAAAGCGCTACGGTATCCTGTGCAAGAACTGCCATCCTTTTCCCTTTTGTCGTTTCCAGATCCAGTGTTCTCGCGAAGAATTGCCTTGTCTTTCATTCTTTTGGCGTTCGTCATATGCGGCATCTCTGTTTGCACTAGATTTCCATCTCGGGTATTTAAACTGATTGTGTAATGCAAGTTTACGTCAATGGATTCAGAAGTAGTAACCCTTTATAATTTCTGTTGGATGCATTTTAAATAATAGTTTAAATGATATTTATTACTATAGATTGATGGAGTAATTATTTTCTTAAAGATTCTATAGTATTAACATAAAACTCACTATAAAAGCTACTATGTAACTGTAATTAAGACTCAGTACTAAATAAGTTCTATTAACGTCTATAAATAAAAAATATTTGAACAACCTACTATTAATCTAACTCACTTTTCTTCACTTTGTATTTATATGTGATATAATATTATAAATACTCACATGTTTATACACATAAGTATATATTACTCACTATATCAAATGTTGAATTTATAAAATCAAGGTATATTCTTTTTATTAATCTCGAGTCATCCGTTTTCACTCTTTGATGTTTACTATAATTATGTTATTTATACGATAGAGATTACCATCTTCTTAAATCCCTAGCTTGACTACGAGTGCTCCAGGTGACCCAGAAGACTTATTTTGTATGTTTGCTTTCAAGGAACTGAGAAATTTAACCTTTATGAGCAAAATATCTTTGATGATTACGTATTCATTTCAACTTGAAATCTGTGAAATAAAAAATTTTTGTTAAAGCTATTCACCAGCTTTACAATCTCGGATTCATCTCTAAATAAGCTATTGAGTATTGATAGAGAAAAATTAAAACTAACATTTTGTGGATTTTTTGGAAGGGAATCTTTTCTTCAGAGTCAAAATACACTGAGAAGAAAAAAAATATTCAGTTTCATGCTATTATACTCAACCTCGAGGTTTAAGCTTTCCACAACAATCTCCATACAGTACAATTAAAAATTCAACACGTAACAAATATTGAAATGTGTGAAGTTAACCTTTAAAACAATTCCGGTAAGTCATAATTCGATTACGTGTAGAGTAATGCCCGGAAAAATAGGGTTCCCGGCCTTCCGTTTCTCTTTCCCGAGGAGAAGAGCACGGAAAACGCTTACAACGGAAATCCCCGAGTGCTAACAGCGTAAAATATTCTGAATTTCATGAATCTCAAATCTAATTTTTGTTAAATGTTGAATTTTGAATTATTTTTCCATTCGGTTTACGTTTTAGAGTGGCCTTATAACTTTGGACACTAAATTATCAATTTAAAATCACAGTAATATGCAAACAACGAATACGATTCTAAGTCCAAAATGTTTTACGGTAGCTAAAGCACTGAAAGCGGTCACAGTAGATTACATTGGATTCAGTTGCTCGCTCGGCTAGCGCATAATATTCTGCCCCACGGACTTGTACAAAAAAAGGGAAAAGGACAAGAATGGTAAAAAGACCTGCCGTTTCAAAGAGGATTGCACGCCAGCCAGGATGTTTAATTTTGAGATGTACTTTTGGGGGGGTGCACTGTAAAATTAAAAGTGAAGGAATGAATACGCGCCTGGTTGAAGACGTCAAATACTTAAACGACAAATATCTAAATTTAAAATACTATATTTGAAATGCTATATTTAAAAAATCTAATTTTAACACCTCACAGGAGAAAGAAACACATGGCCTTCTGGAAAAGTCATAAACCCATACACACTGTAAACACACCTGGAACTATCCGAGTATAAGTGAATTCCTGTCGGGAGACAGTAGATCATTGAGGCTATAATTTAAAGCTAACCCTTTCTTAGAAAAGAGTTAGCTCTAAATTATACCCCATGTACACTGTCTAAGTGTACATGGGTGAATATACCGCCTGAGTTACACTGTCTAAGAGTGCGCCCGCATCGGGCGCACTCTTAGACGGTAGATTCATCGCTTAAAATGCTTTATCGTTTACATATTATGAAATACAATGTTTCTAATTTCATTTCTTTTACAGGTTTTTCTGTGTAAAAGACAACTTTAAGTGAATAGGATAAAAATGAACCAGCTGGTAGTGAGAATGAACAAATGATACTATTTCATTTGGGCATCGTGATCACAATACTTGGTGAGATTGTAGTTTAGATTTACATCTTTCACCACATACGTTAATTACCATTAATATCCAAGTCGGGATATCCAATACGCATGCATTTTAATTTATTTCCTAACTCTTCCTCTTGGAGGAGTTAGGAAATAAGGTAAAGGTTTTTAAATAAAATTTATTGAATCGTCGACTGAACATTTTATGAAAACATGTATGTGCTTGTAGGTACTACACTGATGGGTTTTCCTCCTTACCAAACATGTGTAGTACTACACATAACATGACTTGATTTTAGGTAGTTAAATTTAGTAGTGTAAATTCAGAGATTTTAGTTTTAGCTTTATTTTCAGTTTGTTTTAAAATCTCATTTTATTCCACTATTCATTTTTCAGTAAACACTAACCCAATTGTTAGCCAATGGTTTGTGATATTTTTCTGAGCTATGTTAACATCTTATTTTTTTCTCCTTGGTCAGAAGTGCACATTGCATGCATATTCATAAACATTTAAATGGATAAGTGTGTTTAACTTACTAGTCTTTTCACAAAAGTATGTTAAATTTAAAGGTCATAAGTTATAATGATTGAACCAGTTATTGTATGTGTCCTAAGACTTTTGAACAGATCTAAAACATTTCCTTTGCAATTTCGTGAACTCTTTTGAATCTTTACGTCTAAGTATTTCACGCACAATGGTACTGATTCTACTGAACCTCCCAATTTTTCTTCCATTTAGATATGCGAAAGGTGCCTTCCAAAGTTTTCAAGCATTCGGACTACGCGTATTGCGATATTCAACGAAGTTAAACAGTAGTGAGACCCCCTTGCAATTTCATCCTCTTCCAAGTTCGGAAGAGAAAAAATATACACTGTTTTTAATTTATGTCCTAACCTTTCCTTTTGAAAGAAGTAGTGTGACGATCCATATTGTATCAAATTGACCTCTAACCGTATTTTGTTTTGTTTTCAGTGAATCAACTTAGAACTTTCATCACCCAAGTACTGTAATTGCACATGTTTAGTGAGCAACTTGGGATTTAGGGAGCTAGTTAAGATGTAGGAAATATCCACCAGATGGAGAACAGGGGGAATTCCTCTCTAGGGGTTCTTAACTAAGTCTGGTGTTAAAGGGTTTATTTTATTTTATTGTATTGTATCCAAGGATTCGGCAGCAAGTTATCAAGGGACGTAAAGGGGTCGGTATACTTACCTCGCTTTATCTAAAACCTTTTGCAAAGGAGGAAGAGGGTGAGGAAAAGTTCTTTACCATGTAGAGAGAGAACGAGCTACCGAACCAGGAGAGGTACAACTGTGGTACGACGAGGGGTTAACAAGTCTTTAGTTACCCCGTTTGAATATATCGGGTGGAGCTCACTGCTCTCTTACATGATCTACCATGTAAATACTTACCACATGGCAATCAAGGAGGAGCACGGACCTACCGTGCACGGAGGAACTCGCGTATGAGCAAGGATCGGATCCCAGTGGGACTTTGGACTTTTGAAATTCTCAGGAACTAGCCACGACTCAAAGACGAAGCACGTAGCAAGAGCATCGTCTACCAAATCTGAGAGTCGCTACCACGTAAACATACCGCAGAGGATCAAATTACACTACTACAAAATGAGATATTCTGTGATACTAGATAACGCTGGATTTAGTGAAGATATTTGTGATGAGAGTTGTACCACCAATTCAAATTTTTTTGCTAAAGCTTTCATCGTAAACTTTGCATCACGATCTCTATCGCAAATATGATACGATTAGCATCACAAATATTATGATTATTTTCGTATCACAGACGTTGTGATATAAAAAGCGTCGTAAATCTAATATAGAAGATATTTTAGAATATTTTCTTTATGATACAATTTAATCGTAATCTTGTGATTCACTCCGCATCACAAATGTCTAATGGAAAATAGTTTAAAAGTAGAGTGCGATTCTATCAGCATCACACTTACGAGGTTTTCTTTACATAACACTTACAATGTGTTTAGTATCACAAATGTGGAAGATAATTTAATTTTAAATTGACAATATGCGATTGTATGGACATCGTAAAGTTTACGATGTGTTTTATGCTGCAAATTTTATGATTCACTTTGCATCACAAAAAACTTTGTGCATAAATGATGTTTGTGATGATCTACGTCACAAGTGCGATACACAGTGCATAATAATGTTTTAAAGATTTTTTATATTTTCGAAGTTATTTCTTAGTATTGTCTAAGATGCATTTTTGTGATGTTTAATATTTCTGAAGTGATTTCTTGAGCAGGATGCCTCTCTCCTGGACATCTTCTTGTCCATCTCTCCACTCTCAACAGCAGGTCAGGTTTGCAGCCAATGAGAAGTCAAACATCACAAGGGTATACGTCTCTTGTCACGCTCGCGCTCCTATCTCATCGGATCCTCAGAGGTAGATATTTGATATATCCGAAGTAAATCACTTTGTGTAGGTGTGAAGAATGTATCGCTTGCAAGTTAGGACCACATGTGGGACATGCATGATAACCTTTTGTTTGTAAGCTTGAAACATATCCCAACCAGAGAATCATGCATGGTCCACATGGTTATTGTTTTCAATGTAAAATCTCCTAGAACTTCTAGGAAAGTGTGTCCGTTCATCATAAGCGTCTATGTCTTTTCATAATTGATCAAGCTCTTCCACCTGTAGCTCCAAGTAAGTATCTAGAATCTTGATTGCTTAGGACTTGAACATGCAAGTGCACCCATAACAATATAAAAACCAGATTTTATGTGAAAAAGACAAGTACTTCATTTGTGAAGAACACAAGAAAGAGGTGGTATATGATATTGGAGTATACTTGGAATCACCAACGAGAGAAACAAATGACCTTTTTTTATTGCCAACCATGGAGAAAGATTATAATTCATCAAAACAACTTATCATGTCAATGTTACGTCATTGTCTTGTGTGATAAAACTCCATCTAATGTCAATCCAAGATGTAAATGACTCAAGTCATTTACGTCTTGAAAATTTACGTCTCTTCAAACAAGACTCAAGTGAGTCTTGTTTGAACTCTGGTCACATGCTCTCCATTTGATCATGAGTAGAAAGTAGATCATAAGTCTCACCGCACCGTCTGCAGATCGATTCTTTTCATACCATGTCATCAATTCTGTCATGTCTTACATCGATACATGTACAACACAAATGGGATGAGTGAAAACCAACGTAGTACTTGAAAAAACATATTCCTTGTTAGCTAGTGTCATGCTTGGACTCGTGCAAGTTATATAACATTACGCACGACTTTTATATCCAAGTGTAGATCATGACATGTGTGAAGATCTAGAGTAATAATATGACTAGGACTTTTTACCTTTTCTGGTACACGAGATCATTGTGTCTCAGATCTGTATCTCTCCTCGTTGCACACAAGACATGAAATGAGCTCTGCATACTCGTTCTGAAAAAGAGCACAATCATTTGGACATGCATGCATAATGTTGTACTCCATCCCAATGATCTTCAACATAGATCTGACTTCTTGTCTTGAGCTAAGGATATTGCTCGTTACGAGTATAATCTTATCTTTGAGCAAACGAAACATGGTATTGATGAGTTGATTGCTGCTAGAAAAATGCACTTGCAAATTCAATATCAAAAGGAAGTAAGAAAGGCTGATGCACTTAGCTCTAGTATATATTGGTATGCGAGCCTCTTGTTGAACATATTGCTATGCTTTATTTGTGGCATGTGCTCCTCCATCATCCATGCTTTCATGAAATACCTCTTCGTCATTATCTCCTATGTTACATCTCTCTAGACCGAAACACTCTTGGAAAAACTCGGCTGCACTCTCTTCTTCATGTTGTAACATGACGTTCGCTTCTTCATGACCATGATCATTATCATCCTCATCCGCGGAAGACATGGAGTGAGAAGATGATGATGGAGATAGAGATCGAGGACAGTTTTGCTCAATCGTATGGAGTTTTTTTCATTCAACGCAAAAACATGATGAAATCTAACCTCGCTGTCGTATAACGTGTTTTTTGTCCAAGAATACATTGGGTATATGGTTGTGCAGGTATGTGGCTTGAACAAGTTGGCTTCAAATCTTGATCTTTCAACCCAAATGTTTCTATATCTACTCTTCTAGCACAAGTGACCTTGTACTCCCTCTATTCAAAGTTAAAGCTTACTATAATCCAAAGAATATGTATAAGTTGTAGAAAACTACGTTACAAACAGATCCTTTTGTGCTCTATCTGATCATACGGTCTTGTAGTGGGAGATTTGGACTGGTTCTCATCGTCTGCAGAAAGAGCTGGTAGTTGTTGCGCATGCTACTCATCAACGCGAGGACTTGCTCCTCGTTGTCCACTACTAGTCCAGCAGAAGTCATCTGTTGGAGGAGGGACTTGAAGTTGTTGACGTGCTGAATAACTATCTCATTGGATTTCATCTTTAGAACCCGAAACTTCTCTTTGAGATGCATCTTGGTCACCATGTCTTGACCAGCAAAGTGTCTGATCAAGGTAGTCCATGCTTCGTTTGACGTGGTGCAGGACATAATATGTCATACCACACTATTCTCGCAGCATTCATTGATTACCGTGAGTGCATTTACGTCACGTTGATCTCAGTCCGTGATACTACCGAGGCCTATGGCAGGATGAAGAACGAGTACCGCAGTACCCTCAGGTGTCGTGATGCGCGGTCTTCACGCATTCCCATCCACGATGTCAAGCACACCATGGACCTTGAGTCGCAAGGTCATCTTGTGCTTCCATAGTGTGAAGTAAGTACCGTCAAACTTCACCCAGTCTTTGGTGTCAAAGGGGGCAGACATTCTGTACCGGGTTGGTCGCTTGAACTGCAAAGTTATGGTAGCAAGGGTACATGATCACAGTGCGTGGAGCGTCCTCCTCATAGCCGTTGAAGTGTCCTCCAACTGCTCACACCTTAGGACCGAAGGCCTACCTAGTGCCTATGCTATTGTGCTAGTGCATCAACAAAGCAAAGCTTTGATATCATGTTGGAAATGAACTAGTGCCATAATAGACTAAGACAAACTTATATCACGGCATCAAGACAATATGAGTGAGAGAGAGAGAGAGCTCCTTGAGAGAGAGTGTAGGCTGAACCAGGCAAATGAATTACTTAATGTATAATGACCTTGGGCCTGAATAATATAGTCTGGGTCTTGGTCTTGATGACCTTACGAGAGATCACCACCTAATATCCTGAACCTGTTACTGCATAGGTGCTTTCATACTGTATGTATTCTAACACGCTTTACATATTTCGCAAGAGTGACCTAACGCAAAGTAAGAAATCTTCATGCCATATATGCATCCAAATTGCACTTCTAAGAAAACGGAAGAAAAAACAAACGTTTAAACAAACCACCAAATTAATCATGGGTAATTGACTGACAAAAATCTTAAAAGAATTTAGTAAAAAATACATTTTACTAAATAGCAAAGTCACGAGGAAAAGTGATGTTCGACTAGATTTGCAACTTGTTACTTGTGACAAAATTCTCTAAAGTTGTTTCACTAACTTTAAAGTGTTAAATTATATTACTAAAATTAAAATCCACTTGGTAATCTGATTACACATGGTTGTTTGAATAACAAAAATCCATAAATAACTCACACAAAAATAATACTTTTTTGATATAAAAACCTATGTCTTTCATGAATAAAAAATAATTTAATTTATAACCTAACCCTTCCCAGAAGAATATTAGAACCTGAATTAAAGCTCTTTGTATATTTTTCTCTTCCAAAATTTAAATAAATAAATAAATAAATAATAAATAATAATATTATCTATCCCTTGAGGTATTGTTCACATTGTTCACATGAGAGGACTCTCTCTTCTTTCTCGTGTTCTATCGCGGGAACTCGTGGTTTCGCGATTAGGGTTAATATATTCGGGAGGAAAAGTTTTCCCTAAAAACCTCTAAGGGCGTCCACGCCCTACTTCTGTCGTACAGATGTGCGTAAAAGATGCGTCTCATCCAGAACTTAAAGGCCACTGCTATGTATACGATTACGATACAGTTCTCAAGCATAAGGTAATAGTGGTTTCAAATAAAGAGATTTCCTTGACTGCACCTTTAGTACGTTTTCGAGACTTGACTCCGCCCATCTTAAGACTTTCTTACTTCATCGCACTTTCTGACGAGAACAGCAGGTCCACCATCATGTGGTCACTGCACAAGATAAGTAAGAGATCTAATAGATGGATAATCTGCTATAAGTACATTTTAAATTGAGCTTTTTGTACAGATACATGGCTGGCTGCTGCCATGCACAGGTCACATTAAATGACATGGCAATTAGACATGCAGGACCTGCTATTCGCTGTTAAGGATGTAGTCAAGTAAGACGATCTTAAGAAGGGTTGAGTCAAGTCCTCCAGACTTATTAAGGGCGCGGTCGAGTAAATTTTTGTTCTAAACATCTACGTAGTTTCCAGCAAATCAACGAGCTAAGAGTACACTAGATATGTCACCTACAGATCGTGTCTAGTAAGAAGGTACACAGAAGAGGAGCATAGGGGACATTTGACAAGGAAAAGGTTTGAGTGCGAATCCAATATAAGAGGCCCATCTATATATAGAACAAAAGGAGAACTGAGAGTGAAGGAAAACTGAAGAAAAAGGGTAGAAACGAAGAGACCCAACAGAGGGGAAGGAAGGAGAAAACTGTGAGTCAATGCAACATGAGCGTTTAGACGTCTAGATGTGCCAAAATAAACACATGGATATCAGCTCTTGTCCGAGGTAACTGTTTCATTGAACTACTGGACTGGAAACTGCTGAAAGAACTCCGAACTTCGCAAATTTACCGGCATGAGTAAACCTGAACCTTTATGGCAGTCGAACTAAACTGTAGCAAGCCTCATACACGCGTCAGGCTCAAAAATCAGAAGATCAGTTGTAGGTGAATTCTCGAGGCATCAAGATTCTGACTAACGCCGTTCTATAGCTAGTTGGGTGAAGGTTGGAAGAACATTTTATACAAATGCTTAAGTATTCAACTAATGACTCAGCTCTGCAGCTTACATGTATAGCAGGAAGTTCCTGATTGACTCGGAATGCATGTGAGGACATTGAAGCAAAATTACTGTTCACGAGTTGAAGTTTGATATATAATACCCCGTGATGTCAATGCGAAAGTGTAAAGATTTCTACTTGCTCCTCAAATGAGTTACATCGCTCTTGAAGCTATACAGTATGTTAGAAGTTTTCCTAAATCTACTAAAGAGATGCTGGGCTGGATCACCTTGCAGCACTTTCGGGAATCCAGATTTACAAAGAGCCCATGATCATGAGGACTCTTGTATCGCATCGTGATGAATCTTTTTGAAATGGAATGGAAATTTGAACCAATGAGCTGTCCTTTCCAAGATGCGTCGACCAGGTGGGTTGGGTTTTGCCGAAGATACTTCTTCACACACCATCAATGAACCCGGCGACGATTCAGACAGAGCGTCATTTTCAGCTGACATAAAACTTAACAGCTTCCGCTGAATCTGACTCTCAAGATCGCGAACAATGGTCTGACCCACCTCTCCGGGGAGAAAGAAACTCAGTAAAGATCGGACGTGTTTCAAGATCATCACGTAAACCTCAATACGCTGTTCGTCAAGCTCCTGTTCGCACCTCGAGCTCAAACCTTTCATAAACTTCATAAATGGATGTAAGAGGTTGCTCCGAAGGTCATCTCTCAGATACTCAGTCATCCTTGAAAACAAATGCAAGACTGTTTCTGTTAGCTCAATTGGTAAATTATGAAGTTGAGGCAGCAGAGTTTTCACATTCTCAAATCCACTAGTGTTTGAACCATTTCCTGGACAACCCCTGCCAAAATACTCTACCAAGCACTTGATCCACAGATGAGACTCCGGCGAACGTAGTCCACACTCAAAACATCTACAGAAGCTGGACATATTGACAGGAGCTCCGGGTGTGATCTTTCTGCGCTTGGCAGGACTGAAAAAAGCGTCAGCCGACGTTGGGAAAGATTTGCAGGTAACATATCGTCTCGGGCCGTCTATCAGTGCGCTCGGGAGTGGAATGTACTCATGCATCTGGTGAAATGAAGTATCCCTATCGAGTGCCTTGCACAAAGCTCTTACGATGTAATTGGCGTTTCTAATTCGTTCTGGACTTGCAGAAGCATCTAACGATGCCAACACGACTTTTGCAAGGTCCACCAGGAATCCCAAAGAGTATAGTAGCGTTTCACTCGTATGAGGGGAGGTTTTGAGACAGGGTACATCTGTCAAGAACATCTCCACTGTAGTGTACAACAGTTTATAAAACTTATGGAACTCCTCGGTCTCGCCACATTCTGCTTTTCCTTCCGCCTCCATCTTCGCAGTCGCATACAGGCACTTACAAAATCTGCATAAGTTGACGCTATTCTTGTATCCTGCTTCATCAGTGTGAAGAGCATCAGCCATAACGCTTAATTCCGGTCCACTTATAGTGGTTGGTAAGTTCCAGTTCCTGAGTATCGTGGGTCGAGCTGATACCAATCTCTCATACCAGTCCATGGTGGTTCTTTGATCGGAATAAACGCAACAATCCTGAACTTAGCCGCAGCTCAGACTGTCTAGATACAATCAAGATAGCGTGAAAGTAGACCTAGCGGCAACGGAACTCAAATTTCACTCTTGCAATTGCACCTAGAAGACGAGAATAGCAAGACAACAGTACGTACACGTAAACTTAGTTGTCTCAAATCCTCTCACAACTCACTATATTCTTTTACCGAAGAACAACAAGGCAACAGAAGGAAGAGAAAAGTATCTATGGAAAGCAAACTGGAGAAGATTTCTGCAGGACACTGGAATCAAGAGTGGGCCAACGACGTCCTTTCTTTCGTTTCTATACTTATGCAAGCCTCCATCACAAAGATATCACATTGTTGTTCAAGAGGGTCTGCTCCAGCGTTTTCCGAAGCGCTTCTGGCGCTTCTTTGTGCTGTTGGATGACAAGATTTGCCGGCTGTGTGAGGTGCAACTTGCAATTGAGACCTGGATGCGAACAGTCGTGCGTAGAAAACCGCTCCGTGTGTCAAAAGTGTGATTGACATCTTGTTGCCAGACTGTGAAGGTCGCGCAGCATCCAAGAACATAGCGGGCCGCGCCATCAAACCACAAGAGCAACAATAGATTTACGGTCATGGTAAAGTTTGCCCCATCGTAACTTGGAGATTAACTCTTGTACATAAACAACTTCTACAAATCAAACGGTGAGGCTCGTTCATAGTTCATAGTTCATAATTCGCGCTTTTGTAGCTCAGAATATTTCGTATCTGCTGACCTTTCTGGTGCTCATGACTGAGAAAACCGGTCGCAGTTACTCAAGTGTACATGGTGTGAGGTATGAGAGAAAAGGGTACCCATCTCTAAAAATGTTTATAAGACTTCTTTAGAATTTCAAATTTGTCCTTTTTACATGAACTTACTATGTCATATACTTGATCAATTGACACATTGTTAGGTACTAGTGAGTTACTGTAAAACTCGGGTATAAGTCTTCATAAAAGTACAAACTTACAAAGTTATATGCAACGCCATATTTATTTATTACAATATAATATTATACTATTTCGATTTTAGGTCTATAGGTTAATTTTTAATTTACAGGTATTTATCATTTTATAACTATACATCAACTTTATGAAGTGATGTTAGAAGAAGTTCAGAATCTCCACACATGATATACTAATATAGATGCAATGTCTCTAGCGCAGTCTCCACACATCATATATTAATATAGAAACAATGTCTCTAGCGCAGTCAACACATTTCAAGATTCTGATTTGAACTCTCTACATCTACTGTAGCTCGCCGAAGTATCCTTTCTGAACGGAATATACAGCTGTCAAAACTCCTCGACATGGAGTTTACTTCAGGGGCTGGTTTATTAATCCGAGTAAGAGCTAGTAAAGCTCCACTAAAGAAACAACTCTCTAACAGCATCTCCACCCCATGTCTTTAAAGGCTCACCTAACCGGTGAGAGAGCCATCTAAGGGAAAATCTTCTTACAGCATATCTTTATAGCACTCTCTGCTTTAACCTATTTCTAAATAACAGTATTTTTAACTTGAATATCTCAGTTGATACATATTTACATTATCGTGCACATAATGTTCAGTTTATGTTTCTCAGTTCTTTTATATACTACCTAGGTGAGGGGGACGTTCGATAGTTATTCTATATTAAAGATTTTATTTCAAAGACTGCAGTGAAAAGTTCTAATCTTTACAATAAAAACACTTTAGCTTTAATCTTTAATATAGAGAAAAAGAGGTCTTTACCGCTAGTACTGTACGAGGTGGAGATTCACTAAGAGCCTCTTTGCACCTGCATTTTGAAACTGAAAATAGTCCATTGATGCATGCGAGATGGGGTTGGTAATAAGTGACATCTCCGGACTGTGCACAGTTTCGGACATGCGAACAGAGTTGGAGTAGAAAAGTACAGTTTCTCACAGTTTAAGAGATGAGTTTGAGACACGGTCCTTTGAGATTTCAAGTTCTCAGTTTTGAGATCACACGAGCGAAAAGTGCTGTGCAGCTTCAAATAGTCCCAAGTAGCCAAACCACGTAATTTTAGTGAAACTGCAGAGTGCAGTTTGGAGACAATCGTCTGAAAATGTGACTTTAATGCAAAACTGTAACAGGGTCGGCCAAACTGAGTATAACGAAAATATCAAAAACTATGAATATTTTAATTTCAAAAATGCAGGTGCAGAGAGGCTCTAAGGTCCCCTGCGCACCTGAATGGTTTTTTTTAGTTCTGGAAGGTTTTTCATGGATTTTTATAGCTCCGACTCCCACAACGAAACTTTTGTAATTCTCTAAACCCGGGAAAAATATATGTGTGGATATTATGCTTGGCATATTGGACAGCCACGTGAAACACCCACGAGCGATGTGATAACGGCCCTCATATTAAAACCACCCTCCTTCTTTTCCAGTCGAATTCGCACGAAGCTATTTCTGCTTACCTTCCTCGAAAATATTTCATCCACGTGGCAATTGTCTAGCAAATCCTTCTCCCAATAACTGAAAACTAATCGCAAGAGTACCCCTTAAGTTCTAGAAGAAACTATAGAATATACTCTCTTGTTATCGAAAAACAAAAAACTAGTGCTCATCGACTCTATATTACCGCAAACAAACATGAGCTTGTTTGCGGCCCCATCCGCCGCATAGCCGGGTCGACGTGGAGTCCAGTCTTCCTGCCGAGAAGGTTCAGTCCCTGCAAGGGCAGCAGCATTCAGTTGCAGAAAGTCTCAGGGCGAAAAAAAATTTAAAAATAATGAAATAATTAACTTAACCAACTTTTCATCACAAAAAACCAGAGAAAACTGACTCTATATTACCGAAACTAACTCTCCCATAAACCGAGAGACAAGAATCTGCTAGTAAAACCTAGACAAAAACAAAAAGATTGTAAAAGAGAACGTCAACGGACGCAAAGCTCCCTCCAAACATGCTACAGTGTTTCTATGCTACATGAGGCTCAGTTTTACCTTTGTTACTATGTAGGCGAAAGTTGCCATGAGCGCTATCTGCACCCTCGTGCATGTCCAGTAACCCTTCGAATTTCGTGGCTGGCTCGGAATCTATTCCTAGCTTTTTCACCCTTTTCAAACTTATACTACGTATTACGAAGTTCTCTATTATAACGGTAGAATTCTGACAATGTAAATGTGCAGTTTTACCAAATATTTGATTGATAACCTTTCTAATATATTTGTCGTGGTTTATCACACTTATCGTTAAAGACTAATTATTTTGTCGACCATTTTATTATTATTTTATTATTATTTTTCACAGTGACTAAATATCTCTGCCATTTAGATCTTTTGAATAATAAAATAAATGTCAGACAATATATGCTCAAGAAATTGAGGTGTGCAATATGATCAACTGGAACTAAACTTCTGAAGATGTGATCCAGCAAATTTTTCAAAGTTTTACATCATATACTGCTCCTACCGTACATTGCCACATAAGATAAAATTCATTTTTTCACATTTTCTCCATGACAGTGGTATAATTTGAGCCCACATATATTGTGGAACTAATCATATATATATACAACAATCTCTACTTAATTAATATATACTAAGTCTTGTCAAAGAATAGTTCAAACTTTCCATATTTCGGAATTGATGAAATATTTTTCTTATTCAAATAATGGTGTTACATTTTCATAAAAATTTAATCTGTTTCAAATTTGTATCTATTTTGATATCTTTAATTTCTTAATAAGTGACTATTTCCTACTTCGAAAAGAAATACATAATGGCATTATTACTTCGGGTGTTCTTGAACTCTTCAGAAAACTTGTAACCTGCAAAGACTCAAAAATTTGCTTGATCACACCTCAATAGGTTTGTTGCACTTGATTACAACTGAACAATGTATAGCTTGAGAAACACACTTGACTGATTATCGACAGTATATTAACCAGTCTTTAGATCTTGTTATTTTTCATTTCACTACTTCCGACTGTGATAAAATACCTTTGCTATCAAATTGTCCAACAATTAAATACATTTCAAAATGATAGATGCTCACAAAGACATGATATATGCGGTCCAAAATATCACTAAAATAACAAAGTGATTAGTTTCACAGTCTATAGCCAGTCAAGGGCGGTGATAAAACAATACATCCTTAAAGCGTGTGTGATCAAGCTAAACGAACCTACTAGGGGTGTGAGCAAGCAACTTTCTTGCCAAGACTAGAAAATGTAACTATGACTGGTTGTGGAAACTTATTATACCCGAAGACGAAACCGGATTCGACCAGAAAGATGTATTGACAAACTGAATGCGATATGGCTTTATATTCCGATGAATAAACGAAAATGGAAAACCGAGGAAGCAACATTTAGATCTTTTGCTCCCAGCGTCCGTAGTGGACATTAATTAATCAGCCTAAGGTCCCGCCAAACTGCCTACTGTCTCTCTCTCTCGAGTGCAGAGTCCTGAGTGGTACACCTACATACTGAAGACTGAACTAGCTACATTTATGACTTTGTTACCGTTACATGCGTACGCGCGAAAGCTGCCATTGGGGGTATTAACAATTTCGATCCTACCTCGAGCATGTCTAGTACTAATTCTTCCTAGTATCCTGTACTACGTGGCTTGCTCACGACATTTCCCACTGCTTTCTTTCACCTTTAGTGTCCAGAAAAATCTACAGTTGCAAGTACATTCAAGTACAGATCGACAGTAAGCGGCGAATTCGAGTGTAATTCGTCATATAGAATGGAAAAGGAAACGAACTGGATGAAGGCTTTCTTGAGTGAGTAATTCTGTACAGGTAAGAAAGCCAATTAGCTACGCATGCTGTACATGTCCACCATCGAGTCATTTGCAGCTCTCACACTTGTACATCCTTCCGGCAGCATATTAGTGAGCTTCAAGGGCACCCTGAGTGGAACCTCGTCAGCGTCGCTTTCCAGGTCTGCATAGTGCGGTAGTTTTCATCTGGACATCGGAAAACCAAAGAATCTAGCTCGGAGTCAGTCCCAGTCCTCCAGGCAAACAATTTACACTTATCCAGATCTCAACCTCAACCTCGAACTGATCACGAAGAATCTGCGCTGTTATCTGTACTAACACTGTAATAACTGAGAAATGTTAATCATAAGTTGCTAATGTCATATATCACCCTGTTAGGAAGTATAGGAAGTAGAGAATAGAAAGGGAGTTCATGATTAGTACGTGTACAGTCGATTGACCTCAAGGTTTGTGGCTTACGGCATTAATAGAGGTCCAGAGGAATTTGGGTATGCGATTCAACCAGTTCCAGGAACCGATTGAGGTCAATCGGTTAGTAGCGAGGACTCGTGATCAAACGACCATCCATCGGACTCAAACGATCATGACCCGCTCGTTCCAGGCACTCTAGTATTGAAGGACTTAGCGTTCTCACGGATCTAGGGACGTGCACTCTATATACATCCTGGTGTACGGCCAGCGGGGATGACGGAATGTGCAAATGTGGTGAGAGAATAACAATTGCAATGGGCAGTAACGAGACAAGGACCTGGTGTTGTGAGACAGAAAATCTTGAAAACAGAAAATCTTTTGCTTTCCCTTGGAACTTCTGGACGACCTAGAGTTCTTCGCAGTCGATCAATTCAAGTTGGATACTACTGATTTCTGTTCAGTTGCGGGCTGAGCTCTTTAATCAAGCACCTATACAGAAGCCGTATAAGTAGACAAGATCACTGACAGCCACACAGAACTTTTGCAGATTTTGTTCTATCGAGAAGAATAGACAGCGAAACTAGTAAAGACAAGACGAACACATGTACAGCAGAACTGCATGTACCCCTTAATTAGGTCAGAGGATCGCCTTAAATGAAATGAGTTCTTCAGGCTAAATCAATATGTCGGAGCCAGAGAAAAAAGCGAGAAACATTACCTGATCATGACAGTGGAATTGGCGTTAAACCGCATCTGTACCGCCTACGCGACCAGCAACGGTATGAGAATAGCGCCAAGCCCACCAACCATTGCGCTGAATCTACCACCAACCTCACGCCGATATTCAGCTTTTCCGATCTCGGACCAATCGGGTCTGTTCTCAGATCTTATCTGTTCAGCTTTGGGTTCTGTGCGCTCACCCAGCCTGAAAATTTCTTCATTCACTTGTTCGAAGGAGAACTTCATCAAGATCTCACCCCTCTTTACTGTTTGATCTTTGCTACGTCGCTTGTGTCTATAAAATACGGGATACCATAGGAGTTCAGTGATTGAATGGTCTTTTGAGGTTATCCAGTCTGCAAGGCCTCCTAATCTGCCAGGATCAACCTTAAGCGTTAGTCAGTTCCTATGATGACGAACAGGCGTTCAACGAATCAATACTGAAAATTAGTTCAGAAAATGTACAACTGACATGACCAGAATAGTAATGTCATACAACCCACAGCAGGCAGACGCCCAATTGCAAAATTTGGCGCTTGCATTCGCAATTTGGCAGTAAAGGTCAATGTACCTGACATGTCCGAGGATGTTGTCACCTCGGAGAAACCCCGTGCGCCTATTTTTATTGCAAATCTCGATTTCCACAATGTTGTGGTCTTTTGTTCCTCCATTCCGGAGAGGAAAGGAGAAATCGGTGCAAAATATGGGGTTTGATCCTGCATCTGCATTTAAGCATATATCGGATAAACAGGCTTGTCTAGAACCCTTTACAACAATCAAACATCGTGCCTTGCAACTTTGTGCAGTAGTCTCGAGCTCTACTCCGTCCCTTGGAAGACGAGAAGTGGGGCATATTGACATGATGGTGTGACTGGTTCGTATGATTAGAGTTTATCACACCAACTCTCGCAGAAGCCAGGTACAAACACCCAAATGAATCTCAGAAGTCGACTATGCTTAGCACTAGTACTTGCAATTGACAAGAACTTACTCTCTAGATCTAGATCTGAAGAAGCTGCATGTATTTGTTAGATCAGCATGCTTCAGCTAGCTATGAGGGAATTCCAGGACAAGGTGCATATGGAACTCAGCTGTCCCGATGTCTTCCTCGAGGGCACTTTAGTATCTAAGTAGCACGCAGTGGTCACACACAGAGATAAGATTTACCTAGATAAGCTTCATATCAGAGATATAAAATTTAATGTTTATATGCTCTTTTAGTTGCTCCTTGCAGGGAACATCGAAAGATACAGTGTTCAGAGTGATCTCTCTATTACAGTATTAACATGACAGTCACCTCATCGTAGATACAAAGCTGGCATGAGCGCTACCGAGATATACAGGAAGAGAAAGAGAAATAGATCGGTATCACATGTGAAACTAATATTTATATAAATAATTTCCAGTCAGTGGAGCATACATATTAGACTAGTTCGTGACAAGTAGATTTAGCTACTTGAGGCATGGTGTATAGATTGCACATTGTAGTGCCGCTAAACACGGGATGAGCCCGTGACAAAACCCGTATATATGTTGTGCCGTGTAAATCTAATTCACTCTTTACACGACACTCCCTCCGCACGCAGGTCTAGGCGACATCTGGCCAAAGTATTGATCTGTCAGAGGATTGCTGATCTGAGTGGGATTCATAACTTTCCACTCATAACTTGTCAGTTCTTCACACAGTGTCAATTCTTCTCTGTGTGAGTTGTTCGCTGTTTGCGTGCATTAGCATGTACTCCGCACGCAGGTCTAGGTGACTTCTGGCCAAATATTGATCTGTCAGTGGATTGCTGATCTGAGTGGGATTCATAACTTCCCACTCATAACTTGTCAATTCTTCTCTGTGTGAGTTGTTCGCTGTTCGCGTGCATTAGCATGTAGTCACTTATGTAATCCATTGTACAGTAGAGTGGGAGAGGAGTTAGATTAAACTGCTTTAATCAACCTATCTGCTGATGACACTGATTGCTAGTGAGTGATCTCCATGTCAGGTCAAGACAGCGATGACAATGAAGTGTGTAATACCACGTCTACTGAAAGCCAGCTTAATAATCTACAGGATTGCAAGGCGGGAACGAGAAACGGTCGATGACTTCATTCTCACATTCTCTTGGACTCGGTTGCTTGTTTCGTGCATCTAGCTATATGGTGTTCGCACTACATTCTTGCAGATCGTTTCTGGTTAACAGTACTCACCTTGCTGAGGATGTGAGAGTAGAATAACCGGCTTGTGTAGATTCCCATGTTTAACCCTCAAGTAAGGGTCGGCCTTTCCTACAATTTCAAGTACAGTAGCGAATACTCATCAGCGTCAGTGAAGAATCTTCACAACTTTACTCAAAACAGAACCTCTCCAAGGATTCTACAATATGTGCGTTAATGAGAAACAGCAGTGCCCGGAATGGCTAGCAGAACCGCAAAGAGAAGGCAGAAGAATCCGAGCAGTATGTAGTACAAGGACAACTAAAAAAGACGCTTAATTACCCAGCCCCTTGAACTCATCCCCTCTGATATCTTGCGCCATGTAAACCTGAACGTGGAGTACCCCATGCTCAAAAACAGTTTCTTGATCTGTTGCAGGATAAGAGTGAGCCCGGCCTGCATGCGCACCCACTGGTGGCGATTGATCCATTAGGGCCAGTTGCTCTGAGCGAGATTCAACTACGTATACCTTCAACAAACCTAAGGAACGGCTTCTTGTTGGTCAAAAAACAAACTCTCGTTCAGAGAAGGACCTCCATTTCATCGCTGCACAAGAAACATCTCGTGTGAAACCGAAATCCTCAAACAAAACTATCGCTTAAGAATGCACTCTTTCTCGACCCAGAATGCAAACGAAGCTAACCGGAAATGAACAAGGTGCTGCTCCATGTAATGCGAGGCTATGCATTTGCTAAAGTCCAGACAGTGAATATAACTAAATCCCGGAAATAAACTATTGAAAATGCACGTGAACTCATGAGGAGAAACGACAACATATTTCCAAAGTGTTGTCGTCTTGTACAATCATGGTTGTCCATGCACGCGAGGTCGAGTTTGACTTGAAGCCCAAACGAGACCACAGGATGGCGTGCATCTCTCACCGCCTTTGACCTTCACCCTGATTTCGGTTAGGAGAGCCCGGAAAGTCGCACCGGTCTCAGGAGTTATTCCGCGTGATGCACCTTTTCAGACTTCCACTTTCCGCAACTCGTAGGTTCCTTACACGACAAAACTGGAAGCAACAAGGAGTGAATAGAAAACTATTATTGTCATTTCTCTGTATAGTCACACTCCTTACAATCATTAAAATGAATTATAAATTAAATTCCACGCGGATTAGATCTTTTTTAACGAAAATTTAGTCTTTATGATCATCATGATGCTACATGTATACATATTAAGTACTTTTTTCCTAAAATTTATAGAAGAATGTGATTTAATAGTGATTATAAGTATTACTTGGGACGGTAACATACTGAGATCTCGGTACGGATGTTTTAACCTTTCTAAATTTTCTGCATGTAACTATGAATGTTTGAAGCTTTCTCGAGTACCATTAGAGCATTTGGAACCTGTCACGTGAAGCACTAGCGGCTTTGAATGCTTCCGCTTTAGAGTAGTTATCGTAGAGTCTAAATCCGTACAACATTCTAGTTTAAACATCAATTTCATATAATAAATGTATCTAAGAGATCATGAGATTATATTTTTTAATCTCACGATCTGATGCCTAATCTCACAGTTTCATCAGATCATCTCAATATGGACGTTAAAGAAATCAAATGTCTTAGTGCTTAACGAGTAATATTTAAACCAGACTGAGCTGAAAATTCTTGCAATCTCTTTGTGCATTACGCTGTGTAATGTCATCTTAGTTGGGCATTATATCTGTTTCAGATCATCGCCTCGGCTGTGATCTTCAGTAGACGCAATGCACCCTTAAGACTGCATTATTCTATACTTGTATTCATATCTTGAGGCAATTCTTCGAAGAAAACATGAGTTAGGTTTGGAGAGAGGAGAACTTGTAGTTTAGCGTCTGCATTTTGCGATTAATTTAGTCTAAGAGGAGTACTCTCATCACATTGGTTTTTCTTCACGCATGGTAAGAATAGGGTGTGATGGCGAATAGCATAGAAAAACGAGACGAAATTTAACAGAGCCAGGATCGAAAAGATAGATTACAACAACATCATACTAATGATGATTAAATAGAGCACCAGTTGAATATCTACAGTCATAAATCTAGATATATTAAATGTATGATGTGGCATGACATCATTTGACATGATCAATACTAATAAAAAGACAGAGGTACATGTGTTATTTTTGTGTCATTTTGACTTGACACTTTTTTTACTGAGGTGGCAGTTTGCTGATGTGCCAATGCTGACCGGACTTACATGTTAACGTGGAAATGATGATGTGGAAACAAGGTGCATGCTGACATGTTCATGCATGCTGGCATGGTACTTACATGTGACGGTTCATTGTTGTGTATAAGAATGATATGGCATTTGGGTTGAGGTGGCTGATGTTGATGTCGAAGTGAGTCGGAATACTGATGTGGTATGGAATGCATGACACGTGGCGTGTTGTATGATTGTTGTTTGACTGCTGCTTTGTTTTTTGACTCATTTGGAATTGATGCTTATGAAAAGTATAAAAGTCACCTGTGGAGGACATTTGAAGGGGAGGATTTTGGTTAAGGTTGGATCCCCTCAAATTTGGGTATGAATTGTCAATTGAGAGGATGGTGAACTACGTGAAGCAACAATAGAACAAATGTAGTCTGAATCTCTCACAATACAAATATATTTTTTTATGATTCAACTCTATAGGATATACTGATACTATCCACTACAATCTATATACCTAAGTATTAAGATTGTCACTCTTAGCTATATTAATTTTAATACATCAAAATATTGTTAACTCATTGAGTTGTTGAGTCAAACTCTAACGGTTGGTAAACATCGAGATTTTTCCAAACCTCTCAATAACATGTAGGGAGATAATGCATGTAAAGAAGGATAACAACAAGCATAGAGCAAGAAGGAAAATCTTGAGAGGGGACTAGCTAGCAAAGACAGAAGTTTAGTCTTCTCTTTCATCATGGGTTACTTGTGGTTGATATAAATACTTTTTTCTCGCAGGAGGTCACTATAATTTCATGCATTGAAAATTGAAAATTTTAACATTTAATGAAAATATATAGACATATAATACAAATGAAATATAAAAATGTAATCAACTGCTCAATGTTAAAGAAAGCGAGAATTACAAGAAAACCCATGAGTGGAAGGTTGTAAATGCACCGTAAAATCTATATGAGAAAAGACCTAGCAAGTTAAATAAAAAGTTTTGATTAAACGACTAATTTATTGTCTAACCTTTCTACCGAATTTTTTAACGAGAAAAGTTATGTTATAAGTTTAAACTGCTATTAAGTTCTTGAGCACTTGAAGAACCGTTCTAGGTGAATATTGTATGCACAGCTACTGAATAGAAATCTCAAGATCAATTCCCATGATGTTTAACACTCTCCTGTAGCTCGCGGAAGTGTCCGTTATGAACGGAATGTACAGCTGCCAAACCTGCCTGGGACTTCACAACAGACTTCTTTTATCTTTTGTGTCGATCAAGTAGCGGATAAAGCCCGCGAGACTTTAAGACACAGACACAGACCGAAAAGTTATATACTCGGAGGACGACCCGCGCGAAGCCAGTCGCCAGGTCCACCGGAGTTCTACACCGTTCGTGACATTGAGTGTTAATAAACAAGTAAGGTCAACAGAAATAGTGTTCATAATAGTAATATTGATAAACATAATATTTTTCAGTCTTTAACACTAAGTTATATAATTTAATATACAAACAGCAGCGAGTGATCATTTTGTATAGTCGGTCTTAGATTAGAGTTAAGTGAATCTTTTAAATAATGATTAATAGAGTGTGGTAGTTTAATAGGTTATTTTTAGTATATAAACATAAAAAATAAACCTAACTGAAGCTCGAAAACTTTGAAACCAAATAATCATGAATCATATCTTTGTATTCTTAATAAATCTTAGTATCAATTATTAGAAGTTTGATAGTTTATGTTTCATCTATGGAAAGATGTTTGAAGGTCTTGCGTCCCGTAAGCTCCAGCATCGCAATCCCAAACGACATTTTCCGGTCCTTTCCCCGGCTGGAAATGCGGACTCTCCTCTGTTCACGTCCTTATTTCCGGGAAGGGGCTCTCCCTTCCTCTACACGTATTCATGCTGAACCAAGGGAAAAATGCGACCCAATGAATAGTACACGGATGGGAAGACCCCATCAAGCCTCACAAGGGAATGAAGGACCCGAAGGGCCAAGCAACAACCACCCCGAAGGGAAGAACGTCAGGGCTAAGCCCCGCTATCAGTAGCTCTAGAATCGTCTGTCGCACCTATAATGTGGGAGACCAGAAAGTCAGTAATCTTACAAACAACTGGCGCATCTGAAGAGGCATCACCTACTGCGACTGCTCTCCTGAGAACGGCTCCTGCTAAAGCTCTCTGTAGAGCAATGGAAACTCGCTGCCTAAAGAAAGTGGTGCAGAAAGAAAGAGAAAGTGGTACCCCCTGGCGCTTCATGCGCTTACAGGGGTTGGTCGTTGTGGAGAGATTGTGATCGCGGGAAGAGAGGGGAGGG
Source organism: Asterella californica (assembly GCA_036924285.1). Lineage (NCBI taxonomy): Eukaryota > Viridiplantae > Streptophyta > Marchantiopsida > Marchantiales > Aytoniaceae > Asterella > Asterella californica. The sequence goes on along the minus strand of JAYKYS010000006.1, from coordinate 21,883,417 downwards.
AGGAGAGTGTAAGTTGAGAGTGCGGAGCAGTGCTCGGGGTAAAAAGTTTAGAGAACCAGAAATTATCCGACGGCAATGAACGGGAATCGGGTTTTCCAATCATTTAATAGTCTTCCGGGTTTCTAACACATGTAAATTGTCATTTTGTAAAACTTTAACCTGCAAACAATCCGGCTGGACACCATTTCAACCTGACTTTTCGAAATTCCAGCCGGTTGAGAATACAAAGAATGCCGGTTAGCCCCGAGTGCTGGTGCGGAGCGTGTTGGGGTGGGTTTAGTGCATATTTTTTACATAGTTATTTTCATTTTTATTTTCATTTTTTTGAATTTTTACATTTTATACAAAAATAAATAAATATTAAATGTTTTATGTTTTTATGTTTAAAGAATTTATGTTTAAAATTTTTGAGGAATATTTTTGCTATATTTAATATATCTTTTATCTCTAAAAGATTAAGGTTCTATATTTGAGAGTATATTTTTTAGATATTTTTATTACTAGTATCGTTTAGTTGGATATCATCTCTTTTCTAATTATGAGTACTCTCTCTCTCATGAGATAGAGGTCGATTCGAGACATATCATGTCCAGTGTGCGATCAATATTTATCTCGCAAGAGATAAGGCCTCATATGAGAAAGATGCACAAGAGTTATGACTGGACCACATGGGATGCCTAAGTTAGTCGAGAATGGAAGTCTAGACGTGCGATCATTATGACATCATTCGCTTTTTTCCTAGAGTTCCTCCTAAGTCATGAGAGTAGTTGAGAGTCCACACCTATAAAATTTTAGGATTGTTCGAGACGAGTTCTCCTTGTCCGTGCTTGTTTCATCGGCTATCTCGTGCTCTCCATGACAAGGTGAGACAAGCATTCCACTTATCTCTCGACATGTTGACACGGAACACCAAGGACAAGATGGTGTGGTTATTGTTCCTCTTGCTACCTCGTTGGTGTCTCCGTTATACTCGAGGTGGCAGAGTGTGACACTGGGAGGTGACGGTCCATCTTCAGAGATTTCGTGTTGGTGAATGAACAGCCCTACAAGAGAAATCAGTATATGCTGGTATGAGCCTGTCTCTACACATGACGTCTCATCTTCCGCTTGCATTCGACTACGTAGGATGTTATGTTAGGTTGGAGAGTTTAGTAGAGCTGCTAGAACATTGCATCATTTGTCAATGACATGTCCTACTAAGGAGACGATCACTTTGTTGTTTTTTCTTCATCCTCCATCTGGTGATCCTCCACCACCTGAGATTCCTGACTATCAGTCTGAGGAGTCATTATGTCTCGATAGATATCTGTTTGTCCAAGTCTTTATACAACTCCAAGTCTATTTTCTGGAGGTCTGTCTAGGATGATCTACGAGCACATACAGGATTGTTTTTAGACAAACGATCTCTCTAGTGGTTTCAAGGAGCTTTTTCAAATAGTGACACTAGTAGTCTATCGACATATTCCTCATTCTATAGCTCAGGTACTGAAGGCAACAGCTAGACTTTTGATCATGATGAAGGATGACAGAAAGATTCGTTCGATAACCATTGGTGATATTCTCTTACGATCTATTATACATACCATTGTTCTTCAGTTTCGAGATATTTTTCCGATCACCTCTGTCCACATCAGTTTGGAGTTGCGACGCTTGGAGGTTGTGAATTTGTGTCTTTCAACATTAGGGTTCTTTTGGACATCCATCTCAACTGGATTGTCTTATAAGTAGACGTGGAAAATACTTTTTATAATATTTTTTGTGCTTCCATCTTTAAGGAGCTCATGGATGGCGGTGGATCTCTGACGAGTCTCGTTTCTTTCGTGCGATTCTTCTATGGTTCTTCCTTCTCTCTTTATTGCCAATGCGGTCTTTTGATAGAGGGAGTTACACTCATCGACTCAAGTATAGATACTCGTCAAGGAGACCTTTTGGATGGACTCCTCTTTGCTTTAGCTCACTATAGAGCTCTCTTGGCCACCGCATTGGTTGCTCTAGGTTGTGTTTTTCCATCTCTAGCTGATGACTCGCATATCGTAAGTCCGATGGACCAAGTCTATGATGTCTTTGGATCACCTCATCTCTCAGTTGGTCTTGGTAGGGTTGAGATTGAAGGTGTCAAAATGTGGAGCTTGGTCTCCCGTAGGTTTTCCATCGGACCTCTAGCTCCCAGGGGACTTTGTTACACCTAGAGATGATTTATGTATACTCGGAGTACCGATGGATTCAAAGGACTTCGTCTTCCGGTTCTTAGATGTTGCTCTGGTGGAGGATGATTTTGGCATATTGAGGATCTCCTTAGGTTAGAAGACCCACATGTTGTCTTTTCATCTTTCATATCACGTCATCTGAGTTACTTATTCCGCATAGTACATTCATCTCTTATCTTCATCTCGTGCCTCATAGAGTTTGATAGGAAGATCATGGAGGTCTTTGACGACATCTTAGCTACCGATGGATTTGACAGACTATAGTCCTCTTTGACACGACATCACTTCTAGCAAGTTCTTCATGCGCTCTTAGTTGATCCTTCCATCTCAGGGGATACTAGAGCTCGACTCCACTCTTGTTCGGGCAAGGGCGCAAGCTCTTGGTTCATAGTCTGACATTAAAGTATTTCGACTCATTGACTATCTTCTTTATAACGATGAGGTTTTGTCTAAGCTTGGTCCAATATGTTGTTTCAACATTATCCACATGCGAGTGTTGTGTCTCACTCGACACCTCGTGTCGACACCTTGTGTCGACACCTTGTTCGTTGTCCTCACTCTCACGATGGAGAGCAGATAGCTATTCATGATACCATCAAAGACATTGTGTTTGCTATAGCATGGGTTGAGCGATTACATGACATGGAGAGAGCATTACTATGTCCTTCAAATGAGAGGGTCAATGAGAGCTGACTTATACATGATGAGAGAGGATCAAGTCTCGGTGACATATATGGTTGTCCCTTCCTCTACACGTATTCATGCGCTTACAGAGGTTGGTCGTTGTGGAGAGATTGTGATCGCGGGAAGAGAGGGGAGGGAGGAGAGTGTAAGTTGAGAGTGCGGAGCGTGTTGGGGTGGGTTTAGTGCATATCTTTTACATAGTTATTTTCATTTTTATTTTTATTTCTTTGAATTTTTACATTTCATGCAAAAATAAATAAATATTATATGTTTTTATGTTTGAAGAAATTTTTTTTTAAAATTTTTGAGGATTTTTTGCTATATTTAATATATTTTTTATCTCTAAAGGATTAAGGTTCTATATTTGAGAGTATATTTTTTAGATGTTTTTATTACTAGTATCGTTTAGTTGGATATCATGTCTTTTCTAATTGTGAGTACCCTCTCTCTCATGAGATAGAGGTCGACTCGAGACATATCATGTTCAGTGTGCGATCAATATTTATCTCGCAAGAGATAAGGTCTCATATGAGAAAGATGCACAAGAGTTATGACTGGACCACATGGGATGCCTAAGTTAGTCGAGAGTGGAAGTCTAGACGTGCGATCATTATGACATCGTTCACTTTTTTCCTAGAGTTCCTCCTGAGTCATGAGAGTAGTTGAGAATCCACACCTATAATATTTTAAGATTGTTCGAGACGAGTTCTCCTTGTCCGTGCTTGTTTCATCGGCTATCCCGTGCTCTCCATGACAAGGTGAGACAAGCATTCCACTTATCTCTCGACATGTTGACACGGAACACCAAGGACAAGATGGTGTGGTTATTGTTCCTCTTGCTACCTCGTTGGTGTCTCCGTTATACTCGAGGTGGCAGAGTGTGACACTGGGAGGTGACGGTCCATCTTCAGAGATTTCGTGTTGGTGAATGAACAGCCCTACAAGAGAAATCAGTATATGCTGGTATGAGCCTGTCTCTACACATGACGTCTCATCTTCCGCTTGCATTCGTTAGGATGTTATGTTAGGTTGGAGAGTTTAGTAGAGCTGCTAGAACATTGCATCCTTTGTCAATGACATGTCCTACTAAGGGGACGATCACTTCGTTGTGTTTTCTTCATCCTCCATCTGGTGATCCTCCACCACCTGAGATTCCTGACTATCAGTCTGAGGAGTCATTATGTCTCGATAGTTATCTATTTGTCCAAGTCTTTATACAACTCAAAGTCTATTTTCTGGAGGTCTGTCTAAGATGATCTACGAGCACATACGGGATTGTTTTTAGACAAACGATCTCTCTAGTGGTTTCAAGGAGCTTTTTCAAATAGCGACAGTAGTAGTCTATGGACATATTCCTCATTCTATAGCTCAGGTACTGAAGGCAACAGCAAGACTTTTGATCATGATGAAGGATGACAGAGGGATTCGTTCGATAATCATTGGTGATATTCTCTTACGATCTATTATACATACCATTGTTCTTCAGCTTCGAGATATTTTTCCGATCACTTCTGTCCACATCAGTTTGGAGTTGCGACGCTTGGAGGTTGTGAGTTTGTGTCCTTCGACATTAGGGTTCTTTTGGACATTCATCTCAACTGGATTGTCTTATAAGTAGACGTGGAAAATACTTTTTATAATATTTTTTGTGTTTCCATCTTTAAGGAGCTCATGGATGGCGGTAGATCTTTGACGAGTCTCGTTTCTTTCGTGCGATTCTTCTATGGTTCTTTCTTCTCTCTTTATTGCCAATGCGGTCTTTTGATAGAGGGAGTTACACTCATCGACTCAAGTATAGGTACTCGTCAAGGAGATCTTTTGGGTGGACTACTCTTTACTTTAGCTCACTATAGAGCTCTCTTGGCCACCGCATTGGTTGCTCTAGGTTGTGTTTTTCCATCTCTAGCTGATGACTCGCATATCATAAGTCCGATGGACCAAGTCTGTGATGTCTTTGGATCACCTCATCTCTCAGTTGGTCTTGGTAGGGTTGAGATTGAAGGTGTCAAAATGTGGAGCTTGGTCTCCCGTAGATTTTCCATCGGACCTCTAGCTCCCAGGGGACTTTGTTACACCTAGAGATGATTTATGTATACTCGGAGTACCGATGGATTCAAAGGACTTCGTCTTTCGGTTCTTAGATGTTGCTCTGGTGGAGGATGATTTTTGCATATTGAGGATCTCCTTAGGTTAGAGGACCCACATGTTGTCTTTGGTATCTTTCATCTTTCATAGCATGTCATCTGAGTTACTTATTCCGCATAGTACATTCATCTCCTATCTTCATCTCGTGCCTCATAGAGTTTGATAGGAGGATCATGGAGGTCTTTGACGACATCTTACCAACCGATGGATTTGATAGACTATAGTCCTCTTTGACGGGGGTTCTAGCAAGTTCTTCATGCGCTCTTAGTTGATCCTTCCATCTCAGGGGATACTGGAGGTCGACTCCACTCTTGTTCGGGCAAGGGCGCAAGCTCTTGGTTCATAGTCCGACATTAAAGCATTTCGACTCATTTACTATTTTTTTTATAACGATGAGGTTTTGTCTAAGCTTGGTCCAATATGTTGCTTCAACATTGTCCACATGCGAGTGTTGTGTCTCACTGGACACCTCGTGTCGGCACCTTGTTTGTTGTCTTCACGATGGAGAGCAGATAGCTACTCATGATACCATCAAGGACATTGTGTTTGCTATAGCATGGGTTGAGCGATTACATGACATGGAGAGAGCATTACTATATCCTTCAAATGAGAGGGTCAATGAGAGCTGACTTATACATGATGAGAGAGGATCAGGTCTCAATGACATATATGGTTGTCGTGGATCTGACACGAGACTCGGTGACGACACAAGTGATCACCAATCTCCTAGAATGGGTTATAGATATTGTTGTAGAGCGTGAAGTTTGATCTGAGAATACACGAGGTATTTAGTTGTAGAGAGATACGGCAAGACCTTGGACAAACTCGATGAAATCTTAGTGCTCTCACTATCGAATCCATCAAGCTTTGTCTCGGTTTCTATTGACATAGCCTTACCTTAAGTGTAACACACATGCATCACATAACACAACTAGGCGTTCAATCTTTTTCTATGTATAGGAAGGATTCATACATGATAAACATATGCTTTAGATCACATAAGCACCTTCAAAAAATCCCTTAGGTCGGCTTGTGCTCTAGCAATACCTTCTTCATTATTTTTCCTCGACAAACTACATAAAATACTCAATTCTTATCTTCTACGGTTCGTTGATAAGAGCTCTATTCAAGATGAACCTTACAACAATGGATACAACATTGTAAAAGCTTTCCGATGATACTTGTAACATATTTATTGGATCAATTTAATTGATATCACAATAGATCGAGACTGATCATTTCTAACACTTATAACCCTCAAAATATCTTAATCTTTCATCTTGACCCATACATGTTTTAATCTAAGTTTTGAGTGATCGAACAAGCTCCAAACTAAGCATGCAGCATACCACTAGAAAGTTTGTCTTCTAGAGCTTCCAACAAGATAAGGCATGCACGCAGCAAGCAACCAATGAGCTCGAGACATTATGATAATGATACTTCACAATTAGAGATTTCTAATAGCAACTTTGACATAGTGTAACGTCTTTTTTTATTATGATCTTCGAGCTAAATTCATAGTAAAGCTTCCTTGTCTCACTTGCAGCACCTCTAAGAAGTTTCACCTCCAATCCCCAAGTCGTTTGTTCAAAGCAAACCAAGAGATATCACCTTACTCTTTCGAAACACGTCATGTTGTAATCTGAGCTTGGTAACCTATTGCTCCCAACTCAAACTTCCAATTGAGCTCAAACTTCACAACAAATTCTCTCTTACCTCTCACTACTACTCTCTTAAATTTCAGCTTCAATTCCTAAATCAATTGCACGAAATGGATTAAGCTTTTTGTCTGTGCTGACTTATGAGCTTTACAGACCCCAGTGACTAAAATCCACGACTCCAACACCTTCTCTAAACCAAATGAGCTGAAATTTCACTAGTAGCAAGTTGATAGGGCACACTCCAATCTTGGAAATTTTCACTAAGAGTTCTAATCCCATGCTCATGAAACAACTCAACCCTTGAATCCAAGCAAAATTGTTTTATTTCTGTCTCTCAACTATTACAGCCACCGTCAATCGATCATTTCAAATTCAAATCAATCCAAATGTAGGAAGTTTTTACATCATTGCAACCAGCACGGTGCCAAATATCCAATCCCTTTGACAATACCGAAAGATCATATGTGAAACTCTTGAGGCACTCAAAAACATGACTCAAGATACGGATTCGTGATCTCCTTGACTCTGAATGATCAGAACACTGCACTCAAAGCTCCAAATCGATCGATCTGTCCCTCTAGATTGTAGCTCAGCTTGAGAGCTTTCCAACGATACTTCACACTCTGCAAATGATTCTTAGGAAGGCCTCCAAAACCTCAATACTGTCCTTAGAACTTGGATTAACTTGATTAGTAAAAAATAGACCAAAGAGAAAGAAGATTGGAGATCACTTTATCTCCCACTTGGCACGATAGATCGAGTTGTAGTCCTAAAAACACACTCACACCTTCAAAGCTTGAACCAAAATACTTTGGACCTCAATCTTAACATAAGATAATCACCCACACAGAGCGATAGAGATAACAATGACACAAAAATAAACGAGATTCAGTACAAAATCAAGATAATGACTTTGAATCGATCTACGATGAAAGATAAGACAAAAGAAAATGAGAAAGCCATCACTTGATTATAGTATTCCTCACCCAATGTTTCTCTCGGTCCACGCACGATGGTTGATCTTCTACCGTCAGTGACGTCCGATATCAACTCAAATGATGAAAGAGATGTTGGTTGGAAAGTTCCGATCCATTCAACCATCAAAGTAAGATGTACACAGTTAGGTCTCATTTCTCCTCGTATGTGAGGATCCACAAGATCACCATAGTATGCAAGTCCATCACTTTTCTCATGAACTCTTCACCAAATTAGACAATGAAGCACCGTAAAAAGTGATCGAGATAGATGTAGTGAAGCTTGATATGGAACGGATTCGGATATAGAAGATCCAGAACTCGGATCAATCATCCATCCATAAATACAACTCTCGTAGCTTCTCACTCTTCATGTAAGACACTAAGAAACACTCATGAAACACCAAGCAAGGAAGAATGTCTCATGAATTCTCGATCTCTATCCTATACCCAAATTTGACAATAAGAGCCACTCACGTGAATGTCCACGGATCAATGAGTTGACATGTCTCATTATCATGCGATCTTACATCTCAGATACTGTGAACGTGGTACCTAATACAGTATCAGACGAGTTACATGAAAAAGTCTATAGAACACTAAAAACAACTCAATACAAATTCTACGCTAAATTTACATGTGAGCCATGTCACAACAAGACAACATGGAAATAGCAGCTAAGGTGACCAAGTACAAGGATATGCAGGAGAAACATCACTTCATTCTCCTAACCTTGGAGATTTATGGATTGGTAGCTTCGAAGTTCGACATTTTTATTCGAGATTGTGCTAGAGCTTACCATGAGAGGCACTAAGAGATACCACTTTCTTTTTCTTTTTGCACTACGTTCTTTAGACAAAAATTTTTCATTGCTCTACAGAGAGCTTTAGCAAACGCGGTCCACAAGAGAGCAATTGTAATAGACAATGCTATTTCATGTGCATCTGTTGTATGCAGAAATTTTACCGGTGTGTGATATTTTAAGAGCGGTACGCGATTTTAGAGCTATTGCTAGCAGGGGCTAGCTCCGATGTTCTTCCTTCTTTAAGGACGTTGGTTGTTGGGTCCTTCTGGTCCTTCTTTCCTTTGTTCGACTTGATGAGATATTTTCATTTGTTGGCTATTCATTGCTTCAAATGTTCTATTCTTATGGAGGTTCAAACCGCAAGACACCTAGAGTGGAACAGATGACAACTTCCTTGTCACCGCAGCAAACACCGTACCTTTTAAAGTCTACATAGTCTAGTAGACGCTAAGTTTGGAACTAAATAGCAGACGATGAAAGGATACATGAAAATGAAGTCAGTCTGATCCTCCAGGCAAACAATACAATGTGAACCTCAAGATCCAACTCATCACAAGAATCTCCGCTCGGTATATCATACTCTTGAAGAGATCACATTGGAAAATGCAGTCCTAAGTAGAAGATGCTCGACGTCACTATGTTACAAACTAGAGAACCAAAAGGAGCTGAGTACATGAGTACGTGTGTAGTCAATTGCACAACATCTATCTCTCGAGTAAGAGGATCACCTTGACAAAGTCAGCTCTTCCGACCAAAGAAAATAGAGAGAAATTTAACATTACGTCTACACACGAGAATGACCACGAGCTTCTATCACGACAGTGGTGTTGGCGTTAAATCACATACGAATTACATATTTGTCTATATGAGTATGATCATCCCAATCTAAGTGAATTTGATGACAAAGCCAACTCCATCAAGGATTGTGCCCTATTTACTACCAACCTCACGTCGAACGGAGCCTTGTGGAGGTCGTCAGACCAATTGAATCCATTCTCAGATGTTATCAGCTCACATATGGATTCAATGTGATGACCCGCGCTTCTCCGTCCACGTTTTGAAAGTAAAATTTCATCAAAATCTCAGCCCTTTCTCATCTTTTGTTTCATCATCGTGAAGTCTCGTGCGAAACACGAGATACCACATGGCTTCAGTGGTTGAAAGGTAGTGTCTACCAATCCAGCCTGCTAATCTGCCAGTGAACATTAGTCAGTTCTAGTGCACCGATAGCTTGATGAAGAATCGAAGAATGAGCAGAAAATAAATAATTCACATGACTAGTATTAATATCATACAACCCTCAGGCAGACCAGAAGTTACGCAATTTGGCACGTGTACAGTTTTATAGAAATAAACAGTCAAGGTACCTGAGATGTTTGAGGATGTTGTCACCTCAGAAAATCCGTGTGTTTATGTTTTCATTCCAAATCTTGATATCTAGAATGTCGTGATCTCTTGTTCGTCCATTCTGAAGAAGAAAGAGGAATTGGGTGTTCCATATGAAGTTTGATCCTCCATCTGCGTTATGCAAAATAGGACAAATAGGCTTTAACTATCTAAGATCCTTTTGAAGATAAGATACTTCACATTCTAAACGAGATACATGAACTCACCGTCATGAGGATTAGACCTTAGAGTAACTTGCTTGTGTGCATTCCTGTGTTTAATCTTCAAGTATGGGTCAGACATTCTTACAATTGCAATATACTCCTGAGCATCAGTGGAGAAGCTTTGCAAGTGTACTCTAGATTTCTACCATGGATAGATGTGCATTAACGAGAAACAGTTGTGCTTAGTATGACTAGCTAGCAGATACACAAAAATTAATGAAGGCAAAATCTGACAATATATACTACAAGGATAACTTTAAGATGCTTGTACCGATTCCACATATCTCATCTTCTTTGATATCACGCACTTCGAATATCTCCACTGAAGCAGTGTGTGGGTACGAAATGCTCCATATATATGGAGCACTCCGCATCCACAAAATGTTTTGTCACGAAGATCTGATGCCTGTACTAACAAGAAACAAGAAGTGGAGATGCTTAAAGCATAAGCATAGATTCATACATTGAGCGATGCTCTTTAAGTAATTGGTCACAAGAACAAGCGAGATATGATCTTCTTATCTACTCATGTTCCCATGTGTAGGTCCATGTGCGATCAGTCTTCTTCAGAGCTTTTCTGTTTTAATATTAGTCTAGAATACATGTGCTTGCTTTTCTATTTCTAACACTCTTCCTAAAAAAGCAAACGCTTTAGACTCCTTAAGCCTTAAACTGACAGACATACTCCGCAGTTTTCTGAAATGAGTACATGTCACTCGATATCACTTTCGTGAGCATGTCTGCAATGTTTTCTGCAGTTGCGCAGAATTCCAACGGGACTTCTCTTTTTTCTACTTTTTCTCTAACGAAATGTTGCTGAATGCCAATATACTTGGTTCTGGAATGAAACTTTGCATTCTTGGACAGATCTATGCAGCTTCTGTTATCGCTGTGGATGATCATTAGTTTTGGTTGGTTTATCTAGAGATCACTCAACAATCGTCTCATCCATATTGCTTTCTTGGCACACTGAGTTGCTGCCATGTATTCTGCTTCGACAGTGGATAGAGCCACAGAGATTTATGTTTTGAATTTCAGCTTAATGCTCCTCTACATAGTTTGAACACGCAACCCGTGATAGACCTTCTTGTATCTTCATCCCCATCCCAATCTGAGTCACAATGTATCTCTATCTGATCTGGAGTGTGTTTTCCTCCGTTGAATGCTAGTTCAGATTTGGAGTTGTATTGAATGTAACGAAATATCCTCTTTACTGCTAGCCAATGTTGCATTCAAGGGCTGCTCAAGTATCTACTGACGGTGCCAACAGCGAATGCTATGTCCTGGCGTGTTCCAAGCAATGAGCCATGTCAGACTCCCAACGGCACTGCTGTATGATATGAGCGCATTTGCTCTTCTTCCTCAACTATGGATAAGCTCATTTTTTTGGATAGCTTGACGTTTGGTTCCATGGGAGTGTGTGCTGATTTGCAGTCTTCCATCTCGAATATGTGTAGTATGTCGCATACATACTTGTCTTGACTCATCCCTAGTCGTCTTTTCTTCCGATCACGATTTATCCTGATGTTGAGAATCCAATGTAACTCCTCACGGTCAGTCATTTTGAATTCTCCACACTGTTGTTGTTTGATCTCCTTGGACTTTGTGTTGCTACTGACTATTATGAGATCGTCAACATATAGTGCTAGAATATGTGGATAACTTCACGTATAAGTTAGGATCAGCTGTGCTCCGTTGGAAATCTATGCTGAGAAAGAACTTGTCAAACTTGTCATACCAAGTGCACGAAGACTCTTTTGGCCCATACAGTATCTTGCGTAGCTTGCAGATCAAGTTCTTTGTTCTCATGGATGTGAATACTTATGGTTGATCCATGTACAGTGCTTCTTGGAGGTCCCGGTTCAAGAATGATGTGATCACGTCAATTGGTGGAGCTCCATGTCTGACGCTGCAGCTATGGCCAATAGCACTCTTATCATAGTCATCTTAACAAGAGAGAAAGTTTCTTGGAAATCCACTTCTACATGTTGAGAGTAATCTTTAGCAACGAAAGGAGCTTTATACCTTTCTACTGCTCCCACAAAATTGTACTTTTTCTTGTTGTATGTGACAGGCCCTATAACCATAGGCTGACAAGGTTTCTCCTCAGAGAATAATGCAACTCAAACTTGTACAGGAGTAGTCTTACGGCCTTAAAAGAAGCAGGTTCCAAGTTTTACTCCTAAACGAGTACTAGTGAATCTAGTGAAGTGAATCGTTTGTGTTCGGGACGCAGAGAGGAACGCAGACTTAACTTACAGTTTTGAAGGGACAGTTACTCCAAAGCTATTGTTTACTAATGTGCTCTTGTTAGTGGCATCCGTCTCCAGATCACCAAGACTATTCTGTGTGCCACTCTCCAGATCACCAAGACTATTCTGGTTTCCTTTCTGTAGCAGTCCGACGCTGTGTCGATTTTAGCCACTAGCATGCATGGCCAGTCGCGAAAGTTCTTCACGGGAATCGGTTTTCCTAATGTCCGACAGTAGAAAACACGGAACCGCTAATGTCAAAGTCTAGAAGATCCTGCCGCAATCTCAACAAGCAGTAGATGTCCAACAGTAGAAAACCACGGAACCGCTAATGTCAAAGTCTAGAAGATCCTGCCGCAATCTCAACAAGCAGTAGATAGTAGGCGTGCGGGTCCTTCCAGCATCTATACGGAATATGTTAACGGAAGATTTGGTGTGCGGCAGGAGCAGTGACTCCACAAGGATGGAAACTCCTGGACGTAACTCTCTGTCAGTGACTTTCCAGTATTAATTAGTTATACTGAGATTATTACTTCTTTTTCACATACCATTTGTTTGTAAGTTTTCCATATATAGCTTGCCTTGTGTATCACTTCACTGTAGGTGCTACTGCGTCGAGTTTTGACTATACAATATTTAAGTAATAACAAGACAGATTGGAAATATCGACTATGGACTATTCACAAGACTACTCGTAGCACTGTAATTAACTGTTCACAAAACTCGCGAATAACAAGTCTAAGAACAAGACGGAATTTCAAAGACTAGTGCTTTGCATCTGTTGACCTGTTTCTCACCGAAATGTTGGTGCATTCTTTTCACGCGATGTATTTTTGTAATTTATTGGAAATTTGTATATGATATGTTCAGAAATATGGTTTGGTGGATGCACGAAAGAGCGAGGGATTTTGGCTTCAGTGTGAAAAAATGTCTAAATGACATCTTTGCTTGAACTTAGAGTTATGTGTAGTGGTATATATCGTACTGCAAACTCTACTCGTGCATACAGTTTTCTGCAAAAAATAAACATGATGTTACTCATTATTCATGTATCTAACGACTAACATTCAATTAAAAAAGTTTTTACAATAAATTATCAGTCCAGATTATCTCATGTTATTTTTACAATTTCTTTACACAAAAATACACCTGCTGTTGCCGGTCAAGGGTGGAATAACTAACACAAAGTTAAGAGAGATGAAATTAAGTCTGACAAACAAATTAGGCAAAGGTGAAATAGAAACAAAGAGAGTGTACCGTGTTTGCTAGCAGCCTCTCGGATAAATGAGCGAAACTATTTGCGTTCCTATTATGGGTTATTTTTGGATCGTCTCAAGAAGAACTCTAGAAGCACATTGCGCGTTATCTCCTGCCTACGCCACAAATGGACAGTGGATGGGCCAATATCGAACGTTCCGTCAGTTGCGGGAAATAGAGGTATGGGGTCTCCTTCAGTTACTTTTTGTTTTTGTCTTTCGGAGAATTCGTTAAGAAAATGCCCACGATGTTTTCTTGCGGATACTTCCGAAGGTGCCCATAGAAAATACTCGTCAAGGTCCACGGGTCTAGAACATATTTCAGAAAAATTTCAACTATGACACCCCCTAATATATACTTACATGATCCATCCAACACTTGTTCTTTTTTTTTTAGTAAAAACTATTTACACATCAAGATAACCTTGCAGTCACTAATCCATTAGATTTTTCTTCTTTTGGCTTCTTGCACGGGTACGCCTAGTGGAAAAATTATCGTTTTGGATGCATAATATCACCTCTTCCATCTCCTGAAGAGAGGGATATGCAAATATTTAATTTAATTTATCACCTAGATTATTTATTAATCCACTCTTGCTGTGAGCATAACCCATCTATATCCTGAATGTTTTCCCTAGTTTTTCGCTTGTCCTGTTCCTTCCCTCTTACCAATGTTCATGTTGCATGCAATGTTTGTTAAGTGGAGCCTAGTGCCTCCTTGTAGCACTCTTCTGAAGTCTTCAATAAAAAGAAAGAAGAAAAATGTATTCACAATCTGACAATAGTTTGCCAAAACAGCTACTGTGAAGAATTCTAGATATAAAACTAGTCCTTTGGAAATCTAGTAACTTGAACTCCATACCAGTCTGACGTATTGATGGGTTTAGACTCTAGAGAAAGATCCAAACAAAAACAACTATGATAACCACTTAAATTGATATTTTTCCCATATCCCCATCGTACACTTTTTGTCGAACATTATAACTCAATAAGAATTAACTTAGACGGCTCGATGTTGATTAGAAACTAAGCAGCACTTCACTTACTTTCTAAAGCGCTTCGCCTCAAAGGCTCAAAAAGATTTGCTTACCGAATGATTTGTGACTAGTTAGCGTAAGTTTCAAAATTGAATCACTTAGTGACGTGAATTATTCATGCTAGATAAACTTTTGGGAACTTTTGCTCTCTGGCTCTTATCGGGGAAATATATAAGTGTTAAGCAAAAATTATATATCAAGTGACTAAAAATAATAAAAATACTTTATAAATGATAACTGTTAGCTAGCCCATGCCTGGAAACACGATATGAACTATAATGCAGAGTAGACTGCCGCGTTGCTAAAGGTACAAGTCTGGGAACTTGAAGCTATTTATACATGAATTTTCTTTGAGTTTAAATTCTTATCTAACCCTTCTTGTCGCAAGGGTTAGATAAAAATGAAACCCCTGGATATTTGCCTCCTCCATTGACATATGGAGGAGGTCATTATGGATGTAAGGTGGACACCGGAATGTTTGTAAAAGTTTGACACGAACCGTCACATGTAGGTACCATGTCAGCATGCACATTGTTTAGTTACCGAGATCTCAGTATGTTACAGTCACGAAGTAATACTTATAATCACTATTGAATCACATTCTTTTCTAAATTTTAGGAAAATATGTACTTCATATGTATACATGTAGCATGATAATGATCATAAACACTAAATTTCCATTAAAAAAATCTAATCCCTGTGGAATTTAACTTATAATTCATTTTCATGGTTATAAGGAGTGTGACTATAGAGAGAAATGACTGTAATAAATTTTATATTCACTACTTGTTGCTTCCAGTTTTGTCGTGTAAGGAATCTACGAGTTGCGGAAAGTGGAAGTCTGAAAAGGTACATTTTGCGAGCCTCAGGACGGAATATGCAAAATTCGGCTCTAAACACACTGCAAAAGCGCATCACGCGGAATAACTCCTGAGACCGGTGCGACTTTCCGGCTCTCCTAAACCGAAATCGGGCTGAAAGGTCAAAGGCGGTGAGAGATGCACGCCATCCTGTGGTCTCGTTTGGGCTTCAAGTCAAACTCGACCTAGGCCGTGCTTGCATGGACAACCATGATTGTACAAGACGACAACACTTTGGAAATATGTTGTCGTTTCTCCTTGATCATGAGTTCACGTGCATTTTCATAGTTTATTTCCGGGATTTAGTTATATTCACTGTCTGGACTTTAGCAAATGCATAGCCTCGCATTACATCGAGCAGCACCTTGTTCATTTCCGGTTAGCTTCGTTTGCATTCTGGGTCAAGAGAAAGAGTGCATTCTTAAGCGATAGTTTTGTTTGAGGATTTCGGTTTCACAAGAGATGTTTCTTGTGCAGCGATGAAATGGAGGTTTGCCCTTCTCTGAACGAGAGTTTGTTTTCTAAGGACCAACAAGAAGCCGTTCCTTAGGTTTGTGGAAGGTATACGTAGTTGAATATCGCTCAGAGCAACTGGCCCTAATGGATCAATCGCGACCCCATGTGGCCGTGGGTGCGCATGCAGGCCGGGCTCACTTTAGATCTGATCCTGCAACAGATCAAGAAACTGTTTTTGAGCATGGGGTACTCCACGTTCAGGTTTACATGGCGCAAGATATCAGAGGGGATGAGTTCAACGACTATTAAGCGTCTTTTCGAGTTGGTGCACGAAACAAGCAACCGAGGACAAGAGAGATCACTCTGAACACTGATCTTTCGTTTATCCCTGCAAGGAGCAACTAGAAGGCATATAAACATTTAATTTTATATCTCTGATATGAAGCTTATCTAGCTAAATCTTGTCTCTCTGTGTGACCACTGCGTGCTACTTAGAGTCACGTGCACTCGAGGAAGACATCGGGATAGCCGAGTTCCATGTGCACCTTGTCCTGGAATTCCGTCATAGCTAGCTGAAGCATGCTGATCTAACAAATACATGCAGCTTCTTCAGATCTAGAACTAGAGAGTAAGTTCTTACAATTGCAGTACTAGTGCTAAGCATAGTCGACTTCTGAGATTCATTTGAGTCGTTGTACCTGGCTTCTGCGAGAGTTGGTGTGATAAACTCTAATCATACGAACCGGTCACACCATCATGTCAATATGCACCACTTCTCGTCTTCCGAGGGACGGAGTAGAGCTCGAGACTACTGCACAAAGTTTCAAGGCACGATGGTTGATGGTTGTAAAGCGTTCTAGACTAAGCCTGTTTATCCGATATATGCATAAATGCAGATGCAGGATCAAACCCATATTTTACACCGATTTCTCCTTTCCTCTCCGGAATGGAGGAACAAAAGGCACGATGTGTGATAAACTCTAATCATACGAACCGGTCACACCGTCATGTCAATATGCACCACTTCTCGTCTTCCGAGGGACGGAGTAGAGCTCGAGACTACTGCACAAAGTTTCAAGGCACGATGTTTGATTGTTGGAAAGCGTACTAGACTAAGCCTGTTTATCCGATATATGCATAAATGCAGATGCAGAATCAAACCCCATATTTTGCACCGATTTCTCCTTTCCTCTCCGGAATGGAGGAACAAAAGGCACGATGTGTGATAAACTCTAATCATACGAACCGGTCACACCGTCATGTCAATATGCACCACTTCTCGTCTTCCGAGGGACGGAGTAGAGCTCGAGACTACTGCACAAAGTTTCAAGGCACGATGTTTGATTGTTGGAAAGCGTACTAGACTAAGCCTGTTTATCCGATATATGCATAAATTGCAGATGCAGAATCAAACCCCATATTTTGCACCGATTTCTCCTTTCCTCTCCGGAATGGAGGAACAAAAGACACGATGTGTGATAAACTCTAATCATACGAACCGGTCACACCATCATGTCAATATGCACCACTTCTCGTCTTCCGAGGGACGGAGTAGAGCTCGAGACTACTGCACAAAGTTGCAAGGCACGATGTTTGATTGTTGTAAAGCGTTCTCGACTAAGCCTGTTTATCCTATATATGCATAAATGCAGATGCAGGATCAAACCCCATATTTTGCACCGATTTCTCCTTTCCTCTTCGGAATGGAGGAACAAAAGACCACAACATTGTGGTAATTGAGATTTGCAATAAAAGTTGGCACACGGGGTTCCTCCGAGGTGACAACAGCCTCGGACATGTCAGGTCCATTGACCCTTTACTGCCAAAACTTCAGTACTTCTGAGCTTTGCACCCTCAGCAGAAGACCACTTTCGAAGTGCGCGTATTCTATAGGTGACTTTTCTCCCCGTTTCTTTTTCTGAGTCTTTGCTCCTTCAAGGAAGGACTCGTCGTGCCTGTCTGAAGACTCGTCGTCTGCTAACCCACGTGCCAAGGCTGAGGAAGCGGAAGGGTTGAACCAGGGGCCTCACACCAGTGAGACGATGTTCCACGAGGAATCACACCAGAGAAATTGTTGTAGGAGACGTTGAAGTAAACCAAAGAAACGGCCTGTACTATCTCACTGGGAATTTGCTCGCTCAGATCATTCTCGGCATGGTCGAGAGACTCCAGCAGCGTCAAGTCTCCTAATGAGCCCGGAATGGTTCCGTTTAACTTGTTTCAGATTTTCTCTGAAGGGTCAAGAATGGACATTAAGGACAGTTCTGATGGAATATGTCCCTTGAGACTATTTTGGGCAAAAGAGAGGACTAGGATAGGTGGTTGCTGTATAGATACAAATGCATCAAACTCGACAGGCTGCCGAGTGATTCTGGTATCTGCCCGGTCAAACCAGTTGCGTTCAGATACATATACTGCAAGCTAGACTGCTGACCCAAAGATGAAGGGATGCTTCCTTCCAACTCGTTCTTGACGAGGTAGAGGTGGGTGTTCCTCGAAAGATTACCGAGAGATGGAGGGATGGGGCCGCTTAGCATATTGTTGGCTATGTACAATATCTCCAAGGTTGACAGCCGACCTAGTGACTCGGAAATGGGCCCGCTGAGCTTGTTGTCAAACAGATACAAATGAACCAAACTCGACAGATTACCCAAAGACTGTGGAATTCTCCCTGTGAGCCCGGTTCCCTTGAGATACAGGAACCCCAGATTCTGGGAGAATTCCCCAAGAGACTCAGGGATGAAAGCTGTCAAGTTGTTCCCGTGGAGGTACAGTGCAGTACAGTTGGTTGTTGCATTACCCAGTGATAATGGTATCCCGCCTGTGAGATTATTGTCGTAAAGCTCGAGGATCCGCAATTGTTTCAACCTTCCGAGCGAGACCGGTATGCGTCCAGTGAGTCTGTTGGTGACAGAAAGCAGTGAATTCCAACCAGCTCTGACAAGTCTCCAAAAGACTCTGGTATGCTACCTGAGATCTTATTTCCCTGCAAGTACTTAGACCTAAATAACGATAAGTTGCCCCAAGATGGAGGAAGAGGTCCGGTGAAGTTGTCGTAGGTCAAGGACAGCCATTCAAGATTTGAGTTATTTGACAAGAAGGCTGGTGTTCTCCTCCGAGAGAAGTCGACCGAAGATTCAAAAATCCCAGACTGGAAAGCTTCCGTCCAGGACAGAATACCACCAGAGAGTCTTACGCCGTTACGACCAAGAGCCTGTAGATTTGGTATAAATGCTGACTCAGGAATTTCACCTGTCCAAAGTGCTCGCAGCATATTGATAAACACTCAATTCTATTTTGATGAGGTTCTTCAAGTTCCACAAGCATTCTGGAATTGTTCCATGCATGGAGAGTGTTCCCAGACAGATCCAAGATGTTCAAACTCTGAAGGTTAACGTTGCAGAGGAATTCTGGAACGTTCACTTCAAGGGAAGTGTAGGAGAGGTCCAAGTACTCCATATTTCTTGGACAACCTATCCTGATAGTATGTCACTTGAGAGGTTCACTCCCATCAGTCCAAGATGCCGAAGATTCTGTAGACATTTATTGGCTGAAATCTCTCCGGTCAAATCCACACTCTTACTTCTGGTGACTTGACGGTCAGATCCAACCATTCCAGATCAGCCAAGTTCCACAAGCAGCCGGGTGCTGGACCATGGCAAGAGTTCCAGGACAAGTCCAGAACCTTGAGGTTTCTCAGACTGCAGAGAGAAGAAGAAAGTGTGCCATTGAGGTTCAGCTTGGTCAGGTCATCTCTTCGTCTGTCAAATTCAGTGAGATCACAGAATCCTTTCTATCACAAGTGACCCCGTTCCATGTACAGCAATCAGATTTACCATCCCAATACCATCGCCATCACTGAAAGAAGATAAGTTACTAGCAACACCGGATTTGAAGCGCAACAGAGCTGGTGATTCTGCTGCATCACAAGACCCTTGACTGATTGTAACGAAGTTTGTGAAGCACGTCCAGCGTGCCATCATCTCAAGTAGTTGCAACCGACCATCGCAGGCTGGAGAACATGGAATTCCTGATATCAGAAGCGCTACCAATCCTGTAAAATCCTATGAAATCGATCAACGTATGAGCTACTCTATGGTGTACTAGACAGACCGGTCAAGATTGTGCTTCATCAGTAGTCTTAAATAGTCTGATAGTGAACGCCTTTTTCGGATTCATGCTTAGTACGTAGTACGTACGTAGCATCACGCACTTGACCAGTATGTATAGTTCTCGAGTCCGGTGCCAAATTCAGGAGCTCTTACAGAGGAACAGCTAGACCCTAGTAGCAGCTGGTATATATTACCTCGTTATGATAGTTCATGTACTTCACTGGATCGTCTTACTCATCAGAGGACAGCGAGATGCTTACTTTGCCGTGATATCGGTAGCTTCAGTACGTGACACTGTAGGAGTACAACACGATCTTCGCACTTGCAGAACATCATATGTGTATTACATATGGATTTTCTCTGGCTCTAAACCAAAGTCCGGGACTGTTGTCTGTCGTCTGTCTGTTTCTCTGTCCCGTTATATTTCCGCTTGACTTTCCCCTTTCGTTCTCGGGTCGTGGTTATTGCGATCAAGTTGGTTCCGAAAACAGTGTGGTCGCAACATCCTTGGTCAGAAACCTTGTCCTCAAGCAATGGGATGCTGTAATTTAGTGTGTGGAAATAACTTTTGATTGAAGAATGGTCGTCCGTCGATGTTTTACCGCACCCAAGTACGTGCTATACTAAAGAACTTATGACAGTTTAGAAGGAGCAACTGTCAACTGCCTCACTTATTAAATCTGGAAAAACCTCAGAACGGCTGTATGCAGTTGCTGAAGATGTACCGCTTTTCTTTTGTGTGATCAGCTAAGACTAGAGACCTCGATGATGATGATTCGGGGCGTGATGATATCGAGTAGATATTGATGATACTCCGACGGTGGTTTCATTATCGATTTGTAGCTACTGCGATTGCTAAGTTCTCTTCCAGCGCGAATTGTCCTGTGTATCAGGCGAAATTCTGGTATCTCTAGAGCAGACACGGATGACCGATATCTTCTTTACTTGTTCTTTTGATGTCATCAATGAAACAGTTTTAGACAAAGTAGCTTGGATCGGAGACTTGTACTGTCACATGTTTGCTCTTACTGGCTTCGACAACTAGCTATCGAGGATTAATTTTTTTGGAGTGCTGAGTTTCCTTGCACATGCTAACCAGATGTTCTAAGATGCACTGGTCCTGGAGATTTTTGATAAATCACGACAGAGCTCGTTTGGAATCGCTCTGCTAGTTATTCATGACATTTACTGCAAACAAATAGCCACCAAGTATCTTTCTGGCACAACCTACCTCTCGCTACTATTGACAACTAAACTGTAACGGTACACACAAAATTCGCATCCAGAGTCTCTTCTTCAAGTATACAGGAACATACTCAGTACAACAAAGAGGATCAAAGCTCAAACCTAGCTCCAAAACGAATAAGTTTATACGGCACACATTCCTCGGACGTCCATTCCGCTGCATTCACCTTCGCGTTCGCGTGTCCGAATTAGGCGTTTTACCCTAAAGTTTCCTTCTCATGATGTTCTTTTCTTCTCAAGTCAAGAAGCTCGCGACGCCATATTTTAGTCTTCTTTCGGTTTGAGGGCTTTCCGCAGCCGAACGCTGCTTCCCTTTCGCAAACTGGGGGGGAACGCGACGCATTGAATGGATGGGAAAACCCCATCCAAACCTCACCCCAACGGATGGGAAAACCCCATCCAGCCGTACAAGGTAAAGAGGGACCCGAAGTGCCAAGCATCCGACGCCCCGAAGGGAGGAAGAAAATCTGTAGTTCTAAAATCGCTCATCGTTAGTTAAGATTTCACACACTGATAATCGAGTGAAAGATTTATTCTTTTACTGAGAGTGTTGGACTTCCCAAAAACCAAGTTAAATGAAGTTCTACTATAATCAAATTTCAAAAAATAACACTTATGAATCTCAATATACACTCCCGTAAGATATCAATAATACGGAGGAGTAGATAAGCAGAATCGAGGAGTGACAGCGCTTGTTTTCCAAGATCACTTTCTGACCGCAAGCATTTCTGTCTCTAAGAATGTTGTAATGAGTTAGGAACAGATTTCCATCATGTTCAAAGATGTATGGTTATAGTACAGAAGAGCTCACAAATCAATTGCATACATGCTTAGGATGTTCTTTGGAATTATTGTCATCTTTTCTTGCACAAAGAATAGATGTCTATGTTTTCCCAAGATTAACTAATACATAGTTGTCAACATTAGGATAATTCTCTTACGAACATACTATCAAGTTTCTATGTTCACTTCAGTTTTATCAAGAAATGAGTAGTCACCTTTCTATTCTAACAGAAACTAGAGTAAAACAAGAAGTATGTAGACCCATAAGATAGTTCGTATTCTTTCAAGCGTGGAACAAAATCATACAAGATCGATTCTTCTTGATCTAAGAAGTTGATTGTGTTTGATCTTGGAGCATCTTATGCTAGAATTCGTTCAACAAGCGTATCCAAAGTTGAGCATCACTTGTATGAAAAAAGTATTTTGTCTACTTCAGTTCTTGAGCAACACTTGATGCATAAATATAATCTTCAAAGAGTTTGAGAGAGACGAAGAAGTTGATGTTTTATTAAAGCGGTCATTTTCATCTTTACGTGAGATAAAAAAATCATCAAAGAGTACATAAGATGTTCATAAGATAAGAACGAAGATTTGAAAATCTCCAATTCATGTTACATGAAAGTATGCAAGCATTCAGATGCAATGTGGAGTAGAGGAGCTATATTCTCAATAGTTAGTCAATTATCTAAAGCGCAATGGATATAAGAAGATTCGTACAGAAGATATTTTAATCGTGATAACAAAATTGACCTTCTCAATCAAAAAATCATTTTTAAATCTTATAGTTATATAAAAATGTCTAGTTGAGGCTTTTGATTGATACTGATTTTGGTAATACAAAATATGATGGATTATTATGCATCTAGGTCTCAATATCAAGAAGGTTAGTTGTAGTTCTTATGACTGTCCTTAAAGGCAAAGTAAAATTTTATTTCAAAGAGAGAAACTTGTGAAATTACAAGTTTCCGAAGAAGCACTTGGATTCATCAAACTAGACAAAGCTAGACTATTCATTGATGCTTCTCCTTAAGTAGAGTCGAGACCAAACCCTTCGAGTCTTGGATTATACACACTACAACATTCTTACAAACTGAAAAAGAATTAGCAAATATGTATACCCAGATGGTTTATCCATACAAACTCAATCATCTACAAGTCAAATACTTCAAAGTGGTATGCTTTTCTTTTATTGTGATTAATTATTATTTATATTTATATATAGTTATTTATAAAGTAGGAAAAACTGTTATACAAAATATTTAATTAAAAAATATAGTATGTTATATGAAATGATTACTCAACAATGTAGTGAGATGTCTATGTGAATTATGTTCAAGGAAACATCTTTTAGACTATCTCGAGTTTATCTTTCAGCGCATCTTCTCGTAGTCTATTTGTCTACACACGTCCTTCTCTCTTATATCCGATGGATGAACCTAATGATACAAAGTCTAGGCGCTTTCTTCACCTTTTGGAAGCATAAAATAACTCTCCGACTCGATTCGGAAGAAGTACTCAATGTGGTGGATGACACTCTCACGACCTGGAGCAACAAGTCCTGACGGAACAGCGACACCAGCTACTGGACCGGGCAGCATTGCAGAATGAGACAAGAAGAACAAGAACGCCTTAACTGCAATCAACGAGTGCTGTGCAAACTCAGTTGCCGGTCACATACTCGCTTGCACAACAACAAATGACGCATGGACGACTCTGACCGTAAACTTTGCTGGTCAATATCATGTCACTCGCATGCACCTGAGAGAAAAGTTTAGGCTTCTCAGAATGAAGCCGAACGATTCAGTCATGACCCACATTAACAACTTTAAGGCCCTCGTGCAACAACTCGCATCTGCCGGCGTTATAGTTGACGCACAGAAACAAATCCTCGCACTGATGGACAACATGCCACCTAACTATCAAACCTTCTTGCACGCAATGCGCACGAATATGAACCTGTCTCTACAAGATCTGATCTCCTTCTTAATCGAGGAGGAGCTCATGTCTCAGAAGATGTCTGCAGAACCTTCCACTACCTTGTTCGCTGGACGCCGACAGCAAGGACAAGGACGAAGTAGCAACCAAGGCGGTTGGAGTCAAACCCGTCGTCAACTTCAAATTGATAGCGTCAAATGTTTCGGTTGCGGCTCAACCGGACATCTTTTTAATCAGTGTCTCAACCGAACAAGCAGCAGTAATCAGCAGCAGCACAACGGTCACAGACAACGAGGTCGAGGACAAAATCAGAGAAACCGTCCTAAATCGCACAACCAACAGAAAAATGCACGCAGAGTCCTCATGACAATTAAATCCACTGGAATGAGTGCGGTATCATAGATGGACTGCATGTGATATGTAGACACCGGAGCAACACATCACATGGTCCACGACCGACGCCAATTCATTACATACACTCCATACTCAGAAGAGCGTCGTCAAAATGATAAAATTTTACTGAGAGATAACATCACAGTGTACATTGAAGGCACCGGAACTATCGAAATCAAGCTGCTAAATGGAGAGAAGATACTGATCCGCGAAGTACTACATGTGCCTGCATTGCACAAGAACCTCTTCTCGGCACGTCAATTTGACTCCAAAGGAGGTTGGTGCTTAATTGGAAATGGCATTTGTTACCTTGAAGATAAATACTCTCGCAGTTTATGCTCCTGTCCTTTATCAAACGATCTGTATTTGCTTGGGAATTCAATATTTGTAACCGAGCAGATTGCATCTTTACACATCGTCACGCGTGACAGAGACACATTACCATCTTGTCATAGTCCTAGACCACGAATGCGTGTTAGACCCAGAAAACGTGAAATCTACCCATCCAACCACGCAATTACTCATTCACCAGCCAAACACTCTTATTTGCGTTCCCTACGCACTCAACCTGCAATCCCCAAGGAGCGAAAATGCACAATGAAGGTCAAATTTCCGATCTGTGCAGTCTCCCTCTCCTTAAAACCTGAAATCTCGGAACCTGACCCGCAACCGTCATCAGATAGCTGACGCGTGTGTCCTCTCACCTCGCGAGAGGGCACACGCACCCAAGAGACATCCCTTGACTCGCGGAGACGCGAGCCAAGGACTCCACGGTGCGAGAAGACCCTCGATCGCGGATCGAGGCCCTCCTTGGACCATGGATCCCCAAGGGACACGGACCTTCACGCGAGATCGCGTCTTCCAACGAAAACTCATCAACCCTCGAGGCGTGGAGGCAATCACCTCCACGCACAAAAGAGTCCCGCGGGGACATGGTCCCCAGTGGGCACTCCCCAGCCTTTGGGACGTGGAGATAATAACCCTCACGTCTGACATAATCTCGAGGAGGGCACGTCCCTTCACGCGAGGTCACGGCCCCCGACGAACACTCGCTCGGCTTCGAGACGTGGGGATAATAATCCTCATGCACAGGTGATCCCGTGCCCCCAATAGAGCACAGACCCTTACGAAGGGTCGTGGTCCAAGGGGCATCGAGCCACCTGCCACCCGGGCGGACCGCGCCTGGTTCCACAAATGGTGGGCAGAGGCTCTCTGCGGGAGACGCTTCCCAGCCCGCCACCTGGGCAGAGCACGCCCCCACTGACAGCGGGTCGGGTCCTTTTCACAACTGCAATCTTTTCTCTTCCGTAGACGACGGGTCAGTTATCACCATCCAGTCCATCGCTCCACGCCACGACAAGTGTCTAGACTCCACACCCTTGCTTGCTCTCATTCCTCCACTTCTCTACCCTGCAGCAAACACAGCAGTCGCTAGCAATAACACTACACACGCGAGAAGTGAGAGAACAGATATGCTCATCATGTCAGCACGGCAAGCAACCACGCACTAAAATCCCACGTGTAGCAACCACTCGGACAATAGAACCCCTTGAGTTGGTACACTCAGACATAAGCGGTCGCATTTCTCTTTGTACATATTCTGACTATGAATATTTTTTAACTTTCATTGACGATTATTTCCGTCACACCGTTGTTCGGCTACTCCATTACAAGAGCGATTGAGACTCACCAACTGAATCTTTACAAGAGGAGATTCTTTCATCCACAAGTATTCTCGTCCCTCCAGTGTTGAGAGGATCAACAAAGCAATCAATGCCTCCAAGGCGTGACCTTGCTGAAGGTTACAACAACCCCCTTGCTCCTCCAAAATCAAGAAAGTAGAGAAAACAAAAGGGCGCACTAATGGTAACACTCTCATCAATCTCCATGGAACTTGTGTCCTATAGAGATGCACTTTCTTCCCCCAATGCAGAACAGCGGGAGAAAGCCATACACGAGGAACTGAAATCACATCAAGCTAACGAAACATGGATGTTCACTGACCTACCACATGACAGACGTCTCATCACCAACCATTTAAGCTAAAGTTGAACTCCGATGGTTCCATCTCTCGATACAAAGCACGTCTGATGGCTCGTGGATTCACTCAAATTTACGACCTCGACTACATTGACACTTTTTCTCCAGTGATAAGAGTTCAATCCGTACGTCTGATTCTGGCTATATTTACACAGCATAACTTACATGTGCACCAGATGGATGTTAAGACAGCTTTCTTGAATGGAACACTCAATGAGGAGATATACATGAATGTTCCGGAAGGAGTCACTGCCTCGATAAAAAGACAAGTGTGCAGGTTACTATGCACACTATACGGATTAAAACAGTCCTCACGAGAATGATATCTAATAATTGATGGTTTTCTCATATCCCTCGAGTTCACCAAATCTGGTGCCGACGAGAATGTTTACTACTTACATCAGGACAACCAGTTCATGATTTTAGCCCTGTATGTTGACAATATCATGATAGCAAGCAGTAGCATGGAGTTGATGATCAAAATAAAAAGACAACTCAGTTCTAGATTCTAGATGAGCGACATTGGAGAAGTACATCATTGTTTGAGTATAGAGATAAACAAGGACAGATCAGTAGGATGGGTAAGACTCAGTCAATCTCAATATCTTACTCAAAAGCTATTTCAATTCGGTCTGGAGAACTGTAAACCTGTCAGTACTCCTATGAGTCCAAGTGAGAAACTTCTTGCTCATGATCCTCCCACCAATGAGGAGGAGACGGCTTTATGCGCCAACTTCCATATCAAAGCACAGCCGGATCCATCAACTGGGCAGTTGTATGTACAAGACATGACTTGTCCTACACCATAAGCTCATTATCTCAACATATGGCAAGTTCCGACCCAACTCACATCACTGGAATGAAAAGAGCTTTCAGATACATCAAAGGCACTTTGGACTATTACCTTGAGTATAGATACTCTCTTAATCCACGCTCCCTTTTTGGATATTGTGATGCTGACTGGGGAGGTGATGTTGAATCACGACGCTCTACTTCTGGAAACTGTTTCATTTTTGTCCAAGGAGCGATCAATCATCCAAGCGATAACAATCTGTGGCGTTGTCAAGAACAGAAGCTGAGTACGTAGCATTAAGCACGTGTTCTTCAGAAGCGATCTGGCTATGACAACTACTCACAGATATTGGACTGAAGGATGAACAGCCAACAATCTTATTTTGTGATAATCAAAGTGCTATTGCTCTAGTTGACACAACTAAATTTCATGATAAGACAAAGCACATTGATATCCGGTATCAGTTCATAAAAGATCAAGTCACTCTCAAAACAGTGTTAGTTCAGTATTGCCCAACGGCTGACATGGTAGCTTATATTCTTACTAAGAGTTTACCAACTCCTAAAGTAGAATACTTGTTACCAAAACTCAGATTGTTAAAGACTAGTCACTGAGTGGGAGTGATAGAATACTGTGTGAAACAGTAACTATCCTTAAGTGGATATTGTGAAAGGGCACAAGGGGATGACACCCCTCGACCGTTTACTCTTTCCCTTTGTATATCAGGAGGACCCACCTGGTCCTCTCATCATTATTCATATTCAAACTTTGTCTTTGGCTTGGAGTATTCAGCTCTGTCTCTCGCTTCCTCTCTCACACACATTTTGTGTATGCCTTCTAGCTAAGAGTCTTAGAGTAAGTTGCCTTAGTTTCCTACACAAATGCTATACAATCACAGTGTTACTATTTTACGTATAGAAGCACCACTGAAGGAGAGTGCATTCTTGTTATTAAGGTCATCTCTATGCAAAGATGAGGTGTATTCAAGTCAACGCCAAGAGATCAATCTTAAGAGAACTACGAGCATTAGCGATTCCATTGACATATAAACATGCTCGATCAACTTCTGAAACTTTTACTTCATTTGTATTATCAGAAAAAATTCAAATATTATATGAAAATCCTAAACTAAGCTATGACCAAAACTGAATATATCTGTAAATAGTAATGATGGTTTACATTACAATAGTGGAAACATGCAGAGATTATCTATAAGTTTGACGTAGAGATATGAAATATTACTTTAATTACTACATTAATTTGTCACCTAATCCTTATAGACGGATGGGTAAGTGATAAATAAGCTTCGTCCACTCTTCCATCTTCAGATGTAAGAGGTGAATAGCAAGTATGTGAATATAAAACATGTGATGAAAAGCTAGAAACCGTGAAAAACATTCAATTTGTTTCAGAAGATATTTATTGCCACTAGAACCTTTTACAAAACCGTGTAAAAATGTCAACGTATATAACGTCTACTTGTCACTGTTGAACCAGGTGCTTGATAAATCTTCAGATCAAATTTATGAGAAAAATCCGATGAGAGATTTTCCATTCCTGAGCACCTTCATTTGGAAAAGACCTCCAAAGAAACTAACCCCTATGGTTAGCTAAAAATGAATTACGCTTATCTAAAATTCACTTTAACTGAATATAAACCACCACCACAAAAATACAAAAGAGCAATGGTCGAAAATGACCTCGGAATGTTTTATGCAATTCCAACGCTCTTACAAGACTGGATAGCAATAACAAACCACAAAAGAGAATACCCTCGTGACCTACCGTAGTCTGCTGTAGAGCACCACGCCGCTGCTCTTCTACTGTAGTAGGCAATGTAAACCCCTACCTCGCAGGATCCTCTCTCCAGAGAGACGAGTGGGAAGTTCACCAAGTTCGCCAACCTCACCTGGGCCAAGTTTGTCTCCATGTTTAGAGTCGCCTCCAAGAGTAGCTAGCACCAGTTACAGGACTCGACTCGGTTGAAATTGCTCCTGCAGGAGTGGTCCAGTTTCGAGACAGGGGTTTAGACTCGTTCTCTGCATCGTCTTTCTATCGCCCTAGTTCTTGCCGCGAGTGCAGAGCATAGCAGAGCAAAGCAAAGCTTTCATTGTCTTCACGGACTACTCGCGCAGTGGAGTGCAGTGCAGGAGTTGGGTGAGGGGATCGTGAGTTGTATGGAGATCGCGCGCTGTTGTAAGCTTCGAAATCATACGCAGTAGCTAGAAATCGTCGTTGGCAGCGATCGAACCGATCGCTGCTCTTGGGACTCTGCTACTTCTGATCGGAGATTTGTCGAGTTTTAGAGTTCAACAGATGACGAGAGTCACGAAGTACTTGAAACCTTATGTTCTGAAAATGTTCTTCTCCAACAAGTACGTGAGCGCTCAGGTGGTGCATGCGCCGACTAGTACCACTGTCATTGCTGCTTCTTCGCAAGAAAAGGTTTTCAGGGGAGAGATTCCGAACACTGCCGATATTGCTGCGGCTGCTAAAATTGGGCAAATTCTTGCGGAGCGCTTGAGATTGAAGGAAATTCCTGCAGTAGCATTCGAGCTCGCAAGGGGCGAGAGGTATCATGGGAAACGGAAAGCTCTGGTTGACAGTCTTAGGGATAATGGTGTCAAGCTTATATGACAAGACTTCGGCATTTGTCCAGTTGAGAGCTTCCGAATGAATCACTCTCGAGTTGTAATTTTGCCAGTGAAGAGCTTTTGGGTCCAAAGGAGAATGAATTGGGTTTATGTTCTGTATGTTCGTTGCCATCATAAAAGTCTCGTTTTCAAGGTTTTTTTAACCTCACAGAAAGTAGCATCTGCTGCATTATATTTCCTGTGTGATGACTGTCATATTACGGGCACTTAATACTGAGGTTCATGGGTTTGGAAGGCTGGAGCATGTTAATCACGACGATTTGGTGCATTGGTAACTTCCCTCGATTGGTTTTGGTACGAAATTCGGATGACAGTATCATTTCGGGAGACTATCAGGTTTTAAGAAGTAAACTGTTAAGACTCCACAAACCTCCCTCCTGAGACGCAGTCGTCTACAGTGATCCACTCTTAACATGGATGAGAATTGCCCTAAGATTAGCCTGCAGGGAGTGCTCCCGGATGGGAAGATCATATCAAGTTCTCGATTTCAAACAGCGGTCTTGTATGGAATTGGGTGCTACGTTTCCTTCTAATCAGTGGAGGAAATGAGGTCATGCTTGTTCTACTTTGAAATGGTCATCTGCGGGTGAGTTATCCCAGAACTAGATCAGTAATCAGATCAATTCCAGCAGCAATTTGTTCTTAGAGAAAGTATATTTGGAGCGCGAAGATGAAGAAAAGCGTCCAGCAAGCTGTAGTCACCTTGGAAAACTGGGACGTCAGTCAAAGCGAACGTTTTTGTTCTTTACACCTAAGCAAATCTCACGGATATCTGCAACAGCCATCTCTAAAGTTTGATGCTCGCTGTATCAAGCCTCTCAGAACGAAGTGTAGGCGCAAGACACTGAAAGGGAGAAACAGAGAACGGAGATTGTGTAACCTTCTGGCGGATCCGAGGTGCGACAGTATTGTTGGGCAACAGTCCAACAAAAGGTCTGAACATTTTTGACCTTCTGAGATGTTATAAGCAGGATCCAGATTTCTTCCAGTTGTCAGCAGGAACTCGGCGAAACCGCCTCGTGCTCTTTGTGCTCAGGGATTTGGTGGAAATGAAGATATGAACAGACATCAGCCGCTGGGCCAGACACTCGAGGAGAAGCAGTATATCTGAAGTGAACTTGTAGAACCACATGACAAGATGTATACTTCCGGGAATTCTCGGAGGCCCTCCGCCTCTAAACTCGTGGGAAAGTCTTATCTACGAGATACGTTGCGGAGATTGTACTTGTCATAGGATAAACTAATTACATGATGACTACATTTCTCGCACAGCTCTTAGTAGTACGGACGGTAACTATCAGAGAACAAGGCTCTCCATTTATGTAAGTACAACTATTAAGTCTAAACCAGTGCATTGGTACATATCTTAAGTTCAACGGACTGAATCAGAGGAAGGGTAGCAGGGCTGATATGCTCAAAGTGACTGGCAAAGTTTTTATTCTGTGTATTTTGCCGAGTAGATTTAGTTACGTTCATCCGTCATGAAGGAAAGTCAAGAAGCAGGGAGTTCAACGAGATTAGGGTCTGACTTCTGCTGTAATGCAGGAGGTTGTGATTCGAAGGACTCTACTGAACAATCCACTACAACGATTCAACGGAACTAAAATAAAACCTCATGAAGCTCTGAACAGCACCACAACGATGGCTGACAAGTATACTTCTTTAATATTCACTTGAAGAATCCTTACAATCCCACAGAAAGGGGACAAGCGTGGCGGGGAGGAAGTGCTTCTAACATAAATTAGTACTACCAGGCTTTCTTCGGACTTACTAATCTGCAGGCGGTGGGGGATGGGTGGCAGTGGTGCGAGCACCTGAGGAGAATTGTCACCTCCTCGTTTGGAAGTGATGCACAGGAATTTGACCGTCGTATATTCTACCTGGATTCTCAAGAACTCAACACTAGTGGGGATGTAAATGGTTGGCTTCTCCTTATCTGCCACCCATGTAAAATTTACAGTGGAAATTCATCGTACATCGAGATCAAAACGAAAAACACACATGAGATAAACTCGTCTGCTGACTCATTCGGTCATCACTCTTTGAATGACTTCAACGAGTTGCTTGGCCTGGAAAGGTTTACAGGCATAAGCATCCATTCCGGCTTCTAAACACTTGTCTTTGTAACCTTGAATCGCATGGGCCGTAAGACCTATGATGGGTTTCCGTGAAAGGTTTTGTTGTGTCTCCTCCGCTCTTATAATCTTAGTTGCCTGCAAACCATCGAGAACTGGCATCTGCCACGTTGCAAACGAGTGTTGGTAGGACACCAGCAAAGCTTAGAAACTCATGGATGGTAAGGCAGCATCAACATAATGGACAGAAGGAGAGGCATAAAGGAACAGCAACAGAGAAGTTGCAATTGACCTGTTCTAAACAATGAGGAAAAGACAGTCAACAGGCAAGACATTATACAAGGTACGCCCAGTTTGTTCGTACCTGAACATCCATAAGGATAAGGTCATAGTCATCTCGGTGCTTGTTGAGAACATTCAGACATTGTTGTCCATCACTGACAACCTCCACAACGGTGCCAAACTTCCTCAGTTGCTGGCAAGCAACTTTTTGATTGACAACGTTGTCTTCAGCGAGCAACACCTTCATCCCTTTAAGAAGGATCATGGAGTTTGGTTGCTCTTGAGAGTTTGATTGCTCTTTCTTTGTCTTCTCTGCATTTTTCCCTCCAGGGCTCGTCAAGGCGGGTACCACTAAACCATTTTCTTGCCTTCCATCTGAGCCTCTTTGCTTATCTTCTTTACAGGTGCCATTCGCAGCACTCGGTGACGAACCATTATCCCGAGGCATGCCTCTGTTCAGTATTGCAGTAATCGCATTTGGAGATGTAACAGCTCCTTCTGTTGCAGTGTCCGCCTTCTGCTCAGAAAGCTCCTCCATGTCAGTAGCTTGCTGGATCGTTTCAAGGGCACTGCTAGCACCTGCTTGAGTCGGAGCCGGCCGATCCTGCTTTGGAAGATTTCCTCCACCGTTTGCGTGCTCTTTCTCTTGTGGCGCATTGCTTCTCTCAAAATGAGCAATGAAGTAAAATGTACTCCCAACTCCAGGCTCACTTTCCAACCAGATTCTACCACCCATCATTCCAACCAGCCTTCATAGACAACAAAATATACTTAGAAGCATGATAAGGATGAGACACCAGTCATAAGGTGACGGATAAACTAATACCAATGATCATGACGTGAATACCCAAGTTAAAGAAGAAGCTCATATTACATGCACAGATTCAGGAGCGAGGCCACTAATCGACTTTAGTACTTCGTTACTTTCCTACGTACTAGATATGCCATCATTGCCAGGTCATGTACTCAAGAGGTAGAATGCTCTGTAATGTTAAAGTCCATGTGCAGGGACCAACATGTCTGATTCCACGTTCATATATAGCGATGAAGGGAACAAACGAATCATAGCTAGTGAAAGACAGGCACCTTTCAACGATACTTAAGCCGAGTCCCGTCCCTCCATAGAGCCTTGTTATCGAACTGTCCGCTTGTGAGAAAGCTTTGAAGACCTCCTCCTGTTTTTCAGTACTGATACCGATCCCTGTATCACTGACTGCAAACAGAACGCCTAGTTTGCCGTCACCACCATCTTGATTCCCTTCACCTTTCGTTGTTTCTAATTTACAGTCTTCTCTCATGCAAGGATTCTTGGATCTGTTCAATGTACCCTTCGTATGTTCTTGAGATAAGCGATTCCATTTGTTACAAACTTCTACATTCGACCTCTCCATGATGTCTACACAATGATGACCATCACTGGGAGACGCCTCTGGCGCGAGTGAGCTTCCCTGATAACCTCCCGCCAACAGTTTTCCTGACTTCTTTTCTGGAGGGCGATTCGTTAAGAAG
The DNA here is from genome assembly GCA_036924285.1 of Asterella californica. NCBI lineage: Eukaryota > Viridiplantae > Streptophyta > Marchantiopsida > Marchantiales > Aytoniaceae > Asterella > Asterella californica. The sequence continues at coordinate 21,849,649 of JAYKYS010000006.1, read as the reverse complement.
CTTCCTTGCCTTGAAAAAACCTCCGCACCCTCACCCCGATGAAGCTTCGCCGTGAGCGAAACAGTACCCATTTGAGTGAACTTTATGGCATTTCCCACTGCATGAAGAGGAAGACAACCCATTTAGTTACACAGGCTTGAAGAATCCCCGGGCGACTCTAACGTAGGGATGCCAAGATAGAGATAAGGTTTTGTTCGTGATAACCAAGCATTCTTCGCAAGTAAGGGTACTTAAAGTTGAAATATCCGTAGGGGCACTGACAGTAAGGCATCAAGTGACACGATGAAGTTACAGCAATGATCATAGATGAGTAAACCAAGCTAGTCATTAGTCAGTACGGCGGAGCCCACTGACACACGTGCATGAGTCCGTGAGAGGCCAAACGTCGACTGTGGTCCTTTCGACACTTCCTTCCTTCTAGATTGGCAATATGCTGGCTGATAATAAAGTAGGATACAAGGGGATTATGGGTTTATACGTCTTGTTGAAGTTCATTCCTCACTGGGGACAGGATTGACCAGTACCAAAGATATGCACACTGCAACGGCAAACTTGTTGGCATATAGCGCTAATTTTACTAACTTAGTAGGGTTCTTATGTTAATTGCTTTCTTTCCACTTCCCCTGCCACACACCGAATTACCTATCAAGTTGAAGAGTTTATTCTTCCTTACGATTATGTCATTGACATAGTTTCACGGCAGTGTGAAGAACGATATCAAGTCCAAGCTTTCATACCCAAGTTCAAAATGCATTGTTGTAGCCTTCCAGCATCCCCGAGAAGATGATCAGGAACGTCCGGGGCAACCTCCCAAGATAGATCCAACTGCTTCTGACATGCCCTGACCTGAAACAGAATCACATCTATAAGTTGTTATAAATGATAAGGTACTGGAAACAAGCAAGAATATGGGACTGTGAAGATAACATGCTGAACAGATGTTAGGAGACTACGACATCCTAGTACATACTGTTGTAGAACTAGAAGGACGATGCAAGACTATTTAACTACAGCTGAAGTAAACCGATTGAAAATCTTACTGAAGAACATAGGCGGAAGAGAGTGCCTCAATGTACGCTAAGATTTCTACTTGCTCAGCGTAGATGCGGATAGGAATGTCGATTAAGTTCACATTCACCTAGGGATGTGGATAGGATGTAATATTTCATAGTGCCACAAGCGAAAGTAATACACGGCGAGTGTTGTTCTACTAGTGTCGATACAACCTTCTAGTTTCAAAGAGAGTTTCATAATCATATTTGCTTCTAGATACTTTCTTTTACGTACAACAGAATCTCTTCGGCTCTATCCCCTGTGAACTTTATAACCTGCCTCAAAAGAGTTCATCCATGTAGCCCCTCCTTACTACTTTGTGGCTTTCAACTTTACTAAATTCTTGGAGATCGTTAAGTTGCGGAAGTCTACTCAATATAGTGAAATAGCTTGAAAATTCATTAAGAAGTGGAAACAGATAAATAAAGTAGAGAGGTATAAACAGTGAGAGGAAGTAGGTGTATGCATGCATATGTAGTCAGAACTGTATAATCACAAGAACTAATGTGGAGTTAGCGACTACCACAAGGTTTACTGTATCGAGGTGTAATATCGCGTCAGAAAATACTACTTATTGACGGAGTATCACTCACTTGAAGCATTTTCATCGTTGAGCCAATTGTGTCTGATATACTGAAAGGGACGTGTTCAAGCTCCAACCGACCGGCTTCAATTTTGGCAAGGTCAAGGATAGCGTTAACAATGTGAAGCAGACAGTCAGCTGACTGTGCTACCGTCTCGAGATGCTCACGCTGCTCGTCTGTGAGCTCTGTATCAAGAGCGAGAGACGCCATCCCAATAATGCCATGAATAGGTGTCCTGCATTTGCACAAGGTAGTTTGTAAGGACCAAACCTGCATGTAGTCTGCTTCTTTAACGATTTGTGTCCAGGTTGCTATTTAGATTCTACTAGAGAAGCCAGATACAGCAGCGAGTCAGCGAGTCACGAATCTACTAGAGAAGCTAGATACTTCCATCTTCTCGAGAGTTCGTCTTCTGATCTTTCATTATAAAACATTGATGTTAAGTACATAAAAAATAGTAATCAGCATTTGACAGCCTAGGGAAACATGATCGTGCCTGATCTCATGACTCATATTGGCCAGAAACTCCGACTTAGCTCGGCTCGCTTCTTCTGCGGCTGCTTGTGAGACCTGCAACTCTTTGTTGGCTAGCTCGAGCTGATTCGTCCTCATTTTGACCTGGCATTATAGCAGTTGAAGTACAACATCTTTACCAACTAAACATGCACGCGAGTGGATCACTGCGACAGGCACAGCAACTCAATAACCCAGTGCCATCAGCAGCAAGGACGCCATGCAACCACTTCATTCTCCGGATGATGTGACTTTGTAGGTTGGTTTTCCCAGGCCCAGAAACTGAAGACTCGCTCGCTCGCTCAATGTCCAGTAAAGACCTAAAGTCCAACTACCTGATATATTGTTTACACACAAGCTGTATGCCGGACTAATCCTCACGGCTCTGTCAAGAACTTTAACCAACTTTCTAATTCCTGAAGATATACAATTTCTAGGAGAAAGGTGGATGTTGACAAGGATGAAGGATTGCAATTCGAAGAAAACACTTAAAATTCAACGCTACTATAACACACCAGTACCTACAACCCGAAGCCAAGAAGTGAGGTTCTTGGCGTTGTTTCTGAATCATACCTGCGTTTCAAGACTCTCATTCATCGAATTTAGCTGATCTTCCATCAGTTTCCGGTCATGTACAATTGCAGCGAGAGTCATGGCCACCATAGCCAGCACGCACACATACATTTGTACCTGCAACAACGGGAACCTATGTCAAGTTTTGGGAGAAGAGCGTACAATCAAGCATAACTGCCATGTGAACGGAACGGGAATAAAACAGCCACATCCTCAAAGTTCGTCACTTACAACTTATGACTTGCAAAGAATCTGTAGCCTCATACTAACTACGCGCTTTGTTGAGTCTCTGTAATAACTTAGCAATACTGTGACACACAAACGAAAAGCGAACAGACGGAATCTCTCCAGGAGAGAGCTCCAGAAGATACCTGTAGCAATGAGTGATTGTCGTTCCTCCGGTAAAGAGGACCCTTGCGATGCGCAGTTCCTGCACTAGCTATCAACGCAATGACAAGGACAGCAAGAGGTAACCCGAGACGATTGAAGCGGAACGAGGCCCAGATGACAACTGGGTACACCAGATAAGACAGTCGCTGCACGAGGCTGGTGTCTCGGATGCCCACGTTGAAGAAAATAACCAACGATAGTACAATCAGGACAAGAAAGAACATGAAGAACTCGGCTGCCTTCAGAATGCACTTCCTGATGGAACAAGCAATTGGCTCTTTATCGAGCAAAGGTGCGTGTGGTTGCAGTTCTGACTGTGTACTATTATCATTGGCTGTGGAGAACCTCCCAGAAGCAGCCAAACTGCGGTCGCTGGAGTCGAATCCATCCTTACGAAAGACTCTCGCTTTACCGTTTCCGTACTTGAATGAAGAACCTCCTTCTACCAAATATCCGTTTCGTCCGTTGGAACTCCTTCTGGTACCCAACCACTCGCTTCGTTTCTTCTCAAAAGATTCAAGTACCTTCTGAAGAAAGTCAGGCCTTTTCACAGCATACCTGTCATATCCGTTGATCAAATCAACACCTCCGCTTTCCAAGTCACATCTCCCAGGCGATGTCGTGGCAGGTTTACGCGGAGATGACAGGCAGTTTTCATCAAGTTCTACGTGATTACGAAGTACCTTCAGTTTCGTATACCCAGTTTCAGGACAACGACTCATCTCCTGCATTAGCTCTCGTCCGTGGCCAGATTCATCCTTGAGTCCCGTAGTTGAATTCGCTTCATCCAAAGAATCACGGGGTTCATCAGGTTTGCAGATTAAGTGATTCATAGCTGTGCATGTCCACTTTCTTGCCTGTATCTTCTCCCACAACGGTTTCTTATCTTTCTCGAAAAGGCTCCAAAAATGCAGGATACACGGAGTAAAGCAAAGAATGGCAGCTAGATCTCCTAGCACCCAAGTTGGCCAGATATCCAAGAACTGATGCCACTCCGCCAACTTGAACGTGGTCAAAGCGAGCGCATTTCCTGAACCGAACACGAAGCTGCTGAGTGGAGCTGCTATAAAGAGCCACATGACATCGTGCAAAGTGTCGATAGAGTGAGGCCCCTTCCTAACCTCCTGAAAGAACAAACCAGAGCATGAGTTTCCATCCCTGTAAACTTCCAAAAACCTAAACTGCGTGGGAGGTCCCAACTCACCTGAGTGAGAGAATAACCATAAGATCTAAATCACCGAATATCATCCTTATGATATTCGGTGATTCCAAGAACCCGTAAGATTATAAAAGAAGTTCATGCATCCGCTACAGCCATTGGGTTGATATCTACCAGAAGAGAAACAATTACCTGGACAGGATATATAAAGCGTCCGTTCTTCCATTGCGGAGGATGATTCAGCATCCATCCGCAAACGATGCCCTCCATCGATGAAAATACACCGCACGCAATCGCTGTCGGCACACTCTTGCGATAAGGGGCCTTATGAAAATACCAAAGGTTTATGGCTACAGTCCCCAGAAATTCGCCAACCCACACATTATAGCCAAAAAGCAGCACGAAGGCAACCATTATCCCGGATGGTGCCCAAATGGGAGACGCTTGCTCATTCACTACAGCAAGGGTGTCTGAGAGCTTGCCTGTACTAACGTACAGACTAGCCGTGAGGAGATTTGTCAGTATCCATCTTGCATTGCCGATCTGGATGGTGCGTTTAAGGCCGTACCACATCCGAGCTAAGCCCATCTCTAGTCGTTCACGTAACATGTCTCGTTGCTTGAAAGCCCAAATAACAGGAGAATCAGAAACATATGCAATCGCTGGTGGTCTAAAAGTCAAGGCTATGTTTACATGAATTACATTATGATCTCTGCTTTTCCCTGCATGAGCATGTACAGATGTTCCGGTTTTGCCTCCGAAGCTGTTTTGCCTCCGTAAGCTTCGAACAGATATCCAGTTCTATGGACCCCCGATCCCCGTGCGCTGCACAGAGTATGATAATCGAACTACATAACTCGGTAGCAACTAATCAGTCGTCGGCTATCAAGAGCGCCGGCTGCGCTGAGAATTCTAGACTGTAAGCTCACGCGAACCAGGGGAATCAAGTTCTACGCAGAGACTGGAATCAGAAGCCCAGCAGAGATGGTACCCTTGACAGCCAGGTGCATAGAGCGATGGGACACTCGTGGAAGTACGAACTGGCCGCCCACAGTAGCTGACTAGATACTTGAATACTACGCATTTCCACACCGAATCCGATTCGTATGTGCATTACTCATTCACACACAATTCTGTCCAACTCAGTGATCCGGGTGGTCATCACGTTCGGAATTGACATCTTAATCCTTATCCGGTGAAGAGCGAATTTCCTGCTTTAGGGGACGACGATTGCAAGATACAATGTTAACCCACTTGGCAAGCCCTACTGCAGCTCGTCACTGATTACACTCTGCTTATTCCTTGTGAAGAATGAATGAACTGTTCTTCAGCCACCAAGCAGTCACTCAATGAGAAACTTCAGACAGAGATCGCCAGATATCCTCTGCCCCAGTCTTTCTCCTTTGAAGATACTCTTTCCACTCTTCCGCAGCATCACATCTCAATTTTCTCTCATTAAGGAGCATGTCCTGCTATTCTTCTTTTCACGGGGACTGTCCCTGTTGATTGATTGGCCCTTCCTCCCTAGTAGGCACGTAATTTGACCTGCCACTTCCACACGGTTTTAAAGATCGCTGCAAGATGACTCTGTCACGAGATGTGCCGGTAATGCTTACAGGCGCTTTCCCATCCTTCCCGGAAATTACAGTGCAGTGGATGTCATCAAACCCTTCAACAGAAGTAAACGCTTATCTTCAAACCTTAGAGCTGAGACAGGCCACACTGCGGTAATGCTCATCCAAGAACTGATGGAATCACCAGCTAAAACAAACCATCAGGTACAGGTTATCTAGCTCATCAACATTAAAGATTTGGGTGCAGTGAACATCTACAGCGCACGAACGAAGGAGACGCCAGTAGGTCCAGCGACTGTATGTGGAGGAAGACTGAATGGAGAGTACAGCCTGTAACATGTGAGATGCATGAGGAGTTCACAAGCGGGTCAAATTCTTGGATGGCAGTCAGCTCGCTCTCTGGAGCACTACCACGGCTGTTTCAAGGTGTTGTACAGATTGCTGGTGCACTCCCTTCACTTGACCCTTGAAGGATGCGCGTGACTTGGACTCACTCCCTTCCCGTGAAGCGTTCTGATAAATGTCTCCGAAGCAACATTGTTGGTGTACAGAAATCTTCCGCTCTGGTGCTCCGAACCAAAAGTTGGGTCAGCTCATTGCGTCAATCTCTGCTGGAATATATTCTCCGTGGTATGTTTTACCGCTCTGCCAGGTTACAACCCGACCTGCTTGCTAGTAACCGCTGATGTCTTCTTGATGCATCTCCGTCCTATCGCCAGGAGAAGATTATGTCTCTCTAACCCACAACAGGTTCCACTTCCAGTAGAGTGAGCAGATACTAGCAGTAGTACAGTTTCTCGGATGTAAATAATCGAATTTTGGTATCAGGCCCCAAAAACGCTCTCGTCCTCTCAGTACTGATGAGTCTGGACCTGTTCAACTAAACCGATCGATCGTGACTAGCACCAGAAGTGGATCACAATTGTGACAAATCCAGCACCTAACATCTAACCACGCCAAAAAGGCAGCAGACCAAGATTACCAGATAGCCCTTCCTATTCTATGACAAACCAATGCCCGAGGCCTCGCGACTCCCACTGACGTATTCTCATTCCACAACAAGAGCGTGGTCTACCAAATTGTCCAGCGTTTCAAGACGGGCTGCACTAAGCACGTACGAACAGGGAAGCTCAAGACACATGAACCTTCTACTGCCGCCATACGATGCTCGCCAGACTGCCTTCTCTGTTCATACAACGTCCGATACATGTCCCTTTGATCCGCTAGTGCCATTAGATCAGTCTTCCCAGCCACACCAGCCTTCTCACACCAAATCAGCTTGACGAGGGAGCCTGAGCTCCGAGCACATCCGCACCCGCACCCTTCAACGTCATTCACCAACAGCAACGCCGAATCTTTCATGCGCCACGTCTGCCACGCAGAGCAGAAGCAGACGCGAGGAACAACTTCTTCCACCTCTCGCATCCCTCTCGATCAACATCAACGTCGTCAAATCGAACCCAACTCAACCTCGATCAACTTAATCGCTTGTTACACACCTCGCTGTCCCTTTCCTCCCCTTCAAGCTGTGTTCTTTCCTGTGTTCTTCTCTACCTCTTCCCGAGTGTCTGTCTCGCTCTCTTCGTCTCTCTCACTCCAGCAGCAGAGCAGCGCCCCTTGCCCTCCAACATGCTGGCCCCCGTCAACTCGCGAACATCCTGTGACTCTGGAGCGTAAGAGATAATTATCCACCATCCAAGTAAGGGCAGAGAAGGCGGGGGCGAGCAAAAAGTTTCCGCGGCATCCGGCTCCGCAAAACCAGCGCCGGTTTTCTCGACCTGCTGACCTCTGGGACTTGATACCAGCTTCTCCTGCACTGCCCGCCTGCCCGGGTTGCGTGCAGCTTGTACCGTAGAGTGTATATGATCTTTTTAGACCGGCGGGGCTGCCCGGGCTGGATCGGTAGGAGGGCCGAATGACGGGAAGGCCTGTCTGTCCTGACTTCTGAGCCCTGACCTGCGCTGCTGGTTTGTGGGGCCGGAGATATGGGCCCGATTAGCGGAGACGGGATCCGGGTCTGGATCTCCGGGCCCACCAAGGGGAGTAATTCATTTCCTGTCAGGACAGCGTTCATTTGACATTCGGTCCGCCAGTTACCAAGCCAGCCGCGCGAAAGGGGAAAGAAAAAGTTCTCGGTCCTCTTTGGGTGCTGGTAAATGGGGACGTACGTGTCGTTCTACTCGTAGACCCGTATGATTGGGAGGTCAAAGTCTACCACTTGACAAGGTAGCAGCAGACCGAATACAGTATCTTCTTGTGATCTGATTGTGCGTGTCGTGTGAGATTGGAAATTTGCTCGAGCTCCTACTTGTACAAAGCTTTTGTCGCCTTTGCTCCTGATGTTTGTCTGGATGAAGAAGAAAACAGTGAAAAGCGTCTCCATGATATGAAATATGACCAGGGAAGAGAAGAGACAGAAGTCTCGTAGTTAGAAATCTTAAGTGAACTATTATGGGGGGGGAAGATCCGCGAGAAGCAGAGAACATGGAGAGGGAATGTGACCCCTATAGATAGTCTGATAAGAGTAATGATTGTTTAACCTGCCCTTATATAACCAGTAATTGTTCTTAATGGTTGGAAAACGAGTCTCTTCTCAAGTTCTCATGCGCATCAAGATTGTACGCAAGTCAATTATGTACGTTTACACTCATAACATAGTAACAAGTGGATTTTTGCATCAATGTTTCTCTCTATTTGAAGTATTTCTAGTTTTGGAAAATATCGTGATGTAAAACAGGCTCTCTAGTTCCTCTCCATTTTGATGAGAACGTTCTCACGTGCGGTTTAATTGAATTCAACAATCGGTTCTTGTGCTTGTGAGTTTATTTTTCTCCGCCTGTGCTGCTCGGCTAATTGTCGCTTCGTTATAGACATGTCCGCTTACGTCAAAAAGTACAAAGTCTGGATAACTGAGACCTTAAGTTTCAGGAGCGAGGGTTTAAGCAAAATCGTTTCTGGTGATAAAACATTTACAAGAGAATAGAAGAGTTGAAACATGGATTTAAATAAAAGCTCCCCACTAACTCTACAATTTGTAATTCATTTATTAAGAAATTACTTAGTATTGATTGACAAATCTTGAAATAAACTTTAGAGAATTTTTGAAGATAAAAGATAATTGCTTTTCCAACCAATCTGAAGGGATTTCTGATAACCAATCTGGTCTCAGCATTCAAAGGTCATGTTACTCTTCTTTTTGATAACTCTAGACTCAGATCTTTTCGAGACCTCGTAACTTTCAACTATTCGACACTATACGAGCTACTTAGATATTCGAGATCTTAAGATCATATGAGCCATCTGAAATAAGGACTCTCCAGATACTATCAAATCATATCTTTACTCTAGTATTATCTTCTGGAGTACTACTTAACAATTACTTGATCTTACTCCTACAACTCACTCTAATTACTCTGCATGCAACATTTTCAATAGGGGATATGGAGAATCCAGGTCATTCAAACAACAGATAAAAATCCAAACTCGATCCAAAACCTCTCCGAGTAACTTGAATGGGACTAGAGAACTATAATAAACTAGTCCAAGAAAATCATGCATCCAAACTCTGTATTGGACCTGTAACCTCATTGAGTTTCACCACAACTCATGATCTCATCTCATCACATTCAGTATGAGTTATGGCCGAAAGTAACACCAGTTATAATATATTGACACAAGTTACGATAATAGATCCATCACACTATGTATATTGTTTGTATCATCACTTTTTTGCAAGTTTCTTTATTGCCCCATAGCCGAATGAAAAGAATACAACGTCACTACTTCTCACTCCCTACAGTTTTGGGATGTTTTTATACTAACTCTTCCTCGCACGAGGTGTACCAAGTGGTGGAATCCTTGTGTTCATTGGAGATTATCTAGATATTATCATCCTATCCTTATCTTGTACTTGTGGCTGGTATTATCTTAAAAGTAACAAATTTTTTTCCACTTAAGTAACCTAACAATGTGGAAGCTGATTTGAACTTCAAACATGAACTTTGCGTTTCTACACGAAAACATTAGAGAGTGTAAAGTGAAGCTATGGTAACTCAAGTGTAACGTAATTCAAGTTGCTTCAGCTTTTAATGCACACATTCTCGTACATACTCTAAGGTTACCTACAAGGATTTAGTTCTCCTTCTATGAATAATCGAATCTACTTTCTGGCTCATTTAGAACTTTGCTAAATCTCCAAAGCTAACAAATCCACCAACCAAATCATTGTAAACATATAATTCACTTACTTCTCTTACAAATATATGCTATCACAAGAAATTACCTCCACATTAAGAAAATTAATGTAATATTAAATCATATCATCGACATCACAAATGAGAACTTCAGGTCAACACAAGTATCTTCCCATCACAATTATTTCTTCCGCTCATACCTACTTATGTATATACAAGCCAGAAAATATTAAAGCAAATGTCAGCAAAATGTATGTAACATGGTTCATGGTGACAAAAAATGCTAAGGAGATGTATGAATGTGTAACAAGTAGTAACATATCAGCTGGAAGGTCTATTGTTCATGGCAAAAATGATTTCACAAAATTATGATTATATATATGATTTATTAACTTACTCGGGAGCGGGTATCCCTTATAATACCCGGTGCTGAAATTTATGGGATCTACTAAGAATCAGGTAGATTGGGTAGATTTCAGAATCAGGTAAATTTGACATATCGAGCCGTTAAAATAAAATAATTTATTTTAAATATCTTTTATAGTCAACGTTGATCATCGTTGATGCTGCCATAGGGTATTCTCTGTCGTACCCAAGCACCGGGTACGTTATATTATCCCTATATATCTATTTTACTTATTCAAGCTAGTTGATTAACATTATGGTGCCAGGAGGCGAGATAGATGGTCCACTTGTTAAATATCATTAGAGAGTCACATCAAAACTCTGCGGAAGATAAAAAGACAAAAGTAAAAAAAGGAAGAGGTGACTTGTGACATGACTTGTGACGTGAGAAGCACTGGGACAGCAGTTAGGTAAGTCACTTTGAGGTGACAGCAGTTATGTATCATTAGTATATTAACCCACATTCCCTGTAGAGTAGTATGAGTCGGAGGCCCTTTCTGTCTGTACCAGTTCTGAAGTCTAAGTAAAGCTGTGCACATATCATCTCGGAATATTTCTGTTCAGTTCTCCTTCTGATTAGTTTTAACAGGCTGATCTGTTATCATTTCTAATAGGCTGGTAGCATTCTGTTGTGGGAGATAATTCTGTATTCTGAGAGATTTGGGAGTACAGTTCTCAGTTTTGTAACATGGTATCAGAGCACAGGTTGCTCAAGCTAAGGTTTTAAGATTCTGATAATCTGATATTTAGTTTCTGGGGCTTTTTTGGACTCATCATTTCAGCAAGATAGCAACTATAGTTGTTACTTTCAGATGGATGACTGTATTATGCTTTCGCAACAAGCATACATAAAGTCTGTACTTGGAGAGTTTCAGATGGAAGATTGCAAGTCATCAGCAACACTTATGGATCAAGAAAGTGATTTTGAGGAGACAACAGCTGACAATAGCATTGAAGAATATCTGTACAGGAAATTAATTGATGAAATTATCAGTTGGAGCAGCAAGAAGCAGAATACAGTAGCAAGGTCTTCAACAGAAGCTGAATACATTGCTCTTAGTGATGGTTCTATAACCTTGATATGGTTAAGGAATTTATTGCTGGAGATGAGAGAAAAGATATCTGGACCAACAGTATTACATGTGGATAATCAGAGTGCAATGTTCTTGGCTAACAACAGGGTTATCAGAAAAAGAACAAAAAGTTTGGAGACAAGGTTACATCATATAAGGGAGAAAATTGAAGCTAAGATAGTCAAACTGGAATATTGTCCATCGGAAGATCAATTAGCTGATATTTTTACCAAAGCTTTACCAAAGCTAAGGTTTATACATATCAGAGATTTACTAGGTATGAAAGAAGTGATGCTCTAATGAAGGAGGGTGTTAAATATCATTAGAGAGTCACATCAAAACTCTGCGGAAGATAAAAAGACAAAAGTAAAAAAAAGGAAGAGGTGACTTGTGACATGACTTGTGACGTGAGAAGCACTGGGACAGCAGTTAGGTAAGTCACTTTGAGGTGACAGCAGTTATGTATCATTAGTATATTAACCCACATTCCCTGTAGAGTAGTATGAGTCGGAGGCCCTTTCTGTCTGTACCAGTTCTGAAGTCTAAGTAAAGCTGTGCACATATCATCTCGGAATATTTCTGTTCAGTTCTCCTTCTGATTAGTTTTAACAGGCTGATCTGTTATCATTTCTAATAGGCTGGTAGCATTCTGTTGTGGGAGATAATTCTGTCTTTTGAGAGATTTGGGAGTACAGTTCTCAGTTTTGTAACACCACTAAGTTAATCTATTACTGCAAAAGCACCGGGAAAACTCACATGCAAAGAGACTCTCTGGGACTGGGTTGAGCTTCATTTCATCGTACTGAACATCTCTTTTGCTCACTGGGGGTATTCATCTCACAACCAAACCTCTACAACTCTCTTCTAGTCCAAAGGATCTGGAGAAGAATATATTGATTTGACTTGCTTGTTGAGCATTGGACATCCAGTGCGAGCTAAACTGTATTGCTCATTTTATATGCATCAAGACATCTATAAGTGAAATTCAGATTTCTTCCCCAGTGCACTTGCTTTCAACAATGAGATAATCTATTACCCATTGCTCAAGATCAGAAGCTACGTATGCACGCCTCATCCATGGCTGGCATTTTGATGCTTCAATGCATGTCTAGGTGAGTACTCTCTTTTTTAAGTGAATTATAGATGACTCAATAACGTAGCGAACAGCACTCATTTAAATGTATAATTTTCTCAGTAATTTGGTAACGATATCATGGTTTAAGTGTTTCGATTTACAGTTCAGGTCGAATGACTCGATTCAAGTTTAGGTATTATGTAAACCGTCACACAGACTCGGTTCAAACATGATCAAACCGAAAGAAGGCTGAGTACTTGTTCCTGCTAGGGAGAACTCTTTGTATTTTTTTAATAACATTTGTGATTTCAATATTTTAAAATAAGTACTTTTGAAAATATATATTCATAGAAGAATATACTCTTTTATATTTTAATTTAAAATATAGCTTAATATATTAAATACTTTAGTTCATTTGTCTTAATTTAAAATATTTACTAAAGTTACTAAAACATATTATATTTTATTTACAAGTGTTTTAAACAGAAAAACCTTAGTGAACCCCAAACTTGTTCCACAAACTCAATGATAACACTCATACTTGACATATGTTCACGTCTTCGTGGCTATTTATCTCAAGTTCATTTCATATATTCCTCTCCCCGCCATAATAGTGGGCAGGGAATAAGAACAAGTTGGCCCTTTTTCAGCTCTATAGAGGTCGCCCTTTGACTCTTTGCCTTTGCGAGCCTCGCTGCCCTTTCCATGTCATGTGCGCTTTCTCCCTCGTGTCTATAAAAACTATGATCGAAGAGAATCTAGGACCCAAATATATAATCATGCTTGTTTGTTCCTACTAGCAGATACCTCCGCAAACACGCAATATCGACATGTCTGGATTTTATTCATATCTGGATCTGTTTTCTCCTTTTTCATTTTTCCTTTTTCTTTTTCTTTCCTTTTTTCCCCTTTTTTCCTTTCTTTTCCGGAAATTGGTTTTCATTTACTCTTCTTCCGGACCAACAAAAGCTGGACAAAAGCGTGTTTGTAGTAATATTCCACAGTCACCAAGGGAGACAACCCTGCCTCTGGTTTAACAAAAATGGTTAGTTTTAGCTCTATTTTATAGAGCCATATGAAACTCTGCATTCTGAGGTGGAAGTAATACATCGCTGGGAGTAGATTACCATACTGCTATTTAAATTCACTCATAAAATAAATAATTATCACGCTGCGCAAATGTTTAGGGAATACAAATTAGAACTGCGTGAAATCTTGGGATAATATTACTGACACAAGTCTGACACAAGTGCAGATATATTTTTTGAAGAATATTTTTTTCCTGTTTGATTTATTTATAGATAAAAAAAATTTAAAACTAAAAATACCAAACCAAATATCAAAATTACATAAATATAATAAAAATTAAAAACAGATGACCTGAAATGTTCATTCGAACCATTTGTGTGTTCGCGAAGCTGCTGCGCGAACTTAAATAGCAATACGATATAAGAACATAGTACTTTGGACATATGAAAGAAACCAATCAAACTTTTTTTGACAATAAATGAAAGAATAATCTAATTGTGTAATAAAAGTTAATAATTTTAGTTACTTAGAATAGAGCCTACTGGTGCCATCCAGCTACCTTGGTTAAGATTGATGCAAACCCTCCGACGAAAGTTGATCGGAGTTAAGACTTTGAGATATGAGGTAGAAAAGGAAACAATGATGGACCTATTAACACTGAAGGTAGAAAGATGACTTCGGATGAAAATATAGCCGTTTTCAGGTCAGAAGTCAAAGTATATCTGAGCGTCACTTAAGAATTTCGATCTGATATATTCACTTCATGTACACTTGGAGTTTAGGAAGCGGAAGAGTACAAACAAGTATTTACACTCCTCGTCCAGTAACGATCGTGGTGATAAAGTTATCCTCTCCTGCGTACATTTCTTCCAACGTGAAAACAAGCCAGAAGAAGACCAACAATTGCTCTGTCCTCGTTATCAGTCTACTCCGCTCCGGGAATAACACACATATTTGTTTTAATTCGTACTTGTACAGTTCGTTGTCAGGCGTTTCAAATATGGTGAAAATATTTCCTCGTTTTCTCTGCCTTAGGTGACAATAAACTAAATTCATTCGCTCCATGTCATGTTTTGGCGCTGTCCGAAGCAGCACATCAAAAAATATTTATTGACTGCTCCACGTACGTCCATTACGAAATATTTTAAAATTGCTGTTGTACGCAAATACATTTGTGCGTCGGCATTCCATTCTGCTCTTTGCAGTGATTGCACACCGTTCCATGATATCTCGTTTGTTCGGGGTTTTATGACACCGTTGGGACACAGAAATCTTGAGCCGGGCTCCGAGTGACACTCTGGTACCGAGCACACTATGTAGTAAGCAAAAAAGACTTCGGGGAGCCCGTTTATAACATAATTTATATACTAACTTGTATCACAAAAGAGGCTTCTGCTGTATCACTGATAGTGATACTGCTCTGCTGGTCCTACTTAAAACACTACACTCTGCAAATACTTTGCAGTCCACAAAGTTTGGGACTGAGGCAACAAGCTACAAGGCAGAAACTGTACAGTTTTCCATTCGACCCCTGGTATATACAGTATGCAAACACTACAGTCCTAACAGAAGGCAAGGTAAACTACCTGTACACCACCAGTATAGTAGTAACGGTGTGTACAGCAGTAAACCAGCACAGACATGGAACTGCGTTTTCTGTTTTTGTCTTCAACAACTAGTATGTACAGAAAGAAGGTGGAACTATGTATACATGGTCGCAAGGAGTCCGGCCAGAACAGTCTCAGGAGAAAGTTCCTCTGCTCTGTAGTGACGTTAGGTTCTTGCGAGAAGAAACATCACGATTAGCTATCAAAAATAGCGAAGATACAACCGTCAAAACATTCAACACAATGGAGAGATTACCTTCGTATGCCCGAGTTGCCGCAAGGTTACGATCCAAAGGACTACAAAATGACATATATTCGGGCAGCGCGTCTACTTCCTGAAAGTTTGGAACCGTCCTTGCTCCGTGTACACAAGGAGAGGTCGCCAAAATATACTCCTCCTCCTCGTCCACAAGGTCATCATCAGGTCGTTCGACCGTGAAGTATCGAGCGCTGGTTTGGGCGAAAAAAACATTGTCGATATCCGCAATAGTCATTATTTCGGGACGGACGATTGCTTTCCAGAGAGAGTCGCTCCTGCTTTTCTAGATCCCACAAGCCATTAGCCATCTGCACGAAGGACTGTACTTACCCGATCGAATCATGGACCTAAGGCACGTTCTCAAAGTCAAACCCAACGGATGACGGCTTCTGTACTTATTGAACTGTAAAGCGTGCTGCAAAATGTTATTCTGGTTCAGTTCGACACGGTTTTTAGTATCTGCGGCACCAAACAAAGTAAACAGTTGTTCACCATCGTCAAGCATGCCATTAGTAATATTCTTCATAGACGACTTATGGTGAGCCTCAGTCTTGTCCTTCATGCAGTAACCTACCATACCTACAAAGGTATGGAGGCCCCGGTTTGTCAACGCTTTGACACAAACTTCCCCCCCCCCCCCCACAGGCCTCTCTACACCTTTCCAGCCAAGAACAGAGATTAAACGATGCTTCACCTGCAAAGCACTGGTGCCTTGAAGACAAAGCACACCCTGTCTGTGCAGATGCAAAAGACTTTCCCCCCTTTCAACAGAAAGCAGACCGCTATGGCACTCATCCTCAAGAAAGCGAGATAGAAAGGGCCAGCACTTATCCACATCCAAGTCACCTCCGGTGCAGTTTACTGTAACAGAAACCTCAAGTCGTTTGGAGATTGACACACGACGCGTTCTCGTCGTCAGAGGTGGCACTGTCTGACAACGTGCTCTTGCTGCACGTCTGAGTAGCATTTCTGAAGCGAAAGTGTTTACAGGCAAAGCTATAGAGGTTGAGATCTATGTCCTGGCAGACGCAATGAACGCATTTCAGACGATAGACAGCAAGAACAGTGGGTTTGAGAAGTCGAGGATCACTGCCAAACTGAAAGAATTTAGGATAACAGAAAATGTTCGACTTACAGTCTCGCAACACAAGCCAAGCGCCTTCTGTGTCTATGTAATGGAAAGGACCGACCACTGCTTGGAGGAAAGAGTTAGGTACCAAGAAGGACTTACAGATCAAAACGTAATCGAGGGAAGGAAGTAAGAACTCCGGCGGAACAGAAGAGTAATGAAAATCAATGTAAACATACGACCTATACGTATACAACTCTATATCGAAGAAAGACATAATAGACTTCGAATAAAGAGGATATGGGGACAAGGTGACATGTTTCTGAAAATGATCGACAGAACACGGCGGCAAGTGACAACAGACAGCCTGAAAACAGTAAAAACTCGCTTCCTGCAGGTACTGAGGAGGACTGTCAGGCGAATCGCACTTCAGTGAAGAAGAGATAAGTTCGGAAGCGGAAGCAGGAGGAGGAGTGGACGGAATACTCAAATGCTCGTCAAGATCATCATCAGCTCGGTCGGAAGGGACATCAACGACAACCTCTGACATACTTGCCAACAGCAGAGAAAAGGTACGCAGGTTACAACTTATCTCGTCAATTTGAAGACGGTATTCCCGAATTCCCCTATTCGCACGTTCTGTGCATTGCAGCATCAGCGAGAAGTCGGCACATCGGACCATGTCTACAAAGTCGCAACCATCCCGATTTCCGCCAACAGCAATGATGCACCGTGGCGGAAGACGACAAGACTTCATCGAGCTGCACGGTCCGCTTCATCGTCTGCATCGTCCGCGTCATCGTCTGCAAGAAAGAACGTACAGAACAGAATCCTGTCTGCATCGCTATCGACTTCGAGAGCACGATCCAATCCGTCAAGTTCTTCCTTTGCTGAGTTACAGCGAAGAAAGAACACGACACGAAGGTTAGAAGAAAAATATGGGAACGAAATCGTGTAAAGAGTGGCAAATTCTAATCGAGAAAAAGAAGAAACAACAGCACGGGCAAGCAATTCCATCGATCGGTCTCTGCAAACAACAAACAGCAAGATCGCAAGTCACGACTGAGGAAGTGACGAGCAGAAAAGGTAACGAACGAAGGAAGCGAAAGACACAGAGAAAAAGTCGTCAAGTCGAGAAAGGAAGCATGCATCCGCGCGGTTGCGACAAATTCTGAAGCGATCCACGAGCAAGGAACGATGCAGCGAGGTCTGCGCGGTAGCGCAGAAATTTTGAAATGATTGCGAACTGGCCATACCGTCCGTTAACTCGACGCCTTATCTCGCAGACGTCCGCTTACCGGGAAAAATGCGGCAGGCAGCGAAAAAACAAATAGTTTTCGGTAAATAGGCGGCAGACAACGGCCTCACAATGAAATCACGTCCTCGCTTACCGCCCAAGAACCGGTCATACCGTCCGTTAACTCGGTGTCTTACCTCACAGACGTCCGCTTATCGGCAAAAACGCGGCAGGCAGCAAAGAAATAAATTGTTCTCGGTTAATAGACGGTAGGCAACGGCCCCAGAATGAAATCACGTCCCCGCTTACCGCCGAAGCAAGCCCCGAATTGAATAATCCCCAGCCCCTCCCCGCTTACCGCTAAATAAGCGGCAGCCAACGACTCAATTCCTTCCGTCCTTTCATTTTGTTAACGCTTGTTTCTTGAACGCTGAGTGTACAAGTACGTTGGGGATGCCTATTCAGTGTTCTTTCATCCTTTTACGATCGGGATAAATGATTTTTCTTAGATAATTTGTGTTCACTGGTCACCAAAGCTACAATGGAACAGTTCCTACGTTGAAAATATGCAGCCTCGACCTCCAAAAGAAGGAGAGCTGAGCTTACCAGCCGATCGAAAGAGCCAAACGCTGCACGAATGAAGCCATAGCTGCTTGTCATTCATACTGTATGATCTCAGCTGTGGGACCCACAAAGTCTAAAGAACTGCTGAATGTTGCAGGAGGTCTGAAGCATAATAGTTCCACCGCAGAAGAAAGTCCAGACACTAACTAACAAGCAAACGTATGCTGGATCATTTGCCAGAAAGATTCGTCATTTGATGATCACATACAAAAGTGGTGGAAGGAGGAGGTTGGAGCTCTAGATCTTGGCAATCCTAAACTGTATCCGGATCAAATCTTTCGGGACGACAAACCTTTTGCCTTACGAGCTAATGCTACGTGGGCTAATCTGGACGAGAACGTAATGTCTGTTTATGCAATCTGAGTTGGAATGCTCGATACAAACATTCTCACCATGCTTGTAAATAAAAGACACAAGGCGGAGACATGCTCTCTTGACTTAGTATATGGATCCAGGATTAATTGACTCAAAGGATAAATATGCATCCAAAGTGCGTTTCTGGTCGAGAAAAAGAAGAAGACGAACGGTAACACTGCCCAGAAAATTATCATATATAACTGGCTGGCAAGTGAATTAAGAGAAGTTTAGTGAGAATGTATTTAAAATACATTAGACGAATATTTACAAAGAAGACTGATGCTCGACTGTCTTGGAAAACACATTCTAGAGAGAAGGACAGATTTGTTCTAAATTTATTTAACTATTTTTAAAGCTATTTTTCTAACTGAATTTAGAATTTAAATTAAAAACCTTTTTAAACACCTGGTATAAACAACTCTGCTTTCAGTGAGTAAGGAAATTTTTAATTCAAGTAATTTAATTTATAGCCTAACCTTTCCCAGAAGAAAGATTAGGACATAAATTAAAGAGCCTGCATATTTCCCTCTTCCGAACTTGGAAGAGGGTGAATATGCATGCTCCGTGATAATATACATATAAATTATGACTGGTGAACGGGCCAAGGGTATATCTCCCTCCAATAACTTGGTGATATTCTATCATTTAAGGTTTTTGGTTAATTTCTTAGAAATAACAATGATATGAGATATAGACATGGAAGATATAGTCCATTTGAGTTTGACTTTCTATCTTTTGTATGAGAGTAAACAAAGAGATATAGAAGTCTCGATTTAATCCTTTCAATATTGCATTATGTTTCTCACGATGCATCAAGTGTACTTTTTCTCGTCCTTTGAATACCTTCCTCCAATCTTCCTTCTCTTTGTCTTCTTCTATGCTCACCTTCTATCCTCTGCATATTGCTAGTATCTAACGTTGATCTTTAATCAACAAACTTGCTTTGCTTGACAAGGCTTGTAATATATAAGCTTGCCTTACTTTTCCTTCCTTGCGTGCATATAAGCACAGCTGAGTGTCCTCAACTATGGAGGCATGAATAAGAATATTCGTGGAGGGAATCTCAGTTTATGAACATATGTTTTTCTGGAAGTGTTTGGTTTTAAATTAATTTATAGTTTATAAAAGACACAGTATAAATATACAGATAATTATTTGAAATTAAAATGTAATTTAATGACGAAATTTTTTTCTCGTGGAAAGGTTTGGTAATAAATTTTACAACGAGGCTATTTCTCTTCTTCTGAAGTGGGAGAGATGATATAGACCAGCACCAAGTCCGTCTCCGATAGAGGTCCAAATGCATTCAGATGAGCCACTGTTAATGATCTTTATATGAACTGTAATAATTTCGTCTCGTAGTCTTATTGTATGCATGATCAATCCTGATGAGTTTTTATTCGTTTCTAAAAGTAGTTCTGGTAGCAAAATACATAATTTTTTATACAATGAATACCTGGAACTTTTACTGCTCGTGATCAGTTCCTCAATTATTTTGATTCTTTTTGGGCAATGATACTTGAATTCATTTTATCTATTTCTCTAATAAAAGTTGAAAACAGTAGTTTAGCTATAAAGTTTTGTATTGATGTGAATGACACAACTCAATTCGTAGAGGTGCAAATTAGTTTTCGAGAAATCGACCTCGACGTTTTGTTTCAGACCACGCTAAGGTAAGCATGTTAATCTCTCTCCCTTAGATTCTCTCATGTGATAATACGTTCTTTTTATGACCACTTTTCCAGTTGCCATTGGGTTTAGTCGATGGTAGCTTCCGTTGCTGATTCTAGAGTATCTTTTGATACATGTGCATTTTTTTGTATTGCACCCCAAACGAATGGACTGCCACACTATGCTAGTTGACTAGTGTAAGCCTCCTCAATATTCCACCTTTTTTAAACATTAAATTATTGTTTCGAAGCGGGTTCTACTATCGTTGCATGAGAACTTTGTACTTTCAGAAATCTAACTTCTAAATTTCTCTAAGAAAGCACCAAAGAGTGACAACAAATTTAAGCCAACGGTCTACTACCGCACCATCAAGGACATAAAGATAACGATATGCGCTGTCGTGTTGTGAAGTACTATTTCAATTGTAGAAAATTCACCACTTATTAAGAAGTTTACTTAGGTACAGAAAAGCTGAAGTCTTAGATAAGCCGATCGAGTGAACATTCTAAAATTGAATAACATCACATTTTAGAGTTTCTTGTGCTGATCGTGGTATGTCAAAATGCGAGAAACGTAGTTGCAAGAGACAAGTTAGTTGGTGCACTTTTGCAAGATCTGTGAAAGAGAGAAGTATAATGTAAACCACAATGAGTTTCAGATAGAGTTTTTAGATCACCAATGTGTAGATTGTAATACATAGTACATGCCAGTGACTTCAATTATGAAAAAATGTCATGTTTGGAGAAAGTTATAGAGCTTTAAATAGTAAAGAGAGATGAAATAGAGTGCTTCACTAGCTTATTAGCTTACGAATTCTCTTTCTAACCAATTGTGAGATCGGTCACTGCTGTAGGGAACAGATCTCAAACTCTTTCTGACTCACAATCGTTTGACAGTAGACTGATCCCTTCGGGAGAATATATGAGCACCAAGTTGGGTAAGTGTGAGACAATAGATATTTCATGAATGTGAGGTGCTAGAGATGAGGTTACTGCTGAGATTTCAAAAATGGACTTTATGCTGGAAGACTAACTCCGGGCATGCTCCAACATATATACAATCACTTGTTGTGGATGCTAGATATGAGGTTAGCACTTGGATTCTGAAATAGAGTATGTGCTAGAGGCTAACTCCTCTTCAGAGTGCAGGGTAATAAATATTAATTTTAGTGAGACATCTCTAAGTCTGAAGGTAACAAGATGCCATCAAAGATACAATCAATTGGTACATAATATTTTGTTAAAATAATTATTATTCTTGTAAGAGCAAGGGTCAAAATATGAAGTCAAAATGATCTCGAGGTTAGAAATTATGACATTTAGAAGTTGAGAAAAATGGAGAACAAAAATGGTCATAACTCAGCTATGGTGATTTAATCGAGGTGATTTTTATGATGAGGTGAGGTGATTTTTGAAGTAGTTATATTTCAAGTGAAGTCAAAATGTGACTTTATAATACATTCCACATCTTATCTTGCGTTTCAACCCGTATCTACTTGTTACTTATTCTTGAAGATACGACGAACAAAGAAGATCTCAGATTTGTAAAGATAAAAAATGTAAGTTTTTTAGTGAATGTTATTGTATCGCATATTACATGAAAGTTGTACAAGTATATACAAGATATCTAGCTGCGGAGAAATGCTCACTTAGAGAAAAAAGAGCCAAATGTAAACCCACTGTAAGAATCGATTTATTAACACACTTTTGTTGTTCTAGTATACGAAAAATTTAAAATCAAACTTTCAGAATTCATGTTGTTACTAAACTTTTCAAAACCCAATTCTTCCAAGCTGGTTGGGAAGTACTAGAAAATAGTTTCAAAATGCTACCCAAATGTCCCAAAAATGATCTCTCTAGCACAAGTTATGCCCTCCCAAAACTAGTCTAGTCTCACAAACACAAAACTTAAATAGAAATCTATTTTCGAGAAAAAATAGATCATCGCATGTTTTTCCCAATTCATCCAAAAGTTTGATCCAACAAGCCAAATTGATAGACTTCTGTGAGAGCTCTCCAACGCCATGTAAATCGTAAAAAATGGACACTCCTACACCATGCTATACCCTCCCAAACTTGACATGCGACTCAAATATGAAAATGTTGCAGAAATCTATTTCTGTGCGGAAGTTATTACCACATTATTTTCTTGGTATGACTCAAAAATCAGAGAATATAAAATAAGAACTCTCTGTGAAGAGCTTACAAACGAGACAAATCACCCAAACGGGTGATTTGTCTCGTTCAATCACATACGTCACATCACTACGGCCTTCGGAAGTCATCCGACCCCTTCTGCTTCATAAATCTTATAGAGATCTACTTTCAAACGAAAGCATATACCACTAACTTCTCCCTGCCAAGCTAAACTGATCCGTTTCCAACCCAAAATTCCCATTCTGAAATCTATGGTAAAATTTGTGTAACCTCTCTTAGTTTAAATAAGAAATATCTCTCTTTTGACTTTAGACGTTTGTCATTTATACTACACGGTAGCACTTTGTCTAAGTACACATATCGTTATCCGAAGAAACCAAGTGGTAAACATGCATGCCGTCAAGTGTCCCATCATCAGTCAGCCACTTTAGTCCTTAGTCCATGTTAGTTGTCAATCATAGTAAGCATTGTCACATCAGAATTCTGATCCTACACCACTTCATTATTGTTCGTCATGTCACAATAAGTTGTTATGTTAGTGTTACACTGTCATGTTTTAGTGTCATGTTAGCCTCAAATAGCCATATGAGCATGCTTGCTGCTAAGTCAACGAATACCACGTCAACATCTGTGATAGTCAAAATCTTAAATCTTCCGACTTACGTAACTCTTTTCTTTGTCATGTCAGTTTAGTACCTCGGTTAGGTTGGCGAGTGCGTAATGGTTAGTCTCGGTAGCGCCGTTAGTGTCGTTAGGGCGGGTTCTTGAGCTAGCTCCACTAGGAGTATACTTCGCAGGTAGGGCTTGTAGGTCTCAATTCTTCGAGTTGAGCCTTCAAGCTCGTGGCTACGGTGAATAGTCTTGATGAACGCAATATGGATTCTCTGATGCACAGAGTGGATGTGACTAGACTTTAGTGTTTGTGTAGTGTCGGTCGGCATGATGGAGTGAGTACAGATCTTTATTATTATGATACACTTGTGTATGTGTATGACACTGTCCATCGTTATGTGTGTGTGGTGTATCTTTGACAGTGATGTATGTTATGTAGTGATGTATATGTGTACGACATCTTGTAGCTCCATTTGCGATGAAAAGACAAGAAATTGACTTGCACGACGAGCTCTACCCAAAAGTGAAGTTAGATTTGAAGCAAGGACAAAAAGTAGTCGTTAAAAAAAATCCAGCATCCATCTAAAAAATCCAGCATAGTCGTTAAAGTGAAATTTCATACATGAAGAGCATGATTCTTTTTTGGAAAGCATACATAATCATCATCTCCATTTTCAGATGGAGGAGATATGTATGAATTTAATTTATTAGCTAATTCTGTTTAGTGAAAAGGTTGAATAAAACATTAATGTATATTCGGTAGTATGATCCCAAACTTATACTTTCCAGAGACACGTAAGTGTGCTCTTGCCTAATGAGTTGTGTCCTGATTTCTTGTATCGCTTTCCTCTGTTAACAGTAACATTTACCGAAAGTTTTCATCATTAAATTTAGTTCATTCTATTCATCATTTTATATAGCAATTACCTATTTATTGAGAATACCAAGAAAAAATAACCAAATGATACTAATTTATTCCAAAGACTTTTCTATGTACGACAGAGTTGCTTAGCTAACATGCATATTCTAGTATGTATATGCGCCTAGCTCTAGTTTGATAGCTGTTAGAGAAGAAAATTAAACAGAATTACCGCCAATGCAACTCCGAAAGCAAGGCGGTAATTCAAGGAATGATTCAGAGTAGCTTGACGAGAACAACGATCCGAATCGTGTTCCGTCAGTTCGCAATGTGTTTGGTCGAACATTCTCGGAGTTCACTCAACAGAGGAGGGGAAGAAGCAGGGTAGGAGTCGAAAGCGATCAATCAAGTGTTGGAGCTGGTGAGAATATCAATGCTGAAGGTGGAGTTAGGACTCAACGCCGACTCGGGGAAAATGGAGCATGTGGAGAACAATTGCGATACATCACTGGAGGACGACGTTCTTATCGAGTTGCTGGTATTCTTTCGGAAGAAAGAGATGGTATTCTTTTTTGTCCTTTTAGGATGCGAGATACGAAATGACAAAAATCTAGACTGACAGGCATCATTAAGATTTCTGTTTGTAACTTTACGCAACTATGTCCAGCGAGTGTACATAGTTGGCGGGGACCTACAAGCAATGGCTAGGCAATGTGCTTGCTAATCACGTGGTCGTGAATGAGAATATTGCTCTGACGAATCTCGTGGAAGAGTTTCGTCGTAACTATCATAGGAAAATGAAATATGTGCAAATGTGAAGAATGCGCGAGATTTCCAGAGATTCTCTGCATGGAAATCAGTCCACCTCTTTCCACTACATTCCAAGTCTGTGCAGACGAATAGTCATTAGATGATCAAACGATTGTGGATTGGAACAACTGGGAGAGTAGACCTCTAGTTTTCCACCAAGCATTCATTTGTCGGAGGGCAACCCGTAGTGTTCTGTCGTACTGTCAAAAGGTTATTGCATTGGATGCTTGTCACTCCAAGAACCGTAAATATCCCTGCCAGATCTTTCTGGCGTCTGTCTTGGATGGAAACAACGAGGTGATAATACTAGCTTATGCTATCGGTCCATTGGAGTCCACTGAAACTTTGACATGGTTTCTTCGACTCTTGAAAGAATCTATACACGGTATAGACTCTCCAGATATTGTGCTGATATCAGATCGACAGAAAGGGCTTGAACGAGCCGTGACAGAGGTTTTCCTCGGAGCTGTACATGGTCATTGTGCGCAACATATTCGGATGAACCTACGGAGTCGGTTCAGACGGGAGTCAGAGAAGCCATTTATGACACTACTGTATGCACATAGCATCGAACGGTAAGTTCTGAACCTGTTCGTGTCCGTGGAATGATAACGTGCGTGCGTACATGTCTATGTTATCTCTGCTTTCCTCAGACCTTACCATGAGCATCACTCGTGTTTTTTCAGACCACCTTTAGAGTCAAGTACTAGTGGGTTTGGTTGCTTTTGTAATAGTGGAGTTTCGGTGTAGTTCTGTGGACTGCATGATGGAGTGCTATGTGCGTACGTATGTATAATGTTTAGAGGTGACTGATAAGTGTACTGCAATGTTGGGGCAGTTGGTTTTGAGCACAGAGTGTACATGGTGGTTATAGGAGCTAAACGTGTCTGTGTTTGGGAGGCAGATTCGAGATGATAATGCAGAAAATCGAGTCACATGGCGAGAAAGGATGAGCATATTGGCTACTTACTTGAAGTCCATAAAATCGGAACGGTATAGCCGGGTGTGGTTTCCCTTACAACGCTATGAGAAAGTTACGTCAAACTTGATCGAGTCTATGAATAATGCATTACGTCCTATGAGAGTCCATGCTCCATTTCGAATACTGTTAGATTTATGGTTTTATATAATGAAGCAGTTCTCGACTCGTCGAACGAAGCTTGAGGTGCACAGAGACCTGCTAACAACATTTGCTAAATCGTGATTTGAAGAGAATGAACTAGCAGCAGAACAACTGCTATGCTCAATATCGTCTCCTACACAAGCTAGTATTGGAGCACTAGATGCACACAACTTTGTAGTGGAACATGGAGAACTACAACATAGAGGTACGTGCACTTGTTTCGAGTACCAAGAGATGGTATGGTCTTGTATGCACGCTATCTGCTCGGACCATGAGATATGTATCGAATGTAGTTACTCGTTTGACTCCATTTGGTATGCTGAAAATGTGTTTAGCATATACGGTGAGCATAGTTTGTAAGCATTCACAGTGTAGGACCTCGATCCAGTTTTCAAGTGTTGTGCACCACCGATGGTTGTGAAGCATGGCAGACATCGTGTTGTCAGGATGCAAAGTGATGTTGGGACTACTCGACGCCAAGGAGAAAGACTGCAACAGACCACGATGGAGATGAAGTGATTCTCGAGTTTCCATACGCAGACGAGCAATACCTTCCTCTGTCACATGAAGTTGTGGTTGATGCAGACACCGTGACAAGGACCGCGTGCATGCGCAGACCAGGAGATCACACAATCAGACAACCACGTCCGAGGACCGGTTTGACTCGATGTTCTGTTTGCAGGCAATATGGTCACAACCGGCGTAGTTGCAACTCTGCGCGTGAAAATGAGACTCAAGGAACAAGACTGGAAAGTGTTACACAAGATGTACCACAAGATGTACCAACAGATGTTTCTACCACGAATGTCCATGTTCATCCCGTCGCGTCTCTCAAGATCATACACACGGCAGGACCTGTAGAATGGATGAACATATTCGGCTCAAATGAGATTTTGTACTCAAATTCATCCGGAAGTGATCTAGATGACAATGATATGTCAGAGTAACCACTGGTTGAGATGTTACACTCTGATTTGTGTCTCGGGTAGAGACAATCAAAGTTTACTGTGTCTTTAATACTGCTCAAAGCTGTTTTCTTTTTCTCCTCAATATACCTTTATCACTTTCAAGATGATGTGCTCTTCTTCTATTCATGTATGTATCAGCGTGTTATTGCTCCAACCATATGGTTTAAAGTATCACTTGTTTCTGCCGTACGTGAGGTTTGGCAGTAATGAAGTTTAATGCTGAATGTGATGTTTCTAAGTTTTAGAGGAGAAAATATTACCAAATTACAGCGTCCTATTTCTTGTTACAAACTAGTACTTTCAACTCATAAATCTGACTGCCAATAGGAAGTGAACTGTGTCTTCTTAAAATCTTTTAAACTTAACTTTGACACCTCTATTGTCTCACCTTTGAAGATTCTTGTATCATCTCCTCTCTTTTGTTTGATACATGCTTCTCTATTGTTAACGCAAGTACACAATACGAAGATGTTCATGGAAAATATGCCAGACTCAAAGCGCTGAACCTCACTCTTGAGCTAAAAAGATATTAAATCATAAATTAAAAGGAAAAACATCATAGAAAGATTCCTCGTGTAGAATCTGTAACACTATATAAATCTCATTTCTTACGCTCTTATTTTCTAGCTCGTTCTAACATGCTGCAAGGAAGTCTTGAGAAACATTGTATTGAATTGTTGTTTGAACGATTTTATAAAGAATTATTTTTGTTGATAAAAGAATATATCCGACCCCACAAATAAACACCTAATCTTTTAAGAATATATCTTTTTAGAATTTAAATTTTAAATATTCTGTGATAACCAATAATATTATCTGGATATTCTTGGTTACATCTCTACCGTCCAGTGTCTAATTCAGATCAAGAGATCAAATTATAGGTATTCAAAACTATACGTGAACTCCGTGGAGTGCAATATGGAGGCTCGGGGTAAGATCTCAGTGGAGGTCCGACAATACAGGGATTTGATTACTCTCACTGGCTAGCCGCTATCCACTCGCGATAGCGACTAGCCGGTGGGAGAGTCAAGATAATCGTTTCTTTGTTGTCTCTTCGCACAACTACCTCTCAGACCATATTGTCAACTATAACAATGTACAATTATCACTACGTGACTTCATCAAGTCATCCTTCCCGAAGTAAGTGCTCACTTGCGCGGCTTTCAGCAGGAGGATCCCAGCTTAAATGAGCGTTAAAAGTACTCGACCGGCAATTCTTTTTCTTCACTAAATAGTTAACTCTCTTGTGAAGCACATACGGAGCAAGTAAGCAGGACTGTAGCGGAGGTGAAACGAATACGTGTTTATCTATGAAGCAAGTTTTTATCAGATGAGTTGGGTATTAACTGTTTCTTCGTATGTACACTCTATGCCACTGTGGAGTTTGAAGCTGAGATTCACCCGAAGAAACATCATACTACTCGCGTGTTTTATCCTTCTTTTCATTCTCTCACTTTTAATTGTTGTTTTTGCTCATTCCGTGCCGGTCTGGAGACTGCTCGTGTGTCTTATCTATGGCCCTCAAAGGCTCGCCCTCGTTCTTACATTCAAACTCTCCTTCATGCTCTTAGAATCAACTCTCATCTTCCGACATCGCTCGCTCTCGTTAGTGCCAATGTCACACAAAACGCATCGAGAAGCCTTTTATCTCCTGCTTGGCATACCGTGCATAAATCGTTCGAATTTGTTCGTCTTGGCCTTCGTCTTCCTTCACATGCGCCTTCTTAGTGACACCCTGCCACACACAACTCGTCCGCTACATGTCACCCTACACTTGCTGCTGGCTGCCACGCACACCGACGTCCGTGTCACATCACCTTCAACCTGAACTCCACGCCATGCAGACAAAATTCAAGCCACGTCACCTAAACACGCCTGCTGGCTGCCTCGTCGGACTATAGTGCCATGTTGGCAGTCGTCGACTGTGACCGGTAAGGGGTCCTGTCAAGTATTGTATTGCGCGCACGAGGCCTGTCAAGCAAGTATTTGTCGCACGGATCCTGTCAAGTAAATAACTGCTGCTAGGACTGGAAGTAAAGCTACGAGCAACTACTAGACCTCGACTCGCGGGACAAAGATTTACTTGACAGCACCCTTAATACGTTTGTCGGACTTGATCCATCCTTCTTAACTTTGCATAATTTTACTCCATTCTTTACTTGCAATAGCAAATTCAACAAGTTTACTATCATGTGAAGACGTTGCATAAAGAAAACTTAAGACAACATAGGCTAATAAACTGTTGTAAAGATAGTTTTAATTGAATTTTTTGTACTGATATATGGCTGCATGCTGAAATTCACTTCCATATTCAGATGACTTGGCATTTTTACCTGCTGTTGCCATCAAGAGCGAGATAAAGTCATGTAAAGTTAAGAAGAGGTGGGATGAAGTTTGAAACACGGTAAAGTAAATTTCTGCTATTGGGATCTTTAGGCTTTCTACTTACAGAGTTGTAAACGGTGATGATACATGAACTACGATAGGACGAGTGTGTACAGTACAGTGCAAGGACAGCCTTGTTTTCTCGGATGTTACTCGAAGCTTCAAGTCATGGAGTTAGGGAGGATGCAGACCCAGCCCAGGTTTCTCCCACTTACCTGTAATTTGCCGGCGGGTTTTGACAATTTACGGATTATTTATTGTGTTAATTCACCGGCGATTTCTAGCAAATTTTGAATACATTTTCATTTTTTTAGTGTTTTCTACAATTTACAGACTAATGTGTTAATTCACCGGAGATTATTAGCGAATTTAGAGTATTTTTTCACTTTTTTAGTGTTTTTTATAATTTACGGACTACTGTGTTAATTCACTAACGATTTCTAGCAAATTTCGAATATTTTTTCGTGTTTTTTATAATTGACAGACTGTTGTGTTAATTCACCGGCTATTTTAGTAAATTTCGAATATTTTTCACTTTTTTGGTATTTTGAGAGAAAAATTATCCTACGCATTCTCTACTTCTCCTGCAACTTTTAGAAAGGTTGCCGGGGCACGTTACACGGGATGCCGGAGGAGGATGGCCTTCGTTCATATTTCCTTCGACGAGCTTTCAAGTTTCTTCGCTTGCTTGGAATCTTACGGTTACCCGGCACTCTTCCTATCTGTCAGGTACACCAATTGCGATCGCCCGCTTGCCACCCGCCGGGAGTCGGGAGTCTGCCAACGGCAGCTCATTGGGCCACCAAACAATCCACAACGGCTTCTCTTTTGAAAGGGCATGTTTTCCGCACTGCAGGCTGCAGCAGCTTTTGTTACCGCGTTCAAACATGAGCTTCCGCCGGGGAGAGCAGCAGGGGCTCTCCAGCACGGGGGAATCGATCTCCCGACCATCTCCTTATGCTGGTAGGGTTGGTCCAAGTCTGCGGCAGGCGTCACTGATCTTCCACTACATTTGGATGGTAGCGTCCGGCAACTCCGGCCAGATTAGTGAGGCTTGTGTCATGGACACGGATGGCCTTGATGGATAGAGTTGACTTTGACGACACTTAATTCTTGTCCTAGTCATTCTCGTCTACTGGAATGGTTCGAGCTTACACTCGATAGACCAATCAGAAACTGGCAGTGAAAGCGGAGGATAGAGGTTTGAGACATTCCAAGCTCGAGTATCACGACAGTTACTGCGGAGCATATTATGCGCACGAAATAAGAGTACGATGATTTCATCGTGTGTTCGGGGAACTCCTTAGCTTTATGGCCTGTCACAATACTCCTTTCCAGTTTCTTCTGTTAGACCCCCCGTGCCAGTATACAAGCAGGAAAAGGCATATTCCTTTTTACATCACATTCAAGAGAATATCTTTTTGGTTCCAGTAAATCTTAAAAGCTTTCTAAGTTAATATGAGTCAAGTTGTTTTGAGATGAATTACTACATATGTAAAGATTGCGGAGAGTTTTGATTTAACTCTTTATCTCATCTTTTGATTTTCTTTTTCTTTTTTCTCTTTATTTCAATCTCGCATGAAGATTTTATCATGAATCAATCTACGTCAAACGGTTAGATTTCTTTGTTCTCTCGAAACAAACCCGCAGAAGGGGTACTCTGGGTCACCCGGAGTACTTATAGAGATACTAGGGTTTAAGTTACATTCAAATAGAGAATATATATCGAAAGTGAACTGTGGGCAAACAGAAAGAAGAAGACAAGCGTTAAGTGCAGGAGAAAATTAATGAAATCGACCAGTTCTTAATGGGACTTATAATACGTTTCAGAGTGCAAATTCTCCCCTAAAGTTTGAGGAGATGATGCAAGCTGACGAAACAGTTCTAAAATCATTAAATCAAAGATGACAAAACGGAAGTTTACGAGAAAAAAGTTTAGAACAAACTAAATTTGACATGTTTTTTATATAAGAAGATTTAGAATACTTACATCCAAAATTATGAGAATAGTAAGAATATAATTTAGAATAGACAGAAAGTAGACAATATAAAACTAAAGAAAAAAATAATATAAAAATAGAAAGAACAAAAGTACTATTTACAGGAAGTATAGAATAGCTTCCAATCACACGAACGAAACCAGTTTCGTTATTTGAACACTTGGCCGTGAGAGAACTAAACCCATAAACAATACAGCTAAGCACTCAATCTGGATAATAAAGCTCCGGCTTGTCAAGAAAAGAAATAATTTTGTCTTCCTTTTGTTGACTTATGACTAAACGATGAACAGTTTGATCATAGATTGAAAGTTTCAAAAAGTAAAATCCGAAGAAGTTTAGGGGGGTCTGGAGAAACAACCGGCGTGACAAAAGCATGTATGCGGTTCTCTCATAGGACAAGGTAAGGTCAAAACTTACTCCCATACCTACAAATGTGAAATAGATATTCTTTTTGTGTCTTAACCTTCTGACAAGAACGACCTAATAACACACATAAACAACACAGACAATAATCAAATTCTTCGAATGAAATTAAGACTTCATAGATTCTTATTCTACTAGCTGTCGATCGTAATCCTTCCACGATCGATCTTTCATATCAACAACAAGTCGATGCTCTGAGTTTCTCCATTCTGATCGTCAACGCTCGAACTCAGTTTGCTCGTCCTTTGGAGGAAATACCACGATCCCATTGTAAAGAAAACTTGAGATCATCGGGAAAATTCGAATCGCTCCAATTCCACTCATTCTCATAGACTACACGAACTGAAGTCATCTTGTTATCTCAAAGAGGGACTAGCACGATCCTAAAGCATGGCAATTCGATTATCGATAGCAAGTAAACGACAGTAAACAATAGTAGTCTGCACCGCGCTCCATCCCATCGACCGTGGACTATCACGACCCTAAACTCTGGCGACGAAATCATCGCACAATGGAAGCCAACACTGTGCTCCATCTCATCGATCGTGTCGTGCAAGACGCTAGTGCCGCACAAAACGTATTGACAACATCGACAACAGCAAAACGCATACATATTCGTAAGCTCTTGTGCTATTGTTGCAATCTCTCGTGCTCATCACTCTCGATTGCTATCGTTTGCTTTTGTCTTCGCAATCTACCGTGCCGCGTAAAATACATCGACAACATCAACAACAGCAAAACGCATACACATTCGTAAGCTCTCGTGCTATCGTTGCAAGCTCTCGTGTTCATCACTCTCGTTTGGTATCGTTCGTCTTCGTCCGTGCAATCTATCGTGCCGCGCAAATCGCTACTGCCGCGCTAAATGCTTGTGAAAAATCATCCTGCCACGTACACCTCATCCGCTACATACCTTACGCTTGCTGCTGGCTGCCACGCACTGGTCTCTGTGCCCCGTCATCTTAAATCTGAACTCCACGTCACGCTGACAAAATTTGAGCCATGTCACCTTAACCTGCCAGCTGGGCTGCCTCATCGGACTATAGTGTCACGTTGACGGTCGTAGACTGACTGTGACCAGTAAAGAGTCCTGTCAAGTACTGTATTGCACGCACGAGATATGTCAAGTAAGTATTTGCGCATAGGGCCTGTCAAGTAAATGACCGAGTCCAGCAACTTTACTTTCTGCTACAGTAGTCCGGTACTTGGATTATGAGTAGCCAAGCATTTCCTTTTCCTTCTTTTCTTATTTTCTTTTCCTAAAACCCGCATACTCTTATAACCAGCGGGAAAAGCTGGTTCTAAGAGTAGCGGGTGTCAAAGTAGAAAATATGTGAATCGATTTGCTGAATGAAGAATACGGTATGAATGGATCACTGTAATTAAAGATTTCTTTTTTAACTAACTTTCTCTCTTAAACGTGTATAGAGTTAATAGATTTATTTAAACTCTAGATTTCCTACTAAATACTCAATAAAAGACACTACTGTCTAGAGTGCTTTACCTGTTCCAAAAGCTTCTGTAGCATGGATCACAATGAGGTGGACATCAGTGATTAACTAAAACCGAACCACTTTCTAAACTTGCTAGTTGGGATTATCTACTCCTTAAATTCTCACCCCCTACCATCTTCCCCCGAATATAAAACATATGTGTTGTATTAGACTTTATGTAAAAATTCAAAATGTTGAACATTGAGTGGTTAATTCAAATAACGCATAACACATAGATACCTAAACTATAATAAGCAGTCTCATTGTACTTTAGTTCAAACCTTTTATTTCATATAAATACCACCGATATAGAAAGAATCATTTATGTTCCATCTACATTAATATGACGCCTGTATTCGGTAGTACGCATATAAGTGTACACACACTTTCTATTATTCGGGGGAAACCGGCAGTAGCCCGCATCGCCACAAGTGGGTCCGCCCACGGGCGAGCACCACCATTACGAGGAGAGAATGTGAAAGAAGGGGTCCGAGACAACGGGACGGAATAGCGACAGAACAAAAGGAGATGGCAAGGCTGGCAGGAAAAAGTAATCCAGATCACCGTGCAGGAGGGTCCACTGGACAGTTTACGGGCGGTCTGTCGTGCGTGATTCTTAGCGTTCCGTCGTGCGTGATTCTTATAGTCTACTGTGGCCCCAAATCGCAGCTTGTTTCGCAGCCATTTTCCCCGTTAGGAGGAGCCGAGCATTTCACAAAGACAACGAAATCAAGGTTGTAGTGTTCGTGGAACTGGACGACTGTACATGATCCAACGAGGCGGAAGAGGATGAGCGAATGAGATCCTCTTTTACCAGTTCTCTAGGAGAGTAAGAAACTGTAGTTCATATCCAGTCAGAGAAAGCACGTCCAGGCAATGATAGGCCTCGAAGAATTCAAACTTTTCGGTCACTGGGTACGAAACTTCTCTAGGAAAAGGATTCCATATTTTATTAGCACTGATTTCAGCTCAGTCAAAGGACTTCATATCTTCATGAGTACTTATTCAGCTGAGTAACTTGGCACTTGAGAATCCTCTCTCAAACATGGTGCTCCTTTTCATCAGATGGCCCAAGCAGTACACATTTGTTTGCTTGTAAATAAACTCTATCAACGTTCCAAATCAAGTTGAAGTCGCCGCTTTTCTTTTCTTGCAAGTCAGGACCAGAAACGACTGACAGGAATTCACAGCGCTTGTGTGGTTCCGAAAAGCACAAAATGCCACAAGAAATATGAACTAACGATGACGTGATGCTTATACTTGTGAATTCAAGCGTGGCCCACCGGCAAGTACCGGGCGGAGGTGGTAGGAGCTCTAGAAGATAGCAAGTCACATGGATACAATCAAATCACAGATTCGCTTCATTTGATCACATACAAGGCTATTCGAAAGCAGATTCCCTCAGACTATGAGCATTGTGGACAATAGGCATCTGTCTCGAGATGACAAATCGCTTGTCACTGTAATGCTATAACTCTCCTTTCCAGTGAAGCCTGGATAAATGTTTCCCCTCTAGAGTTCATAAAATCCAACTCACGGTATTATGAACGAGTAACAATAGTGCGAGTCAAAGCTAGAATCTATATAAAATATTCTTAGCTCGCTTTTAGAGTTAGCGGATGTTTACAGCGGCCACTTTTGGAAATACTCGTAAGACATTAGCGGGTGTCAAACTTAGCCCCTTTGGCTCGTGGCGATTAACTTTTTGCCAGTGGGCAATAATTTTGGGCATGAGTCGTTTGAGCTAAAAGTAGTTTGTGAATATTTGCATGATGCCTGTGAGAAAGTCACTCGTAAGATACATCAATTCATAGCGTCTTAATGACGTTGTCAATGATAATATACATATGATAAAAATAGTAATATAATACTAATTATATGATATTTATGGTAATAATAATAATAATAATATTATTATTATTATTGAGATGTATTTTTTACAGATCAAAACAGTTTAGATCGAACGACTCGTTTCGATCCAAGAGTCAAATGTTGTTTGGAATTGGAGTGAAATAGTAATTTTAAGAGTACTTTGGCTCGGTGTAACTTCCTGCAGACAGTTCAGTTTATGACGAGAATAGCTTTCCAGAGCAATTAAAATCATGAGTTTTGGATCTATACTCGCAATGCTGCATACATTCAAAGTTTACTGATTTACTAGACTTTTGGAGGTGAGATTTTGTTTCGACCTAGCTTAGGTCAAAACCTACAAATGTCAATTTAGAAATCCTACACAAGCATATTTAGGATATGTAACTCTAGCACGTATGCAAGCAAGAAGAATTTATCATAGCAAATAAGGAGATGCATTGATTGTTCTCATCTTGTTCAAATTATTTTCAATTTAAATTCAAACATGTAACGTAAAAACCCCCTCTAAATCTCATGGATATGAATTACAAAGCCTGAACAAAATTACCATTTCATTCTCATTATAGTAGGGTTAAAGAGTTACAAATGTTATTCTTTCACCTGTTAAAAAATCTTTTTTCTTAACTTTGAGATCCCCTATTGTCGCGAGCTTCTCTTATTTGTTTTTGATTGTGAATTTTGATTCTAAAATTTATTTTAATTTTAGAAAAATAAATATTATTAATTCACAAATACGATCGCAAGATATCCACGGATACAAAGCTATCCTTGATAAACTATAACTTTCTCTTTTCTCTTACGCTCACCATAACATACCATCATTCGAATTTCGGTTACGTAAGCAACAAAATAGTTTGTATCCTATAAGTTCATAAATTCATAACTAAAGTGAAATGCTGTAAAATGAATTTGACAAGTCTTTGGAATCGGATCACTGTGGTTACAGTCTGTCAAGCTTTGACTGTAACCGGATTATGATCATACTGTACCGTAATAACGAATGTAATCTCAGTTATAGCAAGGATTCAAGCTCGGCACTGAACAAGAACCAATAATAATCTGGATTAGAGACAACGCTCATGTCCAATACGGAACGAATGCGAAGTTATATTGCGGTACAGTAACATAACCTAGCATTAATTCAAATGTAATTAGTAGCACCAGAGTACTAAGTATAAACAAGTTACATATTTTATAGAGTAGAGAATTTCTAATTATTAGAAAAATAACAATTATCCAAGTAAGTTATCTCAAGTGCTGACTGTACCGGTTCCCCTGCTTGATGTTTAGCCGTTGAAGAGTAGGTTCTATCTTCCAAGAAGTCCCTATCTGCTATCGCACGAGGGAGACGGGTCCCAAGTGGAAAGAGTTTTCATATGGACTAGACAACATTTAAAGGCCATGGAAAATTATGTTCATGTTTCCAGCAGCTGCTGACCACTTTTCCAACCAGTTCCGTCAAGGTCCGTAGACGCAAAACTTTGAAAACCCAGTACGGACATTTTTTGTTCTTGTAGGAAAATACCTTTTGTTAAGGCAATAAAATAGAACTAAGAATAAAAAAGATTAAATTTGATATATAGACCACTTGTCAGACTAGCTGGACGACATCATTCAAACCGGCAATGAAGTCACCGAAATTATTTATAATTATATAGTTAGATAGATTTGAAAACCCTTTGTGTGGGCTTGTACTTTTTGAATTGCGCAGGCCTGCACATGCTTTATAGGTTATTCTTTTCTCCCGCATCACTTTTCTCAGTTGACATGTAATATTTATCAAAATTTTAATATTAATTTTAATGTTAATTTTTATATATTTACTTATTATTATTAATCCAAATCCAATATACTATCAACTGAGTTAAATCCATTCAAAAGACTTTATTTGTATTACATGAATCCAGAACCTTTTGTAATCACGACCGGAATAGTTTTCAGGAGTTTTGTCCCTGTCTTTCTGCTTGTCTTTGCAGTAAAAATCAGGAAGCATGCAGTAGTTGACTATTAGTTGCTTGAACAACACTTAAGCTTGAACCCAGTTTTGAAAACTACATACGTAGCTCTTGGGTCATTTGGTGCAGATGAATGTGGCTAGATATTGTCGAACATGGATAGCGATAGATAGCGATAGCGAATACGTCTCTCCTTCTCTCTCCTTCACATGACCGAAGTCGTATGTCGACTCAGTAATTCTAGGAGGCGTTATAAGAGGATAATGCCAACAAATCGTATTTATTTAGATTATAAATATTTTGTTTTATCTCCCACTCTGGAAGTGTTGTTTTCTTCTCGACGTGTTTCTCCTGCATGCCGTTCGATTTGCATGCGCTCGTTGACATGCATGGCCGCACTAAATATATCCGTTAAAACGAGGTCCTCTTCAAATCACCTTCAAATCTCTTAACAAAGTCAACCAAACTAACAGGCCTTCGTCCCCCTCCACAGAAATAGGGGCGACAGTACCAAGATTACATTCGTAACAAAAGAGATTTGCTGACGTGTATTGGAGATTCGCTTGGCTAAGCTCGCTGCGAGCCTGCGACTTGCGACTTGCGACTTTCATAGAATGTGATCCGCTGAGGAACGCATTCGAATTACGCTGCAAAGTGCTGGCCTTTGGACTGAGTTGACATATTTTATACGGAAACACAGTAGAAACATATCCTAAAGAGATGTTTGTAGAGAATTGGAGAACAAAAGAGACATTTTTCACCCTTTCTAAATATACATTAATTTATTCACTAACCTTTCCGATAAAAAAATGTTCTAGCATAAATTAACATCCACGTGAAATGACATTTTTTGGATTACAAGGTTCTGGATTTATAACCTCAGCAGTGCATCAGTCCGTGATTCACTTTTAAGTTATGTTAAGATGTGTTGGAAATTCTGAGACGGGTTAACACATATTAATTCCAGATTAGTTGGGTTTTGATAACAACTATTCTCGTATTTTTATATAACGCTCACACATTTTCCTGTCTGAAACTCACACGTTTCCAATAAGAGAAAATGAGATTCGATATACAAATCCGTGGGGAGGATATTCAACTAACGGTACATATTTTCCGTTCCTCTACCGCTCGCCTAAGTGGTCACTGGGGCCTCGTATGTGGTTATCAAGCAAAAATGCCAATAATACAAGTAGCAAGTGATCCTAGGTAATTTGAAGCTACTAACAAGCAAACACTAATGTTCTTGTTCGTTTTATTGACCAAATTCATAATTTTCCCAAATAATTTCTTCCACTTCAATATCTTCTATCCACCACTTAAAGCCGAAGTGCCACTATGAATATGCCTGGTAACCAAGAATACTTCATTTTGAGAACAAAGAAATTTAACCATACTACCCAAAATACTTTTGCTTGCAGAATTTGCCTGCGAGAATATAATCTACCACGTAAGGACTTGAATCAGAGCTCTCCCATAGTTTAACACTTATGTGAATCACTTCACAACTAATTATTGTTGTATCCACTGAAAAATACTGAAATGAAATTTTGGTGGTTTCTTGGAACAAAACATCCAAAGTTCTCTCTAAAGTACACCTGTACGAAAACAGGAATATTTCTTTCTGTGCTTCTATAAGCGCAACTGAAGTTTAACCGAAAGGGAAGTGGTCGAGACGCATGGAAACGTACTAGCATATGTCGAGAGTTTCTGGCATGAAACTCGTAGAGAGAACAGGAAGGGCGGGGAGAGAACTAGGAGTACTGTCGAATTCTGTCACCGAGGCATGGAAATTTTAATAAAGGTCTTATAAATTAATTATATGTGTCAATTATATTACATATAGATTAAAATAGTTATATAATATAACTATATTTTTATAGAATTTTAGAATGAATATAATCATATTTTGTATAATCGAAACTGAAACAACCAAGTTCATCATGGAAACGCTCTACGATTGGAAGGAAAACTTACAGTATTTTCACCAAAGCAAAATAAAACCATTAAGTTGCAAAACTTTACTAGATTAACAACTATAGAGTTCATCATAAGAAAAACTACGGTTCTATTTGATTAGTCTTGAGTTGTCTTGCTTATAATAAAATGATAAATGATAAATGTTATTACGTGTCCCTTGAGATCTTTGCGATCCATGTGAGTCCATCTCACCGAGACTCAGACCAGAAGCTTCATCAACAGTTTGCGGCGCATGCACCTCCAACTGTACAGCAAGGGATTGAACTCACGACCTTTCTCTTAGAGAACTGTAGACTAAATCACTTGTGACACTGATCTTCAGTGTCCCAACACTAAAGACTAAAAGTCCTAATAAGACTAAAGAGTCCTAGCACGTCTCAGCTAGTTCAGTATAAATACGTTCATTATATCCTTTTTTATAATTTTAAGTGAAAATAAAACACTCAAATAACATAACTGACATGCATAAACCTCAAATGAAGAGTCGTACATGACGTATGAGGCCAATATATATTTAGTGTCTCCGCGGAGGGAGTTGTTAACTCGACCTGAGGTTCTCGTAATAACATCATGAAGCTTTTACAGATGATTATCTCAACTTAAAACACTGAGTGAAATCTTTATCAGGCTGCGTAAAGTCATATCAGAGCACGTAAGATAACGGCAAAAAGACAAAACTTTTCTAATGAGTATTACGCTGCAGAAAGCTCCGCCTTACGAACATAAACCACTCCTCGAACAGCGACTTAAGCTCATAAGGCCACTGCGTCTCTTGCAAGAGATGTTCTGTTGAGAATATCTCCCCTTGAAGACTTACCATTTCCATAAAGCATACTATCTGCAAGAACTTAAGAAGATATTTTCAATATCATTATAAGAATTGGAGATTAACCTCAACCACAGAATCAACAATATCTATTGCACGAAAGAGGAGAACAAACTTTAGCAACCGCACAGAATTCTTTCTGTTGAACGATTATAGATTCAACTTGAACTTGATATATTCGAGACAGGGGTTGAGAAGGTGAATCAATGGATTCGGTAAGCTTTCTGATAGTTTGGTATGAGAGAATTAATAGCTTTGTAAAGAGATAACGATTTCAGATAGTATTGAGGAGTATTTCTTTTCACTAGATTTTTGCATATCTTTGATCAATAATTGATTTCGAAACAGACTTTCTTTTGTATTGTGACAAGTTTTATCTTTGATTACATGAATGACAATGTTGATTTGTTTGACATGCTTTAAACTATTTTAGACATTATGCTGAAGAGATGGAGATGAACCAAGTATCATTAAATGAGATGATCAAGAATTTGTTTTTGCTACAGTAATCGAGATAAGAGAACATGTGAATCATTTAGCATTTTTGAGAAGGGGAAATTTCTCAAGTATGAGATAGGAGTGTTTTCTTAAAAATTCTGATAGAGTTACCAAGAAATCCTTTTTGGAGTGGGTGGAGAGACTCATAAAGGAGTCTATAGAGGATTGAGTCGTTGGAAAAGTTCAAGAAATAATTCTTACGATTCATTCATATAGAAAAATAATCTATGAAACTGAACTAGATTTAGTTCTTTTTGCAAGCCGATAATGAGAAGTTGCAAGAAAAACTGGAGATGTTTCTAGAAGAAACAAATGAAGAAGATGGACTGATGATCAGATGGAAAGATGTCCAAGAAGATATTTGAACACTTTCTAAGAAGAAAGAGAGTCAAGAGAAGTTGCATGGTCAGGAGAGCAGAGTTGATTCTTGCTATTACAGCATTTGCTCTCGCCACTATAACGATACCAATTATTCTTGTGCTGTCGATGCATGTGAGTTTGTGAACATCTCATCATCTAAGATTGAGTGGACTGACTCTTTGCCGTCCATGACATGGTGATAAAGCCCAAACATTTAGTATATGCTTTGTTAAAAGCTTATCCGCTATCAAGTTATTAAAGATACCAGATGCTAATAAAAGAGAGCATTTCCATCAAAGCAAAGTGAATACCTCAACACAATAAACACTGAGGTATTTAGTGTGCCTTATAGTGAACCGTCTATTTGACATAAATAAGTCTAAAGTGCATTAGACGTTATTCTTACGTGGTATGTTTGTGTTTTAAGAATGTATGACTCTCTGATGTCAGATACATCAGATTGCATACGAGTGTATGTTATATCCCGACTTGTCTTCCATATTATACCGTATGGAATTTATCTTCGGATACAACTTTTCATTCATTCAATACACACAACTATCATCCAGAATTCATTCATATATTACAAACAAAGTGTCAGATCATATACAATTGATCGATGAATGATTGGAACTCAAGCTCAAGGTCCACAGAAAAGTCTTGACTTCTCACTTTAGCTTAATGAACTGGAAGAACCAAAAACGGTTATAATACCTAACGATCCATAATCCAAAAATGGTCTGGATATTTAACTTCCGAATTGTCTCAACTTGCAATAATAGTTCGCAGATAGAATAACTAGTTCTCGTAATCTCTACGCGATTGATATCTAGCATTATAATTACTGAATTATAATCATATGGACTTCTTCGTTATTCGTATATCCGGATCCAATAATTACTAATACCGACATTCTTTCGTATCACTACAAGTCCATTTACTTAGTTTTCTAGATAGCAATATGAGTCACTACTACTACATATATACTTGTATTCAACTCTTATATCTCTAATATAATAGTTTCCATACAATATTTTGCAGCATTTATCACCAAGGTAAACACTCATGCTATACTTCTAGTGAGTAAGAAATATGTGACATCATTTGTTCTCAGTAATGTTTATATATTCACATCAGCAACTAGGCATTCTCATATCATTTTTAGTGTTAGCAATGAAGATGCTCTAAGAGCATCTCTATCTTGCTATAATTATTTATTACAGTATAATAATGTAGTGTATATGGTTATAATGTCTTGGTTCAGAAGTGTTAGTTTTACAATGTCACGTCTTTACACCTCAGATTCTCTTTGATTTTGTTAAACATAGGTGGAAGTAAAATAGATTATTTTTTGTACAGAAAGGAAAATTTTAAAAGCTTATTTTTGTAAAAATAGAGTGTACTTATCTTTTCTGAACCTTTAAAGTAAAACAAAGTTCTGGAAAATTTTAAGTGATATTTTTATGTAGAATATCTCTTTTTAATACTTAATTACAAAATAAAATAAAATATTTGATTTATGGCTTGACCTGCAGGTCATATGGACGAACAGGTCAAAATGAACCACAAGTTGTACACTAAAATGATGAGAGGAATGCTCTCATGAATGATGTTCTTGCATTTGTGTTTATGTAACATTCTATGTTTGAACTTGGATAATTGGTTCTTTTTAATTGTTATGAAATCTTTACTTGTAGACACTTAATTGGTAGAACTTTTTTACTCTCGCTTTAGTTAAGATCAAGGGATAAATATTATAATTAGTATATGTATCCCGATAGAATGCAACTTAAAATACAGAATATTATCATACTTGTAACATCATGGATTTTAATGGAGCAAGCTCGTTCACACAAATATGATCAAGATAACACTACGAAGATGTAAATTACATATGGACATATAAACAATGGACTCATCTGC
This sequence comes from Asterella californica, assembly GCA_036924285.1. Taxonomy (NCBI): domain Eukaryota; kingdom Viridiplantae; phylum Streptophyta; class Marchantiopsida; order Marchantiales; family Aytoniaceae; genus Asterella; species Asterella californica. The sequence goes on along the minus strand of JAYKYS010000006.1, from coordinate 21,806,961 downwards.
ACTAAACTATACTAGTAATTATGATGAGAAGAGATAATTCAGTTGGAAGCATATGCTCATGCGTGACTTGCGGTAGAGCTCGCACAAGTGATGTTTTTGGTAATAAATGTCGTTTGAAACTGTAGATATGTTCATCAAGATTGTTACTGGGTGGTGTTTATGGTTGTAAATGTAGTTTGAACACAAATATTTCTCTTGGGATTGATCATGCCGTCAGATTGAAACGACTCAGATGTACATGTGTTCGTCATAGAGTGTTATTGTACATCAGCTACTGAAGAAATCAGAGTTAAGAGAAGAACAAATATGGCTTGTACTGAATTCAATAATTCTCAAACATGCTGAAGTATGCAAGTATCACTCCAGTTAGCAAGGTGTGACGAACAAGATGATCAAGATCTGGACTAGTGCAGAGTTTGATGTACATATGAACAAGATGACCATCTCGCATTTTCTCAAACAAAAAAGGAAAAAAGGAGTACTTGAGTTAAATTTTTTTGTCAAAAGAGAAAAGACTACGGAAGCATGAATGTCTAGACCTGGAGAAGGTTTTGTATACTTGGTTTTGCACAATGCAAGAGTCTAAAGTCACAATATCTCAGATTTGCTGACACATAAAACCAGAATGTTCTACAATATTGTGACAAGATAATCACATAAGGAGATGAAGTTTTCATATGGATGGTTACACGAATACGAAAAGAGACACAACATCATATCATACTTTCGACATGGTGAAGTTAAACCGTGGAAATAACTAAAGATGTAAGAGACAAGATCGATTTTTTGAAGACCGTGATCATGAATATGTTCCCAACATGGATGAGATGGGATTTTTCTACCAATTGGAGCTATTAAGAGCTTGTTAAATGTGATTGAAATGAAAAATAGACCTACAAAAGTGCGAACGCATATCTCAAACTCACTGATGTGAACTCTCAGTTTTGAAAACAATCAGATCAATCTCGTTCGGTGTATATCGAGGTATCACTAGCACTAAAGTGTCTTACTGTTATAAGGTTTGACGGCCAGAACTCATTGCTTCTGGTGGTTGGATAAACTTGACTATTGAAAGATTTTTTCATTAAGATTAAGGATTTTTATTAGATTACATCTAATAATCCATGTGGCTGGATTGTATTAAGGTTTACGATAGGAGAAAGCATAAACCTTAACGTTGGAGAGCAAAAAAATTCTTGATCTACGAGAAACAAATATTGAAATTTTCTTAGATCCAATGGAACAAAATAGAACGTATCCAATCCTCAAGCACGAAAAACGGACGCTGGAACTCTCCTGGAAGGAGGACCGGAGTCCAACCGTGATTGAAAAGGTGAGAACCGCCTTTGGAACCCCCTTGAGCTAATGCTCGGAGATATCGGTGTACTTTCGTACAACTCCTCCTCATCTGTCGAAAATTTAAAATGAGAATCTGAGCTAACTATGAGAGTGGACTGTCTTCTTTTTCTTTTACCGAAAGTTGACAATAGTATGCTCAATCAAGCTCAGAGGTGAAGAAAAACACCTGAAAATCATTCTTATATACGCACAAAAGAGATGCATGATTTGACCTCTTCGATGATGAACTCTAAAATCCGCAAAACAATTGTACTTAGCTGATTTTATACAGTTTACGAGTAATTTTCTATTTCGTGTAACACTAAAAGAAACACTATTGTTTCTGAATGGTGTTATTAGTGCTACTCAAATCTTTCCCGTAACGAGATTTACAAGGTTCAGATGAGAAGATGTAAGACTAAACTGTCATTTTTTGAAGAACGTCCAGAACTGCAGAAGATCTGTAGTAATTTAATTTATTTTCTTTCAACTGCGCTGAGAAGATGTTGCAGAAATTTGCTTGATCATACTCACATTATGTTACTTAAGTTTGATCACACCCCTATTAATGATGTATTGCTTGATTACACCCCTACTGGTTACCGATAGTAGAACCAATGACTTTGTCTTGTCGTTCATCATTCATTAATTTCAATCATGATTAAATAACTCTATCGTTCTAATCGTTTAACAATTAAGGAAGTATCTTCCAATACATGATCGTAAGCTTGATGTGTGCAATTCGACATGTTACTAACATAACAAAGTGACTGGTTTCACAGTCAATAGCATTCAGTAACGTGACCAAGCAATATCTTTAAGAGGGTGTAATCAATCTCAAAGAACCTATTGGAGGTGTGATGAAGCAAATTTCTGGGAGATGTTTTCTACGGGTATCTAGTACATACTGTATTGACTGGAGGTGGAACATAAAATTTACAGTTGAACGTGTAAAAAGTTCTGTAAAAGTTCTGTACAAACCAAGTTTGAATGTTACTATTAGAGACATTCAAACCTTGGCCATAAAGGATTCCATAACTCCCGTTGTCACTGGAAATATCTAGTGTATGCCCGTAAATGAGATCTCTTACGCCGTTTAAAATAATTGAGTATATAACTTCTGCAGCTCTGACCACGCCTGACATTTTAGACTTCCGTCTTCTCATCTGAATCCTATAATTTAATGGTTTTAATGGCCTTGTATTTAATTCGATAAAAAGAAGCCTTTACTGATTCTCTAGAGTTCGGCTTGTTTGAAAGGTTCTGAAAATGTGACTGAAAAGTCTAGAAACTGGAGAAGTTGGTCCATATGCATGTGCGAACACCTGAAACAGCACCCCAATTCGAACATGCTTTGTGCGTCTGTTTGTGTAGTACAAGAATTATTAGGACCGAATGGTATGAAGGATGCAGCAGTAGTGCAGGTGCTCGTGGTGTACGATATCTCGTTCTAGCGACTTGAAAGGCAGAGATGATGATGCATGCTCTGAGGTCATCTTCCACGCTCAACGGTGAATGTTCCCCGATCACCTCTGTGGAGCTGGACATGTGTAATCGGGGCAATGGGCAATCGAGCTTGAATATCCGTACTCTTCGTAACTTTCGGGCAGTTATTCCTGCAGAAAAAGCGAGCTTTGATCTGAGTTCGTAGCACGATCAGTACGTAGTTTGATTTCTGTCACCGTCGCAGTGAACTTAGAGTTAAGAGAGAAGTACTTCTTCGAGTTCCATGCAGTATGGTTCTCATGGCCGGTGTTTTTCCCTTCGAGGCGTTAGTTGCTTGGCCTTCGGGTCCTTCTTTCCCTTGTAAGGCTTGATGGTGTCTTTCCATCCGTTTGCTATTCATTGGGTCACGTATTTCCATGGCTCGTGCCTGCTGACACTGACACCGGATTCTCTAGGGATGCTGCGACCCACGAGGCCGTACTCCTCCCAGAGCGTGACTCCTCTGTGGACCCGGGAATCAACCATGCCGACGCAAAAGGTATCACCAGCTCGACGGGAGGACGGAGGAGGGATCGCTTTTCATAGTACTACCAGCGTTGTCTGATCGAACCCGTAAAGGCTCGTCTAGACTTGGTTTCTAAAATATGAACGTTTCTTTCTCCACGCGTGTCTCCTCTCCATCAAACCTCGTGCTAGTGTCCATGAAGTCTCTTACTAAATTCACCCCATTATCGTAATGGTATGTATTATCACATTAAAATAACTAACTGACCCAGAAAACGTGTATCCTGGGTATATTATTCTTCACAGTGTTAGAAATACTCATTTTTTTCTGGTGCTCTATGCTTTACAGGAACAAGACGTTTTGACGTTTTTCTTCAAAATTTCTGACTAGAATAACAAATGATCACTGACAATCTTGAAAAAGTATTAATTAATCGATCGGGCACAAATTGCACGGTATGAATGCCACTATGGTACACAAAATGGTCCATTCAGTAGAGTAACCAGCAATTTAACCAGTTTGGGTATAAACCTCGATCCGTATAGTTAGAGTCTGGGTTGAACCGTCAGATCTCCATGCTTTCTCAAGCATTTGTAGACATCAGTGTCTGGATCTTGATGTTGACTGATCTTATCTAACTTGTGTTCTGTAAAATACTTCCTGCAATCTGATTTGAAGCAACGGATAATATCACTGTACATCGGCTGGAATACAGGAGTCATGTTTGCAAGAAAAAAACTTTATTCTAATAATCTGGATCTACTTATGGATATTAACAATTGTGTGTCCAAAAACTTTTCAAGAAGGAATAAGATCTTCGGCTTAACTCGTGGGTGTCGTAAAGTATGGACTTTGAGTATTATGTGCGATATTTATTATTATTTTTATCTTTATTATTCTAAATATATTATTTTTATAGTTTTACAAATTTATTTATTTTTCTTAGTTTTTTATCTCTTATAATAAAACGAATACTATATTTTCTGGAAGTTTTAAGTTTTTATAATTTATAATTTGTAAATTTGTATTTATACTTAAATACAGAAACTTTTGAAAATTAGCTAAACAATTCTAATTCTAATTCTAATTTGTAAAAAGGTAATACATTAATATATTTTGATACTTAGAAATTTATTAACAGAATATATCCAAAAATATGATAATAAATCTCATATATAACCGATGTACAAGTAAGATCCTGCTGCATATCATCAGTTTCCTTACGGTGTTTTAGAGATGTGTTTTATATACGTGCAATTTACATTCATCATGAATCTATATTGCACCCAGTTGATAACATTGTGTACGTGGGAGTGAATTTGTGCAATATATCTTGACAAACAGCGAACACTTGCGCTTTGCGATACACCGTCTTCCAAGGCTGATTGTGCATTACGTACAGTAGTATGTCGACGAAGATATTGAGAATGAGCTAAGGACTGAGGTATTTTTATGCATCTACCGCATTGTTGCGTCAGCGGAAGCTCTTGTTCAGTAAGTCACGAAACTCATAATGTTAACCTACAAACCAAAATCACACGTTAGCGTTCATGCACCACTTACCTTTATCCTGTTTGATCTGGATCAGAGCGGGACCATCTTCCTAATTCTCAAGCTCAACATTCCTTAAGTCTCGACCTAGACCCGGCTATGTTGGTCCCAAAACATGAACAAGTCACAATGTGATTGGGTCTAGGGTCCTAAACGGTGCCTCTTGGGTCCTAAATTGTACCTCTTGCACACCTAGCGGTCCAACCGTCCGTGATGTCCGTTCGGGTCCAAGTTCTCGAATGGTGGTCGAACCCGTCATCTCATTCTAGTCTTGTCCCAGTCCTTAAGTTGTTCTCAAGTTCAGAGTCCACGTCTGGAACGGAACGCGTCTCGGTACTAGACCATCTATCACCTCATGTCTCTAGAGACTACTCGCCAAACTTTAAGATCAAGTGACTTGTCTTGGTCCACCTAGGCATCGAGTCTCCCTCATATATACTTCTAAGAATGGCGGTCCCGCTTTGATCTTTGATATCTGAAAATTATACAACAACTCGATCACAAGATCAACCATAATTCTCAACTCTGATGTCAGTTCGAGGAGTTCCTGATATCATAGGAAAGCTCTCTCCAAGGCCTTTCCAAAAATATATTATTCATCTCGAGATCTTACGTAGAGTTCCGTCCACGATCCAAAACGTTGCTGGAGCTCTAACACTTAGTACTTTTTTGAGGAATTGTGGTCCAACACTAGACTAGGACTCTGTGGTCCAGACCTAAGTCCCGCTCCTATCGCACCAACGTATCAGATCTACATCTCAAATCTATGTCTCATACCTACGTCTCATACTTACATTTTGTCAATTTTCAGACTTTTCCTCTTAGGTCTGCATTCGTCTGGGGTCTCTTTGGGATAGACTCTTACATCAATGTTTCAACCTTGGTTCAGAGAACCACATAAGGTTCATCTGTTTTCGACTTGTCGATCAAGTCGTTAAGTCATGCTCGCAACTTTCACAACCTAGCATAAGTTCACTAAGATTCTGTTGTTCGTCTATGCATCCGATCTTGAGAGTGAGGATTGCAATAAGTATACCAGTTTTGATGTTTCTACTCTATGGAGACCACTAGAGATCCTGCAGTATCATCCAGGATCACAATCCTTTGGATAAGCATCAAGGAATCTCCTTGCATCAGTCCAGCGACTCGGTGGTGCTCGTGCAAATGGATTTGCTTACAAGTCTAAGGCATTTGTGCATTTTCAATCGTCAAGCTATCATCACGTACTACTTTGAAGGACTGTCTCTGGAGACGTTCATGGGCTCGGCTACTATTACTTGGATTAGATCGATGGGGTATCCAAAGCTTCACATTAGCCAATTAAGGTCTCATTTCTCACCTTTGTTTGTTTCTGCAGAGGCAATGGACTTGGCTTTGAAGACTACAGTACCCTTCATTAGGGAGATCCTGTCGCATATCCACTAGGAGCTTACGGTTGAGAGGACTGATTTTGTACCTATGGTCATGCCACATGGCTAGAAATTACAGACGTTGTCGTGTTGTGATACGACTCTTGTGTGAAATTCACACATAACTTAGAATGTGTTTCTTTTCTATGTTTCGTGAACCTTATCGCGTAACTCGTCGAATAGTGTGATGGGTGCCATGTCGTGATTATCTATTCAGTAATCGCATGGCAGTGAAACGTGTCGAATCAAAAATTTGTGCATGCTCACTTCAATGGTCCTTGTCGCTGAAATTGGGTATAAAATGATGGGTCTAGGATTGTAAGACATTCTTTCTTAGCGGATGATTTGTGAAGGTTTCTCGGTGGTCTGCGCGGAGGAGTGAAGAACTACATAAGTAGTGGTTATGGACGGAAGTCTAATACCGACTCCATATCTTCTTTTCTCGAATCCATTTCACATCAAGCTTCACTGCATCCACCGTGATCATTTTCGACAGTGGTTAGTTTCATATTTTGGTGACGAGTTCATGACAAAGGTGAAAGACTTATAGCTCCCAGTGATCCTTCCGATTGTTACATACGGAGAGACTTTGGATCTGACGGTGTACATCTTGTTGTGACGAAGAATGGATCTCAAATATCTAGCGAACGTTCTTTTCAACGTATGGGTCAATATTCGATGTCATTGCAGACCAAAGATCAATCATGCGGCATGGATTGTGAGGAACTTTGAAGAAGAGTATTTCAATCGAGTGATAATTTCACCGTTTTCTTTTGTCGTATTTTTTATTGTAGATCGTTTTCAGGTTGTAATATTGACTCTATATTAGTTGGTGACTCTTTTGTCTCATTCTAAGTTGAGCGCTTCTACGCATTTATGTTCTGCAAAGAATTATTCAACATGTCTCAGAGATTTTATGACATCTTCTAGTGTTAGTGGTGTCTAGTGTATCCTTGTGAGTTACAAGTCGTTCTAGTGAAAGAAATTGAGTGAGGAAAAGATAAACTAAAAACTCTTTTTGTTCTCATTAGTCTACTTTTGGACCAATTGTGTTCTAGCTGATCCTCGCAACATTTTCTGTGGTTTCGAGAGAGTTCGGAAATCTATTCGCACAATGAAAGATATGGTTGGGAAGCTCTCAACCATGGCTACAATATGAGCTGAAGAATCGTGTGATTTCATGGAGGATTGAGGGCGCTATGATCGATTGAGTGGAGGGGGGTAAAATTCATAACCACTACTATATTTTTGGTTGTTCCGAGAGATTTGCGAGGGGTTTTGAGGAGTTGTCAGCTCGGTTGGAGAGTTGACGAAAAGTTAGTCATTTCATAGTCAAGTTAGTCATTTTTTTAGTCATTTGATATCAATTTCAATCGATTCTTGATCAATTTGGATTATGAACCGATCAATTGAAATTGAGAAGTGCAGACGTGATGAGACCAGTATTGCGAAAGAACTGTGACAGTCATGAGAGATTGGCTATTTCTTGATTTCCACGTTGAATTTCTGAGTGAAACTTTCCAAGATTGAAGGATGCTTTACAGTAAGGTGTCTGAAAAGTTTCATCTCAAATGGTCGAATAGATTGTTCAGGTCTTTGATCAAGCGCACCTGGGTCTATAAAGTTATTAAGTTAGCATAGATTACGGTTTGATCCATATATGAGAACTGGATTGAGGTTTCGATCTAAAAATTTTTAAGGGTCTAATAAAATTTCATGTGAATTTTCATCACCATTGATTGACTGATTTGAGAGAATTGAGGTCTCAAAGTTCGGAGAAGCTTCTGTTATTAGCGGGTTCAGTTTTCGGTCATTTCTATTATCACTTTTTGGTTCTTTTCGAGCAATTGGAGAAGACTTTGTTGCTAAAACTACCATGATTACATACAACTCGACATTGTGAAGGTGTGGGACTGATTTCAGCTCTTTGTGACAAAAGAGAAAAGAGTCACGATGAGTCATAAGCCACTGTTCGGATTTTTCAACGACATTTGTATTACCAACGCAAATGTCTCGAGCAATCGCATGTCATACTTACTAATTTTCGTAACTTTTGGAGTCTCACCAGAAGTAGAAGCCTCATCTGTGAAATGAGACAACCCTTCAACGTCCATGGTTGAAAACCACACACGTACCTCTTATCCTAGACGTTTCACGTCGTGTTCATCAATTGTCGTATAACGTGTTTTTTTATCTAAGAATACACTGGGTATATGGTTGTATAGAGATATGTGGCTCGAACATGTTGACTCTAAATCTTGATGTTTCAACTCAAATGTTTCTTTATCTACTCTTCTAACACAAGTGACCTTGTACCTCTCGGCTCAAGGTTAAAGTTTGTTATGATCCAAGGATACGTATAAGTTGTAGAAAATTGTGTTACAAATAGATCCTTTTGTGCTCGATCTGGAATACTCAACTCTGTATTATTTAACTGAAAAGAACTCTATATCATTGGAAGCATGACTTAATAGTTTCTCAGCGACGCTAGCTACCAATCAATCCAACCGCCACAACTGTACTATGTTTCTCTATCTACTCTTCTAGCACAAGTGACCTTGTACCTCTCGACTCAAGGTTAAAGTTTGTTACGATCCAAAGATACGTATAAGTTGTAGAAAATTGTGTTACAAATAGATCTTTTTGTGCTCGATTTGGAATACTCAGCTCTGTATTATTTAACTGAAAAGAACTCTATATCATTGAAAGCATGACTTAATAGTTTCCCAGCAACGTTAGCTACCCATCAATCCAACCGTCACAACTCTATCTAGTATCAAAAAATGCTCTAGGACCGCTCAACCAAACTTGATAGAGTCCCAATACAACTTGTTGCACACCCTGGTCTCCTAAGCATCCCAGCAAAGAAGCAATGGCTACCAAATCCTTACCTAAAAAACTTTAACTTTGAGTCGAGGAGTACAAGGTCACTTGTGCTAGAAAAATAAATAGAGAAACATTTGGGTTGAAACATCAAGATTTAGAGCCAATCTGTTTGAGTCAAATACCTCTACATAGACATATACCCAATATATTCCTAGATAGAAAAACACGTAATACAACAATGTGCCTTGCTAGTGTCCGGATCTTTTATCAATTTTTTTGATGAAGTGGACCCACTCCTCCAACTTCCAATGGCAGCTCGCTACTTGTCCTTCTCACTACTCCGTTATTCGAGGTCTCATATTTTGGGATCCGATAGTGCCTCTCATTCAGTTTGTTCGTCTCCAAATGGGTATTAAATTGCTACAATTCAGATTAAATTTCCCAAGAGTTTTTGATTGCAACGGCTTAAGAGTTTTCGATTGCTGCTGCTTCTTCTACTGTTCCCCTGACTCATAAACACTACACGAGCATCCCACACGGATCATTCTTCACCAACTGACTCTGTGCGGATTGACACACTTACTTTACCATGCTGATGGTTGCCGAGGTTCGTCAACAGTATGCTCCTCTACCCATGGAGATCACCATCTAAGCTCGAAGGTCTCCATCCCCAGTACCGGATCACTCAACTTTTCCTCGGCTCAAACGGATTCGGCTTACCTCACTTCTTGGGTCCAATGCAAGGGAGGGAGACCCCACAGCCTCCTCCACTACATGAGTAATAGGGGGTGTCAAAGTTCAGAGGAAAGATTCTTTAACGGCAAAGAGGTGACTGGCCGTAAAATTATCACGTGTAAGGTTGTGTATAACCGCGGCTCATTCTGGATCGCGCCTGTGACTGAACATCAAGATTTTATCACTGGCTATTTTTCCATTTGTACACTCAACATAATTACTCTGAGCAACAGAGAATCCATTGCAAAAGAAAGTGGACGAAACCAGTGAATAGCCGTTAAAAAAACACCCATGACGTTTTCTTGCGGGTACCTCAGGAGGTGCCCGCATGAAACTGCGGCCGCAGTCTGGCCGAAGCCGTAACTCACGCAAGAGTCTCTCTAATATTTCAAAAGATTCTTAACTTTGACACCCCTAATGATCGAATCAGGCCCTCGCTCTTTAGTGTTGCTTACGTCCTAGAATATATGACACCTCACCGCCGCTACTCTCTTCGGAGCTTCCTAAATGTGCATCATCCTCAAGCACTTGCGCTCGAGGAAACGTATGTCTCGGCGGACCGTCTGCACTTTCTCATGCATACAATTTCTGATCAGTATAAACTCTTGGTTGCAAATGCACAAGGACGTAGTGGGAGAATGGCACTTTTACTTTATAAAGAGTGGAAATTGCTTGATTTTCCTGTTTCTTTTTGCTATATATGTTGTGTTTATACTATACATGCTCAAGTTTTTGTTGTTGCCTCTATTTACGCTCCGAATATAGTTCAAGACAGGATTGCCTTCTGACGTTCTTTAAGACTGACGTTACCACTTCGCCCTTGGATCCTTCTAGGCGATTGGAATAATGTGGAGGTGCAATACTGACTCATCTGGTATGTCTAATGTTTTACAAGGAGCTAAGGCACTAGAGTTCTTTAGGCTCAAGCAACATTTTCAACTTCAGGATGCTAGACTGCAAACGTCCACCATAGTGGGTCCTCTTTTCACCAGCTTAGGGAAGGCTGCCTCTCTTGGGCAGTTCTTGATCGGGTATACCTAGCACCATCGGATAGCAAACCACTGGCATATACGGTGGCCCACCATGTTGACTACCCGATAAAGGACCATTTTCTAGTTTCGATGTGTTTGATCTTCTGTTAGACGACCACCATAAACCAGCCATTTTCAAGACAGACGCTAAACTTCTTACCCCGCCTTGAGTACAGACTTGTTTAGCCTCGGTCTGGCATCAAGCTCTAGCCACAACCACTGTGGCAACTCCTCTAAACATGTATATGGCAATGTAGAGCCCATTACGTGCGGCGATCAAACAAGAACAGTCTAAACAACTCTCACTTCGACAGGCTAAGAAGGACACCTACAATACCTTGGTTTGTCAGTCCTCACAATTTGCTTTCTCTTCACGGGGCATCGCTCAACTAAGCAATATTCAGCGCCTAGATGCTTTGGCATCTGGCTAAAGTCAGAATTTGGTCCAGGGATCGTTTTCTCATGCAAAGGATACGAATTCGGGGTATTTCTTCAAGTTTCGAAGGGCAAGGGCAACGACTGAGGTCATTGACGACTGTTGGATGGAACACTGCTGATTGACTCTTCTTCCATTTCACAAGGTGTCTTTTCTTTCTCCTCCTAGCTCTATACACAACTTACTCTGAAAATTTACTGAATCTGGACCAGGTTTTACTTCAAGTTACAGCCAAAGTAACAAGGGTGAAGGTGCTTTTTTCTACAAAGTGTCCTTCTACACAGGAGATATTGGATACTTTGTTGGCCATGCCTCTTGGCAAAGCGCCTGGACTGGATGGGGTGAATGCGGAGGTCATGTGCACGCTTTGGCCTATTGTTGAGGACTTATACTGCAATGTGGTATATGATTCTTGGAGGCAACGCTCCTTCCCTGTGGCCTTTTGGAAAGGTGTGATTCGGCTCATTCGCAAGGGCGTGCTTCTAAGCTCACTCAATGACTGGAGACCCTTAACCTTACTGTCTGGACAATGTAAGCTAGTGGCTAAACTCTTAACCTCTAGGTTGGCGCTTCTCTTGCTTGGTATCGTGCCTATTCAACAAAATGGGTTTATTAAAGGACATTCGGTGCATGAGTATATTTTCTTATGTCATTTTACACATGATCTTCTTAGGTGGGAGCGCAGTCTGCAGCTTTTCTTACCCTTGATTTTGAGAAGGCTTATGATAGGCTTTCTCACTACTACTTATTCCGATTACTACTTCGACTTGGATTCAGTATCGATTTTATGCGACTGTTGCTTCTTAGATGGAGGGTGCTACAGCTCAGGTCTTGGTTGATGACCAACTGATGGATGATTTTTCAGTATCTAAGGGGGTCAAGCAAAGCTGCTTGTTGGCCCGGTTGCTCTTTTCTTTGTCGACCATACATGTTATTTTGCAAATTAAGGGCATAGTGGCTGTTGGACATCTGCAGGCGATCACGTTTGGATCGGACATTACTGCAGACATATCATGTTTTGCGGACGATATGGCTATTCTTTTACAGCTTCATTACCCTTCCTTTCATCTACTCACAGCTCTGCTCGCTATTTTTCAGTCTGCGATGGGAGCTAAGGTCAACCTCGACAAGTCCAACGTGCTTATTATAGGGAAGTATGTCCAACCTGCACACTTGCTACTTGGGATCCCTTGGAAGCTTCTTTCTCGGCATGAATTTAATAGATACTTGGGGTACCTATCTCATCACAGCTTCGACATGCATATGCTTGGCGCTTCTGTACGCTAAAACTTACGACCAAATGCAACGTCCTGCAATCACCGTTTCTGTCAGTTGAGACAAGAGCTACCTTATTATGCTTTCTCACTCAAGGCTTAACTGTGTTCTATTTAGCTACTGTTTGTCTCAGGAAATCCCACAATACAGCGTTGCAACGCTGTATTATGCGCACATTCCTCTGGGGGACTACTCTGGTGGGTACGACCAAATTACCTCTTATTGGTTGGGATTATATTACGTAGCCTGTCCACTACGGTGGGGCATTTTCAACCTGCTGCAACTTCCAGTTTCCTTATCTCTCATTGGAAACTGCTCATCTAATGCTTGCTTCTGTGCGTAGTCCCTCACGTCGGATCCTACTACAAGGAGTTCTTCGATCTCTTGCTCATTTCCTCCACAAGCTGCAACTTCAACTACGATGTCTTCATATCCGACTTCAGCTTCTCCACAGGGACAGCTGGGGGTCTCTAATCGGTGGTCCCATGAGCTACTTATTTCTGCTCGCTCTCAGTGGTTTTCTTTCGGGTCTGGGTGCTAGTATTACGCTCTGCCTTGTCTTCCCTTCTGCATTTGCATTCGGGTTGACTTGGAAGGGCTTTTTGCTCGTGCTCCTCTCTCTGGACGGACGCTACTACTCTGTAATCTTTTTTACCTCTCTAATAAAAGTTCTCTGACGTTCTGTCGCTTTTCATAAAAATAAAATAAATAGATAATTAGAACGATCATATAGGGTATAATTTGAATCATTTTTAGGTAGAAGATGGCAGCATGTTTTAACTTTTTCATCAAAAATATTAGATAATAAATTCATTTGGTTTTTGTTAACAAGCACTCACAGTTATAGTTTCGGCAGCAAGTTAGTCCACATTTGGTTTATGGGTTATATCTGGATCTGCCCGCCACTTCAGGTCTGGTTATAGATTTATCATTTAGCAATTATATATATATATATATATATATATCATTATTTATAATAATTATTTAACACAAAAGTTGTACATAACATTTATATTTCTTTTGAGAATAAAAGAGCGAGGAAGAATTCCCCAAACCGCGTGAAAGCACTTGATGGCATGTGAGATATCCACCAGTTCTCCGGTCTTAATTACCGTCTGAAAATGATCCAGTCGTGTAATTAACGAAACCTTTTTGCAAAAGATATGGACGGAAACGCAAACGCGCACGATGTAAAAGCAACCTAAATTACATAAAAGATCGAACCCGACAATACTGATGCACACGGTGATGGTTTTTATTCCCTCAATCCTAAACACGAACCCGTTGACATATGAGACAACTTGGTGCAGCTGGGACAAATTAATTAATCCTACCACTGTCTACTTGGCCAGTAGTAGGTGGACTAATCCTATCTAGAAACGTTACGTAAAACAAAGACGTCTTGGATTCATGTTGGGGATAGGGCTCGCATAGATTTTGTGGGGTTCAGGAATATTGCCCACGATAGTCAATACTAGCTGTTTTTTCTCACTAAAGTGGCGGTTTTGTTAACAGATAACTGTTGGAAAAATTCCGACATAATTTCTTCCCAACCGGCAGTCAAAATCTTTTGCCGGCGAAGTTTACAAAGACAGCCGGTTTTGTCCGAGCGCTGGCACTGGGGGAGTCTGGACTCTGGAGCAGACTCAGCGTCGAGCACTGTCCTGCAGTCGGGACGTGTTTCATTGAGAGGGGGACAGAATATACTTCGACGTTAGAATAACGGGATGACTCCGTAAGTTACTTTCACGGTATTAGGAGGTGTCAAAGTGAAAGAGAAAAGATTCCCAAACGCCGGATTGGAATTCGGGAGATCTGTAGTAATGTCACTAACGCTGCAGAATCATTGTTTTCTCGGGGTTTGTTTTTCTTCAAGAGAAATTACAAAAAAATACCGAAAACAAAAAGCATCGCGGCTTCGCTTGCGATTGGCTCAGGAGTAGAGCACGCAATCCCTCTTCTACCATTGGGGTCAGGAAAGAAGAGTAGCACACAAGGGCTTTCAAATTAAGGAATAGTTTGTGTAAAAGCTGGAGAGTCTAAAGGCATAAAGTCAGTAATTTCTCTACTGCTGCTAAGATATCATAACATGTCAACAATCAAAAGTTTAATACGATAGGTGTACAAGAGATGAAATCGTCTATTGCAGTTATTAGGGGTGTTAACTTAAAGAAGTGGTAAACCTAACCATCAAGATGAATGTTTGGTTAGTTTTTTACTATTGCTCAAGTAGTCTTGATATCCATCTAACTGTGATTCGTGTCACGGTTTTCTTCACAAACGTAATGTCATCTAGATAGCAAGGTATTAAATTAAGTATTACTAGTAGGACGTCAAGAGTTTAAACTAATCAATCAAGATACATTAATCCACACACATTAAAGATAAAATAAAATATAAAATAAAATAAAATAATAATAGCAGTGGTCATTTCAAAGAGAGGTTTACTTGTACATCATGTTGTATGAGCACCGACTGAAATTTGCTCTTGTTCTCAGTCTTTATCTTTCATAGCCTCACTATATCAAGTGTTATTGAACGTAGATGATAGAGTCCCACTATGTCAAATATTCTTGAAAGTCTGGATAATCAAAAATAGTGTCAGTCTTTGTGTTTGTCTCCTCTAGATCATTTGAACTTCGGGAGATGATTTCGGTCTGAAGCTAGAGCAGGATGTATCGTTCTATTGTACTGTTGTTGAGCATTTTCACATTTTTCATTGTCTGCACAGATGCCTCTCTAGGAGAGTTGAACGAGGATAATATTTCACATCTTGCTTATTTGAAACTGCAACAAAAGTTTGTGGGTTCTATCTTTATTGACATTTGGACTCATAGCATCTTTTCACTTTTGATGCTTGCAAGAGCATATTTAATTCTTATACTTTCATTCTAGAATTACAGGGTGGAGAATTCTGTAATCATGTGGTTCCATTTTCGAACAAATCGATACATGAATCAAGTCATAAGCAAGATCTTCTCAAGCTGACTGACTTTGCAGCTGTCAATGATCTGAACTTGTCAGAGCTTTGAGCTAAACTGCACCGGAGGTCATTGCTTTAGCATTTAGTTACTAGTAATTTAAACTTTAAAATCTTGATGTCATACTTTCTCCATCTGGAATTATGAATACACACATCAAAGAAAGAACGAGTAACAATAGCTATGTCTAGCTAACTGTGCAACCAATGTTGGTGTATGGTGGTCCTCGTCTGTGTATTCCACGGTGGGCTTTGTCTGGTATGCTATTTTCTTTTTTTTCATCATACTCGGAAGTTCTTGAACCGTCTTACTTGTGGTCATGACTCACATGCCATTTTGATTACGGACGTTGGATTGTAAACTCGACAATACATAGTCAGTTTTCTAAGTCTATTACACAGATGGAAGAGTACAGCAAGCTTAATTTATTACCTAACTAACCCTTCCAAAGTGTTAAATAATAAATTTAGATAATTTAATTCTATTTGATAGCTATTGCTAGGATTATTATATATCTTAAATTGAATTGAATCTAGTTCAATTACTTGAAATTACTTCCAAATAGGATTTCAAAATTCTCTCTCAAAGTTAAGGGTCAGCGTCTTAAAAATAGTTATGGTAAGAACTCGAAGAAAAATTATAAAATCTTGGTATTTTATCTCCTTGAAGAAATCTTTAGGTAATTTTGTTCAAAACTATAACACTTTAATCTATGATAAAATTCTCTCGTAAAAGAGTTTAATCATAAATTAAATCAGAATTAGAAGTTAGTGAGACTTGTGAACTAATCAACTTTACACTTTGTGTGCATATACAATAATTTGTGTGATTTGTGAACTACTCAACTTTACACTTTGTGTGCATATACAATAATTTAATATTAAGATGTCACACGACAAGCATATTTTGAATTGATCTCATGACGTCTAGTTGCTCAACCTTTTGCACACTTAAATCACACGAGCCTGAAGCGGAGACGATTACACGCATGTTGAGAGGCAGAGTTCCAGTTTGTGCAGCAAGTCACCTTTTGCACACATCATAATCGAATATGAATGCTCTATGAACTTCTATGAACTTTGCAGAATCGAAAGTGTTTGAATGAATGTGCAGCCGCTGCTATTTTTCTTTGTTTCGCACATGCCTTTGAACTGCGATTGAATCACTCGATCCAGAAACACATCATGAGATACAGTTTCACGAGGAACTATGGTTGAATGTTGATGCTATCTTGGGATGGGGGCAACGTCTGAACGAAGTACGTCAAGTATCATGAATAATTCGTGCAGTATCATGAATAGTTTGAAGTTTTCATACCACATTGTACGTTCCAATCAAGCATTCAAAACAACACCATTTCGAGGTTTAGCTCAAGACGTTAGTGTATACTTGGCTCTCTTAAGTCTAGTGCTCATGGAAAAAACCTATCGACTCTTATGCGAAGTGGGGAAAGGCTTCTTAAGACCTTACGCTCTTTGAACTCTGCAGCTCGGTTTTGGTTCGCACAAAATCATCAAAATTTATGCTTTTTGCGTGAATATAAGAATCACTCCCGATAAAAACAAAAAAGAAAAAAAGAAAGTCATTTCGCATAACAGAGCTCAAAAGTATAGAACTGTTTCTTGTTGGGAGTGGATTGTAACATAACATATTCCCACATTCCTGAAACTTTGCCCAAAGTGATGAAGCAGTTAAACCCCAAGTGTGGATATAAAAGCAGGAGAAGAATATTCTTTCTTTCCTCCTCCAGTATTTTACGTTAGAGAGAGCAAACTGCTTTGTTCTAGGAAACCACAAGAGCTTCCATTAAACTTTTCTCAATTAATATTCAATAATTAGTTCTTAAGTGAATCATAATAGAGTGTAAAGCTCTTGCAGAGCTTTGATTTGATTTAAGTCTTTATTTAACAGATTTTGTTCTCAGAGTAAATTCCATCGGCAAACAATGTTGATTATCATGGTTAAATTTCTTTGTTGGAATACAGCCGACCTGCAAAATGAGTTACTCTTGGTTACCAGACTTATTTCTATGGGCACCAGGGGTGTAAAACGACCAATGAAAGATAATGTACTGAAGTTAATTTTTCCTGTTTTCTTTTGGTAAATAACTCAACTTGAGTTGAGAACTATGGCTTATATTTAAGTCCATAACCCACAATTTCCAAGTTGATAAACCACACGGACATCTTCTTGAAATGGTCCTATGTATAATAAAAAGGACTAACCCACTGAACATAACCAACTACTTAAAGATTCTCTACTTTATATTTCCTTTTCATATTAATGAAATAGACCACTCAGTGGCTAGTGAAATCCAGCAAATCCAGAACCTATCTAGAAGATCTAGACACCTGCAAAAGCAAGTAACTTTTTGGCAATGTCGATCATATTCTGGCAAAACGTGCAAGACGCTTTGCACAAATCCAGACTTCCACACGCAACGCTCCCTGTTCCCTCCCAACCACACCCACAGTTTCCAACTGTGGTACTGTATGTTTAGCCGGGGTCGTCCAGATTTACATGGTAATGTCAGGTTAATTCCCGACAGGTCGACACAGATACCGCCAGCTCTTGGATTTGTTTCAATTTATTTAACATTCCAAATCTTAGTCATCTCTTCCGGCCCGTATTCAACCGTGGGGAACGATATGCAGGGGGTTTAACTTATTCATCTAATCGCCAGGAAGGGTTAGACAATAAATTAAAATTATATTAAATTAATGTATAAATAATCACTAGGTCCCGGACTTGTACCTTTAGAAGCGTGCCGGTCTGCTTATGTCCGGGTTTATGTTTGTCCGGGTCTTCTCTATGAACATTTATTATTTATTGAAAAAATTTATTTTTAATATTATTAAAAACGCAAATTATTAATTAAATATTAATAAGTTAATATTATTTATTTAAATATTAATATATAAATAATATAAATAAAAAACAGTACCCACTGATATGAATCGATTCATGAAATATTCTCCTGAATCCAGAACCTACTCCAGTCGATACAGAAACCAATTTACATCAAGAGTTATGTCCCTATCCTTCTGCTGTTGCTCTCAAACTCAAGAAGCATGCATATATTATTCAACCACAACTAAAGTCTCTTTTAGGATGATGGAAAAGTAGGTACTTTCACCTCTTCATCAACCTAACGCTTTCGTTCAAAAAGTTTTGGTAATAAATTAATATTTTCATACCCTAATACTTTATTGACAGCAAGAGCCCGCTCTTATATCTTCTCAAGCGCGGCTTCCCACTCTAGACTTATGGGTTGTCTGCGTTTTGTGGTTCTCCTAACAATTAACGTTTCTAGAGAAAAACAATTAAATTTTTAATTTATTCTAAAATATTTATCTGGTATATACAAGTCTTTCTATAACCTAAACTAGAGCATCAGAAATACACAGTGAAGAGAAAAATCAAACGGTGGACTTTGAGTCCAGGTCATGTCCTACAGCCAACCGACTTGTTATATTTTGTCTCTCATACTGTCTCTCGTACTCTTCTTTTCCCCGGCCAAATGATATCTGCAACCAGAATTACGAGAGGATCCACACATAACTAATAAAGCGGACACACTTAAAAAAATGCAAGTGCGAAGGACTATCAATCTAAAGTAATCATTTATTGTTATTTTTCTCACAAAAAGGTTAAATAATAAAATTGCATATTTTCTCTTCCATAAGAAATGGAGGAGGTGAATAATATACACGCATAAATCCTACTCAAGAAATCTATTTGAAATACCGCCAAAATAAGTGATCACACTAGAAAGAAACTTGTCTGTTGCTATCTCCCTAAAAGAACAGTATCCTCCATACGTCCATCGTAGGTGTAGGTAGGCGGGCGGCCAACGTCTGTTGTTCACTTCTCTTAGACCTTAGAGCTACTGATAGCCCCGATGTTTTTCCGTTGGTTGCTTGGCTCTTTGAAGGGGTAATTCCATCCGTTTGCTATTCATTACATGGCGTGTTTCACTTTTCTCTTCCATATCCACCCACAAGCCTCACCTTCACCTTTGCCTTGAAAACTCGAAGACACTTTGACCACAAGAATAGAGATTTCAGTTTCATGAGAGCCAATGGAAGCCAATGGAGACATCGGGTTTTCCTCGAGTTCCGATGGCGAAAGCTGTGCGCCTGCCACGCCCAGATCTTTTAAAGATGCATCCGTTTTATCCAATCATTATCGAGTCTCTCTCTCTCTCCGCGCGCTTGCGCCTGCGACCTTTTCCGTCTGACGTCTGCCAGGCCTGTCTTTTCCCTACTGGGTAACAACAACAAGAGTGTCAGGGCATTTTACTCTGTAAATATTTAATTCTATGTGGGTAAAACTCAAGATTTATTAAGGTACGAGTAAATGAAAGAGTAATATGAGTGGATGATATAGAGAGAAATGAGTTTGGGGTGTCAAAGTTTGATTTCTTTTCAAATATTCTTTGACTATGGGATAAAGAGTTACGACTTCGGCCAAACATCTGCAGACATTTTCTATGGGCACTGGAAGTGCCTGCAGAAAGATACCGCAAGTATTCTTTACATATTTTTTATGAATGATTTTTTGCAGTAAGAAAATCTACTATTTCAAAAATAACTTTCAGAGAAAACTAATTGATAATGAAGAAAATCTTACTGTCACCTCGTGAAGGCCACCCTCTCTCTGCGAGTCGCAGCTAATCAAATGTAAATTATGATTCTCTTCTTCTTGGACTGTTGGGAATATTAACTTTGAGACCTCTATTGCTCAGTACTATAATCCACTAAGTATATAGATTCTAATATGAATAAATTCTAAAATATATTATAATTAATGTTCGGCTCAAAGACTAAGAGAATTACCCTAACATTACCGTATACGTAGTATCAGCTGCCCTACAACGTGCAATGCTGGCCTGATGAGTCCAGTTGTTTAGTGGGTGCCAAACTTATGCATAATTTTACAGAGGTTTTCTTTAATAACTATTTTGATGTATTTCATAAGACAGCTCAAGAAGTATATACACTGTAGAGAAACTTCATCAAAATAGTCAAAAGATATATCTAATAAGTTTATGCTGAAAATTAAAATAAAGCTTTTAGACATCTCTGCACGATGTCAGAAAGTCTGTCAAGAGAATATTAGAGAATATTAATCTCGCTAAATAACTGAAAACATAGGTTTTACATCCTCTATTAGTCTTTGCTTTCTTGAACACGTAAAAATCAGAACAGAATTAGAGTTTATGGACGTAACTCTCCAGTGTGAGACATTGCCAGAGGATATAGAGCGTACAAAAGAATCAGTTAAAGAGGTAGAGAAAGTAAAGACTTACCGCAAACGATCAGTTACGGCGGAAGACGTAATCTTTTTTATAGACCAGATTAGGGCCACGGAATCTTTAGTCGTAAAGCATTCCTGTAGTTCCCAAGAAGAAATGTACAGGTTTTTGTTGTAAATTATAAGTACGGCCTCTAAAGGTGGATCGTAAATATTTACGTCAATTCACGCTCATCGTTGATGCTCCAGTAAATATGATATTTTTTTCACCGTTGAAAACTTCTGAATCGTACGTCTATAGATGTTCTGCACTCTTTGGCACAGATTGACATGCAGATTTTACGTCTTCTTACTTTAATCCTGTAAATTTTGGTAACGAAGAGAGGTGGTTTGAATGACCCTATTTACATATAAAGTTGGTTAGTTTATGACCAGAAAACAGATAATTCTTATGGTCATGTTACGTCCATTGTAGTTTTTCATTATTTGGTCACGTGAAATCTGGAGTAATTTATAGCAAGCGGAAGACTGCGGACAAATAACAGAAACGCTTATCCCACATGAGCAGAGAGAAGGCCAGCTGGGGGAAGCAAGAACAAGTAGCATTTCCAGAGGAGGAGGAAGGTCCCATGGGATACACACCTTCGTCGATGATATGTGTTTTAGGCATGGAGGAGAAACCAGCTGCATGTTGCTAATTTGTATGTTTAGTGTATCCAAAACCATTTCCTTCTCAGTCGACTGTGTGTTTTCTTCGTAGCTATACTCGACCGTTGATAGTGTATGTAGTGTCTGATTCTAGCCATACTTGTATCACCACCGAGTGCGATCTTCGTTTGATATCATGGAAAACAGGTCATCGCGAGTCACCCAAGGAAACCATATGGTCGAGAGTCGAACATATTCCCCTTGATTAGTTTGAGCCGGACAGAGAGTTTGTCGCCGAGTAGCTGTAACCACGTTACTTCGATGGTTACAGCAAATGAAAATGCACCTCCAGTGTTACTAAAGGAGGAAACTGAATATCGGTGCTCTAAAGTTTCTGGGGTGCATGCCAACGTTTTCATCAGTCTACCTTCTTGTCTGTGGAATTATGTTTCTATGCATGTTATCTCGTTGCATAACAGATCTACTGTTCGTGGCTTCTGAGTTTCCACTACTAAACTCACAAGGTGAGTTTATTGTGAGGAAAATTCGTATTATAAAGCTCTGGAAGAGATGTAACTGGAAATAAGATATTCCTGTGTAAATATCCAAACACATTGTGAAAGATCTTTAAAAAGGTAGATCGAATTAATACACTCATTCTGCACTCCCTGACAATGACAGTTTACACTTACGTCTTCTCATTTGAACTCTGTAAATTTCACTATAGAAAAATGTTTGAGTGGCCCTAGTACCCGACTATGACCCGAATTTCATTCATTAAGGACTGTTGTTTGCTCGGCTCCAAGAAATG
This sequence comes from Asterella californica, assembly GCA_036924285.1. Taxonomy (NCBI): domain Eukaryota; kingdom Viridiplantae; phylum Streptophyta; class Marchantiopsida; order Marchantiales; family Aytoniaceae; genus Asterella; species Asterella californica. The sequence continues at coordinate 21,784,713 of JAYKYS010000006.1, read as the reverse complement.
GGTCCGTCAGAAGATCCTCCCATGATAAGATGTGTGTTGTCATCGACTCCATAGGTTGGTGAAAGGTGCCCCCTAGAATGAATATACACGGGAAGTTCCAAGTACCGAGCTCTTAGTACTTACCTGATGAGTGTGAGGTCAAATTCCGCAGTTGTTGACACCGAAAGTGAACGAACGAGAGAAAAAGCTGTGCTATACCACGGACCATGATTCTGTTCAACTGTACTAGGTACTCTACTCTACTGCAGTCGCTTACAGTCGCTTTATTATTTGTTTTTCTTTGCAACCAGTAGGAAGCTTCTATGGCTCTGACTTGAGAATATGAATTCAAGTGGAATCTGCTTGTATGGTCTTGGCTACGACCAGCGGCCCAGCGGCTACGTCATCACATCCAGTACTTTATCTGTTGCACGTGCTGACGATAAAATATTGTTCCAGTCGCACGTGCTCATGTTCCGAACAACTGTTGTATAATGGTCTTTTTGTCGTGACAATGTCTAGAACTGCAGGGCAGTAAAAATCTAGAGTAGCCGAAAACTTGCTTACGGTGTTTCAAAGTTGGTAGTTACGAGTCTTACTCGCGGAAGAGTTCTTGTGACTTCCAAAGTTTCTCTGAAAGCTTCCAGTATTGTCTTTGCACTTCATCGTCGTCTTGGACCGCCAGAGAAAAGCGTAACGGTAAGTACCGTTATCTCACTGGTGAGGTTCTCCTCCCCGACGTGCATTTAGAGCCTTGCATGTGCATTAACAAGTAGATCCGCTTGTTATTGAATTACGGGGCAATTTATCCGGATCTATCTTTTTCTCCTTTTTTTTAGCTTTTACAATGATTTTATTTTTCTTTACTCTCTATTTTTTGTTATTAAATTTCTGGTTTTCACCAAGATTTCATCCATCTGTTCTAGTACACAATAAATATGTTCTCTTTTTAGTTTCCAGAATCGAGGTATAGCTATGTTAACATATAGCAACAACCGACGAGTTCAGAGTAGCTAAAATTTATATATATTTTAGTTCTCCTGAACTCATCTCTAGCTGAACCCCCAGCTTGAGTATAAAGTATAGAAGAGAATATTCTTTTTCTCTTCCCTGTGTTTTTTGAGTCTGGAAAAGAAATTTTTTTGCCTCCAAGAAACCTCTAAATTTTCTTATTAACATTTCTCTGTCAATGCTCAGTAATTTATTTGGAGACAACCTCATAATTTGTAAAGTTGATGAATAGTTTTAAGTTGGTTCTTTATTTCACAGACTCCAAGTTGAGATGAAGACTGTAATTACCTCAATACTTTTCTGCATAAGGGTTAAATTTCTCAGTTCTCTGAAAGCAAAAATAATATCTTCTAGATCACTTGAACTCTTGGAGTAATTCTTGGGCTTCGAAGTGTCGCGTCTAGACTTGCACCAATTCAACTATAATGAGGAAGATAAGACCTCTCAGAAAATTACAACGAGAAACACAAATCTCTGAAGCTGAACGGGACTCTCTCGCGATAGCGAGAAGATTTGAGATCGAGGTACTTACTAAATTTCGAGAATATTCATTGTAGTATATTGAGAGAACGATCCTAATCGCCTCCGTTTTGCGAGCTGTAGTGTATAGATTTCAAATTAGACAGTATTTTATTTTGACAGAATCATACCAGTTTGCTCTTAACTCTCACCTTTGTAGTCTGACATCATTGCAGTAGTGGCATTCTTGCATCAGTGTATTTGCAACAAAGTGAACTATGAATTACTGAACCCATTGCAGTAGTCAATGTTTCGACAAGGAACTTCGACATACAAATGTTGTCACACATTTGTTACAAACCTCAAGTTGCTCATTTGAATGAAGTCTGATCCCTCCTCCACCTGTTAATATCTCACAGCCAAGTTTGGGTATGTAAAATAAATGTCACCTAGAGGTAAAAGAGATTGTTGATATTTGGTAATATGGATGTAATGTTTTCTAAAGATTCTAAAATCAGATTTTCCCTAGAAGTAAAAACATCTAACGATAACAGCAGAAAACAACGGTGGATAATTTTTCACAAGGCTCTTATTAGTGATGGCATTTCTAGGGTTAAACTCAATCCAAAAACCCATTAGCCCATCTTAATATTCACGGGTGGAAAATCCAGAAAGTCGTTAGTAACTACCGAATGAATTTACACGAATTTAGTCGGTGATAAATCGATTTTGTGACTACTAGTCTCCTGCATAAAAATCTATTGCTAAATATCTGAAAAGTTGCAGGTGATCCGTCAAAATCCATAATTGATGATTTTTGTCTGATCAAAACGTTAAAAATTCTTTCCTGGAACCAAAACTGGATGATTTGAGCCGATGATTTGACAAACGATGGTGGACTGGTCCACATTTGCAGTCAGTGGCCCAGCAACACTACAGAGCTGGATCCCCATTGCCTACTTGCTTGCTTTGTCACAAAAGTCAAGGATAATTATAGTTGGCTGCTGGAGCCAGCTAGCTTAAGCGATATATTAGACCAAATATTGGTGACCTTCCACGTGTGTAGGAAATCCAGGTCTAGATGAGGAATGAAAGAGTCAATGTTTGTTAAAGTTCGTCCATGTAAGAAACTCGCTATGAAGAAGGATGGGAAAAGCAAAGGACTTTCACCGTAGAGGTCCACCACTTATGTCTGTTTTCCTGTCATGTCTACATGGAAGATAACGTGATTTTCAGGAACGTTCTTCATCACAGATATATCATGGACAAGTCTATGGATTTCCTACTCGGAAGGTTGGAAAGTTCGCTTCAGTTCGATACGTAAATTCGTAGTTATTGAATTCGTATTTTCTGATATTCAAGATGAAATTACATGTCATTTCACACACGCCAAGTTCTGACATGTTTCAGTATTGGCTGCGATATGATTTTCTCTTTGCGTGCGATAAACTTCAGCAAGAGTTGAGGGGGCAAGAGCAATCGGGATGAATGGTATCAATTTTCCAACTAAGCTACTAACATGACGAGGTAATCTAAAAACGTTCAGTTGTTAGTGTGAGTGATGGATCAAGCAATAGAATCAATAAGAGAGGATGGAGCGAGTTCATCAAACGTTCTAGGGGGTGGAACAAGCAAATAACTGGTTCCACAATCTCATACATGGTGGTAGCAAGGAACGAAGAGACCATAAACAAGTCTCTTGGCCAAAGGAGAAAACCATGCACAAGCAGAATAAACACTCTCTATTTTGAGATTTATGTATTTTATTTTGATCTGAATTGCATTGTTCTTGCCTAAGTTTTTCAAAAAGCTTGTTATTCTGGCATTTTCATGTGAGAATCAAGAGACTTTTAACCGGGAAAGAGAGCGGAGACCATAGCCGAGCAAACCGCGTCTGCCAAGATTACGTACTGTGTAAAACTTTAGCGGGACGGGAGCTAACTGATCATGAATCAGTGACATCCATGCACTTACTGAAGATTTACAAAAGTATTGCACTCGGAAGGTTCATTGATCAGTATCATGAGTCACATAGAGAAAATCTCTTCACCATGAATGAATCTTTTCGTGTTCACAGTGGAATAACACGAAATTAGATTTTGATGCTTCTCAGAGTATTCTTTTTCAGACTTGACCTCACTTCTCTTAAGATAACCTTATTTGCCCACACCCTGACAGTAGGTTCAAGCAGGTTTATCAACATGTGGAGATACTACACAAGACAAGTAGAGATCTCACAGGCTGATAATCTGTTGTACAGATACTTTAAACTAAATTTTCCATCTAGATACATGGTGGATTGTCTGACAGACATGCGCATCTCACTTTCATATGGCATTTTGACCTGCTAAACTTATTGTTGTCAATCAATGATACATCAAGAAAAGCAATTTAAGAAGGGTAGAGTTGTTGTAGAGAAGAAGCTGAAGCTAAGTGTAAAACCAGTAGTATGCATTCTAGAAGGATACATGTAAACAAAGATATCACTTAAGAAGTAATTCAGGATCAGGATATGAATATTGAATCTTAGTCAATACAGAATAGGGAAGTACTCCTAACATAGAATCCGGAAGTATTCTGGGTATCTGGTGAAACAAACCGTATAAGTATGACATCATAGATGAGATACTTCAAGATAAGAAGTCACTTCAAATACTACTACGAGTGTAATAGTTTAGAGAGTTATATTATCTGCAACATTATTGAATACGGAATAGTTAGGTACTGTAACAGTTTACTGAAAGGATGATCAGATCACTCTAACACAAATGAGAGTTGTAAGTGTAGTCTACGTAGCTGCAAACGTAACTCAACGTCAAAACCAAAATTGCATCACTTTCATCGCTCAGTGTACGACTAGTCCGATGGTCATATCACTCTAACCCAAACGAGGGTCGTGAGTGCAGCCTACATAGCTAGCGGTTTAGAGAGAATTATATCGAGACTCGAAGTAGATGGTCTGTTTCACTTTAGGATGCATCAAATTCATAAAAAATATCAAAAACTCTAAATTACATGAAGTCAAAGATTTTTTAGTGAACAAATATTCATCCATTTTAGACATGTTTGGTCCGATTGGAAAGCTTAGAACGAGCATTCCCTAACCTCTATCTACTGTACTACAGTAAGTCTAAACCCGGATTCTAATACGGTACAGTCTCCCCTGGATAAACGTTACGTGGTGAAGTGTTATAATTTTAATTGTTAAACTTGGAACTCTGTAAAACATATATTCGAGATCTTGTTATTTGTATGGGTTGGGTATATTCTTTTATTAATATATCTAGATTATGTTATCTAACCGGACAGATTTGTAATTGACAATAATTAATGTAATGCACGATGAACACTATAGAACAACCAGCTAAGTACCAGTTGATAATACAGTGATTACATATTAATGTGTTGGAAGTTATGAAACTTTTCACTCCGTTGTTGAATTTAAAACATCTTTGGACTTTCACTCATCGTGTATTGTACTGTAGGTTTGGTTTATTCTGGTGTGGTTATTATGTTATTAGATTGAATTATGTTTTGGTTATAATGTTATAACACTTAGATGGTTACAATGTTTAGTGTTACTTCTTTTGCCATAACGTTTATCCAGGTTCCATCGTAGATGCCTGCGAGGGCTTTTGTGTACATACAGGCTCGTGGAACTTAAAGTGTAACTTCGTGATGGTAAGCAAAACACTTTGTAGTCCTTCTATACCTGTTAGATTCTTCCCGATTAGAATTTTCCGATATATGAACTTTAGTAACATAGCAAAAGAGACCGTTCGTTTAGACAAATGAATGGTTGATGATTGAACACTTCCTCATACCGTTCGTTTCATGTTAGACGGGTCAAAACAGGCAGTCAAGGTGAACTTTGTAATCAATGCAGGTTTTTATTTTATCGGTAAGATTTAACAGTTTTCTGCATTAGCGAATTTGTGCATATTTTTTGAATATGAGAGCAAAGATAAGCAAAAAAACAAGTAGAAAGATAGTGACAGAACTCTTGATGTAAATTGATTCTCGTCATGGCTAGAATACATTCTTGATTCAGGTAAAAACAATTTTTGTTGAGATGATTAATATTAGTTCGTATTAGGATCAATTTATATTATCAGTAAATATTATACAATAAATTTAGAATAAACTAAAATACAGAATGAATAAAATAATTGATAAATGTTAAAGTGAACCGAGGAGACTGATGTTGAAAACCAAAATATAACCCATAAGGCGTAGCAGACCACCGTGCTGCTACAAGTACGAGATCCAGTGACTATTCTATATTAATTTAGATAATAAATTAAACCCTTGCATATATTTCAACGGAGGAGGTGAATATGCAGGGTGCTCTGATGTAGTTCATTTACGCTACCGGAATACCTAAACGAAGGGAACGTTTGAATTTAAAACGTTTGTTTAAAACGCGAGACTATACTCATTATTTTTCTGCTGCCCGAACGCAGTTGCTCTTTCTTTCATAAACGGAGCACTCTTGAGAAATATGTATACAACATGACTCTTCTATCTTGAAAGAGATGAATATATAAATATATAAATATTATATATATATATATATCTCTCTCTCTTGAGTTTCTAAGAAAGACTCGACTCCACGGCTACTGGCGAAATGGTTACGCGTTTGCTTGTTAGTATAAACACGGACGGTGGATGGAGTCACTTTCGTAAAGGCTGACAAAAATTGTCCTCTTATTATAATTACGATGTGTTTAGGCTGTGTGACGCATTGACGCATCATGCGAAAGTCTTTCTTATGTTTAGCTATTGCGGTACACTTGACTCCCAAGACCTAGACCAACAGACTGGCAACACTACTGGAACTGTCTGAAGGAAGGCAGTGCCGGACAGTGCCGAAAACCGGGAAGAGGTACATCGACGGAAACCTGGCCTCAGTCTAGACCTCCACAGCAGTCCATGCTCGAATTGACGGCGGAAGATTCGACCATTTGAAGCTTACAACGTAGTTGTTGCTCCTTCACTGTAGCTATCCTGTTCTCGTTACACGGTGACAGTCGACAATGTCTAAACTGGAATATCTACAGTACGATGATACCAACTGTGGTCTGTTGTATAAGTAACTGTGCACAACCATTCAAACAATCTGCCTCGCGGAGATAAACGATCAGCGTAAGGAGGCAGCGGGTTGCCGCCGCATCCGCGCACGGCATTGCGGTGCCGGAAATAGGCCGCTCAGTGAATCTCTCATATTCGGAAGTGAATTTCAGACATTCTCATTCACATCGGACACTTTTGCGTTCGTATAAAGAGGCAGCAGATGTCTCCAGTAATGAAACGACTAACTCTAGTACTTCATAGTCCCACATACTTACTGGATTCTAACCACACTTGCAGATTACAGTAATCACATCTCTAGTACCGCGGTTCTTTGGAGACCTTTCCGTGAGATTTTTTGAATTTACAGACATACTGATTTGGACGGTAATATAGCCGCCAAAGTTTCGTTACATATATGAAGACCGGTTAAATTCGACTGTCTTTCCCTAGAGTCAGACGGAAATTCAACAGTACTTGTTCGAGTGATTTATCACTACTTAACTGAGTAGCTATGTACACAGCAAATCGGAAGAAATACATCAGCACACTCGTTAAATTTCAGGTGGTATATTCTGACCTTCTGATAGCGATGTTGTCAGTAAGATCGGTGGTTTGAAAATCGCGAGTTCAGACAGTCGATAGTGAACGGATATTTTCCAGGGCACAAAACCAGGCAATCAGATGATCAAGGGAGCAAAAGCAGTATGTAGCTGACTCCGAGAACGAGCTCGAGAAAGCAACCAGAGATACTGCTTAGGTAGGTACTTTCAAAGAGAGGGGTAGGGTGGATATTCTCGATGAGGGTCAGCTTTACTGATAGTACAGACTGACAGCCTTGACAGAAACTTTTGCACTGGACGCGGAACAAAAATCAGATTCTGATATCTCTATGTCCACAGGTAAATGTGTTCGCAGAAATGTGCGTTCGGTAGTCTTTCATTAAAGCAAGGTTACATGCATTTGTTCTGAGGATAGCGATCAGATTCATCAGAAAAGGGAATCTAGACTACTACTGTAGTCAGTCGGATGTCTTGTTCGTAGTGGCTTACTGAAGTCGTGAGTCAAGGCCAATGCCGCGCTGAATCGTTTAGTAGGCTGGTCAGATTATGTGCCAACCAACTTTGAGAGGGAGGGGTCTCTTTCTAGCTGTCCGCTGGAACATAACTGTTACAGTTCGTTTTGGTGCCAGATATCCATCATGACAGTGTAAGTTCCTATCTACTGTAGTCCCCATAGCTTGCTTTGACTATGTGAACTGTTGTTGTTCGATCGAATACCGTATTCTGCTCAAACCACTTGACCCTCAATTCTGTTTCAGCTTGTCCCCAAGTTTACTACTGAGGAAGACAAACTAACATACAAGTAGGAAAACCCCACTGTGGGCTACAAGTCGAAGACTGCAAAACGGAAGTTCGAGAGACTGACTAGTTATAACGGAAGTTCCAGTGAGCTGCAAAACCTACACGGCCAACACTGCAAAACCTTCTCAGAACCTGCAAGGCACGGGTCTCCATGAGCTGACTCACATTCACATAAGTACCTCCTTTCTAAAACCATGAAAACCTCCGCTATCACTCACTACTCATCTACTTTTACGTACTCGAGTACCATTGTATGAGCTGTGGGTGATCCGAAATGAAAAGCTTTCTCTCGCTCTCAGTCAAAGATTTCAGTGCTATTCGTAGATTGTCAGTGCTGTTCATAGATCACACTCCACTTGCCAGGAAGGTTTCTCTTGCCTCACTGTCAAGCCAACACCTTGTGGGTTACATAACCGAACGTTTCAGCAAGCATGTCTATGCAGCATGCATCATGTCGATGATAGGGATGTTGTTTGTAGGAGAAACTTGAGAATCTGGAATTGATTGCCCAAGAAGACCTTCGAGTTCACCTTCTGTGTCAAGTTCTATAGTCACATCTACTCCAAGTTCAGCCATAATTTCATTGTCAACATCCAAAGGGCTACCATAGCCCTTTGGATGCCTGTTCCATGCTATCCAAAGGCGCTGCTTGTCTAGTAGACCTTTGTTTTTTAAGAGAGTTGACCGTAGATCCGCAACATCAAACAAAAAATGGTGTGTATCAATGTGAGTACTTTGCAGAGCCTCTTTCAAACAGTAGTAGCGTGTAAGACATTCCTCGAAAAGACGAATTGAGTGCACCATATTTGGTGCACGTTATTGATGATAATTTATCATATCGTTGGGATATTTTGCTATGAGAAGTCTAGGCATTGCGGACCTTCACAGGCAGAGCTGAGAACAAAAGGTCTTGGAATTTCAGTTCAAAAATACTAGTGGAAATTGCACTCGGAAGAGTTTCTCGTGTGTCTTTGTTCGAGACCTCGACCTTCAACTGTGTCTGTGCTGGCGAGCTCGATGTGTATATTTTCTCATATGAAAAGCTCACGAGATAACACTTGTGCAATCTATCATCTTTTGTTTGTAGAACATATTCTACAGTATCATTCAGATGCTAAGATTGTCGTACTGTGCAAAAGCCATGTGGCAAGCGAGTTCAGTACGGCCTTCTGCCCAGAAGTTCTGCTCTGTCCGGTTCAATCAATTCAAATTAAAACTGAGAATACTCAAAGATGCTCACATGGACCAGTATACGCTAGACGAATCCGATTACTGGTTAGAGGCAGAGCCCTCATTGAGAGAAGCTCTACCTTGGCAGAAAAGAAAGACCTCTTCCTCCCGGTCATTTTGATATCTCACTCAACACAAACTGATCACTGAAGTGGCTTTCTGTCGTTGCACTGTTGCTCAAAAACTCTGTCCGACAATGATTCCGAACTGTGTACAAACTAATGAACTAGCTATGGGTGACTCGGAGCCTTTGTACTAGAACTGGGGGTTTAAGGAGTCGGAAGCGAGGGATACTCTATTGGAAAAGTCCGAGATGCCCCTTAGATACATCTTCGGTCATGATGCGAAACTTAGTGGTTGCGGGTAGCCTTGTCGTTATTAGAGGTGTCAAAGTAAAAAAGAACTAATATTCTTCGACGGCCGAGAAAGAAAATGTCATAACTTCTCAATGGTTAGCTTGGTGATGAATCGGGGATTGTTTAAGGTAATCTTTATGAGTTGACACTACTCTCATTATTTATTATTTTCACCCTTAACACCTGGAATAATTACATTGTGTAGTAGATTTCCTTAGAGCAAGAACAAACGATGAAACAAATGAATATTGAATGAAAACCTCCACGGGTGCCCACAAGAATCACCTGCAAATGCCTGATAACTTACTCTCCATGCGTCAAAAATCTTCCGGAATGTTTCAACATTAACACCCTTATTGTATTGTAACTGAAGACGATAAGTACTTTCTGGAGAATGTCACTCCCATGGATACCGGTAATGATAGTCCAGTTAGATTTTACGCACTAAATAAACCACTAAAGGGAGTGGTTTATCAGACGAATCAAGACCTTCGGAAGTTTATGTAACAAGAACCATGCAACTCGCTAAAATACGGATCCGGATAAATCGCAAACACGTAGCCCCAAATACCTAGCATCAATGGAGTGTCACCTGCTAAAACAACCGTCTAGCTAAAACAGAGTACTGCAAGACATAGTAAAGCGACATCAAAATGCTGTGTCCAACTGAATCCATGGACACTGTGCCGTCAGAGCTTTGACAGTAATACACAGTGGCGGAAAACAGAACTCACCAGAAGTACTGATTCCGGTTTATACCAAAAAATACGTAACCTCCATTCCATTCTATAAGGTAGATTCGTATGTCGTTGTACTCTTGCAAAGTAGTTTTAAACGTAGTAACGGTGTAATAATTCTGAACTCCCTAGTTATGGATTCCTAGGTGGTCATAGCACAGTATCTTAAGTTCTTCACACCGCGCGTCTCTGTAATATGAAAAAGTCTAAGAGTGCCTGCATGTGAGCGGATGAATTCCTCCTACACGGGATCAATCAGGGTGAAATCCTTGTGTCTCCATCGTCAGTTGTACACGAGAATTCCCGTGTTGCAAGTTCCCAGTATGAGGATTTACTACGTCCCGTCCGAGCGTCCCTTGTGTCTTCCGGACAGTTGAATTGTCTTGGACCTCGTTAGGCTCATATGTTTGCAGATGGAGAAAGTGATGAGATGTGGTCCTATAATTACCAGTCAAGTTATCATCGAGCTGGCGCCTGGAATATGTCGAAAACAAGCCATGGACTTCACAGTAAGATGGATATCAATTGTTCAACGTTAGGGAGAAACTGCAGTCATGAAGCTTCGTCTCTTCCGAAGTCGTGGGAGAGATTCTCCTTAGATCCTACCTGGCAGCAACGACAGATGATTTCCCTGGAAGTAAACTTCCCAGAGTTCTCTTTCCATGAGCACGATCGGACAGTGACTTGCCGGGGGACAGCCATCACGTTGATTTTTGAATTGATCTGGAAGAGCTTTGCAGCTGCATGTCTGATTTTGCTGGCTTGCGATCGCGCAAGCCATTATGGTTCCTGCATCAATCTCCATAAATGTCAAATCAAGATTCTGGCTGCGGATGGTTTTCCGTGTCTCCGCTTCGTATGCGTTTTCGTAACTGGAAGCTGTTTTTGGACCTTCAAATTCATCCGCTTAGCTCTTGCACTTGCCAGTCATGATCCTCATGTATAACTACCTTCGATTTCTCGTACACTTCTCAGCCTCGATGACGGGCGTAGCCTATTCCAGTCAATTCCGGGCCATCTTCTCCAGGAGGAACTTTGTTTGTGCCATATATCATATATGACCCTTCCGTCACAAGTACTCTGTCTGCAACTACGACACAAGGCACTCTGAGGAGAGTGTCATTTGCAGACTCTTGAGATGCGGTGAGCCACGGAGGACAGTCGTCATCTCCGAGAACATCATTGTAAGCAGCCATTACTTGCTAGATTTCGAAACTCCCGAGTGTCTCAGTTATACTTCAGAGACGAGATCTGCGCTTTTTGGGAGTTGTGGAGCAATGGTTTATGAGGCGAGAGGGTATGGGTAGAATCTTTGCGCTTCTTATGTTACTGAATGTTCAGTCACGGCAGATGCCACTCCTTAAATACTGACAAACTGCCCTCCAAATTTGAATTCTGTGAGGAATAGCTTTTATCATTACGCGTAATTTACTTCATTCATCCAACTCCATGGACCATAGTCTGGTGTTTCTTCCATTGCAACATGTTGACTGGCTTGGTTCCAAGCAGGAGTCATATAACGCTGTATACGACCCGCATAAAGCTTCACTCCGCTAGAGAGTGAAGCTTTATGCGGGTGGAGATCCCGAGAGATCGATATGAAAGTGTGTTGAAGTGCTTTGAAGCGACTTGTTTGTCAGGTTCTCGTCCTGGTCAAAAGAGACGGCGCGCTGCGATCGATGCAACATGGTAAATCTCGAACGCTTGTGAGTGTCCGGAATCTAGTGATGAGTGATCATGAAAAACTCTGACTCAGAGCCGAATCAAACCACAACAGGCGAGAACGGTTACGTCGAAGCGGTGAAGGGATTTTGAGTTTGGAATGTGGTTCGTGGAAAGAGGGGAGCATGGACGCAGACCTTTCTCTATTGGAAGAGGAGCTGCATTATCCCGTTCCATTCATCCAGGTTGGCCTCCTTCCTTTACGTTTCATAGTGAGGCTTGTTCCATCTTCTTGCTCTGGAGTTTTCCGTGGCTTTTGTCCTTTTACGTGTCTGGGGCCTCAGTCGCCTGAATCACCTGACGAAGCTGTGATTTGAAACGTTCTTTGTATATCACTTGCAAATTATGATCTCACGGTCTTCGACTATCAGTAAATTCATGTCAGTCTTTTACTAGAAGTACTAGTTTTGCTATAGAAGCACCGGACTCACTGTATATACTGCTGCTCTGTTTTATTCTTCGTAGTGAGGATTCAACTATACAAAGGTCGAAGAAAACAGGGTTAATACCTATTGAGAATAAGGATCATCATAACACCATGACACAACATGTAGCTCTTAATCTCTCCCTTTGACGACTGCGCGCTGCGAGATGCGGTACAGCTGAACCTGCCTATGTGCCGTCGTGAAATTGCAATCCCCTGTACGAGTGCAAGATTTACATGGTTGAATGCAATTGCTTCCGTCACCAGAGACCTACAGACAAACTATGTTAAGTACATACACTCGATAATTGTAGCATTGCAGTGGTGAGGTGTATTCACTTATATAGTAAACATTTGCACTTATCGATGGATCCGAAGTGTTAAAACCTTGATAAGTGCAAACTTTGCACATATTTATAGAACAAATGGTTTTGAGAAAGACCAATTCGTTTCCACAAATGCAAGTTTGCACTAACCTGTGAATGAGAAACCTGGTTTAGTACAAGGCAAAATGTTACTCGCGAAGTCTTGCACTTAGGCACGGTAGACTGTAGTTCGCATGGAGACTTTGCTGGAAACTGTGGCCAATGGAAGTGATAAAAAGTAGTTGCAAAATGTCAGTAGTTTGATATGGGATTCATTGCCACCATATACTGAGAAGATTAGTTAAGAACTAATGCTTTATCGTCTTATCTTGAGCATTGACATATAATCACGTGTGTCACTGACAGTGTATGTTGTAAGGGAGAACATAGTTCGAGAATAGAACATTTCATGGTCTCTTTTTGATAGTATTTGAACATTGAAGTTGTACTGTGATAGGTTACCCAAGACAAGAATATTCATCAAATGTACGTAGTTTATGGTTTATGTCGGTTACATTATATGGAGACGATCTTCAGTTTATGGAATGAATTTTCGAATGGTTTAGACTAGAGTTCGCATCTTCCGATATGAGAAGCAATCTTGAAAACGTATCACATGGAAACCAGTCCTCCCTCATAGAACCTCTCAAACTTGGAAAACACAAACTCTTTAAAAACCGTATTTAATTTAACTCTATAATTGAGTTATAGCTTGATTGGATGGTGGGTTTAATTTCTGTGTCTAGGTTTGCGAACCTGATTTCTGAAAATGGGACTGGGAATTAAATTTATGGGACTTCCCAAAGCTTCCGTGACCATATTCTGAATTAGATAGAGAGTAACTGAAAACTTGCTTCACCTAGTAGACCATCGTTGGCATTTACATTTAAACTTGCATCTGGTTGTTATTAATTTGGTAGACATGTAGAACATCATATTAGAAACTTTGTGGTTACAGTGCTTCGTCTAAGGTTCTCTTTCCACTTGCCTTATGGGTTTGTTACGCGCTCATCACCATGAGATGTCCGTTTCCTCGTTCTTGGAAGAAAATGAAGCTTCTTTCGTCTGCGTGGTTTTGTTCAAGTCTATGACTGATAACTCGTTTATAATCTTACGCCACGTAGAAAACTCAAGAACGTAAGTTAGTGTAGTCTCAAGGCATTTTATTATTTAAATAATTCTGTAGTTAATGAGAATATCAAGAATATATCTAAATAATTGCAGGTGAAAGAGTGAAATGAGAAAATAGAATTGAAGGAAATGAAATTCTTATCATGAAGCTCTCTGTTAGTGAACGATCAAACTAAGTTCATATGTTGAACAAAACGAAAAACAATAAAATCTGATGCCAGTGAAACTTCAAAATAAATCATAATTATTTGCGCTCAAGGAGTGACCGGATTGCCATGGCACTACGGCATACCTTCTCGTTATCTTTGATGCACGTAAAATTTCACCATGGGGGTTCTTTTACTTATTTTCACTTGTTCCCGAATCTTGCTTGCATATTCATCTCTTCCAAGTTCTGAAGAGGGGAATATGCAAAGAGTTTTAATTTATTTATTAACTTTTCTTCTTGGAAGGGGTAGGTTGCAAATTAAACTTACAAATTAAAAATATATTTACTCGTAGAAGTAACAGATCTTTATATCAGAAAAAGGTTATGTTCACGTAAGTCAGTTATGGATTTTGTATAATTGAAGTGAGCATTTGTAATCAAGTTATCAAGTGGATTTTAAATTTAGTTATTTATTAAATTTAGCACATTGAACTTAGTGAAGCTAATCTAGAGAACTTTGACACAAGTTACAATTTGCAAACCCTGTCGAGCAGAACGAACTTTTTCTCGTGACCGTGCACTTTAGTATATTACATTTTTCACTAAATCTTTTTGAAAGCTGTTTTCAGCCAATTGTCCATGATTATTTTGGTTGTCTGTTTAAATGTTTTTCTATGATTATTTTGGTTGTCTGTTTAAATGTTTTTCTTGTTCTTCCGTTTTCCTAGAAGTGCAACTGGATGCATATTTGGCTGTTAGTTTTGGTAGTAAAAAAGTTAATACTCAAAATAATGATTCAAGTTTCAGAGGAGAACAATACTAGTGACGAAACATTCTACTCACAAGGGCTTCCGTTAGTGATACCTGTTCTATACGAAGTTATCCTTCGATAAATTATGGCTTTTTTATTTTTCCCATTTAAGAAGTTCTTTGCTTAACTCTTTACGCTCGTCTGCTTTTGAGTGTAAGAGCGTTATGAAGGTGTGATTTGTATGACAAAAGCCATAGCGTTCTCATCTTCAATCCATGGGTAGATTACACCGTATAGATTGAAGGGGATGATATAATCTTCGAACTGCAAGAAAGATAATAAAAATCTAGGATTTGCCACCGTTGTTGAATATGAGAGTGGGTCAGTGAAGGAACGTAAAACCTTATACTTGACAACAGAGTGCTGGACTGTCGCATTGTGTTTTGAGAAGGGTGTTATGACTGGAAAAAGCCAGTCTTTAACCAAACTAGAGCTCGTATAACAGACATTGTAACAAGTTTGAGCAGGTCCGGCCAGGCGACCATGCTCATGAGCAAGTACATGCGAACTTTGATTCCGGTAGAAAGTAGTTCATCGATCGAAGTAGTATATTTCTGTCCCTCACGAACTGGATGGATGTCAGACTTCTAGTGGCGTCAGTAACTACAAATTATTTATTGGGAGGACTTCTACTATAACAAAATTTGATCGCATGGTTGCAAACGATACGCAATAAAATTCAGATGTTTTGCAAACAGATTCTCTAAACCTTTTCCATGCTTGGTCGTTAAGGAGTTTTCGTGTCTCCGCTTTCGTGTGCGTTCTCGTAACTGGAAGCTGTTGATCGACCTTCAGAGATTCATCCACTTAACGCTTGCACTTCCCTCGAGCTCATGTCATGATCCTCATATACTTCCACATAATATTTCCCGGGCAATTGTCAGCCCCGATGACGTGCGTGGTCTATGCTGGTCAATTCCGGGCCATTTTCTCCATGAGAAACTTTGCTTGTGCCATATATCATATAAGACCCTTCCGTCACAAGTACTCTGTCTGAAACTACGACAAAAGACACTCCGAAGAGAGTGTCATTTTCAGACTCTTGGGATGCGGTGAGCCACGGTGGACAGTCGTCATCTCCGACAACATCATTGTAATCAGCCATTCTTGCTAGATTTCTGAACCCCCGAGTGGCTCAGTTCTACACCAGAGACGAGATCTGCGCTGTTTGGGAGTTGTAGAGCAATAGTTTGTGAGCCGGGAGGGTATCAGTAAAAGGCTTTGCTCTTCTTGTGTTACTGAGTTACTGAGTGTTCAGTCACTGCAGATGCAACTCCTTAAATAGTGTCTTACTGCCCTCCAAATTTGAATTCTGTAAAGAATAGCTTTTATCATTACGCGTGTTCTTGGACCATACTCTGATGCATGATGATTCGCCACAACATGTTGACTGGCTTGCTTCCAAGCAGGAGTCATATGACGCTGTATACGACCCGCATAAAGCTTCAATCCCGCTAGCACTGGTGGAGATCCCGAGAGAGGGATATAAAAGTGCTTTGAAGTGCTTTGGAGCGACTTGTTTCTCAGGTTCTCCAATTTTTCTCGTCCTGGTCAAAAGAGACGGCGCGCTCCGATCAATGCAACATGGTAAAGCTCTATGCCTGCTAGTTTCCGGACATCCATCTATATCTAGGGATGATTATAGTCCTTGATGATTGATCATGAAATCTGTGAGCCGAGAACAGTTGCGTCGAAGTGGTGAAGAGATTTTGACTTTGGAATGTGGTTCGTGGGAAGAATGTTTTAGGACAATAAAAAAGAGGGGGGCATGTACGTTGGTCCGCATACCTTTCTCTGTTCGACGAGGAGCTGCAGTATCCCGTCCCCATTCATCCAGGTTTGCCTCCTTTCTTCACTATTCACAGTGAGGCTTGTCCCATCTTCTTGCTCTGGAGTTTTTCGTGGCTTTTGTCGTGGGCGTGAATCGCCTGACGAGCCGTTCTTTATATATCACTTGCGAATTATGATCTCACAGTCGTCGTCTATCAGTCAATTCATTTCAGTCTTTTACTAGCAGCTTGGCTGTAGAAGCACCGGATTCACTGTATTGCTTGCATCTTCTCTGTTAAAGTTCTTCACAATAATGACTCCACGATACAAGTCCGATCATCATAACAATTAATATAGGTTCCCATGGAACAATAACATGTAACTCTGAGTCTCTCGTTCTTGTACTTGATGGACGACTGCCCGCTGCGATATGACGTACTTCACAAATAACTAAGTCTCTTGTAGTGAGAAAGACTATGAACAAAATGAGTACGCTAAATGATTGAGGTTGTGAATCAATGCTGGATAGACTATCAACTGAATGTGTACTACGTTCGCTTGATACTATGAACGAACGGCGGATAATAAAAGCTGAAGGCATAGCTGTGCCCCGTGACGCTCTGCTTGTCAAACGTCACCTGAGTATCTCATGTCGTTTACGAATGTTTCTGCGGGCTGGGCGAGATTTAACTAATATGATAAACTACGGAGATAGTGGGAATTTATAGTAGTGTTCTGTGACGATTGCATGATTTGCCTTTGATCTTGATTCTTACAATAACTTCGAATGTATCCCCGTCAACTCGGAATTGGTAACTGAGATATGCGGTATGTACATGGCTGATGTTTAGAGATGGTCCTCGTATTCCGCCGTTTCCTCATTTCTTATTTCTCTACATCTCCTCTCATTCCCAACTCCTACTGAACTCTCTCTGCCCACTGCTTCCTACAGTCTCTTAGTCCTCTTTTTGCGGTCCATCTTCCTTGTCACTTTCTTTACAAACATTTCCGTTCCTACAAACAGTTTTACACATGGAAATGCTAAAAATTCCCCTGACAATCAACGATCAGTAGAAGTTCGCCATGGTTCTTGCTACTGAGACTTGGGAGTTCCCAACCATCATGCGCGAATCAGCTTAATTTAGATTCAGATTCTCTAGAGACCTAACGACTGATGATCTTGTTGCGAGATAGAGCCCGACGAGAAACCATGCCCCCTTGCAGGATTTGTTCAAAGGCAGAAAGATGGGATTGGGGTTCGCCGCAGGAGTTCAGGAGTACATCGAGCTTTGTCTCCCTGCTTACTAGGCTAAGTCCTAAGTCCTCGGTCAGCCACAATCTCGTTTCCAGTAGCTCCTGACGTCTTCTATTTACCATGATCGCACGCATAGGTGTTCTAGTCCCTCTCCAAAGTTCTCTCTCCCTCCATCACGCTCTTGAATTACTTCGGAGCGAAGTATTCGGGAAACCGAGGTTTAGTGAGTGCATTTGGTTGAGTCAAGGCGGAACCTACACATTTGCAAGAGTGGAGCATATAGCAGCAAGGTTATGAATAACGCATGCCTTCGGTTCCTCATCATCATTACCATGATCACCATCGCTGAAGTTTACGTTCCGTAATCCACGACGTGAGAAAGTTTCAGCTGGGCTCACAATTTTGACTTCCTGCTCTGTGTACGGACGGTACTGGAATCACGAGCATGTGAACTGGTCGTGTCAACATGCTCGTAGATCGCTAATCCAGTTCATGAATTCCCTCATCCTCTAGAATCCGTAGCAAGTCTGATGTAATATCCCAGCTGAAGCCTCTTCTTTGCAACCAGCCAGCCATGCGTCTCTTCCGTTTGTTGATGTCTACCTTACTTCCTTGACTCCACCGCTGGCGAGCTTGCGAGAGCAGCTGCTCTGCTGCTTCCTGACTCATGCCCCACTTACCCGCTTCGTCTTCTTCCTCATCTACTTCATCTGCGCCCTCGTTCTTCTGAAAGACATGCACGAGGCCTGCTTCTATATTTTCTTTACTGATCCCTCTTCTTTGAAGCTCAAACTTGATTCGATTAGGGCCCCAAGCATTGCCTTTCCACCTAGACCGTGCAAACACCTCGGCATAATCTTTATCACTCTGCAATCCACCTCGTTGAAGGTCAGCGATCACTGCATCCATAATCTCCGAAGAAAAATTCTTCTTGCTCATTTTCATCCTCAACTTTGCCTCCGGCTGTGGTGCCAAAGCGAGCAAGGAAATGCAGTAATCTTTCGCTGCTAGTTCCTGGTCGTGACTAGCAACTCCTTTAGTACGTTTATGTTTAGTTTGAGCGAAGTTGGAGGTATCGAGGCCCGCAGAGGAAGCAGAACGACCGTCAGAATGGGACTCCTCATCGCCAGGCAGCTGCTGTAATTTACTCCTCCTCTGTTTGGGACGCTCAAAACCATCAACCAGCACTCCTTCTCCTCCAGCTCCTAATTCCTTCCCATAGTTTGACCTAATCTCCACATTCCTTTGCCCACTATCTCTGAAGCTTTTGTCAGCGCGTAATTCTCCGCACTCTGAGTCGTAGGGCTGCGACCTTCGTGTTTCACCAAATTCTCGTCCGGCTTCTCTTCCCGCTACTCCGCTCCCAGGCTTCTTTGGAACATATCGCTCAGGCGCCGATGAACTTGAAACCTGCCGAAAGGAAACTAGGGCAGCAGATGGAACTATGTACTGAAACAGAACGAAGGTGCACTGTCGACGCTGCTGCCACACCAAGCCTTTCCAGGAGCTCATCTGTACTAGAGAACTAAGCATTCTTCCCGTCGTGCACCATCAACAACCTGTCACTCAGCGGAACAGTTCATACTTTCTCCAAATCACGGCTCTCACGATCTCACTCACTGAGACCTAGACTTCCTGTTTCCTGCCTTCTGTATTTGTACGTGCTTTCTCTCTGAAACGCTTTGAGTGGAACCAAAATGGTGATTATGGATCATCTGCGACCCTCTAGTGATTGCAGTCATCCGACTCAGAGACCGCAGCCGCTGTCCACTATTTCCTATACCCCATAGAGGGAGGGTGTTTTTACTATTCTAGAGCTACTGATAGCGGTGCTTAGCCCCGATGTTCTGCCATTAGGGGTGGTTGTTGCTTGGCCCTTCGGGTCCTTCATTCCCTTGTGAGGCTTGATGGGGTCTTCCCATCCGTTTGCTATTCATTGGGTCGCGTTTTTCGTGTTTTACTATTCGGTAGCATAGCTATACGTCGATAGTGAAAACCGAAAAGGTCTTTTCTCCCCAAGCGAAACGCACGGATAGAGTGGTGGTGAAAACCGAAAAGTGAAAGGAAGTAACGGGAATGAACCGACGGAGACGTTGTGAGAACCAGAAAAGAGAAAAAAAAAGGAGATAAATCCAAAAAATGATTTAACGCATAGCCTCTCAGTTCTAATAGCCTCTCAGTTCTAATGCAAGTGGAGTTAATTGTTTATTGTACAATGGTTGCATCACTCTAATGTAAATTTTGATTTATAGTGCATGTAATTTTGCATTCTCATAAAGAGACGATAGAAGATAATTGTGAAAATCAAAATCGGACATTAGAGCAGATAAACAATAAATTGTTTTTATATATTTTTGTGAACAAGCACATGTCTTCATTTACGCGAGATAAGATTAGGTGTAGATATTTACGACATTTCTAGTTTAAGAAAGTAAAAAAAGAGAAAACTCTAAAGACGAGACGTTTTCTGATGGCGACTCGGATCATTATCTGAAGACACCATCGGGTTTGTCTTCTTGAGTAATTTAGTTTTTGTTCTTTCGTTACTAGAAACAAAGATGTATGAAGAAGTAGCAACCGGAAAGCTAGCAAAGGAATAAAAGCGAGTTCTATAAGTATGTGTGAGAGTCTATGTTGGGTGTGTGGGTACGTCTTGCACATCTAAGGACGGAAGACTAGTATCCTCCTTAAATGTGGACTCCTTGGTCTAAGCCTTCGCATGCAACCTAGATTACGAGTTGGGAGATAACTCTAGGGATGGAGACTGGTATCCTCTTTAAACATAGACTCCTTGGTCTAAGCTTCCGCATGCAATCGAGATTGTGAGTTGGAAAATACTTGGCTGTAAGCCTTGTGGGGTGGTCTTGTAGCTGTGGTCTAGGCTCTAAATTCATGGCTTGACTCATAATCTGGGTTGCATAAGATGACATAGAGGATTGAGAAAACTTTTATTAAACAAAGGGCTAGCTTAGCTAGGGGTCAGCGTAACTAAGGGGCTGCTTGATAAGAAGGACATAAAGGGGCCAACTTAGCTTAAGAGGTTGCTTAACATGAGGCTTGTTTTCTAAATAAATCGACAAGCGAAGACAGTTCTAGGAGAGAGAAGGGAGAGACATTACAGAGGATTGAACTGAGAGAGGGAAAGCAGCACACAAGAGCGAGAATATACGATTTTGATGATTGATGACCTTGGTGATGAAATTGAGACGCTAATAAAGTTTCTTGAATCCTAAAAAGCTTATTTCTACAGATTCGAATGTTTGATTGATCTTGATGAATACAAGAGGTCGTATTTGAGTTCTGATCGATGGCAACAGTATGTTTTTTTCCTCTTCTCATAATCAATCACAGCCAAGAGGTCCGCTATCGTGTGACGTGCTTTCTTATTTGGGAATACATCGGATATTTGACTGTGAAGAGTAGGTGACGCACTCTGTAACTCAGAACTAGCGACCACCCAAACCTCTTTTTGACCTCTAAGTACACTCTGAACTTAACCCGTTGTGATATCCTCACGTCCTCTCGGCAAATCTCTCTCTCACTTAACTGGAGATAGAACCGAGATAACAAACATGAATAACATGTTCCTGCCATCATCGCAAGCACTCTTGGGTCTGTTGGTCATCACTCCAGCCTCACCACAAGAGAAATATCAACACTCCTAACAGAAAAAGAAACTAAGCGCAACGCTCGCTGTCGTGATGTGAATCATTTCACAGTGTAAATAATTCACCTCTCTGTCAAGCGTTAGACTCTCTGAGTGAAATTAAGACCTCAGAGAAGTCGACACTGGAGGATGTTATATATTTTGAGTCTTAGTAGGTTGATTACCATGTAGATGGACTTAAGCTCATGGGTTGTAATTACGTGTCGCCCATGCATGCTTCCTAGCGAGGTTAGGTTATCTTTCGGGATTACGTGTCGTTTTACATGTCTTCGCATGTAGTTTAGGGTCTATGCTGGCACTTTAGGGGCTCGACGTGGTAGCCTATGTGCAAAATCAAGTCACCACGTGGTTTGGGACACAAAAGGACAAGGGAGTGAAGCTATGAACTCCCATTGGTCCGATTTTGTCTTTGTGTACTGCTAAACTTAGTAGTAGGGGTCTTAAGAGGAGTTCGAGCATTTGGTGAGAAAACTTGGAAATCTGAGAGCACAGGGAGATAGGGTTCGTCGTGCCAAGCACTGTCAGTGAAATTTTTGATCGATTTGGAGCAATAAAGAAGGAGTTATGGCTGATTGAAGTTCGATTTGTCCCAGAATTGCAGCACTTGTGTTGATTTTGGGGTTTTCGGTGTCAATCGCAGTAGATTTGAGAAAATCGCTTCAAACCTTCGAGGTCTCGTTCATTGGCAGCAGGGCTACGACTGTCCCCAAATTTTCATGTCAATTGAGTCTGTGAGTAATTCGGGGCGACCGCTGAAGCAGAAGGGGTCCGAAAAGCTCTCAATCTAGAGCACCAACTTCAGAGAGCGAGATCTGGAGTTCTGTGTACAATCAGGAGGCCCAACTTCACAAGAGTGTCCAGCAAGCTGTTTACTGCAAATCCTGTAAGAATCTTTGAAAGTGATCGAGCCAATTCTCTGTTCTAGGTCGAAATAGCTGTCTGGGTACCAGAAATTGCCGTAATTTCTCTGCTCAGAACGTTTCTGCCCATATCTCGACACTCTGATTTGATCTCAAGCTGAAACTTCGTGTGCATGGTCAGTAGGGCCTCACTTACATGTAGGAGGAGTTCTGAAGCCTGAACCATTGTATGTTTCTGATTCTGGACCGTTAAAGTTTGCTGTCTGACCTTATTACTGTTAGTCTGATCTGATCTTCGCTTCCTGAACATACTGGAGGGTCCATTCGACCTGAATGAGTGTTTATAGTGTTTCCTTATGATCTGAAGCCTACCTCTGTATAGTAAGAAACCACAGCTTGAAGCCCAACGCTTCCTTGAGTAGACCGAACACAACGCTTCAAGGTCATATCACAGCCAGAAGGTTCCGCCCTTCCCAGGAAAACTCTCAACTCGACATCTGGTGCTTCCACTGAGAGATCTTGGGGTGATTGATTGAGAAGGTTGAGTTCACTACAAGGAGAAGAGATGGATCGCAAGAGTGCTGCTGCTGCTACTTCTACGCCTGCTGCGTCTACGTCTACTGCAGCTCCTTCTGTAGCACCAGCGGCTACAGCGACATCTGCACCTGGTCTAGATACGGCTGAGATTCTGAAGACACTTGCGGCCCTGGTCCAACAACATCCGATCATTGGAGGGGGTGAGTTGAAGTCTACCAAGGCTTTGCAAGCAATTGTGAATAGATGCGGTAGATTTGAAGGTAGAGATATTTCTAGATATCTGCGTGAATACAGAGGAGAGATGGAACTAGTTAGAGTTACTGATGCTGAGATGATAGGGAGTTTCGAGTTAGCTGTAATCTCTGAGTTGCGGGACCAGGTTAGGGATGTACAGAGAAGAAATCTAGGTGTCTGGATGAGTTTCGAACGATCTCTTCGAGAGGAGTTTCTCGAAGAAGATTCAGAGAGAGTCACTAGAAGAACGTTTCTGGACTGGGTTGAGCAGCAACCTGGTCGTATGATGAACCTGAATGAGATGCTGAGAGAGTTTGATCGGAGATACCGACAACTCTCAACTCTTGAGAGGATAACCTTAGATGCTAGGAAAACCGAGCTTTTCCTGCAAGCTACCGATGATGCTACGGCAGATCGATTATGCTTTATGTTGGCTGACCGATCGGCTGAAGGAGGAGTTACTACCGATTGGGGGAGAGTTGAGGATGCTGTTGCTGTATTGACGAGACAAAGGCGTGGAAGAGTGGCTGTGGGAGGATGTCCGCTTGCAGAAGTGACCGCTCAACCTCGCACTGCTCCTCAAGTACAGCAACCTCCGGCTCTTGCTCCGGCTCCTAGACCTGCTGTACCGGCTGCAGTACCTTTGATACCAGTGGTGCCAGTTCCTGCACAAAGGGCACCGGTTCAGAGACCTGCAGAGAACCATGGACAGCAGAACCAGATCGAAGATCTCATTCGGCAGATGAGAGAACTGAAGGTGGAGTTAGCTGGCCTGCAGAGAGAGCAGCCACCGGCGCCTGCTGCTGCACGTCCAGGAGGTGCTCCTGTTCGTAGATGTATCTGGTGTGACAGTCAAGATCATTTTCGAGGGGACTGTCAAGAGCTCACGGCTGCTCTGCGAGATGGTGTGGTTCGCTACCAGAACGGTAGGCTACACCTTTCTTCTACTGGAGAGCCGCTAAGCACGCAGTTTGGACGAGGAGGCATGAGGAGTCTACCTCAGATTACAGCTGCTGCAACTGTACATGCATTGATGGCACCACCGGTAAATCCTGATGTATATGCCGGTCACATTGAAGTTTCTTCTAGTCCTACGTTGCTAGATAGGACTACTGAGAAGAAACATGTTCAAGTTCCTTCTGAAGTACTGAAGAGAGGAGCAGAAACTATCCGTAGGGTCACAGGGTGGGGTGATCCTGTTGACGTTGCGTCTATCAAAGCATTCTTGGACGTGGATAGACACGTTCACTGGCAAGATGCTTCTGTGGAGGAGAAGAGGCGGCGAGAAGCCTCTGAATTGGATACTGGAGTTCCAGAGGAGACTGGAGATAGACGGAGGGTCACAAGGAGGCGAGCAGCCTCTCCAGAAGACGTCCCATCTACTTCTGCAACTCCTCCACCTGCACCGGGTCCGATGGAGGACGTGCAGAGATCCCAGCAGGAGCCAACGACTGCTGGTAGACGGTTCACTGCCCAAGAGAAAGGGAAGGGACCGGCTTACAAGTTGGTGGCTGATATTGAGACTTCAACTGATCTCAAGAGCATCTTGGAGCAGAGAATACTTGACGCGCGAATCGAGTTTTCTCTTCGGGAAGTTCTTGGTATTGCGAAGAGGGAGTTTCACGAGCTGATCATCGACATCATCAAGCGGAAGAGACAGGTGATGTCTGAACAAGTAGAAAGTCAGATGATAGATGTTATAGGAGCTTCTGTGAATGATGCAGAATTCGGCAAGGTGCATTTTCAAGAGGTTGATGATACAGAGTACCAGCAAGAAGCGTTGGTTGCTGGTACCAATACTGCTGAATTCGATGATGATGAAGCTGGCGATGAGAGTCCAGCTGCTGATAGTGACTTCAGGAAGAGACACTGGGCTCGTGCTACGACTGCTACACGAGTTCGTCTTGGAAGTCTTGAACCTGTTGCTGCTTTGGTTGATCACGGTTCAGAGATCAACATCATGTCACGAGAAGTGTACGAGAGGGGACAATGGCCTATCGAACTAAACCATGGTTGGGTGCTACGAGCTGCAAACAACCAGAAGGGTGAGTTATACGGCGCTTGTCCCAACGTGAGAGTGAAACTGGGTGATGTGGAGGTAGATCAGCACTTCTTCGTGCAGTCTTCTGCTTCGTATCCTGTAATTCTTGGTCAGCCTTATATTACTGCAGTTCGAATGGAGACGAAGGTGATGGATGACGGATCTCACTATGCTAGGATCCGTAGTCCAGATGATAGACGTTCTGTGCAGTTTTTGACCGTTCGTTCGAACCACGAACGAAACAGACAGACTTTGAGAGATTCTCCTATCTGTAGGAGCAAGGGTTTTCTGAAACCACTCTTGTAGGTCGAGATACCAAGAGTGATGGATCTGATACTACTATGATCCCGCTTGAGCAGCCTGTGGGATCACGGGAGGTTGACGAAGAGGTTGCTCAAGATTCTGAAAACTGCCACACTGTACATAGTTGGAAATCTGGTTTGATGACTTTCAGTTCTGATGATTGGAGTGAGTTCACGCGAGTAGATGATCTAACTGAGAAGAGTAGAAGGCAGATGGAGAAGTATGCAGAAAATCTGCGCTGTACAGGAGTTCTGAACGAAAATGAGATGATTTCTGGTATTTACGAGGAGTTTGTAGGTGTACAGTCTTTTGTTCGTTGGCTGGATGATATAGATAGGTTGATGGAGCAGATGGGAGGAAGGGTGGTGATCCCTATCCACTCTCGTAAGGTCTATGAGGAGATTGTTTCGTGCTTGTAATCTCGTCCTCATCCGAGACTGGAGAGTGGATGGAAGGATGCAATCTGCTGGTGTGGCTCTCGTGAAGAAGCAGAGGTTCACACAAAATACAAATCTGTAGCGAAGAAGGTGAAACCAGTGGCGACCCAGTTACCTGTTCATTCACGACAGCAGATGGAGTTAGTAGCCACTGAGCCTGTACTGAGAGATCCTAAACAGATAGGACACGAGTTTACTCAAGAGACACTCGAGCAGCTCTAGATAGGAGGGGGTGGCTTCTTGACTGAAGTGGAGAAACGAGCTTTTGAGCAGATGATAGTTAGCCATGGTAAGGCATTTTCTTTCTCAGCTGGAGAGATTGGTTGTGTGGATCCTAGTGTGATAGCTCCGATGGTTATTTTCACTGTTCCTCACGTACCTTGGGACTTGAAGCCGATTCTAGTCCCTCGTGCCTTGCTACCGAGGGTTATTGACTTACTGAAGGAGAGAATGCGGATGGGTATTCTTGAACCATCTATGGCTCCGTACTCTAGCCGATGGTTCACAGTACCTAAGAAGACAGGAGCTTTATGCTTCATCCAAGACTTACAGCCTGCTAACAACATCACGATTCGAAATGTTGGAACAGGACCTGTGGTTGATGAAGTGGCCGAGGCATTTGCTGGAAGATCTATCTATTCTATTGGAGATCTGTTTTCAGGTTACGATCAGTTTCAGCTTGCTTTAGAGAGTAGAGATCTGACTACCATGCGTACACCTTTGGGGTTGATGCGGATGTGTACTCTTCCTCAGGGCGCAACAAACTCAGTAACTCATATGCAAAACGCGATGCATAAGGTGTTACGAGAGTTTGTACCTGAGGTTACTATCCCATTTCTTGATGATATCCCCATGAAAGGCTGTCCGGTGGAGGACAAGGACGAGACTATGACTGCTGATGGTTGCAGAAAGTTCGTTGCAGACCACATCCGAGATGTGGAGAAGATTCTGATGCGCTTGGAAGAGGTACACCTCACTCTGTCAGGTACCAAATCTCGTTTTGGAATGTCAGAGATTGTGGTGGTGGGTCATTTATGCGGTACTTTTGGAAGACGGCCGAACCCAGAGAAGATAGATGCTATAGCAAGGATATCAGACTGTACCAACATCACTGAGGTTCGTCGATTCTTAGGAGCTTGTGTGTTCTTTCGTGTGAGTATTCCTCATTATGCACACATTGCCGAGCCTCTATATGCACTTCTGAGGAAGGGAAAGAGGTTTACTTGGCGGCAAGAACATCACGAGACGATGGAGCAGCTGAAGGAGATTTTGAAGTCTCCACCTATACTCAAGAGGCTTAGCTACGAGAGCGGAAGACCTATCATACTGACTGTTGACACGAGTCCAAAGGCGATTGGATGGGCAGTTGGTCAAGAAGATGCAGAAGGCGTGCGGTTTGTTTCTAGGTTTGGAGCTCGGATCTTAACAGATAGACAACGTAACTACCCTCAAGTGAAGCGTGAGTTGTGGGGAGCTGTTACTGCTATGAAGGTAGATCGAGAGTTCTTGATAGGTGCCCGTGTGATAGTAGAAACAGATTGTTTGCCTTTGCTAGGTATGATAGCAAACTGTAATACTCCAGACATAGCAATGCTACGATGGATTGCTTATATTCGGAGTATGAACCCTGAGCTGAAACATATAGCAGGAAAGGATAATCCTGTTGCAGACATGTTATCTAGGGCTCGTTATACAGATGAAGAAGAGATGTTTGCAGAAGTTGAAGATGAAGAGAAGAGAGACGTTTGGTGCCAAGTTGGTCAACAGACTTCAGACTTGGAACCACTGCCGTTCTACGAGGAGTTATACACGGAGAAGTTCTGCGATATCGGATACTATCTGAGTTTATTATGCAGACGAGAGGGTTGGAGTGATGCAGAGTTTAAGGAGATTAGAAGAAAAGCGTACAGTTACCTTCTACGTGAAGGTTATCTATGGAAACGTCCGAAGAGAAGAGATGGGATGCTGGCTAGAGTGGTGGATGATCAACTGACGAAGCTGAATCTGCTGAAGGAGTTTCATGACACCTTGTGGGCTGGACACCGTGGAGTTTGGGCTACATACACGAAGATGAAGGAGCGATACTGGTGGAAGGGTTTGTATCAAGACGTAGTGGATTTTGTTGGGTCGTGTCTGCACTGCCAGTTCTACTCTAAAGTCCGTTACAGAGATGGACTTGTACCTACCTACCCACCTAGTATTCATTTTTCGTGGGTCCTTGATCTTGTGATGATGCCGCCGGGACTGTGGGGGATGCGCTACTTGGTGTTAGCTCGAGAAGATCTCTCCAACTACGTGGAGGGACGAGCTCTGCGAACGAAGACTACGGAGAACATATGTAGATTCATGCTTGAAGATATCATCTGTCGTTATGGATCTGTTGGAAGACTACGAGCAGATAGGGGTGAGCTGAGAGGTGCAGAAGCGAAGGAGTTCTTTGCTCGCTATGGAGTAAAGCTTCGGCTTACTACTGCCATGAATCCAGAAGGTATTGGTAAGAGTGAGCGAGGACATCCTTCTATTGTTCACGCTTTAGTAAAAGCATGTGATGGTAGGCCTAGGGAATGGCCGAGACTACTTCCATTTGCTTTATGGGCTGATAGAACTACACACTGTACCACGACTGGCTATATGCCAGTTGAGCTTATGCTGGGGCAGAAATCGATCATGCCTGCTGAGGAGGACTTTCCTACGTGGGCTACGCTACAGTGGGAAGATGGTATAGATCATACTTCACTCCTTGCTTTACGAACTAGGCAGTTGGAGCGAAGGGAGGAGGATCTTGCTGAGGCGCAAGAGAAACTGAAGGTGGCTCGAGTCAGAAACAAAGAGCGTTTCGATAAGACTCACCGACTACGACCAAAGCCAATACGTGTTGGTGATTGGGTTCTTGTGTATGATAGCACGCTCGAGAATCAGCATTCTACACTTCGTAAGTTCTCTCGAAGATGGTTCGGGCCTTATGTTGTGTTAGATGTATACGAGAATGCCACTTATAGTTTACGAGAGCTAGATGGTACTCCTTTGAAACTATCTGTGGCCGGCAAACGAGTGAAGTTGTTCAAACAACGTGGAGGATCAGTAGATTTGTTCAGTTTCTTGGAGTCTGAGCAGAGGATGCCAAGAGATGAAGACGACTCGGCTACTGAAGAGGCTGAGGCGGAGGAGAACGATGCTGATGAAGAATAAACCGAAGACTGAAGAGGGTGGCACATGCCGGAGGATGTGCAGGTTTGGAGGGGGTGGATGTCATGATGTGAATCATTTCACAGTGTAAATAATTCACCTCTCTGTCAAGCGTTAGTCTCTCTGAGTGAAATTAAGACCTCAGAGAAGTCGACACTGGAGGATGTTATATATTTTGAGTCTTAGTAGGTTGATTACCATGTAGATGGACTTAAGCTCATGGGTTGTAATTACGTGTCGCCCATGCATGCTTCCTAGCGAGGTTAGGTTATCTTTCGGGATTACGTGTCGTTTTACATGTCTTCGCATGTAGTTTAGGGTCTATGCTGGCACTTTAGGGGCTCGACGTGGTAGCCTATGTGCAAAATCAAGTCACCACATGGTTTGGGACACAAAAGGACAAGGGAGTGAAGCTATGAACTCCCATTGGTCCGATTTTGTCTTTGTGTACTGCTAAACTTAGTAGTAGGGGTCTTAAGAGGAGTTCGAGCATTTGGTGAGAAAACTTGGAAATCTGAGAGCACAGGGAGATAGGGTTTGTCGTGCCAAGCACTGTCAGTGAAATTTTTGATCGATTTGGAGCAATAAAGAAGGAGTTATGGCTGATTGAAGTTCGATTTGTGCCAGAATTGCAGCACTTGTGTTGATTTTGGGGTTTTCGGTGTCAATCGCAGTAGATTTGAGAAAATCGCTTCAAACCTTCGAGGTCTCGTTCATTGGCAGCAGGGCTACGACTGTCCTCAAATTTTCATGTCAATTGAGTCTGTGAGTAATTCGGGGCGACCGCTGAAGCAGAAGGGGTCCGAAAAGCTCTCAATCTAGAGCACCAACTTCAGAGAGCGAGATCTGGAGTTCTGTGTACAATCAGGAGGCCCAACTTCACAAGAGTGTCCAGCAAGCTGTTTACTGCAAATCCTGTAAGAATCTTTGAAAGTGATCGAGCCAATTCTATGTTCTAGGTCGAAATAGCTGTCTGGGTACCAGAAATTGCCGTAATTTCTCTGCTCAGAACGTTTCTGCCCATATCTCGACACTCTGATTTGATCTCAAGCTGAAACTTCGTGTGCATGGTCAGTAGGGCCTCACTTACATGTAGGAGGAGTTCTGAAGCCTGAACCATTGTATGTTTCTGATTCTGGACCGTTAAAGTTTGCTGTCTGACCTTATTACTGTTAGTCTGATCTGATCTTCGCTTCCTGAACATACTGGAGGGTCCATTCGACCTGAATGAGTGTTTATAGTGTTTCCTTATGATCTGAAGCCTACCTCTGTATAGTAAGAAACCACAGCTTGAAGCCCAACGCTTCCCTGAGTAGACCGAACACAACGCTTCAAGGTCATATCACAGCCAGAAGGTTCCGCCCTTCCCAGGAAAACTCTCAACTCGACATGCTCGCACATAACTCCAAACCAAACCGGCTAGGCGTACAAACAAGCATACGAGTATGGAGAGGATCCAAACATAGACAATACTGTCAACAACTCTCCATACTCATCTAGCTCCAGGTCGATTTGTTCTTCAAAGAATCTTAACTCTTGCGTCTTTCAGAGCAAAAACCTCTCAAATTTATCTCGTTGTCACTCTTCAACCACAACTCAGAATGAGATGAAACCAAGGTCAGTAGGTAACCTGTAGAATAATCTCTCTATTAAGGTATTACATGTAGAGAGATCATCTCTGAGTTGATATCTATGTCTTTTCAAAGTTCACTATTTTATAACATTCATGATACTATTTCGACAGACTTTGCTGCTCGATTGCTCACAAACCACTCGACTAAAATGGCTCAAACTTCTCAAGAAGCTAAAGTGTCACCAGCACACCACTCTTTAAAATTTCACCAACAGATCCTCAACCAAAACTCTCGGAATGATCCAAGCCCTTACTGTCATTACACAAGACGATACGCAGACCCTTGTGTAAAAGAACAGCGATATCTTTATATTTGATAATCTAAATGGTTTGAAATTTCACAGGTAGGTAGTTGACTGTACCTTCTCAAATCCTGGAAAGTTTCATAGAAATTAGACTCCAAACTCTCAATATCGCTCTCAATGTCTCCTAATTACAGTCGCTTATTCTCATAGCCTCCGATTTGAGACACTCAACTTCAATCGGTCTTAAACTCTTTCACTCCGGCTTGAACTCGATTGATCTCAAAGCCCATCAACAAGCCCATCTCAAAAGCTTTCCAGCAACACAATTCGTCTCCAACAACCTCACAGAACTCCTAGAAAGTGAGAAAGATCTCTCGAAAACAAAATTGGTCATGAATTTGACTCTCTCAGCTTCAATTGATCGAAACGTTGTCATTCGTGCTTCAAATCGAGCAACCATTGAGTCCGCGGGCATCCTCGTCTCTCAAGCTTCCAACCATACCCAACACTCCGCAAATGGATCACGGGAAGTGTCTCTAATTTTCGAAAAAGTGAAAGGAACTTGATGAAAGATGATTGATCAAGCTTTCGACCAATAAGAAACAAGTTGACAAAAAGTTTTTGTCTTCACTCACATGACCAACTCACAAGGAGCGAAATTTTAACATGAGTACCATTTAAGCACTCAAAGATTATATTGAACACACTACAAACACGTGCCGTTGACGATTATCGTTGATTAAGAAGCACGTAGACACGAAAGACGAACTACACTCAATATAGAGTCAGAATGCCGACCTTAAAATGGTTGACAATAAACGGAACTACAAAAGGAACGGATGAAGCTATTATTTGGTTGTAATAATTCTCTCCAAAATTTCTCATGACAAACTCCTGATGCGTCACCTTTGGTTGACTATAACAACATATTTCGACTCAAATGTTGAACGGAACTCTCGCTGGAAAGTTCAGATCCAATCGAGGATCCATACCACATCAGAGCAAGATGTAGATAGTAAGATCTCAAACAACGTCGTAAATGACAATCAGAAAAATGATAGGCCATCATCGCAATCATAAACGACTCTCTCCAATGAGCCATCATAAAAACTCGAAAATGATCACGTGATAGACAATGGAGCTTAATGACGAACGGATGCGCAAGTGGAAGGTCAAGAGCACGAAAGAGGTCTCTGTTCATGCCTGTCACTCTCACTGTCACTCTCTTCGTCCGACTCACTATTCGACTTAGATACTCCACACTCTATATCCAAAGCTCCGCGCACCTCCCTTCTTATACAGCAACCTCGCATATGACGACAAGAGTACTAACCATTATCTCCACTCAGCAGAGATTACACGGATCGTCCACGTGGAGCCTTATCTTTTGACACGATTAGGTCCCAGTGCCTCCACAACATCACAACACGTATGAAGGATATGTGCTAGTTTCACACCCTAGTCAATCCACAACACGACATCGTCCTCCTTATGAAATACATTCATCGTGACAACGTGAACATTTGATCTCTAAAATATGCATCAGATATTAGAAAGTCAAAAAAATATTTCATGTAAAGAGAAATGATCGACAATGGACAAAGAAACAAGCGTGATGACGACGGATCCGACGATTTATCGTGTGCGCTACACAGAAATCATGTTTTTCAGGTTGACCTCAGTGCGAGGTTGAGACTCCTTTCTTGGCAACTTTCGATGTATAGACACTGATTAGAAAAAACAATATATGTATTAGAAAAAATAAAATCTGAGCATTACGACAAGCAACAATGCTAGAAAATACAAAGATCGGTCAATTCGTTGCTAAGCGAATGCACTGAAATCTTTCAGAAATCTGACCTTCTTAGTCATTGTCTTCTCTTTCACTCAAATAGATGTTCTCTGCTCACCAGAGCACGTCCAAACAGTTTTGTAGATAAAATTCAAGCTTCTTAACTCTTATTCCTCTCTCTTTGGCAACTTTCCAACTGAAATCTTTCAGAAAATCGACCCTCTCAATCTCTGGCTTCTCCTATGCGTCTCGACGGCTTTCTCCTAGGCAAAAAAGAATATCTTCCTTCGTCGGATGTTTTTTCCAAATCGTACCACCTTTGCTAAGCTAGGGTCCTTATAAGCAGACGTACTTACCAAATAAGCAGGCCCCTTGCTAAGCTAGGCCCTTTTTATTATTTACATAACAGTCAAGCAGGCCTCTGACCAAGCTGGACCCTTGATTATTAAAAATTTCCCAACTCCTGATGTCATCTTGATGTCACCTTGGTTATAGTCACAGGTCATCCAATGTGAGCCGAAGTCCTTACACTTGTGAAGTCATCTCATCGGACTTACCGCCCCTCCATATGCGCATCAAGTATCTCCCATGCTATAATCAAGGTGGCATGTGGAGGCTTAGGCCAAGAAGCTCACGATTAAGAGATATAACGGTCTCTCGTCCTTAGATATGTAAGACGCGGTTGCATATCCAACATAGACTCCCTTCCAAGAGATCAACATGTTGGAACAAGAAACACAGGCCAGGAGGATTTGATCCGAAGACCTCTTTCTTCCTAGGTGAGCGTCTTATCATTGAGATGGCCTCTGTTTCCGTTTGAAAAGCAAATACAATTGGTACATATTCTTAAGGAAATTATCTCTATAGTTTTTACTAGCTTTTCCTACACCAACTTCTCTGTACAGCTCCATTTTTAGTGAATGAGGAGTCAAAATTGTAGTACTCGCTAACACCTACGCACTCATTTATCAGATCATGAAATCAAGTCCCAAGCCAAAATCGATAGATTTCTCTTTTTCGCACTTTTCATAACTTAAGACTTGTACTAACTATTACTTAGGACGCTTTTTCTCGCAACCGAAAGCATGAAGTCGCTCTTCTCAGCGAGCTCAGCATTTTGAAACTTTTCGCTCCTTTCAAGGTGATATTTCAACTCAAGATAAGAGGCAACTTGTCAAGCATAGCCCCAGCTTAGCTCCTGCTCAGCTTGATAAGTTGGGTGCAGATTCTTGAACAAATGTCAGTTGAGTGTCTTCTGAAGTTCCGTTTCATCATGTGAAACGCCACGCAATATGACAACACCTCCAATATCTTCCTCGATTTTGAATGAGTAGGGAAGAAGGAAAAACGTATGGCGTCTCTTCTCTTGAACTTCTCTGTCTACTCCCCGCGTTTAGGTAATTGCTCTGCCGATGCTGGTTCTGTCTACTACGGCGGTGGCTGTCCTTTACGTATACCTAACTTCACCTAGTTGGTGCGAGGTTGGTGATTCCCGTAGTTACAGTCACAGTCTTCTTAGGAAGACTTCACACTCTGTCTTCCAGATCTCGTCTTCCGGCTTCGGAAGAAGTTGACTTGTTCTCACGTATTCGTCTTAAGTTCATCTTCTCGCAAAGCAGATTGTAAATTTAAATAATAAGGTTATTTCAATTATATAGATACGTCATTAGCTTAAATTTTTTGAAAAAACCTCCAAACTTGCAGATTGTGGACACTACATATACAAACCAGAAAAACTTTTGAGTAGCATGTAGAGAAAGAGTGGTCTCAATCCTCCAAGAAACCCTCTAACCGTGGAAAATACTTTTCCTTGTTCAATAATTTTGAGTGCATGCTTTAGAAAAATATATATGTTTTTCTAAAATCAAATTTTTATTTTTAAAAATTTATTATAAGAGCTAAACTTGATTATGAACAAACAGAAAAATCCTTAAATTTTTAAAGAAATAAATTACGAGTGTAAAACTCTTCGAGGAATATAAATACACTGACACAGATGTTGTCTGTGAAATAATTCTTAGTTTTAAGAAAAAATTATATATAAATCAAAAAATCTAATTCTCAAAGTCAAAAAGAAGATTTATAAGTTGGCAACTTGTTTTCATCAATAACAAGTTTTACCTTGAGCTCATAAAGTCAAGAAATGAAAATAAAGACGAAAGAAGATGTCATGTCAGTTTAGCACATCGACTAAGTTGACTGAGTGCGGAGTGGTCAATCCGGGTAGGGTCGTTAGTGCCGTTAGGACGAGTTCTTGGGATGATCGACTAGGGGTATACTTCGCAAGTAGGACTTGGAGGCCTTAGTTCTTCAAGTTGAGCCTTCAAGCTCCTAGCTATGGTGGATAGTCTTTGAGAGTGCAATCTGAGTCTCTACGAGCACAGAGTGGATTTGGCTCGACTTTAGTGATTGTTTAGTGCCCGTTGGCATGGTGGGGTGAGTACATACCATTTATCTACTTGAAGAACTCAGATTGCGGGGTCTGATTGAGAGATTTCAGGTCGCGAATTTCAGCCGGTGGTATCTCCGAAGTGGACAGATCGTTGATATCTTCGATTTGCGGGTGCGTGCGTGCGCGGAGTGGTTCTTTTTGGTTGGGTGATCGATTGTTATGTGGATTACTGTCGTTTGAATCTCTTCTTGATCGATTTGGTTGTGAGATAGTGCGAAAGCGTTGCTGGAATTTCTTGTGACGAGTTTTGTGATCAATTTGAGATCGGCAGAAGTGCGTCGGCGGACGTCGGGTTGGTGTGAGTCGACAATTTGTGATACTGAAGAGTGCAGTACGTGCGCGTTGGGAAGACGATTCCAATGCATAAAAAATCGTTCGATTTGGTGAAGGATCGAAGAAGTTACAAGCCGAAGAAGGTCGCAGATGGTCCAAAATCTGACGTAAACTTGCATGCGAGTGCTAATTTGGCAGATTTCGACCTCTTGGAGTGTGTTTTTGACCTCTAAGTTGTTATTTTGGAGTGTGTTCTCTTCGCAAGTGTCCTTCTTGTGGTGTTTTTGGAGTTTCTTTTCCTACCCAAGCGGAGTCCGAGCTCGAGCTCGAGCCCGCCGCAAGCCAGCTTGCTGACGTGCGTGAGAGAGGTATACAAGTTTCAATTGTGTGAGAAGTGTAAAACTACTAGGTCACCCATCCCAACACTATTCTTGAACTTGTACCCTTAACTCTGCAATCTTAGCTTTGGCTTTACCACTAGACCAATAGCTCTTGGTGTCTTCTAGGGATGCGTGCAAGTACTTATGGACTTGTTTAAGGTAATTGACACGTCTTATGATAAAAGTCAAACTCGAGATAGATGCAACAACAATAATTTTCCAAATGCTTGTTGGAGAAGCTCAGAGTGTGGACACCTCGTGCACATAAATTATCTAAGGATGAAAAAGATGATGACAAATCCTTCAAAACAAAGAGATATGGACCATGTGTTGTATAACTTCTGTTTGTATATAAGAAGTATGTAAGGCATTTGTCCTCGTCTGAAGAGATGAACGGTGGAACGGATGGTCCGGACTCGAGAGACTTGAACGAGGAGGGAGAAGGAACAATTATATTGTCTTTGTGGGAGTCAATATCAGTTATCATTACGAACAAAAATAGAACGTTGTCTGGCCGCACGATGTTTTAGATAGTGAATTTCCGAAGAGAAGTTCTAGAAGAAGTTGCACCCAAGTTTGTCAAGCTGAACAAGAACAAAGCTAGAGTTGAGCTGACAAACTGATTCTTAGCTTGATGTATGGGTATCACTTGGAAAACATCTGAATATCAAAATAAAGAAGGTGGAGGTTGTAAACCTTGTGAGATGAATCCACAGTTGTGACTTCAATCGACAAGAGAATAACATATATTATAATTGAAGTGGTATCAAGATGCTAGATAAGCACACCTATTTATAAGGACCCTAGGTAAACTCAAGAAGTGTTTAACAAGAGTGTTTGTTAAGAAAACAATGTATCACATGATTAAAGATAAAGTTCTTTTTACTGTTTGAAGAAACCTTCGACGCATACGAAAGGAAGAGAAGGACTGAAGAGTTCAGATTTCTATAAATTTCAAGTGTGGAGAGCTTGAATAAAATGAAACATGAAACATGAATAAAGATCTTGATGTTCAGAAGTTGCCTATTGCATACAGTTGAGTGTAAATTGATATTGTTGAGGTTTTGATAATTTTCAACAGATTGATTGGTTCCTCACTATCCTTACACCCAATCACTCATAGGAGGCTCGTCCTTGCCAAGGAAGACTCTCTTCACCACAACGTAGTCATCATGGAGCATATTGCTATCAAGACATAGACATATATTTTAAGTTTTACATTATTTTCTATCAAGTGTAGTTTAAAACAATTAGTGTAACTCGATCTATATATAACATCCTAAAGAAGAATAGAAGGAAACTATCAAAGATAGTGTGTTAAGTCACATACCAAGTTTGGTAAGATATGGTCAATTTTTTTGGGAGATATGTAAAATCTTAGTAGATTGTCTCATTTGAAGAGCTTTTTTTTATAATCATGCAAAGATATGCTTACAGGAAAAATAATATTTTTTTATATTGTACTTATTGTACTAAAGATTATGGCGGAGAAGATAAATTTTTCATTGGTATAAAGATATCCTACTGGAACTCTATGT
The DNA here is from genome assembly GCA_036924285.1 of Asterella californica. NCBI lineage: Eukaryota > Viridiplantae > Streptophyta > Marchantiopsida > Marchantiales > Aytoniaceae > Asterella > Asterella californica. The sequence goes on along the minus strand of JAYKYS010000006.1, from coordinate 21,747,303 downwards.
ACGACATGAAGCACACTCAAACTTGAAATCTGCTGACAACAAGCCAAAAGTAATATAGCTCACAGAGCACAAAGAAAATAACAAAACATATAAAATGATTTAAGTTAAAAGTAATATGTTGTGAAATTAATCTAGTTCCAACACCAGAAAGAAACTGGTTGTGTAAATGTTTGAACTGGAAAAAAATAGAAGTTGCGTAAATGAAAACACAATATAACAGAATAACAAGATGTGTAAAGTGACGAGCAGTAAGAATGAGCGATCAACAACCAACAATCGGCCAAGAACTGTAGCGTAAATGGAGAAGAACCACAACGGCTCGTTTATCACTGGCAGAAAAAATAGATCGTTTGCAAAAAATGAGTCTTTACAGCATAGATGTGCTCTTGAGATGAAAATGACATGAGAATATGATCTCGGATCACAAGCATCATAGATGAAAGTGAACCCAGCGAAAGTGAAATGAAGATTGACAAAAAGACTCGAGTGGATTTCTTGACAAAACAGAATTGCAAGAGAGCTTTGACGTCATGAGAGATATGTCTACTAGTGTTAAACTCTCGGAGAGGATAGTCGAAAATTATTATAAAACTATTGTATGGTGTAATATAGACCTAAAAAGAAAAATAATAATATTGGATCATGTTAAAATATAATAAAGACTACTAAAAGTTTATAAAAAACTTTTATTATAACAAAAAAATACTTAAAGATGTAAAAATTCAGAAAGAATCATTTAAAGAAAACAATCTAACTCCGCGTAGATCTGATGTGAATGATCTATCATCTTTTACTTATAAGTTTTATAGTTGTGACAAGTGATTATTTAGTAGATAAGAGATATCATCTTTAATTCTAATATTTTCAAGCAATTAATCAATATAGTGATATATTTATAAATTTAACACTAAAATATATAAAATAAACTTATTAACATAATAATTAATTAAATTAATCACTAGTTTAAGAGTTAAAATATTAATGCAATAATTAATTTTATTTGAAGAGAGTGATAAAATGTTTAAAAATAGATAATAAAAATCTTAAAATCTTTTGTAAAATAACTTTTATAATATAACAAAGTGTCAAAAATTATGAAACGTCGTACGTGATGTATAAAACAAATGTTCAATCTCCTCTCCAATGTCAAACCTGCAGCAAACGATAGAACCAACCACTCTGAAAAAAAATGAATCGCAACAAACAGAAACAACGACACCAACATGTATTCTAGTGAGCACTAAGACCGCAAGCTCAAGCAAAAACCATAATTGTTGAATGAAAGATCGATCCTAACCAGTGTATCGCATATGTTGTTGCTTTGAACTAATTATCTCTCGGAGGTGTGTAGAGCGATTTGGAACTGGATGTGATTGTCGTCAAAGTGTCATTAGGCATTGTGTTGCTCATCCCAGCTTGGACTTGCAGAAATGGCGCATAAACACCATATATTCATTTTTTATAAGAACACTAGTGATTTAAATATGAGAATGTGTTAAATATTTATAAATTGCTAGTGACTGCTCAGTGATTGATGATAGAAGATAGATCCCGTCAAGTATTTTGATAATACGGTAGATATTGTTTCAACCTAGTACGAAATTAGAGATCAAAGCGTCTATGTTAGGTTTTAGATCTATTAGTATGCAACGAGTAGTGTATATGATATAAAATAATATATATGTGATGATAATCTCTAGACTAAGTAATCATCATGATTATCATCAACTATCCATGATTTTATACTGTATACAATTACTCATTGCATATTAAAAAATCTCAAAGCTAACCATAGGGACTTGATCTCTAATCATGTTGTAGGTTCAAACAAAATCTGTTGTAAAATAATTGTCAAAATACTCTATAAGATTTTGACAGGATCTATATTGTTTCTTCGTTCTCATACTACTAAATAGTGATAATTTGAAAAAAAACTTAACAAGAACCTATATTATATTATATACAACAACGGTTGGTGGAGTCTGATATTACGACTGGTTTCGGAGAAATAGAAAAATGTAATTGATTTAGTACACAGGAGAGAATCGAAGCTGCAATAAGAAATGTTTCTCAAATTTAATTTACTAAACTTAAATAGTTAAATTTAATTACTAAATTTAAATAAAATTGTTTAATTTATTAAAGTAAACCATTTATAAAAAGTAAAATTATTTTTACTACAATGATCATAAAACCTGTAAGTGATGGATGTGAAACGCTCACCTTCCTAGTATAAAGTAGCCATAGAGGAATAAAAATATTCAGTTTTTTACTTATTATTTTTTTACTTAATTAAGAGGAAAAATTAAAATATAAATTAAATAATTTGCATATTCTCTTCTTCTAGAACTTGGTGTAAGAAAGTGAATATATACCATCTTTGGAGAACTTTTGCTCACTTTTTATTATCAAGAAATAATTTAATGTTAGATGAAAACTTTATACTATGTGATAAACTGAATTCATGTATCATAAAATGATAACTATAACTAAAATTGTGGGGCAATCCAAACATAAGGTAAAAGTGGAATGCGAAATGAAACGTCTATGAGACTACAAATGCGATAATCTCTTAATATTAAATAAATATAATTAACATAGTAAATTATTATCCAACTGTGACAAAAAGATTATATAATAATACAGCTGGCTATTCTCTTCCATCTTCAAATGGAAGAGGTGAATAATTGATATAAGCAAGCTATAGTACATAAACCTTGACAAGCCCAACTTGGTGATCCGAGAATACAAAATCGTTTCAAACACTCTACGGATAACATTTTTTATTTTCGCAACATTCTATATATAACACTTGTTATTGGTAAGATGGGGTGGTCTGAGGCTTAGGAGGCAACAAAGACCACAACATCTTCATACGAGTCCGGATCGATGCTCGGATATCCGACAGCTGTAAGCAAAATACTAACAGACAACTCATCGAAATATGTTTTCTTCGGTTAAGAATACTATAGAAATTTGATCAAGATCCTCAAAATCTTATAGCCAAATTACCGAAGATGCTAGATTTTTCTGATATGATGCAGAGCAAATCTAACTCGGGTGGGTTACAAGGACTCTGGTCACGAGAAGCGATTCACTGTGATATCCACTACAGTATTCACTCGGAGTGTACATGGATGTTTAATATATATCCTAACCCTTTCCGATATCACAGCAGTATTCACTCAGAGTGTACATGGGTGTTTAATATATATCCTAACCTTTCCCGATATCACAGCAGTATTCACTCGGAGTGTACATGGGTGTTTAATATATACCCTAACCCTTTCTGCGGGAAGGGTTAGGATATATATTAAATACTCCTGTTAAATTACGCCTATTGACAATTCCAAACCCAGACTTATATCCCAAGGAACGCCTCAGCCTGCTCTCGACTTATGGGTTCTGTCTGGATCAATTAGTTGCTCCCAGAGAGGTTAATATTTAATATTTATAAGTGATTTTTATTTTTTATTATAGTTTATTATATTATATTTTTATAACACTTACATATTTTCTGCTAAGAGAAAACGATTTTCACTGTACAAGGCCGTTGGGATGCTTATTCACTGTGACATTCTCATGCATATCACCCTCTTCCGAGATCGGAAGAGATTTCTACACGAAGGCTTAAGTACTAAATTAAATTCACATTAATGAATGCATTAAATAATTATAGTTTTTTTGGACTTGTATCTTCTGAAACACGTCAGTCAACTCAGCATTTCTGGTTTAATTTTTGCTATTCTCGTGTTTTCAAGCATAGGTTAATAATTAATATTTATAAAAATTCGATTTTTTTACTTGATAAATAATTTTTGTTTAATATTTATTATTTCCCCATAACATAAACGATCAAAAGTTCCCAGAAGTTAATCGAGCATGCATATTCAATAGGCATGATTGCATCGACTTCTAAAAACTTGGCATTTTCTCATTTGTCATATGTTAAAGGTAATGTAGCATCCAAATGGTTCAACCGATCAAGTTGTATTTCATACACTAAATATTATCTTACGAATTTCATTATATGTGGAAGCATATACAGATACAAAGCTTGAGAATTTCAATTGTCAAGAGCTGAAGAGAAAGATTAATAGATTATCTCACATTATTCCTAATTATCCAATATTAGATTAAAAAGAATATTAGGACCACTCAAACCTTGGTTGTAAAATATTCCAATTTTTACCATGAATTTTTACCATAAATTTTATGTACCATTTCTGAAGATGATACTTCAATTCTGTAGTCAAAAGATATTTGCAGTCTATGACCGTAAAACTCATATCCTGAAAACCATAGAAAACTGCTCAATCGTACATCTACAGAAGTTCTGCCACCTTGAGGTGTCAGGTTGTGTCAGCCTGACACCTAGGTTTATGTCTTTTCATCTGAATCCTGGAATTTTGTTATGGGAAGAGTTAAGGATTACATTTTCTCATTTGAACTCTGTAATTTTTATTATAGAAAGAGGTTTGAGTTGCCCTATTAGGATAATCAAGTCTTTTTATCTCCACATAGAGGTTAAACTGTAAACTTCATATCTTATGTATAAACAGAGAGAACTACTAGATCAACTTCAGGAACTTTGTTTACCTGCTGTTATGAAAAATTTGTAAATATTCCATATTAATTTTACAATAAAGTATAAAATATATCTACAAATAATAACCGCACCTAGAGTTCCAAGACGGTCTAGACACAATCTTTAAAGCGAGAGTACACAAACTCACTTAACTATAAATGCGAGAAGCAGTTAACATATACACATCCATTTAAACCAGGCGTTAATTCATTGCATAACTCTTATTAGAGAATATATTAAAGTGTCAGTGCACACCCTTCCCAACCAGACACCAGACGCAGATAAGTAAAATGGGTCTTACCCTACGTTCAGTGGAATTGACATCCAGGGTTCGAACACTGCCTCAGCCTGAGAGTTGCGGAACCAGGTTTAGACGAGAGGCACGGCACGAGAGGAGGAAAGTAGAAAGCAGAAAGGAATTCGGGAAGCCGGGAAGGAGAGACGAAAGAAAATGATTGCAGGGACGACAAGATCGAGTATCCCTGAGGGCCTGAGGCTTTAGCCCCGTAAGGGATCAGAATCTGTGTTAACGTTATGAGCTCGTGCGAAGTCTGTTTCGGAGATTACGGATGCCTGTCTTGAGGACGGGGCTCGGACAGAGGCAATTTTCGCAAATAGCAGCATAGGAGGAGGAGGATTGTGAATGGTGTGGAGATCTTACCCTATGGACAGTCAAGAGCATCGATCGCGTGGCCAGCACTTTTCTTCCCGTAATTTTTATGCGTTCTGGTCTGCAGTTTAAGGTTCAAAACATGGGGATTTGCGTCGGGGCCAGAGAATTTCTCTTTTGGAGATTGGGCTTTGAGCTGAGCCGAGTTTAGTGGAGCTTGTTTGAGCTGGAGGATTGATTGATCGGCGGAATATTTTCCGCGATGGGGCTCGATTTGATACAGGAGTCCCAGCGAGCCATCGGACTTGTAAGATTCTTATTAGCTACATCTGTCTTTGGGGTTGATGTTTAGCTTGACAAGGATATCGCTTCCGCTATAGGGCATCCGATGCGGAACATTTGGTTTTCTCCGACTTTATCGCATGCGTGGATGTGTTGGATCGTCCTAGTTTGTGATAATGATTCTCTTGCTCGTTACTCTGAGGTTGAGATTTCCGTCCAGTATTTTCTGTGTCTTGCCTGTGGACAGGTTCTGTCTTCGTCATGAATCGAAGTTATGATTATCAGAAACCAGGTGCGAAATGCATAATTTCAAGGACTTACCTGGCGAAATGTCGTGGCGCAGTTGACAGAAGACGTGGAAGATGGGCTGTTTTATATGGATGCTGGAGCTGGGGAGGCTTTCCATTTCAATGGAGGGCTACCCGCGCTGCTTGAACTCGGTGCTCGAGCCATTTGTAGCCTGGAAAATGCGTCACCTCTTGATGCTGTAGGTCTCTGTCTGCACCAAGTATCATATTTATCGTCTCTCATGCATGGTCTTTCCAGATTGACCATGAGTGTCATTCTAGCAGTTGAGTGTGTAAGTTCTGCATGTCAGTCAGAGGGGTTAAAGCGTTCGCCAAGTAAGTAATGTTATAAGCTTGTATGTTGTATACCTACATTGAACTCTTCACCTTTTGCTCTTGTTTTAGAATAGGGTATTTTAAGCGTCTCATTGCATTGGATGGAAGTAGGATCGGACTTACCTGAAGCTTGGACTGCAGGCTGTTTCTTGGAGAGGACCAGATCAGCACCCGGTTGAAAAGATTCTCATATTAACCTCAAGGTTATTAACTGATTCTCATTCGCATACTTTACGAGTCCTACGAATGCACCGATCTGTGAGACAATGCATAATCTGGACTTCTGTCTCCGAGGTACTTGAGCGTTTACTTGGTTTCTTCCTGAAGATGGACCACTCTTTAATTGGTTGGGTACATGCTTTTACTCTACTTCCTGCCTCTTTTATGGCATCACTCAAAGCTCTAACTGTGCAGTGCCCCGAGGGTTCAGCTTGAAACTTTTCCGATTCTGGCGGATGTATATGTTTCCATCTGTTGTGCAGGAGGCTCACGGAGCACATCCAGAGACATCTTTTGGACTGGATGCTTTCCATGATTATAAGAACTCCCTTCTGCGAGACTTGTCAGCCTCTACGGCAAAGTCAGGTGGAAGATTTGTTGAAGAAGAAGAATCTAACGAACTTAGTCCTGATCCTAAATGGCAAGTACCAAACATCGAATTCAAGCACTTTCCCCTGATGGTTTGCACCTTCACGAAGTCCTTATTTGTACTACCATCCGGGGGAGCAGTTGCACAGGCCCCTCTGTCCTCCTATCAAGACACATATGCCGTGAGCCGTGGTCTGCCAGGAGTAGACATCTCGTCAACTGCTGGTGAAGAACGTGCCCCTGCCGGTGCAGTTCTCCTTGCACATTGCTTGCAACATGTTTCTGCTCAGGTGTAGTACTGCATCTAAACTGAAGATGTTTCCTCCGTTCAGTAACTGTGTTTTCGACGTCCCATTCGGCATGCTTATGCCTGGTCAGGATCTCCAACTGGACCTCTGACTGTCTCTTTCGCGGAGAAATCCAGAGTGTATGTCAGCTTACCTGAAAACATTGTGTGTCGTTGTCTGCCTGCAGTTGGACCTGAAGCCTGAGATATTCACTCTGGGGCCTCTGGCAAATGTCGTAGGGAAGTTGATGGCAGGGCTTCCGACCCCTTCTGATGGTGCTGGGCACTACCGGCGGCCAGCAGGATTGATTCTGATCGATCGAACCCTGGACATGGTTACACCAAGTATTCATGGGGACTCCTTGCTGGACAGGTGTTTCTCCACTTTACCCAGAAGAGCACCGCCTCCTAACGGAGCTCCAGCACTACGCTCACAAGTTGCAACATCCACTGTCGTGCGCCCTCCGACGGACCTCCGAGTCTTCGTTGATACTGACGAAGCGAGACCTTCAGACTATGCCAGGATTGGTGTTCAGTTTCCCTCCGGACCCTTACTACCCGACTGGGAAGCTCTCGATCTTACCAACGGCAGATCATCGTCTGCTGGTGGAGCTGCTACTGTCAAGGGATCTCCTGCTTTTGTGTCTCAAAGTCAGGGCCCGAGAGAAAAGTCTGACTTGTGGGGGGGTTCCTTGTGCACATCTTGGGACAAACGAGGGTGTGAATTCTTAGAAACCTTAATCGGGAAGCGCACTAAAGATTCGATGTTGCAGATCCGGAAGTGGCTCCAGGAAGCCTTAAGGCAGGAGAAGATTGAGGTCACAGGAAAGGGTCGGCTTGGTGCTGTCAGCGTGACTGAGCTGAGGTCGTTGAGAAAAGCATTAGCTGAGAAGCCAGAAGTTGCCATACGACACACGACTTTAATACAGCTCACAAGGGCAGCAGAGGAAGCACTGTCAGGAAAGAACGCAACGCTTTGGGATTCTTTCACAAGTTCAGAGAAAATACTGATGCTTACTGCAGGGGATAACACACAAAGCCTTGCTCTACAGCTGTGCGATATCGTACAGCAGTGTGCGCAAAATATTCGCAGGGCTCACGAAACTCGAACTCCCTTGGCACCTGATGTCTTGTCGTTAAGAGACGCCTTGACATTGGCCGTTGTTGGGTATGCACTCGCAGGGGAGGGAATCCCAGGCATGAGTCATGGCAGTCCATTTTCGTGGGAAGACGAACAAGCACTGAAAGAAGCTGTCGTGGAAGCAATTCTCAAAGGTCCTGTAGGAGCACCGCTTGGGTTCTTGAAAAGTTTGGAGACTGCTCTCGCCATGATGTGGCAAGGAGATGAAGCTAGGAAGGAGCCCGACGTGAAAAAAAAACCTGAGAAGAAACCAAAGCAGGCGGATGATGATTGGGATCGCTGGGAAGGGGTTGAAGAAGATGAGGATGAGGAAGAAAGCGAGGAATATGGAGAGGTACAAGTCAAGCTGGAACTGCGGGACAGGCTCGGGGAGGTTTTCTCCACTCTGCATAAGGTGGCAGCTGCATGTGGCCGAAGGCCCCTCCGAGATGTGCCTCTCCCTGTAGAGAGCCAGATCAGTGCTGGAGCAGCCTTACACACGGGCCTCATATTTAAAGTACTGTCTCTAGCTTTCGCGAAGATGGACATTCCAGGTCTGGAGTACCATGCCTCGGGCATGGGGCGATTCTTCAAAGGTGGACTCGGACGATTTGCGCTTCGACAGGTCTGTCTCACCCGTCTTTCTCGTTCGTCCGTCTCTGTTTGCCCATCTCCTCGCGTGCACTTGTATCAGTCCTGATTGGTTTCCTGAAAGGCTCGAATCTTCTGCAGGCCAAGCCAAAATTGAGCGATCAGAGAGTGCTTCTTGTGTTCATCATCGGAGGACTGAACTTTGTTGAGGTAATCTCCTGACCTGAGGTAATCCCCTAAGTTTTCAGGGGGCACATGAGTTTGATAGCAGAATCAGTACACATAATACACTTCTCTTAAACAGCAGCCGGGATGTCTTGATCGATGCCTCATAGCATCTTTGGGTGAATGTTGTGGATCTTACAGGTCAGGGAAGTCAAGGAAGCGCAGGGTGCTATATCTGGAGCGGAAAGCTTTGAGGTTCTGCTAGGCGGGACTACCTTGCTCACGCCCAGTGACATGTATGACCTCGTGGTTGGATCATGTGGTACTCCCTAATGAGAAGTGACTTAGAAAGAGAAGCTCCACGTAGGTCTCAGTTAGCTATGAAAAATGCTCAGTTTGTAGATAATCAATGTTTACTGTAGATGTAATATACCTGCTGAGGGTTGTCCCAAGTGCAGAGAAGACCCCGATTGTTCTATCGCCAGCCATGATTCGGAGTTTGGTTTAAAATCTCACATGTCCTGGAAATTTGTACCAACGATTACCATCTTTTCTGCAAGGATATTGCTACCTCGCACACTCTCACGTAGAGTAGTTCGTGGCTGCATTTCGATCATTTGCTTCTACAAGCTCCCTTCCAAACAATGTGTCTTCAGTCTACCGATGCATGATCTCAGTGAACAAGTCACACAAGCTTGATGGCACACTACAGTCTGACTAGTACTCGATTTTTCTATAAGTGGCTTTTAAATGTAGATATGGATTCCACATAGCCTTCCAATATGTATTATTCACCGCATTAGCTGGTCAATGAGTCCTCTCTGGATCTGTTCTTATGAAGGGAAAGACGAGTGAAGGAGTGCGATTAGACATGAATCATAATGGACACACCAGAGCAGAAAGCTTCAGTTGTCTGAACGAAACTTATGGTATAACGGCGCAAAAATGCTCAGACTTTATCACGTGTGTGAGCTCCATTCTGTCCCATGTTGGTCAAAATTTGTTGTACCTTGTGCGGTATACACTCTTTCACTCCAGACTAAAAGCGCTTGTCGTTACCAGCTACACGCACTCCCGTCGTCTAGCACTTTCAATTCTACGATGCCCAATTTCTCCTATGAAAGTCGTAAGTAACCAGGTCCCTCGAGTCATCTCTCTCTCCCTCTCAAAAGTATATTCATTCACTACGATCATTCCAGTAAAATGACAACGTTTCCCCTGATCTTCAGGATGTTTATACCTGTCCAAGAGGCTAATTGTACGAAGGAGCCATAAAATCGGCCCGCAATTCATCTCAGTTAACAATCGAATTCTCTGCGTGCTATGCTCAACTTCTCCTCCACCATCTTGCAGAATTCGGGGTCTTCCGTCTTCAAAATATCAAGAGATATGGCTTCATGCTCCTCTGCCTGCAATCCGATCCTTCTTAGGTTCCTATATTCTGGGGTGAGCTGAGCAGCAGTGTAAAGAAGATAAGAACTAGAGAAGTACCTAATATTCTGAAGAATGGTGAGATTCGTGATATAACTTACTTCAACATGCTCTTGAACATACCTCCGTGAAAGTGAAGAGGACGAGATTGCATATAGACGGGGGTTTTGTCACGTCCCACCTGCATCACGGTCAAGAACTTTAGCTTTGAATAACGGGAGCTCTGCTAAGGTTTTCGGGTGACCTAGAGCATGAAGGTGTCCATCTGGGGACTTCAAGCAAACCTGGTAAGCGTCAACATCTTCATCGCGTTCCACATTCCTCTTCCTCCTTCTCGTGATCCTTGGTCCCTCGCACTTCTGCCACGCCAAACTTCTCGAATAACGTATGCAACCTCCTCCTTGTCCAACTGCAAATTGTAACAAGAGACCATCAGCACCATGACCGTCAACAGGTCATAACACAAGTAGAAAACGTTCATGACATCATGACACACTTGTTCAGGCCGTAGGATGTCAAACTCAAACCGTCAAGCTTTCAGTTAGGTCTTAGACAATACCTCTACTTCTGAGGCTGTACCAAACAAAAGCTCCTCACGTTCTACCAGTCGATGATGCAGAAGTGCATAGTGGTCCACGTCCAAGTTGACAACAGGCTCGGTTCGCACAGCCATTCCCGCAATTCTCGTAACTACGTAAGAAGCCATAACTTGACCAAAGATAGCAGGAATGGTACCCAGTACTGGGATAGTCCTTACTCTGAATCCTGGCACCACCTGATAAACATTAACATCAGTTGATGTGCCATGACGCAAGAAGCTTACCACTTAAACCTCGTATGGAAAGGGAAGCTCATCTGTCCAGAAAAGAGGTAGTTTCTCATGGGGCGGAGATTTTTAAAATAGTTTTTATGTCGATGATGGAGAAACCCTATAATGTGGTCAAGTCTGCTATATAATGTGTTACAACTTCAAGATGAGAATACAGATGGAGTCACCTAAAGCGGAAAGACAAGGTAAACGGTCGATCTCCTATGCTGACGCCAGTCAACACGATCGTACCTGATAGTCCAAGGGATTTGCATCCTTTCCATCTGGTGGAGTGAATGGTAACAGCTTTGCTTTGGGGCGCTCTGTAGAAATGACTATCGGTATGCCACTGACAATATTATGGTCTCGACGTAACCGGTGTCTTACCTGTCCATGGAACACAGGTTTAAGTAGAGAGAAACAAGAAAGTAGTCATCATACGTATCCTGAAACACAGAAACAGCTCAGAAGGACGTCTAATCTGTAACGACCATCCAAGTCTTCGTCGCTTTATACTCAAAAGCAGATTTTACCGAACGTGAAAGTGGGTCGACTGATGATTCACTTATGTCCGCGATCCGAATGCGCGTAGGATCTGCTCTTGCACCTGCCCCAGTTGCTGACAGTACTTTCAAGCCTTTGCGTACACATTCTGCAAGAAGAGCTATCTGCAGGTTTCACAGTTAGCTTAACAGGTGGCACTGCACGTTTGAAGCCGCTCAAGGGAACTACGATATCTCCAACAGGTAACTGAGACCGACGTGCATATACAGAAAATTAAGTGAATGTGTAGTTTAACAAATATACATGGTCTTGATGGACACACCTTGGTATCAATATTGTCGATGCAGTCTAGGATAAAATCGGGGGACCCTGAAAGAATATCTTCTGCTGTAGACGAGTCGAACATCTCCACCCTAGCATCCACTTCACATTCTGGAAATATTTCCTTAAAGTGCTTTTGAAGACACAAAGCCTTTGGGGTACCTACATCTGCTCGAGTGGCTACTGCATGTCGATTTAAAGATGATAAGGACACCTGTTTAATACAGCATTAGAATTCCCTGACTCATGATATGCCACCCACGGAGATAGCTTTGTGATTTCATGTGCCAGGTTTCGAAACAGAAATTTCGTCAGCATGAAGCGGTCCTCCTGACATTTTCTTAAGCGACTTCTGAAGTTGAAAACTAACTGAATAGAGGTCTAACCTGATCAAAGTCAATCAACCGAAGCTTGGCTACACCTGCACGAAGGAGCATGGTTGCAGCGTGGCTGCCCACACCCCCAAGTCCAATAACAACTACCATCGCGTCGTGAACTTTCTTCTGCCCTTCTTCACCGTAGAACTGAGTGTTTCTGCATTTACAGCTGAAATCACTATACCAATTTATGGACAGCAAACGTGTACGGTAGATTCATACCAACTGATGGAATCCTACTCTCTGTTTCGAAACTTGCGATACCCTCGGTTCCGCATCAAAAACTGGTACGAAAACTGCGAAGAACAGTATAAAACAGCGACTGGTACGCACAGACGTTTACATTTGCTAACGTTCCTGTTGGTTACTTATAGTCTAGAGACTGCATGCTTGTCGTGCCGTCATGACAGCTCAACGTTGGAAGAGTACCTCGTAAACTGCTCGCTGGTAACGTCATCGGTGATGAAGTCCAGATCAGGAGAAGAGTCGAGCGATCCCATTCTTTGTACTTCTGTGGTAGAAGCGAACCCTAGCTCATGTTAGTGAGAGATGCGATTAACCGCGGTAATCATGATCACGAAACCTCATGCGCTTATGCCCTGATTCCAAGTGTGCTATTTAAGTGTGGAGTCCTTCCACTACAAAGTTTCTGTGAAACTTGAGATCATTAGAACTCATCCCGCAGATTCTAACACCTTTAGTAGCTTGGTAAGTACTGGATCTGAGGATTGGTATTGAATCAGTTCTACTCACCAACCCTTGGGACCGAGTACGGCCTGACTCCCAAGCATGACATCAGACGCGATAATTCCAACTGCAGGACTGGAAAGAACTTGTATACTGTCCTCATAAATTCATGCAAGATGGAATTCGACCTATTCCCAACCAAATGCATATTGCTGGAAAGGTACATTTCGTGACCAGTCATACAATCTTTCCGATACAATCAGCGGAATCCTAATACAGAAGAAAGTCGGTACCGAGCTTAGGCAAACTGAGGTCTTTACTGAGTCCTTCAATAATCTAACTTCGCACTCAGAATGACAGAAGCCTCTGTCATCGTAGAAAGTGAAGCTTTGCCGCCCCAGACCGAATACGAATGTCAGCGAGAAGAAACTCTTCATAGGTGCTGTGATAACAATAAGCATGGTAGCAAACACATTTCTACTTCCACTCGGTAAGCTTAGATACCTGGAGCTTAGGAATTACCATTGTGAGCAGATACAACCCCTCTTGGAATTGTCTTCGTTCCCAAAGGGGTTACTGACTGCGAAATCGTGAACCACTCTATTGCCCGCTTCCTGATAACAGTCAAATTTCCGAACATAACAGAAAAATTCCCATTAAAACGACGCCAGCCGAATCACTGTACATCTAGGGAGAACTCACCAAGAGCTTCCTCTCTTTTAGCTCCAAATTACGCGCAGCTAGCCTAAAGGCCGAAATGCTCTCAACAGATTCTGAAAGGTGTAGTAAAGTTGAATTCAACATGATCAACTCCGTCATCGGAGAATTTTATCCACATATCAATCTCCTCCACTGGATCAAAGCGTTATACACAGCAGAAAAGGCGACCTGTCCAGACAAGCGTCCGGGAAACACTAAAATCAACTCTAAGCATTAAAAATCAAGTCTCCACTCACCGGTTTCGCGGAGATGCTAAGAAGGTGGTGATCAATGAAACAGATGCGAACGATGCGAACAAAATCAGAGGCTTCCAGCTTTCCCTCGGGAATCGTAGGTCCTGCATTGCTCCGGCTATTTGTTGTCACCTTCCCACGCTCTTGCTTCAGCAGCCGGGCCTACGCATCAGACTATCTTCGTACAACCATGAGCTCCTAGTTCGTATTATCATGACTATTGTAATCAGACGAGGAGGAGGCTTTGCTGAAATTTGCTCTCATTTCACTCCGAGTGTTCAAATAAGCGCGCCCCGCGCCAGTTTCCTTTACTACTTCAACCAGTTTTAAAGGTACCACTATATCTCACTGTTTGAAATTCAGTCCTTTTGTCATGTACTTACGGTACGGTAGAGGACAATACATACGCAGTCAGCTCTTGGTTGGCTCCCCTTCCGTGACGTTCTTACCAAATTATGGTCGTGTATGTCTCTATGTATTTTCGTGTATGTCTTTATATATTTCCTAACCTATACGGTAGAAACCTTCGTGCAGACACATTACTAATCGACATCTCGAACTGTGTAGACGCTGAGCATATGGTACAGATCTGAGAAAAACGTTAAAAGGCAAAGGAAACGCAGTGGGATGCAACTCTGTGAGGAGATGATGATGTGTTTTGAGAGGAAACGGTGTGTTTCTTGGACAAACCCTAAACGCTATTCTCAACTGGTACTCGTCTCGTACTCTTGTACCGTGTGTTGTCATAAAACGGTGGTTTCTTAGAAACGGTGCATAGGGGAGTCTAGTTCTATCCCCTTCAGCAGCGAAGCGTACAAACAGCGTTTCCGCAGCATCTACGTGATCGGAGTTTTCACGTTCATTTCGTGAGTTGATTTGGCAGGCACCTGAAGCAGCTCTCGGATCTCCCCCAAAGCCTGTCTGAAGCCTTGAGCTTTGCCTGTGCAGAACATTCCCACTCCGGCAGTTGTCTACTGTCGCGCTTAATTGCACAACTGTCTATTCCATGTCCCCATTTAAAACTTTCTAGCTTCCTTATTATATGGCGTTTCCATGAAGGTGTGCATGACTTTGTATGACAGGTTGAAGATGTTGAAAAGGTTATGCTGCTCTCCTAATCTGTATACTTCGTTCTTGTGACTTAAGACTTCCAACCTTATAGCTGAGGAAGCCACTGACCGACAGGTGAGAGTGTTCTCATCAAATATCAAGCGTTTCAGCCCATATCACATGAAGCTGCGACTTAGAAAGGAGTCCACATACAGTATAAAAGTAAGGAACGTCCAAATCACAAGTCAGGAAATTGATGCGAATCCTCGTCTTCTTGTGTGGAATGTAAAATGTAAAATGGACGATGAATGTACCCAGAAACGGTAACAATGTCGTCAAACACCGGCAAGTCACTGTTTCCCAGGAGCGACAATGATAGGGAGCCTGGTGCAACCAGGTCGATATAAAGATATAAAGTAATAGATAACATAAAGATATAAAGTAATAGGTAACATTTGCAATCTGACTTCTTCTCTCTGTTCTACACTGCAGGGAATTACCAACTGGCAATGCCAAACTTGGCTAACAACGAGGCATGTAAAGGTTGAGAAACACGAACGGGAATATGAAGAGCATGATGCAAGAAATACGCTTCCGCCACACCTAATGCGCATCCTACCATCACGTCCATGACATAATGCCGACCTAGCAATACCCGGGAGCTGGCAGTGGCCACAGCCCAGATGGTTAGAAGGGATAATGCTACGGGAGCAACCAAATGTTTTACACCTAGAAGCAACAGACCGCTACCTGGATACATTTGGTCCAGATACGGTTTGACTGTGGGAACTAAATGCTCGGAGGAGAGAGTTGCCCACATTGGTTCGTAAAACCAGAAGAGTGTGGCAACCAAGAGAGCCCTCGACGAATGACCACTGGGAAAAGACCAGTGATCCACCGAGACGAAGACATACATGCCCTTGTTGTAAATAGGCCGAGGCCGTCGAATGATTCCCTTCATAACGCCAATGAATATTAGATCAAACATGAACGCCGCGTACAAATTGAGCAGAAAGCTGCGCAGCTCTTGGAATCTGAATAGAACTGGGGCCAGCCAAATTGCAGCAGTTATGGGAATACAGAAACGTCCGTCTCCGGAGTGCTCCAAAGCACGAAGTATCGATCGGGGTATCCTCAGACCAGCCGTATGCACCTTCAAGGACAACCACTTGTCAACCGCATCGAACCTACCCAGAATGCCTGGTTTTGATGAAGGAGTTTGTATCTGAGATGAGGATTCCATCGGTACAATAGATTTAAGTTTCCAGAGAAATGTAACGTGAGTGACTGCTTCTTCCTTCCTGTTTTCAGCAGCCGTCCACCGATTCCAGCACCAAGCACGAACTTCCAGAATTAAAAGAGTGACCCTACACGACACAGCCCTTGGTACCTTGAAACGGTTCTAAATACACTATCTTCGGAGCAGTTGCCCGCCACCAGGGCAAGTTGCGCTTCTGCAACCAGATCTTGCTTTCCCCCTTTAACCTGGCGCCTACACTTGACTCACTTGCCCACTAGCGCTTCCGCGATCAGGGCCTCAACGACCCAAGCCTTCGGACCACATGAAGGATCAGAAAATCGGTGGAGTTCAACATTCATGATTGAAACGACCCTAGCCTTCAGACCAGATGCATAATCAGAAATGTCGATGGAGTTCAGCATTCATGCTCTCAATTCACTTAGTTCCACCGTACGGATGACCAAAACTTCAACTGTCCGAACCAATAGCTCTCCCCATTGACTCATAACCGCTGATTTCGCGCAGTCCGTCTCACCTGCCACTAGGAATCGAAATTGTGCTCAAGGAGGGACGTTGGCCGAGCCGGCACCTTTATCTCCCGCCCGCTGCTTCCTAGTTTTGAGTTGAGTGCTTTTCTTGCACTAACATACGACAAATTCTTGTCACAAAGTCTGAAGCTTGAACTTTGAACGATCCGCTTGCGTGATTCGCTGCTTCATTTTGGCAGAAAAGAGAAAGGAAAGGAGACAGAGTGCACTCCGGAGCCGAAATTTCGTCGCATCCAAAGCCACACTATCCGCTGGAAAGCTGGAAAGCTGGACAAACTCGTTCGTTGGCCATCCACCCACACTTTGCAAGTGGCTAGAAAACCTAGATCTTGCTCGCCAACCCACGGAAATGGCATTCTGCTTGTGCTGCATCCGAGTTTCGGGATCTTAATTGTCAAAATCATTTCTAGCATGTGACCGTATCACGCGTGATATCCTTTCCCTTAGAAAGCCCTCAAGTTCCCCTGTGAAACGTGGGGAAGACTTCCAAGTTAGAGACAGACTGACAGCATACAGGCGTGACATCAGATCTTTTACCCAAAGAACGAAGGTGTTCGCTAAATTTAAGCTTGTGACATGTGACAAGTAGCTTTCGTGTAATGTCCCACCGTGGAAAGTTTGAAGTGGAAGGTTTTAGTAAAGCCCGTGCCATCTCACCATCCATTGCTCGGCAGGGAAAGAAGTGTGGTACTCCTCAGGATACGGGAACGCGAGCGAAATATCTGGACAAAGTACCCCGAAGGATTGGACAAGTGAAGACACTGCTTCCCAAGGAAATTATAGCCCAGGAATAAGTGCGATTAAAACATGGATCCTACTATAGTTAACAACCCATGAATGCCTTGAGAGGGTTCTCTACATTCTGGGTTGGTGGTCACCGTATTTCTAGAGAGCGTATCCCTTCATCCGATTGCTTTGTGTGGTTAGAAAAAAAGCAAGTCGTGATTTTCTTGAGAACGGTTTCTATAAACTAGAATCAAGCCTTCAGAGTCTCCCCCGCAAATGCTCATATGCTAGAATATTGTTGCTCATATCTAACTTCTAGAGCTAGTTTGCTGGCTTCGTGCTGTAGAATATGACGAAGGGAAGAAAACCTCCTCACCCTCAGGATACAACTCGGAAAAACTTCAGGGCAGGAAAAAATCCGTTCATACTAATCCCGAGCTACCAGAGAAGGTATGTAGTGCTTATCCGTAGACGACGAAAAGACGACGAAACAAGGGTTTCGTTCAGGACCTGGGATCTCCTAGACCGGCACAGTTTATTTCGTCACCTTCAGGACACTACTTAGATAACTCGTGCACTTAGGACATAACAGGATCTTGACAACAGAATGGTCAAGTCGGACACACCGTTAGGCGTTATTTTCCGGTTTGTTTGCAACCTTTGAGCCTCCAATGCTGCGCTACGGTAGCGGCTGATAGAGTACGGCTAGCTTTGGCTTTATCACAACGACATGAATAAAACGGCCATGCAGACATGGAAGAAACGCGGCTATCAACTTCAAAGCAGCATCAGTGTCTTTCTTTGTCAACAATTCGGCCACAATTCAGCGATAGCTGAGGAAAGAAAGTTATGTTGGTATGAGTATTTGCATCATTCCACAGCATACAAATCGCTCGGTAACCGCGTCTTGATCACACCCAAATGAAATGACGAAGTAAGTGCGAAAAACCAGCTGAATGGACGAAAGATGGAGGAAGAGAAAGGGGCAAGATTCAGCATCACGCGTAAGGACATGAAGTTCTGGATAGAAAACCTCTGGGCGTCACATATAACCTGGAATACCGTAGGTAGTGATGTGTTTAGGTGACAAACCTCAAATTATGGCACAAAAGTTCGAATTAAATCGTCCAAAATCGTTGCTCTACTACACACCAACTTAAAGAATTCCTCTGGGTAATATATGATCCGGTCAAACTAGTTGAGATTGTTCACACGGAAGAACAGATCGTCTACGGACAATTCTGTGAATCACGCACGTGCGTGCAGCAGTGTGTCATCCAATGTGCCCACCTGCAAAGTTCTTCGACGGCATCCCGAGCGGTAATTGTCAACATTGCCTAGAAGCACGGCAAGAAGAATTTAATGCCAGACGAGACAGCAACCCTAGTGTATCTTGCGTCGCTGTGGTTGCTTCTCAACTGCAACTCTGTATATCCAATATGCCTAGATGTTGAGAATCAAGGAGTACAAAAGCGCAAAAGATCCCTCTATCTAGATTTCACAGTGACGTCGCGCGAAAATAATGCTCTGCTGTAATTCTAATACCTAAAACCTCTGCCACCGAAATCTTCATTGAGCAGGATTCTAGCCTGTACGAGCAAGTCTGATCAGATCTAGAAGAGTTCAAGATTACGACGTCGAAAGAACACAATTCTGCTAAACTTAATAGAACGCAATTCTGCTAAACTCAATAAAACATAATTCTCAACCAACCAGAAAACTTGTGATGGATACAAATGCGAGTAAGTGAGCCACAATTAGGGCCACAACAACGAACGGGACATACTGCAGGACCTGGCCATCAGTGCCCGGCTTCTGTTGCGCTGTGAACCTTCCCTGAACCATTTTCACTCTTCCTTCGTGCTTGCGATGGCTTTCGTATTCTCCCCGTTGACAGCACAATTCGAGAAGCTCTGGCGCTACCAGATCGTATGTACCTAGGAACAAATCTCCTTTCCAGTCTTCCGGGGCATCAAAACATGTCAGATAGCAAAGACTTTATTTGTTCCTCGATGGCCAGACAGAACAGTAACTTGCCTTTGAAGGCAAAAGAAAGGGTTGTTCTCTGGCACGAGCGAGAGTGTCCGAAGACTCCGAACTAACGTATCTGCAGTGGCTTTGAAGCGAACAATGCGGGCCTCTCTCTCTCTTCGGGGCCCGGCATGTTGCGGATATTTGGGACTGACATTTCAAAATCTTTTTCGGTTTATTGGACAAACATTATAATGACCGGGTCAAGTGATCGAATCAGACCTCTAAATATGACTGCCATCGAGGAACGAGACTGGCTTTTGAGAATGAGCCCAACTTGTCGTATGACATTCTCCACCGTTACTATCGTTTGGCAGCTCAGACACGGGCGGTTTCGGCTCATTACCAGTCATACTGGGTGGTACTGAAATGAAGCTCTTTTAGTATAAGTGTTCGCCCGAACTTCTCCCCGACTCGAAGTCTTGGTACCCTATGGCGTGTTCTATATCTGAAAGTGTGTCTCTCTCCAGTATTGTTAATCTGGAGAATCTTATCAACTCACAATCAAAGTGGAACTGACTGGCTGAAACCTAGTAACCATTTCCATTTAAGTATAGACTCGGACTTTACCTTGTACCCATCGATACTCCAGTCTTATACGAACTTTCGAACCGTTGCCATCGCATTGCGCGACACTATCGGTTGCTGGGCACAGTCAAAGTTGTTTTTGCTTCTGAAGAAAGTAAAGAATGATATCATGTGACAAGCTAATTGTTGAATGAGCGAGATCGAAAACTGCAATAACTGCGGATTTCGCACCACAGTCATCCCTCACGATCTCGTATTTTACCATGATGAAACTCAGAAAGTGTGGTCAAGTCAATGCGATGATAAGGTGCGTACGGAAGCAAAGGGTGTAACATACGCAATTCATGGTCAATCAGACTTCTGCTGTCTTAGGGGCATATCGAATTGTAATGGCCAGCAGGCTCTTCAACCCTGTTAACTGATGCGTGCGATGGCGACAAAATCTCTCTACATCATGAGAGCGATAGATATAAGCAACTAACCGACACCTCATTTTGACCAGCGGAAGAGTAAGAATACGCTGTAAATCAATTTGTCTTGCACTGTAATGGACCCTATCTTGATTAAACTGTGCAGCAAATGGTACTCACAATCCTGGATACAAACATCGCAGGGTGCTACAAATTTATTTTCCAAGGATAAATGGTAATCCGAGAAAGCTCTGCTAGCTTCATTAGCCGTTGAGACTTCGACTGTTTCAGTCTAGCCTTCAAAGTCATCTCTACTGCGCACGAGGCAGCCCTGAATCACAAAAATGCGACGACTGAACCACCGAGACAGTGTTTCAGTAATTCACTAGACATGAACTCTCAAACCGGCCTTGGTCGACTTGGCAATTTTGAACCAGTCAGTGTGGTATGCGCCGTCCATGTCAACGCGCTCGTAGGTGTGTGCTCCAAAGTAGTCTCGTTGTGCCTGAACAAGATTGGCAGGCAAACGTGCACGCCTGTAGGTGTCAAAGTAGGCCAAACTGGTACTCATACCAGGTGTGCTGATCCCAGCTTCGATTGCCAGACCAACGACACGTCTCCATGCAGCATGTCTCGCCACCATTTCCTTTGCAAACTCAGGATCCACCAACAGACTGGCGAGCTTCGGGTTCCTATCATAAGCTTGCTTGATGCGGTCCAAAAAGCTGGCACGGATGATACATCCTCCCTTCCAGATTCGTGCAAGCTCACCAAGATCCAAGTTCCATCCTTTCTCCATACTCTTGGCTCTGATCAGATTCATTCCCTGCGCATAACTGCATATCTTGGAAGCATACAAAGCCTTGCGGACATCATCAACCAACTTTTTCTTATCGATATCTTTGGCGGCAATCACATCACTCATACCATACTGGGCAAATATTTCGGCGGCAGCAACTCGCTCCTCCTTGAGACCACTCAAAAAACGTGAATCCAAAGAAGCAGCAATGGTGGGTGCAGCTACTGAGAGCTCTGCAGCTTGCTGGACGGTCCACTTTCCTGTGCCTTTCATCCCGGTTTTGTCAAGAATCTTGTCAACTAATTCACCATCACCCTTGTCATCTTTGACTGAAAAAATGTCAGCTGTAATTTCGATGAGAAAGCTGTCGAGTTCGCCTTGGTTCCACTCCTCGAAGGTCTGTTGCAACTCTTGATTGGTCAATCCACCGACGCTCTTAAGAACATCATAAGCTTCGGATATCAACTGCATGTCACCGTACTCAATACCATTGTGAATCATCTTCACGAAGTTCCCAGCTCCTCCAGGTCCAACATAGGTCACACAAGGGCCGTCATCTACCTGAGCGGCAACTTTAGCGACGACATCTTCGATATAACTATATGCTTCTGGTGTGCCTCCGGGCATCAGGGATGGGCCTCTCCTAGCTCCTTCCTCTCCTCCTGACACACCCATTCCCAAGTATAGTAAACCTTTCTCCTTGACCTGCTCTGCTCTCCGTTCAGTGTTCTCGTACCACTCATTTCCTCCATCGATGATGCAGTCACCAGGTTCCAAGTAGCTCGACAGGGTAGCAATTGTCTGATCAACCGGTGCACCGGCCTTTACCAAGATGATGACAGATCGAGGCTTCTGAATCGACAAAACAAATTCCTTCGGATCATAATATCCGTGGACTGGCAACTCCCCTTCCTCCTTTGCCCTTTCGACGGTATCATCTACCTTGTTCGCGGAGCGATTGTACACGGAGATGGGAAACCCCTTCTCTGCAATGTTCAGAGCCAGATTTTGACCCATGACGGCCAAACCGGCCAAACCTATCCTGGATACAGCAGCGTCCGCCATCTCTGCTTTTCGGGCTTGCAACAAAAGATCGACTGAGTCGCTTACTGTCTTCCCGTACTCAGGATCAAGAAGAAAAAGAACGAAGCGAAATCGAAAAGCTTAACACAACTTCTTCTCTTCTTTCTCTTCTCCTCCCTTTCCTTCGAAACCTCGAGACCGCTCGCTCTGATATTGTGCTCCTCCCTGCTTTTATCTCCGTCCCTTCCAACTGCTTGCCAAGTTCAGACACAGACGCCTGCCTTGTCTCCTACACCTGATCCTCCCGATCTCAGCAAAGCAGCGAAGATCTATCTCTTGGTCTCACGGCTCTGCCCTCCCGCAGAGCGTCCCAATGTTTACGCTCGCTTTCTCCCCTTGCTCTCAGGTTCTCACGGCGTGCAAGGTTTGACCTTGCACCCCGCGGTTCAAAAGCGACGCAGGCTCGGCTCGCTAACCCAACCCGAGCCCTACCTAGGATCCTCACCCGACTTTCTGTCTGTACTCTCTTTGTATTCGGAAGCGTAACCCCCGGACGAGAAAGCTTAGGAGCCGACTGACAATCCAAAGCTCCCTGGAATTCTTCACCTTCAGCAACTTGACATGACCGAGAAGAACTTAGTGGACATCATTATGCTCACTAATTATGCTAATTGTTCGTGTTCCTATCAAATGACCAGCAAAGCAAAAAGGAAGTTCCCGTTCTGAAATGAGTTACATAACGCCGTCAACTGACGTTTCAACTACAACGCTTACGCCGTTTACTCCACTCGCATTCATGACAGGACAAAATTTGATCAGCTCAATAGAGTAGTGTAAATGACATTATTTTGACATATAACATTATTGTACAGTTCCTATCAGTTGATATTTCTAATATTATTTATTCGATGTAATCATGTAATACATTTAAAAACTTCTTGTAATTCAAGAACAATAGCATTTAGACGTGCTTTGGGTTGTTGTTCCGCTCTAATCCTTAAAATTTCAGAGACGTCTCGCACTAATCCTTGAAATACTAATCCTTGAAATTCAGCACTAATCCTTGAAGTTTCACAAACCCGCCCTAACTTTGAATTCTAGAGACGTGAACTATTCGTACTTCTAATGTTACAAGAGAATGCAGAAGGAAACATTTAAGAAAATTTTACGATTGATCCTTTCAAGTTTATTATTATATAGTTGGCCTTCTTTGATCTAGTGCTAAAACCTCCAATGTCTCTAATAAGTAATCCTGGTAACAAAAGTATCTCCTTTTCCAAGTTTCCAAGTTTCCTTTCAGAAACAACAAAATTAGCCGTTATGCTTTCCATGATAAACCTTTCATGCGATAATGAAATTTTTGAAGAAATTTATTCACAAGCTCTACACTTCACCTCAAAGCAAACTGATTAATAATGATTGAGAAATGTAAAGATGGAATTCTAAGATTCCATGCAAGTAAAGAGAATTTTCTTTGCAACATAAAATACATGATGGAAAAGGAAACTTTTTGTTTTTACAGTTATACTTATATTTTTTGCACCGAGGGATGAGGAACCTCTAGCTCCTCCACATCTTGACACATCAATGAGATAATTCTGATGTGTCAAGTAATTTCTATTCGTGCTAGTCTACGTCTTTAACGAGGTGACTAAGAAGGACTATATAGTCCGTTGTCGTGATGTGAATCATTTTACATTGTAAATAATTCACCTCTCTGTCAAGCGTTAGTCTCTCTGAGTGAAAGTAGGACCTCAGAGAAGTCGACACTGGAGGATGTTATATATTTTTGAGTCTTAGTAGGTTGATTACCATGTTGATAGAGGTAAGCTCATGGGTTGTAATTACGTGTCGCCCATGCATTTTTCCTAGCGAGGTTAGGTTATCTTTCGGAATTACGTGTCGTTTTACATGTCTTCGCATGTAGTTTAGGGTCTATGCTGGCACTTTAGGGGCTTGACGTGGTAGCCTATGTGCAAATTCAAGTCACCACGTGGTTTGGGACACAAAAGGACAGGGGAGTGAAGCTATGAACTCCCATTGGTCCAATTTTGTCTTTAGTGTACCGCTAAACTTAGTAGTAGGGGTCTTAAGAGGAGTTCGAGCATTTGGAGAGAAATCTTCGAAATCTAAGAGCACAGGGAGATAGGGTTCGTCGTGCCAAGCACTGTCAGCGAAATTTTTGATCGATTTGGAGCAATAAAGAAGGAGTTATGGCTGATTGAAGTTCGATTTGTGCCAGAATTGCAGCACTTCTGTTGATTTTGGGGTTTTCGGTGTCAATCGCAGTAGATTTGAGAAAATCGCTTCAAACCTTCGAGGTCTCGTTCATTGGCAGCAGGGCTACGACTGTCCCCAAATTTTCATGTCAATTGAAATTGTGAGTAATTCAGGGCGACCGCTGAAGCAGAGGGGGTCCGAAAAGCTCTCAATCTAGAGCATCAACTTCAGAGAGCGAGATCTGGAGTTCTGTGTACAATCAGGAGGCCCAACTTCACAGGAGTGTTCAGCAAGCTGTTTACTGCAAATCCTGTAAGAATCTTTGAAAGTGATCGAGCCAATTCTCTGTTCTAGGTCGAAATAGCTGACTGGGTACCAGAAATTGCCGTAATTTCTCTGCTCAGAACGTTTCTGCCTATATCTCGACACTCTGATTTGATCTCAAGCTGAAACTTCGTGTGTATGGTCAGTAGGGCCTCGTTTACATGTAGGAGGAGTTCTGGAGTCTGAACCATCGTATGTTTCTGATTCCGGACCGTTAAAGTTCGCTGTCTGACCTTATTACTGCTAGTCTGATCTGATCTTCGCTTCCTGAACATACTGGAAGGTCCATTCGACCTGAGTGAGTGTTTATAGTGTTTCCTTATGATCTGAAGCCTACCTCTGTATAGCAAGAAACCGTTGCCTGAAGTCCAACGCTTCCCTGAGTAGACTAAACACAACCTTCAAGATCTATCACAGCCAGAAGGTTCCGCCCTTCCCAGGAAAACTCTCAACTCGACAATCTGGTGCTTCCACTGAGAGCTCTTGGGGTGATTGATTGAGAAGGTTGAGTTCACTACAAGAAGAAGAGATGGATCGCAAGAGTGCTGCTGCTGCTACCTCTACGTCTGCTGCATCTACATCTATTGCAGCTCCTTCTGTAGCACCAGCGGCTACAACGACGTCTGCACCTGGTCTGGATACGGCTGAGATTCTGAAGACACTTGCGGCCCTGGTCCAACAACATCCGATCATTGGAGGTGGTGAGTTAAAGTCTACCAAGGCTTTGCAAGCAATTGTGAATAGATGCGGTAGATTTGAAGGTAGAGATATTTCTAGATATCTGCGTGAATACAGAGGAGAGATGGAACTAGTTAGAGTTACTGATGCTGAGATGATAGGGAGTTTCGAGTTAGCTGTAATCCCTGAGTTGCGGGACCAAGTTAGGGATGTACAGAGAAGGAATCTAGGTGTGTGGATGAGTTTTGAGCGATCTCTTCGAGAGGAGTTTCTCGAAGAAGATTCAGAGAGAGTCACTAGAAGAACGTTTCTCGACTGGGTTGAGCAGCAACCTGGTCGTATGATGAACCTGAATGAGATGCTGAGAGAGTTTGATCGGAGATACCGACAACTCTCAACTCTTGAGAGGATAACCTTAGATGCTAGGAAAACCGAGCTTTTCCTGCAAGCTACCGATGATGCTACGGCAGATCGGTTATGCTTTATGTTGGCTGACCGATCGGCTGAAGGAGGAGTTACTACTGATTGGGGAAGAGTCGAGGATGCTGTTGCTGTACTAACGAGGCAGAGGAGGGGAAGAGTGGCTGTGGGAGGACGTCCGCTTGCAGAAGTGACCACTCAACCTCGCACTGCTCCTCAAGTACAGCAACCTCCGGCTCCTGCTCCCAGACCTGCTGTCCCGGCTGTAGTACCTTTGATGCCAGTTGTGCCAGTTCCTGCACAAAGGGCACCGGTTCAGAGACCTGCAGAGAACCATGGACAGCAGAACCAGATTGAGGATTTGATTCGACAGATGAGAGAACTGAAGGTGGAGCTAGCTGGTCTGCAGAGAGAGCAGCCACCGGCGCCTGCTGCTTCACGTCCAGGAGGTGCTCCTGTTCGTAGATGTATCTGGTGTGACAGTCAAGATCATTTCCGAGGGGACTGTCAAGAGCTCACGGCTGCTCTGCGAGATGGTGTGGTTCGCTACCAGAACGGTAGGCTGCACCTTTCTTCTACTGGAGAGCCGCTAAGCACGCAGTTTGGACGAGGAGGTATGAGGAGTCTACCTCAGATTACAGCTGCTGCAACTGTACATGCATTGATGGCACCACCGGTAAATCCTGATGTATATGCCGGTCACATTGAAGTTTCTTCTAGTCCTACGTTGCTAGATAGAACTACTGAGAAGAAACCTGAAGAGAGGGGCAGAAACTATCCGTAGGGTCACAGGGTGGAGTGATCCTGTTGACGCTGCGTCTATCAAAGCATTCTTGGACGTGGATAGACACGTTCACTGGCAGGATGCTTCTGTGGAGGAGAAGAGGCGGCGAGAAGCCTCTGAACTTGATACTGGAGTTCCAGAGGAGACTGGGGACGGGCAGAGAGTCACAAGGAGGCGAGTTGCCCCTCCAGAAGACATCCCTTCTACTTCTGCAGCTCCTCCACCTGCACCAGGTCCGATGGAGGACGTGCAGAGATCCCAGCAGGAGCCAACGACTGCTGGGAGACGGTTTACTGTCCAAGAGAAGGGGAAAGGACCGGCTTACAAGTTGGCAGCAGATATAGAGACTTCAACTGATCTCAAGAGCATCTTGGAGCAGAGAATACTTGACGCACGAATCGAGTTTTCTCTTCGAGAAGTTCTTGGTATTGCGAAGAGGGAGTTTCACGAGCTGATCATCGACATCATCAAGCGGAAGAGACAGGTGATGTCCGAGCAAGTAGAAAATCAGATGATTGATGTAGTAGGAGCTTCTATGAATGATGCAGAGTTCGGCAAGGTGCATTTTTAGGAAGCTGATGATACAGAGTACCAGCAAGAAGCGTTAGTTGCTGGTACCAATACTGCTGAGTTTGATGATGATGAAGTTGGAGAGGAGAGTCCAGCTGCTGATAGTGACTTCAGGAAGAGACACTGGGCTCGTGCTACGACTGCTACACGAGTTCGCCTTGGAAGTCTTGAACCTGTTGCTGCTTTGGTTGATCACGGTTCAGAGATCAACATCATGTCACGGGAGGTGTACGAAAGAGGTCAGTGGCCTATCGAACTGAACCATGGTTGGGTGCTACGAGCTGCAAACAACCAGAAGGGTGAGTTATACGGCGCTTGTCCCAACGTGAGGGTGAAGCTGGGTGATGTGGAGGTAGATCAACACTTCTTCGTGCAATCTTCTGCTTCTTATCCTGTGATTCTTGGTCAACCTTATATCACCGCAGTTAGAATGGAGACGAAGGTGATGGATGATGGATCTCACTATGCTAGGATCCGTAGTCCGGATGATAGACGTTCTGTGCAGTTTCTGACCGTTCGTTCGAACCACGAACGAAACAGACAGACTTTGAGAGATTCTCCTATCTGTAGGAGTAAGGGTTTTCAGAAATCACTCTTGTAGGTCGGGATACCAAGAGTGATGGATCTGATACTACTATGATCCCGCTTGAGCAGCCTGTGGGATCACAACAGACTGATGAAGAGGTTGCTCAAGATTCTGAGAACGACTACACTGTACATAGTTGGAAATCTGGTTTGATGGCTTTCAGTTCTGATGATTGGAGTGAGTTCACGCGAGTAGAGGATTTGACTGAGAAGAGTAGGAGGCTGATGGAGAGGTGTGCAGAAAATCTGCACTGTACAGGAGTTCTGAACGAAGGTGAGATGATTTCTGGTGTTTACGAGGAGTTTGTAGGTGTACAGTCTTTTGTTCATTGGCTGGATGATGTAGATAGGTTGATGGAGCAGATGGGAGGAAGGGTGGTGATCCCTATCCACTCTCGTAAGGTCTATGAGGAGATTGCCTCGTGCTTGCAATCTTGTCCTCATCCGAGACTGGAGAGTGGATGGAAGGATGCAATCTGCTGGTGTGGCTCTCGTGAAGAAGCAGAGGTTCACACCAAATACAAAACTGTAGCGAAGAAGGTGAAACCAGTGGCGACCCAGTTACCTGTTGATTCACAGCAGCAGATGGAGTTAGCGGCCACTGAGCCTGTACTGAGAGATCCTAAACAGATAGGACACGAGTTTACTCAAGAGACACTCGAGCAGCTCCAGATAGGAGGGGGTGGCTTCTTGACTGAAGAGGAGAAATGAGCTTTCGAGCAGATGATAGTTAGCCATGGTAAGGCATTTTCTTTCTCAGCTGGAGAGATTGGTTGTGTGGATCCTAGTGTGATAGCTCCGATGGTTATCTTCACTGTTCCTCATGTACCTTGGGACTTGAAGCCGATTCCAGTCCCTCGTGCCTTGCTACCGAATGTTATTGAGTTACTGAAGGAGAGGATGACAAGAGATGAAGACGCCCCGGCTACTGAAGAGGCTGAGGCGGAGGAGAACGATGCTGATGAAGAACAAACCGAAGACTGAAGAGGTTGGCACATGCCGGAGGATGTGCAGGTTTGGAGGGGGTGGATGTCGTGATGTGAATCATTTTACATTGTAAATAATTCACCTCTCTGTCAAGCGTTAGTCTCTCTGAGTGAAAGTAGGACCTCAAAGAAGTCGACACTGGAGGATGTTATATATTTTTGAGTCTTAGTAGGTTGATTACCATGTTGATAGAGGTAAGCTCATGGGTTGTAATTACGTGTCGCCCATGCATTTTTCCTAGCGAGGTTAGGTTATCTTTCGGAATTACGTGTCGTTTTACATGTCTTCGCATGTAGTTTAGGGTCTATGCTGGCACTTTAGGGGCTTGACGTGGTAGCCTATGTGCAAATTCAAGTCACCACGTGGTTTGGGACACAAAAGGACAGGGGAGTGAAGCTATGAACTCCCATTGGTCCAATTTTGTCTTTAGTGTACCGCTAAACTTAGTAGTAGGGGTCTTAAGAGGAGTTCGAGCATTTGGAGAGAAATCTTCGAAATCTAAGAGCACAGGGAGATAGGGTTCGTCGTGCCAAGCACTGTCAGCGAAATTTTTGATCGATTTGGAGCAATAAAGAAGGAGTTATGGCTGATTGAAGTTCGATTTGTGCCAGAATTGCAGCACTTCTGTTGATTTTGGGGTTTTCGGTGTCAATCGCAGTAGATTTGAGAAAATCGCTTCAAACCTTCGAGGTCTCGTTCATTGGCAGCAGGGCTACGACTGTCCCCAAATTTTCATGTCAATTGAAATTGTGAGTAATTCAGGGCGACCGCTGAAGCAGAGGGGGTCCGAAAAGCTCTCAATCTAGAGCATCAACTTCAGAGAGCGAGATCTGGAGTTCTGTGTACAATCAGGAGGCCCAACTTCACAGGAGTGTTCAGCAAGCTGTTTACTGCAAATCCTGTAAGAATCTTTGAAAGTGATCGAGCCAATTCTCTGTTCTAGGTCGAAATAGCTGACTGGGTACCAGAAATTGCCGTAATTTCTCTGCTTAGAACGTTTCTGCCTATATCTCGACACTCTGATTTGATCTCAAGCTGAAACTTCGTGTGTATGGTCAGTAGGGCCTCGTTTACATGTAGGAGGAGTTCTGGAGTCTGAACCATCGTATGTTTCTGATTCCGGACCGTTAAAGTTCGCTGTCTGACCTTATTACTGCTAGTCTGATCTGATCTTCGCTTCCTGAACATACTGGAAGGTCCATTCGACCTGAGTGAGTGTTTATAGTGTTTCCTTATGATCTGAA
The DNA here is from genome assembly GCA_036924285.1 of Asterella californica. NCBI lineage: Eukaryota > Viridiplantae > Streptophyta > Marchantiopsida > Marchantiales > Aytoniaceae > Asterella > Asterella californica. Next base: position 21,717,202 of record JAYKYS010000006.1, on the reverse strand, counting down.
GCCTACCTCTGTATAGCAAGAAACCGTTGCCTGAAGTCCAACGCTTCCCTGAGTAGACTAAACACAACCTTCAAGATCTATCACAGCCAGAAGGTTCCGCCCTTCCCAGGAAAACTCTCAACTCGACACCGTGGTGACTACGCGCTACATGGTGAACATAATCAAGTGATAACCACTGTTCGCGTGGTCGATTGAGTGAATCATTCACTTCGAACGGACCATTTGAATTTTTACGTAAAAATTTGAATGACCATCAAGTCGTCGTATGATCCTCACATACAAACACTAGCATGCATTTTGTGCAGCCGAACTACGAGCGGAAGACGAACGAGGAGGAAGATCGAGGCAGAGACTATACGAGACAAGGAGCAAGACGATGTGCTTAAGTCTTGCTGCTGCACAGAACAATTTGCGTAGGCAGTCATGAATCCACCACTTGTCTCTATGTGCTCGTCAAATTCACGAATTGATCTTCAAGCCTCACGTCATATGTCGAAATATTGATCATTGCAACATCATACATTGTTAGATATTCATCAACCAACTTCTTCATATGTCCTTTTCTAAAGTTGGTCTGAAGAAGATCTCCCGTATCTTTCATTGTAACCTTCACATCTTCTAGAATATGATTCCTCATCGTAAAGGCTTGACAAAGTCACAACAATCTTTACGGGGATGGTCAGTGTCATGGCATCAAATGCATTTTTGCATCCATGACTGCTTAGTCACAAGTCTCGTCTTGCTCGTCATACCTCTCTCTTCAAGCTTATGAAGCTTGATCTGGAGATCTCTCATCTCGCACATGATATCATCAAGTCCCAAGTCTTTTTTCTTAGGAGCTGTAGTAGGAGCTAGAGCCATGGATATCGACATCAACGGAACCATCGGTATTATTCGTATGACAGGAGGAGGTGTCATAGTAATCGGGATTGGTGCAATCTCCTCATGAGAACCTTCTCATGTTCCGCTCCCTCTTTTTTGACGGGAATCACAACCAGCCGAAAATAGCCATAAGGGAACGGTTTTTCTGTTCCGCTCCCTCTTGTAGCTTCTCGTCTGTAGCTCGGAGAAATAGCTCTATCTTGTTTCTTTGCAACATTGGTTTCTCCATCCATGTAAGCTTGAGAATTGCTTCTCGAACTCTCTCAACCAATCTGTCGCTTGCAATCCTTTGTTGAATCGCTCCATCTAGTCCAAGAATGATTTTCTAGTAACTCTACTTGAGTGAACTAGAAATTACTCCTCTCTCATCGTCATTGAAAACTCTTTCCAATCTTCTCGAATGCTCCATGATGTCTTTTACGTGTCCTATAAATCTTATGCGGTCCTATCGATCAACTATCCATCAATCTTTCGAACTTTCATGATTGTCATTGATAAGTTGTCAACATGTGAGGTTTGTTTTTCACTCAAGGGTCACCTTTGATGATTTGATAGAAGCACACCATTAAATAAAAGACAAAAATGTTAAGTTTAGCTCCTCATACACCCCTCAACTCATAAACTAAAGTTCTCACATTCTAAAATCTTACACTCTCTATATTGCTCAAATGTATTACGACTATGTGAAACAAGGATGAAAAACTCTTATGTACTCCTCTATTTATACATTCTAGGTTTTTATATTGATACAATAACTCAATAGTAAATATTTTTATGGGATTGTACTAAGATATTATCGAAGATAAAAACACTAATCACATGAGTTTCTTATCTTTTCACATGGGCTTATTCCTTCAAAGATTCTAGAATCATCTCAAGAAATCTCAATTTTCTACCCCCTATCTACACTAGGACCTACTAAAAAGATGACATGCGAAATCTCTTCTTGTTTTTAATGCCCACAAAATCAATAACTTAAGTCTCACTACTAATATCAAGTCAAAAAAGAGATAAGGACATTTTCCACTTTCTTTCTATTTTTTAAACACAAGATAGTAGTGCTCACTATTTAAGAAATATCTGAATTTTGTCCAAAAATATAACTAAGTTTAATTATAACTAACTTTAGTAGTCATGACTAACTTGAGTACATGGACAACAAATAAACATTCTCCACACTTAGTTATAGCTAAACATCTTACTAAGTTCTATAAAGAATTCTATGATCTCTGGCACCGCAACCAACGAAAAAGTTTCATCATCTCGTTCTCTAAAACTATGTTCAGCTCCATCTCTTTAGCATAATTCTCAAGTACTTCGAGACATCTCTCTCGTCAAATTGATCGAACTTCATAACCACCACATGCAATACTTTCTTCACCGAAGCTTTTTTGCGTTCATTCGACTATTGTTGTTGTAAAAATAATATGAACGTTTGAAAGAGGGACGTTATCGTCGGATCTAACTGTATCTTTGGTAGTGTCTCGAAACCACTAGCTCTAGCTCTATCCCCACTCATGAATTCTTTTCTTTCTTTTCCTTGCGTGATCTATCCACCTCGAACTTTCATGTCTAGTTCATCATCCTATTGCATCATTATTAATTTTGCACGTGAAAGTTATCTAAGAATATGTAAGATATATGACTGTAGAGATGTCGTGTGCGAGAACAAGGAAGAGAGAAAAACACACTTGCACGAGAACGAGTCCTTCTAATATCCAAATCTCACTTTATGTACGCTTCCGATATATTATACAAAAACTGAAACACGGACGTTAGTCGTTTATAAATTATAGCTCAAATCCTAATCAACCCTCAAACCCAAACCTGAGACAAGAACCGCCGAAATGTAATTGAAAGCAAGAGAAACACCCCTTTGCTAAAAGTAAACTTCGCATCAATATATCGTCATCAAAACTTTGGATACTCTATGTGATAGTCACAATCGTAACTCTACCGATGTATCAACGTTGTCGCTCAATACATCACTAGCTCAAATATTCAGATCACTTTTAACTCTTGAAGGTCGTGAGTACAAACCACGTATGTGTCCAGTTGAGACGAATGACTTCAAAGTGCTCTATTACAGAGATAAATTCCGAAGAGTAACTGTTGGGTCTTGAATATCATTTTCAAGCCCTATAGGACTTCGTACTTGATCAATTGGCATGTTCACTTCATTGAGTTGATACATTAGGACGGAACGCGTACTGGATGAAGTTATTTCACTTACTTGTATAAGAGTTGTATAACACCTTCAATGACGGAAGATCGACATACTTCGTAGTCTTCATCATAGTTTTCTATCAAGGCATGCATATGTTAACATCGGCTGAAGAGGATTTATACGGACCAAAAGTATTGAATGACGAAGTGCTGCATTTGGAGCCAACACCGGGAAGAGAGAATGTGACTACACCCCTTACTTCTACATGACCAAGTACGCTTGCAAAAAGACGAAGAACTGAAGATGATACATCACTAGTGATTATTTAGAGGAAGAAGAAGAAGACGAAGAGGTTGGTGACGGATACTTCAGATGAAGAACAAGAGGATCAAAAAGAACCAAAAGAGAGTATGAGTTTCAGAGTAAATAGTTATTCCTGTCTTGAATTGACGTTTAACTCATAGATAACGAGAGAATGCTGGTCGTACCTGCCATGCAAACAAATGCCATGTCGACTATATCCTCAACAACCTTCTAAAATACTAGCAAAAAGAGTTATAGAATGAATCTAAGTATGAAGAGCTTTTTACATTTATGGGGGAAAAATATTATTTAATATTTGTGAAATTCTTTTTAGATAGTACCCTCAGAGAGAAACGTAAATTAGAGGTCGCGTATGCGTAATTTTTCTTTTAAAAATTATATCAGGTTGAGTATGGGAGATCAGTTGCAAGTCCAAGCTCGTACTCCGGCAGAGATATTTTATTTAGAGAATTTTTATTTCCACCTCCAGCTCTGCTATTTCCACGTCACCTCAAACGCAACCCGTTTGTCGACGGGGAAACTTCAAATCAGATGATGAAAATAGTAAGCAGGAAGGCGAAAAGGACGACAAAAAATAGCAACTATCTTTACAAGTTGATGGAGATGCGTCCGCTGGAAACCGTGCACTGTGCAGGACCGGATACAACCGATTCCACTATAGCCACATGCGTAAGGAAACCCCTTCGATTAGCGAGCGTTATTCCGTACGGATGTTCTTTACGTTATTGTTCCCTGCTACAGACCAGAAAGGCACTTGTGTGAAGCGGCCTGCTTTCAGACGTTTCAAGGTAGTTGGCACTTGCCTAGGGCGCCATGTGTGAACGCCTGTCTCGAAACGCGGCGGGCTGGGGCCGACAATACGAGTACCCGTTGCCCTTCTGGTTCCTGAATTGCCCGTTCTACTCCGCGATCCCGGAGGGCTGGTCTCGCTTTCCCACTGAAGACCTACGGGTTCAAGTAAAAGGGCGCCTATTGTAGCCTGTTGCAGAAGGCCAAAAGTGCTCTTCGACACTCCAAGAGCCAGGCGTGCTGCTCACGGCCGCCACGTGTGCGGCATTCAGAGATTCCTTTGTGTTCTTTTTGCGCGTCAACCTTGGATGGGACAACTGGATTCCAGATTTCGTAACCATGGTTTATTTAGGCTCGTTTACCACAGTTCTACGTACCTGGTTTCAGCGATGGGTAGATCGTTATTTTCTCTTTACTATGCTGCATTAGCTTCTAATGAGGCGTTAAGTGGTTTAAGATCCAATTTGCCCATATATCTCCAAGAGTCTATTCCATATTTTGTTCAAGCTATGTATGAGTTAAGGATTATTTTAATCATATATGTGAAACCATATATCTACTTGTTCTTACTAATATGCAAACTATAAAATCCTATTCTATCGTTTTGATATGATATGAGATGATTGTCTCAAAACATAATTCTTAATATATTTAGTAACCCTTCATATAATACTTTAGTTTGTAAAATTTAGTTATTTTACATCTACAAATTAATCCTGGGGCAGCTCACATAACAAAATTAGAATATTAAAATCGACTTTTTTTTTAAAGATTTTCACCTACTTTGGATGTGATCATCTAAGAGAACGAGTCAATTTATTTATTTCCAAAGTACAGTCGGCCCTGGCTATGTGCAACCTGCAGAACTGCAATACCTCGATTACTGCAAGGCCACGCACTACTACCATGAAAAATACACGGCAAAAGTGCAATATTGCACTTCTGGATAACTGCAAGCCAAGCCAGTCCCCGATCTGCTAAAGACGAACTATATAACTGCAATTTTCACTATTTCCGCTCTACGTTTTTGAATTCTTGACACATTCCAACTGAAAATGTTTTATTTTAAAAAATATATAATTAAATTTTATACTTTTTTAACTTTTCATATTAAATTTGTAAACTCTTGTTCTATGGATAACTGCAAAGTATTCATAGATGCAAAACTGGATAATTGCATTTTGCGAAAGTACTCCCGACCTCTTGTACTTATCCAGGGCCGACTGTATCAACTCACATTATGATACCCTCGGAATCAAAGGTAAGTTTACTTTGTTCGAGCATCCCCACCAGGTTACCACTCACAGTCCAGTTTATTACTGTATACCCACCTGGTTAACCTAGATCCCCGGCTAATGATAATAATATTATGTTTCATATTTGTTAGTAATACATAAAGATGTCAATTACACTATTTTTTTTTATTAGCAAGCGTTCGCACTAGTAGTCTCGGAAGTGTCGATCCGCATTCCATTTATGTGTTATGTTTGGATCGTCTCGCACCTAGAACTCTAGCTATCATTTAACACTTATACATAAAAATAAGTTTTTTCACAAGTTAGTTTATAATTTTCATCTAATAATAAATTTTTAAGAAAGAGAGCAAAAGTTACCACAGGTGGTCTTGTCTGCTTATATATTAAGTCAAAGTGATGTTTCTCGACAGAATCCACTTTTCAGCGTATCATTGTACGATTGTTCATTGCTATTTAAACCAGCACTATGGAGTCGGGAGAATAATAATCCTCTATTGCCACATTGTGGAAGATAAGCATGTTAGGCTATACACGCTGTTTTGTTCTGTTGGGTTCTTTCTTTGGGTCTTTTCCAGCCATGCGCTTTAACTGTAATGTTTCTTAATATTTAATTAACTAACTCTCTCTCGTTTAACTTAACCATGTAAGACAACAATAACAAATATTTATGAATCGACTGGGAGAATGAGAGCTCAGCTAAGGAGCAAAAACCACATATAAGGAACGTTAACAATTCATATTAAACATCAAGTATGAGTATAATAGCATGAAAGAGAGTATTTCTTTTTTCTTCCTAGTGTATTTCGAGTCTGAAAGGATTCCCTTTTGCTCCTAGTAACCATGAAATCTTCATCTTTACATTTCAATGTCCTTGTTTCAAGATGTATCATAACTTGAAAAGCTTGTGAATAGCTTTAGTTTGATTCCTTATTCACATATTCTAAATTGAGATGAAAACATAATCACTAAAATTGTTTTTTTATAACAGTTAAATTTCTCAGTTCTTTGAAAGCAAACCCATCAAATATCATGCACCATAGCTTTGTACAAATAGAGGAGGCTGGAGAAGGCTGGAGAAAGAAGAGAAGAAAATAAAGGCTAAGGGTTGGTCAGTCCGACTGACCGAAGTGTTCAAAATTAGATACCGCACATTTAAGATAGTGGGAACTTATTTATTAAAACTTGTTGTTCGAGAACTTACAACCTACAAGTTGGCCAAACAACACAATAAGCATGTTTAGGAAATAAGTATTTGGGAGTACTGTCGACTTCGAACCCTACCACCCGTTCTTTGGACTACTTGTGTTTGACATGCACTTCGTTTTGAGTTCGAGGTCTGGCAGCCGTTCTTTGGACTACTTGCGTTCAACATGCAATCGTTTTGAACCGCGCTTATGTTTAGGGTTCACTTAATTTCAGGATAGTTTCAAAACTAGGCTCCACACTTCAGTTTGTTTCAATGTCTCGCATGAGTGGGGAATCGTTTTCAACCGCACTTATGTTTGGGGCTGCTTAATTTCGGGGCCGTTTCAGAACTAGGCTCCACGCTTCAGTTCGCTTCATTATCTCGTCTGGATGAGGAATTGATAGTGCTCTACAGTCTTATGGACCGCTTCATTTCTTGACTGAAACGTGAACTATTATGAGTCTTTCAGTTCATGAATATTGTTTCGTGCATGAGGAGCATTGATTCTTCATATCGGTTCTTTTATTTCAAATCCGTCTTTGGCTTCAGATCCGCAACATCATTTTTGCTGATATTTTGCACATCTATGGGACTCAAAGAGTCCGTGGTAAACACTCATATATTACAACTTTACAGTCGCTACTGCTGTTGATGATCAATTTTCTGTCGATATGTCTTACTAACTATTTCTTCGGATCTTTCTTGACAGGTCATGACTTCAAACATCAACCTTGCGGACCGCTTCGTCTAATATGAGTCTTTCAGTTCGCTGCTATTCTTTCGTGCATTTGATGAATTGATTCCTCGTTGAAGTAACTCGCTTCTCGAAGTATGTTGCATAGTATGTTGATCCGTATGTCTTCTTCGTGTCTTATTTTGTTTCAAACACGTCTTTGTCTTCGGATCTGCGGTTGGCATTTTGCACATCTATATAGAACTAGTAGCTTGCAAAGAAAAATCCCATGTACATGAAAGCGTAGCAAACTGCCTCTCTCTCTCCCCTCTTTTCAATGGAAAGCAATCCACTTCTGCATTCATCGTCAAGGAATTGACATAAAATAGATCAGTAGCACATATTCAAGTCGGCACGAACACAACTGACAATGAGAGAGACATGAAGTTGTTTCGGAATTGATACCTTACAGATTTCATTGGGCTGCACTAATGTGTGGGTATGTTTCACTCTGGCTGCACGTCTGAGTAGCACTAGAAGAGAAAAGAAAGCGCATACAAGCAAAGAGGAAAAGATCTACGTCTTGGCATACACAATGAACGGAATATCAATAAACTGCATAAAATGACAGCTTCAAGAGGTTGCTATCTGTAGGTGATAGAAAAAACTTGGAAGTTAGAGTTTCTATCACGTAACTGTAGCTATGTTCTTTCGGGATTGATGTAATGAAAAGGACTGATAAGGACCTAAAGATAAGTTTGCGGTGTTGGAAAAGACTTACAGACAAGAACGAAGTATAAGGCTGGAAGAAGAAATTCCAGAGGGACTGCGTAAAAGTGAAAATCAATTTATACAATTTATGATCGGACTCGATACAATTCCGTATCACATAACGAAAGACAAGTATGAATATTAAGATTATGAGGTTGAGGGGTGAGAGTGTCTATGAAAATGATCAGTTGCACTACAACGTTGTGACGACAAGTTGCTTCCATCGAAGCGAACGACAACATAAGAAATAAATACTTGACGAGAGCTTAGATCGCTAGATTGATTTGGTAGTGGAATGAACAGAAAATCAAATTCACTAATTCATCATCTCCAAACACTAGACTTTAGACTACTTCCACTTCTACTTCAGATCAAAGATACAAGTAAAGGATAAACAAAACAAGCAAAAAAGAGTAGGAGGCTTGTTTGAGTATTTAGTAGTGAACGAAGGTTGATATTGGAAGTCATGACCTACCAAGAAACATCAACAAAATAATTAGTAAGCCAGATCGATAGAAAATTGACCGCCAGCTGCTGTAACTACCACAATGTTGCCATGTATCGGTGTCTTGCCACCGGACTTCCAACCGTAGGCTATAGTGTTTCACTGTAATCTTCGGTGGGAAGCGATCAGAAAGACCTTTGGGCGAGGAAGTCTATATGAAACACCTCACTAACAAGGCTTGCATATCTTTGTTGGTATGCTCGACTATTGCATGAAAGACAAAGTTGAGACACATCACCAATCAACAATGAAAAATATTATTGATACTATGCTCAAAGATGATGTTGAATTATTTACTTTATTTGATGTTGCAGACACAAAATTAGTCGAGAAGCTTCACTATCAGCTTGCAGTATCCCAAAACACCTCGCAACCACTTCTAATTAGCTGAAATAATGTATTAACACTTAGTCATGGACACGGGGATTAGTACCACACGTGACGACAGCAGCAAAAATCCTTTTCAACATAGGATTAGATTCCTAGTCAATTTTTGAAACAATTCACATTTTATTTCATGCGAGTCCATGCTGTTTCTGAGATGACTAACGACGTGACTTCGGTACGTGGCAACTAGCGACCATGACTATGATATGTGAGGAATCCACGTTAACGTGGTGCATGATAGACGAAGAGTTTTGACGGACTGACATGATTTCGGAATGGTGATGTCAGGATGTGCGCGAGTTGCAAACGTCTACTAAGCGTCTAGTGTGTGGTGCAAGTGTGTGCGACTAGGAATTGTCGAGTGAAGTGCGAGTGTGCGGTTTGAAGTGAAGTGCGAGTGCAAGAATTTGTGAACTGTTATTCTCGTTCATGTTCGACCTAGAATTCTTGAACGAGATTGCGTGTGTGTGTCGTAAGAGATGAAGTGCACGGAGCAAGGAGCCGTGTCTTGAATGCACGCCGCTTTGTAATGCGAGTGACAACATTTTGGTGATAGCGGAACGTTGAATTTCATGAGTGTACTACCGGTTAGATGTGCGAGGTTGAGGTACTTCTAACGTATACCTTTTATGTGTATGTATATGTAAGAATGTGTATTGCAATCAAGGAACGAGGTTGTCATACAGTAGTAAACAATTTCAACGATCACTGCTTTGTTGCATCTCCACATAGAATAATATGACTGACACTGCGAGCACAGAATTTAGGAGTTGTAGCCGATGTAGTAGATGACTCTCAATCGTGATGTTCTTCGGGGAGAGACGAAGTAACAACTCGCTTGATACTCGGGTGTACAACGTTGTAATAGTTATAGCAACCAGAGCATGGACGATGATGACCATACTTCATAGGATATCGATGTAGTGGAGTGTGTCGACCGCGACTTAGACAACCTTATAGAAGTACTGACAGAGATCTTTGACCTCGAGAATGAGCATCATTCTCTGCTCACTAGAATTTGGGCGAGTCTCTCCGAGGAAGTGTTGAACGACAGCGGATTAAAATCCACTCTTCTGCTTCCATCGTTATGCGATAATAAGCTTCTTGACGAGATGTATGACATGTTTGTAAAAGACTATATTAGAGCTGACGTTGAGTGCGATAGCGATTACTATTGGGGTGTATAGTACGTGAAGTCATCGAGAATTTCATGAAAATTACATGTGTGTAGTGCTTCTTTGTAGTACACATTGCGAGATGATCGAGCTCCACCTTGAGAAGAGCTTGTTTAAAATAGTTGTCTCTATTTTAAAAAGCTTGTAAAATTCTATACTGTAGTGAATTTCATATTCCATGTGGATATTATTCTACTCGCAAGTTCATTAGGCTATGTCTCGATTAGAGGGATGGTTTCTGAGTTTCTTCTGTCGTTGAGTATATGGCCGTTTTGGATACGAGATCTTGTGAAGTTCTTAGGAAAGAGGGACATTGTGCAATTGAGTGGAAACAGGGCATGTTATGAAAATCCTCTTTTCTCTTTATATACAGTAAGGGTTTCTCTTTATATACGGTACCTCCGAAACTCATTAGCCACACGTAAAGCATACCATGTATCGATCACAACACTTGAGGCTAGGAGTTCTGCTACATTCATGATACATGCGTCTTTGCAGAGAGGCAGCATTACAGAGACCGTGTGGGAACACAGCCCTCGTTATATGCGTTTTCTCACGCGATTCTCACTGTTCAAATTGTAGTCAACATACCCTAGAAGACACCTCTACAATCTTGGAAAACGATTCATACCTTTTGACGTGACGCTCTGCTTATGTGAGTCAAGTTCACCTCTCGTTGTTGGCCGAGGTATTTGCACAACGTGATCTCTTTGTGGGTTCAGTGTTAAAACTTTACCACTTCGAAGGGCAGCTTCAACACGTATCGAAGAGTACCGTAGAGGGAAGAGGTGTCAGAGGTGTACCAGGTATTTACACAAAGCGATCGTTGTTAGTCTTGACCTATTACAGTTCAAAACATTCAAGTACTGATGAGTGTAGACCAAACGTGATCAATTCTATTGAAGAAAGTTCGAAACAGACTTACGGTAAAACCTCCAGACTCGACACACTGACTTTGTGATGATGCTTTTGCCTCGAGGAAGACTCGACTTATAACTCACTCTACGACTCTTGCATAAACACAAAAACAGCAGCAATGCAAGCAGCTAAGATCACAGGAAACGATCTTCTGACCATGTTAAAGTTCAAACCGTAAGATATGTGTTTTCTCTTTACATGGTTGGTCACCACGAGACGGATGGAATTCAACTTCATCCAGATTAAATTACTGGCACCTAAAGGTGTAAAGTTGAAGCCTGGAACTTTACTGGACCAAGCGTGTGAAAATAAAGAGTAACACCGAAATTCCGTGTCAAAATGATGCATCCAGATCCTTCGACTAATCACAGTGAGAAATTAAACTCAACTACACCCCCATCAATTTTACACCACCACTTCTAGTGACGATCCCTTGCTGGAGGACTCAGTGACATAGTGTAAAGGACTCTGCAGAGTTACAATACTGACTTTATGAAGCCCGCAACAGGATCGTCTTCACGGTACGATGAGTTCATTCATTCCATCGAGCCCAAGTGCAATTAGGCTGATATTACCGGTCAAAATCTTGCCATCCACCGGAACCGTTCAGTCTAGTAATGCCGAGAAAGTTTCTAACATCAACTTGTACACTTAAAGTGGTGCTGGCAGAAACCAGGAGGTTCAGTTTGGAGGGTTGCAAGGATAGAAGGGTAAGAGACTTAAGAGATAGTGCCAATATGGCAACATTTGACCTGCCTATCAACTTTAGTCAGCAATCCATTCTTTCGTTTATTGCACCGAGAGTGATAAAGCTGAGCTGGCGGTGTTGATCCACTATTTTCCAGTACTCCGCCTTCTGCCAGTCTCGAGTAAGAAACTAGATGTTTTACGATTTTGATTTTACTGTTAGCTGGCGTCAACGGTGGCATTCGCGGAGAGGAATTTGGTCACAAGACTGTTTTTAGGCAGTATGTCAAATGCAAGTCTAGAGTGTAAATAAGGTGACAAACGAATTTCTACGCGAAAGCATAACCAAGACGAAGGGACTAAAGAGAAAACATGTCTTTACCGCACAGCATTTATTGACAAATCTAATCGACATACTGATGACGGCTTCATGTGTAAGAGCGGACATAACGAACTTTGACATGTATATACATGTCTTCGCTCCTATTCTGAGAAAATCAAGACACTTCACACCGTGCTGAATCACGTAACTTCCCGGAAGAATCCACCAGCGCTCTTTGACTCACATTTTTGAGAGAAGTACTTCGGTAGGTATTGGTCCGAATCCGCCACTCTCCAACTCTTTGGTGACTTCTTTGAACATCTCCCCCTTCAAGGCACTGTATATTAGACGATCAAATTTCCTCGAGGCGAGAGCTTTAGCTCTCTCCAGAGCTTCCTTTAAGGTTGAGGCTGGATCCGGCAGAGCAGCATCAACGAAGCCTGATTCCACGGCAGACTTGGCAGAGTACCTGTGGGCGGAGAGGACAGCTTTGTAAAAGGCATTTCCAGGAATCTTGCTTCGTATCACAGCGTTCATTCCTGCGGTTAGTGGAATCTTGATATCAATCTCGCTTAAAAAGATGTACCCTCGGTCTGCAGACATGACGCGGTAATCATGAGCCAAAGAGAACATGCATCCAGCAGCTGCGGCATGACCGCAAATGGCAGCAACCGTTGGAACTGGAAACAGAAGCATTCTCTTCAAGAGTTTGTGAAAATCAGCAACAATTTGCCTAAAACTGTCCGGGTTCACCCCGATGGCACCAAGGTCCAACCCATTCGAGAAGAACTTGCCCTCATTGCAGACAACCAAAGCAGCCGCCTTCGGATCCCTCTCCACTTCATCTAATGCGCGATTGATCGACGCGATGCTATCCCGATTATATCTATGCTCTCCCTTCCCAGCTAACGTGATAACATACACAGTCTCATCCTCTGGCAGAGACGCTACCTTGACATCCATCTCGCAACGCGCAAGCTCACCAGCTCAATCGAATCAAAACCCTAGAAAAAATGGCAATCTCTTGACAGTCCTGTCCCGAATTGATGACTTCCTATAGCTCAAAACCACACAAACGCTTCAAAACTGAGATGCCACCCTAATTCTTTTGAACGGAATGGCACACTAGATTCTAACTTCCATCGATCTCTCTTCTAGAAGGAACCATCCACTCCACCAATTGGAGGATAATCAACCAGTTCACCGAAAACGTAAAATTCTTCTAGGGCACACTGCAGTTGTCAAGCTTAATAACAGAAATTCGCCACAATCGGGCTACAGCGCAAAGTACACTGATGAACTCCTAGCTCCTTCTCTCAACGAAAATGATTGTTCGAATGTTCAAACTCAGGCATGCACGCGATCAGAGGAGACTAAATCAGCGGGGAATCGGCTTACGTCTAGTTTACTTTTGGATAAACCTCTCATCGGGACCAGTAATGATGCCCACTGGGGAGCAGGCACGTGCAACTCTACTCGTGAATCTCCGTGACCAGTTTGCTGATAGCCAGAGTCACGTTGAGGAAAGTTAGTAAGATACCGGGACATTATTAGAGACATTACTTGTTTCTGTATACATTGTTTCTCATGTGAAGTATCATTGTGCGTTGATACATAGAAGTTTGTTTCTGCTTTAGGTAAAAAATTTGTACATGGCGAGTCTGTTGCATGCAGGAAGCGAAGGAGAAAGAGAGAGGAGTTAGAGGGGGAGGGAGAGGAAGAGAGAAGGAGGAGAGGAATGAAGAGGAGAGGGAAGGAGAAGGAGAAGAGGAAGAGAAGAGAGATGTGAGTTGAGGGAGAGAGAGTTGAAGGACTGGAGAGTGAAAGAGATGTGAGAAGGAGAAGTAGCGGGGAGCGGAGGAAGAGATTAGTTTGTGAGGAGGTGTATATTTCATAAGAGCATCATTGGAGACTGGAGGAAAAGAGAACGATGAAGAAGATTCATACGAAGAAGTCTTCCGAAGATGGTGTCCATTCCAATTGACACCGAAGAGCGATTCATCTTGAACCGTCCTTCATGATAAGACAAACACAAGACGATTCATTACACCTTGTGCAATATAGGTACAAGGCGATTCAAATGAATGATCTTGTAATCAAATCGACTAAGACGATCATGACGGTTTAAGCATAAACTGCCATGAACCTAATGCTATTCTTCGTGAATCATCCTACTATAAACAAACATTCAAACAACCACAAACAAACATTCACTAGATCATTTCAAACAACAACACATAATGCACATTCAGCAACAAAACAAGGTCCGCTCGCATCAAGTAGACCTAACAGTGTACGTCTTATTTTGACAAAGGAATGGACCTGAACTTTCCAGTCAACGTCCATTTTGACGTCTAAGTTGATATCTGACGTCACTGTCGGTGAAAGATCAACTATCGTGCGTGGATTACGAGAAACTTTGATGAGGAGTATTGTAATAAAGTGATGGTTTTTTCATTTTCTTTTGTCGTATCTTTCATCGTAGATCGATTCAAGGTCATTATCTTGACTTCGTCTTGAATCTCGTGTATATGTTTGACATTGTTATCTCCATCGCTCGACGAGAGTGATTATCTTATGTTAAGGTTGGGGGTCGAAGTATTTTGATTCAAGCTTTAAAGATGTGGGGGTGTTTTTTAGATTTACAACTCGTTCTAGTGCCTGAGTATGAGATAAAGTGATCTCTTATTTTTTTTCTCATTGGTCCATTTTTTATCAATCAAATTCTTCCAAGTACCAAGAACGGTTTTGAGGTTTCATACGTCTTCTCTGAGTTCATTCTTGAGAGTTGCGAGGTCTTGTTGGAAAGCTCTTGAGCTGGGCTATAATCTGGAGGGGAAGATAGATCGATTTGGAGCTCTGAGCGGGGTGTTATGATAATTTTAAAGTCAATGGGATCAAATTGATACCATGAGTCCCGTTTCTAAGTGTCTTGAGAGTCTGAGAGATAATCTTTCAATATTGTTAAAGGTATTGGATAGTTAACGCCGTGTTGGTTGCACTGATGTAAAATAGTCTTACGTTTGGATTGGATTTGACCTCGAAATGATCGATTGAAGTTCAGCGATAACAGTTGAGAGGAAGAAGTAAAACCGTTTTGCTTGGATTCAAAGATTGAGTTGTTCTATGAGCATGGGTTCTGAATGGGACCCTTCTAGGATTGGAGTGTGTCCTATCAGCTTACTACATGTGAAATTTTAGCTGATTTGGTTAAGAGAAGGTGTTGGGGTTATGAATTTTAGCCACTGGGGTATAATTAACATACCCGTTTTGGTTATCGGTTTTAATACTCTGTCTATGTTACCACCATTAGATGATCCAGATCTCTGTTGAGTTAATGGACAATGAAGAATCGTCGATGTAGAAATAAATGTAGAATTAACCCTAATCTACTCCAAACCTTACATTAGTTCTAATAAGTATTCAAAATACAAACTTACACTCTAAATCTTGTCTTTATGGTGTAATCTTGCGAGTAAACTCTGTTTATTATCCTCTGTAAACCCTGCTTCGTACCCCAAAAACCTATTTATGATCTCTAAACCCTAAACCTGCTGGTATTAAGAACTATACTAAAACTATGTCACTTTGATTCTAACGAACAAAAAATGACAAAGAGACTGTGAATTTATTGTGGGATCATTTGTTATTGTTCGAACTGAAGATCTTTAGTCTATTTTGCTTTCCGATCATCTAAAGAGAAACAAGCCTATTTACGTTTCATCTCAAGATAGAGGGGCAAATAGAGTGATATTTGAAGAGGATGATTATGAAAGGTAACGAATTATTAAATGTTAATATACAAACACCTACCTTGATAGTGTATCTACATAAATACTCTCCACAATGCAAAGAAGGAAAGACTCTATATTTCTAAAATCATTTAAGTGATTAGTACATTGTATTTGACTTATTTGTATTATCACTGTGGCTTGATTTCTTTTCTCCCTAGGGAAAGTATTTTTGACGTCTCTGTGATATAATTTTTTAGGTCTAATAAATAAGAATGCTCACTAACCCATCATCGTTTGGAAGGTCTTTGACGTACCCCTCTTGATATTCTGTAATTCAGTTTCATCATTAATATCTTCATCACATATGCAGTTTTCCCTAGTATCATCAAACTTATACCCATTCGAGTCGTTCGTTCCTTTTTCCTCAGATGTGTTACAAGTAGTCATTCACTTATAGGCTTTCAATTCACTTCACGCACAGCTGGAGAATGGTCACCATTTCCTGTTTTATGTGTCACGTTACATTAGGTAAATGTAAATGTTTTATCTTGTCCGTTTATCCCTTCAAAGGGCATCGGACTGTCCTTTGTGGGTAACCACAGCATACCCGGACCAGTTTCACACGACAGCGATTTTGTTGCACTTCCAACCGAGAGTAGGAGGGTTTGAACCTCAGATCTTTCGCTTAGAGGCTTGAGACTCAACCATCTCAGCTACCGATCTTCTGTAAATGAGAACCATACTACTTAAAAAGTTAATTATGAACCATACTACTTAAAAAGTGGTCTATTAAATATTCAATACCGTAACCGTAAGCATGCTCTTATATTAAAGTCAGATCTAAACTAATTTTGGTATATCACTGTCCAAAAATAACTGTAAATACATTATATGGTTGGATATGGAAACAAGAATATTCATACCTTTCCGCAGAAACATCAGCATAATGTTCAACAGCCAAGGTGAATCCTTTAAAGATTGTCACTTTCATTTCAAGAAACCCGGAGGCAAATCATTCTCTTCAATGACCCCGAATGAATAAAAACTTTGTTTCTTTATCTCATAACTGCCGCTTGTCCTTTTTCTTCGTTGCATGCATATTTGATTGTCTAGTGAAGCAAAAGAACTAGTGATTTTGGACACTAATATTAGACTGAACCCGATGTTCATGAAAGTACTCCTGGTAACATGAAGACTTATTTTCGGGTTTATTTTCAAGAAAAAAAATTTAACGATTAAACCGCGAGTATTAGTATAAAATTATGAAAATAAATAATTTTTTTTCCTTCGTAGTGCTCTTTCAACTTGAGAAACCCTGGAATCTTCATCTTATTATTTCTCAGTCAATGATAAATAGTTTGTTTTGACATGAATCATAACTTGTAAAGTTAGTGAGTATTTTTAGTTTGATTCTTTATTTAAAATATTTCAAATTAAAAAGAAGTAATCAACATAGTCATTTATGTAGAACGGTTAAATTTCTCTGTTCTCCGCAGGGAAACCAGCCAAATAAGGTATGATGAGTTACCCGGAGCACTTATAATAATACTCGAGCTTTAAACATAAAATGCTTTTCATGATAAATCTTTCATGTAATTTTGAAGTAAAGATTTAAATCAAAGCTATTGCATCCGACGGTTCACTCAAAGGTGCAAGAAATGTTGACTGATTCAAGAATTTGCTGGAGGTAACGGAGATCAGTGTGGATATCTTACACCGGGTCACGATGTCGTAGCTTCTTGCTAGATTGCTTTTCTGTTGTTCAACGACAAATTCAGACCGGGTGGTCGAAATTTGAGAACGTGACAACTTGACATTGACCACCCAAGCACACAAAATTGTTGAAACAACACTCGATACATCACGTGACTCGATACATCTTTCGCATCTCACATCCGCGACCGCTCTGTGGTTCTCAGAATCGATGTTTTGTAACACCTCACGCATTTCACATCGCATTCACAATCGTTGAAGAAGTTCCGAACTACCTTAACAAACAGATAGTAGAAAAAACTCAGATTTACCATGTTTCACTCCACAAGATAATTTTTAATCCAAAAGGGAAAAAAATACCTATATTTTCGGATTTCATAAAATTTAATACATCTATAGTAAACTGTGCGCAAATGCATAGCAAAAAGACGAGAAGGACTCAGGCAAGCTGAGCAAGCATCAACGGGTGAGGGTTCAACCTAAGTGGATTTCAAATTTCTCGATACAATGCTTTAGGTCTCGTAAGCATCGGGTCTTGTCCCTTTTATTGAAACCTAAGCCGTGTGGAGCCCTATGGCGGATGCGACAGTCATCGTGGTGAGCACAAGCTAGGAAGCGGCGGATCATCCAGTGCTCTCCCGTCCTTTGGGTTTTCAGAAACTAACAAACGCGGCGGGTGCAGTCCAAGCACGAGTTCGCGGCTTGCGCCTCCAGCAGTAGCACTCGTTCTTAGCAACTTGCCGGAGAACTCTTTTGGCCTGCACTAAGCCACTAGGCATCGCAGAATAGTAGCTTCGAGGCCAGTCTTTCCTGATACATTCACACTTCTTTGGTGTAGTGTAAGACCTGTTTATGTCAGAGTTGATCATGTGGATCAGTCTGATCAAGACGAATCAGCAAAGAGAAGAGTATGTCCAGAATTTGCACCTTGTGACGTAACAACGGAAGAAACGGTAATTGAGAAATGCAACTCGAAAAGTTCAGTGGATCTTGCTATTCGCATAACGAGGGAAGGCCAACTTTTATCGATCCAACCATTCTTCGTCTTCACTCAGCTGGCTTCGTATAAAATGCAACATGAGGTGACAACACGCGTTTTGTATGCTTTGAGGCTGTCATGACAGCCGCAGACAGGTCTCAATCTAGACAGAGTTTGTCCGATTTATCAAAGTAATTACCGCATGCTGACGATTCCTAGCTACCTTCTTACTCGGACTTCAACACATCTAGTCACACATTTTTCTTGAATATGCAGTCTCCAAAAGGAATGCGGATCATGCGGATGCGCATATCTTTAGTCTTGCTCTTGAAAGTTACCTGAGGACAAAAGAGGAGGATTCTGTACAACTACGTAAAATCAGTTTTCACAATAATCGCGGATAGTGTGAGTGTAGCATCCAGTGTGTAACTACCTGCATGAAAAGAGCTTTTGCTGGAGCTAGTAACTAGTAACCCTACGAGAGAGTTGACTGCCACAGATGCATGGCATTGCGCTCCAACAATTCTTCGATCAGTGCTTCCTTTCCGTCCTTTTTCCACGAGAAAATACTGTCATTTTCTATTTTTGTCAAAGAGAAATTCACCTGCAACAGGTCCATGAGATTTCTGAAGATCTCATCAGTGTCCATGAACTTGCAATCACGCAACTCCAAGCAACTAAGGGTTGTGTTAGGGCGTAGGAAGTCAAAGAGTTTCTTCCATCCCTCGGGAGCACCACCAATTTCGATCAACTCTAACTCCCTGACAGACCGATTTGAACATGGTGCTGTTTCAGTGAAGGCTCTAAACAGCAATTCAGGAACTCCTCCTACTTCCAGCCCTTCCAGCGAGAGCCTGACCAAACTCGTACTCCGCCGCAAGGCCTCCGACCAGTCCCTGACCCCTTCGTCGTCGAGTGCGCCGATTCTTTTCAGCCAGAGATGTCGAAGCTTAGGAGCCCTCTCAATCATGTTCCACAAATGACTCATCACACCTGCACCAGGCCGATCAATGATTATCATGGCTTCGAGATTCGATTCGAAGTTGCCATGCAGTCCTCGTGCAAGTTGGGCAACGTTCCCGGCAGACATTCCTCCCATTTCCAGGAAGAGGAACTTCAAACTTTCGCTCGTACGAAGAAGTTCCTCTGCGATGGTGTAGATTTTGTCCTTCACTTCAGAGGAGTTGATTGCAGTACAAGCTAAAATATAAACCTCTTCCAGTTTCGGGTTGTGAAGCAAAGGTTTCAACAAAATTTCCCATTCACTGGCACTGAGATCACACGCAGGATCATACTTCTCAGGCCTCACTATCACCGCCTTTCTGGTTCTGCAATTCCCATGCCTTTTCAGCGCCTTGAACCTCACTTGAGTTCTGGGCGAAGCTTCGGGTGGACAAAACACCGCTTTGTCAAAGAAATCATCGTAACTTTTTATCTCCATCAAGGCAAGGAGGTGTCGTTCTTCAGATTCTTGAGCGCCACCAGGTCCAACTTGTCCTCCACTGTGCTCCGAGAGAAGGCTGCGGAGTCCAGCAAGAAGCTGCTGGTTGATGTCGTCTTCCGCTCTCATTGCGTCGTTGCCTCCTTTCGAATACTCCCACGCGTCGCTGGTGCTGAAGTTCGAACAAACGGGAGCGTCCTCGCCAGTGTATGCTGTTGCAAGCCCCATTATCTCCTGTCACAAAGATCAAAACCACGCGAAGGGTTTTCAGCGGCACTGCAGAGGACAAGGCTATATTTCAACTGAAGGACGTCCAACGTGTATGTTGGTTGTCAAAGCTGTTGAACTATCTCCTTCACCGCGCTGACAGGTCTTAGACGGCCTCATTCTATCCGACGCCACCAGATATTTGCAACAGATACATTTGCTCCGAGTGAAGATAAGCCGAGGTATGTACTCAACGATGCTTACTAACGAACCCAAAACAGACATTTCTATGCACTGAGCTCTGCACATCGATCACTCTAGATCTGAGAGGAACTGGAGCGATAAACAGCCTCTATTTTCTCAAGGACATACACGCAGTTTCAGGCTTATTTAACTGAACGTTTACTCACAGCTTTCAGCAGTTAGCCTTTCTTATAGGGAAAAGGGGTACAGTATCAAATTCAGAGAGAACTGTCAAGATGAGAAATGATCAAGAAGACGATGGGTTTCGACTGACAATGTGCCTCCTTCTCGATCGGAGGGGATTACATCTGAACGTAATGAGCGACTGGAATTCAATTCAGGATTCAACGCATTTGTACTCTTAACGCCAATCTCCTTTTAGTGTACATGTGAGAAGTGAGAGCTGATTTCGAGGGATATTTACTCTGTTCTATCGTTTGCATGAGCTATACAGTAAGGTAATGGCTAGAAGTCTCCGACTAACAACAAGAAATCAGACACCTTTTGCAAAAATCAGACACCTTTTGACAAGCCTAAACCTTAGAGATAATGTACGTTGCAGATAAGCATGTGACTATCTCTTAAGGTCTTGTGCACTAAAGGAACTCATTTTCTTGCGTATAAAATGTTGCAGTTCAGCATAAGAAGTCATGCAAGTGAGCACAAATGATGCACGCAGGGTTAGTTACCTTCGGAGAAACAACGCCTATGATTTGGGAGATGTGATCGAATCTAACAATAGCAAGAATCAGGGTAGGCCCGTCTGCAAACCGACCTTTTTCTTCCACAGAGTTCCTGTCTATGAAGTTTTGTACTTTATTGCCAAGTTGGTCTCCTGGACTGCTACATGTGGTCCTGATCTGGAGAAAGGACGACAGTTAGGTATTGCTAGTAACTAGTATATATTGCTGAGATGCATCATCTTCATACACTTCCATATGGAAGTACGTGGAGAATGGTCGGTAGATTCAAAAACCGTACAAGTAACGGCCATAAGTTCAAAGTTTCAACTGGTTATGACGTTTGAACATGTCATACAGGGCCACTTAACTCTTTATAAAACTTTTTACAAGTTTTTGCAGTAAATTTTACATATCACTTGGTACGTAAAATATACAGTCATTGGACGCAGTCCAGTAAATGAAATCTCCTATACACACTTGAAAATAATAAGATCGGATGATTACAAAACCTGACATTTTAAATTTACGTTTTCTCATCTCATTTCGTAGTTTCCACTCAAACTTAGCTTTGATGGAACTCCCCTAACACATTTTACAGGTTTCTTCCATAAGTTCTATATACCACCTCATGGCAAAAGCCTGGAAAGAGTTTTACGAGAATTACGAGAATTCTTTACCGCCAAGGTTTTGAATGGCCCCAATAGTCTTGTAAGTGAGTGCCTTTTCTACTTAGCATTTATTTTACAAAATTGTGTAAGAGATTTTTGAACTTTGAGGGTATCTGTTATTTTACATTTTGGTGCGTGGCAATATTGTTTTCCCATCGGTTTTACGAGAAAAAAAAGCAAAAATATATAAATCTAAGGAGGCATCGTAGACTAGAAGTTTCATGTTGTAACTTTGAATGCCACGTGGTATGCCAAGTATGCAGAAGGGTTAAACCCGCAATATTGGTATAAAAGTTTGAAAAGGAACTTGGCGTTCACAAAACCTTATAAACTTTATTTCAAATACTATGTAGTTTGTTAAGAAAGAATTGCAAAGTGGAGAGTTAATGGAGAGCTTTGATTTAAAGTCCATGTTTCATAGATTCTATTCACCTGTGAAAGTTTTATCACTAGAAACAAATCTACTATTCTTGTGAATGCGAACTCTCGAAATGAGTCCTTCTGTGTTACCAAGAGCACTTATAAGTTATAGTCATACCTGAAGCATGCCTATTCAGGGAGTCACATATTCTTCAGGAAACATGCATATTATTCACTCATGTATGTTTAGAAGTCTGGATCACTTTCGATTGATTTATTCCCTAACCTTTCCGACCTGAAGAGTTAAGGACTAAATTAAGTAAAGAGCATTAGTTCATCCACACATAATTAGTGTGGATGAACTAATGCTCTTTACTTTACTGGCTCTGACCGTTCTAGTTTCGGCAGCGCGTGAGTGTTCCCTTCGCTAATAGATTATATCTGGATATGTGTGCAACTCTAAGTTCAATTATCATATAATGATTATTAATTAATTAATTTTTCAGAAAAAAATTAGTATAGAATTCAAAATAACACTTAACTTTTCTCGATAATAGAAAATACAATTAAATGTACAAAGCTATGGGGGAAGGATATTCACATATTCACCAGGAGCAAGCTGAATTTATTACTTAACCCTTTCGTCCCAAAGGGTTAGGTGATAAATTAATTAATTAATTAAAAATGAATGATTATATTTTTGATTAGGCTGCTGCACTTGTACTCTCGGATGCACCAATTTATGTTAAATTTATGTGTTATCTTTTCACGTTCTCATAACTGTAAGTTCAACTATCATTTTACATTTATAGATAAATTTAACTTTTTCATAATTCAATCTAGAATTTCAATATAATATTACATTTTCCTTGATAACATAAAGGGAGCAAAAATTCCAGAAGTCAATCAAAAATGGTTAATATTCACATCTTTTGATGGAAGAAGTGAATATGAAGAGTTAGGTAATAAATTTAACCTGCAATAAAAGATTTCCTCTATAATGTCTCATGGAGTGCAGTTTCACACTTTTACAAGTTGTTTTCACCATTTTGGTCATATGCTTAACATTTGATAGTTAAAAACGGAATATATTTTCCTTTAAAGATTGATTAATCTATTTAGTTATTATTAAATTTATCACTAACATTTATCATTAATTATATTATAGAACAGAGTTTGACCTCAGTTTGATAACCAAGCACGAGAGTGACTGCGCGAATTGCTTCGCTAGATTTTCTTTCCGCTTTCAACTCGTTTCTTTCTGGAAGTTCAGGTTTACATGCATATTTATTTTGGAAGCATGCATATTCACCCTGGCGATGTTTGTAGCTACGTGGGGGTTGTATTTTTCAAGCTTGGAAGTTTTTTTTTTCCAATGTCCAACAGGAGGGCGGAAAGGTGTTTCGTAGTATTCATTTCGTTTTTTCTTTTCTCAGAAGACAGAGAAGCACCTGCCTCAAACTGAAAAGAGTTTTAGGAGTTATTAAAACGAGACAACAAGAGTTACAAAACTGCAATAACAAGTGAAGAAAAAAAAGGCGACAGTGGGTCCGCTAGAACTTTATTTTTATGCTGTCAAACGTATACACGATATAATATAAGCTCTGTAAAAGAATAATACTTCTCGTAGCCAGTGGCCCAGCAACCTAAGTTACTACTGCGTACTGTCTACAGTAGACACTAAGTATACCGGCAACCTAACTTTACTAACCTAACTATACATTGCTACTAACTATGCAATGTGTACACTGCAAACTGCCAACCAGACACCCGATTTCAAACTGCACACAACTGCTGGGGTCCGCTGCAGAGCAGAAAGAAACTCACTAGAACCCTCCCGCGGCAAACCCGTTGCCACTATTTTCGGACGAATTCTCCGCTTGTCCACACACGCCACCCCCCATCGAAACCGAAAGTTGCATGCATATTTAACTAATGAAGCATCTAGTAATACCTCTTCATCTAAACATGTTCCGATGGAGGATGTATTATTGCATGCTTCATTTATGACCAAACTCTTTTCCTTAGACAAATCTAGTCGTTAAAGAGAACTGATTTTACAAGAAGAAGAGAATCATTTTACCTACCTAGTGTATAAATTATAGGTTGCAAAACCATGTGTAACCAAGTTAACGAAGTTAAGTATAGACATTAGATATTAAATTTAGTATTTTAAATTTAATTATTTAAATTTGGAAAGTCAAGGTTAGAAAAAATATCTCAGTTCTTTTATTGTTCTCTCATATGTGTTTTTCTAACCCTTTCAAACCCAGTCCTAATTTACATTTTGTATTATTTTTGTCTAGACACTAAAACCTCAGCAACAAGCCATCTTTTTTGTTACTTTTGTCTCTGTAGTAGGATTGCCTTCACCTGGGGCCACCTTACCAGGGCATTGGAATGCATATTTATTCACTGCAACTGTGTACTCGAGGAAGCCGGTAGCATTTTTATTTAAAAATCTCCCATCACTTTGTAGAAATGAACAGGGCAATCCCATCCTTCTTGCTCAATTGTTGGAGCTGGATAGTTTCAATGACTGTTTCGATTAGACTACTCGGCTAGTAGCGATCTCTCCTGCTCATCTCATATCTCGGCTTCTTATGGTCAAAATATCGAGCCAGGTTGTTAGTTCCTGACGGGGTGAAGTTGATATGGGACTTCTTTTTCTATCAATAAAGACTTGGGTGTACAGTCGCCTAAATAAAAAATTAAAACTGAACAGAGGATTTGGGTTAGGACGCGAAAGCCTCGTCAGTGAATAAGCATCCCAAACGTGAAAACGGCTGCGGACGGCGTGTCTTGGGGGTTGACCTTTAAATCTTGAACGGCGGTTCGTTGACGGCGGGGCTTTGCATCAAAAAAAAAAGCCGCGCTTTTGCGGCCGAGATTTCTGGCATGTTTTGAACTCCTTTTTACGCGGGCATCTCGTGGCCACGCTGCGTGACGAGGAATTCGTCTTTGTTTCTGGCAGCTGTTCAATTGTAGTGGTTTCTTCGCCTCGCCGGACCTGGAGCGACAGTGGCGAATGTGTCACGCTCTCGAGCGGCGACCGTTGGGGCTGTTCGTGCTGGCGTGAGGATTTGTCTTGGGGAATCGAGAATGGCCGCGCATTTTTTCGCTTCTTCTCTTCAGGTCGGGTCATTTTCTTGCTTCGTTCGATGCCGTCTTCATTTCATTTCGATTCTCGCTACCACGACACACGGTTTGCTTCACGCCGATAGCTTCTCTCGCTGTCGTCTTGGTTTCTTTTCTTTCGGTTTTGGATCGATACCAGCACAATAATTTTTTTGGCAACTTGGTTTCCTTCCTGAGCGATGGCAATGCTAACTGGTCGTTTGCTCGGTTTTCCTTCACTCCGTGGAAAATCGAGCAAACGACCTTTGTTTCTGCGTTGTTTTGGAGGTTCACTAGATGGCAGCACTCTGGAGGTTCATTGCTCTTGCCCTCTTGCGACGAATACGGTTCGGTCTCTCGACGACTTTCGATGAAGTGGATTCTTGTCTTCTTGCGCGGCGGTTCTTTTTTATGTCCATCTTCGAGACGGCTGGGCGGTTCTTTTGCATTCTTGCATTCTTGCATTCGTCGATGGCTACTGACGCAGAAACTGACAGCAAGCATGGAACCGATGTTGAAATAGTCTCGTCTCCGCACGCATCGTCTCGTGAGTGCAGCCCCTCACTTGTGGCAAGCAGTCGTGAGTGCAGTCCCTCACTTGTACCGTCCATCCCACGATCGTCACTACCTTCGTCGTTATTGGAGTCTGTTGAAGTCGTTTGTAACCATGGGATAGAAGGTTATAAGTGCGAGGTCGATAGGTTTCCTATTCCGTCGATTCCTCCTCCTTATCCGTTGCTGTCTTCGCATTATATGTCTTTCTCGGAGTCCGAGCTGTACCTGACTAAGAGTTACGTTTATGTAGATTTTTGTTTTCGCTTGAAGCCACCTGAGTTTCTGTTGACGAGATCTGATTACGTCAAAATATCATATTCTTTTTCTGGAGCAATCGAGTGTTTTCGTTGTATAATCGGTCCTTTCTTGTATGTAGACTGTCAAGACTTGTGGCTCGTTTTGAAGGATAGTCGTTCCATGATCTTTTCTTACCCCAAGTACATCCGGCAGGAGGACAATTTGAAGCATGTCGTGTATTCAGTCTACAGATGAAACACGGAGTTTTGCGTCTGTCGGACAATCAATACACGCATTTACAGAATAAGTTGTAAGCATAAAGTATATCCTTCTGATGCAGATGCGGCAAGCTGCTCGCACGAAGCGAGCAGCAGCCACTCTGACTGTTCCTCGTTCGAAGCAGACAGTGGCAAGAAACCTTGAAGTGTCGCTGACTGTCGCTCAGACTGGCGGGGATCTTGATCTTGCTTGTTGGGATCCACTGTGCGATTTTCTGCAGCGCGAATGTGACGTAGGTTTGATATCCGTAGAGAGAGGTGGTGCTCTTTTGCATATTCACATCCAAGGTATGCTGTGTCTGCGGGCGTCCAGTCCTATGGATGTTAAAAGCCGAATTGTCGCTGTTCTTGGTTGAAAAGGAAGCTGCAGGTCACTGGGTGGTGAGGTGTGCGTAAAGAGACTGAATAACCGTGGCCTCCATACCTTTGTGAGTATGGTCGGTTACTGCATGAAGGACAAGGCTGAGGTCCATCATCGCTTTTACATGAAAAACATTACTGACTCCATGCTTGCAGATGAGGACGAGCTGTTCACTCTTTTGGGTGCAGCTGACACCAAGAATCGAGTTGAGCTGAACTGTAATAATGTCTTGCAGAGAGCTCTACAGTATAATAAGTATAAGTGGAGACACCCACTTGGGAGCATATTGCGCAGTTCTTTGTGGTCGATGGTCCGATCTGGAAAGTACTCACCCTCCTGCAGGTGGCTTATGGGAAATGATATTCAGCGTGCGAGGAGTGATGCTTTGTGGAAGTCGATCGTCCATCCGGAAGCGATAACGATGGGCGATATTGACAGTATATTTTTCGTCAACCAGCAGGGTCGCAAGAGGTATTTCGATGCCATGACTGCAGATGATGAGGAACGACTGCAGAGTTTGCCTTCTCCGAGAATGGACACAAACGGTCCATTATTTGAGTCGGTAGACGCCTTCCCGGAGTATATGCCACTATGTAGTGCATACCTCCGGGATATGACAGCCGGACGAGCGCAAGGTAATGGTTGAGTAACTTTATTTTCTTCTCATGCCTTCTCTGTTTCTCTGCTACTCGCTGATCTAGTGCAAATTGCTGCTGGTTACGAGGAAACGTCGAACAAGCAAGGACCAGGCGACAGGAGCTGAGAATTTCTATTGTAGATAGTTGATAACGTAGCACCGCTGTACATAGACGACGGCTGAACCCACTGTAAAAGTTTGCAGTTTTTTTACTTAGAACGGCTTTACATAGGCGATTGTAAAAGAAGCGTGCACAGTTTGGAGTTTATTACTTAGAACAGCTTGACTGTAATGGCTGTGCGCAATGCACAGTATGTATCGTTGCCTTTAACTGAATAAAGTTTGACCGGTCCACCGTGGCCTTTTGACGTATAAGCACTGTTGTCGCGGGCAGTGAAATAAAAAACTGAGAAACAATTTGGCTTGGAGTAATTGCTCAGAAACAAGAAGAGAGAAATAAGAGGCCGAGAAAAGCGGGCAGCGCCGATATCCTTTATTGTAGAGAAAGTAAGGATGGAGAAAAGATAAAGCATTGCAGCATACGATAGGCAACTGTGAGAAAAACAATAAAAACGAATGCGGTCGTCGAAGGATAGAGGAAAGAAAAATAATCGCCGGCCGGCCTCCGTGAACACACAACTTCGCAGAGGTGAATATGCAGGATTGTCTCAAAGTCTCAAGATTGCTTCACGTATGGTCCAAAGTGCACTTCTGGAAAAAGAAGAGAAAATGACAATCGGAAGACAAGAAAGAGAAAATCTGGGAAGATGATTCGTTCGGGTGGACATGTAATATGGATGGAGGTGTTAATTTCCATTAGAATATTTTCATCTTTTCTCTAATTTCTCGCATGGTTCTTTGGCACGTTGTGAAATAGCTTGAACAAGGACACACAATGGCTTTTGTGTATAATATAAATTCTATATATCAATACTTTCTAAAGAAAGTGAACAGGCTGTGCCTAGGGATCTGGTAACTTCAGTTCGAATCTCCTTGCAGGTAAAATCATATAAAAAAAATCATCTATTAAGAGCAGTTAGAGACATGCTTAAACAGAAAAAATATTTAATTTGATTCAAGTGCTCAGGAGAGTGTCTTAGAAATTTGATTAAACTGAAGTGTTTAGAGGGGTGTCTTTGAAAGTTCACACTACTAAACCTCCCAAGAGGTCCCAGAATTGATTGCTTCTGAAAATAATCTCCGAAATAAAAACATGCTGATTGAAATACATGGAAAAAACTCGGTCGAAGGTGATTATTATGCAGGGATTCATACACAAAAACTTACGAAAAAGTGTCAAAGATGTCAAAGACTGCATAAACATACGAGTGGAAACTTTGAACGCTGTGAGGAAAGGAGACTTACTGCATACGTTTATTCTAGAAACCTCTTACATTCAAATTTACAACTCCTCTACGGGAACGACTCTAAGGTGTTACGGGGTTTGAGTAAGTTTGAGACTCCCTACTACAGGGAAAACCGCCAGAGGCGACCTCGTGCATACCTGATTGCGGGCCATATGCCGTAAGCACTGGACAGCCACCCCCACTGGGCCCCACAGAGTGGAGGCAACCAGAAGAGAATAGGGCGACACGGCGGAAAACGATGGACTTGCCAACTGATGATGCTACGTTCGCAACGTCACGTCGACCTAATTTTCTAGAAATTTTCCGTTGCACGAAAACGTCCGGTAAGGTTCGCGACTGAAACAGTCAGTCGGAGATATGCTCTCCATAGAGCCCAGGCTTGTATTGTATGGAGGGTAGATATCCTCCCCCGCGTTCCTCCTGTACATCACACATCTTATCCCTACGGGTCCTTCCTTCCTTTGTAAGGCTTGATGGGGTCTTTCCATCCGTTTGCTATTCATTGCGTCGCGTGTTTCCCCGTACATCTAATTGCGATTTCGGTTATCATACTTAATCTGTACTAATTTGTTCTAAGAAATTTATTTATTTATTTATAATTATTATAGATAACCAAGTTTGGAATTTCATGCAGATCCAAACATAAACTATAAGCGAAGCGAACATTCATGCACTATTGAAACTATAATTGCAGAATCTTGCAAACTAAACACATTATTTTATTCCCTACCCTTCGGATAGAATAAATTAATGGGTGTACATGGATGAATATCCTAGTTACCATTATAGTATCAAATTGTAATCTTTTGTGGGGACAGACAGATTTTTGTTATCACATAATATAAACACATTTTTACATAGAAAAGTACAAATATGAGTGATTAGGGCCATTCAAACCTTGGCTGTAAAATATATTCTTGTAACTCCCATAAAAGAATTTACAATCATTATATGTTTGCAGTCTATACCTGTAAACCTGATCTTCTGGAAACTGTTGAAAACTTCTCAAAAGGAGGTCTTGATATTTCAGGTTTACGTCTTTTCATCTGAACCCTACGAGAAGAGGTTTGAATGACCCTATTATAACGATATAGCAAGTTTTCATATAATAATTCCCACTCGGTACTTTTTAAAAAATTATTATTATTTTTTCTTTTGTTCGTCAAACAAATGAACATTACTTTAGAACCAGAAACACATGAATCCACTTTTATTTAAAGCAAACCTTTCTCGTGGAAAGGTTTGTTCATAACTTAAACCACAGTTAAGAGAAATTTATCATTCATTGTCCGATTCCAAATGGATCATTTGAGCACTTTCTGCTACATGCGGGTCGTCTCACTACTACGTTCATAGTTCATAGCTATACTACTACGCTCATAATTCGTAGTTCATAGCTCTCACTACTACGTTCATAGTTCTATTCCAAAGCCTTCATTCGGAGGTAAGGTCCGGCCAGAGTCGCAAGGAACAGTACGTCATGACACCAGTGAAAACTCCTTTAAAAAGGAATCAGTTTAAACAAAAACAATTTCTCGTTTAGAATTATTTTGATTAAACTGTAGCTCACAGTTTACTCTATGTTTACAAACATTTGCATTAAAGTATATAGCCTAGCTGCTGGAACCTACGATCCTTAGTTTAGCATAAAAATGCAAGGAAAAGAAACATATTGAGAAGAAAAAGTATGTACATTTTCATATACTTTATGCCGTTTAGAAGATTTTTATATATAAAAGATGGACTAATCACTCGCTTCTCAAATTTCTCATCCCTTTTTTCCATTTCTCTTTTCCTTCTTGCTCTCAGCTGAGGGAAGTTCGGATGCATATTCACTGTATTTACTTTGCAAGAAACTACAGATTAATCTATTTAAAGTATTAAGTATGAAACATAATATTCTTTTTCTCATCCCACTGTATTTGATTCTAAAGAAAAGATTACTTTTGCTCTAAGAAATTTCTAAATCTTCATTTTAACATTTCTCTTTCAGTACTTAGTACTTTGTTTAGAGATGGATCCTAACTTATAAAGCTGGTGAATAATTTTAAGTTGATTCTTTATTTCACAAATTTCAAGTTGAGATGAAAAACGTAATCGCCAAAACTATTTTCTGCATTACAGTTAAATTTCTAAGTTCTCTGGAAACAAACCCACAAAATAAAGTCTTCTGGGTCACTCGGAGCACTTGTACTCATAATTGGGCTTTCATAATTGGGCTTTAAAGAGAAAAGTCCAATTCACTTTTCTATATATTTTTATTTAAAATAAAATATTATTCTCTTAGCAGGAATCCGCACGATAGTTCATTGAGAAGTGATTCTGAAGCCTTTTTCTTTCAAAGAAATAGACGAAAAAATGTACTAATGAACACCAGTATATGTGAGGTTATGAATAGAAATATGAAAATTTAGATGACCACCGTTCTTGCGGGTTGAGAATGAGGTTGCTGTTTTCTATAATCTTTTATCTTGTTTCTTTATAATCACACAATGATGATTTTTCTTTGTTAACGAGACTAGACTAAACATATATTCACGATTTCGCTCTTTCACAAATATATAATTATACACTTGTAGTCACAAATATACCTAAGTAATTCTTCACATTTAAAAGAACTTTTTAGAAAGTAAAATATAATATCATTAGTGAAAATTGGATATCAAGTGACCAAATGTGTGACTATAAGGGGTTTCACTGTATGGGTCTATCTTGAATGAATGACAACACGTGTACACTACAACTGAATGATCTTCCATACAGCAGGCATGTGTATTCTGTGAGGCACTAGAAAGGTGTGCTCAAAATGATCTTTGAATATCCTTCACCACTTCCTTGTACATTGAATTTCGTTTTTTTTAGCGACAATATTTAAATATTATAAAAAATAAAATTAATTTATAATTATTATATGTTAATCGATCTCAGAATTGCCAACCGATTTAGATATAAACCATAAGTGAAAACCAATCTGATATGCTACTGAGGGTATAAGTCTGAGACAGTGATCTTCAAACGACTTCATTTATTCAAAACATCTCTAACCCTTCCCTCCGGAGGGGAGGGCTTTCTAAGCGTACATGGGTGAATATTTTACAAGCCTCAAACATACGGTAAAGCACTTATCGGAGTGGATGATTTATTGGATTAAACACCGTCAAGGAGTGAGCCCGAGAAATCCTGTAATTCACTCCCACGAGTGCTTGACCTATATTTAATGTATTTTGGTAAAAGAAATAGTCCTGATCCACTTATTAACGTTATCTTTCCAATGACTTAAATCAAAGCTCTCTTATCTAAGTCTTCCAAAGTTCGATCTCGTGTATAAATGAATAAAAACAAAAACAAACACAAAAAAAGAAATGAATAAAAATCTTGATTCTTTCTACGCGTTTACACAAAAGCACCACATATGGAAAATTCATTCAGTTTCATTGATTTGTAATCAAGGTTTCGCTTTCAGGTGGAGATCAGCAATCAGCACAGAGTCTTATTTTCATAAAAGTTAATCCTTTAGCAGTATATAAATCATGTTAAACATTCTATATGTTTTGTTCATCTTCAGTTAACTACGTGCAAACATGTTGAAAATAAATACGTTTTTCATGTACATTGAGCGTAACACACCTACATAATCACTCATGGCAGAAGTCTCCCTAATAAGGCTCCTCAATGGCATAAGGCCCCATTACAGCTGTTTCAATGGTGTAAGCCAACTTACACTCATTCTGAAGATGAGGAGCCTCAGGAGGCTACAATGAGATGTTCGTAGAACGAGAGTGGAAATAACACGTAACCAAAAGCAAATGCTATGGTATGCTAACCAAAAGAAAAAGTATGGTAACCAAAAGAAAGTGCTCTAGGTTTGTAACAAGTTGCTACGCTTGCAATAACATTGCTAAGCTATGTATTTGCCTCATAGTCATGTTATATTAAAGTCGAAACGGTTCTCGTTAATAGAAGAGAATAAAAATTCTCACCTTGTTTTTCAGCTTTTGTCTTGTTCTGAACTCTGCAAAATCTACGGTTAGCTATGCAAAAATGTATTAACTCCAAGCCTATGTCGTAAGCTCCAAAATCATGGTGTGCTTTTGACAGATCAACTCTGCTCGATTCAACCCAAAAGCTCAACCGAAAAACAGCATCTGTCCCAAGGCTTGGGGTCAAGACCTTTTTGTGCTCACAGGCTGGTTACACCGGTATAAACGGACGTTGTGCACGATTATGTAGTCATCAGTAGGCCAAGTGAACACGGAGAGGAATGTCAACAACTGCTTCATGGGGGTTGCAACGAACCAGGAGCTAAAAAAGCCGGAGCCTTGTCTCAAAATGAGGAGTATCCTGCTTTAACTGAAGCAGCCGGTTCTCAGAACTGGTTTCTATCTTAAACAACCAACAAACAAGCCTCAACAAGCATAAAGCATAAACATGAACAAGCATAAAGACAGAAAATAAAGCTCTCCTTGCAGGTAATCCAAGCCTCACATTTAAGGACGTTACGATGACTGTCTCCATAAAGATACTATTGTGTGACGATGGAACTGACAGGAAGTTGACGCTTACTGTTCTCGAAGACTGTTCTAAGTAAAAAAACAGCGAGATTGAGATTTGCTGTGAGTTGAGCCACTTAAGCAGTTTGCTTGAACCTTTGTACGAATTACCAGCTAATGATCATCAGATCGCTTCATGTGACAATCGTTAATATGGTGGTTAAACTAAGATCATAACCACACACGTACCGGTAATGAGACGAGCTACCGACGTGACTTGTCGTTAAAGTTCTGTAACGGGTCAGAGATATGAACATTACGAACACTTGTGAAGGTCCGCGTAGTGACTAAAACACAATCTTCGAAAACTGAAACTTGTATTAGAAGATGAATGGCGGCACCCGAGGTTTCACTCTACTAAGTTAGTGTTGATATAAGTCTTCACTAACATAAATCTGAAATTCACCATGTAAAAACCTGAAAGTCACTCTTACATGGTGTCCTTAGCTTTGCATGAATCAGTGATATTGAGTGCTCTTAAGACGGTTCTTAGTTCATTCTTCTCACATGACGTCACTCGCCCAATACTGAATGGTTCAGACCTTGAACCAGCCGTTCTCTACATGGTGTCCTTAGCTTTGCATGAATCAGTGATATTGAGTGCTCTTAAGACAGTTCTTAGTTCATTCTTCTCACATGACGTCACTCGTCCAATACTGAATGGTTCAGACCTTGAACCAGCCGTTCTCTAGTCTGAGAGAATCGAGGCCCGTCTTAAATACACCAGATTTGTTCACTTTCTGTAGTTTAGCTTGTTCCATGCGCAGCCGGTTCAACTCTTGCCTCAACTGCGCGTTATGCACCCCACACACTGCCGAACCTGGACGTGAACGTTTTGAGAGTAAGAATAGTTCTAACTTGAAACTGAAATGTAAATAGTTTCTCCGTCCAGAAACACGCAAGAGTACTCTGGATCAGTTTTGCTCCCATGAGTGAAGAAACCAAGCAAGACATATACCTGGCTCTCCCACTGCGCAGCCATTTCCGTGCTCTCTTTGAGGCTAAGCTCTAAATTTGAGTTCTCAACCAAAAACCTCTCAATCTCGAGTGATTGTTACAGCAATCTGCAGAAGAAAGGTGGGATAAGATTACCCTCTGGCTCGACGTCCATGACCAAACACTTGATTGATCACTTATACATGAACGGGAGATCATATTCTTCTTGACGTACCCTTCACCAGTTAGTGGAAACTGCACTAACTGGTGGGCAATGCAAGCCAAGAAAAGAACACGGAATCCGCATGTGGCATAGAGTGGACTATCAACATCGATCGTGCTCGACCAACTGACAGAACCAGTAGCAAGATGAGCTGAAACTAAACTAACCTCTCCCAACAGTTTTTGCCCCCCTCTTTCATTGATGCAAGCTCATGCAGTTGCCCTTCATGCTTTAGCTTCTCCACCTACGAACACAGCAAGGGCATTGAAAATAGCCTCACGTTTGTGCCCAGCTTACCTCCACTGTGCTTAGAAGCGACTACACAAATCTGCAAATCGACAAGGCCACGTCCCGCAAGAACCTGCAAAGTTTATTCCTTCAATTTCTAATTTTCTGCATTCATTGATGAAGCATTCCATCCGTCCCGCGCATAATTTCAGACGTGTGTCGAATCGCAGTCAACATCCACCAGCCGATCCACATACGAAACTGCCGACAGAGAGGAACTATATCTAGCTACCAGTTGAATCTCTTCACCCGTTCATGATCTCTACGTTCTTTATGAACTCTGTCCGTATACTTATCAAGCTTTGGTTGCAACTCATCTAACAGAATCTGAAGATTTTATACATCACGCCAAGTGCTCAAGATTGGAATTCCAGGTCGTCCTTTCGTGCTCGTATGAACTCTGAAGTGATGCGACAGGTAACTTCCGCGGCTAGGTAAACACCTAAACTAGGACAAGTTAGTTCCTTTGACTCTCACAGATGCTACTTCCGTTTGCTTCTCAGCGTACTCCGGGTTCCGATATCATGAAAAGCACAAAGTAAATATTACCGTGGAAGCCCCAATATCATTGAAGGATGACGCTCCTTCCAAGAGCAACATGATGCTGGCACATGCTCCATCAATGTTCTACCCAAAGAAAACATGAAAATGTTAACAATCCCGAGACCCGCGTTTGCATATCTCGACAAGGCCTCACAGATTCTCACAGAAATCTCTGGAGATAAAAGCAGTAAATGACAGACCGAAATGGCCGAGAGCAACTTCACGCTTGAGACTCACGTACCAAGTTACTGATGTTTGCAGCAGCAGAGCAGTTTCTCAATTCAGCTTGCGATTTCAAATTCCTTCACTTTGGCAGTTGAGGAAGCATTTCTTTGGCGCTCAGTAGCAAGTCTTAGATTGCTCTTGCTGTAACCTTGTCCACATTTCCTGACTCCCGAAAACCATGAACAATCGGTATCGTTGAGTTACACGTCAAAAACTATTTTAAAATGATGTCCTTAGGCAAGTAACATAATAGACACGCAAATAAGAATGAACTCCAATTAACATAGACCTGATCATATAATAGCTAGTCTTTCTCTCGCAAAGTCCCGACCCTTTGTCCCAGCCATTGTGGCACGTGTGTCGCCCAGGGGTAAGGGGCATGCTGCTTGACGTCACCCTCACCTTCCTCCGGCCTATCAACGGTAGTCTGTTTAGGGTCGTTAAATTAACGTTCTGCTAAGCTTTTACACGTTTCATGGTCATAAACCTATGTTCTAGGGTTTATGTTCCAGGATACAAACACCTCGGTGATCAAAGGAAGAGCATACATGCAACTTGTAAATCTACGATCAGTAGCTCAACCAACCTCTAGTTCAGACTGCACAGCAGCTATCTCTTGATGTTCATGCATGTAAGAAAACCACGAATCATGTCCTCTGTGTGACTGTTATGTTATGTCTGTTCTAAGTTTATGTAAGTTATGTATCTCTGCCCTTAAAGCACATTCATATACTGAAGTCAAAAGACAACCAACGCTCAGCATAGGGAACCTAGTGCACAGGTGCACTACTTTCTAAACGCATGAAATGCTATCAGTAGACCAAAACGTATCATCTCTCGTAGTTGCCCCACCATATCGTCCTGTTAGAATTTCAGTCTAACAAAAAGGGCATCCCTAATGTTTCTCTCTGAACCATCAATCGGTTTTACAGCTTCCACCGATCAGCTTTACTGGCATTAAGTTTTACCTTGGCTACAATGGCAGCATCTCGTTTCATTGTCGTTTGATCTAAAGCTCCTTCTAGAGCAGCCACATCCATCTTTGCCCTAAGCCACCTGAAGCTTTGCCTTCAAGTCCACATCCATGTGTCACAAACTATAAGCATTTGACACAATCGTCTATAAGTGAGACATCTTTCTTGGGAAGAGGAAAGATGCACATCTACTGTTGAAATTACAGAGCGGGAATAGAGAGCCAAGATGCTGAAAAAAATTACCGAGCAAGCAAAATAAAGTTGTTGCTATCGCGCAATGGAGTGTCGAAATTCCTTTATGCGACTAGTTTTCTCTCTCCTGCCTTTGCTTTGACAAATAATCCTCCGCGCCAATGCCTGCCTGCCGGAAGCACATTGCCCAATATCTTCTTGATAGTCGGGAAGGACTTCTGTAAGCAGAGTGCCCTCGCATCGGAAACAGCTGAATCCTGCACACACTGACTAAAACCTTTGGGGATATTAAGTTACCAGTAAAGAGGAGAACTCGTAAGCGGAGGTGAATGTTGGAGCAAGCTCAAGAGATGTTACAGAGAAGTAAATTCACCTCATCTCATGTATATAATTCCAAATTGTTCAGCAATTCCTGAGTACACGAAATTATGTAACAACTATATCGGTGAGCGATTCAAGGACATGACTAATGACTCAGCTGTCTGACTCTCTCTGGCACAACTACGAGAAAAAGTAAGGGGAAAAACAACATACAGGAGATGGTGAGGATACAAGTAGGAACCAAACACCACACTGACCGAACTGATTTATATCAAGACGACTTCTCCAAACACCGAACAAATCACGGGACACTGACTGATTGATACGGTCTCCATTGAAGTCTAGCAAAGAACGCGTTTGCTCATATCCCAAAGATCACCGCTCAAATTAACATCAGCAATAGCCTGAAATCCTAAAACCTCACTGTCCTGAAGATCTCACTGCTAATGCAGCCATCTGCTTCTGCGCAATCGTTTGAACCTAAACACGGAAAGAATTTCACCTTATCCCGATTCCTCCTCCTTATCGCGAAACACTATATCTCAGATCGATTTCCTCAAGTATAATTATTTGAATCAATTAGACACTTCCACTGTGATCCAGCAGATTGCTGCATAGCTTCAGAAAGGCGGGGCTTTACAATCTCGCAAATTTCGCTCTGTCCGTGCTTTTCGTTTACCTTTCTGTCTTTCCTGCTGCATAAGGATATTCACTTTAGAATCGACTCTTAATTTTGGGTTCGGATCCAGATAAAGTGGTTCAGTTCTGGTTCGGTTCTAAACATCGGACAGAATTCAATTCTAACCGGTTCGAACCCACAGGTGTGAACACGCTCTAAGGGACTATGCGGACTAATGGTCAAGTGGCTAAGTTCGAGATGCGGAGGTGCGGTAACACTCAAAAGTCTTAGCATTTTCCCCAAAAAGGTAACTTATTCGTGCATGCATAATCACCTAAGCAAAGTTAAGATTATGTTAAAGTTATAAACTAAACAATTATTTTTATATCCAACGAAGAGTGTTCAGTTTTTCTACTTGGACAAGCATATGTACGTTTTGGTCTACTTCCTCTGCGGCGAACTTAAATAGACGTTTTTCATTAAAAAGATTGATAGATAATTAAAGTTCAAATTCAAAGGTGAAATTCTATTTGTTAACGTTCACGCATTTATTCATGGGACAAGACGTCTTTCTTTGTAGTATTTATGGGTTTACTTGGTATTTTTAACACACGTCTAAAAGCATAGTAATAACTGCTTGATATCTCTAAATGTTTGGTAAAGAAATTAAATTAGAATGACCAAGATCAGACACCTTTACATGTTTGATAGATATACTAATACCATACACCTCCGACTTTCGACTTCATGTGTTAGAACTTGTTTCTTTCTTGGCAAGATTTTTGATCAGATCGATTGTCAACCAGAAAAATAATTTAATACACTAAACTTAGAAGTACTTTTTCTTCCAAAAGTTCGCTGAATGTTCAGTTTTATCTACCTCTCGTTCTTGTCTTCTTCCTTAGGTTGCATGCATATTATTGATTCGTATAAAACCTTAAAGCTTCTGGGAGTGA
Organism: Asterella californica; assembly: GCA_036924285.1. NCBI lineage: Eukaryota > Viridiplantae > Streptophyta > Marchantiopsida > Marchantiales > Aytoniaceae > Asterella > Asterella californica. The sequence continues at coordinate 21,678,753 of JAYKYS010000006.1, read as the reverse complement.
ACTTTCCTTTTCACGAGTTTTTCACTAACACATTCGACACCTAATATTTTCCGTACTAGCTGTATTGTAGTTCAGTATTTAGTATTAAAAGCCATTGATGTATCAGATCAAACTGCTTAGTTCCGAACAACTGCGAAGAAACACATGAAACTCCAAAGATGATTGCTTCACAAGTAGTCAGACAATGTTTACACTCCAAAGTTTTTGGGTTAAAATCGATAACTTTTCATGGGGGCGTATCAGGCTCGACTCACAAGTTTTCCGTCACAAATTCAAAACTAGTTCGCATAGTCTCAGAACAGAAGATGATAGTCACGGTGAGTATTCATAAGATCATATAGTCTCTATATGATGATTGATACTACAAGTCAGTATGTTTTCCTTCCGTGATGGACCGAAGGAAGATTTCGTAAGGATGAGAAGGAACCAGTCCCTTTTAAGAGCATCTCCGCAAGGACACTGTAAATGCCCCGGAACACTCAACTATCTTGGTACGTAGTTGTCTGTCTGGCATTGTGTGTTTACGTTATTTTACGGTATATGTATCGTGTTTATCGTTCATGATAATCTTTAACGAACGAGAGAACATATGACATTTAATTTTTGGTTTCAAAGAAGACTGGAAACTACTGTAGATCTCTCGAGGCAGTTTCAAGTGTTGAGGTTGAAATGCTCTTCAAATAATTATAGCTTCCATTGGAACGATACTAGAAAAGAAAAAATAAAAGGTACAGATCCCCCGAGAGTTGAAAAGCCCGACTTTTAGGACGATTGTTGACATTCTTTTCTGTTTCTGGGGCTTCTGTATGTTGATTCCAGAGTCCAGATCTAGAGGATATTGGCGTACGTGCATGCGACGGTCTCAGCTGAACACGAGCTGACTGAATCACGACGGACTTTCTGCATTCCCCTCCATGTGTACGATACAGTCCCAAATGATGTTGGAGGAAGACGGTCCTCGACCGGGTGGATTGTTTGTTTCCAACCCCAAGCACAAGAGAATTACAGAGGCCCACAGTTACTTTCTTCAAAGTCATCGACATCTACGTACGAACAGGCTTTTGAACGGAACGTGGTTCTAACTTATAATTAATTATGGAACTGCAGAGGCGGAGTCTACACTGAACTGACTCGAAGGTGATCGAATAGTCAAGAAAGTAAGTAGCAACGATGAGAATCCACGAAGTCGAGATGAAAGCATTTGCGTGCGACTCTGCCGAGGTTGGAAAGCAAGGGAAGTGTCGAGTGGGAATGGGAGAAGAAATTCAGAGGTAGGGGAGAGAAGGAAGTGACAGTTCTCTTATCATCGGCTCATAGCTAAAAATCTCCAGGAGACAGAATGCATCAGAATATCCGTCGCTGCTGAATAGGAGAGGCCTCTGTCATTCTTCTCATATATTGCCCACCTTTGAAATCATGACGGTGCCATCGTGACCGCTAAGAAAGTGATCCATGGAGAAGACAGCTCTTGGACAGGCACGTTCGATCTTGTCAACCACAGCAGACACTTGAGTATTGGACCAGACGTGCTACCCCACAAGTTCATAAAGTTCAAGACGTCATGAAGAGACTCGTAAGTAAAGCCTCTTCCAATTGTTTTCTTTAATTGTAAAGAGTTTTCGGCTTCAATGTAGACTTGATTGAGTTGTTGATCAGTGCCTCTCCCTCTCATCTTGACATAAGCTCATTTCCTTACAAGGTCTTTCTTCTAAATATTCTCCGAGTTTCTTCGTGAGTTACAGTATGAAGTGGTATCTTCTATAAGCGTAAAACACTTGGCAAAAGTTCGTCAGGATGCGTAAAGACACGGGCAGAGTACGTAACGATACGGGCAAAGAACGAAATTTTGCCTTACACTGCGGAGGCCCTGCCCCGGGCGTGCCTTACGCGCGTAAGGCCACTGCGGGCAGGGGCCTTCGGCTACACGTCAGATGTATCGATGCAAAAGTACAGAAGGAAATCAATATATATATCAATATATAATATATATTAGACAATACTACTCATCTAAATTTTTGAATTCAGTCAACGGGCACTGGCCAGCTTTTCGGGAGATTTTGAACTTTCGGACACGCGTGTTGTTTAGTAGCGTGCTCAAATCTAAAATTACTTTTTACCAAAATGTAATTCATGAAAAGATGAATATGTAGTTATTCTGTGCGGAGAAAATGATTCAGAATTGAAAAGCATTATCAATAGGTGCAGTTTATTATGGGTAATCCAGATTAAATGATTTCGCTAAGTACGTTTAGTCTAGGTTACCAGACCTTTTATCTCCAGAATGGAGGTTTAAAAGTACCTTTATTTTAGTTTGGAACCATTGAATTTTGAAATAGTCGGATGATTCTTTCCCCTTTCATTTTGAGCCCTGGGAAACTATTTTCTGAAGCAACTTACGAGTATAATTTATCGTTTATTACCTTTTGAGAAATTCAGACGCCATTGTTTATTCGGCAGCCCTAGAACAATCTTAGGGTTTAGGGTTTAGGGTTGAATAGTGCCAGGTTTTAAACGTAAATTTCAAACCTACACTTCTGACTGCGTTTTATGACGAAAATTTGCTGACTATTCATAAGATCATCTCCACCGTCCACCCGCACAGCGATCAAGAATTCCTTATCTCTGTTTTCCAGATTGAGAGTGAAGGATATTTTATTGACAAGTTCTCCCACTGCAGATTTTAAATGGCTCTCTAAAGAGCATCAAAAACTCAACCTGTTCAAAAGTACCAAAAACTGTTCCTCAAACTGTTTGATTTTGGGTTAAGAGCTTTTAGTGGAACTTTGAAGTTAAAGAATCCTTGTCAGGGAATGTCAGGGAATGCTGTAAATTGAACACTAGTTAGGGGAGCCGTTAAAGACCCGCGGTGGAGATGCTCTCAAGAGAATGAAAGAGATAAGGACAGAATTGTGACATTAACGTAAACTCTTAAGAGTTCATGCTATACTCTTAAGATCGTAGTCAGATCACCTGCATCACCTGGATATTTGCCTCCTCCATCGAATGATGGAGGAGGCAAATATCCAGGTGTTTAATTTAGTACTTAACTCTTCCCACAGTAAGGATTAGGTATTAAATTAAACTCTGAGTAAGTTAATGTATTTATGAGTATAGTTTACCGGACTTGTATCTTCTTAAGCACGGCAGGCCAGTCAAGACTTACGGTTTATTTCCTGCTCTTCTCGTGTTTCCAGATATGGGCTAACAGATAGTTTTTATAGAAGGTTTAAATTATTTATATTTACTTAGTATATATTTTTTATTTGATATATATATATATATTCTCGATACCATTAAGCGAGCAAAAGTTCCCAGGAGTTCATCCAGCATGCATATTCATAAGGGCATAAATCCCAACTCCGTCTCTTGGGACCCCTTGAGGATAACAGAGGGTGAGGCCAAGTAGATATTAACCAGATTTGTAGTGAACCCGAGAGAAATCACCAAAGAGCCGTACTCCCGGAATGTAAAGTTTCAGGAACAACGTAAGAGTAAGATGATGCAACTCCATAGTATAACACAGTAGGTGATACAGTCAAAGTAGGTTACCTCTGAATAAGAAACAGTATATTCCACATCCAAGGGTAGGCAAGCCTGCATAATCAGGCTTATATTTACAGGCTATTGAATTTAAGTCCAAACCTTTTTTCTTGGAAGGGTTTGGTCATAAATTTAAATTGTGATTCAGTGGTTATTTTTTTATAGCAAGATGTTGTTCGTATCATGTGCTGCAGGTACGGTTCATTGTTACATATTGTCCATGTGTAATAAAATCAACAACAAAGACCATATGTGTTTATAGTCAGCTAAAGATAATATATATTTATAATGTACTAAATTTAGTTATATTAGTTTAATATATATCAATTTACCATTCTAAATTCAAAAATCTATTTCAAAGATGGCTTCATTTGGTGCTTAATAATCAAGTTTAGTTCGGATTTCAATGTACGAAAATAATTGTATAGTTTATGTTTATCTAATTTTTTCATAAAGACAAACATTTATCCAAGACTACACACGAGCCAGTGATGAATTCAGATTTTATTCGCGCTTTTGAAGGTTGTCCTCTTCTACATCCTCTCTTACCAGGGTCTTTTGGATGCATATTAAAATGCATGCTCTGGGGTAACGGAAACGTAGCGAGCAGTTCAGTCAAGTTTACAGTCAATTGTTTGTTTTGTTTTTCGACCTCTTTTCGCTGTGGGCCTTTCTGCAGCCTTGTGCTGCTGCCCTTGCACAGCATGAGTCCCCTCGGCAGGAGGACTCGACCCCACGCCAAGTTTACAGTCGATAGACTCAACGGCCGAGCAAATGGAACTCGATACTGTAGAGTCAGAATCTCCAGGGTTACACCCACAGTATATGCATCAGAACATTTCGAGTTTCCCATGTATCTATAAAAGTTGAATGGAAATGCATGAAGGCGAGTGAAGGTCAAGATTCATGTCTCTCTAACCTCAAACAATGCCACATCGACGATATATCTTTCGAATGACTACTGTACCACAGCTTTTAAAAGTTCTTTCTCCATTACGTAACAAGAACAGCCTGATGTTCAGTTGGAAAATGAACTAGAAGACACTTTTAAGCCTCGTTTCCTGGACTTTCTAACGAGTGGAGAAGGAACCTGCTTGCCTACCGAGCTGATTATTTAGTGGGCTAACGACGGCTTCAGTATGCCTTTTGGTTGATTCTCAACAGATGCCTGTTCACGTCACCAGATCCGGATAATCACCTGGATGGATTCAAACTTTGGATTTGCCTTGTGAGCACCACGGCTCTGAGGTGGATGATGAGCTGAGCATCTTGCACAGTGGCTATGTCTGTGTGCTTCCCAAGGTTCCAACAAATCAGTGACTCACTCCTCATAAGCCGATTAATGTAGAAGACGCTGATAAGTGTAGCGCGGCAGCCCGAGATAAAAGCTCAAGTTCCACAATGATATGTCACAAAGCCTTTTTCCCCTCTCTACATGTGATGATTGAATGCATCGTTGGATTACGCACGTTCGGAAGATGATGGAGCTGGGTTTACTTCTGCTTACAGGGGTTGTCTTCATCTTGATGCCTTACATTACCGTAATTACCATTCAATCCGCGCATGAGTTCGCGCGATGACTCGTTTCGGTTCATAACTTCTACACTAGCATCTCAGAATTATAATACTGGTATGTCCGCTCATCCTTATAATAATGAACAAAGCACTAGCGCACACTGAAATTATTCTCATGTCACTACGGTGCCTTGGTACGGTATTCTACTGTAGGTCAATTGCCACGATGGTGGTCCCAAGCCAGGCAGACCAATACTACCTCCATACTGTTCGATTGTGCTTGTGGCCCTCTTTCGGACTCGTTAGCTCTCCTGTGGTGGTGACATAGTAACAGATGACGACTAGTGAGAGGAACAGAGACGAGAAAGGACACAGAAGCAAGAAGCATATAGATCTCATCAATCTGATGTGCTTGCTGATTCTCTCCTTGGGCAGAATATCTCACCTCAATCTGGAAACAGGGTAGGGTATCTGTGTTTCCATAAGCAGGACTCTTCAGAAATGTTTAACTCAGTGAGAGTGATGTCCAAGACACAGCTGTTGTTTCAAGGATTCTCAGCTTCGGAATCAGTGTGCGTCTCAATCGGTGGGGTCAACAATTGTATTATCTGGCCAAGGTTTTCTTTTCTCGTGCATCACTGGGGGTGGATGATTTGGTCATAACTTGTAACAGAGTGAAGGATGTCGGTGGCTCTTTTCCATCCCAACCACATGCAACGTGATATCGTGTTATCCGTCCTGCTTCTGGCAGACCGTGGGCAGGTCAGCGCCTCTGATTATAAATCCCTGCGACAAAACTACTGAAATCAAGTAGTAATCTGTAAAGAAAATTCATTTATGAGCTTGCAGAAAAGGACTTGCAACATAGAACATTCCAGTGGAAGGAAGACCTCGAGACCTCATGTTCATAGTTTCTTCCCCAAATTACAACCCAGAAAATTTGTTCAAATCTGGATCCATGTGCTGCATGTGATTCACTGAGTCACTGAGTCACAGAATACGTGCGACGGCTAGAACAACGTCCTGCACAAAGGCGAAAGAACGAAGTGTGATCAAACGCGGAAGATCAAGTGGACGTGAGGTTCGTAGAAGAACTTCATGAGCATTAACAAAACATCGTCGACACGGCATGCTGGCGATTGAGTACTTTCATCATTGACTGAAGGTGGTGAATAATGAGGCACTGCGGAATAAAAAGTGATTTCTCCAAATTCCAGGTGACTGTTGAACTGTACACAGAAACACCATGTTACCATCAACCTGTCATCAAGACCTAGAAGCTCTTAACAGTACAGCAAATTCTGACTTGCATGACGAAATAACCCTACTGGCCTCATCAATCCAACTAGAATGAAATGAATGAGAAGACTTCTGCTTGGAGAAAAATGCTTATCATAATACTCCACATTCAAGGCTGGGAAACTGATAAACCTGAAATGACATCTTTTCCACTTGTCTATCAGGAACTACAGAAGGTCTACAACCGAAATCAAGTCCACATTTTGCTTCAGTAAGTGCTCCAGGAGTGGAGGCCTACCGGCATTTGTCCCTCAGAGTACGAGCAATAAGGACTCTAACAATATATTGTACACTGTATCTGATGCTCATGGCTGTTTCACAGTAAAATAGAGCAACTGTACGAACTGTGCCGACTCTATGTGAATGCATAAACAGTAGTATGTCTGCTATTGTCGGTCATGCACAGGAGATCTACGGTGTACACATCCGAATCGAATGTAGCCAGAAAGGCCGTATAGGACGTTCCATAGAAAGAAAGAGGACAATTATAGACGCTGATACTGCCGGCGACCGCCTTTAAGGGCTCAATAATATTTTGGGTCCCACCTTTTGGACTGAATCCTCTCATGAATTGACTGAAGAGCTCTAACATATAACAATAAAACAAAAATGTGAAGAGCTCTAACTTACGCTGTGGAACTCTTTTTCTTTTTCAGTGTCGGCAAGGTCGGGTGAAAGTCCTCCGATTTTACTGCAGTGAAGACGTCTTCGGCCTTGAATAGGATCCTCCCGTTTTCGATCAACTTAAGGACCAATACCTGACTTAACTTATCCAACAATGAAGTGACTAGCAACATTATATATAACACTACACAAGAGGATCATTTTGTATAGAAGCCACACTTCCCTTCCTTTCCTTGTGGCTATTATGGGTGCAAATAAACTGTATTGTGGGCAAGTATGATCTTTATTTATGCCTGAAGAGAAAATTTATAGATAGGAAAGTGGGAAAAAGCACTCACCATCTGAGGGCAATGAGAATTGTGCAGTAAGACCTAGACCCAGCAGCAGTAGTGGTTCAGTAGGTTCTCCATAATGAGATAATTCTGATCGTACTTTACACTTCGGGGGCGTTTCTCACCTCAGCAACTTTTCCACCTCCGTGATTTGCTGCAGCATGATGATGAGTATGATGTATGAGATCATATTCCCAAGGAACTGACCACCAAGCCACACAGGAAAGCATATTCTAGATCATTCGTACTAATTGCAATTCCGCATCTCAAAGTTTCAGTGGAATCAGTACTCCTCCCTAACGTACACAAGGAAAGTAGGTCGGGGTCATGCAAACATAATCTCTAGCGTTTGACCTGTTTGTTCTTGATCGGCGTATAACTCCCAACTCAAAGTCGTGAGTGAGGCCTACAAAACAGTGGTCGATTGTCTGCAGCAGTGCAGTTAAGTTTCCACGGCCACAAGAGCAGCATTCAAGGCCTCAATCAGTCAGACTCTGGACGAAAGCACATGTTACGCCAGTTCTGTTCCTTGGTGAGTATCCCTAATGGAAGGGAATGATTAGGTTTATGCTCATGGCGAGAGCTTCGGCCTTCAGCACCCCTGAGAATGAGAATCTGAGTACTGTATCATAACGCTTACTCAGGCTTCGCTTCTCGACCGAGCAGAAAACTTTGAGTCAGAGCATTCCCTTATCAACTTTAGAAAGTTCGGTCCTAAACTGAAACTGGATCGTTTAGGATAGAATTTAAACCAAATCATTTACAACTAAATTTTTATTTCTGTTTCTAGTAATCATAATAAATTTATATCTTTCTTAATATTAATTGACTGATTGAAACTGAGTTTAATGGAATGAATTTAAATTTTCATTTATTTATTTAAGATACTTTACAGAGAAAAATGCACTATATATATTTACTCTTTTATTGTTTTAGAAAGTATGGAGTCGAATGGATAAAATTTGAACAGTTTAAGAACCAGGCTTAAACCCTAAACCCTAAACTACATATCTCCAAACCATTTAAAATCATATTTTTTGGAAATCGAAACTAAAATTATTCAATAACTCAACTATATACTTTGTAGTCAAAATCGAACGAAACAGTGTGAATCCTTATATTTCAATTCGGGATTGAGTTATGTAAAATAGAAACGAACTATTCTCGTGCCTTTCCAGCGTTTTGGCTGGTAATATATCTCCAGGTTTCTTGCTGTGTAAATTAGAAAAAACAAACAAATAATTTAGAACCAAAATCGAAGCGTTCTCAAGGACTCGCGAATTTGTTACTTAAACATCTAAAACCGAACCAAAAAGTTTGGTTCGGTTCAGGGGCCGATTCCCCCGGTCGGGAGCTACATGCAGTAGAACGATGAGAAGAACCCGGTTGTCAGATTACTTGTTGGGGTGCAGTCAGACGGTACAAGAGAAACAGAAGATCATTCGACTGGCGATAGACGGTCAGATTTCCGGGCAACTGACACCCACAAAACATCTTTCTTGAATACTGTTATGCGAATAATTAGCCACCTTAGATAATACGTATAGTTAGTTAAAAATAGTAACAGAATAATTATATTAGTTTTAAATTTGTTTATTGTGTTATGATAATAAGGTTATCTACTGGAAACGTCGAATTAGGTACTCAGTCTGCTTGCTGACAAACTTGTCTGTCTAGTCTCAGTCCGAATCTTGGTTCAGTGCGTGATGCCCATAAGGATAAATAAATTTTTTATGGAAATAAACTTTTAACAATTATTGAATGTTAATCAGACTGAGAACTGCAGGTAGATTCGGAGGTAACCCATAAGACCATCGCACACACTTTTCAGCACTTGCGGCAGTGCAAATGTGGAACCTATGACAAAATACGGATAATTAATAAACCTTAAGCATTTTCTTAAGCATGACATCAGAGCGAGAGAAGCTTCGTAACGCCCAACTTAACTAATTGATGATGTGAATGTGATTAATCACTCACACACTGCATTGATATGATATATCAAGGTTTTCAGCTGACGTCATGGGGCACTGATGTGATCGATCGTGTCCAGCCATTTTCGTTGCCTAAAAACAAACATCATCATGCTAACTATTCGTTACCATCCTGTAAACCACACTCTTACTCTCTCTCTTTTTGAATAATCTTGCTGTGCACGCATGTGATTGAGCTTCCCCTATGCAAGATTAGTAGGAGTATCCCGGACAAAACAATAATGAATAGGTGATCGTTGCACCAGTTGGTGTTTGTTGAACTCCAGGGGCCACCAACAACAGATGCTATTCTTTGAGATTCCGTGTGGCTACGAGCGAAGTAAGAGAGTGGTGAAATGGTGATAACAGTGCATCCGGGACTCGTTATAATTACACGTTATGTAGTCATAGTCGACCTGTTCACATGTTTGGGGAACGGACTTGACTGCTTTCCTTCTACATACGCTCAGCAGAGGTTAGTTTCTCCATGTTATTTTCTCGATTACATGTACTTTTTACTCTTGTTCTTTTCTCCTTTGGAATACGTCATTCTCTTCATTGTCTTTACTTCGGCCACAAGACCTATCAGTACCTCCTTCTGTTCTCTTGATCTAGATGCATAAATTGATCAGATTCAGGTTATTGTTCCACCAGAACAAAGAATAGTACCCGCAAAGTTCAGCATCTCAAGCGAGATAGAACTACTTGGGATTCACCGGGACGACTTGAAGAATATCCAAGGAGATATTCTTCAAGTCTTGGCAACTATAAGTCTTCGGAAGGAGAACACTACTTCTTGTCCCTAAGACTCTGCTTTTCTCTGCTGTAGGTTCACACTTCACATCATGTCGAATGTAGGTTACATCACCATTCCAACGTTAGGTGAGTCTGGTTTTACAATGTCAGGTATGTCCAATCAAATCAAAATGAACAGCTCAACGTAAGTGACTCCAAACGTATTGTTGTTTTACTTCCCTCTTGTTGATGTGCTTCGCTCACCCTATGTTACATACTTCTTTCCCTTTTCAGTGCATGATGGTTAGCACTTTCACGCACACTAGAGGAGGCGTGCATATTTGACTTCTCTGAGTGTTGTGGACGATGTCACTTGGGTACCTCAACACAACCGATCTGCCTCGTTGTGGAACTCAGCACTTCGTACAAAAGTGCATGCTTGTTCTGCGTGTGAGGCTCTTCCAAGTTCCCAGCTCCTTCCCATGCAGCTCTCCCTCTGCAGCAGCTACAAATTTAGTACAGACTGGGAAGTCTATGTTTTCCTAGGTACTAGAGGATCATATCATCTTTCTCTTCTGCAATTGTCTTCTTTGCGCAGTCTTTTCAGATCCCAAGTCTGAGGTGATCAAGGTACACAGTTGTCGACACAATGATGATTAGCTCAGTTATAGCCTTTTGATTCTTGTAAAATATAAACATATAACTGTCATCCAGATACTTCTGTAGGAGACCTTCGGCCAGCTGAATTGCAAAGTCAAGCTCATGTTCGTGAGAGTCTATACGAGTAGCAGAGTCTATGAGCTATTGAGTATTCGATTTCAAATGGTGGCACAAATCTACTCACTACTATATCTGGATCAGTGGGCAGTCCAGCTAAGCTAACTCATTCTTTGAAAGAATAACCGAAGGTCATTTATGTAGTGCTGAACCAGATGCTCACATAATTCTGCAACTTTGACCAGACAAGTTTTATAATGTTTGTTTAAGTATACGTTTCTTTAAAGTTCCAAGTAAAAGTTTCTAGTAATTTTGTTTTTGCGCAGGAAGTTTCGAGCTTTCTATTAAAATTTATATGATGCTTTTTGCGTAGGTTAGACCAGCTGTTAACCCTCGCCCCCACGCCCGATAAGTTAGTCGAGTAGATGCCAAAGGTATGAACCAAAGAACTCTCTAATGGGAACGAACCATTACACTTATGTCTTTAATCTTTTGAGAGATTCTTCGCAGAGGAATTCTCCATCTCTGTTAACTTGGTAATGTTATGTGGTTATTACTTGACCTTGAGTTTGAAAGGTACCGACAAACAAGATTATAGCTGCTCAATTAAATAGATGGTTGTGACATATCGCTGCTAACTGTAGCAACAAGTTTTTGCTGGTAATTAAGAACCGTTTGGTGCGATCGGGGGTGATGAAACCCTAAGTAGGTGCTAATAAGTTGTGAAAATGAAAATAACTTCAAGTTTTCTTGAAGCTATTTTCATTTTCACTTTTTTTATTCGGAAGGACTAGAAACAGTATGTAGTATTTAGCTAAATGAGAAAAAGGATGGAAAAGGGATTAGCGGTCCTCAGTCGAATGATTTCTTCAAACCACTTTCTGTATATTTAGAGTAATATATCCGGCTAGCCTCACTTTCGTTTCTCACAATTATGACGCTTGCTTGCGGTGTTGCCCTCTCATTTATATTACTTCGTCACTGCTTTCCAACCAAACTTTCCTGCATTCATATTATATGGTTTGTGTGACTAGCACAGCCTTGCAGCAGCTGATCCATAGGAAAAGCTTTACAAAGATGATGTCAGTCCCGTGAGAGCTCTGATTGTTATGATTGATTCTACGAAGGGTTTCTGATCCACAGTAAGAGAGTACTATGCTAAGTGCTTGTACAGTATTGTGGACCCACCTTTGCATTCTATGATTCAGCTGGCCATATACTGTCATTCAGTTACAAATATGGGTCTAATCATGTAGTATACCACATTAAAACCTTCTCTTGTAAATTAGACACATCAAAGGAGTGATCGTTGTACATACCATATTTCATATAACCAATCAAAAGGTTAGGTACAAAAGCTGTCTCCAGAAAAGTGATGGAAAAACCTAATCGAGTGCATGCCTTATAGGACATGTTTCATAGATCTCGTAAGCACTGGATAAATGTCTGAGCTAGGGTAGCTGTAAGTTTGTCAGTTCCAAAACGGTAGGGGCTTGGAATAACTCTACCTTAGAATTTTATAGTCTATGCATAGGTACACTCGAGTAATTCATAGTGTTGTTGGCCTGCATTTGCATAACTTACCCTCTGTGAGGAGGAAAAAAGTGACAAAGTAGTGGGAATTATTTCCCTTAATATTATTTTAATCTTTATTATCCAATTTTTACATGTTGCTTGCTACTGAGTGAAAATTTATATTTTCCAGTTATGTATTAAGAACTGAATGTCAAGGAAGAGATAATCTCCATGACTAGCCAATGGCTGAAGTGATGGAGCATAGATTCACCTGCATCATAAAGTTCTCTGTTTGTCACTGGAGAGCAAACCGAAGCCTTGCACAAGGTACCCTTATACTGCAATCTTTATTTTTCTTATATATGAGAAGAATTAGCAGCTCAAAAAACCAGAATCTGATGACGGAAACTATAATTAATTTCATTTAATGTAAGTAATTAGTAATATATCCCGCAATACCAAGAAATATGCCCGTGAGTCCGTTCGTTGTAAGAACCAAACTGATCAACAGTATGCAAAGTATGACTTTCCCATGGAAGCAATTTTTATTCTGTCTTCTATGAAGGTGAGTATGTCACAACAACGGAGAAGCATATGTACATTCACTTCTCATGAAATGGCAAAAATGAAATTAGTTTTTCCCTGATATTTCAGAAAAGACAGTGCTATAATTCTTCATCATACTGATATCTCTAAACGAATCTGTATGATGAATGTTGGTTTCACACTGCAGCGTCTATCATATTCTGAGGAATGGATAAACTTTTCTACGTGTAGAAAGAGATGCAAAGTCCTTAAAAAGTTGCACTCAAGTGTACTATAAAAGTTCGGATTGTTTTTCTGTTTATTTCTTATCTTATGTTTCTCTCTTTTCTGGAAAAGAGAGATACGATATTGATCAATAACGAAGGCCTTGTCTTTGATCTCTTGATTGCCTTTCCATGTACACGAAAGAGTTCCACTCAATCTTTTTGGGAAACCCAAAACAGGCCAGAAGTGACTGTCATGACCTCTACCACCTATGAAATAGAGGGAGGTACAGTTTCATTCTCAATTCCTTTTCTCTATTTTTGCTGTTATTGTATTGTAACATAAAAACCTGGATTATATCATAAGATATGTTCATGCACTTTATCTACCTTATATTAAGCTAGTAGGTGCGTGCCGTTGATTGATTGATAGCTTAGAACAATTATTTGGCCTTTTTCCACTCATTGACGAACATGTTTGCCCCTCAATCTCCAAGATCCTTTGTGTCATATATTAGTAATCGTACATTATATTTTTCTGACTTTCGTTGCACTTGTATATAGCATATATGGTCAGGACTGCTGGATCCGAGGGTATGCAAGAACATGACTACGGTTCAGATATGGATAGAATACATACCTCGGCCTTCTCCTCCTCTCTGGAAGGAATTTACTCGACTGCAACTTGTAGGACTTGACTCCATCTCTCTTCACATTACAGTATTAACTTGACTTCACCTTTGATGAAAACAGCAAGTTCAACAGTTCACCGTAACGTGAAGACTAATAAGAGATCGTATGGTTGATAATCTGATGTATAAACATTTTAATGTGAATCCCCAAGGAACTAAAATTCCAAACTCAGAATGTATCTATCTGAGTTAGGAATTTTAGGTCGGTTGCCGTCTCACAATCAGATATGTGACATTTTAATCAGTTGAACTTGCTGTTGCTCGTAAAAAATAGAATCAAATAATGTAATCTTAAGAGAGACGGAACAAGTCCGACAATTATATTAGGGGTGTGGTCAAATGTTTTAGCTAGTCCCTTTGCGACGGGACTTAAATTTCTATCCTTGGGTCCATATAATCATCAGATTGTTAGAGCCACTCTAAACTTATAAGAAAAATGAAGGTATATGCAAATACGTATCTTCCTCTTATGTATATATATATATAAGGATGCTGCATTTGGTATAGTGGAAAATACTGGATAAATGATTCGAAATGTATGTGAAGTCAAAGGAAAAACTAGAATATATTTCTAAATGTTTGTGGTCTGGAAAATCGATATTTAGCTTGCAAATGACGACAACTTTACAACGAAATTATGATTTTTGCATATACAGTAATACATAACATTCAACCCATGAAGTAAAACTGATGATGCTACCTTCGATCGATCGGGTAAAAGTATGGTATTATATACCAAACTTGATGACTCCACCGTGCATAATACAGTTCTGGTACGATACAAGGAAGAGTAGGGTTAAGACTGAATAAATGAAGTATAGTGGTACTTACCTCTCTAATGTGACAGCCTTGAGAGAATAAACCTGGATACTAAGATATTTTGTTGCAAAACTTTGCTTATATTAGTTTTAACTTGGATGTTTACACTGAAGATCTTAGATAAAGACTTATGTTGAGTGGCCTGATCTTTTTCTCATAATTTGATTTGATATTCATCATTCTATCATATCCCAATCCGACGTTGTAAACCTCATAACCTTTATGTGGTATTGACTGGTAAAAGTTGAAAGATGAAGAAGAGCGACGACCAAAGGAAAAAGTCTTTCTTGAGGTAGAATGGAGTTTTTTACGCTTTTAAAAATATTCGAGTTCTTTGTATACTTTCTCTATACTTATTTGAAGCCATTTTTGGAATAGTCTTTACCAGCCAATAGAGACGAAGAATACTAAGTTTTCTTCCAAACGAAATAAAACTAAAAATTTACTTCTTTACTACATAGCATGTTTTAAATACTTACTACATGAAATTACTGGACATCAGTGGTATTAGTAGGACATAAAGATATAGTGAGTTAACGAAGGGGCAAACTACAGTCAAAAGTTTTCAACCTCAGAGCCTTGAGCGTAACCTAAGCCGTCGATGTGGCATATTTCCCACGCGCGTGGCGCATAATCAACCTCAATCAAGGGATGGAGGACAGTGATCAGGTGAATGGGATCTAGTCACGCCACCACATTAACGAGCAACTAAAGAGAACTCAAGCCACTCGGCCCTGCTGTCGTGAACAATTATAGTAAAACAAAGGTCCCGTCACGGTCGTGGCTAACGAGGCACAGGCGGAGCCAAATCAAACTGCGGTCGGTACCGTCCTGCAGAACAGGCAATCAATGAACCGCTTTTGTTCCCCCTTTGTCTGGATGATTTTCCTTCAGTGGGGGACCATCCAGGTCATCCATCATCTGAGACACTCCCGCCGGGGACTGGTGGCCTTCTTCACGTGAACAGCTGCCGGACTACTAAATTCACTAGAGCTTCGTGACGATAGATAAATAAGGTAATCTCAGAGCATATGCCACTACCCGGGAGCGCTACTCTAGCGGAGTAAATTGGCTATATAGCGTGGCAAGAAGCGCGGCGAGAAGGCTGTTATCTAACGGCTTTTCCACCGTGAGTTTCTGCTACGCGCGCGAGAAGCTTTTTCGGACCCCTAGTTCGAAGCTCCCTCGCTCATAATACATACCTTTCAGTAAACCTCGGGTCAAATATGAACTACCACATGATTTACGAAAGAATACTTTGTAGAAAAGCAAACCTCTTCCAGTGGAAATGAATAAATAAACATGCTCGATCACCTTCCCCTAAGATTCATTCTCTTTTTGTTATCAGAGAAAATATAAATTATTATGTAGAAATTCTATATTAAGTTCTTATAAAAGATTATATTTATTTACAAAAGTTAAATGATAGCTAAACCTAGAGGTATGAGACGATCCAAACATAACATATAGAGGAAACGTGAACTCACTCGCTGCAGCAACTACGAGTGCGATATCTTGTTGATAAAAATACATTAAGTAAAATTAGATAATAAATCAGAATTACTACACTCGTCGATTTTCAGATGGAAGAGATAAATAAGTAAGCTAGTTAATATATATATATATATATATATATATATATATATAATAAAACCTTGCAAAAAGACCAAATACGAAAATTTGGCGCGTCCGATGGGGATACACTAACGTGGAACAAACAAGCTCCATTTCTGTTTACGGTGATTCACATGAGTCCGTAATGCCCTGCTCCAATACATCTTCTGGACCTTGGGAGACAGCAATTAGTGAGACGTCTGTTTGAATGATTCTGGTCTTAGGAACTGTACCACCGAGCATTTTCTGCATGCATAGCTATTCACCCTCTTCCGAGTTCGGAAGAGGGAGAAATGCATGTTCATCTAACTGAATACCTAATCCTTCTTGCAGTAGTATATTCATGAGTACAGCCTCTCGGTCTTGTACCTTCTGAAGCGCGAGAGCCAAGTCCAACTCTTATGGTTTTTTTCCTACTCTCTTCATGTTTCCATGCATAGATTAACAAATAACGTTTGTAGAGTTTTTTAATTTTTTATATATACTTAATATATATTTTTTACTTTCTATTTATATATTTTTTTATAACAATAAACGAACAGAAGTTCCCCGAAGTTCATCGAGCATGCATATTCTACATAAACTTAAGCCTCTCAAGTTTCTCTTAGAGCTCAAACGAACCAACTGTTTTAACAGCACAACCGTATAGTCTTTTATATTTTCAGAGGGGTTTTGGCTGGATCTTTTGATTTTTATATTTACAGTTTTGGGTGCGGAATGCGTGAAGATATCTTTGATAACTCTTTTTACACACACAGTACTACCTGTCAACCCAACTTCTGCATACACATTACGAGGAAGACTTTAAAAAATGTTATATATTACCAAAACTAAGAAAAACTCAAGATCCCCAAAACTATACTGAAAATGACTAAAACTGCAAGAAATGCAGATTAGCTATTAGGGGTGTCAAAGTTCGAACCTTTTCCAGGGGAAGTAGTTACGACTTCGGTCAAACTTTGGCAGATATTTTCTGCAGTCATTTTCAAAAGTACCCTTAGAAAAATGCCACGTGTGTTTTTTTTACTGAATTCTCATTCGTTTGGCTTGTTTGTTGTTGCGACAGAGATATTCCTCTAAATAATGATTCTAGATGATAGAGGTAAAAAATGAGTAATGGAAACATCGTATTATCAACTCATAAGGAAAACCGAAAACGATCCACGGATCTACACAAAGCTAATCGTTAAGAAATTAAGACTTTTAACCTTTCAGCCACGTAAGAATAGTCTTACTTAACTTAGACCCCCGCTATTATGCAGATTCAAGCAGAACCAAAACCTGTCAACGTTCATCCAGCATGTGAAACCACACATGGACTTTCACCTTTTGCGAGGAAACCTTTCCGTCTGCAGTAGCAGTTTTGAATCCTATACGCGCTGTCACTCGGGCTCTTCCATGTAAGCGTAGCGTGAACTTCCCTTCCCACCTACTTGTCGAGGAGTCACTACAGTACATGACGCTTTCCAGTGGCGGGAGAGAACTTCGTCATTTCTCGTGTATGTTTCGAAATTTGAAAAGAAAATGTTGAGTTATATATAGAGTAAAACCTTGTGAAATGTGTTTATTAGTTGTGTGTGGGGAGAATCGATTGTATCTGAAATAAAATCATCAGATATTTTTATTAAACAAAAACCCAAAGTTCATTCAAACAAACACATCAACATATATACCTGTAAATACTAATTTTACGGTATCTGTAGTCATATCTCATAATTAGTGTCGGAAATTACTTATGAAAAAGATAAAGAAATCACTTATAAAGATTAGTATGCTACTGGTAGGTCACTACTTTAATCACTTTCCTTAATCCTCCGGTATGCGTACGGGTACTGTTGGTCACCCAGAGTACTTCTTTTCGGGGATCCTCTTTCAGAGAACTAAAAAATATAACCGTTAATCAGAAAATGCTTCTAGTGATAACAGCTTCATTTGATTATAAATTTATAAATTTAATTTAGAATACAGTTTATTTAAAATAAAATATTTGATATTAATAAAAATATTTGATATTTATTTTTATTTTTAAATCTCTTTTCTCTGTGGGGCTTTCTGCAACCGTGTGCTGTTGTAACATGAGTCCCCGGCAGGGGACTCAACCCCACGCCGCCCGGGCTGCAATTACCCATCCGCGTACTGCTTGTTGAAACCCCATCCGCCTATTCATATTGAAATGTTAAAACGAGGGTTACAAAGTATCCTGGGGAAAAGAGAATATATTTCCAAACTAAAGTACACCGGGAGGAGAACAAGAATATTCTCTTCTATCAGGTATGTTTTAAGAATCATCTTCAACTTTTGGGAATTACCGGTAGAAATTTCAGAATTAAGAGATGTTTCGCATTTATACGAATTTTGGAAATAACAGATGCTCGCAAGGAGGGTCCCTTTTTGTCAAAGGGGGAACATGGACGCGTCTCCTTTGTTCGCCCTCGAATGCTTTTCCGCGTACAATTTAATAACTGATGCATGCAGGCCATGCAATTTGGTTGGAATCGCAGTCGCTTGTGCTGTTCTCGCTAAACGTTAGACTGCAGTGGAGAGTGGAGTGACGTTGATGAGTCCCGGCGGGAAGCTCCGTTGGCTACCGGTAGGCTCGTGAGCGAGGCGGGAGCCGCGCGGGGGCGGGGCGGATAGTCGCTCCATGTCCGCCTGCGGCTCCCGCTCGGCCTCGGCTGGAGAACGTTTGCCAGAGGAGACGAGAGAAGAGTCCTTTATGTCCATACGGAGAATCCTTGGATTCTGATTTGGTGCAGATATTTCTCGACGCATTTCGGATTTACGAGCTTTTTTCCCCACTACTGAAGCCGCATCGCAGCCTGTGCGTATCTTAGCTGTTGCATTGCTCTTATGTGCACCGCAAAGCTCCAGTCAAAGACGACGGGTGAGGTGAGGTGAGTGGGGCAGCACGCAATTCGCCCGCCCGTTCGCTCGTTTTCTGGTGGTCGTGTTTTTCCTCTGTTTGTCTGTCTCCTTTTTGGACCAGCAGCCAGCAGCTGCTGCTGCTGCAGTTTTTGATCGTTCGTTCTCTGTAGACACTCATCTCCTTCAACTTTCGGGCTTGGCCCTGTCGTGGTGTGTAGCCTGATTGAGATCCCCATAGGTAGCGCTGGCGGGAATGGACATCTAAAATAGACTAGTGCGGCGATTTGAAACAGGTAGCTTTATATATATATTTCGTAGCATAGAAGTTCTGGAGATTCGTTGGATCCATTGAAGACAGGAAGGAACGGAAGAAGGAAGGAAGAAACGAAACAAAGAAGCAGTCATACGTCGTGTGAGTTGTGGGGAAAGTCGGACTGGTTTACCCAAGGGACACAACTTCGTTGAGCAGCGCGCGGAAAGAAATTCGTCGGATCGATTTGAGTCCTGAAGTTCAGTTTTATCCAGGCGGGCGGAAGCACTGCTTTGGATTTGGTCGTTGTCTCCAGCTGCTTTCAGTGTACTACTACTACTCGCTCACTCTGTCTGTCCGTTTATCTCCACGTGCACGCGCTGTTCTGTCTTCTCGTGCATGACATCACTCCGTCGTCACCATCTCCAAGAATGTCACGAGACTCGGAGCGTTTGCTAGCCTCGGCTGCTCTCCCGTACGCGTTCCTCCCGGAGCTCCGCACACTGCACATTTGTTGCGCCTCGGACGAGCATTCTGCGTCGGCGATACTGTTGAGGCAGCTCATCACAGCTTGTCGTCAGCCTGATTTGGTTATTTGCGACGACAGAAGCGTACTTACCACATCGTTCATCCAGTGCATGGCTCGGTCGGCTGTGGTCTTTGTCCGCTCAGAGTTGACATAGTTTGTGTAGCCGCTGATTAACAATTGATGGTAGTCGTTCGCCTTGACTGTCGGTGGGCTCGGGACATTTCTTAAGACTGTGACGTAATTGCTATCGCAGGGAAAATGCTAGATGACTGCATTATATTTACCTCCTCTGCTATTACTGGGTCTAATGCCGCTTGTGAAGCTGGTTGAAACCATCCTTTTAGTAATCTTCGTGTCCTCGCCTAGCCTCATTGACTTAACAAGCGCATCGAGCACCGGTAGGGTTACAGGTTTTCATGATCTTCCACTTGGCCGTAATGTACGTGTTTTCGTTCTTTCTCGCGTTTGGTAGAGTCTTGCTTGTTACCTTCTAAAGGACTTGCGGTTTAGTGGTTTTCCTCTGGTACCTTGTTTATCGACTGGCGCATTATTGTGATCTCTTTCCACCTGAACCACGTTTCTCTGACCGGCTCTGATCTCTGCCCGGGCCTAGTGGCTGTTTTTCTGCCACTGGTTCTAGTGTCCCCCATGTTCAGTCTTTCGGTTTTACCTTCTCCTCTGTTCCCTCCCAACTGCAGTCCCTCGTCATGTCCGTCTAGCTGAGGTTGGACCATCCCTCGTGATTCTGTGTCGGCGTCAGATCTTCTTTCAGGGCCTTTGAGTTCCATTGTGATTTTTCAACCTGTTGATTATTACCCGCTGCTTGTTCTTACTAGGCAACTAGAGGTGTGATCACCCGTAGTGATAGGCTTCAGTGTGCATTTCCCATTCAGTCAGATATCCGTCACCGGTACAGGCAAAATGTTCGGCGAATGTAAGCCTTAAGGTTTAGCCGCTAGGATAAAGTGCTGCAGTTGCACTGCTTACTCGGTTGAGATGGTCGCTGGGGAATCCGACGATTTCGATGTGAACTCCGTAGCTGTGCTTCATTACTTCAAAGCGTCAGGATTACGAGAAGATTAATACCGTCAATTTTCTTTTTATCAGGATCCTGCCATTTCTGATGTTGTCGATAACCTATCCTAAAGCTAACGGTTTTATCTTTGGAGACATTTTCCTTGACTGTTCCAGTTATAAAGAGAATCGACCGGCCAACATTGTATAATCGAATGTTTCTTACCAGAATAATTCTTGGGCCAATACTAGTAGATTTCCGGTTCTGTCTCTTGATCGAGCGCAGTGTGTTAGATTGAGTGGCTGTATTGGTCGTCGTGTCAGCACCTGCAGTTTGGATAATATTCACTACACCCTTTACCATAGGGTGATATATGAGAACTATAAAGGCCCCGCATCGCTCGATAACTCAAAAAAAATAACGGATGTTAGACGTATCGCTAATGTACAGGACTGTATAGCTTGTCATTTTGCATTTGAGTACTGATTCACCTCCATTGTTATTGGATGCAGATCCAAGACTTTATGTATACTCGAACTCTGGAGAATGCTGGTTGGAATTGTTCATGTAGCTGGAGCTAGTATTTAAATCAACCTACAAGCATACGTTCTGGTTGGGAAGAGATGGTAGGACCTCCAGCGGCGCAGCCCCCATCGCGGTCTAGGAGCGGGTCGAAACTGGAACCCAAGACGAAGCACCGCCTTACGGGGTCGGTGTCTGATGTACCATATAGTCCTGAGGACTTGTCATCTGGAGATGCTCCGGGGAATGGGAATCCTACATCTGGAGCTGCTTCTTCCGCCTCACTCAAGGACAGAAAAACTAGAAGAAGAACGCGCTCGTCGCTGGGGGGCACGGAGGACCTCATTAAGGAGCTTGACACTCTTGCTCCTCGTAGTAATAAACTTGGTTCACGTGAATCAACCCCAACGCCACCCACAACTCCTCCAGCAGGTAGGAAGCCCCCGGTGAGCATGCGTCATCCAGAAATGTAGTGTACTTCATGCGGGTCACTCTCATCTCAGCAGTGTCGAACATCAATGGCAGATATCTGGCACATCTGTCATGCGAGCTGAATGAACGAAATTAGCTGTTTCTCGTAATCCAGTTCACCATTCGCTTCTGCTTGAAGTAGAATGGATGTTCTAATCTATTGTATTGGGTGGCAGGCGTTAGGTCCGGCAATACACCACTACCAGGAACTGAGTACACTGCTCCTAAAGGTAGGACTAGCTGTGTTTCTGTGCGAACGTGTTGAACCTTGAAATTTAGTCAGTTTGAACTTCTACCGAATTGGCCTTTCCACAAGGTCGAAAATACTAACCGTATAGTCCATCACACGAATGGGGAAAGCACGTATACTGAATCTGGATCTGACCCTAGAACTGGCCAAGTAGGATTCCTACCTGTGACGTTAAAGTGACTAGTTTGGTTTAGGGTGGTTTCGTACTTTCTCTTGGGTAATTTTGGCCTAAGACTTGATACCTGAAGTTGTCTCTTGTTTGCCATCTAGCTAACACCGATGTCGGCTGTCGCGTGGTCTCTCAGCCCCCAAAATCTCTCTGACGAGTGAGTGTGTCGCAGCGAAACCAAGTGATCCTGATGAAGACTTGAAGTGGACTCCACCGATTATCCTAAGCGGATCAGAGTCAGTCACCGGCGAATCTTCTGTTGATAAGGAATCGGTTACCTCTGTGCCGAAGGTCACATCCTCCGGGGATTCAAATCAGCCTACACTCCAGGGAAACCTAGCCCAAGTGGATTCTTTTGCTCGTGCTGCCGTGAGCCACCCCGATGTGGTTGAGCTCGAGACCCAAGGAGGAAGTGCCGTACAACTGAAAGCAGGTAAGCCACTTATAAAATTCCCAGCACCTTGAGGAACATTTTTGGGTCGAATTGCAGTTATTACACCAGACTGGTGTGTCTGCCTCGAACATTTAAGTTGCAAAATGATGAACCTAAACTTGCGTGCGCCCTAATTCTTGTAATTGACGACCCGCGTTTAAGATGGACAGAATATCTGACAGTAAAGTTAGTTCTGGAAGCAGGTGCCTATTCCACTAACGAGGATAGCGACCTGTGGATTTGCCGACAATGTGGATGGACATATCCAAACGCGCACCCAAGTGCCAAGCACAGGAGAAACCACAAGAAAGTATGTGAAAAAATCTATACTGGCGTCGAGGTGCCTCCTGGTTCTTCGGATGATGCTTCTTCTGACGACGAACTTAACAGTAAAGGTTGGTATATCCATTGTAACTCCTGTAATGAGGAAACGTGCTGTTCAGTTTTGATGGTATGAAAGTATTTCTCTGTCAGTCCTCTGATCTCCTGCCTTGTCTATGGAGTGGTTTCTAACTCCACCCCTGGTAGCGCACGTTGTCACAACCGTAGTTTACTGCTAGCCTGCTCTACTCTATGGCTTAGGGTTTAAAGGGTGTTTAGGTGTGGAACCTCTCCTTGGTTCCTTGGTGTCGAACCAAGGAGAGTTCGTAGTGTCTAACAATCACGGCGTCTTCGCTTCCGATAGATTGTTCCAAACAACCGGCTGAAAGAGAATAATCTGCTCTGACACTTGGTTTGCAGTTGATCATGCAGACCAAGTTGACCAAGTTATCAATGCGGGTTCCTCCACAACTATCCCTCGAGCACATGTAAAGGCCGACGCCAAAGACGAGCCTGTAAAACACCCCGGAGCTGTTCAGAGAACCTTTACTAAACCTACAATCTCAACAGGTTCCGAGTCTTCAAAGAATTCCCCCGTAAACTCTCCTGGTAAACGTGATTCCCCATTTACTTCACCAGCTAAGCGAGATTCTCATCTAAGCTCTCCAGCGAAGAAGGAAACTCCTTGGGGCTCTCCCATCAGAAGGAGTACTCCTGTCAGTTCTCCATCTAGTTCGAAGAAAGTATCTTCACCCATTACTTCTCCAGTTAAAAGGATTATGTCCACTCCTGTGAAAAGGAATTCTCCTCCACGTCCTGACGGAATTACGAGAACACTGACTGCTAAGCAGCAGCAAGAAGAGGAGGAGAGAAAGATCAGTGTTAAGAAAAGGATTGAGGAGCTGGAGAGAATTGCAGGTTCGAAGCCCCACACGTGGAAAGAATACGTCGCTGACGGGAAGAAAAGTGGAGAGTTATCTTCCAGTGGATCGCCCTTGAGACATGGAGAAGAAGAGAGAAGAAAGAGCGGTGAAATGTCCCCAGGTGGAAAGCCCCTCAAACATGTCGAGTCCGTAGGAAGGAAGAGTGCTGACAGTTCACCGACGATTGTCAGTGGGAAGCCTCTGAGACACGTTCCTAGTTCGAAGAGAAGTGGTGAGCTATCTTCGACTGGATCACCACTGACGCACAGCGTTGACGGGAAATCCAGCAGGACTCCTCAAAATGGAGAGGTCGCAAAACTTCAACCTGCTGTTTCGGAGGATCAAAGATCAGCAATCCACGAGGCCACGATTACACTACCCACGGAATCTTCAGCTGCAGACGGTGGGAAAGTTGCTGCACCGGAGACAGTGGGTACTGAAGGGAAGATGAGTCTTGAATCCGAGGCGGAAATGTGGGGAAGCACAGGACACCACGTCAAGGCTAGTGTCGAAAGCGAAGACACAGCGTCTGTGAAGGATGGTGTTACAGACATCTCTGGGGTAAAGGTACCGTATGGTAATTCAGATAATAACCTCTCAGTAGAGAATGTGCAGGTTGCTGATGCTGCTATTGTTTCCTCTGCCGAGAAGGTACAGGCAGCGGGAGAAAACACAGTTCTCATAGATGAAATAGCTGAGGAAGAAAGTACAGAGGTCTTTCCAAAGAAAGAAGGCCCTTCCCAGGACGAAGGTGCCAAACAAGAAACAGGAACCGCCTCTCATAGTCGAGGTCCTTCTCTTGTCCTTGATAAGAGAAATACATCTCTTCTCACGGTTGCAGAAGTTCCCGAGGATTCGGAATTGGACAAACCCTCAGGGCAGGTCGTTGATGTCGAAAATGTTCAGAAGGAAGTCCGGGTACCTGAAGTGATTACTAGTACAGAGTCTGGTCTCAAAGAAGGCGTTACTCCACTGGACACTGAGAATGCTATTGCGAACAAAGAGGCTCTAAACGTGGAGGATGTCGAAGCCATCACCATATCTCCGGTTCAGGAGCAGTCTGGTCCTGACGTTGCTGTTGATACTTTATCGTCGAAGGAACAGGGTTCTTCTGAAGTGGCTGCACCCGTTGCAGTCGAAGAGCGGGCGCAGTACGATACTTCATCCAAACCAGGAGACCCGTCTGATGCTCCTGCTGCTGAAATGGAAGGGAATGCGGAAGCTGTTGGACACAAGGTTGCCTTACCTCATGTCGTCAGTGTCGAACCTGTTGCGGACCAGACTGCGTCGTCTAAAGTTTCGAGTGGTAAGCCACGTCTTTACGGTCTCACTGTCTTCAGATACTTGGGTTCACTTTTATCACTAACATCCTTATAATCGCTTCTTACTATATAGTCGATAAAACTTTGCGCTTCAAATTTAAAGCTCTTCGTGGGGTTCTTGGCTATCTCATTCTTTCTCACCATCGACGATCTTCACTCCATACACTATCGTTCGGTGTAACTCCTGCTCTGTCAGTTCATTTCCAGCTTTTCCCGTTCTGCACTTGTTAGTAGAATCAGTCTAATTGCATCTTTCTCGGTTGCATTGCACTCTGCATCACACTCTATACCAAGGGAACCTTATCTGGAAATTTGCGTCTTGCTACACATTCCCATCGGCTCACCCTTCGGTTACAAATAATTCGCTAACTCCGCTTGACAGTTTAGCGCACATTCGGCCCTTATTGGCTATTTACTATGTACTTGGCCCCGTATCTCTGTACTAGTGAGTGGTCCTTGATAAAATCTGCTATTCTCGACGTACGAATATAGTACCTGGCCGGGCTAATTGCGTGTTAACTCTATACTAGAGTGTGGTCAATGAGAACATCTGCCATTCTCGACGTATGAATATAACATCCTCATTAGAAGAAATTTGGTCCACTTTGTTCCATTTGTCTCTAGTTCGGTGAAGTAGTTTGCGAGTAAGTGCTCTCAGAGCACCTTCTACGACTCTGATTTGTTGGCGAGGCAAGTTGAGCTGACTCTGACTCGGTGTCTGGGCTCTGCAGAAACCAGCATCATCAAAAGTTCAGAGAGTGATAACGCAGTTGGAAACGTCTCCCCCAGTCTAAGGCCAGTGGATCATGACGATGACACATCGGTGCTTCTTACTAAGCAGCCTGCAGTTGACCCCCTGTTTGTAGACTCTCAGCAGGATCGACTGTGGGAGATGCACTCGCAGGAGTTGACCCGGAGAGATGGCGAGACTTCTGGTGCAGACGTGAGGGAAAGCTCGGCTCAAGATGACGATCCGATTCAGTATGTTAACGGTTCACCTTTGGCTCCTGAAGCGTCGGGTTCTGGAACAACAAGCAATGGAAATGGCGTTAACGAGAAGGGTGGCAAGGTAGATAGACCTCGAACGCCTTTGCGCAGCCTTATAGCGGAAGACGATGCAGCAGACAAAGGTGGAGATGAGGGCGCCCCAACTGGTAAAGAAACTCCTATTGTGTCACCGAGGGGTAACTTATTCAAAAGAATTGTATCAGGCGGAAAAGCTTCACCAACCAAACCATCTACTCCGTCCATGTATGAGAAGAAGAGCCATTCCAAACCTTTCTTGAGCAGCTGCATATGCTGCTCGCCTGTGAAATAGATTGGTATGCATTGTTCCGGGTGTTAAAACCAGTGTTGTTAAATATCGTCGGTGATCCAGAAGAGGATAAGGGCATACTGCCAAGTTTGTGTACAGTGGAGGTCACCAGACAAACAGTGCCTCGAGGAGCAGAACAGCATGGCTTCACCGATTTAGTTAGACCTTTCAGAAATCGATTGTCCCAAAACTAGACCTTACAAACATTAGACCTTGCCCCCGAGCATTTTGCCGTACGAGTGTTGTTGCCATTCAGAAATTTCGAGTGGGAGGCTACGAGTTGAGTTTTGTTTCTTGACATACAGAGTTGGGAAGAAGTTTCTAGTTTTCAGGTAGCACTTTCTCGAAGTACCAAATGATTATCACAGGAGGATGTTGATTGGTGAACGCCTTGGCTCTATCTGCTTTTTCATATTCCTTCATTGGTGGATTGAGATCCACTCTTATGTAATTCAGCCTTCATTTATCATTTACAACCGGCATGTGACCACTTAAGAGGTGGGTCTGACATGCTTAGGGGTTATCCACGGCTAGGAATGTGAAGTAAACTGAACTGAAGACTTTGGAAATCAAAACATGGCGTTAGCCTGCAAATTATAGATGTCGGAAGCTGGCGACCAGAGCATCTGGTGTGGAAGTAATAATAGTTGGACAGCCCTGATGGGTCCAATTTTGGTGCTGCACTGGACGGCTTGCGACCTGTCGCACTAAAGTGAATTCTTTCCTGGATCAAGTTTATTAAGAGTTTCCTTGGAAAATCTGAGGAGCGTAGCGAGTCCGTAGGGCCTAGCATGGGGTTTTTGGTCAAAACTCATTATGCTGCAAGTCCACAGGAGTATGGATGTTGAAAAGTTTCATGTTGCCCTCGTGACCATTTTGTAGATTTCATCATGTACAGCCATATTGGGTGTCGAAACTACACTGCTCCGTCAACGCAGTTTGGCAGGAGTAGATTTGTGTGTATCATGTGCTGTGTCCAGCTGACGGTGGCGCCGTCTCTATGATCTGAGTGATTCAACCAGTGATCTTTCGGATTCAACCAGGCTATGTTTCTTGACGCGTTTGTACTTCAATTTGTCCTGTTGCATCTCATACAGATGGTAAAAGCGCCAAAGGACACCACAGTAAAGTGAAATTTGGCTGTGATGCATGACTACTAGCAACAGACCGTATGCAAATGATCAGAGCTTCTTGCATGGATTCAGTCCAGTAATCCTTTCCAAGCTTCAAAGCTCCTTGTATGGATTCAGTCCAATGCACTTATGGAGGATTAATGGACCTATGCCAGCCTGATATTCGAGCATCAGCTGCAGTATCGGAAGATGCAAAGTGTTGAATAACATCACTGTTCCGTACTCTATACCACTTCAGAGGCCGTGAGCAACTGCTTCAGTGTGAGTGTCAGTACCAAAAGATACCAGAAGTGGTGGATCCTCAAGGCGTCGAGACACAAGGAGCTTCTGATGGCTACACCATTTACGGTAGTGGAGCGTTATGATGCTAACGGAACCACTGACACTGCCGGTTGGTACACTAGTAGTGGCAACAGGGGTGAGTGGATATCGACAGAACCGACGCCGCAACCGAAAGCGGGGACGGACAGGGGACACAGTACGGAGTACCCGTCGTGGTTCAAGAGTCGGGCTGCCGGTGTCCGGACATCCACAAGGCGGTATCCGTGGTCAGGACATCCACCGGCATCACAGAGTCGAGTTTCAGTCATTCACGTCTTCTTGTACGTCCGGCACATCTCCATGTGGAGCAACGTACAATATTCCAGCAAGTAAAAGCCTCCACTCCTATTGCGCAATATAGCCATCCACGATCAACCATCATACCAAGCTTGCAACGAAAGTGGACTGTAAAGAGTCTAGTCGTTTTCCAGCGTTAATCACATTTGTCTTTGTATGATTACCTATCCACACACCCTAAATTATTACATGATTGTGGAGTGTTTTTCATTTGTCTGTTAAGTTAGTTTTTTCGGTTTCAGTGAAGCCAGCGTGATGTGTACTCCTACATGGAGTCAAGCAGCGCGGATTTATACTAGAAATGGCCCAAATACAAGCAAATATATTGGACAAATGTCAATATTAAATATATGTTTATCAAGTTGAGCACAAGTCATTCTGGATAATCTTTGGATTTTATTACCTTAGCAAATTATTTCATGTTTATTTATGATAGTATATTCTCACCCATATATGTAGGGGTTTAATTTACTTCCTATAAAGGCAAGATAACAAATTAAAATTACGATAAATTAATATATAATAGCTACTAGTTTTCAGACTTGTACAATCAAAAGCAAGACAGTCTATTCATGCCTTATAGTTGATAGAGTCTCCTCACGTTCCAAGTCTGGATTAATAATACATATCTATATATACAGTTTTCTCATCAATTGAATATAAATTTTTCACTTAATATTTAACAACAATCGAATAATAATTCTCAAAATCTATGTTGTCTGCATATATTTTAGGGTTGTGAGATTATATCTCACATTCATGAACTTACGAATAATATGCATCCCACCCCTAGAGTGTTACTCACTTCTCTTTTTTCTTTGATCTGGCGCGTCTGTATTTAAATAATGACAACTCAAAAAATGTATCACCTTGATTTGAAGTATGACGCGGCTGGTTCCATTAAAAGACTATTTCCAGCAGTTTCGGAAATAAAATCCGCTGCACGTAAAAGAGAACCAAAACGGAGAAAGCCGAACGAATTGGCTACTCTTTCGTCAAGTCTCTTTGCGTCCGTTTGTCCATGCTATGCTTTTACATCTAACTAAACAATAAACAAAATACACAAAACTGTCCCGATTTAGTTTAAACCAATTGTTCAAATTAGAACAAATAGAAATCTAATATTTTAAATTTACAACAACTCTTTAAAAGGAATATTATTTATAATTTAAAATATGAATATTGCCATCTAGGAAGAAGGTGAACTAACCTAGGAGACGTAACATGGAATCCCCACTAACAGGGAAGGAAGAGATTACTCGGCCCACTCTAACCACAACCGGTCAGTTCCCCTCTAGTGACCACGGCAGCAGAGGCGGAGTTTAGCGTCTGCTACTTGCACGAAGTGAGCCGAACTCTGTTTTAACTTTAGACAGATTCCGAAATGAAATTATAATTTCCAAACCAAATATTTTTCTTTTCACAACTCGAAAAGTTTCACTGAAGAGATCATAATAATCCACTTAACTTAGATTTTAGTAAGATTCCGACCTGAAAGATAAGATTAATAAGCTTAATTATAAGATTAGGAAATAAGATTCTCCAGACCAGTACTTTTCTCCATAATTTGAAATTATTTGGCTTACAGAATCATAACTTTTATCTTTGCACTTATCTGTAACATAAGCGAAAACCGGCAAGTTACCTAAAACCGACGATTTACTATTTACGATTGCCGGATTTTCTGCGGTAATACACAAGATTCTATTCCGAGCGCCGCATACCTCGGCATGCCGCAAAAACTGGCCTTTGCAGGTGATTTCTCCTCATAGTACATACGGACGACACACAGCTGTGGAGTGTGTGTCTGGTTGTCTGAGACAAGTACACCTCCACACAGATGGAAGAAAACGTGAAAGGCTGGGCGTCGACTGAGGATGTGCAGGACCTGACAGAAGAGCTTCGGTACCCTCATACAGGCAGAATGGACGTATATTCCAGTCGGGGTGTGATGAGCTCCCGTTTTCCCCAAGAATCGCACATCGAGGGAACGAGGGGAATCACTCTGGGACCCTGCAAGCTTCTCAGAAGACAAACTACCTTCACACGACAGATCAAGCTGTTTGCTTCCAGTCCCCCAGTGGCAACTCTCTCTCCCATCATCTATGTTGAGGAATTGGTTGCCTAACACAGCAGCCTCATCCTGAACTATATAATACCTCATAGTGCGAAGACTGACTGACCTCTGAAGCTGACACAGAGAGTCTTGAATAGCAACAAAACCCTGTCATGAGGTATTAGGGCTCTGAACAATGGTGACAGGGTCGGGTTTTCAGCTGAAGGCAAGCTAACACTTGTTTGAAATCAAGTTCCTACTTCCAGAGGACAGGATCTTTTCTACTCTACCCTAATTCTACCCTGAAAACCGGTCTGTAGTGATGAATGGCCTCAAACATGTCAGTGTCTTGCCTCGATTCGTTCAGAAAGTACGAAGAATAAGGAGCGTGACAGAATTGATAAGCCCTGATTAGTAGAATTTACCACACTGGAGAAGCCCGTAACTGAAACTATGTGTGACCATTAAACCTGCAGCTTCTGCGGCTGGCCAATCTGGGATTCTTGCTTTCTTAGCATGATGGGTAGTGATACATGTCAAATGTCCACTGTCATGTCAAGCATCCGTTACAGTAACTGCAAAAACTCAAGCCGTTTTCGTTTTCTCCTTCGCTGCTGCTGCTCCTGCATCGCTAGGAGATCCGAAAAAGCCACGGTATACCAAAGCAGCAGCCACAGTGCCACAGACAGGAGCGAGCCAATAGACTAAAACATGCTCCGCTGACATACTGGTTCTGTTGAGGAAGGCCCACCCGAATGCATCCGAAGGATTCAAGGCTGGGCCGGTGTAATTGGGGCCTTGCCGAATGAGGGTGAGGGCAGCGGTGATGATCAGAACAGTCTGTAAGATCCTGTTGTTAGTTACTCGCAGAATGATGTACAGCACGACCAGATTTAGAGCGAAGGTCAGTGATCCTTCTGCCAGAGCTCCGCTGTACAAATCTGTCTTCAGTTGCGGTCCTGATCCCATCAATGGCCTGTAAGTCGAAGGCATCAACGTCGTCGCAGCCAAAATTCCTCCCGCTGCACCAATTGCCATAGCAGGCATGCGCACTAGAATCGTCAGGAGCGTATCCTCACCCGCTCCCACCGTGTAGAACAACAATGGACCCGTGGGGTTCCATGCCGGTCCTCCCAAATTGAACGAAGCTTCCCCAAACAACAGACTGACCACAAGTATCAGCGCGTACATAATAGGAGTCCGATCGCCCTTGTAATCCATATACTCGCCGATTACAAACATCGCGACGCCCATAGACGATGAGACAAGATTCCAAACGAACGATAGAATCCCATCCAGAAGTGCCAACTTCAGACCTTTAGGTGCTTGACCCATGTTCGTCTTCCTATTCTTCAGATTCGATCTGAATCCTCCTCCTTCTTCGAACTGAGAAGATTTCCTCAGTCGCTCGATACGTTCAAATTTGGCCACAACAAGCTCACAATTCCCGGAGTTTAACCAATCCGAGCCAATCTCCCGAGCTCAAGTTAAAATCAAGGCGAGTTCTACTCTTTTCGACTGAGCGACTGCGGCCCAAAGAACATCGACCCGATCAGTCTAGCTCTATCTAGCTATCTATCGTGGCTTGACTCAGCCAGCGATCAATCTCCTCCGAATTCCCCGGAAAAATGGAAAATCTTAGTCCTACTGCTTGATCGCTCTCTCTTCCCGTCAGTAACGCTAGAGCTTCGGACAGGTGCCGGAAAGCGAGGGAGAGAAGGAACTAGATGAAAGAGGCGAGAGCGAGAGCAGCCGGAGCTCAATATCTACAAGAGGTGTTTTCACGAGCAGCAACATTTCTCAAATCAGTCTAGCGACGAGCTAGCGCTACAGATTACAACAGAAGTGCACAATCTCATAGCCCGGTCGACGCACTAGACAATCCGGTCATGTGTGAATGAATTTTCGCTCACCCGCCCATCGGCATGTCTGTCTGCCTGTCGCTCTACCTGCAAGCTGGGCACGAGAAACAAAAATGCGAACTGTGTTGTGCTCGTCTCGTGCTTCTAGCTCCAGCCACCAGCTTCCGCTTTCGCATTTGCTGTCATCGCTCTCATGTCTGCTCCTGTCTCACCCAGCACATCACATTGCTGGTTCCTCGGACTGCCACGTGTGAACTGAACCTCTGCTGAGGTGGTCCCCGTTCATTGGAAGCCTGGGGGGGATACAGCAGTCCAGTAGTCTCCGCATTCACGAGATTCTGAATTGCCTTGCGCGTAAAACCTGTACACAACAACTTCCAAGAAGGTGGGCCGGGGTGGGAGATTTGAAACTTAACCATGGTCTCGGGTTCATATCCGTGCTGGGTGCATATCGGAATCTTTCATGCAGTCAAGATTTTTTCAGATGGAAATATTCTTACGCATGTTATATATACAAAGACAGTTCTATAATACACCGTCTTTTGCTTGAACGGACCCCGTATTCGGTATTCTAGCTCGAACAGGCCCGTGACCGGATGAATATGCTTGAACGGGCTCATGACTGTTACAAGAAGTGAGAATCCGACATGGGTTCATGTTTAGATTCTTATTTTCAGATTGAGTTCATAGTTGTTATTGCCGACAGCTATGAACTCGATCTGAGAACCAAACGACAGAACAGAGAGTATGATCATCAAACAGTAAGGCGTTGGAATCCAATGAGCTTTCAGGCGTTAGAATCCAAGAGCGAAAGCTTATGAACAAAGCGTGAGTTCTAAATTGATCCAAAAACCGTGGCAGATTCATCACTAGCAATGAACGGCTCACCACAGAAAACTTCTCTTTGCATTATGATAAGTCGAGAACGTCCGTTATAAAAAAGTAATGCGCTCATTCATTGATCAAGAACACTTGTGAAATTCTTGAACTGCGCATGAACTGTATCCAATTTGGCACGAACACTATGAACTTCCTCCCTAAGAACCTGAGTGTCTTGCAACAGACTATCAGATGATTTACACAAATCATCTAACACATTCTTCAAACTCTGAAGCTCTGAAACAGAATCTAGCAATTCACGTCGTCGCGAACTAACATTATCAACTGTATTTTGAGACTGGTCAAGATGAGTTTCGTCGAGTTGGGTCCATAGTCGTTCCATGTTAGGAAGGTCGATGTAAAAAGAGTTGTAAACTGATCCTGGTGCATGAGCTGTAAAAACTATGCATTCAGAAGTTCTTACGATTCAAACCAACCAACTTCCAAGTCCCAAACACCCACACTGAAAATCGATGTCTCGACGAGTTGTGACTGTTCGGCAGAAGACAAGAGCATGCATTCCGTGGGGCTCTTCCCTCCCAGCAAGATATCTCCAGCCTGCCAAACTGTGAAAAGTGGACAGCGCTCTCTAGACACATGTTTCACCGATTGATCCATAAGAGCAACGTGGAAGCGTCATGCGATCGAAGGTTTAGGAAAAGCACAACATTGCGTAGAAGATGGAGCCGGCGTGAAAAGATCAAGAGTTTGAACGGCATGTCCGATGGTCTTGTGACAATTTTTGCAAGCAGGATAAGTCAAGTCCCCAGTCATGTTTCGAACAACCCGTACTATACCATATTTAACCCAAAAGCGTGTTCTCAGATTTCCACCTCGGACTTCATCTTCAAACTGCTGCAAAGTTCTGAACTGGACAGGAATTGCCATAGAGCTGAACTGAGCATAAATAAAATTAGAACCTCAAAGAGCTAAACACGGTCACGACATGAGCTTCACAATTTGACCTGCAAGGAAAAAGTTGAAGATTACAAACCCTAAAGAATCTGACAACTGACTATGAACAAATTTTGCAACAGTTTACCACGTAGACTCAGTGAAAATTCTTTTATTACTACATTCAATGATCCACAACCACGTTCGGATCATTAAAACATGAAAAGTACATAAGCGGAGAGAACTGAACCGTGAACCTTTCGAACTCAAGTGCAGAAAAACTCATTCTTCGTCTAACACATCATCACTACAATTAGAATCAGATGAGCTATCAGTCACGCATATGTCTGTTGTAGTTCGATTAAGATGTCCAGGAGTGGGTAAAATGTTGTGTTGCTGAAAATTGAGATCGATGGTTTCTGCACCGAACGAAGTGATGTCTACTTGCTTTGGACATGTTCGCCGGTTGTGCCCCTCAGCATGACAAAGACCGCATCGAATGTTGGATCGAGAAGTCGTTTTCACACCTCGTTTATCCCTTCCACGACCTATAGACTGACTGGATGAGACCGCCGTTTGTTCTCTAGGCAACAGATCGAAAGGTAGATCAGATATAGGAAACTCCAAACCCATCTCATTTGCTTCAACCTCCTCTATCGTGCATCTAACGCCTCCACAACTCGGTATGCGCATCATGCGATGTCTTCCACGCTTAACTGCAACAGGAGGTGCTCGACATACAAACGATTGATCGAAGTCCTCCAAAACAAAGGCAGGAATGGATGTTTGCCTATAAATTGCATTTAGTGAACTATTGAACCAAATAAAGTCAAACTTTTGGCTGGAGTCTTCACCTATCTCTCGATCCCAAGCAATGGCATGGGTACACATCCATACCATATCTTGATATTCGAAACATGAACACTCGCCGGATGTTCCATTAACTGAATGTTTAACCACAAAGTTCTTGCCGTGAGGAGTTCTAATACTAGCTTGAGCAGGTCCTGATATATCACAAATAAATTGCTCGTATCCCTTTTCATTCTCCTGGAAGCGAGCCCTTGCAAAAGGAGTGAACTGACCTGTGTAACGTTCCATCACTTGTCTTCCTTGAGAAAAAGACGTCATTATATAATACCACATGTCAACAAGAATTCGAAATGGTGCATTCTGCCGAATAGGTTTAATGGCGTGATTCACCGATTCAGCAAGATTAGATGTCACTTTCTCGTACCGAGGAAGGGGAAACATCGCACGGCTGTAGCATTCTAGTTTGATTCCTCTCATGTATTCGGTCATTGTCTTTCCCTTCTCACCGAACTGCTCAATGGAGCTCATTACCTGCTCAAACTGTGAGCTTTTGAAAGTAGACTGAGAAAGCAACCAACTGAAAGAAGACATCACAGATATGCTTGCTACGTCTTCTAAGAGACAATTTGACTTAAAGTGAACTGAAAGACATGTGTTCATTCTTACATGTCTATCGTTCTACAATACAAGAGGGCAAGAAAAGACTTCTCGACATCACGTCCAAATCTCGCACGCAAATTCTGACAAATGTGATGCGCATAATACGCATGGCATTTGCTCGGGAATACATCACTCACAGCATTGTCCAAGCCCTTTTGACGATCCGAAATCATAACAATGGCAGGAGATAAGATACCATGAATAGCAATACTGAGCAACTGCAGAACCAACTCCAAGTTGATGTGCTTTCCTCCGGAGCTACCGCGTAAGCTAAATAATCGCTTGATTATTTCCATCAAGTACAGATGCACATAAGAGCTGACATGGGTATTTTCTGTTCTTCGAGTGACAGGCATCGAGCGCTATGACTTTCTGACAATAGTTTAGCACTCCACGACAAGCAGACGGACAAATAAAAGCATGCCTAAACATTCTATTGTGATCTCATGTTCCACAATCTACCACTGCAGCATGATCTATCTCATGAATTTTTCTACATAAAGTAGGAATAAAATGGAAAGAAGTCACTCCATTGTCTTGCAAGCTATCTCTAGCATGCTCTCGCATTCGCCAAAGCTAGAAATAGTTACTTTTTTTATGATAAGATCCTCGAAACTCCTCTACCAAGTCTCGCACTGACACATTATGGTTCACAGCGACTCGATGCGAGAGGATTGTAACTAACCATTTTGCATTATCTGCGGTGCTCTCCATTTGTGAACATTCTCCGGACAAGTATGTTCAGTATCACAAATGATGATACACATTATGCTTGTTCCTCCACTCTTTTGAGCCCGTACACGAAATGAACACTTCATAATTTTGGTGTGTGTCTCCGAAGGAACTCCACTTTTATGAAAAGTTCTTCTTCCAGCGCTTAATAACCTCTGCTGTTGGCCACAAGCTCCATGTTCAGCAGCATCCTGTTGAACTGCTCGACGTTGTGACCTTCTCTTTTTCCACCACATTCATTCGATCGATTTTGTGTAGCTAAAAGTGGAACATTCTGAATGAATTCGTGAAATGTACGAGCTATAGTACCATTCAAGCCACTACAACTGCTACTGGGGGTCATTGGGTCCTAGATCAATTTTTTGCTCCTCATTGTGACACCATACCGGCAGACACGAACTTTGCAAAAAGCTTTAGATTTCACTTTCTGACAGGCACGTCCATTAACCACAGACAAACAATTCAACGCAAACTCGAAATCTTCAAAAGATTCAAAACGTTCATGAAGCTTTATTCGAGCCGCTGTAAGCTTTACTGCTTCCCATGACAGTCCTTCAAAATCGATAGTGAAAATACCTCCACCTCTACCATCGCTGTTTGTGTTATCACGAGACCTTGAAAATGAATCATGTACTTCTGGTTGATCTGATGACGAATCTGATGCAATCCATATCGGTTCGTTCTCCACTGGGAAATAAAGACGATCGGAGTCATCGCTTGTGGTGTTGGATCATTCTCAAAGACCATCATAACAGTTGTCTTCTATGCTCTCCATAGTTACAATTACACTCTCCTGTCCAAACTCAAGACTATGTCTATTCAGACGCAGATCTATTCAATCATAATTTGAACACCCTGCCACTTTCTACAGTCTGACGGAAAGCTAATCAGAGATCTACTCCTGCGTAAAAAGATTCTAAAACTACACGAAATGTCAACTTGGATCTCACTGTGTCGCAAAAACCTGGATTGTACTCTCTCAGTCGCCACAACAGATTTTTACTTCTTGTATCAGTCATGAGCCCGTTCAAGCAAACTCGTCCGGTCACGGGCCTGTTCGAGGTAGAATACCGAATACGGGGTCCGTTCAAGCAAAAAACTGTATAATACATAATAAAGATATATACGTGGGGGACGAATTTACAGAGATAATGCAAAATAGGACTATCAGCCAAATTGATTGGTTCACTTCATATATTGATAAAATTATCCAATCCATATTTTTAACTTAAAAGCTTTTTATTCCAAAGCTGCACATCAAATTTATAATCTCAAATGTTAACATTTTTCTTATTAGCATTTTCTCGGTAACAATAAAGGAATATAACAGTTACAAGAAGAAAGATAGCGAGAGGTAGAGAGGACATGTGATTTTTGTTGACAGGGCCTCTTTAGAAGATGGTTGAAACTAAACTTGACTGAAAATTTTCAAAAGTCAAAAGAGGTGTAAGAAATATTTTATGGATAGGTTCTAGTTTACTATTTTGGTTGATATACGTGATTATTCTAGTTGTGAAGAATAAAGAATAATGCTATATGATAAGAAATCATACTGTTATCTGATATATATGTTGTGAGATCTTATGTAATTATATGATATAATGAACTACATAACCATCAATATCTCAAAATATCTAACACAAGCATGTTTCTCATCTAGAATTTTAAAGACTATATTAAAATATTATTTAATATTATAGGATGATTTTACTTGTGTTTCGAATTCTTACACTCAAGTTTTAAATAATGATAATAACTGTTGCTAAATCTAAGTTCTTTACTGCTTGTAGTTTTGAGAAAAAAAACCCATTTCAGGGATAGATAGTGGAGTACATCAAAATCTTTTGAACGCCAATATTCTGCTCGAGGATAAATTTTGTTGCTGCTAATGGCTATAATCTGATCGAGGATAATCTTTTTCTTTTATCGTAACAAATAAATTCAACTATCCTATTAGAACTGAATGTTGTTTACTATAGGTATGACATTACAAGTATTTCTTTTAAGTATGGTTTTGCTTAACCCTATTCTAAAGCTTGCACGTCTCCCCACTTGCATAATTATAACCATTTAATAAATGCAGTCCAACTTACTAACTACTACTACTTATATCGCAGTAGTCCTGGTTAAATTATGCACTTTAAATAGACCCTGCAGAATAAAATAAAAAATTAATTTCCTGTGGATCTAGTAATCTGTGAAGAAGTGTACCACCCTAATAGAAAAAGTAAAAGAGTCAAAGAAGGAAGAAAAAGAATATTCATGAAATCATTGCGAGCGCTATAGATTGAGTGGGGAGGCATGCATAAATCACCTCCTCCACGTTAAAATGGAGAAGGTAGTTGCATGCTCATTAATTCTTGACCTTAACTCTTCCTTAGCTCATCAATTAACATGTATCAAAATGAATTGTTTTTATTCGTGGAGGGCACTTGTGTTTATAGTAGAAGGAATGACGTTTCAACTTACTATATTTACAAGTCACATTCACTCCAGAATTTATTTACATAAATATTTAAATTTACACTTTATATTTAGTACTTTAAATTCAAATATCCTGTCAACTGTGTTCTATTACGCATGTCAACATGTCGCATGTTAAACTTTGCTTACGGCATATAATGAATTTTTTTTATATGATCATTTCCAAAGTCATGATGCACAGAGAGCCATTCAGATAAAATTTAACACTATATTTTTGCTTGTCTTTTTCTCTTTCTTTGCGATGGAGGAGGTAAATATCCTGCCTCACGGACTTGTACAATAAAAAGAAAAAAAGACAAGAATGGTAAAAGACCGGCTGTTTGCAAAGGGGATTGCACGCCAGCTAGGACATTTGATTTTGAGATGCAGTTTTTTGGGGTGGGGGTGCACTGTAAAATTTAAATATACACTCAGTGAAGGAATATATACGCGTCTGGTTGAACACGTCAAATACTTAAACGACAAATATCTAAATTTAAAATACTATGTTTAAAATACTATATTTAAAAAATTTAATTTGAACATCTCATAGGAGAAAGAAACACATGGCCTTTTGAAAAAGTCATAAACCCATAAACACTGTGACCACACCTGAAACTATCTGAGTATAAGTCGATTTCTGTCATGAATCAAGTAGATCATTGAGGCTATAATTTAGAGCTAACCCTTTCTAAGAAAAGGGTTAGCTCTAAATTATACCCCATGTACATGGGTGAATATACACCCTCACTAGGACATTGACTTGGAAGAGAATTTTAGGAGTGACTAGAATCAAGATCATGAGCCCTTGTTGGTAAGGTTTGTGCAAGGTAGCATAACTGTTACAGAAAAGCTCATGAGTGTTCTTATTACTGTTGGAGGGGTAACCAAGAAGCATGAATTCCTAGTTATGAACTTAGGTGACACAATGGAGGGTATCTTGTCCTGGTCTTGGTTGCAAGAAACCAAGGCAAAGCTAGTGTGCAAGAAGGGAATGTCATAGTCATGGATCGATGGGGCTTGGATCAACCACATCCTTTGATCATCAAAGAGAGACCCAAGGAGCCAAACCATGCTGCTCGTAGGTTCCAACGAGAGCCAAGGTGACATTTCAGATCTGCACAGCCAGACAGTTTGGAAAGCAGATCAACTCAGTAGACGAAGCTTGGATTGCAGTGATGTCTAAACCCAAGGTGGAGACGTATGAGGAAGAACGTGTTGTTGCTCTTCCCATACATCAAGATATGCAAGCACTGATTGAGAGATATCCTCACATAATGCCGGACCAGTTACCAACAGGACTTCCTCCGAGGAGAGCCTTGGATCATGCTATTGATCTGGTTCCTGGATCTACATCTATTGTAGTGCCATCAAGACGCATGTCGTTTGATGAGCTCACAGAGCTTAAGACTCAGTTGAAAGAGTTGGTAGCTCAGGGTATCTTACGGCCCAGTATATCATCTTATGCTACTCCGGTGTTGTTCGTGGTCAAGAAAGATGATGGTATTCGCATGTGTGCAGACTATCGTGCACTCAATAAGATTACTGTCAAGGACAAGTATCCTCTTCCTCTCATGGATGAAACCACCGATCGATTGGTCACAAGAAAGTACTTTACCAAGTTGGATATTTGTTCTGGATATCATCAAATCCGGATCAAAGAAGGAGAGGAAGAGAAGACGGTTGTAAGGACGAGGTATGGCTTGTTTGAGTATACAGTGTTGTCGTTTGGATTGTCCAATTCACCTGGTACTTTTTGCAGGTTGATGAATGAGATCTTCAGAGATCTCTTGGATGAGAGAGTTATCGTGTACTTAGATGATATTATCATCTTCTCATCCACTTGGGATCAATATCTAGCAGATGTTGAAACAATGTTTAAGTGTCTAGAAGGACATCAACTCTATCTCAAGAAGAGCAAGTGTTCTTTTGAACAAGAGAATGTGGTGTTTCTAGGATGTTTGATTGATGCGCAAGGTATTCATCCTAACAGGGTTAAGATTCGAGCCATTGTTGAATGAAAGAGACCTGAGAGCGTTCATGAGCTCAGATCTTTTCTTGGGTTAGCCACATACTTTCGGCGCTTTGTTTATCAATTCGCGCATAAAGTCGCACCTTTGTTCGGCTTATTGCGCAAGACTTCCAAGGTTATTTGAAACCTAAGAGCTGAAAGAGCGTTTCAAGTGTTGAAACAAGCACTGACAGAAATGCCCGTGCTAGCTTTTTCAAAGATGGAAGAACCTTTCGAGGTTCACACAGATGCTTCTCAATGGGCCATTGGAGAAATGTTGATGCAAGAAAAGCATCCAGTGGCTTATGAGAGTCACAAGTTTTCAGAAACTGAGGTAAAATGGTCTTCTCATGAACATGAGATGTTTGCAGTTGTCCACTGTCTGAAACGTTGAGAGCATTATTTGTTGCCAAGTAAAGTTACTGTTGTAACGGACTGCGAGGGCAATACATACTTTCAGAGTAAACCTCGTTTGTCACGTAAACAACAGAGGTGGCAAGTGGAGCTTGCACGTTTTGATATCGAATGGTGATATCAAAAAGAGAAGGAAAATATTCCAGCAGATGTGCTAAGCAGACGTGTCCAAGCATTAACAACTCAAGACACAAGTGAAGAGCTTTTGGATCGAATCCGACAGGCATTGTCAGATGATCCTCAAGCTCAAGGTTGGACGAGTCAGCGAGAGAGAGATCCATTGGTACGTAATCTCTCATTCTGCAATGGTCTTTGGTTTTACAAGCAAACCAAAGTGTATGTTCCAACTGGATCACTAAGGACGCTAGTCATGCAAGAATGCCATGATTGTGAACTAGCTGGACATGGGGACAGAATAAGACGTTGTAACGAGTTAAAGAGTAGTTTTATTGGCCGACCATGTTGGAAGATGTAGTCAAGTACGTGCAGACTTGCTTGACATACCAACAACAACTAACGGAGCGAAGGAGACCTGCAGAGTTACTGAGACCTTTGTCAATACCTGATGAGCCTTGGGAGAGCATAAGTATAGACTTATGCACTGGTTTGCTCGAATCAAGAGGTTTCAATGCGTTGTTAGTTGTCATAGATCGTTTCAACAAATAAGCTCACCTCATCCTTTGTAGAGAAGCAGTGACGTCAAAAGGTGCCGCTGAACTATTCATTCGATATGTTTTTAAGTATCACGGGATGTCTAAAGACATTGTTTCAGACTTGGATATGAGCTTTCTGATTGAGTTCTGGAAAGGTTTGTTTCAAAGACTCGGAACTACCCTCAAGTTCAGTTCCTCTTATCATCCTGAAACTGATGGTCAGACAGAAAGGACGATACAGATAGTAGAGCAAGGGTTGAGAAACTATATGATGCGAGATTAGAGTGATTGGAGCGAGCACTTGGACTTGGTGGAGTTTACATATAACAACACCAAGCATTCGAGTACAGGATTTAAACCATTTGAAGTGGTTTATCGAGGCTCTCATGCACCTTGGACTCCTATAGCTCTAGCTACCAAGGGGCATGAAAACATCGGAAGGTCGAATCAGGATCCTCCAGATCTGGAGATTTTCATACGCGTTCAGGAAACTTTGTTTCAAGAGGCAAAGAAACACATGGAGAAGGCACAACAACGGTATGCCAAGTATGCAAACCGTGGTAGACAAGACGTACAATTTGAAAGAAGGACATAGAGTTTGGTTACGGACCAAGAACTTCAGAATCCCAGCAGGGGTGGACTTAGCCAAGAAACTTCTTCCAAAGTGGGCAGGACCATTCCTGATTGAGAAGAAGTTAGGTCCCTTGACCTATATGAAGCATTATCACCCCATCATTCATGTTTCTAACTTGAAAATATTTCGCGAAGAACTAGAATCGTTGCTAGGAAGATATCAGAAATGCCACCCAGTGTTAGAAGCATTACCAAGAGCTGACGATCTTGAGTTGATTGAGATAGTAGATCATCGAGCATCACCAAATCCAGATGAAGCTGGAGAAACCGTTACTCAATACCTATGTCGTTGGATAGGTAGAGTTCCGAGATTGGTAAGTGAAGCTTGGGAGTTCTTGGATGATCTAGCATTATACAAGTTCCAGGAACCACTGCGTAGATACTTTACGAGACGACAATCTGTAGTGCTCTCTTCCAACTAAGCGGTGGATTGAATCGAGCCAGAAGAGTCATGCAAAAAGGCCCTTTAAGGACACTGGAACCGAGTAGATCTGGCCAATCTGCTCGTCTAAAGATGGAGTTGTGGTCTGCTGACTTCTTATGACTGTCGGATGTCAATCAGGTTTAGGCTGACGCTACTATGGTGTATCATAGTAAGGAGGTGGATAAAAAGAAACAGACGAGTTCACAACCTAGAAGCTGCATATTCACCCTCTTCCAAGTTCGGAAGAGGAGGAATATACATACCCATTAATTTATGTCCTAACCCTTCTTCGTGGAGGGGTTAGGCTGTAAATTAAAGATATTTAAATGTAATTGATGACTCCTCGACTGACCTTTTTATGGTGACATTAGAGTGTTTGTAGGTCCTGTGCTTATGGGTTTTTTTCTCTTGTAACAGGTGTAATGCTGTTAGTAATAGACAATTAT
Organism: Asterella californica; assembly: GCA_036924285.1. Taxonomy (NCBI): domain Eukaryota; kingdom Viridiplantae; phylum Streptophyta; class Marchantiopsida; order Marchantiales; family Aytoniaceae; genus Asterella; species Asterella californica. Next base: position 21,635,556 of record JAYKYS010000006.1, on the reverse strand, counting down.
TTTTAGATTTTTTATAAATTCAGACACTTTATTTTAACTTCATTCTCATTCTGTTCTGAACGATTTTTTAGATTACTTGTAAGATCCGACATGCTCCCTTCCGTTTTCAATATGTACCATGTTATACATATTATTATCTCCTAGTACCCATACGTAGTAAACTTTTTATTTAAGTATGTTCCGAAATAGTCATCTCTCACCCGTCTCCAACCAACCAAATTGTATAATTTTTTGATTATTTATCTGCTTATCTTTTTCCTTGTATTTCTGAAAAAGTAATCGAGCATGCATATTTAGTTGATCCAGAGATAAGAGGAATACGGCAAGAGTACTGTGAATGTAATGAATACATATATTCAAAGTAGAAGAAGTGAAGTGAAAATGCTCAGAGTTAGTTGGATTTATACAACGGTCTTGCTGCTTCTTGAGGTTTTGGATGTAAGAAAGGAAAAGACAACCGGGAAGTGAAGGTGAAAATTCATGTTAACTATTCGTTCCAGTCAAATTTAGAGGAAGAGAAGACTTTTAATATGAATAAATAATTTGAGAATATTATTCAAAGATGTGTAATAAAAAAAAAACCAAGGGCAGAAATATCGAGAAAATTTACATTAGAACTTTTCAAAGAAAAAAGACAAATCAACTTAAATTTTATATGTTGAAAAGTAGAAAAGAAAATCATCTGGATGAAGACATGCAAGAAAAGTGGTAACTTTCCACTTTGGACACGAAGAAAACGCAACTCACTCATTTTCTGCGAGTCCAAACAGGATCAGCAGACGACCATCGGCATATTACCGATCTTACGGCTGAGATTCACAAGTTGGAGGCTATATCGACCCACAAGCTCCATCTCTAGATAAAAGATCAGTTTCTTCTACATGGTGACAAGCCCTCAAAGTATTTTTTTTCCTTTGTCACAAAATTCACATAGCTCGATTCCAGTTCTGTACTTTGATCTCACTTGACGGGCATCTCACGACAGACTCACTTGCCATCACTCAAGAGGTTTTCACTTTCTACTCTCACCTATACTCTCAACCCCATAAGAATCTAGTTGACATAGATGTTCTTTTGGCATCTGTTATCCTTAAGATCTCGCCTGCTCAATGTCTCTTCCTTACAGTGATGTTTTGATGACGAGAGTTTTCAAGTCCTTTTCTCTATGCCCAGGGGGAAATCCTCCGATCCAGACGGCCTTAACGCAAAGTCCATGCTCGCTCTGGTTCATTATTGACTCAACCTACTATAGAGTGGTTCAAAAAAGTTGGCGGTCCAAGCATTTTCTCTCTATTTTCTTCCAAGCCGTCATCCAACTTATCCTTAAAGTCTCTTCCCCACAGTTGCTTCATTATTGACAACCCATCTCTCTGCTTAATTCTCAATACAAGGTTGTCGTTAAATTGCTTGCTACACTGCTGGATTTGCTCTTTACATCTCTCATTCTTCCTTGGGATAAAAGGATCAATTTTGAATTAAATTTTATTTACTGACATTTTCCATCTTTTTTATAAATTATGAAAATAAATATAAATATGCATGCAACCTTCACTGAATCCAAGGAAAAACAAAGGATAAACGTTTATATAGCACAGAAATTATCAGGACAATTGGTTTGCAACTGGATTTCATAAAAGTTTACTTGTTCATGGAAAATACATTACGCAGAATAGGCAACCTAGACTTTTAGAACAAACATCTAAACTGATATTTCTGAATTTAACTGAAAACTGAACTTCTAAATTTAAATTTTCTAAATAAATAGTTGAAATTGTCTATAAACATTGCAGTATTACACTTGTTACTTGTTGAACCCATAAGTGCAGTACGCAGAAGGACTCTCATGTTGCAATCCAAACTTCTCTTCAATGAATAATTATATTCAATTTAGAAACTTTGATTTATAGCCTAACCTTTCCACGAAAAAGAATTAAGACATTAAATAAAGAGCATGCATATACCCTTCTTTCAAACTTGGAAGAAGATGAATATCCATGCTTGTAGAAATATTCCTCCGATAATAAGAAAAGAGACAATCATCATTCACAAAGTGATCTGAGAAGGGAAAAATAATTCGAAATGATAATGGCCATTTCAAGATAAAATGAAATAATTAGAGATGACTCAGTCTCACGCTCTTTGCCTATTAGAATACGAAAGGAAGTGGGTCAAATTTAGCTAAACGTTCATAAAACTTAAAAACGCCTGTACCGTCATTTGGGACAGGATGTTACAATCAGAACCCAAGTATTAAGTTTGCTGTTTGGACATTACACTTGCAAATTCCTACAAGAACTATAAACTCAATTATTTGTTGGAAACTTCTTCTTGCTATATAGTCACTGTGATTTATTTATTTTTCTTTAATTTACAGAAGGAATTGGTAATAAATTATAGCCTCTGCATATTGCCTTCCCCATCTTTAGATGAAGATGGGGAAGGCAATAAGCAAAATGTATAGCAAACACAGAACATTTAACGTTGTTGACTTTGCAGTTATTTGTGTCCTTGTGATTTACATGATTCTTCATCTAATCCTTCTAGAAGAGTTAGGTTATATCAGTAAAATATAATATGTTAGTGAGCCGTTTCATCGAGAAGAGTTAGGCAACAAATTAAATATGATATGTTAATGAGTTGCCCCCTGGATATGTAATCTGGGAAATGGATCTTTTAGTATTTATCTATGGGTTTATTTTAGATTTTTCTAGATTTTTAAATCTGGTTAATAGTTTTATTTAAAAATAGTTTATTTCTTCTGTCAACTTGGTATAGAATTTTGGTTCCACACTTAATGGCTTTTGTGATAAACAGAAATTCCTATATGAAGGGTGGCATGCACCATTAATTTCTTACCTAAACTTTCCTACAAGAAAGGTTAGATAATAAGAAACACCATAAATTAATGTCTGCATGGGACAAGGATCTAGTCTTATTGCTTTTGGTTCAAATATTGGTACACTCGTTTATGGGTTCAGTCCGGATCTACACGTACTCACTGTTCATGTAACATTTAAATATTTATAAAATAATTTGCAATTTAAATGTGAAGTTATTATGAAATATACATATACATATATATTTATTTATAACTGCAAAAAAAGTAAAAAGAAATAAAGAATATCCTGAAAATATTCTTTGTGTCTGTCCATTCCACCGGAGATCCACTTTTTACATATTCTTTTCTCCCTAATTGTGCTTGTCCTTTTACCAGCCACGTTCGTAGCTTGATGTTGCATGCATATTTAAGTTATATATACTCACAACAAGAAACAAAAACTTTTATTATCAATAAGAAGGAAGGAGGAATGACGTGTGAAGATATGGCGCAAAGCTTTCTTGAACTTTCCTGCGCCAAGTAAGCAGAAAGTTCTATATGAGCCCGCTTTTCGGACCTGATGGCTGCTTGTGGGCCCTTTCCTTTGGAGCTTGGTCGTGCGTTGAGTTTCTGTATCGATGTTGTCAGAGTGTGAGGATCTGGATTGTTGTGATTTTGCTTCTTTCTTTTGTGATCGATCAGTTTCTTTGGCACTTTTCTGAACAGAATTCCGTTCGACTCATCACGGTGGTAGTATGGTAGGTGACAGCTCTTGTTTCAGTTCACTCGTTCTGCGTAATGGAAAGGCGGCTCGTGATTTAAGCTCTGCGATTCTTGGTCCGAAATATAATTATCAGTTCTCGATGCCTTTCATCTCCAGCCCAATTTCGCCGATGTTTCATTCTCCTGTTCTTTACTCCTCCTCCACCATCCGGTTGCCTCTAGGTCTTGCGTTTTCTTCTTCTCCTGAGTTTCCTCAGAGTCCAGCACCTAAGATCCCGTCCCCTTCATATGACCTTCCACCTCCTGTGAACCCGCCTGAGACTGTAAACCCTGACCCTGTTACTCTGAGGGACCAGTGGAAGTATGCCACTCGCTTGTACAACCGCTGTTACAGTCTTGCGTGGGGAACTGCAGTTCTGGCTGGTCTTTCGTTTTTCGCTCTGGGCTGGTGGATCAAGGGAGAGAATCCTGTGACGGGGACGCACGGAGAGGAGGAGAAGGAAGAAGAGAAGTGAGGGATTGTTAATTTTGAGGAACTGGACTCGATGGAGAGGAAATGGCATGGAAGGTGTGATTGGTGAGTTTGGTCATTAAGGTCACTTCACAACTATGCTGATGACAACAGGCCAAAAGCGGATGAGCACTCCGCTGAGACGAAATGAATACGAATCAAGCTGCTACGTACCTGGTAAGGTAAGCTCAAACTCCAGGTATTTGTTCTGGTCTGAATGCTCTTTTTATGGTAAGAACTGATACAGCGTTTCTATTAGGCGTTTCTAGTTTTCAGATTATATTCGTCCCTCTCGAATCCAGGTTTTGTGCATAGAGTATGCTTGCAGTTTGCACAGGTGCTGCTAATTTACCCCGAGACTACGCGAGCTCCTGGTTTCTATCCGGACACTTTGGCACTAGATGTTTTCGCTTTATTTCTCGACCGGAGAATCCCAAGTGGTATAATACTGATCACCGTGTTAACGGTGATCCTTGAATTTGATCACCTTGACAACCTTGCTGACGGGCGATTTAACGGATTTCTCATCCTGCTGTGAGGATATGAAAATGAAATGTCGAGAAAATTGTAGGGACTTGCCGGCAACGCTCAGGGGATTGCGCAGGAACTCTTATTTAGAAACGAGTGGAACGAGAGGCCATATATTGAAAAGATATTTTATTATGCTCTCCTTTCGGACAGATGCCGATATGTGACTCTAGTCCACGGTGTCTCCGGATGCACGTATTTGCAGGTGGAAGATCGTTGCCGACGGATGCAGGCTGCAACTAGCATCAACGTTGGAGTGATTATTTTCGTTTCTGAAGACTGGGTAGAGTTTCGCATGTTTATTCTTGACTTGCAGTTAAGATGAAGATCTAGATACGTGTACAGTTTTACAAGCCACATTCGGTGTTACAGTCTCTTTGCAAGTTCTCTAGTTACAGAACGTTACGGGTAGATTGTTCTGTCGTTTGTAGGCTGCAATCATGGTGGTCGCATCATGAGATGTAAAGATCAGTATTAGGATCTGAAAGCAGATGTCGGTCGTGTGTAAGCTCGGTGTCAGCGTGTGTAGTCTAGCGTGTAACTCGGTATCAGCCCTTTTGGTGCAACAGTATACTTCTTTCCGCACACTACAGAAACCAGACGGTTGTTCGAAGAAACCAAGAAGCTCCATGACTCAGAAGCTAATCAGTGCGGGGTTGAAATGGTTCTGTGAGTCACATTGTGCAGCTTTTAGCAACAAGGATATGCACAAGCATGTACCCATGCAGTGATAGCGGTCCCTGCGTGCATCTAGCATCTAGCATGTATGCATATGCTTGGATGTTTCCGTGACTCTATTTATGAGGGAGCAAAATGTTGACCTAGCAATTGTCCGTCTATCAAGTAAGGGGCCTTCGTGGACAGGGTTCAAATTCTGAGGACAACGCAAAATTGTCGTTGCGAGTGAGCTCTTTGTGGTCTAGGTATGTCACCAGTTGGTTGGTCCTAGCACTAGATTTGTGCAATGGAGATCCGGACGGAGGTGATTACCGTGCGAGTAATTACATGAATGAAGTTCGTTCGGGGCAAAGGTATCATTTTCTTCCTGTACTAACACCCGATCCGGCCAGTCCTCCGTCGGTTCCCACGTTTGCTTTACCGAACTGTATGCACACTGGAATTACTCTACCGTATTTAGACGCAGACCTGAGAATTCCTTGTCAATTTTTCGCTGGCCGGAACAGAAGAGAAGGGGTTTGGAAGTGTGATATGCCAGGGCCATGGAGCAGCGTATCCTAGAGGGTGGTTCCGCATCGGACCGTAATGATGTTGAGTGATAAGGTGTCGCCAGTAAGGGGCAAATTTACTCGGATTACTGCTCGGATCACGTCTTGGAGAAACTGCGGCTATTGTTGCACTGTGAGGTGATACGAGAGCGAAGTGTAAGAAAAATATATATGGACGTTTTGCTGGGATCGTTACCTTGTTAGAATAGAACGATCTTTCAGCTAGGAATTAGAATGTAGATAAGCTTTAATAGCATTAGGTGAGGGCATACCGTCCAGCACATGGCTGAATTTACAGCAAATAGCAAAGCCAAGTTCAAGCGCAGATTGGATCTGCGTTAAGAGTTAGTCAAGTTAGTCGATTGGAACTTTGCCAGTCTGCGTTATGAGTCAGTCGACTGGGAACTTTGTATAAAATGTGGAATAGATACAAAACGTGGACTAGAAATCTAGAAAATAACCTTTCTAGCGATTCTCCTTGTGGACTGAGTGCTCCAGGTCTTTGACCAAGGTTACGAGTGAATTTACGTGAGCGATAGGAGAATCGTGAATCACCTTGGTTGTCAAGTGAATTATTGTGCTTCTGGTGTTCAAGTGAATTATTGTGTTTCTGCCTCATAGGAGTGAGAGTAGTTTTCTTCAAATACTGGTGAGATCTGTGAATAGTCTATGATTGAATACTTGATAATTTCGTTTATTCAATCCTCTCTACGCGGAGAGAGTCTCTTGATAGATCGGCGATATAGAATAGAAGTCATATCTCAGCTGTTATGGAAGGAGACTATGCCGAAGGCATTTCAGTTTCAGGTACAGCTAGAGAGTCTACACCTTAGCAGGCCATCCAACTCATCCCTCTGATAGTCTCACTGTTGAAAAATTGAGAAAAGAAAATTACTCACAGTGATCTGATGATATGAAAGTATACCTGATGAGACGAGGTCAGTGGATACTCGTTGCGAATAACGGACGAGTACACTGGATACTCGTTGCGAAGAACAGTGATAACAGTGATCAATGAGAGAAGAAGGATCCGACTTGGCTACAATTAAACTACTATACTACTTGGCTACAATTAAACTACTATATTGGATATTTGTTGTGAATAGCAGTGATCATTTAGAGAAGAAGGATGATCCGATCTGGCTACAGTTAAATTATTACAGGTTTGCAACACTCAACTTTATTACAGGTTTGCAACACGAAAGTTGAGTGTTGTAACGTTGATTCGAAAAATTACCATTGCATGGAGTTTGTGAGAAAATTTAGCAAGTCTCTACTAGAGATCTAAAATCTCTAGTGGCATGAGGAAATAGAAGCAGCTCGTTAATCTGAAAATGTAAGCTTCAGACAGTGTCACATAGCATATTTCCAAGATGGAGGATTTGTTCTCAGATCTAGAGGATGTTTATCTGTTGATCATCTCAGAAGCGTGCAGAGTGATCATGTTGATATCTTCTTTACTTGGAAGATTTGATGCGATTGTCAATTAATCGAAGTTATGTCATAGAAAGATATTACTTGGAAGTATGTTACTAATCGGTTGTTTGAGCATGAACAGAAAAGAAGTATAGATTGCAACAAGTCAGGGAAGGTGTTGATGACCATTTCATCAAAGAAAGAAACTAGATCATGCTTCTTTTGTGGAGAGAAAGGGCACCTGGCGAAAGCTTGTACAGATCTTAGGAAGCATAAACCGGAACAGAAAAATACTAAAGAAAAGAGATTTTTCTTTCTGAGAAGAAGTAGAAGGAAGACAAATGGAAGTTTGGTCCACTCCTCGACCCATCTAACTGAGTTGAGTGATGAGAAATGTGACTGTCTCACAGAAGATGAGATATTGATGATCAGAGGAAGATCTAAGATGTCAGTAGACTCCACAACCTGGTTTGTTGACTCTGGAGCTGTATCTCATGTTTGCGGCAATCTTCAAGCAGTTGATTCAATGATGGACATTGAACCCAAAGTCGTGAGAATGGACAACGGAAACATATCTTATGCTATCGGTATCCGGAAGGTGGTGAGATAGTTCCAAGATGAAGATCAGAATCCCTCTTAGCTAGAACTTCATAGTGTCTTGTTTGTTCCTAATTTCAAGAAGAATTTGATTTTTGTAGCTCGACTCTTAGACACAAACTACTCCGTACGCTTCATATCAAATAGAAAGCGGTGTCTCATTGAGAAGTCTGGACATGTCTGTTACGACATAAGATATGGTGGTTGTTTATTCAAGCTTGTTTCTCAAGGTGAGAGGACTTCGATAACTGAAGAAGATACTTGGCATTTTCGTTTAGGCTATCTCTCACAGAATGGTATGAAGGTTCTTGCAAGTACCTCATAGAGAATGACGGAGATCAAGAGAAATCTGAGTCCTTGTGAGAGTTGTGCTAAAAGAAAAGCACACAAGCTTCTCGCACCTAAAAGATCAAAGCATAAATCTAATGATTTGCTTGAATTGATCCATTCTGATGTGAGAAGACCGGTACAACGATCTTTCAGTGGAGCTACATACTTTGTGTCGTTCGCAGATTACAAAAGTCGAAGAAGCTTCATTTATGTCATGCGGCACAAAATTGAAGCGCTTGATCGTTTTCAGACTTTAAAAAGTTTAGTGAAAAATGAGACAAACCTACGAATCAAACGATTCTGCTGTTAGGAATGAGTTCATGAATTTTCTTGAACAAAAAGAGATTGGATACGACATCACCGTACGAGATAATCCTCATCAGAACGGCATTGCTGAGAGGCTCAATAGGACGCTTGGGGAGAAAGTCATCTGCATGTTGAAGCATGCAGAGCTGAGGAGAGAGTTTTGGGTAGGTGCAGTTATGTGTGTGAATAATCTTAGATATCGTAGCCCGATGGCAACACTACACGGAAAAACACTTTTTGAAGTCTGGACAGGTGAAAAACCAGACCTTTCTCATTTACGTAGGTTTGGATGCACTGCCTATGCTCTCATCCTTGAGAGCCACCGTACGAAACTAGATCCCAAAGCTATGCCCTTCATCTTCGTCGTGTATGAAGAGGGACTGAAGGGATATAGACTATACAACACTACTATTAAGAAGCTGATATGTAGTAGAGATGTGTAGTTTTTTGACAGTTTATTTCGTAGAGATAGAAATTTGTCATCTCAAGAAATTCCTTCAATCCATTCTCATAGCACCAGCCGTTGCAAATGATATGATTTGTAGAGATCTAGGAAGTTCAACAGTGTTGGAAAATTCTTGTAGATCTGGACCTGGGAACTTGGAACAAAGTCATAGTGCATCAGAGGTACGGGAGGATGTTCCGAACTTGATTCAAGCTGTAGGTGATAAAAGTATATCACCTGCATCTAGAGAAGAAAATGAAGAGGAAGCTCCGAAGCTCTTGGAGGAAGAAATGATCGAAGGAAGCTCTGAAGTTTCTGAAGAAATTCTTGAAAAGAAGGGATGGATGACAAGGCTAATTTCTGAAAAGCGGGAGAGACCACAACGAGTCATCAATGAGATGGATGATTGACGAAGGGCTCTCACTTGAAACGCTAGTTGCAGATTGTGATTTGATGATAGATCCTGCAACGATTTATCACTCACAAGACGAGCCTCTAACTTTTCAAGAAGCTCTGAATTGAAGTACTTCAAAGGAATGGGAGCAAGCGATAGATGCTAAATTATCAGCCATGAGCAGAATCGAACTTGGAAAATTATTGATCTGCCGATCGGAAGGAGAGCCATTTCTAACAAATGAGTTTTCGAGATCAAACGAGGTCCAAACAATAAGATCCTCAAATACAAAGCCAGACTGGTGGCTAGAGAATTCACTCAACTTGTAAGAGTTGATTACAACGAAACTTACACATATGTGTGTCAACACTCTTCAATTCGTGTTGGTTTGACTTGGCAGCTCAGAACAACTAGGAAGTGCAACAAACGGACGTCAGAACTGCATTTATGAAGAGCGATCTGAAGGAGGAGGTATTTATGGAAATACCTGAAGGATATCGACCCAGAAAAACCAAGTACTTTTCAGAAGGACGTAAAGTTTGTCTGTTGTTAAAAGCCTTATATGGACTGAAGAAGTCATCAAAAGCTTGGAACAAAACCATTGATGCATACTTGAAGAGCAAGGGATAGGTTAGAAGTTCTGCAGATCCTAGTTTGTACATGCTGAAGGATAAATCAACATTCATTTTTATTTACGTTGATGACAACTTTCTCATTAGTCCCAGTAAGGATCGGTTAGAAATAGAGAAATGTCATCTTTACGAAGCATTTGACATGACAGATCTTGGTCCTGCAAGCTACAGGCTTGACATACAGATTCTCAGAGATCGAGAACTCGGGTCCATCAAGCTCAATCAATGTGGATATGTGGATACGGTGCTGACGAGGTTCCACATGAGAGATTCTAAGCCGATATCGATATCCTTGGAGGGGAACTGCAGACTGAGCACTACCATGGGGGCAAGTTCTGACGACGAGGTAAAGGTCATGTCAAACATTTCTTACCGAGAAGCAGTAGGATCTTTAATGTATGCAATGGTCTGTACACGACTCGACCTGACATACACCGTGGGTTTGCTAGGGAGATATTTGAACAATCCAGGACCGAAGCATTGTCAAACAACTAAACGAGTGTTATGCTGTTTACAAGGGACGAGGAATGCTTCTTTATGTTTTCAGCAACAAGAAGCAGGAGATACCTTCACTAGGTATAGCGATTCAACATTCGCTGATGATGTTGATGATAAAAAATCAACAGACGGATATGTTTTTCTATTGGTCTGCGGTGAGTTGGCGCAGCAAGAAACAACAGACCATAACATTGTCTAATACTGAGGCCGAATACATGGAGCTTTCAAATGCGGTGAAGGAGGCTCTTTGACTTTGGAGATTGCTTGTTGATTTCGGATTCAAGCAAGAGACACCAACTACCATCTACACAGATAGTAATGGTAGTATATCTCTAATGAAGAATCCAGTCTTCTCTGAGAAAACGAAGCATATCGAAATAAAATTCCACCACAGTCGTGATTTACAAGATGTATAAATCAATGTGGTGTTTGTTAGTATAGGTGAAATGATCGCAGACATGTGTACAAAATCTTTGGCTAAAGAGAAACATTGAAAAATTCTCTCTGGGGATGAGAATTCAATTCTTAGTCTAAAGATCAAGTGAGAGTGTTAGAATAGAACGATTTGTCAGTTAGAAATTCAGATGTAGATAAGCTTTAATAGCATTAGATGAGGGCATACCGTCTAGCACATGACTGAATGTACAGCCAATAGCAAAGTCATGGAATTATCACATGTAGGAGATGTTGAAGTTCAAGCACGGACTAGATCTACGTTATGAGTCAAGCAACTGGAACTTTGTGTAAAACGTGGACTAGAAATCTAGATAACCCTTCTAGCGATTCTCCTTGTATATTGAGTGCTCCAGGTCTCTGACCAAGGCTACGAGTGAACTTACGTGAGCGATGAGAGAAATGTGAGTCACCTTGGTATTCAAGTCAACTACTGTGCTTTTGTCTCAGAGGAATGAGAGTAGTTTCTGTCAAATACTGGTGAAGATCTGTGGATAGTCAGAAAGGTGATTGAATACTTGGTAACTTCATTTATTCTATCCTGTCTACGTGGAGAGAGTCTCTTGATAGATCGTCAATACAAAGTAGAAGCCATATTGCAACTGCTATGGAAGGAGACTATGCCGAAGGCATCTCAGTTTCAGATACAGCTAGAGAGTCTACACCTTCACAAGGATTCGCAGCGCGACATACCTCTAGACCTCAACAATCACTCGGCATGAAATTCTTCTCACAGAGCATATATCTTCTAGTCACGGATTATGATGATCTCATAAATGTATATTCGGACAAGGCGCACTGCAAGTTGATGCTCTTAGTGCAGGTTCATCTCACGGTGCATCTTGTGCTTGCTAGTTAAGTAGAACGGAAGGCATGAGACGTGTGACGTCAATTTAGCACCTCGGTTAGCTTGACCGAGTGCGTAGTGGCTAATCCCGGTACGGCCGTTAGTGCCGTTAGGACGAGTTCTTGGGATGACCCATTAAGGGTATACTTCGCAGGTAGGGCTTGGAGGCCTCTGTTCTTCAAGTTGAGCCTTCAAGCTCCTAGCTATGGTGGATAGTCTTGGTGAGTGCAATCTGTCTCTACGAGCATAGAGTGGATTTGACTCGACTTTAGTGATTGTTTAGTATCCATTGACATGGTGGAGTGAGTACATATCGTTTATCACGTGAAGAACTCAGATTGCGAGGTCTGATTGAGAGCTTTCAAGTTACGGATTTCTGCCAATGGTATCTCCGGAGTGGGCAGATCGTTGATATCTTTGATTTGCGGATGGCGCGTGTGCGGAGTGGTTCTCTTTGGTTGGGTGATCGATCGTTGTGTGGATTATTATTGTTTGAACCTGTTCTTGGTAATTGGTGGTGAGGTAGTGCGAAAGCGTTGCTGGAATTTCCTATGACGGTTTTTTGTGATCAATTTGAGATCGGCAGAAGTGCATCGGTGGACGTCAGGTTGGTGTGGATCGGCAATTTTTGATGTTGAAGAGTGCAGTAGGTGCGCGCTGAAGAAGAAGATTTCAACGCACCAAAAATCGTTCGATTTGGTGAAGGATTGCAAGAGTTACAAGCCGAAGAGGGTCGCGGGTGGTTCGAAATCTGACGTAAACCCGCCTGCGAGTGCCAATTTGGCAGATTTCGATCTTTTGGAGTGTGTTTTTGACCTCTTAGTTGCTATTTTGGGTGTGTGCTCTTCGTACATGTCCTTCTTGTGGTATTTGACTCGAGTTTCTACTCTACTCCAAGCGGAGAGTGAGCGAGAGTGTCGAGGGATGGAGTGCGTGTTAGGAGGCATTTAGAGGCTTCGAGGAGCAGAGGTGCGAGAGTGCGGAGTCGTGAGAAGCGGAGTGCGAGAGTGCAGAGGCGGAGACTGAGCCTGAGCCCGAGCCCGTCGCAAGCCAACTTGCTGGCGTGCATGAGAGAGATATGCAAGTTTCAGTTGTGTGGGAAGTGTAAAACTAGTTGCTCACTCATCCCAATACTATTTCTGAACTTGCACGCTTAACTCTGCAGTCTTAGCTTTGACTTTACCACTAGACCAATAGCTCTTGGTGTCTTCTAGGGATGTGTGCAAGTACTTATGGACTTGTTCAAGATAGTAGGAGACATTCTCGCACGTTCCTAGAGGAGTGGTAGGACGACCCCATAGTACTAGGGGGAAGCTGTTGTTGTGGTAGTGTTTGTCTATACCGTAGAGACGCGTATGGAAGCAGTTGATGACAGTTGTCTTGTGTGAGCTAATAGAGTTGTAGATAGTTTTAGAGCTACTAGAGGTGTGGACATCTAGTTAGTGATCTAAAGTACCGGGTACGACAGTTGGTGATCATATATTGTGCACGTGGTCATCAAAGAGGAGACATCAGTCCGGGTGGAGCTGAGTTTTTCTTTATGTGAATGTTTGAGTGTGGAGGGTTATCGTTTGGACTTCTTGTGGTTGGAACCCCTCCATATTCTGCTTTTTATTTGTGCATCGAGGTTACTTCTGTTGGTGCTTGATTTCCGGAGTGAGTTCACTCCAGTGTGCTATCGGTAATGAGACTGGAGTTGCGGACTAAACTACCTTTGTTTTTCTCACGGTGCGATTGGATTGACGATCAATAGACCGTGCGAGACTGTCTGTGATGATGGTAGGTACAGGTTGTCCTTACCTTGACCGTCATAGTAAGGGATAAGTGAGCTCAGTAGGAGCGGAGTTAGGCAAGTGGTGGTTACGATGGTGATATTTTTTGACATTCTGGTTGGAGAGTGTGTTACCGAGATTCTATCATCATGGAGTTCTCGGTAGGGACTTCTAAGACGGGGTATACACGGAATGGGATGAGGTACCGACTACCTACATCATTACCGTCAGTTGTTCCAAAGGACGAGTCAAACGCAGACAGTGCGTTTTCTGATGGTGAGTCTAGTGTCGTCACACTGTTGTGAGACATGGACGAGATCTATGAGATCATGAAGGGACCTCGACGTTACTCTGATACGATAAGTATCATTGAGTTGGATGACTTCATCCAAGAGTTCGACAGTTGGTGCGATCTGCAGCAGATGCAGAACCCACAGCTATTTACATCTTTCATGGCGTGGAAGGGTTTGTTCCAACACTTGGAGGGACCACCGATGGACGTTTACCACGAGTTCAAGCGAGACTACGGTGTTGAGATTGAGTTGTGGAGACAACATTGATCTCTCAACTACGTTTCTATCACTGGTGTAGTTCCGGGAGGCGTAGCACTTATGAGTTCAGATGCCAATAGTAGTGATACATCCACAGGTGGCGGAGCACCTACTACTGACGGTGCGTCAACTAGTAGTGAAGCAGGTGGTAGTGTGAGCGGGATACCACCAGGGTTTAACCCTGTGGTTCGGTTCTTCCAGTGTTTGAGGAAGAACTATCAACGTGTGCGGACCAACAAGTTGAGGAGTCTGCAAGAGTTCCAGCGGAAGACTGGAGAGAGCCTACTCTCTCCAGCGAGACGTTTACTCGCATGAGGCAGTTGATCAGCGTCATCCAAGGGGTGACGAAAGCACAAGCAGTCTAGTTTTGATATGAGATACTAGACAGAGAGCTGCGTAAGAGAGTCAGCGATGCGACTCTCCTTAGAGACTCCGCTTCGACCTTGGTGGTTGTCTTTGATCTAGTTTAGCGGATTGAGCTCAACATGATGGAGGAGAGAGTGGTGACTACTGGGTTCAGCAGGGAGGAACCACATGAGACGACCACCTCTTCCTCGAGGATCACAGGCTGTGCAACAACATGGTGGTAGTGGTGGTGGTGATGATAAGGATCGTGCTGAACAGTCACGATCTCAAAGAGGTGTTTGAGGACCTGGTGGACAGAAGCCCATGCCGTCCTTGTCTAGTCAACAGCAAGCGGGTCCTTGCTGGACGTGTGATTGTCCTCATCAGCAGAAGGACTGTCCACAGAGGAGAGGTGGTTATGAGACGTCAGAGACGTCTCAAACGGTATCTAGGCAATGTGAAATTGCGGACGACCTGATCACATTAGTAACCGTTGTTTTGATCTCCATCTCGAGCTACGGCAAGAGAAGGCTGATCGTGGACAAGGTGGAGGAGCTCAGGGAGATCGTGGTGATCGAGCTGGAGATAGAGGTCCAGCACCTGAAAGATGACTAGTCGATCCATCGTCTGCTAAGACGTCAGAGCAGGTATGGCTGCTCGGATTGAGCAGTTGGAGCAGAGGATAGCTAGTATGACTATGGCTCAATGGAGATCTGACGAAACAGAGACTTCCATATCTTATGGAGGAGAAGGAGTTGAATTCGACTTCATGGTCGATGTGGCACAGACTGAGGCATATGAGACAATGACTCCGAGTGCAGTACGTGTCTCTGAGCCAAGAGGTGCGACAGTGGAGTTGGATCCACAACGTGGAGAGGTTGGTAGACAAGTCAGGCTTCCTCAGTCGTTTACGCTATCTGAGGTGTTGAAGACCACATCTATGATTCCTAAACGATCTAGCGATGATGTAGTGGAGTTGGAGGTATCAACATCCAGGAGTGAGGATGATGCGAGTCAACCCTCGACGTCTATGGATGCAATGTCGAATCTGATGTTGGGGACGACTATAGTAGTTTTGCGAGCCACACTATTCTCAGCCATGGATATTAGAGCTTTAGGAGTCAGCTTGGCTCTAGTTGGCGGCCACGCTCAATGAGAGCGAGGATGTTGTTATCTCTAGTGCTGAGGTGGTTCAGCGAGAGACGATAGACGTGTCCATGGACTCGAAGATCATGACAGCTACCAGTGATACTTGGCAAGCGGTGGCTACCAGGTTAGATGAGTTACCAACTAGGCCGACGATTGACCGTGCTGGTTTGGCACCAGGTGTGGTGTTGTTAGACAACAGAAGTGGTATCTTCTGTTTGGTGGCACCTTCAAGGAAGGTGCATCGACCACAGAAAATATTGTTAGACTTTGGAGCCCAACCATTGATGTTGGAGAAGACAGCGTGTATTGGTTTGGGTCTGAAGAAGTCCGAGGTGGAGAGATGTCCATACCAGCTACAGACATCTCTAGGGGTGTCAGGAGGTACAACTCTACACATGACACGCGAGATGTTGATACTGAGAGTTCGATCAGATCATCTCACGGATGACTCCATGGTGAGGGTCAAGATCATCGTTACAGCCGCGGAGTCCTATGATGTATTAGTTGGAAGTGTTGTGTTATATCTTATGAGGTTTGTGATCGACTATTGGACGGAGACTGCATCTTACAGAGGTTGGCAGTCCGGTGAGGGACGAGTGAGCCGCTTACCAATGCGGTTCAGTGCTACAGTAGGGACGATGACATCCATTGCAGGGTTCAGTTCGGTGATCACTTGGTCGGACGAGTTATTAGAGGACAATGCTCATGCAGAGGATACTCCGGTCTTTGAGGAGATGGAGGACATGCTTAGCATGACTACGGTAGTACCATCTGCCTTGGATGTTCCACTCTGGAGTTGGAGTGGAGACTTACAACAGTATGCTGATCGGTTGGTGCAACAGGCTTGGAGTGAAGCCTTTGTATCATCAGTAGAGGAACACAGGGTTGTTCTTGCTACTGGCCTTGTGATCTTATCACCGTTGGATACGACTCTCATTATGTGGCAGTATCTAGAGGAGGATGTATGTGTGCTAGAGCTGTTTGGAGAGATCAGCACAGGTTTGGTTGCAGTATTGCAAGCGGGCATACAAGTACAGCGATACTTGTATGTGGAGAGAGATGAGGTTGCGAGACGCATCTCATTGCGTCATGTGGCGTGTTTGATGCAAAGATATCCTGAATTGTTGTCCATATCAGTCGTTAGAGGATACTAGCAAGCATTATCGTCGAATATTTTGCTGCTGAGGGCACAGGATCTCACATTTATTGACACTACTCACTTGGTGATAGTCGTGTGGTCATGTCAAGGTCACACGCGTGTTGGGAGGGGTCAGGGTTTACATGACCTGCGATCTAGGATGTTCTGGGAGATGTTACGGATCTTAGGACATCTCTAGATACATCAGGTGGATTCTCCAGTGTACATCTTGGAGAACCTTCTTTTGTTGGGTGATGCTCGTACACAGATGATTGCACCAGGTGCACCAGTGTGCACCAAGTGTAGTCCTAGATCGTATCGGCAGTGTTGTTAGATGCAGCGAGAGTGGGATCTCGTGCACATCGTCCATGGTTGTGGTGGACGAACTTGTTACCGAGGGAGGTGTTGAAATGTGCACACAATGCATTGAGACGATCAACGCCCCTCACAGTTGATAACATCTTGGATACAAGACGACGATCTCAAGTAGTGAGAGTTATCGATAGATCAC
The DNA here is from genome assembly GCA_036924285.1 of Asterella californica. Lineage (NCBI taxonomy): Eukaryota > Viridiplantae > Streptophyta > Marchantiopsida > Marchantiales > Aytoniaceae > Asterella > Asterella californica. The sequence goes on along the minus strand of JAYKYS010000006.1, from coordinate 21,618,366 downwards.
TCATGACAATGATGAACGTAGTGAGACGGTCCATGATAGCGTTGTCCACTTTGGTGAGCTTTCCAGCGTCACATGTCTATAGAGATGGAGGACGTTGGCTTGTGTGGGATCCTCGATTACAACAGTTGGTGGAGCTCAATGCCGATGAGATAGAGCGAGCAATAGATTTTTCTATGAATACGACGGTTGTAGCTTCGGTGTCGGAGGCTTCACGTCGTCGGGTGTTGGATCAAGCAATGGACTTGAACTGCTTGACGTCGGATGCGATCGACGAGTGTTACTGCTCGAACACTTTTGAGCTCTTTGTCTACCAGGTCAGTGGATGCAAAGACTGGGGGCGAGGTGTGTGGAGTTCATCATCCTTGGACATCATAGGATGTCGTGGGAGAGAGTGTGGAACTTGCAGCTAGGACTGTAGAAGTTTTTCACACAATGGCGGTGGAGGTTGTTGGTGGTGAGCAGAAAGAAATTGCTCCAGAGGCTGCAAGATAGCAGTCAACGACTTTATCTTCTATCTCTAGCATGGTGACATATGATACTTGGGAGTCGGAGATTGGACCCAAGCTTATAAGAGAGGAGAGACGAAGAGTTCAGAGATTCCTGAAGAACTACAGGAATTGATTTGTCGTCAGTATGAAGGACTTGGGTACCTTAAAGGGACTTGGTATACGGATCGACTTGGCTAATGACATGTCAGTCTTTCGACGTCTTTACAAGTACAGTGACATCAAGAGAGCCTTGATCTAGAATAGGTCTCAAGACTTGTTGGAGGTTGGATTGGTGCAGATGTCGCATGGAGAGTATGCATCTACCACGGTTATGTCAGCAAAGAAAGATATGTATGAGAACTACACAAATAGACGGATGTGTGAAGACTATCGTCTTATCAATCGGCAGACGAAGTCGAATAAGTATGCCATGCCGATACCTGAGGAGATCTTTGATGCAATGAGACATGTGAGGGTCTTCACTACTTTGGATCTTCGAGCAAGATATCATCAGTTGCCAGTGAGAAAAGAAGATAAGTCCAAGACAACATTCTGGGAAATTGAGTCTCACGGCAAGGATTGTTTGTATCAATGGCGGTTCTTTTCATTTGGGTTGAAGAACGCCTTTGCTGAGTTCTAGAGGATGATGGACAAGATCCTAGCAGGATTGGATTTTGTGATATGTTATATTGACGACATCTTAGTCTATAGTGCTACAGTGGAGGAGCACGAGAGACACTTACAAGATGTGTTCGAGCGGTTGAGAGCTCATGAGTTGAAGTTACACACTGAGAAGTGTAACTTCTTCCAGGAGTTGATAGAGTATCTGGACCACACCATCTACCCAGGTGGGTTGGGTGTCAACAGACAAAGATTGAGGCTATTGCACGTATCTCATGCCCCAGAGATGTGAATCGAGTTCGAGCATTTATTGGTTTGACGAACTTCTATCATCGATACGTGAAAGAGTTTAGTGCAATTACAAAGCCATTGACCAAGCTGATGAAAGTGGATCAGGAGTGGCATTGGAGAGATGAACAGGAGTGAGCTTTTGTAGAGCTCAAGGATAGGTTGACATCTGCTCCCATCTTGAGGAGATCCGTTAGGAGGCGTCTTTTCCAACTGCACACTAATTGGAGTATGTTGGGACTTGGATCAGTGCTGACTCAGCATAATGATGAGAAAAAGGAGTTTGTGGTGATGTATGTCAGTGGCTCTAACAATTCGACAGAGACAAGATACAGTTTGTACGAGAGGGAGTGTTTAACTACAATATGGGCTGTTGCACATTTTCAATGTTATTTGTTTGAGAACTCTTTTACTCTCATCATTTATCACCAGCCGCTCAAGTGGTTGATGGAGTCCGACAAGCTTACAGGGAAGCTTGCGCGATGAGCTCTTATCTTACAAGAGTATGACTTCCAGGTAGTGCATAGACCTAGAGTTGCAAATCTAGATGCCGATGGGTTGAGTCGCAACTCATGCACGAGTCAACAGGATCAAACTGAGGCTAGATGACATGACGAGATTGATGAGGAGATAGTGTCAAGGTGGCATGCATCTGTCTTTCTTTGTGTGTTGGTCATGAACTCCAGTATGGAGAGCCAAGTCGTATCTTTCTCTGGTCAGAGAGTAGATGATGAGTCTCCATATCTTGAGGGTGGAGATGGTGTTCCAAGCTAGCGAGATATCTACGACGATGTGACTGTAATGAAATATCTACGTACTAGCGTGGTGGTAGGCACAATAAGTGCCAAGGAGCGAGATCGTATCCTTCAACGAGCAAAGAGATTTTGACGAGAAGGACGACATGTACTTCTAGTGTGGGATGATGAGAGAGTACGGATAGTACCACATTCATCTCAAAGGACACAATTAGTACGACATGCCCATGACGAGTTGGGACATTTTGGAGTGAAGCATATGCAGAGCTTACTCCAAGGACATTATTGATAGCGTGATATGTACGTCGATGTGCAGCAGTTTGCCGCACAATGTGTGGTTTGTGATCGAGTACGAGCATCATTTAATGCTCCTACTCCACAGTTACACCTCTTACCGATTATGAGATTGGGTTACTGTTGGAGTTTGGATTTTGTGAGACCCTTATCATTGATCGTACGTCACCACCGACATGTGTTTGTGATGGTGGAGCACTTCTCCAAGTGGATTGAGTTGATGACATTACCGGACAAGGCGAGTGCAGAGACGGCGTATGCGTTCTTAGATCGAGTGTTGAGAGTAGTTTTGGAGCACCAACTGTAGTGCTGACAGACCAAGGTACAGAGTTCCTTGGTGAATTTCAAGCCTTGTGTGATCAGGCGCATATTGATCATCAGACTACATCTCAAGATCATCTTGAGGCGGATGATTTGACGAAGAGAGTAGTTTCGGACAATGAAAAGAGGTTTGTGCAAGTATGGCTTGTAGAAGGACCACTTGAGAGACTGGGATGTGCAGTTACCATGGTTGGCTATGAGCTACTATTTTAGTCGACAAGTGTCTTTGACTTCCTTTTCACCGTATTTTCTATTGTATGGATGAGATCCAGATCTATCTTCGATCATTCGTCATGATTCTGCTTAGGTGCTCAATCTTGATGACACGAATGTGTGGGTGAGAGCATGTTCTCAACTAGCAGAGACATTTCAGAGAGTTATGTCTATGACTTTTGAGAACCTAGCGATTGCTCAGCATAGAGACACGTTGCGATATGCGACTATTCGAGGAGGAGGCTACCGGCCATCGATTCGTAGATTTCATCCTGGTGATTATATCTATCTACAGCAGACTGCACCGACGACGTTGGACGTGACCGTATGGCGCACTATATTACGAGTACGTGAGGTGTTATCTTCTAGAATACTCATGTTAGAAGACCGTGATGGTGTTGTTTGGAAGGACCATGTGCATAATTGCACGTCATATCATCTTCTCAACATCGATGGTACTGTTGATCCAAGCTTAGCAGTTGTACGTGTGGGCTTGAGGTGTATGTTGTGTGGGTCTGCTGGTGGAGCAGCCCGTATGTTGGTGTGTGATGGTTGTTCAAGAGATTGACACATGTCATGTTTGACTCCACCTCTCAGTGTCGTTCCTACTGAACGTGGGTTTGTCTTTGATATATATAGCAGGGATAGCCGATTAGATCTTTGCGTGGTATGGATTGCAGACAGACGACTAACGATAGTGCAATGTTGCACCCGGCCTCTTGATTCTTGCACCCATGAAGATTTATATCACGTAGTTGGGATATGGAGCTATTTGGAGTTAGAGGGACCTAACCGTCAGTTAGGGGGGGCGATTGTGATACATTTGTGTATGTGTATGAGATCGTCCATGTGTTATGTGTATGTGTGGTGTATCGTTGACAGCGATGTATGTTGTGTAGCAATGTGTATGTGCATGACAGCTGTGACGTCAGTTTAGCACCTCGGCTAGGTTGACCGAATGCGTATTGATTAATCCCAATAGGGCCGTTAGTGCCGTTAGGACTAGTTCTTGGGATGACCCACTAGGAGTATACTTCGCAAGTAGGACTTGGAGGTCTTAGTTCTTCAAGTTGAGTCTTCAAGCTCATAGCTATGGTGGATAGTCTTGGTGAGTGCAATTTAGAGTCTCTGCGAGCACATAGTGGATTTGGTCCGACTTTAGTGATTGTTAAGTGCCCATTGACATGATGGAGTGAATACATATTGTTTATCAATTGTGGTACAGTTGTGTATGTGTATGAGATCGTCCATGTGTTATGTGTATGTGTGGTGTATCTTTGACAGTGATGTATGTTGTGTAGCGAGATGTATGCGCACGACAGACGAGTCCAAGACAAATATCCAAATGAATCAGTGTATATAGTCTGGCCCAGCAGCTTTCTTTTTCCTCGGTCATTGAAACCAACAGTCGATCCTCTCAAGTCTCCTGAAGTTCAAAATATCTTCCTCAGTACTCTTATCTACGGTTGTCCATTTTCAGAGCGGGTTGTGTCTGTAGAGTCGATTGCAGTTCTGAAGCAAACTATGCGGGTGCCGGTCATGCAATGGATTGTTATTCATGTCAATGGACAAAGACGTACGAGAAGACAGTCCGAGAGAATGTATAGTGAGTTAGAGTGTCAAAAAGAGTATACAGTGAGTTAGGGTGTCGAACAGAGTTGCATCTCAAGCTTGTGGTGAGTTGAGGAAGCTAGATGAGCTTTTTAGAAACGATGTGTTCATTCGTTGAATTCGAAAGTATAAGTTGTCTTTTTAGTGGTGCAATTTTCATTCAACCGCATAATAAAGAACAAGTTGTCGAGTTTTGTCTCTTATGTTGCATGCAACTTCTTAAGGTGTTATATGCGTGTAAGTGAAGCAAACACGAACACTAGCTATGTTAAGAAGGTGTTGTATTTCAATCAATCACACCTCGGTCAAAAGACTTGACACCCATGTGATCAAGAGAAAGCAAGAGATAATATCGATTTCATCTAAGATTGATTGATTACAATGTGAAAGATCGTCCAGAGATCGCATTACTACGAGAAGCTTTTGGAAATGACAGCAGAGGAGGTCGAGAGACTAAGCGCAAAGAAGCAAGATGGAGTACTAAACATCATTTGCTCGACGAAGTGGCGTTTTAAAATTGATTTGAATGCACAGCAAAATCGTTTCACTATGTTTGATGTGGAGCTTGATGTGGAGCACTCAGATGAGTTTCAAGATGCATTGAAAGACCTTGCCACTGCAATGGATAGTTGTACATTCTATCCATCGATTCAAGATTCCAAGTTCACATTGGAGGATAATGTAGAGCTTATATAAATTGAGCGGCTACATGACTTGACCCTATCACTAGTGAAAAGAGCAAATGAGATAGATGTAGTTGCGAAAAGTATTGTTCAAGAAATGATCACTGTAATAGAACTCCAGAGACTGCAGAGGGAGGACATTCTGGAATTTGTGAAAACACCGCATAGACTTAGAGAGGTATATCTTATAGTAGGTTCCACCATGAGTAATGCATGATATGTCAATTCAAGCCGAAGCAGCTGTGTACACATGTCAATGCTATATACAGGATTTTCCAGCAGAGGAGTCTGCTCGCTGGAGTTCATATGTTAGAGAAAGGGTTCTTGTTTTCATCTAGTTAAATTTCCATGTGGTATTTGACAAAGATAACAAATTCTAACTTTCTCAAACAAGACAAATGCCAAAGTTTAGTTTTTATTGTTGATAATAAATACTATCTTCCGTCATCTAGAGGTACAGCACATCCATTTTCTTTGAGGTCCGTTTCACGTTGATAGTAAGCTCTGATGTTCTAGGTCACGTCTTGGAGAGAGCTGTAGAAAGATCGATATTTCGAGGACTCCAAGAAGAGAGAGCGAGTAGACAAGAAAAGTAAAAATATGAATGAGATGAGAGAGACTTTGTCTCTCCATATATATATAGTGAGGGTGAGTACAAAGAAAACTCTAATGGTGGATTAGCTCTCTAACTAACTGTAACTACCTTAACCACTCCGGCTAATGTTAGTCAGTGATCTACTAGAGCTTGGGGCTATATCAAAACTCCTCTTCAAGCTCGACTCTACATCCTGTACTCCTAGACAATGTCTGAAAGCATCAAACTTATCTCTAGACAATGCCTTAGTGAAGATATAGGCAACCTGATCTCCTATGCTCATATAAATGAGCTCAATCTCTCCTGCAAGGACCTTCTTTCTAATGAAATGATAGTGCACCTCAATGTGCTTCGTCCTAGCATGAAAAACATGATTACTAGCTAACTTCATGCTCCTAATATTGTCTATATATATAACAACAAGATCTGTACACTCCACACCAATGTCAGATAGCAGACATCGAAGCCAAATTGATTCGCATGTTGCGTTCGTTGCTCCTCGATATTCTACTTCTGTGGATGACAAAGCAACCGTAGGTTGCTTCTTAGAAGTCCAACTTATAGCAGCACTTTCAAGTCCAAAAGCGTAACCTGAAGTGGATCTCTTGTCGGTACTTCCAGCCCAATCAACATATGTGTAGCCGTGTAACAACAATGATCCACCGTATCGATAGTGAAGTCCGTACTACATCGAGAACTTCACGTAGCGGAGGATCCGCTTGACAGCCTCTGTAGTCAAGCGGTCATCCCGTGGTGACTGCATGAATTGACTAATCAGACAGATGGCATAGCTCAAGTCTGGTCTGATGATCCTCAGGTAGATAGACTCTCAACCATCTGTATGTAACATGCGTGGATCATCAAGTAACTCGTCATCCCCTGCTCTTAGCTTTACCCCTTGCTCTAATGACATTACAATGGATTTGCAGTCAAGCATATCAAATCTCTCAAGCATACTGAGAGCATACTATCACTGTACAAGCCAAATATCCTTCCCATCTCTAATGAACTCCACAGCAAGGAAGTACTTGAGTTCTTCTAAGTCCATCATCTCGAACTCGGATTTCAAGTGATCCTCAATCTGGGAAATAAGCTCTTCATAGTTACCGATAATGATCAAGTCATCAACATAGATGGTGATCACAACAATCCGGTCTCGTATCCTTAATGAATACAAGATAGAGTCTGAACTACAAAGGTGGAAACCAAGAGACTGCAAGTAAGAATTGATATTTGCATACCATGCTCTTGGTGCCTGTTTCATACCATAGAGGGCCTTCTGTAACTTACACACACGAGAAGAGAACTTCGAATCCTCATAACCTGGAGGTTGCTGCATGTAGACCTCCTCCTCAAGATCGTTGTTGAGGAAGGCGTTCTTGAAGTTCATCTGGTGCATCTTCCAATCTTTCTGAGTTGCAACGGCTCATCGATTCGGATAGTCATCGTCTTCGTAACTAGAGCAAAGGTCTCCTCAAATCCACTCCATGTTGCTGTGCGTAGCCCTTGGCTACCAATCTGACCTTATATTGACATAGAGTATCATCCGAGTTGCGTTTGATCTTGAAGACTCACCTACAACCAATCGCTTTCTTATCCTCATGTAAGTCCATCAACTCCCAAATCTGTTGGTGATGAAGCGCAGCAAGTTCATCCATTGGACTTTGTGCATCATCTCCTCAAGTGAACTCGGTTCCTATTCTTGAAGAATATTGGTCATATATGCATGGTGTGTAGCAAGAAAACATTCATGCATATACCTACTCACTGGATGTTGCCCGTTCAGATCTACGAGAAGTAATCGGTGCACTAGTCACCTCTCCTTGCAACTGATCTAATGTAGACGCCAAGGTCTGAGACAAAATATCCAATGGATGTGAAAGATCCACATACCTGGATGAGTCAAACATACGCTGCAATAGCACGCGCTCATCCTATGTAGAAACTACATCAGTTTCACTAGGCTGTGTTACGTGGACTCCGACGTTAACAACAGCTCTATGTGCAACGGATTCTGATCTGGAATCGGTGACTTCTCCAGATCTTCCACTCAACGTACTACTCTGAGGTATACAATGGATTGACTCCTTGGTTCTATAGTAGGTACAGGGATGGCTACGACAGGTGCATGTGCAAACCAAGAATGTAGCTCATCAAAAATAACATCTCTACTGATATAGAACTGCTTGGACGAAGGATTGTAACATCTATATCTTTTCGAATCAGAAGCATAGCCAAGGAAGATACATCTATCTACTTTCGGATCTAGTTTCTTACGTCTCTCATCAGATATGTACACATAACAAATAAATCTGAAAACTTTAAGGAAAGAGTAATCAAGCTTACTACTTGTGAAGATCTCCATCGGTGTCTGGTTGTGGACTACCGTTGTAGGCGTCCGGTTCATCAGATACATCACTTATGAAACAGCTTCTGTCCAGTAAGATCTAGGCATGATCTTCTCGTTCAACATCGCACGAGCAACTTTTGCTATGTGTCGATTCTTGCGCTCCGCAACTCCATTCTGCTGCGGACTGTAACTGTAGGTCTTTTGACGTCGAATGCCATGCTCACGCAGATATGCATCGAACTTTCCAGAAAGAAACTCGCCTCCTCCATCAGATCTCAAACACAGGATAGATGCTCTAGATTGTTTCTCCATCAACTTGCGGAAAGTCTAGAATGTTGATAATACTTCGGTAGAGGACTTATTTCTCAACAAATAGATCCAAGTATAACACAAATGATCATCAATGAACGACACGAAGTACTGGAAACCGATCATACTTGGCTGAGAAGCAGTCCATACATTAGTATGAATAAGCTTCAAAAGCTTGTTCGCTCTACTACTTGATCCCTTAAAGGGATGTCTAGCTTGCTTGCCGAACTGACATGCTGCACAGACTCCAGTGGGTTCACTGGATTCGAATTTGGACAGACCTGTAACCAGGTCAAAACTCAGAAGGTTTTTTAGCCTCTGAACGTTCATGTGCCCAATTCGCTTGTGTCAGATGTCAATATCAGACACTATTGGACCACTCTGTCCATACATGGCAGCTTGTAACTTTTGCGTAGACGCATCTAGTTTGAACAGCCTATCACTCTTGCTACCTCGAGCTATGACAGTGCTATTCGGATCTTCAATAAAGCATCCATCTTTATTGAAGCGCACTTGCAGATCCTGCTCTATCAATTGTCTTACAGATAGCAGATTTCTAGTCAATTAGGTATATGCAAGACATTCCGTATATCAGTAAACGTTGAAGCATGAATGTCAAGCAGAATTTTACCCTTGTGTTGGATCTTGTGTTTGGTGTCATCTCTTGTCATCATAAACTGTGGAGTCTTCACAGACTCGAGTGAACTGAACCACTCCCGGTGGAGAGTCATACGACTGGTGGCACGAGAGTCGATCACCCAGTCAGTCTTTGGCTCAAAAGCTGCATAACTCTGATGTGTTGTAATCAGCAACTGCTCCGAGTAGACTTGCTCAGTGATTGCATAGCCTTGTTAGTTGTTGTTTATCTTGTTGAAGGTTGTTGTCGTATTGATGTCTTTGATTATTCTGCTTCTTGTAGCACTGATTCGCATTGTGATCTTGCTTCTTGCAGTAGTTGTAAGAACCAGACGCACGTCTCTGGTTGTTGTTGAAAGAGCCAGACTGTTGCTCGTTCTGCTGATTCTGCTGCTGCTGTTGCGACTGCTGTTGCTGTCCGTGATCCCGTCCACGTCCAGCACCTTTACCACGAATCCTATCTCAAGATCCTCCAGAACCTGCAAAATAGACAGATTCTTGCTGACCCGCTGAAGTAGAGCTCCTCAATAGACGCACCTCCTCTCCTAACATCATAAGAACTAGTTCATCAAACCGCAGAAGGGGTTCTCTGATTGAAATCGATGTTATGAACTATTTGTACTCTGCAGGCAGTACCTGCCATGTGGCTCCGATCAAGATAGTGAGATCAATCTCGATTTTGATAGAAGATAGCTGATCCGCAAGCTGCTTGACATGGTTCACGTAGTCGTTGATGCACATCGATCCTTTCTCCATGATGTTGAACTGCTGCAACAATTGCAGCTTCCGCGCCTCTGTTATGGATTGAAACAGACGCACGAGTGCATCCTAAGCTTTCTTGGGTGTATCGCAATCTTGAATGTGATCGATCATCGATGCTGAAACTGTCAGCGTGATGTAGTGAATCGTCTGTTACGAGTGCTTCTTCCACTCCTTAAATTTTGGGTCAGAAATTGATACTTCATATGCTTTCTCCTCCTCAAGATCTCATGATCTTGTCCCTGCAAGAAAGTCATCAAAGATAGCGGAACTTCCACACTTGATAGTTGTTCTTGTCGAGCTTCTCTCCAGTGATTAAAGACACGGAGAGAAGCCATATCTGCAATGTAAAAATTGCTCTATTCTGTATGTAAAAAATCTCACAGAATCTCCACGAAACTCGTCTGTCCCCACCGCGCGATCCGGAGTTATCACATGTCACAATGAGTCGACTCCGCGAACTTCTCGTGCAGGGAGAATGAAGAAAGAACTTGTCCGCGAATTGTAAGTGTACAAAACACAACGGAAATGTCGAAAGAACACACCAAGAAAGACCAAAAATGGACCAAATGAGATCAAAAATGCGCGTGTGATCTCTAATTGCACCAGTATTCCTTTTGGACTCAACTCCTTAAAATTTCATTTTGGTCGAAAAAGATTCAATTGAAAATCTACCACTGGAAACCTCCAAATCGGTCTCCAAATGAAACTTGACCGAGTACACTATTCATACCTTCTGAACAAAACAGCTCGTATGGGATTGGTCGACAAATATCATCGAGAAAAAATCGTCCAGGTCTTTGAAATCGCATTCAAAGTTTCTGGTGACGAAAGAAATAGTTTCGTCTCACCCGAACGCATCAGCAGGATAGTGCTCGACATCAAGCACAACTCCAGCTGCTCTCTCATGTACTTCTCCATGCACGAACTCTATATTGCTCATCAGCAAGGGACACACTCTCTCTACTACTCTGATACTATGTAAACATACAAGAGAGATTTCTCTCTCAATTTTTCATAGCTCATACTGAGACATCCGCAATACACTTTTGATTATTACCATGAGTACAAAAGTTTCATGAATCATATCTAAGTGGGATGACTAGAAACTTGTTTTCTTCGTATTCTATATATATATCATTTAAATATCTTACCACTGAAGTTGGGACTTTATCTATATATACCTTAAAATATTGTATCAGTGAAGTTGGGGCTTTATCTCTCACTAGATGGAGCGTAGAGAGATTGATTCACAAAGTAATATATTTTGAGTAGTTCCAACGTGGTTCCAGAAAAAAAACATGTAGGAAGAAAACATTCTGGTTGTGTTCCTCCTTGCTGACACTTAAGAAGTCACCCTCTGCAGCCAGCAGTCGTATAAGAGACGAAACATGTTGTTTCGCTCTTCTTACATAGTAAACTATAGCGAAATGCTTGTCTCGCTCGACAGTCTTGTCACAAACTCGATCAACTCAATCAGTTACAAGAGGGGAAAATAGCATGTTTTGTCCCTCTTATGAGCGAAACACCTGTTTCGCACAGGGGTGAGCGAAAAACTATTAGAATTACAACAAGAACGAAATAGCATATTTCACCTCTCTTATAAGAGAAACACCGGTTTCGCACAAAGGTGAGCGAAACAACTGTTGATATCAACTTCATTCAAGGTGCTCACTGGTATCCGTTTGTTCTTATTGTCTCTAGTGGCAACCAGACAAGGTTCAATTAAAGTCAGAAATAGATGCAACATCTTCGAAGAGATGGATGGTGACGCTTATTGTCTCAAGCTTTCTGATCCATTTTCATCTGTTTTTGTCTTTATGGTGGCAGCAAACTCGGCTTGATCTTCGAAACTGGAGAAATCTTAGAGCAAAGTTTGTTAATACTCAAGTTCGAAAGATCAAATTTGTAAAAGTCAATATGACCTTACTCGAGCAGGCATAATGCTCTTGGTGATATAGCCTCAAGCTCTAGTAGATCACCGACTAACATTAGTCGGAGTCGTTAAGATAGTTACAGTTAGTTAGAGGGCTAACCCACCATTACGATTCTCTTGTACTCACCCCCACTATATGTACATGGAGAAGCAAAGCCTCTCTCATCTCATTCCTATTTTTCTTTTCTTGTCTAGTCGCTCTCTCTTCTTGGAGCAAAAACTTGAGAAAATCTACTCTGTACATAAGAAATTGTCTCCTCTAGACTTATCTCCAATGAAGAAGTCAAGATAACAAAGTGGCTTCTAAATAATTCTTTCTATCACTATCGGTAGTGAAAAGAGAAAAAAATTGAGGATGGATAGCATTAAAAGGATGATTGGTAGAATTCTTAACTGGACTATCATCCACCATTAAAACATCCCTCGTGCTCAAGTTGTGCTGATGGAGAATCATAAAATCTTTCAAGTACAAATGATTCTCGAATGTTGCTTCTGGAACAGTTTTATACTTGAAAACACATGTCCTGAGCAAACACTCTGCATACCTGATAAAGAACAAAAACGAAAGTTAGAACAACTTCAAGCAAAATAAAATGTAATAAAGAAATAAAATGAAAGTTAGAAGAGCTCAATTCTTGAGGCGAAATAAAATATAGACTTCAAGGAAAAACAAAATTTTAAGTTCAATCAAAAAAGTAAGTATAGAAGAAGTATCGTACCTTCCCACTTACAACTCCTCGAGGTAAATAATTATTTCTTCCATTGCACGTCGTAGAATTCTCGTGTTTAGTAAAGTTCGAGATGTCCGTATGATGACATGAAACTTATCTAGACAAATCTCCAAAAAAGCTTTTACTTGAACGAGCTTTTGCTTCAAGATAGTCTCTACTACGTACCTTCTATCACGAGCTAGTATCAACTCATGCTCGTTCCTCTCCACTTGTATCAAAAGATCATTTAAATCAAAGATATGAGTCTTACGTCTTATAATAGTAAGATAAAAGAGACGGGGTAAAAATGCTTCAGACTCTTGTATACGAGACAATTCTTCTTTCTCCATCATAATCACATACTCCATCACCTTCACTTCTCCATGGCTTTCAGAAGCTATTCTTCCTTCTCCTTGATGGTATTGCTTAAAACCTCAGCTTCCTCCTTTTGTCGATTTATCTTTTCCTAGAGAATAACCTCTTCACCTGCACAAGTTTAAGTTTAATTAGTATGTAACCAAGCATAAGTAGACCTATCAGTCAATATCTGAAATTCACTAAATATTCAGAACTAACTTATAAAACTTGCAAGACGGTGGAAGACGGACGAAATAGATTATTTTGCTCTTCTTATATAGTAAACTACAGCGAAACATTTGTCTCGCTCGATGCGCCTTGTCACAAACTCGATCAATTACAAGAGGGGCGAAACAGCATGTTTCACACAGGGATGAGCAAGAAACTATTAGAGTTACAACATGGACAAAATAGCATGTTTCGGGTGAGCGAAACAACTGTTGATATCAACTTTCATTCAAGGTGCTTATTGGTATCCGTTTGTATTTATTGTCTCTAGTGGTAACTGAACAAGGTTCAGATGCAACATCTGCGAAGAGATGGAGGGTGACGCTTATTGCTCAAGCTTTCTGATCCATTTCTATCTCTTTTGCGTTTATAGTGACAGCAAACTCGGCTTGACCTTCAAAACTCGAGAAATCTTGGAGCAAAGTTTGTTGATACTCAAGTTCAAAAGACAAATTTGTAAAAGCCAATATGATCTTACTCGAGCAAGCACAATGTCCTCTCCAAGACACGATCTAGAACATTGAAGCTTACTCCCAACATGAAACGGATCTCAAAGAAAGTGGATGTGATATATCTCTGGGTGACAAAGGATAGTATTTATTAACAGCAATAAAAACTAAACTTTGGCATTTGTCTTGTTCGAGAAAGTTGAATTTTCTTATCTCTGTCAAATATCACATGGAAATTTAACTAGATGAAAACGGAAACCCTTGCTCTAGCATATCAAAATATGAACTCCAGCGAGCAAACTCTTCCGCTGGACAATCTTGTATATAGCATTGGCATGTGTACACAGCTGCTTCAGCTTGAACTGACATCGTCTGCATTACTCATGGTGGAATCTATGCTGACACAGTGCTTTCACAAATTACAAAAGGTCCTCTCTTTGCCGTCTCTGGAGTTCTATTATAGTGGTCATTTCTTGAACAATACTTTCTACAACTACATCTATCTCATCTGCTCTTTCCACTAGTGATAGGGTCAAATCATGTAGCAGTTCAATTTCTATAAGCTCTACATTATCCTCCAATGTGGACTTGGAATCTTCAATCGACGGATAGAATGTACAACTATCCATTGCAATAACAAGGTCTTTCAATGCGTCTTGAAACTCATCCGAGTGCTCCACCTCAAGCTCCACATCAAACACAATGAAGCGATTTTGCTATGCATTCAAACGAGTTTAAAACCCCACTTTGCCGAGCAAACGATGTTTAGTACTTAATCTTGCTTCTCTACGCTTACTCCCTCAAACTCCTCAGCTGTCATTTCCAAAAGCTTCTCACCAACAGTCCACACAATTGCTATCCGTAATGCGGTTTCTAGATGATCTTTCACACTATAATCAGTCAATCTCAGATGAAATTGATATTATTTCCTGCTTCCTCTGATGACATGGGTGTCAGGTCTTCCAACGGGGATGTGATTGACTGGAATACAACACCTTTCTAGCAGAGCTCGCGTTCGTGTTTGCTTCACTTACATGCTTATAACACCTTGGGAAGTTGCATGCAACATAAGAGACAGAACTTGACAGCTTGTTCTTTATTATGCGTTGAATGGAAGCTGACATCCACTGAAAAAGTACATTGTCAATATATTTTTCGAATTCAGCGAGTGAGTCTGAGCTCTATTTGCATTCGTTCAAAGACAAAAATTGATCTATGCAACGAGCACTGCACAATGATCTATTCAGATTGTCACTCTGAGAAACAAGGGAAATTCGTTCTTCAATCTCACTTTCAACTTACAACTGATCCACGACATGACATCGTCATCTTTTTCTAAATAAAAAATAAAAAGTAAATATTAGTAAATATTTAATTGGTGAAGAAATATGTGGTCCAATAACATTCAGAAACTAAATTATCAAGAATAAATTAAAAGAAACTTGAACAAAATATAAGAGAAAAGAGAAATATGAGAAATATCTACTTGTGTGAAGTCGTAGCATATCCAAGAGGTTAATTGTTTGAGGGTTTATTTTAATAGATAGTCGGATTTAAATATAGTACTATTTTTTACAAAACAGTAGAGATATTATATCCTATTTTAAGTATCAACCGTGATTTCAATATATATACTTTTCACTATACAATAATTCATTAAATTCTTTTCTACAAAAGAACTGTGTTCCAATGTTTAACTTTTATGATACAATGTTACATCAGAATCATGTAATATATTTGATAACATTTTAATATTGTAGTTCAAACTAGTATCTAATGATTATATCAATGTATTACTGAATACAATCTTTCTCATTATGTTAAACTCGGGAACTAGATGGCGTATGAAAATACTTACTAGGAGAAACTTATTAGGAGAGTTGTTTTACCAAACTATGATCCTAAGAGAGAGATCGTTGTTCACCGTTGATCCTATCATTTACCATGATCCTCTCAACGTGGATCATCTGATTTACCAGGATCCTCTCACCGTTGATCCTATAATTTACCATGATCCTATCACCGTTGACGTATGTCTTCCCAAACTACGGTCCTAAGAGATCGTTGTATCTACGACAATGATACTCACCGAAGGCGAAGTCACGTAGTCTCGAGAAAAGATTCCGTCACTGAATACTAGGGGGTTTCAAACCTTACCCTAGTTAGGTAGGCAACAAGATTAGGGTTTCGAACTGTACCTCATCCACGGGTGAAAGGTACATGAAGGCACTCAATATTTCGACTGGTCCATAATCAATAGTTACAGATTTTTAGCTTATGAGGTTTTCAAACTATATAAGAAAAATACAGTTATATTTTTAAAACTTTTAAACAGTCGATCTTTTCGATGAACTGCAGGTATCAATATGTGGCATTGATTCACTTCTAGAAATTAGAATTTGAAAATTAAATTTACCGAGAAAATAAAAGATAATTTGAAATTACAGTAGGCATTTGTGTAATACGGGAAAAGTTATATTTTCACATGCGATGTAATCATGTAGCATGTATATTCACCTCGCGCTGTGTGAGTACCGACGGTGTGGACATCGTCGATTATTTTCACAAACAGCTTACAGTATCATAGAATACTCCTCAACATTTTTTTCCGTCTTGCTGTATCTTCGTTTATAGAGTATTGAAACTGCAGTCCACAGAAGCGAATAACAAGGCTCTTGGGTGTGCGTGCTTTTATCGCTCCTTCCGTCCCACAGTACTTTCATTTCATACAACACTTGTCCTTTGGGGTGGTTTTTTATTTGTTTTTTTATTCCAAGCTTCTTTCTCTTTGAAGGTGGACTGCCACATATACGTGCAGCATAGCTGCAAAATACTATTCCATACGACGTTGTACTGCCACTTCAACAAGGAACTCTGGGCAAGTAGAAATCGATATTGTATTTACATAGCTCAGGATTTTACAGACGGGACCAAGCTGGTTTTTCTTCGAATACGTAACTCTGTATTTACAGAGCTGCGTAAGTAGTGTAACGAATTGTAAGAGTAACCTGGGCAAGCTGCAGTGGAATATATACGTGCAGCATACCTGCACATATATGAACTAAAATCTACACTGTAACTGTGCATAGCCAGTGTAAGGAACTGTAAGAGAAAGCTGCTGTTTCTGAACTTGCTGTCAGAACATCCACCTATTTACAATACAGGTGGAGATTGAACTGAAGTATTCTCGACATACTGAACCGAAAGAGCCGTAGGGGCTGTAATATAAACTCAGTGGAGACAGACTGAGTAGACAATACAGCACTCTTTTTCCTAGACTTATCTACTCCGCTACTCCTTTGATGTGTAGGAGGATGAAGGTCTCGCTTGGAATATGACATGTACGTGTAGTGAAGTCTGCTCATCTTGTGGTCAATTGGAAGGTCCCGCTTCCGTGGTTACATATGCGCGCTCATCAAGTACGAAGTGTAATCAGAAGGAAAGAAATAAGTACAACAGTAGGGCAAATGGAAAAAGTACCTTCTGTGATACGTGTCGTGGAGGTGTCTCGAAGTAAGGCAGTGCAAAGTGGCATAAATTCGGGTAAGACGTTTACAGTTTCAAACAGCGGAGCCTCGTTGTCAATCCTGAGGGAAGGCAGACTGAAAAGACGTTCTTCTTCTTCAGGAGATATAGATGTGAAATACCTCCTCCGGTCCTGGTGGTTTGAGAAGAATATGATGTCTATATCCTTGATTGGTATCCTCGTGGTCCGAAACTGTAGGCATTGCGAAGCAGAAGCATTGAACAGAGAGAAGGTAAGAGAACGTACATGACGCGGCCGTATAATGTAAAGGAGAAAAACTGGTACAGAGATGGCAGAAAACAACGCACTCATCCTTCGAAGATACCTCAGAATGATCGAGTATAGTCCAAAAAAGTGGACTCATCCCGCCTCCCACCAGGATTTTGTTGTCCCGGTCTCATCACCTCCCCTACGGCTCTCATGAGACGTAGCAGACAATAAAAAACAATAACAATCGTCGTGCGCTCTCACGACTTCCGAGCGAGATGTAGAGGGCACGCAGCAGTCTCCTCGCCGGTCTCACCTACGAACACTGCCGACGCAGATGAAGATGGCGGCAATTGACGCGGCATGAAAAATAAAAAATCTTGAAAATTTGACAAAACTGAGAACCAGATGTTTGTCGTCGACGATCCAACATCGCTTACATGCAGTCGGGGTCCCGTCCTGCTTCCGCTTTCTCACTTACTGCAGTGTCATTATTGACACAGCAGCAAACTGCAAGAAAAGAAATGGCCGTCGACGATCCAAAGCACCATCCGAAACCGAAGAAACAAAACAAACTGAAGCAAACGGCCGTGGATGATCGATAGCACCATCTCCTGCTATGAAGTGTAGGAATCCCCCGGTCCCATCTGCAAGTTCAAAACAAAGAAATGATGGCCCTAAAGCGATACAGCACAGCAGAAACCTAAACGAGCGAAGTCGATCATTTACGCACGAAGATAACAATGATCATCCGCGGTCGAAACAAAAGGTATATCGAACCTCGCGATAGTCCCGTCGGCTTGTTAGCAAGAGTTTTTCAGGTTACGGCTACTTTTCTGGCCGCCAACCGCGTTCTAACGTTTCGGTTTTTTTACGCCCTTTTGCGATGAGGATGATGATTCACACAAGGATACTTCCATATGTACCCGATTCCTCCTACAACCATTCTTGTGTCATGGTGTTATAACAATGTACGTGGCTAGTTGCTGGGTAAGTTTGAAACCCGTATTGAGAACAAGAGTATATTAGGGGGTCAAACCTGTAAATTGCGGGTGATATTCGAGCGGTTTCCTGAAACCCGTAGAACTTCACAAGGGTCCCTAAAGATATACTCGTGATCTTTAAAGATATACGACTTTTGATCTAAACTTGTTATCCTCTCGTCACGTATATACGTGTTATATTTTGAATGTTAAAAAGCTTAAACCGAGAGTACTGCCGCCACTCTTTATTCTTGTCATGTTTCCATAACTTCAATTCCATGTTCTGTTTGTACTTATTTAAACCTAGACGTCGATATCCGTCCAGTCAACCCTTAGCTCTGCCACGGAAAGTATGCTTATTTTTATAAGAGAATCTTGAGTCTCAAGAATATATTCTGTTCTATTCCAAGAAACCCTGAAATCTTCCTTTTAAACCCCTTCCTAGTATAAAAGGGTCTTGATGAGAATATTCTTATCAGATTTCTTTTTTATTTCAAATTTTATTTTGGACACAGAGTTTTTTCTCAAAAATAGAAAAAACTAAAATTTACAAACTGGTTTCTGATCATGCTTATGTTTGGCAGAATTGTAAGGCGTTCTCTTCGCTTTCCAACCCTACCTATCATGTAATTTGGAGCTCAGACTCAAACATTATCAAGAGACTCAGTTTGCTCTATGTAACCCAAAGGTCTATTATTCACATTCGTGAACATCAACAAGTGTGAGATTTGGATAACCCATACTCTAAGTATCAAAAGAGGAGGTTTAATAATTTTATTAATATTAAATAGTTTACTTGGAGATAAATCATAACTTGTAAAGCTAATAAATAACTTCAATTTGATTCTTTATTTCACAGATTCTAAATTGAAAGTCGTCTTCATCTTCTGCATAACGGTTATATTTCTCAATTCTCTTAAAACAAACCTGCAAAATAAAGTATTGTGGGTTACCAGGAACATTTGTAGTCATACTCGGGGTTTAAACTAAGAGAGATACTCCGGGTTTAAACTCATTCTCTTTGTATAAAAAGATCTTAACAAGAATATTCTTCTCTTTAATCGCTTTTCACGTCAAAAAGATAATGAGACACAAACATTAAGAAAGAGACGCCGTTTGCTCTTTGCCCAGACGTCCGCATCTGACTCGCCTACGTCAGAAAGTGAGAAATCTGGATAACCCAGACCTTGAGTATCAGTACGGGGGGTTTAAACTAAGAGCGAAGCTTACGGAACAAGGGACGAGTTTGAAACTGCATCCCCATGACGGCCAATCAACCGAGTTATTCCCGCGTACCACATAAAACTACGGCCCGTAGGGCTTTTAGCGCTAACCAGAGGCCAACTTTAACTCGAGTTGCAACAAAAGGAGGCTTTCGACAGATGGTACATGGATCACGACGTCTTGCATAACCCACGACCTAGATAGAGGTCGAGCAGCTTTGCCAAGTGGAACTCTTTGGCAGTTAAGCACGTCCTTCTACAGACACCGGTGCCAAGTGGACCTGCTCGTCGCCTAACTCGCTTGCCTATATGCGGTCAAGCCAACTGGAGTCGCAACCCTAACTTGCTTTCGGGCAAAGTACCATCCAATCAGCGATATCTTCCTTTGGACATGACCAATAAGAAGCAAGATAATGATGCGCGGTGCCGTACCTTAGGTCTGAAGGCGGGCAGAAACGAGTTACGAGAGACGAACGACGAACTAAACCTGACGAACGAGAAGCGGAGAATGGATGGAAAAGATGGTTTACTTTCTACGGACTTCCACTTGAGAGATCTGCTCGACATCCGATGGATGGGAAGGGACTTGGCAGGAGGAGTTAAGGTCTTTTCCCACTAGTCTTTTATTCCGCTTATCAGCTATCGTCAGGAAAGTTTGGTAACAAGGGTGTCTTTCTCACTATGTTCCGTTTTAACTCCGATGAGTAAATATTCACAGAGTAGATATTCGTAAGAATAAAGAATCGGGTATTTCCACATCAGTCTTTTTGATATTTTCAGGGTGTAGTCTGGTGTACAGTCCACGTGGTAAACATAGAGTGGTCATACACCAAACAGGACAAACTCACGGGACAGAAAAGTACAAGAATATACATATTTTTCTTTACAATACTGAGGGTTAAAATTATCCAGTGGAAAACCATCTCTTAAAAACCTGTCTACCGAAAATCCGTAAGTTTTCTCGCTTGGCACGATTCAGTGTCGAGGAAGCATGAAGGGGAAGCGAAATAAGGCCCGCAGTGGGCAGAGACCGTTAGCTTCCGCCGGTGAGGGCCGGATTACGGAGATGGCACTTTGTCCATGGCCATGAGGCGAAAGAGCGAAAGAGCGAGCGCAAACGTCAAAATGTAGACCGCGAGAGTGGGGAGTCTTTATCTTTTCTCTTCACCTCATCTTGGAGCGCGACGTGACGGTTGCCACAAACAGAAGTTAGAGGAAGAGAGAGTGCCACACAAATCCAACCCCTGCCTCCTCATCTGAATCACTACTACTGCTACTACCACCATGTGCTAACGTGCTAGAGCTACTGCAGTTGTGATTGGCGCACGCTCACTTACTGCCCGCCTGCCTGCCGTGTCGTGTGTCTCCAAAAGCACTGAAAGGCGCGACGACCACGTCCTGCTCTGGATCAAAAACACCTTTTAGGTGAAATTCAACTTTCATTATATGACTTATTTTATTTATATTCACAGATTCGCATAAATAGCAATTCTCGCGCTGTTCAATTGCTTACTAACTCCGGACGCTTCGGAGTAAATGAAGGTGAGAAAGCTTTGGCTCGTTCGGAGCAAGCGTGCTGCAGCAAAGTTCAAACATGGTCCTTTTACCCAACCAGGCTCAAGGGTTGAAGAAGACCTGTGGTTTCCGGCGGTGTGGTTGAGGTGTTTGGTTAGGGTTTGCGTCTTCCGTACTCGTGTGTATCCTCCACTTGGAGGCTCAAGCGTGAAGCCTGAGCCGTGGGCTGCTCCGAAGTGCTGGGAGACGCGCGTGATGGACCGACCGACGCTGCGAAGTAGCGAGTGAGGGAGGGAGCGAGACTGACTGTAAGAAGTCTATGATTTGTTTTACTTGCTTGCCGGTGGGAAAAGTGACCGAGTGCGCGCGCACATGGCGAGAGTAAAGATAAAATGGTTTTCCAGTTACGCGCAAACGAATGAGACTTTTGTAAGACCCCTCTCGAGAGTCGAGTAAGACAGAGGAGCCTACAGGAGCAAGCACCACTACTTATATCGCCGCTATCTGATGATCCGGATGTCTATCCACTTAGCTAGGAACCGTTTTCTCGACAGATAGGACAAGCAACATTCAGTGTCCATGTATGATGGTCATTTGGACAAGTGCTTTACCGCAACTGCCGGAGCTCCGTAGTGATGTTCCCTCTCAGGTGGAGATCTAATATATTACCACTCGAGTATACACTACCCTGTGCTTGCGTTTGATGACCTCAGCTAGGGCGTTCCAGGCTTCGAGCGGCGAGCCGTGATCTTTAGGTTTACGACAGCGGACTCCAGAGAAGAAGAATCTTCCTCTTGTAGGAAGTGCTTACTATATCCGATGTCCAGACGATAAGTATACAGGTCAAGAAATAAAAACCTTTACCCCTATTTCACGGTGATACAGGTGCAACATGTGGAAAACTTTCCACCATTTCCAAAACTCGCAGGACGACCGGAGAGCTCAGCCTTCGTCACGCTGAGAGACTGCCTTTTCCTTGCGGTCAAGGTGAACACTGCTGTTTCAAATACTTTGATGGTCAAGGTGACCACTCTGCACGTTCATGTTATTTACGTATGACCCTGGACCGATGTTTGTTCACAACTTGCTGTCTGAAGGACAAATTGCCCACCACATGGATAGAGAAAGTATGTACGACCTTTCTATCAAGGACTTGCCATCTCGCTAGTTTTCACCGGTACCATACGACACGATTTGAGCGTTATACCAAGTAGCATTCTGTCACTTCGACGAGCTGAATCATGGAAAGACAAATTCGCCAGAAACTTCTCGATCTCTGCCCTTCACAACCAGAAATGTTCCAGCAGCTCTTATCACACTTAGAAACAGCTGTTGCATCAAGAATGATATTTAGCAATCACAAACGCAGCCCATGCTATACTCAAATAGGACACTCGTGGAGCTACTGACAAATTGACAGTGAGTGTATGGGAAAAAGTCACTCCAGCTTTATCAAGCATATAGTTCGATCCATATACAAATAATTGAATGTACAATAAAATCATGCTGGGAGGCGCACACCCCTGCATAAGAATTGACTGTAAGAATACTACCACTCCGCCAAAGGCTCTGAACTCAAAGGACCAGGCTGCACTAAACCTACAAAGTCAAGGTACCGTCCTGCACGAGTTCAGAAAATAAAAGTGGCCTCTCAGAAGCTAATCTTGTACTAAGGATTCCAGGTAAATATTGCTAACGGTTCATGTGTGCCTCTTATCTGGGGTTTCCCAGAGACTAATTGGAAAATCCCAAATCCGGGATCTTCCTGGGTTATCACACATGATAATCTGATATCAAAATGCCCAATTGTACACGCTTGAGCGATGGTGGTGTCTATTGTGAGCGAGTACCATGTCTGCGGTAGAGTCAAAAATATTCGAAGTCAAATCTATACCCACATACTCAAACCCTCTTTAAGTCTACTTCTGAGTCTTGAGTCTAACCTTAATACGTGTAAGAGATTGAAAAGAATTAACCAACAGAGACTGTGTTAACCTACTTACTACACTATGCTCTCAAGGATCGTTACGACACAGGGTGTTCTGCGAGTCGTGCAGCCCTGTGAAGCAGTGACCTACTACGTTGTACCTCTTTCCGTCTACGCCGTGCTTCAGCAGCTTTTGCATTTGCCCCGGAGGGTTTTGGTGCTGACATCATGGTTGCAAGTTCCGGTCCCATCATATCTGGGTAGCGCCTTCCTCCGTTTGTAAACATGTACCTAGCATTCGGCATCTTAGAGACGTGTGGAGCTAAGTTACCAGATGAAGCTCTGGCTAGATGAGCAGTAGCAGAAGACATACACAATAATTCCTCTCCTGACGGCTTCCGAGACAGTACTCCTCCCATACAAGAAGTCGGCATTCCAGCTGGAGTTGCTGCTGAAGTCAGTTTGAAAATGGTTGCCTTACTGCCAAAGGCTGACCCTTCACACGCACTCTCACATTTCACCGCGCTCTTCTTCGCATCATGCGTGAAGGAGGAGTCGGGAAACGCGCTCGCTCTGTAAGCCCCTACAGATTTCGCTGAAGCTAAACCTCTGTCCCTCCCACAAGCAACAAGAGAGAAAGATCCTTCTCCTTGAGTGGCGGGTAACGAAACCAGTGGTTTTGATGAAGCAGGCGGGCTGGAAGTCTCCTCTCCACCAGGAGAGAATTTGTTAGCGCCAGACACTACGGTTGGATGTGCAAAGAAGTGAGGTAAGACGGAGGTTTGTCCTCCCTGAGACCCTCCTTGGGCAAGTCCAACCCAGTATCCGGGAGGCACGCCCATCGCAAAATTGGACAGAGCACTGGCGTACTCCCCTGTTAAAGCTAAGGCTATATCTCCAGCTTGTTGCATCCCTGTCGCTTGTGCCGCTTGGGCCGCTTGGGCATATGCCTGGGCGTACCAGAATAACGGGTGCACCTGATGCATCGGCGGCATGGGCATCTGTCCAAAAGATACTGGTGGCATGGGATACTTGAATGCAGATCCATTGGTTGGCTTCTCCGTTGGAGAAGCAGCAAATTCAGACCCAGCAGCACCTTCGTCACACTTCGCCAACTGAAACGAGAAAAATCCTAATGATCAGTGGCCAACGTGACTTATAAACTACTCAACTTACAATCAGATCGACTGTCAAAAGAATTTACAGAGTTGAACATGCATAGCTAACATTACTTGCTCATACGCAGAGGGTGAAAAATGCCAGCAGTCCATTAAGTTCATCTCCAGAGTCTTACTTGGTCTTTTAAATGGACGCTGATTTCCTTCTCTCTCTTGAGCTCCATCAATTTGCGATCCAATTCCTGCCCGTGAAAAGGTGGAGTGAAGGAGATGAGTAACATCTAACGGTGCGTGACGTGACGCAGTCGTGAGACAAAGCTTGAATGTGGTCCGAAGCCTACCGCCATACATTAGGCTTACAACCAATATAGAATAACAATGGAATAACAAAATTCAACTGTACAACTCACTTGTCTCAAGTGGTCATTCTCATTCGAGAGGTGCTGTGACTTCTGCGAAAGCTCCTCACAGAGAACCTGAGAGTCCCATGAAGAATTGATCAGCATCGGAATACAACCGCAATTGACGGCAACACCAGAATTTCCCACCGCCGACAAGTATCTAGGAGAAAGTATTCAACCCGTACAAGAGAACGAATTTGAGAATGAATTACGTAAGGACATACTGGACACACCTGTTTCCGTCGAATCGTCTGTCTAGCCGACTCACGATTAGCCTGGACTCGCCGCTGTCGGCGTGCTTCCTTTTCGCTCTGTAGAAATAAGCCAGGTCTCTTTCAAACGTCGCTCATAGGATTCAAGACAGAAAAAGCAACCCACAGTACATGCCATGGAAAGTGACTGCCAAAGACCCCAGATGAGAAGAACCGAGTAGAATCACAGGTATGTTGATGATTACCTCACTAATGGCAGGCTTGAGTTTGCCACCTGCACGCTGGCCAGGTTTCAAGGCAGGCTTGCTCTCAATCTTGACCAAAACTGGCTCCGGCACGGATTTCTCCTCTGCCGCCGCCACGGTAGCACTCGCACATTTCGAATCATCTATTGTTGTACACCCTTCATTGGGGAGTAAAGCCGGAGTGCTAAGAGCCCAACCGACATCTGCGTCCTCAGTCTTGACAACAGGTAACTGCCCGGCGGCCGTAGGTTTCGGCTTCTTCCGAGTTACCAGCTTTACTGCTCCTTGCTCGGGAGTTCCGGCTTCGTAGGATTTATCCTCCACCTAAAGAGACACGATAATAAGTGGATTACATTCAAAGTATAACCTCGATGTACAAGGTAGTGAGATTACGCGTGGAAAAGAGAAAACGTTTCCTGGCCTGCTCCTGCTGACAATCAATCCCACCTTGCTGCCTTCACTTCTGCCGAAATTTTCTCACCTTTGGTTTACGAGCTATAGCAGGCTTCTTCACGGGCCGGATGGGCACAACCTTCTGGAAAGCTGATCGTCCTCCTTCCTCCAACTTCGGGTAGACAGCGAAGCCGGGAGCTTCATCTATTCTCACCGATGCGGGTAAAGGCGACGTTGGACTCTCAGCACGAGAGTCAAGCTGTTGAAAATCGCAACTAGAATCCGACAAAAGCTTGTTATTTTGCTTCTCTGTGTCGCTGGTGCACCCTTGCTCGACGCTCCCGGAAGGTGCTTCGAGCTTCACAGGGGTGAATACCGAATGTGAATCTTTTCCTAAAGAGGATGCACCCTCGGATTGTTGCTCAACTGGAGGTTCGCTGTTGGTGTGGGAGTCCTCGCTCGAACACTCAGCCCTTCTGGCTCTGCTTGACCTTCTTCTTTTACTCGACCACTGCGGCAGGGGTGAAACGGACTCCTTCCTGGTTGTTATGATTTTCTTTTCAGGCGAAGGAGGTCGCTCCTCGATGAATTGCGAGAACATCGTAAGTGCCCTAGCAGCGTCCAACTCCGGAGAGGAATCGCCACTATCTTCATCGTCTAGCCTATCTTTCCTCTTCGTCGCCGAAGGTTTTGAAGAGCCTGCACTCTTGGTTGGTTCTGCTTTCACAATATCTTTCGTAACACATACTTTCTTGCGGACATTCGGAAGTCCCGAAGCAATCTTCCTCTTCTGACGACTTCCATCGCTGGACTTCCCGCCACCACTGGTAGATGGCAGGACAGTTACACCTGAAGCCATAGTGTCCTCCGAGTAGCTCTCAAAACACTCCACTTCTTAACTCTGCGAGTCCAAGCACGACGTTGATCAAGGTCATTTCAGCGTACCACGAGGCCCTAGGAACGCTAACGTCGGTTTCTAACACAAGCAATGCAACCCCTGATGTGCACATCGGCTAAATGTATCTCGCTATGAATTCTGACACATTATCAGTACAGCCGCATCATACGTTTCTTAAATGAAATAAAGCTAGACTCGTGTCGCAAGTACCTAAAAGTACCACGCATTAAGCAAGTGTCATCTTTTGGTAAAGATTTGGTTGACACAAGTTCTTGTCAAAGCTTGCTCTCCGTCAGAAAGCCATCCAACCGAAAAGGAAACGAGCATTTCATCTGTTGCAGATCCAGAGCCTCCTCCCAGGCCAGAACAGATAGGAACACGACCGAGCATAAGCTGACAAGAGTATAGCATGAAGCCTCTTCTCCCGAAGAAAGTTTGACGTCAGATGACGAGCCAGCAGCTAGAGACAGAAGAAACGGCGCAACTCGAATGAGAACCAGTCGAGTCCCCAGAGACGGCCCGGACAGTCAGTGAACATAAGCTTGGACCAAAAACTGAGGTGAAGAGAACCGCTGGTCGATAAATGGCGACTCCCTCTAAAGTTCAGCACAGCGCACAAGAGCGGCGCTGACGCGACCTGCTGTAGATCGACTCGTTGTGAAATCTCGTGACAGAGCACATTATTTGCTACCGAAAGACAACGAGTTCACCACCGAACAGAGATTTGATTGCCTCCAGGATTGCACCGAACGCAAAAAGACCCGCAACTCCAAGCGACTCAAGCAGAACGCTTTGTACCGTAGTTCTGCCTTCACTATCTCTCCTCGAACTCAACCAACGAACAATCTGCTTTCATCTCCGACTCTGTTTCTCCCAAACCCACCGCCAGGCCGCACCGTG
The DNA here is from genome assembly GCA_036924285.1 of Asterella californica. NCBI lineage: Eukaryota > Viridiplantae > Streptophyta > Marchantiopsida > Marchantiales > Aytoniaceae > Asterella > Asterella californica. The sequence continues at coordinate 21,591,215 of JAYKYS010000006.1, read as the reverse complement.
ACGCAACTCACAGAAATGCGCCACCCCGTCTTTCAACTAAGCTCGCAACTCGGCCGCCCCTCTCAAAACTCCTTTCCTTCCCAGGCTTTCCTTTCCTTTCCTCCCCTCCCCTCCCCTCTCGCCACTTCCCTCCCTGCGCACGACGTGAGCTTCCTTCCTCCTATGATCGCCAGGCGGACAGCCAACAGAAAGGGTAGACAAGTAGATTGCAAAGCGTCCGATCCTTCCTTCCGGTACTCTTGCTTGTTCTTTGTTTCCCTTACACAACTCCCCGCAGGCATCAGCAACGAGTAGCGCAGGATGAGGAGCGGCTACAGCAGAGAAGAGGGCAAGAGGTGAGCGAGGGAGAAAGCCAAAAGGACTGAAGCACACGCAGGCAGGCCTCCGTGTCTGTCCCTGAATCCAGATGGTCAGTCAGGGCAGCAGGAGGGCCCCCTTGTTCGGCCCGGCGGCAGCACACGGAGCAAGTGGAGCAATGCTCCAGTTACAAGGCTCAGGGGAAGAACAGACCAATTGAATCAAAGTTTTCCACCTCCTCCAGACTCGGACGGGACGGTTCTGCTCTAAGGAACTTCACCAAGTCGTGGACCGAAAGCCAAAAGGAAGCTTTCTCCGTCCCTAGCCACTACCCTTCGTTGTCTTTGCTCTTCCCTCCCTTCCCTCTCCTCTGTTCTAACCATTACCTCCTGCTGCTGCTGCTGCTCTGCTGGAGATTGGACAAAAAGTGCTGGCCAGAGCTCGACCGCCTTTGTTGTGGCTGTTGCTTTTGCTTCGTTGCCGATGACGACTCCCACCCCACCGCTGGCTGGCGACATACTCTTTTCCTAGAGAGAACACATCTGAGCCCTAGATGTGGCCCATCCGACGATTTCACATACGCCTTGAGTTGGCAAGCCGGCCTCTCGCTTGCTTCACCTATCCCACTGGCAGACTTGAGCTCCCGCCACATCGGACTCTTGTGCAATTCGTGCTCCACCAGGCTTTTGCTTTTGGCCAATCACGTGACAGGACCAGCAGTTAAAGCGAGGCAACTAACTCAATGTGGACTGCCTGCTTTCTGCCATATCAGCAGACGCTTGCTGAGATGGCCGTGTGCCAATTGGCACGGCCTTGGCGGCGCATGGGAGAAGCCTGCCAGCTGGCTCTTGGACGCTCTATTGGCTCTCCCGCAAGCTTTCACCTTCAATCATGTAATATTTACTCTCCCTCCGACAGTCAAAGTCACCTAGTAAATTTTCAGGCAGATAAGGTGGTCTGGTAAAATTTGTCTGTCTATCTGACTCCTTCCGTAGGGGCCACGTTTTTCCCCAGCCTAAAGGAACTCCGTTGGACTTTTACAGTTTTTACTTGGGCTTTCTCCAAGACTCCAACATGCTCTCGACTCGACTTTACCGTCTAGTTCTCTGCCACCAAAGTACGTAGTCAACGGTTCAGGGATGCTTATCTGACAGGTTTACACGGCCTGTTGTGTTTCCCACGTAGGAGCCCGCCTTTCAGTGACCTCTGATTTTGGCGTTCGATCCTCCCTTCGTAACTGAAGGCAAAATGACTCCCTTCCTTTGTACATGTGACAAAATATAGCCGGAGTCGGACTTTCCTCCGTGAATTTGGTTACGGCTACGCTACATTGACACCTCTGATCCATGTTTGGTACCAGACCCTACTGTTCGGTGACCACAGTTACCCGTCGAGGCTACGATGTAGGGCCCAGAACGCGTCCATCCGATAACCGATAACCAGGTAGCAGTAGATGCGACCAAGTACACTTTAGGGTTGTAACTGAATTCAAACACTTCAGTTGAGGCAAGATCTTCACTGGGTAAGTTTGAGCACTCAGATACGACAGTCCTCTGTCAAGTCAATGGAACGGAGAATGACCGGAAGACTCGCTTTCTTCTTCGTCGGGGTTCCTTCGTAGAAGCTCTCGAAAGCGATAATGAGGCCAGCTTCGGACTTGACTGTAAATCCCGATATTTTGAACTCTCTGTCAAAGCGTACTTCTGCTGCGTTTCAAGGGGTACCTAGTTCTTGCGGCGCTGAGGACCCTTACGACGTCTGTTGGTACCGTGAATCGCATCGTGTGCGAGTTTATCTACCCTAGCCCAACGCGGTCCAAGTCGAAGAAGTCGTGCCCTAACCTGGAAAGCATAAACGCTGGAGGGACCAAGAGGAACAATATTCTAGTACTGTATCGCGGAAGAAGAAAAGGTGCATTGATAGTAAGGTGAAGAATTAGAAGAAGTGCAGTGTGATCGATAGTTCCTGACAGTCCAGTAGGCAATAGGAAAGATTGTAGGTCATTAAAGAACTTCAGTACCTCATGCATAACCATTCTAGCATGTGATGAACTCACTTCATGAATGAATATATGTTTCAAAACTCCAAGATAAGATGAGTACTGATGTCAAACAATACTACCATAGTGTGAGGGAAATTCGCTCAGCCTTAGAAACATTTATTATGATGCACTTTGAGATTTCGCTCACATCAGCTCTTGTAATGAACAGTCCACTACAAGAGAATTTCATGATCACAATTCATTTCACTCTTTCACCTGTATACTTATCTAGAGATATTCTTAATCTTCATTAACTATGTAATTATTTGTATAACTGAATAATTGTTTTCAAATGGGTACAAGTTTCCACAGGGATTGGTAATCACCAGGTCTGGAGTACAGTGGTGGTCGCTTGCACACCATCCAAGGGAAAGATGGTCGTGGGATCGAAGTACCTTGAGGGAATCATATACACATGAAAAGAGAAAACATAAGTATCGGGAAATTCGCACCACATGAATTTGGATAGCCGACCAAGAATTTCAAACTTCTGGCAGCGTCAATGGAGCGGAACCATGTGGAAAGGTGAGGGACGATTTGGGACTGCCTCTACTTTCGTCGCCTGCCTACTGTCTCACCGCCTGTCCGTAGGGCGCAACCTGCCTATGGCCAGATCTAATTGTAAGGCCTCCAGCGACCGTCTAGATGATAGGGGTACTCGCGAACGTTGGGATTCGCATACTTCTAAAGAACCGAACTACATGAACACCTCTCACAAGCTTCGAGCCTAAGTGCAGGCTCGAAGCTGGCTGGGGGTCGCAATGACAGGACCAAAGACGCAGCAGGTGATACCCATCTTCTCTTCTTGCCCCCAACTTGGCCGAGGGGGAGTAAGCGCCAACTCTGGAAAGCTCCAAGTTTGCTGTGGCGACAATATACGAACCTAACAGTGAGGACTGGAGGAGAAAGACGAGCGAGATTCCATTTGCAAGGCTCATTGGATGAAAAGGCACTGGCACTGAGTGAATGAATGAATGAGTTGTACACTTTACGAGATAACGATAAAATTCAAGATAGGGTCAAGAAAGTACACGGAGGTGATAAGAGTCCTTTCTTATCTAGATGATAGAAGGGAAGGGCCATAAATTGATCATGAAAGAAGCGAAAGACGAGTACTTATCCCAAATGACCGTATGTGGCGAACGTTAAGTACAATGGGCAATGATGCCCTTCTCTATTTTCCTCTCTATTTTGGCAGTTTGTTTCATGAAATGAAAACGAAATGCTCATTCGAATTCGAATTCGGATTCGAGTTCTCAACACACCTCTGACAACATTCTACAAGCTACGATAGTCTCTAAGCAATAGTTTTCAAGAAACGGTTGAGAAGTAGGAGATGCATCATTACCGGCCCATAGACTGAAACCAGTTAAAATGTTTTTACCATGTAGAGTAAAAAGAGAGACATTGCAATAGATGGTGTAACTTTTTCTGCATCCATTATTTCTAAGATCTTTTCTTATCACGTTATGATATACTAGGGGCGATAAACTACATTAGAGTTAGTGGGTGGGAGGTTTAGCCCCGAATTCTTTTTCACCTTTATGGGTGTTGCTTGCTTGGCCCTTTGGGTATTTCTTTTTTCTTGTTCTGCTTGATGGGTATTTTCATCCGTTTATTATTCATCGTGTTGTTTGTTCTTTTATCTATTAGTAGACTCTAGAGTCTTAAAACTTTTTCTAGAAATAATATAATATAATAAAAGAAAACAGAAAATCGTTTTTACTTCTCATTCCCAGCAAGCACCATAATACCATTCAGTTCACATTTTACATTTTTTTACTCTATATAATATATTGTTATCAATCGTGAACAAAATAAAGTAACTGACACTGGAATAATCAAATTACAGTTTCTATCACAGTGTAGCGCATTTTGATTCTCTATATTAGTCCACAATTCTCAAATGCAAAACTTTATTTAGTAAAAATCCTCCCGGGTTAACGACGACTGCTAATTATATAACTGATAGACCTCCAGGTAACCCAGAGCCCATATATCCATACTAAATGGTAAAAGCTTGAATGTAGACACTTCTATGAAAATAACGATTGAACTCGCCAAAGTGTACTAAAAGTAACAGTTGGCACCCAAAAAAAGAAGTTTCCATTAGAGAAAACTCGTTTAAGTTTTCAAGCTATTATCAAGTAAGTAACTTGACGAAATCAGTAACAAACGGATGGGGACACAAATAAGGGGAAAAAAGATCTAAAGGGCCAACATGCATAGGGTAAACCACAAACCCTAACTCTACCTTCAACCGTTCTTTAAATATCAGATAATGGTAAATTAAAAGTCTTACATACATACAATTGGTGGACAAGAGTTGATATCCCATAACAACTGCTCTCTTCTGGACTTTGCAAGTTAAATTGTTTATAAAATAATGAAAACACATTGTCTAAAATACGTAATATCACTAATATCAATAAACACCACTAATAAGAGTTTCAGAAAGAACAAGAAAATAACTCAGTGTAATTCAGACCAAGGAAATGTGTAAATAAAAGTTTGAATCCCTTTTCTTTTATTATTTTAAAGTTCGAATGTGAAAACGCGAGGAGCTAAGCGCTTGAACATGTACGAGAAGAAGAAGATAAAAGCAATTAATGAATTTACCTTGACAAGAGGAGAGTTAATGGTTAGGATTGCAGTATCATATCATTCTTTTCATTGAGAGGGAATTTCTCTATTCTCACAGGAAGGGTAGTCAAACTTGACCACGAGCATTAGTAACTGAAAGCAAAAGTAATATGGGTGTTAAAGTTATATTTTTTTGAGTTGCAAATTCAGCCAGGTCTTTGCGAATACTTTCTACGGGTATCTCTAGAGTGTCTGTAGAAAAATATCACGAGCACATTTTTTTTTTTTAGTTTTCATCTGTTTCGCTCGTTTGTTTGTGCAGTATAAAATTATACTCTTCAGAATGATGATTCTAGATCTCGGTGACATAGATTCAATAATTAAAGAAATTGTACTCTTAGTTCATAAAGACGATTCGAAAAATACGCAGTTCAATATGCATACAATCCGAACTTCAAGGAACTTGTGTTCTCTTTTTGTTATCAGATAATTATGTAAGTATTAAATAATATATATATATATATATATATACTAAGTAGATGTAAATAATTAAAATATTATATAGACATTATTTGTTAGCTCATGCTTGGAAGCACAGAGAGAGCAGGCAAAAACTCATAAGTGTAGACTGGATCCTCGCGCTTCAGAAGATACAAGTCAGGAGCACTGTACTCATGAATATATAATTTTAATCATATGTTTAATTTAATATATAACTCTTCCGATAGAAAAAATTATATATTAAATTAAACAAATATGCATTTCCTCCTCTTCCAAACTCGGAAGAGGATGACTATGCATGCTTATAAAAACTAGCAGTTCAATACACTGCTAGTCGCTAAACAGTTCCAGAATTTTTTCTTCCCTCTGTCTAAGAATATTTCCGCTTAACTTTGACACCTCTCGCAAAATTGAAATTGAAGCTGGCTCTAATACCAGTTGTATGCCTTTTTACGTCCAAGACCTCATAGCACACTACTGTACCTTCGAAGTAAGAGCAACGGTGGATGACACAAATCCAAGGGATTCCCTCGGGAAGTTTCTACGCCGGAGTCCACTGATTTCCGGGGGCGTGAAGTGTGTGCCGGAAATTTCTTCCCCAGTAGGTGCCCTGCCGCAAGTTCAAATTTCGGGCCGGCTAACTTCCAGAACTTTCTTCTAATTTTGAAACTTAAATTAAAGTAATATTTATGTCATTTGTAAATTCCAAAAATATCACTGAAATATATATATCAAAGAAAATATTTCTACAAACTTACCAGTAGCCATTTTACCTTCAAGAGAATTCTGATATAAAGGTACCCGTCATTTGAAAGCTGAAGATAAAGAATAGATACAGAAGTTCTCTTATTCACGGAGTTCATACGTAATATTTATTGTTTGTTTAAAGAAGAAGTTAACATTTGTTAATCTGCTGAAAACAAAATTGTAAAACAAGAGAAACCTTTATAACATGGGGTGCCCTCTGATAAAAAAAGTAATTGCTAAAACTTCCCCAAACAAATTCTTCATTTATGTGCACAAATGAAAGAAAAAAATAAAAATGAACTAATGAACGATTATTGTATAAACAACTAGAGAAGTTGGAGAACTTTCTCGTGTCAATATGGTTTCGACAAGAGGAAAGGAAGAGGAATAAATGCAAGAAAATAAATAATTTCATAGGACTATAATTCTCCATTCCGATTGATTATCACGTCTACAAGGACACCAGAGGTATAGAAAAACAAATATTCAGATGTTAATTATAAAAAAATATAATATATATAATTACAAGAATATTATTTATATAGAACTATGCTCTTCCTGAAAGAAATAAAAATCGAGACAATGTTTGGAAACAATGTGAGAGCTATAAGAAAGAAGTTATGAGGTCTAGTTTGCATGTTCAAAACGATAAAGCTGGAGAAAACCTATAAGTAGTGTGAATGTACGCGAGGCTCTCTGAAAGATAAAATAGTAATCTATCTCCATTAATCAAGACAAAGTTGAAATAATGTTTAATATTTGTTCAAACCCTTCCAAACAGAAATGTTGATCAAGTATTAAAGCTTATGTATATTCTCTCTTTATCTTCATAGGGAGAGATGAATATGACTAACTAATCAAACCAACAAACAAGAGGACATGATATATGCAACCTCTCAACTTTATGGATTTTATATGTAGATCAGACCACATGTGACATCTATAAGTATATAAAACAAGTATAGAATCATAAAACTAATTATAAATCACAAAGAATTGCTTGATAATACACTTGCACACACTCATTTGCCTAACTAGTACTACTCACAATGATCAAAATTGCTTGTTACCAATACCCAAAAGTTATTACACATGATTCAGTACTGAGACGACATATGTCATTTGTTTGGGTTTTATGAATTTTAGAAATATGATATGTAGTTATGGAAACACTATATGACAAAACAAAAACCAGCCAACATATAATCTTAGGAGGTCATCGTGGATGTAAAATAGTTTGACTTACGTCAAAGGATTTCTGATACTAGAGTAGATCTTACTGGATAAACAATTTGTGATCACACAGATTAGAATAAACAGGAAATGAAACACGAAATATTCATCTCAGTTATTAGACGACCATACTCAAGTAAGAACTCGTTAGAGTAAAAAAAGTTTGTTTAGCTTAATCAACTTGTTGGTTTGATTCTTCGTTCTTTTGTTCCAGGTTTCTGCTTTCTTGAGGTAATCTTGCACAATCCCATCAACTCTTAGACTAATAATTTTAGCTTCAACTGATATATTTTTAATATTTTAGTTGAGATAGTCATATGATTTGTTTCAGCAATGAGATATAAAAGAATAACTTATTAGCTAAATCAATGAGTTTGCAAAGCACATTAGTAAAATGTAGAATCAATGAACCACTTTAAATGCGTATAATTTTGTATTGAAGAACACAAACTTTAGTGAAGATATGAGAAATTTATGAAATTTGATCATGAAGTCAACCCAAAAAGTTGAAAGAATGAAGAATTATAAAAGACTACGAGTCTAATGAATGAAGAAATTGAGAAGACTACGAAGTCTAAAACTTGTTAAGACGAGGAGTTATGGACTTGTCAAGAGTCAGTTTATTGTTTCAATGCTCGTTAAGTAGCCCAACCCGTTAATTGCCTATTGAAACTCATTTTCCTAACTTATGGGAGTTACATGTCAAATCCTCTTACGTATGAGGATTAGAAACCTCACATGCATTTAAAAATTTGTCCTGTAATCGGTCGTTCAAGCTCAAGCTCGCGATATAAACGCAGCATGAGTTATGAGTTGCATCTACTTATGGACCAGCGGTACATTATATTCTCAATTGCTGCATATATATGCAGATTTAGATATGGAAATAAAACTCCAACTTAATTAACAACAAGGACAAAGTGCGGATTGAAGAACAATATTAAAACAGCGGACGAGTAGAGATTTGTTGATATATGTAGAAGTGAAAGGATAGATATCTAGCTCGATAACTATATTTGAAATAGTTATAGAGATTGATAACTATCTCAGATATAGTTATAGATATCAATATTATTATTTTTATATCAGTAACAATTTCTTGATATCAAGAGATTTTTTTTATATCAGCTCTAAATAATTGATATCTTTCTCGTTTTCATAAAAACTACATAACATAAAATTATTGGTGAAAAACAAGTCATTCAATCTCTCATATGTTTTATCATTCCGTAACATTATTAACTTTTAGCTCGAATCATATATATTTGCTTGTATAATCAAACCTGTAAACAAAGTTCAACGGACGGAGCACGGGAGGAACGCATTGTTATATCAAAGCTCTAGCTAACTGTGTTAAATGATTTTTACTCTAAAATAAAGTTTACAGAAGGTTTGATTTGTTACTGCTGCAGTCAAGATGTATATGAATCGATTAGAATTAATTAAAATTAAGCAGTTAGAATCATGATGGATGATGGCAAGTAAAATGTGATGTGCACAAATGGTAATAATCACTCACTATGGGATCAAGGAGATTCAAGGTTCAAATTACATCAAACTTGAGAATGTATCTTGAGTAATGTTATAACATTACTCAAGATACATCTCTTACATGCGCATACTAATGCAATCATTTGGAACATTTGATAGGTTTTAAATTACACATGCGATTCAAGATGATTAAACAACAGTATATAAGAACATACAGAACATTTCGCTAAGGTTTAAGATGTAGAAATTGCAAAAACGCCAAAAGATCGCAGACTTCTTAGAATGTCTAGTTAGACTTAAGTACACATTAAACGATACAACCTAATTGGAAGTGCAGTTTAATAATATTTTTCCAATTGACGAAACGAACAAAATCAATTGGTCTCCAAAAATCATCAATGAATGACCAATCTTTTATTTTCACCTTTTAATCATTACCTTTCTCCTTGAAAGGTAATGTTTCACTTCAGTGTTATGTTTATGCAGATTTAGTACCAGTAGTATTAAAACCCAAAAGAGTCATTTCTCTTTATAGCTATATGTTTAATCGTGGATTCATTTTGGATGCATATGGAGAAGAGTAATCTATCAGCAAACAGGAATTGATACAAACAAAATATTTTTGATATCAACTTTACAATTTTGTTGAAAATAATTTAAAATATCATAGTTTTATTTTCATATGTTTATAACAAAAACCGTTAGCGAACTACCAAGGATAAAAAAGATGATACTATCTTTCCCGTGTTTGCTGTTATAAGCAATACATCCACCTTGTTATTCACCTAATGTACACTTTGGTCCAGAAACGTGGTAAACTCCAAAAACGTATTGCCGTCCGGGGGTCCAGTGGGGTTCGTGCGCGAGCAAGTACAGTGCTATTTTTTTCTTTTCAAAGTGTACATGCAGTGTGAGTGTGTGAGTATTTATGATCTAATACTTCTGTTAGGAAGGATTAGTTGTAAATACTATCTGAAAGATATATCTTCTGCGTAAATAAAAGTTCATTTATAGTTGGATAGTTCTAGGTGCAGTGACAAAACTTATGGGTTTTTGGGTTTCCAGAGGCCATGTGTCTCGTTGGCCTGAGAGATGTTTTAATTAGCTTTTTTCAATATAGTAATTTAAATATAGAATGATAAATATAAATATTTAAATTTAGCATATAATTTGTCTTTTGACTTATTCATGAAAGCAGGCGCAGATTAATTTTCTCAGTTTTTTCCTTCCGCCGCTTCTTTCACTGTAGGCCGTGGGGTTAAATTTACATTTGTATTTTACTAGGGTGCAGGTATATTTTTCCTTCCCTCGTTTCCTTCACTGTACAAAGCGGTGGGGTTAAATTTACACTGTATATTCTTCTGTTCTTTTCACTGTACAAGTACGTTGGGGATGCTTATTCACCTGGTTTTTCTCTCCTTTGGCCCATATCTATAATTGTGAAGTTGCTCTATAGCCAGTTTCATTCTATAAGTCTTCTGGAGTTTGCCGTTAGAGAAAAAAAACAAAAGAGTGGCTATGCATTTGACGAAGAGGAGAAGTGAATATGCATGCTCGATGAACTTCCGGGAACATTTGTTCGTTTATTTTTATTAACGAAATATATAAATTGTAAGTAAAATATAGATATTAAATAGATATAAAAAAATAAAATATATAAACATTATTTGTTACCCATGTCTGGAAACACGGAGAGAATAAGAAAAAAACCATAAGTGTTGACTCGACTATTGTTATTCAGAAGATACAAGTCCTAAAAGCTGTACTCATGAATACTCAAGAATTTAATTTAATATATAATTCTTTCTATAAAAAAATTTAAAAATTAAATTAAACAAAAATACATATTTCCCCCTCTTCTGAACTCGAAAGAGGGTGAATATGCATGCCTAACATAATGCATTTGACGAAGAGGAGAAGTGAAATAGCTACAAATGTTGATATATGAATACTGGAAATGCAAGTGCAACTCAAGTTATTATTAATGTTACCTATGAACAACGAGACAAGTTACAGTTAAAATACCGATCTTTCTACCCATCAGTTTTACCTTATCAAATGCCTGGGTAAATACAACATCAAGAGTGAGACAAATGATGATATATATATGATATAGAGAAGTTGTAAGTGATTGGTTCAGCTATGGAATAGAATAGACTAGCGTAATCTTAGTTGTAGAGTTCTAGTGCCGAGTGGGCAAATGAATGAATGATCTTTTGGGATATTTGATGCACCGATTTCTGCCCCCTTCAATAAAACGCGAGACAACTTGACTCTGATTGCTCTCATTCGTCACTTCTCTCACGCTTTCGCAATTCTGTTTTGAGCCCTACAGTAAGCAGCCACTCCCTTGAGGTCAATTCCACTGTAAAGTTGTCAGCTTTTGTTCTCCACCTTCTTCTGTTCACACGGCCTCGTCGTTCTGGACTTTGTCCCTTCCTTCCTCCTCTCGTAGCCAGAAAACCAATATAATTGAGTTTCTATTTACTTTCTAGTTTATAAGTTAATTTATAAATAGCTAGACAACACTACCGGCTGAGACGTACAGGCAGTCCTCGCACTAGGAAGTTCCCAGCCTTTTCGACAGAACCACTTCCCTGCAACTGTGGCGTGCGGTACGTTACACAGTCGGATGTCGATCTAATCTCCAGTCTGGAGGCTCTCCTCAAGCTCCAGGCGTTCGACACGCGTACGAGAATGATTCATACTCGATGTTGGCAACTTGCTTACCATGTGTTCAATACGTCCGAAGCTTATTAATTTAATTAAATATAATTTATCGAAGAGATATCAAACTGTTTAGTTGATTCTTTCTTTTTTATATTCCTGTCTCGGTCAAGGATACGACGAAAGGTTATGTGTAAAGTTCATAAAACCATACTCACTCACCTTCATCGCCTGCCACGTGTCCATATATGTTTCACTCTTCCTTCATGCATCCATTTTGCTTGCTATGTCTCTCAACTAAACAGAGATCTTCTGTTTCGTTCTTTTACTCGGTTTCCTGTCGGCTTTGGAGATCCAGAATAGAAATAGGAGCAGCAGTTCAAAATATACGCGAGATGGTGCGTACGTGGAGTCTCAACATTTGTCTAAAGTGTTATTCCGGACCAGTAACCGGACTGCTGCTGGTCCCGGAAGTTGGGAGCCGATAAGTTAGGTTGAGGATCCTAGACCCAGAATCGTACCCAAACACTCAAATTCTAAGTCACGAGAACCACCCGCAGGAGCGTAATAGAGCGAGGGGGAAAGAGAAGATAGGCAGTGAATATATATATATATATATGCATCCAAACTATAATTCTAAGAAAACGGAGGAAAAAAGATCATCAAAATAATTATTCATGATTTGTTAATGATAATTTTTAATTTTTTCATAAAAAATATATTTTATTAAAGATAAAAGCCACAGATAAGAGTGGTGCTAGAATGGATTTGTAAATTATGATTTGTGATAATTTTTTCTAAATTTACTTCATTAAATTTAAAAAAGAAGACTGAAGAATAAAATTTACTAGGCGTAGAGTGATAAGAAGAGTGTTGGTCGAATTGGTTAGCAATTTCTGACTTGTGACAAAGTTTTCTAAATTAGCTTCACTAACCCTAAAACTCACTCGATAACATGATTACACATGGTCACTTGAGTTGCAGAAAATCCATAAGTGACACACTCGAATAGACGTGTGTGTTTGACACCTCTCTCTGATAAAAAGACATGTGTTTTTCATGAGTAAAAATTGAAAATTGAAAAAGTAAAAATTTTTAATTTCTCAACTTTAATTTATAGCCTAATCTTTCCACTAAGAAAGGTTAGGACGTAAATTAAAGATCTCGTATATTTCTACTCTTCCAAACTTGGATATGCATAAATAATATGGAGAATAGAAAAAATGTGTCAAAGTAGGAAAGATATACAATGATACCAATAAAGAGTGTCGAAGTTAACGGATATATTATTGTCATAATCGTATCCATATTTTGAACTTGGAATCCGAGATTACAAAATTTCTGTGGATTACCAACGTGAGAAAGAATGTCTAGAATAAACATGATTTTTGATACGAAAATCTCTTATCACTCCAAAAATGCAGGAGAGGTTGACACAACTTAAGTAACTCTAATGCGAGTTTTCTCATTTTTTGCCTTCGTGTTCAATTCAGCTCCAAAATTCTTATTGTGAAGGTTCAATTGTTGTGGGTTGGGCATTTCATCATTGCACAAGTGGACATAGAAGTGATTGTGAGCACCAAAATTGTGAGAGAAACTCGTGCGAACACTATTACAGATTTGAGACAATTGCATGATAAACATTTTTTGCTTTACGATATACGACCCATCGCAAACTTTATGATTTAACGCGCATCGCAAGTTGCGATTCTAAATGAATCATAAATGTATTGTAAAAAAACATGAGTATCATTGAGAACTTACGATGCATTTGCAATTGCAACTTGTGATATGATTTACAATGTAAAGCTTCAGATGCAAAATGCATCGCATATATATGATGTGTTTTGCATCATAAATAAGTGATGTGAATTACACGTTAATGTTTGCAGTATATTTTATCACATGTATAAAATGCATTTTGGATCATAATTATTAGGATGGATTGTCCATCACAAGTTTTGATGTCTTTCACATCGTATGTTTTGTGATAAATGTTGCATCGTAAATTTCAATTTGTGATGCAATATTTTCAAATCATACGGATGTTTTACAATTCTATTTACGATGAGATACGCATGAGAAAGAGTACATGAAAATTCCAAAGATGTATTGACGTCGAGAGGAGTAGGAGATCTATCACGCCTCCTACCACGTCCTCGTCGATCTCAACTTTGAGGTACCAAAAGAATATTGTTCACATAAATACCATATGCTTCTTAGATGATTCTAAGTAAGTTTAAGCTATTTTGACAAAAATATATGAAATTGTATTAATAATTATCAGTAATAATAATTAATAATCCATAACTTAAACTAAATTATAAAATATACACAAGAAAAATTAATTATGAATAATTAATACATACACTAAACTAATAACATAGAACCACACAAAAATAACCATATAAATTAAATCTTATGACTGCAAAATTACAGCAAGCTACAATACAATCCACAACAACTGTATTAACTAGCAATATTTAATCCATACACTAAACAATGATCATAAAATCATACATGAAAATAATTTAAACCCTACGACTACAAGATGCACGTAAACAATAATAGATTACGTTAACTATACTAAATAAAAATGATTAGTAAAAATACAAAACTAATATCATAGAATCATATAAAATAATAAATTATATCCTACGACTACAAACTTACTGAATCTATGATACACTCCACAACAACTGTATTAACTAGCAATAATTAATCCATACAATAAACAATAATCACAAATTCATACAAAATGTAATTTGTACAATACAACTGCAAATTCTCATAAACTACATATCATGTTCAATAGCTAAAATCCGCAACATAATAAATAATAACCTATTGTCTTAAATTCATATTAACATAACAACATAAAATTCGACCTAACTAACTAAATATTAATTTAGTGTTTAACCTAACTAACTAATAATTAATTTAGTATTTAACCTAACTAACTATAATTAATGTAGTGTTTGATTTAACTAACCTAACATAATTAACCCTAACTAACCTAACTAACCCTAACTAACAAAACTTGTCTATATTTTTTATACAAGACGCATCATAAGTACATTTCCATGGCGGTTTGTGATGCGAATATCATCATAAACCTATCTCCTCTTAGAGTTTTCAGCTGCCATTTGCGATGCAATTCGCAAATGGCATCGGACTGAGGTTTGTCACCTTAGTGACAGAACCTCGATCATTTTGTGAATTACGAGTTTCAGAACTGAGAGAAGAGGGTGGACATCTGAGCACTTCAAGATATCTATCTCCTGATCATCAATAGCAACATAGTGAGAAGACCTAACAACAAATAGTTGATCCTTGGGCTGAAATAGACTAGTGGAGGGGTGATTCAAGGTACCTGAGCCGCCACTGTGGACAAGATGTTGTTGTAAAGCGATTTGCTGTCTGTAAATAATCAATGCTATATGATTTATGTCCTAAAACAACATTTAATGTACCATTGTATCAGAATGGTGAATGTGTGTGTGCTTTGTCTTTGAAATTCAAATTCTACCTACTAGAATCGCTGTATGCACAAATACAGTAGCAAGAATCGACAAATTGACATTTTCTCATTACATGAATGCTGCAAAATGCTTGTTTTGATGCTTTACATCTCATTTGTCCTTGATAGTAGTTCTATATATATATCTATGATTTGTAGTTTGCGTGTTAGCTCGCTATCTTTCCCTATCTTAATTTTGATCTCTAGATCTCTTTTATGATCCATTAGATCATATTTTGACCTCATGCTTTCCTTCAAGAACCACTGGACTTATCTAGGGAATCATGAACTTCTCAGTTCTGTATAGAGAATTTTTAGTTTCTTTTCTGGATCCACTTCACTATTTCATTGTGAACAAAACTCTTGGTAGGTCCCACCCTGATTTCAGATTTTCTTTGCTGTAGTATTTTGTCGTTTGGTCATGACTAGCCCCAGTGATTCAAGTCATAAACAGCCTCCGATAGGTCATTTTCCATCCCTGCTTGTCATTTCCACATCATCTATTGAGGTTGGTACCCCTCAGCATGATATTATATATATCCATTATTAGACTATGTTGCGACAGCTGTAGGTCACCAGGATGTCTATGATGTTTGACAACATGACTCTGATCATGACAAATATGATCAGAGTATCTATGATATCTAGAGTCGGACAACCCACGACTCTTTATACATACACCGCTAGTACCGTACCATCATTAGTTCCTTCACTATCAACCACTCCATCAGGTTCATCAGCACATGGATCCATTTTGCGGAATAAGATCGATGCTCGACCCTCGCATCCTAAGAAGAACAGTAAGAACGAGACACCGACTCTTGATCTTTCTTGTGGGCGTGAAAGAGAGAGACGGATAGTTTGGTCAAGACTTGAGTTGGATGCGCTCAACATATCTATTCACGCGTATCTTCCATTGGTACATAATCGTCTTTCTGATGTAGATGTCATGAACTGTCAACCACATGTCTACCTCAAGGACATTCTCCTCGTAGTGGAAGTGAGAGTGAAGAGAGAGATCAAGATCATGTTTGAGAATGAATCTTGCATCAGCGAGCAATGAGTTATTTAGCACATGCAAAACAAATTGACGGATCGACGCGTAAGAAGATTAAGATCATGCTTGCACTCTTGCTAGAGAGAGAGGAGTCGACATGCCCTCCTAGAATTCCCTGAGGTTTTTCTTCCAGATGAGTTGAAGTTGCATTGGGCGGACATGTACAAGGAGGCTGAAAGAGAACTCTTACGTGTCCAAAAGCAAGCAGATGTTGGTTGTGAGTTCCCTCATCCTCTGGAGTGATATGTTCAGTGATACAGTTCTACACTTTGACTTGAACTCTTTGTGTTTACAATTGGTCATCATTAACTATAATTCTTGTTGTCTAACCATTGTGCTTTTTTGTGGAGTAGGTGAGTTAAGACCAAGAATGAGTGTGAGACAATGGGTGACCTTGATAGTAAGTTCGTTGAAAGACGACAATGTGTTATTGTCCGTAAGAAGGTCATAAATCGACTTGGACAATACGACTTTCACATGTTCCTCTCTAAGTTTATAAGTATTTTTACCAACTTATGATTAGCATGACGTCAAGAAACTACGAGAGCTAGTAAGAGAGCGCACATATCTGCAAGTATGATCAATATCGCTTTATTCCAACTTGTATCGGTTATGTTTTATGTACGATTTAATGATTTAGGTGAAGTCTATATTAACTTACGTTTGTTTTTGATTGATAGTCTTCTAGTCCAGCAGTAGCTCCTCCTCCTCGAGAAGAGGACTATGATGACACTGAAATAGAGTCAAATGATGCTGACCAGTTTTATGTTCAAGAGATGAGACGTCCGTCACTAGTACCATAAAGAAGACAGCGGACACTGGAGAAAGAAGACAAAAGCAGCAGAGAAAGGAGAAGAAGAAAGTAAGAATGAAAGTTTTATATTTACTATCATGGATTAATTGACAATTAGAGTTTGCTTTGGCTTTTTATATGTTATTATAGTTCTAACTTGAGTTGTTGATGTTATAAGCATCTGGATCTGAGTGTAGATCTTTCAGTTTTGCGTGCCAATCCTCATGGACCTAATGATAGTCGTGATTGTTTGAATAAAATATAGAGTTGTACGCACGTTCTTTTCAAGTATGTCAATTTATTACATCTTGACTTTAATCCATAGTTATATTTTTACCTTCTTTTAAGTCAGTTTATTATTTTGACTTTAATTCGTAGTTATATTTGTATTATCTATTGATAGGTCAGTGTATGATATATTGGCTTTAATCTATACTTGCATCTTTGACTTTTCAGCCATATGTGTATTCACTTTGTTTCAAAATATTATATTTTTGATTTTGATACATAAATTTGAATTTATTTGGATGAAATGAGATTTTATCATCTGAAGATATAATGTTCTACAAAACAAAACCGCATAATGATCGATCTAAAACTGCATGCTGAAAAATATATTTTTGAAAAAATTAGACAAAACATGACGTAAAATCCATCACAAGTTGCAATGAGAAATGAATGATAAAAATATCAGAAAAAACTCAAAAATTACGTTACGGAGTGCATCATAAAAAATCACCGCGTAAAACTCAATAGCATGCACAACATCTTGTGAACTACGAGAGGAAGTACATCGCAACTTGCGATACAAATATCAAATAAAAATGCAATGGGAGTAGAATCACAACTTATGATGAAAGAACATGGAAAATTCTCATGCAGTACATATCATAATATACGAGTTGATAGCATGGAATATTGTGATACATGTTGCACCACAACTAATCATACATATGGTTCACAAGTTACGACAAGATGTGTTTGGTAAGTTGTGATGGAATATACATCATAATATGATAATGCACTTATGATGTTGTGTGCATCATAAGTGCATTATAATATATGATGCACACAATCATTAGTATTCACCTCACTATATATATATCGAGCATCGATGATCGATCACATCCAAGATTATGATAGATCCAAGAAAGCTTGGGATGCACTTGTGCGTCTATTTCAATCGAGAATAGAGACACAAAAGTTGTAATTGTGATAATAGTTCAACATTGTGAAGAAAGGGTCGACGTGCATAAACGACTATGTGAACCACGTCAAACAACTTGCAGATCAGTTATTTTCTATCAAAGTCGAGATTGATCACACTGTCTTGATTGGAGCCACATTGCATGGACTACTTATTGAGTACAAGCAGTTCATCACTTCAGTTTTGACTAGAGAACATCTTCTATCATTTGATAAACTAGTTCTTACGATGTTAGGAGACGAGGTGCGTCTGCTGGAGAGTTTTATTTTGACAGGTTAGCAAGAATATGTCTGTTTTGCAGGTTCAAAAGTATTTCGAGGTAAGGGTCGTGGAAAAAATGCTGGACGTGGACGAGATCACGGACATCAATAACAACAATAATCGTAACAACAAGAAAAATAAAACCAACAGAATTAGCAACAAGCTGGTTCTTCCAACAATCAAAGACGTACGTCTGATTCTTGCAACTACTGCAATCTTGAAGCAGTGCCAATCAATGCTACAAGTGATAAAACAATCAAAAACAATACGATAACAACCAGCAAAGCTATAACCAACAAGACAATGGAGCAACCGAGCAAGTCTATGCGAAATAGTTGTTGATTACACCACATCAGAGTTATGCGGCTTTCGAGTCACATATTGATTGATCGACTGTAGCGTCACCAGTCAGATGACATCTCATCGGGAATGATTTAGTTCACTCGAGTCATGTAGACACTCCTCAATTTGTGGTGAGAGGTGATGACACTGAGCACTAGATTCAGCACAAGTATAACCTTCCGCTAGATATTCTTGCTTCAACGTTTAGTGATGTAAGGAATGTCTTGCATGTGCTCTCATTGACTAGAAACATGTTATCTATAAGACAGTTGATAGAGCAGGTGCGCTTCAATAAAGATGGATGCTTTATTGAAGATTCTAATAGCATTGCCAGAGCTCGAGGTAGCAAGAGTGGTAAGCTATTCAAACTAGATGGTTTGTGCCTAAGTTACAAGCTGCCATGTATGGACATAGTGGTAGAATAGTGTCTGATCTAGCACAAGCGAATTGGACAAGTGAACTTCTAGAGACTAAAAAGTCTTACGAGTTCTGACCTGGTTACAAGTATGTCCAAATTCAAATCCAATGAGTCCACTTGAGTCTGTGCAGCATGTTAGTTTGGTAAGTAAGCTACACTGTCTTTTAAGGGATCAAGTAGCAGAGCGAACAAGTTCTTGGAGCTTATTTATACTGATGTATGGTTGCTTCTCAACGAAGTATGACTGATTTTCAATACATCGTGTCTTTCTTCTTGATGATCATTTGCGCTATACTTGGATCCGTTTGTTGAGAAACAATTCTCCTCTCGAAGTACGGTGGAAGCAGAAGCCCGAATCAAAGAGATCATGACGTAGATGAGAGAAGCATTTAGGAAGAAGTTCAACTTCACCGTAGGGAGGAAGCTTCTGACCTTAGCCTGAACTTGAGACGATGCCTCCAAGGACATGTTGGTGCAATGCAAAGACAACATATTCTGCTACTTGGATCGGCATGTCGAGGGTCTGAAGACTCTTTATGATCTTTCTTCGGTTCTTAGTCCCATAGGCACGTCTTCTGGTGCCTTAGGACCAACTCTTGTGGAAGATCTAGACAAGAAGGAGTTTGACCTAGCTGCCCACCTAGTGATAACAGCACTGGAACCAGAGAAGACATGCAAGGAAGCTCTAGAAGTCAAGACGTCTTCTGGAAGACAAGAAGAAGAGGTGGCTTCTCAAGTGTTCAGAGTGGAGATAATGACTGCCTTTGACCTCCATGAGATCGTCCCAGCTCCTAGCAGCGAGCAAGTCTTGCAGAAGAGCTTAGAATCGCAGATAGGTACGGCTTCCCAAGGACATCTTTTGGCTTCCGAGCCAATTACATAAGAACACATGGCTGCTACTGAGACGGATGTCATCTCAGTCGTGCCAGAGGTACCAACAGAGCCACACATGGTACCTAAAGATGAGTTAGATAGTCAAGCAGGTGCGGATCCCATGGATGTCACACCTAGTGATCAGGAATAGATAGGAGATTTAGTTAGCTATTTATACCTCATTACTTTTTAGAGAATCCGAGTTAGCTATTTTAAGTTTAACAACTCCTCTTTATATTTTTTAAGATATTGTCCATGTGGCAGGGTTAGTTACAGTAAGAATAGAGAATACTTTTCAAACTGAGGAGAACCAAAGTCCAGGAGGAGGTGGCTCTCTAACAATGTCCTATTTTCTCCTATGGGCTGTGGTTGTGATTCGAGAGAATCCTCTCATACGATTAGATGCAGTTGTATAAGATCGAGGTCAATATTGAGTTTTGACACATACACAAGACTACACACAAAGTACATTTCGAGCATAGAGTAAGTTTGCACCTCCACGCCCAAGAGAGGATCGTGCGAGTGTAGACAAGAATAGACATCATAGACAAAGAACAACATCCTCGTGCAGTCCTGTTTAGGCTGATGTGTCAAAGGGGTAGAGAAAGGAAGTTGAAGGAGTAGCTTCCAGAAGCCAATGTAACTTCTTCTCATGGATTGGATTGCAGATTTTGTTTATCGAAGCTTTGCCTATGTCTTCTAAGGATTGAGTTTCATTAAATTCATACCCAATTGTGCATGAGAAGTCTTCTTATTGAGTGGCGATGATTGTTAGAAGTTGTGCAGTGTCTAAGCTTATCTCATCCAGTGGAGCACTTCGGATCCACACACGGACTATCCATGAGAGATTGATCCCTTGAGTCATAGTAGTCAAAGCAAGGAACAGAAGAAGTTAGAAGCCGTAATCTGTAGAAGTTGACTGACTATCAAGTAGGAAGTCGAGGAGTTAGACGATGAGAGTGTCGGCACAAGTTTGAACTCCTGTAAAAGCTCATTTGGCCAAAGGGACAGTGGGTGGTAATTAACTCCAAGATTGCCTAGACCTAGAGTACACATAAGCTGACGGACTGCTTCTTACCACGGCAGAAGACGTCATCCTTAACCAGAAGATAGTATGACTGTAAGTAGATATTTGATTTTCTTCCCCAATTTACTACAAGCAGAGATGGCTTGTTAGTCAAGATCCGGACTAGAAGCGTACCGAAATATTAATTTCTCTCTTTTCTTTTATTTCCTCTTGTTTTGATTTTCTCTTCTTCTTTATCTTCTCTCATCTTCCCAACTTCCTTCTATCTCCATTTGGATCTTGAAGCTTTGTGTGAGTATTAGTGGATGTGAGTGTCGTTGTAATGCTGTCAGAAGACCGTTTCAGCAAGCAAAAGCTTAGAAAGGCTACATGGGGCATACATCTTGTGATTGATCTAACCAGTTGAGTATCCGTAAGGGTAATTTGTGATATGGAGTAGTAATTGGCATCTACGGAGCAGAGGCAGTATTCTGAAAGTGTCAAAAGTCGAGTTGAACCCTCAGAAGCCGAGAATTGCTTCTGAAAGTCGACTTGAGAAGACTGTAAGCCGTAGTAATCATTTTTCTTGTCTTCTCATTATATATTTGTGTTGTATTGTAAGCAATAGTTGTGTGTTATGGTCCACAACACCTTCTGAAGGGTCTAGAAGCCGCGTGATTTTGTGAGTTAGAAGAGACTTCTGGGTAAAACCCGGGTGTTTGTGAGTTTGAATAGATCTTAGAACTTAAAACTTAATAACTAGTGTAAATCTTCTTGGAGAACAAAATCTTTTATGCTACAATGGGATAAAAGAGAAATCCTATGACACTACACAATCATTTGTCGAAGTAGTTCTATATCAATAGAGATGTTGTCTTTGATGAGCTACCGTCTTGGTTTGCTCCCACACCTGTCGTAATCATCCTTGTACCTACTGTAGAACCAAGGAGTCAATCCATTGTAGTACCTCAAAGTAGTACATTGAGTGGAGGATCTGGAAAATCATTGACTTCATATCAAAATCAGTTTCACATAGAGTTGTTGCTAACGTTGGAGTCCATGTAGCACAACCTAGTGGGACTAGTGTAGTTTATACATAAGACGAGCGAGTGATATTACAACATATGTTTGACTTGTCTTGATATGTGGATCTTTCACATCTCTTGGATAATTTATCTCATACTTTGACATCTACGTCAGATCAATTGCAAGAGGAGATGTCTAGTGCACCGATTATCTCTCATAGATCTGAACGACCAAAGCATCCAATGAGTAGATATATGCATGACGGTTTTCTTGTTTGCACACCATGCATATATAGCCAATGTTCTTCAAGAACAAGAAAAGAGTTCACTTGAGGAAGTGCACAAAGCCTAATGGATGAGTGCTATGAAATCTGAGCTTGCTACGCTTCACCACCAGCAGACTTGGGAGTTGGTGGACTTACCTAAGGGTAAGAAGGCGACTGGTTACAAGTGGATCTTTAATGTCAAGCGCAACTCGGATGATATCATGTTCGGTATAAGATGAGATTCGTAGCCAAGGTCTACGCACAGCAACTTGGAGTGGATTTTCAAGAGACTTTTACTCCAGTAAAAAAGATGGTGACTATTCGAACTGCAGTAGCAGTTGCAACTCAGAAAGATTAGAGGATGCACTAGATGGACTTCAAGAACGTCTTCCACAACGACGATCTCGATGAGGAGGTCTACATGCAGCAACCTCTAGGTTATGAGGATCCTAAGTTCTCTTCCCATGTGTGTAAGTTACTGAAAGACCCTCTATGATATGAAATAGACACCAAGAGTATGATATGCGAAGATCAATTCTTACTTGCAGTCTCTTGGTTTTCATCTTTGTAGTTCAGACTCTATCTTATATTCATTTAGAGTACGATATCGGGTTATGGTGATCACCATCTATGTTCATGATTTGATCATTATTGATAACTATGAGGAGCTTATTTCCTAGATCAACGATCACTTGAAATTCGAGTTCGAGATGATGGACTTATGAGAGATCAAGTACTTCCTTGTTATGGAGTTCATTAGAGATGAGAAGGATGTTTGGCTTGTATAGCAACAGTATACTCTCAGTATGCTTGAGAGATTTGGTATGTCTGACTGCAAACTCATTGCTACGTCATTACAACAAGGGGTAAAGCTAGGAGCAGAGGACGGTGAGTTACTTGATGATCTCCACATATACAGATAGATGGTTGGGAGTCTTATCAACATGACTATCACCAGATCAGAATTGAGCTATGCCGAGACCAGTCAATTTATGCAATCATCATGGATATCGCATTTGGAGGCTGTCAAGCTCTGCTACGTGAAGTTCTCGATGCAGTATGGACTTCAGTATGATAGATAATATTTATTACATGACTACACCGATGATGGACAAGGAGTGTCGACACTAAAAATAATATAGCTTCTCAACGGTTAATTTTGTATAGAACTGTAGATTATTCTAGATCATGTTTATGACAATATGATATCTGAATGAAAATCCGTAGCATTTTTCTATAGGCACATCTAGAGGTACTTGTAGAAATCATCCGTGAAGGCATGGTAGAAGTCGTAATTTCCTCTCGTGGGTCAAGAATCTTTGGAAAAAGTCCCAACTTTGACATCCCCTGATAAGCAAAGAGAATGAATGCGAACGTAAAGGATTACAAAAATCCAAAGTCTCACCTTTTTTCTATTTTATAGTGTTTTATGTACGATACATCATCCCTTCACAGTGGATTACAAAGATTTACTTGATCAGATCTCTGAGAATGAGTGGTGAGACTTGATCAAACTCCTCTTATAATTTCTTGCTTGATCATATCTCTCACCTAGAGTTGCCAATCGTATGTGTCATTTTGCTTGGTCACTTGATATGCTTTTGGCAAGAGAAGTGACGTAGAAAGAAGCCTAGAAAGATTAATTTTAAATCGCTAGCTGACTTCTCTCTATGTTTGTATAGCTTATTTTTTCTGACTAGAAAAAGTGTTATGCATGATTGGCAACTCCAGGTGACGGGTCTGATTAAGTGAAGAATTATAAAAGAGATTTTATGAAGCTCGACATTCATTATGAGGTCTGATCAAGTATATTTTGCAGTGCATTATTAGACAAGACATTTAATAAACCACAATTGGTTGATAAACCATGATTTTTATATGTTAATTTGATAAACCATGATCTTAAAAAAATATTTTTAGAAACACAATGCACAATTCACAAACACAATGCAACTGTTAGATCGAGAGTCTTAGGGTTTAAGGTTTAGTCGAGAATTTATATTTTCTTTAGCATGTACATTAAAGAAGTCACGATCGTAGTAGTGGTCTCTCAATCCTCTACATTCCTCTCTCCCCGGTTCCACCTCGAGGAGTGGTTTAGGATTGAGAAACCTCATTCCAATGGCTTACATCAAACCCTGCTCATCTTTTAAGCATATCGGAGATCGAGGATCGGTGTCTCAAGTTGTATAGTCCTCTAAGAGAAAAATCATAAGTTCAATCCCTTACAGATACAATTGGAGGTGCATGCGCTGCAAATTGCTAACGAAGCTTCTGGTCTGAGTCCTGATGTGGTGGACTCACATGGACAGTCCCATGATCAACGAAGACTCAAGAGACAAGTAATAACATTTACCATTTTATTTATATAAACTCTTAGATAAAGTGTCCAGGTCTTTATCTCTAAAGCACAAGGAAGAAAATGTTAAACCTGTACCGTTATGAGTTTCAAAAGAATAATTCTATTATCTTGATACGAATAACAAAAAATGAGTAACATTGCATTATTGAACTGATTCTGCTAAATCACTAATAAGTTTCCCCTGTATCAAACAAGTGGATGGTACAAGGCACGTTAATGATTATTCTTGTTTCATCACCGTTTTCATCTAATTCTGCGTCTAAACTGGATCTAACACATAAGTGTTATAACAGTTCATAAATCATTGACCGATGTAATTATTAATTTTGGTGTACTTACAAAACAAAAAATGCTTTAAAAACCATCGAGTTTATGCCACCAGAGGTCCGGTGGTTGAACTCTCACTTATGAGGTACCCTCTGCTATCGCCTCATGCCGAAGCCAAAGTAATCAAAAACTTTTACTTTTTTTTTAAATATAGGTATTGCTGAGTCGTTGAAAGCATTGGTTTGCTAAATCAGCGCGACAGAGACCTTACAACGCGAGAGGTCCTCTCAACAGAGCCTCCCGCTAGACAAGTAAACCATAAAGATCGAGCTTGAACGCATAAAAGTTATCTAAAACTTAAAAACTTTTCTCCGTGATAAAAGTTGACGATAAAGTGAGACTTAATTTATCATCTCGAGTGAAGGGACTAGGAGCCGACTAAGATACGTAAAGGGCTGAAGGAAATGATCTGTTCTGAGGTGGTTCCTACTTTGTCACCATTCAACCTTCATGGAACTGCACAGAAAAACATGCTCAGTATTAAGTTTGATCTTATGAAACTTCGAGTAAGTTTGATCTTATGAAACAAGAACAACGATCATACTATATAACTTTGCCCGTAAGTGAGTGATTCAAGGACGGCACGTCAAGAGGAAAAAAAAAAGGAAACCTCAAGAAAGAAAAGGAAACACACACACACAAAAGAGAAAAGAAGAGAAAGAAAGACGGAAAGAAGTGGTGTGCATCGAGGACAGTGTTCTCATACAAACTGCTACAGTTGGTCGTGTTGCGGAAGCCAAGACCAGACGGACCACTGCATCCAACAAGACCACGTCGTTCGTGGTGTAGTCGTTTGTCCTTAGTTATGATAAGTAAGACAGACAGACAGACGGAGCATGTGCGTTAGCTGTAGAATACTTTTGGACAGAATCCCTCCCTCGAGGATCCGAACACTCAAACGACCATTCTAGTCGAAAGTGCAGTGGGCTCAGAAGCAGGGATATCAAAACTGTTTTCCTCAGTTCGGCCATGCTTCTATGCCTAAGAGAAGTCGACACGTACTTGTGCTCTCACTTTCGTGGTATGCAAGTTGCTCCCAATCTGCCTAAAGAGAATGCAACTTGCTGGGAGGATCTACCGAAAGAAGAAAAGAATCATCCTTCCCGCACAGCATCATCGTTCGATCTTTCCTCACTTCTGACATTGTCCCACATTCCCTGTCAAAAGCTCGAATAAGAGAAGCGTCTGACCTAAGCTCGAGCTCGCGTACTGTTCCCAGCCCAAGAGCTATCGACACGTATATTAACTTGTGCGGCCTCGTGGTTTGCAAGTGGGTTCCCAATCACTCCAAGAATATGGATGCAGTTACCTTCTCTCTGGTCGTACGCTCGTGTCTGCTGCTGCTGACTTCACCGCTACTTGTACCGGTCATATGCCGGATAGAATATCCGGAGCCAGCAAGCAAGGAGAACGATGAATACATTTATTTTCGTACATATATATTCCTTCTTTCTAATTGCAATACTGTAAATGCGCTGAAACTGAAAAAGTGCTTAGCCTAGTATTTCTGGTAGGAGCATTAAAGCAGTAAAGAGGAAAACGAAAGAGGTTACATCTTCCGTTATATGGAAAACAGCTGTAAGAAATATAAAATAATTAGTGCTCTACCTATAATTTTTTCCCTCAAACAGTTGCTGTTTGTTGGAGCCGCACGGAAATGTTTATATGCTTTTATTTGCCTGTCCACGACTGAAGGTCGAGTCGGGTTCAGGTTGTAGACGCACGCCGCCTACGGACTCTTATCTGACCTTCCATACTTACGTGGTATTTAATCGGCTCGTTTTGTTCGTGGTCAACCTTTACACGGTTCATGGTCTCCTCAGCAATATCTCTACAGTCTACAGTTCTCTTTCGTTCGTCTTTGGTCTCGTATGCTTGCTGAAACGTCCTCCGCTTGACACGTATGAGAGCCAGAGCTCCTGCGGCTTGCGTACAGAGTACTATCGACCGCGGCACATGAGAATCGAGCTGGATTTGATGCGTCGAGTTCAAACTGGCGCTGTGGAAATTCTTCACTTCCTTCGTTTGTGGTTTTCCTTCCGGGTTGAATCCTCACATGCTTGACACGTATTATCTCCACGTCTTAATCCGCATCGCCAGTTGCTTGCAAGAATCAAAGCTTGTGCTGTATTCGCTAATTCTTGTTTACTGTCGTACGCATTCCCCTGAAAGGAACTCACTCCAGGTCATGCGGGAGCTCGATCGGATGTCGTCGAATGCTTCTCTTCTCGGCGACGATCGGTCAGGACCTTCATCTCAGGTTTCTCGATTTCACTAGGGCAAGATTGATGATGTACAGGCTCTTTTAGCGTTGGCTTGGCTGGCTTCTCTTCTTTCGGAAATAATAGCAGTAATAAATTTCTCTCCACTTGACCTAGTAGTGCCTGTGGGCCATGACGCAACTCTATGTTTCTAGCCTTGACTCCGGCCCAGCTTTTGAAGCTGATGAAGAGCTTGTGTGAGTATCCAGTCTGAAACTACTCCTTTTCTCGACATGTGTCGCCTTCCCACCGTTTCTTGAGTTCCGCATGATGTTCTGGCCAACTCCATTCGTTTACTAGCAGATGCACTCCTCGGCCCATGGACTGTATGTCGCTACTGCTGGATTCAGGAACTCTGATGCTCCCCTTTAATTTGCGGTGCCTGTTGCTCACAGTGCAAGTAGATGCAGTATAATCGTGATCCTATTGCATCTTCATAGGTGCATGTTCTGATACGATTCTTGCCTATTTTCTTCGAACCTTGCGAATCTTAAAGACCTTACACATCCATATGTTCGGCCACAATGGCCACTGAGAGCTGGGATGAACCAGTTCCAACTATACCTGAAGTATATCTGGACTCTGCTCGGCTCTTGTGAACAACTCTCGTTAGATTCCATCCACAGGAAACTGAATAATATTTACGGCTGAATATGAATCTGACAAAACTTATTCATCTATAGCTCATTCGGCAAGAAAGTTTGGGCGGTCTTTAATGAATGTCAGTCTCCTGGCTGAAAATCTCCCATAGACATTCTCCCCCAGAGCCAGTGTCAGGGTGCACTTGCTTAACATCTACAGTACCTGCAAGTTCACCGTCTGAATAGTTTATGGTTTCATTGAACTGTAGGTGGTCAAAATTTGGATCGCCAGAATATATTCTTGACGTTGTGGTTCATAAGCGCTAGCCAGTATAGAGATAGGGTACCATATGTGTCCTGTGGTTGCGTATGTGGGAGAAAGGATGAAGGCAATTGTGTAACTCATTCTCATGACAAGTGGATTAGTAATCTTGTCACTAGTTAAGCATTAGGAACCTACGCTTCATTAAGTAGATCCGTTGCATAGGATGACTAAGCCGTCCACTTTCGTTCGGGTGTAAACAAGTGTTGCTCTTTAGTGACTGAATTTATATATCTTCGTTAGTGTTTATAATCTAAATACAACCAATCGGTTGGGGGAGTTTTTTATAATGTGTTTCATCTGATGCTTGATAGGTGTATGCATGTATTGTAGTAGTAGATATTATTGTTCCCATCGTAATCATGTTGTTAGACGTGTATAAGAAGAGTAGACCATTACAGTCCACTAGCAATCGATGATATCTTTCGATTGTGTTGGATGAGCACTCTCAATGCACTTTACAGTGTATACAAGGTGATGCAAAAGCAATAATTTATGAACTACTTGTAGCTATGGAGTTTCATCAGAAATCTATGTTGCTGTAGGTGGATGTGAACCATAAACTGTTTGAGCGTTATAGGTTGTTTTATTCTTTTTAACTTGGTTTGGTATTTGAAGAACTTTTTTAAGATTATCTATCACAATCATCTGATATATTTTTCTTATAAGAATATTTTTTCTTTGAAATTATCTAAATTTTCTTTTCTTTTTTAGAGTTGAATTATAGCTTAAGATAAATAATTTCATTTTGATTCACATTTCCTGAAAACTATCAGGATTAATATTTCCACTTATAACTTGAATTATACCTTACATATATTTTATTATCTATATGTATTATAAAAAATGTCAGATGACAATTGCTATCTAGGTTTCGTTTAAAAATGACCTCTATATCTTTCTTATAATTGAAAGTACAATTTTGAGATGTAGCAAACTCAGTTTTAGAATTTTCTGTTCACATGAATCACCTCCATGTACATCATGTCAACAAATTTGATGCAATGTAAATTATATATACTTTCAACTTTATGTTGTTAAATGTCGAGAAATAACTAGATGTTATTTCAAAAAGAGACTCATGAATCAAATAATCCTTTTAGAAATTAAAACCAAAACTTTGAATAGTACTCATTTCAGTACGTTTACTATGGATCCAGTTCGGATATCTAAAATTAGTTACATTATCATTTAATAGTATTCCATTATAATGATTATGATCAAAGAGAAAGTAAAATATAAACGTTTCAATCGAATAAAAATGTACTTAAGAGTAATAATTTTCAAAATGGTGATTAGATTAAAAGTTTAATGGCTGAAGTGTACGCCAATGATGAAGTATATTCAACAAAATTTAAACTCTAACACACTTTAACTCCAGAAATACTAACGAGAAACAATATACATAAATACATCAATAAATATCTACTTCATATGTAAATTTCAAGAATATATGATCTATTGTATTATATTGATGACAATAACTTCATTATATAAAATCTATTTTGAAAATTGAAACTTTAGATGTTTACTAAGACTTAATTTAAAAGACCTTTTGTTGGATTGCGCATGGTTTCTAAATAAAATTAAGGTAGATCCTTCCAAAATTCATTATTGACTTTAAAAGACATAACTTGTGCAAAAGTATTCAAACTCGGTCGAGTAAGAACCTTTGGTAGAGTTGAGCCTAAACCCTTCTCCTGATTACCAGACCTTTCACTTTTCAGCATACACGCGCGTACGTGAAACACGGTCCAAAGTTACTGTAGGAAAATCTGGATGTTATTTTTATCCGAGTTCCAAAATTACACATTCGACTATATTGGAAAGCGACTAGACAGTGTTATAGTTTTTAAAAACAATTTAAAATTGATTTTGGTCAAAGCATTATAAAAGCTAATTACTCAAGTTTCAAACATTTTTGTCACTGGAAGAAAGCTTTGTCTCCAAAGCGGGATTCTGAATTGACAAAGAATCTGAATAGAATATTCCCATTAGGTCTTTTTTATAGTATACATCAAGAAGGGCGTTTACTCAAGTCTGATAACTTGATCATGTATCATCTATTGTAAATCTTTAATTACAGTATACTCAAGGTCCCAATGCTTAACACGAGTCTATGGTCACCATGTTAGACATAAGACATGACGTAAATTTTTTAATTATATATATATATATATATGTAAAATTAACATTATTTTATATTTATCAAATAAAACTTTTGAATAAATGTTTACTATATTATAAGCTTTCTGGAAAAAAATTCTTCCAACTATTCCTAACGGACTCTAATTGCAAGTTCCATGGGATCTAGACGAAAGAATCAACAAAAAGTACCAGAAACGATGTTTGCAGAAAACATTTATGAGAGACTGTCAAATTCACATTTTTTTTAACATGAGGACCATTTTCAAATGTGATAATAAGTCATCATATGTATTATCAAATGTTTCTGGCTTATAGTTGGTTGATGGATTCTATTGCGATTATCATTTCTAGAATGTTAACAGAAAGAGCTGCGAAATACGATAATAATATCACCAAAGCGTACATGTAACTTTAAATGTGTGGCAATTTAATAAAAAAAGGAAGAACCCCGAGCTTTTCTTACACATTTATGAGGATTTGCGGATGTCTCTTGGAAAGCTCCATGGAAACTAACCCTAAAAATAGACGAAAGTCATTCTCTAACATATATGTGAAGCAATTTTTGGCTCCAAAATATTAGAAGTTTTCGCTGTGTCTTTCTGTTATGAATTAGGGCCACTTAAAAACTTTTTTCCTTAATGAAATTTATAAGGTTCAGATGAGAAAACGTAAATGTAAACTATTAGACATTGTAAGGGATTGCAGAATGAATTTACTAATTTGATTAAAAAAATTCAATTAAATTCAAGAGATATCATTTATGCGTATATAGTAGTTACGTCAAGTCATTGTAAATTTTACCTGTAAAAGTATAAAAAAGTGTATTACGAGAATTACGGGAGTTACTTAAAAGTGTGGAACTATTTGCAAGTTCTTCCTGGGCCTCACCACACTATATGCCAATAATACTTGGCTTGACTTATCCACAATAGTCTTGCTCTGCACATGTAGTACTGTTGTGGAAATGTATGTAATAACTAAATTTACAAATGTGAAGAGCAATTATAATTTACTATTACAAGAGGTTCATCACTCGATAATTATGAGAAGAATTCGTAATTAAGAAGAGAGAGAAATCTCCGTATACATGAGTCAGAAAACTAGAGTTGATTCCAGATACTAGTGAGAAATCCATTATGTTTTTTAGATTGCATAGAGAACTATTGCTTTCTCACTCTAAAATTCTTTCTGTGTGTTAGTTACTACTCTCTTGCTCCTCCAATATGCATTTGTTATGAAATGGTTATTCAAATTGTCGATCTTGATGCTTGATTGCTCTAGGTAACAAGAGAACGGGTATGTAGCTTGCGGTTGTTCAAGCTCCAAGCTTAAACCACAACTCTCACTATATAAGATCTCACCGTCACAAAGTCGTCACCTGATATCGTATCAGTTTTTACCTGAAGGTTGTCTAAGAAAATGCAAAGTTACTGGTTATAGAGATATCATGTGCGAACATTGATAAAGAAGAGAAAAACAACCACGAGAACAAGCTTCGCAAGATATATCAACTCTCACTTTATATACATTATTGTTTCTTTTTCTCTAAGAACACCAAACTGAGAAACATACATGAGTGTTCTTTAATCTGCACCCAACCTCCTAAAACAAGCATATGAATCTAAACCTAGACCCTAAACTACTGAAGCGTAGCTCAAAGCAAGAAAAAACCCCTTTGCTAACAAGAAAGCTTTGCACCAATATCGCACGACTCAAGCCCAGATCCAAACAATACTCATATACAAGCCGTTAGCTAAAACGAGCCACCACAAGCCGTACATAACCAAATAGACTCTAACGAATCTAAAAAATCAAAAATCATAGCGAAGGAACCGGAAAAGTCTATCTGAGAACTTTCTTCTTTTGTCAAACGGTCTTCAGATATCAATGGGGTCTTCCTTCCTAACTCTATTGGCTCCAAGAACTTTTAGATCTCACTCTCAACGACTGAGATATCTCTAATTTTTTATCACAAATGACCTAACCTTTAAAAACTCCTCTCTACGGTTTAAAATCATGTATCCACCTGATCTAAGATCCCTCTTCTCTAGTAGATAGATTTGACTTCCATGAACCCAACGAGACTCCAAACAAGCCGTTTGGAGTTCTTCTCACGAAAACACACAAGAAATTTGATCACATGAAGCAAAAACTGACGTAAATCGACTCCCCGCGGTTCAAACTCGATCACCACACCCAAATCAACAATATAATCTACATACAGTCTTCTCCTATACGTAGATGAAGACTCTCTGATCGTGTCGACATCAAGAACAAAGAGCTTGGCTCATCGATCGTCAAGAACAATCAAACCTCAGGTCGCAAGCGAACAAATAAATGACATAAGCGTTTCATTGTGAGTCAATTTCAACCAGAACTCCCTAATCGTCCAATGAAACCTCGTATCGTCTTCAGTTGCTTGAAGACTCGGTGTTCTGATCCCGATGGATCCAAAGACAACAAGTTTGAACTCCAAAATGATCCGAACGATCCAACTCTCTTTTGCGTATCAATGTTGAACTCCTTTCTCTTTCTTCATGTCCCAATTTTCTCTAGAACACACACCACGATCCTCCTCTTCACGAATCATCTTAAGCAATTCGTAGCATGTACATATCTAAACCCAATGACGCCTTGTGCGTTTGCATTAGATCTCCCAATCTCCCAAACCGTCCGTCGATATATCGCAGATACAAGCTAATCTTTAAGTTGCCCCCTTATGTCTGTTCACAGTCCGTGAGTTTTGCCCAAATTATCGCCAAACAGCCCTCTTACCCCTTAGTATAGCACCAGGAAATACAAATACCCAGTCAGCAACGATAAGCTAGGGTTCGAGAAAAGACATTGAAGAGAATAGCTTGATTTTTTTATCTTTCAAACCTCATAACATCACAATTAAGCGCCCAAATGAAACAAATAAAATGCCTTTGGGAACCTAACAACAGGCTCTACCACTTGATGCAATGAAAGTTGAGATCCAAAATAGATTAAAAGTTGTTATTTCCCTCCACGAGCATTTTTGCAGCAGAAATATAGAACTCCAAATAAGATTTTCAAGTAGGAGTTTATCCATGACGTGACATTCATCCCCTCTAAACCTATGTATCCTCCGGTATTCACCAGAGATACCAACTAAGGAGTGGATTGGCACGCATACCGTCTTGTGATCCTACTTTTCATCTTAATCAACCTCATCCTCAAAATTGCAACATATCGTCATCTTGAGGTTGCAACCTTGTCATGCATTTCCGTGGATCCATGTCGTCTTTCTTTTTCTTCAACCTTTATTCATTCACTTGTCTTGAGAAGGTGTACTTACGCCACACATCCAAACTTGTGTTATAATCATGTGTAGACAATGCTGCTTCACTCTTTGTAAGCGGCATATATAGTTACACCAATCGCAGTTGTTGATAACAACCTGGATATTGTGGAAGAAGCTCAATTCTCGCAAGCAACAATGATTATCGACGATGACACAGAAGCGCCAACTATGAGGAGCTGAAACCCAGTCAGCCTTCATCAGACAATCGTGAGGGTCAACAACAATCAAGAAGTTGTTGTAGTGAGCATATGTATTCCTTGCATCGCTTTCTTCAACTTCTCAACAAAGGAGTGGCTTATAACTCAAATATGTCGCTGTTGATTTCTACGGATTGCTTCACAAACTGGTCGATATAAATTTATATAAACTTTTTTTTACATGACAACGTCCAGTTGTCTTCTTCCTTATATCATTCTTCAGGTCTTGGGTGAACGTGATCTCTTGCAAGGAAGTGAACGTCCGAAGGAGAGCATCCGACTCATCAGAAACGGATGCATGAGCTAGATCCGGAGAAGCCGAGCGACTAGGTTCTTCTTCGTCAACAGGGTTGGTGCGAGGAACACTAGCCAAGATGAACATCTTCGACGAGTTCGAGTAACTCTTCTCGATGAAACGTTAGCACTCGAGTCGCATGGTTGATTTCATACTAACTGCTTGTGAGAGAAAGTTACAAAAAAGATTCTAATCAAATATTCAAGTCTATCTCGCCTCCACTATAAAAGAAGACAACATTGGTTATTTTCTCTTTATCACTTTCACGATTATAGAAGTTAAGTATCCATATCATTGAATTTTGCATTTTTCATATTTATCTAATTTTCTGATTGTAATGTCAAGTGATAAAGCAGACCCAAAAAAGAAATCTGGCAAATGTCTTATAGAAGAGGGTATAAATTGGCATCGCAAGTTGACCTTCAATGAAACCTTTTCTGATTTTGAATCTGATGATTCGAGAGAGGTTAGAAGAAAAAATAGGTGCACCACAAGTACCATATTTGCTCCACTTGACGGGACGTCCAGTGACTATCAACCTTCAGTGTTTGGGTAGTTGTCTAATTCTAATGAAATTATCACTTTTGGAGAATGTTCAAATAAGTCAAGCAACCATGATGCAGAGCAGTCCATGAAGTTCATGGAGCGTTTAGTCTATCCGCACAAAGCGGTTGCAGCGGAGTGTCTAGACGAGTCTTTTTCAAGAGGTCGTTTACCTCTTTTCGCTAGACTACTTGATCAGGAGACGAATCCGTCTGAGGGTCGTGCTGCATGATAGTCTGTACAATGATAACAAAAGGATTTTTCTTCCACTGTGTACGTAGTTGTAAAGGAAGCTATCCTTGAGCTTGTTAAGTTGAGCAGGTGCTAAGCTAGGGCCAAGTCAGACAAGTTGCTACTTAACTTATATTCCAAAGAACTACTAAGAAGTCATGAAGTTACTAGGTGGAAGCTCTTCTTAATTAGAGCAAGCACGTGTGTTCATTTATGCGGGACAAGGTTATACATAGATGTTTGCATCATTTCTAATTTAAGAAAGTGACGATAGAGAAAGCTCAATCGTTTTTCGTTGGTGACTAAGATTCATGATCTGATGACGCCGTCGTGTACGTTGTCGAGTTGAGAGTTTTCCTGGGAAGGGCGGAACCTTCTGGTTGTGATAGATCTTGAAGGCTGTGTTTAGTCTACTCAGGGAAGCGTTGGGCTTCAAGCTGTGGTTGCTTACTATACAGAGGTAGGGTTCAGGTCATAAAGGGCACTATAGACACTCACTCAGGTCGAATGGACCCTCCAGTATGTTCAGGAAGCGAAGATCAGATCAGACTAGCAGTAATAAGGTCAGACAGCGAACTTTAACGGTCCAGAATCAGAAACATACGATGGTTCAGACTTCAGAACTCCTCCTACATGTAAATGAGGCCCTACTGACCATACACACGAAGTTTCAGCTTGAGATCAAATCAGAGTGTCGAGATATGGGCAGAAATGTTCTGAGCAGAGAAATTACGGCAATTTCTGGTACCCACACAGCTATTTCGACCTAGAACAGAGAATTGGCTCGATCACTTTCAAAGATTCTTACAGGATTTGCAGTACACAGCTTGCTGAACACTCCTGTGAAGTTGGACCTCCTGATTGTACACAGAACTCCAGATCTCGCTCTCTGAAGTTGATGCTCTAGATTGAGAGCTTTTCGGACCCCCTCTGCTTCAGCGGTCGCCCTGAATTACTCACAATTTCAATTGACATGAAAATTTAGGCACAGTCGTAGCCCTGCTGCCAATGAACGAGACCTCGAAGGTTTGAAGCGATTTTCTCAAATCTACTGCGATTGACACCGAAAACCCCAAAATCAACAGAAGTGCTGCAATTCTGACACAAATCGAACTTCAATCAGCCATAACTCCTTCTTTATTGCTCCAAATCGATCAAAAATTTCGCTGACAGTGCTTGGCACGACGAACCCTATCTCCCTGTGCTCTCAGATTTCAAAGATCCCCCCTCCAAATGCTCGAACTCCTCTTAAGACCCCTACTACTAAGTTTAGCAGTACACAAAGACAAAATTGGACCAATGGGAGTTCATAGCTTCACTCCCCTGTCCTTTTGTGTCCCAAACCACGTGGTGACTTGATTTTGCACAAAGGCTACCACGTCAAGCCCCTAAAGTGCCAGCGTAGACCCTAAACTACATGCAAAGACATGTAAAACGACGCGTAATTCCGAAAGATAACCTAACCTCGCTAGGAAGCATGCATGGGCGACATGTAATTACAACCCATGGGCTTAACTCAATCTACGTGGTAATCAACCTACTAAGACTCAAAAATATATAACATCCTCTAGTGTCGACTTCTCTGAGGTCCTAATTTCACTCATAGAGACTAACGCTTGACAGAGAGGTGAATTATTTACAATGTAAAATGATTCACATCACGACAACGTGTTCTTTAATAGTATAGTTTTTGTTCTTCCGTTACTAGAAACGGAGGTGTACACTCGAAGTAACACTCGAAAAGTTAGCAAAAGAGATAAAGATAAGTTTTGTAAGCTTATGTACATTATTCTTTACTCTATTAAACGAAAGCAGGAGCCACCTCAATAGAAAGGGACGCCCACCTAGGAAGAAGACGTCCTTGAATCAAATCCTCCTAGCTCTTGGTTTCTATCTCAGCATGTTAATCTCTTGGATGGAAGTCTATGTTAGGTGTGTGGCTACCTCTTGCATATCTAAGGACGGAGGACTGGTATCCTCCTTAAACGTGGACTTCTTGGCCTAAGCCTCTGCATGTCATTGAGATTATGAGCTAGGAGATACCTGATATAGCTATGGAAGGACTTTATGGCTTAAACTCTCATGCAACCGAGATTATGAGTTGGGAGATACCTAATACAGCTACGGAAAGGTTGTAAGCCATGTGGGGTGGTCTTGTAGCTCAGTTCATAATATGGATTAGATCAAGATGGCATCGATGGCATTTAGGGTTGAGTAACTTAGCTAAGGGGCTGCTTGATAAGTAAATGTGCATATAAGGACATAAAGGCTCCAACTTAGCTAGAGGGTTGCTTAGCAGGGGGCTTGTTTGCTAGGTAAATCGTTGTATGGCTATAGTTCGAGGAATATTGAGAAGAATTCAAGAGGGTTGAGGAGACGACGCGTGCCACATAGTCAGATATTTTATTGCCAAATCAAAATCTTGGTCAGGTTTAATAAGTGTAAGGTTCCCGCCGGCCTCCTTCAAGGCCCTTTTGAGAGCAGAGAGAGAAAAGAATATTGTGATCGCTGAGTACATTAATTGTAAAATTGAAGCGTGAATAAAGTTTTCTGAGTCTTAGAAAGCTTATTTGCACTGATTTGAGTGTCTAATTCACCTTGATGGCTACAAGAGACTGTATATGAATTCTGATTACTGGCAGCAATCTATTTTGTTTTTATCGCTCTCACAATCAATCACAGACAAGAGGTCCGCTCTCCTCAAGAAAGACTCTCTCCACAACATTAGGAAGGACCAAATTGTTATACACCTTGAATCTAGTTCTGGCCCGGACCATGAGATTGACAAGAATCTCATGGTCAAAAATCAAAAAGTTCTCAAAAAATCTGAAGTTAGTAGTGACGATAATACTTCAAACGAACGTCGTCTAGAGTTGGAATTATCTCCGCAGAGAGTTGTACTACAGCTGACGACAGCTACAAAAACATTTACAACACCCAACCTCAAGTTGCTTAGATTATCAACAAAAAGAACATCATTTCAGTTCTCTCTTACGTCTTCAAGTTTACTTATATCTAGTGGGTCTTAAATCGAATAAGCAAAAGTATCATAAATTCTCCTCATCTAGCAAAGAAACTAACGACATGGATGATCTGTCTCAAGCTGAGAGTTTTACCACTAGGACAGAATTGTCACGAGTGGATCTGTAAAGCGTTACGAGTTTTGACTTGTGTTGATAGTAAACAACTTTGCAGGATAGTAATTCAGTGGTATGCAACCGAGTCGATTGATCCTTACATTAGAAATTATCTAGAGAGACATAAGGTTTTGGATGATAGAGGAAGACATACACTCCACAAAAAAGAGTTTAGATATTTCAGAAGTATGAATTTTAGCTATTGATTTTATTCTCACCACGAGTAATCGATTATCGATTATATAAGACAACCGTAGTCCAAATAAAGATTAAGTTGTTCTAACTAGAACAGGAGATAGCAGTTGAAGTAGGCATTCGAACTAAAGATGATAATGATGAAGAAGAAGCCGAGGAAAGAGATGAAGATATCACTGAAAATGAAGATGGACATGAGATAACCAGTGGTGAAGCATCAGAGAGTACTGAATGCTTAGACTTTGACTCTTCAAAGTTTTAGTTTCACGAGAAGAGTAGAGCATGTATCAATCTTTGGTTTTTGTCTTATCACTCCATGAACTTCATGGACTTCTCTTGTAGCTAAACTTCCTCAAAAAGTCTTGAATGGATTTCTCCTTCAGTTCTGTTAATGTTGAGCACTTCATGTCTATGATGACCTTATGTTTAATGTAATCCAACTTGTCTTTCTATAATTCTTTATGCTAAAGTTAACTTTTACAAGATACAAGTCTAAGCAGTCCATGAACTCTATGGATGACATATGTTTCTATATAGCTTATAGTCCACATATTAGAAATTGTAAATTAAGAATATTATCTGTTTTTGTGTTGTATTTTCTTGTATTTAATAAAAATATATATTAAATATTATTATTAGCATTTTATTATATTTAATCATCTTATGTTTATAAAATATTAAAATTTAAGTTCTCTCAATGCTGATATGTTGGATATTATCAGATTTTGAGGAGTAGTGTGAAATAGAGCTATAGTCTACTTATAAAAAATGTCACCTAATTTCTGAATTATTTTTTAAATTCTTTCAATAAGTTTTTTAAATTGATGAATCCTGTGAAATTTACATCAATCTAAATATATGGTACCCTATTTTGACCCGTTTTTCTATTAGGTAGGTTTCTAAAATTATGGAATTGCACTCAAGTTCCTATTTTGATTAGCACGTACTTGGTTGTTGTTATTGACTGTTTGTTCCATTTAATTATGAAAATAGACATCACAAAGATTATATTAACCTCTTTCAACTTCAGACGGAAGTAGTAGTAAGTAGTATATTAATTTAAAATTAACAAGTAATATTTAAAATATTTATTATAAATATATTTACTAATAAAGTTATTATATTATAAATACATTATTAAACATAAATAAATATTACAAACAAATTTATTTCTATTTATAATTTATGATATTATAGTAATCAAGATCGATTACTATAAGTACATAGCAATTGAAGTCGACATTTACTGATATCAATATATTACTTACTAATTACTTTTACTATTCACCTCTAGACCACTAGTGTAATCTTAGTAACAATCATTTCTTAATAGTTTTTCTTCATTCACTATAATCAATTAAACTTAAAAATCAGTTTGAACACGTTTATTATTCATTTATATACATGGGAATTCAGATCCTCAAGTTTAATACTGGTTTTTAATCACCACTCAGTTATATTTCTCTAACGTCAGAGGTAAGGTTCCTTTTCTTCCATTCACTGGTTCACTGGTTGCTATCTTTTCTAATATTTAGTTTTGAGTATTCGAGGACATGTTAGAACGGTTGGTGAGCACCAAAATCAACCAATAAAACGCCAGCCGTTTGTGATGTAGGGTGGTGGGGAAAAGTACCTACCAAGTCCACCTTCACAGTATTATTCCACTAGAAATATGAAGAAACAAAGAGAAAAGAAACAGAAAAATGTGTAAGAAGATAAAGTTCGAAAAATGTCTTGGAAAACTTTTCTTGGCAAGTTGGCAACTTTTATTTGGTTAGAGCTTCTCCCGCATCTTATCACGTATAATAGTCCTATTGATATACTAGACAAGACTTTTCACTAATCTCCTCCTCACATCCTTGTACATTTAACAATTTTTGTTATCGGAAGATTATTAATGTTATGCAAAAATTCTATACTAAATTGTTATGTATAATTATACTTTATTTGTTACAGTAACTATTAAATGATAATCGAGCCTGGAGTTGCAGACTGATCCACACATAACCTAATATGCATCAAAGGCGTCGTTTTGGCCGGGTGAGGGAAAACGCCAAGCGGGGGGATCGGCCAGTGTCGTGGCGCGGCTGGAGAGGCATTACGGAGCGCAGGCGGGCGATATTATGAGGGGTTCGTTTTAGGTCGAAGGCTTTTGTATCGGGACGCGGCTTGGCAGGGCAGGCGAGCGATATTGTGGACTCGTCGATGGCTAGTTTAGTGTTGCTAGGGTTGAGATCGGGCTGTTTCGTAGTATTTTCTCGCGGGGTGCAATTCGTTTTGTGGCGCTTTTTCTTCGGTCTTGTGGTGGTGGTAGATGATCATTCGCGCATCTGTGCTCTTGTCTTTATCTTTACTCGCGCGTCGGTGCTGTTGTCGTTGGTTTCTTCACCGCGCTTGGTTGATTTGTGGTGGTTGTGTGTTCAGTCGTGCTCGGAGACGCTTCGTTGATTGTTGCTGCTGCGCGGTTGACTGTTTGCTTTTCGTTCGATGTTTGTTCATGAAGGAGGTCGCTTTGTTTTCGACGCTACTGCGATGCCGCACCGTTGTGACAGTGCGGTGATTTTCTTGACGGGTTGGTTGTTTTTTCGACGGCGTTACTTGCGTCTTGGTCTTCGGTGAGTGTGTGTCATTGCGCACTGCCTTCGTGCTTTCGTGCTTGCTGGTGGCTGTGTGATGGCGGGCGATCGCTACGGCATGCATGCTGGCGGGGAGGTGGTCTCGTGAGGTACGTTTTGCCTTATATCATAGGGTTTTCCTATGTATGTCTTTGTAATTCTCGATGTCCGAGGAAAGCGAGGCTGTCATTGACAGTACAGAGGTTGCTGATACTGTTGACAGTGGCGAGGAGGTCAGCGCTGTTTATCAGTCTCTTCATCCGGATCTTGATTTTGAATTCTTGGATCTGAGCGGTGGTGTGCCACGTTTTCCTGTGTTCTCTCCTGGACGGCTTATGATTTCGTTCGAGGAACGCTTCCTTCAACTCACCCGTACTTACGTCTATTTGCAGCTCGGATTTTCGCAGGATCCTCCACAGTTTTTGATGAAGTTCGATTACGTTTTCATAGGGAAAACTTGTCATCCTTGCGTATTGCATCCTGTTCCGTTGCAGACCTTGGCTGGGCCATTCCGCTTCTTCTCGTATTCTGTGGATAATTTTTATTTGTATTTACAAGACAGGCGGTATCGGATGTTTTCTTATCCCTCTTACTTTACTCGTGCTGACGGTTCTTTGAGGTCGACCGTCCATGGAATTTATCGGTATCATTGTCATCCTTGTGTGTGTACTCAGGTCGACCTTGAGGACAGTGTCGTGGTTTGTCGTCATTTTTCTGTAACCCGCCATGTCTCTCCGCCGGGAAGCCAGGGCTAGGCGGTCCACCTTAGAACTTTCTGTGACGGTTTGTACAACTGGTGCTGATTTAGATCTGCTGTATTTTCCCCTCATTTGCGAGTTTCTGAACAAACAGTGTGTCTCTGGTGTTTTTTCGGTTGAGAGGGGGGGTTCACTCCTGCATCTCCACTTTCAGGGCGTTGTGTGCATATATGGAAAATCAACTCTGCAGGTCAAGAAGCAGATTTTGCAGGCTTTGGGCTGGGACAGAGAAAAGCCACTTGGAGGTGAAATTCGTGTCAAGCAACTTTCCAATAAAGGTATCCATACTTTCGTTGGCATGGTAGGCTACTGTCTTAAGGATGAGAACCAGCATCATCACCAAGCTGTTACGAAGAATATAACCGACAGCATGGTGGAGGACGGCAGGGAGTTGTTCATGCTGATGGGGGCTGCCGAGACCAAAAATCGAGTTGAGTTAACGTATTTCAATATCCTACCTCGAGCTCTCCAGTACAACAGGTATAAAAGTTCCAGTCCCCTTTCGACTACCTTTCCTCGCTGTTTGCGAGCGATGCTGGCATCTGGCAAGTACACAGCATCTCCTCGTTGGCTGATGCAAGCAGGGATCCATAAGAGCCGGTCGGATTCTCTGTGGAACTCGTTTATCAGGCCTGAAGAGGTGACGGCAGGTGACATAGATAATATTTTTTCTTCAGAGAAACTCCTCGTTGCCCCCATTGCTCACGCAGGTACTTCAGCAGCGAGGACAGAGGAGTCCAGGCAGACGCAGAGGCACGGGTCGAGGTACCACCGGTCCCAGAGCAGGAGGATTTCGAGGCGAGGCGAAGTCCGCATGAAGACTTGCTTACAACCGAAGAGGTGCTACCTGACTACATTCCCCTGGCGGAGGCGATGACTCGTAGTATGGGCCATGAGAGAGGTCTAGCTTAGACCGCGCAGTGTGCCGGTCTCATGTACATAGGGTGTATACAGTTTAGCGCTTTGCAGTCGAGAGACTGAACAGTCCAGTATGGCAGTGTACTTGTTTTTTATATAATAAAGTCTTGTGGGTCACCGTACCCCTTTAACCGTTTCTTGGCGCGAGAAGCGAGGTGTATTACTAGTCGAGGACGGGAAGCGGGAGAACACTATCGGTCGAGAAGCAAATTATTGAAATTCGTATTTCGTCCCCCTGCACGAAACTCTCCCGCCGGGAGCCGTCATTGGTCCATAACGATAATGAGCCCCCCCCATTAATAAACAATCCCTCCCAGCTAACTTGCTATCGACTATAATACAAGGAAGTACACAATGATAGCCAAACACAAACTCACGTGCTGTCCAAATTATAAGTGCAAGAACTTGCTCCCAAAAACACATCAATTAAATTGAGACATTAATGTATATGAAATAAATGCATGTGCATGCGCGATCAGTTTTAAATTAATATTAATAAAAATATAAAATGTTTACTTATAAATTCTAGTCTATGATAATTTGAGAAAATATATTTTTCTAGAACTGCTATATGTTATTCACGTCGAGTTTCGAGAAGATAATAAAAAACCTATAAAGAAAGTCCAACAAGACGCGATTCCAAACATATAAATCCAAAACCTAAATACTAAATAGTAATGAATTAATTATAAAATGAATTTATTTTTATTTTTTATGAAAAATAAAATAATTTTTTTCTATTTTTAGATGGAAAACGTGAATATATGTTGGCTGTTGTATTCTTGGATATAATAAGAGGTGTCAAAGTTGAGAGATAAATAT
Organism: Asterella californica; assembly: GCA_036924285.1. Lineage (NCBI taxonomy): Eukaryota > Viridiplantae > Streptophyta > Marchantiopsida > Marchantiales > Aytoniaceae > Asterella > Asterella californica. The sequence continues at coordinate 21,547,850 of JAYKYS010000006.1, read as the reverse complement.
TCTTCAACAGCGGAGAGAAAAAAACCGTAATATCGCAATAGTTAACTTTGTATGGAAGTGTGACTGAGTCAGGTTGCATTTGTGACTCAGACATCACAATATTTTTTAATTGATTTTTTAGTTGTGAAAATCAAGATAATTATTTAGTGTAATAGATATTTCATTACAAAAATACATATACAACAAATGAATAATCGTTAAAGTAATATCCACTAGCGTTTTCTTGCAGATACTTCCAGAAATACCCGCACAAAACACCTACCAAGGTTTTACCGAAATCGTAACTCCTTCCCGTAGGTTAACCTTCAAAAAGGTTACTAATTTGGACACCCCTAAATAGACCCTTATCGACTTTTGCGAAGATACCTTCGAAATAAGAAGATCCGCAAAGGTCCGGTAACAAGTAAATAACCGGTTTATCTAGTGGAAAAAGGTGGAGAGGACTCACCTTGTTCTACTGGCAGAAGTGTTAGATGAATCGAATGCCGCCAGTAAAGTGGATCTTCGGTCAGCCAGTAAGGGGAAAGAAAGGTCCCTCGTTCAGCGCTCTTCCCCATAAAGATTTTATCTACCTGTATTATCTAGCTACGTTGTCCTTTAGGCTGTTACGATCTACAAAGCTACAAAAATGACGATGTCCTTCGGACTCCTTCCGATACGGATTACCAACCGCCACTGCTCTACCCTTATATCCTTATCCACTCACGACCTGGGCCCAGCACTTCACTTGTTCACTTTCTTACTTTTACCACGCTACCTGTTTGAGAAAGGATAGTTTACTCCACTTACCAGAATAGAACATCTCTAATCGTTCGGACCTGTGCAAAATAAATATGCATGCTTCTTGAGTTGGAGAGCGGAGACCAGCAAAGAGACAAGTAAAAATATAGTAATAGGATTTCTAATTTAGTTCTAGTTGGTTCCGATCGTAGTTGGAATAGATTTTGAATTCACGTAATAAACATAAAGTTGGTTGAATAAATTAATTTTAATCGATATTATATTTAGTTATTTTAAAATAAAGAGATAAATATTGTATAATTTTCAGAATATAATAATAATAAATTAAAAACTTTAATAGAATTAGTTATTAACCGAAAATAATTATAAAAGAAAATACATAACCTATCAAGCATGAGCAAATCGGCGTGATTCAAAAGATACAAATCTAAGATCCATTCACTGATTATACATAATACGATACACATTCAATTTCTTACTTAACTCTTTTGACAAGAAGGGTTAAATAAAAAATTAATCCCGTGAATATTGCTTTGAGGGAGGAGATGAATAATAAATATGCATGGATGTCACTTTGACGAAGAATTGCCATCTCCTTGGAACACCCTAATAGGGGTATCAAAGTTAAAGTGAAATATTTCTTAACGGATGATGCACAAAAATTGAGATCGGATTGTCTTCCCGTGGGGATTTTGAGAGAGGATCACAAAGTTACCGTATTGTTATTTAGTGTTATTTAGCAGCTCTCTAATGATGATTCTGTTTAGTCGTGAATCTAAATTAAATTCACTTTCTTCACTGATATATGCTATAAACTTTTCTCACACAATTCAGTCTTCAAGATTGTGACTCGTTTTTGAAATTGAACAGAGCGTTGAGTAGTCTCGGAAGGAGATAGAAATGGATGGTGTTGTTGAAATAGTTGCATTTGATCATTCCGTGATAGTCGAGATAATTGTAGATCCTATGGAGAGTTTTGAAAGTATCACAGATCCAGAGAGAGTTGAGGATCCTATGGCTCTTAAAGCTGCAAAACCTGAGAAGAAGAGAAGAATTCTACTAAATCTGAGTGACTACAAGAAGATCATGGAGTATTTAGAAGGTCCATAGAATTTTGCTTCTCTTCATGGTGTTGGGTTGAAAATAGAGATGGGAGGGGGTCGATGTTTAACCAAAGTTATTGCTTTTAGCATTATGGCGGCTCAGCTCTCAAGATACCAAGGTTTTCCAATCGTGATAGGTGAAGAACTGAATAAACACTTCGACAAATGTGTGGACACGTACAAGAAAGCAAGACAACTGAACGACAATACTGGTGAAGGTGTATCCGAGGTAGAGATGCTACTGGTATCACTCTATTGGATAAGTTAAACTCTAAATGTATATATTTTGACAAGATGAATGTAATTTTTGGTTTCAGAGCAAACTTATAACCTCTCGCATTGTCTCCAGAAGAGTGTCTGATGAAGATGAGGTATTAAGATATGACTCTCAATGCAGATCAGACAGTATGATTCACGAGACTTGTGAAGTCTTGATTTTTCGTTTTTGTTAATTAATTGACTAGTTGTAGATTAAATAAGAAGAATATGTAGTAAAAGATAGAGGATAGAAGTAGAGTAGTGTTAATTAGGAAGTTTAGTGAAGAAGATCTGCTCTTGAAGAATCAGTTGAAGTTGTGAAGTAAGTTTGGAGGGAAATTCCCTCATGAATGGATTCTTTGGACGAAGAGCTTTCTAATGATATGTTATGCAAGAAAAACGTAGTCCGAATGATGAAGTTATAAAGGATTTAAGAATCGGTGAAGTTGGCGAGGAATGACTTCTTCGTACTTCGGCCGAAGAAGAACTTCGTCAGACTGAGAAAAAATCTAACTACGGCATGTGTGAAAAAGTCGTGAAGATATAGGAGAAAGATGTTAAGTCATTGTCATATCGTGTCTACAATGTCAGAAAAGACGAAGAGATCGAGAGAGAAATTGACGAAGAAGTTGATCTTCAGCGAAGATTGTTTTGAAGAAAGTAACTATATGTGAGAAGGTTCTTCAAGAAGTTTCTTCATCTTCGTATTTCATACTTCATCTTCGTACTTCATACTTCAATTTCGTACTTCGTACCCTATTTCCAACTTCGTATCTTATTTCAACTTCGTACTTCGTACCTCATGACTTTCTTCATACTTCAACTTCGTTTTTCGTACCTATTTCCAACTTCGTACTTCGTACTTCAAGACCATCTTCGTATCATATTCAAATTTGGAGGTGAAGTTGAACTTGACGACTACGAGACTTCACGACTTGAAGTCAGAGAGAGAGACATTGCAGGAACTGCTAGCGACTAAGGATGAAGAACTCAAGAAGATTTCTCAAGCAAAGGCGACTGCATAAAAGAAGAGACTTAGAAAGAAGAGCTTCGAGCGAAAGTGGAGGAAGCGATGACTACATACTTCGTCACCGAATTTAACGTGACAGAGACGGAGCTACTCCAGCGACTTCGGGCAGAGTTAACGATAGCGCTAGATCCTTCGGCGAAGAGTAGGATAGTTAGGATAGCGGAGAGGATCATTCGAGATCTGAAGGAGATTAAGGAGACGGTTAAGTTTTCATTATGGAGTATAGGATAGACGTTACAGTTAGGTAGAGTAGATACTTCGGTTCCGCCAAGTGGGTAGTTGTGATCAAGCGGTCTAGATGTAATCATCTTTTTGTAGGAAATGAGATCCGCCATCTTAGGGCAAAGGGCTATATAAGCGATGCGATTCTCTGTCATTTTACCTTTTCCATGTTTTCAGTTTTTTGTTAGTTAATTTTTGATTGCACAAGATTGCGGAGTGCGTGTGTGAATGAAGTGGGCGAAGGCAATTTACCTACGAAGAATGTAGTTTGCTGTCGCAGGTGTAAATCTGATTGATGCAGAACCTCCGAAGTTGGACTTCGGCGAAGAGAGTCTTCGGGCTATTTAAGTGACGGACATTTCGAAGAATCTGAGAACATATTAGTTACTGTGAAGTGGAAGAGCATAAGTTAAATTGTAAGAAGAGTTCGGAACATGGTGGCTTCGTCTTAAGTTTGGCTTCTTCAAATAAGTGGGATTCTTAAGAGTGAGGATTTAGTAGGAAGAACACTTCTTAGGAAAAGTAAGGGCTTGTTCTTTGAGCCTTGATGTGAAGTCTGTATTCTTCTGTCTTTTCAGAAGAACACTAGTAACATTTCAGCAATATTTTGCTATCTCATTTGCTCATACATCTATCTTCTCGAATCTTTTATTTGTTTGTTAGAAGGGTCCATGATCAAAGAACTATTTCATTGTTGTTTGTATTCGATTTATCAGGTTTTTGATTGGGTTTGGTTTCTTATCAAACTTAAACTCTTATCCGGATATTATCCCATTTCGTGAGAATAACAGAAAACTATCAAAATTATCATTGTGATGTTGTAGTACTGTGTTTTGTGTAATTGTTAATTGTATCTTCGTGAGAATGATCCTTAATTTATTATTTTCGATACATTGTGTTTCTCTGGATTGTTACAAGACTAGATCAGAAGATGTCATCCATCTTGATGAAGAAGATGAACAAGTTGAAGAATCCACTTATGCGGAGTCATATATGAAGATGATGAATGAGCACGGTGTCAGAGACTAAGACACTAGTGCAGTTCCTCACGAGCAAAATCAATCAGTTGAGAGTAATGTTTTTGACAATACACAAGGAGACAAATCACTTCCGGATGGAGTAAAGCATACCAAGATAGACAATGCCAAAAGTAGAGTTAGCATGATTACAACATATGAAGATAGTTAAGAAGATATCTTTAGATTATCGTATAGCTTCTTTGGAAGAGAAACGCAAAGCTAGAGAAAATTCAGAGAAGGAGGAAGTCAAAAGATGAAAACCCCAATACTTCTGTTGAGATGACTGCGTGCTAGAATTATTACGTCAATGTGTGAATGTTGACTAGATGTGACAGATTTTTTGCTAGAATTGCAAATGCTCATAATGTGTAAATTTTGTTACATGATGGTTTGCTTCCGCATCGCATTTGTGTTGACGGTTCATGACGAACCGCTCTGTCACGAGGGTGATTCATTTTAATCACTTCTCTTTGATCTAAATGACAAGTCGATTCACATGAATCACCCTCGTATTAAACATGAATCGAAGAAGATTTATGTGTAACGTCACAGCGAGGTGATTCGCATGTGAATCTCCCTCTTAACGCATGGATCATAGAGCGATCGATGCGTTTCATCCTTACAAGGGCGATCCATATGAATCGCTCTGTAAACTGCATTGTACAGAGCGAAACATGATCTTTCGCTCTATGTATAACTCACAGAGCAAAACATGTTGTTTCGCTCTGTCTTTATCGTTGAGATGTCTCTTTACCAGCAAACATTATGGAGGAGGATTTGTGTAATGTTTTTTTTGAATACACAAGGTCCTCTCCCAAAATCAAACATGTCTGAAGGAAGTTCTCTCATCATTTATCACGGATGAAGACACACGAGACAAGCTAAAATGAATATGAGATACGACAAGAAGATGTCATACAAAGACTGAGTGCGATAGAGGAGACGGACTTGGAGAAGTTGGACTTGCTCGTCGCTTTATCCTTTGACTGAACGAGATCAGAGATCAGAGTGCTCATACTATCTATGAATGTATTTGCAGATGTTCATTCACGGTATGAATGAGTTATTTCATGATATGAATATGTATTTATGTTATGTTTGATCTATATTTGTACAAGTTGTATCTTATCAGCAATTTATACTCTCGTATAATGCTTAGACTCATTCCACGAATGTACGAGGTCAAGTTATAATATTTGATGTGGCTTTAGTGAGAGAAGCATTTGTCCTCCCTACAAGGACTATTGCTCGTCTTATGCAAGTGAGGTGTCTTGATTGACTGATTGGTTTCCTATCTGTCACGATAAGAGTAAGAGATATCTTTTATGGATGCGTGCATATCCAGAGTGGATGCCAATGTTGTAGTTGATCAACTCCTTTTTGCTTACAAGGAGGAGACCCAAAGAAGTTCACGGTCAGCTTGCCTTGTGTGTTAAGACGAAAGTGGAAGATGGAGAGCAGAACTATGACTAAGCAGAGTTAGTTGTAAAGTTCGTGGAGCAAGAAGTGCTCTCTATTCAGAAGCACATCACTTGTGAGCAGTTTGTGAGACATCTTGAGACATTTGTGGAGGTGATACTCACACATCTCATGTTATACTTTGATGTGATTCTGGAATAGCGTATCATCCGTAGTTATATGTCTCCACGAGTATCTCATGTAGTGCTCCACGCTGAAGAGACATCCCCTTTTTGTGCTGAGGAAGGAGAGACCTGAAGTAACTTGCTCTCTCATTGTCTTTGCAATATTCTTTTCTTTTAGTATCTTAGATTTAGAGACTGAATTTGGCAAAATTTTTTGGTTGTACTTTTAGATATACGAGTCTCAGCCGAGGCTAGAGATGAGCTTATTCAATTGACGGCCCAGATTGCTGCTAAGAAAAGAGAGTCTTAGAAGTTACAAGTGCATGTTGACCAACAAGATGAGCTCCTCCAGCAACAGAAAAATGAGCTCACCACGATTCAGGATGAGTTGAAGATTGTGCAGACGAATCTAGCTCGCATATCGGCTTCAACACTCTTTTGTCTCGGACTGGTGAATCCAACAATGAAACGAAAGAAGACATTGATCTTGGACCTTAATGATCTTCTAGTGCTGGTGAAACGGAATGAGTTGGAGCTGATGCCCGTCAAGGAGAGAGGTTATGCACTGGAGCCGACAAAGAAAAAAGAAATCTGGTTTGTGACACTACGAGGTGCAAAATAATTTTTGGAACATTATGTGTATAAATTTTATGTTATATTATGGAGTCACTTGTCACATATAACACCGCTGTCCTTCTTAGAGCCATTGAGGCTGCATTCACATCTCTGTTTGCATAGTCAATGGAAAGATGAGTTACCACTCATGGAACATATCTTTCTTGATTGTTAGTTAGTTGTTAGTTAGTACGAAGAGTTGATTGTTTTATATGTTGTTTTGTTAGTTAGTTTACTTCATAATTTGTTAGTTATTTACTTTATTATACTTATCTTTATAGTTACTGTATACTTATTTAGTTAGTTAGTTAGTTAATTATAAAGTTAATATTATACTTATTGTGTTAGTTAGTTAGTTAGAAACATGATGTTTTGCTCTTCGGGAGGACGGAACACACAATCTCGCCCTTTTCACATAGTGAAACAAGGTGTTTCACTATGTGAAAAGACATCACACTCTATTTCGTTTCTATGGGAGGACGAAACAAGTAGTCTCGTCCTTTTAACAGAGCGAAACATGATGTTTCACTTTGTGTGAGGACGATATTTCTTTTTAAGTTCTTTTGGACTTATTTCTCTTCTTATTTTTTGATTTTTTTTAGCTATGCAGGGTCTGGACACAAGACGTGTGCCGCAAAGTTAAGAACATCATAGAAGTTGCAGTGGACAACTAGTTGTACCTCAAGGATTTCAGCTGCCTTGAGAGTTTCAACTTGCGCACAAGGGATGTGTTACTTGTGGATGACAGTCTAGTCAAGAACTCAACCAACCATTCTTACAACGCGGTACATCTCCCTCCTTTCAAATCCTTGTTGTTACAGATGTGGATAGATATAGTTATCTTGTGAGTGTGTTACTATCTTGGTTGAATGCTTGGAGAGATAATCCATAGGAGACTACTTTCTATGTTAGATCCAGATATACTCAAGTGTTTGTAGTTGATCCTTTTGTTGCACTTAGGAGGTATTGGGTAACGTGGTTGACGAAGAGGTCAACTTGCTGTAGAGATCATGTTCACACTCACAAAGAGAGGAGTTTGTCCGTATATACAAACATCCAACACGAACTGCTTAGCATGTTCGTGTTGGATGAAAATACTTCCACTATGTTCCATCATGAGACTCAGTGATATATATATATATATATATATATATAATATTTTGCAGATAAGAAACATCAACACATGTGTTATGAAAATATTTGAAAGTATTAGTCTACAAAACAATTCATCGAGAAAGTACATCTCTCTGTCTATAATTCATCTCCAAACATAAGTTCACTACTCTATTTTGTTCAGTACTTCTTGAATTGTTCATGTGCATCTCAGATTCAACATACTCTCTATATCCATCTCTATCATATATTATTTCTTCATCCGCTTCAGTCCAAGAATCAGATTTGTTGATGAGGAAGTTATGTAGCATGACACAACAGTCTATCCAATGTACAAGAAATCTATTCTCACCTTTGTGTTTCAAAGGAGTCCTAAACTGCTTTAAAGAATGCCATCGGATTTCAAAATGCCAATATAATGCTCATTAGCTCCTAGCATGAGCAACACAAGTGTTGAAGTCTTGCTTTTCTTTATCACGAGATGTCATTTTAAATGAAGGAACGAGATGAACAAGAGGATAATAAGATGAATCTCCAAGTAAATATTGATGATCTTTGAACATATTGTTTGATGAGTCCAAATACCTCCACAAATCAAAACGACGGAGACAGTTGAGATCTTGACAAGAACTGGATATTCTTAAGAATAAGAAGATTGTCTTTTTACGAGGATCACAAATAACTTGTGCATTCATCATAGTTACACTTTTTGTCAAAATACGTTTCTCTATCATAACAATAATAAAAACGTCAGCGAGGAATTTTGAATTTTGAATACACAATAGACTCCGAAGTAACCTTCAAGCACTCATCATAGATTAGGGTTGAGGCTACTAGCTATTGGATGATTTATGACACTATGTATGACAATCTCAAGTATAGTGGAGAGTGAATTATACTCGATATCGTGTCAGATTTTGCATGAAGGATGTCCAGGAAAACACGAGGTTCCTAGATGTGGAGATGTAGTGTGCTGAACAGAGACAAGAAAGAGAGGAACAAGCACGAAAACACCGTCGCAATATATACTAACTCTCAACGTATATACACTGCCGAACACTGGAGAAAGAATTGTGTTCTTTCTCCCTAAGAACACAAAACTAAGAAACAGACCAGAGCGGTCTGTAATCTGTTTCAAAAACCCCTAAAACGAGTCCTTGAATCTCAACCCAGACCCAAAACTATCGAAGCGTAGCTTAAAGCAAGAGAAACATCCCTTTGCTAACAAAAAGAGCTACATCAGTATCACACGATTGAAATCCAAGTCCAAACAACATCCACGTACAAGCCTTTAGCTAAAGCTAGCTACCACAAGCTGTACATAGCCAACTAGATTTATAACAAACTCCAAAGGATGAAACCCGTAGTGAAGGAAAAGAAAAATCTATATGAAAACTCTCTCTTTTTGTCAAACGGTCTTCAGATGTCGATAAGGCCTTCCTTCATAACTCTGTTGGTCTCAAGAACTATCAGATCCTACTCCCGACAGCTGAGATATCATCGATTTTTGGTCGCATGTGACCGAACTTGCAAAAACTTCTCCCTACGATTTAAAACCGCGCACACCGTCCAAACGGATCCCTTGATTTGATATCCGTCTTCTCTGATAGATAGATCTAGCTACCATGAACCCAATGAGACTCCAAACAAGCCGTTTGGAGTTCCACTCGCAAAACCACGCAATAAATTTGATCGCAAGACACAAAAAACTGACGTAAATCGACTCTCTATGGCCGCACCAAAACTAACAATCCAATCCATGTACGGTCTTTTCTTATGTGTAGATGAAGACTCCTTGATCACATAGACACCAAGATTGAAGAGCTTGGCTCATCGATCACGAAGAACAACCCAATCTTAGGTCGCAAGCGACGAAAAAACTGACGTAAGCGCTTCCCTGTGAGCCAATTTCACTGAGAACTCTCAAATCGTCCGATGAAACTTAGTGTCGTCTTCAATTTCCTGAAGAACTCGACGTTCTGATCCGGTGATGGATCCAAGGACATGAAGTTTGGACTCCGGAACGGTCCAACTCTCCTTCATATGTAACTGAAGCACTCCAAAAATCTCTCATGCGTCTCAATTTCTCACAGAACACACTCTTCGATCCGTCTTTTCACAAACCATCTTAACCAATGCGTAGCCTGCATAGATCTGAACCCAATGACACCATGCGCACATGCATTGGACTTCTCAATTCTCCAAACCGTCCACCGACAGATCGCTGAAACAAGCTAACCTTTTAAGTTGCCCCCCTTACGTCAGTGACGTACATACAAGTTTTCCCAGATAAAAAGCAAGCATGTCCCTTGCGTCCTTAGCAAAGCGTCAAGAGCCGCAAATATCCAATCAGCAAAAGTAAGCTGAGATCTAGCTTGATCTTCCCTTCTTTCAAGTCTCGTAACTTCTCCATTAGACGTCCAAATGAAGTAGATGAAATGTCCATAGAAAGCCGACAAGAGCTCTACCCATTGATGCGATGAAAGTGAAGATCCAAAGTTGTGCAAAAAGCCCGTAAGCTGGGGCCTAGCTTGCTTTTCCCATCTTTCGAGTCTCGTAACTTCTCCACTAGGCATCCAAATGAAGTAGACAAAGTGCCCATGGAAAGCTGACTATGAGCTCTACCCACTGATGCGATGAAAGTGAAGATCCGAAGTTGTACAAAAGTCTCATTTTTAATCCCATGAGTGTCTTTCGAGCGATAATGATAAGCATCGAAATAGATTTTCAGGTAGGAGACGGTCCACGACATGACATCCACCCCTTCTAAACTTGTGCATCCCTCGGCATGCACCAGAGATACCAAACAAGGAGTGGACCGACACGCATCTCATCTTATCGACCTACTTCCCATCGTAGATAACTTAAGCTTCAAGCTCTTCTGCATAATCCTCATCCTCAAAGTTGCAACATGATCGTCATCTTGAAGTTGCTACCTTGTCATGATCTTCCCTAGATCTATGCTCATCGACTTTCTTCTTCAACCTCCCATCCAATCACCCCCTCTAAATATCTACATCTTTCAATATGAGTTCAAAGACATAGAAGCAGTAAACCATCATACCATAGACGGTGAGGTTCTATGAGGTTTGTGACCGAGTGTCGTAGTAGACATCACCCGTCATCCAAATCATCACCATATATCTTGATTGTAACCCTCAACCTCAAGCCTGTATGTGTCATTATACGTATTTCTCTCTTCTTTTTTATTTTCTGAAAAAAGAACCACATTGCTGCAACGAAAATCCTCCATCGTAACCATCATTATCTCGTTGTACAATGGTATCCTCCTCAACCATCATCCTCCTTGATCTCTTTTTCTGAAAATCCTTACAACCTCTTAAGCATCATTCTCTCAACTTAAATCACCTTCAGCAATGGCTTCTCCCTTGTAAGCCATCCTTACCAATCATCCTATACCCGTAGTCTCGAGAGCGTTTGTCCACTTTCCTTCTTCCTCAGCATGTCCGTCCTTGATGATGCAAATGGTGACATCATGGACTTCTCTTGTAATCGCACCCAAGACCTTATGTGAAATGAATCCAACTTTGGCAATAGAGGACGATCTTTCACAACCGGAGGACGATCTTTCCTCCGGTTGTGAAAGATCGTCTTCCATTGTCAATTCAAGAAGAATAGTTTCATGTTGAACTCCATAGCTTGCTTCCCTTAAGAAGTCTCTTCTTGTCCATTCTTCTCGCTCTACATCGTGGATGTAGTATCCAACTTGAGCTCACTTGGATCCACGTGCTCATCCAAATCATCCCTATGGAGATCATGTTCAATCTCCTCCACCCTAGCACCATAACTTGTAGCTTCGATAGCTACAACTGCATGTGTCGCAAAGTAATCATCCACAAACTTCTTCATCCTTTCTTTACAAATGTTGGCTTGAAGGAGAGTACATTTACTTCTGAACCCAACATTTCCATCCTCTCAAGAAATAACCTCTCGTTGCAAAGACTCTGCAAAGTCGATGCAATCTTCTTGTTGATGATCAATATCATCACACCACACGCATTGATGTACCCAAGCTAGTTTGAGCACAAGCACCGTCTTGGTGGACGATCCCTTATCCTCCAACCTAGTACCCTTCGCTTGTAGATCTTGCATCTTTTGCTATAAGTCCTCGATGGTTAGATCTTTCTCCTCTACAACCACAACTGGAGGTTGAACCTCAAATACTATCCGAATTGGTGTGATAGTCAGCGATACAGGTGTCGACCTTGTAACCTTTTCTCTTGTATGTCTTCAGACAAGAAGCTCAACCGCTTCAAGCATAATCTCCCAATTCCTTGTCAACCCTTCTTCTTCCTCCCCATCCTCCAAAAGTAGCTCCAACCGCTCTTGTCATGGTTCATCAACAGCTTGAAGAAATAAGCTTGTAGGTCTCCAAGGTTAGCTTGTCCACCCGAGATAGTTGAGAAAATTATCTCTCGAACTCCTAATAGCTCTGTAGGCTGTAAACCCTTGTTGGGTCGGTTGACTCATCCCAAAAATGATTTCTTGGTTACTCATCTGAGTTTCCTAAGAAATATTTCTCCATCAGCGCATGTGAAATGTATCACAGTTCCTGCCAAAACGCTTTGTTAGACCTTTCACTTGCTCCCTTATCTCAGGCACCGTAGGGAGTTCGAATGTCTCGATCATCTTTTTCTTCGATACCTGATCCAAATCCATCTCCATCTTGTAACATCTCATGTACTTTGAGATGTCTCCTCCATCAAATGACCGAGCTTGTCTATCACTCTTCGAAGCGCCTTCGTCCTCAAAGTCTTCTTTTGTTAGTTCCCTTGCTCTTGTCGCAAAAACAAAGTGAAGGCTTGAAACAAACGTGAAGTTGCTGCATCCAACTGCACCCCTGGTATCCTCTCTGATCCGTTCATCCCGTCCATAGTCATGGCTCGTTCCATTCTCTCATCCTCTCATGATCCCAAAGCATCTACATATCCATCATCCCAAGTCCGCAACATCCTCTTGAACATCCGTATTCATCTTCATCCTTGTTCATGATTGTTGATCTCTTCTTTCAAGTTCCAACACACAAAATTCTCCATCCCGGACCTTCACGTCGAGTTCACCATCGTATCGTGTCGGATTTTACGTGAAAGATGTCTAGGAAAATGCGAGGTTCTTGGCTGTGGAGATATAGTGTGTTGAACAGAGACAAGAAAGAGAGAAACAAGCACGAAAACGAGCTCCCAATGTATATACACTGACGGCTATTTCTCCCTAAGAACATAAAACTGAGAAACAAACCAGAGCGGTCTGTAATCTACTTCAAAACCCCTTAAAACGAGTTCTCAAATCTCAACCTAAACCTAAAACCACCGAAGTGTAGCTCAAAGCAAGAGAAACATCCCTTTGTTAACAAAAAGAGCTGCACCAGCATCACACGATTGAAACTTAAGTCCAAACAACGTCCACGTACAAACCTTTAGCTAAAGCTAGCTACCACAAGCTGTACATAGCCAATTAGATCTCTAACGAACTCCAAAAGACGAAAACCGTAGCGAAAGAACCGAAAAAGGTCTGTATGAGAACTTCCTTCTTCCACCAAACGGTCTTCAGATGTCGATAAGGCCTTCCTTCCTAACTCCGTTGGTCTCAAGAACTCTCAAATTTGACTCTCGACAGTTGAGATATCATCGATTTTTCGCAGGTGGTCGAACTTGCAAAAACTTCTCCCTACGGCTTAAAACCGCACACACGATCCAAACGGATCGCTTGATCTGATATCGGTCTTCTCTGGTAGGTAGATCTAGCTACCATGAACCCAATGAGACTCCAAACAAGCTATTTGGAGTTCCCCTTGCAAAACCACGCAAGAAATTTGGTCGTAGGTTGCAAAAAAATGACATAAATCGACTCCCTACAGCTCAAACTCCCTCACCACACCTAAACCAACAATCCAATCCACGCACGGTCTTCTCCTATGCGTAGTGAAGACTCCTTGATCGTGTAGACACTAAGAACGAAGAGCTTGGCTCACCGATCGTGAAGAACAACCTAATCTCAGATCGCAGGCGATGAAAAATTGATGTAAGCGTTTCCTTGCGAGCCAATTTCACTCAGAACTCTCAAATCGTCCGATGAAACTTAATATCGTCTTCAATTTCCTGAAGAACTCAACATTCTGATCCCGATGGATCCAAGGACAGCAAGTTTGGACTCCAGAACGATCCGAACGGTCCAACTCTCCTTCATAGATAATTGAAGCACTCCAAAAACCTCTCATGCGTCTCAATTTCTCTCAGAACACACTCCTCGACCCGTCTCTTCATGATCTGTGCAGGCTACGCTCTTAACCAATGCGCAGCCTGCACAGATCTGAACCCAACGAAGCCTTGCGCCTTTGCATTGGACCTCCAAATCTCTCGAACCGTCCGTTGACAAGTCGCAGGTGCAAACTAACCCTTTAAGCTGCCCCTTACGTCAGTCACTGTACGTACAAGTTCTCTCAGATAATGAGCTAGCAGACCCCTTGCGTCCTTAGTATAGCGACAGGAGTCATAAATACCCAGTCAGCAATAGTAAATAAAATTCAGCTTGATTTTCTCTTCTTTCGAGTCTCGTAACTTCACCACTAGGCATCCAAATGAAGTAGACGAAGTGCCTATGGAAAGCTGACAAGGAGCTCTACCCATTGATGCGATGAAAGTGAAGATCCGAAGTTGTGTAAAAAACCCATAAGCTAAGGCCTAGCTTGCTTTTCTCATCTTTCGAGTCTCGTAACTTCTCCACTAGACGTCCAAATGAAGTAGACAAAGTGCCCATGGAAAGCTGACAAAGAGCTCTAAACAAATCTCATTTTTAGTCCTATGAGTGTATTTGGAACGATAATGATAAATATCGAAAATAAATTTTCAGGTAGGAGACGGTCCACGACATGACATCGGTCTCTGTAAATGTCCATGTCATAAGTAACAAAAAGATTAAAATGACAAGAAGCACATTCCTTCTCATGAGCAACAAACTTCTTCTCTTTTGAGAGGATCTGGAATCGCTGATATTTTGATCCTCTTCTTTCTTACACCAGCCATTAAGAAGAATTATTAGCAAATGGTAAGAAATAAAAACTGGAATTTTTATCTGCTTGGACAAGAACAATAGTCGGTTAGATCCTACAAGGGATCCCAAAGGTAATAGACAAAACATAAAGATCTAATAAATTGAATTAACAAATCCTATCATTTGGATATTAATCGATTGAGTTTTCACCTCTTATGATCTGTGATGTTTGCAAATGACAATTGTGAAAAATAACTCAGAACTGGCCGCTGCTTGCTCATTGTTGCAACTTCACCTGTTATGGAAAAGCATGCAATGCAAGAAGACAAGAACCACAAGTGCACACCCAGAATCAATCAATCACATCAGAAATCGTTTGCACAACACCACCAGCAGCAACAACACAGAGTTGTAGGTAAACTTAAACTCACAGAGAACATCAAGTGGTTCCCAAGAACTCTAGGATATCAATATTCAAGAATTACGCAGATTGTGCTAAACCCCGAAGAGCGTTAAAGTGATTCCAGATCACTCTCAAGAGATATTATCGCAAAAGTCTAAACTCCCGAATATACTTGAGAAGGCTCGGGATCGCTTGTTCGAATGAATCGAAGAAAATGTAAAACAACTAGAGTTCAATTTGATACCATACAAGACCAACACATATAAAAGTTATGCAGATAAGAACTGATTTTCTGACATGTGGAGACAAATGCTCGTATCCACCAGAAGTAACATATCTGCAGCTCTTTCTGAAAACAAGATATTTTGTTCTGAGTTAACATATTCTTTTTAAAACGAATCAAAATCTAGAGTCTAGGTTTGATAATAGTTCTAGATGCATTGCATTATTAAGCTTACGATACTCATTGCATTGTTATCGTCGAGCTGCTAATTTGTGATATGCGGGTGTTAACTTGCGGTGAATATTCGTGACGTTCTGGTTTGATTCGTTTTGGCTAAATGCGCATCCATGTGAGTCCAGGATACCATCGCTCCCACTACGTTCAGAAAAAACTCCTGTACACATGACACGTAGTCTTTATAGTCATACTCGGTATATAACCTATTTCTCTTTGTGCCAAAACAGTTAGGGGACTACATGTAACTCGTTCGTCACGCGTGGATTTAGTTCTCGCTGTCTATTTGCAGAGCTGATCAGTCATGCCCGTTTGGACTGCGATATTTCTCGAAATGGTAGTATCCAGTCAATACGGTCACCGAATTCTGATTCTTTCCTTCTTGGACCGGGTTGGAATGCCCTTGGTACTATAGTTTACTATTTTTACTTTATGAGACTTGGTCTTCTGTAGAACTTAACATTGTCCGATGGTTTAGTCCGGTCACCGGTGTGCCGGGGAAATCGCCCTGACCTTGGTCTGGAGTCAGCCCGACGGGTTAGGCAGGAACTACAGTACTGTATCCCGGTACAGGTTACGAAGGAACGAGCGCATGGCGAAATGGTGACGAGATTCAGGGCGGACCACTTCAGAATTAGCAAAGAGACGAGGATGCAGCTCTTGCCTCGTGCGTGGGAGCCAGCACTGAAATCGGTCGCAATTCCGATCTTCCGGCCGAAAACACATGGCTATCGCTACTGCTTTCGTGTTCCAGATGTGAGAGATCCTTGCCGACAACAAATGAGTCTTTGTGTGTCTTCAGTTGCGTACTGTGTTCCATCTTGCTCTGTTGTGCGCCATGTTGGCGTGTATGCAGGGTTTGGTGGTGTAGGACTTAAAGGTGGAGCGATTCATAAGGTTAAAAGTTATGTGAAGAGGAACTTTTGTCGTGAGGAAGGCGAGATTCAGCAGAGGAAATTGAAGTGCGACGGAGGATTTGCTGCGGCCATGACTTCCGCAGTCGGAAGCCCCCCTGTAGGCTATCGTCCTAACGTAGGAGTGTGTCTTGTGAATGACAAGAACGAGGTAATGTACAGGCTGATAGGGCCATGTGTCCTCAATGCACAGTAGAATTGCTTTCAAGTGTGTATACTTACACTAGTCAGTTAAAGAATTCAGAGTTCAAGTTCTTGCTGGAGTGCCGCATTGCTGAAAGGCCTACTTGGTCCCATTTCGTCTCAACGAAGACAGAGGATTTTCACCATAACTGTCCTTGCTCTAGCTGAGCTCTAAATTTGAATCAAAGTCACGGGAATGTATGTTTATGTGAGGATTCTGTTCTGATGTCACTTCCACAAAGAAGCAGCCTTCTCATTGGGTTTTCAAGGAAGCCATAGACATATAAGGTGTCTGTCTTTCAAGTTAGAAACATGAAGTACTCAGGAGCAGACTTGACGTTGAATATTACTTTCATGTTACTTCTGAAGTGCAAGTAGTCAGAGGTTGTCAGTGGCCCTGTTCCGTATTAACATTGCTCATAGAGCCTTCCTCCAGTCTTGTTTTCGCTGCATCCAATAGTCCAAAGTCACAGGGGATGAATCTGACTGCGTAGCTTGACATTTATTTCACATTTCAAGCCCTGGATCAAGAGAAGTACTCTTTTGAGGCTGTTCTATGCAAATTTACAACAAGTACTCTTCTGCATTTCAACTTTTACTTGAGAAGATTGCCTTACTGTTTTGCTGTGCTGTTGTTGCAGGTGTGGGTTGGTTCAAGGTTGGATCTCCCAGATGCTTGGCAAATGCCGCAAGTAAGTTACATAACCTTATCAATCAAGCGTATCATGCTTCTGTTACATAACCTTATCAATCAAGCGTATCATGCTTCTGTTATCCTTTCTGCGTCACCAGCGAGCAGGCTGTTACCTCAATCTGTCCAAATTTTATGACTCTGATTAATCGCATTTGTGTACCTTGCATCTTTCGAATATGGTGACTTTAGCATCTCAATATGCATGTATAACTTTGACTTCAGGTCTTCGTCAAGGCAACTTACGGTAGTTTAGTAGTGGCTGTAGGCAGTACTGCACGTCTTTTCGTGGTGTGCTTTCATGCTCTGTGCGCCTGGTTTGCTCAGTGCTTGAACGTCTTTTCCTGGTGGGATATCAGTCTCTCTGCACTACTGTTGGACTGTAGCAGGATACTTAATCGGTTGGTGATTGATGGAGTCTTTCGTTCAGCCCCCTTGTGTCTGGTGTCTTATCTGGTTCTGGTTCGCATCTGTTGAATATGGTGTCTTTTAGCATCGCAATATGGATGTATAACTTTGACTTCAGTACTTCTTCAAGACAACTTACACAGTAGTTTAGTAGTGGCTATAGGCAGTCCTCCTGTTTCCGTGGTGTGGTTTCATGCTCTGTGCGCCTGGTTTGGTCAGTGCTTGAAGGTTGTTTCCTGGTGGGATATCAGTCTCTCTGCTTTACTGTTGGATTGTGGCAGGTTACTTAATGGGTTGGTGATGATGAGTCTTTCGTTCAGCCCCCCTTGTGTCTGGGTTTAGGGTTTAGGGTTTAAACCCTAAACTTTCTCGCGGTGCAACTGTTCATTATGTGTCCCCTTCTCTGTCGTGATAAAAGGTAATATATGCCGGATTCTATTCCAGGGGGGCGTCGATGAAGGAGAAGAACCACAACAAGCGGCTTTTCGGGAGTTGAGAGAGGAAACGGGGGTAACTTCTGCTCAGTTGATCGGAGAGGTAAGGTACGTACGGTCATGCTTTTGTCTCCAAGTATTACGTCTTCAAATGAGGATGCAAATCAGGCACGGGCCTGGGTGTTGCCTTTATTTGGGAATGTCTGGTTGAGAAATAAATTCTGTATGAGTGACTCTGGTCCTTGGACACCTTTAAGGAATATTACGTGGATGAAGTCTTGTATTCATCAGTTGGGCTGCTTTTTCAGGTTCCCGACTGGCTAACTTACGACTTTCCACCTGACGTAAAAGCGAAAATAACAAGGTTATGGGGAAAGCCTTGGACAGGCCAGGCTCAAAAGTGGTGGGTATACCTAGCCGGATTGTTTGTGTTCAATAGGAATGTATGTGTTTCCGGTAACCGTTGAGTATTATTTTTGCACATCAATTGGCAACTGCAGTTCTTCAGGCTTGTACTAGTCACTAACATGACGTTTATAACCTAGTGGCGGAGGAGACGAAACTAATGTGCAATGGGAGTCTTTCCTGAAAATTCGATTTGCAAGCAGGTTCCTCTTCCGTTTTACAGGGGATGACAGCGAGGTCAATCTGATGGGAGATGGGACAGAACCAGCGGAGTTTGCTCAGTGGAGGTGGATGCCTGCAGAGGATGTTATAAGGATGGTAAGGCAACTGCTCCTTTGACGATGACCATGCGGTTTTAGTTCTGGTCCTTGTAATCTTCAAAGTTTGTCTTCGTTTTCTCACCGAGTACTTGATTGTGTAATGGTCTCAGGTGGTAGACTTCAAGAAGCCTGTTTATACCAAAGCTTTCCGATCACTCGCAGTTTACGTGGAGCCTTGGTCCAAATTATAGGATTTGTGGGACCATTAACTCGGACAACTGTGTCCATTTGGAACTCATGCCGGTGAATTTCCAGGAGCCAAGTGCATCAGAGCGAAAGACAGGCCCGCAAATTTCGGAGGGAAATCATTCTGGAATGTATTTCAACTCGAAGATAAAGTCCTTCCGGATGTATTGATATTCTGTGTAAGCAGGGTCGTGTTTGGCGAGATTGTCGCTCACTTGATTCATTAGCAACCATCAACCCGCAAAATTATCTCAAGGAAATGTCTTGGGATGGTAGCTTGATATACCGTGCCATGTGACATTTGGGCACAAAAGTAACCTGTTCGTTTTGGCGGTATTATTGTCGAATAGCTGGTCCATCCATACGTAGGGAAACGGATGGTCGGGAAGTCTTGGGAATCCATATTTCCGGAGAATTTGATGGATATTAAACTCCCGGATGGAAACGTAGGCTGTGGTAGCGGTTGTCTCAGTATCTCTAGGGTCAGATCGGTTGAGGCCAGTCAACAAAATGATTTTCTGCGAGTTGTTAACGTTTTCATTGTTTTTCTGTTGTTTCAGTCAGATTCTCCTATAGTGAGTCAGTGTCCGTGACTTCACGCGCCGGCATTCGGCTTGTTGGGGAGGGCTTTTATGACATGTGACACTCATCTGCCGATACAACGAAGCAGAATCATGACGAGGTCCTTTTCGTAGTATGTCACGCGCGCTTTACATTATATGCACACCATCAGACATGAACTGGGAATCTGGATGGATACTCATCCAAGTCTGATGAGACTCATCAGTCTTGTTTCCATGGGCCCATTCCAAACAAATTATTCAACTCATTCGCAAACGTAAACTTGAGAGATAAGGGCTATGGGAGGCGGAAATCCTAATTTGATCAAAAACTTTAAAACTTCAACTTGAGAACTGAAAGGAGATCCTTGATGTCAAAGTGGGCGGTATCAAATGTCTGTTGTCAGAGTTGACGAAGAGCTGACAGTTACCTAGTATATGGTATCAACATCAACGGCACATAGCTTGAATACAATAGATTCCGTGATACTGAATAGTAAGAAGCACCGATGGTCATGTGGTCAATACTTAGTTGAGTGATGAAAGAAGGTTATTACAATAGATTCTTTGATACTGAATAGTAAGAAACTATTCTCATGTGACCAATACGAAGTTGAGTGATGAAAAAGAGTTAATATTTGTTGAACGATGCGAGTCATTCTAAAGTAGATTCAGAGGGACCGTTGTACGAGATGCGTATCATTGATAGCCTCTTAGAGGTGGAAGTCCATTGTGCCCCTTGAAGTCGTCGTATGTGTGATAATATCGGAGAAGTTCAATGTGCCTCCATAATCGTAGTACGTGTGTTAATATTTTGATGTTTTCAGAAGTAGATGGAGGGAGAGTAATACTATTAGCTAACTTGTCAACAAAGCCATTGGCAGCAATGTCTTTATAACCAAGAGTTAAGTGCTAAGTGCTAAGATATGGAAAAGCAACAAGTAGTGAAATGTATATCTGAAAAGGCAAGATAAGAGATGAATTGGTTAGAGATTAAAGCTAGGTTGAAGATAGTGGAGATGAAGAATCAAAAATATTTGCTAATAAAGAAAGGAAAAGTGTTACATGTATCACATTCCAACTTGATTCTAGGGCAGTGGTGCGCTTTAAACTATGAGATTCACATTCTTCTTACTCACCTCTGTTTACCAAAAAATAATTGTAATAAAATTTATCAGAATATTTTTTTATCTTCGTATTACTCCAGACTTCAATATCTTGAGGACATCATAAGACTTACATAACACGCTTTCCAACGATATTGAGTTCTCTCCCACTCAAATCTCAGAGTCTGTAGTATTAATTGCAGTAAAAAAGTTATGATTTTCCTGATACTCCATGATCTGGTTAACATTTTTTTGCTCCACCAAGAGTGATACTGGTATTTCTTCTATAGTTTTAGTTATGATATCAATATCACTGCTCCTCTTGCAAAAATTTCTATGTACTCGAAAAATAATACATATAACATTTTTCATATCTCCACGAGTCATTTCTGATGAAAGTCACCAAATAATCTGTCACGACCATATTTCATGAATTCTCAGGAAAGTCTTAGTGCTCTCTTGACCTAAAAAAATCAAAACTCTATCAACTTCAAAAGAATCATATATGACTTTTAAGTAGTGTCGAGAAGCATGTCCTTAAGAACCAATTTTTGTTTTGTCACGATCCGAAGAGTAAAACATGTATCAGTTCTTCACCGTCGACGTCATGCATATTAGTCAAGTGACGCACATGCTATTGTCACTTCATCTATAGGTATAACTTTCATCATCTCACTCATATCGACATATTTCTTAAAATCGATGTTATGATTAATTGTTAAATATTCTTGCATTGAAAATTGCTTGATATACAAATTTGATTAATATTTTTCATAAAATATGATGTTTCCATTCTATTAGTAACTTATTATTCTTAAGGAGAAATATTTTCCCTTTACTTTGCAAGAAAGTGGAACGAACCGCAAACGGAGTCATTAGCCAGAGCAGCAACCCCCTTCACACTGGAGAGCACAGGAAGTAGACGGAAGAACAAGAGGGGAACAGAGATAAGACCTCTGCTACAAGTGAGATCCAAAGAAACGTTAGAACCAGGAGAAACACGCGACGCAAAGAATAGCCAACGGATGGAAAGACCCCATCAAGCCTAACAAGGGAAACCAGGAACCAGGAAAAGTTAGAACCAGGAAGAAGGAATGGATGTCAGCACGTCAATTTCAACCAAGCTTTGCACCAAGGCCGCCACACCCGTTGTTGCGTAACAGAACGTCAAATCATTTTCCGTTTGGATACCGACGGAAGAGGGACCCAAACTACATCATTTTCTGAACTCTTTACGGTGTTTACGCATTTAGGGTAGAAGAGATCACACGTTAACCTGAGCTCTGAGACCGAGAAAGAAAAGATGACCCCGTGGTAAACACTCGACCGGAACGACTTGTGAAAACACTCCGTTGTCCCGTTGATCCCCCGGATCACCGAGAGATAGGTTACCTGGGCAAAATGAGCTTCTGTGTCTCATCCAAACTTGCGTTTGGGCCCCCCGAGGGATTATTGACGACTCTTGAGTTCATTTTCTCTATTTAGTATAAATTATGATTTTATAAATTCTTAATTATTTTTATTTCAGAATTAATTCATCTCTATTGTAGATTATATAATATTATTTTTATTTGTGAAAATATTCTTAGTTTTAACTATGGATCTATATTGTGAGAAGTAAAAAATAGCGAGAAAGATTGAGAGTACATCATTGGATCACTGATTTGTCTAGCTAACATCTGCTTAGATATTTCAAAGTAGAATGTTAATATTTGTCTAGTAGATTTCTTGACTTCTTATCTGAATCTTCCTGGAGCTCTCCTCAAGTGTAGAACGAGATAAATGAGAGAATCAGAATCTCTCATTACCATTATAAATCAACCCCACCAACAATAGCATAATTCAAACATCAGTTGATGTTTTAATGTTATAGTTCAAACGTCAAACTCGAGACTTAAAAACTCACAGAAATTGGCTCCCAAAAACTCATTCTTCTCATTGCGATCTAATGTTTACTTTTTGAAGCTGCTTGCTTATTTCACTTCTTTGCTTCTGTTCTCGAGTTGTCATTACTGTCTGCTTCTGAACTGGATTTCTGTAGCGTAAACTTTTTATTCCAATTCTGGTTAAGACTTGTTCATACCTAGTGTTGTATATTGTGTTTTTGAGAAAATATGTTCAATCTACATCTACAAGATCCACTTAGGAAAAAGATTAATTTTTCTTCGAAAAACTAGAAAATTTTAGTACGTTAGGACAGTTTTTAGTTACATTCGTTTTTTCACTTAGGTATTTGCACATTTGATCAAAAGAAGAGTGTCTCTTAGAAACCTTAGTTTTGTTATAAGTTGTTGTACTTCACCCCAGCTTGTGGACAATTCACCAGTAGCAATGAACAATCTGAATGACAATTTATATTACCATGTCTAGTACACACAAAGAAACAACGTCCAAACTGAGTATTCATTTTTCACCTTATTTTTTCTGTCTCTTCCATCAAACTTAATTTATTGTTTAACTCTTTCATCAAGAACGGTTAGATATACAAATATATTATTAAAATAAGTACATCACGACCATGACTACTCCTGCTATGCTGCAGTTCGTTGGCTTCACTACAAGAGCGATTGCTTCATGCCTTCAAGGAGTTTCATACATTTGGCGAGCGTCAGATGAGAAAGAAACTCAAGACTCTATGCTCTATGCTCCTACAATGGTGGTTACTTTCGATCTACCCTCTTTGATGCATATTGCCAAGCACATGACATCTACCGTCAGTTGATCGTTCTTGACACTCCTCGGCAAAACGAGATAGCTGAACGTAAAAACCGCACCCTCTTGAATTCTGTCCAAACTATGATGTTTTCAGCAGGCATAGATAAACAGTTTTGGAGTGAGGCTCTTAACTGCATCACTTATGTTCTAAATCGTTGACTCGTCAAGACCATCGATTATGCCACTACTCCCTTTGAGCTCTAGCATGGCTGCAAATCCCTCATTTCACACTTTGAGTTTTTGGCTACACAACTTTTGTCAACATTCACAAGACTCACTGCTCCAAGCTAGATAGTTACACTCACCATTGCATCCTCCTTGGCTACAGTAGTCAAAGCAAGGCATACCGTCTTCAATGCAAATCTGACGTTCATACTTTTATTTCTCGTCATGTTATATTCGATGAGTCTTCTTTTACATCGACTTCATCCTCTCTTAACTCCGCTCTCACTGCTATCACCGATGATGCAATTCAAAATGATATGCATTTCTTCCATCACCATCCTCCTCCTTAGGGTTCAAACTCTATCTCCTCAGTGAGAGCTACTCTTCCTCCTCTGAGTTTGTTTGTTCTGCCTCCTTCTATTCCACCTCTCGCCTTAGGTCCTTCTGTTGGTCCTGTCCTTGGTCCAAGCCTTGTTGCTCCTCTCTCCTTCGCAAGATCTAGAAGAGGAGGATTTGACAGAGACGTACATCACACACCAACTCAATATGTGATTAGCTCATCTACCAGTAGTCCACAGTCACACAATCGATAGAATTTTTCAACTTATTCTACTATGCATTTATCCTACCATGTTCAAATCAAGCATAGTCCCCTAACTGATGTAGAGAATATGAGCACGCTACATCTATACCTACATCGCTCACCACCGCAGTCTTCACCACCACTCAAGTGAGATTGAGATTGCAGCTTCCTCTCCTCCCACTGAGATCTAAGCACCACCACCATGGAGCCCAACTCCTACCAAGAGAGTATTGTCATCTCCAGACGCTGCTCGATGGTCCGAAGTCATCACCAAAGAGCTCAGGTCTCACGAGGAGAATGATATGTGAATACTCACGGACTTACCACACGGACGAAGGCTCATAACCAACAAATGGATCTTCAAGTTGAAGCTGAACTCAGATGGGTCCATCGTCTCATACAAGGTACGATTGGTGGCTCTAAGATTCACTCAAGTGTAAAGAATCGACTACACTGACATCTTCTCTCCGGTGGCCAGTGTGCAATCAGTGCGAATGATACTAGCAATCATAACTCAGCATAATCTTCATGTCCGCCAGATGGATGTGAATATAGCATTCCTAAACGGGACACTAAACGAAGAGATCTACATGACTGTCCTTGACGGTGTCAATGCCCTAGGAACTGATAAAGTGTGCAGACTACTTTATACACTTTATGGATTGAAGCAATCTTCCAAAGAATGGCACTTGATCATAGAAAAGTTCTTATTTTCTCTTGGGTTCAGTAAGTCAGGAGCTGATGATAACGATTACATTCATAAAGATAATCAGTTTGCCATCCTAGCACTTTATGTTGACAACACAATCATAGCAACCAGCAGCGAAAGATTGCTGACATACATCAAAACCAACGCGTAATGTTCAAGATGAATGACATCGATAATATCCACCATTGCTTGAGTATAGAGATTAACTGAAATCCAGCAGAAGGGTGGATAAGGCTCAGTCAAACCTTATATCTGACCCAAAAGTTATTCCAGTTTGACCTACAGAATTGCCAACCTGTTAGTACACTGTTGATCCCAAGAGAAAAGTTCTCAACTAAAGGATTGTCTCACTTCTTATGAAGAAAAGCGCAATATGTCTCTTATCCATACCAGAGCGCAACATGCTCGATCAACTAGATCGTCATTTGCACTCGTCTTGGTCTAATCTTAGCATTAGTGTACTATCTCAATATATGACTAACCCATGACTAAAACACATCACCACCATAAAGCGCACATTTTGTTATATCAAGGATACTTTAGAACAATATTTAGAATACAAACACTCGTCTCAACCAATCTCTCTATCCAGCTACACTGATGCTGACTGAGGAGGTCACATCGAATCACGATGTTCAACTTCTGGAAATCATTTTTCTACTCTCAAGGAGCAATCAGTTGATCGTCGGAGAGACAGAAATCTGTTGCACTATCAAGTACTGAAGATGAGTATATGACACTTAGCACATGTTCCTCAGGAGCAATATGACTTCGTCAACTCTTAGCTGATATAGGATTAGCTGAGAATGAGACTACCACTTTGTATTGTGGTAACCACAATGCAATAGCACTCGTAGAAACGTCCGAGTTTCATGACAGAACAAAACATTAGATACTCGATATCACTTCATTAAGGACCAAGTTATATCCAAGACAATTGAAGTGAAGTACTGCCCTGCTCAAGAGATGGTAGCAGATGTCTTAACTAAGGGCCTACCAGCTGTAAAGTTGGACTATCTCCTACTAGGACTAAGATTAAATGTTTAGTCTGCGACAACTAATCGTTGATTGGGAGTGTTGGAATTAGGTTGTCTAAGTATAAACTTTAGTACAGCAACTAGTTCAGGATATTTGGGCTTGTGCACTTTGACAGACCTAGTTTGCCCTTGTATCAAAGAATAAATATCTGACTTATGGACCTCATATCTCATTATTCAATAAACAGCTAACTAACACATACTTGCTCTCTCTTGCATCGATTCTCTCTCTCTTTTTCTTATAGATGTTTCAATTGTAACAACAAGAAGATTTCTGATTGGACTGAAGACGTTTCAAATATAACTGAGGAGGTAATAATGAAGATGTTGTTAACAAAACTAAGAATTTTACTTGGATGCTTGTGGTCACTATTGGATAAATTATAGATTGAAGAGTAGAAGAAACTGAACATACTAAAGTTTCAGTGCTAAGAAGTGTTACCGGACAGACAATATGCAAAGCTTTTGTGTCACGATCGATCAATTCAATATTTTTATCTTCAGTAATCGTATTTCGTGTATCTTTTGATGCTAGAAGATGAGATATGAGACGAGAAAAATAGACAGAATTTTCCGAGTTTGGTGTGACAGTTTATCTGAAGCACATCTCACAAAACATCAGGTGATCGATTTAGAGTTAAATGATTAGGAGATAAAAAACAAAAGAGTTAAAAGATTCACGTTTGGCTATTCATACTCGTGCATACAGTCCATTGAATAGCTATAGCATGGACAAAACATAATTATACTCGTTCAGGTTGAAGCATTGATGCCGTGAGTGACAATAAAAAAACTTTGATCACTTTAAATGTCGCATAATATATGAACTTGGTTCCGAAAATGGCTTGAAAAGTGAGTCATGACGTTTGATGCAGTAACCTGCTCTTGAATAGAAGATACACAAAAGTTGAAAGTTATCCACGGAATATCCATATGAACTTTCGGAAGGACAATTCTTTTGCATTTTGACGTACGTGCGAGTCAAAAAGCTTTTTAATTTTTAATGTTTTCTCAAAATTTTAATTTAAATGTAATTATTTATAAATACAAAATTATTTTCAAAAAACGGTTTTTTAACAAAAATATCATATTTTCTACTTCAAAATTTATTTAAACATTAAAAATAATTTATTTTAATAATTAATAATTAATATTTAAAATATATAATTAATATTTTAGGTTTATAAATATTTTAAATTTACTAAATATTAAAAGTCTTATTTTTCTGCACAATTTTATAAAACATATTCATTAATAAACCTCAGAGTATGAATTTCATGTGAAAACAAACAACTAAACATCTTGTGCGAGCTAACATTCAACATGTCATCAATAAAAAACAAGGAAAAGGACTTATGCATTGATGAAATTTAAATCTTTACATAAAATGTACATGAAAAGCCAAATATATATATAAAAAGGTGAAAATTGCATACTAAGTTTTGAAACAAGAACCACACGGAGACAAGAAAAATTGATATGAATAAAAAAACAACTAGACAACAATACAACATGGAAGTTTGTTATACTTTGGAACTTAACATCGACCTGCAGGTCAAAATAAACAATCCAACATCTTATGGAACCGAGGAAAAAAAGCAGCTGGACAGATAAATACATATGAAATTTGTACTTGTTGCCATCCTTGACAAGCGATGCAAGCAAGCATATAACGCGTCGATAATTTTTCTCCATCGATTAAATTTTACAACAGAAAATCAACAAACAAAGAATTAAAGCTTTGCTTTATTTAGTCTACAAGCTTCTTGTCCATTTTGGTCACAACCAAAAAGGCAAGCAACTGAAAACAGAATGTCCATATTTAATTCCATGAGATTGGATATGAAAAGTGTGAATGAAAAAACTGAACACAGATCCATCATAATATCACAAATCCTATTAAACCACAAGTGACACGACTTAAGAGGTGGGATATCCACCTCTAATCAGTTTACTCGAGAACTAAATGAAATTAGTGAAGATGGGATAGCCCACCTGAACTGCACCTACCTGGTTTGTTTTTATTTCTCAATCAAAACGACTCATCTTACGCTTGAATGAAAGCGTGTTCAAGACTTACGAAATGAGCTCTTGATGAGCTCCAACGGATATTCAGCGGCCCGTGAACGTTTAAACAAAGCTAAAATGGATCTGAGCCACAAAAAAAACTATTCTTGAATTTTGAATTTTGAAACGTTTTTGTGTCGAAGATCTTCACGGTAGAAGAGTGGTGAGACAGAAGAACAAACAGCCTGCACGGGATGCAGGCTTCTTGTTTGTGAGAAATAATCAAGAAGCCGACGGATGGCTGATCTCCGTCAACCAACTATTGCTGCTGTCGGATACTGTTTCTGGTTACCAGAAACAGTATTCCCAGCAGCAGCAACTCCTGACGTGTGGACGTCAGGAGGCTCTTGTCAGCATGCAAACGGCGCTGACAAGAGCTCTTTCCCCTCCAGCATGGAGAGAGAGCTTTGGGTCTCGCCCATAGCTCTTCGAGAGTCATTGGGACTCAGTCTTTTCTTCTGCAAGATTTTCTAGAGCTTCTCGTCTCCTCTCTCTCTCAGGTTTTTCGTTTTTAGCAAATGTCGTAGTGCATGACGTTAAAGGTGCGGAAACGAAACTTCAGAAGACACTCAACATGCATTTGTTCGGGAAGCTGCGCCCTAGCTTATCAAGCTGGGCAGGAGCTAAGCTGGAGCCATGCTTGACAAGCTGCCCCCTAGCTTAAACTGAAATATCACCTTGAAAGAGGTCGAAGAGCATCAGAATGCAGAGCTCCGCGAGGAGAGCGACTTCTTGCTTCCAGTTTTGACAGAAAGTGTTTTAAGTAGTAGTTAGTACGGGTTTTAGATTGAGAAATGTATGAAAGAGAGAAATCTGTCAATCTTGGCTCGCGACTCAAACTCAGAATCTGATAGCGTGAGCGTGTAGGTGTTCACAAATACTATAGTTTTGGCTTCTTGTTCATTAAAAACGGAGTTGTATGCAGAAGTTAGCATAGAGAAGGCTAGTAAAGACTTTATAAGAAAATTTCTTAGCAAAAGCATATGTACACGAAGTTTAACAGTTTTAAACGGAACCAAAGGCCATCCTAGTGATAGGGCGCCTGCCTAGGAGGGAAGTGGTCTTAGGATCAATCCCTCCTGGCCTATGGTTTCTATTCCGGCATGTTGGCCTCCCGGATGGGAGTCTATGTTGGGTGTGCAGCCATGTCCTGCATATCTAGGGGCGGGAGACCGGTATCTCCCTTAATCGTGGGCTTCCTGGCCTAAGCTTCCGCATGCCATCCTGAATATACTATGGGAGATACCTGGTGCGCATATGGGGGGGCTGTAAGCCCTGTGGGGCAGCCTCATAAGTGTTAGGGCTTCGGCCTACATTGGATGGCTTGTAGTATATTCAAGATGGCATCAAGGGCACGGGAAACTTTTGTCAATCTGTTATTTATCCATCGAGTCGGTTTAGAAATGGCGAAGGAAGCAGTGTGACGTTTTACAGTGAAGGAGTCTGCTTTACAAAGGCAGCTGTGCAGTTTTATTTAAAAAAAGGGTCAGTTTTGCAAGAAGAGTTTTGTACGTAAGGACAGAGGGGGACAGCTTAAGCTGGGGGCCTGCTTGTGATAAGCGACTTTACTTATAAGGACAGCAAGGGGCAGCTTAGCTAGGCCCTTAAGCTTTTAGGTTAAATACCTGCGACGGCTGGAGATCGGGGGACATCTTTAGAAGAGATTTTTTTACAGAGAGCTGGGAGCTGAAGCGGAAGGAGAAGCTTAGAGGCTGAGGGAGATCAATTTTTCTGATAGAACTGAATTGAGGAATTGGATGATCGTGACGGAGGGACGGACAAGTATTTGGGGGACTGAGAGCAGTTTGGAGGCAGAATTTCTTCTGATCGGACAGGAGGTAGTTTTATTGAAGGAGATTGTTTTGATAATCTGCAAGGGACTCTTGATTGACGTTGGATTAAATTCTTGATAGTTTTCAGTTGGAAGGTTGACGCAGAGAGAAGATTAAGAGTTTGGGGTCTGAATTTCACCTACCAGACTTGAATTGAGGTGAATTTGGTGGAAAGAGAGCATTATTTGAGTGGAGGGATTGGGACTGAGACTGAGAAGGTCAGGTTTTCTGAGAAATTTCAGTGCTGAAGCTGTCGTAGGTAGGGATACAAGGCGTTGGAGTTTCAAATCTTCATCGGCTGTAGGTTCTGGAGAGAAATCTGCTGGAGAAAAGACTAGTTGAGTGGGAATTGGCTGTTTGGCATCTGCGGTGATCAACGTAAGGAGTTGAGTAGAGATAGGTTGTAAATTGATATATGTAGAGGACTATTGAGTGTGTTTGGAAGAGAAATAAAGCATCGTGAGTTCAGGTTTCTCCTATCTGTTGTGTATGAAGGTGGATCTGTCTCCTGAGACTTGAGACTTGATCTGTTGAGTAGTAAGTAATCTATAGTCATAGTCTCTGTGGGTGACTTCAGCCATTGCGATCTCCTGCTTGGCTCTTGTCTTGGTACAATCTCTACTTCTATCTCGCGATCTATCACAGCTAGAAGGCTCGCCCTTCCTGAGAAGGACTCTCCTCGACATAAATGTGGTGCTTCCACCGAGAGCCATCTTGGGGTGATTAATCGCTGAGGTTGCTGAGGTTGAGATTTGCATACAAGAAAAGATGGATCGCAAGAGCGGGAGTGGTGCTACTGCCTCTACGGCTGGAGCATCAACATCTACTGCTGCACCTTCGGCTACACCAACGTCTTCAGCAGCCACTGCATCATCAGGTCTGGATACTACTGAGATACTGAAGACGCTTGCGGCTTTGGTTCATCAACATCCGATCGTCGGAGGGGGTGAGTTGAAATCTACAAAAGCTTTGCAGGCGATTGTGAATAGGTGTGGAAGATTTGAAGGCAGAGATATTTCTAGATATCTTCGTGAGTACAGAGGAGAGATGGAGCTTGTGAGG
This sequence comes from Asterella californica, assembly GCA_036924285.1. Taxonomy (NCBI): domain Eukaryota; kingdom Viridiplantae; phylum Streptophyta; class Marchantiopsida; order Marchantiales; family Aytoniaceae; genus Asterella; species Asterella californica. The sequence continues at coordinate 21,516,918 of JAYKYS010000006.1, read as the reverse complement.
GTGACCGATGCAGAGATGATTGGGAGTTTTGAGTTGGCTGTGATTCTTGAGTTGAGAGATCAAGTCAGAGACGTACAGAGGAGAAATCTTGGTGTTTGGACAAGTTTTGAGCGGGCTCTCCGAGAGGAATTCTTTGAGGAGGATTCTGAGAGAGTTACTAGGAGAACTTTTTTGGATTGGATTGAGCAACAACCTGGCCATAGGATGGGGTTGAATGAATTGCTAAGAGAGTTCGATCGAAGATACCGACAGCTTTCGACGCTCGAACGGATAACCTTGGATGCTAGAAGGACAGAGCTCTTCTTGCAAGCCACCGATGAGGCTACAGCAGATCGATTATGCTTCATGTTGGCAGATCGATCAGCTGAAGGAGGTGTTACTATGGATTGGGGGAGAGTGGAAGATGCTGTGGCTATTCTAACAAGGCAGAGACGAGGGAAAGTGGCCGTAGGAGGACGACCGCTTGCAGAGGTGATCCATCAACCTTATGCTCCTCAGGTACAGCAGCCTCCGGCTCTTGCTCCTAGACCTGTTATTCATGTAGAAGCGCCTCCAATGTCAGTTCTGCCAGTTCCTGCACAGAGGGTACCTGTTCAGAGGGTGGTTGAGAACCAGGGTCAACACAATCAAATTGAGGAGTTGATCCGACATATGCGTGAATTGAAGGTAGAGTTGGCTGATTTACATAGAGAGCTCTCACCAACGCCTGGTGCTGCTCGTCCAGGGGGTGCTCCTGTCCGTAGGTGTATCTGGTGTGACAGTCCTGATCATCTTTGAGGAGATTGCCAAGAGCTTACAGCTGCTCTACGAGATGGTGTGGTTCGCTACCAGAATGGTAGGCTGCACCTTGTTTCTACCGGAGAGCCATTGAACACGCAGTTTGGGCGAGGAGGTATGAGGAGTCTACCTCAGGTCGCTACAACTGCAACAGTAACTACAGTAACAGTACCACCGATGAATCTTGATGTGTATGCTGGGCATATTGAAGTTTCTTCCAGCCCTGCTTTGCTGGATAGGTCTCTTGAGAGGAGTGGTACTGAGGCTCCTTCTGAGGTGTTGAAAAGAGGAGCGGAAACTATCTGTAGAGTCACAGGGTGGAAAGATCCCGTAGATACAGCGTCCATTAAAGCTTTCTTGGACGTAGATAAGCATGTTCACTGGCAGGACGCTTCTGTGGAAGAGAAGAGACAACGAGATGCCTCTAAGCTTGAAACTGGGAATCCAGAGGAGACTAGAGAGGGACAAGGACGGAGGATCACTAGAAGGCGTGCGACTCCTCCAGAGGATGTCCCGTCTACCTCTCAGGCTCCACCACCTGCTCCAGGTCCAATGGAGGACGTACAGAGACAACAGCAGGAACCAACGACTGCTGGCAGAAGGTTCACTGCTCAAGAAAAGAGGAAAGGGTCTGCTTACAAGCTGGTTGCAGATATTGAGACCTCCACTGATCTTAAAAGCATTCTGGAGCAGAGGATGCACGGGTTGAGTGCACGGGTTGATTTTTCGCTTCGAGAAGTTCTTGGCATCGCAAAGAGAGAGTTTCATGAGCTGATTATTGATGTTATCAAACGAAAGAGGCAAGTCATATCTGAGCAGGTAGAGAGCCAAATGATAGATGTGATAGGAGCTTCTGTAAATGATGTGGAGTTTGGGAAGGTGCATTTTCAGGAGACTAGTGACAAGAGGTACCAGCAGGAGGCGTTAGTTGCTGGAACTAGCGCTATTGAAGCTGATGATGATGAAGCTGATGGGGAGAGCCCAATTGTTGACAATGACTTCAAGAAGAGGCATTGGGCTCGCGCTACAACTGCCACACGGGTACGTCTTGGAAGTTTGCCTGAACTTATTGCTGCTTTAGTTGACCACGGATCCGAAATCAATATCATGTCACGAGAGATATATGAGAGAGGATTGTGGTCTATCGAGCTGAATCATGGATGGGTGCTGCGTGCTGCTAACAACCAGAAGGGAGAGTTGTACGGAGCTTGTCCTAACGTGAGAGTGAGGATAGGTGATGTAGAAGTAGATCACCACTTTTTTGTGCAATCTTCTGCTTCGTATCCAGTCATTCTAGGTCAACCCTATATCACTGCGGTGCGCATGGAGACCAAAGTGATGGACGATGGGTCACACTTTGCTAGGATCCGTAGTCCTGATGACAGACGTTCTGTTCAATTTCTGACTGTTCGGTCAAACCATGAGCGAAACAGGCAGACCTTGAAGGACTCCCCTATTTGTAGAAGTAAGGGTTTTTAGAACCCACTATTGTAGAGCGAGAAGACAGGAGTGAAGGATCAAGGACTACTATGATCCCGCCTGAGCAGCCCAAGGGATCACATGAGACTAATGAAGAGGCTGCTCGAGGTTCTGAGAATGTATATAGAGTACCAAGTTGGAGATCTGGGTTGTTGAGTTTGAGTTGTGAGGATTGGAGTGAGTTTACACGAGTAGAAGATCTGACTGAAAGGAGTAGGAGGCAGGTGGAGAAACGTATAGCTGATCTGCGCTGTATAGGAGCTCTGGAGGAAAATGAAGTGATTTCTGGTGTGTATCAAGAGTTTATCGATGTACAATCTTTTGTTCGTTGGCTAGATGAAGTAGGTAGGATGGAAGAACAGTTGGGAGGTAGGATGGCGATCCCCATCCATTCTCCTGAAGTCTATGAGGAGATTGTCTCGTACTTGCGATATCGCCTTCATCCGAGATTGGAGAATGAATGGAAGGATGCAGTCTGTTGGTGCGGCTCTCGTCAGGAAGCAGAAGTACACGTCAAATATAAAGCTGTAGCGAGGAAGGTGAAGCCTGTGGCGACCCAATTACCAGTTAATTCGCAACAGCAGATGGAGTCAGCCGCCACTGAGCTTGTACTCAGAAATCCTGGACGAATAGGACATCAGTTTACTCAGGAAACACTCAAACAACTCCAGATAGGAGGGGGTGGTTTCTTGACTGAAGTAGAGAAGAAGATTTTAAGAACAGATGATTGTCAGTCATGGTAGAGCATTTTCTTTTTCAGCTGAAGAGATTGGTTGTGTGGATCCTAGTGTGATAGCTCCGATGGTTATCTTCATTGTACCTCATGTGCCCTGGGACTTGAAGCCGATTCCAGTCCCTCGTGCCTTGCTGCCAAAGCTCATTGAGCTATTGAAGGAGAAGATGCAGATGGGTATCCTCGAGCCTTCCATGGCTCCGTATTCCAGCCGATGGTTCACGGTGCCTAAGAAGTCAGGGGCTTTGCGCTTTATCCAAGACTTGCAGCCTGCCAACAACATCACGATTCGGAACGTGGGAACAGGACCTGTGGTTGATGAGATAGCTGAGGCGTTTGCTGAGAGGTCTGTCTATTCTATTGGAGATCTGTTTTCGGGTTATGATCAGTTTCAACTTGCCTTGGAGAGTAGAGACTTGACTACCATGCGCACGCCCTTGGGATTGATGCGGATGTGCACTCTTCCTCAGGGAGCAACAAACTCTGTAGCACATATGCAGAACGCGATGCATAAGGTGTTGCGAGAATTTGTACCTGGGATCACTATCCCATTTCTGGATGACATTCCCATGAAAGGCTGTCCGGTGGAAGACAAGGATGAGATTGTGACTTCCAGTGGTTGCAGGAAGTTTATTGCTGATCATATTCATGACGTGGGTAGGATTCTAACACGTCTGGAGGAGGTACACCTCACTCTATCAGGTACTAAGTCTCGTTTTGGGATGTCAGAGGTTATGGTGGTTGGTCATTTGTGTGGCACATTTGGAAGAAGACCGAACCCAGAGAAGGTAGATGCTATAGCAAGGATAGCAGACTGTACGAATATCACTGAGGTTCGACGTTTCTTAGGAGCTTGTGTGTTCTTTCGCGTGAGTATTCTTCATTATGCACACATTGCTGAGCCTTTGTATGCACTTCTGAGAAAAAGGAAGAGGTTTACTTGGCGGCAAGAGCATCATGAGACAATGGAACGGCTGAAGGAGATTCTGAAGTCTCCACCCATACTGAGGAGACTTAACTATCAAAGAGGAAGGTCTGTGATACTAACTGTAGAGTCCAAAGGCGATTGGATGGGCAGTTGGTCAGGAAGATGCAGATGATATGCGGTTTGTTTCTAGATTTGGAGCCCGAATTTTGACAGACAGACAACGTAACTATCCTCAAGTAAAGCGTGAACTATGGGGAGCTGTTACTGCTATGAAGGTAGATCGGGAGTTCTTGATAGGTACTCATGTGATTTTAGAAACAGATTGTTTACCCTTGCTTGGTATGATAGCAAACTGCAGTACTCCAGACATAGCAATGTTGAGATGGATTGCTTACATCCGGAGTTTGAACCCTGAGCTGAAACACATTGCCGGGAAAGAGAATCCAGTTGCAGACATGTTGTCTAGGGCTCGTTACACAGATGAGGATGAAATGTTTGCAGAGGTGGAGAACGAAGAGAAGAGAGATGTTTGGTGTAGTGAGCAAACTTCGGATCTGGAGCCACTGCCATTCAAAGAGGAGTTCTACACGGGAAGGTTACGTGACATTGGAATTTATCTGAGTTCTTTGAACAGACATGAGGGTTTGAGTGATGTAGAGTTCAGAGAGATAAGGAGGAAGGCATACGATTACTTGTTGCGAGATGGATATCTTTGGAAACGTCCAAAGAGAAGAGATGGAGCGCTTTTGCGAGTTATAGACGATCAGCAGACCAAGCAACGGCTGATGAAAGAGTTTCATGACACCTTGTGGGCCGGACATCGGGGAGCTTGGGCTACCTATACAAAACTGAAGGAGAGATATTGGTGGAGAGGGCTTTACCAGGATGTGGTGAACTTTGTAAGCTCATGCATGCACTGTCAATTTTATTCAAAGGTACGTTACAGGGATGGCTTGGTATCAACTTATCCGCCCAGTATCCATTTTTAATGGGTTATTGATTTGGTAGCAATGCCTCCTGGGTTATGGGGTATGAGGTACTTGGTGTTGGCTCGAGAAGACCTCTCCAATTTTGTGGAAGGACGAGCTCTGAGGACGAAGACCACAGAAATGATATGTAGATTTGTTCTTGAAGATATTATCTGTAGGTACGGATCTATAGAAAGATTGCGTGCAGACAGAGGAGAGTTGCGTGGTACGGAAGCGAAGGAGTTCTTCGCCCAACACGGAGTGAAACTAAAACTCACTACTGCTATGAATCCGGAAGGGATTGGTAAGAGTGAGAGAGGGCATCTGTCGATTGTTCAAGCTCTGGTAAAAGCGTGTGATGGTAGGCATAGACAGTGGTCTAGGTTGCTTCCTTTTGCTCTGTGGGCTGACAGATCGACTCATTGCACTACTACTGGGTACATGCCCACTGAACTGATGCTGGGTCAGAAGCCGATTATGCCAGCAGAAGAGGACTTTCCTACATGGGCTACTTTACCATGGGAGGAAGAAATGGATCGTGTACAACTTCTGGCACTTCGGATCAGACAGCTAGAACATAGGGAGGAGGATCTTATGGAGGCACAACAGAAGCTGAAAGAGGCCCGTCTCAAGAACAAAGACAGGTTTGACAAGACCCATAAGCTACGGCCGAAGCCCATACATGCTGGAGATTGGGTTCTGGTGTATGACAGCACATTAGAGAATCAGCACTCCACAGTTCGGAAATTTTCTAGGAGGTGGTTTGGTCCGTATGTTGTCTTAGAAGTATATCAGAATGCTACTTATTCTTTAAAGGAGCTTGATGGTACACATCTAAGACTTCATGTTGCTGGCAAGCGTATCAAGTTGTTCAGAAGAAGGGGAGAATCCGTTGACCTAGGTGAATTTCTGGAGTCAGATCAGATGATGGATGCCGAAGCAGATCTGCTATCCGAAGAAGACAAAGGGGACGTTGAAGAAGACGACGGCAATTTAGAGAACCTTGGAGACTAGTGGAAGAGTTGGCACATACCGGAGGATGTGCAAGTTTGGAGGGGGTGAATGTCGTAGTGCATGACGTTAAAGGTGCGGAAACGGAACTTCAGAAGACACTCAACATGCATTTGTTCGGGAAGCTGCGCCTTAGCTTATCAAGCTGGGCAGGAGCTAAGCTGGGGCCATGCTTGACAAGCTGCCCCCTAGCTTAAACTGAAATATCACCTTGAAAGAGGTCGAAGAGCATCAGAATGCTGAGCTCGGCGAGGAGAGCGACTTCGTGCTTCCAGTTTCGACAGAAAGTGTTTTAAGTAGTAGTTAGTACGGGTTTTAGACTGAGAAATGTATGAAAGAGGGAAATCTGTCGATTTTGGCTCGCGACTCAAACTCAGAATCTGATAGCGTGAGCGTGTAGGTGTTCACAAATACAATAGTTTTGGCTCCTTGTTCATTAAAAACGGAGTTGTATGCAGAAGTTAGCATAGAGAAGAGTTTCTCTATGCTAACTTCTGCATACAAGACTTTATAAGAAAATTTCTTAGCAAAAGCATATGTACACGAAGTTTAACAGTTTTAAACGGAACCAAAGGCCATCCCAGTGATAGGGCGCCTGCCTAGGAGGGAAGTGGTCTTAGGATCAATCCCTCCTGGCCTCTGGTTTCTATTCCGGCATGTTGGCCTCCCGGATGGGAGTCTATGTTGGGTGTGCAGCCATGTCCTGCATATCTAGGGGCGGGAGACCGGTATCTCCCTTAATCGTGGGCTTCCTGGTCTAAGCCTCCGCATGCCATCCTGAATATACTATGGGAGATACCTGGTGCGCATATGGGGGGGCTGTAAGCCCTGTTGACCTCCCGGATGGGAGTCTATGTTGGGTGTGCAGCCATGTCCTGCATATCTAGGGGCGGGAGACCGGTATCTCCCTTAATCGTGGGCTTCCTGGCCTAAGCCTCCGCATGTCATCCTGAATATACTATGGGAGATACCTGGTGCGCATATGGAGGGGCTGTAAGCCCTGTGGGGCAGCCTCATAAGTGTTAGGGCTTCGGCCTACATTGGATGGCTTGTAGTATATTCAGGGTGGCATCAAGATGACATCAAGGGCACGGGAAACTTTTGTCAATCTGTTATTTATCCATCGAGTCGGTTTAGAAATGGCGAAGGAAGCAGTGTGACGTTTTACAGTGAAGGAGTCTGCTTTACAAAGGCAGCTGTGCAATTTTATTTAAAAAGAGGGTCAGTTTTGCAAGAAGAGTTTTGTACGTAAGGACAGTAGGGGGGCAGCTTAAGCTGGGGGCCTGCTTGTGATAAGCGACTGTACTTATAAGGACAGCAAGGGGCAGCTTAGCTAGGCCCTTAAGCTTTTAGGTTAAATACTTGCGACGGCTGGAGATCGGGGGACATCTTTTGAAGAGACTTTTTTACAGAGAGCTGGGAGCTGAAGCGGAAGGAGAAGCTTAGAGGCTGAGGGAGATCAATTTTTTCTGACAGAACTGAATTGAGGAATTGGATGATCGTGACGGAGGGACGGACAAGTATTTGGGGGACTGAGAGCAGTTTGGAGGCAGAATTTCTTCTGATCGGACAGGAGGCAGTTTTATTGAAGGAGATCGTTTTGATAATCTGCAAGGGACTCTTGATTGACGCTGGATTAAATTCTTTATAGTTTTCAGTTGGAAGGTTGACGCAGAGAGAAGATTGAGAGTTTGGGGTTTGAATTTCACCTACCAGACTTGAATTGAGGTGAATTTGGTGGAAAGAGAGCATTATTTGAGTGGAGGGACTGGGACTGAGACTGAGAAGGTCAGGTTTTCTGAGAAATTTCATTGCTGAAGCTGTCGTAGGGAGGGATACAAGGCGTTGGAGTTTCAAGTCTTCATCCGCTGTAGGTTCTGGAGAGAAATCTGCTGGAGAAAAGACTAGTTGAGTGGGAATTGGCTGTTTGGCATCTGCGGTGATCAACGTAAGGAGTTGAGTAGAGATAGGTTGTAAATTGATATATGTGGAGGACTATTGAGTGTGTTTGGAAGAGAAATAAAGCATCGTGAGTTCAGGTTTCTCCTATCTGTTGTGTCTGAAGGTGGATCTGTCTCATGAGACTTGAGACTTGATCTGTTTCAGTAGTAAGTAATCTATAGTCATAGTCTCTGTGGGTGACTTCAGCCATTGCGATCTCCTACTTGGCTCTTGTCTTGGTACAATCTCTACTTCTATCTCGCGATCTATCACAGCCATAAGGCTCGCCCTTCCTGAGAAGGACTCTCCTCGACAACGAGGTTCATTCTTCATTCATTTTTACCTTGTGTTTATTAGGGTTATAATTCTGATTTTTTCTTCTAAGCTAAGTAGAATTTTGGTCGTCTAAGAGTTTATATTGTTCACTTACAAATACTTAGTTGGACCTCTGGACGGATAGGGCTGATTACTACCGGGCTTAGCATTTATTGTTATCATGCCACCACGGATTCATCCTAGACGTCACGAAGATCGTCATGCATCTAGAGGATGTCCAAAGTTCCCTACGGTATGATGAGGGTCCCAGAGAGTTTGCTTCCATGTTATGTTCAGTTGATGAGACTGTTGGGACCTACAGCCGGGCACGCTACAGTGTTTCGGTTTCTTTTCTCCACCGCTGATGTCAAAATAGATCAGATGGTCAGGGAGGCTGAAGTGATATCCACAGATACATATGTAATCCCAGAGGAAGGTGTTCTGGAGGTAGATGATGTAGATGCGGATGATGGAGAGTTTGCCGTTGATCCGTTAGTCTTACACACTCTTGGCATCCATTCATTCTTGACTCAGTTACATTATCTTCTATTTTGTGTGCATGTTTGTCTGGATTTTGTTCAGAATATTGTGTTAATTATTTTCATTATTATTTTTTAGGATGGAGAGAGCCTGTCGATAGTAGCTGGTCAAGTACTTGACTCGCAAGTGTCTTCAATATCGGTCATGGGGACCGCGGAGATAGAGGATGAGATTGTAATAGTGGCTCAAGTTGATCCACTCTCCGTATATGATTTTGTGGCACAGTCCAGGCTGAGAGAGCTCTTCCATCGTTTTAGAGTGAAATGTTCTCACCATGAGTGCGAGCACTTTTTTCTACCTCCCATAATCTCGTCCATCCATCAGAGCTGATCTCTAAGCTTATTTGTCCAAATTGTCACACGTACGGTTGGAGATCAATAGAGATGGAGATGTACAGTAATGTCCCTGACATCACTCATAGACTTTATAGTGCATCACTATGTGCCGGTTTAGGAATTTTTCCAATTAGACTCTGTGTACAGAAGGGAGGGTTGGCTGTAGTGTCGAGGGCCCATTTCTTTTATTTCCAAATGAGAGACATTGTGAGATTAGATGTGTGGAGGTGATGTTGGACCAATGGACAAAACTGAAGGATGAAATGCAAAGCTGTGCACTCGTCGGTATTTTGTTGCACGACGGAGGACGTGGTACCTACAAGAAGCAACAGCAAGCGTCGTGAGCAGTCACCCGGTGGGGTAGAGGTTCGAGAAAAAAGAGAAGAATGACATAGAAAAAATATATCAGCTTACCTTGATAAACTCTGCTGGCTCCCAAGTTCCTTTCCAAGGCACTGCAACTAAGCATGTACTCTAGAAGGGCGTTGACGTCTTGGAAGTTTGATGGAATACTGCTGTGATGAACTGTGGGTGAAGTTGCAAGTATGTATTCCTCCTCTTGCAAAATATCAGCATCCAGTTGCTCGACAGTGAAATAGCGTCACGTGCCTGAGCAAAGAAAACATCGTTATAGTTTATAGTCTAATTGTAGCTTTTCACAAAGAGTCACTATGTGTCTTTTGTATACCACAGGCCATAAGCCATCTGCAAGATGGTGTATACTTACCAGATCGTATCATAGATCTCAAACATGTCTGAAGAGTTGTACTCAACGGATGAGTATCACGATACTTATGTAACTGCAAGGCATGCTGGAAGATGTTGGTATAGTTCAGCTCCACTCGGTTCTTCATATCTGCAGCACCCAACAAAGTAAATAAATCTTGCATGTCCTCCAACATGACCTCCGAGATGTTTTTCACGGATTGGTGATGCAGATGACCTTTGTCTTTCATACAGTACTCAATCATTTCCAACAAAGGTATGGAGGTCTTTGTTAGTCAGCTGCTTGACGCAAACCTCCCCGTCCACGTCTGTCAATATCTTTCCATCCCAAAAGTGTCAATAATTGTTAAACTTACATTGTGCTGATGACTTGAAGAGAAGTCACTCCTTGTACATGTAAATGTAACAAAATTTCGTCTCTCTCAATAGATAGCAAACCACTGGTACAATCATTATCTAGAAATTGACACAACGATGACCAGTAACACATATCTAGGTCTTCTCCCGTGTAATTTACGATCAGTGACATTTTCATGAGTTTGACAATTGAAACTCTATGTGTACTCGCTGCCGGTTGTGGAGCGACGGCACGTTTAGCTCTGACTGCTCGTCGCAAGAACATTAGCTGGATAAGGGTAGTGTTTACATCCAAACCAAAAAACTGAGGGTTCGACGTCGTGACAAATACAATGGATACAGTTTACACGGTACACAACATGCACAGTTGGTTCAGAAGATGAGGATCAACGGATGACTGCAAAAATTTAGGATAAGAAAAAAATGAAAGATTTGGAGTCACGCAAAACCAACCAGCTTCCTTTGGAATAGATGTAATGGAAGCGACTAATGAAAGCTTGAAGGCAAGAAATGGCAGTGAAAAATGATTTGCAAATGAGTACTAAGTCCAAGCCTAGGATGAGAAAATTCAGGTGGAACGGTGCAGAAGTCAAAATTGATATAGATATAAGCTCTAAGTCTATAAAGTTTGATATACCCAAAGAAAGATATGTTCCATGATAAAATGGATGTGATGATAAAGTTCGAGGTCTACGAAGCGATCTACTTTGCATTGAAAACCATCTTCATGAGAACAAACTGCTTCAAAAGAATCGAAGGAGAACCTTTTCTCTAGGAATCTTCAGATTTGAGATAACTCCCGGCTGGGGTTGCGAGAACAAATCGAAGAAGGTTTTGATGCGACAAGATATGTTCTATTTCTACAGTCTCTTGTTTGTCTAACAGAATGGCTGTAGAGTCTTGAGGCTGAGACATTTAGAAAAGAAAACATAGGAATCGAAGGAGAACCTTTTCTCTAGGAATCCTCAGATTTGAGATAACTCCCGGCTGGGGTTGCGAGAACAAATCGAAGAAGATTTTGATGCGACAAGATATGTTCTATTTCTACAGTCTCTTGTTTGTCTAACAGAATGGCTGTAGAGTCTTGAGGCTGAGACATTTAGAAAAGAAAACATAGGAAGAAAAAAGAACTTGAAAAAAAGCGTGTGGAAATCAGAATTTATGAGTTTGGAAGCTTCCATGTGTATGGAGAGACGTGTGAATTCTCGCTGTGATCTCTGATGCAGCAATATGGGCATGATCGCCAAGAAGCGAATTCGGCTAAAAGGAGAAATTGTCCTCTCCTTCTCTTCGTCAAACCTGGTTGTCCTGTTCCGTCTCGTCTATTCGCATTGAGTCATGCAGTAGAAAAGAGAAGCTTCACATCGAGACGATGAAAAACAAGAAATAACGTGGAAAACAGAAAAGAGTAAGAACTATGCGGCAAAGATCTCAGTTTCGAAGCTTCCCTAGAACAGGCGTGAATCATGTCTACAAAGCTACCTACAAAAGAGAAACCGTCAACATTTGCTTCAAGAACAACGTGGGAAACAGAAAAGCAATGAGAAGAAATCATCACGCAGAATAAGAAACGGCCAAGAAACATCCCCATCCCCGTCCTCTCCCTCACTTCGTCAAACATGGTTGCCTTGTTCTATCTCGTCCTTGTTTTCTTTGACTCGCAAGATAGAAGAGAGAAGCTTCGCACTGAGGCGATGAATAAAAAACAAAAAAACAACATGAAAAAACAGAAAAGAGCAGAAACATTGAGAAGAAACTGTGCAGCAAACAGCAAATATCTCATTTTTGAAGCTTCCATGGAACACGCATGAATCATGGACGAGGTCTCCAATGATAGAAGCAGCAGCATCGCAAACTGGCCTGAGAGCAGAATTCCCCATTCCGTCCTTTCCTTTGCTTCTTCTCATGCGAGCAGCGTGCGAGTTGTGGTGCCCACCTACAAAGCTAGCTATAGAAAGCAGCAAAATCGGCATGATCGGCAACAAGATCTCCATCCCCATCCCCATCAAATTCAATTGAATTTCTCTAGCCATCCCCTCCTTTGCTTCATGAAACTTGCTTCTCCCGTCTCGTCTTGTCCCCGTTCGCTTCAAGTCGCACGAGCGGTAGAAAACATAGGAGAATGAAAGTTGCCATCCCCTCCTTCGCTTCGTGGAACGTGGTTGTCTCGTCTCGTCCCCTCTCTTATCCGCAACGAGATGTAAAGATGTGCCCTCGTTTGCTTGAACTCAAACGAAAGCAACATCAAAAGTAAGATCGACAAATTGATCCGATCGTTGAGAAAGCAAATCTATATTCTCGTATGTTTCTTGTTCGTTTAGGGTATGCTCCATCGTGGTCGTCACACGCTGTCGCAGACAACGGTGTTGTACAAAAAAATGTTAGTTATATCGTCAAACACACAACACATTGTTTTCAAATAGAACGTGTCTTTGAAATACAAGGTCTCCGCGTGCACGGCATAATTTGTAAATGTAAACCCCGCTGTACAAAGCCGTGGAGCAGGATATTCATGGTAACATACGTTGTATGGTTCGATGTTATCATACATGTTAATCTTAACATGTTAACGATGACAAGATTTTGATTAAACCACAAGTTGGGGTATATAAACCCCCTGCACCCACATGACATTCTTCCCAATCCTTCTATTGAACAAGGGCTGTAGCCGGAGTCTCTTCCCAACGGCCGACTTGTGCTCCAGGGTTTGACTGCTTGTGCACACATTTGACTCTTTGAACTAGTGATTGCTTGGAGCCGCACTGCGCGGTGATTCATTCGTGTGTAGAATCATGAACGAGGGTGGATGTTGAGGTTTACTCTGTTTTCATCATTGTGTGCTGGATATGCTAAGCGGTGTACGTTTCAAAGTTTTCTCGTTGCCAAGGTCCAGATCTGAGTATACTACATTTTTGTCAATTGGTGGTGGGCGATCCATGTTGTGACGATAGGGTTTGATTTTGTTGTGCATCTCAGCCTAATTTTTTTTGATCACTTTTTCACGATGCGATATCACCGGCGTAGGGTATACAGTGGACTATCTTTTTTTTCTCTATGTTGCATAGATTTTGTTTCTTGGTGGGATCAGGATTGAGCGTGTAGTGCATCGAGGTGTTGGGAGTCACTCCTTCGTTTCTTGACGATGAGATATCACCATTGTGAGATATACAGTGGACTATTCTTTCTTTTCTATGCTGCATCGATGTTGTTTCTTGGTGGGGCCAGGATTGACCGTGTAGTGCATCGCATAAGGTGTTGAGAGTCACTCCGTTTTTGTCCACAGCTGTCCGCTTGATCTTAGTGAGCAACGGGGAACTTTCGCTCGACTTCTTGACATTGTTTTTGCATCAATATACTATCATCTTGGTGTCTGATTGGTTTGACTCGAGCGGTTTTAGCGTTCAAAGTGCGAGACTAGGTTTTTTTGAATACTTTTTTTTGCAACCTCTTGTATCAGTTCCTATCTTCTGAACTCGTCATTATGTAGTTTTTTTGTAGTTGTCATCTTGGTACAGTCTATTGTCCGTTTGATGGAGGTTTAGAGTGAGCATTTTTCCTACTGCTTTTCTGCAACCAATTTCGGAAACGGTGTTTCTATTCTTACTGTTCCTACGGTTTGCAATGCTGTTTTTGTTCTCTCGGTTTGCAACACTGTTACTGTTCCTACGGTTTGCAACGCTGTTTCTCTTCTTACGGTTTGCAACGCTGGTTCTGTTTAGAGCTTTAGAGTCCTTGATTAGAGCTCTTGTAGGGAACTAGCAATGTTGCACAAAGTAAAGACTCGACGAATTTTCTCAGATGACGAGCTGCATCAGCATTGGGTAGTCACGAGGGGTTGTCTAGGCGACACTCAGCTTATAGTCAGTGCATCTGAGTTACGGGTAGATTTTTCTCACCATGCTGCAGCTGTGGCTCAAACTGTTATGCTGGAAGAGGTCTTTGCATATCAGCTTGACATCGAGGATGAGTTACTGTGTTGTGTATCTGCAGCATACAGCGAGACAGTTCCGAGAATGCAACGTTTTGTCATTTATCGAGAACTTGCTTTTATTGTAGGATATGCGGACCGAAAAGAACTTCCTCCTTTGCTAAAAGAGGCAGTAAAATGAGAGTTCCACGATCTAGGCGAAGCTTTTGTTGGCTTCCAAGCATAATCTGAGCAGCAGTGTGTGAGTTATTTCTGTTTTTCTTTCTGTCAAATTTGTTTTCTTTTGTAGTTGTATGCATGATGCATCTCGGTTAGCGAGTCTAGGAGTTGCTGTAACAACCCATATGAAATGCTACGCCTAGTTGGGGGCTTGAAGGGTTCAACCCCCTTAGCATTATTGAAAATCTAGTAGTTTGTGTACAGAATTCAAGAGTTGTTTCTCTGGAAATGTGGCATGAGTAGACTTCTTTTTTGACCTCTTATTTTTGTTCTCTTCGCTTCCTCCTGTCCAAGCCTCTCTTATTGCAGAATGAGATATGAAATCAAAACTGCTATGAATATTCGACTGCTAATGACACAGTATAGAAGAGTTCCGAGTTTCTGCAGTACTTTCGAAGAAGCGCAATGGAGATAAAGCACAGACTACAAAGTAGCCTTCAGTAGACAATAGATATTCGTACTTTGAAAGCCTCCATGGATGGTAAGACAGTTTCAAAAAATGAAAACTTTCGTATATGACCAATGACCTTTCGCTGTTCCAGATCAACCTGTACGCTCCAAAAATAAAGGATCTTTAGAAGAAGCAAACAAGCATGTAATGAACATGCATAGATTCAGTCTGTTTGAGCCTCGCATCATATGATCATTAGTAGAAATGTTTATGAGTAACAAACAATGAGTGGTCAAATTTCCCGAGCAGAATGGGAGGACAAGACCCAACAATATATCTTGACTCTCTACAACTAGATGCTGCCCCAAACATCTGGACATCTGAACTAAGTCCAAACAAAAACCTATACTGCTATGTAAGTTTTTGAAACAACTCCTACATCCAACATAAAACATAAACTATAATGTTATGTAAGTGCTCTCCCTCAACTCAGTCTTCCATGCAGTTGTCGTTCAGGTAGCACTCGTAGTGTGGAAGGATAGGGTGGAAGGAACACATTGGTGTGTTGAAGACGTACGGGAAAAACACATTGCTTAGCATCCGTTATACTCCTATGGTCACTTGACAATAACCTGATCACATATCACATAATCTCATAGTTAGTAAATATTTTGTGACAATCTATCAGAGGAGGATAACTCATCACTAAAGACCTATAATAACTTACTTGTCAAGTTGGTGGACGGGCACCGAACAATCTCTCTCTTAGTGCGGTCTTCCACACTGTAGTCTGAGGTGATAACACCCGAGTTGTGGATGTCTTATGTCGTACTGGTGTGTGTTGCGACCGATGCTCATAAATCTTGATGAGCTCTCGAACAATGTTTTCATTTCAATCCATGACGCATGCAGCAAATCGCACCTCATGAGTTTTTTGGAAGTGAATCCTCTTAGTGGTAAACTTGCATATCTTTGAGTTGAATGTCCCAGACGTGTAGTTCTCTTGTGCTCGTGTATAGAACCGCATCTTAGCAGACATTATGACTCGTTGAAGAAAAACCACCATGGCAATATGCATCGGAGAATGATGTATGATGTCTGCAATGAATATTCATTGCACACATCATACATCTATTTATAAAAATGAGTTATCATTTCCAAGAAAAGTAAACTTACTCTTCTCGTTATACTTATCAAGTGCTGGCCGGTTCAAGTCAAATCCATCGCAACAAGACCTTGGTGTTCCTATCAGTCATTGTAAGATGAGTCAAGATAAATGCTCTCCGGTCCAATGGTCTGCTGCATTCTTAATGTCTAAACACAAGATAGCAATCGTCCTCATCTTGAGCATAACGACCATCAGGTCCCGCGGACCTCCACGCATTCAGTTGACAACAAGTGTAAATCCAGCCCTTCAGCTTGTCTGCAATGCCATGCTCAGATGGCTCTGGGTACATCAAGCATCGAGATCGCATGAGCCTCCCTCCTCTAGATGTTTAAGTTGTGTCACTCGCTGAACAAACACAAGCTTGTTACCAACTGTCGGAGCTCCTTGAAGACGGAGCCAAGTCACCAAATACCGCTTGGTCAAGAGCTCCAAGTCAGTGATCAGTTCGACTTTCTCCACATCATCAGGAGGCCACTTTTTGGTCTGTAGTTCCACCAAAAACTTCTTGACCACGTTCTTACACTTGTGCCATAAGTATTTTTGAGACACAATCCCGTGATGAAGCAATATGACGTCCACAGAGATTTGTCGTCGTGTACCACCTCATCGGACACGATGAGATGTCACCGAATATCGATCTCAAACGCTCGATCCTCTATAAGCCACAAGTTGTTGCCGGTCTCAACGCGTGTCATGTTCACCATCATGAGCAGCAATGAATGCCCATGTGTCATTTGTACTCATTTCTCGTAGAATCATGTCGTAGATCAACATAAGCGACAAAATTATCTAGCATAAGACAAAAATAAACAATAAATGTAACAATTCACCAAGTCAAAAATTGCATAAAATAACTCATAAAACAAACAAACAAAAAAACAATAATGCAGCAAAGGTGAGCATGAAATCTAACAATTCACCAAGTGAAAAAGGGGATTAAACTCTCAAAGATCAACAATAAATAAAACAACTATATGTGTTCTTATCTCCATAAGGTAACTCATTCATTCAAGTCGGGAAAGTGTCTCTTCATCACCTGACTTTCCAACTGTTAGATAGACAAAGGTTTGTAGTTTGCTTTCAACCAAATACTGCAGCATAACTAGGTTCTGTCGTTTTCTGCTCAAAGCTTTGGACTTGACGAGTATAATACACTATAGAGCATACGTGGCTAGCAATCGGATTTCGTTACTGTCCAATCGATCGTCTGAATATCGCTATAGCTGTGATTGACTCTGTAATCAACTCCTCTTCTGAACCCAATAAAGTTATTGCCGGCTCCATGCAACCTTTATTTTCTACGCCCGGTGTTCAAAATTATGAACGGTTCTTTTTATCTTCAATTCAGAATTTAACACCTGTTCATTATATAATGCTTAAAACCAGCGAATGTGAACTGCTACACGATCTAATACGAATGCAAAAGAAGAGAAAATATTACGCCGTGAAAGCATATCTCTATATATGCGGTAGAGTGAATAAATCACGCAAAAGAAGCCGACAAATATACGTTGTGCAAGACCATCTCTATTTTTTCCCGACCATGGAATGAAGCACACACTCAATCTGTTCAGTACAAGACGTGAAAATTAAATATTTAAACTTTATCTCATGTACACTTCTCATATACACTTCTGAGTGTACATGAGGTGAATATCCTACATCACTCAATAGACAAGATTTACATGTTTCGTATCACATCAATGATAAGTTATCCATCATGAGATCACAAACAACAACAAAAACATCTAAACATGGAACTATGCAACAATAGTTGTCGTGACAAGATGTTTCTCAGGTAAATCATTTATTGTCTAACATTTGCATTTTGCATTTTCGAGAACCTTCAACAATAAAAACACTTGTTGTGTTGACAAGCTGTGTTTGCTGAAGATTTATTGCTATGGATAAACACACCATTCAATATAGAAGATTTCTTCGAGATTAGTCTATTGACTACAGAACCAATAAAAATAGAATTTATTTTTACACTTTTCTTAACGACGTGAATAAAACTTGTTGCTTAATGTCATTTGGGACCCTATTGTCGATGTATTGACGAGTGGTCGTAATATAGATCCAATCTGTAGATAAAAAATGTTCCAAGATCAGATATGCATGATATATTTTATAAAAATTGATACTTATATATTGTTTTTCATTGTCAGCCATGTGTTTTTGTGCTTCATGATATATTTAACGTATTATATAATGTAATATATACCTATGAATGTATTTTCTTCCGTCTTGGTCTAGTTTCTCATGAGCACGATAGACTAAAATTTTTCTTTCTGCATTGTAAAGTACATCGCACTTTTTGGACAAGTATTCACGTATCAAGACGTCTGCGCTGTCTTCAAAAAAGATAATCTCAAACGTTCATATGTTTTTTTCACATACGTGCTTGCCAAATATTATGCGCATAAATCATTAACAATGTAGGTCAGTTTATCTGATCATATCTTAGAATAGACGAAGTTTTGTTCATTTTTTGTTATAAAAAAAGATTCAGTGTTATACGAAAATGCAGTATAAAAAACCCAATAAAAGTGATCTATCTATAATTGTTAAGTGACAACCCAACTTGGAGTTGTAAAAAGATCCACGAATAACACATAAAAAAACATAGATCTACAACTACGACAATTTCCTAACAGAAGCATTAATTTGATTTACAGAAAAGTTACAAGGTGAAATGCGACAGCTGATGTCAAAACAGAGAATTTCAAGAATCTCAGTAGCATGGGTAGTGACAACGCGTGAAAACTTCGTGCAAGCTTGCTTGTCATGTAGACACGGAGCGCAAGTAAAATTGTGAATGTTGAGAAGTGTAAGTCGAGAATAGACTGATGTCGATGAAGTTGATCGAGCAAAAAAGACTGATGTGGTCATGTCACCTATGTCATAAGTTGGTGGTCATAAGTTGGTGGTTGAACATGAGATAAGCGAAGCACGGATGAGTGATGATCAATAGAGAACCGAGATAGACGAGTTGGACTCGTCAACTATATAAAACATAGTGGGCGCGGGGTAGACAGAGGGTCATGATAAGATTTATGGCGAGCTGAGAGCGACTGGGGTACCCCGAAGATCCCTTGAAGGAAAGTCTCGGAAAGAGAGACTTCTCTCGGAGAATGATCTTGGAAAGGAAGGACTGTCAGTCCCTCCCAACTTGCAAGAGTCAATCTCTTGTAGGTTGACTCATTCGGAGAGCGAGCCCCCAACTCAAGGAGCTGGAGGCCCCTCATCGAAGAGATAGTAGGAGGGAGTTCTGTTCTCGAGAGGAATACCTCTTTCAGATTGAGGCAACACTTCTATTATGAGGGCACGCTGATGACTCAAATGAGCGTGGTCTTTCCTTCCTCGGATGTAGGGACGTCATCTCATCATTGGAGGACACGTCGATTGGACGAGAGTCTTAGATTGAGGAACCCGCTCTAGATCTGAGAGCACAGATCGACACACGGACGATCCGTGCTCGTCTTGGAGCTCAGCTGCTGCCAAGCAGCAGCCGCGACTAGTGGAAGACACGTCGCATACAACGGCATTCCACAAGGCACTCCCGTATAAAAGAGCTAGTCCGTTAGGACAGCCTCTTGAGAAATGAGTGACCTTTGTGGTCAATCACCTTTGAAGTCGTGGATTGTCATGTGGTGATCCACGACTGTGATGAATGAGGGGCTTGGAACTGAGTTTGGTTGTGTTTGGTGAGGAGGTGCGGACTACGTGAATGGGTATAAAGATAAGATGAACCGTGGTCGATCATAGTTGGTCGATCGGTCACCACAGCCACCTCCGAGACTCTCTAATCTTTTTTGAGAAGGGATTTCAGATGACAGGGTTGGAAGCAAAGATTGAGAGTGCTTTGTCTGCAGCTGTGCATGGTGTGCTTGTGAGAGACATGAAATGTGCATCAGAATAACATACGAGCCTAAAGCAAGTAAAGATCGTTGCTTAGCGAACATAGGGCAATTGGACGTATGGTTTTATCTTCTAAATAGCAAGCATCGTTATCGATTATACATCATCGACCCTTTGAATCGAACAGTCGAGCTGAAAATAGATTCTTTCATAACGCGAAAACATGCAAGACGTCCTTAATTAATACATTTTTGCCGTTGAAGAGTTTGACTTCAACGTCATCGTGACCTTCAATTTGGACTGTGGTGTCATCACCTAAGAGAATCTGATCTTGAAGAGCATTTTCTCATTCAATGTACTTACGATCAAGGTCGAACGAGAATAGGATATATTTTTTGGTTAAGACATGCATGACGTCCTCTTCTTGTTATCAAGATGTTCTTTGTTTGTATGTTGTCTCCGTTCAAGATGTGAAAAAATGACTTGTTGTTGTACTTGGTTGCAAAGATGTTGATCGTCTCTTTCGTGCAGAAAATGTGTGAAAAATCCACATATAACAATTTGCATACTTTCGTAAAAATGTTGGGTTATTATATGAAGGAAGTGTCAGAATAACATAATCGGTATGCAATATAATTTATTTTCAACACAATGTTCGATGATGGTCGACAGATATTGACACGATTGCATGCGATGACATTGAAGGCACAATAGAGATAAACTATTTCAACCTCATGTATGGTGTCTAGCATTACAAAAAATATAGTATAGTCATCCATTGAAAATTAGTCTCTATCATTGTTTGAGATCGATGATGAATTCTTATAATGACACACCTTCTATTATATAGTTGATAGGATACAACTCCAGAAAAATTGTTATAATTGTCTCTGATAATGCTGCATATATCGAGAGTGTGTGACAAGAGTGGATATTGATACTATGTTTTTCTGGAAGATAACTATTAGTCGGAGTTTGTTTTCAACAAGAAATGCACCTATAAGAACACTATCCGGCTATGCTTATATTGATCCATGCACCTTTACTCACCCCATCTCAACCAACAAGAAAATACATGCCATTATGCAGTGCTCTGGAAGGCCGTGGGGTTCCAAACAGAGATACATTTTCTTATCTTATCTTTTTCATTTTTTCAGTTTTCTTCTTTTTTGTAATATTCTCTTACTCTTTTATGTCTTTCAGGTGAAACATCCACACTGACGTAGAATCAAAGCACAACATTCTTAAGTTTCAACTGTTTTGATTTGTCAAGATAGCAATAGCAATTCTTCGCAACGATGATGAGTGAGAGACTAAGTGTCATGCTTAGTTTAGAAATCCATACTTGATAAGTGGAGGATTCGATGGACTCCGAACATTGTGAGAACAATGAGGACAGATTTATCGATACGTCTAGTTTGACAGTAGACACAAATGTCACATCACGCACGAAATCGATCCATGGACAAATAACTTGCAATATATGTACTCAGTTCATATCCTTTCTGATGACCTTGTACACTGAAGGAAGCAGGGAGTGCAGTGTAAATTTAAATTTTTCATGGCTGGTTTCGTCAATTAGTACAGTGAAGGAAGCGGGGGTGCAAATCTAAATTTAAAATGAAAGAAGCGAGGAAAAATAAACAGTTGTACTTGTGTTTTATTGCAGTGAAAATTTTAGTCCGTGGTTGGTTTCGTGAATGCAAGTCAAAAGATAAATTTCAGTTTAAATTTGAATGTCTAATTTAAGTTTCTAAATTTAAATTATTATATTTAAAAAACCTTATTGAAACTACTCTTAGATGAAGGAAACACATGATCTCTGGAAACCAGAAAAACCCATAAGCGAGGTGACTATACCTAGAACCTATCCAACTATAAGTCAAATTTTATTTACGAATGAAGACAATCTTATGCAAGGGATAGAGGAGCAGTTATGGTCACCATAACTAACCTGCGGCAATTGATTTTTTGGAGGTCCCAAGTCTATCGTAACCAGTCCAAACTGGTATTCAGGTCAGTCAGAGATCGGGAGAGGAACTTGGAAGAAGCAATAGCATAGGCATTGCTACAACTAAATTTGGTTCATAAACATCAAAAATCATGAGGTTTTCTCGAGGTAAAGTTTTCTCGAGGCAAGTACACATGACTGCATCGACTAAACAAAAATATGAGGATTGGCTGAAGAAGAAGAAGGCAAAGGTACCGGGGCTGAAGGAACACAATATGAAGCTTGAGGAGGATTTAGCTAAGTCTAATGAGGTCTTCAAAGCAACCGAGGTAAAGCTCCATGCTCTGGAGGGGCAAGTTACGTAGGCTTCAGAGAAGACCACTGCAGCGGAGGAGGCAGCAAAGAGCAACGCAGAGAGAGTGGACGCGATGGAGGTAAAATTGCTAGACCTTACATCAGATCTACAAGATCATGTGGTCCATAAAGACACCCTGGTGAAAAACGCTTCTGAAATCCGAAGAACTACAACAGTGTCCACAGCTTCATGAGCCGGAATGCCGTGCAAAACCTTTTTCTCAATCGCATCGACCAATCCCTTTCCACCAGGTTCGTCCGTCTTAGGCTTGGCGCTATCATCCACTACATCCTCCGTGGGTACTTCAGGCTTCGGAGCCACAAAAGATCGCTATCCATGCTCAACACGGTGTCGTAGGGCGTGAAATATGGTCTGGGAATACACGGGGTATCTGACTGTAGAGAGATACAACTAGATCTACGACCTAACCGATGAAAACTTATGCTCTCACTATCTAATCTATCAGTCTTTTTTGTAGGTTACTAGCGAGCTAACTTGACCCAAGTGCAACACATGTGCATCGCACAAATGACTCAGAGCTCAATTCCACTCTAGATAAAGACAATGCTCATACACGGTACGTGTCTGCTTTAGATCCCAAGCACTTTTCATACAATCTCTCATCAACATCCGCTTCACTACTTCTTCTCGATAAACTACCTAAATTGTGGACTCTGACCTTCTATTGTTCGCTGATACGATTTTTGCTCAGGAAGATGTCCACAGCAAGGACCGCTTACTACACAAGCTTCCCAACGATACAAGACATATCGGCAGCAAACAGCTAGAAACTCGGGGCGTGACACCGAGGATAACGGTACCTCAGCTTCAGCAAGACGTGACACCTCCACTGAGCATGATCGCCGTACCAATCTCACAATATAGCCTCCTTGTCATCCACATGACACCTCCAAGAAGCACACCTCTCATCTTCAAGTCGTTTTTGTTCAACTCCAACCAAGAGATTTAAGCGAAATCTCTCTACGTCTTTCTTGCCTCGCTGCAAACTGAACTTTGACAATCTCGTGCCTTCACCTCGATTATCCAATCAAGCTCAAACTTCACAGGACATCCCCTCTGACCCTTCTCTACTACTGTATGAAATTTCAGTCTCAGATCTGACCCCAACTGTCCGCGATGAATCAAGCCACCCGCCTGTGCTAACTTTTGAGCTTTACAGATCTCGATGGCCAAAATCCTAGATCTCCACACATTCTCTTACCCAATTGAACTGAAATTTCACATGTGACTAGCTGATAGGGCACACTCTCATCCTGGAAAGTTTCACTCAGAGATCCAATCCCATGTGCACGGAGCAACTCAAGCTTTGAATCCAAAGAAAGCGTGTTTTCTCATACCTCTCAACTGTAACAGCCAACTTCAATTGATCATTGCAGGAGCAAATCCAACCCAAATGTAGGATTGTTTTACATCAGTACAACCAGCACGGAGTGAACTACTCGATCCCCTTGACAGCTCCTAAAGATCACCTCTCAAACTCCCGGATCACTCCAAAACGTGGCTCGGGGTACCGATTTGACCCCCCTGACTTTCAACGTCCATCACTCTCTCCTCAGAATTCCAAATCGCCTGATCTTTGTCTCCAGAGTGTAGCCCGTCTCGAGAGCTTTCCAACAAGACCACTCACTCCTCAAATGATCCTCGGGAAGACTTCCAAAACCCTAAAGCCGTCTGCAGATCTGGAATGGCGTTGATTGGTCAAAAATGGACCAATAAGAAAACAGATCTGAAAACCTCTTTTGTCCTCTACTTGGTACCCTAGAACAACTATAACCTTACTATCCTCTCATGCCTTCAAGGCATCGGCCCCAACCTTAGGTTAATTACATTCGTCGAACTATAGAGATCGTACTCAATACTTAAGATTCAGTACAAGGTCAAGATGACGACCTGGAACCGATTTACGATGAAAGGTACTACAAAAGGAAATGGAGAAGCCATCACTTGATTACAGTACTCTTCCCCAAAGTTCCTTGCGATCCACGCACGATGATTGATCTTCCGCCGATAGTGACATCGAACATCCACCCAGAGGTTGAAAGGGATGTTGGCTGGATAATTCAGGTCCATTGGCCCTCGTCAAAGTAAGATGTATACTGTCAAGTCCCAGTCCTCTCCATACGTGACGATTGATAAGATCACCGGAGTAGGCGAGTCCATCATCCTCCCCATGAACTCTTCTCCAAAGTAGGCGACGAACCACTGTCGAATGTGATCGCGGTGGATCAAGTGAAGCTTGATATGAAACGGGTTCGGAAATGACAGATTTGAAACTCGATTCAGTCCTCCATCCATGAATATAACTCTTGCCGCTCCTTCTTATCACGTAAGACACTAAGACACACTCATGAAAACTACCCCCAAAGAAGAATGCCTCCCCAAAACCCCAACCCACTATCTTATACCTATGTTTGACAACAAGAGCCATTCACGCGAACGTTCACGGATCATTGAGTCGGCACATCTTGTTATCGTGCGATCTCACATCCAGATCTCTGTGAACCTGACACCTAATACCCTCTTATGCGAACGACACAAAAGGTTCACCGAACACAAAGAAAACACAACACCCGTTCTACACTGAATTCACATGTGGGACGTCTCACAACACGACAACGGTTTACAAAATCAACGCCAAGACCATTGCAAACAGAATGAGGTTGATACTAACACAACTCATCGACCACAAGCAGAAACGGTTCATCATAGATTTTGACAACATCTTAGTTTTCAAATTGGGACATGAGTGGGTCGAGAAGCCGAGAAGCGTAATACACGATCTATACGATAGTGCCCTTCAACGCATAATTAATTTGCCGTCGAATCGGACTTGTAGAAGACAGTAAATTGAGGGGTTGATTTACGTATGAAGCTACATTGACACAATTCTTAAATCGGTGCGATTTTTGTGATGAAATCTGCTTACCTGGTCTCCGTAGGTTCTGTAAAGTCGAAGGAAGGCGAAACCCCTCGAATTTCTGCAGAGTTCTTCTCGACAGCAGACACTCGAGAACTTGAAAATGCAGAGAACTTGAAAATGTTGTGAATCATGAGAACGTGCCTACACTCTCGGAAGGTGAAGAGCCTGGAATAACGTTTTGCTATCTTCTGCTTCACCTGTAATTCTCAGCGCGATCTCTTTTGCACGTCCCTTGCGCACTGGAATTCCAGTTGCAAGCATTCCTATTCCGGCTGCGCACGACAGAGAAGGGAAACAAATCAAAACAATATGAAGAAGGCAAGTGGTCGAAGAACAAGTGCAGTTACAGAGACGCGCCAAATGACAAACTGAGAAATGACAATGAGACTGCTCAGAATACACCTGCGGGATGTGCTCGACCTGCGAAAAAATTCTCGAAGAAAAGGTGACACAGAAACACGAAGCATGTCGTAATTGCTCGCATCCGTTCCTTAACCGACTTCCTCACGTTACCTCACGATGGTGATCAATCTAAATGTGAAAAAAAATTCCTATTTTTTAGGATTTAGAGAAAACTCAAAACCAATAGTAAGCTATGCGCAAACGCATAGCAAAAAACGTGCATATTTTCCTTCTCTCAAACTTGAAAGAAGTGAATATACATACAAAGTATGTCAAGTTAGCGGAGCAGTATATTTGAAAAACCCGGTTTGAAAATATATTAGATGTTCGTAATTTTATCATATCAAGCGTTAAAGGCAGGATAGAGAAGCAGTGAAAAAATCCGGGGGGAATAAGGTTTTAATTTAAGGCCCCCCATGTTTAGACATGCCGCAGTTATGTTCCTTTAAATCACTTGCAAATTGTTATAATACAATATACGCCAAAAAAGGACTGATGACTCTTCATTAAATAGAAATCTATTAGCTTCTCTAGTTTCTCTTAAATCCATCTCTCCATGCTGTAGTTTGAGTCGCATCCTTTAATTTAAGCATTTAAAAAACTAGTCTTCAAAACGAGAGGTGCAGAACCAGTGAGAATGGAGAGATGAGTCACTTGAGTATATGATCAAAAGAGTCGTAAACTTTGAGGGTCGTCACCAGTATCATTAACCGACATTTAACAGTCAAAGGTATGATTAATACTTGCAATAACCGGTAATAAATACGTTACATCTTAGTGTACTGTAACGGGAGATGGATTGCTACGAATCAAGTATCCACCGTCCGATAAACTGAAACCGTGGAAACTAGCTTAGTTGTCTGATAAATAAGAATACTTTTTTGCCACTGGAATCTACAAAACCGTGTAGAACGTTGGAACGTATGTAACGTCTTCTCGGTAACCCTAAACCCTAAACCATCCACGGAAACTAACCCTGAGTCTAGTGTTCTTCTACTCGATCTTTTTCCTCTTCTTGGCCTTGAAGAAAGTTTGGATGTTATATTTAAAATACGATATCCGTGTATATTTCACCTCTTAAATCATTTAATACCTATTTTTTCTCTAAAAGAATTAGATAATAAAATGTCTGGATATTAAAATTAATGTGTGTTTGTTAGTAACTTGCAGGACTTGTAATTCGGAAGTGCGTCCGTCCTCATTCGTTTTATGGATATGTCTGGAAAGTTTTGCAATTCCAAGTATAATCAATAATTAATATTTACAACTAAATTAAGTTTTTTAACAGTGTAATCTAGAATTTTTGTGTAATACTTATATATTTTCTAATAACAAAAAGCAGGCAAAAAGTCCCTTAACTCGATCTAGGATGCATAGTATTAATTTAGTCGAGCAATGCCCCATTGGTCAAGCACTCAAGATGAAAATGCTTGACAATGACCCTTGGAGAGAATGTTCTGGAGCCGAAATGAAATGAAATGAAATTCATCTTTCACAGAGAATTTATAATTTCAATAAATTTGGCAAAGCTACGGTAGCTACCAGGCATCGAATGATTTCAGGTCGGCAAGATCGGGGCGAACACGACATCTGACGAAGGACTGATGGAGGAGGAAGCAGCGCTTGTCAAGATCAAGTGCATGCATTTGAGGAATTTCATGCAGAAAGTCAATTTATGCCGTTTCTCTTTGACTTCCTGAGAGCCGTCATTGGCTTGGTAAGGTTCCTTCTTCTAGTGATAATAAAGCCTCAGAGTCGAGGCTGGTGTACCGTCACAGCCTCCAAAAGAGAAATATGCATGCTCAACCACCTTTTGGGAACTTTTGCCCGGTATCTGTTATCGAGAAAACTGTAACTGTTGTACAGAAATTTTATATAAAGTTTTATTAAAAATTAAAATTAAAATCTAAGTATTAAATATTAACTCTACAAGAAATTGCGAAAACATCTCTGAAAACCCATAGCAAGTAGCATAGCAAGTTCATAGCAACGCGCTTCCAGTTGTATAATTGCGGTCGCTTGTCGACTGTAACAAACTACTCAATAAATACCTTTAGTTTATTATATAACCTTTATATATTAAGCTTACAGCTCTCTTCCATCGAAAGATAGGGAGAATTGAATATGCAAGCGTATTCACGGATGGATATTCACCTCCTCCATCGAGGTAAATATTAGTGCATTCAGTTTAATACTTAACCCTCCCGCAAGAAGAGTTAGGTATTAAGTTAAACTCACATTGAGTTAATACATTAATGATTATTGTTTCTCGTACTTCTACTTTTCAAGTGCAGCATCTTACTCATGACTTATGGTTTATCTCTTGTTCTCTTTGTGTTTCTAAGCACAATAAATAATATTTTAATTATTTAAATCTATTTAGTATATAAATTTAATTAATATTTATATATTTCTCCGGTAACAGTAAGCAAACAAAAGTTCCCAGAAGTTCATCCAACATGCATGTTCACAAGAAAAATAGACAATAACCAAGAAAACAGATAATTTCTCTTCCTTCCCTTCTCAGAGTTTGATTGTCTAGATACGTACAAAAGCTATATATACTAAGCTGAAATTGTCATTGTATTAACAGTAGTTAAAATTTCCTATATATTAATGTTCAATGACTTTCGAGTGTATATATGTGAATCGTGTAGATATACTTTGTTCATTGCATCACCAATACATGGTTCAAATCCTACGATTGTACACATCAAATAAAATCCTTATCTTAAACCCCTTGTGTGGGTACAAAGGCTCTTGCGTATCAAGGGTAATTCATTTTAGGTTCAAATTTTGGGGAATGGTACTTCGACGGACCAATGAATGATTTATGTCTCGTTAAGGTTTTTAGTATAATATTTTTTGTATATTTATTCACTCTTGTACGTAAAAAATAGTGACTGTCAAAGCTAAGAAATAAAATTCTCTCACATCAAGAAAAAAAAGAGTTAGTAATATATGGAATTACAACTTCGTATAGTGTAGTGGATCGATTATAATCGTATTTATGAGTTAATATAATTATTTTATTTTAAATATTACATAAAAATTAAAGTAAATTACTTGAGTCTTGAACGTCCTTATTGCCAAAACTCACGTCCACTGTTTCTTCACTGAAATCGTAATACTCACTCACTACCAATATTTGCCAAAAATTCTAGCTTTGATACGCGTTAACAGATATTGAAATACTGAACATTCTGAAAGAAACCTCAGCTCTATATAAACCTATACGTGCAAGAATATTTTGTAATAAAATATAATCTCAAGCAAAAGTGCCGGGATAAGTTGTCCAATAAAATGCCACGTAAGCATTTTGTCATATAAAGGTATACCCACCGGGGTTTAAATTAAATCTGATTGATCAATTCGACTTAATTTTTTTCAGATATTTGCTTGGTCAGTTTCATGCGCAGAACTTAAACTTGGTGGGACCTTTGCACCGAAGACGTTTCTTGGTCAGGCCCATGACTGGCTGCAGTCGGTAGATAGTTTACACAGCCACGTTCATTTCTGCTAATCTTTTTACGTTTTAATCAGCGTTGTTTGCTATCAGTTAATATCTGTAAATTTCTCATCTCACAGATCATCATGTAACGGTCATGCGTTACTCTGTTTCCCAGGAATCTTTATCATGAACTTCTTCGTGTCGTGTAACTGCTGACGTAGCTGTCATTTCCTCATTTATCCGGTCATGGGCCTGATCAAAAGACGATTTGAACTCAAAGTGCATGGAAAAGTAAAAACTATGGCGCATAGGCCGACCAAGTAAATAATTGAATATCTTCTATAAGCTTTACTTAGGTACCCTGTTTATGAATCTCTAATCCCTAATCATATTGTAACAATACCCGGCGGGTTAGAGCATTGTACTATCTATGTATATAGAAGAGACTTAAAGAGATCATCAATCCAAGGCTCACTATAACCGACCATGACATATTCTGAAAGGGTGCTACGTGTCGACCCTGGACTCAAAAGCCAGCAAAGCTGCCAACAAGTCAAGCGTCTGAGTCTCTTTCTTACTTGGGCACAAATGAAACTTTTCTACGACTCGGTGACTTGGGCCTGATCGAGCACCATCTCCCTGCTTGTCCGTCATGGATCATCCGGCGGCTGCCTGACATGGCCATGCAAGACCCTGATTGATTGGCTGAAGACCATGCAAGCAAGATTTCTCCTAGCCACGGTCAGTTGACTCTGAACCCGAAAAGTCATCTGCCACGCCTTTCTGAACGTTGACGGAATTCTCCAAGGAACGAGAAGAGGAGAGACCTCAAGTTCAAAGGCTGACGAGGTCACATAGATTGTAAAGGGGTACACTCTATATAATGTTTCATTTTATTTAAACTTTTACAGTTATAAGTTTCATTAAAGCGTAATGATTTCCTACATTGATATTCATTGTAAAGAATATTCTGTATTAACAATATAAAATATTGTAAGAGGTAAAACTTTAATTATACTATTTCAAATGAAAACACGAGTAACCATCGTAATCACACGCTACAAGAATGTGAGAATGAATAGAAAGTGTTGTATATGAAACTGAAACTCTAAAATAAGCATTTCACTAGATTTTATTTCTGGAATTGATTAAAGTTTAATATACAGTATCCAAAATATACTTCAAAATAACGTTAGAGTATGAACTAGGGGTTTCGCTGGAGATGTTGTAAGGGACGTTGACAGAGACGTTGAGGAAGCAGGAGAGAGTACAGTAGCTCTGTGCTGAGAAGCCATGCGTTCAGATGTCAGAAATTTGCTTGATCATACCCCAGTACGTTCAGTGAGCTTTATCATACTCCTCTTAACGTTTGGTTGCTTGATCATACCTCTGACGGATTATTGACAGTCGAACCAGTCATCTTATTTTTTGATTCATCATTTTAGTACTTTTAACCTCTACTAAATATCACTGTAATCAAAATATTTGACATTAAGGACGCGTTAGACGATCCATATTCTCATTCCTCTAATATGTGCAGTCTCACATCTGAATAACATCACAAAGTGACTGGTTTGACAGGAAATAGCCAGTCAGGGGTGTGATCAAGCAAGAAAACGTTAAGAGGGGTATGATCAAGCTCACGGAACCTATTGGGGGTATGATCAAGCAAATTTCTGTTCAGATGTATACTGATGATCTGAATACCGTCAAGACTCCGTCACGTAGATTGCTAAGACCAGTCGATGTATTTTCGACACGGTAAGGCATAGTATATTTTATTTTCGATTTTGATTTCAAAAGCTGTTTCCGCCGTGCAGCTTAGTAGTATTACACCAACCCCCACGACACAGTGATATAGCCGTGCTTTCTTTTGGTGCCCATCTTTACTTTCGATTAGTTTTATAGAACCGGATTAATAAATGCACCGACTCGTCACTGTTTCTACAGCCATCGAAATTTTCGACATATTATGTAAGCTCATGACTGCAGACGGGACTATGGGCCTTGGTCGACACCGACCCCTGTCATACCTGCAGTCCCATGAACGTTTCAACATACGAATCTTCGGTAAGCTGAGGTAGACTGGATGTTCAGATTGGCTGCGGCGCAGCCGAAAGAGATCCAGGCAGTATTCAGGAGTGCTGTCTGCCCGTCTTTTGGTGTGTGCTCTGGATATGGTGTAATCAGAAGAGTCTAGTTCGTCAGACGCTGAATCTTCCTTTCCTTTCGTGACTTGGATCCTTTCATCTTTCTTTTCTTTCTCCCAGAAAGTTTGAAGCTTTTCCATGAGCAGATTGTATCCATTGAGCCAGCATAGCAGTAGTTCCTGCTCACTGCTCGTTTCAGTTGAACCCTTCTTTTCAGGACTCCTTCAGCTTTTCTCGTCAGGTCTCAGTCTTACTACTTCCCAAGTCCTGTGTTCCTTTCTCTTGCTCATGAAATTCTTGTTGATTTCCTCGTAGGTAAAATTTGGCTGCAGACAAAAACTGAAGTCCTATTTGCAGGAACCGAAACGAAGAGTTGCAGAACTACTATATTTACGGAGTCACTCTAGCTGAGAGTGAGAAGAGGATCCCATAGATCTGGTCTGTGTACAGGCGAATTAGAAAATCATAAGTGAGGCATATTACGATGCAAGCTGCAGCCGCCAGGAAAGTCCATGTAAATGAATTTGCTGAACAAGAAGACGGAGACGGAGAAGGAGGAGGAGGAGGAGGAGGAGGAGGGGTCTGTGGATTTTATAAGTGGTGGCGTGTCTTGCTGCTGTCACTGGTTCTGCTGAGCTTAGCGGAATGGTACGAATTGCTAGACGCTAAGGTAGGCACGAACGCTTTGCTCGGCGTAGATCCTCTTTCGCTGAGGAGTAACATCTCCAACTCCAGCAGCACTAGATTTGAAGCTCAGAATCGATCAGATGACAGTTCTCATACATCACCTCCTCCTCCTCCTCTTCCTCCTCCTCCTGACAACACACTTCTGCTGGAAGCTCTGAGTCAAACTCTCTCCCTGGTGACAAACGGGAAAGGGGAAAGCATGAACGAAACGCAAAGAAAGGAATGGGATCGACGAAACCCTTGTTCCAGCAGGTGGGAGCTTCCGCTCATGTACCTCGACAGAAATCATAGCAAGGAGTTGCTCAGGAGCCCAGAGTGGGAGCAGGTGCTGGAGAAGTACTCAGAGCTTCACAGAGCGTGCATGCGGAGGGTGGGCACCGTCAGAGACTACTTTCTTAATAGAAACGATTCGGTCCCGGGCTGTAAATTCGTGGTTGCAGACGCCAACCCAGGCGCAGGCTTGGGAAACAAGATACTGGTTCTGGTATCGGCCTTCGCGTATGCTCTTGTCACTCAGAGGATCTTACTCGTGAGCCATCTGAGCCTCCTGCCCGCAAATACCTGTGAGCCCTTCATAGGCTCCTCTTGGTTCCTCAACTCCTCCCAGTTGCTGCTGACTCGCTCCCACGGTCATTCTTGGCAAACTGATGATCAATTCTACGGACAGATTGACGCACATGTCAGGTACTGGGGGAAACAGAACGCATCTTCACAGCTGAGAGCAGGAGCAGCACAAGTCGTCGAGAGCAAATATCAGAATCCAAACGCATCGTTTCCATGGAGGCCTGAGGATTATGCGGTTGTGGCTTCACCGGACTCGGCGCACAGCTACCAGGCGCACTCGAGATTCTACTGCCGGGCAGAGCAGGAGTACTACTCCCAGGTCCCGTTCGTGCTCTGGAGCGGCTGCATTTACACGATTCCGAGGCTCTTCACCACCATCACTTTCTTGCCGGCTTTTGAGCAAATGTTTCCGGACAGGATGATTCTTACCAGAATTCTGAGGGGCGTCGTGCTCCCGAATAACGCCGTCTGGCGGCGAATCAAGCACTTGGCCCACGCGTACTTGATGAGGAAAGACGGGTCTCGCCGTGTGGGCATCCAGATGCGCTTTCGGATCGGCGCGGATGAAATCCTCGTCAATCGCCGAGTGCTGGACTGTCTTTGGAAGGAAAACATTCTGCCGAACGTCACTCAATCACTACCCATCGACAACGACGATCAACAAAAGCAGCAGCAGCAGCAAAGTCTGAGCGCCATAAAAACGGCTCCCGTGATCAAAGTGTTCATCGCCTCGCTCCTCCACGGTCTATACGATCACATAACAAAAGCGTACTTGGAGAATCCTGTCACCGTGACGGGTGAGGATGTGAGCCTTGTGCAGCTAACGAGCTCCAGAAAACAGAGGTGGAACAGCATCGAAGAAGATACGGAGGCGTTCACGGAGATCTTGCTTCTCAGTTTCTCCGATCAGTTGCTGGTCACGCCCATCTCCACTTTCGGGGGCATCGCTCAAGCGTACGGGGCTCTAATTCCGTGGTTTATCGAGTTTAGACCAGAGCTCGAGAACAGGACCACCCCGCCATGCCAGCGCGGTGAGACCATCGATGTCGCGCAACAGATCTCGAGCGTGTATTTGAATTGTAATCTAGACGAGATTTCCAAGGGGAATATCACCGTAAAAGCACCATATCTTCGTCCTGTCCTCGACATTGAGCTGTCAGGGCGCTACAGCGGAATTCATCTCATGACGGATTTTTGAAGTGGAGTTAGATCTAGCACATTGTGAATACAGATTCCATCCTTGAATTCGTCTTGGTAAAATCTTTGGATCCCATTGGACACTTTTCTTTTCTTTTCTCCCGCAGTACATCTCAATTCTTCGCCTGCTGGCTGTCCGCAAGTGTAAATTCTGTGCAGTGATTCATGAATGCTTGAAATCTTGTCTGCAGTTTTCTTGTTTCTTGATCGGAGCGTCTACAGCAGTTTGCAGCGTAAGTATGCATGGACTACACGAGAGTGGAAGAAGACGCGCGAAGGAGTTGTCATTTTGTATTCGGCCATCTCTGGCTAGTTTTTGACAGTGCTTTTTATGGAGATAATAATATACCGGTAGATCGGTTTGTATTTACGAGTAAAAGCTTTAAATATAATGGTAAATATCACTAGATAACCGAAGCCGTCGATCTCGACCCCATCCGCCCATAGCCAAGCCGGGGCATATGGTCTGCAGTTCGAATCCCCTGGGCGGCGGGGTTCAGGCCGTGAAAGGGTAGCAACTTCAGGTTGCAGAATGCCCCATGGCGAAAGAAGTGTTAATGGAGTGACTCGTTTCTCGTTGGAATGCATATTCATCTCATGTACACTTAGAAGTGTGTACATGAGGTGTATATTAACTCATGCCCTACCCCTTCCCGCTGGAAGGGTTAGGGCATGAATTAATGTCTCCTCAAAATGAGGTTTTTGAAGATCATTGTCTTTCATTATACCGCTAGCAGTGCATCAGCCTAGTTTTCGCTTATGGTTTATATTAGGGTCAGCTGGCAACTCAGAGGCGGGTTAACATATATCAATATGCATTAATTTTATTTTTATAATAGTTTATTATAATATTTACATATCTTCTGAGAAAAGAAAACAAAATTCACTGTACAAGGAAGTGGGGACTGATATTCTTTGTAGAAAAAGATTGAATGTATCAAAGCTTCCATGGTTTCAAATTTATCTAAACTCGGTTAGGAAAGTATTTTTCTTTTGTCAGTTTTGTTTGTCAAAGTTTATATAATAGATAGTTATTCACAACGGAAGCCTAAATTTATTAATTATTAAAAGAAATGCCAGTACATAATAACCTAAAGACATTTGATACTCAATACTAAGATATATTCTACAACATGTCCACTAAGGGATTATAACCTTTTAGCATTATTAGGAAATTTTGCGTTTCAAAGTCATTGAGAATCATTGAGATCACCTTTCCATATATGCTCACGTAGATAGCTTTCACCATGGTTCGGTTACAATTTGTCGTTAAGTTGGAAGCGTTGGGAACCATAAAGGAAGTCCAAGAAGTCTAGAAGGACTTTTCATCTCCCTCGCATGGCCAGCAAGTGGTAACAGAAAGCGAGTACACGTCGGAAGATGCTCTTTCCTTTTGAGACCCAAGAGTCTACTGTCATGTTATCTAGGCTTCCACATAGGTTTGTTCGTTTTTCTATCCGTCAGATTTTAATACAGTGGGCACTCCTTAATTGTTAGTGCTTGGGAGTATCAGAGTTAGCAACAGTTAAAGAAACATTAGAATATTAGAGAAGACTTAGACCATCTCCTCTCATATAGCGATAAAGAGCTCCTCATCTCTAATTTACAGATAAGAGTGAAAGATTTTTATCCTTAAGGGATGAATTTTCCCACCGCACTCTTTAAATGGATCTCTAAAAAATATCAAAAATTTAAACTTTTTCAGAATTACCAAAAACTGCTCCTCAAACAGTTTGATATAGGGTTAAGAGGTCGTCATTGCAATCTTTAAGTTAGGAAGCACAATGACTTTAGAAAATTCCATAAATTAAAAACCAGTATAAAGATCAGCGGTGAGAAAATTTTACCATAACTAGTTCCCTAACGGGTTAGGGTAGCCTTTAAAAACCCACGGTGAAGATGCTATTCCGCAGTAAACACATGAAAACGTGAGAGTTTTACTACGCAGTTTTATGCAGTCCTTCACTACGTAGTTTTATCTTCCTTAGAAATTATATGAGATACTGGATGATTATTTGGTAATTTGTCTATCTCAATAACTTTGACATGTGCCACTGTAAGAATATGAATTATACATGATTTGACGAAAAGAAATTCTAGTCTCAAAAGCATAATAGTTTAACAATGTTTCTTCTTGTTGTTTTTTGTAGAAATAAAAAGTGACCGTAGTAGCCGATCAAACCGTGCTGAAAGTAGTTTGCGTAACTTCAAGCAAAATAATATGCATCCAAGTGACATTTTGGGTTAGAGAAGGAAAAGGAAAAGCAAGGTAACATGAGGAAAATATAAAAGGTGACTGGCTTTCGATAGTGGAGTTGACAAGTATTTTTGGAAGCATAGAATGAAGTTAGTGAGTATTTTCTGTCTATGTTTTTTATTTATTATAGATGTATATATATAGAGTATATAAATTTTGACATTAAGTTCACAGTTATATCCATATTTACTTTAGATATTAAGTGTTAGATTAACGAGAGTCACAACTACATCGAGACAAAATCCATAAGTGAAATGCGTGAGCACTCTCTTCCGATAATCGAAGACCGGTTCCAAAAGCCAGAAAGTCACTAATCTGTGATAATTATCAATTTATTAACTAATCCTTCCACCGAGAAAAAATTATTAATAATATAATTAAGTGCATGCCACCATCTCCAGAAAGTAGAGAAGGTAAAATATACATGCTTCATGGATAGTACAAACAATAACGAAACGGAATTACTTCTCATAAATTAACTTCAGTGTGCGATATGAGTACATAAGAATCGAACTTCACACCTCAGAGTTAAAGTGAATATATATGTATATCTGATGAACTTTTGGGAACTTTTGCTCGCTTGTTGTTATTGAAAAAATTTATAAATATTAAATACATTTTATAAATTGATAAATTTTAATTTTAGTTATTAGTCTATGCATGGAATCGTACGAAGTCCAGGATATAACCATAATTAGATTGCAGCGCGACTAAAGATACAAGTCTAAGAACCTGAAATTATTAATACATTAATTTATTATGAGTTTAATTTATTACCTAATATTTTTTATCAAAAAGATTAGATATTAAATTAAACCTCTACATATTTTCCTCCTCTGAGAAAGATGGAGAAAATGAATATATATGCACGAGTGACTCACTTTTGAACATCCTTGTCCATTAAGTGGATATAGTCATGTATTTGAATTCTGAAAGTGTCTAGAGTTTAGATTTTTAGTGTGTGAAGTTTCCATTCACGTTTCCTTAACTGCGTGGTTTTTATCCACATGCCCTAC
The DNA here is from genome assembly GCA_036924285.1 of Asterella californica. Classification (NCBI taxonomy): domain Eukaryota; kingdom Viridiplantae; phylum Streptophyta; class Marchantiopsida; order Marchantiales; family Aytoniaceae; genus Asterella; species Asterella californica. The sequence continues at coordinate 21,480,270 of JAYKYS010000006.1, read as the reverse complement.
CAGAGTTAGGGAAAGCTTGATTTACTATGCGCGGTTTGGATTGTTTTTACAATATAACGATTATGGGAAGTGTAGGAAGATTTAGAGTAGAATCTTGAACATGGCTAGCATGGTATCCATGTACGGAGTATCAAGCTACACTTTTCGAACATATTTAGGAGAAAAGGAAAAATAGAAAGAAATAGAAAGAAATCCTTGGAACGGATAACTAGAAATCGGTTCTTGTTCGGTTCGAGCCAAACTGAACCACGACCGTGGTTTAAAGCAGTTTAGGATCGGTCAACCACGGTTTGGTTTCGTTCAAGTTCAACATATGGTTACGTTTATAACGGTTCAGGTTTGAATCAGTTTGGTTCAACATTCAATAGAATTTATAGAAATGGTTCAGATGGTTCGAACTGCAGCTTAAACAGTTCAAACCACAGTTTAATAATCTGTAATTTCAGAACATTATGTGCAATTTTGAACTCTAGCTGAAGTAACCTTTAACTAGTTTAAACGGTTCGGACTATGATGTATACGGTTTGGTTCGAAACGGTTTGATTCAAAGTGGTTCATGTTCAGATTTTTGAAAATTTAGATGGTTTAATTTATTGATTTCGTGGTTTTGGTTTAAATGGTTCAGTTTATACAGTGTCTGGTTTAAATGGTTTGGTCCGCTGTCCGTTCAAGTTTATATTTCTTTTAACCAGTTCGGTTTATAACGGTTAAGTCCAAACTTTCTCAAACCGGTTTGAACCGAACCAAACGGGAGCCGAGGCCTACTGATAACTTCAACTGAATTAGAGTTGCTTTATTTTTTCGAACTCTCAATATCAGTATCTTATTATTATGGTATGTATGGATACCTCTGAGCTCCATTCAGTTTTCACGTGCTTTTTAAAACTTTTCTCATGAACACACATGCTAGACTTTGGTCTACTGGTGCTACTCAAACCTCTAACCTATGACGAATACAAGATTAAGATAAGAAGAGGTATGTCCTGAATGTTTGTAATTAGATACTGTAAAAGTCTATAGAAATCCGAATCAAAAACATTACAAGAGATCTCATTTAGAGGAATAGATTGCAAACGTCCATTGAGATAAATTAGGTAAAATTATTTAAAATGATAAAATGTTTGATAGAAAATACGAAAATCTCTTACGTCCAAGGATTCAGTGCTTCAGTATTACACTTATAACTCAAAGTGTAGTGCCTTTTGCACACTTTTGAGTGTTATTGTAATACAACGAAGAGGCAGTTCAAAGTATTGTCTAATTCTATCCTCAGGTGATTGACCCTATTCGTCTAGAGACGAGTCTATACCCCCGTCTCACACTACTGTAATATAATTTCACTCAAAAAGTACATCACTGAACCTCTCCTCTCTGAAAGTTTGCCAAATTTAAACTGAATGAAAACGGTATATTTTTCCTTTTTCTCTGAAGTTCTTTATCGTCCATTGTATCGTCACTGGAAACTGTACTTATGGGTTCTCTTGCCCTTTTAACCTTGACGCTTCAAGTTTATCTAAGCAGCAACTCTTGTCGTCTTTCTTTTTTGTCATCTAAGAAAAGTTCAGAAGTACGCTCCCATCCTTTTTGACGTACCTCTTTCGTTAAATATTTTAGAGACTCAACTCCGAGGATCTCTCTAATGTGTCTCTTTATCTAAATTCATTTCTAGAAAGCATAATATTCAACTGACGTGTGGGTCGTTGGTGAACCCCTATTTTGCATCTTAAGTGAGGTTTTGAGAAATGGGAGGAAGAGGACAAGCATTGTATCCAGCAGGGATAAATCCATCGTGCGGATAGGTTGGCAGCGGACGACGTTGGGTACGCTTTAATTAACTTCAAATTCTATGATCGTTTCATTTCGTGTGCGTTGTATATTTTTTCAGAAGAAGCCTCTGTCTTGACGCTTCTCTTTTTTTGTTTCACTTCGCGGATAGGTTGCCAACAGCGGACGTTGGATTCGCTTTAATTAAGTTCAAATTCTATGGCGGCAGTTCCGCTTCATTTCGTATATTTTCACCGATGCCTTGGCGCTTCTCTTTTCATTTTGTTTCTCGCTCGGCATCGCTGCATGGCTGCGCTCTTCTAGTCTTAGCTCTTCTGCTGCCATTGTCCATTCCCTATGGTGTTGTAGCTGTATCGCACGTCTCAGGCTTCGCTTCTTATTTTCGCTCGTCATCGCTGGATGGTTACGCTTTGTTTCTCCCACCATCGTTTGGCATTGTCTCTTGCAGCTTCTAACGCTGTCTATGATTGTTCTATGACTCTATCTCGTCTTTCTTCTCTTGGCGATCTTGGCGGAATGTGATCATGTTGGGCTTTCTTCTACAAGTGTCCGTGCGGTTTTTCTATAATTGACCTCGCAGTTGATAATATCTGTCTTTACACTCTTCGCAATTTCTTTCTCTTCGCACTCGATAACTCATCTGTCCTTACGCTCTTCGCTATTTCTCTTTCTTCACAGTCGATAAATCTTCTCTCCTTACACTCTTTGTTTTTTCTTTTTCTTTTCTTCTAACTACGGTTCCTAACTTTTTTTCTCGTATTGGCTGCAGGTATATTGAGCTTACGCTGGCAAACGTTCCCTTTTTTTTTCTGTTTTTGCGCTTCTCCTATTGCTCACACATTGTCATTTGTTTTTGTCACTGCTGTTCTACATGTGCACCATTTCCACGTCTCTTCTTAGTTCTTCTCTTCTCACTACGCTCTTGTGTGTAGATTGTGCTTTCTTTACATTACAACCCGTCAGTCACATTATGGACGGACGTGCGCTCCTCACCTTTTCTTTTGCTGTCGACAGAAACTGCACATATGGCATGGACAGTGGTTTCACGACTTGTCGACCCTTCTGGATCAATGGAATGTGTCCGTGAAGCCAATGTGATTAAGGGCGATGATGAATTGTTATATGGTGTGCTTCCTCTTCGGTAATGTCCCAGACTAAGGATCGTCTAGATGTAATCGATGAGAGCAATTGCAGTCTCTATAGCGATTATAGTCATCTTAGTCATTTTCTCTCATCCGGAAGTGTTTCAACTATTGACGTTAACATAGTCGAATCGGATTATGAGAGTTTGTATATTTCTGCCACTCCTCCATGTTTTCTTTATCTTGCTTCCAGTGGACCCATGATAAGCTTCGATGATAGTGCACTGCTCCTTCACACCAAGCTAGTACTACCTTGAATTACATACTCTCTCGATCGGCATAGCTTTTTTCTTCAAATTTGATTACATAAAGATCGTGAAGATTTGCCATCTTTGCCGCTTCCATTTGTAATCTCTACGGATAGTGACCGGTCTTTATCGAATTTTTTACTATTTGATCAGTGAATTATCTCATTACTTACAAGATAGAAGATACCATATGTTCTCCCACCTTGCCTATTTTCTTAGTTCTGAGGGACTGTTCGCATCCACCATACATTGCTTGTATCGGACACTGTCACTCCTTTGTATTTGCAACACTTCGACCCTTCTGTATTTCGTTAGCTTTGTAGACATCACACGTAGTTTGGCCGTAACCATGTTCCTTCGCTGACAAGCGAGAGCCGAAAGACTGAACATGGAGCTCTCGATCACAGTTTGTAAAACCGACGGTGACCTTGATATTAGTCTCTTCCCTTGACTGTCTGATTTTCTTCACAACAAACTCTTATGCTTCTGAACGCTTCCAATCAGTTAAAGAAGATGCAAGAAAATCTGTAAAGATTCGAGAAAATATAGATTTCATAGTGCTTGGCTTAAACCCACGCAAGCACAAGCAGTTGAACTGAATGCAACGTGTTCATTGTTCAACACAGATGATGGAAGTCAAGTGAAAGTGTTACCTGACGTCAGATTCAGATTGGTATGGTGATTCGACAATCTAAAGTTGTCATCTTCTTATTATGTAAGAAGATGACAACTTTAGATTTAGTTCAGAATGATAAGAATATAGCTCTTGATATTCTTTCTTCTGATGAAGAAAACAGTTCACCATGGAAAGACATTACACAGCATGAAAGTTTACTTCGCATTCCTGATTCGCAGTTTAAAGGAGGATTTAGTTACAAAGCTATTTAACTGGATATGGAGTATATGAAATAAAACGACTTGTTCTTCGGATTTGATCTCTGAGACCTATAATTTTTCAATTATGCATATGTTCGCATGTTCTGTCATGTTTACATGTATCTTCAGTGTTCATTTGTGCAAAGGAAGAGAGATAATGCGTTCTCGATAATTTAGTGCAAAACACCTTTCAGTTTTACCATTTCGTGCACTTGCAACAGCATTCTTCCATCCGTTCGTGCACTTCCTAGAAAATATTGACAGAGTTCGTACATCGACATAATCCATTATTAAGTGAAGAAAAGCAAAATCACTAGAGGAACGTAATGTGACGCTTTCAGAGTGATCGCCTGCACTTTGGCCTGCAAAAAGAACAAATCTCATGAGTAGTGTGCTTTGCTGCCAAAGAGAAATATTCTTCCTCCCACACCGAAGCAGAGAAAAAAAGGGAAGACCTCTTCAGACGACACTTTTGTGTTTTGCTTTAATAATATACTGCTCACCAGCATCAATCGTCGAGAAGGTGAATAAATTATATGCGTGCCCTCGAACTTGCAGAAAAAAGATCAGAGAAAAGCAAAAGCATGTGTATATATATCTGGGTGGAGGCGAAAACCTGAATACCAAGATTTAGAATTAGGGTTTAGACCCTAAGCCTTTTGTTTGATATTGTGATGGAAACAAAATTTAGTGTTTTTAGCTAGATAAACTACTCTTTCCCATTAAGGTTTAGGGTTATGTTAATTATACGTTCTACATTTCAAGCCCATACTATTATATAATCGCCTTACAGTATTAAGAACATCCATCCATTAAATTACTGGTAATACTGTTTTCCATGCTATATAAAATCTGAAATCTGATACGTAATATACCATTGCAACACCTTGCTAAGAGATGTTGGTTATACTCTTAAGCAAAAAGTTTAACCGTGTAAACAGCATGTGATACCTGGTCTTAAACCCCGAGTATGAGTACAGAAGCACGAAAAAGAATAATTTATTTTACTCAGCAGTAACTTTCTTCTTCACAATATTCTTTAAATATTTATAAAATATCTCTTTTTGCTTCAAACAACTTCTAGATATGAATATAATGGTGAATAACTATTAAGTTGATTCTTTATTCACAGATTCCAAGTTGGGATGAAGACGTAGTGACCAAAAGCAGTAATGATTAAATTTCTCATTTCTCTGAAAGCAAACCCGAAAAATAAGGCATTCTGGGTCAACAAAATTGCACTCGCACCATGACCATGATGATATATGGAGCATAAGTCGTATAACCACTACCGGACACACCTAGCAAACAGTAAGCGTTGACACTGCTACTCTTATACTATACTGCACAGTCTATATCTGTTGGGAAGCATGCATATATGGCACGGGAAGGATGATCAGTTACCTACCAGATTCTCAGGTATTCGGGGACCCTTTCTCGTATCAGGAGACACACTTGGTATGGGAATTCTCTCGTCGTATGTTATTCAGCTAACATTTCGTTATTCGTGATGGTTTGCTTAATTTTTTTATTTTTATTTTTATTTTTTTTAATAAAACGGCCCCGGTCGACCGGAAGTATATTAGAAGCGGCTAAGGGAGCCACCCGTAACAAAGCGCGCAGGCCGCCGCCACACCCGGCGGTGTGGTTTGCTGGACAAAGGGATGTGATATTTCTCAAAAGCCTCTTTGTTGTTGTACTCGTAAAACTTCCAAACTGTGAACTCTAAAACGATGTCACTTGCTTCTCGATGTTCGGGTAGAATACTGACTATGTTGCTGGCAAGGTGTAGCTGCAAAGAAGCCTCTCACAAGTTTATGTACCTTACCTATCCTACCTATCAATTCGAATAGGAGCATTATTCATCCCAGAATTCTCTCTCTCCTGCTCTTTCTCCGTCACTTACGACATCTCAGAGTATAGTGTCTTGCCGAGCAAAACATGTGCATAAACTTTAAGCAAACAGGTGAAAAGGAAGTTCCTGAATCTCGTACCATTCCTGCAGGATATGGATCGGTTTCAGGTTGACGCAAACCAAGTGTGAAGTATGCATATTTCACGATAGACATGACGTTACAGACTCAGTTAGCGCTGGCAGAGTGAACAGTTGTATAACTGAAGCCAAAAGCTTAGTATGTACACATTAAGTAAGCTGTACAGAAGCACACTCGTAGAATCTGAATCATCTCCTCAACCTCCGTTCTAATCTGCTGCGGGTACATCTCTGTCCTTTGGGTTTACTGCTGCTCTTCTTTTGCTTCGCCATAAGTCTCTCTTCTAATTTCTCTAATCTCTCCGTGACATTCCTCATGTTGTTGGCCTGGAGCTGGTTCCACTTCATGACGTCCAACAAAAGCGACTTCAACAATTTATTCTCCTCACACAGCTTCAACAGACGACCATCAGGTTCAGGTTTCTCCGTCCATCCAGAGGCTTCAGCTCGTGCGTCCGGCTCGTCATTTCCGCTCTTGGAGCCGGGGCCGGAATCCGCTGCGGCCCCGTCATTTTCTTCATGGTCCGAACACGCGCCAGGCGCACCGTGGCAGTCCGTTTCTTCGGCGCCACTCAGTCGGACACAGTGAGGGACTGGTGCCGTCCTCTCCGAAGGACTGGAGATCTCCTTCAATAAGTTCTTCAACGTCTCCCGCTCTCTCGGGCTGCGATTCCATTTACAGTCGAATAGGTAGGGACTTCCGGTGAGTTCTTCGCCCCGATTTCCTGGGGGAGACTCGTCCCTGTCCAACTCCATACCTTGTCCCGCGGTCGCTTCGGGACCTTCGAAAGTCTCGGTTTCGGCAGGGGCATCAGTCCATCCGCCTTCACCATGCTCCGCTACGTCCGTGCTAAAGATAACAGCCTCTTCACCTCGAAGTTCCTCGTCCTTCCTCACCGCACCCTCCGTCGTCGCCTCGCCGTCATCGGTCATTGGCTCACCTTTGGTGTCCATTGTTTGGAACCCGGCTGCCCCACTGCTGTGGGCATCTTGGGATTTTGAACGTGTGTGCTGCTGTCGATGATCGCTTCTTTCCAGCATGAGCCCTCCATCCTGCATCGCCTCTATTCTTAGCTCTTGTCGTCCCCCCGTCTGCTCCATTGTGACCGCAAAATCGCCACTTTCGAGGTCCGAATTGTCCATGGTAACCTCGCCCGCGCGCTCACCGACATCAGCGCACACATCTTGCACAACTTCGTCATCAACTTCGTCATCCCCCAATTTCAACTGATCTAGAACAATTTCCTCCGGCCAGTTGCCCTCCGTGTGCTTGGATTCCGGCAGCGACTCACTGTGAACGATTTCGGTCATTGCGTCATCATTTTCGTAACGAATGTCCTCGGCTGCATTACCTTCCTCCACCGCCATAGCTGTATCTTCATCATCGTGACCTTCAAGGGGGGGTTCCAGTGTCTCTCCATCACCATTCAGTAGAATGTCTACTCTCTCCTGGAGAGTGACCACCTCCTTCGTCACAGCTTTCCTCCATACTCGAATGTCGGGATGCACACCCTGAAATGAACACAAAGTAACGTACCTGTGAGTATCCTGACTAACACACAGAATCACTATGTAGGCAGGAGCCTAACACAGAACCAAACTGCAGGAGGCACAATGACAGGAAAATGAGAGAGAAAGAGAAACAGCGACCACATTGTGCTCCTTCGCTTACCTGAATGGCGTCCAATTGCAACAACAGGGCCATGATTCCCTCTGTGATTCGGAGCCTGACAGTCATATCTGTTCTCATTTTCTCGACTACGTCCGTGTCAGACAATTGTCGTTCGAAGTCTTTCAGTTTCGTCCTGATGCTGCTGATATTGCGCATGTGCTCAAGAGGCTTAGTTCTCCGGATAAGATACCCTCTGAATACGGACTGGATCAGAACTGCGGCTGCCTCCTCACTAAATGTTCTCCTGGGCTTCTTTGTTCCCTCCGGAGAGACGACAGGTACAGGCTGATGTTTCACCTCCCCGCTGGTAAACACCACAGGAATCGTGACGGTATGACCCTCACTTGGAGCAAGGCTTCTACTTCCGCCCCTAAGAGAAGCAGGCGAATTCCCAGAGCTAGTGCCAGCGTTTCCATAACCCTGTGACTTATGAGTTGGCGAACTCCTGCTCATCGATGAGTCCTCCACAACGATTTCACGCACATTTTTCCCATTCGATACACCCAGTGACTCTCCTTTAACTCCATCCAGCTTCCTTTTCCTAGCCAGATTCGTCAATTCCTCGGGAAACGACTCATTGCCCCAAAAGCTCGATCGTCTCCGAGGAGGAAACACTGAACTGTACCCGGGAGTCCCACTCGAGCTGTACGGATAGCGAATGTATGGCTCGCCACTGACCACTCCGCCTCCCATTTCTCACTCAAACCACCACGCGGAAAATCGATCTATCAGAAAACCTCCCTCACCAAATCCAATCTATCACTCAAAACTGCTGTATCTCGTCGTTCTTTCGTCCGTTCACTTACTGTCTCCGCTACTGTCTAAGTCACTAATGAGATATCCGCAATCGATAGAAGATCAAAGATCCGAACGAACTAGACTAACACTTTGCCGCGATCTGCGAGAGAGAAGTGTGTAGGATAGCTTAATGCACGAGCTTCAAAGAAAGATTTGTTCACTGCCTGACATGTCAAGTGGAGTCGGGGGTTCGTATTTGAGTAGCCAGCAGCGGCAGTCATGGTCGGTTCCGAAGTTCTTCGGAAGAATCTAGAGAAGGCCTTCAGGCCCTTCCTCTAGAAGGAACGGACTCCAGCAAATATCGGAGGAGACCTGCCCTCGGGAGTAGGAACCCTTCACTCAAACTGTCAACTACCAGGTGGCAAAAGGACGTCTCGAGAAGGGCCCGCATCTCACCGCGTTCTGGGAGTAGTCGCGGTCTCTACATTACCGGTTTGCATCCAGTAGCATTACCATGCTGACGACTAGAAAAGGGATCAATCACGTCATTTTGATTCTGTGGCGGTCACCAGTACCCGGTAGGTAGGTCAGAAACTGAAGTCTAAGCACTAGTGGAGAACGGCACGTACCCGCGCGTCTGCCTGTACTGCGTCCAAGACGGCAGGGAGGACTGAGTTGTGGACGGGGCGACGAGTTCCTGCTAAAGAAGTAAGTTCCGGTTGGTTCGAGAAGGTCCAGTTAACGGACACTGCTATGTGCCCGGGTGAAGTTAGGGAACATTCGGGAACCGCGACCAGTACCCTTCACGCGGTTCTCCGAAGGCGGTTTCGGTATCCTTCTAGACCTGTTCTGTCGAACTTTCGCGCCTCAGGACGTGGTCTACGGTAGGCTCGGCTCGGCCGGGATCCTCACTTTTCGCTTTCTCGTTTATTACCCTTCGTGTAGCTTCTACCGGCCTATACTACCGGCCTATACTTACCATCTATAGACGCCCACGGGATCTCCCAGAACCAATTGATACCTCTAACTGTATCTCGTGAAGCTGATCTTCAAGAAGGAAACGTAGTAGCTAGAGTAATGAGACAAACCAACTTCCGGCTATGAACCGGATTCCGGGAATAGTTTAGCCCTTTCGTTTTTCCCTAGAGTGAATTTCTGTCCCTAATGGGCCACGCGGCCTGTTCATGCAAACGTGGATAGATATTTTCTTCTGAGGAGGAAAAGTCTTTCTCCAGGTCTAGAACGTAAGTTCCCACGTAAGCTGGTCCTTAGCAGTCCTTAGCACTGTTTAGCAGGACTGTCCAAATCTTTGACAGTTGAACATTTCCCTCAAGTACGGTATTCAAGTTACTCAAGTTACAAGCTACAAGTTACTGAGGTACCATAAACTGGAGATTCTACTGCCTCGAACTCCTGAAGGCCACGTGGCTAATTTCCTAGGGTACGAAGGTGCCGGATCTTTCCTGAGACTTCTGAAGATCAACGTGTCCTTCTCCTTCCTTGTCCAACATTGTCAGCACTCTTTTGCCGCCAAACCATTCTCGTCCGAACAGGATTCCCGGTAAAATCCTAAACTTCCTAACCGGCACAAAGCTCCTCCAATACCGACTGTGGCTGTGATGATGCAAGATCGTTGGCTGTCTTGCCAAGTAGGGACCTGATTTGCTGAATGGGTTAGTTTAGTACCTTCAATGGACGTTACACGTGGAACTTGGTGTAAACCTGAGTTACCGCAAGACTACCCTGACCCTGACCTCAGGGGCCTGAGGTCTACACGAGCTGGACTTCTTTTCGTTCTTGTTTTCCGTTACAATTACGGTAGATAGGTGACTTCTGGGCCGTCCATGAACGTAAAAATGAGAACTTTCGCAGTTAATTCTGAGACTTACGTTCCAACGTCAATATCAGTTCACAAACAAGCAAAAATTCCTCTGTAATAAACTGTGCACTCTTATCCAATAAGCTCCGAGAGGGCCAGATGTCGCCCTTGCGTCACTCTGCGTGACAGTTTGTTCACTCTACTGGTCTTCAGAAAAGGTGATTGTCGTCTGCATTCACTGCAAGATCTATCCCGTTCTTTCCGATAGTGAAAAGTTATCTTTCCTTTATGTAGATCGGTCCCGTCATTGTACATAGTCACAAACACGTTATAAGAAAGGAATTTATAACCTTTTGTAAAACTCTCTAGGTATTGTCACTTTAACAATATTTATATTCATATATCAGCGTCGCTAGAATACAAAACAAATACGACTAAATATCTATATCACGCTTAAACACTAACGAACTACTTTTTTCTTAGAAGGCAAGAGTAAAAAAGAAAAATGTAGTTCGTAAGTCATTAACCGTTATTAGATGTTGTGCACTGACTACTTATCACTAATTTCTTTGTGATGTGTCAATAAATGAGGATCGTGAAATGAAGTATATTGTAGACCATATGCTATTCTTTTATTTTCCCTAAACTTTTATAGCCACTTTTTGTCACCTTCACAGTAATGAAGTGATTATATGTATTTGGTCATAAATTTAAAAGAATATTTTATATTTTGTTATTATACGTGTTAGTCACAAACACGTATAGCTAATAAGCACCGAAACAAGGTCGCAGGGAATGCGCAGCGAAGAATTATATAATTAATGAATAATTTTTATTTTTAAAAATTTATTATTTTTAAAAACACCTGAAAACGTGAGAAGAGCAGGACATAACCCATACACCTTGACTCCAACGATGCGCTTCAAAACATACAAGTCCGGGAACCAGTACTCATTACACCACTCATATACACTAAGTTTAATTTAATACCTAATTCTTCCAACAAGAAAAGTTAAGTATTAAATTAAACCATTGCTTATTTGCCTCCTCCTTCGGAAGATGGAGGAGGTGAATAAGCAAAGAATATACACAAAAGATTCTAATGAACTGTTGCACTGTAACTGTGGACCTGATCTATAACAAGTGTTATGTCCAAGGAGGTGGTTAGTACGTAAACCAGCACCAAGGTTAGTTATCGTTTAACGACACACCGTACCTCAGTTCTGGAACAGACTTGCAGAAGCACCGGCTGGACGTGCCACAGTACCGCTTAGCAATCTTTCTAGAACTACGTCGATAGGAGAATACGAACTACAGTAGCGTGTTGTCCACTGGTATTGCTTGACAGGTGCATGATGAGGCCTATAAATACGAGCTTCCAGACTTTTCCTTCGAGAAAATGTTTACCATTCGGGTATTACTGAAAATTACACCCATCTGGGTCGCTTTGAGTTTGTTACAAATCCAGTTAAATGTCATCTTAAAAGTATGTGTGGATTTGTGTTGTTATTCGAATTTCAACAGTGGCTTAAATGACATACTCCAGTGTTGAAATAAAGCTTAGATAAGTGGCTTATGGCTCACGTGTGGATATCAATGTTCGCCTTACTGGTTAAGGATGGTTTCATTAACCTTTCCAATTGCATAACAAATGAAAAGTCAGACGACATTTTACTTTTAATTTTAAATTAACAATAAAGAGATCTTAATTTTAATTTTAATTACAGGTGGAGATGCTCTAATATTACTTGTTACAAAAAGTCCCTCTTTTTCAGGTTCACTTTCGGAGAGATAAAAGATTTAACAGTGAAGCATAGAATCCTTTTCCTGATAAACAATTCATGTTAGAATGAAATCTTTGAAGTAATGACTTAATCAAAACTCTCCACTAGATATATTTATTGTAATTCACCTTCATTATTGATTAAAAATGTAAACATGAAGTTTTGAGGGTTTTTTAGAACCAAAGAGAATACTCTCTGTAACAAGGTGAGAAGAAAAAGAAAATTGATATTCTTACTTTGAAGAAAAGGAATATTTATATTCTTACTTTTATAACCGCACCACAGATTAAAGCCCAGGTGCTCTTATGAATATATACCTAGTAACCAAGAGGATTTCATTATACAGATCTGCTGTCTGTAAACAAAGAATTTAACCATTACACCCCAAATATTTTTCTGATAGAATTCGCCAAGGAAAACCAAATTTGTGAAGGTAAGGACTTGAATCAAAGCTGTCCCAGAGATTTACACGATGTGATTCACTGCACAGCTAATTACTGAATATCCGTTAAAGGATATTAAATGAAATTCGGGTGAGCTTTTAATGATCAGATGGAACGAGCTCAAGCATATCAAAAGAAGAGTTACGACAAACGATTGGACAAGAGGGAGGTAAAATCTTTTCAAGTCAAAGATTGGGTAATGTTATATGATGCTATCAGATTCAAGAGAGGTAGGAAAAAGTTTTTTCCTAGATATTTTGATCTTTTTTGTAGATAAGTTGTGGAGCGACTTCACATATGACTTTCAGGAGCTAGGAGGAAGGAGATTCGATCGAGTAAATCATGACAAGTTGAAGTTGTTTCATCGACGAAAGTTCTCTCTTCACTCTGAGGACGAAGCGAAAATTTAGTGTGAGATTAAAATGTAACAACCTATGTTACACACAGAAAGTTTATCTATTAGTAAGGTGTTTAGTTATAACTAAGTGTGGAGAATGTTTATTTGCTACCCAAGTACTTTAAGGAGGTATCAAGTTAATCATGACTAGCTAAAGTTAATTATGGTTAAACTTAGCTGTACTTATGGACAGAATTCAGATATTTCTTAAAGAGTGAGCGCTACTACCTTGTCATCTTGTCTAAAAGGTAAAAAGGAGGTGGAAAATATGTCTTATCTCTTTTTTGACTTGATATTAGTGGTGAGACTAAAGTTATTGACTTTGTGGGCATTAAAAACAAGAAGAGATTCCACATATCTCTTTTTTAGTGGGCCTAGTGTAGAGGAGGGTGGAAATTTGACAATTCTTTGAGAATATTTCACAATCCTTCTAGAAGTTGTTGACTTTGAAAGAATAAGCCCATGTGAAAAGATAAGAAGTCCATGTGATTAATGTTTTTATCTTAAGTAATATCTTAGTAAAATCTGATAAAAATAGTTACGACTGAGTTATCGGAGGGTACCAAAGTAAAAATCTATAATGTATAAATAGAGGAGTAGAGAAGAGCTCCTCATCCTTGTTTTCACATCGTAATGACAACTTGAACAATATAGAAAGAGTGTGGTATTTTAACATGTGAGAACTGAGAGACGTCGTTAGACGACATTTATTAATTTATTACCTAATGATAGAATGCATGGATAATATGATGCTAGATGTTCATAATATGCATGCTTTCGATAGTTAGGTAAAACAAATACTATACCCCTGGTACCCCTATAAGTACTCCTGGTCACCAAGAGAACCTCACATTGGAGGATGGTTGACTGAGAGTACCGGGATTGAACCGTTAATTACAAACTGCTATAAAGGATTTAAATCAATTCTCTCCTATAGAGCATGAGATACTGTTTAATGAGAATTGTTCCTTCCTTGAGAGTGTTGTGTTTTGTTGGATTGATCATTTATTGAAGATTTAATTTTTTTAATAATGCATTTTCAAGCTAGTTAGGTTCGTTTCTGATCTCTATGTAGGTTTATTCCATAGTCAATATGTATGCTCGATGAACTTGTGGGAATTTTTGTTTGCTTGCTGTTATTGAGAAAATATATAAATATTAAATGAAAATTATATACCAAGTAGATGAAAATAATCAAAATATTTTATATATTTTAACTGTTAGTCCACGTTTAGAAACATGAGAAGACCAAGATATAAACCAAAAGGCTTGAGTAAGCTGCCGCTCTCCTAAAAATACAAGTCTGGGAATATGTAACTATTTACACATTAATTTAATGTTAGTTTAATATATTATTTAACTCTTCCGGCAACAAGAGTTAAATAATAAATTAAATATCTATATATTTTCCTCCTCCATTGAAAGATGGAGAAAGTGAATATGCAAGGTGCTCTCGACAGAGTCAATACAACGTGATTCTACATTTCGCTGAAGTGGGTTTTATATATTTTGCAGGTTGCGTCAATGAATTATAGATCCATGTGAACATTGAGGTTTAACCATAGTATGCATGCTCGATTAATTTCTGGGGAATTTTTCTTCTTTTAATGATATCGAAAAGCATATAGGTGTTAAATAAAATGCATACTACCGAAACTCAACCTCTCCGTAAACTGGAAAAGTCACAACTGATAACTTTCATCATCACCGTTCGCTGTTTTACGAATAAGCATGCTCAACACACTTCGTCAGTAATCAGCGCTAGACGACAAGCTGGAATGAAGGAACGCTTTTTTATTGGATGGTTCAAAACATCAAGCTGGAACGGACTTGGTTAACGCCGAAAAACAGGTGTCATTTTCAGCACAGTTGTCGGGGTTTCTGTGTTCGGCCCATATTTCGCTCCACTTCGGCCATTTCGCTGCGGAGTAATGTGTTTAGGTCAAATGCTTCATGCTGGCTGTTTTGGTCGCTTCGCTCTTCATTTTTTTACATCGCGCTCTCGTCTTGCTCGAGAATGGCGGGGCTCAGTTTTCGCATCGCATCGCATCGCAGTTTTCGCATTGGGGCTGTCTCCTTTCTCCGCCTGTCGTTATGTGCCGACGTCTTCGCTGCGGACTACTGTTCTCTTTAGGTCCAATCCGTTCAGGACTTGCTTTTATTTGCTCCATATCGGCTGAAGGCGGGCTGCTTCTCTCGGTTCCCTGTTTCGAATGGTGCTCTCCTCTTGCTTGCTCCACTGACGGATTCACTTCTCTGCTCAGTTCGCATCTTTCGGTGCCCAGGCAAACAAGATAATCCGCCATCCGGGCATCTGGACATGGTTGTTATTGGTCCTTCTTATGGCATCGTTCTTTTCTTTTCTGTCCTTTCCCTTGGAGGATCGTGATGGTGGATGGAGCCGCTGGATAACTACGGCCGCTGGGACCGCTGCAGCGGCGGTTTTTCTTCTTTTTCTCTTGCCGCCTCTCTTCTTTGCAGCTGCTAACTTCGGTGCTCGCTTTCTACTGCTCCTAGCTTTGTTTGCACCTTCTTGCTGCTCAGTTCGCTACTCAATTGCGAAATGTGATACTGCAACTTCATTTCGAGGATGGTTTGTTTTTCCGTTCCTCATACTAACCTGCTCCATGTCAAGAGTCATCAAAGAAGGTAAACAACTCCTCATGCTTGTCTCCATGCCGGGGCTCGCTCGCTGCATTGCTCATTGCTCCCCTTCACTCCACTAATGCTAATCTGTACCTCAGCTTCTATCTCGATTTGATGTCTACTTATTCCTGCGTTGGAGGATCACTGTTTTGTCTTTGCTCAGCGGCAGAGTTTGTCCGAGGAACGCTCTCTGAGGTTTATAAACGGACCGCGCCATACCTTCAAGCTGACATGGGACCTTCAGCACCATATCCACGTTTTGCCGTGCAAGCTGACATGGGGCTCCGGTCCTCGTCGTTCTCTTCCACTTCGCGTCCTACAAAAGATAAGTTTGCTACACCTCTATGTATTTGTCTACTGCTACTGTCTACCTTCATGTCGCAGTCTGATGCATATGTCGATGATGATATCCTCGTTACAATTCCTGCCACTCCTCCCAGAGTGGACATACTCTCCACTATCAACTTATATAATATCCAAACGGAATGCTTTCATGTTGATAAACGTTCTTGTCTGTCAGACAGATTACATGTGCCTCTTACCTTGCCTGCTTATCCTCTCATCACTTCGCGTTCACTTTCCTTCGATGATGTTAAACTCTATAGAGATAGAGATTACATTTATATTGACTTGCAGTACTGTCAAGAACCTCCCGAGTTCTTGGTCCCAGCTTTGGATTACGTTCTTATTTCTCGGAGTTTTACTACCGCACAGTCGTGCTGCTATGCCTTGGCTGGGCCTTTTCATTACATTGAGTCACGAGATGAGTGGTTAATCTTCCGTGATCGTCATTCCATACTTTTCTGTTATCCAAAATATTTACAGTCTGCAGAGGATGCTAAACTCCTTAAACCTGTAGTCCATGCTGTTTACCGCCTTCGCTGTGTGCACTGCATAAACCCTGCTCTGTTTCGACTAGGATGTAAGCATATCTCATTTCCCTCTGACGGGTTAGATAAACCTTCTGACTGCAATGTTTATGAGAAGAGCAGCTCGTGCTGTCCGCCCGATTCCTCCAGTGACCAACCCCCGCAAGAAACCTTTCAGAAAACTGCATGAGGTGTCCTTAACAGTTGGACAGACATGAGGTGACTTGAATATGACCTGCTGACCCCTTCTATGCAGTTTTCTTCATACAGAATGCGATAGTGGTTTTATTTCGGTAGAAAGAGGAGGGGCATTATTGCACTTACATGTACAAGGAGTCTTATCGTTGCAAGCTAGTAGCCCGATAGAAGTGAAAAAATGTATCGTTTCTGTTCTCAGTTAGAAAGGTCCTGATAGACAGTTGGGAGCTGAAGTTTGTGTCAAAAAATTAAACAACAAAGGACTGCACATCTTTGTTGGGATGGTAGGATATTGTATGAAAGACAAGTCTGAGGCGCATCATGTTTCTTGTATGAAAAATATCTCAGAATCCATGTTGAGAGACGAAGATGAGCTGTTTACGTTGTAGGTGCAGCTGACACTAAAAATCGTGTGGAGTTGAATTTCAATAACATTCTACAGAGAGCATTGCATAACAAGTATCGGACCAGACACCCTCTGGGAACGACATTGAGAACCTTCCTGAGAATGATGATTAAGTCTGGAAAATACGCACCATCCTGCAAATGGCTAATGGGCGTTGGACTGCAGAGAGGACGCAGCGATGCTTTATGGAGAGCCATCGTGCATCCTGTAACAGTCATCATGAAAGATATTGATCAAATTTTCTTTTTCCATCAACAACAGCGTGCCAGATATTTCACAGTGGATGCTGTAGATGATCACACTGACAAAGATGAAGAGACACCTATCAGCAGTACTGAGCAGCAACGACCACAGTTCCAAGACACACAACCGTCTTACCTGCCCCTTTGCAGTGCACTGCGTCGCAGTCTTGGAGCGGATAGAGCCACTGAAGGTAAACAAATTCTGTTCATATCTCATGGCAATGTTTCTGTTTTCACATTTTCTGCACATCTATCTTATTGTCATACGTTTTTACAGGAGATGGAGCTGCTGGAAACAATCCATGATGAATGGACCGATAGCATCAGGTCGCCAATAGTCCACTGTACACAGCGTTCTCGTTTCTACCGTACACTCTTCATGTATCTAGACTGGACATAGCCTTCTAGTTTCTATTCTCATGGACATAGCCTTCTAGTTTCGATTCTCATGGACACATCTTTCTACTCTGTACAGTACTTGTTACGGTTGACATATGATCATATTCCCCCTTTGCTATTTCTGCGTTCATGAAACGGTTGTAGTGACATGAAGTTCACATTAGACGACTGTACTTTTCGATTGTAGTTGGCCACTTCAAGTATGTCAAATATTTCTACGTATTGCTGTTACAGTCAAAGCACTACTGTTACACTGAAACCACTACTTGTGGATGTGACAACACCATTTCATCTTAATAAATACAATCTTCCTCAAGCACAAGTCCCATGTGTAGTTAGGCCTTGCATCACTGTGTTGCCAGATTGTCTTATGGTGGGGATATTTTCTGCTGCTTCGCTCTTCTTTCGGTCGGTCGCTTGCTTCCTCAATTTGCTCACTTCGCTCGATAGGAAAAATGGCAGCATACCAACGCTTTACCGTGGAGGATTATCGTTCGGCACTGCCCATGTAATGAACAGAGATGAAAGTTGCGCTATATATCGTCACTAGTGTTCAGAGTACACTAGTATACGGTGTGCTGTTACGGCAAGATGTCCTACGGCATATGTTAACAAGAATGCGAATAACAACTAGTTGTGTTGTTATCACTCGTCTCTGTCGACAGAAAGAGTGAACCGTGGCCAAGACGTGTCAAGCAGTAGAGTGAAGAAGAGAGACGCAAAAAAGTATAAGTAATAAGAGAGTAATAAATTTCCGTATCGACCAAGGAGCCCAAAATTTAACGTTATATGCTGCTAGAGAAGTCCAAATCTGGACGAAAATGTGAATATCCTGCAAATTGTATCAGTTTTGCTTTGTATTTTTGCATTGTCGGGACCACTCTACTTCAACTTCGCAGTTTGGTCAATAAATAAGAAATAAGTAACAATTTCAGGTTTTAGTTGCTTACTTAGGTTTTGCTGCTTGGTAGTAACCATCTCAGGTTTTTTGGTGAATAAGCATGCTCAACACACTGTTTACGAGTTTACATGTTACTTCATCTTTGGCTATCCTAAAGCACGAATAATATGCATCCAAAGCGGCTCGGAACACGTAGCTCGGGAAAAGGAAAATCGCAAAAAGAGAGGAAAAATGGAAAATGGAGATTGGTTGGCCGGGTCTGTTTGCAGGGCCACATTTCGAAAGTTATGATTTTGTTTAAATATTTTGTTCTAGTGTTTTTTCTGGTTTCAGTTATATTTTATAATATATGTCTGTTATATAAAATATTTATATTAAAGTAAATTTAAATTGATATTTTTAATTAAATATTAAATGTCAACTGAAGAAGACGTCTTCGTCCGGACATAACCCATAAGCAATGTATAGAAAAACGAGCTATCCAACTACAAGACTGAGGTTTAGTGTTCCAGAAAATCATTAATTTTTGGTGACATTAATTTGTTATCTAACTTTTCCCTGGAGAGAGTGAATATGCATCCCCAGTATGACTACAAGTGTTTCGGTTACCCAAAAGACTTTATTTTGTAGGTTTGTTTTCATAGAGTTGAATAATTTTTACTGTTATGCAGAAAATGATTTTGGTCATTATCTTTTCATCACAAATTAAAATCTGTGTAATATGGAATCAACTTGAATCTTTTCAATCCCCTTTACATGTTATGACTCATCTCGAAACACTACTGAATATTGTCAGAGCAATGTTAAGATGAGAATTTCTAAATTTCTTGAAGCAAAAAATACATCTTTTCTTCATACTCAAAATAATTATAAAGAAAAAAATATTTTCTTTCATGCTTTTTACACATCCATTTTTCTCGGACGCATGCATGTTCATTTTATTTATTCCCTAATCCTTTCGATCGGATGGATTGGAGAAAAAATTTAACATTATGATTTCACATTTTCTGTAAGTTGTAAAGGATCATCTTTATAGTTCTTGAAGCTTATGGGTTATCCTTGTAACTCTGGAGCAGGATAGTAATTAACAGTCAGATCATCTTTACCTTAGGTTATTCTATTATTTATAAATAATATTTACAAATTTATATAGTGACACAAAGAGAAATCCAGCTTGATTGAACATGCATGGAGATTATCCGAGGAGAAATAATTTCTTTTCATTAAAAGAAAAAAGCCATAACGAAAAAAGGAAGCACATTCAATACCCTAGAAGAAATTTCACCTTATTTCATTTCGACGACTGTACTCTTTTGCACGTTCTTCATGCAGTACACATGTGTCTTCCTTGCATATTCACCTCTTGCCATTTCGGAAGAGGGGAATATGCAAAGAGCTTTTAATTTATAGCCTAACCCTTCTTGTTGGAAGAGTTAGGCTATAAATTAAAAGTTGAAAAATTGATATATTTATATTTGGTGAAAAGCAGACGCATAATATAAAAAACATGTTAAATCCCGGGGTGTTACTTATGGGTTTTCAGTGACTGCAAGGCCAACGTGTAATCAAAGCAGTGTGGAGTTTAAATTTAACCATTTAAATTTAGTTAAGTATATTTAGAAAAAATTGACTGTCTAAAACTCCACCCCTTCTATGTTATCTTAGAACTGAAACAAGCTGTATTATTTGTAACTACTGTCTGTCGATTATTTTTCACTATTTATTTTTGCAAGCCATTTTTAACCAATCGTTTCTGAGAATTTTGTAGTTTGTTTGATATTTGTCGTTTTCCTTCCCTGAGGCAAAAAGACACTTTGGATGCATATTAGGGGTGTCAAAGTTATGAACCTTTCATAAAGATTTTACACCCGCGGGAAGGAGTTATGACTTCGGCCAAACCTTGGGAGGTGTTTCGTACGGACACCTCCGGAGGTACTTCGTACGGACACCTCCGGAAGTACCTTTAGGAAAACACCCGTGGGCATTTTCTAACGACCCTTCATTCGTTTTATCTGTTTATTTTTGCAATGGAATATCTACTATGCTGAGTAATTATTCTGAGTGTCAGAATGAAAAAAATTTATTTGAAAATTTGTGATTTGAGTTTGAGTCACAAGCGCGACCCAAACTCAATCTTGCTTCCATACAAAGTTAACTCATGTGAAATTACGGCTCTTTCTCTGTTTGCCGTTGAAGAATCTTTACCTCTCAACTTTGACACCCCCTATTTATCACATTCACATAGAGAAAAGAAACATTCACGGCCGGTTTTCTTTCTCACGATCCAGTTGAGATACAAAATTTTTAAAATATTATAAGTTAAACAGAGATTTACTTTATCAGACCCTATAACAATCTTTGGACTTGATCAGACCTTTTTCTATAATTTCTTGCTTTATCAGATCTTTGATCTGGAGTTGCTAGTCATACAAGTCATGTTGTTTATTCACGTCGTAAACTGAGACTGGATTCATTTTTTACTCCAGATGAAAGATCTGATGAAATAAAGAATTATAATCAAGTCTAATCAAGTCCGACATTCTATCTAGAGGTATGATCAAGTAAATTTCTGTAAGTTAAACATGCTTTACTATCATTCTCCATAAAGTAAACGTCTAACTTGTATATTTTGATTGTACTATGGTAGGAGTTATATTCGAATTGAACGTTTAGATATTGATGTCCAAGTAAAGATGGTGAAATGATTTGGGCGACCAAGCGCTGTCCTACAGTAGCTCATTAGAAGATCTAGTTAATCCGTAAGTGAAAAGATCTCTCCTTTGCTCTTTCCAATGCAATTTAAGAGTGGTTGCGAGAGAAACCACTTGCTTTATATCATAAAATTCCGAAACATACCTTGTAAGAGTTATATAGGGGATGTAAAAGTTAAAGAATTTCTGAAATATTTGAAATTCGCAGGCGTGAGTTACGACTTCGGCAAGACTGCGATAAGTGTTTCATGCGGGCACCTCCTGAGATACCTGCAGGAAAACGCCCGTGGCGTTATTCAGTGATTTCGTCTATTTTCTTACAATAATTATCATCTTGAGTGTACAAATAAAAATTAATCAGTGATAAAATTTTGATGTTCAATCACAAGCGTGACCCAAAATGAGTAACTCTTATATACAAACTTACCTGTGATAATTCTACAACGTTGAAGAATCTTTCCTCTGAACTTTGACACCCCTATTACAATGTACACCACCCACCGTAGCCCGTAGCCAGAGCAACGCCGGGAGGGGCTCACGTAGCTACGTTCATATTCTTTCTCCTTAAATTCTCCGTTTCCCGGAGAACTCGGTAACCGGTACAACGTTCCGTATGTAAGTTCGGTGCGTGCGTACGTTCACCTTACGAGATTCTCCGTTAATTCTCAGACCGTGAAAGGGCAGCAGCTTTCGACTGCAAAAGCCCCACGGCGAAAGGGTGTCACAAGTGTATCCCAGCTACGTACTGGGCCAAAAGAAAGAACTAGTCTGTCCCACTAAGTTGTCTTCTAGCGGCACTTCCTCGGTCCAAACGACAATTCAAGCAGACTGAAAATTTGCAACACCAAATTTCCTCCCTTCTCCTCTTGCTGAGAAGAGGACAGTTTCCAGAGCTCTGCTTGCAAACGTCCCGGACAAGAACGAGGAAGAAAGAAGGTACAAACCGAAAGCCGAGCTGATGAGAATGCGCACGTTGCAGATAGAACGATCCACAGATTCGTTTGGAGATGGGCAAGACCAAGCAAGCCCATGTGAACTCTCGCCGCTATTCGTGTCGCTTTAACCACCAAATGCCAGGCTTGCAATATAAGAGAATTGTTCACACCTATACAATTGCGCGTCTTTTGGTGTGAATCTGACTGCTGACTTTTTGTGATCACAGTGTGCAATCAGCCGCTACTGTCTACTATCTAAGCAATTGATCTAAACAATTGTCTTGTGCCTAATGTGCACAACCGGCTCTCTGAGCGCGCTAAGAACATAAAAGTTGTCTCTGGTGGCCACTACTGTGATACTTGTCAGAGCTCAATCCTCGACCAAGATCTCGTGTGAATGTAGGTATACAGGCACGTCCGATAACCACGTCGTCTGCTGAGGCGAGGCATCTCCGACTTTTGCTTCGAAGAATTCGTAGGGAGAGACAACTGGATGCCAAGACATAGCGACATGTTCCAGTACTGTGTGTGGTATACAAGGGGAACGTCACTACTTACGTGACACGGTAAGTGAATTAGATCTATGGCTCGCCACCTCTCCACTTGAACTCTTCCAGAGTGTAAATGGAATCACAGAAAGTGCTTCTAAGAGTTTAACACTTGGTAATCAAATCTGCTACATTGAGATCTGCTACATAACCCAGCACCACTCATCTGAGGACCTGCCCTACGCAGAAGAATTCGTAGGGAGAGACAACTGGATGCGCCATGGACCTGCCCTACGCAAGAATTATGTCTTCAATGTGACCTCTGAATGCTCCGGAGCAGTGCATCTCGTTACGTTACACTAACTGCCTATTTATTTCCGTTCTGGAACATGCCCCTGAGGAGTAACCGTGTCAAGCTATGGTTTAGGAGCTTTGATACTCTCCTTTGCTAGTTCTTTGGCTTCTCCAGTGGTAGCATGTCCGTTAGGCGATGGTGGTTTTCCGTTGGAGTTGTTTTCGAATTCCACTTCATCTTTCAGCTTCTCCACAGAAATCACCTCTTCCTCTTCCACGTCTCCTTTTGGCGCTGGTGCGTTCTCTTCATCATTATGGGCTTGAAGACCTGAAAATCTGGCTAAGTCCACCCATTGCTGCAATGTGCACAGAAACATCCACTCAAAAGACATGTAAAATCGCCTCGATCCTTTTCAAAGTAAGCTTGTCCTGTATGAGTTCAGCAGATGTTTACGTATATCCTAAAAGAGTGTCTGAAAGAAACCACTTCCATTGAGATAAAGCAAATAACAATCCTAGTAAATTCTGAAACTCTTTCCTTCCTAACAAGATTAAACACTGCGCGTAACAGCAAGAAACGTACCCCAGTCCCAAAGTATGAGTTGGCCGTGCGGGCCACAAACGAGAGAACGTTGCCAGCCAGAGGTTGTGACGCCAGCAAATAATCAGCCAACCAGTGCTCAACCACACCAGCAATAATCTGCAGGGTAACACAGGACGAGAACATGTAGTTTCTGCCGCCGCCACCAATATTTCACAGAGAGAAAATCCGCAAAAACTGGGAGCGAGAGGTCTGGTTTGAGAGATCCGTTCGAACGCCAAGTCAAGTTACCTGGTAACGAAGATTAGCCGAAGTCCCCAAGAATGAACCGTAAACAAGGGCAGTCTTCACAACTGGTGACCGCTTGTTCTGCGTTTTTGGACCTTCACCGGAGGAGATATTTTGCCTTACACCGAGGACAAAATTCGAGATAGCCACAGTACCTAAGCAGGAGATGAACCCTACACCAAAC
The DNA here is from genome assembly GCA_036924285.1 of Asterella californica. Classification (NCBI taxonomy): domain Eukaryota; kingdom Viridiplantae; phylum Streptophyta; class Marchantiopsida; order Marchantiales; family Aytoniaceae; genus Asterella; species Asterella californica. The sequence continues at coordinate 21,456,271 of JAYKYS010000006.1, read as the reverse complement.
AGCTTGATTCCTCCTACGATTATTGCCCCTATCCTTTCACCTACACCCCAACTGACTCCTGCTTGAGCTCTTTGAAAAGCATTATCTGGAAACGACCCAAGTAGCCCCTTCAAACTCTCCAACGCATTGAAATCCTCATCTTGTGGGTCCAGCGCCCTGAAAGATAGTCTAGGGGCAGGTAGCCAAACTGTGAAGAAATCAACAACGGCTCCCCGAAGTGTATCCGTGGTGACATAGTCTAGTTCTTTCCAAAACCGGTCTCCTCTGCGTTCGTATTGGGCAAGCAACGTCGTCGTTATAGAGATCGCCTCTTCAATGGCAAGACGCTGCAGAAAACGAGGATCTGCCAACCATCTCTCTCGCAAGCCCTGCACAATTACCACGGTCTTCAGGACAAAGTAGAGGCACTTGGTGACACACTACTCTTAGACCGGTGACGGCCTTTAAGTAGTATCGAGTTCGAGCTTTCCAGCATGTAATCCAACTCTATACCTGGAAACGGCTTGTTAATTCCGCCATTATAGGTTGTTCATCCAGCTTGAATAAGCTTTCCAGAACTTCAGGAGCCACCAGCCCACGTTCTAGTCCCAGCTGTATATCCTGCTCACAAGGCACACGACATACTCTCAGCGCCGGCAGATACATGGACCCAGTATATTAATGGTACATGCATTACTAAGGAAGGTCACTAACGGAGTCGAGATATTTCGGCTTTTCTCATGTCGGCTTTTCTCATGTCAGGTGTTTAAGTAAGTAGCATTACGAATTCCAGATAGAGGGCCTTTATGATGGCAAGGTCATCAGTATAAAAGGACTTGACACAAACAAGCTGAATATGATTAAGGCCCATTTCGTCAGATGCTCAAAAGACTTGCTCCTTGTGCTCAAAAGGAAAAGGATAGTACAAGACTAGTTGCGCAGATGTCCAGTGAACAACACTACCACCACTAGAATAAGTCGGAGAATATTAGCAATTCCAGTGTGATGCAATATGCAAAGCCGGACATCTTCATAGCGTTAGAAGCAACCTGTGGCAGTGCTTCTCGCCTCCTCCCGGCTGCACCTATGACCCTTGCAACTTCTGCACGATCGAAGCAGTTTCGGGTGCAGACCTTCCCGGCGGAGTACCATAAGAAATCAGCCTCCGGGAGATCCCCTTCTTTCCGAATATGTTGTTTGTCCGGATTGAGAAGAACTACAGCCTGAGTTCTCTTCTGAAGACTCTTTGAAGTCCAAGCTGGCAACCCCATCCCTCTTGTTCCATACTTCACATGAGAAGCACCTGTAACCACAATCGTCAGACCTACTGCCCCTCCGTCTTTGATCACCTGTGCGATGACTTGCGACATTGAATAATCGGCGACAATTCGTGCCTGTGCGAATCTGTAAGGCCCTGGTCCGAAGCGCCCTGATGCATTTGGTAACGGATCAAACCCGTCCGAGTCACCTGTATTTGGGAAGGACTTAAATCTATAGCCTTTCCCAACAGGTGGTACAAACTTTTGACCATCAGCCTTGTCCAGAGCTTGAATGCCTTGAGCTTGAACAGTTCGTATGACCTGGTGACACGATGAGAACATCGTAAACACATCCTTGTTACGGCATCTTGAGAAGAATTGAGATCCGAATAGATTACCCGAACGACAAAGTTCTTTCCTCAAGTCGTGCAAGAACTAAGCTCAATCTTTCCTGACGCTTTTTTGAAGTAAAGCTCGTCTGTAAGATCAAGTTTCGCTATGAACTCTTTGAGAACTGTACTGACAAGATATAAGATGTCATTCGGGTAACGATAGGGGCAACACCGCTTATTGTTGACTGCTATGGTAGGAATGACCAAGGGAAAGACAATTACCTTCTCAGGAGCTCCCATACCAACTACACGGACACCGTTGTCTCTACAGTATTGGAGAATCGGCAGGTACCCTTGCCAACGATCATCTGGTAATGCTAGCACCGAGGCTCTTAGTTCTTCATCCTTTATCCTGTAAACAGAGACTTAGCCATCAGTTCCACGACTCTGTAGAGCTACTTCCAGTTCAGACGCAAAACAAGCATGACACCTATGCAACGGACATGTGGTGAGCTGAGTGAGGGCTGAACAGCAAACTGATCACGAAGATAACATCAAACTAAAACTATCGCGTACAATCGTGTACAAGGTTTTGTGGAAAGGATTAAGGGCAAAAAGGGGATTTGGGACCAAACGTTTATGATGGAACTGTCTAAACCAGCTTTAGACAGTTCCATTATACTGGACTTGAGATAAACCTAGAACCGGCAGATCCACTTCATTTCTTTGTGCAGTTATTTATTCAGTATTTTTAATAGAAGGTAATATCAAGCAGCACGTAGAAAGACTACTTACTTCTTGTTCATGTAGAGATTCAACTGAGGCTGTACGACAATCGGAAAAGCTTCAAGGGCAAGTGTCACGCCCCGAGCCTCTGCGAAGCACTTGTCTCTTGCAGTCCGAACGATCTCTAGCTCCAGCAACTGCCAACCCCTTCCCAAAACTAAGGACCATTTCAGACTTGAAATAAAAAGATGTGTTCCGTAACAAATGTAGCAGCGAACCAAGATACGGATTATATTATCTCAGCAACCACTGGCGTACAAACTATGAACGATCATATCACTCCTGAAATCGCCATGGCTAACGGTTCCCGACCACTTGGAGATTTTTGACACTATAACATATTCTACATCTTCCGGGAAGCTCTGACGGCATTAATCCTGCATACGTATCTCGGTTTTGAGCAGAGGAGGAGCTGAAGTAATGAAATCCTCCAAGGAAACTCTTCAGGAGTATCCTAAGACGGAAATACATTTCAGCAACGGAGGCAAAAAGTTAAATAGAGGAGTCTCTTCTTTCAGTTCAAATGTCCGGCTGTAACCAGAATCGCTTCACTATACGAGGACAAGGCAAATATCCCGGGAGTCAATACACATGTACACACCTGATCGTCAGAATCAGCCACTTGTTCAGCCTCACCCAGGTAGACGACTCGAGCCCCCAAGAGCTTTGGCCAGACTCGGTCCTTATCGCTTCCTAGTGCCACCGGTTCTCCCAATACAGTCGCATCATAAACTCGTGATCCGTTCTTCTTTTCAACAGCGCCAGGAGGAACCGGATCCGCCTCTCCTAAAAACCACGAACCTTTAGTAATAGAGAACTTGTTTACCGTGTCTGCCGCTTTTGCCCCTTCCGAAGACCAGGATGAGGAGATTGAAACACCTAAACCCACTGCTCCTAAAAGCATCCTTCTACTGAAACGTGGTGCTTGGACTGCAGAGCTCAAGTCCTGATCCGGAGCTTCTACATTTTCTCCTTTCCCAACTTCATCATTCTCATTTTCACTGTATACACCGATTTGAGGGCCTTGATGACACTGTGTAGCCTTCCCAGTGCCTGCGTGTGAAATAGCCCCGTATGATCTTCCTGTTTGAACTCCATACTTGATTCCTGAAGGCGAACTCAAAATTCTGTGAAGGAATTTTCGCGCCTTCGTAATCTGCAGGGGGTCACACCTTCTTCTCGGCACTGGAAACTCAGGGGGAGAGGTATAATGACATCTAGAGAGAAAACCGGGATCTAGGCTTTGATGCATCAATCTCCTCTTCCTCTGTCGAAGAGGTACTCCGTATAAAGTCTTGCTCCCTCGTGATAAGTCCCTCGCGCAGGGAACGACAAGCTTCGACTCGGGACTACTACAGTTTAAGGTAGCCAGCGCCAAGGCGCCGACGGCAGAATAGCTGCCCATCTGCGCGGAACTCATCACCCATCGGATTCGGCCATTACTAAAATTCTAAAATTCTGCTGCATCAGGGCCAAGAAGACAAACCTGCATAGACGCCACAATCCTAAACACCTGATCGAACACACATTCCATACATAATTCTTCAACTAACTTATTGCCGCGCCGGCATCAAGTCGCGGGCTAGTTCACACTGTTAACAAGAAAGCTCAAGTACAGAATTCCCGAAACGCAGCTGCGACTCTGTGCGGGTGCAGAGAAAAAACGGATATATTCCGCATTAATATCAAATGCTTTGCTACTAGCTCCTTAAGGTAAAATCTCACAAGATAGGGTGTACAGGGCGGAATTTGACCAACGACTCTGGACCAATCCAGCGCCCATCGACCAATAAACAAGTAAATTTACAGGGGCCACCGATTGAAAATGGGAATAGGCTTCGTCGTACGAAGTAAAACAGAGACAACAGGAAGGAAAGAAAAGGGACCAGCAGAACTACCACAGCAGCGCAAATCAAACTGCTGCTGCTAATTTGCCATAGGAAGAGGATGATGACAAGGCCAACGAAGGGTATCACCACATTCCTCCGTCCTCGTGTCGTGTAGTCTTACACCGCGGCATATCGCCACACGCATATCCTCAATCTGTCAGAATGGCACGGCTTCGAGCCTCCCGAGCCACACATCCATTTGAAGCCCTTTCTCTTTCACTCGATCAGCTGGCGGTTGTGCGACGGACACTCCATTCAATTCATCAGTCCACGCAGTCAGTCCTCTCGTTTCCAGGATATAAAGTGCTTCTCTCTTGTCTGACCTAGTATAGCAATACATTTGCCTGCTCCCTGGCTTCTGAATCGGACCAATTGGCCGTAGGCGTGCCTTAGTGATGTGTCGGGACTCGCGAACTCGGGAACTCGCGGCAGGACTCAGGAGACCAACAGTTGCGCCATTTGTGGCCCTGTCACAGATCTGTGTTCCCGTCCGGGCCCACCAGGCACTTTAGCGACGTTGCCCCTCACTTAACTCACAGGGTTCGGCTGGAAATACTAGGGGGTGACATTTTCAGATATAAGTCGAAGACCTTCTACCCGGGGAACGCAAGACGGGGTGAAGGTAGCCAAGATATATACATAACTAAATCTCGAATATTAGGGGGTGTCATTTCCTAATATTTGTTATAATGTTGTGCTCGGAGAGTTGAAGCTCGGATATGCATGAAAATTATCCCAGACAATTGACCGGATGAGATATATTTTAAGTTTGGTTAGAACATCGACCAGACAACTTGCATGGCAAATTAATTGCATATCTACAAATAGGTCGGGCTTGTCTTGCAGAAACATCCCGATCTTATGTTAATCCCAAATCTGTTATTTATAGAAATAACACCCTTACTATTGTTAGGATGTGGCTCGGATACATTTATAAATTGTCGTTTCTAGGATAACTCGGATTATCAATAAACTATCGTTTGACTTTTTATTTTGTCAATCTGCACCCAAAAAAATGATACAAGGGGTATCATTTGTATGTACAAAAATCTCTCCCAATATCGCGACGGAGCGTACTCGTGGGACTAACCTAGGCCTGCTTTTCGAGTTTACCTGGCTCATTTTCATGGATCTGATATTTATTTGCCTTGCGTACTATTTGATAGATTTCCGGATAGAATTGTGAGTCGAATCTTATCACTAACTATGCAATAATAATTAGTTATAACTTTAGGTATCACTCACATAAGTACATTTATTCAGAAATCTTGAACATATATCACATTTATCATGTATCAAAAAAAAATTGACATCCGCGTCAATTGTTTCACATTGACGCGGATGACTTACAACCATAATAAAAATATATAACTTGACGACAATCGGCAGTTTTCACTGGTTTCTTTCTCGTACATCTGAAGTCCAAGAGAGAAGTCTCTCTTACCCAGACATGGCTTGTCCGAGCCGGGCATCTTTCTACCAATATACCAAAATGATATCATCTATTTTATCGATGAAAATGAGTCACGTAAACTTGATGGGCATATTCAGGCTGATCCCCCAGGTACCTCCCGGTGAAACATGTGGAAGGAATTCTTTTTACATGAATTAGGGGAGTCAAAGTAAAGCAAACAGATTTCAAACAGTCCGAAAGGAAAAAACAAGTCATATATCATCAGCAATTGTGTACCAATTTGTATATCGCTCACGGGTGTCCTTGCTTGTTGCAAGTACTACTTCTCATTAACTCTTTTCTAACTCTAACAGTTGGAATCATACTGAGAAGACACCTCTGCTTCATGTCTTCTAGAAGATGTCTAGTCTTCTTGGGAAATGATACTTTTTTATGCTTAAATGATGTAAAAGAGAAAACCTTCTCCTTTACAAAGGAGATGCTCTTGGCATAACTATATATCTATGTTGATTGTGAAGAACAAAAAAGGAAAAGATATATTTTTAACTATATAATGTATTTTATCGTATTAAGACACTCTTCAAAAAAAGAAAAGGACTGAGAGAATCTCTGTGAAACTTGAAAAAGAGAGAAGAAGAAATTTAGATCGAAATGAATCGCTAACGCATAGTTATGCAACTCATTACAAGCTTAGCTCCTTGTTATTAGCATAGACCAATGCTTTGGATGTGATGCTGATTCAACCATGAATTTTTTCTCCATAACCCTTTGGCCAAAGAGGTTTAATTTATCACCAAACTCTTATATCCTAATAAAGATTAGGTGATAAATTAAACATTTTATTTTATTTATCTAATCCATCGATTTTATCGATTTTATCTCTCATAGATGAAGGTTTTGATTGCATTATTTATAGGTTTTTTTTATCATTTCTGACATGCATTTAACATTTATATTTGAATTTTAGGTTAGGTGATAAATTAAACCTCTTTGCATTATCCCTCTACCGGACTTGGAAGAGGTGATAAATATATATGCTCGAGAACTTATGGTAACTTTTGCTCCTTTAACGGATAAATATATAAGTATTAAAGGAAAAGTAAATGAATATAACCAAAATATTTCATAATTATACTGTTAGTCCATGCCTAGAAACGCGAGAAGACCACAATATAAACCATAAGGCTTGATGAGGTTCGTATAGAATTTGAACTTAATAAAATTTCCTAACACTCCGTGGATAAGAGTTAACAAAAGTGATATTACGGTTACATATTATTTAACTTTCACAAAAAACTCATTATGACAATAACTTCACACTCCTATTCGTATCAATCGCACTTGAAGATGTATCTTTTGTGTTTTTCTCCTTCTTTCCCTCTAGCGAGAACTCCAAGTTGCATGCATATTATTTTGCAAAACTCTATAGGCTAGTGTTGCCATGCTTGTCCTACTTCCATGTAGAAGGTCTTCCGGCTGCGGAACGAAATTCGAGTAAATTTGAATGACTGAGATCCTTATCGTGACAAGATATCTGAATCTCGGCTGTTATTTATAAATTGGATTATTACTCGAGATGATTGAGAGATAGAGGAGATTCGACATACAAACCAGCATAGGTCCGAAATAAACTTTCGAAACAAATAATCATTAGTAAAGTTCTAATAATACAACATCTCCACCGTAGATCTTTAAATATCTCTTAATCAGTAAAGAGAAAGTCTTCCCATCACTTCGCTTATAAGAATATTTAATTCAAAATATTTTCTAGGAATTATCGCACTTCCTGAACTCAAAGATTTCAATAAAGACTCCTTAACTCAAAGTCAAATAATTTAATTTTAATACTTTCGAAACAATTTCAAGGTTCTGATGTCCTTTAAAGATCCATATAAGGACTACGGTGGAGAAATTTCACCTTTAACGATAAAGATCCTCTACTTTTGAACCATCGGTGCCACTAGAAATTATCTTCATAGCTAGGACCTCATTTTGCAGGTTCATTGTATGTGAGCAAAAACATTTAATAGTAAAATAGTAAAATACTTATGTGGATAAAACCTTCTTGAAAAGATGAAATCTATCAAGTAAAGACTTAAATCAAAGCTTTCTCGTAGCTTTTCTATATGGTATCGGTAAACGTCCACGTTAAATCTGTAACGAATTAACGCATTGCATAACTTTTTTCTCTTCCGCAATTTTCGTTCCGAAGAGACTGGGGACTAGATCTTCCATGGCCGTTTCCAGCGTTGGGGTGAAGATGCTCTAACGCATAGCAATAAAACCCAGCCGCTGCTGGAAGTTTTAGTGTAACGAGAATCGAACTGGGAAACAAAGTGATAATAACGATCCGGGTTTTACCATAATACCGAAGAAGAAACTGTTCTCTCAAAGTAGCACCTCCTATTATACTCACTGATCTGGTCCGTTCGATCTCTAGACGTGCTATCTCTTGGAAAGTAGGTAGGCAAGTTTGCATAATCACCTTCTGCATCTGAAGATGGAGAAGGTGGCAGGATTTATTTATTATCTAATTATTATGATAAGAAAATTTATATAATAAATTAAATCACTCATAACTTAATGATTATCTGATATCAGACCTTCGGTTGCATCTGAAGATGGAGAAGGTGGCAGGATTTATTTATTATCTAATTATTATGATAAGAAAACATATATAATAAATTAAATCACTCATAACTTAATGATTATCTGATATCAGACCTTCGGTTTTATGGTTTCGGCAGTGCGTGCTAAGGTTCTATACTTATGAGTTCTCTCCAGACTCACCGCAGATATCTAGACGTGCTATCTCTATCTATCCTATTCTAATCCTACCACCACGGTGCCGTCATTTGCTTATTGGACGATTTTCAAGAGAGAGGGAAGGGAACGAAAGGGGAGTTGTTTTCACCTCGCGAGAAATATTTTGTCCTAAATTACAGTTATATCCAAAATAAAATTCTAATTTGTTGCTGTACCATGTCTGCAGATGCTACGAATATTGTTAACTCTGGCTTCTTCGGAACCATATCCAGAACTATGATTCAAATGTCCATGGACCTAGGGTCCGAGTCCGTTTTTAAGTAAAGATCTTGGGTTCTTTTCATGATCACCCGTACGCATTGGTGGAAGCGGTTTAATTTATCATTTTATATTATTTATAAAATGATAAATTAAATTAAACCACTTTGCATTTTCCTTAAGTGATAGATTAAATGTTTGACAAAACAATGTCTCTTACTGTACAATCTCTCTTCTTGAGCGAGGTTTCACGTGCTGTTGCTTATATGTTTTCTGCATCACTTTAACCATTGTTATTTATATATAATTTAGATTTCTCTCATGACATTAGTTTATAACTGCAAGTCAACATTTATAGATTTTGTATTAACAATTCACAGATAACAAATTATACAACTTTGATCAGAAAGAACTAAATTTGACCTCCAAGTCTGGTAACAATGCTCGATCCTGTCCCGGCTGATTGCATCCTAATTGTTTCCTTCCGTTATTCCTTCCGCTTGTACTCTTCTTTCCTGCAAACTCCGGATTACATGCATATTAAATAAAGATATTCATTTGCAATTGAAATTTGGAAAAGAAGATTATTGATACTAATGGTTATTCATGCAAGTAATTTTGAGTAGCTTGGCGAGTAGTAAGAAGGACCTTGATAACGATATACAATCTTTTCTACTGTGTGTCGTGAATTCACTGATACAGAAAGTGCAGTGAAAACAAAACAGAAAGCGCATTGCTTTCCATCGAATGAAATCCCACTTTCGCTTGTGAGTTTCCACCTCTTCAATGAGGAGAAGAGTTTGACTGCACGTATATATATGAGCATGCACATTATTCACCTTCTCCATCGGGAGATGGAAGAGTCAAATATCTAAGGATTAATTTATTACCTAATCTTTTTGCAGGAAGGGTTAGGTAATAATTAAACTCATTAAAAGATTAGATAATTTAAGACCTAACCCTTTTTCAGGAGAAGTTAGGTAGTGAATCACATCAAATTAACAATATATTGTGATTAATTGTCGTTTACTATTTTTATATAAGTCTACTTCTTTGCATATTCACTTCTTCCAAGTTCATAAGAGGGGAATATGCAAAGAGCTTTAATTTATGAACTAACCTTTCCTCTGGAAGAGTTAAGCTATAAACTAAAGCTTACAAATTAAAAATATTTTTACTAGTGGATCACAGATCTTTATACGAGAAAATCATTAACCCATAAACTTTGTCTTGGATAACGTCTCGTGACATATATGAAAACAGTAAGCAGCAACGAATCAATATGCATCCAAACTGCACTTCTAGGAAAACAAAAGAAAAAAACAAATGTTTAATTAGGTAACCAAAATAATCATGGACAATTGGCTGCAAACAGTTTTCAAAAAGATTAGTGAAAAATTCAGTGTACTAGAGCGCACCTTCATGGGGAAAAGCACTGCTAGATAAAGTATGCAGATTGTGACTTGTGTCAAAGTTTTCTGAATTACTTTCACTAAATTTAAAATACTAAATTTAAAATCCACTTGGTAACTTGATTACACATGATCACTTCAGTCGTACAAAACTCATAAGCAACTCGCGTGAACAACACTGCTACATTCTGTATGGGCTGAAGAAAAACGCCAATGACATTTGATTAAGTCACTTGACAACCCATTTTATTTAGCACTTTGCTAAATTTTGCACATGCAGCAAAAGAGGATGTATGGTCCACCTATGGTTGTAATAAATTCGCATTAATTAGAAACTTGAACCCACATGTTCTTGACTAAATTTCAGTTATATCTCCACTTGTATAGTGTTCCGTTCGCTTATTGTAGCAACCCGCGGCCAAATGAGAAAATAATAATTTCTTTTTTCTTTTTCTGAACTGCATTTTCACAAGTTGTCCCCTTGATGTGAGTTGAGATGTATATTCATCTCTTCCATTTTATTTTTTCTCCAAAGCTATTATTTTCCATCTCCTCCAATCGTATGTATTCTTTCGTGAGAAGGGTCGTGTTGTGTAGTCCTCTGGCAGATGCTTCAAAATTTATTATTTTCGAATTTCTTCCATCGGGTTGTCATTATTACCATATGTGTAAGATAACTATAGTTTCTCGGGCAGTACAGGAACTTGGGATTTACATAGAGATGTTCACTTTGAAGTTTTGCATTGTGAATTGAGCACGATCACAGCGATCAAACGCATGATACATAACTGCTTTATTGTTTTAAACGATCTGAACTTGATATAAGTTTCTAAGCCATTGCATATCATAATTGACCGTCTGCTATAGTGATGTCATAGAAATCGAATCCATTATAGATAGAAAGTCTTAACTTGATTATATATTTCAAAGCTAATTCAGATTAAAAGGACTGGTACTGTACTGCTAGTGAAAGGATTGGTAGTAATTCTTCTTACAGTATGCTAAGTCCAAATATCAAACTTCGATAGTGTTTGGCCTATCAGAGCTGGTGGATCTAAGCAAGGCGTTAGCTAAGGGAATAAAAGCTGGAAACTACTCTGCACGTTCCACATTCTCTTCGCGGTGTGTCTGCTTCTCGTTCTGAGTAATGTGTGGTTCTGGAGGATCCTCACTTGTGTTCTCTTCGTCATTGGAATTTTTTGTAAAGTACTTGTGCTTACAATGTAGATAACGCTTGTTATCTATGTAAAAACAATATTGTTTATATTTTTTGGTGTTACCTCCTCGAGTCTGACAAGGGACAGCCAGAGGGAGTTAGAGCGTCCTTTTTGTATCCAAGTTTGCATGATCCATCTCGGAGAAGCATTGTACTTGTCTAACACAAGCATTTGTAGAAGACAACACGTAAAAATATTGGAAAGCGAGTTAGAGCTCTTATACTTGTTAAACTGAAACGTCCGAGGTAGGATATTCATGTAGGTCAATTTGACCCTATTTGTTGCGTTGGTGACTCATACCAACATAAACAACTCCTCCTAGACGACCATAGTCTCATATATATTTTTCATAACAACGTGATGGTGCTACTGCTGTTTGAGAGTTACTTGATGCAGATCTCGCTCCTTGTAGACCTTTCTGAGTCCCACCCAAGCGCTTGCAATATTATTTTCTTCACCTCTATACAAGAATGGATATAATGCCTTGAAAAAGTAGGTGTAATAGAGCCCCAACTCGTTCCACCAAAAACATGCTCGGTAGACAATCTCGATTGAGAAAGATGATCAGCAAGGAGAAATAAGATAGGTCGAGGTCACTCTTTGTGTGATAGACTAGCACAGATAACTCCAAGCTCAATCTTTTAACCCTCGCTTGTCTCAGAAGAGACATCATCTCAATCAAAATGAGGGTAATGATGATAGAGATAGCGGTAGATGCACGAGTCCAAGACAGATATACAAGCATGTATATATAATGTATCATAGAACAAGTAAGGGTTATGCCGTGACGGGTGAAAAATGCTGGATAAGCGAACATGTGAAAACGGCAGTCTTGCATATAAAGAGCTAAGTTATCGGTAGAAAATATCATGCTATGGTCTGAGTAGGGACTGTATGCAAACGACAAAGATTACACGTTTAGTCAATTTTGATATAGTCAAATTTGAGGAGAAAACGATGTCTCTTTTCAGAGAATTCGAGTTCAAGGTACATATAAATGCGGATTAGCTACAGAACATGATCATGGAAGGGGAGCACAGTATCACGTGCAAAGAATTTGAGAGTGATATAACACTCAAAACTATAGATTTCTAATTTTTTCTCATATAGATTGATTTCACGTCCAACAACAAATGAGACTATCATGAGTTACAAATGCGTTCACTGATCACTTGTCATTTGTGAATTTGTAATTGTATCGTATTTATAATAACCTGTTTGAATTAGTCTTATGATGTGGACCGTTTGGAGCGCAAGAAGTGAAGCAACATCTTGTTAAGTCAATCTATGACAATAGAATAGATAATCGATGAGTGTGTAACATCATCGTCAATTGATCTATTTTCCAACCATGCTTTAGAGATTTATTTATTGTATAATGTTGTAGAGTGAGTCATTGCTAGACATGTTGTTGTCTTAACTATGAAATGAGGTAGGAGAGGTAGAGGTTGCAATGTGTATACGCATGACATCTATCACGTCAGTTTGGCACCTCGGCTAGATTGACTGAGTGTAGAGTGACGAATCTCGGTAGGTCGTTAGTGCCGTTAGGGCAAGTTGGTGTGATAGCCCACTAGGGATATACTCCGCAGGTAGGGCTTGGAGGCCTTAGTTCTTCAAGTTGAGCCTTCAAGCTCTTGGTTATGATGGATAGTCTTGGTGAGTATAATCTGGATTCTCTCCAAGCACAGAGTGGATTTGGCTCGACTTTAGTGATTGTTTAGTGTCCGTTGGCATGATGGAATGAGTACATACCGTTTATCATCGTGGTACACTTGTGTGTATGTGTATGAGATCGTCCATGTGTTATGTGTACATGTGATGTTCCTCTGACAGCGATGTATGTTGTGTAGCGATGTGTATGCGCACGATAGTGCAGCTAAGCTACAAGAGAGAAATCTTGAGATGTATGTTATGTGGGTCTGCTGGTGGAGCAGTCCGTATGTTGATGTGTGATGGTTGTTCGAGAGGTTGGCACATGTCATGTTTGACTCCATCTCTCAGTCTCGTTCTTAGTGGACGGTGGGTTTGTCCTCGATGTATATAGCAGAGATAGCTGATTAGATCTTTGCATGGTATGGATTGCACACATGTGATTAATGATGGGGCGATGTAGCACCCGGCCTACTGATCCTTACACCCATGAAGATGTATATCGCGTAGTTGGGACATGGGACTATCTGGAGTTAGAAGGACCTAATTGTCAGTTTGGGAGACGATGAGTCAACGATACCATCGAAGTTGGGAAGATGACAACGCACATGGTCCTTTCAAACAACACCATTACGGCCCTCTAACATGAGTACTCCAGAAGGTAACACCTCACGCACTCGTAAAATAGTGCGTCATGCGGTCACATCCAATGTCCTCAGTGCAGTCTGCTGCAGATAGATATAACTGTCAGGATGAAACTTGCGAATTGATGATTGATAACCTCCTCCTCGAACAGTCGTATATCACAACGTGTCTTTATGCTGAGCATCGCTAAGTTCTCAAAAGCCATGACATAACACTCCAAAATGTCTCTACTCGTTGAGAACATGTTCTCACCCACATATCCGCGTCATCAAAGTTCAGCACGTCAGCAAAATCACGACGAATAACCGAAGGTAGATCTAGATCTCGACCATACAATAGAAAGTACGATGAGAAGGAAGCCAAAGACGCTTGTCGGCTAAAATGATAACCCATAGCTAACCATGATAACTGCACATCTCAGTCCCTCAAGTGGTCTTTCAAGCCATACTTGCGCATCCTCTCTTCACTGTCTGAACTACCCTCTCCCGTCAAACCATCCGCCTCAAGATGATCTCGAGATGTAGTCCGATGATCAATCAGCACCTGATCACACAAGGTCTGAAACTCATCAAGGAACTCTGTACCTTGGTCTGTCAGCACTTCAGCTGGTGCTCCAAAATGACTCAACACTTGATCTAAGAACGCATACGCTGTCCCTTCACTTGCTTTGTCCAGTAATGTCATCAACTCAATCCACTTGGAGAAGTGCTCCACCATCATCAATACATACCGGTGGCGACATACAATCAACTATAAGAATCCGCAAAATCCAAACTCCAACAGTAACCCAACCTCATAATGAGTAAGAGGTGTAACAGTGGAGTAAGAGCATTAAACGATGCTCGTACTTGATCACAAACCACACATCGTGCGACAAACTGTTGCACATCAATATGTATATCACACCATCAATACTATCCTTGGAGTAAGCTATGTGTACGCTTCACTCCAAAATGTCTCAACTCATCACGGGCATGTTGTACTAACTGTGCCCTCTCATCATGAGATGGATGTGGTACTATCTGTACTCTCTCATCATCTCACACTCGAAGTATATGTCGTCTTTCTCGTCGAAATCTCTTCACTCGTTGAAGGACACGATCTCGCTCCTTAGCACTTACTGTGCTTACCACCACGCCAGTATGTTGATACTCCATTACGGTCACATCGTCGTAGATATCTCATTGGTCTGGAACACCATCTCCACCCTCAAGATCTGGAGACTCACCATCTACTCTCTGATCTGAAAAAGATACAACCTGGTCCTCCATACTAGAGTTCATGACCAACACACAAAGAAAGGTAGATGCATGCCACCCTAGCACTATCTACTCATCAACCTCGTCATGTCATCTTCACCCCAGTCTGATCCTGCTGACTCGTGCATGAGTTGCGATTCAATCCATCGACATCTAGGTTGTCACGTCAGTTTGATAACTCGGCTAGGTTGACCGAGTGCCAAGTGACGGACCCCGGTAAGGCCGTTAGGGCAAGTTGGTGAGAGTGTCCACAAGGGGTATACTTCGCAGGTAGGGGCTTGGAGACCTCAATTCTTCAAGTTGAGCTTTCAAGCTCCTGGCTATGGTGAGTAGTCTTGAGAGTGAGATCTGGATTCTCTGTGAGCACAAAGTGGATTTGGCTCGACTGTAGTGATTGTCTAGTGCCTGTTGGCAGATGGAGTGAGTACATACCTTGTTATAACTTGAAGAACTCGGATTGAGAGGCCTGGTTTAGAGATTTCAGGTCGCAGATTGCTGCCGGTGGTATCTCCGGAGTTGACAGATCGTTGGTATCTTCGATTTGCGGGTGCGCACGTGCGTGGAGTAGTTCGTTTTGGGTGTTGTGATCGATCGCTATGTATATGGGTGTCGTCTGAACTTGTTCGCAGTCGATTTGGTGGTGAGGTAATGCGGAAGCGCTGCTGAAATTTCGCGGAATGTGTTGAAGTGACCATTTTCGGACTGAAATGCGCATTTGGGCGTGGCAGACGAAATAGTCGACAATGTCAGACCAATGTGGGCTCGTTGGAAGCGCACTGGGAAGACGGTCTTAGTGCAGGAAGATTCACGAAGTTTGGTCGAGCCGTTTTTGAGTTATGAGAAGTCGAAATTTCTGGTGACGGGTTTTGTGACGGGTTTCAGGTCAGCAGAAGTGCGTCGGGGAGTGTCAGGTTAGATTGGGTCGATAATTTTTGGATCTGAGGAGTGCAGTAGGTGCGCGCCGAGAAGACGATTCCAACGCAACCAAAATCGTTCGATTTGGTGAAGGATCGACTAAGTTACAAGCCGAAGAAGGTCGCGGGTTGGCCAAAATCTGACGTAAATCCCGTCTGCGAGTTCCAAATTGGCTGATTTCGACAATTTGGTGCAATTTCGACCCTGAGTTGCTGTTTCGGGTGTTTTCTCGTCGTACTCGTCCTTCTTTATGGTGTTTGGCCCGGGTACTCTTCTCCTAACGGAGCGGAGCGGAGAGTGAGCGGGAGTGTCGAGGTGTGGAGTTGAGGCTTCGAGGAGCAGAGGTGCGTGAGTGCGGAGGCGTGAGAGCGGAGTGCGAGAGTGCGGAGGCGGAGCAAAGCCTGAGCCCGCGCCCGCTGCAAGCCAGCTTGCTGGCGTGCGTGAGAGAGGTATCCAAGTTTCAGTTGTGTGAGAAGTGTAAAACCAGTAGGTCACCCATTCCAACACTATTTCTGGACTTGGACGCTTAACTCTGTAGTCTCAACTTTGGCTGTACCACTAGACCAATAGCTCTTGGTGTCTTACAGGGATGCGTGCAAGTACTTAGGGGCTGGTTTAAGATAGTAGGAGACTTGCTCGCACGTTCCTAGAGGAGTGGTAGGGCGACCCCAGAGTACTAGGGGGAAGCTGCTGTTGTGGTAGTGTTTGCCTATACCGAAAAGACGCGTATGAAGGTAGTTCGTAGCAGTTGTCTTGGATGAGCTAGTAGAGCTATCACGTTGATATTTTTGGAGCTACTAGAGGTATGGACATCTAGTTAGTGACCTTAGGTACAAGTTATAACAATCGGGTGATCATATATTGTGCATGTGGTCACCGAAGAAGACGCGTCAGTCCGGGTGGGGCTGGGTTTCTCTTTATGTGAATGTTTGAGTGTGGAGGGTTATCGTTTGGACTTCTTGTGGTTGGAACCCCTCCATATTCTACTTCCTGTTTGTGAGCCGCATTTTTGCTGTGTTGGCGCTTGATTTCCAGAGTGAGTTTACTCTAGTGTGATGTCGGTAGTGAGACTGGAGTGATGATCAGTCAGACTATCTTTGTTTCTCTCACGGTGCAGTTGAAGTGACGATCAACAAACCGTGAGAGGCTGCTTGTGGTGATGGTAGGTACAGGTTGCCCTTACCTTGACCGTCCTAGTAGGAGATAAGTGAGCTCAGTAGGAGCGGGGATAGACAAGTTGTAGTTACGGTGGTGACGAGGATTTCGACATTCTGGTCCGTGAGATTCTATCACCACGAAGTTCTCGGGAAGTTTTGGTAAGGACTTCTCGGACAGTGGGTATACACGGAGTGGGGTGAGATACCGACGATCTACACCATTGCCGTTGGTTGTTCTAGAGGACGATTCAGACGCAGACAACACGTTTTCTGGTGGTGAGTCTAGTGTCACCACATCGTTGTTGTGGGACATGGACGAGATCTATGGGGTCACGAAGGGGCCTCGACATTACTCGAGTACGGTGGGTACCATTGAGCTGGATGACTTCATCCAGGAGTTCGACAGTTGGTGCGATCTGCAGCAGATGCGGAACCCACAGTTGTTCACACCTTTCATGGCGTGGAAAGGTTTGTTTCAGCACTTGGAGGGACTGTCGATGGACGATTACCACGAGTTCAGACGAGACTACGGTATTGAGATTGAGTTGTAGAGACAACATTGGTCTCTCAACTACGTTTTTATCACTACTGGTGTAGTTTCGGGAGGCGTAGCACCTACGAGGTCAGGTGCCAGTAGTAGTGGTACATCCACGAGTGGCGGAGTCCTTACTACCAACGGTGCGTCCACTAGTAGTGGAGCAGGTGGTAGTGCGAGCGGGATACCACCAGAGTTTAACCCTGTGGTTCAGTTCTTCCACTGTTTGAGGAAGAATTATCAGGGTGTGCAGACCGACAAGTTGAAGAGTCTGCAGGAGTTCCAGCGAAAGACTGGAGAGAGCCTACGCGAGGCGTTTACTCGCATGAGGCGGTTGATCAGCGTTACCCAAGGGGTGACAGAAGCACATGCAGTCCAGTTCTGGTATGGGATACTAGATCGGGAGCTGCGTAGGAGAGTCAGGGATGCCACTCTCCTTAGAGACACCGCTCCGACATTAGCGGTTGTCTTTAGTTTGGCTGAGCGGATAGAGCTCAACATGGTAGAGGAGAGGGTGGGACTCGCATCACATAGGGCGACCTCCTCTTCTCGAGGATCACAGGCTACGCAACAGCGTGGTGGTGGTGGTGGTAAGGATCGTGTTGAACACTCGTGATCCCATGGAGGTGCTGGAGGATCTGGTGGGCAGAAGCCCATGCCGTCCTTCTCTAGTCAGCAGCAAGCAGGTCCTTGTTGGACTTGTGATGGTCCTCATCAGCAAAAGGATTGTCCACAAAGGAGAGGTGGTTATGAGACATCTGGGACGTTTCAAGCGGTGCCTAGGCAGTGTGAGCATTGCGGGCGACCAGGTCACAGTAGTGACCGTTGTTTTGATCTTCATCTTGAGCTACGGCAAGGGAAGGTTGATCGTGGACGAGGCGGAGGAGCTCAGGGAGGCCGTGGTGGTCGAGCTGGAGGTAGAGGTCCAACACCTGGGAGAGGATCAATTGGTCCACCGCCTGCTACGACGTCAAAGCAGGTATGGCTGCTCGATTGAACAGTTGGAGCAGAGGATAGCTAGTATGACTATGGCTCAGCGGAGATCAGGTGGAACAGAGGCTTCCACGTCTTATGGAGGAGAAGGAGGTGACTTCGACTTCATGGCTGGTGTGGCGTAGATTGAGGCATCTGCGGCAGTGACTAGAGGTGCAGTACGTGTCTCTGAGCCACGAGGTGCGTCAGTGGAGTTGGATCCACAACGCGGGGAGGCTGGTAGACAGATCAGGCTTCCTCAGTCGTTCACGTTATCGGAGGCGTTGAGGACCACATCTATGATTCCTAAATGACCTACCGATGAAGCAGTAGAGTTGGAGGCATCGACATCCAGGAGTGGGTGTGATGTGAATCCACCCTTGACGTTTGTGGATGCGACGTCGAACCCGATGTTGGGAGCGGCTACAGCAGTTTTGCGAGCCCCACTATTCTCAGCCACGGATATGAAGGCATTGGGAGTCAACTTGGCTCCAGTGTTCCAGTTGGCGGCCACGCTCAGTGAGAGAGAGGATGTAGTTACCTCTAGTGTTGAAGTAGTTCAGCGAGAGACGGTAGACGTGTCCATGGAGTCGAGGATCAGGACAGCTACCAGTGGTACTTGGCAAGCGGCGGCTGCTAGGTTAGATGAGTCATCAGCTAGGCCGGCTATTGACCGTTGTCGTGTCGTGGACCAGCTCCTACATGAAAATCAAATTTTGACTTTTGTCGCTCCAAAGACACTTATGGGTAAGACAAGCTAGGCCCTAGCTTACGAGTTTTTGGCACAATTTCAGATCTCCATTTCCATCGCATAGATGGGTAGAGCTCCTTGTCAGCTTTCCATAAGCACTTTGTCTACTTCGTTTGGACGCCTAGTGGAGAAGTTACAGGACTCGAAAGATGGAGAAAACAAGCTAGGCCCCAGCTTACGGGTTTTTGGCACCATTTCGGATCTTCATTTTCATCACATAGATGGGTAGAGCTCCTTGTCAGCTTTCCATAGGCACTTTGTCTACTTCGTTTGGACGCATAGTGAAGAAGTTACAGGACTCGAAAGATGGAGAAAACAAGCTAGGCCCCAGCTTACGAGTTTTTGGCGCAACTTCGGATCTTCACTTTTATCGCATAGATGGATAGAGCTCATTGTCAGCTTTCCATGGGCATCTTGTTTACTTCGTTTGGACATCCAGGGAAGAAGTTATGCGATTCGAAAGAAGGTAAAATCAAGCTAGGCCCCTAGTTACTTGCTGACTGGGTATTCAGGGCTTCAGGCGTTATATCAAAGACGCAAGGGGCCTGCTTCTTATTATTCAGGAGTGAACTTCGTACGTACAGACTGTAACAAGGGGGCTGCTTAAGGGGCTTGCTTGCGCCTGCGACCTGTCAGCGGACGGTGCGAGAGATTTAGGAGTCCAATGCAAGCGCGCAAGGCGTCGTTGGGTTCAGATCTGTGCAGGCTACGCACTGGTTCAAACGGTTTGGGAAGAGACGGATCAGGGAGTGCGTACTGGGAGAAATTGAGACGCAGGGAGCAGAATTGGGTTTTTCAGTTACCTGTGAAGGAGAGTTGGACCGTTCGGGCCGTTCCGGAGTCCAAACTTGCTGTCCTTGGATCATCGGGATCAGAACAACGAGTTCTTCAGGAAATTGAAGACGATACAAAGTTTTATCGGGCGGTTTGAGAGTTGTGAGAGAAATTGGCTCGCAGGGAAGCGCTTGCGTCAGGTTTTCATCGCCTGCGATCTGAGATTGGATTGTTCTTCGCGATCGGTGAACCAAGCTCTTCGTTCTTGGTGCCTACGCGATCAGGGAGTCCTCATGTACGCATAGGAGAAGACTGTAAGTGAATTGGATTGTTGGTTTGGGTGTGGTGAGCAAATTTGAGTCGCAGGGAGCCGATTTACGTCAGTTTTTTGTAGCCTGCGACCAAATTTCTCGAGTAGTTTTGCAAGGGGAACTCCAAACGGCTTGTTTGGAGTCTTGTTGGGTTCAGAGTAGCCAGATCTACCTACCAGCGAAGACGGATATCAGTTTAGACGATCCGTTTGTGCGGTGTGAGCGGTTTTAAGCCGCATGGAGGAGTTTTTGAAGGTTCGGTCACCTGCGACCGAAAATTAGCGACATCTCAACTATCGGGAGCCGGATCTGAAGGTTTCTTGGGCCAACGGAGTCAGGGAAGGAGACCCTATCAACATTTGAAGATCGTTTGGCGAAAGGAGAAAGTTCCCAGATAGGTCTTTTTCGGTTCCTTCGCTACAGGTTTCGTCCTTTTGAGTTCGTTAAGGACTTAGTTGGTTGTGTATGGCTTGTGGTAGCTAGCTTTAGCCAAGAGCTAGTGTGTGGATGTGGTTTGGACTTGGGTTTGGATCGCATGATACTGTTGTGGCTCTGGTTGTTAGCAAAGAGAAGTTCCTCTTGCTTTGAGCTACGTTTTGGCGATTTCAGACTAGGGTTACGTTTCAGGGGTTTGTTTTAGGGCTTCTGAAGTAGGTTACAGACCGCTCTGGTCTTTTCCTCAGTTTTGTGCTGTTTGGAGAAAGAATCGACAGTGTACATACTTTCAGAGTGGTATATATCGCAGCATTCCTTTTTCGTGGTTGTTCTTCTCTGTCTTGTCTCTGTTTGGCACACAGCATCTCCACAGCCAAGAACCTCGCATTTTCCTGGACATCCTTCACGCACAAAATATCCGACACGATACGGTGGTGAACTCGACGTGAAGGTCCGGGGTGGAGATATTTGTGTGTCAGAATTGGGCAGAGGAGATCAACAATCATGAATGAGGATGAAGATGAGTTTGGTTGTTCGGGAGGATGCTGCGGACCTGGGATGATGGATATGTAGACGGTTGGGATCATGGGAGGATGGGACGAGCCATGACTTTGGACAGGATGGATAGATCAGAGGGGATACCAGGGGTGCAGTTGGATGCAGCAACTGCACGATTGTTTCAAGCGTTCACTTTGTTTATGCGACAAGAGCAAGAGAAGGAACAAAATGAGGCTTTGGGGAAGAAGGCGCTTGGAAGGGTGATCGGCAAGTTTGATCTTTTTGGTGGGAGAGACATCTCAAAGTACTTGAGATGTTACAAGACGGAGATGGATTTGGATCAAGTACCGGAGAAGGAGATGATCGAGACATTCGAACTCGCTGCGGTGCTTGAGATAAGGGAGCATGTGAAAGGTCTAACAAAGCGTTTTGGGAGGAACTGGGATACATTTTCACATGCGCTGATGGATGAGTATTTCTTGGGAAACTCAGATCGAGTAACCAAGAAATCATTTTTGGGATGGGTCAACAGATCCAACAAGGGTTTACAGCCTACAGAGCTGTTAAAGGAATTTGAGAGACAATTCTCTCAACTACCTCAGGTGGACAAGCTAGCCTTGGAGACTTACAAGACAGAGTTGTTTCTTCAAGCTGCTGATGAGACATGGCAAGAACGGTTAGAGCTACTTCTGGAGGATGCGGAGGAAGAAGATGGGTTAACAAGGAATTGGGAGGTTGTGCATGAAGCGGTTGAACTTCTTGTCTGGAGACATACAAGAGAAAGAGTTACAAGGTTGACACCTGCAGCGTTGACTACCACACCAGTTCGGGTAGTATCTGAGGTTCAACCTCCAGTTGTAGTTGTAGAGGAGAAGGATCCAACCATCGAGGACCTACAGCAAAAGATGCAAGATCTGCAAGCTAAGGTTACTAGGTTGGAGGATAAGGGATCGTCGATTGAGATGGAGCTTGAACCCAAACCAGCTTGGGTACATCACTGCATGTGGTGTGATGGTACTGATCATCAGCGGGACGATTGCATCGACTTTGCAGAGTCTTTGCAACGAGAGGTAATTTCTTGGGAGGATGGAAAGGTTGCATTCACAAGTACGGGTACTCTCCTTCAAGCCAACGTTGGTAAAGGAGGGATGAAGAAATTGGTGGATGATTATCTTGCGGCACATGCAGTTGTAGCTATCGAAGCTACAAGTTATGGTACTAGGGTGGAGGAGATTGAGCATAATCTCCATATGGATGATTCGGATGAGCACGTGGATCCAAGCGAGCTCAAGTTGGCTACTGCATCCACGATGCAGAACGAGAAGAAGAGACAAGAAGAGATTTCTTCGGAGAAGCAAGTCAGGGAGGATAAAGTTCAACAGGAAACTATTCTTCCTGAACAGGCAATGGAGGGTGATCCTTCACAACCGGAGGAGATGGTTGGGGTGCAGACAGTGGACATGGTTGATCTGGTTGCAAACATACAACAACCAGATATTGGGGTTATGACTATGGATGTGAGAGGAGGTTGGGAGGAGTGCATTCGAGATGCGAAGATTGGGTTCATATCACGGGAGGTCTTGGGTGCAGCTGCAAGAGAAGTCCACGATGCCACCATTGGCATCATCAAGGACAGATATGCTGAGGGTGAAGGAGAGTGGATGGATGCTCTGGATGCTACGGGTATAGAATGATGGGTAAGGATGGCTTACAGGGGAGAAGCCATTGCTGATGGTGATTATGCTTGAGAGGTTGTGAAAGTTTACATGTGATTTGGGTTGAGAGAGTGATGCTTGGGAGGTTGTGAGGATTTTCAGAAGAAGAGATCAGGGAGGATGATGATTGAGGAGGATATCATTGTACAGCGAGACAATGATGGTTGCGGTTGAGGATTTTGGTTGCAGCAGTGTGGTTCTTTTTTTCAGAAAACAGAAAAGAAGAGTTGGATAGATACGATGACATGTACAGACTTGAGCTTGAGGGTTACAGTCAAGATATGCGATGATGATTGGGAGGATGGGTGATGTCTACTACGACATTTGGATCACAAACCTCGACGATGAGGTTCTACAAGACGGATGAAAGACATTTTTATGATATGATGGGTTATTCTTTCTATCTCTTTGCATATTGAAAGATATGTAGATCTAGAGGAGGTGATTGGATGAGAGGTTCGAGGTGAAGATCGATGAGCATGGATCTAGGAAGGATCATGGCAGGGTAGCAACTTCAAGATGACGATCAGGTTGCAACCTTGAGGATGAGGTTGACTGAGATGGGAGGGAGGATGACAAGATGGTTGAGTGTCGGTCCACTCCTTGGTTGGTATCTCTGGTGCATACCGGAGGATGCACATGTTTGGAGGGGGTGGATGTCGTGTCGTGGACCGGCTCCTACATGAAAATCAAATTTTGACTTTTGTCGCTCCAAAGACACTTATGGGTAAGACAAGCTAGGCCCTAGCTTACGAGTTTTTGGCACAATTTCAGATCTCCATTTCCATCGCATAGATGGGTAGAGCTCCTTGTCAGCTTTCCATAAGCACTTTGTCTACTTTGTTTGGACGCCTAGTGGAGAAGTTACAGGACTCGAAAGATGGAGAAAACAAGCTAGGCCCCAGCTTACGGGTTTTTGGCACCATTTCGGATCTTCGTTTTCATCACATAGATGGGTAGAGCTCCTTGTCAGCTTTCCATAGGCACTTTGTCTACTTCGTTTGGACGCATAGTGAAGAAGTTACAGGACTCGAAAGATGGAGAAAACAAGCTAGGCCCCAGCTTACGAGTTTTTGGCGCAACTTCGGATCTTCGCTTTTATCGCATAGATGGATAGAGCTCATTGTCAGCTTTCCATGGGCATCTTGTTTACTTCGTTTGGACATCCAGGGAAGAAGTTATGCGATTCGAAAGAAGGTAAAATCAAGCTAGGCCCCTAGTTAC
This sequence comes from Asterella californica, assembly GCA_036924285.1. NCBI lineage: Eukaryota > Viridiplantae > Streptophyta > Marchantiopsida > Marchantiales > Aytoniaceae > Asterella > Asterella californica. Next base: position 21,432,115 of record JAYKYS010000006.1, on the reverse strand, counting down.
TTGCTGACTGGGTATTCAGGGCTTCAGGCGTTATATCAAAGACGCAAGGGGCCTGCTTCTTATTATTCAGGAGTGAACTTCGTACGTACAGACTGTAACAAGGGGGCTGCTTAAGGGGCTTGCTTGCGCCTGCGACCTGTCAGCGGACGGTGCGAGAGATTTAGGAGTCCAATGCAAGCGCGCAAGGCGTCGTTGGGTTCAGATCTGTGCAGGCTACGCACTGGTTCAAACGGTTTGGGAAGAGACGGATCAGGGAGTGCGTACTGGGAGAAATTGAGACGCAGGGAGCAGAATTGGGTTTTTCAGTTACCTGTGAAGGAGAGTTGGACCGTTCGGGCCGTTCCGGAGTCCAAACTTGCTGTCCTTGGATCATCGGGATCAGAAGAACGAGTTCTTCAGGAAATTGAAGACGATACAAAGTTTTATCGGGCGGTTTGAGAGTTGTGAGAGAAATTGGCTCGCAGGGAAGCGCTTGCGTCAGGTTTTCATCGCCTGCGATCTGAGATTGGATTGTTCTTCGCGATCGGTGAACCAAGCTCTTCGTTCTTGGTGCCTACGCGATCAGGGAGTCCTCATGTACGCATAGGAGAAGACTGTAAGTGAATTGGATTGTTGGTTTGGGTGTGGTGAGCAAATTTGAGTCGCAGGGAGCCGATTTACGTCAGTTTTTTGTAGCCTGCGACCAAATTTCTCGAGTAGTTTTGCAAGGGGAACTCCAAACGGCTTGTTTGGAGTCTTGTTGGGTTCAGAGTAGCCAGATCTACCTACCAGCGAAGACGGATATCAGTTTAGACGATCCGTTTGTGCGGTGTGAGCGGTTTTAAGCCGCAGGGAGGAGTTTTTGAAGGTTCGGTCACCTGCGACCGAAAATTAGCGACATCTCAACTATCGGGAGCCGGATCTGAAGGTTTCTTGGGCCAACGGAGTCAGGGAAGGAGACCCTATCAACATTTGAAGATCGTTTGGCGAAAGGAGAAAGTTCCCAGATAGGTCTTTTTCGGTTCCTTCGCTACAGGTTTCGTCCTTTTGAGTTCGTTAAGGACTTAGTTGGTTGTGTATGGCTTGTGGTAGCTAGCTTTAGCCAAGAGCTAGTGTGTGGATGTGGTTTGGACTTGGGTTTGGATCGCATGATACTGTTGTGGCTCTGGTTGTTAGCAAAGAGAAGTTCCTCTTGCTTTGAGCTACGTTTTGGCGATTTCAGACTAGGGTTACGTTTCAGGGGTTTGTTTTAGGGCTTCTGAAGTAGGTTACAGACCGCTCTGGTCTTTTCCTCAGTTTTGTGCTGTTTGGAGAAAGAATCGACAGTGTACATACTTTCAGAGTGGTATATATCGCAGCATTCCTTTTTCGTGGTTGTTCTTCTCTGTCTTGTCTCTGTTTGGCACACAGCATCTCCACAGCCAGGAACCTCGCGTTTTCCTGGACATCCTTCACGCACAAAATATCCGACACGATACCGTGCTGGTTTGGCACCAGGTGTGGTGTTGTTGGACAACAGAAGTGGTATCTTCTGTTTGGTGGCACCTTCAGAGAAAGTGTATCGACCTCATAAGGTCTTGTTAGACTCTGGAGCCCAACCGTTGATGTTGGGAAAGGCGGCATGTATTGGTTTGGGTCTAAAGAAGTCCGAGGTGGAGAGATGTCCATTCCAGTTGCAGACATCTCTAGGGGGATCAGGAAGTACGGCTCTACACATGACACGTGAGATGTTGACGGTGAGAGTTCGGTCAGATCACCCCACGGATGGCTCTATGGTGAGGGCCAAGGCCATCGTTGTAGCCGCAGAGTCTTATGATGTATTGGTGGGAGGTGCTGTGTTGTACCCTATGGGGTTCGTGATCGACTATTGGACGGAGACAACATCTTACAGACCAGGTTGGCAGTTCGGTGAGGGACGAGTGAGCCGCTTACCAGTGCGGTTCAGTGCTAGAGTTGAGACGACGGAGCCTACACCAGGGACGATGGCATCCGTTGCAGGGTTCAGTTCGATCATCACTTGGCCGGGCGAGTTGTTGGAGGGCAATGTCCATGCGGAGGATACTTCGGTTTTTGAGGAGGTGGAGGACATGTCTATCATGTCTATATTAGTACCATCTGCTTTAGATGTTCCACTCTGGAGTTCGAGTGGAGAGTTGCAGCAATATGCTGATCGGTTGGTGTAGCAAGCTTGGAGTGAAGTCTTTGTACCGCCAGTAGAGAAACATCGGGGTGTTCCTGTTACTGGTCCTGTGACCTTAACACCGTTGGATACGACTCCCATTGCATGACAGTATCCAAAGGAGGGTGTGTGTGTGCTGGAGCTATTTGGAGGGATCAGCACAGGTTTGGCTGCGGTATTGCAGGCAGGCATACAAGGACAGCGATACTTGTATGTGGAGAGAGATGAGGTCGCAAGACGTGTCTCATTGCGTCACGTGGCACGTTTGGTGTAGAGATATCCTGAGTTGTTGCCTATATCAGCCGTTAGAGGATACCAGCAAGCATTGCCGTCAGATATTTCGCTGCTGAGGGCGCAGGATCTCACGTTTGTTGGCACCATTCACTTGGTGATAGCGGGGTGGCCATGTCAAGATCACACCCGTGCTGGGAGAGGTCAGGGTTTGCATGATCCACGATCTAGGATGTTTTGGGAGATGTTACGAATCTTACGACATCTCCAGATGCATCAGATGGATTCTCCAGCGTACATCTTGGAGAATGTTCCTTTGTTGGGTGATGCTCGTGCACACATGATGGAGCGTGCACCAAGTTCGGTCTTGGGTTGGACCAGCAGTGTTGTTGGATGCAGCGAGAGTAGGATCTCGTGCACATCGTCCATGGTTGTGGTGGACGAACTTGTTACCGAGAGAGGTGCTTAAGCGCGCACACGATGAAGTGAGACGACCAGCGCATCTCACGGTTGATAGCATCTTGGATGCAGGACGACGATCTCAAGGAGTGAGATCGTCGATAGGTCACCCATGGCAGTGGTGAACCTAGTGGGACGGTCCATGGTAGCGTTACCTACTTTGGTAAGCTTTCCAACATCACATGCTTACAGAGATGGAGGACCTGGGCTTGTGTGGGATGCTCAATTACGGCAATTGGTGGAGACCAATGCCGATGAGAGAGAGCGAGCGATGGGTTTCACTACGGGTACGACGGCAGTAGCTTCGGTGTCGGAGGCTTCATGTCGTCAAGTGTTGGGTCAAGCAATGGACTTGAACTGCTTGACATGGATTGTTAGCCTTGGATTGGCTGAGCAGCGTCGGATGCGATTGACGGGTGTTACTGCTCGAGCACTCTTGAGCTCTTTGCCTACCGAGTCGGTGGAGGCAAAGGCTGGGGGCGAGGCACGTGGAGTTCGTCATCCTTGGACATCATGGGATGTCATAGGAGAGAGTGTGGAGCTTGCAGCTAGAACTGTAGAAGTTTTTCGCACAGTAGCGGTGGAGGTTGTTAGTGGTGAGCAGAAGGAAACTGCTCCAGAGGCTGCAAGATAGCAGTCAATGACTTCGTCTTCTACCTCTAGCATGGTGACAGAAGATACTTGGGAGCCAAAGATCGGACCCAAGCTTATAGGAGAGGAGAGACGAAGAGTTCAGAGATTCCTGAAAAGCTACACGAATTGTTTTGCCTTTAGTATGAAGGATTTGGGTACCTTGAAGGGACCGGGTATACGGATCGACTTGGCTAATGACACGCCAATCTTTCGACGTCCTTACAGGTACAATGACATGGAGAGAACCTTGATCCAGAATAGGACTCAAGACTTGGTGGAAGCTGGGTTGGTGGAGATGTCGTATGGAGAGTATGCATCTGTCACAGTTATGCCAGCAAAGAAGGATATGTATGACAACTACACGGATAGACGTATGTGTGGAGACTACCGTCCTATCAATCGGCAGACGAAGTCCGATAAGTATGCCATGTCGACACCTGAGGAGATCTTTGATGCAGTGGGGAATGTGAAGGTCTTCAGTACTTTGGATCTTCAAGCAGGGTATCATCAGTTGCCGGTGAGAGAGGAAGATAAAACCAAGACAACATTCTGGGGGATTGACTCTCACGGCAAGGATTGTTTGTATCAGTGGCGGTTCTTACCATTTAGGTTGAAGAACGCCCCTGCTGAATTCCAAAGAGTGATGGATAGGATCCTAGCAGGATTGGATTTTGTCAGATGCTATATTGACGACATCTTAGTCTATAGTGCTACAGTGGAGGAGCATGAGAGACACTTACGGGATGTGTTCGAGTGGTTGAGAGCTCATGGGTTGAAGTTACACCATGGGAAGTGCAAGTTCTTCCAGGAGTTGGTAGAGTATCTGGGTCACACCATCTACCCAGGTGGGTTGGGTGTTCAACAAACGAAGGTCGAGACCATTGCACGTATTCCACGTCCCACAGATGTGAGTCGAGTTCGAGCATTTGTTGGTTTGGTGAACTTTTATCGTCGATACGTGAAAGGATTTAGTGCAATTGCGAAGCCATTGACCAAGTTGATGAAGGTGGACCAGGAGTGACAGTGGGAAGATGAGCAAGAGCAAGCTTTTGTGGAGCTCAAGGATAGGTTGATATCTGCTCCCATCTTGAGGAGACCCGTTAGGGGACGTCCTTTCCAACTGCACACTGATTGAAGTATGTTGGGACTTGGAGTAGTACTGACTTAGCATGATGATGAGAAAAAGGAGTTTGTGGTGACGTATGTCAGTCGCTCCAACAATTCGGCGGAGACGATGTACAGTTCGTACGAGGGGGAGTGTTTAGCTGCAGTGTGGGTTGTTGCACACTTCCGATGTTATCTGTTTGGGAACCCCTTTACTCTCATCACTGATCACCAGCCGCTCAAGTGGTTGATGAAGTCCGACAAGCTTACAGGGAAGCTTGCACGATGGGCTCTGATCTTACAGGAGTATGACTTCCAGGTAATGCATAGACCGGGAGTTGCAAACCTAGATGCTGATGGGTTGAGTCGTAACCCATGCACGAGTCAGCAGGATCAGACTGAGGCTCGATGGCATGACGAGGTTGATGAGGAGATAGTGTCGAGGTGGCATGCATCTGTCTTTTTTTTTGTGTTGGCCATGAACTCTAGTATGGAGGGCCAAGTCGTATCTTTCTCAAGTGAGAGAGTAGATGACGAGTCTCCAGATCCTGAGGGTGGAGATGGTGTTCCAAACCAGCGAGATATCCATGACGATGTGACTGTGATGGAGTATCTACGTACTAGTGTGGTGGTAGACACAGTAAGTGCCAAGGAGCGAGATCGTGTCCTTCAACGAGCGAAGAGATTTCGACGAGAAAGACGACATGTACTTCGAGTGTGGGATGATGGGAGAGTACGGATAGTGCCACATCCATCTCAGAGGGCACAGTTAGTACGACATGCTCATGAGGAGTTGAGACATTTTGGAGTGAAGCGCACGCATAGCTTACTCCAAGGACAGTATTGGTGGCGTGGTATGCACGTCGATGTGCAAAAGTTTGTTGCACGATGTGTGGTTTGTGATCGAGTACGAGCATCGTTTAATGCTCCTATTTCACAGTTACACCCCTTACCGATTATGGGGTTGGGTTACCGTTGAAGTTTGGATTTTGCGGGACCCTTACCGTTAACTGTACGTCATCATCGATATGTGTTGGTGATGGTGGAGCACTTTTCCAAGTGGATTGAGTTGGTGGCATTACCAGACAAGGCGAGTGAAGGGACAGCGTATGCATTCTTAGATCGAGTGTTGAGTCGTTTTGGAGCACCAGCTGAAGTGCTGACAGACCAAGGTACAGAGTTCCTTGGTGAGTTTCAGATCTTGTGTGATCAGGCGCTGATTGATCATTGAACTACATCTCGAGATCATCCTGAGGCGGATGGTTTGGCGGAGAGGGTAGTTCAGACGGTGAAGAGAGGATTGCGTAAGTATGGCTTGCAGAAGGGCCACTTGGGAGACTAGGATGTGCAGTTATCATGGTTGGCTATGGGCTACCGTTTTAGTCGACAAGCGTCTTTGGCTTCCTTCTCACCGTATTTTCTATTATACGGTCGAAATCCATATCTACCTTCGGTCATTCGTCGTGATTCTGCTGAGGTGCTGAACCTTGATGACCCGGATATGTGGGTGAGAGCATGTTCTCAACGAGCAGAGACATTTCGGAGAGTTATGCCCATGGCTTTTGAGAATCTAGCGATTGCTCAACATAGAGACACGTTGCGATATGCAACTATCCGAGGAGGAGGTTATCGACCATCGATTCGCAGGTTTCATCCTGGCGATTATATCTATCTGTAGCAGACTGCACCCACGACGTTGGATGTGACTGCAGGACGCACTATTTTACGAGTGCGTGAGGTGTTACCTTCTGGAGTACTCATGTTAGAGGGCCGTGATGGTGTTGTTTGGAAGGACCATGTGCGTAATTGCGCGCCATGTCATCTTCCCAACATCGATGGTACCGTTGATCCAAGCTTGGCAGTTGTACGAGTAGGCTTGAGGTGTATGTTGTGTGGGTCTGCTGGTGGAGCAGCCCGTATGTTGGTGTGTGATGGTTGTTCAAGAGGTTGGCACATGTCATGTTTGACTCCACCTCTCACTGTCATTCCTATTGGACGGTGGGTTTGTCCTCGATGTATATAGCAGGGATAGCTGATTAGATCTTTGCGTGGTATGGATTGCAGACATGCGACTAACGATGGGGCAATGTAGCACCCGGCCTCTTGATCTTTGCACCCATGAAGGTGTATATCACGTAGTTGAGATATGGAGCTATCTGGAGTTAGAGAGACCTAACCGTCAGTTAGGGGGACGATTGTGGTACACTTGTGTACGTGTATGACATCGTCCATGTGTTATGTGTATGTATGGTGTTCCTTTGACAGCGATGTATGTTGTGTAGCGATGTGTATGCGCACGACAGCTGTCACGTCAGTTTGATAACTCGGCTAGGTTGACCGAGTGCAAAGTGACGGACCCCGGTAAGGCCGTTAGGGCAAGTTGGTGAGAGTGTCCACAAGGGGTATACTTCGCAGGTAGGGGCTTGGAGACCTCAGTTCTTCAAGTTAAGCCTTCAAGCTCTTGGCTATGGTGAGTAGTCTTGAGAGTGAGATCTGGATTCTCTGCGAGCACAGAGTGGATTTGGCTCGACTGTAGTGATTGTCTAGTGCCTGTTGGCAGATGGAGTGAGTACATACCTTGTTATCATTGTGGTACACTTGTGTATGTGTATGACATCATCCATGTGTTATGTGTATGTATGGTGTTCCTTTGACAGCGATGTATGTTGTGTAGCGATGTGTATGTGCACGACAAGGTTTGCAACTCCAGGTCTATGCACTACTTGGAAGTCATACTCTTGTAAGATAAGAGTTCATCGTGCAATCTTCCTTGTAAGCTTGTCAGACTCCATCAACCACTTGAGCGGTTGATGATTAGTGATGAGAGTAGAGGGGTTCTCAAACAGATAACATTGAAAGTATGCAACAGCCTACACTACCCCAAACACTCTCTCTCATACGAACTATATCTCATCTCCGCCGAATTGTCGGAGCGACTAGTATATGCCACCACGAACTCCTTTTTCTCATCATCATGCTGAGTCATTACTGCTCTAAGTCCCAACATACTCCAATCAGTGTGCAGTTGGAAAGGACGCCTCTAACGGATCTCCTCAAGATGAGAGTAGATGTCAACTTATCCTTGAGCTCTACAAAAGCTCGCTCTTGTTCATCTCGTCATTGTCACTCCTGGTCCACCTTCATCAGCTTGGTCAATGGCTTCGCAATTGGACTAAATCCTTTCACATATGACGATAAAAGTTCATCAAACCAACAAATGCTCGAACTCGACTCACATCTGTGGGACGTGAGATACGTGCAACAGACAATGGACCGACAGATCGTCTCTCATGTGCTAGTCCTCTACCTCCAGCTCGACCATCACGGCCTCCCTGAGCTCCTCCGCCTCGTCCACGATCAATCTTCTCTTGCCGTAGCTCGAGGTGGAGATCAAAACAACAGTCACTACTATGATCTGGTCATCCACAATGCTCACACTACCTAGGCACCACTTGAGATGTCCTAGCGTCTCATAACCACCTCTTCTCTATGGACATTCCTTTTGCTGATGAGGATCATCACACGTCCAGCAAAGACCCGTTTGCTGCTTACTAGAGAATGACGGCATGGGCTTCTGCCCACCAGGTCCTCCAACACCTCCCTGAGATCGTGACTATTCAGCATGATCCTTACCACCACCACCACCACCACCACCACGCTGTTGCGTAATCTGTGATCCTCGAGAAGAGTTGGTCGATCCATATGGTGTCTCCCTGCTGAACCAAGCAACCACCATCCTCTCCTCCACCATGTTGAGCTCAATCTTCTTAGCTAGATCAAATACAACTGTCAACATCGGAGTGGTGTCTCTAAGGAGAGTCGCATCCTTGACTCTCTTACGCAGCTCTCGGTCTAATATCCCATATCAGAACTAGACTGTATGTGCTTCCGTCACCTCCTTGAGTAATGTTGATCAACCACCTCACGCGAGTAAACGCCTCGCGTAGACTCTCTCCAGTCTTCCGCTAGAACTCCTGCAGACTCCTCAACTTGTCGGTCCGCACACCGGAAGTTCTTTCTCAAACATTGGAAGAACTGAACCATAGGGTTAAACCCTAGTAGTATCTCGCTCACACTATCACTTGCTCCACTACTAGTGGACGCACAGCTGGTAGTATGTACTTCGCTATTTGTGGATGTACAACTACTACTGACACATGAACTCGTATGTGCTACGCCTCTCGAAACTACGCCAGTAGTGATAGAAATGTAGTTGAGAGATCAATGTTGTCTCCACAACTCAATCCTCACACTGTAGTCTCACCTGAACTCATGATAATCATCCATCAGCGGTCCCTCCAAGTGTTGAAACAAATCTTTCCATGCCATGAAGGGTGTAAACATCTGTGGGTTTCGCATCTACTGCAGATCGCACCAACTGTCGAACTCCTGGATGAAGTCATCCAACTCAATGATACCCACCGTATCCGAGTATCGTCGAGGTCTCTTCGTGGTCCCATAGATCTAGTCCATGTCCCACAACAACGGTGTGATGACATTAGACTCACTATCCAAAAATGCACTATCTGCATCTGACTCGTCCTTTGAAACAACCGATGGCAATGGTGTAGGTAGTCGATATCTCATCCCACTCCGTGTATACCCATTATCCGAGAAGTCTCCATCAGAAGCTCCCGAGAGCTCAATGATGATAGAATCTCGTGAACACACTCTCCAACAAGAATGTCGAAATCCTCGTCACCACCGTAATCACAACTTGCCTAACCTCGCTCCTACTGAGCTCATCTATCTTTTATTAGGACGGTCAAGATAAGAATAACTTGTACATGTCATCACCACAGGTAGCTTCTCATGATCTGTTGGTCGTCAATCCAACCACACCATGAGAGAAATAAAGATAGTCTGACTGGTCCGCAACTCCAGTCTCACTGTCGACAGCACACTTGAATGAGCTCATTCCGGAAGTCAAGCGCCAACACAAGCAAACGCGGCGCACAAATAGGAAGTAGAGTATGGAGGGATTCCAACCACAAGAAGTCCAAACGATAACCCTCCACACTCAAACATTCACATAAAGAGAAACTCAGTCTCACCAAGATTGACGCCTCCTCTTCGATGATCACATGCACAATATATGATCACCAATTGTCGTAACTGATACTTAAGGTCACTAACTAGATGTCCACATCTCTAGTAGCTCCAAAAATATCTACGTGATAGCTCTACTAGCTCACCCAAGACAACTGTCACCAACTGCCTTCATACGCGTCTCTACGGTATAGACAAACATTACCACAACAACAGCTTCCCTCTAGTACTATGGGTCGCCTTACCACTCCTCTAGGAACATGCAAGAAGGTCTCTTACTATCTTAAACAAGTCCATAAGTACTTGCACGCATCCCTATAAGATACCAATAGCTATTGGTCTAGTGGTAAAGCCAAAGCTATGACTACAGAGTTAAATGTGCAAGTTCAGGAATAGAGTTGGGATGGGTGACCTACTAGTTTTACACTTCTCACACAACTGAAACTTGCATACCTCTCTCACGCACTCCAGCAAGCTGGCTTGCGGCGGGCTCAAGCTCAGACTCCGCTCCGCCTCCGCACTCTCGCACTCCGCTTCTCAAGCCTCCACACTCACGCACCTCTGCTCCTCGAAGTCTCTAAACGCACTCCACATCGCAACACCTCCGCTCCGCTCCGCTTGGAGTAGAGTAGAAACTCGAGCCAAACATGTCAAGAAGGGCGCTCATGAAGAAAACACACCCCAAAATAGGTCGAAAATACACTACACAAGGTCAAAATCTGCCAAATTGACACTCGCAAGCGAGATTACGTCAGATTTTGAACCACCAGCGATCTTCTTCTCCTCGTAACTCATTCGATCTTTCACCAAATCGACTGATTTTTTATGCGTTGGAATCGTCTTCCCAACGCACACCTACTGCACTCTTCAACAATAGAAATTGCTGACCCACGCCAACTTGACATCCACCGACACACTTCTACTCAAATCAACCACAAAATATGTGATAGGAAATTCCAGCAGCGCTTCCACACTACCTCACTCCAAATTCGACCAAGAACAAGTCCAACTACTACTATTCTACACAACGATCAACCCCAACATAAAAAAGAACCACCTCGCGCATGCGCGCACCCGCAAACCAAAGAAATCAACGATCTGCAAACTCTAGAGGTATCATCTAGAGAAATCCATGACTTGAAAGCTCTCAATCAGACCTCGCAATCTTCGAGTGATAAACGGTATCTACTCACTCAATCATGCCAACGGGCACTAAACAATCACTAAAGTCGAGCCAAATCCACTCTGTGCTCGTAGAGAATCCAGATATATCCATCATAACCAGGAGCTTGAAGACTCAACTCGAAGAACTAAGGCATGCGAAGTATACCCCTAGTGGACTATCCCACCAACTCCCCCTAACGGCACTAACGGTCCTATCGGGATTCACCACTCCGCGCTCGACCAACCTAGCCGAGGTGCCAAACTGACGACACAGCACTTTGAATGTTTCTGACTCGTGTTCTCTTGTGGCTAGAATATACTTCTTTGGACAATATAAAACAAACGCTTGGAATGTCGGATATGTGTAAGACAAGACGGTAAATATAAGGTTAAATATTTTTTAGGAGGTTTTTGTTTTGATTGTATCATGATGTATTTCTGCATACTTTTCTTCATTCTGTAATGAAGGATAGAAGTAGATGGACTAAAATAATGTGATTGTGTAGTGTTGGATTATCTGGATACGTTAATATGTCATTTAAGCTGGCACTAACGTGGACATGACATGAATTGTCTTCTGGTATTTATTAATTTAATTTATTAAAATTTATATTGTTTTCAATAATATATATATTTCTCAATTCAATATTATCACACCTCATGTTGGCTACTCATACTGAAGTTCGTTTGAACATTTGTTATATGCGAAAGTTCTACATATGTTCTTATGATTCAACCAAGTTTTGGACCAACTTCATGTTCGATATAGTTATTGGATCACCGCCTTTAGTGCAAATACGACAAAAAAGAACTTGATGGATAACCGATGTTGACAACCATGGGTCACCTATGTTGATTGAGGTCAATTGTGCCTCCAAATTGCTCCTCTATTTTTCACGCTTATCCTTTTGTTATTTGCACTTTGGTTGCATATTTATTTACTAAAAAATTATCACAAAACCGGTGGTCCATACCATAGCATTTTGGTGATCAACATCGGATGGAACTTGATTTATTGTCTTCTCTTTCCAACTATTACTCTTTTTCATTAGTGATATGAGTAGGCTGATATGAACTAGCCATTTATTGAGATTAGAAGATTTCTACTCGAAGCTATCTCTTTGAGATCCACCAATATTCTCAGTTTAATATATTTTTATTTAATAAAGTAATTTTATGATATGGAACACTGGTTTTGTGATAATGTTTTGGTAGATAAATATACAACCAAAGTGCAAATATACCAGAAAAGAACAAAAGGGCAAGTGTGAAAAAACTGAGGAGCAATTTGGAGGCACAATTGACCTCAGCTATGATATTGGGTTGTCCAAGGCAAAATGATCTAAATGACCGAGGCAAAACTAATTACTATCCATGTGACTATTTTATAAATATTAAGTTACAAATACTTATGAACCTTGTGGAAAAACTACATTATACATATAATGTTAAAGGTGACACACATGTCTAGAAGTGGTAGAAAAAATGTAAGTACTGCACTCCGAACTGCGCTCTAAGGGACATAAGATCTGGTGAGTGTCAAGTAAGTAGAAACATTTGATTGCATGTCTAATTTATCACTTAACAACTCTTACAGAAAGGTTAAGAGATAAATTAAATTCCCTTCACCCGAACATGGAAGAGGGTGAATAATATGCAAGGAAGTAAGCAAGAACTTCCCATTTGCAAATTGTAGTGAACTCAGTTGATCTTGTTTGCGAATGCATAATTAGATCCAAACAAAAATCGCAAAAAGCTGAAATGTATGTATTGACAAAATAGGACAATCCAAAAATACCTCAAATTGATCGTATGCGAGAGCCATATGTCTTTGCAAAACCATTTCTATATCATGAAGACCGTTGTGTCTTTCAACTGCAAATTGCGTGAAAAGCTCCATAGGTCTTGTTAGAACGTAATGTATCAAAACTCATAAAAGACTGAAATGTATATGTTAACAGAATAAAATCACCCAAAAAATCCTCAAATTGACTCTATGCTAGAACCAAATGCCTTTGCAAAACCACTTATACGTCGTGGAAGATCGTTATGTCTGTCAATGTCAACTGCAAAACCTCCATGAGCCTTGTTAGAACTGAATATATCACGAACAACTCATAGAATAAACTGATACAATGGAAAAGATCATTGTTAATACACGCATCCTCAGATAACAAGTTGAATGAAGACAATGGTCCACTTTTGCCAACTTCATCCATTTGGATGCATATATTCACCCTCTTTAGAGTTCGGAAGAGGGGTAATATTCACACACTTTAACTTATGTCCTTAACCCTTCTATTGGAAGGGTTGGTTCATAAATTAAAGTTATTAATTTAAAATATTTTATTAGTGTATATCACATAACTTTCTATCAAAAAAATTCACTTTCCATACTTCGTTTATGGGTTCTAAATGAATTTACGGCCATGTGTCCAGTCTGCGGTCATGTTTTACTTTGATAATCTATATTTAGTAAATCAACTATATATGTCCAGTCTGTGGCTATGTTTGACTTTAATTATCTATATTTTTAATTAATATAATAAATTTAGAAAACTCTATCTTTTTTCCTCGTCTTGTTTAGAATGATCGAGTCAAACATCTGTCCATTTAAGAGTTTCTCTGTACTTTTTTTTTCATGACTGAAACCGGACACAAACTACGATTCAATACATTCTATTTTATCACGTTTGTAATTTCTCTTTTCTGCCAGAAGGTAATGTTGCATGCATATTTTCCCACATCAGGAGAACATTAAGCATAGTTCGGAAGAAATCCTTACTATTGAAGATGAGCAAGGTAGCCGGTGAACTGATGTTGCTGTTTTTGGAATAAATAGACTAGTAAATGCAGACTTGCAAACAAATCAGTTAAAATACGTTTCAACATCCTTCGATTAAAGACTTTGAATTCCATTTTAATTTCTGAATATTCAGTTTATTTTATCATAAAAAGTAAACGATCTCAAATAATTTTTCTTTATAAGAGGCTCTTCATCATGTTTACTCTGAACTAATGTTAGAAAGAGATTTTACTTATTTTTAAATGGATAAGTTTTGTAATACATTTATTTACGTAGTATATTTAAGAAGACCAGTTTGATTTTGTAAGAATGTAAAATATGTTGAACATAATCCGATACATGTGTTTTTGTTACCCAGTTCTCTCACTTATAGTTCGCGATTGGTTTATGGGTTATGTTTGGATCTGCACGCAGCTCCATACTCTGTTATTATTTAATAATTACAGATTAATTTACTTTTCCATTAACATGTTAGGACAGAATTTGTACATAACACTTACATCTTTTCCGGATAAAAAGAAACGAGCAAAAGTTCTCAAAAGGCTGCTGGAGATGCTCATTTATTTGGGAGGAGCCTAATCTGATTCTCCCCAAACTTCATTCAAATATACTTGCCGTAAATGAACGCAAGTGAAACGAGGAACGGAAACATAAAAATACCTAACTCCATATTCTCACTTTGCGTTATGTCTATACACTACAGCGAATTCTCTATTCTCTTGAGTCTTTTTGTTCCCTCTCTCTCACAGATAGTCAGTGGTCACTTGGACTCCCACACCTTTCCCTCGTTTGATATTCCTGTGTACGAGCATGACGGAGAATGTCTTTGTTTACTCCCTTGTTTCCAGTGTTCGTCTCGTCTGTTGGATCTGCATATGGTGTTGATTACTCTATAGTCCCCGCCATGTGCTTGGCCGATTTTAACTCACCTAGAACTTCAGTGGCTGAAGTTTTGCCGTGCGGTACCACTACATCTTGATTCTCATGTGGAAGCTGGTTCATCTGAGATTTGGAATTCGTCTTCGAATCCCGACTTCTCTTGGCTCAAACTAGTTCCGGAGGTATACCGCGATTCAGGAATCGCCGCATCCGGTCTGATGATTTCGATACTACATTCGCTTTACTTGCAGAGGAGTTCGATTCGAGTTTGAGGTCGAGAAAAGGCGCACAGGCAAGATGGCCTGAAGGTCGGAGCTGTCGCAATGTCTTCAGGAATTGCGCATCCACATGTGCTAAGTTTCTGTTTCCGGCACATCCACTCGGTATATACGATATTGGGTAGACGCTAATCTCTTGTTGATTCTTCGGGGTCGTTTCGTTGATTTTAGAGATCAAGGCTGTTGGATGTAATGTGAGATTTGTCCCATTTATTCTTTGCTTGCTGGCAATCGTGCAGTCGGATGAAACTGGCAGTTAAATACGAAGTACAGGAGGAAGCACTCCAGTTATCGACATGGGGGATAGAGTGCAGATTTGTGTGTTTGACATGAGCAGAGGACAGGTGGAAGGTCAGGAGCTTGACAAGATATTATTCTTTTTTCCTCCCACCTGCCCTCTACCTGCACAGCTATCGATCGTGGGCCTCAGTGAAGGACTTATCACTTTCACTAGGTGATTTTATCTTCTTTGTCAAGTATTCCACCAATTCCGTGCCGTGATGCTTAGATGTTGACCCTCATTTTCGGAACCCACTTTTCTTTCAAATCATTTTCAGGATTTTGAAATTGATGGAGAAGGGTTACACATTTTTATAATTTTGAGTAGTTCATTTGTTGGACTTGGATAAGAAGAAATGTTTGCAGTCCAGTACACTTGGAAACTACATGTAGATGATTAGATGGTTGTGCTTGGTTCAGGATATTCTCGCCACTCTCGCCATGCGAGTTAATGGAAGCAGAGCGGCACACCCATATATTCTTTCAGTGTGAGCCAGACCTGTGGATAGTCATGGTATGCATTTGTTCCTGGGTTCATTTTCTTCTATATAGAGCGATCGAAGTCTGAGGCATCCCTTTTCCTGGTAATAAACTCTTTTGGCTGAGAGTTTGACGCGAGCTTTCGTTTTATTACACCAGCATACCTCATGTAGCAGGCGCGAGGGGACCAACGAAGGAGACGATTATGCACGGGGTATAATTACCCCAGGCCAATCAGGATCTCTTCTCTATAAAGGGCGCGATGTTTGGAGCACCATTAGATACCGTGCTTGTCGATGTGCACTATGCGTCTGTATCCTTTTGCCCTAATGAGTGAAGGTCTTCACTCTGGTAGGTAGTGGAGAAGAGCAAAGAGACTGAGGAGACAATTCGTGAAGGTGCACTACGCGCTGTTTTAAAGGACGCACACAACCTCTTCAACTTGTTCTATGGGTCGATACGAGCTCTTCTTCAGTCCCATCCTCGGGGTGATGTTGCGCGGAGTTGTCTTCATGCCTTCTTTCCGGACTACCTTTCGGGTTCGTTCTAATGCTTACTTATGCGTATTCAATCCCAATATATGGACATTTCTTGCTTATTCAAGCCAAATAAACTGATTTGACTTCGGTTGATTTCGTGCCTTTTTGTTGGATGGAATGTAGATTTCTTGACGGGGAAAAAGTTCCGCGTTCCAACTATTGCCGAGTCTTTGACCAATCGGGGAACTGTTCAGCTCTTTTCTCCGCTACGAGAAACACTTCTCGAGGCCCAGGTGAACTCTAGTTCGAGGACGAGTAGGCCATACGTTGTGTCTTTTTCGAGGTCAGTATTTGGTTGGATGCTAACCGGTGTGAATATATTTCATGCAGTCCCTTCAAGAGCTCTTAAAGTCATGGTTTGGCGGGGAAATGGTTCGACACGGATTAATCCTGTTTCATAACATGTTACTCTCGACCACACTTTCTTCGGTACAGTCCTTCGCATTTGACTTATTCTTGAATGTTTGTATTTGTAGTTTTTCTATCTTGCTGGCAGGAGGTCCCTTCGTTTAACGTTAGGATCATATGTCTCATACTGGAGACTGCGAACAATTTCAGTGCTTGTAACTGGAGGCAACAGGAAATATTTGCCTGCCTCATGTCAAGGACAGTTGTCATATTCAGAGCGAGCGATTTCAGCAATGATCCAAGTAGTTTTTAACTGTTCCTTTTTGTTCTTGCATGCTGGGGATTAAATTTGCAGGCCGATACATCAGTGCTATTTTTGTATGCCACTCTGCGTATGATACCGTCGACGTTGTCCCAAGCACCAAGTAGCCGGAATTCTTCCCGAAGAGAGAACCCTGCAGTCGGCCCTTCGAGTATGCTGGCAAACAATCTAAACAGTGCAAGGTTACGCAGCCTCTTCACTAACTTAACCACGACTCAAACATCAGAAGCAGCGGTCAATCCTGAGATTTCACCCGCAAATGAATTGTCTGTTGAAGATCAGGGAACAAGATCATGTGTACCTCGACCACTTCTACAGGGAGCCTGGTGGCGAGATGAAGATGGATTCCTATGTACGGATGCCTGGGGTTCGGAAGAGGGAAGAGTGAAAGTGCTTCCAAATGTTAGTTTGCAGGCGGCGGAGGACGGGCTCAATTTGTGCATTTACCAGTACAAGTCACTGACTCTAGTGATGCTTGTTCCAAAGCCTGGTGGTTCCGAGCTTATATCGAACCTGCAGGCACAACTGCTCGAGAAGGTAGTAATCGTGTGAGGTTCACGTGCAGTTTAAGATCTTGGAGAAACGGAGGTCATATATGCTTTATCGTAGTGTTGCACCTTAAGTGCTGAAATGAGGAGGTTTTGCTTTGATCCCGGAATGCGATTGTCTTGTTGATCATTTTTACTCCAGGAGGCAAATTCATGCGTTTATCTTCTCGTAGTCCTGTTCCGAGAGCCAAAGAGGTCGTATGTGTTCCTTCCGTCTACTCTCTGGGAAAGTACTCTGACGGATGCCCTATCAATATTGATGGCAGGCAGCACATAAGATACAGAAGTTGGAAGAAAAGTTAGTGAAGGAGTGGCCCGGTAGCAATGCCTGGCACGTTGCCGGTTACAGATATCTCTACAGCGACTCCGACAACAAAGTGTCGAGATTTTCTCCAGCGAGCAAGGTGGCGACACTTTCAGTGGTATGACCGAAAGTGACCAGATCCCGTTTCATGTTGTATGTGATTCATTTCGCCTCGTCGTAGGAAGAAAGAAGTAAGGGTGTGGTGTTTTGCCTTACTTGTGTTCTGACCTCCGAAGCGTTGTTTTCGGTGCGGCAGGAATCGCTCGCGGCACTCAACCGCATAAGGGAAGAAATAGACGTAGAAATGGGGCGATCAGATAGGAGTTCTTCCATGCAAGGCAAAGAGTTGGAACTTTGTGTGAGAACTAAGCAAAATGCGTGGATAATAGTTAGGACTCGAGGTGGCCATGAACTTTATACCGTCCTCGAGAAAGCGAGCAACACTTTGTTGTTGGCTTGTGATGATGTGGAGAAACTTAGCAAGCGGTGAGTGACTAAACCTTGAGTTCTTGTTAAAAGGAGGCGTTCAGAATAGATTCACAACTAGCACAGGTCCGTTGCACATTCTGTCTTGAGGATTCTTCCACAGCTTCACCGTCTTGTCCTAAATTTTTCATGACCTTGTCATGCACCATTAGAACCTTTGATGAGATTATGCACTGTCTCAATGCAGGTACTTCAACGGGATTTTTGCATCGGATTGATGTTCCATCTCCTTTGATATATTCATGTACGGCTTCGCTGTACACTGAACCTTCCTCGGTTGATTTTTGGTCGTTCTGGGACCTTATCCCGGTGCACCTCCAGTCCACTGTTATTGAGGAGTTTCTTCTATATTCTTCGCAATCAGCGTTGCGGCAAAAATTGATCGAAGGAAGATGTGAGCATCACATTCGAAAACTCGACACTGTCGGAACAGGGCCTGTCAGGTATTCATTAGAGCTCTATCTTACCCATACGGACCCAAGGATAATCGAGAAGGATTCAAAGTGAAGCTCAGATGGGTATCACTGCGGGGAGAACGCAGCGGGCCAAGAGAAACTTACCATGTGACATTTACTAACACTAATTGTCTAGAAAGGGCAGTCACAACGGACGAGAGCAGTTAAACTTCCGTGGCAGGACAGGTCATTTCTGAATAAACCAGGCAAGTATCCCATGGAACAGTTTTCTAACACCTTTCAATAGCGGTTTTGCGCCCAATTTCTTGGGAGCACATACGATGAGAATGAACTCGGTGATGCCACGCTCGTGCGCTTTCTGTCACCTTTGTACGCTGGTGATGTTCACAGAGAGCGTTGAATTTTACCTTGGGCGGTCCAGTAGACACGAGTGATTGAGCTAGTCTTCTGGGCCAGCTAGGACTTTACATCCAGATGATACCTGTTTTGGACAGTTCATGATACATACATGCCGCAACATGTCACAGATGATGCGCTGAAGTCGGACGCAACAAATCGTGGTTTGCATTTTTAGTGTCGAAAACTCTCATTTGTTTGTAAGCAACGGTGGTCGAGGTACTATCGGCTGCTCACTCGCAACTTAGACCAGAGCTTGCATCGCAGTGTAGGAGGCATTTGTTCGACTCTAAGGACCATATTCTGTGACGAAGGCACCGTGGGGCAGGGGTAGAGAATGTCTTCATAAGGATCAAAATTTTAAGCACATAGCTTCATAATAATTTTGCAAAGCTTCTGCATATCCCCTTCAGATTGAGCTGACATTAATAAAGAATGTCTATGTCCAAGAATCTTTACTGTCTTGAGTAGTGAATCGAAAACTATATTGGACTCCTTGAGCTTTTGTTTGTGAAGTGTCCCAAGGACTTGGACTCCAGTTTTGGACGCCAGACTTGGTCTCCAGTTAACTGTTTTTTCACTAGTTGTAGCTGACAGAGACCACCATTACCTCTTAAGAAGATTCGTTGTGTGACCAATAAATAATCCCAATTACATGTTTTTTCACTAGTTGTAGCTGAGAGAGACCACCATTACCTCTTAAGACGATTCGTGCTGTAACCAACAAATAATCCCAATTACATGTCTCCGGGGAGTTGGATATGCGGTAACTAGTTGATCTCTGGGGAATTGGATATGTGGGTGGGTTATCGATTGTCACACATGTAAACTCATATTTCCAAACTACCATTAATAACACAAATTTAATATAGAGGACAAGTTGTATCGTGGTTGTCTGCAGGTGCTTGTAGATTGAAGGTAGCTACCTAGAGGCATCAGTCCTGCTCGTAAATTCTCATTCTCTTGGAGCCCTCGTAAGCCTGGCAGGAGAAGCCCGCAGTCTCCGGTGCAGATAAGTTCGGTAGATGTAAATGTAGTCAGCTGCAAGGGAAGGCGCAACTTCTCAAGACAAAAGCGAAATTGGACGCAAAGAGATAGGAGCTAAGATTGGGAAGTGGTCCTGCTTGAGTGGTCTTTCCCATATAAACTCTTTGTTTCCAGAGTCGGAAGTCACTCTCCTGCAGCACGAAGTTGCCACAGCTTTCTTTGGAACTCATAAAGTATTGGATGGACGAATAGCAGCGGACACCAACTGTTGGTCTAGTGGGTCCCATTTGCAGACGTGAGGTAAGAGTCCCTACGAACGATAGTCGTGAAACTTTGAACTTTGAACAAGCTTCTTTCAAACCTTGAAGGAAACGCAACTTTACCGTTTAAAACAGGCATGTTCTTTAGTTTGTGTCAAAAGAGAGAAACTTACTCCCGAGGGGAAACTGAAAGTGCATTTGCTTCAGTTACAAAAGCAGACACGACAGCATCGCATCTTTCTCAAGTTGCCAGACAAGAAGATGTGACAACTTTCTGACGGATATGTTTATGTAAGCTTTGGTGCTCTTGTCATGTCCTTGCGACATTTTACATTACTCAATCATTGCAATGGAATTGTGCCATTTCTTGCCGCGTCTAGGGCTGAGCTGAGAGCTCTTACGTAAGCAGAATATAGTGGAAGAATTGAAAGCCTCTTTTCACCTTTCACTCCCATATCACCGACGCAGTTTCTTACCGTGTCGATTGGTCACTTAATAAAATTTCACAGTTTCTTATCACTATAGGCGTGTTTCCTTTCACCAGGACGTCTAGAGTAGACCTTCGTTCTTCACAGGTGACGGTTCCTGCATCTTCGCAGTGTTTCATACAAATAGTTGGCATGTACTCTATAATTGTGTACGAAACAGTCAAGGTACTCCCAAACTCATGCTCTTCCTCCGTCTTCTGTTTATCGGGCTTTTCCTTCTTTTCGGGTGTTGCTCATTGCTTCTAGCTCATGATCTTCCTCCGTTTATTGGCTCGTCGTAGGTCTCATGTAACAAATGGAAGGAACGGCTGGCGGGTAGAATTGCTGGTGAGTGAGGTGAATACCACGTGCAACGCTTAGCGGTCTCGTAAATACCTCATGAGTCGAGAGGGTCATGAGCACACGGGTGGAAGGTATGGAAACGGCGACTAATTGCTTTTTCACAACTCACGTGTTCAAGTGCAAGATATATAGCGGTAACGATAAGTAACAAGTACACAGAGAAAATGTGTGTGTGAGATGTTGGTGATGTGTAACGGTAAGGTTCTTGGAAACTTTGTTGTCGAATGAGTTCTTGTCACGAGTAGCTTCTTTCCAATCTGCAAAATGGACGAGGAGACGTTGTTGCGAATCAACTGGCTCACTAGATTCAGATAAACGGAGTTCATTTACGTTTGACTTCTTCTACCTTTCATCTCCACGGGAGTTTGAGTGGAGAGCACGCTCTCGCAAAGTACAGACAGAAATATTACAGTATCTTCTCCTTTATCCATTTATATGCACTTTCTCTCCCACGGGCGTTTGGACTCTCATTCCCGTACTTCAGGCTCTGGTATCAATACCCCAACTTTTCGATTGATTGCGCTCAACTTTCTTTTCACAGATACACATCACCAACCTCTTTTCTTCTGTTGGAGGTAAATGATTGCTTACCTTTTCTTGTCAAAATCCCTCTTTTGGAAAGAAAATTGTTGAAGTTTTTAATCAAACTTGTATATTTTAAAGAAAAGACGGAGAATTATTCGATGTCCTCACATACAGAAGCATGAAGTAGTTTGTAACACATTTATAATTGCGAACCATGTTCTCACTCTCACATGTAAAGATTCAGCTGGTTTTGTTTATTCACGTTTCACAAGTTTGGAACCTTTTCTTTCTTTGGTGAACGGTCCCTTACACTGAGGGGTCGAAGGAACATCATGGGAGAGGAAGCCTCTCACTCATAACTCGCCTCTGGCGCGCATATCTTTTGCCGAGAGTGATATTATCATGTCAAACAAGTTGCTCGGTCTTTTAACACTTCGTTGAGCTTCATGTACTCACTACAGATCTTATGTTGGTGATATTTGAGTTAACTTTATTCCTTTTGATTGTTCCTTTTGCAGATGAGAATCTTCTGAATTCATTAGAGTACATGTCGAATGTTAATCGTGCAAGTAGTTGTCGCCCGTAGGATGTCGACAAGTTAGCTGACAAAAGCTCTAGTGACTCAGTCTAGATGTAACTGAGCGCTGAAACGACATTCGTATTGCTAAGATAATGAACCTGAAGCTGCTCGCCGCAAATGTGTAGAGAGGGGCTCATCCAGCAGAGAAGTCGATGGCGAGCTATGGTGCTTCAACGCGTTGCAGAACATGCAGGACAGGCAAGCCCCTTACCCGATTGCTGAATATTGTACATACTGGGAACCCTGTTATGCGCCTAACTTTCCAAAGACACCTCCATGTTGCCAAGAAGAAAAAGGTGAGATGAAGTGCACGATCAGGATGGGTAAGTAGAGCCAAAAGTAACATGGGAACTGGTGGAATGAGAGAAATGAGTGTGCGAACTTGTCCTATAGGGCGCAGACGTTTGAACTGGAGAGCAAAAGAAAACGATGTGTACCATCTTCCCACGGTGCTGCACATATGTGGCAGGCGTCCGTTCTGATCGTTAAGCGTGCAACTCGAACACCAGTAAAAGATGCGATAAGATAGCTGCATCGTTTACGCAGGTAAGGGAAAGCAACACTTATTCTGATGGTCACCAAGTTAGTCCTCACTTATAGTCAAGAAAAAGTGGACGAGAGTTCTCCCAACGCTTCTGACGCAAATGATAGAGGAAACTGACCGATGGTTGAAATGAGAAAAAAGACTAATCTGTTCATATTCAATCAAGTAGATTGTTAATGTCCGGGATCAAGATAGTTGTTCCCATATGAACGTCTGGAGCCTCATTTCGCGCTTTTCATCTAAATCATTTGCGAGTCAGGTTCTGACTATAATATCTTTTTAATTACATGTAGAAATACATATTTTTGTGAAGAGTAATTTTTCCAGAATTTCATGTTTCTTTACTCAAAAAATTCAAAAACTAGTGTAAAGGATCTTATTTTATCAAAAACATCACTTAAAAGATTTTACTCTTTATATCAAAAATACATTATAGTATTCTCACCTATGTTTACGAAACTAACTAATGAACTTCCGAGAGAGCCATCGTCCAGATCCATTACCTAGAATGAAGGTTGCTCGTATAGCTCACTCCTGGAGTGGCAGATATGTTATCTTATGTGGATCAAACTAAAACTGGGAGCAGAAAGTGAGACATGAAGCGAAAACTGTCCCGCTAGAGTCTTACTATATTTTATTTCTCAGCTTATGATATTCTCTACTTGTGACAAGTGTGCCGAAGAAACTTTTTGTAAGTCAAGATAACTACTTAAAGAAAGTATTAGTGTATAAACTGTTATGTATCCATATATTTGTGACGAAAATTTTGTTAATAAGATTACTTTTATTGATTACGTATCATGTGATGAGAATCCGTGTTATAGTAAAAATGATAATAATTTTATTGTCATCCAATAATGATCATAATACATAGAACATTTTAATATTCTATCCAATCCAAATATCTTCATAAGAATAATAAAAATGTCTAGTGGAATGCGAGGCTAAGTCATTGATCTTTTAACGGTGCCATTCGAGTATAAACAAGTTTGCATTTTATGTCAAACTTTACATCTCTGACTAGTTTATAGACGAAATTGATTTAAAAACAAATAATAATACTTCAGTGAATCTTTATCGAACTTTGTAATATGCTGCCTAACTTAGAAAATCCGAATACTCTCTCTAAAGTATTATTTCCTCCTTGGAAACGTTGTTTAGCTGAGCAGTCTGAACAGAACTTGAACGCTAGTCTTTTCTTCTTTACATGTAGATAAAACATTTAACCCCAAGATAGCTTTGTATAAGCTTGAAGGCATCGATGGTCATGTGACCAACTTCTTGGTCAGTCAAAACTATTGCAAACATTATTGATTATTAAACATGATAACTTATATTGTAATATATTATTTTCTTCATGTGTCTGTTTGTTTGTTACATCATTGCCAACTAGGCTTGGACAATCCACTTACTTTTGTAAAGAGAAGTTAACCCCAGTCTTTGTTTTCACGGTCTAGATCACATCTCGACCAATCTGGACGACTTTCTCACCTTGTATATATCTAGCGACATGGGATTCACTAATCGTCGAAAGATCTATATCCACTCAACCACTAAAAGTTAAAAAGTGAGACGTGGATGGTTTAACTCAATATAAACCTTGGGTTGAGCTTTGGTAACCACTTCTCCTGTTCTCATAGATCTTTCATTCTCACAAGTATATTACTATATATATATATATATCTATACTACTTATTAACTTGTAAGTTGTAATGGACGATTCAATTTCTGTATGATAGTAAGTGATAGGAAGGTTTAAGAGGGTCTTTTTCCTCCATGATGCTCTTTTTGCCTATTTACAGGCTCCAGTAAACCTAGACTTAGTCTAGAATTGTAACTAACTGATAGTCGTAAGATGCTTATGGTGTTTATTTCTCCTCGAATAATAATGACTTTTTCAGGTTGAAACCCTCTAGTAGTTAATTATTTGACTCTTGGTTTCAAGAAGTGGAGAAAAAGAGAGATGCTTCAAAGTTTCTTGACTCGTGTTAAACAGGGATAAAGAACATCAATGACTAAGTATTTTTACAAGCTTTGAGACAAGAGAAAGGTTATTATATCATCAATTATGCTTTCTTAACGATCCATGCAGTCGATTTTCTAAGCTCGACATGGAATTAGTCAAAATATCAAAGTTGGAGGTCGGTATTGAGATAAATGTGATGCCTTCAATACGATGACAAGAAGATTATCCAAGGAGAATAAATTTCCTTGAGTCATTGACCCCGTCCTGCAGAAGAAATGTGAAATGCCATTGCAGGTTCAAGTGTTCCTGATCTACAGTAGGTTTAGATTGAATGAGAATGATATTGTAGGTCAAGTGATACTAGTCTAAGAGGAGAAGTTGAAATGTCATTTCTATAATCATGTCTATAATGTATATGCTTAGAACAATAACAAAAATATTCATCCTCCTTTTGTTGGGGATATCAAACTTTGAAGAACCCATTCTCATGTTGGACAATCCTTCTAGACTTTTCTCTTCTGATATCTAAAGAATTTGAAGAATCCTAATGACGTGAGTCTAGAGTCATTGTTGGTGATGAAACTTCACTTGTGTTTTCATAACCATCGAGTGAATGGAGTTAGATGGAGGTTCAGAACCAGACTCCTAGAAGAAATTACTGCACTTGATGTCAACAGAAAAGTGGATATAGAGGACTACGGTCTTTGTGGAATTCGAAGTTCACAAAATCCTGTTGAGAAAAATGGAAGAACGGGAGGGAGAACCTATTCAAATTCCATGGCGAGCTTAGAAAATCTCCGTGGAAATCACATTACTGTGGTATCCGAGAAGAATGTGGAGCAGAAGTTGCACCATGAGAACATATAGTAAGTTATTCCTAGACAAACAAGAAGTACCCAGAAGAGAACTGGAGGGTCCAAAATCAGATGATGCGAGAAGAAGCAAGAAGACGAAGATTGAGATTAAGTGTTGTGGAGTTGGAAAAGAAACTGTATCTTCATAGTTCTCCTCCGCTTATATCATGATCACACAAACATTGTCTAGAGAAGAAAATGCATGCTAGATCAACTTCGGTGAACTTTTGCTCGCTTTCTGTTATCGGAAATGATATAAATAAAAATAGAATATATATATATAGAAATTCTTTATTACAGTGTTAGGATATCTATAGGTATAAAATGATAACCGCAATTAAAGTTGCGAGACGGTCTAGACATAATCCATAAAGCGATGGTAGACAAACACATGGAAACTATAAGTGCGAAAAGTTGCTAACGAACACACATGAATTACTTAGTGGATAACCGAACGCAGATGGGTATCTTTGTGTGTGGCATCTTCCTTAATTGAATGGTCATCTTCACTCAGTGAATGAAGTTTCTATTTAAGTAGATCACTAATCTTCAAAGTGTGAAGGAAAAATGTAACACAACATAGTCTCTCCTCGACGAGACTTCAAGCTACTCCCCGCTTTCTCTCGCACTACCTCTAAGCAAAGTTTCATGTTTCACTCCTTCCGTTATGATTGCTCTTGTGTTTCAAGTATTTAGACATCATACAATTCGCAGCATATAAGTTAACGGGAGAGAAAGTTCGATCAGCAGTCAGATTACATAAAATCAAAAGGATATATTGAGTAGTCAATGAATGACTGTCACTACTATACTTGAATAAAAGTTGTTGTTCATGAATGTATAGGTTTATCTACTATAGTTAAGACATTAAAGCTGCACTCAGCTAAGGTATATACCTCCTATAGTGGTATCTACATTTCCCTCATGCTCTTTCTTTTCTCTTTCTCTCTGTCGGAAATTCTTCCTCTGTCCATTCGTCATTTATAGTTAGAAGGAATGAAGCATTACGCAACATCCAGTCCACTACTTACAAGAAAAGAATTCCCAGTTCTCTGCTTTTCATACCAATTCTCGATGGTATCAATAGAGTATATACTCATTTGTAACTCTTGCATGAGACATGCAGGTATTGAATTCCTCCTCCTCTTCTCTCTGCCAGCCATCCTACACGCCGGTACTAATCTTAATCTCAAAGTAATTCACTGGTCTTGAAACACTGATATTCTTATGCAAAGGCATCCGGAATCTGTTTCTCTCCGCTCTAGAAGGTCATCGGACGTATTCTTCATCCGGGCTTCCAAACTATCATCAGCCAAAGTTGATCATGCTTTCTTGACCATAAACCATAAACTATATATATACATATCTCTCCTGACGGATGTTCTGTTGTCATGGTGTCCGAATCTCTCCGATCAAACCACGGTAAGCTAATTCACACGGAAATTTGTTTGCAGTTACTGAAATATGGCGTGATCTTCGACAACATAGGAATGAAAGAATATTTATCCATCCTTATAGTATGTCTGAAGGAAACATCAGGAAAGTCTTAAAAAAATTCAAAGCAAAAGTCTCTTCTCATTGAAATCAAATTCTGCTATATAGGCATCTACTAGCAGAAATGAAACTATGACGTTCAAGAAGTTCTTCCTTTTACAGAAGAATCACTCGAATCTTCTGAACATGAAGGACCATAAATGCTCAAAAGAAAAACCACGGTCACAGCTGGATGAGTCTGTACTATCCTCGATCAATAAGTAAAATTCTATTACTGTTACGATATGTGATAGAAGTTATATACTCTCATATATGCGAGACAGTCTGACTAAAATTCTTGCAGTGACTAAACAATTTAACTCCGAGAAGGTCTTTACAACTCAAGTTCCATCTAATCAAGCTTTTGTAATCTTACAGAAACTCCGTCTCGTAAAGTCACGAATTATCCAAAATTTGACGGATGCAAGTCTTCTGTAACTACTGCGTCAAAACATAGCTTTGAATGCTTATCGTGACTCATCAATGAGAGAATCAATGAGCAGACACGATTGTTTTTCACAAAACCACGAGTTAGTTCTACAAGTATCCATGATTTGAGATGTAAAATATTTGTCATAACCCCTTGGTTTGAAACCCTCTCCTATACTATATTAAGCGACATATCTCAGTTCAATCATCACACCAAGTGACTGCCTTGGCTAGAATGGCCCAGCTGACATCTGACGGGAGCAAAAGAACGCACCTAAATATGGAAAAGGAGAAATCCTTACACAGTAGACTTGAGAGGTGTGTACTCTGCAGCAAGCGAACAGATCTGTAGGCCTAGCCAAGTTAAGTTACTGCCTAGTACCACTCGATTCCACACAGAGATAGCGAGGTCTGGACTCTGGACTCTGAAACCTGGGCATGCATCGACATTACAAGAGCTCTGGGTTTGCTTCAAGCTCGAGACAAAAGAGGGAAATGGACAAGTGTCTTGGACCAGCGTGTATATACTGCAAGGAAACATACTTTATTTGACCTGTTTATGCCGCACATTTCACTCTCTTCCACCTCAAGAGGTATTTGGGAGATTTAGGGTCCGGTTCGGTTAGTAGAAAATGACTCTATTACCCCTAATGACACTCGCATAAAATAGGTGACAAATGATGTTTGCTGATCGTTCATATGTCAGATTTGAGCTCCCCTTTTATGAAAGCCGATAAAAGCCATCTCTACAAGAAGGGAGCTAAATTGGAAGAATCTTATCGTTAAAGAATAACTTTTGTCACATTTAGCACATTAGAAAGCAATAACAGTAGCGTATGTGTAACCATTGGCTCATCGTTATATATCTTCATATCTTGTTATAAAACTGTGTTTCCTTAGGATGGTTGAAGTATATTGCCGTGCTTGTATACTCACATTCTCCCTGTTAATAGGGTACTTGAGCGTCGGAGCATTCCAGTCATGGAACCTGGAATACAAGAACAAGTACTTTTGGACAGTATAAGGAACGGACATCAAAACACTCCCGATTCCCTTGGAATTTGTCTCCTTTCTATCTTCGAATGGAAATGCGGAGGGAACAAGCCTAAGGGGAAAACGAAAAGAAAGAAGAAAAACCTAAGGAGCTGAGAGTGAAGGTGGACGATAATGTGTGATTAAGAACTAAAATGATTCTTTTGGTAACTGGATGGATGGATCATTCTACATAATCGCTTTTTGGCAACTGACAAATTAAAGCAAATAATTGACCCATCATATCATCCAAATAAACAGAAAATACCAAAAAGTTCAAATTGACTAGACAAACCCGGATTCTTACATGGCTATACTAGTAAGGTTGACCGGTTAAAAGAAGAATAAGTGTAACTTCTACCACATTCTGGAAAGCAGCTGAAACGTCAGAAAGGAAGTTGAATTCAGCAAGTACTTTGAGATTTCGTGCTATGTGTGTTTTGTGAACAGAAGTACGAGAAAGTGACGGCTCCAGTTGTATCACTATCAATAGCAAGAAAACACAAGCAGAGTGAGAAAGCAAACAGATATGGTATGGGATCCACAATAGCATCGTCACCCAATCTCGTGAGATGAGGCTGAGAGAGGAGAGCTTGTCGCATAAGGATGTTGAATCGGTAAAATCCTCAGTGTTTCACTTCCATCCGAAACTTTCAACCAAGGAATGCATGGACAACTTCTCCACGCTCACAAAGCCCACATCCATCGGAGAAGATCATGTCACATGAACAATATTGTGGACTTACCATGAGTAGGCTCTTCAATACGAGCGCGTTTCGTTGTATCTTTCATGGGTCGGTAATCATGCTTTATAGTACCGTGTACTTCACTTCGCTTGGTGTGGTCTCCCGTTGGTGTATTTATGCATGAAGCAGATTTAAACTCCGATTAGTTCTCTTCATCACAATCGTGGTCAAAATGAAGTCCCCAACTCAGGGGATCCCATCTGTAGCGCCCGATGTTTACGCACTATCAAGCTGGATCCATTAGCAAATTAAGCATCATTAGCATGTTCTAAAGAGATGATTGATTACAGACTTTTACGGTACCTGTCAACGGAAAGTAAATTTTGAAAAGACCATAAAGTAAGGGAGGTTATTGGTCCCTCCCCCGGGAAATCAGCCCGTAGGCTGTACTGTACAACGGGACTCCATGACCGGCAACTTGAAGACCACGGCCGGAGAGGCGGGCGAGCACAGCCGCAATGGATAGGCGGATAGCACAACAGTGTACCGGCAGGAATGCACATTGTCTCGCCCTACTTTCCGCTGTCGCGCTTGACTGACTTTGACTGAGGTTATTCTTTGCTCCCGCTCGCTACACCAACGCTCTCAACGCCCAAGTAATAACCATCACGGACGGCCGCCAGGTCTCAGTCCGACACAGGACACGGTAATTTGCGGTACGCACAGCTCCTATAGGTTGGCGAACAGTCCTGTCACCTGTGAGGTTGGTGGACTGTTTAGTACTTTTCCCGCACCAACTGAGGTCCTGGGTTCAAACCCTGGCGACGAATATCTCTTGAGACCAGCCCCAGTTGAGGTTTTGGACCTGGGGCCTAACAGACACGGCATGCACAGAGCCAAAATAATAGTGAACATAATTTGAGATTTAGGCAATGTAATATCCATCCCTTGAAATACTTCCCGGCATTATGTAGGGGGATCAGTAAGCTTCACTGTGGTTTCAGCTCCGGTTCAGAGAGAGAGCAAAAGAATCTAGTAATCAGCAGAACTCAGTTGGTTGCCTGGATAGAACCAAAATCATTATCGGCATCGAGTTTGAACTTGTTTAAACCAAGAGTTCAATAAGAATCTGCAAGCAATCGGCAGACCTGAGTGCCTGGATATTACTAAAATCCTTATCCGACTGAGTCTAAGTTGCTTAGACGGTATAAGGAGAAATAACTTCCGACCAAGATCATAAGAATGGGAACAGAAATACATAGAGTGGGTTCTGCATAAAATCTCAGACTTGGAGAGAAGAAACAGTGGCCAGACGGGTATGACACAGACACGCGTAAGACTCATATTTGCTGAGCAAAAAGAGGAAGTGATAAAGTGGAGAGATTGTCGCAGCAAGGTTAGAGTGAAGCGGAAGAATTCAAATTGGCTTTTAACCAAGGACTGTTCACTATCTAGCTTCTAGCCACTTAAGTAGGCGATGAAGTAGATGAAGGCCGATGCGCATGCAAAGCTAGAAGTAGATAACCAGCTAGATGAACTTTAAAACTGACGATGGGAATGATTGTCCTGGTCAGCATCCAGCGTACAAATACCGTGTTTAAAGTCTAGCTAGATTAATGTTCGTTGTGGTGTGTCCGACTAAATATTCCCTCTCAGGAAAACCTCCTGTAGCCTTTTCTCTTGAGGCGTTTGAATTTCATAGGATCTTGCACCCCAATTCATTATTAGGTCTTCGTACTGCCTCTTTCCTATGTTGCTGCACATTTCAAGTTTGAACGTCAGTCAGTAGTCCGTGATTATGTTTGACATTGAGAATGTCCAAGAAAGAAACTTTACTAGATTGCATCACCGGAATAAAAGAGCATAAGAGCGATGCACTGCACTGAGAAAACATGTCTATTATCTTCAACCATGGTCTAGTTCTTCAATCTCCACAGATTAAAGGAAAGGTAAATCTCTCTGGTTGAGTAGAGGAATTCGTACATTGCGTCTTGTTAACTTTTATCAGTTAATGCACTCGAAGTTTGGTGGAAGATCCGCGCGCACTGGGACCAACCTTAAGCCTGTATACATAATTGGAACGAAAATTCAAGAAAAGTTGTATCAAACGAGAAAAGTATATCGAAAGTAATCGAAATAGTTTCCTCTGTTACGAAGAAGTACCGTCAGCCATTGAATGCTAACAACCGGAGAGTTTCCTCTCCACGCCTCCGAGTTCGATCCAGTACCCCCTCATCACTCCATTGCTTGTCCTAGACTGTTTTGATTATTTTGCGGATAAAGAGAAACAGTGCCGATTCTGCACTTATGATGTCACGCTCACTTGCTGGACTTCATTCTACTTTGTTTTCTCTCAAAGATGCCGGCTTCCTACGACCTAAAATCAGCGAGTGAACAGAACCGACCCCAAAGCTCTAGTGCCATTCTCCTCTTCAATGGGTCCAAAACCATCGATTTTTCCAAAGAACTACACTCTATTCTCACAGTCTCCCGTACTTGCAGCCATGTTCGTTTGCTCCCGAGATCACACAGCCAAGAAGTACGTGTCCTGTGGAAACATAGAAAGCAGTGATGGCGGAACTAGACTTGAGGTTAGACATGTTTTCTCCCCTTGCTCACTCACTCATACACACCCAAGAGAATGGGGAAGTGTTCGACTGAAGTCCAGAGTTATTGTTTTGTCTAGTAATGTAAACTTGTCCATCCCTCGAGTCATCAATTTTCAGTACCATCCTTGGTTTACGCGCCTGTCCCAAAAGTTGATTCCGCTCCAATTAGGCGCGCCGCGGCTCTCGCAAACTGGCGGCTGGCGGTACCACTGGCGAATCGCCTGCAGTCAATTGATCAAAGAAAGTCGGCCTAGACCTTGTCCTTTCAACACGGCCACTTTCGGGGACAAGAAAAACGACAAATTCCTGGTCACGGTGGAGTCTTGGAGAAACTGGCTCTAGCAGGTGACAAAAGTCTACGGTACCATCAACACGTTACGTAATCGAAGCGTACGTATTGATGGAAAACGTTGTGCCTCGTGACTCCGATTAACGCTCATGATGCTAACTATCCTCACGAGCAGCTTGAGCAGTAGCAACATGAACCGTAGGATGGGCTCCAGGCTCGGGGGAAACTCTTCCAGCGACCACTTTGGCACCTTCTCCATAACATTCAGGAAAGCTCTGTATGGCTCTCCTACATGCATGCAATGCAATTTACTCTTGGGGGCACGGACCACCTGAGTCCTAACTAAAACGTTCGCTTGTTCGTCTCTAAAGTAGTAACCGGAAAGCAATAAGATTTGATTCGCTGACCGAGCCCGAGCCCGAGCCCGAGGGTTTAGTTTGCCAGTGCCGGATGGACGGAAGGACGGGTCGACAAATGGACGGAGGATGGATGAATACGGTAGGTGACTGTGTATGTCGAAAGGAGCATGGAGAAAAAGGGAACGGAACGCGGAGGGTGACGTGGAAGTCGCATGTGTGTGGGCCGGGCAAGCGTAAGGTGGAGGGAAGATTCAGGGCCGTGATCTGATGCGCATGACGACGGAGGATCGGTCGTCAATCTGGCTGCTTTGAATAGGAGTAGAATGATAGGCAGCAAGGGAAAGTAGGCACGAGGAGGGCGACAAGGGAAAGGCACCAGGAGCAGCTAAAGAGAGTCTAAACGAAAGATTCGGCACACTAAATACTGACTCTACAGCATTGCTTGCCTACCAATCAGTCTATTACTATATCTATCACTATTCAACTATACAAACTACCACTATATCTATCTATATGCTATCTCTGGCCTAATTTATGCGTTCTTCTGCTTTCCTCTTTTCCTGAAAGCCGAAAACAATCAAACATTCGGTCCGACCCGGTCGAATGGTCTACAGTGTATGAAGTTACTATGAACGGAATTCTGGCGTCGCGAGAGAGAGAGAGAGAGACAGCGAGAGCGAGAGCGCGCGCGAGAGAGAGTGCGTGAGTCATCAAGGATATTCACTCGCACACCCAACCCGATCGAGCCAAGCAGAGGAATGCCTGACTTGTAACTGTTGAACAATATTGTTCTGTTCAGTTTGTTCTTTTGTTTTGGTGAAGAATATGAGGCAGGCAGGGAGAGAGAGAGGGGGAGGAGGTATCAGCGAGTAGAATAGCTGCGGGAGAGAAGAGGGAGCAGAGCAGGTACTTGCTGTTGTGGGGCACGGTTTGGAGCAGAGCAGACAGACACCCTCCCTGTAAGGTGCTGCTACCTTCTGTGGCAGGGACGCTTGGCAGCGCAGCGCAGCGCAGAGCAGAGCAGGCCAGGCGGTGAGAAGGACGAAGCTTGGTTTGATTTTGTGTCTGGCTGGGAAGGGAAGGTGAGGGGATATGGAGCGGGCAAGCTATGGCCACCTCAAACCTCAGACGTACAGGTGGAGTGTGCTAAGCAGCAGAAGTTGAAGAATAAGGGATGCGGGCTATGTCTTGTTCTTTCTTGTTTGACAACGGATTCCGTGTCTGAACATTATTTCCTGTTCCTACATGCTTAGCTCCCTTTTCTGCTCATCCTTAAGGTGTGGATACGCTCTCGTTTTCAATCGTGATCTTGACGCATTCACTTGCTCAAGTCGAGGAGGGCTTAAGAAATCACTCGAGGGGTGAAGTAGTTGATGGAGACATGAAACGCTAGCCCGACTGAGGAGTGTCGATGGGCCGCGTATGGTTAGGGGAGAGTAACCGTCTAGGAGTGGGCCGAAACCATGGCTTGTGGTTAGAAGTCAGGAGTATTCTGTAGAAGTTGACTGGACACTGGTCGATGGATCAGCAGCTTGGAGGACGAAGTGCGCTTACCGTTTCGAAAGTTTTGCCATGTTCATCAAACCACAACCTTCAGTCTCACTCTCTGAGCTGGTCAGTGGTCACTTGGACTCCCACACCTTTTCCTTGCTTGATATTCACGTGTACGGAGATGATGGATAGTGTCTCTGTTTACTCCCTTGTTTTGAATGGTCTTCACTTATGCTGGAGATGATGATTCCTATGGTTACTCCATCGTGACCGCCATGTGCTTGGCTGATGTTAGCTCACCTAGAACGTAAGTGCCTGAAGTTTTGCCTTGCGCGCGGTACCAGTATTCTTCATTCTTATGTAGAAGCTGGTTAATCTGAGTTTTGAAATTGGTCTGAGGTCCGGAGTCCACTCGACTGAGACTAGCTACGGAAGCATATACCGTCTTCAGGAATGGTTGCCTCTGGTTAGATGATTTCGAGGCTATTTTCACTTTACTATCAGAGGAGTCTGATTTGTGTTGTTCTTTTGTTCTGTGGGTGTTGGTTCTGCTTCTGTCGCTGTAGAGCGCGGCGACTTCTAATCTTTTCAACATCTTCAGCGGGTATCATTTAGGGTGCAAACTATGGTAGTTTTTGAGTCTGGCGAGGTAGACCAGCGAAGGGCGACTGCCAACGCTGAACCTAGAAGTGCCGGAACGTGGTTGAAACGTTCTCAAGAGCTGGCGAACATCCTAGGGGCGGAAGCATCAGGAGTGAAGGCTTTTCTAGGGAGATGGAAGACGATCAGGGGCCGATTGCTTCAACTTCCGGCGCTTCTTACCGAGCTCTCACAGACACCGTGTTTCATGCAAAACGCACTAATACTAGAATTGTTGGAGGCCATAGTCGAGAGTTTGGAAGAAGCCAAAGAGCTGGTGGAAAAATGCACGGAACTCAGCTACGTGGGAAAGCTCCAAATGCAGAGTAATCTCGATGCTCTTGCGGCCAAGCTCGACCTGCATATCCATGACGGTCAGCTCATGCTCAAGAGCGGTGTCTTGAAAGAAGCACCCGTGGCTCCAAATCTCGCCACTCCTGAAACGAGTCGAGAAGCTATGAGATGGAACATCCGGGATCTTCTTGCCCGCTTACAGATCGGAAACACGGAATCGAAGCAGAAAGCATTGGACACACTGGTGGATCTTATGTATGAAGACGACAAGAACGTTCTCTTCGTGGCGAGTCAGGGTGGTATCCCGGCGCTCGTGCATCTTCTGGACGTCAGTCTCCCTTCTCTTCGCGAAAAGGCTGCCGCTGCAATTTGTAGTCTGGCTTTGAACGATAGTTGTGAGCATTTGGTGGTTAGCGATGGTGCCATAGCACCTCTCGTAAGATTGCTCGAGTCTGGGAGCTCTCTAGCTAAGGAGAAAGCCGCTGCTGCTCTGCAAGGCTTGGCGTACACAGCAGAAAACGCGCGTGCTGTTGCGGCTCATGGTGGGATCCCTGCGCTCATCGAGCTCTGTCGAATAGGGACACCTGGCGCCCAAGCTGCGGCTGCGGGTGCCATTCGGAATTTGGCTGGAGTCGTGGAACTGAGAACCAGCGTTGCGGAGGAGGGTGCCATCCCGATTATAATCAATCTTGTTACATCGGGCACGGCCCTTGCACAAGAGCATGCTGCTGCCGCTCTGCAGAACCTGGCCCTCAGCGATGATAAAATGAGACAGGCCATTTCGAAGGAGGGTGGCATCCAGCCTCTTCTGAGATATCTGGACAGTGCAACGAGTCCACGGGCCAGAGAAATTACCGTCGAAGCTCTCCGCAACATTGCTGCTTCTCCTGCCAATTCAGACTCCCTAATCGAGGCTGGATTCCTCCCTCGACTGGTCAACGTGCTGAGAAATGGCCCTTTGACTGCTCAACAATCAGCAGCTGAGGCTGTGTGTCATCTCTCAAGCACGAACGAAACACGCAGAGCCTTGGGCGAGGCAGGCATTATTCCCCCGTTGGTGAGAATGCTCGAGGCCAAGACGAGCTCGGCGCAAGAGTTCGCAGCGCAAGCGTTGGCCCTTCTGCTACAAGTCGAGAGTAATTGCAAGGAGTTCATGCATGAGGAGCAGGGGATCCCTGGCCTGGTCCAATTGCTCGACGTACGTAACACCACTGTAGCCAAACAGTTCCCTATCGCAGCGCTCTCTGCTCTTGTCGGCTCGGCCAAATGCCGCAAGCTGATGGTGGCCGCCGGTGCATGCCTGCATCTGCGCTCCTTGGCTGAAGGAGATGTCAGCGGAGCGCGGCGCCTGCTCGAGCGGCTAGAACGAGGCAAATTGCTTAGAATATTCAGCAGAAAAACTTCTTCCAAAAAGGTGTGCTCCTCTACTTTTGTATAAGTTCTGCATGCACTGTCTGTGTGCGTGCGTGCATCATAAGAAGGCCACACGGTTGCGCATTTTCTATCTTGTTCCTTCCCTCTGTGTGTGGATGTCTGGGGCTGGGGCTGGGGCTGGGGCTGGCTGGTCGAGGGCCTTATGGAATCCCAACGTTTGACTCAGTTCATTACGGATCAGAACAGAGCTGTTGTGCTCTGCTCTGGGTTGTTGTTGCATGGATGAATTCTAAGATACGGTAGGGCTTGCTCGCTCCTTCACTGATTGATGCAGCTTGGTGGATCTTGAACGCACAAAATCTGTGCTTCTGCTGCCGTGGTTGGTATTCACAGCTGGAGGCCAAGGGATATCATCATAGTCAATGCTGTCAAGCGCCTCAGCATTGTGGGGTCGGGTGCATGCCTTCCGTACGTATCAACATGGCAACATCCTCACGGGAGCTAGATGTTGAGCTCGAACAACTCAACCTCACCACGCCGTTTGTAAATGAATTTTAGCGGCACTCACTCCCTTCATCCGTCCTCAATAAGTCCTGTGTCCATACGTACGTGCTCATGATATAGAAAGACACAAGATTCGCCTTACATACAGCTTACCATATCTTCGGGTGATCCTCACTTTCTGTAAACGGAGTCGTGACCAACAACAAGTTGGTGCATTACGCTCAAAGGAATCGGCATTCGTGCTCATTCACCTTCACCAGCTGCTGCTCCCGTAGGTCGTTCTCGCCTCGCAGTTGGAGGAATATTATGTTTTATGATTGCCAGTCTGCCGTGAAAGTTGCACAAGGCTCATGAATGGATGGTTCACCGACGGATTTAGTTTTTTGCTAGAGTCAACGCAGCCAGCAACTTCGGTATGCTAGAAACGAGCTGGAGTTGCGTAACCACTGTATTATGTAACATATTGATATAACTTTTAGTTGAAGGCTTGGTCCTCGTCAAGTAGACTACCTACAGGTCGATATGACGATAAACGTGGAAACATAACTCTGCTGTGTCACCGGCTGATGGCCGGCCGAGTTGGGCCCATCGACCAGGACCAAGTTGAAGAAAATGAAACTTCAGTAGCTGAACGTCTGAGAAGCTGATGAGGATAGATACTTATATATAGAAATTTCTACAGGGTAGATAGAATTGGATATGATGACCTAGATGACGATGATATACTGCTGTCTGACAGATGTAGGAGACAACTTGTTACTTCTCGCTCTCCTGCTGTAATTACCAGTAAAGTGTACGTGCTCGATCGGAACAGTTGTCTAGTTGGGTGTTTGACCTTTTCTGCGGATTTTCTTCTGTATGTATAAATCATGTCGCGTGTGGGGTCTGTATAGCGGAGTCACTGAGCGTGGAGGGAACCTGGTATGTTTCCCTCAGGACACTCTGTCATGTTCTGAGCATGAATCCAGCTGACTAATATGTCGACAGACCACTTGTCCTCGACCTGCTCGTTTGTTTTCTAGCATCTCTCTGCGTCCGTTGGGACCTCAAAACTTAGCCGTGGGAAGCTTTCATCCCTTTCGAACTGCTCTCCTCAGCGTTATCATGTCAAGCACGTGATTCGATTGCACCCTCCTTCGACCTGTGCCGAAGATTTTCTTAGTCTTCGACTACAGGCCGTTTCTAGGTACGGTGGAGTCTCGTTAAGGAGTTTCATTTAATCTTCTGCGGGCAGTCCATCCACGAACGGAATCCACGAGCGAACTACTCCGAAAACTCATATCAACTCTTGTCACGTGAGTCAGTCTCTCTGCATGGTTTAAAATTCAAAGACGCTCCGCACTGCATTTTATCCTCACTCTGCAGCGCCAGATGCAACAGACTGACGTCGCCAGTCCCGACGCGGGACTGGCGACGTTCTCTGACCATGGCCACCCAAACCACGGGAAGTAGAGAGCCGCGTCTCAGCAAGTGCCCTCCTCAAGCCTTTCAAACTGGAAAGTGGTGTGGAATATTGTTTAAAGCGGGGCCGCCAAGCGCGTCGGAGGCGCAATTCTCTTACGTCCCTGACAAGCGTACAGCCAGCAAGGCGTGCGTACAGGAGCAGTATATGGCAATAATTCAACACATGCGATGGCAGGAACTGTGTCCAAGAGACGGATCACGCGATAAGATTCGTATTTCAGCTCCAATATCCTCTGAAGCTGGAGTGAAAGGAAGTATAAGTTGATCCGTGAGTTGGAGAAACGGGGAGAAACTTTATCTTGAACTTCTGAACAGGCTGAAGCTCCAGGTCGACGCAGGAGACTGCGAAAATGAATGCAGAAACGATACGATCTGATCAATGGATGATGCCTTGCTTTCTCCTCCTCCTGTGCTCCTGCTCTCGGGGGTTGAACCCAGCAGCAAGACCCGGAGACCGATGATGATCGAGGGCTGAGTAATCTCGTAACTTTACAGGACCCAGGCCGCACTTATTACGATATTAAGTATGCTTGGACGTACACGGTAATGGCGTGTCTCCTTTCGGTTTGCTACTTTTCTCTCTCTGTGTGTCTATCTCTTTACACTCTCGTGACCCGTCCGTCCGTCCGTCCCGTCTCTGCCTGGAGCGTCAGGGACCTTTCCGCCGCTTTGTTTGAAACCTGTGGGACCGTACACCGTGCCGTCCCACGCATCCACATATTTGAAATCCAGGAATGCCACGCTTCTTTACCGCAGATGTTTCCGCGCAAGAAAACGCGATCCAGCAGCATGCGCACACGAGGGTACCGATACACTCCATGTCCCTAGAGAAGAAGCCGGCGTGGATTACAGGAGCCGCATGGCGATGAAGTGCTGCGATCTTTTACTTCTGCGAATTGTTGAATATCTTAAGGGCACTGACTGATTTTGTATCAATTGGCGATCATGGATATGACACTGCGAGCTCCGAAGTTGCTGATAGCCGAACTACAGGCAGCTGTGCAAGTGGTGAGTTCGCGGTGGTCGGGGACATGAAGTTTCAGCGAGTGTGGCTGCAAGGAGTGGTTGTGTCACCCTTAGAGCATGGTACTATGGTGCTGGATGATGACAGCGGGGTCATTGACCTGTTTATGAAGAAAGATCATCAGGCTCTGTCTTGGAATCCCGGAATGTACATTCTTGTCACCGGTAGATTCTGTGAAGACAGTGTCCCGTTCATTGAGGTGCATAAGATTGTCGACTTATCCACCTCACCCGATAGAGAGGCGCTCTGGTATTTAGAGCTAGTTGAAAGTCATGAGAAATTTTATGACAGTTTACTTCCAAAAACCTCAATCGCAATACAAAGCGTCAACGTAAGTGACCAGATTAGGGTGAGAAGATACTTCAGAGGATGACAGACGACATGATCAGACCACTCCGGATTTGTTTTACCTCAACATAATTTACATCGCGAGACAGCGAATATGTTGATCATGTTCACCTTCGCGTTTCTAGCCCGTTTTGATCCTAACAGGGGAGTCAAGCCAT
Organism: Asterella californica; assembly: GCA_036924285.1. Taxonomy (NCBI): domain Eukaryota; kingdom Viridiplantae; phylum Streptophyta; class Marchantiopsida; order Marchantiales; family Aytoniaceae; genus Asterella; species Asterella californica. The sequence goes on along the minus strand of JAYKYS010000006.1, from coordinate 21,392,457 downwards.
TAGCACAACCAGTAACAGCCGATGAATGGAAGCAGGATACTAGTTGCCCGCCTTCTCTCCGCCTAGAGAAGGTCTACTGGGATTTGAGAACTGAAGTTTTCTCTGTATCCCGACTGCATATTTGGTGATAGTTGTCACCCTAAGGGTGTGACAGACGAATTCATGGTCGTGTGCAGGTTATCAAGTACTTCACAGGGTGTGCAAAAGCAGCAGATTGCCCTACGAAGTACACGGATAAACCGATATGGAACGCAACGTCACGCTTGTGTGAACCTTGCGATATTAATGAGGTCAGTCAGAACGAAACTCAGTCAGGATCTGAACTTATCACGTACCTCATCTGGGAAACATCTCTCCTGCTGGTTCACGTCTTGCAAGAGGCACGATATCGCTGCATGACACAATGTCCTAGAATGCTTACTGAACAACGAGCAAGCATAGCCCTCTTTGGGGATCATTGAAGAGCTGGATAGAGTGACCTCTGAGTTGAAACGTAAGGAGAGAAGATTATAGTGGCAAGAAATAAACAAGGAGGAGGATAGAAAGGAGAATCAACACACGTCGGATCCTCTAACCTTCTTGCTGCAGTTCATCGAAGATGAACAAGTTGTTAGAAGGGAGAACTAGTACAACTCCGATGCCTTACCATTCTAGTGGCAATTCATCCAAAGATTTGCTTGAATTCCACAATGTCGCGCTGCTGTTTGCAGCATAACCTATGACAAAAGAAGAACACATCTTATTCTCACAGAAGTCATATATAGTTCTGCTTGCTGCGGAACCTCAGGGGTTTCACTTAGCTATATAATTTGAAACCATTTGTAAATCAAGACCAGGGGTTTAAGAATATGCTGAAGCCTATGTCAAAAATAAAATATTAACACGTTATATAAAATTAGCATATTTTTTACTTTAATACCTAATTTTGAATTAAAATAATCCTATTTGTAAACTCGATCTTCTAAAATTCTTGATCAAAGTAAATAAAGAGTACTGTCTCCTAGTTTCAACCATTGGATTAATGAAGTCTCCGGGCACGGAACTCCAGTGATATCACGCACCCAGATGTCATTCTGGTTGTTTACGGTTAAGGATGCGGAAACTGAGCGCTGTCCCTCTCAAGTCAGTATTTACAGAATGCTTCGTTGAGTGAGTGAAAATAGTTTCTAGGCTGGACAGGACATGTTGCTAACGCCTTACAGGCAGAGTGTTGCAGAGATGCCTGGATACAGGATCAGTTCGATTCCACTTTCCAAAACCCGATCTCTTCCACTGAACTGTACGAGGGGAGTGGAGGATGCTGAGAATCGGAGATGCATCTGTCCAGCAGGCTGGACATCAGACTTCTCCCAGAGCCCTTTCAATTTCAGCTGGTGTGATATTATGACTGATTATCATCCATACGTAGTCAGGAGAAGGATGTACGCGCAACAACCTGATCGATCTTATGCTCTTGTAAGTAGAGCAGTTGAGCCGACCGACGTCTCTGCTTCTTACTGCTAGCAGTATGTCGTTGCAGTGATGTAACCCTGATTCTAGCACTCTTCTGGAATGCAGGTCTTTGCTGTTAGTCAGCTGCTGCTTCATTTTGTGTTTCTTTTCCTTGTTCATGAACCTTTATCGACGGATATCCCGCAAGAATAGGCCTCCACGAAGCTCTAAGCACCAGGTGAGTACTCCATAGCTTCCAGCATTTTCGTGGCAGGCAGAATCACATGTGATCGTGCCTTGGCTGTCCGTCACACCCAAAACTGAGCATCTGTTTCTTGCAGGTGGGTAGGAACGTCCCATAGAGGGAGGACTCGCCGACACTCATGCCTGGCACAGTGAGACACGATTCAGACGGTACACTGAATGGCGCAAACCGGGATCCCACTACTCTCTCGGACTGACTGGCATGCCGCTCATGTTACTGAATGCATCTTGTTAGAAAGATTCATTCAACGGGATAGATCGCCAGAAGCACTCCTTGAAGTCTTGGACAAGAATCTGCGAACATTTTAGTCGTGCAGAGAGGCCCAAAGGTAAACATTCGTTTTACTAAAATCTACAGGAGTAAATAATTAGCGCCTCTGTGGCGTAAGGGGTACGAGACTCCGATGAGACAAACATCCACCACCTCGAGTAGGTGGCCTGTGCTGACAATGTTATATCTAAAAATGAAACAAGAATGTTAACTGTCTTATCATCCGCCGCGATAAAGTCAACCTGCAAGTTATAACAAAGATTTTCAAGTTTGGCTCGTGATCAAACCGTAACTTCTCACACTTCTCTCTTCGTTCTCTTCGCAAGACAAAACTGAAATCAATGAAATTCAATGTGATAACTAACAGTTCACGTTAACACGCTCAAGTTTTCAAACTATTTGGCCGGGCTATCGGGAAAACCAAGATGTGTACAAGACATTTCTTCTCTGATCATCCATCTCCGGTTTAGTTTACGAGCACTCACAGGTGGACTTGTGGAAGCCTCAAGCGACAAAGCTTTCCCATGTAGAATCACCAGCCTAGTCAAAAACATGTATACCCACAAAGAGGAGGAATCTAATCACATTAGATCACGAAGACATTTTAGAATTATATAATCAGAAAGTTCCAGAGAACCCTGAATTACTACTCGTCACGAGGAATTGGGTATTTCCGTGTGGTCCGAGTTATCAAAGCGAAGAAAAATTAAATCTATAGGGGGCTAGTTTTGCATCGGTCCTGGCCGAGGTGATCTTTTGGTCTTTCTTTCGTGAAGAGTCTCTATTAGCGTAGTAAGGTTTGCAAGAACTTCACGAGTTCATATCATCTCATCGTCCTTGGACGAGATGCATGAGTGGTGCTCCCTTTCATAGCCATGAGTAAATCCGGAGAGGAGATAGGCAAGACTCCGGAATCTTGAGGTAACAGCACTTAACAACCCCTTTTGTAGGGTTGGTAACAACACTTAAACGGGTTAGATCTCTAAGCTTTTCCATGTCCGGCTCTGTGTGCTATTGGGACGCTGATTGATTCATACTATGTCGATCGAGAACATAATATTTCTACATTCGATCTTCTCGTCAAGTCCTGTACCCATCTACCAAGCATTTAAAATTCACCTTTAAATTAAAAAAGAAGAAAAGAAAACAAACAAGAATCAACAGACCCAACCAGTAGGACAAAGTCCACGCTCTTCTCGCCTCGTGGCGAACCGCCTTGTCCCAATCGTCCTTCCTTCCCTCCGCTGTGCATGCAAGAAGGGAAGTCAATCAATGCCAAGCTTTGGAATCGCTTTTAGAATTTACAAGCTCGAGCAGGAAAGAACAGAAAAGGAAAGCCGGGTGAGACCGCAGAAATGACATAAGTATGATATCACCGGATATTCACAAGTCGCAGGTTTGGACTTGAAATCCTGATTCATTCTCTTCGTTGCCTCACATGCTTTTGTATGATCTAGAGCAACGACTCTGCTATCAGCTACAAAGGAAATCAAAGTTCTAAACGACAACTACTCACAAGCTTACAATTCATAAGACTGGATCATAGAACTTTCTCTCCAAGCTTGCACCGTTCAATTACTTGAAGTTGTTACAGTTAAGATACATGTAGATGTCGCACACGACCATGAATTCGCCTGTCACACTCTTAGGGTGACAACTATCACCAAATATGCAGTCGGGATACAGAGAAAACGTCAGTTCTCAAATCCCAGTAGACCTTCTCTAGGCGGGCAACTAGTATCCTGCTTCCATTCATGGGCTGTTACTCGTTGTGCTAATGGCTTGACTCCCTGTTAGGATCAAAACAGGCTAGAAACGCGAAGGTGAACATGATCAACATATCCGCTGTCTCGCGATGTAAATTATATTGAGTAAAACAAATCCGGAGTGGTCTGATCATGTCGTCTGTTATCCTCTGAAGTATCTTCTCACCCTAATCTGGTCACTTACGTTGACGTTTTGTACTGCGCTTGAGTTTTGGAAGTAAACTGTCATAGAATTTCTCATGACTTTCAGCTAGCTCTAAATGCCACAGCGCCTCTCTATCGGGTGAGGTGGATAAGTCGACAATCTTATGCACCTCAATGAACGGGACACTGTCTTCACAGAATCTACCGGTGACAAGAATGTACATTCCGGGATTCCAAGACAGAGCCTGATGATCTTTCTTCATAAACAGGTCAATGACCCCGCTGCCATCATCCAGCACCATAGTACCATGCTCTAAGGGTGACACAACCACTCCTTGCAGCCACACTCGCTGAAACTTCATGTCCCCGAGCACCGCGAACTCACCACTGTGCACAGCTGCCTGTAGTTCGGCTATCAGCAACTTCGGAGCTCGCAGTGTCATATCCATGAGCGCCAATTGATACAAAATCAGTCAGCGCCCTGAAGATATTCAACAAAATTCGCAGAAGTATAAAATCGCAGCACTTCATCGCCATGCGGCTCCTGTAATCCATGCCGGCTTCTTCTCTAGGGACATGGAGTGTATCGGTACCCTCGTGTGCGCATGCTGCTGGATCGCGTTTTCTTGCGCGGAAACATCTGCGGTAAAGAACCGTGGCATTCCTGGATTTCAAATATCTGGATGCGTGGGACGGCACTGTGTACGGTTTACTTACTCGGTCGTCGATGACAGAACATGATTACTTACCCTAGTCCGAAAATCGTATCAGAGTTCCTGACAGCGGATCGACGAATTATACCTCGACAAACGCGTGTACCTCCATGCGCAAGTCAAAAGTTTGATAGTTGGAGCCGCAGGCGTCGGGTCAGTCCCCTCTCATTGCGCAATTGGCGCTTGCGATTCTTGTCAGCGAGCATCTCATCCCTCAACAAGCGTCGAATAGAAGCACTCGACGCCCATTCCAGTGTTTATCGCCAAATGGATTCATCACCGGGCAGTACTCGATACTGTACTTTAGGGCCCTCGTTCATCCAGGGTACACATATCCTCACAGTTCATCTTTTTACATCTCGTATCAGTGCGTGCAAACCCGCCTGTTCCGAGCTCAGTTTTCATCCTTTCGTCCCTGGTCTCAGTTCATATTCAAATTCCGAGCTCAGTTTTCATCCATTCGTCCCTGTTCTCAGTTCATATTCAAAGTCAAATCTGCCCGCATGTCCGCGAGCTTCTCTGCGTCTACGGGCACGTGGTTTACGAGAGTCGAGGTTGTTTCACCGTCCGGACTCTGGATGGGACTCGATCGCGGGACATGTGGACGCGTTTTGAGGACAGAGTTAACTCTCGAGCGTGATAGAATTCTGAGAATTGCTCGTACGAGTTCATCATTTTTGTTCATAGTGAGTCTGTGGGGTACAGAACGATCAACTCTCTCCAGACTGCACGGCTGAAGGCTTCTTTTATTTCTCCTATTATGTTGCCGCAAGGGATAGTACAATTCAAATCGCGAACCGCAGCCAAGCGAGTATCTACTAACATCCAGTAAGTTGTACTATGTACTAAGTTCCATCCAGTCACGTCTGGTCTTTTCCTTCCAAGTCGCGCCCGGTCCAGTGATAGGCCACTGCATAAAAGGATAAGCTCTTGAGATCCAAAGTCTCGTCGTCTTCTTCACATGTCCGTGACTTGTCCTTGTTTGTCTGCTTGTTTCTTGGCCGCAGAGAGCCAGTGGGTCCGTTTGTCGGTCTCAATTTAGTAAACGGATTCCCCCTTCCAGGTAAGCGGCACTGTTTAGGGTACTGAAGGTTGGCGCGATGTCCACAGGAACCTGAAGTTTCGACATAATGTTCACAGCTTGAGAGAGTTCTGAGAGCGGGTTGAAACTCCGACTGAAACGGAAAAGGAAGTTACGTCTTCCACGGCTACAGATCGGAAATAAACAAGAAACACTCACGGTACGTACCTGTACATCTTCCAGCGAAGCGAAGCATCTTGCAAGCTCCGGTGTGACCTTTGCATACATGTTCAGCAACTTAGAGGCCGCAGGCTTATCGCCATGTGCTTCGATGCTGAGGATTTCTCGACTCAGAGCCTCGACAACTCCTCGTACCTTTACAAACGATAAACACTCCCGAGGAATAAATGCTTTTAGTTCGAACAGCTTCTATCCAGTAGTTCGGAGCAACAAACAGAATCCACATCTTTCTTTCTCTTTAAAGACAATGGTTTAACCAACAAACGGAGAGGATCCAGACCTTGTCGAAATTTACCGAAAAAGTGCCATTTGGATGACACTCATAACCCCCACTTTCCAAGATGTAGTTGAAAATCAGAGCTTGTCCCTTCCTGCAATCGAGGAATATCCGCCTTCATTCTTAGCTAATTAGGATATCCGCAGTTCATTCTTTTAGCTAATTAGGATCCCAGAATTCATATGTCTGGGCAATAAAACTCAAACTAAGCAGTCAGCCTCAGGATACGAATTCTCCGTCTCTGCGCGGCAATTCCAGACCGACTCCTAGTAACTTACCCATGCGCCTCTTCCAGTCCAAAGCGAATAGACCGGAAGCAACCAGCAAGAAAGGACACATAAATCGATCTCTCGTCTAGATCAGGAAGTAGATCCTGCAAATTCAGTGTTAGACTTCTCAGTGCTGGGGTTATAATGATCTATGTCATAGTCGACAAGAATACAGGCAAAACGTCCTCACTTTCTCTTCTAAACTTTTTCTGTGAACAGCAACACGAGACAAGCTGGTAAACTCTCCCGAGAAAGTTAGTCCTCATACGATCCAGCGGGAATGAAACTGATCTCTAATGACGCACAATCACTCGACACATGTTTCTGGCAACTGGCACAGACCTTGTCAACAAGGTAGTGAAGGGCCCACAGACCAACTATGTCTGCTTTCGCTTCTTCAATGGAAGAATAAAGTTCTTGAAGTTCCTGTTGTCATGAGATATCGCTCAAGAAAAGTGTTAATCGACGCCGAAACAATTCTGAACGGATTCTTAATGGAGATAATATTTGAAGTTCAAGAAATACTTACTTCTTTCGAAACGGTGCACATGACAGCAACACTTACACCTCTTGAAAAATGTCACCGAATTACCAGCAGCATACTTACCAGTCGAACCGTAGATTCTCTCCCTCCTTCAACCACAATATTATGTGGACCGATGCCATGGCAACATTCGTGGCAGATAGTATGCGTGAAGAAAGAAGCAAAGTCGACAAAACTTCTTTGTGATTTCTCCAAGCAGACACTCGCAATCGGTTTAAGAATTTTGTCAAATCTGAATAACCAGAAGCAGTTCCTGAGAATCAATTAAAAATCTGAATCTTACTATCTTGCATCGCCCAACCTCATAACTCGTCAAGACCAAGTCGTTTAAACACTTACTTTTCTTCAGAGACATTTCTTAACATAACCATGGCGCTTCCTCGCTCTCCGACGATCCGATCGTCATTGGGTAAGTTGAACGCTACTGTTTGAGGACCTTTTACATCCTGCAAAGGTTTTACTGGAAACAGAAATAAGCGGGAGTTGCTCTTTTCAAGTTGCTGTCTTAGAGAAAGTCTTTCCACCTAAGTTCAAGTGAAGTGTTTTGCTGGCCAAGTGAAGAGAGGTATTAACTGATAATTACCCCTGCATTGTAGATAAGATTGATCACACGTATGGGAGAGGCCGCAACAGATTTTGATTTGTACTTATCTGCCATTGGCAAATTATCCTCCAGTTCCTGGGTCAGTCCAGGACAAAGTTATGAACTCGACGAACATAAGTTGATATGAATAAGAAAATAAACCTTCATTACATGGAATTCTTTACGAGTGTAGAACTTTTGGGCGTAAAGCTAGTTCATAAACCTACCTGCAAGCAGTGGCTGAAGAGGAGGAGCTTTTTGGTGGCGTCATCATCACGTATGCCGATGAAAGCCTCAAAAGTAGCCTGAAAAGTTTATAGCGACCCTGTCAGTAGCTGATAGTTTTCTTTAATCAACAAGGAGATACACAACAAGCAATAGCTAACAAAATTCCAGCTGAACAAACCAGCTTTTGGGCAGAGACAAAAGGCTTCACAGACGTTTATCCGAAGCACAAGATGTCTCATAAGCAGGTATAAACAAGTTGGGTATGTCATCTTACATGCATGTAGTGCAAACTCTATTCACTTTTCAGATCTTTGCTGAGTTGCAAAGCTATCAGCTGGTCAATGACAACATCTTCTTACCTTGTAACCGAAGAGACCGTCCTCGTATGTTTCATAAGGACCAATGGTCACATCTACCGGAGAATCCTGTGCATAAAGCAAAGACAAGCAGAAGGAACTGATTGATAAGCACATGGAGTTCAGAGCTGTAGAGCTTCAGAGGCGAACGACGCAGCATTCAGGAGAGAACGGAATGCAAGCAAGAAACGAAAGTGAGGGCCTGAACACGTCTGTAATTAACAGCTCCGCTTGATACCTCCGAATATTTTTGCAACTTAGAAGTTAGTTCCAGCATGGATAACTCCGATTTACTACACAGATTCAGAAAAGCAGCAAGGGGTTTACCAGGTCCATCCAGGCAATATCAGAATCGTAGTAATCATTGGAAAGGAAGGCATCCGCTTTTGCTTTCAGCAACTTTTTCAAGCTGCAACACAAACTACACAATCAGCTCATGATGATGTTCTGCTTTAGAAGGTCCGAACATATCAAACTTGAAAGAATATCGTTCTTTATCGCTGCGGGCTTCTATCGGTTTCCAGCACGGAGTGCCCGAAAGGAATCTCAGGTCTTTCTAACAGCTGCATCTTGAGATCGACGATGACAGTTTTACCCGTGGACCCTCTATGAGAGCGGATCTTTTCCTCTGAGTACTAACTGCCAAACTCAGAAAGAGCTTACCTTGGAGTTGATGCACTGTCTCCAGCTTTATGCAGCAAAGCAGCTGCCTCTTTCAACAAGTCCAGGTACTCACTCGAGTATGGGACTATCTGCATATCATACAACTTGGGCTGAGTTCTGGATATGACTGTAAAAAAGCCTACAGCTTTCTTTTGATCCTCAGGACTCAGAGTTGCCTTCCACAGATCGAACTCCTGTCACAGGTGAAAACACAAGTTTCAACGGTTCTATTCGTTCTCAACCTCTGTACAACAGCATGGTTCAAAGACAGCAATAGGAAACATGTGATCATCGTCCGTATATTGGGCGCTTTTTACAACATTGCGTTGAATAAACGAAGGTCATCCACCTTACTATCCATGTCTCGAGGGTAAAAGTTTGCGCCCGGAGGCTTTTGTAGAGGAAACGCAGCTTTGTACTGCAGCCCGTTCCAGCCAGACACAGGCTTCACTGCATTTTCCGCTAAACAGATAGCGGAGTCTGCCGTTGTCAAGAATGCCTTGTTCTCATCCAAACAAGACCTTCAACACGTACATAATCAGCACTCTCAACACAGTACTTTGGGTTCAGATTAAAGTTGACCATGCACTTAAGGTGACTACAACAAGAGTCTAAGCCAGTATTAAACTTGCAAACCTGTATACCTTTGCAACTTGCGGGCAACTGCTGAACGTGCTATTCGAGTATCATTAAGTGAACTGCACAACTGAATACTTACCAGGGACCCTTGTTGATCGAATAGTATTCATACTCAAGCTTCTCCAGTTCAGAATTTGCTGCATTCTTTTCAAGCCAAGACTTCAACTTCGGATTGACACACCATTCCTGGTTGAACAACGAGTGTCAGGACTCAGTGCAGTGTAAAGTGTAAGCTACATTGTGTCTATCAGAGCAGGCTCATCGGACGAAGTTATAGCTTGGACGTAAAGCTGAAACCCAAGAAGATTGTACGGAATGGACGCAGGCAAGAGATATATGTAGAACGCCGCCACCAGACCAGCAGGTGATTACTCTGATAATGTTCACCTTTCATCGTGTCGCCTATCTCTTAAAAAGATCCAGCTACCGGGGAAAATGACCAAACATATCACTTGAAAATACTCCAATACCTGCACATAGAAGATTCTGTCGAGAACTTTGGCTGCCCTTACGGTGTACACCACAGCAGAAAGGTCACCCTCACTTAATCCTGAAAGCTGCAAAAGTACACGATTCCTCGCTTACGAACGCAAGTTCTCAAGAACAGAAGGTGCACCCTAAAATGATACGCTTTGGAGCCCAAAAGCTATCCAGCATTCACAGCGTGTCCTTTAAGATCTTCACAGTTCTTCACAGGACATGCTAGTGCCTCAACGGTATAAGTTCCCCAGAAACGGCTCAAGCGAGCACCGAGAGCTCCTTTTCCTGGAAATCGCATCCGATGGTGGTTGGGGTGTGTCCGACCTGATCCTTGGGGCGAATTCTGCTGATTCTCAGTAAGAAAGCATAAACAACCTATGCCTTCTTCACCATCTCCCTCATCACCATTTCACGGCTCATATTCGAGCTTACCTCTCCAGAAATTGTACATGAAGCATAGCGACCAAGCTGCTTCTTCAAAGATGCTATTCTAGCCTTCTGATCCGCCCCATACCTATGAACACAGTTCGCAAATGTACCCAGAGTTACTGCCTCCAAACGTCTCCAAGGAAAACTCCCTGCCCTTACATGCTCAAACTGCAAGTCATACAATGTCAAAGAGCACTTCCAGGTGATAAGGGGAAGACAAACCTAGCCGCAATTGTGTCAAACAAGTAGCCATATTCACCATCCGGGTCATAGTCGACGTAATCAGGATTCTTCTTTGCTAAGCTATCCTTGTACTCCTTCCAGTTCATATACTTGACCTCTACCACCTCCGATTCCTATATTAGACGGCGAACACGCATTAGCATATTCAAATGCATGAAACACCAACATTCCTCACTAACTTCGTCCTCCAAAACAATCATGAGATGCACAGCATATGTGAACCCAGGTGCTATGCTGAGAAATGATTACAGATGTTCTAACCCAAACGAATATATATTGTACACGGTTAAAGCAGTTTTTAGTGAAAACAGTGACTTCCCCCGCACACTTAAGGTAACCCCCAATAATTATGAACTCGTATAAGTACAAGGTGAGTAACAAAGAGCAGTGAACATGTATGCTAACTTGCTATTCTAACCCAAACGAATATACTCAAAGACACAGTCATGATACATCCTTAACAGAGTTTAAAAATTTCACTTCTCACCTTCTTCCTTCGTCTGTTCCATCCTTTCTCCTGTAATTGAAAGTGCAAGTGAAGCTAGAGCCCTGATCTAGCACTTCTCTGGGAAAATCGTACCTGTAGAGCAAATGCCTCCAAAGGAATTGGCTCCAGCGTAGTCACCAGATAAACATCATTGTACTCATTGTTGATAAATGTCCCGTTGTTGAGAACACTGTACCAGTCCCCAGATTCATGTCAGTAAAGAGTAAAGGCCTAGAAGTAATATACAAGGACAGATACGAATAATGTTCTCGAGGTTTTGCCATCAAAAGGGCTTTAAACTCACTCATTTTGCTTGTAAACGAAGAGCAGCTCAAACGCTTCATCTTGAAGAGCTACTCCAAGTTCCTCCTGGAGCTCTCGCCTGTAATTGGGAGCTCACATCGAACCTGAGTTAGAGTGTGCGGCATCTTAGTTCTAAAATTTTCACACCAGAATATTGTCATAAGAAACGTAGCGATATCTCCCATGACAACAAGACTCATGTGAGAGTAACACTCAAAAAAGTTGCAATCTTTTGTATTCTTCCACTGATGCACTGCTTAGATCAGGATATATCAGTTTCGTGATCCCCAAAACTCAGATGCCAACACGAGTAGTTGTTGAAAATAATGCAAGGAATCTACCGTCTACGTGCCGGGCAAAAGCTCTAGTTCTAGAGCGCAGACTTCTCAAAGAAGGTCACTTTGCAGGCGGCCCTTCCTTGCAAAAGGTTTGCTGCAAATAACTCTTGTCTACTATCTCACTCCAAAGATATAGTCTTGACAGGGATTTAAGGCCACAGCTGGAGGAGCATGGTCTATCTAGGGCTTACAGACTGCAAAGTCAAATACATACTCTGCAGAACCCAATTTGCAAATGAATTTGAGGACGAGAAAATTCACTACGGCACCACAAGCTTTACCTACCTGGCACTTTCGAGAGAAGTGTCACCGGCGGAAATGTGTCCTGCCGATGAAATGTCCCAGAGACCAGGCCATGAATCCTTCGTGTAGGCTCGTTTCTGAAGTAACAATTCAGCCGTGCTTTCTGCATAAATCCATACGTGAACTGCCCGATGATAGTCCCCAGCCTGGTGTACAAGATTCCTTCATGGAATGAAAGGGGCATGAGCGTTAGAATACGAATCCAGGAAGACAATCTTCTTAAACGAAAGCCATTACTCCCGTTAATGGCGGTAGAAAGTCAGTTCCATATCTCTCCTCCCTGCAAGATCTTCTCAGAAGCTCAAAATGAATAAAACAAGTGAAAGAAGAAACTCTCCTACTTAGAAACACTTCAACTCGTCTCTTCAGACGTCAGTCTAAAGAATGAATGAGCGAATGATTGAAAAAAAAATATTAAAAAAATATGGCTGACTATCTGTCTGACCGCAATAATCAACTGACCTACCTCGCCTCATCTGAGACAGGGGGAGACCTGTCAGCTGCAATATTTTATTTCTAGTGTGCCTTACGAGATCATATGAGGCATGAACTCATGAGCCGCTTTTAAACACATTCATTTCTGATGAAACGTGACTGTTGCATGAGGTGAATGGGAAGAACTTTGCAACAGGCAATTTATACGGCCAACCTTGCTCATGTGCAGCCAAGAATTGGATACAAGAACGTAGTCAAATTCATGAATCCGAGAGGAGAAAGCAAGAAGGAATCAATACCTATCTTTGCACTTGCCGGTGTGGAGGCCCTCGGGTGTCAGCACATCAAGAAATTCTGCCATCGTATCGTTTCTCCAGATATTTGCACTAGCGAGAGAGTGAGTGGTGAGATCAGATCAGATGCCTACAGAACATGAGACAAGCTTAATAATCTCTTCTTCTGCCGGACGCTTCTATCGGGGATCAGCGGATCCCACCAATCAATTGTTCGCGGATCATCGTGGGCTATCAGGAGTCATGACATAATCATTCACTGACCCCAATTTGTGTTGTTATACGTAGATCGTGAAAACCGGAAAGGGAGGTGGGAGGGGATCTTTTGTCGTGTAGTGTATTTTGCCGTATTATCATACGCTAAGAAGAGGGACGGACGGATGAAGTCATTGTGAAACCCGGAAAAGCGAGAGGAAGGATAAATCGCTAACGTATAGCCCCGCAATTCCACTGCAAGCGAAGCTACTTGTTGACTTCGAAGTGATTCCACGTCCTGCCCGCCTGGACTTTCCAGTTTTCTTCGACTCAGGAGGATGCCAGAAGAACGATACAGAATTTGTGGGATAACTTTGTGGGAGTCGAATTTTGATTGAAGCTCATCGACCATCGACTTTGTTGGCCCGAAAAGGGTGAAGGTTTGAACTTCTAATCGAGAGCCCTAATATCTTAACTCCTCCCGTACGAGCCTACGGTACTGGGACGAGGCCAGTCGCCCGTGGGAAGCCCTTCCAAAGCCCCCCTTCCTTCTCTTTTCCTTCGTCCCTTCCAGTCTCCCATCTACGGGAGTGAGGTCGACCTGAGAGTCACCATTTGTCGTATAGACACGTAGTTCGTCGAGAGCTCGACCGCTAGCGGCACATTGGGCAATATCTTGCCGTGCTCTAGTCTGATGGCAGGTGCAAGTAAGAAACCGACGGATCACAACGCCGCGTGGATCTAGACTAGATCCCCTGCCGTAGACAGAAAGGAAGAAAGAAGGAAACCAGACCTCTAATTTGTGCGTTGCCAAATCTTTCGTTCCCTTGTGTGGTTCTTTGGCAGATTCTTGCCTTCAAAACTATTTTCTCTTGAGAATATTCAGAGGTGGCAGTGTTTTTGAAGCATCTGTGGCAAAAGCAAAGAACGAAAGCCAGGAAAAAAGTGACCAGTAGCTAGAAGGGGAGGAAGCCAAGAGCTGTTGGAAGGGAGGAACAGGAAGCAGAGGGAGCAGGGAAATGGGAGCGAGTGAGATGGTTGTCAGGCGTTAGAAGACGAGCGAGCCATGTTTAGAATAGGCATGTGCGGTGCAGCTTGTGGATGATCGGGAAACAGACTAGAAGAAAGAAACTTCTGACTGAAGGAATGCTGAACGCGAGAAGGCCGGTGCTGGGGCAGAGCACCCTTTCACAGCAGCAGTTGGGGCGACTCACGGCTAGTGGTTCCCTGTGTGTTAAGCCGCGCGCCGTAGTTAGGATTTGCTGGATGCATTCGACGTTTGTATGGAACAGGGCCTCGCAGTGGTTGGTCAGAAGGCACAGTGGTGCAAGCGAAGGGTTTTCCGCAAGGAGAGTAGGTAGATGTCCAGTGAATGTCTTGAATACGATTGCCAGATCGGATGAACAGACGAACTTGAACCGGAAACCACTCTATGATGAGCTCCAGCGCTACGGAGTGGATTTTTCTGACTATGGATTCATGGTTAACAACAGTGACAATAACAACACGGTATCGATTCCAGCCTCGCCTCCTGTGGACTCTAAGATGGCAAGAAAAGACGTTGCTCTGAGAAAGAGGAAGGCGGCAGATTTAGGAGTAAAGCGTCCTACTCTAAGACATGAATCAGGTGTAATTGAAGACTGGTGTGCCTATCTGCTACTTTCTGCCGATTCGCACAAGACTTATGTCGGGGTTACGTATGACATCAACAGGAGGTATGTCACGTTTCACCGATTCCTGAGCCAGTTGCAATTGCGGGACTGTGAACAGAAAAATTCGTAACCACCACTTTTCGTGGTTTGGACGAGTGCAAACATTTTCTTGTGTTAGGCAAGGCTCTACAGTCAGAATTTTGTTTGTCCTTTGAAAGTTCATCAAAATTCAGCTCAGATTGATGGATGCACTGATGGATACTTTGATAGCCTTTACATTGAATATGTTGCAGATCGTCGTCTTTGCACGTCTCTGAATATTTGACACGTGAGGTAGACGTTTGATTTTGACTGTCCGTATGAAGTTCTGTGGTTGGGCGCTATCTGGTGGATTGAGGAGATAGAATGTTTAATGATTATGTTTCTCGTATTGGTTCAGACTGAGGCAGCACAATGGGGAAATTGCCGGGGGGGCAAAGGCCGCCCGTGCTGGCCGACCTTGGAGCCTTGTATGCAAAGTGCGTGGATTCGGATCTCGCAGCGAAGGTATTGCCTTCATCCACCATCTCTGTAGCTGTTTATGAGGAGTTTTGACTGAAGAGAAAGACAAGAGGAAGAACTTCACACTGAAGATTGTCAAGTCATAAGTTTTTGTTTTGTTATTTGAGGACTGATAACAATCGTCATAAGCAAATATCAGTACGTAAGCACTGATGTTTGCTTTTTCTACCTTCATATGCTCGTTGTATGCTGTCAAGGAGAACAACTATTTTTGGTGACAGAATACGGTTGTCCCATTTCGAGTTCACTGTTTATTCTTCTATTGTAATTACTTAGCAGTGGGGTTTATTACTTTTCCCTTGTGATTTGGCAAGTTCTTTAAGTTATTTTGCTCTAAACTTTTGGGTCGGATGCTAGAATACTTTTGTGCTTCTGTTGTCTCTATTCCATAAAAGGACTGTGCACCAACCTAATTGTTGTATTTGTCACGCTTGCTCATGCTGCTTCACAGCCTGTCAGTTTGAATGGAGATGGAAAGCTGCAGCAGCTAAGATCAAGACTGTCACTCGAACAGAGACTGAAGTTTACGAGTCGCCTTTGATCATCCGAAGGCGATCTGCCTTGGATGAAACACTCAATTCCAAGGACGAGTGGAAGGATTTACAAGTCGAGTGGCATACACCAGAAGCATCGTCATGATACGTCAAGCGAAACGGTTGAGGTTCAGTAGTCCAGTTGTACATTGTTCACACTCCTTGGAGTAGCCCTAAGTTGTCCTGGGAAAGAATGACGACAGATTAGCTCAAAGTGTAGTTCATTCTCTGTCCGGAATCTGTCCTACACAATTGACAACTTCTTGTACTTGTCAACCTAGACATAGTGAGAACTGTAAAAAGTGTATTATTGCTGTAACAGAGAGGAAACTGATTACGAAGTCCAGCATGGGCCATTGCGCTTCGTGTCCGCAGACAACGCGGAGGAGAGTGAAGCAGTTGTCTCATACGACCAAAATGTTTGGGGAGTTAGGAAATGTATTAGATTGTTGGTAAGAAATGGATCGCTAGCAGGTGCTCAGTGTCTAAGCTCTGGACTCATAAATAAGTTGAGAGGCGCAAAGCCGTCGTTGGTGATTGAAAATGACTGGCTTCTCACCCTGCAGAACTTTGCCACAAAGTACACGATATTACGATCAAGTGTTGGTCTGCTAGTTCCTTTGATAGAAATTCACAGCCGGATTTTTGGAATAGGATTTATGTCAAGTTCTGGTTGAGCGCACTCCAGATCTCGAGCCATATCTCAGAGGAGCTAAGTAAATGACCCAAATCTCCAGCCGAAGTGATCCCTCCACAGTTGCTGGTCTACTAGCGCATGATGTATCGTAGGATCTCCTGGTAGACCCAGGTGAGACTCATGGGGACGTCCGATAGCGGCTGTTCCTCTGAATCCTTGCAGAAGAAGAACTTGGCTCGATCGTGCGTAACCACCCGTTTACAGTGACAGTGTTGACAGCAACAGCACAGGGCTTCAGGCAGTAAACTGGAAGTATGGGAGCTGAACTGAACCGCAAATTGACATGAGTTTAGGGTTTACAAAGTTCATAATTTGTATCGGACCGAATGTTCGCCCGAACAATGACGGGTTCGTTCCAGTTTTCATAGCTCTCCCGGTCCGTTCGCACTCCCGATCTCAACTAATTCGTTTTAGGTCAACGAACTGGATCCGCGGCGTCGGCTGGAGTCCTCCTGGCCGGGGGTCTCATGCTATGCAAGGGCAGCAGCGCACGGCTGCAGAGAGCCCCACAAAGGAAAGGACTGGGTGAATCGACTGGCCATCGTCGAATGAACCCCAGAGGGCAATCTTTGACACGAGGGAGGCGACTCTTCCGTGAGGAGGAAACCCGGTGAACTGTAGCTGGCGGTGTTACTGTGGTGGTAGCACGGATCGGCGAACTCTACACCTACTCAATTAAACATACTAATAGCTTCTCTAGCCTATGCTAACTATTCGCGTACAGAGCTACCACGAATATACTCTGAAACTACCGTATGTGTCCGGGTAGATAATTTGCGTTATCTATTTGTTTTGTACGTACGAGCCTTAACCTCGTCCAAATGCACATCCAGTTATCGGATGTTACTTCAGTGGCATCCTAACAGGATATTATTTATATATATTTATTAATTTATTAATGCACTTTTCCAAGAGAAGGGTTAAGCAAAAAACTAGTATCAAGAAAGAATCTGGACTTATACTTTGTACATGTTGTAATGATGAGTCATGTCCAAAATATCCGTTGTCGTGTTCTCTATTAAAATTTAATACTTAAAATAAACAATAACTTTTCATTATCTTATTTGTTAGTTAAACTTCATATTTACACATTTTTTATCACAAAACATAAAATACTACGTCCGGCCTGCCTAGATCTAATCTACGTATATATTTTTCTCCCTATTTGCTTGCTTGTCCTCTTCCTGCCCTCCGGTTAATAGGCTTCATACTTGCTCATTCAGTATGAAGCCTATTAACGGCTACAACATAATCCTCAGTATATCGTTATAATATTACTATTATCCAAGCAAAAAATCAGAAGGAAAATGTACAGCAAAGAACTCTTGCTGGAGGTGGTACTCTTTGATATAAAATGATAAATGTTGTTATCTATTCTTTAGGGTCTTCGCAGATCATGAGATTGTCCATGTGAGTCCATCTCAGCAGGACTCGGACCAGAAGTTTCATTAACAGCTTGCAAGCGCATGCATCTCTAACCGTGCTCGCAAGGGATTGAACCCATGACCTTTCTCTTAGAGGACAGTAGGCTAAACCAGTTGGAACACTGATCTTCGGTGGAAGCGCAATATTACAGAAAAGATGTCAAATTAGAAAACAGATTCTCTAACTGCAATATAAACCTATAGAATAGAGGCAGTAACTGAACCATTGCTGCTGGATGAAATGTCAGATGATGACTTTTGTATGCAGCTGGATATTCTGCCTATTCTGGCTGCGGGTGATCTCATATGCATCATGGAAGAATTTTAACACGGCCAAACGATCTTCTTGGAATGACCGTGGCTAGTTCTTGCGAACACCTCAAGAACTAGAACTGTAACCTTTACATGTGAATTTTGAATAATATCAATTCATTTCAACTTCGACACCTGCTAAATATGCTTCCATGGTCTGAATGAAGAAAAAGACAAATGTAGAGAGAAAAAGAAAAACTAAAGTGTGATTGGACCGGATTCTATGGTGAGGTGTCATCGAGATGTTAGTTAGAATTCTAGAAGTGTTAAAATTATTTTAAATCAATTTTTAATTAAAATATATTTTATAGATTAATATAATAGATTAACTGCATACTACAAGCCTGATCTTCCCAATAAAACCCATAAGTCACCTGGATTCAATCGCACAACAGAAACCATAGTATCAACTTGTTCTCTTGTGAGAAAATTACTTTTAAAGTTTAATTTATTACCTAACCTTGAGCACTAAAAGAACACAAGGAGGACATTGATCCATGCATGAGTATACTGTTGATACTTATATACCGAAGATCAGTGTCCCAAGTGGTTTAGCTTATAGTCCTCTAAGAGAAAGACGGTGGGTTCATTTCTTTGCGAGTACGGTTGGAGATGCATGCTGCTGCAAACTGTTAATGAAGCTTCTTGTCCGAGTCCCGCTGTGGTGGACTCAGTCCAATGATCCTCGAAGACCCTAAGGGACAAGTAATATCATTTATCATTTTATGTGCTTTAAACGTTTAATGTAACTCGCAAACTAGAACACGAAGATGCTCGATAATAAAGAGTCGGTATATCTACAAACCCAACATATGAACAACTGATATATATATGGCTGTGATTATGGTATGACGATTTGCGTTTCAACTCATTCCATTTAAAAGTTTTCTTTCATGACTTAGCCCATGTGTAATAGTCACAACATTTAATAAACTAACTATTTAATTTAATAATTATAGGATTAAATATTTAAATATAATTTATGTGGTCAACTCTGCTTGATGCTTAATGATAGATATAATTTAATAAATGTCATATATATTTTACTCTATGTAAAAAATAAATTTTATTTTTCTAAGTAAAATCTTTCCCAAAGTCATGATGTGATGTGCTACAAACCACTTGCAATAATTTTAAGACTATATTCTCTCGTGTGTATGTCTGGATAAGACAAAGTATCCAGATGTGGATCTTTTGTGTAAGGTAGGCCTTCGTTGTTCCCTTAAGTGCTTTAGTTGAGCGGACTGCTATCATCTATAACCTAATCAGATCATCAAGTCTAAACTATAACTTTAAACTAAATTATAAAACAACAAATATTAATATTTTAAATGTGTAGATAAATATTTTCTGATTATTCGCTGAAATTAAAGATCTGTAGGAAATTTCCCTACAAATACCAAATATACTTGGGACTACGGTATAAGAATGTAGATAACATTTGCGGCAGGGAAGACGCTTGGCGTGCTTAACGGTCCGCGGTTCCCTCTGCTGCTGTTTGGGCCTTTTGTTCGCTTTCCCCCATTTTTAATAAAGCTCTGGGCGTACCGCCGCCTTAAATTGAATTAAAAAGAAAAAGAAAAACGTTTGCGGAACATAGTTCTATATTAATGGTTTGTTGTATTTCTTTTTATGGTTGTAAAGGTATAAAGAGAGAAAATGAATATTCTTTTTTTCTCCCCTTATCCTTTAGGTCAGGGGGAAAATTCTCTTTTCCCCAAGAAACTATATAGTTTTCAACTATAAAGATCTCAATCACTACAAAACTAGATTTGCATGAAACACATCATACAGTGTAAATTCACGAATAGTTCTCAATTTAGTATTTTCTCTTTTGATTCCATAATTGAATGAGAACTTTGTCATCAAAGAACTTTTATCTAATGGTTGTTTTTCGGTGTTACGTGGCAGTAAATCAGAAATTATATACTCTGGAATCCAGACGTCTTTATATCGATAAAATATTATTTTATCGGTTTTATATATTATTTTTATAATACATATTATTATAAAATATTATTATATTATTATATTATTATATACGTCTTTTATCCAGACGTCTTTATATCTTTTTATGGTTTAGTCCGGCGATTCACATGGAACTATTTGTTTTGTTTTGTTGTTTGTGAGTCAAGCTATGAATTAAATACAATATTTTATTTTTCTATTTAAACAATTTTTAAACACAAATATTATTTTAATTTTTAGATATTTTAGAAAATTATAGAAAACTATATTTTAATTAAAAACATTAAAATTTTCTTTCTTGAATAAAAATATTTTTTTTACTTCCAACTATGTTTAATGTAATTAACTAGTGAACCACTGAGAATTTAATCTAAATTAAATTAAATTATAAATAAATTACATCCTAAGAAGTTATATTATATTTCTTGCTCGAATTTATGTAAGCTTTGAATAGGATCAGGACTCATGAGGTCGTAGTTTCAAATCCAAGCACGAGAGATTCTTTGTATGTTGTATGACGTTGTTCCAATTGCTCATCATGAGAGAGAGAAGTTTCAGGGCTTACAAGTTGGAAATACGTTATCAATAGCAAGTCTTCAATATCAAGAGACAAAATCAGTGCTTCGTGTTTGTAAAGCTTCATCGTGTGTGCTGCCACCCCTTCCAAAGAAAGTGAATAATAATAATAATATTATCAGTGCTTCGATTGACACCTTGTGTATCCTTCATCATTCTTCCCATGCCATCAAATATGCATGCAACATGAACGGTGCAAATAGCAATGAGTACCCAACACTCAAACACTTCTCCGTCTAAAAGAGTACCTCCACTTCTATGGCACTCATTGCTACCGCACTTGACTTGACTCACACGCATAAATTCCATGTCTTCTGCTGCAAAATTATCTTTGAAGATTAATTAGTCCTGTAATCAGCTCCATACAACCACTTAGATGTCAATAATTCTCGCAGATGCTTGGAGGTTTTACAGTTAATATGTAGAATCCTTTTGACAAATAATAAGACTTTTTGATAATCGTTTTCTTTACTTGTGATAACCTTGAAAACTATAGTTTAGATTCTAGAAAATACTGGCTTCCATATAATATCCGTGTCAGATAATCAGGATTAGTTTCCTAAGAACATCTCCACCCTTATAGCGATAAAGATCTCTCAGGGAAGGACCTTACGTTTTAAAGATGAAAATTTCCCACCGCTGTCCTTAAGCATGAACTTAATAAACAGAACTGGATATAAACTCCCACTCGAAAGACTAGTTTTGGATTAAGAAATGTTTAGCGGCCTCTTTAAGATAGAGAATCGTTAGTTCTTAAATAACATTTTAAAGATTCTTCTAGAGATAAGTGGTGAAAAGGTCTTTCCCTCTCTAACTGGTTAGGGGATTTTTTAAGGACCTGCGGGGGAATGCTCTAACAACAGTTTTTTAAATCAATCAGAGTGTCAAAGCTAGGGTTTAGGGTTTAGGTTTAGAATAGAATAGTTTAGGTTTAGGCCTAGAATATTTGGTAAATATTCTAGGCTTGGTGATAGCGTTATGACTTCACCAAGAGATCACATATTTTTCTGCAGGTATTTCCGGAGGCGTTATAGGAAAATACCTCAAGCTTCCCTTATTCATCTTTTATTCGATTCGAATGATAAGAATGTGGACTTTAAATAATTTTAGAAAATAATTAACTTTATATATAGATTTTTTAATATTAATTATAAACCCGACAGTAAACGATCCACAGTTCTATACAAAACTATCCTTGGATGAACTACAACTCTTCTCTTTCCTCCCGTTTCTTAGCTTTGGAATATTGTAGTCTTAGAGAATTTTACTTTTTAAAAAAATAATTCTGTAGTAGGCAAAAATGAATCTAGAATCTATTTAGAACTGCATGTGAAAGAGTGAAATGGACCTTCATTTACGATAGTTCTCCAAGATATAATCTTATGGTTGTTAAGATTGTCCTCCGGGGCTCACTTTCTCCTGAATGAGAGAAAAACTCGAGGGGGGGAATTAGCCCCTCCTCACGGTTTCCACGAAGTGGTAATCAACGAAGGAATAAATGCATCCAGCCTTGCTCGGGAGCAAAGTTTTGCAAATGCAAGACATAACAATCTTCAACTAAGGTTTAAAAGAACTTTTAGTGTTTCAGCACTATTCTATCAAGTGCATGAAACTTCAATACTAGAGGCATGAGCGAGAGGTTAGAATTCTAAGTGAATTCATGATGATCAACAAGTTCTAGGGTTTGCAATCTAAGAAAAAGTTGAGACATAAGAGAGGATTCCAAGTGAATATGCATGATCATGAAGAAAAACCAGTGGCACAGTTTCACTCATAGATTCATGTCCTGCCCGAAAATCACGGTTGAGTGCTGATTGCTTGAAACTCCGATACTCTAGGGAAGGAAGGAAGATGCAGTTCATACAGCATTCAGGGGATCTCCACATGGATCATCCAGAGCTTTTAGATCACCACGGAGGAAGTTTTCCGTAGATATAGCTTGCAACAGTACTCATCTTACGTCAGTAACGGAAGATGCACAACCTAGACAAGTTGTAGCTACTGTCGTGCACCAGATTGGAGACTTACATTAGAACTGACCAGTGATCTTAACGAGGAGTAAACCTGTCACAGGTCACTTAATGAGTGTTCACAAGTAAAAAACGTTCAGATTTCAAGATGTGAAAGCTGTATCAATGAAAACCGTGATAACCGGAAAGAAAGTGATTCTGTATGTTGTTTGCTGCTTGGCATATTACGTACTTGGCGTGTACGATTAGTTACAACAACTTATACTAGTTGATCTTATCGAATTTCGAGTGGTTCATAAAACGGTTGAAAATCACGAAGTTCTAGTTCACATCCATCAAACACGCATAAACTTACTGGGAAGAAGTGTCCGTGCAAATGAAATTTGAGAATCATGTAAGGAATCCATGAAAATGTAAGGAAAAAAGGCAGACCACTTTATTCCTCGGAACTTACTCCTCTGAGTAAACATATAGAGGACAGCTTCACTAACCTGAACGAAACTACGAGATTGTCCTCTCATTGTGCGTGAAGTTGTACCTGTTGCAGCACCTCGATCATGCCTGAACAACCTAGAAGGTGTGAATTTGCTCGCAGGGAGTTAATTGGGTTAGATACCATGTTTGTGAGAGTCAAACCTTTGGACAGCATCACCACTTTACTCCTCGGAACTTACTCCTCTGAGTAAACATATACAGGACAGCATCACTAACCTGAACGAAACTACGAGGTTGTCCTCATTGTGCTTGAAGTTGTTGTACCTGTTGCAGCACCTCGAAGTCCGATCATGCCTGAACAACCTAGAAGGTGTTAATTTGCTCGCAGGAAGTTAACTGGGTTAGGTACCATGTTTGTGAGAGTCAAACCTTGGGAGAGAATAGTCACACTGAAACTTGCGTGCTGAACTTGCCAAGCTTTTGGGAGCTCCAAAAGCTCAAGTGTCCACTGTCGTCTAATGAGGTTCTTATCGCCAATTTCTTGCCGTCTCCGAAATCTCCAAGAAAAGGTTCTTCGAGTTTGCGCTTCTGAGGAGAGAAGGGGCTAGACAGTACATTCATTTCTCGGAACTAGGCTTGTCCTTGATTGAGTGCTCAACACTCCTCCGCGGTAATGGCACTCCCGGTTTGGAATCTATGAACCTTTCCAGTCCGAATTCGAAGAAAAACTCTTTCACGTCGGACTCCGTTTCGTTATGAACATCGACAATGGCTGTCATCGAGCTTGAAGGTGCCTTAGAAATTGGTTTGGAAGGAACAAGTTTCTCTTCTTCCTCAACGAGAGGAGGAATAATCTCATCCTCTCCCATCCGCATGAGGACTGCAGCTACGCTCGTAAAGTCTTGAACATCAACTACTATCATTGGCGATGAAACTTCGTCGTCCTCATCCTCCTCCACGGATTCATCATCACTCTCCGTACTTCCCATCGAGTTCATGGAGTCTTGGCTTGAAACTTCTTCGTACTCCTCCCAGAATATACCTTCATCCTCCATACTTTGGGGCCAATCCAGTCCAATCCAATCCAGTCCAATCTGTGGGGTCGAGTCGAGTCGAGGCGAGATCGCAATAATAGATGATGGAATGTCTACCACTTCGTCGTGGCAGCAGCGAGATGTACTCTTTGTTGACAATTCTCGAGACTGCAGCATCACCTGCACTTAGGTTGATCAGAGTAGGTTGCCAACACTGGTTCGATGTTCTACCTGAGTTACCTTTAAGCAAAGTTAAAGTTCTTTATTGAACTTAGACGTAATACCTTTAACCAAGGTTATACATCGTAAACCAGAAATAAAAGAATATTCTTCTTTAGTAATATCAATAGTACGTAATCTTATTTGTGTATCATATTTAATAGAAGTAGGGTAAAATTTACTGCATGTATGTATTTAATCTTTCAGGAACTAATAAATCTCTCCAGTTGTTTATGATATTTTAATTTTAACAGTTAAAACTTTACAAGTATTTGTGTTTACTTCGAATTCAATCCATCGTATTAACAACTTAGAAACTTATATTAAAAGTGGCATTTGGACAAATCAGTTCAATGTTACAAATGTTATTTCCATATTATTTTAAACTTATTTTTATGCATAAGATTATTATGTGAGTTTAACACTTTAGTTACATATCTCATTATATTTTTTCCATATTTAATAGATTCAAATTACTTTATACAGTTAAGCTATTCTGGATAATAATGTTCTCTCTTTGAATAAGATTTTTTTGCCATAATTATTTAATTAATAAAATAATATTTTTCGTTCAGTTTTTATTAAATAATATTTTGGAATTTAATAACAACTATTATTTGACCAAATTTTTCCCGGATAAGCTTCTCCACCTGGTGATCTTCTTAATAAAAGAGACTTAGCTAAAGCGGCTCCAGTATAAGACAGCAAGAAAAATCTGGTTACA
This sequence comes from Asterella californica, assembly GCA_036924285.1. Classification (NCBI taxonomy): domain Eukaryota; kingdom Viridiplantae; phylum Streptophyta; class Marchantiopsida; order Marchantiales; family Aytoniaceae; genus Asterella; species Asterella californica. The sequence continues at coordinate 21,367,437 of JAYKYS010000006.1, read as the reverse complement.
TGGTATAGATATGACAAATATTTTCATAAACACTCATATATTAAAAAATCTTTTTTAATATATGAGTGTATATAAAAATATTTCATTTGGACTTCAGTTAAAAGGATTTTCTTCTCCAAAAATAAACAATAAGGTCAATGATTTATTAAATTGTTTAGGAATTGCATACACACTTTTGAATATCCTGCCCAACTTCTACAAGGTCATCTTCACCTTCCTCCGGCTTATCAGTCTGTCTAGGGTTCCAAGCTTAATGAGGGCAACTAAACAAGAGAGTTGCACTAGTTGCGGGACTTACTTAAAAAAGAAACAGTTTGAAAATGTATAATTAGTTGAAATGAAATTTTAATTTTTAGAAATTAAATGTAATTATTTATATTTAAGAAAACATAGACAAAAAAAGTTTCCGTTTTCTCAAAAAATATTCCCAAAAAAATTATTTACACCGTGGTTATCTTTTTTTCCTCTTTTTCTTGGACTTTTATCTAATGATATAGGACGTAAGCCTGGACGTAAAGAATAAAAAATAAAAATTTTTAACAAAGAAAGAGATTTGAACCCTCGGTACAAAAAACACGTATCGACACGTCCAGTGCTGTAGCTAACGCGTTATGTATCCCGTATGGGGAACGTTCACAAGAATGAAACCCAAAGGAATTGACAGGAGTCCGTATAAACGGTGGAGCATGTGGTTTAATTCGATGTAACGAGACAAATTTTACCAGGGTTTGACACAGAGCCCTACATTGGGTGCCCATGCCCAAACCCACCCATGCCCATGGGTTTTGGGTGGACATGGGTTCGATAATATTGTTCATGGGTGGGTATAGCTTCCAAGTAGTGAACGATCTTTTATTTGTCCGATCCAACCAAGACTTGGTGTAGGCGGGTATTACATTATTACACATTATACAATTTTTAATACATGGGTGTAATTTTAATAGCATGGGTGGGCAGAGATCATGCAATGGGTGGACATAGGTCGCTGTTGATGGTTATGGTTCGGGTATGGGTACAAATTCGAAAGAAAATGTCGGGCTCTGGTTTGACATGCACTGAATTTTTTTAAAAGAGAAGAGTGTCTTTGATCGAGAACGCAAAAAAATAGTAATAAATCACAGTATAAATGATAAATCTATGTTATGACAAATTGATTACCTTAAATTTTAATCATCAGTTGACTTTTATTCGTTTTTAGTCCTTTATTTATTATCAAGCTAAATATAAATATAAAAAGAAACTTTATCTATATGATATGTTGGTATGAGATATAGGAAATCTACTTATAATCATTTCCGATAAATTACTTCAACTTATCACATCTTTTTGTCAAGATAATGGAACACAACGGATCTCTCTCTTAAGGTACCATTCTGAAATGCTGCTAACTAGCTTCTTTTAGATGGAAGGGGAAAAGGAAAAACGCTTGACAGTGCAAAGAAAACAGGAAGGATAAAGTTACTCTTTTTGATCATGTCCACCTGCATTAAAAATTTGTTTAATTATATTCGTTGGTTTTGCATGAAAATACAAAATACTAATATGTTGTGGAAAATCACTGAAAAAATATCGAGGCTTATGAGCGACACGTCAGAAAATTTAAGATTAATTTTCTCTCTTTCAAATAGCAAAACTAATGTCATAACGGTATGCGAACAGAGGATTATGAAAACAATAGTGCATTTCAAAGTTAATAAAGAAGATTACTAAAACTCCAGTTCCACTATAAGAGCTCCGGTCCAACCAGAACAGTTCATTTCTCGAGTTCATGATCACGTATCACAGAAAAACATCGTCAACGTATAATTGCTTAGATAAGGTCACATAGTTTTCATTCTATGGTAGAATCAGAAGATGTAGTTGAAAGCTATTTTCAACCATAGTTCAAATATGCATGCTCGATGCACTTCTTGCCCGGAAAAAAGAAGAGACAAATTGCGACGTAGTGGAAAAAATTTTCACACACAGTTGATGAAAACATGGTGATCGATTTTAGAAGATAGATAAATGTAAAAATTTTTTTAAAAAAAATGTATTACTACAGTCTAAATTATTTTCACAAGATAAAAATATAAAATAAAATTTTTATTTTTTTAATATTTCAAAATTAAATATCTATAAATGAAAAAAAACCCATACCATACGAAAACATGTGAGCTATATTGATGAGATCCAGGCCATGCAATCCGTGTTTAAATGTCCCAAGACTTCGTTACATTTGGTTCCTGGGATCAAAAACTCTTTGGTTACTCTTGGCATTTACGGTCATAAACCTATATGTGAAAGGTGTGAAACGTTCGCCTTTCACGGTAATCAAATGAAAAAATATAATCTTTTAATCATCAATTTATTATTTAATCCATAAGATAGAAGTGAAGATATGCATGCTCTAGGTGAATATGCATGAATTGAGTATTCACCAAAAGTTACATTATAAATTTTAAAATTAAATAACAGATGATCAAACCTTAAATCCTTAGATTGAACAACTTGAACTCTATTATCATGTTACAAAATTCAAAATTACACTCCAAATTTTTCAAAATGTAAGAATCTCATTTTTCACAACAAAATACTATCAATCTGTTAAAACTGATATCAAATCAACTTGTTAGAATTGACAGAAAAAAACTTAACAAAAATATCTTGTGATTAAATGTACACACTTTGTTTAAACGTCAAACTTGATACAGACAAAAAAAATCTCTAGTCATATTGCTCTATAAAAAAGGTGAATTAATATACTATTGATAGATAACTCTTGTAACCTCAAAATGCCTTACCCAACCGCCCCACAATAATTGGTTCGTTACACAATAATTCTCAAGTCAAAATCATATACAAATCACCTCTTTTCTTTTTTTTTGTCTTTTTACTTTTCGCAGAATTTAAGCGTGACCCTCTAATGATATTTAAGAATAGTCACTAGTTATTACTCCACAAATGATCCTACCAAATACAGTCCTACATTTAGGTCTCTTCGTTAGCTCAGTTGTATCTTATAGATTTAAGATCGGGTGAAGAATATGAGGACACCCATTGACATGTTTTGCAAATGAAAACCACTCAGAGATGTCTACAAGTTTAGTTTAAAAGAACTATGTACAGCGATCTACAGGCGAACTTGCTTACATATCAATCCGTCTCATGCTCTGGAGGATGAGTGAACCAAGCAGGAGTCTTTCCCGCTCTCCGAAGAACACTAGTGTATCTTGATTCAGGCATCAATCCGTCAGTTTCATGGTTGATTTCCTCTGATGTCATGGGTATGCCTCCATCTGGGTAACGTTCGTGCTCTTCCGCTAGAATCTGCTCAGGACTTCTTTTTTCTTGGTGATGAGCATGGTCTTCGCTTTTCTTCTTTTCCTCCGCAGCTGCTTTCTTCTTGGCCACCTTGGCAACCATGCGTACATTATCAATCAAAGTGTTTGCTCCACCTGACTGACGCACCATGTTCTCGAGCCTCTCTAGAGGCCGACACGCTTCAGCTTTATTCTCACGCGGTCCTAGATCACATTCCGTCTCATACTCCTCCTGCGCATAATCACATTCTCAAGTTAGTGCAACTTTTATCCGACATAAAAACCAGGTAAAGCGGTCTGAAAGCTCGCAATCTCTTCGAGAAGTAAAATCCAACAATTTTCAGTGGAGCCATCACGGACGAGGAAACAAAACCTGCTGCGCGTAACGCCGGATGTTAGCCTCAATCAAAACTAACAACTTGGACGCTAAACTGCAGCTCTTATTAATCACTGTCCTCTATCACTTACAAGTCTGTATCCGGTGGAAACTGCCTGCATCCGTCGAGTTCAGGATTGCTTACCTTCATATGCTCATACTCGAACAATGCTTCCCAACACTGATATGCGTCCTCTCCTTCCAAGGCCATGCATTTATCTGCACGGTAATAATCAAACAAACACGGACGACAGTATCAATCTGCTGCAACTCCGATACCCAAACACCGCCGCGAATGAGCAAGGTACGCGTACCAATCCACCTAACAACGTACATTAGAGGAGTGTCCTGCCGCGTATATCACATTTCATCATCTTGTACTGATTGCAAGACGTAATATGGCAAGAAATCTAAAGACCAGTGATCCAGAAGTTTGTACGGCAGGGATTCTAAGACAAACCATTCTTACTGATCCCTTGAAGTGCAAACGCATCGAAGCAACACATCTAAGCAGGCACCTTAGAAAGGGCGAAGCGAAACCAAAACTGAGTGATGTAACAACACTCTCCGTATTTGATACAAAAAGAAGCCAACCGTTCTTCTGATCATGAAACTCAAAATCACTCACCAAGAAGAGCATTCTCCGCCTTCTGTAAAATTGTTCGGTCTCGCATCGAGCGGCTTAGACGACTCTGACTGAAATTCTCCAACCTTGGAGGCTCCGAATGACCAACTGGTTGTTCCTCACCGGGAGATGATGACGACGATGCGGTCGTGGCCCTCACTACCAAAGGAGCACGAACACGCAGATTTGCTCCAGAGTTCACCTCTCTCGGCGTGGCGGCAAAGGCCCGACATCCTTGAACCTGAGACAGTTTCACTTGCAAGGGACTCGCCAACGCCATTGTGCATATCATCCTTCCCCGGCTCACTCTCAAAACCTCTCGCTCCTTCTCGCTCGCGTCCTCAAAACCTCATACCTCCCTCCCCTGGCCACGGGCTTTCTGGTTACCCTTCCGAGTCGAAGAACTCCAAAGTTTCCTTACAAAGATGTGATATGAACCCCTTTCACAAACCGCGATTTCCCGCTCGCACTGACGATCGATGCAGCACCACTCATTCACAAACTTTGAAAGACATGCTCTGCTTTCTTTCCAGATTTCTCACGACGACTAATTGCACCGATGAAATCATACACAGGAACCGAATCGAGATCATTTTCACGGTACTCGTCAAGAAAGAATGCTCTCAGTGGTGGGATTCTTTATACAGCATCTAGTGGGAAAATTTGGTCGATCGGATCTGCAGAACTTTCTTCTTTCGCTGGAAACCTCATTCGTTAGAAAGGAAGATCTTCTCGCGAGGGACAAAGTACAGCGTCATGAAGGAAAAGCTAGAAGGAACTCGGTTCTTGAAACAAAGGAACATTCCTTCGGGCGCTCGTCCTGTTGCGTTATTGAACCTCGAACATGTTCTCGTATAGACGATATCGTTGTATACGAGAACATGTTCATTGTGTCGCGTGTCTCGTATAGAACAAGTAAAACATCTGACGCAGTACAGTACTCCCCCGGAGTCTCTCAAAAGTTCCGCCGATAAAAGGCCATGTGAGTGTAGCTTGGACAAGCAAGCCTTATCCACTTCGCTCCCTTTGCACGTCAGCAGTGCAGCACTAGTTAGGACTTGGGCACGCCGTCAACTCCTATTCAGCTCCGCTTTCCGTCTGTCAGTCCGGACTCCGAAGGGAGCGTTTAGAGCGACTATGACTTGGTTTCCTACCCCACTTTAGCGGTAGTCAGTATAGTAAGGCCTAACCGCCACTTGGTGAGAAGGACAAGTGGACCTGCAGATATTCCTCTGTGCTGAGTCTGCGCGAAGTAGATAAACTTGCCGGAGGTGGCAAGTCTCATAGGCTTGACGGCTCGTCTCTTTTCCCAAATTAGCGTTATACTAGCCTTTGTAAAGAATGCGTGTACGATTGTGGCGTACTTTGGATCATGTACTCTTCCTGTATTTACACTAATTTAGTTTATTGTTATCTATTGAGTAATCATTTTGCTAGAATAATCAGAAAAGTAAAGTGAACATTACCCCATATGGGTATAAAAGCATGAAAAGGAATATTTCCTTTTTCCTTTTTCCCTCATGGATACTTGAGGTTGAAGAAAAGATTTTCTTTTGCTCCCATAAACTCTTAAGACTTCATCTTCCATTCAGTACTAGCTCGGTTTAATTCTTTATTTCACATATTCTATGCTCGGATGAAAACTTTATCACCTGAAACATTTGGTCTCTTTCTCTGAACCGGGGAGTAGATATGCAATATTATTTAATGAGAGACTGATTTTGCATACTGAGTAAATTAAATGTAATAATAACCCCTTCTATCTTATTTTACTTAACTGAGAATAACACAACATGCTTCGTAATATTGCATGTTTGTGGAAGCTGAGTTAGAGGATACAGATAGTGAGAAAAATAAAGTAAATTTCTATCAAATTTTAATTTTAATAAAATTTGATTAAAACCTTCATTTTATTTTATTTTACAAGAAAAATATTAATATAAATTATATATAGCTTCATTCATGATCTACTGAATTTAATATAATGATTTTTCTATATTGAACATTGTACATATAACAACTTATAAGTAGTCTCTATTGTAAATTTAGAGTAAAAAGAGTAAATATTACTATATATTGCTCTATGAAAATAAGTATGACTTTGTGAAATCTATAACTGTCGTTGTAAGATGTAAGAAATCTTGTATAATTGATTTCATTGTCTCCATTTTATTCAGTGTGAGAATTTTATAGATTTTGATGACCAAAAAAAAATATGTAGTTGCATATAACAAGTGCATGTGAAGCACTTGACAAGAACTGATGCTTCATTCATATAATAACCTAGAATTGATAAATGACTTTCAAACAAGTAACCAACTCGACTGCTATTTTTTTAAGTTTCTTTTAATCAACTCATAGATTCTGTAGATTATCAATAGTCAAAACATTGTAATCCATAGAGTTTAAGACCTTTCTTTCTAAAATCCCGCTTCTGATATTTGGGTCTGGGTTAGCTACACCGTTCATTTTTAGACGGTCGCAGTCACAAAATGCACTTCTCTGGGTTACTCAAAGCGATTTGCGTCTGTCCATATCATTTTCATTCGATTTCTAAATCTGACGTGGAAGGTAACATTAGAAAACGACTAAGAAGCATTATCGTCTTGCAATTAAGATTTTTGATTTTGATTTTTAAAATATCAAAATAGTAATATAAAGATTTGAGATTTTCTGTCTTCCAAAAAAAAGCTTTTTCTCTGAAGAGAAATTTTAAATTCAAATAATTAGAGAGAATATTCCCATTAAGAACCTTTTATCCAAAGAGGGGTTTAAAGAGCAATCCAACACTATGGACTATATCAAAGAGATGTAGTCCGTAGTGTTTGTGGACTCTTTTCCTGAATACTTTAAAAGTCACATCAAGAGGTGGTCGAACTTATGTAAACAGAAAACAATTCTTTATAAATTATTACATTAGTTTGAACATCTCTCGAGCTGAGTTATAATTTTTTTAAATAACTCATAATTTTTTGATCTTGTTGTCATATTTAGAATCTCAACAATATAATTCATTAACGTGTGTATAGTCATAACTTATTAGTGTTGTTATGACTAAGCCAAAGCTCATTCAATAACTCAATCAATAGAATATGCAAAAGGTGCAACAAAGACTAAATCTTTCAGCATTTTCTGATTATAATATAGATTGTCTAAAAAAACGAATTAAAAATAAATGTAAAACTAAACTTTAAAAAGTACAACTTAAATTTATTAAATCTTTTCAAAAAATTAAAGTAAATAAACAGTTCATGTGAAATCTATAATTCTACAAAATGAGAACACAAGTGTGGGTATTTGAGCTCGAGGTCTCCAAATTATTTCATTTCTTAATTCACTTTGCCCTAAACTTGACAATGATAGAAGTATATATAGTAGACTTTGATAATACTTATCTTTTTGTGTATATGTAATATACATAACGATGGTAGATATCAAGGATATGAGAATCTATAATAGGTTCTATATGAATTTGAGACTCGAGAACCGTAAAACGGACGTCACTGTGACATCCAACATCTATTTGTATATGTTAAGAGTCACGAATCATGAATATGCAGAAATGATACATCAATTAAAATTTAAAAATAGAATATGATGGGATAATACTAGGATGACTATACTCATGTTTTGCAGGCTACACAACAAGCTATGAAAACCAATCGATAAACCACTCATCAACATCTTCCATGTCAATTCTATCCAGATCACATAACTTTGATTTTCTCTCTACCTCCATACATCGTCTAGGTAAATGTAAATCTCCAACTCGTCTAGAGTGAACCTTTGGTTGCATCGACAAGTATCATTTTAACTAACTAATTATGCATCACATATTCATCTGGATGTCCTTCCCTAGCTCCGATCTTGTGATAGTTATATTATGATCTCAAGGTATATGTCAAAATGTTTGGTTTGGCAAGCTCTACAAAATATGTTACTACTTCGGAACAATATTATGCTTTGTACTCCAAGAAAAATGTCAAGAAAAATGCATTGTCATTCTCTGGTTCAGAAGAAAGTTGATTGTTGTAAGAGAGACATTGAATATGTCCCCATGGGAGTATTTATACTCAACACTTGTGAAACACTATAGAAACAAATGAATAAAGAAATAGAAAAAAATATTACATATACTTCGATTCTCAAGTTAATTATACTTATATTAATTGATCCTCGAGTATGTAGTTTTCTCTCAGATTTCTTTGTATACATTATTCTTTACCACACCATTAAACTTAACATCTGTACCACATAATATGAATCTAAAACAACATCTAGAGGAAAGAAGCTGAAAGGATAAACGTAAAAGCTGTGTGGAGATTTGATTGTTTTATTAACGAAAGCCTACTTCCAAAGTACCACTTCTACTTCTGAAGTTTCGAAATCGATAAATTTTATTTTCTGGTACAAACATGCAGACTACTTTTAAAGTACTACTTCCAGTTTTTAAGACCCAAAAGACCCAGCATTGTTTTTAGGACCCAGCATACTTTATTTTCTGATATAACATACAGACGTCCACTTGAGGAAATAATCGGTATATGGGATACTGAAGTCTACAAACAAACCAGAAATACATCTTTGATACAAACGTGGAAGTGAAAATTTCTGCATATCGTGAAATCGTGTGACTAAGACACGTCTCCTGAGAAACCTAATAAAACCATAAAAGAAACACCCGGAATTATAAGGTACTGGTTTGTTAACAAATGAAAATTTCGTTTTCAGATATACTTTCATTTATTACTGAATTTTTTCACGAAGAAAGATTGGCATAAGTTAAAGTTTCTTTACATTGACAATGTCCATCTGAAGATATAAGAGGTGAATATGCATGCAAGATGAATTTCTAGAACTTTTGCTCGGTTATTGTTATCAGAAAATGTATAAGTGTTATGCAAAAATCTTATACTAAGCTTATGAACTTGCAAATGCAAGCTGAGTCGGACATAAACCATAAGAGGAGCATGGAGAAACGAGCTCTCCAGATATATATATGCGAACCACTGATCACTTAATAAACAATTAATCTACTGCATATTTACCTCTTCCATTTGAAGATATACGAGATGAAAATATACAAGGATATTAATGGATGCTTCGTGTAACATATTTGTGTGATCGCAAGTGTAAGTTGTGATCGGCGGAAGTGTCACACTAGAAAATAATTATTAACTTTTGCTTCAAAACTTTAACATTTTAAAACCGGACCATCGTGAAATAGATTTAATCTCTCGAAGTTCTCACACTTATTTGCGTTTTAGTCTGCTTTTTACTTCTGAGTATACTTTCATAATACTTGTCCTTTATCCAATAAGAACGTCCTATCTTGTGTTATAAGAACGTCCTCTCTTTCTTGAGAAGTTCTTATAACATATTTTAAATACATGTTTAACAACAAGTAAAGTACAAAATAAAAGAATGGGCAAATTAAATTAACAATAAAATGATCCGTCTGGTCCCCTTCGATTATATATCTAACTTAAGCGACAAGTTTTACACAAAATAACATGTCAGCAGGTAAATGTCGTCATGACTTCAAATAAAACAAGAGTCATGTTTTCATATTTTGTTCCAGTGCAACTTGCAACAAAATCTTTAGTTATGTAAATACACCTCTAAAAGTATATTTTGTTCCCATGCATCGAGAGATGCACATTTTTCTGAATTTGACATGCACACATACCGTAGTGCAAGTTAAACCCTGAGGATGAGAGAAGGGATGTAAAAGGGAATATTCCTTTTCACAGTGTTCTTTGATTCTTAAAAATAGAATATTTTTTGCTCCAAGAAAACTCGAGACAATCTTAACGCTTCTCTCTCAATGCTATATAGTTTGATTCGAGATGATGGTAAACCCAGTGAATAGCTTTCATTTGATTCTTTATTTCACATTACCGAGGTGAGATGGGTTTCACCTTGCATATTCACTTTTTTCATCTTTGGATGGACGAGGGTTGCAAGTTTGATTTATTATTTAACCTTTTTGATGAGAAAAATTAGATAATAAATTAAGTATTTATTGAATATTTTATAATAATTGATAACCTGCTGGAGTTATACTGTTGGAGTCGCGTTGCTATGGACTTCACTTACGGGTTTTCACTTCACAAATTTGCACTTCCTTGTAAGGCCAACATTTAACATTAAATTTGATTTCAAAAAGACTTGGTATAGAATTTCTATATAACAGTTATAACTTTTTTAATAACAGACATCGAGCAAAATTACACAAAGATGGTTTAGCATACATATTCACCAAAATTATTTTTTACATAATGATTAAATTTTCCAGTTTTCTGAAAACAACCCCGCAAAATAAGGACTTCTGAGTCACCAGAGCACCTGTAGTCATACTCGGGTTTAAAAAATTACTTTTTAAGCTCTTTACGCATTTATCAAACAAATATATTATAATATCTTTTACATTAATCTCGTACTTGGAAAAATCTCACCCTTTTCCGTATTGTCTTCACTTGACCGTTCACAAGTCTACGTACTATGCTGTCTTCAGTTTGAAAAATCGACTCTTTTCTAAACTAGTAAATATGTCGTGCAGATTTTACATCTATGGTATCACCGTATTGGACAAGGATATACATAAGTTCGAAAAATTTAGTGTTGGTGTCCATTAAAGAACATTGTAGATGTCCTTTCAACGTTGGAATGTGTAATGGTCAAACAATTCCAAATCAGGCAATATGTAATCATTACGCTTGAATTTTCAAAAAGTAAAGTTGATCCCATGTTTGTATATTTCGTCCTTTATTTCATCCTTTATTCTGATTTAATCAGTGATTATTGAGTTTTTGCACAGCAATTTTCTTGACCGTCAAATCTTCCACAATCTTATTTCGTATTTGGGGTATAATGAGTTTTAATAAGGAGGTTAAAGAGTTAAGTCGCTCTCTGTTTACTGTTTATATGGAATAAATTCAAATTCAGTCATTTATCAAATATATGATGCATTATTCCATCATCTATTGTATGTCAGAAAATAAGAAATTTCAACATAGATGTAAGGTGTCTCTTCGTTCTCGTGAAGAAGACATTTCTTGGAGAAATATTGTAAACTAGAAATAGCTCGTACACATAACAATTACATCTATAAAACTTCTACGGTGGTATTTGAATGATGAACTCATTAGAGTACTTTTCAGATAATATGAAATTGCAGTGCTTAGGAGTTAGATTTCTTCAAGAGATATCACACTTGAGGATGCACCAAAAAAGAATGAAGTAAGAAAATATAAATGAGATAACCAAAAAATATAAGAGTTTCTCGTACTTCACTAATAATCAAAGCAATGGAATACACTCTAGTATTTGATTAGTAAGTACTTCGAGATGAGTTATCACTCAAGGGAAATCATCCTCTCAAATGAAAATCACTTCGAATATAACTTACAAATTAGAGGAAGTTATCTTCCCAGATAGAAACCAGTCCGTGGATGATATCACAGAAGGGATTCCTACATCACATAGGGGATGATTACATCACACAGATAATCAACCAACCAATCTGAGAAGAATTGAATATCTCAAAGTCTCGAGTCAAAAAACATGGGACTACAAAGATAAAAGAGCATAATTACAAATGTGTTGAGATTTTTAAATATCTTTGTCAAAGATTTCAAAATCTTCTAACTGGTCGTCAACTGTTGATCTAATCATCCATTTTCTTCCAAATTCACATAAGTCTCAACCGCTTAGTAGTGAACACACTCCAAAAGTTTTTACTCAGCTCTGAACTCTCAATCAATCACCACATCCAATACCCAGAATTCAGAAAAAGAGCTTTAACTGAAGTAATTTTACATTAATCTCAATAGATTTAAATTATCATAACATGTACAAATCTTGCTCTAACTTATTCCCTTCTGCTCATCAAGAGCTCGCTATTCATATTCCCTGAACTTCATTCTCTCTCACTCAAATCTCAGTTCTCACATATCTCTTGTCTCATCATATTATGAATATCAAATCTCCAAATCAACTACTGGAGATATCTTAACACATGTCATCACCTCACCCTATTGATATGTGTAGTTACAACCTAAAATATTAATATCAAGAGGTTGTACAGTTAGGTTTTCGTCAAAGCGTATCAGTGCCATTAAATATTAGCACCATATATCATCATAGCTATTTGACACTCAAAGAGCAGATCCAAATATAATCATATTACATATACATATTGTCTCACATTTCAAACCACATGGTAAGTACTTGCGTTTGTTAGGTTATAATGTATTTCAAGATTCAAACCACTTGGTAAATCTTTGCATTCGTTCGGCCGTCCAATGTGTACAAGTGAAGATTTTTATTTTTTTCTCTCCTTCCAAGCATAAAGATTTCAGTAGAAAATGTATCAAGGGGTCTATTTAGCACATTTGATGCCATCACCAACTTTGCTCAAAAATCTTCTTTTGGTAGCATTCACCATATTTGCTCAAGAATCTTCTTATGATAAGATTACCTTTGAAACCATTGCATGCAAAGACGCACTCCATTTTGACTACATTATGAGAGAGCTCATTTAAAGGAGAGAGCGTATCCCGTCCCTAAGTACAACTAAAGTCACACTTATTCTAATCTTTTATCGTAATCCTTAAACATGACAAAGGTTGCACCCTTATAATTCCTCCATCGTAAGAGGCCGACATGTAATAATCTCCCACCGCAACTCTTAGTCCTTAAATATGCCAAAAATTACCTCCACTGTAATCCATCATCGTTTGCTCACGAATCTTCTTTTTGTAGCATTCACTATCTTTGCTTGAAGAACCTTCTTTTCGTAAGACCGCCCTTGGAACCGTTGCACAGTCTGATTGAATGAGAATTAGTGTGATTCTCTTTAGATGAAGATCAAGAGCACTTTAAACGTCCATACTGTTTGCTAGAGACATAAATTTGAAGCTCGAGATTTGAAGCCAAGCTAATTGGTTGGAAATGCATCTGAAATAGCTTTCTAGCAAAACAGAAATCACCGAATTTTGAGCAATTCTGAAAGAGCTTAAACCATTTGATGTTCTTCTCTTCTCAAGGGATTTCTTGAAGGATGGGGTAGAAAAAGAACGTTAAAATTTTTACGCCCAGCAACTAAGCGAGGCATCTGCAGTTCCGCGACAAAAGCAGACAAGACATCAAAATCTTCGTGAAGTTTGGGAACGATCGTGCAAGACTCTTACGGTGTATAGAAGATCAGTGTTCCAAGTGCTTTAGCTTACAATCCTCTAAGAGAAAAGTCGTGAGTTCAATCTCTTGCGGATACGATTGGAGGTGCATGCTGCTGCAAACTGTTAATGAAGCTTTTGATCCGAGTCCCGTTGTGATGGATTCATATTCACAGTCTCATGATCCTCGAATAACTCAAAGGCAAGTAACACCATTTACCATTTATTTAGGTTGATTTATCTTCATAGGACATACATTGTTTGTGGTCCTTCTCTGGACTCTTACGTTTCGAATCATATGAAAAGCGGCTTTTGCTCGAATATCGCCTAGAACGAAAAGCGACCTCATGTGGAAGACACAGGATTATCCAAAACGGGTCTTGCCATCGTGTTGTCATGCGGTCGCATATTCTTCTCTCCTCGTTATACTCACCATTTCCTGTTTTGCATAACATGTTTTCTTCAAAGTACATCCGTAGTAAATAGAATCGGTAGAACTTATAACGTCAAGAAAATATCCAATTTCTCTCACATTCACTTTATACTACAGAAAGTAAGAAATAAAAGTTTACTCCGCTTTCCACACTTGTCCTTTTTCCATCTTCGGTTCGAGGAGTTAGGAATTCATATATATTCATCTCTTTTTCATCAAAATGTAATTTAATATACATTTGCACTAAAATTTTTTTATTTTTTTGGTTTCCAACTGAAAACGAAATGTCTACGATTCCAAAAGCCGCTTGCCACTTTAAGAGCGTTCCTTCAAAGCGGTCTTTTTCTGAATAACCATCTCATCCGGATATAAACAATAAATGGAGTCCGGGTTGATGCGAGGATAAGTCAGAGACTCTAATTATTAACCCGCGTCATTTTATAAAAACTGATGCTATATGTTAACCAGTCTTGGAGTAGTCAACTCATCCAGATATAAACCATAAGTGGAGTCGGGACTGATGCGTTACTGAGAGAATAAGTCAGAGATCTTAATTTTCAAACAGCGCCGTCTTATGTTCTAACTTTTCTCGCCGGAAGAATTAGAACATAAATTACACTTTATGTACACTTCTAAGTGTATATGAGGTGAATATCTTCCTGATGAACGTTCTTTCAAAGAGGTCTTTTGTATACTAAATGTAAAATTGAGAAACACTCTTTATTTTAGATCGTTAAGGAGAATATTCACTTCTTTAATTTATGCTATAACCCTTCCGGCGAGAAGGGTTGAACATAAATTATTTGTTTCATAAAACGATGCGGTTCAAGAATTAGAGTCTCGGATTTATCCTCCCAGTAACATATCATACCGAACTCCACTTCTGGTTTATCTCCAGAGTTGGCTATTCGGAGACTAGTTAACATATCATTTATGAATTCATTCAATTTTTTATAATTATTTTTATAATATCTTTTTAATATTTATACGTTTTTATAAGAGAAAACGAAATTCACTGTAAAAGGACGTGGGGAAGGATATTATCAAAAGACCCCTACTCTTGCCGTCTTTCGAAAGTCAAGCCTACTCACGTGACACATATTATTATTTAGGTTTATCTCGTTGAAAACATTACCTCATGCTCGTTTGTTGCTCATGCTGAGTGGAGGAAGCAGCCCCAACCTAGATCCGGCATTCTTTGTAATCTATTCCGGCAACTTTTCGGGAAAGCAAGCAGAAGAAAAGAAGGCGCCGGATAATTTCTATACTAAACGTAAAGGGAAGTGAAGAATTCCAAAATTCGCCGGTGAGTTAACAGAAGTCCGTAAACTGTCCCAAATCTCGGGTAAATTACAGGTAAGCGGGAAGAATCTAGGCTGGGCCTGGAAGGAAGTCCCATTCCCTGCTTGCGGTCGTTCAAAGGACCTGTCTTTAGATAAAGGCCGGCACCCCTTTATATAAGGACCGATCGTTTGAGGTACCCAGCTGTCTTTTCTTTGATGGAAACCAGCTGTTAGAGTCATGTCAGCACCAAGCGCCAAACTCGATTACGTAGCACGAAGAACACGCTGCCGGCATGAAAAGGACTGATGACGCTCAGTTGACGTATTGACAAAGACTGTCGCCGACAGTTGACCTGTGAACCGGCGGCGACCTGAACTTCCTCAGTGGAATACAAGAGTCCACTGTCCAGACCAGTGGTCGGGGAGTGGACTCCTGTAATCAAGAAAATCAACAAATGCCGGCGAAATGCAAATGAAATCAGAAATTGCAGACTTTCGTCAGAAAACAGACGAAAATTATACTAAGAGTAAACGGGAAATTTTAGCACCGGAAAAGTACCGGAAGTCACAACACTAAAAGCCGACACTCGTCCAGACCAAGACTCCTGGTACTAGCCTGGTAGGCGTGCTGGTCTTATTCGGGTAACAGTTGTCAGTCAGAGTCACCTTCTGTAATTCCGAATAAAAGAATAATAAGCTCGGCAGAAGTGTAGAATGGCTTACCTCGTGTTAGTATATATTGATCCTGATTCGTATATCTTGAACAGACAGATATCTCCGAGCAGCAGCAGACTGTTCTTCTGATCATTGAAAAGGGTGAGCATTCTTGAAGGTAGTGAGTGACTCTGGAGCTGTAGCACGTCCTCCGAAAACCGAGAGACTTCAGCGTTTACAGAATTAGAACGTCGCGAAATCGTGAGATCGACTGATCCGCTGAAGTATTGGCTCTCAAGACTCTGGAGAACCGCAACATCCCGTACGTTTTCATCTCGATCCAATCTGATCCGGAAGTCCAGATCAATCATCTTCACCGCGATCTCAAGCTGTATCTCGTGTGAAACAGACACTTTTAGGGAGGCAAGATGGCAAGACCGAAAAGTCTGTCCACTAATTCGACCATCATGCTATTGTTGACGTTTGCTGCACTCTGCAGTGCGAGTGGAATCGACCTCGACGCGACAGACGCTCGTGGTTTCTCCACAGTTCCGAGCCTAGAGTTCTATTCGTTCGAGCAATTTTACACCGCTAATGGAGTTAGTTCCACGAACATCATCTCTTCACCTCCGAACGGGGACGAGCTCAACATGCAATGGGGCAACTTGGCAGTCTCGGAGCAGCCCATCAGAGCAACCAACAGCACCTCCGCCCCCATCACTGGGAACTCGCCGTCGTTGATCTTCAAGAACCAGAGGGAAGACAGCTTCTCGGTTCTTAAGCTGATCACCCTCGACACGGACCAGTACAAGGGCACCCTCTTCAGCATCTGTGATTTCACCTCCTTGAATGATTTCACGACCGAAGCCGAGTTCACAGTCTCTGGCGGCACGGGATCTTTCAGAGGTGCTAGCGGTTATATCATCTCTACTGCGGTGGACATCGGACCAGATCACAAGGTCTACAAGAACCTAGTTTACCTCTCCACTTGCGCGAGTCAGCCTCTGATGTTCACGTAATCTTCAACTCATGTAGAATTTTCCAGAATAATTCCACCAGTGCAGACCAGCCTCTTATGAACATTAGATACTGCTACGAAGTATTTGGGATCTTGTTTCATTTTCTGGCAATAAAACTGCAACGTTATCAGTCTTCATGTGGATACCTTCAGGAAACTAGTGATAATTAACTTGACCTATTTACAACACAAGACCAAAATAAAAAATCATTTTAGCGTGTGTTTTTGTACTGCAACTAATCCAACGATATACATGGTTACTGCTTGAAACACTTTGGTGCTCGTCATAAACTAGAGTAAGTTTGTAACATGTTTTAATAAACATGTCACCTGTGGGACCCAAAAATAACTCTAATCCGGGTCGTTGATGATTCTCTAATTTCCCATCAGGCTCTTGGCTTTAATTCATCGACTCCAATGAACTTTGGCTGTACCATTTCGTCGCTTGTGGAAGAGCTCTACGCCGTGAGATGCTGTCAATGTTGGGCCGGTAACGAGTCAATAGAGTTGATTGCATTCAGTTTCTACGGACAGAGCTCTAATCCGGGTCGTTGATGATTCTCTAACTTCCCATCAGGCTCTTGGCTTTAATTCATCGACTCCAATGAACTTTGGCTGTACCATTTCGTCGCTTGTGGAAGAGCTCTACGCCGTGAAGATGCTGTCAATATTGGGCCGGTAACGAGTCACTAGAGTTGATTGCATTCAGTTTCTACGGAAAGAGCTTCAGAGAGAGTCAATTTTAATTCAGTGGTTACAAGACAGTTAAATTGTTTAAATATGCTTCATTGTATTAGTCTACATGTGCTCACGTTGCGGTTCGTAGGCTGCTAACAATTTGTCGTGGAGATCGACCAACAGAAAATATTACGGATATAAAAATGGTATGGATGGCTATAAAGGGAACGGTAGGGCAAGAATCACCGCACAGTTTAAGACTGAGTATAGCAAGTTGGGTCGACGAGGAAATGGAGCGGACAGAAAGGGCCAATCCGCAGATCTGTGGAAATTCAACTGTATTGGTCACCTAACACTCTGGACACTCTAAACCGATGGTTTGTATCAGCTTGATGGTGACTAATTTAACGCTCACGGAGACGACTCTTTCTGTTACACTTCCACAGTCAATCAAGGTTAGCCGATTTGACCATTAGGGATTGTTGTCGTATAAACACTACACATGCTATCTTAACAGCATGTTGATTGCATGTTGTTAAGATCCACCTGGAGTTCATCAGTCAGTGTGAGCTCTCTTCTCCATTTTGCGCAGCATGCACAAGGACCAAGAATGAGTCGATTGGCTCCCGAAACTTTTCGTTCTAAAAGTCTCAGTCAGCGTTACAATTTCTTCCTCGCTCTTTTTGACACGAGCTGAAATCTGGAGGTTTCACAAGAGGTCCGAGCTCAGTCTAAACTGAGCCTGAATTACGCTGAAAAGTATGATGGTATTGTAGCTCGACGGAAGATAGAGAAACAGACTTCTGGACTCAGGGCGCGGTAACTTTCTTCCACCCTCAGTGTACCGGTGGTCAAGGGAGAGTTGCTACCTATACCAAGCCCAAGGAGCAGCTCTTCTCATGTTCTTCGTAAAGAAGGTTCAACTGGCCCAAAAGAGTGTCATTGATGCCGAAAACCGGGCAAGACACAAACCAGAAGCTGGGAAGCACCGGCAACGCGTGTAACAAAATGTGGACTTCAAGCTAATGAGTTCACCAGTACCATATGAAAACCATGCTGTCGACAGAACAAAAACGTGTCATGCCAACATAACTCAACAAGAACTGTAAATGAGAACCCGCCGCGCACAAACTGGAGGGACTACCTTCCGAAAGAGGTGTGCTCCTTCGGAGTGGTTTATACTGTGGTTTTACACTACGTAATACGGTGACATACACTTCTCAAGTATCACTATACGTCTACACTCAAAACTGATAACCTGAGAAATAGCAATGATCTATCTGACCCGGCTATCCGCAGTCAGAAACGTACGGTAAGTTCTGGACCTTTACCTTCAAGCTTTGGAGGACGTCCGCACTGAGAAGGAGTGACCATGTACGGATGCATGGGCTACAGTCTTAGTGGACACCAGCAATTGCAAGGAGTGTGTCCAGAGTGAAGCAGCAAAGTAGAGCAGACGCTTCATCATAGCTCTGAAGCGTCTGCTCGCTATCACTCATCCGACAACAGCCGACGCGCTTCCGATCACCACCAACATGGACGACCTCGAGGTTTACTTTCTCAGAAAAGGCAACAATACTCTCTGGAGAAGCCTTCTCTACAGTTTATCGGCTATGAAAGCCATAACGTCCGCCAACTCTCCCAAGACCGACACGAGCTGATTGCTCTGGTCTCTCCTCTGAGACCTGTTCATCTCGCTATTCATTGCATTGGAGTCTATGTGTCCTCGTATGTGCTCCGCAAAAGCATTCTGCATAGCCTTGCTGGTGGACATCAGCACGTTAGCCAGCCTCTCTTTCTCGCAAGGATCATGTTTCCTCCTTTTGCTCGCTACTTTGTCTATGACCTCGTCTCCACTCTCCTCTTCTTCGCCAAACAACGTCCGACAGACATTGCGTCGCTTCAAGTAAGCAACGATAGCCGTCGTGTGCATCGACTCCCACATAGCCAAGATGGGAATGAGCATCTGTGTGGTGAAGGATGGTCCTGCTCCTGTGAACGACTGCTGTGTGTCCGTCTGTTGCTGATGTTCCAACACCGCCAAACTCACTACCTGTACGGTTAGAAAGAGCAACAGTCCCAAAGTTCTCTTCTTCCGCTCGTCCATTCCAGCCACCCTGAGATCTTTCCCTCTCGTCCTCCCGAACGAGACGTTAACTCTACGGGAGACAAAAAAAAGCGCACTGTATCCGCTCACATCTTCGTCTTCTGTCGTCCTCGTCCACTTTCTTCTACCTGCAGGAAACACACCACCAGGTAACCGCAAAGACCTGCGCTCATCCTCGCACGTGTTTCTCCAACCGCTCCTGCGCCTTCTTGGATTCCATCAAAGCATTTGCCCACCCTCTCCTCTCCCTCTGTCGACCCATCCGCTCCCGTCTCCTTGGACGCTGAATTTCTCCTGCCGCAGACTGCCTAAGGCTCGACACGGATCTAAAGGTTCTCCTCTAAAATTTTATCAAGCCAGGAACTCGTTGAACGATTTCAACTAGTAAACTGGCTACTAAACGCTTGATCAACTACACAAACTCTCGCGTCGTACTCCCGGTAGACAATTTCACAACGGAGAAAGTTAACAACCAGAGTGCAAAAAGAAAGAGCAGCAGTATCCCATCGAGCCAAATTCAAGCGACGAGACACCCGAAGTTGAGTCACCCTTTGAGCGCCAATTCCGCCCAATCACCAATCGGGTGCCACAGTTGAAGGCGGATCATTCCATAAGAATCGTCCTCATTCCGGACAAGCGTACGGTTGTACCTGGTACAGCAGGTGCTGCTGAAGTTTGAACAGTGTGTGAGATCGTACACCAGGATTGGTTTCTTCAATCTTTATCGTCCGATGATAAATACCGATATATTGCCATTTTGCATGCACGGCAAGGAAATTTATATGAGTAAAGTGTTACTTTTTCTATCGAGTTTTATTTTATTTTCATGGATTTTCATCGTGAATATTATATGAAAATGGATAGAAATTTACTTCATCAGACCCAAGAACGAATGTTGGAATTGATGAATTCCTCTTATATTTTCCTGGTTCATCAAACCCCCCAACTCAAGTTGTCAGTCATATAAGTAACTTTGCCTTGTCACCAGTATTTGTAGGAAAAAAAGGTGTCAACTTAGAGAGAAGTCAAGCCAAATTAAAATTTGAAATTAACTTTTCCAGATTTCTTCTTGCTTCACTGCTACTGCCAAAAATCGTGTCGAGTCTCAGTTGTCGATGTGATTAGACAAAGTGACCTGTATGACTGAAAACTCCAAGTGTCACCGAACTAAATCAAACAAGAAATTATAAGGGAGGAATGATCAAATCCGACATTTGTTCTAGGTTCTTATCAAGTAAATTTCTGGAAAATCAGACAACTGGTATAACAAGTTATCAGTGAAAACATACACGAAGAGATGAGAAAAGCAATAACAAGTGTTGTCGGACTCTCATCATGAATAATATTCATCTGAAAACTGATCGGATAACTAATATAACAAGTTACCAGTGTAAACATGCACGAATAGAGGACAAAAGTAATAACAAGTGTTGTCGGACTTTCATCGTGAGTATCAACTGCAAACTGATGGGACAACTAGTATAACAAGTGCTTAGTGGAAACATCGAACAAGAGTAATAACAAGTGTTCTACATGTACTTCATGGCCGCATGCAAACCAATCATATGGGAGACGTTCCTCTATGTTAGAGACATGCGTTTTCCAGTCATTTGATCATTGATTTGGGCTACTCAACTCTGCATTCTCGATCTTCTAGGGTGAGGATTAGTTCATTAAACGTCAAAGACGCGAGAAATAAACGTAACATGGAACCCAACTTTACCCACCTAAGCGTTTCTAGAGCCAGCAGAGGTGGAGTGATCGCTCTCTACTCGGAGATCACTCCTTCATTGAACCTAGATATCACATGCTATATGATCTCATTTATAATACTTTATTAAATTTTCTTTTATACTCAAGCACTATCTACAATCATGATTATAGATGATTAAAACATACATACTGTATATTTCACATTATAAATAAAATACAAAAATATTTTTAGTTTTATTGAAAACATAAGTTTGAAAATACTACATCTATGTTCATTTATACTATGAATCTAATCCAAAATCTAAAATCAGTAACATTACCATCTAATAGTATCCTTCATGAGAATAATTTTTGAGGAAAAAATATAATACATTAATTTCAACATTAATTATACTTATGTGTACTAATTTCTAACATAGTGAAAAAAGTAAAAGTTTACTGAATGAAGTGTACGCTAAATGAAGTGTATTTCACACGATTTAAACCCTCACGCACTTATAGTAGTGTCTAGAAAGGTTATGTATGTATAAGCTCATTAATAATTACCTACTTCATATGTAAATTTGAGGAATATGATCACTTATATTATATTTTATAGTGATAATATATTATATAATGTGTTTTTGAAATTCGAAGAGGAAAAAAAACACCTCCTTAAAGTTTGTTGGATTGCTCATGATTTATAAATATTAGGATAATGACCACGAGTGTTACAATCACTCCACCTGAGTGATACGAGGTGGAGCGACAAAGGGTTGAGTGACCAAAGGTTGGAATAAGAGGAGAACGAGTCATCAGGGTTGGAGCGACCAAGGATGGAATGATCGAGGTGGACTTCAAACGACAAGAGTGAAAAGACTGATAAAAATTTGAAACAATCACTCAAATTAGTGTGATCGAGATGGAGTGACCATGGATGAAACAACAACTCCATCCAAAGTGAACAGGGATGGAATGATCGAGCGTGGAGTGACAAAAGTATGGAGTGATGAGCTTGGAACCGCCATGGATACAACTATCAGCATAGAGCGACAAAGATATGAAGTGATCGAGATGAGCTAAAGGAGTAAAGCAATTACTATGTTGTATGTGTGGCACGACCGCTCCAACTCGAGCGAGGAGTGGAACAACTAAATTTGTGAAATGATAAAAGAGTTGAGCAATCACTCCACATGGAGCGACTAGGTGTGGAAGGACCGTTCTAACTTGAACGACCAAGAAAGAACAACTATGGTGGAACAACCGCTCTACTTGGAGCGGTCTGACGTTTGGAGTTCAAAAATAGAGAGAGTGGAGGATTTGACTTATCGCTGGTCGTCTTGTGGCTCTAGGTGGAATAAGAGAAGAGTAGGTATAATAGCTCCTAACCTCTCTAACTTTTTACTTTTTTTAAGTCAAATGTGATAGTGTCTTTTATTTCAAGAAATATATCATTAAGATTAGAAATCTCTCATTACCCATTACTCATTACCCAAAGATGTTAAAACTTTGCAGATTCGGTTCTCATATCACAAGATTTGTATTTTCTTGAAATGACTTGTATGAATAGTTCTGATGTTTAAAAAACAAAACATCATTTTTCTCACTAATAAACTTGATATGTGAAAAGAAAAAAATATATTAGTATCCAAATATCATCCCACGTGATATGTATTTATTAACTTATACTATACATAGGAAGTTTAACAAACATCTCATGATCTACATTCATCTTAAAAATCTTGCTAACTACTTTCATCTCTAGCAAAATTTTCAAACTAACAATTTAGTTTAGAGTTAAGAGGATGAAAAAAATCTTAGCGTGATCTGGAAAAAAATTGAAAAGAGATCACGCTACACAAGAAAGAACATTGAACATTTGAAATTTTTGTTCTCTACAATGTGTTGCTTCTACTTCATACACTAAGAGCCTATGCGCACAGTGCTTTATTGCCCTCCAACTTCTCAGAAATAAGAGGTTCGGGCATAAGACCTGCATGTGCGGCGTTCTCGGCTTAAGCGGAAAAGCCAAGAGGGTATATTCTAGCTTATTCGTCCAACCTTAAGACTCTTTGCAAGGACATCCTCTTAAGGTTTTTTTGGCTGACATAGGCTGTTTTACGCATGACATGGACTTCGTATGTCGAGCTAGTCATTGACAAACTCTTTTTGAGCGGGGTCAGTTCGGACAACACAAACACTTGATTCTATGTGCGCATTTTCAGTTTGAACTTAAGGGCAATATCAAGTTTGCGAGTGGGCATGAAGTGCTATCGATTCTTCATCCGATAGCAGTTTGTTACTATTGGACGAGCACTGATCGACCAAAAGCTTATTGCGCTATTTAGGAAGGGTCATGAATGCGTTAGGGAGAATGATTTTGTTGCTCAGTTTCGTAGTCTCATAGTTTCGTCTGCTGTTGATTCATATGATGCGAGTGTCGAGGATTTTTCTAGTGCATGCATGATCAATATTGGGGAGTTTGACAAATAACCTTCACGCTTTGCGAGACGAGTTTGATTTACATTATTGATTTGTGATTTGGCTCGGTTCCATTCTAACTGATTTAAAGATTTCAAAGGCATGTTTGTGTACGACATATTGCTTTAGAACCACGAGCACGGCTCCATTCTGTGTCTTGTTCTAGATGAGATGCCGGCGGTCTGTGTCTAGATGAGCGGAAGTGCGGATCCATCTTCGAGTCTTTTAAATAGATTCCAACATTTTCTTGCAATTGGTTGTGCTCTATTCGGATTGACGTCAAGTGATCCCAAATCATCTCCAACGAACTAAAATTGAGATGAGTGCAGTTTCTCGTTCTCTGTTGTTTCTATTTTTCTTGTTGTCCTTACGAAGATTAGGTTTGTATCAGCAAGTTCATGAAGCTCGACCGTTTGAGATCATGGAATTACATATTGCTCAAGTATCCACTGTTGATTGAATAAGTGCTCGTCTCTTATACTGATCAGCATCATCGATGATTGAGCTTTTCTTTCAAGATCATGAACCTTTGAAAAGATATTTTTGTGGTCATTTTTGATGCCGTGTTGTGTGGATGTTAGGTTATGAGATGAGTGGTTTCTAATCAGTTTTTGGTTACTTGAAATTGACTGAATAAAGAGCTCGTGTAGTGCACACACAGAACTGGAGGTTGGGTCATCTGTTTCTATGGATCTAAACTTCTTGGAGTCGTCTTTGTCAGACGACTCACAAGTTTCAAATCACAACCAATTCAATTTGAGAATCGGGTTCATGTCCAGTCCCACAGACCCTAGTTTTATGACCACAGCTGGTGTGATGACACTACACACCTTGACTTCACTACCTCAATGTCACCGAGAGAGTCGAATGCTATCAATGATCAACGACGATGAGAGAATTGATATGTGAAGTTAGTGATCGAGCTTAAGAGAGAGGAGTAGGGGGAGAGCAAATCGAGAGCAAATCATCAACTATAACTCTAGTCGGGAGCAAATCATCAACTATAGTGTTAGATGGAATTATATTGTTGACAAGTCATGTGCGAGGAGGTTTCATTGCGATGAGAAACAATGCAAAAACAAGTGGATAGCACTATTCAAGCTTACAAAAATATTTAAGAACACCAATCTACTTATGACATCGAGTCATTCTAGAATTTGTCTCAGAGTGAGTGGAAGACCAAGTGCTTTCTGTTACAGTTTGATATGGAATGGTTCATAATTCTAGAGAGTTTCTTTAGCTCTAGCCTTTGCATGACTCCTCCATCCATAGATGATTCCTCTCTCATGTCAGACAACGTTGACGAGTCCGAGAAACTGATCCGCAAGAGAAACAATGTCAAGAAAACGAAAGAGAAATAGCCCTCAAAACACAAAGATGATTGTAGATACAATGGATTGGATCAATGCAACTGTAAAGGAGGTAGAGATCACTACATAGATCTTTAGCTCACAGATCACAGATAGAAGACAAGAGACCTCAGACCATGAAAGAGATTAGTGCTAGTATCTTCTGCACTTGGACTTATTAGCAATGCCCTTTCTGATATCGTTAAAACGTGACCTCAGTCATGAACATGATCCACTTTTTGTGATTTTGAGTAGTTTTCCATCGGGTGTACATGTGTATGTGGCGTCTTTGCTTATGAATACTACTTTTTGTTTGTTGTTTTTTACAGATGATCTCGACGGGGATTATGTAGTTATCTTACTTACCTCAGAGATAGCTCTACTTGTGGCCTTGCTTCAAGAGTTAAACTTCTTCCTCTCACCCTCAGAATCTGAGCATGAGCTTTCTGCACCTGTAGAGCGACTCTGTGGTCCAGCAATACAAACTATGGCCCAATTGGTGTGCTCGCACGAAGCAAGTAGAAACAACGGTCCTCGATGATGGGTAAAACACAGATCTCATCTCTAGTTTGATCAATATTTGCTTATGGATCTCTCAGAAAGATTAGGTCCATGAGAATGACCAAACAGACTTTCATGTGGTTGTTAGCACAACTTGGGTCTTCTCCATTCAAGCAAAACACCAACTACATGAAGTCTATCCGGTTGAAGTGCAACATTTTCGTGCACCTATCGTCTTGTTGTGTCAGCAGAAGCTCTTGTCAATAGATCACGAAACTCACTATGCTAACATGCAAAACAAAATCACATATTAGCATCCATGGACCACTTATCTTTATCCCACTTGGTCCGAACTGGAGTCGAACCGTCTCTCTAACTCTCAAGCTCAACTTTTCCAGAGTCTTGACCTAGATCCGGCTAGGTCGGTCTCAAAACATGAGCAAGTCACAACTTGACTTGGAACGGACTTCTCATAAATCCAGGGTCCTAAATGAGACCTCTAGCACATGTAGCGGTCCAACCGTTTGGATCTAGGCTCTCAAATGATGATTAAATCCGTCGTCTCGTTCTCTAGTCTTGCCTTAGTCCTTGGATTGTTCTCAAGTCTAGACCTCTCAAGTCTCAAGTCTAGTCCTTGGATTGTTCTCAAGTCTTAAGTCCGGACCGAAACTCGTCTTGGTACTGATCCAGCCGTCATCTCATGTCGTCAGAGTCCGACCGTCAAACTCTAAGGTCGGGTGACTCATCTTGACCCACCCAGACATCGAGCTCCTCTCATATACTTCTGAAGGTCGGCGATCTTGCCCTCCTCTTTGATCCTTGAAAATTATACCACAACTCGATCACGAGATCAACTATAATTCTCAACTCCGATGTCATTTCGGGAGTTCTTAGTATCATTAGAAATCCCTCGCTGAGACCTTCTAGTGATACCTTACTCGCATTGAGATCTTACTTGGAGCTCTGTCCACGACCCAAAACGTCACTGAAGTTTCAACACTTGCATTTTTTTAAGAAACCATGGTCTAGCGTCAGATTGGGACCCTATAGTTCGAACCAGCGTCCGTCTGCACTAGACACACGTCTTGGTCCACTCGGATCTAGGTCTCAGACCTATGTCTCAAACTTATTTGATCTATTTTCATACTTGTCTCTTATGTCAGTATTCGTTTGGGATCACCTTGGGATAAGCCCTTACGTCCTAACCCAATATTCCAACTTTGGTTCAGAGAATCACTTAGAGTTCATCATTTCTCAACTTCTCGGTCAAGCCGTTAAGTCTTACTTGCAGCGTTCACAATCTAACGCAAGTCCACTAGGATTCTGTTGTTTGCATCTGTGTCTGATCTTGAGACTGAAGATCATGACAACTTGGTGTGATAATCTATCGATTGGCGCATGCACACTCTTACTCTCTGATCTCAGAGAAGTTTCAGTTGGAGAGACAACAATATGTGAGATAGTCCAAGGTGAGGTTTAAGCCATACGTCATGTGCTGGATCGTCATTTTATTTCTTGATCTTCAAGCGAGGCCATGGAACGAGTTTTTGAAGGTTTCCATCGAGTATGTAACTTGTCAAATACACAAAGAGCAATAGATGTTTCTCACATTCTCATACAAGCATTTATAAGTAGTTATTAACTTGGTCAGATCCATGCTGTATAGTCTTTATTTAGTCGGATCCCTCACTTTCTCTTCTCTCTTGATCGGACCCATGACTAGTAGTAGACAATTTACGACTGCCTTGTCAGCAGTTGTTGATCACGTGGAGTACTTAAAGATGACGTGGATGTTTGATGATGTGCATGTCTGATGTGTCTCACAGCTGATAATATTCTGCGTGGAAATACATTTTGACGCGATTTGATTTCTGTGCAACGTCTGTAATCTCACGAATATGCTGGAGAATACAGTCGATCACCTCCTCCTCGTCATTGCCAAGTCAACCACACAAGCTGTCCAACTCAGGAATCTTGTCAGCGTGGTAGTCTTCTTGCGTACTACCAGTCATGGGTCCAACCAAGTGAGAAGAGAAAGTGAGGGATCCAACCAAGTAAAGACTATGGCGCATGGGCCTGACCAAGTTAATAACTGCACCTATAGTCTTGCAATAGACTATTACAATCGAAAAGACTTCCATAGTATCCTACTTCAAGCCATATGTGATTCTGAAGTTCTCTTCTTGGATATCTTTGTAGGCCGTTTGAGAAAAATCTCACGCTTGAAAGTACACAAAAATACTGAATTTTAGAATTCTTTTGTCTAGAGACTCTATCTAATCTTTAGTATTTAGACGAGAAACATCATATTATTAAATGTTGGTATACGACTGGATCCACATATACTATTTTGTTATGATAACATTAAAAGTTACACTGGAGATGTGTTAGTATTTTTCTTTGTGAGAAATACTTATATATTAGATAATATTGATTATAATGACATAAATTTACAAAACATTATCCATCCTCATGAAAAAATGACTATAGTATAATAGGGACACTCAAACCCAGCTTGTCCGGAATTCCTTAAACTCTGATAAAACTCATGTTTTTTTTGTAAAATTTACGTATCATTTACAGAGGTGATACGTAAAATTTAATTCATAGGACGTTGTCGTGTTGTGAAACGTCTCACATGTGAATTTAGTATAAAACGTGTGTTGTGTTTTCTTTGATATTTCGTGAACTTTTTTGTGTAGCTCACCTGACAGCGTATTAGGTGTCACGTTCACCGGTATCTGATGTGATCGCACGATAACAAGATGTGTCAACTCAATGATCCGTGGACATTCACATGAGTGGCTCTTGTTGTCAAGTTTGGGTATAAGATAGGGGGTCGAGGGCTCGTGAGACATTCTTCTTTAGGTGATGTTTCGTGAGTGTGTCTTAGTGTCTTACGTGAGGAGTGACGAGCTACGAGAGTTGTATTTATGGATGGAGGACTGAACCAAGTTCTGGATCCTTCATTTCTGAATTTATCAAGCTTCAATGCATCCACCGCGATCACTTTTGACAGTGATTTATCGCCTACTTTGGAGAAGAGTTCATGGAGAGGATGATAGACTCGCCTTCTCCGGTGATCTTAACAATCACCACATACGGGGAGAATTGGGATCTGACTGTGTACATCTTACTTTGACGAATGAATGGACCTGAACTTTCCAGCCAACGTTTCTTTCAACGTTTGGGTGGATATCCAATGTCATTGTGGGCGGAAGATCAGCCATCGTGCGTGGATAGTGAGGAACTTTGGTGAGGAATACTGTAATCAAGTGATGGCTTCTCCATTCTCTTTTGTAGTACTTTTCATCGTAGATCGACTCAAGGTCATCATCTTGCCTTTGTATTGAATCTTAAGTATTCTCGGCTCATTATAATTTCTGTAGTCTGACGAGGATGGTTACCCTAAGGTTGAAGCCGATGTATTTTGTTCAAGCTTTGAAGAGTGGACGTGTATTACGGTTACAATTTGCTCATTATAATTTCTGTAGTCTAACGAGGATGGTTACCCTAAGGTTGAAGCCGATGTATTTTGTTCAAGCTTTGAAGAGTGGGAGTGTATCAGGGTTACAATTTGTTCTAGGGTGCCAAGTAGGAAATAAACTGATTTTCAATCTTTTTTCTTATTGGTCTACTCTCGATCAATCAAGTTCATTCGAGTCCCACAGAGTGTTTTGGGGTTTCGGAGGTCTACACAAGGGTCATTCACAAAGTGTGAGGTCTCTTTGGAAAGCTCTCAAGAACAGCTACAATCTGGATGCAAAGATCGATCAATTTGGAGTTCTGAGGAGAGTGTTATGATCGTTCAAAGTCGAGGTGGTCAAATCGGTACTCCGAGTTATATTTCCGAGTGTTTCGAGTGTTCGAGAAATGATCTTTAGGAGCTATCAAGGGGATCGGGTAGTTCACGCCGTGCCGTTTACACTGATGTAAAATAGTCCTACATTAGGGTTGGATTTGACCTCGAAATTGTCGATTGAAGTTGCATATGACAGTTGAGAGACATAAGTAAAACAATTTTTCTTGGATTCAAGGTTTGAGTTGCCCCATGAGCATGGGATCGAATCTCCGCATGAAACTTTCCAAGATTGGAGTGTGCTCTATCAGCTTGCTGCTCGTGAAATTTCAGCTCATTTGGATATAAGAAGGTGTGGGGATCTTGGATTTTAGCCATCGGGATCTGTAAAGCTCATAAGTTAGTACAGCGAACGGCTTGGTCCATTTCGAACAATTGATTTGAGATCTGAAGCTGAAATTTCATAGAGTAGTAGAGAAGGGTCAGAGGGAATTTCTTGTGAAGTTTGAGCCCAATTGGATGTTCGAGGTGGGACCACGAGGTTGTCAAAGTTCAGCTTACAGCGTGACGAGAGGAAGACGAAGAGAGATTTTACCTAAATCTCTTCTTGGAGATTTTGCAAAGGAACAAGGAAGCTATATTGTGAAGTTGGTACGGAGATCATGGTCAGTGAAGATGCACACCTTGCTGAAGTCGCTGATTAGAAATCCCTAACTACGAGATACCGTTATCTTTGATATCACGCTCAGAGCTCTCTGATTGTTTGATGTTCATATACCTTACATCGTTAGGAAGCTTGTATAGTAGGTCATCCTTTGTTGTGGATTTCTTTTTGAACGAAGGTCGTATCAGCGGACAGCAGAAAGTCAAAGTTGAGCATTTAGGTATTTTTGTCGAGGAGAAGTAGTGAAGAGGATACTGTGAAAAGATTGTATCAAAATTGCTTTTTGATCTAGAGCATATATGTATAGTGTATGACTCCTACTTGTACATAGAATAAGATTGAACTCCAAGTCGCGTTGTGCAATGCACATGCATTACACTTGGGGTCAGGTTAGATCAGTAGAACCAAGACAAAGATTAATAGATTAGAGTATTTTCATCGAGTAGGTCCTAGTTCCCGTTGTATCTCTCCACAGTCAGATACCTTGTGTATACGCATATTACACTTCACGCCCTACAACAACGTATGTAGTGTATAATCATAAATGACATTTCTTGAATATCGTTGAAAAATAATGAATCTAATGACTATAGTCGATCTGCGAAGAGACATATGAGATTTGAATTTATGTCTTCTCATTAAAATCGTACATCTCCTTATAGGAAAACTTTTGAATGGTTTTATTAGTGGATAGTTTTAAGTTGAAACCTCTCCAAGAAATTCCTTGCCAGAAATTGGCTTGATCACACCCCCAGTAGGTTCCAAAAGCTTGATCATACTCCTCTTAATGATGTATGGCTTGATCACACCCCTAAATAGCTGTTGTCTGTAAAACCAGTCACTTTGTGATCTTACTCACATGTGATGGTGCAAATCAAAGGAATGAGAATATGGATAGTCTAACGTGGCTTTAATGTTAAATATTTTGACTTATAGGGATATTTTGTAAAAATTAAAAATACTAAAATGATGAACCAAAAGATAAAATGACTGGTTCTACTATGAATAACCCGTCAGGGGTATGATAAAACAACCAAACGTTAAGAGGGGTATGATCAAGCTCACAGAACCTACTTGGGTATGATCAAGCCAATTTCTGGCTTCCTTGCCCGCTGGGTGGAGGTATGACTTCGACCGGACATCCGCGGGTATTTTTTCTATTCATTTTCTGGTCGTTTTAATCGTGAGTGGTGGAAGTAAGAAATACTCAAGTTATTTATCCCAAATGGACGAGGCAGAAAATATTTAATGAAAAAATAATTCTGTTCATTCAAAATGTAATCTTGAACCGCGATCTTTTACAAAGTTACCCGATAATTCTTTACGACTTTTCTCACATCGAATGTGGAAGAATCTTTCCCTTTAACTTTGACACCCCTATTGTGCCTATAACGAGATTTATGTGTAAAGCAATTCCATTTCTCCCAGACGTGATAGCTTTTAGAGAGCCTTTCAAGGACGTGAAAAGTAACTGCAAGGTGGAAGTAAGACCGAGCCGGTTTAGAGCACCATGTGTTTCTCTCCACAAAATGGTCAATTATGGGGTTTGCAGACGGCAGAGTTTGGGGCAGTCGAGCGAAAAGCTTTATAAGATTCGAAGGGCCACTCTTCTCAAATTTATTCGACTCGAAGGGCCACTCAATCCTTGCTGTGAAAGATTCTCGTAATTTTCATAAATCTTTTCGTAGCTTGTCGTAAATTTTACCAAGAGCTTGAACGTAAAATTTACAGTCAATGGATGAACATCCATTGACTGTAAATTTTTAAACAGTCTTTACTCGTAAACGAGATTTTCTGAACAATGTTGTGACATTTGTACTTCCTCTCATCTGAATACTGTCATTTTCGTTACTGGGAGAGATTTGAGTGGCTCTATCGGCTTTTCGCTTGAGAGATTTCTATGTTGGTACATTCTCCGCGTGAGTTCACGAGCTTCCCTTGTTTCAAATATGGCAGGTGGGTATGCGGCACAAAACAAATCAACGCATTGAATATGAACTATGACATTCAGCACAAACTTTGAATCCAGACTCTCATTTCGATGCACCGAATATATCAACCGATCCAATGTGGAAGCAGACATTCCAATTTCCATACCAATGGAACAAAATCTTGAAGATGGAAACAGACAGTTCGTATCTCTCAAACAGTTTGTCGTGCGCAAGATCGAAAGTTACGACTAAGAAAATCGGAAATCTTCTTTGTAACACGATCACTTGCGGCCTGTCTCGCTCGGTCATTCTCATAATTGTGCGCGGTCCCGTTTACAAATATATGAGATTTACATTTTCACAAGTCTGTACGCGACTGGGTGCAACGGGTACTAGTGCACTCTCTTCGCGTAGTCAAGGGGAACGTACCGCGGGGTTCGACGAGTGAACACCTTAAACCACAGGTACCGCTGTATTAGCGGTGGGATATACCACCGCTAATATGTTTAGTCGCGAGTTTTGAGAAAAACATCTCGGTGGGCTATCCCGCGCGAATGCGCTTCGCTGTCACGTTTTAATTTGTCATCGAGGGAATCTCATCTAGGTACCAAAACGATCGTCTTGAGGAGATCTACAAAACGAACCGTGGATGAAGCCAGTCTGAGATCGGATGCTCCGGATATGTCCTGTCAAAAATCTGAACCAGCACAGCCAATGAAACAGAATATTCGAAATTTGAAATTCAAAATGTTCTTAGACAAAAAGAACTGCGGGTTAGAAGAAACATCAGTTGTGTATAAGAGAAAAACTAACCAGAACCCACACATATTTTTATTCCGGCCGCACATTGTTGACTCCAGCTGGTTGACTGTACATCAACTGGAGTTAGCCAAAAGAAACTGAAAAAATTATCAGAAATATTTTCCGGCACCTCCTTCCTCCCTCCTTTCTCGTCTCTTTCCTTCCTTCCCCTTTCCTCCTTCCGCCCCTCCTTCCTTGCCCCTTCCTCCCTCCTTCCTTCCCTCCCGCTTCCTCCTTCCTTGCCCCTTCCTCCCTCCTTCCTTCCCTCTTGCTTCCTCCTTCCTTCCTTCCCTCCCGCTTCCTCCTCCTCACCTCCTTTTTTCTCCCTCCTCGCCTCCCTCCTTCCTTCTCCTTCCTCACCTCCTTTTTTCCCCACCTCCTTCTCCTTCCTCTCCTCCTTCTCTTATTTATCTTACATTGTTCTTCTTTTCTGTTTTTTTCTGTGTCTCTCTTTATAATCTTTTTTTCAAGTATGAATTAGACTTGGTTTTTCTAACAGGAGGTTCACTAACAAGTATGAATTAGACTTGGTTTTTCTAACAGGAGGTTCTTTAGTGAGCAACGTTGGTTGGCTTAGTATAGATTTTGTTGGACCTCTAGACGGATAGAGTTGCAAAGACCTGTGCGGTAAATTTATTGTAATAATGCCACCAAGGGTACATCCTAGACGTCCTGGAGATCGTCATGCACCTAGAGGATGTCCAGAGGTCCCTACTGGTATGGTGAGAGTCCCAGAGAGTCTACTACCTAGGTATGTGCAAGTCATGAGACTTCTTGGACCAAGAGCCGGACATGCAGCTGTCTTCCGATTTCTGTTCACCACGGCTGAACACCGCATAGACCAGATGGCCCGAGATGTTGAGCAATTACCCGTAGATCCAGATGTAATCCCAGAGGAGGGTGTTCTGGAGAGAGGAGGTGCAAGCGTTGCAGTGGATGACTTTGTTGCTGATATGGATGTGTTACGCGCTCTTGGCGTTAGTATCGACCAACCTCAGGTACATGCTATTTTTTAAGATATGAATTCGCTTGTTTATTGCTAATGAATGCCATGAGTTGAAACTAATAGTCACATGTATGTAAGATGTTCGAGACTCTGATATGCTATAATGTAAGTAAAGAGTTTGTAATCTTCAGTATTTTTTATTCAGGTTGAGGAGGCTATTGTGATAGATTCTCAGATT
Source organism: Asterella californica (assembly GCA_036924285.1). NCBI lineage: Eukaryota > Viridiplantae > Streptophyta > Marchantiopsida > Marchantiales > Aytoniaceae > Asterella > Asterella californica. Next base: position 21,333,380 of record JAYKYS010000006.1, on the reverse strand, counting down.
CTGAATGAAGGTAGTGAGGAAGGAGGATCCAGTGTTCCTACAGATGGATCAGTTATGGACCTCCCAGTGTATGCATTTGTAGCCGCATCTCGGTTGAGAGAACTTTTTCAGACGTTTAGCGTTAGATGTCCTCATTACGGATGCGAGCATTCGTTTCTGCCACCCATCATTTCCTCCATCCATCAAAGTTTATCTGTGAAGCTAATATGTCATAGTCAGCATACATATGGATGGAGATCGACCGAGATGGAAATAATAATAGTGTCCCAGACGTTATCCACCGCATGTACTCTGCTGCATTATGTGCTGGACTAGGGTTCTCTCAGTTGGATTCTGTGTACCGAGAGGGCGGTTTAGCTCCGGTATTGAGGACCCATTTCTTCTATTTCCAAAGTGGCAATCGGAGAGAGATAGGGTGGGTTGAGACGACGTTGGACCTATGAGATAGAAAGAGGACCGAGCTACAGATCCAAGTGTTAGCCAAACACTTCCCAGACTTGAACGCAGCTCCTGTAGGCGGTGAGTCTTTGCTACCTCAATGCTATCTTTTCTTATTTTCCTTCATGGATTAGAATTGTAGCATAATTTGATACTTCTGACGTTATGCACGATCTTCTAGGAAATTTTGTTGTATACGCCGACTTGAGATATGACTCGACGCGCAATGGATACAACGGCACATGTGCATTCATCGACGCAAGTGATGGTCGTGTGATAGAGTTGGTGAACATGACGCGTGTGGAGACAAGAAATAATGCATGGCTGATTGAGGACCGTGCGTTCGAGGAGGGCATTCAACGATTGCTAGCTCGTGGGATAGTACCAGATGAGGTCGTGCATGACGACAAGGCATCAGTGGATGTCATCTTACTGCGTCACGGAATTGTAAGCCAGAAGGATTTATGGCACAAGTGCAAGAACGTGATCAAGAAGTTCTTGGTGGATGTGGTGAACAAAAAGCGTGTCCCTGGAGCCGTCGAAGATGCTGAGGTGGCCACTGACTTGGAGCTCCTCACTAAGAGACACTTGGTGACTTGGCTACGCTCCCAAGGAGCATCAGTTGTTGGAAACAAGCCCCAACTAGTTCAGCGGGTGGCCATGATGAGAGGATTGACTTCAGGAGATCCTCTGCTGACTCGACGAATGATGTACCCTGAGTTGGCTGAACATGACATCGCTGACAAGTTGAAGGGGTGGATTTATACATGTGCACAATTGAATGCCAAGAGAACTGTTGGTGAAGATGGACGCTACAATCAAGAGGAGGATGACGCATCACTGTTGTGTTTAGACATCCGAAACGCTGCAGATCATTGGGCTGGAGACCATGTTACATGTTTTATCCTCCAACGCGAAACTGGAGTACCTCGACCGTGTTGCAGTCTACTTGACTTGAATAGACCGGCATCTGACACCTATTACACGAAGAGTAAGTTTCCATCCTCTTCAAACCATTTATGTATATTTTAACTTTTGTTGTCCATTTTTGACATCTTGACGTCTATTCTTGATGTAGATGGACCTACGCACTTGGCCATGGTGAGTTTTCTCACGAGGGTTATCACACCCACGAAGATGCGCTTCTATACACGGGCGAGAGAGAATTATATGTCGGAAACTTTCAACTCTGTTATCAACAAGTTTGCAACGAAGAGGGTCCACTTTGCGAGGACTCACGAAGCTCGTCTCGCAGCATGTGCAATGGATTGGAATGAGAACATCATCCGTGAGCCGATTAAGATATATCAGCGTCGACCACAACATACGACTGTACGTCATAGAACTGCCACTACACGAGTGTTACCTCCTCGCACTACTGAGTGGAAGACTGAGCTCCGGATGCGCTTGTTCGGTGAACGCCCATCTACTTGAATGCAGAAAAGTTTACAAATACCATTGATTGTACGTATTTATTTCTCAAATCTAATTATGTATATTTGTATATATTCATTTTCAGTTCTAACATCTTATTTGCTCAGTCATAGTTAGATTTTATCCATATTAAAAGGTATGCATAAAATTAATTTTTACAGAGTTTTTATTTATTTTATACTTTGATTATTTCATGTATATCTTTTCCTTCTTTTTCACCATATCATTTCCTCTGGTTTTCTGTTTGAGACATGTAGTAACAATATATACAAACTGTAGCTTGAATATAATTTCATACTTTTATTTTATACTTGCACTAATTCAAATATTTTTCTCTGTTTTTCAGTTGGTGCTGCATACAATGGCAATGTGGACTCCCATTTTGTTTTTCAAGAGTATTTTGACGTTGTCGTTATACGATTTAGTTTTTCTTTATAACTTTGGAAACTTTTATATTATGTTTCTGGACTTCATATACTAGGGCACAATTTTGTAACTCACCATGAGCTTGAAGAAGATTTTTCCAAGACTTTGGTATATGTTCTGATGCTTCATAATGTACACTAGGGTTTAGTAAACCCTGAACCATGAGAACTATGCTGCGTGATCCAAGTAGTTTCATGTACAGTCAGTGACATCAGAAATTGGAGCACTTTATACAAAAGACTAAGTTGAGACTTCAGTCGCATTCACCGCACAACCAATGGTTCTATGAACGACGACGAAGTCAAACCATGATAGACCTCAAAAACGGAGCATAAACCAGCGGCACCAGAAACTTGGAAGGTATCTTACGAGGAGGTGGTCTCTGCAGTTGCTCCCTGCAGCAGTGCTGTAATTTTAGTGGTCATTTACCACGTACTTCAGCAGCGAAACATTGCAATAAACCACATTCCTCCCACGACCTGTATAACTATCCACTTCACTGGCTGATGACGTTAGGAACAGAGTAACACCATTCTAGAGGAAAGGCATGCCGCAACTGGCTATCAAGGCATACTATGATCTTACGAGTTCTAGTTAGACCGAAACAGGTGCGTTCTGGCTTAGATTCTAAACCCTAAACCCTACTACCCCATCATATGGGATCTCCTCTGTGAGCAGACTGGGCCGGCCGGCGTCGATGCCCTTTTGTACTACTAAATATCTTTCTACTACGAAATGGTGATGTAAATTGAGTAGACTGATTGAGAAAATAAGGAATACTGGTTTACAGAAACATGATTTCACAAACTTGACGACGTCGATGCCTTTCCCCACTCCCCAACCGCAATTTTATCTTCTCCGCTCCCTTCCTTTTGTTTGGTAAACCGTGGGTACCAAGTTCCCAACTCCAAAACTCAAGATCGAAACGCGTGAAACTCCCGTGGGATTTTCTACAATGGCAGATCGGAACCAACATATTACCACGTAACACAGCAACCTCAACCCATCCTTTCCCCTATAGGACCACCACCGTGCGTAGCAAATAATGACTGCTGCAATGTTTGCCATGAAATTTGCCAGTAAACTAACAGTAAAGCAATAGAAAACCAATGCACCTTCGTTGGGAGTTGAACCCAACAAGCTGACCCGTTCAGCGAAGGTTCACTCCCCTCACAAGAGGGGAGGAGGCACAAGCCAAATAAATTACAAAAAATACCCACACTTGTCAAAAAGAGTTTGAAAACCAACCCACTGGAGTGTATAGATATGATACAAACACAAGCGAAGATATGATACAGACAATAGCAAAAATATGATGAACTCAAGGTACATATCCAAGATGAGTCTCTCCTAGCTCCTTCCAAGTTACCTGCACTGCTGATTGCAAGTACTCAAGGAACTGAGTATGCTCTTTCCAACCGGCTGCATCAGCCAACTGCCGGTATACAAGATATCGCTGGTTCTTAGGCAAAGATTCAGTATAAGAAAAGGCAGCACACAAAATGAAAGGCTCGGACTCTCTATCCAATGTGGCAGAAAAAATATCACAAGCATCACAGAAAACAGGAAACTTCTCTCTCATCCTCTCGATAGAAACCAGTCGAGCAAGCCTCATAGGAGCGTCAGAACGAGGTGCATAACGAGAAACACCCACCCATGAGAACTTCCACACCCCTTCCAATACTCGTTCGATGCGAGGCTTACACCAAACGTCTTGCACAACATCGATGTCAGCCTCGTACATATCACGGAAAGGAAGAACAGATACAGGTTCTACCGACATGATGCTCATCCAGAAAGAACCAGCAATAAATAACAAGATGTATGGGAGCGATAACAAAAAGAAGGTCGAAACGAGAGAATACCAGAACCGAACGATCTCTGCACCCACAGACTCCAGTCGATCAATCACAAACACACACCATGTTCTCATCTCCAAAATGGCCTAGCCTACGACTACGTTGGGATATCCCTGCGCTTCACAAGAGTAAGTGAAACTTTGAACTAGAGATAAATTTGAATGGAACATCACGGATGCTCAGTCTGGACTTAGCGAGAGAGTACCCACGTATACTCCACGACAATCAGTCAGCAAGTCAGTCGTAGGTAACTCCAACGCAGTACAGTAACTCCAACGCAGCGAGATCGATGTAAACAGGCAGCGAACCGGAACAGAGACTACTCAAGTACAATCCAGCCCTCAAGCCAGACTCTCCTGAAACAGGTACCATTCAGTGCTCACGCGCGAGGACCAAGTAACGACAGAAAAAATTGATTCAAATGGAACCTAAAGCTGCCACAACTCGCACCTGCACAGTTACAAGCTACAACCAGGCCCACCATCAGATTCTATTCCGAATATCAAGTACACCTTCAGTCAAAGATCGCATGAGTGCAACACCTTGCAAAGTCTCGGCAGTGTGCGACAGTTATAGGAATACAACCAGGCCCACCATCAGATTGCCTCCGAAGGTCAAGTACACTAAAACTCGAAAATAGCAGGAGAGCGCTATGCATTCAGCGATTCGGTAGTGTACGGAGACTACATGAATGTGCGTCTATAGGAATACAACCAGGCCCACCATCGATTCCACTCATTCAGGCCAAGTACACCAAAAGTCGAAGAGAGCATGAGTGCGCTGTGCCTTCAGCAATTCGGCCGTGTGCGGTGTCGTGTTGTGGATTGGCTAGGGTGTGAAACCACCACATATCCTTCGTACGTGTTTGGTGTTGAGGAGCCACTAGGATCTTATCGTGTCAAAAGATAAGGCTCCACGTGGACGATCCGTGTACTCTTCGCTGAGTGGAGATAAGAGTAGTACTCTTCTCGTCACATGGGGAGATTGATGTATAAGAAGAGAGGTGCGCGGAGCTTGAGGGACAGAGTGTAGAGTATCCAAGTCTAGGGTGAGTGTGATCAGTATCATCGGATGAAGTAAGCGGCAGTGCGAGTGGTAGGCATGAACGGAGAGCCCTTTCGTGCTCCTGATCTTCCACTTGCGCATCCATTCGTCATTAAGATTCATTGTCTGCCGCGGGATCATTTTCGAGTATTTATGGTAGCTCACTGGGGCGAGTCGTTCATGACCGCGGTGATGGCTACTCCAGACCCTATCATTCTTCCTATTGTCACATACGACGCGGTTTGGGATCTTACTGTCTATATCTTGCTTTGATGTAGTATGGATCCTCCATTAGATCTGAACTTTCCAGCGAGAGGTTCAGAGGGGGTGGATGTCGTGTTGTGGATTGGCTAGGGTGTGAAACCACCACATATCCTTCGTACGTGTTTGGTGTTGAGGAGCCACTAGGATCTTATCGTGTCAAAAGATAAGGCTCCACGTGGACGATCCGTTTACTCTTCGCTGAGTGGAGATAAGAGTAGTACTCTTCTCGTCACATGGGGAGATTGATGTATAAGAAGAGAGGTGCGCGGAGCTTGAGGGACAGAGTGTAGAGTATCCAAGTCTAGGGTGAGTGTGATCAGTATCATCGGATGAAGTAAGCGGCAGTGCGAGTGGTAGGCATGAACGGAGAGCCCTTTCGTGCTCCTGATCTTCCACTTGCGCATCCATTCGTCATTAAGATTCATTGTCTGCCGCGGGATCATTTTCGAGTATTTATGGTAGCTCACTGGGGCGAGTCGTTCATGACCGCGGTGATGGCTACTCCAGACCCTATCATTCTTCCTATTGTCACATACGACGCGGTTTGGGATCTTACTGTCTATATCTTGCTTTGATGTAGTATGGATCCTCCATTAGATCTGAACTTTCCAGCGAGAGTTCCGTTCAACACCTGGGTCGAAATACGTTGTTACAGTCGACCTAAGGTGGCGCATCGAGAGTTTGTCGTCAGGAACTTCGGAGAGGATTATTACAACCAGATAATAGCTTCGTCCGTTCCTTTTGTAATTCCGTTTATTGTCAACCGTTTTAGAGTCGGGATTCTGACTCTCTATTGAGTGTAGTTTGTACTTCGTGTTTACGTGCTTCGTTGCCGACGGCATCATCAACGGCACGTGTTTGTAGTTTGTTCAATATAAACTTTGAGGCCTAAATGGTACTCTTGGATAAAAAATTCGTTCTTTGTGTGTTTGTCATGTGAGTGAAGACAAAACCCTTTTGTCAACTTGTTTCTCATTGGTCGAAAGTTTGACCAATCACCTTCTACCAAGTTCCTTTCACGTTTTGAGGGTTAGAGGCACTTCCCGTGGTCCATTCGCGGAGTGTGAGCTATGGTTGGAAAGCTTGGGAGACGAGGATGCCCGTGGACTCGATGGTTGCTGGATTTGAAGCACGGATGAGAAAGTTACGATCAATTGAAGCTGAGGGGGTCAAATTCGTGACCAATTTCATTTCCGTGAGGTCTTTCTCGCTTTCTGGGAGTTCTGTGAGGTTGCTGGAGATGAATTGACTGTTGCCGGAAAGCTCTTGAGATGGGCTTGCTGATGGACTCAGAGATCGATCGATTCCAAGCCGGAGTGAAAAAGTTATGGCCAGCTGAAGTTGGGTGTCTCAAATCGGAGGTTATGATAGTAGGCGACTGTAAACATGAGACATCGAGAGAGATATGGGGAGTTTGAGGTCGAATTTTGCTATGAAACCTCCCAGGGTCTGAGAAAGTACAGTCAGCTACCTACCAGTGAAATTTTGGATTATTGGGTTGAAGAGAAACGTTGTTTTTGTGCACAAGGGTCTGCATATCGCCTTGTGTCATTGACGAAAAAGGCTTGGATCATTCCGAGAGTTTGGTTGAGGATCTGCTGGTGAAACTTTACAGAGTGGTAGTGATGGTGACACATTAGCTTCCTGAGAAGTTTGAGCTGTTTTGATCGAGTGGTTTGTGAGGAATCGAACAGCAAAGTTCTGTTGAAATAGTATCGTGTTATAGAAACAGCGAACTTTGGAAGGGCATAGATGCCAACTCAGAGATGATCTCTCTGCATGTAATACCTTAATAGAGAGATTATTCTACAGGCTATCTGCTGGCCTTGGTTTCATCTCATTCTGAGCAGTGGTTGAGGAGTGACAGCGAGGTAAAGTTGAGAGGTTCTTGCTCCGAAAGGCGCAAGAGTTAAGACTCTTTTTTTTGAAGAACAGGTCGACCTGGAGGTTTTGCCAGTGCTTCAGAGCACTTGATCATGGGTATGGAGAGTTGTTGACTGTATTTCCTGTGTTTGGATCCTCTCCATACCCGCATGCCTGTTTGTACGCCCAATTGGTTTTGATTGGATTTGTGTGCGGGCGTTGCGCTTAGGTTTCTTTTCTATTAGGAGTGCTGGTATTTCTCTTGTGGTGAGGCTGGAGTGATGACCAGCAGACCCAAGAGTGCTTGCGGTGATGGCAGGAACAGGTTGCCCGTGCTTGTTACTCCGGTTCTATTCCTAATCGAGTAGGAGAGAGATCTGCCGAGAGGACGTGAGGATATCGTAGCGAGAAAGGTTCAAAGTGTACTTGGAGATCAGAGAGAGGTTTGGGTGGTCACTGGTTCTGAGTCACGGAGTGCGACACGTACTCTCTACAGCTAGATACCCGGTGTATTCCCAGATAAGAAAGCACGTCACACGACAGTTGGTGAACTCGACGTGAAACTTCTGGGGTGGAGAGTTAGTGAAGTTCTTCTCAGAACTTTACCATGGCCGAGAGACAAGGAGTTGGAAACCCTTCGGGCACGATTCCGCTGCAGCTTGATCCTGCTATAGGGCAAATGTTCCAAGCATTTGCTCTGTACATGGATCAACAACAAGCTGTTCAGCGGAAGGAGGCGATGGCTACCAAGGCTTTGCATTCGGTGGTGGGGACATTGGATCAGTTTGAAGGGAGAAACATCTCCAAGTACCTGAAGTTATATTCTCGAGAGATGGAGCTGAGTAAGGTACCAGAGAGGGAGATGGTACGGACGTTTGAGCTCGCTGTTGTCCCGGAGTTACGGGAACATGTGAAGGGGCTCATTCAAGCTCATGGGGCTAACTGGGAGGAGTTTTCTCTTCAGTTGAAGGAGGAATACTCTTTGGAGGATGCAGATCGAGTGACTAAGAAGTCATTCATGGAGTGGGTGAACAAACCCAACAAGGAACTAGTTGCTACCGAACTACTTCGGGAGTTTGAGAGACAGTTTCTTCAACTATCTCGGATGGAGAAGCTCACACTTGAGAATGACAAAGTGGGGCTATTTTTACAGTCAGCCAACAGCGAGCTACAAAGGGAGTTAGAGTTGCTGTTGGAAGATCGGACGAAAGACAATGGTCTTACATCTGATTGGAAGAACGTTAGCGAAGCAGTGGGAGTACTTGCGAAGCGAGAATATCGAAGAGGGAAGGTGGTTGTGACTCAAGCACCAAGACCACCGCCTATTGTGATACCACGAAGGCAACCAACGGTGCAGACTGCTCCTCTACCTACTAGTTCACTTCCTACTATTCCTATCACTACGGTTGTACCACAGCGGAATCAAGCAATGGAAGATTTGGAGAAGAAGATGAGAGACTTACAGATCAAGTTGACAAGGTTGGAGGAGAAGGATGGGACACCAGAAGGGAGACCTGCACCAAAACAAGGATATGTTCAGAGGTGTATTTGGTGTGACAACACCGACCATCAACGGAAGGAATGCGGGAGTTTCACTGATGCCTTGCAGCAAGGTATAATTTTCTGGAAGGAAGGAAAGATCGCCTTGAGAGACAACGGAGAGACTCTGAGGACCAACTTCGGTAGAGGAGGGATGAAGAAAGTTTTGGAGGATCATCTAACAATGCATGATGTGGCATCGGTAGAAGTTTCTACCTATGGAGTCGAGGTGATTAGCAAAAAGGAGAGTGCTTTTTTGAAACATGAGGATACCACTGATATGTGGAGTCACGCTGTGAGCACGAACAGAAAGGGGAAAATGGCAAGGGAGGAGTTGCTCAGAACAGCCACAGCAATCAGGAGTGCTACTGGATGGGATGATCCCGTAGATGCTATGTCCGTTCATGCCTACGTAGCCAAGGCTCAACATGAAGCTATCATGGAAGAGAAGCGTAGGAGAGACGAGGCTGGTCCAAGTGAGGAGAGAGCGGCTCCCAAGAGGCAACTAAGAGGAGATAGACTCCGACAGGAGACTGCACCTCTACGAGAAGAAGCTATGGATGACGTCCTACCTTCTGGGAGTGCAGAGAAGGGTAAGGGTAGAGAGAAGGGCAAAGCTCCCATGTATAAGCTGCAATCAGACATTGAAGCAGCAACCAACATGAAAGAGGTGTTGCAGGAGAAGGTGCTCAATACAAAGATTGAGTTTACCTTGCGAGAGATCCTCGGGATTGCGAAGAAGGAGTTTCATGATGTCATCATTGACATTATCAAGCGGAAGAGACAATTGACGGGAGAGACCGCAGTGTCCAGTGCTCTAGACACAGTGATTACAGAGGAAGAGGAGCGAGAGTTGGTTCATTCTTACAACACTCGTAAAGTTCGATTTGATGTGGATAAGGAAGAGGACGATAAGATCTCTAGTCATTACACTAGAGGGCATTGGGCAAGAGCCACAACTGAAACCTTAGTGAATGTAGGAGAGATGAGAGATCCGGTGGTTGCTCTCATCGATCATGGATCTGAGATCAATATTGTCTCTAAGGACATCTACAAGCAGGGTGGATGGCCTGTTGATATAGATCATGGTTGGATGATCCGAGCAGCAAACAACACACGAGGAGAACTCTATGGTGCTTGTCCGGATGTGAAGGTTAAGATAGGGAATGTGGTACTTGAACAAAACTTCTTTGTTCAAGATACTACTTCCTATCCGGTTATTCTTGGTCAACCATTCATTACAGCTGTAAGGATGGAGACTAAGGTGTTGGATGACGGTTCTGCTTATGCTCGGATCAGGAGTCAGGATGGCAAAACAACGGTACAGTTCTTGACTGTGTCTGCTAATCATGAGCGTAACCGAGATTACTTGCGGAGCGTTTCTCTACCCAAAGTCACTGAAGAGTTTAAGGATTTTTCCAGAGGGCCACTATAGAGCGAGAGTATAGTGGTACCGATACACAAGAGAAGGTACTCTCGTTGGAGAAGGATAGTGCCTTTTGTACAGGAGTGGTGAGATATTCGGAGAGTGGATTTGCTGTGTATACACAGCTTGCTGATCTTCAGAAATGGGAGAAGAAAGCTGTGCAAAGAACCCAAAAAGATCTAAAAAGAGTTGGTGTGCTTAGTGAGGAGGATAAGATAGAGGGCGTTTACATGGAGATGGATTTAGATGATCCTTTGGAAGAGCTTCGTAAGGCTGAGCAAGGGAATGAAGACCAAGTTGTCTACATACGTTCTATGGAGCTTTACTCGGTTATAGAGTCATTCCAGATACCTGAAGTCATAGTTGAGACCAGGTATAAAACGGTGGATAAAAAGGTGAAGCCGGTTGCACAACCGCTACCTAGCGACTCTGACCAACGAGTTCAACAAGCCTCAAAGGAGAAGAGCTTACGGTATCCTGATCAGATAGGTCACAAGTTTACAGAAGCTACGCTTAAGGAGTTGAAGGTTGGTTCTACAGATTTTCTTCTACCTGCTGAGGAGAAGGAGTTCAAGGAGATGTTAAGTAGGCACGGGAAAACATTTGCTTTTGAGCCTTCAGATATTGGGTGTGTAGATCCAAGTGTTGTAGCACCGATGATCATATTTACGGTACCGCATACGCCTTGGGACTTAAGACCAATTCCCGTACCTAGGGCACATCTGCCTAAGCTTATGGAGCTTCTAAAGGAGAAGATGCGGATGAGAATCCTTGAGCCATCGTTTGCACCATATTCCAGCCGCTGGTTTACAGTACCGAAGAAGAGCGGAGCGCTACGGTTCATTCAGGATATGCAACCGGTGAATCAGGTGACCATCAGAAATACGGGGATCGGACCTATTGTGGGAGAGTTTGCTGAAGCATTCGCTGGTAGAGCCATTTACTCGATAGGAGACCTCTACTCTGGATATGATCAGTTTCAGCTTGCTGAAAAGAGTAGAGATGTCACTACTATGAGGACACCGTTGGGTTTGGTGAGGATGTGCACATTGCCACAGGGGGCAACAAATTCTGTTGCACACATGATGAACGGGATGAACAAAGTTCTTCGAGACTTCATCCCGGAGAAGACCATGCCTCTCTTAGACGACATTCCAATCAAAGGATGTGTAGAGGAGCAGAAGGATGAGAGAGTCGATCAGAGGGGGTGTCGAAAATTTGTGGCTGATCATATTCTAGATTGTGATCAGATTTTATCACGGCTCGGGGAGGTTCACTTGACACTATCTGGTGCTAAGTCTTCGTTTGGAGTTCGAGAGGTTGTGATTGTGGGACACTTATGCGGATGGTTTGGTCGCAAACCTGATCCTAACAAGGTGGATGCCATACAGCGGATGAAGGACACATGTAGCTCAACAACAGAGGTGCGAAGGTTCTTAGGAGCTTGCGTGTTTTATCATGTGTGGATTCCTCATTTTGCTCATGTATCAGATCCACTCTATGGTCTGTTACGGAAGAGCACGAAGTTCACATGGGAGGAGAGGCATATCGAAGCGGTGCAGAAGCTGAAGCAGTTGTTGTCTTCTCCACCTGTGCTACGAAGGGTGAGTTATGAAGATGGCAAACACGTGATAATCACGGTTGATACAAGTCCGATAGCCATTGGGTGGGCAGTGGGACAAGATGATGAGGATGGAAACCGGTTTGCAATCAGATTTGGAGCCAAAGTGTTGAGTGAGCGACAACGAAACTACCCACAAGTAAAGCGAGAGCTATGGGGGATAGTTACTGCGATGAAAGTTGAGAAGGATTATTTGATTGGAGCACCGGTAATAGTGGAGACGGATTGTTTGCCACTGTTAGGGATGATTACCAATTGTAACACCCCTGATATTGCTATGTTGCGATGGATTGCCCATATCAAGTCGTTGAATCTAGAATTCAGACACATAGCGGGGAAAGATAACCCGGTAGCAGATATGTTGTCTAGGGCCAGATATGAAGATGAAGAGGATTTGATGGAAGACACGGAGGATATAGGTACGACCGTCTTTTGTAGAGCTCAAAAGGGAATGAATGAGCATCAAAACTCATTCATGGAGGAGCTATACGAAGGAGAATGGTTAGACATTGGGCGTTATCTTGGTTCGCTGACCAGGCAACCAGAATGGGATGATGCTCAGTTCAAACAAATCAGGAGGAAGGCTTACAACTACATACAACAAGGGGGCTATTTGTGGAAGCGCGCCAAGCGGAGTGGCGAGATGCCGCAACGGGTTGTGTGTAAGCAAGAGATACAAACCCAGCTCATTCAAGAATTCCATGAGAGCTTATGGGCTGGACATCGGGGGATTTATGCCACCTTTACCAAACTCAAAGAGAGATATTGGTGGCGTAACATGTACAGAGATGTAGTGCGATTTGTGGAAACGTGTGTAACTTGCCAGATGTACTCTGACATCCGGCATCGAGATGAGCTACACCCTACGTATCCACTTGCAATGCATTACAAGTGGGTAGTAGATCTAGTTACGATGCCGGTTGGAATATGGCAGATGAGATACTTGGTTTTGGCACGGGAGGATCTATCGAACCAAGTCGAAGGACGCGCTCTGCGCACAAACACTACAGAAGGGGTGTGCAGATTTCTACTTGAAGATGTGATCTGCAGATACGGATGTGTTGGGAAGATTACAGCAGACCGCGGAGAACTGAATGCTCACGAAGCTGATATGTTCTTCAAGAGGCGGGGAATCAAGTTAGCTCTTACCATGGCTTACAACCCAGAAGGAAATGCGAAGAGTGAGCCCGGTCATCCTCCCATCATGAAAGCGATTGTGAAAGCTTGCAACGGAAGGGTGAGAGAATGGCCAAGGCTTCTACCATTTGCTCTATGGGCCGATCGTACAACTCATAGCTCGGTGACCGGATACATGCCAGCAGAACTAATGCAAGGGCAAAAACCGATCATGCCTATCGAAGAGCAAATACCTACTTGGAGTGTTCTACCTTGGGAAGATAATCTCTCTAGAGAGGATCTTCTCGCTCTTAGGATTCGTCAGTTGGAGCGGAGACCAGAGGATGTGGAGCTAGCTCTGGAACGGTTACGAAAAGCTCGCTTGAAGAACAAAGACAGATTTGATAAGCGACATCGACTACGACCTAAGAAGATCGAGGAAGATGATTGGGTGTTGGTATATGATAGCAGCTTGGATAACCAGCATAGAGCATTGAGAAAGTTTTCTAAACGCTGGTTTGGACCTTACGTGGTTGTTCGTATTCATGACAACGCCACATACGTGCTACGCGAGTTGGATGGTGCACGGCTTAAAGTTCCGATTGCAGGAAAACGGATAAAACTCTTTAAGCGACGAGATGAAGATCCAAACATTGAGGAGATCAGTATCGAGTTTGATCTCTCTCGAGATCAAGATGAGAGTCCAGATGAGAGCGTAGAGCCCGAGGGGGAGATTCCCGAAGAAGAAGATGAGGAAGAAGTTGTATGATGCCAACCACAACGTATGATTAGGTTGGTGCATACCAGAGGATGCACAGGTTCAGAGGGGGTGGATGTCGTGTTGTGGATTGGCTAGGGTGTGAAACCACCACATATCCTTCGTACGTGTTTGGTGTTGAGGAGCCACTAGGATCTTATCGTGTCAAAAGATAAGGCTCCACGTGGACGATCCGTTTACTCTTCGCTGAGTGGAGATAAGAGTAGTACTCTTCTCGTCACATGGGGAGATTGATGTATAAGAAGAGAGGTGCGCGGAGCTTGAGGGACAGAGTGTAGAGTATCCAAGTCTAGGGTGAGTGTGATCAGTATCATCGGATGAAGTAAGCGGCAGTGCGAGTGGTAGGCATGAACGGAGAGCCCTTTCGTGCTCCTGATCTTCCACTTGCGCATCCATTCGTCATTAAGATTCATTGTCTGCCGCGGGATCATTTTCGAGTATTTATGGTAGCTCACTGGGGCGAGTCGTTCATGACCGCGGTGATGGCTACTCCAGACCCTATCATTCTTCCTATTGTCACATACGACGCGGTTTGGGATCTTACTGTCTATATCTTGCTTTGATGTAGTATGGATCCTCCATTAGATCTGAACTTTCCAGCGAGAGTTCCGTTCAACACCTAGGTCGAAATACGTTGTTACAGTCGACCTAAGGTGGCGCATCGAGAGTTTGTCGTCAGGAACTTCGGAGAGGATTATTACAACCAGATAATAGCTTCGTCCGTTCCTTTTGTAATTCCGTTTATTGTCAACCGTTTTAGAGTCGGGATTCTGACTCTCTATTGAGTGTAGTTTGTACTTCGTGTTTACGTGCTTCGTTGCCGACGGCATCATCAACGGCACGTGTTTGTAGTTTGTTCAATATAAACTTTGAGGCCTAAATGGTACTCTTGGATAAAAAATTCGTTCTTTGTGTGTTTGTCATGTGAGTGAAGACAAAACCCTTTTGTCAACTTGTTTCTCATTGGTCGAAAGTTTGACCAATCACCTTCTACCAAGTTCCTTTCACGTTTTGAGGGTTAGAGGCACTTCCCGTGGTCCATTCGCGGAGTGTGAGCTATGGTTGGAAAGCTTGGGAGACGAGGATGCCCGTGGACTCGATGGTTGCTGGATTTGAAGCACGGATGAGAAAGTTACGATCAATTGAAGCTGAGGGGGTCAAATTCGTGACCAATTTCATTTCCGTGAGGTCTTTCTCGCTTTCTGGGAGTTCTGTGAGGTTGCTGGAGATGAATTGACTGTTGCCGGAAAGCTCTTGAGATGGGCTTGCTGATGGACTCAGAGATCGATCGATTCCAAGCCGGAGTGAAAAAGTTATGGCCAGCTGAAGTTGGGTGTCTCAAATCGGAGGTTATGATAGTAGGCGACTGTAAACATGAGACATCGAGAGAGATATGGGGAGTTTGAGGTCGAATTTTGCTATGAAACCTCCCAGGGTCTGAGAAGGTACAGTCAGCTACCTACCAGTGAAATTTTGGATTATTGGGTTGAAGAGAAACGTTGTTTTTGTGCACAAGGGTCTGCATATCGCCTTGTGTCATTGACGAAAAAGGCTTGGATCATTCCGAGAGTTTGGTTGAGGATCTGCTGGTGAAACTTTACAGAGTGGTAGTGATGGTGACACATTAGCTTCCTGAGAAGTTTGAGCTGTTTTGATCGAGTGGTTTGTGAGGAATCGAACAGCAAAGTTCTGTTGAAATAGTATCGTGTTATAGAAACAGCGAACTTTGGAAGGGCATAGATGCCAACTCAGAGATGATCTCTCTGCATGTAATACCTTAATAGAGAGATTATTCTACAGGCTATCTGCTGGCCTTGGTTTCATCTCATTCTGAGCAGTGGTTGAGGAGTGACAGCGAGGTAAAGTTGAGAGGTTCTTGCTCCGAAAGGCGCAAGAGTTAAGACTCTTTTTTTTGAAGAACAGGTCGACCTGGAGGTTTTGCCAGTGCTTCAGAGCACTTGATCATGGGTATGGAGAGTTGTTGACTGTATTTCCTGTGTTTGGATCCTCTCCATACCCGCATGCCTGTTTGTACGCCCAATTGGTTTTGATTGGATTTGTGTGCGGGCGTTGCGCTTAGGTTTCTTTTCTATTAGGAGTGCTGGTATTTCTCTTGTGGTGAGGCTGGAGTGATGACCAGCAGACCCAAGAGTGCTTGCGGTGATGGCAGGAACAGGTTGCCCGTGCTTGTTACTCCGGTTCTATGCCTAATCGAGTAGGAGAGAGATCTGCCGAGAGGACGTGAGGATATCGTAGCGAGAAAGGTTCAAAGTGTACTTGGAGATCAGAGAGAGGTTTGGGTGGTCACTGGTTCTGAGTCACGGAGTGCGACACGTACTCTCTACAGCTAGATACCCGGTGTATTCCCAGATAAGAAAGCACGTCACACGACAGCGGCGACTACATGATTGAGAATGAGGAGCTAGGAACCCTAAAGGGAAAGTACACTTCGCCGGGAACTGGCTCCGGCCAAGACTCTCTTGCGCGTTACAGAGACAATGGGACCGAATGACACGTAGGCAGCCCGTTTTATAGCGCGACTTGTGGTTTAACTTAACTTGCATTTCAGGACAGAATATCGCCGGTAACCTCTAGTGTAGCACATATGTAAAGATGACACGTCTGGCGTCGGCTTGGCAAGTCCAGGTCGAAGGTTTAACCCCGGCCGTTAGCTGGGGTTAAACCCTGGACCCAACAAGTTTTCCAAAACTCTAATCTAGCTCCACTCCGCTATCTTGGGATGCGACTACCCATGATGGGGACGACATGATTTCCTGGAAGCGATTCTCTTCGGAGCCTTCCGCTATACTTATCGGTGACCTGAACAAGATACCCAAGGAGGGGTGATCTAATCTTATAAGGGCATTGAGAAGTCCCAACACACGAAACTATCCCGGTAGCGATTCGTCTACTTGGCATCACGTGTTATAAAATACATTAAACTCTTTTAATTTTCAATTATCCTATTTAACGTCTTAAGGAAGTCAAAGCTAAGAGAGATGATTCTTTAACGTCCAGAAGGAAACCGCCATAGTTTGTTGAAGGCCAGCTTTCATATTTATGAAATGAAATGATTATTTTAATTTTAATAATATTTTTTTGTAATTATAATTAATGGCTTGAACCTTTATTTACCTTTAATGCCAAAACTTATTGACGAATCTGAGAAAGAAAGAAATAAAAAACGCCCGAGGCATTCTCCTACGGCACTTCTAAAGTTCCTGCAAAAAAAATCCTCAGCCTCTTGACCGAAGTTGTAACACTCTCTCATGAGTAAAGAATATTAATCGAAGATTTTAGCTTTGACACGCCCTACTAAAAGCAAAGACAAATGGATATACTAGCACAACACAATAGGCATCCCCAACGTACTTGTACAGTGAAAATCGTTTTTTTTAGCGGAAAACATGTAAGTGTTATAAAAATATAATGTAATAAGTTATAATAAAAATTTAAAATCATCTATAAATATTAAATATTAACTCGTCTCGGAGCCGCTAACTGATCAAGACATAACCCATAAGTCGAGAGCAGGCTGAGACGTCCCTCAGGGTATAAGTCTGGCATTGGGATTGTAAATAAGCGTCATTTAACAAGGCATTTAATATATATCCTAACCCTTCCCATCGGGAGGGTTAGGATATATATTAAACACCCATGTACACGAAGTGTACATGGGTGAATATATATGCATCCAAAGTCAAGTTTTGGCTGAGAAAAGGAAAAAGAAAAATATTGATTGAGCGAAGAAAATTACCAGAAATGGCTCGCTGACAACGGTTGTTTCTACGGTTATCTTGTTCCTGGAAAATAAATCCTGCAGACTATGGATCGGTATCTGGAATGACTCACACTGAATAAAGAACATTGATTTAGCAAATAGATTTAGTAAACTTTATGCGACTTAAAGTTTACTGCATAACTTTAAGACGTATCAGGCAGTTACTATCTCTATAGTCTCGAGATGATATTCGAGGCTCTTGTTAACACGTTTTATGAATTTATTAAGTTTGACATATTATTTCAAATTAATACTTCAAGTGAAGTACATATGCACTAACTTTGTGGTAACACACATATGGCTATATGTGTATTGCATACACCATGGATATATTTATGTCTTTCTGTTGATAACATTGTTATGACTTTAGAACCGCGTAGACTCTAAGATCTTAAAGATATGTAGTTACAATACCAACTTCAGGATGCATCCCAAAGTTTTCCAAAAGTGATTCTCAAGAAAGAATATTCTCTATTGTTATACAACTATTTTCATTGTAGGACTTCTCTATAAAATTTGAATATTATTAAATTTTTATCTTTCAAGTGATATACAAATTCACTAACTCTACTATGCTTCATCATTGATTGGTATTTTTTCCTCTACAGGTGGCAGTGTCAACAGTTTCTAGAACAACTGGATCTTCTTGAAGAGGGTGAATTAGGTGGAAATACAGATGAGAATAGACCTTCGGAGTCAGATTGATAATTCAGCTTGTTCGAAAACTGTGAATTCACGGACAGCTTCAGACAAATAAGTGATGGAGATTGATCTAAATGCAAAAGTGGTATCTCAAGTTACTGAAACCACACATCATGCTGACAAACAAGATGAAGTTTTTGAGTCTTTTATCTATTGAAGTAGGTGTCAAAGACGAAGTGGCTGGAGATACAATTTATCATATACTTGGATTAAAAGATGATGGACCTAAGCAGGCAGGTGAAATTATTTATTTACTTAATATAAAATGTATGCATGTTGACTTATAACCTAGAAAGAATTCGACATATACATTGAACTTAACATTTGAGGCTTCATTTTTTGATGTAAGAATAATGGACAGCAGGACTCTACTATCAAGTTTTGAAGTCCTAGGGAATAAAGATTTTGGAAAAAGACAAGCAAGACCAAATCCCATCGCATTGCAACCCAAACAGTTATGTAAGTACAATTATCTTACTTCCAAACCAAAAATAATTTATTTATCATTTATCTATGTTGTAAGACAAAATCAAGAGGACCTCTGGGGTTCATTATTTTTGCCTTACAACACGATCTTAAATCTCTTGTTCATTTCGGAAAGATCTAGAGAAGAGCTATCCAATGGTCGTAGTTTTATCAATAATAGATATTCCCTTCAAAAGTTACGCATCTCATAAGTTTTTTTCTCCGATTTGCCGCTCAATTGAAAAACCTCAACAATAGTTTATCAATGCTACCAAGATCATCAGAATGGAGTATCCAAGTCAACCCCAAGTGTAAACATGTTTGTAGATTATCGCTGAGATTTTTCTTCAACCATATTTCTTCTCAATTCTGAGACTCTCGTTGGAAAATTTTTATCAACAACTCTTCAATGATCTAAAAATGACTCGAAAATAACTTTAAAGTCTCTAAAAATGACCATGCATCCCAAAGATAGAGGCGTATTTAACCAATATTACTATAAAATCTCTTACAACCAACTAGCTAATTTATTACACATCATAATCCCAGAACAGTCATCTAAATGGTTCAACTATGACGTCCGAATGTACTGATTTTGTTTGAAAATACCTTATGTATCACTTTTGTTTGGTTTATTTAATGTGGTCACTCTAAATACAAAATCTTTTGAATAAATCATGAAGTTAGAAAAGGTATCATAATTCTTAATTGCAAAATAAAGAAATATATGATGTTATTTCTCAACTTTCATCACAATGATGAAGTCGCATTACATCAAGCAGGAATTGCTAGGCTAAACTAATACTACAATTTAATTCCTTCTTCTCGCTTATATCATCTAAACTTTCAGTCCTAAACGTATCTTATAACTTAGTAGACCACAGTAAGCTTAGAAGACATGCCCCATCCTACCATTTCACTGATTTCATTGTATGGACCTCTGGCATTTGAGCAAGAATTCTTTTCTCCTTTTCGGTTATCTGAGATCTTTTGCTCAATAGCTCAGGGAAAAGGACTTATCGATAACAAGGAAAACTGATATAGTTCTCCGAGCAAACCTCCACTATGTGGATAGAACAACAAAAGCATTCATGAATGTTTAAGAGATTATTCCTGATGTTTTCACAAACATCAAAAGTCCGAGATACTGCATCCAAATATAGAAGAAGAACATAACAAGATGCTTATCTTTCTTTGATCCATTGTAACATCTAAGAAATATACTGATAAACATAGGGATTGGAGCGACTTTGTACGAAGAATCATCCACTAATACTGTATTGTTGACATTATATATTGTATATGTCTCTCACACGGTACTGAGAGATTTCATAAATAAAAGAACATTCTTGTCATTCTTCTTCTAACTTTGTTTAGAATCAAGGAGTTTTTCTTGATCACAAATGAAAACTAACTTCTCTAGGATATCGGCTGGAAAAAGATGTGCAATATTTCCAAATTCTTCATCTGACAAAAAGATCAGATAGCAACGTTGAAACATGCAAGACATCCCAAAAGAAATCCATATAAATCAAGTCGTACAACAATGTATTTCACGCCTACAATGTGTCCATCTTGAATTTTTGTGAGTGATCCAAAAAACTTTTATTATACATCAGAAGACCATTCACATCTAAAATCGCCAGTTACGAGATGTTCACATACAAGGACTCGATGTCATTCTGGTCACCTTTCATGCAATGTAAGATATGACATCCTGACCATAAAAACTTTCAAGCAGCACTCTAAATGCAACAATGGATCACCAAGAAAGAAAAGAGTTGAACCTTTCTTCGGATTCTCCTCTTCATCGTTATAGCACCTTCAATCAACGGATTGAATGTTGATATATATCATCAAGAATCGTGATTTAGAATGCTCTTTCTCTAGACACTTAAGCAGCAAGTCGGTAAAACTAGAGAAAAAAAGATCTTAGGACAGAACTGCATATGCAATGAGTGGTACTCTTAGCGCTTTCAGATATTGTTGACGCCAAAACTAAATATTATAATTTGCTAGAGAAGTTGAGAAAACCAGAACAAAGATCTTAACATGCGGTCAAATAAGATAGGTTCATATTAGATAAGATGTAGTGCTCTTATGGACAATGACTCAACTGATAAATGTGTAGTTTCTTGCATGTAGATTTTTTCAGCTTTGGAGTCTCATTTTGTATCAAGTCCAACCTGAATGATTTGAATTTTTTTAAACATGTGTATCTTTCTGTTTGTAGTATCAACGATCTGAGAACTGCTACCCACTTGAATGCAATATTGAATTCAAATTTCAAAGTCTCAATCTTTGTTTGTCTCAGAAGATCTTCAAGACATCTTTCCCATAATTGTGTTCATTGTTCATCAACTTGTCTCTGCACACTAGGTTTAATTCGTAATCTCTATGTGGTGGGTAAAACCCCAGCTGTTCATGATTTGACTATTACTTGTGATCAAGTTATTATGATGATCGATGATGAGAACTCTGTGCATACCAGAAGCACTATGTGCATATATCAAGTCTCCACATTTGAAACAAAACATCCTATACAAGAAATCAGTCTCAAGAGAAGTTAGAGTGGGAGTTACACTCCTCAAAGTCTCAACTGGAATGGACCACTTCCATGTTTGTGAGAGTTTTGGTATAGAGGAGTACACCTCTATTGATGAATTTGAACAAGTTTTCATGCTAATGTTGTCATGGTTCCTTTGTTTCTTCATTTATCCTATGCAAAAACAAAGATGGAAAGGGTGACCAAGGTCTTTTTCAAAAGGTTGGACTCCATAATTGTCAAAGGGTCATCGAAAGATCTCATACAAGGTTAACGTCTCTCATTCTAGCCTCTACCCTATTGATATTATTACAGAAAACAATATTATTCTATTGTGTGACAATGTGTCTGTGACACAGTTGAGAAGTTCCTAGACATTAGTTGCGGGAGGATAAGGTCGTGTCACAATGCAAGATTTATGAGTAACTCTGTTCTGTATACCAAAATTCAGGATGAGAAAATTCTCATTGAGGCAGTAGTGATATGCAGAGTGGGTATCAACTCATACATTCTAGAGATTCTGGCTATGGAGTGATGGCTGATGCATCCCTATAACCTGAAGGACCATTCTACTTCTTTGCAAAATGATTGTTTACTGAAAGGCAGATAAAGAGGTGAATGTGCATTGAGCAAACATTTGGTATCCTCAAAGGAAGATGACATATCTTCTCAGTTGGTATAACTTGCAACATTATATGGACAACTAAGGTTGTTAAGACTTGTTGTGTTCTACATTACTTTCTCTTAGAAAGTAGATTGTTT
Organism: Asterella californica; assembly: GCA_036924285.1. Taxonomy (NCBI): domain Eukaryota; kingdom Viridiplantae; phylum Streptophyta; class Marchantiopsida; order Marchantiales; family Aytoniaceae; genus Asterella; species Asterella californica. The sequence goes on along the minus strand of JAYKYS010000006.1, from coordinate 21,311,317 downwards.
GTGGATAGACACGTAATAGATTTACCCATCAAGCAATATGTCAATAGAGTTGATGCCTTAAGACTTCTAGATACATGCAATATCATTTGAGAAGCGATAGTAAAGTTTCGTGCCATCAGTTGAAGCTGCAAATCATATTTCGATTTCGATATACAATTGCTGATGTCACTTCAACCGTTTCCTTTATAACTGTTTTTGTCTAAAATTCACAGTTTAAGCTTTCGGTTGACTTATTAACAAAATGTCAAACTTTGCTTTTCATATGAAAAAATTGCATTTATAGCTGAAGTTGTCTTTGCTCTCAGATTTCCAGTTTTCTAACTCTATCAAAGGATTCCCTTACAAATCTATATTATTTCTGAACTAGTTGACCTTCCGAAGTATATGCAACGATGTAATTCGATCAAATTAGTTATCATTCTCAAGTATTTCCTCCTTCTCGCACATTCCTCTTCTCTTTCTCATGCAGGTTGCGAGACCTCAATCACGTCAACTCTGAGGTTACGACATGCAAGTGCTTTATATGATGTTTCCTCTTTGGCTTATTTTCGTTCCACATTGTAAGAATTTATGAGTGGAAATGCACGCATGTAGCTTTTGCATGTTGACACGATCAGGATCGTGCTAGGACTCTAGGCTGTCTCGCTTCGTTAGTGCTATAAATGCTTACAAACGACTGAAATCAAACGTACCATGGGTCAGTGATAGTGTAGATGTAGCTGGTGCTTTTCATCTCCTTTTTGGTTATAGGAGGCTGAACAAATTATTTATGTGTCGTGTTACTTGTTTGTTCTAGAAGACTACCATTATTGTTCTTTTAGCCGGAAGATTCGACTGTCGAGTCGAACCGTCAGCTCTCGACTTTTTCAATCTCGCTCGATTGCTGATTTGCCCACTTATCAGCTGCAGTTCCCAGCAGGATTATACAAAGTTGGGTGATGAAGGTGGGACAAATTCATGGAGTGAAATGTTTGATGTTCATACGACTAGTTTGGAATTTCCTACGTGGTTTGAGACTTGTACATAGTGGCATTATGAGGCAAAGCGTGTGTCTGAACCGGTTCTTTCCAACACATCAATGATCTCCAGATGTTAATAGTAGCTTCTTATGCGGGAGGATGCGGGATGGAGGGTTCGGGTTTCAATGCGGGAGGATGGCAATGGCAGGCTCAACCCTCCGTAGCATTTTGTTGGAGACGTCCGACCGCCAACTGGGTAAGCATTCTGCACAAAAACCACGACTCAAATGAAGCATTGGAGATAAGATGGAGAGGAAAAGCAAGGAAGCTAAATTGGTCACTACGCTGGAAACTACTTTGGAATAGCTGGACTTCTACTCGTAGTAAGCTATGGCTGTGGAAACTCTTGCAACGGGGGTTTTCCACAAATGCGAGAGCAGCAAAATGTGGACTGCAGGACGGAGCATGCGCTGCATGCGGTCAACTTGAGACCTTAGAACATCTCTTCTGGCAGTGTAGAAGACTACAGGAACGGAGGAACTTGCTCTCTCCAATGCTCAGAGAAGGCGGACCAGACACATGCCAACTGGATTTACTGGATGCAGTTGATATCATCTTTCTGAAGGGTCTCAAAATTGCGCAAAGATTACACGTCTAATCAGTACTATGAAGCAATTCTGAACTCCAGACAGTTTGAGCACAAGATTGTCACCTTACCTCTCACCAGGATAGCGGGAGAAGCATTATTGGAAGTGGAAGCACTACAGACCTCAAAAGTCCCATGGTCCCAAGGTCGAGAAATGGCTCACGGTCAAGAACTGCATCCAGAAATGGGCAGAAAGTAGGAGAGAGCTAAGGTCGACCACGAGTAAGGAGGCTAGTCGTCCCCGGGTGAGCAGAGAAGATACAAGGAAACAGAGGCAGAAGCATCATGGATCCAAGATGACTCCCTTCACAATACTGCTGCTCATACTGATAACACTACAAGTTCCACGAATGAATCGGCTTGGCTTCAAATTCTCTGTGAGGAATTTGATAAATTAGTAACGTGCTCTTTAGATTGCAGAGCCAGGAAGAAGGAAAGGAGGCCAGGAGATCAAACATGGGGACAAGCACCCACACCAGCTTGCAAACGTCCCAAGTCACGAAGTGGACTAATCCACTTTGTAATCTGAGTGATGGTATTCAAGATAGCGATTCTGTGGAGAAGATGGACGGGATAGAAGAAAACCTGCATGTCACATATATCGCCAACATCCACGCGAATGCTCTCAGAGAAGCGGAGCGTCATTTTCTCGAGAAGAACAGCAACTCTCAACGGGATGACTCCAGCCGTCAGGTCAGGAACAAGAATCTTGAATACTGCAAAAATGAAGAAGCGAGCTGCTCTGATTCGAATGAAAATCGGCAGGCTTCAGACCTTAACTAACACAAAACGTCCGCGTGTAACTATTACCGTGAGCCAAATACGATTACTATTAAACAAGGTAGGAGTGGAAGGCTACACAACAGGCGTCCGTCCGACGGTTGATTTTTTTTTCCGGTGGCTTAAAGGCTTGGTTGTACTTTTTCTCTTGTGAATGATGGCACGCAGGCCTGTACGTACTCCCCCGCGGTTTTATGAGAAAAAAATTAAAATAGTAGCCTCTTATGGAGTCTGGATGATCGTTTGAAGCTTGAGGTTGTAAAGCAGCATCTTCTGTCAGTGTTTGATGTTCATTGTCTGGACTCATAGATGCCAATCTCATAGAAAGTGAATTTATACTTAACCACGTTGCAACAATTATGATTATTACTATCAGTGGATCATTTAGGAAGGCTATACAAGCACATGATACTTTGCTGTCAAATAAGTTTCTGGATCTATTCTGGCTGCGGTCGAAATGATTGACTTCAAAACACTGCATTCCGAATGGTTGAAATAAAATTCCAATTCCCTGACTTGGGTCCTCGCTGATGAACTGTCCAATGCACAAGACTCTTGTATTCCCATTTTCGTTTCTCCAACGGACGCAACTTGTTAGAATGCATGAAAGTAGTAAATGAGTTTTGCAGTTTGGCTTTCCACGTACAGCACAGGTCGTAAATCCATTCTCGCAAAACTGCGAACACAGTGCAGGGAGAACTGCCAACTTTCTGTGATAATGCAATTCCTGAACTGTATCGATAATGACAACAAAAACTGCACGAAATACAGTTTTGGGCTTCGGACGGAAGGATCAAGCTCAGGCCGATAATGTTCCTCGAGGACGTGCCACGTTTAGACCTTGCCCTCCGTTCCCTCCACCTCCAGAAGGCGGTTCCTTATCCTCACTTGGTGGCTGGTAGCACTGTGTATCAGAAGAGTACGGAAAAGTGCTCAAGAGCTCTGGGTTCGATGACGTTCAGAGCTTCCACACAGTTGGAACTCGGAACAGTTCTAGGGATAATGGCGATAGAGAACTGTAACTTGTGTCTGATGTCTTGCAACGATAGAGGTGAACCAGGTTCTTGCAGGTAACCAGTTCCGTCCACCATCGTCATCATGATCACAAGCCTACGAGCAGAAGCTGCTGCGCTTCGCTGAATGTCTCGACTGTCAAGTACGGTAGGAGTGCCTGTTGGTGAAAAGACTGCAAAACTTTCTGACAGCTAGAGCTTTCAGTTTTTGGCCTGAACCGCACTTCTTTCTGTCAGTCGAACACTCAATACGAAGTTGCATCGAAGCACCCGAAAGCTCTGCCGTGACTACTGAACACTTACTGACGGAGAAAATTACCGCCCCGTGACTGAGTCCAGAAATCCGTTCTTCTGACTGACGCTCATTCGAGCTAGCTACCGTATACAATTTGGTACACGAGTTCAAGCAGCATTCACAATTCCTTTGCTTTGAACATATATGTGCATGATGATGATGTAGGCATGCATATATTCACCTCTTCCAAGTTCGGAAGAGGGGAATATGCATGTCTTTTAATTAGTGCATTAATTAGTACATTAACTGAATATTGTTCTTCTACGGAGCAGGGAGTCTTTATGAAAGAGTAGCAAACATTCTGTTCACTGCACGAACAGCTTTATAGCTTTCAACACTCAGGTGTACAATTGTATGGAAACAAGCCACTCCTGAATGAATTTATAAGTTTAGATTTAGTCATCTGGACAATTTAACTTTCTATTCTTTTGATGTTTTAACTATGGTTCTTTCCTATAATTTTTCTTTCATTCATCCATTCATTTTATTATATTTTTCTCTTCTTTACCATAGTCCATAGAACTTCAAGTAACACGAACGAATGAACTATGGTAAAGAATACAAAAATGAGTGGAAGAAATTATAAGAGGGAATATAAATACACACTATAACAAACGTTCCAGTTAGATGAATTCCGGGATGCATCCTGGAGTTGGTACTGCGAGAATAAATCTTTAGAGAAAAAGATTTATTTTTGATGCAATATACATGTATCCACACTTGTGTTATACCAAAATGACGCTAACAAGAGTTAGAAGTACTATAGATATTATACTACTGTCGGAGTGACTTGAGAGGCTGAACGTTCAAAACACGTGTAAAAGATGAACTTTGAGACCCATCTCGAAGTTCTTGAGATGATGGAAGAGGTGAAGGCCAAATAGAAGATTGAAGAAATAAAGACTATTTAGATGGAGTTCAAGGACCCGTCAGCTAAGAAGTAAGCCAAGTCTACACAGTGTAAACAAGGTGGTTATGATGACTGGTTGTATCTTGTATTTTGCCGACATGCCGATTCCTTACGAGCTGATCAGTTTTTTCACCGCAATCTATTGTGTCTGAGCTTGCTTTAGACACTCAACAAAAGAAGGTGTTTAGATATTGTCCTCGTTCATCTTATTCGACTTCTTTGAAAGCTCTTGGTACATAGCGGACAAATGGTCAGCACCAAGAATCCAGGACTTCCTCGTGAAGTTCTGATCCTTGGCTCATTTGAGTGAAGTCTACGCTTCTCAAATAACTTTTTCGTTTGAGTCGAGGTTTGTCTTGATATTTCCAAGAAAATAATATCTGGATCTTTGATCATTGCAAAAACAATAGTCTTTGTTTCTTTAAGTTGTTTTTTCGCGTCATACTTCATCGCATCAATTGGTTTTTGAGCTTTTCTGGAATAAGGAAGCAGGTCTGTAATACTTGATGTCATCGAAAGATTCTTTCCCATTGAGATGAGGAGTAGTTTTATGTGCTCTTCTAATGTAGACATATAAACAAAAATAAGCAGAGAAGGTTGAATTTTATCAACAAGTATTTGAGACGTGGCGTTCGTACCAAATGAGTACATATATGCATACTTGTCCCAATCAAGTTTCTGCAGTGTCTCCTCTTTTTTCTTCGAGAGATGCTTCGATAGGAAAAAGAGGATCACATTTCTTCCAGTGTCTCCTAGACACTGTCTGGATTATCAATAATAGTAAGACTCTTATGGAGCCTGAAGGACCTGCTTCCTCAACCTTTGATTTCTTGGTGCTCTTCGGTATCGATCTTCTCACCTTCTCCGTCGCACCTCCATCTTCTTTCAACTCCTATGACCATGAAGACTTCTTCCTTTCTTCTCTTGAACAAGATTCTCCGCTTCCCATGTCTTGAGCTTGACAAAGATGTTAGAAGAATCAATGCACGCTTGCTTACGATTCTTCAACACATATTTCAATGTTTGGGAGGCCAATACCTCCCCTTAAGCATATCCATCTGAAACTCTCAGAACTTCTCCTCCAACTTATGTTGATTTGGACTTTGATGGCTTCATCCATAACGTAAATTTCTTAGTGGAAAACGTGTAGTTCTACTTCGACGTATTCATCCCTCCATGTCGTATGCTTCTGGTATTAGCTTGTACTTGTTGATTCTTTCTTCTCTCAGTCTTCAACGTAGCACAGAGCTCCTGATCTTGTCGTCATAACAAACGCTAGTTGGTCGACATTCACGAAAGTGTTCTTTCTTCAAAAACAAACAAAAGTTCTTGTCATAACTGATAGAATCTCTTTAAAACGATTGTAAGATATTATTGCCAACTCAATGCACCATGTTATTCTTTTGGTGATCTTGAAGTCCGTGTCAAACGCCGATAGATCATCAAATGATAATTCTTTTATGGGTTCTTTATCGGATAACTTGCTCATCACCACCTATATTGTCCGGATCAGACTGGTGACCATCTCCTTGATTGTCCTCTAGTTGAAGATCTTCGGGTCCTTCGTCATCATGCTCTTGTTGGTTCTCCCCTCCTTCACTATACAGTGATGGCGGGTTCTAGTCTCTAGTATTGTCTTTTGGTGGTTGGTTCTCCTCCTCGTTATCCTCTGATGCGTTCTTCTCCTTGTTGGGTTCCATGATCTCGTCCTCTCGGTCATCGCAGTCTCCTAATAAGACCAGTACATGTCATTCAATTAGAAGTTCATAGTAAGTTTTATGATAAACAACAACCCGAACTGTATATGTTTATGAGACTCGCGTCTTGTGTCAAATTTGTGGATGTGATACTATCGTCCTTTGAGGAAGACGAGACACTAACCACATCCATCGCTCGAGTGGTTACAGTAGTATGGTTCTGGGGACCAAGTTATCAACTCGCTTTTACTAGCGATAACTATAGAGGACCTGATATGCAATACCATGTCTATTTTGTTCGAGCCATTAGCCTTCCTTACAAGAAGAGAAAAAAATTCAATTCAACTCCTCATCCCGAAGTTCAACATGCCACAACAATAGATTCCACATCTTCACACCATTTTCTTTGAACAAGTCAAGCACTTCAGGACACGTCCTAAAGTTGACTAACTAAGGGTGGCGGTCGCCGCTATGCTATTAGAAAGTGATTCTTCGTTGTTGATGAACAACATCTTGTCTCGTCATGCACCAGGTGTCTTCTTAGATGGCATACTAAACAAGTGATGGTGAAGAAGTTTGATAAAACACTCTATGTTGTACTTCATAACTAGGAGAATTTAGAAGCACAATCGGATGTAAACCTCGACTCAGAAGATGATATCTCTTCTGACAAAGACATTAATCTTGGTCCAACTTCAATTGATGAGCAGATTGATGGTGATGGAATTGATACTAGTACAAGTTGTCCATGTCCTTTGTCTCTCAAGAAGAAGAGACATTACAACTTCACTATTAGAAATATATCAGATCCAAGATGAAAAGCTTTACGAGATCTTAGAAGAATAGCTAGTAGTGAGATAACAGATGCGAAGATTAGGGATGCACAAAAATATCTTTGTTGTGACAACCACTGATGTAAGACAGTTTCTCTTGAAACTATCAAGCAATGTACACTAAATCACTTTGGACTTTCACATGATGCTCGACAAGAAACTTATTGATACGTATTGACACTCGTGATCGACATACCATTGATATGAATAAATTAGTTGTGGATCAGAAATTGATTTGTAATGAGATTTTTTGAAAAATGGATTTTCAAGATCTAAGTACTACTGGTTTGAGACCATGCTGAAGCAAGGTGTGGTTATGGATTACCATGCCAACAAAAATATCAAGAAACTGAGAGGGAACACTTCTACGGTGTAGGCCTTTTTATCTCAAGTTCTATAAACTCTTGGAGAACCAATGCCACATTTGGAGCAGATTATGGAGGATGGACGAACAGCTGTGGTACACATGCTCCACTCGAGTTACACCAAGAAGTCTTTACTGAAAGAGTTGAATACCAAGCTAGTGAGTATTGATGGTGATGAGATTACCTAGTCTCTCTCCTACACCTTATAGAAGACTCTCTTCTCCAACTATAGGTTTCATAAGCAAGGTGTATTTGCAAAGCATGATACTTGTGTGGGTCTCAAAGATGCTATTATGAGAGAGGGGAGGCTAAAGAAACGATCGGAGTTCGAAGCTCATGGATCAACATGTGCGAGAGTAGATGTCGAGTAGAAATAGTTATTATATGATATATTCCTTGGTAAAGAGATTTATGAAGAAGTTCTATGTTTGATTCATGATAAGATAGATCAAGCAAAGATTAGCATTTCTCGTCTAGCGAGCAAACTAGAGAAGTTGTTTGTTGCTAGTTGTATGACTTTACCAATGAGTCTCACTGGTATGCTCACTCATGGACGAGAGTCGAGAACATATTGTCATCTAAATCCAACAAGATTTTGGTCTAATGATCCTAACTTTATCATTTCATCATTGACCAAATGTCCTCCGGGTTTAGAGTTAACATGAGATGACAGAGATCTGTTGAGAACAAGTTTTATGATCAGTCTCTTTGATGTTTTGTTAGATCAAACTGCTTTCTTAGAAGGTCCATATGGAGATTTATTTCATGATTCTTTTTGACCACAAACAAATCATGGAAATGGCTACAAGGAGTCTATACCATCTGGAGAAGAGGTAACTGAACATGAAATATATCAGTTGAGACAGTTCTAGGAAAATGAACTTGAGATAGAACTACAAATGGAGAATCAAAGACAAGCTGTACTTTCATGAGAGCTCCGAATGAAAGAGAAGAAAGCGCATTTGTCACTTTGGAAGATATTACAGAAGGTCGATTTGTGATTATTTGACCTACATATGAGTTTGAAACTAAAATATCCAATGTTGTTTGGATAAGACGTACCACAAGTGGGATTCGAAGAGATCGACGTTGTGAACACTACTCATGATGGAGGTCAAAACATAGAAAACATACAAGTGCAAAAGATGTAGAATGTTACACTAATATATTTAATAGCACAAAAGAATGGAAAGTATATCTTAACTATAGTGAGTTTAGTGAATTAATGCAAGTGCTGCAAGTTTTTGATAGAGGTCTCGCTCCAAAGACAAATTGTCCAAAGAAGATTGTAGAGAGGCAGTTCATGCCATATTTGAGATTGATGCTAGAAAAGATGTAACAATATTAGTTTGAGTTTAGTCAAAACTAAAACTCAATTTAATATAGTTCAATCCTCTTGAATTCATATTAGACTTCTTGCGTCTAGTACGAAGTTACTGTTTGTACTACTAGTAAGTTTAATATATTATGAGTAAATTGGTCTTTTATGGATTATTTGCTTGATAATCTTGAAAATATCATGATGATCATCTAAGATTGTAATAGAATGGAGCTCATTCTGATAATTTCATTTTCAAACAATTTGCGATTTTATTTCAAGAAATCAGGTCAAATTGAATAAATCAAAATATCAAAATAATCTTTGAAAAGTTCCACTTTTGTTATCTAAATGTCTCGCTTTCTAAATACATTATTCTATAAAGTGTCTCTGGACTATCCCAGAAATGTAAACTAGTCTCATTTCAGAGAATAGACTGATATTGTCGTTTCGCTTAGAAATCCTCATTTGTGTTTGAAGGTCCAGTGCTTTCTTCACAACTCCTTTTAAATAGATGTTAATTGTCACTTGTCACTCGCCTATAGGTCTCTATGCATATGAAGTTGGAGCCTCGTGGGGTCTCTGAGTCTATAGAGATGAGGAGGGAGGAGTGCCTCGGCCTTCCAACACAAACGTGCCTCTATCTCTCTATTTCCTTCCTACTCATGCTCTTTCACGTCGGAAGGCATATCGTTGTTTACATACCTCCAGTTGATGAGATTTCTACTCCTATATATATCTATGCCTTTGAAATGAAGTCATGTTTACACATCAAACTAGAACAACAATCTAGTACAACCAATTGATAAATTCAACCACTATGTCATTAACTGCAGGTCCAATGTCTGCTGCAACCAGAGTGTGGAATGAGCTGTCAAGAGTTCTCTCCACGTCTTGTGAATCTGCAGTTGCTCTTCCTAGCGTCGACGATAACATCATGCATTCATTCTTTATTTGTGGTTACTTTTCTATGAATATTAACATATGTTGTACACTCATCGGACTTCTTTAGAGACATGCTCTGAATAAACAAAGTCCCGTTGTAGGTCAGCGTGCATCAAACATTTTCTTCTCCTTCATTGCAAGATTCTACGGGATCCCAATCAACCAACTCTCTTCTCTTTTCTGCATGTGATCTCTAACACTGATTCTGCTCCTAGACTAATGTGGAGCGAGGAAAAATATATGTCGAGATATTCATAAAATATTTTCCAATGTGAATCTGGATTCTGAACTTGGCAATGTATCAAACTCTTTCTTCATCAGAGATACGTCCACAAGAGTAACTTCCAACTTCCACTACTTGTGATCTACATTCGGGCAACCTCACAAACAATACGCACAATCGATTATACGTTTCACTTTCGATCCACTGCTCTGAATGTCCTCCTCGCACTTACACACATCAATAATCACGAACCGGGTCGCGTGCAGAATAACAAAACACTTGAGCTCGTATACACCAGTCTTTCAAATATAAAAACTCATTATGTGATAAAGTGTGTCTCTTGCTTCTTTCACCCTCACCGTTTGAGTTGATCTCTCCAACCTCGAGCCTCGTTCAGTCTTCATTTAGCTAGTTGTAGAAGTTTAACCTGCAAAATACGACTGTACGCCATTTCAACCCTTCTTTTCAGAATTCCAGCCGGTTGAGAATACAAAGGATGCCGGTTAGCCCCGAGCGCTGCATATAGCTCGTCTTCAGTCAACTCGACTGTAGGTCGCTCCCTTAATTAGTTCATCTTCACGAATCAGCTGCTCTGCTGCATATAGCTCGTCTTCAGTCAACTCGACTGTAAGTTGTTTCCCGCGGATCCGCGAAAGCAACCCGGATCGGCTCTCCTTTGCGGATGGACACTAGATATAACACATCATGCACTATATCCATGACACGTCCTCCTGAACTATATACACGTCATTTGTTTTACCAGCGTGGCAGTCGTCAAGTAAATCAAAGTCGCCGCTATACCTGATAGGCTCAGCGAAAAATAGAATGGGCAGTACGGTACTCCATCGTTCATGTAGGCTCCAGTCAACGTTGATCTCTAAGAGTTCGAACTTCGAATGTCAACTTGGACAAGCTGCCAGGAAAGAACCAGCAGACGAAGATCCAACTTGAAATAGATAAGAAGTGCACTGGGTCAACGCCCTCCCCGCTTCTGTAAAGCAAAGGGTGCTAAAATGCCCCCAGAATTCTCTGAGAGAAGCCATTAAAAACTACAAAAATAGTTTCAGGTTGACTTCCATCAAATCAGTTCGGTAAGAAAGTTATCTTCGATGGTAACTTGCGTGGTCGGTCTCAGCTTGAATGCAGGTAAAAGGTTACGTCTGATGGTTCGATCAACTCCCCCAGCCCTTACCATCGGAACGAAAAAGCGACGAGTTCTTCGAACTTTCGAAGAATACACAAGTTTGCGCCTGCGGAATTTCGAACCTTGTGACGTAATCTATCTTCGAACCTTGTGACGTAATCTGTCTTCACAGCCTGTCTGTCACGATATCTCACGTCGACTGTACCTGTAGCGGCATTACCCATTTTCGGACTTCGGCCTGCTGAGAACAGTGACAATCCAATGTAGCAGAGCAGCCACAATGGACTATGGAGGGACCATGTACTTGTACAAACCAGATACGGGTAGTAATAATGACGACGACTTTGGATGGGCCCAGAATACAAATGCTGAGGCTGTAAAGTGGATAATCTACGCTGATCATGGCTATTTCCGCGGCTACTTTCGGATGAAAGATCACGCTACTGAATACACTTCAGGCTTGACACTAAGCTGAGAGCAAGCCGTCCTCAGCTACAGACGGCGAGCTTCGTCCGCGGATCAACCCTGAGGACCTGAAAGAGCACAGCACGCAGTCCTCCAGCTCCACTCGAACTCAATTGTGAGCTTGCGTCGCTGTAGAAGTTTCTGGTCTTCTTGCGGAGTTAAGACCCAGTCCATGAGCCGATGCCCGCCAGTTGGACGCGTCCTTCCCGGCTGGCATGCTGGTTGGTGCGCCTTTGAGCCGCGAGATCACCGCCTGTCTCGCACGCGTGTAAGTTCTTCCATGTGGAGACGTCCAGAACTATAAATGGAGCTCGAATCTGCGTAGCTTCGGTCAGCATTTCGATGTCGTGCAGTATATGAGAGGTGTATCCTACCTGACCTGACCTCTCGAGGGCTAGCAGTCATCCTCTGCGACTTGGAAGTCCAAGATAGAGTGGACGAGTATAGTGGATCGAGTGTGTTGGAAATTAGAGGTCGAAAGGAAAGACAGTATTTTGGTAGTTTCAGATTTTAGCAGTGTAGTGGACCTTAGAAGCTCGTAAGTTCGTCAACTGTAAGTGTTCGACTAGTTTCTACGGAACTAGTGATTTTCTGGCTCCATAGTTTAAGCACAAAAACAGCAGAATTTTGGAGGATCAGAATCTTCATCACTTCTCCGTGTATCGAAATTGAAGCAAGTGCTGGTGACAATGAAAGCGGGAGGAGCATGGATGCTTACACGAATTTGTCTCCTCAGTCTTGTCCTTCTGCAGGCCTGCACCACACCCGCCATTGCCGCTGGGGTACTAAACTTTCGTTCCTCGTCCTGACTAGTAATAGACTCGCACTTACCGTTTCGCCGCAGTATCTTCTCCTTGCTGCTGATATTGGGCCTAGTCCAACTCCTTCTCAAGTGACGTATTAGGTAAACTACATAGGGCTTTGTCTCAGTTTACTCACTCATCCCATTCAGAATTATTCGAGACAGCTCATTCCGTGCATTAAATGTACTAGACTTCCGCATAGACTGACGGTCGAGTTAGCAGTCCTAATGATCTGGTGAGCAGGCTTCTGTGTCTGTTACAGAAAAGCTCGAGTCGGACATATATTGAAGTTTTTGTGGTGTCCTTTGATCTGACAGTAGATCTTGATGTGGAAATTGTGGACGTTGACAGCTTGGGAGAAAATTGCTGCAGCAGTCGTTGTCTGATTGCTTCAAACCAGCTGGAGCAAGGGTTGTTCTGCCCAGCAGCTCCGATTACCAGGCGGCACGAGGCCATGTCTTCAACCACAGATTTTTGTGGTCCCCGGCAGCATTCGTCTTCGCTACCACAACGGCGCAAGTCCAGAATGCCGTTCAGTGTGCTGTCAAATTCAACGTAGGAATATCTCCCCGCAGTGGAGGACACTCCTATGAAAGTTATTCTCTCGGTACGTACGTGTTGGTCTCTTCTTTAGCTTGGACTCATCGATATCGTTCATACCCTCGAAAGGTTAAGAACGCATTTCGACGAAGTTTTTTGGTTAACCTTTAGACACTTCAAGATTCAAGCTCCAAGCTTCGAGCTTTGTCTTAACGTCTTGCCATCGCCTTCAGCATGTAGTTTCACTCATCTGCAGCTGCAAGTTGCTGCGAGTTCAGCGTCTGTATCTAAACATCGGACTTCTTCACGTGAATCAGGTGGGAAAGATGGTGTCATAGTTGTGGACTTGGAGGGCATGAACCAGGTCACGTACGACAAAAATGCCAAGACAGCGACAATTGGAGGAGGTGCACGACTGGGACCTATCAAGCTGGCTCTCTGGAATCAAGGGAAGGTTACTGTTCCGTCCGGAACATGCCCCAGCGTGGGAGTCGGAGGCCATGCACTTGGAGGCGGATGGGGATTCGTCTCTAGGAAGTTTGGACTCTTGTCTGACAGCATGGTCGAAGTCGAGCTTGTCACTGCTAATGGAACCGTTGTGACTGCCAACTCGAACAAGAATTCGGACCTCTTGTTCGCTCTCAAAGGCGCTGGCGCTAACTCCTTTGGTGAGTTAATGGGTCCAGATCTATGGATCTTTCCTTTGTGTACTTTTCCAAGGCTGTTCTACGTCTTTGTCACAGTTAACTTTTAACTAGAGCAATTGTATACTCGTCAAGAATGCTTGTAAACTTGTACCTTTAGACATGACCAAACCGCTCATGACTTACTCTTAACTGAAACGGCAGAACAAATTGGAGGCATAATTTTCATCAACGTGGTCTTTCGCTTGCGTGCGATCACCCTTTTGAGAATCCTTAATTGAAGAAATGAATTGGTAGGCTTACCATTGAATTGTGGTCGTTCTGGGTTTACTTGTGCCGCAGGTATTGTGACGAAATTTACCTTCAAGACTTATGATGTCTCAAAGAAGGTGACGTATTTCATGTATAACTTTCTGAAGAGTCAGCAGGCTGCTACCACCAAAGCATTTGGGCTCTGGGGAGCGAATGCCACTAACGACGTCTCTGCATCTCTCTACCACGACCCAAGCGGTGGAAACTTCTTCTGGGGAATTTACCTCGGGCCGAAAACGAACCTGAAGAGCGTTTTGCAGACTTTCTTGAATAACGTCCCTGCACCTTCCAGCACCACCGAACTCGAGACTGACTACATCAGAACCGTGGTCATCAACGGAGGATTCACAGAAACGGATCCCATTTCGATTCTGGACCTCAAGAACTTCGTCTATGAGTCTCGGACGTTCAAGTCAAAGTCCATCTTCGTCAAGGGCTCTGGTTTTTCGGATGCAGGAATCCAAGCCTACATTAACAAACTGCAACAAGGGCCAGGACAAAGCTACGTGATCTTCGATCTTTTCGGGGGCCGTGGCTCAGCCATTAACAGCATCTCGACCAGTGCTAGCGCTTGGGTCCACCGAGACTCTTTCTACAGCCTTCAGATGTTCACGTACTGGAATGACAAGCCTCAAGATGCTCAGACTGATATCAACTGGATCGAGGGCTTGTGGAGCGCCGTTCGTCCCTTCGCCTCCGCCTCAGCATACCAGAACTACATCGACAGCGAAATGCCGCTTTCCGCGTACTATGGCTCTAACCTCAACAAGCTGAAAACCATCAAGACGAAGTGGGACTCCAAGAATGTCTTCAACTTCGCCCAAAGCATTCCTCCGAGTTAGTAACCGCACTTTTCCAAATTTTGTTCTTGATCAATCGACCCTGAACTACGCCCTCCGCCCTTTCCCATCCACCCCCCTTTGACCCGTGACCACCGTTCCCCGCAAGGCGCGACCCCGTTTTCGAATGTCGAGACAGATAGATCTGCTGTTCTTTAACTTTCAAATTTGTTCTGCGCATGTCCACGATTTGACAGGTCAGAGTGACGTGGCTCGGCTTTCTCAGGGCGCCTTTATCCTCGAGCTAATGTAGCCAATCTCGGCGTCAGTTCTGCTCCATATTGGGATTCCGGAATCTCAAGTTGTCAACCGAGCTGTCAACTTTCAAGCACGCGTCTTCAAATACCAAGAAGGCAGCAGCACAAACCGTCCTCTTGTCACCAGAAACCGGTTACCGGTTCTCCACGTAAATGTCCGTCCAATTTTCACACTAGGACCCTCTTTCTAATCTGAATTTCACTATAGCACCGAAGTGCCCAAATTTGAATGTTTGAATTAGATAGCAAGTCCCTGTCCAGCAGTATTTTCACATCTACAATGCACGGCTCTTGAATTCTGAACCTTCTAGATAGTTTAAGTTCAAGTTCAAATGTTAATATTCAGCTAGGGTTACGTTCCTTAGGTTAGGTTTCGTAGTAGTTCCAGTTACCAGATTCTGAAGCTGCTGCTTCAGAACCCGTTCGAGAGGATTAGAGACAAGTTCGAGAGGATCAGCGTCTTATCGCTGATCCTCTCGAATAGTAGTGTATGGAATAGGATTGTTCTTCTTGTCTCCAAGACATGTAAATCTACCGGCGAAGGCTGTAAGTAGTATGATCTATGCAGTAGGATCATTGTTCTTGTCTCCAAGACATGTAAATCTACCGGCAAAGGCTGGAAAGCTTAGAAAAAAGCGTACTGTACGACGGCCGTCCTTCAGTCAAGGAGATGTTCAATGGTGTGATTCGAACATCACCCGTCAGTGAATTTGCTGATTCGGCAAGATTTGTTGTTGTAGAAGCTCTTATTTTAATATCTGAAGGGGATGTCTTCTACGTAACAATCGCTGACGCTTGTAGACTCGTGCTGCCTCTTGAACGCATATTTCATGGTCGATGGATTAGCTTGAGTAGAAACATTATCCCAGGATTTCGACATGCTCTCTTGCTCGCGTGTGAAGACCTCGCCGCATGTATGACCTCTGCTGATGCTAGCCTAAATTGAAGTCCGCAACCAAAAGCCGATGGATACGTCTGCCTGAAAGTGTTCTCCTTCCACACGCTCTATGGAAGCCAGAAACGATTTCGAGCACCGTCTTCATTACAGTTCGTCACGCAGTTGAATCTTAATAAGATAGTATTCAATTGAATCTCCATCCAAGTTGCGTGGATCACTAGAAGAGCCCTATCAGTTCCACAAGAAAAGGAAATAGAGTGCCGATTTGATGGTGTTGCTTTAGGGACCACCGTCACCTCTACTGTAGGGCCTTACCTTTTAACCAACCAGGCCAACCCGTGCTCCTGTCTGACCAATCGTAGGACCGTAGAAGTCCAGTTCGGCTCCATTCGGTTCATCGTTATTTTGCTTTGTCTGTTGGGGTGTAACAGAGAGAGAGAGAGAGAGAGAGAGAGAGAGAGAGAGAGAGAGAGACGATTATAGCCCATAGCTCATACTACTCATAGTCACATGAGTGCTTGAAGTGACTTTGAGCAGTATGAGCTATGGTACAAGAGCGAGAGAGAGAGAGAATCCCAAGAGCTGTGCTCCATTCTGATATTAAGTCATACTACCATTGTCCTGTTTGGGATTGAATGCATTCTCTCTTGTCTTGATCGTATGTCATACATTACATTACAAAGACTCCGCTGCAGTCCAGATGTGGTGAATTTATCGACGTAGTACTCTTTGGAGGAAGAATTCACTGACGCTAGCGATTTTCTGAGAAAGACAAGCCTATGGCAACAACTGGGACTCAACTTATAACGTCTGCTGATTGGCAGTCTGCAATTGTATGAGATCAATCATCAAAGAGGAAAGCGTGTGAATAGTTCGTTCATTGTCTTCTCGTATGCCTTCCATTAGTGCTCTCTAGTCCCGCCCGCACTCCCTTACCTCTAGTTTGCTTAGTGCAATCAATGGACTTGAGGTTTGGTGGAAGATAAGTGCGGAATCATTGCCAACCCTGACTCAAACATCTACAGTACTGCAAATGAAGGGGCTCATGAAGATACCTATTTATTACTGAATAGACATTTGCAAAAAACTCAAGCTTCCAACGAGTGCAATGCGAGTACGTCGGACGTGCCGGGCAGCGCATTCGTGGTCGCCATCATCGTGTACCTCTCTTCCACTCTAAACTTCTTTCCATTCAACCCATCCACGACCTTAGCTTCCACCACCGTCTAGATTTCGTCAATTTGAAACGAGCTTCCTTCTCACGTTCTGAGTCTCAGTTCATTGCCCCGTTCCTGTGTCCTTGCTCATGATTCGCAAAGCTGACTTTGGTGTAAAAGATCTCGAAAAGGGACAAAAGAGCGCAACAACACACAACACCGTAATTACACCTACAAAGTTCGCCGGCAGGTTGGCTGTATCGGTCAAATTTTGAAAACGAAACAAGATTGCGAGCATAAAAAGGGACGACAATTGCAAGAAGCAGGAGTAAAACACCCCATACAAAGTGTACTGGAGCTACCAGAGTAACATCCTCCAGCTAAAACCAGCAGCGAATCAAACTTAACTTAAAGTTGCAACACCTACCTGTGAACAAACTTCATTTCACGGACGTCTTTTAGCTTTCGGCAGGTTGACTGTATCGGTCAAATGTTGAAAACGAAACAAGATTGAGAGAATATTATAGGACGACAATTGCAAGTAGCAGGAGTAAAACACCCCCTGACAAAGTGTACTGGAGCCACCAGAGTAACATCCTCCAGCTAAAACCAGCAGCGAATCAAACTGAACTTAAAGTTGCAACACCTACCTGTGAACAAACTCCATTGCACGGACGTTTTTTAGCTTCCAATCACATCCCGAAGGGAAACTATCGACATCATTCTTGTCCTATATATATGCATCCACTGCATACAAGTTCTTCCTTGAAGACGTTTGGATATGGAAATGTCTGTTTTGTAGAAATTTGAGCGTGAACCACGAGAAGAAATGTGGCCTCTAGAGTTTGTCCTCTTCCAATTCTTTTAGCCAAACTGTCGATTCTGCTTCCCTAAGATTCTTGCTGCTTGAAGATCTTTCCTGTCGGCGATGACGAATGAAGATCTCTGAAGCGGCCATCAGAACGCCAAGCTGTGAAAGGCCTTTCAGAAACGGAATCTATTCCATTTGGTCTTATTTTCTTGTTTGTTGGATTCGTTTTTGTAGCTGCTTAGCACGAAAGCCAATTCGTTAGCATCGTCTTGTTTCAAGGAGCATGCCCTCATCACTGTGCCCCGAAGATAATTTGGTAGTATCACTCACTTGCCCTATACTTCTGCCAACTGAGGATGGAAACTAAACAGCAGAGCAGGCCTCGGCCTCGTGTTTCTCTGCTCCCAACTAGTACTCATTAGCACATGTAGAGCCATCTCCCATCTCGGAGACTCTAATGCAAGAAACTAAAGCACTCGAAGAGTAGTCTTACCTTCCGGCGGCCGCAAGTGAACAACATATTCTGGTTTGTTCCTCATCTCTTTCCACTAGCGAAATGCTTGTATATCAGCGTAAGGTCATGGGCAAAAGACAAGATTTCCACAATGAGCTTTACGCCGCGGAATGCGTTGTCCGATAGTCGTGGTCAAAGTTAAGCTCACTGCGGGCACGGCCTTCCGCTACACAGCAAGTTGTCAATAAGGGTTTAGGGTTCCAGTTGTAATAGGGGTGTCAAAGTTTAGAGGAAATATTTTTTAGCGGCGGAGAGGTAATTGACCGTAAAATTTTCACAAGTAATTTTGTATATAATCACGATTTCTTCTGGCTCGCGCTTGTGATTGGACATCACGATTTTATCATTGATTATTTTTCAATTTATACATTCATGATAATTATTCATAGCAATAAAAAATTCATTGTAAAAAAACAGACGAAACGAGTGAAGAGTTGTTAAGAATATACCCGCGATATTTTCCTGCTGTACCTCCGGAGGTGACTGCATCAAACACTTGCCGCAGTCTTGCCGAAATAATAACTCACTCCCGCGGCTGTCGAATCTATGAAAAGGTTACTAACTTTGACACCCCCAACACCTTTCGATTTCTTTTTCTCGAAGCGGGAGCAGAGGGGAATAGAAACCGAAGACTCTTCCACGGGAGATCTTGATTAGGTAGCATAAAACATTTCGGATTTTTGGATTCACGAGTCGGTAATATGTTGTACAAATATCAAACTCTCATAAATGAATTCGTTATATGTGTAGCTTCGTGACTTTGACAAAGCGTTTTCTATAGAGCTTACGGTTTGGAGTGACTTTACGTTTTCGCATGTTATTAGGGTGCAAAAAGATTCATAAACTAGAAAGATATAAAACTCCAAAATCGTAGATCACTGACAGGCGCCTCTGTGAGTTCAAAGTACTTATTTATCATTAAATATTTCTGGCCTCTGAAACTTAGAATCATTTTTTTGAGTATTATGAATTTTTATTTTAAAACTTATGGCCAAAATTATTAAAAGAAGAATAAAAAATATCCATGATATTCTTTTACGTACAAAACGTCCATGGACTCTTAGCCGAAATGATAACTCTCCAAAAGGTTCCACCTTTGAAACTCCTATAACATTTCATCCACGATTTAATAGTGCGTGTCAAAGCTGAAACATCTCGCAAATATCCTGCCCCACGGCCTTGTACAAAGAAAATAAAAAGGACAAGAAAATAGACACGGAAAACTGTCTGACTGGCTTTTTATTTGGTTGCAGTGAAAATTTTAACAACAACCTTGTACAGGGAAGGAAGGAAACGGGGGGAGGAAAAGTCCGCGTCTGATTTAGTCACTGCAAGTGAATAGTCTAAATAAAAATGTCTAAATTTAAGTTATTAAAATTAAAAAATCTAATTTAAACTACTCTCAAGTAAACGAAACACCTGGCTTCTGAAAATCAAAGAAACCCATAAGCGCTGTGACAGTAACTGAAACCTACCCAAGTACAAGTAGAATCTTAATGATGAGTAAAGACAAGTTGCCGAGACGAATTAACCCTTCTTAAAAGAAAGATTAGCTATTAATTACACCTCATGTACAGTTCTAACTGTACATGAGATGAATAAACAATCTCTATACATCTATACAGTGAATATATCCGTCGCTCACGGACAATTGTTACGGCTGTGACCAAGAGGCCACAGACGTTTCCTGCAGGCATTTCCGGAGATATTCACATCAAGCGTTCGTGGGCACCTCTAATTTATTTTTTGTTCAATTCGAACGTCCGTTTCAGTCGTAAGCAAATTCAGTAAATAAAAAGTTTACTGTAATTTCAAAATATTAAAAAGTCAAAAAAGTAAATACTTATTGCGATATAAAGACACCACCTTAAGCGATACACAGCTTTACAGAAAGCTGCCGTTAGACTAACTACGAACTTTCCCTTCTGAACTTTAGATAATCTTTCGTTTTAGCTGACACGTCTTAATAGTAAGCTAAACATACAATGTGTTCTAAGATTTAACACCACGATATAATACAAACAACGAGAGAGAGTTCCAGTTTCAAAATGTTTATGGACTAAGTGTTTGCATATAACTCGTTCTATTTGTGAATCGAAGAAGTTGAAAAGGTGCATACCTGACATGTACGCATGTTGGTAAAGCAAACTTGTTGCTAGTTTGTTCTCAACTTCCATGACCCTAGGTTGAACAAACTTGATATAGGAATGCATTTTGTGATGGTGATAGAATCACAAAGACTCTCATTACAGTTCGTGTCAAGAAAAAATTAGTTTTTCCTCGGGGGACGTTGAACACTTGCTTTATATATCATGTGTTACGTTCTATTTTTTGGTACTTTATTATATTATAAATATTAATTTTTAGTATATAAAAATTTTTATTATGTAATTAATGATTTTATCACCTCTTCAAATAAAACAAGTTATTGAAGTAATATTTATAAATTTTTAGTAATGATTATAATGATTTTTATAAAATTAATAAATTTTATTTTTGAACTTTTAGTGCTAAACATTTAGATGTGTCGCTATACTGATTCTTTGCATACAAAAATATTGAAATCAAATATCATATCTCATTAAAAATAATTACTTATTACAACCATAAACCTACAAGTCAAATATGAGATATCATTCAAATTATACTGAGTGATATTGTCTCTCTAAATTACTCTTTGTGAAGTTTTGAGTCTCTTTAATAAATTTTTTATTCCAATAGAAGTTTTTTTTGTTTTTTTTAAATTTATTTTAGGATCTATTTTACTTCTCACACGGTTTATAATAATGTTTGACTGTACTCCCGAGGGTTTATCTGGTCCTGTTCATTAAGCCTCGGTTTGGACCGCTGGGGCTAGGGATATAACAGTAAAATATAAAATATAAATATTTGAAGTCTAAGCCATATATTCGAAGATGAGATGCCCCTTGCTACCACACAGTCGAGGATTAAACCACAACTCCTACTATATTAGCGGTGGAGATCCCTACCGCTAAGCATTTTAGTCGTAACTAGCATCGGATTAGTCTTGGTGGGAGCCCCCACAGAAAACGCACAACGCTGGCGTTTTTTCACTGGTTATCCAGAGGATGTCATCTACGGCTTGAAAGAAAGAGAATCAGTAGCTCTTCAAAATGAACTCTATATGGACTGTTGATTCCATGGATGGAAGGAGAAATGGATGGAAGAATTTTGAATTTTGACGTCTGTGAACCAGTCATTCTGACAACGCAGCATATTTGAATTTATCGTGGCAGTAGTATCAAGCGAAAGCGGGTTTCAGGAACCCCTCCTGCTCTATGCAAGAACAATCAAAAGAACGACAGCCGGCATGATAGAAAAAAGAGACTCCGTTTGACTTCGAACCGGCAGGAAATCAGCCTGTAAAATTGAGTAGACTTTCCAGACGTGTAGTTCTCATTTACCAGAAAATTTGAAAATTCACTGAAACAGCTAGTAACTCTTGGCTTTCTTCTCACCGAGTCTATTTTCTCGAGGTCGGCGATCAATAAATCTCCATCGCAAAATAACAGCCCTCGCACTTGAACTGCCAATGAAAAATCACAAAGGGTTTAGCCCCTCGTGCCAAGGACAAAGAGGGACTAGTCGCACGCGTGCGATATAAACTCTCTCCTGCATAGCAAGGAGGGAGTTTACTGGAGCGACTAGTCGCTCGCACGACTCCCCCAAGGGGTTTAGGCGAGCGAGGTACACTCCCTCCTGTGAAGGAGGGAGAGACTGGTCACACGCGTACGACCAATCGCACCGCACGCGACATCCCTAAAGGAGATTCGTGAAGGAGGGAGTTTAGCTCCCCTCGCGAATCCCCTTTGGGGGTTTCACGCGAACCCCAATAAGGGATTCGCGAGGGGGTTTACCTCCCTCGTGCGAAGATATCAGGAGGGAGGTTCTCTCATGCGGAGGAAGTTCCCTCCTTCTTTCCTGTCTTAGGGGACTTCCTCCGACAGAAGGGAACTTCTTCAGAAGAGGAAAAAACTTTTCTTGTCAAAGCACAATCTGCAGAGAAGACTCCATATTCAGGCTCATTTTCTATCTTTCATCGTTTGGGTGTGAGTCACGTTAGCATTTGAGAGTTTGGAGAGTGCCCGTAGTGAACTAAGTCTTTTGGTGTTCTAATTCTTCACATGTGACACTTGTTCTTTTTTCTTCAGATTTGCTAGAGTTGGTCATCATTTAGTTCTGTGTGGATCTCCGGACTGATAGGGTAATATTTTAATTTATTTTTACTATTTTTTATACATTTATTAGTTTTATAGTGATTTGTAGATGCCTCCTAGAGTGCATCCTAGACGACCCGGAGATTGGCACTTACCTAGAGGATGTCCGGAGGTCTCGGGAGAAAAAGTGAGGGTCCCTGAGTCTTTATTGGTTAGGTATGGACAGTTAATGAGACTCTTAGGGCTGAGAGCAGGCCACACGGCAATTTTCCACTTTCTTTTTCGAATGCGAGTGGTCGTATAGATCAAATGACGAGGGAGGCAGAAGCAAGAGTTGACACGACTGATGTAATTCCAGAGGAGGGTGATCAGGATCAGGAAGATGTGGTTGATACACCTGAAGACTTCATAGTTGAGCCGGACGTACTACGAGCACTAGGCATTTCGATGAAAACAACCGAGGTAGGTTTCTTAATAGTGCATGTCTTATTTTATTTAGGTGTATATGATGCTTTATTGATTGTAGCTATTTTTTGTTGCATTCAAACAGACATATGTTGATGCTAGAGGAATGAGTGATGGTTTAGCCTCAAGATCCCTACGAGAGTCTCCTACAACTGCTAGTACGGACACTGCAACGAATGTGCTTGTTTCGGACTCACAAGACCCCGTACGTGCACCCCCCATTCCAGTAGTGGATGAAACTCGTTCTCATGATCCTCTACCCTTGGATGATACATTACCTATGTATGACTTTGTAGCTTTATCTAGACTTAGAGAGTTCTTTCGAGACTTCAAGGTCAGATGTCCTCACCATGGATGTGAAGAGTCTTTCTCGCTTCCAATAATCAATGTCATCCATCAGACGTGGTCATTGAAGTTTAGATGTCCTAGTCGTCACACTTATGGATGGAGATCTTGTGAGATGGAGTTATACAATGGAATCCCTGATATTACCCATCGCCTTTATCATGCTGTATTGAGTGCGGGATTGGGCTACACTACACTAGATAGTGTTCTTCGAGAGGTGGGATTAGCTCCTAGCTCCCGGACCCATTTCTTCAACTTCCAAAATGGAAAGACCCGTCCCGTTGGTTGGATCCAAGCTGCAATAGACCGTTGGGCCATCGAGAAAGAGAAGATTCAAGCCATTGCGTTGGCGCGGATCTTCTCCGACTTGAACGAACTCCTAGTAGGAGGTTAGTTTATACGTCCTCCATACTATGATTTGTTCACTTGTGAGTTATTACATGTTTATTACGTGCCATTGTTTATTATGTCATCTTCTCACGTTCATGTACTGTCATTAGAAAATTTTGTTTTGTATGCGGACTTGCGTTATGATTCAAGTCGCAATGGATACAATGGGACATGTGCATTCATCGATGCTCACGATGGTCGCGTAGTTGAGATGGTGAATATGACACGAGTTGAATGCGAACTCGTGGTTGATAGAGGACCGTGTGTTTGAGGAAGGAGTGCGTAGGTTAATAGCACGTGGGTTGGTCCCGGATGAGGTGGTTCATGACGACAAATCATCAGTTGATGCTATCTTGTCTCGCTACGGCATTGTTAGCCAAAAGGACTTATGGCACAAGTGCAAGAATATCATCAAGAAGTTCTTGGTTGAGGTTCAAAACAAGAAGCGTCCTCCTGGTAGCGTCGACGATGCTGAAATCATCACAGATCTGGAGCTCCTCACGAAGAGACAATTGGAGGACTGGCTCTGTGCTGAAGGAGCGATTGCAGCTGGGAACAAGCCTGATCTAGTCCGTCGAGTGGCCTCCCTGCGTGGGTTGGAGGAAGGAGAGATCGTCGTGTCACGACGGTTTATGTATCCAGAACTTCAGCAGCATGGGTTAGCCGACAAGTTGAAAGGGTGGATATACACGTGTTGTCAGTTGAATGCTAGGAGAACGGTCGGTGTCGATGGTCGTTATCCGCAAGAGCAAGATGATGCAGAAGTTTTGGTTTTGGATATAAGAAATGCCGTTGACCACTGGACAGGAGACCATACAGCTTGTAGAGACTTGCCCCGAGACCGACCTTGTTGTACGATTCCGGACATCAACCGCCCAGCCTCTGACGTATACTATACACCAGGTGAGTTACTTGGTAGCAGTGGCTCTTGATTACACTTTAAGGATGAGTTTATTACAATTACGGATTCTGATTTGTGACAACTTCTATCTCCGTATTGGATGATTTATTGTGATCACAACAATTAGGTTCGTCCATCCATTGGACGATGATGTCCTTCTTGACCAAGACTATAACTCAGACCAAGATGAGATTTTATACAACAGCTCGTGAGAACTATATGTCGGAGACGTTCAACTCTGTCATCAACAAGTTCACATCCAAAAGGATCCATTATCTTAAGACACACGAGGTTAGACTCGCCGCTTGTGCGTTGGATTGGAATGAGAATATCACACATGAGCCGCTAAAGATTTTGGAGCGTCGACATGTACACACTATTGTTCGACACAGGACATCAACAGTACGAGTGTTACCCCACGGACAACGAGGTGGAAAGCAGAGCTGCGTGAGAGTGTATTCGGCGAGAGATCAGCAGATGCACCGGCATCTCTAAGGTAAATAATGCGCTTGGTATATTTGTTCTAAAATTATTTTATAATATGTATTATATTCTAAAATTACGGTTTACTCAAAATTTATATCATTAATATTTAGAATTGATAATCCAACGTTTTCTATGTTTATTTTCAAGAATGAAGATACGGAGTAAAGACTTCTATATATACAACTCAAATTTTTGATATCCCCTGTTGGACGTATCTTGGAGTTGTTTAAACTGTTGTAAACCACTTTAAATAAAATTTTTTCCTTTTGTTTGAAGGGTTGAGCCCTAAGTTTCCTAAACTTAGTTTATCCACCCTTTATCCATCCTTTATCCGATCTTAGGTATATCATTTACAAATGATGGTTTATTGTCTTGCGTCGTAGATTTTTTCTATGAAATTCTCCTACATCGATAAACATTATTCGTCCCTCGAACCTAAACCAGAACAGCACGCCTTTCTCCTTTTCGTGTTGGCGAAAATATACACAGGAAAAATTCAGGAAAAGATACATCTGTGAGTCGAAGAAGACGGGAGCGGTTTTTTGGTGACAGATGGGCCTTTTGGACAGGTTTCCAAGACATGTTTGGACAGGTTTTTGCTCCTGTTCGGAAACAGGTTTCATAAACCTGTTTGGACAGGTTTAAACTGTTTCGAAACTTTTATTTTTAATTTTGCTTGTAATTACTGTAACCACTACTTTCTAACGCCGATCATGAGCTTTTGCCAGCTTGTACCCAACCTAAAACTCAATGGAAAGCACCAAAATCACTATTGAAAGCACCAAAATCACTCTCGAGGGGAGTTGAACCCCTTGGACTGCACCTGTTGCAGCGAGAGTTCACCCTTCTCTTCCCATTGACAACTATTGTCAATGGATCCTTGGGAGGGGGAGACCTACTGCCAAAAAAAAAACAAACAAGTCACATGTCTAAGCAGCTATGAAGCCTACGTGAACTTCCCCAGGCGACTCCCAAGTTTTCTGTATTGCACTCTATAAATCGTCTGGGAAAGTAGTACGTTCAACAAAACCCACAACTTTCACAAGCTGCCTATAGACTTTGAACCGCTGCCGCTTCGGCTCAGTCTCCATGTATGAGAAACATGCACATGTCAACAGAGGCGTCACATCCATCTGAAGCTCTCTCGCAAAATTATCGCATGCCAAACAGTATGATGGAAAGAGACCTCTCAGTCGCTCCTCATTGAAGAGTCTTGACCTACGGCTCCTCTTTGTCGCGCTCTCATAGTCTGGCCACGAAAATCTCCAAAAACCGTCGATAAGTGTATCAAGTCGGGGTTCGGCCCAAGAACCACTACAAACATCAAGAACCTCATAAAAGACCTCTCCATCATGGCTCGGTCCAACGTCCGTCTTCATCTTTTGCAGAAAAGATCTCTGTCAGCAGTAACCGAGAAGAAGGCAAGACTCTTCACAACGGCAGATAGTCTCGAAGCGGTAGCGGTACTCATAGCAGCAGCGGCAGATAGGTGAAGTCGACACTATGACGAAGTAAGATGAGATAGTCACTGTGTAGATGGAACAACGGAGCCTGAAGCAACGATGGCAACAGCAACAACAACAGCGACAGCGGTAGCAGTAGCAGCAGCGGTAGATAGGTGAAGTCCACACTATGACGAAGTAGCCCGAAGAAGTCACTGTGTAGATGGAACACCGGAGCCTGAAGCAACGACGGCAACAGCGGCAGATAGTCTCGAAGACTATTAACTAAAGTCCAACGAGATGGTCAGTCCAAATGAAATTAGCGATGTTACTCACAATAAACGCAAGCGAAATGGAGCCAAGCGCACGAAACAAAATAAGGTGCATTTCAAACCAGCCGCCAGGTGATCCAGTGCTCTCAGAGCCAAAGCCGAGCCACAGACGAATGTAACGCCATCGCTAGCACATAGAGAAAGAATAAACAAAGTGCATCCACTACCAGCCGTCAGGTGATCAAGCACTCAGAGCCGAAGCCGAGCTGGAGAAAGAGAAAACGTCATCGACAATGATCGAGTGCACTCAGAGCCGAAGCCGTGCTCATCTAACCCCACCTGTTCACGTGTCGGAACCCTACTACATTCCGTCGGGAAGTGAGGCTTCCAGCGCTCCGGCTCCTGGAAAAAAAGTCGCTACAGTGCCCAAGAGACCTACGCGTGCGAGGGTGAGCCTTTTATAGTGGGAGTTGTGGTTTAAGAAGAAAGAATGAAATTGTAGTGGATTTGAAAGATCTTTATTTCAAATTTGAAGTTTCGAAGGTGAGCTACTTCGAAAAAATCTTTCAGGAACAATTGCAAGCTTATGTGTCGTGGTATTGCGCAAACAGCTGTATAGAATATGGTAGGCGGGGAAAAACAGCAGAGTGAAAGAGGTTCGAAAACCCTGCGAGCTTATAACAGTATATGCTAGGTGGCTACAGCTCTGTACGAAGGGGTTTCCAGACTCAGAAGTCTACTGCGAGTCGTGTGTTATTTCTTCACTCCGGACGAGAATTTCCCTTGCCATATAATGAGAAGTGTTATTTTCTTTACAATGTTTAGAAAGGAACATGACGCAGGAGTAAGGATAGAAGGTGGAAAAAGTTTACATGTTTCTGCTCCGAGGGGTCGTTGTAATGAGCTGCAAAATAGTATAAAACTCGTGCAGTCTATCGACAGTCTCGGATTGTGGACATCAGTGTGCTTCTATTGTGCTTCTTGTTGTTACTGGTAATCTTGGTCGCTCTCATCTCAAGTAAAATAGCGATATTGTCTTCGTCGGGATTACATAAGAAGAATATGCATGAAACCTGAGTTTTGGTCAAGAGGCAAGGAGGAAGATAAGAAGCAAAGTAGAATAAAACTGAGGATTCTGATTTGCAAAGAGAGGTTTCAGCATACTTTTGAGAAAACAGATTCTAAAACATTCGAAAGTTTCAAAAGATCGAGATGTCTGGTATTGGTATATCTATTTAATATGTCAACCAAAGATGTCAAGCTGTTTGATCATGGCACATTCTAATTTAGTTATTTTACCAAACATATAAAGATATAATATTAATGGTTAGTTAATAGTGTGCTTTTAGACATGTGTTACAAAGAGTCAAGTAAATCCATACACGCAGCAGAGAAAGACGTCTTGTTTCATGAATAAATGCGTGAATGTTAACTACTAGAAATTCACTTTGAACTTGAAGTTTAATTATCCATCAAACCCTCCATGAGTCAAAATGTCTATTTTAGGTCATTGCAAGAGAATCTAGACCAAAACATTCACAGGCTTATCCAAGTGAAATAACAAACACTATCTGTTGAATCTAAAAATAATTATTTAATTTGTTTCGTTAGCATTATCTTAACTTTGCTTATGGTGACTATGCATGCCTAACAATATGTGGTTTCCGTCAGAAAAGATAACGATATCAGGATGAATAAAACATTTTCATAATGGCTCGGATCGTGTTCGTCCGATAACTGATTGCATTAACCATCTACAGAAAAGCGCATACTTGCCAAAAGTTATCATTGAATGCAAGTATCCATGATGACTTGTTCCTAGAGGATGGAGATTCTTTTATTTATTGTGTTGGAGAGGAGGTCAGCCATTTCACATGTGAGCATGGAGAATGTTGCATGTGGCATGTAGACCTCTGGATGAATATATTAAGAATATTTTCAACTCTTGGCATCGATAGTAATTTACTCTTGACATCAAAAGTGTATCTTTAAAATATTTAGATATTGTTATTTTTACTATTGTTTCACATTTGGTTGAGTTTCTTCACTTTGACAACCAAGGCGTTGGATAATTATCACATTTTTGTAAGCATTCATGAAGACTGTTTTGGTATTCATTCTACGCTATTACGATTTGTTACGAACTCTAGATGATTATAAGTTCTTTTAATACCGGATGTAATAATAACTATTAAAACGTATTTTGGATGACTTCGGTTTGTAAAATTATGTGTCTGAAATCAAAATATCAAAACCGCTCTCGATGATCAAGATAGATGTCACGTAAACATCCATAAACTAATCATAAGAAAGTGATTTTTGAAAGTGTCATTTGTACAAACACACTAATTTTCAGTTTTCCAGTAAGTATCAAAGTGCGAATTGGGATGTGAAAGGTTACAAACACTAAAATCTATAAAGTTGTATGTACGTCCAGAAAGCGGAACTAAGTGTTCGGATGAACCATGTATTACTTTCACTGAAGTATTTGAGAGTGCGAGTTGCGATGTCATACATAAGAAACTTTGTTCGTGTGAAGAAGACTTCATTCCAAATTAACTTATCATAAGAACAAAAGATGTTTTTGAATTCACTGTCATTTATACACTAATGATGTGGTCTGAAATCTGATGTCCAAATTGCTCACAATGATGAAGAGAGTAATTTGTCCTTTTTTTAAGTTTTCTATTAAAATGGAATGATGAGACCGTATCAATAAGCAAAAAGTGTTTTTATGATCGTTAAAAAAAATTTCTCCAATGGTATGTGGAGACCACTCTCGATGATCAAGAGTATTTTTCCTCTTTTGTGTTTACATTCAATTCTCGGTGATTGAGAGTTCATTATGTGTAAATTATATATTCCAAAAATAATTTAAAATTTAGTTCGATGATCTCAAATGATAATCTTTTTCAAATTCTCTTCAAACACTTCAAGTCTTGATGATTGAGACCTACTCATTCATCAAATCTTTTGTTTGGTTTTGTAAAATTGAAATCTTGATGACCTCGAGTTGTTGATTTAATCAAATACATTATTAAATATTGCATAAAGGTGAAACTTTTCGATGTGAACAGTTACATATTATGAATAAAAGACTAAAAATGTCGTAGAAGTTTCAGATTTTGCTGCTTATCAGACATTATGAAACTTTCATCATTGAGAGTAATTATAATTTACGTTATCTTTCTTAGTTTTCATTATTCAGTTTTGATATGTACATTATCAATCAGTACTCTCGATTATTGAGAAGCCATACTTCCAATCAAAGATTTGAATGTCATATCATGAAAAAACAACACTTAAGTGTATATTCAAAATCTTTTACTAAACGTTTACATCTCTCTACCAACCAATATATCTAGGATATAGTCAACATCTCTTGATGTACGAGAGTTCAAGATTCTATTTGCACATCTACTCATTCAACTAAAAGTTAGTACTTTTTTTTCAACTCTCCAAGATTGAGACTTGACATTCAAGTTTCTCCAATATACAACTTGAACAACTAACAACATATATATAAAAATACAGCTTGAAGATTTGCTTCACACATCTTTTGATGATCGAGACTTCAAGATCTTGAATATACTCTATTTCAATTTGTACTATACTCACTATAATATATAATCAGTTTATAACTTTTGTAATGCAAACTCTTGACGATAGAGACTTGTAATTCAATCCTTCTCCTCTACACAAGACTTAGTATAAATATAAAATGCAGCTCAGATCCTCCAATGATCAAAACTTTCGAACATTATGAGGAGCATTCTCTCCTTGGATGTGCAACCCTTTCATGCACACAAATTATGCCGTCCCGACAAAGATTTCAACTATATCGTTCATGTGCTTTCATCTTGGGCTTCTCTGATCGAACGAAGTTTCCAAAGGTGCTTGAAAATGCTATAAAATAGACTTGGAACAATCAGAGAGAGATTTTCGTTGGTTACAATGATTGAGTAATTTGTTCTTTACCGATTCTGCATTCGAATATTTGTCCGTTCATGTATCATACTGTTCTGATTACCATTTGCACTTTGCATCCCTTCGGGATTTAGAGGTCTTCCTCTACGGTGGAGACTGCCATTGAGGCATTTATCAAATTCAACTGTTGGTCTCTTGACAACCTGAGAATGCCATAAGACTTTAGAGTAAAGAGTGTTTAATCTTACTCCGAAATCTCATCTTGAAACAAGTTTAGATTAATTGTTTCAACTCTTTACAGGTTTTTGAAACCTACCAAGAGGAAATAGAAATAAAGCCGTAAGGTTTTTGAGTAAAGAGTATTTACTTTTTACTCTAAAAGCTCACGTTGAAACAAGTTTCTGAACTCATTTCAACTTTTGACATGTTTTTTAAACCTATAAAGAGCTATAGAAATAAAGTCGTAAGGTTTTAGAGTAAAGAGTATTTACTCTCTGCTCCAAAAGTCCACCTTGAAACAAGTTAGATTACTTGTTTCAACTCTTGACACGTTTTTTAAACCTGTAAAGTTTTTCAAACAGGTTTGTGAACTGTTTCAACTCTTGATAGGTTTCTGAAACCTATCAAGAGGCTAAGTCTCTACGGCTTTCTAGTAAAGAGGATTTATGTTAGGCTCACCTTGAAATAGATTTCTAAACCTTTTTTGGATTTTCAAAACCATAAAGTAAAAATTAATAAAACCATAAATATGAATAGATTGATAAAACAATACAAATCAAAATGGCTAAATAGCTATCGAGAAAAAAATAATTCAAAGTACGAGATCCTATTTACTTTTTGATTACTTTTCAACTATAAAATTTTCTTCATATAATTGTTATTTTAATAACAAATTATTATAATATAATTATTTCTAGTTTTATATTCCAAATATAATACATAATACATATTTTGAATATATTTAATCTTTGTTTAGTCACTCTAAATAATTAAAAGTAGTGTTCATAGATCTTAAAAATTATGTTTATCATAACTTTTACTACCATGTAATACAAATATTATGTTCATGTGCCACTAGATATTGTAAAATAATTGTATGTTCTGATCCAACTTGGAAAAATTAACAAGATAGTTTGGATTTACAAATAACTTTAGTTTATTTGAGATTCTTATTATGAATATAGATATACTACTTTGCTTGTCAAACGCTTAGGTATTTGTTATCTAAGGTTCAACCTTTGATGATAGGTACCACACAGGACATGGCATAATATCTCTTCAAAACAAATAGTTTTTTTTTTCAAGATGTTGTTGTATGTTTAAGGATAATGATGTATCTTCCATAAACAAAATAGAAAAATTGATCCAGTTTCTTTTGATCACATTGAAATGTGATCGTGAAGTAAATCACTTGACATGAATGCAAGCACAATTAACATGTACTATATTTGATGGTTTATAAGAATGATGATCAATCTTCCTTGACGAACAAAAATGAACATCGATCATTTTACTATGATTAGTATATAGTTATTTTATAACGTTCATCAAATAGTCAAGATGTATATCATAATGGATCATGAGAAAATACAAGATGAACCAACTAGAAAAAAAGAGAATTATAAAACCATAAGTGAAAAAAAGAATGCAAATAATAATAGACCATAATGAATAAGCGAATAGAAAAATATTTAAACATTTTCTTAATTTACTACCTAACTCTTCTTAAGAGAAGGGTTAGATAATGAATTTAGCATGTTGCACTCTTCAATACTGGAAGAGTTGAATATGCATGCTAGATGACAGATAGTATATACAAAACCAAAACATCATCTTCGTGTAAGCCATTAGTCTGCTCTTAGTATCCCATGTAAAGTTTATTTCTCCGGTTGAAAGAGTTGTGGATTGTGTTTACAAAAGAGATAAAATTTATGAATGATTCAGTTATCTCCAAATCTCTTTATGCATTGACAAGCTTTGACTAGTAATCGTCTTTTGTACATATAGTCATAGTCATACATTCTTATAATAACAATCAATGAATTGCTGTGTTTTTATATATTTCTATCATTTAACTCATTATGAATTGGAAACATGTGTGGATGATACAAACTTCTTTTTCTCTTTCCCATGGAGGTTTTATTTCTTCGTGAAGTCATTTGAGGGACTAATTGTATATTACTTTCTTTAATTCATCTCATTTAGTGTGCGTTTCTTCATCATTAATGATTTATCCCCTTCAGTGCATGATTGTTTTCTCAGAAGATTCTCTTGAGGAAGAATCCATCATACGCATGGTTCATGATGCATTGGAGCTTATTCACTTAGCATTGTTATTGGATGAGCAGTTCAAATGTTTACCTAATCCACTTGTCAAGAAAGGTAAGATAATAAATTAAACCTCAACCAATTTTTTTTTTAAAACTTTGCAAGACTATCGTTCATACAGTTTTTGGAGCATATTTACAAGCATTTTACTTATGGATTTTCGTAATTCTAGTTTAGATCCAATATCTAACTATATTATTGTAGTTTAATTTATCACACCTGGTTAGTCTATAATTTCTACTTTAATACATACATATTTTTCAGTATTATTTAACACAACAAATATTGTCAAACATGAACTAGGATACATATCACAAAGGAGAATGGGGTGATAAAAAATGAACGACAAGTTATCAAAGTTTAGACATGTTTTAACACAATTATTTACTTGCTCCACCCTCCGAATTGATGAACTTGATCCACTTCCTCTTAATGAATACATGCTTGATCCATCCCTTGACCAGCAGCAGATAGTTCCCGAGTTACAACTACACATCAGAGTAGAGAAAGACTTACATTTCAATTTTAGATTATTGACATTATCGTATCGTAAGGCACAAAAAGTGTATCCAAGAATACATAGAGTATATAGCAGAAGAAAGCGCATGAGGTTTGAGAAACACGAAAAGTAACATACGAGTGCAACCTTCTAATAAAAAATCCTACATTTTACTATAGTCAATTATGCATAGAGTTTACAAACATACTCAATGGTCTATGTTCTTACCAAAAAAATCCTACAAACTCTGATTCGACACTATAGTTGCGTAGTCTTGAAAAACTTGAATCCAACTATAGCCAATTTGTCTTCAACAGACCTCCGTGGAACAAGTATGATACTTCTACACTAAAAGTCTTCATTCTCCAATATCTTCAAACCTATTTACCAAAATCTCAAACTGAAGAGCCAGCTAGAATCCTCTTGCAACACATGTTCCAACGGTATCATTCGTGTCTCAAGCGAACACTTCAGTAAAAAATTATGAACGTTCTAACTTTTTGGTCTTCGAAACTACTTCCTCTGCTCGAAACTATGCGAGCCCTCAAAAGATTTGTACACTTGACCTTGAAAGTCTAAACTATATTCAAACTCAAGAAGTTCCTTCAATGTACTTCCAAATACATCGTTCTTGGTGTCCTTGGATAGCTCTCAATTCTCTCTTTCCAACGATGTCACTTTCACCCTCAACGGATAACTAAAACTCGAGTTATGACGGGTCAAAGTCATCAGACCTCATCCTCTTTGGAAATTTGTGCAAAACCTTGCACATATATGCCATCCAGACCCTCACTACCCTTCCCAACCACAGTTATGTACGAGAAATCGCATTGTTTCGTAGTGTTGATCAAAAGTCTAGTCGAACTTCAAACACCTATAACTTTCACCTCGTGGCTCAAAATCCGATGTTTATGATGTCATCGAAAAACCCTTGAAAAAGTCTATGTAATAGTACTAAATTTGGCTCAAATGGACCCTTGAAGACCAAGTTACGACACTTGAAATTTCAGACCCCTTCGTTGAGGAAATCTGCATGAGCTTCGCACATTTTTCAAGTTCAACCCTTAAGTACAAAGTAAAATTTGAACCTTGTACTTCTCTACCACGGCTCCAAATCAAGCAGTTGAGGTGGCATTGGAAAAGTCTCGTTGTCTTCTTTCCAATGATACCAAACATGATCAAAATTAAATATTGTACAAGAAACTATGGCCGTTCAAAGTTTGAAGACCCTTCCCTTTTAGTAAATCTATGCGAGGTCTCATGAAGATTTGCTGGCTAAACACTCTTCAACCCAAAATCCATCTCAAAACTTTATTAAGTCTTGAAAATTATATAAATAAATTTGGACATCCTCTCGACGTCTTTCCCAAATTATGTAGATCAAACTCCAAAAATCCTTAGCTCTTATACTTTTATAATCCAGATGTCGTCGTGTGCCTGCACCATGTGTCATTCATGCAAGATTTCCAAGTGTCACTTGTCTTTAATTGCCAAGTGGTGCACATATGTAATGTCACGTCTGACCTAATGCTCCATTAGCGTCTCCGTCCAGTCAGCACTTGTCATATTAGTATCTTGTCCAATCAGTGCTTTGTCTCATCAACTTCTCAGATGCCACATCAGCCTGACGGATGCCTCGTCAACATTGTGACTCGTGAAACTTTAGAAGTCATACTTATCCATAATTCTGTCGTCTTAGTCTCGTTTGCGACGATAAAAAGATTAATTTTGATCGTCTTGACAAGGGACATCCAATGGTGTTATCATAAACATGTTTGGAAGAAGTTGATAAATTCTTCTCTATGATCTTAGTTTAACACCATAGCAGATCCACAACACGACAACATGTTTCAGTTTTTATGATTTTAAAAATAGTTGTTGAATTGTTTATTCAGTTCATATATTGTCCATCATGCATAATCGACATCTGATGTATCACGGTAACTTGGAGAATTGTCTACTGCCGGTCAAAAGTAGATCAAACAAGTATTCACTAAGAGAGGATGGATCGAGTTTATCAATCCTTCTAGTGGTAGAGCAAGTAAATAATTGTATTTCAACAAGAACGATATCTTTAGTATTTATTGTAAGTGATATTAATTCGACAAGAGAATTTTGAAAGTCCATATTATTAATAATTCTTTTAATGAAAGTTTAAAAAATAGTCAAATATATTATCACACTTAAATAGTAAGAGTGCACTTTTTTAGAACCTTAATTTGTTTTGTTCGACAAGTTCCTAAAATGAGAATGAGATGAGAATCAATCTCTTAGTATTCATTTTGGATAAACAATTTTTGGTTGACGAACTCGTTTTTTGCCAC
Source organism: Asterella californica (assembly GCA_036924285.1). Taxonomy (NCBI): domain Eukaryota; kingdom Viridiplantae; phylum Streptophyta; class Marchantiopsida; order Marchantiales; family Aytoniaceae; genus Asterella; species Asterella californica. Next base: position 21,275,392 of record JAYKYS010000006.1, on the reverse strand, counting down.
ACATTCAAAATTTAAAGAATAATAATCTTTTGACATAGAGAAATTTTGGACACAAAGGTGGTTTGACTAGAGAGGCTTTTCCTGCCAAAAAATGGATGATGGGGTAAACTAAAAGGGAAGGAGAGAGAGAAAGCAATGAGGAAAGAAGGGAGACAAAGAACGAACGGAGAGAAGGAAGGAGCGGAAAATAACGGTAAGACCAGGGGAACAGTGAAAGAAGAAGAGAAAAAGAGCTCGAGGAGAGAGGCTTGTTCTTTTTCTTGATTATATCTTTTAGTTATTAATTAAATATATCAAGAGAATTCTATAATTTAGTATAGTTCATCAAATGAATATATATGGATAGGTGGTAGGTTAAAGTCTTGTTAATTATGTTTTCCACTAGTTATTGAATTTTTTAATATATAGATTAAATGCTATTTTTTTCTCTAATAAATATTAATTCAAAATCAAAGTTACACATAAATTAATATCACTCAGAAAAATTCTGCCACACAAATTTAGGTATACACACTATATACGGACAGTGTAGATAGTAGAACCTACTGTAGTTGGTTTCATGCACAAACTATGCTTAGACACAAGTTTGTACACGAGGGGAGCTGCAGGACCGAGGCTTGATCCAGGAGGTTTTTCCTTCTAAATCACCAAGTTCATAGAGTTCAACTCGGAAGTCATCTTAGTAACAAAATAGACTTGTATAGTCACATTTGTACTTACTCGAGAATACATATGCATCCTCTTTAAGTTCGGAAGAGGGGAAATATGCAGATAATTTAATTTTTTTGAAAAGATTAAGTTATAAATTAAACTTCTAAAATTTAAAATATTTTTACTTGTGTAAAGGGGAGGTGTTTATACCAAGAGAAGCTTTAGTGACGTTGAGTGTTTATGGGGTTTTTGACTGCAGAGCCATGTGTTATCAAATGAGCTCCTATAATTTAGAAAGTTAAATTTAATATGATAAATTTATTCTGAATTTGTCACCTCCCTCTAAAATATTTTTTCAGTCGAGCATGTCTTTTAATGCATTTTTCTATGTTACTTAATGTTGTCATGAAACGTTTCTGAAACCTCTTGTAAACCAATAGTTCATCATTATTTTCTGAACTGTGTCACGTTGGTCTTTTTTCTCTATCCGGCCAAAACTGCAGTTTGCATGTATATTTACCATTGTTAAATAAGTAATACATATCCCGAATGAAAAATGAAACATGTAAGAAAAACATCCTAAAGATTTGCTAAAGCATCATCTGCAACACAATATTCTATTCTAATACTTTGTCCACACACTCCATTATGGGATATAGCACAGACTTTTCTGTTCATATCAATAAATTATGAGATCGATTAGCATAGATCATGACCGATAGATCTTATATACGTCGAGCTACACGAAAGTTGTTCGCACATGGATTCCAAATGGTGTGAAAATTAGTTACAGACTGAAAGTCTCTCTCATCTACTACTTAAAAGCAGTTTGTTTTAGCACTGAAGGTGTTTCTCGTCTCCCTTTGTTTGAAATTATGGACTGAAAGTCCCTTGCGTATAGTACATTAACTGCAGCTTGTTTGTTTAGCACTGAAGGTGTTTCTCATTTCAACACTGAATATATGCGACATTTTGAACTTTATAAAACATGATGTTTTAGATTTTTTACGCTTGTTGATCAATTCATGAGATCTTTTGTTGACCGTTTCTCGCTAATTTGGTACATTCTGTTATAATATTTCTTCTTACACGTTTTCTTTTTAACCGGAATAGTTATTACTAATTTAACTATGATAAGAATATGGCTGTACAAGTCTATCTTTTTTTACTGTGAAGAAATTCGAGTTCAACTTTGTGAAAAGGGTGATGTGTACAAAGACAAACCTCTTGGTCAAGACTAAGAAGTCAAAATTAAACTAGAGTTGTTGCACACTCTAGTAACTCTCTGCTGGAACAAGTCTACCTTTTCGTCCATGTACAATACTACAATAGTTAGTAGATTGCTACTGTAACTTCATCCTCTAGCACACTGTGGTTTTGAGTTTACGTAGTCAACTGTCAACCGCGGCTCTCCTCCTTTTTCTCTTATTGAGTTTTGAAATTTGGCGCGGAAATGCTCCGGAAGGAACACCTTCCTCTTGTGCTTGTACTGCGTTAAGTTCACACGATTCAATTCCTGGCAGGCATTTAAGTACTCATGCTTGACCTCGGGGTTTTTTCAGTCAGACGGACTCAGACCACATCAGACCTCGACATTGGCCCTGTGTTCGCTCGTATGAGTCGCTGTAAACTCTTCTTTGTCTTCTCTCCTCATCAATCTCCGTGTTCAGTCTTAACCCTCCGAAGGTTCGGTAGAATTCAAAAACGTCGGATGGAAATCGAGGAATCCACGAGAGATTGATGTTTGATGGTTGTAGGGATGAGTATGTCGATGGGAGGTAGTTTCTTGCAGATTTGAAGATGTCTTGAAGAGGTGGACAGTTAGTTTGATTAACGGGGAAAAGATGGGGAAGGGGAAGAAAGGTTCAGGTTTACTGGAAGGGATGCTGGCCAGCTACAGGAATGCGAGGAATGCCGGGGATGAGGAAGATGAGGCCAAATGGGCGAATAATATTGGACATTTGTACAAGGAGCGAGGAGAATATAAACTCGCGTTACAATGGTTTTTGAAGGACTACAACATTTCCATGAAGATTCATGCCTCGGACCCTGTCAAGCTGATGCCTACTTGCCAGTCTATCGGAGAAGCTCACCTGCGACTTATAGATTTCGAGAATGCCCTGCTATGGCAGGTTGGAGCCACAGCGCTTGCAGATTTCAGCTTTCATGATTCTCAACTAGCAACTGTTTACATTGCATCCGACCTTGTGGAGAAAATTAGTGCTGTTCGTTGACTGCCACGCGCTGTTGTGGAACTTCTGTCTGTGTAATCTTACCTCGTGCCGTGTGTCTCGTCTTCGTGGAACGTCTGCTTGCTGCAGAGGAAGCACTTTCATCTAGCAGAGGAAGCTGCTGATGAGCCTGAGCAGCAAAGAGCAAGCACCCAGCTGGGACGTACGTATTTGGAAATTTTCGAGACGAGGAGTACGCTTTCCGCTGTTCAGGATGCGTCGAGGTATCTGACAATATCACTTAGGTTGGCTCAAAATCTTAAAGCAAACCCTCCTGCGAAAGAGCTGTCGCCCTCGGGATTTGTCAAGGAGCTTGTAGATGCCTATAATAATCTTGGACTCTTGAGAGTGGCGGTGGATGACTTCACTGCGGCTGAGAAATACTACAACCAGGGTTTGAAAATATGCGACGAAGAAGAGCTAAATGAAAACGACGATGCGCGTTCTAGACTTCACCATAACCTTGGTCAGCTTTACTGTGAATTGCGGCAATGGGAGAAAGCCCGACATCACACAGATATGGACATAGCAATCTGCCAGCGTATTCCTCACGCTCAAGGGGAAGCTAAGGGGCTGGTGAATCAAGGAATCTTACACCTTAGAGCTCTGGAATTTGAGAAAGCTAGGATGAGTTTGAAGCGGGCACTAGTGATTGCGCAGTCACTGCAAGACGAGACTCAGTTGTGCGAGGATATAAAGGCGAACCTGGACGTTCTTGCTGAAGCTGAAGATAAGTCAAAACAGATTGGAGTCTTGTTCCAGCAGCAGAAAAAACTTCGACGAGGGGTTGAGAGTGCCCCTAATGTCCTTACATCGAGGACGATGATTAAGCAGGAGATTAAGCTGCTGTTCGATATACTGTCCGAGGCTTATGCAATCAAATCGTGGGATGTGGTTCGTGCTTGTCCCTCATGGAATTTCTGATACAAGTAAATAACTCGTTAGATGTTGTCGCAATTTTCAAGCAGACCAGAAAAGTTGAACCTGGACCCACTTTCTGTAGGTTCTCCCTAACCCGTGTATTACGATGTTGGGTGGAGCAGCATCTTGGTATGGCCAAGAGATTGAAGCACTTAGCAGAGCGTCTAGGTGACCATGAAAAGCTCGGAGATGCTCTGGATTTAATCGGCATTTCTTACTACAACCTTCGAAACTTCACCAAAGCTATGAAGTGGCATCTGAAGGGGTGGGATGTGTGCAACAGGATTAACCACTTGGAGGTACTTGATTCGCCTCTGTAGATACATTCATCAACCTTATCCAGTTGCCCTCTCGACATATCTTCTCGGCGGTGGTTCCAACTTACGTCTCTGAGGCTCCCGCGTTTCTCTGTTTATTCAGGGCCAGATCGTAGCCAAAATAAATCTTGGTAACTGTTACGACTCAGCGGGGGATTGGGAGGGGGCACTCGAGGCTTATCAGGATGCTTACAGGTAAGTTGCTTCCTATCTAATTTCCTGCCCAACTTAGTCTTTCATTTAAGGTTCATCACGTCTTAGCCTCAACCCAAACATGTGCGGGTATGTATGCTGATCAGCATGATCTATGTCGCAGAGCTGCATCTTCTAAGGCTACTCCTGCTTTACGCTCCCAGAAAATAAATGCTTTGGAGAATATGCACTACTGCTATTCGGTTCGTTTGGAGCAGTTCGAAGATGCAAGGTGAGATGGTCACGGTCTCTCAAGAGTTCATGGTGGGAGTGGTCTGTCAGCGAGAGGGCGGGCGGTTGTTTACATAGTTACTTCCAGGGGCAGCTCAGTGTTTACTTGCTCGTTTAGCAGGACAAAGAAATATTGTCACAATCGCTGTGCACCAGTTAAGATAATTTCTGGCAACTACAGTGCTTGGATCACCCGTTGAATGTATACAACCTAACACAAATTTGTCCCTTTTATGTTTCTTGAACTCCTCGATCACTCAGCTCGAAAGTTGCAGGCTTCTGTTTCTGCCTTCTAAGTGAGAAAACTGAGTCAAGTATCTTGCTTTACCTTCTTGCCAGTTTACTTTTTCATCTAGGAAAAGTAAGTCGAGGAAATTCTAGTGCCCTCATGAGCCATCCCCACATCTGTTCAGGAGGGTCGAGCTCGAATTACAGCAACTGAAGAAGTTGGGGGATCAACCTACACGCCTGGAAGACATTGAAGATGAACGTTGTTCGGAAACTGATGGTGAAGGATGCGACAATGATGTCAGCATGGCGGAGGACTCTGATGCTGAGACAGACCCCCGGTTAGATCTGAGGAAAGCCCGTCTGGCCAAAAGTAAGGTCGTCATAAGCCTCGGTGATACCGAAGAAGACGAAAAGTGCGATGAAACTCATGGTGAACGGTCGTGGAAGGATTTTGACATGGATAAGAAGATAGATACTCAAGAATCCCTCTCAGCAGAGAAGGAGCCGGAGCGGGACGACAGTCATGATGATCATGCTACGCTTTCATCTTTGCTCTCTGGTCGTAAAATTCTCCCTCTGAAAGACATATGTACTAATAGTTTGAGGAGGGAAAAGAAGGATCCGCAGAAAAAGAAGGGTCCTACAAAACGCATGCTTGATAGTCAAAAACTCGCCGGATACGCAGCTAGGATAACCCCACAGAAGGAGAAACTTCTGTCTCGAAAACAGCAACCAAGCCGACGAAAAAAGGCTCAGACAGTGCTGTCGGACGATGAGGAAAATCTTACGCCGCCAGGTATAAAAGACCCTTGTCCTCACAGCAAATTAGGCGAAAGTGTCAGCGGATATGTGGAAGACAGTGATGATGACAGTGACTTGATGGAGGTACTTGCACCGAAAAAGAGAAGTCGGCTATCCATTAGGCACTACCCCGCCAAGCGATTGAGTACTAGCTCTGAGACGGATGCTTCACTGATTTCTGGAAAGTGTAGCGGACGCTCCAACTCACCTTATACTTCAAGATCCCCTAGCCCAGAGGGCGCTAGGTCCAACCTGTCTCTACGTGACCTTGACTCGTCCTCCGCTCCGAAGACATCTAGGGTCGATTTGCTCCCGCTGACTAAGGATGCTTCGAACGTTGAATCGAGCCCACTTAGAGGCCGTCAAGATTCCACCCCTTCCTATGTGCAGTGCCCCACCCCCAGCTTGGACCGGGCGGCTGATCTCGAGGTCAATAATCCTTGCACATCTTTAGACAGGGAGACAGAAAAAAGTTCATATGCCTTCCCAGAAACCTCCACCACTGAGGGTTATAAAGGTTCGGAGTGTCTTCCAACCAGAAGTTCCGGTCACGTGAACGAGGCAAATTCGAAGTCTCAACACTGCGGTGAGATCGCAAGCTCCTTACGCGAACGTGTTGACAAGATAGAGTTTGTCGGTTCAGGTACGTTGCCGCTGGTGCTCTTTAACCCTTGATGCAATGATACATATGTGTGAGCCGAAGTATTTTGGAAAGAAGTTCACTGTGTCCTCCTTGACTTTCTTCCTCCAGAGCTGGCAGATATTCCGGTGTTGCTGCGATATGTACAGGAGTGCTCATCAAACGGGGTCCTTCCAGACGCTCTGTTGGTAAACAAGCTGCGAAGTCTAAAGGTCCTGTCTCTTCTTTAACCGTCCTGTCAGATTAGTTCAATAAGAAATGCTTTCTTCTACATGTTTTCCAAGTCCTGTAAGAGGGAGTTATTAACATTCCTCAGTAACAAATTGGCGAGGTTTGATGAGGTTCAATCTAGAGTCTTATTTTTCGTCCTTGTTTCTAATCCAGGTTTCTGAGGATGAAGTTGTGGCGTCTGCTTGCAACCTAACAGACAAGTGTGCACGGCCATTCATAGTAGCATTGCAGGAAAATACGACCTTTACCGTGCTGAACCTGTCACACAATCAACTGGGTAAGTTGTCGGTGGCTGACTCACGTTGAATAAAATTTACTCAACCAAGCAGTAGGTCAATGCCTTTAGACTGAAGGATGGAATCTCCCATCATTTTCGGTGAGGAACCTGGGATACAAGGGGCCGCTTTCTCGAAGACCATTGTATTGAGTTCATGAAATCGTCCCTCACTCACAGGGTCAAGGGCAGGTCCATGCTCGTCTCCGAATGTTGCTTGTATTATTGTGAAGCCTTCAAATAAACCAACTACTTACCTTGTAGTATCGAGTATTCAACACTTAAATAATTGCACAGTTGGTACCTCTGTCACTTTTTTTTGGTGTGATATATTTTCCTTCGTCTCAGCTTGTTGGTTCGAGGACCTTCCGCTGCTGACCAAATAACAGTTCTGTTTGTTGGTTTCAGATCTGGGTACATTCAGTGTCTAAGTATCAGTATAATCATGAACAGTCTTTATTAGTTTAAAAAGCTGTTTAAAAGTGGTTACGATCTTCATGAACCTAAGCTCAAGGTGTGTCGCATGTGCCTGCAGGTAATGGAACTGTCAATGAGATTCAGCGGCTGATTAAGCTTACAAATCAAACCGATCTGGGACTGACATTGGATCTTCACAGCAACAAACTGGGAGCAGGAGCTCTCACCCAGGTCAGGGACACATCGAATTGTGGACGTGGAATGGCAGCCGGAATTTCAGTAGAATAGTTCAAGTCATCAACTAGTACCCCTCAGCATCCGTTTCTCATATCGACACCTTAGGCCGCTTGCAATTATTTATTGCTGTTTACGGACTCGATCTGGACTTTATCTCTCTGGTTATATCTTGATACGTGAAAAAAGCAGTTTCCAGAGAAACCAGTAACTTCTTCCACGCAGTTAGGTAACCCCAAAATAGTTTTGAACCTAGGAAGTACGAGGTTAGTAACAAACAGTGGTTTACATGTGCGCTAACTTGGTGTAAGAAAGTAGCGAATGTATATAACAGAGGTCGGACCAATGGCGATGTGTAGGGCGAAGCACATGTCCAGAGATCTTTCTGGTTATAGTAAATTCACTAGTATACTCTCTGGTTTGTGGTCTCTTTAGGGTCATGTGGAAAAGTCATGCATGTACTCTCCATCAGGAAACCAGTTAGCTCATTCCGTGATGTGGTTTGCAGATCTCTCATTGTCCAGTTGCTCTTTCTCGTCTTGAGGTTCTGAACTTGTCAGAGAATCGACTTACTGATGCAGCTGGTCGCCATCTTTCTCTTATATTGGAGGGTGCTACAGGTCTTTACTAAACATAATTTTCCGTCGGGTCTCAGTCAGTAGACTTGTAGTTACGCATATAGCCACCTTCGCAATTTCGATTTACCCGGTCGCTAACCCTTATGAAGGAGACAGGTTACCCTGCTGGTCCCTTACTGCTGGACCTCTGTATTGAACTTTCCCTGACTTGAGTTTCTGATATTTGATGCCTTACCTGCCTGGCAACAGCGCTAGCTACTTTGAGCTTGGAATCATGTGGACTTACGACCCGCACAATTTTGAAGTTAACTTCCGCTGTGAACTCGAACTCTACCCTTGCAAAACTGTGTATAGGTAAGTTCAAATTTTCCAGTTTATCTTATTCCGTTTGAATATCTAGATCAGATAATGCCTGTCAGCCTCGTATTATGTAAAGTTTTGGTTTCAGTGAGCAATTGCATGATAGACTTCTACAGCGATCCCCCAAAGTGCCTTGTGAGGTCAAGCAACTCCTAGTCATCCGTCTCCCAAGATGCGCAAGTGCTCATGCTTCCGGTTGAAACTAAAGTATTCGCTGAACGAAAATGAAGCAGAGGGCTGGTATTCCACTGGCTTTGAGATTATCCTAGTTGGTCCCGAGGTAGACATGTTACCATCTGTATCTTTGGCAAGGTATGTCCCTCGGGAGTCTAATGGGTTGTTCATGTGTAAATTACAGGTAGAAACAGGCCTATAGATGGATATGTCCTTCAAGATCTTCTTCAAAAGCTTTCTACGCTTCAAAGGTATAGAATCCGAAGTAAATACTCCCTTCGTAATTTGTCTTGTTTATAGCGGATAATCTGGTTGCTGCAGTCACCTTATGAGGACTCCTGTTGTCTTTGTGATATGCTGCGAAGCTTTGCTGAGCTAGACTTGAGAGGGCTGGAGCTTGACGAAGTCGCAGTCAAGGGTGTTTGTGCCCTGCTCCGAAATTCAAGGAGCATCTCCATACTCAATTTGGAAGGAACTGGAATTCGCAATGTAAGTATCTCGAAATCCTAAGATTCTGTCATTCTCGTTCCTGTCGATCTACTTTGACTTGAAACAGTGTAACCAAATCGTCTTAACCTTCACGACATAAACAGGATGGAGCCCTTTTGATCAGCGACACCCTGAGAACTGTTACAACACGACTTGCAAAGCTGAACTTGTCTGTATGTGGATTCAATTCCGAGCCCGCAGCAAAGCTCTGTACGCAGCTAATGGCTGTGCACAGCCTGTCATCTCTTGATCTGAGCTGCAACGATCTTCATCATGAGGTCAATACTCTTTGACCTCAGCAGTGTGTAAAACTTTTGCATATCGTTGAAGAGCTTACGTGAGAGATTATGCTAGTTGATGTCAAGTCTGTACTTGCATCCTGTTAGGCTGTTCGACATAACCTAGCGGTCTTGGTGGATCTAATGGTTTGGGTGCAGGCCACCGCGGTTATTGCTGAAGCTCTTGCTAAAAGCAGCTGTCGACTGAAAGTGCTGAATCTAAGCAACTGCAAGATTGGGAATCTTGGTGTTCTCTCAATCTTGACTTCTTTAAGAGGCAAGTTCTAGAACATGTGATCCTGTAACATTACCCATCGTGATATCAAATTTCAGCCCTTTTCATAGAGACAGTTTCTTTTGTACGCCAGTTCTATCCGAAGATTGCTCTAATACACCATTGCTGTTGCAGGTAATACTACATTGCTGGATCTTAAGCTGGGGGGTAACATGCAGGATAGTCCTGCTTGCAATCAGGGACCTCCACCAACAGAGTCATCGATCTTAGCTCAGGGATACTCAGGCATCTTTCCTGAAACCCACGCAAACTCTAGACCTAGTACCGATGATGCTTCAGCCAGCAAAAATTGCCATTCAGAACTACCGCCCAAAATTTTACCTCTGGCTGAAGATGGTGCGCAGTTCATTTCACAACCGGACACGCCAGCAAGATGCTCTTTAACCGGGAGAAGCATATCCGAAGTTCCTTCTCTTAAATCTGACCAGAAGCTAGCGGGACGTGTGCCTGGGCACTCGACTCTTTCCCCTGGCAAGAAGTTGGAAGAACGACTGTATCCATCTGCCGGGCAAGCTGACGGGGGTATCATCCAGCTGTCCATGTCTGGTGAAGTGTCTCATGCTGATGAGGAAGCAGATCAAAAGTTAAAAGAAGCACTCTGCAACGACCTCTGTAGAACGTTGGTGCCGCTAAGCTCCTCAACCTTGAGTCATGTTTCACTTAATCTCCTGCCAGTCTCGGGAGGGGAGAGTCCATGGAGACCTTCTGTTCTCGTGAGCAATATATCCCAAGTTCCTGATCCTCTCCGTATCTTCTCCAAGATGGGAACGGAAGGCACTACCAGTTTGCTCCCGGTAGGTCGCTTCATGCCAACAGCACACGTTCCACTCAGTGACCTGCCAGGGCCCGAAGCCCAATGTTGCAGTAACCAATCGCCTTCTGAACTTATGCAGAATGTACTCGGAAGTTTTCCAGCCACCACAATTTTTACGAGGGATTCTTTTTGTGAAGAGCTTGCGCTGTCTATCAGGATTGCCAAGGGATTGCGTCGGATTGACTTGAGCCAAAATAACCTGTCTGTCGGAGATGCAGAGCACTTGTTCACTGCTTGGTGTACTATTCCCCGCGGAAACTCTCTTCACCAGCGACACGTAGAGGATAATATCGTCCACTTCTTTGTTGAGGAGCAGCCCTGCGAATGTGCAAACCCGCCATGCTGCGCTGCACATGATGCGCAGTGACTGTTTCCTGCTTCCACTTGCTGCAAGCAAGTGTTTCTCATGCAGCATAAGTTGAAACGTCAATTGTTGGCAGTCGTATGTCGTAAGCGTGAACTAAGAATTGCCTGAAAGTGGAAGACCAGAGCTGATTCACTTTGAGTTATACTGTGAGACAGTGCTCTCCCCGAAGGGGTTTAGCAGTGACAATTTACGAGTGCCACGGAGAGATTCTGCTTGTTCTTTCTCTAAAGATTACTTCAGTCCTCTGTAGATTATTTCTGTTAGCAGTAACTCTTTTCACGTGGTCACAATTAACCTAAACTTAGCTTCACATGTAGCCTTGTACATAGACACGATGTACCGTTACTGTAATTACCTGAAGAGATGATTTCGGCCGCGATACCATTTGAAGGATGACTAGGGAAGGTCGTCTCGGTCAACCTGAACATGAACGGTACTCTCCACCTCGGGGAGTGGTTAGGACTGAGAAGCCACTACCTCCCGTTGCTTGCACAGCGTAAAGGAAAATGAAATATAGATGGAGTGCTTTGCACATGATCGAACGGTTTAGATGTGTTTCAGAAAATAATATATAGATTTTGGTTTATCAAATAAAATCGTGGTTTATCAAATTGGCCTGACGAAGATACTTTATCGTACGTAAACCTTCTCCAAAGTACAAAGGAAGGGAGACTTTCTATTCCAGAACCCTTTACGATTCTGCAAACGCGCTATTCAGAAAGAAAATCTATGCAGTTGACGTGTTCAGAACGCCCCCCCGTCCGTTTAAAAGCAAAGTGAGAAAACAAGAAAGATTTAAATTCTTAATTTTGAGGATTGAGGACTGTTTAATAACCAAAGACTCGGGAGTTTAATGTCACGTTCATCGTTTCCTATTTCAGTTCGTGAACAGTTTGTTGTTTTCTTTTAAATTTTTCCCGTGTGTGAAATTGACGGCTAATATCATACTAGAGCTTTTGACGGTTAATAATACTAGAACTTTCTTAATTTAACAACACCGGCAGTATCCAAGATTATATCCTGAACTTGAAGATATATTCGGTCAGCCTTTTCATTTTATCACAGTGAGTATTTTCATTCTCTATTTTACAAAGTGAAGTTATTTATTTATTTATTTATTTAGGAGATGCATACATGACTTGAAATAAGATCAAACGATGATGATAAAAATAATACGATATCAATGTCCGAAAATTACCTAGAAACTCTAAAACATAAACAAACTTAAGAATCCAACTCCTTGTTTAGGCAACGAACATTTCACTACTCGCGGCAAGAGAGAATCATATCTAACGAATTAAAATATTAGTCTCTCATTTTGAGTTTTATAGTGTATGCTAAATTGCTACATATCTCAGTTAATCTTACTCTCACGATGTTAACCATTTTACGCATAGGTGTTAAAGAACTTGATCCTCACTTCTCAAAGTGAAACTGTGTTTGAACTCAAGGAATGGTTCTGTCTACAATGGAAGAAATTAATTTCACTCACTTTCAACCGTTGATGAACATCTACGATTTCGACAATCTTCCGGTAGTCTTGAATATTAGTTACTGGAAAGTAAATGAATAGGAATTACATCGATTCCTTTGTTTACTAGTGGAAAGAAAGCAGAACATGATTCTTTCATCCAGCGCAGAAGTAGCACTTTCTTCTTTTCATTTCACTATCGAGCTGACCATTCCACATGATTTTTCTGTTTATCATCAAAGTTCTACTCTGACACGAACGAAAAATCTAGAGTGAGTTTCAAGTTTCAAACCACGAGGTGAATACCAGAAAGGTTAATATGCATTCAATATTCACTTCTTGCCGGCGAAAGGAAGCAGTAATAGAGAATAGCTTAATCTAACAACCCAATTAGAGCGGACAGTGAAGTGGGTATTATGGACCTACTAATCAGTGTTAATTATGATAGTTTAAGGAGTGTTAATTGTACTTTTTTAAATACAAAATGTAATTAAAATCAAAATATATTTTTAAAAAATACTATATGTACATAGTGCATACAGAAAACTCCGGAGAAAACCCATAAACCATGTATGAAGCGTGCTCTAAGAACCTTAATACCAGGTTCTTTTTTTCTTGTGAGAAATTATATTTTATTATCGATGATAAATTAAACCCTTGCATATTTTCCTCCTTTATCAAAAGGAGGAAAAATATGCAAGGAAGTTAGACATGTTAGGTTAATCCACTTGCAAAGAATGTATTTTCCAGTATTAGGAGGAAAAGCCTCTCACTAGACAACAAACTTTTCTACCAGACTTTTCTTACTTCAGCAAAGTAAGAAGAACTTTAAGGAAGGAAGCTTAAAGAAAGCTTTACTTGAAGGAAGTCCTGCACCACTCTTTAAGGCGATTATCAGACAGCCCAGCTCAGCTTTTACGGGCCACGTAAGATCGGCAAAAAGAATTTTCCAAAACTGACAAAAATGCATTTTGCTGTTTTCTTGGGGTACACCGTGAATTGTTTTTCCTCAAATAATACGACAATACAAGTTTATTATATTTTCGACATTTTAGTATCAGAGAGCGCCGGAAAACGGGTCGATTTAAGAAGGTTGCATATTATTCACCTATTCAATCTGAAGAGGGCTGCAAGATTAACTTATTACCTAATCTTTCTTACGGATAAAGTTAAATAATTAATTAAAATATTTAGTAAAATATTTTTTTAATTAGTAATCAGCCAGATTTATACAGTTCGATGCCTGTGTATATATGCTTCACTTATGAGTTTCCTGGGAGTTTTTGTAGTTCTTTGTATAACTAATATTTAACACTTAAATATTATTTCAATTAAAGTTAGTATAAAATTTTGTATTAGGGTTAATCGTTTCCGATAACAAATACCGAGCCAAAGTTACCTAGAGATGGTTGAGCGTGCATATTAATGTATCCCAATTTACTCTGGACGAGAAAAGATTTAACTGTGCCACGGTTAGAACCTAATGTTAATAATTCGAGAATGCGACCAGTCTGAAACTGAGTTGTGCTTACATGTCACTGAATAAATCCCTTGAATAGATTCTAGTTAAAACTCGAGTTTGACTACAAGTGCTCCTGCTCCTGGTGACCCAGAAGACTCTGTTTTGCAGATTTGCTTTCAGAGAACTGAGAAATTTAAATGTTATGCAATAAATCGCTTTTGATGATTAAGTATTCATCTCAACTTAGAATATGTGAAATAAGGAATCAAAATTAAGCTATTCACTAGCTTTACAAGCTATGATTCATCTCGAAACAAACTCTTTAGTATGACAGAAAAATATTAAGACGAAGATTTCTAGATATTTTGAGTAAAAAATATCTTTTTTCAAACTCAAAAAACACTGTGAGGAAAAAGAAAATGTTCTCTTCATGGTTTTATAAAAACGAGTTAAATTACATCCTTAACAAAACAGAGGTTAGACTGAATAAAATAGGCAGGGGAAAGGAGATTCTGGCAAGAGGAAAAGGACAAGCAAGGAAATAGGAAAGAAATGTAATCAACATGAAGAGCATTAAAACTGCAAAAACTAATCCCCCAGTTGCAATAGAATAAAGTTGTAATTCAGTAGCAAAAAGAACGAAAACTTTACGGGGTAGACCGATCCCATCGTTTCCACCCCGTAAGAACTACGGGATCGCTCCACCGAACGAACGGAATCACCTTTTGTCCTCATTAAACTATACCCGCATGTTTAATACTCAACGATGGCTAGGTCATTATGTAGGGAAGTTCATAACATTCAGTACCAAGGAAGTCAACAACATTCAGTTCCATCGTCTTGGTGGAAAGAACTGGACGACGTCTTCCGACTGAGAATATTAGTTATTAGTTATTATATTTTTTCATAATTAAAACAGAAAATAAAACTAAAAGTTGACTATGCTAAAGAGACAAATTACTATGGTATCCTAAAATGGAACTCGAGAAAGCACATACACGAGATTCCACTCCGGTACTTAAAGACATAAATGTACATCTAATTATACACTTGAACTGTATGTGGATTTAATCAATTACATAAATTTGGAAATATCATCAAAAACTGACTCTCGTGAAGATTAAACGTGCTATTGAAATATAAAATGGATCCACGAGAACACATAATGAGTTTCCAGACTATTTTGATGACTGAGAAATAGAACCAAGAATTGACTCTTCATCATCTATAAAAACCAAAAACTAATTTTCTATAGCCCAAAATCTAATATAATAATCTGAAAAACAAAACTCACGATAACACGTACATGAAATCCAAACTCACCGCAATGTCTGTACATGATTATTATGTATATATTGCGTATTATATTATACATGAATTATAAATAGAAGAAATAAAACCAAGAACGGGCTGTCCAAAATATGCATGCAGCATGAGGCTTCAGACAGAGATGGAAGTTCGTTAATGCTATTGGTGGTTATCATATTTGCGATGAGAAAGAAATAGTTAACAGAAAAGATATTTAACTTTGGTTGAATTAAACACTTCTTTTAATGAATGACTAAGATAAGAATGAGTTTAACTTAATTTATATATTCTAAAAATAAAAGAAAACCGAGGCTACATTGTACACTTAGAGGAGAAGAAATAAACGGTAAACGTGATGATTCAAGATGGATGTTTTCTACAAGATGTTTTTTGTTTTTGCATAATTTTTTTTCTAGTTGGATTAATTTTTTCTCAAGGATTTTACTTGATCAAACGTTTTACTCAGCACTGAAAAGAAATTTTATTCTTGTTATGTTGTTCATGAGTTGAACCCCAACCGTCAACTAAGGTTTTTCTCATCCCTCGATCAGAGAAGTGCATGAAATCAAGCCTTCATGCTGCAACTCCACACTGGGAAATGGAGACTCTCTCCATCAAGCTAATGAATGATCAAGAAGGACCCACTCCCACATAAACTATTTTATCTGGTTATCATTTACTAAGCCATGGTCTAATTATGACTAAACTTCTTTGCAAAAGAAAATCTATTAAACATTAAACTCTTTATAAATTCTTTTCTTTATTAGGATAAAAGACATACATCATAAAAGAGAGACAACACCACTACAACTTTTACTTGTAAAGAGGATATGACTTCGACTAGATGAAACCATCATCAGTTTCGAGTTTGACCAAATTAGGGTGAGCGAAGGTGATTATATATATATATATATATATATATATATATATATATATTTGTATTGGTGTATCTGCATCTAAATTTCCAAAAGAACTTGGATAGCGAAAGTGTAGAAGACCTCCAGAAGTGGAAAAAGGCTGAGTGAAAGTTTTTGTCATTATGTGAAAAATAGAGACAAAAGTAAACCATAAACTCAAGAATTAGTTTTGCACATGAACCGAAAATAAAGTTGATTAATAAGTACCGAGCAAAGCAACCTTAGAAACAGGTCTCTGAATTTATAGTGTTAAGTTTACATGACTAAATTTAAATTTATAAATACATATTATATATTTAAATTTAAAATTTTACATATAAACACTATGACACAAAAACTATAAGTTCAGCAGTTCTGTAACCACATCCTGCTATAAACAAAGTGGCCCCAGATGAATAGTATTATTAATTTAAATCATATTTAAATTTATGACCATATCTTGTAAAAAAGATTTGGTCATAAATTGAAAGGTTTGCATATATCTCTCCATCATGGAGAAGGTGAATGCACGCGCTAATAATTAGTTGCTTTAGTATTGGTGAAAATACCAAACACCCCTTATACACAGGAATAACAAGAATGTTCAAGACGTGACGAACCAGAAATTTGCTTGATCACACCTTTATACACCTTTATCGTCTGAAGTATATTTAATCGTTAGACGATTTAGATGGCAAAGGTATTTAGTCACAGTAGAAAGTAGTCAAATGAAGACAGCAAGATAGAATGACTGGTTTTACTGTTGATAATCAGTCAGGGGCATGATCAAATACTGAGGTGGAACAGAAAGTTCTTGGAAGAAGCAAAAAGGAATTCACTTCTCGTTGTTTCTTTCTCGATCAACTAATATTTCAAAAAAGAATCACTGCACGTCTCGAGAGCCTATTGTCAACCCGAAATGATGTAAAGTTCATATAACCTATTCGCACGATATCCGTAGTCCAGACCTCCAGATTCCGAAAAGAACTGATACCATGAGAATCATCCGCTTGACTTGACAATAGAAGAAACAATAACCTAATGCTTGTAATCAATAGGTCACAAGAAACTCCAGGGGAAGTCTACGTTATAGCTATATTTCATATAATCTCAGTTCGTAATCACTCTGTTTGTTACATTTTTCTCGTGAACACGATATCATACTAACTGAAAGTGAATAAAAATAGTCAAATTGTACACTAATCGACCTTTGAAACAACATGCACAAAGAAATAAAAAAAAACGAAAAAAAAAACTTTCAAACATTCACCAAGTTTAAATTTCACGAAGTACTACATGGTATACTGCAAAGCACGACTGAACTCGCCTCACTCCCTACCCTAGCTCGAACGGCTCTTTCTCACTTAAAAACGAGGAGGCAAGAATTCGCTGGAGGCGGCATTTGATGCCGTGAGTTAACGTCCGAATGTTGGCTAGAAGCGAACGTTCACTTCAGTTTTTTAACTCGTTATCCTCGACTTTTCCGAGGTTAATATTACTTTGTATTTTCCAAAACCGGGAGGATTCTGGAATACAAATTGTTGAACCAGCAAAATTTCCGGTTTTTCCTGTCGCTCACCCGCCCGTATCCGAGTAACAGTATTCTCACTACGGAACTGTTTCCGGCCTTCCGGAAAGAGAAAAGGTAAAGCAAAAATTGTGGCGGTACCCAGTACTCTAAGTTCCGGACTTCCCCGAGCATTGGTTCACGCTACTTTTGGAGGACAACTAGATGTCGACGAATACTTCCACTCCCATTATATAAATCGTTGTACTGATCATATTCATGATACTTTTACACAACTAATCGTCAACCAATATTTCCCCTCTTAAAAGATACGCACACCTCCAGAATAAGTACTCACAAAGCAAGGAGCAAATCCTTGAATGTTTCCTCTTGAAGTCGAGTATTGAC
This sequence comes from Asterella californica, assembly GCA_036924285.1. Taxonomy (NCBI): domain Eukaryota; kingdom Viridiplantae; phylum Streptophyta; class Marchantiopsida; order Marchantiales; family Aytoniaceae; genus Asterella; species Asterella californica. The sequence goes on along the minus strand of JAYKYS010000006.1, from coordinate 21,257,614 downwards.
AACAGATGAGATACATTTTTCTGGGCTCGTCTCTTTGTCTTCTTACACGTGAAGGAAAGCTTTCATATCGTTGTTGCACTGGATATGAGAAGGGCTACGTTGAGTTCTTGGAGACTAGCTGCTAGTCCGATGGTCACAACCCGAGCGTCCTTGTTAATGTCTTGTGGCCGACTTTCGAATTCAACATCAAGTGTCGGAACCGCTACGACTGCAGTAAAGAAGTGAGATCGTGAAATTAATACCATACCATGCTACTCGTACAGGCACATATAACATCATTCACGTCATCTCTACATCGATATGAGTTGAAGGATACGAACAGAGCGAAAACAGCACTATTTTCCGGTTGATGTTAGGACTGAGGAGCTAAAAGATGCCACCCACAGGTTCGTGCAGACACTCATTTCAAGCTTCATGATGTGAAGAGTTGTCCCCTTGAACTTGATCATGTCCAACGAATGTGACAATTCTGCCTTCTCCGGACACTGAAACATGATTACAGGTATTTTGCTTTTGATCGTAACATTCATATGAGAAATAAGTTCAAATAAACCCATCCTTCAGAGCCTTTTGAACTTGAACTTAGCTTCTACTCTAATACCTTACATGTTCACACACAAAAATTCCCGCCAAAGATATTCCCGCATCGGATTCTTCACGCTCACTTCAGGTCAACGACAAAACGTACGTCCCACCCTTTCTCAGTGGAACGTATTGTATCTGCTACCAGACTACGTCACTCCAGTGGTTTCCACAATCACCGTTCCGTGAGAAGCTCCTCTTTACTAAGACAAAAGTAGAACAATTCGCTCACAGTGAGCAGAAAACTTTCAGCGATCGATGCTCCAGACCAGACGCTCATGACTGCCAAAGGAAATTCCGCAGTCAGTTTATATTGGGGCCCCACGGTGCCTTTGACCGTGAAAGTTATTATCCCACAGAGGTGCCAGCCAGACTAGAAGGCGAACGCCACCAGTACTAGGGCCAGCGCGATTCACCAAGAAAGGAACCGGGATATAGATTGCACTCCAGGAAATTCTAAAAATCTTATTCTCATGAAGACGTCACGTATTTGTCTAGTTTGTGTCCGGGAGAACATTCAACCAAAATTTACAGAATCTCATTCAGGAAACTTTTGCAGACTGTTTCAGTTTTCGTCGTAGATACTATACATAACAATGCGCCACCCGCATCATGGACTGTACAAGTGACGTTCTGAGGTAACATACGAAAGACTTAAAGCAAACAAATAAGCCCTGGGGACGAAAGGGTCGAAGCTTCGCATCAGGTCAAACTAGCGCATCAGGTCGTAGATACTATACATAACAATGCGCCACCCGCATCATGGACTGTTTTAAGTGATGTTCTGAGATTACATACGTAAGACTTGAAAGCAAACAAATAAGCCCTGGGGACGAAAGGGTCGAAGCTTCACATCAGGTCAAACTGGGAAGACGTTAAAGTCCCTCATGCTTTCCTAAATCATGTATAACGCTGGAAACATCTACGTTGTGCGATCGTACCTGAAATAATAGATTTCAGAGTCTAAAAGAATAACACACTCGCTGCTATCGGTGTCATGTCTTCAGTTTTCCTGGGCGAGCAAGATACCTCCGCCTGCCATCCAGCTTCTCTTCACAATTGGCTCAATTTGCCAACTCCAGCGAGTAACCGGACTGATATGCTCATAAACTAATACCACCTGAAATCGTCAACCAGGAAAGCATTTTACCGTAATTCTGTTTCCAATTTGCTTTTTGTCTGTTGCCTTGCGAAATATACACTTGATGTTTCTATATACTCTGCTGCTGAACCACCAAGGCTTGAGCTCAGATCGAGAAATAATAGTGTCATGTACAAAACCGCATCAACACCCTTCCAGAAGGGTATTTATCATCTGATGATGCATTGCTGCATTCTTCAAGACGGGCGTAATCTATCTGAACGATGCCTCGATCTGCTCCAGCGTCCGACCTCGTGTTTCGGGTACAAACAAGGCGACAAAGATGACCGTGGAAACACACACTACCGCGAAGATCCAGAATGCTCCTGCAGGTCGAGGTAAAAGAGTAAGTATCAACCCAAATATCTAAACCAACACGGAGGCACACAATTGAGCAAGTTGCGATGTAAAAGCACCATACCCGTAGAGCTCCATTGGAAAACAATGTTGAACGTCAGAGTGACAACCCAAGCACACGACCAATTGCAGAGGGTTGCTAAGCTTCCAGCAGGACCTTTCACCTGTGCTGGGAAAACCTGCGTACAAGATTGACAAAATCCCGGAATTAGTTCAAGACCACAACTCGGAGCAAAACAGTAAGTTCTGCTTAACCAGTTGGCTTACAAACATGCCGTTAGGCAGAAGACCTGTCGTACCTCTGCAATCACAATCCATGGGATAGGACCCACTCCAAGGGAGAACGAAGCTATATAGACCTGTCACACGAAGAATCTTAAGTGAGTTCAAAGTTACAGGAGGAATATTAAGTGAGTTCGAAGTCACCATTACACATCCAGAAGAACAGACAGCAAACTAAGAATACACGACGTTTTTTATAACACGAGCAACACACATCCAAAGAGTAGTAACCAATAAAGAACAGCCTCCACGCATCTGTACTTACAAGAAGACTTGCCAAGGCGAGAATGTCGATAAAAATGTTCATGCCTGATGATAAATATTGCGCTTGTACATTCTGCAATACCAAGACCCAGCCTCACCACCTCAGTGAACTCACTACCACTGGCTGAGTATAACAAGCAGGAACAACAACATAATGTGATCATCAACACTACAGTTTACTTTCACACGTATACAAACCACGTCTCGGCTGTGCCGTGGCTAGTTCACTTACCCGCAAGTAGAAGGAGAACCCTACAAGGAAGCAACTCAGTGCCATTCCACTAGCTGAAACCTGCATCAATGGTCCAACAGGTACATGAGATTTGGTACATCGTACCCCAGGAAACCACAACGGGCAATCCCTTTCATCTCTTTAACTTTCATCTTGAAAATCCAAAAGCAGACACCCAAACTCTCTCTTACCATAAGAAGGAGACGTCTCCCAGCTTTATCCATCAAACCCGCTGCGGCAACAGTCATCACAACCTGCAAGGCACCTAATGCTAGGGAAGCTACGTTGGCATTTGAAATACCTGCAAGAAAAAACAAAATTAATTAGTTCTCGCTCAGACCAAACTCATAAAACTATGTAGAAACTTGGGTTCGATGAGAAATCACTGAGAAAGTTTAAAGTCAGTGAGAAAAAATATGTTCCTATCCTACCAGCCGAGGAGAAGATAGCGCTCGAGTAAAGCATAACTCCATTGACACCGCTAAACTGCTGCAAAAACTGAAGGCCGATCCCAGCCTGCAGTCACGGTCACCCGATAAACTCCAATGTAAGACAGTAAGAGCACGTCACACATGGCAGCAGAGCTCTAGAATAATCTACTTTGTACAAAACAGGAAAAGTCAAATCGACAACATTATAAATTCGCTTTGAAGCTGAACCGATAACACTACTCACAAGAAGGGGGCGTGCAAGCCTTTTCTTGAACAAGTCTGTGAACTGAGCTTGTGGTTCCTGTTTAGCTGCTTCAACCGTTTGCTGCATTTCTCTCAACTCGTTTGAAACATCATAGTCCATTCCTCGCAGTTTCTTAAGAGCTGCTTCAAGTTCTTCAGACTTCTCCCTCTTGGCCTGCGCCGGCGAATAATGAAAGTCGATTAAACAGATGACTTTTACAGGGAACATAATGTGCACAGATACGCCTTCCCAACGAACCACAATATACTGCCAATCGTTCGACTTGAAGTGACACAAACAAGGAAGGGTATTGGAAGGTAAGGTACTCACAAGCCATCGAGGACTTTCTGGTATAATTGTCAGGCCGACAAGACAAATGAAGCACGGCAACGTCCCTACACAAGCAACCACCATGAGTAAAACCCCAAGTATAATAATCAACTGAGCAGAGTCCAGTTTGAACCCAGCGTTTGATATCGTCTCTACTTATGGCAAATGCAACCTTTGACCAGCAAAACCCTGTCATTCGTACTGACAGACTTTTCTATCCCTAAAGAGAAAGCGTTCTGAGTGATTTCTCATGTCGACGGCCTCGTAATACTCATTAGTATGTCTCCACCTATGTTATGAAGCAGATCACCGCAGCTGGCTTACCCGCTGCTGCAAGATAGCGCCAATTCAAGAACAGACCTCCCAAGTACGCAAGCACTATGCCGACTGTAACTGCAAGCTGTTTGAGACAAATCCAATTTATGTACCAACAATGGTTAGAGTAAGCTAACAACTCAGAGTAACAGAGTTGCGGGAACAGATTCCTGAACTGATTTGACTTAGGATATCGAAAACTCTGAACCGGTATGCAGGGTCGCTATGAGTTCTACTACACATGTTCTTAAGAGAAACGATTTTCGGTCTCAGAAATTCCGGCATCGCTTGTCTTCCTCAATGGATCTAATCCCCTTATGGCATACCTGCTGCATGGCACCAAGGGCTCCTCGCAAATGGCGGGGAGCTATTTCCGCAATGTACACTGGCACCTGCGAACACCCAGAGATAAAATTAGTGCTGACATCTTAAGGAGACTGAAAACAGGTTATTACGAAGACTATGTTATCCAGATAGATAATTAATTCATCTTTCGCCACAACTTCGCCCTACTCGCTAGTAAGGAATCAAATGGGATTAAGGTTGGAATCACGCGTCACGAGGCCCACTTTAACACTTAACGACCTTGAGTCACTGAACATAGGATAAGGTTTCCAGAAACTTACAACGAAGGAGACTATTCCCCCTCCCACACCAGTCAAAAATCTGCCGGAATAGAGCGGCACCTTACTCTGTGAGACACAAATCAAACGTGAGTTGAACCCTGCTCACCGTTCTGGAGGTTGAACAGATATGGACCGCGAGAGGAAGATTTCCCATGGCCCCACATGGGCGTTCGCAACTGCGAATCTATCCTTAATTCAGGAGGTCGGTAGTACAGCAGAACATGTGCGCACGAACGCACATGTGTTTATTGACAAAAGCAATTTCTCAAACCAATGCTAACGCCTTTCAGGAGCTGGCAATCTCTCAGCCTGATCAACCCATGTCAACCACTACCATCCGGCCGTGAAGGACCAAAATTTGGAAAAGGATACAAAACTTTGTAAGTAGAGATCGATAGTACCTCGGCAAAAGCGATAAGAGCCGATCCTAGAATGAGCGGGAAACAGGCAACGACGATCGCCTGCATACGGAGCAATAGAATGTATGTTGTGAATCGACATTCATTTCGAGAGGAAGACACTGGATGTTTCAACTGGGCAAGGAAGTCCTTCAAAAGCGATAACCAATGGAGCGAATTACTTACTCCTTTGCGGCCCAACCAATCTCCAAGTTTCCCACTGAAAATGGCTCCAAGCATGGCTCCAAGAGTGATGAGTGAACCGAAGAAAGAAAACTGCTATGATCCGAGAGATGTTAGGCACAAAAACTGAAAACCTCCTGAAAATGATCTCAAACCTTGTAAGCACGCATGATCAGTACCGATGGGCCACAGGTACTTTACCTCTGAGACAGATAAATTGAGACTCTGAATAATCGCCTGCTGTACTGGGGACGTATATCCCATCTGCACCAGTGATGAACAGCAGAAACAATCATCAATTTCCAAGACTACTTAGACATGTAAAGATATTCCATAAAACTTACTTCAAAATCTGAAGCCCATACAACTCATGTGACTACCAAATTGCCCGTCTCTTACGGTTTCCTCATCATGACAACTTCATATTCACTCAGCCAGCGCTAATAAATCGATTGCGGAGTTTTTGATTCAAAATCAATGATCGCGTCCAAGCGACGTGAGTATAAACCCCTGCTACGGCTTAAGGTACCGAATCTGACTTGGAAACGCACTCAAACGACTGCAAACAGAGAAGTCGCACTTACTGAATACCTGCCACAACACAGAAGGTGAGAGCCAAAGCGGTGCTTTGGCTACCGCCATTCACCTCACTATCCGTACAACTTAGAAGAGGGTATCTACGTTGCTATGCCACACATACCGGCTGAAGTACCTTGGTGACTAACCAGAACAAGAGCGCTTTACTCTACGACAGAACATAACTGGTACGCACTGCACAGTAGCCAAAGCTGCCCCTTAGCACACTTTCAACAGTCTTCTGTAAAGGCACGGCAAAATGGGACGCTTACGAAGACATGAGGACCTGATACGAGTACAACCGAGAACGTGCGACTTTCGCGAAGACAGAGCGCATGGCTACTACACAATTGCAGGTCACAAAGGATGGAATTTCAGCGAGCAATGGAGTTGAACGAGAACATCGATCTTACTCGCAGCACCTCCAACTTGGGTACCTAAGCGTAAATGCTGATATACATCAGTCGTCACCCAACTGGATCCGCAATTCAGCTAATGAAGAAACGAGGTTCGACACAGACAACAACAACAAAGCATGAAATCGCCATTCGATGTGACTAGAAATTGATAAGGCTTGCAGTTGTGTTGCGGATAGAGGGAATCTACTCTAAGATACTTTTAACTGTAAGATTTTGAGACAGGATTACGAGATACCTTCCCTTCAGGAACCACAGAGAGCATTCACGTATTGTCTCATCTAACCTCAGTGAAAATGACTGAACGTCTCAAATATTGAAGTCGATCCACGTGATGGAGATCAATTACACGAACATGAAACAACCAATGCGAGAGAGCAATTTAAGGTGTGGTAATGGCTCGTGTTCACCGAAGCATAACGACGTCGCACAGCAGGCGATGAGAACCGGACCGCGAATTCCACTAACCATATCTGATCAAAAGACAATACAGGGACGAGGAACTTACCACGAATCCTAGAGAGGTAGGTCCCATCACTACCGTACACGTCGAGATATACACCCATGTTTCTTTGATTTTACTCTCTTCTCGCGTGATATGCCTGGACCTGGCCTGGATCTTCTTCAGTAGAGGTTTTTTCAATGATTTCTGGTGCTCAGCAGTTCCTGATTGAGGTGGATGAGTAGGTGGCGCCATCCCTGGACCCTTAAAACTTTCTGAATCAAACTGCACCTCCCGCAACTTCGCACTATCCAGGCTCAAGGCCTCCCGATTTCCCGTGTAGTCTACAACAGCATGGATCCCCCGCCCCTTGCCCGAACAACAATCCCCAATACGATCACAAGCAAAATATTCTATACCAGTTTTCGTCCTTGTCTTCCTCTCGCTTTCTTTCGCATAAGCCTTTCCAGTGCCCAAGTCGACGACGATCGATTTACAGATTCAGCATCTACATATTGCCCATGCCGCTTGTCCAGCCGGTATCAGCAACATAATCCGCTACACTCAAAAGTGGTCCGATTACGCGCCTTGAGGCCTTTAGATCTTCCTCGCAACACCTCCCTCCACAGCGCTCATTCACAGACAATCCACACACCATAATAATCGTTAGACCTTCGGGATGATCATCAAAACCTTCCTGGTGCCTTCTCCGACACCCTTCCGAGTTCCTGGAGCTGCTGCTGATATCTTCCTTCTTACTCTCGCTCCTTCTCTCTCTCTCTGTCACTCAGTCTCTCATCAATCCGTCTGAGTCTACTTTGTGAAAGTCTTTAGTGCCGATTGATGATTTCGATCGCTTGGCTTTCGTCTGGTCTTGAGCTTGTAGTTGATGAATCCGTCCGTCGTTTTTACTTTCTATGGCGCTGCCGCTAGTGCTCTCGCTGCTTGTACTGCAACTTCTGCTGCTCCTCTTCTTCTCTTCATGGCCTCAGGAGTATCACCTCCTCTGGCTGCTGCTGTGCGCTCCTCCCCTCCCCTCCCTTCCCTTCACTTTTTTCTTTCTTCCTTCCTTCTTTTCCTCTTTCCACTTTTGGCGGTAGCTTCAGTCTTTCCCACTCCCAGGCTTCCCTACCCTCCCCCTTCCCGTTCTCTTCCCAACGCACCTTCCCTTTCCGGGCGTGCCTGTCCCAACCCCACTTCCCTCCCCAGCAGCGCAGCACGCCAGCTTCGTCGCGACTTCAGCTCCAGCGGCCAGTGCACTCCTCTTCCTCGGTCTGGTAACCTCTTTGAACTCAAGGATTTACCTTTCATAACCCAAGTAATCGAATGGCCCGGACAGCAACGGCGGCGCGATCGGAGGACGTCCGCGGTAGCTACGTCGCTCCCTCCGCCTTTGTTGTCCCTACACCTACCCCCCAGCCCCTAGTCCCTTTTTTGCTTCTGTCCCAGTCCCAGTCGCTTGGCTTCCTCCCGAGTCACCCTGTCATTTACCTCTTTACCCTCACTGTATTTACTTCTTACCCCACTTGACCTATGGACCTCACTAAATTGGGCAAGCACAGGTTCCCGTATATTCAGCCCCCGCCTACAGGGAAAATCTCAAAAGCCATTTCTTTACTCGTCTTTCTTCTGTCTTCCTCCCTCCCTGTCTTCGTATGAGTCCAATCTGGCCCGTAAGCCGTCCGTTCCAATCCACTTCCCAGGAATGTAGTAGTGGCGGTCCTCCGGAAGGAAATCCTTGGGGTCTCAGAGGTCTGTATTCACCTTTGGGGACGGGAGTACAAATCCTACATAAGGGCATCCAGAGGGACTGAAGCTGGCAGGTCGTGTATCTGTAGAGGGAAGGAGTTTCGGGTGCGAGGACAACGTTCTGGCACGAGCTCCTCTCGTGCCAGAAGTTTCTCTTTTCTTATGCAAAAAGAAGAAGCGTCGATTTCAGAAAAGGCCAAAGCATGGAAGGTTTTGTCGTTTACACCTTTTAAGAAAAGGTCTTCTAATACTTCGACACTGTACACTTTTTAACTTTCCGTGTTTCTGGACTGAAATCGAGTATTTCTTATCACATAATCAGAACTACGGAATGCAGGAAATGCATATTCATGAAGGGCCTTCACGGAAAGTTTATTTGTTTCCAGTTTGTTTGCTATCAAATCCAAAGTATTTTGGCTTGTAAACTGTCTTATAACTTTCTGGTTTCTAATGTTCTTTAGACACTGATTTACTTATCTAAACCTAACATTTATGACTAGAAGTTCCATTTAGCCATCAGATAATAAGAAAGATACTTATAAAATCCACAAAAAAAAAAAAAAAATGAAATTATTCAATTTCAGTCCCCATGGGAAAAAAATAGTTATAATGAAAAGTGGAAGTGGATGAACACCATGTCAGTTCTAAATGCTATTCTTCGTGATATACGCCGAACAAATTATCTCCGTTGTCTACTCAACAACAATCGAAACAAATGCATAAACTCACACCAACATCTAATACGAAGCAACTTGTTCTTCTTGGGTTGAATATGTATGAATATATACTTTGCTGAACACTAGAAAGACAAGTCCTAAAAGTCTTTCCCTCCGTGAAAAAACACTCTAATGGGACCTGGACCTTACACGATCCTTAAAGAAGGATTGGTTATATTAAATCCCCAGTATGATTACAAGTGCTCCTGAAACACAGTAGATCGTATTTTGCAGGTTCGCTTTTAGAAAAATGAGATTTGAATATTATGCAGAATGTGATTATTATGACTACGTGATCATCGCAACACAAAATCTCCTAAAGTAAGAATCAAATTAAAACTCTTCACTAGCTTTACAAAGGGTACTTTATCAACTTAGTACTTACTAAGCAAGGTTAATATGAAGATTTCAGAGTTTCTTCGAGCTGAAAAACATCTTTTCTTTGGACTCAAAGTACACCTTGAGGAAGACCAGAATATTCCTTTTCGTGCTTTTATACCCATACTTGAGACTTTTTGAACGGCACGATCTACAGCTCCTCACCATCAATGGATCTTGATCTTTGCTAAGGGTGACGAGGTAGAAAGCACTGTGGACATCCACAACCATGCGGTTAGATTAGATTACATCTTTGATTCAAAACTTGTCTTGACTACACCTGGTAGGCTAGATAAGCCATGGAAGCGATAATCCAACTCCTGTCAGCAAAACATGATCTAGGACACTTTTCTTTTCTCTTCTAACTTTTTCTACCGTCCGTTTCTTCCCCTTCTCCGTCTGTGGAGCTTGATTAGGATTGCTAATCGGCCGCTTCCACTTGGGAATTCGCAACCACTCGAAAGGCGACAAATGGTGCTTTCTCATTGGCGAAAGCATATAACTTAACTTCTTCACCACAGTAGCTCCAGTGCAGAGCCCCCACATGCTTGATCTGTTCCCTAAGTCACACCCTTGACAAGCGGGAAACGTTAGCCTTCACAACTCTCCTCTCCAAGTATGACTTGGTATACCAGTTCTTGAGGACTGTAAGTACTTCCAACTTTTACAAGCGTGACCTAGTAGGCAACTGAACGCTGAAAATAGTGTGGTCACTGTGACATCAATATGAGCCGACTATGTCCCACCCAATCGAGCTCATTATCGACTTCAGCACTGGTTCTGCAATGCTGGATACTGCTGTTCGAATGTACACTATCTAAATCTACATTCAAAACCATGCGCTAACTTTTCAGCCAAGTCCGATTCGGGAAAGGGTAATCAGGAGAGTAGTTTGTCTACCTATTTCCTTTACTAAAGTATGGCCAAAATAGCTCCATCCTGCTTACACGTGTATGTTCAAGTCTCCAGAAATGGATGTGGTGTCCAAATTGGCCTCCTCCTTCACTCTCTGTAGTATGGATGTGATCATCACATCTTTAGCTCGACACTGACACGTGTATTCATATAACTGGAACAATCTGTTGCTTCTTTGAATTCTCAGTTGGCTGAAGTAGTACTGGGCGGCCACTTGGCCTTGTGACTTACGCCGCACTTATGCGTACGGCACTAAACCTACGGACGTCCGTTCCTCCAGCGTTTCCAACCGGCTTGGTAAACAGATTTGTCTAAATATGTTCGTGTCTTGATCTGCTATCCTACTTTTGCTTGCACAGCTGGTTACTTTTGCCAACTCCCCCCCCGGAAGTTCAAATATGAAAATCGAATTTGAAATTGGCGGCCGCCTATTCCGTATGAAAAGAGTATGATTAGTGAAAAATAAGTAAACAAAAAGAAGCTCGACAACAGAATAAGTGGAAGGAGTCCAGATGCGCTTTTGAGAATAGAAGTGTGACAGCTTACTGAAATCATTTAATCAACGCTAATCTTGCTGTCCGATAAGGTTAGATAATAAATTAAAGACACATTGTGCATATTTTTTTCCGAACTTTAAAGAGATGAATAAATGCAGGCTCCCCATTAGCTTTTGCCCTATGAATTATGCGGAGTTTGAAGAAAAAGAGAGCGTCAACTATAACTGAACTAAGTCAAGTGGGAAAGAACTAGATTAAAAAAGCAATCATATGTTATTTTATTGTTAACCCTCATCTTGTTCTGATAAAATAAACAAGTTGTGGTGTCTGCGATGGGATTACAAATGCTATGCATTTGTCAATACAAGTAATTCTTGAATTTCAGGATTTCCATGCAACATCCGATTGGATTAACGTTTTGCCAAAAATAGAATATCATCATCATATATTGAACTAAATATTAATATTTATTTATACACATTAACATGTACATATTTATTACATATATGAGCATGTGTGTATATATTTATTTATTTTGTATATCAATATATTTTAGGATAGAACATATAATTTGATAAATAGATTATGAGAAATTATACTATACATAATTTAATTATAATACTATTTTATTTTTATACATACATATTAGAGTTGATGTATACATATATATGATATAAAAACATATGTATATATGTATATTGGACTTGCAAAATTACTTATACGTGGAGAATAACAAATTCTGATATACAATGATAGAAATGGTGTCATGATTGAGAAATTTTATTTTCAGAAATTTCATAAGTAAATTTCTGAAAATAAAATCTACATATGAATATACACAGACTTGGTCATGTGAACCAAATATTCTTTCAATTGACAAAATTGAAATATGACAAGGCTAGAGCCAAAAACAAGTACTAGAAAAAATATTAACAACTATTGGAAAACAAAATTTTATGTGATGTGGTTCTAGCTCAATGACTAAGGCATCCTTTGAGAAGCCAAAGGTCTAGTGTTCAACTCTCCTTGTTGACATCTTTCTAAGAGGAGGTTTTAGAGTTGCATCACAAAAGTTATCATAGTAGGTTGACACCTTTGGAGGATTATGTTGGATCTTGTGCCTAGGGATATGGACGATATCTTCTTAATACTAGTATGTTGTGCAACTCCTCCGCTTATTACATGTATCCTCTTAATCTAGCATATTGTGCAACACCTCCGCTTACTATACGTATCCGAAAAGAGTGATATCCGAAAAGAGTGACATCGATCTATTGGAGCTTAATATCTCTACTTCGACTCTAAGACATTTGGAAGTAAGTCTCTCAGTGCAATGTGGGTCAATGCATACAATATGAAGCTTCATAATAATACAACATGTATTAACTTATAAGATGATAGTAGCACGATGACATCAACACTATTACGGTAATCTTATTCAATTTTGATCTCAAAGGATTTGTAATGCAATTATTTTCATCTCACTTAACTTCTAATTCTAACTTTTATTATTATAGCTTATCATTCTAAACGAAATTAACTTGTAAACTCCAACTATGAATAATGAAACTCTACATACATTATGTATTTCTTACTAAATTATTTCACTTCTCATTTTAACTTAACTAAAATCTAAATTAGAACTAACTAACTTTTACACCCTCCTCCTTAGGTTGTCCAAAGCTGGACTTATCTGTATCAGCTGGTCTTCAGGATATCAAGACCTCTTTGCAAGTCGTGAAGATGGCCAATCGGGGAGATTACAAGAGCGCAAACGGTACAATATGGACATCTTTTGTTGGGCCATGGTCCGTTGAAAAAGATCAATGACTAGTTTATCGAAGGTCTTGAAGATCAAGAGACATAATCTGTACAGAGCTAGTAAAGTTCATAGTCAGATAGATAGTAATAAGTCTCTTCGACATCCTATAGGAGAGTGACGACCTAGATCCGATAATCTATGTGGAGAGACTTGTAATCTGGTGGAGCTCTATTGGGAAACAAGGACTCGTGTTTCTCCAAACAAGAAAGATGAAGTTTGGAAGCGACTTGGAGTGAAATAGTATGAAACTCATCGAGTTCATTGGCTTGAAGAAACTGAGGTAATGATAACTTATCTGTTCGCGTGCTTTTACAAATTCTATTTAGAGATATAGAGTTTTATATGTACCTGTGTAGGTATGATTTCAGACTGAAATTTTGTAGGATTCTGGATTACAGGTGGAGTTTTACTTGTTCTCTATTAAATTTAAATTGAACTTCTCATTGTTTCACATAGCTAATTAGTATTTTTGTTTGTAACAACATGCGATATACGAAGACTTGATATTTTTCACTAGAATAGTCTAAACACCTACAGATCACCATTTCTCAAAGCTAATGGAATATTAGCAGTCTGAACATATAATAATAGTTCTCGTGGGAAAAACCAACAATACAATCTACAACTAAGTCAGAGAAGCTGATTTAAAACAATTTGACAAAACAACAAATTTAATGAGAATAGTTCGAGAAAATATACATTATCATTTTGCATAGTTGAGAGAAGATATATTCGTTTTGAGATAGTTTCAAAAAAAATATAATAGTTTTGAGATAGTTTGAGATAAGGTATAACAATTACAAGAACATGAGCAATAGGTTTGATCACTGATAATAATGATAAATGTGAAATATACTTTGAAATTACTCAAGTAGGAGAATTGAGTCATCTCAAAGTATAAGAATTGCATTGAATAGCTGATTGTGTGAAATTTATTGTTTCGGTACATACGTTTATATGTATTTCATCACTCATCATGCAACACAAACCTCTATCGATTATCTAAATCGTCTCTTTCGTATCTAAACCTCAACTGTAATATATTTTACAACAATGCAAAACATAATCGTGTAGAAGTATTATCTTATCAAAATAATACACATGAGAAATTACAATCATTAGCCTATGAAAACAACATACACGAGAAATTACCTTTGACACTATTTGTGCTAAAGCTCTACGTATGCTTTCAACCATCACCTTGAACATTAACATTTTCCTTGCTTCAAGTCAAAAGTATCCAGTCTTTTCTTTTCATCAATCTCTATTGCGATCATTATTAAGATTGAAACGACGACAAAAAGCACGAGACACTTGTAGGACACTCCCACAGACGATCAAAATATTTGACACTTTTCTTTTCATTCATCTCCATTGTCACCATTGTCAAGAGTGCTAGCAGAGAGCGTAGGGATAGGAGCTCAAGAGCGTGAGAGGGGGAAGGAGATAGCTACGGATCAAAATATTTGATCTGTATAATCATTGTCCACACTGCATCACACTTCACGAGAAGAATGACAATTCGATTCATAGTTGTTCGAATCACATTACACGAAGAGAACGACAAAGATTATTCGTTTTTTTGTTTATCTATAGTTTATATCAAATTTTTTACAAATTAATTCTAATTTTATATTCATTTTAGTAACTAACTGCCACGTCGGATTGTACTTCAAGAAGCGAGTTTATCCTCTGATTCTTCTCTATCTTCTCACTTTCTCAAAACCTCATCTCACCTATGCAAATGGATAGCAAAAACAAGTAAACAAGTAAACTGTAAACACAATCTTCAGAGTAAATAGACTAAAATTTTAAAATATAATATATTTAAATTTTTATCAAGAATGAAGATAAATGAATCTACTTATTTTTTTTCTTTCCATGGATTTTGCAAGACGAATCAAATAAAAATATATGGTTGGTTTTCCATTTTGACTTCGCATGCTTTTTCATTATTGTATATATAACTGTCACTAACTATAGTCACTTTCTCTCGTCTACCAGATGCATACCCTCGCAACTTGTTTCCTCTCTCACTTTCTTCCTAAACTTTACTTAGATTTCTTACACTGCAGTCTGCAGCATGGGATGACTTGGCTTGGGTCATCTTTACCGAGTCCACATGCATCGCTAAGTAACATTCGGATCAAGATCCTGATCACATGGCCAGCTCCTTAAGCGTCATGAGAGTATTTACGTTATCTTCTTTTCGAGGATATAATATATTAAACTGTGTAGATGAACTCAAAAGTTACAGATTGCCGCGTTAAGGGTGAAGGAAAAAGAAGAGTAAAATTCAATCCAGTTGATATCAAGCACTTGATCAGCCAATTGGTGCAGCGAATGAATTTTATTAGCTTGAACTATACATCTTTACACATATAGTGGAAATCTGACAGTAAGAGAAATTTGGGGTAAATGATTTGATAATGAATCTTTGGTGACAAGTTGGTGTGGTGGTCTAACTCCAAACCATATGGATTACGTTGTGGTCTCTCACCTTCACACTTAATATGATTCATCACATACATTTCATTTAATCTGCATTTCACATCGTGAGTTTTTGCATCAGCGGTTCTGTCGGTTTTTAGACTTATGTTTATCATCGTTGAAATTTTCACAGTTGGTGAAAGACATCGACCGACAGTTGATCGGATCTGAATCAAAAACTGATATCAATCCTTTGTCATGCGAGCATTATATCACATGCTATAATTAGATAAAATATGCATCCCAAGCCACCTAGCCAAAGATAGTCGAGAAAGAGATAGACGGAGTATGAGGGAGAAAATAAAGAGATTGGACTCGTTCCCAACGTGAGTGGACTCATGGATTATTTTTAAATAATATTTATTTATTTTCTTCACGTCTTTAGAAATATTCTTGTTTAGGTTACTTCTCCGCCTATCGGTCTATTCTTGTCACAACCCAAAGACTCTACTAAATATTTCTGATATCTGCAGTGGACTGGCATAGAGACAAATAACACCTTAGAAATGAAGGTGTAAAAAGATACCTCCCTTCTCTACTGAGAATAAGCTTGACAAACATTTTGCATGAAGGAAATATAAGAGGCGAGAAACAATTCCAAGTCCAAGTCAGCTCCAATCCTACATATCGTGACGGATGCCTCAATTGTTGACCGCTTGGCTCTCGCTTGTCTGCATAGTGACATCGTGCTGTTCAAATTCAAGAAAATGTCGACAAACATAACGATTTTTGGTTCGGTTCAGATCTTCGCAGATACAAGATAAAGAACAGTTAGGATATAAAGAATGAATAGTATACTTATAAAACCATCGTGACAGATAAAGTAAACGGGATAGGAAAACATATAGAACTTACGGTCTTGGAGATATAAACACAGTTTGTCGGATGAGTATATGAAAAGCCGATAAGATCCGGCCAAAGTCTATAATGGAGGGTTGTGAACGAAGCATGGATAACAAGTTTTGGCTATCTGTACATAGTCAAACTTGAGCAAAAAAACACAACGTCTTGCAAAAAATATAGTTCAAGATAGCTATATGATCTACTGAGCTGCGGGATGGACTGATCAAAACTGATCATGGACAGCTTGGAAGTAAGAAAGAGAACTTCGATGCATTTATAGCCAAGTGGAGAGTTTCAAAAGTGTCAACAGTAATTGATGAAAGAGGTGGAGATATAGAGCTATGAGGGAGCAGCTATCCACGCTGCATCAAAATCAGACATGACAACGGCTCGACACAACAAACACTTTTCTAATCATCGGCATGATTGCATGACCCATCCCTATATGACAGTACAAGAAAGAAGGCCATTGCAATATAGTGAAAAAAATATCCATCTGCAAGTGGGTGATAGTGTCAGCCATACTTGAGACGTAGACGTGTATAGCACCCCGTCCGCTATCACACTGCATGGTTCAGTGAAAAAAATGCGACACTCGCTCTCTGAGAAATGAACACCACAACCCACCGACAAAAGGAGTGCAGGAAGAAAATATACCGCGCGATAAAGCCATGACAGTAAGCACGACAAGGTAGTCACGTTAAAGTCTTTCTTGCCGCTCTGACGATGAAGGGGACAGTATGAGAATGAGAAAGAACTCACCTCTCGGCTAATCAAGACCTCTAGCCGCTGCCAGCAAGAAAAGATATTGACGTGACGCAGGAACGTAGCCGACGGACCCAAGCACGAAGGCATGCAGTGAAAATTTAAGCAGGAGAAAAACAAAATAGGAACAAATTAGCACTGAAAGCGGATAACATCGATCACCGCCTGCAAGATAATCCCAATGCCTTCCACCTGCAATACACCAAAGCATATTTCTCCCAATCCTACTCGCTTTCGGTCCCACGATCGCTCGTGCACAAGCTCGTGATGCCTGGATCCCTATTCGTCCGACACGAGGATAGACATTGGTGCGATTAATACAGCAAGAAGCATGCAACTGAAAGCAGCAGTGAAAACTGACAACAACCTACAACACAATGATGCTCGCACGTCATCGACACTTACAACCATCGCACTCGCATGTCACTCCCGCAGCAATACATCAAAGCACGTTGGCAGCAGCCATGACTGCCTGCAAGACAATCACGCTCCCTTCTAGCTATCATGCACGCACGTCTCTTTCCAGCCATCGTGGACGCACGCCAGTCAAGTCTCAAGAAATCGGATAGCATAAACATCATGAATACAGCAAGAAGCATACCACTGAAACCACTAGTGAAACCAAGCAATAACTGTGAACGCCTACAACACAATCTCGCTCGCTTTCACTCATCATGCGCGCACGTCATCCCAACCTCACAAAATAAAAATAGACATTATCTCCTGCTGCACTAAAGCACGACAGCAGCAACCGTGATCGCATGCAAGAAAATCACGCACACTTCCAGCCATCGTGCGACACGTCAATCCAACGATGAATGGAAAACCTCGTGAAAATGAGAACTCCGTCGAACTTCATGTCGACCCTCCAACCCTTCTCGTCGTGAAACCAGCAGCAGCCGTGATCGCCTGCAAGAATGAAACGCACCCTTCCAGCCATCACGCTCGCACGTCAGTCCAACAATAAAGAGAACCTCGCGAAAATGAAAAGTTCATCGAACTCCTTGTCCATGTTGACAACCCTTCTCGCTGTTACGCAATTCGTTCATGAGTTTTTTCCTCTTCTAGGCAAACCGCCACTTTGGAAGCATACTCGTTTATGTTATTTTATCACGAGAGGTGACGAGTTTGAATCCTGAGGTGAATATTTTTTTCTTTGTGGTCTCTGGCTGCTGTTTAAGGAAGTTGTTCTCTCAATAATCCTCTCTCTTGCATGCAGCCTCGTCCTTAAACCACAACTACTACTACAATAGAGGTGGAGAACCTCACCTCATTTTTAGTTCTAACTAGTATCGTCCCAGACTGCGGAGGGCTCCCACCTGAACTGCAGAAAAGTACAACGTTCTCATTGATTGTCCGGAGGACTTCATCGATGGCTCAAAAGACTCATCTTTTTCTAACCTACCTTTTGCACCAAATCTTGATGATAGCTAAAATCGAACGATGGAGAAACGTGTAGAAACACTTACAAGCTATATGGACCAATGAATAAAATATTCTTTATTTTGAATTTCAACAGTTTTTGTACAGAATTGTCACTTTGTACTGTGCTAAATCTCATGTTACAAAGAGCGCCTGACTTTACAGTAATCAGAAATATTACCGACATTTTGCGACCGGGACAGTCAACATGCAGCTTGAGACATTTTTTGAAAACTTGAAAGAGGAGTTATGACTGCTGGGAAATTCGGTTTTTGAGAGAAAGGAGGAGGATGAGAGGTTGAGAAGGTCTTCGAATGTCTCTGTCTCATTCTTCCATTTTTTCCCGATTCACTTTTCACTCCTGATTCTCCCGGAGCCTTTCGCTTCCACAGCTTTTCCCTGCTATTGTGTTTTTTCGGTTTTTATATTTTTATCTTGGATTTTTCAGGAAAGAGTACTCTCTATACTATGTGAAGAACCATTCTCTTCACGTTTTAGGTAGTGAGTTTCACATCCTGTTTTTTTGGACCTCCGGACGGATAGGTTAAGGTTAGCAATATTTTGTGATAGATTAGGAATAAGAATTATAGAAGAGTACTTATTTACTATTATTTTTTATATTATATAGAGATACCTCTAGAGTGAGAGAAAGTGAAGATCCTAGAGTCTTTACTGGTTAAGTGTGTACAGTTGATGAGACTCTTAGGTCACACGGCAATTTTTCATTTCTTTTTTGCGAATGCGAGTGGACGTATAGATCAAATGACCAGGGAGGCGGAAGCAAGAGTTGACACGACTGATGTAATTCCAGAGGAGGGTGACCAAGTGAGAGAAGATATTATTGAGATACTTGATGACTTCATAGCTCAACCGGACGTCTACGAGCACTATGTGTTTTGATGAAACGACCGAGGTATATCTCTTATTATTGCATATCTTGACTTTAGAGAAAATTACAATTTATATGAATAATGATTGATTTTTGCTATTTTCTTTTGTTTTCGAATAGACATCTGTTGATGCTAGAGGGATGAGTGATGGTTTAGCTCCAAGAGACTCGGTTCAAGACTCACAAGTCCTTGTACGAGACTCTCTTATAGATGCTAGTATCTGATATCGTACGTGCACCCCTTCATTCCAGTTGTGATTGAAACTCTATCTCATGGTCCTCTACCCTTGGATGATACATTATCTCTATATGTCTTTGTAGCTTTGTCTAGACTTAGGGAGTTCTTTTGAGATTTCAAGATGAGATGTCCTCACCATGGATGTGAAAAGTTCTTCTTGCTTTTGACAATCAGTGTCATCCATCAGACATGGTTATTGAAGTTTTGATATCCTAGTCGTCATACTTATGAATGGAAATCTTGTGAATTGAGTTATACAGTGACGCCCCTGATGTTATCCATCGTCCTTTATCATGTTGTATTGAGCTCGAGATTGAGCTACACTCAACTAGATAGTGTTCTAAGAGAGGTGAGATTGACTCCTTGCTCCTAGACCCATTTCTTCAACTTCCAAAGTGAGAAGATTCGTCCCGTTGGTTGGATCCAAGTTGCAATGAAGAGGTGAGCCATCGAGAAAGAGGAGGTTGAAGACTGTGCTTTAACGCGGATCTTCTTTGACTTGAACGAAGTTCCAATTGGAGGTCAATTTCCATATGCTAGTTGTACATGACTTGTACGTAAGTGAGTCTGTCAAGTGTAGACTATGTGTCATTGTTCATTAGTATACTAAACCAAATGTTCATTAGAACATTTTGTTACGTTCATTGATTTATGTCATGATTCGAGTCGTAATGGATACAATGAGACATGTGCTTTCATCGACTCTCATGACGGTCGCGTAGTCGAGATGATGAATATGACACGAATTGAAGTTAGAAATAACTCGTTGTTGATAGAGAACCCTGAGTTTGAGGAAGGAGTGCGTAGGTTGATAGCGCGTGGACTCATCCCGGATGAGGTGGTTCATGACGACAAATCATCAATTGATGTTATCTTGTCTCGCTATGACATTGTTAGCCAAAAGGACTTATGACACAAGTGCAAGAATGTCATCAAGAAGTTCTTGGTTGGGATTCAGAACATGAAGCGTTTTCTTGGTAGTGCCGAGGATGTTGAAATCATCTCTGATCTTGAGCTCCTCACCAAGAGACAATTGGTGATGTGGCTCTGTGCTCAAGAAGCGAATGCAGCAGGGAACAAGCCGGATCTAGTCTGTCGAGTGGCAGATCTACGTGGGTTAAAGACAAGAGAAAGTGTCGTGTCATGACGGTCTATGTATCTAGAGCTTCAAGTGCATGGTATAGCCGACAAGTTGAAAGGATTGATATACACGTGTTGTCAATTGAAAGTTATGAGAACAGTCAGTGTCGATGATCGTTACTCGTAGAGACTTGCCCGGGGACCAACCTTGTTGTATGATTCATGGAACATCAACCGCCCAGCCTCTGACGTATACTATACACCAAGTGACTTACTTTGTGTCTTTGCTCTTGCTTTACGCTTTAGGGATGAAGGATTTACAATTAGGGTATATGGTTTAAGGTTACATTCACAAGATAAATGTTGTTACAATTTGTGTCTCCATATTTGTTGATTTATTGTGTTCACAACAACTAGGTTCGACCACCCACCCGGCGATGGTGTCCTTCTTGGCCAAGGCTATAACGCTGACAAAAATGAGATATTATACAAAAGCTCGTGAGAACTGTTTGTCAAAGACATTTAACTCTGTCATCAACAAGTTCGCATAAAAAAAGATCCATTACTCTAAGACACACGAGGCCCGACTCACCACCTGCGTGTTGGATTGGAACGAGAATATCACATGTGAGCGAATAAAAACATTACAGCGTCAACCAGTATACACTATTGTTCGACATCAGACAATCCACTGGCGTAGTGCAGCCGCAGGAGGAGTTCTACTCGGGAAGAACAGAATGACAGCAAGATCTTCAAGCGCAACCACAACATTGAGACTAATATCTCTAAGAATGACGCATCTGTAGGAGATCGTGCCTGCATCAGGGCGAACAGGCTGCTTGATTGCCAAGGACTGAAGAGCGTCGATAAGCCGGGCTTCACGTTCTGTGAAAAGAAAAAATGATAAGTAATGTAGCAAATGCTTGAATCGTTTGGCAATAGGTTTGTTTGCAGTTTGCAACATAGCAATGAAGAAGCAGAGACTTCACACGAGGACCACAAGAGCAACAGAGCACATTTTTTTCAAAAATGCATCGGTGCGGTTGTGTCCAGCGCGTAGGATCTGTGCGTGCGAGAAAGAAAACAATAGAGAAAAGGAACACAACTTATACACAACAGAAAAACTCAAAGTGTATAAGAAGCAAGCGAGAAGAAGAAGAGGGCTAGGAATAGGAACACCAATGAATCGCCTGCAGCAGTTAGCTCCTTGGTACATTTATTTTTAAAAGGTTTTATAATATATATGTGATTATATGTATATATGTATTTCACATATCATACATATTTGAGCTATATTTTAACTTATGTCAGCCATATGAAATATCCATGGATTTTGGAGAGGATGTCTTGATCTCGAGATTAAATTCTGAAATTCTAGTTTATTGTATTTTTTCATCGCTAATATCCAAAACTGATAGACCATAATTGCCTCTAGTTTTTCTCAAAGAATGGAGGAGATGGAGTAAAAACTTTTATATATACCAGTTACTTAGTCTACAGCGTGATGACAAGTGAGTAGCTTACATCTGAACCAAAAATATTATGGAATGCTAGAACATATTATGCTATCAAAATATATTTAAATTTATTCTTTTATTTTCGAGTCATTGTATAAATTTTGTATCTCTAACAGTTTACTATCAATCTTGCACAGGTTATAAAGCGAGTGTTGTCACAAGAGGGAGAATATGTGTCAATAAGGTTTATAATTTTACATTTATTCTCGAGTTGTTGTTAAAATTGCAGTTCAAATACTTTTCAAAAATACATTTATTTCATATTTACTTTCGTGCATGATATTTTGGACACTGACCATCTCTTTAAAATTTTTTTCTCAATAACACAATATATTATGCATTGTTTTATGAGTTGTGAACATTTCATACTTCGTTGGTATTTGAATATAACATTTCACCTGGTAGTATATAAGTGTCTTAGTTGAAAGCTATTAGTTTTTGAACTAATATTGAAATCTTCACATTGTTTTTCAGTAGCACTTTCGAAAAGAGTTTCGGTTTCAGAATAGACTTTTGTATGTTATGTTTTTGATATAAGATAATATTGAGTTGTTAGAACAAGAGTCCGGTCAAACAAAATGCCTGACACTATCGATCATTCTCAAACAGATTTTGGGGTTTACAGTATTGGCTTAGCATTTTACATGGACCTTTTCTCGTTCTTCATTCGGTTTTGACTCTGGGAGAAATCTAGACCCTTTTTAATCTTCTCGGACAAGCTAAACCACGCTGAAATCATTATTTTCAAGTTTTATTCAGAAAACTAAGACCTCGAGAGTTGAATCCAGCTAGGTGCCTATGTGGCAGATCTTATCACAAGCTGTTATTCCTGGACTTCGAAGGGCTGTAAAATGAAAATGATGCAAATGAATGCGTGCACAAATGTAGATGATGCAATACTTACTCTTGATAGCCGACGAATTGTTCTCCATCCGCAGACCAGGTTTCTTTCACAACTGCATCTAAAACACTAGGTAGTTACGTTCTGTCTGCATATCCAAGTTGGAATGCGAGGGTCCTATAAATCTGATAACGTTGTCTACCAAGGACCTGTTATGTGAAGCAAAGTGCAGCACAACCCAACAAATCGATCCCGTCACAATCGTCATAAACACTAGCATACTCTTCATCGCGAGTTAGTGATTGAACAACAGCCCAATAAATCAGAAATGCAAGTTGTAAATCCTCAGGAGTGCGAATCAGTAAACCGATGAGTTTACCTCTCCACACCTCTCACTGACTACAGTCTTCATGCCACACCATACGGACCTCTTTTCGAAACATACGGTGAACGAGAAAATACCTCAAAACCTCTAAATTAAAAAATGCAACGTTGCTGCTGAATGACAAATAGCTTGTGCTGAAAGTCAAGCAGCAGAAAGACGATGCTGTACAATATGATTACTGAACAGGCCATTGAATGTCTAAAGCCTGCTGCAGTAACATCCTACAGCAAGAAGTTTGAACCACAAAGAGGCTATAACTTCCAAAGTTCCTATCTAGTACCGAGCCGCAACAAAGACTTTCCTCCCCCCACAGTCAAACATGTCTCGCACCAAGAAGCAAATTTCACAACATTGCGAAGTGTGCAACCGGCTGCACAACAACGAAGATACATGCCGCAGGTGAACACCACCTCTACGCACATTAGTCCGTCGCAAAGAAAAGACGTTGTGATCCAAAAACGAAACCGGAGACAATGAGTAGAAATCTGCAAGGATCACGACTCTGCTGATGTCCTTCACGGAGCTCCGGAAGAGAAAAAGAACCAAGCACAAGTTTTTGAAAGCTGTCGGAAAACTCGTGATGAAAAGAGGATGTAACTGAATAGTCCTCAGCAAGAAACAAGATGTACAGACGAGAACAACATAGTGTCCGCATAACCTCACCAGCTCCAAAACCTAAACATCACCAAGACCGGCCGCACAACAACGAAGACACATCGTCGCGACGAACATTATCTCTACGTGCATTTAGTCGGTCGCAAATGGAGACAACCTCCTCAGACGTCCTTGCCCTGAATTGGATTCTCACGTCCGGCTCTTGCTTCGCTCGCTACTGTGATTCAGACAAATGCCACGTCACCCTCTAGTATTTATATAGTAGCACATGTGGTTTAAGCTTAGGGTTCTTGTCCTCTCGGCGAGAGGCAGTAGGATTGAGAGATAGTGTTTCAGTGAGTTTTTAAGACGAATTCACGGGCTAGAGTACTTAACCGTATTGATTGTGATTAGCAATCAACTACGGAAGATGAATAGACATTAGATATATTCTCCCTCCCATAAGATTCCCGAAATCTCCAAAGCAACGAGCATGACCTCAAAGTTGGAAGTTGGAACTGAAGAAGTAAAGACTAAAACATTTGTTCTTCTGTTCAGTCTTCCAGTGTAGTCCTGTTTAAAACATGGTCATGTCAGAAAAGAAAACAGAGAGAGAAAAAGAAATTGTTATTTCTTCAGCGGAAACGGTCTACTCGGTACGGACAAACCTAGGCCACGTCAAATTTGATACCCAGCGACGCCGTTTGGTATTTTGAACAGGTGAAGAAATTCCATGCTTTTGTAGATACTAACCCCCGTTATGATCAACCGTTTTCTTCCTTTTTGCTCTTTCGATTTTCACTTTCTTTTTCACTTTTCTCACTCCACGATGAGAGTATTTTCCATTTTTACCTGTTGCTTTTCCCTATCATATTAATCTTATCCCGCCCACATCCAAATACCAAGTACTGCAGTTACTACCGGAGTTACTAAGATTGGGACGCTCAACTGTCATTCCAGAAGCACCAGACATGACGTACTGTAGGCCCCTTCCCTTCAGCAGGGTGATGAGAAGCTTTCGTAGCACGTTCTTTGGATACTGATATTAGAGAAACACGCGACGCAATGAGTAGCCAACGGATTGAAAGACCCCATCAAGCCGCTCATATTAGTAATTGTGTTGCTTGCGCGTACCTGGTAAGCTTCTGAAACCAAGACGGGTACAACCGCACAAGCAACTGCGCCATTACAACGGTTTGTAGTCGTAGTTAACACCTGAGCGACTGTTTACACTTTAGCCGACGCTGCTGATGAGAGACGATTTCCTGTCTAGGAATTTCCTGTTTTAGATCCTGGCCGTTGATTCTCAGCATCGTCATGGGATCTCAACTATTTCAGATGAGATCGGCGATCCGGATGTAATGGTTTTGTCTGGAACGCCAGGGTCGACGTTCCGTTCCGACTTTCATTGCCTCCAGTAACGGTCATTATCCTGATCGGCTTGCTCTTGCACGGAACTGATTAGTCGCCACAAAGTCGGTGAGTCAATTTGTTTCTTTGCGTGTCTGCGTACCTGTCCCACAACGTCATCCGCCTACAGTGACTATAGTAAACTTCTCTGTACCTTTGGATGGAATTACAGTACGTGGTTCGAAGAAGACAGACGCCTGAAGACTCGTGGCAACGAGTTTCACGTTCTTCATGCAGCAGTCGCACTTGTTCATGGTTGTTGCTGGCGGCTATTAGTGTACTTAAACTTCACTAACGTTAGCAGCCCTCTGTTCTGGAAACTTTTGGATCACTTTGAGCAAACTGATATTAAATATAGGCACTCATAAGCCTTGTGCAGATTTGCTAGCATATTCATCAGGTGATTTCCTCTATCATCTTGGGAGACCACTCTTCATTAATATGATTAGATATGCATGATACAGTAGTTGTAGAAGCATAATACAAGTTGTTCCGATTGTTGTTTGCACTTTCATGCGTACAGAATCTCTATTCCAAACTTTATGTATGGGGTTCAAATCACGGTATATGATAATGTATCTCTCCTGTACATGATATAAGAACTCCACAGATTTGATTTGTTGGAAAATCTATGTTACTTCCACAAAGTTCAACGAAAAGTCAGTCTTGATCTCTTGAACCGAGAGTCCTCAAATGCATAGGAAGCTGTCGTGCATTTGATTGCATCAAATAATCAGACTAGCAAAATTCCTTCTCGTCCCTCTTACAAACTTAGAAAACTGCACTCCAAAGGGTCTTAGAGAACCACCAGAATTATCTCTCTCTACAGAATATTATCATATAGTTGTTACGATTGATAAGAAATAGAACTTATAACATAAATGAATTAAAGAAACATGAGGGGGGTTGGGCAAAAGTCCTTTAGGGTAGGAGGGTCGCTTATCTTCTGTAAAGAAGAGTAAAAGTCCTTATCGGAACTATTATAGAAAGTAGATTAGAAGTCTTGAGAAGCTTGGAAATGTGTTTCCTAAAGGAGAAAAAAATGCCTGAACCCTAGAGAGGAATAACAAAGCTAAAAGTTCATTAAAGTCCACTTCCTCGAATCAAACATGAATGATGACTCTACTGAAGTTAATCTAACGTGCGATGTATTTCTGAAATATCAAGGGATTGTACGTGATACATTAAGAAATATACCGGATATGCGTATGAAGAGAAAATAAATATAGAGTTTATTCAATTAGTGCGTGTCAAACTTCAAAGCTAAGAAGAAGATTCTCTGTCAAGAAGAGGGGAAAAAACAGCAGTTTATCAACGTCCAGCTTTGTATAGAACTGTGGAACGCTTACTGGCACATTTGTGAATTGATAAGACTCTTTCAGTTTTAAACTTTTTCTTCAACTTATAATCAACTCCTTTAATACTAAAACTTCCTTCGGCCAAATGGATAAAAGAAATAAAAGAACACCCGTGATGTTTTCTTATTGGTACTTCCGGGGTGCTTGTAGAAAACATCCACGGACTCATTGCTGAAGTCGTAATTCTCGTTCTTGGGTAAAGAATATTTAAGAAGATTTTAGTTTATATATATTTTCTGAAATTTACTTTTTATCACATCTCGAATAAGTTTGTTGTGCTTTATCACATCGCTGATTGACTATCGATTGTAAAACCAATCATTTTATCATGTCAATGACGTGTATTTTCTTGTTTGAACGATTTGAATTACAAAAAATTTAGTAATGATCGAAAGTTTTGCAATGATACATAACATGATAAAATAATTAGATTTTATTTTTAATAACCCATAAAATATACGATCAAACAATACATCGCTAAGAGAGATATGATGAAGCCCAAGAAATCTATTCGAAATGTTATCAAACAAATTTCTAGACAATTCTAATTAGATATACCGCTCACCGCCATGTTTAATTATTTACAAGCTCATTCGAATGTAGAGTTTAGTGTAGTGAGTAACGTGAATCATTACATCGGACTTGCTTGAGTTAACGAGTTTGTTGACTCGAAGTTAATTCGCAAAACAGTAAAAGTAAATCAATCCTCGTTGGTATTCTTGTCCGATATAGGTTAGCAGTACGGTAATGCGTAGAGGCGGCCAGATAATTGACTCGTTTCTTGATTCACTCACTGACTCAAGGATACGATTTCCGGACAGCCTACAGCTTTCCCAGCAGGAAAAGCTACAGACTTCAGTAACGAGAGGCTTAGCTGGACCCAGTCCAGTTGGAAAGAAGTTGTTTCCCACTAACCATGCTAATCATAGACTGAGGCTAGAACTTGCCACGGAAGGGGTTGGCTCGCCACGTTGCTGGATAGACAGGACAGACTTCTAGGGGAGAGATACACGTAAGCCTGCTGTTAGGACAAGGCACCCTGAAGGCTCCGGTCCGGAGGACCACAGCCACTGAATAATCTAATCCCCTGGCTTTGGGAAGTTCGCTTTCTCCTGGATCCGTTCTACTCGAACCGTGATAGCTATAGTTAGGCTGATCGCTAACCGGATGGTCGGTAACTGGTCGGTAACTTGACGGCTGGTCCCAGTAGGCACCAGTAGGCACTTCAGTTTGCCATGGAGTTCTTATTTGACCATAGCCGGAACCCACTGACCTGAATATCTGATGAACCGGTTAGGAATGTCCTTGACCTGAAACTGAACTGAAACTGTAGTTTCACTTTATCATGCTTTCTTCACTATTTCTTATTTGCTGCGGTTATCAGATCATATTGTTATATGAAGACAGAATTTCGTGTCCAGCAAAAAGCTAACTTAAGTACAGTTTTCAGATAAGATACGATACATACGTTTCTTACGTCGACCGCGTCAGTTCTGACCTGCCCACTTGATTGAGTAACGTAGTTAACCGACAACGTGCAACTGACAGTTTGTTTGCAGCATTAGTAGCTTGACAACAGTCTCGAAGCAAGGAAAGAGTTCATGCTCGACGTTTACCACAGTTAAAGTGAAATGCGAACCAATGAATAGCAAACGGATGGGAAGACCCCATCAAGCCTTACAAGAGAAAGAAGGACCCGAAGGGCCAAGCAACAACCACCCCGAAGAGAAGAACAGCGGGACTAAGCCCCGCTATCAGTAGCTCTAAAATCGTCTGTCGCACCTATATTGTCGGAGACCAGAAAGTCAGTATGTCTGCAAACAACTGGTGCACCTGAAGAAGCATCACCTACTGCGATTGCTCTTCTGTGAATGGCGCCTGCTAAGGTTCTCTGTAGAGCAATGGAAACTCTCTGTCTAAAAAACGTGGTGCAGAAAGAAAGAGAAAGTGGTATCCATGGCGTCTCTCATGATAAGCTCTAGCACAATCTCTCAGAAAGATGTCGAACTCCAAGCCTGTCGATTCGTATATCTCCAAAGCTAAGGGGATGAAGCGATGTCTCACTTGCATACCCTTATACTTGGTCACTTTCGCTGCTGCCGCCACGTCTGTAGCCCATCCTGGGAGATGGGTGATCACCTGTGCCGCCACTGAGTCTCGTGTCGGATCCGTGACAACCACATCAGCCACTGAGACCTGATCCTCCCTCATCATGTACAAGTCAGCTCTCACTGATCCTCCTGTCTGAAGGGCATACCAAACCTCTCTCCACGTCATGTGATCGCTCTCCCGTGCTAAGGCAAACATGACGTCTCTGATGGCATCGTGGGTAGCTATCCGTGCACTCTTTGTCACGTATTCTTAGACTGCTCCATGTCAGATTGTTCGCCAAGATGACAATCGAGAACTGTAAGTCACCGATAAATAATCTTTTCAATATTATCTTTTGGTGCACTGATCTTGTCAAGTAAAACTTATCGTGCACTGGGTCTGTCAAGTGAATAACTGCAAATGATGATAATCCAATCAAGTGAGCAACTACAAAATAGATTATCAAGAGCATTAGATACAGAGGTTTGGATAAAGTCAAAAGTTTAGAGTTTTTATTTTATTTTATTTTTATATTTTGATATGGAAATATCATTACATAGTTTGTAATGAGACATCACAAGACAGAGATCTCGTTTTCAAAAATCTCGTTTCACCATCCTCAGTATTTTGTGCCTACCAACTGTTATAAATCACAAAATTTCCTTGTATTTAAATTTAGCAAACCAGTCCCCAAACGGATCACAAAGCCTATTATCACTAGTAAACTCTCTCACATGAATTTCTAGAGATTCAACATACAATACAACACACTGATGTCTTCAAGCTAGGATAAAACCTTGGAAGGGTCTTATGAGGTCACGATATTACAAATACACCAAATCTCTGCCACAGTTTAGAGTTGTTTTGATAAAATGTCTTTCATGAGTATAATTTAGTGTCAGATTTACAGTATAAACATGTAATTTTATGTTTTACCATATTCTGGACTGAGATGAAACCATCAGATAACTTCTAAAAATTGATATTTAATAAATAAAATATACAATAATATATAATTTCTAAACTGAAAATTTCACAAATATATTTTAGAATACACACATAAACTAAACAATAAGAATAAGAATAAGAACAATAATAACAATAACAATAATATACTTGAGATCCAAATTCTATCGCCGACATTTCTGTCGTAAATTCCAACCGAATATTGATATAAGGTGTCAATACTTGAACACTGCAAGTTAACTTGTTCTTATGTATACAGTCTTATACTATGGCTTTAACATTGAGAGAGAAATTGTTATCTCGTTCAAGACTGAAAACTATATATGCGCAATTTGCATATTTATCTCAAGTACCTGAAAAATACCAAGTAACTGAAACCAATATCTACAAGAAAATTGGATTCCTGTATGTAGTTTACGATGTCCTTTTCAGAATCTTCAACGATAAAGAGATTTATGCATGCCGAGAAATCTACGTCAGTATACTTCTTTTCCTAACTCACTTTCACAAGACTTCTAACACTATGCATATTCATGTTAGGCATGCATATATATATTCCTCCTCTTCCGAGTTTGGAATACCAAGAATATGTATGTGGTTTAATTTATTATCTAACTTTTCTGACGAGAAGGGTTAGATAATAAATTAAATCTTCTTGTTTACTTGTTTGTAATCTCTCGCATACATATGGATGCGGCGCATTCATATTTGCTTGTCTTGTTAGTTATGTTGTTATGTATAATTTTTAAGTTCACCTAACATTTAATGATTATATATATTTAAATTTAATTTATTTAATATATATATTTTTTCCAATAACAACAAGAGGACAAAAGTTCCCAAGAAGTTAATCTCGTATGCATATTTAACACCATGATACTTCCACCATGAACCATATTTAACACCATGAACTCTCTCTTCTTTGCACCTTTTGTACGTACTATTCTATACACTTTTCGAGTTTACTTTTATGACGACACAAAAGTGTTAGTAAATCCATAACACAGATGAATATTTAAGATGTGCTTGATCTCTCAAGCACATCATCACCACTGGAAAAGGAGGGAAAGACCTCCTCGTGACAAGCATCATGGAATATTATCTGCATTTTCTATTATACTGCAGTCCAGAGCATGACAACACACCTTCTTTTCTGTATCATTATGTGAACTTACGTTCTTCATTGACACGTATGTTTACTGGACCAAGGTCATCCTCTTGCCACTTGGCAGAGTATGTGTAATTAAAACGAGTATAAGTGCAGTGCAGACGTGGCAATAGATGCAAACGAAGGAGGAGGAAGTTGGAGAGCAGTTTAATTACAAGTGCATGTAGATTGCCTTTTTCTGTCCTCTTGTTACTCTAGGCTGGGCATTCTCGTGTCATATATTCTACCTATACGTGTCTGCTGCAGCAATTAGGTTCGAGTATTTGAGAATGCGTTGAGAATGAGCCAATAGCTGTATGTAGAGGACATGCACTCTCCCCTCGGATCCCTTCTTCACCACTCACAGCTCATTCAGTCAAGGGGAACGAGCCCAGCAGTTAAAGCGTATGTTGAAGCTGCAAGATGGTCAAGAATCTAGTTAGATTTTGTACATATATGTGTTGTTCAGCTGCAAGTGAATAAGCACCGAAACTGTACAGTTCCCGGGAGAAAGGAAACGGACAAGCGAGGAAAATGCGAAGAGACGAGCAAGGTCGTAGGGGAGGCGCGACGAGATTATTTTAATTAGTGAATAATTTAATTTTTAATTCAAAATTTTTATTTTTAGAACGTACCTGGAAAGACGGGGAGTAGGAGATAACCCATAAACGTTGACCCCAGTGTCGCTCTTCGAAACATACAAGTCCGGGACACACTGCTCATTAATCCTAATCCACTCATGTACAGTAGATTTAATTTAATACATAATCCTTCGGGCAGGAAGGATTAAGTATTAAATTAAACCCCTTGCATATTTGGAAGATGGAGGAGATGAATATGCGTACAAAGTGTACTTCTGGCCAAGAAGAGGAAGAAGACAAATATTAGTTTGGTGAAAAAAATTATCAAAAATGATTAGTTGTTAATTGTTCTTGAAAAACAAATTTTGCAGATTACGGATCAGTATGCGAAATGATCAATAGACAAACTAAAGAACAAAAAGTGAATAAAAAATATTATCTTCCGAAAAACATCAAAAGAATAGAAGACTAAATTGTCCAGATGACTAAATTTGAATAATTAAATTTAAACTTTTCAATGGACAATTCTCTCCTCAACTTACGAGGCTTCTTTCCATAAAATTGGACACCTGAGTGTTGACAACTATAAAACTATAAGTACAGTGAACAATGTATGCTTTGCTTCCATAAAACTTCTCTGATATTTCAGTAAATAATATTTAATTCAAATATATTTAATTAATGCATTAATTCTTCTAACAGAAAAAGTTAGTTCATTAAGTAAAGGACATGCATATTCGCTCTTCCGAATGCGAAAGAGGTGAATATGCATGCATACTATACATTGATATTCTTACATTCAAGCACACATGTATATTATATTCACCTCTTCCATCTTCGGATGGAAAAGGGGAATATGCACGGATTTAATTTTTTCGTGAAGAGAATTAAATAATAAAATCTATATAATATATATATAATATATATATAATATAAAAGAAATATATTTACACTTTCAAAAATGCGTCTGTGCTCTCCTTATGGGTTTAGTTTAGATTTCTTGCATCCCTCTCTTTCATTACTGTTATCAAAATTTTAACTTTTTCTTTGGTTTAGTTTACATTTATATATTTTGATAACAAAAGCAGAGTTAAGATCCAGTTCCCAGTCCCGCCCTCATCACGTTATGGATTTTTTCATTAGTTCTTATGGGTTTTTCATTGTACTCTTCCTTCCCTCGGCCCAAAAGTTTATGTTTCTCGTAGTTTTTACTTGGAGTAGCAAGTCATACATGTCATGTTTATTTGTCACACCAATAACTGAGACTTGCCTCGCTTTCCAGCAAGAGAAAGACTGTACTTGTCTCTTTTTCCGGTGAGCAAAGACGCGTTCGAGACGAGATCCAAACAATTAATTTTCAATTGTTGGTTGATTTATGCACGCATTGTTAACTAGACAAAATGACTTGTACGACTTGCAATTCCAAGTGAGAAGTCTGATAAAATAAAGAATTATAAAAAGCATCCGATCAAGTCCGACATTCTTACTAAGGGTATATCCTTACTAGAGGTCTGATCAAATAAATTTCTGCATACTTTATCATTCTCTCTTATCACTCTATCTTACGTAACTTCATACAGTTCACTTGCAACTGGTCCAATATGAAACAGCTTTGACAGGTACGTGGCAGAAGACTGCTGTGAGTAGGGCCTGAGGAGAAACGCGTAATATTCACAATGGCACGTACATGCGAGTCCGTCGTTTAATTCCCCCAAATGCTCTTTCCGTTTGCATGCTATCCTTATGTGTCGACCGAGGCTACCGTGCTTTTGCTCTTCGGGTACATTTTATATCTCAGTAGAGCTCTGGGTGTCAAAAACAGCAGCTGCATGCTATCCTGTCACCGTTTATACTGGTACTCTTTTCTTTGGTCTCGTTGCGGTGCGATGTCTTCAACTGTTTCTCACGAGAAGTGTTATAATGTGCATATGCATGCCAGTTTGCCTGGCAGATTAATCATACAGGTGAGTTTCACAAATACTACACGCAGCCAGCGTAGGATAGCTTTTACGTGTGTGTCTAGATATGACTAATGGTCACAACGTCAGGAGCTAGAAGACTATATATAATTGCTGTACCTTCCATTGTGGATGAGAGAAAAGCTTAACGTATTCTGTCCTTTACTATCAGACGGCGCTCGTCCCTAACCAGCTGGTATCATTGGAAGAAAAGTATGAACATGCAAGAGGACTGCGCAATGTCGTGTCTATTCGTCCATTTGTCACAGAGTCAAGAGTCAGTAGGATGTGGGCATAAAGTCTTGTTTGACTAGCGTTCCGATACGGCAGATGAACAAGTGAACAACACCTATTTGTTCCTGAAGGTTTAGGGTTGTTATCTCCACCTGCATGTTAGATAGTTCTCCTAGTAACTGCACGCGCTGATTGCCAAACATAAGAAACACTTATCATTCTGGCTGACGAACAGCATGTCTTGTCGAGGGGTTGGTCGAACGAGTCATGGAAGGACAAGTTTTAGATGGTCCGAAGGAAGATTCCGTAGCCTCGTGCTACAGCAGGTACGTACTTTACTCTGGTTTTCGCCTCGTATTGCAAAATGCAACACGAGGCAATATTATCTCCCCGTATTGTCGAGTTCGTTCAAGACGTGTCGAGTTTGCTTGTCCAATTACAGGTCCCCTCGTTTTGAGCAGACGAAAGGCGTTTGAAGTACTTTATTACATTGCGCTTACGAATTGATCAGTCGCGGTAGCCGCAGTTTTCACTTCCGTAAGGATAGAAATATTAATCTTACGCTGCTTTCATATAAATGGTAAATGGTGTTGTATCTTTCCCTTGGGGTCTTCGAGATCATGAGATTGTCCATGTGATTCCATCACAGGAAGAACAGGACCAGAAACTTCATTAACAGTTTGCAACAGCATGCACCTCCAACCGTGCTCTCAATAGATTGAACTCATGACCTTTCTCTTAGAGAACTATAAGCTAAACCACGTGGGACACCAATATTGTTGCGTTCGCATTTCCGTCTGTAGTGGATTCTGGTTCCGAATAGTTCCAGATATTTATATAGTTCGTATTATTTCTCAAATATATTCAAAATATAACTTGTAAAAGTCATATTATTTATGTACCACACAAAAGCCAAATGTTGTATTTATTTTCATGCATCTCAGTATTATGGAACGGTGTATTTAAATTACCAATACAACGAATTTCAACGCCAATCAAACATACATTTTAAACTATTAATACTTATTTTATCATAGAAGGAAAGTAATGAAAAAATTCAACCAAAATATAAAATATAAAAACTGCTTGATATAACCTATTTTGGATAACATTTGCATGTTTCATCTCGATGAATGGGATCAACGGCGGATAAACTCTCGCACTGGCAAGGGGATTCATTCTCCCGGCCACATAGCCAAATATGCGTGCAAGATGAACTTCGGGGAACTTTTGCTTGCTTGTTGTTATTGGAAAATATATAACTGTTAAGTGAAATTTCTATATCAAATCGAGAAAAATTCAAAATACTTCTGAATGTTAAGTGATAGCTAGACCTGGAGACGCAAAAAGTATCCATAGAGAGAGCGTTGACAAACGTACTCTTGAAACTATATATCCGAGAAGCCAATCTTAAACAAATCACATTCTCTCTATAGTTCAATTTACTACATAACCCTTCTCAATAATGAGTTAGATAATGAATTAAACCTTTGCGTATTTTAGAGATACAAAAATAACAACATGGAAAGATATGGTAGTTTGTCATCTTTATTTTCAATAATTATTCTGATTCCACTCATGATGTTAACTGACTCAAACTAAGCTCACTGTGATGTACCAAATGCATAGCCTTGCAATTTCCATTGTGCAGCTCCTTGAATGGTTTCCTTTTACAAATACTTAACTTGACATCCACACACGGACTGACCAGAGTTATTCATTATATTATTTTCATACTAAAGTCTCTCCACACTTACAGTTTTGCTACAAAGTTTACGTAGTTCACGTATTCACAGTTGGTGAAAGTGTATAACGGGGCTAAGAAGAAGCCTACAGTATGAACCCTCATGTATCTCCAAGACGGAGGAAGTTTTACTGGAGAGTCCTGGCAGTTGGAGGCAACGTTTCATCAGAAATTTACTTGACTAGCCCCGTGCGTCATGTTTTGGACTTGACCAGCCCCCTGCGCCATATCATAGATTTGACCAGACCTCATACCGACAACAGTCCATCGTCGACCGCCATGTCAGATTCGACCTTCCACGTTGGAGTTCACAGGCTTAGTTGACTGACAGTAGGAACCAGAACGGGAGGTGCAAGAGCGTGGAAGAGCAGTCGAGACCGCAGGAACACGATGGTCAGATTTTTTGAATTGTACTTGCTTCGTGAACTTCCAGGCTCGAACTTCCATCGCTCGAGTGATCGAGAGTATTGAGCGAGCAGCTTGCTGCAAGTTTAGTTTTCACGACTGAGCGACCTGAAGGAGCAAGCGAGTGGAGTCTGGAGGGCTGAAGCAGAGTCGAGAAGCGAGACCGTGAGAACACCTGCATCAGAATTGGTCGAATTATACTGTGCTGGTTTAGTTTCCGCGACTGAGCTATTTGAAGGAGTGAGCGACTTACTGGAGTCTACATTTCGGAGATACACATGGATACCGTTGAGACAGCAGAAGTATGGGATATTGATAGCATTTACTTTCCTACCGAAGACATATCTTTTTCATGGTGTGAAGAGTGTGTTGGCACTGCTACGGAGAGTGAAAATGTATGCATAGAGACATACATTCAGAAACGAAAGGCATCGACATTTCATCGATATGAGAAGTCGTTCATGAGAAGATGTGAGGAAAGCCGCGGCGCGAATTAAGTTGGACGAAAGTTTTATCTCCTTCGCAGAGTTCGACTACTCGTTGTCTTGTCTGTGCGTTGTCTTGGATCGAGCATGCCAGAAAATCAAATCGAATGCAGACTACAAAGTACGAGTTTGTAGATATGGAGCAGCCATGCAAATTAGAAAGTCACCAGAGAATCGAAATGACACTTGTAATCCATTGGGAAGTTTCACTGAGAAAAATGATCGATCATTTCAGGAGTTCACGCAACGTCGAAGAAAATGAAGGGAGGTTGATCCGTCAAGTGCATCTGATACAGAGGAAGGTGAACCTTCTGGAGTCGGCATTGCAAAGAATCTTCGAGTTAGCATGAATGGTGCTTGTGGTGAACGAGCTCGATATTTGAGTAGTGGATTACATTGTTATCGTAGTAGCAACGTGACGGTAGAAGCTGGTGTTGAGAATCTATCTTGTCTTTTCTGTATTCGTGCACAAAGGAGTAGACTGTCTAGAACAATTAAAATCATGGTATGTATAGTCTCTCATATCTGTCCCGCGATTGTGCATGCTTGGCGCGGTCCTACAAAGAATGCTCGATGATTAAGTACAGTCCTTGGAAATCGAATAGCTATCAATCAGAACAAGCAAGTTGGTCATTTGGTTGAGGAATTTAGACATACATTTGGTCGAAAGTCATCTTATACTCAAATGTGGCGGATGAGAGAATTATCTCGTGATTGTTTACTAGGCAGTCAAGCGTCATCATTTCATTACATACCCGGGTTGTGTAGACGTATAGAATCTACCGACGAGCAAGCGGTAGTAGATTGGGAGAACTGGGAATCTAATCCGCAAGTGTTTAGACATGCATGCATATGCCCAGGTGCTAGAAGAGATGTGTTGACATTCAGTCAAAAAGTTATAGCTATCGATGCATGTTATTCGAAGAATCATAAGTATCCATGTCAAATATTTATGACATCAGTTTTAGACGGAAACAACGAGGCCATTATCCTTGCATATGCTGTTGCACTTGAGGAGTCGACCGCTACGTGGACATGATTCTTTCGATTATTGAAGCAGTCGGTGTGCACAGTGGTCAAACACAATGTTAATATCCGATTGTCAAAAAGGATTGGAAAGTGTAGTCGCAAAAGTACTACCAGGGGTTGTGCATGACCACTGTGCACAACACATCCGGATGAACATTCACGTGTGTTTTGAGCGAGAGGCAGAACGACCATTCATGACATTACTTTATGCTCAAAATATTGAGAGGTGATTGATATGGCTATCTGGTAGTTGCTTATCCTCTTTGTTTGATTGAGGAAGAATTGAGTATCAGTTACGATAATCGTTTGTATTTACAAGCTTCTCGGTCGACGTTTGAGCAAGCTTCCCGGCCGACGTCAAAGTTTCACTCCATCGTATGTAAGGTACTCTGAGGAACAGAGTTAAGTAGTATGGTTCGGAATTTTCTTCAGAGAAGTTGTAGAGTAAAAAGTATATAAAGGTGACTGGTGTCTGTTTTGCACTCTTCACTTACTATAGTGCATTATGCGATGACATAACATGGGGTTCTAAGATTCGACTCCGACACTCCGCAAAGTGCATTCCGGTTGGAGATATGTGAGTGACTCCAGACTCAAGTCTATCCGCCGCTCTTTCAGTCCAAGTCAAGTCTCCAAGAGGGAGTAGACTCAGTAGACTCAGTAGACAATCCACTAACTTAAACTAAGAACTCGTTGCTTTCTTTTCTCAACACTTGGATTCTCTAAGCTTTGTTCAAGTCTGTGTTGAGGCCGTTTTGTTTTTTTTGGTGATTTATCTTATAAATCTTGTGGTGATCTTGTTCTTGTAATGATTACGTAAATTACCTCCTGTGATTTTTCTGAAGGAGATATGGATTATATCTGCTTTTCAGATAAGAAGATCTGAGTGGATACCCAATATCGTCTTATCTTATCTTATCGTATCATTTTGCTGTTTTGTCGACAGGAGGGTTAGGGTTTGAAGTACCTTGAAGTCAAATACATTCTTAAGAGGGAAACTGAAGCACTATCACTTCTCATGGTCAAGACTGTAGCCGAGTATCTGCGGTGTATATCGACAGTCGAAGCTCCAAGACGAAGTTCCAGATTTTATCAGGTGAGTCGTCCTAGTAAGCATATTTTCATAAGCATATTTTCAACATAAGTAAGTTTAACATATTTTCAACCGAGACGACGCTTCAGGTAACAGCCCAATCTTTCAGATCTAGACGGTTAACATCATTGCGGTAAATGATAGTGTCCAGTTATATCATTCCAACTGATAGTGATTGCTTTTGCGCGTCGTCAACTGCTAATCTTGAGACTATCGCTCTTTCTTCTTTCACTCCGAAGTCGAATTAGGCCATTCGACGTCGGCAGCTAAAAGATGGATACTCTAGGTTTGCAGAGCTGTTCTCTGTTCCTCAGATACCGTCATCGCATCTTCGCTGAGAAATCGTTCACCTTCGTGACGTGATGCCGCTTAGCCACAATCGATTTACACTAGGGGTTATGTCGCACATCCGAAAAAATATGTGCCTCACATGAAGTGTCCCGCTCATCGGAACCGAGGTTTCGACGCGCTATGCAATACTCGCCTGCTCCTCGGACGAGTGGAGCTCCGTCGTCAAGTTACAGCTCAGATTTCCCTGCGTACCAGTACTACATAAAAGCATTTTGCCCTGCCATTTTTGAGGTTCCTCTGCTCATCCTTGAAGTGGTACTCCTCAGTGCATGCTGAAGGTGACGGTATGTGCATGATACCTCCATCTCAACTTTCAACTTTCAACTAACCATGAGAACACCGGATTGCAGTTTAGTGATTCGCATCTTTATGTGACGATTTTTATATGCCATCCATGATCAGAGACTTGGTCTGCCACAGTAAGCAAATCACTCGTGTTCCACTAAGAAGGACATGTCATTTGTGCACCGTTGTCTTGATCATGACTCTCTGCCAGGAGAAGCAGGAGCATTTTGGATCAATCTCATCAGTAGATCATCCACATTAGGCTCAGTAATACGCATCTGGTTCTCCAGTATAGAGTTCGGGTCCAAAGATCGCACATCTTGTGGATTTCCAGGAGTCGTCGTATCATTGCGATCTTCAGGTTTTGGCGCCATGTTGTCCTCGTCTTCCATGGATCTAAACTCAGGTAGATTCTTCGTAAGCGCTTCCTGTGTCGACGGAGAATTTTAGTGAACAGAACTCATGAGTCGATCCAAAAAAGATGCATACTCAAGGGCCACATGCATAGTGTCTGGACCTGCTTCTTGTACGCCTGCAGATGCGTGCTCCATACTCGGCCAAAAGCTCTACGTAAGAGGAGAAGCCTTGTCTTGCGACTATCTTGTCTCATTACAGCTGAAATTTTGAGAATATGATGTATATGCTATGTCTATCATACTGATAGAATTTCGTGTCATTTTGAGATAATTGAGAAGTCGTCTTTTTTTACAGAATGCTCTCAAAGGTACCCCAAATGGGTTGTCCTTAGCATATCTGGCTTTTTGAGACTGGTCTACTTTTAGTCAATAGATTAATGCATGCTTCATTTATGTGTACTTCTTTGTATATTTCATCTCTTTCATGATCGAAAAAGAGGAATATGCAAAAGTATTTAATTTATCACTTCATCCTTCCAGTGGGAAGAGTTAGGTGATAAATTAAACCTTCAAAAAACTGATTTTCTCACACGGTACAGTCCGTTTTTTCTCTTCCTACTGTGCCTTGCAGTCCACATGCTTTATGGGTTATTTCCAGAAGATTCAAGATGTACAAAGCAGCTAATTTATAATAATTATATTAATATTAAATTAAATTAAAATTACTGAATATTTTCTCTTTAACTCTTATGGAATTCCTGTTAACAGCTCTATTGCACTCTCACTGTGATGTCCGATCCAATGGAAGGTTTAGATTTTTCATTTTCATTTTTCCTCCGTTCGGCCAGAAGTGCACTTTGGAGGTATATTGTTTGAAGCATCGGACGATTTCATTTTTGATGGTGAATTTGTAGAAAATTTAACGATACTGAAAACTGAAGTGAGGACAGGATGGAGAAAACGGAATTGTTTATTAGTGAAAGTAAACAATATATATTTCTTTTTTTCAACCTAAGGCTAAAGAAGAAAAAAGAGATCATTGTTCTACTTATGAAACGGTTACATTTTGCTTTTCTGGTAGCATGTATATTCACTTCTTCCATGTTAAGAAGGAGGAGGTATATGTTCACTTTTTAATATTAAAATAAAGTTATTCAGTATTATTTAATTACTAAAATTTTTCTCTTGGAAGATTTAGATTATAAATTAAAAGATATCAAGATTAATTTATCATAAATATTATTTTTATAGTAAAATCAGAGCCGACAGTTTTTTCAGTCATTAGCGACTAAAAATAATATTGATAATGAAGTTAGTAAGTCCAAAACAGAATTATTCAATTTTAAAAATTAAAAATTAAAATATAATTTCAGATAAAATAGAAGTATAACTCTAGAATAATTCTCACTTTATCGCCCTTCATCGTAAATCAGTAGGTCATGTGTCTGTCTAATGTCTTCAAAGTAATGATATATTTTGTAGCGGAAAGGAAGCGAAAGTAGGAAGTAGGAAGCGGCTGAGAACTTACGGAGCATGCATCCAAAGTGGTCAGCGAACCGAAATTTTGGACCTGAGATGATTATAAGGTACCTTGAGTGTACTTGAGTGCGAAGCGGAACAAGAACAGAGTGGCTCCCTTTCACTTCTCTGTTCAAATAAAGTCTAAACGCAATTATGGACGCTGATTGCTATTCATTAACAAGATAATCAATTTTGCAACTCAATCATGACTTATTCAGTCAGACTTATGCAACTCAGTTATTATATGAGTCTGCCGCCCTCCTCCGCAACTTTACGACAGGCAGCGAGATTATGAGCAAGTTGAACATTGTCTATACGGTTTTGTCAAGATTGGAGCAGGTTCCAATGTTTGACATTACACGTCTTCTTATATAGACATACACGGATATATGTGATCTCGTTGCTCTTATTATCTGTTTTCTAACATAATCTGCTTCTTACATCTGTTCTCGTCAAGCACCAATCTTTTCGGAAAATAGCAGACTCCAGCGGATGGAGAAAACTGTATTTGTGATAGTCTTTCGTGCTAGACTAAGAAATCTCACCGATACGCGTCGATGAACACTTAGTGCAGCAACATTGTCAATACGCAGCAGCATTGCTTATTTGTACTTGGATAAATCCGAGGTACCAGCTGATCGAGTATGAGTTCTGAGATAATGTCTTGCTTGCCCGACGTCGACAACAACACATATTTCGATACAGTGTGCTCGGAAGAGTCATTCCTCAGCAATGACTGGGTGTGGTCCGGAAGTAACTCATTGGCTCTACTTGCGGTCGCTACTTTGTACGTGGTTGAGATGCAAGTATGATGAGATTGAATTTCCACAACGAGCTCTAGAGATCTAATACACATAGCCGTAACATGCTTGGCAAGAGGAGACAGCATCTGTCTGACAACTCCAGAAACATCAAAACCTGCATGTGTAAGTGTAAGATAAATAGAAGCCTTTTTTACAGTTCAACACTCATTACGAGAAAGAGCTCGAAAACGAAATGAACAAGTATATGGATCATTCTCTCGAGGTTTAAGATAAATAGCAGCCTTCTTAACAGTTAATGTGAACTGGATTTACTTCTGTTCCTTTCGGAGTCACAAAAAGTACATATGCAAGCTCTGAACGCACTTAAGACAAAATTCACTTAACGGAACTGTATTGGAATCACTAACGGAATGTGACTGAACTGACCGAATGCGATCAACTATGATAATCAGTTCCTCAACTCTCCCTACGGCTTCTCCAACATTCAACAATATTCCAGCTACAACTCGCTCAATCTCATGAAGATCATTCACTGCTCGTCTCAAGTTCGTGCAGATGTTTAGACATTTCTCTTTCAAGGAATCTAGCTCTACTTTGCAACCGCTTGCTGCATCAGTCATACACTCCTCGTCTTCTGGTGACTCCCACAATGATAATTTCTTCAGTTTCGAGGCACAACTGTAAGGTCGTCTAGCATCAAAAACCTGCCGTTCTTTTGTCACAGGATGCCATGACACTCTTACCAACCATCCGCCCTTATGGAAGTCAAGGAGCCATTCGCGTTGTTCAGCTGATGACAACAACAAAAAATGACTCGCATCGAGGTTCATAAACTGCTTCCCACCATGATTTGCGACAGAAAATCGTGGCAACTTCTCAAAATCTATTCTCACGCGACTAACGTCATACAGAGTCACCTTGTATTTTCATTCTTTGTGAGCAAGATGCGACGACACACCACAAATGTGACTGATCTCGAAGTCTCACTTCGGTTTTGATCCGCAGCTGATGTCTAATCCACATTTGCATACATCGACTATCACGAAACCTGTCGAATTAAGATGCACGATCACCACAAAACATTCCACCCACACAGCTTGCAACTGATCCTCATTGTATTTCTTCTCATACTGTATTAAGGTATGCATTGTGACAGATTACACTCAACTCGGCTTACGCACACACCTCACTTCATCGACCGCATGTCTCGCTCTTCGACTTAACTCCTCCGCGGTCTCGCTCCTCGACTCTCCCTCCCGCACCTCACTTCATCGACTTCGCGTCTCGCTCTTCGACTCAACTCCTCCGCGGTCTGGCTCCTCGACTCTCCCTCCCGCTCCTCGATTGTTTTCACGACTCCCGCTCCTCGACTGCTGTCAGGTTTTCGCTCCTCGACTGTTCTCAGGTTCCCGCTCACCTCCCGTTCCTGCACCTCCTGCTGTCAGCCAACTAAGCCTATGGACTCTAACGTGGAAGGTCGAATCTGACATGGCGGTCGACGATGGACTGTTGTCAGTAAGGGGTCTGGTCAAGTCTATGATATGGTGCAGGGGTCTGGTCAAGTCCAAAAGATGGCGCATGGGGCTAGTCAAGTAAATTTCTGAACGTTTCATGCCCTTTATCGTAAAGAAAGTTTGCTTACTATGTAAGATATGATACTGTAACAACACCCCGACTGATGAGATGCAGACTCCATGTAGCATCTATATTTGTAGTTCAGCTTGCGTGAACATTACATTATTTGTTAATTTTCGTTGAAATAAAAATTATTTAGTTTTAAAAAAGATTTTATTTTTGTGTTAACTTATAACATAATATTATGGACTTTTGGTACAGTAAAAATAAAAGAACAAAAAATCTTTATTCAGTCATATAAAACCTAGACCATGGTTCCAATCACAACATCTACCCAAGTTTGTAGAGTGAAAAACCTTTGTATTCCAAGCCAGGCGCAAATCTGCTTGGGATTGAAAAAAGTTTTAATAAACCAATGATAAACTATGTGTGATTGGGCGTTAACGAGAACACCCAGTCAACATATGAGAAAAACAACTCCTATTAAACCTTAAGAGGATACCCAAGAAGACCCTCCAAGAATCAGTTAATTTTCAAAATATTTGTATTTTATTTTAATGAGAACGCATTTATTATGATTCTTAATGATACGAGATCCACTTGATAATTTTGAAGCCATCTGTATTCCCCCTGAGTTCATCATGGGTTCATTTTGAAGTCCTTTCTTTTCTGCTCATTTCGTTACCAAGATCACAATGTTTGATCACGTATTGTGATGACGACTGCGTTGCGCGAATCTCTCAGAGTTTCCGTCCGTGCCGAACTTACTTAACAAAGATTAAAAATGATTGACTGTGGAGATCACCAACACTAACCGGATCTCCACACCACTAACCTCGGTTGACGTTGTGAGAAGTTCTTTAAACCTTATCATTTAGAGGAAGGAGAAGCCGTAACAAGGTTTCTGTACGTGAACCTGCGGAAGGATCATTGAACACAACATTTTTATGCCAACTTGTCAACTTCTGCGAATTTAAAAATTGTACTTTTTAGAGCGGAACTTGTGGTTTAACAGTATCCCAGTGGTTTAGTCCAGTGCATGGGTAACCATCTTGATATCTGACATACGTGGTTAACGTACTAGACAGAACAAGAATTCTCACCAAATACCTCTCCCCTGACCAAATTTACAGGATTAAGGTATGAAGATGTAATTCCTGAATGCCCTGTGCCAACGAGTGCAGAATGTCTATAGATATTTCGACTTTCTTCAGGTAAACTTTACCACAGAAACATGTAAAATGGTTTACTGGAATTCTTTACGACCAAAGATTGAATGGTTTACTAGTAAG
This sequence comes from Asterella californica, assembly GCA_036924285.1. Taxonomy (NCBI): domain Eukaryota; kingdom Viridiplantae; phylum Streptophyta; class Marchantiopsida; order Marchantiales; family Aytoniaceae; genus Asterella; species Asterella californica. The sequence continues at coordinate 21,213,009 of JAYKYS010000006.1, read as the reverse complement.
GTCACTCATCCTCTTCCCTTACGAGAATTTATAGGGTTAAAGTCAAGTCAGAAACACAAACCTCTAATATCAGACCGTTTCAGAGAATGCAGAAGGAAAATGTAGAAAAATCTCGAAGAAAACACACTTAAGACCGCAAACCGTATACGGCAATATTCTGCGTCAACTTTTACATATTACCTCCAGAGTAGTACCTAAAGAAAACGGGAAGAACTTATAACTTTTTTATAAAAGATAAAAGTTACAAAAATACTTTACAACCTAAGGACCGAGTGACCTTATAAGATCTAGTTGTTGGAAGTTAATTTTGTCCCAGAAGAGCTAGTATGGACGTCCAGTTCACTGTACCTCCATACTAGTTTATGTTTACTAGTCACAATTATGCGTCCTCCTGCCGGAAGAGGTCCGTCCGTGAAATGGCAGCGGCATTCGGCTGCAGAACTAATGGCGTCGCGTGGCGCTTCTTGCTTGGGAAGAAAAGAAGAATACTAAACTAGTGAGTGACTGTGAGTCGTGACTTCAGAGTGATTGTGTAACACTTCAGGAAGTCCCTTTCATGTCTCCTGACCGCCACTGCGACATGCCAAACAGCCCTGTTCTGGAAGCCAGATAGTTGCTTGACCCTTCGGGTCTTGTAAGGATTGATGGGTTCTTTCCATCCGTCGCGTGTTTCTCTGGAAGCCAGCACGAATCACGTTCGATGTTCACGACCGCTGTTCAAACAGCGCGGGCTACTGTTTGAAGCGGTTGCTGCAAATAATTCTGGTCGGTGACTTCCTGCACCTGCCCTGCCCTGCCCTGCACCTGCCCTGCTTTATCGAGCTCCCATCAAGAACTTGAGAGACGAAAAGTCACACACAAATGCGTGACAACAATAGGATACAGTCGGATACACCACGGCTATCAAACTCCGCGACAAGATCCGCGCCTACGTCGTGACGGAAGGGGTTGGGATGTTGCTCTGCGTTGCCGTCAACAATTTTGGTTCAGGCGAGTCTGGCCTCGTTCATACTGCAGTAGTACTTTCTGTTCTCATGGTCGAACGGTCTCTATAACTGGTCGGCGCGACACACTAGCAGTCACGAAACCCGTATCTCGTGTTCTACATTCGTTATTCTCTTCGCACGGTCCAATCTGACCTGCTTGACATGAGTCGTGGTACCACTGTCAACGGATGTAACTCTGCTGGGGGACGAAGACAAAAAACACCCAGATTTATTTTCTTGTCCTCGTCTTTGTCTTTCTATCCAGTACCGACTTCTCATTCTGGAGGCAAACATCGCGCCCGCTGCAGCGAAGAGTCTTGGTCGGTGAAAGCCAACGACGCGTGACTCGCCAAGCACCAGTAGGAGCTCGCTACCAAGGGCACAACCGTGGATTATGTTGGCTAGCACCTTTGCGCCGTCTAAGCTGTCAGAGACCAGGATCGTGCGTACGGTACTCGTGCTTGTTTCTTGAGCATAAGGTATAGCACAAGCCACGAGATGCAGTGGCTTCTCAGTCCTAAACCTTCCACGAGGTGGAACCTCGGGGCAAACACGCGACGCAATGAATAGCAAACGGATGGAAAGACCCATCAAGCCTTACCGAGGGGAGAGGACTGAGAAGCCACGATCACTCCTTTGGCTCGCACAGCTAAAAGAAAATGAGAATATAAAGATTGAGTGATTCTTTCACATGATCCAGTGGGTAAGATATATTTCAAAAAATAATATTTAAAGATAATAATTTATAAAAATAATGTATATAAATCATGATTTATCAACTAAATCTCCTGGAGAAGATGCTGCATCATACAGAAACTCTATCCAAAATACAAAAGATGCGAGACTTTTTATTTCAAAAATCCTTTACGTACAGACCTCTCAGTTCTTTATTTGTATTTTTCTTCGTGATATTCCTTGTTCTTTTATATCGATTTTATACGAATATATTGGGTATCTTTGGCGTCGCGCGCCTGTGCTATCCAAGACCAGCCATGTGACGGGAAACACGCGACATAATGAATAACAAACGATGAAAAGAGCCCATCAAGCCTAACAAGGGAAAGAAGTAACCGAAGGGCCAAGCAACTAACGCCACGAAATGAATAACACCGTGGATAAGCACGGCATGTGACAACTTTCCAGCGTGATGGTCATGAACGTCACGTTTTCAAAGATTGACAGCTGACGCGGTTCTCCACGCTGCTGGTTTATTGGCTCCTCTTAGATATCACTCCCATACCACTACGAGTCGTCACAGCCAACTTCGCGCCAGTACAGAATGCGATTTCAATATAGCCGGATCTCGCGGCAGCATGTGAATCTTTCACACTAGAAGCAAACGAGAATCGGTAACTCCAGAGATCCGGTACTCTACCGAACATCCTGCTCGTTGCCTGCAGCTGCACATAGTGAAGTCATGGCGCTGACTCCAGAAGAAACCTTCTGTAGTCCGTCCCCTATATTCTGCGACAGGTAATGTCGCGTCGATGAGTCAGCGGCATGTTAGACAAGATATGCAGACAAAGTTCAACTACTGCAAGCGCGACGTCCACCCGTTAACCACCGGCCCAGCGAGAGGTGCTAGGAGCATGCCATGCAACCGGTCATATCGTCCGGACGAGCTCTGCAGTGGTACTTCTCGTACTCGAGCAGTACCAGAAAGTCTGACTTTGATAGAGACTTCTTGCAGTCTCTCACAAAATCTGAGAAAGTGCCGTGGCTGTGGACGCCGTCGCGCTGTGCCAGTACGGTACAGTACAGCAACGAACGGAGCAAATCTGCTGTGGAGATGACTTTGTAGACCAAATCTGTGGACGTGATCACGTGTAGTGAGTGCAGCAAGGCAGCTGAGCTCATTTTATTCCTATGGACCTTTTTCTATGGATCTTTCGGGAGAAGCGGTGTTCTGCAGTTCCTGATGGCAGCCATGTGTATCTCGTGTAACAAAGTGCAAGTTGTCTAAAGTGTGAATTTACGGGACGCAATGTAGCCAACGGATGGAAAGACCCCATCAAGCCTTACAAGAGAAATAAGTACCCGAAGGGCCATGCAACCAGCGCATCCCAAGGGAGGAAGAATACCCGGGCTAAGCCTCTCTATCACTAGTTCTAAGATCGTCTATCGTCTCTAAAGTATCACACATTCGTAACTCAAAACTCCTGCATACAATATATACACATGAAATAGCATCATCTACTGCAATTGTTCTCATGTGGACTATGTCTGGAAAAGCTCTATGAGAGCAATAGAAACTCGCTGTCTAAAAAACGTAGTGCAAAAAGAAAGAGAAAGTGGTATCTCTTGACGTCTCTCATGATAGACTCTGACACAAATTCGAATAAAAATGTCGAACTTCGAAGCTGTCGATCCATATATCTCCAAAGCTAAAGGGATGAAGCGAAGTCTCACCTGCATATTTTCATACTTGGTCATTTTCGCTGCTGCCACCACACTTGCAGTCCATCCTGAGAGATGGGTGATCATATGTGCCGCCACTGAGTCCCGTGTTAGATCCGTGACAACCACATCTGTCATTGAGATCTGATCCTCTCTCATCATGTACAAGTCAGCTCTCACTGATCCTCTCATCTGAAAGACATATCAACGATCTCTTCATGTCATGTAATCGCTCTCCTGTGCTAAGACAAATATAACATCTCTGATGGCATCATGAGTAGCTATCCGCTCTTCATCGTGAGGACGCGGATGAAGAGCGGATAGCTACTCTTCATCCGCGTAGTAGTAGCTTCATCCGGATAGCTACTACTACGCGGATGAAGAGTAGCTATCCGGATGAAGCTACTACTACGCTTCATCCGGATAGCGTAGTAGTAGCTTCATCCGGATAGCTACTACTACGCTACTACGCTACTAGTAGTAGCTAGTACTAGTAGTACTAGTAGTACTAGTACCAAGCGGACAGTGCCAAAGCAACAAGTTGGACCAAGCCTAGACGGAACCTCAGCGTTGTAGAGAAAATAGTCGGTGCGCGTCGGAACGCTCTAATGCAAGATCGAGTTATGAACCAAGAGCTTGCATCCTTGTCCGAACAAGAGCGGAGTCGAGCTCTAGTATCTCGTGAGACGGAAAGATCAACTAAGAGCGCATGAAGAACCTGTTGGAAGTGATGAACCATCAGAGAAGACTATAGTCCGCTAGATCCATCAATAGCTAAGATATCGAATCGAAGGTGTGTCTCACGTGTCTCAAGAGACAAACTACTCTTGTCTTACCTACTACTATCATCCTCCACTTTTGTCACATAGCTCTCCAAAATAGATCTATCTTGCACGAAGAAACAACAACAGAGTCAAGGTGCGGAGAGGGCTCAACTACCCAAGAAGACTGCCGAAGCAATCTCCTCCATGGATAATAAGCTCACCTCGTCACATGATATCGGCAAAGATGGTTGTCTACGTGCGAGAGATCCTACCACACAATCAAAGGTCCTCGGTCTTACGATGTCACTTCTCAATGTTTCTCTCTACCTCCTCGAGTACAACGGAGGCATCAACGGAAGTAAGAGAAACAATAACCACGCTGTGTCATCTCTGGTGTTACGTGTCAACATGTCGAGAGATAGACGGAATACTTGCCTCACCTCGTCATGGAGATCACAGGATAATCGACGGAACAAACATGGACAAGAAAATTCTCGAACAATCTCAGAATAGTGTCAATGTGGACTCTCAATCACTCTCACGACTCAGGAGGAATTCAAGGAAGAAGTACTGACGATTTCACAATGACTGCACGCATAGACCTCCGCTCTCGACTAATCTGAGCATCTAATGTGGTGCAATCATAGCTCTTGTACATCTTTCCAACATGAGATTTTATCTTTTGCGAGGTAAATAACTGATTGACATCGGACATGGTGTGTCTCGGATCAGTCTCCATCTCATGAGAGAGAGTATACCCATAGCTAGAAAAGTTACGATATCCAACCAAACGGTATTTGTAATAAGAATACCTCAAGAATTTTCACTCAAAAAAAGAACCCTGATATGTAGAGATAAAAACACACTATATGTAGCAAGAAGTCCATCAAGAATCTCTCAAAAATTCTAAACAGAAAACTCTGTAAACCTAAAAATCTCAAAAAATCAAATAATATTTAATACTCACTCATTTCTTCACAGAATATACCAATTCTAGAACTAAAAGAAGCAGAAACAAAAAACGAAGATAAATATCTAAAAGAAGTTACAGTAACCCATCCCAACACACTCCACCCTCTCAAACTACACTCTCTTCCCTCCCCTCTCCTCCTCCGCATGTCCCTCTTCACTTTCTCCCCCGCACTAGCTCTCTCTATCTCCACCAAGTAGACAAAAGAGAGATAAGGAAAAATATGAGTAAAAAGATAACATGAAAAGAAAAAGAAAAAAGATAACATATGAGTAAAAAAGAGGTAGTGAATCCACAAGCTGAGAATGCAAATAATGTATCGATAGATGAAGTTAAATAGTTTTTAGTTAGTTGTGACGATTGTGAGACTTTGTGTTAATTTAACAAAATAGTTAACTAATATGGATGTTAATAACGATAGTTCATCTATAAGCTAAAAAAATTTACTAACTCATTAATTCACAAAAGGATATAATAAAATAATCATTACTTTAAGTTAATGAATATGTTGGATTGACTAACGAGATAGATAACGCATAATGATAGTTCTTCCAAGCATGAGATAGCAAAAAATTGTTGAAGAGTTTACAAATGAACAGTTTTAGTTTACACATGTTTAGATATAGATTAGCATCCAATGGAGATAGGAGCTGTCGATAGAACTTCACTTCAGTTCACCTTGGATATAATTTACGTTTTTCGTGTTGATGATTGTCAAGATGAAAAACATGTACTTATGTTTACAAGGCGAGGGTTGGGATTTAGACAAGCCAACCCTCTACTTGATACGCTAAGTCTTAGCTAAGCTAGGTCTTAGGGAAGCCGAGCATGAGATTAACCTATTTCATAGCTGAGCTAGACCTTAATTTAAGCTACATCTTACTATAAGCTCAACTAATGTTTACATAAGAAAATTTTAGAAAACCTGAATATACCATAGCATAGACTTCGGTCGCTAGAGTAGTATGTGACTTGAACCGATAGAAGTAAACGCTCGTTGACAAAGATATTCAGTTTTGAATTTACATAAGATTTGAATTTTAGAAGAAGTGTATAGAAGTTGGTACATAATCTTGAATAGGATTTGAGGTTATCAACATGTGGATTCTAATGCGTACTACAGTCCATGAACTTCAATAATCACAAATGGTGTTGTTCTAGAAAAAATATACATCTTTGAAGTCGTAAAAGGAGAACAAAATTCAGCAAAAATGTGTAAAACTCTTCTAAACTTTCATTTAAACGCGTGGGGAGAGTCAAAAAGCTCACTGTTCTGACAACAGGAGGTATGAGGTTCAAATCTCCTTTTAAAGCATCTCTTTTTGGACTTCAGATCATCACATCACACGATTCAATAATAATTGAGATGAAACCGGATGTCGAACCCTCCGTTAAGATATTATGATGAACTAAAGTCATCCACAATTAGGATGGAAGTGGAGGTCGGACCTTGTGGTGGGAGATTAAGATGGCTATGAGTTCAACAATTCCTAGGCATGAAATCCATATTTCTTTTAAATGTAGCTTAAACGGACAACGTCTGGACATGCAGTGAATTCAAAGGAGTGCTACAAAGGTAATCAAGGTGCTACATGTAATTCAAGATAATCTAACTACTTCATGGTTATATTATCTTGAATTACATGTATTTGCTCTATGTGACATTGATATGTTAGGTGTGATTAGAGGTTTGTGTAAAGCAACTTTGAGAGTCTTGACTATCTGTTTGTGGACACACATATCATCATTGATGATCTTTCACTGATGTACGTCGATGCTCAAAACCTTAACTTTGAAAGGAGTTTAAGATAGAAAAATTTAGAATATGAGCATTTAGCATTCTAAGATGTATAATGATAAAAAGAGATACTAATAGAGAGAGAAGAGAGGAGGAAACAAGAGATTCTATCAATTAGTGTCGACTTATGTAAATTGCAACTTCTGTATGCAAGAAAACACTATTAAAGACCTTTTTGAGATCGACATATCGTGTATAAGAGTTGGTCAAAGGTTCAATCTTTATTAGATGGTGTGAGTGTTTCATTGTCGAACGGAGAGAAGATGACATTTACTGGATAAAAATTTCAAAACTTTGAGCTATGATCTACTTGAAACAAACAAAAACCACGAGAAAACACTTACTTTATTCTTTGAGACTAGAATCTCTATGGAAAGTACAAATTCAAAGTTAGTTTTCCTCGTCTTTTCTTCCCTCTGACTCCATTCTCCTCTCACTCTTAAGTTGCTTGATGTAAAAGGAGTCTTTTGGGTACTACAATGCTGTAAGTACATACGTTCTTAATGGAAGTACCAATATGTCATGAAAAGAGTATTTTTGAGAAAAGTCTCTAACAAACAAGAATCACGAGAAAACACTCATTTCAATGTCAAAATCCTCTCTTTACTCCTCATAATCTCTATTAAAAAAATAATTTTTCTATTTTGATCTGTTTCTCTCTCTTCCATTTCACTCTCTTCTCCTCTCTTCCTTTTCACTCCCTCTCAACTCGTGAGTTGTTTATGCAAAAAGAATTTTCTGAACCTTAAAGCACCTTAAGTATACACACTCTCAATGAAAGCATCAATATATCTGGAATATGGCATTTCTTGGAGGAACCACAAAACTTGTTGATGTGACCTCGTTGTGACCAACTTATAGCAAACATAACCACGATAATCTTGTGTCAAAATCCTCTCTTTACTCCTTATAATTCCCAAAAAATATTACAATTTGCTCTATTGGCCAGTACAAATAGTTGCTCTCTCTAGCTTACATAAGGTATAGCTTAAATGTATAAAACTCATACTATTGTACGCAACTAGCCAACTTTGTTAGCTTCATATTATCTTGCTTCTTATAATAAATGTCATCGATTAGAGAAAACAGCCAAAATGAACTCGTTATCATCTTATACACAACAAACCTCATACACAAAAATAATATTTTGTATTACCGGTTAGGTAGAACTTTTTTGCTAAACTGTGATTGTCAAACCCAAAAAAACCAGTCCATTCTTCTACAAAGCAAGCTAGCAAAATTGTGCACATCAAAACCGTATTCTGCATGAAAAAATCAATCAACTTTCTTGCAAAGCAAGTTTTATTTCATTTTTGAAGGTTAATATTAAACATATATTCCTCATTAAAATCAGACTTTATTCTTACAAGGCAACCAACGAATCCAGTGATCTTAAAGGTCTATATATATCATGCTCCAAATACAAGTAAAATTCCGAATCTCACATATCCAAATAGTCATTGTTTCTTAAATGATGCATGTGAAAACTATCATTTTGCTATAAAAACTTGGACTTGCCTTTTTTTTAAGCGTAATAAAAACCAATATTTTATATTGGAAAGCAGCAAATGTCTTTTCTCTAGATGAAACTAGTTAATCCTGCTATTTTCAAGACATATATTGTAGGCTTAAATATAAGTAGAAATTGATGACTTACAAGTCATAATAACATCCTGCTAGTTTTAAGTAGTGCACGGCAAACAAATTATTTCACAGTTAAAATTCTGCTAATTAACCTGTTGTAATTAAAGTGCAATGAGAAAAAGTATCTATCTTTATAGAATTTTCATCATCCAGAGAAGAATTAAGAAAAAGTATTTCTCTTGATCGAATATTCTGATCATCTAGAGAAGAAGTTGAATGTTTTGTTGTCATTCTCGTACCAATCGTCGTCATTCTTGCACGAAGTGCAAGAATATAGTCGAGCTAGGGGTAAACTTGGAATTCCTTACTCGATGAGTTGAATGTTTTGTTCGATTTCATTCTTGGGAGCAACAACCACAACGATGATGGATACACACCAAGATCATGACAAGCAAATACTCCGTCTGAGAAGATTAGAATCCCTAAGATGTTATGGATCGAAAAACTAACGAAGTTAAGACGACAATCCAAGCAATAAGAACTAATGACAAGCTCGGACTTTAAGAATGTAGACTCTAGTTCTGCTGAAGGCACTTGGTTCAACTAATTATCTTGAACCTTTACTTTATCCTTGTGACGAGTGTCATCGTACTGACGCAGTTGATTGATGGTCTAAGCTGTAAGAATCAGTGCAGGAGGTACTTAGTAGTCCATCCCACCTTTGGTCAAAGTCTACAACAACACAGTGAGCATTGAGCAAGTATCACGCAATGGTACCGAACAGTTTAGGCCTGGCCTTGATGGTCTCTAATCTGATCATCCGTTTGGAAATGGTTCTCGACTATGATCGATTATCTGAACCTTGTCAGCAAGCTAGCAGAAGTTCATCGAGCATGCATATTCGGTTCATATAATAAATAAATAAATAAATAAATAAAATCTATTAACGAACTCGAGAGCGATATCGCTTATAATACTAGATGTTGAAATTTATGATGATCTACTTATCAATCAATTACATCGGATAGATTTCAAAACCAAGCAGATTTAACATATCGGATAACTAAAAACTTAAAAAATTTAATCTGAATTCTCTTTTATAATCAACGATGATCTCACTGTGATGAGTGAATGATCACCACTGATACTGCAATAGAGTATTCTCTCGAGCATCGCGAACCTTATATTATCCATCTCTCTCTCTATATATAATTTTATTTTTACATGAGTTAATAATGGATATCCAAACAAGCATCGATGAGTCCAGTGTAACAAGACATGGGAGTAAAAATGTTATAATTCATTAGTTATTACCGGGATCAATTAACATACGAACAGCATTTTCTGCAAAGGTTTGAGCTGCAAATGGGCTAATCAGCCATATAATAATAGCAAGGATAAAACTTTGGACTGTGAGGATATGTTCCTAAGCCAAGCTGCAGGTGGAGACATGACTAAGTTAAGGTAGATATTCTCTTACCTGTGTGGAGACTCGCCAATGAAGGTATTATCGCAGGTACAAAATGGACGCAAAAAGTCAATTATTTGCCGTCTATTTTTACAGTGAATATGATCTGCAAATTGATCGAGCACTTGCTCCAACAATGGAAGTTTAGTACGTTCTTCTAGAGAGCTTGCATGTTCCAGTAGAGAAAGTATTCTTTTGCTAAAATGGAAAATTTATATTAATTGTTATCTTCGATACCAAATATTGATTTATTTCATACCGTTAAACATTTGATTCGTCTAATCTAGTGTTAAAATATATCAAAATTAGAGAAACAACAAGTTTGATTGTTTCGATAAAACTGAGCATTTACATCTGATCTGATCTGGTAGTATCACTGAAGATTGTAAGGATAGTTCAAGAAAGAGAATATCTTTCATCCATTTGTTTATAACGATAATTGAAGTTTTAATTATTTAATTATTGACTAATCAATAATTTTCATAACTGCATCCGCACCTTTCGCTCTGAATACCGGTCTCGTCTGCAAAAGCATCGCGCACAGAAACCAACCCTTAGTGAAAGTGAAAGCGAAAGCGAAAGCGAGCACAGCTCCAGTCTCGTCTTGGCCGCCTAACTAGTTTCTCTCTCTCTCAGTGAGTGAGTCGCTTTTCCCATCGATGTTTCGTGTGACCGACTCGAGGCGAGTGGGCACTTTACAACCTCGTCATCCTTTTCCATTGATATTTCCTGTGATCCACTTCCGAGTCCCGACGTCGGTGCACTTTACACCCGGAGCCCTGTCGAAACCATCATCATGGCTCGCTGACGCTTGTGTAGAGTCCTCTTTTTCTCTCTCTCTCTCTCTCTCGCTCGTTGCCTGGATGCATGAAACTGATCACTTGCAGTTGTATAACAGTGATTCGAGTGTAGGGAGTATTTTTCATCTTTTGGAAGGCAAGATATTTACAGTTCGTTGGTAGGAAAAATCTGCTAGCTGTGTGGAAAGGTACGGTCTTCAGTGCTGCAGGTACCTTGGGATTGTGGCCAGGACAGTTCAGTGAGGGCGGACAAAGATTGCATGCGTTGAATCCATACTGCTCGTACTGCTTTACCAGAAGATATCAGACACAGGCGAGGAGAGCGCCGAGCGATGAGAAACTCAGACAGTCGTCCGAGTAAATATAGTCATGTATACTCGTGCAAACTTGACGCTTTCCAGTGGATAGATGGAATACAGCTTTCCATATGAGTCCGAAATGGTGGTCGGTAGCAAGTCCGAGACTAGCTTCGATAGCAGTAGCAGACCACCAGCGTCTTGTATCTGTATGTGAGCCTGTGTGTGTCACCGTCCGTGTCCCGGGAAGCGAAATAGTCTGCGATGCGGTAAGAAGATCTGAGTCAGATTCGTTACGAGAGGCACGAATCTTATGTGTGGCTCACTGATCCACTTCGCTGGATATCCTCGCTTCTGAGATTGGGGCGGAGGTCCTCTCTTGCCTCTCCGTCCATCCCGCGGGTCCTTTCTTTTCCCACTCATGCACAACGGCTGTTCGTCTTTTTCCCTTCCTTCTCATCATCGTGTGTGGATGAACTAAGTGCCGGTTGAGGTATTTCCAGTGTGCGATGTGCAATCGATTCCCTCGTGGGAACTGCTCCCATTGCAATCTACTGAGTGCACTGTGATGCAAAGCGGGTTAGACTGAGTCGTGTCTAGTTCGTGCCCCTCAAAAAGTGTCTAGCTGCTGCTTCTATTTGGATAAAGTAAAGGGACTTCATGTATCCGCGTGGAATGCTTCAGCTTCTGGATGTTTCGTGGTATAATCCTCCCGAGTTTGGATCGTTGTTTTCCGTCGTTTCGTAACCCTCGGTCACTATCTATCTACTGCCTGAACCCTTGATCTACGTTCTGGCATTTTGCTCTCATCCCTTTATATACCAGTTGCGTTCTAGCAAGCTTCATGGAGCCTTGCCAGGAAGAACGCAACTTTCATTGGAGCCTTGCCGGGTGTGTTCCCGGCAAGGCTTGTTGTCCGCTTCATCAGGTCGCTTAATCCTCGTCGGTAACGACTGCAGTACTTGCTGTTTTGTGTGCCGAATCCATCGAGCTGCTTCTCAGCTCGGTCAGGTCAGCTTCCGCTAGCATTAGGCCCACATTGCCCAGGATCTTGACCAGTTAAATGTATGGTTTGGTTGTTGGGAGTAAAACCCCATGGCCGATTCGTCATTTGATCATGGTGTGTTCGATTTAGCCTCCAACGGGGTGCAACCTACACGAGAGGCTACTTGGGTGCAAGTCGGTATACAGAATAGCATCGGATGCATACATACGATTATTCTGACTGAAAACAAGAAGAGAACGGAGAAGTCCTGACACTAACCTGCAGAATACAGATCAGAACTAGACAGCAGGCATGTATAGCTGGTTCTGATTTCCATTGCACTTTATCTTCGAGAACCTCTTAAGATGCATCAACATGCTCCAACGGACTTATACTATTCTACTCCAAACATTCAGGTTTCGGAGAAAACCACTAGTCTAAAGGCACTCTCCTCGAGCAGTCGTCTGATCTGTAGAGCTAGCGTAGAGTTCTGATTTTCATTTCACTTAAACATCTTCGAAAACCACGGAAGTTCTCCGCACCTCTTAAGATGCATCAACATGCTCCAACGGATTTATACTATTCTACTCCAAACGTTGAGGTTTCGGAGAAAACCACTAGTCTTAAAGGCACTCTCCTCGAGCAGTCGTCTGATCGGTTAGCAACTTCCTTTTATCTAGTTGCAAGTGAGTCTCCTTCCGAATGATACTCGTCTTTACTCCAGGCGCAGAAGCAGGGACAGTACAGTACGTGTATGGATTCCGGTCTCGGTAAACTTATATTTGAAAATGACCGGCTGCTCAAAGAAAAGCTTACCTGACTAGACACTGAAAGCCCGAACACAGCCGGAATATTGTACTGAGTAAATCACCTCAATTCCAACACATTATTGCTCCAGCCTGAAGTTAAAGGAAGTTAAAGTGATTTACCCGTTAAAGTGATGACATCCTGAAAGCGACATGGTTCTAACTTGTGTGAAAGTTGGATCCCATCCCATCCCTTGGTGCTCAGCTATTGGCGGTAATAAACTGATAGACCATGGTTACAAGCTCGTCATCAGGCTCGCATAGACAGGAATAATCGTCCTCAGTTGTACCTTCGTCCAGTGCCACGCAGCGAGCAGATCGAGTTTGTGTACTCCCGTACATGTCTCAAGGGACCTACCTGCTGTGATCATCAAGGGACTCCACTGTTCGGGCTAACCAAGCTTTCCACTTCGTTCCCCACCTTGTGCCATGCTTTCCCTTATGGTTTCAGACACCGGGAAGGATAAAACCTATGGAGCTTACGTAGGTCTGATGTGACGAATTCTTCATGACTTCAAGCTCGCCATGCTTCGTCTTTGGCCATCTCAAGGTCTCGCAACCTTTTTCTACATTGATAACCAATGAAGGCACCCAGAAGCACCATTGTGAAAGACAGAGGATAGAAGCCATCTAACACTATGTTACAATGTCCGCCTGCATCTGTGCATGGATTGATGGAACCTTTCTTGCTAGGACAAGTTAAGGATAATCCTCCATCTTCAGTGCCAGCTCCAACGCATTCTTGTACAGTTAACCAATCTAGCAGAATGAAAACGAAAAATCTCGGCCAGGCTGACCCGAGGTTGGCAATAGTATTTAGCAGAGTAAGGTACGTGCCCCCCATGGATGAGTCACTAATGCGAGCAAAGAATGTCCCCTGATATAATATCATTGAATCAACAATCAGTTCGGCAACAAACATTTCCAGGAACGGAGTCTTATCATACTTCACGCACTAAGTTGCCAGACACAAAAATACTGCCCGAGTGAACCAAAAAGGTTACGAGATTGCGCACATGCAAGAACATCTCAAAGCAGCATGGGAGTTAGATCTCATTCTATGACCGTGGGAAACTAAAACGGTACACAACATCTTCAAGTTACTGTGAACCTGGTCATGAGAAGAGCGAAGTCTACGTACCTGAGAAACAAACATGACTGTTGACGCGAAAGATGTGAGAATCCCGGAGAAAATAATCATCAAGTAGAAGAATGGCGCAGAACTCATGGTGGCACCTACTGGAAACAGAGCCACCAGGCAGGTGGACAAAGCTGCCATACCCAAGCGCATATAGTAGCCCATCAACCAGGGGGCAAATGGCCGCCCTCTGCTAGCCCACCTACCGGCAAAAACCGCAAAAAGAAGCTCCAAAGGGAACTCGATAAGCACGACTAAGGACACCATTTCCTGCGTAAAAATGAAACAATTCACCATTGTGGTTTTTTTCTTACGCATCCTTCTAACATTGGTAAACTGATGTTGTCAAATATAAAGTACGTCCTTTTTCTATCCGTGAAACGCTCATCCAGTTGGGAGTCGTCTTGATGTTTGGAATACATGCACCGAATTTTTACTTAGCTGTAAAATGCCCAGCTGAATTTCTGCAGCTCAGCATGTGGGTGTTGACACATGCACCATAAAACAATCCATTGATGAGAATAGAGTCAAGTATATCATACCCGAGTCACCCCCTTCTCCATGAGCTTGAACACACCTACAGTCTCCGATGTTACGCTACCCAGCTGCAATTAAAATTGCAGAAGAGCTCTTCAGTCCTCACTATGTGCTTCGAAATATGTTTCACGGTTTAATAGAGATGCAATCACCTGGCCATGCGTATAGAGAATGCTTCCATGAACCCCTATCAAGACACAGCTAATTTTCTGTTCTTATAAGTATGTATTCAGAGACTCTTCCTGTAGCAACTCATGAAGACAAATATGAGGAAACAGTATTGATGAAATATATTCCCGATTCAGAATTATGGTGTGAATGAGGACTTCCACATTCATGCTTCGACTGATCTCTCTAATGATCTTGTCAAGAATTCCAAAAGTTCCTTTGGGCCAAAACGGGTATGTTACCTTACATATAAGTAGTATAAATGAGAGCGAACGTATATCTGTAACTGAGGTTCAGGACCAGATACAACCTCTGACAGTCACCAAAACACAACAACCCTTGCCGAGTTCAAAGGTGCAAAGCGGAAAGCATTCTACATTGAGATGAAATCAAAGAACAAGGAGAGAAATTTACGAGATTTGCGAATCGTAATATAAATCTAGAGAGGATACTGGGTAAAGTAACAACTGCCCACAGGCGTCGATACATCCGTTTCACACCCATCTGTCGAATGGTCCCAGCCACCCTATCATTTAAACTGCCGTGCCCAAAAGACAACTTGAATCCATCTTTTCTTCTTTCTGTTACTCCTGTCTTCTTCTCCTCAAAATTGGACATTTGTTTTCCGTAATTGTCAAAAAACCCTTGACCTTGGAAATCTCCACTGTCAAGTTTGTCTACTGACTTATACGAGCCGTCGAATCGTGGCTCCAAGTTGTTGAGTTGTGCGTCAGACCCGTGATTAGTGGAAGTACTGATATGGGTGTTGTGATAAGGTTTCTCGGACTTATAAAGTAGTAGTACCGTTGTCACGACGTAGAACCATCCCCAGAAGTAGAAGTAATTTGAAAGTGACAGAAATCCTGATTTGAGGCAGCACACCAAAGAATTCGTTAGATACGTGAATCATGCTCAACGTAGTCTCCAAACTTACTCAACAATGACATGCCCTCAAGGAGCAAAGCAGAAACTATGACAAGCACCTTTTGTATTGAGGGATTTTCGTAGATATTTGTTGCAAAAGTCCGCATCATTTAAAGCCAAGAAAATTGTGAATGACATGAAGTATCCACTATTTATTCCTATCGTCTGCAAATGTAACAAAGTGTTGCAATAAGTACTTGTCTCTAATACAAACTTTTAGATGGACTCAAACTCAGAAGCTGTATAAATGAGTAGACGAACAACAAACTTGAATCAAAAGAGTTGAAAACCTTGAGAAGTAAAAAAAGAACTCAATCGAGTAACTTTATACACTCGAACCGAGCAGGTATCATTATGATCACGACGGAAAAGTCCGTAACAACCTGACAAGTTGAAGCGTGACCTATATTCTTTCGCGACAACAGCGTCAGTGCCCAGCCTGCACCCAGTCATAGCACAGGTCAGCCGCATTCCTAAGATTTGAACCAAGAGTAAAAGTTTGCAATACAGCTCACTGGGCCCGATATAAAGGTAGGCTCATTGGCTGCTTTGTGGCACTACTCGCACTTCCTGAACAACAACAACATTCATGAGGATACGAGAGGTCTACTCTGGATTTCGGAACGTTCTTGCTTCTTACTCTATTCTCCTGTTACTTACACACTACCAATGTTTCAGATTGTGAAATTACCGTCCACTGCTATATCCTGCAAAGAGAAACACGGTGAAATCTCGTTCAGGTGGAGGAGAACCGTAAGGTACCGTCTGACCTTTACCGAGGAAGTTAGCAACAGGTAACATAGTTACACGAGAGGCGTTCTATATCTCTGCAAATACTGTAAAGCAGCTTAGACACTAACTGAAGCTCCACTGAATGACCGGCTCAGTAGAAACTAAACGTTGCCACGGCTAATACGAACGAAGGAGTTCAATATCGAAGCATAAAAGCATACCTGTGTAGCTGCTAGAAGTACAAAAATGAAGAAGAGGAAAGTGATAGATCGAATATTCGCTGTCTCCAGCTGCATCAAAGATGTAAAAATTAGTGGCCGGCCTCGAGATTCTGGCACAAAACCAGAAGGTCTCCGGGACACAAACTGGTGAAGATAACCAGGAAGCGTAGTATGCAACCAATGTTTTCAAACAGATTTTAAGTGCGAGTTTGAAGACCACGGGGAGAAGTTCGTGTTTTTAGTTTTAGATCCAAATATTTTCAATTTTGCTGATTGCGAATAGGGAAGAAAAAGATACAAGAATCCAGGGATAAATATCCAGACGACGTGCAAAAAGTTAACAGCGAGACTTCCACAATTTCTCGTGTTAAAAGTTCTAAACTTACCTGCATGGGCCAGACCTGAAGTACCGCTGTATAACATTGTGTAATTCTTGAATTTCACTAAAGGAAAAGAGGAAAAGAAAATTAGTCATTACCCAATGATCCGCGGTCTCGGCCGAAAGAATCATGAGAAGTCCTGAAGCCATCTGCATGGGAAGAACCCTGGGGTGTAATTCCTTGATGTTCAGTCTTCTTTACTAATCCATATGGGAGAGTCTATGCAATACAGTGCAGAATATGACCGCTACTAAACTACTGAACTGCAATCAAAATGAGACAGGAAAAAGGGGTGACTAATGTAATGTAAAAGGGTTGGCTAGTCTGATCTGCTTTCCAAGACTCCAGAATCCAAAGCAAACAAGAGTGAAAAATATTAGGGATACTTCAATCACAGCTTCAAGATGGTAACGATTAATATCCGGATACACATTAGGAAACCGCTTCTTACAACGACCGCTTGACAAGACAACTTGAGAGCTCTTATAATTCACAAGATGCAAAGATGATACACATACCAGGACTTACGCCATCCCAACCTAGCCCAGAAGACGGTGTCGACGATAGGACTCCACAGAAGTTTCAACGAGTATGGGTACCCAGCGAGAGAGAAAACTCTGTCAACAAACAAGGGTAAACAAACATTGCTTAACTTTCATACAGTACACATCAGGACAAAGTTGTGGGACTGCCGCACCTCAACTCACGGACTCTATAACTTACATGCCGTCAGTGAGGAACTATACACAGAGCAATCTCGGGAACTTACCCCACCTCGGTATAGCTTGCTTGAGATTTCAAAATAAAAGGTATACTTCCAAGAGACAATCCCAAAGGCACGCCCTGCATTGCATCTGCATCTTGATGTGATCAGATTATGTGTAATTGCGAGAAACAGATGCAGTTTCATGTTGCACTTTGCACTTTGCGAATATAACCACCCTCGGTTCTTTCTATAAAAGCCTTATACCTCAACCGAATGCATTTCCTCCATTCAAAGATCTGTTTGGCACTCTCTTTCATCTCGGTATGCAACTTAAAATGGTTTGCTAGCTCTGCCCGCGCATATGTTCAAACTTCAAACTTCATCTGTCTGTCTCCAAGTCATTCGTAATTTTGTAACAAAAAACTCGAGTTAATTACGGAATACTCGAGAAGTTTGAACGGATTTTGTCCAAACTCCGACAGGCAGTCTGGTCAACGGGAGATGCCATGAATATACACAGCTCAGTGGACTTCAGCTCTTGACAAGAGCATCTGTGATTCTTTCTGGTTCAATTTGCACCCAGCGACCGTTACAAGACCAGAATTGCTCCGCAGAGCAACAAGACGGCGGTTTCATAAGAAACTTTCCCAGATGAATGCGAGAAGCAGATCGCCTACCATCTGCCGTCAGATAATAAGCCCGGACTCTGGAGACAACAAAGGTCGAGGTGTCTCAAACTAACACAACCAAGAATTGCGATTGCCAATACGGTCGATACTCGAGACAAGCGAGAAGTGCTTCCAACTCAAGCCTGGCAACTCAGCCAGCTCACCTTAAAAGCCAACCCTCAAAGGTGACGACGAGTCAATCTCGCGTACCAACTAATTATCACATTTCTAAAGCCGTTCTCCGACGAGAAGACTGAATTCCGCGGGAAAACTTTTCTGTTAATGTACACTGGCGCAAATGCCGAGATAAACCGGTTTACCCCACCAAGTCGATCATCAGAATAAAGCGATCGGGATCGTCTAACTAACGTTCCTAAATCGTTCCTAAATTCCGAGGAGCGATCAACTTTTTTGGCATATATCATGCTACACTGGTAAAGCAGTTTCTGGAGAAGACTTTATCTTCCCCCACACTCTTAGATACCCCCAAATAGTTTTCAACCGAATTCTTTGCATACAGTAATTTCCGTACTGGAAGAGATCACCATCAGCTTATTCCCATCATCCTGCTGACAGACTGTATGTACGAAATACCCATTAACCTCTCGCTATGACTGCGGTCAAATCACGCTCCAACGATTGCCAAACGGAACCCAGAAATTCAATCGACAGGATGATTACATAAGAGTATTTCCGAATGAATTTGGGCGGCCACTGTTGAGTAACGAGCTAAGACTCTAGAATTTCCTCTGGTCAACTGGCCCGATCCCCTGGTGAGAGCTGGGATTGCAAGAAATGGGAAGAGAACGAACATAGCATGACGAGGAGGGCCATGTTGAAGGCATCCGTAACAGCGCCATCGGTAGAAGCAATACTGTTAAGGTCCCACTCTGTGCTGCTGCTGGTGCTCAGGAATGGAGCGCCTTCCTCCATTCCCATCATCTGCTGCGAGCTCCGAGATCTCTTGTGCATATTGACTGCTGTTGCGTCTTCTTCCTTCCCTTAAACAAACTCCGACCAAATTGAGCCAACCTGCCTCTAACAAACTTAGAACGCTCAGCCTTGGAGCCAGTTTACCGTCAACAATTTTCTCTGTTAAAGTCCAAGACTGCAGGCTTTCAATTCTCCACCAGCCAGTCAAGACCAAGAAGGCAAAACTTCCTCCCGTTCCTTGGTTCATGTTCCATTGATCCTCCCAATCCTCCTCCTCCTCCTTTACTTGTTTCCACATGCACCTAAACCTTTTCACATGTTAAGCGGTCCCCTGTTTCCTCTCTCTGACTCCTGCCTCTCAGCCATCAGTACCTCATCAGCAGTAATAAAAACACAATACTTCCTGTACTTTTCTTCCCTTTCAAGAGCAGTCAATACCTCTACTTCCTCCTCCTCTGCACCTATCTCCTAAGGCCATCCTGGCACGAGAACGATTGACTGATATCTCTTTTTCTTTTGCTCCTCTGTTCTCGTTTCTCCGTGCTCCCTGCACCGAGCCTGAGCCTCTAAACAGGCTCTGTCTCTCAAGTCTCGTGCTCTTTTCTCGTCTCTTGTACCAAGTTCTGATCTCCTGCTGATGTCTCTCTTTGTCTGTCCCTGTCCCCTCCCGCTCCATCTCGTGCAACCAAGTCCATCCCTACCGCCCAACTGTAATGCTCCACAGACCGTGTTCTTTCTAACCTCTACTGTGTTAGTGTACTTTCTTCCTTTACCACGTGACTTGAACTCAATCTACAGTACGGATTTCCTCCCATTATTCGAGCCTGTCATGGCCTGCATTACCTGTATTGCTCGACGTCTTCTTTTCTGCCTTTTCTGATCGGGAAATTTGCTTATCACACCCCTAATATGATTGGTTTGTTACATCACACCTTTCTTAGTGATATTTTGCTTGATCACACATCTCACTGGCTTGCAGTAAAACAAATTAATTTTGGCATGTCTTATATTCATATGTCAATTATTTTCTACCGTGTATGGACAAAACACACCTTGATACTCCTGGCATTCAAAGGGAGGGACGAGACTGAGTGTTGTCGTTTAACTTCCGTGTTTTTGCGACTAGTGTGCAAGGGGAAATTAACTTAGAAAATTTTCAGGGTATAATGGCTATGGTGAGGATCAGAGAGCGACATCCGAAATGATGAATTTGTGAAAAAAAGGAGGATCAGGGATCGAGACAAGGTAAAGAAAGCAAGGAGAGAATGAGCACAGTCGAAAACCAGAACAAAGCTTTAGAAGGAATTCAATGGAGAGAGAATAGCAATTTAGTCTAAATTTAGTCTACAAAACAGCGGTGTTGAAGAAATTCCTTTTCAAGAAAAGTGAACATTTTAACTATGATTAATTGCGAAGTAGAAATTGAATAAGAAGAACAGGGCAAATCAGCTTGTCTACAACAGCTAAAGTCTCCCACAGATATCAATCTCTGTCTAACAATCAGTCTTACTCAATAAGATCAATTCTCATTCACCAAAAGACGTATTCATCTCCAAACATAACAGTTGATGAATTCATTTTTCTTCCTATGGTTCCTAAAGTCTTCCACAGATATCAATTTCAGTCTGATAGTCAATCTCTACTCAATAAGATCATCTTCCGTTCATCAAATAGATTTACTTCAAAATAGTCCAATAGATGAAATTTGAACTCCCAAAATCTTATCTACTTGAGACAGCCTCACACTTCAAATTTTGAGAAACCCGATGTCCTCAATCCTTGTCTTCCTCTCGTGTGTCTCGACGGCTCTCCCTTGGTGAAAAAAAGTACAATAATCTCTCTTCGTGCGATACCAGCAGTTTTCTATCTTAACATCCCAACTAAGCTAGGATCTTCAGCAAACTTACGTATCAACCAAGCAGACCCTAGCTTAGCTCATGTCCAGCTTGGTAAGCTCAAGTGCAACTTCTTGTATAAATGTCATTCGGGTGTTTACTAGAGATCTGTTTCATCGTATGGACGTCATGTAGCACGACATTCATCTCCTCCAAACTTGCACATCTTCCGGTATGTATCAACTCTTCCAATGGTTCCTAGGACTCTCTAAGTTGCTATCGTTCTCTTGAACGTCTTCATCAGATAGAAGATCTTCATCCGTATCATCATGATCTTATCTGACTCGAAAATATCGGCTAGCTCAACAGATTCTCTTCTCCTCTAAACAACTTGATGTACTTATCGGCGTGGTCTTTATAAGCAGACGTGTGTATCAACCAAGCAGGTCCTAGCTTAGCTCTAGCTTGGTAAGCTCGGGTGCAGTCTCTTGTGGAAATATCACTCGGGTGTTTACTGCAGATCTATTTCACCGTATGAGACGTCGCGTAGCACAATAGCGGATGAGAACAGTAGAGTACCTTTAGAGGAAATATCAAATCGTCAATTAGTAGAGAGAGAAGAGAAAGTCTCGTCAACACCAAGAAGCAAAAGACGAAAGAAGATGGACAGCTTAGGACTGCTAACTCCAAAGAGACAAATAGCAGAGAAAGTACTATAGAGGAGAACAACAATGACAAAGATCTAAGGCACAAATGTCGAAGTAGTAGAACCTCGGTTTCACAACAACAAGTCGTGCAGCATTTATGAGGGAGTCCACCACGAGGATAAATGAGCAACTCGTCGAGATCAACGACGTGAAGAGAAGACATGACAGAAGTAGAAGATGTTGCACAACTCTCAGCTGGAGCATAGGTGAAGTCGAGCCAATATGTACAAATCACAAAAGAGATACATCAAGATAAAATGGAAAGACTAATGATAACACCAGGAAAGGTGAAGTGGAGAAAAAAAGATGAAAGTCGACGTACGAGAAGACATAGAGTCAGAAAAGGAGAAAGCGGTGAAAGCGGTGAATGCTTAGATGTCGGCTACAAAATCCCTATAATGCGTCAAGAGAAACCTACAAAGATTCTAGTGCTTAGCTCAAGGGATCAAAGAGCCGTACTTGAAAATCCATCGTGAAACGCAGCACGATGAGGAAGCGGAAGATGACATGAGAAGCATCATAGCAATGTTGCAAGCAGCGAATCTTAAAGTAGAAAGAATGAGATCGATGAAACTCAAAGTAGATTCGAACATGGTCATGAATCAGACCTTACTGCTGAAACAAAGAACACAATCGATCTAGCACCCACAAGGGAGCAAGTAAAGAAATGGGCCGAACACATCTTAACGTAGGAATTTGAAATCATCGTGATAAGACTAAGAATGCTTAATGGACAATAATTTTTTTTACGATGGAGTCAAAAGAGACGAGAGAGAGAATCTTGACTGCTACCCCACTATACATGAAGAAACACATGGTGTTTGCCTTTCCTCGGAAGTCAACTTTCAACCATACAATCATCAACACAAGAAAATATTCAGTATGGGTAGAAATACGAAATGTGCACTCGAGCTATGAGTTCTACGCTACAAGAATGCTGGTAACTCTAGGAGAAGTCTTATACTCGTCAAGTTGGCAAAACGATTATAAATTCCTAAGCGTAAGAGTGTGTATACTAATGAATATGAATTAGTTCATGCTAGATGTCATAAAGATGGAGGATGCGAGAGGATTTGGAAGTCACATGTAACAAATGATGTATAAACATATATCTGATGCATGTTTTGGTTATCACAAGAAGAGTCACATCACGAAGACCTATCCGGAGAAATTAGCAAAAAACACGGATCAAAATGGAGATGTTGACAACGGGTGGTAACAACACAAGATTTGGATGACTCTTGGATTTTCTCATCAGAGCGCAAAGGGCTCTATTTTACTCGACAATTTAAAATAAGAGATTCGATCAATCAAGACTTGACGTGATATACATCTCATAGAGAAGAGAATGTAATAGCATGATGGTTAGCTGCAAGCATGACAACAAAGTCTTTCGGACCACATTCCTATAAGAGAGGATTAGAAGTAGAGGAAGACAGAAGGACCAAAGAGAGGAGGATTAGAAGACCTAATTACTTTAAAGTGTCATCATAATGCTTAGCCGATAAAGAGATAGTGCTCAAAGCAAGAGAAACTTGGGAGGAAACGGCAGACCAAGTGGAAGATGCAAGACTACTATGAGAGCTAAAATGGACGAAGACAAAGTTGGTGTTCAAACTGGGATAAGAGAGAAAACACTTGAAGAAAAAACGAAAGAACGGAGCATGGTGATAGATAAGGGTTCTCATCAGCTAGAGGAGTGTCTAGCATATCTGAAGAGAGAAATAAAGAAGATCGAAAGAAAACAAACCATTATGTGATGCATATGGAGGCAAAATAGATGGATGTCAGAAAGGAATGCTTCTTCGAAAATGTTCTTCATTATACTCAAAAGCAAGAGAATAAGAAAAAACATCCAAAGCTTGCAAAACAGAAAGATGTTCCTTCAGAAATCCTCTTCACTATACTCAAAAGCAAGAGAATAAGAGGAAAGCATCTAGAGTCTACAAACTGAAAGGGGAAGTTACATCACTGAGACAGAGGAGGTGGCAAGAGAAGTACATGCTTTTTACAAAAATCTCTTCTCCAAAGATGAACGAGTAGAGCAAGAGAAAGAGAAACGAAGAGAAGTGCTCGAGACACTAAAGGTGAAGATAGTAAAGGAACGAATGCTAGCTTGAGAATGAAGCTAGGGAAGAAGTACATAAGGTGGTTAAAGAGTTGAAGAAATCAGCAAGCTTAAATGAAATGAGGAGATGGAGGAATAGATCTATCTAGTGGTGGTCAAGTTCTAGAAAAAAAAATTATATCGTGGAAAGCAACACAAAGAGTGATTAAACTTGTGTCTAAAGAGAGAGAACTTCAGAAACTCAAGAATTGGAGATAGATAACAATGCTTAACACCATATACAAGATAATTATGAAGCTGCTAGCGATGAAGCTAAGTGAATGTCTTATCAAATATCATAAGAAAAAGAAGCAGCCAAGGATTTTCCTGGAACTAGATTTTGAGAAAACATACGACAGAGTAAATCATACATATCTCTGGAAGGTGATGAGCGCGGAGCGGTCAACGTCGATGTAAGGTTCATAAAACTTCATAAGGATTGATACAAAGTGCGATGTCAAAGTTCATCTCCAAGGAAGTTTTACACCAGAAATTCAACTGGAGAGATGTGTAAGGCAAGGTTGTCTGCTAACACCTCTTTGTTTGCAATAGCTACTATCTCACTGATGAAAATACTGGAGCAGAAAGAAGAGGAGGAGATAATAAAAGGAGTAAAACTCACAAAAAAATTGATTATACATTAATTATTTGCTGACGATACAAGGATACAGATGAAGGCTAGTGAAGAAAACTTCATCCAGGTTCAGGAATGCACATCACAGTATGAGAAGATCTCATGAGCAAAGCTGAATTTGCAGAAATCAACGATCTTTCTTATGGTGATGGAAAGTAATCCAGATTGGCTGCTAAACAGAGGGTGTCATGTGGTAGATAGAGATACAATGGCAATATATCTTTGTAGCTTTCTATGCTAAGTAGAATTGCACTTTCTAGAAGACCGCTATATTTTCTGAACGAAGAGGGTCTTTTGCGATTCTTGCTGTTCACAATTCTGAACCTTGCAGTTAACTCCAGGTCAGAAATTTGAAGTCATCAAATTGTCAAAGATTTGGAGTAATTGTGGGATTGCATACTTTCTGTAAATTACTATAGAGAGTCTTATGCGCAACTTTTATTAATTTTTTATTTTGTCTGTATCTGCTGGTGTGAGGTATGTTTTATAATAACACAATTATACGTCAGTAGTGATAATTTTTGCATAGATTCTTCATGAAGAATACATCTGCTTCTTCATAGTTGAAACAAGTAGCTACGCTTGGAATAGAATTGCGGAGCTATGCATTGGTGATTTATCCAGATTTAAATTTAATTTTTAGAGGGTTTCCACAGGGATTTCATTCGCTTCTATTACACGACAACACATTCTCCCGTCTTTTTTTATTTTCACAATCCACGTGTAACTATGTTAGCACATAGCAAGAAATTGACATATTCAAATTATATGGAGAAAATAATAAGGTATAACAATAGTTAGTAGATAAGGTTTAGCAATGTTTCTGTCAAGAAAAAATAAACAAAATTTCTCTATGATGTTCTCCACAGCAAGCCAAAACGGTTAAATGATGTTTTCAGTGCAACTTCGATGATTATCAGCTACATTGAAGTGATGGTGAAGAAGAGCTATCTCCTTCACCCATCAGTTCTTCAACTAACAGAAGGATCTGGTACGATCATGAGTTCGAAAGCAAACAGCGTAGTAGAAATAACAAGAGGAGTATAAGTAACAGAATTAAAAAGAGTTCATTTGTTACAACTGGTTTCAAGTGCTGTAAAAGTTATGGACTGTTTCAACCATCTAAACACAATTATGAGATAACTGCCCACTTGTAGTTGGTCTTTTTCCGCATATTCCCCTTACCAGTTGAAACAACCTACAACTTCTAACTTGAGTTATTTTATTAGAATTTTATTTATCAAACATACTCATGTTACAAAACTGAGAACTGTACTCCAAGTCTCTCAGAATATAGAACTTTATTTCCTACAACAAAATACTACCAGTCTATTAGAACTGATAATAGATCAGTCTGTTAAAACTAATGACAAGAAAAACTGAACAGAAATATTTTGAGATGAAATATGCACAGCTTTACTTAGACTTCAGAACTGATACAGACAGAAAGGACCTCTACTCAGACTACTCTACAAAGAATGTGGGTTAATATATTACTGGTACATAACTGCTATCACCTCAAAATGACTTACCTAACTGCTGTCACAATGTTTCTCTCGTCAAAGTCATCTCACAAGTCATCTCTTCGTTTTTATCTTTTATCTTTTTACCTTCCGCAGAGTTTAGATGTTACACTCTAATGATATTTAACAACTCAAAAATTTACAGATTTTGTGAACTTAGTTTGATATTAAGTATATGTGAATCCAGATACTATCTCAACTAAACTTTAGGGAAAGTCGTAAATGGAGATGGTGGGACCTTAGGTTGTGGTGACAGGGTTTTCCTCTTAGGTCACCTTCAGTCGAATAGGTTCCCCGCAACGTATCTTTAGTGGAACACTAGAGGAAACTGGATATATAAATTGCTAAATGGAATGCAAAGTTGGAGGAAAAGGATAGGAGAAGTCTGTCTAATAGAGATAACCAAATCTTCTAAGGTCAAAATAATGGAGTCAAAGACAGGATGAACTCACATGTGGGATGATCTACAATAAAGATACTCGCATACAACCACGGTTGGAGGCCCTGAAGGACACACAAGTTATTTACAGTAAGGATCTTATTATCTGGCTAAAAGTAGTCAGTAATGTTAAATTGTAGAACTTCATGTACTTTCTGAACATCGAACCAACGAATAATTATATGAAAAATCCAGCCGTAAAAGCAGCAGTAGATCATACAAAGAGCTCAACTTAGAATTAGTAAGCTTGATTTTCAGAATGTTTAATGTATTAACTGCATTTTATTCTCAAGTCTGCTAGTTTAGAATCAGTCATTACATTGCAAAAGCTCTACTAAGCAGACTGTTATATACCGTTACAGAGACCGTTATGCACTGCTGTGAATAAAAGATTTCTTTTCATAGCTTTGAGGAAAACCTAAGAATCCTCGCACTTGTTCTGAATAAGTAAATTCCCAACCCTGCCACGGTGAGAGTCAAAGGTTAACCTACATTCATGTATTTTGTAGCACAACTTTTATTCCATAAGAGACGATATCATGCTATGAGAGAAAGAAATCATGCTATGAGATAAGGGTCTGAACTGTGGGTGGAGTTAACTAAGTTCTGTTTGCATGTGGGTGGAGTTAACTTGTGTTTGCACTGAAACACTGTTTGTCTGTGAAGAGTCTAGACAGTTACAGTCAAGAACAGAGTGAAACAAGTGGCAAAAATGGTAACGGGATACAGGCTGGAGATGCTGGAGATGACAGAGAAGCAAATGCGCCTTCGTTTGTATATAAATTTGAAATAATTCGCCAACAGTGAACGCGTGCCAAGCACACAAAATAAGGCAGGCAGTGGAAGATAATAAGCATGAGCACGAGAGAGAGATACTCACAGCAGAGAAGTGGCAATGTCCGCGCTGGAAGGACGAATTAGCTCCGTGAGGTGTAGTAGGAGCGTGAAGTTTGGGTTACTGCTTGCTCGTTTGAGTGATTGAAAAGAGTCCAAGAAAGGCAGTTTCTCTCGGCATTTCCACGCCGAGAGGAGAAGAGGAGAAGAGGAGAAGGTGGAAGGTGGAAGTTTAGGCCCTGCCCCACAGCAGGAGCGCGGCAGGCAAGCTGGTACGGCAAAGAGGAGCCAGACACGTCAAGGTTGTAGTTTGCGGAGTTATTCGGACCTGGACGTGAACAAGTAGAACTGGTTGGAGGATAGTGTTGGTGGAGTTCACTGTATCGGAGGACAAAGCTAATTGGGTGGGGATTCTGGGGAACGAGACGAGGAAGAGGTGAATCTCCGTGAGTGAAAATGCTGGAGTTACGGCCGGAGCGAGGATGGCTTGGGTGTCTGGCCGATGGGGCCAGAGCCTGCTGCAACACATGTTTCATTTTGGTGTTCGTGTTGGCGTTAGGGTGCTTTGGGTATTTGTGATCTTCCCCATTGAGAAAGGGAGAATCCGCGCGAGCGACAGAGGAATACACTGACTGAAAAGTGGATATGTCGCTCGCAGTATCACGATCTGTATCGTTGTCTTTGGTCGATATCAGTTCCAAATCTGCTCTTCTGGGAGGTGGTGTTCGAAGCAGAGGACGGGTTTCTGAGTCGTATTGCTGCGCAGTTCCACCCGCTCCACGACGGTTCCTGCTTCCCTCCAATGCTGCGCAGATCACGCTGTCGTCATGCTGGCCCCTGGAGTGTGCTGCAAGCGTTGGGGGTGGACTTAGGGGCTTATGGCCGGGGAGGAGGAGTAGCAACAACAAGGGTCAGGGGAGCGAGAGCAGTTGTAGGAGGAAGAAGAGGAATGTGAGAATTGAAGCGAGTTTGTCGGACAGCGTCAATGTTATAATGGATGGGATCAAATGGGGTTGGGCTGCTGACCCGCCTACGTGGGACTCCGCTTTCATCTCGATTAGTACAATTTTCGTTGCGGCTGCTCCCCTTCTCTGGGTGGGCCTGACGGTGCCAGGGATTTTAAGCGCTTACGTTTTGGGCTCTGTTATATGGCGAGCATATGGAGGACAGGGACTTCTTACAATCGTCCTTTTCTACGTCATCGTGCGTATTCTGCGTTGCAAACTTGAGTTTGTCTTCTGCTACTTGAGTTGCTCACATGGATGAGTAGTAATTGTCGTTTGAATTGGCTGGTAGTCAAGTGAACCTAGGAGATTAAGGAGGGAAGGCGGTGAGTTTGTGGTTCAGATCACTGTGATTACGTTTCAGTTTTCCTGAGGTCTGTGTACTTGAAGGCCGTGAATCTGTAAATATGTGGTTAGAATTCTGACTTCAGTTACTTGAATCTACCACTGCTGGTCAAAAGCAGACCAGTTTCTCGCAGACAAAGCTGTGTAAGGATTGCAGACCTATACGATGGCTGAATTTGGGGATTGGTTTAAAATAGCTGCCCTACAAATTGCTCGGACATAGATCTGGAGCTAGCCGGCCTAGTTTTGTTGCTTTGCCTGGGCTTGTGATCATAGTGATGCGGCTGCAGCATAGGAACATTCTTACGCAGCGGCCAAACCAAGTCAATAATTCCTGGTTTCTTGTATTACGTTGCAAAAAGAAATGTGTTTAGACTCACAATGTTAGGAGTGATTGACTATTGGTTATGGTGATTGAATTCGAGGTTGGACTATGGAAAAGTTGAAATTATCCTTCAATTGGGTAGGTTTGGGATTTTGGGACACAGTATTGAATTGCGGAGTTTGATGATGTTAGGGAGTAAAATCATTTGCTAAGATTCCCGTGGAAAGTGGATGTCTGCCATGTTTTTAATGTGTACTGCTGGATTGGGAACAGGCAACGGCCGCTACAAAATTGAAGATGAAGGAGAAACAGAAAGAAGGAATTGCCGAGAAGAGGAGTGGTAGGAGAGGGCCCGCTAGCGTGTGGGGTTCGGGCTCAGCAGGTTTCTTATGTGCTCTTCTTACGATTTTGGAAGTGGGTGGCCCGGAAATTGCTCCGCTGTGGCAATTAGGCTACTTAGCTAGCTTATGTACGAAATTGAGTGATACAATTTCGAGCGAAATTGGCAAGGCCTATGGCAAAACTACGTAAGGCTCAATCTTGTATATTTTTAGAATTTTCCACCCGATTGGTTAAAGAGGCAGCGGGTTGTCCTACCCTTGTGTCCAGCTAAACCGTAAAAAGTGCGTCTTTGGTGAGTGTTACAAGCGTATCTCCAGCTAGACAGATTGCGGAAGTCAAAAGAGCCCATGCTTTTGAACCATTCGATGTTGTCTGACACGCAGATACTTGGTAACGACCTTTTCCATCGTACCACGAGGTACTGAAGGTGCAGTTAGTTTGGAGGGCACACTAGCTGGCTTCCTTGCTGCCGTATTCTTGGCTACGAGCTCTTATTCCCTCAATCAGGTTTGTGATTTAGCGGATTTGAAATTGAATATACAGACCATCCGGTAACCTTGGAGTCTTTCCCTGTACGGGACTCGGTCACAATCTAATGAAACGATGGTTTTTGCAGGTGGACGCTACCGGCGCAGTTATTGCAATCTTGGCTTCACAGGTAGCAAACCTCTTTGAGAGCTTCTTGGGGGCTACTTTTCAAGGTCGAGCTGGCTTTGAGTGGGTAAGCTCTTGTTCTGAAATCTGTTTCCGCCGTATATGCTCGAACTTCTTGTGTTTCCCTCAAGAGAATGTAACATAAAGGGTGCTACCTGTCGAGTTGATGCACACAAACAGAGCGGTCACTCGTAGATGTCAGTGTGCCAATGCCTGTTTCGGAAGTTGCGTAGGAGAGAACTCCTTAAGTGCCCCATAGTCACTCAACTAATGGCAGAAACGAGAAACGAGTATAGTGTGAGGACGTGGAGAGT
This sequence comes from Asterella californica, assembly GCA_036924285.1. Lineage (NCBI taxonomy): Eukaryota > Viridiplantae > Streptophyta > Marchantiopsida > Marchantiales > Aytoniaceae > Asterella > Asterella californica. The sequence continues at coordinate 21,182,685 of JAYKYS010000006.1, read as the reverse complement.
TACCTGTATCTTAGAACTTTCTGTATGTCGAGGAGTTTTGGTCTGTGAGCATTCTGGTGATGTTGCTTGATATGTCGTGATGGCAGCTGTCCAATGACTTGGTAAATGTGGCCAACATAACGATCGGAGCAACACTCGCTATCCTCACTCAGAAACTTCTTACAGGCGTCTGATCTATAACTCGAGAGAAAATGATTGGAGTTTGGTCGCCTCAGCCGATCGAGCTGATAGAGTATCTCGGATTAAAGCTTTGGGTTTGGAATGGTGATACAGTATCGCGGATATCTGTCCCAAATGGTAACGATGTTACCATTTGGGACAGGTAATTTTCGTAGTGAGTGCACTGGTGAGGACTTACTGGGTTTTCGTCGCGGGGTAAGCAGTATCTGCTTACCGTGTACGTAGAGAGTCAGTGAGAGGTGGATTAGATAGTAATACAGAATGCAGAGCTGAGGACCCCTAGTCCCTGCATACAATTGACAAATGGTGTCGACCCTTTCTGGCCTCTCCTGATGGCTATGCCAATCTTTGTGGACTTGAGCTCGCTCGCAATGTTTGCGAAGTACGCTTGAGACTTGAATTTGCAAGGTGAACGACCCAATCCGATTCAGCACCAAAGTAAAATGTTAGGTTTAGTAGTTGATCACTGGATTCGACGAATGATACAGTGATGGGGGACCACTCGTTCATATATTTTCTTTGTTAGCTGTCCATGGTCCTCAATAACTCGTGGAACCTGCAAGGCAGGGTAAAGCGGGCCTCCTGGATTGCAGCTTCCTCGTTCAGTGCAGTACCGTCATCTTCTTTCTCGTCTTCTTTATCCGCATATAGTTCATTGTAACTTTCTTACCTTAGAAAATGTCCCCAACCATCAGTTCTAGTAATCATAGCCCTCAAGAGTATATAATTGCTGTTGCATCAAAACAATCGATCACGTGCTCACGTCTTCAGAAAGGCGCAATGGTTAGTTCGTCTGAATTGTAGAGATGATCAAGTAGACCCGGCATCATGGAACTGATGGGAAGTACTGCGGGTGATTCAGAAGATGAGGTAAAGTTCCACAGGATCTGTAATGTAGATTGTTGGACAATGAAATCCAGCAGCGTCAGTTGCCACAGAGGTTGTCAAAGAGTCTAGAGGATTAGCTATCTAGTGCAGGGTTAGCAAAAATTCATGAAGAAAAAATTACGACTAAAATGGTTTTAGTGGAAGTGGTTGTTCATAGAAAAAATTTCAAATAAAACAAGAGTATCATTGGGTTTTAGTCAGAGATGCATTTGTATGTTACTTTTATAGTTTTATGCAGTGTCTCGAGGGGCAGCAAATTTCTGGTGGAGCAAGTAGAGTATGGCATTGATCGAGAGTTTTTGTTTACATTTTTGTTTAAAGAAATTGTGGCACGAGTTCACGAAACTGAGGTTGTCTTAAAAAGCGGTAAGGACCACCTGAGAAGAAACGAATCTAAGCATAGCCCAATCTATATATTGTACAGAACCTTTTGGGAGAAGGTTTGGAAGATATAAGTCTTGTCTGAATTCAATGTAATTTATAATGTTGTGCATAAGTCATTGATAACTAGGAAGTTGTTCACGAGACTGAAGAAGCTAGGAGGTTGTTCACTAGACATCTATCACGCAAGTTTCCAGAAGAGATGTACTCATTGTATCGCTCATGAACTTTGAATCAAGAAAGTATTCCACGCAATGTCTTATGTAATTATTCACGTATTTCATGCAACTAGGTACTTTGAACTCTAGAACTGTGTCATTTAGTTGTTGGTGCTTTTCTTGGCATATTGATGTCTTTTTACCTTTTCTTCACATGCATCCGCCATATTAACTTAAAGCTTTATTTCATGGCAAAAATTTTTTTTTTTGATATTTTGAAAATACATCTCGCACTACTTTATGTTATTTCGAAAATATATCGCATACAGAAAATGCAAGAACATTGGTGCACGATACAGGTTAGTAGAACTATAGTGTTTACTTTAGTATTTGGGTATCTTTAAAGTCTTTGTGGCTATATACGTCGATTATTAGCTGGCGTATTATTTTGTCGCTTAATGCATTTTAAAGAACTAATAAGAAGAGGGAAAACAAAGAGTTAGGAGTTTAGATTGGATAAATCGCTTATGCATCGCCTTGCGATTCCACTTTAAGTGTTCTTTTTCTTTTCAGAATATTTCTAAAATGAGAGAAATGAGATAGAAATAAACAGTTGCAATAAACATAAAAAGGATGTGATGGAAATGTTATTAATGTTCTAAATTTGGTTCAAAAGAAATGCTATTCATGAATTGAGCGGATCAAGACTTGCAACCTTTATCTTTTAACATAAAAGAATGCACGCTCCCCTCCTGCTTCGAGACGATTCCTCGATACTATGGGATCACCTCCGCTCCTAGTCTTTCCGTGCTCTGCTCTGCGGCTCACGTTCGTCTATCCACCCACCTACTGAATCGGATTCATGTCTTTCTACACAGGATGTTCCAGTGCACTTTTTCTTAGTCCCGCTTCCGCTTCAACTTGTCTTGCGTTTCTACCTTACTTTCTTCCATCGTTTTTCTTTCTTGAAGATCGTTTTCTCATAATCATTTGGAAGAAATTTGCAGTCACTTTGGTAGAAAACCACGATGGCGAGCTCTTTGGGAGACTCCACCTTTCGATCCGAACTATCCACTGAAATTGTTTCCAGAGTTGCAGTACGAAGAGCGAAGAATCGAGAATGGACTACTGTTTTTCTCTTTTGTTTTTTATATTTTACATCCTTCCATGTACACTAACTCCGCCTCTGCTTCTCGTGACACAGCGGCCACATAAATGCTTCTCTTGGCTCAATTATCTACACTCCAGGTATCCAACCCATGCCGTCTATCTCTACGGTCCGAACCAGGTTGAGCCTGCGGTGGAACTACGTTCGTTGTGCCTTTATCACGACTAGATTACGTTCATTTACGGGGGTGAGGCGTCTCTTGAGGCTTATAGAGAGTGGGCAATCTCTCCCTGGTCTGGCCAGGCTCAACTTAAGATTCTTGCACTCAGACAGGTGAGCCCGTGACTCCAAATTGACAAGAGATACTGCACTCTCAGTCTCTACTCCTTTATTACGCGGGTTGTTTACGACTCATATGGTCTCCACACTGACGGCTAAAGGGCTTCGCCATGCACCACTCCCTCAGTCTACATGGTTCGAGATATTAAACTTCACATCTTGGTGTAAGGATGTTCTGTCCATGCTGTTATCTTATCAGATTTTGTGTGAAGGTTCTCTAAAAAAACATGAGGTTACTTGCTGTGAAACAAAGACAAGAAAGAGAAAAACAACCACAAGAACAAGCTTCGCAAGATATACCAACTCTCACTTTATATACATTTTTTTTTCACTCTCTAGGAACGCCTTGATAAGCTATTACCTCACCAACTAGCTAATCAGACTCAAGCCTCTCCTTAGGTGGATTTTGTTTTTGTTATAAAATTGAGAAACAAACCTGAGTGGTTTGTAATATGCACCTGACCTCTTGAAACAAATCTATAGATCTCAACCTAGACTTAGAACTATCGGAGCGTAGCTCAAAGTAAAGGAAACATTCTTTTGCTAACAAAAAGCTTTGCATTAATATCACACGATTCAAACCCCGGTCCAAACTACATCCATGTATAAGCCCTTAGCTAAAGCTAGCTGCCACAAGCCATACATAACTAACTGGAACTCTAATGAATCCAAAAAAACAAAACTCGTAACGAAGGAACAGAAAAAGATATATCTGAGTATTTTCTTCTTTCACCAAACGGTCTTCTGATGTCGATAGCTTCTTCCTTCCTGATTTTGTTGGCTCTAAGAACCTTCAGATCTAACTCTCGACAGTAGAGATGTCTTAATTTTTAGTTGCAGGTGATTGAACCTCCAAAAACTTCTCACTACGGCTTAAAATTATGTACATCTGCGAAACAACTAACTTGATCTGTGATCTGTCTCTCATGATAGGTAGATCTGGCTACCTTGATCTCAATGAGAAACAAGCCATTTGGAGTTCTCCTCGCAAAACCACGCAAGAAATTTGATCTCAAGAAGCAAAAAATTGACGTAAATTGACTCCTTACAGCTCATACTCGCTCACCACACCCAGACCAACAATCTAATCCACATACGATCTTCTCCTATGCGTAGGTGAAGACTCCTTGATCGTGTTGACACCAAGACAAAGAGCTTGGCTTACCGATCGTCAAGAACAGTCCAACCTCAAGTCATAAACGAACAAAAAACTGACGTAAGTGCTTCCTTACAAGCCAATTTCATCCAAAATTCCCAAATCGCTTGATAAAACTTTGTACCGTCTTCAAAACTCGATGTTCTGATTTTGATCGATCCAAGGACAATAAATTTGGACTCCGGAATGATCTGAACGGTCCATCTCTCTTCCGCAAGTCATTGAAACACTCCAAATCCACTTCTCTGTGTCTTAATTTCCCATAGAATACACACTATGATCAGTCTATTCATGAATCGTCTTAACTAGTGCATAGCTTGCACAGATCTAAACCAAATGACATCTTGCGTGCTTGCATTGGACCTCCCAATCTCCCAAATCGTCTGTCAACAGGTCACAGATACAAACTAATCCTTAAGCTGCCCCGTTACATGGTTACATGAGTTCACTATAGGTGAGTTTTGTCCAAATAATGACTAACTAGTCTCTCTTGTGTCCTTAGTATAGCGCAAGGAACCGTAAATAACCAGTCAGCATTGGTAAGCTAAGTCCTAGCTTGATTTTCTCATCTTTCGAAATCCATACCGTCATCATTAAGTACCCAAATGAAACAAATGAAGTGTCTTTGGGAACCTAACAACGAGCTCTACCACTTGGTGCAATGAAAGTCTGAGATTCGAAATAGATCAAAAGTCATTATTTCTCTCAACGAACATCTTTGGAACAACAATATGGAACTCCAAAATATGACTTTCAAGTAGGAGCCGGTCCATAACGCTACATCCACCCTCTCTAAACTTGTGCATCCTTCGATATGCATAAGAGATATCAACCAAAGAGTGGACCGGCACGCACACCACAAACTTGTGCATCCTACTTCTCATCTTAGTCGACATCATCCTCAAGTTTGCAACATGATCGTCATCTTGAAGTTGTATCCTTGTCATGATTTCCCTAGATTCGAGTAGTCTTCTTTTTCCTTTAGCCTTCATCCATTCGCTTGTCTTGAGTCAACCTTTCTAAATGTACACATAGATCAATATCCCAAGTGGTTTCTTAGAGAAAGGTCGTGGGTTCAGTCTCTTGTGGGCACGGTTGGAGGTGCATGCTGCTGCAAACTGTTAATGAAGCTTCTGGTACGAGTCCCGCTATGGTGGACTCACATGGACAATCTCATGGTCCTCGAAAATCTCAATAGATAGATAATATCATTTATCATTTATCATTTTATTTCATGTCTGACCCGCTGTGGTGGACTCACATGGACAATCTCATGGTCCTCGAAGACCTCAGGAGAAAAGTAACACCATTTACCATTTTATTTCATGATGCTAGTGGTGTCGTTATTTAAGTATGCTAAAGGGAAATATATTCTTGTGAAACAAACTATCCTCTGTGAAAGATTATACACTAACGGAGACTATATTATTTTAAAAGTTATTTTCTGTTATTTTGTGTAATTGATAAATATATAATAACAATTTTTGATTTAAAAAACTCCCAAAAATAAAAAATCGATAATACTCAATAATATTCAATAAAAAGCAAAACCTTAGAATCGTGAACAAATCGAATAGTACAATACACCATAATCATAATTTCTGCATGGTTAATCAAATTTGAGGAACTTCAGTTTGGTATAAAAAAACATAAAATTATAAAAATTATATTATATTATATTATATTGAAATATTAATATTAATCATACAGAGAAAACGGTAAGTAAAGTCCATAACAACGTGCCTCCAACTGTGTAAGTACGACCAATTATCGACTAAATAAATTACATACTTTAATTTATCATCTAACTCTTCTCCTCAAAAAAGTTAAATAATAGATTAAACTTTCATCCCTCTTCCATCGGAAGATGGAAGAGGTGAATATATATAAAATATATATAAGCTTGCTTCTCAAGACGAGCAGGAAAAAGCCATGTCCTACTATATGCAAGTATGAATTTTAATAGACGCTAAGTGCGAGAATCCGATACTATGTGAACATTCATGATATGTAAAGACTAATTTATTCCCTAGAGATATTACTTTCTTACCTAACCCTTCCGTCTGGAAAAGGTGTGATAACCGGTGAACATGCATAATCAGAGCTGAAACTGATCTTTCCTTATCACTATATAGAGGTAAAAAAATACTCCTTATTACTAAAATAATATTTTACTTTCAAAATTATGGACGCATTTTGTATTCAAATCAAAAAGTGAAAGATGAAAGAGAAGATCAGATGAATGTCAATGTTATCAAGTAACAACAATTGTTAACCGGCTACTTTAGGTAGGTTCTCTTCTCTCTAGTGTAACACTCTTTTATCTAGAATAGAGTTCTTCTCTGCAGTATACACCTATTACTCGTGATTGGGCACAAAAGATAATCAAATCACCGTAGGGATCATCACTACATTACCTTTTCTTCTCTTGTGGACAAAATCTTTCTTGACAAACTCATATGAAGAACGACAATAAAATTTTTCAGGTATATAATAAGGTTATTGTGTTAGTACTCTAAATCACCAAACTTGTTTGCAAATATATCCTATGTTCTTAAATTTCTCTTCATTTTTTAGGTACATGAGATTTCAAACCGCATAATTAGAATGAAAGACCATACAAGTATCTATGCGTTACTTGTATGGTCTTCATAGGATTTTCACCTTCGTGGATTTTGTGAAAACTGCAAACAAATGATGTAGTAATACTATCCAAAATAGAAAAGTTTATCTATATTTTTATATTCTGGATCACAATCATAATCGATGATCAACAACAACATGAACTCAAAAAGTGTTAGTCTAGAAGTTTAATGAATTAAAATTTCATGAATCAGTTATAAAAATATTCTATAAATATAACTTTATTAATGACTCAATAACTTATTGTTATAATTTTTCTTCAAAATCAACATATGTGATTATTATCTCAAATTTGTGATATTCACTTTCATCGTGTACAACAATAAACGATAATAGAAGTTGTCGTGAATCAAACTATAAGTAATTGCACGCACATTCAGAAGATATAAAGGATAAAATTTGAAACTGGAGTAGAACTCCAAGATATAATTGTCTCAAAAGTTGTTTTATCATCAATCAAGAGGATGAATTTGCATCTCTCTTATTACTCAAGGTTTTCAATGAACTTTGTACCAACACTTGCTTACGACCAAAATATTTTATATAACAAACATTTTTGTAAGGCTTGTCGGACAAATTCATTACATGTAGTCTTATACTATACACGTTACAACCTTCTCCATCCTTTGATTAATTATAAATATAACTGATATTGTTATTATTTTTTTTTAATTTTTTATATTTATCCAATATAATACTTTGAACATATCACTTCATTCACATATTCTAAGTTATTGATTAAGATACAATAATTTTGTTTTATATTTGATGCTTCAAATGGAGAATTATTTTTATTTCTTTTATTTCTTTTCAAGAAATTTTGTTGGAGATGATGAGAAAGATTATGGTTCTTTGATTGGTTCTATGATGGGTTCTAGTTCAGAATTATGATAATGTTGTACATCATCTTATATTCTCTTCTCAAGCTTATTTCTTTTTTGTATCAATTTTAATATTATTTATTTTTCTTTTCTTTGATGGAAGAAATCCATTTGATATATGAACCTAGAAAATACACATCATATCATAATCTATCCATAAATAGATATAATAATTTATAAGAACTGAATCAAGATAACAGACGTAAAATTATTTGAATTAGATGTCTTAGGTCTTACCCTGTTAACTAAAACTTGATCTCCTAATCCAAGTTGAGAGGTATAACTTTGGGTGAAAAATACTTCTCTTTGATTCAAAAGAATCAATTTGCCTAACATGCATATCATAATCACATGATAGTGGATGAATACCAAAGCAGTTATAGAAAATTGAAAATGATGTCTAGTACAACATATTTTATAGATTATAGTTTAGTTAAAAGAACATTACTTTAATGAAAGTGATGACACTTCAAGCAACAATTCCATTTCCAATTGTAATGTTCAGCCCGAATCGCTGGGTGAGCTTCTAGACTCAAGCTCGATTCAGCCTAAAAGAAAAACAAAAGATACACAACTTTTGACCGTATATGTGATACTAGAAACCACTTGTGCTAACAACATATATCAAGATACATGTAATGAGATCATAATGCAATACTGTTGACAGTTTGAACACACTCGTTCCATCCATACTCGTATATTCTAAAAAATATATAAATATTATCGAGAAAAAGATGCAAGTCAATTTGTTGTTCTCCGTTGTTTCCAGAAGTTCTGAACTCTTTTAAATTACATTATATTAGTAAATTAAATTTCATTGATTTGAAATAGTGTGAACATAATAACCGTACACTCTCATGAGGGGGTATGTCTGTTCGTCAAGCTGATTCCTGAACTTCTTATGTCCTTACGGATCATTCTATTCAGTCAATTACTACAAAGAGATATTCCTCTTTTCATAGATTCAAATATGATAACATTAAGAAGTTCTTCCCTATCTCATAATTGCAGAAACCACCATCTTCGTGTCGAAGGAGTACACTTACAATCTTGGACTAATATCAACTGAACTTCATGCTGTCCACGATGATTAGTCTAAATTTGCATTCCAAGAGGTTTACGCATCTTTTGCAGTGCATGTGTCGGGATTTACGAATATGTCCTCGGTGACCATCAATTATCCTTGCATGGTAGTCTATAGAACATTACGTCATTATCATCATCATCTGCAAACACTGGAGTTCGTGTTGTTCTTGATTGCACTATGATGATTGTGAGAGTCTAGATGCAAGCATTTCTTGTTCACATTTCTTAGGTTATGTCTGAGAGAGGGATTCACAGTTCTCACGTTCATTTTACTTCAGTTTGTCTCGAAAGTTAATGCCGAAATATTTTCCCTCTTAGCAAGTATCTGCTGATTTGCGATGCCCGTCTCGTATTGTTCGACAATCTTTGGAGGCTCATTAATGTTCTTTGCTAATTAGCATGTGTCCACTTCTTCTCTAGTCTGCTTTTTGGATGGCATGTCTTATCTCAGACCTTATTCTTTTGAATGTTACGAGCTCTGTTCCCTACTCGAGCTTCTATGCATCAATGAACGTAGTAGGAGTTCTTTTATTTGTACCACCTTCAAATTTCTTCTTACTTGAACCACATCCCCAGTTCTAGGAGCATCATCACATCTTTCGGATCGTGAGCTTCGAGAGCTTTCATGGATTTTTATTGAACGAAGACATGGGCCCGATCTTGAGTAACGGATCCAATTCCTCATGAAGCCATCAGCTCTCCAAGATAGGACCAGTTCAGATGTTCTCGTGGTGTTCGTGTTATACGTAAATTATGAAGCTCACGAAGCAAACCTCTTTGTGCACACAAAATGCACACTACGAAAATAGTACAACGTAAAAGACGAGACTTGGATAGATATACAGAAGAGAAGCAGAAGTATTCACGTAAACTCTGGATTACTTGCAACATAAGGAAGGAGGAGTGTAACGTCAAAGATTCTAACAAAGAGAAGAAAAGGAATTAGAGCTCTCCATAATGTTCTCGACTCGTCTCCGTCTAGATGATTCTTTATCTTGTACTGATTCATCTCTCGTTACTTGCTGATTCCTGACAATGTTTTGCGGTTGGTTCATCTCAAGTGAAGGCGTTGAGTCAAAAATCTGACGTAAACACGAGATCGGCCGAGACCAAAGAATAGAAGATCGGAAAAATGGGGAAGAAGAAGAATTCCAGACATTCTCAGATGAGTACCATCTCATCTGGAAAAATGACATCTTTTCCTGGTTTTCATTCTCATTCTTTGATAATAAGTAAATCCAGCAAATGAACATATCTGGAAAATAAAAATGGAGACGATATTAATAAATGAAAGTATTGGGGAATAGTTTTCGATAATGAAACAAAACCAGCAACAACTGCATCAGCTCTGAGCTGAGTCTTAGAAAACGAGAGCAAATTATCATATTAAACATCTCAGAATAGTACATACATCATGTGCACAGATTGAAAACGTCCAAAGAGGTATGAGTCTCGTTGGATCAAACCACTTTGATGCTCAGCTCTTGAGTCTTGACCAAAGCATGTGAGTAGCGCAGAATGGATCGATCATACACAACAAAAGAAAACACTGTTCTAATATGAGACCAAGTTTGATATATTGTGGAGTCCCAATTAGGTGATCAATATCAAATAGTCAACTAGGTGTGAAACTCTTGATAGTTGGTAATCAAGTTCATCCTCCAAATATTACTAGGGTTTGTTATGATAAGTTCCAATTCTTTGTACGACAAATGGCTAGGTTTGATAAGTCGTTAGAATCTAACGCTAACTCTACTTAACTCTTTACCTGATTCTTAGTCATCAGTAGCTTATTGCAACACGCAACTATTCTATAACACCACAAACAAACACAGTCAAGAGATAATGCAAGCTCTTCTGCGAACACATTTCTTTTGCAATTCTAGCCTTACAAATTTAAAAAAGTAGATTCGACTAAGTTTAAGCACAACTTATGAGTTCAAACTAATAATATGCATCCTAGAAAAACCTTTACAAGATAGTGTTACTATTGCAAAAGGTTGAACATCAAATAAAAGATTGTAAGACCAAATTAAATGATGTTAGAAAAGGAGAGAGAGCAGAATCTGACCAGCACATCAGATTTTATCAAACGAACCAAAATTATTTTATTCAGTAAATGATCAACCTTCAACATGTATCATAGACTTTGGAGCTATGGCTCACATGACTAATAAAAAAACTGCTAAACTATAAAATGTTGTCGAAAAAGATCATGTCCATTTGGATAACGACGGTAGATGTCAAATAGTTGATAGAGGAACCATAATATCTGAAAATTTAGACTCTTTTGTAGAGCAAATGACAAGTATAAGATATTTGCTATATCTCAAGCTTTTTTTGTCGCTAAAATTAACTTACTTCGATCTAATAGTAGAGTTTGATATTAAGAACTGAAGATGTCAAATTCGCTAACCTTCTAGAAAAAATTTCATTTCCAAACATCCTTTTGTAGGAGTGTTGTGGCACCAAAGATTAGATCATATAAATTTCCTGAAATTAAGTTAACTTTACCAATCTAAATTTGTACAAAGACTTGACCTAAATAAAGTCAAAGATAATTCTTTTTGTAAGGGACGTATACAAGAAAAGCAACATAGGAATAAGTTTACTAAAGCTTCAATAAGTAAAAACTCTGTGACCTTGGAGTTGAGCATTCTGACCTTTGTGGATAGTTGACCTTCATGTAGACTCAATCCCTTAGTGGGTATGAGTATTTTGTCACGTTTATAGATGATTATTCTCGTATGGCGTTTGTTTATTTTCTGAAGAAAATATCTGAAGTTTTAGAGAAGTTTTATATGTTTAAATCACTTAGAGAAAATCAGAATGGAAAACATCTAAAAATATTAAGAAGTGATAATGGGAGAGAATATATTTCTCAAAGGTTCCAACATGTATTGCTTGGAACATGACATTAAGCAACAATTTCAATACCATATACTCTGAATAAAGCGGAGTAGCTGAAAGAAAGAACAGGACGTTAGTTGAGTACGTAATTATCATGTCAAATTATCGCATGGTTTTGGTTGAATTTATAATTACAATCAATTATGTTTTGAAGAAAGTTCAAACTATATCTGTTAATGATAAAACTCCTCAAGTCGTATGGAGTGGAGACAAACCGGATATTAGTCACCTCAAAGTATTTTGATCATCTACGTATGCACACATACTTGATGTGTTACTAAAGAAGCTTGATCCAAAAACCAGACCTGGGATTTTTGTGATATATGAAAAGCTTTAAAGCTTGACGACTATATGACTCAATTAAAGAACTGTATTTGTAAGTTGAGATGTAATCTTAGATGAAACTTATATTTTAGATAACAAGCATGTGGAAGCTTTATATGAAAACTCTTCAAGAATGAATCTTTTGAACCATTTCCGATTCTAGAAAATAGGAGGAGAATGATATCTACTAATCTTCCAAAAAGAAATGATTCTAACCAAGAGATAACATAACAAGAATTATCTCCTAGTGAACTTCAAATCAATGATGAGGAACCTCAACCTCAACTTGAAGAGAATAATCAAGATGAGGATGATCAAGCGATCAAAAAAGAACTAGAAGAAGAACCTATTCTACGTAAGTCAACTAGAGAAAGAAGACCATCTAAAATACTTATAGAATCATTATCGCTAACCGAGATACGTGAACTAGTTTCTCTTCAAGGAGCGATGAATAATGAATATAGTTCGCAGTGGGAGAATGAAGTGAAAGTAGAATACGATTTTCTCATGAATACGATTTTCTCTCATCTAGACTCGTGAAAAAATGATATTCACTCTTCATTGTTTAAGAAGCTGGGTGGACTATCGTAGAATCAGTTGTGAAAATTATATCTATTCGTGTTTTAATGACACTCACAACTAGAAAGACCACGAAGTTCATCAAATGAATGTTAAAACAACATTCTTGAATGAATATATGCAAAAAGATATATACATGAAACAACTCCAAGATTTTGAGGATCAAGTAATCCTAACCTAGTATGTAAATTGCAAAGGTTGCTTTATGGATTGAAACAAACACCTAGAGTTTGGTTTCAACATATTGACTAGTATTTGCAGAAAATTGAGCTTACACGGAATAATGTTGATTCTAATATATATCTTAAAAGAGTGAGATAAGCTCTTATAATGATAGCGTTATAAGTAGGTGATGCTATTTTGATTACAAATGATAAAGTTGGATTGTTGAAGGAGACAAAAGCTTTATTTTCAAAAGAATTCGAGATGACAGATTTGAGACTATCCAATATTGTTTGGGCATCAAAAAGAGAAGAAAGCGAAGATCAAAGAAAGTTCATTTCTCTCAAGAGAAATATATTCAGACTATTCTTTCAAGGTTCAACATGACGGATCATGAACCCATGAGTACTACGATGGAAGTTAGGGCAAATATTAACAAAGGATCAATGTCCAATAACTCCTCAAGAAAAAAATGATAACTATTCTCTATCAAAGTGCAATAAGTTTTATGTATGCTATGGGGTGCACAAGACCAGATCTTGCATATGTTGTTGGGATAGTGTCTTAGTATCTTACAAATCCAAGGATTGCTCACTGGTAAACAATAAAGAGAATATTTTGATATTTAAGAAGAATTTTCAAATATGATACAAAATATGATGAAAGTACAAGTGGTGACACAATCAGTTTACAAGATTATTCAGATGTAGATTGGACAAAAGACAAATATAATAGAAAATCTACATCTGATTATTGTTTTCTCTTGTTTCAAGATCGATTAGTTGGACAAGCAAGAGACAAAACTACAGTCGTATTGTCGAGTACAGAAGCTAAATATATGACAATTTCGCAAGTGACAAGGGAAATAATTTGGTTACGAAGATTATTGGATGATCTTGGAGAAGCTCAACTCGGTCCAACAACATTACACTATGACAACCAAAGTATAATTACGTTGATTGAGAATGCAAAGTTTCATTCAAGGTCAAAACATTCAAAATTCAATATCATTTTGTGCGAGAAAAGACTCAAAGTAAAGATATCACTCTTGAGTACTACTCGATATAAGAGATGACAGCTGACATACTTACAAAAATTTTAAGAAAAAGAACATAAATATTTTTGCGACAAGCTTGAAGTAAGATCATTTGAAGACTACGGGATAAAGAATTCCAATCATGATGATAAGGTTGATGATATCCTACTTTTTCTAAGAAAAAAAGTCAATTAGATAAGTTTCAGTTATTTGTTCAAGTGGGATACTAACATAGTGTGAACACAGTAATTGTACATCATGACTAACACGTATTTCTGTTTGTGAGTCTGACTTCTGACCTTTTATGTCCTTACGAACCACTCTACTCAATCAATTATTACAGAGAGATACTCCTCTGTTCACGGATTCAAATAATTGTTATACAAAGATTCAAACCAGCTTCTTTCAATCTTATCGGAGATTGGATCTGAACTTTAAATTGTTAAAACAAACACAAGAAAACAAAATTGTAACATCCATTGGTTTCTGTGCTGATACAAATTGCAGTCTGCGAGAGAAAATTAATTTGAGATTTCAACAGACATACCGTTGCTAGACTACATACATTTCATGTTTCAGAAGATCAACTTGTCACCAGACTATAGTGTCAAACCAAGTAGGTCTCATTTCTTGATCTCAATCCCTCCCCTGCTAATCTTTATGGAATTTTGTAACTGAAAGTATTCTTCTTTAATTCTAATAAAGACTCTTGAACACACAACCGAATGTTGTTGTTAGCAGCAGTCTGTTACAAATTGGTAGATGTATATGATAGATTTGCAGCTTTCTTCTTCCTCATTTTGTGAAATAGACTGTCGATTTTCCTCTATCCCTGAAGTTAGAAATTGTCTTCCTCAGTCCCCAACCGGATGTCCTGCCGGTGACAATTGTGGTAAATATCTTAACTGTGAATATTTGATACACAGTCGACTTCCATTTTTGTCTTCCTCAGTCCTCAATCGACATGACCTGCACCCGCTGTCGTGTCGTGGACCGGCTCCTATCTGAAATTCAAACTTCGATGCTTGTCGCTCCAAAGACACTCATGAGAAAACAAGCTAGACCTCAACATACAAGCTTTTGAGACAATTGCGGATCTTCGCTTTCATCGCATCAGTGGATAGAGCTCTTTGTCAGCACTCCATAAGCACTTCGTCTACTTCGTTTGGACGTCTAGTGGAGGAGTTACAAGACTCGAAAGATGGAGAAAACAAGCAGGTCCTAGCTTACAAGCTTTTGACACAATTTCGGATCTCCACTTTCATCACATCAATGGGTAGAGCTCGTTGTCAGCTTTTCATAGGCACTTTGTTTACTTCGTTTGGACGTCTAGTGAAGAAGTTATGCGACTCGAAAGAAGGAAAAATCAAGCTAGACCCTAGTTTACTTGCTGACTGGGTATTTGAGGCTTCAGACGTTATATCAAAGACGCAAGGGGCCTGCTTCATTATTATTGAGAGAACTTCGTACGTACAGAGACTGTGACAAGGGGGCAGCTTAAGAGCTAGCTTGCGCCTGCGACTTGTCAACGGACGGTTCAGGAGATTTAGGAGTCCAATGCAAGCGCGCAAGACGTCGTTGGGTTCAGATCTGTGCAGGCTACGCATTGGTTCAAACGGTTTGGGAAGAGACGGATCGGGGGTTGTGCTCTGAGAGAAATTGAGACACAGGAAGCAGATTTGGAATTTTCAGTTACTTGTGAAGGAGAGTTGGACCGTTCGAACCGTTCCGGAGTCCAAACTTGCTGTCCTTGGATCCATCGGGATCAGAACAACGAGTTCTTCAGGAAATTGAAGACGATATGTAGTTTCATCGGGTGGTTTGGGAGTTTTGAGTGAAATTGAGTCGCAGGGAAGCGCTTACATCAGATTTTTGTTTGTCTGCGACTTGAGATTGGATTGTTCTTCGCGATCGGTGAGCCAAGCTCTTCGTTCTTGGTGCCTACGCGATCAGGGAGTCTTCATGTACGCATAAGAGAAGAATGTACATGAATTGAATTGTTGGTTTTGGTGAGGTGAGCGAGTTTGAGCCGCAAGGAGTCCATTACGTCGTTTTTTGCTACTTGCGACCAAATTTCTTGCGTGGTTTTGCAAGGGGAACACCAAACGACTTGTTTGGAGTCTCGTTGGGTTCGTGATAGCTAGATCTATCTGCTAGGGAAGACGGATATCAGTTTAGACGATCCGTTTATGCGATGTGTGCGGTTTTAAGCCGTAGGGAGGAGTTTTTGAAGGTTCTGTCATCTGCGATCGAAAACCGACGATATCTCGGCTGTTGGGAGTCGGATCTGAAGATTTCTTGGGTTAACGGAGTCAGCGGAGGAGACCCTATCGACATCTGAAGTCAGTTTGGCGAAAGAAAGAAGTCCACAGATAGGTCTTTTTCGATTTCTTCGCTACGGGTTTTGCTCTTTTGAGTTCGTTAGAGTTCTAGTTGGCTATATACAGCTTGTGGTAGCTAGCTTTAGCTAAGAACTTGTACATGGATGTGGTTTGGACTTGGGTTTGGATCGCATGATACTGTTGTGGCTCTGCTTGTTAGCAAAAGAAAGTTTTTCTTGCTTTGAACTACGCTTCGGTGTTTTTGGATCAGGGTTGAGAATCAGGGGTTGTTTTTAAGGGCTTTGAAGCAAGTTACAGACCGCTCTGGTCTGTTTCAGTTCTGTACTCTTAGGAGAAAGAACCGGCAGTGTACATACATTTGGAGTGTATATATCGCAGCGTTCGTTTTTGTGGTTGTTTTTCTCTGTCTTGTCTCTGTTTCAGCATACAACATCTCCACAGCCAGGAACCTCGCATTTTCCTGGACATCCTTCATGCAAAATTCGACATGACACCGCGCGCATTCGTTAAGTAAACTGCGATGTGTAACGACCTATATAACCTGAATAAAAAACAAGCGACTTCCGGTAAGAAGACTGAGGAAGAAATTTTTTTACTTTGGGAGCTGAAGAAGATTGACAGTTTATTTCAGAGACTGAGGAAGAAAAAAGCTGGATAGATTTGCCTTCCTGCTGTGTGGAGCCCACAAGCCTATGAAATGAAGTCAACCTACAACGCTGATCAGCTGATGATGGTGATCGTGATATAACCAAACCAAACAAGATGGATGGAGATGGATATGCGAAGAGAGGCATCTACGAAGTTGTCACGATTGATGACAACTTCATGCTCATTTTGCGTAGTCTTTGCATTGTGTGAATCCCAAAACATAAGCTAGCGCTGATTATATTATCCGCTAAACAGTTCTCGTAACATCAATTTCTACCAGTTTTAGTAGTCTAATAACGTCTAGTGCAGAATGAAAAGGTTCGGATAAGATTTGGATTCCAAGAGGCGGACCACAAGGATGGTGTTTGGCGCATGGATGAACATGGCATTAGCAAGTTAAGTACCGGATTAAAACATCTAATTTATCCGAATATTTAACATCTTAGAGATCATATATATATATATTTGTGTTTACTGAATATAATTAGCTATATCTAGAACTCCCATTGGGGTTGCCGATATATAAAGCATTCCAGTAGATGCCATCTTGTAGACATTCCGCTGGTAAAAACTAGATATGCTAAAATGATCCTTCTATTGTTGTATCAGACACGGGAAGGGTAAGAGAAAGAGACTGGTTTAGGCTGAAATGTGATGTTCTTAGACTAGTGAGTGAGTCTTGAAAGTCTATGAAAGCCTTTCTTAACCTATGTCTCTCGTCTCGTTTCGGCTCTTCACTCTCAATCATAACTCAAGCCGTGTTTGTGTGATATGCAGGAAACACATACTACAAGATACTTGTAATGAGCTCAATTTTAATGAGCCCTTTATGAAAATCTTACTGCGATGTAAAAAAGATAAAGCCGAGAGAAGGTTATCGATATAATCGTGCAGAGTTTGGCTTAACGGATTTTGTATACCAACCTTGTCATTGAATAACTGAGTTTCTAGTTTCTATGACTTTAATCACTACTGAAGTTTGAAGTACTTATAGAAGATGGTCTGAAAACGACCACAATTTTGGATCAGACGGTGGTCTGATCCAATCTATGATCCAAAACTGAGCAACTTTTAAAGCCTACAAACTGAATGAGTCTGTTGAGTTGAGTGTCTTGCAGAATAGCAGGACGGCTATAAGACATAAAATCTCCGGCTCGTGCTTTCATCTGACGTATGTATTGTCAATTGTGAATTCTGCAGTGAATCCGTACTCCACTTCGGGCGAAAAAAGACCTACTAGAAAGGTTAAGAAGAGTACATCCACGCGAAACTCACCACCATTTTAAATTTGTGTCCATCTTTTCTGTTTTAATTTCTTAACCCAAAACTTCTTTAATCTTTTACTTAGCATTCTTTTCCATCTCCTTCTCTACATTATTCTTGTCCCCTTCATATTTAGCCTTTTCGGGAATCCTTTTCTTTCTAAAAAATGTGGACATTAATCTTCAGACTTACTGCGCCTTCCCTTCTCATGGATTGGAGTTCAGAAAGTATTTTCTTGGTACTAAAGTAACAGAAATCACTGAAGAGTATATGCATGAGAACACGAGGGAAGGAGCATAAGTACATCCAATCAGTTAAATAGTGAAGAGCACCTTCTGAGCACGGAGTGTAAAAAAAAGAAAAACCGTTAAATTTGAAGAGAAATTTAAAACACCTTTTATTTTAACTAGTCAACAGATGACGAGGCGCCTCACATGGACTGCACTGTTGTGCTCTGCTCCCCTCCGATAACTCCATTCATCTAGAGCTCCCTCCTTCCTTTCCAGAAGTGGGCGAGATTTAGCAGTTCTGAGAATGGCTTAAGTTTGGCTGTGCATATGTGACGGAAAGAGGCGTCTGGGATGGGTAGACGGTCTAGTGATGACAGCTAAGCTACTCATCGGATTATGCCGAGCATTATGAATTGTTATTAACTTCAGATTATTTTACTGAGCACAAGTAGATATATACTAATCTGAAGTGCAAGTTTTGATGAGCATGAGGAGACAAGCAGAACAACAACCAGACGACCGGGGCGGCCTAGCTATTACCTCCTCTAAAACCTTAAATGATCATGTTTGCATAGAAGACTTGAAAAAGTCACCCGCACGGCTACTCTCAACGACTATCATACACCAAAACTACGAACATCCTTTGGTCACTACCAGTTGCACGCTATCATCCTTTAGGTCCGGTGTATGTCTATCATGAAAACGAAATCATTTGGAGGCTTGATGCAAAGCTTTAGAGCTATGTAGAGCTATTTTCTCAAATCCTGTAGAGAATGAGCAAAACGTACAATGAATAAGAGGCAAGATCCACCAAAAACTAGTGGAAGATGTGTTAAAGATAATGTCTAGTCTAATAGTCACATCTATAGTCATCTCTATAGTCACCTCTATAGGCACATCTATAGTCATCTCTATAGTCACCTCTATAGGCACATCTCTATGACTAGTGACTAACCTCTTGTCCATATGTTAGAGTATATAACAACCCCCCTCTTGGGAGATGATGAGTCGACTGATCCCTTTACTGATATAACGTCTACAGTGAAGAGTATTCACTTGGTTTGGTTCTTTAACATGGTATCAGAGCTTAGGCATGAGCATAAGCAAGGAGAATGAGGAATCAGAGAGTGAAAAAGATATAGAGTGAGCACACCACTTTCAACAAAAAAGTGAGAAAGAAGGCGAAAATTTCTGGTCAAACTACCTTTGACTGCGTTTTTGGAGAGGAAGGAGATCGAATTAGACAAATCTGAGAGTGGATTTGGGGTTAAAAAGGCTTTGTCTTTGGTGGAGCCTTTGTGTAAGGGAGCCTTCGAGCCTTCGAGCCGCTCCGCCTCCGCCTTTGTGTAAGGGATTTGCAAAGAGCTTTCCAATGATTCAACTTTCGACCCAAACGGACCTCGTATAAGGAAGTTGCACTTTCAGGAACACTTGGTCAACGGATCTTTGACTGCACTTTTGAGGGCCTTAACGATCGATTTTCGCGTTTCTGAGATTTTTGCCTTGCTGGACGAGATTGCAGAGGATAACAAAATAGACACTACTTTCACCTCCACGACCACTTTGGGGAGTTCTGGATTTTTCCCACCTACTTTACTTTCGATCGATGACTAACGTTAGTGATAACTTGCTGCATGATCATCATAAGTTGGATAGCACCAACTATCCAATTTGGTGTTTCAAAGTTCAAGCCATTTTCCAGAACTACGACTTATGAGACATAGTGTTGGGTGAGGAAGGAAGACCTATCGATTCACCAGCTGCTCTCAAAGCTTGGAACAAAAGAGATCAACAAGCACTTGCCATCATCAAGATGACCATAAAAGACTCTGAAATCATGGATATCTTGGAGGCTAAAACCTCTAAAGATGCTTGGGATACATTCACCAAGAAGCACGAAGGAGCTGCTCGAGGGAGGAAGAGGATGCCCGGCAGAAAGTTAAACACTTTGCAGATGGTTGCAGACATCTCACTCGAGGAGCACTTCAATACTGTAAAAGGGTTGCTACAACAACTGAAGAATCTGGGTGGAGGTATAGATGAGGACGACTTGGTGCTTATTGTGCTCCAGAGCTTACCAGAACCATATGAGCACTTTGTCAAAGCAGTGGATGTACGCAAGGAGTCTGTCTCATTTGAAGAACTGCAGACACTTGCTTTACAAGAAGCTATGAATATTGAGACCAAGTCAACTCAAGCAACTACCACAACTGATGCAGCTTTCTTCTCCAAGAGGAGAGATCATAAACGTGGTAGACCTCAAGACTCACAACCAAAACAGAAGGAGCATTGGGACAACAAGAAAGGCAAGTTCAACAAACGAGACTCAAAGGGCAACTCCAACAAACCAAAACCTGGGAACTGCAACTACTGTAAGAAACGTGGTCACTATGCTGATGAGTGCAGGAAGAAGGCATTTGATCAACGTTCCAACACCAACAACAGAGGTAACTTTGTACAGACAACTGATCACGAAGAGAAGCTGTTCTTCACTGCCATGTATACAGACACACATGATCAACAATGGTGGATTGATTATGGAGCATCAAATCATATCACCTCAAAAAAGGAGTGGTTTCAAGACTTTCATCCTCTTAATGGACCAGAGATACGACTGGGAGATGGTAAGGGCTACCAAGTCCAGGGGGAAGGTAACATTCATATTAAGCTACCTTCAGGTCAGATAAGAACCATTGGAGGTGTTTGGTTTGTACCTGGTGTAGTGCATTGTCTCAGATCTAAACAGACTCGAAGGAAGTTCTTCAAGACTACTGCAACAAGGGCAACAAATATCCTTCAGCTGTTACATACAGATCTCTGTGGACCTACTGAGACTATTTCGCTTGGAGGTTCTAAGTACTTTATGCTGGTTGTTGATGACTTCTCGAAATACATTTGGGTTTTCTTCCTCTTAAGAAAGTCTGAAGCTCTATCGCACCTTCAACACTTTGTTAACATGGTGGAACGACAAAGTGGACAGCAAGTGAAGCAGCTACGAAGTGATAGAGGAGGAGAGTTCACTTCCAAGGCAGCTGACCAATATTTCGCTGAGAAGAGGATATTGCGGCAGTTGACTACAGCTTACACGCCTCAGCAAAATGGAGTTGTTGAAAGGAAGAACAGAACTGTTGTGGAGATGGCAAGAAGCCTTCTTCTTGAGCAAGATCTTCCAAAAGACCTTTGGGCTGAAGCTGTGAATACTGCGGTTTATCTTCTCAACAGAAGTCCAACAAATGTTGTGAACAACAAAACTCCATTCGAAGCTTTCACAGGGAAGAAACCAGATCTCTCTAACCTACGAATTTTTGGATGTAAAGCATATGTTTCAACTCCTCGAAAATTACTCCAAAAGTTTGATGATAGATCTCAGATCTGTACATTTATAGGGTATCCAGCAATAGAGAAGGGATATAGACTATTGAATGCTGCAAGAAAGATCATCATCAGTCGAGATGTAGTATTTTTAGAGCTCTCTTCATCTCGAAATTCACAACACAATCTTTCTGACTTGCCACCTCTCTCAATCCAAGCCCCTGCTTCAGAGAACCATGAAGAAGAAGCTCAAGCTCAACTAGAACCACCTCCTACATCACCTACACAAGTTGAGGTTACTGAATCAGGTCCAACTACAGCAGATTCACCTCTCATTCATCAGACTACTCCAGATTCAAATCTTGCTACCCAACCAAGGAGACCTATCAGAACAAGGAAGGTTCCTGCAAGGCTAGAGGATTATATTCTCATGGTTGAAGCTCAAGATGATGGAGCAACTATTACATTCGAGGAAGCTTTCAGTAAGGATCAATGGAGACGTGCTATGCAGGAAGAATATGATGTATTTCTCAAAAATGCAACCTGGAGCCTAGTACCTCTTCCAGCAAACAGGAAAGCACTTGGCTGTAAGTGAGTTTATAAGATCAAGAGGCATGCGGATGGAACTATTGAGAGATACAAGGCTCGCCTTGTTGCAAAAGGTTATTTGCAGACTGCAGGAGAAGATTTTCAAGAGACCTTCACACCTGTGGTAAAACATAACTCCATCCGAGTCCTTTGTGCTCTTGCAAAACAACATGGTTGGAAGTGTCTACAAATGGATGTTAAGAATGCATTCCTTAATGGTATTCTTGAAGAAGATATCTACTTGCAGCAACCACCTGGTTTTGTTCGTCAAGGAGGTGAACAGTTAGTGTGCAAGCTGCACAAGGTATTGTATGACCTCAAACAAGCTCCAAGAGCTTGGTACACAAGAATCGACACCTTCTTGAAGCAGCAAGGCTTCTCTCCTACAAGAGGTGATCCAAACTTCTATGTTTTGATTACTTCTCAAGGTATTGTGTTACTGTTGCTGTACGTGGATGATCTGATAATATCCGGAAGTAATCAAGGAGGAGTAAAGAAGATTCAGCAAGCTTTAATGCAAGAGTTTGATATGAAGGATCTAGGACTTCTCAACTTTTGTCTTGGAGTTCAATTTCTGGAACACAACGAAATGTTATACCTCTCTCAGGCAAGATACACCGAAAGTATACTTCAGGATTTCCAGATGGAGAAGTGCAAGCCTGCGCCTACTCCTATGATTATCTCAAAGGAGTGGCAAAGTTCTTCTGTTGATGATGAGCAGGCAGATGCAACAGAGTTCAGGAAGCTGATCGGGAAGTTAATTTATCTGGCTGTCACTACAAGATCAGATATTTCGTTTGCAGTCAGCAAACTCAGTCAGAATATGGAGTCTCCCAAACTTATGCATATGAGGGCAGCAAAGAGAGTTTTGCGCTACCTCAGGGGAACTACCAACTATGGACTCAGATATAGCTCAGATAAGTCACTTGGACTTATTGGATTTACAGATGCTGATTGGGCAGGTGATTCTACAGATCGTAAATCAATGTCTGGATTCGCATTTATGCTGGGAGGAGGTGCCATCACTTGGCAGTGTAAAAAGCAGCCAACTATTGCTTTATCCTCCTCTGAAGCAGAATATCGTGGCCTGTGTAATGCAGCACGAGAGGCCATTTGGCTAAGATGGATGTTGAAGGATGTAGGTGTCAACCAAGACACTCCAACAGTAATCTGGACTGATAGCATGAGTGCAATAGCATTGGCGAAAAACCCAATGCATCATGCTAGAACAAAGCACATTGAAGTGCAAGTCCACTTCATCAGAGAGAAAATAATTTCAGGAGAGGTTGTTACTCAATGGATAACAACTGATGACCAAACTGCTGATATATCCACCAAGCCTTTGTCTTCAGACAGGTTTCAAAAATTGAGACTTGAACTTGGTGTATATTCAGTACCACTGACATTAAGAGGGGGTGTTAAAGATAATGTCTAGTCTAATAGTCACATCTATAGTCATCTCTATAGTCACCTCTATAGACACATCTCTATGACTAGTGACTAACCTCTTGTCCATAGGTTAGAGTATATAACAACCTCCTCTTGGGAGATGATGAGTCGACCGATCCCTTTACTGATATAACGTCTACAGTGAAGAGTATTCACTTGGTTTGGTTCTTTAACAAGATGGACCGTTTCAAAAGTGTTCAAAAACCTTAGTGATTTGTTTAGTCCTTGCTTGCAGAGTACCGCGACCGTACTCTGCTTCTGTCCAAATTTTTGTCTCTTAACCCTGAAACACTCATTCCACGCTCCTCCTTTAAAGGAGACGGCTATCAATCAGCAGCAAGCTTGAGAACCCCATCAGATCACATTCCAGACTTGACCATACATCCCTCATGTGATAAGTATCTACATACATGCATAATTAGAGCTAAGTTAGAACAATGGCAAGGATGCTTAACTAACAATCAAAAGCAGTTCTACTAAAGTCTGATACATGTAACAAGATGGATACATATCCCTTTAAGAGACCCATCAGATCATCAGAACCCTTGGTGGAACATGTTTGCGACCGATATGGTAAACAGCCATGAAGCTAACCTGGTCTAACATGTCCAGAGATTCTGGGTATCTCCTTCGGACCCCTTCTTTACTAAAGGATGAAACACGGAGGGTAACATGAGTTAATAGCACAATACATGACTATAGTGTTCTATTAGAAACGCTTCAGCTCACTACGTAGACATATAACATGTTGAATGGGTCAGAAGTTGAAAAGACTCAGTAAAGTCCCACTGGCCTCTCTCGATGCTATCTTCAGACTATGAGCTCAGGTCAGCTATCCTCCCGTGCTCCCTCACTACAGGAGCAATGTGCTGTAGTTGTAAGGTCTTCATCCCCGGTAGCCCTTTGAGAGTTGAGCTCCAGGTAAACATCTCCATAAAGCAAACTGAACATATAAGAACTCCAGTGGTGAAGTTGCAACATGGTCAGCATCATGAGCCATCCAGTAGCCACTCCAAAGGAATCGAAGCAAAAAGAACATGTGTAATAGGTATCTAACACTTGATGAATCTACTGATTCAAAGACAAATCTGAATTACCGCTTCAATCGGAGTGTAACTCATTCACCAGAAAGGACTACGTGCTGCTTGCTGTCATATCTAGTACTTATACTGCGATCACCCAAGGCAGCGATTCGCGGAACTGGAGTATGGCATGCTAAGGTACATGGGGGCCGTCGATGACACCACACTCGTTGTGACTTAAGGTAGCTCTATGAACGCTATGTATGTCGTCAGTTTGGAAGTAACAGCATTTTCTAAGAAGTGAAGTAGACATCAAGCTGACCTGATATGCCTCTAGAAGCCGTCGTGGTGCGATTGAAGAGTAGATACTGTGTTAGCCAATTTGACATAATCGTATTGAAAACAGACTGTACAATCTCAGGTCTAGAGCATGCCTCATCCTTGTATTTTATTATTTTTCAGATACCTTTCTCCAATCCAATGTATTTAGATTGAAAGATTTTCATCAATTTCCCTGTGTTCTACGTACTAATGTGAACCTCTGTTGCACTTGCATGAGTCAGACCATAAACGGGCTGCGTGTGGATGAGCCAAGGTGGCCATACTGAGAGATGTGCTTGAAAATAGAGAGGACACATGTACAATAGCCATAATTTTAGCCCATATGGTTTGATCTCCCCTATGCACCTTGTTCTAGCTATGAGCTGCAGCTTTGAAGAAACGGGAATTTCTAGTATCATAAAGAGATGAGATTAGCAAAATACTAACTGAGGAAAAGTATGCACAAAGCTAGATCAGAGATGGTGTGTCTGAATACATCAGGAGTGGCCTTGGCACTCCAAACGCTACTATCTGGAGAGATTCAACGATCTTATCACGAGAAAATCAAATTTCGGCATGTCATTATCGTCTAGCTCTAATTTTCTATAACATGGGGATGGACGAGAAATCTGCAACGAATAAACTGGTAGTTTCTGCTTTGGCGTACTGTGGGTTGAAGGTCTTTCACGAGGGTGAAAGAATGTTTGAACCCAAAGATATCGACAGGCAGACGACGATAGACGAGTTTACGGAAATGATAAATACTAGTGGTTTTGAAATTGTAGACGAATTTGCGAAGGAGTTTTGCTGTCCAGACGCGTCTTTCTCAACTTTAGCAGCCCAGCCGAGAGAGATTCAGTCGTAGATGGTGCCCGAGCCTGTTCTGAGGCTGTGGCACCAACGATGGCAGTACAAGGGAATAGGCACTGGACCAGCAATGGTTCGCGTATTGCTACTCTTTCAATCTTTTTCAAGGATTGTTTGGACCATTACGTCGCTAATTAGACAGGCTTAGTCCATAGCTGACGGATCTTCATGAACACTTTCGGCTGTTGTACAAGAGATGTCAAGAATAATTTCTTATATGTTAAATCTGAAGTAGTACTAGCGGATACGGTGTTAGCAACTGCAATCATGTAGATAGTGGAGTTCGAGCACAGTCGGTTAGAGTTGATCATCTTAAACTGTACAGGAAAATATTTGGAAGTAATAATAAGCTAAACCAATAGTCTGGTTCTTCATTCAAAGTGGAGAAAGAGCGATGACAAATTCAAAGATTAGACAAGATAAGAAAGAGCAATTTCTTGTCTACAACGGTGAACCAACAAAGCTTGGAGGAACAAGCTAGCCCAACCAATTAGGAGGAAACATCCAGCAAAGTTATGCAAATTGTCGAAGCAACTGAACGGAAGTGAGTACTAAGCGGAAATATTTTCACCGTGAGCAACTGTGCCACATCCATTTCGAACATGATTTGAGCTCTTCCTTACCTCTAACGACCTCCAGTTCCGGTATGAAGATTGGGAAGACCGAGTGAGAGGCAGCCATGGAGAACGAGAGATAGAAGTGAAAAAGACAAACATTTATCAAACGTATAGACGATGAATCTTTCCACCGTGATAGTGAGGAGAACTTTGTCGTGGTGAGAGTCTTTCTTTGGGAGGGCGGACCTCACGACTGTGATTGATCAGAGAAATGATCAAAAGGAAAAACAGATTGCTGCTGACGATGAGATCTCAAAAATCGTACTTCTCGCGTCCACCAATTGCAAACTAACACTCAAACAAACACTTAAGTACACAGACAGGTCTCTCAGGATTCAAAATAACTTTATTTCAGTGTCGGTTGCATCATCAATTTCTTCAACTGTAAAAAAAATCTCTCTCTCTTCCTCTCCTACGCGCCTGTCTATTAGTTCTCTGCTCCAAAGTCCTCCAAGTTCACCTCAAATCCGATCTAATAGATGAAATTCAGACCTCTAACTCTTATACCTCTCCTCGCGTCAACTTCCCAACTGAAACTCCCAGAAATTTGATTCAGCGGACGATCAAAAGCCTCTCACAAGCCATCAAACTGATCTCTCCTCAATAGACTGCCTCCTGAAAGTAATTTTCTCCAAAATAGTTTGTTAGATATGGTTCAAGCCCTAAACACTTGCCACTCTCTTTGCGATGATCTCTCAGTTCAGTTTTTCTGAGAAATTTGATCTCCTCTGCTCCCAAGCTTCTCCTGCGCGTCCCGATGGCTTCTCTCTTCAGTCTTGTGTAAAAAGTCCCCATCCAAAGCCGCCGCAAGTTATTTAACCTAAAAGCTAAGGCCCTAGCTAAGCTGCCCCGTTGCTGTCCTTATAAGCACAACCACTTATCAGAAGCATGCCCCTAACTAAGCTGCCCCCTACTATCCTTATGCGTACAGAACTTTATTTGCTAAGCTGGCCCCTTTTTTATAAAAAGTTCACAGCCGCCTTTACAAAGCAGACTCCTTCACTGATAAAGGTCTCACAGCTTCCTTGGCTATTGCTAAGTCGACTCGATGATTAATTAACTAATTAACAAAAGTTTTCCGTGCTCTTGATGTCATCTTGATGCCACCCTGAATATACTACAAGCCATCCAATGTAGGCCGAAGTCCCAACACTTATGAGGCTGTCCCACAGGGCTTACAGTCCCTTCATATGCGCACCAAGTATCTCCCATAATATATTCAAGATGGCATGCGGAGACTTAGGCCAAGAAGCCCACGATTAAGAGAGATACCGGTCTCCCGCCCCTAGATATGCAGGACGTGGTTGCATATCCAACATAGACTCTCTTCCAGGAGGCCAACATGCCGGAATAGGAATCAGAGGCCAGGGGGAATTGATCCAGAGATCACTTTCCTCATAAGCAGGCGCCCTATCACTAGGATGGCCTTTGGTTTCATTCAAGAAGGTTAAAAATTCTGTACATATGTTTTCCTGAAGAAGTTTTTTTTGTAAAGTCTTTACTAGCCTTTCCTACGCTAACTTCTCTATACAACTCCGTTTTAATGAATAAGGAGTCAAAACTATAGTACTTGTGAACACTTACACACTCACGCTATCAGATTCTAAGTTCGAGTCACGAGCCAGAATCGACAGATTTCTCTCTTTCGCATAATTTCTCAGTCTAAAGCATGTACTAACTATTACTTAAAACACTTTCTGTCAAAACTGGAAGCATGAGGTCGCTCTCCTCGTCGAGCTCTGCATTCTGGAAACTTTTGTCCTCATTCGGGGTGATATTTCAACCCAAGCTAGGGGGCAGCTTGCCAAGCATAGCTCCAGCTTAGCTCCTGTCCAGCTTGGTAAGCTAAGGTGCAACTTCTGGAACAAATGCTGATTGAGTGTCTTCTGAAGCTCCATTTCATCATGTAGAATGTCATGCACTATGACAACGTACCCTGTGAAAAGATACTCTGGACAGTAGTGCAAACGAGACATATTCCTTGAGTCAGAATACAAACTTACCTGTAGTTTCAACGACACTGTCTTTCTCACGATTCTGGTGAAGCCTCCATCCTTGGAAGTCTTAGTAAAGGCTTGAATTAAAAACAGAAAATCAAGCTTGAATTGTGCTAGAGCAAGAAGATCTCATAGAAATGACGATCCCAGAGGAAGTAGATGTTTCCCAAGCACCGAAGAATATACCTCCCATCGCTCTCATTGGGTGCCAACTTCGAGACGTAGTAGACGCTATAATTCGAACATGAAGAGGAGAAGACAGGGCCACATGAGCCGAGTACTGAAACCCAAAGACTGGAAGTATGGTAGGAGGACCATGAAGAACAATAGTGTACGTAAGAGGGCTTTGAAGCAGATGCCTTCTAGTAGCATTCGCGTTCCGGCTAACCGAGCAGAAAGCACGTACACTAGAACAACACCAAGCAGGATAGACTAGAGAATGAGAAGCTCTGCAGACCCAGAGATCTTAAACACGGAATGATATTTCCATAAGGTAACCTCGTCTAGCGGCTCCACTATCGCTCCAATCCGCTCGCTGGTCGTTTCAAGAAAACTTGAATCATCCGCGCATGCTTTAAGTCCTCCAGTAATGATCAGATGAAGTTTTAAAAATACATAACGGGTTACGCAATTTTGAACTTTGCAGCCTCATATTTGTTAATCCGTTATACAAGAGTCCGTCGATCGGAAGATAGAAAGAACACTACAAATTGCTCTGTCAATTAGAGAGCTTTACGTTCTTTTCAGCTTTAGTAAAGAGAAAGAAGCGTTGATAGCGAACATTGAATGATGAGAGATTGAGTGAGAGAGTGGTGAACATCCGAGTGAAGTTACGATATTAGTTCGAGGACTTTACTATCCCGTAACGTGAGAGAGAGTATTGTGTCATATCCAGGTCTGATTGATTGATGGTTTGGATTTGTCCTAACTTTAAGATTTCAGAATCGCAAGAGAGAACTTGACGGACAGTATTTTGTTGTATAGAGTTTTGTTTTATTCACAGTTTAGAGAGAGAGTAAGGGAGTTGGAAGGCAGTTGGAAGATCGTGCGAAGCAATAAGAGAGAGACAGATAAGAGGTTTGTAGACGGTGAACTTGCCGACAAGTGAAGCACAATATTTTGTTTTAGCGGTTCTGTTTTATGACAATCGGAGAGAGTAAGGGAGTTGGAAGATTGTGAGAAGCCAATAAAAGAGATCCGTAAGTTGCAGAAGGAGAGAAGATGACACACATTGAGACGGAGAAGCATGTTGCGACTGGAGATAAAGTTGAAGTTGAAAATATCATGGATGGGATAATCTTTTGGACATTAGTCTATTGTTGTGCACTTTATGAGTATTTCATCGAAGGGGAAGTACAAAGCAAGGTGCAAGTCACAAGACCGAAACAGATTTGAGTCGTAAACAGATGAAGGAGAGTTAGAAAAGAGTTTAGTGAAGTTGAAAAGAGCTTAGTGATAAGAGACAAATCGCTGAGCACATATGACATGACAAGAGATACACATTGAGCACTGGTGACAAGCGTGCAGTTGTTAGTCCCAAGCAGAAACAATAGAATGAAAACAACCATCGTCCGGAATGGATGTCTACCACAGAAAGAGAACAGCAACCAGATAACTGCAGAGTAGACAAAGTTTTAGTTCAGTGCTCCAATATGATCGACCAGGTGAAAAAGAAAAAGTCGCAGATAGACGCAGAAGAAATATAGATGTAGAAGAGGAACAAGTTAGAAAAGAGCTTACAGATAAGAGATAAATCACAGAGCACAGATGACTAGAGATACACACTGAGCACTGGTGATAAGCGTGCAGTTGTTAGTCCCAAGCAGAAATAGCATATGGAAAACAACCAGCGTCCGGAATTGATGGATAGGATCCGGGTTTGTCTTAGAAAAGCAAAAATACAAAGAATCATCTTTTAAGTTCAACAGATCTTCCATGGAGGATCAAACTCTCTCCTAGAGAAATATCTAAGAGTTTACAATGGGATGGAGATGCTAGAAATAGAAAACATTTCATATTGTGGAGAATCGATCCAAACTAATGACCACGATGGGTCATCAAATATTTGAGATCACTTGTGGATTGATCAAAAGTGCATGGATGATCCGAGGCAGATGAATGGTCATGAAATCACCGTTTGTATTAAGAGAAAAATTCCTGGAATATATTTCATTCGACAGTCTAGTATCGCAGTCGAGCCTGAGTCTGATGCAAGTGGTCCTTGAGTACCTCTAGATTCATACACGCTCAGATATCATGGAGAGGGAAAAGAAGGATCCGGAATTACAACTCAGTCATAGAGCTGAGCACTAAACTGAAGTTTCCAAGCCAAGGAGATTAAGTATATTCCTGTTTTGTACTTGTCGAGATTTAGCTCCTAGATTCACTTTCACGCTGATCATAATAAAGTCTTTACTGCTGGGATCTTAACAGGACCGGAATCGCGCTCAATTAAGTTCTCAGAGTGTATTATCCATGAAGTTTTCTAAAGCACATTAGTTTATTGAAGCGGGTGTTAGAAACGTACAGTAATTGAACACTGAAGCGGACTACCTGCATTTAGTGACAATAAATTAATTAAATTACGACATGTTCCAAACAGACATATGCAGTATGAACTTTGAAGCTGTGTAGTGGATTGAGAGACTGATAAAGACCCGATCGTTTGTCGAAGACTCAACGAAGAGTTAAAAGGTATGTCTTCTTACGTGGAAGTAGAAGTCTATAATATAATGATCTAAAAGTATATTAGACTTAGTTCTTGTCAAAGATCTGCATGTCTTCAGGTTGAAAGCGTTATCTTTCATCTACAAAAAATATTGACTCAAGAAGAATAATTCGAGAAATAACACAACATGTATTAATACTGATATTAATATATCTGCAATGTCTGTACCTTAATTCTATTGGTGCTTGTGGATTAACCCTTGAATTCCTCATGAAGTCGTAATCATTTTGTCCAGTGTATGCACTCCTATCAAGATAAACTTCCATATCCTCTCATTCGCTGAAAATAACCAACACTGAAGCAATCAACAAGCAGAATTTACTAGTACCATCGCATTGTACAATACGCACAGAGTTATGGATTCCGTACATTTCACATATCACAATCCGAATAAACTCGGCTTCAAATCGGTACTGTACTCTATGTAACCATCTGATCACATTTGGTTATCAACATTAATTAGATGAAGAGATAAGAGCAGATCAGGAGCGAGTGTAGATATTCACGTCCCCGAGAAGCTGGATGGAGGAGAAGTTCGTTTTAGAGCGGTAAAGCAAACTCGGAACTCTTGACAGATACAAGAAGCCAAAAGTTACTATTATGTATCGTGTTTATCATCCACGAGCATTACTAGAACCTTCTAGGTCTTGACCAGAGGATTGCGTTGCTCCAAAACTCTAGAATCCGCTACTCAAGATTCTTAGTTTATCTCTTTTCGTCGTCGACATTCTTGTGAAATTCACATGAATTAGGTTAAGTAAATTCTTGTCACTGAATGTTAGTGAGAATTCTATAGGTGTTACATTACCAAGATAGACTAATCTCATGAGAGAATTACATTTATGTATGAATATTAGATCTTAAGAGCATGTTAGAAGCGGCAGAGAAAACTTATAAATGAACTCACTCCAAGAGATATAAAACTAGAGTAGCACCCAGTAAAAAGAATATTTAATTCGAGAAGGATTAGGTATATGCACCTCTTCTATCTGAAGATGAAAGATGTGAATATATGTATGCAAATGTGCTCACTTTTCGTAAAAATACTTGACGCAGTCAGTGTGTATTATCTCGAGAATATAGTTCGTGAGTGTATATAGAATCAAAAGTTCTGCCTTAAAAAATAAAAGAACATTTCACTTGTTCACACTTGAAGCGAAGAGCCTAGCAAGCTCACGCGATCTCTTGGAAGATGTGGTGCCCACAGTTTACAAGATTAGAGATTTTTTTCAAAAATTTTTATATTGAAGTAACCTTATTACTTAAGATTACGCTCTGCTTAGCGGGAAGATGATCTTAAGAGAATTCGTGAGAAGAAGTCGACTTTTTTCGAAGCAGTAAGACGTCTTCTAGAAGCCGGAAGCTGAAAAATAGAGTACGCTTTCGAGAAACCAATGACTACAACCACAGGAAGTATCAACCACGCATCGACTAGGTAACATATAGGTGTACCTAACATACAGTCATCATCGTAGTAGGTAGGTCTAGGATAGTAGAGTCATTACCTAATCGAGAAGAGAAGACAAGGAAGTAGAGGTGCATCCGCACCATAGCTCTCTTTGCTGTTTCTCGATTTGGGAATTGGATAGGTCATTGGAAGTGCTATCAGATCATGGACCGACTCTTATTTGAAAATCTATTTCGTTACTTACTATTATTTGCTCCAAATACACTCATGGGACTAAAAGTGAGACTTTTTGCACAATTTTGGATCTTCACTTTCATCGCATCAATGAGTAAAGTTTTATAGTGTCTCAGGATTTCTCCTTGAGCCATTTCTCTCTCCAGCACATGGATTTTACAAAAGTATTCTGTCCTTGTCTCTGTCCTAGTTATGTACATATGAATAATTCCGAAATACCTGACCAGTACATTCTGATGAACACAGAAGCTCCGCAACTGCCACCACGATTACGGTAGCTAACGAGGTGAAACTTCTTGTTTCATTCTGAAACAAGCAGGAGTTCTATAAACATGGGAAGTCATACAAATCTAGCTTAGGATACCCAAAGCTGCTGGTAGTTATGCATAACTACCAGCAGGATGAGGAAACATTCAAATTCTAGTCTCCATGTGGCAATCTTTCAGATTCGAAACTAGAATGTGCTCAAGACCGGTGTTTCACTCGAGGCTACTGGAACTTATCTAGATTACAGTACAATAATTTACAACAGCATAACAAAGTTTAAAGATACCTTCAACTCTCCATCAATCCGCTTGTAGAAACAACTCCAGAGTTAAGACAAGATCAAGGAGTGTAAACCTCGATTACCAACTCCGATAGCATCACATTCCTTGCCCGGGTGAAGTAAAGTCAAAACTCCATGGGATGTGTAAAAAGATAATCTATGCAAGTAGATGGCAACGGAGTACCAGAGCCACCCAGAGTCAAGTCGTCCGCTAAGTCACTGGCAGGCAACATGACTTACCGGCCAGGGACCCACAACAGGTTAGCACCGTTGATAAGGTTTACGACTCGAGTTGAAAATTGTTCAAGAGGTTATTCGCCCGGAGCGTAATATCTAGTACGAACTAGCCCTAACAAGAGATGCGTAACACAGTTCTGTGATCAGTCTTCATCTACGGTACCAGTCCTTGGGTTGAAATAATGCATCTCTCCAGCACATGGATTTTACAAAAGTACTCTGTCCCTGTCCCTGTCCTAGTTATGTACATATGAATAATTCCGAAATACCTGACCAGTACATTCTGATGAACACAGAAGCTCCGCAACTGCCACCACGATTACGGTAGCTAACGAGGTGAAACTTCTTGTTTCATTCTGAAACAAACAGGAGTTCTATAAACATGGGAAGTCATACGAATCTAGCTTAGGATACCCAAGGTTGCTGCATAACTACCAGCAGGATGAGGAAACATTCAAATTCTAATCTCCATTGGTAATCTTTCAGTTCGAAACTAGAATGTGCGCAAGACCGGTGTTTCACTCGAGGCTACTGGAGCTTATCTAGATTACAGTACAATAATTTACAACAGCATAACAAAGTTCAAAGATACCTTCAACTCTCCATCAATCCGCTTGCAGAAACAACTCCAGAGTTAAGACAAGATCAAGGAGTGTAAACCTCGATTACCAACTCCGATAGCATCACATTCCTTGCCGAATGCCTCACTGAATCAGGATGGGTGGTGTGAGAAAACCATTGATCAAAACACGTGCCAAGCAAAGGTTGTGAGCCCTTCGATCAGCTGATCGAAGTCAGAGCCGATACCCATGGTCATTAAAAGCTGACTTAAATAGGAAGGAGAAATACCCACCTCTACGTATCTCGAAGTGGATGAGCGGACTGTAAGGGTATCAAATTCCTCTTTGAGACAACTGGGAGATTGTAAGCAATATGCGCTACTCGATGTCAAGAGATGAGATGCAAACTATAGAAGTACATGCACTGGCTTTTTGAAGTGAAAGTCTCTCCAGTTGATTGACTGGGATTGCTTTTAACTCAAAGAAGTACACCTCGATCAGAACAGAGGACGTTTCCTGGATCTGGAAATGCAAAAACAGACATTCTCAAGCGAATCTTTAACGGCACACTTCGATCACAAATGAAACCTCATAAACTAGGTTCAGGATTGTATACAAAATATCACAGTCTCAGTCAACTAGAAAGACACTGAGATTTAATCGTGAGCTTATGATAGTCGAACATAGGTGCTTGGGTGCTCGAGGAGAGAGTACGTCGTTGATAGAGAGCGCAAAGAGGCATTGAATCTGTCATTGAAACAGTTGATATAGAGTTTACTTACTTCAGGGTCGTCATCGTTAAATCCATCGTCGCGTTCTAAACTCATGGATATTTGTTTCGCTTCTTCTTGGAGCAAATTGACTTCAGTCTTCACTTGGAAGATCTTTCGTTCTTCGTCTGCAATCCTTTGCTGAACTTCCTCTTTTACCTTCTGTTCATCCTTTTCTTCCGCAATGAGTGATTCCAAGAGCTTTTTGAATTTATCAAGCTGATCCTTCCCTTCTCATTTTCGGTTTTCAGCACAACAAATCTGGACTTCTAAGACATCGACACACACATTCTTGGCGTCTGCTTCCGCTCCAACAGAATGACATAGAGAAAAATCAGTCTCTAAAATCAAATGGTTTACACAGAGCGTAGTCTCTTCAACATTTTGTGAAGAGTCTTGCGGAGTGTAATGAGAAGAAGAGCGCAGTGACCCACACTTGCCATACTCCTCGACATCATCATCGTCAAATATCAAATCAGAAGGGGGTGTGTAGACTCGGTGATCTCGAACCCAAGAAGGACCTGTTGACATGAGTCCCTTACGGATCTTTTGAACTCTCAACTGGTTTTTCAGTTTATCTACGGCAAAAGCAGCCCAATTCACTCTTTTGCGCAAAATCCTCTCCACATATAACTCTTCGCACAATTTCGACCGATGCAATCATTGACAATTTTCTCTCGTCCATCTACTACTTGTAATAGATGAGTGATGTCTGCATGGGCGATCCCTGTACTCAGATGGACTTTGAATCCGTTCCTCCCATTTCTTCCCTGCGCAGGTCCGAAGCATTCTGTGAGTTGTGCATCAGTGACTACGAGATGTTGGTCTATAGTCGTCGATAACAATCCACGAGATGGAAGTTTACCGACAGTCAAAATAATCCACATCTTTATAAAATTCTTCTTCCTTCCAGTCATCTTCAAGAGTTTGATCATGATTCTCGAAAGTATCTTCCATCACGAAGACCAGACAAACACTCAGTAAGTACTGCAAATCTCTGTTCAAAGTCACAACTGAACTTATCGAGCTCTTTTCACCCCAGTACTAAAATTCTCTGAAGTGAGAATCAAACTTGTCGGGCTTTGTTAATGATACTAAGTCGTTGTGCTTAGACTAGCACTTTCGGAGAGAAGATCTCTTTCCCTCCAAAGTTCCAGTCAAAAAGTCAAAGTTACGTGCGGACGAGCTCTAGAAGGTCCTTTCCCTCTTCTCTCTTTCCTCTTTTTCCTCTTTGTTCCCGCTTATAGGTTGCGCACAAGACTTTATTCCTTCAACTTATTATGTACTATAGGTAGTTCAGATCAGAAAGATCTGCATCATTGAATTTGAAACCACTATAACATTCATATATCGGATCATTAACACTAATGAAGCTATATAATGAAACATTAGAAGAGCATTAGTACTTTATAGAAACACAAGTACTATGGAAAAAAGTACAGAATGACACACTTTAAGCCCCTTTTATCATGCTTTTACCCAGCGATCGAGGATGTAGTTACCTCTAGTGCTGAAGTGGTTCAGCGAAAGGATGTCGTGTCAGATATTGCGTGAAGGATGTCCAAGAAAATGCGAGGTTCCTGGCTGTGGAGATGTTGTGTGCTGAAACAGAGACAAGACAGAGAAAAACAACCACGAAAACGAACGCTACGATATATACACTCCAAATGTATGTACACTGCCGGTTCGTTCTCCTAACAGCACAGAACTGAGAACCAGACCAGAGCAGTCTGTAACCTGCTTCAAGAGCCCCTAAAAACAACCCTTGAATCACAACCTTGACCCAAAACCACCGAAGCGTAGTTCAAAGCAAGAAAACTTCCCTTTGCTAACAACTAGAGCCACAGCGGTATCACCCGATCCAAACCCAAGTCCAAACCACATCCATGTATAAGCTCTTAGCTAAAGCTAGCTACCACAAGCTGTATACAGCCAACCAGAACTCTAACGAACTCAAAAGAGCAAAACTCGTAACGAAGAAATCGAAAAAGACCTATCTGTGAACTTTCTCTTTTCGTCGAACGGACTTCAGATGTCGATAGGGTCTCCTCCGGTGACTCCGTTTAACCCAAGAACCTTCAGATCTGACTCCTGATAGCTGAGATATCGTCGATTTTCGGTCGCAGGTGACCGAACCTTCGAAAATTGCTCCCTGCGGCTTAAAACCGCACACCACGCACAAACGGATAGTCTAAACTGATATCCGTCTTCCTTGACAGATAGATCTAGCTACCCTGAACCCAACAAGACTCCAAACAAGTCGTTTGGAGTTCCCCTTGCAAAACCACGCAAGAAATTTGGTCGCAGGTTGCAAAAAACTGACGTAAATCAGCTCCCTGCGGCACAAACTTGCTCACCACACCCAAGCCAACAATCCAATCCGCACACGGTCTTCTCCTATGAGTAGATGAAGATTCCTTTATCGCGTAGGCACCAAGAACGAAGAGCTTGACTCACCGATCGCGAAGAACAACCCAACCTCAGGTCGCAGGTGAACGAAAATTTGATGTAAGCGCTTCTCTGCGAGCCAATTTCACTCAGAACTTCCAAACCGTCCGATGAAAACTAGTATCGTCTTCAATTTCCTGTAGAACTCGGTGTTGTGATCCCGTTGGATCCAAGGACAACAAGTTTGGACTCTGGAACGGTCCGAACGGTCCAACTCTCCTTCACAGATAACTGAAAACTTCAAATCTGCTTCCTGCGTCTCAATTTCACTCAATACGCACTCCTCGATCCTTCTCTTCCCAAACCGTTTGAACCAGTGCGTAGCCTACACAGATCTGAACCCAACGACACCTTGCGCGCTTGCATTGGACTCCTAAATCTCCCGAACTGTCCGTTGACAAGTTGCAAGCGCAAGCTAACTCCTAAGCTGCCCCCTTGTTACAGTCTCTGTACGTACAGTTCTCTCCTGAATTATAAGAAGCAGGCCCCTTGCGTCTTTAATATAGCGCTTGAAGCTCTAAATACCCAGTCAGCAAGTAACTAAGGGCCTTGCTTGATTTGACCTTCTTTCGAATCGTATAATTTTTTCTCTGGATGTCCAAATGAAGTAAACAAGATGCCCATGGAAAGCTGACAACGAGCTCTACCCATCTATGTGCTGAAAGTGAAGATCCGAAGTTGCGCCAAAAGTCCGTAAGCTGGGGCTTAGCTTGTTTTCTCCATCTTTCGAGTCTTGTAATTTTTCCACTAGGCGTCCAAACGAAGTAGATGAAGTGCCTATGGAAAGCTGACAAGGAGCTCTATCCACTGGTGCGATAAAAACAAAGATCCGAAGTGGTGCCAAAAATCCGTAAGCTGGGGCCTAGCTTATTTTCTCCATCTTTCGAGTCTTGTAACTTCTCCACTAGGCGTCCAAACGAAGTAGACAAAGTGCCTATGGAAAGCTGACAAGAAGCTCTATCCATCTATGCGATGAAAATGCAGATTTGAGATTGTGTCAAAAACCCGTAAGCTGGGGCCTAGCTTGTCTTCTCATGAGTGTCTTTGGAGCGACAAGCATCGAAGTTTGAATTTCATATAGGAGCCGGTCCACGACACGACATCCACCCCCTCCAAACCTGTGCATCCTCCGGTATGCACCAGAGATACCAACCAAAGAGTGGACCGGCACTCAACCCATCTTGTCATCCTCCCTCCCATTTCAGTCAACCTCATCCTCAAGGTTGCAACCTGATCGTCATCTTGAAGTTGCTACCCTGCCATGATCCTCCTTAGATTCATGCCATTGACTTTCTCCTAGAACCTCCCATCCAATCACCCCCTCTAAATCTACACATCTTTCAATATGCGAAGACATAGAAGAAATAACCCATCATACCATGAAAATGTCTTCCATCCTTCTTGTAGAACCTCACCGTCGAGGTTTGTGACCCAAGTGTCGTAGTAGACATCCTCGTCATCCCAATCATCACCATATATCTTGATTGTAGCCCTCAACCTCAAGTCTGTACATGTCATCGTACGTATTCATCTCTTCTTTTTTGTTTTCTGAAAAAAAAGGAACCACACTGCTGCAACCAAAATCCTCAACCGCAACCATCATTGTCTCGCTGTACAATGGTATCCTCCTCAACCATCATCCTCCCTGATCTCTTCTTCTGAAAATCCTCACAACCTCCCAAACATCACTCTCTCAACCTTTTCTTGAGAACATGCAACCCCCCAAGCATCATCCTCCCAACCCTAATCACCTTCAGCAATGGCTTCTCCCTTGTAAGCCATCCTTACCCATCATCCTATACCCGTAGCCTCCAGAGCATCCATCCACTCTCGTTCATCCTCAGCAGGTCCGTCCTTGATGATGTCGATGATGACATCATGAACTTCTCTTGTAGTCGCACTCAAACCCTCTTGTGATAAGAACCCAATATGATTCTCGAATGCATTCCTCCCAACCTCCCTTTGCATCCATCGACATAATCCTAATTCCAATATCTGGTTGTTGTTTGCATACAACCAGATCACCCATATCCGCTATCTGCACCTCAACCATCTCCTCTGGTTGTGAAAGATCATCTTCCATTGACAGTTCAGGAAGGATAGTCTCCTGTTGAACCTTATCCTCCCCAGCTTGCTTCCCTGAAGAAGTCTCTTCTTGTCCCTTCTTCTCGCTCTGCATCGTGGATGTAGTATCCAACTTGAGCTCGCTTGGATCCACGTGCTCATCCAAATCATCCATATGGAGATCATGTTCAATCTCCTCCACCCTAGCATCATAACTTGTAGCTTCGATAGCTACAACTGCATGTGCCGCAAGATAATCATCCATAAACTTCTTCATCCCTCTTTTACCAACGTTGGCTTGAAAGAGAGTACTCGTACTTGTGAATGCAACCTTTCCATCCTCCTAAGAAATAACCTCACGTTGCAAAGACTCTGCAAAGTCGATGCAATCGTCCTGTTGATGGTCAGTACCATCACACCACACGC
The DNA here is from genome assembly GCA_036924285.1 of Asterella californica. Classification (NCBI taxonomy): domain Eukaryota; kingdom Viridiplantae; phylum Streptophyta; class Marchantiopsida; order Marchantiales; family Aytoniaceae; genus Asterella; species Asterella californica. Next base: position 21,142,776 of record JAYKYS010000006.1, on the reverse strand, counting down.
ACTGATGTACCCAAGCTGGTTTGGGTACACGCACCGTCTTGGTCGTCGATATCTTATCCTCCAACCTAATAATCTTAGCTTGTAGATCTTGCATCTTTTGCTGTAGGTCCTCGATGGTTGGATCCTTCTCCTCTACAACCACAACTGGAGGTTGAATCTCAGATACTACCCGAACTGGTGTGGTAGTCAGCGATATAGGTGTCGACCTTGTAGCCCTTTCTCTTGTCGGTCTCCGGACAAGAAGCTCAACAGCTTCATGCACAACCTCCCAATTTCGTGTCAATCCTTCTTCTTCATCCCCATCCTCCAGAAGTAGCTCCACTGTTCCTGCCATGGTTCATCCGCAGCTTGAAGAAACAACTCCGTCTCGTAGCTCTCCAAGGTTAGCTTGTCCACCCGAGGTAGTTGAGAGAATTCTCTCTCGAACTCCTTTAACAGCTCTGTAGGCTGTAAACCCTTGCTGGATCCGTTAACCCATTCTAGAAATGATTTCTTGGTTACTCGATCTGAGTTTCCCAAGAAATACTCCTCCCTCAGTGCATGTTAAAATGTATCCCAGTTCTTCTCAAAACGCTTTGTCAGACCCTTCACATGCTCCCTTATCTCAGGCACCACAGCGAGTTCGAACGTCTCGATCATCTCCTTCTCCGGTACCTGATCCAAATCCATCTCCATCTTGTAACATCTCAAGTACTCAAAGATGTCTCTTCCACCAAAAAGATCGAACTTGTCGATCACCCTTCCAAGCGCCTTTTTCCCCAAAGCCTCTTTTTGTTGGTTCTCTTGCTCTTGTCTTATAAACAAAGTGAAGGCTTGAAACAAACGTGCAGTTGCTGCATCCAACTGCACCCCTGGTATCCCCTCTGATCCATCCATCCCGTCCATAGTCATGGCTCGTCCCATCCTCCCATCCACCCATGATCCCAACCTTCTACAAATCCATCATCTCAGGTCCGCAACATCCTCCCGAACAACCGTATCCATCTTCATCCTCGTTCATGATTGTTGATCTCTGGTTCCAAGTTCCAACACAGAAATCTCCATCCCAGACCTTCACGTCGAGTTCACCACCGATGTTGTGTCGGATATTGCGTGAAGGATGTCCAGGAAAACGCGAGGTTCCTGGCTATGGAGATGTTGTGTGTAGAAACAGAGACGAGACAGAGAAAAACAACCACGAAAACGAACGCTGCGATATATACACTCCAAATGTATGTACACTGTCGGTTCTTTCTCCTAAGAGCACAGAACTGAGAACCAGACCAGAGCAGTCTGTAACATGCTTCAAAAGCCCCTAAAAACAACCCTTGAATCACAAGTTTGACCCAAAACCACCGAAGCGTAGCTCAAAGCAAGAGAAACTTCCATTTGCTAACAACTACCACAGCGGTATCACCCGATCCAAATCCAAGTCCAAACCACATCCATGTATAAGCTCTTAGCTAAAGCTAGCTACCACAAGCTGTATACAGCCAACCAGAACTCTAACGAACTCAAAAGAGCAAAACCCGTAACGAAGAAATCGAAAAAGGTCTATCTGTGAACTTTCTCCTTTCGCCGAACGGACTTCAGATGTCGATAGGGTCTCCTCCGCTGACTCCGTTTAACCCAAGAACCTTCAGATCCGACTTCTGATAGTCGAGATATCGTCGATTTTCGGTCGCAAGTGACTGAACCTTCGAAAATTGCTCCCTGTGGCTTAAAACCGCACACCACGCACAAACGGATAGTCTAAACTGATATCCGTCTTCCTTGGCAGATAGATCTAGCTACCTTGAACCCAACAAGACTCCAAACAAGTAGTTTGGAGTTCCCCTTGCAAAACCACGCAAGAAATTTGGTCGCAGGTTGCAAAAAACTGACGTAAAATCAGCTCCCTGCGGCACAAACTTGCTCACCACACCCAAACCAACAATCCAATCCGCACACAGTCTTCTCCTATGAGTAGATGAAGACTCCTTGATCGCGTAGGCACCAAGAACGAAGAGCTTGGCTCACCGATCGCGAAGAACAGCCCAACCTCAGGTCGTAGGCTAACGAAAATTTGATGTAAGCGCTTCTCTACGAGCCAATTTCACTCAGAACTTCCAAACCGCCCGATGAAAACTAGTATCGTCTTCAATTTCCTGTAGAACTCGGTGTTCTGATCCCGTTGGATCCAAGGACAGCAAGTTTGGACTCCGGAACGGTCCGAACGGTCCAACTCTCCTTCATAGGTAACTGAAATTTCAATCTACTTCCTGCGTCAATTTCACTCAGTACGCACTCCTCGATCCGTCTCTTCCCAAACCGTTTGAACCAGTGCGTAGCTTGCACAGATCTGAACCCAACGACGCCTTGCGCGCTTGCATTGGACTCCTAAATCTCCCGAATCGTTTGTTGACAGATTACAGGCGCAAGCTAGTCCCTAAGCTGCCCCCTTGTTACAGTCTCTGTACGTACAGTTCTCTCCTGAATTATAAGAAGCAGGCCCCTTGTGTCTTTGATATAGCGCTTGAAGCCCTAAATACCCAGTTAGCAAGTAACTAGGGGCCTAGCTTGATTTTACCTTCTTTCGAATCGCATAATTTCTTCTCTGGATGTCCAAACGAAGTAAACAAGATGCCCATGGAAAGCTGACAACGAGCTCTACCCATCTATGTGATGAAATTGAAGATCCAAAGTTGTGCCAAAATCCCGTAAGCTGAGGCCTAGCTTGTTTTCTCCATCTTTCGAGTCTTGTAACTTTTCCACTAGGCGTCCAAACGAAGTAGATGAAGTGCCTATGGAAAGCTGACAAGGAGCTCTATCCACTGGTGCGATAAAAACGAAGATCCAAAGTGGTGCCAAAAACCCGTAAGTTGAGGTCTAGCTTATTTTCTCCATCTTTCGAGTCCTGTAACTTCTCCACTAGGCGTCCAAACGAAGTAGACAAAGTGCATATGGAAAGTTGACAAGGAGCTCTACCCATCTATGCGATGAAAATGCAGATCTGAGATTGTGCCAAAAACCCGTAAGCTGGGGCCTAGCTTGTCTTCTCATGAGTGTCTTTGGAACGACAAGCATCGAAGTCTGAATTTCAGATAGGAGCCGGTGCACGATACGACAACGGTAGACATGTCCATGGAGTCGAGGATCAAGACAGCTACCAGTGATACTTGGCAAACAGCAGCTGCTAGGTTAGATGAGTTATCAGGTAGGCCGGCGATTGACCGTGCTGGTTTGACACCAGGTGTGGTGTTGTTGGACAACAGAAGTGGTATCTTCTGTTTGGTGGTACCTTCAGGGAAGGTGTATTGATCACAGAGGTCTTGTTAGACTCTAGAGCCCAACCATTGATGTTGAGAAAGGCGGCGTGTATTGATTTGGGTCTGAAGAAGTCCGAGGTGGAGAGATGTCCATTATAGTTGCAGACATCTCTAGAGAGATCAAGAGGTACAGCTCTACACATGATACATCAGATGTTGACGGTGAGAGTTTGACCAGATCATCCCATGGATGGCTCCATGGTGAGGACCAAGGCCATCGTTACAGCCATAGAGTCTTATGATGCATTGCTTGTGTGTTGTGTTATACCTTATGGGGTTCATGATCGACTATAGGACGGAGACATCATCTTACAGATAAAGTTGACAATCTGGTGAGGGACGAGTGAGTCGCTTACCAATGCAGTTCAATGCTAGAGTTGAGACAACGGAGCCTACATCAAGGACGATGGCATCCGTTGCAGGGTTCAGTTCGGTCATCATTTGACCAGATGAGTTGTTAGAGGGCATGCCCATGCAGAGGATACTCCGGTGTTTGAGGAGGTGAAAGATATGCTTAGCATGTCTACATTTGTATCATCTGTCTTGGATGTTCCACTCTAGAGTTCTAGTGGAGAGTTGCAATAGTATGCTGATCGGTTGATGCAACAGGCTTGGAGTGAAGCCTTTGTACCACCAGTATAGGAACAAAAGGTTGTTCTTGCTGCTGGTCTTGTGACATTATCACCGTTGGATACGACTCTCATTGTATGACAATATCCAGAGAATGGTCTGTGTGTGTTGGAGTTGTTTCGAGAGATCAGCACAAGTTTAGCTGCGGTATTGCAGGCAGGCATACAAGTACAGCGATACTTGTACGTGGAGAGAGATGAAGTTGCGAGACGCATCTCATTGCGTCATGTGGAACGTTTGGTGCAAAGATATCTTGAGTTGTTGTCCATATCAATTGTTAGATGATACCAACAAGCATTACTATCAGATATTTCTTTGTTGGGGAGAGAGGATCTCATGTTTATTGACACCATTCACTTGGTCATAGCGAGATGGTCATGTCAAGATCACACGCGTGTTGGGAGAGGTCAGGGTTTACGTGACCTGCGATCTAGGATGTTTTGGGAGATGCTACGGATCTTACGACATCTCTAGATGCGTCAGATGGATTCTTCAACGTACATCTTGGAGAACGTTCCTTTGTTGGATGATGCTCGTGCACAGATGATGATGAGTGTGCACCACGTGCGGTCTTGAGTCAGACCGGCAGTGTTGTTAGATGCTGCGGGAGTCGAATCTCGTGCACATCGTCCACGATTATGATGGACGAACTTGTTACCGAAGGAGGTGCTCAAGCGCACCCACGATACAATGAGATGATCAACGTATCTCACAACTGATGGCATCTTGGATGCAAGGCGACGATCTCAAGTAGTGAGAGTCGTCTATAGGTCACCCATGGCAGCATTACCCACTTTGATGAGCTTTCCAACGTCACATGCTTACAAAGATGGAGGACCTGGGCTTGTGTAGGATGGTCGATTACAACAGTTGATGGAACCCAATGTAAATGAGCGAGAGTGAACGATGGGTTTCTCTATGGATATGACGACAATAGCTTCGATGTCAGAGGTTTCACGTCATCAGGTGTTAGGTCAAGCAATGGACTTGAACTGCTTGACATGGATTGTTAGCCTTGGATTGGCTGAGCAGCGTCAGATGTGATCGACGAGTGTTATTGCTCAGACACTCATGAGCTCTTTGTCTATCGGGTCGATAGAGACAAAGGTTGGAGGCGAGGCGTGTGGGAGTTCATCATCCTTGGACATCATGGGATGTCGTAGGAGAAAGTGTGGAGCTTGCAGTTAGGACTCCAAACTCTCGTACAGTTACGGTGGAGGTTGTTGGTGGCAAGAAAAAAGAAACTGCACCAAAGGCTACAAGATAGCAGTCAACGACTTCGTCTTGTACCTCTATCGTGGTGATAGAGGATACTTGAGAGTCAGGGATTGGACCCAAGCTTATAAGAAAAGAGAGACGAAGAGTTCATAGATTCCTGAAGAGCTACAGGAATTATTTTACCTTCAGTATGAAGGATATGGATACCTTGAAGGGACCTGGTATACGGATCGACTTGACTAATGACACGTCAATCTTTCGGCGTCCTTACAAGTACAGTGATATGAAGAGAGTCTTGATCCAAAGTAGGACTCAAGGCTTGTTGGAGGCTAGATGGGTGGAGATGTTACATGGAGAGTATGCATCTGCCACAGTTATGCCAGCAAAGAAAGATATGTATGACAATTACACGGATAGACAGACATGTGGAGACTACCGTCCTATCAATCAACAGACGAACTCTGATAAGTATGCCATGCCAACACCTGAGGAGATCTTTGATGTAGTGGAGCATGTGAAGATTTTTAGTACTTTGGATCTTTGAGCAAGGTATCATCAGTTGCCGGTGAGAGAAGAAGATAAGTCCAAGACAACATTCTGAGGAATTGACTCTCACAGCAATGATTGTTTGTATCAGTGATGATTCTTACTATTTGGGTTGAAGAACGCCCCTGCTAAGTTCCAAAGGGTGATGGACAGAACTCTAGCAGGATTGGATTTTGTCAAATGTTATATTGATGTCATCTTAGTCTATAGTGCTATAGTGGGAGGAGCACGAGAGACACTTATAGGATGTGTTCGAGTGGTTGAGAGCTCATGGGTTGAAGTTACATCCTAGGAAGTTACACAAAAAGTTCCTTAATGCCAGAATGAACATCAGCCGTAAAGAAACCACAGCCTGCCGTGGTTTAACTAACGGTGAACTTTGTGTATAAATTTCTATTCTGGTCGTAACTCTTTTACATCACCAAAGAGTTTGTTCATGATGAAAAAGAAAAAACAGTCGAGACTTCTTTCGAGGTTAACTCAGGATTTTGGTTGTAACCGTGTGGACTTCTTCAAGTAGAGTGGGGTCGGTAAGGAGAAATCCTCACAAAATAGTTCACAGGGGCGACGAAAAGTTTCACGGCAGAAGTTTGAGATTCTACACTTCTCGACAAACTGATGGAGATGTTGGAGAAGGGCTTCGTTTGTACCGTAGTGGATCCTTCTTATCTCACATGCGCTTGGTCTTATTTGTGCAATGAGCACCACAAATAAACTACGGAGAGTCGGTTGATTCTTTTAGATTCAAGTCACCTTGATGGGCCTCGTCTATTAGATGTAGCTAGATTTGGGTCTATGAAATTTTCATCATGAAAAACTACTTACTATCTCATGAATGCTGTTCCTACAGTTCCTCTTCTCGAATACCTTGACAGTCGCTGTCATCGGTCTGAAGAGATAAATTTCTTTCACAAAGCTGTACTTTCAACTGGACTGTCACGGAAAGTTGAAGGGTTTTCCGATCTGCAGTTCCCATTAGATTACCTTGAGAGCCTTGCGTAGGACCCCAGAAATTTAGTATCAGTTTTAGTGATAAGCATTAGTTAGAGGATCATAAACGGCACTAAACTGCGGGACTAGCTCTGTTTGCCACTTCACTCACAGACTGAATTTAAAGAAGTTAGCTACCTTCTTCTACGCTTTTATAGCAGCCATCCATGATATATCTGACTTCACCCTCGTATTGCCACGAACAACGAGATCATGGTAACGAACGGAGTAGCAAAGTATGATATCTCTGCTTTTATGGCTCGGACAATCTTCACATTAGCCACAAAGAACACATGTAGAAAACAGAGGTGTCCTTATGCATCACGACCAACGACAAAGCATGTACGTTGGAAAAGACCCACATCATGTTCAAGAGAACCAGGTTTCTTGGAAGAATCTTTGCAAACTGAACTTGAACTACGAGGTAAGTAGTAAGGGGATTCGACAGGTCCCCTTGTGGAGATGTGCAAGGACGTATAACTAACGCTCAGAAAACCTGTGTACTAGAACGGCTCTAAAAGCAGAACGAACATGGATCCATGACGTCAGTTCCCCATGGCCTCGGTTGTTTTGTTGCAGGATGAAACTCATATCTAAGTCTCGTATTTACTTTCACTGTCGATCATGGTGTGATACAGTTGTTAATCGTTAGTAAGCTATTCACCTGATGTACAGTTAGAACTGTACATGAGGTGTAATTAACAGCTAATCTTTTTTTTAGGAAGGATTAGTTCTTAATTCGTCTCGATAATTTATTTTTACTCGTCATTAAGATTCTATTTGTACTTGGGTAAGTTCTAATTCTTGTCACAGCGCTTATGGGTTTCTCTGATTTCCAGAGACCAGGTGTTTTGTATTTGAGAATAGTTTAAATTAGATTTTTTAATTTTAGTAACTTAAATTTAGACATTCTTATTTAGACTATTGACTTGCAGTGATGAAACCAGACGCGGATTTTTCTTCCCCCGTTTCCTTTCTTCCCTGTACAAGGTTGCTGCAAATTAAAATTTTCACTGCAACCAAATAAAAAATCAGTCAGACAGTATATTCCGTGTTCAAATTAAAATTTTCACTGCAACCAAATAAAAAATCAATCAGACAGTATATTCCGTGTTTATTTTCTTGTCCTTTTCCTCTTCTTTGTACAAAAAATCAATCAGACAGTATATTCCGTGTTTATTTTCTTGTCCTTTTCCTCTTCTTTGTACAAGGCCATGGAGCAGGATATTCTCCAACTCCCCGAATAGTTCAATCTAGCAGCTGGTTGCAAGAGTAGTATCACACCATATTGGATTGTGTGATACTACTTCTGCTGGTTGACTATGACAACGATTACAACTTCTACTGGTAGCAAGGCCGCTTCCTATATAACTCCAGTTCGTAGCGTGCTCCACACAGTTTTACTTCCCTCTACGGGTTGGAACGATACTTTGTGTACATCTACTGTAATAAACTTTAACTTTAATAGTGTAAAAAAGATAGACAACTGCAGTTTATTTACGCTGTTCCTAATGGCTACTCAGACTCACCGGATGGGTGCATTTTTATCCACAACTTCCATTTCTAAGCATCACCTTCTTGTCTTTTAGCTCATGCCCATCTAAACTCATGCCCTAACTTCTGTAAGATTTTGGACTCCTTCAGCGAACTCTCTAGCAGATCACAGTCTTCTATATACATTAGCTCCAACCTACTCAAATTTTCAAATGTCTCCGGCAATCTTTCCAGTACATGACATTTGTGAATGTCGAAATGCTCCAACCTACTCAAGTTTCCAAATGTCTCGGGCAATCTTTCGAGTACATGACATTCGTAAATGCTGAAATGCTCCAACCTACTCAAGTTTCCAAATGTCTCCGGTAGTCTTTCCATAACATCACATCTCATAATCACCAATCGCTCCAACCTACTCAAGTTTCCAAATGTCTCCGGTAATCTTTCGAGTACATGACATCCCTGAATCTCCAAATGCTCCAACCTACTCAAGTTCCCAAATGTCTCCGGCAATCTTTCCAGTACTCTACACTCGATAATCTTCAAATGCTTCAAACTACTCAAGTTTCCAAATGTCTCCGGTAATCTTTCCAGTACAAGACATCTGTGAATCATCAAAGTCTTCAAACTACTCAAGTTTCCAAATGTCTCCGGCAATCTTTCTAGTAGACCACATCTGTCAATCTCCAAATCCTCTAACCTACTCAAGTTTCCAAATGTCTCCGGTAGTCTTTCCATAACATCACATCCCGTAATCACCAATTGCTTCAACCTACTCAAGTTTCCAAAGGTCTCCGGTAATCTTTCTAGTACATACCAATTGTTTATATGTAAATGCTTCAAACTACTCAAGTTCCCAAATGTCTCCGGTAATCTTTTCAGTACTCTACACACTCTAATCTCCAAATGCTCCAACCGACTCAAGTTTCCAAATGTCTCCGGCAATCTTTCCAGTTCTCCACAATCGATAATGTCCAAATACTTCAAACTACTCAAGTTTCCAAATGTCTCCGGTAATCTTTCCAGTACAAGTACAGGAGATCCGTAAATACTCAAATGCTCCAACCTACTCAAGTCTCCAAATGTCTCTGGTAATATTTCCAGGACATGACACCAGCTAATCTCCAAATACTTCAACCTACTCAAGTTTCCAAATGTCTCCGGTAATCTTTCTAGTACATAACAATTGTTTATCTCCAAATGCTTCAAACTACTCAAGTTCCCAAATGTCTCCGGTAATCTTTTCAGTACTTTACACTCTCTAATCTCCAAATGCTCCAACCGACTCAAGTTTCCAAATGTCTCCGGTAATCTTTCCAGTACACCACACCAGTTAATCTTCAAATTCTCCAACCTACTCAAGTTCCCAAATGTCTCCGGTAATCTTTCCAGTACAGGACATCCCTCAATCTCCAAATGCTCCAACCTACTCAAGTTTCCAAATGTCTTTGGTAATCTTTCCAAGACGCGAAACCAGCTAATCTCCAAATACTTCAACCTACTCAAGTTTCCAAATGTCTCCGGTAATCTTTCCAGTACAGGACATCCCTTAATCTCCAAATGCTCCAACCTACTCAAGTTTCCAAATGTCTCTGGTAATCTTTCCAAGACGTGACACCAACTAATCTCCAAATGCTCCAACCTACTCAAGTTTCCAAACGTCTCCGGTAATCTTTCCAGTACAGGACATCCCCCAATCTCCAAATGCTCCAACCTACTCAAGTTTCCAAATGTCTCTGGTAATCTTTCCAAGACGTGACACCAGTTAATCTTCAAATTCTCCAACCTACTCAAGTTCCCAAATGTCTCCGGTAATCTTTCCAGTACAGGACATTCCTCAATCTCCAAATGCTCCAACCTACTCAAGTTTCCAAATGCATGTGATATGCGAACCAACCCCGGAGATTCTATAATCAATCGCTCTAAGCTGGACAAATATCCCCATGCTTGTGGCGAAATGATGTCTATGGAACCTCCCTTCAAATCTTCCCTGAATATCAAAACACCCAACGACTTGCAAAGTGAAGCTTCCAAAGCAAGATTGAGATTTGCACTGGAACCCACCCACCGAAGCAGAACTAGACCGCTAGGAAGAGAAAAACCTCCAGTAATCTTACATCTCCCGCACGAGAAAACCGACCCCAAGGTTAAACTCAAATAACGTAATCCTCTAGTAGTCGTACATCTCCACGAGAAAACCGGCCTCAAGGTCAAACTCAAATAACGTAATCCTCTGAGCTGTGAGACGAAATTCTGCAATTTACGCAGGCTCTTGTCGAACTGTCCGAGATCGCTATCTCTAGTAGAACGATGAGAAAGATAAGAAATATCCACACTGAGTGCAACGACTTTCTCCGGATGAGTGAGGTTTTCTCCCTTCATGCAAAAAGACCACAAGAACATAAATCACTAACATAAATAAGTTAAGACTGCATATCAATATTATAGGTCCATATATACTATTAGTTCTTTTGACTCAAAGAAGAGCGTTTTTGTTTCGAACTCTATTTAATTTAATGAATTTGTATAACAAAAGCTCTAAACATACATACTCTAAACTCGAGAAACTATTTCAGGAATGATCTCTTTCATTTCATCTATCGGAAGAGGAAATAACACAATCAGATAAACCAAAATTGTACATGTATACGTATCACCAAGAAAAGGATGAGTCCCAAGTGCAAACACTTACCCATTGATCGTCAATCAACGAAACATATCGACTGGACATTTTTGCAATCCTCTGGCCCATTCTCCTCAGATGTTCATGCATATGTATAAAGATTGTGACCTTCGGACCGTCACCTCCATGGTCCGTCGTCCATCGTGTTCGAGAAGTGTCAATCACAACCCTGGCAGGGGTTGTGTAACAATTCATCGTTTCTTCTTCTTGAACCAGAGACCTGTCCACCAATGTTTTCCATCCTGTGTGCGGATATCCGTACATTGAAGACCATGCACTTCTGATTTCTTCGAAACTAAAAGGAGGATTTTCAACGAGCAAAAGAGAGGCAATATCCAGAAACATATGCTTTTCCGGATCTCCCAAAGCATCATAGCTCAGTTGCAATTTTCTCCACACTCTCTCTTCCAGATCTTAGTTGGGAATATCTTCTATATTTCTCACTGCATCTAAAACCTCACTCCAAATCTTATCATCCGTTATCGTTCCAAGATACTTTCCAAGGACCACCAGAGTGAGCGGCAAACCTGCACATCCTTTCACTACGTCCTCCATGATGTGCTTCAAGCGCTCCGGAGGTTCCTTTCCAGCAGGAAATGCGTGCGTGATAAACAACTCTCTTGCAAATTCGTCTTTCAGAAATGGAACATTACATATGTAGATCCGATCTACACCAAAGTATCCCCGAACTCCAGCATTACGACTGGTTACTATGAATCGACTTTCTTTCGAGCCGTTGTCATCTGCTATCTCTTGTAGAAGCTCTGCATGTCGGAATGTCTCAATGTCATCGAACACAACCAGCAACTTTTTGCCAGTAACTTCCGCCCACATATCTGTCCTGGTCCCTCCTGGCACAGACTGGCCATGCCGACGCATGTTCTTCCAAACCCTCTCCTTGATCTCTTCTTTGTTTCCCTGGATCAGCTTCACTTCACTCACGAAACAAGTGTACTCAAATGTGGCAGACAGGGTGTTGAACGCTACCCTTGCCATGGTCGTTTTACCAACACCTCCCATGCCACAAAACCCCAGAAAAGTATGTTTCTGCAAGTGCTTCTGAACTTCAGTCCGAAGAGATTCTACCCCCACCACGTTCAGGACAACCTTTGGCTGTACAAAAATATAGAGAGAGAATCCGATTCAGTGAATGCATATGGCAGTCCATCTAATTTACAGATGAGCATATCAGAGATCCTGAAATTCTGAAATTAATTATGACTTTGTAACTATTTCTGAAATCAAGCAGCGAAGAACTGAAAACAAAATTAAGAAAAATTAGATTCAAATTTCACTTGTACAAAACACTCTGGGCAGTGCATAATACCTGACGACTCTTCTCAACATATACGGTATTGATGAGATCAACGAGGTGTAGGTATCTATTGCTCGTTTTGCTTACAGGTCTACAGATAGAAAAGTGATCAGATTCATCTGTCATATACTTATCACCGAATCGCAAAGATGCCTCCGGCACTAAAGGGTCGCGTTGTCCTTCCATCGCCTGCATGCAAGCAATAAAAAGACGCACATTTTACTCAAATTACAGCCATGTATTCTGTCTCTTCTCTTGCAAACTATTAGCCAAAGGGAGCTCATGCCACATAACTCCGAAATCTCTGAGAAAGAGATCTGTACCTTTCGTGATGTTAATCCTAATTAAAAGCGTGGTTCGACAACTTATATTAGTTTGCAAAATATCTGTCAATAAGATAAAATAGCATGATTCATATATAGATCGGCGCAGACTGAATTCTCGTCCTTTAAAACTCAATTCATGTTCACAGAATGTATAGACACGACAGCTCCAGTATAAACATTGGATTTTATAATTTCAGGTCAGGAAGCATGCAGTCACTGACACGAGTACCTAATTGAACTATTACCTATATCAGTGAGATCATAACATTCCAGGATAGACGCGAACTAATTAAAGACAAACAAAAATCATGTAACTTACATGTGACTCTCCGAGTCCATAAATTTGCCACTTGTACTCTCGCCACCTCTTCTCAAATTGCTCATGAAGTCTCGCAGCATCTTTGCCAAGTAGTTTCACGAATGCCAGCAGGGTTTTATTTGCTGGTATGCTACTTATCACAGAATCTTTCAGCACAACTGCGTTATCCATCTCCAGTCCACGGTGTGGTGTTCCGTAGAAAAATATTCCCCGAATGCTTTTCAGAAACATGCCAATATCTTGCCCATTTGCAGATCTTTCTTCGCTCTGGGAAGCATGGATGCACAACTGCTTTATAACAAGGCCACCAAAGCTGTGACCCACGAGAACTATTGGACAATGTTCTATCCCCTTATCTTTACGAACCCACAAAATCTCTCCCAACAAGTTTTCACCGATCAGGTACATATCCATCATTCCTTCCGTGCCAGTAGTTCGTATGAAAGCATCATACGATACCGATAAAATTCGTGCTCCAGGATATTTCTCGGGAAGCCACGTTTGTGGCCAGACTTCTTGCGATTCACCTCCACTTGTCCAAGTCGAAAGATATGCATCAGAGTTGTGCTCAAACTGAAGCCCATGAAAGAAAATTATATCGATGCTTATGATAGCTGGTGGAGCTGGTTCGAACAGCTTGAAGAGAGAATCGCTTATCTGAACATGTGTGCAAAGTCCACAGTCACAAAGACTTTCTCAACAGATTAACGGAATACGGGAAAATGCGCTGAGATGAAACATCCAGCAATAACGCGCACAACTCAGGACCACCGTATATCCGTGCAATTGATAAGAATTGAAGAGACGTAATAAGCATTACAACAGGAGACTTACTATGAGAATGAAGTAGAGTAAGTATGCTTCTCTAATCAAAACGAGTAATACCCAGTTACATCCAGATTGTTGCAAGCGGTCGGATCACAACCTTTTGAGGAGAACTCGAAGTACTGCTTGAAGCTTCATCGATCCTCGGGTTGAAGTTCTTGAACTTGGCCATGAAGTAGCTACCCTCGCGTCGTTAGATAGCCCTGATTCTTCTTCACGGCTAGCACTAATATACTTCCAAAGCAAACCAGTACCAGTATAAGTAGCATACACAGCGTCTAGATCTTAACAGTGTACCAAGAACTTATTCAGGAAACGACCTGGGGAGGAAATTAAATCCAGCGTTGAATCTACTAGCTAGGTTGTGATCATGACCCTTCTTAAGAAATGGGCATCACGATGACGATCAATCTACGACGAGGACACTTACTATTACTCGTTGGTACTTCCGCGAAAGCCCAGTTGGACTCCACGTTTGATCGGAGATGTCACCGATTATATCTGTTTATCTTTGTAGCTTCACATAGGTAGAGATTGAAGAGATCATGCAACATCGCTCGCTCTTCTGCCTTGGCAGACTGACACGAGTGTGAATGCTGGAACTGGAATGAGCACGCATACATGAGACTGATATGACGGAATACTGTGTGAACAGTTCCTGTCCTTAAGAGGTTATTATGAAGAGGCACAAGGGGGCTAACACCCCTCGACCCTTTTCCCTTTCCCTTGTATATTAGGAGGACCCACCTGGTCTCCTTATCATTATCTTTATACAGACTTTGCCTTTGGCTTGGAGTACTCAGTTTTCTCTCTCTCGCTTCCTCTCTCACACATCAGTTGTGTATGCCTTCTAGCTAAGAGTCTTAGAGTATTTTGCCTTAGTTTCCTACATGGTATCAGAGCCCGTGTTGTTAGATGATTTATTAAGATAACATAGGTTCACTCTAAGTCTTAGACATTAGACACCAGAGCGATCAAGGGACGCCTTGATCGTTGCGTGGAGGACGCTCCCCGCACAGGCCAGCGCAGCGTGAAGGACCAGTTCAGTTCTCGCGATCAAGACTGCGCAGAATGACTTCACCATTCAACACCAAAGGATGGGCGGTATTCGATGGCACTTTCTTCATCTTTTGGAAGCATAAGATAACTCTCCGACTCGATTCGGAAGAAGTACTCGGCGTGGTGGATGGCACAATCCCACGACCTGGAGCAACAACCCCCGGCGGAACAGCGACACCAGCTACCGGACCGGGCAGCATTGCAGAATGGGACAAGAAGAACAAGAACGCCTTAACTGCAATCAACGAGTGTTGTGCAAACTCAGTTGCTGGTCACATACTAGCTTGCACAACAGCAAACGACGCATGGACGACTCTGACCGCAAACTTTGCCGGTCAAGATCATGTCACCCGCATGCACCTCAGAGAAAAGTTCAGGCTTCTCAGAATGAAGCCGAACGACTCAGTCATGACCCACATCAACAACTTTAAGGCCCTCGTGCAACAACTCGCATCTGCCGGCGTTATAGTAGACGCACAAGAACAGATCCTCACGCTGATGGGCAGCATGCCACCTAACTACCAAACCTTCTTGCACGCGATGCGCACGAACCCGAACTTGTCTCTACAAGATCTGATCTCCTTCTTAATTGAGGAGGAGATCATGTCTAGAAAGATGTCAGTTGAACCCTCTACTGCCTTGTTCGCTGGACGCCGACAGCAAGGACGAGGACGCAGCAGCAACCAAGGCGGTTGGAGTCAACCCCGCCGTCGACTCCAAATCGGTAGCGCCAAATGCTTCGGCTGCGGCTCAACCGGACATCTCTTTAATGAGTGTCCCAATCGCACAAGCAGCAGCAATCAACAGCAGAACAGCGGTCACAGACAGCAAGGCCGAGGACAAAATCAAAGAAATCGTCCCAAACCGCACAACAACAACGCACGTAGAGTTCTCATGACAATGAAATCTACTGGACTGAGTGCAGTATCGCAGGTGGACAGCATGTGGTATGTGGACACCGGAGCAACACACCACATGGCCCACGATCGACGCCAATTCATCACATACTCTCCATACTCAGAAGAGCGCCGTCAAAACGACAAAATTCTGTTGGGAGACAACACTACTGTGTACATCGAAGGCACCGGGACTGTCGAGATCAAGCTGCTGAATGGAGAAAAGGTACTGATCCGTGATGTATTGCATGTGCCTGCATTACACAAAAATCTGTTTTCTGCAAGGCAATTTGACTCTAAAGGAGGGTGGTGTTTAATCGGCAATGGCATGTGTTACCTTGAGGATAAATATTCCCGCAGCCTATGCTCATGTCCCTTATCGAATGATCTATATCTGCTGGGAAATTCAATGTTTGTAACTGAGCATACAGCATCCTTACATGTAGCCACGCGGGATAGAGACACACTGCCCCCTTGCCACAGTCCTCGCCCAAGAATGCGTATAAGACCCAGAAAAAGTGGCATCTTCCCACATAATCACGCAATTTCACATTCCTCAGCAAAACATTCATACCTACGCTCCCTATGCACTCAGCCCGCAGTCTCCAAAGCGCAGAAATGTACAATGCCAGCCAAAATTTCAATTCGCGCAGTCTCCCCCTCTCTGGACCCTGCAATCCCGGATTCCGATCCCCAACCGTCACCTGCGAGCTGACGCGTGTGCCCTCCCACCTCGCGGGAGGGCACAGGCACCCAAGTGCCAAGGCCTTCACGGCGCGGGAGGGCCCTTGATCGCGAATCGCGGATCACGGATCGGGGATCGAGGCCCCCTCATGACCGTGGATCAAGGGGCACGGACCCCTACGCGGGGTCGCGTCCCCCCATGGGAACCCCCCACGCTTCGAGGCGTGGGGGCACTCCACCCAACGCCCGGTCCGGAACGCGCGTCCCCACGGGGGGCACGTCCCCACACGCGGGGACACGGCCCCCAGTGGGAATTCCCCAGCCCTCGGGACGTGGGGATATAAATCCCCACGCCTGGCCATGCCCCCGGGAGGGCACGTCCCTCGACGCGGGGACACGGCCCCCGAGAAGCCCTCGCCTGGCTTCGGGGCGTGGGGATACTCCCCACGCCTGGCCAGGCCCCCGGGAGGGCACGTCCCCCCATGCGGGGACACGGCCCCCCACGGGCACTCGCCCGACCTCGGGGCGTGGGGATAACTCCCCCACGCCGCCGAGATGGGTCGCAGGCCCCCAGGTGGGCACGGACCCCTACGACGGGTCGCGGCCCCCAAGGGGCAATAAGCCACCCGCCACCTGGGCGGACCGTGCCCCTATGCAGGGGCGCGGCTCCGCACATGGTGGGCAGGGGTCCCTTACTAGGGGCCTTTCCCAGCCCGCCACATGGGCGGACCACGCCTCCACTAATAGCGACCAAGGTCGCCTCCACGCAGTCGTTCCTTACTTTTCTACCAACGATGAGTCCGTTAGCACCATCCGGATGATCACTCCACGTCGCGACACGTGTCAAGAGCACACACCTTTGCCTGCTCCCGAGAAAGATCCAAGGGAAGAAAAAGTTATCATGACTTCACCTACATCAACTGTACCATCGGCGGGAGGTTCCCAGAGCCCAAGAGCTGATACTACGCAACCGGAGGTGCAGAGATTGCAAGCGATGATTGCTGCTATGGCCGAAAAGATTGCTGCGCTGGAGCAGAGGTCTATCCTCCCTTCTGATGTAGCTGGTCCTTCAGAAGCGAAGAAGGCTGAGAAGCAGAAAGCAGTGGCAGAAACCAGTTCGGAGGATGAGTCCCCGATAGCGGGTTTGCGGAAGCGCAAGTGGCCAGAACCTAAAGCACCCGCTGAGTATTCTGGAACCCCTTCACTTTCTGTATTTGATTTATGGGTCACTGCTATGGAGAATTATCTGAATGCTTTTCCCAAAAGCAGTTGGTTCATTTACGCTGTAAGCAAGATAACTGGCGATGCAATGCAGTGGTATTCTCGCACGCACAAGTCATTGCAGTTGGCTGGAAAGCCAAAGCTAAGCACGTGGGAAGAGCTACGTGATGGGTTGCGTAAGTACTTAGTACCCCGCAATGAATATGCAAGTTACAGACAAGAACTTGATAATTTGAGGCAAACTGGTAGTATACGTGAGTATGTGAATCGTTTTACGCATCTTACGTTGCAAGCTGGTATTACAGACCAGCCAGAACGTACTTTTCTGTTTCATAGAGGTTTGTCTGGCTGGTACTCGTTTGAGATGGATCGTATGGGCTGGGAAACCCCTCTTGAGGATGTTTGTACCCAGCTAGAGCACTTGGAACTCTCCAAGCGCAAGGGAGTTAGGGAAATGGCAAGTGGTAATGCCGCTGGCCATCCTCCTGCTCAGAAGACCAAGGAAAATTCGAATTTTTCCAGAAGGTTCAGGAGCCGAGGGAAGGGTAAAAGTTTCGGACAGCGAAACATGAACCCGCGGACTATTGCTGCACCAAAACCAAAAACTGTTGGAGGTTTGACTGGAGGGGCACGTCCAGCTAAGAAGCCCGTTCGAGAAGCGCAACAGGAGCAGAGAACCTGTTTCAGCTGTGGAGAGAAAGGGCACATTTCACCCAATTGTCCTAAGAAGAAAAATATTCGAGCTGCAGCTACTGGAGGTACTGGACCTGAAAGAGAAGAAAACACTGTGAATCCAGATGGGGAACCAACTACTGAAATTCCTGTTGGTCCTACTGGTAATCCAGGTATGGAAAGTAATCCCATATTTTCAGCTGAATATTTACCTTGGATTAAAGCGCACGTAAAAGGTCGTGAGCTTACTTTCTTGCTTGATACAGGGTCAGATGTGAATGTGCTCAGTAAAAAAGTAGTTTGTGAACTAGACATACCTCGAGTACGGCTAGTAAGTCCTCTGGTAGTTCGATTTTTGCAAGGTCAAATTCAGGTTCAAGAGAAAATCATCTCTGTGCCTGTTGATCTGGGGAAAGTCGAACGAAAGCATGAGTTTCTTGTGATGGACTTAGGCAAGCAAATGGATGGTATTTTATCTTGGCAATGGTTTCGCGAAGCTAGAGCTGCTTTGGATATGTCAGAAGGTCTGCTGTATGTCAGAGATAGATTCGGACAGACTCATGATATACCCTTGATAATAGAACCTGCTCCTGCTGAAGCAAGTGTTCACCGAAATATTTCGGTGGCATATCAAGTCTGTACTGCTCGGCAGTATGCGAAATCTTAAGACTCTGCAGATGAAGCTTGGGTTTATGTTGTTAGTAAATCCAAGGATGATATTTCAGAAGAGGAACGAGTTGCCTCTTTACCTCTACATCCAGACATGGAAATACTTATTAATAAGTATAGCCATGTAATGCCTGATGAGCTACCTAAGAAGCTACCACCAAGAAGAACACTCGACCACAAGATCGAGTTAGAGCCTGGTGCTCGTCCACCTGTTATGAGAAGCAGACGGATGAATTATGAACAATTAATTGAGCTTAAAGCACAATTAACAGAACTGTTGGAGCATGGGTTCATTCGTCCTAGTGTTTCACCTTATTCTGCCCCTGTAATATTTGTCTCAAAGAAAGACAAAGGTATCCGCATGTGTGGAGATTACAGAGCCCTGAACAAAGTCACAGTGAAGAATAAATATCCGTTACCATTGATGGACGAGACCTTGGATAGGCTCGCAAGGGGAAGATATTTTACTAAGCTGGACTTGAGGTCAGGTTACCATCAAATTCGAATTTTTGAAGGAGATGAGGAAAAAACGGCCATAAGTACTCGTTATGGATCGTTTGAGTATACGGTTTTACCGTTTGGGTTATCTAACGCACCAGCAACGTTATGTACGTTGATGAATGATGTTTTTCGTGATATGTTGGATGAGAGTGTTGTTGTGTACTTGGATGATATTATTGTTTTCTCCCCAACTTGGAAACAACATCTGCTAGATGTTGAACGTGTGTTTCAGAAGCTTGAAAAAGAGCAGTTGTACTTGAAGAAGTCCAAATGTTCTTTTGGACAGCCTTGTGTTGTGTTTCTTGGTTGTTTAGTAGATCCTGATGGTGTACATCCGAATTCTGGGAAAATCCGAGCTGTGGCTGAGTGGCCAGTACCAAATTCGGTTGGACAAGTTAGATCATTTTTGGGTTTGGTAACTTATTTTCGTAGGTTTATACCTAGATTAGGACACATAGCTACCCCTCTTTTCGATCTACTGAAAAAGTCGAAGACTTTTGAATGGTCGAAAGCAGCGCAACTTGCGTTTGAGCAACTTAAAGTCGCTCTTACTTCTGCGCCTGTGTTAGCTCTACCTAAGATGGGTGAACCATTTGAGATACACACAGATGCATCCGGTTTCGCTGTTGGGGGAGTCTTAATTCAAGATGGCCACCCTGTGGCTTATGAGAGCCATAAGCTCAGTGAAACCGAAAAGAGATGGGAAGCGCACGAGCAGGAAATGTATGCCGTGATATGGTGTCTTAAGCGATGGGAACATTATCTTATCCCAAGTAAGGTAACAGTGGTTACGGATAACATAGGAAATACTTATTTTGCAACCAAACCTCGTTTGTCTTTAAAACAACAACGATGGCAAATGGAGATTTCCAGGTTCAACCTAACGTGGAGATATCACAAAGGTAAAGAACATGTCCCCGCTGATGCTTTAAGTAGACAAGTATTTGCACTTATGACTCAGGATCTAGAATCTGATTTCTTAGACCAGGTTCGTAAAGCCTTGGAGACAGATCCAACTGCTATGCAGTGGAGTCAGCAAATGCGAAATGATACCCAAGTAAGTCATCTTACATTTCGCCATGGGTTGTGGTATTTCAAGCAATCTCGTTTTACATACCCGCAGGTTGTTTACGCTCGCAGATTTTGCGAGAAAATCATGATCACGTTCTCGCCTCACATGGAGGTCAGAACCGAACCAGAGAGAAAATACAACGCAGTTTTTACTGGCCTACTCTGGGTTCGGACGTGAAAAATTATCTGCACACTTGTATGGTGTGTCAGCAAAATAGAGTTGAGTTAAGAAAACCAGCTGGTCTCCTACAACTTTTGCCAATTCCTGAAGGAGTTTGGGAAAGTATTTCTATGGATTTTATTCCACAATTGCCTTTATCTGCTGGTTTTGATAATATATGGGTGATAGTAGAGAGATTCAGTAAACAAGCGCATTTTGTGCCTTGTCGTACTGATATTACTGCACCTCAAACTGCTGAATTATTTCTTTCGCATGTTTTCCGTTTGCATGGATTACCTCGGGAAATAGTTTCAGATCTAGACACCAGATTTTATTCTGAATTTTGGAAGAGCTTGTTTACCCGTCTAGGCACAAGTCTTAAGTTCAGTTCGTCTTACCACCCACAAACGGATGGGCAGACTGAACGCGTTAACCAGATCTTGGAACATGCATTACGAAATTATATTCAGCATGACCAAAGAGATTGGTCCAAGCATTTAGAGCTTGTTGAGTTCGCCTATAACGATACTAAACATTCAGCTACAGGTTTTAAACCTTTTGAAATTGTTTACAGAGGTCGACACTCACCTTGGTCACCTCTAATGCTTTCTACTCAGTTAGAAAACACTACCATGTTTGAAAGTTCTGACCCGGAGGATGTTCAGAAGTTTATGGCAGAACGAAGTTTTGTCTTGGACAAAGCTCGTGCAAACATGGAGACGGCACAAAAGCGATACGTTAAGTATGCTAACCGTGGACGTCGAGATGTTTCATTTCAGGAAGGTGAGCGAGTTTGGCTGAAAACGAAAAACTATTCGTTTCCAAAAGGTCTAACTCGTAAGTTCTTACCAAGATGGGCTGGTCCTTTTCTCATTGAAAAGAAGTTAGGCCCAGTTGCGTACAAGTTAATTTTCCCTGCTAGCATGAGAGATTTTCATCCAATTGTGCATGTTTCGAACTTAAAAGAGTTCAATGCTGAGCAGACTCAGATGCCAGGAAGAGACCAGAAATGGCATCCTGCGCTTGAATCTTTACCACGTTTTGATGAGATGAAATTGGTCTGCATTTTAGATCATAGATGGGTAGATACACCCAGAGGTCGTATGCGTGAATTTTTATGCAGGTGGGCCGGAAGAGATTTCTCTACTGAAACCTGGGAAAAATTAACGGACATCCCTTATTCTGTCATGCTTGAACCTTATGTGGCTTATGAGCGGGAACGCACAAGAGAGCATAGATCTAACCATGCAGAGTCGGTGCATTAAGTCTTGCAGAGGTATTACCCCGTACTAAGATCACTGAAAGGGGTAAGGGACTGATCACCCCTCCTACTGAAGGTGTAGTTGTGAGGTATGCTGTAAAGCTTATGTAAGTCCGAACGATCTGCTATAGGGTTAGAGTCTATTGCTTGTCTAGGCGTTATGTTATATTGTGTTTGTTTATTAGAACGTTACTCAGACCAGTGGTAGGTCTGACCTTTCTTTGGTGGGGGAGGATGTAACGTATACGCTATGAACCCGGAACTGGAACCTTGCGGTATGGGACGTAAGGTCTCGGGTTCGGTTCTTCATAGTCGTGGAGTCGCGGCGCAACCCGGGCGTAACTCAGCGCAACCGGGCGCAAGTTAGTTGACATGGCGCACATCGGCGCAAGTCCAACTCTGCGAATGTATATTAGTAAGTGAAGTTTACATTGATGTTGTGTGTTGCAGCTTACAGGAGACACATGCTACGGCGATGATTAAATGCACGCGCATGGAGGCGAATATCCGAGCTTGTGGTTAGCTGGAAGGGAAATGCGTGTTGTCTCTTAGTTTGAATTTTATTTGTAAGGGGAAAATTAAGATGAGTAGCTAGGAGTGTCCGCCTCGTCTTAATGAGCCCATACGTATTTTGGATGTGTAAGATGAATCCTTACAGCAAACATATGGCTAAGGTTCTTTTGGAATAAAAGAATATTATTTCAGGTGAAAATGCCTTTGTGGCTTCCAAAAATATTAACGTATGTACATAGCCATATTGT
The DNA here is from genome assembly GCA_036924285.1 of Asterella californica. Taxonomy (NCBI): domain Eukaryota; kingdom Viridiplantae; phylum Streptophyta; class Marchantiopsida; order Marchantiales; family Aytoniaceae; genus Asterella; species Asterella californica. Next base: position 21,120,188 of record JAYKYS010000006.1, on the reverse strand, counting down.
TGATATTTATTTATTTATTTAAGTGAGAATTTTATCTCCTTACTATAAAGTAAGTTGAGAGTTATTCTAAAAGAGTGGAATATATCTTAAATCATTTTAATATGATTTAATACTAATTCTGACTTGCTACGCAAGTTCAGAATACAAAGACTTTAAAGTCTAAACTGAATTCCTTTTAAAAGGAAATTCAGGTAAGTAAATCAGCCACAGGCTGATTTCTATATTAATAGCTGAAAAGCTATTTATTTCCATTTCTTTGCTTACTAGACTTCTTGCTATACAAGCAAAAGTCATAGTTAACAAAGCAGGAAGTAGCTCAGCTACTTCTTAAGTGACTTACGGGGAAAGGAAAAGGGAGTAGATGAGAAAAAGGGGAGTTTACCTTTTTCTCTTCTAAATCTACTTTATTTTAACTAAGTCAGCTTTGCTGACTAGACAGGCTTTGGAGTAGATCTGAAGGAAGCGTGAGCTCCTTCAGATCATAGAGAAAGTATTTAAAACCCCTTGGGGTTTAGGGAAAGCGGAGAGGAGTTTTCAGACGCCGTCAGGCTGCCCAACTTGTCTCTGAGAGTCTAGCATTTTACTTTTGAACTGAAAATTCGACCTGTCAGTGCCCTGGCCCTGTTGGCTGGTTTTTCCATCGTTTGGGAAACTAGGAGGATCGAAAGGGGAACTTTTAGCTTCGAGTTTTGAGTTTTGGCCGTTTACGTCAGGGTCGAAACTTTGCCGAATTGTTGTGGGAGCTGTGAGTGTCCATTCGGTTTGATTTCAAGTGCAGTAGATTCAGCTCGGGAAGGAGCTTAATCCTGTGAAGTTTCATCTCGAGATCTGCTCGGAAGAGTTCAGGGGTCCGTGCTGAAGTTCGACTGAATTTCTATCATAGGAAGTTTATCTTCCAAGTGAGCATTCTAGGTTTTGATTGTTTGGGAGAGAGTATTAGGTCCAGCCAGGACACCACAAGCAAGGAGACGCTGAGCGCTGCTCGTATGAGCCGTTTAATACTCTACTAAGAGTTTTGGAGGAGTTTTGGAAGAGCGCCACGGTGGAGGTTTGCTAATATTTCGACTTGGAGTTGTTTGCCAGTAGTTGGTTCCCCATCTGGATTCACAGTGTTTTCTTCTCTTTCAGGTCCAGTACCTCCAGTAGCTGCAGCTCGAATATTTTTCTTCTTAGGACAATTGGGTGAAATGTGCCCTTTCTCTCCACAGCTGAAACAGGTTCTCTGCTCCTGTTGCGCTTCTCGAACGGGCTTCTTAGCTGGACGTGCCCCTCCAGTCAAACCTCCAACAGTTTTTGGTTTTGGTGCAGCAATAGTCCGCGGGTTCATGTTTCGCTGTCCGAAACTTTTACCCTTCCCTCGGCTCCTGAACCTTCTGGAAAAATTCGAATTTTCCTTGGTCTTCTGAGCAGGAGGATGGCCAGCGGCATTACCACTTGCCATTTCCCTAACTCCCTTGCGCTTGGAGAGTTCCAAGTGCTCTAGCTGGGTACAAACATCCTCAAGAGGGGTTTCCCAGCCCATACGATCCATCTCAAACGAGTACCAGCCAGACAAACCTCTATGAAACAGAAAAGTACGTTCTGGCTGGTCTGTAATACCAGCTTGCAACGTAAGATGCGTAAAACGATTCACATACTCACGTATACTACCAGTTTGCCTCAAATTATCAAGTTCTTGTCTGTAACTTGCATATTCATTGCGGGGTACTAAGTACTTACGCAACCCATCACGTAGCTCTTCCCACGTGCTTAGCTTTGGCTTTCCAGCCAACTGCAATGACTTGTGCGTGCGAGAATACCACTGCATTGCATCGCCAGTTATCTTGCTTACAGCGTAAATGAACCAACTGCTTTTGGGAAAAGCATTCAGATAATTCTCCATAGCAGTGACCCATAAATCAAATACAGAAAGTGAAGGGGTTCCAGAATACTCAGCGGGTGCTTTAGGTTCTGGCCACTTGCGCTTCCGCAAACCCGCTATCGGGGACTCATCCTCCGAACTGGTTTCTGCCACTGCTTTCTGCTTCTCAGCCTTCTTCGCTTCTGAAGGACCAGCTACATCAGAAGGGAGGATAGACCTCTGCTCCAGCGCAGCAATCTTTTCGGCCATAGCAGCAATCATCGCTTGCAATCTCTGCACCTCCGGTTGCGTAGTATCAGCTCTTGGGCTCTGGGAACCTCCCGCCGATGGTACAGTTGATGTAGGTGAAGTCATGATAACTTTTTCTTCCCTTGGATCTTTCTCTGAAGAGGCGGTGTTCAGAGTTCTGCTCTGAACAGCGCAGCTCCCGAACTCAACACACGTAAAATCACCAAAAATTCGTCGCAAATAGCTGTATTGTTCAAACCTCTGCGCAACCTACATCCACACAGCAGCTGACAAGACAGGCAAACAACTCCAAGTCGAAATATTAGCAAACCTCCACCGTGGCGCTCTTCCAAAACTCCTCCAAAACTCTTAGTAGAGTATTAAACGGCTCATACGAGCAGCGCTCAGCGTCTCCTTGCTTGTGGTGTCCTGGCTGGACCTAATACTCTCTCCCAAACAATCAAAACCTAGAATGCTCACTTGGAAGATAAACTTCCTATGATAGAAATTCAGTCGAACTTCAGCACGGACCCCTGAACTCTTCCGAGCAGATCTCGAGATGAAACTTCACAGGATTAAGCTCCTTCCCGAGCTGAATCTACTGCACTTGAAATCAAACCGAATGGACACTCACAGCTCCCACAACAATTCGGCAAAGTTTCGACCCTGACGTAAACGGCCAAAACTCAAAACTCGAAGCTAAAAGTTCCCCTTTCGATCCTCCTAGTTTCCCAAACGATGGAAAAACCAGCCAACAGGGCCAGGGCACTGACAGGTCGAATTTTCAGTTCAAAAGTAAAATGCTAGACTCTCAGAGACAAGTTGGGCAGCCTGACGGCGTCTGAAAACTCCTCTCTGCTTTCCCTAAACCCCAAGGGGTTTTAAATACTTTCTCTATGATCTGAAGGAGCTCACGCTTCCTTCAGATCTACTCCAAAGCCTGTCTAGTCAGCAAAGCTGACTTAGTTTAAATAAAGTAGATTTAGAAGAGAAAAAGGTAAACTCCCCTTTTTCTCATCTACTCCCTTTTCCTTTCCCCGTAAGTCACTTAAGAAGTAGCTGAGCTACTTCCTGCTTTGTTAACTATGACTTTTGCTTGTATAGCAAGAAGTCTAGTAAGCAAAGAAATGGAAATAAATAGCTTTTCAGCTATTAATATAGAAATCAGCCTGTGGCTGATTTACTTACCTGAATTTCCTTTTAAAAGGAATTCAGTTTAGACTTTAAAGTCTTTGTATTCTGAACTTGCGTAGCAAGTCAGAATTAGTATTAAATCATATTAAAATGATTTAAGATATATTCCACTCTTTTAGAATAACTCTCAACTTACTTTATAGTAAGGAGATAAAATTCTCACTTAAATAAATAAATAAATATCAACAATATGGCTATGTACATACGTTAATATTTTTGGAAGCCACAAAGGCATTTTCACCTGAAATAATATTCTTTTATTCCAAAAGAACCTTAGCCATATGTTTGCTGTAAGGATTCATCTTACACATCCAAAATACGTATGGGCTCATTAAGACGAGGCGGACACTCCTAGCTACTCATCTTAATTTTCCCCTTACAAATAAAATTCAAACTAAGAGACAACACGCATTTCCCTTCCAGCTAACCACAAGCTCGGATATTCGCCTCCATGCGCGTGCATTTAATCATCGCCGTAGCATGTGTCTCCTGTAAGCTGCAACACACAACATCAATGTAAACTTCACTTACTAATATACATTCGCAGAGTTGGACTTGCGCCGATGTGCGCCATGTCAACTAACTTGCGCCCGGTTGCGCTGAGTTACGCCCGGGTTGCACCGCGACTCCACGACTATGAAGAACCGAACCCGAGACCTTACGTCCCATACCGCAAGGTTCCAGTTCCGGGTTCATAGCGTATACGTTACATCCTCCCCCACCAAAGAAAGGTCAGACCTACCACTGGTCTGAGTAACGTTCTAATAAACAAACACAATATAACATAACGCCTAGACAAGCAATAGACTCTAACCCTATAGCAGATCGTTCGGACTTACATAAGCTTTACAGCATACCTCACAACTACACCTTCAGTAGGAGGGGTGATCAGTCCCTTACCCCTTTCAGTGATCTTAGTACGGGGTAATACCTCTGCAAGACTTAATGCACCGACTCTGCATGGTTAGATCTATGCTCTCTTGTGCGTTCCCGCTCATAAGCCACATAAGGTTCAAGCATGACAGAATAAGGGATGTTCGTTAATTTTTCCCAGGTTTCAGTAGAGAAATCTCTTCCGGCCCACCTGCATAAAAATTCACGCATACGACCTCTGGGTGTATCTACCCATCTATGATCTAAAATGCAGACCAATTTCATCTCATCAAAACGTGGTAAAGATTCAAGCGCAGGATGCCATTTCTGGTCTCTTCCTGGCATCTGAGTCTGCTCAGCATTGAACTCTTTTAAGTTCGAAACATGCACAATTGGATGAAAATCTCTCATGCTAGCAGGGAAAATTAACTTGTACGCAACTGGGCCTAACTTCTTTTCAATGAGAAAAGGACCAGCCCATCTTGGTAAGAACTTACGAGTTAGACCTTTTGGAAACGAATAGTTTTTCGTTTTCAGCCAAACTCGCTCACCTTCCTGAAATGAAACATCTCGACGTCCACGGTTAGCATACTTAACGTATCGCTTTTGTGCCGTCTCCATGTTTGCACGAGCTTTGTCCAAGACAAAACTTCGTTCTGCCATAAACTTCTGAACATCCTCCGGGTCAGAACTTTCAAACATGGTAGTGTTTTCTAACTGAGTAGAAAGCATTAGAGGTGACCAAGGTGAGTGTCGACCTCTGTAAACAATTTCAAAAGGTTTAAAACCTGTAGCTGAATGTTTAGTATCGTTATAGGCGAACTCAACAAGCTCTAAATGCTTGGACCAATCTCTTTGGTCATGCTGAATATAATTTCGTAATGCATGTTCCAAGATCTGGTTAACGCGTTCAGTCTGCCCATCCGTTTGTGGGTGGTAAGACGAACTGAACTTAAGACTTGTGCCTAGACGGGTAAACAAGCTCTTCCAAAATTCAGAATAAAATCTGGTGTCTAGATCTGAAACTATTTCCCGAGTTAATCCATGCAAACGGAAAACATGCGAAAGAAATAATTCAGCAGTTTGAGGTGCAGTAATATCAGTACGACAAGGCACAAAATGCGCTTGTTTACTGAATCTATCTACTATCACCCATATATTATCAAAACCAGCAGATAAAGGCAATTGTGGAATAAAATCCATAGAAATACTTTCCCAAACTCCTTCAGGAATTGGCAAAGGTTGTAGGAGACCAGCTGGTTTTCTTAACTCAACTCTATTTTGCTGACACACCATACAAGTGTGCAGATAATTTTTCACGTCCGAACCCAGAGTAGGCCAGTAAAAACTGCGTTGTATTTTCTCTCTGGTTCGGTTCTGACCTCCATGTGAGGCGAGAACGTGATCATGATTTTCTCGCAAAATCTGCGAGCGTAAACAACCTGCGGGTATGTACAAACGAGATTGCTTGAAATACCACAACCCATGGCGAAATGTAAGGTGACTTACTTGGGTATCATTTCGCATTTGCTGACTCCAGAAGATGTCACGCGATACCACTGTAACGTATGCCCTCTCTGATCATTCAGCTTAGTGGTATGATACATAAATCAGTTTAGTGGTACTAAACTGATTTATGTATAAGCCGGTACGATCAATCGAAAATTAAGATGAGTAGCTAGGAGTGTCCGCCTCGTCTTAATGAGCCCATACGTATTTTGGATGTGTAAGATGAATCCTTACAGCAAACATATGGCTAAGGTTCTTTTGGAATAAAAGAATATTATTTCAGGTGAAAATGCCTTTGTGGCTTCCAAAAATATTAACGTATGTACATAGCCATATTGTTGATATTTATTTATTTATTTAAGTGAGAATTTTATCTCCTTACTATAAAGTAAGTTGAGAGTTATTCTAAAAGAGTGGAATATATCTTAAATCATTTTAATATGATTTAATACTAATTCTGACTTGCTACGCAAGTTCAGAATACAAAGACTTTAAAGTCTAAACTGAATTCCTTTTAAAAGGAAATTCAGGTAAGTAAATCAGCCACAGGCTGATTTCTATATTAATAGCTGAAAAGCTATTTATTTCCATTTCTTTGCTTACTAGACTTCTTGCTATACAAGCAAAAGTCATAGTTAACAAAGCAGGAAGTAGCTCAGCTACTTCTTAAGTGACTTACGGGGAAAGGAAAAGGGAGTAGATGAGAAAAAGGGGAGTTTACCTTTTTCTCTTCTAAATCTACTTTATTTTAACTAAGTCAGCTTTGCTGACTAGACAGGCTTTGGAGTAGATCTGAAGGAAGCGTGAGCTCCTTCAGATCATAGAGAAAGTATTTAAAACCCCTTGGGGTTTAGGGAAAGCGGAGAGGAGTTTTCAGACGCCGTCAGGCTGCCCAACTTGTCTCTGAGAGTCTAGCATTTTACTTTTGAACTGAAAATTCGACCTGTCAGTGCCCTGGCCCTGTTGGCTGGTTTTTCCATCGTTTGGGAAACTAGGAGGATCGAAAGGGGAACTTTTAGCTTCGAGTTTTGAGTTTTGGCCGTTTACGTCAGGGTCGAAACTTTGCCGAATTGTTGTGGGAGCTGTGAGTGTCCATTCGGTTTGATTTCAAGTGCAGTAGATTCAGCTCGGGAAGGAGCTTAATCCTGTGAAGTTTCATCTCGAGATCTGCTCGGAAGAGTTCAGGGGTCCGTGCTGAAGTTCGACTGAATTTCTATCATAGGAAGTTTATCTTCCAAGTGAGCATTCTAGGTTTTGATTGTTTGGGAGAGAGTATTAGGTCCAGCCAGGACACCACAAGCAAGGAGACGCTGAGCGCTGCTCGTATGAGCCGTTTAATACTCTACTAAGAGTTTTGGAGGAGTTTTGGAAGAGCGCCACGGTGGAGGTTTGCTAATATTTCGACTTGGAGTTGTTTGCCTGTCTTGTCAGCTGCTGTGTGGATGTAGGTTGCGCAGAGGTTTGAACAATACAGCTATTTGCGACGAATTTTTGGTGATTTTACGTGTGTTGAGTTCGGGAGCTGCGCCTGACAGAGGGCATACGTTACAGTGGTATCAGAGCAGAACTCTGAACAGCGCCTCTTCAGAGAAAGATCCAAGGGAAGAAAAAGTTATCATGACTTCACCTACATCAACTGTACCATCGGCGGGAGGTTCCCAGAGCCCAAGAGCTGATACTACGCAACCGGAGGTGCAGAGATTGCAAGCGATGATTGCTGCTATGGCCGAAAAGATTGCTGCGCTGGAGCAGAGGTCTATCCTCCCTTCTGATGTAGCTGGTCCTTCAGAAGCGAAGAAGGCTGAGAAGCAGAAAGCAGTGGCAGAAACCAGTTCGGAGGATGAGTCCCCGATAGCGGGTTTGCGGAAGCGCAAGTGGCCAGAACCTAAAGCACCCGCTGAGTATTCTGGAACCCCTTCACTTTCTGTATTTGATTTATGGGTCACTGCTATGGAGAATTATCTGAATGCTTTTCCCAAAAGCAGTTGGTTCATTTACGCTGTAAGCAAGATAACTGGCGATGCAATGCAGTGGTATTCTCGCACGCAAAAGTCATTGCAGTTGGCTGGAAAGCCAAAGCTAAGCACGTGGGAAGAGCTACGTGATGGGTTGCGTAAGTACTTAGTACCCCGCAATGAATATGCAAGTTACAGACAAGAACTTGATAATTTGAGGCAAACTGGTAGTATACGTGAGTATGTGAATCGTTTTACGCATCTTACGTTGCAAGCTGGTATTACAGACCAGCCAGAACGTACTTTTCTGTTTCATAGAGGTTTGTCTGGCTGGTACTCGTTTGAGATGGATCGTATGGGCTGGGAAACCCCTCTTGAGGATGTTTGTACCCAGCTAGAGCACTTGGAACTCTCCAAGCGCAAGGGAGTTAGGGAAAAGGGCAAGTGGTAATGCCGCTGGCCATCCTCCTGCTCAGAAGACCAAGGAAAATTCGAATTTTTCCAGAAGGTTCAGGAGCCGAGGGAAGGGTAAAAGTTTCGGACAGCGAAACATGAACCCGCGGACTATTGCTGCACCAAAACCAAAAACTGTTGGAGGTTTGACTGGAGGGGCACGTCCAGCTAAGAAGCCCGTTCGAGAAGCGCAACAGGAGCAGAGAACCTGTTTCAGCTGTGGAGAGAAAGGGCACATTTCACCCAATTGTCCTAAGAAGAAAAATATTCGAGCTGCAGCTACTGGAGGTACTGGACCTGAAAGAGAAGAAAACACTGTGAATCCAGATGGGGAACCAACTACTGAAATTCCTGTTGGTCCTACTGGTAATCCAGGTATGGAAAGTAATCCCATATTTTCAGCTGAATATTTACCTTGGATTAAAGCGCACGTAAAAGGTCGTGAGCTTACTTTCTTGCTTGATACAGGGTCAGATGTGAATGTGCTCAGTAAAAAAGTAGTTTGTGAACTAGACATACCTCGAGTACGGCTAGTAAGTCCTCTGGTAGTTCGATTTTTGCAAGGTCAAATTCAGGTTCAAGAGAAAATCATCTCTGTGCCTGTTGATCTGGGGAAAGTCGAACGAAAGCATGAGTTTCTTGTGATGGACTTAGGCAAGCAAATGGATGGTATTTTATCTTGGCAATGGTTTCGCGAAGCTAGAGCTGCTTTGGATATGTCAGAAGGTCTGCTGTATGTCAGAGATAGATTCGGACAGACTCATGATATACCCTTGATAATAGAACCTGCTCCTGCTGAAGCAAGTGTTCACCGAAATATTTCGGTGGCATATCAAGTCTGTACTGCTCGGCAGTATGCGAAATCTTTAGACTCTGCAGATGAAGCTTGGGTTTATGTTGTTAGTAAATCCAAGGATGATATTTCAGAAGAGGAACGAGTTGCCTCTTTACCTCTACATCCAGACATGGAAATACTTATTAATAAGTATAGCCATGTAATGCCTGATGAGCTACCTAAGAAGCTACCACCAAGAAGAACACTCGACCACAAGATCGAGTTAGAGCCTGGTGCTCGTCCACCTGTTATGAGAAGCAGACGGATGAATTATGAACAATTAATTGAGCTTAAAGCACAATTAACAGAACTGTTGGAGCATGGGTTCATTCGTCCTAGTGTTTCACCTTATTCTGCCCCTGTAATATTTGTCTCGAAGAAAGACAAAGGTATCCGCATGTGTGGAGATTACAGAGCCCTGAACAAAGTCACAGTGAAGAATAAATATCCGTTACCATTGATGGACGAGACCTTGGATAGGCTCGCAAGGGGAAGATATTTTACTAAGCTGGACTTGAGGTCAGGTTACCATCAAATTCGAATTTTTGAAGGAGATGAGGAAAAAACGGCCATAAGTACTCGTTATGGATCGTTTGAGTATACGGTTTTACCGTTTGGGTTATCTAACGCACCAGCAACGTTCTGTACGTTGATGAATGATGTTTTTCGTGATATGTTGGATGAGAGTGTTGTTGTGTACTTGGATGATATTATTGTTTTCTCCCCAACTTGGAAACAACATCTGCTAGATGTTGAACGTGTGTTTCAGAAGCTTGAAAAAGAGCAGTTGTACTTGAAGAAGTCCAAATGTTCTTTTGGACAGCCTTGTGTTGTGTTTCTTGGTTGTTTAGTAGATCCTGATGGTGTACATCCGAATTCTGGGAAAATCCGAGCGGTGGCTGAGTGGCCAGTACCAAATTCGGTTGGACAAGTTAGATCATTTTTGGGTTTGGTAACTTATTTTCGTAGGTTTATACCTAGATTAGGACACATAGCTACCCCTCTTTCCGATCTACTGAAAAAGTCGAAGACTTTTGAATGGTCGACAGCAGCGCAACTTGCGTTTGAGCAACTTAAAGTCGCTCTTACTTCTGCGCCTGTGTTAGCTCTACCTAAGATGGGTGAACCATTTGAGATACACACAGATGCATCCGGTTTCGCTGTTGGGGGAGTCTTAATTCAAGATGGCCACCCTGTGGCTTATGAGAGCCATAAGCTCAGTGAAACCGAAAAGAGATGGGAAGCGCACGAGCAGGAAATGTATGCCGTGATATGGTGTCTTAAGCGATGGGAACATTATCTTATCCCAAGTAAGGTAACAGTGGTTACGGATAACATAGGAAATACTTATTTTGCAACCAAACCTCGTTTGTCTTTAAAACAACAACGATGGCAAATGGAGATTTCCAGGTTCAACCTAACGTGGAGATATCACAAAGGTAAAGAACATGTCCCCGCTATTGCTTTAAGTAGACAAGTATTTGCACTTATGACTCAGGATCTAGAATCTGATTTCTTAGACCAGGTTCGTAAAGCCTTGGAGACAGATCCAACTGCTATGCAGTGGTATCAGAGCAGAACTCTGAACAGCGCCTCTTCAGAGAAAGATCCAAGGGAAGAAAAAGTTATCATGACTTCACCTACATCAACTGTACCATCGGCGGGAGGTTCCTAGAGCCCAAGAGCTGATACTACGCAACCGGAGGTGCAGAGATTGCAAGCGATGATTGCTGCTATGGCCGAAAAGATTGCTGCGCTGGAGCAGAGGTCTATCCTCCCTTCTGATGTAGCTGGTCCTTCAGAAGCGACGAAGGCTGAGAAGCAGAAAGCAGTGGCAGAAACCAGTTCGGAGGATGAGTCCCCGATAGCGGGTTTGCGGAAGCGCAAGTGGCCAAAACCTAAAGCACCCGCTGAGTATTCTGGAACCCCTTCACTTTCTGTATTTGATTTATGGGTCACTGCTATGGAGAATTATCTGAATGCTTTTCCCAAAAGCAGTTGGTTCATTTACGCTGTAAGCAAGATAACTGGCGATGCAATGCAGTGGTATTCTCGCACGCAAAAGTCATTGCAGTTGGCTGGAAAGCCAAAGCTAAGCACGTGGGAAGAGCTACGTGATGGGTTGCGTAAGTACTTAGTACCCCGCAATGAATATGCAAGTTACAGACAAGAACTTGATAATTTGAGGCAAACTGGTAGTATACGTGAGTATGTGAATCGTTTTACGCATCTTACGTTGCAAGCTGGTATTACAGACCAGCCAGAACGTACTTTTCTGTTTCATAGAGGTTTGTCTGGCTGGTACTCGTTTGAGATGGATCGTATGGGCTGGGAAACCCCTCTTGAGGATGTTTGTACCCAGCTAGAGCACTTGGAACTCTCCAAGCGCAAGGGAGTTAGGGAAATGGCAAGTGGTAATGCCGCTGGCCATCCTCCTGCTCAGAAGACCAAGGAAAATTCGAATTTTTCCAGAAGGTTCAGGAGCCGAGGGAAGGGTAAAAGTTTCGGACAGCGAAACATGAACCCGCGGACTATTGCTGCACCAAAACCAAAAACTGTTGGAGGTTTGATTTCAAGTGCAGTAGATTCAGCTCGGGAAGGAGCTTAATCCTGTGAAGTTTCATCTCGAGATCTGCTCGGAAGAGTTCAGGGGTCCGTGCTGAAGTTCGACTGAATTTCTATCATAGGAAGTTTATCTTCCAAGTGAGCATTCTAGGTTTTGATTGTTTGGGAGAGAGGATTAGGTCCAGCCAGGACACCACAAGCAAGGAGACGCTGAGCGCTGCTCGTATGAGCCGTTTAATACTCTACTAAGAGTTTTGGAGGAGTTTTGGAAGAGCGCCACGGTGGAGGTTTGCTAATATTTCGACTTGGAGTTGTTTGCCTGTCTTGTCAGCTGCCGTGTGGATGTAGGTTGCGCAGAGGTTTGAACAATACAGCTATTTGCGACGAATTTTTGGTGATTTTACGTGTGTTGAGTTCGGGAGCTGCGACCATTACAAGAGCGACTGTTTTCAAGCCTTCAAAGAATTCCATGCTTTTGCTGAGCGGCAAACTGGTCACAAGCTGAAAACACTACGCTCAGACAACGGTGGTGAGTACTTATCCACAGAATTTGAAGCATATTGCACTGAGTTTGGCATCCAGCGTCAGCTCACTGTTCCACACACGCCGGAAAAATCGCACCCTTCTTAATTCTGTCCGCACCATGCTGCATGAGTCACACTTACCAAAACCTTACTGGGGTGAAGCTATCAACTGTGCCAACTACATCCAGAATAGGTGTCCAACCAAGGCACTCCCTCCTAAGTTGACACCATTTGAGTTGTGGCACAACCGTAAGCCTGATATTTCACACCTACGTGTTTTTGGATGCACTGCATATTCCCAGGTCCCAGCCGATCTCCGCTCTAAGTTAGATGATCACTCTCATGTCTGCACCTTGCTAGGCTATAGTGCACGCAGCAAAGCATACCGTCTACAACGTAAATCTGATGGTCATGCTTTCACCTCACGAGACGTCATCTTTGACGAATCTCCTTTCCTTCATGTACCCTCGCCTATTCTCCCCGATAATTCTACCCTCACAGAAGAATTTTCCCAGAATAGCATTGAGCTCTATAATAACCACCCAGTACCTCCCGCACAAGTTCCCACTCTAGTTTCAGTGGGAGCTCAGCTCCCTCCCTCAGTGTTCACTCCTCCTTTCGTGCCGCCTCTCATTCCTCCTATCACTGGTCCACTTGTACCTCCCGTCACACCGTCCAGCTCTGGAGGAGGAGGAGGTGGTAGTGGAGGAGGCGCACCAACTCCGACTGTGAGTTCATCCAGCTCACAGTCAACCCAGAACACTCTACCTACTGCACTGACAATCCCTCGATCTCCAACGACACCAACAAGTTACCATCGTGATCAATCTCCGGTAGCTGAAAACATGAGTCAGTACCATCCCTACCTCAGGAGGACATCACCAAACATCCAGCAACGTTGGCCACCGCAGGAGATCCGAGTCCCTGAGACTTCACCAACTGAATCTCCACAAGAGGAGATTCCTTCACCCACAAGTATTCCTGTTCCTCCAATGTTGAGACGATCAACAAGACAATCAGTGCCTCCAAGGCGTGACTATGCTGAAGGTTACGAAGATCCCCTTGCTCCTCCAAAACCAAGAAAGCCGAGGAAACAGAAGGGCGCATTGATGGTAACACTCTCACCAGTCCCCATGGAGCCTGTGTCCTACAGAGATGCACTTTCTTCCCCCAACGCAGAACAGTGGGAGAAAGCTATACACGAGGAACTGGAATCACATCAAGCTAACGGAACATGGATGTTCACTGACTTACCACATGGCAGACGTCCCATCACCAACAAGTGGACGTTCAAGCTAAAGTTGAACTCCGATGGTTCCATCTCTCGATACAAAGCACGTCTGGTGGCTCGTGGATTCACTCAAATCTACGGCCTCGACTACACCGACACTTTCTCTCCAGTGGTAAGAGTTCAATCGGTACGTCTGATTCTGGCTATATCTGCACAGCATAATTTACATGTGCACCAGATGGATGTCAAGACAGCTTTCCTGAACGGAACACTCAATGAGGAGATATACATGAATGTTCCGGAAGGAGTCACTGCCCCGATAAAAGGACAAGTGTGCAGATTACTACGCACACTATACGGATTAAAACAGTCCTCACGGGAATGGTATCTAATAATCGATGGTTTTCTCATTTCCCTCGGGTTCACCAAGTCTAGCGCCGATGGGAATGTTTACTACCTACATCAAGGCAACCAATTCATGATTTTGGCCTTGTATGTTGACGATACCATCATAGCAAGCAGTAGCATGGAGTTAATGACCAAAATAAAAGGACAACTCAGTTCTAGATTCCAGATGAGCGACATTGGAGAAGTACATCATTGCTTGAGCATAGAGATAAACAGAGACAGATCAATAGGATGGATTAGACTCAGTCAATCTCTATATCTCACTCAAAAGCTATTTCAATTCGGTCTGGAGAACTGTAAACCTGTCAGTACTCCCATGACTCCAAGTGAGAAACTTCCTGTTCATGATCCTCCCACCAATGAGGAGGAGACGGCTTTGTGCGCCAGCTATCCATATCAAAGCGCAGCCGGATCCATCAATTGGGCAGCTGTATGTACAAGGCCTGACTTGTCTTACACCATAAGCTCATTATCTCAGCATATGGCAAGTCCCGGCCCAACTCACATCACCGGAATGAAGAGAGCTTTCAGATACATCAAAGGCACTTTGGACTATTACCTTGAGTATAGATACTCTCCTAATCCACGCTCCCTTTTCGGATATTGTGATGCTGATTGGGGAGGTGATGTTGAATCACGACGTTCTACTTCTGAAAACTGTTTCATTTTTGCCCAAGGAGCGATCAGTTGGTCATCCAAGCGACAACAATCTGTGGCGTTGTCAAGTACAGAAGCTGAGTACGTAGCATTAAGCACGTGTTCTTCAGAAGCAATCTGGCTACGACAACTACTCACAGATATTGGACTGAAGGATGAACAGCCAACGATCTTATTTTGCGATAATCAAAGTGCTATTGCTCTAGTAGACACAACTAAATTTCATGATAGAACAAAGCACATTGATATCCGGTATCACTTCATAAAGGATCAAGTCACTCTCAAAACAGTGTTAGTTCAGTACTGCCCAACGGCTGACATGGTAGCTGATATTCTTACTAAGAGTTTACCAACTCCTAAAGTAGAATACTTGTTACCAAAACTCGGATTATTAAGGACTAGTCACTGAGTGGGAGTGACGGAATACTGTGTGAACAGTTCCTGTCCTTAAGAGGTTATTATGAAGAGGCACAAGGGGGCTAACACCCCTCGACCCTTTTCCCTTTCCCTTGTATATTAGGAGGACCCACCTGGTCTCCTTATCATTATCTTTATACAGACTTTGCCTTTGGCTTGGAGTACTCAGTTTTCTCTCTCTCGCTTCCTCTCTCACACATCAGTTGTGTATGCCTTCTAGCTAAGAGTCTTAGAGTATTTTGCCTTAGTTTCCTACATGATAGAACCATCAGGAGCAAGTGTTGAATGTACCAATCAACAGAAAGAGTTGGAACATGATGGATCGATATCCAAGCTCATGTCAAGTAGACAACAATTGCAAGACACTCACTGGCACTGACACGTTCTGATCAGAACATGTTCAGCACCGAGTTCTCTTACACGGCAACCGTGAAGTTGGCATACCCAGATGTATATCCAGTCGACTGGCTCTGACCGGCGGATGTGAACTCTGTAAATAGCCTGTAGCGTCTGTCGACAGGGTCAGTAGATTAAACTGAATACAAGACGAAGTCCAGTTGTTCCACGAATATAGGATGCGACAGAAAATTCTAGTGTTTACTAATGCGAACAGACCATATCGATGGCAGGCTAGTGGTATAGTGGTGATCTTATTCAGCTACACTCTGGCGGAAAAGACACAAGGTTAGAAGAGAATCTGTCTTTCCAGCAGTGAGGAGAATAAGAGACCTTGTTTATTGTTTATCGCCTCGCTACATTCCTTCCGCACTAGCAGGCACTCTTATCTTCTATATATTTGCTATCTCTAGTGGTTCTAAATACTACCGAGTTTTGTGCTTTCAGATGGTACACCTTACGAAGGTGGTGTATTCGGCATGAAACTTATAATGAATCAGGACTTCCCTCAGACACCACCGAAAGGTTAGTGAAGCTTGTAATTTAGAACTGTGTTGATTAATTAATGGTGTCATTTTGGTCATTGGTGTACTAGGTAGAAATTGATGGCCAGTCAAGGCAGAGTTTAGTGAAAAGCGGCGTACATTACAGTTCTGAGCTTGAGTTCTTTTACTTGAAGCGGTCGCTTGCTGAGGTAGTTCCTACTTTGTTGACTCGGGGATGTTTACTGACACGCATTCTCCATTTGCACATTGTGCAGGGTACTCCGTGACAAGGATCTTCGATCCCAATATCACTAAGAACGGCGAAATCTGTGTCAACACTTTGAAAAAGGACTGGAAGCCAACCCTTGGTCTACGGCACGTCTTGCTTGTAAGATCACGACCTTGTTATTTGTTTAACTGTCCGATGCTTATGTTTGGAGTATTCCTGTATAGGAAACCGTGCAGCGCGGTTCAGTAAGATGACGGTGCGGGTTTATCAGTTGGAGGTTACTGAGATGCCGTCTCGTGGCTTTGAACAGGTTGTTAGGTGCCTTTTGATTGAGCCTTTTCCGGAATCTGCACTCAACGAGGAAGCAGGGAAAATGCTGATGGAGGATTATGATGGTTGTACACGCCAGGTAGGATGACCAGTTAATATCTTGACCTTTATTTTAGTGAATTCTTTATAGGGTACAGCTCAATTTTAACAGGGGACATCCCTCTAGATAATCTTGCTGCTGTCTGGAGTCTCCTTGATATATGCATTCTGGTACGTGCAGGCTTATGACAAGTATACACGCTATGAAGCCAAAGGCGAAGGTCAAGGTCGCTATTGCCGAATCAACGAGCGTGAATGCAACTTCTTTGGACCCGGAAACGATGGGTCACACTCCGCTTATGCACAACACAGCGAACAAAGACCATATGCTAGAAGGTGGATTGAGCGTGGCTGGCTCCGACGCGATAGCCACTTGCACCTCACCTAGTGCCAAGAAGCCGAAAGGAGATCTTGGATCGACGAAACCCGTTATGGACAAGAAGAAGATGGATGTAAGAAACAAGAGCCAGAAGAGGTTGTAGAAAAAAAATTTTCGTATTTAATTCATTTTAGGTGAGAAGAGTCAGTCTAGCTTGCCTGAGGTAGGTCCTACTTTCTGTTATTGTGATGGTTGTGTCCCGTTTCCATGTTCTCCCAAGTTCACACTAGAATGTTGGAAGCAGCATCTTTGTATATGGATTGTGTATTTGCTAGCTGTCAAGAGGAAACCGTCTCTTGTCTCATCTGGAAGCAAGTGGTTTCATGTTCATTTGAGTATGTAAGAGTGGACTGTGGTAGCACTCACTTTGTTTCCCCTGTAAAGCTGTTACGCCGTAGTTATTTCCAATATCCAGTCCCTTGCATGACTTTTCTTCGTGTAGCTAGTGTAAAACCGTAGACCTCAGTCCCTTGCATGACTTTTCTTTGTGTAGTTAGTGTCAAGTCGTAGATAGAAGTTCTGTATTCCCAGTCAAAAAGGCAGGTTACAGCACGAGTGGCAGTGGACGTTGGAATCTGGAAGGGAGGAAACACCTCTCTGTTTCGTACTCGTATGTGCAAGTCTGGATTCAGAGTAACGTTTGTCATGTAGGCATTTCCTGGAGAGATTTTGTATGTCAATTGTTCGGCTCAATGTGATAACACGCAATGCAATGAATAGCCAACGGATGGAAAGACCCGTCAAGGAAAGAAGGATCCGAAAGGCCAAGCAACTAAGGCCACTAAGGGAAAAACACCAAGGCTAAGCACCACTATCAGTAGCTCTAAGTTCCTTAGTATAGCACCAAGAGCGGCAAATACTCAATCAGCAATAGTAAACTATGACCTAGCTTGGTTTTCTATGTTTTGGGGGTCGTATAATTTCTCCACTAAGCGTCCAAATGAAATAAACAAAGTGCTCATGAAAAAGTTGACAATGAACTCTATCCATCGATGTAATGAAAATGGAGATCTGAAGTTGTGCAAAAAGCCCTTAAGCTGAGACTAGCTTGTTTTCCCATCTTTTGAGTCTCATAACTTCTCCACTAGGCATGTAAATGAAGTAGATAAAATGCCCATAGAAACTTGATAATGAGCTCTACCTATTGATGCGATGAAAGTGAATATCAGGAGTTATGCAAAATGTCCATAAGCTGAGGTTTAGCTTACTTTTCCCATCTTTCGAGTCTCGTAACTTGTCCATTAAGAGTCCAAATGAAGTAGATAAAGTGCCTATGGAAAATTGACAATGACCTCTATCCAAGTGAAGATCCAAAATTATGCAAGAAGTCTCACTTTTAGTCTCATGAGGGTATTTGGAACGATAGTAGTAAATAACGAAATAGATTTTCAGATAAGAGTCGGTCCACGACACGACAACGCTTCAAATGTTCTCTCCAATTCGCAAATCGAGAAGCAGCAAAAAGAGCTATGGTGCGGATGCGCCTCTATTTCCTTGTCTTCTCTTCGTGATTATGTAATGGCTCGACTACCCTAGATCTACCTACTACGGTGGTGACTGTACGTTAGGTACACCTACTCGTTATCTAGTCGGTGCGTGGTTGATACTACCTGCGGTTATAATCACTATCTTCTCGGAAGGTTATTCTATCTTTTGGTTGCTTCGGAAGAAGTCAACTTCTTCTCATGAATTCTCTTAAGATCATCTTCCCGTAAGCAAGGCGTAATCTTAAATAATAAGGTTACTTCAATTATATAGACACATCATTAACTTAAAATTTTTTGAAAAAATCTCCAATCTTATAAATTGTGAGCACTAGATCTTCCAAGAGATCGCGTGAGCTTGCTAGACTCTTTGCTTCAAATGTGAACAAGCGAAATGTTCTTTTATTTAAATTTTTTTAGGGCAAAACTTTTGATTCTATATACACTCGCAAACTATATTTCTAGGATAATACACACAGACTACGTCAAGTGTATTTACAAAAAGTGAGCACATTTGCATACCTATATTCACATCTTTCATCTTCAGATAGAAGAGGTGCATATACCTAATTCTTCTTGAATTAAATATTCTTTTTATTGGATGCTACTCTAGTTTTATATCTCTTGGAGTGAGGCTTCATTTATAAGTTTCTCTGCCACTTCTAACATGCTCTTAAGATATAATCTTGATACATAAATGTAATTCTCTCATGAGATTAGTCTATCCTGGTAACGTAACACCTATAGAATTCTCACTAACATTTAGTGACAAGAATTTACTTAACCTAATTGATGTGAATTTCATAAAAATATCGACTGCGAAAGGAGATAAACGAAGAATCTGGATTCTGGAGTTCTGGAGCAACGCAATCCTTTGGTCAAGACCTAGAAGGTTCTCGTAATGCTCGTGAATGATAAACACGATACATAATAGTAACTTTTGACTTCTTGTACCTCTCGAGAGTTCCGAGTTTGCTTTACCTCTCTAAAACGAACTTCTCTTCCATCCAGCTCCTCGAGGACGTGAATATCTGCAGTCGCTCCTGATCTGTTCTTATCTCTTCATCTAATTAATGTTGATAACTAATGTATCAATTTGAAGCCGAGTTTATTCGGATTGTGACATGTGAAATGTATGAAACCTAGAACTCTGTGCGTATTGTACAATGCGATGCTACCAATAAATTCTGCTTGTTGATTGCTCTAGTGTTGGTTATTTTCAGCGAATGAGAGGATATGGAAGCTTGTCTTGACAAGAGTGCATCACTAGATGAAACGATTACGACTTCATGGGGAATTCAAAGGTTGATCCGCAAGCACCAATAGAACTAAGGTAAAGACATTGCAGATACATTAATATCAATATTAATATATGTTGAATTATTTCTCTGATTATTCTTCTTGAGTCAATATTTTTTGTAGATGAAAGATAATGCTTTCAACCTGAAGAATGCAGATGTTTGAAAGGAACTGAATCTAATATACTTTCAGATCATTATATTATAGACTTCTACTGCCACGTGAGAAGGTATACCCTTTAACTCTTCGTTGAGTTAAAGGGTATACCTGGGTATATCGTTCAATGTGTATCTTTGATCATTTGTGCTCAGTGATTTGTCTCTTATCTGTGAGCTCAGCTAAATGACTGAGTTGTAATTCCGCATCCTTCCTTTCCCTCTCCATGATATCTGCGCGGTATGAATCTGGAGGTACTCAGGGACCACTTGCATTGTACTCAGACTTCCAAGAATTTTTCCCTTAATACAAACGGTGATTTCTTGAACTATGCATCTTGCTTGACATTCATCTGCCTCGGGTCATCCATGCACTTCTGATCAATCCACAAGTGATCTCAAATATTTGATGATCCATCGTGCTCAATAGTTTGGATCGGTTCTCCACAATATGAAAATATTTTCTATTTCCAGTATTTCCATCCCATCCGTAAACTCTTAGATATTTCTCTAAGAGAGAGTTTGATCTTCCGTGGAAGATCTATTCTTAAAAGATTGATTCTTTCTTATTTTTGCTTCTCTAGAACAAATTCTGATCCTATCCATCCATTTCGGACGATTGTTCTTTTCCATCTGCTGTTTCTGCTTGGGACTAACAACTGCACGTTTATCACCAGTGCTCAATGTGTATCTCTGATTATCTGTGTGTTCAATGTGTATCTTTGATCATTTGTGCTCAGTGATTTGTCTCTTATCTGTGAGCTCCTTTTAACTTGCTCCTCTTCTGCATCTGTGTTTCTTCTGCGTTTGTCTTTGACTCTTTCTTTTTCACCTGGTCGATCATGTTGGAGCACTGAACTAAAACTTTGTCTATGCTGCAGTTATCTGGTTGCTGTTCTCTTTTTGCGGTAGATATCCATTCTGGACGATGGTTGTTTTCCGTCTGCTGTTTCTGCTTGGGACTAACAGCTGCACGTTTGTCATCAGTGCTCAATGCGTATCTCGTCATATGTGCTCAGCGATTTGTCTCTTATCAGTAAGCTCTTTTCTAACTTGCTCTTTTTTTGTGTCTGTATTTTTCTTGTGTCTTCTGCATCTGTCAACGACTCTTTTTTTCACATGGTCGATCATGTTGTAGCACAGAACTAAAACTTTGTCTACGTTGCAGTTATCTGGTTGCTGTTCACTTTCAGCAGTAAACATCTTTCCTCGACCTATCGCTTGATTCATCTTTTCTGGTGCCGACAACTTACACTAGTCTCGATCCGTCTCAATATCCTTATCCTTGTTGAATACTCCTTTTTGGATTTCATCCTCATTCCTCTCTTTCATTTCATGCACGCGAATCTGTTTACGACTCAAATCTTGTTTTGGTCCTTTGACTTACACCTTGATTTGTACTTCTCCTTCAATGAAATGCTCATAAAGTGCACAAAAATAGACTAATGTCCAAAAGATTATCCCATCCATGATGTTTCCAACTTCGACTTTGTCTCTAGTCACAACATGCTTCTCCGTCTCACTATGTGTCATCTTCTCTCTCTTATTTGCTTCTCATAATATTCCAATTCCTTTATTCTCTCCAATTGACATAAAACAGAATCGCTAAATACTGTCCTTCACTTGTCGGCAAGTTCAATGTCTACAAATTTCTTATTTGTCTCTCTCTTATTCTTCTCACGATCTTCCAACTCCTTTACTCTCTCTGAACTGGGAATAAAACAGAACTCTGTACAACAAGATACTGTCCGTCAAGTTCTCTCTCACGCTTGTGAAATCTCAAAGTCACAGTCTTCTCTAGACCGTCAATCAATCAGAACTAGATATGACACAATACTCTCTCTCACGTTACGGGGTAGTCAAGTCCTCGAACTAATACCTTAACTTCACTCGGATGTTCACCACTCTCTTACTCAATATCTCATCATTCAATGTTCGCTATCAACGCTTCTTTCTCTTTACTAAAGCTGAAAAGAACATAAAGCTCTCTAATCGAAAGAGCAATCTGTAGTGTTCTTTCTACCTTCCAATCAACGGACTCTTGTATAACGGATTAACAAATATGAGGCTGCAAAGTTCAACTGCGTAACTCGTTATGTATTTTCTAAACTTCACTTGAACTTTACTGGAGGGCCAAAGCATGAACGGTGTCGTGTTGTGGTTCGGCTCCTGTGTGAAATTCCTGTGTAACCTATGTTGTGTTTCTTTTCCGTGTTTCGTGAACCGTATCGCGTAACTCGCCGAACGGTGTGATGAGTGCCACGTTTGTGATTATCTGTTTAAGTGGTCGCACGGTAGAAGAACGTGCCAAGTCATCGATCTGTGCGCGTTCACTTTAGTGGTCCTTGTCGCCGCATTTGTGTATAAAATGGTGGGTCGAAGGTTCATACGACATTCTCTCTCAGCGGGTGATTCGTAAGGGTTCTCGGTGATCTGCATGGAGGAGTGAGGAACTGCAGGAGTGGTGGTTATGGACGGAGGTGTGTTACTGGCTCCGGATCTTCCTTTCCCGAATCCGTTTCATATCAAGCTTCATTGCATCCACCGCGATCACTTTCGACAGTGGTTAGTTGCGTATTTTGGTGATGAGTTCATGGGGAGGGTGATGGAGTTACAGCTTCCGGTGAACCTTCCAATCGTAACATACGGAGAGACTTGGGATATGACGGTGTACATTTTGTTGTGAGGAATAATGGATCTCAACTATCCATCGAACGTTCCTTTCAATCTTTGGGTCGATGTCCGGTGCCATTGCAGACCGAAGATCAATCATGGGGCTTGGATCGTGAGAAACTTCGGGCAAGAATATTACAATCGAGTGATAGCTTCACCGTTTCCTTTTGTCATACATTTTATTGTAGAACGTTTCCAAGTTGTAATATTGACGTTGTATTAGTCTACGGCTCACTGGTTTCATTCTGGTTGAGCGCTTCTGTGTAGTTACGGACCGCGAAGAATCCATCGACATATCTGAAGGATTTTGTGAAGTCTTAGAGTGTTGTTGATGTCTTGTGTCTCCTTGGAGAGTAAAAATTCGTTCTAAGGGAAAAGTTAAGAGGAGAAAAGACAAAAAGTAAAGTTCTTTTTGGTCTTATTGGTCCACTTTTGGACCAATGGTGTTCTAGCTGATCCTCGCGACGTTTCTGTGGTTTCTGGAGGCTTCAGAGGTCCATTCACGAAACGAAGGGTATGGTTGGAGAGCGCTCGACCAGGGCTACAATCTGGACTGAAGAATCGATCGATTTGATGAAAGTATGAGCGCGTTATGATCGATTGAGTGGAGGGGGGTGAAATTCGTACCTACTGCCACGTTTCTGGTTGTTTCGAGAGACTCGCGAGGAGTTTTGAGGAGCTGTCTGTTGGGTTGGAGAGCTGACGACGTGCTGGTCATTTTGATATCAATTTGGTCAGGTTCTTGATCGATTTGGATTCTAAACCGACCGATTGAAGTTGAGAAGAGCAGATGGGATAAGGCGGGGACAGCGAACTGTGATAACCATGGATAGTTTGCTATTGCTTAAGATCTAAGTCGAATTTCTGAGTGAAACTCTCCAGGATTGAAGAATGTCTTATCAGTGAGATACTTGGGAAGTTTCACCTCAAATGGTCGAGTAGTTTGTTCAGAATCTTGGATCAAATGTACCTGGGTCTGTAAAGCTCTGAAGTTAGCACAGATTACGGTTTGATCCATATCTGAGAATTGGTTTGAGATTTCGACCTGAAAATTGTTCAGGGTAGGAGTGAAGGGTCCAATCAAGCTTCCTGTGAAGTTTGATCATCATTGGTCGAGTGGTTTGGAAGGACTGAGGTCTCAAAGTTCGAAAATACTTCTGTTATTAGCAATTTCGGGTTTTTCGGTATCATCTATGATCATTTTGGTCATTTTCGATCAATTTGGAGAGGAGTTTGTTGCTGAAACTGCCATGCCTGCATGCAATTCGACATTGGAGGGTGTGGGGCTGATTTCAGCTCTTGGTGATGAAGGAGAACGGAGTCGCCATGAGTCTTAAGCCGCTGTTTGGGTTCTCGGAGCTGCCAAGTACTACCGCCGTTGGTGCTATATTGAGATCTGAATAGTGTTTTGGAGTATGCATGCTTTACCTTGCTGGAATGCTTGGTAGACCAGGGTGTACAGCAAGTTGTATCGATACTCTATCAAGTTGATTGAGTGATCTTATAGCATCTTCTGGTTGTACTATGAAGTTGTGATAGTTGGATTGATGGACAGTTAGCGTCGCTGAGGAACTATTCAGAAGTCAGGCTTCCAGTGATATAGAGGAATAACTTCAGTTAGATAATATAGATCTGAGTATTTTTAGTTAGAATACAAAAGATCTGTTTGTAACACAAGTTTATGCAACCTATACGTAACCTTGGATCGTAGCAAGCTTTAAACTTGAGACGAGCGGATACAAGGTCATCAGGCTAGAAGAGTAGATAGTGAAACATTTGAGTGGAAACATCCATTTCTAGATCCAACCTTGTCAATCCACATACCTCTGCACAGCCATATACCCCGTGTATTCCTAGACAGAAAAACACGTTATACGATAACGGATGATTCAAGTTTTACAGATCTTGAAACGATCAGCGAGCGGACTGGAGCGACAGTGGAGCCGCTAGACGAGATTACCTTGTGGACATATCATCCCGTATTTAAGATCTCTGGGTCTGCAAAGCTTCTCTTCTCCAGTCTAACATGCTTGGTGTTGTTCTAGTGTACGTGCTTTCTGCTTGATGTTGTTCCAGTGTACGTGCTTTCTGCTTGCTTACCCTGAACGCGAATGCTATGAGAAGGCATCTGCTTCAAAGCGCTCTTACGTACACTACTGTTCTTCATGGTCCTCCTTTCATACTTCCAGTCTCTGGGTTTCAGTGCTCGGTTCATGTGACTCTGTCTTCCTCTCTTCATGTTCGAATTGTAGCGTCTACTACGTCTCGAAGTTGGCATCCAATGAGAGCGATGGGAGGTGTATTCTTTTGTGGTTGATTTTCTGTTTTTAATTTCTGGGCTTTTAAGCGGCTGATGTGGCCCTGTCTTCCTCTCTTCATATTCGAATTATAGCGTCTATTACATCTCCAAGTTGGCACCCAATGAGAGCGATGGGAGGTGTATTCTTCTCGATGAGAGGTCTATTACATCTCAAAGTTGGTCTTCCTTCGATTCCACCACCAGCGACTACATCTTCACACGGACCAGCGATCGGGACAGATTTGGAGAAGGAGAAGTTCGACCTCGCTGTCCACTTGGTAGTGACAGCGTTGGAAGCCGAGAAGACTATAGAAGAAGCCCCGGAGGACAAGAAGAAGAGTTGTCTTCTCAGGTGTTTCGAGTGAAAGAGGTGACTTCCTCGAACCACTGCAAAGTCACCACAGCTCTCAGAGTCGAACGATTACCTCAAAGAGTGAGGAAGCGCAGGTCGACTCAGCTTCCCAAAAGACGTTTCCGTCTTCCGAAGCTACACCAGCTGAGCCAACCACGAATATTGAGGAAGAAGCCACCTCAGTGACACCCGAGGTACTCGCAGGGCTTCTCACCTTATCAGAAGCCGAGTTAGGAGTTCATGTAGGTCCAGATCAAGAGGAGATCACGCCTCATGAATAAGAGTCGACAGCAGATTAGAAAGACAAGTTGATTTGTCTAAATTTGGTAGGAGTCGAAATTGCTATCTTAGGAGGTGACAGTTCCTTGTAATTTTAGATGATTGTCCATGTGGCATAGGAGGCAGTGCAGGAGTAGCAAAGCAAATGTCTAAACCAAGGCACGGAGCCGATTGCATGTGAGGTGGTGGTCTTTTGACAGCGCCTCATCTCTCTTGATTGCAAGTGAGGATTGGAGAGGATCTCCCCTGCGCCTCAAGGAAGATGTATAAGTTAGAGCATAGAGTAGATTTTCGAGCACACACACACAGAACCCACTAGAAATGTGAGAGACAGTTTAGTGTGCAGATAGTTACACAGTCTGCACAGTACCCAAACTGCACCCGATGATAGAGACATACGAATAGATTTGGATTACATAGGAGGGGTCTGCACTTTTGTTCCCAACCGTGAAGTGAAGATGTAGCTGCAAGTAGTGGACAATTTAGAGCAGGGAACGGCATCATCGTGTAGTCGTGTTGTCTAAACTGATGTGTCGAGAGTAAGAACAAGAAGTAGAGGGAGTGAGCTTCCCAACAACAATGTACCTTCTTCTCGAGGAATTGATTTCATATTTGAGTGCAGAAGCTTTGTCTGTGTCTTCTAGGTAGTGAGTTTCCTCAAATTCACACCCACTTGTGCATGTGAAGCATTCTCCTTGAGTGGCGGTGATTGCCATCAGTTGTGTAGAGTCGAAGCTTGTCTCATCCAGTGGAGCACTTCAGATCCACGTACGGACGGTCCTATGGATAAGTGATCCCAAATGACGGAATAGTCGGAGCAGCGACAGAAGAAGAAAGAAGACTTCTTCTCACAGCAGAAGACGACATCCTCGAGTAGAAGACTGTGTAATTGTAAGAAAATCTGTGGTCTTCTTTCCCAAATTACTACAAGCAGGGATGGCTTGTAAGTTAGGATCCGGACTAGAAGCTTATCGAAATCTTAATTTCTCATTCTTGTCTTGTTTTTTGTTGTTTGGATTTTCTCTTCTTCTTCATCTTCTCTCATCTTCCCATCTTCCTACCTTCTTCTAGTAAGCTTCCGAGACTTCTATTGAGCTTCCGTGAAGATGAATGTCGTTGTAGTGTTGCAGGTAGATCGTTTCCATAGGCAGAAGCCTAGGAAGGCTACAAGAGGCATACGCCTTGTGATTGATCTAATCTCGTTGGGAATTGGAAGAGCCATATGTGATAGACAGTGATAATTCGACGTCTACTAAGCAGAAGTAGTCTTCTGGAGGTATGAGAAGCCGGATTGAACCTCTTGAGAAGTCGAGAATTACTTCGGGAAGATTGTGTTGAGAAGACTAGAAGTCGTGATCTGGAAGCAAAAAGCGTCTTCTCGAGCTTCCTTGTAGATATTTGTGTGATATTTTAGGTGGTAGTTGTTTGTTAAGGTCCATGGCACCTTCTGAAGGTTCTGGAAGCCGTGTGGTTTTGTGAGAAGACGGGATTTCTAGGTAAAATCCGTGTGTTTGTGAGTTTGAACGGATCTTAGAACTTAGAGCAGCGATACTTGTGCAAATCTTCTGTGAGAACGATATCTTTTATACTAAATGAGCAAAAGGAGAAATCCTACGACACTACAACGTTGGCGGTTGTCTTCGGTCTGGCTGAGCCGATTGAGCTCAACATGGTGGAGGAGAGGGTTGTGGTTGTTGGATTCAGCAAGGAGACATCACATGGAGCGACCACCTCTTCTCGAGGACCACAGGCTACACAACGGCGTGGTGGTGGTGGTGGTAAGGATCGTGCAGACCAGTCACGATCCCAAGGAGATGTTGGAGGATCTGGTGGGTAGAAACCCATGCCGTCCTTCTCTAGTCATCAGCAAGCAAGTCCTTGTTGGGCATGTGATGGTCCTCATCAGAAGAAGGACTGTCTTGTAACGACTTATGTTACACATAGGAAATTTGTCTATTAGTAAGGTATTTAGTTATAACAAAGTGTTGAGAATATTTATTTGCTGCCAAAGTACTTTAAGGAGGTATCAAGTTAGTCATGACTAGCTAAAAGTTAGTTATGGTTAAACTTAGCTGTACTTTTGGGAGAATTCAGATATTTGCTAAAGAGTGAGCACTACTATCTTGTTATCTTGTCTAAAAGGTAGAAAGGAGGTGGAAAATATCCCTTATCTCCTTTTTGACTTGATATTAGTGGTTGGATTAAAATTGTGAACTTTGAGTGCAACAAACAAGAAGAGATTCCACATGTCTCCTTTTTAGTGAGTCATAGTGTAGAGGGGGGTGGAAATTCGAGATTCCTTGAGAATATTCCAGATTCCTTCTAGAAGTTGTTGACTTTAAAAGAATAAGCCCATGTGAAAAGGTAAAAAGCCAATGTGAATAATGCTTTTACTTTAAGTAATATCTTTGTAAAATCCGGTAAAAATAGTTACGACTGAATTATCGGATGGTACCAAAGTAAAAACCTATAATGTATAAATAGAGGAGTAGAAAAGAGCTCATCATCCTTGTTTTCACATCGTCGTAATGACAACTTAAGTAATATAGAGAGTGCGTGATATTTTAGCATGTGAGAACTTGAGAGACGTCGTTAGAATGAAAGATTTTAGTTAATGAGTTTATGGAGGATTTTAGTTGATGAGTTTAGGGGTGTGTGAATGATTGAACATAGCATCTTTCTCTTCAAGTTCATGGTGTGCTTCCGTCAAAGCCATCAGAGGTGACCTCTGAGTGAGAGATAGGTCCGACAAGTTGCAGATTCATCGATGACTATCGTGGAGGTTGAGAGATTGGAGGTAGTTAATCGACAAGATCGCGGAGGGTTTACATTTTTGGTTCCGTTGCCGAGACCTCTGTTGAAGAGATCGTTGAAGGATGTTTAGAGTTCAATTCTATATTCGACAAAAAGAGATTATGAGAGAGCACATGGAGAGAACGTTGGGAGGAGAGAGAGCTAACGTGATGTTAGCAACGTTAGAAACTTTCGTGTATTTTGTAGTGATCTAGAAGCGTTCGAAGTCATTCTTTACATCTTGTTCACTTAGAAAGGGTTTGAGGAGAGTTGAAGGAGGGTGCAACAAGAGTTGTAGAGAAAGGATGAGAGAAAAGTTATTAGAGGAGAAACATTTGTGAGTTTAGAAATTCTGCTCTCTGGAAAATTTGTATAGTCGCTGTCAGATTTTCTGTGAATTTTATTTTCCTGTGAAACTTTTCAGTGTTTTAGATTGGCTGATAACCTATCTAGGACAAAAGAAATCACAAGAAAAGGTGGTCTAGAGAGGGAGCAATGAATTTTCAAAGTTGAGTGAGTTTATTCACGATAGTTCAGGAATTCTGTTCTCTGGAAAAGTTTTACAGTCATTGTAAGCTTTTCTGTGAATTTTATTTTCCTGTGAAACTTTCCAGGACTAGAGCTTGGCTGATAGCCTATCTAAGACAAAACAAATCATAGGAAAAGGTGGTCTAGAGAGAGAGCAATGAATTTTCAAAGTTGAGGGGGTTTATTCACGAGAATTGAGGAATTCTGCTCTCTAGAAAATGTTTACAATCATTGTCAGATTTTCTGTGAATTTTATTTTCTTGTGAAAGTTTCCAGTATCTCAGCTTGGCTGATAATCTAGTAAAGGAAACAAAAATCATGAGAAGATGAGGCCTGAAGAGGGAGAAAGAAGTTTTCAAAGTGGAGGGGGTTGACAACCACGAGGGAAGTGAAAATATATAAATTTTAGTTCTCTGAAAATTTGTACAATCAGCACCATCTCTTCTGATTAGGGAAGTTTCTGTTGAAACTTCATGATTTAGTAGCTTGGAGGTTGAGCTACTGGAGACCACATAAATCTTGGAGATATCTCTTATCGATTAAGAGATATATGTTTCGGCGTACAAGGAGGTCTTGAAGATACTTCATGGGGAATCCAGTTCAAGTGCCGCGGTTGAAGAAGAGACGTTTGGGAGTTAAAACGGAGACGGAAAAGCCAAAGTTAAGTATAGAGGAGTTGCGAACACGCATCTATTGCAGTTAGGGTGCCCTTTTTGCTCTATATCAAGAAGCTTCTGAGAGCATCGGCGTAGATGCGAAGAAGATTGAATTCAAAGCATCATTCACGATGGAAGTCACGAATGCTCCTGGCGAAGTAGAGTGTGATCCTTACAAGAGTGACTTGAAGATGTCTGCTAGGATCAGTACAGACAATGGTCATGAGGATATTATCTTAGACTCTTAATTTTAGATTGGATTTTATTTCGTGTATAGAATGTATAATACACGATTTTTAGTATAAAGCTCGAAAGAGTAAGAAAGTAATATAGAACTATTTTCCACGAAGATAATTTGTCCACTTAATGATTGAGAAGTCGCAACAACATGAGTGGAAATTCAAAAGACTGGAAAGTTAGACTTAGAAATCTTCCTCAAGGTTTAGTTGTCATAGTAAGTGTCGGAGAGAGCTCGAGAGAGATTATCGTCGAGTTTGAGAACCCTAGTACAAAACCTCAAGTAGAATCTCCGAGGAGAAGAGTAGATACCGACTTGTGGTGTTATATCTGTAGAGAGTTGGGACATAAAGTAGTGAACTGTCCAACTAGGATCAGAGCAGAGAGAGCTAAAGGAAAGCGAGAGTTTAGTGATTTAAGTCTTCGAGTGGGTCCATCTTCACCAGAGCCAATTCATCTTTTAGGAGAGGATCTTTGTCAAAGTTGTGGAGTGGGTGATCTATCAAGAGGACATAAGTGCGTCGATGTGGCCGTCCTCCTTACGTCAGTAGTCGAGAAGTTGGACGGGATCCAAAGAGCTGAGACGGAGAAGTTGTCGACTTCAAAGAAGGACTCGGCTGAGTTGTGATGGAGATCGTCATTCGTGTGGTGGAGAAGACGATGATGCGACTCATGCTCATGATTACCTTGGGAGAAGAGATGACACAAGAGGTGTTGTTATAACCATTTCCTTTCATTTTACTTATGGTAGATTATTCTCGAATGGAATTGGTGATGTTCGTACTCTTTTAGCGAGTAGTTATTGCATGAAAATTAGAAGAGTAGAAGGAGTAGTTACAAGATGGGGAAGTTACCAGTGTTTCATGAGAAGGACAATGAAAATGTAGAACCTTTTGTATGAGACTTCAAAAGGGGTTGCATCAGAAACAACGTGAGAAGGAAGGAAGAATGGATGTTGTTAC
Organism: Asterella californica; assembly: GCA_036924285.1. Taxonomy (NCBI): domain Eukaryota; kingdom Viridiplantae; phylum Streptophyta; class Marchantiopsida; order Marchantiales; family Aytoniaceae; genus Asterella; species Asterella californica. The sequence goes on along the minus strand of JAYKYS010000006.1, from coordinate 21,089,903 downwards.
TGCTAGAGTTTTTAGAAGATTTTGCTCTTACGTGGTATGAAGACCGAGTGAAGAACAAGACACCAGGTGCAGTTGAGGATACATGGGAGACATTGAGTAACACACTCATCAAAGAGTTTCTTCCAAAAGAGAGCTATGAGAAACTCATGGTGGAGCTTACTCATTTGAAACAACGAGATGACGAGAAAGTTCGGCAGTATGTCGAACGAGTGGATAAGTTGGAGCAACAGTTTCGAACGGTCCTACAGAAGAGTGGAGACAACGTGGAGCTAACAATGACGGGGATTGAAGCAGTGTTGACCAAGAACTTGGTGGGAGGATTGAGGCCTTCAATTCGAACCCAAGTGAGGTACGAGAAGCCAATAACCAAAGTGGAGGCCATCAAGATTACGACAAATATGGAAGAGAGTTTGGATGAAAGAGATATCATCCACCCTCATCATCATGCTCTAGTATCGACTCCGACTCCTGGTGTAGTCACAACGATAGCACCTGCACCATCACAATTGGTGATGCTTCAACGTCAGCTCTTACTCCAACGGTGGTGCCAAGACCGTTTGTCCCAACAACGATGTCTACTGTCACCTCTGATTTTCATGCCGAGTTGAAGAGAATCATCGACACTCTTGCGGATCTCAAGATAAATGTGGTGCAGTTACGAGAATGGAGAAACAAAGATGGAGGAGGAGGTCAAAGAGATTACGACAACAATCTTAACCGAAGAAATCAAGATAACTTTAGAGGCAACCAAGGTAACTTTGGAGGAATCACTTGTTGGACGTGTGGAGGTTCTCATTTCCAGCGAAACTGTCCTAACAACGGAGTAAGAGGTGCCGAAGCTGTCAGAATAAATGTGGGTGGAGGAATTCCATCATAAGGACGAGACAAGGGAGTGGCTACTATCGATGTAGTGCGAGATCTCATCTACGAGAAAAGAGAGAGTTCAAACTCTTCTCATGCACCGATGGAACTTTTAACTCAAGAAAGAAAAAGAACTCGATTTTCTAATGAACCGGTTTTCATGGAGGAGTCAACAAGTAGAAATACTCGCTCGAGTAATGTTTCGAGTACACCAAGAGAACCAAGAAGGAAGTTGGGGATGGCAGATTTCACTATTTCGTCTTCCCAAGCGGGATATGATGTGGTTGAAGATGTGGGTGCTCAGAAAGTCAACATCATTATTGGGCAACTAATCGCACTTAATTCTAGCTTACAAAGAGAGCAGAGGAAGACTGAGTTCTATGAGAAGAAAGAAGAAGAAACCCAAGAGCAAGACATCGAAGTCTGTGAGAGTTGGTGTGGTGGATGTGCATGCTTCAGAGGTATGTACTAGGGCTTCAAAGATTGAAGTCCGGTTGAATGATCACTACGTCTCTAACGTATTGGTGGATGGAGAGTCGGCGGTAAATGTCATATTAGAGAGGTTGATGAAGAAGTTGGGGATGGAACCAACTCGTCCGGCTAGCATTGTCGTGGGAATGGCTAACAAGCAACGGGTAAGACCTGTTGGTGTGTTAGAGAAGGTGGTTGTGTCTGTGATGGGAGTTCAAACATTGATATCCTTCCAAGTGTTAAAAGACTCTAGTTATGATTTGCTCTTAGGTAGGCCTTGGTTGAGAGCTGTGCGCACCACTGATAGGTGGCACAAAGGATATTTACGAATTGGGCATAGAGATCACAGAGTAATAGTATCTCTCTCGGGTGTTGGAGTTGTGACTTGTGACTCTGATAGACTCACTAGTGACTACTGGGAATCTGATACGGAAGATGATCAGAGTATCTCAGAAGTAGATACTAGAGATTCTTACGATCAAGAATCCTTGTCTGAAGACGAAGGATTTGATCGAGATGAATCATTATATCAGCTTAGTGCTATTGGCTTGTTGTCTCGACCAGCCGTGGAGAAAGACCTTGACAAAGAGGAGTTGAGTGAAGCAGAGATCGTGAGAAGACTCTCTACCTTGAAGTTTAGTATCAATGTCACTCAAGATGAGAAAAGTAGATTCCTAGATATATTTCAGAAATATATCCATGTGTTTGCTTTCATTTACAAGGATTTGAAGGAGGTGACTCTAGAGACTCATTGATCGAATTGGAGGAGGACGCAAGACCAGTTCGACAAAAGCAGAGAAAAGTCAATCCTACAACAACAATGATGATCAAGGAGGAGATAGACAAGTTGAAGGAGGCGAGTTTCATCTACGAGGTGGAGAACTCAGAATGGGTTTCATCCATTGTGATTGTCAAGAAGAAGAATGGTAAGCTGCGAGTGTGCATAGACTATAAGAAGTTGAATGCAGTTACCAAGAAGGATTATTATCCTCTACCATTTATAGATAAGATTTTGGAGGAAGTTGCTGGTCATGAGTGGTACAGCTTTGGTGATGGTTATAGTGGGTACAACCAGATCAAGATAGCACAAGAGTACCAGCAGTTGACTACTTTCACTATTCCTTGGGAGACATTTGCATTTCGGGTGATGTCATTCGGACTGTATAATGCTCCGGTTATGTTTCAGAGGTTCATGAACAAGGTGTTTAAACCATTCATAGAGAAGTTTGTTCGTGATTTCATTGATGATTTCTGTGTGTACGGAAGAAAAGAGAACCACTTTGATCATGTGATCAAAGTTTTGCAGCGATTGGAGCAAGCTAACGCTTCTCTGAATCCAGAGAAGTGCATCTTTGGCTGCGAAGAAGGTATGCTGTTAGGACACATCATTTCCAAGAAAGGGATTGCGGTAGATCCTGAGAAGGTGAAGAAGATTATGGATCTTTCATTTCCGATCAACTTGACAAAGTTGAGACAGTTTCTTGAGATATTATCGTAGGTTTGTCTTTTCCTTCTCAAACAAAGCAATAGCTTTGACTATGTATATGAAGAAGGGAGTTGATTTTGGCTTGATAGTGCATGATCAGAAGGCAAAGAAAGTATTTGAGGAGCTGAAAAAGGCATTGGTGACAGCTCCTATACTTGCTAAACATGAGTGGAGTAAAGCATTTATTCTGTATACGGATGCCTCCAATGTAGCTATCGGATGTACATTAAGTCAGTTAGATGGAGATGGGCATGATCATCCTATAGCTTATGCTAGTAGGCAGATGGTGCCAGCGGAGAAGAATTACTCCGTGACTGAACGAGAAGGATTAGCGGTGATCTTCGGATTGAAGAAATTTCGACACTACTTGCTAGGAGGGAAATTTTCCATAGTCACAAATCACAAGGCTTTAAAGTATATCTTTAATAAGCCTAATGTCGAAGGTCGTATTGCTCGTTGGAAGATCCTTCTAACAGAATATGATTACGTGATCGAAGATAGATCAGGGAAAAAGCATGCGAATGTTGATATTTTATCGAGGGCTTATGATGATGAGGGAGAAGAACCGTTTGATGATTCATTTCTAGACGAGCATCTGATGACCATCACAAGCATTGAGAAGATACCGGACGAGTACAAGGAAATCTGGAGTTTCTTTGCAGATGGCTCTTTTCCAGAAGGTATGCATACCCGAGAACGTAACGCGTTGATCAAGAGATGCAAACCCTACACCATGGTGGAGGGAATTCTATTTCATCAAGGAGCAGATGGCTTACTAAGGGGAGCAGTTGGTCAGAAGGAGGCGTTCAAGCTAATGTATGAGTTTCACGACGGTACTGTTTGCGGAGTCATTTTGTTGGTAAGATAACAGCCTTCAAGATTTTGGATGCTGGTTATCATTGGAAAGGTATTTTCAAGGAATGTTTAGACTATTGCAAAACTTGTGACGTATGTCAAGCATTTGCTCTAAAGTCTACTAGAACACCTCCGTTAAGATCAATTTCAGTATTAAGGCCGTTTGAGAAGTGGGGTATTGACTTTGTAGGTCCTCCTAATAAGACACCCCGAGGCAATAGTTACATTGTAGTAGCAACTGACTATTGTACCAAGTGGGTAGAGGCTAGACCTTTGAGGGAGACTAATGAGACGGAAGTGGGTAGATTCTTATGAGAGACGATCATCACATAGGAAACGATCATCACAAGATTTGGATGTCCGCTAGAGTTAGTCTCAGATAGAGGAGGAGAGTTTGTAGGGAGCATGACTACTGCTATGCTACAACACTTTTTTATCAAGCCACGAGTAACGACCTCATACAAACCAAATGCTAATGATCTTGCAGAGAAGACCAATCTTACACTTTGTATGATGTTCGTCAAAGATGTTGGTGTTGAGACTGCGAAACATACTTGAGATAAGAGACTACATGCCATCTTATGGGAGTACCGAATCACAACAAAGACTTCTACTGGATACTCCCCATTTCGACTGGTTTATGGAGTGGAGTCCAAGTTGCCATATCCAATTCGAATTGGATACTTTTCAAACCATTCAACGAAAGTTGAAGAGGTCGAGGAGAGAAGACGTGGTCCAATCAAGAAGGGAGCAACTCATGGAGTTGGAAGAGACCCGAGCGGTAGCAATGATCCGGATGGAACGAGCTCAGGCGTATCAAAAGAAGAGTTACGACAAACGTTTGGGCAAGAGGGAGGTAAAACCTTTTCAAGTCGGAGATTGGGTACTGTTGTATGATGCTATCAGATTCAAGAGGGCTAGGAAGAAGTTTCTTCCGAGATATTTTGGTCCTTTTGTTGTAGATAAGGTGTGGAGCAACTTCACATATGACCTTCAAGAGTTGGGAGGAAGGAGATTCGATCGGATCAACCATGACAAGTTGAAGTTGTTTCATCGACGAAAGTTCTCTCTTCACTCCGAGGACGGAGCAAAAATTTAGTCCGGGGGTAAAATGTAACGACTTATGTTACACATAGGAAGTTTGTCTATTAGTAAGGTATTTAGTTATAACTAAGTGTTCAGAAGTTTTATTTGTTGCCAAAGTACTTTAAGGAGATATCAAGTTAGTCATGACTAGCTAAAAGTTAGTTATGGTTAAACTTAGCTGTACTTTTGGCAGAATTCAGATATTTGCTAAAGAGTGAGCACTAACTACTATCTTGTCATCTTGTCTAAAAGGTAGAAAGGAGATGAAAAATATCCCTTATCTCTTTTTTGACTTGATATTAGTGGTTGGATTAAAGTTGTGGACTTTGTGGGCATTAAAACAAGAAGAGATTCCACATCTCTTTTTTAGTGGGTCCTAGTGTAGAGAGGGGTGGAAATTTGAGATTCCTTGAGAATATTCTAGAATCCTTCTAGAAGTTGTTGACTTTGAAGGAATAAGCCCATGTGAAAAGATAAAAAGCCCATGTGATTAATGCTTTTATCTTAAGTAATATCTTAGTAAACTCGGTAAAAATAGTTACGACTGAGTTACCAGAGAGTACAAAAGTAAAAACCTAGAATGTATAAATAGAGGAGTAGAGAAGAGCTCCTCATCCTTGTTTTCACATCGTCGTAATGACAACTTGAGTAATATAGAGAGTGTGTGATATTTTAGCATGTGAGAACTTGAGAGACGTCGTTAGATGAAGGATTTTAGTTAATGAGTTTATGGAGGATTTTAGTTGATGAGTTTAGGGGTGTGTGAATGATTGAACATAGCATCTTTCCCTTCAAGTTCATGGTGTGCTTCCGTCAAAGCCATCAGAGGTGACTCTTGAGTGAGAGACAGGCCCGACAGGTTGCAAATTCATTGATGACTATCGTAGAGGTTGAGAGATTGGGGGGTAGTTAATCGACAGGACCGCGGAGGGTTTACAGTCCACAGAGGAGAGGTAGTTATGAGACGTTTGGGATATCTCAAGCGATGCCTAGGTAGTGTGAGCATTGTGGACGATCAGATCACTGTAATGACTGTTGTTTTAATCTCCACCTCGAGCTACGGCAAGAGAAGTCTGATCGTAGACGAGGCGGAGGAACTTAAAGAGGCCATGGTGGTCGAGTTGGAAATAGAGATCCAGCACTTGAGAGAGGATCAGTCGGTCCACTGTCTGATACGACATTAGAAGTAGGTATGGTTGCTCGAATTGAGCAGTTGGAGCAGAGTATAGCTAGTATCGCTATGGCTCAGCAGAGATCTGGTGGAACATAAGCTTCCACATCTTATGGAGGAGAAAGAGATGACTTTGACTTCATGGTTGGTGTAGCACAGATTGAGATCTACAGCAATGATTAGAGGTGCAGTACGTGCTTCTGAGCAACGAGGTGCCTCGATGGAGTTGGATCCATAATGCGAAGAGGCTGATAGACAGGCCAGGCTTTCCTAGTCGTTCATGTTATCGGAGACGTTGAAGACCACATCCAAGGTTCCTAAATGACCTACCGATGGAGCAGTGGAGTTGGAGGCATCGACATCCAAGAGTGGAGGTGATGCGAGTCAACTCTCAACGTTTGTGGACGCGACGTCAAATTTGATATTGAGAGCGGTTATAGCAGTTTTGCGAGCCCCACTATTCTCAACCACGGATATGAATGCATTGGGAGTCAACTTGACTCCAGTGTTCCATTTGACGGCCACGCTCAATGAGAGCGAGGATGTAGTTACCTCTAGTGCTGAAGTGGTTCAACGAGAGACGGTAGACGTGTCCATGGAGTCGAGGATCAAGACAGCTACCAGTAGTACTTGGCAAACAGCGATTGCTAGGTTAGATGAGTTATCAGCTAGGCTGGCGATTAACCGTGCTGGTTTGACACCAGGTGTGGTGTTGTTGGATAATAGAAGTGGTATCTTCTATTTGGTGGCACCTTCAAGGAAGGTGTATTGACCACAGAAGGTCTTGTTAGACTCTGGAGCCCAACCATTGATGTTGCGAAAGGCGACGTATATTGATTTGGGTCTGAAGAAGTCCGAGGTGGAGAGATGTCCATTCTAGTTGTAGACATCTCTAGGGGATCAAGAGGTACAGCTCTACACATGACACATCAGATGTTGACGGTGAGAGTTTGACCAGATCATCCCATGGATGGCTCCATGCTGAGGGCCAAGTCCATCGTTACAGCCGCAGAGTCTTATGATGCATTGCTTGTGTGTTGTGTTATACCCTATGGGGTTCATGATTGACTATTGGACAGAGACATCATCTTACATATCAGGTTGACAATCTGGTGAGGGACGAGTGAGCCGCTTACCAGTGCGGTTCAGTGCTAGAGTTGAGACAACGGAGCCTACACCAAGGACGATGGCATCCGTTGCAGGGTTCAGTTCGGTCATCATTTGACCAGATGAGTTGTTAGAGAGCATGCCCATGCGGAGGATACTCCGATGTTTGAGGAGGTGAAAGATATGCTTAGCATGTCTACATTTGTAACATCTGTCTTGGATGTTTCACTCTAGAGTTCGAGTGGAGAGTTGCAATAGTATGCTGATCGGTTGGTGCAACAGGCTTGGAGTGAAGCCTTTGTACCATCAGTAGAGGAACAAAAGTTTGTTCTTGCTGCTGGTCTTGTGACATTATCACCGTTGGATACGACTCTCATTGTATGACAATATCGAGAGAATGGTCTGTGTATGTTGGAGTTGTTTCGAGAGATCAGCACAAGTTTAGCTGCAGTATTGCTGACATGCATACAAGTACAGCGATACTAGTACGTGGAGAGAGATGAAATTGCGAGACGCATCTCATTGCATCATGTGGAACGTTTGGTGCAGAGATATCCTGAGTTGTTGTCCATATCAATTGTTAGATGATACCAACAAGCATAACTATCAGATATTTCTTTGTTGGGGGCAGAGGATTTCATGTTTGTTGACACCATTTACTTGGTGATAGCGAGATGGTCATGTCAAGGTCACACGCGTGTTGGGAGAGGTCAAGGTTTACGTGACTTGCGATCTAGGATGTTTTGGGAGATGTTACGGATCTTATGACATCTCTAGATGCGTCAGATGGATTCTCCAACGTACATCTTGGAGAACGTTGTCGCGCCATTTGGCGGCTACATGCTTGACTTCTACTCCGACGCTTAGGTTTGGTAGTTCTAGAAGTTAGTTCATATTACTTCTAGTCCTTTATGTATATGTTTGACACCTTTGCATATGGTGTTAACACTATTTTGAGTCCTAGTAGGCTGATAGTATGTTAATTATCTTGTTCAAGCATTTGTGCGCTTGTGCAAGTGACTTCTTACTTGTCTATGACGTTCAATGTACATAACTTAGGGTTTCCATGCTGATAGGGGTTTGAGCTCATGGGTTGTACTTACTTGTCGCCCATGCACGCTTTCTAGCTAATTTAAGTTATTTTTCAGGGCTATGTGTCATTTTAGGTAGTTTAAGTTATACGTTGGCACTCTAGGGGGCTTGACGTGGTAGCCTATGAGTGTAGAAAAGTTACCAGGTAGTTTAAGGCACAAAAGGACAGTCAAGTGGAGCTATGAACTCCCATTGGTCCATTTTTGTCTTTTGTGAAACTCTAAGTTTAGAAACAGAGCTCTAGAGTGGAGTTCGAGCAATTGGTGAGGTATCTTCGAAATCTGAGAGCACAGGAAGAGAGAGCTCGTCGTGCCAAGCACTGTCAGTGAAATTTTTGCTCGATTTGGATCAATAAACAAGGAGTTATGCCCCATTGAAGTTCGGATTGTGCCAAAACTGCATCACTTTTGTTGATTTTGGGGTTTTCGGTGCCAATTGCAGCAGAATTGAGGAAATCACTTCAAAACTTCGTGGTTGCGTTCACTGTCAGGAGGGCTACGACTGTCCAAAAAGTTTTGAATCATTTGAGTAATTGAGTAATTCAGGGCGGCCGCTGAAGCAGAGGGGGTCTGAAAAGCTCTTAATCTAGAGCAGCGACTTTAGAGAAGGAGATCTGGAGTTCTACAAACATTCAGGAGTCCCAACTTCACAGGGATGTTCAGCATCCTGTAGACTTCAAATACTGTGAGAAGATTTGAAATTCATCGAGCCAATTCTCTGTTCTATGTCTGAATAGCTATCTAGGTACCAGAAATTGCCATAATTCTCTTATTCAGAACTTTTCTGTTCATATCTCCGTGTCAGAATTTTATCTCAGGTTGAAACTTCGTCTGTGAGTTCAGTAGTACCTCATTTGCATGTAGGGGAAGTTTAAGGGTCTAAACCTTCATAGTTTTCCTCTCTTTGAGTATCAAAGTTCACCGCTTAAGCCTATTACTACCAGTGAGACCTAAATTTCGCTTTTTGAGCATATCAGAGGATCCTACACTCCTGTGTGAGTGTTTATAGCTCCTGTTGTGACCTGAAAGCCAACCTCTTGAGTAAACAACCATAGTCAGAAGCCCGGCGCTTTCCTAGGTAGACGGATCACACTCCGACATACTCTCTTTTTGGTGAACTCGACGTGAAACACCTAGGGTGGGAGTTTTCTTGAGAGTGTTACAGGATCAGATATCATGGCCAACCAAGGATCATCAAGTGGAGGTGCTGCTGCTGCTCAGCAACCTGTTCAGTTGGATGCTGCTACGATGAAGATGTTCCAGGCTTTTTCCATGTTCATGCAGCAGTAGCAGAGCACAGAGAGGAAGGAGGTGTTAGCAACCAAGGCGTTGCAATCTGTGGTGCACCAGATGGACCAGTTCAAGGGTACAGATATTTCCAAGTATGTGCGATACTATGCTAGGGAGATGGAGGTGAACAAGGTGCCTGAGAAGGAGATGGTGGAGAACTTTGAGCTTGCTGTTGTCCCTGAGATTCGTGGGCGTGTGAAGGAGCTCAAGCAGCAGCAAGGACAGAGTTGGGAGAGCTTTATGCGAGCTTTGAAGGAGGAGTACTACACTGAAGATTCAGAGAGGGTAACCAAGAGAACGTTCTTGGAGTGGGTGGTTAAACCTAACAAAGGTTTGTCTGTAAATGAGTTGTTAAGAGAGTTTGATCGTCAATATGCTCAGCTTTCTAGGACAGAGAAGCTTACACTAGAGGTGGAGAAGACCGAGCTTTTCCTACAAGCAGCGGATGTGACTATTCAGGAGAAGCTTGAGCTGTTGCTGGAAGACAAGAGTGAGGAGAGAGGATTGAAGACTGACTGGAAGGAGGTTGAAGAGGCTGTCTCTTTGCTGACCAAGAGACAGAGAAGAAGGGACAAGGTGGTGGTAAGTGAAGCAGTACCTCTGATAATTCCTGTCAAGCAGTTGCCTACTAAGCCCGCTTTGGTGATTGCTAGAGAGGAAGACTCACCGCTTGATGAGTTGATTAAGGGTATGAAGGAGCTTAAGCTTAAGCTCACTAGGTTAGAAGAGAAGGAGCAGAATGTACAGCCTGCTATGCAGAGACCTCAGATGAGAGAAGGCTTTGTTCATCGTTGTATATGGTGTGATAGCCTAGACCATGTAAGAAGAGATTGTGGAGAGTTTTCAGATGCATTGAGGAAGGATCTTATCTTCTTCAAAGATGGTAAGATCCATTTGAGAGAGACTGGGATGATGCTGGGAACCAACTTTGGCAAGGGTGGTATGAAGAGACTTGTGAATGATATATCAGCATCACATGCTGTTTCTCTTGTGAATGCTGCTACCTGTGGAGTGAAAGTGGAGATGGAGAGAGAGAAAGGGACTGCTGGGTTGTGGTCTGATGTAGTGCGGTCCGTAGCTAGAACAGAGCTAGACAAGGATGTGCTACGAAGGGTTGGCAACTCAATTAGAGAAACTACAGGATGGAATGACCCTGTAGATACTATGTCAGTGCATGCTTATGTTGCAAGAAGTCAGCATGAAGCTGTACTAGAAGAAAAACGTAGGAGGGAGGATGCAGGTGAGGCTTCTACAGCCAAACGACCTGCTACAAGGAGTGAAAGGGCTAGACCAGAGGCAAGGCAGGAGACAACACCTACTCGGGAGGAGACTATGGGGGATCTACCACCTACAACACCAAAGGAGAAGGAGAGAAGCAAGGAGAAGGGTAAGATGCCTGCATACAAACTTCAGTCTGACATTGAGATTGCTACAGACTTGAAGCAGGTGTTAGAGAATCGTATCTTGAATGGGAAGGTTGAGTTTACCTTGGGTGAGATTCTTGGGATTGCAAAGCGTGAGTTCCATGAGGTTATCATAGATATCATCAAGAGGAAACGTCAGATTTTGGGTGAAGCAGCTACGCTTAACGCTCTAGGGACCAAACTGTCGGAGGATGAGGAGGATGAGATTTCTGGTTACTGCTCTCAAGTATCAGAGGGAAGATCAGATCAGCATGTGAGGTTTGAAGATGAGGTGGAAGCATCACAGAAGAGCCATTACTCTCACAACCATTGGGCAAGAGCAACCACAGAGACCTTGGTGAAGTTGGGAGATCTGGAGGAACCTGTGGTGGCATTGATTGATCACGGCTCAGAGATTAATCTGATGTCTAGGGAGCTGTACAAGCGTGGGAGGTGGCCCATAGACACCGACCATGGATGGCTTATCCGTGCTGCAAACAACCAGCGGGGAGAACTCTATGGTGCTTGCCCCAACATCAAGGTAACTGTGGGTGACATCAGTGATGTTCAGAATTTCTTTGTGCAAGACATGTCAACATATCCTATCATTCTAGGGCAGCCTTACATTACTGCTGTTAGAATGGAGACACGAGTTATGGATGATGGTTCAGCTTATGCTAGGATACGTAGTAGAGATGGCAAAAGAGCTGTTCAGTTTTTGACCGTTGCTGCAGAACATGAGAGGAATCGTGATAGCTTGAGAGACCGTCCACTACCTAAGATTACTCATGAGTTTAGAGAGTCTAGGGGTTTTGGCAGAGTACCATTGAAGAGCGAGACTTCAACGGTACAGTAGAGATAGGATTCTCGCCTGATCCAGTAGAGCAGGAAGCTTTATCCACTAGCTTCTTAGGGTTGACATCATGTGGATCAATGTGTTATAGGAAGGTTGAGAATCTGAAGAGGTTTGAGAGGCAACATGTGAAGTGTGTACAGCAGTCTTTGTGGGACAGTGGAGAGTTAGCAGGAGATGAATACATATCTGGGGTGTTTGAAGAGCAGTATTTGGTAGATACTATAGGGGAGTTGAAATCTATAGTAGAAAGTTCTATAGATGATGTAGATAGAGTGGTGAGAGTGAGCTCCAAGGAGCTTTATGATGTAATTGATAAGTTTATAGATCGACAAGAGGTGTATGTGGAGACCAAGTACAAGTCAGTGGCAAAGAAAGTTAAACCAGTGGCTTTGGCTTTACCACTCGACTACAATCAGAAGATGGAGCAAGCTGCATGAGAACCGACGCTCAGAGGACCGAGAAGAATTGGACACCAGTTCACAGAAACAACACTGAAGGAGCTGAGGATTGGAGGTGATGGATTTCTTACTGAGCAAGAGAAGAAGAGCTTCAGGGAGATGCTATCTAGGCATGGTAAGGCGTTTGCATTTGAGTCACATGAAGTAGGATGTGTAGATCCAAGTGTGGTTGCACCTATGGTAATCTTTACTATACCGCATGTGCCTTGGAATCTACGTCCTATCCCTGTGCCTAGAGCTCATCTGCCAAAGCTGATAGACTTGCTCAATGAGAGGATTAGAATGGGTATCTTGGAACCATCTATAGCTCCCTATTCTAGCAGATGGTTTACTGTTCCGAAGAAGAGTGGAGCTTTGAGATTTATCCAAGATATGCAGCCAGTTAACAAGGTGACTATCAGGAATATGGGTATAGGACCTATTGTAGACGAGTTTGCAGAGGCTTTTGCTGGTCGTGCTATCTATTCAATGGGAGACTTATATTCAGGTTACGATCAGTTTCAGTTATCCTCTAAGAGTAGAGACTTGACTACAATGAGGACACCTTTGGGGTTACTAAGGATGTGCACCTTGCCGCAAGGTGCTACCAATTCTGTAGCACATATGATGAATGGCATGAACAAAGTTTTGAGGGACTTCATTCCTGAAAAAACTATGCCATTCCTTGATGATGTGCCGATCAAAGGATGTGCTGAGGAGGAGAAGAATGAGGTAATGGATCAGAGGGGGTGCCGTAAGTTTGTTGCAGATCATATAGTTGACTGCGATAAGATATTGAGCCGACTGGAGGAGGTTCATTTGACTTTATCAGGAGCCAAGTCTGTATTTGGAGTACAAGAAGTGTTAATACTGAGACATCTGTGTGGATCTTATGGTCGGAAACCTTGCCCAAACAAGGTTGATGCCATCCGAAGGATGAAGGAGACATGTGGGTCGGTTACTGAGGTGAGAAGGTTTCTAGGTGCATGTGTGTTTTATCATTTATGGATTCCACACTTTGCTCATGTAGCAGATCCGTTGTACAAGCTGCTGAGGAAGGGGCAAAGATTTCAGTGGCAAGAGGAGCAGAGCGAGTCTATGAGGAAGTTGAAAGATCTTTTGGCTTCACCACCAACTCTACGGAAGGTAACATATGAGTTGGGGAGATCTGTTATCCTTACTGTTGATACTAGTCCTATTGGCATTGGATGGGCTGTAGGACAAGACGATGAGGATGGAAATAGATATGTGGTGCGTTTTGGAGCTAAGGTGTTAAGTTCACGGCAGAGAGACTACCCTCAGGTCAAGAGAGAGCTATGGGGAGTAGTTACCGCGATGAAGAGTGATAAGGAATACTTGATAGGAGCACCTGTGGTTGTGGAGACAGATTGTTTACCTCTCTTGGGAATGATCACTAGCTGTACAACTCCAGATATTGCTATGTTGAGGTGGATAGCATATATCAAGTCCTTGAACCCAGAGTTTAGACATATCGCAGGAAAAGACAATCCTGTGGCAGATATGTTATCAAGGGCTAGGTATTACGATGAGAAGGAAATGATAGATGACCAGGAGGATGTGGGAACAGAGTTCTATTCTAGTGCTCTTGCTAGAAGAAATAGAAGCTGTTTTGCAACCTCGTTGGAGTTTTTTGAGGAAACTATGTATGATGGCGAGTGGTTGGATCTTGGGCGCTATTTGAGTTCACTGGAAAGGCAAGAAGGCTGGTCTGATGCAGATTTCAAGAGGATCCGTAGAACAGCTTATGGGTACTTTTTACATGGAGGACATCTATGGAAGCGCCCTAAGCTACAAGGAGGTATACCGCAGCGGGTAGTATGTGACTTGGAATTGCAGCAGAAGCTGATCAAGGAGTTCCATGAGAGTTTATGGGCTGGTCACAGAGGAGTTTGGGCTACATTTGCCAAGATGAAGGAAAAGTATTGGTGGAAGGGTATGTATAAGGATGTAGTACAGTTTGTTTCATCCTGTATATCCTGTCAGATGTACTCCACTGTACGCCATCGTGATGGATTGCATCCTACTTATCCTTTAGCCATTCATTATAAATGGGTAGTTGATCTGGTAACTATGCCATTTGGACTTGGACAAATGAGGTATCTAGTCTTGGCTAGAGAAGATCTATCTAACCAAGTCGAAGGCCGTGCTCTGAGGACGAAGACCACTGCTAGTGTCTGCCGCTTTCTATTTGAAGATGTTATTTGTAGATATGGGTGTGTGAGAAAGATCACTGCAGATAGGGGTGAGCTGGATGCACAAGAAGCAGTTGAGTTCTTCAAGCGATTGGGAATCAAGTTGGCGTTAACCACTGCTTACAATCCTGAAGGGAATGGCAAGAGCGAAAGAGGTCATCCGCCAATCATCAAAGCTTTGGTAAAAGCTTGCAAGGGTAAGATCCGTGAATGGCCTAGACTGCTACCATTTGCTTTGTGGGCAGATCGTACAACTCATAGTACCGTTACAGGTTACATGCCAGCAGAGTTGATACTAGGGCAAAAACCTGTGATGCCGATTGAGGAGGTTGTGCCTACTTGGAATGTTTTGCCATGAGAAGATGGTAGAAGTACGGAGGATCTTCTTGCATTGACGATCCAGCAGTTAGAACGAAGACCTGAGGATGTTGCCAAAGCTGTGGAAAGGTTAAAGACTGCTAGAGAGAGAAACAAAGGCAGGTTTGATAGAACACATAGATTACGACCCAAACCAGTTAAAGAAGGTGATTGGGTGTTAGTCTATGATAGTAGTCTTGATAATCAGCATAGCGCTATCAGAAAGTTTTCCAAGAGATGGTTCGGACCTTATGTGGTGTTAGAAGTTTATGATAATGCCACATACTCTTTGAGAGAGTTAGATGGTGCAGTGCTCAAGATACCAGTCGCAGGGAAGAGAATCAAGCTCTTTAGAAGGAGAGGGGACGACCAGAACATTGCAGAGCTTACTGAGGATGAAGCTGAAGACTCAATGGAGGTTGAAGATGAATTTGAAGCTGAAGCTGAAGAGTCTTGATCTAGATCTGGCACATACCGGAGGATGTGCAGGTTCAGAGGGGGTGGATGTCGCGCCATTTGACGGCTACATGCTTGACTTCTACTCCGACGCTTAGGTTTGGTAGTTCTAGAAGTTAGTTCATATTACTTCTAGTCCTTTATGTATATGTTTGACACCTTTGCATATGGTGTTAACACTATTTTGAGTCCTAGTAGGCTGATAGTATGTTAATTATCTTGTTCAAGCATTTGTGCGCTTGTGCAAGTGACTTCTTACTTGTCTATGACGTTCAATGTACATAACTTAGGGTTTCCATGCTGATAGGGGTTTGAGCTCATGGGTTGTACTTACTTGTCGCCCATGCACGCTTTCTAGCTAATTTAAGTTATTTTTCAGGGCTATGTGTCATTTTAGGTAGTTTAAGTTATACGTTGGCACTCTAGGGGGCTTGACGTGGTAGCCTATGAGTGTAGAAAAGTTACCAGGTAGTTTAAGGCACAAAAGGACAGTCAAGTGGAGCTATGAACTCCCATTGGTCCATTTTTGTCTTTTGTGAAACTCTAAGTTTAGAAACAGAGCTCTAGAGTGGAGTTCGAGCAATTGGTGAGGTATCTTCGAAATCTGAGAGCACAGGAAGAGAGAGCTCGTCGTGCCAAGCACTGTCAGTGAAATTTTTGCTCGATTTGGATCAATAAACAAGGAGTTATGCCCAATTGAAGTTCGGATTGTGCCAAAACTGCATCACTTTTGTTGATTTTGGGGTTTTCGGTGCCAATTGCAGCAGAATTGAGGAAATCACTTCAAAACTTCGTGGTTGCGTTCACTGTCAGGAGGGCTACGACTGTCCAAAAAGTTTTGAATCATTTGAGTAATTGAGTAATTCAGGGCGGCCGCTGAAGCAGAGGGGGTCTGAAAAGCTCTTAATCTAGAGCAGCGACTTTAGAGAAGGAGATCTGGAGTTCTACAAACATTCAGGAGTCCCAACTTCACAGGGATGTTCAGCATCCTGTAGACTTCAAATACTGTGAGAAGATTTGAAATTCATCGAGCCAATTCTCTGTTCTATGTCTGAATAGCTATCTAGGTACCAGAAATTGCCATAATTCTCTTATTCAGAACTTTTCTGTTCATATCTCCGTGTCAGAATTTTATCTCAGGTTGAAACTTCGTCTGTGAGTGCAGTAGTACCTCATTTGCATGTAGGGGAAGTTTAAGGGTCTAAACCTTCATAGTTTTCCTCTCTTTGAGTATCAAAGTTCACCGCTTAAGCCTATTACTACCAGTGAGACCTAAATTTCGCTTTTTGAGCATATCAGAGGATCCTACACTCCTGTGTGAGTGTTTATAGCTCCTATTGTGACCTGAAAGCCAACCTCTTGAGTAAACAACCACAGTCAGAAGCCCGGCGCTTTCCTAGGTAGACGGATCACACTCTGACAACGTTCTTTTGTTGGGTGATGCTCGTGAATAGATGATGACGAGTGTGCACCACGTGCGGTCCTGAGTCAGGCAGGCAATGTTGTTAGATGCAGCGAGAGTGGAATCTCGTGCACATCATCCACGATTATGATGGACGAACTTGTTACCGAAGGAGGTGCTCAAGCGCATCCATGATACAATGAGATGATCAGCGTATCTCACAATTGATGGCATCTTGGATGTAAGGCGACGATCTCAAGTAGTGAGAGTCGTCGATAGGTCACCCATGGCAGCATTACCCACTTTGATGAGCTTTCCAACGTCACATGCTTACAAAGATGGAGGACCTTGACTTGTGTGGGATGGTCGGTTACAACAATTGATGGAACTCAATGTCAATGAGCGAGAGTGAAGTTTCTCTATGGATATGACGACAGTAGCTTCGATGTCAGAGGTTTCACGTCATCAGGTGTTAGGTCAAGCAATGGACTTGAATTGCTTGACATGGATTGTTAGCGTTGGATTGGCTGAGCAGCGTCAGATGTGATCGACGAGTGTTATTGCTCAGACACTCATGAGATCTTTGCCTACCGGATCGGTGAAGACAAAGGTTGGGGACGAGGTGTGGGAGTTCGTCATCCTTGGACATCATGGGATGTCGTAGGAGAAAGTGTGGAGCTTGCAGTTAGGACTGCAAGCTCCAAACTCTCGTACTGTTACGGTGGAGGTTGTTGATGGCGAGCAAAAGGAAACTACTCCAAAAGCTGCAAGATAGCAGTCAACGACTTCGTCTTGTACCTCTATCGTGGTGATAGAGGATACTTGAGAGCCAGAGATTGGACCCAAGCTTATAAGAGAAGAGAGTCGAAGAGTTCAAAGATTCTTGAGAGCTACAGGAATTGTTTTACCTTCAGTATGAAGGATATGGGTACCTTAAAGGGACTTGGTATACGGATCGACTTGACTAATGACACGTCAATCTTTCGACATCCTTACAAGTACAGTGATATGAAGAGAGCCTTGATCCAAAATAAGACTCAAGACTTGTTGGAGGTTAGATGGGTGGAGATGTTAAATGAAGAGTATGCATCTGTCATAGTTATGCCAGCAAAGAAAGATATGTATGACAATTACACGGATAGGCACACATGTGGAGACTACCGTCTTATCAATCGACAGACGAAGTCTGATAAGTATGCCATGACCTGAAGAGATCTTTGATGCAGTGGGGCATGTGAAGATCTTCAGTACTTTGGATCTTTGAACAAGGTATCATCAGTTGTCGGTGAGAGAAGAAGATAAGTCCAAGACAACATTCAGAGGAATTGACTCTCACAGCAATGATTGTTTGTATCAGTGATGATTCTTACTATTTGAGTTCAAGAACGCTCCTGCTGAGTTCCAAAGGGTGATGGATAGAACCCTAGTAGGATTGGATTTTATCAAATGTTATATTGATGACATCTTAGTCTATAGTGCTATAGTGGAGGAGCACGAGAGACACTTATAAGATGTGTTCGAGCGGTTGAGAGCTCATGGGTTGAAGTTACATCCTAGGAAGTGTAAGTTCTTCTAAGACTTGGTAGAGTATCTGGGCCACATCATCTATCCAGGTGGTTTGGGTGTTCAACAGACGAAGGTTGAGACTACGTATCCCCACGTCCCACAGATGTGAGTCGAGTTTGAGCATTTGTTAGTTTGACGAACTTTTATCGTCTATGCGTGATACGGTTTAGTGCAATTATGAAGCCATTGACCAAGCAGATGAAGGTGGACCAGGAGTGGCAGTGGGGAGATGAGCAAGAGCGAGCTTTTGTAGAGCTCAAGGATAGACTGATATCTGCTCCCATCTTGAAGAGACCCGTTAGGGGGCGTCTTTTCCAACTGCACACTGATTGGAGTATGTTGGGACTTGGAGCAGTGTTGACTCAACATGATGATGAGAAAAAAGAGTTCGTGGTGGTGAATGCCAATCGTTCTAACAATTCGGCAGAAACGAGGTTTAATTCGTATGAGAGAGAGTGTTTGACGGCAGCATGAGCTGTTGCACACTTTCGATGTTATCTGTTTGAGAACTTTTTTACTCTCATCACTGATCACCAGATTATGATACACTTGTGTATGTGTATTACATCGTCCATGTGTTATGTGTATGTGTGGTGTATCTTTGACAGCGATGTGTATGTGCACGACAAATGTGCACATTTTACATAGACTTAAGATCTGGTACATCCTAACAGAACCTCAACTCATACTTATTAAACAAAGAGTACGAGTTAAATATATTACTGATACATAACTGCTTTAACCTCAAAGTGACTTATCGAACTTCTGTAATCGTAGTTCTCATGTCAAATTTTTGTCACAAGTCACCTCTTTTAGTTTTATCTTTTGTCTTTTTACCTTCCACAGAGTTTAATTATGACTTATAAAAATAATATTAACACAATAACCAACACAGAAAATATGGCTTGCACCGGGTGTCAAAGTTACACAAAAAGTTCCTTAATGCTCATGATGAAAAAGAAAAAACAGTCGAGACTTCTTTCGGGGTTAACTCAAGATTTTGGTTGTAACCGTGTGGACTTCTTCAAGTAGAGTGGGGTCGGTAAGGAGAAATCCTCACAAAATAGTGCACAGGGGCGACGAAAAGTTTCACGACAGAAGTTTGAGATTCTACACTTCTCGACAAACTGATGGAGATGTTGGAGAAGGGCTTCGTTTGTACCGTAGTGGATCCTTCTTACTTCACATGCGCTTGGTCTATTAGATGTAGCTAGATTTGGATCTATGAAATCTTCATCATGAAAAACTACTTACTATCTCATGAATGCTGTTCCTACAGTTCCTCTTCTCGAATACCTTGACAGTCGCTGTCATCGGTCTGAAGAGATAAATTTCTTTCACAAAGCTGTACTATTCCGTGACAGTCCAGTTGAAAGTACTGGACTGTCACGGAAAGTTGAAGGGTTTTCCGATCTGCAGTTCCCATTAGATTACCTTGAGAGCCTTGCGTAGGACCCCAGAAATTTAGTATCAGTTTTAGTGATAAGCATTAGTTAGAGGATCATAAACGGCACTAAACTGCGGGACTAGCTCTGTTTGCCACTTCACTCACAGACTGAATTTAAAGAAGTTAGCTACCTTCTTCTACGCTTTTATAGCAGCCATCCATGATATATCTGACTTCACCCTCGTATTGCCACGAACAACGAGATCATGGTAACGAACGGAGTAGCAAAGTATGATATCTCTGCTTTTATGACTCGGACAATCTTCACATTAGCCACAAAGAACACATGTAGAAAACAGAGGTGTCCTTATGCATCACGACCAACGACAAGGCATGTACGTTGGAAAAGACCCACATCATGTTCAAGAGAACCAGGTTTCTTGGAAGAATCTTTGCAAACTGAACTTGAACTACGAGGTAAGTAGTAAGGGGATTCGACAGGTCCCCTTATGGAGATGTTCAAGGACGTATAACTAACGCTCAGAAAACCTGTGTACTAGAACGGCTCTAAAAGCAGAACGAACATGGATCAAATGACGTCAGTTCCCCATGGCCTCGGTTGTTTTGTTGCAGGATGAAACTCGTATCTAAGTCTCGTATTTACTTTCACTGTCGATCATGGTGTGATACAGTTGTTCTCCAGCTCCTCGAATAGTTCAATCTAGCAGCTGGTTGCAGAAGTAGTATCACACCATATTGGATGGTGTGATACTACTTCTGCTGGTTGACTATAACAACGATTACAACTTCTACTGGTAGCAAGGCCGCTTCCTATATAACTCCAGTTCGTAGCGTGCTCCACACAGTTTTACTTCCCTCTACGGGTTGGAACGATACTTTGTGTACATCTACTGTAATAAACTTTAACTTTAATAGTGTAAAAAAGATAGACAACTGCAGTTTATTTACGCTGTTCCTAATGGCTACTCAGACTCACCGGATGGGTGCACTAGGAGGTTTTATACAAAACACTAGATACAATCACCATATCGATATAGGTAAAAGAAAATCTTCCCTGTGATATATAAGTTCCCTAGTTAAAAAAGTGTTAAGTACATTTTTCCTGCATATAAACACACATGGTATTTATCATTCTATACATCTCCTGTGAAAAAGTAGAGAATTACTAGAAACTGAGAGCATATATGTGTATATAAACCAGGGGATTAAATATCTAGGCATGAAGACAAGCCTCGAAACCATTTTCACCACAGGTACGTTCCACTGAATTATGACTAACAGTCTGTAAGCGTCGGTGTCCTTCAAAAATGCTTGACGAATTCGGGAGGACAGCCGAGAGAAAGTCCATCACGAAGTTATTATCAGTCGATCAGATTCTCCGCAAGCCTCGCATGGAGATGATGCAGCCGGGTTCATGACGAAGCTGTCAGTTGTCAAGGAGCCCGGACATATCATCGAGGCACGTGATTATTTCCTATGGCAGCAGAGGTTCAACGTGACTGTCTCCGTCGAACAGAGGAGAGAGGTGACGACGTGGGCCATCACCTTGGCCTTTCTGCAACAGGATCGGATTGCGGGCGATTCTCATGGCAACATTTATGCTTTCTTGCCATCCCAGCTTAACTCTGGCTTGCCGTTTTTAATCAACGCCGATTTTCTGCTGGTAAGCTCACGAGAAACGCTCAAGTTCGACAGCCCTTGGAATCAGGGAATACTCAGTTGCGTTCCTACAGCTTTCTGCGAAGCAATGGGATTCCTACAGGGGAAATCTGATTCAGCTCGCGCAAGCTCGACTAGAAGCTCGGCGCCACTCGTTTAATTACAAGTTCTTCCCAGTGAAAGATTGTCTTTTCCACTTCAAGAGTGTAAGGAATAAGATTCTGAGCGACTTCGAAGGACAGGACTGCATTCTCGTGGCTGCGAACGTCGGCTCCAGAATCGAAGATCTTTGCAAGCCATCTGTGAGCCGACGTGTTGACGAGCGTTTCAGGAGGATACTCGAGGCCGCGTTTAATGAGCAAAGTGCTTCTCCAGCTATCGGCAGCTCAAATTGGTTTCTTGTAGATCGATCTGTACAGGAAAAGTATTCGGAGGTGCTTGACCAATTGAGAGTACCTTAGATGAAAAGCTCAAAATACTTACAAATTTTGGATGACTCGAATTGGTTGCTTACACTTACTGACGATATGTACCTTCAGGTTCTGGCATTTGTGTCTGCTCTGCCTTCTGTACGAGCACCAACGGAGATGTGGGTCGATCTCAGACCCCAAATTAACTCTCTAAAACTGTAAAATACGAGGATTCGGACACAGTCAGACTTATCTCCATAGATGAGATCATGAAGTCGAAGATGGCAATGAACATTTCACCTCCACAACAAGGGAGCCACCTGAGCAATTGGATGGACAGGTTTGACCCTTGGATCCCCTATCGTTTCATGTCGCAGTAGACGGTTGTCTCCATGGAACGAGCTGGGACTCACCATGCCGGTGTGAACTGGTTGAGAAGTAGTGCATCAGTTCGCGAAGTCGACGTCGTAACTTTTGCCTCGGAGCTCGTTAGAATATGCACCTCAGACCAAAACTCCAAGAAGCCTGTAATTGCAGCCGACTTCCTCCTCCTCGTTTGGAGGTTTGTGTACACATCCATTCAGGAAGGAAAGCTGAGGGAGTTTCGTCCAGAAACATGGAATCGCGACTTTGCTGTGATCGATGAGAGCGGTCACGTCCGGTGGGTCAAGGTGAAGGGGAATTCGCAATCGACAGAGCCCCTGGTACCGGTGTTATTACCCCGTAGCTGCAGCAAGTGGCCATTGTTATTGACACACAAGAAATGGTCCGAGCACCCTGAGCTCATCATCAGACTGTCTGATGATTACTTGAATCTTTACGATAATTCCCAACGTGGGGCCTACGAGAGAGAGTCATGCCGAGTCTTCCTCCAAGACACTTTCGGCGCTACCGATCTGCCGGATCTTCCATTACCCAACATTTCATTTCCGGAGCTGACAAGTCTAAGCTCGGAACAGAGCCGACTATTGCTTCAATGGTTGAACATATTACGGGAATGCATTCCAGTCTCTTGCAGATTCTGGAACAGCTTGGAAACTACGGCATGGCTGCACACTAAACAACATGGGCTTCAATGTCCAAAGATGTGACCAGAGATCTAGTATCAGATTACAGAGAATGATGTTTACAAAAGCTTTTTGAGAAGTTTAATGTTCTGTCTTTCTATCTGTAATCTTTGATCTATCATTCTTACTTTTCCGATGAAAGTAAGATATTTCTCATCTAACGCCCATCTCACAATCATTTCAAGTTTTTTTTCTAGATTATGCTTGGCATGACCCACGAAGACCTTTTTACTCGTATTGCGTTTGTTCTGACGAGCAATAAAACTGTTTACATTCATGGCGAGTTGATCAATTGTTTTCACATCCACAAGAACCAACGCTGCAATTTTCAATGCATCTGAAGAAAGTTTGTCCACGATGTTCTGCAAGACAAAACAAGAAGTGAGATTGTGCTTAGATAACTGAATGATGTTTACACACAACTGGTCATGCTTATTCATCATCACTATCATGACTAACGACATACCTCGAGAAGCTCAAGCTCAAATACAGTGTCACACTATAAGTTAATGCGATTGATAATCTGCAGATTTCCCAAAATACAATAAGTACTGGAACTTTAAAAAGAATTCATAATAAATAAGCAGAGTATTAACTAGTACCCTTTGCTTTGCTTGTAACAGCTTGTGTCCGAACAAACAAGACAACAAGTCAGATGAACAACAGTACAAGACCATGAACTTGCTAGAATCTTGCCAACTAATTAAAATACAGTAGTAACAGAATAACTATGATACAATCGTAAACAAACTTACCTCTGTCAATGGTTTACTTCTTTTTGGTCGACTCATGATGTCCAACTCATTATCTGCGCTCCTCAGTGAAACTTCAGAAGTTGGATTGATTGGTAAGTTAACTTCCAAATTTACAGTGGGAGACGTTTTCTCACTGCAATCTTTCCTCTCTTGATCATATGTATCAGGAGCAAAGTTTTCACTTCCAATCTTTTTCCTTCTATGAAGGAAGACGTTAACCTCCCCATGGTCAAAAATCTCTTTATTGTCACTGGTAGGAAGTTCCATATGAAGCTTTCTACTCCCTTCTGTGTGTAAGGTTTTCTCTGTACAGTCTGTTCTAAACGATGATTTCTGAACACCCTCATTACTGCACATGTTTGCTTCAGTTGGAGATTCTAAAATCTCAGACTGTTTAGTAATCCATGGTTGTAGAATGGAACAGTTCAAAATCATTTGACTCCGTCACTAGTCGCACATAGGACCGTGCTATTTTGACCACAACATTCTGCACAGTACAGTAGCACCGTATGACGATTTCAAAACATTACATGGATATGATATCAACCATCCATTAAGTTACAGAGCAAAAATATCACGGACGAAAATAAACACACGTACCAGTTGTAGATCATGTACTTGAGAAGGATTATTTCTCGTTGTAACACAGTGGGGTAGAAAATATGCAGCTATAGGAGATTTGGAATAGCCCCGTTCCAAATGGGTCACTCGAATAAGAAAAATAACGTATGGAAATTCTTGTCCCAAACCTTCAAGAACTCCTATTCCAATAAGTTTGACTTTGTCATTTTTCTGTCCGGTCAAATCAGACTCACGACCGATCAATTGCTCTGAGGTAGGTCTATCTTTAAGACCAAAAAAGGAAATCTTTCCTCCTTTAAATACCTCAGCCATCAGCTCTGGTTGTTTATTCATCAATCGCGCCAAATGATCACACTGTTTCTGCACTTTCACTTCCTTGTGTATCTTATCTGATAATGATACAAAAATTCAAATAAGTAGACAACGAACACTGAAACTGACGGGTACTTATAAATAACGGTCTACTTGGAATCTACCATACCAATAATAAAACTGAAACTTCATCATTATCACATATCACTCTTATGTGCTGTTTGAGGCAACCTGCATGCACTTTTACAAGAAGGATATAATCAATATTACCAGAAGAAAAATAGAATCAATACCTGATGATAAGGAAACTTGTTTGCGTTTCAAACTTTTCTTGAACTCCTGTCTGTGAGTAATAATGTGCACATATACTGTATGATGCTTCCATCTCATAGTATATGTATCTGTCTCATTACCAAACACCAACGGTGGCAACTCCTGTAACTTACTCTGTATGAAATCGTTCAGAAGAGCTTTCATATCAGGTTGAATTTTAAAATCTAAATGCAGAATGTCATGTAACAAACTCTCCTTCTCATAATCTTTGAACCATGAGCGGATTACAGCATGACCTCTGTTGAGATCCCGCAATGCGTTTGGGAACTAAGCTTTCAACAATCGTTTTCCAGCTGCACGATGCTTGAAAATATCATCGTAAGAAGGCCACTGCGTACTGTGAAAAACCTGTCCCAATCAAACCATAAGTATATGGAAGTAAATGACAGTAAGAAGGCCACTGCGTACTGTGAAAAACTTGTCCCAATCAAACCATAAGTAAACGAAAGTAAATGACAGTAAGAAGGTCACTGCGTACTGTGAAAAACCTGTCCCAATCAAACCATAAGTAAACAAAAGTAAATGACAGTAAGAAGGTCACTGCGTACTGTGAAAAACCTGTCCCGATCAAACGATAAGTAAACGGAAGTAAATGACAGTAAACTCATTATCCAAAAATAAAACAATTGATAAAAATAAGAATGAGTTACTTACATCTCTCGTACTTGACATATGGACTGATGATGTGAGCTCTTCAAAATCATGCTTTGAATGCAGAGAATTACAATCGTTTGGTGAAGATTTCCTATCTCGTATCATAGGAACAGACGACGTTAGCTGCTCTAAATCATATTTTGGATATAGAGAAGTAAGCTCGTCCGGTGAACTTTTCCTATCTACTCTAACATTTGGTTCCATCTTGACAGTGCACGACTCCTTTCCGAAAAGACAAGTTTTGACTCGTACTTCTCCTCTCGCAGGAACAGGGACTCCTCTCACAGGAACATGGACTTGTAGTTGCGTCGTATCTAGATCAGACGTTTGAAAGTAGTTGTGCAGTTTTAGCACATGGCCAAGCTTTGTTATGCCAAAATGCATCAACTCATCTTTCGAGTTGGCTAGGAGCCGTAAGCTCTCACCGTAATTGCTTGACTTTGAACCAACTCAGAATACTCTGATGTGCTAAGAAACTTACTCAACCACTTCACTGTTGTTTCAGTATCTGCAACATTTGGACCTCGTGTCTCTAACTTAGACGATGTGGTAGTGAACAGTGAAGTATCAAGTTCTATGGAATGAAGCTGATCCATCGGAATTAAAGTGACCCAAGAACTAGCAAAGTCAACACTCCTCCATATCGCATTAGACAAAAAAACATGACTCTTATGTAGATGATCAATGCAACAAAGAGTAAGACAACTCTGCAGGTCGGTTCAGTCAGTGCAAGGGCAGCAGCAACATCCAACTGCATAAAACCTCACTGCAAAAAGAGACTTAGACATTGACCTCACGACTCATGAACCTAAGTTGCCTAACTCGCATCTTGCCTGACAAAAGCCAGTAATACTGTCAGAACAGATAGTGGAAAGTACTGACTGCGGATGCTATATAATAACTACCATTTCCACGTGCCAAATGAAAAGTTAGACAAAATCTAAGCACTATTGAGTGCTAAAGTTTAGCGGTAAATTTGAACATGGAGCAGAGTTCAGGCATTGTCGTAGGATTCGAATCCAACGCTCTGACGAAGAGACTAGGACATCCATCTTTCTCCGCAAAATGTAGTTAGAGTAGTTGAATGTATCACAGAAGAAAATAGCGGCAATGGTTATAATAAAGTGTCATCAAACAGGACTATAAGTTGTGGCGCCTCATCCATCATAGATTCGATATAGTGTACGGGAGTAGCATTAGACAGACTATCCACATAACTAAACCACATAACTGAAGTCTCCTTGAAGATACACCCACCTCTTGAAGATACACCCACAGTCGGAGTTCAAGTACACGCACAGTCCAATTTCAGATGATGGAAGCTAATCTCTTACTGTCCTGATCGTCGATGCCCAGCAACTCTACCTCTATTTGGCATTGGGCTTCAGCTCCAGCAGCATCCTGACATGAAGCGAATCTTGGACAATAATGACGAGAAGTACAACAAGTGGAACTCTATGCGAAATATTACTCTAGAACCCAAACCCTCTTGAGTCACGACACCTCAGCTTGAATCTTGGACAATAATGACGAGAAGTATAACAAGCGTAGCTCCGTGCGAGCCCTCACAAGCAGTGTTCGGGAAGGACTTTTGAGAGAACCAGAGATTTTTCGGCACGACCTAGCATCAATCGTCAATTTTCTAAAGGATACCAGAAAGTGCTTCACTTTTCGAGTATTGAAAGTACTATCTTCATCTTGTACTCGGTAACTTTCCGACTCTTTTTCCAAATTTTTGAAAATTCACATTCTCAACCGGTTCTCACTACTCTATCAGCCGGAACTCCTCGAACATTGCTCACGAGTCACGAGTCACGAGTCATGACACCTCAGCTTGAAGTTCACTCTAGAAGTCAGTTGTTTTCTAGTGTTCTGATCTAATGCATAAATATGAGTATATATCATATATACTTGAGAAATACAGCTGTTCTACGGATACACAATGCCAGAAGCTCTTGAACCAAACCGCATAAGAGGACCCAGAGAAATAACAACTTGGGGTTAAGAGTGTAAGTGCAAACCTATTCATTATACAGTATTTTTCCGGAAGTGATTAAATTAACGAGCACAAGGTGTCGTACACATCTATAAGTGATGAGCAGGTGTGCAATAAAATATCCAATTATCTTAACAGAGTATGCAGATAGAACACACATCCCGCTGCATACACCTCAACCTGCTATCTTGATAATATATGTAGCCATGCACCTCGACTTAGTCTCTGACTTCATCTACACTCAATAGAGAGGGTTAGGCCTATAGGGGAAAGAGGAGAAACGATCAAACAAACTTGAGAACTTTTGTAAATCATAGGGGTTTGGGCATAATAAGGTATATAACTGTATATAGGAATGGCAGATCAGACCACGCCTAGACACTAAAAACAATCCTCAAACGTAATACGTATTGAGTAGTAAAGGTGGGTGTGGGTAGCTTATCTTTAGGTCTAAGATCTATAACCAAACGGTCTACGTCCAAGAAAAGTTTCATAAAAGAAACAATGCTTGAGATGGTACTCCCAAGTAGCGAAGCCTAGAAGCCTGATGTTCTCTAATGCGGAAATGTGAAATATAAGGTCACATATAACACATCTATAAGTGATGACAGGTGTACACTGAAATATCCAAATGCCTCAGCCGAGTATGCAGCTAGAACACAAATCCCATTGTATGCACCTAAACCTGCTGTATGGCTTCATCAGCACGTAATAGCGAGAGGTTAGGTTATAGATGCACAAGAAAAGTGGTCAGTTAAAGATTTTGGACATTTCCAACTCCAACGAACCTCGAGGTTACTCTTAACTCATGTCTTTGTGTATAGGTAGGCGTACTAAAGCCAAGAGAAATCTTCACTATGATGATTTGATCCTGAGTAAGACACTGCATAAGCCAATGAAAATCCTCACTCTGAGAAGCGAAACCATAACTTGGCAGGGTATATTTCCTGCAAGAACGAAGGAACATCGTTGTCAGAAGGATCGCAGTCTCATTCAGATCCTCGAGGAACGTGAGGTTTCCTAAGAAGTGGACCCCCAAAAAATGATTATTAGCTAGTTGTAATTGGCAGCCTGATTGACCATAGCCGCGGCGACATGCGGTTAGTCGTCCTTGCAGGAGGTTCATAAACATTCAACAACAGACTTGGCTTTCCTTTCCAAACGGTGACATGTGGGAAGACCCTGAGGCAAACTTAAAATTAAACCAATTGTCACACAGGGAACGCGCGCTCACATGGACACCTGACAACAGTGCTCGTACATAACGGCAGTCCGCAGTTCATTTCTACGATAGAGGCTGGTGGAAAATTAAGACTACAAGCTAGAGAACTATTTCAAGAAGTGAAAAGAAAAGAAAGCGACGGTTAGGTGTGAATGCAAAACTTACACTTACCCAAGAAAATGATAACAACCTTGCGTGAGCTTCGTCCATCCTGAACCTCGATACAACCACATACGGTGCCTCAATGCATCAATGCTCGTGCAAACTTTATGGCTCCATAGCTCATCACAATCCTTCAATAGAAGTCTGAATACAACCTAGTTACATCTCTGATCTTCGATCCTAGTTCTTATAGGGTTTCTTGTTGAATTTTTGTCCCAATCTACGAAAAAACAGTCTCGGTCGAACTTCATCAGCACGTAGGAGTGAGAGGTTAGGCTATAGATGCACAAGAAAAGTTAAAACTTTTGGATATTTCCAACTCACCAAGGCCTCGTCTTTCCAGAGTTCACATTTAGTTCCGAAGTCGAGGCGCGCTAACCGTAACTCTTGTCTTTTTGTATAGGTAGGAATCCAAAGCAGATTACACAAAAATGACGGGGAGTAAACGGTAGCACAGAAACTGCAGTCAGAACAGAACAAAGTCATAACAGAGAGTTAATGCATTAACCCCGGGAAGAGTTAATGCATTTTTCTGCCAGAACCGATGAAAGATAGATCTCCAAAAGTTGAACACAACTCTGGAATCACTTGCGGGAAAGGACAAACAAACAGATATCAAAAGTATAAGTTGCTCCCAAGTGAGAATCCTGGTGGACCTAGCAGCCATAAAGTTAAGATTCCAAACGTCCACACGCGTCACCAAGCTGAGAGCGAGAAGGTTGGTTCTTAGGAATCACTACCAACACCGGATATCCACCATATTTAGTCTAGTTGTGTTTCTCCTGCCTCGCTTAATCCCGCTGAGCCTTACCCTGCTGTTCGCTGAACAAAAAAGATCTCAAAATTGTCACAATAGCGATAACGAGATATTTCAGTTTGTGCCGTCAATGGTATCAATGCCATTTGGCATATTATTTATGCAAAAAACCAAAACCACTTTTTGTATAACAGTTTCTCAGTTCTATAAAAGCTAACCCACAAAATAATGTCTTTGTGGTTCACCGAGGGTACTTGTAGTCATACTATAGCTTTAAGAAAATTGATATTTTCAAGTATTGTTCAAAAAAATCATAATATATATACCGATGACATGGAATATAAATTTTTATTCACAAGACACTTTATTTTAGAGGTTCAGAGTCTTAGATTACTTTTCACTTGCAATCTATATTTGCTATCAAATATATATCAAATCCCGCTGCCCTTACCCTGCTGTTCGTTGAATAAAGAAAGATACCAAAATTGTCACAATAGCGATAACGAGATATTTCAGTTTGTGCCTTCAGTGATATCAATGCCATTTGGCATACTAAAATCAAGAGAAATCCTCACTTTGATGATCCTGAGCAACGCGTGACACGTAAAGAAGATTGCAAAAGTCAATGAAAATCTGCACTCCGAGAAGCGAAACCACAACTTGACGAGGTATATTTCTTACAGAATGAAGGAACTTCGTTGTGAGAAGGGGACTCTCATTGATCCTCAAGAACCGCGAGATGTTCTATCAAGTTCAAATTGGATGATGATGGGCACACTTGGTAAGAAAAGGGTGATTCTCTGAGGTCCGTGAGGCAAACTTAAACACCAAATCGTCACACATAGAACGCGCGCTCACATGGACACCCGGTAACACTGCTCGCATGGCACATAACGGTAGCCCGTAGGATGGGTGCTCACGTTTAGTGTTCTCATGTGAATTAACAAGCCACGAGGTCCACTGAATTTCAAGCTTTTTATACTAAGTACTTAAGGTCTTAAGAAAATCGATATTTGTTAATTGTTCTTTTAACTTGATATTGCTGTACATTTCCTTTTAAGGTATATGGATACCTAGTTCTCCAAGTGAATTTTGAAGCCAGTAGGTCCACTGATTTCAGATCTTATACCAAATGCATAGGGTCTTAACAAAATTGATATTTGTTTATTGGTATATTAATTTTTTAATTTACTATTACTACCGCTTTCCTTTTAAGGTATTTGGACATTTAGCTTTCTCAAGTGAATTAACAAGCCATGAGGTCACTGAATTTCAGGTTTTATTCAAAATGCATAGGGTTTTCGACCTCGAGTATGAGTATAAAACCATGAAAGAGAATAGCCTCTTTTCCTCTTAGTGTATTTTCAATATGAAGAAATGATTGCTTTTGTTCCAAGAAAGCCAGAAATCTACATCTTAACATTTCTCTATTAGTACTCAATGGCTTGTTTTGAGATGAATCATAACATGTAAAGCTGATGAATAACTTTATCGTTATTTTTTATTTCACAGTTTCCAAGTTGGGATGAAGATATAGTAACCAAAACCACTTTTTGTATAACAGTTTCTCAGTTCTATAAAAGCAAACCCACAAAATAATTTCTTTGTGGTTCACCCGGAGCACTTGTAGTCATACTCTAGCTTTCAGAAAACTGATATTTTTATTAGTCTATTACTTTTTAGTTTAACAATTTATAGATATTCAAGAATTATTGATCTCTTTTTAAAATGAAGCACTTGTATTTTATAAACAAATTATTCGTCGTTCAACATCCCAGAAAACGTTTAGTGCTACTATCACTTTATAGGAGACACTTGAGTTCTTCACGGTTCAAACCTTGAGTACGACTACAAGTGCTCAAGGTCACCGAGTATTATTTCACTGAACTGAGAAATTTAACCGGTATGTGAAAACTACTTTGGTGATTAATATTACATATTCATCCCAACCCAAAATCATTTCTACTCTCAAAGTTATAGAAAAATATACATATAAATTGAATATTTAAGAAAAATTGATTATACTTAATAAATTGAAAAAGCTACACATACATTCAATTTTGCACATATGTGTCATTGAGAATTCATCTTGAGAAAAAATAGTTTTTATTTTTGAAACTGAAAGAGAATTATTTCTTTGAGTATTAAACTTCTTGACAGAAAAATTTCACTACAGAAACGACTGAAAGGCAAGTAAAAAACGGCAGCAGATCCTGGCTGAACTAAAAACTCCCCCCTCCAAGCAGGAATATTCGAGTAAGGTTAGTCTCTTTGACACCTCCTAATATCTTTATGGTGCATCTCTTTTCCATCTTCAGATGGAAGCGACGAATATGCATCCAGAGTCACGTTTTGACAGAGGAAAAGAAAACAAATTTTGGTTGAGATGAGAAATCGATCAAAAATAAATGGCTTTCAACTGGTAGTTTTTTCGATTATTTTTGTTCCTGGAAAATAAATCCTGCAGACTACAGGTAAGTATCTGGAATGACAATCTATGTTTGAATGAAATTCTTGGACTATATCTTTACGTATTTATGTATATTATGTATATAATATATGTATCATATATAGACTATGTAAACACCAAACTGTTTAAAACGGAATCATTTAGAGAAAATCTTAACCCAAAAATTTTTGGAGTACTGATAGAGAAATGTTGAAATGAAGATTTCTGGGTTTGTGGAAACAAAAATAATCATTTCTTCATACTCAAACACAGGAAAAAATTTCATCATTGTCCATGGTGGAGAAGTAGTCATATATACACACAAACTTCAGTTAGTGGTGTAAACATGAGCAGCTTCCGCTTACACCTGTGGAAAGGCATTCTTAATGTAGATTATATCCTCACCAAAATGCCTCACTGTTCAGATATCCTGAATCAGATACACAAACATGTTTCACCAGATCGCGTACATGTTAATTAAGCTATTTCTGCTCGACTGTAACTTAGAGTCACTAACGAAAAAGATGAAGATTGCAAGGCTCGGTCATAAATAAATTAAAAAACTTTTGAGAAGCAAACTATCATGAAAAGTTCGTATCTAGCATGCTAGTCAAAGAATTAAAATCTTAGAAAACTTCGTTGGCATTCTGTACCTTCTCTGTTTCTTCAATAATCGCATCCTTGTTCAGACTGAGCATGGGTTCTGTTCTCTGTAATAGAAGAGAAAACCAAACCATAATTAAATTGGAGATATATTAACTTACTGTAAAATGTATGCAGATGTGCATAAAACAAGTCAAAAAAGGAAACTGATATAGAACTTCAAGGTATATGTACGTACGCACCTTAACAATGACTTGTTTGACTTTGTTGGAAGAAGCATTCAGATGCTCATTTTCTTTGTCATCTGAGAATTTCACTTTTTTCTGTTCAACAGAACACTGAATCATAGTTACATTATCTACCACTCAAATGAGAACTCCAAGTGCTCCGTCGATAGAATTATAAATACTTGTTAGTTCTCGTTTTCCTCGAGGAGGAACAACGCTCATGCTCTCTAGCAACTTCACGACTCTGTTAACCCTAACAATCAAAAGAATCTTTGTCACCTCCACGTAAGATGTACCGGGAAAGTTCTTATGATATTCTTGATACAAAAGTGTTAGAAGAATTTTAGTGCAAAAATCTGTTATGATATGTTCTTCTACTAGCCATATTACCGACAACTGGTTGATGCGTCTTACTCTTACTGGTAATGTCAGTCAAGCCCAAGGGTTGACAAAAAACTTTTGAACTGTCGAGGTTGACCAAGTCGTGGAGTTGCTGGAGGGGGCTGACTAAGTAGATTTCTGACCTGAAGGTCGTCTAAGCGGGAAGTGTCCATCCTCACTTGTACGATTGTCTCACTTGAAACGGAGGAAACTGGTACCCATCATCAATTCTTTCTACCAGTATTGGGCAAACTTTCCTCGCAAACGGATTGGAACTGGTTCAAAAACGTCTCCGTCAGTAAATCTCTAACTCCCGGATTCCCGGGCTTCACACTGCAGTTCGAAAGTTCCTTCACTTTCTGCATACTCTTACCGCGGTGGACATTTGAGGCTTACAGGTTTAAACCTTAACTGAGACATCCTGTACATGTTAGGGGGTCTCTAACATCGATCGTAAAGTAGAGAAACGTCAAAAGGTTTGTTGGCCGGAAACTTTCAAATATAATCACTCAGACATAGAACTATGAGTACCGTTACAGGAGTACCCTTAAGATAAATAAATGCTTTACATAAATCAGGACTTGGGTCAGCTTTTTACTCCCTCAGTCCCCCGCAGGAACGTTAGAGCTCCCTAAGTCCCTCGAAGTTGAAATTTTCTTCCTCAGTCCTTTGACCGGTAACAAGCAGTTTTACTTCCCGGTCTAATCTGTTTTGGTAAAATCACAGTTCGCCTATAACTGCGTGGGTGCGAGTACCGGTGATCCTCCTTAGTTTTAGCAGGAGTAGATGTTTTTGCTTAAACAGCACCCGCAGACAATAATACAAGTTAAACGACACCACAGTCAAATTATTGAGTTGAACAGCACCCGGTAAAGTTAACTAACTCGGGCGTCAGTATTCCGGTGGCGTAACATCTCGATGGTTTCCCTCGTCCAACCGATTTATTAATGTTGCGGAGGAGTCCCCGATATTCCATTCCGATGACCCAGAAGAATAACAACATATTGTAATTTAAAACATCCGGTTTTCCGCACAGCGTTCTCACACGCGTGAGATTCGCACGTGCAAATAGAAAATAACAACCTCCTGTTATTTAAATCTATTTTCTGATAAGGTTTTTTTTTGCAGAAGAGCCCCCAATGTTAAACGCGTGCGAAAATGTAAATAACATCCTGTTGTTATTTATTTCTAATAAGGGTTATTTCGGAAAAGAGCCCCGGGTGTTCGCACGTGTGTACTGTAAATAACAGAATGTTGTTATTACATTTATTAGGTCTTTTAATAACAAGATGTTATTTTCGCTTAGCATGTTGTTCTGGATCAGAATTTGCCTTCACCCAATCGAAGGCGAAGTTCGATAAATGCGGGAGTCCTTTCCCCACGGTCCCGAAGCCACTCGTCCTTCACACATCCTCAGTCTCGTGAAGCCTCACCCGCTCTGCAGTGTACACTGTAGAACGCAGTTCAGCCCCCGATTTGGCGGTGCCCCCTTGTTTCAACTATGACTGCAGTAGCTACCGGGACTCCTGCCGGTAAGGGATTGAGACCTAAGAAGACAGCCGCTTTCCTGTTTTGTCCTTGTTCAACTGATACTAGCCGTTGATGATGAGGATTTAGGGTTGCAGTATAGACGCGTTCAATACCTCGGACTTAAATACGTGTCTTTCAGGGAAACTGAAGGAACCCTCTCTTTTCATTGTGAAGATTGGAGCGAGTGAAGCGAGTACGCGAGCTTCTCATTGGCAAGATTGTAGTCCAGTGAAGCGAATACACTGAAGGAACCGTCTCTTCTCATTGTGAAGATTGTAGCGAGTGAAGTGAGTACGCGAGCTTCTCATTGGCAAGACTGTAGTGGTTCATTCAGACGAGGTTCGAAGATTTATCAGGTGAGTCGCTGCATCCAAATATCCATGCATTTCGCTAGCAGCACCATCGCGTAACCAGAACATTGTACGTTGAGTAACTACCCGACCATCACGCGGTTATGAGAGCGTGGTGTTTCCAGGGGGTGATGAGGTTCTGGTCTCGGTGTCCTGTATGGTGGGACGTGTGTGTCTGGGAGGACTGATCTTATGATGTCTGTACGTGTAACTGAATCTAACGGGTACTTCTACACTCAGCTGGCACATGCGGGTGAGGATCGATATAGTGAATTAATGATAGACGTATCGGCGTAGGATAGTATTGAGTGATTGCTTGTTTCTGTTGTTCATTACTGTTTCTGGTCCCGCGTGGGTGTTGGTGTGGAAAGCCTTCGCAATGATGTGAAATCTGTGCTAGTGGATACAGTACGGCGAGGTACTTGATGTCATGAGCGCTGACTTCATAGCAGCTGGGCTCCAGTCGCTGTGACTTGCCTTGACGAGAGCAGTGATTCCACTGACATGTGACAAGCCAAAGACATCCCTGAACTGAAAGAGAACTTTGACGTCTGTACAGTAAGGCTCTCCGCCGTGAGGACTTCAATCGCAGCAGTCACAGTCTCATGCCGCCAACATATCTACTCCCGGTTGACCCCAGAGGTTCGGCAGCTGTTATTGGATTCGTACATTCTCCATGTTATTGTGCTCTCGATATGACAGTGGTCCACTTCCTTCAGCTATGAGTACAGTAGTATTCCTGAAAACAAAAAATGTTTCTGCCCGCTGGAGTTGGCCGAAACCTGTTCAGAACTCCCAAGCAGCTCCCAAGTCATTCTCGAACTTCAGCATGCGCAAGCCAGCTCGAGCTGCAGCAGCAGCATTGGAGTTTATGAGCTCGCACTACCTGTCCCCGGTCCAACAAAACCGTCCTTGTCGAAGCCCAGCACTTATGTATCGACTGCTTAGCAATCACGCGGATTGAAAGCCCTCAGTACTCCCCGCGCGCCCTTCCTCCTACTATTGTCATCCTCGTAAATTGCAACGTTTCTATGGTCACAAGACATGACAGAAGGCACTGTCCGGATTCCTTTGAGTACAATCTTCCTTACCGTGAAGGAAAAGAAAAGTTGGTCTTCTCAGGTTCTTCAGATTCGCCCTTTTATATAAGTTCGCAGTTTCTGGATGCCGCCCGGTCCATTCTGACCCACTAGCTAGTATGCACCTACTAATGAAATCTGCAGCCTATATCCCAAGATCTTGGCGCACGGCCTCACAGAAAGTTTGAATTCCCGATCGAGCTAGCAGCGATACCTGATAGTGATTTGTGATAGCAAGTTGCAGCGCTTCTGCATAGAGCATGTACTTTGGAGTGCCACAATAGAAGATATAGAGCTCTGACAACAAATTTTTCACCATCGTGTGACAGCATGTTCGGGAACGCTCTTCCATTAGAATGGATAGGTCTCAGGTTCGATTTTCGATTTTTTACTCTGTTTAGAAATTTTGCCTATGGGCACAGTTCAACATCCGTGTACTGCCGATGATGGATCCACGACTCCAACGATCACCTTATCCGTGGAGGGGATTAGCTCTAGTAACGATTGCTCGAGATGAAGAGATCGATGCGGAGGTCGAGTGGAGAGCCGAGGGTCAAGTCAACGGAGAGGTCGATTGGGAGAGCTATGATGCTAAGAGACTCTATACCTTTCATGAATATCTAGAGAACTGGTAGAGCCGAGATGCATTGATATTTCATGAATATCTAGAGAACAGTCTATCGGTCGATGATTTAGCTCCAGACGGGAGGGCTGTAGTTGGTTAGAACATGCATAGTTCCCTTGAGATGAGAAGAATAACGCCGTTATATTTCTTTGGACCATCCAGACCGCCCCCTTTGCAAGGGAGACCATATATCCTTATACCTTCCGCTACCCTAACCCCCGACTCTGATCCCTTTGCAAG
This sequence comes from Asterella californica, assembly GCA_036924285.1. Lineage (NCBI taxonomy): Eukaryota > Viridiplantae > Streptophyta > Marchantiopsida > Marchantiales > Aytoniaceae > Asterella > Asterella californica. The sequence goes on along the minus strand of JAYKYS010000006.1, from coordinate 21,052,994 downwards.
GGAGACTTTATATCTTTATACCCTCCGCTACCCTAACCCCCGACCCGGATCAGCAAGGGTTTAGGCCCCTTTGCGAGGGAGACTATATATCCTTAAACTCTCCCTTAGGATCTTTGATGGAGATGGTATAAATTTTTGAAGAAGTTCTCCCTTGTTTATTGCAAAGTGGCCCGTTGTCGGAGTGTGATCCGTCTACCTAGAAAAGCGCCGGGCTTCTGGCTGTGGTTGTTTACTCAAGAGGTTGGCTTTCAGGTCACAACAGGAGCTATAAACACTCACACAGGAGTGTAGGATCCTCTGATATGCTCAAAAAGCGAAATTTAGGTCTCACTGGTAGTAATAGGCTTAAGCGGTGAACTTTGACACTCAAAGAGAGGAAAACTATGAAGGTTTAGACTTCTAAACTTCCCCTACATGTAAATGAGGCACTACTGAACACACACACGAAGTTTCAGCCTGAGATTGAATTCTAGCACCGAGATGTTGACAGAAAAGTTCTGAATAAGAGAATTATGGCAATTTCTGGTACCTAGACAGCTATTCAGACATAGAACAGAGAATTGGCTCGATGAATTTCAAATCTTCTCACAGTATTTGAAGTCTACAGGATGCTGAACATCCCTGTGAAGTTGGGACTCCTGATTGTTTGTAGAACTCCAGATCTCCTTCTCTAAAGTCGCTGCTCTAGATTAAGAGCTTTTCAGACCCCCTCTGCTTCAGCGGCCGCCCTGAATTACTCAGTTACTCAAATGATTCGAAACTTTTTGGACAGTCGTAGCCCTCCTGACAGTGAACGCAACCACGAAGTTTTGAAGTGATTTCCTCAATTCTGCTGCAATTGGCACCGAAAACCCCAAAATCAACAAAAGTGATGCAGTTTTGGCACAATCCGAACTTCAATTGGGCATAACTCTTTGTTTATTGATCCAAATCGAGCAAAAATTTCACTGACAGTGCTTGGCACGACGAGCTCTCTCTTTCTGTGTTCTCAGATTTCCAAGATCCCCCACCAATTGCTCGAACTCCACTCTAGAGCTCTGTTTCTAAACTTAGAGTTTTACAAAAGACAAAAATGGACCAATGGGAGTTCATAGCTCCACTTGACTGTCCTTTTGTGCCTTAAACTACCTGGTAACTTTTCTACACTCATAGGCTACCACGTCAAGCCTCCTAGAGTGCCAGCGTATAACTTAAACTACCTAAAACGACACATAGCCCCGAAAAATAACTTAAATTAGCTAGAAAGCGTGCATGGGCGACAAGTAAGTACAACCCATGAGCTCAAACCCCTATCAGCATGGAAACCCTAAGTTATGTACATTGAACCTCATAGACAAGTAAGAAGTCACTTGCACAAGCGCACAAATGCTTGAACAAGATAACTAACATACTATCAGTCTACTAGACTCAAAATAGTGTTAACACCGTATGCAAAGGTGTCAAACATATACATAAAGGACTAGAAGTAATATGAGCTAACTTCCAGAACTCCTAAACCTAAGCGTCGGAGTAGAAGTCAAGCATGTAGCCGTCAAGTAGCGCGACATCCACCCCCTCTGAACCTGCACATCCTTCGGTATGTGCCAGATCCAGATCAAGACTCTTCAGCTTCAGCTTCAAATTCATCTTCAACCTCCATTGAGTCTTCAGCTTCATCCTCAGTAAGCTCTGCAATGTTCTGGTCCTCCCCTCTCCTTCTAAAGAGCTTGATTCTCTTCCCTGCGACTGGTATCTTGAGCACTGCACCATCTAACTCTCTCAAAGAGTATGTGGCATTATCATAAACTTCTAACACCACATAAGGTACGAACCATCTCTTGGAAAACTTTCTGATAGCGCTATGCTGATTATCAAGACTACTGTCATAGACTAACACCCAATCACCTTCCTTAACTGGTTTTGGTCGTAATCTATGTGTTCTATCAAACCTGTCTTTGTTTCTCTCTCTAGCAGTCTTTAACCTTTCCACAGCTTTGGCAACATCCTCAGGTCTTCGTTCTAACTGCTGGATCCTTAATGCAAGAAGATCCTCCGTACTTCTACCATCTTCCCATGGCAAAACATTCCAAGTAGGCACAACCTCCTCAATCGACATCACAGGTTTTTGCCCTAGTATCAACTCTGCTGGCATGTAACCTGTAACGGTACTATGAGTTGTACGATCTGCCCACAAAGCAAATGGTAGCAGTCTAGGCCATTCACGGATCTTACCCTTGCAAGCTTTTACCAAAGCTTTGATGATTGGCGGATGACCTCTTTCGCTCTTTCCATTCCCTTCAGGATTGTAAGCAGTGGTTAACGCCAACTTGATTCCCAATCGCTTGAAGAACTCAACTGCTTCTTGTGCATCCAGCTCACCCCTATCTGCAGTGATCTTTCCCACACACCCATATCTACAAATAACATCTTCAAGTAGAAAGCGACAGACACTAGCAGTGGTCTTCGTCCTCAGAGCACGGCCTTCGACTTGGTTAGATAGATCTTCTCTAGCCAAGACTAGATACCTCATTTGTCCAAGTCCAAATGGCATAGTTACCAGATCAACTACCCATTTATAATGAATGGCTAAAGGATAAGTAGGATGCAATCCATCACGATGACGTACGTTGGAATACATCTGGCAGGGTATACAGGATGAAACAAACTGTACTACATCTTTATACATACCCTTCCACCAATACTTCTCCTTCATCTTGGCAAATGTAGCCCAAACTCCTCTATGACCGGCCCATAAACTCTCATGGAACTCCTTGATCAGCTTCTGCTGCAATTCCAAGTCACATACCACCCGTTGCGGTATACCTCCTTGTAGCTTAGGGCGCTTCCATAGATGTCCTCCATGTAAAAAGTAACCATAAGCTATTCTATGGATCCTCTTGAAATCTGCATCAGACCAGCCTTCCTGCCTTTCCAGTGAACTCAAATAGCGCCCAAGATCCAACCACTCGCCATCATACACAGTTTCCTCAAAAAACTCCAATGGAGCTGCAAAACAGCTTCTATCTTCTGTAGCAAGAACACTAGAATAGAACTCTGTTCCCACATCCTCCTGGTCATCTATCATTTCCTTCTCATCGTAATACCTAGCCCTTGATAACATATCTGCCACAGGATTGTCTTTTCCTGCGATATGTCTAAACTCTGGGTTCAAAGACTTGATATATGCTATCCACCTCAACATAGCAATATCTGGAGTTGTACAGCTAGTGATCATTCCCAAGAGAGGTAAACAATCTGTCTCCACAACCACAGGTACTCCTATCAAGTATTCCTTATCACTCTTCATCGCAGTAACTACTCCCCATAGCTCTCTCTTGACCTGAGGGTAGTCTCTCTGCCGTGAACTTAATACCTTAGCACCAAAACGCACCACATATCTATTTCCATCCTCATCGTCTTGTCCTACAGCCCATCCAATGCCAATAGGACTAGTATCAACAGTAAGGATAACAAATCTGCCCAACTCGTATGTTACCTTCCGTAGAGTTGGAGGTGAAGCCAAAAGATCCTTCAACTTCCTCATAGACTCGCTTTGCTCCTCTTGCCACTGAAATCTTTGCCCCTTCCTCAGCAGCTTGTACAACGGATCTGCTACATGAGCAAAGTGTGGAATCCATATATGATAAAACACACATGCACCTAAAAATCTTCTCACTTCGGTAACTGACCCACATGTTTCCTTCATCCTTCGAATGGCATCAACCTTGTTCGGACAAGGTTTCCGACCATAAGATCCACATAGGTGCCCCACTATTAACACCTCCTGTTCTCCAAATACAGACTTTGCTCCTGATAAAGTCAAATGAACCTCCTCCAATCGACTCAATATCTTATCACAGTCAGCTATGTGATCTGCAACAAACTTACGGCACCCCCTCTGATCCATTACCTCATTCTTCTCCTCCTCAGCACACCCTTTGATCGGCACATCATCAAGGAATGGCATAGTTTTTTCAGGAATGAAATCCCTCAAAACTTTATTCATGCCATTCATCATATGTGCTACAGAATTGGTAGCACCTTGTAGCAAAGGTGCACATCCTTAGTAACCCCAAAGGTGTCCTCATTGTAGTCAAGTCTCTACTCTCAGAGGATAACTGAAACTGATCATAACCTGAATATAAGTCTCCCATTGAATAGATAGCACGACCAGCAAAAGCCTCTGCAAACTCGTCTACAATAGGTCCTATACCCATATTCCTGATAGTCACCTTGTTAACTGGCTGCATATCTTGAATGAATCTCAAAGCTCCACTCTTCTTCGGAACAATAAACCATCTGCTAGAGTAGGGAGCTATAGATGGTTCCAAGATACCCATCCTAATCCTCTCATTGAGCAAGTCTATCAACTTTGGTAGATGAGCTCTAGGTACAAGGATAGGACGTAGACTCCAAGGCACATGCGGTATAGTAAAGATTACCATAAGTGCAACTACACTTGGATCTACACATCCTACTTCATGTGACTCAAACGCAAACGCCTTACCATGCCTAGATAGCATCTTCCTGAAGCTCTTCTTCTCTTGCTCAGTAAGAAATCCATCACCTCCAATCCTCAGCTCCTTCAGTGTTGTTTCTGTGAACTGGTGCCCAATTCTTCTCGGTCCTCTGAGCGTCGGTTCTCGTGCAGCTTGCTCCATCTTCTGATTGTAATCGAGTGGCAAAGGCAAAGCCACTGGTTTGACTTTCTTTGCCACTGACTTGTACTTGGTCTCCACATACACCTCTTGTCGATCTATAAACTTATTAATTACATCATAAAGCTCCTTGGAGCTCACTCTCACCACTCTATCTACATCATCTGTAGAGCTTTCTAATATAGATTTCAACTCCCCTATAGTATCTACCAAATACTGCTCTTCAAACACTCCAGATATGTATTCATCTCCTGCTAACTCTCCACTATCCCACAAAGACTGTTGTACATACTTCACATGTTGCCTCTCAAACCTCTTCAGATTCTCAACCTTCCTATAACATACTGATCCATATGACGTCAATCCTAAGAAGCTAGTGGATAAAGCTTCTTGCTCTATTGGATCAGGCGAGAATCCTATCTCTATTGTACCGTTGAAGTCTCGCTCTTCAATGGTACTCTGCCAAAACCCCTAGACTCTCTAAACTCCTGAGTAATCTTAAGTAGTGGACGGTCTCTCAAGTTATCACGATTCCTCTCATGTTCTGCAGCAACGGTCAAAAACTGAACAGCTCTTTTGCCGTCTCTACTACGTATCCTAGCATAGGCTAAACCATCATCCATAACTCGTGTCTCCATTCTAACAGCAGTAATGTAAGGCTGCCCTAGAATGATAGGATAGGTTGACATGTCTTGCACAAAGAAATTCTGAACATCACTGATGTCACCCACAGTTACCTTGATGTTGGGGCAAGCACCATAGAGTTCTCCCCGCTGGTTGTTGACAGCACGGATAAGTCACCCATGGTCGGTGTCTATGGACCATCTCCCACGCTTGTACAGCTCCTTAGACATCAGATAAATCTCCGAGCCATGATCAATCAACGCCACCACAGGTTCCTCTAGATCTCCCAGCTTCACTAAGGTCTCTATGGTTGCTCTTGCCCAATGGTTGTGAGAATAATGGCTCTTCTGCGATGCTTCCACCTCATCTTCAAACCTCACGTGCTGATCTGATCTTCCCTCTGATACTTGAGAGCAGTAACCAGCAATCTCATCTTCCTCATCCTCCGACAATTTGGTCCCTAGAGCGTTAAGCGTAGCTGCTTCACCCAAAATCTGACGTTTCCTCTTGATGATATCTATGATAACCTCATGGAACTCACGCTTTGCAATCCCAAGAATCTCACCCAAGGTAAACTCAACCTTCCCATTCAAGATACGATTCTCTAACACATGCTTCAAGTCTGTAGCAATCTCAATGTCAGACTGAAGTTTATATGCAGGCATCTTACCCTTCTCCTTGCTTCTCTCCTTCTCCTTTGGTGTTGTAGGTGATAGATCCTCCATAGTCTCCTCCCGAGTAGGTGTTGTCTCCTGCCTTGCCTCTGGTCTAGCCCTTTCACTCCTTGTAGCAGGTCGTTTGGCTGTAGAAGCCTCACCTGCATCCTCCCTCCTGCGCTTTTCTTCTAGTACAGCTTCATGCTGACTTCTTGCAACATAAGCATGCACTGACATAGTATCCACAGGATCATTCCATCCTGTAGCTTCTCGAATTGAGTTGCCAACCTTTCGTAGCACATCCTTGTCTAGCTCTGTTCTAGCTACGGACCGCACTACATCAGACCACAACCCAGTAGTCCCTTTCTCTCTCTCCATCTCCACTTTCACTCCACAGGTAGCAGCATTCACAAGAGAAACAGCATGTGATGCTGATATCTCATTCACAAGCCTCTTCATACCACCCTTGCCAAAGTTGGTTCCCAACATCATCCCAGTCTCTCTCAGATGGATCTTACCATCTTTGAAGAAGATAAGATCCTTCCTCAATGCATCTGAAAACTCCCCGCAATCTCTTCTTACATGGTCTAGGCTATCACACCATATACAACGATGAACAAAGCCTTCTCTCATCTGAGGTCTCTGCATAGCAGGATGTACATTCTGCTCCTTCTCTTCTAACCTAGTGAGCTTAAGCTTAAGCTCCTTCATACCCTTAATCAACTCATCAAGCGGTGAGTCTTCCTCTCTAGCAATTACCAAAGCAGGCTTAGTAGGCAACTGCTTGACAGGAATTATCAGAGGTGCTGCTTCACTTACCACCACCTTGTCCCTTCTTCTCTGTCTCTTGGTCAGCAAAGAAACAGCCTCTTCAACCTCCTTCCAGTCAGTCTTCAATCCTCTCTCCTCACTCTTGTCTTCCAGCAACAGCTCAAGCTTCTCCTGAATAGTCACGTCCGCTGCTTGTAGGAAAAGCTCGGTCTTCTCCACCTCTAATGTAAGCTTTTCTGTCCTAGAAAGCTGAGCATACTGACGATCAAATTCCCTTAACAACTCATTTACAAACAAACCTTTGTTGGGCTTAACCACCCACTCCAAGAACGTTCTCTTGGTCACCATCTCTGAATCTTCAGTGTAGTACTCCTCCTTCAAAGCTCGCATAAAGCTCTCCCAACTCTGTCCTTGCTGCTGCTTGAGCTCCTTCACACGCCCACGAATCTCAGGGACAACAGCAAGCTCAAAGTTCTCCACCATCTCCTTCTCAGGTACCTTGTTTACCTCCATCTCCCTAGCATAGTATCGCACATACTTGGAAATATCTGTACCCTTGAACTGGTCCATCTGATGCACCACAGATTGCAACGCCTTGGTTGCTAATACCTCCTTCCTCTCTGTGCTCTGCTGCTGCTGCATAAACATGGAAAAAGCTTGGAACATCTTCATCGTAGCAGCATCCAACTGAATAGGTTGCTGAGCAGCAGTAGCACCTCCACTTGATGATCCTTGGTTGGCCATGATATCTGATCCTGTAACACTCTCAAGAAAACTCCCACCCTAGGTGTTTCATGTCGAGTTCACCAAAAAGAGAGTATGTCGGAGTGTGATCCGTCTACCTAGGAAAGCGTCGGGCTTCTGGCTGTGGTTGTTTACTCAAGAGGTTGGCTTTCAGGTCACAACAGGAGCTATAAACACTCACACAGGAGTGTAGGATCCTCTGATATGCTCAAAAAGCGAAATTTAGATCTCACTGGTAGTAATAGGCTTAAGCGGTGAACTTTGACACTCAAAGAGAGGAAAACTATGAAGGTTTAGACTTCTAAACTTCCCCTACATGTAAATGAGGCACTACTGAACACACACACGAAGTTTCAGCCTGAGATTGAATTCTAGCACCGAGATGTTGACAGAAAAGTTCTGAATAAGAGAATTATGGCAATTTCTGGTACCTAGACAGCTATTCAGACATAGAACAGAGAATTGGCTCGATGAATTTCAAATCTTCTCACAGTATTTGAAGTCTACAGGATGCTGAACATCCCTGTGAAGTTGGGACTCCTGATTGTTTGTAGAACTCCAGATCTCCTTCTCTAAAGTCGCTGCTCTAGATTAAGAGCTTTTCAGACCCCCTCTGCTTCAGCGGCCGCCCTGAATTACTCAGTTACTCAAATGATTCGAAACTTTTTGGACAGTCGTAGCCCTCCTGACAGTGAACGCAACCACGAAGTTTTGAAGTGATTTCCTCAATTCTGCTGCAATTGGCACCGAAAACCCCAAAATCAACAAAAGTGATGCAGTTTTGGCACAATCCGAACTTCAATTGGGCATAACTCTTTGTTTATTGATCCAAATCGAGCAAAAATTTCACTGACAGTGCTTGGCACGACGAGCTCTCTCTTTCTGTGTTCTCAGATTTCCAAGATCCCCCACCAATTGCTCGAACTCCACTCTAGAGCTCTGTTTCTAAACTTAGAGTTTTACAAAAGACAAAAATGGACCAATGGGAGTTCATAGCTCCACTTGACTGTCCTTTTGTGCCTTAAACTACCTGGTAACTTTTCTACACTCATAGGCTACCACGTCAAGCCCCCTAGAGTGCTAGCGTATAACTTAAACTACCTAAAACGACACATAGCCCCGAAAAATAACTTAAATTAGCTAGAAAGCGTGCATGGGCGACAAGTAAGTACAACCCATGAGCTCAAACCCCTATCAGCATGGAAACCCTAAGTTATGTACATTGAACCTCATAGACAAGTAAGAAGTCACTTGCACAAGCGCACAAATGCTTGAACAAGATAACTAACATACTATCAGTCTACTAGACTCAAAATAGTGTTAACACCGTATGCAAAGGTGTCAAACATATACATAAAGGACTAGAAGTAATATGAGCTAACTTCCAGAACTCCTAAACTTAAGCGTCGGAGTAGAAGTCAAGCATGTAGCCGCCAAGTAGCGCGACACCGTGCCTTCGAGAAGTAAAATGGAGCGCTTCTACACGAAGCCTGTTACCTGACTTTATCAAAATAATAATCAAATCGACTATTCTAATCTCACTGTTGTCTCTAGGAACTGATGTCTTCTTTAGGTACTGATGCGTAGATTGATTGCTGATTGATTTCATCTAAGTTATGTTAATCTCTCTTGTTGTTTTTGTTTATTGCATGTAAGTTTCTTCAGTGTTTTATGTTAATTTCGAAGTTGGAGTATCGAAGCTGATATCAGGGAGATTGTATCAGTCTCCGAATCACAGAAACTTTGTGGTAACTTTTATCAACCCTCGTTGATTTTTGCTGCATTATAGCGTATGTTTATTTAGATGATTTTATTTTATATTTGTTTTAGATTTTATGTAATTTTAGAAAAAAACATACAAAGTATATTTTTTATTTATTAAATATTTCTGTGGAAAATAAATGTTTATATAAATCTTTACATTCTAAGGTATGATCTTAACCGGTCTGCAACGTGAATATTATCGATAATAAACATATATATTCTTCAATAAGTATTTAATAAATAAAGTTAAAATATGTTTATCCACATCTTTACGTTCTAAGGTAAGACCTTAATTGGTCTACAGCGTGAATGTTATCGATTGTAAACATATAAATTAAAGTAAATATTCAAGAAATTAAATAATAAAATAAAACCAGTTTTTTATTTTCTTGAATATTAATAATATCAAGGTACATTTGTTTTTAATATATTATTATCATTTCTTTTTGTATATGCAGATCTTTGAAAATGGAGAAGGATAATGTCGAAGATGTTCTTTTCTTTTATGACGTGGTCAATGTGCTCATTTTAATGAAAGAAAAATTTTTAGTAATTTTTCTGACTTGGGTTCTCGGAGAAACCGAGAACATATATATTTCTTCGACATAGTTACAAGAATGCTACTATGTGGTAGAGTGATAAGATCACGAGAAAGTTTAATGAGAGGATATGATATATTAGTTGAAACAACGGGAGCTGGAGATCATTGGACACACTTTTTTACGAAAAGTTGGTGGAATAGGATTTGTCTATGTATCGATTCACGGTTGAATATTAATATTCTTCCGAAGAAGATACAAAAAAAAATTAGACAGTTTCGGAAAGATCCTTCAGAATTTTTAGAGTATCATCTTTCTTCATATGATAGAAAACGGGTAGAGAAAAAATATTTTGAATATTCTGATCAACAATTTTCAGAATGTTTTTACTATCATGAGAGTACAGATATTAGTGAACTTATTTATCGACGACGAATAGAAACTATCAAAGGAGAATTAGCTCAAATAGATAAACCTCTTTGGTGCATAATACCTTCTTCTTTTTACACTGTTGTTTCAAAACAACAAAAAGAACTTATTTATACATCTGAAGGTCAGATTGTTGCAGGAAGAAAGAAGATGAAATTTGGAGGTGCCCTTATGTTATATTTACGACAACATATCAAAGCCATCTATGATATGAAGTACACATTGAGAAGAGGAGATGCACGAGTGTCACTGAAGGAAACGATGCGCGCTGTAGGGCCATTGCATAATTGGCGTGAGCGGTGTCGTGTTGTGGTTCGGCTCCTGTGTGAAATTCCTGTGTAACCTATGTTGTGTTTCTTTTCCGTGTTTCGTGAACCGTATCGCATAACTCGCCGAACGGTGTGATGAGTGCCACGTTTGTGATTATCTGTTTAAGTGATCGCACGGTAGAAGAACGTGCCAAGTCATCGATCTGTGCGCGTTCACTTTAGTGGTCCTTGTCGCCGCATTTGTGTATAAAATGGTGGGTCAAAGGTTCATACGGCATTCTCTCTCAGCGGGTGATTCGTAAGGGTTCTCGGTGGTCTGCATGGAGGAGTGAAGAACTGCAGGAGTGGTGGTTATGGACGGAGGTGTGTTACCGGCTCCGGATCTTCCTTTCCCGAATCCGTTTCACATCAAGCTTCATTGCATCCACCGCGATCACTTTCGACAGTGGTTAGTTGTGTACTTTGATGATGAGTTCATGGGGAGGGTGATGGAGTTACAGCTTCCGGTGATCCTTCCAATCGTAACATACGGAGAGACTTGGGATATGACAGTGTACATTTTGTTGTGAGGAACAATGGATCTCAACTATCCATCGAACGTTCCTTTCAATCTTTGGGTCGATGTCCGGTGCCATTGCAGACCGAAGATCAATCATGGGGCTTGGATCGTGAGAAACTTCGGGCAAGAATATTACAATCGAGTGATAGCTTCACCGTTTCCTTTTGTCATACCTTTTATTGTAGAACGTTTCCAAGTTGTAATATTGACGTTGTATTAGTCTGCGGCTCACTGGTTTCATTCTGGTTGAGCGCTTCTGTGTAGTTACGGACCGCGAAGAATCCATCGACATATCTGAAGGATTTTCTGAGGTCTTAGAGGGTTGTTGATGTCTTGTGTCTCCTTGGAGAGTAAAAATTCGTTCTAAGGGAAAAGTTAAGAGGAGAAAAGACAAAAAAGTAAAGTTCTTTTTGCTCTTATTGGTCCACTTTTGGACCAATGGTGTTCTAGCTGATCCTCGCGACGTTTCTGTGGTTTCTGGAGGCTTCAGAGGGCCATTCGCGAAACGAAGGGTATGGTTGGAGAGCTCTCGACCGGGGCTACAATCTGGGCTGAAGAATCGATCGATTTGATGAAAGTATGAGCGCGTTATGATCGATTGAGTGGAGGGGGGTGAAATTTGTACCTACTGCTACGTTTCTGGTTGTTCCGAGAGACTCGCGAGGAGTTTTGAGGAGTTGTCTGTTGGGTTGGAGAGCTGACGACGTGTTGGTCGTTTTGATATCAATTTCATCAGTTTCTTGATCGAATTGGATTCTGAACCGACCGATTGAAGTTGAGAAGTGCAGACGGGATAAGGCGGGGACAGCGAACTGTGATAGCCATGGATAGGTTGCTATTGCTTAAATTCTGTCTCGAATTTCTGAGTGAAACTTTCCAGGATTGAAGCATGCATTATCAGTAAGATACTTGAGAAGTTTCACCTCAAATGGTCGAGTAGTTTGTTCAGAATCTTGGATCAAATGTACCTGGGTCTGTAAAGCTCTGAAGTTAGCACAGATTACGGTTTGATCCATATCTGAGAATTGGTTTGAGATTTCGACCTGAAAATTGTTCAGGGTAGGAGTGAAGGGTCCAATCAAGCTTCCTGTGAAGTTTGATCATCATTGGTCGAGTGGTTTGGAAGGACTGAGGTCTCAAAGTTCGAAAATACTTCTGTTACTAGCAATTTCGGGTTTTTTCGGTATCATCTATTGTCAATTTGATCATTTTCGAGCAATTTGAAGAGGAGTTTGTTGCTGAAACTGCCAATACCTGCATACAACTCGACATTGGAAGGTGTGGGGCTGATTTCAATTGAGCCACCATGAGTCTTAAGCCGCTGTTTGGGTTCTCGGAGCTGCCAGGTACTACCGCCGTTGGTGCTATATTGAGATCTGAATAGTGTTTTGGAGTATGCATGTTTTACCTTGCTGGAATACTTGGTAGACCAGGGTGTACAGCAAGTTGTATCGATACTCTATCAAGTTGATTGAGTGATCTTAGTATCTTCTGATTGTACTATGAAGTTGTGATCGTTGGATTGATGGTCAGTTAGCGTCGCTGGGGAGCTATTCAGAAGTCAGGCTTCCAGTGATATAGATGAATAACTTCAGTTAGATAATACAGATCTGAGTATTTTTAGTTAGAATACAAAAGATCTGTTTGTAACACAAGTTTATGCAACCTATACGTAACCTTGGATCGTAGCAAGCTTTAAACTTGAGACGAGCGGATACAAGGTCACTCAGGCTAGAAGAGTAGATAGTGAAACATTTGAGTGGAAACATCCAGATCTAGATCCAACCTTGTCAATCCACATACCTCTGCACAGCCATATACCCCGTGTATTCCTAGACAGAAAAACACGTTATACGATAGCGGCAAAAAAATTTAAAAATTTAAAAATAGTTGTAAGTATAAAAAATTTACTAATATCGTAGAGGGATTTGATAGTTTTTTAGAGAAGTATTATTGAAACTCTTTAATTATATCCATGATTATGATTTATTTTTTTCACTAGTGTTGAGTATAAAAAAAAACATTTCTTTATTCCAAGAAATCTCTATTATTATCATCTTTACATTTCTCTTTATTACTAAGAGCTTTTTTGGTCTTACATTTGTTTTGAAACCTTTTATAAAATTATAAAAATAATACACATTTTTTCTTCTTAGTTGTTTGAATCTTTTTGGATGGGTTACCTAGAACACTTCTAGTCATACTCTATCTTTAAACATCACATTATTTCTATTAGTTATCTTTAGTCGTGCCAACTTCTTGTAGAATACTACTTCTGTCTTTGCAAGGACTAAGCATAAACGAGAAGAGATTCGGTTGATGGATATGATGCAAATGAAACACATGTTACAGTAATCTTCTACGAGATTTTCCACTAATGAATAACCGCAAGCATGGAGAAGGTAATTTCTCTAGAAATGAAAAATGTGTGACTCTGCATCATCAACTACTCGGAGGTAATAGAGATGTCATGGATGATTTCATTCTACACAGTGCAACTCTGTAAACTGCACCAATAGTTCGCACCATGGAGAAGGTAATTTCTCTAGAAATGAAAAATGTGTGACTCTGCATCATCAACTACTGAGAGGTAATAGGGATGTCATGGATAATTTCATTCTACGCAGTGTAACTCTGTAAACTTCATCAACTGTTCGCACCATGGAGAAGGTAATTTCTCTGGAAATGACTTTGCACCATCAACCTCTCCGAGGTAATAGGGATGTCATGGGTAATTTCATTCTACACAGTGCAACTCTGCAAACTTCACCAACAGTTCGCACCATGGAGAAGATAATTTCTCTGGAAATGACTTTGCATCATCAACCACTCCGAGGTAATAAGGATGTCATGGGTAATTTTATTCTACACAGTGCAGCTCTGCAAACTTCACCAACAGTTTGCACTATCGAGAAGGTAATTTCTCTAGAAATGAGAAATGTGTTACTTTGCACCATCAAACACTCACTGAATGGTGTGGTTTCTTTTTAACTCAGGCGCAATCAAGCTTTTTTTTCCTGTGAAAATACATTAAGAGGAAAAGAGGCTATTCCCTTTCATGATTTTATACTCATACTCGAGGTCGAAGAACCTATGCATTTTATATAAAACCTGAAATTCAGTGACCTCGTGGCTTGTTAATTCACTTGAGAAAGCTAAATGTCCAAATACCTTAAAAGAAAAGCGGTAGTAATAATAAATGAAAAGAATAATATAGCAATAAACAAATATCGATTTTGTTAAGACCCTATGCATTTGGTATAAGATCTGAAATCAGTGAACCTAGTGGCTTCAAAATTCACTTGGAAAACTAGGTATCCATATACCTTAAAAGGAAGTGTACAGCAATATCAAGTTAAAAGAACAATTAACAAATATCGATTTTCTTAAGACCTTAAGTACTTAGTATAAAAAGCTTGAAATTCAGTGGACCTTGTGGCTTGTTAATTCACATGAGAAAACTAAACGTGAGCACCCAGTCGGTCAGTCGGAGACCAGACAAAACAACCACTGAACATCCTACGGACTGCCGTTATGTGCGAGTAGTGTTGTCTGGTGTCCATGTGAGCGCGCGTTCTCTGTGATAACGATTGATTGGGGGTCCAATTCTTAGGAAACCTTACGTTCCTCGAGGATCTGAATGAGACTGCGATCCTTCTGACGACGAAGTTCCTTCGTTCTTGCAGGAAATATACCTTGCCAAGTTCCGGTTTTGTTTCTCAAAGTGAGGATTTTCATTGGGTTATGCAGTGTCCCGTTCAGGATCAAATCATCAAAGTGAAGATTTCTCTTGGCTTTAGTACGCTAAATGGCATTGATATCATTGACGGCACAAACTGAAATATCTCGTTATCGCTATTGTGACAATTTTGAGATCCGGGTTAATGCATTAACTCTCTGTTTATGACTTTGTTTTGTTCTGACTCCAGTTCCGTGCTACCGTTTACTCCGTCGTTTTTGTGTAATCTGCTTTGGATTCCTACCTATACACAAAGACAGGAGTTAAGGTTAGCGCGCCTCGCCTTCGGAACTAAATGTGAACTCTGGAAAGACGAGGCCTTGGTGAGTTGGAAATATCCAAAAGCTTTAACTTTTCTTGTGCATCTATAGCCTAACCTCTCACTCCTGCGTGCTGATGAAGTTTGACTGAGACTGTTTTTCCCTAGAGTGGGACGAAAACTTGGGACAAAAATTCAACAGGAGATCCTATAAGAGCTAGGATCGAAGACCAGAGATGTAATTAGGTTGTATTCAGACTTCTATTGACAGATTGTGATAAGTTATGGAGCGATAAAGTTTACGCGAGCTGATGCATTGAGGCACCATATGTGGTTGTATCGAGGTTCAGGATGGACGAAGCCCACGCAAGGTTGTTTTCATTTTCTTGGATAAGTGTAAATTTTTCATTCACACCTAGCTGTCGCTTTCTTTTCTTTTCACTTCTTGAGATAGTTCTCTAGCTTGTAGTCTTAATTTTCCACCAGCCTCTACCGTAGAAATGAACTGACTGAAACAAGGGAGTCCAAAGCAAGATGTCTTGTGGTGGTGTATGACATGCTTGTCTGAAGAGAAGGTTAGACCTTTCATTTTTTGCGGTATGCAGTCTTTTGATTATTTTATGTCTTTTGATGCATGATATCAAGTCTAGGCACTAGATTATTGAGCATATATATAAGTGGAAGGAGCTACAGTTAGGAGCTGTGCGGTTTGTCTCATGACTTCTGAACTGACGTTTACGTCCACGACCTCCACCTGATAAGCTACGGGGCAGAAGTAGGTATGTACAAGCATCTTCATCAGATCATCTGTCATGCTGACTCGGAAGTTGTGCCAGGCTTGTTCCAATTTAATGACCGATCTAGGCGCCGAAAGTACAGCTAGCTCTAGAGTTAGCACGTACCTAATCTTCCACGATGGAAAAAAGAAGATGAATCCGTTTGAAAACTTGCGACTACGGTGTAGTATCAAAAGTCCTAGATCCGAGGTTAGTTCAGGTTTGGAAGCCTGAGTGGTATCACTTATCTTAGTCCTCGTAGTCCTCGAGAGGGAACTTAATCTTGTGATCATGAAGGTCCGCCAGAGACAGGTGAGGGATCTAGCAGAGAGACTCCTGGAGGAGGGATCAAGTCACAATTCAGTTTCATTCGACACTCTTCACGTACACTTTCGTTACAATTAGAGGTAGTTCATTTGCAGCTAGAGAGCGTTACTGGTGTAGATGTGTCATAGAATACAGATTACGACTTCGCTCCGTGGTACCCTCAGTTCACTCGATGCACTGAGTAATTTGGACCTTTCTGTGATCGACCATGGACTTGAGAGAGTCCAGAGAGAAATGAGATTGTGAGTATATGTGTAGGAGAGCTCGTCCCGACAGGGGATATCAATTCATCAGCAGTCGTACTTTACGTCGACATAAACAGAAAGATCGTTCAGGAGAACTGGCCTCCGAGATTGCAGTGGAAAGAGAGAGAGTCAAAAGTCATGCAGAGAACGTTCTCATAAGGGATGGTTCAAGACCATCAGAAGTTCAAGCAAGACTTCAATCCTACCACTCAACGTTATGGAGGTATTTTCAAATGAGGTCTGTGATGAGAAGTTTTGATCCAAACTTTTTTGAGAGCCAACAAGATGAAGTTACAAATCTAGTGAGCTTAGACGTGAGCTTGGACGAGATCCCGCATCCCATAAGTTTTCCTATGATTAGGTCTGTTTCGGAAGCTGTGTGCTTGTCTGTGTACACCCCTACTCTCGATGAAGCCATCTATAAGGAGACATGGAAACTTCAGTATACGTTGGACAAATGTAAGATTGCTATTGAGGTGCAGGATGAGATCTTCAAAACATTGTTTGGGAAATGTAGTACACCTATACTTCCAGAACATCCTCCAGATTATCAGCATATGAAGCTCGGTTGTCTACTTAGATATGCTTGTGATGAATGGAAGGGAGGAGAGATGGGATTAAAATCATTGTCCAGCTTTGATTCTGTCATGAATACTTACAGAGCAGCAGGTATGCCCCAACCAGTTCGGTGGAGATTGTGCTGGGGACAGAATGATGGTATACATGATTCTATTCCTTATGGACCTAGTGAACAAGAAAGATATAGAGCACATGCTCAGAGATGCATGTTTGACGAAACCCAGATCCGGGTTGAAACGAGATTGTGAATCTTGCGGTGAGAGGTGTGAACGCATGGATTGTACTGTCTTGAGGAGAAACATGTTACCATTTGATTACATTCCAGTTGCTGGGATATTCAAGAAGCTTTGTTCATCACGAACCTTTTGCCATGAAATGCTGAGAATGTGGCGATCAAAAAGTCATTGGTTTAGCTCATCCGCATCCACAGTACATGTTGAATATCTCCCACATTTCCCCGTAAAGGAATGGTGGGATGGGACAAAAGCAAAACAAGTTTCTTGGTTTTGGGATTCTTCCCATGAGTTTGAAGTCTCAGTGCTTTGTCGTACATGTTGGGAGGTATATTCAACTATATACCTAGATGCGAAGAAGTAGATAATCCAAGAAATTTTGATGTTGAAACTGAGATGTACAGTTTTCTCTGTAAAAACTGTGGGACTCGAATCTGCACGAAACGAAAGACAACCAAAGTATGTACACTTTCATCCTACTACTTCTGTTATTTAAATGATGTCATATGCGTTTGTTTGTTTTTTATAGAATCGACCTGATGTTTTGAATGTAACATATGTGTTTGTTGTTTTGCAGGGAGACCCACGTAATATAGCTCTCTTGGCTTACTGGGACGGTTATCAGTCTGCCACAACGACATACAGAAGCACATGGACAGTGGTACTGAAAATACTGAATGCGGGTAGTCGTTGTACCTTACCCGAAATGCCGATCTTGTTCATACCAGCTACTAGAGATGATGCAAGAGCGCAGGTAGATTCTCTGGACATTTTCTTGGAACCAATCATTCAAGATCTCCAGAAGCTTTTCGTTGATGGAATTGAGATTGAGTATACATATCCTACTAGCTTGATTGATGCTGCTGGAGACCTTTCTAAGAGATTCGTGTTACGAGGGATGTTGGTGTTGTTTGCTGGGGATCACCCGACACAATGTAAGTTTGGAGGATTTACAAATGGTGGAAAGTCGGGCTGTAGACGATGCTGGGTGCCAAGCCAGTGGAGAGTTACGCCTGGAACAGGAGTGGGAGGAGTGTTTGAATATGAACATAACAGAAAGCTGATGCGTTATCCACCGCCGAAGAAAAGCATTGTAGAGTTATCTAGCGTAGTCTCTGAATTAGCTCTGTGTGAAAGTCTTACTCACAAGAAACCAGTATCTGTACGCTCAGGCATTGTAGGAAAATCGTCTGCTTGGAGATTATTCAAATTGTATAAATTTGATCTTTCTTTAGATCTGATTTACGATCCAATGCATGTGCTTGCATTGGGTTTATTCAAAAAGTTTGTTGAAGCTCTGAAGAAAGAGACAAAGATATCTCCAGAACGAAAAGAAGTCTTTTTAGTAGCACTGGCTGAAGTCACTCGCAAAAAACCATGAGGTTTATCTGGTCGATGGCCTAAAGATCCATTCTCTCGACTAGGATACTTCAAGGCTGAGGAGTACACACGGTTTGTTATCTTCTGTGTCCCTCATATCTTACATATGTTGGGCTACGGTACGGATCACGGACTTGGTGCCCTTGGAGTGCTAGTAACAGAGATTGGTCGCATGTTTTATCTTCAGTTTTGATCAGAAGTCGGTTGGACAGAAGTCATGCTGGCCAGAAGTAAGATGTTGTTTGCATCATGGAGAATACGAGTAGAAGAATTTCTTGGTGCGAATGGATCTATACTGGAGCATGTGGCAGGTAAGATTAACAGTTGTTTTACCTTCTCACTATGTACACCTTCATGATCTCGTCTTGATCTGTCTCTTTGACTAGTAATACTATACTTTATGTTGCTCTGATCATTTGCTTTCTGTTAGATCCGATCATGACTTTGATCGTATTTTGCATTAGTTGTGATTTTTTGGGTGAACTAATGTTCTGTGCTTTCCTGATTAGTTGTGATTTTTTGGGTGAACTAATGTTCTGTGCTTTTCAAGAAATGGAGAAATGATAGACGATATTCATCGTCATGGACCATCTTACGTATACTGGTGCTACAGTTTTGATGGTATCGGGATACAATAATGTCAGCACGAATCGACAGAACATGGAAGCTACTTTAATAGCCCATCACGCACGGGTGTTTTTCAGTGCCTGTTGTGCACAGATATGGACAGACGACGATGGTTTGTTGCGATATCAGAGGATACAACAAAAGATACATCAGTATCTTCATGGTGTTGGCGGTTTTTCACAGACTTCAACAGTGTGTCAAGAGTCACATATGAAGCACATTGTACTAGTGTCAACGCAAGATCTAGCACAATCTATTTGGAACGCTGTTTCAGTTGAAGCATTTACTAGTTCTTGTGTGCAGGTACTTAGGAAAGGAATAGCTGTAGGGTCTAAGATACCGAAGCGAGGTGAACTCAACCACAGAGGACTGAGAGATTATTTGATGAAGTTTTGGAGTTCGAGGTTTATAGTCTCAGATATAGAGAATATTATCTTAAGTGAGAATGTTATAGCTCTGAAGTCTGTCATGATGAGAGGGGTGATCTTTCGCCCAGGTGATTATGTTGTTGTACTAGAAGACAACAACAAAGAAATCACCTTTTATTGGAACTGGAAAGCAAGAATCGTGCGTTTCTTTTATCACAAATGTCAAGATATGACTGAGATCTTCTTTGAGTGCAGATGGCTTTTCAACATCACAACATGCACCGCCAGGCCTGCTGTGAAGACGGAAGAGCCAAAGATTGATGAAATTTCAGGCATGCAGCTCTTGGATGCCAGGGAGAAGAGTTTTGAAGCAGATAACTATAGACCAATCTCTCAACTCGGGTACAAGTTCATTCCATTACAGAGACAGCGGCCAAATGAAGTATTGGCTCTGGAGATGGAAGACCATCGACCTCGTGACTTCATGTATAGAGTTGGATGTGTGACCCATCCTCCACCATACCCTGAAGTAGCAGATGTAATGTTAGCACAACATTTAGAAAGATGTTCTATCAGTGCCTTAGAATTATGTGTTGTCAGAAGTGTGGATATTCAAGTGGATACTATGCAGAATACAATCTCGACGGATGGAGATGAAAATTTGAATGCAGATTTGAATCTTATACAGGAGGACTCCTGTAACAGTGATGCAGTTACTCGTCGATCATTATTAGGTGGAGGAACCGTCTCTGTTATCTGGTTGAGGAAAACAAATTTGGGTGAATGGGTATTAAAATCATCTGGCTGTTGTCGTGAGCTTAATTTTCATCATTTACGACAACTTTGTACACAATTCAAACCGATACAGTACAGCTCAAACCATCATGTAAAATGGACTGAAGCTTAGTAAAGTGTCTCATGATTTTATTATCGTTACTTTGGCGTTTACTATTCTGTTCTACTTCAGTCTTCACTGTTATTCGAATCAAATCATTCCAGATCTCATGGGTCTTTTCATATCAAGTTTTCCATATGTGCGGATAGAATATAAAACATCACGATCAGTAAATGCTATCAGTAAATGCTATCTAACGAAGTGAAAATTGAGAAAAAATTTGAATTTAAAAATTAAAAATGTTTACGTGGTTCCATCTCGGATAAGGAATGTTTTACCTTCCCTACAAAGCATTTTATGTTTATTTGAAAACCTATATTGGTATATAACCTATACCTATAAAACTTATATATTTCTATGATGTAGGAAAATTACGAAATCATAAAACCTACATCTCTGAAACTGTGAAAATTTTTTCCTTAACATAGGAAATTTTAATTTTTTTTCCTAGATAAAATATTAAACCTACTATATTTTCCTTGATGACCAATTTCCCTACATACGTGTATATGAATCAGCGAACTCTCTAGCAGATCACAGCCTTCTATATGCATGTGCTCCAACCTACTCAAATTTTCAAATGTCTCCGAGCCTCCCTCAAGCTTTTTACACCATCTAATCACCAAATGCTCCAACCTACTCAAGTTTCCAAATGTCTCCGGTAATCTTTCCAGTACATGACATCCGAAAATCTCGAAATGCTCCAACCTACTCAAGTTTCCAAATGTCTCCGGTAATCTTTCCAGTACATGACATCCGAAAATCTCGAAATGCTCCAACCTACTCAAGTTTCCAAATGTCTCCGGCAATCTTTCCAGTACATGACATCCGAAAATCTCGAAATGCTCCAACCTACCCAAGTTTCCAAATGTCTCCGGCAATCTTTCCAGTACATGACATCCGTAAATCTCGAAATGCTCCAACCTATTCAAGTTTCCAAATGTCTCCGGTAATCTTTCCAGTATACGACATCCGTAAATCTCGAAATGCTCCAACCTACTCAAGTTTCCAAATGTCTCCGGTAATCTTTCCAGTACATGACATCCGTAAATCTTCAAATGCTTCAAATTACTCAAGTTTCCAAATGTCTCTGGTAATCTTTCCAGGACATGACACCAGCTAATCTCCAAATACTTCAACCTACTCAAGTTTCCAAATGTCTCCGGTAATCTTTCCAGTACAGGACATCCGTTAATCTCCAAATGCTCCAACCTACTCAAGTTTCCAAATGTCTCCGGCAATCTTTCCAGTACAGGACATCCCTCAATTTCCAAATGCTCCAACCTACTCAAGTTTCCAAATGTCTCCGGCAATCTTTCCAGTACAGGACATCCGTTAATCTCCAAATGCTCCAACCTACTCAAGTTTCCAAATGTCTCCGGTAATCTTTCCACTACAGGACATCCGTTAATCTCCAAATGCTCCAACCTACTCAAGTTTCCAAATGTCTCCGGCAATCTTTCCAGTACAGGACATCCGTTAATCTCCAAATGCTCCAACCTACTCAAGTTTCCAAATGTCTCCGGTAATCTTTCCATTACAGGACATCCCTCAATCTCCAAATGCTCCAACCTACTCAAGTTTCCAAATGTCTCCGGCAATCTTTCCAGTACTTGACATCCTTTAATCTTCAAATGCTTCAAATTACTCAAGTTTCCAAATGTCTCTGGTAATCTTTCCAGGACATGACACCAGCTAATCTCCAAATGCTCCAACCTACTCAAGTTTCCAAATGCATGTGATATGCGAACCAACCCCGGAGATTCTATAATCAATCGCTCTAAGCTGGACAAATATCCCCATGCTTGTGGCGAAATGATGTCTATGGAACCTCCCTTCAAATCTTCCCTGAATATCAAAACACCCAACGACTTGCAAAGTGAAGCTTCCAAAGCAAGATTGAGATTTGCACTGGAACCCACCCACCGAAGCAGAACTAGACCGCTAGGAAGAGAAAAACCTCCAGTAATCTTACATCTCCACAAGAAAACCGGCCTCAAGGTCAAACTCAAATAACGTAATCCTCTGAGCTGTGAGAAGAATTTCTGCAATTTACAGAGGCTCTTGTCGAACTGTCCGATATCTCTATCTCGAGGAGAACCATGAAAAAGATAAGAAATATCCGCACTGAGTGCAACGACTTTCTCCGGATGAATGAAGTTTTCTCCCTTCATGCAAAAAGACCACAAGAACATAAATCACTAACATACATAAGTTAAGACTGCATATCAATATTATAGGTCCATATATACTATTAGTTCTTTTGACTCAAAGAAGAGCGTTTTTGTTTCGAACTCTATTTAATTTAATGAATTTGTATAACAAAAGCTCTAAACATACATACTCTAAACTCGAGAAACTATTTCACGAATGATCTCTTTCATTTCATCTATCGGAAGAGGAAATAACACAATCAGATAAACCAAAATTGTACATGTATACGTATCACCAAGAAAAGGATGAGTCCCAAGTGCAAACACTTACCCATTGATCGTCAATCAACGAAACATATCGACTCGACATTTTTGCAATCCTCTGGCCCATTCTCCTCAGATGTTCATGCATATGTATAAAGGTCACATGGAGGTCATTCGGACGGTCACCTCCATGGTCCGTCGTCCATCGTGTTCGAGAAGTGTCAATCACAACCCTGGCAGGGGCTGTGTACCAATTCATCGTTTCTTCTTCTTGAACCAGAGACCTGTCCACCAATGTTTTCCATCTCGTGTGCGGATATCCGTACATTGAAGACCATGCACTTCTGATTTCTTCGAAACTAAAAGGAGGATTTTCAACGAGCAAAAGAGAGGCAATATCCAGAAACATATGCTTTTCCGGATCTCCCAAAGCATCATAGCTCAGTTGCAATTTTCTCCACACTCTCTCTTCCAGATCTAAGTTGGGAATATCTTCTACATTTCTCACTGCATCTAAAACCTCACTCCAAATCTTATCATCCGTTATCGTTCCAAGATATTTTCCAAGGACCACCAGAGTGAGCGGCAAACCTGCACATCCTTTCACTACGTCCTCCATGATGTGCTTCAAGCGCTCTGGAGGTTCCTTTCCAGCAGGAAATGCGTGCGTGATAAACAACTCTCTTGCAAATTCGTCTTTCAGAAATGGAACATCACATATGTAGATCCGATCTACACCAAAGTATCCCCGAACTCCAGCATTACGACTGGTTACTATGAATCGACTTTCTTTCGAGCCGTTGTCATCTGCTATCTCTTGTAGAAGCTCTGCATGTCCGAATGTCTCAATGTCATCGAACACAACCAGCAACTTTTTGCCAGTAACTTCCGCCCACATATCTGTCCTGGTCCCTCCTGGCACAGACTGGCCATGCCGACGCATGTTCTTCCAAACCCTCTCCTTGATCTCTTCTTTGTTTCCCTGGATCAGCTTCACTTCACTCACGAAACAAGTGTACTCAAATGTGGCAGACAGGGTGTTGAACGCTATCCTTGCCATGGTCGTTTTACCAACACCTCCCATGCCACAAAACCCCAGAAAAGTATGTTTCTGCAAGTGCTTCTGAACTTCAGTCTGAAGAGATTCTACCCCCACCACGTTCAGGACAACCTTTGGCTGTACAAAAATATAGAGAGAGAATCCGATTCAGTGAATGCATATGGCAGTCCATCTAATTTACCGATGAGCATATCAGACATTCTGAAATTCTGAAATTAATTATGACTTTGTAACTATTTCTGAAATCAAGCAGCGAAGAACTGAAAACAAAATTAAGAAAAATTAGATTCAAATTTCACTTGTACAAAACACTTTGGGCAGTGCATAATACCTGACGACTCCTCTCAACATATACGGTATTGATGAGATGAACTAGGTGTAGGTATCTATTGCTCGTTCTGCTTACAGGTCTACAGATAGAAAAGTGATCAGATTCATCAGTCAGATAGTGATCACCGAATCGCGAAGATGCCTCCGGCACTAAAGGGTCGCGTTGTCCTTCCATCGCCTGCATGCAAGCAATAAAAAGATGCACATTTTACTCAAATTACAGCCATGTATTCTGTCTCTTCTCTTGCAAACTATTAGCCAAAGGGAGCTCATGCCACATAACTCCGAAATCTCTGAGAAAGAGATCTGTACCTTTCGTGATGTTAATCCTAATTAAAAGCGTGGTTCGACAACTTATATTAGTTTGCAAAATATCGGGCAATAAGATAAAATAGCATGATTCATATATAGATTGGCGCAGACTGAATTCTCGTCCTTTAAAACTCAATTCATGTTCACAGAATGTATAGACACGACAGCTCGAGTCTAAACATTGGATTTTATAATTTCAGGTCAGGAAGCATGCAGTCACTGACACGAGTACCTAATTGAACTATTACCTATATCAGTGAGATCATAACATTCCAGGATAGACGCGAACTAATTAAAGACAAACAAAAATCATGTAACTTACATGTGACTCTCCGAGTCCATAAATTTGCCACTTGTACTCTCGCCACCTCTTCTCAAATTGCTCATGAAGTCTCGCAGCATCTTTGCCAAGTAGTTCCACGAATGCCAGCAGGTTTTTATTTGCTGGTATGCTACTCATCACAGAATCTTTCAGCACAACTGCGTTGTCCATCTCCAGTCCACGGTGTGGTGTTCCGTAGAAAAATATTCCCCGAAGGCTTTTCAGAAACATGCCAATATCTTGCCCATTTGCAGATATTTCTTCGCTCTGGGAAGCATGGATGCACAATTGCTTTATAACAAGGCCACCAAAGCTGTGACCCACGAGCACTATTGGACAATGTTCTATCCCCTTATCTTTACGAACCCACAAAATCTCTTCCAACAAGTTTTCACAGATCAGGTACATATCCATCATTCCTTCCGTGCCAGTAGTTCGTATGGAAGCATCATACGATACCGATAAAATTCGCGCTCTAGGATATTTCTCGGGAAGCCACGTTTGTGGCCAGACTTCTTGCGATTCACCTCCACTTGTCCAAGTCGAAAGATATGCATCAGAGTTGTGCTCAAACTGAAGCCCATGAAAGAAAATTATATCGATGCTTATGATAGCTGGTGGAGCTGGTTCGAACAGCTTGAAGAGAGAATCGCTTATCTGAACATGTGTGCAAAGTCCACAGTCACAAAGACTTTCTCAACAGATTAACGGAATACGGGAAAATGCGCTGAGATGAAACATCCAGCAATAACGCGCACACCTCAGGACCACCGTATATCCGTGCAATTGATAAGAATTGAAGAGACGTAATAAGCATTACAACAGGAGACTTACTATGAGAATGAAGTAGAGTAAGTATGCTTCTCTAATCAAAACGAGTAATACCCAGTTACATCCAGATTGTTGCAACCGGTCGGATCACAACCTTTTGAGGAAAATTCGAAGTACTGCTTGAAGCTTCATCGATCCTCGGGTTGAAGTTCTTGAACTTGGCCATGAAGTAGCTACTCTCGCGTCGTTAGATAGCCCTGATTCTTCTTCACCGCTAGCACTAATATACTTCCAAAGCAAACCAGTACCAGTATAAGTAGCATACACAGCGTCTAGATCTTAACAGTGTACCAAGAACTTATTCAGGAAACGACCTGGGGAGGAAATTAAATCCAGCGTTGAATCGACTAGCTAGGTTGTGATCATGACCCTTCTTAAGAAATGGGCATCACGATGACGATCAATCTACGACGAGGACACTTACTATTACTCGTTGGTACTTCCGCGAAAGCCCAGTTGGACTCCACGTTTGATCGGAGATGTCACCGATTATATCTGTTTATCTTTGTAGCTTCACAGAGGTAGAGATTGAAGAGATCACGCAACATCGCTCGCTCTTCTGCCTTGGCAGACTGACACGGGTGTGAATGCTGGAACTGGAATGAGCACGCATACATGAGATTGATAGAACCATCAGGAGCAAGAGTTGAATGTACCAATCAACAGAAAGAGTTGGAACATGATGGATCGATATCCAAGCTCATGTCAAGTAGACAACAATTGCAAGACACTCACTGACACTCACATGTTCTGATCAGAACATGTTCAGCACCGAGTTCTCTTATACGGCAACCTTGAAGTTGGCGTACCCAGATGTATATCCAGTCGACTGGCTCTGACCAGCGGATGTGAACTCTGTAAATAGCCTGTAGCGTCTGTCTACAGGGTCAGTAGATTAAACTGAATACAAGACGAAGTCCAGTTGTTCCACGAATATAGGATGCGACAGAAAATTCTAGTGTTTATTAATGCGAACAGACCATATCGACGGCAGGCTAGTGGTATAGTGGTGATCTTATTCAGCTACACTCTGGCGGAAAAGACACAACGTTAGAAGAGAATCTGTCTTTCCAGCAGTGAGGAGAATAAGAGACCTTGTTTATTGTTTATCGCCTCGGTACATTCCTTCAGCACTAGCAGGCACTCTTATCTTCTATATATTTGCTATCTCTAGTGGTTCTAAATACTACCGATTTTTGTGCTTTCAGATGGTACACCTTACGAAGGTGGTGTATTCGGCATGAAACTTATAATGAATCAGGACTTCCCTCAGACACCACCGAAAGGTTAGTGAAGCTTGTAATTTAGAACTGTGTTGATTAATTAATGGTGTCATTTTGGTCATTGGTGTACTAGGTAGAAATTGATGGCCAGTCAAGGCAGAGTTTAGTGAAAAGCGGCGTACATTACAGTTCTGAGCTTGAGTTCTTTTACTTGAAGCGGTCGCTTGCTGAGGTAGTTCCTACTTTGTTGACTCGGGGATGTTTACTGACACGCATTCTCCATTTGCACATTGTGCAGGGTACTTCGTGACAAGGATCTTCCATCCCAATATCACTAAGAACGGCGAAATCTGTGTCAACACTTTGAAAAAGGACTGGAAGCCAACCCTTGGTCTACGGCACGTCTTGCTTGTAAGATCACGACCTTGTTATTTGTTTAACTGTCCGATGCTTATGTTTGGAGTATTCCTGTATAGGAAACCGTGCAGCGCGGTTCAGTAAGATGACGGTGCGGGTTTATCAGTTGGAGGTTACTGAGATGCCGTCTCGTGGCTTTGAACAGGTGTTAGGTGCCTTTTGATTGAGCCTTTTCCGGAATCTGCAGTCAACGAGGAAGCAGGGAAAATGCTGTGGAGGATTATGATGGTTGTACACGCCAGGTAGGATGACCAGTTAATGGTTTGACTTTTATTTTAGTGAATTCGTTACAGGGTACAGCTCAATTTTAACAGGAGACATCCCTCTAGATAATCTTGCTGCTGTCTGGAGTCTCCTTTCCTGGGACCCGAGAAGTTGATACGATTCTCGTGCTGATGAGTGCTATATGCATTCTGGTACGTGCAGGCTTATGACAAGTATACACGCTATGAAGCCAAAGGCGAATGTCAAGGTCGCTATTGCCGAATCAACGAGCGTGAATGCAACTTCTTTGGATCCGGAAACGATGGGTCACACTCCGCTTATGCACAACACAGCGAACAAAGACCATATGCTAGAAGGTGGATTGTGCGTGGCCGGCCCCGACGCGATAGCCACTTGCACCTCACCTAGTGCCAAGAAGCCGAAAGGAGATCTTGGATCGACGAAACCCGTTGTGGACAAGAAGAAGATGGATGTAAGAAAAAAGAGTCTGAAGAGGTTGTAGAAAATTTTTTTTCGTATTTAATTCATTTTAGGTGAGAAGAGTCAGTCTAGCTTGCCTGAGGTAGGTCCTACTTTCCGTTATTGTGATGGTTGTGTCCTGTTTCCGTGTTCTCTCAAGTTCATACTAGAATGTTGGAAGCAGCATCTCTGTATATGGATTGTGTATTTGCTAGCTGTCAAGAGGAAACCGTCTCTTGTCTCATTTGGAAGCAAGTGGTTTCATGTTCATCTGAGTATGTCAGAGTCGACTGTGGTAGCACTGACTTTGTTTCCCCTGTAAAGCTGTTACGCCGCAGTTATTTCCAATATCCAGTCCCTTGCATGGCTTTTCTTCGTGTAGCTAGTGTAAAACCGTACACCTCAGTCCCTTGCATGACTTTGCTTTGTGTAGTTAGTGTCAAGTCGTAGATAGAAGTTCTGTATTCCCAATCAAAAAGGCAGGTTACAGCACGAGTGGCAGTGGACGTTGGAATCTGGAAGGGAGTATGTGCGAGTCTGGATTCAGAGTAACGTTTGTCATGTAAGCATTTCCTGGAGAGAGTTTGTATGTCAATTGTTCGGCTCAATGTGGTAACACGCAACGCAATGAATAGCCAACGGATGGAAAGACCCGTCAAGGAAAGAAGGATCCGAAAGATCAAACAACTAACGCCATTAAGGGAAAAACACCAAGGCTAAGCACCACTATCAATAGCTCTAAGTTCCTTAGTATAGCACAAAGAGCGGCAAATACTCAATCAGCAATAGTAAACTAGAGCCTAGCTTGGTTTTTTATTTTTTGAGAGTCGCATAATTTCTCCACTAAGCGTCCAAATGAAATAAACAAAGTGCTCATGGAAAGCTGACAACGAGCTCTACTCATCGATGTAATGAAAATGGAGATCCGAAGTTGTGCAAAAAGCCCTTAAGCTGAGGCTAGCTTATTTTCCCCATCTTTTGAGTCTCATAACTTCTCTACTAGGCATGTAAATGAAGTAGACAAAATGCCCATAGAAACTTGATAACCAGCTCTATCTATTGATGCGATGAAAGTGAAAATCAGGAGTTATGCAAAATGTCCATAAGCTGAGGCTTAGCTTATTTTTCTCATCTTTCGAGTCTAGTAACTTGTCCATTAAGAGTCCAAATGAAGTAGATAAAGTGCTTATGAAAAATTGACAATGATCTCTACCCATCGATGTAATGAAAGTGAAGATCCAAAATTATGCAAGAAGTCTCACTTTTAGTCCCATGAGGGTATTTGGGACAATAGTATTAAGTAACGAAATAGATTTTCAGATAAGAGTCGGTCCACGACACGACAATGCTTCAAATGTTCTCTCCAATTCTCAAATCGAGAAGCAACAGAAAGAGCTATGGTGCGGATGCGTCTCTATTTCCTTGTCTTCTCTTCGTGATTATGTAATGGCTCGACTACCCTAGATCTACCTACTACGATGGTGATTGTACGTTAGGTACACCTACTCGTTATCTAGTCGGTGCGTGGTTGATACTTCTTGCGGTTGTAGTCACTATCTTCTCGGAAGGGTATTCTATCTTTTGGTTGCTTCGGAAGAAGTCAACTTCTTCTCATGAATTCTCTTAAGATCATCTTCCCGTAAGCAAGGCCTAATCTTAAATAATAAGGTTACTTCAATTATATAGACACATCATTAACTTAAAATTTTTGGAAAAAAACTCTAATCTTATAAATTGTGAGCACTAGATCTTCCAAGAGATCGCGTGAGCTTGCTAGGCTCTTTGTTTCAAATGTGAACAAGCGAAATGTTCTTTTATTTAACTTCTTTTTAGGGCAAAACTTTTGATTCTATATACACTCGCAAACTATATTTCTAGGATAATACACACAGACTGCGTCAAGTGTATTTACGAAAAGTGAGCACATTTGCATACCTATATTCACATCTTTCATCTTCAGATAGAAGAGGTGCATATACCTAATTCTTCTTGAATTAAATATTCTTTTTATTGGATGCTACTCTGGTTTTATATCTCTTGGAGTGAGGCTTCATTTGTAAGTTTCTCTGCCACTTCTAACATGCTCTTAAGATATAATCTTGATACATAAATGTTATTCTCTCATGAGATTAGTCTATCCTGGTAACGTAACACCTATAGAATTCTCACTAACATTTAGTGACAAGAATTTACTTAACCTAATTGATGTGAATTTCACAAAAATGTCGTCTGCGAAAGAAGATAAACGAAGAATCTAGATTTTGGAGTTCTGGAGCAACGCAGTCGTTTGGTCAAGACCTAGAAGGTTCTCGTAATGCTCGTGAATGATAAACACGATACATAATAGTAACTTTTGGTTTCTTGTACCTGTCGAGAGTTCCGAGTTTGCTTTACCGCTCTAAAACGAACTTCTCTTCCATCCAGCTTCTCGAGGACGTGAATATCTGCAGTCGCTCCTGATCTGTTCTTATCTCTTCATCTAATTAATGTTGATAACTAATGTATCGATTTGAAGCCGTCCAAATCTGTCTCGATCGCTGGTCCTGGAGTATGGGAAGATGTAGCCGCTGGTGGTGGAATCGAAGGAAGACCATAAAGCGTCTTCAAACCCTCAATCTGTCGATCCAGGTAATGAAACATACTCTCCACTCCACTAGCATCGCTCTGGATTCGTCATCCCACTCCCTAGCTAGGGTGAGAAGCTTCCTACCCGCGGTGAAGTTGAACTTCTTGCGAAGTGCTTCCACCGTCTGTGCTAGCAACCCCTACGCGCGAGCTTCTGCTGCTTCCCGCTGCGTCTTCTCTGCTGCAGCCTGTGCTTCTACGGCTTCTCGTAGTGTCTTCCACGTTGTCTTCTCCTCTGCGAGGGTGGTGATCTTACCTCTTACCGCAAAACCTCTTGGTCACGATGTTGTAGACGTGCATGCAACTCCTGGTTGCTCTTCCTCAGTTGTGCTGACTCCTTGGCAGAAGCGGCTGCTTCCGTCTTGTACTTCGTTGCAAGCTTCTCCGTGATGCGGAGGTTAGCTTCTAGTGCTTCTACCTTCTTCTGAACTTCTTCTTGCTGCATCAGGGTGCGCAGACCGAATCCATGTCGTAGTGGCTTCTCTTGAGCCATCGCGCGCTTCTCCACCAACTCCATAGCTGGCTGAATCTCTGAATGGAAGAAGACGCTAAACTCCTCCAACCTTCTTCTCTCCACAATCCGATCGGAGGTGTCTTCCTTTTCCGGAGGCAAGGATGCCTCTTCCACCACTGTGGTCTTCTGCTTCTACGCACGAGAAGACACTATTCTTCTCATCTTCCGGGGTGGAAGATCTCTTCTCACGGCAGAAGTGGTTCTCTTCACTACGCTTCCTCGTGTTGCAATAGGAATATCCATCCAACCTTTGTCTTCTAGATTCTTCGGAAGACTCTCTGTAGTTGCAGAAGTGATCTTCTGCGCAACTCGGGCACTCAGTGACTCCTCCTGAGAGTCGGACTCCGATCGAGAGTGAATGATCGAGAAGGAGGTGATCTTCCTAGATAAGCTCCTAGGTCCCATCTTTCTCGGTGGTGTCGCGTCTTTCGAACCACTAGAGTCGTCTTCTCTCACCAGAAGCGTCTTCTGATGAGTGCCTGGCCTCATCTGCGACACTAGAGTGAGAGGGGGAGTCATGGTCGCGGCTCGGTCGTCTTCTTCCGAGGTCTCCTCCTTTATCTCATGTTGTCCTGTTGGCCCATACCTCGCCAACTGATCTTTTGTTAGGTCTCCCTTGGACACGTAAAGGTAGCAGAGGAACGAAATAAAATGTCCTCCTGCCGGGGTGTCCTTGCGCTGCTCTAAGTTCTAAGATCCGTTCAAACTCACAAACACACGGATTTTATCTAGAAATCCCGTCTTCTCACAAAACCACACGGCTTCTAGAACCTTCAGAAGGTGCCATGGACCTAAACAAACAACTACCACATAAAATATCACACAAATATCTACAAGGAAGCTCGGGAAGACGCTTTCTGCTTCCAGATCACGACTTCTAGTCTTCTCAACACAATCTTCCCGAAGTAATTCTCGACTTCTCAAGAGGTTCAATTCGGCTTCTCACACCTCCAGAAGACTACTTTTGCTTCGTAGACGTCGAATTACAACTATCTATCACATATGGCTCTTCCAATTCCCAACGGGGTTGATCAATCACAGGGCGTATACCTCCTGTAGCCTTCCTAGGCTTCTGTCTATGGAAACGGTCTTCCTGTAGCACTACAACGACATTCACCTTCACGAAAGCTCAATAGAAGTCTCGGAAGCTCACTAGAAGAAGGTAGGAAGATGGGAAGATGAAGGAAAATGAGGAAGAAGGGAAATCCCAAACAACAGAAAACAAGATAAGAATGAGAAATTAAGACTCCGATAAGCTTCTAGTCCGGATCGTAACTTACAAGCCATCCCTGCTTGTAGTAATTTGAGAAAGAAGACCACAGATTCGCTTATAGTTACACAGTCTTCTACTCGAGGATGTCATCTTCTGCTGTGAGAAGAAGTTTTCTTTCTTCTTCTGTCGCTGCTCCGACTACTCCGTCATCTGGGATCACTTATCCATAGGACCGTCCGTACGTGGATCCGAAGTGCTCCACTGGATGAGACAAGCTTCGACTCTGCACAACTGATGGCAATCACCGCCACTCAAGGAGAATGCTTCCCATGCACAAGTGGGTGTGAATTTGAGAGAACTCACTACCCATAAGACACAGACAAAGCTTCTGCACTCAAATATGAAATCAATACCTCGAGAAGAAGGTACATTGGTGTTGAGAAGCTCACTCCCTCTACTTCCTGTTCTTACTCTCGACACATCAGTTTAGACAACAGGACTACACGATGATGCCGTTCCCTGCTCTAAATTGTCCACTACTTGCATCTACATCTTCACTTCACGGTTGGGAACGAAAGTGCAGACCCTTCTTATGTAATTCAAATCTATTCGTATGTCTCTACCATCGAGCGCAATGTGAGAACTGTGCAGACTGTGTAACTATCTACACAGTAAACTGTCTCTCACATGTCTAGTGGGTTATATGTGTGTGTGCTCAAAAATCTACTCTATGCTCTAACTTATACATCTGCCTTGAGGCGCAGGGGAGATCCCCTCCAATCCTCACTTGCAATCAAGAGAGATGAGGCGATGTCAAAAGACCACCACCTCACATGCAGTCGGCTCCGTGCCTTGGTTTAGACATTTGCTTTGGTATTCCTACACTATCTACTCTGCCACATGGACCGTCATCTAAAATTACAAGGAACTGTCACCTCCTAAGATAGCAATTTCGACTCCTACCAAATTTAGACAAGTCAACTTGTCTTCCTAATCTACTGTCGACTCTAATTCACAGGGTGTGATCTCCTCCTGATCTGGACCTACATGAACTCCTAACTCGGCTTCTGATAAAGTGAGAAGCCCTTTCGAGTATCTTGGGTGTCACTGAGGTGGCTTCCTCCTCAATATTCATGGTTGGCTCCGCTGGTGCAGCTTCGGAAGACAGAAATGTCTTTTGAGAAGCTGAGTCGACCTGCGCTTCCTCGCTCTTCTGACGTACTGGTTCGACTCTGAGAGCTGTGGTGACTTCGCAGTGGTTCGAGGAAGTCACCTCTTTCACTCGAAACACCTGAGAAGACAACTCTTCTTCATGTCTTCCGGGGCTTCTTCTGAAGTCTTCTCGGCTTCCAACGCTGTCACTACCAAGTGGACAGCGAGGTCGAACTCCTCCTTCTCCAAATCTGTCTCGATCGCTGATCCATGGGAAGATGTAGTCGCTGGTGGTGGGATCGAAGGAAGACCAACTTCGAGATGTAATAGACCTCCCATCGACAAGAATATACCTCTCATCGCTCTCATTGGGTACCAACTTCGAGATGTAATAGACGCTATAATTAGAATATGAAGAGAGGAAGACAGGGCCACATCAGCCGCTAAAAAGCCCAGAAATTAAAAACAGAAAATCAACCACAGAAGAATACATCTCCCATCGCTCTGATTGGATGCCAACTTCGAGACATAGTAGACACTATAATTCGAACATGAAGAGGGGAAGACAGGACCACATGAGCCGAGCACTGAAACCCAGAGACTGGAAGTATGATAGGAGGACCAGGAAGAACAAGCAAGCACGAAAGCACGCAGAAAGCAAGCACACACACTAAGCAAGGGCACACACACTAAGCAAGGGTAAGCAAGCAGAAAGCACGTACATTGGAACAACACCAAGCAGAAAGCACGTACACTAGAACAACACCAAGCATGCTAGACTGGAGAATGAGAAGCTTTGCAGACCCAGAGATATTAAATACGGGATGATATGTCCACAAGGTAATCTCGTCTAGCGGCTCCACTGTCGCTCTAGTCCGCTCGCTGATCGTTTCAAGATCTGTAAAACTTGAATCATCCGTTCATGCTTTGGCCCTCCAGTAAAGTTCAGGTGAAGTTTAGAAAATACATAACGAGTTACGCAGTTGAACTTTGCAGCCTCATATTTGTTAATCCGTTATACAAGAGTCCGTTGATTGGAAGGTAGAAAGAACACTACAGATTGCTCTTTCGATTAGAGAGCTTTATGTAAAGAGAAAGAAGCATTGATAGCGAACATTGAATGATGAGAGATTGAGTAAGAGAGTGGTGAACATCCGAGCGAAGTTACGGTATTAGTTCGAGGACTTGACTACCCCGTAACGTGAGAGAGAGTATTGTGTCATATCCAGTTCTGATTGATTGACGGTTTAGAGAAGACTATGACTTTGAGATTTCAGAAGCCCGAGAGAGAACTTGATGGACAGTATCTTGTTGTACAGAGTTCTGTTTTATTCACAGTTCGGAGAGAGTAAAGGAGTTGGAAGATCATGAGAAGAATAAGAGAGAGACAAATAAGAGATTTGTAGACAATGAACTTGCCGACAAGTGAAGGACAGTATTTTGTTTTAGCGATTCTGTTTTATGTCAATTGGAGAGAGTAAGGGAATTGGAATATTATGAGAAGCAAATAAGAGAGAAGATGACACACAGTGAGACGGAGAAGCATGTTGTGACTAGAGACAAAGTCGAAGTTGGAAACATCATGGATGGGATAATCTTTTGGACATTCGTCTATTTTTGTGCACTTTATGAGCATTTCATCGAAGGAGAAGTACAAAGCAAGGTGTAAGTCAAAGGACCAAAACAAGATTTGAGTCGTAAACAGATTCGCGTGCATGAAATGAAAGAGAGGAATGAGGATGAAATCCAGAAAAGAGTATTCAACAAGAATAAGGATATTGAGACGGATCGAGACTAGTGTAAGTTGTCGGCACCAGGAGAGATGAATCAAGCGATAGGTCGAGGAAATATGTTTACTGCAGAAAGAGAACAGCAACCAGATAACTGCAACATAGACAAAGTTTTAGTTCAGTGCTACAACATGATCGACCAGGTGAAAAAAAAGAGTCGTTGATAGATGCAGAAGACACAAGAAAAATACAGACACAAAGAAGAGCAAGTTAGAAAAGAGCTTACTGATAACAGACAAATCGCTGAGCACATATGACGAGATACGCATTGAGCACTGATGACAAACGTGCAGCTGTTAGTCCCAAGCAGAAACAGCAGAAGGAAAACAACCATCGTCCGGAATGGATGTCTACCGCAGAAAGAGAACAGCAACCAGATAACTGCAGCATAGACAAAGTTTTAGTTCAGTGCTCCAACATGATCGACCAAGTGAAAAAGAAAGAGTCACAAACAGACGCAGAAGAAACACAGATGCAGAAGAGGAGCAAGTTAAAAGGAGCTCACAGATAAGAGATAAATCACTGAGCACAAATGATCAAAGATACACATTGAACACACAGATAACCAGAGATACACATTGAGCACTGGTGATAAACGTGCAGTTGTTAGTCCCAAGCAGAAACAGCAAATGGAAAACAACAATCGTCCGGAATGGATGGATATGATCAGAATTTGTTCTAGAGAAGCAAAAATACGAAAGAATCAATCTTTTAAGAACAGATCTTCCACGGAAGATCAAACTCTCTCTTAGAGAAATATCTAAGAGTTTACGGATGGGATGGAAATATTAGAAATAGAAAATATTTTCATATTGTGGAGAACCGATCTAAACTATTGAGCACGATGGATCATCAAATATTTGAGATCACTTGTGGATTGATCAAAAGTGCATGGATGATCGGAGGCACATGAATGCCAAGCAAGATGCATAGGTCAAGAAATCACCGTTTGTATTAAGGGAAAAATTCCTGGAATATATTTTCATTCGATCATCTAGTATCGTGATCGAGCCTGAGTCCAATGCAAGTGGTCCCTGAGTACCTCCAGATTCATCAGATTGCGCAGATATCATGGAGAGGGAAAGGAAGGTTCCGGAATTACAACTAAGTCATTGAGCTGAGCACTAAACTGAAGTTTCCAAGCTAGGTAGATTAAGTAATTTTCCATTTTCCTATTTATATTCCTGTACTTGTCGAGATTTAGCTCTTAGATTCACTTTCAAGCTGACTATAATAAAGTCTTTACTGTTGGGATCCTAACAGGACCGGAATCACACTCAATTAAGTTCTCTGAGTGTATTATCCATGAAGTTTGCTAAAGCACATTAGTTTAATGAAGTGGGTGTCAATAAAGTATAGTAATTGAACACTGAAGTGGTTTACCTGCATTTAATGAGAATAAATTAATTAAGTTACGACATGTTCCAAACGGACATATGCAGTATGAACTTTGAAGGGTGTAGTGGATCAGCCTGATGTGATGACTCAGCAGCAGAAGCCCGTCAAGTAAATGAGATCTAGACGCTAATGGATTGGGAGACTGATAAAGACTCCATCATTTGTCGAAGACTCAACGAAGAGTTAAAGGGTATACCTTCTCACGTGGAAGTAGAAGTCTATAATATAATGATCTGAAAGTATATTAGATTCAGTTCCTGTCAAAGATCTGCATGTCTTCAGGTTGAAAGCATTATCTTTCATCTACAAAAAATATTGACTCAAGAAGAATAATCAGAGAAATAATTCAACATGTATTAATATTGATATTAATGTATCTACAATGTCTGTACCTTAGTTCTATTGGTGCTTGCGGATCAACCCTCGAATTCCCCATGAAGTCGTAATCGTTTCGTCTAGTGATGCACTCCTGTCAAGACAAGCTTCAATATCCTCTCATTCGCTGAAAATAACCAACACTAGAGCAATCAACAAGCGGAATTTATTGATAGCATCGCATTGTACAATACGCACAGAGTTCTAGGTTTCATACGTTTCACATGTCACAATCCGAATAAACTCGGCTTCAAATCGATACATTAGTTATCAACATTAATTAGATGAAGAGATAAGAATAGATCAGGAGCGACTGCAGATATTCACGTCCTCGAGAAGCTAGATGGAAGAGAAGTTCGTTTTAGAGCGATAAAGCAAACTCAGAACTCTCGACAGATACAAGAAGTCAAAAGTTACTATTATGTATCGTGTTTATCATTCACGAGCATTACGAGAACCTTCTAGGTCTTGACCAAAGGATTGCGTTGCTCCAGAACTCCAGAATCCAGATTCTTCGTTTATCTCCTTTCGTAGTCGACATTTTTGTGAAATTCACATCAATTAGGTTAAGTAAATTCTTGTCACTGAATGTTAGTGAGAATTCTATAGGTGTTACGTTACCAGGATAGACTAATCTCATGAGAGAATTACATTTATGTATCAAGATTATATCTTAAGAGCATGTTAGAAGTGGCAGAGAAACTTATAAATGAAGCCTCACTCCAAGAGATATAAAACCAGAGTAGCATCCAATAAAAAGAAATTTTTAATTCAAGAAAAATTAGGTATATGCACCTCTTCTATCTGAAGATGAAAGATGTGAATATAGGTATGCAAATGTGCTCACTTTTCGTAAATACACTTGACGCAGTCTGTGTGTATTATCCTAGAAATATAGTTTGCGAGTGTATATAGAATCAAAAGTTTTGCCCTAAAAAGAAGTTAAATAAAAGAACATTTCGCTTGTTCACATTTGAAGCAAAGAGCCTAGCAAGCTCACGCGATCTCTTGGAAGATCTAGTGCTCACAATTTATAAGATTGGAGATTTTTTCCAAAAATTTTAAGTTAATGATGTGTCTATATAATTGAAGTAACCTTGTTATTTAAGATTACGCCTTGCTTACGGGAAGATGAATTCATGAAAAGAAGTTGACTTCTTCCGAAGCAACCAAAAGATAGAATACCCTTCTGAGAAGATACTTACTACAACCGCAGGAAGTATCAACCACGCACCGACTAGATAACGAGTAGGTGTACCTAACGTACAGTCACCACCGTAGTAGGTAGATCTAGGGTAGTCGAGTCATTACATAATCACGAAGAGAAGACAAGGAAATAGAGGCGCATCCGCACCATAGATCTTTTTGCTGCTTCTCGATTTGGAAATTGGAGAGAACATTTGAAGCGTTGTCGTGTCGTGGACCGACTCTTATCTGAAAATCTATTTCGTTACTTACTACTATCGTTCCAAATACCCTCATGAGACTAAAAGTGAGACTTCTTGCATAATTTTGGATCTTCACTTTCATTACATCGATGGGTAGAGGTCATTGTCAATTTTTCATAGACACTTTATCTACTTCATTTGGACTCTTAATGGACAAATTACGAGACTCGAAAGATGGGAAAATTAAGCTAAGCCTCAGCTTATGGAGATTTTGCATAACTCTTGATCTTCACTTTCATCGCATCAATAGGTAGAGCTCGTTATCAAGTTTCTATGGACATTTTGTCTACTTCATTTACATGCCTAGTGGAGAAGTTATGAGACTCAAAAGATGAGGAAAACAAGCTAGCTTCAGCTTAAGGGCTTTTTGCACAACTTCGGATCTCCATTTTCATTACATCGATAGGTGAAGCTCGTTGTCAACTTTCCATGAGCCCTTTGTTTATTTCATTTGGACGCTTAGTGGAGAAATTATGCGACTCCCAAAAAATAGAAAACCAAGCTAGGCTCTAGTTTACTATTGCTGATTGAGTATTTGCCGCTATTGGTGCTATACTAAAGAACTTAGAGCTACTGATAGTGGTGCTTATCCTTGGTGTTTTTCCTTTAGTGACGTTAGTTGCTTGGCCTTTCGGATCCTTCTTTCCTTGATGGGTCTTTCCATCCGTTGGCTATTCATTGCGTTGCGTGTTATCACATTGAGCCGAACAATTGACATACAAACTCTCTCCAGGAAATGCCTACATGACAAACGTTACTCTGAATCCAGACTCGCACATATGAGTACGAAACAGAGAGGTGTTTCCTCCCTTCCAGATTCCAACGTCCACTGCCACTCGTGCTGTAACCTGCCTTTTTGATTGGGAATACAGAACTTCTATCTACGACTTGACACTAACTACACAAAGCAAAGTCATGCAAGGGACTGAGGTCTACGGTTTTACACTAGCTACACGAAGAAAAGTCATGCAAGGGACTGGATATTGGAAATAACTGCGGCGTAACAGCTTTACGGGGGAAACAAAGTCAGTGCTACCACAGTCCACTCTTGACATACTCAGATAAACATGAAACCACTTGCTTCCATGAGACAAGAGACGGGAACCTCTTGACAGCTAGCAAATATACAATCCATATTCAAAGATGCTGCTTCCAACATTCTAGTGTGAACTTGGGAGAACATGGAAACGGGACACAACCATCACAATAACAGAAAGTAAGACCTACCTCAGGCAAGCTAGACTGACTCTTCTCACCTAAAATGAATTAAATACGAAAAAATATTTTCTACAACCTCTTCGGGCTCTTTTTTCTTACATCCATCTTCTTCTTGTCCACAACGGGTTTCGTCGATCCAAGATCTCCTTTCGGCTTCTTGGCACTAGGTGAGGTGCAAGTGGCTATCGCGTCGGGGCCGGCCACGCACAATCCACCTTCTAGCATATGGTCTTTGTTCGCTGTGTTGTGCATAAGCGGAGTGTGACCCATCGTTTCCGGGTCCAAAGAAATTGCATTCACGCCCGTTGATTCGGCAATAGCGACCTTGACCTTCGACTTTGGCTTCATAGCGTGTATACTTGACATAAGCCTGCACGTACCAGGATGCATATATCACTAATCACCACGAGCATCGTGGCAACTTCTCGGGTCTCAAGAAAGGAGACTCCAGACAGCAGCAAGATTCTCTATAGGGATGTCTCCTGTTAAAATTGAGCCGTACTCTACAAAGAATTCACTAAAATAAAGGTCAAGACATTAACTGGTCATCCTACCTGGGGTGTCTGGCATAACCATCATAATCCTCCATCAGCATTTTCCCTGCTTCCTCGTTGAGTGCAGATTCCGGAAAAGGCTCAATCAAAAGGCACCTAACAACCTGTTCAAAGCCACGAGACGGCATCTCAGTAACCTCCAACTGATAAACCCGCACCGTCATCTTACTGAACCGCGCTGCACGGTTTCCTATACAGGAATACTCCAAACATAAGCATCGGACAGTTAAACAAATAACAAGGTCGTGATCTGACAAGCAAGACGTGCCGTAGACCAAGGGTTGGCTTCCAGTCCTTTTTCAAAGTGTTGACACAGATTTCGCCGTTCTTAGTGATATTGGGATGGAAGATCCTTGTCACGAAGTACCCTGCACAATGTGCAAATGGAGAATGCGTGTCAGTAAACATCCCCGAGTCAACAAAGTAGGAACTACCTCAGCAAGCGACCGCTTCAAGTAAAAGAACTCAAGCTCAGAACTGTAATGTACGCCGCTTTTCACTAAACTCTGCCTTGACTGGCCATCAATTTCTACCTAGTACACCAATGACCAAAATGACACCATTAATTAATCAACACAGTTCTAAATTACAAGCTTCACTAACCTTTCGGTGGTGTCTGAGGGAAGTCCTGATTCATTATAAGTTTCATGCCGAATACACCACCTTCGTAAGGTGTACCATCTGAAAGCACAAAAATCGGTAGTATTTAGAACCACTAGAGATAGCAAATATATAGAAGATAAGAGTGCCTGCTAGTGCTGAAGGAATGTACCGAGGCGATAAACAATAAACAAGGTCTCTTATTCTCCTCACTGCTGGAAAGACAGATTCTCTTCTAACGTTGTGTCTTTTCCGCCAGAGTGTAGCTGAATAAGATCACCACTATACCACTAGCCTGCCGTCGATATGATCTGTT
This sequence comes from Asterella californica, assembly GCA_036924285.1. Lineage (NCBI taxonomy): Eukaryota > Viridiplantae > Streptophyta > Marchantiopsida > Marchantiales > Aytoniaceae > Asterella > Asterella californica. Next base: position 21,011,775 of record JAYKYS010000006.1, on the reverse strand, counting down.
CGCATTAATAAACACTAGAATTTTCTGTCGCATCCTATATTCGTGGAACAACTGGACTTCGTCTTGTATACAGTTTAATCTACTGACCCTGTAGACAGACGCTACAGGCTATTTACAGAGTTCACATCCGCTGGTCAGAGCCAGTCGACTGGATATACATCTGGGTATGCCAACTTCAAGGTTGCCGTATAAGAGAACTCGTGCTGAACATGTTCTGATCAGAACATGTGAGTGTCAGTGAGTGTCTTGCAATTGTTGTCTACTTGACATGAGCTTGGATATCGATCCATCATGTTCCAACTCTTTCTGTTGATTGGTACATTCAACTCTTGCTCCTGATGGTTCTATCATTCTCATGTATGCGTGCTCATTCCAGTTCCAGCATTCACACCCGTGTCAGTCTGCCAAGGCAGAAGAGCGAGCGATGTTGCGTGATCTCTTCAATCTCTACCTCTGTGAAGCTACAAAGATAAACAGATATAATCGGTGACATCTCCGATCAAACGTGGAGTCCAACTGGGCTTTCGCGGAAGTACCAACGAGTAATAGTAAGTGTCCTCGTCGTAGATTGATCGTCATCGTGATGCCCATTTCTTAAGAAGGGTCATGATCACAACCTAGCTAGTCGATTCAACGCTGGATTTAATTTCCTCCCAGGCCGTTTCCTGAATAAGTTCTTGGTACACTGTTAAGATCTAGACGCTGTGTATGCTACTTATACTGGTACTGGTTTGCTTTGGAAGTATATTAGTGCTAGCGGTGAAGAAGAATCAGGGCTATCTAACGACGCGAGAGTAGCTACTTCATGGCCAAGTTCAAGATCTTCAACCCGAGGATCGATGAAGCTTCAAGCAGTACTTCGAATTCTCCTCAAAAGGTTGTGATCCGCCGCTTGCAACAATCTGGATGTAACTGGGTATTACTCGTTTTGATTAGAGAAGCATACTTACTCTACTTCATTCTCATAGTAAGTCTCCTGTTGTAATGCTTATTACGTCTCTTCAATTCTTATCAATTGCACGGATATACGGTGGTCCTGAGGTGTGCGCGTTATTGCTGGATGTTTCATCTCAGCGCATTTTCCCGTATTCCGATAATCTGTTGAGAAAGTCTTTGTGACTGTGGACTTTGCACACATGTTCAGATCAGCGATTCTCTCTTCAAGCTGTTCGAACCAGCTCCACCAACTATCATAAGCATCGATATAATTTTCTTTCATGGGCTTCAGTTTGAGCACAACTCTGATGCATATCTTTCGACTTGGACAAGTGGAGGTGAATCGCAAGAAGTCTGGCCACAAACGTGGCTTCCCGAGAAATATCCTGGAGCGCGAATTTTATCGGTATCGTATGATGCTTTCATACGAACTACTGGCACGGAAGGAATGATGGATATGTACCTGATCGGTGAAAAATTGTTGGGAGAGATTTTGTGGGTTCGTAAAGATAAGGGGATAGAACATTGTCCAATAGTGCTCGTGGGTCACAGCTTTGGTGGCCTTGTTATAAAGCAGTTGTGCATCTATGCTTCCCAGAGCGAAGAAATATCTGCAAATGGGCAAGATATTGGCATGTTTCTGAAAAGCCTTCGGGGAATATTTTTCTACGGAACACCACACCGTGGACTGGAGATGGACAACGCAGTTGTGCTGAAAGATTCTGTGATGAGTAGCATGCCAGCAAATAAAACCCTGCTGGCATTCGTGGAACTACTTGGCAAAGATGCTGCGAGACTTCATGAGCAATTTGAGAAGAGGTGGCGAGAGTACAAGTGGCAAATTTATGGACTCGGAGAGTCACATGTAAGTTACATGATTTTTGTTTGTCTTTAATTAGTTCGCGTCTATCCTGGAATGTTATGATCTCACTGATATACGTAATAGTTCAATTAGGTACTCGTGTCAGTGACTGCATGCTTCCTGACCTGAAATTATAAAATCCAATGTTTAGACTGGAGCTGTCGTGTCTATACATTCTGTGAACATGAATTGAGTTTTAAAGGACGAGAATTCAGTCTGCGCCGATCTATATATGAATCATGCTATTTTATCTTATTGACAGATATTTTGCAAACTAATATAAGTTGTCGAACCACGCTTTTAATTAGGATTAACATCACAAAAGGTACAGATCTCTTTCTCAGAGATTTCGGAGTTATGTGGCATGAGCTCCCTTTGGCTAATAGTTTGCAAGAGAAGAGAGAGAATACATGGCTGTAATTTGAGTAAAATGTGCGTCCTTTTATTGCTTGCATGCAGGCGATGGAAGGACAACGCGACCCTTTAGTGCCGGAGGCATCTTCGCGATTCGGTGATCACTATCTGCCTGATGAATCTGATCACTTTTCTATCTGTAGACCTGTAAGCAGAACGAGCAATAGATACCTACACCTAGTTCATCTCATCAATACCGTATATGTTGAGAAGAGTTGTCAGGTATTATGCACTACCCAAAGTGTTTTGTACAAGTGAAATTTGAATCTAATTTTTCTTAATTTTGTTTTCAGTTCTTCGCTGCTTGATTTCAGAAATAGTTACAAAGTCATAATTAATTTCAGAATTTCAGAATGTCTGATATGCTCATCGGTAAATTAGATGGACTGCCATATGCATTCACTGAATCGGATTCTCTCTCTATATTTTTGTACAGCCAAAGGTTGTCCTGAACGTGGTGGGGGTAGAATCTCTTCAGACTGAAGTTCAGAAGCACTTGCAGAAACATACTTTTCTGGGGTTTTGTGGCATGGGAGGTGTTGGTAAAACGACCATGGCAAGGGTAGCGTTCAACACCTTGTCTGCCACATTTGAGTACACTTGTTTCGTGAGTGAAGTGAAGCTGATCCAGGGAAACAAAGAAGAGATCAAGGAGAGGGTTTGGAAGAACATGCGTCGGCATGGCCAGTCTGTGCCAGGAGGGACCAGGACAGATATGTGGGCGGAAGTTACTGGCAAAAAGTTGCTGGTTGTGTTCGATGACATTGAGACATCCGGACATGCAGAGCTTCTACAAGAGATAGCAGATGACAACGGCTCGAAAGAAAGTCGATTCATAGTAACCAGTCGTAATGCTGGAGTTCGGGGATACTTTGGTGTAGATCGGATCTACATATGTGATGTTCCATTTCTGGAAGACGAATTTGCAAGAGAGTTGTTTATCACGCACGCATTTCCTGCTGGAAAGGAACCTCTGGAGCGCTTGAAGCACATCATCGAGGACGTAGTGAAAGGATGTGCAGGGTTGCCGCTCACTCTGGTGGTCCTTGGAAAATATCTTGGAACGATAACGGATGATAAGATTTGGAGTGAGGTTTTAGATGCAGTGAGAAATGTAGAAGATATTCCCAACTTAGATCTGGAAGAGAGAGTGTGGAGAAAATTGCAACTGAGCTATGATGCTTTGGGAGATCCGGAAAAGCATATGTTTCTGGATATTGCCTCTCTTTTGCTCGTTGAAAATCCTCCTTTTAGTTTCGAAGAAATCAGAAGTGCATGGTCTTCAATGTACGGATATCCGCACACAGGATGGAAAACATTGGTGGACAGGTCTCTGGTTCAAGAAGAAGAAACGATGAAGTGGCACAAAGAGTCTGCCAGGGGTGTGATTGACACTTCTCGAACACGATGGACGAAGGACCATGGAGGTGACTGTCCGAAGGTCAAAATCTTTACGCGTATACGTATGCATGAACATCTGAGGAGAATGGGCCAGAGGATTGCAAAAATGTCGAGTCGATATGTTTCGTTGATTGACGATCAATGGGTAAGTGTTTGCACTTGGGACTCATCCTTTTCTTGGTGATACGTATACATGTACAATTTTGGTTTATCTGAGTTATTTCCTCTTCCAATAGATGAAATGAAAGAGATCATTCGTGAAATAGTTTCTCGAGTTTAGAGTATGTATGTTTAGAGCTTTTGTTATACAAATTCATTAAATTAAATAGAGTTTGAAACAAAACGCTCTTCTTTGAGTCAAAAGAACTAATAGTATATATGGACCTATAATATTGATATGCAGTCTTAACTTATTTATGTTAGTGATTTATGTTCTTGTGGTCTTTTTGCATGAAGGGAGAAAACCTCATTCATCCGGAGAAAGTCGTTGCACTCAGTGCGGATATTTCTTATCTTTCTCATCGTTCTACTAGAGATAGCGATATCCGACAGTTCGACAAGAGCCTGCGTAAATTGCAGAATTTCGTCTCACAGCTCAGAGGATTACGTTATATGAGTTTGACCTTGAGGCCGGTTTTCTCGTGGAGATCTACGATTACTAGAGGATTACGTTATTTGAGTTTAACCTTGGGGTCGGTTTTCTCGTGCGGGAGATGTAAGATTACTGGAGGTTTTTCTCTTCCTAGCGGTCTAGTTCTGCTTCGGTGGGTGGGTTCCAGTGCAAATCTCAATCTTGCTTTGGAAGCTTCACTTTGCAAGTCGTTGGGTGTTTTGAGATTCAGGGAAGATTTGAAGGGAGGTTCCATAGACATCTTTTGGCCTCGGGGATATTTTAATCGCTTAGAGCGATCGATTATAGAATCTTGGAGGGTGGTTAGCATATCACATGTAATTGGAAACTTGAGTAGGTTGGAGCATTTGGAGATGAAGTCGTGTCATGTACTGGAAAGATTATCGGAGACACTTGGAAACTTGAGTAGTTTGAAGCATTTGGAGATTACCTGGTGTTGCGTAATGAAAAGATTATCGGAGACATTTGGAAACTTGAGTAGGTTGGAGCATTTGGAGATTGAGGCATGTCCTAAACTGGAAAGATTACCGGAGACATTTGGGAACTTGAGTAGGTTGGAGAATTTGAAGATTAGCTGGTGTGGTGTACTGGAAAGATTACCGGAGACATTTGGAAACTTGAGTAGGTTGGAGCATTTGGAGATTAGCTGGTGTAATGTCTTGGAAAGATTACCAGAGACATTTGGAAACTTGAGTAAGTTGGAGCATTTGGAGATTAGCTGGTGTCATGTCTTGGAAAGATTACCAGAGACATTTGGAAACTTGAGTAAGTTGGAGCATTTGGTGATTCAGGGATGTCCTGTACTGAAAAGATTACCGGAGACATTTGGAAACTTGAGTAGGTTGAAGCATTTGCAGATTAGATGGTGTGATGTCCTGGAAAGATTACCAGAGACATTTGGAAACTTGAGTAGGTTGGAGCAATTGTTGATTAGGAGATGTCATGTTATGGAAAGACTACCGGAGACATTTGGAAACTTGAATAGGTTAGAGTATTTGGAGATTTACGGATGTGGTCTACTAAAAGGATTGCCGGAGACATTTGGAAACTTGAATAGGTTAGAGTATTTGGAGATTTACGGATGTGATCTACTAAAAAGATTGCCGGAGACATTTGGAAACTTGAGTCGGTTGGAGCATTTGGAGATTACACAGTGTAGAGTACTGAAAAGATTACCGGAGACATTTCGGAACTTGAGTAGTTTGAAGCATTTGAAGATTAAAAAATGTTATGTACTCGAAAGATTACCGGAGACATTTGGAAACTTGAGTAGGTTGGAGCATTTCGAGATTGACGAATGTCATGTACTGGAAAGATTACCTCAGACAGTTCCACAGACAGTTGGATACTCAATCATGTACTGGAGAGATTACCTGATATGGAAATATTACCGGAGACATTTGGAAACTTGAGTAGGTTGGGGCATTTCGAGATTTACCGATGTCATGTACTGGAAAGATTGCCGGAGACATTTGGAAACTTGAGTAGATTGGAGCATTTGGTGATTAGATGGTGTAAAAAGCTTGAGGGAGGCTCGGAGACATTTGAAAATTTGAGTAGGTTGGAGCACATGCATATAGAAGGCTGTGATCTGCTAGAGAGTTCGCTGAAGGAGTCCAAAATCTTACAGAAGTTGAAGTAGATGATGGCCATGAGCTAAAAGACAAGAAGGTGATGCTTAGAAATGGAAGTTGTGGATAAAAATGCACCCATCCGGTGAGTCTGAGTAGCCATTAGGAACAGCGTAAATAAACTGCAGTTGTCTATCTTTTTTACACTATTAAAGTTAAAGTTTATTACAGTAGATGTACACAAAGTATCGTTCCAACCCGTAGAGGGAAGTAAAACTGTGTGGAGCACGCTACGAACTGGAGTTATATAGGAAGCGGCCTTGCTACCAGTAGAAGTTGTAATCGTTGTTATAGTCAACCAGCAGAAGTAGTATCACACCATCCAATATAGTGTGATACTACTTCTGCAACCAGCTGCTTGATTGAACTATTCGAGGAGCTGGAGAACAACTGTATCACATCATGATCGACAGTGAAAGTAAATACGAGACTTAGATACGAGTTTCATCCTGCAACAAAACAACCGAGGCCATGGGGAACTGACGTCATGTGATCCATATTCGTTCTGTTTTTAGAGCCGTTCTAGTACACAGGTTTTCTGAGCGTTAGTTATATGTCCTTGAACATCTCCACAAGGGGACCTGTCGAATCCCCTTACTACTTACCTCGTAGTTCAAGTTCAGTTTGCAAAGATTCTTCCAAGAAACCTGGTTCTCTTGAACATGATGTGGATCTTTTCCAACGTACATGCCTTGTCGTTGGTCGTGATGCATAAGGACACCTCTGTTTTCTACATGTGTTCTTTGTGGCTAATGTGAAGATTGTCCGAGTCATAAAAGCAGAGATATCATACTTTGCTACTCCGTTCGTTACTATGATCTCGTTGTTCGTGGCAATACGAGGGTGAAGTCAGATATATCATCGATGGCTGCTATAAAGCGTAGAAGAATGTAGCTAACTTCTTTAATTCAGTCTGTGAGTGAAGTGGCAAACAGAGCTAGTCCCTCAGTTTAGTGCCGTTTATGATCCTCTAACTAATGCTTATCACTAAAACTGGAACTAAATTTCTGGGGTCCTACGCAAGGTTCTCAAGATAATCTAATAGGAACTGCAGATTGGAAAACCCTTCAACTTTCCGTGATTGTCCAGTACTTTCAACTGATACCCTGAATAATACAGCTTTGTGAAAGAAATTTATCTCTTCAGACCGATGACAGCGAGTGTCAAGGTATTCGAGAAGAGGAACTGTAGACAACATTCGTGAGATAGTAAGGAATGATGAAGATTTCATAGACCCAAATCTAACTACATCTAATAAGAAGGATCCACTACGGTACAAACGAAGTCCTTCTTCATCATCCCTCTCAGTTTGTCGGGAAGTGTAGAATCTCAAACCTCTGTCGTGAAACATTCTCCTCGTCCCTGTACACTATTTTGTGAAGATTTCTCGTGACCGAGCCCACTCTACTTGAAGAAGTACTCATAGAAATTCCTAAAGTGATCTCTTTCTGTGAGTTTCCCCTATTCACAATGGTCCGAAACTTTTCAATCCTACATTTGTCCACTTTCTGCTTGCTCTGATATTATCTAGCAAAGGTATGGGTTCAACCCTTAATTTCGTATTTATATGGGGGTGGGATTTGAGACACCTTTATATTATGGAGTTTAAAAGATGAAAAGTATTAGGAGTTAGAAGTGGGAATACTTTCCAAAGATACTTAAGTCACCATAGTCCACATGGTTACAACCAAAATCCTGAGTTAACCCCGAAAGAAGTCGCGACTGTTTTTTCTTTTTCGTCATGTTCAAACACACTCTTTGGTGATGTAAAAGAGTTACGACCAAAATAAAAAGTTATACACAAAGTTTACCGTTAGTTAAACCACGGCAGGCTGTGGTTTCTTTACGGCTGATGTTCATTCTGGCATTAAGGAACTTTTGGTGTAACTTTGACACCCGGTGCAAGCCATATTTTCTGTTTTGGTTATTGTGTTAATATTATTTTTATAAGTCATAATTAAACTCTGTGGAAGGTAAAAAATAAAAAATAAAACTAAAAGAGGTGACTTGTGACAAAACTTTGACGTGAGAACTACGATGACAGCAGTTAGGTACATCACTTTGAGGTTACAGCAGTTATGTATCAGTAATATAGTAACTCGTACTCTTTCTTTAATAAGTATTAGTCGAGGCTCTCTTAGGATGTACTAGATCTTGATTCTATGTAAAGTGTGCACATTTCATCTCAGTATATTGCCTGCTAGAAGCACAAAGAGATCGTTGTGCTCTGTTCTAGCAGGCTAATCGTATTTTGTTGAGGAGATAAAGTTCTTATATTTTGGGAGTACAATTACAGTTTTGTAACATATTGTTTACGGGATGACCTCCTACTCTTCACTAAACACAATATCCATTTGAGAAAATTTCAAGATTACCTCCTGTATAATACTAAAGATTGTACAAAAAATTATTATATTGATACTATCATCTAGTGTAGATAATAGTAAGTGAGTGAGATTGGTTACAACAGTTCTGAATGACGAAGAGAGTGTATTTCTAGAACTATGAAGTCAGTCATTCAGCTTGATTCGACACCAAAGAAATCCAACATGGAGAAGATAGGTTCGTGGAAGAATTGAAAGTAGCTCCACTATTTTTCATATGTTCCTCATTCATCTAGTATACCAAATTAAAATAATGTAAGATGAATATGATTATGCATATCACACATTCTCTGATTCTTGCTTGGGTTATACACTTGGGCATGGATTTCGAAGTAAAGTCTAACTTTGACTGAGGTTCATGATATTCTTGTAATTATCTTTTCTCTTTCAGTAACTCACTGAACCGAGTAGAAAGCTTGGTGGGGACCCCGAGTCGATCGGGCTTGCTAAACATTAAATTATATTCAGAACTCATCTTTTCGCAGGGTTTTATAGAGTATGGTCATTTCTACCAGAGAGAGGTAAACGTTACTACAGAATAGCACATCGCTAAAGGATGGATCATATTTTGATTTGTCATTTAACTATTTGACTAAAATTTAACTGCAAACTTAAAACAGGTCTTTCACTCTGTTTGAATGCGTAAGATGGAGGAAGAATGAATTAGCCTAAATCACTTTTGGCATGCATCGAAAAAACTCTTTGTGGAAAACTTCTAGGAAAATTCTTTTCGGTTACTCTATTTTTCAAGCTATATTTAAATTTACTTTGAATAAATGACAAGCTTGGTGTTTAATGTGTGTTCGAATAATTATACATCGATGGTTAAAACCAAAAAGCAAAGAGAATGTTTTGTCATGTGCGGTGTATTTTGTCATTTTATTATATAGTTAAGAAGGAAGAGATAGAATGCCACTATTAAACCCAGTAAAGAAAGAAGAAAGAGTTTAGATCAAGATAAATCTCTAACGGATAGAACCACAATTCCACTGCAAGCATAGCTTCTTGTTTATTTTTCTTTCTTATTTCTAATCTAGTATTTTTTTGTTATGGAGTTTACTTAACCGAACGTCGTATTCAACACAGCGAAGAAATTTGACTCTCATTCTGTTGTTTAAATAAACTGGAAAACCCCAGTGAAAATGCTCAAAATGTTGACCGGTTAGAGATAAAATAAATTCATATCTTCAGATCCAGATTCCCAAAAGGAAATGAGTCTAAACTTCGTGAAGGAATGGATCACCTGAGATACAAGAATTTACAAAGAGTGGAGCTTTGTAAGACGAGTGTGCACACACGAGTATTATGAAATCTTGCTCAAGTGTTCTTCACAAAATACAAGATCGGTGCATAAACTTAACGCAATAGATTATAGTAAGTGTCATAATAAATGAACACTAGCTAACGTCTCATTTCTACATAACAGTAAGTTCAAAAATTCATAAGTGCATATGGATTCAAGCTACAAACCAGATCTTGGTCCATCTCGATTTAGTTTGATCTGAGTTAGGCACAGAATATGCATAGCATAAGCTACACGGAGGAATGTTTTCTTAGTCCTAAACCATTCTCTGCGATTGAACCGATGAGAATGGAATGTTTAGGATGGAGAATGCATGATTATGGTGTTATTTTTGTAGTGAAAAGGATTAAAAATATATATAGAGTTTTGAAATTTTCTAAGAAGATCTAACTGTTGAACTGAGTTTTCAGAAATACTAGTTAAAGTTCATGGTTTATCAAATTAACATGTAAATCATGATTTATCAACCAATCGAGGTTTATCCACTACGGATGATGATGTATCGTACATAAAACTATTCTAAAATACAAAAGAAAGAGCATTCATATTCCCAAAATCCTTTAAGTAGTACATGAGCCTATGGAGAGAATGGTTTATCATATAAACCATTATCTTTCCAGGGGTTCATGACAACCATGTAAGTACTTTTTGAATATTCACGTATCTATTAGCAATCAAACAGGTTCGTATCTTCTCCAGCCTCAAGAGTGGCATATTAATAGCTCAAGAGTGGCATATTATCATATAGTCATTATTATCATATTATCATAGCTTCTCCAGCCTCAAGAGTGGCATATTATCATATAAACCATTATCTTTCCAGGGGTTCATGACAACCATGTAAGTACTTTTTGAATATTCACGTATCTATTAGCAATCAAACAGGTTCGTATCTTCTCCAGCCTCAAGAGTGGCATATTAATAGCTCGAGCCTAAACCGAGTCTAAACAGTGATCTATTAATTTTCTGAGCTTGAACATATTGTGGATCCAACTCCACAGACGCAACTCGTGGCTCAGAGGCACGTACTACACTCCAAGTCATTGCTATAGATGTCTCAATCTGTGGCACATCAGCCATGAAGTCAAAGTCATCTCCTTTTTCTCCATAAGACGTGGAAGCCTATGTTCATGAACCAGATCTCCGTTGAGCCGTAGTCATACTAGCTATTCTCTGCTCTAATTGCTCAATCCGAGCAGCCATACTCGCATTTGAGGTCATAGCAAGCTGGTCTTCTCTCAGGTGCTGGACCTCTAGCTCCAACTCGATCACCAAGGGCCTCCCTGGCTCCTCCGCGTCGTCCACGATTAGTCTTTTCTTGCCGTAGCTCAAGATAGAGATCAAAACAACAGTCACTATTGTGACCTAGTCATCCGCAATGCTCACATTGCTTAGGCACCGCTTGAGACGTCTCAGCGTCTCATAACCATCTCTCTTCTGTGGATAGTCTTTCTGTTGATAAAGACCATCACACGTCCAGCAAGGACCCGCTTGCTGCTGATTAGAGAAGGAGAACATGGACTTCTACCCACCATGTCCTCCAATACCTCCTTGGGATCATGACTGTTCAACACGATCCCTACCACCACCACCACGCTGTTGCACAACCTGTGATCCTCGAGAAGAGGTGGTTGCCTCATGTGATGTCTCTCTGCTGAATCCAGCAGTCACCACTCTCTCCTCCACCATGTTGAGCTCAATCCGCTCAGCTAGATCAAATACAATCGTCAACATTGGAACAATATCTCTAAGGAGAGTCGCATCCCTGACTCTCATATGCAGCTCTCGGTCTAGTATCCCATACCACAACTACACTACCTCTGCTTCTGTCACCCCTTGGGTAACGCTAATCAACCGCCTCATGCGAGTAAACATCTCGCGTAGACTCTCTCCAATCTTCCACGAGAACTCTTCTAGACTCCTCAACTTGTTGATCCGCACACCCTGCTAGTTCTTCCTCAAACACTCGAAGAACTGAACCACAGGGTTAAACATTGGTGGTATCCCGCTCCTACTACCACATGCTCCACTACTAGTGGATGCACCATCGGTAGTAGGTACTCCGTCATCTGTGAATGTATCACTACTACTGGCATCCGAACTCGTAGGTGCTACGTCTCTTGAAATTGCGCCAGTAGTGATAGAAACGTAGTTGAAAGACCAATGTTATCTTCATAACTCAACCTCCACGTTGTAGTATTGTCTAAACTCATGGTAATCGTCCATTGATGATCCCTTCAAGTGTTGGAACAAACCCCTCCACTCCATGAAGGGTATAAACAGCTCCACTTGAATAGGAGAGGAACTAGTACTCTCGCACCAAAAGAGGCTCATCTACACCTCGAATTGCATCAAATTGCACCAAAAGAGGCTCGGCTACACCAAAATCTGACGTAAAACAGCTCGAGGATGCAAACGGACAACCAAAAATCTAACAACAGATTCGCAAATGCACAATTCACACTCCGCAACCAACCACCGCTACAAGATAACTCACAAACTCGAGTTTCTACACGAAATTGCACAAAAATCTGAGTAACTAGCCTTTTTGCACTTTCGGTATACACGACAGTGAACTTCAACATGTCATAACTTTGTCAATGCTCGACCAAACTTCACGAAACTTGGTGCACTAGAATAGTCTCTCTTACACGCTTCCAATGAGCCCACTCTGACTTGACATTGACAACTACTTCATCTGCCACGTCCAAAGACGCACTCCAGCCCAAACATGTCACTTTGAGAAGTTCCGCAAAATTTCTGCAGCACTTTCGCATGACAGAAAATCCACACTTGATCCCACAACAGCAAGGTACCATGCACCCACACACCCCTAGATCGCAGATACCAACAATCAAACACTAACGACCACGTCCGAAAATACTAACGGACGAATTCAGATCAACGAGCTCTTACTGAACTCCGCCTCGACCTGCACTCAGTCTTCGAGTATGCTCAACAGAGAAATTATCATCTCCACAATGTCCTCATGCAACAATGATTACTCACAAAACGGTCAAACTAAACTCACTCTATGCTCGTAGAGAATCCAGGTTACACTCAACAAGACTATCCATCATAGCCAGGAGCTTGAAGACTCAACTAGTTTGAATGACTCTTATCTGCAATTCGATTCTTTGATTAATTTTCTTCGCGCATGGAAGGACACGTCATGTGGACTGCCACAACGACACAGTCTTGTAGTGGACGCAGGAATCCTTTCAGCCCCACTATGTGAGTTGTTCGAGGAAGTGTAGCTGTTGCTTATAAAGTTGTCTCCCAGTTGTTCATACCGTCATCATGTACTTGACCATGTCATGATGTTCTTATACCCTAACTATTGATGAGAAAGCAAAGAAATTTACTCTATCATACCCTTGATATTTTTGTTGGATTTAGGACTTCATGGCACCTTGACTGACAATAGTAGGTTTACCAAGTTCATTGTCATAACTAGACGATCACATAGATCAGGGGAAAATTTCTAAGACAACATACAAAAAATTCTTTGACTATGAGTGTTACGTCGTGGAATACTTTATCGATCGATGGTGTGCTTTATAATCCTAAGCCACTACCCAAAGAAAGCTTATGCATGTAAACCTGCTGCTCGAGAGAATGGACTTCCTGCTTCTGTTAAACATAGAACAAGTAAGAGACTACGTATAGATACCTCTAACCAAACTTTCAATACGAAAACTCTCACAAGTCAGACTAATAGTGATATGTGATTCAAAACTCTCACAAGTTAGACTAACGGTGATATATTGTTCATATGAATGACTCACATTGAGATCACATGACATTTTGATCTATTGAACTTGCTGTTATCAGTGAAGAGTATGATCAAGTAGAAGGATCTTAAAAAGACTACGGTCAAATAAATTATCATGTCAGTTTAGCACCTCGGTTAGGTTGATCGAGTGCGGAGTGACTAATCCCGGTAAGGTCGTTAGTGTCATTAGGACGAGTTCTTGGGATAACCCACTAGGGATATACTTTGCAGGTAAGGCTTGAAGGCTTTAGTTCTTCACAGAGATCCCCCACTCAGTCGATTTAGGTCTAGGGTTCTGGGAGTCCAACTACTAAATCCAAGGACCCGTATTGATGTCTACGGGTCCTTGGATTGCCCCGTAGACATCACTGACTTTGATTAGAGGGTCGGGCAACCGAGAGATTGACAGACATGGCACGCAGAGAGTTGCTAAAAACTATAAGATAAAAAAGTTCTAAAAGATACTGTAAGATCCGTTGACATTCCTAAGCCTCCACGAATGGAACCATGAGGACCATCATTCTGACTGGATTCATATGTGAAGGTTGACGACAAGTTTCCTCATTTCAACACTTGGAGATTAGTGCTTGCCAAAGTGAAGAAAGAAGATTCTTTAACGGGAAGAACCCTAACCTTCGTAGTTTCTCAAGGATAACTTTGTATAGAACTCTTCATTGCTCACGAGTAACCGTGTGCTCACAGTACCGTTTCTGCTCAAAATTCTTATTAATGTTTCTGAAACCTGAATATAAACGTACTTACTAACCAAAAGGAGTAAGAAGAAACTTACAATAAACCACTCAAACCGGATAGTTTGAGTGAATTTTCTTTTCTAGAGTAGTTATTATGGAGTAGGAACCTGTATAATGTTTTAATTCAGATATAACTTTTATATAATAAGTATGTTCATGAGTTTGTGATATTACATTGCGTACCCTTATGATCTGATGCAGAATCTCACGCTCTCCTCAGATCTTGACAATGTAGAAGTTAAAGAAATAAAATGTCTCAGTGATTAACGTATAAATATTTAAACCATATTTGTGCATTCTTATATGTAATGCAATCTTAGTTGAGTCTGTTTCAGATGTCTACGTCGACTGTGACTTTCAAAAGAGACAATATATCCTTAAGAGTGCATTATTCTATACATAATCGTCTCTCTAACAAAGATTTTGACACCCTATATTAGATAATAGAGAGTATCAAAGTTAAAAAAAGAATATTCGTTAATGAGAAAACGAATTATTTATCAAAGGATAACTATGTATAGAACTTTGCATCTCTGAAAATTACCTTCGTGAATTGGCAGTACAATTTCGTGTCAAAATTTCTTTTGCTTTTGAAACTTGGAATCATTCCCTTGAGTATTGGATTTCTACACTGCAAAAACAGAATGAGAAGCAATTAAGAAACGTCCTTGCACTCCTGACCAGTCATACATAATTAGTAAAGATTATAGCTTTGGACACTTCTAATGCAAAGGGTTTTTACTTGTTAAAATCTCTACAATGTGAAAATTTACTTCTCTAAGAGCATCTCCATCGCTGGTCTTTAAAGACTCTTCTAACCAGTTAGGGGAAAACCTTTCCACCTCTGATCTTTATACTAGTTTTTAATTTACAGAATTCTCTAAAAGCTACCGCACTTTTCTAACTTAAAAGTTGCAATAAAGACCATTTAACCCCATATCAAACCATTTGAGTAACAGGTTCTGGTAGTTTTGAAAAAGTTCTATATCAAACCATTTGAGTAACAGTTTCTGGTAGTTTTGAAAAAGTTCGAGTTTATGATATTCTTCAGAGATCCATTTAATGAGTGAGTTGAAAATTCATCCCTTAGATATAAAGATATTTTACTTTTCATCTATAAATAAAGATAAGAAGGTCTTTATCTCTAGACGAGTGAAGATGCTTTAACAATTTGTTTATGAGAATATTCTTGGTAGTAGAGCGTACTGTAATGAGCTATCACGTGACCTTTTAAAACTGGTAGAAACTGGATTCCTTAACCTACAGCTCAGCATTATACAATATCTGAACCCAAGATACGCTCAACAAGTAAATTGTATCACTCTATGGACGTTCTAGTTCTACTCTAGAGAAGTTTAACGATGAATGAACCAGTGAAAATCTCTTTAATACACTTATTCTTGGTAATTGCTTGAACATGACTATAAAGTGTTATCTTCCATTGACCTGTTGTATGACTGTTTGGAAGACAAAAATGACTATCATTCACGCGGGCAGTATGATAACATGTTGGTCGCTTCTCAACCCTCTGGACTTTAGAAGCAACGAACATTTTTACTGGAGGTCGTACTGATCTTGTAGATCAGTACGACCTCCGTAGATGTAAACAAAATAATAAGTAAAAAACAAGCATGTCATCAAAAAGAAGTGTAATTAGTACAAGTAGTACCATGGAGAAGATGAAATCTTGTTATCAAACAAAATAAGATATATTGTATTGCCAGGATGGCAAGTGACACGTCGCAGTTCGAAGCCAACATTTCAAAATTTTTCTTGGATGGACGGACATACACATCATCTGCTCTTCTCTGATCATGGACTTGGTATAATAAGTCACAAGCCTCTTGGAACAAGAAAGAATAAATTAATCCATTTCAGCCTTAGCCTCTTTGCATCTATTTGTGGTTTATTTTTTATAGCCAGTCTATCCTTTCTCTCTACGCCATTCTTTAGGTTTGGAAAATTGATAAATCACCATTTCCGTTCGATTCTTGTCCAGGAATTACAGTAGAACGTGGAAACTTTTTCATGACGCTAGTGGTGTCGTTGTTTAAGTATGCTAAAGGAGACAAAAAATATATTCCTGTGAAACAAACTGTCCTCTGTGAAAGATTATACACTGACTGAGACTATATTATTTTAAAAGATTTTTTATGTTTTTTTGTAACTGGTAAATGCATAATACATATATTTTTTGATTTACAATAAACTCCCAAAAATAAAAATCCATAATACTCAATAATATTCAATAAAAAACAAAACCTTAGAATCATAAACAAATCCAATAGTACGATACACCATAACCATAATATGCATACAATCTGAACTTCTGAGAACTTTTGTTTTCCTTTTGTTATCAAGGAATTATATAAGTATTAAATAAACTATATATATTAAATAGATATAAATAATTGAAATATTCCATAGATATTATTTGTTAACCCATGCTTGGAAACACAAAAAGAGCAAAAAAAAACCAATAAATGTTGACTGGATTGTCATGCTTCAGAAGGGACAAGTCCAGTACTGTACTCATGAATACATAACTTTAGTCAGTCGTTTAATTTAATACCTAACCCTTCCGGCCAGAAGAGTTAGATATTAAATTAAACGGACATGCATTTCCATCTCCTCCTAACTCGGAAGAAGGTGACTACTATGCATGCTTAATCTACTTTGAGGAACTTCTGTTCGGTATCTTCTACCAGAAAACATAAAACTATTATATTATATTAATCATACGGAGAAAAAGGTAAGTAAAGTCCATAACAACATGCCTCGAACTGTGTAAGTGCGCCCAATTATCGACATACTTTCGTTTATCATCTAACTCTCCCCGTCAAAAAAGTCAAATAATAAATTAAACTTGCATATATATATATATAATATATATACGCTTGCTTCTCAAGACGAGCTTCATACTATATGCAAGTATGAATCATAACAGACGCTAAGTGCGAGAATCCGGTACTATATAAATATTCATGATATGTAAAGACTAATTTATTCCCTAGAGAGATTACTTTCTTACCTAACCCTTCCGTCTGGAAAAGGTGAGGTAACTAGTGAACATGCATAATCAGAGCTGAAACTGATCTTTCCTTACCACTATACAGAGGTATCACTAAATGATACTCCTTATCACTAAAATAATATTTTATTTTCAAAATTATGGACGCATTCTGTATTGAAATCAAAAAGTAAAAGATGAAGGAAAAGATCAGATGAATGTCAATGTTATCAAGTAACAACAATTGTTAACAGTCTACTTTAGGTAGGTAGGTTCTTTTCTCTCTAGTGTAACACTCTTTTATCTAGAATAAAAGTCTTCTCTGCAGTATACACCGATGACCGGTGACCGGTCACAAAAGATAATCAAATCACTGTAGGGGTCATCACTGCATTACACGTGCCCAAATCACTATGAACATGGTATCATTTTCTGTGGGATCATCTCCGGTGGTTCTCCTGTATATCGTTCTCGGACTTGTGTGTCGCTTGAGAGTTAAGTTTGAGCTTAAGTGAGATTAAGAGTGACCTAGTAGGGAGTGTCAAAGTTGGAACCTTTTGCAAATATTCTTCGCTCTCGGACCATTGGTACGGCTGCAGCCAATATCCGTGTATCTTTAATTTATTTTCTGTTCATTTCGGACGTCGGTTTCAACCATAAATAAAATCAATAGATAAATTTTTTCTACAATTTTCAAAGATTCAAATCTTTTTTACTTAGAACGATATAAAAGACAACGCCTAAGCGCAACACGATTCTGGACAGAGCTACCGTTGGATAAACTACGGCTTTTTTCCCCTCTGGACGTTAAAAGAATCTTTTGCATTAAGCTTCGACACGCCATAGGTATACTACCTGAAACCATACACCACTTATCTGTTTTACAGCACGACGATCTTCCTGTTTGCACGAGAGTAGTCCGGAAACACATGTGCTGGTTTTGCTTTTGCTCCTCATACAAAGCAACATCCCTCTAGCATGCATATTTGTTTCCAGACTGGAGCTTGTTGGAATTGTCAACAGCTCCAGTCGCAAGGATTTGTGGTGACTGTACCACAAACCACCAAAGCAGAGACAGAGATCATTATGCAACAGTTCTACAAGATCACCGGGAAAAGGATCCTCCAAAGACCCCACAGGTCCAGTGCATCAAACCTAACGAAGCATTATTCAGGATTTTGCCCCTAACAGTAAAAACTCCGGGCCCTTTGGCTCGAGTCGCTCCTTGTTATTTCCACATGTATCTTACGCCCTTCTAAAGTGGGTTTGGCAGGATCAGGCAGTCGGGCAAGGCATGGAATGCGCAAAGTGACCGTAACTTTGCGGGGTACTACTGACAGTAGCGAAGTGGACAGCTGGTGCTGTAACATCGTGGCTGAACTGGCTCGACTGTAGATAGCACCCACGAGACAGACGCTTCCGTTTAGTAACAATTGGGAAACGGAATGCCAGTATCTGAGGTACTCAAGACTGCAGGCAATCAGTTTTTAAACCATCTGCAATGAAGAATCTACTGCCATCAGTGAGTGGTTTAGGAGTTGCAAACATGGCCCGACAAAACGTGCAAATCTTTATACATTAACGTCCGGGAGGCAGCAATCTCTCTCCCGAAGGTCGGCATGAGGCATCAAAATCTCCAGCGTTGAGGGACGCGGATCCATTGGCGCACTTCTTAAACTACAATTGCCAGCCTCACTATATAGACAATGGCCGATAATTCGTTCGCGTCGAATCTAGTACTTCAGCGCCGTCAAGTTAGAGCCGGTGATTCGAAGCGTTGTAATAAACCCGGTAGTTAATCTTGGCTAAGAGCATTTGCCCTTTTCTGCCTTCGTCAGACAGCACCTGCTCGCGCGATGAAGAAGACCCTGTGCAACTATCTATGTCGCTTCACGAGGAAATTCTCTCGCTTCACAGGGGAGAGAATTTCCTTCGTAGAACTACTGGTTTGTCTTCTCTGGCCTGAAATGAATCAGGCAAACTGGAAAATGATCATGGGAGGTATCTGACAGACTGCTTGTGGTTGATCGTACTACAACAACTCCCGAAAGCTCCTGTCCATACACTCTCAAACTCCAGGTGTGGTCTGCAGCACAACGCTGGAGCAAAAATGACCCGCAACTCGTGTCCTTCACCAAGCGGCGGAGTGAATCCAGTAGGCACACATAACTCTCATGATCGGTGTACAGACCTTCACCCTTCCGGTTCGCCAATCGCGCAGAATTCTTCCTACGCTCAATTCTAATCTGGACGCAGTTCCTACCTTATTCAGCCTCAGCGCCGGCCGATCATGCTCTGATAGTTTTCTCAGCTGGAGTCCTCTTCCGCATCAACTTTGCCCGCCTTTCCGAATGTGAAACTCCGCCCGAACTTTCTCCACGATAACGATGTTTGGAATGTCGGCGTCTGGCACTTCTCTATGGGAGTCGGGGGAAGATGCTCCAATGTGGTTGCGGTTGAGATTTCCATGTGTGCGACCCTAACTGCTCCTAAAAGCTTCTCGGGAAGCTCTTCGTCCGACTGACTCTCAATCAAAAAAGCGAGATCAACAGCCACAGATGTCACATACCCCAAGGCAAGATGTAGAATTGCATTGGCGACAGTGGAGGACGCAATATCCACATCGATCTCCAGATAGTTAGGGCCCTTCAAATAATGGCAAGTTAGCGCTTTTCCGAGCAGGCACGCCGCATGATTCCCAGCAGCGGCTTTCACAATCCAGGGACCTCGAACTATTCTGTTGATCAGTTTGAACCTGTTATTTCTAAAAGCATCGTCTTCGTGGATAAAGCGGTAGAGGAGGGATCCTTGCCGTATTGGCTCCTCAGTCACGAAGTAGAAAACCGCGCTGTGGTGATCCTTCCCAGGGATTTGCAAATTTACAGCAAAAATAAAAGACTTGAGAGCCTCGCCATTCGCCTGTGCCTTGTCCAAAATCTTTCTGACAGTGTTTCCCGGATGAGCCATAACGTGCTCCAACTTTCCGGTGGATTTCAACCAGTCCACTCCCATGGGCGTCAACAAGGACTCACCCGCAGGAGACTTCACCCTTTTGGTGAAGTAACCCTCGCCCCGAACATTGAACAAGTCGCCTGGCGGGGGCGCCCAGCCATTCTTCCCAGCGTCTAGGTCCACTCGATTAAGTGACAGACCCCTTCTGATGGTCTCCTTCCAGTCCATCTTTTGGGTCACAACATCATTCTCCTCAACCTTGATGGACAAATCGCCATAAGTCTTCTCCATCGATAACTTCTCCGTTCCGCTGCTTCAACCGGCCAATCGGATGCTTTCTCAACCAGCCAATCCGATAGAAGAAACAATAATCCACCGAAAGCCAAACAACGTGCTCCTCCTCCTGAAGAGTTTTAGTTCCGCTTCGTTCCGCCTCGTAGGCCTTAAACCGGACTCTCGTCGGGAAGAGAACCTGTGCGCTACACCTCCCACTGTTTCAACTCTCTACCCTCTCTACCTACCAAACTTTCCTCTCTGGAAGGTGCGGTCCAAGCAAGATAGATTCGTCCTCGGCTCCGCTAATATCCGATCACCTGCTGGGGCGAAAATCCGGACTCGACATTTGATCAAGCGCCTCGTGATATCATCTCGAAACGACCAATCAACTCACTTCACAACTATCTCTTCCTATAATCCACTTGGCCTAGACTAACACTAAAATGCTCATCTCCCTAGTCCTCCTCTTCGCTTTTCTTGTTCTCCAATGCCATCAGTGATTACTCACGAGGAAAAAAAGCAAGAACGAGTACAGAAGAAAGTGCACCAGCTATCAACCCACCACCCTGTGACCCTGTGGTCCGCAGAGACACCTGCCTTCCGCTCGATCCACACTAAGCAAGACCTCCAATACGAACGAAGGAACGAGCAAACACACACACACACACACACAGAAAAACAGTTTCCTTTGACGTAAGTCCTTCAGGATAATCCCACCGTCCCGTCAACCTTATGACAGAACAATCGCTGCTCACTCCGGAGTCACCAACTCCACCGACTCGCTTTCGCTTTCTCTTACTAGTCCGAATTGTGCACGCTCCGCGTAGGCAGGAAGGAAGGAGAAAGGGGTGAGGAGGAGAGGGGAAGAGCAGTAGAGCTGATTAGAAATGTGAACTTGAGTAAAGGGAGAAATGTGGAATGCTGTGCGTGAGATGTCTACTTACTCTTCTTCTTCAGGCAGTCTTCGATACCGACCATCCTCGTATCGAACATCCTCAACTCAACTCAACTCAACCCAACCCAACCCAGTCTGTCAACTAACTCACTCACTCAGTACACTAACTCTTCTCAAGACTCAAGCGAGGTCTATTGAAGAGCCGGAAAGACAGACAGAAACGGAAACTCTGTCTTCTTGTACATGTCCCTGTCCTGTCTGTATCTCCTCTCTCCGTTGTCTGCCGAAAACCTTCGTGTCTGGCACAGTTGGACTACTGTGGTGGATCCACTTGCCACCCGACATCAACTGTCTCACGCCTACTGGAGTCTAGTCGCCACACACGAGAAGGAGCCTTCGCTCTCCAACAGAACACCTGGCGGTCACAGGCCACCTGATGGCACTGGGGAGCCACCCTCGTGTTTTAGCATGTACAACTAGCAAAAGTCAGCAGGGAACTGAGGTAACTCCAAGGTGAGATGCGCTTTGCCACGTACAGGGACGGTGGGTTTAGATGGTGAAATCAGAGAGGAGTGTCTACTGTAATGTTTTACGTGGTGGGTATGCAGTCGTGTCCACGGTCCCGCCGCGCCAACTCCTGGCTGCTTAACCCTGCTCTAAGTTCTTGCTTGATTCAAGAAGAACTTGGCGGTTGGGAATTTTCAAACGAGGAAGCTAAGCTAATTCGCGTCACTCCAGCAATACTTGACCAACCTTTCTGCTAGACGCGTGTTGGACTTATATTACACCTCGATTTGTTTCGATATTAGGTAGTGAGGTGTCGTCTCGATGTTGTCTTCGTAAGTAGCTAGGGGAGAAGGTTCCAACTTTTGTGGACGGTACATGAGGATTGGATCGACATCTCAAAGCCACTTCAAACTCAGGGTTTCAATTGCGGTTTAGTATCGGGTTAGGGTTTAGTTAGGGTTAGGTTGCACATTTAGATCGTCATTTTCTGTCGTTTCTCCCTGCAACCAAACCCTTTTCGAATTTTTCTGGTGTTCTGGTAAGATTTATTAGAGTTGAACTCGCAAGTGTGGACACCATCTAACTTTTATGAATCGACGGTTTTCGAACTGTCGTAAAGTACCTCTTCTTTACCATACTTGAGGAATTACCAAGAAGACATGCTTATTTTGTCTTTTCCTCTTTGGTGAGAAATGGGTATCTTTTTGAGGGCCGCGGAGTTCTTCGTCCTTCACCATTAATACTATGTGACAGAAAAGATACCCTAAGCTCGCGTGATAACATAAAATCACTTCAATTACTAATTCGTGCATTTTATGTCTATTTTCAACATATTTACGCATCATTCTAATAATAGTGGTATAATTCCCGCAATGAGTCGTATTGAAACTTTCTAAAAGGAAAGTTAAAAGTTTAGATGATCATTTTTCTAACTTTCAGTGTACAGTATATATGTAATATATATATGTATATGTATAATATATATATCTATGTATATATTCTCTAAACATTCGCGCAGTGGAAGAATTATTCAATTTGGAGCAAACTTAAATAGCAATACGGTACAACCTGTTTTACCTGCCATGAACTATTTCTATCTCTGTTGGTGTCTTGTTGAGCCATCTCCATAACCTTTTGTCTCTATTGATGTACCAACCAAGTCGACGAGAATCAAGTGTCACAGACCGGCACTAAGACTGCGTAAGTGGCAGGGTCTATACATGTACAAGATGATAGAGAACTTCCGAATAGCCAAAGTTGAGAGAAAACTTACATCCAAACTTGAGAGTTATGAAAGTTTAGAGTTCTCTTTGCATATATTCACTCAAATATATAAAGTTTTTGATTCATAGTTTACTTTGTGTTAAAAAATGTAAACTACTATTAATTATTTAGTTAAATTAATGTCTTTTCTACTTAAATTTCAGAAACGTGTCTGTATATGCTCTGATAGGTTATGTCTGGATCGCCTCCCTACTCTAGGTGTGATTAATATTTAATATTTTTAACTAAATTTAATTTTCTGTGACTTTATTATAGAATTTTTATATACTATTTTTCTTTTATAACATAAAAGGAACAAAAGTTCCCCGGAATTCCATGCATATATTCTCTTTTAATTTAAAATAATCACTTTTCTGCGATCTTTTCTCATGGAATCTTTCTGCGATCTTCTCTCAAATGGAAATGAAATATAGTCAGATACTTCCTTCAGAAGGAGTTGAGGTTCCGCAGCCTAGAGCTCTCCGCTCCGAGTTCTCGCAACCGGTCAAACCGTTTCCCGGTTGGATTTATGCCTCTTACTTCGTCTCACGTGAGCTCACAGTAAAGAACTTTCTTCCGCTTACGTTTCGAGGTACAATGAATCTGGAGGTTTTCGTGTTTTATGCTAAAGCGAGCTTCTAGTAAAGATATAGCCAAAAGTAGTTCTTAGAGAGTGATAGCCTCAGTATTCCTTACGGTACGAGACTTGAGTTGGGATGGAAGTTGCGATCCTTATGCCTACTAGGTCCCTAAACTAGCGTAGTTAGTCTTCCTTGCTGCTAACTCGTCATTGAAGAAAACGACGTAACTGATCCCATCCACGAGCAGCCAAGGAAGTGGGTACGCCCACGAGATTCCGGGACAGCCATGACCGGGCTGTACGAACACGTGCCTACACCGTGATCGGGTGTTAAAGTTAGTCATATGTTGGCAGTCCCTTTCAAGTGGAATAGAGGAAACCCGGTCCTTCCGCGGTTGACTGCGTTCCGAAGCAGTGTATCTGAACTCATTGTGTGGCGGGCGTAGGTGGACTATTAGGGGGTGTCCAACTTTGAACATTTTCAAGCGATTCGTCGGCAGCGGAATGGAGTTAAGATTTCGGTCAGAGATCTGCGAATGTTTCTTACGAGTATTTCAAGAGGTGCACGCAAGACACGCTCCTGGACATTTGCTTATTTATTTTCGATTCATTTTAACCATTAGCGGTTTTAGTAAAATAATGTCAATATACGTTATGAATTTTCAATGTCAGTGATAACAAATAATTATTTTAAAGTTTATTTTCTACTCAAAATTTCAAGTCGCAGACTTAGACAAAATTGCCCGATTGTATTTTCTAGTTTTTCTCAAGTAGACCATAGAAAAATCCTTACATTTAACTTACATCCCTTATTAGTACTCGTTGTCGCTGGCCTGAAGTCCCATGTTCAAGTCTTGCGGTGTCTGAATGAATCTCCAATAGGTCTCGGTTCCAGTTCGAGTCGAACCAAAGCACAAAACTGTGATTTAAAACGGTTTAGGTTTGGTCAATCACTGTTTGGTTTGGTTCAAGTTTAACATAATTTATATGATCCGGTTTATAACCGTTCAGGTTTAAACAGTTCGGTTTAAAATCGGCTCGGTTCAATAAAGATGTTTCAGTTCAGGTTCAGATAGTTCGAACTACGGCTTAAACAGCTCAAACCACGGTTCAAATAATATATATTTTCAGAACCTTATGTATAATTTTTAACTCCAGAATTCTTGTATTATAGATCATGATCTTAATCAGATTAAACGGTTCGGACCGTGGTTTATACAGTTTAGTTCAAAACGGTTTGGTTCAAAGTGGTTCAGGTTAAGATTTCTTTAAATGGTTTCGTGGTTTAAACTGTTCAGTTTATATGGTTTTTTCTCTATATGGTTCGATTCACCTTCGGTTCAGGCTGATTTGAACTCGTTGGTGACATTCAAACCATGGTTCTAGATTTTATAGTCATTTATCTGAGATATAGTCCTCTCAAACTTTGGCTGTAAAATATTCTCGTGATTTGCATAAAAACATTACAGGTTTCAGCTGTAAAGTTTATGTATCGCCTCTGGAGGTGGTACATAAACTTTCACAGTCACTAGATGTTTGCAGTCCATGTCCGTAAACATGATCGACTGAAAACCGTTGAAAATTTCTAAAATATATCTGTATGGAGGTTATTCTGCCACTTACACAACTTGACACTTCATGCTTACATCTTCTCATCTGAACAGAAGGAGGTTTGAGTCGGTCTATTATTCAAGCTTGTTCTAACATAAACTATTCTTTTACACTAGTGACTGTATATGCATGCAAAGTGTACCTCCGGCAGAAGAAGACAAACGTTTAAACATGTCACAAAATTAGCATGAGCAATTGATTGACAACTGTCTTCAAAAAAATGTAGTGAAAAGCGCAGATTTACAAGAAGAGTGGTGCTCGACTAGGTTTGCAAATACATTTTAGATTGTGATAAATTTTTCTATATTTACTTCACTAGAATTAAGATAGTATATTTAAAACATTAAATTAGAACCCATTTGGTTACATTGATTACGCATGGTCATTTGAGTTACACTAACTCGTAAGTAATCACGCAGACAAAACTTTTTTATAATATAAAGACTTAAGTGCCTTCCACAAGTAAAAATATTTTTAATATAAACTTTAGTTTATAGGTAACCCTTTCAAGAAGAAAAGTTAGGCTATTCTTGGAAGGATTAGGCTATAAATTAAACCTCATTGCATATTCTTTTTTTCTGAACTTGAAGAGGGTGAAATGCAAAGAATGCATATTAAAAGACTTTACATATATGTAAAGTCCACCACTGGCAAGTAAAATGTTTTAAAAATTATTAACAGATTTTGTTGATTAACCATTGGATGTCTCTCTATTTTACGAACGATATTTGAGACCCCCTATTAGTACCGTTTCTTGTGAACTCCCACCAGTGGTACGTGGGACTTTTTAAATGTGATGTAACAAATTTTACAGAATAATGTAACAGATTTTAGGAATGGACGTAAGTTGTTCTTTTAAAGCCGTTTGAAATTCAGATGTTGATCCCCTTCTGTAAACACTCGAGGCTAATAGGGGTGTCAAATCTGGGGTTCTAGGTGACATACGTTTTGCCGAAAATGGTTCAGTCGTCACAACTCACGAGTACCTGAAAAGGTACCCTGTGACCGTCTGACGGATTTCCTTTGGATCTCGTCGCTTTTTCGTCAGTTTTACACGTATGAGCTCAAAATTCGTAATATGTATTTATTATCTATTTTGTTTTGGTTGGAAGTTAATCTGATGCCCCTCTGTCATAAGTAGGTGGTAAGAAGCTCTTGCTGAGAGCTTTGAGGCATCCCTTTATTCCTATCGCTTCCCGACTCAATTATAGGTTTTATGCAAACAACTAGGGGTGTTAAAGTTAGTAACCTTCTGAAAGATTCGATATCCTAGAATGTGAGTTACGATTTCGTCCAGACTTCGTTCAGTGTTTCATGTGGATATCTCCGGAGATACTCACAGAAAAACGCCACGTGCTTTTTCTGTAACGGCTCTTTACTCATTTCGTCTGTTTTTTTAACAATGGATTCTCCACTGTTTTGAGTGGGGTATACAAACTGGAAAAAAATCTTGAGTATTGAGAAAAAAATCTTGAGTATCTTGTATCTTGAGTATACAAACTGGAAAAAAATCAATGATAAAATTGTGATGTCCAGTCATAGACGCGATCTAGAATGAATTGCGTTTATATACAAAATTATTTGTGACAATTTTACGGCCAATAACCTCTCCGTCATTGAAGAATATTCTCTCTGAACTTTGACACCACTATTATTATTTCTCTATAAGTTGGCTACGTTTTTCCATGAAACTATTATTTTATAAGTTTGACACCTCCTAATGTATGTAAACCCTAATCATGTGCTGGTCTTACTGGGTGAGGCTTGTGGTATGGTTACTCTTTTGCACTCCACTATATGCTTATGAATTCATTTGGACGGGTGTGAACATTTATTGTCATTCCGATGGCTATATTGCACTCTATGGACTTTCCGTCACCTTTGGTGCAGTACTTAGTGGTAGTATTGCACCTTAGCAGTCCTCTTTTGACCTAGTCGAGTAATTATTGTATCAAAAACTTTAATCTTGATTACTTTGTTTGTCAGAAAATTATAGTACAAAACTCTATTCTCAAGAACTAATACGCAATTAACTTGAAATTAACACGTAACTGCAAAGTCTGACTATCTGGTAGTTGGAAATATATTTCTGTAACAAACAGAAGTAACCACTATAGTCTGCACTGTGTTCTTTGGTACTCATGTGAACCACGTTCTATGTAGTACAATGGATCCCTCCTTCCGCCTGCATGGGAACCTACAGTGGAACGGTACTCTGTGCCTTCTTGTTGACTGCAAGGTTCTGTATACTAATAGCTCATTCGCACCTACAGTTCCAGTTGTTTTCCATACATTTTTAGCTATTTTCGCTTCAGTTTGTGAACTCCCGAGTGGGGTGCAGTTTCTCTAGTATAGGATAATTTCCAGAGTTCTCCTCGCACTGTTCCACAGATTAGTGATGTGGAGGCAAGCAAATATCCAACGAGGATGTCCTCGTGTGTATTACACCCAAAAATTACAAACATAGAGCTGAAAATTACCCGGAAAAATTCACTCTCCTAAATGATGAAAAACTGTATGTTCAAAGTCTAACCTTATTGTAAAACTAAAACTGCACACAATCTAGACCTCTCACTTATTACCACCCATGCTACACACGCTTAACCTCTTCTGCAGTTTTGAAACTGAGAGTGCAAAAACCGTCATAGTTTTCCTTCGGCTTTACATTAATCTTCTCTACCATATCTTGGTCAAATTTAGTGACACTCACCATCACATTGCTGTAGTTGGTTAAGTGGTCCGTTGAAAATGGCTGCTTTTCAAGTCTCCGAGTTACCAGTCTACATATTCGTTCAATAAGCATCGAAACTGTACAGTTCGCAGAGAAGAGAAACGGACAAGCGGAGAAAGCGTGAATTCGAGTGCAGGGGCAAGGTCACGGGGAAGTCGCAGTGAGATTATGGAATATACAATATATAATATTTTTAATTTTTAATTTTTAATTACTTATTTTAATTTCTATTTTTGGAAATACCTGGAAACACGGAGAGTATAGGAGAGAACCCATAAAGCTTGACCCCAGTGTCGCGTCTCAAAACGTATAAGTGCGGAAAACAGTGCTCATTAAACCACTCATGTACACTAAGTTTAATTTAATACCTAACCCTTCCTGTCGGAAGGGTTAGGTATTAAATGAAACCCTTTGCATATTTGCCTCCTCCATCGGAAGATGGAGTGAATAAACAAGGAATATGCATCCCAAATGAGCGTCTTTCTGAACAGAGAGACAGAAAAAGACAAACTTAAAATTATTCTTGATGTTTTGTCTTACATTATGACTTTGGATAAACTTTTGTTGTTGTTGAGAAGAACTAGAAATAAGTGTGCAGTAAGCAAACATGCGCAATGTTTGCTTATTGCACACATTGCACATAACAGAACATAGTCAAAATTTGAAATTATTGAATTAAATATCTAAATTTAAATAATTATAAGTTAAATGTAACAGATGGACTCTACGGGGAATATAAACCTATAAGTCCAATGAAATGAAACATGACTCTTTCAACTATAAATGTTTCCTCGAAGAATTAAATCATTAATATATGTATACACATTAATCTTTAAGCTAACCTTTCCAAGAGGAAGGGTTAGGTCATAAGTTAATGGGCATGCAAATATGCAGGATTGCCATGTTATGAGTAATTATCTCATGCAGTCGCTACCCAACGTGTAAACGTGGTTTATGTATTGTTTAGATTGCTTGGATTACGAAGTTGACACTAAGCTCATGTTGTCAACATGATGAAATAAAGACTATAGTACCATGTCCGAACAGGCTCCAACGGCACTGACCCACTGAGAGGATTATCCAAGGACAAAGTTATCTAAGAACCTCTCCCACTTCCATCGGAATAATCATCGACTTCCTCAGGTTCAGCGAAGTCTCTGAGACTTCCTCATACCTATGGATGACTTCATATGTGACATTAAATCATTCCTCTGTGCCCTTGATTATGAGCCTCGTGTCATCCGCAAAAAGCTGATGAAGGAGGGAGGCTCTTTCTCCCGTTCGCATCTTCAATGGAGCCTTGTTCCCTAGCGTGCTTGAGCATGTTCATCAAGGATTGGGTGGTGATAACAAAGAGGAAGAGGACAACCGAGCACACTCGTCTGATCCCTCTTCCTAAGGCTATGCCCTCGGTGAAAGCCCCATTCACATACACTTTAGATTGTCCTCCTTCTTTATGATAAACCCTTCAGCAGTTCCATAAAGTTGGAGTCGAACTTCATGTACTATATGGTTTCCTGCATGTACTCTTGCAACACTCGGTCGTATACTTTGTGAAGTCGATCTTAAGAAAAAAATGACGGCCAGTCCTTAGTCTCTGTCATCTCTTGTCTCAACTTGAAGATTAGAATGTTATTGTATATGTCTTTTTCTTGTATGAAGTCAATTTGTTGCTCGTCGACTACATTCTTTATCATTGCTTTTATTCTCTTCAGCCAGTAGATTGCTAAGAATCTTGTAAGTAGTCGTGAGTAGAGAGATTGACCTCTAGTTCCCAAGTTCGTTTCTCCTTCTCTTTTTAAGGATTAGCTTAATGACCCTCTGCAAGGTTTTCTCATCTATTCTTTTTGTCTTCCAAAACTCTCGGACCATGACAAAACATTCCTCCCATATGAATGATCAACACTCTGCAAAACTTCATAAGTTATCCCGTCAATCCCAAGAGATTTCTCTTTTAGAGAAGCTCAACACCATACCTTCTAGTTTTTCGAGCTTAGGCAACGCGACTATACTGACATTCTCGCATCCATCGTCAATTTTGAGGTGAGCTCCAACTCCTCCTTTCTCTTGATCCGGTTCAGTGTCACCTCCTCGTCTTCACGTATAGATCAAATTAGAACCGGTGCACTCTCTCCAGAATTTCATCATGGTCTTTTGTGATTTGTCTATTTGTCATTACCACCCCCTTCATGGTCTCCCTTCCATGCTTTATCTTGAGCTGGACAAAGAAATAGCGGGAGAGACTTCCCCTTCCTTAAGCCACTGTATGCGGCTCCTCTTCCTCCAAGTAAGTGCATCCTGATGTTCCATTCTCTTTAATTTTTCCTCAGGGTGTATCATTGCGAGACCAAGCCAGATGATCAAATGCTTAAGGATCTGGATAGTGAGAAGTCTGTTGGAGGCTCAGGTTGTGGAGACGATTGTGGGTCGTTTACAAAGTAAGCTTCAGCACTGGTCCAGTAGGCTCCTCTCTTGATCAAGCCGTGTTATCCTCCTTACTCATATCCTCATATCTATTCTCGTCTATCAACTTACTAGTTTAGACTGCTCGATAGCATGATTCAAGAAAATGAAAGATGTCTGTAGGACGTTCTTGTGGAGAAGGAATATTGAAGTTAGGTCCAAGGTCCCGATGGTGGCATGGGAAACACTAACAAAACCTAAGGAAGAAAGAGGTCTAGGGATCACCCCTTCGAGAAGGTGGCTCAAGCTCTAAAGTTGAAGTATTTAGCTAAACTTCTGAAAGAGAGCAGACAAGAATGGTTTAACATCGCGAGATAACACATCAAAGAGACTATAAGGAAAGACAAGAACAAGAGAGAGATGATGGGTGGTCTGTAGAGGAGTGCCTCCTGAGGAAATCAGAACTCTGAGATTGTAACTTCTCGACTCTAGATAACATGCTCAAATGCTAGAAAGCGATCTCTTGTCGGCTCGTGTTTGATGGAGAGAGGGCTCAGTTACCAGGACTCTATCCTCACTGTTAGTGGTCGAGCTATGACAAAAGATAATGCAGATAGATGACCAAGAGAAGAATGATACATTAAGCGGTCTAAGAAGGAATAAGCTTACTACTCTGAACTCTCTTAAGCTCAAAGATCTTCAAGACTCGATGAGGGGGACCTCTCTCTTCTCTCATCAGAAGGACAAGAATCGACCGAGAGCCGGTCTCTGGAAAGACTCACAAGATGGACGGAGGAGAGGTAGATAATATCCGACGGTCTGCAAGAGAGTGAGAACTAGAGAAGAGAGAACGATACCACGAAAGATTGGATGCTTGATCTAAGGATCTGAAAGGGATTGCTTCTGACTGTCAATTCAGAAATGACCGTGGAGGAAGGTTGGACGGACATGAGACGCGATGAGAACAAATCTATAGATTTGGAGAATGCTAACCCATGACTTCTTCATCCACCGTCAAACCTTTCAGATGAAGATTGGAGATGGGAGGTGCTCGAAAAGGTGCAGCGCGATGGAGATTATTGAGCACCTCTTCTGAGACTGTCCCATCATAAAAGCTAGATGAGAGAGGTTTAGACTACATGTTCCTGCTTGCGGTCTGGACTATGTCGAAAGCAGTAGGTTACTGATGATGAGTGGATAAGACTTTAAAAATGAGATAACATATAACTCTTCTCTGCTCTATATTCTAGTGGAATACATTCAAGTTGATTGGACGGAGAGAACGGATCGGTTTTCAAAGACACAAGACGGATCGCTCTGCGATAAGATTATGACGGAAGTGGTCAAGACATACGTGGACGAGGCTTAGAGAGGATGTGAGCCAAGACAACAGAAAAGCATAGACTAATGCTATGTAGACTTTGGGGACGGGGCAGAGGGACTGGCGGACAAGATCAAGAAGAGGTAGAGAACTGAACGGCAATTTTAATATCCCTCGATGACTGCAAAAACTAAGAGTCACACTCGAGGTTCAAAAGAGAGCAAGGACGAGAGCAAAATACCAATAAAGATAGTCATCGTCAAGACGTTCGGAAGGAACACAAAGCTGAAGAGAAAAATAATAACTCCAACTGTTTTCTTCTCGACTTCTGCCGCGACTAGATTAATAGAAAGCCGAGGGAACACGAGATCGACAAGGCGAGGTGGAGCCTGCAGCTTATGGACCTCGGATCGTCTTTCACTCACAACATCGTGGACCCTTGAGAATTTCCAGGTCAAGGAGGAACAGAAAGGGGCTGAGCAGCGACACTGGGGTGCGCACACGAGGACGGAGGACAGGACCGAGAGAGATGGGTCCGGGGTTAGGGGCTGTGGCTCCTGGGGCCGCTGTGGTGGGGCCCGCTGTGAGATTCTGTTTGATCGGGTGGCTCCCTTATTCTGTTAATAAATTTTGGCCCGGCCTACTGCGGCCGGTTAATTATAACAAGAAAAATAAAAAGAAAATCAGAGGACAAAGCTCCGTAGTCGTAGGAATTAGTGTTCAAACGTCAAGACGAAGGGCAGTTCCCAAGTTCGTGAAACTTTTACTTTGGGAACTCAAGGACTACCTTAATGTCGTGGTAAGCTCCAGAAGACGACAGCACCCCAGCGTTACCACGGTCAACAGGCGCCAGGCAATCCTAGACCTCTGCGTGTGGTACTGTACATACTGAAACGGCTGAGGATGGAGCAGCCGGCGGGGCCGGGGTTGCTCGATGGCGGGGTGGCCGGAGGTAGATAGAGAGCCGGTGGTCGTTCCAACAAGGTGGAGGGTTTGCGGCCGAGGAAGGAGATGTTATGGTGGACTTTTTGTATTTGTTTTATCCAATATCAAGTGAAGGAAGATTGGATTGAACGTCCCCCGAACAAAGACTGGCTTGAACAGTCCCCAGCGCACAGACTCTATTTTTTACGGACTCTGATCGAAATAAAAAACTTTTTTTACTCGTCAGGTAAGAGTTACATGTCGACGTTACATATCGGCAGCACAAAACATTCAAAGTCGTTTGTGAACTCACATTTTTCTTTTCTAGTGTATATTTCTTTATATTAATACATAAAAGTTTTGGTCAAAGTCTGTTAAAACTAATATTTGTGCACATTGGACCCTCTCAGGCCAATCTTTCATTTAGTGCAATACGGCCACGAAGAGTATGGTGAAGAGATAAATGTCTTTCTGAATTATTTGGAGTATGTTTGTAAGAAGAACACTTTTGGATAAGAATTACTTCGTGCCACTTTCCAGAAAGAATGATGAATTCGATCCACCCCTCTTAATGAATATTTATCTGATCAACTCTCTAACCTGTAACAGACACTTTTCTCAGTTAGAACGTCACGTCAGATGCGAATGAGTTTTAGATTTATGCATTGCAGTGTTTCATGGTCTGAGAAGAAATTTTGAATATTTGAATCAGTTTACACATGGTCTCTAGTGCACAATCAATATTTTATCTACCACGATAACCTAGAGAACTTTCAGCGGCAGGTCAACTGGTGAATCAAACAGTCTTCACAAAGAAGAGATGGATCAAGTTGATAATTTCTTTTGGGGGTTGAGCAAGTAAATAATTGCATTTTTTGAGCTCTATGGACTGCGACACGAGAGAACTTGGCTGGTTATTATTTCAGCAGAGTTAAGAATTACGGTTACTTCTGTTCGTTACCAGAATATTTTTCTAATCCAGACATTCACACTTTATAGTGAAGTGTTGGTACTTAATCTACCAATTTTTGTGAAAATTGTAAACTTTCTCATAAACTTTCATAGGCTTACTTTAGTGAAAATTACCTATAATTATTTAACTACACAAGGTTGAGTTATATCAACACCGTGTAGTTGCGGTAATTTCCTTTTTAATAAATAATCTTGATACTTCATGGTGATCTTTAAAATAAAAAATAATTTATTTTCTAATAAAATGAATATAAAATTTAACAACAGCATTAAATGATAGACTATCGGTGTTGATGCGATATCAACATGGAGTTATTGGAAGGGTAACTCCCTTCCAATATAATTGTGAGGTTATGCATTAACATTAATCCAAATCTAACTTAATTCTTTTTCGCTTCTTCTTCTATTCCATCTACTCAGTCACTTAACTATCCATTATCCGACCCAAAAAAATCATTTTCTTCCTGTTCTTCACAATTGATTTTCACTTTTCATAACGGCTCCGTAACTTTTCACAACGGATCCATCCATCACAAGGGAGAGAGGTATACACCATTATTATGGTGTATACCTCTCCATACCTACCATAGTTGTTAGTCTTCCCACCCTGCTTTTATCCCCGCAGATATCTTTTACAGTCAAAAGCTTCCGGGTAATTTTATGAAACAAATATGTTGTTGCAAGGAACTAACCGTCCATGATATTTACTGTTAATTAAAATATTCTAGTGACCGTAGAGAAATAAACCTTCACTTGTTTTAGGGCAGATTATAGTATTTGGATATACGGTAACCCTAAATCGTGTGTGTATATTACAGTTTTACAAATATCTATTCACACCAGAACTGTTTTCCTTGTAGCTTATTATGACAAGTTGTGCCTGGCGACCTATCCTCAGAAGGTATAACCGGTTACCGGTTCCTCAAGGCATGTCTAAAACATGGTTATCTTCACATCTAGTAGATAGCCTTTTGTTCTAACTTCCACGTGTCAATCCTTTGCTGGACCACGTGAAAGGAGAGGTACGTTTGCCATGCCAAGTATTATGGAATGACTGTCTTCTGATGAATATCTGTTAGTGCGTGTGAAGCCTGGAATCTTAGCTAAATATCCATGCTTGCGTGAGGGAAGGAGAGTAAATCTTTGGGGTCCATTTGGGCTGATTATGGTAAGAGAAAAGAGAACCAAGAAAGCGTGTTCACTTGTGTGTTATTATGTGGTTAAGCTGTAGTTATTTACTCACTTCCTTGCATATTTTGGTGGAGGAGGTAAATATAAAATAGTCAGATTTATTATCTATTTTTCTGTTGGGAAGGATTATATAATAAATGAATATATTGATTAAATATATTCTTTTCATCAGCAAGTGTTCGCACTTGTAGTCTCTGAATCACGTCTGTTCACGCTGTCTCTATGGTTTCTGTCTGGTGTGCTTCTCACCTAGATTTCATTTTCGCTATCAACTTAATTCTAAAATTTCTGTTTAACACTTATGTCTTTTCTTGTCAGAAGTGTCAAACCGCAAACACGTAAAAGTTCCCAAGAAGTTCATTTTGCATGCGTTTTCACTAGGATGGTTAAGCATTAATTAGAGACATATTTACGATATGAATATATTCAGACATGGAGAAGGCCAGATTTGATCAAAGGTCACACTCAAGTAAAGGGAGTGGCCATAGTACACAGTAACCACACCTACATAGATAACCCACAAGAAACCTGACTAAGTACATCAAAAGTAGCATACAAAGGCCTGATTTGCGTTAACTTACAATGTGGAGTTAACTAATTGCTTGTACCCGAAGGGTGTGCTGATGAGAATGTGTAATGCGGAATATATTTTCAGAAACTATTCCTCTTGGTATAGAGACCAATGTAGTTGACAAATATCAGATGTAATGATGCAAGTTGACCGATTCTAATATACAATCTAATGCTTAACGTAACTAGAGTTGAACAGAATAACTAGAATGACTTAGATCTTCACTTAGATGACGATGGGATAGCTAAACACAAAGAAAATAATTAGTTTACACTGTATATATGTAACAATGGGAACATATGTACAAGTGTAATATTTCATCTTTCATTGGAGTCCATTTTGTAGACATGGATTTCTTCATGTTCCAAGTTTCTCTTCTAAACATGGAGTTCATTATCATTTTTCAAGTTTTGGGTACCTTTGATAGTCTTTATGTAAACGTAGTAGTAGGAGAAAGAACTATAAACCCTGTGAATTACGAAAGTCCGACTCTAGCTTAAAATACGATGTGAACAAGAACGAATGGAGATTGATTTTTTAGTGAGGTTTAATTTATGATCCAAACCTTGCAAGAGAAAGCTAAGGGTTTTCGTTATAGATTTAAGGTGTGCATATGATCTCTCCATCTGAAGATAGAGAATATGATCATAAAATAATTAGAATTGTTCACGTTTGATCATATTATTGGCACGTGGGAGAGAGTTACTACTTTGATCAAGAGTCCTCAGATGTTCTTTACTTGTTTTTGATTTGTTTGACAATGAATTATGCCAATAATGAAGTTGAATACTCAAGAGAATGATTCTAAGTCATAAAAATATACAATCTTAAGTACAAAATAGTACTTGTTAACTCACAAGAGCAACCATCAATAATTCACTGCTCTATACAAAGTTATCTTTTGATAAATTATGGTAATTTTCTTCTTTCATAGTTTTTGACAAGTGATAGGAGTTTAAGGTTGCCGTTGTTGCTGAGATTAGCTCTATCCATAAGAGACTACAACAAAAACTTGGAGTAATAAAAATTTAGTAGAGTGCTAATAATTCTTTACATTCATTCCACGAGATGAAAAATTAAACTACCATGTTCTCTTGGCAATCGTTTTGGAATAATTACCGTGAAATCTTCAACAATAATTCTTGAATTGTTATTAAACTGAAAATTACCTCATTAAAGGTAGGAAGATATGAGATCCACTAATAGATATTATTGTATTAAGATTGTTTTATGTTGATTTACTGGGACTTTAGAAAGTTCCCGTCACTCCCATAAAACTTTTCACGGGTTTTTGCCTAGAGTTGGTATGAAAATTTGACAGTCACTGGAAATATGCTGTGTAAATTCCCGTAAATGAAATCTCCTGTATACAGTTAAAACTAACTGAACTTGTGAGTACAAACGTTCTGCAGTCCTGAAAAGTCTAATATTTTGGACTTTGTCTTCTTATCTGAATCCTATCATTATCGTTATGCGAAAGGTTTGAGTTACAGTTTGAAGCGTAATCGTAATAAAACGTTAAAGAAAAATGAGTAAATTTTCAACATTCACGAGACCAAAACCTTACTGTTACAAGGTTTTCTCGTCTATGGACGTAACTTTCTTGAAATGAATGATTGTTTACATGTCATTCTTGCGCCTTCCTAAACACGTAGAAAGAACTTATCTTACGGGGTCTGCTCCAACTAATGTTTCAAACAGTTAATCTGCTTTACAGGTTGTCATGTCAATTTCATAATCAATTTTTACAACATGTTTGAATGGACATTCAGTTTAAACTCGCCCATAGAATCGCTCCGTATGGTAAAAAATTTCATATACAAAGTAATCCGGATAGTAGAGGTGTCATTTACGTATGAAAACATTTTATCCCGAAATCTCATCGAGACCAGCCGGATTCATTTTTGTGGGTGAGGTATTCAAATGACCATGCGAGTTACGTGGTCGATTTTCCAAACTCAAACTACGAAGAGATGATAGTCCGAGTTCGAGATATATAACCATTCTGACCATTCTCTCCGCGCGTAAAATCTTTAACAGGTAAGGGGTGGTAATGGTGGAACCTTTTTTGAACATTCTTGAAGGAGTTACAAGAAAACATCCTTTGCCAGGATGTTTTCTGCTAGAGGTGTTCGTAGAAAAATGCTGCATGCATTTCCTTATTCAGTTTTTACTCGTTTCGTCTGTGTGTTTTTGCAGTAGAGAAATTTACTATTCAGAGTAACTATTCCAGGTGTTGGAGGTCAAAATAATGAAGAAATAGTGGTGTCAAGTCAGAAGAGCGATCAAAATTGATCCACGATTCGGTACAAAACCAACAGTTAAAAAGTTATAGCTTTTTCTCTTTCAACCGTTGATACATATTTCTTCTTAGCTTTGACACTCCCTAATACTCCGAAATGAAACCCCCTAGTGAACAAGGTACCTCTTGGAATACTTGGCTTGCTCTCAAAGAAATGCTCGTGAGATTTTGTTTCTTTACTGCAATTTCAGATTTTCCAGTCGAAGCATTGTGCATTTTCTACAAACCTTGACGATCTTTAACATCTTTGGTTTACGAGTTCAAGCTCTGTTCCTGTTTCAGTTTATATGTTCTAGCTTTGACACGCATATTAGAGGAGTCAGAGTTAAGAGAAAAGATTCTTAACCATTTGAAAGAAAAAATTCTGTAATATATCATTGGTCAACCGTGTGGATCGTGGATTACCCACAAGCACTCTTGTAAATTTGTAAGTCTTAATTCATCATGAATTCTTTTCTAACTCTCAAAGTTGAAAACATCAGGGGTCTCAAACGACGGTTAGACGGGTGATATCTAAAACTTGAGTTTTGAAGTTCAGCCGTCGAACCTCACGTGATACTCAAAGAGATATCTTGTGATCACGTGATGGACTTTGATCTAAACCGGTCGTTCTCCCGTCATGTACCTACATGTTATGTTTTGAAGATTGAAAGTACTGCCTCCTCTCTTTATTCTCATCATGTTTTCATAACTTCAGTTACAGATTGGACATTTGATCACGTCGTTTAAACCTAGACATTGATATTCATCCGAACAATCGTTAACTCTTTCACGTAAATGATATTTATTTTATAAAAGTAGAGTTATATTACAGGTTTAACACGACCTATTACTCTCAGTAGTAAAACTCACGAGTGAACCCAAGACTGAAAACTGCGAGGCGATATCTGAACTCCTCGGAGAAACTGTAACTCACCAGCACGAGTCAGGAAAGTGTGAAGTCATTCAAACTTTGACTCCGCCTATTGTTATTTCTCCGTTAGTACTCGTGCAACAACCGAAACGGAAGTCCATATGGGATTGCTGGACGGGAAAGACACGAACGGCGGGTTTGATGAAAAGTCCATGGCGCGAGAATATGGTCTCCTAGCTCGTGACGGCAAAATTCCACGCCTTGTCGCGTGCCCGCAGACGGCAGAGCACGAGGCTCCAAGCTGCCCTTCCTTTCCGGCTGTGCTTGTGCCATTCGACAGTTGTCGCCCGCATCGCCTTTCAGGGTCTGCAACGTGTCGGTTTCCGGAAAATACTTTTCGCAGAGAGAGGATTTGGATCACAGAGATTTGAATCCTGGATTTGATACACTCGTCTGGCGTTTCTGCCGCTCTGTACTGTACAGATACTGCTCATTGTCGCTTTTTGTCCCTTTCTCAAGGGTGTACTTTTGACCAAGGTGCACCCACACCACACACATAAACAATACTATGAGGTTAACTCTACTCATATCGTGCAAGGTTTGCATGAATCTGCAGCGTCCGATGAGAGGTGGTGCAAAAAGATTAACCTGAGGTAGAATTTACGTAGAATCACCTTACGTAGTTCGGTACTTTCGGACTAAGGGCAGGCCTGTGACTCTCGATGATTAAACTCTACAACGAAAAAGATTGGGGTTGGGAGCCGTATGAGCAGTAACGTTCACGTACGGTTCTGTGAGAAAGGTTAGGGACGGAAATGGCCCCATTCCCTTACTCTCGATGGTATTTCTTACCAGTCTATGCGATTCTTCGAAATATACTTAAACAAATTAAGGGCTGAACAGTATAAGGTTTTTACTTATAATGTCATCACTCGTTCTCTCTGGGGCCCTTAGCGAATCATGTCCGTTATTACGGCCCCCCGTTCCCTACCCTTCTCCCGGGTCTGACACCCCCGGAGAGGTGCCAGTTACCCGGAATGACATTAGACAATCCTACGTTTCATGCTGGTGTGTCGAATCGGTTCCTTAGGAAAGTGAACCCTAAACCCAAATGCTTTTTGAACCGGGGCTTGGGAAGTAGTTCCTGCCCTCGTGGTCGGGCAGCTTTCTCGCTCCCTCCAGAAGCTACTCTACGGGATTTCAAATCCATCCGTCGACATCCACGGAGCTTTGATCTGCTGCTTTAACGTTTGCGGGCTACTGATAGCGGGGCTTAGTCCCGGTGTTCTTCCCTTCGGGGTGCTAGTTGCTTGGCTCTTGGGGTCCTTCTCTCCCTTGTAAGGCTTGATGGGTCCTCCCATCCGTTTGCTATTCATTGGGTCCCGTTTTCTCTTTAACGTTTGTGTTGTGGATTGTGCTTTCGACGCATACCGTTCAAAATCCAGTGCTTATTACGGTTCTCGGGTCTCTATCTGCCAGCCTAGTGCCGCAGCTGGGTATCTTGACAGAAGTCACAGGACGCAGAAGGTAGTCCCAGAAGATCTTGGAAAAGATTCTGGATTGGTGCGTGACGCTTGCCTGGCGTCATGGTCGAGATAATTTGTTCACTGTCACTCAGACAGGTAACTAACCTTTGCAGAATGGACTTTGTCAGCAAAGGGTTCGCTTTCTTTTTCTCCAAAGTTGTTTCGCAATTCTTTGTTCCGCAGATAGCAGGGCGTCTGACACAGTGACGGGGTCCACCTCTTCAGGACTTGACCCCGCGACCATCTGCATCTTCTAGCCGACCGTTTGTGACTTATTAGTGGCGACAAGCACGATGCGCTAAAGGCAAATTCCGAACCAAAACGAAAGAGTATACAAGAAGAAGATGAACCATCTGAGGACAAGTTTCTCTTGATTTCGGGTACCGAGTCGTGACTACCATAGTGACATATTTGACTTGCTCGAAGGAAGAAGTTCTCCATTGAGGATATTAGCCTCATATAAAGAAACGTTTTGGAGGCTGCAAACGTGTAACTGTTGGGGATGCTTATTGAGCTTATTCCGACCATCAGTAAAGAGGATATTCACCTCATGTACACTTAGAAGTGTACATAAGGTATAATTTATATTTTAATCTTTTCTGCGAGAAGATTAGAATATAAATTATTTTTTTCACAAAACAGCGTCTTTTGAGAATTGATGTCCCGGCTTTATCCTCTCAGTAACACATCCATCCGGACTAGACTTATGGGTTATGTCTTGATGAGTTGGTTACTCTGGGACGAGTTATCATATAACTTTTATAAATTAATTTAATATTTAATATTAATTTATTAAAAGATATTTTTATAACACTTAGACGTTTCCAGATAAGAGAAAACGAAATTCACTATACAAGGCAGTGGGGAAAGATATACCTCATGTACACTTAAAAGTGTACATGAGGTATAATTATATTTTAATTTTTTTGAGAGAAGAATTAAAATATATAATATAAAATTTTATTAAATGATGTGATTTAAAATTTAAAATTTTGATTTTATTCTTCCAGTAACGCATCAACCCGGACTCCACTTATGGTTTATATTCGGATGAGTTGACTATTCTGATATTGGTTAGTAAATAATACTATAAATAAAGCTAAATTTACTTATAATTATTATAATATTTTTTATAACACTTACACGTTTTTTTATAAGAAACAAATGAATTCACTGTAAAAGGCCGTGGGAAGGATATTCCCCACTGCGTCGTCACACAAGAAAAAGGCAAGACCCTCAAACAACCAAAAGATGGAGATCCAAACTTGATTTCTTCTTTCTACCTTTTTGCGCACCGATCGCGAAATAAATGGTAGAGAAAGGAGTTAAATGATTTTCCCTTCTTTTTCTTCGTCTTGTACGGTTCTGCAACTCGCTACTGTAGCTGGAGCTTCACATGCCACAGCACGTGTACCCTAGAAAAAGTACATGCCCATGCACGTAGATGCAGTGATTGTCGCGACCAAAATCACGGAGCTGCAGTTTTTGGCACTTTGTTCGGGACAGAAAGGCGCTAGATACGTGTTCGCCCACCGTGTTAGGATTTGCCTCACCACACTTTTGACTGGCTATCGACCGCTATCATTTATGTTATTATATTTTAAAACAGCTATTCGTTCATCAAACAAGATAAGAAAGAGATAATCTTTTATCATGTAATATATTACATTATATTACATTATATTACATTTGTTATGTAATATATTACATAACAAATGGCTAAGTGACAGGAGAGGGCTGACGGAACTGCCGTGAAACGCGAAAAAGACTTGAGTTAGAACCGGATTAATTGCTAACGTATACCCCAAAGTTACATTGCAAGCTTAGCTCTTTGTTTTATTACTCTCAATCTTACATTGACAAGTAGCAGAACATGACTAAATGTTTTATAATTCAATGACTCTTAGAGTGTAAAGACTGAAATAAATATACATGTACAGAAAAACTAATAACCATAAAAATATTATATTTAATTACTGAAAAAGAAATCTTATGATTTAGTTATAACTTGAGCTGATTTCTACTGCCAGGTTTACACAAAACTTGTAAGAGAGCTTTGACAGCACCTTTTTGTTCCTGTTGTGTTCTTGTAACTGGAAAAGCGACGGAACTTACAGGTATTCTGCACTCGCAGTTTTGAGAACGTGTGTGTTAGAGGTGATAATAAACGGAAGGTCCAAACTATACGCAGTTTCAGTTTGGTGAATAAAGTTGAGTGGAAAACTTACAGTCCCTTGGATTTTCAGAAAGAGTTGTGTTCGAGTGTTTTTGAGTTTCAATTTGGTTCAGACACACGCAAGAGTTATCCTTACTGGTTGGTTGCTTCCTCCACATCAACAAGTTCTGTAGAGAAGTCAAAACTGAGAATGCATTGCGGAGAGAAAGAGTGAATAAAAATAAATCTGCGCAAAATTATTTTTGACTCAAGAGTCGTCTTGCAGTAACGAAAATGTCGAAAACTGCACGATATGCAGTTTTGAAACTATAATTGTAGAGTATCTCTTAGTGACCAAATGCTGATAAAGAGTCATTCTGATTTTGTAAAATGAAGCGATAAATAGTCAATATCATTATATTTTATTCATAAATAAGCATAATATCGGAGTGACAGTTCAAATTATGTTTAAACTAGTTCACGCAACAAGCTGCATGATGAATTTAAAATGAATAATATTAAGACGTAACTTCTTCTAAAAAAAAATATAAAAATACACGATATTAAACAAAATTCGAACCTTTCATTTCATGATTCTACTGAAATTCTTTCAGTATTAACTCCAGATAATTAGTTATCTTCAAACTTTAGAGTTACAAAGACGTGAAATCTTCCCTCAGTTTTATGGACGACGTGTTTAATTCCCGTGTACTCTACGAACGTTAGGGAAGGCACCTTGCAGTTTACTATGTGTGGTTCGAACTAGTACTACGGAAGATCCCGGCTATGGCTTTTCAAAATGTTACACGTGTAGAAACGGCGAAGATTTGAAGACAATCAGTCGACTACCATAGTAACGGGGTACCATGTTGAGTTTGGACGGGTGACCCACATCATAGTGTTCCGGGAAACCTCCAGATTTGGCACCCGAGTAGCGCGCTTCACTTTTCCGCTCCCGTTGCGCGCAAGCGGAACTCACATCCCAGTCTTGACCACACTTTGCGTCGCGCTTTCACGTCTTGACCAGACTTGGCCGCAGTTTATCGGCGACCCAGGCCTCTCGGACTTTGGCGGTAGCCATTTACACGTACAATTCTGAACTGCAGCGATTCACCCAATGCTTAGCAGACTTTCCCCCTCAAGCACATACCTCTAAACACTTACTATCTCTGTATGACAGATGTATCTAAGATTAGTACAATAAGTCCATGGATTAGATCCATAGAGTGGCTGGAGCAAAATAACGGAGTTTTTCCTTCCTCACGGCCTTGTACATCTAACTGCGGTTTTTATTTTATATTAGAAAATGTATGAACATTACGTCAAAAGATTATACCAAGCTGTTGTAAAAGCTAAAAGTTATCTACAACTGTTAAGTATTAAACACCCCTTGAGTTAACTCATAAGTGAAATGTAGACTATCGTGCTGTTACGTGTATAACTTTGAGACTCGTATAAAAAAGATTCATTTTATTCGTATGTTAAATTATGTATTAATCTTCTCATCGAAATGATTAGGGCATAAATTAATCAAAGCCCACCTCTTCTCGAAGTATACATGAAGTGAATATCTTAATAAAGTCGTCCAAAAGCAGTTGAAAATATCCAAGTCTAATGCTCAAGTCCTCAATCTTGTTTGGGGAATTTTTGTTTTTATTTTTATTCCAAATGATGTAAAAAATATGTTTTATAAAATAATCAATCCTGGAGCAAACAGATGCAAACATAGCTCATAAACGAAATCGGACTCTCGTGCTGTCAAAAGTATAAATGCGAGAGCTTGTTAACAAAAAAAACTAAATCCAGAGATTAAATTTTATTATCTAATCTTTTTCACGAAAGAGTTAAATAGTAAATTTGCTTGTTGTCCTCTTTGATCTTCATATGGAAGACATAAATGTGAATAAGAAGTCCAATTCTTCTTCAAATCGATTCTCGAAATCGAGAATTCTCGAATTCTAGATATTGTCAACATTGTTATGCAAAAATTACAACATTGAGTCTTCGAGTTCACACGACAAAAATGAACTCTAATTGCCACTTACAAAAAAATTGTTATTTTCTTTTTGCTATGCGTTTTCACGTAGCTTACTACCGATTTTTTGATTTTTGAAATCCGAGAAAATAGGAACTTTTTTCCTCCGTTAGATTGAACTCATTGTAGTGGTGCATCGTAGTGACGATTCAGGTAGTTAAAAACTTTCTTCACTAAGCCGGTTCGTGTCTCTCATGTTACCCTCCTCCTTTCTCCAAGAGCGCACAGGCACGCACGAGAGCCGTCTCTTGTTCGAGGTATGAGTTTATTCTCTCGATGATACTCAAGTCAAATTTTTCTCTGGTCAGATCGTGTACTGTTGATGTGAATCTTGAGGATCAAGCTACGACTTGAACTGACTACATTTGACACTTGCAGTCAAAATTCTAAAACAAATCTGGTCCGGTCTCGTTACGTTGATCCGATCTTGTTCCCAAGACGAGTAGCATTCTTGATACTGGACATGGGTAGAGAGCCGCAATAACCATCGACGCTTTGTTCTTGAAAAATCATCGAACAAGATAATGAGACAAGATGTTTGAAAAGAGAAAATGACTACCTTCCATGATAACTTAAAAGACAATAGATTAGATTTCTTTTGATCGGATACAACTTTAGAATAAATGAGAAGAGATTCGTCTACTCACAAGCACCTGTTGCATTTTCATCATCATGCTCAATTTTATAAGCTCGATGATTA
Source organism: Asterella californica (assembly GCA_036924285.1). NCBI lineage: Eukaryota > Viridiplantae > Streptophyta > Marchantiopsida > Marchantiales > Aytoniaceae > Asterella > Asterella californica. Next base: position 20,966,908 of record JAYKYS010000006.1, on the reverse strand, counting down.
ATATAAAGTCATTGATCAAAGATCGTCCACCACCAGATTCCATCTCTCGTCCAAGTAGAGATTTTTAAAGCCTTGACCATCTATTGTTTCAAACTTTCTCTAATCCTTCTCTATTTTCGATTAAGTTCCTCCGAAGCAATAATATGAGAGCGGAAAGAGTCATAATTTTGAGTCACCCGAAGAGAATTATCATATCAACCACATTAAGTTAATCATGGAGAAGGTCATGTTTGTAAGAAAAGATATAACCACCGAAGATCAACAAAGTCTCAATTCAAGGCACTTCCAAGCTTTGACAAGAGAAACAGCAACCACTGACTTCGAAATGTGAAGATTTTGATCAATGAGAAAAACATCTTGTATGATGTATTGTCCACGAACAATAGCACAGATATCTCACCACGAGTTGAGCCTCGTCTGCGGAGTACTAGTGAAGACCTGCAGAACGCTGCCGAGGAGTTGCGACTTCGACCGAAGCCTCGATCGACCTGCAGGATGCCGCCCAAAAAGCAAAAAGGGCACTCGGGAACAGAGCCCTCACGGCCCTCGCCTCCCGATTCAAGGTACCCTAGTCCCGTGACGTCTCACACGTCCACGAGTTACGTTCCCCGACCGGCCGATTCAGGAGGTTCGACCGCGACCTCGTCGTCTATGTAAACCGCAGGAGCCTCGACTGGGGCCGATTCGGGAACGCCGCCAACCAGTGCGGAACGGAGGAAGACGGTCAATGACGTCGAGCTCTTCCTCCGGAACCAGCGAACACGATTTGGGATGGCTGACGAGTCCACAGGGCCGTCGTCTGTCCCGTTAGCCTCTCCACTAGCAGGTCCGTTGTCTCCGATTCATCTGACGGATGGTGCACCGGTTGCACCAGACGTAGTCGGACCAGGGGAGCCGAGTGACAGTTCTGGTAGTTCCACGGGCTCGGGAGTCAGTCCCCCGAGCAATAGCCGATCAGGAGGACGGTTCGGTGACAAGAAGAGGCATCGCCGCGCGCCATCACCAGAAAAGTCTCAAGAGTATTTCGGAGAGCCCTCTCTCTCGAAGTTTGAGTTATGGGTTGCCTTCATGGACAACTACCTTAGTCACTTCTAGAAGAGAGGAAGGTTCTCATACGCCGTAAGCAGATTGAAGGACAACGCCCTCAAATGACTGACGAACTATCAGCGGGAGTGAGCCAATGAGAAGAAACTCGAGATTCACACTTGGGAGGAACTCAAGAATTGTCTTCGAACCTACCTGGTTCCTCGAAACGAGTACAGCCACTACAGACAAGAGATGGACAACCTCAAACAAACATGAGAAATCCACGAATATAGCCAAAAGTTTGGGCACCTCTGAATTGCCCTCGCACTTACCGATGGCAATGAGAAGAAGTACCTTTTCCATAAAGGACTTCAAGGGTGATATTCATACGAAATGACTCGTTTTGGTTGGGAGAAATCACTGGAGGATATCTGTGCTCACCTCGAACTTCTCGAAGCAGATCGACAGAGAGGTAAATCCGAGGAGAAGTCGAAAAAAGTTCGAACCTACCGACGATTCAGAGGAGGGGCCAGCAATCGCAGGGCCCTACCAAGGCCTTATCATCAGGATGGAGGCCAGGGTGGACAGCGTCCGCTGCCACCTGCACCAGCTGGGCGAGGACCCGCGATTGGAGGCCAACGGCTATCAGATCGTCGACCACAAGGAGGAGGTGCGCCCCGAAGGAACCAAAGGCCGAGGAGAGGTCAAGACGAAAGACCGCCGAGGGGTCCGCTCAGACCCAACTCGCCGTTTTCACCTGCAGCACTCCGACCCGACGGTTGTTTCCACTGTGGCAGACCCCGACACTTTGCCCGGGAGTGCCCAGCGCGGATGGAGACACCGAACATGCGAGCAGCAGCTGCGGAGGAACATGTACAAGAGTCGGCCGAGTTCGAAGTGCACCGAGGTGAAGCGGCGATCCGTGAGGCACCCCCGAATGCAAACAGAGGTAACTCAGAACATCCTACATGTATGCCATGGATCAAGGTTGGGATAAAAGGTAGGAGGAGTGTGCGCATGTTGGTAGATACTGGGACCGACATCGATGTACTCTTTTCTAGTAAAATACTAGACTTGCACTTTATTCCGAAAAGCCTTGTCTCACCCCTAGTAGTCAGGTTTGTTCGGGGAACATCCAAAGTCACTCACACGGTACCTCAGTTACCTGTCGAGTGTGCTGACGTCATCGAAACCACGACTTTTTGGTAATGCCCTTAGAGAAAACAGAGGGGATCCTATCTTGGACATTGCTTAGGCAGAACCTTGCATGTATAGACCTTACGGAAGAGAACTTATGATTAAAAGACCCCCGAGGAATAGATCACTGTACAGCCTTGGAAATGGACCCTCGAACTCAGACAAACACTGAGTTTACGCAGTACATGTCCTGTCGAGTCGCATATATGATTTGCACCGCCCGGCAGTTTATGTAGTCGATGCAAAGTGTTGAGGAAGCTTGGATGGTGTTACTTGAGAAGACTTTATAAGAGGTAAATGAAGAGGATCGAGTGTCACAGCTTCCGATTCACAAGAAAATGCAACAGTTGTTGACTAAGTACTCGCATTTACTCCCTGAGAAGCTGCCAAACACCCTACCTCATCGTAGAACAATAGACCACAAGATCGATCTTATTCCCGGCTCTGTCCCATCAGTTGAGAGGTGCCGGCGAATGCCCTTGAACCTGTTACAGGAACTGAAAGTTCAGTTGGGAGAGATGGTGGAACAAGGCATACTGAGACCCAGTTGCTCACCCTATGCCACCCCAATCATGTTTGTGTCCAAGAAGGAGGGTACCCTAAGACTATGTGAGGACTACCGAGCCTTGAATAAGATAACCATCAAGAATAAGTACCCGATCTCACTCATGGATGAGACTATGGATCGGTTGATAAAGAGCAGGTACTTTATCAAACTAGACCTGAGATCCGGTTACCACCAGATTCACATAGTTGAGGGAGACGAGGAAAAGACAGCCATCATCACCAAGTATGGGCTGTTCGAGTACATTGTTCTCCTCTTCGGACTGTCAAACGCACCTGCAACATTTTATAGACTAATGAATGACATCCTTAGAGACCAGCTGGACGATTCGGTTGTGATCTACTTGGATGATATCATTGTCTACTCCTCGACCTGACAGAAACACCTAGCTGATGTAGAGGCAATGTTTCGAAAGTTAGAGAAGGAGAAACTAGTCCTTAAAGTCTCGAAGTGCTCTTTCGGTCAGGAGAGCGTAGTGTTCTTAGGTTGTTTGATCGATCATACCGGGGTGCACATTAACAAACGGAAAGTACTGACAATTCAGCTGTGGCCCACCCCGAAGACAGTTTTGGAGCTGAGGTCCTTCCTGGGTCTAGCCTCGTATTTTTGAAAGTTTATAAGAGGTTTTGGACACCTCGCCTCTCCCATCTTTTACTTACTTCGGGATGTGAAGAAGACCTTCGAATGAAAATTGCCACAGCAGAAGGCCTTTGATGCTTTAAAGAAAGCACTAACCGAAGCTCCAGTCCTCGTACTCTCCGATCTAGGCAAACCGTTCGAGATCCATACGGATGGCTTGAAACTAGCAATAGGAGTTGTGCTTATCCAAGAGGGACACCCGGTTGCTTTTGAAAGTCACCGTCTGAGCGAGCAGGAAGTCAGATGGAAGATCCATGAGCAAGAGATGTTGACGGTTATTTGGTGCCTTAAGAGGTGGGAGCATTACCTCCTGCCGAGTGAGATGACAGTGATAACCGATAACATTCCAATACCTATTTCCAGACCAAGCCGAAACTCTCTCTGAAGCAACAGAGATGGCAGCTCGAACTGTCAAGGTATAATCTTACTTGGAGGGATCGAAAGGATAAGGATAATGCATCGGCCGACGCACTGTCCAGGCAAGTGCTGACCTTGACATCGGCTCCGCAGTCCAGCCTCATAGAGTTCGTTAGGCGAGCTACTGCTCTGGACCCGCAAGCCACCCAGTGGGCTAGTCAAGACACCTCTGATCTGGAGATGAGACATCTTAGTAAAAGAGAAGGGTGTTGGTTCTTTAAGCAGACTCGACTGTACATTCCGCCTGGACCCTTACGAGCCCGAGTGCTCTATGAGGAGCATGATGCTCCAGCTGCGAGTCATGAGGGTCTGGCCAGAACCTTTCATAAGGTGCGGCAGAAGTATTATTGGTCCACTCTGAGTGCAGATGTAAGTCGCTATGTTGAAAGCTGCCTGGTCTGCCAGCAGACCAGGTCCGACACTCAGAGACCAGCCGGATTACTTCAGTCTCTGCATGTACCAGAGAACCTCTGGGAAAGTCTAATCATGGATTTATTCCTCAACTCTCCTCTTCCCACGGTTACGAGTGTATCTTGATCGTGGTAGACAGGTTAAGTAAAATGGCACACTTCATCCCATGCACTACTCTTATTTCAGCATCCGAAGTACCTAGACTGTTTCTGACCCACGTGTTTAAGTACCATGGGTTGCCTAAAGAGATCATAGCTGATAACGACTTTCGGTTTGCGAATGAGTTCTGGATAACTTTGTTCGCGAGCCTAGGGACGAAGTTGAAATTTATAGCAGCCTACCGATGGACAGAACGAGCGTGTTAATCAGATTATAGAGCAGAGACTTCGGAACAACATGCTGCGAGATCAGTCTGACTGGTCAGACCACCTAGACTTAGTAGAGTTTGCTTAGAATGATGCTTTACACTCTGCTACCGGGTACAAGCCCTTTGAACTTGTGTATAAAGGTAACAAGTCCCCCTTATCCCCAGTTAGCTTCCAACTGCAGTCTCATGAGTTTGAATCCGTCATTCGAGAGACTCCTTTGAATGTAGCTGAGTTCATAGGAAGAAGGTCCTATGTCTTGCACATGGCGAAGCAAAACATCCTAAAAGCACAGGCCAGATACACCAAGTACGCTAACCTGAGGAGACGAGATGTACAGCTGGAGGTCGGAGACCGAATATGGTTAAAGACAAAAGCCTACTCCATTCCTCAGGGGATGACTGGGAAATTCATTCCTCGGTGGGACGGACCCTTTGAAATCTTCAAGAAGATCACGTCGATTAGCTACCACTTGAGCTTTCCCTCGAGTATGCAGGGTTACCACCCTATCATCCACGTTTCTAACCTCAAGAAGTTTGTATCTGATGATTTACAGCTTCCAAGGAGGATCCAGAAGTGGACTCCTGCCTTGGAACACTTCCTCATGTTGTCGGACATGCGAGTAAAACGAGTGCTAGATCAGAGGACCATGCCTGGTCCAAGTACAAAACCCGAAAGGGTTGAATTGTTGATAGAATGAGAAGGCCGGGGTTTGATAGCCCAAACCTGGGTGACCCTAGCCGAAGTCCCTTGGGTACTAATAGCAAGGCCCTACCAAGTATTTATCCGAGGACAGGCCCCGCAAGTAGTCCGACCCGATGCCCCAGCCTGAGAGGAGAAGTGTGGGAGAGTTGTGCGTGAGGCTCGAAGGAATCAGTGACCACTGCAATGTGCGAGGGTTCGCAACCTTGAGCACATATAGGTGCAGAGATCTTCCAAGGTCCAGCCAGCTCCTGCAGGTTCGAATCAAGAAGGTAGGGAGGAGAAATTAAGGAGCCGGCTGACCTAGTCAGGCTTGAGGTAAAATTCATTTATCCAGTGCACTCTAAAACTTGTCTCGGAAGGCCTCTCCTATAGCAGAAAGGATCGAGCCCGAGTTTGAACCTCTAGAGGGAAAAAAATATTTCAGAAGGATGTCCGGTGTGAGGTCACACCTCCTTATTTGTTTGGCAGGATGTCATAAGGACCTTGATGTATATCCGTGGGTTCTCAACACCAAGACGAAAGAGGTAAAAAGGATAAGACTAACTCAGAATTCTTACCGTTCGTTTGAATTCACAAGCCGGCTATGATTAAACTGCCTATAAAACTTATTTGTCTTAGCAGCTGTAGTTGCAATTAACTGAATAAATGGAAAAAAACACAGACATGTCTTGAAAGACGTGTTGAATAAGAACAGTGCGAGCTTCAAAAAATAACATTTCAGTTTTCTAGAGGGCTAATTTGTCAATCATAATTTGAGCATTTACGCATGAGTGAGATTTTTCTATAAAGAACACTTAGATATTTGTGAACGACAGAAGAAGTGAGTAACTTACAACTTTGTTGCAACTTTCAGTTCCGGAGTTCGTAGTCTCCGAGTGTCAAAATACTTGACTTATGAAAATTTAACAAAACACATGGTGCACTTTCATAATCCTGTATACACACATTGAGTGCATAGAAGGATGTTTCGTCTAAACCTTAAACATAATTCGCAGTAGCTTCGTTTTCAAAACGAAACTCTTTGATAAACTTGTTGTTGTAGGACTCTTGCAGGTCTTGTATAAATGACTCCGTGGATTAGAAAAAAAAAGAGCTATCGGACAACGTTGTCGCACATCACGAAGAATGTCGAAGTGATAAGTGCACTTCTTGTTGATGTGAACAGAGGTTGTAGCACTTATCATTAGTCTTTGAACAAGTTTGATGAAAAAGTCATCCAAACTCAGTAGCCATAGTAGATCGAAGATAAGAATAATCAACCTTATCAAAAGCTTTCTCAAAATCTAGTTTAATGAACAAACCCTTCATTTTGCGTTGACTAATTAAGTCTTGAGTGAATTAAAGAGAGAAGATGTTGTCCATTATGTTCTTGTCACGAACAAATCCAGTTTGTTGTTTTTGGACCAACTTCAAAAGAACAACTTGTAGTTAGAGAGACAAAATCATTGTTGTAATCTTATAATCAGTGGTGAGCATAGTGAGAGGACACCAGTCCTTTAAGATCATTCTAGCAATAGATTTGAGTACCAGCTTGATTACACCTTCCATGGCAGTACAAGTCATGATAACAATAGACCAGAAATTTTTGATCATATCGTAGAAGTCTGCTGACAACTGACCAAAAAATTTGAAATATTTTGAAAGAAATGCCATCGATTCCAAGGACTTTTTGAGATGACAGAGTTGACACCACCTCAGAAACTTTCTCGAAAGAGAGAACTTCAAAAAGCAAAAATCTTTCAGCATTTCAGAGCCTATTTTGTACTATGACAAGCAATCTTGTACGTTCATTTACAACCTTAGAGGAAAAAGGATCAACATTGTATAAAGATGAATAGAATAGACTTATTTCATTCATTATTTGTGATTGATCTCTTGTAGAAGAATCATTAGCAAGGGTGAGGTGATTAATTTGAGTCTTAGCATAGTGCATTTTATGTAAGTTGAAGAAATACTTGCTAGGAGCATCGTCTAGACCAAAATGCTTGATTCAAGATCAAATGCGAATAAGAATTTCACGTTCGTGTTCCAAAGAGCATTTTTCTATTTCTATTTTTTGTATTTTTACAGATAGAGACTTGGCCCGAACAAGAGTCCATCAAGAGTGTGCAAGTTGAAGTTGTCTCTCAAGAAGAAGAATAGTATAAATTTTTTTCTTTGCTTCCATCTACTTTTTTTCATAAATCTTATTATAAGGACCAACCTCGGACATAAGTACGTCTCGAGTCCCGACTGGAGAAGTTGAGTTTGTTCTAAAATTTTTTAATTTCCATTTGATTTTCAAGTTTATTCAGATGAAGGGAGCTATGCTTGAAGTAACCAAAATCAAAGACTGCAACAGAAGACGCAAGAGAATCATCATCGATCTCAACTTCTAAGCTTAAAGTAACTGACTGATAATCAGATAATGTCGTTCCAGAGTAAGTAAAAGAGCAACAGTCAACCAGCATCCAAGATTTCTTACATATATTTTGTCAATTCTAGATTGTTGAACAACCTCTCCATATTTTCACCATCGTGTGTATTCAGGTCTACTTTGTCAGCAACAAGATTTAGTGAGTCACTTAGTTGTAACTTGGCTTTGAGATGACGAAAATTAGTCTGTTCATCAGAGTGAAGTACATTTTTGTCACCAGAGTTGTCCAGAGCATCCTCAACAACATTTCAATCTTCAAACAGTATCCACTCCCTTATGAGAAGATGAGTAAAGAGGTTTTCTCACAATAACTTTCTAGAAGAGTAAGAGTGTGAAAACATATACGCAAGCTACATAAAAATCATGTCCTTCTTTGTGTATCGAGGTCTAGATGAGACGTCCATGATCACAACTATCTTGTTCCACGATCTAAAAGAGTTGTGTATCAGAAGCGTAGTTTTGTTTCCACATTGTCGCTCGTTACCTAGAATCTTATGATGTTTTGAGATTAGTCTGTCAACGCTTTCAAGATTAAATAGGTTTAGCTTATGTTCTTGAATCGCTAATATGTCAAGTTTGTTTATCATGTTGTTCATCCAATCTTTGAGTTTAAGCTTTCAAATAGTGTCATTGATATCACTTACATTACAGGATGGAGAAAAGAGGAAGGTAATCGGAAAAATGCAAACCTTTTCCACTCAATCGACGAAGTCGAAATACATGAACAACCGTTATAGCCGTTATGTCTCATTCCACGATGAGTGTTAATCCGACAGGGGAAAAAGTTAATATTTTTTAGTTGTTCAAATATTTTCAAAATTGATAGTAAGCTATGCGCAAACGCATAGCAACAAGAGAAGGAAAGAGAGTATCCGGAGGACTGAAAATAATTTGATCTCTTCAATATGTAAGTCTTTCACCAGAGAGTCATGATCATTAACATCATGTTGTCCGTTCTAAATCTCACAGATTTCTGAATGAGTAAAAAATATTGAGAAGTCAAGGTACTTGTGTTGTGAGAGAGGAAAGAGAGAAGATGTCTCTTCTTACATATTTGCTTCATAGATCATCTTTGTTACATTAAAAGGTAGTGTAATTTTAAGAGGATCACCTAGATACAATTCTAGTAAGACTGGAATAGAAGAGAGAGAAGTACCAATACCAACAGTTTACAAAACGTTAGTAGACTTCTCAATAGTACTTGAGAATAATTCTTCAATTCTTTAGAAGAAATCTAAAATCCAAATCTGGCATATATTTTTAGTAAGGCATGATTAGATATTTTAGTAAGAGAAAGCAAGAGATGTAACTATTAATCCAGTATTTATGACTCCTCTAATGTATATCCGGTCAGTGTCTGCTTTCACTTGATCAGTTTGAGGATCCCACCAAGAACTAGCTTCGTCAGAGGACTGCACACCCAATTCTTTCTTTTTTTTCGTTGAAGCGCTTAAAGATGACTTGTTCATCTTGAGGTATCTGATTTTTCCAGAAGATAGTCTCAATTTCAGAGTCGGCTGCTCCTCAGTCTCCAGCAATCATCCAACAAGAGTTAATATCAAAATGGAAGTTACACAAATAATTCTCATTTCATATCTGTTCATCTTGGTTTCCACACCAAGTATAGATCCAACAACAAAATCAATTTCAGCTTTTGAAACATACGCCCAACAGAAAATCCATTAGCACTGCATCTATGAAAAAAATGAGAAGAGAAAACAACACTAATAATAATTTCAATAGGAATATAGATGTTTGTATGTAAGCAAAAGCAGAAAAATAAATAACATATATTCATTCAAACTTGAAAATTGGATGTCAAGTTTGTTTGTTTCTTCAATGACCTTCTTAAGACCTTTTCAGTTTTGATCAAACTTAATATATACTTAATTATAAGAGATAATACGTTATCATTTTTCTCTTTTAAAATATTATCTAATGAATGTTGAAAAATGATTTCAACTGAAACTGTATAAGAATGAATTCAATGAACTTTGTCAAGATGATAGTCTTTTTAAGAAAAATATAAATGTAAAAAATTAATAAAAATAAAGACATTAGATTGGACTCTAGTACATATTGAAGTAAATGTGAATAACTAATTCTTTAGTTGAACCGGAGTGTCTGTTCTACAGACAGAATCATGAATTTTCTTAGTCTTACATACACCCAGCATAATATTTTATTTTATAAGTTTTAAATTTATTTTATTTTATTAAGACGATCAATTTTGTTATCGTGATTGAAATATCATCTGAACGAATCTTCTTATCTCCATTGTGTTTTATATAATTGACTAACCATTGAGAATATAGCTCTTCTCTTCCACATTCCATCTGAATGTTTATATACTTCCATGTAACATGAATTGGAGATTTTCAGTCTTGGTACTCACTTTCTCGATTATTCCTTGATAATCTTTTTATCTCAAGTAAAGATGAAAACGATCGCATTGATAAAATATTGCCTTCTTCGTCTCCTTCAACCAACTTCAAACTCTTCTAAGGTTACAGTTTTGCATCAAGTGCTACCCCAGAATTGAAGTAGACAAGATAATTTTTCCATACAAATGATGCTCAGCTTTGGATACTTCTGTTGGATGAATTTTGACATAAAGTGTTCCAAGATCAGACACAATCAACTTCTTAAGATCAAGAGGAATCAATATTGTATGATTTTCTTTCACGCTTTGAATACATATTATCTTACGAGTCTGTATATTTATTTTTTACTCTAATTTTTGTTAGGATAAGAAAGTGACTACTCATTTATTGATAAAACTGAAGTAAAGATTGAAGATTGATAGTATGTCTGTAAAAGAATTATCTTAATGTTGAGAACTATGTATTAGTTAATCTTGAGAGAATATAACATCGATTCTTTGTAAAAAAAAAGATGACAATAATTTCAAAGAATACCCTAAGCAAGTATGCAATTGACTTGTAAGCTCTTCTGTATTATAACACTACAATTTTTAACATGATGGAAATCCGTCTGATCTCTTCTTTGCTCATTCTCATTAATTCTTCACCCTTTCTAAGATTTTTCTCTTCTATGTTATATTGGAGTAAAGTTTCACAAATATATATATCATTCATTGACAATAAAAGCTACATAAAAAAACATACAGTATTAATTACAAGTATTTAAGTATTAGTGTCATTTATAGAATGGATATCTTGGAGTAGCATTTCAAATTCAAAAAACCCATCTGCGTGTATTAAACAATCAACCATGAAAAACAGAATACAACTTATATTCAAGTTGATTTTATTATGTTACCTTATATACATGATAACATCCTCAAAAATATGATCAGTTATTACAAAAAGGTCCTAAGTGATATTCATGACGAGTATATCGTAAAACAATACATCCAAGAGTATATTATATTGGAGTAAGGTTTCACAAATATATATCATCCGTTGACAGTAAATGCTACATAAAAAGACATACAATATTAATTATTACATGTTGAGCATGACAAGTATTTAAGTATCAGTGTCATTTATGGAATCAAGGGTTATGGAACTCTTTGATCTAAAAGACTTTAAGTCTTTAGAATGATGTTATATAAAAAACATCAGAAAAATAAATTCTAGAAAAAATTTTAAACATGTTATGTTTACATATGTGTCATAAAGAACAATAAATATGTAATTAGAAGATTAAACATAATATCGATCAAATCGATTATACATTCAATTTTTGACTTTGTTACTAAATTGTCGCAAACCTCAGTCTCAAGATCAGGCGTAGACGCGAACAAAGAACTCTAGTGGACTTGCGCTAGGTTGTGAACATTGCGAGTAGGACATAACGGTTTGACCGGGAAGTCGAGAATAGATGAACCTTAAGTGGTTCTTTGAGCCAAGGTTGAAACATTGGGCTAGGACGTGAGATTCCCAAGACAACCCTAGACAAAGACTGAACTAAGGGACTAAGTCTGGAAACAGACCGAAACATAAGTTTGAGACGTGGGTTATCTTGGGTAGACCAAAACGTGGGTCCGGCGCACACGGACCGTGGTTCAAACTACATCGTCCAAGTCTAGCGCTGGACCACGGTTCTTAAGAAAACTCCTAAGTGTTGGAGCTCCAACGACGTTTTAAGTTGTGGACGGAGCTCCACATAAGATCTCGAGGTGAGAAAGTATCATTGAAAAGGTTATAGCGAGAGCTTTCCAGAGATATGCAGAACTCCTTGAATTGACCTTGGAGCTTAGAATTATGATCGATCTCATGATCGGGTTGTGGTATAATTTTCAAGGATCAAAGAGAGTGACTTGTTGTCTTCTGACAAGACCAGCTTACTACCAAGCAGTTACGAGTCTGAAAAGATTATAGATCAAGACCTCTCCTCTACAACTTTGCTCGACTATCTTGAACTTGATCCATCTCGTAACTTGTTAGAAAGATCACATAGTAAACAAATAAGCTAATGTAGTGTGTTATTTCATCTATCTTCACTAACTAAAACTCTTACTAAAGTTACTAAAATATATTATGTATTATAATTTATACTATATTTATCTAAAAACTCTATTATAAAGTCATTGTAATTTATCATATATTTTTTGTTTCACAAATCTTATAAAAGTTACTATACTTTTTGTAAGAAAAAAATTAAAGTAACTTTTTTCCTTATAACTTCATTTTTCGAACTCTGATTTGCATCTCAGGTTGTCCTTTTCTTTCTAGCACAAGTTAACGGTGGGTAACATGAAGTTATAAATATTTTGTGCTAGCAGGATGTCAATTCTAGTTCATTTTTTCTATTAAATGTTACTGAAAACTGTATAAGTATTAAAATAAGATTATAAATTAAATAAGTATGTTAAATCAAAATATAAACTGACTATTAAACGTTACATCCTAGTAATAATCATCTGATGCTGGACTCATTTCCGAAAAATTTATTTGCTAATCAGAATTTGACAAAAACAACTGGTGGCATATTATGAAGAATGCAAGATCAATGTGAACGTCTCTTAAAGCTTTGGAGACTACTTGTTTTATTTTGCTTATTATTATTCACCTCACTTGAAGCAGGAAGAGTGCAGCATGTTTCATTTATAACTAACCTTTAGATAAAAAAAAATATTGGATAATATAAAACGATCTTTATTTGGTACTAAGGTGCCCCACTTGCATGCAAGTCTTTTCTGAAAAGAATTCACCGAGCCAAGTAAGATGTTCTCCTTGAGTTTCTGAACGCTGTCGAGATCTCTAAAATTTTTATTCAAATATTCTATTTTATTTTCACTGTTTTTATTTTCTTCTGTATTACACCAAACCTCCAAAACTATGAAGTCTAGATGAGTGAATTTCTTTGTCTTTTCTTTTTGAACATAAGAGCTCTCCAAACGTTACAAATTCTAGTTTAAATTTTGATCTTTTTATTTTCTTCATTCATATTGCATCCTGACAGAACTAGTGAACGTAGTAGTAGTTCTTTCCTTTCCACTTAATCATTGTCTCGTGGTTAGAGATATTTGTTTATAGTATAAATTATTATACTTAGCATGATATGTATGAAACATTTTTACCCATGATATATGCATTTTGTATCTAGTTAGGGGAGCTCCCATCTGATCCTAATATTTTTCTGAAAAGCGACTGAACCCACTTATTAGATTCAACTTCATAAAAATTTACATCTATATCTAGAATAATAAAAATACATTTTTAACATCAGTGGTTTAACATTTTTTATTAAATTTTGAAACAAAATTTTTCCATCTAACTTATGAGACAACAAAACATACAACATCAGCAGTATATTACATAAAAATTTTATTCTAGAAAATCACAAATACACTCATCTAAATACATGAGAACATTCTTTCTTAGTCTTAAATATTTTAAACTCTATTTCTGGCATGAAAATTTCTTTATCGCATTTATTTGGTACAGATCTCACCTCATCATGTAATTCACACAAAATAAAACAATTGAAATCATAACAACTCAAAAGTTTTCACAGAAGAAAAATACTTACGATAACTCGCACAAATTTATTATCAATTTATTTTTCCATGCATAATATAAGTAATATCAAATAAACAATAATTATAATCTAAACTATATAAGAAAAATTAATTAACTCTTAACAATATCATGTCAAATATACATATAGATTGATCTTCATTCTACTACGCTAAATATACTTATGTAAAACTCATCTTTATATAACAGAATTATGTAAAGTCCATCCTTGTATAGTCGAAGCTCACATACGCATTATAAACTTGGTTCAAGTTTATCTTAGTACACAAATACATGTTATCTGTATATGTTTAGATAGAAGAAAAGCACGTATCTTGATATCACTATCATGAACGAAGAACAAATTGTATTCATGGTACATATCTCGAACGTCATTATTTTCTCTTGTGCTGAAGTACGATGAAAAACGATCTAAAACATATTTTCAGTCACAATTTACTAAAAAAGTGTAATATTTTTACATCTTCATGTAAAAAGATATCAGAATCAAAAGTATAATATAAGATGTAACAATCATAACTACTGCTTGTGATCGGTCACTGATCAATTGAGTTTATTAACGTGACAAATCTTTTATCCATCGATATCTATAATTTAAACTGAAGAGAATAAACGTATAAGTTAGTTGCTTTTCAAAAATAGATCAAATGAGACTCCCTTAAAAAAATATTGGATAAATATATCATGTGGTCAAAACTGTTCATACATATATGATAAGTATAATAGTTTATATTATAAATAAAAATATTTAACCACTGGATAATTGTTAAGTGGAAAAGAAAAGAGACCTGGATTAGAAAAATAAAGAAGCTTAGGTCACAAACTTTAAATTATACATCTTGAAGTTTGGAGAGTTCTGAAGTGTTCCAAAGAAGACGGAGAGGCTCACTCATCTAGCTTCAGGAACTCAATGATTTGATGTAATATATAAGAAAGTAGAAACAAGGTAAAATCTCTTAGCAAAAGTTCTAAAGACCTTGAGAACGTGAACAAAAGCTTAGACAGATTGACTTTTACTTGGATAGGTGAACTCTTTTCTGAAGAAACTTGCACTCAATCAAGAGAGAATTCTCGACATTCAATTACCAAGCTTGAGTGAGTTATGTGCTATTAATCGTTTTACAGTTTTCACTGTATACTTTTCATCGGTTATCAAATGAAAAAACAATCAACCAATTGTGTAAAACAGTAAAAAACGAGTATAAATCTTTCAAAGTAAGCTGAATGAGGTTTGCTCAAGTTCGTATATTTCTAGAATCAGATAAAAAGTGAGGACCAAACGGACATTGATTTAATGATATGAATTGTGGATTAAAAGTACTATTCATATTTCTTCTAGTCACTTGTTGTAGATTTACTGGTCTTTTGTTCATGTACATAAGCTTTATCTGAATAAGATTGAGTTCTAAATTTATCATTTTTCATATACATAGTAAATATCCATAGGTTGAAAATTTATTCTTTACATTTTGAGTGATTTCTTCAGTTTATGAACTTGAATTGATACAAGTCCACTATAAAAACATTTTTTTAATTTATGGATGGTGATCATAAATGATGATTTCATCAACAAACTTGAAAAAAGAATGTAACATTTGATACCAGACGAGGTTATATTGCGATGTTGCAAAATAATCATTTCGTCTTGATATTTTTGCTTGGCATCGACATGTGAATCTTGGCTATTTCATATATGAATAAGTTCTCAGCTGAATTGATATGTTATGAGAGATTTTGTGATCATCCAGCAAGATTTACAAGCATGGAAATAAACAAGAGACTATCATTCAGTGAAAGAATTTGTATTTCCAACTACATAATTCGTACACAACGGAATTCATTAATCGTGATAACGGAAGACTATCAAAATTTGCATTGGATCCAGTTGGTCATAGATTTTGATGATGTTTGAACGTTCGGAGACATTGATATGAACGTCATCGAGATGAAGATGTGGATGTGGATGGATGAAGTGGATGAAGATAAATCAATTCTAATAATACAAAAATTTATCGATTAAAAAGTGATATCAATAACAGATCATCCACATTGTCCGATCATCATCAAAGAAAAATATCATATCTGATAACAAGTCCAAAATAATAATCTTTTTAGACAATGAGGTAAATTTATTTGATTACACACGAACTCTCTCACGTACATGTTGATCTCGAAGGAATGTGTGTTGACACCTTGTTCCATTGCAGTTCTATTCGTGATAAAATAAAAACGATGACTATGAACAAGTCGAGATTCATATTTGAACATTGGGCATATGAAATGATTAATTTATAACTTTGCCGGTATTGTTTACTGTGGAGAGAGTTTGACTTTATATGAAAATAAATTATCTATCTACATAATCACACTAGTCGTTGCTTGCTGGTATGCTTTGGTTGGTGAATGAAACAAATCTTTTGCTTAAAAAGTCTATAAATGATGAATTTATACAATAAATAAATATATTATATATAATATGATGTTGTGTTCTTTTGAATTGGTCAATACGATTATTTTGCTATAGTTAAATTTTCATCAATAAATCTTATTTTTTGATGACGATTTACTTCAAAGAGTAAGTAAGTTTTCAAGTTAAAACATGTTCAATTTGTCGAAAATAGTTGATCATTTCATGAATAGATATGACTTGAAATTGAAATTAAAATTGAATTTAAATGAAATGGGTTAACTAACCGCACGCACAGATCCGGATCTATAATAATAATACGCTACGCACGGATCCGCATCTGTTATAATAGTCTACATAAGTATTGGCCTAGTGCGCACAAGAGACCACAGACGCGATCCCGTTCTCCTTATATACACTTCTGAGGAACGGCGGGTCTGCTCTCCATATTGGTCCAAGCTGATTATATTAGAATTCAAGATTAGTTTAACCGCACTAAAAAGTTCATAGCTTAATCATCCTCTCTAAACACTAAAATAAACCCTTAGTGAGTCCAATATCAAAAGTGAATTTTATTCTATCATAAGATGATATTTTTATATGAAAAAAGCCTATGACGAACAAAATGAACTGTTAGTAACGGATGAGCTTCAAAGAAATATTTTTAAGAGAATATTCAACCTTAAAATAATTACTTCTTGAAAAGTCTTGCAATAGAGATTAAGATATAATTTTTTTTTCAGGTCTAGGGACTTGAAAAAAAGATAATGATATTAAGATATATCGCGTAAGTAATGTCTACTTTTTGACATGTCAGTGAAGAGAATTAAGCGTAGTTTGTTAGCACAATTGTCGATTATTAACAGCTGACCAAAACTGTGAAAGACTATATGAGATGTGTTCGACACAAGTGACTAGTAATAACATGAGATTATATATTTATGAGAAAGAAAATAAGATGCGACTCTTGGACTTTACTTGATTATGTACATATAAAACTTGTGAAAATGTTGTCAAGAGTAGTTAATCAAAACCGTAAACTAAGTTAGTAACAATAAGTTCCGTGACATCTAAATATATCATGTTGTAACATGCGCGTGTACCATGTGCTTGTCAAGACCATATAAGGAATGCATTTTAAGTAGGTGCACCAAATGATCATTCACAACAGTAACTAAAAGAATTACCAATGATAATTTCAGTATAATAATCACGATAAAAATATCATAAATTTTAATGAAATAATAATAAATCATTAAAATCAAACCGTTCTGTTATTGTGATAGAGAAACGAGTGCTCACTGAATCAAACATGGAAATGAAAAGTGTGAACTTTGGACTTGTTGTCAAATATAGAATAAATGCCTAAAAGCCGAAACGAACATATCAAATTAATTTATATACTATCTGATAGAACAGATAAGTAAACCATCTATTGTTGACAAGATACAAGTTTGATGTCTAGTGAGAAGTTAGTATATATTGGGAGGTTGACAAAGCAACTCGCATCTATACAAAATTAATAATTATAGTTGATGATGTGAGATGTTATTTTGTTCACTGATTTTATTGGTCTGGGATCAAATACCAAATCTAAATATTACTGCACATTATTAATGTGCAATAAAAATCTGCATGATTGATCTAGATCTAGATGATTAAACTCAATCAATTCACATGTGTTTATAAGATATTCTTGAGACAAATGATATGAGATATTACCTAGAGCTATCAAAGGTCAATCAAGTTTAAGCTGATGTTATTTTGGAAGCGACGAGGAGTGTTATTGGACTGCCAAGTCCTCCGTTATTAAAAGTTAGTTTTCTTATCAGACTCGGAAACTCTAACCTATCTTTGGGATGTTATAGATGCTTGAGCTGAGCTCAAATGTCTCAATCAAAGATTCAAAATGTTTTCATTGAGAACGCAGATGTTTCGACTATGTCTATATGTTTGAATTTGAGAGTTAATTGAAACTCAACTTGATTCTGAAATGTCAAAAAGTCCAAAAAATGCTCGAGAAAGAAGGTAACAGTTGGTTCATCAGGTACGTGCACTTTTGTTATTCACACTTGCTTTTCATTTTTTGAGATTATTTTAGTTCAAATATTTCATTACATGGACTAAATAAATAAAATATAGGACTCAAAGTTCTAGGACTTCAAGTGAATCAAAGTTTCAATTAGATAGTCGTTGAAAAATCATCGATAAACTTTTATATTGAACAGTTGTAGACTATATGTGTATTTAATACTAACCTTATATACCATATGAACATAAAATTTTTCTTTATCAATCCAAAATTTAATTTATCATATGAACATAAAAGTCCTTGTTACCAACCCAAATTTAATTTATACACACTTTATGCTTCTTGTACAAATAAAGTTGCAACAAGAGTCACTATACTATAGACATACTATCTCACCTTATCAAATCTCTCGGTTCTTGTAGAGAATATTACAAAAATCTTACTCGATGACATTAAACTTGCTTGAATGAACTTCGCTACAAGAAGATATTACCATCACAAACATAAAATTATCCACAAATCAGTTTTCTCAATAACCCATGTACAGAATAGAAAAATTTGTCCTACTCGATTCAAATCTAAATCTATATCTTGATGACATTCGAAAGATCTCATCTTCAGCTTTTCAACTATCAAAATCTCTCCCATCGAATCTAGTAACCCAAATTACACCTTGTTAGAGTTCTTTGTTTTGTTTTTTTCTCTCATTTCCGTGAATAAAACCATCCTTCAAGATTAATTTTCAGTTTGTGTCATTTTCATTCCTCCACTTGGCAAAGACGTGATGTATGGATCATATGGAGCATTTTTGTACTCCGCATCAAACTTTCTTTTCTTTAGGAGTGCTAGAAAGTATCGATGGATCACTTCTCGATATTCACGTTGATCCTCTTGTCACTTTGTCGCTCAAAAGTTTCCATCGATCATTTTACAAAATGTATATCACACACATCTCATCAATTTTATTAGTGATCAAATGATCACTTCTCACTCGTCTTCATTTATTTCTTCAGGAACTGATCAGTAAATATAATGTCAATTCATCCATTTTTGTTGTTCTTGACAAACACTACAATAAATGCATAATGACACTTTGTTAAAAACCTCAAAAGTTTTTTATTATTTGATTAGAGTGATTATTTGATTGATTTAAAATTTATAAATTTATACAATCAGCATCATGTCATGTCAACATTTAGTGTTACGTCATACTCCGCCAAAACATAAGGTTTTTGAGTCACCAAAACTCTCTCCTAATAACTTTTTTGCAACGATTTAAAGTTCCATTCTTGTTTAGAGAGTTGATTGCTACTTGGACCAATGAACTCTTTTATGAAGAAACTCTACAGTCAACCAGAACAAACTTCTCAATGTCTAGTTGAAAGTTTTCAATCTTGAGTGAGTGTACGTGTTGTTAATAATTTCACAATTTTTTCATATTATATTTTCTAAATCATTGGAAAAAAGAAAGTTGTGTGAATGTGAAAATCGCTCATGGCTTAAATGAGTCTCAACTTTCAAGATAAACTAAGTGGTGTTGGTTCATGTGAGATCCAAGACGACACACAAACTTAGGACTATTTTGCATGAGTCCTTACTTAAGTTCAAATATTCTTAGACTAAGACAATGGATGAGGTCCAAACCGTTTGATTTAATGATAAGTTCAATGATTGTAATTTATGGATGACGATACAAGATGCAATTTATATCTCTTCTATGTGACTTTTTTGTAGAACTTTTGATCCTTCTACCACGTGCGGAAGTGTTGTCAGAGTAAGATTGAATTCTAAACCGATTAGTTTACATACATAGTATAGATCCATTAGTTTTATTCTTGACTTTTTGAATGATATCCTTGGCTCACGAGCTTTGAACTTGTGGGTAAGTCCACTATTAAAATAATCTCTTTAATTTATTGATGGTAGTTATAAAACATGATTTCATGGACAGAATTTTGCTTGATGAGTCTTAAAGTACGTTCGTCAGGTTGAGTTTTCTTTTTCTTGTTAGATCTTTGACTTGTCATAGATTGGTATGCCAGTAATCATGCCATATCAGCTGATATGTTTGCACATCAATGTCAGCCAAATTTTCTGAACTGTGTATTAGGACGTGTCGAAGATGAAATCTTTGATTATATTCTTCTGCCGCGGTCCATAGTTACGATCACGGTTGAACGTCTTACGGCTGCCTCTTGACGCAGTAGCGATCTCTCTTTCTGGCTGTATTTTTTCAGAGAATTTCTTTCCTAAAACAATCGGTCGTTCACTATTGGACAAGAAATCTCCACTCTTCTGATGAAATATCTCTTTGACACTCGACTGCACTGTGCTTGTGTTCGAAGTGTGATCTCGTATTCTCAAATTTTTAATCTTCATTTTTTTTCAAAACTCTCTATATTCTTGTGTATTTTCGAGATGCCTCGTTTATCCGAACGCAGAGAGGTGTTGCAAGACGTGAAGCTTATTTTAGAAATGGAGGTGCTTTGCAATTCAGAGGATGATTCAATATTTTCTTTGATCTCAGCTGAAGATATAGATTCAGTCGATGATTCAAGTTGTGGTGATGAGGTATTCAATTTATATTTAACATTACAGAATAATGAGATTTAGATTGTTCTATTGTGTTTTCAAAAAACAAAGAGTTTGTATAAAATTTATTCTCTGCTACCAAAAGCTTCATTCTGCTAGCTTACTCGTATGGATAAACTTTCTTTTCAAGCGTTATTTTCTCTTGTACAAGATCATCTTGTATCCATGAATAAGTCTAGACTTTCTCAAGCTCCGGTGAGATTACAACTTGCAGTGACACTTGATCAGTTAGATCGTAACGATAATGAAGTTTGTTTGGATAGATCTCTTTTCTTATGGAGAATTGGTCATGAGAGATTCTCAAAATCACTCAAAAATACTGCCACAATCACAAAGACTGTTCGATATGGAGAGCATAATAAAATTCACACAAAAAGTGTTCTCTCCTGGTAGCTCACTCGCTCACTCGCTCTCTCACTCTCTCATTCTCTTTCGCTCACTCTTGCACCCTAAACACTCTCCTCCTTCTTCTAGGTCCTCTACCTCAAGCTAAACTCCTCTTCTACTCTTACCTCCGATCTCTTCTCCTCTCCTCTCTTCCATCTCCTCTCCTCTCTTCTCTCTCTCTCCTTTCAAAGCTCTCACAAGAGATCCATCACATTTCTCTGGTTTTTTTCCCTCCTTGGCATCCTCCTCTCATATACGTGCACTGTTTTTCCTTTCATGTCATCTTCCTCGCATATGCAAACATTGTATGCACATTGATTCGTTTCGAGTAGATGAAAACTGAATACTGTGCTTAAATCAAATTCTTTTTGTGTCAGATTCTCTTAACATTCTCAAGTTCTTGTATAACTTCCTATAAATACAAATCGCTATTGTTAACACACAAATGATCAATCTCATACTGGGATCAACTTCCAACATACAAATCATAATTAGTAATATAGTTTGCTCGTATCAACTTCATGATAGGTAAATATTTTATACTGAATCAATGAAAACAAAAGCACTTTTGATTTCTTCGATACTCTTCATGCTCTTGTCACTTCAATGTAAAGAGTCATTTTTTGTTTCTTCACGTCCTCCTTTTCTGAAGATTCTCTAGCCTTTCTCTTCTCGTCTAAAGATGCTTGCTTATAATCTAGAAAGACTTTTTTGTATTCATATTTGTCTTTCAAACACTCTTAGTAAGCTGAGAGAACAGAAGTTTTTTGGTTAGAATTATGAGCTTTACCACTCCTAGCGGATTCTAAAACCAGTCGAGTCTCATGACCTTGCTTGGATATGATATTCTACTCTTTGCCTTGTTCCATTGGCTCGTCTCTCTCTCCAACATCATCTTTCTATCCTTCACCCAGGTCTTCATGCAGTGGTGCAACATGGTACAACTCTTCTTCGAATGGAACTTCAGACGGTTGATATGTCTTGAAGATAGATAGATAAATTCAGAATCATGAATGTGTTCATCATCATCTAATCAGATGACATGATAATGATAATCTGATCCACCCACATCATCATCTAAACCCATAGAATCCTCTAAATTCATAGAAGATATTGCCGGAGGATCTATATTGATCCGACTTCCAAATACAACGTTCATACGATCAAAATGAAGACAACGAGAATTCAACTTCCCTTCTAAAGTAACATCATGAGTCATTTCTCTCTCAATCACACCGCCAGTGCTATCTTTCTGTTCTCTTGCTTTCTTGTACATATCAATGTATCAAGCCACTCGTTTCTTCAGCTCCTCTGTGTGATCAAAGAAAAACCATCTAATCTGGATATCTGCGCTGCCATGACGTTAAATGCAGTAGATTTAGTCAAACATCTTCCAGCTCCGATCTTCATCTTCCTCCCAGCTCCGTATAAAGATGCAAAATTATCAAGATCTTCCGAATAACTTACGATCTTGTCATAGTCAAAAGCATTCAAACATATTCTTCTTCTCTTTGATGGATCGACTTGTTTCGGAGTTATGTTTGCTTACAAGTTTCTCTCCGGATGAAGAATGTAACACCGATAACATTTTCAATTCGATCGAATTGTGAATCAACTCGATCACCCTCAACAACTCTATCTCTTTCAGAACTGCAAATGGTGGATGTTGACGTCGTGTCCATGACTTAAAAAAGTGCAAGCTTCGCTCCTTCTGATTTCAAAATCGCTACACTATAATAAAACTTCAATGAGATGCACAAAATTGTGGACGGAGCATTCATATCACGATTGAATGCATTATCTTTAGTAACAGATATCATTTAAGAACTAACGGATAACTTTGCAATCTCTTTCTAAAACCACGGCCATAAGATCTGATATCTATATAAAGTTGACCGTAGAACTTCTCCCCACCCAGCGGTAACTAAGTTACGACTAATATTCTTCCGATAGTAAGGAAGTATTTTTTCCAACCTTTGAGACTCCCTATTACTATCTAATATGTTTTGAAACACATTAGCTTTCTCATGTTTTCTTTCTCATGTTTGCGAAGTCAAAGCATGACAGCAGAAACCAGCCGACGTAGACACACCTGTCCAAGTGAGAGCATTCAGCACGGTAAATTCGAGAGTCGCATCTGTTGATCGAGTTTCACGTTGTGGTGACTGTCTTGATGGAGTTCGTAAGTGAGCGCACCCGATAAGTTTTAAATTACTCGAACCGTCCATGTCTCGCCCATCTTGATTCCACTTTGCTCAAACCTGTTACATCAAACTCAAGAAGTGTAGTCGACTGTGTTGCCATCGTTAATACTATCATTCTCGCGAAAGATTTGCTCACTGATGTTCATTACATTTGCGTCAACAGTTCTTTGTGTATTTGAACTAGTCACAAAGAGACTTGTTGCAAACGCTGATATGGACTGTCTTACATCGCATGACTATAGTTTGTGACAAGTCAAAAATTATTCAAGAAACGGAATGTTAAAGCCAGAGTTTCACTACAAGTGTTCCGGGTGACCCAGAAAACATTATTATCTAGACATGAAACGGAGAAATTTAACATTTATGTAGAAAATGGTTTTGGTGATTACGTCTTCATCCCAACTATGTGAATTAAAGAATTGTCTTGAAGCTATTCATGAGCTTTACAAGTTACGATTCATCTCGAAGCAAACTATGGAATAATGACAAAAAAAAGTTAGATGAAGATTTCAGGTTTCTTGGAACAAAAGAGAATTTTATTTTTCAGACTGAAAATACACTGAGAAGAAAAAAAGAATATTAACTTTCATGCTTTTATACTCAAACTCGGGGTTTAAGAGATCCAATCAAGCCCGACTGGAGGACTGATAAAGCAAAATTCTTGCGAACTTTAGGGTAAGATGTTATAATAAAACTAAGGTCTACTTTCGTCTTCTGGTTGCTGCTTTCTGTTTTCTGGTTAAGGGAGTAACGTACTGGACAAACTTTACTCACCGCCAAGGCACAAGTTACCTCTCTTAGACTGTACAGCGCGGATCTTCCGATGTCGCAAAGCAAAGCAGTGACGCGCCGCGCCCGAAGTGTAGTATACTGCGACCTACTTGATGCGAGTTGTACACTGAACGTTTCTGTTCATTCGCAGTGACTGATTACAGCACCAACCGCGACCCTACGGTCCCTAACCAGAGACAGGGACTTTGGCCAACGTCTGCTACTGACTCTTGAATCAACTCCTACGAAGACACGAAGCCTCCAGTCTCATGGCCTTTGCTCGATTGCCGCTGCAAACTCCGTTGTCTGCGAGTCAACGAGCTGCCGGCCGTCCTCCAGCCATCCATCTGGCTGGCTGCTGATGCGGACATCAAGGGGGTTCACGAACCGCGAGGGACCAGGAAGCGAGCAGGAGGAGACGAACACCTCTCGAAAAGACTGGAACACTTGGGCCCATTTTATTTTGTTTGATAAGCCAGTGTGAATCCATCTGGCTCGTCACCGGTCTGCCTCGATGGACGCAGACGGGGACAAGTCAAAAGAGCCGAACTGGAAAAGCAGGAAAGCATGCAGAAGCAAAAGCGAGAAAGAGTCGCGTTCGTTCGGTATATAATTCAAATTTTGAGCGGAAGGGATAAATACGAAGTCAATCGCCGCTATCTGTTTCCTACCCTTCCTACCCCGTTCCTGCTTGTGGGTCACTCCCACGAAGTCCGTGTGGCCGTCCACACTTTTCTACCGGCCATTGACTTGGCACATCCTGTGGACGTCTGCTACGCCGCGTCACGACCCACGGACTTACCTACAGTATCGCCATCCTGGCGCAGTGGCGCTCTCTCCCTCCAGCAGCTGCTGCAAGCCTCTTCTTTGTGACAGTTACGAGCGCGCAATTATTGAAAAAACAGTAAAATAGAACAAAACGAATGACTTACTGCAGACGGTCGCCGGCCCCTCGCCCCAATCGTAGAGAGATAAGGCGGACGTTGCATAACTGCAAAAGCACTACTGTAGCTAGACGTGATAATTCTGCAGAACAGTACATACAAATTTCAAGGCCAGAACAGGATACGGTACCGTACGTGGTCAGTCGACAACGGGGGGACGGAGCGACCGTTAGTTTGAGAATAACGAAATCTTCGTTTCTTCTTTTCTGCATGTAAGTCTGAGGCCAACGTAATGGATTTGCTAAGGGAAGCCGCTCTATAAAGGTTACCCGTCCCTCCTTGCATCCTTCATACTGTCGGGTACGACGTGGCAACAGAAACTGCAGTCCGCAGATACCACAGTAGCTGACTACCTCCAAAACTATTCTCCCGTGCCTTCAGTTCGGAAACTGAAAGTAGTAAGCAAGAAATAAACGCGGAAAATCCATTATTGTCCAAAAGCACTAACTGGTCGGAAAGAATTATGCAAACTTTGCGAAAAAGATATATAAACAGAACTTTCTGCGCGAATGGATCACTCTTATTATGAAGAAACTACGCAGCCTGCGAAGTAAACTACTACTATGGTAGCTGGAGACTGTAGTAAACCTGACCAGTGATCAGACCAGGTCGCCTTGTCGAATTGCGGTCAGTGTAGCAGCCAAGCTGCTACTCTTGTCCGATTCACTGTGCTCATATAAGCTGCCTATTGGCTGTTGAGGAATCCTTATTTTTTTCTGTTTGCTTTGTTTTCTTTGTTTTGTTTTTGGGTAAAGGGTGGGGGCACACCCAGGGAACTTAATGAAGATTGAGGATTCTCAGTACTGTACATTAACAACCGTTCCTTCTGCTGGGACCGGTCCAGCCGATACGGTACCAACAAGGGTCAGGTCACAGGTGCTGGTTCACAGGCGAGAGTCGCGAGACTCGAGAGCAATGTGTGGAAGAGGATTTCGTTCCCTTACTGGCCGACAGTAGCAAACCGCACGTACGTAGATGTCTCCGGAGTCCGGACCTGCAGTCCAGACAGGACCAGACTCCCAAGTTCAAACATGTTCAACGACTGACAATTTGTACCTCAGTTGTGGAACTCGAGAGCTTAAGCTTTCGACTGTGGTTACATCTAACTTGGTGGATGCACTGACCGTAATACATTACGTATTTAGCTTGATAAGAATAATATTAAACCATATCGTAGTTATAATATGATTTGAATCATTTGATTAGGTTTAGACATGATTGTGGCTTTTGAACTAAAGAGTGCAATCTATTACATACTTTCTAAGAATCTGGAGAGTCTATTTAATAGGTATTTCTTACACAAGTATGGAGGTCAAGTGAACTATACCTCCATACTTGTGTAAGAAAATCACTCTATCCAAATAGTCATTTAATTTTAACACTTACTGATAGAGTCTCCTTCCACAAGCATACACCTCAGAGAATTGTTTTAGAGATGGCTGAACTTTAAGAGTCCCTTTTTCTTTGGTTTTGTGTTAGGCATTATAATATATTAGCTTTTTTTTTCTTGGTTTTAAGGGGAAAAGTGTCAAAAAAGAATCTGAAACTTCCATTGTGAGCTTTGGATATGATATTTTTTTAGGTGTCATCGTTAGAAAATATTTCCCAAAAACTAGGGCCAGGGTCTCTGTGATGCTGCCACTTGCTGAGCATTGGGCACATGCACGGCTGAAATACCTGGTCCAAAAGCTGAAGAGATGTCCTTTTTTAAGGAGATTCTGAAACATAGGAAAACGAATCAAAATGGGAGGAAAAGTATATTTTCATTTTCATTTCCTTCAATATTCTGTAAGAATGTGAAAGACATTCTACTAAGTGTGAAACAGTAACCTTATACCACAGAGGGCATGCCATTTCGTCACTCAAGGAATGACTATTTACTTTATTAGAAGGAAACTGATTCATTTTTACTTTTAAAAATATTTTATGTTAGACTTTTTTCTACATAAAAAGGTATGGCTCACGTATATGGATAGTATAATGGTAAAATATTATAGTTTTGTCCATAAATAACCCTTTACGACTTCATTCTTTGGTAACCAAACCTTTTCTAAGGAAAATTTGTCTGCTAAGTTTGAGAAATATTTTTGGTCAAAACGGACAGACTTCTACCGCACTATCTAGGAAGGGACTAAAGATTTTGAATATCCTGAATACATGCTAAATACCGAATTTTAACTAATGATGGTTACTTTTTCATATGAAAATAGAGGGCCCTTGTAAAAAAGCCACTGCGTTTTAATAAACCTTTTGTAACATAATTTAGATGCCAATCTAATCCAGCAAATTTATTATTATTTATAAAAAATTGACACATTTTCAACTAAACTGTATTTATTAAAAACTTTAATCAATTTGGATAATTACCTTTAGATTAGTGTTATTTGATGAAATATAGTTTGATCTCCTTGGTGTTCAGTTCAATGTAATTTACAAGTGTGGTAGAGACAATAGTTCAATTCTCCTGATTCTGGTAATTGGATATCTTTTCCTTTATCTTTAGCATACTGTCAAAATACATCTTGGACAACATATTTTAAGAGTCCGCCTAGCCAAATTTTGACAAATCAGAACTAAGAATTAGTGTACGCATGGCAAACATTTCAAGCTCTTCCAAAGCGCTTCCACGTTAAATATAACCGTGTCTCACAGTGACTGTTTGGCTGGATTACTTTAACTGGACCGTGGTGTCTATTAAGCTACCGTACCGACTAGTCTAATAGTTAGAATAATATTAATTAATTACATATTCGATACTATTAGCACGAATGAGTAACGATGTAATATATATTTATGTAGCTAGCTTGTGTTACTATAAGTAAACAAAAAAATTTCACATACAAATTCATTTGATGAAAAGATAAGTATATATTTGAAATCATCATTATACTCTATTCGCACGTTAGGAAGATTTGATGTAACTTCTCTGGTTTTTGAGTTGAGGGAATAGACTACCGTAGTCGTTACAGTATGCGTTCAGTTTAAACTGATCATAGTTAGAATGAGAGTTACCAGGCCCCTAAATATCGAACAGTTGAAACGAGTTAAAAAGTGCCGCACTTTTCCTCCCCAAGTTTTCCCTCTGGAAAATCTGTTAGTGTTGTTGAGATGAGTGATGTAATAGTCACATCCGTCTTGTTCTACAACGAGGAATCACTCATGGACTGATCTCCTGCCGTATGTTATCAGCATGTGCGGCTTCAGTTATGAAACCGTTTAAACCCCGACTGGGAGGAGGACAAACGCTAAGTGCGAAACCGTCACCATCATCATTACCGTAGTGAGACGAAGCTCGTGCACGAGATATCGATTGTAGTTTTACTTTTTTTCTTCTCAATGCGCGATAAGGAAAGCGGTTAGACAGAGATGTGACGAGAATACCTCTTCTGGAAACATGGATGTACTTGGCACTTTCAACATTCGCCTTCTCGATATTTGGTACAAGTTACTTGATTCCCTACAAATATAACGTTGAACAAGGTCCCCGCATAAGCAACAACGACTTCCTCCAGCCTCTCCTGCCCCAGAATGCTTCTTTGACCGTGCATCCCCTTAGACCATTTGCTCTTTCCTGCTCTCCTGCTGTTTTTTGCAGTGTTAGTGTTTTCCGAGATTTGTTTGGCACCTTCATATTTCTGTTCGCTGCACATGTGCAGTCGAGATACTACGTGCCACCTGTCGGTCTAGTGTTCTTGGCAGCTTCCTAGCTCTTTTGGCATCGAGACAAGCCGGGCCTTTGTTTGATTTCATCCCTCCTCACCTAAGGGAACTCACTCGAGGGAGGGCTCTGTTTTCCGCCGCGAGTCTTGCTCCCCTGCCTCCCCATTTTGAATGTGTGCTGTAAATTCTGTTATTTTTAAATATTTTTTGTTTTATAGGTTACTTTATATGTTTTATTTTACACTTATAGAATGACAACTAACACTTCATTCTGGAACTATTAATCTAACCTTGATCTTATCCAACAACCAGAAGTTGGATAAGAACAATGGTACTGACTGCTCCAATTGAGTTACTAGATTTGGTACTCTCTAATCTTGTTTTTTCTTTTCTTCGGAGCAAAAGTTCATGTTGCATGTATATTATTCGATACTCATCTCATGACACTTGCATATTCACCTGGCTGCGCTTGTGGTCATTTGGAGGTTAATTATTTTCCACTTGGTATCAATATTTACTGGGCTCGACCTATAGCGTTGGCCGTTTTCCGCTTTGAGCCGCACGGAATGCCACTGTGGAATACCTTGCATCCTCCGGTAAAAATCACCCGTCCCAAGAGAAAAACATATGACACGTAAGTTTATCCAATAGAACTTTTATTGCCAAGACACATCGCGTAAACAGCCATTTGGACATGCAGTACAACACTGCATGTCGAGAGCATTACAACCACGGTTGTATACTGTAGAGACGGAAAAGTACATCCAGTACTTACTGTATACACAAAATGTGCACTGCATGTACTCACAGTGCATTTATTGTACAGACGGAAAAAAGTACAAGGACTGCTACTCGAGTACTGCACTGCATATACCAACAGTGCATATACTGTACAGACGGAAAAAAGTAGTCGCGTTATTGTATAAACACAAAATCTCAGATGCTGACTGAGACTTTAACTAGGAAGTTCTAAGCTGTACTATTCAACTTCGATAGTGTGGCTGCCGATAGGCTGGCCGGCTCTGAGCAGCACATCGGCAAGCGCTATGAAGTCTGTGAGAGTCCCCTGCAGTTCCTTCTCCTCTGCAGTTGCCTGCTCCCCATCCGCTGTCCGCTCTTGATCGCTGGGAACCTCATCCTTGGCTCCTTGCTCTTCCTCTCCTAGTTCGTCTGTTTCGAAGTACCTGTGACTGCAATGTGGACGGCGACGATTGTCAATATGAAAAAAGATATTGTTGACGTCTTCCGGTGTCACCTGCTCCAACCTGATGAAAGAGTTCCACAGCGAGTCAGAGCATCTCTTCTGTATACATGCCTGCATAATCCATCTAGATGAAGCAGAATACTTCTATGAAACTAGCATCTGATGGAGACAGCGGGACAGAGTGTTGGAGAGAGGGTGTAAACTGGAGTGCTCGGAGTAAAAAGTTCATGTAAGTCAGTTCAACACGATTCTTTGTATCTGCAGCTCCTAACAGCATAAATAACTCTTTATCGTCAGCGAGCATACTCTCAGTGATATTCTTCATCAC
Organism: Asterella californica; assembly: GCA_036924285.1. Classification (NCBI taxonomy): domain Eukaryota; kingdom Viridiplantae; phylum Streptophyta; class Marchantiopsida; order Marchantiales; family Aytoniaceae; genus Asterella; species Asterella californica. The sequence continues at coordinate 20,936,630 of JAYKYS010000006.1, read as the reverse complement.
AGCGTGATGATGTTCGAGCCTTTAGACAGTACCCAACCATGCCAACAAAGATGTGCAATCTTTTGTTGGAAAGCTGCTTCACACATATCTCAACACCAACTGGACGCTGCTGGTCCCATCCAACTGCTTGCAGAAGTTTCTTTTTCACTTCTAGAAAAGATTTCTCGTGGATCGTTATAACCCCCTGAAAATGCAAGTGTAGCAAACTACCCCCTCGCTCAAGAGAGAACATTCTCGAGAGGCACTGCATGTGCAAAAAACTAGAAAGCAAAGGGAACAGAGAAAGGTCCAGATCATTCCTCGTCCGGCATACCGTGACAGACAATTCCAGTGTCGGGGCTTTCGCTCTGGCTTGCTTCTGGAGAGACATAGTCTCGGTCCAAGTTGGTATGATGACCACACATATATCAGTAGGTGGACGGCTCAAGCTGAGTACAGATGCAAGGTAAATGAAATAGTCTATAGACGGAGTGGACAGTAGGACATTTGCTATTACGTTCGCGGACAAAGAAGGCCGGGTAGCTAAACATCCGAAAATGCTTGTCTTGCAAGTAGAGCGAAAGACCATCCTCGAAATATGAAGAAGCGGTATGGCCCAGCCAAACTCGCAATAGGCAAGATGTGCACAAGATAGAGATAGCACGTTTTATCTATCTTGACATAGTCGAACTTTAGCAGGAAGTTTCCTGCTAAAGTTCGACTGCTGTATTGCAGGTCAAGGTACACGTACCGACGAGTTAGCTGTAGCGTATTGTGGTCAAAACCAATCATTGACAACTTGCTAGACCAGAAAGAGAAACTCGGAGCACTGTCCGGAATAAGCAGCGTCTCGAGCAAAGACTTTCTTTCCAAGGGGGCTAAGCTGCTTCCTGAATCTGGAGACTCTACTGCCTGCACCGGGAAGAGAAAGCGCCTGGTTTGCCTCTATGGACTCTATGTCACAGAGGAAGAGCTCATCATCATCATAGGACATGGTCCTGTCGAACTTATCTCATCATAGAGTCGATCTTTGAACAACAGGTACAGCAACGACGAACAAAATGTAGAGGCTACTTCACATGCGACAAGAAGCGGAGCAGCTAAATCCATTACTATACATCTCCAAGTATGGAGATGGAGTCGCATCTCGTCACAGACCGTGACAGCGTCAACAGTGCCATGTCCAGTGCCACTGACACGCAAAGCGACCGCACACCGACGAACCGCAACACTGCCCATCTCTGCACTGTCCAGAAGAACCACATGCACAAACCTCCAAAACGACAGCCTTTCCGGAACAAATAACGACAGGCCAAAGAAGCAGAAGTGCGCAGAGAACAGAAGACGAATTGACTTCACTCACCCAGAGGTAGCGACTGGACGAAAATAATAATACTTGAACTCGTCATCGCAACCAACTTACCACGACAGTCCAGACGGACGTAAACCCCAGCCAAAGAACAAACTGACGTCACACTTGTGACCGATACCAAGCGATCAAAACGTCACTGCAAAAAGAAAAATCGCCAGATTAGCACATCAGGACAGTCGATAAACAAAAACCGTGAAGAAGACGAACAGCAGACGAAAACTCCGAAACAAAACGCGCGGACTGTCGAGAGCAGCGTCGTCACACTGCCCCCGTTATGAAGCAGCTCTACTGTCAACGACCTCCGCACAGACGTTCTCTCAGCCCGGCCTCGCCACTCTCCGCAACACCTCCGCCAAATCGTCCGCACACTGCAAAAACCCGACGACACGACAAAGACACCCAACCCTAACGCAAAGAATTCAAACCACGCTTGCAAGCTCCGTCCGCCCCCTTCCGGATAAATGTATTTTTACACCCCCGCTTTTCAACTTTCTACTTATGACACCTAACCCTAACGCAAATAATTCGAACCGCGTCTGCAACCTCCGGCCGTGACCTACCGGCTACATGTATTTACACCCGCGGTTTTGAAGATTGTCTGTTTCCTCTCATTGCCCAAAAGCACAACTTCGACGCATATTCGATACACTCTTCGTTCATTTCGTGACTTTTATATTCTTCTTGCATTGTTCTTGGAAGTTTCAACTAGTTCTGAATTTCCTCTTCGGATTATCTTTCGGGAAGTTTACACTCAGATACTTCTTCCCAAATGTAAAATCCTTCATCAACCGACTCACTTTTGGTAAGTGGAAGCGATGCAATGATAGAGATGGATACTGTACTGGTATTTAATATAGTTAATTAATAATATTGTAATATCATTCATAAAATAATTTTTTCATTTCAAATTATACTTCGAAGTTCTTGGGCGATTGATAAAGATGATATCCAGACTGTGCACAAAATGTTCATTCTTTAAAGCTGAAGAGTAGTGAATGAATCTTATGCATACTTCCATTGCGTCTTTAGTCTCTTCCTTTAATTTTGGAGACTGAGCATATTATCGTCTTATTTACTGTAGGTGTTGTTCTTCATTGGTCGAGGTAAAATCTAACCTGTTGGTAAGATGCCAGAATGCACTCATATTTAGCAAAAATAACGAGAAAATTACGTGCTCTCACGCGGTAGCTTACACTGGTTCTGTTCTTCAGGCAATTTGATTCAAACTCCGGCTAAGATCCCTAACTCCTTCGGTCAAAAGGACAATGATGATCATATAACGAATAATGAAGAATTAAAAATTATATTTCTCTCACCAATTCTCTCTTTCACGCAAAGGAGACAATGACAACTAATCTCTCTCTCATATACTTCATTTTCTGTACTAACTCTTTCTTTTTCCTTTCACTCAATCTTCAGTTTTATCATCATTGCAACTTCACTATATCATATTGTTAGAGCAATTCGCTCATCTTTGAGTGAATGATTAATTAGAATCCACATTGAGATGATAAAACGATGCAAATCTCAAATATCATAACGTGTCAAGGAGTGCAGAGCATCTGTTCAAAAGTTCTCAATTGTGTGCAAAGATATATAACATTTACAGTCATAGACTACGAGCTTCTATTGACATAAGTATCTACTTATGAACTCCAGAGGTGTTCATAAATTTACTGCAGAAATCTGTAAAAGCTTTTATGGAAGTTACGGGAATCTTTTACAAGCAAAGGATTGTGTGTACCTAGTAGAACGTAACAAAGCGTGGCAAAGCTAAAAGAGAAGATACTCTAACTGGAAGAAGGAAAAAAGTCTTAGTTTATCAAAGCCCAGTTTCGTATAGAACTGTGGATAGCTTATGGACTTTTTGGTGAATCGGTAATACTAATTCTTTTTTCTGAAAATTAAGATTAGTTCCTTGAGTATTAATTACCTTCATGCCGAAACTCACTGCTAAAATAAACAAAACAAAACAAAAATCCATCCATGATGGCTTGGCCAAAGTCGATAACTCTTGCTCGCGGGATAAGATAGTTAGCCAAAATATTCTTAATTTACATTAAGAATATATTTATGAAATATTTTAGCTTTGATCTCACTAACCGAAATTCCTAACGTTGTAAAGGACCGTTTGGACCACCCTCTTGTAATCCAGTGCTTCAAGTCTCCGACATCCCGGAATGTATTATGTTTTCAAATTTCTGCTGGAGAGATTTACAAAATATACAATAAAGAATTATTCCAGCATAAAACGCTGGGAGGACTTTTGTCCACCTCCATAAAGTCATGAGCAGAACGAATTAATAACAGACAAAGAACAAAATTTTACTCACGATTGTTATGTTGCAGAAGGCCTTGCCTGATTACGTTCCTTACAAGAATAAGCCATTCTCTCGACAAGGAACTTACCTGCATAAGCCGTCCTCGGACAGCTGCTTAGGCTCGTAAGGACATTGCTAGCATAGCCTTCCGCTATACGTAAACTTCTTACACTTTAGCTCACGCTTCCTCTCATTGTATTTGGACGCAGCTTGAAATTGTAGAATCCATCGAGTCCAGACAAATTCCATTTTCTTGTGTCTGTCAGATCACTTGAGCGTTTACTACCTTAGAGACATTCTCAAATTCGTAAGCTCCTTACACTATTTCACATCGTGTGCGATCATATTCATCAGAGATCTTTTAGGTGGTGAAATTTGACAAGACGAGCATCATCTTGTGACAGTTTTCGAAACAAAAGTCATATATTTCTTGCGTGCCATAAAAACTGAACTGTTTTCACGCACACTAAACAAAACAGCTCAATCCTAGGATGATCCGAATTGCTAGTGGGTGGATACTGATGTACGTACTGTATTTTCGTAAAGCATTAGCGACATTTTTGTCAAGCAGGCAGCCGTGTCATGTCACGGGCAGAAAGTGACTTTAGGAAGATTCTGCTTTTCACTTTTTGTCGAACGGGCAGCCAAAAGTCAAAAGCCAAAAGCGACCTCCTTGTCAAATTACGACAGCAGTCCGAAAAAGGAAAAGGTGAAGTCCAGCTAAATTTGCAATTAAAGATGAGAGCTTCTCGAGAGTCTCCAATGGGGCTTAGATATGTCGGAAGGCCTGCAAGAAAAGGATTCCGGGGGAAGTGCGGAAAGTTAATAGGGCGATTCTAACCTGAAACGGTAAAATCTGCTACGGGAAGTTCCGTCAATATACATGAATGGATTCACGGCAATCGGAACTTGCGTGTGACAAGGCACAGTAGATTCTTTTATCTTTGATGGTTACGGACGAGTTTTATCACCTCGTTTCAAACTTATGCATATCACAGTGTTGTTATAAAATTTGTATGATTTATATTTAAATCTTTAAATACATCTTTGACACGTGAATCATATTATTGAATGCATAAATTATGATTATTTATCATAATCAATTTATATACAGTAAAGTTTACAAAATTTATATCGTTAAAATATTTAGATTGAATGACTAATCCTTGACAATTTACACTTAACATCTTCTCATCTAAACCCTCTAAACTTCACCGTAGGAACTGGTTAGAGTGACCCTAAGCTGGAAAATAGTTTACGGTTGGGTTTGAGTGGCCCTAATGCCTTACCCTACGTAGACTTAGGGGCAACGTAAGCCACACACTCGACTCGGTTCGAGGTCAAAGATTCGTCAACGATTCAGCTGGCGCTCTGGAGATGCTCTGAACCAGCCTAGGGCAGTGGGCTTACGAGGGAGAACACGCGACACAATGAATAGCAAACGGGTCGAAAGACCCCATCAAGCAGTGGGCTTATGAGTGCGTGCATTGTTCTATGCGTAAACGTATCCGCCTGCTAAAGCACCGTGAGCGAGTGGTGGATTCCACGATGTTCCTTACGCTGGTTTTCCTGTACCAAATACTCCGTCGGGACTCATGTGGTGTCTCTAGCTTCCGCATGTGTTGGGTTACAGATGGGATCCCTGGGAGTATACACGTGTACTTTTTGTCAGTTCTTCCAGTCAGTACGATCTCGCTCTACACGATGAAGCTCACCCACAAAGAACGTACAGAATCGCATCAAACGTAAAAGGCTCTCAAAAAATTTGAAGCACGCTTAACTTCTCTCGAGGAATCGAATCCATCCACAAAAGGAGTCCTCCCCAAGGACTATCACTGTCAAAGCAAAAGGATTCTCCTCACTGTTGGTCTTACGGCAATTTCACGGGTAGAAGCTAACCGCACGGCAATCGAAATCTCAACCAAGCAACCAATTCTCTCCGCGTTTCTTGTTCAGTGAAAATCATAACTTGAAACAATCACTCGAATTCTCTCGAGAAGAAGGAATATATCGATGTTCTTCTAGATCTACGTTCCCGAACAATCACTCGAATTCATTCGAAAAGAAAAGATATCCATATATCTCCACTGCTGTTTCTCTAAGATTGCTACGTTCAACACTCTTATGTCCCTAGAAATAGCGCTGGTAACCAGGAAGAATACATTTCGCGGGCTGGCTCTATGAGAACCTTGTCGTTTGTCAAGGTCCACGCGCCCAAGTAAAGTGGACGCCCGTGCGGACCGACCCCATTTGCCGCTCCGGCAAGGTGACGACAAAGACCTCTTATCCAAGATCCTCGTGAATACACTGCAACAGGGAGAGAGAGCTCTATCTCAAACTCTCAGTTCTTTCTTTCCTTGACGTACCTTACCGCGTTCCCTTCTCGAGTAAGTATCAAGCTGACAGCGTTTGCCCTCACTTTTCAACTCACCTATAGCAGACCTAGATCAGCTATACTGATCCGTTGGGATGTGTACACTCGAGCACGCGTAGGGACGTAAAGTAACATGATGCAGATATCAGGCACCACAAGGGGTCGCTATGACGGTCAAGCTGCGGCAGGAGATGCTCGGGACAGGTTGTGAAGATTTTATGGCTAACCTGTATTGACTCGCTATATATACGCAGAATAGTCTTCGATATTGTGGAAACCCTCGGCTCAATCAATGATGTTCCAGATATGATGGAGCAGGCGGTGTTTGTGTTGGAGCAGGCGGCCCATCTCTATCACTGTCAGGCTCGTAAACCAAACCAGGCACTGATGAAGGTTATACTTGGATACTCGGAAAGAAGGTAATCCTGGACAAATGGAATATAAACAGTGACCTTGACGAACCTGAAAATGTATGAAATGCAATGATGGATGCTTCTTGCCACCGGTGCCATCAGAACCCGTCTTTATGGGCGCTTAATCTTGAGGTAGGTGGAGTGCAAACCAAGTGAAATTTTCTCCAGCTGTACCCTGGTTTGTTAGCTAGAAAGGACTTTTAGATGCCTGTTACGAGAGGGTAACAAGATACAGAATCGAATCAAATTCCATGATACAGAGTAAACAGCTAAGTGTACCGTTCTAGATAATCTATCAGAGAAACAGATTTCTCGGTCAGAGCAATTAGGGTTTCTTGGCCAGGATCGAATCTAGCAAGCCCTCGCATGCATCTTCCAACAGATCAAGGACCTGCACAGAAAGAAAGAGTAAATAACATGAAGTGGTGACCCGTGCAACAAGTAAGTCTACTGGATTCTCAAAATTAGATCAAAGTGAAGACCCAAAGCCTGCCAACTTGTGTAGAGAAAGCTTATCATCAAACTTAGAAAGTCCCCCCTCAGAAAGAAAGCATTTCTATCGATCAAAGCATTTCTACTGATTCTCTTAGACAGATACGAAGGGACAACACAAGTGGAGCTTGAAACACAGAGGGGAGTGAAAACGATCAGGCTGTGAGATAGTCCAGCTGACCTCTTCAAAGCCTTCAGGGCCACCGTAGTATGGATCAGGAACTTCCTTAGTGTCGTGTGTTCTACAGAAATCACACATCATTTGCACCTGCAACAACAGAGAGACACGGTTGGTATAGAATATGAGACAGTCAGGTATAGAATGATCAGAAGATTCACAACACGGTGGCAGTTCACAATGCCTCACGGAGTACATACCTTCCGTAAATGCACCCAGAATCCAAGTATATTCTAACAAGCAAATTATACACAGATTCGCGACTGAAGATACATTGATCATAAGGTACAACAGTAAGATATCTTAAGAGCTTGCTGTCTGACCGTATATACAACCTTAACTGCAGGCATTTCTAACTTGCCAGTATGGATAATCCTTAAGAGTTGTCCCTCTTAACTAACTTTATCTTCATGAGGTATAACAGCAGCTTGTAAGATATTTGAGAGCTTGGTGCCTGACCGAATGAACAACCCTTAACTTTGCCATCGATAACCTTTATGAGTTCATCTTACTAAGGCACATTTCATAACAAAACCATGTGGGAGGTGGAAAAATTGATCTATATCACGCGACTGAAGGTCAAGAACACTCTAAAACCAGTGTTGTGGAACACATATGGGAAGTACGAGTTTCGGTGTCAGCATAAACTCCCTTTGTTAGTGACAATAATAAAGACAATAATCAGTAATGTGAGAAGTAAGGTAACGCAGGAGAAAGTGAATTGTCGGTCCTTATTCCACAAGATAAAGAATTAAAAATCTCCTCACCTTGTCCTTGCCATACAACTGAGTGCAGAGGCAACCCAAAATTCGACCACGTATGCATGAAGATACACCAGTATTTGCTATGATTTATGCCAGTAAGTTGCAAGACAAAACTAACCTTGTCAGGCGTAAGTTCCGGGAGCTCTGCTCTCGATTTCCATCCCTTGTGCAGCCTATATAGATCCTCTGCGGGGTCAATTCACATCACTTTCAGCAAAAAGCTACAGAAAAAGAGGGTTATCCCTTAGTACTTGAAGATCTTTTTCCAACATGTGGGCACTGTCTAATATTTCCTCTATAAGTCAAAAGGAGTAAGTCCAAGTAATCCCGCCTCATGTTTCGTCCCTTGCCCGAACTAAATCGAGAATCCATGCCCATGAGTAAGGAATATAAAACCAACATCTTTGTGAATTAGCAGTGAATTCAAACAGAGATGATATCCTCTCTGCTTTGAACTAGGTTACCTCTGTTCATTTTGTCCATAGCGAGGATAACATCAAACTCCTTGAAATCCGTAGGACGGACAGGTCTGGAAATGGATTCAATCTTCACTCCCCGTTTGAGAGCTGCGGCCCTCATCCTGGAATCTGCTGGGTTACCCTTCACCCAAAAGTCAGTCACGCTGACTGAATGGCACAGACTCTCCAATCTTCAAAACAATGAGGAAGGAGAAAACAACGGAGAACTGTAAAGCTAATGCTCAAACACACATCCACAGAGATTGTGATGTTCAACCGTGTACCTCATGGTAGTTGATTGTCCCAGCAGAATCGATTTTGAAGTTCGCCTCCAAGCCTCTCTTCTTGACGGCATTAATGAATACTGCCTCCGCAGATGGACTCCTGCATATGTTTCCTAAGATTTTCCACTCCACACGTCAGAAGAGGAGGGCTATTTGCTCAACAGCAGAGTCTTTGCGCACAGAGCACTCGACTCTCCGCCAATTTTACACGACATTTTTCGAATTCCTCGATTCGAAAGCGACTTCTCTGGCCCCTTGACCGTCTCTGACTGAAGAAATTCACTCAACTCTCTCTCCCTTCCTTCTGGACCGAGCACACAACACCATGAACTCCATCAGTCAATTAAGTTTCTAACTCAAGGCAATTAGACAAGTATCGGTACTCACCCAAGCAGACAAAGAGCACACCGTAAGGATCCACCTTTGCAGCCATGGCGAACAGTGTCCTGAAATCAAATCCACCGATAAAGGTATCCGTCACTCGGGAATGCAATGAAGTCAAGACTGAGCGGACAGCCACCAAAAAACCGTCGGATGCAATTGGTCAACAAGATTCCTGGAATCGGACATACCCTCCCTAACTATCCATGCAAAGACGAGTGGAGTGGCGTGGATTGGACTGGAGTGGCCATACTCTGTACGAGCCACGATTGAGGCCCCATGAATACCTTCTCTTCTCGTTCTCTCCGTCTCTCTATATCTAGAGTCCTATTCCTGTTGAGAAGTTTTTTTCCCGACTCACCTGAGAAACTTCGCGGACGTAAGTAAGGTGTAAGTCAGGTGCGAAAATGCATGAAGTAAAAGGGTTATGTGAATGCGAGTCCGTAATAATGATCCACTCTCACCGTTTCAAGACCAAAAGAATTAGAAATTAAGAGTAAAACGAATTTGATAAAATTAGTTTAACTAACATCAAAAAAATACTTTTTTGTTTTCGATGAGTTTTGACCTAGTTTTCATTTCTTTCATTTTTATGTTTTGTTTGAAAGTCATACATCTTTTTATTTTTGGCGAGTTTTGATTTAGTTCTCATTTTTGTATCTTGTTTGAAGATAGTATATTTTTTGACACAGAGATTTTGTCTTTTTTTCTTTCAGAATAATTTATGTTATATTTTTATTGTGATTTCATTTTTATATTTTTTCTCTTATTGTAAACTTCTTTTGAGATTATTAAATCTGAAAAAAATCTCACCATCTACAGCAACGTCTTGCTTTATCTCGTTTCTAAGACAAACAACGGACATACAGATTTGGGAAAATGGATCTGTGGGACTTTATTTTCCTCTGGTTTATGAGTGGACGACTTTTTGAAACAAGAAAACTCGTTACATTCATGACCGATTCATTGGACTATGATACTGATCATGAATTTCTCATGTTGTTTTAGTTCATCCAAGTGTTGGAGAATGTGCATACTATCGTGATAACATCTAGAGAGTTTTGGATAATACCTAAACAAAACACATGGTGGGACGTGATTCATAAGCAAATATGGCACATGAATATTTATTTTTTGGATACTCATATGAGAAAACAATACAGGATGTCGCATAAAAACTTTACGAAACTAGTCAGCGAGATAAAACCTTTCATGCCTATTATCAACGAATGGCATGCAACAAGAAAGCAAATGGAACTAGCCAAATGTGTGACAATAGTGATCTATCGCTTTGCACATAATGCTTTGTTAAGGACTCTTAGCGACATATACTGCATTAGAGAATCGACTATAGTGAAACACACGACGATGATTATTGATATTCTTACCAATAGAAGTAAATTATACTCCAAATATATACGTAGACCAGATATTATAGAGAATAAAAACATTAGGAGCAAGTTTGAACAGATTTGTGAAATCTCACAAATAATAGATGACATTGATGGTTCCCAAATAAAATTGAGACACAAACCACCACAAAAATTATCTTTCAAAACACTATAGGAATCGTCACTCTAATTACTCATTCTTGCTACAAGGAGTATGCGATTCCGATCTAAAGTTTTGGAACTTATGTTGCACCATGCCTGACTCTACTCACGATGCTGCACATTTACGACAGTCAAGTTTATATCAGTTGGTGGAAACAAAGCGAATTCTTGTTGAGCAAACATTTACAATGAGTGGAGAGAATGGTGCAATCGTTATACCTCCTGTGTTACTTGACGATACCGCTTATCTTATCAGAGAGTGGTTTATCAAACGATTTCAGCGACATATGCATCAAGGAACTACACTCAAAAATGAATTTGACAAGTACACATCAAAAGTACAAGTGAAAATCGTAAATGCATTTGGTCATCTGAAATGAAGATGGACTATACTTCGTGACTGTCCTATGCGACTCAAGCAAGTGCCTAGAGTTGTACTTGCATGTGGAGTGCTACATAATTTTTTGATACTACAAAGAGAGTCTTTATCTCAAGATGTAGACCCGGTGGATGAATGACTGAATGTTGCACATCTGTATCCTAGAACTGTCCGCGGACAGAGTCAAGACACTAAAAGGAGAAATCGTGAGAGATGCATTGTTCAAGCAATTTTGTAGAACTCGTTTACGTTTCAATGGATAATCACATGTAGATATGAGAGATATATGGATAAGAACCTAAGTTCTAGTTGTAGATGATGGCTGCGCTAGTCCTTGAGAACCTCTTCTCAGCAACTCAATCTCCATTCGACGAATCTCTAACATCTAGGTCATTAAATCGAGTCTGTGATCTTCTTGTTGTGCTCTTCTCTCGTTCGTTTTTATTACATTTGAGTAAAGAGATTCATTGACACTACAACGTTATCGACATTATCTTTGGAAAGGCTTTTTCTCTTCTTAACACTCGTGTTTGATTTTCCACTCACACCAAGTTGAGAACATTTGCTTCTTCTCGGAGTTTCTTCGACGTTCTCAGATACGTCAATAACTTTTTCTCTCTAAGGTGATTGAGAATCATTCAAGAGATCAACAAACGATGGAGGTTCACTCGGCTGACATTTGTTCTCGGAGAACATATCTGTAAGATCTTCACTGCTCAAATCAGCAAAGCTATGGAGAGGAGTCTCACTACCACCATCTAAGGCCCCATCTAAGACCTTGTTCTTTAGACGAAGGACCTCTAATCCGATGTATTTGTTCATAATATTCTCATGAACTTGGTTGTGCACCAGTTTTCTCTTGATTGACTTTCTCGGTCCTATATCTTTGGATCTGTAGAAAGATCGATACTTCGAGGACACTCCAAGAAGAAAAAACGAGTAGACAAGGAAAGTAAAATAAGAATGAGATGAGAGAGACTTTGCCTCTCCATGTATATATAGTGGAGGTGAGTACAAGAGAAATCCTAATTGTGGGTTAACCCTTTAACTAACTGTAACTACCCTAACCACTCCGGAGAATGTTAGTCGTCGATCTACTAGAGCTTGGGACTATACCAACACTCTCCTTCAAGCTCATATCTACATCTTGTACTCTTAGACAATGTCTAAAAGCATCAAACTTATCTCTAGACAATGTCTTAGTGAAAATATCGGCAACCTGATCTCTTGTGCTCACATAACTGAGCTCAATCTCTCATGCAAGGACCTTCTCTTTAATGAAGTGATAGTGCACCTCAATGTGTTTCGTCTTAGCATGGAAAATAGGATTACTAGCTAACTTCATGCCGGTAATGTTGTCTATATATACAACAACAGGATTTGTACACTCCACACCAATATCAGATAGCAGACATCGAAGCCAAATTGATTGCATGTTGCGTTCGTTGCTCCTCGGTACTCTGCTTCTGTGGATGACAAAGAAACTGTGGGTTGCTTCTTAGAAGCCTAGCTTATAGCAGCACTTCCAAGTCCAAAAGCGTAACCTGACGTGGATCTCATGTCGGCACTTCCTACTCAATCAGCACCTATGTAGCCATGTAACAACAATGGTCCACCGTATCGATAGTGAAGTCCGTATTGCATCGAGAACTTCACATAGCGGAGGATTCGCTTGACAGTCTCAAATGATGATCTCCGTGGTAACTTCATGAATTGACTAATCAGATCGACGGCATAGCTCAAGTCTGGTCTGATGATCGTCAAGTAGATAAGACTCCCAACCATCTGTCTGTACATGCGTGGATCATCAAGTAACTCACCATCCTCTACTCCTAGCTTTACGCTTTGCTCTAATGGCGTAGCAATGGATTTGCAGTCAAGCATACCAAATCTCTCAAGCATACTGAGAGCATACTGTCGTTGTACAAGCCAAACATCCTTCTCATCTCTAATGAACTCCACAACAAGGAAGTACTTGAGTTCTCTTAAGTCCATCATCTCGAACTTGACATAACTGAGCTCAATCTCTCATGCAAGGACCTTCTCTCTAATGAAGTGATAGTGCACCTCAATGTGCTTCGTCTTAGCATGGAAAATAGGATTACTAGCTAACTTCATGCTGGTAATGTTGTCTATATATACAACAACAGGATTTGTACACTCCACACCAATATCAGATAGCAGACATCAAAGCCAAATTGATTGCATGTTGCGTTCGTTGCTCCTCGGTACTCTGCTTCTGTGGATGACAAAGAAACTGTGGGTTGCTTCTTAGAAGCCTAGCTTATAGCAGCGCTTCCAAGTCCAAAAGCGTAACCTGACGTGGATCTCATGTCGGCACTTCCTACTCAATCAGCACCTATGTAGCCATGTAACAACAATGGTCCACCGTATCGATAGTGAAGTCCGTATTGCATCGAGAACTTCACATAGCGGAGGATTCGCTTGACAGTCTCAAATGATGATCTCCGTGGTAACTTCATGAATTGACTAATCAGATCGACGGCATAGCTCAAGTCTGGTCTGATGATCGTCAAGTAGATAAGACTCCCAACCATCTGTCTGTACATGCGTGGATCATCAAGTAACTCACCATCCTCTACTCCTAGCTTTACGCTTTGCTCTAATGGCGTAGCAATGGATTTGCAGTCAAGCATACCAAATCTCTCAAGCATACTGAGAGCATACTGTCGTTGTACAAGCCAAACATCCTTCTCATCTCTAATGAACTCCACAACAAGGAAGTACTTGAGTTCTCTTAAGTCCATCATCTCGAACTCGGATTTCAAGTGATCTTTGATATGGGAAATAAGCTCCCCGTAATTACTGATAGTGATCAAGTCATCAACATAGATGGTGATCACAACAATCCGGTCTCGTATTCTCAATGAATACAAGGTAGAGTCTGAACTACAAAGATGGAAACCAAGAGACTGCAAGTAAGAATTGATCTTTGCATACCATGCTCTTGGTGTCTGTTTTAGACCATAGAGGACCTTTCATAACTTACACACACGAGAAGGAAACTTCGGATGCTCATAACTTGGAGGTTGCTGCATGTAGACCTCCTCCTCAAGATCACCGTTGAGGAAGACGTTCTTGAAGTCCATCTGGTGCATCTTCTAACCTTTTTGAGTTGCAACTGCAACTGCTGTTCGAATAGTCACCATCTTCGCAACAAGAGCAAAAGTCTCCTCAGAATCCACTCCATATTATTGTGCGTAGCCCTTAGCTACCAATCTGGTCTTGTACCAACACACGGTACCATCCGAGTTGCACTTGACCTTGAAGACCTACAACCAATCGCTTTCTTACCCTGAGATAAGTCTACCAACTCTCAAGTCTGTTGGTGATGAAGCGCAGCAAGTTCAGCTTTCATAGCACTTACCCATTGAACTTTGTGCATCGCCTCCTCAAGCGAACTCGATTCCTGTTCCTGAAGAACATTGGTCACATATGCATGGTGCGTAGCAAGAAAACCTTCATGCATATACCTACTCATTGGATGTTTTGTCCGTTCAGATCTGCGAGAGATAATCGGTGCACTGGTCATCTCTCTTTGCATCTGATCTGACGTAGACGTCAAGGTCTGAGACAAAGTATCCAATGGATGTGGAAGATCCACATATCTGAATGAGTCAAACATATGATGCAATAGCACGTGCTCATCTTATGTAGAACTACACTAGTTCTACTAGGTTGTGTTACATGAACTCCAGCGTTAACAACAGCTCTATGTGCAACTGATTCTGATCTGGAATCAGTGACTTCTCTAGATCTTTCACTCAACATACTACTCTGAGATACTTCAGTAGATTGACTCTTTGGTTCTATTGTAAGTACAAGGATGACTACGATAGGTGCAGGTGCAAACCAAGACTGTAGCTCATCAAAAACAACATCTCTACTGATATAGAACTGCTTGGACGAAAGATTGTAACATCGTATCAGAAGCATAGCCAAGGAAGATACATTTATCTGCTTTCGGATCTAGTTTCTTACATCTTTCATCAAGTATGTGCACATAATAGATACATCCAAAAACTTTAAGGAAAGAGCAATCAGACTTACTGTCTGTGAAGATCTCCATCGGTGTCTTGTTGTGGACTGTCGCTATAAACGTCCGGTTCATCATATACACCGCACATGAAACAGCTTCTGCCCAGTAAGGTCTAGGCATGGTCTTCTCGTTCAACATCGCACGAGCAGCTTCTGTGTCAATTCTTGCGCTCCGCAACCTCGTTCTGTTGCAGACTGTAACTGTAGGTCTTCTAGCGTCGAATGCCATGCTCACGCAGATAAGCATCAAACTCTCCAGAAAGGAACTCGCCTCCTCCATCAGACTCAAACAGAGGATAGATGCTCCAGACTATTTCTCCACCAACTTGCGGAAATTCTGAAATGCTGACAGTACTTCGGCAGAGGATTGTTTCTCAACAAATAGATACAAGTATAACGCGAATGATCATCAATGAACGACACGAAGTACTGAAAACCGGTCATACTTAGCTGAGAAGCAGTCCATACATCAGTGTTAACAAGCTCCAGAAGCTTGTTCGTTCTACTACCTGATCCATTAAAGGGTTGTCTAGCTTGCTTGCCGAACTGACATGCTGCACGGACTCCAGTGGGCTCACTAGATTCGAATTTGAGCAGACCTGTAACCATATCAGAACTCGGAAGGCTTTTCAGCTTCTGAAAGTTCATGTGCCCAATTCGTTTGTGCCAGATGTCAATGTCATACACTACTGGACCATCTGTCCATACATGGCAGCCTGTAACTTAGGTGCAGATGCATCTAGTTGAAAAAGACTACCACTCTTGCTACCTCGAGCTATGACAATGCTATTCGAATCTTCAATAAAGCATCCATCTTTATTGAAGCGCACTTGCAAACCCTTCTCTATCAACTGTCCTACAAATAGCAAGTTTCTAGTCAACGTGGGTACATGTAAGACATTCCGTATACCAGTAAACATTGAAGCAGAAATGTCAAGTGGAATGTTACCCTTGTGTTGGATCTTGTGCTTGGTGTCATCTTCTGTCACCATAAACTGTGGAGTCTCCACATGCTCAAGTGTACTGAACCACTCCCGATGAAGAATCATGTGACTGGTGGCGCCGGAGTCGATCACCTAGTCAGTCTGTGGTTCGAAAGCTGCATAATTTTGATGCATTGTAATCAGCAACTGCTCCCAATAGACTTGCTCAGTGACTGCATAGCCTTGCTGGTTGCTGTTACCTTGTTGGGAGTTGTGGTCGTATTGCTGTCTTTGATCGTTCTGCTTTTTGTAGCACTGATTTACATTGTGGCCTTGCTTCTTGCAGTAGTTGCAGGAACCAGACGCTCGTCTTTGGTTGTTAGAAGAACCAGACTGTTGTTGGTTCTGTTGGTTCTGCTGTTGCTGTGATTGTTGTTGCTGTCCGCGATCTCGTCCACGTCCAGCATCTTTACCACGACCCCTACCTCGAGATCCTCCAGAATCTGCAAAATAGACAGATTCTTGCTGACCGTTGTGTTGTGATTCGGCTCCTGTGTGAAATTCTCGTGAAACGTAGGTTGTGTTTCTTTTCTGTGTTTCATGAATCGTATCGTGTAACTCGCCGAACGGTGTGATGGATGCCACGTTTATGATTATCTGTTTAAGTGATCGCATGGTAGAGAAACGTGCCAAGTCATCGATCTGTGCGCGTTCACTTCAGTGGTCCTTGACATCGCATTTGTGTATAAAATGATGGGTCGATGGTTCATACGGCATTCTCTCTCAACGGGTGATTTGTGAGGGTGCTCGAAGGTCTGCATGGAGAAGTGAAGAACTGCAAGCGTGGTGGTTATGGACGGAGGTCTGATACCGGCTCCGGATCTTCCCTTTCTGAATCCGTTTCACATCAAGCTTCATTGCATCCACCGCGATCACTTTCGACTGTGGTTAGTTGCGTACTTTGGCGATGAATTCATGAGGAGGGTGATGGAGTTATAGCTTCCGGTGATCCTTCCGATTGTAACATACGGAGGAACTTGTGATATGACGGTGTACATCTTGTTGTGAGGAACAATGGATCTCAACTATCCATCGAACGTTCTTTTCAACCTTTGGGTCGATGTCTGGTGTCATTGCAGACCGAAGATCAATCATGAGGCTTGGATCGTGAGAAACTTCGAGCAAGAATATTTTCATCGAGTGATAGCTTCATCTTTTCCTTTTATCATATCTTTTATTGTAGATCGTTTCCAGGTTGTAATATTGACTTTGTATTAGTCTACGACTCAATCGTTCCATTCTGGTTAAGCGCTTCTGTAAGATGGGCTCTAGAGTGAACTCAAAACTCGAATGCCCGTGGTGGTGCATTCGCAGCCTTTATATAGTGAGAGGAATAGTACATGATAAGCTTCCGATCAATGTCCATCTCTCACACGGATCGCTGATGTGGCTTACATGCAACCTTAGATCTAGAACAACATCTAGAGGGTTCCGAATGAGCCACGTAAGAGGCTCGCTGGAAAGTTCTAGAAGCTTCTTTCTAGAAATTCCTTCTAGAAGCTTCCCGGCTAGAAAGTTCTAGAAGCTTCTTTCTAGAAACTTCCTTCTGGAAGCTTCTCGGTTGGAAAGTTCTAGAAGCTTCTTTCTAGAAACTTCCTTCTGGAAGTTTCCCGGCGGACTTTTGGCGCACTCGCCTATTGATAGAATTACTATTTGTTGCATGTATTCTTCGGCCAACTTAGCCGTAACTAATTCTTATACCAAAGACTTCTACCAAACCAATTTCTCCTCTAGTTGATAAGTAGGGCTCTACTTATTACAACTTTTGTGTAGTTACGGACCGCAAAGAATCCGTTTGACATATCTGAAAGATTTTCTGAGGTCTTAGAGTCTTGTTGATATCTTGTGTCTCCTTGGGAGTGAAAATTTGTTCTAGAGGACAAAGTTGAGTGGAGAAAAGATAAAATTAAAGCTCTTTTTGCTCTTATTTGTCTACTTTTGGACCAATGACGTTCTAGCTGATCCTCGCAACGTTTCTGTGATTTCTGGAGGCTTCGGAGGGCCATTCGCAAAACGAAGGATATGTCTGGAAAGTACTCGACCGGGGCTACAGTCTGGGCTGAAGAATCGATCGATTTGATGGAAGGATGAGGACATTATGATCGATTGAGTGGAAGGGGGTGAAATTCATACCTACCGCTACATTTCTGGTTGTTCCGAGAGACTCGTGAGGAGTTTTTGAGGAGCTCTCTGTTAGGTTAGAGAGCTGACGACGTGCTGGTTGTTTTGATATCAATTTCATCAGGTTCTTGATCGATTTGGATTGTGAACCGACCGACTGAAGTTGAGAGTGCAGACGTGATAAAGCGAGAACAGCGAAGTGTGATAGTCATGGATAGTTTGCTATTGCTTGAGTTCTGAGTCGACTTTCTGAGTGAAACTATCCATGATTGAAATATGTCTTACCAGTAGATACTTGAGAAGTTTCACCTCAAATGGTCGAGTAGTTTGTTCAGAATCTTAGATCAAATGTACCTGGGTCAATAAAGCTCTTAAGTTAGCACAGATTACGGTTTTATCCATATCTGAGAACTGGTTTGAGATTTTGACCTGAAAATTATTCAAGGTAGGAGTGAAGGGTCCAATCAAGCTTCCTGTGAAGTTTGATCATCATTGGTCGACTGGTTTGGGAGCATTGAATTCTCAAAGTTCGAAGATACTTCTGTTATAGCGGGTTCGGATTTTTTTATCACATCTGTTGTCACTTTGGTCATTTTCGAGCAATTTGGAGAGGAGCTTATTGCTGAAACTGCCATACCTGCATACAACTCGACATTGGAAAGTGTGGGGCTGATTTCAGCTCTTGGTGATGAAGGAGAACGGAGTCGTCATGAGTCATAAGCCGTTGTTTGGATTCTCGGAGCTGCCAGGTACTACCGCCGTTGGTGCTATATTGAGATCTGAATAGTGTCTTGGAGCATGCATGCTTTATCTTGCTGGAATGCTTGGTAGGCCAGGGTGTACAGCAAGTTGTATCGAGACTCGATCAAGTTGGTTGAGCGATCCAATAGTATCTTTCAGTTGTATCAAATAGAGTTGTGACCGTCAAACTGATGGGTAGCTAGCGTCGCTGAGAAGTTGTTAAATCATGCTTCTAGTGATTTGGAGTTACTTGCATGCAGATAGTACAGAGTTGAGTATTTCAGATAGAGTACAAAAAGATTTGTATATAACACAAATTTGTACAACTTATATGTATCATTGGACTGTAGCAACCTTTAATCTTGAGTCGAGAGATACAAGGTCATTTGTCCGAGAAGAGTAGATAAAGAGCATTAGGGTTGAGAGCCAAGGTTCAGAGCCAACTTGTTCAAGTCACCTACCTCTACACAACCATATACCTCTTGTATTCCTAGACAGAAAAACACGTTATACGTACCGTCAACGTAGAACTCTCCTGTAGGTGCAACTCCTCTCCTAACATCATAGGAATAAGTTCATCAAACCTCGGAAGGGGTTCTCTGGTTGAAATCGATATAATGAATTGTTTGTACTCTGCAGGCAATCTTTGCAATGTGGCTCCGATCAAGACAGTGAGATCAGTCTCGACTTTTACAGAAGATAGCTGATCCGCGAGCTGCTTGACGTGGTTCACATAGTCGTTGATGCACATCGACCCCTTCTTCACAATGTTGAACTGCTGCAACAAATGTAGCTTCCGCACCTCTGTTGCAATGTAGAAATTGCTCTGTTCTGTATGCGGAAAATCTCATAGAATCTTCACGAAACTCGTCCGTCCACACCGCGCGATCAAGAGTTGTCACAAGTCACAACAAGGCAACTCTACGAACTCCTCCTATAGCGAGAATGAAGAAAAAACCTGTCCGCGAACTGTAAGTATACAAAACACGACTTAAACATCAAAAAAAACACACCAAAAACTGACTAAACGAGGTCAGTGGATGTGAAGCCCATCCATATCGGACCAATATTTGTTTAGACTCAAGTCCTAAAACTTTCGTTTTGGTCGAAAAAGATCCAATTGAAAATCTGCCGCTGGAAACCTCCAAATCGACTGAAACTTGACCGAGTACACAATTCGCACCTTCTGAACAAGACAGCCTTGAAGGTGCGAATTGTGTACTTCTCCATGTTAAAACTCCATCTTGCTCACCAGCAAGGGACACACGCTCTCTACTGCTCTGGTACCATGTAGAAAGATCGATACTTTGAGGACACTCCAAGAAGAGAGAGCGAGTAGACAAGGAAAGTAAAATAGGAAGAGAGAGGCTTTGCCCCTCCATGTATATATAGTGGAGGTGAGTACAAGGGAAACGCTAATGGTGGATTAGCCCTCTAACTAACTGTAACTATCTTAACCACTCCGGCTAATGTTAACCGTCGATCTACTAGAGCTTGGGACTATATCAACAGGACCAAGTTATCAAACTTATTCCTGAGTATTGTGTACTCAAATGATAAGTTTGTCTATTGGTTGAAACGAGTGGTTAACACTCGTCATTGGTCTAGACTCACATTGCCTTAGTTACAATGCAAAAAGTAAACCTCTTCATACATATCTAGAAAAAGCTTCTCATGTTCTGATTTCCATTCAACTTTCGGTTTTTTAGAAGTAGATTTATGAGTTGTATTTCCTGATTACACCAAAGATCACACGAAATATACACTTAGTGCTCTATCAATATGCTAAAACGAAAACAATTGAAAAAGAATTGATAACATTGTTGTTTCTCATACCTCTCTTTGAATTCAATCGTTTTGATGAAGTTTGAGAACAATGGATCGTCTTGTTGCTCATTTCGATTCGTATATCAAGTTCCATCTCCAATAGTCTTCTGAAAAGTGAATTATGGTTCTAAAAATCATCAAACACCACACCATAGTCCATCAAGTCATGATTTGCTTGGTTTACCTCAAATTATGAGAAATTATACTAGAGTCTGCTTTAGAATGGACAAAACAAAAAATAAACAAAAGATTCTTGTAGAATATTATTTTCTGATCATTTTGATGTAAAACATGACCTCTATCGACCAAAAATAAGAAAGTATAATCGATTTAAGACATGGCGGAAAGCTGACCTTCAAACAATCCTAAGCACATTGTGTGACCTCGACCTCTCAGAAATCGTCTTGACTGTCACAAACCGGGTGTGGCATTTTTCGTGAAGTATTTATTGAATAAACCTGACCCGACCCGACCCTAAACCCTTCATGTTTAGGTCGTACTCAAATGGAGTACTCCGTTTGTACACAACGGATGAGGCTCGAGGCACTGTGTCTCCGCAATCAATTTCGTCGCCAAGGACAAAATCTGACGTACATCAAGTTTTGTCTCTGACGTACAAGCCCGATTGACCATGTGAGTCGACCTTCTGCCTCGATGATGTGCTCGCCGGTAGATGAATAGTAGTAATATTACGTGTCAAAGCTTGGAAAAATATTCCTTTACGATCAGAGGAAGAAGTTATACGGTCAACTTTGTACAGATGATGGATTCGATGGATGTGGCTTTGAGAAGGGGATTGCAAAGTTAGCCGTTAGTTTTTAAATGATGTTTGTTATTGAAGAGAATGCATTAGACTTCGATATAAATGCTCCGCTCATAATTTTTTATGTCTCATTGAAGTTGCATTGTAGTAAAATGATTTTGAAATTGGAGGAAACGAAGCTAGTGCTTGTTCTAGGTCATGGACATGACGTCCACATCTATCATTTGTAGTTATGAAGGAGAGAGAGTTGTTGAGAGTGATAGAGTTAATTCACAATTTGATAAAACTTAAAGTGTTATCAGTGTTACATTTCTTCATCCGGAGAAAAACGTGCAAGCAAACATGACTTCGAAACAAGTCGAGTCATCGAAGAGAAGAATAATAAATTTGAATGCTTCTGACTATGACAAGATCGTTATTTATTTAAAAAATCTTGATAATTTTACATCTTTATATAAGTTGAGAGAAAGACGAAGATCGGAGCTGGAAGATGTTTGACAAAATCTACTGCCATTAACGTCATGGCAGCACAGATATCCGAGTTAGATGATTTTCCTTTGGTCATCAGAGAAGAATAGAGAAAAACGAGTGGCTCGATACATTGACATGTACAAGAAAGCAAGAGAAATGAAAGATAGTACTGGTGCAAGGATGACTAAGATAGAAATGACTCATGGTGTTACTTTTGAAGAGAAGTTGAATTCTCGTTGTCCTCATTTCAATCGTATGAACACTGTATTTAGAAGTCGGGTTAATATAGATCCTCCTACAATATCTTCTATGAGTTTAGATGATTCTATAAGTTTAGATGATTTGAGTGGATCGGATGATCATGTTACTCGATTAGATGATGATGAACATATAGATGATTGTGAGTTTATCTATCGACCTTCTGAGGTATATCAACCGTCTGAAGTTCCATTCGAAGAAGAGTTGTGCCATGTTGCATCATTGCATGAAGACCTAGGTGAAGGAGATGAAGATGATATTGGAGAGAGAGAGACGAGCTAGAGGAACAAAGAAACGAGGAGAGTATCATATCTGAGAGAGGTTCAACTCAGATTATGAGTAAGCAGTAGATTTGTGTCCTTAGTATAGTGTCAAGAACTGCAAATATCCAATCAAGATCGACAAGCTAGAGCTTAGCTTGATTTCCCTCTATTTCTAACCCCATAACTTCATCATCAAACATCCAAACGAAATACTTACTACATGCTCTACCACTTGGTTTTGTGACAATAGAGTTTCTAGAGTAGATTCGAGTTTTTGCACCATGAACGTCTTTGGAGAGATAAAGTGCAACCTCAATGTTTGAGTTTTAAGTAGAATCCGGTCCACGATACAACAATAGTTCCTTGAAGAGGGTATTTTTGAGAGATTATGATGATCACAACTTATAACTATGATTCGACTAGAATCACAAGAAAGTACGCAATTAGATGTGTCAACCACTTGTGTGTATGGAACTCCAAGAATACAATTTGCTCCAACCATAATGTTTGTACTATTTCTTAAAACTTGACATGTTTCAGACTGTGCTAGGAGTAGTAAAACTCATAGTTCTAGTAGAAGAACTTCGGTTCTCTCAGCTTACAATTTGAAAGACAAATCTGAATACAGAAAAGTCTTTCTAGATTAGAGGCGAACATCTTTAGATGAGAAGAGAAAGGCTAGAAAATCTTCAAAAAAGGAAGAAGCGAATAAACAAAAAATTACTCTTTACATTGAAATGACAAGAGCAGGAAGAGATATAGAAGTGTAAAAGATTGATTCAGTGTAAAATATTTTCCTATCATGATCGAAGCAAATTGTTTCAAACTGATATCTTTGTAACTCATTATGATTTGTATGTTTGAAGCTAATCCAGACATAGAAACACACAAAAAATTTTGATTTTGGCACTGTATTCAGTTTTTGCAGTGTTCAAAACGAATGAATTCGAATCACATGAATGTGCATACAATGTTTGGATATGAGAAGAATATGACAAGAAGAGAAAATCATACAATGTTTGTATATGAGAGCTTTGAAAGGAGAGAGAGAGGAGAGGAAATGGAAAGAGATAAAGAACTTTGAAATGAGAGACAAGATGGAAAAGGAGAGAGAGCTTTGAAAGGAGAGAGAGAGAGGAGAGGAGATGGAAAGAGATAAAGAACTTTGAAATGAGAGACAAGATGGAAAAGGAGAGAGAGCTTTGAAAAGAGAGAGAGAGAGAGAGAGAGAGAGAGAGAAGATGAAAAGAGAGTAGAAGAGGAGTTTAGCGGTTCGAGGCGAAGAAGGTTTAATCGAGGGAGGAGATTTGCAAGAGTGAGCGATCGAGAGTCCGAGAGTGAGTGAGCGTTTTGTGTGTGGATTTTCAAATCGAACTGTTGTTTTGATTGCGGTAGTATTTTTGAGTGATTTTGACAATCGTAGTGATGAAGATGAAAGGAGTTGGTAGTAGTAGTAGAGACGCTTGCCGAGGACAAGGCATGGACAGAGGTTCAAGTGATGAGAGAGGACGAGGAGGAGAAATCCTAGTAAGTTCATGACCATCAGTGCGGTATGTTGTGTGAATGTGTCAATTTTGAATGTGTGAATACTTAAGTTACAGCGATTCAATCTGAATTGTTGGGTTTAGCGAAGTTAGGTTACAACGATTCAGGTTGAATCACTCTCAGATGTAAGAAGAATCATCATCATTCAATCTGTTGCAAGCGATTCAAACCTTGAATCATTGTATTAATGAGCGAAATAACTATTTTGCTCGATGATTGAGCGAAATAGTTTGTTTCACTTATACAGTCGAGCGAAACACTAGTGTTTTGCTCAACTATCTCGCTCCTAACAAGACCGAGCAAAACAAGTTGTCTCGCTAGTTCAAGCATAGCAGTTTCGCTCATCAAGTCGAGTGAAACATGGTTGTCTCGCTTGGTCTTGTTAGAAAATTAGCAAAATAGAAATGTTTTGCTCGGTCAACGAGCGAAACGGTCTTGTTTCATCCAGCTTAGAGCAAAACAACCCTATTTCACTCGTTTATCTCTTCGATCGAGTGAAACAACTTTGTTTTATTTGACTTACGAGCGAAACAATCTTGTTTCGTTCACCTTAGAGTGAAACAATGATTGTATCGCTCACACAAGAGCAATGTAACTTATGTTTCGCTCAAGTATGAATGATACAACAACCTAAAATCTTTTTATAGCTGAGACTGAGGAGAAAATACGAGAGGGCCCATCCATATTCAAATATAATCATGAAGAAGATGGAAGATATCATTCGAAATGATGTTGAGTTCGGAAAGAAGAAGTGGAGAATGCATTACATGGAGTAGAAGAAGAAGTCATAGATCCACTAGGGTTACTGGTGGTTTTCTCTGTTGACTTCTCTCGTCTTGATGTAAGTACCTATAGCCATAACCTTATGTAGCTCTTTCAAACTTGTATCTGTATGTTTCATTAGTGCAGAAATCTTTATATGTATGAGCTTTAAACTTGTAAGCATGATATTCATTAGTAGTTTGTAATCTTTGCAGACTCCATATTGCATACAGTTTATCAAATTTTATGATGAGGAGACTCCTCGTGTAACTATAAGAGAACATGAGATTTTGCTTGATGAGCTTGTTGTCTGTGAGGCATTTGTTCTACCTATGGGAACAATTGTCTCACGTCCTTAAGAGGAGTTTGATATACTACTGGTTTTCTCAAAAAGATGAAAAAGGGAAGCGATATTTTTTATGGATGTGTCGATACTCTGAATGAAGGTCAGTTTTTCAGCTCATCAGTTGCATTCTTTTGGCTCGTCAGACGTCCAAAAAACATGCATAGGCAATTAGCTTTATACGTGAAGACAAAAGTAGAGGAGAGTATAGAAGATTATGATTGGATTGAGTTTATTTTAGACTCTTTGGATGCACCTATGAAGAAGCATATGAGTAAGAAGAGATTGGTGAGGCATCTCGAGACTTGGGTGGATATGATGTTGACTTATTTCATGATCCATGTCGGAATACTTCTCGAGTCACGTATCATTTGAAGTTTATATCACATCGACTCTCATATTCAAGACCCTCAGTCTTCTCAATGAGATCAAGACCCTCAAGACCCTTAGTCTTCGCTGCGAAATCCTCCACCATCCGGTAAGATGTTTCTTTTGGTTGGTGGATGGATTTTGCTTCATGTTTTAAGTTAGAGTGATGTTTGTTTATTGTGTTAAATGGATAGTTTTATAAGTTAGAGTGATGTCCGTTTATTGTGTTAGATGAATTCTGTTGGATGGATTTTGCTTTATGTTAAACCATAGTTTTTACATGTGAAGAGCATATTCTCTTGAAGAGGATAAATCGGTGGAAAGATGAAACTGATGCTTTAACTCATACCATTCAGCAGAAGGAAGAGGAGCTTCTGAAAAGAGAAGGAGAGCTAAAGACTACGGAATATGAGATTGAAGTGGGGAGAGAAGAACTATCTCGTGTACAAGGGTCTAAAGAGTTCTTGTCTCGTTTGGTTCAGCCTACTATCATAGGGCGTAATACTCTTATCTTTGATTTGAATGATCTTTTGATACAAGTGGGGAGGAACAAGCATGAGTTGATGGCAGCTCGTGAAAGAGGGTACCTAGTAGAGACTGCCAAGAAGCTCTCAGTCTGATACGTGGATCAGCTCGGAGTAAAAGTTTTTCTAGATTTGTCTAGATAAATTGCATGCTATCATATGGACATCTCGTACTTTACTAAACACGAGAGTTCTACTACGTGCTATGGAAGAGAAGGATTACTTACCGCCTGGAGTTGCAACTGGGAAGATATCTTATCTTTCATCATTCACTGCTCTTAATATGAATTGTTGTTTGCTTTGTATAGAACTTGATTGAACATCTTGTTTCGTTCAAGAACTGAGCAACAGCGAAACACATAGTTTCTCTCTTTTCTCTCTTTGCCAACCCGTCTTTATTTTCTCTCTTTACCAAACAGCCTTTATCATTTTGTATTCCTGCTTGTATTCCAATTTTCTATCAGATATGCATAGTGTTTGCTCGGGACATGTGTTTCAAGTATAAGACTGTCCGACAAGCAACATTCAAGAATCATCTATACTTGAAAGATTTCATGATTCTCCATCAGCACAACTTAAGCATGAAAGATGTTTTGATGATGGACAAAAATCCAGTCAAGAAATCCATCAATCATCTTTTTAATGCTATCCATCCTCTGTCTTTTTCTCTTTTCACTACAGATAGTGACCGAGAGAGTTATTTAGAAGTCACTTTGTTACATTGACTTCTTCATTGGAGATATAATCACAAGGAGACAATTTCTTATGTGCAGAGTAGATTCTCTCAAGTTTTTGCTCAAGATTCTTTTCCAACCCTTTGTGAGTATTAGAGGAAGATTATCATAGAGGAGGTCAATCTAGTTTGGAGAACATTACCACATGGACTTTCCATGCATTTCATACATCTTCTCAAGTCTGACTGAGACATATTGCTTTTCATACTACATACACTGAAACACTAATGTACATTGAGTGAAGTTTTTAGTACACATTTTATTATCAAGAGTACAAAAATATATAAGAAAATGATTTCATGAATCATATCACTACAATCTTATCTTATCTAAACAGAACCTCGCCAATTTGGCTATTCATCTTGGAGATTATTTGAACAGAATCCCATCAACTTGTTTATTCATCTCTAAACAAGTACTCATTACTCTATTTCTCTGAACCGTCCCACTAGTGTTGATGTCATCCTCTATAAGATCTCTATATATATCTATATCTAAAATTAACTTACCATTTGCTTTAGTCCATCTTTTTGATTCAACAAAAAGTTATGCAACATTGCGCAACAAAATCTTGTTCTCTCTTTCGTTTTCAATTGTGTTCTCAGTTGTTTCTTCTTTTTGTCTCTAGAAGTCATTCGAAAAGAAAGTACTAAATGTTGAAGAAAATAATATCTTGAATCATCCAATAAATACTGATGAAACTCAAGTAGATGTCCCCAAATGTATGATTTTCATAAACAACCTAGATCTTGACAACTTCCCGATATACTTGAAAAGATACAGAATTTTCCTCTGATGATTGATGATCACATATCACTTGAGCATTGAAATTGTAATTACCTTTCTTATCAAAATAAGTCTCCTCATCGTAAAGACCTTTGACTAAAAGGAAGTAAAGTATCATCGATAATCCCACGCACCCTAAAAAACCTTAGGTAGCAAAATATCTGTAATATGAACTCGCTCAGCTCGACTAGACCATTTCACTTGGTTTTTTAATCTTGATTCTAACACACTCGTTCGTGTAGTTCATCATACTCCTATGACCAATTCTCCATAAGAAAAGAGATCTATCCAAACAAGCTCGTTACCGTTATGACCTATAACAGATCAAGTGTCACTACAAGCTATAATCTCATCGGAGCTTTCGAGAGAAAAAATGAAAACTGAAAACTTGCAAATATGATATCACACCTCGAACACAAGTCGAGTGCCGTCGAGTGTCAAACAGATATCTCATCAGATGACTGAAGAGTTTTTGTCCAATAGCAAAGGATCGATTATTTTAAGACGAAAATTCTCTACTTCAAACTTACAACAAATAGGAACTACAGCCGGAGGAGAGACCACCGCGACCAGTCCTGCGGCTGCTTCAAGAGGCAGCCGTAAATTATTATGTCGTGATCATAACTATGGATCGTGGCAAAAAAATATAATCAAAAGATTCTAACTTTGACACGTCCTAATATGATCTTCTAGGTTCTGAGAAAAGAAAAAAAACACTATTTATATTATGAGTAAAAATTTACTTAATACATGACATACTTGTTCTTCTTTATTTATTCGGGGTAAATAACTCTCTAACTACATTTATACTAGTACTTATCTAGCATATTCACCCATGTACACTTAGAAGGCTGGAAGGAATCGGGTTACTTTATTATTTACTTTTCTGGCAGGAAGGGTTCAAGAATAAATCAATAAGTGGGTGAATTGATGCGTTTTAATTCAGACTCCCTGTTTTATAGTTTTGGAAGCGCATGACTGTGCCTTGCTTATTTTTTTTTTTTTTTGTTTGGATTTGTTTTTAGGCCTCTTTTCGCTGTGGGGCTTTCTGCAGCCGTATGCTGCTGCCCTTGCACAGCGTGAGTCCCCCCGCCAGGCGGACTCGACCCCACGCCGCTGGGGCTACAGGCGGATGGGGTAGCCAACAAGCTATTGCTTGTTGGCCCTGTGCCTTGCTTATGGGTTATGTCTGGATCTGCACGCAACTCCGGACTAGGTTATCATATAACAGTTATGGATAAGGATGATTTCTCATAAAGCTAGAACAGGATTTGTCCATAACCCTTAAATCTTTTTCGATAACAGAAAACCCAGTCAGATGTACATCGAAGGACGTGGGAGAAGATATTTATACCGATATAGGTCACAGGAGACCACAAGTCACAGTAATCATTTTCACTTCTTCTTGGCCCTCAGGCATGAGGTGGGTCCCCCAGCGAAGGTGACGCGTCCAGACAGACACCGTGGTTCAGAGCACACAGTAGATGTAAACCGCAGTACATTCTTTAAGCGCAGTAATACTTCTAAAAGGCATCGAGTACGGCAAATAACGAACCGGACATGATTTGTTAGAGCTCTGCCACCACTACCGATACCGGCTTTCCACTTGCTCAGCTCGTGACGCAGACTGGTTGCCCACATAGGCCACGTGTTGTGAATATCTCTACGTGGGCAAGCAGTCTGTGTCACGAGCTGAGCAAGGCCGGCGTACCGTCAGAGGACCACGTTACGCTAGAATCTGACTACCGTAGCCTGAGGGCGAACAGATTGGAAGGTATATGGACTTTTTCTCGTAAGGTAGCATCTGACCGAATCGGTCCAAAATACGGGAGTTTCTTAGAACCAAGTTTGATTCCTTTATGTTGACTTTCTTGCCACTTTGTCAGATAGCGATGTGGACCCGGTTTAAGGACCACATCTCAACCAATGACGATAGGTACCAGATTCATAGACCTGGTCCACAACATACTTGCTTTCATAGACCTGGTCTTCGGAGTCGTCGTGCTGAACAGTAACAACTACTACTAACAAACCACCACGGACATTCTGGGTCCAGAGTTCGATCCATCCAGGATCTGATCTCCGTTCCCAAAGTCGGAGGCCGAGCATCGAGTATGATACTGTAAAAGCATGTTCAAGTTTTCGACTACAGTTGGTATCCAGTCATTATCCAGTATCTATACAGTTGAATATGACATGTTCGGCCCTCGTGTGCAGCTCTTCGGAGACGCTGGATTAAGACAGTCAGTTAACGAGCATGTCCGAGTACCAGGGGTGAAACATTTGGCCTGAAACTGAGCCTGCAGTGTGAAGCTTCTGCTGGCTCAGAATCACCCCAAATGTTCAGGTTCTCGACTACCAGTTGCTATCCAGTATCTATGCAGTTGAATATGACATGGTCTCGACTACCAGTCGGTATCCAGTATCTATGCAGTTGAATATGACATGGTCTCGACTACCAGTCGGTATCCAGTATCTATGCAGTTGAATATGACATGGTGGCCCTCGTGTGCAGTTCCTCCGAGATGCTGGATGAAGACAGTCAATTTAACCAGCATGCCCGAGTGTCAGGGGTCAAACATTTGTGGTGCTGAGCCTGCAGAAGCTTCGCACTGCTACAGGATGTGCAGTTCCTCCGAGATGCTGGATGAAGACAGTCAATTTAACCAGCATGCCCGAGTGTCAGGGGTCAAACATTTGTGGTGCTGAGCCTGCAGAAGCTTCGCACTGCTACAGGATAGAACCCGATAGATGGGTCTTTGGAGTCCTTGAAGAGATCTATGAGTGGAACTCCTCCGAATACGTTCTAAGCAGAATACTCGGTCCGCTCTGGGTGTTACTCCAGTATATTCCATTCATTTCTTACCAGCCTTGCATGGTGTACACTCGCTGTGTCTGCTGTCGGTAAGGCTGCACATGGGACAAATGGTTCAGACAAGTTTTATGCATCCGTTTGGAAAGCAAAGAATGTGCGACCGGTACTGATAGGTATTACACAAATGGGTTGCAAATAATGTAAAAGCACTCGTATCAACACTAATGCACACGAAACGAGTGCTCGACAATGATCACGATTCATATCTCACCACCCACACACTTCCACACACTACAAGCAATAGCAATAAAAGAAACAATTCACCAGAGTAAGACCAAGACAGCAAGACGGTGAGTTGGGCTGGAATATGCGGAACAAGCAGCAAATCAGTTGGTTTGTACAATGAGTAAACCTAATCGAGATAACTGTTCTTAAACCATTAGATTTCAGAACCGCACACCTGTCAAGCACATTCGGTTCAAGCACATTCGGTTGAGTGTCAAGAAACAAGGACGCTTCTTACTTCGCTGCGTAAAGAGTGAGCGCAGTATTCTCGTCAACAAGAACGTGTCATGGCAAAAATCCCACCTGAACATGGATTTATTACAGATTCCTAGCTACAGTAAGGCAACCCAGCCGGTTAATGCAGTAGATACAGCTACTTGTTTTGATCATGGAGCTAATACGTTTAGTTGAAGAAACCTTACTCATAGCTCACTACACACTCACACTCCTTGTTTTATTACTTATTCTGTACATAAGGCGCACGTCGCACGATCTACAGTTTGTGGCCCTGCAAGACTACTTTGAAGGAATCTTACAGACAACAATATCGTCAAACTCTGGATCCTTCTTACAATCCTTCAAAAGGCCTCCAGTGTAGTGTGTAGAGCTAGACAATATATATATATAACGGCCCTGTGGAACACCATATCC
Organism: Asterella californica; assembly: GCA_036924285.1. Lineage (NCBI taxonomy): Eukaryota > Viridiplantae > Streptophyta > Marchantiopsida > Marchantiales > Aytoniaceae > Asterella > Asterella californica. The sequence goes on along the minus strand of JAYKYS010000006.1, from coordinate 20,905,382 downwards.
CATTTCTAGAAAGAAAATCTCACATCACTTTTGGTTCAACTCCTCTGTTAGCGATCGTCGATCAGACAGCCCTCAAGACGATGCAGTTTCCTTTAATACTTTCCATCCTCGCTTCTCGCTAATTATCTTGAAGTGGCAGATTTCTGCTTCTCCCCCGAAACGGAACGACCGTCCAAAGGACACACAAAATGTTTCAGAGGTTCCGCCCGCTTTTATCCAACCGCGGCTCTCAGTCTAAACCGCTGTCGATGGAAACACCTTGCTTTTAGCCTTTGCCACCCAACAAGTCATCGCTCAAAAGAATACTGACAGAAGCAGATAAATCCCTTAAATCATACTTCTTACTCCACAACCCATCCCTTCCACCTCCTCGCGCTGCTCATCCACACGAAAGCAGTGCGGTGCGGGGACACTACCACATCATGGTAGTGTCACTACCGCTTGTGATTCAGTCTCCATGTATTTGAGCCTAAGCTCCCGTGAAAAACTTCACGTGGTGGTTGGGCAGAATATACAGCCGTGAGAATGCAAACCGAACAGCAAGGGAAGGAAGGCAAGTTCACGAAGATGCAAACGGTTCACAGGAGTGCCGCAGTTCCAGACCACGCTGGATAGCCGGGGATGGGCTATCTCATGAGGATTCGATGTGTTAGAAGCTAAAACATTCGAATTTCAATCCCTTCTTCCAACCGTCCAATTTCAACTGCACAGAAGGGAACAGCTCCCTCAGTTGACCAAATTCCTGATAATCGACTTTGCTATCCTTGTGCACGTACACCTCTAGGAGTTTCAAACTGGGAATGGACTCCACCAGCGCTTTCATGAGCTTCATGCTTACATCTATCTCCTGGACTATAAGGTGCAAAATGAGTTTTGTCAGAACAGGCCATGTAGGGCAAAAGATGTCCGGATTCTCCTTCATGTCCTGTTCCAAGGAGTACCAGAGTCCGGGCCCCACACTCAGGGTATGCAACTGCCTACACTTGACTGTTATGTGTTTCATGTCAGGAAGGTTGAGAGGTACGTGAGGTAAGAATCCTTTCCATCCTCCATTGTCTTCGAAGGCCATACAAGGGACGTCCAGAAATACTTTCTCCAACTTTGGGTTAGTACTGCAGAGCGTATGCAATGTCGAAAATTCCGAGGCACCCATCAGAAGTTCTCGTAGCTCCTTGACCTCCTCAAATTCGACAACTGCCTTTGGACGTTTATCCATACATACCGCCAAGCACCGCAGACTCGGCGCCTTCACTCTCATTTCGTCCGGACACGCCATCTTCAACTGTAATTTGATCAGGGACCTGACTTCCAACTTTACATACTTGACTTTCGTAGCCAATCCCAAACATAACACCTCTAAGCAATCTGATTTGAGCCTTGCATCTCTTAGCCCCACCACAGTCACCAGTGTGAGGGTTTTCAAGTTGGGCATACATTCGTTCAGGTCCCTCAATCCATTGTCCGTGAGTTTCACGCATCGTAAAGTCAGAATGTGAACACCCGGCAGCCTGGCGGGGATTGCCTGATCCGCTGTGCCGCATTGCTTCGGCGCACAATCTACGTACATATTTCGCAGCTCCAACAGCTGTAGCTGCTTACCTACGCAACGAGAACACAGTAACAACAACAAAGTTCTAAGTATCCACCGAAGCACTTGGAATAGACATACTTGACCTCTAACTATTATACCGAAAAACATTTCCAAACAACATGGCTTGCCATCAAATCAATCTACAAACCACCTGGTGAACTAACAAGCAGGTAGCATCAGATGATGACAACGAACTACAAAGCTGCCAACACATTCTCTCGCGGATGGTTTCTTCAGTCGACCGGAATCAGATAAGCACGATACCCGACTGCGATTCGCTCAAAGGTAGTAGGGATATTAAAGTTGGGTATAAATGCTCCGAAAAGTCAATCGCGGCCACGAAATTAAGCACCGCCTTCGCTAATGTTCCTGATCAGCTATAGATTGGGTTCCAAGGCCTCATACACTCCACGGGCAGTGAAGTGATTCCATAGCGAGTACCAAGAGTTTCTCACCGTTCGAGAAGCATCATCACTCTTATTCATATAAAGGCACGAAGATCACTATCACCTTCCTGATGTTTCCAATAACGATGGGTGATAGAACAAAACTATAAACAACCCTAAAGTTGTATACATGGAATATCGTACAGTTCCAGTTCAGCGAAATCGGATGGGGGAGACGTTTGACTTACAAAAGTTTGCCAAATGCAGCAGAAGCGGCGTCGGATGGAAGATGGCCTGCTGCCCATAGTCGATGACGGTGAGGCTCTGGAGGGTAGCACTGACCGGAGGTAGCCACTCCTTAACAAACTTGTCCTCGCTAAGCCAGAGAGAGTTCTTCTCAATGACATCCTCCTTAAACCTGTTAGCCTGCATTTCGTCCTCAATTTCCAAGCGCAATCTTTCCAAGCACTTCACGGATTTTATCTTGCTCATCACAATATCTTTGAACGGTGTCACGTGTTCCCCATTTTGTACAGGACACCTCTGAACGTTCTTCAGCCGGCATAGAAACTTGAGACGTTTGACATATATGGAACTCCTTTGAAAGCAGTTGTTTACGAGGCAGGCCCGTGCTAAGTCTCGCGCATCAGGTAAGCGAGACAGAATTTCACCTACCATATCTTCTGGCAGGTAATCGAAGAAACTCCTCTCATGTCTGTCGTACGCAATATGCACGAACTGGTCCTTCAAAGCCCAGATATCCAAGGAAGAAGACACCATATCCGAAACACAGTTCGGAGTGGGAGATGGTACAACTCCCTTAGCTTCGTGTTGTTCTGCAGATGATCCGCCTGATGCTGAGAAAGTTCCCATGGTGTCTGAAGTTCAGTGCAAAGTCCTCTTCGGCGGGCGGTCTTTGCTTCTGCTTCCTCACAAGGAAGCAGCCACGGACACCAGAACTCTCGCGGAGATCTGTTCTTCGCATAGCAACTACGCCTCAGCGCGAGAACGTATCCGGAGGCCAGATTCCTTATTTGCGGGCATGACAGGAAACGCCATATGTAGAGACAGAGTGAAACGGAGCAAGGCTCGAGCTCTTCAGCAAACCAGCGACACTCATAACGTGACCTGAGAAGAAAATCGACGCACGGCAACGATTTCCCCTATTCTTTCTCCCTCTCTCTCTGTCTCTATACGACATTGCTGATGGACACCGCTGATTTCCTGGCGTGAACGAACCAATACTCCATTGCGCACTCTCGGGCAGAAGTCTGTCACACCGATTTGATGCTCGCTCGATCGTCAGATTACACTGTCACCATCATCAATACAGCAGCACGGTGGCAGGCAAGGGCATGCCGAGTCGCGGCGAGACGGGGCGACAGCAGGCTGAGATTGAGGCTCTTGCAAGACCAGAATGGTACCGCCAAATGACCAAACTCACCATACAGACCATCAGGACCGATAAAGCCACTGTTGGAGTCCAGTTTTTCCCGACTTCTATATATATAACCATTTATCTCCCGGGGTTCAGTCCAGTGCACGAGGTCTTGTATAAAGACAGCAGCGTCGCGTTGCAGAAACCTACAAAACACAAAATAGCGACATACTTCCACATTTTTCAATATATATATGTATATAATGTGAATAAAAATGATATTAAATACCCCGTCTAAAACAAGAAAGCGCATTGACGAGCTAAATAATATGAACATTTCGTATAGCTCGCTGAAATGAAAGGAAATTACCGCCAAACGCAGACGGCTAATTGATCCAATCGGAAATCAGGGTGACGGGAAAGGGGATGTTCCCGGAAAGTAACCGACAGAAATATCAACATCCAGGATGCTTCCGACTGCAAGGAGGAAAACTCTGGTTTACATTGCAAAACACGGCAAGCAACCGAGTCCTCTTCCAGAGACCTTACCGAGCGGTGGCCCAGAGCGAGTCCCAAGCGCGGACAGGAAGGTATGTACAGGGAACATGAGCCGCCGTACAACCGAGAGGAGTGGAGTGACGCATTTACTAGATGTAACGTTCTACCGCAGATCTCGGAACAGATTCCTTAATCTCTAACCAATGAACTGCCGAACGTGAACCTCCCTAGAGACCTGTATACTTTATTTGTGTCTCTAGATCCAGTTCGTTAAACTATCCACTAATGAGCACCGAGGATTTGATAACTGTTGAACGGGTTTTGAATAACCAACTAGTCTTTTGTAGGTCTCTGGTCAATCTTAGGTTGCTAAATACAGGTGGAACTATTCTAGACCTGGGTTGCATAAAATTTGGGCAGCGCTTCCGCTACTGGTGATCAGGTCGGAACGCCAGGACCCACAAGGAGCAACCGCCAAGACTAGGAGACCTAGTAGATGCTAGGAAGTAGGAAGGCAAAGCAATTACACCGAAATGAAGTCAACACGACACCAGATGCGCCCAACTCAGTTTTAGCACACAACTCAAGCCTAATTATCAGAATGGAGAAAGTCACGGGCTCATATACATTACATGGCATTACTTGCTGACAAGGTCACGCAGCGCTCTTGGACCGGCAATCCTTCACTACTCAGCAACTCCAGAACTAAGACTTCACCAGAGAACCTACTTTCACTCTGAACGCCCTGATTTCTGTTGCTCAACAGATCAGACCCCAAGTCAGCGATCTAATCAACACCCCAAGTCTGCTCTCAAGGTCCCTCTTCAAATCTGCTCTCCAAGGAGCTTGATGTGCATCAGTTCTAGCTCCTGATTTCTGACCTCAAAGGCAATGTACACTACACTGAAAAATACAGTCTCCTCCTTCACCACCAAGAGCTCTCTCTCCAAAACTGAAAAACTGAGAATGGCCTCCTTTAGGGTTCACGACACTCTTTTATCTAGTCTCTTGAGCCTGCCTTGTGCCATGCAGCTGCCACTTTTGATTAATCATTGCCCGAATGCCATCTGGTTTGGGGAAAAAGCAAAAGGTGTTACAATCGCCCCAACCAGCAAAACGCTGTTCTTCCACTGAACTGCGGTATCTACAATACCACATTAGAAACAACACTTCCTCAAATCCAGAGGAACAGTACCCCATCCAGGGTAAGATTAAGCCCTTTCTCAAGGCTATGCTCCATTACCGAGCATCCGTTGAAGCTTTCGGGTGAGACAGAACCCTAGCTTCCAGGTGGTGAACTCGTCAGTTTCTTTTTATCCACCTCCTTACTATGATACACCATAGTAGCGTCAGCCTAAACCTGATTGACATCCGACAGTCATAAGAAGTCAGCAGACCACAACTCCACCTTTAGACGAGCAGATTGGCCAGATCTACTCGGTTCCAGTGTCCTTGAAGGGCCCTTTGCATGACTCTCCTGACTCGATTCAATCCACCGCTTAGCTGGAAGAGACCACTGCAGATTGTCGTCTCACAAAATATCTACGCAGTGGTTCCTGAAACTTGTACAATGCTAGATCATCTAGGTACTCTCAAGCTTCACTTACCAATCCCGGAACTCTACCTGTCCAACGACATAGGTATTAAGTAACGGGTTCCCCAGCTCCATCTGGATTCGGTGATGCTCGATGATCTACTATCTCAATCAACTCAAGATCATCAGCTCTTGGTAATGCTTCTAACACTGGATGCCATTTCTGATATCTTCCTGGCAACGACTCTAGTTCCTCACGAAACATCTTTAAGTTAGAAACATGAATAATAGGGTGATAATGCTTCATACTAGCTGGAAAACGTAACTTATAGGTCACAGGACCTAACTTTTTCTCGATCAGGAACGGTCCTGCCCACTTTGGAAGAAGCTTCTTGGCTAAATCCACCCCTGCTGGGATTCTGAAGTTCTTGGTTCTCAACCAGACTCTCTGTCCTTCTTCGAATTGTAAATCTTGCCTACCACGGTTTGCATACTTAGCATACCGTTGTTGTGCCTTCTCCATGTGTTTCTTGGCTTCTTGAAACACAGTACCCTGAACGCGTATGAAAGTCTCTAGATCTGGAGGATCCTGGTTCGACCTTCCTGTGTTTTCATGCCCCTTGGTAGCTAAAGCTATAGGAGTCCAAGGTGCATGAGAGCCCCGATAAACCACTTCAAATGGTTTAAATCCTGTACTCGAGTGCTTGGTGTTGTTATATGTAAACTCTACCAAGTCCAAGTGCTCGCTCCAGTCACTCTGATCTCGCATGATATAGTTTCTCAACCCTTGTTCTACTATCTGGATCGTCCTTTCCGTCTGACCATCAGTTTCAGGATGATAAGAGGAACTGAACTTGAGGGTAGTTCCGAGCCTTCGAAACAAACCCTTCCAAAAATCAGCTACAAACCTCCTATCCAGATCTGAAACAATGTCTTTAGGCATCCCATGATACTTAAAAATATATCGTATAAACAGTTCAGCGGCATCTCTTGACGTCACTGCTTCCCTACAAGGGATGAGGTGAGCTTGCTTACTGAAACGATCTATAACAACTAACAAAGCATCAAAACCTCCTGATTCGGGTAAACCTGTGCATAAGTCCATACTTATGCTCTCCCAAGGCCCATCAGGTATTGGCAATGGCCTCAGCAACCCTGCAGGTCTCCTCCGCTCAGTTCGTTGTTGCTGACATGTCAAGCAAGTCTGCACGTACTTGATTACATCCTCCAACATGGACGGCCAATAGAACTGCTCTTTAACTCGTTGCAATGTTCTATTTTGTCCTCCATGTCCAGCCAGTTCACAATCATGACATTCTTGCATGACGAGTGTCCTTAGAGATCCAGCTGGAACATAGACCTTGGTTTGCTTGTAAAACCAAAGGCCATTGCGAAATGAGAGATGACGTACCAATGGATCTCTCCCTTGTTGGCTGGTCCAACGTTGAGCCTGAGGATCATCTGGCAATGCTTGTCTGATTCGATCCAAAAGCTCTTCACTTGTGTCTTGGGTTGTTAACGCCTGGACACGTCTGCTTAACACATCCGCTGGAATATTTTCCTTCCCCTTTTGATACCGCCATTCGATATCAAAACGTGCAAGCTCCACTTGCCACCTCTGTTGTTTACGTGACAAACGAGGTTTACTCTGAAAGTATGTATTACCCTCACAGTCCGTTACAACAGTAACTTTGCGTGGTAACAAATAATGCTCCCAACGCTTCAAACAATGGATAACTGCGAACATCTCTTGTTCATGAGCAGGCCATTTTGCCTCAGTCTCTGAGAACTTGTGACTTTCGTAAGCCACCGGATGCTTTCCTTGCATCAACACTCCTCCAATGGCCCATTGAGAAGCATCTGTGTGAACCTCGAAAGGTTCTCCCATCTTTGGAAGAGCTAGCACGGGCATCTCTGTCAGTGCTTGTTTCAATCCTTGAAATGCTCGTTCAGCTGCTGGATTCCAAACAACTTTGGAAGCCTTGCGCAATAAGCCAAACAAAGGTGCGGCTTTATGCGCATACTGATAAACAAAGCGCCGAAAATATGTGGCTAATCCAAGAAAAGATCTGAGCTCATGAACACTCTCAGGTCTCTTCCATTCAACAATGGCTCGAATCTTAGCCCTGTTAGGATGAATGCCCTGCGCATCGATCAAACATCCTAGAAACACTACACTCTCTTGTCCAAAAGAGCACTTGCTCTTCTTGAGATAGAGTTGATGTTCTTCTAGGCGCTTAAACACCATTTCAACATCTACTAGATGCTGATCCCAAGTGGATGAGAAGATGATGATATCGTCTAGGTACACGATAACACTCTCATCCAAGAGATCTCTGAAGATCTCGTTCATTAGCCTGCAGAAAGTACCAGGTGCATTGGACAATCCAAACGGCAGCACTGTATACTCAAACAAGCCATACCTCGTCCTTACAGCTGTCTTTTCTTCATCTCCTTCTTTGATCCTGATCTGGTGATATCCAGAACGTAGATCCAGCTTGGTGAAATACCTTCCTGTGGCCAACCGATCGGTGGTTTCATCCATGAGAGGAAGAGGATACTTGTTCTTGACAGTAACCTTATTGAGTGCACGATAGTCCGCACACATGCGAATACCACCATCCTTCTTGGCCACGAACAACACCGGGGCAGCATAAGGTGATATACTAGGTCGTAAGATACCCTGAGCTACCAACTCTTTCAACTGAGTCTTCAGCTCTGTCAGCTCATCAAACGACATCCGTCTTGATGGCACTACAGTAGGGGTAGCCCCAGGAACCAGATCAATAGCATGATCCAAGGCTCTCCTCGGCGGAAGTCCTGTTGGTAACTGGTCCGGCATTAGATGAGAATACCTCTCAATCAATGCCTGCATATCGGTATGTATGGGAAGAGCAGCAACACGTTCTTCCTCATCCGTCTTCACCTTGGGTTTAGACATCACTGCAACCCAAGCTTCGTCAACCAACTTGATATGCTTTCCAAACTGTCTGGCCGTGCAGATCTGAAATGCCACCTTGGCTCGTTGGAACTTATGAGCAGCATGGTTTGGCTCCTTGGGTCTCTCTTTGATGATCAAAGGATGTGGTTGACCCAAGCCCCATCGATCCATGACTATGACGTTCCCTTCTTGAACATCTAGCTTGGCTTTGGTCTCTTGTAACCAAGACCAGGACAAGATACCTTCCATCGTGTCGCCTAAGCTCATAACTAAAAACTCGTGCTTCCTAGTTACCCCTCCAACAGTAACAGGAACACTCATGAGTTTTTCTGTAACGGTTGTGCTACCTTGCACAAACCTTACCAACAACGGGCTCATGATCTTGGTTCTAGTCACCCCTAAGGTCCTGACTAGTTTTTCATCCAAGACATTCACATCTGCTCCAGTATCAATAAGCAAACAACACCGGTGGTTTCCTATTTTCACTTCAATCCACGGCAGAAAATCCCCATGCTCTACCAAATGCTCACCAGCACATACCTCTGCTTCAATAGTCGCCTCAACTGGTTCTTCCACACTGGTTGTCTCTTCAGCTGTCAACCCACGAACATTGCTCGCTGTTGAACGTTGGGGACACTCACGAGCGATGTGACCATCTCGTCCGCATCGAAAACAGATGATCGTTCTTGAAGGTGTAGCACTGCTAGCGCCACTGCTCCTAGCACCTGAAGTCGAAGCTTGGTTGGATCCTGCATTGGATGCATAGGATCCAGTAGGTCGGGTCTGAGTAGGACCACGAGAAACTCCTTGCTGTTGAGATCCACGAGGAAACCTCCTTCCCGCTGCACCAAATCTTCCACCACCACGTCCTCTACCACCTCTATTCTGAGAGGACGCTATCTGTCCTTGAGGATTGCGCCAAAATCCTCTACTAGGCTCGCCATCACTTGTTCCACGTTGAAACTTGGAGGGCTGCACGGTGTAGTTACATTCCCTAGTGTTCTCTGCTGCTTCCAGAAATGCAAACAAGTCTTGCATGTCCTCGGACTTATGAAACATAACCCAGCTATCAAACACACTAGCATAGAAACCTTGCAGACCTTTCTTCAAGTGAAACAGCAAGTCGGTGCGATCCACCATGTGCAAACGAGTAACCAACTCAGAAAATCGCTGGAGATACTGTCTGATACTTCCTGTCTGTCTCAGATGAATGAGCTCCAGCCGAAACTGTGTAGCTTCATCCACCGGTACCAGATGTCTTCTGAGTTCATCCTTCAGCTCCGGCCAAGTGGACATAGGAGTTGTACCGTTCAAACTCCTCATCCGCTGTTGACCTCCATACCATTCCTTAGCCTCTCCTTCCAGTCTACTAACAGCATAGGTGAACCAGCTGCGCTCATCGAAGTTCTCCAAGTAATTCTCCATCTCAGTAACCCACAATTCAAACTTGGAAAAGCTTTTCTCACCGTTGAAGGCTGATGGTGTTGCTGGTTCAGCCCATTTCACTTTCCGCTTGTGCCCTTCTTTGGCCGAGCTGCCTTCTGCAACATTCTCTTGCACCTTCTGTGACCCATCTTCATTCTTATCTGCTTGAGCAATATCAACTGCTTCTTCACCTGGTAGTGCTAAATCCTTGACTTGCTCGATTTGCAGTACAGGGACCTCCGCTTCCTTTTCTTGTGTCACTTTTGCTTGAGTTAGATCCGCCTTCAGCACCTTGTTCTCAGCTTCCACTTGCTCAAGTCGGCCTTCCAACTCTCTCAGCAATGCTTTCATCTCGTCCAACTCGGTCGACACAGCCTCCATTGTCGATGGTGTTTAGCTAAGACTCAACTTGAGCCTGCTCTGATACCAACTGTAACGTTCTACCGCAGATCTCGGAACAGATTCCTTAATCTCTAACCAATGAACTGCCGAACGTGAACCTCCCTAGAGACCTGTATACTTTATTTGTGTCTCCAGATCCAGTTCGTTAAACTATCCACTAATGAGCACCGAGGATTTGATAACTGTTGAACGGGTTTTGAATAACCAACTAGTCTTTTGTAGGTCTCTGGTCAATCTTAGGTTGCTAAATACAGGTGGAACTATTCTAGACCTGGGTTGCATAAAATTTGGGCAGCGCTTCCGCTACTGGTGATCAGGTCGGAACGCCAGGACCCACAAGGAGCAACCGCCAAGACTAGGAGACCTAGTAGATGCTAGGAAGTAGGAAGGCAAAGCAATTACACCGAAATGAAGTCAACACGACACCAGATGCGCCCAACTCAGTTTTAGCACACAACTCAAGCCTAATTATCAGAATGGAGAAAGTCACGGGCTCATATACATTACATGGCATTACTTGCTGACAAGGTCACGCAGCGCTCTTGGACCGGCAATCCTTCACTACTCAGCAACTCCAGAACTAAGACTTCACCAGAGAACCTACTTTCACTCTGAACGCCCTGATTTCTGTTGCTCAACAGATCAGACCCCAAGTCAGCGATCTAATCAACACCCCAAGTCTGCTCTCAAGGTCCCTCTTCAAATCTGCTCTCCAAGGAGCTTGATGTGCATCAGTTCTAGCTCCTGATTTCTGACCTCAAAGGCAATGTACACTACACTGAAAAATACAGTCTCCTCCTTCACCACCAAGAGCTCTCTCTCCAAAACTGAAAAACTGAGAATGGCCTCCTTTAGGGTTCACGACACTCTTTTATCTAGTCTCTTGAGCCTGCCTTGTGCCATGCAGCTGCCACTTTTGATTAATCATTGCCCGAATGCCATCTGGTTTGGGGAAAAAGCAAAAGGTGTTACATAGAAATTACAATAGTCAGTAAAATACGAGGGTAGCGTTAATAATACCGATATATCATAAGCAATATATGCTTTATTGATTAATTCTTAATTTTTGCAAATAATAACAAAGGGACGAATAACTGTGGGCCACTAGAAACACTTAGTGATGACATCTACACTATTCTGAGTCTTTTGCAGAATTAAAAGGTAAATGGCAAGGTCAACAAAAGAGAAAGAAAAGAAGGGCAGATGATATTTAGTGGTATAAAATCTCTGGTAATAGGATGCCAAACTCATGTTCGCAAGACTTGGAAATAAACGAACGGAAATTAATAAAAATATATTTTAAGGGATGAAAAAGAAAAGTCATGTTTTCTAGAAAAAAATTTAAAAAATAGGAAATAATTTTAAATGGAAAAGAATCCAAAAGCTAATTCTTTTCTAACATATAGAGGATTATAGCTTGATAGCAAAGAGCCACTACATTTTCATAGGCTGGCCTATCGAAGATCGGTAGCTGAGTTGGTTGGGTCTCAGACCTCTAAGCGAAAGGTCTGGGGTTCAAACCCGCTTGCTCTCGGTTGGAGGTGCAAGAAGTCGCTGTATGTGCAATCTGGTTCGAGTATGCTGTGGTTACCCTTGAAAAGATAAAACGGACAAGTTAACAACTTTATCTATCATTCCATTTGTAGCCAAATACTTACCTCATTATTATAATAATTTATATAATATATAAATTATTATAAAAACATAAGTATCCGATCTCTAAAATGGGGGGCTACAGGCATCCCGTAGCTGAATTACTGTGCGCTGTGGTTTAATAGTCTTTTTCTTTTTTCTTTTCGATGGAATCTCGAATTATGCACTTTTACCTCAGAATATCCGTACACGAGAAAAATGAAAATCATAACAAAAACATGTAAGGAGTATAATATAATTCTAGGAATTTCTGTATCATAAATAACAACTTCGGTCATATTATTATGTCGTGAAAACACAACTAAACTCCATCACGCGACGACGCGAATCTGGACTTTGAGACCAGATGAATACGCACGGTTGTTGCATGAATGACATGAGACAAAGATATAAATTTCAAACGGGAGACCAGGAGGACTCTTACAGAGTACGTAGCAATCTCATACGACTTTCATGACACATTGACTTCCATGCCCCGCAGCCAGTTGGCCACGCTACTGGTGATAAGAGGGCGCAGCAAAATGCCGAGCTGAAACTGGCATGTTTTTCTGCTTCTGGCGGAAAAGCATACCTGTAGATAAACTCTGTACCAGCTATTCCGAGAAACGGGGCCTCGAAAGGGATGAGATCCGGTTCAAACGTCTACCACACTCAGATCCGGTTCAAAAGTCTACGTGGTAGACATTTGAACCCACCCTGCCGTGACCAAGCCGGCAGGAACCAGAAAGTTCATTCTTTTTATCCCTCAAGAATTTCCTGGTACAATTATATTTTATTCACGGAAGCCGCAATTTCTTTAGGAAAACCGGGAGACGCCACACATGCTTGAAACACAAGTAGTTCCCGCAGTTATTTACTTGAAAGGCCCTGTGAGCCCAAATACTTGCTTGACAGGTCTCGCGCGCACAATACACAACTTGACAGGACCTCTTACCGGTCACAGTCAGTCTGCGACTGCCAACAAAGCATTACAGGCTGACGTGGCAAACAGCAGAATGTTCAAGGTGACGTGGCTCGCATTTTGATTTAGGGTGACATGGAGTTTCGATGTAAGATGACGTGGCACGAACGAGGTGTGGGTGGCAGTCAGCAGCAAGTTTAGGGGGACATGTAGCGGACGTGACACAGACGAGGTGTGCGTGGCAGGAAGAATTGTCAGTAGCGTTTAGCGCGGCAGTAGCGATTTGCACGGCACGGTAGATTGCACGAGCGAAGACGAACGATAGCACGAGAGCTTGTGAATGTTTATGCCAAGCACGAGAAGGCCAGTTCTCGAAGCGTTATGCGCAGCATTGGAGATTTGCGCGACACTGTAGATTGCACGAGCAAAGACGAACGATAGCACCAGAGCTTGTGAATGTTTATGCCTAGCACGAGAAGATCTGTTCTCGAAGCGTTATGCGCAGCACTGGAGATTTGCGCGGCACTGTAGATTACGCGGGCGAAGACAAACGATAGCAAACGCTGTATACCAAGCACGAGAGCTTGCAAATCTGTATGCCTAGCCGGAAGGGCAGTTGTCGATGCGTTTTGCGTGACACGCAAAACGATCGATGGGATGGAGCACGATGCTGGCAATTATTGTGCGCTGTCATTTGTTGCAATCAATGATCGTCGCGAGAGTTTAAGGTCGTGGTAGTCCATGGATTGGACGGACCGCGGTGCATGCTACTATTGTTTACTGTCGTTCGCTTGCAATCAATAATCAAATTGCCATGCTTTAGGGTCGTGGTAGTCTGTCTTTGAGACAGTAAGATGGCTTCAATTCGTGGAGTCTCTGAGAACGAGTGGAATTGGAGCCATTCAAATTTTCTCGATGATATCGAGTTTGTCTTACAGTGGGACCGTGGTAATCGTCCAGAGTGCGAGCAAACGGAGTTCGAGCGTTGACGATCAGAGTGGAGAAACTCAAAGTATCGACCTGTTGTTGATATGAAAGGTCGATCATGGGAGGATGTACGATCGGCAACTAGTAGAATTAGAATCGATGAAGTCTTCACTTCATTCGAGGAATTTGATTATTGTCTGTGTTGTTTATGTGTGTTATTAGGTCGTTCTTGTCAGAAGGTTAAGACACAAAAAGAATACCTACTTCGCATTTGTAGGTATGGGGCTCCAATGCAACTGCGAAAGGAAGGCAGTAATTCTCCGAATGGTTCAGAGCAGCTTGACAAAAACAACGATCCGAATCGTGTTCCGTCAGTTCGCAATATGTTTGATCGAACATTCTCGGAGTTCACTCAACGGAGGAGGGGAAGAAGTAGAGTACGAGTCGAGAGCGATCATCCAAGTGTTGGAGCTGATGATAATGTTGGAGCTGGTGAGAGTATCAATGCTGAAGATGGAGTTAGAACTCAACGCCGACTCGGGGAGAATGGAGCATGTGGAGAACAATTGCGACACAACACTGCTGGACGGGTTCTTATCGAGTTGCGGGTACTCCTTTGGAGAAGGAGATGGTACTCTTTCTTGCCCTTTTAGAGTGCGAGCGACGAAATCTAGACTGACAGACATCATTAAGATTTCTGTTTGCAACGTTATCCATACTTGTCCAGCGAATGTACATAGTTGGCGGGGACCTACAAGCAATGCAAAAATGGTTAGGGACCGTGCTTGCTAATCGTGTGGTCGTGAATGAGAATATTGCTGTGACAAATCTCGTGGAAGAGTTTCGTCATAACTATCATAGGAAAACGAAATATGCGCAAATGTGGAGAATGCACGAGATTTCTAGAGATTTTCTGCATAGAAATCAGTCCACCTCTTTCCACTACATTCTTGGTCTGTGTAGACGAATAGAGTCGATAGATGATCAAGCGATTGTGGATTGGGACAACTAGGAGAGTAGACCTCTAGTTTTTCACCATGCATTCATCTGTCCGGGAGCAACTCGTATTGTTCTGTCGTACTGGCAAAAGGTTATTGCACTGGATGCTTGTCACTCGAAGAACCGTAAATATCCCTACCAGATTTTCTTGACGTCTGTCTTGGATGAAAACAACGAGGCGATAATACTAGCTTATGCTATCACTCCATTGGAGTCCACTGAAACTTGGACATGGTTTCTTCGACTCCTGAGAGAATCTATACATGGTATAGAATCTCCAGATATTGTGTTGATATCAGATCGACAGAAAGGGCTTGAACGAGCCATGACAGAGGTTTTTCCCGTAGCTGTACATGGACATTGTGTGCAACATATTCGGACGAACCTATGGAGTCGGTTTGAGCGAGAGTCAGAGAAGCCATTTATGGCACTACTGTATGCACATAACATTGAACGGTAAGTTCCGAACCTATTTGTGTCCGTGGAATCATAATCTGCGTGCATATGCAAAATGTATTCCTTCAGATGACAAGTGTATTGCATTGTACTACAGTGCAATTTGTTATCGGGTTGATAGTTTGCTGACATTTGGACTGTTGCGTTGTACAATGTTGTTGTGTTGTTGTGTTGTATAGTGTTGTTGTTTGTGACATTGCTGACTGCTTATAGCATTGTTAGTAAAGTTCACCCCTCTAAGAGCATTTTTAGTACAATTCACTCCTCTAAGAGCACTAATGAAATAGTTTTAGACGGTTCGGCTGATAGAGTTTGGCATTCAAGCCGAGTCTGTCTACTATAGTGTTGCCGTGGCTAGCAGCACGGTGAGAGTAGCGGCGATGACATACTGTCTCTTCATGATGCTGGAACACATATTTGCTTGAGAAGCCATTGTAATAGCGGGAAAAATTAATCCAACTAAAGGAACAAAAATAGAAGGTAAGTCCAACTCAGAGCTTCGAACTGATTGCGTCAAACACTCAGAGTTGTGACTTGGGAGGCGAAAAGGGTCTCAGAACTTCAGAGAGTGAGAGTAGTTTTAGACAGCAATAGGAACTTGTAGGTGCATGAGGCTTTTATACTTGGACGTCAAGCGAGTAGTGCAGATAATAGGAACTTACTTTACCTTACTTTACCGTGGCAATGGAAGAGTTTCCGGGCAAGTACTATAGTAGAGAAAGTACTACAGTACAATACTATATAGTAGGGCAAGTACTATAGTACAGTAGTATTGCATCTTCAGCTGTAGCATGTTAGCTATTGAAGTGTGGGACTGTGTGTGTGTTCGGGAGGCAGATTCGAGACGAAAATGCAGAAAATCTAGTCACATCGAGTCACATATAGTCAGCGAGAAAGGACGAGCATTGGGTACTTACTTGAAGTCCATAAAACCGAAACGATATAGCCGGGCGTGGTTTCTTTTACGACGCTATCGGAAAGTTACGTCTAACTTGACCGAGTCCATGAATAATTCATTATGTCCTATCAGAATTCATGCTCCATTTCGAATACTGCCAGATTTATGATTTTATATAATGAAGCAGTTCTCGACTCGTCGAACGAAGCTTGAGGTGCACAAAGACCTGCTAACGACGTTTGCAAAATCACGATTTGAAGCGAATGAGATAGCAGCAGAACAACTGCTATGTTCAATATCGTCTCCTACACATGTTAGTATTAGAGGACTAGATGCACGTAACTTTGTAGTGAAACGTGGAGAAGGAGAACGTAGAGGTACGTGCACTTGTTTCGAGTACCAAGAGATGGCATGGCCTTGTATGCACGCTATCTGCTGGGACCATGAGACAGGTATCGATTGTAGTTATTCGTTTGACTCCATTTGGTATGCTGAAAGTATGTTCAGCATATACGGTCAGCATAGTTTGCATGCATTCACAGTGCAGGACCTCGATCCAATTTTTAGGTGTTGTGCACCACCGGTGGCTGTGAAGCGTGACAAACACCGTGTTGTCAGGATGCAAGGTGGTGTTAGGACTACTCGAAGCGAAGGAGAAGAGCTACAACCAGACCACGACAGAACAAAAGTGATTCTCGAGTTTCCAGCCGCAGACGAAACGTTTCCTCTCTCACGTGAAGCTGTGGTTGATGCAAACACCGTGTCAAGGACTGCGCGCAAGCACGGACCAGGAGATCAGACAACCAGACAGTCACATCCGAGGGCCGGTTTGACTCGATGTTCTCTTTGCAAGCAACATGGTCTTCGCATCTCTACTCTCACGCATAGAGATGCGAAGATGCATCTCTACGCGTGAGAATGAGACTCAAGGAACTGGAGTGAAAAGTGTAACTCAAGATGTACCACAATATATTCAAACCACAAATGTGGTACATCTCGCCGCGTCTCCCAGTACCATACAGAGGGCAGGACTTGCAGAATGGGAGGACATATTCGGCTCATATGAGATTTTGTATTCAAATTCATCCGGAAGTGATATAGATGACAACGATTTATCAGAGTAACCACTGGTTACGATGCACCACTCAGTTTTGTACCTCGGGTAGAGGCAGTCGAAGTCTACTTTGTCTTTAATACTATTCAAAGCTGTTATTTGCTCTCTTTGATATACCTTTATCACTTTCAAGTTTTTTGTACATCGATTAAGTTTTTGAACAACTACGATGCTCGAGAGAACGGGTCACTTCGGTAGAAGAGGAATTTTGTATGAAGTTGTTTCGCTTCAATAAGATGGAGGAGAAGATGGTGAGTTTGTCGCATTCATTTGTTCTGCAGCCTAATGAGAATACGTAATCCTTACCATGATATTTGACAAACACGAACCGTTTCTAGCTCCAAGTCGATGGAACGTGATTATGTTATTCTTAATCACTAAGCCACCAATAGTAGTAGCGGTCAAGTCGTGTTGCATAATACCACCATAGTCAGATGGTGGTACCATGCGTTGGTGCAGATGGTCAACAACGTTTAATGATCACGCAGAGAATGATTTATCTTATATGCCTCGTTTCCAGTTGTGTCTTATGCAACGTGGTCAATGTGATGGTGCTTTGTGCTCACCAGATTCCTGAAGAATTTTGGTTACATAATGTTGCTCAATGGAGGAGTAAGTTTGTTCATTAACGTCGAGAGAAGAGGTCAACTTGCCAAACGTACTTCAGTTGTTGTTCTTCAAGGGCATTGTAATCTTAGAGACCAGAACATTTTGTACAGGGATTGCCGTTATTTATCGTCATACCTTGTCCATAATTATCTCGGCCATTCATTGTAATTGGCTGGATGTAGCTTGGGAAACTAATTTGATGTGCATTGAATAGGTTATGCGAGATTCCCTTCACATGTACCTGGTGATATTATCAGCATTAAGTTGGGTGATATTGTCCTTGCTGACGCCCGTTCTCAAAGGAAATTCAAGTTTTACTTGATTAGGTTCATGTTTGTAAACTAGAACATGTTTTGCTAGAAGCTTTATTCTTGCGTAGCACAGTTTACATTTTAAACCCTATATATTTAACCTGTCAATACTTCTGGTAGACTTCGAAGGGTAAGTTGATCAACAGATAATTCGGATAATTTCCAGGGCAGTAAGACAAATCATAGTTGAAACCAGTCCACACGTTATTCATGAAAGTTGCTCCTTGCAGAGAACTTCAAGCAGAAACGGAAGTCCTCTTTAGTCACTATTGTATCCTTAGATTCTGAAGATGGTAGTTCGGCTACATTGAACGATGACACGTCAGAGCGATATGGAACCTTTTCCAACAGGTACCTTACCAAACTACATTATGACAGCACCAGCAAGCCAGGTACGTTCTTCGTGAGGTAAAGAATCTGGAAGTAATCTTTCGTAAACCCTAAACCCTAAACCCTTCGTAACATTTCTCTGTGTGCTCCAGTCGGTCATAGCTGAAAATGATCAAAGTTTCCAGCTATGACCGAAACAAGTTTCGTTACTTCATCTCTAACCCTTACGTACATCTGTCTGTATCCTATCGAGTTCTGGGAACAAATCCAGTAGATTTTTTTGATAGATAGATTTTTTCTTTTCTTGCTTTTGTACTAGTTTCTTATAGACATAGATTGTATTACAGTAGCTGTAGGCTAGTGCCGGAGCCTCTAATGGAGAGGAGCTTCTCGGGTTCAAATCCCGCTCTCGGTTACATCTGTTAAATATCCTATCGAGTTCTGGGAACGAATCCAGTATTGATTGGAGCCAAGTACACATCGGCTTGAAGATGTGTAGCGTTGTGTACTCGGCTCCGAGCAGTTCTGGATTCTTTTCCACTTTACTCGAATCCGTATATGGAGCTCGGGAGGGAGTTGGCTTCAGTCAGTTGGAAGGACATGTGCTGCATAAGTTGTGGAGACCGACTGAATCAGACAGAGAAGATATCTTTTTGCCTTCATTCATAAGTCCAGTCTGCTGTTATCAGGTCGAAGACATGTTTTCAACATAGTACTGTAGTCGGACTCTCACTGTCCTGTTTGAGATTGGCAGGTGTACTTGCTTGAAAGGCGACATGTTAAAACATGTATTCATGTTCTTACATGTTATTAGTTCGAATGTTTTCAAGTAAATACACTTTCAAGTACTTGTGCACACAGGGCCTTTCACTATCCTGTTCGAGACAACCGAATAAGTTATCTTAACTAATAAGCTAACTGAGTAAGCTAACTTAACTTGTAAGTTGTTTAGTAAATTCGGAGTCTGCTGTTCCGAACTTTATCATCTGACTTTGGTGTCTCATGGTGGGCTCGCTGCTCTGTACGCAGATTGTTGGACAGTAAGATCTTCCTAGTACTACCGTGAATGCACTAATCTCGACATTCTAAGGACCTACATTTATCTCTCAAACAGAGTGCTTTATCAAGTCTGCTATGGACTCACTAGCATCTCTGATAACACTAGGATGTTGACAGCTTAGTTACCGCTACTATACACTGTTTCAGGTCCTCGGAATGACCAGTTAGTTATCCCATGAAACGATTACGACTTGAGGGTTTTACTTCCTATATTTCATGAAACGATCATTGGTCGAGGAACTGTTATTCTTAGAGTCTTCGTTTTCAGGTCCTCGGAATGGGAGAAATTTACTTGACCATGAGTTTAAGCTCCATAGAGCAAAAGACTAAAAAACGTGGAGAAAATAACTCAACTTTCTGAGCATATTCACCGTTTGGTCCACTGCTTCTGTAAACTATTTGGGTTGCTGTCCAAATACCTTTATGCACGACAAAAACCTCGACTTTGGTGGCAGAACTCTCGAGGCAAAGGTAAAATATTGTCATTTTCTCTGTAATCTTTCGTCACGCTTTCTAAGAATATGCACTGTCAACCGTTTAAAGTTTATAGTGTAACATCGCCACCAATAATCCTGAGAATAAATCCATCTTCCAGCGTCATCGTTTGTCCTACCAAACAACGAATTACAAACTGAACTTCAGTGTAATGAGACTTCTTAACACTAGTCTCTTTTTGGCACCACTGATCATAGCAGAAATTGTTGTTCTTACTAGCGGACTGGTTCATGTTATTTGAGTGAAGGTTGTTAAGACTGCATGCTGTGCATGCTTCACGAGACTCAGAGCAGAGACAAGCAGAAAGATAGATATATGATTCTTGATTTAAATTGGTTTGGTTCATGGTTGTGGAGTAGGTTATGGATTTACGTAATACATTTAAAGTCTCTTGAATAGATTAATACCAATGGATAATCTTTTAAAATGTAATTAATAATAATAAATAAATATTATATAAGATTTTAAGAATAAAGTATAATAAATATCATTTAATATATTATATGAGATAAATGATAATAGAAAAAAATATAATCCATACAGCAGACTTGCGTGCTTCATAAGGTACAAGTCCAGAATCATTCATTATACATTAATACAGTGTATATTTAACTTATTACCTAACCTTTTTCGCAAGGAAGGTTAGAGAATAACTTAATCTCTTGCATATTTTACATTATAGAGGAGGTGAATATTTTACATAATAAAACGTCTGAAATAATTCTCTCATTAATTTTCAAAGTCCTGATATGTATGTATATGACAATCCACTCTTAAGAGTGTATTATTCCGTAATGAAAATAGAATTGAAAAAATTTTCTTTTCCTTTCCTTTGATATACATAGCATATACATCATATTCTCAAAATTTCAGCTCATTCTGACATGGTTAAAAAAACCGCAAACGCTACGGACAACCCTTTTGGGTAAACCTTTGAGAGCATTTTGTAAAAAAAGATGACTTCTCAAGTATCTCAGAATGACACAAAATTCTGCAAATAAGATATACATAGCATATACATCATATTCTCAAAATTTCAGCTCATTCTGACATGGTTGAAAAAATCGCAAACGCTACAAATAACCCTTTTGGGTAACCTTTGAGAGCATTTTGTAAAAGAAGACGACTTCTCAAGTATCTCAGAACGACATGAAATTCTGTCAGTATGATATACATAGCATTTACATCATATTCTCAAAATTTCAGCTCATTCTGACATGGTTGAAAAAACCGCAAACGTCGCAGGACTCGGTGCTGAGTCCGCTCCTCCAGACAACCCTTTTGGGTAATCTTTGAGAGCATTTTGTAAAAGAAGACGACTTCTCAAGTATCTCAGAACGACATGAAATTCTGTCAGTATGATATACATAGCATATACATCATATTCTCAAAATTTCAGCTCATTTTGACATGATTGAAAAAACCGCAAACGCTACAGACAACCCTTTTGGGTACCTTTCATAGCATTCTATAAAAGAAGATGACTTCTCAAGTATCTCAGTCTCACTTCTCAAGTTCCCTTTAATTTTAAATATTTCTTTTAACGAACTTCTCCGGTTTAAGCCGATCCCTTCTAATTCAAAATGATTTTTCATTGACTTCGACATAAATAACTATTTACTTCAGTGCCTTTAGGTTTTAATTTTACTCGACGGAACTATTCCGGTGGTCTAACATCCTTATAGTTTTCCTCCTCCTTGTGATTTATTCATGTTGTTAAATACACAATTTAAACTAATAATTTTTTAGTGAATATAGTTATGAATATAAAGTGATAAATAAAGTGAATATAAAGTGAATATAAAGTGATAAATCAAACCTTCAAAAAACTGTTTTTTTCACATCATACAGTCCTCTTTTTCTCTTCCTATTGTGCATCGCAGTCCACATGCTTTATGGATTAATTCCAGAAGATTCAGCATGTACAAAGCAGTTAATTTTATAATAATTACATTAAATATTAAATTAAAGTTGAAATTACTGAATATTTTCTCTTTAACTCTTATGGAATTCATGTTAACATCTAGGTTGCACTCTCACTGTGGTGTCCGATCCAATGGAAGTTTTAGATTTTTCACTTTCATTTTTCCTCCGTTCGGCCAGAAGTGTACTTTGAAGTATTGGACGATGTCATTTTGGAGAGTGAATCTGTAAAAAATTTAGCGATACAGAAAACTGAAGTGAGGACAGGAAGGAGGAAACTGAATTGTTTATTAGTGAAAGTAATAAGAAGAAAAAGAAGACCATTGTTCTACTTAAGAAACGGTTACATTTTGCTTTTCTGGGAGCATGTATATTCACTTCTTCCATGTTAAGAAGGAGGAGATATATGTCCACTTTTTATATTAAAATAAAGTTATTAAAAGCTATTTAGTATTATTTAATTACTTAAAAATTTCTCCTAAAAAATTTAGAAAATAAATTAAAAGATATCTGGATTAATTTATCTTAAATATTATATTTATAGTTAAATCATGGTCATTTTGTACTTTCACTTACAGTTATTTTTAGTCATTAGCGACTAAGTGTAACATCGATAATGAAGTTAAATGCAACCACGATCGGATGGGTTGTGGTTGTGGAGATCACGTTGGCTCGGGCTGGTGCCATACAAGAACATAACATCTACAAGAACAAAACACCGGAAACTTGTGATGACGTCAACACCCTATTGCCTAGGGGTATGTTCAAGTAATTTTGAGAACTTGGGGATGCTGCAAGTTCTACTTCTCCTTTTGGGGTATGGTCAAGTAAATTTCTCCGTCAAAAAACATTCCTACTTCACGATCTTGATTCCATGGGAAGCGGTTAGTTCGTTCGGGATCATACGTTTTTTATGAGCAAACATAATTCCTTCCGGATGGATAAAGTTCAGTCTACGACGACATGAAGTTCAACTTCGAACAACTTGACGTCTTCTAGTTGACGTGACACTAGTTCCCATGATCTGGTCGAAATGATTCGCAAAATGCTGATGAAAAGCTTCAGCAGTTAATGTGCTGCCTTCTTGGCCAACGTGACCATCAAACACACCATACAGACCCACAGTGATATTTTTGCTTTCTGGACACGTGCACGGCCACAGACTTCATCACTTACACAGCTTATGAACGTCAATTCTATCAACAACCTCTAAAGCGACTGCAACTGCTGCAAACTCGTAGACAGTTCATACACTGACATGAATAGTCGTGTATTCTCCAATTCTGATTCCTTGCCCTGCAGCTTATGTAAACTCTGAAATTAGGTATGTTGTTGTATGAAATTAGGTACGTACTGCACATTTAGCAGCCACAGCAGACTGCTATTCTTCATACAATACTCGTCTTCACATGGAAAATATATACTAGCAGCAGCAGTCATAAGCGAAACATCTTCATTCACCAGACTTTGAATTTTCTCATGTTCTTCCTTCGATAACAACGAAGACATAAGCGTAGAAGAATAAGTCATATGGTTTAGTAATAGGTAAATAGGTATAGTAATACTGGAGAAAACTTAAACTCACCAGAGACTGGTATACATTTCTGTGACAAACAAATAGCTCGATATTCTTGAGATGGCCTTCAGCCTTGGAACAAACTTCGACTATAACAGTCGAACTCGAACTAACAAAACATGGAAACTACCAGAAAACAACTGACTCACTGTTCATCCACTATGCACTGATCGCAATCGATCGACGATATCGACTATTGCCTCCATACGTATTTCTGATGCGGCCACATTGTGCAAGGCAATGTCGAGCGTTTTCTTCATGTCTTCTAAATCTTCTCGTGCTCCTCTAACTATGGACACTAAAGTGTAACACTCGTTCTTTAATGTATTCAATTCGCTTTGAACTGCACCATCTTTCTTACCCTCATGAGCCTCTTTCATCTCCTTCATCGAGAGATTATGGATTAACGATGTCGCACTATAAGACTTGCGTGCATCAAAAACTTGTCATTCTTTCGTTGCTGGGTTCCACAGCACTCGGATCAACCACCGTCCTCTTTGCATATGATCAAGGACCGATTTCTGTTCCGATATTGTGAACAGAAAGAAGGTATCTGCAGTCATGTTCATGAAGTGCTTTCTCACATTGTTTTCAACTCTGAACCTCGGCAGCTTATCAAACTCTATACCACTCATGAACTGTCCACGAGGGTCACCTCGAACCTCCACTCTCTATGACATGTATTTGGTGTGACCTTGCAAACATGCGTGCGATCGATCATACGCTTCACTTCTGGTACATTGCTGCTTATGTCTTCCTCGCACTTACAGACATCAACAGTCACAAATCCACTCGCGTTCGGATGCAAAATGACTAAATAACACTCCAACCAGTATGCGCCAAGCTCATCTTTGGAATGTAAAAACTCATACTGCATTAAAGTGTGCATTCTGCTTACTGCCACGTCTGTAAAAACCTCGTGCTTGCGTCTCGACCTCCCTCCGCGTACCTCGACCTCGCTCGTCCTTGCTCGCCCTCGTTTACTGATTCGACCTCACTCGCCCTCGTTCTTACTGTTCAAACTCTCCTTCACGCTCTTAGAACCGCGACTGTCACCTGACTGACCGAACGTTCACAGTGCCGCATAAAACGCATCGATAATGATTCTCCGCTTGACATACCGCGTATAGATCGTTCAAACGCCTTCCTAGTGAAGTGTTCTGCTGACTTCCTGCCACGCACATCTCGTCTGTTCCATGTCACCTTCCAGCTGCTGCTGGCTACCACGCACACCTCGTCCGCTCCATGTCACCTTAAATCGAAATGCGAACCACGTCACCTTGAACATCCTACTGTCCGCCGCGTCAACCTGTAATGCCTTGTTGGCAGTCGCCGACTGACTGTGACCGGTAAGGGGTCTTGTCAAGTTGTGTATTGTACTCGCGAGGTCTGTCAACCAAGTATTTGTGCGCAGAGAACCTTTCAAGTAAATAAGTATCCATTGTGCTACTCGGACTTCGCTGGCAGATCTACTCGCCACACTCCTACTACGCCCATCAACGTAGTACTACTTACATAGTACTTACTTGCCGTTCCCGCACGGCTTTCCCCTGAAAACTGATATTAATAATAATAAGAAGAGTACTACAAGAGGTACTGTCCTCCTGACTGGTGACTATGAACCCTACCGGCTCCGTTTAACGCGGTGCCACGAAGGTCACGAGTCGAGCCCGTCAGTCATCACAGCGGCTCAGGTGTCCCAGTCTCGGAGGAGCCATCAGTATCTCTTGTGACCGGATAGCCAATCTGTCCATACGTCCGTCATGTTGTCTGTCCGTACCAGATAACATTGTTCAAGCATAACGGCTCTTATAGTGGACAATCACGGGTTACGAAGGATTCGCGTGCATTAGGGGGGGGTAAAAGTTGGAATCTTTTGTTAATATTTTTTCCTCGCGGGTTGGTTTTATAATACTGCACCACCGGAGGTGTTCGCAGGAAAACATCACGAGTTTTCTTCGGTCATTTTTGTCCGTTTCGGTTGTGGGTTGTTATAATGTGAACTGAAGAGTGAGGTATTAATTTTAACTGTATAAAGAGAAAATAAATAATGAAAACATAATCCTGTTAGTTCAAGATCACACCACTCAAGACCCTACTGTTTTATACAGAGTTGTTTGTTATTATTTTACGCTTTTGTGCTCTCGGACGTCCAAGAATCTTCCTGTTCCCCTATTAGGTTAGAATACCAGACCGGGTTGAGAATTGAGTAAAATAAAATATAATTAAGGAAATATATGTCGAATAATCTATTAACTAATTACCCGGTAATGGATCGCTCAATCATCTTCCTCTTGACTCAAATAGGAAACGTACTGTAGTTGGCTAACCAGATTGACCGTATGCATATATTCATCATGGTAGATCAACTTGGGGGGATTTTTGCTAGCTTTGTTTTATTATAGAATAATGTTTTTAGGACTATTTACTAGTGCTATTCAAGCTTCAATTTTTGCTATACTTGCAACCGCTTATAGAGGAGAATCTAGCCACTTGAATCAAAAGCGTCGAATTTAATAATGCTAGGAACTTCTGTAATATGTAAATATGTTAATTTTTCGAAATGGTGGAAATTCTGGAAATTTAGTTTCTTTTACGTTTTATGAACTAGTTTTCTAAAAAACTTTTCTTGAATAAGTACCAAAAACACAAAGTCCCGTAAAGTTGTAAGACCATGTATGAAGGATAACGGCTACCCAGTGCCGGAAGGTTAAGGAAGTTGGTGACCTGATGTTGAAATAAAAGAATAAAACTATTAATAAATTAATTTTTCTTACAAAAAATATAAAAATAGCTTACAAATTTAATACTAAGCTAATGTGACAGATTAACAATTTCTCTGAGATAACCAGCTCTAGAGTTGCCTGGAGTTCCAAGGATAACCGATAAGTGTAAAACTTCCAGAACTATAAAAATTATCTTCTTGCAACTTACAGAAAACTGAAAATCTCAAATGTAATTTATTCTCTAACGTTTCAGTGGGAAAAAATAGGGAAATGATTAATCAACCATGTTGCCCTCTTCCATCAGAAGATGAGGGAGAGCGATGGCTGTCAGAGCTGGAAAAGTTAATGGAAAAGAATATTGGGTAAAACCATTTCTAGACACATGTAATCCTAAAGTGAGGACCATGATTGCACAATTGGACTAGAGTAACTTAGAGTATACACATGTTTGGATGGATAATGTTTTATATCGAGTATTGACTTTAGCACCATGTCTCCACAAATACGTTGGATATTTTTCGTACTAATCTTTTTATTGGTGCGAAGAATCGGTCTTCTCACTTTCCACGTTTGTTTTCATATTCTTCCAGTAAAATTTAAATTATCATATCATTATACATGATTTTAATATTAAGTCTGATGATCAAATAAAATTTTTTAATGATCTTAAATCTCTAGTTTATATCTTAAAATTTTAACTTTCTTAAATACGTATTATCATGATAAATTAAATATTTCTAATATATTTCTAAAAAATATGAAGTAGAACGAAATCATATTCAAATTAAGAAACTTGTTCTTGATAAATCATCAGTATATGATGCAAGTGAAGATAACGCTTGAACTCTAATACTCATGAGAACTCTTAATTGCAAGGAACTGAATAAAACTGAAAACTCATATAACAAATAGAATGATTCTAATAATATTACTTAATATAATAAAACTCTTGAATAAAAGAAACTTTACATTCTATTGATGAAAGAATATAACTATCCACAATCTTGTTTAATTGAATTTATAATTAATCATTTAAGAGAACCAGAACTTGGAGATGAACTGCCAGTATCAATACACAATTAATCTCTTCGCACAACAAATGAATAACAAAAATACCATATAAGAATGCATCTCCAAGCTTAAACTTAAGTTATGAAACTCTTGGATACTTAAAGATCTACATAAGAAATCCCAAGTGCTGAAATTGCATACTACTTTGTCAAAAATAACTTAGATCGAAGAGTAATGCTCCAAAGATGAGCTGCTTGGCAGAGCAGCTCATCTCTGGATTAATAAAAACCGAAGAATATGAAAATGAAAAATTCAACTATTTCACAGGAAACAAATCTATCACTAGTAATGTCTGATGTGATAATCAGTGCATTATTGATGTGCGAGGGGTATGACGTAATAAAGTACGAGGCAAAGGTAACTCAAGTGAGAAATAATGAGAACTTTATAAGCTATGATGATAAATAAGCATCCCTAATCGCTTTTTGTGCAAACGTTACGAAAGAAGACAAGCTTTGGATCAGAGGGTTAATTCTCCTCAATGATCGGTTCGAGAAGTTCATTCACCTCATTATTACTCATCTGAAGTAAGACTTGATATTTTATTTTTGTTATCCAAAGGATTGTATGTTCTATTTCCTCTTGTGAGTTAATATGTTCTATTGTATTTTGCTTTCTATTTTTAACTTTACTTTTTTACACAAAACATACACATGATACTCCTAGCCTTTAGTTTCTACTTTTTGATTTTAAGCTTTATTATTTATACACCAAGTAGTACATTGAGTAGTCCAGCTTTCATATGTAAACTTTCGGTTGATGATTTGTATCTATATATTTATCTACCACCTTGGCAAAATAGTCCAAGTGGAGATCTAGCTATCTAAGTTAGAATCTCACACAACTACAGTCAACATTATAGAGAAGTGTTTCTACTGCAATTTCTAGAGGGATGCATCTGTAATTCATATGATATATTATTACAGAACGATTTAAAGGGGTGTCTTTATTATCCTATCTAAAGCTTGCTAGACCAAGCCAGAATAGCAGTTGATTGGTTTCATGTAAAAATTGATTGTCTTTGAAAAGACAATGGAACTCCAATACTACAAACAAAAAGAGAAAAAGTGAATAAGCATAGTGATTCATCTTCAATATGATCACAATACAATCGTATTGTAAGTCGAACATAAGAATAGATATCAAGACCTTTGACAAGAGAGAAATTATCATAGGAAAAAAATTGATAGATTTGGAAGAGATGTTTTGGAAACATGAGTGTTTTTTCAGTATGGATATTGAAGTCTCTCTAATTATGCACATTTCACCTTTTCCATAGTTTGAAAGAGAAGAATATGCACAAGCGGTTTAATTTATTACCTAATCATTTTGTTAGAGAGAGTTAGATAATAAATTAATCTATTGATTATTTGGCTGACCTTATATCCTCCAAGACGCATCTTGGACCCCACGGTTAAATCTGGCTCTTTAAATATAATTATTATCTAATATGTACATATATTTCTTATATCATTAAGAGAGCAAAAGTTTCCCATAAGTTAATCATGCATGCATATTCACCTCTTTCATCTTTAGATGGAGGATTAGAGGTTCCAATACATGCTCAGTTTATTACCAAACTCTTTTATTTAGAAGGGTTAGGTAATAAACTGATGACTAAAAATATATATATGTTTTCATTCGGTTATGAAGGGTCTTTATATTGTGAAGGGGAACGTCTCACACCCTTCACCTACAAGTTTTATGACCCCAAGCGGCAAGTGTAACCGAGGAGTCTTTGGACTCCATGCACCAACTGTAACCAAATCTTCAGACCTTGACGTGGAGTGCGTGGGCTGGATCTGTCAATATAACGTACATGTTTTCTTGCAGTACGTGGCTCTGTTATCTTCTTCATTTATATGTGTCCATAATAGGATAAATTAGGTTAAATTAAATATAATTTATTTCATTTTACGTTTCATAGTATAAAATAATTTTGGCTGCAATGTATGGCGTATTGATTTTTATTTACTTATTTTCTGAAACCGATCACCATATCTCCACCAACTGTGTATGAAAATTTCTTTCATTACATCTCTGTTTTTCTTCTTTTTTGTCCAGGCTAGAAGTGCATCGAGCATGCATATTTTGACACTGTGTTGTCCAGAGTTCTTGAGTTGTTAACATGTGTGAGTCTATCCTCAAAGAATGTTAAGAACAAACCTTTGCATATGCTATTGATATATAATTGAATATAATAACACCTTTTACTTGTTCGAGATAGTTTTACTAACACTAATATATCTATACATAAAGAAAAGTTATTAACACCAATCCATATCATCATGCAAAAAAATAGAATAACAAAATATCTATTTATATATAGTAACTGATCAATTATAACACTAATTCATGTCATCGTGTAAATACTAAAAAGCAGACTAAAGAGAAAAAAACACTTTTGAGACGGATGGAAGACGAGAAGCAAATTTTGGAGTAAAGTGAGATCAAGCCAGTTCTTTTCAAATGCTCTTCTTGAGGAAAGAACGCAAATAACTCTATTTTCCTAGGAGATTGCTTGAATATATGTAAACAAATCTTGACAAGAAATTAACATGCAAAGTTCATGTTAAATTCTTCAACTTCAGGAACCTTAAATTATTTAAGAATGGTCGGATATGTCACGATAACCTAACTACTTATAGATCCCCACCATATAAGTTCGGAGCTGACATTAATCAGCGTTATTGACTAAGAATAGCCGATATCCTAATTAATGATTGTAACTCTAATTAATCCAACACTATCTATAACACTAAATATCATAAGGAATGTAGGAGTTTAAAAGTAAAGTCAAGAACCTTAGAAGTTGGAACTATTTTAGAGCACAGATCTTAATTATAGAATTAATACATAAAGTAGCTAGTCATGAAAAATACTGATAGACTTAAGATATCAACATATGATAACTTCAATGAATGGTAAATATGAAGGAGAGTGAGGGGAGAAAGTTTCTTCATAGCATAAATTGACGTAAAAGTTAGTAAATAGAATTGAAATGTTTTAGTAAATGATTTTGGTTGTAGATGAAATACTTTAATCTTCCGAGAAGAGATTATTACTTGCTTTTCAAGAAGAAAGCAGGACCCGTTTTAAGTTAATTTCCCATTCTAGATTTTCACTTAACAATTAAAGCTTGAAAAGCGTGATGCTTTTGAAAGAAGGATCAGGGAAACTATAGTTTGGGTCTCTTCCGACTGCAAGCTTATTTTGACTAATGACCTCCACGTGCGAGTCAGACGAGGATCGATAATAAGCAGCTGCTTCCCACTGCCACGATAGAACTAGTCCAATATTCGCATCTCCAAAGATTCGGAGTAGAGGTTGCCGTAAGTACCTCTCCAAGCTTTCCACGAGCAAATGTTACCATATGCCTCCACGTGGAATGAGGACGTGGAAACGACGTTCTCAGAAGAGCCCGTAAACTCACGCTTTTCACGAAAAGATGGATGCAAAAATATACCAGTGGAAAAACGAAAATTCTTGCACGTTTTCCATCCCGAAGTGGTCGGTCACCAAACAAATAATTGACGCAGTGGGAACAGGCCCTTTCACATCACTATTTACTCATCTTTCTTCTAAAGATGAGTAAGTATTCTCTTTCCTTGTTGAAATGTTGGGTGAGATGTTGGGTGGGGATTATTTGAACCTAATTAGTTCTACGCCGTCGGATCTCTTCGTCCTTAATCTCTACTTTTTGATCTAAGTTAGACGTTTAGGCCTCAATTGTTCATTGGATTTACATTTTAGTATTTTGCACTTTTAAGAACAATCAATCAATGCTTTTGATTGACTAGCTGTTGCGTCAAATATCACTTATATTGCTATTTTGGACGATATTGTTCAGACTTCAAGTGTTGATTGTTGTAGAGTAGGATTCAGTTGTGGAGAACGAAAATGGTACTTCTAGTTTGGGTTTATTGTATGAAGAGAAGTACTGTTTTATTTTAGTTGGAATGTCATTGAGAGTGAGGTTTATTAGAATGTATGGACTATATCTTATACCTTTTACTTTTCATTAGCTTAATTTTTATTCTCAAACTGCTCAGTTTTTTGCTCAGTTATATATATATATTTTCATTCTATTGTTTGTGACTCACATAAGCATCCTCTTGTTTTAATGTCCTTTCTGATTATTGATATTATTAAACTATATTATATAAAATAATCAATTATCTAATCAAGTGTCAAATGTGTATTTCTTATGTGTTTTAGTACTTTCGACTGAAGTGTATTTCTTTTCATATTTTTGCATTATATTTTTGACCAACAAGAATAGCAATTACTATCAAAACAACAAATTTTTATATTTTTGAGATTTTGAGAAGAATAAGTATCTGAACATAATATCCATGGTATGCCAAGACGTCCGCATAAATTGACGTTGTTATAATTGAGATTGACTTATAAAAATTATCACCTACTTCACATCATTGCATCTTTTGCACAAAATAATACATATTTTACCTTGTTTAGATTATGAACATCTTCATTATGTATAGAGAAATTAAACCAGCACTTTCTTCTAACATCTAAATAGATCTTAGTGATAACTTGATCTTGAGTTAGAGTTTATGTTTCTTTTGATAATTGTTTTGTCAATTTTAATCTAATTCATCTCATCAGATTTCTCAGAGAAGGCTCACGATATCGTCACTAGTGTAGCTAATTTCTGAAAAAAAACAATAGCAATAACAATAGTTGTTGGAATTTGAACGGTACAATTTTGACACTTTTTTGACACAGATATTTGACAATATCTATGTCAGAAAGGATGGGAATGAACTCTAAAAATAATTAATAAAGAAATAAATTTTCAAAATTATTTTAGAAATTTTAAACCGTTTTTGGATATGTGTGAAGAAAAGATTATAGTCCACACACCTTACCCATTGAGGATGTATTCTATTACAATATTTCAAATCTGCATAATGCTCTCGTCTCTCTCTCTTTGTTTGTCTGACTTATTGCTCTATCTTGAGATAGTCTTGGCTTGCCACTTGTAGAAGAGTTTCATACTAACATTGAGATGGAGAACTTGATATCAAGAGTAGATCAAAATTGTCATGTCATTTTCACCAGTTGCTAGTTTGACCAAGTGCGAAGTAGCACGTGTCGTTAATGTCGGTAGTGACGGTAGTTCCGTTAGTGCTGTTAGTACCGTTAGTGGAGTTTCTTGGGTTGGGATTACCAAAGAGTATATTTCGAGTTGGAGCTTATAGTCTCTCACATTTTCTCGAGTTGAGTCTTCGAGCTCCTAGCTATGATAGATGTGCTTAGTGAGTAGAACATGGATTCTTTACGAGCATGGAGATAGTGACACTCTGTGCTTGTTATATGTATGTGGTTTGTAGTTTAGACAGCGATGTATGTTGTGTAGCGATGTGTATGCGCATGACAAAATTCATTCACTAGAATCGACAACAACTAGTCATAGCCGTCGGGGTTTGATTTGACACTTGGAGGATAAGAAATCAATCAGCTCGATGCGAATGTAAGCGAAATCTTTGATCAGATGATCGATTGATAGGTTGTGGTTCTTATGTATCAGAAGTGATGTATCTCTGATGAAATTCAAGATTTTTCAAAAAGTGGAGCTCTGTTCCTAAAATCTTTCTTTCGGAATCTAATAAGAATGCATATATATAAATATATTCATCTCATTTATTTTGCATGCATATTCATCTTTTCCAAAATTGAGAAGAAGGGAATATGTGAGAACGCTTTAATTTATAACCTAACCTTTCCGTCCAAAGGAGTTAGATAATAAATTAATCTGTTATACTGGAAGGTTAGAGAATAAATTAAACTATTGATTATTTGATTATTTGAGCTAAATAAATTGCCGCACTGACATCTTCCAAGAAGCGTCTGGAACCTCTGCACTTATGGGTTAAGTCAAGCTCTTTCCGCACATGTTGCTTTAATATAATAATTAAAGAACAGTTGAATTATTTTATTTACTTAAGATACAATATAACACATATATATATTTTTATATCATTAAGGTAGCAAAAGTTCCCCGGAAGTTCATCCAGAATGCATATTTTGAGCTGAGTTCGTAACGTTGTAACGAACAATTCTACCTCATCGGTTTGGTGGTTCGATTCAACATGGGAGAGCAAACGATCGATGAAACAAGAGCTTGAGAAGCACTCTCTATATGATGTGAACAAGAGAAACAACGAGAGAAACGAGAGAGAAGAATGTAAGAGTAGGCAGTGTTTACATCCAGAAGCTCAAGGACGCAAGAAAACTGAAGTTCCATGAAACTGAAAACTGAGTTTGAAAATTCCTAAGCTTCTGATTTTTACTTTTTTTTTAAAACTTTTTTTTATGATTTATGATAGCATTGACATACAATTTTTGCACAGATTTGTGAGGAAAAGCAGTTCCAAAATTAGGTCGGATTTGTGTGCTACATAATTCTGATATCATTTTGACACTATCCTACTATAACTATGGAAGTGGTCTTTCTGATGTTCTTTGTGACATCTTTCTAACATCGTTCTTTCCGACACCTTTAATGTTGTAATATATGTTGTAATATATGTAATAAATTCAGACAAGTTTTTTAGATGTCCATATGCTATAGGAGATAATTATGACATCTCACAATATTATGATGCAACGTTTTGTTTTCTCACTAGACTTTTTCTTCAGTTTTCTTGTTTGATTTGTCTCATGATTTATCAAACAAGAGCTTTGTAGATACTACATTTTGATCTATTGTATCGTCCCTTTTCTACATAATTTGTGATACATTTTTCTACACTGTTTTGACATATTTTTCACACCCTTCTCATATATTGTTGACACTTTTGAAACACATTACATTCACACATTTCACACATATTTTTCCGAAACCTATGATACTGAAATCGATGTTAAAACAAGTAGCTACGCTTGCAGTAGAATTGCAAGACTATCCATTAGCGATTATTTTTTTTTGATTTTCACAATGATTCCACCCTTCTGTTCCCGTTCTTTTTTTCAGTTTTCACAACGACTCTATCCATCCGTTATTGCTACTTCTTTTCTCTTTCTGGTTTTCACATTGACTCTATCTGTCCGTTCCACTACACGATTAAAAAATCCCTCTTCCTCTTCGGTTTTCACAATGAACGTATAAGGACATGCATGCAACTTGAACTTCCATCTAAAAGACAAAATGATACAAATGACATGTATGCAACTTGAACCTTCGTAAGAAAGGAAGAAAAAGACAAGCATGTGGAGAGAAGAAAAATCTAGGGGTCCAACTGACCCGAACAGGTCATTGGTTGTTATCAAACTAGGCAGGATAAATTCATGAATGGTTAATGATAAATTTATACATATTAAGTTATAAATATAAACTACTTTAATAGACAAATATATTATGTATACTTATTAAATATTACACGAATATGACAATGCAAGCAATGCATATGAAATTGTGCACCAAGAGACATAAGATCAGTTACATATCCGTCGTGCATATCCCCCCTCTTCAGTCCTAAGATAAAAAGGTGAATATATGCACACAACCACAATACATATAGCAATATACAGCATATATAGCAATATACAATAATAATAATAATAATAATATAATAATACTAATACTAATACTAATATATAGCAATATACAGCATAGCAATATCAGATAGCCACGGTACTAGAAGAAACACTTAACGATGCAGGAGTGTATGGATCAAAGAAGACTACCTTTTGTTCTTTTTGTTCCAATATAAAAGAACAAAAATGATAAGTAAGGGGAAAGATTCTCATTTTCCAAGAATATATGTAAATTTTTACTATATAATTCATTTTTAACTACACTGAGTTGAAACTAATCACAAAGTGTAAAACTTGTGAGAAATAGCTAACTGAATCTTCATTTTTTCTGATTCCATCACAGTATGAGAATTATGTGATCAAAGCAATTTTAGATTATGATTGTTTTTCTGTGCTTGATGATAGTAAACTCGAGAAATGAGAGGTTTCTCGAGTTTTGGATGACTCTATAGGAGCTCTTATACTGGAACTGGGATTGATAAGACATCAGAACTGGGACACGTAGAGACCAAGAAGAAAAGAAGTCAAGAAACTGCACGAATGTTGGAATGAGTGAGAACTAAGTATAGAAGAAAGCTCTACTCACAGCAGTCTCGAGTTTAAGCCGTTGCTCGAGGGTGGCCTATGCATGTAAACTTGCTGTTCGAGGGCGTGACGTATGTTTGTAAGGCACGTTATCATCGTATGTATGCTTATTCATCTAATGTAAATTTCGAAGTGTACATGGGATTTAATATATTTTCTAACCCTTCTGGCATGAAAGGTTAGAAATGTCTTCGTAAAATGACGCAATCTGAGAATTAGGGTCTGGATTTTATTCTCCCAGCAACGCATCAGCTCGGACTCCACTTATGAGTTATATCATGCTGAGTTAGCTACTTCGAGACAGGTTAACATATATCAGTTATGAATTTATTCAATTTTTAACAATATCTTATTAGAAGATATTTATATATTTTATAATAAGAGAAAATGAAATTCACTGTACAAGGCCGTTGGGGATGCTTATTCATCGAGTAGAGCCTTTCGCAACATAATACTCGTGGATAAAGTTTTATCCTTTGTTTGTTATCTTACACTTCATGCTTGTTATTTTACACAACCTCACAAAAAGTTTACTAGTGTTTTACGGTGACATGAGGAGTCCTATTGACATTCTCCGCCTTATATATAAAAAATGTTGCTATGTAGACAAAATTTCAATTCTTTTCTTAATTTTATAAGCTTATGACGTAATGGTTTATTTACATCATTGTAAGTAGCATGTGAAGAGAACACTACTTTTGATAATGCGTTGCTCGCACTAGCTATAGGTTTGTTAGCACCCTTTGTAAGTTCATTGCTTGAGGGTGTAGTTTGTGCTGCTCAGAAGCACACAACTGGCAGTGCATTATCTTGCATCAAACTCTTATTGGAAAATTCTAGAAATACTCGTTATTTCACATCACTTGCCTGATTAAAATTTCACCAATGCTTTATGGTTTTAAGCTTTGGTTCCTTTGTTATTTTCAAAACCTTATTTACAAGGAAGAGAGTATAATAGAATTAATTTCTAAGATTTTGGTTTTTGGTTTGTACCGTGGACCTGTGGCTTATAATGGTGCATGTGATTCACATATCAAAGCATAGGCTTATTTACAAGTTCATAAACAGTGCCTGAGGGGAATATGTCAAGCACCCCTGTTAAGAGCTTGTAGAGCTTCTCTTAAACTCGCTACATTTCATAGTGCACACTGAAATGAAACTTATCACATGAAATGCATGTAATTGCGTGTAGTTCATGTGGATCACACGCGCTAAACACGACATGATCAACAACAAAAGCAAACTCCTAAGCCAAAATCAATAGTAGATTCAAGTTCATGTACAATGAAAACAGTCTAAGGGAGATTCCCAACTCTTGTTCTACGAATAACTTTTGAATCAGGTCAAGGTGTGAACACCTTCACTTGAAGAATCTATTTAGGCTTGATGGCTCACAACCACTTCATCAAAGTTCGTGAGATTTCATTGAAAGAAACGAGGTAAACACCTAAGTTCATAATTTGTGGATTACTAATCAAATCTTGAAAGATATTTAGGCTCCAACAACTTGCATTTATCTCTTTCTCATGGGTGTCTATAGACGACCACCAGCTTACACCGGGACGTGTCTACTCGCTTCGGCACATGATCACACACGGACCCGAACAAACTCTGTCATGTCTTTGCAGAACGATCTACTCCAAGCAGGCCAACGCTGGAAAAATGCTCTATGAGTCGTGAGAAAGATGTTGCGATCGAAACCGACTATTCGTAGAGAATCTTTCCAGCGTTTCCAGATCGTTCTGCAAAGACATGACCGAGTTTGTTCGGGTCCTAAAGCGAAACCTAAAGACCAGGGCTCAAAATGCTTTGAGTCCTCGCGAGTGCTAGGACTCTGGTCTTTAGGTCTCGCTAGTCGCAGCACTCGTGAGGACCTCTTGACCGGGACTCCACCCCGCTAAAGGCGGAGCCGCGACGGACAAAAAAAGCCACAAGTGGACACCGACGGAGACCCGTCCAACCCCCCTGCGGCCTCGCCTCGCGATGCGGCAACTCTAAAAAGTACAATTTTTAAATTCATAGAAAATTCATACAATTCTTTTTCATGCCACAAGTTGGCATGAAAATGTTGTGTTCAATGATCCTTCCGCAGGTTCACCTTCTCCTTCCTTTAAATGATAAGGTTTAAAAAACTTCTCGCAACGTCACCCCGATCCGAACCTCAAACCTCTTCCCACCAACAATAAATTGTACTCTTGTTCATGCTCTAGTTTCTGAGCTCTGCAATCTCTGTCGAAGTATCGAACACAGTAAAACGAAAGTGAAAATGATTTAAGTTTGAAACAAGAGGTAAGATCTATTCTCGAGGAGAATCAAAAATAGAAGTTATGAGAAAATTATGAGCGATAATGATGAGGGTCGCAGTATGATTGTACTTTCCAAAACACCGTAGGGACTAGGACACACGAGAGTCCAGATACAACTGGGTACCACTCGGTAGAGATAAATAAACTCGACAGCTAAGAACAACAATGATCAATTTCTTCTAAACCTCAGAGAACACTCGATCAAACTATGAATAGCATTTGATTGAGGTTGGGATTTTCAAGGCTGATAGATGACACAAGTCGACCATCAACATCATCAAAAGAACTATAGAATATCATCTTTCTAATGCGCTTTTGATCTCGAAGAACTTTGCAAGTAGCATACCTACAAAATACTTGAGGTCCATGATTTTGGTCATATAGAGATTCATAAGACCATGGAAAAACACCACGTTGTGTTCTTTGAATGTGTCCGTAATCTCTAAAGTTTTTCCAAACGACTTTTGACATTCTTGAGTTCCTCTGCGTGTCCACAAACAGCACAAGTGATTACGGTCGAAACAAATATGACAACTATGCAATAAATGACGACGGAGAAATTTCTTGTACCAGATGCGAAAGGGCAACAAGAAAAACAACGTGGAACTTGTATTCCCAAAACCTCATCGCTTCATTCAAAACACAACTTGCCACAAAGTCCAAACACTAAATCCCAAGGACCAAGAAAAAAAATCACATACGAAAAAGAATTGGGGAAAATGAGAAGGATGCACGACTCTAAAGTCCATCTAACCGCAAAACTCACTCTGTTGCGAAGTAGTCAATAGCTTGACGTCAGTGCGAAAGAATAAATTACCCCTCTTTTCGTAAGCACTCTGCAAAAATCCAAAACTCCTAGGCTTCAAATGAACCGATGCTCATTTCGTTACTCATCTTGTCATTCCGCAAATCATGAAATCTTTGTTTCACTGAATACATACTCTCGCTTGAAAACACAAGATAATGTAATAGTGTAATCTACCTAGTGGGAAGGATCCTACCCGACCAGAAAGGAGGTTAACAAGCTCCACACATGCAACTTCCAATCTCTGCATCTGAACAGATCAAGAGAAAAAAATTCCGTCGCTTAGTTTCCTAAGGATATCCATATTGTACATGACGTGAACAAGACGATTACATCTATCATAAATCCTTTGCTAGCTTGTCCAAACAAGCACCAGTTGCTGAATATAAAGATAATCAGAAACATCAAAAATTGCAAATGACAAACATACTTGCGCAGATAGTTGTTCCTTGGTTGCGGTATCTTCTTCCTTCATACTTGTCGTTGCAAGACAAAAAAACAAAGATTCTTGAAACAATTTTGAGTACAGAAACGAAACATTTGGACTTGACTGAAATGAAGATTTCAGCACACGTGAAGATTCAACAATAAACTCGTCTTAAAAATATCGTCTCAATTCTACTACGTCGATATGCATCTGAGTACAAGCACAACGTAGTGCATGCATACATTACCACAAATAACCTACATAACTATAGACAACTGAGGAAAACGCCCGTAAGTGGTGAAAAAGAGATAAACACTCAAAACCTAACAACTTCTACACTTAACCACGAACCCAATTCACCTCAGGTCAGCGATGCTCGAGGAACTCGATGTTACTACTGCAAGATCGCATGACAAAATGGGTGAGTTGTTAATGTCTTCATCGGCTGTAGATGCCACACTCTATTCTCTATTTTCTTGGAAAGTTCATCAGCACTACGCCTCTTGTTGATAATTACAATCGAGAATTTCATGAATTAGATCGACGGAGCAAGGCAACAATGCAATCGACAAGAATGTTCTATACAAAGATTCCATGGAAAGACGAGCCCGAATGCAAGAAGCTAAGCTTGGACGATAGTTGAAGCCGCGAGCTTCTGTAACTGCTCGCAAAGATTCAACGGACAAGAAGAAACTTTTTTTCACTTTTTCCATTTTTTGTTGTTTAACGAAATGTCGATTATACACAAACACATAGCAAAAAATATAGTCTATAGTAGTGTAGATTACATTGTGATTTCCTCCAAATTAATTTTCAGTAAGCTATGATTTAGAAGCACTAGACGAGAATCAACTTTGATCTTTAAACTAAATCTCTTGATGTTGATATGCTTGTAAGAATTAATGTCAAGGTAGTAACTCGACATTTCAAGTTACCGTATAAACTTCGCTGGTCTGACACCATTTTTGAGAGAAGGATCCTCAATTTCATGTTGATTTGATTTCCAATCACTTGGCAATCCCTATAAAGCTTAGCCTGGTCCTATACATTAACACTCCAAAATATAGACAGACGTATAAGATTAATGTACCTTCTTAGAATTAATAATATCAGACCAACAACCACGTGACCTCGGACTAGTAATGCTGATCTGGTTAGTTTTCTGAAACCACTCTATCCGTTACCACCGGTAGAATGTTCCTAGTGGCCGACGTATTTGAGCTTTTGCATGCAAACTGTGGCTAGAAGCTTAGAACATTTTGTTGCTTCCACGTTCCCTTCTAATGAAACCATGAGATGTGGTGACAAATCCCATCTAACCCTTCTATAGGAGGTAACTTGCGTGTTTCTCGTGCTAACCTCGTAGATGTCTAGGATTCTAATATATGAGTTGTCAAACCTTCCACGACAAGAGAGAGCTCGCAAACCCTCTCGAGGTTAGAGACCAACAGGTGATTCTACGCTAGTTGGTCTGACTGCACACGATTAAACAATTAAGAGAGGCAAAATACTGCAGAGAATTCAACAGGTGCTACGAGATTCTATCTTCGGTCTCGCTCCTATCCTCTGCCCCACAGAAACCAACCATAAGGGCTAGTTTTTCAGGGTTTAACCTTCATGATTACGGAGTATTCCGTCCTGAGAGCAAATTTAGTTAGTTTGTAATGCAAGGACTCTGAATCGCGGTTGTCAGCTCTATAATACTTTTGACATGATACAGAGCTACAGCTATTGACCTGATAAGAAAGCATTCGTTACAAAACCGTTCAAATCAAGGATCATCCACAGCACTTGAGATTGGTTCGATAGTGACCTCTCGCTGATTGTTTTACATCTGTAGAGTGGATCTGAACACTTTTTTAACCTCAAAGACCTGAAACAGAAATAGAGAAAGACCAAACCGACTTTGTCAGCAAGACGACTTCCTTAATCGCGTGCACCATCTAAGATGACTCGACAACCAATTCGAAATCCATCCATGTATTGACAACTTCTGGAGAAACACCACCAACGTGGTATCAAGGAGGCAAAATATGTAATGGACAACGTACGTGCAAACACAGAGAGAGTACCAGAAAACGGAGTTCACGAACTTAAATCAAAATTACTTGTGGAAAGAGGTGATCTATTAATGATTCCTCATTGCTGGCGCCTCGCAGCACCTTTCAAATGTGACAGGAGTCGGGGACATACTGGATGGTAGTGTCAGAACTTTGTGACCTTTCCAACCACTTGAGCACCTCTAATCTCACTCACTATCTCAGACATTTCTAGTGTACATAGGATAGCATAAGAACAGCACACTACAGCGGAGTAGAAGACGAACAAGAGAAAAACAGAACGCACAGAAGAGGAAGTACAGAGAATATTTATAGAGATATGACCTGTAGATGCATAGCAATCACTTACATACACAGAACTGACGTATAACATTAGCGAATAGTTAGAGATTTTCTAATCTCGAATGAACTACCGTATAGCGAGATAGTTACATTCTGCTATTAGGTACACAAATTAAGATCAGCGAGATAATTACCACCGCTACCAATTCGAATAATCTACTCTATCGCGAGACAGCTATCGCTGCCACCCATATTGGTACTAACCTAAAAGGAACTATTTATCACTCTCATTAGAGTTTAAAACTAATCTAATCTCCCAAATGCAACAGAATGGTTTTCTAAGATAAGTTCAATAAATACATCTCCAACCACATATTCCCGGAGACAGTACATTAGTTTTACAATCCTTTCTTCTTTCACAAGATCAAAAAGAAAACCAGGAAACGTCACATGAGAGAAAAAAAGACAAAGATTTAGTCAGCTCAATTGTGCGAATTCCAAAGGCAAGGGCAAAAGGCCTACCAGCTACCGTGTTTACTGTCGAATCAGACAGACAATCAATCCGATTTCACCGGGAAAGAACTTTTCCAACTCGCCTCCATTGAGTCTTCTTAGATTCTACATCCCTTCCCTCTGCTGCTATGTCGCCACCGAAATGGAACCCCCAAATGATGGAACCCCCCAACCCTCAGTGCTGAAAACTGCACTGAGCTACATTATCATCGCTTAGTTTGCCAAATGCGAAGAACTCAAGCTGGAATACCTGAAACGAGAAACAGCGCTGCCGCCGAAATCTTGCAAATGCCGGAGAGCAAACTCGTGAAGCGGAGCGCAGGATCCTCGACAAAAGCTGAGGAGATATGTCACTCTAGCCTCTGTAGGCAAAGCATTCATAACTGCTGTAAAAAGTTTTACAGGTTTTGTCTGTAACATGGACGGGGCACCTCCGGCGGTACCCTGTAAGAATTTGCAGAAATGTACGTACTCGGTCGGCCTCTTCCCTTAAGTCTCCTTTTTTCCACGATTGCTCGAAGTTTTTCAGTGGGTCATTTCTGCACATTTTGCATGCTCTGACAATCGACCCTTACAGCTTTGAACCGTTACGTCGAATCGACCGTTAAATCTCGTTGTTTACTGTACGGGTTGAGGTTTGACGCTCTTTAGTTATTAATGGTTCTTCAATCTATAGGTTTCTTTTTGGAGAAGGGGTGGAACTATGCCGCTGTTTTGTAAACTAATCATGCAGACCAAAGCATGCATAATCGCCTTCTCTATGATGAGAGTTTATGTAATAAATTAATATATGGACTAAATTAATATATAGCCGTTAGTAAGATCTTGGACTTGTATTTTAGAAAACAAGTTAGTTTGCTATTATGAGTTATATTTGGATTTTAAATAATGCTTTATGGTTAATAGTCTATATTTATTGAAAGTTGTAACTGTAATTATAATTTTATATATTTAAAAATATATACACTAAACATCGTACCAAATGACATGAATTTATTGAAGAGAATTTTGCTATGCATTTGCATAGTTGAGTGGAGGTTTTGAGAAAATTAAGACAAAGTTCCGGAAAGCCGGAGGTGGAATTCATTTCTTGAAGTATAATCAGACTTGGCAGGTAATTACTAAAATGAATATGAAATGGAATCAACTAATAAAAAATATGACAGAAAGTATAAAAGAACAAAAAAACGAATCGTATTTGTCGTTCTCTTCGTGCAGTGTGATGCAAAATGGATGATGATGGAAGTAGGTGTGATGCTACAGATCGAGCTTTTTGATTCATAGTGAGTCTGAGCTTCTTGCCTCACACTCTCTGCTAGCGCTTCAATCTTGACAATTGTCGCGATAGAAATAGATGAAAGAGAAAGCGTTGGATAATTTTGACCGTCTGAACGAGTGTCCTCATGCTTTATGTGATCTTCTCAATCTTGATAATGATTGCAATAAAGATTGAAGCAAGAAAAAGCGCTGGATAATTTTGATCCAAAATAAGAAACGTTAATATACGAGGTGGTGTTCGAAAACATGGGTAGAGTTTTGGCACAGATAATGTTAGAGATAGTTTCTTATGTATGTTATTTTGATACGATAATGCCTAGTAAGTGGTGCAATACATATAAACTTATTGCATCAAAATAGTAAGTTTCGTCCATTCAGCTACTCGACTCAATTCTCGTACTTTGAGATAACACAATTCTTGTAGTTTGAAATGACTCAATTCTCTTACTATGAAACAACTCAATATTCCTGTTTGAGAACGATCATTGATACCTGATCAAACTTATTATTCTTATTCTCATAATTATTAAATATTCTCTCAAACTATCTCAAAATTGTTATACATTCTTTGAAACTATCTCAAAACTGATATATCTTCTCTTGAACTACACAAAATGATAATACTTTCTCTCGAACTATTTTCATTAAATTGATTGTTTTGTCAAATTATTCTAAATCAGCTTTTCTGGCCTAATTGTAGATTATATTGTTGGTTTTCTTCACGAGAACTATTGTTATATGTTCAGACTACATCTATCTAATATTCTGTTAGCTTTGAGAAGAAGTGAGAATTTTGGTTTAACTTAATTTGGATTGTAGACTACAGTTTTTTAGACTATTCTAGAGAGAAGTATCAAGCTTTTGTATAGAGCATGTTGTTACAAGCACAAATATTGAATTAGCTCTAAGAAGCAGTGAGCAGTTAAATTTAAATTTAATAGAGATGTTTATGTATAGACTGATTAGTTCTAATTTAGAGTTTAGTTAAGCTAGAATAAGAATTGAAATAACATAGTAAGAAACACATAACTTATGCAGAGTTTCATTATTTATAGTTGAAGTTATGAACTTATAATTGAACTTTAGAACCTAATATAATTTAGATTGATAAGCTAGAATGATAAAAGTTGGAATGAAAAGTTAAGTTAGATGGAAGTTAGGAGCATTACAAACCCTTTTGGGCCAAAAT
The DNA here is from genome assembly GCA_036924285.1 of Asterella californica. Classification (NCBI taxonomy): domain Eukaryota; kingdom Viridiplantae; phylum Streptophyta; class Marchantiopsida; order Marchantiales; family Aytoniaceae; genus Asterella; species Asterella californica. The sequence goes on along the minus strand of JAYKYS010000006.1, from coordinate 20,861,171 downwards.
TTAAATAAAAGGTTATTGCAGTATCGTTGATGCCACCACGTTACTACACGACCTTATAGATTGATACACGTCGTATTATGAAGGAGCTTCATCTTTGTGCATTGATTGAAATTACACCGAAGGACTAACCTTCATATTTATGCATTGATTTACACTACATCGAGGGATTAACCTCCGGATGCCGTACATTGTATTATGACCGAGCTTCATATTTGTGCATTGATTGATACTACATCAAGAGACTAACTTTCATATTTATGCATTGATCGACACTACACCGAGGGATTGACCTCCGGATGCCTTACATTGTATTATGACAGAGCTTGATTAACCTCCGGAGCCTTACATTGTATTATGACGGAGCTTCATATTTGTGCATTTATTGACAGTACATCGAGAGACTAACCTTTATATTTATGCATTGATCGACACTACACCGAGAGATTAACCTCCGAATGCCTTATATTATAATATGACGGAGCTTCATATTTGTGCATTGATTGACATTACATCGAGGGGCTAACCTTCATATTTATGCATTGATCGACACTACACCGAGAGATTAACCTCCGGATGTCTTATATTATAATATGACGGAGCTTCATATTTGTGCATTGATTGACACTACATCGAGGGACTAACCTTCATATTTATGCATTGATCAACACTACATCGAGGGGATTAACCTCCGGATGCCTTACATTGTATTATGATAGAGCTTGATTAACCTCCGGAGCCTTACATTGTATTATGACAGAGCTTGATATTTGTGCATTGATTGACACTACATCAAGAGACTAACCTTCATATTTATGCATTGATAGACACTACACCGAAGGATTAACCTCTAGATGTCTTACATTGTATTATGAAGGAGCTTCATATTTGTGCACTGATTGACACTACATCGAGGGACTAACCTCCGGATGTCTTACAATCAAAATAGATATTAAGCTCCAATACCTCCGGACGTCTTACAATCAAAGTAGATATTAAACTCCAGTACCTCTGGATGCCTTACAATCAAAGTAGATATTAAGCTCCAGTACTCCGGAGGTCTTACAATCAAAGTAGATATTAAGCTCCAGTACGTTGAGATTTTCTCTTTTGGAGGCTTGTAGTAAGCAGAGGTGTTGCACAACATGCTACTAGTAAGAGGATATCCTCCTCACCCCTAGGCACAAGGTCCAACATAATCTCCCAAAGGGGCCAACCTATTACAATAACCTTTGTGATGCAACTATAAAACCTCCTCTTAGATAAATGTCAAGAGAGGGATTTGAACTCTAGATCTTTCTTATGGGATGCCTTAACCATTGTGCTAGAACCACATCACATCTAGATCTTTCTTATGGCTTTCTCTCATACTTGTTCATCGCTCTAGTTTTGTCATATTTCATCAATTCTGTCCATTAAAAGAATATCCGGCTCACATGACAAAGTCTCTGTATATTCGATAAGATTATTTTATTTTCAAATGTGTTTTTTATATTTCTCAACCATGACATCATATCTATCATTGTATATCTGAATTTATTATTCTTCACATAAAATTAATTATGCAAGTCCAATATATATATACCTACACGTACATATATTTATTATGCATCAACTCAAAATTGAATATGTAATAAAAATATAAATAAATAAAAAGGTGATATTATATTTGAATTATATATATTATAACTCCCATATAATTCATTTATTCAAACATATTATATCATACCAATATACATGCATACAAGATAAATATGCATGTTTACATATATTCTTAAATATAATAAATATATACTGTACATATATATATATATATATAATGTTATTATATTTAGTTTGATATATGATGGTATATTAAGTCTTTTGACAAAATATTAACCTAACCGGGTGCTGCATGCCAGAATATAAAATATGAAGAACTCATGAAAATCTTTTTCACTGACTCCGAACATGTCACGTGAACAACTTTTCTATAACTACCCATGTAATAATGTCTTGAAATTCAAGAATTGATTGTCTCGACAAATGCATAACATTCGCAATTTCATTCCAGGAACAACGATTTGTCTTTTATGTACGGACTCAGTTGCATAACACGAAAAATCTCCTTTGTGAATTCTTTCTTTATTTTCTTGCTGGTACTATTTTTTTTTCTCCAAGTGAAACCTCATGAAGCATGCATATTATTTAGCCGATAGAATTGCATGTGAAAGGTTATGGTGGAAATAGGTATATTTATGGCAAAAGGGAAAAGGGAAAAAAAGTTTTTGTCAATGTGTTAATTTGTCTCAACATCGAAAATTCTAAACATACCAACAATCATAAGAGTATTCGGAACTTCACGAGCTATTACCCTTTCACATACCGAACCCTTTCAGGTTAGGAGTTCGAACCCACGTCGCACCGACTACAAGCGGATAGGGCTACCAACAAGCAATGCTTAGTACAGAGTTTATTAGACAAATCACGAATCTAAATAACTCAACTATACCGTGGTACAAACCACGTTACTTTACAGATTTCTGTCAAAACCACTATAGGCAGTTTTAGCAGAAATTCAGTTGGCTGGTGCTCTGTCGCCTTTAATTAAGAAAACGAAGAAAATAAAAAGAAAAAGAAAGAAGCAGAAATTCAAGGTTTCCTACTTTCTTCTTTTCTTTTCTGTTAAAAGTGTTTTTGTTATTCGGTAACATAACTATAGCTATATGTGGATTGCAAAACCGGAAAGGAAGGGGAATTTTTTATCATGTAGTGAAACTGATGAATGTGTAGTGATGAAAAAGATTTAAAAAGAATAACGGAAACAGAAGGATAGAGTCATTGTGAAGACTGGAAAAGAGAAAAACTAAAATAAAATCCGAAAAGTCGCTAATGAATAACTCGTAAATTCGATTGCAAGTGGAACTCCTTGTTATATTTCCACTGTATTCTACATGTGTCTTGTATGAACTGAAATTCATATAATTTTTTGGCGCACATATTGACATCACAATAGACTATAAGAAATAGTCCCAACCCCTAAAAATTAATGAATGCAAAGTAGAGCTAACTAGTCTTTAACATCTAAAGGATGTCGAGCTTTTTTACCGCATTCGGTCTTATGTTTCTTTTTGTAAGTTGTAGTTAGTAATGATTGTGCTGAAGGAACGATAAATATTCACCTATCACTTAATACTTACATCACTTAAATGTATATTTTATATATACATATCTTATAGAAAGAGAAAAAAGAGCAGAGATAGTACAAGAGCTGGTCAAACAAAAAACCAGAACTCTTCGGGTGCATATTGTTTGGTTAGAACAACCACAAAGTTTATCTTTACAAAAACCCATCGTAAATAGTATTACTTGTCTTTTGGGGTCTTCGAGATCATGAGACTGTCCATGTGAGTCCACCACAGCGGGACTCGTACCACAAACTTCATTAATAGTTTGCAGCAGCATCCATGTCCAACAGTGCCCACAAAGGATTGAATCCAGGATCTTCTCTTAAAGGACTGTAGGCTAAACCACTTGGGACATTAGAGGAATGTAGGCTAAACCACTTGGGACACTGAATACCATGAATTCATGTAATTTAAGCATCGTGTCAGAGCTGGTTCGAGAGTCTGTTTGGAGATCACGACGAAGTAAGATTGGACCGCCCAAGTTTCGAACATCTCGCTTTTGACACCTGAAGCACTTGTATTCATATCGGAGATGTATCCTCACCGACAAATCCAAGGTCGCCTCTTGTCATTTTGCTTATGTGGATGTATAAGATGCCTCGGAGGTGTAACTAGTTTAACGCTCTAATATGTCAAGAGTCGATACGGAACGTCGGACCTGCTCCTACACTTTTCTGTCTCCTTGTGTTTCCTCTCTCCGGGGACTCGGCTTAGGAAGTGTGTCGATACACAAACATGTGCCTGGGACCTGGACGCTTGTCAATGTTGGTTCAGTATGTACTGAATACTGGACCCTTGTGTGAGTGTATACAGAAGAGGCGGGTGGTTAATTGTTCTCAGGCTTTGCCCCAAAGAGAACGAAAGAAGAAGCTTTCCTTGTCCAGACTTGAATCGGTAAACTCTGGCTCTAGATCTCCGGGACAACTTTTTGCAAGCAAGAAGAACGGCGTCCGATTCTGGTCGTGCGGAGTGTTGGGCGGATCGATCCTAGGAACTTGTTCACGACGTTATGAAGTTGCACTTTCTCTGCAGCTATCAGGTTTCTTACTACCTTACCCCGTTTCAATCTTCGTTGCACTTTACAGGACACAGGATACAAGGAAAAAACCTGATACGCAGGTGTTGACTCTCTTGACCACACAAGAAAGTACTTGGTGTTCCACTGAACGAAGGCCGACCGCAGGTTCTCTTGAATCTTGATTCGAGGTACCAACTCACTCACTCACTGTTGGACCAGGTGTATTTGGCACACAAAGTCTTTAAGTTATACGAAAGCAGCAAATTCCTCCTTCACTTATCGAAGGACAAGACTTCAGCGTAATCCCCACCCTTTCAGCGTAATTCCCTCGATTAACTTTCAGACTGGAAGAAGAAATGTGTATACTTTCGTCCTTACACGTTACCTTCTAATGATCTGATAAAGTACGTAAGCTACGAGACAAATTCTTGTTGGCAGGTCTGCCTACTGTACCCTCCAAGGTTCTGGAGGCATGTGATTCCAGCGACAAACTCTCAAACGCCGGTCTCGGTCCCCGAGCAGAAAGACATCAAGTCTTCTCACAAGCCCCACCGACTACGAACTTGTAAGGACTAGCTGGAATCTTACCAACTTTGTGTACTGTTTCACAGTCAAATAAATCTCCTTAGGACGAACCTGTTAATGGTTGACGATTTACTGACGACCAGTACTGATCATCTTGAGGATAGTAGTAGTAAGTGATGAGATTCTAGACGAGCCCCAGGATGCATCAGAAGGACGAATGATGAAGGAGGTTGCTATCTTGGAGAAGTTGACTCTTTTGCCTCTGAGAGGCCGTTCCTAAAGGAGGATGAGAACGTTTGAACATCGAGGATTATAATCGCAGGATCTGGTTGCAAGCATCCAACCGAATCTCAAATGACCTCAGCCAATTGGTGTGTGAGTTAGTAACAAATTGCTCAGTCGGAGCGGTTAGAGGATATGATCTTCTATGGTACTATATCGTCAACTCCTGCTGTGGTTGTGCGTATCTTGTAAACAGTGAACCTGATGAAAATTGCTATGCACATGAAGCGCTGACATTCCGGAGATAACACTACTGGTGCGAAAAGAGTAAAAGACAAGGAGTAACGTGTGCAGGCAAAGAAACGAGACTTTCAACGGTTAAAAACGAAGAACGAGCTAACATTCCAGAGATGATCCCATCACGATCATGGCAAAGTCAAGACGCTGCAGAAGGGTTTATCGTGAGTAGTTATAATGTTTGGCAGATGTGAAAGCCAGTAACTCGGTTACAGGACTTCAACAACCTCCTTTCCTCTCGCACACCTCACATGCCATTGGTAAGCTAGTACTCATCGAAGTGGATTACTGGATGTAAGTGCATCGCCGAGGCGTAAGCCCACAAATCGTATAATGCAGACTCATGAGTATTTTATCGAGCGTAAAGCACTTACGTGTTTTCGTTTAAAAGATATTTCTGATCGGCACGTTAACCTTACCTGTCCGTGCTCGTAACGAGTAGATGATAAACATGCACGCTCTTAACTAAGTCTTCTGAATTTTGGTCTCGTGTATAATTGAATAAAAATCTTAGTTCTGTAATCTTTCTTCTAGTGTACACAAAGCAACACATTTCTAACATTATAGAGAGTTCACTGAGTTCAAGGGATTTGAAGTAAATGTATGAGAATTCATTAGAGATTGAGTCTGAGTGATTTGTAATAGGGTTTTGTCTTCAGGTGTAGATTAGCAATCAGCAAAGAGTTTTTCAGTCTTTTTGTAATCTCGAGATCTGTTAGGCCGTAAACGCACCACCACCAGCTTCAAAGTGATTTTTATGCGAATTATCGAAAAAGCCAGACCACTTCCTAAGCTAGCGATCAGTACACTGTAAAGGAATTCTTTGCATTGAAGAGGCTTGTGGAATGCACTGCGTCAGTTTTTGACATAGTAGTTTAATAACACGTGCAGATGAAGAGGGAACATGCGCCACGTTACCATGTTTGGAGCATTTCCCGGGTAACGTTTCTGCGCGTTCTTCTTTTCTATCGCCTTCAGCAATCTGCAGGATGAGTTTGAGAAGGTAAGATCTATCTCCAACGAATGCAAATATTAATTGGTGTGCACATATCAGGATGTGTTGGTAGAATGATGGTGAGATGGAAATAAACCGGAATAAAAACAGGCCTTCACTACAACTCCTTCGCGTTTGCGTGGTCCAGAGACAAGGAAGATAACCAAAACCGAGGTTTAACTTGTCAGCCCCTCCCGGATCAAACATGTCTCTGCAAAAGCGTGATACTTCTGATACTGTCTTTTTTGGTGTTTCACCGTTCTAGTTTCTGTTGTACAAGCGATGTACCGCTTATTACCAATGCATTATTGCATTGGTATGTAGGATTACTGACTTACTCGTGTCTGATATTATAAGGACGATAGATGACTTTAGAGTTACTGATAATGAGATTTAGCTTCGGTGTTCTTCTCTTCGGAGCGTGAGTTGCTTGGCCCTTCGGGTCTTTCTTTCCGTTGTAAGGCTTGATGGGGTCTTTCCATCCGTTTGCTATTCATTGGGTCCCGTGTTCAGCTTTCAATACAAGTAGTGCGTTTACGTCCTAAGAAGCTGATGACTCCCAAGAGCTCTTATCGACGGAGTCGTTTGGCACCTCGATGTCGACTCATCACATCTTGAGGTATTTTTTTTTCACCGATAGTCTTAGGTTCCAAAGGTTAGGGCAGTTTATTACGTAATCATGTTAAACCACAAGTGACGGTATAAAAGGGCCAGACTTCGCACGCACGGTCCATTTGTCACTATAGCGAGTCAGAGCCGGCAGACCGGAGGTGTGCGAAGCGAGTTCCAGGCCAGTATCTCTAGGGTTCTCTTGCTCATTGTCGCTCTGTGCGAGTTCGTCCACTCTCTCGTCCGTTCGTGAAACTCGATAGCTTTTCTTTGTGTTTTGGTGATGACGGCTGTTTGTCCGTGACAAGCAATTTGATGATTCTCGCTGTTAAGGGCTAGCTCTATTCGATCTCTGACTACAATTTGCAATGATTCTTGGAATGCAGTTTTCTGTCTCGCTATCAAGGCTGGCTCTATTCGAACTCTGGCTACATTTTGCAGCGGTTCTTGACCTTGAGTTTACGGTATCGGCGTGAGGGTTGGCTCTATTTGAACTCTGACTACATTTTGCAGTGGTTCTTGGCTTTAAGTTTTCTGTATCGCTGAGAGGGTTGGCTCTATTCGAACTCTGGCTACCTATTGCAGCGGTTCTTGACATTGAGTTTTCTGTATTGCTGTTTGTGTCAGGCTTCTGCTTTTCTGCAACTGCACTGATTGCCGAGGTATGATGCTGCACAAGATAAAGAAGAGATTGGTGCAACCTAATGAAGAGCTAACTGAATGGTGGGTTGTCTCTGGTGGTTGTCTTGGTGACAGTCAGGTTAGATGCAGCACCTCTGAATTAAAAGTTTTTTTTACTCACTATGCTGTTGCAATGACCACCGTTCTTATTGATGAACCTTTCTGTTGTGTGTATGACACGGATCATGAACTTTTATCTTGTGTTGCGGTATCGTACACTGAGACTTCTCCTCGCAAGCAACATTTCGCTGTATATAGAGAGTTGGCATTCATTCTAGGATATGCAAATAGGAAAGAACTTCCTTCTCTTAGAAGCTGCAGTGAAACGAGATTTTTTTGAGCCCAATGAGACCTCGTAGGCTTCATTGCATGAGTACATGTATCTAATTTTTGTCTCAGAAAATTTATGTGCTATTTATGTTCTTTAGACTGAATTTTTGGTGAGCTTTTAGTTGCATTCATTCTGCATCCTGATTAGCAGATCTAAGGGTTGTTGAAACAACCCTTATGAAATGTCATGCCCAGCCGGGGCTTCCAAGGGTTCAACCCCTTGTGATATTCTAAAATTGGTCGATGGGTCTGTCATCATTCTCTGTAAACCGTTCCCGTTTGAGATCCAGTCAATTACATTAGAGTGTTTTCTGTGCTACAACGATTCGCTTGGCACCCTTCGGCAGATTTCAAACAGGTTTCTAAAAAAACCTGTCGAAACAGATTTTCCAAAACAACGGAACCCTTGGACGACAATGTGAAGCGAAATTAAAATGAAGTCATCGATCATTGCATCAAATTCTGGACCTGGTGAATTTTCCGGTTCATCTTCAAGTCCCCACGAGTTCTCCATCAGCCTTCTCCTCCAGTCATCTGGAGAGAAGGCTGATGGAGAGGAGAGACTGGTTCATCTAATGGCCAGTACACGCAAATAGCGGCAACTTGTTTGCTAATATCGTCTCACTCTAATGGTGCTGCTATAGATTTGGAGAAAATATTTGTGCATCAGTTTGCAAAGAAATACAGCTTTTCAGATACACACTTATTGGTATAAGAATTCCAGAAACAAAATAATAAAGTTTTCAAAGTTGTAGAGAACAACAAACTCTTATAAGGACAACGTCAAAATACTCTTGAAAAACAAAAGAGGAGTCCACCTAGCCATTGTACGCAACAGCAACTGAAAAACATAGAAAAAAACAACTTGAATTAGTGCAAGTATAAAATAAAAATCTTCCATGTTGACATTACTTTCAAGCTACAATTTGTATATATCATTACTACATGTGAATAACCAAAAACTAGAGGAAATGAGATGCTGAAAAAGAAGGAAAAAAGATATACATGAATTAATCATAGTATGAAATAAAGGAAAACTCTGTAAAAATTATTTTTATGCATAACTCCATATTTTTAATATGGACAAAATCCAACTATGACTAGCAAATAAGATGTTAGAACTAAAAATGAATAGATACAAATATACATAACTGGATTTGAAAAAGAAATACGTAAAGTAGATGGACGTTCATCAAACAAGCGCATCCAGAGCTCAGTCTTCCACTCAGTAGTGCGAGGAGGTAACACTCGTGTAGTGGTATTTTTATGATGTACAGTCGTGTGTTGTGATCGACGCTGATATATCTTAATCGGCTCCTGGATGATGTTCTCATTCCAATCCATTGCACATGCTGCGAGACGAGCTTCGTGGGTCCTCTTCATGGCAAACTTGTTGATAAGAGAGTTCTGACATATAATTCTCTCTCGTCTGTGTATAGAAGCGCATCTTCGTGGGTGTGATAATTCTTGTGAGAAAACTCACCATGGCCAAGTGCGTAGGTCCATCTATATCGAGAATAGACGTCAAAATGACAAAAAAAGCTAACATATTCAGAAATGGTTTGAAGAGGATGGAAACTTACTCTTCTTGTAATAGGTGTTAGATGTCGTTCTATTCAAGTCAGGTAGATTGCAACACGGTCGAGGTACTCCCGTTTCACGTTGGAGGATAAAACATGTAACATGGTCTCCAGCTCAATGATCTACAGCGTTTTCGGATGTCTAAACACAACAGTGATGCGTCATCCTCCTCTTGACCGTAGCGTCCATCTTCACCAATGGTTCTCTTGGCATTCAACTATGCACATGTATAAATCCACCCCTTCAACTTGTCAACGATGTCATGTTCAGTCAACTCGAGATACATCATCCGTCGAGTAAGCACAGGATCTCCTGAATTCAATCTTCTCATCATGGCCATTCCCTGAACTAGTTGGGGCTTGTTTCCAACAATTGATGCTCCTTGGGAGCGTAGCCAAGTCACCAAGTGTCTCTTTGTGAGGAGCTCCAAGTCAGTAGCCATCTCAACATCTTCGAGGGCTCCAGGGACACGCTTTTTGTTCACCACATCCACCAAGAACTTCTTGATCACGTTCTTGCACTTGTGTCATAAATCCTTCTGGCTTACACTCCCGTGACGGAGTAAGATGACATCCACTCATGTCTTGTCGTCATGCACGACCTCATCTGGTACTATCCCACGAGCTAGCAATCGCTGAATGTCCTCCTCGAACGCACGGTCCTCAATCAGCCATGCATTATTTCTTGTCTCCACACGAGTCGTGTTCACCAACTCCATCACACGATCATCACTTGCGTCAATGAATGCACATATGTCGTTGTATCCATTACGCATCGAGTCATATCTCAAGTCGGCGTATACAACAAAGTTTCTTAGAAGATCGTGCGTAATATCAGAAGTATCAAATTATGCTACAACTCTAATCCGTCAAGGAGAATAAGAATATGTAGCATTTAATATAAGAGGGTTTCAAGACTCACAGTCTACAGGAGATGCGTTCAAGTCTGGGAAGTGTTTGGCTAACACTTGGGTCTGTAGCTCGATCTTCTTTCTATTCCACTGGTCCAACGTAGTCTCGATCCACCGTATCTTTCTCCGATTGTCACTTTGGAAATAGAAGAAATGGGTCCTCGATACCAGAGCTAAACCGCCCTCTCGGTACACAGAATCCAACTGAGAGAACCCTAGTCTAGCACATAATGCAGCAGAGTACATGCAGTGAGTAATGTCTGGGACACTACTATATATTTCCATCTCTGTTGATCTCCATCCATATGTATGCTGACTAGGACATATTAGCTTCACAGACCAGCTTTGATGGATGGAGGAAATGATGGGTGGCAGAAACGAATGCTCGCGTCCGTAGTGAGGACATCTAACGCTAAACGTCTGAAAAAGTTCTCTCAACCGAGACGTGGCTACAAATGCATACACTGGGAGGTCCATAACAACTCCATCTGTAGCTACACTCGATCCATCTTCCTCACTACTTTCATTCAGAATCTGAGAATTTATCACAATAGCCTCCTCAACATGGGAGTCTACTACTGTTGACCCTAACACCTACAAACAAAATACTGAAGACTATAAATCCTTTACTTACGTTATAAACATATGAAGTCATATAGAACAATTTTATGCGAGCATAAAGCCGATTGTCAAAAGACAAAGATCTAACATCTGAGAGTCTCGAACATCCTACATACATGTGACTATTAGTTTCAACTCGTGGCATTCATTAGCAATAAACAAGCGAATTCATATCTTAGAAAAAAGCGTATACCTGAGGTTGATCGATACTAACGCCAAGAGCGCATAACACATCAGATCAGCAACAAAGTCCTCCACTACAACGCTTGCACCTCCTCTCTCCAGAACACCTTCCTCTGGGATTACATCTGGATCTACGGGTAATTGTTCAACATCTCAGACCATCTGGTCTATGCGGTGTTCAGCCGTGGTAAACAGAAATTGGAAGATAGCTGCATGTCCAGCTTCTGGTCCAAGAAGTCTCATGACCTGCACATACCTAGGTAGTAGACTCTCTGGGACTCTCATCATACCACTAGGGACCTCTAGACATCCTCTAGGTGCATTACGATCACCAAGGGTACACCCTAGGTGATAATAATATCACCTAGGGTGTACCCTTGGTGATATTATTACAATAAATATACCGCACATGTCCTTGCAACTCTATCCATCCAGAGGTCCAACAAAATCTATGCTAAGTCAACCAACGGTGCTCACTAAAGAACCTCTAGTTAGAAGAAACGAGTATAATTCATACTTGAAACTCTACTAAAATAATAAAAACAAGAAAAAATTTAAACCTAAGAGAACAAAATAGATCTAGTATGAAAAGAACAACAAGATATACAACAAGGTGAAGAGATTATAAAAAGAGAAACAGAAAAAAACAGAAAAGAAGAACAATATAAGATAAATACGATTACAATAAAAGTACTCCTCCAAGAAACAGTAATTTGACAGATAACTACAATAAATCAAAATACGCCAAAGAGAGTTAGACAATATTCAGAAGTCCAAAAAGAAGAGAAAAGAAGAAAAAAGTTAGAAAAAATCCAGAAGTTAAAAAACGGAGAGACGAGAGGAAATGAAAATTTCACCAAAAAAATAGAAGACAAAATGAAGGAGAGAGAGGGTTTATTCCTCAACATTTCCTCCAGCCAGCGAAGGCAGGAAGGAGACCAGCGCTGTGGCTGACAGAGCTGAGGAAGGAGGAAGGAGGAAAAAAGGAGGAGAGGAAGGAAGGAGGAAGGAGGAAGGATGAAGGAGGTGCCGGAAGTCAATTTCTGACGTCTTTTCTCTTCTTTTTGGCTGAAAGCCTAACTCCAGCCGGTGCACAGTAAACCAGCCGGAGTCAGCAATGTATTGCCGGAACAAAAAGATGTGCGGGTTCTGGCTGGCGTTTTCTCTAACGCGCAGTGCTTTTTGTCTAAGAACATTTTAAATTTTAAATTTCGAATATTTTATTTCAGTGGCTATGCTTGTTCTGATTTTTGTCAGGACACATCTGGAGCATCCGATCTCGGACTAACTCCATCCACGGCTCGTTTTGTAGATCTCCTCGACATGATCATTTTATACCTAGATGACGTTCATCCGATGATAAATTAAAATGGGACAGCAAGGTGCAGTTCGTGTGGACTAGCCCACCGAGCAAATTTCTCTAAACATGAGACTAAACATATTAGCGATGAGATATCCCACCGCTAATATAGCGATACATGTGATTTAAACATTCTATATTCTCGTTTCATTTTCTATTAACTACATTGCAAACATGTTGAACATTACCATGTACATAGCGCATAAAGCACCTACATATTCGTCCATCACGTAAGTCTCTCCTACACTCCGTTTCAATGGCATAAATCTCCTTTATATCCCGTTTCAGTGATGTAAGCTACTTTAGTTCATTATTCGGCTTAAATCAGTTGTACAAACAAACAGGAATCTTCACACTGAAGCTACAGCTTTCTAGGCTTTCAAATAAAAAAGCCAGCAAATTCTCGTTAAGTAAAGTGAGATCACACCCATGTACAAAAATTTCTCCAAAGTGTTTTGTGTAAGCTAATGCACAGCTCCGCGTGTGCTTATTGACAGCGTAAAGCATTATCGGGATTGAGCATTTCTTTTTTAGAGTAGTTATCGTGGAGTCAAAACCTTTATAACACTATATTTTAAAATGCAATTCAAATATAACAAGTGAGATTATGTTATGTAATCTCACTATCTGATGCATATTTCACGATCTCACCGGACCGTGAGATTACGCTGTATAATCTTACGATCTCATCTAATGTCTCAGTGAATAACGTGCAAATATTTAAACCAGACTAGCTAACATTTCTAGTAACCCCTTTGTGCATTACCCTATACGTAAACCACGCAGTCACTGCACGACTGCGTGGTTACATGCGTAAACACACTGCGTGTAGTGCATTACGCTATACTTTCAACTAAGACAATTTACTGTACAAGGCTTTCGTAGAAATTATTAAGTGATAGTCTTGCGTGACTTGCTTTGGGTGATGGAGCTGTAAAGTCTTCCACGTAGTGCTTAGGAACTACTGGTTATACATACCCCTAGACAGCTGGACCGAAATTTGGAGCGCTATCTACATTCACTTTCTCCTTTCTATTACTGATTCCGAATTCAACACTTGATTTTGTCAATTTTCTGCTCGATACATTCCAGTTGTACTTGCTGCGGTCTAGTCAGCTTAATGGCACGTGCGATTCCTTTCTCTTTCCACGTGTCTACTTGTAATGGAAGAGCTCACGAACTTTTGAAAAGAACTAACAGGTGAGATATATATCCTTCTCCACCGCATTGTACATCGAATTTCGAATAGAAAGACACATAAGTGTTATGTATAAATATTAAATATTAAATAATTACAAAAGATGAAATTTACCTATAATTGTTGAGTATTAAATAGCCCCAGAGTTGAAAACAGATCCGGACATAACCAATATGTGAAACCCTTCCAGAGTATAAGTTAAGTATCTTGTTTAGAAAAAAGAGTGTAATTTTATTTACACATTAATTTATGCTTTAACCCTTCCCGCAAGAAACTTAGAGCATACATTAATCAAAAGCCCCCCGGCTTTTGAATGTACATGAGGTGTATATCATAATTAGTACCGTGAAAGTGAAAACAAAAGCTTATTTCCATATCTGCTTAAAGCACAAGTATGACTATAAATGCTCCGGGTGACCCAGAATACCTTATTTCGTAAGTTTGCTTTCAGAGACTGAGAAATTTAGACATTATTAGGGAAATAGTTTTGATGATTGGATCTCCATCCTAACGTAGAATCTGTGAAATAATAAATTAACTTAAATCTATTCACTAGCTTTACAAGTTATGATTCATCTCGAAACAAACTACTGTGTATTGACAAAAAAATATTCAAATAAATATTTTTCTTGGAACAAAAAGGAATAATTTTTTCAGGTCAAAATACACCGAAGGAAATTTTGTTTTTTTTGTTTTTTGGCTTTTATACTCCTAGTCGGGGTTTAACCAAGCCACTATAGCCAAAATAATGAAATAATGACTAAAGTCCATTACACAGCTTGTCAAGAGGCTACACTCAAATACCCGCAGAACGAGAGTAAGTGCTTTATGTGGTCCTTACTACTCTCCAGGACTGACGTGTTGACGGAGCTGCACCTTCTCACCAGATTCCACTCTCTTCATGTACGCACCTTCCCTTACATTCCTACTACTCGATTAACGGATGGACTCTAACGACTACTAACTACCTTACCGACTAATCTATTCTAATATGATTAGTTAAAATAAGCTTCTTATCGTATTAGCGTAATCAAGTAATGATGTAATAGATATTCACGCAGCTCTGTGTGTTACTATAAATATATATGAATATTATTCATATATCGACTTAGGTGATACAAATATATATATATATTTGAAATTAATTCACTTTTTGAAAATTTTGTGTATATTTTGTGTATCTGACTAGAGTAAATCTATTTAAACCCCCGCTATTGGTATAAAAAGATAAAGAATTATTCTCTCCCATTCCACTTGTACTTTTCCTGTCAGCAAGTGGAGCGGGCAGCCGTGGCTCTTTCCTGCCCAGCCGCTGCCATCGGTTCTTGCGCTCCGTGCTTCTCTTTTGCCTTTTGAGTTTCTGACATCTTTTGTTCGAGCTTCTCTTCTCTGCTTCGTGTTTTTGACATCTTTTGTCTTTGTATCTCTTTGTTATCGTTCACATGGTGCATGATTTGATTCAAAGACTGCAGATTCTGATCGATAAGACAATATTGTATTGCCTCGACATGTAGAAATCACTATTGCATGCTAATATCAGTGTATACAGTGTTTGATGCTTTCATTGTTCTGCCCTTCTGATGAAATCGATGTATATGTTTACAACATGATCTGACACGTAGAGTTCTTTTTCAGACATTGATTCGTTTGGAGCGACCCCCTTCTTGTGGGTTTGGACTGCATTGCAAGTGCAGAAGTCGTTGTGAGACGAGACGAGACGATATCCACCGGATGAGATCCACTAAGACGAGATCCGCGTTGTGAACTACCGATTGTTCACCCTTTCTCTTGACTTTCAGCGAGCTGCTTCTTGACCCTCAACATTCAGTTCTTGGCATTTGGGGCTGGTTCGTGGGGTTTGTTTGGCTTCATTTTGGATTGGCTCTCCGTTGGTTCTTTTTGCTCTGGCGGTCACCTTAGTGCTTGGTTCTCAACGAGGTACTTATCGACCTTGGCGATAAGTTCTTGGCTTTCAGGGCTACTTGCAGCATCATAGCAGTAAGCTGGACTCGCTTTGGGTGCTACTTGCAGCACCATTTTCCTTGACTTTCAGCGAGCTACTTCTTGGTCCTCAACATTCAGTTCTTGGTGTTTTGGGTTGGTTGGGTTTGTTTGTCTTCATTTTGGATTGGCTCTCCACTGATCCTTCTTGCTCTGACGGTCACCTTAGTGCTTGGTTCTCAGCGAGCTATTTATCGACCTTGGCGATAAGTTCTCGGCTTTCGGGGCTACTTGCAACATCAGAGCAGTAAGCTGGACTCGCTTTCAGTGCTACTTGCAGCATCAAAGCAGTAAGTTCTTTGCCAAGGGATTACTTGCAACATCACGCCTACAAGATAGTCAGATTGACATTATTATTCTCTTGGTTCACTGAACTTTTTCAGCGAACCATTGATCTTTTTCGGCTGTGCTGGTATGTTTTTTCTTGTGGGAGACAAGATGTCTATATCCAAACGGATTTCGCACACTGCTTTTGTTGTGTGGATTGAGAATGAGGATGTTCTTACAACTGATGACTCTATGACTCAATCAGCACGTGACCACTGGATTGTATCTGGAGAGGTGTTGGAGTCACCCATTGAAGTGGCTCTTGAGGACATTGAGGTGGAGTTTCCAACGTTTTACTTGGCTTGTGTTGAGGTTTCAAAACATAGAGATATGTTAGTGTCTTTCGATGATGAATATCATCTAGTGAGATGTGGGGCAGTCTCTTACACATAGCATCAATTGAATAGAAAGTGATTCCAAGTGTATAGAGCCCTCGTGTTGGCATTGGGATATGGAGCAGAACTCAACTTCCAGAGATTTTAGAGTGAGTCGTGAAGGAGACTTGGTTTGAAGACAGAGAAGAGTTCGTTGGGTTTCAAGAGTGAGAGCTTGTAGTTTTGTTTTTTCATGTTTTGGCAGTAGATCTCTCCTCCCCGAGGAACCATTGTCTATAGATGAATAATGGCGGGGAGAGGTAGAACTTGTGCTACACTGGGCAGTCTAGGAGGTTCAACCCCCCAGAAGTACTTTCGATATTTGCATACTGTGTGCATTTTTGTGGGTAAACATATCTGGATTGCAGGGAACTCAATTCTTCTTTCTGTCTTGTAATTGATGAAAACGAATAAAAGATCTGCAGAACTCAAGCAGCCAAAAGACCTATGGAAACCAAAGACTCTCGAACTAAAACTCGACCAGCAAACCGAATTGGTTCTTGTAACAATTAGACTATAGTTCAGAAAGCTCCCTAAACCATAGGTTAAAAGATTCAATCTCAAGACGTCTAAGTTTGTATGCAACAAGATCTTACGAGTCAAAGTCCAGAAACGAATCCATTGCTTTATGTGTAACAACTAATAAACTTACTACATGTAACATTGAAATCACTTGCAATCCTAGTAAATGATAACTCTCATATCTTCCGAATATGTAGTCTATGAGTTAGTAATGAACTTGGACATGAGGCAATAATGTAAATCCAAGTTCATAACTTACTCTTGTAGCTAACACCGATAACTTCTTACAGGATAAAGATAACAGACTTGGAATACTGAAAAATGATTAGTAAAGTAAAAGAAAATATGCTGATACTCACAAATAATATACTAGATTTGATAAAGAAAAGAATATATTTATAAAAAATTACCCAAATACATGAACTCATTTTTTCAGATCTCGAAGGATTTACAAAAGTTTAGAATTCAAAGCTTCGTACATCCTTATATTAAGAAATCTATATATTGTACTAAATCTGAAGTTTGCGTGTCATGAACTATACTAAAAGGTAAATCAAAAGGAAAAAATTATCGGAGCAACTCATAGAAACTTTTCTTGAACGCAAATCAAAAAGAAAATCATTAGTATTCTTATAAATATGATGGAAGTAGAATATACAGTAATGATTAGCTTTTGAAATAACAAACGAGAGAAAGATAAATGGTGTTTTGTTACCGGTAATATCTCAATGACCAAAGACGCGTGTTCAAACTTCATCTTTCCAGATCGTGGTACGACGTACAAGAATTTTGTTTGTTGTCGATCGGATCCTCACTGTGGAATCGTTACGCCGGCGTGGTCTCTTTTGCAACATCTCTCATCGAATTTTTCATTCCAGTCCATGATCGCACACGCAAGTCTAGCTTCATGCTATTGCTCTCAATGGATCCTCTTGGATGCAAACTTGTTGGCTGAGTGAAAGATCTCGCTTATGTAATTCTCTCGTGTATGTATATAAATCCGCATATTGGAAGACCAATATGCGGGTTTATATATATGCACGAGAGAATGCCTAATGTGTTTCTCAAGGAACGCTTGCACAACAAGATGAGTTCTTCCTCCATGTGAGAAGCGTGCACTAACATCGAATTCACGCTTATAACACCTACGGTCTCCAGGTAACAAATGACAATCCGAGTGATCACCAGCCAGTGTTGTGCAGCAGTCAAGATGTCTAAAACCATCAACTCCGGACATCGATCATCCCTATAAGTGCATAAATGAGCAATGTTAGATCAGTGGTTGGATAAACAATCAATGAAGTTGGTTGAACATGATATCTTTCACTAGCACGGCGGGCACATGTGTAAATCCAAGACTTGAGCTTGTACGCAATATCATGTGCAGCAAGCTCAGGGTACTTCAACCCTCGTGCACGCTCTACCTCTCAATAGTCCTCTGCCGGGAGAGCAAGATGCTCGGCTACTCGATTCACTAAGATTATTTTGGTACCGACAAGAGGAAGTCCCTTCTACTCTTGCACTTGTACCATAAGTCTTTTTGATTCTTTATCCCATGCCTGCATTGCAAAGACAGTCAAAGAGAATACACTCGATCTCTAAATCATCAAATTATATAATATGTAATAAGTATCTAGAAATGTTGCAATACTTGTCAATAATTGTGTCGACAATGTGATTATCATCGTGGATAATCTCATCGATGATCAATCCCGGTCTTGAAGCTTCTCAATTCTCTTCTCTATTGCTTTAGTCTCTATCCTCTATGAGCTCTCACACTCCGGATCATAGTGATCTCTCGATTATCATCCGCGTTTATGATTGAAACGGTCTCATGAAAGTCATTGCGAGACGAGTTTCAACGACAATCTACCATCAATACCAATGGCTCTACACATATGGTCTCATAGTCAATCATTATAATCAATCCACATTACTAAAATGTTAAACATTTAGAATATGTAAAATGTCACTTACCAGTGGACTCCATCAAAGATGTCTGCAATGACGCTTTTTGCTCTTCCCACACTTCCATGGCGGCTGGACACCAACCGACTCGACGTCTCTTATCACTTTGGAAGTCGTACCAATTAGACTCCATCGGTACATGAAGTCTCATAGCAGCAAGCATGCTAGAGACTGAAGTGTAACTAAGGCATGCACATAATGCAGCATGATACATATGACTAATTACGTCCAAAGAATGTCGGTCTATCTCCATCTCTCCCGATACATAAACTGTCGTGTGAAGGACATTGCATGAGAACTTCAGCTACCAACACTGTTGAAACTCAGAGATCGCCGGCGGGAGATAATATATGCTACATCCTTGACGTGGACATCCTCACAGAACTCGAAGATCTTATTTCGGCCCCAAAGTCCATACTCAGCCTTCTTATGTACGAGCGGCTCATCATCAGCTTCCACAAAAGGCTCCTCTTCTAACTCATCATGAGGTGCACTGCTGCTACTAGAGGCTCCAAGGTCAGGTTGACTATCAACAACCATCGCTTGACTATCAAGCAATGTTTTCCACACCCGTCACATTTGTCTCATCCAACATCTCGTCTCTCAGTTCTGATGACACAGATGCAACACGCTCGGCTTGAGCTCTCTCTAACGTTGTATCCGACTTGCTGCTCCATCCATCAGTCATCTCAACACCATGATGTGTGTCACCTCGAGACCCAATGCATGTCATAATCGATCATATGTGTCTAAAAGATCCTCAGGAATCCGAATAACTTGAGCTTGACTTGGATGTCTCCTGACATAATAGTTGACTCGGTCGGACGGAAACTGACCTCAAAGTCGTTTAGCCATGTCTGCAACACAAGAACAATACATAGTAGGAATGTTGCACAAATTCTTGTTTTAAAATTATTTATGTTAGATTATCACATAAATTATATGACACTTCTGAAAACAAAAAACATTTCTTATATAAAGTTTTTTAAAAAAATATAATGTATCTAAGAAATGAAGTTCTTATCTTGTTAGTGCTCAACAGTTCTATGAACAACAAATACGCAATACCAAAAGTTGAGAATAAACTCTTTCACACTGGTGTCAACAACAATCTAATTTTCTCAAACAAATAAAACTAAGTTATTCATCGCTACTCTAGTCTATTCCGTACTTGCTATATTGGACCCAACAACATCTAAAAAACAGTTAATATTTGTAGACTAGATGAAAATAATGCATTCTGAAAAGTGAAAAGAGAGGGATATGTTTGATTGTACCTGAGTTGTGAAAGAGGAGGTCGGGTGTCGACTCACTGTGTCTTTGCACAATGAGTTGAAAAGAGAGTGAGAGGAGGAGATAATCCACCGTTCTTCCTTTCCAAAGTATGGAGGGAGGAAGCTCTCCTCCTCCTTCCAGACTTCGATTCTTGAATAGTAGTTCCTCTCCACACGTATGGAGGGAGGAAGCTCTCCTCCTCCTTCCAGATTTCGATTCCTGAACTGTTCAGGGTTTAGGCATGGATCATTTTGGCAGCTGCCCGTATCATTCAAGGACAGCTGCTCAAATGAATTTCAAATTTGAATTCAAATTCTTTGTCAGAAATCCACGTGGCGATTGCAGCACTTTTACTATTTTCTGACTCATTTTTTAGACAAAATGAAAATTTCTTTTCTCCAAAGTGTTGTGCTCCGCGAGACCTTTTTGCCAATATCTTGATCGTCTGATTTCATGGCCGGATGGCATTAAAATAATGTTTCACGATCTGGTCTGGGTTACTCGGAGTAGCTTTTTCTGCTAATCGCACTTAGTGAAATGGTTACTCTGGGTAACTCAGACCCTTTACATCAGGAGCGGGGGTTTAAGAGCGAATAGACTAATCACTACTGTACTTCAATGCTGATGTTATCGAGATATTATAGGTTCATATTTGGGGTGTCCAAGTTGGAATACTTCCTGAAGATTCAGAAGCCATGGTGATATGCAGGATGATGGTGATAATCCGGAAGGCTATCTCCTGAGGAAGCAGTGAGTGAAACCATAGCGGTTTATCATTTCTGCTGTGAACCACTTTCTTGGTATTCAGCTTCTCTACAAGAGTTTGGTCAGAAATTAAAGTCTGTATATGTCAAAAGATGAAACTGTAGAGTAAACATACAGGTAAAAGTTCATATTCTCCTATGCATAAGAGTAAGAGATAGTATCAGCCTCTCAAGCACGGACTAGATATTTATATCAAAGGTGAACTCCTGAAATGAGCACCATGCAATTATGATGAAACAACTTGTTATAAGATTTTATTGACAACTTTCTTGCTTGCAAAGGTAATAAGAATTATAAGGAGACTATCAAGAAAGGTTTTAAAATTTTATTTTCAGTTTGGAATCTTTGATATCATAGAGAAGAAGCTAAGAGAAGAACTCCACTTGCATAAGATCGTTTACAAGTAAGTTTAATCATAGGAAAAAGAACAAGAACCTAATAGCTAATCTGCACCAGCAGTTTCAAATTTGTGAAAGATAATTTTTAATAGATAATGTTTTCTTTTTACACTGTTTAAGCATAAAAGTATCGTTCTCACATAAAATTGGGTTTGACTTGCTATGTACTATAGTTTAACAGAGAAGTTCTTCAAGTCAAACAACCAATAAATCCGAAAATAGATACTTGGGCTCTACTTATGATTAAATATCTCAAAATTCTGAACAACCCTCTGTCATAGGATCTTAAGGTCATAATTCCATCCACTTAAGGTCTCTCTACTGTCTTATTGGTCTTAAACTACACTTGGATTTCTCCTCAGAAACCTCAGAAACCTCAGAAACCTCACGTACGGTACTTCATCTCGACTAGACGATATGATGTACAATGTGCTTTCTCACTTCTGAATCACAACTTGGTCTAACAACAGTTAAGACCACCAGGTGCACTTCAGACAACGAGGACTTCTCCACTGATAATAAAAAATATGATGACTTACTATAGGTTGTCAACTTCCTATGATCTACCTTTCATCTATCTTATACATTAGAAAACACTCAGACAACTTTACTACTCAACTCTTCTTGATGTTCACACTACACTCACTAATCTATCCTAACTTAAGACGACGTACTACGATCATCAATTTTTTCAACAAATTGATGCATAAAGGTCCGTCTTTAGAGATTGATAGTCCGTTTACGTGGTGGAGCAGCTCAAGTTGTTTGGAGCTTCTGCTGCTGTGTTGGTGTAAGTAAATAGTGACCTTACATTGTACTGTCCAATCGATGGACTAGCTATGTTATTGGAGCTCTTTAGGTGACTTACCGTCGAGTTCCTACTTGCCTTGACCACTCCCTTAGATTGAAATGTGAAAGGGAGGGGAGGGGTCTGTAGGTTGAAATACAAAGGAGAAAATAAGGTTTTAAAACACCAGGTCGAAGCTAAGGTTTTCGAGGAGAAATCCTCCAGATAAGTCCGGTGATTGGTTCTGATCCCTTTCTTTACTCTCTTTCGGAAACTTGTAGGTAGCATACTAAACTTGTGAAATACCACTATTTTGGTGATACAATTTTTGAGTTAATTCACTTAAAAAAATTAATATACTTAAAAGTCAAAATGGTACAACGTGGATCACCACAAATTTTCAAGCATGCAATACAGAGTTGGTAATACGGTATTTAAATACCCTAATACTGCTGCGTATTACCAACTCTGTATTGCATGCTTGAAAATTTGTGGTGATCCACGTTGTACCATTTTGACTTTTAAGTATATTATTAATTTTTAAGTGAATTAACTCAAAACATACATGTTGCATGTGGTAAACCACGCATGTTGTAAGCATAGTTTGTAAACTGATCAGTCTCTCATACATACTTATGAAGAGGATCTCCATCCATATAGCGGTAAAGAACACACTCTCTATTTTAGCGATTAAAAATAGAATATTTTTATTTGTAAAGGCCAGATTTTCCCACTATAGTTTTTAACAGATCTTAAAAGACAAAAAACTTGATACACAAAAACTCGAATTCTTACAAACTGGATGATATGACGAGGAGTCTTCACCGATATCTTTAATAATATCTTTTAATTACATAATGCTATAAAGATTAACGGTGGAGATATTTCTCCCTTAACTTGCTCCCTAACTCGTTAAAGGACCTTTTAAACTTTAGGACTTGTGGTGGAAATGCTCGAAGAACTTTTAGAATCAACTTCAAGTAGTTGGAAGGTCCAACTGCTGAGGGTACATCTTGCAAGAGACGTAGAGTTTGATCAACTGCTCCCAGTCACAACTGAGAGACGATATCATCATCAGTTTCTTACTGAGAAAGCGACTGACATTATTTGGTCATGTTTGCAGTCTTGTTGGATTAGATATTTCTACAGCAAACAGAAATATCTAATCTATGAGTTGAATAGATATACTTCTGAACCAGAGCTTGATTCTAAAAGCCATCCTCACTTGCAAAGCAGAACATAATATCCGGTTTATATATTCATAAAAAGAACAAAAGAATCTCATCTCTAGGATTAAGACAGAAGATTAATGCTTACCAGACTGAGTTTCTATTACAAAGGAGATGCTGCTCCTTCTAGTTTTCTGTAACACGAGAGCTGAGCTTCACTTATTAGTGAATTAACTAATTAAAAAATTGACTGCTTATTTTTTTTATGACAAGATCACCTTAGAAACAGGAGACTGCTTACCCATTGTTATTTATTCAAAACTCTTATCTTTAAACAAAGACATATCTATGAAAATAATAAGAGCTTGACTATCAGTTTGATAACGAAGTAGTATCATGAAGAATAAAGGAGATCCCTTCTCGATTTTATTATTTTGAAGCAAACATTTCTGTATATGTAGATCCTGTTTATTGCCCTACTGAATGAATCGGAGAAGTTTATCTGAATGTGAATACTGAACACTTTTGCAGAGCTTGGGTTTCCTTTGGACAAGAGGTTATGAGGAGAGCACGGATCCTACTCAAGAATCTTTCAGTTCCAGAAGTCGAAACCTCCAGAAAGTATCAAGAAGTTGAAGCGTCCCTCCAACCTTTAGTTCAACCTCGTGGTAATACAATCCTTAAGACCTTAGAGTTCGACAATCTAGTGATGAGGTGC
Source organism: Asterella californica (assembly GCA_036924285.1). Taxonomy (NCBI): domain Eukaryota; kingdom Viridiplantae; phylum Streptophyta; class Marchantiopsida; order Marchantiales; family Aytoniaceae; genus Asterella; species Asterella californica. Next base: position 20,837,174 of record JAYKYS010000006.1, on the reverse strand, counting down.
AGTGCTAGAAAGTGCTGAGCATAATATTTTCTCCGATCTAGCTGTTGGAAAACAACGTCTGGTCGAAAGATTCCTCCCCATGGAATTTGGGGCATGCAACAGGATCCTTCTTTTCTGTTATATGGATCTCAGTAGAACTAACTGTTAACCTTTTGCGCTGGAGGCGCTTCAGAGGAAAGTAGGTGCAGTTACTTCCTCATCTGGGAGGAAGACATAGCTTAGATAGATAGCCAGATGTAGATTCTTCTCAAACACAGAGATGCCTTCTCTGTGTATGCCTCGGTAGGGGTTTTCTCCCACCTATTCGTGTATTCCTTTCTCTTGTATCGACAAAGAAAATAATGTGTGCCTATTCCGACTGAGAATTTCTTTGTCCCGATTGGCTTCGAGAGTATAAAGTTCACTTCTCCCGAGGTTTACATCAGGCTACAATAGTTTTAGCTCAGCAGAAGCAGCTCATGGTAGATCTATGCTCTGACCTGACCAACATAGAGGATAGCGAGTATTTCCCAAATAAAGTAATGTAACGCAACTTGCATCAGCGACCATGCTATATGCTCTAGTCTAGAACATCGAAGGAGAGTAAGCCCATTAGCTCGAATATCAATACCAAAAGTGCCGAATCTTGAGAAAGGATCCCGCGTTAAGGTTTTCACTTGCTGCTCCTAAGCAGAAGCAGAATTACAAGTCAAAACAATCCACTAGTCAAAACAATCCACTAGGCATGAGAACAAGTTTTAGCACCAGCACTTGAAAGACCCACAACTGATGGCAAGGCCCCATCTCTTACCGTCAGTTAGGTAAACTACGCATCGGCCATCATTTGCTGATGTAACGAGGTCTCGGTAAGCATCAACCTACCCAGCTCGTCGATCATTCAGATCCTAAATTCAAGTACGGTACGTAACGAACCATGTCAACAGTCAAGCTTCCATCCATGGAGTAACATCCTTGTACGTGAAAATAAAGTCTCCCACAGTGGAAACTAATCTTCGGCCTGCGCAGTACCCATGATTCAGTCTGTGAATTTGTGCAATACCTCTTTAGGTCTAGGTCCAGACACGTAGACCATGTTCGCATGTTCCGGAATAAACACTATACCGCTCATCCGCATCAGGATTAGCCCGAATACACCTGGCCAGTCCCCAGTTTCTCACACACAAACTTGAGATGCCACCACAGAAACACAGAGTGAAATTTTGGTCCTTGTAGTGCGAGGATAACAGATGTTTGCGACTTATAACACCCGTAATTTAAGGCGCTTCTTGCACAGAAAATAATGTCGAACACCAGTCAATCAGGAAGTGTGATCAGTATGACCGCTAACTCGAAGCTCAAACTTTCACGAGCTTATATCAGAAAGGGAAAAGTGTATCTTGTCTACTCATTCCTAATAATTACATGTCCTTGTCCTCGTGGAGACGGAACCTACGTGAACAAAAAGCTAATATTACAATGTCTATTGACATCAATGCTGCGACCACTGAATGCTCTTCAAATCGATTCCCTCTTGCACCATCTCCCAAAGAGGACTCATTTGCCTCAACTTCTGCACTCGATCTACAGTCAGTGCTATAGCCCTGTCTATCTCTTCTCTCGTCGTGAATCTTCCGAATCCAAACCTGATCGATGTGTGCGCCATATCTTCTTCAACACCCAACGCTCTAAGAACATATGATGGCTCCAGACTGGCACTGGTGCACGCACTCCCACTAGATACAGCTACTTCCTTCAATCCCATGAGCAAACTTTCTCCTTCGACATAAGAGAAGGATATATTCAGGTTTCCGGCGTATCGATGTTCCGTGCTCCCATTGATTACAAGACCCTGCACCTGGGAGGTGACACCCTCCAGGAATCTTTGATGTAACTCCGCGATGTGTTTCTCATCGTTCGCCATCTCTTGCATGGCAACCTCGCAGGCAGCTCCCATACCAACCGCCAAAGGAGTAGCCACAGTTCCACTTCTAATACCCCTCTCTTGACCACCGCCACTCATCTGCGCTTCAACCCTAACTCGAGGTCTTCTTCGCAAGTAGATCGCACCGACTCCCTTCGGCCCGTAAATTTTGTGAGCACTGAGGGACATCAAATCAATCTTCATGTCATCGACGTTAATGGGGACCTTACCTGCAGCCTGAGCGGCGTCTGTGTGGAAAAAGACCTTATGCTGGCGACATATCTCACCAATTTCTTTCATCGGTTGTATAACGCCTATCTCGTTATTCACAAACATCACAGACACCAACGCAGTATCAGGGCGGATGGCAGCCTTCAGTTCGTCTAAGTCAATGAGCCCATCCTTCTTCACCGGGAGATAAGTGACATCAAAACCTTCCTGCTGCAAGTGCCGACATGAATCGAGTACACACTTGTGCTCCGTCTGAGTGGTAATCACATGCTTCTTCTTATCTTTATAGAAGTGCGCGACACCCTTGACCGCTATATTGTTAGCTTCAGTAGCACCGGATGTGAAAATAATTTCCTTTGGGTCAGCACCGATGAGCTTGGCAATCTGGCCCCGGGCTCTTTCCACAGCATCTTCACTTTCCCACCCGTAGACGTGAGTACGCGAGTGCGGATTTCCATACTGATCGATAAAATAGGGCAACATCGCATCGAGAACACGCGGATCCACCGGAGATGTGGCCTGCATATCGAGGTACAGCGGTCGCCCGGGCATTTTCACTCCTTTCATCATCACAGTCGGCGCTTCAGGCTCCTCGACCAACGCGGCTGCCGACGCGGACGACTGATGCCGGGGCGAATTCCACAGAGGCGCTGCTTCATGCAAAGCAACGGACGAAGCCTTGCCCACTGAAGAAATTTCTGCCAGAGGCGCGCAATTTCGGGCTTGCCATGTCTGCGACAAAGCCCTACCGACCGTGCGCTGCAGAAGCGCTCGCCCCGCCATCCTTACCCGGCCCACGGCACTCACTACTCAACAGTAAACCCTGATTCAAACCACCTAACAATTTCCACCCAAAGATGGATAAAAGATCGAATCAGTACAACAAATCTAATCGTCTCCCGAGCCCCCAATGAATCACTCAATCACGCGACGATAAACCCTTCGACACCAAGACGAGGGAAACCCCGCCTACTCTCCAAAACTAGCACAAACTGGAAGTTCGTCACGGAGGCTTGTCTACTTGCGCTTTGCTCAGGCAATACATACCATACCGAGGGGAATGAAACGGGGAAAGGAGAAGCCGCGAACTAATCCGAGGAGAGATGATGATGACGAAAGTTGTAGAACAAGCCAGAGCACCACCACCTGCTCCTCCACTCCTGCTTCTCGGCGAGCTTCCGAGCGTCGATGTTTGTACTATACCGGATGAAATACTCCAGAGATGGGAGGGAGAATGGATAGAGTCGAGTTCCCAGAGCAGAAGGTGGCTTGTCGCGGTTGCATCACGTTCTTCGTCTTCTTCGATGGCTTTCGCCACAAGAAAAGAAGACTCGCAAAGAAACTAAAACTCGTTTCTTCGTCACTTCTGCTCGCAGCGCCTTCCACGTTCACTGACTGACATCATCACGATGATGCTTATGGTGTTTGAGAGTTCCGCTTTCTATGGCCTCCTGTCGTTTTGTCGAACGGAGGGGACGGACGGAGTAGGTTTTCGAGAAACAGGGAAACTTTGTTTCTGTCGTATTGATCGTTTCCATTTTGCTATGGATTTGCGTACCTTCCCATAGATATCGAAGGAAATAAGAAAAGGACAAAGTAAAGAGATCAAAAGAGGCGTTTTGTCGTTTATTCTTCTTTTCAATAACATCCTTAGTTCTCTCACGGATACTATCGGTCTCTTATGTTTGTTGTTAATTTGTAAGTGAATCAGTGCTATCGGATAACTCAGAGAACCAACATTAGGGTTTAGGGTTAGTGATTTTTTTAATTAATATTTTTATTAGAAAAGATTATATAATATATTAATACAGATGTTTATTTTAGAACTTGTTTGATCACTCAAAACTTAGATCAAACATGAAGATCATATATTTACGTCGATGATCTATCCATAAATAACAACCTCTTGTTGTTTAATGTGCATTATCGGTGATCCGTTGGGATCCAGCTGTCCACGAGCTAGCAATCCATAAATAACAATATGTTGTTGTTCTCCAAATTCATCTACGATCTGTCCGTCGAAGATCCTCTGTTTATTGATGATTCTTGATAAATAACAACTGGTTGTCATTTTTCATGTTTGTCGACGGTCCGTCCACTAACTATCCTTCTTAAATAACAGATCTAATGATAAATTACTCCAAAAAAAGATAAGATATTCTATATATAAGAAAAAGATTGCTTTTATATCTATTCTTAGGATCTAATGATAAATTACTCCAAAAAAAACAATAATATATGACTAAAATAACCAACAATAAAATAACATAATAAAATAAAACATAATCATCAAACAAATAGACTTGAAGTGAAACTAAAACTATTCAAGTATTCAAGTGGTACCAAAAAAAAATGTACTTGGAAAAAGAACAACTCTTAAGACTACTGCAGAAATCTAAGTATTGAAAATCTGTTCTAAACAACAGATGCAAGGAGAGTGAGGAAGAGAGAGAGAAAGATAGAAAAGAGAGAAAACAAGAATGAGTGTGGGCTATGGAGAAAGAGAAGAAAAGAGATGAAGGAAGAGGGATTTCAAAAAGGGTCCTCCAAACTGCATGCACGCTTTGGCAGGCCGTTGTAGTCTTGGCAGCAACTGGTTTTCCAAGCTGTCGGTTTCTTGACAGTGGTCATAGAAATTTGAAATCGGATAACTGGATTCAAGTTTCTAGTCAGTCAAAAATCTCGGCCGGCCTAACCGGCACTGCTGGATGTCTCAGACCTATGTTTTCAATCTTTGTCACGTTCTTTTTTGGTTTAGTATGTTCTTGTATTATTATATTTTATCATAATATCAAAAATATCTGATACTAGAATATTTTGAATTTAAAGAAAAAGTATTCGTATGATTCCTTCCTAGATGCAGAAATACTTGAAACATCATCGTCATATGTCAAAATCTTGATTCAGTTTTAACGTTGTCGTGACATGGACAGACTCCTATATGAAAATCTAAATTTGATGTTTTGCATTATCGCTCCGAAGACATCCATAAGACAGAAATGAATTGTTTACACAACTTTCTGATCTTCACTTTTATTGCACCAAATAGTAGAGCTTTTTGTTAGCTTCTCATGGACACTCATTTACTTTAAATTGATGCTTAATGACAAAGCTACGAGGAACATGATCCAGTTTCGCAATAAAGTCTGGTGCAAGAATGAACAGAAAACGAAATGTCACGAGTATTATTAATTAATTTATAACCTAAAACTTATGTGAAAAAGGATTAGATCATAGACTAATCATCAAAAAGAAGAGGGGAATATGCATCGGATAAGATCATATATACGAGGACGAGACATGATACGAGGATAAGACAAGGACCTTCTTTCCAAAGAGCCATGGGCGTCGGAAATAGTGCACTCTCTTCTTACAGCGTGTTTGCGACTTTCTGTCTGGCTCAGCCACGTCACTGCTCTCATCTCGTGCTCGTGTCTTCTCTATCGGACGACGATAAGAACGACGGCACTTACTACTACGTTTGAATATTCATTCGTTCTATTTCTTTGTTGGAGTTACTACAAGATAGGTGGGCGTTTCACATGGCTGTTGGATTCCGGCGACAATTTATCCATCCGACCATAATATGTGAGGATGTTTTTTATTGCGTCAACTCGTCCATTTTGCATTCGGACAAGTTTGACGAATACTAAGTGCCTGTAAACAGCAGACTCTTTACATGTTAGAAGAGGTGACAATCGAAACGATGGGTATAGTACTCCCGGTATAGGAACTTCCCTTGCTGATCTCTTTCTCTTTCGCTTTGAATAAAATAGGCATGCCTCGTGAGCTTTCTATTGGAGAGAAGTAAGAGAGCAGCAATAAAATAAAATAAAATTTTATCGATGGAGATTTGCTTTGGTCATAGCGAGACTAGGCTCTACAACTAGCTCACACACCGAAAAGTCTTTTTAATATATTTATTTCATTTGATATTAGCAATTAATACATTCTCTAAGAGATTTTTAATATGTTAACTATTACTAGAAATATAGAAGAATCCAGACATAATACACAAGACAACAAGATACCGATAATATAAACCCGAGATCCTCTAGATTAATGTAATGTATATATCTTCTACCATTTAATATGCAGAACTCATTGCTAATGCATATAAATTGTAATAATATATACTTGTGCATACCAAGATCGATGTCCTAAGTGGTTTAGCTTACCGTCCTCTGAGAGAAAGATAGTGGGTTCAATCCTTTGTGAGTACGGTTGGAGGTGCATGCTGCTGCAAACTGTTAATGAAACTTCTGATCCGAGTCCCGCTGTGGTGGACGAACATGGATAATCTCATTATCCTAAAAGACTCCAAGGGAAAAATAATACCATTTACCATATACATCCTCCGTCGCAACATGCAGGAGGTGGATAATATCAGATAGTTTCTTATATGTGAACCTTCTTCATCAAACTGTGGACGTGGATCAGGAACTTGGAAGAGCTCTTGACTGCAGATCATACGATTCATGAAACTGAAGAACAATGGCCCCAGTTCACGGCAAGGGATCGGTCTTACAGTTAGACGTCACAGTTAGACGTCAGCCCCAGTTCAGTTCGGTTCAAATCGGTTCTGAACCGTAATGGAACGAACTGATTAAAGAAAATCTGAACTTGAAGCGAAAGCGAACCGAATCATTCAAACCAAGAACCGTATAAACTGAATCGTTTAAACTACGAATCCATTTAAACCAAATCACTCAAATCACAAAATCATTAAAAAATATCTGAACCTGAATCAGTTTGAACTAAACTGTATAAACCATGGTCAACCGTTTGATCTGATTAGAAATTTAATTCATAATATCTTATATATACTATAAAAGTTCTCGAGTTAACAAATAAACATAATATTCTAAAATATATATTATTTAAACCGTGGTTTGAACTGTTTAAACCACAGTTCGAACCATCTGAAACTGAACTGAATTTATGAACCAATTTTAAACCGAACTGTTAATTCCTGAATCGTTATAAACCAAACCAAACCAAACCGTGATTGACCAAGCCTAAACCGCTTTAATCCACGGTTTCGTGGTTCGATTCGGCTCGAACCGGACAAGGGCCGAGGCCTACTTACAGTTATATTAAGGTTCCACAAGTTCCATCGAGAAGGCGATGAGCAACTTAAACGAGGTGAAAACACATCAAAAGATAATCATCATGAGTGACAACCAGTGCGCTCTTCTTTGTTCTTTCAAACCCTTTTAGCGCATTGTGTTCTTTACACATTTCAGGGTTCCACAAAGTCACATCAAAATGCAAGGATCTACCGTGGCGACTGTGCAAAGGTCGTTACTTTTGACATCTTGGAGGTTCATCCACGTTCTTCACTCACACGATGTATTTTAGAGTCCAAAACAGGAGGTCATGAGACAGTATCGGCAATCCGACATTATCATTCGACGCTGCCGTAACATTACTGTTCAATCTGCTCACGTAAAGACTGGCGGATACCATGATACAACATCCTGCTGCTGTCCAATCCAAGACGCTGCTTTATTTCCGAGTATCAAACCACTTCACCAGTAGATCAAACCATCAAACCAGTAGATCCTATGCAGTCAAACTTTATCTCCATCCCTTTTGCCTCTGGTTACTTCACACGTTTCCCTTATTAGTTCTGGCTGAGCTCATAATCTTGTGCGGCTTTTGAAGAATTACCGGAATCAAGTTCGCCAGTCTCGTTCTTGACCCAACCTTTATCAGGCACCAGCAGTGAACTGATAGACCAACCCGTCGTAACAAATCTCTCACTAACACGATCAATCAATGTTACATTGATCCAGCTAGCCTCACTCCTGTAACAGACCTACCCTGGTGTCCCCGACAAACTAAGGTCCTCCTCTCTGTCGCTTCTAAAACGTCAAACACAGAACCATATTTCCAAACCCGACCCTCTGAAGGTGTGTACACTGCATCTTTTAAAAGGAATCCACTCGACCGTTAGAATGATGAAAAGCCGAGTATGAAACAAGCGTGCCAAGTAAGGACAACGTTGTCCTGACCAGATGTAACGCTTCAGTAACTATCATCTCCAGACCCCAGTTTCAGAATGGAAACCCTCTCAACGACCGACCTCTGTGGGCTCTATACAATGCACTTGTACAGGTTCCTTACAGTGAACCTCCATAGATTTTAAGCATATCCCCGGGACGACCGTCTAGACAATTGAACAAAGTTTACGACGTCGACCTAGGATACGAGACACAGGGTTTTAGTAAGAACTGGTATCCACAACTTCCAACTAGAACATAATACCGACTGAGCACCCCTCGAGTACTAATTGCTTGATTCCTGCATCCGAGTTCACTCTACTGAGTGGGTCCACCAAGCCTGAAACGGAATCATCAGATCCTCACCAACAATTAATCTGCCAAAATCGTCTTTTACTTTGACCGTAACAAACCTAAAATTTGTTGTTACATGGCAAACCCGGGATGTGAGTCAAATCCCACAGTACTTTCAACAGGTGGTGGCTCTCCCTCAATCCCGTGAAGAACCTCAACACTAACTAGTGTACAATGTGCATCACAAAAGACGACGCCGCAGGCGGTAACTTTTACCAGCCGTAACTCAACTTTCCAATCTAAACTAAAAGACGTGACATCTCTGCCTCCAATTGACCTCGTAGAATCAAAAATTACTGCACTAGGCACCTAAAACCCCCGCTCGTTGGTAGACTGCCCCAGTGCGGAGTTCCTCTAAACTGTCAATATCCCTGAAGCCTCCAACCTCCCGCAATCCTGACCATCCTCGCCGAGTCAAAAACTCACGAAATTCCTCCTCGGTGTACAGAGTTTTGCTTTCTGTGCTGCCTGTCAAGCGATCCGATGCATCGTAGACACATATTTTGACAGTAATGCCTGGTGAAAACCCGAACCATGGTGAATACCCTTGAAAATATGATGAGAAAAATATTCAAGATTGAAAAGATTCAAGTGGGACCAACAACGTAATGGACTGATACGTGCGTCTTACCTGGATCGAGGTTCAGAGTGTATTCCCCTTGGGGCATGTCTCGGCTTAGTGTCTGCACCACACCTTCTTCGTCTTCCAACCAGAAAGCTCGCTTTGAGCGCAGACCAAACGCAGTCTTTAGCGATTCCTTGATGGATTCGAATGGGCCATCAATTCTGACACGCCTTGCCAAATCTCCACACTTGACAACAATGACTTTGCCCCCAGCAGGCGGTCCTGGTCGTCGCTCACCACCTGTCAAAGGAGAAAAAACACCGACGAATTAACAACTGAAAAAATTACCGCCACGTGAAACCTTTCTATTCTTTATCAACACCAGCTTATCAATTATGCAATATATTCGATGACTAAAACCATCCATCCCGGAGATATACACCTGCGTCTCTCGGTGCTTGTGTTAAACAATCCGTTCCACTAAAACACATATCCCATGAGAAACCAACCGACTCAACAATCTTCCTTCTCATGCTTTGAATCGCATAAACTGTCAGACTGGCTTGAGACCAAGAACCGAAGACGGAGGTCTACCACTCACCATTGGCGTTCGCATCTCTCCAATACTGTTGAGGTGGAGGAATTCCATTAGCTACCACCATGCTAGTATGTACCATCCCATCGGTGGACGGAATAGCTGCAGGATGACCATCATGATCCAGTCGACGCTCAAGGTTGAGTGCAGCCCTCATGGGTACTGTACAACAAAGAAACGAGAGAAATCAGATCCGAAGGCATGTAAGGCAGGAAAATTTCCGAGGAAAAAACCAAACCAAACATACAAATCTAACCCAAACCTTCACATCATTCTTCCCGCGACTGCGAACTTAGTAAAACAAGAACATACAGATCAGGTGGGAGTGAGATAAAAATGCTAACGAAGACGCACATGGACATAACAGTCGGTTCATACTCGCTACGCACTGAATCCCCATTCACAAAAACCAAAACAACAGCTGGAGAGTTTAACGGTAGTCACGCTCTGCTTCTCCTTGCACCGGACAAAACCCTTTCTAGATGTGCTTAATCTTCGTTACGGGCATGCATTCCTGACGTTGTTCGAAACTCTAGAGGTGAAGTGTCGTCGGGGTGCAACCAACTAGAGGGAAAATCAAGGTACGTAGAACACACAGGAACAAACAGAGGCTATCTACCGTAAAGATCCCTCTTTCTCACGAGGAAGCCGCTAAATTTGGATTACGTAGACGCTGATGCCCGGAACGGTGGTGAAACTGCTGCAAGTGCGAGAGAGGCCATTCATGCTCAAAGCGGCTCAAAGCTAATCACTCGGCTTGAAGGAAGGTTAAGACGCGTTAACAGACACGACAAGGGAAATACCATATTTTACAACCTTTTGAGAATCAAGCATTCCCAGTCTCAAGTATCAAAGTCCCTCCCTATGAGTAGCGAAGCCTCAACGGGAAAAATCCGGGCAGTTGACCAACAGTTGATCCAAGACGTTTCCACAGCACATTCAACAATCAAGATAGGTATATTTCAACCCAATCAGGAAGAGAAAGTAAACTTCGGTTTAGCTGCATCGGCTATTGCGTTAAGCATAAAATAGAAAGCCATGAATAATCCAGAATCCATCCATATTCAAAAGGCTCATTTTTTAATGCTGGAGCTTATACTGCACTGGCATTGCAGGTTCCCATAGTAGGACAAAAGAAAGGTTGTAGACTATTCCAGTTCTCCAGCAAGTCCTTACAGTCCGGCAACAGTTTCTGTTCCCCTGATACCTAGCTCAAGCATCACGATGACACGCGAAGAATAAAGGAACCAGCACGTCAAAAGAATTAGACACATAAGCCGAATCTCCCCGTGTATGTTACCTTTTCCTGGCGATGCAATTGGCTCAAGCTTATTGAGTGGCACAGGACTCTTTAGAGGAATTTGCGCTTTAGCCCTGTCACCCAAGAGTTCTTCAAGATCCTTGTAACATGCCACTTTCGCTGATCCTCCCCTGTCTTGGTGCTTCGCTTTTTTATACTCCTTGAGCAGATTCCTCCACTTGTCAGTGCACATTGTAGCGGATCTCTCGTATCCTCTTTCTTTCATCTTCGAGGAAATCTGCTCCCACAGATGCTTGTTGGACTTTGAGGTATTAAACAAGGTATCCATTTCTTTCCGAAGGGCAATCAGAGCTTTGATTTCGTCCTGTACCCATGTTTCTGCTCTTTTCTTTGGGGTCTTGATCTCTGATTCATCGCCAGGGGGTTCTGAGAGAATCAGTTGCTGCGGCGACGGTTGCAGCTGTTGAGGTGGCACAGAGTTTGACACCACCTCCATTCTATATCGGGTATGTCTCGAGAGAAATTGTTCAACGTTTGTTTCGCTGAAACAGTAAACCTAATCTATTCTGGCGTTCCCATCAAACTGTGAAGCAGAACTGTGATTTACAACGGACCAAACCAGGTGGGAAACTGGGCACCGTTAGAAGGACACCCTTACGTTCTCGCTCGAACAACACCACCTTGAAAGACCACCGCTAACAAGATAGAATTACGAGGTCACCCACAAGGACATCCCAAACTCGACGGAATAGCAATTTAGGTGAAAGATTAGGGCACTTTCATAACTGGACCTGTCAAGGGGAAATGTCTCCAAATGCATGGCACCAACCACGGGCAGCGCTAGCACTTCTGCAAGGCACGACCGGGAGATCCCGCTTGATTCACATGAGAACGGCGGTCGGTATGAAGAATGTGGCACGATGATTGAAACGATGAAAGAAAGGGCCAAGGAAGGGACGGACGCGGAAAAGGCATAATTCAGCAGTACGTGAGTCTAGACCTTAGGAGGCGTGGAGGCTTGGATTGCCTCTCTACGACCAGCAGACTTGAAGCGATTGCACAGAGCGAGGGCATAATGAGCAGAACCAGGAGTTGAGGCACGATACTGATGACGACCCTTTGCCGCGCGGAGTTTGTCAACTCGGTAATGGACGGATCCAAGTGGGGAGCGAAAGACGACCCAAGAAAATCAAATGACAGTACGCATTCCCCTCACCTCACCTCCCGACGAATTCCCCGTCCCAGTATCTCACAGTCGGACCATACCAGATGGGAACCAAGACTTCAACTCCGATCAACATGACCCGAAGTCAATATCATCGAGTTTCGGAGCTGCCAAAAACCGCCCCTTCCCTCCGCTGGTACACCTTATCCCCTCCTTCCCCTGCTCTTCTCTCCAGAATTTCCCCATCCCTCCCCACTCGTCCCATAACATAAATCCCCAGCCTCGTTTTTCCTGTCACACCGTCTTCCACCCTTCCCTGCGTGCTTCGTCTCGTCTCGTCCCTGGTCCCCTCCTCTCTGCGGGAAAATATCCCGTACTGGAACCGCTCACTAATCTTCGATAAACCCGAGTGAAACCGCCGATCGGAAACCCTGGATCTGCCTCCCAACTACATCTCACGACAAATTTGGCATCTTCAAGCTGAATCACAACCAAATCTATCACCCCAGAGCCTCTTCCGTTTCCTCTTCTTCTCTCTCCTCCTACTCCCGAGTCCCTACCTCCTCTCCTCTCCACTCTTCCTCCTCGTCCTCCGTCTTCTTCAGCACTCCCTGCAGCCCAGCCAGCGGTGCAGGATGAAAGAAGCTAATCAGGGCCCCCCGGGTCCCCTCCGCCTGTTCCTGGCAAGCGAGCGAATGAGTGAGTGATTATGCTCCAGTAACCACTACTACAACGTTCGTGTTTGTTTCGTCTCTCTCTTTTCTCCTCTCTCCCTCCCTTCTCTCTCTCTAAGAAGGCTACGTAGGAAGGGGACGGGAAGGGGAGATGATGCGCGTCGTTGTCGTCTTCAATGAGAGCAAACCCGACGGAAGACAGCGTCCGGAAGAAGGGCACAAGAAGAAGAAGGGAGGAGAAGCAAGTGGGGCAGCCCAGCCCAGCCCCGCCAAGCCGATGGGGGAGGAAGAAGGAATGAAGAAAATCGAGGTACTGTACTGTGGCTCATGCTACGGTAGAAGGGAAGAGAAAATCGGCTGCGAAGGAGTTGAGTGGGCACGGTTGCTGCCCATGGTAAGTGGAAAAGAGGGAAACTACAGTACAGTAGCAGCAGCTTGCGAAGCGGGACGACAGCAAACAATGGCAACGAGAGACAAGGAGCGAGCGAGAAAGAGAGACGAGCGAACCGCGTGAACGTGTTGTGAATTGTGTATGTACGCCGTAGAACTGTACTTTCACCGCTCCGTAACTTTTACCTTTTCCACCCGCTCTCATGCGCCTCTGCCTGCCTGTTGCCTGGCCTGCTTGCCTGCCTCCCACTGCCGGGAGAAAATATTCGAACAGCCCAGAAAAGGGCGAACGACCGGTCTTCTCCTTTTCCTGCAACCATCTGCACATCTACGGCTACTGGGACATTCCACTGCAGTCAGCACGGTCCCGCCGGGTCTGACCGTCCTCTCACTTTATTACACTCTCCCGGTTGCCGGTGTGATCTTCCAACTAGAGTCTAGAACCCCCCCACAAGAACATGTTCGTTGCCTTCCCGACCAGCTTTGGCTGCCGGCCTCTTATTGGCTTCCTCACCACAAGAACGCTCCCGATGTGGACGCGTCCATACTTCGTACAAGAGCAAGAACAGAACATTCCTTTCTGACCCACATCACCGTTACTGGTTCGCACTTTTCCCTTGAGCATAAGAACGTCTCGATGTTAGAACGTTCAATCGCATCCGCTCGATGACACCCCAACTCCATTTGACCACCTCAGTTGACTATTGTTTGATTTGCTAGGCACTGGCCGAGCCGGACGCGAGGAGGAAATGCAATCATACCCATTATTTTATTTCTATTTTCTCCGGTATAATTCTACCCGCCCTCTAGTCATGTTCTTATATGGAAGATGGCGTCACGGAGTACCTTCACTACGGTAGTGAAGAACATAATGGTGGTCTTTCGAGAATGTCTGCAGGCTTGAACGATCTCAACTGGAACAGGCGGTCACGACTGGCCCTTCCTTGGTATACTGGCGATAGATACCTACACTGGACCCTAGCCAACAAGCAACAGCTTGTTGGCTACCACATCCGCCTTTACCCCGGGGTCGACCCCCCTGGCGGGGGGACTCATGCTGTGCAAGGGCAGCAGCATACGGCTGCAGAAAGCCCCACAGCGAAAAGAGGCCTAAAAAAAAACCAAACAAAAAACCTACACTGGACCCCCAAGGTTACAAGTACCATGAACTACGGGACGGGACTGCGAGTTTGCTACCGATTCGCGTCGAGCTTGGCGGGTTGATCAGATGTGGTTCATTGAGGTTTTGGGTCACGTCAACGTAGTTTTCAAGGACGTCGTAACGGAGCTGTCAACAAGTTCTGTTTCAGTGCCATGGTTTCGTCTTCATGGTCACGTGTCAGAGAATTACTCGTTAAGAGTAATTCTCATCGCGAAGCCCCTATAAAGGCAGCTTCACAGATTGCGACTTGGAATTGACGCCCTGTTGATGGAGGTTTATGGAGTCCGTCGTCGAGCGTTTACTTTGGACTGAAATTAGGTCTCTGTAGGTAACTGGAAGGTTTATAACATCATTTATTTATTTAGGTACCTTTCAAAGTCTTCTCTGTATCCAAAATCGTCGTCTTTGCTGAATTCCGGGACGCTAATCTGGCATCCGTGAAAGGCGTTCCCCGAGTGCCGCTACCGTAGTCAGTAGACGGAGTTTTAGGGAGAGACCGGTAGGCTGGACTTACAGGTTACATACGTAGTGGATATATCAAAAGGATGATAGATCCAACGATCCATCCATTCCGCTCCAAGAGTCTTGCATGGATTCCATGAGATTCGAAGTGGGCCAACAACACCGAGGACCGTGCCGCGACGTCCTGGGTTTACTCGGGCCCGCTCTTCGTAACTGGTGACGGCGTTGACGGCGATTAACGTCGACGGCCATAGACGGTGGCCCGGCCGACAGGGACATTCCCGCTACCAACTATCGGCGTCAGGGACGGAACAAGCAGGTTCAGTCGGAGGAGGTACAAAGTACCGCTGCGGGGATCTCTGTAGGCAGCCAGTCAAAAGCGGGACGGGGCCACCGGCCGGGCCCCGGGGTCAGGGCGCTCCTTGTCACCCGGTGATGAGTTCGTACTGATGCCGAGGTCAGTGACAACGACACAACCTCTTTCTCACAACACAAAAGCGTGAAGTAAAGCAGAGGAACGGAACGCAAAGCACCATCAGAGTAAAGTATGGTAAGTAAAGTAAAAGCTCATCTGATCATCGGAGTTGGTAAGCCCCTTTTTAATCGGCGTTTAAACCCGTCAGTTGGAAGAGGTGAGGTCGTCTGCATGGGTTAGCTACTGTAGCTAGTCCCACCTCCCAAGCTATCATCTTCAGCAAACACGAGGGAATATCGGTCATCCCCTCCCCCTCCACCCCCACCCACATCTTCCCTCGCAACAAACCCCATTATTCCATTTCACATGAGAATGATGTATATCGCCTAACCTTTCCTTTCCTTCCCAAAGGGGGCTTGAAGGAAGGTGTGCGTTGGAACTAGAGTTTCTTGTTGGCGCTCCTCCGGAAGTCCAGTGGTTAAGGCACAAGTCCTACCCGAGATAGAGATATGTAGGCAGTGGGGTGGAGAAAGTAGTGGTGGGATTATGGTATGGTCAGTCATGAGGTAAACGGCAGCTTACCCCAGGTGTCCATATATACCAAGCACTTCTCTAACTCTTCCCTTACTCACTGACGAGACTCACAATCAACCACCACTCACCTGATAGATGCGGTACTCTCTCGAGATTTCGTTCTTCTCAACCAAGTCAATGGTAAGGATCACCAGTACCAGCGCACTCTAGTCCCATCATCAAACCCCAGGTAATAAATATCGGATTGCCCACTGATCGAACACTGATCTAGCCTACTGAGAGAACTCTGCCCCTTGGTGCTATAATAATACATGTGTACTCGCTGCTCCCTGTCCTGCCCCTGCCCTTCCCCTTGCCCTTGCCTTTGCCCTCGGCTGTCGTCCGGCTCTCAGACGTAGAGTAGAGTAACGCAAAGCGAAGAGTCCTGGAGCAAAAGTAAGCAGCAGCAAATCATACGAACACTTCTGAATCGCGGAGTGAATGAGGGAGCGAGCGAGCGAGCGAGCGAAGGAAGGAAAAGGAGGAGGGATTTTTGGGAAACTGCACTGACTGACTGACTACTTACTGCCACCCACACCTCGATTTGACTGACTGATGGTTACCTTTTCCTTTTTAGTGTGGCGTGGATCTGAGTGACGGACGGATGGTAATGGCGAGGCGAGAGACGTGTGTCCTGCAGGCTTTAATCAGATCCTGAAGAAACAGGTGAGTGGAGGTTAAGTCAGCTGCAGTGACACGGAATTTATAAGCAGGTGCTGGTGGACGGACGGGTTAGGGATCTGGATTTTCTTGTCTGTCTCACCGAACCCAGCATGGAAAAGAAGAAGGAAGGAGGGTACGGTGAGTAACTTAGATTCTGACCTGACGACTACACCAGAGTCCAGACCAGACCGGACCAAGCTGCCAGCATAGTCCAGGGGTTACCAGAAAGGTCCACCAGATTCTTACCTTGAAGGGCTTTGTGTGTTAGACTCTTGGTCAAACAACATAAAAGTGCAATCCCTCCTCTCCTTCATGGATTTTCCTTTTGGAGGGGCTCATTTGTATTTTATATATATCATATATATATATATACGTATAATATTATTTAACAATCTACACATCCTTCACAGGGGAGTGAGCAGTCCCCCTTGGTTTAATCGCTCTGGGGTGGTGGGCTGTAAAAGTAATGAGGTTAGAATCCAACCCATATCAATAGGTGCCAAAAGGGATACACCTACCAATACTTTTGAAATTCTATATCTTGTCTCATCTAGTCTCATAAATCGATTCTCAAACTTTGGGCTTTAGGAATAAATAAATATTCTTCTCCGTAAAAGTATTTTTGGTCTTGAGAGGCGTAACATTCATTCCCCCAACCTCAGTTTTACCAGTTACTAGTTAATAATTAAAATGGCAGTGAAAAGACCATTAATATGTCACCAAAAAAGAAGGAAACGTAAGAGTGTCACTACCTTAAGAGGGTAAACCCTTTCTATTCAGTACAGGGTGACTTAATCCCAGCTCTTAACAAATACGCCACATTCAGACAAGTGTTAAATGTTAAGGGACAAGAATCATACTATTAGAAACTTGATAACTTACATCTAGAAGTCTAGTACAACATTAACAATATACTATTTACTATAATTCTAAATTATATTGATTAAATGTGGTTTAAATTACATTACATATAACTGTAACATAAATTGAATTAGTTAATAATAATAATCAATGTAATTCTATCCCTTAACATTTAGTGTCCCTTAATAATGTTATACTAGACTATTAAAGTAACTAGAATCATTAAGTTAACATTCTTATCAAGTGTCTCTTAACGGTACGCCACATTACTACATTCATGCAGAAAGAACTCTAAAACATGCAAATTAATCAACTCTAAAGTTAAAGAGTGGGAATTTCAACAAATTTCATGTTCACTATAGTGAATTTGTATTCATTTGATTCCTAGAAGCTAGACATAACTCACATTTCTCCATAAAAAAGGAACACTCGAGTAGAAGAGGACCGAATGATGAGTAGGTAGAATGCTGTGATTCATGAAACTTCGAAACACGCTTTTGCAGTTGGCACTTTTCAGGGTCCTTGTAATATATCGAACATCAGGTATAATTATACGGCTAAGTAGGAATCAAGCAAAAGTGATCTCTTCTTCTTCATGAGCTGGAGGGGTATATTATACAATATCGCATCGATGAACTATCTGGATTACCCTTCCTACTTGCATAACAAGGAAATATTAATTTACACCTGAGCATTCTGCATTTCTGACCATGATGGTGATCATGACATTTCATGTCCGTGGGTAGCCCTGCATTCGGAACCACCAACTCAATCAAGTCAAACAAAGTAAGTACACTAATCTTCTATCTTTTCTCGTATAATTTTCTGAATTCATCAAAATCATGAATCTTCCTGATGCGAGCAGGATTGAGAGACAAGTCAAAACATTGCCCAAATCAAAAGTTATCAAACAAATATAATAAAGTTTTTTTCTCTGTCATCACTATTGTAAAACCTTCTGAGAAAAACCGAGCAACTGGCTCTGAAGGCATTTCAAGCAGTTCTACCACGTTCCATGATCTTAACCATGGAACGTGGTAAAAATACATGTAAAATTCAGCAAAACCGAGCAACTGGCTCTAAAGGCAGTTCAAGCAGTTCTACCACGTTCCATGATCCTAACCATGGAACGTGGTAAAAATACATGTAAAATTCAGCAAAACCGAGCAACTGGCTCTAAAGGCAGTTCAAGCAGTTCTACCACGTTCCATGATCCTAACCATGGAACGTGGTAAAAATACATGGTCGAATTTCTCTAAATTTGGCAGGCACTGAAGGTTTGTCTTCACTACCTGCCATGGTTAGGATCAACCACTGTAGTTAGGAAAAGCAAGTAACTGTACTGTACACAGTATGTAAAACGTGTAAAATGTGAACTGTTACTTAAAAACTTGTTTGATGACTTCATTCTTTACTGTCAAGACTTCAGATCCCAAAGAAGGGAGGATGAATGGATTGAACTGGTAGGTAAATGATCCTTTCAATCTCCATATCAGAAGAACAAGTTCTGTCCAGAAGAAGAAGTTACAAAAGCCTTGATAAAAGCTCAGAACGAACTCATATTGATTCTGTCAGACCCAAACATAGAATCCGTTAGACATTGTTCCCAAGATTTCGAAGAATGTACAATTTCAGATGACATGTCATTGTGATGAATAACGTAACTATATCTTTGTCGACGTAACTATAGCAACAACAACGGCCTGATATTTCACAAGGAGCACCGGCAAACCCAAAATCTATTAAAGAAATTATATAATTGCAAATCATAAAATATAAACCCGATGGAGGACTAATAACAACTCTTGGTGAAACTCACCGCAGCAGGTCAGCCCAGCAGCCCCATCTGGGTATAGATCGAACTCATCGAGAAACTACACCATTGACGAGGCATAATGCCGAAGTGTGATGAGGAAATTCATTGCCCAAGAGCTACTGTTTCCGCTGTCTGCTCAGCAGAAAGCACAGGAGGAAGGTCTGGGTAGGCAGGCAGGCGAACCATGAGCAACAACAAATCTGCTCCCTGTCCTCATCCCCCTCCCCCCGAAGCATATACACCATATGCTATTACAATAGTGTCTGGGCACATGTCGTTTGTTTGTGAGCCACAGTAGATGGTCTAGATAATACTTGTATGTTTCCGAGGGGAAGAGGGTCACCGTGCCTGACTGCTTGCTTGCTTGCTTGGGAGTAAGGTCTACCGATAATCTGCCTCAGAATTTCTGACTTCACTCGTTCCACTTTTCTTTTCTTTTTCTGTTCAGTGTTCGTCCAGATCCGAAGTGCTGACGAGGTTGCTGCAGAATAAGTATACTTGGCCGGAGAAAGTTAGTTTATGTATATGTCTGTGTACCCACCAAAGAAGGTTGTTACATAAGCTCATGGAGGAGCCACCAGCTCACACTTGTTATCCCACCCTCCGACTAGCGTCCAGGACTCCATGCTGTAGGCTACCGGTAGTTAGGGACTGATGCTGGAAGAATAGTTATCTATCTGGCGGCTTCTGGCCACCACTCTACTCCTGGACTGTGGTTAGATTCTCCACTGACTCGAACGCGAACACGAACCATGACTCATGACTCGCGACCCCGTGACCCGTGGTCAGCCCAGTGCTCTCTGGTTGGTTGGTGGGTGGGTGGGTTGTGCCCGCCCCAGACGATCCAGTAGTAGGATTGAAGGATCTTCCTAACTACGTTCACCGTTTGCCAAAGCTGGAGTTGGAAGTCAACTGTGTGGGGCTGGAGTCACCTACCGTAGTTTCTTCAGGCCCGACCACTCCTACTACTGTACTCCTTCTCACCAAAGCCAACGAGTCTCGAGTCTCGAGTCTCGAGTCGACAACTTGGTAAGTTCATTCCTCGCGCTGAGTACCCAATTTGGGTGGACTGGTCTTCCAGAACCCGAGCCAAAAGCTGGGGGTTCGAATCTGATGATATTGATGATTCCCACTTGAGTTACTTTCGGCTTCAGAATCCAGACCAGACCACACTGGTGAAGCTAAACCTAGGGGTCCCCAGGGCCACGAAGACATTACTCTCGGAGGAGTAGGATTACTGTGGTAAAAGGTAAAATACTGGACACAAGGTGTGGGCTTGCGACTCTTTCGGGTTAGACAGTGACATGTGGTAGTTCTTTACCAAGCGTAGTTCCGAAAACAGGTCCGATGTCATGTTCCAAGTTGTTACGTGGTAGGTCCACGTTCTTCTAGCACCATGATCAACAGGGAAACTACAGTAACTACTGTAGTCATGACAATGATGCTTGGCACAAGAATAAACCTCCATCATATGGAGATGACCTCTGCTCTGCTCTGCTCCACTACTCTGCCCTAGAAAGACGGCTAATCATGTGTAGTAAACATTACCAATCTTAGATCTGGTCCGACGAGACCATAGTTTGTTTGTTTCTGTGAACTGAACTCTAGACCGAGCTAAGCACAAGTCAGTCTGTGGACCCTTCTCGCCACGGAAATGTAGAGCTAGAGATTGTCTCTCACATCGAGAGAGATTGCGTCCGACATTCGAAAACCGAGGGCATGGGCATATGCATGAACCATCTGCCAACTTCCTGCCGCTAGTGTAGGGCCTGCTTTTCACCGAGATGGTGGAAGTATTAACCCTACTTGGCGGACAAGGCGCAAGGTATACAATCAAAACCGAGCTTATAGAGCTGGTAGTACACTACGACCTCCGGTAAGTTGTATTCTAGTACGGTTACATCATCAAGTTGATTACCGTAGTCGAAACAGTTTCCGCTTATTCTATCGAGTGGATGAATGGAGATTGCACATATTTTGACTTAGAGTTGAACTCCTCCATTCCTACTAACTGATGTCGTGAGAGTCTGGATCGTCTGTTGGACTGGCAAATGACAACAAGTAGTTGTTGTTCCATATACGGCAGGGCAATTCACAGAAACAGAATTAACGTGTTGCATATCTTGCTGCATCTCCAGCGTCTGGAGGGTAGTCTCCGGATTCATGCCGGATAGCTACAGTAGTCGTGCAATTAGTTGTGAAAGGTCACCACTCCACGCAACTCCGGTTGATCATGTGTCTCCTCTGGGTCTGATCCCTGCTCGGGTTGGCCTACATGATTACAGGAGGCATGTTGGTGGATCACAACTAACTAGCTTACTAAGTCTAGCTGAGCACACCAGCAGTTTTCCCTCGAGTCTGAACGTGGCATGATAAACCAGCCATCGGGTCAGCCCTCGTTCACTAATCTGCAACCTTAAGCTTGCTTTCTTAGGGGGCTCCCTGTAAGTGAGAGAAGAACTTGATTAAAAGAAAGGATCCAAAGTGGGTTGGCACCTTATTCTGTTCAGGGTTGGATGTTTTCAAACTTAAAGAATTCAAATCGTCCCACAGAGCGCGCTGCCTGCTCGTTCTCTCTCTCTCTCTCTCTCTGTCTCTCCGTAGGAAAAGCAAACAGATGCTACGCGCCTAGTAGTTTTAAATGCTTGATATGCAGGGAAAGTATGTTCTAGTCCGGACAAGAAACGCTTCAGGTGTGTGCGCAGATTGTATGCCCGAGCCAGAAGGCCAGCGGATCACGCTTCTTTCCTAACAGTTAAAACGGGGATTTGAACTTTGGCTACTACTTCGTTCAGCATTTCTGTGTAACACGAGAAGTAAAGAAGCATTCGAACGTTCTTGATCGATGGAGGAGGTCCAGTTGACCCAGAATCTTTGCTATATGAGCATTCTTCAGGCTGACTTTGCTGTGCTGGACAGTCAACCTTTTGTGCTTGAGAAGTTAGAGCCGAGAGCCGAGAGCTGAGACTCGGAAAGAAAGCTGTCGTGATATATGACGATCGGATACAGTTTGCTAGGGTCCCCTCAACTGACAAGTTACAATCAAGTCGAGTGGCAATGATGGATCATGGTAATAAAGTAACTCCAAGTCATTTCCGTGACGTGGAGGTTCAACAGCAGGAAAGATCTGACAGGATTCACTGCAGAGATCGTAGTCCTGTTCCCTTTTTTGAGTATATGCACTTACAACCTTCTTCGATCATGTGCTTTTTAAACGTTCCTGACCAACTAGAGATTAAACAGATGGGTGTATTGTTGTTTTGTTCTTTCCTTCTTTTGTAGGTTGTTTTCAGTATGAGACTTTTTCTTCCTTGAGTTTACTCGACCTGAACTTCATACCCAACACAAGGAAAAAGTGTTCACGAACTGAATCCTCAGTTGCTTACTAGGGTTTTCGCATCCTTGGGTCAGAGAGGTGCGGTGGATCAAACTTGCACCTCCTCGTTGAGAGATGGAGGCTAATACATCCCATCAAGCTAATGCATGATGGCTGTATTATCGTTAAACCAAGTGTATAAAACTGGAGAGGGAATCATTTTCTTTTTCTAATTCTAAACCAGTATCATGTTGCGGGCAACAGCTTCCAGGATTGGTACACTCTTCGTCGTAACAAAAATATAGTATAGGTTCAAAATCAATGTAGACTATAAATTGATATAAATCACAGACTCTGTATTAATTTATTTGCATATCTCATTACTTTTATTAGCGTGGATTTGATTATTAGTTTAGATTTCTTTATAAAATTATGATAAAAAATATGCTTTTATAAATATGATGATAAAAAACTATTCTTTTATGCGTGCATGTTCCATTATTATTAAGATAATCGCGTTATGCTTGCCCACAGCGGCCAGGGAATGCGGGGAGGAGAGGAGAGGGGATGTAATAGAGTGTAATTTGATAGGGTGGAGTGTGCTGGGTGGGTTATTGCAGATTTATTTTATATTTTTTCTTCATTTTTGTTTCTGTTTCTTTTGGTTCTAGAATTGATACATTCTGTGAAGAAATGAATGAGTATTAAATGAGGTTTTTGGGGTTACAAAGTCTTCTTTAAGATTTTTGAGATATTTTTGAGGGCTTTCTTACTACCTATAGTGTGTTTTTATCCCTACAGATCAGGGTTCTTTATTTGAGTGGATATTTTTGAGATGTTCTTATGACGAGTCTCGTTTGGTTGGATATCGTCTTTGTTCTAGCTATGGATACTCTCTCTCTCATGAGATCGAGACTGATCTGAGACACACCATGTCCAGTATGTAGTCAGTTATTTACCTAGCAAGGGATAAAGTCTCATGTGAGAAAGATGCACAAGAGCTATGATTGGATCACATGGAATGCTCAAGTTAGCCGAGAACGGAGGTCTACACGTGCAATCATTACAGCACGGTTAGCTCTTCTTCCTAGAGTTCTTCTTGAGTCGTGACAGTGGTTGAGAGTCCACATTGACACTATTCTGAGATTGTTCGAGACGAGTTTTCCTTCTCCGTGTTTGTTCCATCGTCTATCCCGTGCTCTTCATGACAAGATGAGACAGACATTCCGTCTATCTCTCGACATGTTGACACGGAACATCAGGGCCGAGATGACATGGTTATTGTTCCTCCTATTATCTCGTTGGTGCCTCCGTTATACTCGAGATGACAGAGTGGGATATCAAGAATTGGCGGTCCGTCTTTGGAGATTACGTGCTGGTGATTGGGTGGTCTTACAAGAGAAATCAGTACGTGCGGTACGAGATGGGAGTGAGTCTGTCTTATACATGATGTCTCATTTTCCGCTCACATTGTAGAATGTTAGGTCAAGTTGGAAAGTATAGTAGAGATGCTAGGGCATTCCATCTTTTGTCAATGGCATGTCTTATTGAAGAGACGATCAGTTCGTTGCATTTCTTTCATCTTACACCGGATGATCTCTCACCACCTGAGGTTCAAGATTATCAGCTTGAGGAGCCATTATGTCTCGATAGATCCTTGTTTGCTCAAGCTTTGTGTACAGCTCCACGTCTATCTTCTGGAGGTCTGTTTGGTACGATCTACGAGCACTTACGAGATTGTGTTTAGACAAACGATCTTTCTAGTGGTTTCACGAAGCTTTTTCAGGTAGCGGCAGCAGTAGCTCAGGGACATATTCCTCATTCTATAGCTCAAGTACTGGAGACAGCTAGACTTTTGGTCATGATGAAGGATGATGGAGAGACTCGATCGATAGTCATCATCGAGATCCTCTTGTGACTTATTAGTCGTATCATTGTTCTTCAGCTTCGAGATACTTTTCATGATCACCTTTGTCCACATCAGTTTGGAGTTGTGACGTCTTGAGGTTATGAGTCTATGTCTTTTGGCATTAAAGCTCTCTTCGACATCCATCTCGATTGTGTTGTTCTACAAGTGAACGTGAAAACACTTTTTTAATAGCATTTCTCGCACTTCCATCTTTATGGAGCTCATAGATGGCGGTGGATCTCTGACGAGTCTCGTTCTTTTCGTGCGACCGTTCTATGATTCTTTTTTCTCTCTTTATTATCAGTACGGTCTTTCGATAGAGAGCGTTACAGTCATCAGCTCCGTTGTAGGTACTCGTCAAGGAGACTCTTTGGGTGGACCCCTCTTTGTCTTAGCTCACTATAGAGCTCTCTTGACCACCGCCTTGGTTGCTCCAGGTTATGTTTTTTCATCTCTAGTTGATGACATACATATCGTAGGTCCGGCGGACCAAATTTGTGATGCATTCGATCACCTCGTCAATTGGCTTTGATAGGACTGAGAGTGAAGGTGTCCAAGTGCACGGCTTGGTCTCTCATCATCTGATCTTTCCTGTCTTACAACACTTGTCAATATCCATCATATGTGTTACTGAGGTATATGAAGAGACGGGACAAAGCTTGGAGAAGAAAGAATCACCAGCATGAAAAATGCTTCCAACATTCAGAAAGTCTGTGTCTAGCAAGAATCGGATGATAAAAAGAGAGACCAAAATCGATGTACATGTACAATCTATAAATCTCTTTAGCTTCCTATCACTAAATTCTATCATGTGAAGGCCGGAAGCAAGGAACTCATCTAGAGAGGGGAAATGGGGGACGATAGTTTACTGAAGGAACAAGAACTCCCATGAGAAGTCTAAACCCTAATGGATGAAGTCTGATTACAGGAGAAAAGAGTATATTGTTTATTTATTGGAGTGTTAAACATCTCATTATTGAACTACAGTATTGAACTACAGAGTGAACATTACCTTTTCACAATTACAGTTACCTATTAATTAATTAATCGTGACGAGCAATATATTGAAGAAGAACCGGAGAGAGTGGAATATTCTTTGATGCCAATGTCTAGATCCACTTCCGCGTCAGCAGAAAAATAACTCCGCCATTAAAGGGTTAAACGATTAAGAGAATATTATGTTTTCAGACAATGATTTGATAAGAAAGGCAGAACTATTGAAAATCTTTACCAACAGAAATCCAGGAGCAGCAGTGAAGCTTGTGCTGTAGTCTGTCTGTTCTTCCAAGAGCCAAGATTAGGGTGGAGATATGCGCTGTGCTACTGCTGAGATGGAGTCAGCTCGGAATTCGTCGCAAAGTTAATGCAGTGTAAACCGCATTAACTTTGGGACTATGATATGGTCGTAGCTAGCAGTTCATGCACTTTCACGTACCGTAGGACATGAACGTTCAGTCGCCTTTGGTTTTCCTTTTCTTTTTGTCTGCTCTGACAAGTTTTATATGGAAAAAGTTCGATTACACAGGATTTCGACCCCCTGTCAATCAGAAAACTCTTTCTGCGGGTTCGTTTCAAGAGGACCAACAACTTTAACCGTAAGACATAAAATGGTTTAGACTATACAACTTTCATGCGAGAATGAAAATCTGTGATGGAAGTACTTAAATCAAAGCGCTCCACTGATTAGTACTGATCGAGAAATGTAAAGAAAGCCGAAGCTTTTACTTTTCCTCGATCAAAAGAGGATATTCTCTAACCCGTGGAGAATATATGGGAATATTCATTTCCGTGCTTTTATACCCGCACCGGGGTATAGGATGAGATACAACAATACCAGAAACTCGGTCAAAACGGATTCTTTTATTCAATGTTAGAATGTGAAACACGCTGCCTACACTAAAGAAATTCACTTTGCAGTGAAACTTGCAGCCAAGAAGAAGAATGATGATTGCGTGGCAAGTCACAAACTATTTCAGAGTTCTCCTACCCTACAACTGGTGTAGTGGGCTACCACCTCATGGTGTACAAACGCCCCGGAAAATTACAGAACTGAACCTTTTGGGACTACCCAATTCATGACGATATATTACAGATGTACAGAAGAGTGTCAGATTTGGCTAGAAGGCCCTTGTATGACGAGCTTACCCTCCTTGTCCGGCTCCTGTTATGCTACAATATATCCTTGATGCTGTTAATCACGTACAGTAATTACAAGACTTGCTCGGAGAGAGACAACAAACGGTGCTAACCACGAAGCATCCGCCAGTAATGTGGAAATACTGTACACTCCTGTCGGGAAATAAGTTAACCCTGACTTGTGCCTTCGTATCCTTGAAGCGCTTTACTTGGCTGCAACAGGCTTGATGTTTCCGGGAGAAGAAGTGGCAACGTTACCAGCGGCTGGAGAACTGTATGCTGGATTGTTGGGGTCACTCAAGCTTTGAATCATCACTTCATCTGCGACAACGTCCGCGTCATCATCGTTTCGATGCCATACCCACCTGGCAGCTGTTGCATCTTGTATGTGCAGTCTACCGTATCCAAAGCTGGCCTCCCGAAATAATGACCAAACAGGCTGGGGTTTATGATATCTGCAAAATACAGCACAAGATATAATTGTTACGTACCAGTCACCTTAGAACTCCAATCTCCAGACCTCATATCCGTCGGAAAGGCTCGCAAGCAACCACTGCGAAAAGTGTCGTAAGTTCGCAGGCACTCAGAATAAAAAATGGAAGGTCACTTTGAGAGATTCTGATTCTGCGAGTCTCGGTAAGTATGCAGATAAAAAGTTTCTGTAGCAAACTTCGGAATTTGCGGCC
The DNA here is from genome assembly GCA_036924285.1 of Asterella californica. Classification (NCBI taxonomy): domain Eukaryota; kingdom Viridiplantae; phylum Streptophyta; class Marchantiopsida; order Marchantiales; family Aytoniaceae; genus Asterella; species Asterella californica. The sequence continues at coordinate 20,810,035 of JAYKYS010000006.1, read as the reverse complement.
CATCAGCTTTTCCAGTGTCGTCCGGCCAAACAGCATACCCAACATATTTTGGAACACAATAAGGTTTGTAAGAGAGATAATCAAATAAGTTGCTAATGCTCTTCCGTGATAGCAGTAGGAAATACGGCACGCAAACTCCTCGGTATTCTTACACGCACAGCTCTAGTTCAAAAGTAGGACAATGTTACGAAGGTAGGAAGTACGTGTGACTACATTCTCAATACGCTTTTAAGCTGGAGTTCAAGCCTGGTTCATGAAAGCTGAACGTGGGCCCCGAACATCAGCTTTCAGGATTAACACAAATACTTTCGAAGGTCAACTCATCCTGATAAACGGCAGATGGCTATCACCTGGTAGTCCCGACAAGCACAAAAGTGAGATATCACGCAAATTTCGGAAAATAAGTAAATACGAACATCTAATGGGGTAAACTCAGACACTCTAAAGATAACAGTCGAGTACTCACTTTGATGCCAGGCCTTCACGATTGCCACCATCTCCAATGTTGATGTGCATTATTCCCAAGGGATTTGGTACTCCATTGTAAACACGAGTCTGTGTGATGAAGTATGAACACGTTAGAAATAAACCCGCTACTTGGTGGAGACTGATTTTATTTCCATAGCAAGTCATTCTCAATCCACACCGTAATTTCCTACTTTACAACTAAGCTAGCATTTCAATCGATACGACTCCAATCAAGAAGAAAGCCAGTAAAGGATATGAACAGATCCGATCCCGATTCGACGATTTAGGTGCGAGTCTCTAAACAAGACCCTCCTACCCAAAAATTGGTGTGCAGTACATGATCCTAAACGAACATCCCCCTTCCTGATAAGGGACAGTCCCATCCTGTTGACCTTGCTGGCTTTCTGGTGTTCATCATAGGTGGGAACCGACTAACACTCTGCATTCATGGGTTCTACTCCTACACCACAAGAGCCAGGTCCCCGCCACAAGTCTAATCCACTATAGCTCGTCGCGGTGAAACTAACCTCCGATGGACAAGATCCGTTCTAACGTGCCATGACGACGAAATGGTTAACATCAAAGCAACGTCTTCAATGCGCTTAATCATCTGTACGGTAACGTTCACCTCCTCTGTTCCAGATCCGAGTGAAGGTCAGTTCTGATTATGGTCGACTCTGGACGGCGGACCGTCCTTTTGCATCCGTCTACACCATGCTGATGTGGTGGCTTCCAAGAAAGTAGTTATTACTCCCGTAATCGATGAGGTTCGTAGAAACATATGGGGATTGCGACGTCCTCAGGTGTTTTTGGATGAAAAGCCTATGGAACAAGATTCTCGTAGGAGACACAATGTCTGACAGGGGAAATCAGATGACAGCCGCTCTTGACAAGGAATACTCCTCCCTATCCAAAAGATGCCCTAGTGTTTACTTCGATTTTCTATGATGATTCATGTGAAACATTAAGGGACCACAATTCCAAAATTGTGGTCCCTTAATGTTTGTGGTCCCTTTCTCGTTCAAGGAATGTCCAAAATTGTATGGACATTCCTTGAACGAGAAAGGAGTCTCCTTTCTGTCAAAGGCATGGACGGTGCTTTAATCCTCTGGAAACAAGCCGAAGAAAATTCACGGACTGCTCTGCCCAACTGAGACAAGCCCTGCTACTTGATGAAAAGTAAGCATTCATGCTCATCTTTTCCAGTAGTAGCCGTACTCAACCTACGTCTCATTTCACAGCTAATCCGACCTTTCCACGGCTACGACTCCAACCGAAGGAATGAGCAGGTCAGTATATCGGGTAAACGGGCCACAAATCTTGCTATGCAGTACATTGTAGTGCTTGGTGGAGTCCCTTAGGACCCCCCAAGGACATCCCTCTTATTCCTCCGGCTAGCCTTGCTTGCTTTCTGAGGCCCTTAAAATGTGTCCTCAGTGGGACCCACAATCATGCTTCGTTCATGGGTTCTAGACGTATAACAACACACATGCTGCAAATGTCCAATACCCTGTAACCAAGAAGATGAAACTGCAGATGAAACTAACTTCCAGAAGAGGGAGGACAACTGCGACAAGAGCCGTTCTACGAAGTGCTGCAGCGACAAACGGGTGACATCAGAACGATCCCTTAAATGCGCTGAATGATCTATACGGTCTACTTGAGTAAGGGACAGGAGCCCACTGCGGACCATCCGTAGTCTTCTGCTGATCGAAGTGTCTTCCAAGAAAGTAAGTATTACTCTCTGCCCTAAGGAAGTTCGTAGAACAGGTCGAGACCGGTCCGCACATAAACGGGAGTTCTGGTGTCCTCGTCCCCCAGAATATCTCTCTAAATATCAAGTCTGTATACCAAAAACCAAACAAGAAACAAGAAAACAGACGTACCGAGCGCTCGTAGGCGTGAACATGTCCAGAGAAAAGGATATCCACTTTATTCTCGAAGAGCAGAGTTTCCATGGCAGCCTTCATGTCATCTCCATCTCCTTGATGAGCGGTGTTGCTATTATACCAGGGTGCATGTAGCACTACAATGAGCCAAGGTGTCTTCTTCCTATCAACCTTCGCCAAGTCATTCTGGTTTGACGAATCAATAGACGTGAAAGGAGCGTTAGACGATATTCAAGCAATAAACGATAAGTGTCGAGGTTAAACTCCTATCGGCCAAGGTTATAAACTGCATGATCTAAGGGAGTTTGGGCGTGACTGAGCTTCAACCAACTGTAAAAAACCAACTGACGAAACGGAAACGATTTCTTATGGGAAGATCGTTGCGAAAGTTAACCTGTAGCCATCTGTACTGGGGTGACTTTGCATCGAAGTCAGCGTATGAACCCAACATAAGAATATGACAACTAGCAACGTCGAAGGAGTAGTAGAGGTTAGATGTTGAGCCACTCTCTTGGTAAGGCATGGACCAGCGGGAATTGTACGCCCTGAATGCCTCAATGAAAAACGGAACCACCTCTACCTCATGGTTCCCCTGGGTGACCATCCAGGGTCTTTCTCGAGCAATTGGACTAATCAGCTCCCCAAATGAGTCCCACAGAGGTTGATAATAGTCAGCATACGCCAGATCACCGGAGTAGAGACAAAGATCATAGTGATCACTCTTGATATTTTCCAACGTTGAGACTGTCCAACCTGTTTGCCCCAAGTCACCTGTAATGACAACACTGTCCAGAAGTAAATACCAAGATAACGCTTGAAGAAAAAGCAAGCATTGTACTTCACTGTATTGAACTGTACTTTTCTTTAGTCCACAGATCCGATGTATTAGCAAGGGGCTAATGATCCTCCTTGTCAAGCAAGATTTAAACTACGACTGTGAGAAAATGAATGGAAGATCATCCCGTACAACCTGCTGTCACTACAAACGACGGTGGACAGAACTCGAGAAAATCAGAACCCACCAGTTACCGCAAATGTAATTGGAACATCAGGTCCTAAGGGGGGTGGCGTCTTGAGAGTGAATTCAGTCTGAGACCCTCCACAACGATAGTAGTAAACGGTGTTGTCGTTCAGGGGACCAATAACAACATCGTGTATCTCTCCGGATTTGTAGAGGACATAGGTGTATGATGAACTCTTTCCCCGAGCACTAGCAGCGTAAACTCCAGAAGTTGTTCCGTACTCAACCGTGCTAGGATTGTCCGATTCCTTGGTGATCCACGAAACGTGAATGTAATTCGGTCCATTCAACGAGATGTGCACCTGAAAATGCGAACCGAGTAGTCTTAGAACACTACGACACACTTCCAGAAAAGGCCTAACGCTGGAATCATAAGCTGCTTGAAAGTTCAACCGGTCTCTCAAATTGAAGATTACTTTATTTGGTTCTAAAATTCTACTTCTTATTCATCAAAGTGGAAATGCCGCCTTCTTGACTCAAACAGAATTCAAAACCGAACTCACTGCAGACCTCTCTTAACAGTGGACCTGAAGATTCTAAACCAGAAACGGTCCATCTTACGTTTCCATATTCTTCCATTTGGATTATTTACTGAAATCAAGCTCAAGAATCTATTGGTACATGGGAATGGCAGATCGGACCACGCCCACACACTGAAGGTAACCCCCAAAAATTCAAGCTCAAGCATATGTTATATAGCGCTATACTGAACCCTTTTTTACTAGAGATACTAGCATTGAACCCTGAACCTCGACGAACCTAAATGTCGAGACTATATATCAACTTGCAAGACAGAGAAACATGAGAGTAAAGGACTATATCCAACCCAAAACGTACCGATGCGACCCGAACTTGCCATACAGAGCATCTCTTGAGTTTAAGGAGGAAGGAGATTATTTCTCTTGTTACAAAGCAGCGGTTCAAATACTGATCAGGGAAACGAGAGGTCTCTCAAACGAGTCGGACCCTACCCGAAGACAAAGCTAACAGAAACTGAGCAGCAACTTACAAGAATGTTACCCTCGTTCATGAAACTTCATTTCATGAACGAATGAAGGAAATGAAACTAAGGTCAAATCAAGAAGCATAATTATTAACTGGCTTTCTGTCCTCAAATTGATCAAGTCTGAGTCCTGATAAGGAAAGAAGGGAAACTTCCCCGGTAATGTTCCTGGCGCAATGAATTTTGCTGTAGTGTTTTAGCTTCATCATCATTCACGTCTCAAGCTGTACCTACTCTAGTGAGAAACTCAGAAGCACCGACTGGTCTCTCTCCTATTCCAGAAAAATGGAGAAAAACATGAGTAAATAATGAATAAACAGACGAGGAGAATCACGAACATCACCAACAACAAAATTAAATCTTGGTAAAACTCTATCATCACCTGAGTAGGTTCCTTTCCTCTCTCCAGATGATCTTTCTCCGCAGCCTCACAAGCAGATGTACACAGTTGAAGCAGACATTCAAAGGCTCCATACATAGCCATTAAAAATATTTTCTACAGCCCAACCTCTCGCTTCTCACCTCTACTGTAACTGACTTAAACCTACAGTCCCCACAAACAGAGCCGGTTACTGCCCCATTCTCAAACAGACTGGGAGAAAGATCTACGAATCTTCATGGCCACCGGCCATCCACCTGAATGCAGGGGGAACCCATAGTCTAAGTCACCAGCAAAAATTCCAGTTTTTTGTTTCAAACCTATGAGACAGATCTGCGTAAAGAACGAACGCATGCTATCGTCAGTCTGTCCACACACCTAAACAAGGGAAGAACCAATCACCTGAGTGGGCTCATTCCCCGCCTTTTCAGGCTTGAAGGCCTTCATCAATTGTTTTCCTACATTGGGCCTTGGAGATGCTCGCACGAAATTGGAGGTCACTTGGACCTCTCCAATTGCATTTAACTGAGTTGTCTGCATGGTGATCAGCACAGTGATAATCAGCAAGACAGTGCTTCTGGTCCAGCATTCAGCAACCCCAGAACATGCACCACGCCATCTCCATTTCCCCTCACCCCGTTTTATACCCATATCGTCCTCTCCGACCGCAATCCTCACGATTCGCTTCCTCGTGCTACAATTCTCCCTCCCCTTTCTTTCACTGAGTCATTCTCTTCCAACACACACAACACTCAACATCCGCCCGGCCCGCCCCAAAAAGTTTTTGTCTCTCAGTGCGATAATCTTTAACAATTCGTTTCGGCGCAGCTTTGCTCTCCTCCTCCGCTCTGGATCCCCACTGTTGATAGCTTCTCCGCGCTCCTTAGCAGCGGAAGCTGCAGGTCTCTCCTCTCGTGCTATGCAAGCAAATTACGTGACTGGCATATCCTTCTCATCGCACCTGAATATCCTCTCTTTTCACTTCGGGCCTATCACGTCAACGCTCACTATTCGACTCTCGACGGTAAACACTTCACGCTCTGTCCCTTGACTCCCTTCCCAGTTCCAGCAGTGCTGGGCCCACAAGCTCATCAGCAAATCCCTTCCCTCGCCTTCCTTCCCGTGAACTCGCTTCCCTTTACTCGGCACCTTCGAACGTGGAAGGAAGCTCGCCCTAAGCAATGCTCGGGAAGTACCGGCAAATACCGTAGTGCCAATTAACTTCGCGCAGGGACATGTTCTCGCAGGCTAACTGCTTGAAAATTTCCCAACGTTGAGTACTGTAGTGAGCGAAATACTTAAAGGATTAGTATGATTTTGGTGATACAGGTAAATCTAGGAACTCGAATATTCTTTTTTATAACAACTACGTAAATATAACTTTGTGTAAAACCACTGAGATAAAAAGTTTTAGTAAGAATGAATTCTACTGGGATCTTTACCGTTTGAGTCATCTAGTTTATCTGGTTGTGACAACTTTGTAACTTATTTTCATTGGATTCTGTTTACAGTTGATGCTTTACGTAACTTGTGATAAATCAGTCATTAAGTTTTTCTTCATTGTTATTTCTTGCCTGTGCGAAAGTCTACGTGAAATGAAAAACGTTCGTTTTTATTTTTGCTGAATACTAATAAGTATCTCTCATGCTTCACTCACATGGTGTACATTCTTCGGAATCCAGAGAGTTACGGAAAATAATGATGGATGTCCGTATAACGGTAATTATTAATTATATTTTTAGAGTCACCGGATTGCGTCGATTAAAATTTTATTATTAACTGGATGTAACATGTAGACAAATTCAAGAGGTAGACCGGTCGGCATACAATTGCATGTTTTTGCTAAGTTCCCCTGTTAGATGAACCGGCATATTTGTCACGTTGTCACAGTCTGCAGAAATTTCCCAGTTTTCTCTACAGAGATAAAATTATTTGTACGGAGAGCGGTGATCGGTTCTCCGGACACTTTCGGTTACGGAACTCTCCGTAGGTGTCCGCATTCCGCAAAAGTACCACGGATAAAAGACCATGTGAGTGCAGCTTCACTAGCCGCGTGAATACGAATAGTATTCTTTTTCACATTCGCGCTTAACTGCACGAAGTTCAGAAATTGGCTTGATCATACCCTCAGTACGATCGTTGCGCTTGATCATACCCCTCTTAACGTTTGGTTGCTTCATCCTACCGGTGATGGGTTATTGATAGTAGAACCAGTCATTTTATTTTTTGGTTAATCATTTTAGTACTTTCAACTTTGACAAAATATCACTGTAAGTTAAAATATTTAACATTAAATACACGTTAGACTATCCATATTCTCATTTCTTTAATATGTGCAGTCTCACATGTGAGTAACATCACAAAGTGACTGATTTTACTAACAATAGCAAGTCAAGGGTGCGATGAAGCAATACATCGTTAAGAGAGGTATGATCAAGCTCACAAACCCTACTAGGGTGTGATCAAGCAAATTGGCAGTGGGGTTCAGGTAGTGTTCCGTACTCTCTTGAATTCTTGCAAAAATGGGCAGTTCCCGGCGTTACGGTTTAGGGAATGACTGAGGGAAAGGGGAAGAGTTCCCGCAGTTCCCGGCGTTACGGTCAGTCAGAATTGGGCTGTTCCGAGCGTTACAAGGGAAAATGGAAAGTCGGGAGAGTACCGGGAAATTGTTTGAACGATATTACTCGTGAAACTCGGAACTGAAGCATTTTACCAGCGAGTCGCTCTGAATAAATTGCCGGCTAATGCCAGTCCCTGCCGGAAATAGTCGGCTGTTCCTCGCTGGCCCCGGAAGAGACTATCAACCCCAACCCAAACCCGCGTCCGCACATGCGCTTAGCTGGCAATGTCCAGCCTTCTCTCCTCCTGGCCAGCAGGAGGACTCGAGTCTGGCGGCGGCTGGGCTGAAATTCGTCGACGAGTGTTCTCGTGGCCATATGTGTTCTTCAAAGCTGCACTGACTGTAGTTTTGAGGAGTGCTCGGTATGTGGTGAAAACAGGAAAGTTTCCGATCGAGGGAAAAGAGAAGTGAAAATTGCACAGTTTTAGTCGGTAAACTTACAAAACTTACACTGAAAGGACGGGGTTTTCCCCGGGAAAATTTTCAGAAAACTCAAAAACTACCGGAAATTTAACGAAGCAAACCGGATTCTCCCGAGATGTGGCTTTGAGTTGATTGTATCTCGATGACTCCATAGTCCAGACAGCGCTGTCTGCCTCTTTACAGGTGGCCTGGAATATCAGAAGCGCTGTTTATCAGGTGAACCTTTCTGTGTCTCCATGAGTAATACTGTATTTTCTGACGCCGGATTCCACATGGGTAATCTTCCGATTTAACTAGTACGCATTTGGCCCCAGGATATCGCAATGAAATATCTATAAGAGCTGTTATCAGATGAACCTGTCCATGTATCCATGACTCCGAGGGCTTGAGTTGGGAAGAAAATGTACAGTACAAGATTAATCAGTTACAAGTTTAGAGTTGAATAGGAAGTCCACTCTTGGGACAATACTAAACATACAGATAAGTAATTATATCTGGTTTGACATCGTATGAACAGCTTACCTTCCACTCATCATTTAGACGAGAATTCTGGAGTCGAATGAACAGATTACATTCCCATCATTAGACAAGTCTCCGAATGCTCTGGCAGGATGAAGGTGTTTCCTGGCTACTACAGTTCAACTCTATCATCTTGTTCTACTAGTTCTGCTGTAATTTAAAGCAGCCTCAGTCTGTTTACTGACGATCAGTATGCAACGACTCCTCTAGATCTGCTGCTGCTGATTACCGTAGCGCAAGTATATCCTTGAGGATATTCTCTCACGTTCAGATGATGTAAAGTGTTCTCAAGTGCGTGTCATGACTACGGAGGTTTTCATGTAGGAAATGAGTATTGTGATGACTTTGGAGGTTATTCACGTAGGAAAGAAGTTATACTTGTCATGGTGGTTATATGATCCTGAATTCAGCGGACGTCGCCTGTATATGCATGAAGAAGAGAAGCTACTAACTGTAGTGATCTGCCCAGCAACATGAGACACGCGCACGTGAAGACAAGGCCGGTCGTCTGAATCAAAACGAAACACGTTCCACTGCACTTCGTAGTAAAAGAGAAGTTTATTCGGATATCCTCGGCATATGTTTGTCAGCCAGATCGGCCCAGATGTGCTTGTAAATGGGAAACACGCGACGCAATGAATACGAATGAATGACGCAATGCTTGTAAATTACGGTAAGCTTCCGAAGTTGGCATTGCCCTGAGAATTAGTGACCATGCTCGCAACTGTTCACATCGGGAACTTGAATCATTTCGATAGAGTTTCAGTTACGTTATAGTCATCAGTTTCATAGTAACGGAAATGGTATTCTTAAACTGTTTCGTCGTACTCATTAAGACAATTTATACAATCTCTATGAATTTTGTGTGGTACAAACTTCTTTGAACCATGTGTCGAATTTTCTATGAACTAAGTATCACACGATTGGTTGTTACACTCCAGGAAAATGAAAGGAGAGAAGAGTGAAGAGCAACATCTTGAACAACACCACTCAACGGATGAGATGAACAAAATCAGCAGGGAAATAGTGTTAGATAAACAACAACCATAACATGAGGGAAAGTCCTAAAGCACAATTCAACTTAAACTTAAGCATCATAAAACTTGGGCTGTGCCAGGTTAAATTACAGCTCGCAGTGTATAAAATTTACACGTCGCATTCCCCTTCTATCTCTGCAGTGAGCTTGAAGGTGCGAGCCGAAGCAGAACTGACGCGTTGTTGTACTTCCGCTCTGGAGTTTGGAACTTTGGACTCTGGGGTCCTGCGTGTTCCTACTGCCACCGTCTGCACTCGAGTGTTCAGTACTGCCCTCGCAGTCGCTTGTGCTGCACGTGGGGTTCCTGTCAGGAACCCAAGAAGTGAAAAGCTATGAAAGCACATATAAATTATGACAAAACAGAAAGAAATGGACAAAAGAAAAGGGAAAAAACATAAACATAACAGAAAAAACCAAATAACTACGCTTTTAGTGGAATAGCGAGGCTAAGCCTTAGGGATTTATACAAGGACTAGAGCACGGAAGTCATCACGGTGACAAAACCCCACACACGGAGCAAGAGACTATGCCGGAGTATCGCTAGCAAAAATTGACATATATGGGAAGAACATTACGAGGGAAGAGGTCAAAACTGAATGAGAAGCGGGCGGTAGGAGATAAAACGGAGAGCACGAGAGAGCAATAAGAAGCATGACAACACAATGAGTAATGTGCAAAATCGACCAAACTAGCACAAGGAAGACCATAGTTAGTTAAGATGCAGAAGCAATTCAGGCCGTCCTAGAAGGAACGCCAACACAAACAGGGCAGACATTACATCGTGACAAGAAGAAATCCAAGGACAATAGGAAAAAGTACAAGGGAAACCGGCTCAAATCGAAAGTAGGGAGCAATTTCACGAAGACAAAATGGCAGTTCCAGCACACGATAACAATAAGGTCAAGAACAAGTACCAGAGCGCGAAGGAGAATTTGTAAAACGAGAGCGTCACTACAGACCACCATTGAGCGCAAGTTGATGGAAGACAAGCACCGGGTGCAACAACAGAAATAGATGGATAAGGACAGCAGAAATGATTATGGTAGGAGTAGGACGGAGGTCATGAGCCTCATACACACTTGTACCAACTGGACCACCTGGCCCGGTCACGAGATTAGTCAAGCTAATATGCCTGACTCCAACCGGTCAATAAAGTTTCACTCCCGGCATTGTTCGGTTTCTCTTAAAAAATTGATTTATCCGTATCTTTCAATACAACAAAATGCACTACACGACAAAAAAAATCCTCCTTTTTTTTCACATCGACGTATAACTATGCTAATGCATAGCAAAAATAAAAATTGACAAAAGAAAAACAAAGAAAAACAAAAAAAAAAGAAAAAGTTAGTATGAAAGATCAAGAAAAAATGATTAGTATGAAAAAAAAGGAAGAAAAAAAATATCAAAATATACCAGAGCTAGCTTAAAAGGAATTCACGTTAAAATGAAATCATCTTGAATGAAACTAATACTCAGTTTAAAATAAATAAATAAGAAATATAACTAAATATTTAACACTTTATTCATACTCAAACTTTATTTAATTTATATAGATTATATTTCAAAAAATTCACATATAACAAGTAGACCTCGGATCTAGTTTGGATCAAGCCGCTCTTTAGGTATGCATATTCACCCTCTTCCGAGTTAAATGTTTTGTTCTTTTTCTTCTCTTCCACTTTGTATGCATATTTTGCTCTTGATGCAAATACATTTCGTTTGTTCTCTGGAGTCAGTAAACGTGAACCGAAAGGAATAAAAGAAATCACGTGTTTGGAAAACGACTGGAAAGCAGAATCTAATTTCTAAACTAATCAAATTGACTATACCATTGTTTCCATTCTTTCCATCCATAGGTTCAAAAGATCTGCTTGTCGAATGTTACGTTTTGGTTCCTATTCCAGCCTTTGGAAATATTTTTGCGAGAAAGAAATTTATATTATAGAAGCAGTGAAAATGGCATTACATTTGTACCTGCTGCGAAGATGAGTTGCAAAAAGAAATGGCACATCATTAGGCCATAACCGCAACAAGCTTTTTCTGTTTTGTGCTAAAAAGCAACCATCTTCGAAGCTCGTTCTCGCATGCCATTTTCCGAAGATGTTTAGATGAAAAACTAGGCAATACGTTAACTCTACTCATATTAAATACATTCCGGTGCAGTGTAATAGTGATATATCGTGATTTACCACTTCATTGGACGATCAAGATTCATGCAGAGTCGCACGACATCAATTAAGAGGAGTAGAGTTAACTCTAAGTAAAACTAGCATCACCGCAACACGCTATGTACATCATGTTCTACAAGCTTAGACGTGAGAGTGTTCGTTTAAGCGTGCGAGTGCTAAGCAGTTCCTTAGCAAAAACGTAACGGATGGGTTATCTGAGGTTTTCCTCTAAATCATTGAGAGGGTTAAGAACAAAAAAACAAGGACAGTGCGGTGATGCTCTTATTACCGAATCTAAACTCTGCAAGCAAAAAGCTGGAGCAAAAAGTTAATAGCAAAAGCGTGATGCGATTACAGCTTTATTGTTTGCTAGTGTTTATATACCCGCACCAAGGGTTTAAGAAAACAAAAGTTTTCACTTTCATATTTGTTACTTTGAATTGGCTTATACTGAGAAGTACATTTGATTCTACTATTGCAGACTTCCTTCTATACTAACTTATTTACTTGATTTTAGTCCTCTGTATCAATTCAAAACAGGAACCGAAAATACGACGCAAAGGAAAACTTACTTTTCCAAACATATAAGTAGTTTTATCAACATCCAGTTTTTGATTTTATTTCTTTTAATCATCTGTTTAGTAGCTGCTTGAATTCACCTACCAAAGCTCCTGGTTCCACGGAATTTTCTTCGCTGCGATAATATGTTTGTATTATGGTTACTCAAACTCTTCTTCGTAATGGAAATTACAACATTCACATGAGAAGAAGTAAGTCTAAAATGTCAAGTTTTGTTAATTACTGTAGAATTTATGTAGTCATCCAGTTCAATGGTTTTCACCATCCAATTCAGTGTTCAAGAGATCTCATTTCTGAACGTACACCACGTACGTCCGGTGATTATAAATTTTGCCGTAAACATCTCTGATGTATGTACATCTTTGAACATTATGTACCACTTCCAGGGGGTGTTTACGACATAAACCTGTAAAAGTTTACCGGAGTTACAGAATCCTTTATAGCCAAGATTCGAGTGTCTCTTTTATCTTCGATGATGACCATGCGTTTCAGACAGGATGGAATAAATGGAAGCTCACGCTCTCAAACCTTTCAGATCAATACCTTTCTTCACAAGTCGTGCCACTTTGCATAAACAGTTTAGTTTTATTGGTTTGATTAATGTCACTATTAACTCCTTTCAAAACTATAATATAGACAACAAAACGTAGATGAAAATGAATATGCATCAAAAGTGGCATTTTGGTCAAGTGAAGGAAGACGACAATTGTCTGTCTAGCGGAAAAAATCATGAAATGTTATTGGTTCATGATAGGCTTGAGAGAAACTTGCGAGAAAAAATAATGATGATTTTAAGTTGAATACATATAGTTTACATGTTTCAGAGAAAGCAGAAAAGTGATTTAATGATAGCAGATAGATACCTTTAACTTTAGCAGAACTGGTAAAAGACCTGACATGTCCAAACTTAACCTCTGAAAGCACATTTGGATCTTACTAACGAAAAGAAAGTATACAGGCTCCACGTGAAACGGATCTCATGTTACCATAAACTGTCTACTGAAAGCACACTGTATGTTGATGATGAAAGAAAACCATAAGGACTGCACGTGAAAGAGGTCTCTATCCACCATAAAAATAACTCTACGAACAATAAATTATAATATAAAACTTTGATTTATTGCCTAACTCTTCCAAGAGGAAGAATTAAGAGATAAATTAAAGGTATGCATATTCCCTTCTTCCGTACTTGGATGAGATGAATAGATATTGCATGCAACATCAGGTTCTGGATCTAGAGAAAACATAACAAGAAAAAACTACGGATGGAAAATTCAAAGTTTCAAATTATATTTAAAATAGATAGATTTAGAATGAGAGTGATATTAACTCGCACACATAGATAATTTCTACTGATTGCACTAAGTCTCAAACGCGATGTATGGTGGGCCAGATGTAAAAGATAAAGATGCATTGGTGAGAAGTAGACATATTTGAGATGAAGTCTAGTGTATTTTTTCATATACTGAACTTACTACATTGGCAAGACACTTGGTTTGAAGCTCAGAAGTCCGGAGTTTGGATCTGGAACGAGCGGTTCCAGATGAACTCTGTGATCTGACAGATCAAAAGAATATAAACTTTATTCTTTTTGAAAAATAAAAACATATAGTATTCAGAGAAGAATTGGAGTTGAATTGACAATTTAACTCTCCCTAGAGCACGAGGACACTGTATCGTTCTCATGTGAAAATAATCTGTCAAGAAAGTTGTCAGGGAGATTAAGAGGACACCGGATCGTTCTCGTGTGAAAATAATCTGTTAAGAAAATTGATGATGATTTTCTTGAAAATGTTCTAATACAACGAACAGAGCTGAGGTGATAATGCACGTTTTTGTGAGAATGTGTTACATCCACCATCTTACAGTCAAAAAAGCAAATTATAATCGCATTCTGGTTTTCCCACCTACCATCGCACAACCCTTTTCTCTTTAAATGAAAAGGTCACTCAGTCCATTCTGCATGATGTCTTCCTTAACAATTTTCCTTTTGCTTTTCAGTGGATATGAATTTTCGTTGCATATTTCTTATTGACGAGACTATGTATGTTCATACGTGACAACCACGACAAGTAGGTAACGTTACGGTGCTACGGTAGTTACGCAGACGGGCTTACTCGAAAGCCGCAGGAGTCGGGAAGTCGCGATGTGGATGTACGCAGTTCTGGATGATGCTGACAGCACACGTCATCAAAAACTTCTCTTCCTTTCAGTGCATGAATGAAAAGTGACGAGGCGAGGACCCGGACTACGGTAGCTTTTTATCTCTCTTACAAAAGCAGGTACTGTACTGCGAGTCTGCGACTGGGTGGTGGAGTGGTCTAGCGCGCGCGCCTATTCATCACTGTTGTTGGCGGGGAAGCTCCTGTTGCTCAACTTCGATATCCGCTAAGCTCCCACTCAAAAGACGCCACGCGGGTGCTCGGCGGCGTGTTGCTGCTGAAGTCCCATTTAGTTCCCTAACACTTTTGCCGGGACTTCAGCCTCGGCCTCGGTTCCCAATTCTCATGGTGCGCAGCGTCGAGTCGTCGACGCCTCCACCTTTCCAAGGTCGATGCATTGTCGTGGGCGCGGCTTCATCCTGCTTTGTTGCGTGTATTGGCTAAGTAAGTTTCATGGTGCGTGGCTCTCCGATCCTCATGTTCATCAGCTGTGACGCTAACTCGCTGCTCATGTATTGTTGATTATCGTCCGCCATCATCGTCAAGGCTTCGATCACGGCCCATAGTACTGCTCTCTTCATGTTTGCCGTCTTTCGCCTCTCTGAATTTCGCTGACTGCCAGGCTGAATGGTTTATTGTTCCGACGAACTGCTTCGACACTCGACTTGATTTTGGAGGGTGGCCTCCCCCTTGAAATCGGATCGAACCGTATCCACTGTGGCGATCGTAAAACTGTGCACGTTTTGACAATTGCGGCTATGGATCCTTTGCGGTTACTTAGAACTTTCCTTTTAGGGTATATTTTCGTAGGTGAACTTTGTCCTGCCGGGAGTAGTGTAGACACTCAGTTGAAAAGCGTTGATTCTTTGACGTATCGCAGTCGTTGGTTCATGATTAATTTACTATCCATTGTAGATTGATGTTATGAACCTCGTCTATATACGAAAGCTCTTTTACAGTAGCACCTGTAATCCTGGATATGTGCAAGGGGAAAGAAGAGCAGCATGGCAGATTGCACTTATAGAAGGTTTGGAACTATGCACAAGTGCAAGGATGTTTCGAATTTGTACTTTATAAATCTTCATAAGTGCAAATTGGACATACCTTTCATATGTTTGAATACCTCAGAGATTCAAGATCCACTACAAATCTCATATGTAATGAAGTCCTTTTCCGGTTGTTCTCTGTACAGGTCGTTTTGGAAGGATATTGAATCAAGTTATCCAAGTGAAGTCTTATTGACAGGTCTAGCAATGGTATATACTATCGATTGAAGGAACGATCAGTAGTCATCCAAGAAAGTGAGAAAAAGTAATCAATTTTCACCAAGCAAGTTATAACGGTGCGTCTCTGCAAGATATGTGATGCAAGCTCCGACATTTAGTGCTGATTTTGAGTCATTTTCAGGATTTCTAAATTAAATCAAATCTGCCGAAACTCTACGGGTGAGACATCTTTCATGCAGTATAAATTTGGTATGTTTTCTGACCGAATACACATTTCATGCATTTATTTTCTTGTCTATTGATAATATCGGGAAACCTTCCAAGCACTGCTATGATATATCACTTTCTTGTTAACTAAGATAGACCGTTTGCATAAAGTTTCAACTCAAAGAAACGGAAAGAGAAATACAAAAAACGGCTCTATTTTCCTGCTCAACGTGTGCATGTTTGGACATTTAAGGTTTATATTATAGATTATGTGCAGTATGTTTACTTAATTATACTTTCTATTAACTGCAATATTGCAGTTAAACCCTCGGTATCTATATATTAGCTTCGGTTCATTTCGTGCTTCCGAGATCGAGCGTTGAACTTGATGTAAATTTTACTACTTGTAACTTGCTCGTTGGATGTAATCTCACGATGTGTAAGTTGTAAATTTCTCGTTACAGGAGAGCGTTTCTACCTCCCACCGTCGAGATCAAGCTTGATCCCCCTCCCCCGCACTCCTCTGAACTAAAGGCTACCTATGCAGGAGGTTTGAAGTGCTGTGTAGTCCGGTTGCTGCATTACACATTCACCAGCTAATTAGGGGTCCAATGCTGACGGGAGAGGGAAACCTTTGCTCTGCATGGTGGATGGGGTTCACCTCATGACAACAAAACAGTGACATGATGACAACAAATTGAGAGTAGAATTTCTTCTTCTGTGTTGGGTAAACGTTTGGTTGGAAAAACTTCAGGACCTGAAAACAGGTATGACATTGATTTTTTTTTAAGTGACCCCTTTGGACAATAGCGGCGTTTGCATGGAATCTAAAAAAGGATAATAATATTTTGCTTCTCGAGATAAGAGAACCAATATAAAAAAGTATGATTATAGCGGGGATGAATAAGAAGAAGACAATTATGGGAAAAAACCAGTACACCCGAGTAGCTCTATGGAAAGAGCAGTGATAATTTCACACTAATGGATCTTTCTCTTCCATGAAGTTATCAGTTGTAATGGTAAAAGATATAATATGAATAGTGTTTCATGATGAGGAAATCTAACTTTTAGAACGATCCCTTTCAGCAAAAGTGACGTTTGTATGGAATAAGTACGGAAGAGAATCGTAAGTTACTGATCGTCGAGATTAAGGAAACCGATACTAATGAACATAATTATAGTGAGGATGAAGAAGACGAGAGCAATTTTGAGAATAATATGTATCCAAATTGCACTTCTAAGAAAAAAAAAGAAAAAAAGAGTTGCACTTCTAAGAAGGAGGAAAAAGAAAAACGTTCAACATAGAACCAAAATAATCTTTGGTAATTAATTTATAATATTTTTCAAAAATAATTCAGTGAAAAGTTTAGTGTAAATCGCACGATCACAAAAAATGTATTGGTCTATAAAATTTACAGATAGATATTTGTGTCAAAGTTCTAAAATGGATCTTATAACTCAAAAATACTAAATTTAATTCATTAAATTTAACTTCACTTGGTAATTTTATTACACGTGCTCATTTCAGACATATAAAACCTAGAAGTCACTCTAGGGAACATAGCCGTTTTTTAGTATAAAGATCAATCAGTATCCGCGAATAGGAATATTTTTGGTTTACAAATTTTAATTTAAAATTTAATCTTTTTTAGAGAAAAAAGTAAAATATAAGTTAAAACTCTTTACATATTCTCTTTTTTCCTCTCTTCCTACATTAGGAAGTGATAAATTTGCATGCAAAGTTTGCAAAAAGACAACTCATTGCTCTAAGAAAAACGCACTTAAAACCTTTATAAAACTTATTTTGTAACACTTTTTATTTTATTTTAAAAATATAACGTTATAAACTGGTAGGTTTTCTGATAAATTATATCTGTAATCGTGCAATATCAAACGTAGAAGGTTGTCTAACCTACTCGAGTTAACCTAACACCGATTAGATATTACAGGAAAGGACCCGGTATAGTGATGTCAAGATCTTTTGATACGTCTAGTTTAGCATACGTAAGAATCGGATTATTATTATTGCTGTGTAAAGCCAGACGGATCTTTGAGCTCGGGTGGAGGAGCGGCACATTCCGAGGGTAAAACCCTTGCAAATAAACGCTCATTCTCTTGTTGAGTAATCAGATGTTACTTTACCTAACACCACTCGCTCACCGGAGCTAGTGGTGAAATATTGCATAATACCAGTTTGACATACGGAAGTTTCTGTTTTGACCAGATTTGTTGACAACTAAATAGTGACCGTGGTTTTACTCGTCTACCCCACACTATTCCACGGGGCTATAGTGCTGTACATGAAGGGATTACTTGGATTCAATTCATGTTATCAAGTTCTAAAAGATATTTTGCTCCTCGATTCTCGACATATGACACTGATCTGGAGAGGGTTTCACTTTGTATCAATCCATATCGGCAGCCCATGCGCAGATACCGAGTACGCCACCAAAAACTACCACCAGAGGCTCGAACCACTTTAACTGATCTACTGCAGTGAATGCCAGGATACCGAGACACAGGCTTGTCTCTGGGAAATCAGTTTGCTCTAGAGCTCCAAATGTTAGTGTAAACACACTTGTGATAATGAGACCAACACCGGCCGCATTGAAACCAGGTAGCGCCCTTCTGTAGATTGCCCATCTCCGGAAATGACCCCAGAAAGGCATGATACCAAATATCAGCATGATGCCGGGTAGAAACAAACCAAACCATGCCAGAGCGGCACCAATGATGAAAACATATCCTCCATTCAACGCCATGATAGTGCCGAGATATGAAGAGAAGTTAAATAGCGGACCCGGAAGTGCCTGCCAACGAGGACGACCAATGAGACAACAAAGATAGGTTAGCCTGTCAATATACTGTCAAGTACTTCCAAGGCTTCCACGAGGAACTTGAATACTAAGCAAACCCAAGCCTGAGACTGACCGAGAATTAAAGTTCCAACTCAAGTAACTTTTGTTGAAAAGCACACAAGATGAAGATAGAGTAACATACCTGGACTATCCCAAGGCCAGCATAAAACTGCTTGCTGGTCACCCAGGTGTCTGCCTTGTCTACACACACTCCGTTCGCGTCACATGTCCTTTGAACCACACCTTCATAGAGCATAGGCAACACCACCTGCACATTCGGAAACTCTTAAAGACAATACCAACATTAACAAAATGAAACTGGAACCTGCAGACACAAGGTAGAGAACGAGACCGATAAAACTGAATGAAGGGAGGGATGACAACAGCAGGATAATGCAAAAGCAGGAAGAATGATGATTTAAACAAACTAACAAATATACTGAACACAACGCCCAAAGCCACGACTGATACCTGCCCACCTCCGAAAATGACCGATCCAATTCTGTAGAACACTTCCCACAAGCGAAGTGTATCGGGAATATCATTTAACACATTTACCAGCACAATCGAAACAACGAGGACAGAAATCCACGTTATTAACAGAAGGCCACCGAAGGACATGCTAACTCCGTGCGAGCGTACAGACTGATCTCGTATCTGAGGACAAACACAGTGATGATGGAAAGTTAAAACTTTGTGAACGAAACCTCTGAGCTCACCTGTACATTCTAACCGAGACAACTCGCAGAAGCCACCATCTCCTACTAACGAATATGTCTGATGACCATTTTTGCCTTCTGATAATCTCAAAATCTTATCTTACGACAATTTTATATGCGCAAATGATTATCAGACAGGTATACTTTTAGTGTCCAAAACCTTCGCCACTTACCTTGACAACTGACAAGGGTTCCTTCCTGTAGAGTCCCCACAAAAGTGTGAGTAAACCTCCAGCAATGATGAGACAGGGAAACGTGTATGCTTTGGGCCAGTAATAAGCGACGACAGTTGCTAATGTACAGATTGATGCTAAAAGAGGGCCTTTACAAAGCTTTGAAGCCATGGATTTTGCAGCAGAGGCCACTAATGCAACACCCACAGCTGATACACCTGCATACGTGGAACAACTTCCTGATTAAGCACGCAACTAACAACGCCAGAATTTACCTACATCCTAGAAATTACGCAATCAGATCGAAGTAAGCCAACGCATGCCATATGACTCCTACAATACACAAATAACTCATTTTGAGAGTTAGCTCTCCCACAACCTTTTACTATATGCCCTGGAGTATTCTTTCTCTGAAGGTCCATCCAAACTCTGAATTATTCGAAGCCTGTGAGCTTATCTCCCTTATTTATATCCTTTATCTCATTTATACAGTAACCAGGGAATCTAAGAGAATAAATTCATTCTACTGAAGCTGGTCACCTTTACAACATTAGCACTTGGCTTTACCTGCTACCGTACCTGCTTCTCAATCCATCCTTGTTACTAGCACCATCCAGCCAAGGCCCGCGGTCTACGGTTGATAGTCTACAGAATGCACAACATGCATAATTCTTTATGAATACAATTTACCTGCAACCATGCCATTTAAAGCCGCTCGAGGGTTCTCCAACTGCTTGGCTGCAAAGACTCCAAGACAGCACATGATGATAGCACCAGGATACTGGAAAAGAATTCCAGATAATAGTCCACCTACGCACGTGAGCAATGCACACCATATTAGCAACACTTGTACTCTAGATCTCGTTCAGGAACAACATTCGCACTTAAAAATGCAAAACCTTGTACTCTAGACTTTTGCATATCTAGAGGATGTACTTACATAACTCTATCAAAGCTTTTATCACATGTACAACAAATTAATTCACTCTGAATGACCGTGTTAGTTTCTACCTCTCACTCCCTTCTTTATGGTGCCAATAGCAAATGACACCTGAGTCGATGTTGGTCCAGGCATACATTGACCCAGAGCGAACAGCTCTGCGAAGATATCTGTGCTCATCCAGTGTAGTTTTTCCACAAGGCGCTATACCAACAGCACCATTCAAATGATCAGCTAAGCAACTTTTGCATTTACGCTGCAATAAAGTCAAGGAGAATGTCCTCTGCATTCTGAGTCCGGTTCGGGAGAAGAAAAAAAATACGACAACTTCCTCTGGAAAAATTAACTTCACAACGGTGATGGCATTCGGTACCTTCTCGAACATAGCGATATGAGCACTAGGACCACCAAACGCTGTCCATCCTAAAAGCGAAAACTGTTTCGCTATATCCTTGTACCCAACATCTACGATCTCCTGCGCCGGCTCTGCCTCAGATAAGTCCTTCTCCTGAAGAGAGCGTGCTGATTCCGGTGCTTCAATATCCTGCCCGGTGCCACTGGAGTGCTTGCTTAATCCACCTTCCTCATCGGCAACGTGTTCTCCACCATCCACGCTCACCGAGGGTCTCCTCTCGTGACCCATAGTGAAAAGAGCAAAAGTGATGGACGTAAACGAGCCCTTTCTACCACCACGAACTCTGAAATAAAGATATGTTGAGCTCTCTCAACATATCTCAACCAATATAATGCTTCCGAAGCTTCAACTCCGCAATCCCCGCGACAGATGGTCATTATTTACGGTATCCCAAACATTGGTAGTACACAGTCGTGCTTCTCTCATGGTTGAGACCTATAAATGACAAGAGTCTAGCAACTTAGTGATATCATGTATCCCAGTCTTCTGATGTAAAAGTCCAAGTAACTTGTTGATACTGAGAAAATCCATCTCGCACTATCGTTCAAAGCAAATACGATCAACAGCTGGCTTATGAACAAGAGGGGAACTGTAGGCAGCTCCTGACTAAACATAAACGCGTGAAACACTTCGAGATATATTACGCTCACCCCAGCCAATTACGTTCAAGCCAGCCAATATGCAACGCACGAAATTCGAAACACGCATTCCACGGCTGTAGGGACAAATTTGTAGGACTCATTCGGCTGCGTGTAGTTGGATGTCGCAGGCTCCACCTGGAGAGGTAGGTCCCGGCCACACTATAAAGAAATTCATAATTTTCTGTCAAATTCAGGGTTGCAATGCTAACATTTTCGTTATGAATGTCAAACTGCAACAAACAGGTAAAGAACCTCAAACAGACTTGTGATCCTGGTGGTCTCAACTCCTGGAGTGAGCTCTGAAGAATTAAGCAGAACCTCATTCATCATCATGAGCGAGGAGTGACAGAGTGGACTGAGGAGCTTCTAGTTGACAAAGATGGCACTTTCAGTGCGAATTCTATCCATTGTATCGACGGCCAAACTCAAATCTTAACTAATGTCAAAGGCGCAGCCGAATTAAGCCTGCTTAGCTCACAATTGAGCACAAGCTCCTTTCAGCTACCCGGTAGAATCACTGTTTAGGGAGACACTAAACAAAGTCACCATCTTCAGGTTAAGTTCACACAATCGAAGTAATGCTTAGAAAGTTAGATTTTTTCGGCATGATACTCACTATGAGCGTCGTGCGTCAAACTCTGAGCAAAATTACGTGAAGAGAGATTTAGATAAGTTGATTTCCTGTTATAAAAACCAGACACTACGGACCACACTAAATTCACGGACCTCCTCACTAGAACACAATTTCCACAGAAACCGACGAGACCGAGGCTCTGCGCGACAATGAGTGATGACTGGGTAGAGCAGAGGGCCTACTGGTAGACTTCATCTTGAGAGGAACGGATGATGACTCCCCGAGTAGAAAACGAAGCTCCGCGGCTCGCGCTCCCGCAGCGCTGAGTGCACAAAACTGAAGCTCCGAGAAACATCGAAGAGTTCCTTGTCGTGATAAACCATAAGAGGCATTTCCATTTCTTTCGTCTTGATGTTGGCGCCGTGAGCGCTCCACTCACTGTTCTTTCGTTCACTGGTGATTCAACCTCGTGTGCGAGATCGAGACAGGAAGGACACGCGATGAGATGAGATGGCAAGTTGGCAACTGTCAATAAAAGAGTGTCCTACACTAGTTTTGCTTGTCTTTGCAGCGTAACGAGGTCCAGGTTCGTCCCCTCTCTCCCGTCTCCCATGCTCTCTCTGCACATGCGTCCTTCGAACGAACCGGGAGACCATTTTTAACGATTATTGCCCGAACGGCGGCAGCACTCACCTGGATTTCAGGAACTGTAGGCTGGTTTCGCGTGGACCGGGTTAGAGTATCACACAGGGATGGGGAGGACAAAAGGGAACACGCGACCAAAAGAATAGCAAACGGATGGAAAGACCCCATCAAGCCTTACAAGGGAAAGAAGTACACGAAGGACGAAGCAACTAACGCACCGAGGAAGAACACCAGGGCTAAATAGCCCCGCTATCAGTAGCTCTAAAGTAGTCTATCGCACTTATAATATCAGACAGTGGTAAGTTAGTATTCATGGATATAACAGGTGCATCTGAAGTAAAATCTCTTATTACAATTGCTCTTTTGCAGATCTCCACTATCAATAGCTGTAAAGTAGTCTATCGCACATATAATATTAGACACTGATAAGTTAATATTCATGCGTACAACAGATGCACACGAAATAGAATCGCTTATTGCAATTGCTCTCCTGTGGATCGCACTTGCTAAAACTTTATGTAGAGCAATGAAAACTCACTGTCTAAAATACATAATGCAGAAGAAAGTGATACTCCCTTAACGTATTTCATGGTAAGCTCTGGCACAATCTCGAAGAAAAACGTCGAACTCCAAAACTGTCGATCCATATCTCTAAGGTTAAGAAGATGAAGCGATGTCTCACCTGCATACCTCTATACTTGGTCACCTTCGCTGCTGCCGTCACGCCTGCAACTCATCCTGGAAGATAGGTGATCACCTGTGCCATCACTGAGTCCGGTGTCAGATCCGTGACAACCACATCTACCACTGAGATCTGATCCTCTCGCATCATGTGCAGATCAGCTCTCGCTGATCTTCCTGTCTGAAGAGCATACCAACGTTCCCTTCACGAAAGACAAATCGTAAATTAAGGAACAAATTATATTCAATATAACTAATAACGAAGCTAATATTATTCATAGTAACCTAGGTATTGCTCTTCTGCATGGTTTATCGTATCCAAAATTTTAACCAGACAAATGCTAAACTCGATCGCCAATTTATTACCTTGGAAGATGCAACCATCCAAAGCTGAAGTAGGGAGTGTCATTTCATAACAAAAAGATTCTTTCCACGGATCGGGTTTAGATCGAGGTGTATTGCGAGACAAGCCTGATTTATTTTCGTGGATCACGTATTTTTTTTCCTTCCAAGTTACCTGAACAGGTTTTTAACTAAAATTTTATACAAATTTTCTCGAAGTAATTATCCAATATTTACTCGGGTTTAAAAATATTTTTCACTTAGACACGAGTTTGAACTCTCCGGAAATAACATCTTTGTCAAATATTAAAAAATGACACCCCTTAGTGTCCAGCACTAATATCAATACGTGGTGTCGTTGGTATCTTCATACCAAGATGGAGCTTTGTAGGAAAATGTTAGATAATAAATTATTAGCTATATATATTAAATAATAATTAATACTTATCATAAATTATAGGTTTTTTATATCAAAATTTTGTTTTTGTAATTTCTGAAGCGCATGATCTTTCGTATGTTTATGGGTTATGTTTGGATAGATAGTTATTATTCGTTCACCTATCACTTAATATTACGGAATGAAATTTAAACATATATATAATTTTATAATAAAAGTAAAAATAAATGTTATAAAACACGACATCCAACAGAAATCAAGAAAAAACCCTCCAAAAGTATTCCCCAAACCCACCGACTAGAGAGCCATTCCATTTTCCTTAATTTTCTCCTACCGCGCTTGTCCTCTTTTGGTTTACGTTCTTCATGCACTTTGGATGCATCTATAATTAACTAGAACTCGGAAAACAGTAAACAAGAAATTACATGAATGGACATTTGAGAGTTTGAGAACTTTAGTGTACCGTGAATGAGTTAAACTTTTATGTTTATCTTTCCTATTAATTGTGTGGTTTGCTGGTGTTGCTATGGAACAGGTTTATTTATTGAGAAATATCAAGATCTAAACTTTCTCTTACTCCAGTAGTAATGATAGGTTAAATTTTTCAAGTGCTTTAAACGTCATGCATGTCTGAAGCATATGAATTGCTTCAAGTATAGAAATGTCTACTACACCAAAGAATTCAAGAAAATGCAAGAAAGTGACTCGTCCTAGAGCTCCATGGACATGTTTTTGAGCTACTTGTCTTGACGTCTATCTAGAAAGATGATCTTTTAGATGGAACACAGTTGATAAAAATTTAAAAAGAACCGATCAGACAGAAATGAGTCGACATTACAAGTGCTCCATCACTGGAATGGAATGCAAAACAAATGAGAAGATGTTTATAAAGACTGAAAAAGATCTAGACTATTACAACACACTACTATTATGAAGGAAATGTTGAGACCAATCAACATAGCAATCACATGTAAATATATATATTCACTAGTGGCGAAAGGTGCAAATCAAAAGCAATTTGAAGTAACTCAGTTCAAGGTTTTATTCTCATCTTGGAGCGAAATCAAAACTCCTGTGGACTTTATGAAGAAAAATGATAGCAAAAAAAATATCCGGCACAGTAAATTGGTGGATATGACAAACAAAAGATGAACTCAGTTCTGCAATTGGTAACTGTAATATTCATGCTTTCACAAGGTTTGGAGGCAATATACGTCTCTGCCATAGAGTTTACTATCCACAACACAGAATTAGTGGAATATACATCCCAAATGACATTATGGGACAAGTTTAGTGTATCAAAAGTTTTTGTTATTACTGGCTCTGCAGTAAGTAGACTAACCTAGAGAAAATGTTTTAATGTAGTCTTAAAGATCAGTGTCCCAAGTGGTTTAGCTTAGTAGGTTCAGAGAGAGATCGTAGGTTCAGTCCGTTGAGAGCACGGTTGGAGGTGCAAACTGTTAATGAAGCTTCTGATCCGAGTCCCGCGAGAGTGGACTCACATGGACAGTCTCATGGTCCTCGAAAATCCCAAAGGACAGACAATACCATTTTAACTATATGAATATGCATGCGTTACTAATAGATGATATTATTTATCATTTTATCATTATATGGATTAGACACATTAGGAAAAGTTTTTTATTACATGATCGATATCATATCTAAACTAAACAAGGAGCTATTCTTACAATGGAACTGCAGGGCTATGCGTTAGCGATTTATCCGGATTTTTTCTTTTTTGATTTTCGTACAAACTTTAGATTTATCTCTTCTCCGGTTTTTCAATAACGACTCCTTCTGTCTGTTAATGCTTTTCAGTTTCACCACAACTCCATCCGTCCGTTTTGCTACATGACATTCTCTTTTCTTTTTCGTTTTTAATAATCGACGTACAGTTATGTTACGGCATAACAAAAATTATTCTATTTGAGCGTGTCAAAATTGAAACCTTTCGCATCTATTCCTTGGTCACGGGTTACTGTTATGACTGCGGTCAGGTGCACGCTGATGTTTATTGCAGATATTTGTAATTAACGCTTTCTTCGAATCGTTCGTGAATTTCAACAGCAAGCAAGTCTAATGTTTAAAAAATTTATTATATTTTTATAAAATAAAATAAAATAAGTATAATGATACACGATTCCAGAAAAAACTATCCTTGGAAAAACTACTGCAATTTTCCTCTGGACGTTAGAAAATCTTTGGTTTTAGTTTTGACACGCCTTATTATAGTACGCATTATCGACTGGATTTGCTAAACTCGACTTGATGCTCACTGAGTCACTCCAGGCCACGTGGCCCGGCGTTTCACTGAAGACGGTGACGTTCTGGTCGACGGAAACGCGAACGCAACGTTGTGAATGCAGCTTTAGATCTAGTTGACATTTGGAAAGCTTTCCAGGAAGTTCACCAATGTACACTGAGAAAGGAAGATATTTTTCACCCATGTACATTGAACTGTATGTGAGTGTACATTAATTAATATTTAAATTTTTTAACAAGAAGAGTTAAAATATTAATTAATATATTTAATAAATGATATTATTTAATAATTATTGTTTCATATTTATACAACGAAAAAAATTAAAAAATTAATTAATATTTTCGATAAACGATGCTATTTGATAATTACTGCTTCAGATTTATATCATCGGGAACGTATCAACCCACTCTTACTTATGAGTTCTTTCCGGTTGAGTTGACTATTGCGAGACGGATTAATATATAACTTTTATAAATTAATTTAATTTTTATAATAACTTATTAAAATAAATTTCTATAATAACGTATTAAAATAATTTTTTATAATATTTATACGTTTTTCGATAAGAAAAAACGGAACTCACTGTACAAGGCCGTGGGGAAGATATTTAACTCTGATCAACTGAATGGAGAGGAGTATCATTTGTTTTTTCTTTCCACTTTAAGCCATGCGTATAAACATTTCCTTTTGAGAGGTTAAATAGCTAGTACTGCGCATCCTAATATATTACTATCTGTTCTGTCCTTTCGTTTTTGAGTTTGTTATTGGTTTGAAATTCTTTTATCATGAAATTTACTCGACCGAATGTTGTATTTAACACAGAAGAAAAAAGTTACTCTCGTTCCGTTTTTCATAAGGTACACCTGTCACAAGCTGCTTACTACCCCTTACAGATTGTACCTGAAAGTACTATAATGTAATTTTGATCATGAAGTGAGTCATATATGGGTCATATAAGGGACCTAACTGGACTTCAATACCGTCTCTGTCGAGGCCTTTAACTTGAATGTTACAATTTTCCATCGTGTGTCTCTCTCCGCAAGACGCTCAAAATTCAGGAAGAATAAGAATAACAGAAAGGAGATAATTCCGATAAGAGAGATTCCGTTTCTTCTATAATTTAATTCCGAAATTTTAAATCAAGAAATTTAAATTTCATTCAGAAGAATACGCAAAGTTAAAAGACCGAAAGTATCCACAGGATATGGAAAAAATGTCTCCCTCGTTTGAATTCATCGATAGTAGGATATGAAAATGTGTAGCAATAATCTTATGAATCCCAAGATCAGACAGTTAGAAAGTGGGCTGACCCTACAAGTTCAACGAACGTGAATAGACTATTTCATGAATCCCACTACAGTCGCATGTATTCGCTTGCTTCGCTTGAATCCGTAAGCAGGCAACCAAGCAAGTCATAATTAGGAATGCTAAGGGAGGGATTCCAAAACCAGAGTAACCAAGACGTGGATGCGAAAACATGATAGAAGATTTGGAGTTCCTCAGACACTTTTATCTCCACACCGACTTTCATGACAGTCAGGCTTGGAGCAACATGGTCCTGTATTGGTGGAAGATATAGTGAAGGTGGCTGATCGTTCGTGGGAGAGCTGTGAAATGGTGGTCTAAGGAGCTGAAGGATGGAGCCTACCGAGTTTTGTAGCGAAGTGTACAGGGCCTGTATGTACAGGAGAAGCTGGGAAGGATCCTGTTTGCCGACAGAAATACGAGCAGATGCCAACAAGAGCAACACAGAAGGATGGATGCTGAGGTGAATGACATGGTGGTCCGAGACCCAGAGCTCGAGCTCAATTGACAATTGTACTCAATCCTCTATCAACGATAACTATTCTGAGAATGGAAATAAACTCTAGCTAGAAAGAAGATGGCTCTCTAGGGCACTCGGGACATCTGCGAAATCAAGGCGTTACAGAGAGAAACGGGGGTGTTGGCGACCAACCCAACACTGATCCGTAATGTGATGATGGAACACTCCAAAGAGTGGGTGGGGGGTCTGAAACCAGAGGAACAATCAGGAAGTGGAGAGAAGGAAGAAGACTCTATCATGATCAGAGACACGAATCTATCCGCGGATGGGGTTCAAGAGTTGAGAACTATGAATACCCACTAAATCGTGGTTCAGTGGGGAGGAGATCGCCCGAGGAGTATTTGGCTCGTAAATTTTAATGCGGGAGAACCTGATAGCACAGTGTATGAGCTCTGAAAGTTTGATAGCGACCCCATGATATTCTCTTTATCTACGACTTCGTTCGGTTTCATTTAGCTCACGGGATGGATACCGAGAAAGTGGAGGGTGGGTACCAAAGTAATTGACAATCTCCTCGAAACAGAGGAAAGGGAAGAGAGATGCTGGAAAGGGAAGCCCACCTTCAGTTTCTTCCTGTATGTGAACAAGGCTTACGCTTACGATATTATACCCGTATCATGGAGAAACGAGTATAATATCGCTTATGGACATAAAAGCTAGGGAAGCTTGAGAAGAGTTGAGAAGCTTTAGCGGTCGTGATCAGTGATCGAAAATCGGATCCTTTCGGGTTTCTCGAGGCTATCCTCTCTCCAACCCTTTTGGCCCATCTCTTATACTGTTCGAACATATGTAAGGGCCATCGTAACGTATACGGGCTGAGAAAAGGAAATTGGTCAGCCCACTTACATCGAGCATTCCATATGCATCTCCACTTGAGCTTGTATCTTGAGGATGTCATCCACACTGTATTCTTGCACACGCACATGCCCTACAGTCGAAATACGGAGCTGCTATTTGGGATGCTACTACCACGCAAACACCTCGGCTGCAGGTTGTTCAGTTGAAACATCTCAGACCATGATCGGTACCTGAACGAACAGCGGTACGTGCGCGAGGAATATGTGGAGACCACCGAAGACCGAGAGAGATAGCGAAGCTCGAGTACAGATGGGAACTTGAGCAATCAGAATCCAGTAGATATCCAAAGACGGTGATTTAACACCACTTGGCTGCAGGATAGACCAGTTAAACAAGAGAAAAGAAGGTCTAAGATATACTGAGAGCAGCAACGTTTTGGACAGAGAGACTCTGGATTCTGGAACATGCTTGAACTCGAAACGAACAAGACTTCGAACGAGGCAATAGGCAGACTTTCTCGAAGAAAGATAGAGATGGAGGATTACAAGAATTATCTTTCTCCTTGAGTACTTGATCGGGAGATTCTGAAGTTGTTTCAAGACCTACCTTAGAGAACGAACCCCTCTCCTAGTCCGCGGTTGAAGTTGAAGTTTCGAGCAGGTAGCATTCCCTTAAATACCAAGAAGACTGACCCACCATGCAGACCAAGGTGTGTACTCTACTGTATACTGTGCATTTACCTGTCTGATTGTAAATTTATGCATAATATACTGAGAACAAACCTATTCAGTGACATAAGAAAGCTGAAACCATCGGAGCTGTTTAAAAGATTCTGTCGCATGAAGTCGAACCTAGAGCTGCAGCTACTGTACATACCTTGTTTTGCAACGCGTTTTGGGGTCAGCTTGACAAAGATGCTGCTATTGACGGTCTAGTGAAACCGTTCCTGGCTGAGGACGAATGTCCCTTACGATAAGTGTTCACTGTAAGTTCCCCCTTCCTTAGGTAGCTGTCTCTTCTGCGTTGTCTTCTTCTAGATCTCGACCCATCCTTGTTTCTACCACCTTCCAGCCAAGGCGCGCGCGGGATCTGTGGTCGGAAGGCTACGGCATGCTTCATTATGGGCACATCTCTGAAGGAATTCTCGTGTCTACTTTTACTTCTTCTTTCTTGATGCTACTCCCAAGCTCAGCTGCAGCCTGCAGTGCTTCACGTCTAGAAGGTCAGTCCAGAACCTGACAACGATCGAGACTCAGATCTAATAGGGTACCCGGATCTTGCAGGAAGATGAAATCGTCCCTGGTGCTTCCTCACCATTACGAAGCTTCTGGGTAGAAGTTTACGACGCCCAAAAGCCGCCATTGAACTGGAACACAACAGATCGCATTCTAGTAAGCTCATAGTATGATAAATGCCGGATTGGCTCACTGAGACGAACAGAAGTAGACTTTTTACATCAACATCCGTGCTCCGCTCCCAACGATTCCTGGCATTGATAAGTCAAAAAGTTCACCCACGCCAACTCATGACCAGTAATCAGACATCATCGAAGTCTAAACTGACCAGATTATGTCCAGGCTGAAGCTTGAGCACTGTCTTCAGCACGAAATTCGACTTCCACGTTGGGAAGCTAACACGAAAGTAGACGTGCGCAGCGAGGTAGAGAATCCCAAGTGACAACCATCAGGGAAACAACGACGAGGCAAAGCGCAAAGTTCGACTGTTGTAGGACCGTAAAGGTGAACAATGGCCCTGATTCCAGGCCTCGTTGGTCAAAGGGATCATGCATAGGGAAGGGGAATACTAACATCATAACAGTACAGTAACTATGAGCACCCATCCCTTAGTGCACGACTCCTTCCTGTAGCCTATTCTCGCTGTCCTCTGATCATGAATGTCGAGATCCCGGTTTAGTATTATTACAGGTGTTGTAATGCCCAGCCGGTCACGCTACCTCGATCTAATCGTGGCCTGAAGGATGTTGTGGGATGAGTCAATTATAGATGCTGTTCTCAGTGACAATATTCCACAGGCTGTTGTTGTTTGTCTTCTTGGTACAGTTCGGCCCTGCCGCCTTACCAGTTCGACTTGAGTCTCGACAGTGATGAACTAGTATGGTAACAAGCTTAAGTGGGATGCAGAACTTTTGTCGGTACACGGTAAGTTTCATATACCTGTGTGCTTACAGCCGAACACTACCGTAGTCGAGGTACCGGACCACCGGTAATAAGCTTGGGAGTTGGGACTGACTTGTAAGGTACACTGATGTTCGAAGCAGAGACTTTACTGCTAGCCTTCAGGACTCAGGAGTGAGTGAATACATTGTGAACGGGTTGTGCACATGGTCTTAGAACCCGGTCTTCCTGTGCGCCACTAGTGAAGGGAACTAAACTAAGTCTGGAACATGGTCTCGGACGGTCGGAAGCCAGACTGAGATGATCATGAGAGATTGGGACCATCCTTGAGTTCCAGGGGGGAGATGTAGATGCCACATCTTGAGTAAACTGCTCGAGATCTGGCATCAACATCTTGAAACATTACATGCTCGAAAGCCCTGTAATTACCGGTGCCGTTGCGTTCCTCATCAGGAGGAGGAGTTACATTCGACGTCGTTGACAGTAGCTGTGGACGTCTCACGTTTGTACTGCGGACTTCGATCGCGGACAAAGTGGGGCGGGTGAGTCCGAACTCGTAGAACGACTCCTACAGGCCCACCAGATCCCGCCGTCAGTCTATGTACTCAGTTGATCTGTCGTGTCATATGCAGGATCCCTACTTGGACACTAACGAAATGTCAGTTGCGAAAGTGGAATACGAAGGGCAATTGCAAGGACAGGAGAATCGATGGAAGGCCCGGATGTTGTCTGTCTGTTTATCCTGATCAAATTCTATTGCACTGGTCCCACCGTCCTAGACTGACTTACAGGGCCTCATGATCATACACTCTGCGAGGAATTCGAACGATAGCTATTGACCAGTAGAACTGATTGCTAAGTTACCCATGGCCAAGGAAGGGAGGCGGGGCCAGAAACGCCCTGCTTTCAAGCTTTCGTTGTGCAAGGTCGTGACATATACATTGCCTTGCCTCGGACTTTTCTTTCTCCTGCTCGTATTATACAACGCTCGTTCTTCGTTTCCATACTCCACAATTATATCAGATAAACGCGATGCAGATATTTTCCGAAGAGCACCGCCAGCAGTTCAGAAGCTCGTGGAGGCGATTCGACAGGCCACGCACAGGGCTTCGGATGGTTGGCCCGATGAATTCTCTCACGCGGACAGGAAAGAGTGGGAGAGCAACGTTAAAAATTCGTGCAGAAGTCGGCGCGAGCTCAGGCCGATGTATGCAGCACGGAACCACTTGCAGGATGTACCAGTCAACAAAGAGTGGGATTTGGTATTCAGAGAGTACGAGAAGTTGCACCGCACTTGTACCAGGAGGGTCGGCAACCTCGTGGACTATTTTCAGGCGCACAACACGAGCATAGGTTGCAAATTCGTGATTGCGGAAACTCATTTCGGGCTGGGAAACAAGCTGTACCATGTCTCGTCGGTCTTTATGTTTGCCGTCCTCAGGCAACGAGTGATTCTGGTCCCCGAATCCACTTCAGTCCCGTCCGTTGTGTGCGAACCTTTCGCTGGATCTTCCTGGAGGATAACCGAAGACTTCCACGAGCGAGTGAGGAAGAAGCGCAAAAGATCTAGCGATTTCTACGAAGCGGTTGACCGTGATTTGGATCACAGAGGGACTTTGGACATGTACGCATCTCAGATGACCGATGAGTGGGGTCCGGAACTCAGATTCTTTTGCCACACGGAGCAGAGATTTCTCTCTCACGTCACGTGGTTGACGATGGACGGATGCCTGCTGTTTCTGCCCAAGCTTTGGGCAATTGACATGTTCCGCCCGGCTTTGGAAGGTTTGTTCCCGAAGAGAATTGCCTCTACTTACATTCTTCGCTCCCTGATGCTGCCTGCTGATCATGTTTGGGAGCGAGTTCTACACGTAAACGAGCTCTACCTCGCAAATGCCAAGAAGCAGGTGGGAATTCAACTACGCTACTTTCAAGGCGATAAGGAGTTCGAAGCAAAGAACCAACTGATTAACGACCGCATAACCCGTTGTCTGTGGGAAAACAACATTCTGCCGGAGGTGTGTCCGGCCAGCTCCAACGAGACGGTCTCGGGCGACGAAAAACTCTCGGGCTGCGCTCAGCAGCTCACGGCCGAGGACCATTCTAAACCTCGACTAGTCATGATCAAGGTTCTCATCGCTTCCCTCTTCCAGGGTCTGCAGGACCACCTCAATGACATATACCTCCGCCATGAGATGACCACCAGCAAGGAAACCGTAGGCATTTACCAGCTCACTCATGAACTTGTCCAGGGCACGGGAGTGGAAGTGGACAGTCAAGCGTTGGTGGAGGTTATTAGCCTCAGTCTGTCCGATGTACTCCTCGTATCACCCTTGTCCACGTTCGGGGGTGTGGCTCAAGCTTATGGAGGTCTCATTCCATGGTTCATAGATACAGGACCGGCTCGACCCAAGGGAGAGGCCGATCAATGCCAACGAGGGATGGGAATAGATCCTTGCCACTTGGGTGCCAGGGAGAACTATGAATGCAAGCACGATGATCCTCCAGGGAGAGAAAACATTTTTGATAAGTTCCCAAATTACTTGAAACATTGCTTGTTTATCGACGTAGGCAATGGATGGGGCATGGAGTTGGTCCCTGAACATCGTGAGGAGCAGGATTTCTCCTTCTAATACACTCCTGTAATTCCTATAGCTAGTACTGCAGCACTACAATTTTGCTTTCTCTGGCCTGTACTCTCGCCGGTTGTATAGTACTCATCATCATGTAAAGTCATGCATATGTTCCCGTATGCCGTACTTGCAAATCTTTCGAGATTCAATGAATCGCATTCTGGAGCTCGTGAGTTTCCATCGCTTATGCATATTTTGTGTATCGGGTGTGCCTTGTATCGGTGTCTCTGGATCTAGCGGTAGGTGCGGCAGACAGGCTTAATCCTCCATCTGCAAGCAATCTGTTTCAGCTTGATTCTGCACCCCATTCCTGAACGTCATCAAGATCTAAAGTGCGTATGCATTAATTCTCTTCTCATCTATTCCGAAGAAAGATACCAAGATGTGGTCACCCACCGAACTCTAGCTTCAACGAATCTACGCACGTGGACGCCGACGGCCGGCCATGGATGTTGCCGGTTTTACGTTTCCAGGCACCGGCGAAAAGCTTAAATTCTCAGGTCTAAGAAATAAATATGTATTTTCCCTAGTCGGGAAATTTACTTGGTCGTTTTTTAATTTAGTCTTATCCATAATGTTTTGGGCACCGCAGTCTCTTGGTTCACGGAGGACTTCATAGGTGTGAACATACGGTCTATCTGGACAGTGCAGTGAAGTCCTCCGTGGTGCAGTGAAGTCC
The DNA here is from genome assembly GCA_036924285.1 of Asterella californica. Classification (NCBI taxonomy): domain Eukaryota; kingdom Viridiplantae; phylum Streptophyta; class Marchantiopsida; order Marchantiales; family Aytoniaceae; genus Asterella; species Asterella californica. Next base: position 20,775,614 of record JAYKYS010000006.1, on the reverse strand, counting down.
TCCGTGGTGTGAACATACGGTCTATCTGGACAGTGAAGTCCTCCGTGGTGTGAACATACGGTCTATCAATCCAACATGACCGTTCTTCCGTGTGAATCGCAGGAAGCGTGCGAGCGGATTTCTCCCTCGTCGAATGAGGACTAGGAACTTTACTTGGTCGCACCACGTACAAGGTATTTTGACTCGGTCTACCCACAACCTTTTAGGTACCATTTGGTAACCACTCCGTGTTCATCTTCTGATCATTAGGGGAGTCAAAGTTGTAACTTTTTTTGTATATTATTTTATGAGGGGAGGAGTTACCACTGCTGTGGGTTGGCATGAAGTTTCAGAGTTTAAAACTTTAAGACCATCCATGATAACACAATGGTAGCAGAAATGATGAATAAAACAAAAAAAACACAGAACCGAGATAAACAAAGTTGGATGAGTTCATGAAGTATTCAGAATTTTCTCTCTGTCTTGCAACATTTCAAATCAGCGAGACCCCACACGACCATGGACTAAACGGCTCAGTCCATGTTCGAACGACAGATACCTTCGACAAATGCTCGTCAGACTAGACTGTGAAATACATCACGAGTTTGTCTGTAAAACATGTAAACTCGTAGCTTGTCACAGAGTTATGTTTAGCCACGACTACCTATGTGAAGTCTATATTGGTGCGATCATTGTCTTATATGATGCCTCTCCTAAACAAGTGCACGTGAAAATATATACATACGATTCTCAAGTTGGTATGAAGTTTCAGAGTTTAAAACTTTAAGACCATCCATGATAACACAATGATAGTGAAAATGATGAGCAAAGCGAATGAGGCATAGCACATGGCAATGTCTGCTGAAAGCAACAAACTCGAGGAATGAAAGCACATTAGAAGACATCACAAAAGTTGCTTTCGGATTGCTTGTCCATGATGTCTTTTTGACATGTGCATGCTGAGGAATTGGAGGTAAAACTTAGAGCAGAACTTAAATGTTGGCTAGTTCTGCCAGGTTATGCACTTGCTTGATGTTTTCAACAAGCAGCAAAATGTCATGCGCCATGCGTTCCTCTCCACTTACACAAGGTCCTAGAGAACGTCTTTGCTTGCTATAGATACAGTCTCCTCTAGATCCGTGGACATGTTGTAAGAATGACGCCAACGAGTAATATCATAAACACAATATGTTTTACATTGTTGGATGAAGATATTCAATAGATCAATATGAGCTCACAACAACTGAAACAACTCAAATTAATAGACTATTTATGTCGAACATGTATGTCTGTACTGTCAATCATCAATCATATATTTTGAATCATAATATGTGGAGCAATTGACAGAGTTAGAATTGACGCCTTTGAATTTGATAGAAGAGCTTAGGATGCCAATGTCTCAAGCTCTTTTTTGAAGGAACTGACAATCACCTCAACAAACTACCAAATCACTTGGAGAAAATCTAATTTAATGAATTGCACTTGTTGATTCAGACTACTAGTGAGGAAACTTAAGCCACAGGTCTCAAGTCATACAAGAATGTCTCAACAAGCGTTGAACCACCACATCGACAACCTTCTAAGGGTATTGTAATGTGACTAGTCTTCACTCTTGAAACGTAGTATAGCACGTCGAGAGGTTGTCCAAATTTGTTGTTTTGAATTTCAGGACTTGAGGGACTGGGTGCGTAAAATCTGCAGCCATTTTGGATCCAAGTACCAAAATGTCATCTAAGAAGTCACAACAAACTTTAAGCGGTCATAAATGTCATTACAGATGTGAGGTTCGAGAGTCTCTTATATAGTTGGATAGGACTATCCCAGCCCTTTTCATTAATACAAGAACATAAGTTTTGGACTTAAGGAGACAAAGTTTTAGATGTGGTGTCGTAGACCGGCTCCTACTTGAAAATCTATTTTCGATACTTATCATTATCACCCCAAAGACGCTTATAAGACTAAAAATGAGTTTTTTACACACAACTTCGGATCTTCACTTTCATTACATCAACTGGTCGAGCTCATTGTCGACTTCTCATGGGCACTTCATCTACTTCATTTGGACGCCTAGTGATGAAGTTACAAGACTCAAAAGATAGAAAATCAAGGTAAGTCCTAGCTTACGGGCTTTTTACGCAACTTTGGATCTTCATTTTCATTACATCAACTGGTTGAGCTCGTTGTCAACTTTCCGTGAGCACTTCGTCTACTTCATTTTGACGCCTAGTGGTAAAATAACGAGACTCGAAAGATAGAGAAAATCAAGCTAGGCCCTAGCTTACAATTGCTGATTGGGTATTTACGGTTCTTGATGCTATACTAAGGACACAAGGGGTCAGCTTGTTCATTATTTGTGAAAAACTTCACTTAAGGGGGCAGCTTAAGGGATTAGCTTATACTTACGACTTGTCGATGAACAGTTCGAGAGATTAGGAGGTCTAATGCAAACGTGCAAGGCGTCATTGGGTTCAGATCTGTGGAGGCTATGCACGGATTAAGATGGTTTGTGAAGAGACGGATCGGAGAATGTTTTCTGAAGAAATTGAGACGTAGAAAAAGATTTGGAGTGCTTCAGTGATACGTGAAAGAGAGTTGGACCGTTCAAACCGTTCTAGAGTCCAAACTTGTTGTCCTTGGATCCATCGAGATTAGAACTCGAGTTCTTCAAGAAATTAAAGATGATATGAAGTTTCATCAGACGATTTGGGAGTTATGGGTGAAATTGATCTCCAGAGAAGCGCTTACGTTATGTTTTTGTGATCTATGATCTGAGGTTGGGTTGTTCTTCATGATCGGTGAGCAAATCTCTTCGTTCTTAGTGTCTATGTGATCATGGAATCTTCACTTACGCATAGGAGAAGATGGTTTGCGGATTGGATTGTTAGGTTGGGTGTGGTGAGCGAGTTTGAGTCGTAGGGAGTTGATTTACGTCAGTTCTTTTGTTTCTTGCGACCAAATTTCTTGTCTAGTTCTGCAAGGTGAACTCCAAATGGCTTGTTTGGAGTCTTGTTGGGTTCAGGGTAGCTAGATCTACGTACCAAAGAAAATGGATCTCAGATCAAATGATTCGTTTAGACAATGTGCGTGGTTCTAAGTTGCAAGGAGGAGTTTTTAAAAGTTCGGTCATCTGCGACAAAAAATTGGTGATATCTCGGCTATCCAGAGTCAGATTTGGGAATTCTTGGAGCCAATGGAGTCAAGAAGGAATGCCTTATCGACATTTGAAGATCGGTAGGTGAAAGAAGAAAGTTTTCAGATAGGTCTTTTTCAGTTCTTTTGTTACGATTTTTGTCGTTGAGTTCATTAGAGTTCTAGTTGGTTATGTACGCTTGTGGTAGATAGCTTTAGCTAAGGGCTTGTACATGGACGTTGGACTTGGGTTTGAATCGCGTGATACTGGTGCAACTCTTTTTGTTAGCAAAGAGATGTTTCTCTTGCTTTGAGCTACGGTTCGGTAGTTTTAGGTCTAGGTTGAGATTCAAGGACTCGTTTTAAGAGGTTTGATATAGATTACAGACTGCTCCGATCTGTTTTCCAGTTTTGTGTTCTTAGGAAGAAAGAATCAGCAGTGTATATAAATTAGGAGTTGGTATATATTGCGACTCTCGTTCTCAGACTTGTTTCTCTTTTTCTTGTCTCTGTTCAGCACGGGATAGCTCCATAGTCATGAACCTCACTTTTTCTTGGAAACATCACGCAAAATCTGTTCAGCTACGACAAAGTTTGAAGGGTTCTTAGGTTTCTCAGCAAAATTGTGCGAGATCTCACACAGTTTGGATCTCGAGGAGGGTCAACAACCTTTGGAGCGTAACTATTTTCATAGTTCAGATTCATGCATGCTAGATATCATTAGAAAGGGTCTTTCAAGAGCTTATCGATGATACAAAAACATCCAATTTGGAATTACAATGAGGAGTTTATGCCAAATAAAAGGTTTTAAAAACTTCTTGCACTTTTAGGGAGGGTTGGAGTCTAGAGCAAACTGTTCGAGCCCTTGCACAATCTTAAGTCTCTAATTATTTTCCAAAAATTTGATCGATCATAAATATTTTTAGGCAAGCTTAATCGACGGGAGACAAGAAAGTATTGTTAGAAAGAGCTTGCCGAATGCTTTTTAACTACACCAAGAACATGGAGTTTGGAGTAGTGGTGTGGATACGATGAGGTTTGAAGTTCTATTGGAGTTTCAACTATTATCACAAAATTGCACAGACCCTCATACAGTTTTGCCACTCCCACAAGTGAAATGTAGAACACGCGCCACAATGGATAGCCAACGGATGGAAATACCCCATCAAGTGAAATACACAGCACGCGATCCGCCCGCAGGCAGCCCGGTCAGTTGCGAACTACTACTATTCATCGAGGTTCGCCCACAACGTGCACGTGTAAAACGTGTCGGGCTCAGGCAGCCTGCCAGGAACCTTAAAGCTTCCCCTGCGCGTGACAACTGGAGCGGCCGGGTGCTGGAGTCGTCCCGCTCATCCCGCTCATCCCGCCCACCACTGTCACTCGCTTCGAAGTCGTGACCGTTTCCCTCGTTGTTTTCACGAGTTCTGTCAACTTCCTGACTTTCCATGTCATTCTGTCACCTTTCCTCTTGTCTACGTCCGTTCGCGTTGCCCGCCGTTGAGGTCCTAGGACTCTCGGAGGGCAGGGAAGGATTCTGCATCGCCGGGAGAATCCGGACGTCTTAGACCCGATCACACAACTCCAGAATTTTGACTCGTCTAATAATTCAAGTTCAACCTCGTGAAATACCTGCTTAGCTCTCCCACTTGGACAGGTATCGTGACTTACTCATTTCTGCTGTGCATTCTGTTTCTTGTCTGTGGATCCTCCGTCTCTCTCGCTTCCAGTTCCTGTTAGGTGACAGTCGGTCACTCCATCGTTTAGTGAAGGTGCGTCATCAGACTCATATCCTGTGAGAAGCATCTGTACGTCGTGCGCGGTTTCGCTCAGGACAGCGGAAGTTCCTTTCACGATGTGTTGTAACTGACGGTGGTTTCTCTCCGCCCGGAAGCGTTTTAGTGCATGCTTTGCCCAAAAGAATGATTCTAACGCAATTCCGTTCGCCTTCTACTATCGCCTCGGTTTAGCACTTCGAGCAGGTAAGTGGAACTTCCATTGTTCGCGTCTTCAATTGGTAGTTTCGTCTGGAAAAGAGATGATTGTCTTGTTTCTGATCTAGATGTTTTAACTTGCACTGAGCTGTAATCTTGGCTGGCAAAATGCCACCGGCGTATATGACACACACTATATGAGCGACACTATATGAGCTCTAATTAACATTTTGATTGGTATTGTAATTTGTGGATAGTTGACGAGGACTGTATACACAGCTTTTTTGGAAATGAAAGTTGCCCTGCAGTCAGCTTGCGCTCAGTCTAGTCAAGAATTGGATGGAAACTCGCTTCAACATGATGTTCTTTGATTGTTCATGTCATCTGAAACAACAGTGAATCTCTTAGTAATACACAATGTTTATAATCCTCCCTTTCGTACATAGCATGTTACAAAATTAAGATCCTACTATACTGCAAAGACCCTCCATGTGGTGGTGGGAAATCCAACTCAGTATGGACGAATCGAACCAGAAAAGGTAATTTTCAGAGGAAAAACAACTATATAGGGATCAATATTATTGGGTCAGAGTGGACTTGGTTCTTCTAACTAACCCTAACAAAATTGACATATGTTTATAACATTCAAGGTCTAGTACCGGTCCCATGTTCACCACGCTCGGTACTCTACCATCCGGATTATTATTGGAGGCTAGTACTTTCATGCTTGAAATGTTGTTGTTTCCGCAACATGGCGTGACGCTCGAGAAAATATCAACTCAACAATAATCAGAGTGACTTAAGATCCTTAGCCAATGGCAAGGACTAAGTGCTTTGTTCGATTATCTTAGCATGGATGTTCTTGACTTCAGGACATATAATTGCAGGTCCGAAGAGGCGGAATAGGGCTTACTCGATCGGATACTAGTTTCTACCACAAAATGGTCAGGAGCGCAAATCTATCTGGAGATGGATCTCCGGGTCCTTGTGAAACGCAGGACGACTTCTCTCATATCTCCGACATTGCAAGACCGCCGATACAGCGGTGGAATGATCTGGATGTTGATTTCTGTTATCTTTGGCTGTACAAACATCACATTTGATGAGTGTCTAAATCGGAAACTCTTTGGGTTGCCTAGATCTCATTTCTCATATGTGAAGATGGTGAAGCCGGGAATGCCGATATTCACTTATTGTAGTAAGAAGTTGTTCGGTGTATTTGAAGCAGTTTCTTATGGAGAGCAGTGCATGGACCCGTATGCGTGGACTGATCCTTCACCATACTCTCAAGTCAAAACCAGGTACCCTGTGCAAGCTAGGGTCAAACTGAAAGAAGACTTTGAGAAAGTCATCTCACTGGATGAGGAAGAATTTCAAACATTGATAAAGGAGAACTACTACATGGCTAGGAGATTCTACTTTGACCTAAACTGTTCACAGACGTATCATCTGGTGAAGAAGTTTGAGATGACCAGAGACTGTCTGAGACTGATTTCAGATGCGTTAGCTGCAAGCTGTAGCAGCTCAGGCGCCCGTGGTTGGAAGGCAACCTCGACTCATCAAGGGGCTCCGGAGTGTATGAACTCAGGTAGGAGAAGGAAGGAAGTATTCAGTATGAACGTTGGCGGTGAACAGGAGCGACCTTTGAGCCACGGGACTTGTCACCAACGAAGATATAGTCATAACAGTTTCCCCAATTTTCCTGTCAGCTACTCGAGTCATGTTTCAGCAAATCTTTCAACAGCTGGCCCAGCGCTAGCCAGCATGCAAGATGTGGATGATGTTACTTATAATCTAAACTCGGACCATACCGTGGAGCTCGAGAAGTCAGATCCTGCTGAAGCAGCTGAACGATGGATTAACGAACCAACAAGCCAGGTACTGTACCGTAGTGTATAACATTCGTGTCAAACTTCAGTGAGTTGAGCTATATCCAATCCTGAGTTGGAAATCAAGTTGGAAATCTAAATTTTTTCCCTGAAGGAACTGAATACTGCATTTAGTAACTTACGTCTGCATATGAGACTCTTGGAATTTTATATTTAGGACTGCTCCTCTGCATCATTTTTCCACAATGTCCAAATGCACTCTCTTGAAATCCATATCCTTACGTACATTACATCCGCACGAATAATATGTTCTTCTAATTCATAAGAACAGCTGAAAGTGCGATTGTGAATCGTATTTCAGTATAGCGTATGGCTCTTTGTCCGTTATATGAACGTTCATTTACGTAGCTTTCATCGGACTGATACAGAAGCAGAGCAACGAGTACAGAATCTAACTTAGTCTAGATTCCTTCACTTCCCTCGAACGCACAGCTTAGAATTTCCTTTCCTTCCGCATTAGAATAGCTTTGACGATCCGTTCCAAGTAGGATAGGCTTCTGCATCCCGCTGTGAAAGCCTTCTGTTTATTCAAACGTTAATAGCAACACCTCTTCATGTTCAGAGAATCAAATATAACAGGTTGCTGCGGGAGACTTCTGCACGATGAGACGCTCACCGTTATTGCAGTGTGCTTTGGTATCCTTCAATGGTTGAAGTGCCGGTTGTTGCAGTGCTACTGTTAATTAATGTGGTTTTCTTATCCTGTGAATTCTGGCGGCAGTCTGCGGCTTCAATCGACAGAACTAGGCGCGCAGAGCTCGAGGTGACCTTCCCCACTGGGAGCTTCCGGCCTCGGAGTCCACCTGCAAGAGTCTTAGCAAATAATTGTCACAAAAGGCCTATTTTACAGCCTATAGGTTGCTACGCCGAGCATGGGCTTTCTGTTCATATAATAAAACAGTAAGGCGGTATTTCTACAGAAACAGTCGAACCTAATCAACACATGGACTAACGTACTTGCAACTGGGTGAGATTCGTTTTATATGATTTCATCGCACCTTGGTGGACGAGCAAAGTGAAAAACCCGAAATTTCTCCAAAGGTTTGGGGGAAACTGGGCTTGTAATCTACTTTTCTTCAGTCCTTCATTGTAGTCATGTGTCGATTGTAAGCTTTACGATCTAAGGAGGTAGCAGAAGGTCGTCTCGACCTTACACCAGGTAACCGCTGCTAATGTATGATAGCATTGTGTGAGAGTATACACGCCATATATCAGTTCATAGATTTCTCGTAGTGTATAATGTGTATCAATCGATCCTCCAAAGTACCAAGCTTTAAGGTTTTGTAAACCGGATTATACGGTTTAGTTGGTAGCAAATTCAGGGCACATCGCAGAAATGATCATGTCACTGGAGACAGGGAATGGTGAAGTGAGCACTTGACTAACTCCGGGAACTTTGAACGTGATATATTCCAATTGCCGTAAGCATCTCTGGACGCGCTTGATCAGATCATTGTGCGTGCTTAGTTACCTAGAGGATTACCAGTGACATGCTGCCAGAATAAATTACGGTGCACATTGGCATTAACAATTCAGACTCTTCGCTTTCTTCGCCTGTATTTCCCTTCTAATTTTCCTTTGTTCTTGGAGTTGCAGGTCTTATACTCTCCACACTCGCATTTCTACTCATAGCTGCTTTACCTGTCCTGAATACAGCAAGGAGAGAGAAAAGAATTTCCGGGTTTCTTGAGCTTAAGATCTTTTATCTGTCGCTGTAAGTAGAAGATATACATGCTTAAGGTGTTTAGTAGCCATGAGGCAAAGTCGCAATCATTCAGCACCCGAGAAGGGCAGGAAAGAGCACATTTCATAAACAGTAGCAATTTGACATATCTGCAGGAAGTGGGAGGGAGATGACTTTATTCCGAAGTTTAGGTGTTAGAGGAGCAATCGTACATGTTCCTCTCTCCGGAATTAAGAAAAAATTCAGTCCCCCGTTTGCCAAATTTACCAGGAGAAAACTAATATCAATTTTGCAGCTCCTTGACAGGCTTGCAGCATGCACTGTTACAGATTCTACGGAAAACGTTGAGCAGGATCCAGGATCCAGGATCCCAGTGGCGGCATGACATCCTCTGGTTCGTCTTCGCGTCGTACTGAACTTTTTGGATCTTTCACTCCACTCACCCCCCTCTGGCTCTGGACCTTCAGAGGAGGGTGTATGCCATCTACCTTTTCCCCTTTCTATATGTAGCCAATCACAGGTCATAACACCAACGACATAAGTCCGATGGGTCAATCAGAAGACAACAATACAATCTAATAAAGCCATTGTTGTTACCACCTTCTGCTGTGTGGACAGATTTGTCACGAGCCACGGACAGAGAAGATGTACAAGTGCACACAGAAATCTGGTGACGCTACATATGATGTATGGTCGAACAAATGGAGAGACACTGCTCATGATCAACAAACTGGCTCGCAAATGAAAGGCAACTCCAAAGCTTCCTCACTGCAGAATAGGCAGGGTCTTTGAGTGTATCCTGTTTCCATCAGCTTCTTTCTAGTTGCGTTTACCAGATCCCCGTTGTTTATGTTTCCTCCATACTCCTCCACAACTTGCAGAATTGTGTGGGTAAGAGCTCCATAAGCGTCAGCAGGATCCCCCGTGGGGTTGGCGTCAGCGGAGGTTTGGTTGGACTGGCAGCCACTGATCAAAACTCCGGTGGTAGGAGAAAGACGATCTTCAGGGTCTGGCTTGGCATTGGCATGGCCGGATCTGTTGACGGGTCCGTCAAGTTCCTGGGAGGTTCTAAAGTACTCGTCATTATCGATCGTCTCATCGTCTATCTTGCTCTTTAGGTACGTCACGGCCATGTATCCGGTTTCCCCGTACAGTGCAACAATTTCCTCCTCGGAAATTCCATCCTCTAAGCGCTCCTTAACGTGGTTCACGAACACCTTCACAGTCGGACTGGCATCTTCTCCGAACACGTCATACAGAGTCGTTCTGATGGTTCCCAATGTGACTGGCTGGCCGGTCCTCTCAGATAAAATCTCCTGAAGGGTTTCCACCGATATCTGCTTGGCCGCCATCATCGGCAGGTCTTTAGTTGCGGCTGCTTCTGCAGCTCCCTCCTCCTCGTGATGCTCTGTTTCGTCACCCACTTCGCCATCGTCGGCAAGTCCGATCTGCACTTCCTCGGTATCTAACAGTCCTCCACTATGGCAAGAATCGGACACGAAAGTGAACGCCACGCCCTCTGCCAGGGGCTTCAACAGAACTCGAAAATCGTCATCTGGTAAGGCCGACAAAAACACGGAACACCACCTCATTAGTTCGTACACGTCCGTTCTCGAAAGCATCGAAGGGAGCGAATGGAACGAGAGAATGGCTCCGTTTACATCAACTATCTTTCCCCTTGACCACCAAAGATCTGTACGTGCTCCACTCTCTTACCTTCTTTCTACAGTATACGGATTCAGTTCAATTGCGTTGTAGCTTGGGGATGGAGCAATCGACCAGCGTAGGTGGTACCAGCAAGCAAGCCATTACATACAGTATCGACAGAACGCAAGCTGGTGGAAGTCTGGTACCAGTTGGTAGCTGCCCGGTTCGATGAACAATGCAAAGCAGAGACAAGACCAAAAAAGCGGAGGAGGATCACTTAAAGCACTGGCAGATCCTCAACCTGACGCAGATGTTGTGCCTCCTTCGGTGTACAGTAATGAGTACAGGTACGAACACGAAAGAATTCAGGGCAATCAGCGGAGCTCTATACTAACTGACTGAAAATCTAGCGATATCTTTCCGTAAGTTGGCCTGCGTTTCCTGCGTTCCCTGAACTCAAGTTCACCTACTTACTACCTAAAAAACATAAGGTACAGAAACTTGAACTCCCATAGATGGACCGTTCACTGAGGATGGGGACCTGTTAGAAACCTCGAAGATCGCATTGCCAAGTCCGAGCTCGGAATGAGGCTCTATAAAAAGCTGGAATTCGCGTAAAGAACTTTCGGATCCGGGTTCAACGAGCAAGAAGGGATCTGTGCATGTGAATTCTGCCGACTGCAACCACAGGCAACTCTCATTCTTGAGGGTTGTGACGCTGATTACAGCCGATGAAGCGTTGCTCCGAATGCAGAATAGACAACACAGAACACGAATGCAGAATACAGAATCTTCACTAGAGATTCATCTGACATCCTCAGATCGCTCGGTTGCTGAGTAAGGCGACAGAGAAGAGGAGGTGAGAGGAGAGAGGTACCTGTGAGAAAGTTCATGTCGGTGGGACAGATAGCTTCGTCCAGGCCATCATCTTCATGATCACCACTTTCTGCGGGCACTTGAGTACCATGGCCACTGAAGTGCAGGTAGAGCACATCACCCTCCTCCGAGGCTGCCACGAAGTCCCTCAACCATTTCTTGACGTTGGCACCTGTAGGCTGATCGTTGTCATCCTCCACGTCAGTCATCAATTTGATGTTCTCCTCCTCGAACCCGTATTTCTCCACCAGGATGTTGTAAATCCTCGTCACATCATTAACACACCCATTCAGCTGGGCTGTCGTTCCCGGATAGTTGCATCCGACCAGCAACGCCCTCTTCGCCATTCTGATCTCACGATTTTCTCCCAACACGATCTGAGAACTGAAGCAAATCCGGAAACTCGGTCGATCGATGGATCGTTCGTAAATCAGGTCACAGATACGTGAACACCTGCACCTTAATGATATGTCATGCCAGCAGAAGGTCCGAGCTTTAGTACTTCTCTGAAGCAGCTCAATTGCAGCAAGATCTCTTTCAGTGCTTGCAAGTAACAGTAGAGACCTTGTGCTCTGACACACACTGATAGATGACGACGAAAGACGACTGATCTGCACTTTCGATCCACTACTGCCACTGGCACCCAGTCGTGTGAGATCACGCAGGTCGTGCCCTATGGCCAACCGGTTCCCGACTTTCTCGCCAGCTGCAGCGATCCCGTCAACTTGTCGGCGAGCGTATTTTAGCTCCTTCATGCTGAAACCGCTTAACTGAACTGAAGAAGATGGGAACTCTGACAAACACGGACCCAAGTGGACCCACCGACTTTTGACTTTACCATATCTGGCGACTGTGACGAGCTCCAGGGAGTTGTTCTTTTTCTTCTTTTCTCTTTTTTTTCTGACGAGCTCGAGGAGTCACTCGTTACAATACTATAATTCGAGTCCTGAATCCTACACCTACCGGTACTCTCGCACAAATCCCTGCTAAAGAGGGAGGAGAATACGGTTTTGCCACTTTCCGTGCAGTATTTATTTTCATTTCCGCCCCGAGCAGAAATCTACTTGACCTCACACCTAATACGTTTGCCGGAATTGACCCCACTCCTTTTAACTTTACGTTACTTATCAAGTAAATTTACCCCAACCCTTTTAACTTTGCGTTACTTGATCAAGTAAATCTCTGCCGCCACGAGGGAGAAGCATTATAATTTCTTTGCTCTACATGCTTATCTGGAGAGCTTTGGTTTATTGTATGATGGAAAAGTTATTTTCACTATGACAACGTTCTATGTTTTCAAGGTAGAAACATTGTATATTGTGGCCTAACGCGATCGATCTTTTATCTTCTTCCAGACTAAGACGATTTACAATAGTTAGATCTAGTTTGTTTGCTCTAAATATTTTATTAAGAGTCAAGGAATACAAATAGAGAACAATTGTAATATCTCTAAGAACCGTGCTGTTGTCTAGTTAGATCAGTGTACGTGATTATTATTGGACATGCTAAACATCAATATGGATCAATTTTTTAATATGGATCTCACATTCATTTCAATCAAATTTCAAATTATAATGCCTTTGAGATCAAATTTTTTAATTTTTTTAATTTTTCCAAATTTTGATTTTTATGTTTTATTTAACCATACCTTATTCCTTATTTATCTCTTTTCTTTATGTAAAAAAAGTTATTTATTTATTTATTTATTTTTATGTACTTATTTGTTTATTTGTTTATTTGTTTGTTTGTATATTTACTTATTTATTTACTTATTTACTTATTTACTTATTTTTGCATGTCGCTATTCATTGATATTTAAATATATTTGTATTATTTGTATTGTATTATGTATTCATTCCTCAATGTTCTTGAAGGCCCTTACTCAGTCATACATGTTTGGATACTAGTTTGACTGTGACACTTCCGAATAAAAAGTTATATCATTTTTATAATTAATTTCCACAAGTACCATGTTCAAGAGTTAAGTACCTTAAGCGTACATTTATCCAGTTAACTGATACTATATTTCCTCTAAATTATATGTTTAGGGTTTTAGATTTGTAGCTTTTGTACTTTAACTTAAGGTTGACTCTGATGTTTCAATTAAAATAAAAATTTAAAAGGCAATACACAAAGGCATTATATTTTCAATTTTTGATGAGAAATGAAGAATGTGAGATCCATACTAAAGAAAACCAAGAGATGGATGTTTGGAGCCTGAAGGTATCTTCGTCTCTTAGCACATCTTCGTTTCTTCCTTCAGTCAAGGTCATGTTTGTTAACAACATTTACACTTGTAAGATATAATCATATAGAGCAATAGTCTCTACATGTAATAGAAAGTAAAAGCAAAAGCTTATAACTCTAGGGTTAGATTCATTTGTTCTTTTCATATCCATTTACATGTGATCAACCAAATATTATTTTAATTTTTTTTGTAAATAAATGTATGTCTAGTCATAAAATTAATAGATTCCAAATGACAATTCAAAAAATATAACTCAAGATTACACTTCATAAGTTTGATATTGGCTTTTTTTTTAAGAACATCTTTTGTTTTACATGTAAAGTCTTGACATTTAATCTAAAAAAATTTGCACTTATATAATTAAATATGGAATAAAAATCACCTTAGAACACTATAAGTTAACCCATTGATCAAAATTTTATTTAAAATCTATGAAATAAATATAAATATATTCTTTTATTCAATAGATATAAAATAACTAATAACCAAGAAATCTTGATATATAAATATTGAAAAATAATCTAATGATATGATATTAGAATATCATAGAATTATGCTATGTACTTTGAAAACGATTGATCATACAATGGATGGAGTATAAGATAGACTCTCTTGATAATTCAACAAGTTTCATTATCTCTATGACATTTCAAATATAATCCACATATATACATTCGTTTTTGCTTGTTACATAATACATACTTGTTTGTTCGTTGGTTACAAAGTTGTTCTTTCAACCTTCTCACGAATGGAAGAGCTAATCTTTGAAGTGAGTCGTATCTGCACCATTGTATAAAATACATAGTTGCACGGTTTATGTTTGCTTTGATGTAAGTTTGAATCTTTCATCTATCTATACAAAACCTCATTAGCTTTATATGTAGATCTCTCATTTCACACATATTTCTTTGAGTTTCAAATCTTCTTTTGGAATTGTCAATTGGAAACTGTACAATAAGAACCGTTGATCGAATCACTAAAGTTGATATATTAGCAATTGAGATAGATGTTAACGTCATTATAAGAACATTGTTACGTCTTTGTTTTCTTCTTGTAAGTAAACCAACGACTTCTTGAATTTTTTTTCCAATTGCACATTAACCTTTCTTGTCTTCGTCTCTATCCTCCAAAAGTATATCAAGTTGTTCTTGTAGTTTCTCATTTGCAGTTTGCAAAAATAGTTTTATTTTCCTTAATTGTAAAGTTAATTTTTCTCTACGAGTAAGTAGAGGAATTCTCATGAGAGAGATGAAACAGTAATCCTCCCAACCCCATTGCACTTTATGACGTTAGATTGTCAAGACTCTATTTCTTGAAGTTTACTGATTTCTTTTTCTTGCACATGCAATATGAAAAACTATATATTATATTCTTGTGGGATGATTTTGATGTGAGATTAGAATTTTGATCGATCAAAGTGATAAAACAACAAAAACACTCTCCGATTTGATCTTCAGAAATGAAGTTATTCCCAATTGGATAATACAGATCAGTCACATGATACATTCTATTTATGAGAAAGATGATGACAGTATGATTACTTCCTATCTATGGTATGTTATTTTTTGCATCTAGAAATGAAAGAAAAATAAGTAAATATACAACACATAATACTTAAAAAGATTGTTCGAGTTAAGCAGGAAGTATTATCAATCATGCACGGCCTTTGTAATCAATAATTAGTGGCTAATTTTCAATTTTCTCCTCTATGTTCTTATCGACAGTGGGATGACAAGCAACAAGGAACAAATGTTAAACTCCACTCAAGAGGATATATGTAATCATTTTCTCTGAATATATCTGAACTTTGAAGTAGATAATGCAATATCTCTTTCATAAATTGAATTCTCTATTTTTATTTGTCGATTGATCTATCATTTTCTTGATAATACAGTGAGGAG
This sequence comes from Asterella californica, assembly GCA_036924285.1. Taxonomy (NCBI): domain Eukaryota; kingdom Viridiplantae; phylum Streptophyta; class Marchantiopsida; order Marchantiales; family Aytoniaceae; genus Asterella; species Asterella californica. The sequence continues at coordinate 20,760,327 of JAYKYS010000006.1, read as the reverse complement.
TTGTACAATTTAGACACATCAAACTGAAGAAATGATCTTGCAGCTTAGGACCAACAACCATAAATCATGATCACACGAACAATCTGTAGTTTTGTGAACATCACGACACAAAATCTAAATCATTTGGAAAAGTGATGAAAGACAATAAAAAATCTTAGACGTTTCTAAGTTCTTTAGAAAAAACATATTACTTACATCAAAGATACATACTTAGTACATCGAGCATCGCTTCAAAGTACCATAGTGATATTGGTGTGATAAAAAATAAGCTATTTGTGTACAACAAGCTAAAGGTAGGCCTTGGATCAGTTATTTGACTTTTGTAATCTTTTTTCAAATTTGAATGAGATGAAATTCTTTGAATTGTATCTTGAAAAATTTAATATTTAACGATATGACAATTATATGGCATGACTGAGAACTCTTTTCATGGATCTTGATCATCATAAAATATAAACTTGATCTTAACATGAGGTTATTGACAGCGGTCACTTGTATACAGTTGTGAGATATCTAATCGTACATGATTCTATACACAGTAGGATGTTGAGAAAGTTCATTTTTTGTTCACAATGTGATTATTTTTAGATTATTCGTAATAAAGAATTATCACCACCATCAATTGTAATGGTTGATGTAGGAAGTTTCTTCATCTTCAGTGTTTTTACTTTACCTTGCTCTTCAAATGTGATGGTCTTATGACACGATGAGTATGTAGGTGGATATGTTTATGCTAGATGATCTTCTCTTCCAATCCTATTGTGCCCTAACAACAAGAAAGTCTCATCTTCCTTTTCGGCTTATTCTCAAAGTGCAAAATTGATTGTTAGCTATGCAAACGCATGGCAAAAAACAAAATTAACACATGTCTAACATTAAAAATTAGCTTTCTCGCTATCATGAGAATTATCATTCTCTTGAATCTATTTCATGATATGAAAGATAAGTTAAAAATCCAGGAATAAAATCAATATGACGCATATTTACAACACGATATTTATTTTCTTTGGACATATTTATCTGAATTTTAGTATTTGAAAAATAAGTCTTCACAAGAGCTCAAGAACCAAGCAAAGAGCTTTGAGAATATTATTACATTTCTTCTCTCTTGTTTGCTCTTTGGTCTCCAATGTTGCTCCATGGTGGAGTATTTTCCTCATATGTTCTTATTTCTTTTCAATTCTCCTCCTTAAAAATAGATCCATTCTGTCAAAACAAAATGAATTAAAAGACAACCTGAAAGGATCATAGACATCAATACACATTTTGATCTCAAGATTCATGCAATATTGTAACCACTACCTACCACTTCTTCCAAATCAAACAAAGCATAGAAAGCTTATAATCGTATTAAAGAGAATATTCATCCATGTACATTTAGAAAGTCAGAGTGCTTTCGATTAATTTATTCTTGTAACAGTAGAGTTCTATTTATCTATTAGAGATGAAACTTGGTTTGGTAAAACTCTTTGGTATAATAGTCAGTTATGACTAAGTCAGCTTGAGAACAGACTGAGCAAAAAGGTACTTCTACTAATAGACGAGAGCATTGAAAAATCGTCAAAACTCTCTAGAAGGATAATGAAAGTCGAACCTTGCATTATGAACCAAACAGTTAGAGCGGAGAGAGGATCAAGATCATGCAGAAGTGCAAGAAAAGCTGAAGGTGGCTCGAGTAAAAAACAATGAGCATTTTGAAACCACTCATCGATTATGATCGAAGCCGATACGTGTTGGTGATTGGGTTCTGGTGTACGACAACACGTTAGAGAATCAGCATTCTACACTTCGTAAGTTCTCTCGAAGATGGTTCGGAATTGATGTTGTGTTGGATTTATAGTTTACATGAGCTAGATGATACTCTTTTGAAGCTATCTATGGCTGGTAAACGAGTGAAGTTGTTTAAAGAGCGTGGAGGATCACAAGAGATGAAAACGATTCAGTGACTGAAGAGGCTGAGGCGGAGGAGAGTGATGATCAAGAAGAACAAATAGACTACTGAAGAGGTTAGCACATGCCGGAGGATGTGCAGGTTTGGAGGGGGTGGATGTTGTGATTAATCATTTCATATGATAAATTATTCACTTTTTTGGTCAAAAGTTAGACTCTCTGAGTCAAGTTAAGGCTTCAAAGAAGTCGAGCATTTGAGAATCTGAAAACATCACGGTGTAGTTTCATCGTGCTGATCATCGTGGTGTGTTAAAAAGTTACAAACAGAGTTGCAAGCAAAACGTTATTTGGAGTACCTTTACAAGATCTTTGAAACCGAGAAGTGTATCATAAATTTGAGTGAGTTCAAAATTTATGTTTTAGATTTTCATCATGTAGATTGTAGTGTGTATTATATATTTTCATCTTAAAACATCTAGAAACAATTATGGTGATTCGAGTTAGTGAATGGAAATGAAATAGCGTACTTTACTAGCATATAAGCTTAGAAGTTGATCTCTAGAACCAGTTGTGAGATTGCCTTCCATGGGTAGCTGAGTAAACTTGTAAGGAAGAGGTCTCAAGATCAAATATTCACAGACTCATAATCGGCTTGGAGTAGGTTGACCCCTTCGGAGGAATATGTGGAGCACCAAGTTGCCTAGGAGGAGGCATTAGATGTCCCTTAAACGTATCATGAATGCGGGATGCCTCCGTCTACCCCCGCACTAGTGCAGTGACTTGGTGTGGATGCTAAAAGAAAGTTATCGCCGAATTTCAGAATGGATCCTATGTTAGGATACTAACTCCCCTTCGAGATGTTGGGATAATTAGTATGAATTCGGTGTGAGACTCTCTAAGTCTTATAGGTATCGAGATATCAAAGATGATATCGAGATGATACAAAGATGGTACAAATTCTTTAGTGACCAATATAGTGACAAAATTGGTCACTAAGCATTAGGCTTAAGACATTGAACTCCTTGATTCATACTCTTGGAGAGCTTTCCAACGAGTCATTGTTTATCTCAATTTGAGATCTTTAGATGTTATTTTGGAGTTTCTTATCTAAGACTACATGTAAACCACGTCAGTGATCCGTGTACTCACTTTGGGTGGTCATAATGAGTTGAACTTTATCTTGTACTTTTTTTCTTACTATATAAAAGATGAGAATGCACCTCCAAAGGCATTCGAGTTTGAGTTCACTCTTGAGCTTCGTCTTACAATTCCTTGACTTTTTTGTTCGGAAGGGTTAGAGATAAATTAATGTGCTTGGATTTCGAAGCTCTCGTACTTATAGTGTCGGCAACATGTGAGTGTTTACTCCGCTTATGAATTATGTCTAGACTTGCATGCAACTTTGGGTTTGATTATCATGTAACAGTTATGGATAAATTTAATTCTCAAGTCAGCTTAGTACATAATTTGTACATAACACTTAGTCTTTACCAATAACAAAAAAAACAATTAGATGGAGGAGGATATTCTCCACGTAATTCTTGCCAAACAAACATCAACATGAAGTCTTTACAAAATATGGCATATAACTGGTTTGAATTCCTAATATATCAAGGAAGTGTAAAAGATGCAAGATCTCTCTGGAACAAATAATGTTACATACAAGTTGCATTATGATATATAGACATAATTCATAAGCGGAGTGAAGAAATATTTTTTTAAGAAAAACATGATACACGGCATAACAAAGCATAACAATAGTCTCTAATAATTGTTGCCATGTTCCATCGCTTGTCCTTTTCTACACGTTCCTCTTAGAGTGTATCGAGGATGCGTATTTGTCACTTTTGTTCCTCCCTCTGGTACAATCTTGAATGTACTACATGAAAAATACAGAGTTTACTAGCTCGCATGTTGATCAAGCAACATCCACAAAGGGCACTATAAGTTAACCACCTAGACAGAGAAACCGAAGACACGAGATGAAAATTTTGAGTAACAACTTTTTTAGAGTATGTGCATAGATATACAGAATATGAACATGGTGGTAATTTGGATGAGACTTTGAATTCTCTCCATCATTGGCTTTGCTAAAACTTTGATTCTGCACAATCAGAATACATTAAATGGGTCAACAAGGTGATCATAACCATTTTTATTTTTGTCCTTGAAGAAATCTTTCCAGAAAATCCGACTACTATCTAAAAAATCTCTATTTATCATGTAAAAAGTATACACTGCATCTGCAACTTGCAGATGTTGCAATAGCAGTTAGTTACTTCACGATTTATAGTTCAGAGAGACAAAATCAATTCACCACCTCCTTGCTTTAAGCTGATGTCCATCATGAACATTCAAGGCTTACTTTCTGCAATTGCCTACAAAGGATCAAAGACATCCAATGCGAGAATCTACAATATTTTGTGGTTCAAATCTTCCAGATGATGATCTTCCATAATACGGATGATTGCCCACCCTCCACATAAATGAATCTCTTTTATGTGGTGTTCTACTTCAATTGATCAAAAATTCTCACTCATAGATTGTCCTTCTAAGAAACAAACGTAATCTTCTAGAGATCCAACATGTTTGATAGCTCATTGAACATTACTTGGAATAATAGAAACAATGTTAGTCTTTCACAAATATTTACTTGATCAGACCTCCAAATGCAACGAATTTTGGACTTGATTAGACCCCTCTAATAATTTCCTGCTTGATCAGATCCTTGACCTGGAATTGTCAGTCATATAGGTTAGGTTGCTTAGTCACACAAAAGATAAGACTTGCTTAGCTAAGTTCGCTAAGTTCGCTTTGCCAGGAGCAATGACGCGGGATGAGATCCAGAAAAATAAATTATAGATTGTTGGTTGACCTGTCTCTATGTATGTGTACCTTTTTTTGATAATACACATTGCTGATTAGGCAAAGTGACATGTACGACTGACAACTCCAGGTGTAGAGTCTGATCAAGTAAGGAATTATAAGAGGAGTCAGATAAAATCCGATATTTTTTCTATGGGTCTTATCAAGTACATTTTTGTATTCTTTCTTAGACTAGTAAGATATTACATACACAAAAAAGACCTTCAAATTTTAGATACTGTTTCTTCTGCTCAGCTGGAGAAGTCAACTTCGTTATAAATAATAAAATACTTGTTCTTTTAATATAAGTTCATCCCTTTCTTAAACTGAATGCAGTAGTTCGGAGCGAAGTGCAGTAAGAAAATCTTGCACAGACTATGATGTAAGTTTCTTACATTAACTGTAAAACTAACATAAATTATCATCAATGTAAAAAATATGATTTATATACAGAAAAATTAATACATGTCCGGATAAAAAGAGGTCACGCGCGTAGTGCACAATGTTCAGAATCATCCTCCATAAATTGACATTCGTGGGTTTGTTTTCTCCATAAAAGATAAAGAAGAAATGAAGAAAGCAATGAATGAACGTGCATGAAGTGCTGCTGGGCTGTTCCGTTGATTCATCCGTCCCTCACGTGGGGGACAAAATGGCATGTGCCATGTCCTCACATGAATGACAAGTGGCCACATAAACCAAGGAAACTCTTGCAGAACGGATAAACTTGTAGCATAAGTGATGTAACAGCAGCATGAACAGCAGCATACTACAGAACGGAGTGGGTCCTGTATATCCTTGCCTCTAGAAACACGTCCATGATGGTAATAGTAGGATAAGAACACTTACAAGAGTATACCTTTTAATATCAATATCTTCACTGTATTTTACTCTTTATATAACTTTGATACAGACATTGAAATACCGTTCTCTTGGTTGACCGAATAGGTATTGTCCATCGAGGCTTCTGGTGTTTTTAACCCATAACTTACAGTTTTGGCGGTCTAATTCCCATCACATAAACCATATTGATGGTTTATCTAATATAAACCACTGGATTTTGCAAAGGAAAAATGTAATAATGATTTGATGGTAAATATGGATGTAATGTTGCATGCAGAACACGAAGATAGTCTAACGGTTAGTTTTATTTTAAATGTTTTATATTCTTTTATTGTTTAAATTTTCAATGTATTATAAATATATCTTTTCATTTGATAATATATATTTGACTAATCCTTTGTATATATAATACTATTTACATATTTACTAGGAAAAGCTTCGCACCAGAGTGGGTTATCCAGATAAGCCACACTCCCGACGTTCCGTTGAGAGTGGTTTAGATGGGGAATACGCAATAAGCGGAAGCTTCTTAGAGCATGTGGAGATAACTTGATAAGCCATATTGAGCTCGAGATAAGCTTTATTTCAACAGTCGCTTATATGATTTAAGCCACTGTTGAGTAAATAAGGAGAAATCCACACTGACCTTTATGATTTCCAGAAGTCAACATGATCTACGGTCATCTACCCGTTTACGATCACTGATGAACTTGATTCTCTCCGCAGACTGCATGAGAATTTCTGCACGGATCTAATGGATCTACAGATGCGATCCATCCAGCCTGGAGGATATCATGTTCAAAGTAATGCTAAAAGACTTGGAGAACAGGAAGTTACTGTAGTGTTTTGACTCACAAACGATAAGATTTGGAGCTGTTTTGACTTGAGTAGTCAGGTCGTGTATCGCTGCCAGTGAGCCGCACAGGTTGCGTCGGAAGAACGAAGTCAAAGCCGACTAAGTATAGAACAGATCCTACAGAAGCTTGGCGAGTGCATGATGAGAGGAGAGTCCTACGGTCTCCTACCGTTTAACCTACCGGTACGATTGATGGGGATCTCCACCGGTCGAATGCTAAAACCAGCCGGATAAAACAAGGGAACGTTATTTTATCTTTGTTGAATGAATATTTCCAATATTATAAATATACTCTAACGGAATTCAAATTCTTATAATTTAACAGTATTATTACTTTATTATCTTTAAGATACATGTCAAATTAAATATAGCACTCCTCTAAGTCAATTGCAATTGTTTCAAGCAGAATGAAGGAGAAAGTATAAAATAGAAACTTGAGGTTTGAGAATATTGATTTATCGGTAAATCTATATGAAGAAATTTGAATTCTCTTTTAGTTGATTCACGAAATGCCAACTAACTTCGAGTGTGCGATGCCAGATCTTAATTGTCTCACGCTTGGTTAATGGTTTGTCTAATATTGTGCTAATATGATGCTAACAGACAAACTTTGAAGATTCTGTTGCGAGAGGTTCCGTTGCTCTGACAACTTGACGGCTTATCTAGACACTAGAGGTCACGAAAGCGTGATTCAAACTACACAGATCCAGAGGCAATGCAAGAAGGAGTTACGTGGTTATGATTTTTGTGTGAGACGATCTGAATACCATTTGAGTGGGAGGAGAGAAGAAACGTGAATTCCTAGCTTGGAAATTTTGATCATGAGCCAGTTTTATCGAAGTGTTCAGGCTCAAAGTTTCCAGACCTATGATGATCGTTGTTTGATATTTCCAAAGTCTTCATACTATTATGATTTGTTGCAAAAGTTCTCGTGACTTTCTTGACTAGCACGAAGTTGTTCGAAATTGTGGTGCGATGGAATCCCAATGGTGCACTAGGTGCAACCAAGAATCCCTGTTGAGTGATTTTTTTAGAGAGTGATCAGGTCAAATCCATTCAGGATACTTGTGTTCAAAGAGTGTAATTCTTGCACAGCGAAGCTGCAGAAGAAGGGACCTGAGGTAGGTGAACTTGACGTACCAGTTACAGCAATTGAATGTGTAGAATGTTCTCTCTGTGATTTACTGGAAGCTATTACAGAAGTTTTGGAAGAAGAAAGGGTACATGATAAGAGTGTCTTGACGCGCATTATGATCGGAGGATGTGCTTTGATTCAAATCTCACCACAATATTTAGTGATGATGTTCTAGAAGATATTATGTTAGAGCGATATGAGTCATTCGTGAGAACTTTGTTGAAGTTCGAGTCCTCTTCAAGACAATAAAAACCATGCACTTGTTATCATTAATACGTTCAGCATGGTTTCCAGAATAGCTTCTTGTTCTCTTGCTTGTGTTTCTCGAGATGATCTTATTTCTTGTTTGCAGGAAGACAATAGGAGAGAGGAATACAAGCTCTGATCCATTGGACTCTCGATGACAACTTGAGAAACGTAAAGCGATAACTCATTTTTCGTGCAAAGATCCCATAAAGATTACTGTACATGTGGACTCCTTGAAAGCCACTCTCCACTACCAACATCTATTGCTGTACACATGTCTCACATTTTGAGAGCATGTCATGTCTCAAGTAGCAATAAACTACTTGGAGAATGTTGTTAACTTCATTGTTAGGAAACCTGAATTGTATAGAAGTTTATGTTCTGAGAAGCTTATAGAGCCATCGCAAATAACTTGTAGTCAGGTAAATTATCATATTATTGCTATACTAGCTAGGAGTTATATCCGAGATGTTTTTGACCAGCTTAACAATGCTCGTGTTCTCCTGGAGTGCGATAACTTTTGTGCACAAGGGTCCAGATCTTTAGTATATGTCAATGAGTTTTCTTGTGCTGTTTTGACCTTTACTACTCCTTTTGACCATGCCTCATCAGTTAGAGAGGTAATAGGTGATAGCACCTTCAAGACTAACTCAATTCGTCTTGAGTTGGTTGCTCTTTGTGATAACAGTGGTGGATTTGGTTCGTCTATGTCTTACATGTTTTACCGTCTGAAATAGAATGATGGTACCAAGGCTCTGAAATCTCAAGATACTACACACGTTCAAACTAGTATGCTAGTTAGGTGGATGACAGCAGCTTTTTAAGTAGGCTTGAAGTCCACCTTTTTGTAACTGACAAGGATGCAGGGCAGATTCATGTCTTGTAGAGAGTCTTCCCGAAAGCTTTTATTCAACTGTGTTTGCACCATGCTCAACGAACTATTGAAATCTGAATATTATCGTTGCATAGAGGAGTCACTTCTTCCAAAATAGATGCGACTCACAACTGCTTTTCTTTCATAGATGCAAAGTGGACATGTGACAGCTTGGAGATGAGTGGTCATATTATCCCAATAACCTTGAGGAAGGAGGTAATACTCTTGTTAACTATTCACTTCAATGTGCATTCTCTAGTCCTTGTTGCTGATGACATTGACATGAGCTCTGAGGAGCTATTTTCACAGTGTGTGAAAGAGGCTTATGAGTGGTGTCATTCCAAGTGGATTTGTCACTTTTGGGTATACCTTTGGAACGAGTGGTACTGTCCAGCGAAGTGGATACTTTTCACGTTGTTCAAAATCTTTGATGTCATTTTCACGTACAACAAATATCATAAAGTCCCACTGGAGGAAGTTAAAGTGATTATCAGTACTTCAAGAACAGACCTAAGCTGGACAGACTTTACGAACTGCTTGCAAGTACCATGATATCTTATATACAGATCTACCTTTATCAAATCTTGAATGATCAAGAATATCCTTCTTGGTGGAAGGACTTCCGGGTAAGATAGCATCATTGTTTAGAAGCAAAGGTGGACTCTAAATCTGCAAGTAGGTATGAGGTTAGCTTAGACAGGTGGGTGTGCAGTTGCATTGCTTCTTGAAGTTATTCATATTTATATTGTAAGTATTTGGTGAGACTATATAATGCTCAAAATAATGCTTGGCCAGAATTCAAGAGTACACAACGCAAAACATGATTGGTCACTATACAGTTTTGAAGACAAATCTCCATTGTTTTCTCACATTGTTTTCAGTGAGACCTCTAATCTTTGGTATCAAGTTCCAGAAGTTTATGTGTTTTCAGATGACTCATTTGATATTAGACACTTGGCTGAACTGAAGAGAAGATGGTAAGTGAATTACGAGCTAGGGTTACAATTTTCTGAGCATGAGTTAAACAATAATATGGTTTTACGTCGAGTGGATAAATGTTTTTTGACTTTTGAGAAGCAAATACTCGAGTCTCAAATGTCAATAAATGCTAGACACCAGCAAGGGACATGGACAAGTAGATGGTTAGTTGCTTTGTTACGATAGCATGTGTATCTCTCTATAATCGTGCTTTAAGTTCTTACTTCTTTAATGCATAGAATAGAGTAGAAATGTAAATGTCAGCTCATGAGTCCTAACGGATGGCAACTATATGAGCATGTTCGAATCTTGTCATGAGTTTGGCTATGTTCGAGTTTATTCTTAATGTAATCAAAATCCGTGAACGTTTTTCATATGATAACTCCTAACTATTGATAAATGATTATACGTTGATATGTATCGTCACATGATAGTGTACATGAATAGCGATTTATTTTTATTTGGTAGATAAATAATCATGTATCGATATTCATGAATAAAATATTATTGTTATTTGGTAGACGAATAATTATATATCCGTAGTCATAAATAAGACATTATTGTTATTCGATAGAATTAATAATCATGTATCAATATCTGTGAATTAAACGTTATTGTTATTCGGTCAGAAATCTATGTCGAGTACTTTATATATGTCAAATCATCATATGATAGTGCACACAAATTTGGTTATATCGTTATTCAAGATACAAGTCTAAGATACAACTATTCAACTTAAGAACCAGATCATGTTAAAATTTTGAAATTAATAAGATTCAATCAGGCAAAAAAATAATCATATGATATCTAGGGATAACAATGTATCACTATTACTGTGTGGAATAGCATTCAGCTGCAATTCATAAATAACAAGAGAACCAAATTCGTGTACAGAAAATCAATTCGAGAGAAATATGAGATAATTCTAGGTCTGAACAGTAACTCGTAAAGAGTTACGAGGCTATGATATGCTCACGATAAAACATCAAAGTAAAAAATTTTACTTTATCTACAATTACTCCTCATCGCTGCTATCTTCTACCCTAAATGCCATCCTTTTCATTCTGTTCAAACGACCTCTTGTCACAACTTCAGGATTATCACTAATCACTTGTTGTTGCACTATCTAACGTCTACTTGACCGTGTCAAATCGATTTCTCTCACGATAAGAGTTAGTCCGATGGGTCGACATCTTTCTTTAACCGTCAAATATTTTGTTCTCGGTTTGATCTGAGGACAATTAGTGACCATAGGTGTTCCGTGATCTAGTTCATGTGGACCCATTGATGTTCCACGATCAGGTTCAGGTGGAGCCGACTGGACATTGTCTTGCGCAAAATCAGGTTCGTCTGTCTCATCAGCTGAAAGCTCGTAAGCATTCAGCACTCTATCTTCCTTCGCTTCTTCACTTACCACTTCATTTGTCAGCTCATTATCATCATTATTGATTGGGACTGGAGCTAGAGCGGCAATCCCAATCTCTGACTTGTGATTGACACTTGCACCCATCAATGGTATACCAACTTTCAAAGCCTCATCTGGACTTCGCTTCACTACTAGTTCCATGATAACTCCATCAAATTATCAAGTACTGTTGTAAATCGTCAAGCGTTTTTGACTTCAAAGTCTTTGTGAATCCAATACTGGATTGCTTTCTCGGTAAGTTCAGTCGATCTTGGTTGCATCTTCTGAAGCTACCCACGTCTGATATGCGACTTCAGTCTTTGATGCAATTACAACAAAGTCTTCTTCTTCTTCTTTTGTTTGATTACATTCGTTACATACTTATCGAGCTGATATTTGCATCTGCACCACCATTTTGTAGGAAAGTGCTGTCCACTCTTATCTATCGTATTATCGTCAATGATCGGTTTCCTTGGATGTTCATTTGTTGGTCGTCGTCCTCTCCATAGCTTCCATGTAGTCAGCTAATGCATTATGATGAAGTGCAACCTGCCGAATATTGCTATTCAGGTGGAGGAAGATAATGATTAGAGTAATAGTTTGATTCTCTAATTTTGTTTAACCGTGGTTCAAGATATCATGTGATAACATAATATGGATATACTTCATGATCGTCCAAGTACGTGTCACTCCATAGTTTTATTTCGGCTAGTGTAGACTTGCGGTATGCAATAGTTAATCATATCTCGAGCCGAATAGCAAGATGATACGATTCGAGTGAGAAGTTTCAATAGAGTGTGATTTGTGAACTGATATCAAAGCATGTAAATGAGGTTTAACCTTGATACCAAATAATGACTTTTTGCAACTAGGACTCATCAGAGTTGTATTCACTTTCACTACATTGAAATCAATTGTCGATTTGAGTTGAGGTGTAATGGAAGAAGGTGAATGTGCTATTGTTGTTGTAGAGAATCTACATTGGGATCGAGTTCAAGTGTCATATAGCTTGAACAAGTTACGTTACAAATGTTTGATTAAGGATTCACTCGGTTGTATTTCATGATAGTTAGAGTAGGCGTTCTCGTATTATGTATGAAACCGCTATTCGACACACTAATAATTAACTACCACGTATACGTCACCCTAGTCGTTATCTCATATACTCCTCAACCACCTTCTTTCTTGACAACTACACATTATTATTGATTTGCATTGATTTGCTTTTCATCCACTTCTCGATCTTAAATCTTAATACTCTGCCATTCAAAGTACGAATCATATTATTGCATTGTCTCTTAATCAAATCAGAATGTTATTCAACCGAATGTTATCATGAAATTGAGCTCGTTTCTTTCACATACCTTACTCTTTCAAGTTTCGATTCATTTGATCGCACAACAAAATTAAGTAATCAATGAACAAATGAATGAATAGGTGGGTAGGAGAGCTTGTTCTAACTGAGACTCAGTATGATACAAATATTGTTCTTTATTCTCGTATACCAGTTCAAAATTGTTTTTATCAACAAAGATGTAGTTTATTTGGACATCACTACTATTTTAAGTGAGTGGTTTTGACTTGAGTAGTCAGGTCGTGTATCGCTGTCAGTGAGCTGCATATATTACACCGGAAGAACCAAGTCAAAGCAAACTACGTATAGAACAAATTCTATAGACACTTGGAGAGTGCATGATGAGAAGAGTGTCCTACAGTCTCATATCGTTTGACCTACCTATCTTCTAAGTATACAAGTGTTGTATATATGTGTGTATGGATATTTGCAAAATTATAAATATACTCTAATAGAATTAAAACTATTATAATTTAATATTATTATTACTTTATTATCTTTAAGATACATGTCAAATTAAATATAGCATTACTCTCAGCAAATTGTAAATGTCAAAAGCAGAATGAAGGAGAAAGTAGATAATAATCGAGAATATTGATTTATATTGATTTATATATAAACTTATATGAGACTTGTTATTTATATAATTTACTTATATGATTATTATTATTATTACTTATATATATTACTTATATGATTTACTTATAAACTTATCAAGAATATCGAGAATATTTATTTATGGATAAACTTATATGAGAGAATTTGGATCATCCAAAAGTAGTTGCTCGTGTATGAAGAAGCTACCTATCACATTGAAATTTACGTGACCTCACCCTTATACGGTTTTTTGGAATTGACCTGATCCCTCTTCACTTTGCATTATTTGACCACACCCTTGATTGGCTACTGCAGGTTGAGTAGATCAAACTACAACGTTATCAATATGCATGAAATGCATGTTAACCGTCGGCCAAATATCTACAAGAATCTATTTTTAATTTTTAATTTTTAATTTTAATTTAGGATACTTTTGCATCAGAGTATTTCTTATTAGACTTAGTATAATGTCTTTACATAACATTAAATATGCTAAACTTGCTCTTTCCAGTGAGAGGTGCGGTCAAGTAACACAAAGTTAAGATGGGTGGGATCAATTCCGACAAATGTATTAGGGGTGGAGTCAAGTAAAATTTTTGACCTATCACATCTAACACTAGTTTGCTCAAACATATACGGAATCAAATACTCTCTTATGGATGATTAACTTCTACGATAGTATGGACATTATTTCAATGTTGCATTAGTCGTCTCAATGTGATACTTTGGGTACTTTAGAGGAAATATTAGAATTACCAATGTTGTTACTCTAACCCAAAACACTTTTTTCTTGCATTTCATGAAGAGATAAATATGCAAAGGTTTAATTTATTATCTAATCTTTTCATTGAGAATATTAGATAATAATTGATTACCTGGTGGAATTAATATTTCTTTGCTAGTAGATTTCTCGAATTTTCAAACTAACTATAGAATTTTCCTAAAACACTTATTGTCTCATTTTATAACAAAACACAAGCAAAAGTTTCATAAAAGTCCATACTGTATACATATTTAGCTTATCTCCCATTTGGTTTCCTGATGACATAGTTTGACAACAATTGGGACGTTCACATTACACTTTCAAACTTTCACTATTTTTTATAGACTTAAAAGAAGAAGAGAAAAAAGATCCTTTAGTCCTTTTTTGTAAGCATCAAAATGCTCTATTCTCGCTGATATCATCGTATCAGTAATAGAGCGTGTCAAACTTGAGACTACGAACCATATTTTGATATCAAGAAACATCCAAGTTACGTCTTTGGTTTACTGGACATTACAACATGCAATGTCCAGTAAACCAAAGACGAGTTAGCTCAGGTGGTCTAAGACATGCTTGAGAAGAAACAGATTTCATGTCTGAATCTTGTTGATAGTCAAAAATTTTGCAAGAGAATTAATTTATAGCAAAACCCCTAGAAGTAGACTTCTGATAAAACGTATTTCAAGCGAATCTATCTCTATAATTTTTCTCAGAAGAAGAACTTTTCTCACTATAACGAGAATCAACTCAATAGGAAAAATCAAAAGCGTGTTCAACTCTCAGTTTTCAAAAGAATACATGTTCTATTTTATTATATGCAATACATCGATTTTTTCTTTTTTCTTCTCAACCATCAGATCTCAGTTTGGAGACATCTATTGCTCATTTTGTGGATCTCAAGATAGCTAAAATTTTGAGCCATTGATTATAAATTTCTAACAACAAATGAGAATACAATAAGTTGATTTAGTTTTGTTTGACTAGCCGATCAAAGCTAATCACAAAAATATACTAAAATTGATTAAGATCAGATATCTCAGAAAATTTGTTCTCATTGTAAAGAGAGTCCGTTGAATAAGAGAACTTTTTCCTTCTCCAGAAAGTGCATATTGTCTATTCGTAGTCAACATTGTAGTAAACTTTCTTGTTTGTTTCTCAACCTTCAGATCTCAGCTTGGAAACATCTACATGTCATTTTGTAGATTTCAAGATTTTGAACATTGTGCAATAGATCATCAATTTCTGATAAGAAATAAGAGCTTAATAATAGTATTCAGTTTTGTTATTTAGTCCATTAGAGCAAATCGTAAACAAATTGAACTGAAATTGATTAGGATAAGATATCCCAACACTAATATAGCGATACTTGTGGTTTCACTCGGAGAGCTAGATGAGAGTCTCAAGAGTACATCTTAAGCGATTTATCATCAAACCTCGTGGAATACTCGAAAGAGATACACATGATTACAAGATAGATTTTCACCAGAACTCGTTGCACCATGTCCTATACTCACGTATGAAACCTCAAATTTGAAATTTTATAACTAAAGTATGCTAGTTAGATTGATATAGTGGATAAACCACAAAGAAATGCGATGAAAAGTAAGATATGTTGTAAGAGAGACTACTTCATGTAGAGTAATGCTTGGGAAAAAAAGAATTTTGAGTTGTAACCTTCGATTTCTTTTCTCGAGGAGGAAACCAAAGAGACGTGTAGCAGAAAGTTCCACTACGGGTGCCTCTCGAGATTTAAGATGCTCTTGAGATCACAACCGAAGGTAGCATTGAACATCGTGAAAGGCACCCGCACTAGAGCTTTTTGTGACATAAAACTTGAATGAGTTATAGAGACACGAATGTGAAAACGATATACATTACGACGTAAGAGAACTCATCAAGAAACCATAAGATCATTGCTCAAGAACCATAAGAACACAATGCAAGATCCGTAAGGAATACTTCTACTCGTACTAGTGTTTTCTAAGAATTAAGGTACTTCAAATTACTCTACAAGATTACTTTTATGAATCAAGAATGTTTACGATAGCATAAGACTCTTTCCTCGGAAAGCCCGATAGTTCCAAGCATGAGGCAGCGTAAAACATTTTAGATTCAAGATTTCACGAATAAGCAATAAATACTAAGAATTAAAAATTCCAGTTCACATGAACGTCGTATGTATAATTTCATGAGTTGGCAAAGATGTATTTTATAGCTTATTTTTTAGATTGCCCTTATGTTTTTGGATGTTGTTTTACACTTCATTCACGACTTACTAGTAAAATTAAACATACAATGAGTTCTAAGATGTAATACCATGATAAGTGATACAAACAACGAGTGAGATTCCAAAACTAAAATATTCTACAGAGTTTAAGGTTTAGCTTCAATCTTATGCACGATAAAGAGTAGACTTCATGATCTAAACATATTAGTTTCTAGTCTTGCTGCGTCTCTTTTATTCCCATCATGTGATAGTCACCTCCAGTGACATGTTTTGTGTAAACCCAGACAGATATCACAACCATCACAACCATTAAGTCCACCACTCCTCGACTTGTGTTTCCATAGATAGATTTAACAAGCCCTTGATCCATGTTCTTGCCACATGAAATACGTGTGCATTATAGATTCTCTTCAAACATGTTTGTAACTGGTATCCAAAGCTAGTTCCAGTAAAACTTTTCACTATAATCTTGACTAAGCGAGGAACACTTCGCTCTCCTTCTATAATCAACGATTCGATATCTTTTTAGTCATCATGACTTCCTCCATAGCCAACAATCTTCTCAAGATTTTTCTAAGTCCTCGGCTCTCTCCATACTCCACTAATCACATAATACGAACGCTGTCGTGATGTGAATCATTTTACATTGTAAATAATTCACCCCTCTGTCAAGAGTTAGTCTCTCTGAGCGAAGTTAAGACCTCAAAGAAGTCGACACTGAAGAATGTTATATATTTTGAGTCTTGATGTCGTGATGTGAATCATTTTACATTGTAAATAATTCATCTCTGTGTCAAGAGTTACTCTCTCTGAGCGAAGTTAAGACCTCAGAGAAGTCGACATTGAAGAATGCTATATATTTTGAGTCTTAGTAGGTTGATTACCATGTAGATGGAGTTAAGCTTATGGGTTGTAATTACATGTCGCCCATGCATACTTCCTAGCGAGGTTAGGTTATCTTTCAGGATTACGTGTCGTTTTGCATGTCTTCGCATGTAGTTTAGGGGTTACGTTGGCACTTTAGGGCCTTGACGTGGTAGCCTATGTGCAAAATCAAGTCACCACGTGGTTTGGAACACTAAAGGACAAGGGAGTGAAGCTATGAATTCCCATTGGTCTATTTTTGTCTTTAGTGTATCGCTAAACTTAGTAGTAGGGGTCTTAAGAGGATTTCGAGCATTTGGTGAGGGGACTTCGAAATCTGAGAGCACAGGGAGATAGGGGTCGTCGTGCCAAGCACTGTCAGTGAAATTTTTGTTCGATTTGGAGCAATAAAGAAGGAGTTATGGCTGATTGAAGTTTGATTTGTGCCAGAATTGCAGCACTTCTATTGATTTTGGGGTTTTCGGTGTCAATCGCAGTAGATTTGAGAAAATCGCTTCAAACTTTCGTGGTCACGTTCACTGCCAGTACGGCTACGACTGTCCTCAAATTTTCATGTCGATTGAGTGACTGAGTAATTCGAGGCGACCGCTGAAGTAGAGGGGGTCCGAAAAGCTCTCAATCTAGAACATCAACTTCAGAGAGCGAGATCTGGAGTTCTGTGTACAATCAAGAGGCCCAACTTCACAGGAGTGTTCAGCAAGCTGTGTACTGCAAATCCTGTAAGAATCTTCGAAAGTGATCGAGCCAATTCTCTGTTCTAGGTCGAAATAGCTGTCTGGGTACCAGAAATTGCCGTAATTTCTCTACTCGGAACATTTCTGCCCATATCTCGACACTCTAATTTGATCTCAAGCTGAAACTTCGTGTGTATGGTCAGTAGGGCCTCACTTACATGTAGGAGGAGTTCTGAAGTCTGAACCATCGTATGTTTCTGATTCTGGACTATTAAAGTTTGTTGTATGACCTTATTACTACTAGTCTGATCTGATTTTCACTTCCTGAACATACTGGAGGGTCCATTCGACCTGAGTGAGTGTTTATACTGTTCTCTTTTGATCTGAAGCCGACCTCTGTATAGTAAGAAACCGTAGCCTGAAGTCCAACGCTTCCATGAGTAGACTAAACACAACCTTCAAGATCTATCACAGCCAGAAGGTTCCGCCCTTCCCAGGAAAACTCTCAACTCGACATCTGGTGCTTCCACTGAGAGCTCTTGGGGTGATTGATTGAGAAGGTTGAGTTTACTACAAGGAGAGAAGATGGATCGCAAGAGCGCTACTTCTGCTACTTCTACGGCTGCTGCATCTACGTCTACTGCAGCACCTTCTGTAGCACCTGTGACTGCAGCGACCTCTATACCTGGTCTGGATACGGCTGAGATTCTGAAGACGCTTGCGGCCTTGGTCCAACAGCATCCGATCGTTGGAGGGGGTGAGTTAAAATCCACCAAGGCTTTGCAAGCGATAGTGAATAGATGTGGAAGGTTTGAAGGAAGAGATATTTCTAGATATCTGCGTGAGTACAGAGGAGAGATGGAACTGGTTAGAGTCACTGATATAGAGATGATAATCAGTTTCGAGTTAGCTGTAATCCTTGAGTTGCGAGACCAAGTTAGGGATGTACAGAGAAGAAATCTAGGTGTGTGGATGAGTTTTGAACGATCTCTTCGAGAGGAGTTTCTTGAAGAAGATTCAGAGAGAGTTACTAGGAGAACATTTCTGGACTGGGTTGAGCAGCAACCTGGTCGTATGATGGGTCTGAATGAGATGCTGAGAGAGTTTGATCGGAGATACCGACAACTCTCAACTCTAGAGCGAATAACGTTAGATGCTAGGAGGACCGAGCTTTTCTTGCAAGCTACCGATGATGCTACGGCAGATCGGTTGTGCTTCATGTTGGCTGATCGATCTGCTGAAGGAGGAGTTACTACCGACTGACGGAGAGTTGAGGATGATGTGGCAGTACTAACAAGACAGAGGAGGGGAAGAGTGGCTGTGGGAGAACGTCCGCTTGCAGAAATAACCGCTCAACCTCGCACTGCTCCTCAAGTACAGCAACCTCCGGCTCTTGCTCCGGCTCCTAGACCTGTTGTCCTTGCTGCAGTTCCTTTGATGCCAGTTGTGTCAATTCCTGCACAGAGGACACCGATTCAGAGACCTGCGGAGAACCATGGACAACAGAATCAGATCGAAGACCTGATTCGGCAGATGAGAGAACTGAAGGTGGAGCTAGCTGGATTGCAGAGAGAGCAGCCGCCGGCGCCTGCTGCTGCACGTCCAGGAGGTGCTCCTGTTCGTAGATGTATCTGGTGTGACAGTGAAGATCATTTCCGAAGGGATTATCAAGTGCTCACGGCTGCTCTGCGAGATGGTGTGATTCGCTACCAGAACGGTAGGCTGCACCTTTCTTCTACTGGAGAGCCGCTAAGCACGCAGTTTGGACGAGGAGGCATGAGGAGTCTACCTCAGATTACAGCTGCTGCAACTGTACATGCATTGATGGCACCACCGGTAAATCCTGATGTATATGCCGGTCACATTGAAGTTTCTTCTAGTCCTACGTTGCTAGATAGGACTGCTGAGAAGAAACCTGTCCAAGTTCCTTCTGAAGTACTGAAGAGAGGAGCAGAAACTATCCGTAGGGTCACAGGGTGGGGAGATCCTGTTGATGCTACGTCTATCAAAGTATTCTTGGATGTGGATAGACATGTTCACTGACAGGATGCTTCTGTGGAGGAGAAGAGGCGGCGAGAAGCCTCTGAACTTGATAGTGGAGTTCCAGAGGAGACTGGAGATAGACGGAGGGTCACAAGGAGACGAGCAGCTCTTCCTAAGGACATCCCGTCTACTTCTGTAGCTCCTCCACATGCACCAGGTCTGATGGAGGACGTATAGAGATCCCAGCAGGAGCCAATGACTGTTGGTAGACGGTTTACTGCCCAAGGGAAAAAGAAGGGACCGGCTTATAAGTTGGCGGCTGATATCGAGACTTCAATTGATCTCAAGAGCATCTTGGAGCAGAGAATACTTGACGCGCGAATCGAGTTTTCTCTTTGGGAAGTTCTTGGTATTGCGAAGAGAGAGTTTCACGAGCTGATTATCGACATCATCAAGCGGAAGAGACAGGTGATGTCCGAGCAAGTAGAAAGTCAGATGATTGATGTAGTAGGAGCTTCTATGAATGATGTAGAGTTCAGAAAGGTGCATTTTCAGGAGGCTGTTGATACAGAGTACCAGCAAGAAGCGTTGGTTGCTGATACCAACACTGCAGAGTTTGATGATGAAGAAGCTGGCGACGAGAGTCCAGCTACTGATAGCGACTTCAGAAAGAGACACTGGGCTCGTGCTACGACTGCTACACGAGTTCGCCTTGGGAGTTTGGAACCTGTTGCTGCTTTGGTTGATCACGGTTCAGAGATCAACATCATGTCACGGGAGGTGTATGAGAGAGGTCAGTGGCCTATCAAACTGAACCATGGTTGGGTGCTACGAGCTGCAAACAACCAGAAGGGTGAGTTATACGGCGCTTGTTCTAACGTGAGAGTGAAGCTGGGTGATGTGGAGGTAGAGCAGCACTTCTTCGTGCAGTCTTCTGCTTCTTATCCTGTGGTTCTTGGTCAGCCTTGTATCACTGCAGTTCGAATGGAGACGAAGGTGATGGATGACGGATCTCACTATGCTAGGATCCGTAGTCTAGATGACAAACGTTCTGTGCAGTTTCTGACCATTCGTACGAACCACGAACGAAACAGACAGACTGTGCGAGATTCTCCTATCTGTAGGAGCAAGGGTTTTCTGAAACCACTCTTGTAGGACGAGATACCAAGAGTGAAAGATCCGTTGTTACTATGATCTCGCTTGAGCAGCCTGTGGGATCACAAGAGGCTGACGAAGAGGTTGCTCAAGATTCAGAGAGTAGTTACACTGTACATAGTTGAAAATCTGGTTTGATGACTTTCAGTTCTGATGATTGGAGTGAGTTCACGCGGATAGAGGATTTGACTGAGAAGAGTAGAAGGTAGATGGAGAGGTGTGCAGCAAATCTGCGTTGTACAGGAGTTCTGAAGGATGATGAGATGATTTCTGGTGTTTATGAGGAGTTTGTAGGTGTATAGTCTTTTGTTCGTTGGCTGGATGATGTAGATAGGTTGATGGAACAGATGGGAGGAAGGGTGGTGATCCCTATCCACTCTCGTAAAGTCTATGAGGAGGTTGTCTCGTGTTTGCAATCTCGTCCTCATCCGAGACTAGAGAGTGGATGGAAGGATGCAATCTGCTGGTGTGGCTCTCGTGAAGAAGTAGAGGTTCACACCAAACACAAAACTGTAGCGAAGAAGGTGAAACCAGTGGCGACCCAGTTACCTGTTGATTCATGACAGCAGACGGAGTTAGCAGCCACTGAGCCTGTACTGAGAGATCCTAAACAGATAGGACACAAGTTTACTCAAGAGACACTCGAGCAACTCCAGATAGGAGGGAGTGGCTTCTTGACTGAAGTGGAGAAACGAGCTTTTGAGCAGATGATAGTTAGCCATGGTAAGGCATTTTCTTTCTCAGCTGGAGAGATTGGTTGTGTGGATCCTAGTGTGATAGCTCCGATGGTTATCTTCACTGTTCCTCACGTACCTTGGGACTTGAAGCCGATTCCAGTCCCTCGTGCCTTGCTACCGAAGGTTATTGAGTTACTGAAGGAGAGGATGCGGATGGGTATTCTTGAACCATCTATGGCTCCGTACTCTAGCCGATGGTTCACAGTACCTAAGAAAACAGGAGCTTTACGCTTCATCCAAGACTTACAGCCTGCTAACAACATCACGATTCGAAATGTTGGAACAGGACCTGTGGTTGATGAAGTAGCCGAGGCATTTGTTGGAAGATCTATCTATTCTATTGGAGATCTGTTTTCAGGTTATGATCAGTTTCAGCTTGCTTTGGAGAGTAGAGACTTGACTACCATGCGTACACCTTTGGGGTTGATGCGGATGTGTACTCTTCCTCAAGGTGCGACAAACTCAGTAGCTCATATGCAAAACGCGATGCATAAGATGTTACGAGAGTTTGTACCTGAGGTTACTATCCCATTTCTTGATGATATCCCCATGAAAGGCTGTCCGATGGAGGACAAGGACGAAACTATGACTGCTGATGGTTGCAGGAAGTTCGTTGCAGACCACATCCGAGATGTGGAGAAGATTCTGATGCGCTTGGAAGAGGTACACCTCACTCTATCAAGTACCAAATCTCGTTTTGGAATGTCAGAGATCGTGGTGGTGGGTCACTTATGCGGTACTTTTGGGAGACAACCGAACCCAGAGAAGGTAGATGCTATAGCAAGAATAGCAAACTGTACCAACATCACTGAGGTTCGACGATTCTTAGGAGCTTGTGTGTTCTTTCGTGTGAGTATTCCTCATTATGCACACATTGCCGAGCCTTTGTATGCACTTCTGAGAAAGGGGAAGAGGTTTACTTGGCGGCGAGAACATCACGAGATGATGGAGCAGCGGAAGGAGATTTTGAAGTCTCCACCTATACTAAGGAGACTTAGCTACGAGAGCGGAAGACCTATCATACTGACTGTTGACACGAGTCCAAAGGCGATTGGATGGACAGTTGGTCAAGAAGATGTAGAAGGTGTGCGGTTTGTTTCTAAGTTTGGAGCTCGAATCTTAACGGATAGGCAACGTTACTATCCTCAAGTGAAGCGTGAGTTGTGTGGAGTTGTTACTGCTATGAAGGTAGATCGAGAGTTCTTGATAGGAGCTCGTGTGATACTAGAAACAGACTGTTTGCCTTTGTTAGGTATGATAGCAAACTATAATACTCCAGACATAGCAATGCTACGATGGATTGCTTATATCTGGAGCCTGAATCCTGAGCTGAAACATATAGCAAGAAAAGATAATCCTGTTGCAGACATGTTATCTAGGGCTCGTTATACAGATGAAGAAGAGATGTTTGCAGAAGTTGAAGATGAAGAGAAGAGAGACGTTTGGTGCCAAGTTGGTCAGCAGACTTCAGACTTGGAACCACTGCCGTTCAGTGAGGAGTTCTACTCAGACAAGTTCCGCGATATTGGATTTTATCTGAGTTCGTTATGCAGAAGAGAAGGACGGAGTGATGCAGAGTTCAAGGAGATCAGACGGAAGGCGTACAGCTACCTTCTACGTGAAGGTTATCTGTGAAAACGTCCGAAGAGAAGAGACGGGATGCTTGCTAGAGTGGTGAATGATCAACCGACGAAGCTAAAGCTGCTTAAGGAGTTTCATGACACCCTGTGGGCTGGACACCGTGGAGTTTGGGCTACGTACACGAAGATGAAAGAGCGATACTGGTGGAAGGGTTTGTATCAAGACGTAGTGGATTTTGTTGGGTCGTGTCTGCATTGCCAGTTCTACTCTAAAGTCCGTTACAGAGATGGACTTGTACATACTTACCCACCTAGTATTCATTTTTCGTGGGTCCTTGATCTTGTGATGATGCCGCCGGGACTATGGGGAATGCGCTACTTGGTGTTAGCTCGAGAAGATCTCTCCAACTACGTGGAGGGACGAGCACTACGAACGAAGACTACAGAGAACATATGTAAATTCGTGTTGGAAGATATTATCTGTCGTTATGGATCTGTTGGAAGACTACGAGCAGATAGGGGTGAGCTGAGAGGTGGAGAAGCGAAGGAGTTCTTTGCTCGTTATGGAGTAAAGCTTCGACTTACTACTGCCATGAATCCAGAGGGGATTGGTAAGAGTGAACGAGGACACCCTTCTATTGTTCACGCTTTAGTAAAAGCATGTGATGGTAGGCCTAGAGAATGGCCGAGACTACTTCCATTTGCTTTATGAGCTGATAGAACTACACACTGTACCACGATTCGTAATATGCCAGTTGAGCTTATGTTGGGGCAGAAACCGATCATGCCTGCTGAGGAGGACTTTCCTACGTGGGCTACGCTACCGTGGGAAGATGGTATAGATCATACTTCACTCCTTGCTTTACGAGCTAGACAATTGGAACGAAGGGAGGAGGATCTTGCTGAGGCACAAGAAAAGCTGAAGGTGGCTTGAGTTAGAAACAAGGAGCGTTTCGACAAGACTCACCGATTACGACCGAAGTCAATACGTGTTGGTGATTGGGTTCTGGTGTATGATAGCACGCTGGAGAACCAGCATTCTACACTTCGTAAGTTCTCATGAAGATGGTTCGGGCCTTATGTTGTATTAGTTGTGTATGAGAATGCCACTTATAGTTTACAAGAGCTAGATGGTACTCCTTTGAAACTATCTGTGGCCGGCAAACGAGTGAAGTTCTTCAAACAACGTGGAGGATCAGTAGATTTGTTCCACTTTCTGGAGTCTGAGCAGGGAATGACAAGAGATAAAGACGTCTCGGCTACTGAAGAGGCTGAGGCGGAGAAGAGTGATGATAATGATGAAACGACAGACGGATGAAGAGGTTGGCACATGCCAGAGGATGTGCAGGTTTGGAGGGGGTGGATGTCGTGATGTGAATCATTTTACATTGTAAATAATTCACCCCTCTGTCAAGAGTTAGTCTCTCTGAGCGAAGTTAAGACCTCAGAGAAGTCGACACTGAAGAATGTTATATATTTTGAGTCTTGATGTCGTGATGTGAATCATTTTACATTGTAAATAATTCACCTCTCTGTCCAGAGTTAGTCTCTCTGAGCGAAGTTAAGACCTCAGAGAAGTCGACACTGAAGAATGTTATATATTTTGAGTTTTAGTAGGTTGATTACCATGTAGATGGAGTTAAGCTTATGGGTTGTAATTACATGTCGCCCATGCATGCTTCCTAGCGAGGTTAGGTTATCTTTCGGGATTACGTGTCGTTTTGTATGTCTTCGCATGTAGTTTAGGGGTTACGTTGGTGCTTTAGGGCCTTGACGTGGTAGCCTATGTGCAAAATCAAGTCACCACGTGGTTTGGAACACTAAAGGACAAGGGAGTGAAGCTATGAATTCCCATTGGTCTATTTTTGTCTTTAGTGTATCATTAAACTTAGTAGTAGGGGTCTTAAGAGGAGTTCGAGCATTTGGTGAGGGGACTTCGAAATCTGAGAGCACAGGGAGATAGGGGTCGTCGTGCCAAGCACTGTCAGTGAAATTTTTGATCGATTTGGAGCAATAAAGAAGGAGTTATGGCTGATTGAAGTTTGATTTATGTTTGAATTGCAGCACTTCTGTTGATTTTGGGATTTTCGGTGTCAATCGCAGTAGATTTGAGAAAATCGCTTCAAACTTTCGTGGTCACGTTCACTGCCAGTACGGCTACGACTGTCCTCAAATTTTCATGTCGATTGAGTGACTGAGTAATTCAAGGCGACCGCTGAAGTAGAGGGGGTCCAAAAAGCTCTCAATCTAGAACATCAACTTCAGAGAGCAAGATCTGGAGTTCTGTGTACAATCAGGAGGTCCAACTTCACAGGAGTGTTCAGCAAGCTGTGTACTGCAAATCCTGTAAGAATCTTTGAAAGTGATCGAGCCAATTCTCTGTTCTAGGTCGAAATAGCTGTCTGGGTACCAGAAATTGCCGTAATTTCTCTACTCGGAACATTTCTGTCCATATCTCGACACTCTAATTTGATCTCAAGCTGAAACTTCGTGTGTATGGTCAGTAGGGCCTCACTTACATGTAGGAGGAGTTCTGAAGTCTGAACCATTGTATGTTTCTGATTCTGGACTGTTAAAGTTTGCTGTCTGACCTTATTACTACTAGTCTGATCTGATTTTCACTTCCTGAACATACTGGAGGGTCCATTCGACCTGAGTGAGTGTTTATACTGTTCTCTTTTGATCTGAAGCCTACCTCTGTATAGTAAGAAATCGTAGCCTGAAGTCCAACGCTTTCCTGAGTAGACTAAACACAGCCTTCAAGATCTATCACAGCCAGAAGGTTCCGCCCTTCTCAGGAAAACTCTCAACTCGACAACGCTATATGAAAAAGCTCCCCTTCAATCCAACGAAGACGACTCTTATCAAAACTTAAATTTGATGTCTCATATCTGTTAGCGTTACGACTTCTGGATTTCTGGTAGAGAGAAGTGAGTCGCATCCAAATGTTTTATCTCGTCTATTTCTTTTCGATTATTATATTCTCTATGTTGTGAGTTTGAGTAATTATTGTAGTCCATAACAATGATAATCTTTGAATTTTATGACTTGTAAATTTTATAACTCGAGCTCGTGTTGCAGAGAGAATCTCGAAGTGGTGATTGTCCATGAAGAACCTAGGCGCCAGCTTCAGCTTGGAGTCAATGAGCTTGAGATAACACTAGCGGCAATCAAGCGACATGCTTCTATACGTGTTTATCGTGATTGAATACTCGCTCAAGGAAGTTGTAGACTACAACTAAATGTATGTATGCTCCCTCCAAGTTACATAGTTGTAAGACTTGAAAGACATATTCGATCAATGGGAAAGGTCACTCACGCTTCACCAGTTATCATGATAACTGGTGAAGCGTGAGTGACCTTTCTCATTCTGATGATTGTGGATGATCAACAGATTGGGAAGATAGTATGGGTCAAGAGACCCTCAAATGGGAGCTCGAGATCAGTTAGAAGGAAATATTATTGATACTTCCTAGCAGGAAGCGTACTTATTCATTCTTGCTTACTCTTGACGTTGCTGTTGGAATCAACGTACTGCCAAACATTTTGCACGATCACTAACCGTCTACATTTTCCCCTCTACCTCATTTTTCTTGCTAGTGATTATGTTCGCATTGCTCTTCAAGACCCATTGTCAAGTAAACACTTCCGGTTTCTCACAGGCGTCCAAACTTCACTTGAGGCATTTGTACACCAAGCTGCCTAATGTAACAAGCAGGCAACATTAAGGCCTATGGTTTTTTGGGACGAGTTTGATTTGTGTCCAGAGCATAGTGCCAACAATGGGGTTTTTCCCACGTTTCATGGAGTACTGTATTGGTGTTTCATTTGAAGTTCCATGGATTTACACTAGTACTTTTGCTTGTAGTTAATTATAATAGTTAGTTACTTTTGTTAACAGTTCACATTTACTCTTTTATTTTGATTTATTTTAAAATTTATAATATATATGAGTAACACAAAATAATATGATATTGAACGTGGTTTGTAAAAATATGATAAAAACGTTTTTATATATATATATGAAGAAGAAACACGCGGCATGATCGGCGTTCCTCGTGCGTTTTTGTTACGAAGGAGACTGGGAACCGGATCTTCCCTGGCCATTCTCGTGGCGGTGAAGATGCTCTAATGGATATACAATGGTGTGGAAAAGAGCTCTCCAGAACGACTAGTTTTAACGAGTTTTCCACCGAGAGTATCTGATGAGATACTATGATAGAGATGATAGAGTTCATATTTCTACAAGTCCACAAATGGTTTAGACGAGAAAAAGTGATAAGTTGATAGTTTTCAAAGTGCAAAAATGATTTGACCAAAAGTCACGTCACATATGTGAGCGGAGTCAAGAGTCTTTTCAGTGAGGTGATAGTAATTTATAGTTTTATAAGTCCGGAAATGGCTCGGACAAGAAGTTACACTAGAGAAAATGATGAAATTCATGTTTCTACAAGGTGCCGAAATTCTAACCAGGAGTCACAGAATAAAGATATTTTAGTTAGTATTATTTCTAGAAGTCCAAACAAGAATAACAAGAAGCACCATTGTAAAAGAGAAGACAAACTCATAAGTAGAGTACGTCGACTGTGATGTTGTGGACGTAAAAGATCTCATTAACTTCAATTTAGTTTTTGCCAAACCTATCTACTCAGAAGGGTTCAGTGATATATTTTACAGTGAGATTAGATGGTAGTATGCCTGTGTGAACTAACAGGACCTCCTCATTAAAGCACACACGCTCATTTACATTTGAAGCTAAGTAAAGTTCGAGTCAAATATGATCCATAATTTAGCCAAATGCTACTCTGTAGTACCATTAACCTTATGAAGACAACCATACATTATAGAACCATCCTAAAACACCAAATTCAAAAATAATCGACTCTTCTCTTATGAAAAGGTTATACCATTTTATTCGTCTCTTAAGATGTATAACTTAAGAGACGAATAGTTTTAACCAGCCGGATTTATAGTCTTGGAAGTGCATTGCCATGTTTCTCACTTATAGGTTTTGTTCTAATCTTTTTGCTGTACTCTATACGATTAAAAATTAAAAATTAAAAATTAATTTCAATTTTTGATCAAAATTTACTACAAAATTAATGATAAAAATATATTTTTTCCGATAACTAAATCAGAGCAAAAGTTCCCCAAAAGTGGTTGAGCATGCTTATGCGATAGTTCAACCTGTAAAAATGAAAAGGGGATTGAAGCTATGAAACCTTAAGCTGCAAGTGCCACGTAATGTCCGACGGTGTAGAAAGTGAAGAAACGTCCGATCTGGAAACTGGGAAGTGCCTTTAGCCTTGCGGGGCTTCCGTGTCAAAAAGTCAAAAAGTGGAAGCGCCTTGGAAAGGAAAGGCCGACGGGAAGTGACTGTTTACGAGCATACCCATTCGTAGCTATGGGTAATTTTTATAGGGTACCACCGGAAGTACCCGTTTGGATATATAGAAAATTCATAAAAGGTTTTTCCAGAAATGAAAAAGTATTTTATAGATGATATTTCTTTTAACTACAATAGGAGATGAGTACAGGATCTTACGATAAAATCGTATCATAGACATGTACAAGCCTAAGAACTCAATCTGTTATTGGCTCGCATGGTGTCATGTCGCAAGTTGTTATATTTGTTAAAAATATACATTAATTAAATGGGGACCTTGATAAACTGAGTCGCAATTAAAAAAAGAAAATTCTAGACTTGGAAAAGTGAAGGTGAATGTTGTAGTGCTCGTTGAGCTGAATGTCATGGATTGTTGGAAGGAGTGAAAAATTAATGATGAGAAAAATCTATGAGTTGTAATTTAATTTAATATTTATTTTAGAAAAATATGTAATAAACGACAAAGAGATTGGAAGACATATACTATAGTTTGAACATATAGGTTGTAACGTAGAGTACATCTTATGAATTTGAACCAGCATGAATGGATCTGCAAGAAAGAAGATATGCAGGTTGGAAACAATGAAGAGCACATTGTTTGCAAAGGAGAAAACCTTAACCTTTTGAGTTTCTTTATTATACAACAACTTGTGAAGTGTTGTCGATTGAAAAGAACTCATTAAAAATAGACATGAGAAAGTATAGATCCAATCCTCAAATCAAACTACGTGCATATATAACAATCAGGGTGTATCAATCATTACAAAGAAATAAGAAGGAACTCATTAAGAAATGGACATGTGAAGTCATAGGTCCAAGGTTCAAATTCACTGTGTATTATTCATTACAAAGAAATTAGAAAGAACTCATTAAGAAATGAACATGCGAAGTCATAGGTCCAAGGTTCAAATCCAATAGTGTGCATATATAACAATCACTTTGTATCACTCATCACAGGGATCATGATGGATATAATGATGTACTTCGAGTCGAGCGATGATGTCTTCTTTTTTTTTGAAAATGGACAAGTTTTTGTATGTTATTGATTTCATAGTCCTGCATATTAAAGTCTATGATCATGACTCCAATAGCGATGATAAACAATGTTGTTGATTCCATGGTCTTGCATACTAAAGTTCATACAAATATGATCATAACTCTAACAACGATGAAAAGAAATGCGTATATAGCATGGTCTTTAACATGTACATATTATGTCTATTTTTATTTCTTCCTATTGTAAATGATACAGGTCGATGCACGAGCATCGATCGTCTATTATTCAACAAAAACTTTCAGATCTTGTACTCATCTCCTACTTGAAATAACATTTTTTCATCTTTTTTTGCAATAATATGAAGAATAATGTGTACAAAAGTGGATATGATTGTGTTCCTTGCTCTTGCGTGAGATATGTGTGCCTCTATAGACCCAATGTAAAAAGTATTTGTTGTCAATAAAGGTTAGATTCTTAGATTTGTCTATGTCCTTTAGATATCTGTTTGCTCTCAAGATGTGATTTTTCATTAATATCGATCGTCTATCATTTGATTCTATTGTCATGTACAAATACAAGGTGTAACAACATACAGGTTTTGACTAGGATGATCTTCCATAGAAAGAGTTGAGCTTATATGGATCTATAGTAAAAATGTTTCCTACAATAGACATCCTATTATTATTAGTTCAAACTGTTACTATTACTCATTCTTCTAGTGAACATTGTCGACAGTTAACCATTGATAACACTTATTGAGCTCTCTATCTAGAATCCTATCATAGCTGTTTGAGGTCTATTGTATAAAAAATAATTCTGATTCCTTCCAAGCCACATTCTTTCTAGAGATGTTTTCGTGGTAAAAACCTCAGCAACAGATTAAGAGTGGAATACAAAAGTACCAAAGGAATGAAGATGGATGCATTTTTTTTTGGATAGCGAGTGAGACTAAATCCTTGAGATTAAGAAGTTTCACGAGAGTAAGAGTAGGACTCGGCTCCAACTCAATCCCAAATCAGATCGTGCAAGACAAAATCAGTTTTTACGATTAAGTTTACTTTGGACCAGTTCAACAATGGTTGGTTAAGAGTTTTCCTAAATTGTTCGGTTTGAAAACAGTTTGGTTTTCATATGAATGGTTTTTGAACGATTCTGTTCCAAAGTAGACAGTTCTTAAATGATTCATTGCATAATCTCTAGCGGAGAAAATTAAATTTGATAAGAATTATTTTTTATTGTGATAAATATGAATGATAAGTTATTGATTACAAGTGTTACTATAATATCATGTTATTTATGATATAATCAAACAAAATCTAAAAACTTTAACGATAAAAGTCATATTAATGCAGTTCAAGATTCTTTTAAACAGTTCGGTTCTTAATGGTTTAGTTCAGAATTTTGAAAACGAGTTGTTCTTGGTTCAATTCGGTTCAAGGTAAGACAGTTCAGTTTGGGATCACCATTCAGAATTCGATTCAGCGTATCTTGGCAGATCCAGTACACATCAACAGTCACGAAAGGAACCGAAATTTACTTGATCACACACTTAATATGTTTGTGGGACTTGACCCACTCTTCTTAACTTTGAGTTACTTGTCGCACCCCTGACTGGCAACAGGTTTACCGCTATGTAAAGACATTATACCAAGACAATTAAAAGATAACTTGCTGTAAAGATATATTAAGTTGAACTTTTCTTGTAGATACATGACTGACAGCTAATATGCTCTTCTTGCATCTGATGATGTGACATTTTGACTTAATGAACCTGCTATAGCCGGTCTACGGTGTGGTCAAGTAGTACAAAGATAAGGGAGGTGGAGTAAAGTCTGAAGGACGTATTAGAGGTGAGGTCAAGTAAATTTCTGTGAAAAAGAATCACCTGCTGGAGAATCCTTTGCCCAGTATAATGTAATCTCGTGAATTCTTTCGAAGATATTCTTCAATTTGCTGGCAACGACAGACGCTCTTGTCATGAGAATAGTGTCAGTGTTAGTGCCGTACTGTCATATCAGTTCTCTCATTATATTATTCACTTTGCGGATGAACGATTGTTCAAAAGAAGAAATGAACTGTGACCGAAAGCTGGATAGTAAAATTGAGTAACGAGAGAAATCTCAGAAATTGTGTCCAAGGATTTCTCAAATAAAAACCTAACTAAAATTATACTCAACTGAGAGATAGTGAGATAAAAGTTATGATCTCTAGAAACAAAACAATATAATTTTTTATCTAAAATAAATGAGCAAGATGAGCGAAAAGACGATATGGCTGAGTTCTTCAGAGCGAATATTGAAAAATATATGTGGAAATGAGCAAAAACTTGAAACGTCATTATTACGGATTCAGGTTTTGAGACAAACTATTCGCACAGTTGGGTGCACGAATTGAGTTTGCAGTACGGTATGCGACCAAACTAACAATGTCAGTAATCACTCAAATCACCTCAACTGGCGAACATGTCACCTCGTGACCTGGTCTCGAGCTCTCAAACAATCGAAATTTATTCGAAACCCCTACCCTCCTAGAAATGTAATTTCCAGTTCCCATACGCTGACATGCTAAGGCCCTCTTTACGCTTATGCATGCCATCCCATTACCGTCACACCAGGCCGAATCTAAAAGCTTATACAACTTGGAAGCGAATGTAAATGTTACCTTATTTACTTAACATCAATTTATAAGAATATGTTATGATACTTTGATCGTGGTAGACTTCTTCTCACAGTGAGGAAGTACAGTAGATATGTTTGACTTATATCATCTAAGATATTAGTCCAAGTCTGATGGCGCATGCAGTGTCATGTAACATCCATGCCAGGTTAAATGCAAGTAGGATCGATAGGGAATTTTCCATACCTGAACGTTCTGCAAGGAGAAGTGGAAAGCCAAGTTGTCCAAACGAAATGTAATGTGATTGAACGCTTTATACTGAAGTCTCAAATATGGACAAGATGGCGAGTTTATTTGGTGAGTTTTGCACACTATCAGTGTACGAGTCACGAATATTAACATTATTAGAGTATACATGTTGTATAAGGAAAGACTGAAACCTATTTAACTATTATCTCTCCACTATCAGTGGGTGTTACATCTTGTAGCTATGCCGCCAGGCTACTGAAGAATGCGACACTTAGTTTTAACACGTGAAGAACTCTTAACTATGTGGGGGGAAGAGCTTTACATACCAAGGCAACAGAACGATTTGTGTACGGCTCTGTGGATCAGTTTGTAGATTTATTTGCAGGTACAGAGGTGCTGCATGCTGACAGAGGTGGATTGTATTCTTACGGAGCGCATGAGTTTTTTCAAAGATATCAGATCAAGCTCAAAAGTTTCACTACCTCCATGAACCTGGAAGCCAATCAGAAGAGTGAGAAAAGATCAGAACCATTCAATCCTCTCCCCTAAACAGAAACTAGAAGGTGAATTAAATGCTCACGAGGCACATGAGTTCTTTAAAAAATATGAGATCAAGCTAAAATATTTTCACTACCGCCATGAACCTGAAAGCCAACGGGAAGAGCGAGAGAGATTAGAACCATCCAATCCTCTCCCCTAAGCAGAAATTAGGATTACGGTTGTAAATCATAAGCCTAGAATGTAGAACATGAGAAGGGAGATTGTGTATAAACATCCAACTGGAAATTTATGAACGACATCAAAATAACACATTTACAGACATAGACGCATACACCAATTGACATAGACACCTAAAGGTGGTACATAAAGTTCACGCATATGCAGAGGGGATGTTCCTATATCCCATAAGCGCGGACCTCGAGTGACTATCTAACATTGACCACATGTAGGTCTCCAAGTTAATTTAAGACACTCCATAATTATTGACATATGTTGAGGACCCTCTACAAATGCTACCGTGTGTGTATGACTCGCTATGAATGTGGTGTGTGGAGTTTTCGCCAATATAACGTCACTGCAATATAGAGAGGAAACATTGTATGGTACTCCTCAACAACATGACTAGCAAGCACCCCAGCAACTTCGTATAACCACAACACCGCAATGCATCCGTCGAAATGATCTGAAGGTTCTTCAGATTGGACTATCGTCTTCCCCCGGATGTCAGGTAAGAAAAGAGGATCGCATGTAGCCATGAGAAAGGTCACTGAAAGCAAAATCGTTGTTTAACAAAACCTCCAACTAACCAGACATGCAGTTGAAGCTGGATCCAGACTCCCGCTTATTAGAACTTGGCTGCCATCCCATGACGGCTTTCAGAACAGCCTAGGTAATCTTGAACTTGTTAGTTATATCATGGTACATTTTCTGCAACTACAGGATTAACCACCAAGAACATAACACCCTGAATTCGGACGCCATGCCGTGATACTCCTGATTTTTACGATTATTCAAGCTTGCAAGATCACTGGGGACCAGCATAACTAATAAGCTTGTACCGATCTCACAAAACTCGCAGGCTAAAGAACAGAAGGAGAGAACTTCTCCAAGAGCGATCGGTAGAGTTTGACAGTGATCAGTAGAGACCGTTACCTTCAAAAATCATTACACGTGAATCATCCACTCCCTTGGAAAAAATCGGACTGAAGTAGTTGCAGTATTAGTACTCGTCTACCCAAACCAGCCAATTGGTGAGTATTTGGTTTTGTTATTAACAACCTAGCTCCTGCGACTTCTCTTGTCCCTCTCTCGATCTCTGTCTCTATCTCTGTTTCTCTCCCGGTCTCTGTCTCTTTCTCTCTCCCTATCATGTTCTTCTCTGTCTCTAGTCACAACCTTCTCCCTATCTTTGTCTTCTCTATCTCGCCCTCTGTCCTTCTCTCGTTCTCTTTCTCGTTCCCTATCTTTTTCTCTATCCCTATCTTTCTCTCTATCTCTCTCTCTACTGGATCGATCTTTCAAGCGTGAAGGACTCCTGCTGCGACTTCGACTCCTAGTGCGCTTCTTCGCGAATCCTGATTCCCTTCTTTCGTTCCCCTTGTCCTTCCTTTCCAAAGAGCTTCGTTCTGAAACAAAAGGGAAAACGGTGGGTGAGTAACAAGGTCTTCCATCTCCTTTCTTTTCTCTCTCTCACGACACAAGACTAGTTTGCAACTACAGACAATACAGTTATCTGTCAACTATGGAGCAGACATGGAGCAGACTATTGAGCCTCAAACTCTAATCTTGAATAGCGAAACCTAAACAAATTCATTGTCTATTTGCAAGACGACACAAACTCCAGAATACTCCAGATCAGATGCAGAGATAGAGACTTCTTGCTGATAAGACCTCCTTCAACAGTATACTCGTAGCCCTAAAGTAATAATGACGACTACTGAGTGTTTTATATTAGGAAACTAAATATAAAAAATATACGCTACATCATAGGGAACAAGGGTTTCCTACTGAACTTCCTCCGAAGAGTTGACAGTTGAACCTCACAGCAGGTTATTAAAGGGAGTGAGGGCTCCGTCCTAGTTTCCAAGAGCATCCCAAGGAGAAGATACACTTCTCTGCCTGTTTCCAGTGTATACTAATGGAGTTTATGCAGGTTAGAATCAATGAAACTGACATCTGAACTTGTCTGCTACCGATACTGAACGCCTCATGAAAGAAATGCACCTGATGAGCGCGAAATACTCCTCTCCGATCCTAAGTCGCCACCTTTACTGTCTCGATCTCTCCCAGAGAGAGATGGCCCCTCTGATAGTCCACAATCAACTTCCAGCCGTTTCCTATGCACAGACACCTTCCGCTCAATCTCTTCAGAGCTTTTCAACCCTCGTTCTTCCAAAGACTCTCTGTACTCCATCACAGCGACCTCCAGCTTTCGCAGCTTTTGCCTGAATACAAGCACAACGCATTAATGGAGTGTTCCACAGGGACAGGAAGGACAATGGCCAAAGGATAACCGGCAAGATGTATGCCAGAAGCCACCCCAAAGAGCGGCAACTGGCATCAAGCTCAATTAGTTTTCACAAACTTTCGATGAACCCAATAATGAGACGACTGAAAGCTACCGAGCTATTTGTAGAGACTACCAACTTACATCAAAGATATACACCGAAAATTAAGAACCCGAACCTACCTTCTTTCCTCGTCCATGCTTGTGTCATTTGCAGTACCAGCTATGCTATCGACGCGGTTATCTTGTTTATCCGGTTTGGGCGTACTTCCATAAACTTCATCACTCCCTGATGAGGAATAGCCTAAACCAAGTCCCTTCCTTTCTGATTTCTCATCGTCATCGCTCCCATTGTCCTCCCTCGTCCACTTTGAGGCCGGGAGAAGGGGATCGACCTTTTCGGGCTTGTTACCGAATACTTTCAACTCTGGTTGCGGCAGAGCAAGGCTTTGGGGTAAAGGACCAGCCCTTGATGAACCATGGCCTGATCTTCCCTCCCTGAAAGCTCCTACAGTGCTGTTTACTTCCTCATCCTCTTCGTACCGAGGCCACTGTACAGCGTTTATTTCCAAAGCCGGACCCTGTCTTCTATCTGCCCTAAGACCCTCGCCATTTTCAACGTCCTCTGTTTTATCTCCCTCGTCACGGGAAATCTCCCTCCACCCACTTCCGACTTCGGTCCAACCCCCAGTTGCACCCCATCTACCCTCTCCTCTCATCCTGAACAGGCCGTCTCCATCTTTGGCAGCAACGCCTTTACTATGGACAGAGTAACCCTGCCCGACCTTTATGTCGTCTTCTGGCTCATGATTCTTTTGTTTCTCAGCCTCTTCCAAACTCAGAAGCCGAGCAACCATAACTTCCCGGCCACCTCGAGTTGACAGCCCGTTATGTCGGCACCTTCTTTCAAGCTCCGCAAGTGGAAGATTCGCTAGTTCCCTAGCTGCAGCTCCTTCTCCAATCGCCAGAGCAGCATCCTGCCCTGTGTCTGAACCTTCTCCAGTATACAAACCAGTCTCTCCATCGGGGTTTCCATTGTCTTTGCCCGGCGGCGCGTCTCCACAAAGGGTATGAAAGGGGGCAACTCCAGAGTTGCTTGGTCGAAGAAAAGTTGCTCTCAACCCATTAACATAGGCATCTGAAAACAAGAACCAGTCCGCCCAAACTTGGAGCACTTTCAGCACCCGCTCCTGCAGCGCATCGCCACCCGTTTCAAGTCAAAATAATGTCACTACTAGTGCCAAAGCAAGGAAACAAAGAACTAAGAAGGTTTCTAATCTCTCCGAGCTAATCACTGAGCGCTAATCTCACATTACTACATACTGTGTGTTATCCCTAGAGACTGCAAACAGATGCAGGCTTTAACTTCGAGTGCTTCTAAGTCTATTAGTTCCTGCATTGAAAAACTTATCCGTGAGACGCCGTTACAGAGGCCTAAAGTCCTAGAACAAAACACAGAGAACGGGACCGACCAAGGTGAAAGGGAAACAAGACCTTCAAAGCCTCAGCGGTGATCCGCCCCGTTATGTTGCGATACAAATCATTAAAGCTCTCCATGATATCCGGTAATCGACACTCAAAACCTGTCCGATAGGCTGATGCATTCTTCACAGGAGCACTACTATTATGTAGTACATCTGAGACAAGCATCAACCTGGCAACTTTGGTAGGTATGGGAGTCTCCTTAAGCGTTAGAGACTCTGTCAGTACTTCCACCACCTGCCATGAAGCCAAACATAGTGCCAACTTATTCCATGAGAAAATATGATCAAAACTGATATTTGTGTAACTAAATGTAAAGATACAGCAAGGAGACAGGAGAAAACTGAAGTCCATTCCACCAATGAAATTCCTCGCGCCGTTTGCACATTACTTCACTATTTAATAGCTCCGCAGATCATAGCAAGTGAGGAGACCTATCTATGTTTTCTGGACCAGGTAACAAGAAGATGGCACTGAGGTTTACAATTATTTTACCTCTCCTGCAGCTTCTGAGTTATCGAGAGCAAAGCCCATAGCCTCGCGTATCTGGCTTCTTTCAAGGGTAAGAGCTCGTAACATGTCTTCAAACTCATCACGCTGACCATCAGTCAGCGAGCGCTCTTGGTCCGCTCTCTGCCCAAGGAATACGCCCGACAGTATTTCAGCATCAACCACTATCATACGCTTACTAGGTTGCAAGACCATTGCATGCGCACTCAGAAGCTGACGACACACGCACCAGCTATACAGATATTAATCAATAACTCTCACGAAAGCTAGAATAGCTGTCTATGACTCTGGATGCTTCATGTCACCTCAATTAACTATGAACCATAAATCAAGTGCATAACACTTACCCTACCCCTCCCGGCAGCAAACGTGGTGCCGGAGGCCTTTTCTCGTTCGGGACTCTTCGAAAATTCTTGCAGAGGTAGAGCCGGTGGAATCCATCTATCATCATACACCACCGTCGAGAAAACAGAATGAAGAGTGTGCGGCGAGAAGTCTTTGAAGTGGAATATTAGTACTTGACTTGGGCATACCCGCAAATCTCTCCATGTACATTGGGGACAAAGTTGAACACGCCTCAGAGGAGGCAACCCTTGTTGATCGGGTGGCAAACAAGAACAGTATAATTTATAGTAGCCCTGGATGATCATGCCTCTGCGCACGACCACCCCTCAAAAGGTTCCTGACCTCTTCGTTCAGCACTCGGACTCAGATGAGACAAGCACACAGGCTGTAAGCATACATTTTCACATCTTACTCACCGACCACTCCCAGTAATCATGATGAAAGGCTCTGTCCGCCATCTCTGAAGCGTATCTCCCTACATTTCACGGTAACACGCTACTCATCAGCTTGTCCTGGCGTCCCCACTAAACATCTAACTCTAGTTTACCCTTCGGTCATCAACCCTCTAAAAACGCTTCCTGTTGTAACTATAACATGAACTATGATAACTTGGTGATGATGTCCCAGGCAACAACTTCTCAGTCCGGGGCTCGAGAACCCGCCTACATTCATGTATCTTATAGCGGATCGTATATAGGGCCGAAAAAATTTCCTTAGCCCCACGTAATAAAGACACGAGTTTAATCTCATCCAAACTTCAATTTCTTCGCATATTTACAAACACAGTCTGAGATTGTCAAGACTTGACTAGTGCTCATGTCAACTGACACAAAGGGGAGCGATATCTCACCTGAGCAAATGAATAGAGTCTCCAAATATAGTATGTATGTTCCGTCGAGCCAAGATCGAAAAGGAAGCTGAACAAAGTATTACCACGTCCCCTTTCCATAATTGCTTGCTCGAAAGCACAACCATCATCGAGCACGTACATAGCCATCGTGTCTATGATATGGCGCAAATGCTCATCTTCTGGAGGGATAACCTGTATGTCCGGAACATTCGGTGTAACCACCTGTGATCACAATGAGCAAAGCATGAAGTGAGCAAGAACTCAGATAAGCTCTTGGAAATGACCACAACCGAAGTACTACTCGTTAACTAGGCTCCGTATGAAGCGGTCCTGACATGTCCATACAATGTTTCATGTTACTTACGCCACGCAAACAGAAACTTTGCAAAGTCTACGACATGGTCCCACGTAAGCTCTTAAAATGTCAAACGGTTCGTATCAGCTTCGCTAAGATAATTTACAAGCGAAACATAGAGCTGTTAAATAGTAATTACCACTTCCGCATTTTGGCCTGAGACGGCTGGAGTTGGTGGAGCACCTGGCCCGGACCATGCCACATTGGAGGCACTTGCACCCTGCAGCAAGTCCAGCTATTAGCGGGAACATGGCGACATCAGAAATGTAAGAATCTCTGAATCATGGCTGGGGTAGGGTACTTTGCCCAGAAGACACAAACGAAAATTCCACTACCAATGAAGAACACATCCGCGTGCAATTCTATGGCCCCGCTAATTCCTTTTCTTCTCACCTCTTTAGGCCGTACGGCCATCTGTCCGGGAGGAGGAGCCGGAAGAGCTTGTGCTGGAAGAGCCACCGCTTTTCCCCACCCAATCCTGAGCTCATACTCATATACAACAACGCCTGAAGGAAAGCAGAAAGCCAGCAAAAACTCTGAGTGCCAGGCACGCATTCGTATGTACTTCACCTCATTACAAGGAGCGCCCAAGTAGTAACTGAGTACACTTAAGGTCTCAACTGAAAGTATCCCGGGTGGTTAGTCTGTTACAGTTTCTTTCACTAGGGCTAGGACCTCAACAGATTCTCTCAACAACACTGACAAACGGCTAAAAGTATCACCATAAGCAACGACAGGAATACGGTGCACCTTGCATCTCATCCTTGGCCGCCTGCGCTTCTCCTCTATTCATAAAGGCAACAAAGCCACAGTTGCGCTGCCTTCTACGCTCTTCTTCAGTCCTGGGCCACATTATTTTCACACTTGCAATTGGGCCAAATCGACCAAAAGTCCTCA
The DNA here is from genome assembly GCA_036924285.1 of Asterella californica. Taxonomy (NCBI): domain Eukaryota; kingdom Viridiplantae; phylum Streptophyta; class Marchantiopsida; order Marchantiales; family Aytoniaceae; genus Asterella; species Asterella californica. The sequence goes on along the minus strand of JAYKYS010000006.1, from coordinate 20,720,586 downwards.
ACAGGAAGTTCTCATCTACCTGCAACACTCCCGATGCATGGCCTTTAGGTCCATAAGAAGCTGACCCTCAAGGATCTCACAATACATATCTTAACACAAACTCATTTTACATGGCTCAATAACACGATTCTCAGAAGTTGCTAGTAACGCGTAGATTCTAGATCTTCTTGTGGCTTCTGAGAATAGTACCTGTGGTGAAAGATTACCCACGTAAAGGTTGGTAGTTTGTGGATCTCCGTCGTCGAAAGAACCTGGAAGCTTCCCATTTGCATCCAGTTCTTCTGGTAATTCATCAAATCGGCTAGGTGGCTATACAACACATCCAGAAACCAGCAATGATAAACAACAACCAGTAACCATACTCCGACCAAACTTCACAACAGACAAATGGTCATCCGTACCGTAAAAGTTAGAGAAGCAAGATCAAACGGTTACTTTAGAACCCTGTTCATGCACACATTCGTAAGGCTATAGAAGCGTACGAGCAACTTCTAACGACTCTTACAGTTACCCCTCAACATTATGTGATGCTAGACGCATCCTACATATTACCCTCGCGAAAACTGCAAAAACGTAAACCTATATCTACTACGATTCAGCAGGGACTCGCAAACAAACATTATCTGAAGAAATCATGTCGACAGCAATGCTTCCACTCGTCCGGGTACTTCTTCCGTCCCGACGATGTTCACGTTCTTGAGTCCGCTTCTCTCGTGCTTCTTGTTCTCGCTTAAGTTCTTCCATGAAGTGATCAATATTTCGGGACCTTCCCCGATCCCTTTCTTTTGACTTATCTTCCTCTCTCTGCGCAGAAATCTAGTTCAGATGCCGAGGACATGTATGTGAAAAGGCATAACACTGTAAAGCGGACCACTTATTCACTGTACATACTCTTTTGTCAGGCTCCTTCTCCTTGTTGACCATCGCCGCTAGACCAGGGGGGATAAACGAGGGAACATATCTGCATAATTCACCACATCCACAGGTCAACACTTGCTCCAGTAGGATTTACATTCTTCAGGTAAAACTAGAACATTCTTACCAACAGACTTGCACTTTTAAGTGTCCACGGAGGAAACTCAAGGAAACACTGGCCATCTTCCAACAGACACCCTCCTCGAAAATGTAAAATCGTGAAAAGTTCGAGTTAAAAGCTCGTTGAGACCACCAAACCCCGCACAGAAATAGAACTGTAAGCGTGTTGGTCATACCGGCTCCCAGGTTTCTTGGATGCCGTGGAATCTTTTTCCTTCGTGCTGGGACCTGCTGAGAAAGAAAGAATCTGTAAGTATCATACTATTGGTCAACCGCGAAAATGAAAAAGCGAACAAAAGTCTTTGAACATAGAATTATTTCCGTGTTCTGAACTGAAGTGACTTGATCAGAAGATAAATCTCTTCAAACACGTTGCGTATGTCAGTATATCCAGAGCTCCAGGCAGTCTCCAACAATTTCTGCTGACAGTATCTATGGATGAAGTTGTTCACATTTCAAGGGAGATTACGGAGGTTGTTTCATAGTCCCTCCAGGATACGTCGTGCATTAACACTATGACTTCAAAGCGGACCCCACACAACAGACCCACCTAGTAATTTCGTATCTTGCGGATGGACATCTGCGGTGTGTCTCTTCCAAAGTTAACAAAGAAAATGAAAGCTCTGCCATCGGAAACACAACTCTGCACTACTAACATATGATGAACAGAATTTCAGGAGTGAAAATGGATATATGATTCGTCCGGAGAATGGCAGCTCAGCTAAGGAGCAAGAACCACGCTCAAAGACAGGTTACACCCAGTAGAATAACCCAGTGAACTCCATAGAAAGTCCAGAAAAGAAAGGTAGCCTGTGTGCTATCTTGAAGCGTCAAGTTAGCGTAACTCTGCAACCTAAGGAGACTGACCCATGGGAATGTGACGTGCGGGCACTGAGATGGTGCCTCTAGGTATGCGCAAAGTAGTGACATGTACAGTATGCAGTGCAAGCTGATCGAAACGAAATCAAGAACTCTAATGCAGAACTGAAAAGCTGGGTTAGAATACAGTAAGAGTGAAATCATTGAAGAGCCTCAATGGCAAATAAAGTATGGGATCACAAAAGAAAGAGTTAGTGTAGAAAAGTTCAAGAACAATCAGTAAAAGTAGTCCGACGTGACTAGTGAAATGAAAAGACCAGTCAGTTAGAAGAATATACGAAATATTTAGTACACAAAGGTCACTGATGCAGCTGTAGGTAATGAGTACTTTAAGAACTCAACATAACTACCACAAGATACACGCAGAGCATGTAACAGAACACTCTGAAATGGATATATGCCGGTATAGCGCGTAGCAAACAGCATATCTTCGGGAGTTCTGTTCGCTGTGAATCTTGGTCTTCTGCCCAAGATTCATAGCAAACGGCACTAGACAGTGAGTAGGGTGCACCCAATAGCTAATTACCACATATACGTGGAGCATGCAGGTTTCGACACTACCCTAGCATGGTAGACTCCGTCTCTGACTTCTTCGGCACCATTATCACGACCCCGAACGAACAGCACAACATGACGGCCACGAAAGGACACCATCAGCAGAGGGATCAGGATGTTGATGACAGAGGAAAGGTTACCCACCGAAGTTAGGCAAATCCAGTTAAGCAGGCTCCTAATCGGTCAAGGGTTTCTAGTCAGTTCGGAACATCTGTGGGTGTAAAGATGTGAAGATGGTCCGCAATGGACAAAAAACACCAGCTCGTGCTGGCTACCGCCTGGGCAAAAGATTTTACAAATTTGGAGGCAACTTACCCCTATCATCTGGTTGGTTTCCGGCGAGAGGCGGTTTCACTCGTTCATTAGGGTTGATTGTTCCCCCACGAACGAAGGCTTTACCACCAGGCGTATCATCAGCTTTGAAGGATTCCACAAATTCCTCGTACAGGCGTGCAGCTTCTTCATCGGCACGCTGTAAATCCCAGTAAAACAAACATCAATGAGTCCTAGCGTGATTTACAGACAATGTGAAGCTACAAATCTGGAAACTCAAACGCGGTAGGGTTTACCTTCTTCTTAGCCTCCTCTTCCTCACGATGCTTTTGGAAAGGTGTTTTCTTCCTAACCACTGAAAACGACGTCATCTTCTCGTTTGACATATCCTGCAACGAACAATTATGCTTGCAGTTAGTCTCCGGCACTTCGCTGAGTAGAAGTCGTACGGTAAACAATGTTGTTGGTGCTTTGAACCGTACAGCCTCCAAGAACAAGCTCCAATGCACATCTGTCGTAGGTGCGATCCAAGGAATTGGGCTGATAGAATCATATGGCCTAAATCCCAATTCATTCCAGCCTTTACCTCCACTCCGGTCATTTCCTCCTTCCCTGTGCCCTATAACAGAACACCCCAGAAACTGCCCGAGAGAGCTGCGACGTATTGACGTATTCCTGAAGACACTAAAACACGCCACCCAAGAACATTGGTCTGTCAACACAGATATGCATAGTAATTACCGAATGCGAATTGACTCCTGTGATTCTCAAGTATTCCACTCGATAGACCTTCGTTGCCCCACTCAACTCAACTACTATATCAAGTGGTCGATACAGGAGTTCCACAATCAACACCGTGTTTCTTGTCCATCTGAGTAGTAGAAGCTCGAGCTTCTTTTCGGCTACTAAGATTCTGAAATTGATATGCTGCTCAATGAACAAACCCTAAATCCGCAATATTCCTGCACCAAGCCTCTCACTCATCTGCACTGCCGATGTACAACGGTAACAACCCATCGCCCCAACCTGCTCCGAATCCAGTCCTACCGTAAAGTACCCATATGCGCTCCACAATTTACAGTGCTGTTCCGGCCCTCTAAGGCTCCTGAATCCACTAACCGAAGCCGAAAATTACAGCTCCGCAACAACACTTTTCTCCTCTTCAGCAACCCTCTTTCGGCGTCCAGACTCAGCCCTGCTCCTGAGTCAGTCCTCATTTCTTCCAGAGCGCACGGCACCAAATCCCAACGACAGCAACAGCTTAGGAGCCCTCTTTTCTCCTCCACCTCCCGCTCCTCCTCTACCACCCGTTTCTCCTCGTCTTCGTCCTCGTCCTCCCGTTATCACCTCTCCAACATCAGTTTCATAAAGTACTCTCCTCCTCGTCCTCGTAAATCGGCCATACTCTGATCTGCAATCATGTTCTCTCACCCTCATCACTGCATTCCTCTTGTCCCGGAAAATTGACGAAACCCAAACTAACCCCAGCTTGCCTTGACGCAATCGGCAACTTCTGATTGGACGTCCCACGGACTTCGCTCTTCCTCTTCCTTCTTCGCTTGGTGGTTCGTTTGTTGCTCCTTCATCTTCCAATTCTTCCTCGTGAGCTACATCAGCACCTTCTCACAGCCGCGCACGCTCTGCTCCTCTCGCTCCTTGTTTTGTTGGGCCTGTCCTCCTCGTGGTTGTTGTTCCATCACCAGATCCTACCCTTGCAAGAGGTAGGTTTGCAGTTCACGCCTTCCTTTGCTGTGTGTGTGTGTTTTGTCTCTCGTTCTCTCTCGACTTCTTTCACCTTTTCCTTCCCAAGGGATAGAATTCAGTAGTCTATGCTGATTCCTTCCTTCCTTCGAGTCTGCTTCTGATGCCTCGATCAGGATGGATGGAAATTAAACAACAAAATCATGTACTCCATCCATCCAATCCCTTTTGTCCTTGCTTCTCTTCTCTTCTCTGTTGTGAGCTGGGGTCCTAGTTTAACGAACAAAGCTTCTTCCCTTTGGATCCAACAATCAACTTTGACTTTCTTTAGTTATTTGTTAGTGTTTTGTTATACCTCTGGTTTAGTGTCTCGCCTGCCGGAACGTGGTGGAGAGCTAAGCGAAAACGTATTCGCTTGACTCAGACCTTCTTTGTATGAAGTAGACATGGTAGCATTTCATTCATTTCCACCAATTTGTAAGCTGTTAACACTTATTTCGAAGTGCGTCCAACTTACAATCGTGGACTGGAGAAAGAAGTGTACGCTGGCCGGCCAGATATTGTTTCGAGACCTGGCTTGGACTTTTCTACTCTACCTTCCGATCATTTCTCCTACCTTGCCGTTGTGGTTTACCTCCTCACTTCAGAAAAAACCATGTGGGCTTGGCCCTCACTCGAATCTTCTTTGTGTGGAAGGACACCCTTGACATAGATGTGCTATGGATATAATTCCGTAATCTCCACTCAACAATACTGTACTTTATGGATTTCAAATAATTCTTGAGTTTTAGAGGTTACAGAAGCAAGATTTGGTTGTTAGAGCATCTCCACCCGTATAGAGATAAGTAACTCCTTATTTCTATTTTACAGATGAAGAGTGAAATATCTTTATCTTTAAGAGCAGAATTTCTCCACAACACTCCTTAAATGGATCTCTAAGAATATCAGAAACTCTAATCTTTTCAAACTACCAAAAACTGTTCCTCGAACGGTTTGATATGAGATTAAGAAATCTTTATTACAATCTTTAAGTTAAGAAAGCGTGATAACTTTTAGAGAATTCAGTAAATTAAAGACTAGTATAAAGATAAACGGTGAGAAGATTTTCCCCTAACGGGGTCACTAACTGGTTAGGGGAGCTTTTAAAGACCCGCGGTGGAGATGCTATTATACACCGGAGTGTATAGCAACAAAAGCACATGTACATCATGTTTCGATGCTGATATGGCAAGGTTCAGAGAGTTATGGCAATTATCGTTAGAATTCGAGTCCTTACTCACCATGGTGAGTTATGACTTCATGTACCACAGTAGCGGTTGTCACTGTGAGTGGGCGCTGCTGATGATTCCTCTTGTCAGATTGTATGGAAATTGATCTACTCTGATATTCCGAGAGTCCTCTAGCATAATGTCGAAAGGAGAATCTAAAAGCTTCTTCAAGGATATTCGGAAGAAGTAGTTTATGGATGGAAAAGCAAGTTTTATGTATGCAAAGCCCTACAAGCATGCAAAGAAATGAGTGCTCGTAACTTATAACCCCGAGAAAAAAAAATAACAAGTGAATTCGCCACAGAGACTAAACTCAAAGTAGAGAAGACTTGATAGAATCAGTTGGAGATCATGATATCATTCTATAACTCTCTTTTCTATCACTCGTCAGCTAGAGAGTGATACATTTTCATTTTTCTCCATCTTCCATTAAGGCTTGCGCACACTCGCGTAATAGCTAGAGTTCTGAGAAGTCTCCATATTCGTTACAACTTCAGCTATAAAATCTGTATATCAGCACGTGCATAGCATAGCATCGACAGTGTAAGTGTTGTGGATGTAACTTGTCTCTAACGTTTATATGCAGGAATGACAGATCTGGTTTGCTTTTGTGATCATCCTGTATGCTGGAGGACACGATTTTATGACAAGATTCATCGCTGTAGACCTTCAACTCTGACTCGAAACTCTTAGAAAAAATATTGTATACCTTCCATCACTGAGACGTTAGCTCACACAATTACGAAATATTGTCGGTTGGATAATTCTTTTATCGGCTCATCGAAAACTTGAACTCATAAGACTTATAGCCAACAATCGATCCCGCCACGTGATAAAGACGTTGCCTCCCTAGCATCCTGCTCAGATCCAGCACGTTCTCTCTTGGTTTTTTCCTTTCAAACACACAAACCTCCATACTGAACATATAGAAGCTTCTGACATTAATTGCCGGTAACTCTTTAGTGTAAAGATTCGGCACATGGCCTGTACACGTGAATGCGTGTAGAACACCTCTTCTTTGGATTAGATAAGAATTTACCATCCTAAACTCTCTTCTCTCTTTCTAACCTGTCAAAAACCTATATATTTCTTCTTATCTCTCCAATCTAACTCTCTTTCTCTTTGTCATATTAAACAATTGTTCTTCCTTCGTAGAGTTTCTCCTCCATCAATTTAAGCTGACAGTCCTCAGATTTCTCTCTCAGCCAAGTTCCTCTCGTTCTTCCGTTCTTTTCAGGTCACGCAGTTCCTCTGATTCAGCTCCTTGCTACGCGGGATCCCCTTCCCTGCTTGAGAGCGCCCGGTCCACTAAAGCCCGATCTTGTTCGTTGTTCAGTCCACTCTTGAACGATCTCTCGGGACCTGCTCAGCCATTTCAATACCTCTACTATTCGACACACTCCAACAGAGATTTACTTTGCCGCAACTTTAATACACGTTTGTCGCCTCTCTTAACTTTGCATTACTTGAACACACCTCTGACTGATAATATCAACTTCATCAAGTCTACGATGTGTAAGGACACTTCACTAAGAAAAATAAGAGATAATCTGGACGGAGAATCTACTTTTAAAATATTCTAAATTAAAATTTTCAGATAAATACATGACTGATGGCTAACATGCACTTTTCTGATTATGCATTTTTTTTATTTTGATGTGGTTTTTTTTATCTGCTAAACTTACTTAGCTAGTAAAAGATTCGATCAAATAACGTAAAGTTAAAAGAAATGGAGTGAAGATAGAAAAACATATTAAGAGTTGCGATCAAATAAATTTCTACACACTCCAACTTACTTCCGTAACCATAACTTTTGCACGCGGATTCAGGTCTCACCACCCAACTGTGGTTAGTGAATTCAGGTGTCCAGGATCCCTTTTCTTCTAAAGATGATATCATCTGGATTGTTAGGTCGCAGTACCATGTGCAAGTTTGCTTAACATCCACATCCGTTCAATGCTTTCTTCTATTTCTTCCAGAGTATAAGAGCTTTTGATGTTACATTCCTTCCTTGTGCTTCGCAAACTCCATCCTTGTATTTCCTGGTAAGAGAACAGTAACTAAGAAATTAAAGCTCCTTAACTTATGGTTTTATACTGCTTTACATGGTTACCCGGTTGCATTCATAATGTTGCTTGATTTGTATATATTTTGTGTGTTCTTTTGTTTTACGCTTGTTGTTCATCTTTCCAAATTTAGAGGTGAAATAATGTCCGTTATTGCTGGAATTTTCTATATGGGATATCTCTGTGATGAAGTTTCCAACTTACGGAGACTTGGAAATGAAAGAAACAGAACATTCAAGAGAGTTTTCCATATTGATAAGTTTGTACTTTGCGTTTTCTAAAGAACGCAAAGAGCTCAAATTTTGCAGGTTCCTTCAACATGATATAAAACAAACTTTGAGATGAAATTAATATTTGTCTCCATCTTCATATGGAGAGTGGATGCAAAATTCTTGCACGGTCTCTCCACTCTCTCCATACAAATATGGAGATGTAAGATGAAGAAATTATATCAGTCTCAAATATGTATGAAAAAACATCATATAGATATGAAAGATGACACTTTAGCTGAGTGTTAATTCTGAATTATGAGTAGTGTTAATTCACGAGGGTGACACCAAATGAGAGGTTTCAGTATCATATGCGATAATGAGTATTCTTTTACTCCTTGTTATTTCTATTGAGATAAATTTTGCACCTTTATGTATTTTTCTCTTAATAAATTTCTGCACCTTGTATTATATTCACAATTACGTTTCTGTCAGAGAATCCAACACTTGAGAATAGTGGAAAAGACTTCATGTCGGTTATAACTTATATTTTCTCTTATTTGGTTGACTTTGTTACTTTTCTTAAAGTTTGAATTAACTTATATATAGTGTTATATTTTATGTAATTTTATTTTTATATGTTTAAATATTTATATTTTATGTATTATATATTTTATTAGTTAATGATGATATACAAATTTGAAAACGATCATTTCAGTAACCTCCCCGAATTATGAGATGGTTTTTTCTGGGGTAAGAAACTATAACTTAAAGCCAACAAAATCCTATGATAGTTCTGATAAATTTAGACTATTAACTATAAATAGTTTAACTTATATTGAATTGAATCAAATTATGTTAACTTAATAATTACTTTATAATTTTAGTAAAAATTCAAAGCATTCTAGTAAATACATTAAAATATACTCATTTTTATTAAATTTAACTATTTGAACATAAATAAATAATAAATTATCTCAGTATCAACATGTGATATATCAAGAGAATCTGTGTGTCATATCAATAAAAATTGGTATGATATTTTGAAAGAATAAAATAACTTAAGTAGAGAGTAGTGTACTTAAGGTTGCTAACATTTGTATAATACTATAACTTTTATTTTTATAAGATGACATTAAAAAGTATATTGAGAAGGAACGGGAAGGATATCAGTATTCAATAACTGATATCAGTAAAAATCTCTTAATATCAATAATTTTTTATCGATATCGAACTCGATTTGAAGTATAATTATTGACGTCGATAACTATCTCAGATATAGTTAATGGAGTTTGATGTTTATTGCTCTTAAAGTTACCGAGCTCGATGTCTAAATTTTGATTATTGCTGATATCAGGATATCAGGATATCAGTTCATGAATATTGATATCATACTCTTCCCATACTAATATACTATAGCTTTATAGTAAACGGAGTCATTTATTATTTACAAATATCAGCATATCAATTATTGATAACTTAGCATCTACTCATCTTGAAATATCTAAATCTAAATAGTAAATTAAATGTATGACAAACAAGATATTATATTATCTATCATAATACAATATCTCATAATTGAGTATGTTCTATATACAAATTATTATATTACTCAAGCAAACAACAACACAATACTAAGTCATTACGTTGTTGTTTACTTGAGTAATATAATAATTGTGTTAAATATCTCCAGTTACAATGAATATATTTTCTTGATTGTATCTTAATAAATAATATATTTATACTTTTAAGTTATATCTTAATCAAAATTGGACAACATTTATACTATGTATTCTAAAAGAGGATGCATAAGATATTCAAAACCATTAAATTTTTGAATTTGTTATGAAGAATATGAGAAAATAATCAATAACAAGGAAACAGATAATTTGTAAAACGTTCATGTAATATAGTCACAATGATTAAGATCAAAATAATGATAAAGATCACATTTGAAATTCAGCATTTATTCTAAATGACCTTCAAGTTATTCTTAAAATGATATAGATATTATAAATTTATTTATTATACTATATTTATATTGTGGATATTTGATCATTATGACATATCATAATAGGAGTTTATGATTTAAATTTTCACACTCCAAACCCATCTTATACTCGATATATTAACTCACACAAAACACATGCATGACAATCGTTATAAATATTCAACCTTTAATGAGAGCAAGTAGCTTGTCAATCATCAAGAAAATTTGTATCAGTAAATAGTTACCGATTCTGATTTATTTGTATTTTTTATTTGTTGTTAATGAAGTTTGACTATCGTCTCTTATTTGTTCATCATCATTGATCGCGCTTATTATATCTTATCTGATTTTCATATCACATTATAGAAACTGGAGTTAGACTACTATACACAAATGTTTGCATCTCTAACTACACTACACCTAGCGATGTATTAGTGTTGTGTCACAATTAGAGTTGGTTTGTAATTAGTTTTGGAAACGATAATAGCGGATACAATGTTATCCTTCTATCAAGTAACACTAATTGTCTACGTACTTCCGAAGATCAATAACAAAGTTTTCTGTGCATGAGAGCTATGAGAGTGGTGGTAGTGGAAAGTCCCGAAAGTTCAGAAATTGGTGGTAGTGCGTAAGTGGACATCGTGAAAGAATGATGGTGTAAGAAATAGTTGTTTGCATTACCGGTACGTTATGACAGAACTCTGAGTTTATACCTCGAAGATACCTTGTCCTTTTTTACTGTTTCAATTTGTTGTGACAGTATGTATTCAGATTGTGGTCAGACTTGCTGTAACATTCAGATTTCGTCATGTCTTTCATTCTCCAATTCTAGCTAGCTTTGCTTCCTGGAACAGCAAAAATGCAATCGTGTCTGAGGATATCGTCATAGTTTAGAATGATGGTGAAGATGTTGTTTCATAGTACCATAGCAAGATGATGTTTCATGGTACACACACCCAAAGAGAGAACGAAAGCACTCCAGCATGTCACTTGACTAAGCTCAATAGAGTGAATGTAATCGCTTGGATGGTCAAATTTCTGAAGAAACGCATGCGAGAGAGGATTGTGTGCTGCTAGAATCCGTCAATTTCTCCAGTAGAAAGTAAACAGCAACGCGTTTACTTTCTAATGAAATTTACAATTTAATGGAAGTTTCTCTTTGGTGGAAAGAGAAGAGAATGATCTTCTACTCGCTTATCGTAGATCAACTAACTATGAGCATAAGAGTTGGTGGGATCCATCATTCGACAGTGCTGAAGACAACACCACGAAGAGGAACAAATACGAGACTTGGAGTTTATGGGTATATCCAGTTGTTCTCGATGATTGATGTTGTTTGAGAACGATAGGCATAAAATTCTCTCCCCGGTTGCTGCAAGTAGTAACTAAAAAGACATTAAGTGAAAGTTCACACTTGATATACTCTTCATCATATGTACTTCTTGGTTTAATTTATCGCTGGTTGATCAAATTTCAATGAAGTGGGTTCTTAGATCCATTACAACATCTTGCACCGCATGCTGATAGGAAAGTTGATGGTCAACGATGCGAATAGAGAGATCGTCGAACAAAATGTGGCTTATCACATGGATGAACTCTGATGTGGATCCCAAAATGGATTTCTTGATCAGAATCTCACAGATCACATGGATGAGATGCATTTGAAGATAAATATGGACAATCATAAGACATTGGGATTCGAGAGACGAAGAGATAATATATGTCGACGTCATCTCATGAAGGATTCCCATCACGATGGTAGTGATGTGGACTGATGGACATGCTGCAAAGATTTTAAATATGTTTTGTATATTATAAAATGACAATTGTGCATATCTACGAGTTCCGACGTGACCAGTTGTGAGCTACTGCGCAACCAATATATCTTTCATGACTTCTTTATGTTTGGTCGAGTATTAAGTTGAGAAAAGAGGAAACTTTCATGATGTGTGCGGTAAAACAAAGCTATAGTGGATGTACAATGCGCTTGGACATACCATCACGCTTGTTGTTAATGATGCGATTGAGAATATTTGATATTAGATAAGGTTTTTTCCTTCTGATAGCACGCATCTAACAATCCTGTGGTTCGTTTTTCATCTCAAAATTCAAAGACGCGTGGAGAAGACTATGGGATCAGAAAATGATGGAGATGATTGAGGCATGTCTCTGGCAAGGTGATAGACGTTCAAGAACCAACAGAGCTCTTGAAAATGTTGAGAAATATTTCTTCCTTGAGTTAGGAGTAAAAACAATGAAAGATGTAAATAGACAACTTGACAAAAGTGAACCTGATGAATTATGCTCAAAAAGTGATTATTACGTGTGGATTGTCCCTTAATACAAATGGGATGTAGGAAGAGAAGTAGCTAAGCTGCAAGAAATCATCCAAAATTACCAGTAAAAAAATTGGTGGAGAGAGGAAAGACCTTCAAGTTGAAGCATTGTCTAGAGTGCACATTCTAGACAACCAGCATGTTTGATTTTTATTTATACTACAACGTGGATTGTAGTAATTACAATATTATTGCTCTCAGCTCGATGTATTGAATACAAATGCTAATTTGACTACTTTCACATCCTTCTGTTCTCGATTTTTGTTTCTCTCTTTATTTTTGGTTTTTTTTCCATGTATGTAAGAATCTTGATCAACTGCTTGGTCTTTCATGAGACATCGGTCAGACCAATCGTAACATAGTAAGATAATTGACTCAGCTCTCCATCAATGCGGCAAAGATGTGAGTGACACTGGGTTTGAGACATGTACTTTGAATTCCTCTCCACTACTTAAATCGATTTCTTGAACACCTTTAACCTGCGATTACTGAGTCCAAACGGGTATAAAGAATGTTGTGATATCTGAAAACATCAACAAGAAGACAATACTTTCACTTGAGGAAGCCATGATTTTAAGTTACGGAGAACTCTTGCCGATCTCATTTCATATCAAGAATTTTAACTGTAAATGATGCAAGCCACAATTACTGTTGATTCGAGATTACTGCTGCAAACACTAGTACATTCTTAGATCTTTTGAAATGAGAGACTATTAATAGTGTTACTTACATTGTATATGTCACTCGGTGTACTTTCTTTAAAAAATATTCAGTAAATTACGGATATCAGACAAAATTCCTAATCAATCCAAAATTCTTTTGATCTCATCATTTTGGTTGTTGATAACTATTGTTGTTTTTTCTCTAATTTTAACTGAAGTTCCATAGTATAGATCGAAATATTTAATATTTATCCACTTCCACACTCTCATTATGAAAATATTTATATTATGCAAAATAATGTGGAAAATAAAGAGAAATTTATGAAAAATCAAGATAAAATGTACAAGTATGGTCTCTACAATTATTTTGTTAGTTATTGAAAAGTTGAGAAAGCTTTACATTTCATTAGAACATAATATGATGGATAAAAACAATTTGTTTCATGTAGATAATCTCATTCCATTTGAAAGAGTCGTAGTGAATCTATTGTTGCAATTGCAAGTATGTTGCAACAAAAAAAAGGCAAGAGTTGCCCGAGGACGACCATCTTCCTGGACAGTAGAATGATTACATACGGCTTTTCACAGGCCAGAAGCAGAGAACCGAGGGTATGAGTTAGAGAAGAAGATCCTATCCATGATCTCGAGAAAGTCACATGTGCTTGGGAGCACATCTTGCCTCTTCCTAGAGGACAGATAGGGAAGAAACGGATGGAAGGTCGAAGCTTACCGAGAGCCGTAGAAGCGTCTTTTGACGAAGCTGTTCCTTCATCTCTTTCCCAAGAGGAAGGCGCAGAAGACGAGGTACCTTGGAGACCAGCACGCGGAATTTCTCGAAGTCATTTGAGAAGGGCTGCACATCAATTGGGGCGCGTTCTTCCTTGCATATGTGCAGGCAGAGCTGGTGTACTTAAGCACCTCGGCAGGAGGACATCTTACTCCGTTCCTCTACTACATGTACGTGGCCAAGAGGGACCTAACAGAAGATCAGTTGGTGAGGTATGGACCAACAGGGCAACACGAGGTGAAGGAAGAGACCTCAGGAGAAGACGACCGAGCAGCGGCCATGACTCCCCTCCCACTCTAGTGTCGCAGATGAGGTCAAGCACTCATCAGAAGACGCTTCTGATGAGAGAAGAAGACTCTAGTGGTTCGGAAGACGCGACACCATCGAGGAAGATGAGACCTAGGAGCGTGCCTATGAAGACCACTTCCTTCCCGATCATTCACTCTAGATCGGAGTTTGACTCACAGGAGGAGCCACTGAGTGTCCGAGCTGCACAGAAGACCGCTTCTGCAACTACAAGGAGTCTTCCGAAGACTCAAGAAGACGAAGGTTGGATGGACATTCCTACTGCGATGCGAGGAAGCGCAGTGAAGAGAACCACTTCTGCCGTGAGAAGGGATCTTCCACCTCGGAAGATGAGAAGAGTAGCTTCTTCTCTCGCACAGAAGTAGAAAGTCACAGCAGTGGAAGAGGCATCCTTGCCTCTGCAAGACAAGGAAGACACCTCCGATCGGATTGTGGAGATGAACATGTATTCTGCGAGAAGAAGGTTGGAGGAATTCAGCGCCTTCTTCCATTTGGAGATTCAGTCAATCATGGAGTTGGTGGAGAAGCGCGCGATGGCTCAAGAGAAGCCATTGCGACCTGAATTCGATCTGCGCACCCTGATGCAGCAGGAAGAAGTCCAGAGAAGGTGGAAGCGTTGGAAGCCAACCTCCGTACCACGGAGAATCTCGCAATGAAGTACAAGGCGGAAGCAGCCGATTCTGCCAAGGAGTTAGCACAGCTGAGGAAGAGCAACCAGGAGTTGTAGGCACGTTTACAGCAGCGTCCAGGAGGTTCTGCGGTATCGTGTCGGATTTTGCGTGAAGGATGTCCAGGAAAATGCGAGGTTCCTGGCTGTGGAGATGTTGTGTGCTGAAACAGAGACAAGAAAGAGAAAAACAACCACGAAAACGAACGCTACGATATATACCAACTCCAAATGTATGTACACTGCCGGTTCTTTCTCCTAAGAACACAGAACTGAAAAGCAGACCAGAGCGGTCTGTAACCTACTTCAAAGCCCTCAAGAACAACCCTTGAATCACAACCCTGACCCAAAAACACCGAAGCGTAGCTCAAGACAAGAGAAACTTCTCTTTGCTAACAAGTAGAGCCACAGCAGTATCACGCGATCCAAACCCAAGTTCAAACCACATCCATGTACAAGTTCTTAGCTAAAGCTAGCTACCACAAGCTGTATATAGCCAACCAGAACTCTAACGAACTCAAAAGAGCAAAACCCGTAGCGAAGAAATCGAAAAAGATCTATCTGTGAACTTCCTCTTTTCGCCGAACGGACTTCAGATTGTCGATAGGGTCTCCTCTGCTGACTCCGTTAACCCAAGAAACCTTCAGATCTAACTCCCAACAGCTGAGATATCGCCGATTTTCGGTCGCAGGTGACCGAACCTCTAAAAACTCCTCCCTGTGGCTTAAAACCGCACACATCGCAAACGGATCGTCTAAACTGATATCCGTCTTCCCTGGCAGATAGATCTAGCTATCACGAACCCAACGAGACTCCAAACAAGTCGTTTGGAGTTCCCCTTGCAAAACCACGCAAGAAATTTGATCGCAGGTAGCAAAAAACTGACGTAAATGAACTCCATGCGGCTCAAACTCGCTCACCTCACCCAAACCAACAATCCAATCCACGTATTGTCTTCTCTTATGCATAGATGAAGACTCCCTGGTCACGTAGGCATCAAGAACGAAGAGCTTGGCACACCGATCGCGAAGAACAACCCAATTTTAAGTCGCAGGCGATGAAAACCTGACGCAAGCGGTTCCCTGCGAGCCAATTTCACTCAGAACTCCTAAACCGCCCGATGAAACTTGGTATTGTCCTCAATTTCCTGTAGAACTCGGTGTTCTGATCCCAATGGATCCAAGGACAGCAAGTTTGGACTCCGGAACGGTCCGAACGGTCCAACTCTCCTTCACAGGTAACTGAAATCTCCAAATCTCCTTCCTGCGTCTCAATTTCTCTCAGTACACATCCCCCGATCCGTCTCTTCTCAAACCGTCTTAACCTGTGCGTAGCCTGCACAGATCTGAACCCGATGACACCTTGCGCGCGTGTATTGGCCTTCCCAATTCTCCAAAACGTCCACCGACAGGTCGTAAGAACAAGCAAACTCTTTAAGCAGCCCCCTTGTAACAGTCTCTGTACGTACGAAGTTCTCTCAATAATGAGGAAGCATGCCCCTTGCGTCTTTAATATAACGCCGAGGGCTGCAAATACCCAGTCAGCAAGTAAACTAGGGCCTAGCTTGATTTTCTCTTCTTTCGAGTCGCATAACTTCTCTAGTAGGTATCCAAATGAAGTAGAGAAGATGCCCATGGAAAGCTGACAACGAGCTCTACATATCTATGTGATGAAAGTGAAGATCAGAAGTTGTGCCAAAAGCCCGTAAGCTGGGATTTAGCTTGTTTTCTCTATCTTTCGAGTCTTGTAACTTCTCCACTAGGCGTCCAAACGAAGTAGACAAAGTGCCTATGGAAAGCTGACAACAGGCTCTACCCATCTATGCGATGAAAATGGAGATCCGAAATGATGCCAAAAGCCCGTAAGCTAGAGCCTAGCTTGTCTTTCTCATGAGTGTCTTTGGAGCGACAAGCATCAAAGTCTGAATATCATATAGGAGCCGGTCCACGACACGACAGCGGGTCAGAGGTAAGATCACCACCCTCGCAGAGGAGAAGACAACGTGGAAGATACAGCGAGAAGCAGCAGAAGCTCGCGCACAAGGATTGCTAGCATAGATGATGGAAGCACTTCGCAAGAAGTTCAACTTCACCGCGAGTAGGAAGCTTCGCACCCTAGCTAGGGAGTGGGATGATGAATCCAGAGCGATGCTAGTGGAGTGCAAGGAAAGTATGTTCTGTTACCTAGGTCGACAAATTGATTGATTGAAGACACTTTACGGTCTTCTTTCGATTCTACCACCAGTGACTGCATCTTCCAAGTCCTAGGACCAGCGATCGAGACAAATTTGGATCAGGAGGAGTTCGACCTCGCTGTCCACTTGGTAGCGACAGTGTTGAAAGCCAAGAAGATCGTAGAAGAAGCCCCGGAAGACAAGGTGTCTTCTGGAAGACAGAAAAAAGAGTTGTCTTCCTAGGTATTTCGAGTGAAGGAGGTGACTTCCTGGGACCACTACGAGGTCACCATGGCTCTCAGCGTCGAACCAGTACCTCAGAAGAGCGAGGAAGCACAAGTCGACTCAGCTTCCCAGAAGACATTTCCGTCTTCCGAAGCAGTACCAACTGAGCCAACCACGAATGTTGAGGAGGAAGTCATCTCAGTGACACCCGAGGTATTCGCAGGGCTTCCCATCTTATCAGAAGTCGAGTTCAAGTAGGAGCATATCAGGAGGAGATCACATCCGAGCAATTAGAGTAGACAACAAGCACAGAAGACAAGTTGACTTGTCTAAACTTAGTAAGAACCGAAATTGCTATCTTAGGAGGTGGCAGTTTAGAGGACTGTCCATGAGGCAGAGTAGGCATCGTAGGAGTAGCAAAGCACATGTTTAAACAAGGAAGGGAGCCGACTGCATGTGGGGTGGCAGCTTTATGACAGTGCCCATCTCCCTGGTTGTAGTTGAGGATTAGAGGGGATCTCCCTTACGCCTCCAAGCAGAGGTATAAGTTGGACTACAGAGTAGATTTTCGAGGCAGATTAGAAGCATATACATGCACACACACCCATATTCTTATGATGCAGGAGAGGTACAAAAACTGCACAGTGTGCACACTACACCCGATGTTAGAGACATACGAATTGATTTGGATTACACGGGAAAGGGGTCTGCATTCTCTCGTTGCCAGTAATGGTTCGAAGATGTAGATAGAGGTAGTGGACAGTTTAGGAGCAGGGAACGGCATCCTCGTGTAGACCTGCTGTCTAAACTGGTGTGTCGAGGAGTAGGAACAGGAAGTAGAGGGAGTGAGCTTCCCGACACCAATGTGCTTTCTTCTTGTGGAATTGATTTCAGATTTGAGTGCAGAAGCTATGTCTGTGTCTTCTAGGCAGTGGGTTTCCTCGAATTCTCTCCCAATTGTGCATGGGAAGCATTCTTCTTGAGTGACGATGATTGTCGGTAGTTGTGCAGCTTCGCAGCTTGGCTCATCCAGTGGAGCACTTCGATCCCCGTACGGACGGTCCTATGGATAAGTGATCCCAGTCGGAGCAGCGAGAGAAGAAGGAAGAAGTCTTCTTCCCACAGCAGAAGACGACATCCTCAAGTAGAAGAATGTGTTGTACGCGAGTTTGTGGTCTTCCTCCCCAAACTATCACAAGCAGGGATGGCTTGTTAGTCAGGATCCGGACTAGAAGCCTGTCAGAGTCTTAATTTCTTATTCTTATCATATTTTCTCTTGTTTAGACTTTCCCTTCTTCCTCATCTTCCTCATCTTCCTACCTTCTTCTAGTGAGCTTCCGAGACTTCTATTGAGCTTCCGTGAAGGTGAATGTCGTTGTAGTGCTGCAGGAAGACCATTTCTGTAGACAGAAGCCTAGGAAGACTACAGGGGACATACACCTTGTGATTGATCTAACCCGTTGGACCTTGGAAGAGCAATGTGTGACCGAGGTTGCTAGTTCAACTTCTACGAAGCAGGAGCAGTCTTCTGGAGGTGTGAGAAGCCGAGTTGAACCTCCAGAAGCTGAGAATTGCTTCGGGAAGACTATGCTGAGAAGACCGGAAGAAGTGACATGGAAGCAGGAAGCGTCTTCTCGAGCTTCTCTGTAGATAATTGTGTGATATTTTAGGTAGTAGTTGTTTGTTTAGGTCCAGAGCACCTTCTAAAGGGTCTGGAAGCCGTGTGATTTTGTGAGAAGATGGGATTTCTAGGTAAAACCCGTATGTTTGTGTGTTTGAACAAATCTTAGAACTTAGAACAGTGTTACTTGTGCAAATCCTCTGTGGGAAGGATATCTTGTATACTAAATGGGCAAAAGGAGAAATCTTGCGTCACTACACATACAATAGGAGTTGTATCCAACGGTGATAAAGTCATAAGGTCAGTAGCAGGAACAACTCTTTGTTTTTCTACTGGTGGTGCAAAGGCTTCACTCCAAGCCTGATGCACCAACGGATCAGCATACTGCTGCAACTCTCCACTCGAACTCCAGAGTGGAACATCCAAGGCAGATGGTACTAGCGTAGACATGCTAAGCATGTCCTCCATCTCCTCAAAGATCGGAGTATCCTCCGCATGGGCATTGCCCTCTAACAACTCGCTTGATCAAGTGATGATCGAACTGAACCTCGCAACGGATGCCATCGTCCCTGGTGTAAGCTCCGTTGTCCCAACTCTAGCACTGAACCACACTGGTAAGCGGCTCACTCGTCTCTCATCGGACTACCAACATGGTCTATAAGATGCTGTCTCCGCCCAAGAGTCGTTTACGAGCCTCATAAGATATAACATAGCACCTCCAACCAATACATCATAAGACTCCACGGCCGTAACGATGGTATTGGTCCTCACCATGGAGCCATCCGTGGGATGATCTGATCAAACTCTCACCGTCAACATCTCGCGTGTCAGAGTTGTACCGTCTGATCCGTCCAGAGTTGTACCGTCTGATCTGTCTAGAGATGTCTGCAACTGGAATGGACATCTCTCCACCTCGGACTTCTTCAGACTTAAACCAATACACGTCGTCTTTCTCAGCATCAACGGTTGGGCTCCAAAGTCTAACAAGACTTTCTGCGATCGATACACCTTCTCTAAAGATACCACAAAATAGAAGATACTACTTTTGTTGTCCAACAATATCACACCTGGTGTCAAACTAGCATGGTCAATCGCCGGTCTAGCTTACTCATCTAACCTGGCAGCCGCCGCTTGCCAAGTACCACTGGTAGCTGTCCTGATCCTCGACTTCATAGACACGTCTACAGTCTCTCGCTGAACCACCTCAGCACTAGAGATAACTACATCCTCGTTCTCACTGAGCGTCACCGCCAACTTGAACATTGGAGTCTCTCAAGCCCTCATATCCGTGGCTGAAAATAGTGGGGCTCGCAAAACTGTTGTAGTCGCCCCCAACATCGAGTTCGACATCGCATCCACAAACATCGAGGGTTGACTCGCATCACCCCCACTCTTGGATGTCGATGTCTCCAACTCCACTGCACCATTGGTGGGTCGTTTAAGAATCATAGACGTGGTCATCAACGCCTCTGATAACGTGAATGACTGAGGAAGCATGACCTGTCTACTAGACTCCCCGTGTTGTGGATCTAACTCCACCAACGCACCTCGTGGTTCAGAGACACGTATTGCACCTCGAGTCACTACCGTAGATACCTCAATCTACGTCACACCAGCCATGAAGTCAAAATCACCTCCTTCTTCTCCATAAGACGTTGTCTCTGTTCCGTCAGATCTCTGCTCAGCCATAGTCATACTAGCTATCCTCTACTCCAACTGCTCAATCCGAGCAGCCATACCTGCTTCTGACGTCGTAGCAGACGATGGACCAACTAGTCCTCTCTTAAGTGCTGGACCTCCATCTCCAGCTCGATCACCACGACCTCCTTGAGCTCCTCCGCCTCGTCCATGATCAGCCTTCCCTTGTCGTAGCTCGGGGTGGAGATCAAAACAACGGTCACTACTGTGACCTGGTCGTCCGTAATGCTCATACTGTCTAGGCACTGCTTGAGACGTCCCATACGTATCATAACCACCTCTGCTCTGTGGACAGTCCTTCTGCTGATGGGGACCATCATACGTCTAGCAAGGACTTGTTTGCTGTTGACTAGAGAAGGACGGCATGGGCTTCTGCCCACCAGATCCTCCAACACCTCCTTGAGATCGTGACTGCTCCGCACGATCATTACCACCACCACCACCACGCTGTTGCGTAGCTTGTGATCCTCAAGAAGAGGTGGTCGTTCCATGCGGTGTCTCCTTGCTGAACCCAGCAACCACCACCCTCTCCTCCACCATGTTGAGCTCAATCCGCTCAGCCAGATCAACGACAACAGCCAACGTTGAAATGATGTCTCTAAGGAGAGTGGCATCTCTGACACTCCTATGCAGCTCTCGGTCTAGTATTCCATACCAAGACTGGACTACATGTGCTTCCGTCACCCTTTGGGTAACGTTGATCAACTGCCTCATGCGAGTAAACGTCTCACGTAAGCTCTCTCAAGTCTTCCGCTGGAACTCCTGAAGACTCCTCAACTTGTCGGTCCGCACACCCTGATAGTTCTTCTTCAAACAGTGGAAGAACTGAACCACAGGTTAAACCCTGGTGGCATTTCGCTCACACTATCACCTACTCTACTACTAGTGGACGCACCGCTGGTAGTAGGTACTCCGTCATCCGTGATGTACCACTGCTACTGGCATCCGAACTCGCATGTGCTACGCCTCCCGAAACTGCACCAGTAGTGATACAAACGTAGTTGGGAGACCACTGTTGTCTCCACAACTCAATCTCAACATCATAATCTCGCCTGAACTCGTGGTAATCGTCCATCGACAATCCCTCCCAGTGTTGAAACAAACCCTTCCACGTCATGAAAGATGTAAATAGCTGTGGGTTCTACATCTGCTGCAAATCGCACCAACTGTCGAACTCCTAGATGAAGTCATCCAGCTCAATGATATCCACCGTACCTGATAACATCGAGGTCCCTTCGTGGTCCCATAGATCTCGTCCATGTCTCACAACAACGGTGTGACGACACTAGACTCACCATCAGAAAACGTGTTATTTGCGTCTGACTCGTCCTCTGGAACAACCGACGGCAATGGTGTAGGTAGTCGGTACCTCACCCTAGTCCGTGTATACCCACTGTCCAAGAAGTCTCTCATCAGAACCTCTCAAGAACTCCGTGATGATTGAACCTCGTGAACACTCTCCAACCAGAATGTCGAAATCATCATAACCACTATAACCACCACTTGTCTAACCCCACTCCTACTGAGCTCAGCTATCCCTTACTAGGATGGTCAATATAAGGACAACTTGTATCTGCTATCACCACAGGCAGCCTCTCATGGTCTGTTGGTTGTCACTCCAACCGCACCGTGAGAGAAACAGAGATAGTCTTACTGGTCCACAACTCCAGCATCACTATCGACAGCACATTGGAGTGAACTCACTCCGGAAATCAAACGCCAACACAAGCAAACACGGCACACAAACAAGAAGCAAAATAGGAAGAGGTTCCAACCACAAGAAGTCCAAATGATAACCCTCCACACTCAAACATTCACATAAAGAAAAACCCAACCCCACCCGAACTGACGTCTCTTTTTCAGTGACCACATACACAATATATGATCAGCAACTGTCGTAACTGGTACTTAAGATCACTAACTAGATGTCCACACCTCTAGTAGCTCCAAAGATATCTACATGGTAGCTCTACTAGCTCACCCAAGACAATTGCCACCAACTGTCTCCATATGCGTCTCTACGATATAGACAAACACTACCACAACTATAGCTTCCCCTTAATACTATGAGGTCCTACCACTCCTCTAGGAACGTACGAGAAGGTCTCCTACATAAGTACTTGCACACATCCCTATAAGACATCAAGCTATTGATCTAGTGGTAAAGCCAAAGCTAAGACTACGGAGTTAAGTGTGCAAGTCCAGGAATAGTGTTGGGATGGGTGACTTCTTGGTTTTACACTTCCCACACAACTGAAACTTGCATATCTCTCTCACGCACATCAGCAAGATGGCTTGCGATGGGCGTGGGCTCGTGCTCGGGCTCCGCTCCGCCTCCGCACTCACGCACCTCTCCTCCTCGAAACCTCCTAACACACACTCCACACCTCGACACTCATACGATTTTCTTTCACATAAAGTGTGAAAGACGAACTGATATTCTCAAATTTATTATTTATTCGGGACGCCGCCCTTGCAATTGGGTCGTTGCGCTTTTTATTTGATTCGTCACTACGCGACATTTGTTCATCGTACCTTCTCATCGTGGTTTGGTAGTACCTGTCAGCGCTTTTAGTTCATTTTGTCACCCTGAATGGAGGCCGCTCACTCTTCGCTCCGCTCCGCTTGAAGTAGAGTAGAACTCGATCCAAACACCACAAGAAGGACGTGTATGAAGAGAACACACCCAAAACAGCAACTCATAGGTCGAAAATACACTCCAAAAGATCAAAATTTGTCAAATTGGCACTCGCATGCGAGTTTACGTCAGATTTTAGACCACCCACGACCTTCTTCTGCTTGTAACTCTTTTGATCCTTCATCAAATCGAATGATTTTTTGTGCATTAGAATCGTCTTCCCAGCGTGTACCTACTGCACTCTTCAGCACCAGAAATTGCTGACTCATGCCAACCTGACGTCTGCCGACGTCGATGACGCACTTCTGTCGAGCTCAAATTGATCGTAAAAATTCGTCACAAGAATTTCCAGCAGCGCTTCTACACTACCTCATCACCAAATCGACCAAGAACAAGTTCAAACGACAGTAGTCCACAGCGATCAATCATCCAGTCAAAAAGAACCACTCCACGCACGCACGCATCTGTAAATCGAAAGTATCAACGATCTGCCCACTCTAGAGATACCACCAGCTGAAATCCACGAGCTGAAAGCTCTCAATCAGACCTCGCAATTTGAGTTCCTCAAGTGATAAACGATATTGTACTCAATTTCATTATGCCAACAGGCACTAAACAATCACTAAAGTCGAGTCAAATCCACTTTGTGCTCATAGAGGCTCCAGATTGCACTCACAAAGACTATCCGTCATAGCTAGGAGCTTGAAGGCTCAACTTGAAGAACTAAGGTCTCCAAGCCCTACCTGTGAAGTATACCCCTAGCGGGCCATTCCAAGAACTCGCCCTAACGGCACTAACGGTCCTATCGAGATTAACCACTCTGCACTCGGTCAACCTAACCGAGGTGCTAAATTGACGTGACAATGGACTTGAAGAGTAGTATGAAATTTACATTAATACTAGGTGTAGGTTAGAAAATCATTATGCGTTGTTCCTACTAGATCCAATTATAGTATCATTTAACTAAAATTTAAATTTATCTTGATGTTCGTTTGTACATTGCTTCTCTTTTGCATCTTTGGAGGAAGAACGTACTCATCTTGGTAGACAATCTTAAAAGTATCTCAAAGTATTTTAGATCAAATTTATATGTACAATCTTTTTCTAACATAACTTTCTCATATTACTCAAATAAATTAATACCTTTAGATAATTCTTTCTTTGTTATATTTAATATCATATAAGTAAAAATATAATATACATATATCTACAAGTTTTCTACAGTTTGATATCCACATGAAGGAATAGTAATATATGATGCAAAGTCAAATACAGAATAAATAAGTTATATTTATATATGTACTTCTAAATATTTTTTAAAAATAAAATTTATAATTTTGAAACTTACAAAAACTTATTGAAATGTAATGTCTAAGATTTTATCTCTTATGTCTTTATAGCAGAAAAGCTTATTTCCCCAAGAGGATTTTTGTTCCAAGAAGATAATAATCATTCAGAGTTTATGAAGTCGTTATTTACTTTTAATTTCTATAAGTATATTTCATATAATATTTTTGTTACATATGTCTCTATGTTAAACTATCTATTGTATGGACCTTCTAAAGTCCAATTGATTATAGTTATGGAGTAAATCTCTGTTCATCTACTTAGACACTAACCTGTCTAACCCAATGCTTATCTACTTATTTTTAGTTCAAACATCTAATCCTTTCTAATTGATTGTTAATCATTTTCTAAAAACTTTCCAACTTGAGCATGTGATCAACTTCTCGATTATGTTAATATATATGTTGTCATTTTCATGTTAAACTAGAATGTCATTTTATCTCTTGTAGCACACGGTCCTCCAGTGACCTTTTTTGGACCTTGAATTTATCTTTTGACTTCATGAGGATACCATCAACCTGTTTCAAAAGTCTCATGTAACACATTGTGAGTATCAAATTTTCATATTTCTTCAATTATGTAATCTTTAAACTAGATGTTGCTTACTTCTCATGACTTACAAACCAAAGCCAGTTTCTACCACTACTAACACTCACTCACATATCATCCATCTCATCCCTTTCTCTCGTGCACGCCGTGTTAGAGTAGATCAATATGAATCTAATGCACAACATTCCTTGACAAGTTTGTGTACTTTGGAGTTCTATGATGCTTTCTACTGACATCTCACTGACATAAAACTGTCTTCATGGAACACCATTCCAAACTTTGGATCTATAAAGATGTATTCGATGTGAGAATGAGAGCATGTCAAAAAGGTCCTAACAAGTTGAGGGTTATAAGCATAATCCACTATTAGTGTTTGAACACTTTGTCCTCCTTTACTCTCCTATTCCATTGTACTTTTTCAAGTTGATAAAAGTAAATTTAGGAAAGCGACTAAATTTACTTTTAAAAGTAAATTTAGTAAATCCTAGGATAATCCTACTAGCAATCTTGACAAGATATAACACACTCAAAATATTCAATATCTTTGCATAGTTTTTCATTGAAGCTACTCACATGGTTATCTCTTGCATCTTAAGTGCATAAATCTTGTTTAGACTAAAAAAACTTGTCTGCTTGTTCAGAACTGCAAATTAAATCAAAATCAATCTAACACAAAACAAAGGAGGTTGTTACTTGTAGATCCATGTGACAAAGAGGTCAGCCACTCGGCATGCGACATGCAGCATGTTGCATGCTCTACTCTTGATCAAATTCTATGAATATTTTGTTCTCTCGTCATCAAAATGCGAAGTTGTCGTCATCGAGAGTGAAGACAGTTAGAGCTCATTGTACACATAGAATGTGGCCATAAGAGTACATATTATATTTCTAAGTTTCAATGAACGAGACGAATAGTATTATTAATATACGGTGTTATTACATACAAACAAGTTTGTAATCTTTAGAACTAAAAAGTGTTACATCTGATGAGTATAAGCGACAGCTAATAATTAAATATAAGATGATTGAGAATTATCAGTCGAATTGGTGCTACCACATATCTCTTCTAGAAAAGCCGTCACTACATACCACGTCGAAGTGTTAAGTAGAGAATAGTAAGTGACTTTACTCGCAAGTTTAAGTAGGTGACTAGAGGTATGCGTGTGAAGACATGCCATAAGCGTTAAAGACTATCGGAGTATCAAGAAATAAAGTACTCATCTCTTGTCCATTACCAACTTTTCTCTTGGATATCTAGAAGTGGTAGAGCAAATGGTGAGCAATGTGGCTATAATGGATAGCGATGACATAACTCATGATAGAGAGAAAAGAGCGAGGTCCCGAAGCAAAGATGAGAGTTCAATCCATTATCATTTATGTTTATGTGTACTAGTTCAAATACACAAGAATGACCTACAGTCGCGATGATTCAAACCTCTATGACGGGAGGCACATGGATAGTAACTGACGAGTAATTGAAGAAAGGATTGTCTCTTTCTTGCATTTGCTTGAAGTAGTGGTTTAGGATTTATACGGTAACTAGTATAGTTTTCCGTCACCAAGAAATTTTGCGAGGGATGGAGTTATCATTCGAGAATATAGACGACTTGATAATGTAGTTTGTCGTCTCTCTTTGTTACGCTGTTGTGTGAAAACAGCTGTTGAATGAAAAACAGCAGCGTCATTTTCAAAGCTATTGCTGAATTGCTTCGGCTGAAGGAGCTGTCAAACATTACCGTCAATTTTATAAATTATTGTAGATTTGATTGATGCGATTGATAACTATCGTCCTAGTAGCTATAGTCGAGTTAACCAAAATGACTGGGGCTTCGATTCAAATCATTATGAGTCTCTTTCATCTAGGTACATGGTCATTCATACAAACGTGTTTAGAGATTCTGATAGACGACAAGTGATGGACTAGGGCGTCACGAACTTCCCATTGTTGATAGATAGTGCAATATTTTACTTACTTATCTACTTATGAGGAGATCCTTTTGTGTGCTCTATGTTGCATTGGAAATTCTTATTCATTAATATGTAATAATTTTGGGTGATTCATAGTCCTCATTATTGACCGCATCTAAGATCTCATTACATGAAGAAGTCTCGATTATTAACAATTGTTTAATCTCAATTTCATTAGGTCTCAGAAGATGTGTAATAGGTAAGCGACGGTGAATCTCGAAGCTGAAATTTTGTACGCCTTGCCGTGAATCATGGCAAAGTGTGTGAATTTTTATTCAAAGATAAATTGAGTTACCAACATGCTAATACTATAACTAACATCTACCAACTTCCTAATAACAAAAACTAACTAAGTTAATTATCTTTCTAATTGCACTACTAACATTTACTAACTTCTATACTAATTAAAACATGCTAATAACTACTACTAACTACTAAATTGTTAACTAATTTACGTTCTATCTACTATTAACAACTACTAACAAGTAAAACTTAAGAAATTAAATTCAACTTGGTTCTAACTAATAAGTACTAACTTGTTAACAAAATGGTAAAGTGTTAGCTACTACTAACAACTACTGAACTTAGAAGTAAATTTACATAACTTAATTTAATTTACTAATTATTACAAAGAAATTATAATTTATTAACTAAATGGTAAAGCAGTTACTAATACTAACAACTAGTAACTTCTAACTAAACTTATGAAACTAAATTTAATTTGCTAACTACTACTAAGAAGTTATAAATTGTTAACTAATGATAAAGCGATAACTACTACTAAAAACTACTATCTTCAAAACTAAAATTACGAAACTAAATTAAAATTGCTAACTACTACTAAGAAGTTATAACTTGTGAACTAAATGGTAAAGTGTTAGCTACTAACTAACAACTATTAACTTCGAAACTAAACTACTAACTTCAAAACTAAATTTAACTTGCTAACTACTACTAACAAGTTCTAACTTGTTAACTAACTAAATGTATCTAATAAACTTCACCCACTAACTTTCCAACAAATTTTGCTATGCGTTTGCGCATAGCTTACCGTCGGTTCTGATGATTTTGCAGAAACGAAAAAAACGGAGAAATTTCCATCCGTCAGTTCACCCAAATGTGAAAAGACGTTAGAAGTTTGTCGCATGATGTGTGGTTTGTAATCCAATACGAGTATCATTTAATGCTCCTACTGCACAGTTACACCTCTTACCGATTATGAGGTTGGGTTACCATTGGAATTTGGATTTTGCGAGACCTTTATCATTGACCATACGTTATCACCAGTATGTGTTGGTGATGGTGGAGCACTTCTCCAAGTGGATTAAGTTGGTGGCATTACCGGAAAAGACGAGTGAAGGGATGGCGTATGCGTTCTTAGATCGAATGCTGAGTCGTCTTGGAGCACCCACTGAAGTGCTGACAGACCAAGGTACAGAGTTCATTGGTGATTTTCAGGTTGTGAGATCAAACGCGAATTGATCATCAGACTACATCTCGAGATTATCTTGAGGCGGATGGTTTGACGGAGAGGGTAGTTCAGACGGTGAAGAGAGGATTGCGCAAGTATGGCTTGTAGAAGGGCCACTTGAGAGACTGAGATGTGCAATTATCATGGTTGGCTATGTGTTACTGTTTTAGCCGATAAGCGTCTTTGACTTCCTTCTCACTGTATTTTCTATTGTATGACCGAGATCCAGATCTACCTTCGGCCATTCTTCGTGATTCTGCTAATTTGCTGAACCTTGATGTGATTGCTCAACATAGAGACACGTTGCGATATGTGACTATTCGAGAAGGAGGTTATCAGTCATTGATTCGCAAGTTGCATCCTGACGATTATATCTTACTATAGCATATTGTATCGATGACGTTGGATGTGACCGCGTGACGTACTATTTTACGACTGCGTGAGGTGTTACCTTCTGGAGTACTTATGTTAGAGGGTCGTGATGGTGTTGTGTGGAAGGACCATATGCGTAATTGCGCGCCATGTCATCTTCCCAACATCGATGAGACCGTTGACCCAAGCTTAATAAATGTACGCGTGGGCTTGAGGTGTATGTTGTGTAGATCCGCTGGTGGAGCAGTCCGTATGCTGGTGTGTGACGATTGTTCGAGAAGTTGACACATGTCATGTTTGACTCCACCTCTCAGTGTCGTTCTTACTAGACGATGAGTTTGTCCTCGATGTATATAGCAAGGATAGTCGATTAGATCTTTGCGTGGTATGAATTGCAGACAAGCGACTAACGATGGAGCGATGTAGCACCCGGTCTCCTGATCCTTGCACCCATGAAGGTGTATATCACTTAGTTTAGATATGAAGCTATCTGGAGTTGGAGAGACTTAACCACCAATTAAGAGACCGATTGTGGTACACTTGTGTATGTGTATGACATCGTCCATGTGTTATGTGTATGTGTGGTGTATCTCTGATAGCGATGTATGTTGTGTAGCGATGTGTATGCACACGACAGCTGTCACGTCAGTTTAGCACCTCGGCTAGGTTGACCGAGTGCGGAATGACTAATCTCGATAGGGCCGTTAATATCGTTAGGACGAGTTCTTGGGTTGACCCACTAAGGGTATACTTCGCAGGTAAGGCTTGGGGTTGGAGTTGAGCCTTCAAGCTCCTAGCTACGGTGGATAGTCTTTGTGAGTGCAATTTGGAGTCTCTCCAAGCATAGAGTAGATTTGGCTCGACTTTAGTGATTGTTTAGTGCTCGTTGACATGGTGGAGTGAGTACATATCGTTTATCATTGTTGTACACTTGTGTATGTGTATGACATCGTCCATGTGTTATATGTATGTCTAAACATCGATGTATGTTGTGTAGCGATGTGTATGCGCACGACATCGTTACACATCGATTATATATTACATATTGAATAATGATGCATATTTTTGATAGTAATTCCACATATCTTTCCAAGTTTTCATTATGCTATTACGCAATATCTTTAATTGCATTCATTGTGCAAAATATTTATAAATTTTATTGGAATTCTTTCTGTTATTATAGCTTTTTTTGGTATGATCACAGTCTCTATGAACAAACTCGTTATATCCATTCTATCCATAATCAACAGAGTAAGAACTAGAATTCCTTGCTTTTTCTTGTGAGAATGGAAAAGTAATCCATCTTCTACATATCACTGGAAAGCTCTCACTGAGACCGAAATGATACCTTACTCGTCTCGAGATCTTACGTGAAACTCCGTTCATGACCTAAATGTCGCTGGAGCTCCAACACTTAGCCACTTTTCGAAAACATGTGGTCTAGACCTAGACTCGAATCTTGTGGTTTAGATCAGCGTCCGAACCACGGTCTGTCTGTGCTTCGGACCCACGTCTCGATCTCGCATCTCGCACCCACGTCCTAGACATATATCTCAGACTTATGTTTCGATCCGTTCCGAGACTTGCCCCCTTAGGTCAGTGTTCGTCTGGGGTCGTCTTGGGGTAGACCTTTATGTCCTAACTCTATGCTCTAACCTTGGTTCAAGGAACCAGTTAGGGTTCATCTGATCCCGACTTCCCGGCCAAGCCGTTCAGTCCTACTTGCATCGTTCACAACCTAGCACATGTCCACTAAGGTTCTGGTGTTCGCGTCTGCGCCCAACCTTGAGATTAAAGGTCGCGACATTCATCTCCTACTTTGGGAGTTGATGCCTTCATCAACAATGATCCTTAAGTTAACGCCAAGTTCAAAATGGGTAGCCAACCCCTTGGTGCCAGAATCGCGTTTTTGTAGCTAACACACAATTCCCTTCTTGACTTGAATCTTAAGTTGTCGCTAGAACACTTAGAAAATTCCAACTAATCTCGGAAAGTCTAACCTTTTTGGCCACCCCTAAAGAAAACTAGTTGGCAATTTCTAAACATTCTACTTTAGATTCTAACTTGCTAACTATAAGTATTCACACGTACTTACGAGGTCCTCCGAAGCTCACTTTCTGGTCACAAGTGATTTGACTTAGACGTGCGACTAAGTTTACTTTGCAGTTAGCAAACCGCAACGCAAGATCACCCCAAGCCTCAAGACAAGTATGAAAGTTCATACTTGCTTTGCCAATGCTACGACAAACCTAAGTCTTGACATCGAGACTTAGTCTTGATTTAGATGCTTATCCAAACTAGCTCGCTTCTTTTGAGTATGATTCGTTCTTGCTCTTGACAACATCCTAGGCATCTGATCAGAATTAGTCATAGCCATTCACTACCAATACACTTAGACAATTTTCAAGAAATAAAATCTTTATTTCCAAATACAAGACAAAGCTACAAAGTCCATTGTTCCAAATCGCCTCAAGTTGCTACTCGTATGGTTCGTCGTTCCTTCACTCCTTGCTGGAAGGAGATGTCCTCATCTTGCTAACGCTCTTGTTGTCCTTATCGTTGATGTCGTGTCGTGGACCGGCTCCTACCTGAAATTCTGACTTCGATGCTTGTCGTTCCAAAGACACTCATGAGAAAAGCAAGCTAGGCCTCAGCTTATGGGCTTTTGACACAATTTTGGATCTCCACTTTCATCGCATCAGTGGATAGAGCTCTTTGTCAGCACTCCATAGACACTTCATCTACTTTGTTTGGACGCCTAGTGGAGAAGTTACAAGACTCGAAAGATGGAGAAAGCAAGCTAGACTCTAGCTTACGGGCTTTTGGTACAATTCGAGATCTTCACTTCCATCGCATCAATGGGTAGAGCTCATTGTCAGCTTTTCATAGACACCTTGTTTACTTCGTTTGGACGTCTAGTGAAGAGTTATGCGACTCGAAAGAAAGAAAAATCAAGCTAGACCCTAGTTTACTTGCTGACTGGGTATTAGCGGCTCCAGGTGTTATATTAAAGACTCAAGGGGCCAGCTTCCTCATTATCACATAGAACTTCGTACTACAGAGATCGACGTAAGGGGGTAGCTTAGGGACTAGCTTGCGTCTTGTTGGTGGACGGTTTGGAGATTTGAGAAGTCCAATACACGCGCATAAGGCGTCATTGGGTTCAGGTTTGTGCAGCTACGTATAGGTTAAGACGGTTTGGGAAGAGACGGATCGGAGAGTGTGTATTGGGAGAAATTGAGACGCAGGAAGGAGATTTGGAGATTTCAATTATCTGTGAAGGAGAGTTGGACCGTTCCGACCGTTCCGGAGTCCAAACTTGTTGTCAATGGATCCATCGGGATCAGAACACAGAGTTCTACAAGAAATTAAAGATGATACGAAGTTTCATCGGACGATTTAAGAGTTCTGAGTGAAATTGACTCACAAAGAAGCACTTATGTTAGATTTTCGTTCGTCTACGACCTAAGATTGGGTTGTTCTTCTCGATCGGGGAACCAAGCTCTTCGTTCTTGATGCTTATGCGATCAAGGAGTCCTCATCTACGCATAAGAGAAGATCATGTGTGGAGAGTCTATGAAAGACTTTTGATCGTCACTGGATTAAATTTTTGAGAGATTTCAGTTAAGAGGTTGACGCAAAAAGAAGAATAATTGTTAGAGGTCTAATTTCATCTACTAGATTGATTTTGAAATGAATTGACGAATAGAGAACATCTACTTGAGTGGAGGAAGAAGATTGAGACTGAAGAGGTTAGAGTTCTGAGAAATTTCTGTTGTGAAACTATTACAAGTAAAAAGTAAAGCGTTGAAAGTTAAATTTCTTCATTAAACTAACAATTTTAAGGAAGTGTGTTTTCTACATATTAGAGCTTGTCCACCCGCGTTAGTTGTGGTTAAGAAAATTAGTGTATGGTATTCCAAAGTAAAGGGGGAGACCCCGTTAGATATATAAAGTCCAGACGGATAGCTGAGGGTACTATATAAGTGAGCTCGGTACACAACCTCGCCTCCGGTGGCATCAAATTTCATCATTTTTAATATATTAAATTAACTCAAATATAATGCTAAACTGAATTGAACAATATAATAGAAAGAACGTTGTTGCAACCATTGTTTCTCGCACGCGAAAGGACAATTTGTTTAGAGTAGTCAGAATGTGATTCACGTTTTAAAACTTCTGCTACTTTCTGACACTTTTTATTCTATGTCCAAAAATGTACAGTTTCAACAGATTCTCTATTCCTTAACTGCCTCAATACTACTCACTGTGCTGGAAAGAACTCGAGCACGACAAACTGTTACCTGGAGTTTCAGATCGACATCAAAACCAGAGACAGCATTCAGTGTAACCAGAATTTCAGTTTAACACTCTTATGGTGTCCCTTCTTCCGAATGAGTCATTGTTTCTGCTAGTACAGTAGTTTGCAATAAGGCGAATAAGGTGAACGAGAAAGCCGATAGTGAAGTCAAGTCTCATCGCAACCTGCTGCAATCATAACCCAATAGCAGCGCTGCCCGAAAGTAAGGAAGAGGTGGTCTCCCGAGACGCAGTGAGTACCACCCGTATGTAACGCCGTATTTACTGGACTGATCTCATTCAGTACCGGAGACCTGTGATGGGGACTCGCCCTAAGAACTGTGGTTTTAAATGTCAGTATACGCAGGCCGTTAAATTGCGTTCAGAATATAATCGCAAGAAAGGTCGCTCCTGCAGTTGGGGACCTTCACCGAATTATAGAATCGACATCAACAATAGAAATCTAACAAAAGGAAATCCCTGCAGAATCCATCTATGCACTCCTTAACAAGATATGACTAGAGATTTTTGCAACGCTAGCCAACAAGCTCCAAAACCAGCGCAAGAAAATATACAGTCATCATTACAAGCAGCATGATCTGAATGGATCATGTGAAGCTTTTCTTTCTTATCGCCGAGAACCCGAAATCTGCTTCTGTGTACCTAACATCAGCTGACGAAGTTACAACTTTCCTCCCTCGTGCTACTTGGGAATTGCCTATGAAGACCAGTAAAGTTGCGGCCACCAAGGAGCAAACCGATGAGGCACTCCCAACTCACGCAAAACTTCAATCGGAGAGCCGAATGCCAAGCTTTGCTTGATACTTTCATACATCTTCAATTTGCCGTCGCTCCTCCTGAGCTGGTGGATCTCCTTGTCCTCCTCGGCCTCCCTTTACCATAGGATCCCACGGCTGAGATGCTGTGAGCATGCACTTAGAGTTGGCCTAAAACGCATGAAGATCGTGTGAAGAAACTCGTATTATTGGGGTCCGCTCTACTTCAACCACTGATCAATCACCTCCTCGCTTTGGCAAACTTTGGTCTGCTGGCCTTCCTCTCAGCCTTTTCTTTCTTTTTCCTCGATACCTCGTCCTCGGGCACAGCCTGCTCCAAACAGCCAAGGAGGTCACAGAATCAGACTCTGTTTGCCACAGTGCACGTCGAGAAATCCCAGTGCATACACTAAACGTGTCAAATTTCCAGCCTGAAGCGCAGAAATATCTTGTGAGGTTCCCACAGAGGACTCCTTTCAGAGCAAACCCCAACTTTCCTCGACCAGCTTACCAGTCCCAAACAATGAGTTATCAACAGCCAGTATTACCGAACTGATACTTACTGTGAGACTGTTTGACCTGTATAGGGTTAGACCTACCTTAAGCTGACTGAAGCAGATCAAGGAACGCGTTCACTTTAGTCCGCTTAATCTCCTGGGCCACGTTCATGGATGCGAGGCAAAGTTTTCTCTACAGTTCAAGACCTTACCTGAGACGATCTTAGCCTGTTACCCTTGAAGACTGGATTTCGATCTGCTTCCAGATCCTCCTGAATCCTCTTGGTGGCCAGGACGTGGGATGATATCCTACGCGTCCCACCAATTCCACCTTTCCACATTCTTGGTAC
This sequence comes from Asterella californica, assembly GCA_036924285.1. Lineage (NCBI taxonomy): Eukaryota > Viridiplantae > Streptophyta > Marchantiopsida > Marchantiales > Aytoniaceae > Asterella > Asterella californica. Next base: position 20,685,868 of record JAYKYS010000006.1, on the reverse strand, counting down.
ACTGCTCCCTTACTCTAGTAACATACCTACTTGCTCCCTACAAGGACTGGAACTGAAGTCCACGCAAGGTTTGTGATAATTTATTTCTTTCCTAGATTGTTCCTGAGCACCTCCGTATCAAAACTCTTCACGTGATGTTATTTGCTCCGTCTTTCGTGTCCAATAAATTATTTCGTACTGCCTGGTTGATTAAAGGGAACAGATAACAAATCGACCCGCTGACAAGTTGAGGTCTCAGAAGCAGAGCTTGGGAGCAAAGCAAGCGAGATCAACTACAACACAACCCCAACGAAGAACGAGCAACGACTTTCGGTCTCACATAGATCATTCCCCATCGACGTTTAAATTTCAGAAAAGAACCAACCTTCTGACTCAGGAAGAAGTAGGGGTACAAAATCATTGTCCATAGTTTATACAACGCAAATGCAGGAATCTGCAAAAACATCCAAAGGCATGTGTTAGCGTTTCTTCAGCTTGATACTATGTTTGATTTCCAACGAAAAAGTGAAGAAGTGCCTCGCTATTTAGAGTAAAGATCTGTGTGGGTTGCATCTTTCACACCACGTCCCTCACACCTTCATCCTTCTGTACTTCCTAGGTAAACTGGGCAAACTGAAGACTCGACATCGACATCGTTGCACCCAATCTGAACTATGATCTGGACGTGCGTCAAGAATAAATAGAAGACTTAAGCATGTTGGTTCCTAAGGAGCACATACCACCAAAAAAATATACCAGGCCTTGTCTGATATAAGAGAGCCATACTGAACGAACGCTGTAACATACAAAACATCGTGAAGATACCTGCGAGGTTGAAGTACTGGCCATGAGTAAGATACACACACAAACAAACGACGGAAACCCTGAAAAGTGCACTCCAAGCATTTTCAAAATAGCGTGCATGAAAGTTTACAATTGCAAGGTACATGACAACCCACTTCTCCGGCAGGAAAAGATAAAGCACGAAAGAGATTAGGTTTCTACCATCGGGTCAATTGCCAGGCTGATACGGCGAAATAAAGCCAGTACTCAGGTCAACTCTAGGTCGTCATTCACATGTCTACAAGTGGCAAAAACTAACAAATTATCCTAAAAGGCATCATACTAACTACTCAACCCCGTAGATTTTCACCAGCATCATCTTAAGACCACACTACAAAATATGGTGTGCACAAGTTAGGGAGATTTCAGACCCAAATTTTGCGAACTATCTAAAGATCCGAATCGTATAAGTGGCAAGTACAAATACTCCAAACTTCGAAGAGAACTGAACACGCGAATGTCTCTGACAGAACTTGGAAACTTACGAACATAGACCAGAGCTCTTAAGATCATATCCGCCATCAGTAAGCTCCCCCTTATCGTCGTACGAAGGCAAGGACAAATCCTTTATCCAGTTGTAGGTGAATCTAACCAGTAGGAAAGGTAAATCTTCCAAAACTACCGGTTGGAAGACTAAACTCTCGTATTCTAAGCCTTCTACCGAAACGGATTTCGGATTTCGGATTTCCCCCGGGTTTGGCAAAATTTTCAAAGAATTACGGTGGATGGTGTAGATGACTTTCTCGTCAAACTGCCGGAGACAGGAAACATTGCGGAAATAAGCAGGCAACTTGAATATCCATATTACTTCTGTACTGATGATTGATGATGGGACCATCGATCGTGAGGGGAAAACCGGGAAACACGCGACGCAAGGAATAGCCAACGGATGGAAAGCCCCCATCAAACCATACAAGGGAAAGAGGGACCCGAAGGGCCAAGCAACCAACGCCCCGAAGGGAGGAGGGGAAACCCGGAGTGCAACACTCAAGCATGCGTTACGTAGGTCACTAGGACTCACTACACCTTTGAACCTCGTCTGTTACTAGTTCCGCCAGGAGAAAACGAGGGTTTCTTGCCAACACCTCCGGAGCCTCACACGGCTGTTCCATGGATAGCCAAACCTGACTATCGTTGTGACTGACAGACAACTATCGATAGGTTACAGTGAGTGGTGATGTATCACGCATCAGCGGTCATATATGCCTGACGGATTTGCCATAGATGTGTGCCTTTCTCCGGCGCCTCCTGCTCAAGAAACGGCTGCGGGAAGTTGTATGCTCAAGACTCTAACTTCTCCGGAATCTGGTGGATTTGCCAAAGAAAGAACTTCGATTCTAGACGGGCTCTGTGTGACGGTGAGGTGCACGATTGTGGTCAGGTTTCCATCGACGAATCTTTTGTTTTCCGGCACTCTCCGGCAGGTTCTATGGGCCGTTCCGTTGTCTCACTGTTCGTCGAGAAAGTGTTTCGTCGCCCGGGAATCAAGTTATCAAAACGTCGGCATGGAAAGTCCGACAGCCTTGGCTTGACTTGTTGATTTCCAATAAGTTTTATAATTTTAATTTTCTTGAGTTTCCGCTAAATAAGCCACTGAAGAAAGTAATAATCTATTTTATGGATCGATATTCGGTTTTTGTTTCCAAAACTGTACTTGTCTGTTTTTCTCGGTAAAGATCCGGCTGAGTACCGGCTGAGTACCAGCTGAGTACAGTTTCAACTTGCTTTTTCCCCAGAAATTCCACGGTTTATCTTCCAAGTAACTCCGGTTAACCCCGAGCGCTGGACTTCACTATATATGCTTACACGAATCTCTCACCGGTGTTCTTAGAGGTCAGCTTCTGTTTTCACTTGTTAATGAGAAGTGTGAAAGTTGAAATCTTTAGTCAAATAACTATGCATGCAACATGCACTGCTGGTCAGGGGAAGGAAAAGGACAAGCGGATGATGGGACAAAAAATTTCAGGTTTTTCAATTCTTTTATCTTTTTGTTATGACCTCTGATTGGAAATTAAGTATATATGGGTGCATAGAAATTTTTTCAGTATGCAAGATTGACCCTTAGAACTGAAAAAGAAGTGTATATAAAACATCTGGACTGAAACACACGTCAGAAATTCAAGGCGAGAAGAAATTACTCATGTACCCTCTGCTAATTACAAGCATGTTCACAATAATACCATGATAACAAGAGTTGTTAAGACTCCATACGTCAAAAGTTGAAGCTAAGTAGAAATTTTTCTTTTTCTGAAAATAACTCTCGTAACATAATAAGATAATTAAATATATAATTATTTCTTTAAAATATAAATTATATCTAAAATATATCAAACTCACATGATTCGTTGTGAATAAAAGTAATTCATCTTCAGTAATAACACTTTGACCCATGAAGTGAATCAAGCCAGTTAATTACTTGATAGGCCTTATACGTGCAAATACTTGCTTGTCATGCTTCGCGCACGATATACGAAACTTGACATGACCCCTTATCAATTATAGACAGTCGGCGATTGCCAACATGGCGTTACAGTCTGACGTGGGAGTCAGCAAAAGATTTAGAGTGACATGACACGAACTGTGACTGCGTGGCGAGGAGTTCCGATTTATGTTTAAAGTGACATGCATCTCACCTAGAGTGCGTGACAAGAAGGCACGGCAGGATCGAATGCGCGGGTGAACGAAGACGAGATGAACGCTGTGAATGTGTGCTGTGCATCTCTTGCAAGTCCGAGATTCTTTTGTCATTCGAGTTTCATCGACCTCCAGCCAAGATGATGGAAGACGAAGGAAATTTATCTGACGATAGAACGAGTCCAAGGAGTACCACAGAGCTGTAGCCGGAGCTAGAAAATATTTCTTTCAAATTTGGGCAGATGAATAGCGCACTTGAGACGAACAACAAGTCTGACGAGGAGTTACATCTTGAACTGGCGGGGCTGCATCAGCACCCACCAAACATGCTACATTGGTCTATACTGCGCGACTCCTTCCTGACTAGGTCCATGATCATGTGAATAAGAGCCATTCGAGTCCGAGAAGGAAGTGACCTCAGGAGTCTATCGATGGCGCCAACGGATCCCAAAGGGATTGCTATGCTGTCGAGAGCAGACTAAGTACTACGCATAGTGAGGAAAGGAACAGACAGAATGATGTCAATTATTGACCGATGACATCTTACTCCCAGATTTCGAATCAGAGGTTATTTGGAGCTCGGGATAGTGAATCCTTTTACATGACTAGAGGCGAACTGGGAGTGGAGCTCCATGATTCTCATCACAAAGTTTGTAAACCATCACCAGTTCAAAGTCATTCCACTCGATCTAATCTCAAATTGTCAAATGGATCACAAAGTCCCCGAAGCCAATGTAGCCTCCGAGGTACAGCTTGGACATATAATAGGTCGCACAGCCGGAGGGAACATCTTGGGGTTCTAATGGCTAAGGGAGAGGTCGTCAAGACTGGTCTTGAGGTTCTAATGGATTACGTTTTGTGCTTAGCCACGTACTAGATACGCTTCCAAGTCATATTGTAACGTCCGTTGGTAGTCACAGACTGTTTGAGACCAATAAAAGACATTATCAAATTTTGTTTATCGCGCACGAAGACTGACAAATAAGTATTTATGCGCATAAGACCTGTAAAGTAATTAACTGAAATCAAGCTCAAGTGATAATATATGCTTTTTCAAAAAATATTCTTGACCTTCTGAAGGAAAGTTACTACTTCTAGCCGATATGCCGCACACAAGCAAAATGTGAATGCTAGAAGATTTCTGGGGTGTTTTGCTCAATTTTTGTTTTAGAAATATGAAAAGTATGCATTTTACGTAAATATATAACTGAATTATGATTACTAACTGAATCTTTACATAACATCTACGTCCTTTCCCAAGAGGCAGTTCTCCTGAACGAGAATTCAAAGGTCTGAAGTCCGCATCATTTTTCGCCGGTAGAATATTTCCGGGGTGGAATTACTCAACTCTTACCAGCGATTGCATCATTACACTAGGCTATTATTTGCCGGCTGGCTCTGTCCGGACCTGTCGTTCCTAGTCTTAATTCAACCTGATCCTCTTCTGACCCATATCCAACCTGTGAACAACTCCGACAACCGGCCCGGCCATGAGGCAGGGGTTGGCACCGTTGGCTTCAGGTAACCGTTGGAGCACGCAATCTTTTTCTCCCTCGAGCGCAACGAAAACTTCCAGTTGTACAATCATTACTGATGGTACAAAACAGAACAGAACATCAGAACATCTTCACCTACTATGCTACACTTTTGTCCGGTGATTCGTGGAAGGACTGAGTAGCTCGGCCACGTCGCTTGGAGACGACGGAGAGCTCTGCTGACATGTCAGGTCAGCCTCGGCAGACGGAAAGTTTACCGGTACCTTCCTCTCGAGAAATCGGCCGCAGATGATGATGCACGAATGTTAAACCTACTGCTACTGCCCATTTCCAACCGTTATGGAGCATAACCCGAAGAGTCATAACGTCAGTTCCTTGGGGTTGGTGGGAACTGGAATGGTTAGAACGGTACTCTTCCCTGACTGGACGTCAAGCCCTGGTGCTGTCTCGACAGACGTCTCCTGCCCGCCTGAACTCGACGCAAACCTAACCAGCTAAAAACCAGCAAATAAAATAAAAGATACAAATAATATATATATATATGAGTCATAAGTACATCGTGATGAGGATGAACCTGCGAAGTTCGAACTGAACAACTCACCACCAACCGAACGACTCGCAGTTTATGCAACGTAGAAGACTATGCACTCATCACAGACTGCGTTTCGAGTGACACGAGACGCAATGAATAGCCAACGCATGGACTTCGTTTCGTACCTGTTGACTTACTGCCGTACCCTCCAGAGAGTCGAGTGTAAACGTACTGACGAACTCACTCACGTCCAAAAGATCTGGCCCTGAGTAAAGTCAGTAAGTGAAGCTTGATCCAGAAGTGAAGCTCGTTAGGAGAGACAAGGCGTCTAGACAGTGGTCCAAGACGAGAGAACACGTAAATGAAGATGAGTGAAAATTCTTTGCCTACTTCTTGCACCTTTATTGAATTTGGACTGCATCATCATCAATTGATAACAAACGTGTATTTATTTCTCTCGCATCTGAATTCTTCTACCTCTATAGATTTTGCTACTTTTACCCGCTTTGGTTGGAAGGGTTGACTGATTGATAGATGGTATCCTACTCGCCAATTAGTGTACAAGGTTCAAGGAGAGAAAACACCCTCCTCCATCTCTCTCTCCTTCTCCGTAACCCGAACCTGTCCCAGCTTTGGCCTCTAAGCAACAGCCGAAGCAAAACCTGGAGGTGTGGAAGCCGCCGGGCTAGCTTTAAGTAGGTTAGTGCTAGTAGCTAGCTCTATCCTAGCCAAAAGTAAAATGTAGAACAATTGTTACCCTAGCTTACAGCTGAGTTCGGAGACACCGAGAGGGGCAGGTGGATACTATGCGCCCCGGAACTCCCAGTTAGAGTGATGGCTCCGAAACTGAAGACATTGGTGGTGCTGGTGGTTGCCCTGAGAGTGATGAAGAGGGGAATCGTTTCTCCAGGTATGGCTGTGAAGGAAGTGGGATTCACGGTCACAGAAACGCCCGGAGGTTCCCGGTCGATGCTCACTTTGTACGTTTCGCTTTCCGTAGCGACATTCGTCACGGTTCTTGTCACAGTTCTGGATCCCACCAGATTAGCGATGGTGATATACGGTTTGTTCAGGTCGGATGCCCAGCTCAGCGGAGTCGTGCCGCAGGCAGCCCCCGTCGAATCACGAACAGAAGCAGGATCAACTCCCGGAACTACGCATAAAAAGTTGATGTAGTTCTCGAACCCTAGCAAACAGACCAAAGTAGAATACCCACATGTCGATTAGAGAGAAACTCTGACATCTCCAACTATTAAAGCCGACGATTTAACCCTTCCTGAATCCTGAAAGTTAAGAGACGGAGTCACGGAGGATGGCACTGACACCGACAAGACACCCCACGATACTCATTGCACTGACACACCCATTAGCGGAAGCTGCCTGGAGGTTTGACGATCTAAACTCGGATGACTGGGAACAACAGAGAAGTCATGTGTCTACGGTTATACCTGTTTCAAAGATGAGACCCGGGTCCAAAGCACGTCCAGGATTCACAGCACCAGCTCCGAAGTCGAAGGGCGTTCCAGGTCCGATAGAGGAAGAGAAGTTGTTGGTGGGATTCTGGGCCAGGACTGGGTTGCCATTATTATCATAAACGCTCGCTGTAGTCATCATGGCCGACGTGATAGCTGCAGGACTCCAGTCGCTGTGACGTTGTTTCAGCAGGGCTGCGATTCCGGCAATGTGAGGTGTGGCCATACTCGTGCCGGAGAGCATTGCGAACCTTTCCCCTGAAAGAAGAACGACGAGAATAAACTTCCTGTAAGTAAATCTCTCCCCATAATTCACAATACAGGTACCTATACTCCGATACTCCTAAACTCTTGGTTAACAAGCGTGCTGGAGAATGTCAGGAAGGTGTAGAGAAGGGCATATTTCACCCTCCTATCTACGGTGATCAATGTCAAGAGCAAGTCTTTGGAGAAATATCCAAAACCATGGAGCACAGAGTAAAGCCATTCTGACGAGAACCTACAACTGAGGAGAACGAAGGCCAGAACATGCTCAAGTCTAAAGTGTTGTGATGTGAGCCGGCATACGGGATTCTTACCATAGAAGTTGCTTTCATCGACACCCTTTGGGCTCCAGGCAGACCAAATTAGGTAGCCTGGTGCCATGATGTCAGGTTTCAAAACATCGGCAAGCTGGGACTGGCTGTTCAGAATGTCAGGACCCCTCGAGGAAAACGTAGCTACAACCGGTGCTACTGATCCGAAGGCTGCGTCCCGCCCATCTCCAATCACGACATTAGCTCCGAAGGTTTTAACGGAGCCGTTTGCATCCCTGACAGTGGATTCGTTGTAGTATCTCAAAATCGCCTGGAGAAGAAGACGAACCCGAACAACTTCGTTATTATGGCTGCCAAATCTAGTTTCTGATCTACAGGTGGTCATACACACACGATTCTAACAGGAATACCTGCTTTTACTTAAATAGTGCAGTGCTTACTGCTCGTAACACCAATAAGAAGGTTACGTCATCGGCTTCAACGAAAAGATACATACATAAACGTGATACAAAACGATTCTCACTGAAAGTTTCTGACTGTGAGGACTCACCAGAGAGGCGTTAAGGTCCGTCACAACGATTCCAGGTAGTAGAAGTGGAGACGGATCTGCTTTAGATGCGGTACCTAATGCAGGATCTGCAACAAGGACAAAACCTGCCGCACCAAGTTCTTTGGCCGTGTCCGCTACTTGCTTCACTGAAGCGGATCCAAACTCGAAGCTGAAGGAGTATACACATAGGAGCACTGACCCCTGGACCAAGTTCTTATTGAACGCTCCTGGTTGCTGGCATTCATCTACGTTGACAAATGAGCTGTTCCCGGCAAAGGCATCAACAGCGGATATCATTCGGACTGCATATGAGTCCGCAGTCGGTGCTGAAACAAAACGAGGGTGCGTGAGTTCATGTACTAAATAATAAGTGCACACGAAATCACCTCATTAGTCATACAACCTCAAGTCCAGTCCAAACGTGTTTAAACCTAACCGGATACGCACTGAAGTACATTGGTCCTGGGCTTTCCTTGGTTGAAGATCCGCAATCATAACAAATCTCGCAGCCATGCTCACGGGCAAAGTTCCATCTAGATCTCGCTACGACTCTTTTCAGCTGCTGAAAAGTACAAGGCAAGAAGGGTACACGCTACTCACGAGAAAGACCCACTCCTTTGACAGTGTAATTGTTGCCAAGCCTGACGTTATTCGAGTACGATCTGTCGGTGATACTAGCGGCGACAGATGTTATCCATGGACTGAACGAGAGGATGCTTGTTTGCGCTGGTCCACTGTTTCCCGCAGCTTGAGCTACAAACACTCCCGCTTTCACGGCGAAGAGAAGTTCGACGTCGAAGACGTTCAGAAAAGTGGAAACACCCGTTGGTGCGCTCGTGGGTCCTAGTGATAGACTCAGAATGTCCACTCCGTCTTGAACAGCCTGAGCACAAAATTAAACAGGTAAAATTACACAGGGCGAGGGACGAATATCCGGGCTATGGAACAGAAAGAAAGGTCACAAGAGAGCTTAGCAAATTGCATTATGCAACCCAAACCGCACTGTTCTCATCATATTAACGTAGAAGATCACTCCTACGATACTTGCAAGATGCGATGCTCTTGTCAAAAGACGTGACAGTACTGACTTGAGGCGCTCAACATTAAATTTTGTACAACGATGAAGCTAGCTGTTGCACACCCTGGATATGGATGGTATAAGTGCCAACCATGACAGTGCACCTACTTATAAATTGGGCAAATTAGTACACAGATATGGTAGGTTGAATGGAGTTTTGATACCTGGTCCACAGCCGCAACAACATCCGAGATATACCCTCCAAACGGGTACAGGGCCTTGTACACTGCAATCCTGGTACATGGAAAAAAACAACTGTCATGTGGTAGAAGCAGAAACTCTTGTGTACAAGTCTTACAGGGCAAGGCGGTCCACAATCGCAAGCCATACCAAGGAATTCCGGAAGTGTAACCATTACCGCAGACCAAGAGTACCGGATGGTTGACCACAGCTTCTTCAAAATGGATCTCTCTCCTATACTGCCAACTCTGCGAGAAACTAACAGATCACACACACTCCCCTTACAAGAAGGTATATTGCAGAGTTTACCTTGCACGAGGAGCCATGCCACTAGCGTAGCCGTAGTTGTATCCTTTAACGTTGACCGGCACTCCATGGTTACCTGCAGCAGTTGCAGCTGTGTGGCTGCGTAAAGGGGTCGGAACGTCATGGTGTCAGTGGAGTTCAAACGACGCAAATTAACTCTGAGGTAATTGCGTACTTTATGTTCTGAGAGCGGGAGGTCAAGAGGGAACCTAACGATGAATCAGAGGAATGGAGTGCAAGTGCACTGCACGAGATGAGAATCTAGTTACCTTCCGTGTCCGTCAGCATCAAAAGGAGATGCGTAATCGCGAGAAACATTGAAGTCTCCGCCAGCTATCGCAGCTGCAGCAAAGTGTCTAGCTCCTACTATTTTTCCATTACAAGAACCCTTGGGGAACTCAGGGGCTTCTTCACATGTTCCTTTGAATTTCGGGTGGTACCCATATGGTCGATCTGTGTCACTCGCGGCGAAGCTCGGATGGGTAGGATCTATACCGGTATCAATGATACCTATAACGACATCTTCCCCAGCGTTTGAAACTCCACCAATATAAGGCCAGACCTTGTCAGTCACACCGAGAAAGTCTGGTGTGTGAGTAGTCAACTTCTGGACCTTCTGATCCTCCTCGACCTGGAGTACTCCATTGGTACCGGCAAGAGTTCTGGCCTGTAAATATAAGAATCACATTCAAGAGGAAAGTCAAAGACAGAAGCAGGTCCGCCCGTCGACACAACGAGTTAATCAAGTACAGTAGGTACTTCGCAGACAGTATTGCGCGTTCTAAATCTTAGGTAAGGGGACTCTCACAGCCTACGTAGTACTCAGCAAATGCAGCTCTGTATGGGCGCATAGCTCAGAAAGTTACGAAAGGGTCGAAAACTGGTTGTACCTGTTCTGGAGTCATCTGTACAGCAAAGCCATTGAGGAGGTAATGGAAACTGTAGATCTTTGTGTACGATCCACTCTCCAAGGTGGTCTCCAACAGCTCATCCTGCTTTGCGACGATGAATTTCGCGTACGCCTGAGCGGCAGCACTGTTGAGAAATCCACGCATAAGCAACAAGGCAGCATAGCAGTAAAATAGAACCAAACATCTGCACATGGCAGAATCTACCATTCGCCATAAGCCCGCGAACCACCGTAGATTGCTTAGTCATCTGTACTACCGTTCTTACTAACTTCTCAAAATCGTATTGTTTCTGCAGTTATAAAGACAACGTCGGGAATTGCGACGCTCGTCTGATGAAACGAATTAAATTTGAAGTCGCAGGGAAGATACACCTGTCTGCTTTGTTGCTCATCAGACAACAGACTACTACATTTCACGAACCCGAATGAGCAGGAGCGGCGTACACGGTACAGAACAAGGTCAGATACGAAAGAAAAATTGAAGGCGGAAACCGACTTCCTGCCGCAGAAGTATACTCCGTTTCCTATCACCTACGGGATATCAGAGATAGGAATGTCTGAAGACCTCTAGTCAGTGAGAGAGTACGCCAGTAGCCCCGTGGCAGCTCGACGGAAGCTTCAAGATGTATCGCTGCTTATCTTGATTCCAATTAGCAGCCCCCTGACCAGACGCAATTTTCGATCAAACGAGCCTTCCACGCAACCACAGTATATGGTGAGGGCAGAAGGACTGGAACCAACTACAACATTCCGGCATTCCGAGTTCCTGTCGCTAAATAGGACTAAGAGAAGTCCGGTTAATCACTCTGGCTCAGAGGGAACTTCAACGGCCACACAGCAGATAAGAAAGGGAGCTCATGGGAAGCGGTGGTTGCGATCGAGAGTCGCGTACAGAGTGGGGAGAGGTAACGGAGGACAGTCACTGCTTCGAATATTTCTGAGGCTACAAAGTAGTGCAACTAAACATCCGTGCAAAAGACGTTCGTTTCCGATACAGGCTTGATGAGTCTTTCATCCGTCATGGTCTAAACGTCTGCACCCGGCATCCAAGTTTCTAGTTCCATTCTTTCTATTGGATGAGAAGTCACCAGAAAGGTTTGCTGTATGGTAAGAACAAAAAACAAAACCGGAGCTAAACGGACAAGGGGAAACCTTCGGGTACGACTCGTTAGAATGTCACCTTTCATAGAAGAAATTTCGACCCCAGCGACAAGCGCACTGGAGGGAGCAGCCCACAGATAATGCAGAAAGATACGATCAGCAGCTGATACGGAATGATCGAAACATATATACTCAGGCACTCATAATCCCTCTCGTTCGGCTGATAAGGTAGAAAAACGCACCTTCTGACGTCAGCTCGCTTCCCTCCTTCCGTAGCAGTAGCCTCAAAACCAGGAACAGAACCTGTGTACGTCGACACTGGAGCACCAGCTGTGCGAACCAAATAAATTTCGGCCGCAACTGGTTCTAGAGTAATTGATGCAACCAACAATAACCCGATGACGCCCGTGACCAGCCTCATGGCGCGAATTGCTGTAGCTCCAAACCGTTTCATGCTGAGCGGAACTCAATCTACACGCCACAGAACCTCGTCTCTCTCTTCACCACGCTCAGTGATGAAACGTGAAGGCTCAAACGACTAAGGAGCATAGCTCAGCACCACGTCATGTATGCCTTCCTCTCGCTCTTTACTTACTGAACGAACGATCGATCTCGCCGGTAAGCGCTGCGCTCCGCGCGAGTGTTCGTTAGTTCCCTGACGTCACCTCCTGTCAACATAAACCCTCTGGGGTTTGTTTCCCTCCTCCGCGCAGCCTTCCTTTCCCCTTCTCTTCCTCTTTAATGCTCTTTATCTGCAGCTTACAGCGAGGTTCCGGAAGGAAAAGACCCCTCCACAATGCAGCTTCCACGATGGTGCGGCCGGTCTGTTGGTCCTGCTGCAAAAGAATGACCAGTATGCAGCTCTCAGCACGGGAATCCAGACATGTTTCCAAGCAACACTTGCACTCTCCTTGAACTGAACTGATCATTATTCCCGTCACTCATTCCCTTTAAACGTTCCGCTTTCTCGGCCTCCGCATTGCAACCAAGCACACTGACCGTAGAAAAAGAAAGCCACTACAGGCCAAAGCATGAGCACAAACAGAACATACACTCATTCCCCCGTCGTACAACCAACCAAATGGAACTGCCCGTCGTTTCGCCGCAGCGACTCTCGCTCTCTCGCTCGCTCCCTGCCCGCCTCATTCACTCGCTCACTCACTCCAAGGGAAGAAAACATCAAACAGACCAGAAAGAGAGAGTCCCAAGATCGAACCCCAAGACACGGTCCCCTTCGATCTTTAGGTGTTGTAGCCAGGCAAAGTACCAGCAGAAAGAAGCAGTTCAGTCGCAGTAACTCTAACCACCGACGGCGACGCGGCGACTTTGCGTCCTCCTCCTTTCCAGAGATTTTGTTGCATGCTCTGTTCTCAGAGCTCGCTCAGCCCCGTGCACACAAGTGCTCGGAATGCGATGCGAGAGATCACACAACCAAGAGAGTTCAGCTCTCTCTTGCTCTCACAAACGCTCAGCTCGAGCTCAAGCCCAAGGCTAATAGTGCTGCCAAAGAGCTCAACAAAATCTAGCTCGAGTCAGCATTAAATGACCGATTTATAGACTGAGCTCAGACGGGGCCCCAGCAGCCTCGAGGGACACCCTCCAGGCTCCAGCGCTATAGGCCTATATAGTACGTAGCGCCTATTTTCCTGGAGCAGCCCGCAGCCCATGTAGGTACGTAGCTACGGCCCAACAGCTATTGTAAGGTACCGACCGATACCTGTCGCCCGCTTACACCAGGAAATTACGGCACAGATTTCACCGTCCCCGGCTGTGGCATGAGCGCGCCGCGCCCATTAGACATCTCTTTGGGAGTTCGGGAACGAAAAGCTGCAAGAGTTTGATGGGTAAAAACCAGTCCAGTGAATCTACAGATTTCCTCGCCGGTAACAAGATCGAATCTCTTCGTAAAGGTATCGCCCGCAAGCTCACTAAGACTCTTGGCTGTTATAAACACTTAACTCTAGTAGAGCCTCAAACACTAACCGTACGTTGTCCTAAGATCAACAATGAGCCAGAATGGAATGGAACAACTCTGATCGTCTCGGTCTGAATTCGGAAGAAGGTACTGTAACTTTCAAGATTACCAAGATCTGTATTATCTGATCTGTATATTATTTTTTGACGGGGTTAGGGTGCAATGGCGTACTACGTATGCTACATCGTCGCTTGCGGATGCGGACTGTGGTTTGTACTAACGGACGACGACGTCATCCCACCTGCGAGTCGAGTGCGCCCTCCCTTGCTGTTACCTCTCTAGTTGATTAGATGCTTCCTTGTTTCGGGTCCTTCGATCATTTAGCTACAAGTTTGAGCTCTTCCTTCACTGAACACGTTCGAGACGAGAGGGAAGAAAATGCGTTTTCGTGTAAGCGCGACGTTTCCGTGACGTACGTCCGACTTCGACGGGAAAGATGTATCGTCAGGATGTCAGGCCTAAACACACAGAAGATGAGAGTCCATCGTTCTTTCGCAGTAACACTTGCTCAGTTCACAAATAGCTCTTACGGCCGAATGAACTTGAAAATTACCAGCCAAACAGCCAGAAACAGCTTGAGCTTCCCGGTCAATAGTTATCTTTTTCCAGGGATGTTTTCCCTGAAAACATGTAAAGATTACAACGAGTTGCTGCGATTGCAATGGAATTGCGAGACTATGCATTTGCTATTTATCCTATCTAAACTCTTCCTCATTTGTTATAACGGTCATCTAATACACTAAAAGACAAAAAGATCTTCTTTCTTTCCTGGGATTCACATTCGACAGACAGAAATGCAAATGCATAGAAAAAAGTCTCTCCAAGGGAAAATTAGTTTAGATAAACCGTAAAAGAGGAATCTATTTATTTTCATATTAGATAAAATTTATGGCTTGAATATTAATATTTTCTCTTAACATTTCTCTGACAATATTAAGTGGTTTGTTTTGAGATGAATCATAAATTGTAAAGCTAATGAATAGTTTTGATTTGATTTTTTATTCACAGATTTCAAGTTTAAATGAAAAAATAATCACCAAAACATTTTCTGCAGAATGGTTAAATTTTTCAATTCTCTGAAAACAAACCCACATAATAAAGTCTTCTGGCAAGAGCACTTGTAGTAACATCGGGGTTTAAATCCCAGTATTAGTATAAAAACATTAAAGAGAATATTCTTTTTTCTTACCAATGTTCTTGGAGTCTCAAAAAAGTTTCTTATTTGATCCAAAAAAAAACCTCAAAATCTTCTTTTTGACACTCCTCTATCGGTACTCAGTAGTTTATTTCGAGATGAATTATAACTTGTGAAGCTAATGATTAACTTTTTTGTTTCACACCTTCTAAATTGAGAAGAAAAAATAATCACAAAAACTAGTTTTTGCATAACTGTTAAATTTCTCAGTTCTTTTACAGCAAACCGGCAAACTAAGGTTTCTGGGTCACCCGGAACACTTAGTAGTGATGCTTGTGCTTTAGCAATCTTACGTAGTCCGTAATAGACGTGAGTTTATCAGAGCACAAGGAGGTTGGTGCGAAATAGCCCAGGGTTCTGTTTACTTCTGGAATTCTCTTGTCTCATTCTTCAACTTTTGCTTCCGTGGTCGTGTCGTTCCGTATACCCGCCTAGTACTCCGCTACAGATCATGATTCTCCCTACTATCTTGATGTGCATTCCCTGAAATAGGGTTACGTCCCCCCATTCCGCGAATGGTACGTTATGCAACTATGTGTATCCAATTTCCCCCGGTGCCCCGATAAATAGTCCTGGTAACCAGGACCTCATTTCGCGGGTTCACTTTCTACGAGTACAAGAATTGAACTGATAACTCTAAGATGCTTTTGCCTACAAACTTTCGGCAAAAATAGAATTTATTAAATAATGATTTAAATCAAAGCTATCCAACATTTTTATAATCCACAAGGACCAAGTGTACATAATAGGTTTTTCAGTATTTTTGGAAGAATATTATCTCATGTCTACAATCTAAAATAATTATTGTGTGCAAAACAATGATTTCTGTTTTTCTGTATGATGCGATAGAAGAGGTAAATTCTAACTATACGCCTATTGTAGAAACAACAAATACTGATGAGACGTGTAAATATAAAAGCAAAAGTCCTAAAAGACCTCAAGATAATATCAAGAGGAATCTTTATGAATCGACTAATTAATTTACTTTTGCTCCAGTTTAATGAGAATTAATAAATTGGCATGTGCGATGATAAATATTATCACCTAACTTAGTCTTGGGAAAAAAATAGCCTATAAAATATTGTGTACTCTTAGGCTATAAACGGATGAGTATAGAGAAATGTTCAAACGAAGATTTTGTAATTTCTTGAACAAAACAGTATTCTTTCTACTCTGAAGTATCCTCTTTGTTTCTCTTTACGTTAAGAATATGTTTCCATCGAGTGTCATTTAATAACAACTCCATCTAATTGTTGATGATTTTTGTCGCAGAGACGCGACTAAAATTCTTTATGACCGTTGGCTGAGTTTGTTTTTAGGGTAGCCATCGGTTGCTCGCATGAAGATCATTACTTTCTGCCCGTGCTATTAACCACTAGTTTTGCAAGATCCGAGGGATCTTTTTTCTCACTTGGCTCACTGATTTTTATTATTTTTCATCTTCTCTTCTGCTTCTGTCATCGCAGTACTGTTGTACCTCCCTCCCATGCACCTTGTAACTAAGTCATTTGTAGACATAGCGTGATCCGCTTTCTCGATTCGGCTATGGTTGCCCTAGCCATCTCCTGCACTCCGCTTACTCTCGCTTTGACCGAGTCTTTTGTCAATTTTCATCATTCTTTGTCTCATGGTCTGCTTCAGTTATTGCACTACTCTCGAGGACTACACGTCTCCGACACGCCGCTTGCTCCCACTTGGACCAAGACTTTTTGTCATCCGCTGTTCTTTTTTCTTCATTGGAGATTGATGTTTGTTGTTTCGTGTACTTTGCTTCGTCCCGGTTGGATTTTCAAGGATCCATTCTCTTACGGTTGTCTAGTACTCGAGTTCGTCATAAAGTGTCGGTTAGTCATGTTACAATCATTGGATTCATCAGAGATCTACATGACTCTTATCACTACTTGTTGTTAGGACATGCTACTGCTATCTCTACATATTTCGATAGCGAATGTTGTTCCTACTGCTTGCAGTCTGGACATCCTGCCATGTGCACGCACGGATTGCTTCGATGAGATATAATTTCGATATGATAAGTGATGGTGTCGCATGCTTCCAAACCTGGTACACTAGACATACCAATTTTTGTGTTGTCGCATCTTTCTTCATCGCAATTCACAAGTTCGTTATCATTTGCTTATATTTGCTTTCATCGCTGTTTTTCTACACTGCTAGCAATATCTGTCAATTTCAAGGTCGAACATGGAACCAATGATGATGAAAATGTTGTCATGTCTTGTACTCTCGCACAGAGTCTGGAAGTAGTACCATCGAGCATTCAAATTTCAGTTTTAGATTCTATCCAAGTCACATGTAACCATGGTATCAAAAGATACGAATGTCAACTAGAGCGTTATCGGCTTCCATCATGTCCTCCGTCATATTCCTCGCTGCCTTGTCCACTACTCTCATTCTCGGAGTTTGATTTGTACTTGACTAGAAGCTACATCTACATAGCTTTTTGCTTCTGTTTAAAACCTCCTAAATTTTTGCTGCTTGATTTGGATTATGTAAAGATCTCTTATGTCTTTGCAAAGCACCATTGAGTG
The DNA here is from genome assembly GCA_036924285.1 of Asterella californica. Taxonomy (NCBI): domain Eukaryota; kingdom Viridiplantae; phylum Streptophyta; class Marchantiopsida; order Marchantiales; family Aytoniaceae; genus Asterella; species Asterella californica. Next base: position 20,668,535 of record JAYKYS010000006.1, on the reverse strand, counting down.
CTTTCAATGTATAATAGGACCTTTTATCTAAACTGAATCCGAAGAACTCTGGCTTATACTGCAGGACTCTTGTTCTACTTTCTTCTCCTATCTTAAGTACATTCAATGTGCACATGACGAAAGCCTCATAAGACACGTCGTTAGCTTAGTATATAGGCAGAAAATCGCACATTGCGTCTACCAAGCTCTCAACCCTAGAGTCTACAAAATATGGTTGTATCTCTCCTATGCAGATGCGACAAGTCGCACACGTGAAGCGTGTGACGGACCAACTTGTTCTCCGCACAAGAAAATCAGAGGTTGCTAAAATCCTTGAGGTCTCTATAATTGTAAGACAAACTGACAATGATGTGAGAAACATTGTGCGCTTTCTTGCAGCAGGAATGCGATAATGGTTTTATATCCCTAGAAAGAGGAGAGGCGCTCTTGCATTTGCATGTCTGAGGGGTCTTTGTTTACAGACGACCAATACTATAGATATGAAAAAATGTTAGTCAAAATGCTAGTATGAAAAGACAGCAACATACCTTTAGGAAGGGAGATGTGTTAAGAGGTTTAACAACAGGGCCCTTCATACTTTCGTAGGTATGATAGATTATCGTATGAAGGATAAATCTGAGGTTCACCATCAGTCTTGTATGAGAAAACATCATTGATATGATGTTTGCAGATAGAGACAAATTTGTTACTATTTTGAGAGCAGTTGACACAAAAAAGATCAAAATGAACTCCACTAATATACTACAACGAGTGCTCTAACTTAATAAGTACAAGAGTTGGCATCCACTTGGCAGCATGTTGCGAACGTGTCTTCGTTCGATGGTCAGATATGGAAAGTACGTGTCATCTTGTAAGTGATGCTCTGACAATTTCAAACATGGGGCAAGACATATCCATTGTAGGCAATGAGAGGTCAAATGATTTGTTTGAGTCTCATTGGGTTCAGGATAGTCATATCTATCTACCAAAGAAGACGGATCTCATTTCAGGCGGTCTATTTTGTGGGTGTATGTGGTTTTAAGCCGTAGGGAAGAGTTTTTGGAGGTTCAATCACCTACGGCAAAAAATTAGAAATATCTCGACCGTCGGGAGTTGGATCTGAAGGTTCTTGGAGTCAACAAAGTCAGTGTAAGACGAGGCTCTCGAGTGAACTCAAACTCAAATGCCCTTGGAGATACATTCATATACTTTATATAGTGAGAGAAGGAGTCCATGATAAAGTCAGACCAATGCTGACCTCCTAAAGTGAACACACGGATCGTTGATGTGATTTACATGCAACTTTAGATCCGAGACTCCAAAATAGCATCTAGAGGAAATTGAGCCAAACAAGATCTCATTGGAAAAGCTCTCGAAGCTCTAAAGAGTAAAAATCATAGCATTTAAAGACATGCCTTAAGTCTTATCTCTAGCAGTTCATTTTCAAGTTGAAAAAACATCATTTGGACCTTCAAATTCCTTCCAGAAAAAATCGGTGATTTTTTGGCACTCTTGCATATTAGTAGAAGTTCTCTTTTGTTGCATCTATTCTCAGGCCGACTTAAACGTAACTGATTTTTATACCAAAGACTTTTATCAAATCAATTTTCATCTCTAATCGATAAGTATAACTCTACTTATTAGAAACCTCTTCTTTTTTAAGAAGCAACGTCCTTGTTGCTCAAGTGTTGTTCTAATGCTTCACTACAAATGGTGTATGTGCAAGATTTGTTGTGAGTTCTCATGTTGCTTCATATAATAGATATCTTTTCCATTTCACCAAGTAACATATATGTTGATGACGCGTCTTGCGAACACGTTTCTTCAAGATGTGTTCTACTTCAAACTCTTCGTAGCCATCGACGATTTGAGGGGGAGGTTTGGATTCTTCTGAAGTTACAAATTTTTGGCTCATGGTGCATATTGCCATAATAAGATACATGAAAAACCGGATGAATCTTCATATGAGATGGAAGTTCGAGTTGATATGCAATTGCTCTACTTTGCGAACAATAGAGAAAGGTCCGATGAAGTGAGGGTAATTACATGTCTTATTTACCCGTAGTAACAACGCATCTTCATCATCGACTGGAGCTCAACGGTAGGTGCCACGGATTGTCTTGGTGCAGCTTGCTCTCCCACCACTGGTGCGCCGCTTCAAGCGACCCCGAGAAAAATCCACATCCTCTTTGGTTTGCATACTCGAAGGTCCACATTCTCGAAGCTGTTTGAGTTATTTCTGGGTAGGAAAGAAAAATCTTCTAGCAATTTCATTACGAATAATATCATACCGTGATGAAAAATAAGTGAATTGCACTCTGAGTGTGCAAATCACTTATTTTTCATTGAGACTGTCCTCCACCTCTCACGTATGTCATAGTTTGACCTTCGAGGTTCAACATCTTGCTCTGTAATGCTTCGACTTCATTTTCATCACCTAGAACTCGTTCAGCATGCCTTGCATCAATTCTTGCATTACCTACTCTAGGTTCGCAAGTTGCAGATCCATGATCTCTCTCTCTACTTTCTGCTTTTTCTCTCTCTCTCTCTCTCTAATAGCACGAAAGTTTTCAATTTTTCTTAATATAGAGTTATGACGACATCTGAAGAACCTTCATACACTACATGTACTACAAAAGAGATAGGAGAATTGATTATTTCACGATAGAAATCCTCACCAAAATTTCTAATCACAAACTCTCTAGTAACGATTTTGGTCTACAGACATAACGGATCTCCATCCATGTGTTGAAAAGAACGGGAGCATGTAGATTTAGATCCATACTCAACTAAATCAAGATATAGACGATCAAATCCTGGTTGATCATATACGTCAATATTGAAAGAATCACCAAGATTGATGAATTCATCACTTGATCCATGAAATTCTCACCGAAAGGGTAGACAAGATACACTTGAAAATGCATGACTCTGGATTCAGGATGTAGATACATAAGCTTGATATGGAAAGGATTCAAGAATGATAATTCAGGGGAAACCTACCTCCGTCCATAACATAGCTCTCTTATACACTTCCTATACTCGAGACTAACCTTTCGACGCACTCAGAGTTTCATTTACCAGGTACCTCGATCAAAGGTCCTTCTAAGAGAAATAATCCACTCTCTTAGAGTTCCTTGCTTTGATATCATGTAAGACGAGGCTCTAGAGTGAACTCAAACTCAAATGCCCTTGGAGGTGCATTCCTATACTTTATATAGTCAGAGAAAAATACAGAATAAGGTTCAGACCAATGATGACCTCCCAAAGTGAGCACACGGATTGCTGATCTGGTTTACATGCAATCTTAGATCCGAAACTCCAAAATAGCATCTAGAAGGCTCATAATGAGCCAAACAGTGACTCGTTGGAAAGCTCTCAAAAAGTACAAACTATGGCATTTAAGACATACCTTAAGTATTGTCTCTAGCGGCCTATTTTTGGATCAAAAACATCATTTGGACCTTCAAGTTCTTTCCGAAAAGTTTTGGTGATTTTTTGGTGCTCCCGTCTATTAGTAGAAGTATTCTTTTGCTGCATCTATTCTTAGATCGACTCAGACGTAATTGATTGTTATACCAAAGACTTTCATCAAACCAGTTTTCATCTCTAATTGATAAGTAGAACTCTACTTATTACAATTAGAAAAGAAGATCTTATCGACATCTGAATATCGTTTGGCGAAAGAAAAAAGTTCTTAGATAGGTCTGCTTTGGTTTCTTTGCTACTATTTTTGTCTTTTTGGATTCATTAGAGTTCTAGTTGGTTATGTACGACTTGTGATAGCTAGTTTTAATGAGCCAAACAGTGACTCGTTGGAAAGCTCTCAAAGAGTACAAACTATGACATTTAATGCATACCTTAAGTATTATCTCCAGTGGCCTATTTTTGATCCAAAAACATCATTTGGACCTTCAAGTTCCTTCTGAAAAGTTTTGGTGATTTTTTGGTGCTCTTGTCTATTAGTAGAAGTATTCTTTTGCTGCATCTATTCTTAGATCGACTTAGACGTAACTGATTGTTATACCAAAGACTTTCATCAAACTAGTTTTCATCTCTAATTGATAAGTAGAATTCTACTTATTGCAGTTAGAAAAGAAGACCTTATCGACATCCGAATATCGTTTGGCGAAAGAAAAAAGTTCTTAGATAGGTCTAGTTTTGTTTCTTTGCTACGATTTTTGTCTTTTTGGATTCATTAGAGTTCTAGTTGGTTATGTACGACTTTTGATAGCTAGTTTTAGCTTATACATCGATGTTGTTTAGATCTGGGCTTGAATAGTGCGATATTGGTGCAAAGCTTTTTGTTAGCAAAAGAATGTTTCTCTTATTTTGAGTTACGTTTTGATAGTTTTGGGTGTAGGTTGAGACTTAGATACTTGTTTTAGGAAGTTGGGTGCAGTTTACAGACCATTCAAGTCTGTTTCTCGGTTTGGTGTTTTAGAGAGAAAGAAACAGGAGTGTATATAAAGTGAGAGTTGTATAACTTGCGAAGCTTGTTCTCGTGATTGTTTCTCGGTTTCTTGTCTCTGTTCAGCACACAATATCTCCACATGTCATGTTTTCTTGGACAACTTTCACATAAAATCTGATACGATAACGGGTAGTCGAAAGCAAAGCTTTTAAAGTCAAGTTCTCTTTCTGTCTTACATATATAGCTTTTGTCTTACTATGCTAATATGCAGAAGAATTCTACACTAACACTGACATTGACGTTGTTCAAACAGACTCAGCGATCAAGTCGACTACTCTCAAGTGGACCGTTTGAATTTTCGTCGCAACCCGTGGGCATAGATTTCTCTTTTGAGAGTCACTTACTGTCAAATATAACAGCCCAGCGGACACTTAGCTTCTCATACACGGGAGCTCCAGTTCACAATTTCATTTGCAGTTTTCTCCTATCTTAATATTATCTACTGGACTTCTCGTCGCCGTAGTTGTCTTACGTAGTTTGAGACTTTGCTTCTTTATAATATCCACCATCTGTAGAAATACAGCATTGAACATGTCTTAAGATCACTTCCGCAATTCAGTTCTATGCAAATGTTACCAACAACAGGGCACGATAAGACCTCTCTTTCTCTTATGTCCTCTTCTCGCTTTCGAGTTCAGACTTGTCTACGAATATTTTCATATACTTGTGAATGTTATGCACCATGTATCTGAATACATGTTCCACTCTAGCGAAGAGCTCTGAAAGATTACCTTTGCGGATTGGGATGTCACTGCACCTCTTGTTCACTTTCTCTTATGCCGTCTTATCGGTTTCAGCTTCAGACCTGCGTACATTTAGATTTACTTGTCTATGCTATGCAGCATGTATATGAACACACCTTCATCGAACAAGTCTGTAAGATGAGCTCTGCAGTTGAGTTGTATGCAAATATATGGGACCTTTTTTTCTTATGCCCCCTTCCTGTTCATTACGAATATTGCTCATTTCTACAATGACGGAGCTCATGGGAATAGCACTCATTTTCGCAGAAGAGCTCACCTCCAATGTATATTTTCGGACCATCTATATATATTTGAATAGACATATGCTTCCAAAAATAGATCTGAGGTCAGCAAGACAACACCCACAGGATTCGGCACACGCGAGAAGCTTTTTTTCACGAGTCTTATTACCACCATTTCTCACTCTCATATTACAGAATAGAGTAAAAATAACTGCCTAAATCTGCAGTTTCTGATAGAGCGGAAACCCAACTGTACTCGAAAATAAAGACAAGAGCATACAAGACAGTCCACTAAGGAGAAGGTGAATATGCATGTTCGATGAACTCTGGGAACTTTTGTTCGCTTAATGTTATCAAGAATATATATATATATATTAAATAAAACATATATATTAAGTAAGTATAAATAATTAAAATATTTCATAAAGTTACTTATTAGCCATGCCTAAAAACATGAAGAGAGTAGAAAATAATTTATAAGTCTTGACTCGAGTGTCGCGCTTCAGAAAGTACAAGTTCGGGAATCCATATTCATTAATATATACTGAGGTCAATTTAATATCTAACTCTTCTTGTCAGAAGGGTTAGGTATTAGATTAAACTCTTGTATATTTGCCTCCTCCAGTGAAAAATGGAAGAAGTGAATATGCAGGTGCTCAGAGACATATCAGATAATATCCATGCTTCTGGGACCATGGAGTGTCGTTTAATGCTAGTAATCATACAGTGGGATAGCAAGGATATTAATCTATTTTCGTCAAAGAGAAACAAATGACCAAAGGGACGATGACGTTTTTGTAGTTTGAAATTTTGACTTCCGAAAGGTCCGTAGTTCAAATATGTCTAAAGACATTGTTGATAGATTGTACCTATGGATAGTTTACATATGTTGAAACACTTGTTATCATCGATAAGAAATATTAACAGAGTTCAAATGACTTTCACTCATTCTTGACATTTTCTACTTTTGCATTAATACTCATGCTCTGCTTACCGATTTATTTCTCAGCTTCTCAAGTAGACAAAGTTCGTAATAGAATCAAAAGAATACCTATATCAAAGCTCATTGACATGATCATAAATATCGAATGTTTTTGTGAACTATTTGATATCAAAATAATTATTTTAGTAATCAATATCATCAAACTAAATTATCATCTTAAACTGAATTGAAAGCAACAAACAAGGCTCATAAACAGAACAATTCGACGAGATCACAAGACACTAACGAATAGTCTGAATAATGACATGGCGACCATCTTTACCTGTTTAAAGAGTTGCTCTAGAAAATATTAATTTTCTGTATGATGTTCTCGTCTGAGCAATCAATAGTTGCGCATCATTTTAGAACCAAACAAAATGCATGCTTCCCGAGCTTTCGGTCAGAAGGAAAGAAGACAACCAGCCAGAAAATAGTGAACGAACGGCCGGATGGAAATTTGCTCTGATGACCTCGAGGCTAGATTTTACAGTAGGGCCCTACACCAAAATTAACTAAGAGCATTCGGTATCATATTCATTTTTTAATAACTATTTTCTCAATCTATCTAAAATAAAACATTCAAATTTATACTAATATTAATTATTAATCGAGAACAATGCCAAATATCCAAACATAACCCATAAAGGAAGAACATATTGACACTGTTCAGAAGATACAACTCCAGGACACTTTTACTAAATATATATTAATTTAATATCTATATTTCTTTGAATAAAATTAAGTAATAAATTAAAACATGCATATACCCACCCATCTGAACATGGAGGAGGGTGATTGATACACAATCTCCCAACTTTTGTTCCCGACATGCCTGAAAAGAGACTCTGTGGAACGTACCTTAACCTCTCTGAAGGTATCTTAACTCTAAAGCAAGGACTTCCTTGAACTTACGACGAGAGACATTCTCCGGCTTTATATCATCTTCCTCAACTGTTCATAGTGGCCATCAAATTGCTACCGTAGTTACATGGTCCTGACTGGAAGGTTAACTTCCGTTTGACACGCGTTCATAGACAAGACGAATTGTGATAATAAAATGTACCCAACCACAAGGTCACGCATATTGTGAGTCTGTGACATACTGCGCTTCTGTTGCTCTGTACCACAAGACTACGATCTTGCCGTGGCACCCCAAAGCGCAGCAGACATGGTTCCGGCATGGTTCCGTCGTGTCGCATGTAGCTGTCGGTCAGGTTCGGTATCAAACCTAACCGGACATGGAACCAAACTAGACCAAGGCTAAATCGGTTTTAAATTATCAATGTCTTATTTTTCAATTAAACTGTTTAGCAATTTAATTTAATCCGATAAAAACAAAATCAAACTAAACTATTTATGCACCAGTCAACGAGCTCTTATTGATAATTTTCTACATATTACTCACTTTATGGCGAGAATTTATTGTTTATATTTATTGCAAAAAAATATCGATTAAAAGATATTGATCACTAATTATATTATTATTATTACGATTTATAGAATTAAAACTGTTTAAAAACCGTAATGTGAAGAACCAACCGTTTGAACAATTTGCACAATCTGATCCAAACCGTTTCTAAACTAACCTGGTTTGAACAGAAGAGTGAAAACTGAACCGATCCTATGCGGGACTCAACCCAGACCGACTCCTAGTCCGGTCACATGCCAATGCCATGCCGCAAGCAATCAACGAATATCAGGATCGAGTTTCCCTTCCACCGTCACTTTCGCCCCCCTTCCTTGTAATTATTCTAAGCGACCGTCCACTCGACCAGGAACCGCCAGATTTGGATCTCCAAACGGTACCATAAGTCGTTCGACAAACGGTCATATGGCTTGAAGCTTGACGCAAGCAGATGTCGTCAGCCCTCCTGGACCTCTAACGAACTAGCTCAAACCTCGAAACGTTCGTAAGCAAGGGAAATTCTAGAGGTTCCATTCAGACAGCTAGGACAGAAGGAAGATCGAGATACTAAGGGGGTGTAAAACTAGAGGATTTTGTTAAAAAGCGGCTGTCACATAGCTTCATCTTGCCGAGTCTCACTTTGCAGAGTGAAAAAAAATTAGTTCTAGATGAACCAGTCACTGTAATTAAAATCAATATACCGTATCTTGTTACAAATGGATTATAATCCTTTGATTTCCATGGATTTCAAGAAGATTTCATGGAGTTAATCCACAAATTCTGGGACGAAAAGAAATTGACTTGGAAAATGACACAAGGCGTAATTAAACTTCTAGCCAAAGAAGGTGATCTAGAAGCTGTGAACAACTGACGGATGTTGTCCATGCTCTGCACATCATACAAAGTGATCGGCAAGCTCTTCGTCAACCGACTCAGAGAAGTAACACCTACACTAGTGGATAAAAAGTAGAAAGGCTTCGTAAAAGACAGACATATAGCTCATAACTTGCTTGTTTTCAATATAGAGAAAGAATAGACTGAAAGAGGTAAGTTTCATTCAATGTTTGTCAAGTTGGATTTTGAAAATACTTACGACAGAGTGAACTATACGTACTTATGAGAAACCATCAAGTGCATGAACACTGATGATGGCTTTATTCAGCTAAGGAAAGGGTTGGTAGAAAAGACAACATCAAAGTGAATATGAATGTCTAGTTCACAGAGGAAATAGCACTACGATGAGGAGTACGACATGGCTGTCCCACTCTTGTTTGCTCTAGCATCTCAACCATTGATGAGTATGCTGGAAAATGCCAAAGATAAAAGAGAACTACAATATATCCCACTAACGCATGCGAGAGACAAGACTCTATTGCATCAACTGTTCACGGATGATAGGAGAATAAGTCTGGAAGCATCATTACGTAACTTTCATAACCTTCAGATGGTGATCGAGAGTATGAAAAGATATATGGAGCTAAATTTAACATAACTAATATGATAATACCTCTGATGATGGAAGAGGCTCCAGAAAAGATGAACCAACACGGCTGTCATATTGCAAACAAGAAGGAGACATTAAGATACTTGGATTATCGACTGGGTGGCAAGTGACAAAATAGAAGCAAGCCCAGTATGTCCTAGAGAAGATGAGGAGGAAGTTGAGAAATTAGACGTATAAGATGCTCCTGATGGTAGAAGAAATTGTAGTGGTCAAACATGGGTTATTTTATACCAACACATCGTGACATGTCTATCATTCAAAACGACTACAATTGAAGTGATGAAAAGGTTCTGTCTTCATTTCATTTGAGGACTCAATGAAAAAGACAGAACAAAGAACCACTAATTGTGTGGGAGGAATTCAAAAAACCAAGGAAGGAATGAGGAGAGGATTTGAAAGCCTTTGAAAACTAAACACTGTATCCGCTTCATCAAGAAAGAAGAAGAAGACTGGATTCAAGTTGCTGAGAAACTGGCAGAAGGTAACTCAAGCAAGGAAGATGAGAAAAGATGAAAATGAAAATGGACAACCCAGGAAATACGACTTCTAACAACCCCTCTCAAGGTTTCAGGAGCAGGGATATACAACTCTTTATGCAATCTCTGGTATGAACTTAGGAGCAACCTTCAACTAGACATGGAACTTAAAGTATTTGGATCAAACACCATAGTGTTTCAAGGTACCATCCTAGATGAAGCAGAAGGGAGGCTGACACCGGCAGCAGCTGGAGTGCCTAGGAAACTCGTCAAAGAAAACAATGAGTTCTTGCTTGCAGTCGTTAAGGAATGGTGCAATCGCACCTCGAAAAAGAGAGAGATTCACTATCAAAGAACAAAGGGCTTAGACCTAGCTTCAAAAGATCAAGATGGAGACATATATTGACTACTACAAGATGTAGAAGGGTGGTGTTGGAATCTAAAGCAAAAAAATCGAAGGTTGGGAGCTTACCACGAAAGACTCGAGACGGGTTTTGGAAAAGAAGGTGACCCTTACACCCACTTCAACAACAAGTGGAACAACACTGATTTTGACAATATTTGGAGGAAAAGATGGAGAAGGATATGGAATGCAAAGATTTCATCAAGAGATAAAACATGGCTCTGGAAACTGACACATCAAAGCTTTTTGACTGCATAATGAATGATCGAGATGCAAAAAGGACAATGAGATGTGTGCTCGCTGTAACAAGGTTGTGAAATTGTTTGATCACTATTTCTGGGAATGTTCTAAAGTGCAACTAAAATAGCAACAATGGTTCTTGATCACACAAGACATCTTGTATACAGCTAACCACCTTGTCACACTCCTGTAAGCTATAGATGAAGTCAATAAGAAAAAAGATGGTGAAGCATATCGAGACTCTGGAAATCTTGTCTCGGATATGACTGGAATGCAATGATTAGGTCTTCAAGGGATGGAAAGAGACATACCAATTTTGATGACCATCCTCAACATAGAAAAGAAGGTGAACCCGTCTAACAAGGAGAGAGAAGAAGGGCCAAATTCAGAAAAGAAGTAACACGTCGAAGAGATTACTCACTAACTGATACTCTATGGAACATATGCAAGGTGCTCTTCTTTCAACATCACTTTGAAAGAATCCGAACAACGAGACAAGCACACACGAGAAGCAACTAGACGGCGAGCAGAAGAAGGCAGACAGCTGATACCTCTCGACAAGGAAACACCTAGTCAACTTACACTATGACCCAACAACGTAGGATCATAGTAAGGAGCGATCTCAGGAAAATAATCAGCCATAGACAATCAGTGATGGAGATTTGACAGAATAGCAAGAGACAAGATGAACGAGAGGAAGAAACCACCCGAGAAGAATAACTTATATCATAACTCCAAACGAGCAAAATTCATCATTAATGGCAATTCATGAAGGAGATCCGGATCCTGCAGAAAGTGAGAATGATGAGAATGCACAACGAGTAGGATGTGGAGTAAGATCAATCTCGCACGAGCATCAAGAATTACGTCAAGCAAAGATTCAAAGTGAACGAAGAGTTCTCGAAAAAAATTCAAGAGCATCACAAAATAACAAGATGAAGTCAGTCGTGGTGGATGCATAACACCATGAGTCACAGGGACGAGAGACAACCGAATATCGAGAGAAAATCATATGATAACCGCGTGTCAAGTAGGTAGAGCAACATTGAGCAGGTGAATCACTTGAATGAGAAGGATAATGATAGACGCAATCAGCATGATAATCATGTGGAGCTGACTAAGTACAAGAGTAGGCACTTGATGGGAAAGTATGCTAAGACTAAAGAGGAGAAGGAGACCACTTGTCTCGAACATGTTTGTATCGATAGGTCTTTTCGGCTGAGTCACCAGAAGAACGAGAGAAAGTCCCTGGCTCGACTTGGTTAATAAGTTCCACCTGGTACCGTTAGACTTCCGTTTAATAAATAACAATCCCTTGATTAGTTCAAACTCTAAAATTTTTATTCAATACACTATTATCCGGACGACTTTATGTTTATGAAGAAAAACTGTGCAAGTCACAGTCATATGTATATCAATATTAGCCTAGCTATTATCCTAAACTGACGGAACGTTGTCGTGTTGTGGTTCGGCTCCTGTGTGAAATTCCTGTGTAACCTATGTTGTGTTTCTTTTCTATGTTTCGTAAACTGTATCGTGTAACTCGTCGAATGATGTGATGGGTGCCATGTTCGTGATTATCTATTCAAGTGATCATACGGTAGAGAAACGTGCCAAGTCATCAATCTATGCGCGTTCACTTCAGTGGTCCTTGTCGTCGCGTTTGTGTATAAAATGACGAGTCGATGGTTCATATGGCATTCTCTCTCAGCGGGTGATTCGTGAGGGTTCTCGGTGATCTGCATGGAGGAGTGAAGAACTGCAGGAGTGGTGGTTATGGACGGAGGTTTGTTACCGGCTTCGGATCTTCCTTTCTCGAATCCGTTTCACATCAAGCTTCATTGCATCCACTGTGACCACTTTCGACAGTGGTTAGTCGCGTACTTTGGCGATGAATTCATGGGGAGGATGATGGAGTTACAACTTCTGGTGACATTTCTGATCGTAACATACGGAGAGACTTGGGATATGACGGTGTATATTTTGTTGTGAGAAACAATGGATCTCAACTATCCATTGAACTTCTTTTCAACCTTTGGGTCAATGTCCGGTGTCATTGTAGATCAAAGATCAATCATGGGGCTTGGATCGTGAGAAACTTTGGGTAAGAATATTACAATCGAGTGATAGCTTCACCGTTTCCTTTTGTCGTACCTTTTATTGTAGAACATTTCCAGGTTGTAATATTGACGTTGTATTAGTATGCGACTCAATCTTTTCATTCTGGTTGAGCGCTTCTGTGTAGTTACGAACCGCAAAGAATCCATCGGCATATCTGAAGGATTTTTGAAGTCTTAGACTCTTGTTGATGTCTTGTGTCTCATTGTGAGTAAAAATTCGTTCTAGGGGAAAAAGTTGAGTGGAGAAAAGACAAAAGTAAAGATCTTTTTGCTCTTATTGGTCCACTTTTGGACCAATGGTGTTCTAGCTGATCCTCGCGACGTTTCTGTGGTTTCTGGAGGCTTCAGAGGTCCATTCGCAAAACGAAGGGTATGGTTGGAGAGCTCTCGACCGGGGCTACAATCTGGGCTGAAGAATCGGTCGATTTGATGGAAGGATGAGCGCGTTATGATCAATTGAGTGGAGGGGGTACAATTCATACCTACCGCTATGTTTCTAGTTGTTCCGAGAGACTCACGAAGATTTTTGAAGAGCTGTCTGTTAGGTTGGAGAGCTGACGAGGTGCTGATCGTTTTGATATCAATTTCATCAGGTTCTTGATCGATTTGGATTCTGAACCGACCGATTGAAGTTGAGAAGTGCAAACGTGATAAGACGAGAACAGTGAATTGTGATAGTCATGGATAGTTTGCTATTGCTTAAGTTCTGAGTTGAATTTCTGAGTGAAACTTTCCAAGATTGAAGCATGTCTTATCAGTAAGATACTTGGGAAGTTTCACCTCAAATGATCGAGTAGTTTGTTCAGAATCTTGGATCAAATGTACCTGGATCTGTAAAGCTCTTAAGTTAGCACATATTACGATTTGATCCATATCTGAGAATTGGTTTAAGATTTCGACCTGAAAATTATTCAGAATAGGAGTGAAGGGTCCAATCAAGCTTCATGTGAAGTTTGATCATCATTGGTGGACTGGTTTGGAAAGACTGAGGTCTCAAAGTTCGAAGATACTTCTGTTATTAGCAGTTTTGGTTTTTTCGGTATCATCTATTGTCATTTTGGTCATTTTCGAGCAATTTGGAGAGGAGTTTGTTGGTGAAACTGCCATGCCTGCATACAACTCGACATTGGAGGATGTGGGGCTTATTTCAGCTCTTGGTGATGAAGGAGAACGGAGTCAGGATGAGTCATAAGCCGCTGTTTGGATTTTTGAGCTGCCAGGTACTACCGCCGTTGGTGCTATGTTGAGATCTGAGTAGTGCCTTGAAGCATGCATGCTTTACCTTGCTGGAATGCTTGGTAGACCAGGGTGTACAGCAAGTTGTATCGATACTATATCAAGTTGATTGAGTGATCTTATAGCATCTTCTGGTTGTACTATGAAGTTGTAATAGTTGGATTGATGGGCAGTTAGCGTAGCTGGGGAACTATTCAGAAGTCATGCTTCCAGTGATATAGAGGAATAACTTCAGTTAGATAGTACAGAGTTGAGTATTTTTAGTTAGAGTACAAAAGATCTGTTTGTAACACAAGTTTATGCAACCTATACGTAACCTTGGATCATAGCAAGCTTTAAACTTGAGCCGAGCGGATACAAGGTCACTCGGGCTAGAAAAGTAGATAGTGAAACATTTGAGTGGAAACATCCAGATCTAGATCCAATCTTGTCAATCCACATACCTCTGCACAGCCATATACCCAATGTATTCCTAGACAGAAAAACACGTTATACGATAACATAAATCCTGCTGGTTAGGATTACCACTTCCTTAGTTTGACATCTTCAATTCTTGCTCGTCAAAACTGAGAGAATGATCCATCAAATCCATAATTCAGAAAGCATATGATACGTAACTCCATACATGCGCGATTCAAACAATTCAACAAGAAAAGAGATAATAAGGGATGTCAAAGTTGAAATAATTCACGAAGATTATGAAATTGCGACAATATGCAAGATCATGATCAAAATCTAAAAGGTTACTTCTTGAGACAACATGAGTGAAGCCATGGTTGTTTTCCATTTCATTCGTGAAACATATTTGTTTGTGTTCTATACATAACTCACGACAAGAAAAATAACACTAAACAAAATCAACTTTTACTTGGAACATGGTAGACCAAGAGTCCCTTACGTCTGATTCGACGTTATGAGATCTTCTCTTTACCTTTGGACACTCCCTAATAGTGCTTTAGATTCAGTTTAGTTTCTATGGAACTCTTGTAACTCTCGTAAAACTTTTTACAGGCTTCTATCAAAGTTGTCGTCTTATACTCATAACGCTCTAGTCTTTTAGATGTAAAATTTATAGTGACCAGACGTTTACAATATATATCTGCAAACGCAATTGAAAATGACTAAATCATTGGATTATGACGATGATTTGTAAACGTCTAGTCACTATAACGACTTGTCAATATAACTGTCAATTTATAGTGACTAGACATTTACAAATCATTATCACAAATTTATAGTGACTAGACGTTTATAAATCATCTTGTGAACGCAATTGAAAATGACTGAATCATATGATTAGATACGTTCTGCAGTCATTGATAAAGCCTTACATTTTGACTTACTCCTTCTCATCTGAATCCTGTAACTTTCATTACGGAGAAAGGATTGAGAGACCATAATACTTAGGGAACTACTTCGCAGCAGTGCTCGGGGCTAACTATCCTATGTATTCATCCATGTACACAAACTAATGTTCTAACCCTTTCTGCGGAAAGGGTTAGAATATTAATAATTGTCTTCAGATAAATGGCGTGATTTTACATTTACTGCTCCGGACTTATACCCCAGGAATGCAACAGCCTACTCTTCACTTATGGGTTCTCTTGGCTACTCCGGGAATGGTTTAACATATAATATTTATGAATAATTTAATTTTTTATAATAAATTTTTATAACACTTACACGTATTCTGATAAGAGAAAACAAAATTCACTGTATAAGGCCGTGAGAGAAGATATTATCCTATGTATTAACTATGCTGTATATTATCCTATGTATTCTCAACCACCTTGAATGGTAAAAGGTTAAAATTGTGAAGAGGACAAAATTTAACAGGACAAAATAGCAGATAATGAAAAGTATCGTTTGTATTCTTTCACCTTTTATAAGAAAAGATGTGAGATACACAGTCAGCAGCTTATCACCAATGTTTGGAACGCCTATTCACTGAGACATCAAAATGAAATGAAATAATAAAATATGTTATAGAAACCGGTACGGAAACGACTCATCATTCATTACCTCGAATATTTTCCGGTGACAAACATTCAAACCCCGAGCGATACTTCGCAGATCCATTTAGATCAATAGATCTATCATTAAATATAATATATCCACGAAAGCCTAGTCCGTACGCCTCAGATTTCACTTACAAGCAAATAATAAAGAATTTCCTTTTCCCCGTCTCCCATACCTATAACTAAAACAATATCTGAGATAAATGGAGTACGTAGACGTATTCACACTTGTTACGAGACAAAGATTTACTTGACCGTACTCTTACAACGTTTGTCTGACTTGACCTAATCTCTCTTATCTTTATGTTAATTGACTAAAAAACAACGTGTTTATCGCTATGTAAAAATATTATATTAAGATAAATAAAAGATAATTTGAGCTGATAATTTATTATAAAGATATTATAAATTGAATTTTTATATAAATACATGGTTTACAGCTAAAACATGCATTTCTCGTATTTTGATGATATGATAATTTGACCTACTGAACCTGCTATAACCAATCAAAAATTTGATTAAATAACATAAAGTTAAAGAGGATAAAATCAAGTCTAAAAAACGTATTAGAGATGCTATAAAGTAAATTTTTGTTTGAAACACGGTAATAATTCCACAACTATATATCATAATAATAATATCTGTATATACGGCATTAGAATATCTCCTTGACAGTTCTCCCTCCGACAGTGAACTACCGAGAGGGACAGACAAAGTGAGCCTGGCCTCACGGAGGGACCAGTTCTCGGGAGAAATTTGTATGTAACCGGTAAATATCGGATCGTCATTAAGAATAGCCGGTTTATAACTGATCGACAGTAGGTTTTTGTTTTCAAAACTAACGCATGATTTGTCCGTATGTGCTATTTTTTATCAGTAGAATCCCAACTGCTTATTAATTTCAACCTGGTTTTTCCCAATAACGTCGTGTTGCGGTTCCAAGTAACTCCGGTTAGCCTCGACCGCTGGAGGGGAACGAGAGAACCTCATCTTCGACCTCTCATGCTTGAGAGCGCAGAAAGTGACATGAGAGTAAAAACTGAAAATGCATATGAAGTAAAAGCAAAAAGCGACAAACTATTTGAATCTTTTGTCATCTTGGGAGTTATTTCAAATGCATATCAACAAAAGGTGAGTGAGGACTTTTTGTGCCGGCATTCACCCCTAGGGCCGTTTGAGGATCGCTGCTACCACTACACTACCGATCCGTTGCAAATCTCCCCATCAGGAGGAATATGCATGCTCGATCAACTTCTGTTTGTTTATTGTTATCAAGAAAATATATAAATATATAAATAATAAATATATACTAAGTAGATATAAAAAATTAAAAATATATAAAAATAGTATTTGTTAATCCATACCTAGAAACACGGAGAGAACAAAAAAGAACCCATAAGTATGGAGTCTGTTGTCGCGCTTCAAAACGTACAAGATCGAGATACTGTACTCATGAACACGTTACTTTACTGAGGTGTTTAAATTAATACCTAACTTTTCTACCGGAAGGGTTATGTATTAATTTAAACGACTATGCATTCCCCCTCTTCCGAACTCGGAAGAGGGTGAATATGCATGCTTAGAAAAATCAGGAGGAGTCTCGAGACTCGACAGTTTTGACTTCCTACGGCCGCACCAGCATCACATACCCCCATAGGTCTTGCTTTGTTTGGATGCTTTGGGAACGGGATTTTACTTACCTTGCCCTCACATGGATAAGATTTATCGGCATCCGGAGGGTTCCGGACTGCTCCAGTTAGCGAGCTGTCTAGGAAACTGACCGGAGATTCGCAGATTTGTCCGTGCGGGGGAACGGTGAAACTTACCCGGAACGAGAGTTTAGACCGGCAATTATTCATCCTCTCGAATCATTCACCAGTCAGCTTGATCATCAATACCTGCGCAACCCGTAGATTATCCACAGTTTCGACGGGTTTTTACTTGAACAGGCACTATTTCGTTAAAGTTTACTAGAACGGACCCAACACTTCTTTTCGTTTCTTGAACAGGCCCTTGATTCGATATCCAGTCATTTTTCGCTGGAGTGTGAGTCCTTGGTGGACCTGTAAGCCACAGTGGATGCCAGGTGAGACGTTTGCTCGAGAACAATGATGTTTGCTTTGCTCACTTCCATGTCACGACGCCATGTTCACTTCTTCTCACTTTCTCGAGCTCTTTTGCTCGACTGATAAAATATTCATACACTGCGCTAACAGAGCTTTTCGTTCTTGTGCTAATTTTCTCTTTTCATGCACGTTTGAATTCGGACATAGACCTCCTACTTCCTGAAATGAGTATGACTTTCAATCTAGCACCTCGTATGGCATCCACTGTGGCTTACAGGTTGACTTGTAGTGAAAGTACAACAAAACTGAAAACGATGAATAGAAAACTGACCGAGGGCCTGTTCAAGAAACGAGAGGAAGTTTAGGGTCTGTTCTAGTAAACTTAAACGAAATGGGGCATGTTGAAGTAAAAACCGCAGTTTGGAACCAAAAATGGTTCCAGGTTTCACTAAAACACGTCAAAACTGATCCTACAAAACTGGGAATGGGAGTAGAGTTTAGTATCATAAGCTAAAATGTTAGACATTGTCAATGTTGCAGAAAATGCAAACACTGACTGTAAACTGATTGGAAAATTTAAGTAGCAATACTTAACTTACTTAACGTCAAAACTTACAGGCCTTCTACATCAGTAGTATTCAAGTGGGAGATATCTTGTTCTCTATTGGAGCAACTTCTCTAAGAGTGAACGCACAAGACTTTTCAAGAAAGACTTTTTACTCACAGAAGTTCTCCTCCACATTACTATCGCAGTTTTGAGTTCTTGCTTAGGTGGAAGCAGATAAAAGTCTAGGAGGCACATCCTAACACATTCTTAGGTGGAAGCAGACAAAACTCTTATATGAAACTATGAGATGTATGTCGCAGTTCTAACTTTGTTCGAAGAACTGAACCTACTCGCAGTGTGGACATCTGTTTATTACCGAACCTCACGCTGTCGTGATGTGATCATTTGACATAGTAAATGATTCACTGATCACTGTTGTCGCGTTACTTGACGTATGTTACTTCTACTCCGACACTTGAAGTTTAGTAGCCTTAGAAGTTAGCTCTGTACTGTTCTTAGTCTTTTATGCCTATGGTTGACACCTTTTGTATATGGTGTACACTTTGTCATTTATTTTGAGTCCTAGTAGGTTGGTAGTATGCTATTTACCTTAATCAAGCACTCGTGCGCTTGTGCAAGTGAATTCATAATTATCTATGATATTCAATGTACATGACTTAGATTTATCATGTAAATAAGGTTTAAGCTCGTGGGTTGTACTTACGTGTTGCCCGTGAACGCTTTTAGTTGATTTAAGTTTAATTTCAGGGATGTGTGTCGTTTTAGGTAGTTTAAGTTATACGCTGGCAGTTTAGAGGACTTGACGTGGTAGCCTTTGAGTGAATTTAAGTTACCACATGGTTTAAGGCACAAAATGACAACCAAATGGAGCTATGAACTCTCATTGGTTCATTTTTGTCTTTTGTGTAACTCTAAATTTAGAAACAGAGGTCTAAAGAGGAGTTAGAGCATTTGGTAAGGGCACTTCGAAATCTGAGAGCACAAGGAGATAGAGCTCGTCGAGCCAAGCACTGTCAGTGAAATTCTTGATCAATTTGGATCAATAAACAATGAGTTATGCCCAATTGAAGTTCGGATTGTGCCAAAACTGCATCACTTTTGTTGATTTTGGGGTTTTGAGTGTCAATTGCAGCAGAATCAAGGAAATTGCTTCAAACCTTCGTGGTTGCGTTCTCTGTCAGCAGGGCTACGACAGCCCAAAAAGTTTCATGTGATTTGAGTGACTGAGTAATTCAGGGCGGCCGCTGAAGCAGAGGGGGTCTGAAAAGCTCTCAATCTAGAGCAGCAACTTCAGAGAACCAGATCTGGAGTTCCGTGCACAATCAGGAGTCCCAACATCACAGGAACGTTCAGCATCCTGTAGACTCCAAATCCTGTAAGAATCTTTGAAAATGATCAAGCCAATTTTCTGTTATAGGTCGAAATAGCTGTCTGAGTATCAGAAATTGCCGCAATATCTTTGATCAAAACTTTTCTGTCCATATCTTGGTGTCAGAATTTGATCTCAAGCTGAAACTTCGTGTGTGTGCTCAGTGGGGCCTCTTTTACATGTAGAAGAAATTTAGGAGTCTGAACCATCATAGTTTTTCTCTTCTTGAGTGTTAAAGTTCACCGCCTGATCCTATTACTATCAGTTAGACCTGAACTTTACCTTCTGAGTAAATTAGAGTTTCATACAGACCTGTATGAGTGTTCATAGTGCTCTGTTGTAACCTGAAAAGCCTATCCTTTTGAGTAAACCACCACAACCAGAAGCCCAACGCTTCTCTGAGTAGGCACAACACAGCCTTCACGGTTAAATCACAGCCAGAAGGTTCCGTCTTTCCCAGGAAAACTCTCAACACGACAACGCTCAAAAACTACGCTTTGGCAGTTTTGAAACTGCTGGTGCATTTGAGCTTTTTGATAAGCATGCATAGTCACCCTCTTCCGAGTTCAGAAGATGTCATGCGCATACACATCATTACACAACATACATCGCTGTCAGAGATACACCACACATACACATAACACATAAATGATGTCATACACATACACAAGTGTATCACAATGATAAATGATATTTACTCACTCCATCATGCCAACGGACACTAAACAATCACTAAAGTCGAGCTAAATCCACTCTGTGCTCGCAGAGACTCTAGATTGCACTCACCAAGACTATCCACCATATCTAGGAGCTTGAAGGCTCAACTTGAAGAACTAAGGCCTCCAAGCCCTACTTGCAAAGTGTACCTCTAGTGGCCCATCCCAAGAACTCGCTCTAATGACAATAACGGTCCTACCGAGATTAACCATTTCGCACTCGGTCAACCTAGCCAAAGTGCTAAACTGACGTTACAGTTGTCGTGCACATACACATCGCTACACAACATACATCGCTGTCAGAGGTACACCACATATACACATAACATATGGATGATGTCATATGCATACACAAGTGTATCACAATCGCCTCCCTAATTGACGATTAGGTCCCTCTAACTCCAGATGGCTCCATATCCCAACTACGTGATATACACCTTCATGGGTGCAAGGATCACGAGGCCGGGTGCTATATTGTCTCATCGTTAGTCGCTTGTTTGCAATCCATACCACGCAAAGATCTAATCGACTATCTATGCTATATACATCGAGGACAAACCCACCGTCCAATAGGAATGACATTGAGAGGTGGAGTCAAACATGACATGTGCCAACTTCTTGAACAACCATCAAACACCAACATACGAGCTGCTCCACCAACAGACCCACACAACATACACCTCAAGCATGCGCGTACAACTCCTAAGCTTGGGTCAACGGTACCATCGATGTTGGGAAGATGACATGACTTGCAATTACGTACATGGTCCTTCCAATCAACACCATCACGGCCCTCTAACATGAGTACTCTAGAAGATAACACCTCACGCACTCGTAAAATAATGCGCCTTGTGATCACATCGGTGCAGTCTATTATAGATAGATATAGTCGCAATGATGAAACTTGCGAATCGATGACTGATAACCTCCTCCTCGAACAGTCACATATCGCAACGTGTCTCTATCGTTAGGATCTCAAAAGTCATAGGCATAACTCTCTGAAATGTCTCTACTCGTTGAGAACATGCTCTCACTTACATTCTGAGACATCAAGGTTCAGCACCTCAGCAGAATCACGACGAATGACCGAAGGTAGATTTGGATCTCGGCTATAGAATAGAAATACGGTGAGAAGGAAGCCAAAGACGCTTGCGGCTAAAACAGTAGTCCATAGCCAACCATGATAATTGTACATCCCAATCTCTCAAGTGACCCTTCTGCAAGCCATACTTGCTCAATCCTCTCTTCACCGTCTGAACTACCCTCTCTGTCAAACCATCCACCTCAAGATGATCTCGAGATGTAATCTGATGATCAATAAGCGTCTGATCACACAAGGCCTGAAACTCACCAAGGAACTCTATACCTTGGTCTGTTAGCACTTTAGCTGGTGCTCCAAAACGACTCAACGCTCGATCTAAGAACGCATACGCTGTCCTCTCACTTGTCTTGTCCGGTAATGCCACCAACTCAATCCACTTGGAGAAGTGCTCCATCATCACCAACACATACCGGTGGTGACATACGGTCAACGGTAAGGGTCCCGTAAAATCCAAACTCCAACGGTAACCCAACCCCATAATCGATAAGAGATGTAGTTGTGGAGTAGGAGCATTAAATGATGCTCGTACTTGATCACAGACCACACATCGTGCGACAAACTGCTGAACATCGACGTGCATATCACGCCACCAATACTGTCCTTGGAATAAGCTATGCGTACGCTTCACTCCAAAATGTCCCAACTCCTCATGGGCATGTCATACTAACTGTGCTCTTTGGGATAGATGTGGCTGGCACTATTCATACTCTCTCATCATCCCACACTTGAAATACATGTCGTCCTTCTCGTCGAAATCTCTTTGCTCGTTGGAAGACATTATCTCGCCTTAGTACTTACTGTGCCTATCACAACGTCAGTACGTAGATACTCCATTACGGTGACGTCGTTGTAGATATCTCGCTGGTCTAGAACACCATCTCCACCCTCAAGATCTGGAGATTCATCATCTACTCTCTGACCAGAGAAAGATACGACTTGGCTCTCCATACAAGAGTTTATGATCAACACACAAAGAAAGACAGATGCATGCCACCTTGGCACTATCTCCTCATCAACCTTATCATGCCATCGAGCCCCAGTCTGATCCTACTGACTCGTGCATGGATTACGACTCAACTCATCGGCATCTAGTTTTGCAACTCTAGGCCTATGTACTATCTGGAAGTCATACTTTTGTAAGATAAGAGCTCATCGTGCAAGCTTCCATGTAAGCTTGTCGGACTCCATCAACCACTTGAGCGACTGGTGATCAATGATGAGAGTAAAAGAGTTCCTAAACATATAACATCAAAAGTGTGCAACAGTCCTCCTACAAACTATACATCGCCTTCGTCGAATTGTTGGAACGGCTGACATACGCCACCACAAACTCCTTTTTCTCATCATCATGCTAAGTCAACACTGGTCCAACTCCAATCAGTATGCAGTTGGAAAGGACGCCCCCTATCGAGTCTCCTCAAGATGAGAGCAGATGTCAACTTATCCTTGAGCTCTACAAAAGCTCGCTCCTGTTCATCTTCCCACTGCCACTCCTAGTCCACCTTCATCAGCTTGATCAATGACTTCGCAATTACACTAAACTCTTTCACGTATCAACAATAGAAGTTCACCAAACCAACAAATGCTCGAACTCGACTCACATCTGTGGAGCGTGAGATACGTGCAATAGTCTCAACCTTCATCTGTTGAACATCCAACCCACCTGGGTAGATGGTGTGACCCAGATACTCTATCAACTCATGGAAGAACTTACACTTCCCAGGGTGTAACTTCAACCCATGAGCTCTCAACCCATGTCGAGAGCTAATGACACGTCAATCTTTTGACGTCCTTATAGATACAGTGACATCGAGAGAGCCTTGATCCAGAGTAGGACTCGAGACTTGTTGGAGGTTGGGTTGGTGGAGATGTCGCGTGGAAAGTATGTATCTGTCACAATTATGCCAGCAAAGAAAGATATGTATGACAACTACACGGATAGACGGATGTGTGGATGCTACCGTCCTATCAATCGACAGACGAAGTCTGATAAATATGCCATGCCGACACCTGAGGAGATCTTTGATGCAGTGGGGCATGTGAGGGTCTTCAGTACTTTGGATCTTCGAGAAGGGTATCATCAGTTGCCGATGAGAGAAGAAGATAAATCCAAGACAACATTCTGTAGAATCGACTCTCACGTAAAGATTGTTTGTATCAATGATGGTTCTTACCATTTGGGTTGAAGAACGTCCCTATTGAGTTCCAGAGGGTGATGGACAAGATCCTAGCAGGATTGGATTTTGTCAAATGTTATATTGACGACATCTTAGTCTATAGTGCTACAGTGGAGGAGCATGAGAGACACTTACGAGATGTGTGACTTCAACCCATGAGATCTCCTCAGGTGTCGGCATGGCATACTTATCGGACTTCGTCTGCCGATTGATAGGACGGTAGTCTCCACATATCCGTCTATCCGTATAGTTGTCATACATATCTTTCTTTGCTGGCATAAGTGTGACAGATGCATACTCTTCATGCGACATCTCCACCAACCCAACCTCCAACAAGCCTTGAGTCCTATTCTGGATCAAGACTCTCTCCATGTCATTGTATCTATAAGGACGTCGAAAGATTGACGTGTCATTAGCCAAGTCGGTACGTATACCAGGTCCCTTCAAGGTACCCAAATCTTTCATACTAAAGGCAAAACAATTCCTATAGCTCTTCAGGAATCTCGGAACTCTTCATGAATCTTTAAACTCTTCGTCTCTCTTCTCTTATAAGCTTGGGTCCAATCTCTTACTCCCAAGTATCCTCTGTCACCATGCTAGAGGTAGAAGACGAAGTCATTGATTGCTATCTTGCAGTCTCTGGAGCAGTTTTCTTCTGCTCACCACTAACAACCTCCACCTCCACTATGCAAAAGCTCCTACAGTCCTAGTTGCAAGCTCCACACTCTATCTTATGACATCTCATGATGTCCAAGGAGACGAACTCCACACGCCTCGCCCCAGCCTTTGTCTCCACCGACTCGATAGACAAAGAGCTCAAAAGTGTCTGAACAGTAACACTTATCAATTGCATCCGACGCTTCTCAACCAATCCAAAGCTAACAATCCACGTCAAGCAGTTCAAGTCCATTGCTTGACCCAACACTTGATGACATGAAGCCTCTGACATCGAAGTTACTACCGTCGTACCTGTTGCAAAATCCATTGCTCGCTCTCTCTCATCGGCATTAAGCTCCACCAACTACCGTAATTGAGCATCCCCCAGAAACCCATGTCCTCCATATCTATAAGCATATGACGTTGGAAAGCTCACCAAAGTGAGAAACGCTGTCATGGACCGTCCCCCTAAGTTCACCATTGTCATGGATGACCTATCGACAACTCTCACTACTTGAGATCGTCGTCTTGCATCCAAGATGCCATCAACTATAAGGTTCGCTGGTCATCCTACTGCATCGTGTGCATGTTTCAGCACCTCCCTCGATAACAAGTTCGTCCATCACAACCATGGATGATGTACACGAGATCTCACTCCCGCTGCATCTAACAACACTGCCGGTCCGACCCATGACTGTACCTGGTGCACACTCGTCATCATCTATGTACGAGCATCCCCAACAAAGAAATGTTCTCCAAGATGTACGCTAGAGAATCCACCTGATGCATATGGAGATCCGTAAGATCCGTAACATCTCTCAGAACATCCTAGATCGCAGGTCATGTAAACTCTGACCTCTCCCAGCATGGGTGTGATCTTGACATGGCCACCCGGCTATCATCAAGTGAATGATGTCAACAAACGTGAGATCCTGCACCTCCAGCAGCAAAATATCCGACGGTAATGCTTGCTGGTATCCTCTAACGACTGATATGGACAACAAATCAAGATATCTCTGCACCAAACATGCCACATGACGCAATGAGATGCGTCTCGCAACCTCATCTCTCTTCACATACAAGTATCGTTGTATTTGTATGCCTGCTTGCAATACCGCAGCCAAATCTGTGCTGATCTCTCCAAATAGCTCCAGCACACATACACTCTCCTTTGAATACTATCACACAATAGGAGTCGTATCCAACGACGATCCCGTGCACATCGTCCACTGTTGTGGTGGATAAACTTTTTACCGAGGGAGGTGCTCAAGCGCGCACACGATGCAGTGAGACGACCAGCACACCTCATAGTTGATGGCATCTTGGATGCAAGGCAACGATCTCAAGTAGTGAGAGTCATCGATAGATCATCCATGACAATGGTGAATCTAGTGGGACGATCCATGATAGCGTTATCCACTTTGGTGAGCTTTCCAGCATCAAATGCTTACAAAGTTGGAGGACTTGGGCTTGTGTGGGAGTTACGGCAGTTGGTGGAGTCAATGCCGATGAGAGCGAGCGAGCGATGGATTTTGCTACAGATACGACGGCTGTAGCTTCGGTGTGGGAGGCTTCATGTCGTCAAGTATTGGATCAAGCAATGGACTTGAATTGCTTGACATGGATTGTTAGTCTTGGATTGGCTGAGCAGCGTCGGATGCGATCGATGGATGTTACTGCTCGGACACTTTTGAGCTTTTTGCTATCGAGTCGGTGGAGGCAAAGACTAGAGACGAGGTGTGTGGAGTTCGTCATCCTTAGACATCATGGATGTCATAGGAGAGAGTGTGGAGCTTGCAGTTAGGACTGTAGGAGTTTTTCGCACAGTGGCGGTGGAGGTTGTTTGTGGTGAGCAGAAGAAAACTGCTCTAGAGGTTGCAAGATAGCAGTCTATGACTTCGTCTTCTATCTCTAGCATGGTGACAAAAGATACTTGGGGTCAGAGATTGGACCCAAGCTTATAAGAGAGGGGAGACGAAGAGTTCAGAGATTCCTGAAGAGCTACATGAATTGTTTTGTCTTCAGTATGAAGAATTTGGGTACCTTGAAGGGACCAGGTATATGGATCGACCTGGCTAATGACACGTTAATCTTTCGACGTCCTTATAGATACAGTGACATTGAGAGAGCCTTGATCCAGAGTAGGACTCAAGGCTTGTTGGAGGTTGGGTTGGTGGAGATGTCGCATGGAGAGTATGCATCTATCATAGTTATGTCAGCAAAGAAGGATATGTATGACAACTACAAGGATAGGCGGATATGTGAAGACTACCGTCCTATCAATCGGTAGACGAAGTCTGATAAGTATGTCGTGTCGACACCTGAGGAGATCATTGAGGCAGTGGGGCATGTGAAGGTCTTCAGTACTTTGGATCTTCGAGAAAGGTATCATCAGTTGCCAGTGCGAGAAGAAGATAAGTACAAGACAACATTTTGGAGAATTGACTCTCACGGTAAGGATTGTTTGTATCAGTGGCGGTTCTTATCATTTGGGTTGAAGAACGCCCTTGCTGAGTTCCAGAGGTGATGGACAAGATCCTAGCAGGATTGGATATTATCAGATGTTATATTGACGACATCTTAGTCTATAGTGCTACTCTAGAGGAGCACAAGAGATACTTACGAGATGTGTTCGAGCGATTGGGAGCTCATGGGTTGAAGTTACATCCTGAGAAGTGTAAGTTCTTCCATGAGTTGATAGAGTCTCTGGATCACACCATCTACTCATGTGGGTTGGGTGTTCAACAGACGAAGGTTGAGGTTATTGCACGTATCTCACGTCCCACAGATGTGAGTTGAGTTCGGACATTTGTTGGTTTGGTGAACTTCTATCGTCGATACGTGAAAGAGTTTAGTGCAATTGCGAAGCCATTGACCAAGCTGATGAAGGTGGACCAGGAGTGACAATGGGGAGATGAGCAGGAGCGAGCTTTTATAGATCTCAAGGATAAGTTGACATCTGCTCTCATCTTGAGGAGATCCATTAGGGAACGTCTGCACATTGATTGCAGTATGTTGGGACTTGGAGCAGTGCTGACTCAACATGATGATGAGAAAAAGGAGTTTATGGTGACATATATCAGTCGCTCCAACAATTCGGCGGAGGTGAGGTACAGTCCGTACGAGGGGGAGTGTTTAGCTGCAGTGTGGGCTATTGCACATTTTCGATGTTATCTGTTTGAGAACTCTTTTACTCTCATCACTGATCACCAGCCGCTCAAGTGGTTGATGGAGTTCGACAAATTTACAGGGAAGCTTGCACGATGAGCTCTTATCTTACAGGAGTATGACTTCCAGGTAGTACATAGACCTGGAGTTGCAAACCTAGATGCCGATGGGTTGAATCGTAACTCATGCACGAGTTAGCAAGATCAGATTGGTGCTCGATGGCATGACGAGGTTGATGAGGAGATAGTGCCAAGGTGGCATGCATCTGTCTTTCTTTGTGTGTTGGCCATGAACTCTAGTATGGAGGGTTAAGTCGTATTTTTCTCTGGTCAGAGAGTAGATGATGCGTCTCTAGATCCAGAGGGTGGAGATGATGTTCTAGACCAGCGAGTTATCTACGATGATGTGATCGTAATGGAGTATCTACGTACTGGCGTGATGGTAGACACAGTAAGTGTCAAAGAACGAGATCGTGTCCTTCAACGAGCGAAGAGATTTTGACGAGAAGGACGACATGTACTTCAAGTGTGGGATGATGAGAGAGCACGGATAGTACCTCATCTATCTCAAAGAACACAGTTAGTACGACATGCCCAGAAGAGTTGGGACATTTAAGAGTGAAGCGTACGCATAGCTTACTCCAAGGACAGTATTGGTGGCGTGGTATGCACGTCGATGTGCAACAGTTTGTCGCACGATGTGTGGTTTGTGATCAAGTACGAGCATCGTTTAATGCTCATACTCCACAGTTACACCTTTACCGATTATGAGGTTGGATTACCGTTGGAGTTTGGATTTTGCGGGACTCTTACAATTGACCGTACGTCACCACCTGTATGTGTTGGTGATGATGAAGCACTTCTCCAAGTGGATTGAGTTGGTGGCATTCACGGACAAGACGAGTGAAGAGACGGCGTATGCGTTCTTAGATCGAGTGCTGAGTCATTCTGGAGCACCAGCTGAAGTGTTGACAGACCAAGGTACAGAGTTCCTTGGTGAATCTCAGGCCTTGTGTGATCAGGCGCTGATTGATCATCGGACTACATCTCGAGATCATCTTGAGACGGATGGTTTGACGGAGAGGGTAGTTCAAACGGTGAAGAGAGGATTGCGCAAATATGGTTTGCAGAAAGGACCACTGGAGAGACTGGGATGTACAGTTATCATGGTTGGCTATGGGCTACCGTTTTAACCGACAAGCGTCTTTGGCTTCCTTCTCACCGTATTTTCTATTGTATGACCGAGATCCAGATCTATCTTCGATCATTCATCGTGATTCTACTGAGGTGCTGAACTTTGATGATCTAGATATATGAGTGAACGCTATTCTCAATAAGCAAAGATATTTCGGAGAGTTATGTATATGACTTTTGAGAACCTAGCGATTGCTCAGCATAGAGATACGTTGCGATATGCTATTATTCGAGGAGGAGGTTATGGATCATCGATTCGTAGATTTCATCTTGACGATTATATCTATCTACAACAGACTGCACCAACAACGTTGGACGTGACCGCAGGGCGTACTATTTTACGAGTGCGTGAGGTGTTATCTTCTGGAGTACTCATGTTAGAAGGTCGTGATGGAGTTGTTTGGAAGGACCATGTGCGTAATTGCACGT
This sequence comes from Asterella californica, assembly GCA_036924285.1. Lineage (NCBI taxonomy): Eukaryota > Viridiplantae > Streptophyta > Marchantiopsida > Marchantiales > Aytoniaceae > Asterella > Asterella californica. Next base: position 20,639,268 of record JAYKYS010000006.1, on the reverse strand, counting down.
CGTGTATCTTCCCAACATCGATGACCCAAGCTTAGCAATTGTACGTGCGGGCTTGAGGTGTATGTTGTGTGGGTCTGCTGGTGGAGCAGCCCGTATGTTGTGTGTGATGGTTGTTCTAGAGGTTGGCACATGTCATGTTTGACTCCACTTCTTAGTGTCGTTCCTATTGGACGGTGAGTTTGTCCTCGATGTATATAGCAGGGATAGTCGATTAGATCTTTGCGTGGTATGGATTGCAGACAGGCAACTAACGATGAGGTGATGTAGCAACCGGTCTCTTGATCCTTGCACCCATGAAAGTGTATATCACGTAGTTGAGATATGGAGCTATCTGGAGTTAGAGGGATCTAACCGTCAGTTAGGGGAGCGATTGTGGTACACTTGTGTATGTGTATGAGATCGTCCATGTGTTATGTGTATGTGTGGTGTATCTTTGACAGCGATGTATGTTGTGTAGCGATGTGCATGCACACGACAGCTGTCACGTCAGTTTAGCACCTTCGCTAGGTTGACCGAGTGCGGAGTGGCTAATCTCAGTAGGGCCGTTAGTGCCGTTAGGGCGAGTTCTTGGGATGACCCACTAAGGGTATACTTCACATGTAGGGCTTGGAGGCCTTAGTTCTTCAAGTTGAGCCTTCAAGCTCCTAGCTATGGTGGATAGTCTTTGTGAGTGCAATCTGGAGTCTCTGCAAGCACATAGTGGATTTGACTCGACTTTAGTGATTGTTTAGTGCCTGATGGCATGATGGAGTGAGTACATATCTTTATCATTGTGGTACACTTGTGTGTATGAGATTGTCCATGTGTATGTGTGGTGTACATTTGACAGCGATGTATGTTATGTAGCGATGTGTATGCGCACGACAGTGACCTACTGGTTTTACACTTCCCACACAACTGAAACTTACATATCTCTCTCACGCACGGCAACAAGCTGACTTGCGACGGACGCGAGCTCGAGCTCGAGCTCCGCTCTGCTCCGTCTCCGCACTCTCGCACTCTGTCTTACTCCTCGCACCTCATGTCTCACGCACCTCTGCTCCTCGAAGCCTCGAGGCTTCGAGACTACGAAGAGCACACATCGAAGAGCGCTACGTACGTGCTACGAAGAGCACACACTCAAAATAGCAACTTAGAGATCAAAAACACACTCCAAAAAGTCGAAATCTGTCCAATTGACACTCGCATGCGGGTTTATGTCAGATTTTGGACCACCCGTGACCTTCTTCAGCTTGTAACTCTTTCGATCCTTCATCAAATCGTCGGGCTCCGCTCCGTCTCTGCACTCTCGCACTCTGCTCTCACGCCTCACGTCTCAAGTCTCACGCACCTCATAGCCTCGAGGCTTCGAGGCTACGAAGAGCACACACCCTAAATAGCAACTTAGAGGTCAAAAACACACTCCAAAAGGTCAAAATCTGCCAAATTGGCACTCGTCGACGGGTATACGTCAGATTTTGGACCACCTGCGACCTTCTTCGGCTTGTAACTCTTTTCATCCTTCATCAAATCGAACGATTTTTGGTGCGTTAGAATCGTCTTCCCAGCGCGCAATTACTGCATTCTTAAGCACCACAAATTGCTGATCCACGCCAATCTGACATGCGCCGATGCACTTCTGCCGACCTCAAATTGACTACAAAACCCGTCACAGAAAATTCCAGCAGCGCTTCCGCACTACCTCTGCACCAAATCGACCAAGAACAGGTTCAAACGACAGTAATCCACACAGCGATCAATCACCCTATCAAACCCCCTCCACGTACGCGAGCACCCGTAAATCGAAAGTATCAACGATCTGCCCACTCCAGAAATACCACCGGCTGAAATCCACGACATGAAAACTCTCAATCAGACCTCACAATCTGAGTTCTTCAAGTGATAAATGATATGTACACACTCCATCATGCGAATGGACACTAAACAATCACTAAGTCGAGCCAACTCCAGATTACACTCACCAAGACTATCCACCATAGCTAGGAGCTTGAAGGCTCAACTTGAAGAACTAAGGCCTCCAAGCCCTACCTGCAAAGTATACCCCTAGTGGGCCATCCCAAGAACTCGCCTTAACGGCACTAACGGCCCTACCGGGATTAATCACTTCGCACTCGATCAACCTAGCCGAGGTGCTAAACTGACGTGACAAAGAAGGAGAAATGCATGCTCGCTTAATTTAGTACTTAATCCTTTTGGCAGAAGGGTTAGGTATTAAATTAAACTCCTGAGTAAAGTTATGTATTCATGAGCACAGTTTTTTGCACTTGTACCTTCTGAAGCGCGACAGTTGAATCAACACTTATGGGTTTTCTTCTGCTCTCTCCTTGTTTCCAAGCATGAGCTAATAAATAATATTTATAGAATATTTTATTTATTTATATATACATAATATATATTATTAATTTAACACTTATATAATTCTCTCATAACAAAAAAGGAACAAAAGTTCACCAGAAGTTCATGCAACATGCATATGAGCTATTATGTTACAAATGAAAATTGCGAATAATGTGTTCCGTGAAATGTACTTTCTGAAGCGTGTCTGTCCATGGTTCTTCTATGGTTATGTTTGGATCGTTTGGTAACTCTAGATGCAGTTATCATTTTAACGATTAGGGATAAATTAGTTTTTCTTGATAACTTAACATGTAAGGTGTAAAGTCCGACTTAGTTATACGCTTTTTCTGTTTCACTTCACTTCAAACTCGTTGAGAGATATATGAATGTATATACGAGTTATGGTAACGAATTCTACCTTCAATACTGGGCTTGTTCTTGAATAAAAAGAAAAATCAAAGGAGTGTCAAATTTCTGTCCCAAGGGGGAGTTACGCTTTGGGGAGCTGCCGTTTCTTACTTGCTTTTCAATCGTTTCGGCAACGAGCTTTTGCAATATAGGGAAATTTAATTCTCAAGGTAATTATTGGAAGTTTCTGACACCAAAAAGAGTTTAATGATGAAATAATAAAGTCTGTCTGCGATCCACGGTTCTATACAAGTTATTATTTGATAAATTATGGTTTTTCTACTTCTTCCCGTTCAATTATCTTTCTGCTTAACTTTTACACCCCAAATATATTTTTCCAAGATATGGTTTAGAATAGCAGTAGGTTTCGAGTTTATGAATGAAAAATATGATCTATAAAGAATAATAAATAAGATTTGGATTACAAGTCTTCCGAGCATTAGGATTCTCCAGTCAGCACGAGATTACATTTTGTACCATCCAAATATTTCCTCTAAAGAACTTTCAGAGCTGAACTTTTTGCAACATGTTCGTTGCGTCCACGTCTTTCTTTTTGAACACAAAAATGACAGAAACCAAGTTCATTATACGAGAGAAATCTAATGATACGCTCTACTTACATTTTCCAAAATCTGAATCTGAAACTGACACATTCCTGTTACGCAAGTGTTGTAAGAAAACCAGAGGTTTAAAATGAATTAGATCTGGTTTAGGATTTTGAGTAGATTAGAGTTAATTCTACATTTAATCAATTATCATCATTAACCCAAAATGCAACCTATTGGATGTAGATTTTGTTAATTGTCCAGATCTAACAGAATATAATGGATACACAAAACGGATAACTTAATATCACGGTTTCAAAGTGATTTAATTAACTCCAGATTTCGGAAATTACGAGTTTGAATCAGTGCTCGAGAGTTATGACTTTCAATTATTCCTTTGAACTTCTAGAACTTTGCAAAGGACAAATCTACCAAGTAGTGTGAAATTTATATGAGTAGACTCTTTCCTAATTTATTTTCTACTCTCTCAAAAATCTACCATTTCCCACCAGAATATTCCGGAAAGCTTCAGTTTCTCTCTCGTGGAGAACCTAATCTCTACAGTAGTATACGTAGCATCTTGTCTCTATTCAAGCTCGACACGATGTTTACGTCAAGATAATCTGGATTATCACTCTAATTCTACCATTACTTGACAGAAGAAAACGTTATGGATGAGGCTCCACCAGCGCCAGCCTAGATCCGGCATCCCGTAGAGAATGCGTCGGATAATTTTTGGATCAAAACAACCAAAAAAGAAGTGAAAAAATATTCAAAATTTGCTAAAATTTACACAATTGTGAATTGACACAATAGTCCGGTAAATGTCAAAAACTGCCGGCAAATTACAAATAACCAGGAAAAACCTTGCTGGGCCTAGGCTCCACAAGTGGGATTTTGTGCATGTTAGAGTGGAGAGTTGTAGAGCTGTAGGGTTCTGGAGATGGATTCCATTGGACTGCTTTCTTTCTTTGCTTTGAACTTTCTTGCATGTGAAGCGAACCATGCACAGCTTCATACTTATCCTCTTGGTCGCTCCTTGGAATTCTTGCTCCGAGGATCCAAATAAATCTCATGGAATCTTACGACTGTGATTCTACCACCGCTTAACCCAATCAGGCAGATGAGTACATATTTTCACCCTCTCCATCTTCATGGACTGGGCAAATAAGCATGCTCAACCACCTTTGTGCAATTTTTGCTCGGTATCTGTAATCAGAAAAGTATAATTGTTATAAAAAATTAATTAATAAAAATATAGAATTTTTATTAATTTTTATTACAAATGAAAAGCAATATATAACTATTAAATATTACTCGTATAAGATACTGCGGAAATTTCCAGAGACCCCATAAGTGAATTCCATACCAACGCGCCTTCAACGTTATAAGCCCACCGCTTGCCATAATTGTACAAATATATTCATGTTTGTCTTTTTCTTTTTCCGATCTACTAAAGTTCATATTGCATGCATATTCATGGCTAATGATATATAAATTTGTTAAAATATTATCTTTTTTCTACCTAATTCCATATTATACCATTGAACTTTTAAAATTCTCCTTTTTTTCACATCGCATGATAACTACATTTCGGATTCTAGCTTCTTTGTATTATCATCTCTTCCATGTTCGGATGAGAGAGGGGAGCTTATCCATTAAATTGATTATTTTTATCATTATTTTAATTTCTCTTCTCGTCGAAAAGGTTAGATAATAAATTAAGTTTGCTGTAGGTGAATAAGCAAGCTCTACTTTTTTTGCAAGAATTTTTCATGAAAATTAGATTAATAAGGAATAAAAAATAAATTTTCAGTTGTCATTCATGACTTTATGATGGACGAGGGCACTTTGTCGTATATTGCTTATATCTTTATTACTTTACTGACATTGTTTGTTTTCTCTCAGCTCACAAGAAAGATCGGATAATTTGTATTTCAAAATTTAGAGAATATAATAAATGTATCTGTTCCAACGCACCATCATTATTCAAAACCTCTAGTATGATTTCCTACAAACGAGATTTTCCTCCTGTTATTATGTATACTTTTAGGAGGACTTTTTCCAGTAACCAAGAGAGATTTTCCTCATACTACTTGCACTTGTTCTCTTTTCTCTTTTGGCCAAAAAGTGCCGGATATGCATCCTAGATCAACTTTGGGGAACTTTTGCTCATTTTCTCTTATTAGAAAAGATATAAGTGTTATGTGGAAATTCTATATTAAATTGTCAAGAAAAAACTCAAATTTATATCTAAGTGTCAAATGGTAACTGTAACTAGAGTTCCAAGAAGATCAAGACATAACACATAAATAAGATCACTGGAAAAACACTTCTGAAACTACATATCAGAGAGACTGCTCGCAAACAGATCACACCTTCTTTTATGATCAAACCTTTCCCGTGGAAAGAGTAAGTGATAAATTGAACCCTTGCATATTTGCTTCCTCCATCAAAATATGCAAGGAAGAGGAGTCAAAGCATGCATATGTTTGTATTCTGTTGGAAGGAAGCTTTATAGGTGAGATTTCTTGTGTTAGAGAAAGCTAGAGCACTTTCTGGCCAGAGTTCAAAAGAACAGGTTTGTAGTTTATTTCTCATCCATTACTCATCCTTTTTATATTCTATCAGTAGACTCGATTTATGGCGCTCTGCTGCATACGTTTCAACAGAGTCTTTGCTGAATATCTATTGGAGTTTCATTCAGTCATCCTCATCATCACATTCTCCGAAACACATTAAAACTAAAATTTCAAAAGATTTAATGCTGAAACATTATCACCAATATCATAATGGTACTTGTAGCAACCATCACAAATTCAATATTTTATCTCCATGTACCTTTGCAAACGAAGAATGCAAGTTTATTTCAAGATTACCTCTTAAGTTAAGTATTGTTACCATAATATACATGTCAAACCCGTTTGAATCGCATCATCTGATAATGCCAAGTGAGTGACAGTAATTTTTGTTATCATAATTGTTATACATGATGAGGTTTGCATCATTGAACTAGTTCAAAGATTACTACAAACGATAAAAGATTATCTGTTATGTTGCAAGAGGACTTACAATGGATGCTATATTTGTAACAAAAACTGTTCTCTAGCATTGACGTGGTGATTTGCTTGGTTTGCTCAGTATCTTCTTCTCCATCACAAGTATGATCCAAATCCAAATATTAAAACATTAAGAAAAAGTTATCAACAAGATTTTTACACGTACATCAAAATCGTTAAAAAGAGACGTCTACAACCACCACTACGGCCTTTAAAAAGTGCTCAACTTTTCTCACTTCCTCAACCTTATTGAGATCTACAAACTTCTCCTAAGCATCTAAAATGTCTTCCTCTCATAGTTCAAGTTAGACGTCAACCAAAAAAGATCTGATAATTGGACCTTTCATGCTCATGAATGCAGGTATTTGCCAACATCCATTAGCAGTTCACACTAACTTTCTCCTTCAAAGTAAAATTTTAATCTCACCAAAGTTGGGTAAACTCGACCAGAGAATCTAACCAAATCATCCCTGATTTTCAGAAAGTTTATTGACATTTATAGTTCCCCAGAAGCTGCCTCCTTTTTACCACTTGTTGTTGTCACATGACATGTATGCACATTGTCAAGTATCGCAGATGCCGTTTGTCACATGTTGTTATGTGCATCACCACCTCAGAGTTACATCCCTATCAGCTGTCATCACAATCAATGCTAACATGTAAGCATTTTGTCACATTGGATATATGTCATGTTAGTATTTTGACCCAATCAGCAAGTCTCATATCAACATCATATCAACATCGCATGCCACGTCATCATAAGTTACCACTTAAGTTTTATATTGTCATGTGTTAGTGCCACATCAGCTTCAGATGACCACATCAGTATGTATACTGTCACGTCACTGGATGAGTCAGCACTCGTGACAATCAAAACTTTAAATTTGCTGATCCTCTTAACTTTTCTCCAGTAGCTCCGTTCGTGACGATCCAAAAAATAAAATTTTTAGCTGTTCAGCAAGATCTCCACCGTGGTGAAGTCAGAATCACATTTTGGACAAGTCTGAAAAAATACATATTCATTGTTCTATATTTCATCGAGAGATAGATCCACGACACGCTAACGAAACTTTTCAAGTTGCGATTGATCCTCTTACAACCAGACGCCTTCTTATTCTTTGGTAAGTTCATCAACTCCTAAGTCTGATGATGGTGTAGTACATTAAGTTCAACTTCTATAACACTCACCCATTGGGTTTATGCACGCCTCCTCTAACGTTCTTATTTCCTCTTTCAGAGAAACATTGACTATATAGGTATGATGTGCAACAAGAAAAGAATTATGCATATATCTACTAATTGGATGCTTAGGATATTTAATATGCGAGAGATAATAAAAGAAAGTGACCAATAAAAGAAGTGGTCACTTTCTTTTGCAACTTATCCGACATACACGTCAAAGTATGTGACAAAGTATCCAGAGCATGTGGACAAATATCCAAAGAGTTGCTCTGTTTGTCGTTAGTGTGTTGAAATTTAAACCTTGCCCGTGTTTGTGGAAAAAAATTAGTGAACTTTTTCCATATTTCTTGAGCTATGAAACTCTCATAAATTAGGAAATAACGGAGTTTCCGCTCAAGTTCTTGAACCATGGACAAGCTAGTAGTTTACATACTTCTGGATCTTAGATCATTCATGATCTTTTTGTCTATTATTGTATAATATTATTTACTATTGGTTATGAATGTATATGAAAAGTTTATTCCAATCCATTTCTTCATTGAAAAGTGAATCCGAGTTCATGCAACTATCGGATGGTTCTGAAGTAGAAGATTCGTTCAAAGCAAAAGTTGTGTTATGGATGGAGAATTGTTGAAAGAGAATCATTCTATTGTGCTCTTGACAATGGAATACTTACTTTGTAGATTTGGTGTCATGAAGTTTTTTCATACTTGTGAGTTTATGGATTGATTATGTTAGTTTACGACTTAGCTCAAGAATACCTATTCATTTAATTATCTTTAATTATTCATGCCATGATTAGTGGCATGAATAAAACACAAAACCAATATATAACATTTACAGATCATCTTTTGCAAATTATTAGAAACTATTACTTGCCGTGTAAATACAACAACCAAGCAAAAAGTTTCCCCGACAGAGAGGGACGAAAACGCAAACGGAAATGATGTGAAAGCTACGTAACTACCCGGATTCTCTGGACGTTGAAACTTACATCAGTAACTTGACGCCCGCCAGTGTAATAATTCGAACGGAGCATCCGCACGTGTGATGTAATGCCGTATTGAAGTCTACGCATGCTCCTTCTGTCAGATATTAACTTGGTCAGGCCCATGCTCCATAGTTCTTACTTGGTCGGGCCCCTCATTTTTTCTTCTTTCTTGGTCAAGCCCATGACGGGTAGTAAGCAGTCGTCGTGCCAGCGTGGCAGGACTTTTGAGTTGGACGGTTTGTGTGGTTGACTTGGCAATGACGAGGCGAAAGTGGTTGACAGTTTTTTCCAGCATGTTTAGACACATCAGACATCCACGTCATTGAATATCCACATCATCACATCATCGAACATCCATGTCATCCTCAAGTACTTCATTTAATCACCCACTGTTGACATGGCAGTCGTAAACTGTCTATTACCAGTCATGGACCTGACCAAGAGAGACGAGAAAGTGAAGGGCCAAGTAAAAATTATTGCACATGGGCCTGACGAAGTTAATAACTGCTCTTTCTGTTGCCCCACGCACCTTTTAGTTTTCTTTCATTTTTGTGATAAGCACCTGATGATATGCGTATCACTTTCACTTTACGTTGTAGCTGATAAGCTGCTCAGCTCTCAAGTGTTCGTTGAACGCAAGTCTGAAACTCGTCCCCGTAATTCAGCTTTGAGTCTTTGCTCCCGTCCGGTACAAGTTAACGTTTGTGCGGACTCATCACATAGCTCATTTTTACGTCCGGCTTTTGGTACCCTTTTCGTTTTACCTTTTCGGTTCAAGTCTTGAGAGGTCGTTCACGTCACTCTTTTGCGGGAAAAGCTTACAGTAATTCCTTGCCACTATGCTCATCCACCTAAACCTGTCTTGCCGCAAAAGAGATCGATCACCGTGGCGCTTTGAGGGTACATGGAAGCTCAGCGAATATATATATATGGGGCGTACTTGCAAAAGAAGTTGGGGGGACCACGTCATACTTTCTCCGAAATTTAGTTTAACCTCATTACTTACTGTGAGCATGTTTAATAATTATTATTCACTCTGCTGCACTCTTAATTTATTACCCAAATTTTGTTAAAAAAGTGAAGTAATAAATTAATCTATTAATCAAATTAATGTTTTTTAGCAGACTGCAGTACTTGTATTCTCGGAGATGGCATGTCTGTGTATTTCACTTATGGATTATGTTTGGATCTTCCTACAACTGATATATAAATGCAGTTTTTATTGCCAATTTAGTATATAATTTCCGCCTAACGATTAAATATTTTTGGATAAGAAAATTTATCCAAAGGTGGTTGAGCATGCCTATTCATTCCATGCAGTGAATATAAGTTGAGCATTTGAATCTTATCTTTCTCTCTTTACTAGGAGTCTACAGCGGGGTCCACAATTCGGATTCTGATTTTTCTGGCACGGCACACACTTCCATCCATCCACTTGGATGGATGGAAGTGTGTGTCGTGCCAGAAAAGCAGCTTATGAAATATGATAGGGATGGTTGATCTCATTCTGGGAACTTTTGCTCGCTTGTTGTTATTGAGAAAATATATAAATATTAAGTAGAAATCTTATACCAATTTGATAAGAAGAATCAAAATATTATATAAATGTTAACTTTTAGTCAAACAAGGAAACGTGAGAAAAACTGAAGATAAACCATAAGAGAAGCGTTAACAAACCCGCTCCTCACAATACATATGCGTGTTGCTGATTGCCACACAGTCATATTTTATGAAAGCTTCAATTTATTACCTAACCCTTCCTAACGGACGGGTTAAGTAATAAATTAAACCCTTGTATATTTGCCTCTTCAATCAGGAGGAGGTGAAATATGCAAGGAAGTTAGACTTTGTGTGAACAAATATCAATGTATAAGTATAGAAGGAATAGAAAAATAAGCATGAATCATATTTATAAACAAGATGTAAGAAGATATTCATGATTATAAGCACCAATAAAACTGTATTAAACCTTTTACGCTCAGTCCTTTTTGGACTTCTTAGAATAAGCGAATCAGACAATGACATCAGACCAAATACTCCAGTAGTATAAACATGCTCAGTAATTGCACCGTTGATTACTGAGAATAGAAAGTTTATGACCGACTGTCAACAAATTAAACTTTCTGTTCAGATATGAGAATATCAGAGATTGAAACATCAATGAAGGCTTCTCCCATCCAGTCAAACTAGATGTCAGACGTTTGATCAAGACCCACAGTTAGATTCGTTTTTCAAAATTCTCTTTGCTACACTACAAAGTTACTCGATATGGGTAAAAAACAAAAGAAATATGATATTAAAACTGAGTAAAGAGATAAAAGTATATCCTTCATGATATAATGATCAAAATGATAAATTATATTACCTGTTTCTTGGAATGGTCCATATGAGTCCACCATAGCAAGACTCAGACCAGAATCCTCATTAACAGTTTGCAGCACATGCACTTCCAATCATATCCACAAAGGATAGAATTCACTAACTTTTCTAAGAGGACAGTGAGTTAAATCACTTGAGACACCGATCTTCGGTACTGAAACTCCATTAAACCTACGTACTTTCAGTACATAAGCGTAAGTGTGTGAACGTCAAAACACTCTTCTACAAGAAACGCTCCAAACATTGAAAGGATCTAAACATATTGTATCAACGCTGGAACTTTAAAAGTTGATTTATAAATGAAACGTTCTTTCACTACAAGAATTTTACGCTCAGTAAATACCAAGAGAGGAAAGTGTTTTTTTCCATTTCCGGATCTTTCCTCAAATGGCAGAATCCCGTCGACGATCCTTATGGTTCTATGGCGGGGAAAGTAGAAATATGTGAAATTGTCGATTACATCTACAACAGCTGGTATTATTCGTATTAGGGAGTGCCGAAGCTAGAATCTTTTGAAAACATTCTTTACTTGCGGGATAGTGTTACGATTTCGGCCAGGAAGTCGCGCATGTTTCAAATTTTCTTTTTTCAACTCTTCGTGAAGTGCTTGGTATCGCAAAGAGAGAGTTTCATGAGTTGATAATAGACATCATGAAGAGAAAGAGACAGGTATTGACTGAATAAGTAAGTAGTCAGATGGTTGGAGCAGTAGATGCTATTGGTGTTGATCAGTTCAGAGATGATAAGTATGAGGCATGGGTTGCTGGTCGAGCTGTTATTGAGAATGAAGACGAAGAGTTTGAAGAGGATAGGTCAAGTGCAGACAGCGATTTCAAAGAGAAGCACTGGGCAAGAGCGACAACAGAGACGCAGATTGTCCCTACAGAAATTTAAATTCAAAGCGTTTACTGTAATTTTCAAAAAAAAACAAATTTAATCTTTATAAAAATTTAATATTTAAAGTTAATACATAATCGATCCACAGCTCTGTACAAAGCTGTCCTTCGAAAACCTATGGACTTTTATTTCTAGACGTTAGAGAATGTTTTATATTTTATGGTTTTTACTTTTTTTACTGTACCGGGTGGCAGCACAGCCGGAAATCTTTATTAGCAGTGTAAATGAACAGTACAAGAGCGGCGACCCAGCCCGGAAGGGAACAGACCCTGGAAACGGGGCCCTCTATCGGAGGGCTGAACCTTAGAGTGTTCGACGCTAGCTTTGACACGCGCCATCCTCCAGAATGAGCGCACATCACATGACGGAACTAAAATGTGCTATAGCATTTTCATTCCGCCATGCCCAAACTTACCAGCAGGTTAGTTGGGATGCATATGGTTTCTGTCGCAGCCCATATTCAAACTTTGGAGTGAGATCAATGGATATCTTCAAGAGAACTCCACTCCTAATTTCTTCCACTAGTAGACGAGAGAGACTAGAGATTGACTGCCTGGAGACTGACACTAATTAAAAGAGAATCAACAGTGCACTGCAATATGTGGTCCGGTGGTGGTGATCTGGCTTCGGGCAACAACGATCTGATCTGATCCGGTCAGAGTCCAAGTGCAGTTGAATGACTGTCACAAGGGAACAAGGGGAACGGAAGGGCATGCATAACAAATGGGTGAGAGGTATGAAGACATGCCCACTACAAACAACTGTAGTGTACTCTTTGTTTCTTCTTCTTCTTCTACTGGGAGCAGTAGAGCGAGTACTGGAAAATTTGTTATGTACGACCAGGCCAGTGCAGCAGCAGCAGCTTTTCGATTGAGTGAGTGTTTGTTTCTTCAAGTGCCCAGAGTGGATGAGATGGATCCTCGAATAGAAGAAGAGGAGGTAAGCTGCTTTCAAAGCTCAGTCCACTTACAGTGAAGTGATTCACGCCATAGTCCTAGGACTTCCATGGAGAGCATCAGGAGAAAGATAGAAAGAAACACGAACAGGAGAAACGACTAGGAGAGGAGTGGAGTATAATCTGCATGGTGAGGTGATGTGGTTTGTCTTAGAGCGAGTGACTTCGCATGTCGTTGTTGGTGTTGTCGAAGTACTTGCTATTTATTGATGTCCTGAAGCTTACTCACCTGAGGCTCTTCATTTGCAAGAGCAGTCGACTAGATGATAGATTGGGGTCACCCTTTTCCAGCGCAGCACATGCTGGAAGCCTGGAACTGAATTCCGGCTTTCTCCCTTCCTTCCTTGATTCAGCGCAAGGATTCTCATATCCGAAGTCCTCTCTCACTGGCACAGTAGCACTCCTTTTTGTTCTGGATTAACTTTTACCATTCTCTTCACTGGACTGACGTCATGACTTTACACCCTTTCAGTTTTTCTCGGCCCTCGGTGACGCTGTTCCAGTCAGTTCTCTTTTTGCCGTCCCTTGTGTGAGAGTCATGATGTATGATCACATGTGCCGAACTGAAGAAGATAGTGCAGTACGGAGGAAGGAAGTTTCACTCATCGAATCCGGATGCTCGCTCTGTACGGCTCTTCTTGTTGTCGTACAGTAGTAGTGATGAACAGCACTGCATGCATGACGATTCCATCACTTTGGCAATTTGAACATGTTCAACCTTCACAGCATCAAAATACGGTCCGCAGCAGCTCAAATTAGATTTTGACACTCCCTTCATATTTCTTTCAGGTTAAGGTCTGTAAAAGCACCTACCAGATGCATGTACCTGATGATTAAGATGATGCTCTAGTTCCCTCTGGGGGGAGCTTTGGTGGACAATATTGTCCATTCGTACCTTCCCCTTTCATTTCTGTAGATTCCAGCGACATGATATCTAGATGTGAGCTGCAGTGTGTGCACATCACTGAGCTGAGATATCAGTGAAAAAGCAACGGTAAGGCAGTCGTTTCGCCCGAGACCTCCTTCCCTTGCATCCTGGAGATGGAATGGGATGGAATGTGACCCATAGAACCGTCCTCGATCGTCGACAAAGTTCATAAAGCAACAAATCCGCAGGAGAACGGATTTTTCTCACATACTGCTCAGCAGCTGGATAGCTCCACACTAAAGCTGCACAGCATGCTCTGACGAGAGAATCATGCAACTGCCAAGCCAGCCCTTCACAACCCTCGTCACTTGTCGTCATGTGTAAGAAATTTTCCTTCATCATGCATTGTCAGTCTTAGAATTTGCTTCTGAAGCTCTACCGAAAGTTCGTGTTAACTGTACACCGCCCTTTTGCCAGGCCACCGGAGCGGCAACATGTTCGTTGCTCAGACACTTTCAGCATGTCTGTCGCGCTCCACATTCTGGCTTACACTCCATTGTATCTTCATTTACACATACCTAGTTAGTCCTCAAGCTTTCTGAAACTCTGGTCCCATGAGGATACTGTGACCAATCGAGAGGAAGCTTCACTGAATCTTCTGTAACTCACTCGCTCATCTTTTCAAGTGTAGGGCGGGGTAGGTTTTCTAAGGCATGAGTGGGCAGGAAATCGCTTTGTTACTCCAACTGTTACCTTTATCTTCCCTTACCTTGTGGGCCACCTTTCGGACCAAAAAAGAATTGTTTGAGTACTGCCAATCGATTCGAGTCACGAGGATTGTGATCTTGGCTGATGATCTGGTGACCTCGAATGTTTTTGTTCTTTGTCCCATTTTGTTAGCGAGGGGATTGTGGTACAGTACTGAAAGTACTGACAAGTTGTAAAGACAGAAGAAGGCAGCCAATCAAGCAGGTCCGGCTCGATGATGTAGCTTGAAAAGGTCCATCGATAGCTAGCCCCATAAGGTTACAACCGAAGAAGCAGCAACCCATGACACCTTACGTTAACGAGACCATGCCATGACATTCCTCTCCTATGAGACCTGTCTATGCCCGACATACCAGATTTCTTTACAGAAAACGAGTTCCAAGACGACGAATCTTGTTTCGCACCGGAGATGTACCATCCGGGGACTCTTGTTCCGTCTGAAGACGATTCCTACCTGCTGTCGGTCATTGGCGACCGGAGCTGATGAGTAAATGGTTTATGTGGTCTACCTACGTGCCCTCATATGGCTGATCTTAATTCTGCCCCCCATACCGGTGCGGAGAAGTTCTCCATTCTAACTGAAAGATTCTGGTGACTGCGGCATGCATTCTCCACTGTTGACCGGTAATGGGCTGGCATCCATTCGCGTCAAGCTGCTCGGGGACTATCTTGCTACCGGTTTTTGAAGACATTCTGACAGCCCTGATGAACTCGGAGTTCAGTACTCAGAAATCCTTCGCTGTACGGGCGAGGATGGCTGATGAACTAAGGTTTCTACCAACCTACAGTGATCAGACCTTTGCTGGCTACCGCAAGAACATGCTCCGCCGAGAAGGGTGAGGCTAGGGTGTGTCGACGGGTCATCTACCCCTGAAAAGTACAGCAGAAGTGGCAAGTGCTGTTCCCATAATCCGACCACTAACTCCTGCGTCTCTAAGATACTGTCTCCTTACTTTTGAACCACAACAGACAAAGGCGCTTCACCGGCTGAAACAAAGCGAGTTGGCAAGCAGTCAGGAGAATCCATAGAACCACTGGAGTCCTGCACCAGCCAGTCAATCCTAAGAGTACAAACCATCGCTTGTACTCCACATCTACTGGAAAGGATCCGAGGACAGAGGGGATACCTTGAACCACAGACCTTTAAGAACAGTTCGTCACCTCCTTGAAAAGGGTGTCTGGCTTAGCAGCACTTCCTGACATGAAGCTGCGTCAAAGTGACTTGAGAACCAAGAAACGTTTGGGCAACAAATTCAGATGGAACTTAGAACGGACAACTCCAAGCGCATTGATACAGACCAATCCCATTCACACAAGAGCATGCATCTGGAAAAAATGGTAAATAACATCAAACAGGCCAGGACCATCCTCGACTGCCTGGGACCTCATCATATAAAGCTGGGAATCAGTAGCAACAGGGTTCTCTCACACGCATTCCAGTAAACAGCGAATACTACTTCACCAATCCTTGACCTGTTTAAAGTACAGATCGAGCTCCGTGACTTGTAACGTTTTATGTACCCATGCTTAACGACCTTGCCGACTTGAACGCTTCACTTCTGCTAGGTAAACAGTAGACCTGCTTCAGTGATATTAAACTTCAAAAGAAAATGGTAACCGCAAATGTTATCATACGCGATTCGACCAGATTTGACGCTTTCGACTGAGAGACCTGATTTGCAGGAGCAACATTTTGCCCACCAGGGCGTCACGAATCTGACATTAAGTAAAGAAGGGTGCACAATTGTGAACCACTGAAAGGGATAAGATATTGGAGTTTCCGTTCGGAACTGCAAATAATTTGCTAAGAAAGTGAAAACCGCTTGCTTGACTTTTCACAATTGGCTATAACCTCTACTATGGTATCCCTGCGTCGCTCATGAAGCTGTGCCGAATGGCGAGTAGTCCATTCCGGCCTTTATACAGTGAACTAGTCTTCCACCGCGACCGCCCTCATGGTACCTGCCATCCACAGAAACCGCAATATTACGGAGTCAAGTTCTATCTGGGGCGAACATCTGCGCCAAAGAGATTTACTGGAGCCCTTGTAGCAGAACGAGAGTGTTCTGCTACAACAACCAACACTGAGTTGCCGATAAAGTTGGTAGGCCTTGGTCCAGAAAGACAAGCAAACGTGAAAGAATATGTAGCTGCCATGTTCAACTCACAACTTTCCGTGACCAAGTGTCAGAAGTGGTATGGATGTGCTAAAACCCAAAACGACTTGACAGACAGAGGAAGTGCTTGGTAGAGTAGGGGATGAGTAGGATATGCCACTAACACAAGCGCTTGGGAATTTTGTGATTCCCAAGCGCTGAAGTAATGTGGGAACCATCAACAATGATGATTAAACTTCCTCAACGCTAACCTTCAGAAACGCAGATTAAACGAAGGAAGAACCGTTACTCAAACTTTATATGCTTGATTAAATAAGGAAGACTCCCCGCCAACTGCTCCAAGATTTCTTCGATGACTGTTTTGGACACTCCGAAACACAGGAGCCTAGTAGAGAGAGATTGTCCAAAGATGCGCTACAACCTGTCATTAACCTAAGTTGGTAGATTATAGCAAAACGGGTGGAAAAGAAGAAGCAGCGCTACACTTTGGACAAGTAGAATACCAGCTGACTCAGCTCCTTACTTCAAAGCCTTATACCAACTACCGCCAAATGAAAAGGGCTACGGCGAAAGATCTGGATGGACTGCTCCATTGCACCAGTTTACAGCAGCAAGCTTGTAAGAAGATGTGAAGTGGCTTACACCGTTACAATCGGCAGTGCAGACTGCGCGCTGCCGAAGTAACAGACTATTGACCTTTATGGCAACATGGCATGGAACTACCACCGATTACTGACTAAACAACGACTCTAGAGATTTCCTTCGCCTTCCAGCGTTCCCGAATTTGTTCCATCTAACCTGAGGTGCTGTGGAATCTCAATGTGTGGTTTGCTATATAGACAAAAAAGAAATACATGAAAGTAATAAATTAAGTCACCTTAACAACCTCACGTGGAAGAAGGTACCATCCAAGAACGACAGAGTAACACGATCGGTAACACGATCACAGTGCTACACAACTGATTAGGTAGTAAGAGCGTCCAAATAACATATCAGTGAAGTAAAAGCGCACGTCTCACATCCGTGAAGATCTACAGATAGCCAACATATTTAACACAGGTGAGAAGCCAGACGAAGGAACATCGCGCTTTCGTTCGTCGAACATCTCCTTCTATGAGGCTGATGCTGTAAGCAGTACGAATTTCGCGAAATAAGTCTTGAGTTTACTTCAACATCTATCTACCACCTAGAACATGGATTCGGATAACTGGTCCGCTAAGAAGGACAAGCAGGAATTCACCTTGAAACTCTAACCACATCTTAGCTGATGCTCGGAAGTATACCAGAAGCAAGTGTACTTATCGTGAGAGTCCCGGCCTCTTAACTTAATACCCTAAAGTGAATCAATTCCAAAAAAATGATAAGGCTGCTGAGCGACTCAATACGGATGGAAAAGCAGCCGCCTAATCAACTACATAGCCATCGAGACCGTACTAAGAAAAGCCAATCCACTGTATGAGCGGTACATGGAAACACATAATTAAGGGCTCAACGTTTAATTGGAGCTCAACATTACAACAGAGGAAAACGGTTTGAGGCTACTGATTTGCGGACTAACTTCTATCTGGAAACGAGTCACAAACTCCTGCTGGGAACGAATTTGGAACGTCTTGTCTCAGATAAGGAACGGTTTTTCCTACACTGCTTGTGGTTTCGATTGACATTATATAGTAAAACTTGAAATTCCCCAGGTAAACCGAAATTACTTGGACCAAGTATGCCATCTCCGATACTCGCGAGTAATGGCGCACAATCACTAAGGCTATGGGAATGACACAGTCAGAAAACAGAGCCTGTATGAATTCTGACAACCGCAGACACAGGGAACCGGATAAACGGGACTTGGAATGGGAATGATACGAAGGAGGTGAAAGACGTACCCAAACTGCAGTGATTTTCCAACAAGCACCAACATACTGATGGAATGACCGCAATATGGACCTCAGCTTAGAGCACAATTCAGAACCCGCTATATTCTTGAAAACCACAGACCTTCCTAGACATGTAAAAGAGGACAAAATAGAAACCAGCTGAGAGCAACGCAACAAGGGGAAAAAACCTGGACAACACAGGAAAAACAAGCGTACCGAGGTAGCGCTTGTTGTTGGACATCTTGGCCTCCTCCATCATCTTATCAAGCTCAACCTGCAAATGCTCCTCCCACTTCACAACGGCATTCCCGAATGCGCTACCCAATCCCATTGCCAGCACATGCTCCCATGGATCTGCAGTTTCGAAATTTCAGCTCGCTCCTCCAAAAACACAAGACTGAGAATCGCAGTCGTAAGACCAGTAGTAACTCGTAGACTCACGTGCACTGAGGTTCGCCCTTATAATGCAGAAACCCTAAGACCCAAGCCGATGGATGCAACTACTCATAGAAACCTTCAAACACTCGCCCAGTAAAATACAGTCCATCCATCTCATCCACACTGCATGAGGCGCAATCTAACAACAACCGCAACGATAGACTACGAGCATGCTGGAAAAGCGTAAAGCAAGGTAGAGAGCACTCACGACGCATCAATGGCAGTTTGCGGACTCCATTCGAGTAGAGCTGCACGAACAAGCCCATGCCCGCCCCGAGAATTCCTGCTGTGGTCACCATCTTTCCTTCCTCAATCCTTCCCTCCCTCCCTCACGTCTCTCTGTCTAAACACAGAGACTTCGGATGAGCGAGAAACGCAAATGTAAATGGCACACCCGACCAGAAAGGAGGTGCTGGATTCCCGAATGGACGATCAATTAAACCAATCTGTGCCTGGATCCGAACAAAATAAATCAGTCACACACAAAGTTGGTGAAACGGAACATACACGATAAGGAACGAAATTATTTGAGCCAGGAGTTCTCCGTCAGTCTCGGGCCTTCTTTTCCTAAGAAGAACTCTTAGACCGAAGATGCGGATAATGACGTCGATGCGCGGACTGCGGGTCTGCCGACCGAACCGTCTGCCGACCTTAGTTCGGCTCTGAGTTTGTTTGAGTCTAGACGGGTACAGCTCAGGTAGCATTAGTATGTACACTTATTGAAAGTCGCTTTATGAATCTTGAGGTCACAGCTGAGAGTCTGAGACTACTGCCCGTTTCAGTTCTAAGTAGCGTCTTGGTGTTACAGCTGAGATCATGTAACCAGTGGCGGTTTCAATAGTAACCCACCTTTCTACGATGAGGTGACTTTTGCGCCGTCTATTCCTGAGCTCAAATTTCTCCCCTTATCATGCTTGATCTGTTCGATTCTGTTGTTATTGTGCCAAAGGTGATCGAAGTAACGACAGAAGGTTGTAACGAACACTTTGCCATGGCGAGTTAACCCGCAAATGCACTCTTGCTTCCATGAGTAATGTCCAGGTGTCAGTGGACCTGAAACGATGATTCTTGCATTGTCTGTCGGCCTTTTCCCGTGGTTTTAACTTCTGTAGCTCATTGACGGGAATCCACTGGCATTGATGAGTGCAGCACAATTTTTTTCTCGGCATTTATTATTTATTCTTATTCCTGACTTATCAGCACATAAATTCTGGACCTTCCCCTCTCACTTAGGGCGTTTCCTCATTCAAGTCGATATAAGCCTTTCACTTAAGAGGCAAGCAATTTCTATTCAACCTCGCCAACATGCCATGTTCCTAATGCAATTTAAATGAACATGACTTTTCGAGTGTGGTAGATTCTTCCATAACATGTCGCAGAGGGAATGTTTGTGACTGAAACATGACGCTCCCGGTCCGAAGGTGCTCCGCACATATGGACGAACAGAAGCTTGAGCATCAGGCGATACAAAACCATACAAGATGCAGGATAAAACTTCAACTTCGTTTGCAGTTCCACAGTAGAAGTTTGGATGGCTAAACTTCGTAAGGAAAGACACGGCTATGATTTATCGACGCACTTACAAGACCGGTACAGTTGTAGCAAGACCAAGCACCAAACACATTGTTGATTACGAATTTACCTCTCCCCAAAGAACCTTCACACTCAAAAAGTGCAAGATTGTTGACAGCATGACGATCAAAAAGAAGTTGGTTCAACGAAACTGCCATCTACTACAAAGAAGGTAAATACCACAGACAGAGTAGTACGGACTCCCGGCGCTGCTATGCTGCAAAAGCCGATGCTCAGCTAACAGCACAAGAACCTCTAACAAATAGAAATCCTGTCAATAATAGCGCGTCGAGAAGACAACGTCCTCAACAACTGGCTCCACCCACTGGGCCATTTTACCATTCCTTTTCTTGGCGGAGTACTTCCCCTTGTCGGCATGACTTCTCTCGTACTGCGGACTGATCCTCAACAACCGCATTTCAGGAAGGCTACTCTTTACACCTCACTGTAGAGGTGATCTGTCCCACGACAGTCGGGATCGACTCACTGTTACTTGGTGAATAACGTTGCGTGATAGACCATGCCTGGTGGAAAACCCCTTAATACAAGATTGCACAGTAGGGTTTCAACTTGAAATCAGCAGGACCATACTCCAACACCTGGGGAGCAGCATGTACAGCCAGATAGAATATATGACCTGCCCGCCTACTTTATTAGCTGCACCCCATCTCTTCCTAGCAAAATCGAACGGGGTATTTCTACATGCAAGACGCTGTTGCAGAGACCTATCAATCTCTCGGTGGACCCTTCTTCGCTGCTTCTGCAGCTGCTTTCTCAGATTCTATCCCGGCAACAATTTCTTCCACTTCAGATTCTTCCAATAGCCGCAGTCCCTCGTTCTTTGTCATGACCGCAATTTCAATGTTCTTCCCTCCGCTCTCTACCACCTGGCACAAAGTTGGTGAAAAGTACGTGAGTAAATTCCTCGACAACTATACATCAAGAAAGCTCAACTTTGTGATATCGAGCTGTCAGTTTGAAAGTTGTGCCCGTGAACGTTTCTAACTGACAATGAAGCACGGTCCGACTAACTGCTGAGGAGCCAATAAGGCTGGGTTTGAGACGGCAACAATTTGTGACGACAGAAAAAGATGGTACTCCATAAACCACCTCTTTGATATAAAAGTTACACAGTAATTTTGCAGAAGATACATCGTGATATGGGCGGTAATCCAAATGTTATTTGGCTCAGTGCATCCATTGTACTTCTCATCTCAAGTCATGACGCTAAAGTTCATGTGAAATTTATAACAAGATCAAGGTCGTTGTTGCCGTCCACACGTGTACAGGTACGTATCTATGACGACGGGTATTATATGAAGCAGTACCAAACCAATCACGATCAAGCAATCTCTGACTAAAACCAAATACTCTCTACCTACAGGTAAATTTATGAGAACAGCTTCAACGATTTAAGCTAGAAGACAGAGATTTCTAGCCTACAAGACTCTTCCACATAATATTTCTCGATCCAGAAGCTTAGTTTTCATCCTTGATGAATAAAATGACAAATCTGAAACTCATTAAACAAAGCATAAAATCGTGCTAATATACGGTCATGTAGACCTAGGCAGCAGAGAAAAAACTCCCAAACAAACAAAGATCCAAACCTCGAAGATCAAGCACAAAAATCCTTACTCGGTTTTTACATTCCAAAGAGCGTGTCGCTTAACACTATATATTAGACGTCACTTCTAGCAGCACTTTAATTCACTGGAAAAGACGGAAATGAACAGAGCGAATAATACTGACAGGGGCGATAATAGGATAACTCACTTCAAGAAGAGCACGAACAGCAAGCTTAACCGTCTCCTTCCCTGAGGTCTCCGTGTAATTTTTCTCCAAAAATTCCCGCACAGACTTCGAGTTACGCCCTGTGGCATTAGCTTTCCAAGCTTTGAATGTTCCAGAAGGATCCGTTTGATAAAGAGACGGCACACAAGTATATGGATCGAACCCAACAATAAGGGTTGAAATTCCAAATGGTCTTACTCCACCACTCTGCGTGTACTTTTGTTGCAAGCCTGCGATAAAGCGGGTAATGTACTCTACTGTAACTGGATCTTCCACAGTAAGTCTGTGACTCTGGCACTCCACCCGAGCTCGGTTCACCAAAACTCGGGCGTCGGCTGTGAGTCCTGCAAAGGCTAGTGAGATGTGATCATCCACTTTGAGAATTTTTCGGACAGTTCTGAAGAACCCCAACCACAGAGAACTCGAGTCAGACAATGCAAAGTTTCAAGGGAATCGTACTTTCTTACAGCCGCCCCGCACGCGCCTTAAGAAGCGCAACGGAACTAAATACCAACAAATTTACAGCCACGATCGTCCAGGTGTAACAATCCCAAGAAAACTCTAAATGACCATACCACATCACACTAGAAATACCTGAAAAGGCGTACTGTAGAAAGAAGAAAGTAAAAAACCAGACCACACGGCGCCACATCACTCGAAGGAAAAAATCACTATGAACGAACAAAACAGCTGTTTAGGCATGCAATACGAACCGGGCATCCTCGAGCTTGGCTGTGGATTTCTTCTCGACTCCCAAAACGATAGTATCAGTTCCTCTGACCCCTACAGCCGCATTCCCCTTTCGCACGGCCTCCAGGGCATACTCGACCTGGAAAAGATGCCCATCGGGTGAAAACACAGTAATTGCTCGATCATACCTCGCCATTTCACGTTTCTCGCCTAAACCCTGACTTCAGAGGCTGCGGACGCTCTCAAGATTCACAATTCGAGCTCCGAAGACAAATGGTCGAGTAACTGATGAAGGAAAGTCTGGCACGAAGAAACAGAATGGAAGAGGAAGTCAAGCAGCTCCTCCGAGACCTCTCCTCTCGCTTCTTCTCTCCCACAAACAAGAAAGAAGGAACGCACGGAAAGCAATCTACGAAGCACGATGCAGAAGCAGAACAAGCAATAGAAGAAAACGTACGGGTAAAGGTTTGATTTTGGGTCCGTCCGTCCGTCTATCCATCCATTCCGCTATCGACCTTGGAGGACGTACGTTATTCTTTTCACTCTTTTACTTCGCCCAGAGTACGGTGGATTCGGAACTAGTTGGTCATTTGCTCTCCTGATGAAATTCTCAACTGGGACCCAAATAATATATTCATGCTAGATCAACTTCCGGAACTTTTGTTCACATCCTTTCATCGAATAAGACTTAAGGTATAAGGAAGGCATTTTCTTTTATACTAAGGTGTAAACAATATTTAAATTTATTTGTAAATGGTAAATGATGTGCTGGTAACAAACACACATTAATTTAAACGAGGCATTAATCTTTTACCTAACCTTTCCTAATAGAAGGGTTATGTTATAGAAAGACTTTCCCCAAGAGCGTGGGAATGTGAATACCATATTGCTAATATATTTCGTGCATAGATGTTCGCATATTCTCAATGGAAGGTGTATTTCAAATATGAGGAGGCAGTGTAAAATAAATATGAAAGATGGATGCCCAAAAAAGGAGGAAAAGATCGGTGCACACCAAAACCTAAATGACACTGCGAACCAATTTTTACTCCCAAAAATGTATTTGAATGTGATACATAAAGAATAAACTCTACGAAAATAATTAATTTATACTTGTGTGAACTACTTTGTTTTGATACACTAGAGAATAATTTACTCTGCACTTTGCGCAAAATATATTAACACTACGGTACAGTTCTCCAGCACATGGAATGTCTCTATCGTTTGAACTGTGTGCACTGTATTTGTCATGACGTGGACTCGATTGTTTTCTTTTTTCGTTATAAGCACTTAGGCGATCCCAGGCATGCTACCTCGACGAGCAGCCAGAGCTAGACATACTGCTGTTCCGCAGGCTGCAGACGGCAGTCGTAGTGTTCCTTTCCCAAAATTACTTGAAATGTCTCTAACTGTCAATTGTACAGGGAGAGATCTGGATAAGTGCAACTGGTCATCTTTGTGTCAGTTTCTAGATAATGAATGTACGAGTGGTTTATTATCTGTCGAGAGGGGTGGAACCTTGCTGCATCTCCACATACAGGGATTTATCTCACTTCACGCCACCAACACTGTACAGATAAAACAACGTCTGCTCTGTGTATTGGGATGGAAGAGAACTGACAGGCCAGTCGGTGGCGAGGTATGCGTCAAACTTTTGACTAACAGGGGTCTGCACACTTTCGTTGGTATGATCGGGTATTGCATGAAACACCAAGGGCAACTACACCATCAGTCAGCGATGAAAAACATCACGGAGTCCATGCTCCCAGACGGAGAAGAGTTGTTCACGTTGTTTGGTGCTGCAGATACGAAAAACAGAGTTGAGCTGAACTACACGAATATCTTCCAGCGAGCTTTGCAATTTAATAAGTATCGTAGTGTCCATCCGCTAGGTACAACGCTTAAAACTTGTTTGAGATCGATGATACGATCTGGGAAATATGCACCGTCTTGCAGATGGCTTATGGTCTGTGAGATACATAAAGCGTGGAGTGATTCCCTGTGGAAGTCTATAGTGCCCGTTTGCAGTGCCCATATATGTGTATAATACCTAAAGTATATGCGTATAATGTCCAAAGTATATGCCCGTTTGCAGTGCATTGGGAAGAAATTTGGGTTGCAGTAGAGGCTTCTTATTTTCTTTTCTTTTCTTTTCCGTCCCTTCTGTTTTGCGTTCTTTTTTGTAGTGCTGAATCTGATCTTCTGAACAGGCCCCGCATCTGACAGGCCGCCGACTGCCACTCACTATGCTTCTCCTTCTCGTTGAGTCCCAACTTTAAGGCTTAAGGCTTCGACATGGCTCACTATACTGTACTGTTTCTAGCTTGTAGCTTCTTGGTTATTACTTACAGTGATTTTCTCTGCTCTGGTCGGTACCACACTACCACTGATAGAGCATAAGCCGGTTTTCGCGCTACTGTTACTATAATGTACTCTTTCTAGCTTGTAGCTTCTTGGTTGTTGGTTAGAGTGATTTTCCCTGCTCTGGTCACTACCACAGTACCACTGATAGAGCAGAAGCCACAAACTACTGGCTTGGAGACTTATTCATTTTGTTTTCGCCATGTTTTACAAGTTGGCCTTGCTGCCGTATATAACTAAAGTTACCAATGGGCTCGCCGGAGCCTTTTCCGTTTAGTACAAACCTTGTCCTATGCTGGACCGCAGACTAGTGACTTGGACGTTGTTGCTGTGCTCGGTACCAGTGTTCTATATTATACCTCCTCGTAACGATATAGTGCCGACTGAATGAAATAATTCGTGCGTACTGGTGATGTATTATTTTCACCGTCTGAACTACTTCTATGCAAAAACTCCGAAGGGAGTTACGTGGAGGAGTTTCTAAACTAGATCTATGCAGAAGCTCCGAACCGAGTTACGTGGATCCATGCAAAATCATTGCTGTATAGTCCGTATGTGGCTATTTACCTCTTTCAAGTCAAGTCCAAAAAACAACGAATTGTGGCCAAAAACAGTAGGAAAAAATTACAGTGGAGCGGAAATATTTTCACAAATATTTTCACTGGAGCCCAAAATAGTGAGAAAAAATTACAAAAGGCACGCAAAAAAGGATTAATTTTTGACCGCCTTGATGGTGTAGCTGCCCTTGGCTTTCATGCAATACCGGACAACGTCAACGAAAGTGTGCAGACCACTATTAGTCAAAAGTTTGACGCATACCTCGCCACCGACCGGCCTGTCAGTTCTCTTCCATCCCAATACATAGAGCTGACGTTGTTTTATCTGTACAGTACTGGTGGCGTGAAGTGAGATAACTCCATGTATGTGGAGATGCAGCAAGGTTCCACCCCTCTCGACAAATGATAAACCACTCGTACATTCATTATCTAGAAACCGACACAAACGTGGCCAGTTGCACATATCCAGATCTCTCCCTGTACAATTGACAGTTAGAGACATTTCAAGTAGTTTTGGGGAAAGAACACTACGACTGCCGCCTGTAGCCTGCGGAACAGCAGTATGTCTAGTTCTGGCCGCTCGTCGAAATAGCATGCCTGGGATCGTCTAAGTGCTTACAACGAAAAGGGAAAACAGTCGAGTCCACGTCATGGCAAATACAGTGCACACAGTTCAAACGATACACCGTGGAGACAGTGGGCTTGAGAAGAAGACGATCATGAGGAGACTGTAAGAACTTGGGATAAAAAAGACAGGACCTCGTGTCACGAAGCACCAACCAACTCCCTTCATACTGCACGTAATGAAACGGTCCGATTAGTGTTTGAAGACAACAACTTTTTGTACAGAAAGAAATGGAAATTAAAACAAAGTCCAAGGCTAGAATGAGAAACTCCAGAGAGATGGCACTGAAGTCAAACTGTAGGTAATTATATGCTTGAAGTTTATATAGCTGACTGTCAGCAAAAGAAACGCAACTTAGAAAATAAACAGGGTGTGGAGGTATACTCTGTGGTCTCCGAAAGCGGTCAACTATACAAACCGGTTCGTGATTACAGACAACTTCGAAATGATGGAAGAAATCGTGCAAAATGATGTCAGATGAGAAGAAAGAGGCGTAGTGATAGATATACATTCCAGAACATCGTCGTCAGATTCAGCTTCAACACTCTCTACAGCTTCTATCTTCGGCTTCTACTCTTGAGACATTTTGAAAACATACAAAAAGAACACAACGCAGACTTAGCTTCTGAAGATAATACTGTGCCGTTCCACGGTAAGGAGCATGGCGAACCGTAAAAGCGACATGCCATAGCATCGAACCGTAAAAGCTGCATGTGCGTGCTGGCCTGCCGCGCTGGGAGATTTCGATTGCTACGGCGGCATCCAGCTCATTTTCCTTTGAATCCTTACACAAAAACATAGTGTACATTAGGTAGTTGGAGCGAATGAAATGATGACAATGATCATCTCGTTTCCGTCCTCTCCGAGGTCCGCATGAAATCTTCACGTGCATCGACCCACTCCGTTCCGGCCATGAAATGAATCGTCTAGGGGCTGTAGCAGATTATCGATTACAATTACAAGGAGCGATAAGGAATACAACTGCGCGGTGTTCGTCATTGCGTCCTCTCGAGGTGTTCATTCGCCGTGGTCCTATTGGTCGTTCCTGCCAGTCGACGATTGTAGCCTAACTGACCTAGCGAGAGCGTGCTTACCTCCGACGAGCTATTATGACATCGAAACTGAGAGCGAAACCGTCCGTCCAACGGCAGAGCGAGGCAATTAGCACTTAGAAGGTCGTCTCTACTACGGATGAGCTTCTAACCATAACCGTCTATGCGGCAGGAAGCCTTAAACAGGTACAACTTGAGGGAAGACGACAAGAAAGAAATGTTCGGCCATTTCGAGACGGAAACCACGACAGCGCGGACGTTTGCAAAAAGAGAAACGGAAGTGGAAGGGGTTCGAAAAAAGAGGTCTTCCGCGTCCTCTTTTTTCAAAAAGAGGCATTAAGACGTTAATCGCCCGCAGAAGAGAAACAAAACGACTTAAGGGTTCACCGAAGGGCCGTCAGGCCGTGGGACAGGATATTATTCTCTCATGAATCTAGTCTGTTGTTTGTGTCCTTTCATTGCTGTAAACAAACTTATGGTATTTCAAGCGAGCAAGACCTCTTTCATTAGCAGATGGTGCATGGAATTTTTTTTAAGTTTTATTACGAAGTCGCATCACTTTTGGATCCGCTATTCGTGCATATGTATACATCTTCAAGTAGAGAAACAAATATGTAGACTATTTATTTATAACTAAATATGTCTGTGGTCATAAATTAAAATATATTTTATTCTTTCAGATGTCACTGTTTTAATGTTTTCATATGCAGTCTTGCGTCTATTCTTTTATGCTTCCACTTCGGCTTTTCATGTTCTCGTTTCGACTTTGCGGTTAAAAATTTCTAACTGACGGTTAATGAGTTAAACAAAATAATCATTTATTTTGCTACCGTTGCTTGATAGTACTTTATCATTACCTCCAATTCGGGGTGGAAACGATGGGGTCGGTCCATGGCTTTTCTGAAAACTGTTGGTTGATTTTACGTAATCAAGATTCCACCATTTTCTCTTATCTTCAATACTTACATTCTCGAATCGATACTTTTGCACTTTAACCAATTGTCTATCTATATTATCATCTCTAATGTTTCTAATCATGTTTCAATATAGATCTTGTTGTTCATAGATTTTGTTGGAAACACTTTTCTTTCCATCCTAACATCACGTCCTGTGCAAACAAGCCCGTGTTTACAAAATTATGCAACCCACAGTTGATAGACGATTATCTATCAACTGTGGGTTGTAACTATAAGAGTGGAGCGCACTTGGCATACAAGGCATACGACATATAACATATGGTATGTAGAAATGTCGATGAGATTATCTGAATATTTGATGATCTCGATATCAAGAGTTAGAAGTGTCGTTATTGAAAGTTCTGTATGTCACTGTCAATAATAATATCATCGTGATATCTCCTTATTGTAGCACGGGTGTCCATGAGAAGCAAAATAACCACCAAATAAGATAGTAATTTTGTGAATAATCAGTCACTTGTTGAACATCGATAATTGATACTACAATTCACTTGAATTTAAAAGAGTAATTTTAAAATTGTATTTTAAAATTTTGATAATTAAAAATACAAAAATAGATCTAGTCAAACATTGACAAACCTTTTAGTCTTGACATGGTAAGATCAAGCAAATACATCTTAAATTTGTTTGTATTCTAAGGAGCAAGTTTGAATGTGAAATCTCAACCATGAGAAATTCAGAGCGTCAAAATACCCTATTGCATCTTGTTTAGATTGTAAGTTGCGAAAGTAATTATTTCAATGTTAGGTAGTCTCGATCACCGGAGGATGTGAGTTATATTTTATATTTATACTAAATCTTGTGTAGAGGGACGGAATTACAAGTCTCTATTGTCAAAAGTTATCAACTGATTAGCATATTAAAATGTGTACAAAACAGTTTGAAATAAAGAATATTCAAGATCTTGAAGTCTCTATCATCGAAAGATGTGAAGTACATCTTCAAGCTGTAGTTATATGTGTAATCTAGAAGGAGAAAAATTGAACCTCAAGTCTCAACCTTGGAGAGTTGTACAATAAAAAAATACTAACTATTAGCAAGTTATGATTTGAAAGTAGTAGATTGCAAATGGACCTTGAACTCTTGATCATCGAGATATGTTGACTACAACTTAGATCTTACATCAATAGAGAGCTATAAATGCTTAGTAAAAGATTTTGAATATACAATACACTTATGTGTGCTTTTTTTCATGATATGACATTCAATTCTTTGATGAATGTATGGGCTCTTGATCATCGAGAGTACTGACTGATAATGTACATATCAAAATTGAATAATGAAACCTAAGAATGTAAACTACGATTGTTCTCAATGATGAGAGTTTCATAATGTCTTATAAATAGTAAAATCTGAAATTTTTGTGACATTTATAGTTTTTTTAACTAATATATTCTTTACATCCAAAAGTTCCACTTTTAATAATAAATTTGATTAAATCAACAACTATATATCATCAAGATTTCAGTTTTAAGAAAAATAAACAAAAGATTTGATGAATGAGTAGCTCCCGATCATCGATACTCCAAGTATTTTAAGAAAATCTATATAATTCGAAAAAGAACTATTAGATCATCGAACCAAAAAAGAATCATTTGAGATCATCGAACTAATCTTTAAATGTTATTGGAATGTTTTTTACACATAATGAACTCTCGATCATCGAAAGTTCACTATGAGTAAAATAAACAATAAAAAGGAGAAAAAGAAAAACCAAAAAAACTCTCCACATGTCATTGGGGAAATTTTATTCTTTTTATGATGGTCAAAAAACATGACTTATTTTCAGTTCCCCGAAGCATTTCGTCGCTTGCTACGCCCTTTCTCGTCTCTGGATGCCTAGGTATCCACCTTTTGCTAACTTATACGATCTCATCATTCCATTTTAGCAGAAAATTTACAAAAGAAAATAACTCTCGATCATCGAGAGCATCCAGACATCAGATTTCAGACAACATCATTAATGTGTGTGTAAATGATAGCGAACCTCAAAACGTGTTTTATTATTTAAGATAAGTTTGTCTAGAATGAAGTCGTTCCTACATGAACGAAGTTTCTCATGTATGACATCGCAGCTCGCACTCCCAAACATTTGAGTCAAAGTAATTCTTACACTGATATTTTTTGGAAATTGTTTTCTGTTTTTTCTTGTTAAGTTATTTGTTTTTTCTATTAGTAATCTATTACTTTATTTCTGATTTATAATTTATTCCCAGTAGATAAGTATTTCCCTTAGACATATTGTAAGCTTTTGGTAGGGTTTAATTGTATATGAATATAGTATTCTCTAGTCATTTTATCTGTAGAAAACTGAACTCTATTCTTGTTTTTTTTCAACTGAATCGGACAAAATAATCCCAAGATCTTTTGCAAATAGGTTTAGAGACCTGCTTTGCTTTGGTTTTCTGAACTTCAGGTTTCGATACTTGCATTTGCTGAGGTTGGAAACCTGCAGCAAACAACTTTTGAAACTGCTTTGCTTAGGTTTTATAAACCTCAGCAAACAAACTTCGTTTAGTGTAATTAGGTAAGGGGTATTTTTAAAAAAATAGTACAAGGAACATCAGATGGAAAAATAGTTATAAACACAATGTAAGTTGTGTATTATTGTGGACATAAAAAAATACCTTCAAAGGGAGTTGAATTTTATGATGTCATGTCGTGGACTGGTTCTATGAGAAACTAGGGTTAGAAGGTTTTATGTGCAACTTACTCGAAATGCAGACTTGACACTACTATTGTGTAGATCAAAATTAGTTATTGGATCGTAGCAAACCGAGCTACAAGATAGGAGTTACGCGTGATTGAAGATTTAGGGTTTATGATATGTGGTGTTGACGTGACACTAACAAGGATGAGGTGCAAGGATGAGGTGGCAAACTTACGATGTGTCAAGATGTTGATGTGGATTTGAGTGATGTGTCAGTTTTTGGTTGATTATAACATGGACGAAGACTTGTTGATTGTGCTGACACTGACTAGACTTAGTACAAAGGTGACAAGTTGCACGACGGACATGTCACAGACCGCAAGTTTGACAGGTGACGTCATAGCTGTTATCCTCAAGTGGGGTACTTCGAGTATGTAAGGAGACCTCACGATGATCATTGAGAGAAAAATTTTGGAAGAGATGTCAGGAGACCGTCAAATTTTTGTCTGAATTTTTGTTAGGTTTTGGATCGGACTAGATCGAGGTCAAACTCGTCAACCAAAATGGGTTCTTACCTAAGATCGGGGAAGTGTGCAAGGACTCACGCACTTTACTAGATAGGAGGGCAAAAGCACTTGAGGGCTCGTGCACTTCAGTGGTCAGAACATGTTTTGTCTTGAGAAATCAGAAGTGCACGAAGGCTTACACACTTTATTGAAGAGGAAAAGGCTTGGAAAACGAAAGATACATGAGGACTCGCGCACTTATATTCTTGAAAGTTGATAAGGATACTCAAGAGGCTGCAGTTTTGTCTGCAGTGATCAGTTTGATGCGCTTTTGGTACCCTTGGATAAGTCTTTTCCGTAGCTTTCCAATGAGACCAAAATCACCAGATTTGGAGCTTTATTGAGAGAGCAGTGACCGTTTGGAGTCCAAGAGGACTTCAGAACAAAAGTGCGTGAGACGTCACACACTTTTTCTTTCTGAAAGAGGTTTTCGACTTCGAAGGGCTGTGTTTTTGTGTAGAGATCGGTTCTAGACGTATAAAGTACCGTCATAAAGCATTTTCTGAGTACTTTCTGCTGGTGTTAAAAAAAGTAGTGTTCAAGAAACAAGTGGAGAAGTTTGTAGACACTGAAGTCAAATACCTTGGGGTAACTTTTGCTGGAGATATTCGTTTAGGGTGATTTGGATACTATTGGGTAGAGTTGCTAAGGAACTACACATCTATGTTGATAAAATTGAGGGTTGAGATACTTATGAGGATTCCATAAACTTTCAGAAGTCTACCTTGCAAAACTTTTGTACATATAAATGTGTAATAAACTAGATTAAGGTTGGAGACTTCACTTTACTTCACTCGTGCGTTCTTGCTTGCCTTTTTTATTTGCACCACATCTTCTACAACCAGATACCTCATGTATTCACATACACATCTTTCACGTCCAACAATATGACAACGAGCTAGCCTATCCAGTGAAGGTTCACTGATCTCACAGCAGGAGAGGAGATCCAAGCCAAATAAATGACACAAACAAAAAATGAAAAAAAAATGACAAACTTACAGAGAACAGAAGATCAAACTAAGGTTGATATCCATCACGAGCCTCTCCAAAAAACTCCCAAGTGGTCTGAACAACAAGTTCAAGATCATGATGAAATTGTTTGCGGTCGTCCCATCTTGCACAATCAGCAAGCTGCTTGTAGACCTAGAAGTGCTTCCTCTTGAGACCAAGTCCAACATGCACATAACAAGAATGTTCAATTTTCCATCTCCAAAGAAGCATCAAAAGACTCGCAAGCAATAGCAAAAGTAGGATACCAAGCTCTCAACTGAGGAAGGTCAACCAGTCAAGCTTCTCATCAACGTGGTTTGGCCAAGAAAACTGACTACTCCTTTGTACTTGAACATTGTATAACAACTAAAATTCCAAAAAAGCTTCACGAACTACTGTGAAACTACTAGGACGAACAATAGGTTGGTCCAAGAAGTACCGAGACAAAACAAGCACATGAAAACTGATAGTCCACAACACGATATAAGTAGCTAGTCCACTATAAAAGTCAAAGTAGACTGCAAGCTGCACGTCTACTGAACAAACGAGTAAGTGATGTGACACAAAAGGAATCACTGAAAGAACTATCCATCGAGAGACGATATACTTCGACACATCATCAAGAAAGATCTCAAGATGACGCAAGAAGATAACGAATGGTCTTAGCAAAAAATGTAATCATTGTGTGAAGTCAATAGTTGTAATGAGTCCGAAGCAAGAAGTCCTTGTCAAACAATAACTAGAGGACGGAAAAATTACAGTAGCATATCCCGCATGAACTTTAGGTATAAACACCCCAAAGAACCGAAAGCAATAGCAACACCTCACTCTTCCGCACGAGAATCTTATCCAAAATGATAAAATATCGAGTCGTGAAAAATATCATGCGACCGAACAAAAGTAAATAAGAACCTCGATAGTATAAATCATAAAATAATGTGTGTCAGTCGTAGCCAAAACTAATAAGCGCAACACCAAAACACAAACCCACCACCACAAGTGCGAACCCACCATCAACAACATATCATAAGCAATTTTTCAAAACAAGTTGCAGTGGCTATCCGAGAACGATCTTGTCAAAACCCTATCATGTTGCATCCCGCTCTGGCTTCCAAGATATTTCATCCTCCGGCTCCCCGTCAAGTTTGCTAATGTGCACTATAATAATGTTAGTGTGACATCCTCGATCTTTTATACTGCAACTTGAGGTTTAATATGTCTTCCAAACATGTCAAGGTGTTTGATCTTGACACATTCTAATTTGATTTTTTTACCACACATATAAATATATCAATTGTGATTGTTAGCCAATACTGCGCTTTTAGATATGTGTTACAAATGCCATGTAAACCCATAAATGCAATTGTCTCATGAATAAATACGTGAATGTGAAATAAAAATTCACTTTTGAACATGAACTTTAATTATCCACCAAACCTAACCATGAGGAAAGCTTTGATAAATATCAAAGCGTCTGTTTAGTTCCGAAAGAGAACCTAGACCAAAACGTGCACCTGCTTGTCCTAGTAAAAGAACAAACACCATTCGCTGGATCAAACAATATTTTATTTATTCCATTAACTTGAGCTTAACTTTGCTTAGATTATGCATGCTGAACCAAAAAGGATGGAGATCCATTTAAATAAATGATGAAAGATAATATTGAATTATTTAAATAAGTTAAATGGTGAAAATATAATGATAAACTATTTAAGTAAGTTAAATGGTGAAAATATAATGGTGAACCATTTTAATAAGTTTAATTTCCACTGCCCATTAGGAGTAGGGTTTTATTCAAATAGAGTAGTACCTACACGGGCTAAGACATTTCAGAACTATATAATCCAAAAATGTCCGAGGAACCCTAAATTACTACGATACTCCTGCGCGTCAAATCGCACTTCCCTAGAGCCCGAGTCCCACTTAATACGGGCTTGAGCCTTCCCTACAAGCGACATTACTAGTAGTAGATTAAATTAACGATGTTTTGCGATACGCCGTACAGCGGTTTGCATTTCGAATCCCCGCCAGTGGTCGCAGTTAGCCGAGGCGACTACGGTCGAGTTGCGGAAGTCGAACCCAAGAGCAGCGCTTGAGAGAACTTGGGGCGTGACCGCGGACTAGCTGGGTGCTAGTCCCAGCAGACACGGATGATGCTAGACTGTGCTCGGACGTCCCGATATACTTCGACACATTCGCAAATTCTGCGTTAGATAGCCCGTATTTGAAGTCTCGTTTGAAGGGAGAGAGACCGAGTTAGCGAATAGCAAATTGTGGGAGGGTTTAGGGTTGTTTCTTGTTTTTCCAGGGCGAATAAAACTTCGGGGACGGGCAGCAAGTTGGATTTCAAAGTCGGTGCATATGTGAATCGGTGAGCAACAATGCTGCCGCTGCAGGATGTAGCGGAAGTTCGGAAAGGCGACAGATTGATAAAGGATGGTGACCTAGTGGTAGTGTACGAGAGCCACAAGCAGATGAAAGCAGTGACGGTGACAAAAAATGGGGAGTTTCAAAATCGATATGGGCTTTTCATGCACAATGACTGGATTGGGAAACCGTTTGGATGTAAAGTCATCGGGAAGAAGGGCGGGTTCGTACACTTGCTGGCACCGTCACCTCAGCTATGGACTCTGGTCTTGACGCACAGGACACAAATTTTGTACATAATGGATATTAGCTTCGTATTAGCTTATTTAGAGGTGAGGCCCGGTTGTGTGGTCATGGAATCTGGAACTGGAAGTGGGTCGCTCACCACCGCTCTAGCCAGGGCTGCCGCTCCGACCGGCCACGTCTACACATTTGACTTCCACGAACAGCGTGCTGAAGCAGCCAGGTGACTATTGTGTGCAGAATGATCTTTGTCTGGTCACCGAGGAATAGAATTAGAGTCTATTAGAGAAGTAGGAAACTGCATGTCGATCTCTGGTACAAATAATTTTGGATCTGTGTCCAAACATACACTCTGGCTGACCTTTCGGAGGGTTCTTGGATGTTGCAGTCAGACTGTGTCATGTTCTTTACTAGTCAAGTAAGGTAACTTATCTACGCATTACACACGAGGGTGCAAGGCAGGAATTTACCAGTGGTGGACCTGTGTGTAATATGTGACTGTGAGTTTCATGTTCGACATATAGACTGTCACGCTGGAACTGCGGGACGAATTGTGGAACTATGGATCAGAACTGCTTTGTGTAATGGTCCAGCTTTACATAAACTGGGAGGTTACGTAATGTTATACGAAGAAGGCCAAGTGAACGGTTGAACTCGGAAATAAAATTGTTGCTGTTTTCTGTCCTGCTGTGACAACTGTCACTACTAGAACTAGTTATATACTGGGTGGAAATGCTGAAAAACGGGATGGGAGAAATTGCAGTTGATATTGCTTGCTACGAGTAATGACTCCAGTTGAGTGTTTTGCATTTTATTTACTAAAATCTGCTGTGACTGGTTTGTGGGTTGTTAAAGAGGTTCAGTATTTTTCTCTGCTGGTTCTCCGTTTATCCCCTGCAAGATATATCCACAATTGTTACTGGCATCTGATTTGGAGACATTATCCTGTTCTTTTTGGTGTTGTATGTCCTGATTTGTCTCGGATTGTTGCACAGAAAAGACTTTGAGAGGACCGGTCTTAGCAGCTTCGTCACGGTTACCGTGAGAGACATACAGGGTGAAGGTTTTCCTGAAGCATTTGCGAACGAAGTAGATGCTGTGTTTTTGGACTTGCCTCAGCCATGGTTGGCCATACCTTCAGTTGCGAAATCATTGCGGGCAGACTCTCCTGTTTGTTCCTTTTCTCCTTGCATGGAGCAGGTCCAGCGCACTTGCGAAGCCCTGACGACAATCGAGTTTAGAGGTACGAGGATCGCTATTAACTTATTGAATGTTTCCTGTTCGCGTATATAGCTGAATTCCTTATACGGTGTTGTTGTCGTTAAAGCTAGCATCGATTTCATCCTGTTGATCACCGTAGTTCTATGGTTAATCCGTATAATAGTTTCAGGTAATGATACCAGTTACTTTCATCCCAATTGGGTGCCACCAAGTCCTCACGGTGGTTACTGTATTCTAGTTTGTGGCTTGCTTTGGTCAAGATGAGCTCTGGTGCCACCAGATTCTTAGTTCTAAGCATCTGAAAGTGACTCGAAATTTAGTGAGTGTGGTGTCCGTGAACGAGTGGACATGTCGAGCAACTCATCGTGGTGATTCGTTTGTAGATTTGAGAACTTTTGAGGTGCTACTGCGCACATATGAAGTGCATGAAGAGCATTTTGGCACGGACCTTGGCCTAGACCTTGTCAGCAACGACATTGAATGTTGTGTGCTTCTTAGTCCAAAGAGTTCACCTCCTCATAAGCGGTTATGCTCCGTAGACTCGAAGATTAGCGACTCTGAGAAAGACCAAACTGAGGTGAGTGTCAGAGATAATTGGATGAAGAAAGGCCCAAAGAAAGGTAGAAGTAGGGGAGAGCAGCCGCAAGGGTCCAGACGTTCGATAGTGGCTCGACCTGAAGCAGAAGCCAAGGGGCATACTGGTTATCTTACTTTTGCTCGAAGAGCAGTGTAAATTACCGTCATTGGGGTCTTCTCATCAGTAATAAAGGCACTTCAAAACATGATGCCGCAGCACAAGCTAAGGGTCTCCATACATCATTTTTTCTAAAGTGAGTATTCACTCCTACAAAATGTAAATTTTGGCCTTCCTCGGTAGCAGCATTAAGCTTCTCTTCAGATTACTTCACTATACTTTGGGTTGTTCTTCAAAGCTTTGGGGTCCGGACTTCCTGTTCGGTTGCAGGAGTCTTTCATCTTTAGTAATGTTTTCCAGATTCGATCTGTGTTTTGAGGAAGCGGAGAACCATGATTATTCGGACTAAGCTTGTACTGAAGAGTTGTGATAACTTTTGTACTGAAGAGTTGTGTGTAGAGTTCGGAGTCAGGAGCCATAAGTGGCGTCTGATGAACCGGCTGCACCATACTCTGTGGATTACTACGTACGACACAGCTGGTAGGTGAAACTCGCTTCGCGCTGTAGACTTTGTATTGCAGTGGACGTGGATGTGAGATTCTTCAGAGGGATCCTTGGGAATGTAGATGATATTTTCACACAATTCTGTAGGCTTGAATATTTGTTTAATTTTACGAAACTGTCAAAATTTTACCACTGTACAAAGTTACGGATCGAGTTCCGACCTTGGTTTTGACCATTCTCATGCAGGACCCACCGTGGATCTCCACTTAAGAGGCTTAACGGATGATATTTTGACTTTCTTGTACTTGGCGACCTGAGGTTTGTAATTGGTTACTACAACGGGGAAGCTTCTGCGTCAGCGGGTGAGGTGCTCTGGTGGTGGTGGTGGTAAACATATCCTGCTTTTCTTTCTGAGTAGGATACAGTGGCTATAAATTAACGTCATTATTAGGGGGCAGGTGGTTGCAGTCGGACGGAGCAGGTCTTTCTTATTTGCATTTTGTGCAGTTCAAAATTGACGATTGTAATCCTCCAGCTGACAGTCGGCCTCCTAAGAGAGAAGAGGGAAAACCCCTTGCAATGCTGGATGGTTTAATCTAGTTTGACTCCATGGCCATGACATCTACACAGGAATGGAAGTACGGTAATGGAGACCGATTTGGGCATCATTGGTTCCTGGAATTGGGCGATCAATCGAAACCTTGACTGGACGACAGGAGGGCATCCATTAAGGCTATGGGATTCAACCTATTTTCGTCGCTTCGGGAGGAACTAGTCCTTTCTTGTTCAGGTCCTTCTGAAGGGGGTCGTCTCCTGTTTTTATCCTGTCTCGGTCCTCCCCTCACCTCCTACCGGGGATACAAACCGGCCTTTCTGTCTTCGCTGCTCCTGCGAATATGTGATAGATGCAAGAGCTCGAGCAGTGATGTGGACGTATCGTCCTGAGGGTGGTGTAGAAGCAGGGCTTTTGATTGAAACTGAATGGCAGACTCCCAAGGGTTTTCTCCATTTGACGTTTTATTTTGCGTCGTTCTTCAAAGTCCTGCGAGCTCGTAATAATCTAGACGCCGGAGTGCATCCATCACCTTTGAAGAGGTGAGGTATAAACGCTTGAATTTCGCTTTTTGGTCATTCTTTGTGTCGTAGAAGGATTGTAGTCGAGCAGGCACGCTTTCATGCCTTCACAGACAGTATTGAGTTTGTCAACGGAGTCCTGCAGCCTCTTCTGTCGCTCTTCTATCGAATCGATGCGTCTGACCAGTCCTGCGATGGATTGCCTCGTGGCCTGCTGCTGTGCGATCACATCTGGACCCGCACTATTGCCTTTGCGTGCATCGATTTGATCCACGCGCGTTACCAGTCTCTCGAAGCGCTCGTTTAGGGTTGTAAAGATGCGTGCTATTCCTGCCATTAAAATCCGTTGCCGTTGGTTTCCGGCTCATTGCCACGTCGAACCGCGTATGAAGCAGCCGCTTCTCATCCATCCCTTCGCGTCCCTCGCAACTCTTCCTCCTCGTCCTCTGCCTCCACTTCCCGTCGCATCTCATCCGGTAGCCTCTTCTCCATGCTAACTTGAAGAACTGAAGCAGCGAGTGACCGCAGCGTGTCAGTTAGGGAGCCCCGCCTCTTTTCCCGTGTGCTGTGGCTCGTAACTGAAGCAAAGCGTGAGTTCAACCGTCACAATCCTTCGGGCCCCATGAGCCGTTATTTTATTCGTCGATTCACTAGAAGTTGCATCGTTGCCGGATTTAGTGAAGGTGTGGCCCGCCTTTTTCCCTGTAGTTCCTCCGGGAACGCTTTCTTTGTCCCTCCCGACGACCGATACTGTTGCTCTGTTGTCGTCCGTTTATGTGATGATTGATTGAAGTGGGAATGGATTATGCGCTCGACTTTGGAAAGAAGAAAAGGACCCGTCTGTAGGTGTTGATAGGTTTATTCAATACTTTAAGCACAATGTTTACTAAACCCTAAACTTTCAATCCTTATGTTTAGTGTAAATTTTGAGAAACGGACGCAACGAATGCGTATGGAGGGGTTCTTGATCGACGGAAAACTATCTTTTCTGGCTTGCACTTCTTTGGGCTAGAGACGGTTATTCCCCTGGAGATGGGTGATGGTTGTTCAATAGTACTAAGGAATCCTCGCGGATCTGGCTAGCACCGATACGCAGCGGGACCAGTGTAGGCCTGGCCTCGTAAAAGAAGCGTAGGGACTTTGATCCACTTCAAATATGCTCACTCATAGTTAGTATTTTTCGCTGTGCTCTCGAATATCTGGGACCCGATCAGTTTACAGTGATTTATACATGCGGTTTTGCAAGGATACCAAGTAGCTGTTAAGGTGTCTCAAATATCTCTCTGGCAAAGCACAGTTGCTATGCGTTAGCATAGCATATACGTGGATTGTGGAAAAAGGAAAGGAGGGGATGGATGTCTTGTAGTGTATTTTGTCGTGATTTTAAAGATTATCAAGAAGAGGAAAGGATAGAGGGAATCGCTGGAAAGAAGGGAGGAACGAATTCAGATTTGATAAATCGCTGACGCATAGGTTTTTGGTTCAAACGGGAGGTACCGTAAAAAGGTCTAGGGTTTAAGGTTTAGATCTAAACCCTAAACTTTAGAGGCGTTTTCACGAACCGTTCTCTTCCCTTTAGCAGCTTCCTACAACAGCTTGGTCTTATTTGTACAAGGTAAGGTTTGAGACGCCCTAACTTTTGAAACCCCTTATGTCCAGTGGTTCCGCGCCTGGGCTTTGCCTTCAGTGATTGATAGAAGATTGAAGATAGGACACTCGTACAATCACCGTCCTTCTGTGGCAGTCATGCGTGAACGAAATGGGCGTTTCACGTAGCCATCTTGTTTGACTCTGTGATTGATATTCGTTAAGAGCTTTGAGGTTTGCGTTTAATCCCTCTAGCGATTTGGTTAGAGGACAAGGGTTTCTTAATATCGGTGGTGCTATTAGGGGTTTTGAAGTTAAGACGAAATATTCTTCAAACGGTTGAAAGAGGAAAAGCTGTAATCTCAGCGGTTGACTTTGGATCTCCTTTACGAGTGTACACTATTATCTCTTCAGTAATTGCTTCTCTGACGTTTGAAATAATTATTTTGAGTAATAGATTCTCTACTTCAAAAGTGAGCTGTCTACTTGTGATATTCTTTTGAGGCACTCTTGAAGTGTTCACAGAAAACATCCACAAAAGACCTGGCCGAAATCCCATCTCTTCGAAGAAAGCTAAAAAATCTTCCAAAAAGATTCCAACACCCCTGTTAGAGATGCTCAAAGTTAACGTTAATGGTTCCCTTTGCGTCCCGATCCTTTACCGTGAGGTTCCCAAAAACGATTGATGGGAGAGCTATGGGGGAGGAAAGTGGCGATTCGCGGACTTTCCCTAATCTCTAAGTAACTAAGTCAGACGTGATAGTCATTTCCACAGTCATACGTGATAGTCACGGGAAAGAGTAATATCCCAAAAAGTCAGAAAGGGCTAACGGCAGGTCATGCTGAAGCTTCATATCTCAGTGGAACGCGACGGGAAATGAGCCTGTTCCACTTGCGTTCCTGTAACTTGCCGGTGGTATTGGCTCTCGTTGACACGCACCGTCGGTCACGAGTCCAGGCCCTGAACTTGCAGATTGACGGGCCTGCACTACTTTTCACGTCCTAGAAGGGCTTTGGAAAAGTTATGACGTCCGTGAAGAATGGTATTTGTTATATGAAACTGTCCCAAACGTCCTTTAATTTACTAGCACCTTCGTTTATAACAAAACTTCAGGTTATCATATCCACAACTTTAACCTTCCAACTTCATTATGGAAGTTACTAAAACTCAACAAAGAAAGAAATGATTTGAACAGAATTTCATCTGCAGAAATACTTAATTCGAACTCTAAGGTTACGGTACTTCACGATTTTCTTACTAGTCTACATATAATACAATGTGCAATATTTCTTCTCCCTCTTTTCATAAGAAGAATTAGCATTTCGGTAGAACTTCCTCTCTTCTTGAGAAGAAGTGAAAAGGTGCACGTCAAATAAAAAGTAGAGGAAATGCAAAGGAGCACGTCAAATATGCATGCAATCTGGACTTCCTGTCCGGCAAGAGAGAAAAAGACAAGCATCGAGAGAGAGGTAATGGATCCGGATATAAGTGGATGTGATTATCAAACTGGGTCAGATATAGTATTTTGGATTTAGGGTTAAATAAATGTTTTTATTTAATATTTATAAGGATTCTTTAAATGTTAAGTTACAATTATGGATTAATTTCATGAGAAAAGTATATATATATATAAATGTTAGATGTTAGAGGTATGCAGGAAGTGGTAGAGAAAACTTGTAAGTGAAACACATGAAACCATATTCCATGAGACATCAGATTTGTGGAGTATTGAGTCAAGAAAATATTTAATCTGGGGTGTAAAGTATCGGAAGGCTTAGATGATAAATTACACCACCTTCCATATTCTCCTCTTCCATCTTCGGATGCAAGAGGTGAATATGCATTGATGTTCAGTTGGTCAGTTTGCAAGATGATTTAGGGTTTCGTGGAACTTGGAGTAATTGGATTACAGTAGAGACTAACAAACAACATTTCAATGGTTAATTTACTTTTTAGGACTCTTTCGCTGTGAACATATTAGTAGTACTGTAACCTCTCTTACTCTTTCGTTTAGCATCGGAAGGTACCACAAGCTGATGAACCTACCAAAAAGCGGTAGGTTTTAGTGGACATTCCAATAATTCTAGCAAAGCACGAAGTTTTTGTTGCTAAAACTGATGTAGTTAAGATGGCAATGTTTGGTGAAATCTTAGTGCTCGAGAGTTTCTAATTCTCTCAAATGCGTCGCTCTCATGTAGAAGTGAACGACGAGAATAAGCGCTAGCCCTCGTCTTACAAACATTGATGACACGACCGACTCGTGCGAGGTCGGACAGAGGTGTAGTACATGTAGATATATGTATATGAATGACTATATGTATCGATTTTGACAGTGAGTCGTGGTGAGAAATTGGTTCTAGGGTAAAAATGTCTTGAGCTTGAATCTTCACATTGTTTTTCTTGCGTGTGTGACGCCAGGCCGCTGCTGCTTAAGGTGTATGTCTTCCTTCTCTATTCCATTGTAGGTCACTACCGTTGTCTTAATGTTCTTGGTGGAGATTATGATTAGGAAAGACAGATATCCTTTAGTCGATATAAGATATAGCGAAGACAACAATAGAGGTGTCAAAGTTCGGAGTAAATATTTTTCCACGGCGAGAGGTAACTGGCTATAGAATTGTCACTGGTAACTTTGTATATAAATGACGACTCATTCTGGATTGCATTTGTGACTGGACATCACAATTTTATCATTGATTATTTTTCAGTTTGTACACTCAAGATAATTACTCAGAGCAGTAAAGAATCCATTGTAAAGAAAGCAATAAAGAATCTATTGTAAAAAAAAGCGGATGAAATGAGTGAATAGCCGTTAAAAAAACACCCGCGACATTTCCTGTGG
This sequence comes from Asterella californica, assembly GCA_036924285.1. Taxonomy (NCBI): domain Eukaryota; kingdom Viridiplantae; phylum Streptophyta; class Marchantiopsida; order Marchantiales; family Aytoniaceae; genus Asterella; species Asterella californica. The sequence continues at coordinate 20,596,146 of JAYKYS010000006.1, read as the reverse complement.
GTACCTCCGGAAGTGCTCGCATGAAACACTAACCGCAGTCTGGCCGAAGTCGTTACTCACTCCTGCAGCTGTCAAATCTTTGAGAAGGTTACTAACTTTGACACCTCTAATAGCGGACATGAATCACTCAGTCAAGTATAATCCTCAATGCTAAGCTTCTTCTTACAAGCATTGATGGTACGCCTTCATTGTGTGTGTGAGTAAGTCTTGTCCAGAATCATTATCTTCACTAAATCCTCTATCGACAAAAGAGTATGTGTCTTTGTTAAACATAATTTCACCAAGACTCTTAAGACAACGGCAGTGGCTTGCGGACCGACCCTATAGCTACGGCACGAAATTAGAATTGAAAGCTCTTAAAAAAAGCGAGGCCATATCTTCTTCCCTTTATGTCCTTTTTGTTGTGAGTGCTTGTCTCTTTGTGATGGATCGTTTGTCACCGCTTAGATCTTATGAGGAATACGATTTAGCGAAGACATAGACCCTTCATTTGATACAGGATTTAGCCAAGGCATAGTTTAATGTTTATCTTGTCCATTTATCCCTTCAAGGGGCATCGGACTGTCCTTTGTGAGTAATCACAGCGTACTCGGACTAATTTCACACGACAGCCACTTTGTTGCACCTCCAACCGAGAACAAGAGGGTTTGAACCCCAAATCTTTCGCTTAGAGGTATGGGACTCAACCATCTCAACTACAGATAGTTGAGAGTTCAAGAGTTCTTGACAGACAACAATAAGAAGTCAAGGGAGTCACTTACACGCACTGCAATTAATGCCTGTAAGAAGAAGCTTAGTGTTGAATACGATGACTCCATAACTACGATAATATAATTACAACCGAAAGCTCCTCCAAAGACGAGGCAGTAACTTCTTTCTTTTATGTTCTCTTTTCTTGAATGCTTGTTATTTCGCGATGGACCGTTTATTACCGCTAGATCTTATGTGGCGACCATGATGTTATAAAAGACAAGACATAGAAGAACATAAACATAGAAGAACTTGAATTCTAGGACGGGCGAACTTGACTCCTCGAGTAAGTGGCATGACGAGATTGAGTTTCCGTTCTGTTTTCCGTAAGTTATTCCGTAAGTTATTTCGTGATTTTCCTTCTTTATCAGAGTCGCCCGCGGGCGGTCGACGTCGAACACGAGAAAAGGTCGCGATGGAAGACATAAAGTTTGAATTCAATGGTGGGCCACTCAAGGCTTGCATTCCTGCCTTGAAAGCTTGCTCTTGCAATTCTCGATCGCGGTTGTGCTAGTGCTGGTGGACCGTCGTTAGCGCGGTGCTCCGCTGCGCTACTGATCTGAGGCCGATTAAGTTCTTCCGTTCCATAGCTTCACTGCTCACTTCCTCTCAAACAAACGCGCCACGCGAGGTGTTAGGTTCCTATGAACTGTTCTATCCATCTCATGCATCGAGGAGATCGACACGCAGTATCATGAAATTTGTAATGCAAGGATTATTGTCCGTCGGGAGTGGAGATGCCAGAGCCCTGGTACCACCAGAAGGATCATTGCACGCTATGCTAGGCTACGCTTAACGACTTGATCAGTTGCTGCCTCGAAGATTCCCAAAGCGGATTTCCAAAGAATCAAATCAACTGTTTTTTTAACTATTTCCTCTTTGCCTGTCTTCCACTCCCACCTCGCCGTCATTATATTCATTTCTTGGTTCGGGGTAAACCGATCAGTTTTATGGTTTAATCGCTCCGGTCTTACTCTTTGTTTGCTGAATCACGGCCAAAGTTTCACTGATCACGCGGCCCAATTGCAGAGAGCTAGAGCTCCGATCCAGCCTTCGAGTGGTAATTTGTGAAGTTTGTGACCCATGATCTCTGTCGGGCCAACACAGGAGAAAGTATTCCAGGAAGTAACACGAGAGTAGCAGAAGTGGAAAGAACGTGGCGGCCGTCCCTCGTACTCTTTTCCTGATTTCCGAATGTGCTTGCTTAGGGCCATAGGCTGACCTTGCCTTCCCTACAGTATTCAGACATGGATATAGATGGACCTCTCAACGCTTCCGTCTTCTACGCTGCGAGAAATATTTGATTTCTAGTATAGAATTCTAGGAAATGCATAAACAACCTCCTGCGGCTAGCCTGAGGTTGGACCCTGTGGTGTAGTCTAGGTTGATGCTGGCCCCCCGTTGACCCTTTGCAAGGATAAGAGAAGGTACTGTAATCAGACAAAAGTGTTTGAAGATTGATATGGTTGGATTCATCCGAGGTTTTTTCTTCCTAACGAACTATAACTATACAGGACAGACTCGGCAGCGCCGGTTTTCAGTGTCGAGAAGTGACTGCAAATTGACTCGCGTAGCATAGCCTTATACGTCTCTGCCTTTGTGATCGCTTTTTTACTTTCTTCGCTACAACGTTTGCCCGTTGAGTGCCAAATGGCCCCTTTCCAACTCCTTTTTGCGTTTTGGAATGCTGGGCATTTGTTGTGTATTCCCTTATGCCTCTAAAGTTCTTTGTTCCTAAGTGGATCTTGTTAAGCCTTTGCTCCTGAGAAGGCCGGGAGGGGTCTGGTTTTGTTCATGTAGTCCGTCATAGATCTATTTGCTTTTGGTTGCCAAGCTCTCTAAGGCTATGCTTGCCAAATCGGGTTTTGCCTTGGTATCAGGATATCGGCTCCGAAAGCCGGCAGTCACCTTTCGCTTTTCGTAGTTCCCTCGGTATTTTAACCGGCAATAACTCGGTCATCACAGTACAGGGTCGAGCGAATCAAGCTCCTGTGCATGGACAACGACTGGAAATATTGAACTACCGATTCGGAAACTTATATCCATCTGCAACGACAATCGAGTGGAATCTAACCAGAAATGGATGGCAAATGTTCGACCGGCAGACCTAAGGAAGTTTCGGACCTGTTGAAGCAGTTTGAGTGTGGTTCGATTGGGTTTCATAAACATATATCAGCTAGTGTAGTATATTTTGTCGTATTGGCAAAAGACAAGAGAGAGAAGGAGGAGTTTAGATCCGGATATATGGCGAACGCATAGCCCTGCACTTCCACTGCAAGGGTAACTCGTTTTTCTCATCATAGCTAAATAAATAATGACCGGAACAAGCTGGAACACAATTTCTCTTAGCTACTTAGTTGGAGCATTCTCATGATCCTAGTGTCCGTTGGGCTTGTCAGTGACAACATCCGACAATGAAACCATTCATGATGGCTTCAATCTGGACCCACAAGATCAATTCATCACTCTTGCAATGAGTGAGGCTTGGAACTAGATATAAGAGTATTTCCTCAGCACAAAAAACACAATTTTTGGCGAAGTTTGATGCATTTCAGCTGTACTGATGACTTTGACGGAAATGCTTGTACCCACCAAGGAGCGAACCTTTTTTAGATGGTTAGACCAGAAGTATCGGTATTGTCCCTTTGGTACTTTAGATCACGGAGAATGTTAAATTTCTTTGATTAAACTGCAAGTATCGGTATAAAAGGAAGAAAACAAACGTTTCTTTTTTATACTTTTGTAATTTAGGTCAAGGAGAATACTGAATTCTCCTTTTTTTCTGAGAAACTATATAACTCTTTTAACTCGATAGATCTCAGACAGTACTATCGAGATGAATTTGAACAAATCACAAACAGCTTGTGAACAGCTTTGTATTGAATCTTAACATTTCAGATTTCATTACTGAATGAGAACATTATGATCAAAAGGATTTTCTATTTTCAATTTTAACGGTTTCTTTCTTGTGCTCCGTGATTGTAACCTAATCAAGAAAAAGAGTATACATAAGGAGCGGATAAAAGCCCTATATACTCGTACTATACAGATTGGTCAGTCTGGACTGAACTAGGTAGGATTTCTAACGGGGAAATTAATAAGCTTCAAGAGAATACGTTCTAATATACCTTCTAACCTTTCCGGCGGGAAGGGTTAGAACATATATTAGTGTCCTCGTAAAACTACGCAATCATAGAATTAAGGCCTGGGTCTTATGCTCCCAGTAACGCATCAGCCCGGACTCCACTTATGAGTTATATCTTACTGAGTTTGCTACTCCGAGATGAGTTAACATATATCACTTATGAATTTATTCAAATTTTTATAATATTTAATTATATAATATTTTTATAATATTTACATATTTTCTGATAAAAGAAAACGAAATTCACTGTACAAGGCCGTTGGGATGCTTATTCATTCAAATAAAGAATACAAGTTATCTCCCCAATTTTACATTTCTCTTTACTTACAAAGAGGAATCAAAATTCCTATACACTTGAAGGTTAGTCCAGCGATGACTGTCGGAGCTATACCTTCATAATACTTAACGCCCAAGTGCCGCTATAACTATGTCCGGTAACCGGAAGGACTTCATTATGTGGAAGGGCGGTTAGCGAACAAAGAACTTTCACCATTGAGATGGAATTTGCTTACAAGAACAGAATCTGCTAAATAAAGATTTAAATCAAAGCTCTCCTAGAGCTGTACACAATGTGATTTACTTCATAACTTACTATTGAATATCCATTAAAAGAGTTGAAATGAAAATTTGGTGGTTTTTTTGAACAAAACAATATCTTTCTCTAATCTAAATTTAGTATATGAGAAAGCAAATTTTTTTTTTTATATTCCTTTAAAGCCTTATCATAAGGTTCATACCAAATATGCATGCAAGATCAACTTGGAGAACTTTTGCTCTCTTGTTGTTATCGGAAAAGATATAAAATTTTTGTGAAAATTTTATATAAAGCTAACGGGAGGAAAAAAATTTAGCGTTAACTATTAAGTAATAGTCGAGCTTGGAGATGCAATAAGATCCAACATAACCCATATAGAGAACATAGAATCATGCCCCTCAAAAACTAAAAGTGCCACGAACTACTAACAAAAAGAATCTATTTAATCAACACATTAATATTTTACCTAACTCTTAATGACAAAAAAGTTAAGTAATAAATCAAACTCGTGAATAATTTTCCCGTCCGTCAGAAGATATGTCACATCAGTTTAGCACCTCGGCTAATGTTGACCGAGCACAGAATGGATTTGGCTCGACTTTAGTGATTGTTTAGTGCCGGTTGGCATGATGGAGTGAATACATATAGTTTATCACTCGTGTTACATGGTGGAGTGAGTACATACCGTTTATCACATTGTGATATTCTTGTGTATGTGTATGACATTGTTCATGTGTTATGTGTATGTGTGATGTATCTCTGATAGCGATGTATGTTGTGTAGCAATGTTGATGCACACGACAGATAAGATGAAGTGAGTATATATGCAACACTTTATATACTAGAAACTGCATGTAATCATCGGTCCAAAAGCTTACCTTTTCAAGTGAAATTCTGGAGAAAAAGATCTGGATGGTTGCGGATCCTTACAGAACTATTTCATGTACAAGTCCACCTCTAGATTGAACAACATATATACTTCCTTATGTGTATCTGGAATCCAGAAGATGTGTTTTAGAACACAATAAAATATTTAATCACCTTAACATATTGTTTCTCTGAAGTAAATTCGCAATGCAAAATCTTAAAAGTTTGGAAAGTTTGGAAAAATACACAGAATATATATCTTTTCCTTTTCAAGTTTTCTCCAATGATATGACAACCGTCAGTTCAACTCGATCAACTGATCGCAATATTTCTCCTATTGGTATAAATCTGGAAGATGAGTAGAAATAGCTCAGAAATAGTTGAGATATCATTAGTGTAGCTTTTGTTCCTTGCTCTGTCTTACTTGAGTCTCAACTCGATCAGGTACTCTAACCCAGTGCGAAACCAGCCTAACAAGTTGCCATGGTCGTCACAAAAGAACATGAAAACCAACACTGGCATGTGTCATCCCTTCTCTTATCCTTTCTGCCGATGGTTTCCAAACCGGCTCGCTCCATCCCTGCACTGCAATCTCTCTCTCCCTGCCAGTTCGAGATTGAAACCCCCCTCTTCGTACAACGACCTGAGTAACCCAGACCCGTCCATTTTCAACAATCCCGTTTAGCGTTTCTTGAACTTTGGACTACCCAGATTAGTTGCACAACCGGATTGTGACGTCGTTCGACGTCTATTTCCGACGAATTCAGATTCAAAAGAACCAGATCGTTGGGCGCTTCTTTCCCTCAAAAAGAAATTTTAGTTTTTGACAATAGTGGCTTGCCTCAGCCTTGGAATCATTGTCACGTCAGTTTGGTATCCCGGCTAGGTTGACCGAGTGCGAAGTGACGAACTCCGATGAGGCCGTTAGTGCCGTTAGGACGAGTTGGTGGGAGAGCCCACTAGAGGTATACTTGGCAGGTAGGGCTTGGAGACCTTAATTCTTCAAGTTGAGTCTTCAAGCTCTAGGCTATGGTGGATAGTCTAGTTGAGTGTAACCCGGATTCTCTTCGTGTTTAGAGTGAGTTTGGCTTGACCGTTTGTGAGTAATCTTTGTTGTAGTGTTGGAGATGATAATTTCTCTGTTCAGATTACTTGAAAAACTTAGTGCAGCTCGAGACGGAGTTCAGTAAGAGCTCGCTGATTTGAAATCGTCCGGTGGTATCTTCGGGCGTTGTCGTTCGTGCTTGATTGATTGGACCTGCGATCGAGGTGTGTATGGGCGCATGGTATCTTGCTGTTCGCAGATTGATTGCTGTTGTGGGGTCGAGTGGAGATTTTCTGTCATGCGGAAGCGCTGCAGAAATTTTACAGAATGTTCTTGAAGTGACTTGTTCGGGCCGGAATGCACGTTTGGACGTGGCAGACGGAGTACTTGTCAATGTCAGACCGGAGTGGGCTCATTGGAAGCGCATTGAAGAGACGATTGTAAGGCATCAAGTTTCGTGGAGTTTGACTGAGCATCGAAGAAGTTATGGCATGTCGAAGTTCGCTGCCGTGTGAGGCTTCGAGGAGCAGAGGTGCATGAGTGCGGAGGCGGAGCGGAGCCTGAGCCCGCCGTAAGCCAGCTTGCTGGCATGCGTGAGAGAGGTATGCAAGTTTCAGTTGTGTGGGAAGTGTAAAACCTGCTGGTCACCCCTCCCAACACTATTTCTGGACTTGGACACTTAACTCTGTAGTCTTAGCTTTGGCTTTATCACTAGACCAATAGCTCTTGGTGTCTTATAGAGATGCGTGCAAGTACTTATGGACTTGTATAAGGTAGTAGGAGACCTTCTCGCACGTTCCTAGAGGAGTGGTAAGGTGACCCCACAGTATTAGGGGGAAGCTATAGTTGTGGTAGTGTTTGTCTATACCGTAGAGACGCATACTGAAGGCAGTTGGTGACAGTTGTCTTGAGTGAGCTAGTAGAGCTACCACGTAGAGATTTTTGGAGCTACTAGAGGTGTGGACATCTAGTTAATGACCTTCAGTAGCAGTTACGACGATGGGTGATCATATATTGTGCATGTGATCACCGAAGAGGAGACGTCAGTCCGGGTGGAGTTGGGTTTCTCTTTATGTGGATGTTTGAGTGTGGAAGGTTATTGTTTGGACTTCTTGTGGTTGGAACCCCTCCATATTTTGCTTCCTGTTTGTGCGCCGCGTTTGCTTGTGTTGGCGCTTGATTTCCGGAGTGAGTTCACTCCATTGTGCTGTCGGTAGTGAGGCTGGAGTTGTAGAACAGTCAGACTATCTTTGTTTCTCTCACGATGCGGTTGGAGTGACGACCAACAGACCTTGAGAGGCTACTTGTGGTGATGGCAGGTACATGTTGTCCTTACCTTGACCGTCCTAGTAAGAGATAGGTGAGCTCAGTAGGAGCGGAGTTAGGCAAGGGGTGGTTATAGTGATGATAGAGATTTCGGAGAGTGTGTTATCGAGATTCTCTCATCACGGAGTTCTCAGGAGGTTATGGTGAGGACTTCTCGGACAGTGAGTATACACGGAGTGGGGTGAGGTATCGACTATCTACATCATTACCATCGGTTGTTCCAGAGGACGAGTCAGACGCAGATAGCGTGTTTTCTGGTGGTGAGTCAGGTGTCACCACACCGTTGTTGTGGGACATGGACGAGATCTATGAGGTCACGAAAGGACCTCGACGTTATTCAGATACAGTGGTATCATCGAGCTGAATGACTTCATCCAAGAGTTCGACAGTTGGTGCGATTTGCAACAGATGCAGAACTCATAGCTGTTTACATCTTTCATGACGTGGAAGGATTTGTTCCAACACTTGAAGGGACCGCCGATGGACGATTATCATGATTTCCGGCGAGACTACAGTATGAAGATTGAGTTGTGAAGACAACATTGGTCTCCCAACTACGTTTCTATCACTACTGGCGCAGTTTTAGGAGGCGTAGCACTTACGAGTTTGGATGCCAGTAGCAGTGGTACCTCCACAGATGACGAAGTATCTACTACCGGCGGTGCGTCCACTAGTAGTGGAGCAGGTGGTAGTGTGAGCGAGATACCACCAGGGTTTAACCTTGTGGTTCAGTTCTTCAAGTGTTTGAGGAAGAACTATTAGGGTGTGTGGACCGACAAGTTGAGGATCTACAGGAGTTCCAGCGCAAGACTGGAGAGAGCCTACGCGAGGCATTTACTCGCATGAGACGATTGATCAGCGTTACCCAAGAAGTGACGGAACCACATGCAGTCCACTTCTGGTATGAGATACTAGACAGGGAGATGCGTAAGAGAGTTAGAGATGCTACTCTCCTTAGAGATACTGCTCCGACGTTGGCGGTTGTCTTTGGTCTGGCTGAGCAGATTGAGCTCAACATGGTGGAGGAGAGGGTGGTGGTTGCTGGGTTCAGCAAGGAGACACCACAGGGACCGACCACCTCTTCTCGAGGATCACAGGTTACGCAACAGCGTGGTGGTGGTGGTGGTAAGGATCGTGCGAAGCAGTCACGATCTTAGGGAGGTGTTGGAGGATCTGGTGGGCAGAAGTCCATGCCGTCCTTCTCTAGTCAGCAGCAAGCGGGTCCTTGCTGGACGTGTGATGGTCCTCATCAGCAAAAAGACTATCTACAGAGAAGAGGTGGTTATGAGACGCCAGGGACGTCTCAAGCAGTACTTAGGCAATGTGAGCATTGCGGACGACCTGGTCACAGTAGTGACCGTTGTTTTGATCTCCTCCTCGAGTTGCGGCAAGAGAAGGCTGATCGTGGACGAGACGGAGGAGCTCAGGGAGGCCATGGTGGTCGAGCTGGAGGTAGAGGTCCAGCACCTAGGAGAGGACCAGTCGGTCCACCGCCTGCTACGACGTCAGAAGCAGGTATGGCTGCTCGGATTGAGCAGTTGGAGCAGAGGATAGCTAGTATGGCTATGGTCCAGCGGAGGTCAAGTGGAACAGAAGCTTCCACGTCTTATGGAAGAGAAGGAGGTGACTTCGACTTCATGGCTGGCGTGACGCAGATTGAGACATCTGCGGCAGTGACTAGAGGTGCAGTACGTGCCTATGAGCCACGAGGTGCGTCAGTGGAGTTGGATCCACAACGCGGGGAGGCTGATAGACAGACCAGGCTTCTCTAGTCGTTCAAGTTATCGGAGGCGTTGAGGATCACATCTATGGTTCTTAAACGGTCTGTCGATGGTGCAGTAGAGTTGGAGATATCGACATCCAAGAGTGGGTGTGATGTGAGTCCACCCTCGACGTCTGTGGATGCGGCTCGAATCCGATGTTGGGGGCGGCTACAGCAGTTTTGCGAGCCCCACTATTTTCAGCCACGAATATGAAAGCATTGGGAGTCAGCTTAGCTCCAGTGTTCCAACTGGTTGTCACGTTCAATGAGGACGAGGATGTTGTTACCTCTAGTGCGGAGGTGGTTCAGCGAGAGGCGGTAGATGTGTCCATGAAGTCAAGGATCAAGACAGCTACTAGTGGTACTTGGCAAGCGGCGGCTGCTAGGTTAGATGAGTTATCAGCTAGGCCGGCGATTGACCGTGTTGGTTTGGCACCAGGTGTGGTGTTGTTGAACAACAGAAGTGGTATCTTCTGTTTGGTGGCATCTTCAAGGAAGGTGTATCGACCACAGAAGGTCTTGTTAGACTCTGGAGCCCAACCGTTGATGTTGAGGAAGGCGGCGTGTATTGATTTGGGTCTGAAGAAGTCTGAGGTGGAGAGATGTCCATTCCAGTTGCAGACATCTCTAAGGGATCAGGGGGTACAACTCTACACATGACACGCGAGATGTTGACGGTGAGAGTTCGATCAGATCATCCCACGTGTGGCTCCATGATGAGGACCAAGGTCATCGTTACAGCCGTAGAGTCTTATGATGTATTAGTTGGAGGTGCTGTGTTATACCCTATGGGGTTCGTGATCGACTATTGGACGGAGACAGCATCTTATAGACTAGGTTGGCAGTCCGGTGAGAGACGAGTGAGCCGCTTACCAGTGCGGTTCAGTGCTAGAGTTGGGACGACGGAGCCTACACCAGGGACGATTACATCCGTTGCAGGATTCAGTTCGACCATCACTTGGCCGGACGAGTTGTTGGAGGACATACCCATGCGGAGGATACTCCGGTCTTTGAGGAGGTGGAGGATATGTCTAGTATGTCTACGTTAGTACCATCTGCCTTGGATGTTCCACTCTAGAGTTCGAGTGGAGAGTTGCAGCAGTATGCTGATTAGTTGGTACAGCAGGCTTGGAGTGAAGCCTTTGTACCACCAGTAGAGGAACAAAGGGTTGTTGCTGCTATTGGTCCTATGACCTTATCACCGTTGGGTACGACTCCCACTGTGTGGCAGTATTCAGAGGAGGGTGTATGTGTGTTGGAGCTGTTTGGAGGGATCAGCACAGGTTTGGCTGCGGTATTGCAAGCAGGCATACAAGTACATCGATACTTGTATGTGGAGAGAGATGAGATTACGAGATGCATCTCATTGCAACATGTGGCACGTTTAGTACAGAGATATCTTGAGTTGTTGTCCATACCAGCTGTTAGAGGATACCAGTAAGCATTATTGTCATATATTTTGCTGCTGGGGGCGCAAGATCTTACGTTTGTTGGCATCATTCACTTGGTGATAGTCGGATGGCCATGTCAAGATCACACGTGTGCTGTGAGAGGTCAGGGTTTACATGACCCGCGATCTAGGATGTTCTGAGAGATGTTACAGATCTTACGACATTTCCAGATGCATCAAGTGGATTCTCCAACGTACATCTTGGAGAACGTTCCTTTGTTGGGTGATGCTCGTACACAGATGATGACGAGTGTGCACCAAGTGCGGTCTTGGGTTGGACCAGTAGTGTTGTTGGATGCAGCGAGAGTAGGATCTCGTGCACATTGTTCACGGTTGTGGTGGACGAACTTGTTACCGAGAGAGGTGCTTAAGCGTGCACACGATGGAATGAGACGACCAGCGCATATCACGGTTGATAGCATCTTGGATGCAGGACGACGATCTCAAGTAGTGAAAGTCGTCGATAGGTCACCCATGATAGTGGTGAACCTAATGGGATGGCTCATGATAGCGTTACCCACTTTGGTAAGCTTTCCAGCGTCACATGCCTACAGAGACGGAGGACCTGAGTTTGTGTGGGATGCTCAATTACGGCAGTTGGTGGAGCCCAATGCCAATGAGAGAGAACGAGCGATGGATTTCGCTACGTATACGATGACAATAGCTTTGGTGTCGGAGACTTCACGTCGTCAAGTATTGGATCAAGCAATGGACTTGAATTGCTTGACATGCATTGTTAGCTGTGGATTGGATGAGCAGCGTCGGATGCGATCGACGGGTGTTACTGCTCAGACACTTCTGAGCACTTCCAAGAACTCTACGTCTTGATCTCCAAGGTATCTCGTCTTCTGTGCTTTCTCTTTGGGAAAGAGGTGAAGAAATAGCTTCGCCAGAAGACGCTTCTGTAGCTCTCGATAAGTTTCTACCTTCCATCCATTCCTCCATTGTCTATCTTCCAAGAAGAGGTAAGTCGTGCTCCCATGCACATGTCACTTCCTTGAGATCATAGGTAAGATCTTCTTCTCGAGCTCGTACTCTCGTTCTCAGATTTTGACATGTGAAAGATCCTGCGCCACCACTTCGTCATCCAGGAAGATGATCTTCCCCGAGCGACCCCTGCCTTTGCAGGTACAAGGTTGCGAGGAGGCAGTGCTGCCCAAACCTCCTCCAGAAGACCCTGGTCCGCGAGGTTCCAGTCCCACGTGAAAAAGTCGAGACCCAACTCCTTGATGAAGGGTTTGGCCTCTATCAATTCTGCGACCGGCAACACCAACCCTCGAGGATGCATCGACATGCTTCGAGCCTCCGTTACACTAAGCCACACGTACTTGCTGTGAGCCGAAGGCTCAGTCCTTCTCAAGTCGTCACAGTCTAGCTTCTACTCTTAGAAGGTGAATCTAGTCTTCCAGAAGACAGCTATTCCGTCTTCCGGGATTCTAACAGTGCTTCCTAAGTACCTCTCGTCTTCTGAGCTATATATAAACAATCTTAACTAAGCAAGACATCGCATGGATTCCCAAGAAGACAACCCACCTTGCATTTCATCTTACTTCCTAATGGAAGATACAAGATATGTGAGAAACATGGTGTACTAAAAAAGGTTCAGAAGATGGTCGCGGACTCCTGCGATGACAGTGGCTTCCAGGAAGACTCCCGAGATAGTTTCTGATTAATTGACATATTCGGAAGACTTCTCGCAGCCAGGCTTCCCATCACTGGTCTCATCTGGCTTCTGCTTCTTACACGCAATCTAACCTCACAACAGACACAGAACATTCATACTCTGTTCTTCCGACTCATTATCTCTCATACATGCTCAGAAGAAGCTTCTTGCATGACAAGAAGACATGACTCTCGATCATTCTCTCCAGATTCTGCCAACAAGGCTTCTCACAACTCTCTTCTAAATTCGGGAAGAAGAAGGAATATGCTGCTATGGGTCGGACAGAAGAGACTCGTAAAAGACCCTCATGTCTTCTCTCGCATTCTGCCAGCCTTTCCAATCTTCTAGTCTCTCTAGGAAGATGTGGATTTGAGAAGCTCGGAAGATCGGGAGGCAAAGGCTTGGTTCCCAACTTCCAGCTTCTCGAAATAACAATCAACTCACCAAGTCACTCAAGATTCGTACCAAGCCTCTCTCAACACAAAACCCAATCCAATCCAATCTTGATACGAATTGAACACAGTCGTCTTCCGAAGACATTCAGACATTCAGAAGCATCTTTCGAAGATGTTCAGATCTTCAGAAGCGTCTTCTGCCCATGGGTTCGGGAACAAAGATGCGATAGGATAGGAAAATTAATAGTCATGTGATCGAATTTAAGAATGAGAGGTGGGGAAGCTCGATTCCAACTTGGGAAGAAGTGAGAAGATGGCTGTCGAAATTTGGACAGCACTTCCGCGCCTAATTTTCATAGAAGAAAGTTCATGGTAAAGAAATCGATCGATGAGCTTCCTGCAAACAAGCGAGGAAGCATGGGGGACATAAAATCAGAGACAAGAAGTGATGGGAAAGAGAAAGAACACTGGAAGAACCTCAGTACTGCTTCTGACTGCTTCTGTTGCATCATCAGTCTTCCGTACGCTTCCAACCTTCAATTTCATCTTCGATGTGACACTACGATCCTGCTTCTGCTGTCAATCTAGAGTTGCGCCCCTTTGCTGCTACAATCGATTCTTACTCCTCCTTCGAAACCTCTCTAATTAACCCTCGATGTCTGCCTCCTGAAATCCATAGGGATTCCTTCAGCTCGACTGTGCTTCCAGTTCAACAGAATCGACCTTGTTCTCTCTCTTGCCTCAATTCGATCTTATGAGTTCTCAATTCCACTTTCCTTGCCTCCACGACTCAATTCGATATCTCGATTGCAATCGACCTCTCAAAGCGCAGTTGTCCTTCAGTGCGGGAAGCAGGCCATTGATCTCATATGCCTCGTCCCATATCTTCTCTGTGATTTAAGTTAATATCTTCGGTGACCCCAAATTACCTACTACTGGGTAGTACACCTACTCTTGGGTGATGTGACATGTGGTTGGTACCCCCGAAGACACAGTCACCGTCTTCCATCTTCCGTCTTCCGTCATTCAGAAAAAGTCAACTTCTTCTTATAAAAAGATCTTAAGATCATCTTTCCTCTAAGCAAGGTGTAATCTTAAGTAAGAAGGTTATTTCAATTACATAGACATATCATTAACTCTAAAAATTTCAAAAAATCGTCTTGCCTCATTTCATCACTGGATCATCTCGGTCAGAGTATCAATTTCAAGATCGATATGTACTTCTGCTCTACTTTTTGCCCCTTCCATGAAGGGTCCAATATCCATCCAAAACTTGACGGCACTATCTGCAAGGGTTTGACGTGTTTTCAGTGCTGTAGCATATATCTTTCACTCGTCGTAGTAAGTTGTGATCTGCTCTATGATCGGCTGAAAGCTTGTTACCTCGTTGTGACTGAACTGCTTCATGACCTACACATTAGAAGTGTATACTGAATTCCTCAGAATGCAGTGAAAGAATAACAAAAACTTGATAGAAAATAAGTTTTCGAACACAAGAGAACTTGAAAACGAGATACATGAACTAACACACAGTCTTCTGTCGAGAGCCACATACCCGATACATGTATCTCTCCAAGTGGTACTTGTGCAACCTGTGTCATTTTGTAGAGAAATGTCCACCACTTTTCTCAGTTGGGTATGGATCCTTCACAAGGACTTTGTTTCGTCTCTTCCGTGGTGATCTACCCCGCTTGCAAGCCTCATGCACCATCTCATGTACATTGAGGAAATGTTTTTTGAAGGAGTCCACACTTTACCACAATAAGCATGCATGTGAGCTACCGATCAAACATCAAAACTGCATATGTCACATTACATCTTCCTTTCCATTTGATCATGTACAACTTTATGAAGAGTTTAAAGGAGTCCAACTTGACTAAGTATTACATGCTTCAAATAATTCGAATACTCTCAGTTTTAATGCTCAACGTGATTTATTCTATCAATAATTTATACTCTCTTTATCATACGTGAGTTTTTTCAGTATCCAAAACAAACAGAATATTAATGATGTTGAGTTATCAAATCCAGCTGAGTACTACGTATACTATATGTAAGTGAATCTAACTATGTATTAATCTGAATATAATTACTATATGTGTATAGTTTATACATATAGTTTGATATGTATTTGGTTTTAATTGATTAATTACTCGTATGTATGTCTATTTTTCTTTTTTCCCGCATAAAATAACCTTGAATATGGAACCCATTAGTTTATCATAATAAATCCAAATACCGTAGTACTTCTTTCATTACTCTATGTGACGTTGATCTATGTAACCCATTACTTATTCATAATACATCCAAATACCATAGTACTTCTTCCATTACTCTATGTCACTTCGATCTGAATAACCCATTACTTATTCATAATGCATCCAAATATCGTAGTACTTCTTCCATCACTCTATGTCACTTCAATCTCTAAGTAACCCATTACTTCAGGTTCTGTGGTGTGTCAACTTCAGTTGCATGGTTTGCAGATTCGCAGAATTCTGACTTTCAAAAAGTACAAGAGAGTGTTATTCTTTTCGTCAATATCCATTCGCCGTGATACAATGTGGGTAAGTGGACAACTAATCGATATACAATTGATATAAAGTGCTATCAGTGGACACAATCGTTCTTTAATCAATTGACTTATAGACCTAGTAACATACATCGTCAGACATAGACTCATCAGCAAGCTCGAAAGTTGTCGATCGATCCAAGAATCCATTAGAGGGTTGAACTAAGTGACCTACTTCTAGTAAATGAACAACTTTTCTACTTACTACTCATCTGCTTTGCATTTCTCCATGTGAAACAAGAAACAAGAGAACCACAAATCATGAGCTACATTAGAAGGCAAAGCCTGATCATTCCTGCTCATTATCGGCTCCACACACTTGATGCATCCCTGAACTTCTACTCTCGCAGCAACTTCTACTCTCGACAACAACTTCCACATCAGACATGAACTAGACTGAACTCAGTTGCTATCGATTAAATAACTCCTTGTGAAGCTCGCTTTGTCTATGAAGCACGCTCGTCCCTCAAGCTCACTCGCCGTTGAAACTCTGCTATGAAGCTCATCCGCTCTTGAATATTGCCGCCTATGAATCACGAGGCATGAATGTTGTCGGCTATGAACACTCCCCACTTCAATGCCTACTCTGCTATACCCAGAAAAATCTATCAAACGTCTCCTTATCTAGACTACTGCCGCCTATGAATCTCCACTGCGAATGTTACCAGTAATGCATGTGATGTAAAACATGGAAGAAGTGGAGAAAGTTCAGTCGCGGAACAAATTTTGACCTCAATTCACACCCAAATGTAGCATAACAGCAATCGTCCAAGCAAGCAAGGTTGAAGTATAGTCGAAAGAATACCAATGCCTTCGGTTCTAAAGTTCTGCACTCCAAACAAAGCAAATGGCAGGGAGCAGTTCCATCCGAGACAGCACGCTTGTGGCAGGGCAGGAACGGGCAGGTCTCTCGGAAAGAACTCAGAGGAGGGAAGGGAGGCGAGAAACGAGGAGGAAGGGAGTACAGCAGTCTTTGAGATCGACGTTCACTTTTGCACTTCCTCTCAGTAACAAAGGAAATTATACTGAATGCTCCTACTTCTTATGAAAATAGGCGAATATTACACTATAATATTACATGTCATGGGATGAAAGTAGTAACAAACCTAAACTCCGGTAATCCTAGAGTTCAAATTAGCGCATCCATATTAAATTATTTTCGTAATTGAAAATTTGATTCAATTCCCTTACACTCTATGTTGAGTTTCAGAACTTCCACAATGAAGTTTGAAGGTTTAACTTGTGTAGTAGAAGTTTTGTGATAAACCGGACGTGCTAGGAAATTACAGCCCGTTTTAGGACAATTTCATAACGCAAATTCCATTGTTGACGGACGTGAAAAGTAGTGCACGACAGGCAAATTGCGCGTCAATTTGCAAGAGTGGAGTACAGTGACGTACTTCATTATAGTGATGCGTCCTGTTCTCATCAACTCAGATCATTAGCAGATGCCGAATCAAGTCAGGTCAGGAGCGTCAGGACTCAGGTCAGATTGGGCCGGTGATCCGGTGCCACCGGTGGAGGAGGCAGGAAAAACCTGGGAACACCTGAAGGCAGGAACGAAGGGGAGGCTTGAAGCCCACGCAAAATGAATCCATAGTCCGCCCGAGACTCCGCCGATGTCATCGCGCCATGATCGAGATCCGAACGCACCTTAGCCCAGGGTACGGGACGGTGGGACTGGAGCGGGAAGAACGAAGGCCCGTCATGTCGTCACTCATGAACCAGTGAAGGACGGACGTAAGTGCGGGACTCCGTCCATTCTCCGTCACACTCTCCGGGAAATGCACGACGCGTGTCAAGAAACTGAACCAGATCCGCATGCTACATGTGAAAACGAATGAAGGAAACAAAGAAAGGACGAAGAAATGAGCGGTCCCACCTCGGTCAGTCTCCATCCCATCATTCGGCAGCGGCGCGGCGGGGCGCAGCTGGACGAGGACAGCCTACTGCTGCGAAAGCACTCACAGTCGTCTGTCACAAGAGTCCTGAGCGACCAGTCAGGCTGTCTGGGATTAGTAGATTAACGAACAAAGAGCTGGATTTGTGTTCTCCAGACGCTCGATGGCTCATTGGGGAAACTAGGCAATTGCCGAGGGAGGGACGGATGCTGCTACTCCTACGGTACTTGACTGTGCTGTTCATAACTCGAGTCGGAGCTCTGTCTGTGTCTGCGCTCTAGAGTCGAGCCATCTGTACCCGACAGGAAGAGTTTCGTCGGTTGGATCTGAATGGAACTGAACTTGGTAGGTCTGGCCTGACTGCGTCCCTGCTCGCCTTGTCAGCGGCGCATCCATTCCTCCCTTTCTCTCTCTCTTCCGTGCAGGCATTATGAAGCCTTCTGAGTAGGTGAGGGTAACACTGCAAGGGAGCCTGCGGCGCTGCCATATCCCGTTCGTTTCATGGGCTCTGTGTGCGTACTCGCATGCGTGAGATACCCATGCACACGTACCTTTCTCCCTCGATGATCTGTCGGTCAGTGACTGAAGGGAAGTGGCACTGCAAGCCCTCGGCACTGCGTATGACATGCGCGGCCGCGCTCATGACGATATCCATAGTAATCCACTCTCCTTTTCTCGCGTTCATAAATTCGTCTGTCCGTCTCAGTCACCTTCGCGGGCGAAAACCTGCTCGTCAGAGATACAACTAGTTCAGTAAACCGTGGTAAACACTCAACCTCGCGCCACGCCAGGATATTCAACGAACTATAACTGCGACAACAGTAGGGGTGGGAAGGAGCGGAGGGCTCTCGAGAGTGAGTTCTGGCTCTGTAATTCAACGCTTCAGACCAGGACTTTAATGTCCAGGCCGCCGCATGCACAGCATGAGTTCGTTCGTACCTCGGAGGATTGGAGCAGTGAGCACTTACAGGCTCACGACCTACTCCTCAAATAATTTAGAACTGAAGAGAGATTCTCTGCACTTTTAGTCCTCCCGCATGAAAAAGAACTCATCGCGACATAATGAGACGCGCCCCTATAACGACTCCTTAATTACTGACATTAACAGTCTCTATCTTGGCAACTACACTACTGATCATTTCAGACAAGTGGTTTCCTCCACACCTCCAGCACACTCTGGGGACGGATCTGTTATGGATTCTCTCTCAGATATCCAGATACTCTACTCTACTCTCTACAGAAAATGAACACACTACTAAAAGCGTAGAGTTGGTAGATGCTTCAGGTCGCAACCAGTTTCGGGTATACTGACATGAAAGATTTACGTTGATCATGCGTGTTTGTTCATTGTGCAGCATACGAAGCAGTAAGCTCAAAAACTCGCTATCTACCATACGTGCATACGTGCAATTTGTTGGCATTGCCCTTCCGCTTTTCCACCATGGAGGATATTTCAGGTTCGAACAGTGGACTCGCCATGATAGTTCAGAACCGCAACTTACATTCAGGACGTAACCTTACAACGTACCACAAGAACTACTCTATTTGTTTGCTCTCGTGTTTAAGCTTCCGTTCAACTGAGACTCAAGGATAAGCATATGAGTACCGGTGGAGGTGTGTAACACAGAGGGAGAATGCAAGACGCAAGATGAGATTATAAACGCATGGTGCAGGATTCTGACTCTGCGTCGTACCACAAGTTTATTGGTTCATATAGACTAGGATTCTCTTAGCGCGAGTCGACTAGAAGCATGTACAGAGGTCCACATCTCGCACCGTCCTGCTACAAGCTTGGAAAGATCTCCTTGCGTAACTGAAATTTAACGTCAAACAATCCTGCCACTTAATCGAGTGAACGAATCGAATCCAACATAATATGATCACCACCGAGACTCTACGCAGCTTTCTCCGACCTGAAGCTGCTGTCAAACTAATTCAACTGTTCTTGCAAGATATGATATATCTACTACAGTGTCATGACAGTATATGGTTTCTAATTTAATGTCCAAGAATAGTCCTAACATGCAGAGCTCTGATTATTCTACCGAATGAAGTAACTCAGCCTCCTCGTCCTAGTTTAACCTCACACAGTGATCGGGAGGAGGGATTGGCTAATCCTTACGCAAAATTGACAAGAAAATTTAGTAATAACACCGCTCTGCAAACTGTAGTGAGATATATCTTCTTGAATAGACACCGTCATTGTTAGCGAGATGCTCTCTGAGTTCCAAGAATTGTTCCTGCTGCTGCTGCTGCCGCTGTCCTGTCGTCGCAGCTCGTCGCAGTCCACTCCTCCCTTCGTCGCTTTGGGAGTAGACAACAATCATCCGCTGCCGAGTGCCGATCGAGCGTGCATGAGGCACGATTGGCAGGCAAGAAACGAAGCTCATGGGCAGTCGAAGAGCTCGCCACCGTCGGTTTGTCCCGATCCATAAGCTCATCAGTTATATGTACAAAGGGGAAGAATGCAACCCGCTGATAGGTTGACCGACCCAACATTATGTGTGGGCACTGAGGTTTAGCTTTAACAGCTATTGCCCAGCCGCTGCCCCTGCTTTTGCCCTCAGGTTCGCCACCCTTTGCAGTAAACCCTCAATCGAGATGTCGAACGCGTCCCGAAACGATGGATGTTTCGTGCCTGGCTTGGAATACAGAAGGCCAGGAACAATGTCGTGAATAATCCTTGAACGCATGGCGGCTCTCTCCTCAGCGCTGATACTCTTCAGTATCTCAATAATATCTGCTTTTCCCTTCATGACATGTGTGGAAGGGATGTAGACAGAAAACGACTTCGAGTTCTCCGGCAAATGCCATGGATACTGATAGTAGGCTGTGTAGGGATCGAATAGAACTGGAATGCAACCTCCGATAAGAGAGTCAAACACTGATCGCCTCGTTGGGCTATCTCCTGGAGGTTGCATGCAGAAATGCGAATGCAGGAAGAGATCCATCGTTGAGTCCGGCCGCAGGCACAGAGTCTTCTCGCACCTGAGCAAGAAGCAGTCCTCCGGATTGTCCAAACACTGCTGGATTAGGTGGCCCCGCACGTTCCCCAGCATGTTCGGCCTGGGCATTCCTGCAAACGAGACCAAGTACCTCCTGTCTGACTTCTCAAGATGCGACTGCCAAGTGCGGATCTCATCGTCCGACTTTGGGTGGAAAAACGTCGGATGTGGAACCCCGATATCATTCCCATGCCAAGGATTGCGCTCTATCAACAGTTTGGCGGGAGCAAACATCTGCGGCAGCTCTAAAAGTTTGCTTCCCCAGTGATTACTGTCGCTCGGGCGTCGAAAGTCCCATGATATCTTTCCGAGAACGAGAACGTGATCGATGCCACTGTTCTTCTTCCATGCCTCCTGTGTCTCCAGCCACTTCACAAGTTCCCAAGTTAAAGCATCGCGGTGATCGTTGGTCACATTATGTGTGAAATGCCAACGGATCACATCAAGGCCTCCGTAGTAAGGAATATAAAACAAGGAAGCCTTCGACTCGTCGCTCGTGAGGCAATCGTAATTCTTCAGACGACTGTGGAATATGAGCTCCAATGAATACTGATGCGTCAAATGCCAACTCCCTTCCGGAACAAGAACAGCTTCCCCGTGGCTATTCCGCTCTTCGGTAGGAACGACCAATCCCATGCCCTCGTTAAGGAAGTAGTCACAAAAGTTGAACCATGGCAACAAAGTGCCACACTGGCCAACAAGATGAGCGTTGAACTTACTCGGAAGGTCGTAGATATAAATATATCGACCTTCACAAGATGATCGCTCAGGAGCTATGGTTCCCTGAGGAATGCCGTCTCGCACATACAAAGTCCTGTCAGACGCCGGGAAGACGAAAGGCTGATTCGACGTTGTGTTCAGAGAAGGGAGAGATGTTTCTCTGAGATGACGAATCAATTTTTCCACCTCCTGCGCTGCCAGTGTATCTGCGGCAGTCATATTATCATGCTTAAACACCACGTCCCAGGATAGGGACTCGTTGGCCTCTGGTTGCCTGTACAATGTAGTCATGCTTGCATTGGTGACATTATTCTGTCCATCCTGCTGCTCGCTTTGGAGGTGCCTATCATCCGGGTTGTCACTAGAAGCTATGAAGCGTTCACTGTCTTCCAAGTTGTCTGAGCTCGTCGTGCCGCCGCTCCCTAATCTGCTTTCAAGTACAGCATCCTGCTTTCCTCCCGAATTTCCCTCGACCGAAACTACGTCGTTCGAACTCCTAGAAATAGGCTCCGTGGTGGAATCCTCAACTTTTAGAAAATTATTACGTAGGACAACATCTTTGATGTAGGAGGTGGTGGGAAAGTTGGCGAGGGAAAGGAAGGCGCTGGTAGCAGGGAGAGGAGAATCGTCCGAACAAGAGATGCATTGCACATCCTGGGAAAAAGACTGGTGTGAAATGTTCAGGGGACTCAGAGTAGAGGAAGTCCAGAGGCACAAGAAAGTCAGCAGGCACAGCGGTGGCACGAGCACCATCCGATGGAACTTCATGATGCGAACTCCTTTGAGCTGCATCGGGATTGTCCTTCCTAACACACTGCCCCGCTCTATTTGCTCTTCTTTACTCTACAACGCAGATGCGTTCGTGTTGTCGTCTGCAAACTTCGACGACGTCAGTGGAATCACAAATGCTTCATAAGAAAAACCTCCCAGCGGAGGAAGAAGAAGAGACTGCTCTTCGGATAGAAGCAGACCAAAACCACGAGGCCATAACCGGTCGAAGTTGGCAGCAGTAGAATTCACAGGACTCAGTAAAGCCCCAGCATCTCTAAAATCCTCCTGACTCGGAAATTCGTCAAGATCATTCGTCGCGGGGTCTGTGCCTCAACTGCAGAGGATCGTCTCGTAGACGTCCCTGCAATGGACTAGCAGATCAACTGGGCAAACTATATAAAAAGGAACGTAGGTAGATTGTGCTCTACCAGCCGCCCCAAAATTCAGGCAGTGTGGCTCCAACCGCGAGGGTGAAGAAAGCTTTGAAGTCTCCGCTTCGAGACGACGCAAAGCAAGGCTTGAGCTGAGCACAGCGGGCACTAACTGCCCACGACCTCCAGCAAGGGGAAAAAATGCGCTCAAAAAGGACTTGCAACAAAATTCAAACGTAAAACAAAAACCAAAAGGGACCGGTGCGTGCGCGCACGTATATACCACGACCTACTAGGTGGGCGTGAACAGAGTGGCGTAAGATCGCAAGAGGAAGGAGAATAATGAATTCAAGGCCAAGATAATCGGATGCAAGGCACACATCCAGGCGAGATGCGCACTCGTATAGTTGCACGAGAGGCCGAGGCTTGTTGTAGAGGACGTGCAGAAAAGAAACCTCAACAGGAACGATCGTAGTAGTAGTAGCAGTGGACTGAACAGCCGACTCAGAGGAGACTAGGATATGCCCCACTCGACCAACAAGCGAAGGCAACCAAACCGGCCCCGGAGTCCGGAGTCTATCGCTCCTCGTCTCATAAACCTAAATGCACAACACGCCAAATCACCCAGAACGACATCGCAGAAGACAGTGCAGTATACACTCGCTCTCTCACACATTTACTCACGGACAAACGAACACAGCAGCATCAGACAACGGAAGAGGACGACGAACAACAAGAACGGAGGACGAGCAGTAAGTTCTACTCAGTGAATGAGAGTTCACAGCACCCAACCAACCAGCAGCAACCAAACTCGACCTGAACCCAGACAGAGTAGACCCCAGATTCATCCGCTGGAGGAAGACCTCCAGCAGCAGCAGCACCGGACCAGAACACAGTATGCCAATGCTCGAGAGTTCCGGTAAACGAGTCGTTGTCGTTTGTGATTCCGGGTCGTGCCCGCTTTGAGCCAATCTTCAGCGGCGAGGTAACCGGCACAGAATTCCAGGTCACGGCTCGGGAATGTGCCGACTGGGCCCTTGGGAGATATCTCGTCTATAAATTTGAATTCTGGGGATTCCTTCCAAGGGGTTTACCGGCACGTCGTCAATTTTCCCGCTCCGAAATCTACCGGTTCCAACGTCTGCTCTGTGATTAATGTTAATTAACCACACTTGTGAAAATCTCCTCCTAAAGTTGTGTACCACTTCTATCGTTTCTCGTTGATTAGTTATGATGGAAGGCTGATGGAATGTGCATGATGGAATTTATCTTCACTTGATGAGCAATCTAGATTCTCCTCTCCGGTGAAGATCTCGTCTTGGTGTCTCACGAGAAAACATCATTCCACTTTGATGGCTGACCACTCCGGGAGATTTAATGACGAGTATTACTTCACTAATTTAGAGCTCCTATCCTCATAATTTTCTTGTCCTCGTATCCTCTTGATTTCAGTAAGTAAGGGTATAAGAGCACCTCCACCGGGGCACTCTAAACTATCCCGGTAACCAGTCCTTATTTTGACCTGATTTGAGAGAAAATACTGTAAACGGTGTTCTTTCACTGTACATATATCTCGTGTACCGTCCCGGTAAAACATTCACGTTGATTTTTTAACGAATGAGAGTAACGCGTCCGTAACTCTTTTCCCTCCTGCGTCTTTGGTTTCAAAGAGAACTGGATCCTCCGGCCGTTTTCAGTTTTCGGGTGGAGATGCTCTAAGGCCCACCCCGCACCACCCTTCAGCCCTGTATAACCGGTGCCCTTTTCGTGAGACCGAAAGGCGAACGACCAGGGTGTTTTGATGCTAAATATAACCCCCCAAATTTTAGGTAGTCAGTGTTTGAAACGAATCTGGGCTTCTTCTCGTTTTCCGAACCTACGTGGCACCCGTGATGGGCGCAAGGACCGCAACGCCTTGAGGGGTGGTGCGGAGGGGACGGTGCTATAGAACTACCCCATGAAATACGGCGGAGGCGAAAACTTAACTTTCCCAAAATTGCTGTTTCTTAGGAAAGGAATCGAACGCAAATGCAAATTTCGGACACATTCCGAGTAAAACCATATTCGTCTGAGCGAAGTTTTACGTTTGTCGGGAATCTACCGCGATTCCCGAACGACGGTACACACACTCATCAGGCTTTCGTCAACACTGCACTCGTGTAAGATGTAATCTAGCGGGCTGAATCGGACTAGACTAGACTAGACTAGGCAGACACAGACAGTCGCAGGTCTGCCTGAGGCACCGGCACACTGATCCAGATCCAACAGGATGAGCCTTCACCTCTCCTCTGCTCTCCCTCTCCTCCTTCTCCTTCCTTGAACTTCCTTTTTCCCGTCGCGACGCGATTTACTGTTCGCTTGTACGCCGCACTGCTACTGGTTACTCTACTTCACTACTTCATCTCCAGAATCCTGTTAGGTGTCCGGAGTCGGGACAGACCTTACCCCGAGTTAGACTCTGTGACTCGCTGGTTTTAGTTAGAGTTTAGTCCTAGCGGTAGAGTCAATGGAGTCTAACAGCTCCGTTTCCTCGCCCGACAAGTCCCGTCGTTGATTGCGTTCTGACTGCTCATTTGTCGTCGGTTGGCGAGGAGGCGCTCATGCCGCTGCGACCTCCGACAGTTCTCGTTTCTCCAGCCCTATATTCGGGATTTCCGGGATGTTGGCTTGCCTCGCCCATCAAGAAACCACTCGATGAACCGGGTGGCTGATGAAAGGAGGTTTTAAACTGAAGGGGAAGATAGATTGGCGGCAATATTGTCGGCCGGTATCTTGGTTCGTGCCATGATCTTGGAGCGGAGCGGTTCCGTCGAGGGCTCCAGGTGAGAGTGATCTTAGCCGTTGCCTAAGATGTCTGAGCGCTCTGAGACACACGACGGGTTATCTAAAACACGGGTGTAGAGGAGGAAGGCAACACATTGAGGGCGATCTGAACAAGTGTACGAGGATAAACAGGGTAGGTGTAGATCATGACTGTCGTACGTAGGGAGATTATGTGAAGTACGTCCCATTTCCTCTCTTTGTAAACCGCTCGCTCTGTTACGTAGGTGGTTTCGGTGACCGCTCTACCTCTCATCATCATCATCTATGTATGTATGCTCCCTCCAGCCAATATTCCGTCCTTCCGTCAACATTCTTCACCTCTCGTAAGCATACGAGTACAGCACCGTCACACAGTATTTATTGATATTTCTTATTTAATTTATTTAACTCACTTATTCTGTTCATTTTCCTTGCATGTGTTAACTTCTACTTGCGCATAGTAGATTCATGGAGCTTAAACCCTACCTCCTGCTATAAAAGGTCTTTAATGGAAATATTCTCTGTATGAATTCAAAATTCTTCCCTTGAGAAAGAGTTTTTCGGAGGACAAACAAACTTAAATCTTAGATTAGTCGTTTCTGATATTTTTTAGAACAAAATAAAAACATTTTGTAAATCAGTAATGATTTTCAGTCATTTTCTAGTGCTATCTTCCACATCAGATTTGAAAACCGAAGGAAATGATACAGACGAGCGCAAATCGCTCTAGGTAACCCAAGGAAGCGCATTTCAGAACCGCGGTTTGCGAAAAAAGTGAAAGGTCAAGTAACCTAGACCCTAGTATCAGGAGCGGGGTTAAGGGTAGTACTAGTATGTGAGTGATGTGCTCCTGAAATGTGTCATCTTCTCTTCAAAGCCACGATTCCATAAGAAGTTGGTATCTTGATATATTCTGATATACGGAGGGAGGATATTCACCTCATGTACACTAAGAAGTGTACATGAGGTGCACATTGGTTTATACTCTAACTCTTCCTGCGGGAAGGGTTAGGGAATAAATTATTTTTTTTCACAAAATGAAGTCCTTTGGGGATCACTGTCTTTGAATTATATCTCCAATGGCGCATCATCCCCTTCTTCACTTATGATTTATATCTGGATCAGTTGGTAACTCAGAGAATAGTTAATATACATCAATTATGAATTCATTTTATTTTTCATAGTTTATTTTAATATTTTTATAATATTTACACGTTCTCCGCTCTTCACTGTACAAGGCTGTGAGGAAGGATCGAATTTTCATTTATTCTGCTTGGTTCCTGTTTGTGTATCATGGGGTTAATTAAAGGATCACACTCGTGCTGCTGTTGAAAACATGTTAGCTGCAGAGCTTGCGAACATGTTATTGTATTTTACACACTTGAGTGAGATGGTGAGATGGTGAGATGGTGTCAAGGTTTCATAAGCCAATGTACCTTAATTACAGGAGGGACATTATTACATGATTCCAGCTCGTCTTGAATCTTGGGTGCATGATACATCTCAACCAACTCGTCATATAGTTAATCAATTAATATTTTTAAATAATATTTCTAAAAGTGCAACTAAACTTTAAATCTCCTCCTAAAACAATCAGAACTTTCTATTTTCTTTGCTTTTTACTTGCAAAAAACACGATCTTAATCTTCACTTCTCATTTTCTAAACATTCGACCCCCTTCTATTCCACCTGACTGAGAAACCACTCTCTGCTGTACTTTAGAAAACGAGCCTATGTCTCCATCATTTTTTTTAATTTTTTTAATTTTTATTATTTTTATTATTTTATGTCTGCATCATTAACATACATAAGATATTCTCTTCCATTGCAGATTTTCTGAGACCAGCATAAGAGTGACCATAAAATGCGTATGCTAGAGACTTCTCGATACTTATCTCCGTGATAGCCATTTATTCTCAGAATATAATAGCGAGATCATAATCAACATGTCGGAATAGCAGATTGTACTGTACATACATAATAAGGTTTAGCTGCAGTTTTGACCTCATCCAAGTGGAGAATGAAGGACATTCTTGTATGGTACGATGTTCACTCACCGACATCAAGTCTATATTCAAGATGGTCTGTATTGACTCTGTAATAATCGTCTAATAAAACATCATTTGTGCTATATCATCATGCAACTACAGTTTAGCTAGTTTAATATGGAAATAGCGAGATCTCATGAGTGTGTCTCAAGATTTATCTTTTAACCCATTTAGCATAAAGATATCGTTCTCATAGAGGATTTGCACAAGTATCGCTGCTCTAAGTTCTAAAATCTGTTCAAACACACAACCACACGGGTTTTGTCTAGAGAATCTCATCTTCTCACAAAACCACACGGTTTCTATACCTTTCAGAAGGTGCTCTAGACCTAACCAAACAACTACAACTTAAAATATCACACAGATACCTACTGGGAAACTCGAGAAGACGCTTCATGCTTCCAGATCACGACTTCCAGTCTTCCCAGACAATCTTCCCAAAGCAATTATCGGCTTCTGGTGGTTCAACTCGGCTTCTCACATCTCCAGAAGACTGCTCTTGCTTCGTAGACGTCAAATTATCATTGTCTATCACACATTGCTTCTTCAATTTCCAACGAGGTTAGATCAATCATAGGGTGTATGCCCCCTGTAACCTTCCCAAGCTTTTGTCTACGAAAACGATCTTCTTGTAGCACTACAACGACATTCATCTTCACGAAAGCTCAATAGAAGTCTCGGAAGCTCACTAGAAGAAGATAGGAAGATGGGAAGATGAGAGAAGATGGGGAAGAAGAGAAAATCCAAACAAAGAAAAAACAAGATAAAAATGAGAAATTAAGACTCTGATAGACTTCTAGTCCGGATCTTGACTAACAAGCCATCCCTGCTTGTAGTAATTTGGGGAAGAAGATCACAAATTGACTTATAGTTACACAGTCTTCTACTCGAGGATGTCGTCTTCTGTGGAAAGAAGGCTTCTTTCTTCTTCTGTTGTTGCTCCGACTACTCTGTTGTCCGAGATCGCTTTCTCATAAGACTGTCCGTACGTGGATCCGAAGTGCTCCACTGGATGAGACAAGCTCCGACTCTGCACAACTTCTAACAATCACCGCCACTCAAGAAGAAGATTTCTCATGCACAATTGGGTGTGAATTCGAGGAAAACTCACTGCCCATAAGACACAAACAAAGCTTCTGCAATCAAATCTGAAAATCAATTCTCCGAGAAGAATGTATATTGATTTTGGGAAGCTCACTCCCTCCACTTCTTGTCACTACTCCTCGTCACACCAGCTCAGAAACAGGACTACACGATGATGTCATTCCCTGCTCTAGGCTGTCCACTACCTCTATTTACATCTTCGATCCACTGCTGGAAGCGAAAGTGCAGACCCCTCCGGTGTAATCCAATTCTATTCGTATGTCTCTAGCATCGAGCGTAGTGTGTGTACTATGCGAAGATGTGTATCCGCAAGTGAGTCAATCTGCACAGTAATCTTCACTTCCTCCTTCGATGTGGTACCACGATCATGCTTCTGCTGTCAATCTTGAGTTGCGTCCCTCTGCTGTTGCAATCGATTTTCGCTTCTACCCCGAAGCTTCTCTCTGGTTCCTAATCGATCCTCAAGGTCTGCTTCTTAAAATCCTCAGGGATTCCCTCAGCTCGAATGTGCTCCTAACTGATAAAATTGGCCTCGCTCTCTCTTCTTGCTCCAGTTCGATCCTGGGTGTTCTCAATTTCACTCTCCTTGCTTCCACGATAATTCGATATCCCAAGGTGCAAGTTAATCACTTTTGGACTTACTACTTTTCACAAGTTAGAAGAAGATGCTCTTGCTCCAAGATATCCAGTTCCAGACAATTGTTCTACAAGAAATATGTCTACACAAGACCGGTGTAGACGATGCAGACAAGTGAAACACAACGTTTGAACTTGTCTAAGTACACACGCATATGGATCAAAGACAATTTGTCATTGAATTGTCTTGTGATGTTTTGCAAACACACACTCTAGATGTGGATACCGAAGTTCTGTTCAGTGCTTCTAGCTCTTCCAGTGAAGAGGAAGACATTTGAGTTGTTGTGTATTATGAAAACTTGGCAAGTACTCTGATATCTTATAATTACATCCTCAATTTTAGTGTTTCTTTACTTTCGAAACGTTCACCTATAATGCATTAAGTTGAGGACAGTGATCAGGATTGAACATTTTGAGACTTCACTTGAACAAGGAAACTTCATCATCAAACTGCTTGCTTTAATTGGCATGCGATTTTTGTCCATTAGATTCTAACCAATGCTGCTATACATGGACGACTGCACCACATGTAGTTGGATAAGTACTTCGAGTAGAATTCTTTGAGTACTTCGAGTATTATCATTAGTAACTTCACACTATGTGTGTGCCTTAGATTATCACAGCGTGTTGACTTCAGCATGTATCGCAGAAATAAGAGCGTATGTTCATTTCATGTAAGTGTGGGGAGGGATTCAAAGCACAATTATGGAGACGACGACAACATGTTTAGTTTTAGAACAAGTGTTGCGATGCATCTTTTTGAGGGTATGCGATTTTTCATAGTCGATGGACATTCTCTAGACAATTTGATCGTTCATCCGACAATCCTCGTCGAAATCTTGAAAGGTAACTATTTGTTTTTCCGCATGGTTCAACGGTTCTGATGCCCCGTGAGACGAGCTATACTACTAATTTTGATGAGAAGCGATTCTGTTTTCCTACAAGTTTTGTGCGTATCACGTCCACTTCCTCGAGGAGTACGAGTACAAGTTATCTCCTTGGACGCTATGACTACCTTCTAGAAATTATTTCATTTCGTTCTTCATATATGATATCGACTACCAGCTGAGGCATTGGTCACTTTTGGTGAGTGATATAATCAAGTGGTATGAGGCTGAATGATGCATGCTTTCGAGTTCATGAGAGTTCAATTCTAATTATTACAAAAGAGTTCGAATTCAAGAGAGTTCAATGAAAGGCTTTAAAAGAATTCTGGTAAGTCTGGGGTCTGTCTACATCGGGTTCCTTCTCGTCTGATTCCTATGTGGAGAACACGGATTTTCAATAAATAATTCACTTATATTGGTTCCCTTATTTCAGGTGCATATACTTCCATGCCACATTTCTTAATCGTGAAGTTAGTAGCGAGTTGTTGAATTCCGTTCAAACAATTTGAACTGCAAATCCACAACATTAGCTAGGTTTTGATGTAGGTTCGCTAAGACACCATGAAGGACGCATGTTCACAATCTTCATGATTAAGTCTATCAAGTTCTCTCCTCTCCCAACGAGTTTGGGCCTGGTTATATAGCTCATTATTCTACCTAAATTGTTCTATAGCTTAAAGTAAGCAAGCAAGCAAATGCAATTTACACTGCCATCTTTGTAACGGAAAATGAAAATTCATTTTATTCACATTCTGTGATATTACATATGAGACCTTCGAGTCCCATAGGCTACATCAAACATTACTCCAGTAATCTACAAAATTGTTTGAGTTTTTCAGCGGTAGAAACAACTGAAACTTGGACATTGCTCAAATCTTCAATCGTCTCATCTAACTCATGTTGGGAAGCAACGCTCCTCAATTTGACTGTGATGATCTGCTGTTTCACATTGCGCATTTCGAGTAGATCATCGAGGTAATGTTGTTGGTGGTTCAAGAGAAGGATCGATGGCTCCTCCATGCTCAAGCTATCAAAGTCTCTCCAAATTACGTCTACCCAGGCTGTTCTATGTTATCACATGAGGATATCCTTGATCCATGTTGTCTGCCTGCGAAGACTATATGTTCTCTCTCTTTCCTTGTCAACCTTACTTGTAATTTCTTAAACTCACGAAAGATAGTGGAATTTAACGCCTCCTTCTGCTCAAAATCGGATATTGAAGAAAACAAACCAGCGGTCATGTCCAAAAGCGAGTCTCCTGCTTGCAAGACCGTGAACACTTGACTATCTTCTATGGCACAAATTCATCCATTAAAGTAACCTAGAATCTCCAAGGACGTAGAGGCATTGTCATAGCGCAATAGCTACCAAAGGACGATTGCGAGTAATTTCTAAGAGAGGAAAAATTAATCTGTCGACAATGCCTCCAACAGACTCTAGAGATTGGGTACAAGCTTCGTAAATGATGGATGCAGACACGTTATGAACGACCCGAATAACCTCACATGTCACCCATCGTGGTTCAACCTTCTTCACGCCGCTTGAATCAGTCTCGTGATAAAACTTAGAAAAAGACTCTCCTTCTGAGTCACAATCGCTCATACTAATACTTGGAGTGCACTTCAGTCTTCGCGCGCAGACTGAGACTCCTTGCTTGAAACACCCGCTTTTGATCTTCATGCTTCACAACTATTTCAATTCTCTGTCTACACGTCAAGAACCTAGTTGGACGAAAAGCTAACATGATCAGTTTGACATGGTTCGAGTACCGGGAGGACAAGTCAGAGGTCCGATGAAGTGTAAGAGGGGTCCGATCAAGCTCAACAAACGTGTTTGGAGCTCGATCAAGCAAATCTCAGCACATTTGAAACAAATACAGTACAGAATAAGAGATGTATAGAAAGAATAATGACAGAATATAAAATAAATAATATAAAAATATAGAAACCTAAACTAAATATAGAAATATAGTCACACGAGGAGTTGTGAGCACTCCTCGTGTGAAAGAGTAAAATTCTTTCATCGGATGTTTTTAAAAACACAAGAATATGCCGACAAAACTTCAGAGAACTTTTGCTCGCTTGCTGTTATCGAAAAGATATAAATGTTATGTGAAAACTCAGCATTTATCAAATTGACAAGAAAAAACATCTCTAAATATTAAGTGATAACTGGACCTGGAGATGAGTTTCTAAAAAAAACAAGAATATGAATGCAAGATAAATTCTGCTCGCTTGTTGTTATCAAAAAGAATATAAGTGTTATATGAAAAATATATATCGAGTTTACAGAAAAAGTCAACTTGTCTCTAAATGTTAAGTGATAACTGGACCTGGAGATGTGCAAAGATCTATATCTACAACATGCGGTAAATAAATATACTTAATCAATATTAATTTATAAAATAAAATAAAATAATAAATTGAACCCTTGCCTATTTGCTTCCTCGATCAGAAGATGGAGAAGTGAATGTGCAAGGAAGGCTCCTTTTTGGTGCAGATTTGGTGTAGAATCTTCGCCGTATTCCGTTCAGTAATCACATGAAATTCGTTCAAAGGTTTCTCTCTACTCTCGACTTCATTGCGAAGCTGTCATAAAGAGGCAGCTGCAATGTCGAAAGCTCTTCATGTGCTTATTGAAGAGCGATAAACATGACGGAATACAACCGTTAGTTGAATAAAGGATGGAAGGATGGAAGATACTTCCTTGGTGTCAAGATTGAATCGAACGGGACTTCCCTGATCCCTCATGAATACTGAACCTCGAGTTTGAACTTCGATATAACACTTCTAGTCGTTACGTTGCATGCTGGTCTTTATGGGCTCTTCAGTAGAAGAATGTGATGTATCCTCGAGGCTCATGTGTTACGGACTCTTGAGCGGGACCACGGATTCTACTGTTTCTTCTTTGGAGGGGTTCCAAGTCTTAGTTGTTTCTTAGCATGGCAACTGTTCCAACTTTGGAGGGGTTCTAAGTCTTCTTTTGTTTCTTAGCATGGACTAGTGTTCTAACTTTGGAGGAGTTCTAAGTCTTCTTTTGTTTCTTAGTATGGAATACCGTCTATAGTTCAGAACAATAGGGGTGTCAAAGTTAAAGAATCTCTGAAATATTCAGTAGCAGCGGGCGTGAGTTACGGATTCGGCAACACTGCGGCCAGTGTTTCCTGCGGGTACCTCAGGGAGATACCCGCAGGAAAACGCCGCCGGCATTTTCTTAATGGCTATTCATTGATTTTTTCTGATTCTTTTTGCAACGGATTCTCTGCTACTCTGAGTACTTATCTTGAGTGTAGAAACGGAAAAATAATCAATGGTAAAATCTTGATGTTCAATCTCAGGCGCGATCTGGAATGAGCCGCGATTATATATAAACTTACCGGTGACAATTTTACGTCCAGTTATCTCCCAGCCGTTGAAGAATCTTTCTTCTAAACTTTGACATCCCCTAATAGAGGGTGTGAAAGTTGTAACCTTTTTCAAATATTCTTGACTCAAGGAAGAGAGAGTTACTACTTCGGCCACACCTCTATGAAATATTTTCTGCGGGTGTTTTTAGAGGTGCTCGCAGAAAAATGACACATGTATTCTTTAATTACTTCTCGTTTGTTCCAATCTTGAGTTTTTGCAGTAGAGAAAATTATTTTTTCAAAATAATGATTCAAATTTTTTAAAAAATAAAAATATTAATAAAACAATCATATTATCAACTCATAGGGCGACCATCAGCGATCCAGGTTCTAAACAAAACTAGCAGACTGTAAATTATTGTTTTTGCTTAACTTTGACACCCCTAATATGTAGAAGAGCAAAATCTTGCGTAGAACTCATTCCAAGTTTGCAAAAGTTCAAAGTGACCTCAAATAAAGAGATCGTGTGTAAAGGAATGGATTTTAGTTTCATTGCACTGTACTCTTCACTTCAGTTCCTGCTTAAACGACACTATCTATTGCAAAAAGCGTTTGAAGGGATAACTTTCAAGTTCAACTTGATAGCGACCTTTGCTTGCAAGAGATGATTTCCTTGTAGTAAACGGTTGATTTGATATCTATGTTCACATTCCATCCTTGGTAGAAGTTGTGTTGAAAAACATACTAAATCCAGTAAACATAGTACAAAACA
Organism: Asterella californica; assembly: GCA_036924285.1. Lineage (NCBI taxonomy): Eukaryota > Viridiplantae > Streptophyta > Marchantiopsida > Marchantiales > Aytoniaceae > Asterella > Asterella californica. The sequence continues at coordinate 20,562,273 of JAYKYS010000006.1, read as the reverse complement.
TACCCTCAGGCGTGGATAGGTGAAAAGAGAAGAGAGTAAACGAGCTCTATAATAATGACTGAGATCCATACGATTCTATGGAGTTTAGATCCTGACCAGTAGTCTCTTATTCTTTGTTCCTTTAATTCTGCGTCGCAGGCTATATCCTGCTGTTGCTTGGAAGAAAAAGGAAATTTTGACCTAAGTATAAACGGGAGAGAGAATATTTCCCTTTTTTTCTTGCTCATACCCGTGGTTTGCAAACGACCAGCAGCTTGTTGGCAGCCCCATCCCCTCTATCAAGGCGACGTGTGGTCGAGTCTTCTTGCCAATAGTGGTCAAGTCTTCTTGCCGGGAGGGTTCAGTCTGTGCAAGGGCAGTCGTATTCGGCGGCAAAAGAGTCATCGAATGAAAAAAAGACTTAAATAATCATGTCGTGAGTCAAACTCGCTTCTAAAAGAACTCATACCCGTGGTTAAACCACAAATACCGCTATATTAGCGGGGATCCCCATCGCTAATCATTTTTAACTTTTGCTAAGTAAGTTCGGCCCGGACGGGGGCCCCTGAGAGATTTACGCAACGCAGTTACCATCGCAGTATAGTCTCAAACACTGTGATCTTGGTAGCAAAATGAGCAGAAAAGAAAGAGCTTCAAAATGAGCCCATGATGAGCTCAAGAGGACTACGAACGGCTTCAAAATTATCAAGTGAATCCCGGGTCACTGAGAACCACAGAAATAGAATATTCTGAATTTTGAATTTTGAAAGTTCTACTACCCAGCATATTTTGTTATAATCACTTACCCTCGCGTTATTATGAACCAACCGCTCTTTTGAGACAAGGAGCTCCACAGGGACCTTGGCCTCCCGCACTCTGACTCAGAGAAAGAAAACAGCTACAGTGAAAAAGGTCGCGCCGCGTGGGAAGGCAAGCCTTTTATACCCCTACTAGTGGTTTAAGAGAAAGTCTTTAACCCCCTAGGCTCCATAGGAATAGTCCTGGTAACCAGGAGGACCTCATTTCGCGGGTTGGTTGTATGAGAATCTTAGAATTCAACGGTTACATAAATTGCTTCTGCTAATAGAGTCTTCACACTGGAATAGCAATCAGTTAAGTAAGGACAATTTTTTTGTTTTCTTTTAAGTAAGACTTAAATCACAGCTCTCCAATAGTTGTACACGTTAGAATTCAATTCTGAACGAGCTTTTAAGTATCGATTCAGACATACTGAGACTAACTGTTGGTGGTGTTTTGGAGTAAAATAGCATAAACTTTTCCAACCTCTAAGTAAGTTAACAGGGGGAAAAAGAGAATATTTTTTTCTTACTTTTATATAGGAAAAGAATTATATTGGAGGTTTAAGTTACTTTGATACTTAGTATACCCTCATTTTTGCATATTTCCTTCTCTCAAGCCTGCACGGAAATTCGATGTTAAGATGAGCGATCTAAATGAAAAAAGATAATGAGAGATATTATAATTCTTGTCTTCTGTTTTCTTGTGTCTATGTTAAAATTTCAAGCAAGATGGATCACTTCTTTTTCTTTTTCTTTTATTCTTTTTTGAGTAAAAGTCGTCGCGATGCTCAGTTAAACTTTTATTGAGATAGTGTAAAAGAGTAACAGAAGCGAAGGGGAGGGGTGGCCAAGCACAAAGGGTAGCGAGAGCATGGCACGACAGATGGTTACCACCGCGACCTCATCTCGAACAAAACCACCAAACTAGACTCATGGGAATACTTTTTCTCATGCACTTCCGACCCTATCTACAAGGGATTGAACCCACGATCTCTCTCGAAACATGAGATCACCCGTCTAATGCACCTCCAACCGTATTCACAAGAGATTTAACCCACGACTTTTCTCTTACACCTCCAACTGTATTCACAAGAGATTTAACCCACGACTTTTCTCTTAAACCACAACTCCCAGTATAAAAGACGGACCCTCGCACGCGTCCAGCTTTTTGTTCTTGTAGCGACCCCATCGCGCGGAGCCGGAGCAAGGAGCGGTATTCTTTCCCGACGGAGTGTAGGGTTCCGGCAAGCGTACCGCGCGAGGTGAGAATAGTGGACTATCGGGCTCGCTTGGCCTCGGCTCTGTGTGCACTCGTTTGTCTTTGGCCTCGACTCTGCATACACTCGATAGCCTTTTGGTGGTGTCAGCGATGGCGGCACAATGTTCTCGTTAGCGGCAGTGAACAAAGAGATACTTTTCGGGTGTTTTGTCATCTTATGCGCACAGTGTTTGTAACGAGGTGGCTATGCTTTCTGTAACGAGGTGGCTATGTAATCGGTTGCTTTTTATGTCACATGCTTTGAGGTCACACCCTGTTCCTAACATCGCATCGTTCGTTCCTATTTGCCGCTGGAGACTCGCTGTCGCTGCCGCTGGAGACTATCTGCCGCTGGGAGTTCTTGGACACTATTATCTGCTGTGCGATAATCGACTTTCGGTTACACTTTGACTCGGAACTTTTCAGTCTGGAGGTTCTGGCTGCACAATGACTCATTTCGGCTATTGCTGACAGTCTTTTACGCACAAGATGAACACGGATCTGCTTTCCATCCTTGATGGTGGGGTATTCTCTGAGGTTGTTGACGTCTGTATCGTTGGACCGGGCCTCGACTTGAAACGCTTATCGAGGGCTTTTGGAGATTTTCGTGGCCAGACTATGAAAGCAAGACAGAGAGGAGCCGAAGGTCTAGACTCTTCAACGAGGAACGACTAAGATCACTCTTTCCATCTTACTGTTTGGCATGCGATAACTTTGCGAGAGAGCTGCAAATGGATGTGGCATCTCTCTTGACATGTGCATGCTTCTCATATATGGAGACTGAGCCGAAGCGACAGCGGTTCAAAGTCTATAGGCAGCTAGCAAAAAACTGTGGGATTTGTTGAACGTACTGCTTTTCCTGACGATTTACAGAGTGCAATACAGAGAACTTGGGAGTCAGCTGGGGAAGTTCATGTAGGCTTCATAGCTGCTTAGACATGTGACTTGTTTGTTTTTCTTTTGGCAGTAGGCCTCCCCCTCCCCAGGATCCATTGACAGTAGTTGTCATTGGGAAGAGAGGGGTGAACTCTCGCTGCAACAGATGCAGTCCAAGGGGTTCAACTCCCCTCGAGAGTGACTTTGTTGCTTTCGATTGAGTGGTAGGTTGAGTATTAGACAATGTAGCGCCAGCTTCGTAAACTGCTCCGATAAATGCCTGATGGTTTACTTTTCCTCGATGGTTTATTGTCTCGATGTTTACCTGTTCGTAAACAGGTATTGGAAACCTGTATCGGAACAAGTTTCCTAAACCTGTTTCCGAACAGGTTTCAACCTGTCGGCTATACCATGCAGTTGAAGCTCTGGAAACATAAACCGTCGCGATACGACGGTCTCTCCTTCCTCCAACCCACGCAGTTCTGCCACTCGACGGACTAGATCAGGCTTATTCCCAGCTGCATTCGTTCCTTGAGCACGAAGTCATACCACCAATTGTCTCTTCGTCAGGAGCTCAAGATCAGGGATGACTTCAGCATCGTCGACGCTACCAGGAGGACGTTTCTTGTTCTGAACCTCAACCAAGAACTTCTTGATGACATTCTTCCACTTGTGCCATAAGTCCTTTTGGCTAACAATGCCGTAGCGAGACAAGATAGCATCAACTGATGATTTGTCATCATGAACCACCTCATCCGGGACCAATCCACGCGCTATCAACCTACGCACTCCTTCCTCAAACGCACAGTCCTCTATCAACCACGAGTTATTTCCGGTTTCAACTCGTGTCATATTCACCATCTCGACTACGCGATCGTCATGAGAATCGATGAAAGCACATGTCCCATTGTATCCATTGCGACTTGAATCATAACGCAAGTCCGCATACAAAACAAAATTACCTAATGGCAGTACATGAACGTGAGAAGAACATACAAACAACAATGGCACATTATTAACATGTAATAACTCACAAGCGTACAAGTCATAGTATGGAAAAAGTATAAACTAACCTCCAACAGGGAGTTCGTTCAAGTCGGGAAAGATCCGCACTAAGGCACTAGCTTGAACCTTCTCCTTCTCGATGGCTCAACTTTCCATTGCAGCTTGGATCCAACCAACGGGACGAGTCTTTCCATTTTGAAAGTTGAAGAAATAGGTCTGGGAGCAATGAGCTAATCCCACCTCTCGGAGAACACTATCTAGTGTAGTGTAGCCCAATCCCGAACTCAATACAACATGATAAAGACGATGAGTAACATCAGGGACGCCATTGTATAACTCCATCTCGCAAGATCTCCATCCATACGTATGACGACTAGGACATCTAAACTTCAATGACCATGTCTGATGGATGACACTGATTGTCGGAAGCAAGAAGAACTCTTCACATCCATGGTGAGGACATCTCACCTTGAAGTCTCGAAAGAACTCCCTAAGTCTAGACAAAGCTACAAAGGCATATAGAGGCAATGTATCATCCAAGGGTAGAGAACCATGAGATAGAGTCTCAGTCACAACTGGAATGGGGGGTGCACGTACGGGATCTTGTGAGTCCATAGCAACCATAGTTGGTGCAGTATCACCACTAGCATCTATGGGAGAGTCTCTTACGAGGACTTGTGAGTCTCGAACCGACTCTATTGGAGCTAAACCATCACTCATCCCTCTAGCATCAACAGATGTCTGTTTGAAAATTAAAAAAATTAGTGAAAATCAATAATTATTCAAATAAATTATAATTTTCTCTAAAGTCAAGACATGCAATTATAAGAGACATACCTCGCTAGTTTTCATCATCACGCCTAGTGCTCGCAGTACGTCTGAGCTCGCTATGAAGTCATCGGGTGTCTCAACAATATCTTCTCTCTCCTGATCACGCTCCTCTGGAATTACATCAGCCATTGCAACTGTTACTTCTGCCTCCCTGGCCATCTGATCGATACGTCCACTCGCATTCGTAAAAAAGAAATGAAAAATTGCCGTGTGGCTTGCTCTCGGTCCTAAAAGTCTCATCAGCTGTACATACCTACCCAGTAAGGACTATGGGACCCTCAGTTTCCCTCCCGGGACCTCCGGACATCCTCTAGGTAAATGTCGATCCCCAGGTCGTCTAGGTCATACTCTGGGAGGTATCTCTATAAAATATAAAAAATAATAGTAATAAGATCTCTTCTATAACTTCTATTCTTAATCTATCACTAAAAATTACTAATCCCTAACCTATCCGTCCGGAGGTCCCAAAAAATCAAATATGTGAAGCTCACTACCTAAAATGCCAAGAAGCTATATAGTATAGAAAATACTATATATAGAAAATTTTCTCTACATAGTATAGAAAATACTCCTTCCTGAAAAATCTAAGACAAAAATCTATTCTGAAAAATATCAGAAGGGAAAGGCTGCGGGAAGCAAAAGGGAAAAGCTGCGGGAAGCAAAAGGCTGAACCGGGAGAGTGAGGAAGCAAGGAGCAGTGAAGGAACTTGAAAGAATGAGGTCCGAAGACCTTCTCCAATGGTCTACGGGAGGGAAGTTCCTCCTCCTTTCTTTCGGAAACTGTTTTTGCCGGCAGCCATAACTGAAGCTTCAGGTTACGATAATTTGTCTCAACCTGCCTGCTGGCTGTCCCGGTAACAGAACGCCGGCCATAATTATGATTACTGTGAAGTTACGTGCTCCTTGTAACAAGAGACTCAGCATTGTACAAAGCGCTTGTTCTGTAGGAGAACGGTTTGAAATTCAAAATAAAACATTATTTTATTCATTGGTCCAGATAGCTGGAGAGTGTTTCAGAACATTTCTCCATCGTTCGATTTCAGTTATCATCAAGATTAGGTGCAAAAGATAGATTAGAGTAAAACGCGTCTTTTGAGTCATCGATGAAATTCTCTAGTAAACCAATGAAAACGTTGTACTCTTCCGCAGTTGAGGTGAGGGCCCCTGCAGTCTGAGACGATACTAGTTAGATCTAAAAATGAGTTAGGTGGGGATCCCCACCTCTAATATAGTAGTAGTTGTGGTTTAAAAGACTATAGACTAAATCATTTGGGAGACCGATATTCGATATCTTTGGTGAATAACGTTATCCATTGACACGAAGTTCTAGTGCCGGCCTGGTAGAGAGGATGGGTCGGGACCATACGCGGTACCCGGCGCTGAAACTGTACCGTACAGCGGGATATCCTGCAGTGACGCCAAGCATACGATAGAAGTAGGAGGTATGGCTGATGGACAGACGCCGGTAATTCCGCCAGTGTTGCGAAGAGGCATTGGAGCGGTCCACCTTGTTACAGCTTGTAACTGTGATCAGACAGGCTGAACCTGTGCCCAGTAAAATTGCCTGGAAGGGCAGCGGAGCAAGACACGTGACGTGTCCTCAAGCTGTAGTACCGCTTGAGGTACCGAAGAGGAAGCACGGTATTCTGGCTGACGAGATATCATGCCCACGGTGACCGAGAAAGAAGCCATGATGCAGGATCCGGCAAGTGAATATAGCTTGACGGCGAGGTAAAGAACAGCGCCAGAGGAGGTCCCAAACCTGAGTCCACGTCTGATGGGGTCTGAGGCGACCAATCCAAACCCCACCTCGAGTTAATCCTGAGGACCATTTCCGGCTGATCCTTGAAAACCAGTTGCGCATACGTAGAAGAAACTGGGAAAGACAAAGTGACTTCCAAAGAGCAAACCTGCAGAGACCATCCAGCATTTAAGTAACATTTACCTAAATACATTAGTGAAAATTACTGAAATTGAGTCCTCGAAATGTAAAAGATCCCACAAGGTTAATAATTGAACGATATTCACTACGAAGCGATTGTACATGTGCATGACTGCTTCTCCATCTAAAAGGAGTACAATCCTAAGATTAATAATTGACTCATGATCAAGAACCACTAAGAAAACAACACAAGAATCCGGTGACTCCATGACCAAGTAAAGGACAAGCTGAAGGAGGAATTGCCTTTATGTGCTTCAAAGCACAACCTAAACACTAACACACATCGTTAATTCTACTCATATTAATTCCCTTATCGTGCATGAAATAGTAACATATCGTTATTTGTTAGTTCACTGGACTATCAGTGCAAATAGTAATATGTCTTTATTTGCTAGGTCAAAGACTCTCACGACATGAAATAATATGAGCAGAGTAAACGTGTAACATGTGTATACTTGCATGCTTTTCATTCATTCATTCTCCGGTCTCAATCGTAGACAAGAGAAGTCATGGCGAGTTAATTAACTCATAATTAATTAGCAGCCTTGTACGTTTACGTTATTTGCTCATCAACATGTGCATCTTACCAAGGAGATGATCACGTTTTCTTACCGTTTCTCTATTCTCTTAGAATCTAACTTGAAGCTGAACTCCCTCAATTAATCTCCTGGTGAAGAAAGAGTGTTGATGTACTTGGAACCCGTAATTCAGTTACCACTCCACTTTTGGAAACCTCCAGAACTGCTTTTCATGAGATTCGGCCACCTTTATATCCTCTAGAGCTACAGTCTACGGTCTAGAGTCTAGACGTCTGTCCGTTCAGATTCAACATCTACTCAAGCAGGAGCTCATTCCAAGGCTCCAAGCATGACTCTAAAGTTAAAGGATGTTCAAATTGTAAGTCAAGAAAGATGCCTTAGATTAGGAGAATTGTGAAGCTTTCCAAGTTCTGTCTCGAAGCTTTTGGGGACTTTCTTGAGTAGAGAAGAATAAGTAACAGTTAACAGAAGTTGTTCCTAGAGCATATATATAAAGCTAGTCGACAAGATATACATGTAACCTAGAATGAACGAAGAATGAAGAGCACAAGGAAAATCTCCGGGTGCTATTGGCACGTTTTCATGGAAATATGAAGGTTATTCATATTTCCACAATCAGTTTTAGATCATGTTTGTTTTATGCTAATAGAAAATAGAAAAATATTCTATTAAATGATTAAAAATATTGTTATATAATGCATGAGTTTTCGAAGTTACATAGAAAAACAAGTTACAACAAACATTTCCTTATAATCAAAATCTTAATTAGTGGCGGATTAATATTTGAGATTAATATTTTAATAGACTGTTTTAACTCAGCTTTTACTCCATTTCATTTTGGTTCCGATACGCAAGGTGATATTTCATTCAATTCTGGAGTTCCATAGTTCTATTAATTTTGTGTATTCAGTTCTGTCTGGAGGTGAGGCTATTTATATATTTATATAAATATCACAGCATTAATTTATTACCTAATGTTTCTGTTCGGAAGAGTTAGGTTATAAATTAAACTATGGATTTTTCACTTAGTAGTAGCGATCAGTGATCCGCATATGTACCCTGGAGAGCACGTTGGTCTGGGTTTTCTTTATAGTTTATGTCGTGCTCTTCTCGCGTTCTCAGGTCGGATTAACAAGTAACACTTACCAAAAAGATTTAATTTTCTCTATGAACTTAGTACAAGATTTTAGTTCACATTTATACATCGTCCCAGTAATAACAAGCGAACAAAAATTCCCAAAAGTTAATCTTGCGTGAATTTTATTTATTTATTCAGTTACTCGGTAGGTTGAAAAGCTTTCGCATTTCTGTTAAGTTTTCGTACCTAGGGTTAAAGAGTTCATTGCGTCGCTTTCATGGCCCGCTCAAGTTTCAGTAATTACTGCATCAGTCAGTTAGTTATACCCATATAAATAAATAATCGCAGCCAAACCATACAAGTAGCAGTCTGTAGGTTTGGACCATATTCTCAAAACCGTTCAAAGTATTTGAAATGAGCTGTTTTCTAAAACCTTGAACAAGACCATTTATGTATTATTTATACTGTTTTGGAAAATATTGTACTGAAGTATCAGTGAATTTCTAGATTACTTTTACCTTAACATGGCTGGCATGATGCAATAATACTCAACTTAGAACTGAGAATCCAGTGAGAACATACTTTTGTTATGGGAAAGAAATTCTTGAACTGCCTACACCAACTATCAGTTCGGCAGCGAACCAAATTGAGACTATATTGATCTGAATTGGTTAAAGACCATGTACTTTAAGGTTCAATTTGTTTAGAAAATATTTATGAAATATTTATGTTTTCTTGTATATGTATTTCAATCTTTCATAATAAAAGAAGGATGATAAAACAGTTACTAATTCATAAATACGTCTTTGGTAATCCTATTTTTTCTTTACAGAAATTTGATAAGATAAAAAATGTTATTTGGATTAGTTGGAAATAGTAATAAATGCTAATAGTTATCTTATCATTCAAATGTCAAAATTGATAATATGATAAAACTATAATAGCGAGATTCTCTAAACATGAATATCAAAGAATATATCTATAGGTATGTAAAATTTCTGTATCAACGTTCCTTAAAAGATTTGTATCACTTTACACAGTTATGAGAAAAAAATATAAGTATAACATCAGTTTTCAGAAGAAACCACACTAATATGTTGATATGACATCTTGATAAATCTGCGATCTTCAGTAGAAAAGTCTCTTCTTTCTCTTATTTCAATGAAATTATGTTCTTGATGCTGAATTGTTTTCGCGTCACTATCCCTTCTTTTTGCTCGATCATTTTTCGGATGAATCCGTCCATTCAGCTTTTACACCAACTGTTTTTCTCCAACGATTAGCTTATTACTTTGTATGTTCCTCAATGTTAGAGATACATAAAACAGAAAGACATAAACAATTAAAAAGAATTAAGGCTGACATATTATTTGTGGAAAAATATATATTTATCTGACGGGTCAAGACCCACGTGGTAAATCTTTGAACATCCACATAGTCAATCATGAATATTATTTCTTTGTTATTAATATAATTTTAGTGCTGTTTTTGCCACGGAGGCTTAGCACTTACACGGATTACACCACATCTTTGCAGTTCCCTTCTCGCGATACCTCAGGTCGACCATGGAGGATCCACCCGACTTGGTGTGACCGCCACTACCGGGAGCAACGGTTGGACCCCGGACCTGAAATCGATACCAAGCAAGAAACTAGAACGACAAGGACGACGGAAACCTAAAATTGCCATCCATCCATTGCTAGTCCGTAACCTTGAACCCGCCACCGTAGTGTTGTAACTTCCCGCCTTATTCACGGTTCCTGCCGGTCGCTTCGACAGAGAATCCCGGTTCTAGGAGGCCGTGGTGAAACTGGTGCCAGAGCTTTGACGTCAGCATAATCATTGTTCATGGGGATGCATTTGCGCGGATTTGGGTGCATGTTAACATTCTCCACTAGCTTACATTAGGTTGCTTATTTTGTTTATTCATGCCACTGCCCAAAGCTGAATTATTATTTAACTTTTCGGTTAAGAAGGGTTAGATAATAAATTAATATGTTAATTATAATATAATATATTATTTTTTTTGATCGTAATTGTACTCGTGAAAGCGCATATGCTCGTGCTCAGCTTAATGGGTTAGGTTTGCATCGTGTCGCAATTGTAGCACACTATCATTTAATACTTATACACTAATTTAATTTTTCTTGAGAAACTTAGTATACAATTTCTGTCTAACACTTAATATTTTTGATTACAAAGGAATAATAAAAATTTCCTGGACTTTTGAAACCCGAACCTCAATTTTGAATTTCCCGAAATCATAAAATTCTCCCGAATTTCCAAGTTTTTGAGAACCGAAGCACCAATATACTTTATAACTCACTACCATTGACCACTACATACAAGTTAGTGAATTAATGAATATGCCATGTAGATTTACATAACCTAGAAAAGATTATATCAAACTAGATTAGTTACACCATCTTTATGAACAATTGAAAAGAAAAGGAATTGAAAATAAACCGTTTAAAACCCTTTCGGAAATTGTGACCCTAAAACCAAACTTTCTAATATGTGAATAGATTATGTTCTTTTTTAAATTTTTGTTCTTTTCTTTAGTTGATGGTCGGAAACTAAACCATTTTAGTACCGAACCGTGACAGAACCCGGCGGATGTAGTCGAGTTCGTACCATCGTCTTTAACCGGCCTTTCAAGCTTAGGTTAAAGTCAGTCCTTGGGAGAAAAGGCGGGAAGGCTTCCTTCAAGGTCTGCTGCAGTTTCGTGTGCAGAAACAGTCCGTAGGAAACTCCTCGTACAGTAAGAAACACAGAAGGAAATGCATGACGAGCAGTGTCAGCATTCAGCACAGCTGGATATCGTGCAGAAGTCTTTGGGGAGAGGTCGACAGGCAAGTGAAGGAGTGATTTAGAAACGAGATTGTCTACGGTCTAATCACTGTACCTTCTGTCTGGCTGATGCAACAGGTACAATATTAGCCTGACCTGCAGTCCGTCCAGGCCGGCTGTACAAACTGTGTATCAGATACGAGATTATAGGATGAATCAGTGAAGAATCATTACTTACTATTGGCGGTGATTCAGAGCCCATGAGTGGCTCCGTAGCTTGTATATATGAATCACCACAACACACTGCTGGGCTTCATTCATATTCATTTCATTCATCGACAAAAATCACTCGAATTGTCCATGGATACTTCTTCTACTCACTCGGATTAGGGATCTCTTATGAAGAATGCACAAAGAACGGTGTTCAGCTGAGGTTAAGTTGTTTATCAAATCAAGCTCCAGAAGACAACGGGCTGTCCAGATGAGCTCTTTGCACTTTTCTGGTCGGTAGGTGCTGAAGATAAACGTGTACTTGTGTGGATGTTTGGTCACTGAGCTCGACAGTCAGTAAGCATCTCGCGAGACTCTTTTCAGTGATCTTTAGAGATGGGGAGCAGCTGGCACTTCCGCAACTGTCATTTGCCAGTGAAAGATGTGATGTGTAAGGAGTTAGACCTCAACAGGAAGACGACGCAGAGTGTGTCAAGCAGGAATGTGAAAAACTGAAAGGGTATTAGTTAATGCACACAGGTGGGGAAAAGTCCACAATGTGGGCTCGAGTACAAAGTGAAAGAACAAGGAGCAGATATGGTGAAGAAAAAGAAGAGGATGATAAGTGGATGATCGCCTTCGCGTGCTCAGAGCAGAGAAGATGGTTGATCAGTGGATTGTCGTAGTAGAATGCCGGCACCTACCGACTTTCTAGTAAAGTTTACGTAAGAAGGAGCAAAAGTGAAGAAACACCTCCCTACGGAAGCTGAGAAGAAGCTATGTACTTGTTACCTCCGAAGGGTGGGTAGGCAGGCAGCTCTCACCAGCAGATGTTCTCAAAACGATACAGAAAAGTTTGTTCAAAACACAATGATGAGAAGGACACAATCATACCTCCGCCCTCTATTCCATACATACCTACTGCTTTCATCTACAGAAACGATCCTCGAAACCTACTAGACCTGCTGCTCACGGGTACTATAAATTCCTCCACTCCACTTCACTCAACCCACTTGAATGAACCCCCAGCACGCAATGAGCACAAACTCCTTAGAAAAAACAAAACAAAATCCAAACTCGACCCACTTGAAGAAGTCGATCCGATTTACCGTAAAGAAGAAATCTCTGTAAAGAAACCACTCTAGCAACATGCATATTTAAACCCTAAAGCCAACAAGCTGCTGCATGCGCCAATAGCCGGGTCGGCTGGGGTCGAGTCTCCCTGCTGGGGGCACTCAGCATGTGAAAGCGCAGGCAGAAGCCCCACACCGAAAGAGACCTAAGAACAACATCACAGTCAAAGCAAGCACTTCAGTCGAATCTGGTCTTGAACCATTTCCTTTATAGTTATATGACATCATCCTATCATCGAATGTCTGGTTCCATACACTGACATCGATCGTTCGTTGCCAACTCCGATGGTGATTCCACATGACAAGGAAGTCTCGTTTTTTCTCCGTAAAATCTTTCCGTATAAACTCACGCTCGTCCCTCGAGTATTTGGATGCCATCTTATTTTACGTAATGCACTTCCTCGTCGTTCGTTCTGAAGTCCCTTACGGTCGTACGCAACTCGTGTATCAATTTCATATAGCAGGGAAAACTCCGTGCTGTGCTTTCCTTTCATAAATCAGTTGTTCAAACTTGCAACTTTACCATCAAACGTTAGATTGATGGGAGAGCTCCCTCCGTGAGATGCAAGTTCGATATACGTTTACCGTAAAAGATTCTTGAAATATAAATTCTCTTTTCCATTGTATTTTGGAAGGGGGTTATGTACGATACAGCATCTTTCACAGGAGATCAATTTGATAAATCACGATTCTGTTTGATAAACTATAATATATATATATATATTATTTTTTAGACTATAATCTCTAAATTTTATTACTTGAAATAGATTTGAACCGTTCGATTATGTGAGAAAGTCTCTCGATCTTTATATTTTCATTTTTTTTATGTTCTGCAAGTCACTAGAATGATCCTGGCTTCTCAATCCTATATCACTCAAAGAGGGAGAGAGCTCTCCTCCTCTTTGAGGTGCTAAACCCTAAATACATACCGAAGATCGGTGTCCCAAGTTGTTTAACCTACTGTCCTCTAAGAGAAAAGTTGCGAGTACAATTTTTAAAGATACGGTTGGAGGTGCATGTGCTGCAAACTGTTAAAGAAGCTTCTGGTCCGAGTCTGGCTGTAATGGACTCACATGGACAATCCTGTTGTCCACGAATACCCCAAGGTACAGGTAAAAACATATATTAGAATATAATAAATAATTTATAACTTTTCCAACTACAACTAACCATAACAGTAAAGAATCTTTTAGTTATTTTATTAAAGGGTGTCAAACTAGACAAATTTTTTTAAAAGCAGCTCTGCAAGATAGCTTCGTCAGACATATTTTGCTTTGCCAAGCAGATACCACTTTGCTGAGTGGAAAAAGACAGGTTGAAATTGACCACTGTGTGGTAGTTTCCGTTTTCCTTTCCTAGACGAGGAACACTGAACTCTGAAGATCTATGCTACAACTAACTTAGTTTTAAGTGCGTGTGGACTAAAATCTCCAAACTCTCTACTAAATATCTTATATATATTCTGCAACTGCTCAAAGACATTATTGTCGTCTAAGTCTCTTCCACTGTGTTCTCACAAGTGGAGAACACGGACTTGACTCGAAGTCTCTCCAAATTCTTAACTTCACACTCAATATCTTATATCATAAACAAAAATTCTAAATCTTGACATCCACGATTATGACTTGAAAAGCAGCCATCTGCCAACCCACAGGAAAAGGTCGTAGACGTCCGTCGTCAAAGCGATTCGAACTCTGCACCATACACAAGCGAGACGACGGTAGTTGCCGCTGCGCTACCCTATAGGAGAGCTCTAAAACCTTCGGTACTACACAACTCAACAAATTTAGCAGACTTATCTACTGTATAAACAATTAGCGGACTTGGGAATGTGCGTGGATGGCCGGCTAGTTAAAAACCCAGCTATAATTTCCCTCTCGTCAGGCCATCCCAACCCCCTAGCCAGCAGTTTAGAACCCATCGACTGGCGGTTCACTCTACCAAGACGTAATGTTGACCTCCTGAGGTGGTCAACTTTACAATGGGGGACCCTGCATTCCCTCCGCATACCCTCGGCTAAATAAGATAAGCAAGCCGAAATATAGCCAAACCTAGCCCTCGGCTAAATGAGTGACTCAGCGAAAAAGGAAGAAAAGGCTACGAGGCGGGAATTGAATTTCAAAGGGGAATATACAGATGGATCTGTTGAATTGTTATTATCGTGGAGCTGGTCTTTTATCAACTATTAGAGATATTAGATTGGGAACTGTTTAAAACTTAATAATAACTTATAAATAAATAAATAAATAAATAAATAAAGATTATTAGAAGTTTTCAGTTTGATTGTTTTTATCTTTATATGACTGATTACCACAACCAACTACTAATTTCCCCAAGAATTTGTAACTAACGAGTAATATTAAAAGATATCTCCATTGCCGAAGACCTTAAAATTTTGGAATTAAACCAGTCTCATTGCTACATAATAACTGTTTATTAGTTTCATCTCAACCAGTTGCTCACTTCGTCATACCCAATTTCAGTCCAGATCTCAGATACCAGTCAAATTACTTTACATAGTTGATTCCGGTGAGACAGTAGTAAATATTCTATAATAATACAATACATTAAATTCGATTATAGGAGATAAGAGGATTTTAAGTATGATACATAAAACACAGTTGGTGGATATGATAATGTAGCACATTTTGGAGCATCAGTTTAGAGAGTTCTAACTGTCTACGATATATCTAATATTCCTTCGTATTTATATGGAGAAATTTACTTGTACTAAAAACAGTCTTATTAATGCATGAGAGAGATCTGTCAATGCCGGCACCACCAGCGAGTATAATTCTCTGTGTACAACTGATTCATCCGTCTTTCGGCTTCACTATATCTGCTGAAAACAAAATGATACTGTGACAACTTTCGTCATGCCGTAACCCCGAGCACTATCCAGTTGCGCTTCTCATCCTCTCGCTCACTGTTAAACTCCAGTCCTCCTTCCAGGGGGTTCGGCATCCGAATCCCGTGCTTGAGAGTTGGATATGCAGTTCTATTCTGCTCAGCCGGGTCTAAGAGAATTTTTGCTGACTGATTTTTCGTTAGCAAAAATGCTCTGTCGTTTACACACACTAGGTATTGCTGTGATGCTTATATCTTATAAGATATGTGTGTCTCTCTGATCTCAGGATAGTGGAATCCGCATTATCTTACAAAAAAGATCAGGTTCCTAGACTTGTCCATGTTTTCGAGTTTTTAGATGCTCTTGGGATGCTGATTCATGCTATGTTTATTAATATTCGATTCTCTCGTCAAGTCCTATATCCATCTACCAAGTGCAATCAAAATATCTAATAAAAATCTTTCGAGAAAAAGAAAAATATTTCATAATGCTGTGAATTAGAATTAAGGTTGGGAGATCCCCAACCAGCTAGTAGTTTAGCTAGTTGGGACAATTATGGCATAATTTATGGTGGTAAGGACCTTCAGTTGGACAATGGAGTTTTAAAAGGATTGATATTTCATCAATATTATGTAGCCGTTTATAGTTTCGGCACATGTGCTCATCCTTTCAGCTGATTGAATCTGATGTGACATATGACTATTTTTGTGCTTTTCTTCTTCCGTGGTCTCTGCAATATTCGACCTAAGAATTGCATTAATTTATCTACTCGAGCCTAAGTACTAGTCATGTTTGTCAAGACCATTCTAAGAGAAACTAATTGTTAACTCTTAAGTGATGATTTTAGAGAGAGAAAAAACTCTAAGCCAATGACATGCACCTGCAAACAGAGTGCTTTTGTGCTTTTCTTCTTCCTACGTCTCTGCAATATTTGACCCAAGAATTGAATTAATTATCTATTCAAGCCTAAATACTAGCCATGCCCTTCAAGACCATGCCAAGAGAAACTAATTGCTAACTTTAAGTGATGATTTTAGAGAGAGAAAAGACTCTAAGACAATGACGTGCACCTACAAATGCAAGAAGAACACGCGACGCAGTAATAGTCAACGGATGGAAAGACTCCAATTCAAGTCTTACAAGAGAAAGAAGGACCTGAAGGGTCAACAACCAACGTCTCGAAGGGAGGAAGAACACCGGGGCTAAGCCCCGCTATCAGTAACTCTAAGGTCGTCTATCGCTCTTAAAATATCACACACCGGTAAGTCAAATCTCCTACATACAACATGTGCACAAGAAGTAGCATCGCTTACAATTGCTCTCTTGTGGACCGCACCTGCTAAAGCTTTCTGTAGAGCAATGGAAACTCGTTGTCTAAAAGACGAGTGCAAAAAGAAAGAGAAAGTGGTACCCCTGGCGTCTCTCATGGTGGGCTCTAACACAATCTTGAATAAAAACGTCAAACTCCGAGGTTGTAGATCCGTATATCTCCAAGACTAAGAGATGAAGCGATGTCCCACCTGCATACTCTTATACCTGGTCATCTTAGCTACTGCCGTCACGCCTAAAGCCCATCTTGAGGGATAGGTGATCACCCGTGTCGTCATTGAGTCCCGTGTCAGATCCGCGACAAGCACATCTGCCACTGAGACCTAATTCTCTTTCATCATGTACAAGTAAGCTCTCACTGATCCTTCCGTTTGAAGGACATACCAATGCTCTCCATGTCATATAATCGCTCTCCCATGCTAAGACAAACACAACGTCCTTGATGGCATCATGGATAGCTATCCGCTCTCCACCGTGAGGACAACGAGCAAAGTGTCGATCCGAGATGTCGAGTGAAACATCACACTCGCAGGTGGACAGTGCCGAAGCAACAGGCTGGACCAAGCCTAAGTGAAATCTCATATTGAGAGAAGATAGTCAATGCGCGTCAGAACGCTCTAATGCAAGGTCGAGCTATGAGTCAAGAGCCTACATCCTTGTCTGAACAAGAGCGGAGTCAAGCTCTAGTATCTCGTAAGATGAAAGGATCAACTAAGAGTGCATGAAGAACCTACTGGAAGTGGTCTCCCGTCAGAAAGGACTGAAGTGCATGAGAATCCATTGGCAGCTAAGATATCAAATCGAGGATGTGTCTCACGTGTCTCAAAGTCAAATTATCTCGTGACTCAAAGAGACACATCTGTAGTGGATAAGAACCATCCTCCACCTCTGTCACATAGCTCTCCAGAATAAGTCTATCTCGTACGAAGAAACGACAATAGAGCCAAGGTGTTGAGAGAGCTCAACTACCCAAAAAGATTGACGGAGTAGTCTATGGATAATAAGCCCACCTCGTCACATGATATCAACAAATATGTCTGCCTGCATGCAAGAGATCCTGTCACACACTCAAAGGTCTCCGATACTAAGATATCACCAAAAACTCTCATGATCCTCTTATCAAACTCTCTAAGACGCGAGATGAAGATAGGAGGTGAAGATACTATGTGGAGTAAGTAATCCGAACGACGTGCAATGACAGAGGAAAAGATACCAAGTGCAACCTGTGGATCCTCTAACCTAAGGAGATCCTCGACATGTAAAACGTTATCTGCCAAGATCCATCTAAGAACCGAGAGAAGATTTAGGGTCCTCTATACCCACCGATACTCCTAGGATACGTAAACCATCTCTAAGTGTAACAAATCTATCCGGGAGCTAGAGTCCTACGGTATATCTATGGGAGATCAAGCCCTACACGTTGATACCTTCACTCTCAACTCTACCAAGGCCAATTGAGAAACGAGGTGATCAAAGACATCACAAACTTGATCCGCCGGACCTATGATATGCATGTCATCATCTAGAGATAGAAAAATACAACCTGGAGCAACCAAGACGGTGGTCAAGAGAGCTCTATAGTGAACTAAGACAAAGAATGGTCCACCCAAAGAGTCTCCCTGATTAGTGCATGCAGTGGAGCTGATGACTATAACCCCCTCTATCGAAGGACTGTGCTAGTAATAAAAATGAGAGGAAAAATCATAGAAAGATTGCACGAAAGGAACGAGACTCGTAAGAGATCCATCGTCATCCATGAGCTCTCTAAAGATGAAAGCGCAGAAAATGTTATTAAAAGTATTTTTCACGTCCATTTGTAAGACAACTCCAACTTGATGGATGTCCAAGAGAGTCTTAATGCCGAAGAACATAGACTCACAACCTCCAGGCGTTGCAACTCCAGACTGATGTGCACAAAGGTGGTCCTGAAAAATATCTCGAAGCTGAAGAACAATGATACGACTAGTAAGTCATAAAAGAATCTCGCTGATGACTATCGGTCGAATCTCTCCATCATTCTTCATCATGACCATAAGTCTAGCTGCCTCCAGTACCTGAGCTATTGAATAAAGAATATGTCCTTGAGCTACTGCTGCTGCTATCTGAAAAAGCTCCATGAAACCACTAGAGGGATCGTCTATCTGAAAACAATCATGTAAGTGCTCGTAGATCATCCTAGACAGACCTCCAGAAGATAGACGTGGAGCTGTACACAAGACCATGTCAAACAAGGATCTATCGAGACATAATGGCTCCTCAGGCTGATGAGAGATCACCAGGTGGGAGGGGTGAAAGAAACGTAACAAAGTGATCATCTCTTCGATAAGACATGCCACTGACAAAGGATGCAATGCTCTAGCATCTCTACTATATTCTCCAACCTGACCTAACATCCTATGCGAGCGGAAGATGAGACATCATGTGTAGAGTAAACTCACTCTTATCTTGTACCGTACGTACTGATTACTCCTGTAAGACCGATCAATCACTAGCACAGAATCAGTGAAGACAGGCTATCACCTCCCGATGTCTCACTCTGCCATCTCGAGTATAACAAAAGCACCAACGAGATAGTAAGAGGAACAATAACCACACCGCCCCGTCCTTGGTATTCCGTGTCAACATATGAGAGGTAGACCGATGAAACAAACGCGGACAAGAAAATTTATCTCGAATAATCTCAGAATAATGTCAGTGTGGACTCTCAACCACTCCCACGACTCAAGAGAAAGTCTAGGTAGAAGAGCTAAGGGTACCATAACGACTGCACGTGTAGACCTCCGCTCTCGGCTAACCCGGACATCTCATGTGGTCCAATCATAGCTCTTGTGCATCTTTCACACATGAGACTTTACTCCTTGTGAGGTAAATAACTGACCGCACACTTGGCATTTTGTGTCTCCATCTCATGGGGAGAGATCAGTCTTGATCTCATGAGAGAAAGAGTATCCATAGCTAGAAAAAGGACGATGTCCAACTAAACGGTATTCGTAATACGAACATCTCAAAAATACCCACTCAAATAAAGAACTTTGATCTGTAGAGATAAAAATACACTATATGTAGCAAGAAATCCCTCAACAATCTCTCAAAAATCATAAACAAAAGACTTTGTAATCATAAAAATCTCAGAAAACTCAAAAATATTTAATACTCACTCATTTTTTTACAAAATGTATCAATTCTAGAACCAAAAGAAATAAAAACAAAAAATAAAAAAAATCTAAAAAGATCTGCAATAACTCACCTCAATACACTCCACTCTCTCAAATTACACTCTGTTCCCTCTCCTCTCCTCTCTTCCCCGCACGTCCTCTCTTCTCCCCGCAACGTCTCGTGTACTTGGGCAACCATAGAGTGCAAGCCCCTTAAAAGAATGACCTACTGCCACTCTCTTAACCACGAACTCAAGACTTGTCTTTTCTAAACTTGAACATTCACCAATGCGTTATCCATGTTTGCTGTCCACTGGTTGTAAAATCCAGCAATAAACCTAGTCCGGTGTAAGTCCTTGCTCGACTTCTATCATGTGCGGCTTTAACGTAATTCTTAAGCTGAATTAATGTTTAGGGTCCGAAATGACTGCACACTAGTTGAATGAGGGAGAAGTTGCTGAGGAGGACCATCTCTTCCATAGTAAACTAGGGGTGCCAAAGTTACGAGATTCTCCTAACGAGAGAAGAACAGAAAAACTCGAAACTCAGCCTCAAGGGTGAAATGAGAGAGTCAGTATAGGTAACTTGTCTAGGAAGTATCCTCTAGCACCGGCCATTTTAGAAGTTGTTAAAGTTAGCACTTTCGTGAGAACTTTAACTTCAACACGAAAATTGGATATGAGCTATTCACCTCATGTGGGAGAAGGAAAACACCCGCGTGTGGTTTCTTAAGCGTACTTGCAAGAAACCTCTTTTTGATCGAAACTGCAATATGCGAGGATAGAATATTGTCAAAATATTCTAGTAAGGAATGTCAAAGTGTATACATAAAAGCTACACTCTGACTCGTGAGCACTCGCCCAGCTCGTTGTTGGAGAATTAGTCTTATGAAATCAGAAACATAGGTTACAGAACAAAGTCAGTAAACACAAATATTGCCAATAGACTTACATAAAAATGTTCATTAAGTACGAACATTTAGGACTCGAGTTCATAGCTCTTTTAATAGAATGGAGCAAGCTTACAAGCCTACAAGGAAGGGCCAAAAGCTAAGCTACTTTTTTTTTTCTTGTGTGGTTTGCTTTTAGTCCTCTTTCCGCGGTGAGGCTTTCCGCAGCAGCCCACATAATGAAACCAAACTAAGCTATGAACAGAGAGATTTAAGAAATCGTATGACACAAGTCCACTCTCGACTAGGTTGATTGCAGCTTTTCTATTATGGGATCACACTTACACACACACAAACTCGAAGCACTTGAACAAGGTACTTACAAAAGCCTGGATTGGCCTTACTTCAAGAGTTCACATGTTCTTCGTCATGCTCGAGGAACAGACGTGATGTAAGAATCCGGTTATCAAGAAATGATCTGCAACTAGTTTCACGAATGATGTACGCACTAGTGGAGAGATCGTGAGCTTGCATACAAAATAGCTACAAAGACGAAAATTAGAGTCTTAGTTTACTGGATCGATTTCTAGTTGGTTGGTTGTGATCGTACACTATCAATCATACCTCCGACCAGAAAATTCTAGCGCAGGTACTCTGAAAGGATTCCTAAAGGAATATAGGTTCCTATATATGCATGCAACTTGAGCTTTTGGCTATAGGGAAGGAAAAGGACAAGCATGAAGCGAGGGTGAAGATTCAAGTCTACTTCGGAAGAATAATATATTATAGTGATATGAAAAATAATTTCATTTTAGAGAAAAATAAATGATATGAAAAGTAATTCGAACATACTAGTCAAAGATGTCTAATAAACAAAGAGAAATAACCAAAAAATAAACAATCAATAGGATGCAGAGCCCAGAAAAATAAAAGATATTACTATAAACCCATAAACAAGAGTTGCTACCGCTCTAAAAAAAATTTCTTCCTTTTTCTCTTCAAAACAAAAGATTGTCTTTGCTTTGACTTTATGTTCCAGAAATAATTTCTACGGGTGTCTAAAAGACGTAGAGGGGAAAAAGAGTAGTAGCAGTGAGAGGCGGATGTGATCTTCCATTTGCCATAAATAATTAGGAGTATAATGTTTAATACTTGATGCAAACTGGCATCTAACCACAGCCAAGTGATTATGAAAAGAAAACAACATTCACTCGGAAGATCCCTAGTACTTGTTTTCTCCTGAAGAGCTTATCCAGGAGAGTGTTGCATTGGCATCATTATCCACCAAACGATTTGAAGTCCGTAGGGATTCTGTACGGAGACGAAACTAGGAAACAGAATGAGCATCACGTCTGTCAAATCACTAGGCTCACTTCGACTTCTCCATCGGATTGGATTGGACTGATGAGTGCAAGGAAGGAATCAATCCTGCTCTATATAAGTAGTTCCTGCATGCATCCCACCTACCGAGCGAGAAATCCTCCCTGCTGTTTCCAATCAGTCTCGCATTCCTGCACCCTGGTTTGGCACCGATGGAACAGTACAGGATCGTAATGTTTCGACGTTGTTAGGTTCATGATACAGATTCGACAAACTTCGCCAAAACATAAGGAGGATCGGTCGACGGCTGGACGGCAAGCTCTTCCTCGAGTGGCGTCAAGCTTGTCTGTCTCGGAGTGGTCATCTGGCTTGTCTGTCAAGAGACTCCTTCAAAAGTTCAAAGTTCAACCTAAAGTACTGTTCTGTTCTTTTCTTCTGTTCTTGCCAGCTCCTCCAAATCTGTGTCATGTCTTACTTGCAGATATTCAACTGCAATGTCCATCCCGTCGTTCTACCATCCCCACTTCTTCCCTCTGCTTGACACTGACCGATCAGTGCATGCCTTTTATGCACGAACGAACTAAAGTGGAAGTAAAAGTCAGACTCTCCACTTTGTGAATACCGTTATGTTGCTTGAGTGTGCCATGGTCCATCCGCCTTGCTCAAAAGCCTACTTAATTCTTAAGATATAAGTCGCACATGACGGAAGTGAAGACTGGTTAAGGTGCAGAAGCTTATCACAAAAGTGGCTCACCGTTAATCCAAGTGTTGTCTCCACGACAGTATTCCTTCGTGGACGCTTGCGTGCCTAGCGCTGCAGAAAGGGATCTGAACGCATTTCAGGTGGTTTGAGATGGTCCCGACTTCCGACTCCCAAGCATGCGCATTTCTTGTCCTCTTCCTTGCACCAACCATAGAAACAGCCAAATGATTGAATCAGACGATCACGGTTTGGTTGTACCAAATGTCTGCATAAAGTAAGGACGTGATATCATGAGAAGTCATGCTTGCTAGGTAGTTGTAAGAATCTAAGCTCACTGAAAGAGTTCATGCATTCCACGTCGGACAAAAGGCCAAACATCCATCGTGTTGGTGTAAAGCAGGGATTTCTGGTAAGATTTCATCGTTTTGGCAGGGTGTTTGGCGCTTCGAGGTTCATCTTTACACAAGGATTTGCTCTCTGCAGTCCGGAGAAAGGTCTCTTGGGATGCAGCACATATTCCGTACGACTGCGGAATGTATGTACACAAGGAGTAGAGAATGTAAATCAGTCAGGACTTTACAGTTTTTGATCTGAATGTTTCATGGAGCATACTTCGTATAAAGTCTATCTATACTGACTGCTATAAGGTAGACCCAAGCACCGAGTTGATCCTTCCTCATTTTGTGAAAGAAGGGACTCGGATGCTGTGGTTCAAAGACCTCTGGAAAAGCACTCATTATAATCATTCCTCCTATGCTTATCGGGAAGACTTCTGTCCAAGATTCATGCGGTATGAAGCTAACGGCCCATCACGGTTAAGGGAAAGAAGAACATGTGACATACCAAAAAGTGCTGTTGTTGTTGTTGTTCTGACTCGTGATGGTGACTAAAAGCTCTCGGTATATCTCCTCCTGTAGCTTACACCGCAACCGTACATCGTCCCTTGGTTACAGTTGTACCTCTTTTAGACGAACCCGGGTTAATCTAAAACCTTCTAATTCTCCAACAAAATTTGGGTCCTTTCGAATTAATGAACGTCCGAATCCGAACCTATCTGCTGTACAATCTTTCCTGATAACTTCTCTCATTACTCCAAATGTCTAGCCATTTGGAGTAATGACTAGACAAGTACCAACTTAAATTACAGTTTTGCTCTGAAACAAAAACAATAATTGTACCATAAAGATCATAAAGATTTTTAATGAAGTCTATAACGAAACGTACATTGATACAAACTCCGAATGAAGTGAATACTTCAGATGATTGTTTAGAAGAAAATGAAAGAAGTCAATCCATTATTTGTTATTCAAAATATATAATATGGGTTTCAGTTTAGTGGCAGATTGACAAAATATTTAGAGAATTATAGCTCCGAGTAAAAAGTAGTTTATATTTTAAATTTCGTAGATTACTTTTTTTCACCCTTAGGGAAATTAAAGAGATGTGAAGGGATTCTCACATAGATAATTTCAGTTGATTGATGTTTTTAATAATTATATTATTTCATATTAAATCATATATCCAAGTTTGGACCCGTGGACTTATAATCCAAAGGACTTTAATCCGAACATATTTGAGTCTCGGAAGTGTGCTGATAAAAAAGGGACAACTATATCCGGATCAGATCAATGAGACCGTGCAAAAAGGAGTAGGAAACTCCTGTATTCGTGCACGGGGCCAACTGCACGTTCCTTTGCATTCCTTTAGAGGAACTCAAGGAGGCGCAAAGTGTATGCTACTACGCACGATTTTTATTGTTTATGAAAAGTAGAAATCATACCTTCAGAACAAATGTCGGATTTGATCAAGACTCCTCTTAAGACCCGTCACCTAGAGTTGTCAATCATACATGTGACTTTGCCTAAGCACACTGGAAACTGATATCGAGACTCTTTTTGACAAGAGCAGTGATTCGAAGAGAACTGGAAATACTTATTTTAGTGAGGGAGGATATTCACCCATTCGTGTACATGGGTGTTTAATATATATCCTAACCCTCCCGATGGGAAGGGTTAAGATATATATTAAATACCTTGTTAAATGACGTTTATTTATAATCCCAATCTCGGACTTATACCCTGAGAGACCTCTCAGCCTGCTCTCGACTTATGGGTTCTGTCTCGATCACTTAGCTGCTCCCGGAGAGATTAACTTTTAACATTTATAAGTGATTTTGACTTTTTATTATAGCTTATTAGCTTATATTTTTATAACACTTACATGTTTTCCGCTAAGAGAAAACGATTTTCACTGTACAAGTACGTTGGGGATGCCTATTCACTTGTCGTACATGATAGTTTCGGAGGTTAGAATAATTAAATGACAAAGAAGAAGGTCCACTTTGTGCACTTAGAAAAAGCATACAGTGAGTCCGCAATAAATTTATTTGAGCACAAAAGATAATTACATTTGCAAACGGTAATACATGCTCTACTCTGATTGCATCCAAATAGTATACCTAGTATACCCTCTACTATAAGGGCATCCTAATAGTATACTTGCTACACCATGATTGACAGGAGTGACAAGACACGCTCTGGTCTCAGTTATGATGTAGTACATTATAACTAACTGTCTCTTAGAATGGTTGGACCTGATGCGTGCTTTCCACTATTCTCTGTTGCAAATTGCACAGGCGAGTTCTTCAACCTGGTACTTACGAAAACCGACGATCATATTTAGTTATGGCTATATAGTAAAAAATTGAATAGAAGCTGAAATGCGCTTATCTTCAAAGACTCTACTGGATTCCTTTCCAAAGCGCTACAAACAAGCATATATTCTGGAAGTGTGTGCACGTCTTGGAAGTAAACCACTGTTCTGTTCCGCTGCAGTGTGGGTGAAATTGCAAGTATGTACTCTTCCTCTTAAAGAATGTCTGCATCCGGTTGCTCCACAATGAAATAACGTGCACATGTCTGAGCAATATTTTTTATCTATATCGGTGGTAGTTATAGTTTCTGATCGAACAATTAGTTTCCACAAGGAGTCACTACGCATTTTTTGTATATCAGGACATAAGCCATCTGTAAGACGGCGTATACTTACCAGATCATATCATAGATCTTAAACATGTTTGAAGAGTTGTACCTAACGAGTGTGTACTATGATACTTATTAAACTGCAAAGCACGGTGGAGGATATTCGTGTAGTTTAGTTGCACTTGGTTATTCATATCTGCAGCACCGAACAAAATAAATAGCTCTTCGTCATTCTCCGACATAACATCCGATATGTTTTTCATCCGATTAGTGATGCATCTCGGTTTTTTCTTTCATATAGTAGCCGACCATACCAACAAAGGTATGGAGACTTCTATTATTGAGCTGCTTGATGCAACTTCCCCGTCCATCGGTATGTCTGCAACTTTCCATCCCAAAATTACCAAGAGTTTAACCTATATTGTGCTGGTGGTTTGGAGAAAAATCACTCCTTGTACATGTAACAAAGTTCCACCCCTCTCAATAGATAGTAATCCAATTGTACACTCACTTTCTAAACGACGATCAATAACATATATCTAGATCTCCTCCTGTGTAATTGACCATGACAGACAATTCGAAGAGTTTGGCAATTGGAACTCTATGTGTACTCAATGCCGACGGTGGAACACTAACACGTTTAGCTCTGGCTGCTTGTCGCATCAACATCGGAAGGATAGAGGTAGTGTTTATAGCTAAATCAAAATAATCTCGACTGGACGTCGTCACAAACACAGTGGACGCAATTTAGACGATATAGAACATGCACAATTGGCTTTAGAAGATGAGGATCAAGGAGGAGACTGCAAGAATTTAAGATAAAAGAGAAAATAGAAAACTTGGAGTCATGCAGGACTAACCAGCTTCTCTCAGAGTGGATATAGTAGAAGAGACCAATGACTACTTGAAGAACAACAAACGATAGCGGGCAATGATTTGCAAATGAATACAAAGTCGAGGTATGGGACGAGGAATGTAGGCAGAACGGAGCAAAAGTCAAAATTGATATAGATATAAGTTATAAGTCTATACAGTTCGATATTTGCAAAAGGAAGCAATGTTCCACAATAAAGTGGATATGATGATAAAGTTCGAGGTTTACGAAACCGGTCTAGTTTGCATCGATAAGCACCGTGATAAGAATAAACGGCTTCAAAAGAATCGAATGAGAACCTTCCCTCTAGGATCAACTCGTTAGATGTAGGGGTAGTGTGAAGCGGCGAGGTTGAAGAATTGATTCAAGAATATCATCATCGGATAATATCAATTCAGTAAGGGACTATGCACAATTCTTCATTGGAATGCTTTTCGTGACTGAATGTGTATAGTCCTCTTTAGGCTACGGCATGTTCAAAAGCAAACAAAGTGCTACAACAAAAGTTCTAGTCCAGAAGAAACGTCCAAGAAACATCACCGAATGATCATAAGAAAAGTTGAAATACGTTGAGTTTGGAAGCTTCTTTGTGAGATCCGGCATGTAAACTAACACATCAATTACAATAACGTCAAGTTCGTCATGACGAAGGAGCAAATCGCTGCAGTCTCCCAAGCGAACTTGCTACAAACCAGCAATATCGAACATGTCTTACATGCAAAGAAATGACAAGACAAGACTTGGACGCAATGAGGTTTTCAAACCTGGTCTGTCAATGATAAGCAATTCTCCATGATGACGGACTTGATCGTAGTGCTCTTGGAACGAACTTGCCACAAAACACAAAATGGACAAGAAATGTTGCTAAAAGAGTGATGATTCACCGTGATTCGATTAACAAAGCAATGTACACCACAGTCAGTCTTCATCTGAGAGGTGTCTCAACAGAAAAATAGTCTCACACGACTGGCAATGAAGTGGATTTGCTACTTTGGATGCACGGTTCCAGAAGTCGCACACTTTTTGCTGCACACAAATTCACTCTTTTGATAGCAGACCACGAAAAAAGACTCGTGCTAAACTCATATGAGACTGTTTGTTTTCGCTGCCAGTAAAAGACTATGTTCTCTTACGCTAGCTGCAACTTGTATAAAAAAGGACAACTCTCGGACTCTCGTTCGGTACAACTCGCACGTCAGAAAACTGTACCATCAAACCGTAGTTCAATCTCGTAATCGTGAACATGCAGAACGTTCTACGTATCCACCAAAGCTACCAATAAAAGACTATATTCTCTTGCGCTAGCTGCAACTCGTATAAAAGAAGCAACTCTTGTCTCTCGTTCGATACAACTCACACGTCAGAAAACTGTACCGTCAAATCATAGTTCACTCTCGTAATCATGAGTAGAAGTCGTGAACATGCAGAACGTTATGCGAGGTCCAACCACGTATTTTGAAACGTTCCTTCTTTCATTCGGATACAAAGCCGGTATAGCTTTCAAAAGCTGAGCACAAAAATATATCTATTCTACTTGTCACCGTTGGAAGCAGAAATTGGCTTGATCATACCCCCAATACGATTGTTGCGCTTGATCATACCCCTGTTAACGTTTGGTTGCTTGATCATACCCATGACGGATTATTGACAGTAGAACCAGTCATTTTATCTTTTGGTTCATCATTTTAGTACTTTCAATCTTGACTAAATATCACTGTAAGTCAAAATATTTAACATTAAAGACATGTTAGACTATCCATATTCTCATTCCTTTAATATGTGCAGTCACACATATGAGTAACATCACAAAGTGACTGGTTTTACAAGCAATATCCAGTCAGGGGTGTGATCAAGCCATACATCGTTAAGAGGGGTATAATCAAGCTCACGGAACCTCGTGGGGGTGTGATCAACCCAATTTCTGGCGTTGGAAGAAAGCACTAAATACGAAAAACCACATATTTTGAAACAGTGTGAGATTGTTCTGCTTGGCAGCAATCTGTTCAAACGTGTGGAGGATATTAGATCTTCAGCTGATTTCTCTACGTTAGTATAGCATTTTTTCGCTGACTAGGCAAAGTTACCTGTATCACGGACGACTCCAGGTGCAGGTTCTGATCAAACAAGAAATTAGAAGAGAGGTCTTATCAAGTAAATTTCTGTATGAAAAGTCTCAAACCTATAAAGCAGTGGAGCTTTTCAATTAAGTCCATCAGAGGAGATCGCGACTGGCTGGAGGCTGGAGTTTGTGCAACAAGTTACGAGGGCCGGATCCAGTACCTGGTCATGCCTACCTTGATCTCAAGCTTTGCTTTAAGACATACGACAGCCTTTTCTCCCTTTTTGGGCCCTTGACGTGTAGGAGCGACTCCTGCATATCATGTCCAAGACAGAAACAAAGAGGAGGCGAAGGATCCGGTCTCCCTTCTAGGTTCATGCTGCAATCACCTAGAAGGGATAACGCTGCAACCAACTGAACGTGTGAAGCCAGTGGTGAGATTCTGATCATTAGAAACGACAAGGACTCCTTCGACCAAGAAAATACCTCTTGGGCTGCTCAGCACGAGGGATGTTGAGGGCGCCTTTGAATCTGATGTGCATTCAGTGAAACTGGGAAGTGAAAAAGGTGGTCGTCGTCTTTGATCTTTCCTAAGATCATCACATTAGGTGAAGCGTGCTTGCTCTGGCTTATGCTTACTGTATCTGTCATTTGCTTCAGATGTGAATGCACTGGAATCATTGTTCCTGATATTCGAATGAATCAATGTGAATGTGTTTAAAATCTCGTCCGTCGGGAGTCTGTGCTTGCCCCCTTAAAACCACTTCGTTACGCAGATCATCGCAGCTTCGTCCGGCTTTTTCATCCCCGGTTTTACTTTTTCTCGCACTTGACGACTCCAGTTAACAACCATGATGTACGTACGTCTGAAGCTGAATTTCTTGCCTCAAATGGATATCTGTTTGCTCTTGTTTTTTTTCTCATGAGATGCGTTTTCTCATACCTGCTGCTGCAGCTGCAATGGAGGAGTTCTGCCTTCCTCGAAACTTCCAGAATCTTATACCATAATACACCATTCACTGTAAATAGCGCGCGAATGTATCCAATCGATATGGAGGCCGTGAATGCTCCGAGATATTCCTCATGCAAGGAGCGAATGCGCTTTGAAGTACAGTACAGTACTTGTCCTTCCCGTTCACCAACTCTACATGCGAGTTCTCAGTCCTTACCAGCCTTAGCTGCACGTCAAAACAGTGCACGAAGGCTTCACCGATCTGCGCTCTCGCTCTACGGAGCTTTTCACCAGTACCGAGCACGAGAGTAACCCTGAGAAGGACAAAACCGAACTCTGGACAAGTCCATCCAGGAGACAGAATTTGTCTGCTCCCGTTAGAGTTCAAGTAAGCGCGTCCTATACGGAGAATTCCCACCTCGAGCTCCCTTCCTTCCAAGTTCGTTCCTTTCGGCCACCATATGCCGTTGATCAGCTGTAGATCTAGGTCTATGTAATTCAAAATCTGTATAGGAGGATCATCCTTATCCAAGAAGCGTCGGAGCGTCGTCAGTAAGGTTTCGGCGCTTCTTGTTTAGAGTCTAGTCGCTTGTGCTCCATCTTGTGCAGTTGATTCCTTCAGTTGTGCTCTCCTTCACGTGTTATTTAGGTATTTAATATTACATTTAATATTACATTTAAATCCATACAAGGAGGTATAAGAACATAAATTGCAACCTCTACTCATCCTTCTGTACTGTATGTACATATCTAGATCTGTACAACAGTTTTAATTACTTTTTCAATGTTAATTTGCATCGTCCCACCTATAAGATGACAACCCTTCCTATACCAGACACATTTTAGAGTTTCTTGATATAGATCAGTGGCTTTATAAAGCTTTTCTCCTTATTCAAACCCATGTGTCACCCATTTCCATTTACTTCCATTTAATTACTACGCTCATCATACAACGTCTTCAAGACTTTTATATCAATCTCCTGTATTTTCATCTTGCATCCTCCTTTCTTCCAAACCAAAGTTCATCATAAGAGTAACAAAACCCAAAGTTCAAATATATAGTGCAAGAAAAGAGAATAAATAGACTTCTCAATGTATACAAAATCCTGCAAAAGTACACTAAGCTATCGTAGGACGGAATGGACCAAAGCATACCGTAGTCTTAAGTATATTCGTGGTAGATATGTACACGAATAGTTAACACATGCTTGAAAAGCTATTCAAGTCCTCAACTGATTAGTTGTAGATCTTTCACGAATTCAACAGCAAAGTTTCACACATTATCTACACTTAACCAAATCATGTTTACAATATATCGAATTTATATATATGAAATTAATACTCAAGATTATAAATAAACATCCGCGTGACCAAACCGTATTTACAATATATCGAATTTATATATATGAAATTAATACTCAAGATTGTAATAAACATTCGCTTGAGGTACAGACTTTTGTCTTACTATTCGCTGGAAGCTAAAATATTGTAAGAAATTTCACTAAAAGTTTCAAGTGAAACGCGTCACCGCGAATATACTTGGGACTACGGTAGTTACTAGTCAGTAGTCCAGCCAAGTATAGTGAGTAGTCCAGCACTCTCATCACCTGTCGATTGGCGTTGTGTTCTTCTTTCATGGTTGAGCTTCGTGATTGCCAGAGCCAGGGGCCATTCACAGTGAGCCATGTCTGCAGTTTATTACTGTGATACGGGAAGATTCCTTCCAGAAAGAACAGAAATCGAATAAAATGAAGATCCTTTTCTACATTTTACGTTCGCAGTTGTTTCACAGTTCTTAACCCTTCGCGGGTGTTCCGCAACCGTTCAAGCATGTTACGAGTTAATACATTAGGTATATCTAGACCCGTTTCTGAGGTAAAGACAACTGGAAATCATACTTAGACTACACCCGTTCCTGTGGTTGTTATCTGCGACGACTACGAAAGTGGCTCTGATCGCAGTGAAATTCGAAACTTCGCATAAGAATCAACCAGATTATTCTTTTCCTCCTCACACTGGAACTGCACATTTACACCAAATTTCATTGTGAATGCCCATTCATACCACCAATGACTTTTCTGTCTTGGTGGTCTCGTGTTTTGCATAAGACGAAAAGGGACCAAAGCATGAGCTGAGCAAAACGCTCATTACTGGTCTTCTCGCGCAGTGTTCTTTGTCGTGATTGCCAGTTTCTCATACCACCAGTGACTTTTCGGTCTTGGTGGTATGGGAAATTTACAATGTCCGACTGTTACACCATGGTCCGGAAACCTTGATCTAACATCCATTCCGACTTACAACTGCATGAACTTGTACATGAAAATCTTCGGTTTCGGTCTTGCAGTGCACTGTACTGATTGAAAGAATGACTGCATTCTGTAGCTTTCCGTCCCCTGCATCTGAAGGACCTATTTTGCTCTCTGTGAAAGCTCTTTGATGATTAAACTGGTCGAAGATTGTTCCACAGTTGCGTCTCGCTGAAATCGAATACCTGCTTGTTGGTGCTTCCTGGGCAGAATGATCGGATTAATCGGCGCCTTGTTTGCTGGACAGCTTGCAACCGTGAAACGTTCGGTACTTGGTTGTAAAGAATGAAGGGTTTAATGAATGAATTGAACAGTTGGCATGACACAGTAACTGCACATGCCTTCATGAGACTGAAGTTTCCGCAATACTGCTATCTCTGCCAAGCCGTCAATTGACGCCAAAAAAATTCTCCTCCTATGAATCATGGCCTGACTGAGCTAGAGTAAAAAAGCCGTACTGTAATAGAGATAGTACCAAGGGAATACGCTACAGAACTTCTGTAAGCAGGGATGTGTTACTGAGATATGAGGCCATCTGAAAGCGATCTACAGATTAGACACGAGCGAAGTGACGTGAGGTCCGTGCTAACATCTTGGTGCGATTGACTGTTTCCAGTTCCAGTGGCCTCATATCTGACTCAATGAAGCTGATGCTATCCAGAATTCACACCCCTTTTCGTTCTTTTGTTAAAGTCGCTCGAGCATGTATCTTTCCGTGCGGAATAGCGTGTGAAGTTGTCGACTTCTCCACCCATCAAATGCAGAATAGAACAATTCCGAAGAGGATCGAAGAAGGGCTCGGGATGGCATTTCAGCGATGCGTTGTGATTCTCCTCCACGGCAAGCCTGAGGCTCAGTCTGGCACAAAACTGTATGCGAACGAGCGTCCACAGTGCGTAGAAGGGCTCTCGGAGAGAAAGCTCAGGTGGAATCATGCGCAACGACGGACCTCACCCACAAACTGCTCACAACACGAGGTGCGGGATATGTTTTGCAGTAGTTTATGAAGGTCTGCACTGGTTTGCAACTTCGATGCGCATGGATGATCGATGGATGCGGCGGCAGCCCTAGAGAATCAGAAATCTAGATCGAAAGCGTCTTCTCCACTCATCGACCTAACGTTCTGCACAGTCTCAGGAGTATACATACAAGCGTCGTCCGTCAGTTATGTTCCAACTTGAAACTTGAAACTTGAAACTAGAAACTAGAAACTAGACACTACGAGGAAATGATGTGCTTCCCTTACCGTGATAAACTGACTCGGAGTCTCCAAGCTTGTGGAGCCAATAATCACTTCTCGCCTCAACTGTTGCGTCACTTTATGTGCCGCGCTTAGCTGCAAATAAACGTGGCCCAAGTAAGCACATCGACTGATGCTGAATGCGCCATACACAGTTCCTTCTTATAGCTTATGACGGCTAACAGAACTGTGAAGGTGAACTTCATACCACCTATTACATACCTCAGAGTGGGTCATACCACCTATTACAAAGACAAAGGCGCGCTTGCCCATCTTCCTGGATGGGGCATGCGAGCTGGTGCTGCTGGTGCTGCTGCTGCCACTCCAACATAAATACGCAGGTAAGTTTCGATAGACCTACACGAGCCGAAGAACTGATGGTTGCAAAAGGTAAGGTGCGCAGTGAAGCTGTTCAGAACTAATCGCAGGAAGTGATCGAGATAAGAACAGACTTGAGAGAATTCTCTGGCGACAAACTCCCGGACGATCCCCGAGCCCAATTTGACGCCCTCTTGCTTCGCACCGACGTGCCTGCCACCGCCGTTGGTCTAGGACCAACAGAGCTTACGTCTTCTGATGAGCTTGAAGGAGTCCTGAAATAAGGATACTCGTCCTTGGAAAGACTGTCTTTATCAAGACTTTCAAGGAGCTCCTGTAATTGTCGCCAGCGTTTGGATTAAAAGCGACATTGGATAATGAAGCTGGCGCAACATCCTTCCGTGTACTTCAGATCTAGGAGGAGTCTACGCTCGCCTCTTTCATCCCTCCTTTTCCAGCTGCTATTTCTACAAGGATTTTCCTCAGTTCACCTCGGAGCAGCCGGTGATATTTTGGACTTCTTTTCTGA
Organism: Asterella californica; assembly: GCA_036924285.1. NCBI lineage: Eukaryota > Viridiplantae > Streptophyta > Marchantiopsida > Marchantiales > Aytoniaceae > Asterella > Asterella californica. The sequence goes on along the minus strand of JAYKYS010000006.1, from coordinate 20,528,329 downwards.
AATTTGTTCAACGAAAATAACTCGATGATTTCACTTAGGCAGATGTTCTCTCGGATACTTGCTGTCACTGTTCTGCTGGAATGTCTTCACTCCAGCCTTGCAGCTAAACTAGAAGGTACGATGAAATTCTTAACAATCTCACCTCAAGGACTGGGAAGAATCGAGCGTTCTGCCAATCGCCTTCTTTCAGCTCCCTCGCTTTTCTGTAGGCTTTACCCTGTTTGCAAACAACCCATTGATATTTCTCTTAGCAGCCAATGCACATGCGACTCCCTCAGTCAACATATGAACGCCATATATTTGCACACGAGCCTTTAACAACCCCTCTACACTGAAAGCAAACAAAACGAGTAAGATACCCCTTTACTGCCGTAAGTAAGAGTAATCCTATGCTTCTTTCCCGGATTGGCTCCAAGTAGCCTCATGTTAACAATAGGTTCAGCTTCTTCGTCGGTCAATCTTGCTAGCTGCACGTGAAAGGAAAGTTTATTCGTCAAATGCCGTGAAAAGCTCAACAATCACCGGGACGTATCTGCCAACAGCATCAAGTCCCGACAATGTCCACACTGCGAACAGAACTGGTACAAAGTACTGGTGATACTACATCGTTTATAGAAAGGGAAAGGTTCAAATGGGTGAAAGTTCGTAGACGAGCAGGTGAACAGTGAGAAACTAAGACCTTCAGCCACTGCTGCAGTTTATTAGCGTCACACTTGTCTGGATGAGTTGTTGCATATATCATCAACAGACGTACTTTGTTTTCTGTACTCAAATCCTGTTCAGATACCGGCAAAAGTTAGAATGCAGGCCGGAATCATTAGATGACAAATCTTTGCAGTGAATTTGGGAAGAAACGTAAATCGGTGCTAATTCGTGTAGGTCAAGGTTTTATTTCGTCTAATGAGCATCCTGCTTCCTTCTTAACACCATTACTAGGAAAGAAATCTGAGGCAGTGACCTGTGCAATTAACTGCAGAGTAAGGTCTGTTGCGCTTGCCTGTTTCGTGGTGAAAATGTTAATCAACTCCTTGCTACTTGCCCCTCCAAAAACAAGGTCCTGTTCCATCTTACTCAGGTCGTTGAGACCGTCCTCCTTAATTTTTTGGTTCAACGTTGTTGCGATCTGTCTCACGCAGGAGCCGGTTCGTGGTCAAGAAAACAGAGCATGACAGCACGAAATAGAAACAACTGAAAAACTTCCCTAGCACTATGACATTCAATAACCACTCTAAGAAACTCCAGAGACAAGTTGTTCTTATTCATTTTGCATATAATCCTTAGTCGCTTATCTCATGTTGTTGCTTCCCCCTATCCATTTACAGGCAACTGGGATCCGTTTTTCAAGTAGGTGGAAATCCTAGAGAGACGTGAGGTCAGGTCTGCGAACTTCCTAAGGATCATAGCAGTTCTTCCTGGAAGCACAGTCCTTACATGAACATGAAGACTCAGTTTTTCAAGCTCATCCTGATACTGTGGAAGGGCTTGAGCAATTTTCTGCATATCCCTTGTTGAAAGATCTTCCCGCGACCTGATAGTCAAGCAATGCAGAGTGAACCCTCGATGCATCAGAATGGTACATATTATATATTAGCTGTGATAAAGTCTTCACAGAGTAGTGCATGTTTGATAAAACAAGTCTGAAATGGCAACGCTAATTCGGTGTAGCCCTGCATTATTATACTAAATGTAATCGCTACTTCAATTTGCTTACTGACACTTCGCCCTAAGTGCTGACCTTATGCGTAAGGACGGAGTGGCCTATATTATGCCAGATAACTGGTAAGCGGCACTTAGGGCGAACCCACGCTTGAAAGTTCGCCTCTATACGAAGAACTGGGGAACCAGGAAAGACCATACTTACCCTCCACTACGCAACTGCGCAGCTTTATTCCTGCTTCTGAACTCTTTCATTTTCTCGTCGAGACGCAAACTCACCTGTGGCCACCATCATGTCAAGCAGTCATCTCGCTGTAGTTGGTAATCATGATGCTTTCTTTCGTACATGAGAAGAAACATTTCAGATATTCCCTAACAACGAGCTAGAGTGCTTTAGAAACAAGAAGAGAGAAATTCCGTACATCAGCAATGTGCATATCACGAAGTTCTCTCCAGACTACGTCATGCTCTTCGAGTAAAACTTCCTTCTTCTCTAGCCTTCCAGCGGCTGTAGTCACCTGGTGTAAAATTGCATCATGTTTCCATCAGCTTCTGCTTGAACGTATCTTGTGAAGTAAGTCATGCAAGAGAACATGCCATTTTGAGCTTTTAGAGAACTTCAGTGAGGCAGGAAGGCCTTCAACACTGATTGGCTACACAGACAGGTTTGTGCCACATATAAGCAGTATAAGAACAGAATTTCGGCCGCTTTACCTCATACATATACTTGTTGCCATCTAGATTTAGTAGATCATGACAGAGAGCACTATATGTCCACTCATGAATGACAGGAGCAATCTGCAGAAAACCGATAAGATTTAACTATTCTCAGTACCCGCATCCAAAACATATTTCTGACTGAAACCAAATGGCTAACAGTTTCGCTCAGGATTTAGTATTCAATAATGTAAGGAGAATCCACATACCGGATCAGCTGCACGAGTTAATATGATGAGATCGCAACTTTCAGACATGGGAAACTGTGGCAAGGGCTTGTATTTCTGGAGTCGTTCCCATAGTGCTGTTGCCAACATTAGAGGTGCAGCGTCGCGTCCAGATGTTGCAGGATTGGCCTCACCTGGCGCTATAGCACGATAACGAATCGTAGGAAACTCCTGCACTTTATGAAGGAGAGCCCTAGTTGTTATCTACGGTGCACTTTTACATACATACGTGGGACCTAGGGGGCGGCAAGACATTTCTTTGTTTCAAGTTACTGCAGTTCAACGGATCCGCAGGTCTTCCAAGAAGCTGATTTCAAATTCGTCCAGAAAAGGAAAAAAGCCTACAAAGAAAGCAAGGAAGCAAGAACGTACTTTCAATGAGGCGAACACTGTACCCAGCCGGGACGCTATGGATTCGATACTCGACCTGTATTGCGGAGTGGTTTCATTACCTCCAACAATCTGCCTCATCGCCAAATCATGGTTCGTGATGAAACCCTGTGATACGATCACGTTTATCAAGTTTTAGATTTTGGGGCTACCCATCAGTCTGAGCTCGCATTGCTGCTCGAGGCTATCTGACAGAGTGCAGCTAAGAGGCAGTTGCTCAAACTCCTACAGGCAGAGATGACGGTGGCAGGAGTGAACAAACTTGCCAGTTTAAGTCAAACAGGTTCCAAATGCCGGAGCAATAAGTACCTGAGTGTCCACTACCCAGAACTCCAGGTTCAGCTGCACCACAGAAAGGGGAGAAATCAGGACTCTCTCTGTAAAGATTACTTGTGCAGTTTCGGAGTTTCAAATGCAAATACGTGGTTAAAGCACGGACAAATACTGTATGTTCTTGAGAGGCTGAAGGAATGCATCAAATACCTCTGCAAGAGAAGCTATACGTGACAAGACGGCAGGCGAACTCTTGATGAGTTGGAGTAATTCCGGTGGAAGCGGAGTGCTGAAGAAAACATGAGCCCTGAATATCAAAGATACCGTCAGTTCGGTACTTCAAGCTTCACGAACTGCGCAACTTTCCGCCACAGAAAATTCATACAGAGCTGCAAAAACAGGTAATCTAGTTTGGAATATCTGACCTCTTGTACAGTGGAAGTTGCGCTGACATGTCCTGCATGAATCTCGACACGCTGCAAATAAGACAGACGTCAGATTTGCTTTCTGTAACTAATGCTACGATCGCTACGATTCACGTTCTGTTACAACTACTGCCTGTACCGACTTGCATCGTATCTCATCAAACTTGAAACATCACATCCAAACCCGGGAATATTCCCGGAAGTCCAGCGAGATTTTGTGCTATCAATGATCTTCTGTAATGGACAGCAGAAGAACAAAGTTTAACATCAAGTCGCCTCAGATTTTCCCAACAGGAGATAGGTTTCATGGACGAGCAAATAAACGTCAATGAAGGTCAGGAAACACGTTCATGAAGCAGAAGAGCACCTGACATGGGCTCAAATCTTTACCTTTCTCTTGAAGGATACATGAAGTACACAGCCTCAAGACTACGCTGTGGTTGTCTACTCTTCTTCAGATCTTCGACCACTGCCAGACAACAAAACAACTGCCGCATGAAGAGGTAGAGGTCCAAGTCTTCTAGAAACTCTTCTACCCTTCTATGCTTATATGGTCAGCATTTACAGTACCATGTGCTTCTCAATGGACTTTGGGGAGCTGATAGTGAGCTAAGAAAGACAGGACTTCACTGTACACTTTAAACTCATTTCACATATCCCCCGCTTTCTACGGATAGTAGTCATGGAGCGCATATGGCGTTAAAATAAGGTGAAAGTAACTAAACAGAACGTGAAGTATGTGAAACGTGGGACTTGTCCATAATATTCCTGACAAGAAGAATATCAGTGGTTGCTTACCTGATATACCCTCTTCTTGTATATCTGATACTTTGCATATTTTGGACATCACTTTTACTGTCACTTCGTCAACAATCAGTACCTGCCACCAAGAAATTCTTAGGAATATGAAAAATAGCCATCGACAGTGCCCGAAAAAGAGAGACAACACTACGGTATTCACTGATTCTCCTATAAACAGGTGAAAGGAAAAAGCACCTCCAGTGGTTTCACCACATTGCTCTGTATCTTCATACTTACTTTTGAAACATAATTTATCTGCGTAATTTAACAGGATAATGACGTTCTCCACTTCTCTCATAATGAACAATTCCATGCCCTCATCAGACTCTTCTTTTGATTGGTTGGTCTCATTGTCTTGATGAGGTTGAAGGGTTCTGGACTATTAATCTACATTGGTAAATGATTTGTTTTCTCTAAATCAGTCAAATCCCAATAAGCTCCTTCAAGGAAATTCTCGCTGTACATTCTGTGCTTTAGATTCTCTGTTTGTGCATGAGTAACTACGGTGGACTCACTGAACCAATTGTGGTACAGAGAGTTACCGACTAATTAAGTGCTCATCAAAGATGATAAGATTAAACCATCTTCAGCCGCTTTTATAAATACCTGATTCATAGTTGAGAGCAATCAGCTCCAAAGTCAGCTTTCGTGGAATTTCCGCATTCAGTTGTATAAGAGAATAAGGAGTCCTCAGATGGGATAATGGTTTGTTTGTTTCTGAAGTAGGTCACTCAGGTACTTTTAAGTGCACTAGCAATCTCGCGAGGAAAGAAGGAATGATGCATACGGACCTTCCAAGCTGTTGATTTGCCTCCAGATTTCACAGCCCCGAGCATTTCCACGAGAATCCCTAGATGAAGTCCACAATCAAAATGGTCAATCTGAGGCTCAATACTTGCTGGGAGAAGGTTAGGGCAGATTTGACATTGCATGAGTATAATCAACAGTTTATGAGGTAATATATGCACCATTCTATCTATTCTATGGTTACAGAAGGTCCATAAGAAGCAGGAATGTTGTCTATAGCTACATTCAACAACTCAGGTAGTGAATTGTTCCTGAGGTTGGTCCAGTCAGACACCTTATTGCAGATTTCCTGTTCAGACTTTTGCTGCACACCTTTCGTTTACTGAATATTTCAGTCTCTGTTGTATGCATGCCCATATTCGCATTGTACGATTTCAAACCCGAAACTTAACAAACCTAGATGAAAACTTGAACTTCTATTGTCATCAACTACTGACGAATCGGCTAACAAGAAGGAAATCAAATCTGCTTCGTTCGGATCTGTCGGGACAGTGGGGCAGAAAAGATCGGAAGGCAAAAAGCTCAATGCGGTGGACTTACGTTCTCGTGCAGCTTGTCTCAACGATCGCAATTCTCGGTCTCCACCCATTTTGAGACGGGCTGAGACGTTATCTGTCTGCAGCTAAGCTCGTCTGTAGAACCGGAGGCTGCTGCTGGTCTTAAGATTCTGCCAGCCGAGCCCTTCCAAATATTACGCCCCCGCAACCTGTATAATAGACTTCCTCAGATTTCCCTCTTGCACAGCAAAAGTAGTCCACCACCACCACCACCACCTAACCTGTCGTGTTCAGTACCCCACTACAGGCACATGTACGCGGTGCTCCAGATTTCAATCTACTTATGTATCTTTCTTTCAAGTGAAGCGGATCAAGCGGATCAAGCAATCAAGCAGAACTCCGAAATAGCATTGACACCACACCCCAGGAAAATAGTGCGCGGTGTTCAGTTCAGCAATTTCTCTGTTCGGAAGGAGTCTGTCTATCTACTTATTGTTGTGCTCGTGTCGTAGACTATGATGACAACTGTATCCTTCTAGATTATCGTTCATCGGAAGAGAGGAAAGTCAAGCCAAGCCAGATCCGGTTGGAACCTCGACTCATTTTGAGCAGGTAAGCAGCTTTGTCCCTTGAGCACTCTGTCCCTTACACACTTCAACTAGAAAGATCAATTGGCATTCATGAATTTCCACAATTTCCTTCTAGCTACTCTGTTCTGTTCTCTTCAAGCGCCCCTGCAGGCAAGCCCAGGACACCTTCAACGATGGATGATAACCAGCAGCTCTCGTCTAGACTGAAGATTTCGTGTCATCTAGTCTTCTGTAACCTGCGAGTACCGATCCAAACATATACCAATCCCAATCTCCTTTCTTTCGGGATCTTTCAGAAGAAAAGGTTCCTCTACTCTGCTTTGTCTGCTATGCTCTACTTGTTTCCCTTCATGTTCATAACAGTATCTCTATAGATCTTCCCTGCACGTGCGCCCAATTGCCCTGATTCCAATCCACTGCCGCTCCTGATGAAAACTAAATGAAGTCCTCCGGGAGAGAGCGTGACGAGATTTGAACCGGATTCAAACTGCCTTTCTGCCGGCAGAAGACTGCACGGGGCGGCCAGGACACAAAAGTCAACTCCTGCTGCTTCCTCAGCGTTCAGCGTTCCTCTCTCGCTATGTATCCATTAATTAGTTCACTACGCGTTTGCCGAGCCAAACGGTATAGGAATCCCTCTCTACCTTCCTTTTTCACTGGTATCTACTCCCAGTATTCTATTTCTCACTCACACATACACTCTCGCTCTCCAATTGACCCTTAGACTCCAGTTTGGCGTTGCCTCGCCTAGGCACGAGACGAAAGCCTGGAGTCTAGCCTCCAGTGTAACAAAATGAACGGTTCCTCCACTAGTACTGGCCTTGGAAGTGGCTCGCTCGCTCGCTAGTACTGCCTGCACGCTAGCCCACTTGGCGCTAACAGACAAAGCAAGCAACAGATGCCAATGGAACCAATGTCTAAACAGCATCGAACAGATCAGTCACTCAACTGCTCAACTCCCTTCCCCTCCTTATGCGGAGATAGATAGATCTGTTTCTCCAGTTACATAGCGTATGAATGTACATGGCACTGACCGACTCAACTGACTAGCTACTAGACACAGTGACACGCATATATACATACGGAAATTGGAAGGAACGTACGGATCATTACAATATGAATTTTATGCCATTGTTTTCCCCGCAAGTTGACCGAAGGCCTTGAATTGGCTACGAATGAATCCTATGCGCTGAAAGGAATCATCGTCATCATTCCTTTTCACCTTGTAAGTGGGTCGATGAGTGAGTGAGTTCTATCCCCAATCCCTGCTCAGCCAATTAATGTTCTTCCCCACTGTGCCACGACAAGGGTGCACTGCACTGTCGTTGAATTGTTCAAAGGCCGTCCGTTGACTCGTTGCTCTCATCACGTACTTCTCGGGCCTTCTCGAGCCGTCGGATCGCCCTCCCATGCAAAAGTCGGGCGACAAGACCGCAGTTCTGACCGCTCACAGGACTTGCACATGGAGGTTCCAGCATTTTTATTCGAGGCGATCTCCAGCTCTCGAAGTAAGAATGCCCCGACATCCATGTGAACCTACCCACCCCTTCTCTTCCCTTAGCTTCGTGACTGACTGAGTGAGGTGTACGAAGAGAACAGAGAGCAGTACGACCCACAAACTGGATGTTGATGATGTTTCTTTGACGTGATGTTAAGGTGATTTCTGCTTTGAAGCTGTCTTACATGGTTGATATCACCTTTTGCCACTTCGCCTTGCGAAGGTGCAGGTTGTCCATCGAATAAACCTACTCGAAAGGTAATAGTTAACAACCCAATCTTCTCGATAGCAAGACTGAACTTTGCACATTTCGCAAATCTTTGCCCCAATGTAATCAAGGTCGAGGGTGCTAGTCAAGAACTCGATGACCATTGAACTTCCTAATTGTTAAAGGACCAGCAAGGTTAGTTTTGGTAATCTTTTGTTCTAATGTGTGTCTATTCCGTTGCGAATGAGGATGTAGATCCGACCAATGGAGAACTTGCACAAGAAACAGTGCCATCACAATCCCGATAGCGGAGATGAACGTTAACCTTGTCAATCTGACTGAAACTGATCCTCTGGTTTCAGACCTTCTAGGTAGTGAAAGAGAAGTATCTGGTACATACTAAACTTCTAAACTTCTAAACTCTCTATACCATAACAAACTTGTAGAAGTGCTCAATGTTTTCAGCACGCTAACAGGCAGAATGCGGTAGATGTCCCTTCAGGTATTGAGATTCTTCTACGAGGAGACTTTGTTCCATAATTGGATGGTTTCTCCATACTGAGACAACCAAAAAGTGTTGGGGTTGCCGGCTTGGGAACATCATCGTCATTGGAATGCCTCGGCACGTGAAGATTTCACTGCGATTTCCGGTTCTTTTTGACAAGGGTGAACGAAGTGAACTGAAGCTGAACGGGAAAGAAACTGCCCCAGCGTCGAATGTAGTCCACTACACCTTGGAGAGACAAGTATGAAGCCATGTTCCCACAAGTGTTCAAACCGTTCATCTGTTTGTATACGTAGTGGCCAACTGTGAGATCGATCCATTCTTTCACTGAGCACCATACTTTCCTTCATTCTTTCAGTTCCTTCAAGAGCGTCACCTATCGAGAACGTTTCATATTCAATTGGTAAACTTGACTACGTCTTTCCTGTCCGAAATACTTCTTCGTATATGGAGACTGTCGGTCACCAAGGATGGATATTTGCAGACCCATCTCTCATTTCCTTTGCTCTCCTGGAGCCAAGCAGCAGAAAATTGTCGAAAACGTACATAGAACTTCCCATATTTATTCTCCTTTCTCCTTCACGTTTCCGAACACTTATGGGTGCTTTGCTGTCCTTATCTTGCTATTGCCTAGGTATAGACATGATCGGGCCCCTGCGCGATTGTTTCTATGCATTTGCATAGCTAACCTTCGATTCACCTTAACTATTGCTTATTCTAACTTCTTTGCATATTTCACCTCCTCCATCTTCTGATGGAGCGGAATATATTAGGTAGGCTATTTTATCTCCTAATCCTTCTCACCAGAAGGGTTAGGTGATAAATTAACCTTATAAAATTTTAATTTCTTATTTCCCCTAGCATGCTTTGAACTGCAGTGTTTACACGTTATTTCCATCAATTCTAGTTTGCATGTAACTTGGCCGTGGACAGTCTGAGCAGGGACCGAGAGCTATGAGAGTAAACAATGCATGTTCTTTTCTCGTTCAAACCCCACGACAATAACTTCATCCTTGTGGACAAGAAAAACTTTCCATTATAGACTCATGAAATTCTCAGAAAACGCATTGAAATTTTCTACATAGCCTCACAAGCTGCAGCAAGGCAAAATGGTGATGAGCAAGAAGCGAAAGACTAACTCTTATCAAACATTTTAAATAACAGGCGACTCGGTTATCTAACTGCTCGCCCTATGCCTCCTGTCAGCAAACCGAATTTTCTTTCTTCTTCTTTCGTGCTTGTCTGTTTTGGTCCCCTTGGCATGTATACGCTATAGATGCATATTAAGTGAGAAGAGGACAAAAGCAGGAAGAGAAGGTGAAATATTTTTAGCATCTCTATGCACAAGGACTTTCGATTGGAAACTCATATATACCTTGTAACCAGGAAATTATCATTCTCTGGCTTGGCTGTATGAGGACAAAGAGACTGAACACTTATTTAAAATTTATTTTTGTTGATAAGATTTTTTTATAAGAATAAAATCTGTTCAATTAAGATTTAAATCCAAACGTTCCTGTAGCTTTACACTATGTGATTAATTTATTATTCAATAAATATTGAAAATTATTAAATAGAATTCTCCTTACATTATACGCCTCTCTCCCTTCAGAAGATGTCATTTTTATTTAATATTGGTGGGTATTCTTCTTTGCATATTTACCTCCTCCATCTTCTGACAGAGCAGACCAATAGGCAAATGTTTAATTTATTATCTATTTCTTTTGTTAAAAGGAGTTAGATAAAAAATGAATAAATTGATTAAATGTATTTTGTTGTTTGCATTTGTAGTCTCTAAAGCACCTATGTCCGTGTTGTCTTAATGGATTACTTTTAGATTGCTCCACAACAGTTATGATTCATATGTAATAATTAGAATTAGATTTTATTTTTAATTTAATATAATTTAATATAACATTTCCACCTAACACTTAAGCTTGTATCTTGTCTGATAACAGCAAACAGAGAAAAGTTCTCCAGAAGTTCATGTTGCATGCATATTTGGCTCCTGAAAGATACTACATGTTTCTAGATTAGCATGTTTATGTAATCAAGCTTAAGGAACATACTAGAGGTGTGATCAAGCAAATTTCTGCATTGTACCCAATAACATTCTTCCGGTACCTTCCAAGAGAAAGCCGGAGAAATGAATATTTTGTTGGAATGGCTTGGATCTCTCTGGTGTAACGCCATCCACAGCTTGACTAAAGTCACAAAGATGAAGACAATGAAGAACTCTACAGCAATGTGTTCACTACATTCATCCTCCACTTTGGATATTGGTGCCCTCATCAACAATGATCTTTAAGTTACCACCAAGTTGAAAATAGGTAGTCAACCTTTTGGTATCAGAATTGCATTCTGGTAGTTAACCCGCAATTCTCTTCTTGGCTTGAGTCTTAAGTCGTCTTTGGGACACTTAGAAAATTCCAACTAGTCTCAGGAAAGCCTAACTTTTTTTGCTATCCCTAAATAAAACTGTTTCACAATTTCTAAGCATCATATTTAAGACTCTAACTTGCTAATTTATAAGTATTCACACCTACTTACTGGGTCTCCGAATCTCACTTTCTGGTCGTAATCTGATTTGACTTAGACACACGATTAAGTTTATCTTGCAGTTGGAAAACCGCAATGCAAGATCACCTCAAGTCCATGGACAAGTGTAAATCATTCACACTTGCTTTGCCAACACTACGGTAAACATAAGTCTTGGCATCAAGACTTAGTCTTGATTTATATGCTTATCCAAACTAGCTCGTTTTCTTTGAGTGTGCTTCTTTCCTCCTCTTGACAACATCCTAGGCGTCTGATCAGAACTAGTCATAACCATGCACTATCAATACGCTTAGACAAGTTCACTATATTGCAAATCAATGTTCTTTTACTCGTGTGAGTGTTAATACAAATTTTAGGTGAACTTCCACAACCAATTGGTTGTTTCTGATCTTCGTCTCGACGGTGAACCACAGGATTGCATGATCAAGCCAACGCAGTGAATGAGAACTATTCATGAACTGTTAGCAGAGTTTTCAAATCGGCGTTGATGCTCATCATTCTCTCATTGTACAGACCGCAGGTTGAGACACTATGTGCATTTGAGAGATTGTGCGCAGTTGAGATTTGTTCCCACTGAGATTTAAGAGTTGTTTTGCTGACTGAGAGTTTAGAATAGGTGAGACGATCGAAGCGAATCGACTTGTGATGGAATTCAGTTCTCAATGAGATGCGCAAGATGAGCTTATATGTGAACCTACAATTTGTAATGGATTGTCTCGAGAGCGACAAAGCAAGCAAGTCATTTCGATTAAGAGTGAAAGTAATTTCTTATGACATTGAGAGGTTTTATACATACGATGGATGTGGATCTTGTGAGAAGAAACTCGCTGACAACCGAGACTATTGCACGAAATGTCAAAAAAAATGTGAAAGTTTGAGAAGGTGTTTTCGATTACAACTCTTGCTCGATGATGAATTGATGGAAACATGGACAGTGGCTTGAGAAGCTAGCAATGACTTCATTGGTTTGTCAGCGGAAGACTTCAATCTCTATTAAACATGAAGATTCCATAGCCATTGATAAATGAATTGGACATTATTAGGTAGCGAAGTTGACAACTATGATCAAAATAACTACTGGTGGGAAGTATATTCAAATAGAACATGCTGATGCTATTGCTAAGCGAGCATTGTTCTATAATGGTAACCGTTGAAGTAACCTAGTAGATACAGGAGGCATGGAAGGTGTGAGTAGCGCATGATTGAGTTACGAAGAGAAACCAGAGCAGAAAGTTGAACATCATGTTTTCAAGGTAGCATAGATCAACATAAAATCAGCAGAGTTCTTTTTTGGATTTTTTTGGGCTCAATGGGCATTATAGTAAGCTTCGGCATTTTGGTATTTGTTATGACATGTAGACCATATCAGAGTTGGATTATGGTTCTATGTTTCACTGAGAATGTTGATTTTAATAGCACTAGTTTGAATAAACTTGTAGATCTTACGTACACGGTGTATAAATTTACAAATTCTACAAATTCTATGATTTGACATCAAATTCTGTACTATCTCGTGATGAAAAAATCTGTACTATCCACTGATGAATGGACAATGTATCAGTACCATTTCCTTTCTATCTGTGCACGTAGAAATATACATCAAGTTATAGTTTGGTCTATGTCCCCTTGCAATATTTTGTTGGATCTAGAGTCTTGGTTGCTTGTTGTTTATCATCATATACTTTTGAACTTATAGGTTTTTCTTTCACTTGAAAGGAGTGGATCTTGCATCGACTCGTGAACGATGAGTGAGTGGGATTGTTCTTTGATAACTAAATAGAGCAATGCACTTCATAAATAACAGCTAGAACAGTATTATGGGAAATTAGAACTTGCACACAGACAAAGAAAAGAGTCAAAGTATTCTTCCGATGCCAAATCTGGCTGCTGATCAAGTATATTTCTAATGCCAAACTTGGTTACAGATCTACACAATACAACGTTTGTTGTTGTAAACTACTGACTGTTGCAGCACTTGGTTATCAACTATGATGTGGTGCAGTGTAGGTCCATTATCAGATCCGTACACATTCAAAGCAAATATTACCGTCAAAATGATGCAACCTTATGAGGAAATGACAGAAATAAACATCTAAGAAGAGCAACAAATGAATAAAAGTTACCTCTGGAACATTATTGACAACACCAAGAGCTTGCAAAATTCCAGACTCTGCATCAAACTCAACCTCCATTACCTTCCTCTGGAATTACATTTGACATCGACCGATTGAACTCTGCTTCAACAGTCAATCGCAAAAAGGAAATGGAACACAGCAATGTGTATAGCATCCGGTCTTAAGAGTAGCATCACCTGAACATAACGAGCCAGTAACGACTCCGAGATCTTCACTTTCCATCCGAGGACTTTCAGACATCCTCTAAGTAAGTGAGATCTTCATGTCTTCGAGGATGGACCCTAGATGGGCATAGTGTCAAATAGACAACTACTATAATCAACACTCGTCTTCACGTCCAAAGATCCAACTGAATTGTGTTCTAAACCAAGCTCTTCTACTGTAATTTATCTAAACTAGAAAGAGGCAAAAAAAATCCTTATAAAACTGGAATAAAACTGGAATAAACAATAAGTCACATTTCAACTATAGCTGAAAAAAAGATGCATTCACGAATGGAGAAACTTGTCTAAACCAGAAACGGCTTGCTGCGACGGGAACAACAAGTAAGTTCAAGAAAACACCCAAAAGCTCAAGCTAAATGAAAATATCTTCTAACCCATGTGCAGGAAATCTGAGAAGTGTGGAAAATGAGTCCTAGAACTGGGATTTGGGGGGTCCTTGGGACTTCTCCTCCAACTTCCAGCTAACCTCCTGCGCTGACAAGAGCGCACTGTTAGTGCAAGAGACCAGCCCCCGACTTTCCAGGGGACTTCCTGCAAGGTCAATATGATCAAGACAATTTCTGGCGTTACGGCGTTACGGCTCGACGAGATCCCTGATGAACGGAGCTCCATAGACCTACACCGTCGGAGCATATGATTACTTCTCTGCTTTACTGTTTTGCTCCTTCAGTTGGAACCCTTATTCTACAGTATGAGTAGAAAGGTTTGCAAGTCCAATCACCATGCACTTTTATCGTGGCCTGTCGTACCGCTGCGAGAGCCATGAACGCACAATATGCAGTCTGCCTGTCTGATGCTGAGTAAACTTTACTCATACATGTGGAGAAAACTCTATCTCTTTGAACACGAGACGCAATGCATAGCCAACGGATGGAAAGAGCCCATCAAGCCTTACAAGGGAAAGAAGGACCCGAAAGGCAAATCAACCATCGCCACGAAGCAGCGCTTGTGGCTAACCGGCATTCTTTGTATTATCAACCGGCTAGAATTCCAAAAAGTCGGGTCGAAATGATGTCCAGTCGGATATTTTGCAGGTTAAAGTTTTACAAAACAACAATTTACTTGTTAAAAACAAAAGACCAAGAAGACTAATAAATGATTGAGAAAAACCGGTTCTTGTTCATTACCGTCGGATAATATCCAGTTCTCAAAACTTTTACCTCGAGCACGGTATCGAAAGAAAGAAGAACACCGGAGCTAAGCACCACTATCAATAACTCTAAGGTCGCAAACTGTATATTCTATTCTACTTCATGGTTTTATCTTTCTTCTACAGTGGAGTGGAGCCCTTGTGATATGCAGGCAACTTCTAGGTGATTATATCTTCCGATGCTATTTAGAACCATTGTCTGGTTTCTCTTATGAGACCTGCATTCTACAGTTGCCGAGATTTCACATTATTTCCAGCCTGTTTCTGCTGACTGAACGGATTTGAAAACCACTTCATGGGGAACCAGAGCACAGCTCCGTAGGCATGAAGACATGTATCTAACCATCGATGAGACCAGTTCCTCTTTGGTATGAAGCGAAGACTGACGGTGGACACCGTCATGCCAACGAGAATACAGGTGCTGTGCTGGAAAGTGGGGCACTGTCAGAACTGAGAGAGGTGTGATTCATAATACCTGTGGTGTTCACATTTTCCCAAAACATAAAAGTTAATTTCTTTTGATATATATAGGTGTGTTACACCGTGATAGCGGTTAATACGTGTGTTAATACTCGATAAAGTATTAATGATACTTTTTCAGTACATTGATGGAGAGAAGTTTTGATTTTGTCATTTTTCCTCAATGCAGAAAGAAGCTATAACACTAAGGTTGGAGATATATTAAAGCAGTGGGAGAATTTTCTAGGAGGGAGGTCCTGAGCTATCATGGGACGCGTTAAGAGACTATAAGAGAATCTGGTAAAAGATTTTTGAAAATCTCACAAGAGGTCATTTGGCTACAAGATACGGTTACTGATGGTCTCTAAGAAGAGGTTAATAGATGATAGTTGTTACGGTGCATAGTTGAAGTTATTAGTTCGGGTTGCCTAAAGTAACACAGCCATGGGTTTACTCCTTAAGGAAGCAGAGGCTACTGGATGTAGTTGGACCCATTTTAACCATGTTGGGATTCAACCTAGTCGAAAAGGGGATAAGGTTAACTCAATTATGATAGTGAGTGTAACTACTGTGGCCTTAGGAAGCATGATGTTCAGAAGATGAGAAGCGAGTGACAGTCCACCGTTGGTGGTTACCTAGAGGATAGTTAACATGATTAGAGGAAGATTAGTCATAGAGAGTGCAGCTACATAGTTTGTAACAGCACCTCACTGCCTCTAGCTATCATCCCTCCCGTTACTCCCAGTTTGGAGCGGAGAAACGAGTTAGTACAGGAGGTATTAGACCTTTCAAATACGAAAGAGGCGAGGGAGTTATTACGTGTCCTAGACCAGCTATTAGCTCAGGAGACAGAAGCTACGGCTTCTGATATGTAGTTTGTTAGGGGTTAAAACCCCTCAAAGTTAAGATTAGTATAAATAGGTTGTGGTAAGTTTATGACGGCCCTACGTGACTATTTCTTATTTTCAATTTGGTGATGTGGTGAGTTGCACCGCCTGGGCTTTTCGTGGTGTTTTGGGATTTCAGTGTGTTAAGTATTTAAATGAAAATATAGATAGGGTAGACAACTTAGCTCGAGAATGGAAGCTGCTCGTCATGATCTCTCGATGAGTTATGTGCTTAAAGAGTTATATAGATGAGTCGAGATCCCAGTGATCTCCTTAGACTATGTTTTTCTACTCAGTGCATCACGTGCGGCTTAAGTGTGACTTATCGGTTGATTTTCTCACGGGTTTGATTTCTCACGTCTTGGCTCAATGCTATCTACACTCGATTTAAGAGGAGAGAAGTAGTGGACCGAGCACTGAAACACTTATTTCTTTAGGAGTTTATGGTTGTTTATTTTTGGTTAATTTCTTCTTTTGTTCAAGAGTGCCCTCGCTTAATCGCTTACTTACATGGATAAGTAAGAGGGAATCGGTGGATGAGGTAGACAGCCACTCGACACAAATCGTTGCTCTTGCTCTTTCGGCTGGGAAGGAGAGTGTGATCCTCAGAAACAACATTTGTGCGGTTACTACAAAGAAATCTTTTATTTCTCAATGGATTTTTGTTGATTCGAGATATTGTCATTTACGGATCCAAGGTACTCATTGGAGCAGAGAACTTGCAAGTGAAAGCTATAGTGACATTACTTTCGAAAGAAGTTTGAATTGAGAGAAGTGACATTTTTCAGTTGTTCGGGACATCGATGTCTTGGCCATTGTGTCTTTAGAATACTCAATCAACACCTCGAAACTAAACGTAACTTAATTTTTCTATTTTTTAAATCTCATAATATTATCATTAAAAAACAAAATATTATCGATAACCTTCCAACAATGTTATCATTAAACACCTAAAAGAGAAAAATTAAAATACCCTTGAGAACCTTACAACTAATTCTGCTTCTTTGTGCTTTAAAAATGTAGATTTTGGAAATAGATCAAAAGTCTATTTCAGTGAACATTTTTGCAATGTATGAAATTTAAAATTTCAGACTTCCAAGGAATTACCGCTCCAGGACACGACATCGTGCCCTAAATTAACTCTATGCTTTAATCTAATTTATTAGAATTTTGTATGTACAAAGTTTTACAAAACAGAGATCAGCTGGGTACTCCATGTGCTCCGTTACATTACCTAACTGTCTACGGTATCTACCCTCAATACTCTGTACCTACCTCTAACCACAAATTGGCGTGGTTTCAAATAATGATGATCAATCTACTGATCTTCTCCTGTCTACGGATCACCCTCACGCAGAAGGCTACATCGAATTCCTTCGTGCATATAGGTGAACTAAATTACGAGGTATGAAAGAATAGCTTCCTATTTGGTGTATAGAACATCCTCCCACGGGTGGCGGTACAGAGGCTGCTTCAGGCGCTTTTGATCAAAGGTGTGTCCAATGAGTCCAATACTTCTTGCTAACACAAACAGGCCGTTCAAGTAACCAATTTCTACTATCTCGTCGACTTCTTGCTGAGTGAACATGTTGCAACTCACCAGCAGGTCGAGGAAAAGTGATCCGATACAACCATCTACGTTCAAAACCAAATTCGCGGCCTTGCCCAAAGTATAGTTCTCGACAGTGACCGCGTACTCCATGTATCTGACGGATGGGAAGTGTGTGCGGGCATACTTCTGGAGCAGCTCGACACGCTTATCTCGGTTGTCACGGCTCTTGATTCTGTGACCAATACCTGGCACTCTGATTCCTCTCTTTTTCATGCTCTCGACGAATGCGTCTGGTGCAAGACCTTTCTCATAGGCTTCCTTGAAGTAACGGGCAGCATCATCGATTGCTCCTCCAAACCTCGGCCCGATAGTAAGAAGACCAGAGACAAGGCAGGAAACCAAATCTTTTCCAGCGCGAGAAGTAATAATAGTGTTATGTGCTCCAGAGACACAAGGTCCATGATCTGCGCAGAGCATGATGCACATCTCGATAAACTTCGTGCAATACCTGGGCAAACTGCGCTTGAACCACAGAAGGGAAATTACATCACCGAGCCCGTAGTCCTTCTCAATAATGGTGGACATGGGAACACCGGCGTAGGTGGGTTCCTCTCCTCTATCGTCACAGATGGTGGACACAATGTGCGTTGGTGCACGAACTCGTCCGTTCTTGATAGCTACATTGAGATCTTCCGGAACGGAAGGAGGCTTGCTGTGTTCCGCAGGAACAATCACTTTGTCCTTCACCAGAGCGTCGTAAGTTTCCTTAATCGCTTGCTCGAAGTGCTCGAACGAAGTGGGAACGATAGCACCAGCCAACTGCAACGCCTTGTTCTTAGCCTGGGCAGACTCCATCTCTCCACCACTCTTTGCTCCGGCGTGACCAAACTGGACCTCGGACTTGAATAGAGTAGCACAAGTACCACTAACCCATGCAACAATGGGCTTCTTCACCTTGCCCTGCTGCAGGGCTTCCACTAAAGAATATTCATCCCGACCGCCCAACTCTCCTAGGACAACAATCATCTTGATCTGAGGAATGTTACTGTAGCGAAGGACATGATCCGAGAGAGTTGACCCGGGGTAAGCGTCACCTCCGATGGCTATTCCCTCGTACAAACCATCAGTAACTCGGGCGAGCACATTGTACATTTCGTTCGACATACCACCAGATTTTGACACGAAACCCACAGATCCAGGCCGGTAGAGCTTACAGGCAACGACGTTGTCAAGAGTTCCAGCGGTATCTCCGATCTTGAAAGCACCGGCCTGAATTCCTCCAACCGTGGCTGGTCCGATGACTACCTTGTTGTTAGCACGGGCGTAGGCAATGAGCTTCTTCGCATCACCTTCGGGGACACCCTCCGCGATGATGGCAACAACCCTAATGGTCGGCTGATGCAATGCATCCATAGACGAAGCAAAGGCACTCCGGAATGAAGCGAAGTTGATGAACACATCGGCAGTAGGGTGAGCCCTGCAAGCAGCGGGAATGGCTCCATGGACGGGCAACGCGATCTCCTCCTGTCCGAAGAAGAGCTTCTGAAATCCATCCGAGCCGGGGTTGATAATTCCAGCCACAGAAGGTGTTTCTCTACCGCACAAGAAATCGAAGTCGAGCATTCGCTGGATGGGACTCTGTTTGTAATTGTAGAACAGAGCCTGGGTGGTACGCGAGAAGAGCTGCCCGGTCGCCATCTCGGCTACTCCTGCTACCACTCCTCGTGCTCCTCAGATCTCCTCTCTCCTTCGTCCCAGACTACCTTCCAAATGCCGGACAAAACAAGACCACACCTGCGAAGTGAAGCTCAACCTCTTCCTCAGAACACACGCACACAGACAGACCTCACTCCGCGAGGGCAGGGAGCAGAACTAAACTCACCTCGTTCCCCTTCCCTTCCCGTCGCGGTCGCTCGCTTGCTTCAAACTCTCCCTTGGAGTAGGAGACGAACGCCATTGCGAGCTCAACTGAGGGCTCGACCGCACGACGTGGTGTCAGTCGTCGCGAGATGTCCGGATTCTTTAGTGTCGGTAATAAGGTTCAGAACTGGACTAGCGGCAAACGTTTTGCGGTTCCGCCGGTCATACTAAAAAAGGGTTGTAATGTAGGGAGCGTATTTTCCGCGTGAGGAGTGCGAGAATAGTATGGCTACAGTGACCGACTGTCAGAACTTCGTGATCCCAGGGCCGGAACGCTTCACAGAGAGTGCGATGGAGGTCGATTGAACTAAGGCGCGGGAAGTCTTGTCCAACGAGGACTACATGCGCGCTTTGAGTTCTTGGATGTGGCTATCAAGCCTGAGTCTTCTTCTGGTTTTAAACGTGCGATTGCATTCACTTTCTCTACCGTAGTCTTGACCTCATCCTTTCGTTACTTTGCTGCTCCATTGCGTTCTTGATTATTTCTCTTGATATGTGCCGGTGCTGCAAGATGCATCGCTTGTAGTGTATTCTGATGCGTCTGTCTTGGTTTCTGCTGATAGTATGTTATCGTCTGAGTGTATTTTGGACCAAATTCACTTCTTGTGTGGCGATGGACTCTCGACGAGCTGCAAATCAGCTTCAGACTCGACCACCGTTCCATTGTTTGTACATGTGGATAGATCTGATCTTTTTTTCTTTTCTACAACTAATCTGATTTCTAACGCCCAGTTCTGACCAAGGTGCACCAAGACAAGATGTGAATTTTGAGCTCAACCTGACCGAGCAATTTTCCAAGGCATCCTTTTTTGCCTCATCCCAGCCGATTAATCTTTCGCAATTCGCAGTGCCTATCACTGGCACTTCTAATATAGGGAACATCGCGTTGTTGCTGAAGAGCCCGTGGATTCACATCAAAGGCGAAGGGGAGGTGGGAACCAAGCGCGGTCCATAGCACGAGACATGCCGCCGTCTGGGTCGCAACAAGCTGTAGGCGACAACAACCTTTTAGGTACCTCTAATCGGTCCGGTCGATTTGTGTGGGAAGAATGGATGGTCACTCCACTAACTGAGTGCAAGAAGGCTCAGTGGGAAGAGTACGAGTCGCATGAAGGCCGAGAACAGTTTGTGTCTGCTGATGCTAAATGGTTCTGAAAATATGCGTGAGAAAGGGATCATCGGTGACCCTAGCCAAATGCGAAACAAATGACAATCTCTTGTTGGGCATTATAAAATTGTTAAGGACTGGAATGTGAGATCGAGTAATGAGCCTTACAGTTCACTGAGTAAAGCCGATCGAAAATTACACAAACTCCCACACCATGTTCCAGATGTCTGGATGGATCTTCTTGAAAGCTTTTACGAAGATAGAGCATGCATCTCTCCCCCTTCGAACCTACAACTAACGAAGAATCCCTTAGACCTCGAACCGACTGCTAGGATAGAGGTAGATGATAGTCCAGCTGCTAATAATACATACGAATTAGGGACCAGGTCGAATTCGGGAGTTAAGAGGAAGAAGGATATTTCTCGTTCAGTCAATGTCATCGTCGATGCTATGACCACCTTTTCGACTTCCTTCGTCGAGGTGGAGGAGAAATGTCAAAAGTGGGTAGATGAAACCGAAATCCGTCACGAGTCGAAGGCTGATGTGTATCAAGACAAGCTTTATGTGGAGTTAGGTGTTATGGCCCAAGCATTTAGTGAAGTTGCAAGCAATCTGAGGTTTCGCAATACACTCGTTGAATGAGCAGTGTAGCCCAACATGTGCTTTTTTGTTCCTTGCTTGAATATTATGTGCTCAGTCTTGACTGAGTGGGACTATTGTACTGTAGCTGAATGGGTTGGGTGTCTGATGCATTGAACTGTATTCGTGGTTGCTTGGATGATAGGTTATTTGCACCACAGCTTGGATGGAAGCATGTTAAGTTAACTTTCTTGCATGATGAGTTCTCTTATATGCTTGAGTGTTTGCTATCTCTCTCTCTCTCTTATGTTGTGTAATATTTGTATCTCTATAGTATTATTCTATTTGACAAACGGTGATATTCTCACTGTGGTAGTTATGATGGCCGGAGCTCTTACATGTATCAGCGGCATATTTGGAATCATTTGTCTTTTAACAGCGACTGATGAGGGGAGGGCGGTAGTGACCTTGCGTACACTTGGGGGAGAGCTCTGGGCCTCGCTTCTACTATCTTGGCTGCGAACTCTATGCGAGAAGGACAATGGTGGGTTAAAGAACGTAGTTTAGTGTGGTTCGATTAGTTTTTATGTCGCTCTTTCGAATCTGATAGATGCATAAAGTGCATGAGAATGCCAAAAGACCTTTTCTGTAATCTGGTATCTAAACTCGGCCCTAGCTTGTAATGATCAGATACATGATTCCGCAAGGCAGTACCTGTAGAAGTAAGGTTAGGAGTTTGCATATTCAGACTAGCAACTGGCACAATTACTTCCATATATCAGATAGATTTGGCATAGGGAAATCCACAGTTCAAGAGACCATGGTTGAGTGCGTAGAGAACATTATTGTCGTGTTAGGACCGTAGTATTTGCGATGGTCAACTGGTATGGAGTTACAGAGAGTATCCAATGGATCTTCAGGGTATGTGGACTCCCTAATTGCCAGGGTCATTGATGGTTCTCATATTCCTATACGAGCACCCATAAGCAGAGAGTCAGCAGTGGACTTCTATAACCGTAAAGGTTATCACTCAAGCGATTTACAAGGGATTGCAGATGTCGACGGAGCTTTTCTAGACATTAGCTGTGGATTACCGGGAGCACTAACGATAAGAGAGTGCTGCGGTGTTCATCTTTCTTTCAGAAGATCGGGTCGGATGAAGTGCTTGTGGAGCCTATATTGTCAATTAGTGGGGGGTTTCAGCTGTCACCGTACTCCTTGGAGACAACGGCTATGTCATGCATCCTTGGCTTATGATGCATTATGCCCTCAATCCAAATTCGACTGCACTTCAAGTTTTGTTTACAGAACGAAAAATCAGGGGGAGACTGCATCAAACGAGCATTTGGGATCTTAAAAGCACAGTTCCATATCCTTTCAGTCGGCATTTCGTCTTCTATATCCTGGGCTGCCAAAGTACTACATGCCTGCTGTGTTTTACATAACATGCTCGTGAAGAATCGTGTAGGATCTTTAGATCGGCATATGGTAGAAATGGCTATGCACTCAACGAGAACAGCTGGGACAGGCATCAACCAGCCTAGACCTGGAGACAGTGAGTACGAAGTCCGAACTCAACTCTGTGAGTTCTTTGTAATTTCTTAGTGAAAGATCAGTTTCTGATCTAGGATCACTGTACTCGGGAATAAAGTCCAATTTATATCGTGTTGCTAAATGCCCGATGAATCTCTTTGTATCATGTCGATTGTTTATCTATTTCGGTTATCTACTCAAGTTCATGTGTTGTGGTCAAGCCGGAGCATAATCTGGGGTTCAACTCCTCTGTTGACCTTAGTATATTTTATTTACCTTATATCAGCATTCCACTTGAGAATCAAGAATACAAAATCGGAACCAAATTCATAAAAGCAGAACGGTATATATCGTCCGCTTTCTTGCACACTCTCACCTTGTTCGTCAAGTGGACTAATGATCACATCGGAAAAGCCGCAGTACTCTCGTTCGCATATGGCTCCACGTATTGCACGTATTACCGTAGCGTTTACCGCGGTCTCACTACTATGTAACCGGTGTGGTGTGATTCTCCACCTTCGCGAATGAAAGGAGTAGCCGAAAAGGTCGAGAACCGGTTTTGCGTCGGGAGGGTCTCTGACAACAGCGGAGCGGAACCGGGAGTTCCGAACGAGCAGTGCGGTAGAGCCCTAATATTTAAATTCGTCCTGCTGCCTGACCACCACGACGAGGGACCTCGCTTCAACTCTCCAGTCTACCCACGCTTTTGGTCTTTATGGAGAATGTCATTACCAAACTCCAGCCACGGAGTGTCTTCTTCCGTGTTCTTGGTGCTGCTGTTGTCGCATGAAGAGCGAGCATGGCGAGATTCTTGGTACATAACTGTGAGAGTAGCACGGTGCCCCAGGAGGGTTGCTTCTTGGCCAATAAGACGGATGGTAGGCTAGAGCAGGACGCCTTTAGCTCCTAGAAAATATTTAGCACAAGAAGTGAATTAAATAAACATGAAAGTATGTAGTGATCAATTGCTCGAGGGTCGAGGCTATTGTTACCCGGCTTTGTTTCTCTCGTGTTGTCGTGGACCTGAAAATCTATTTTTGATATTTATTATTATCGCTCCAAAGATATTCATAAGACTAAAAATGAGTTTTTTTTACACAACTTCGGATATTCATTTTCATTACATCAAGTCAGCTTTGTTAGATGTGTGTGTGGAGACGTTTTTTAAGATTTGCAAAACAGATAGTCATCATCGAGCACCTCCTCCAAGTTGTCTTCTTTCGAAGAAATTTAGCTAAACAATCTATCTCGAGTATATACATCATCTTTTATTTGTACTCCTTCTATAAATATCTCTTCATCTTTCCTTGTCTTAGTAACTGAAAACTCTTCAAATTTTGAAAACTCAGGAAAACGATCCCAAAGACGCGTAGCGGAAGGAAAAGAAGGCATAGATGAGCATGAGCACTTCATCTATTTTATTTGGACGCCTAGTGGTGAAGTTATGAGACTCGAAAGATAAGAAAATCAAGTTAGACTCTAGCTTACGGGTTTGTTACACAACTTCGGATCTTCACTTTCATTACATCAACATGTAGAGCTTGTTGTCAGCTTTCCATGAGTACTTCATCTACTTCATTTGGACGTCTAGTGGTGAAGCTACGAGACTCAAAAAGTAATCAAGCTAGGCTCTAGCTTACTATTATTGACCAGGTATTTGAAGCTCTTGATGCTATACTCAAAACGCAAGGGGTCTGCTTGTTCATTATATATGAAAATCTTCACATACGCGACTGACGTAAAAGACATCTTATTATTTCTGCGGCTATTCGATGGACGGTTTAGAGAAATGAGAGATCCAATGCATGCACGCAAGATGTCATTGGGTTCAGATCTGTGCAAGCTACACGTTGGTTAAGACGGTTCGTGAAGAGGCGGAACAGGGAGTGTGTTCTGGGAAAAAAATGAGATGCGGGGAAAGGATTTGGAGTGCTTCAGTAACATGCAAAGAAGAGTTGGACCGTTCGGACCGTTTCGGAGTCTAAACTTGTTGTCTTTGGATCCATTGGGATCAGAACGCCGAGTTCTTCAGGAAATTGAAGACGATACGAAGTTTCATCGGATTTGAGACTTTTGGGTGAAATTGACCCATAAGAACTTTGCTGAATCCGGATTTGATAACTGCCATAGTGTGCGATAATAGATGAGAATCTTCTTTCACTACAGCGGTTAACTTTCTGAGTTCCAAACTAAGTCTTCAACTGACAAATACCGGGTCTCTCAGTGTTCTCATCTTGTCCATCGAAAGGAAAGAAGAGCTCTGGTTCATCTTGTGCATCTGACTCCGCTTTTGGAAATTGAGGACTCATCTCATCAGAGGGGCCGCCAAAACAACCATGCTTAGTCTTGAGCTTCATAACCAACTCTGTTTGGGTAAAATTTCCTTTCATCAGAAGTAACTTTATCTGTTCTAAACAAAAACTAGACATTAAGACTCATCGAGGTAATATCCATACATCAAACTCTACAGTTAAACTAGTACAGCCCAACAAGAGAATTCTATAACATAATAATTGCACGTAAAGTGTTGTTTACTATACTTGCAATTGGTGCTTGCACATGTTATCTTGTCCTCCAACTGGACAAGTGCAGCAAGCATCACTCTTTTCCCAACCATAAACGGTATGTGACACATCAGGTTTGGGTCCACTTGTTAGCACACACTCTCATGGAACCAGATGTCAAGCTGTCCAAAAACATGAGTCCATCCACAGCTGAGGAAGAAGAGCAAATGCGCTCAATATCTTACAGTAGTGCCGTTGGGAGTCTGACATGGCTTATGGTCAAGACACGTCCGGACATAGCATTCGCTGGTGGAATCGTCAATAGATACCTGAGCAATCCTGGAATGCAGCATTGGCTAGCAGTAAAGAGGGTATTTCGTTACATTCAGTATGGCTCAAAATCTGAACTAGTATTCACGGAAGAAAATGCACTCCAGATCTGATAGAGGCACATTGCGACTCAGATTGGGATGGAGACGAGGATACAAGAAGGTCTACCACGGGCTACGTATTCAAACTATGTGGAGGAGCAGTATGCTGAAATTCAAAATGACAAATCCGGTAGCTCTATCCACTTGCCGAAGCAAAATACATGGTAGCAACGGTGTGCCAAGGAAGCAATATGGATGAAACGATTGGTGAGTGATCTCGGGATAAACCAACCAGGACCAGTGATCATCCACAGTGACAACAGAAGCTTCACAGATCTTTCCAAGAATACAAAGTTTCATTCCAGAACCAAGCATATTCACATTCAGCAACACTTCGTTAGGAAAAAAGTAGAAAAAGGAAAAGTCTCGTTGAAATTCTGCGCAACTGAAGAAAACATTGCAGACATGCTCACGAAAGTAATATATCTTGACGGGCACTCGTTTCACAGAGTAAACTGCAGAGTACGTCTGTCAGTTTGAGGCTTAAAGAGTCTAGAGTGTTTGCTCTTATGAGAAGTGTTAGAGATCAGAAAAGCAAGCACATGTATTCTAGACTAATATTAAACCAAAAAAGCTCAGAAAAAGATCGTCCGCACATGGACATGTATATGGGACCACGAGTAGAGAAGAATATCTTATCTCGTTTATTCATGTAACCCATTACTAAAAGAACATCGCTCAATGTATGAGCCATACAGTTCACTGTCAAAGAAGACTTGAGGGACGCCGCGGCACGGAAGAGAAACCTCGAATTAACTGATGGATGCACGGAAAAGCAGAACCCAGTCAACACGGGAACTAATACTTTCTGCATAGAAGATGTGCAGGCTAAAGCGAGAGTGAGCTCTTCCTTTCACTTGGAGTCTACAGACTACATAGCAAAAGTTCTAGCCAGGAGCGTCATTTTGAGTTACAGATTCAATCTTTTTTGAATCTTAGAAGCTACAATTTTTTTTTCATTTTCTCTTCTTCGTGTATTCTGCCGAGCCTGCTTCAACTTTGGCTAAAGGGTCTTCCAGAGCCAGAGGATTCACTCGAAGAGCCGGATGCGAAGAAATCTTGCAAGTCCGGTTCGGAGATATAGGTGAAAAGGAATTTCAAGCGATGCGAGGTCGAGAAAAGATCAACTTTTTTATTTTTTATGAGATTTTTCTATTTTCTAATTTGAATATGCTTATGCATCTACTCCAGATCGAAAATGTTACATGCAATGTTTTACAACTTCCAGAAATATCCTTGCGACTGATTCTAAGTTTCGGAAATACCCGCTCTAAGATTTCAATTCTCGTCCACATATCGACGGGATTAATTCTTAGGCGCTATTTAACACAAATCGATGGGATATTCCCATTTTCCGAGCAAAATCTCCCCAAGCACTGCCGCGGACGGCATGCTAGGCTAGCTGCAGAGCCAGGAATGAACCTGCCCCACGGACATCAAGAAAGTACTACGCCAAACGCCAAACAACGATTGCACGAAGAACGATCCCTCAGGTTTACCCACACAGTACGAGAACGGCAAAACCATACAGGATAGGAGTCACTCTGATTTCGCACGCGATGCGACGTTATATTCTAAAACTCATGACGATGAACTTTGTTGAAGGCTTCCACTTCTTCAAGTACAGAAGTGCCGTCCGCATGCAGACGGACTATGATTTGGGCCCGGATGGCGCAGGCAAAACTCAAAACTTCACATAAGGACCTCATCACTGGCAACTGTGCGCTCCGCTCCATATACGTTCAGCACTGTAAACCCCTTAAGGGATGGCTGAATTTACCACGGTTAACGTTCGAATTCACAGGATGTTTTTGCTTGACCAAACCCGAACTGAGTCAAAACTCAAAAGAGATAACGGCGGGCCGCTTTACCGTGTCCGAGATGAGGTTCGAACTTCGAAGCGATCTGAAAACTAGAACATGAGCAGCGCATGCAGTTAACGGAAACCAATGGGTCCACTGGCTATTGACCTGCGGGTGAGTGGGGCCCTTCGTACTTGGGAGGAATGGAATCGGTTCGTTACAGGATCCGGAACGAGGAGTCTTTATAAGTTGATGAGGCCCGGCGAGTCAGTGACAGGCAAAGAAATGTGTCGTCTCCAAGAAACGTTTCAGAACTGTTTGAATTATGGTGCGTCCGCGCGTGTGAGAGATCTAGAGGGAGAGAGGCACACACACATCGCGTCGATCATTTCAGCAGGGACGGGATGGTGTTTGTGTGGAATTGTCCATGTTCGGACTTGGAGGCTCATAGAAGTGTGCATCAGAGGAATAGGAGTGTGAGTTCTTCAGGAATGTGATCAGAGTCTTAAACGAATGGGCTACAACGGGGTTTCACTCTTTTTGTGTTAGTCGGAACTTTTACTTTGAAGGTGAAAAACGGACGCGGTGAATAACAAACGGATCTTTTCCTTGGAAGCGGTGGTCAGTGTTCGGTTTTTGGTCGATCCATGAGAGTGAAGTAGGTGACATTTCAGCTCTATCACTTCACAGGAGAAACTTATTACGTGCGTGCGGTAGGCATCGTCGTTGAGCATGGAGAAAAAGTGTGAAAAGGAAGATCAGGATGCAAAAACGTTCGACGTGGTTGACACATTTGATCTAGTTTATACCTCTCGTCAAAATTTCGTGTCGGAGAAGAAGCGGAGTCCCATGAAGCGGTACTCGGCGGTCTTTTTTGTTCTGCTGATTCTCAGTTTCGCGTCTACCGCTACACGGCTGCGGCACGTCGTTTTGCCCTCACTTCGTCTTTGTAAAGGATTGCTTCCCAACTCGTACATTTGTGAGTAGTCTCGACCGAGATTCAAGCGCTAGCTATACAAAAATTATTCTGTCTCAGAAACGGGGGTATGCAGCTTCATAATTCACATGAAGCCCAGCATGAACTGGTCCGAGGAGGACATGAATCAGTCACGTCTGAAATGAAGTTCGGGTCGAATGTTCGAAACACGGTCTGTTCAGCTCTTAATTACCTCTTGGAATAAAGAGCGTCAAAGCGCTTCAAGAATACCTCTAAGAGCTTGTCACTCCTTCATCAACCTTATGATGACTTAGATAGTACTCACCTCGAATCTGATCATGAACTGACTACTCTTTCTTCCAAGGACACTCGAGGAACTGGAGTTCTACATCAGTCGTAAGACCCAGTCGCAGGACAGTCGTCTATTGATCATTCTTCTCTCTTACGAGTGTACGTGTCCTTCTTTTCAGACTCAGATACTGCACAGGTGCTCACGGATCATCGGGACGAGAATTACTGGTGCGATCGATCCGGCAATCAAACAGATACTTGTTACATTCATGGCGACGTGCACTTATTTCCACAGGATGTAGGACAGAACGTTCTGTTGCAGCTCTTTTCGAACCATGATACAACCTGGCACGGCGAGGAAGAAATCCAACCATACACCCGCAAGTATGATCCAGCAACGATGGCCAAAGTGGACCCTGTAACTCTCAGGAGCAAGTACATCAAGTTTTTCCGCTCTGCAGAGACTGTATGCGACATAGTGCATTCAGTTCCACTCATACTGTTTTCAGCAGGTGGCTACACTGGGAATCCTTATCATGACTTCCAGGATGTGCTGGTGCCCTTGTTTGTAACATCTAAGCTTTATAATGGGGACGTGGTTTTCGCCATCACACAAGCGAGAGGGTGGTGGTTACACAAATTCAACCCTATCTTCAAACAGATGACAAAATATGATATTATCGACATGAGGAAGAATGAGAAGGTCCACTGCTTCCCGGAAGCAACCATTGGACTTCGTTTGCATGGGGAACTGAAAGTCGATCCTGCACTTATGCCACACAACGAAACGATGAAGGACTTTCGGGATATGTTGGGCCGAGCGCTTGGGGAAGCAAAGACTGAGTTTCATGTCAAAAGGAGAAATAGTAGCGGTTGTTTGATCCAGGAGTCGTGGGGTGGAGCTCGAGATTGCAAGCTAAAACTAGTTATACTCGCTCGCAACCATACAAGAGTGGTCCTGAATCAAGCGGTAGTTGCGAGCTTCGCGCAGAGGGAAGGCTTTGATGTTCAGGTACTCAATCCCTGGGGAGGTACAGAGTTGAGTACCCTCTACAAGTACGTACTGCTCCTAACTACTAATCTCCACCGTGACTCGCAGAATAATCGTCCTTCTGGATAAACCCTGAATTCGTATCAAATGTGCTCTCTTGTATTTCTCTAAGTTTTATCTTCTCCTTGTTCGATGTAATCTTCAAGTCCTTTTCATGCTTCCTGCTTGACATTGAACGGTTGTTCCCGGAGTTGAGTAGGGCTATACACACAGCCGACGTGATGATGGGCGTCCATGGTGCAGCACTTTCTCACATGGTGTTTATGCGACCCCGGTCTGTGCTCATCCAAATTGTTCCACTGGGTACAGACTGGCCCTCCTTTACATACTACCAGGAGCCAGCCATCAATAGGCTGGATCTGCAGTATATGGAGTATCAAGTAACTCCTGAGGAGAGCACACTCAGTCGCACCTATAGTCGCGACCATCCTGTTGTGACAAATCCAGAGGCTGTCATTGCGAGGAATTGGGAGACTCGTAAGAAAATTTACATGGAAGGCCAAGACGTAATATTGTCATTGCCGAAGCTCAAACTGATTCTCCGTAATGCTAAACGATTAGCTTCAGAGGCTCTGTATCCGAGCAAGCCCGAAGCTGCAGCTGGTAAGGACAGATGATTTCTACTCCAAATTGCTACCCGCTCCGGACCATATTGTACCCATGGTGCGAGACTGCACAACTCATGGTGTATATCACGGTGATCTTAGAGGTCAACTTCTGAAGATCCAGCAACGCATTTGAACTTCGGACGCAAACATGAGGGCCTAAGACTGGTTCCTAAACAACAATTTTCCTTAGGGTCGCAAGTGTAAGATAGAATCTGCAGAAGGCTTTGTTCTTGAGTTACAGTCACGACAACTCTGTCAAGCTGTTAAACTGATAATATTCAGCTTAGGAAAATTGTGCTGTAACATAACTCTGGATGAGTAAACTTGGAGGTTGAATGTCGCCGCGAGTGTATCCCGGATTACACATACTACGGTAGGTAAGCTTCATGGATCGATGAGCTTTGCGCCGTGACAAAATGTAGGAATACGACTCCTAATTTCTGGGTTGAATGTTCCACAGAGAACACGAACATTGTAGTAACCAATGAATTTAGCGGACATCCAGGCGGTAGAAAAGGCAACGCGTAATAATCCTGTAAGCCTTGCTTATGTTGAAGCAAGAGATGCTCTGGTATGTCAGTAGAAACTTAGTTTTTTGGTATTCCCGTTTCTGGTAAGAAGCATGTTTTCCTATGTTTTCTACGCGGGAACATGTTGCTGGTATAGCTTATGAATACAGTACAACAGGAATGCCAGAAATTTGAGAATGGTGATCAAGAAAATTTCTGCCGAAATGCCTGTAGCAAGCATGGTAAATGATTCTAGTGTATCGTACGTACAAGCTTCCTGGTAGGTACCTTGACACGCCCCTGCCTCGTTTCTTGTGCACGAAAAAGGAAGAAATAACAGCACTGGCTCTTCCGCGAAGATACTCCCCGGACGATCAGAAGAACGTCAACGTTGGGCACTTGAGGCCGATCGGGTCTTGTATTTCGGGTCCCCCTGTTTTTAAATAAGTTATAAAGCTCCGCCGCTCTTCACATAAAAGAAGAAGAAAAAAAAACCAACTTGAGCTCGACATTCATGTCATAACGGCCATGTTAAAAAGTGGTGATATGCATGCTGTATGAACTTCTGGGAAGTTTTGTTAGCTTTTTATTATTAGATAAATATAAATATATTATATATTATATATTATATTAGATTTTATTATCATATAAATATATATATATTATTAAATAAATAAATAAATAAAATATTTCATAAAACATTATCTGTTAACCTAAGCCTGGAAACACGAGGAAAACAGGAAAAAAACCATAAGTGTTGACTCGGCTCTCCCGCTTCAGAAAATACAAGACCAGGAACCTATACTCATGATTACATCAATTTACACCAAGAACCGCCCAGTTCACAGGAAACTTTTACGACTCCAGTTGTAGATGATTCTCCAGTTCCGAGGAAAGCATAGAAGCTGTTTGTGACTTGGCTGTCCTAGAAGATTTTACATCGTATAGAAATTCCAGTGACGTAAAAGTGGAAAGATCCCTTCACTCCCGTACCGGTCCTCCTATTTTATGCTCCGTCCGTCCGCGTTTGCAGTGGTGTACAGTAAGGGCTCGAAATAGTCACCATTTTCATAGAAACGAATGTTTTATTTGTTACAATTTTCCCGATGCATGACGCTCATTTTTTATCACAACATTTCGAATTGTAACACAGGAAAGTAAGTTGTCTCACAAGTTTAGAAATGATATTAGAAGAAAAACTAGTAAGCCAAGTGAGATCATGATCTGTATCCTTTGAATTTCTACACTAGTTGATGTCATACATACAACTTTAGATTATTTAATAGAATAATCTTGTAAAACACAAGAAATAAGAGATGATATCATGACAATACGCTGTTCTGTAGCTCAGCTCTGTTTTTCTTTACAGATGAGTAAAAGCCATACTTACATGGTTCTTTTTAAGAAGAAACAATATGAAACTATATATATATATATCCTTAGATCACTAGAAACTAATCACATCAATCTAGAATTTTATTTTACATCCGAATAGCATTTTCAATCAACAAGAAATAAATTTTTTTGATGAGATTTTAATATGTACAAATAGAGTCTCCATAAATTATATGTAAACATGTTTAGAGCTCGAGGGGGTCACCATATGGAGGCTCTACAGTCCATACATCACGTCCGATATAACTTAAAGGATATTTTTTAGATTATGGTTTTCTGAAATTTTTATTCTATAATTGAAGTTTCGTTTATGACGAAAACTACCTTCTTTTCTTCTTTCATTAAGTACATATTATGTAAATTTAATAAATTTGTATCATAAACTGTCATCACTTAAGTATAATTTTTGAGTTTTACTGCAAGTTAACAAATACTGTAACTGTTTCCCATCCATTCATTACTTATAATGATTAATTAATATTATCACATACTGTTTTCTGAAATTTTTATTAGATGGTCTCTGGTTTACCTCTTGGAGGATGAATGAACACCCTAGGTTTAGGTTAATAGTAATAATAACTAACAAGTATATATAACCACATCTTCTCTAGCCCCAAGAATAAGATTACTAACCAAGCTTCATCGTAGTTGTAAGGCAAAAGAAACTATGAAGAGGAGAAATCCTATTGCAAATACCATGGAATCGTTGTATGATTTTCATATTCACAAGAAATCATTATCCTCACCAAATTCCTGCAGTTTTGAAAATTCTTCATCTCGAATATCCATCCTAATCGTGTATTTGAACTTGATCTGGAAAGAGGACACGAGCGGAGTAAGAGGTGGACCGCATTACACTGTTCTACGTATCAAAGGTTACAAAAATAATTTCCAGGTAGGTTTGGCAAGCAGCTGCCCGTAAACCATGGACCACACTCGCCAGAGTCGGATAAGGCATCGGTTGAGAATTCTTTTTTTAGTCTCTGTGTAGTTTCTGCAGTAGGGTGTCATTTAGTAGTATTTGGGACTCGGAGTGTTAGACGTTTCGTGAACTACGGAGGAGAAGCACGTTCAAACAACGAGAAATTGCGATTTGAGTAGCGATGACATGACAAGACAGTGGAGATTTAGTGTGACAAAGGATATCGATAACCCAATGAAAAGAGGAGTACCACAATCCATATCCACGATCATATTATCTTCTTGAACAAAACCTCGATGTGTTATGTCTTATGTGTGTTGTTTGTGTGTTGCGTTTGTTTCTTGACGGCTACCGCATTCAAGATCCGAGCTTGGAATCGGTTTGCAGTTTGGATAGCGATAGATGCGAAGGACATTCTCTTCCTTGCTGGTGATAGGACAGCAATCGATAGCGAGGTGTAATTTTCATAGGCGCAGATTTTTTTGACTCGAATGCGTACACCGTGCGCTCAAGTTAATCTCCAACGTCTGCAAGATTTGTACTTCTTGCACGGGATGAAGATTTTGTCATCTCGTTCGTTCATCCGTCTTTGCAACGCGGTACTCCTTCTGCTTGAACGATGTTCTCTTGCATGAGGATCTGTACAGTGAAAGTTGGTAGCAAAAAGAAGTTTTCTTCCACTGGGTACGCAGTTGTAAAAGAAGCTGCCGAGGAGCTTGTCAAGCTCAGCAGGTGCTAAGCTAGGGCTAAGCTATACAAACTGCCCCTAGCTTATATTCCAAAGAACGTACGAAACCACGAAGGTATCAGATGGAAGCTCTTCTTGATTAGAGCAATCACGTGTTTTCATTTATGCGAAATGAAGATATACATAGATGTTTGTGTCGTTTCTAGATTAAGAAAGTGACAAAAGAGGAAACTTTGTCGTTTTCAGCTGGTGACTTGGATTCATACAGGTAGGTGTTCTTGAGTAGTATAGTTTTGGTCCGTCACTAGAAATAGAGGTGTATAGTGGAGGTAGCACCTGAAAAGCTAGCAAAGGAGATAAAAACTTCTTTACTGTATTATACGAAAATAGTGAGCCACCTTAGTGAAAGGGGCTCCCACCCCTGAAGAAGAGGTCCTTGTATCAAATCCTCCTGATTCATGTTTCTCATCTCAGCGTGTTGACCTCCTAGATAGGAGTCTATGTTGAGTGTGTGGATACGTCTTGCACATCTAGGGACGGTGGACTGATATCCTTCTTAAACGTGGGCTCCTTGGCCTAAGCCTCCGCATGCAACCGAGATTATGAGTTGAGAGATATCTGATAGAGCTATGGGAGGGTTGTAAGACTTGTGGAGTGGTCTTGTAGCTGTGCCTAGGCTCTAAATCCGTGGCTTAGCTCATAATCTGGGTTGCATCAAGATGGCATCGAGAGTTGAGAAACTTTTATTTAACAAGGGGCTAGCTTGGCAAGGGGGCT
Organism: Asterella californica; assembly: GCA_036924285.1. Classification (NCBI taxonomy): domain Eukaryota; kingdom Viridiplantae; phylum Streptophyta; class Marchantiopsida; order Marchantiales; family Aytoniaceae; genus Asterella; species Asterella californica. Next base: position 20,493,714 of record JAYKYS010000006.1, on the reverse strand, counting down.
ACTTAGCAAGGGGGTTGCTTGATAAGTGAATGTGTATAAGGACATAAGGGGGCTGCTTAGCATGGGGCTTGAGTTTTAGATAAATCGATGTGCGACGGCAGTTCAAGGGACATTACATAGAACTAGATTGAGAGAGACGGAAGCGCGCGCAAGAGACAGAGGGGAAGATTCTGATCTTTGATGACCTGATGTTAAAATTTGAGATGTGAATAAAGTTCTTGGGTCTTGAGAAAGCTTTGCACAGATTGGGTATCTGATTTGATTTGGTGGATGCAAGAGATTGAATCTGAGTTCTGATCGTTGCCAGCAGTTTGTTTTTCTTTTGATCGATCTCACATTCAATCACAGTGAGAAAGTCCGCATGTGCAAGAAAGACTCTCACCACGACAACGAGAACAGGAGCATTGAATGAGAATAATGAGAATCAAGATAATGTGGTGAAAGCCGTGAGAAAACCATGGGAGAGTTGGCAAGTCTAGGTGTCATTAGAGTGCAAAAAGAAGAAAGCGAAAGAATTCAAAGGTTTAGTTGGTCGAGAGCAGATTGTTAGTTCTGAAACCAAGTGGTGTAGAATCCGGACTGCTATGACAGAGAGAGGTATTATCGTCGCTGAATCTCAGTGTAAAAATAAAAGAGAAACAGTGATCTGTGTTTTCAAGAAGATTAAAGATTGGAACAATCGTTTCGGTGTTGAGTAGTATGTCTCACTTATGCGTAATGATCGGAAGCAACACAATGTGCCTCTTGATTTCACAGAGAGCTGGTTCATCGGACCCTCTAGTCCCTCCACGTTTTGACGGATTAATGCGGTAATCTCACGCGCGACTTAATTAACCTCGCAGTTCACCACAGTGAGGTTTTTCGTCCCGACACAATCTGGGTTTAGCCGTGACGCGGATTTCAGGTTCCATGACCGTTGGTGAGTTTTCGTTCCGTGATCGTTTCCGTCCGTGACCGGTACAGTGCGGCAGAAGCGCGGCAGAAGCGGCGGCATTCACGACAGCGCGGCATCAACGAAGCGCGGCAGAAGCGCGGCATTCGGCATTCGGCATTCACGCATTCACGAGCGCGCACATTCACGAAGCGCGCATTCACGCATTCACGTTTGCAATTCTGCATTCACGAGACCAATTCTAGCGATTCAACACGAGAGCGAGAGCGAGGTTTAGGCGGCCAGTACGTGAGAGCGAGGTTTAAGCTCATGTCAGCCGTGCTCCACTGAGAAGCGCGACATTCGACACAGCGCGCGACATCGATGAAGCGCGGCATTCACAAGGGTCCTACGCATTCACACATTCACGAGAGCGATAGCGATTCAGCGAGATTCAGATTCTAGAGCGAACACGAGAACGAGAGCTCCATAGCGATTCATTCAGAGTGAGGTTTAGACGGCCAGTACGTGAGAGCGAGGTTTAGGCGCATTCACGAGAGCGAGAGCGAGAGCGGCATTCACAGCATCCGTCAACCGCCGCCGAGCTGGATTTCTAGATTTCTGGATTGAGCGAGGATTTTGCTCCGCGGTCTGTCCGAGCTGTTCGATTCCTGTCTGATTCTTGAGCTGATTCCTGTCTCCGCGGTCTGATTCCGAGCTGATTTCTTTGAGCGACTCGGCGAAGGGAGAAGGGCGTGAAGCGAGATTCGTGAAGGCCTTCATTCGGCCGTCGGGTAAGTACCGCTCCCTATTTCATTATCAGATGGCCGAAGAGTTAAAAGCGTGTTCTCGTTGTAATAAGCGTCTTCCTGTTTCGGAGTTCTTTAGAGAAAGACGAAGCAAGAAACCGTTAGGTACTCGTCAGTTCAAACGATGTAATACTTGTGCTGAGGTGAGTAGCACAGATTATCGTGAGGATAATGAGGACTTTGGTGATATCGATGTGGTTGAGAAGATCGCTTGTACGTTGGAGAACTTTTTATACGTTGTGACCGAGATGTTTGACGATGCATTGGTCACGAATAGTTCTTTGTTGACACGAATTCGACTTCAGTTGACAGACCAACTGTTGGTAGTTACAGGTTTGGTGATCGCACTGCTTCCACGAACCGAGTGTGAACCATCGTTTTTAGAGCAGAAGTATGTTGATTTTGTAAAAGATTACTTGAAAACTGACATTGAATGTGGATCGGGATATTATTGGGGTTTGCAATACGTTCGGCCGTCTATAGTTCCAGGTACACCACATATGTGTACCGCTAGCATGTGGTGTACCTCGCGTGACGATCGTATGTCATCCCGAGTGGAGGTCGGTTCTTCTAACTTGGTAAGGCAGCCTGGTAAACGTAAGGCTATATAACGATTTCCTTGTAGAGGATCGGTGAAAATTGATATTGATCTGAAGGAGAAGACATACGTGTTATTAGTACAACATCTATGTCACCATGAGCGTCCGTCATTTCATGATTCTGCCGTTCCGTTGGTTGCCATCGAATACTTGGAGAAGTCTGTGCATAGTTCTTTCCGAAGGGCTGAGTTGTATCGAGCATTATGTATGGAACGACTCATTGATCCTGCTATAGTCACATGAAGTCAGGTAAATTATCACATTGCTTCAATTGTGTCGCGTACTTATATTCGAAACGTGTCTGATCAATTACAGTCTGCGTCAGAACTAATAGGTAGTGAGAAGTATTCAAACTAGGGTTTTAGGCCGATAGTGTTTCTGAACGATGAAGAATATAGTATTTTCGAGTTCATCACTCCCTTCTTTAATACGGTTCGGACAGTGACTGAGATTGTCATCGATAGCACGTTCAAGACCAATCAAGTAAGATTTGAGTTGTTTGCGGTAAATGCTAATGTGGGCAGATTCGGACTCTCTTTATCATACATGTTTTATAGTCGGAAGGTCATAGAGAAAGGTAAGAGAGTCACCCCTTCTCAACCTGGCGAAGGGGAGTCAATTCGGATAAATGCTCTTGTGATGTGGTTCGAGGCTTTGCTTGCGTTAGGGTTGAAGCCCACCTTCATTCTTTCCGACAAGGACATGGGACAGATAAAGGCCTTGCAGACTGTGTTCACAAGGAGTTTTGTTCAACTCTACTTGCGCCATGCGCAAGCAGCAGTCGAAACACGAGTACGTCAACTAAAACGGTCGGTGTCCAGTTACGATGCTATGTCTGCTAGTATGTTGTTTCCTTGCATCGATGGAGCGTGGACTATCGAACACCGGCTGGTTCCAGACCACATTGCTCTCATGGATAAGCGACGGGAAATCAATGTGTGGCAAGCACTTCAATGTTCATCCGTTGATTCTTGTTCGACCGAGTGTTTATCTATCTGCAGAGGAGCTTTATTCCACTTGTGTGCAGGAAGCTTATGGCTGGTGTCATCGTCTTGATTTGGTTCATCTCTGGGCGTACATGTAGAATGAGTGGTATAAGCCAGAGAAGTGGACATTGTTTGCTCGGTCTACAAAACCGGTGTTGTGTTTGTCTAGAACGACTAACATCATTGAGTCTCATTGGAGGAAACTCAAGTATGATTACAAGTATTCTTGTAACAGACCGCGGTTGGACAAACTTTGTGAGATATTGGCAGGAATTTTGGTTAAGGATTTGCAGGTGGACGTCTCGCAGATGCATAATGGTAGATTTTATCCATCTTGGTGGAGAGATTTTCGTCTCACATGGAAGAAGTGTACAAAAGCGATCGTTTCCAGTGATGCTCACTTGCGATATGAGACAAGTATAAGGTCGTGGGTATGTAGTTGTCCCTCGTTTCTTACTGATGCATATTTTCTCTGTAAGCATTTGGTACAGGCTTGGACCATACAACACAACTGCTTTCCGGAGTTTTTGGATACCACGAGACGACATGATTATCCTTTGATTGAGTTTGGACCTGCCGGATCTATACTACAACGTCACACTATATGTCCAGAGCATGTTCCTTGGACTTCGGTCGATCAGACTGTAGGTACTGACGATATGGATGCAGCAAATTATTCTGATGGTGAGGTACAGGAGGATGGGGTACTGACTTATGTGCAAGTGGTTGAACGTTTACACAGAAACACATCCCGCGGAGAAGCTCTTTGCAATCGGGAGCAAGATAACGTGTTGTTTCTTATCCGTATGAACCACATCATAGATGCTTTCGAACGCAGATTGGATGAATGCGAGAAGGCATTGCGGTCTCGCACTCAACAAGCTACCTTCACAAATAATGGACCTGCTGATTTGCTACGATGAAGAGCGTTGAGTGTATTTCGAACGCAGATTTGACTGTGAGTATACTACGAGTAGTGGACTCTGAGTGAGTATAAGGCAGATTTCAGTTTTGATTTGTTGATTTTCTTTAAATATGGTTCTTTTTGGATATTTGGGTTTTTGGGATTATGGTGGGAAGGGAAAGGGTGGGGGGGGTGGGGAGGGTGCCTTTGGCCTCAATAGGTGAGGGTCAGCAGGTTCAATTCTTGCCTTGGGCTTTGTTACTCGATACAAAAGGACCAGAATTCGGGAGCTGCGAGTGGGAGCTGCGAGTGGGACCACCTTCTGCCCACGGTATCTTTACGCTCCACGTTTACCGATCCCTGCATTTTTCAATGTTGTTGCTACCTTCTGCAGGCACCGATGGAGTACAGCAAGATAGGGTAGTTTGAATAGCGATAGCAGGGTAGTTTGAATAGTCATCTATATAGTCTACTATGCAAAAGAGTTTTGAAATCGGCCTATGAGCTCAGGTATGCGTTCAGCAAATGTTTGAACGCATACCTGAGCTCGTAAAGCCACTAGTTATTTGGCTGACGGCCTTATACGTTGACGGGAAGTAGAGATTATCAGTAGCAGTAGAGATTATGATGAGTCTTATCTCGATGGGGTCCGTCGAGGGCTATATCGAAACTGTACTTAAAGTTCGAGAAATAAAGTTCCACTGGGCTCGCCGAAGCCCTTTCCCCTTAACTACGGAATTTACTACTGTAGTCATTTGATGATATTACCCTGTCACGCTGGGACCTTGCCAGTATAATAAAGCCGATCCCATCCAGATCCTAAGAGAATTCACGATCTCACGAGAATCACCACCCTGATATATAACGCAAAGTTCTAAAATATAACCACAAGACCGTGAAAAAAGAATCATCGTCACTCTTATCTACATAAGACTATTTGGATCTTGGTCATTATCCTCAGTATTTCTTTTGTTCTCTTTGAATCAATCGACTTGGTTTGTACTTCGTTCTGAAGTGAGTAACGATTTAACATTCTCTTTTCCATTGTGAGATATTAAACACACTTTATGTTGATTAAGGATCAACCATCGGTTTCAGGAGGAGGGGAACAATTGCTCGACCCCTCTAATTTATTGTTTCGTGAGTAAGTGCGAGCCTAGTTCGTATAAGGAAATATTAAAAAGAGATGGTTTAACAAAGATAAAGTTATAGCAACCTAACAAGTGATGAAGACTGTAGCATTTATTTTTCTGAGAAATAGTAGAAGGAAATGCTGAAAAGATATTAGCAATAATAAGAGTTGAATTTGAATAACAACAGTGAAATACATCCGTTGATCATAATTAATCCGGACTCGACAAATAACAATAAGTTGTTATTTGGGGTCTGTATTAAATAACAACCCTGCGATACGGAAGGAGGATTAATCGTTGGACCCCTTCCTCATGCAAAAAGAATATTTATTGAACAGAGATAATTTACAGGAAGAATAATAATAAGTTTCTTAATATAATGTAGGGGTAAAAGGTAAAGGGTTAACCCTTTTATTCACAGAAATATTTTTTCTGGGTACCCTTTATTCACAGAAATAACATTTCGGAGTACCCTTTAGTTACAGAAATAGGGTTTAGGGGTACCTTTTATTTACAGAAATCTTCATTTAGGAGTACCCCTACATGATTTATGCTGTTAATGTACAGAAATATTATTGTGTGCTAAACCCTTCTAAATACCAGGAATCATTTAGAGGGTAAATTTGTGCTAATGCTACCCCTTACATTTTATAGAAACTACTTTCATGGATACTCATTCGTAATATCCCATCATATGGACACTTCACACTCACTATGTCATGAATCATATATACTTAATAAATGATTATCGTGATCATATAGTTTTGCAATTAAAGTAATTTAGATTTGGTTTATTTTTTTTGATTTAATTTTTAGGTTTAATTTATTTAAGTCATCTTCTTTTATAGAATGCCTTGGGGGGTTTCCTCAAATGGGTGGACCTTAGCCAACCATGTCAGAATGAGCTCAAATTTAGAGAATATGATGTCTATGCTACATATATCATTCTGACAGAATTTCGTGTCGTTCTGAGATACTTGAGAAATCGTCTTTATTTACAAAATTCTCCCCAAGGTTACCCAAATGGGTTGTCCTTAGCGTTAGCGTTTTGTCCTACAGTATCTAATGTTTGTAATTGTCTGAGAAAAATATAAAAAACTTTTGGCATATTAAAACCTGATTCAACGCTCGCACCCTTATTCCATTGCTACAACTTATGATGAATATTTGCGCTATTGCTTATTTCTGTCTATGCTATTTAAAACCCATTAAATTCAACCGTTTGCTTCACTTTTATGTTTATTGTGATTTATTAAACCCTTTCATTTTAAATATTTCCTTCAACGAAATTATCATGTTTAAGCAGATCTCTTCAAATTCATATAAACTTTTCATTGAAACCAACATAAATAACTTTTGGAATAAACAACGAAATGGAATTGTTTATTAGTACAAGTTTAGGGAAAAAAAAAGAGGAGATAAATAGTAAAACAGTTAAACATGTATTATTTAATTACTAAACTGTTTTCCTTCGATTATTTTGATTCAATATTATTTTTATAGTAAATCAGAGCCGTTCTGTACTTTCACTTACTGATTTCTGTAGTCATGAACGACTAAGTGTAACATCGATAATGAAGTCAGTAAGTTCATATCAGAATATTTAATTTTGAAAAATAAAATTTCATGTTTTATTTTCAATTTTCTTGTATTTCAAAATCTCAATGTATGTTTCTTATGTAGCATTTACTGTCAATGATATATATTTTAGAACTTTACACAAATTTACTCTTGGATGTATTGTACTAGTCATGAACTTTTAATGCAACATTATTATATTAACTTTTAATATATAATTGTTCCCCTCGGTTCTATTTTGCTTTTCTGAGAGCATGAATATTCACCTTTTCCATGTTAAGAAGGAGGAGATATATGTCACCTTCTTAATATTACAATAATGTTATTGAAAGTTATTTAGTATTATTTAATTACTAAGTTTAAAGAAGAACAGTGTTTAATTATGTATCATCTTATCAATGATATACCTTATGATCGGATAAAAGATGGATAAACGAAATTGGTGGTGAATACGAGTTTGGGTATATTTTCTAACAGCGAGATCTTCAAGGTAATAAGTGATGGATTTTCTTCTTGATAACCATATTACAACAAGATCAATGCACATTATCTTCAACCCTATACTTCAGGTCGCTTATGTTAGGAGGTGCTAAATTATATAATTTATTATTTTAGTGAATTCAAGATGATCTTACAGGTGGAAATCGCAAACGATCTGATATATGCATATTATTTCACACATAACTCAAGTTAGATATTATAGAGTCTAACATCAAGAGAATACAAAGAGGAGGATGATAACTAAATATACTATTGCTGCAAACAATACCATTTTCTGATTGTCATCTAAGTGTCATATTTTGATGATATAATATCAGAATAAGAAGATATTATATCACGAGAAGTTTAACCAATTCTACATCGTCATTATTCTCAAGGAGAGAGAACTTATAAGTTGACTTGTCTTTATTTTAATTCTCTAATATTAATATAATATGTATATGTTCTAACGGGTTGTTTTATCTCAAACTTGTCTTTTAGAAATATGTTCTCTTCATTTAGTACTAAGCCCATTTGGATAATTCTTTCCCTATAGACAACACTGTTTTCTTTTCTTTAGGACAGAGTTGATAATTTTAATGCATTCTCTCAAATGGTGGTATCCAAGTTTATAATAGTCGGTTGTTGAGGCATGAACATGGTCGCTCTGATCTCCTCCTCTCCTGATGAACATTTGACAGACAACTGCACAGCACAGTTCTGGGTCGCTAAATTTCGCTTCAACAGCCACAAATTTGTTCGTTTCAATTCTTATATGCTCGTGCACTGCTTCATGTTTTCTGCGTTAAAAGTTTCGGCTTTTGACAACAACATTTAAGCAGCATTTTGAGACGATACAAATGACATGAATGCCCTTCCTCGGTCATTACAGTGCGTTTGATGGCCCCCTTAGTACTGGAACCACCTGAAAATCTGGATAATCAAGCTTCTTACCAAGAGTGGGTTATGAGCTCCACAGTCCTTTTGCCCTGTACAGCGCGACCTTCCTTTCCTTCGCTCATTCGATAAACTCAAAGTGAAATATGACCCTTCAGAGGACGATTACATGATAAGTCTTGTATTTATTTCACTGGAGGTACATTGATCATAACAAGCAGTAATACTACTGGTCGATAAGCTCAACTTAATGCTAAATCTACACACTCCATCGGTGACTTTGATGCGATTTAGCACTCTATCGGAGACTTTGATGCACACTGCATTCACAGTCTGAACAGTCCGACTCGTCACCATTGTGCCATTCCACAGCATGAGATACTCGTTCGAATTTTTCGGTAAATTCTGGATCGTCCGGTTCATGCCACGGTCCATCCGACTCCGAGTCCTTCGTTGTGGTGTTCACTGCGATCGCGGTCAATTCTGTGTCTCGCACGATCGCAGCATCGACTTCTTCTGCAATCTCACTGATAATATGTGACAGTGTACTCAATGTCGCAGTGATTTGGACCACTTGCTTTTCAATGCTGCGTAATCTTGCGATCAAGCGACTCAAGGTGTTCTGGGTAATGCGATTCATTACTGCAAAAAGATACGAGAAGTTTTGAGTTAGTTATGGAGGATACACAACAGGGAGAGCTTTCACTGCCGATGATAAGTCCTGGAGTAGAAACAACGTGAATGAGTTCAGGCCCTCAAGGAGCCGAATGGAGTTTGAGTGAGAGTTTTAGTCTTTCCGAACGTCTTATCGTCGGCATCGGGCTTGCGATCGAGAGAGTTGCACCACGTCGCCTTATCTGCACCACGTCGCCTTACCTGCCTGAAATCAGTTTAAGCCATCCTGGAGAAGGCTGGTTATCCTGAACTTCAACTTCAACCGGTTAGTGCAGGCGGAAATGAACGAGAAGAAATTCGTTAAACAAAACAAGTAGCACAAACCAAGATCGATCGACAGTAGCACCTGCGAGTCTCGCGACAGTAGCACCTGTAAACCAAGCATCTCCCAGCATACCTGCGAGTCGAGTCTTGGCGTTACGAGTCGAGGCGATCGTTTCCAGTCCAGGCGACTGCAATCGTTACGATTCGAGGTGATGTTTACAAGCTACAACGTGCAATCGTTTAGAGTCTGCGAGAAGTATGCATCTTCGCACACCTGCGAGTCCAGTCGACGCGTTATCTTTCTCGTTCGAGAAATGAGTGCCAAGCACTAGTACACTAGCCAAGTACCTGCAATCGAGAAATGAGCTACCTGCTCGAATGAGAAACTAGCTACTTGCTGAGAATGAGAAACTAGCTACTTGCTCGAAGCTACTGCCGCTACGAGTTACTAAACTCTTTTTGAAATTTTCCGTCAAAGTTTCAATTTGAAATTTTCCGTGTGAAACTTTTCCGTTTCCGTTTGCGTTTGCGTTTCCGTTCAAAACATTTCCGTTCAACTCAACTCACGTCTCCGTCGTGCAAGTGAACATCGTCGCGAAGGATGGATCACAGTCGACACACATGTCACGCCATGGTTCATAGTAAGGGACCTACCTAGGATCGTAGGCGTGCTAATTAACTCGCGCGTGAGATTACCGCATTAATCCGTCAAATTGTGGAAGGGCTGGAGGGTCCGGTTCACCCTGCTGGATAGCTTCTACGGCCATCGGGCTTCCATTAATCCGCCATGTATGGTGCATTCAATGCCACAAGCTCCTGGTTTGTCAGCTGATGATGTAGATCTGGACTCCGTCCTTGAGGATGAATGCACGACTGACAACACCTCAGAATTCATCAATCGTTTGAATTCGAATGTAAAAAGAAAGAAGATATGAGTCGAAGTTCTGCTGCTCTAGTTGATGCTATGGACGGATTTACTGCCAGCATGGTGGATGTAGAGGAAAAATGCAATTCTGGATAAGAGCTCAAGGACGAGAGGAAGGATCGCCAAGCAAAGCGGTCCCAAGAGTCCACGGTTGCACGTGTAGCCACACTTAAGGACCAGCATAGACAAATGGGGAAAGCGTCCACAACTATGACCAGTGTGTTCTTTATGATGATCTCGAGATCTTCTAGATCGTCCTCTGAAGGCAATAGAGAATATCATTGAGTTGGCTCGTACTTCACTTCGTTCCTTGGTGTCTGAAGTCTAGCTTCTTGAGTTTATATGATTTTCTTGACTCCACAATTATACTTCCGATGTCGTTATGTGAATGTTAAGCGAGGATTTTGTAATACTGTAGCTGATCTTAGCAGTTGGATGATTCAAATGTTAATGCTCTTTTTCGTATTTTGCAAATTATCTTACTTTGCAAGTATTTAAATTTATCGGTGGATACATGTGTCTTCTTGGGACCGCGGTAGCATCATGATTAGCTATGTGACATAGCTTTCATGTTGTTTCTGTAGACTGCAGTTATGCATTGTGTACTATATTTCTCTGGTCCGGTTTAGTGAATCCCTTCAAGACTTCTATTCTGTTCTAAAACCTCAACTCGATTTGCTTGTATGATTGTAAACTTTGATGTATATTCAATGTTGGGCTTTACTTCACTGTTCTCTTGCACTTGAATGTTGTAACTTAGGTAACCGATTGCCACTGCCAGTTCTTAGTTATACACTTGGTCTTGTGTGCAGATGACTCTACACAACTATTGTGTATGATGGCTGGGAATCTGTCGATTATTTTCTCAGGGTTTGGCCGGAATTGACAGACATTAATACTTGTGACTTCATGGAGACAGAAACTTCAGAACCTAGCACCTTTGGGGGTACAGCGGTGAATGTGGTCCATCACTTCTTTCGGACTATTTGCAACATGTGGGCCAGTGGTAGGTAAAGGAGCGATCATCAATCTAGTTAGACTATTACCTCTGGACCTCTTTCGAATCTGACGGGTGGCTTAAGTGTATGCGAATGTCCAAAGATCTCTGTTGCTGGATTTGTAGTGAACTTGTACCACGTATTAGAAAGTCTGGTATAAGGTTTAGGAAGGTTGTTTTGGTTGAGGGCCATGTAGGTGCTACTTCTACGGGAATGAGCTATTTCATGTTGGTGACCGTTTCGGAATTAATGAGAGCATAGTGCATGAACTTATGGACAAAGATATCAACGCCATTGTTGACATTCTAGGGCCTCAGTTTCTAACATGACCCTCAAGAGAAGATATGCACCATACGTTCTCTTGGTTTTTACGGAAATGCGGCTTGTCCAACTGCCAGGGTGTTGTTGATGGTACACATATCCGGATCAAAACACCGATCGGACAGGATATTGTGGTTGATTATTACAACCATAAAAATTATCATTCGCTTGTATTACAAACAATTGTCGATAGAGATGGAGTCTTCTTCGATATTAGCATCGAGATGCTCGACAATATCAACGATAGACGAGTGCTGCAGCGGTATAACTTTTTCGAAACTGCTCAAGAAGGAAGAGTGTTGGCAGAACCTACACTCATCAACACCATAGGCGTCCACCTCAAGCCTTATATTATAGTGAGTATACAATGTTTCCTTGACTTATGATCCTTTACCGTCGGAGGAGAATATTTCTCCACTACATGAATTATTCACAGAACGTCATATTAGAGGACGTCTAGCTGTAGAACAGGCCTTTGGGATCCTAAAGGCTCGATTTCCATCTTAAGTCTAGGTATATCATCATCTGTCAGTGAGCAGAGGACGTCTGGTCCATGTTACATGCATACTTCATAATATTCTAGTGAAGAAGCGGGTAGCGCTTACATATCATTCTTTAGATATAGTAGGTGCTGGTACTCCATGGTCAATAGCTGGTGTGAACTCACTTCGGCCAGTGACTCTGGTGATGAAGTTTGAAATGCTCTTGTTGAATACTTGTGATTTTTCAACTGATCTCTAAAACTATTTGTTGCATTCTGAAAATTTGTGAAAGTTCAGTTTACTTGATGACCGCAGACAGCCAAACTGGAGTGAAAGTTGGGGTTCAGTTTCCCACTTGGCTTCTTTTTTCTGTTAGTACATCCACTATATACAAACACGACCTCAAACTCGAACTATCGAACGAACTGAAAATGAAGTTCAACTTCTTGAACTTGAACAGAAACGTCTACACGAGAGCGAAACAAAAATGAAACACCTCGAGCATTATCTATGCCAAGTGTCTGATGACAATCCATTTCCATGAACATAACTGCGAGTCATCAACGCCTGTCACCGTAGTTATACTATACAATTAAATATCCTCTTGCCGGATAGAGAACATCGGAGAAGTGCAGTTGCACGGGATATTTTCCCTAAAATATCAGAAAGAGTACATCGGCTCCACACTATGTAAATGTCATGAAAATCTCGAACAGGGTAGTGCAATCCATCTCTAAAAGAGAGAAATACATAAATTGGATTTGCTCTCAAGTGAGATGGACTGGAAAAAGCATTTAAGAGGTATCCTCTGATCTCTTTTTTCTTTATGAGGTGTTATGATGTTTATATTTCAGTTACAGAGATATGTACATATGTAATCTAAAAACTTTAGAGAAAATTGAAGTTGAAATTTGAAAATCTTATAAATGTTAGTAAAACTACGAGTGGCATTTGAATTTAGAAAGAACCATAAGCAAAATGTAACAACACGCACTTTTGAAACAATAAGATAGAGGGCTGCTCTCAAGCAAATATTAATTTATGGTGATATTTAATTTATTTTCTAACATTCTCAACGACAAAGTTAGGTAATAAATTAAACATGCAATATGCATGCTTCAGTAGATACTACATATAGTGATAACTTGTTCATACTCGTGATAAAAGATTTTCTTCTCGATTGAGGAGTATAGATAGTCAGAACCACTCTGTTGTTCATATATAGCTATAGGAGATTTTTGGAACTTTTTCCATTATCAGTCATTATTATTGTATGATGATATTTCACAGGGTAGGAATTTATTCAAGATAATAGACTGTTAGACTGAACCAATTATTTTTGATTTCATAACGGCCATCTCACCTTCCCTTTTGGATAATGAAACTAAAAAATGCATTTGATTTCTTTCTTGCAATATTAACCAAAATTTGAATTTGAATCATACAACTTGTTTTTTATATTTCTAACATCACCTTTCGATAAAATTAGGATACTTAAAATGTTAAATTTACTTCAAAAATTAACTTATTTGTAATAACGGAACTACGTGGAGTCGAATCTTCTCGCCGAAGAGCTCAGTAACACTTTTACAAATTTTAGAAGGTATGCATCCATGCATTTCATGGATGATATTCTCGTTTTGAAAAGTGTCAATCCATGGAGTTAATGGATTACGACACTCTAAATTCCATGAAAATATTTAGAATAGCTCCGAATTAATTCTATCATTCGCACAAACCAACCCAAAGGATTGGTCCACTGATTTAAACTAAAAAAATTATTTTGACTTTCAAAAACTCTATCAAAGACTGTAATGATACTCATTATTTCTTTATGATAATTACTTTACATATAAATAAAAGTGAGGTTGGACTCAACTTGACTCAGCTTGACACACTTGTGGATATCTCATTTGTTATAGTGCGCTATTACATCTGTGAAACCAAATTAAACAAGGGAAACATATTCCTCAAGACCCAATGAGCACCAAGGAAATTCATCGTTCAGATACCAAACAGTGATTCAAAGTATTGCTTACAACAATAAGGAACTTTGTGCAACTTCCTTCGCCCGGATAACGAAAGGAACCTTGTTCCCCAACAGCCCTAATACTGTATATGACCATAAAACTTCCGTGCTATAGCTGACCGTCTTTGCCGAGTTCCAAGTTCTCCACTCGAACTGCAATCGATCGGATGCAAAACCTGACACAATTTGCGGCATGTATAGCCACTTGTCTAAAGTCCGTGGCACCTTTTCGTTCTTTGGACTTTGGACAGTGAGGTTTTCATAAACGGCAAATCCGTATCTCTTATCCAGGTGAATCCCTGTTCTCCTTTTCTTACGCACCTATCAGGCTTCTCATGAGATGAGGTGCAAGGTATGGAGCCCGCTGAGGAGGATGATAAATCAGCCCCATTAGTTCCCCCATACGGTAACACGTGTTGTGCTGGGAACATTGTTAAAAGGCTTCTTCTCCTCCTGCTGAGTCCTCCACCATCAAACCCACAAAACTTTATGGAGAATATAAAAGAGCAGCACTGTATTTGCAACTCCAAGGCCCCAAACGGAGATTCCAATATGTTCTGTCCGGGGAAAAGTAACTGCGGAATAAAGACACGAAGATAACGAGGAAAAACGATAATGACTTTATCCATATGCACCTAGCTACGAAAAACCCTACGATAATGACTTTAGCAATATGCACCTAGCTACCAAAAAACCCTACCGGTACAAGTATCTGGTGTCGAAACTGACCATCAAGGCTTCAATTCATCTCTTACTGTATAAAGTAACTCAAAACTCGTTTCGTTCTTTGAAAACGAGATAAACGACTTCGTTAGAAGATTCGTTGGAGGTCTCTTTCCTTAGGAGAAGCTATCACTAACGTAAGAATGACTAAGATAATAACATCATAGCCCTGTTTATTTCGAGTACTGAATAACCAAGGCAACTGAAAACAAGACGTGCGTACAGCCCAGCAGTAAATTCAACTTCCCGAGCTGCCGGACGAGACCCCAAGAGGTGAAACTCCACTCCATACAGGGAGTGGAGTTCAACTTGACAGCGTCGTCTGCTGAATCAATTTACAACTATTACTTTCGCAGGTCCACAAACTCCACGTGCTCGGTAGCTCTGAAAAGTCCACATCTTGATATATAATATGCCAAGGCACAAGCTTTGCGAGAGCTCCACACAACGTGAAAGAAGCTTTTCTAGCAGATCGCAGACATTTCCACTCTGACGGGCACGGTCCTCCCAATCACCCACACCACTCCCAAGGAATAATGCTGGCACATGATAACATTTCATGTTGTCAACCCTGAGAGGAACCAACTCGAAACCAGACGACCTCCCACCACTCTACCTCCAACTATATTCTTGAAATTCAGGTGGCGTGTCATCTTTCCATCTCACAGTAAAATTCACTTCACCTTCTTCAGGCCCAAAGGCTAAAGCGGATCCCCGATACAGAACCGCCAACAACGCAGAATCCGACAGGAGACAGACTTTAGAACGATGAAATAACAATAATAATATCTACACTCTTACCACCATGGAAGAAGATTTTCTTGGAACTTTGTGCGCGCGGACTACTACCCTGTTAAAGAATCTTATCGCAGGGACACGCAGGACTCCAAGATCAATTGATTTCCACACAAATAGCGACAAGGAAGAGAGCGCAGCCAGAAAACATTAGAGATCTCCAAGCATCCATGACACCAGAAGTAAACACAAGGAAGAATCCTTTTATACCGAAAGAAATTCTGGAAGTTGATAACAAGGCAGATTCAACCAACGAGGACAATCGCCGTAGCGGATATACAGTTGGTAAGTGCTCTAACAAGGACTTCCGAAGATCACATACCGTTGAGGATCTCACGAGAAACAGAGTACGGGACTGTCTTATAGACGTGTTGATAAGAAACATAAGACTTTGTCTCCAACAGACGAAAACTATAAAGCACACCCCTTTCACTTCTCCTCCTGCGGAATAGTATGTGTCATCTCAAATTCTCAAAACGCAATACGAATTTGAACTCTTGCTTCAGGACAGCTAAAACTACAGGCCGAGCCCGCTGAACAACAACGCACTATCCCACAGAGAAAACGCTTCATCGCTCACCGAGTATGTACAACTTCCAGCTCCTTAATCATCGAGGAGGACTGTCAGGTGAATTGATTACCGGGCAACTCCGCTCGAAAGCCAAGTGTGCTTAACCAATGGTCTGTCTACCGTCTCACTAGAGCTTCATGAAGAGCCTAGCAGTGCGACGAAGCTGATAGGGAAACTCAAGCAAAACGGGTAGACAGACGGTCTCCCAAGATTCTCCTCCCAAGTATCCATAAGCCTTCCAACCCATCCGCCCAGCAAATCTGCTGGGCGGTATTTACGTCTGAAACTACTTCGCAGCGACGAAGTAATTACAACCACCCAAACACAAATTCGCAGTCCGCGACATGCCCATCCACGGAACTAACCAAGTCCAACCAAGTTCCGCTCAACGACGTCCCTTTGTCTCTCGTCGCTACTCTCCTTCTCCCCCTTCGCTGCATCCTCATCCGTCGAAGCAGAAAACGTTCCGCAATCCATCACGAACGTAAACCAAACCTTGTCACTGCCCCGCCGATGGTGCTTGCGCATATCGACGCATTTCGAAATCCAGTAACAATCAACAAACAGCACTTACCGACCGAACGAACCCTCGAGAAGTTAATTGTAGTCAAGTGTCCAATCGAGTCGCGGCTGGATGTATGAATGGATTTCTGTCAGAAAAAGAAGAAGGTGATCGCCTTATGGACCAAAGGACACACTGTCAGGATTCCGACCAGGAAATACGCCGAGGACCACAACAGTCCTCCGACTACGAGCCTCGACCACTTTTGCTGCCGAGCCATGTTTCCTCGTTACTCCACAACACTGACGCTTTCCTTCCTCTCTGCCTCCCTTGCCTTCCCTTTTGTTCGCTTCGAGCTTTTCCTCGAGAGATGACACTTCCACTTCTTCCTTGCTATTTTTAACGTTTAGGTTTTCTAGCGGTGCATAACGACAATCGCTCTGTGGATAGATTCCAACTACTAAAATTCTTCCTTCTTGCCATGGGCAGCACGCGCCCATCGTAACCTCTATTTGTAGTGAGGCCAGATCATCTCTCTCTCTCTCTCTCTCTCTCTCTCTCTCTTTCTTTGGGTTGGTCGGCTTCGTTTAGCCTTTCTCCGATCACTAGATTCGCTGCCCAATCGGTAGGCCGTACCCTTTAGACTGCTTTGTAAATAGAGAACCGTAACCAACTTCGCCGACAATCGGCCGTAAAAGGTATTTTCTGTCTGCCGGGTCGTAAACAGATGAACCATCGATGGAAGTGGTATGTAAAAGATTTACAACCATAACGCGGGACTCTAGAACTTTCGGGATTTGGAAAAGAAAATATTAACTTACAAATTTCTCTCAATAATATTTATTGCAAGAACCTTCTGTAATCGGATTTTAAATATTATATTACTTTAAATTTTCAAACTCAAGCATATGTATCGAGATTTTTGGTCAAATAATATACATAATTCTTGAGTTTGAGAGCGAAGAAAAACGAAAAAACAAACTGAAAGATAGATACAGAGCTCTTGATATAGACTAGTTCCTGTCATGACTAGAGTAAGTTTTGGATCAAGTAATACATTGAAAGTTTTTGAACCGATTAATCGATTCAGTTGGTACCATGTTCTACTTATATTATCAGTTGGGACGAGTTTGTTTCATACATTACCGGTCCTAAAATTCCTTCTCTTGAACAAGAACTCCATGTTACATGCATATTTATAAAATAAAAAGACATCATCTTTTTGCATATTTTACATATTCACTTCTTTCAGTTTCTGACGAAGAAGCAAATATGTAAGAGTTTAATTTATTTTTTATTTTTTGGAAAAGTAGATAATAAATTAAATATCTCATAAAAACCTGATTACTGACTTGTAGCTTCTCGGACTTATACTGCCAAGAACGCCTCTCTCTTTTCTTCCTTATGGTTTATTTCGGGATCTTCTGGGTCTCTTGACTCTCTTAGCATTTAATATTTAAATATATTAATTTAATATAAACTTTTTAGTTAAAATTTATATATTATTGATAATCAGAAGTTCATGTTACATGCATATTATTTAGTTCTATACATACTCAGTTCTTGACTTCCTTGCATAATGATCTAGCCATAGTTTGATACCAGTTACAGTTAAATATTAAAGAATAAAATATTATTCGCTTTTAGTATCGAAAGATAAAAAACCTAAAAAACCTCTTCACGGTTATTAATTTTCTTATCCTCAATCTCCTAACCACTCTGGCAATCAGTAACTTCGGTTCATTACTAAATTCTTTCTCATGACAGGGTTAGTTATAAATTACAACGTAACAAAAGATGGAGACTGTCATTTGTTTTTATGGAATTTTATCCAGGAATTGTAATACCTCTTCATGCTCGGTTCATAATTTTATTATCTTTCATTTGTAAAGGTTGCATCCAGATGTTTTTCTATGTCTAAAAATGGAGAATGAAGTTTTTTTTCCCGATGGATACCTCATAAAAAAGTTCAAAATTTAAAATCAAAACCTTTTTTTGTTCTTTCTCCGTGTGTATAGCACTTACAAAATTATCCTTTGACTCTTTTGAGAATTCAACCTTAAAAGAAAAAGTTACTTTTCCTATTTATTTAAAAGTTCCTTAGGCACTCTTCTTCAGTTATTTTTGAGGTAATGACAAACGAATATTCTTCTAGAGTATGCTACCACCAATATCTAACTGTATTTTCACTTGTCCTTTTTCCTTCCCTACTGCCAAAACCTCAGGCTGAATGCATATCTTTATATAATTCTCGCCTTGCCCTATTTGGTACCGACCTAGTCACTAATTAAACCACGATTTAAACGGTTACGAGACCTTGCCTTGTCGTCCCTCGTAATTTACCTACTGTAGTTGATAAACCATTTTCTCCCGTGTGGTAGATTCATCCTTTACTTCATGCTTTCATATTGCGTCTACAACCGGAATGTCGGGTACTTCCTGGTGTACGTATTATTGTGTCTAGTCTAACTTCCTTGCATAGTATTATTCACCTCTGTTTAGTTTATTACTCCATTTAGTTTATTAGAAAGGGTAATAGTTACAACTAAATCAAGGTTTTGAATTTATAGGTTTCTATTGTACCAAAGAGGAAAATTGAGCTTTATCATGAAAATACGAAGGTTATGTATATGCATGCGTGATCAGTTATAAATAATGTTAATATTAACAGAATTATTACTATTATGTATATATTATAAACTAAAATAATATGGGGAAGTATATTTTATAAAACTTATTCTTTGTTATCCAAATCGAGAGGTCCGAGACGATACAGAAATAGCCCAGATGGGAAATCCACCCACACACGCTTCCCTAAACCCAGCTTCTAGACGAATAAATCCTTCTCTCAGCGGAAAAGTGTAGATTACATGCACATTCGTATATATTGACAGTTGCAGAGTACAGAATCTACAAGTTCTGGCAAAATGTGTATGCGATTTTGTTCAGGGATCTCCATGTATTATCTCTCTAGTATAATGAAAGTTGGGGTAGTATACTTTAATCCACAATTTAAAACAGATGTTATCAACTTTACATTCTATTTTATAAGTATCATTTTATTTTAAAAATACGACTAAATAATTATTTATGAACTACTTTTAACAATATTTATTCATATGTTCGATTTTTTTCAAACTACAAATACTTATCTATATTTTACAAGATAACCAAATTTAATATTCATAATTCTCTTTCTGACCATCTCTGGACTTACGTAGTTGATATACTACTGTACTGCTACCACAGCAGTTCGCAAGCCATGGGAGATCAGAGAAACGAGAGAGAGACACTCTTGACTCCACGTTCTCGTTCATGTCGAAAGTCAGTTAGGTTTGGGAAACGCGGCACCTGCCGTCACGCAGTAGAAACGGCCGGACTGCTGCAAGTAGCATTCGCGGAGTTTCTCGGTAGTGAAACTAAACAGACAAACAGACAGGGGTGTAAAAGTTCTAACGCGAGAGGGAGTTACGACTGCGACCAGACGCCCATTGCTGTTTCCTACGGGCACTTTTGCGTTAATGATTTTTTAATGATTTTTTTCTTTTCGTTCGCTATGCAATGGTGAATTTATAATTTTAACTATTCGTTTTCAGTATCAAAATAAAAGACATTAATATATAAATTATAATATTTAGTCCCAATAGCGGTCCAGAATATACCGTGGTTGTACACAAAGTTATCAATTCAAAAATTATAGCATATTATCTCTCATACGTTGAAAATATTTCTTCTTAATTTTGACACCCCTATTATAATGTCAAAGTTTAGCTAACGGACGAACTAAAAACGCAGGAACTTGTCCACACTTGTTGGAGGAAACATTTACGATTAATTTTGAGTAAAAATTAGATTTTTTTGTCAATGAATGATTTTTATCAAATAATATTAGGAAAACTAAAGTACTTTTCATATGACCAAATGATCCTCGGAAAACAAGCATATAACCATAACTAGATTTTGTGGACCTGTCGAGAAGTACCCGTAGGCCATTATACGACCAATCAAAAAGGAAATAATCGTGACCAGACTTTGTGGTCCTCTTGAGAGGTACCAGTAGGATAAATGACCGTATATGCATGCAAGATCGATTTCGATTGATTAACTTTCGCTCGCTTTTTATTTTCAGAAAAATTATAAATGTTATGTGAAAATTTTATATCAAGTTTACAGAAAAGTTCAAAATATTTTACAACATTAAATGATAATTACATCTAAAAATACAAAAAGCTTAAAAAATCCCAAGAGCGTTGACAAAGGCGCTCCCGGAGCTACATATCCAAACAAATCACACTTTTTGGAAGTATGATTTATTACCTAATCTCTTTTAGTAAAAATATTAGATAATAAATCAAACCACCCTTGCCTCTTCCATCAGAAAAAGAAAAACAAAATAAAAATTGATTTCAACTTTGAAACCCTTTATTTATTTTTAGCTTGGTGCAGGAAAGCCCGCTGCTAATATGAAGTCAAGGTGTTTGTCTTAGCGACTGACCGTGATATGATCCCGGCTGTGACAACTGTCGGTGCACAGTTGTCACAGCCGCGATACAGTTCCCGTCATGCATGAAGACGCTGATGAGTATGGAGGTCCTGCGACTTTTTTGAGTCCAGTAGAGACAAGACAGTGTGGGACCAGGTCCTCGGCGACTGGCGGCTTGTGCCTTGCAGCATGATCATAATCTGTGGGGAATCCGGAGATAAGCATCGCACATGGTTTGACATGCGCAGCCGAGCCCACCTTTACCCATTCCGTGTATAGCTAGCTACTCGTTGGAACATGTAGCATGTAAAGTCCGACAACTCTCCGCGTACTTCCCTTTTATCCTCCTCGTTTTACGTTCAAGAAACGTGGTAAATGGATCAGTCAGTCACCAATAAGTCCAAATATTTTCACCTCATTTCAAATAGCATCTTTGACATCTCAACGTTTAGAGCACACTTGTCGGTTTCTCTTAAACCCCAGGTGCTGGTATTAGACGCATATTTTTCTTTTCCCGTGTACTTTAGGTTAGAGAGAAGATGCTTTTTCGTTCCAAAAAACCACCTTATTATCGTGTTTCAATCTTTCTCAACAGATATTCAATAAATAATCAACTGTAAAGTGAATCACATCGTGGGAAGCTCGGGGAGATTTTGATTAAATTCTTATTTAACAAATTTTGTTCCTGGGTTAAATTACTGTTCGAAGAGAACCTACTAGCAAATGAAGACCTGTTGGTTACCAGGCGTATTTATTATTCAGAGGGGCATGTGGGTTTAAATCGAATTCACATGATTTTTTTTGTATTTCCATTTCACAGCATAACACTCCGTCAACTGACAAAATTGTCATTAACATAATGATAAAAGAATAATTATTCGATCGACTAGCATTAGACGACTGCGTACCATGATAATCTTATTAACAAGGAGAGTCTAGAGCCTAGACTCTATAGCATTTTCGAATATGCATGCAACAATGGTTTTGGAATATGTCCGGTAAAAGACGAGTTGGCATTTCAAAGACAAAAATTTCTTTCAGAGATGGTGAGAAGTGTGCAGAGGACGCGGGTAGTATACATGATTGCAAGAATTTTGTCTTCATAAAATATGGTTTTCTACAGTTTTTTGTTGTTACTACATAAAATCCAAATCTAGATCTAAACTGGAATGACTAAATTTAAGCATCTAAATTTAATATATTAAATTTAAACTCTTCTCGGCAGATCATAACTCATGTATTGTGAGAAAAACGAAAAGCCATAAGCGCTTAGGGTTGAAACTGAACCCCTTCTACTATAGAAAAAATGCTTCAGACGAATAAAAAAATGTTCAATTAATGTGCATGTATAATACTTCCTCATCTGAAAGATGAAGTAGGTGAATATGCATGCCAGATTAACTTCTGGAAGCTAATGTCAGTCCATTTTTGAATAGTGATATTTACATGGATGTCACTAAAATATTTTACCCTAACATTTGGCTGTGTTTGTTATTCATTAGAAGAAGCATGCATATTATTCATCCTCCCTATCTTACGATGGAGAAGACATACATATGTCTTTCATCTATGAATAAACTTTTCCTCAATATGTATATTTAAGTGATGGTTATATTTTTCTTTATGAAAG
Source organism: Asterella californica (assembly GCA_036924285.1). Classification (NCBI taxonomy): domain Eukaryota; kingdom Viridiplantae; phylum Streptophyta; class Marchantiopsida; order Marchantiales; family Aytoniaceae; genus Asterella; species Asterella californica. The sequence continues at coordinate 20,471,059 of JAYKYS010000006.1, read as the reverse complement.
AATCTAGTCTAAATTTATTAAATCACTTTTTATCAAAGAGTGATTTAATAAAGATTCATTCATCAAAGATGTTTTTATGACAAAATAAATGTAAAGCACAAGGTTTGTCGTTTTACATCATTAGTACTACAAAAGATATTGTACTCAAGAGAATTGAGTTTATAAAACTTTTTAACTTGCAATAAAACTTATCATAACTCTATCTTGGAAGATAAACTCACATTTCTCTCCTTAAACAGAATCAAAACTCATCGAAAAATATTGAGCAAGCAATTCTCTATCATAGAGTCCCTCTAAGCTAATCAGTAATCCGATCTCACTTCGAAAATTCACTCAGAACCCTCCCAAGTAGAAGTAGATGTTGATCTCCAGTTTCTGAGACGTTAACCAGTTGCTGACCTCCTAGCGTTGACTTCCACTCTCATTGTGAGATCTGCATCAATATATACAATATATACTTAAACTCAATAGTGTCATGAATATCTTTTTCACTCAGAAAAATATGTCATCAATCTCGTATTGAGTATAGAAATGGATCTCTATATGTCATATATTTCTTAACACTAGTTCCATGTGTAACACGTGAAGGCACGTACTGCAGTTTTCACTTCTCAATAACTCCTCATTATCATTTCTCTCTCCTAGTCTACTTGCTACTTCTCTGTGTACATCAAAATGATAGACTTTCATAATGATGCGGTAGTAGAGGAATCTACTGACATTCTATGACTCTCTTATATGCTAGTTGATGATTCAATCTCTCTGCTGAGTGGATGGATAGATCAAAGCTCTGAGTGTGTGACAACCTTTTCAAACAAATCAATTTCCTCCTCGTAATTTGTCCCTACACTAGTCATTCTCTTTGGCTGAACTGAATGTTGGCTTAACAACATTCTTGATACTTAGTATCATATTGTATAAACTCTCAACTCCTCCTTGCTCTCTCTCTTTCTTTGTATGATTAGCACACCTCGAACCATGTGTACACATAGTTGACTTTCAAACAAACACATAGATTACGCATAGATATGCATGAAAGACTCACAGAAGGCATGCATGTATAAATCCATTAATGAGGAAGATAGACTCAAGATTACAAAAGAGTGGTAACCCAAGCATTACTCCTTACTCTGACTACTCCTAGATCTTCAGACTCTCTCTTAGAACTGGTTAGCAATTAGCTGTAGTACCTAACAGATCACAAATGAGGCACAAGACAAACATGTCTTTATAACGTCCAAGAGCACACACATGCGCACCCCAAAGACACCACCCCCAGCCATCAAAGGTCAAAAGAAGGCACCGGAAGATACAAAACCTAACTTAAAAACAAAAAGGTAACCTAAGTCTCCTTTCCTCGTCTTGATAGATGGTGCTTCAAAACAACAACCATTAAAAATAATAAGTGGAAGTCTAATATGAGAAATCTGACATCCATAACCTACGACTAACACTGATACTCAATACGCTGGCATCTGGTAGATCGATCTTTAAACTGTATCCATCTCAAGATCTGACGTTCCAATGGATAGAGAAAAGACTGATCCTACTGATCTTATATCTTGACGTTGTCTCGGACTCACCACATAGAATGTAGTGCTATGTGCATCCTCCTTGTCATCATTAGATGTTTCCTCTTACTCCATAAAGGGATAAAAGAGTAAAGCAAGGTCTCTCTTTCATGCCTTTATCATGTCTTTGATGCCTTCCTAAAGTCTAAATGTGCAGAGCAAAGAGTCCCTCTACAACCGTTGTGAGTCTTCATATTTGATAACAACTTCCCTAATCTTTTTCTGAGTGGACTCAGAAGAAGTCTGCGGCGGAGTCTTCAAACCTCTCTCTCTCTTGAGTTGTACATGCTCCCTCCACTTGACGCGCCAACATAGTCTTAGAGAGATTATCTATCTCAGTTGAGCTCTCATCTCCAACATACCTCTGTCTTAATCTTGTCGACCGTCTTGTTTTGTTGATGAGCTGCAACTCTTCTCTGCTCTCTTGATGTGGCTTGCTTTTGTCCTAGAAAGGCCAAGTCCTTCGTACGCTGACGCTATGTCTCTAGATCTGTTCCCAAGATAATAATCGTCCTCTATGATGACTGTTGGATGTCGACCTCCTTCTGCTCCAAGTCTTGAAGACAGTCTTCTCTACTCTCAAGCATATAGTGTTGATACTCTCTCTCACTGTTATCTTATGTAACTCCCCCTTGATGGAGATTATCTCATGTTGTAAATAATTTTTCCATGATGCATAGAAGATCACATGAGGTAGAGAAAAAAGATAGGGACTCGCGTACGAACAGAGAGAGTAATCACATGAATAGGAGTCGTATTGCTACTTGCCGTAGAAATATCTTTGTTCTTGGTGCTCCTTCGAGGTATAGAGAGAAACTCTCCCCAAGCTAGTAGAGTCTTGCAATGACCTCCGACAGCTGACGTCTTTTTTTATTATGAGTCTTCTTTTATTATGAGAAGAAAACATTTATTCATAGTTGGGAAATATTGTTCTTGAAGAGAGTGCTAGTTTGAGATATGATAGATTGAGAAGCAGCTTCCATGAATACATTCAGGAGTTAGCTAGAAAGGTAAGTAGTGTCTTCGTTGGACATTTACCGATATTCTTAATATCATTCTTAATTCTTAATATTAGATTCTTAATATCTCTATAGTTTGATCAGCAGGCGATGACCTTAGAGGAAACATCACTCTTCTTATCTGCTGCGTCTTCTCTTGTAACACGCGTTGTCATTGGAGATGACTCATACGGAGTAGATGTTGAGAGAGTTCTTACCACTATCAACAAGGAGATCTTAGACTATGATACCATGTTAGACTCATTGGACCTTCTTAAGAATAGGAGGGCATACTAAGACTAACATCCGACGCTCTATTATCGAGATCTTGACTGGAGAGAAATCCATAACCTCAGTCTCAAGTTTGTGTAAAGTCTTCTTTCACATAACAGAGATCCACTCCGACGAGCAGTTCTTCACTTCTTCGGTACTGGCCAGAAAAAGGTAGATGAAAGTGAATAACTCTAGTAAGTCATTGTTACAATACTCTCAATCTTAGCGGAAGAAATCCAGACCCCCTAACCGTGTAAAGTCAGCGTCCAAAGTCCTCAAGTGAGAAATAAAAAACTTAAGACGACGAGAATAGAAGCTAAACATAGTGACAAAGAGGTAGTTAAACTCAAGACATTTGCTAATCTCCAGCTCTAGAAACTCAGCAAAAATTGCACCGAACAGTATTTCGGAGGTCCATGTACCATAAGCTTATGTACCATAACTTTGCGTATCCCAGGTTGACCTCCGGTCGACTGTTAACATAAGATCGGGAGAAAACTTGCACATGTGACAGCAAGAACCAAAACAACCGTACCCTGTTCCACCTCGCAATTACTCTTTATGTCTGAAATTCCTGAAAAGGTATAAACGAATTTAGTTTCTTTTTACCAAAAGAAAATACCAAGAAAAAGGAAAGACGAAGAAAATAACAAGGGTGGTAGGAACGATATAGCTCGATTAGGAGGAGTTCACTCAGGACGAAGGATTGATCCTTAAAGGAAACAGTCCCTTAAGGGTTCACGAAATCTCTCGATGGAGAAATAAGGATTACCTCTGACACCTTCCCTTCATTCGGGTGAAAGAACCAAGTTTTACCGAGAATCAGTTTCTTGTACAAATCAGAAAGGTTTATCACTATTAGGTTTCTTGAAATCCTCCCCTAAGGATATCTCTATTAGGTTTACTCCAAGTGGAGACAAGTTGGACTGGCTTTCGAAAGGATAACTCCTTTACTGTATGACGAGGATAGTAACAAGGCAATTTGGTTCTTTCGAAGCTATGTTGGACATCAATCAGTCTGAATATAACTATCGTCTAATATGGCAGTGGGAGAAATAAAGAATCGATAAAAAATTGACTAGTGTGTGGACAACTCGACCATCCTCCGTTCTCTCCAGTCTCAGTTCTGGTGAGGTTTCTAAATCCCTTCCAGGAAAGTCTTCGGTACCACAGTTCCTTCTGACAGGATCTTTGAAGTAATCAATCAACCCCAGACTGTAGGTGGACGGGATCCTCCCCCTACCTTAACTTGATCCTCCAAAAAAATGTCGTGCTTCTACTCACGGCCTGATATTTATAAGCCAGGCTCATACTAACTTGTACACTTGCTGATTTCTGCAACAATGAAACCTTCACTCCTGAAGGCGTCTGACTAAGAAAGCTTCATGTAGACTACCCTCCTCTTCCCGGAAATCGATTTCGGATGGTAGATCCAGGTCTCTCTTACTTGCAGTTTCCACCTAGAGAGTACAACCGACTCTTCAGCTCCTTCAGGATACTATCGTACCTCTCAATTTATAACTAGTCCCGGAAATCCTTCAAGGGAACACTTACTATCGTAGCTTCAGCCTCCCCGCAGATTTTCCGAACCAAGAGTGCATTCACTGTAATTTGACTTCCAGAGTTCTGCGGTCTATTATAGCCTATCAATTTATCCACTGTAATCCTAACGCCTCTGGAAAAGAATAGTTTCAGCTTCCTCTACCCGAGGGATCCGTTCCACGTAGTCGACCTACTGTGATCCCTGGCCTTGTAAAATTCTTACGAAAAACAATCCCACCTGGAGTTCGAGTTACCACCGCTCCGGTTCCTTCTAAATGCCTCAATACATCTGTCAGCTACAACCATCCGATCACGACATCCCCTCCGTTTGGATCCACATTGAAATCGCAATTGTCCCCAGACGAAAACCTATTGTCAATCATAACCCTGACTTCGGTAAGTCCTCGAAGAAGTTGTCTGTGATTTCAGAACTGTTCATGGGGTCCTCGAGACGATCTCACGTTCATACTCCAAAGAAGAATTTGGGAATCGGTGGAGAAGGAAAAGGCGCATGTGGTCAAGTGGACTCCACGCAGGGGTGGTGCACTCCCTTCTATTCCCGTGTGGGAGTTCTGGTAGGTGGGTCCCGTCAGTTTAGAGTTACTGACACTCCCTGTGATGGGTGTAAACTGTTTGGTAAGCGGGTCTCACTGATATAGTTGATGTACCCAACCTTCACCCACCTGTCATGGTTCAGCCGTTTAGTCTCTTGCTCGGGCGGTCAAGTGCTTCGGCTGCTTTCACCCATTGCTTCATGTGATGAGAATTTAAAAATAGCTATCTTCTCCGCCTTCTTCCCGTGGCTAGTTCTAACGTCCTCTCTATTCTGGGATATTTCACCGGCTCGGAATATGGTTTAGGTCAGTTTTGCAAACACCCTTCCTTTACATCCGCTCGATCTTTTCAGCTAGACCCCATCATAGTACATTTTTCCTCTATCTAGTAAACTCGGAAAACTAGACTACGTGGTTCAGACTTTTACCATGTAGTTTCAGCTAGCCGAGTATAACTCTGATATATCCTCCTATCAACCCCCAGTTCATAGAATAAAATAATGTCCTTAAGAGCTCTTATTTCACTTAAGGTACAAGGACTTGTACGATGACTATGTTAGAGCTGACATACGATTTTCCCTAATAGAGAAAAATACAATGAGCTATCAGTATCTGGATTCTTCCTGAATAATCCATTAACACCCATCTCTTATTACCTTTTATACTTGTATATAAATGAAAGATAAGAAGTAAAAGAGAAAATGTATCACCGTGTCTAGTTTTCTATCTTAACCGAGGCTACGTAGGTTCAGGTTCAAACCTGTGACCACATGTCACGTTTGGGTCCTATGATGGGTGAAAGGAAAAAGATCTGTAAAGAAGATATTTATATCTTGAAACAATAGAAAAAGAAATGTTTCAGAAATATATATCAAAGAGGAATCATCTCTATAGTACTACCATCTCAGTGATGGTACTACTATATTACTCTATACACTTCGTAGAATTAAATTAAATTTGATAATATTTTAAGAATATTTTTCAAAATACACTTAATTCTTGAGTATGATTACAAGTGCTCCGGGTAACCCAGAAGACCTTATTTTACGGGTTTACTTTCAGAGAACTAAAAACTTTAGCTGTTATGTAGAAAATGATTACATCTTCATCACATCTTAGAATATGTGAAATAAAGAATCAAATTAAAAGTATTCATCTTTAGTTATGATTTATCTCAAAACAAACTACTTAGTACCGAGAGAGAAATGTTAAACCCCCGCTATGCATACAAGTACTCTTGATTACCTAGAGCACCTCTATTTACGGGTTTGCTTCCGAGAACTCAGAAACTTTATCTTTATTCAGAAAATAGTTTTGATGATTACTTCATCATCAGAGAATAGATCTCTAAAATAAAGAATTAAATTAAAACTCTTCACTACCTTTGCAAGTTGTGATTCATCTCAAAACGAACTGCTTATAATTGTAAGAGAAATGTTAAAATGATGATTTTAGAGTTTATCAGAACAACGAAGAATTTTTTTCTCAAGCTCAAAATACACTGCAAAGAAAAAAAACTCTTTATTCAAAAACGTGACGGGAGAAAAAATATATTTCTTTTCATGCTAATATACTCACACTCGGGGTTTAATCTTCCATCTCGGTCGAGGAAATACAACTAGACCGGCGATTGAGCGTCATAGGTTGACATCAAGTGTGGTGTTGTTGGACAACACCAACGGTGTCTTTTGCATAGTTGTGTCTTCTAGGCAGGTGTATAAACCGCAGAGAGTCTTGTTGGATTCTGGAGTGCATCTCTTGATGTTAGAGAAGGTAGCAGCTATTGCTATTGGTCTACGTAAGACTGATATAGAGAGGTGTCCATTCTCGATTCAGACATCTCTCGGAGGATCGACAAAGTCAATCACATACATGACATGTCAAGAGCTGACAATGAGAGTTCAACCGGACCACTCACAGATGGCTTGTTGGTGAAAGCCAGAGCCATTATGACGTGTGTAGTCTTATGATGTGTTGATTGGTGAGGCGGTGTTATATCTCATGGGTTTCACAATTGACTATTCGGAGGAGAGTACCTTTTATAGGTTAGGTTGGCAGTCTAATGAGAGACGTGTGAGCCGCTTATCAATACGATTTAGAGGGAGAGTTAGTGCAACCTAGTAAGAGACTACGGCAACATACCCTTTCAGTTGTCACTTGACCCGGTGAGTTATTGGAGGACAATGCACATGCGAAAGATACTCTGATACTAGAGGAGATGGAGACCTTACCCAGTATGAGTGGGATAATTTCTTCAATTTTTGATGTTTCGTTCGAGTGAGGAATTACAACAATATGCTGATCAATTGGTACAAGAGGCTTGGAAGGAAGCTTTTGTACCGCAATTGGAAGAATTGTGTGATGTTTTGACCACTAGAACTATCACTTTCTCGTCGTTGGATACCACATCCATTGTTTGGCTGTATCCTCAAGAGGGTGTGTGTGTTGGATCTATTTGGAAAGATCTGCACTAGTTTGGCAGCGGTATCACATGTCAACATACGAGTACAGCGATACGTGTATGTAGAGAAAGATGAGATAATGACATGAGTCTCATTATGTCATGTGGCACGATTGTTACAGAAATACTATGATCTACTGCCGATTTCAGCAGTTCGAGAGTATCAACAGAAGTTATCATCATTTATTTCATTACTACAAACGTAGAACTTAATACGAGTCGGCTCTCTGCATTTGGTGATTGTAAGTTGGTCATGTCAGGACCATATACGTGCAGGGACAAGACAATGTCTACATGATCCACGATCTGAATGTTCCAAGAGATGTTGCGGATTTTACGACATCTTCATATTCATCAAACATGTTCTCTAACATGCATCTTGGAGAACATGCCATTGTTGGATGACATCTCCATAGATGATAACAAATGTGCACTAGGTGCAGTCCTGGATTGGATCGGTTGTTTTGTTAGATATAGTAGAGTGAGATACCGTGCATATTGTCCACAACTATGATGACAAACTTGTTACTTATGGAGTTGTTGAGGTGAGCATACGATGAAATTCACCGCCTAGCACACCTTAGAGTGGATAGCATCTTGGATGCAGGACGACAATCTCAAGTAGTGAGAGTCGTTGACATATCACTCATGGTTGTGGTGAACCTAGTGGGACAACCTAGAGCGGCATTGCCTACACTTTTGAGCTTCCTTAGTTCTCATGCATATAGAGAGGGAGACCTTGGACTAGTATGGGATGTTAGTTTGCAGTTGTCTGTGGAGTCCAATACTGATAAGAGTGAGCGTGCAATGGGATTTCTTACAAATACAACGATTGTGTCTTCGGTGTTGGAGAGACCACGTCATCATGTGTTGGGTCAAGCAATGGACTTGAACTGCTTGACATGTATTGTGAGCTTTGGTTTCGCTTACCACTGCAAGATACGACCATACATGTATTACTGCTCAAATCCTTGTGAGCACTTTGTCTAACGAGATGATAGAGACAAAGCTTGAGAGCGAGGCAAGGAGAGATCTTTATCCGTGGACATCGTGAGATATGAGGAGAAATCATTTGGAAGTTGCAGCTAAGGCTACTGAGGTCGTGTGTGCAGACATTGTCGTAGAGCGTGAAGTTTGATTTGAGAATACACGAGGTATCTAGCTGTAGAGAGATAGAGCAAGACCTAAGACATAATCGGTGAAATACTTTCTTATGCCTTGAATACCCAATCTATCAATCTCGGTCTTGGTTTCTACTGACCTAACCTAACCTCAAGTGTAACACACGTGCACCACACAACACAATTGGACGCTCAACTTTATTCTAAGTATAAGAAGGATTCATACATGATAAACATGTGCTTAGATCACAAGAGCACTTTCAAATGTACACTAGCAATACACTTTTCATTATTTTTCTCTGACAAACTACATAAACATTAAATTTTTGACTTTTTACTATTCGTTGATATAAGGATGATTCAAGATAAATCTTAAAGCAATGGATAGCTTATTGCACAAGCTTTCCAATAAGATAAGACATGCACGTAGCAAGTAATCAGTGAGCTCAAGGCGTGAGACCGAAGACAACAATATCTCGTTGTTAGAGATTTTCAATCAACAACCTCGACATAATGTAACACCTTATTTGAGTATGATCTCCGTGTCAAATTCAAAACATAGCTCCTTCACTTCACTTGTAGCACTTTCATGAAGTTCTATTTCCAAACCTCAAGTCGTTTGTTCCAAACCAACCAAGTAAGAGAAATCACTCTTCTTTCGAGACCCGTCATGTTGTAATCTGAACTCTGATAACCTCTTGCTACCAACTCGAACGTCCAACTGGGTTCAAACTTCACAGGAAATTCCTCTAACCTCTCACTACAACTCTCTAAAATTTCAGCTTCAGAACCCGAATCAATTGTCTGAAATGGACAAAGTCTCTTGTGCTAACTTATGAGCTTTACATATCCCGGTGGCTAAACTCCATGACCCCAACATCTCCTCTTAACCAAATGAGCTGAAATTTCACATGTAGTAAGTTGATAGGACACACTGCAATCCTGAAAATTTCACTCAAATACTCAATCTCATGCTCATGGAACAACTCGATCTTTGTATCAAAGCAAAACGGTTTTACTTTTGCTTCTCAACTATCACTTCCAACTTCAATCAACCATTTCTGACCCAAACGTAGGACTATTTTACATCATTGCAACCAGCACGGCGTCAACTATCCAATCCCATTGACTATACTGAAAGATCATCTCTCAAACTCTCGTGACACTCAGAAACGTGACTTGGGGTATCGATTTGACTCCCCTGACTTTTAACGATCATAACACCTCGATCAGATCTCCAAATTGATCTATCTTTCACTCCATATTGTAGCCCATCTCGAAAGCTTTCCAAAGAGACCTCACACACCACAAACGACCCCCGCGAAGGACTCCTAAATCCCAGAAGATCTTTCTAATCGTCTTTGGAACTTGAAAGAACTTGATTGACAAAAAATTTGACCAATGAGAAAGAACATTGGAGATCACTTTATCTCTTACTTGGCACTATAGAACTAGTTGTAAACTTAAAAACACACTCATCTTCAAAGCTTGAACCAAAATACTTCAACTTCAAACATATGATAATCATCCTCGGCGAGCGATAGACATAACAATGACAAGAAAATACACGAGATTCAATACAAAGTCAAGATAATGATCTTGACTCGATCTATGATGAGAAATACGACAAAAGAAATGAGGAAGCCATCACTTGATTACAATATTCCTCATCAAAGATGATCGTGATCCATGATCGATGATTGATCTTTTGTCGACAGTGACATCGAATATAAACTCAGACGTTGAAAGAGAAGTTGGCTAGAAATTTCAAATCCATTCAACCGTCAAAGTAAGAAGTACTATAAACCCTCAACGGTCCTATCGATCAACTACCTCCTAATCTCTCAACCTCCACGATAATCATCGATCAATCTACAACATGTCGGACATGTCTCTCACTCAAGGGTCACCTCTGATGGTTTTGATGGAAGCACATCATTAACTTGAAGAGAAAAATGCTAAGTTCAATCATTCACACACCCATAAACTCATAAACTAAAATTTTTCATTCTAACAACATCTCTCACATTTTCACATTCTAAAATCTCACACACTCTCTATATTGCTCAAATGTCATTATGATGATGTGAAAACAAGGATGAGGAGCTCTTCTCAACTCTTCTATTTATATTGTCTAGGATTTTACTTTGGTATCTTTCGGTAACTTAGCCGTAACTATTTTACCAAGTTTTACTAAGATATTACTTAAGATAAAAGCATGAATCACATAGGCTTCTTACCTTTTCATATGGGCTTATTCCTTCAAAGTCAACAACTTCTAAAACATTCTCAAGGAATCTTAAATTTCCACCCCTCCCTCTACACTAGGATCTACTAAAAAGATTACATGTGGAATATCTTTTTGTTTTTAATGCTCACAAAGTCAATAACTTTAGTCTTACCACTAATATCAAGTCAAAAAAGAGATAAAGGATATTTTCCACCTCCATTCTACCTTTTAGACAAGATGATAAGATAGTAGTGCTCATTATTTAAAGAATATCTAAATTCTGCCCTAAAGTACAAATAAGTTTAACCATAATTAACTTTAGCTAGTCATGACTAAGTTGATACCTCTTTAAAGTACATGAGCAGCAAATAAACACTCTCCACATTTAGTTATAACTAAACACCTTACTAATAGACAAACTTCCTATGTGTAACATAGGTCGTTATATTTTACCTCCGGACTAAATTTTCACTCCGTCCTCGGAGTGAATAAAGAACTTTCGTCGATGAAACAACTTCAACTTGTCATGATTGATCCTATGAAATCTCCTTCCTCCCAGCTCCTGAAGATCACCATGTACTCTTCATGTTTTTTAGGGTTGGAGGTACTTCCCGTGGTCCAGTCTAGGAGTTCTGGATATGGTTGCTCCACACCTTATCTACGACAAAAGAACCAAAATATTTAAGAAGAAACTTCTTACTAGCTCTCCTGAATCTGATAGGATCATACAACATTACCCAATCTCTGACTTGAAAGAGTTTTACCTCTCTCTTGCTCAATCGTTTATCGTAACTCTTCTTTTGATACGCTTGAGTTCGTTCCATCCGGATTATTGCTATCGCTCAGTCTTTTCCAACTCCATGAGTTGCTCTCTCCTTGATCTGATGTCTTCTTCTCTCCTCGACCTCTTCAACTTTCATTGAATAGTTTGAAAAATATCCAATTTGAATTGGATCGGCAACTTGGACTCCACTCCTTAAACAAGTCGAAATGGAGAATACCCATAAGATGTAGCCTCTTATCCCAAGTATGTTTGGTAGTCTCAACATCATTATCTTTGGCGAGCATCATACAAAGTGTAATGTTTGGTTTGCATGATGTCGTTACTCGTGGCTTGATGAAAAAGTGTTGCAACATAACAGTAGTCATGTTCCTCATAAACTCTTCTCCTTTATCTGAGACCAATTCTAATGGACATCCAAATCTTGTCATGATTCTCTCATATAAGAATCTATCCAATACTTCCGTTTCATTAGTCTACCCACTTGGTACAATAGTCAATAATGACTACAATGTATCTATTGTCCCGAGGTGTCTTATTAAGAGTACATACAAAGTCAATACCTCACTTCTCAAATGATCTTAACATCAGAATTGGTCTTAACGGAGGTGGTCTAGTAGACTTCAAAGTAAATATTCGACATACATCGCGAGTTTTGTAATAGTCTAAACACTCCTTGAAAATATCTCTCCAAAATCTTGAAGACTGTTATCTTACCAACAAAGTGACCTCTGCAAACAATATCGTCGTGAACTCGTGCATTAACTTGAAAACCTCCTTCTGACCAACTGCTCTCCTTAGTAATCCATCTACTCCTTGATGAAACAGAATTCTTTCCACCATAATGTAAGATTTGTATCTCTTGATCAATGTGTTATGTTCTTGGGTATGCATACCTTCTAGAAAAGAGCCATCTGCAAGAAAACTCTAGATTTCTTTGTACTCGTTCAGTATCTCCTCAGTGCTTGTGATGGTCATCACTTGCTCGTCTGAAAATGAATCATCAAACGATTCTTTTCCCTCATCGTCATAAGCCGTTGACAAGAGATCAGCATCTGCATGCTTCTTCTCTGGTCTATCTTCAATCACGTAATCATATTGTGTTAGAAGAATCTTCCAACGAGCAACACGACCTTCGGCATTAGGCTTATTAAAGATATACTTTAAAGCCTTGTGATATGTGACTATGGAAAATTTCACTCCTAGCAAATAGTGTCAAAATTTCTTCAATCCAAAAATCACAGCTAATCCTTCTTGTTCAGTCACGGAGTAATTCTTCTTTGTCGTATTTTGCTAAAGTCAATTTCTCTCCACTATGCTAAGGAATCACCATCCCATACCAACCCAACTTTCTTGATTGGAGTGTAAACAACATGAATGAGAAGAACCGGTACGCTTGTGAATCGTGTCTCTCGTACGTTGGTGGACCCACAACATGCATGTCTTCGCTCGTTGGCTGCTGGAGCCTGGGCCTTGGAGAGTATTCTCCGCCGATCATTTGTGAAAGAAAAAAGATCACACATATGAATTTCTTTTTATTTTATTTTTTAAGGACGACGAAACACCCACCAAACTTTATGTAGTAATAAAAGCCCTCACCCACACCTTAGGATCCCAGGCAAAGCTCTGACCACTTGCACGTCTTGCTGTCCACCCACCAGTTGATGATGGTGCATACTATGCCCTCTATTGTCATTCCCCAAACTAAAGCCTAGAAAGTATTAAGCACATGAAGTGTAATTAACGTAAGAGTAATTATCTAGTAAGTAGCTAGCTGTTCGAAATGAATTCTGCCGGAATATAGTTTGGACATCACGCGTGTGAAAAAATATCACATGTGTGGGCTGTGCGACTACGGTCAAACTGTGAGATCAATGTCCTATTTAGTGGTGTCTTGGTTGAATTTTTGAGAAGCCGTCGTGCCGCATAGGCACATTTCCGCCATGGTACATTTCATTATGCTTTAAACAAAATGAGATCTGTGCGGTGTTGGAACTGATTCGGAGGGTTTGAAATTTGGACATTGTGGTCTAGAGTGAGCACTATGGTGGTGGAGTCAAACCTCAAAAAAAATATTTTGTCTGTACAGATGGGGTTGGTATGATCGTTGAATGATTTAGGAGCCATAGCTAAGATCTCAGACGTGAATACTGCTCAGGCAGAACTATCATTTGGAGATATTGCTAAGTTTACTGACGTGACTACCGTTCAGCTAGAATCATGGTTTGGCTATGAAAAAATTTACAGTGATATGGTTATGAAACACAATAAAGAGCTTGGGAAGAAGGTTATCAGAGTGAGTGAATGTGCGGATTTGAAAAGAAAAAAAATCAGTATACTAAACCGCGGCAGTTTTTAGAGAGGATAGTCTGTGATAAGATTCAGGTGCCACCACTTGGTATTTTCAATTCGGAGGACCTAACGTGATATAGACTTTCACGCGACAAGGAGGAAGCTTGGATAGAGATGGATAGATTCGATGATTGGAAGCGTGGAGAGGAATGTAGACCTCATGCACATTGTCATACAATATCATACTAGAGTAGAGCTTGGGGGTAAAACCGTTGTCCGGTATTGGTGATGGTGTGCAGCAAGGCATCAAAAGTAGAAGCTCGTATCAATGGAAGAGATGTCTCAGATGTTCTTGTCGATGGAGGATCAACAATAAATGCCATCTCAAAACGACTCATGAGGAAGTTGGATCTAGTACCAATGAGTCCTTTTAGTATCACGATTGGCATGGCTAACAGACAACGAGTTAGACCATTGAGAGTGCTGGAGAGAATTTGTGTGTCACTAATGGGAGTGCAAGTAAATATAACATTTCAAATCTTGAAGGAGTCAAGTTATGAGATGTTACTCGGAAGACCTTGGCTTCGAGCAGTACATACGTCAAATAACTGACACAAAGGTTATTTACGCATCGGATCGAATCACCACCGGATCAAAGTTCCATTGCTCGGAGATCCAGTTGAGACGTCAGAATCAGATCAATCCACATCGGACTATTGAGAGTTAGTAGTTGACTTCTAATGTGAGTTTCTTCAGATTCAGAATATGAAAATACATGGCCAGAGGAGAATAGAGAAGAACGAAATGTGGGTGTGAATGTAGTGGATCTTTTCTCTTCTTTGGAAGTCCAAAGAGATCAAGACAAAGAACCGTTGACTCTTGAGGAGGTGGAGAGAAAAATTGCCACTTTACGTTATCGATCAAATGTTACTAAAGAGGAGAAGAGTCGTTTCGGACAGATATTCGCAAATACATTCATGTATTTATATTTAGTTACAAGGATCTGAGGGAGGTCACACTTGAGCAACACCGTATCGAGTTGGAGAAGGGAGTCAAACCGATGCGACAGAAGCAATGAAGAGTGAGTCTCTCAATTGCTGATATGGTGAAAGAAGAGATCGAGAAGTTGCACACTACTGGATTTATTTACGAGGTGGAGCATTCTGAATGAGTATCATCCGTTCTGATCGTAAAGAAGAAAAATGATAAATTGAAGATATGTATTGATTACAAAAAGCTCAATGTTGTCTTAAAGAAGGATTATTATCCTCTATCTTTCATCGATGAGATCTTGGAAGAAATGGCTGAAAACAAATGGTACAGCTTTGGAGCTGGTTATAGCGGATATAACCAGGTCAAAATTGCACCGGAACATCAACACTTGACTACTTTCACTACTCCATGGAGTACGTTTGCATTTCGAGTCATGCCATTTGATCTGTGTAATGCTCTTGTGATGTTTCAAAGGTTTATGAACAAAGTGTTAAAACCTTTCTTAGGAAAGTCTGTGAGAGATTTTATAGATGACTTTGTGTTTGCGGGAGTAAGGAGAAGCATTTTGAGCACATTGTGAAGTTCTTAGAATGTTTAGATGTGGCAAATGCATCTCTCAATCCGGAGAAATGTATTTTTGGGTGTGAGGAAGGATTACTCTTGGGTCATATCATATCCAAGGACGGCATTGCAGTAGATCTAGAGAAGGTGCAGAAGATCTTAGAGCTCTCTTTTCCTTGTACTCTCACTAAGCTATGTCCGTTTTTAATTATGATGAGGTATTATCGAAGGTTTATACTCTCGTTCTCACATAAAGCATATGATTTGACTGTATATCTGAAGAAAGGAGTAGATTACGTGTCGATTTTAGGAGATGAAGAAGCTCTAGCTGCATTTGAGGAACTGAAGAAAGCTCTTACTTCAGCTCCAATCTTGGTTAAGCTCGATTGGAATAAACAGTTTATTTCATATACGGATGCTTCAAATATAGCAATAGGATGTAGTTTAAGTCAGTATAATGTTGAAGATAGAGATCATCCTATTGCGTATGCTAGTCGACAAATGATCAAGGCAGAGATAAATTATTCTGTGACAGAGAGAGAAGGATTAGCAGTGATCTATGCTCTGAGAAAATTTTGGCATTATCTCATAAGGCATTGAAGTACATCTTCAATAAACTTATGGTCGAAGGACGATTAGCAAAGTGTAAGCTCTTATTGTCAGAGTACGACTATGAGATCTTCGATCGATCAAGAAAGAAGCACATAAATGCAGATTTGCTATCTAGAGCTTACGATGACAATGAAGAAGAGCCGGTGGATGACACCTTTCTTGACGAAGATTTGATGATCTTGATGAGTAACTCTATTATCTCGATAGAATATCAAGAAATTTGAGATTTTGTTACCAAAGGAGTCTATCCAGAGGAGTGCGTACCAGAGAGAAGAAGGCTTTGGTGAAACAAAGTCAACCCTACTTGGTGGTGGAAGGTGTGTTATTCCGTGAAGGAGTTGATGGAGTCTTTAGAAGAGTTGCGAGTAAGGAGGAGTCTCTACGACACATGGAAGAATTTCATGACGGTCTAGTATGTGGAGGACATTTCACAGGCAAGTTGACAGCCCACAAGATACTTGACGCAAGATATCACTGGAGGTGATGTTTAGAGATTGCTTGATATATTGTAAAACTTGTGATGTTTGTCAAGCTTTCGCTATCAAATCTAGTATTTCTATTCCTCTTAGGTCTATTTCGATTCTTGGACCTTTCGGAAAATGAAGAATAGATTTTGTTGGATCTTTGAATCGCACCTCTCGTGACAATAAGTATATTGTTGTAACCATAGATTACCTTACAAAGTGAATAGAAGCTAGACCTCTTGTAACTATTGGAGAAGTTGAGATTGGAAGACGAGGAGGCTCGTGGACTCAACAACTACTCAATTCATATTTGCATAACAGAGTTTTGACCAATTGAAGATGAGGGTGTCAAATTTATGATCAATTTTATTTCTATGAGGTTTTTCGCACATTCTGAGAATTCTCTGGGTTGTTGAGAGGAGTTGGCTATGGTTGGAAAGCTCTCGAGAGGGCTTGCTGATGAGCTTTGAGATCGATCGCTTTCAAGTTAGAGTGACAAAGTTATGACCGACTGAAGTTGAGTACATCAAATCAGATGTATGAGAATGAACGATTGTTATTAGGGGACATTGAGAGCGATGTTGAGAGCTTGGGGTCGATTTTGGCTATGGAACTTTTCAAGATCTAAGAGGATATAGTCATCTACTTGCATGTGAAATTTTGGATAATTTGAAATATTGGTTAAAGGATGTCGCTGGTTTTTTGCACAAGGGTCTGCATATCGTCTAATGTCATCGATAGTTAAGGTTTTGGTCATTCCGAGAGCTTGGTTGAGGATATGATTCTTAAATTTTACAAAATGGTACTGAAGGAGACACTTTAATTTCATGAGAAGTTTGAGATCTTTTGGTCAAGCAGTTTGTGAGATATTGAACAACAAAGTTTTATCAAAAGTGTATCATGAGAGGTTGAGAGGAAGATTGAGTGAATGTCACATCTGAGTTGATTGTGACAATTGGGTTCGACTAGGATCTGAAACTTTCTGGAGTTGCTAAGGAGAAATTGAAAAAGGTGGAGGTCGATTTCAGCTTTAGAGCATCAAGAAGTAAAGAGTAATGGCATGTTACACTCCACTAGCCAAGTTTTTGATATCGTCAAGTATCACCATCTTTGGTGCCATGTTGTGAGCTCAATACTACTTGGATTCGTGCATGCTTATCTTGTTAGAGAGTTGAAGGGATGAAGTTTATGAAGACGTAAAGGTTACTATCAATTGACTAGTACAGAAGCCGAGAGTTGTGTAAATAACAAAGTGTAGTTCTGTAAATGCTATAGAAAGAATGGACTTTGGAAGGGTATAACTGCCAACTCAGGGTTGATCTCTATGCATGTAATATCTTAATATAGAGCTTATTCTACAGGTTACTTATTGGTCTTGGTTTCTTCTCATTCAAAGCTATGGTTGAGGAGTGATAATGAGATAAAGTTGAGAGATTATTGTCTCGAAAGATGTAAGATATAAGGTTCTTTTGGAAAACAAGTCGACCTGCAAGTTTTGCTAGTGCTTCAAGGCACTTAATCAAGAGTATGGAGAGTTATCGTTAGTATTGTCCGAGCATCCAAACTTGCATGTCTATTTGTACGCCTAGTAGGTTTGGATTGGATTTGTGTGTGAGCATTGCGCTTAGTTTTCTTTTTATTAAGAGTGCTGGTATTTCTCTTGTGATGAGGCTGGAGTGATGACCATCAGACCCAATAGTGCTTGTAGTGATGGCAAGAACATGTCACTCGTGTTTATTATCCTGAGAGAGGTTATCGAGAGAACGTGATGATATCGCAGCGGGATAGATTAATAGTGTACTTGGGGGTTAGAAAGAGGTTTGGGTGGTCGCTGGTTTTGAGTCACAGAGTGTTGCACGTACTCTCCATAGTCAGATACCCAGTATATTTTTAGATAAAAAAACACGTCACTTGACATCGTCGATGATCCGCTTATCTTCTTTTATAGTCGAAGGACCGTTTGTCAGCGATCCGTTGGTTGATTTTCATCGATGATCCGCTATCTGACGACTATGACAAAAATTGTCATAGCCGCCGATGGAGAGAGAAGATAGGATGTTTCTCCTCCTCTCTCCTCTCTCTTCTCTTCTCTCTCTTCCATCCTCTCTTTTATATCTCTTATTTCCTTCTCTCTCATTCTTCTATCTTTTCTTCTCTCTTCTCTTCACTCTATTTTTCTTCTAGCTTGCTCTACTTATCAGAAATAATATTTTCTGACTTCTTTCTTTTTTTCTCCTTGTGGTATTTATTTATTAGATAGTTCTCATTATGTTGTTAGCTACTTGAGCTACACTCTTGATCCTCATTTGGTTTAGGGTGATATGATCATTGGACTAGTGGTATATTGAAAGACAATGACGAATGTGTGGACAATTATTGACGAAGAGTTACGTTCTTTATATTGTTAGTTACGTGGGCTGCACTCACGATCCTCATTTGGGTTAAGGTGATCTGACCATTGGACAAGTGGTATATTGAGCAGCGTTTAGAGGTGTTAGTGGGAGGTTGCGGTTGCGGTTGGACTCTTGGAGATGGTGTAACTCTTGTTTTTGTTACACCACTTCCAAGAGTCCAACCACAATCTATTATCACATTATCATTGTTACCGTGATAATTTATTGAAATGATATGATCTCTTCGTGAATGAAGACAAGAACTTGCAATTCTAGAGACAACATCATCATCGATGAAAGAAGGAGAATTACTCAATGTATAAAATTAACGTTTATTAGAACAGTCATCAAGCCAAGGGTCAAAGACGAAGTCTCAAGGAGAGAGGAGCAATAAGCAAGCAGGTCGAGCTTCACATCCGGAGTCATTTTCTCGTACTAGAAAAATAGAATATTCTATCATGCATGAATGGTTTGGTTCGTTCAATCATTCAACGAATCTACTTGTCGACAGACTTCTACACATCAGGATCTTTGGACGGATTAATCAAATTTAAGAGTATGGTAATTACCAAAGCATTGGAAGCATATACTATTGCTTCTATAGATTCGGAGGTTTCACCGTTTGAGCATTTTCTTGATGAAGTAGAGGATCGTTGGATAGATGGTTGGATGACTTCTTTTTACAATTGGATTGAGGAATATGACCGTTGGTTGATGACCATAGAGTTCAAAGCTTGGACTGGGAAAATAATAGAGAGCTATAATGGACATTCAACTCAACTTTCAAGAGAACTAAAACTCTAAGAAAGATTTTGAAAAAGAGAGCTCAGATTTGGCAGGGTTGGTTTGCTCGTGAAGTCAATGACACCAAATCATATAGCTACAAGATGAAGATTTGTGAGTCAATATCTGTCAGTATGATCCATTCTGTCGTGACTCTCAGTCTCAAGATCGGATGCACATGCAAACAATAGAACTCTAGTGGACTTGCGTTAAGTTATGAATGTTACGAGTAGGACTTAACGACTTGACAGAGAAGTCGAGAACAGATGAATCCTAAGTGGTTCTCTGAACCAAGGTTGGAATATTGGATTAAGACATAAAGGTATATCCCAAGACGACCATAGACGAATGCTGACCTAAGGAGACAAGTCTGGAAACGGACCGAAACATAAGTTAGAGACATAGGTCTAAGACGTGGGTCCGACACAAATGGACTGTGGTTCAGACGCTAGTCCGAACCACAAGGTCCAAGTTTGACGTTGGACCATGATTTCTCAGAAAAATCCTAAGTGTTGGAGCTCTAGTGACGTCTTGGGTCATGGACGGAGCTCCACGTAAGCTCTCGAGGTGAGTAAAGAAGGTCCTAGTGAGAGCTTTCTAGTAATATATAGAACTCATCAAACTGAGATCGGAGCTGAGAATTATGACTGATCTCGTGATCGAGTTGTGGTATAATTTTCAAGGGCCAAAGAGGAGGACGTGGCCGCCGATCCTCAAAAGTATATATGAAGGGGTCGATGCATGGGTGGACCAAGACGAGTCATCCGACCTCAATGTTTGGCAGACGATCTCTGGGAACATGAAGTGATGGCTGGGTCAGTACCAAGGTGCGTTCTGATCCAGACTTGGACATCTAGACTTAGGAACAACCCAAGGACTAGGGCAAGACTAGGAACGAGACGGCGGGTTAGACCACCGTACGGAAGCTTAGACCTAGACGGACATCACGAGCGATTGGACCGCTAGGTGTGCTGGAGACATCATTTAAGATCTTAGACTTTGTCAAAAATCTGCCTCAAGTCATGTTGTGACTTGCTCATGTTTTGGGATCGACCTAGCCGAGTCTAGGTGAAAATTTAGAGAATTGTTGAGCTTGAGAGTTAAGGAGACGGTCTGGCTCCGGTCCGAACCAAACGAGACAAAGATAAGTGGTGCATGAACGCTAACGTTATCGTGTGACATGCTTTCTTATCTGGGAATACATCTCGTATCTGACTATGGAGAGTACTTGATGCTCTTTGTAACTCAGAACCAGCGACCACCCAACCCCTTTCTGACCTCTAAGTATGCTCTGAACCTAACCCGTTGCAATATCCTCACGTCCTCTCGACAAATCTCTCTCTCACTTAACTAGAGATAGAACCGGGATAACAACATGAGCAACCTGTTCCTATCATCACCGCAAGCACTCTTGGGTCTGCTGATCATCACTCTCGTCTCACCACAAGAGAAATATCAGCACTCCTAACGATAAAGAAACTAAGCGCGTACGTGCGCTTAGTTTCACTCCGGCTTGGAATCGATTGATCTCAGGTCCATCAGCAAGCTCATCTCAAGAGTTTTCCAGCAACAGTCAATTCATCTCTAGCAACCTCACAGAACTCCCAAAAGTGAGAAAGACCTCACGGAAACAAAATTGGTCACGAATTTGACCCCCTCAGCTTCAATTGATCAAAACGTTCTCATCCGTGCTTCAAATAGAGCAACCATTGAGTCCACGGGCATCCTCTTCTCCCAAGCTTTCCAACCATATCCAACACTCCGCGAATGGACCACGGGAAGTACCTCTAGTCCTCAAAAACGTGAAAAGAACTTGGTAGAAGATGATTGGTCAAACTTTCGACCAATAAGAAACAGTTGATAAAAGATTTTTGTCTTTACTCACATGACAAACACACAAAGAACTAATTTTTATCCAAGAGTACCATTTGGACCACAAAGCTTATATTGAACAAACTACAAACACGTGCCGTTGACGATACCGTTGGCCACGAAGCACGTAGACACGAAAGACAAACTACGCTCAATATAGATTCAGAATCCCGACTCTAAAACGGTTGACAATAAACGTAACTACAAAAGGAACGGATGAAGCTATTATCTGGTTGTAATAATCCTCTCCAGAGTTCTTCATGATAAACTCCCGATGCGCCATCTTTAGTCGACTGTAAAAACGTATTTCGACCCAAGTGTTGAACGGAACTCTCGCTGGAAAGTTCAGATCCAATGGATGATCCATACCACATCAGAGCAAGATGTAAAGAATAAGATCACAAACAGCGTCGTAAGTGACAATGAGAAGAATGATAGGATCCGGAGTAGCCATCACCGCAATCATGAAGGACTCTCTCCAATGAGTCATCATAAACTCGAAAGTGATCTCGTGACAGACAATGGATCTTAATGACGAATGGATGCTCAAGTGGAAGATCAGGAGCACGAAAGAGCTCTCCGTTCATATCTATCACTCGTATTACCTCTTACTTCATCCAACGATACTGATAACACACACACTAGACTTGGATACTCTACACCCTATCCAAAGCTCCGCGCACCTCTCTACTTATACATCAACTTTGCATATGACGACAAGAGTACCTACCCTTATCTCCACTCAGAGGAGAGTACACGGATCGTCCATGTTGTCGGAGTGTAATCCGTCTACCTAGGAAAGCGCCGGGCTTCTGGCTGTGGTTGTTCACTCAAAAGGTTGGCTTTCAGGTTACAACAGGGGCTATAAACACTCACACAGATGTGTAAGATCTAGTAATATACCCAGAAGGCGAAATTCAGGTCTAGCCGGCAGTAACAGGATCCGGCGGTGAACTTTGACACTCACGGAGAGGAAAACTATGAAGGTTTAGACCTCTAAACTTCCCCTGCATGCAAATGAGGTACTACTGGACTCACAGACGAAATTTCAGCCTGAGATCAAATTCTGACACGGAGATATGAACAGAAAAGTTTTGAGCAAGAAAACTACGGCAATTTCTGGTACCTAGCTGGCTATTTCAACCTATAACAGGAGTTTGGCTTGATCAATTTAGAAATTTCTTACAGGATTTGCAGTCTACAGGGTGCTGAACATCCCTGTGAAGTTGGGACTCCTGAATGTACACAGAACTGCAGATCTCCTCCTCTGAAGTTGCTGCTCTAGATTAAGAGCTTTTCAGACCCTCTCAGCTTCAGCGGCCTCCCTGAATTACTCAGTTTCTCAATCGATATGAAACTTTCTGTGAAATCGTAGCCCTGCTGGCGGAGAACACAACCTCGAAGTTTTGAAGCAATTTCCTCAAATCTGCTGCGAGTGACACTGAAAACCCTAAATCCAACAAAAGTGATTCAATTCTAGCACAATCCGAACTTCAATTGCTCATAACTCCGTCTTTATTGACTCAAATCGATCGAAATTTTCACTGGAAGTGCTTGGCATGACGAGCCCTCTCTCCCTGTGCTCTCAGATTTCGAAGATCCCTCACCAAATGCTCGAACTCCACTCTAGAGCTCTGTTTCTAAATTTAGAGTTTAACAAAAGATAAAAACGGACCAATGGGAGTTCATAGCTCCACTTGGTTGTCCTTTAGTACCTGAAACCACGTGGCAACTTAGTTTTACTCATAGGCTACCACGTCAAGCCCTCTAGAGTGCCAGCGTAAAACTTAAATTACTTAAAATGACACGCAGCCCCGAAAAATAACTTAAATCAGCTAGAAAGCGTGCATGGGCGACACGCAAATACAACCCAGAGCTTAAGCCCTATCAACATGATAATCAACCTACTAAGACTCAAAATAGTGTTAACACCGTATGCAAAGGTGTCAAACATATACATAAACGACTAGAAGTAATATAGCTAACTTCTAGAACTACTAAACTCAAGCGTCGGAGTAGAAATATAACATGTAGCCGCCAAGTAGCGCGACATCCACCCCCTCTGAACCTGCACATCCTCCGGTATGTGCCATCCAGATCAAGACTCTTCAGCTTCAGCCTCAAACTCATCTTCAACCTGCATTGAGTCTTCAGCTTCATCCTCAGTAAGCTCTGCAATGTTCTGGTCCTCCCCTCTCCTTCTAAAGAGCTTGATTCTCTTCCCTGCGACTGGTATCTTGAGCACTGCACCATCTAACTCTCTCAAAGAGTATGTGGCATTATCATAAACTTCTAACACCACATAAGGTCCGAACCATCTCTTGGAAAACTTTCTGATAGCGCTATGCTGATTATCAAGACTACTATCATAGACTAACACCCAATCACCTTCCTTAACTGGTTTGGGTCGTAATCTATGCGTTCTATCAAATCTGCCTTTGTTTCTCTCTCTAGCAGTCTTCAACCTTTCCACAGCTTTGGCAACATCCTCAGGTCTCCGTTCTAACTGCTGGATCCTTAATGCAAGAAGATCCTCCGTACTTCTACCATCTTCCCATGGCAAAACATTCCAAGTAGGCACAACCTCCTCAATCGGCATCACAGGTTTTTGCCCTAGTATCAACTCTGCTGGCATGTAACCTGTAACGGTACTATGAGTTGTACGGTCTGCCCATAAAGCAAACGGTAGCAGTCTAGGCCATTCACGGATCTTACCCTTGCAAGCTTTTACCAAAGCTTTGATGATTGGCGGATGACCTCTTTCGCTCTTGCCATTCCCTTCAGGATTGTAAGCAGTGATTAACGCCAACTTGATTCCCAATCGCTTGAAGAACTCAACTGCTTCTTGTGAATCCAGCTCGCCCCTATCTGCAGTGATCTTTCCCACACACCCATACCTACAAATAACATCTTCAAGTTGAAAGCGGCAGACACTAGCAGTGGTCTTCGTCCTCAGGGCACGACCTTCGACTTGGTTAGATAGATCTTCTCTAGCCAAGACTAGATACCTCATTTGTCCAAGTCCAAATGGCATAGTTACCAGATCAACTACCCATTTGTAATGTATGGCTAAAGGATAAGTAGGATGCAATCCATCACGATGACGTACGTTGGAATACATCTGGCAGGGTATACAGGATGAAACAAACTGTACTACATCCTTATACATACCCTTCCACCAATACTTCTCCTTCATCTTGGCAAATGTTGCCCAAACTCTTCTGTGATCGGCCCATAGACTCTCATGAAACTCCTTGATCAGCTGCTGCTGCAATCCCAAGTCACATACCACCCGTTGCGGTATACCTCCTTGTAGCTTAGGGCGCTTCCATAGATGTCCTCCATGTAAAAAGTAACCATAAGCTATTCTACGGATCCTCTTGAAATCTGCATCAGATCAGCCTTCTTGCCTTTCCAATGAACTCAAATAGCGCTCAAGATCCAACCACTCGCCATCGTACATAGTTTCCTCAAATAACTCCAATGGAGCTGCAAAACAGCTTCTATCCCTTCTAGCAAGAGCACTAGAATAGAACTCTGTTCCCACATCCTCCTGATCATCTATCATTTCTTTCTCATCGTAATATCTAGCCCTTGATAACATATCTGCCACAGGATTGTCTTTTCCTGCAATATGTCTAAACTCTGGGTTCAAGGACTTGATATATGCTATCCACCTCAACATAGCAATATCTGGAGTTGTACAGCTAGTGATCATTCCCAAGAGAGGTAAGCAATCTGTCTCCACAATCACAGGTGCTCCTATCAAGTATTCCTTATCACTCTTCATCGCAGTAACTACTCCTCATAGCTCTCTCTTGACCTGAGGGTAGTCTCTCTGCCGTGAACTTAAGACCTTAGCACCAAAACGCACCACATATCTATTTCCATCCTTATCATCTTGTCCTATAGCCCACCCAATGCCAATAGGACTAGTATCAACAGTAAGGATAACAGGTCTGCCCAACTCATATGTTACCTTCCGTAGAGTTGGTGGTGAAGACAACAGATCCTTCAACTTCTTCATAGACTCGCTTTGCTCCTCTTGCCACTGAAATCTCTGCCCCTTCCTCAGCAACTTGTACAACGGATCTGCTACATGTGCAAAGTGTGGAATCCATATATGATAAAACACACATGCACCTAGAAACCTTCTCACCTCAGTAACCGATCCACATGTCTCCTTCATCCTTCGGATGGCATCAACCTTGTTTGGACAAGGTTTCCGACCATAAGATCCACACAGATGTCCCACTATTAACACCTCCTGTTCTCCAAATACAGACTTTGCTCCTGATAAAGTCAAATGAACCTCCTCCAGTCGACTCAGTATCTTATCACAATCAGCTATGTGATCTGCAACAAACTTACGGCACCCCCTCTGATCCATTACCTCATTCTTCTCCTCCTCAGCACACCCTTTGATCGGCACATCATCAAGGAATGGCATAGTTTTTTCAGGAATGAAATCCCTCAAAACTTTGTTCATGCCATTCATCATATGTGCTACAGAATTGGTAGCACCTTGCGGCAAGGTGCACATCCTTAGTAACCCCAAAGGTGCCCTCATTGTAGTCAAGTCTCTACTCTCAGAGGATAACTGAAACTGATCATAACCTGAATATAAGTCTCCCATGGAATAGATAGCACGACCAGCAAAAGCCTCTGCAAACTCGTCTACAATAGGTCATATACCCATATTCCTGATAGTCACCTTGTTAACTGGTTGCATATCTTGAATGAATCTCAAAGCTCCACTCTTCTTCGGAACAGTAAACCATCTGCTAGAGTAGGGAGCTATAGATGGTTCTAAGATACCCATCCTAATCCTCTCATTGAGCAAGTCTATCAGCTTTGGTAGATGAGCTCTAGGTACAGGGATAGGACGTAGATTCCAAGGCACATGCGGTATAGTAAAGATTACCATAGGTGCAACTACACTTGGATCTACACATCCTACTTCATGTGACTCAAACGCAAACGCCTTACCATGCCTAGATAGGATCTCCCTGAAGCTCTTCTTCTCTTGCTCAGTAAGAAATCCATCACCTCCAATCCTCAGCTCCTTCAGTGTTGTTTCTGTGAACTGGTGCCCAATTCTTCTCGGTCCTCTGAACGTCGGTTCTCGTGCAGCTTGCTCCATCTTCTGATTGTAATCTAGTGGTAAAGGCAAAGCCACTGGTTTGACTTTCTTTGCCACTGACTTGTACTTGGTCTCCACATACACCTCTTGTCGGTCTATAAACTTATCAATAACATCATAAAGCTCCTTGGAGCTCACTCTCACCATTCTATCTACATCATCTGTAGAGCTTTCTAATATAGATTTCAACTCCCCTATAGTATCTACCAAATACTGCTCTTCAAACACTCCAGATATGTATTCATCTCCTGCTAACTCTCCACTATCCTACAAAGACTGATGTACATACTTCACATGTTGCCTCTCAAACCTCTTCAGATTCTCAACCTTCCTATAACATACTGATCCACATGACGTCAATCCCAAGAAGCTAGTGGATAAAGCTTCCTGCTTTACTAGATCAGGCGAGAATCCTATCTCTACTGTACCGTTGAAGTCTCGCTCTTCAATGGTACTCTGCCAAAACCCCTAGACTCTCTAAACTCTTGAGTAATCTTAGGTAGTGGACGGTCTCTCAAGCTATCACGATTCCTCTCATGTCTGCAGCAACAGTCAAAAACTGAACAACTCTTTTGCCGTCTCTACTACGTATCCTAGCATAGGTTGAACCATCATCCATAACTCGTGTCTCCATTCTAACAGCAGTAATGTAAGGCTGCCCTAGAATGATAGGATATGTTGACATGTCTTGCACAAAGAAATTCTGAACATCACTGATGTCACCCACAGTTACCTTGATGTTGGGGCAAGCACCATAGAGTTCTCCTCTCTGGTTATTGGCAGCGCGGATAAGCCATCCATGGTCGGTGTCTATGGGCCACCTCCCACGCTTGTACAGCTCCTTAGACATCAGATTAATCTCTGAGCCGTGATCAATCAATGCCACCACAGGTTCCTCTAGATCTCCCAGCTTCACTAAGGTCTCTGTGGTTGCTCTCGCCCAATGGTTGTGAGAATAATGGCTCTTCTGCGATGCTTCCACCTCATCTTCAAACCTCACGTGCTGATCTGATCTTCCCTCTGATACTTGAGAGCAATAACCAGCAATCTCATCTTCCTCATCTTCCGACAGTTTGGTCCCTAGAGCGTTAAGCGTAGCTGCTTCACCCAAAATCTGACGTTTCCTCTTGATGATATCTATGATAACCTCATGGAACTCACGCTTTGCAATCCCAAGAATCTCACCCAAAGTAAACTCAACCTTCCCATTCAAGATACGATTCTCTAACACCTGCTTCAGGTCTGTAGCAATCTCAATGTCAGACTGAAGTTTGTATGCAGGCATCTTACCCTTCTCCTTGCTTCTCTCCTTCTCCTTTGGTGTTGTAGGTGGTAGATCCTCCATAGTTTCCTCCTGAGTAGGTGTTGTCTCCTGCCTTGCCTCTGGTCTAGCCCTTTCACTTCTTGTAGCAGGTCGTTTGGCTGTAGAAGCCTCACCTGCATCCTCTCTCCTGCGTTTTTCTTCTAGTACAGCTTCATGATAACTTCTTGCAACATAAGCATGCACTGACATAGTGTCCACAGGGTCATTCCATCCTGTAGTTTCTCGAATTGAGTTGCCAACCCTCCGTAGCACATCCTTGTCTAACTCTGTTCTAGCTACGGACCGCACTACATCAGACCACAACCCAGTAGTCCCTTTCTCTCTCTCCATTTCCACTTTCACTCCACACGTAGCAGCATTCACAAGAGAAACAGCATGTGATGCTGATATCTCATTCACAAGTCTCTTCATACCACCCTTGCCAAAGTTGGTTCCCAGCATCATCCCAGTCTCTCTCAAATGGATCTTACCATCTTTGAAGAAGATAAGATCCTTCCTCAATGCATCTGAAAACTCTCCACAATCTCTTCTTACATGGTCTAGGCTATCACACCATATACAACGATGAACAAAGCCTTCCCTCATCTGAGGTCTCTGCATAGCAGGCTGTACATTCTGCTCCTTCTCTTCTAACCTAGTGAGCTTAAGCTTAAGCTCCTTCATACCCTTAATCAACTCATCAAGCGGTGAGTCTTCCTCTCTAGCAATTACCAAAGCAGGCTTAGTAGGCAACTGCTTGACAGGAATTATCAGAGGTGCTGCTTCACTTACCACCACCTTGTCCCTTCTTCTCTGTCTCTTGGTCAGCAAAGAGACAGCCTCTTCAACCTCCTTCCAATCAGTCTTCAATCCTCTCTCCTCACTCTTGTCTTCCAGCAACAGCTCAAGCTTCTCCTGAATAATCACGTCCGCTGCTTGTAGGAAAAGCTCGGTCTTCTCCACCTCTAATGTAAGCTTTTCTGTCCTAGAAAGCTGAGCATACTGACGATCAAATTCCCTTAACAACTCATTTACAGACAAACCTTTGTTGGGCTTAACCACCCACTCCAAGAACGTTCTCTTGGTCACCCTCTCTGAATCTTCAGTGTATTACTCCTCCTTCAAAGCTCGCATAAAGCTCTCCCAACTCTGTCCTTGCTGCTGCTTGAGCTCCTTCACACGCCCACGAATCTCAGGGACAACAGCAAGCTCAAAGTTCTCCACCATCTCCTTCTCAGGCACCTTGTTCACCTCCATCTCCCTAGCATAGTATCGCACATACTTGGAAATATCTGTACCCTTGAACTGGTCCATCTGGTGCACCACAGATTGCAACGCCTTGGTTGCTAACACCTCCTTCCTCTCTGTGCTCTGCTGCTGCTGCATGAACATGGAAAAAGCCTGGAACATCTTCATCGTAGCAGCATCAAACTGAATAGGTTGCTGAGCAGCAGCAGCACCTCCACTTGATGATCCTTGGTTGGCCATGATATCTGATCCTGTAACACTCTTAAGAAAACTCCCACCCTAGGTGTTTCACGTCGAGTTCACCAAAAAGAGAGTATGTCGGAGTGTAATCCGTCTATCTAGGAAAGCGCCGGGCTTCTGGCTGTGGTTGTTCACTCAAGAGGTTGGCTTTCAGGTTACAACAGGGGCTATAAACACTCACACAGATGTGTAAGATCTAGTAATATACCCAGAAGGCGAAATTCAGGTCTAGCCGGCAGTAACAGGATCCGGCGGTGAACTTTGACACTCACGGAGAGGAAAACTATGAAGGTTTAGACCTCTAAACTTCCCCTGCATGCAAATGAGGTACTACTGGACTCACAGACGAAATTTCAGCCTGAGATCAAATTCTGACACGGAGATATGAACAGAAAAGTTTTGAGCAAGAAAACTACGGCAATTTCTGGTACCTAGCTGGCTATTTCAACCTATAACAGGAGTTTGGCTTGATCAATTTAGAAGTTTCTTACAGGATTTGCAGTCTACAGGGTGCTGAACATCCCTGTGAAGTTAGGACTCCTAAATGTACACAGAACTGCAGATCTCCTCCTCTGAAGTTGCTGCTCTAGATTAAGAGCTTTTCAGACCCTCTCAGCTTCAGCGGCCTCCCTGAATTACTCAGTTTCTCAATCGATATGAAACTTTCTGTGAAATCGTAGCCCTGCTGGCGGAGAACACAACCTCGAAGTTTTGAAGCAATTTCCTCAAATCTGCTGCGAGTGACACTGAAAACCCTAAATCCAACAAAAGTGATTCAATTCTAGCACAATCCAAACTTCAATTGCTCATAACTCCGTCTTTATTGACTCAAATCGATCGAAATTTTCACTGGAAGTGCTTGGCATGACGAGCCCTCTCTCCCTGTGCTCTCAGATTTCGAAGATCCCTCACCAAATGCTCGAACTCCACTCTAGAGCTCTGTTTCTAAATTTAGAGTTTAACAAAAGACAAAAACGGACCAATGGGAGTTCATAGCTCCACTTGGTTGTCCTTTAGTACCTGAAACCACGTGGCAACTTAGTTTTACTCATAGGCTACCACGTCAAGCCCCCTAGAGTGCCAGCGTAAAACTTAAATTACTTAAAATGACACGCAGCCCTGAAAAATAACTTAAATCAGCTAGAAAGCGTGCATGGGCGACACGCAAATACAACCCATGAGCTTAAGCCCTATCAACATGGTAATCAACCTACTAAGACTCAAAATAGTGTTAACACCGTATGCAAAGGTGTCAAACATATACATAAACGACTAGAAGTAATATAGCTAATTTCTAGAACTACTAAACTCAAGCGTCGGAGTAGAAATATAACATGTAGCCGCCAAGTAGCGCGACAACGTGGAGCCTTATCTTTTGATATGATAAGGTCCCGGTGGCTCCTCAACATCAAAACACGTACGATGAGGATATGTGGTGGTTTCAGACCCTAGTCAATCCACAACAAGACAAAGTGTGATCATGATTTGCAAGTTAGCATCGTGAGTTTCGTGATCTACTGAGCAAGAGCTTTTGTTGGCACAACAACGCGGTAGGTGCACAAAAAGTGATATCAGAGTCGACGTTTTGGTGAGCGAGAACTTGAGATATCGGTTGAAGGTTGGACGCTTGAGGAGGGATGCGAGATACGAAGCGGATCAGTGTTTCTACGTGAATGCTTGGAGCAATGATCGACGTAAGACGGAGTTCCAAGAGAAAGTCCAAGAAACGAGTGGCGGTTGACACCAAGATCACATCGACTCGAGCTAGCCCCGAGGTACTATCACACCACAAGTATCCCTTTATTTGTGTGTTTGCTTATATAAATTGCATTAGGTATGAATATCTTATAGGTTACTCTAGTTCAAAGATCCAAATCTAGAGTAATCAAAACTAGACATAACTAGCTGAGATAGTTATAACTAAGTTGAGGAAACTATTAGAGGTTTCACTATGACACTATGTGACAAGTGCGGAGATCTAAATATGTTTCACAAAAGTATGTAACTCTGTTGACCATCGTTGATTGGATACATGATGAAAAGTAATGCACAAATATCTAAAAATGCTCCTCAAAAAACATATTAGTTTGTTGTTGTTTTCCTACTGCATAGTATGGAAAGTTAACACTTTAGAAAAACTAAAGTAGGAGAATCTCTTTCTTTAGTAAAGTAGAATAAGTAATGTGTGTGCTATTCTTAAGTCTTAGTAGTCTTTAGAAGTTTTACTATTTTGGAATACGTATTTACCATGAGATAACGTAACTTAGTGAAAGTTACCACGGTGTCGTGGCAAGAGTCTTCCTTGGGGAGGGCGGTCCTTGACTGTGATCGATCAAGAGAAAGATCAAAAGAGAAAACAGATTGCTGCAAACGATGAGAACTCAAAATCCTGCTTCTTGCGTCCACCAAATGCAAATCAAAAACTCCAATACTCAGATAGGTCTTTCAATACTCAAATAAACTTTATTTCAGTAAAGAGTCAAAACTATAGTACTCGCGAACACCTACACACCCAAGCTGTCAGATCATAAGTTTGAGTCACGAGCTGGAATCGACGGATTTCTCTCTTTTGCATCTTTCACAACCTAAAACCTATACTAACTATTACCTAGAACACTTTTTGACGAAACCGGAAGCATGAAGTCGCTCTCCTCGACGAGCTCTGCATTCTGGAACTTTTTGACCCCTTTAGGGCGATATTTCAATTCAAGCTAGGAGGTAGCTTGTCAAGCATCGTCCCAGCTTAACTCATGCCCAGCTTGATAAGCTACAGGGCAGCTTCTTTTACACAACAGAGAAAAAATCTTTTGCAACTAATTTTCACCGTATAGGACCACGTACAACACGACAACGGTAAAAAGTTGTAGAGTATATAAGGAGGAGTTGAGAGAATAGAAGACACTCTCATTTTCCTATCTTTGAGTAAAGTGAGTATTGGAGACCTTAGGAGTCCTTGAGTATTATGCGATGTAATGTTGAAGCGAGATTAGAACTTGTTCGCAAGAACGTTATTAGAAAGACCGATGTGATCATACGGATCAAAGAGTTGAGTGAAGTGAGCATGGGTGTAATTGAATCTTTGTAATTATTGTGCACTAGTTATACTAGTCATCTAAGGTACCCTTGGGTGAGAGACAGATCGGCTTACATTTTGATTCCGTTACCGGGACCTCGATACAAAGATTCGTATTTAGTCTTTAGTACAGTTCATGTCAATTTTGAACATGAGTTCAAAATCTTTGTACGTACACTAGGTTATAGATGACAAGATAAGCTTTCAAACAAGTTTTATATCTCCGAGAGATCATTTGTAAGGAGAGGTTATGTCTTTCTCGAGAGCTCTATGGGTGAGCTCTCGAGAAAAGAGTTCTCATATTTTCGATTTTCAGAGTTAGAACTTGAAATCTTCTATGCTTATAGCTAGCAAGATAAGCTATCTAGGCACCCAAGCCATACGTAAATTGATCGAGTATAACTTGAGTTATTGCATTCGAAGCAAAGGGGGGTCAAATTTGTTATATCGCATATTGAAGTGAAAGAGTGAAGGAACTTCAAATTCTTGGAGAGGATTCTGTTTGATATGTGAGACTCAGACTTGACAAGTAGAGCTTCTACTTAGTACTGTGAGAGATTGCTAAGCGTGAGGATGATTGAGTGATCAAAAGTGTCAAACAAACTACATAGTGAGAGAGTATATGACAAATCATCGTCATGGAAGGTCAGCAAGAGTGAAAATTGAGGTTGAGCAAGATTCCTCAAAGTTATTCGTGGTAATTACTGCTGATATGGCGAAAAGAGAATTTTGACTAGAGTTTGTATGGAGAAGAAGGACATAAAGTGAGCAAGTGTCCTACGAAGAATAGACTTTTGCGTGAGCGACGAGAGTTGGTCGACTTAAGCTTACACATTTGTCTTTTTTCTCCTAGACAAGACGTCATTGATCTTACAACCTTCTGTCCTAGATGTGGAGTGGATGAGATTCTAGTTGAGCATGAGTATAGCGTAGTGGTTGCTTTGTGAGAAATTGTAGCCGAAGGTTTCGAGAGAAGGTTGAGTGTAGAAACGGAACGAGTGAAGATTTCTACCGAGGATGGAGATAGTCTGTCACA
This sequence comes from Asterella californica, assembly GCA_036924285.1. NCBI lineage: Eukaryota > Viridiplantae > Streptophyta > Marchantiopsida > Marchantiales > Aytoniaceae > Asterella > Asterella californica. The sequence continues at coordinate 20,437,515 of JAYKYS010000006.1, read as the reverse complement.
CGTTAGATAAGATGATCATGAGGGTCAAGCTTATTCCAACCTTTGGAGAGGAAAGAGCTACTATCATCGTGAAACAACAAACTTCATTGGTGTTTCCGTTGATGAACTATTTGAGGATGGAGCTCATCTTATTCTTGTTGTCTTAGAACAGTCATCTTTTCTAGCAGGAGAGAGCTCAACGAAGAAATTATGGATTGCGATGAAGTACGATCTTCACATCCACAAGCAATACTTTGAGTAAGAAAAAGAAAAGAAGAGAAGAATGGAGAAACATCTCGTGTTTTACGGAAAGGATGAAGAAGACGTGGAAGGATTTATGAGGGACTTTAAACGAGCATGCATTGGTAATGGAGGTCGAAAGAAGAGTGAATGGGTAGGGTTGATATTTGAATTTCTTGAGAATTCTACCTTGACACTGTATGAGGACAGAAAGAAGATAAGCTTAGTAAGACTCCAGTCGATACTTGGGAAGTATTGAGGCCTTAATTGAAACCTTTCTTCCTGATGAAAGTTACGAGAAGTTAATGGTTGAGGTAACTTACTTCAAACAAGGAGAGAAAGAGAAAGTAAGGACTTACGTCGAGAAAGTAGAGAAATTAGAGCAGAAGTTTCGAGTAGTTTTATGAAAGCATGGAGATGTAGTAGAATCAAAGATGGTGGGCATTGGAGCAATGCTCACAAAGAATTTTATTGGAGGACTGAGGCCGGAGACTCGAACACAAGTGCGATATGAGAGACCAACTTCAAAGTTTGAAGCAATGAAGATTGCAACCATGATGGAGGAGAGTCTAGATGAAGATGACATTGCAACCAATGATTGTTGAGACAGCATGTGGAGATGCAAGTGCCGAGCATGCTAACTCTAACATTTGCGATTGTTCCAATTGTACGGTTTTAGATTTTGCCCCTGATAGTTCCTACTAGTGCGGTTACAACCACTGTATCATCTAGATCTGCTACTCTCGACTTTCTTGAGTTGAAAAGTCCGATAGAATCTTTGACAGACTTGAAGATCAATATGGTGAACTTGTTGCAACACGGGAGTCCAAATGTTGGAGGGGGCTCACGAGGTTATGAGAACTATCATTCTAGAGATGGACTATTCAAATGATGTCATTGTCATTAATCAGTGGATACATTGACACGATGACCATGCAATTGTACATATCACACAGAACGATCAGTCTTTTCTTTTGGTGTTTTCCACTCCTTGGATGTTACAAAACATGATGAAATTTGGACATGACAATGCAGTGTGTTTGGATTCTACGCACGGCACCAACTTATATGGAGTATGTATTTTTTTCTTATACTCTTATTTATTTGTCGTAATTTGCTCATATTAGATTCAGATAGATAGATTATGGAAATGTAGTGTGTAAGCTTGAGGCTTATTCCTTGACTTAGAGTTTCATCTCCAGTTTCAGTTATTCACATGGATGACTTATGACAAACACCAAAATGATATACCTTGCATTTGGGCATTTCTTGAAAGACATTGCAATGAGAATTCTCGAAAATGAGATATTCGAAACAATATGAACTTTGACTGCCGTCTTCTTTTGAAAGAAAATGAGAATTTCAAACCAACGTGCTTCATCATCGACGTTTCAGCAGAGGAACAATTTTCTATTTTGTGAGTCCAAGTTTATATCTATTGTGCTCGTAAATTGATTATTCTGAATGGCTGTTCTGTAGATATCTGTTGGAGTTTACTCATACCTTCTGGTTTTGCTGCAAGTAGACTTATCCCAGTTGCCCTATCAATCTATATATATGACATGTTTGTCACAACTGGAATAAAAATCTTACCAGCAAAGTGAATGATTCATGGAGAAAGGTTATATGAATCGAGACCTCGGAGATCTCATGTACAATAAGAATAACAGTAAGTTGTGGCTCATGTAAAAATTTCTGAATACGCATTGTTGGTGTACTTCTAAGAAAAATATATATATATTTATATGTGATCTTGTGTGTATGTATGGGATCAAACTCATTAAGTTTGTGTGTCTTTGTAGACGTCAAGGAAGCTTCATGAGCATTTATCAAAAAATACTAGAAAGATGTTTTGGTTGATTCAGTTATTGATTGAGATAACTGAGTTGTACTTTGGTGTATGCCATGCCTAAAGTTTCAAACTCGGATCAGAAACAAGATCGTAGAGCAGCATATCCTCACGATGATCTTGAAAGAAGAGCAAATACCCGATGAGAATGTTGTTGAGGTTGATGTGAATGAAGAGAAATTACTGACAGTTCACGTACGTACTTGTCTTTACTCATCCCTAGTCTTTCTTCTCTTCTGATCATGATTGATCTTGATGTTGAGTATCCAATGTAACTCCTCATGGTCAGTCATTTTGAATTCTCCACACAGTTGCTGTTTGGTCTCTTTCAACGACTTCGTGTTGCTACTGGTTATTATGAGATCCTCGACATATAGTGCTAGATATGTGAGTCATGCATTGCTATTCTTCACGTACATGTTAGAATCAGCTGTGCTCTGTTAGAAATCTATGCTGAAAGGAACTTGTCGAACTTGAGACATCAAGCGCACGATGATTGTTTTAGCTCATACAGTGTCTTGCGTAGCTTGCAGACCAAGTTCTCCGTTCCCATGGATGTGAATCCTTCAGGTTGATCTATGTATAGTTCTTCTTGGAGGTCCTCGTTCAAGAATGTTGTGACCACGTCTAGTTGGTGGAGCTCCATGTCTAACGCTGCAACTATGACTAGTAGCACCCTTATCGTGGTCATCTTAACCATAGGAGAGAAGGTTTCTTGGAAATCCACTTCTGCACGTTGAGAGTAACCTTTATACAACAAAACGGGCTTTATACCTTCTACTGCTCCCTCAGATTGTACTTTTTCTTGAACGTCCATCTGCTGCCGATGTTACGCTTGCTTGTAGGTAATGGACGAGCTCTCATGTTTCATTGATCATTTGTGAAACGTACTCCTCTTCCATTGCTTTATTGCTCTCAATATCGTGAAGTGTTTCACACACAATGGCTAGTTTGTCATTGCTCGTGGCTATCAGTGCTACAACCAAATTAAACAAAGGAAGGTGGTTCTTACGAGAATTCAAATAAGATAAGTACTTCTCTGTCGGTTTTCAGTTGCATGAGCTGCACCTCTTTTCCATTGTCTCTAGCTCGAGTTCCTCCGATGATTGTATATGTGATGATCATCCTGATCCTCCATCATCATTGGTCTCTTCGACTAGATGTATTTCTTCTCCTCCAGGTGTGTCCGTGGCTATGGGTCCCTCATGGTTTTCTGAATCTGATCTTGTTTCATCGGTTGTCAAGGATGAACTTGGAGTCTCCTCAGTTGTGAATGAGTACATACGACTACATATGTATATACATACATGTAAGATCTGTCCCAACCGTTGCGAATGATCACATTATTCGTAGGCTGTAGGTCTTGAACGAAACGCAAGGCTCCGAACTTCTTGGGTACAATGAACCACCTGCTAGAATATGACCCCATAGATGGCTCAAGTATCTCAATCTGTACTTTCTCTTTCAGCAATTCAGTGAGTTTAGGAAGCAAACGCGCGAGGAGCCGAAATTGATTTCCGATCTCAAGACACATCAGGGATTGTGAATATAACCATATGTGCTATTACCTTTGGATCCACAACCTATCTCCTTTGCTGAGAAAGAAAATGCTTTACCATGATCCGCTATCATCTGCTCAAAAATAATCTTCTCAATCTCAGTCAGGAAATCACCCCATCTTATCTGGAGCTTCCTCAACGTCTCCTCGGTAAACTGATGTCTTACTTGTGATCATGCAATATGAGCTCAGTGTCCACTAATTATACTTGCTGTTGCGAGTTAGCAGGTAGTTGAGTTGCCACCGGCTTCACTTTTTTCAGTATAGATTTGTACTTCGCATGGACTTCTACTTCCTAAGGAAGTGCACACAAACAAATTGCTTCCCTTCTCTCACTGTTCTGCATCAGATGAAGAAAGAACCGCAAATACATATCGATGTCCTCATATATATTTATCAAGAGTGGATATGAATCACCATCATATCATCTTTTTCCTCTATCGATCTACTTACACTGTCCAATCAACTAGCAACTGATTGTACTGTAAGTCGGTCTGTCTCTCACCCAGAGGTACATCAGATGACTATGATTACTAGTGCACCATATTACAAAGATTCAGTTACACCTATGCTCACTTCACTCAAGTCTCTGATCCATATGATCACATCAATCTCTCTAATAATGTTCCTGCAAACAAGTTCTAATCTCGCTTTCAACATTGTATCGCATAATACTCAATGACTCCCAATGTCACCAATACTCACTTTACTCAAAGATAAGAAAATGAGAGTGTCTTCCACCCTCTCTACTCCTCCTTATATACTCTACAATTTCTTACCGTGGTAACTTTCACTAAGTTACGTTACCTCATGATAAATATGCAATCCAAAATAATAAAACTTCTAAAGACTACTAAGACTTAAGAATAGCATACAAATTACTTATTCTACTTTACTAAAATAAGAGATTCTCCTACTTTACTAAAGTAAGAGATTCTCCTACTTTAGCTTTTCCAAAGTGTTAACTTTCCATACTATTCAGTAGGAAGACGACAACAAACTAATACGTCTTTTGAAGAGCATCTTTAGATATTTGTGCATGACTTTCCATCATGCATCCAATCAACGATGCTCAACAAAGTTACATACTTTTGAGAAGCATATTTAGAGCTCCGCACTTATCACATAGTGTCATAGTGAAATCTCTAATAGTTTCTTCAACTTAGTTATAACTATCTCAGCTAGTTATGCTTGGTTTGATCACTCTAGATTTGGATCTTCAAACTAGAATAACCTATAAGATAGTCATACCGAATGAAATTTATATAAGCAAACACACAAATAATGATATACTTGCGGTGTGACATTTAACTCCAGACTTAATTTTCACTTCGTCCTCAGAGTGAATTATCACGTTGATGAAACTTCTTCGGCTTGTCGTGGTTCACTCGGTCGAAGAACGTACTACTCTTTTCTTGAAGATCATAGGTGTCATTACTCCGCACTTTGGAGATGATGAAAGGTCCAGAATATCGACATAAGAACTTCTTTTGAACTCGCTTGTGCTTAATAGCATCCCATAACATCACCCACTCACGCTTTTGAAATGACTGTAACTTCATGTTGTTCTTCGTCAAGCGCTTGTCATAGCTCTTCTTTTGTTGTAGTTGAGTCATCTTAATTTGTTGAGTTGGATCGTCTCTGTTCTCCTATAGCTCCAACAAGGTTTCTCTTCTCTCCTTCTCAGCTGTTGGGCCATCCTTTCTCTTCAATCCAGCTTGCAAGGTCTGAAAGGTGGTTAAGTCGAACTGGATTAGTAATCTAGATTCCAACCCATACATCATCTTGAAAGACGAATATCATGTACGTCTTCACTGTTGTATGATATTCTCATAAAACCACATGAAGACACTTGTCCCAGTTGTGTTTGGCCCCTTTCATGTCAGCATCCTTGTTAACATTTAACACAAGGTAAAGTTTGTCCTCTCTACCAAACTGTTTGAACTAGGTTTATATGAAGTAGTAACCATATGAGAAATGGAGAAGTCAAACCTTTGATCAATAAGAAATAAGTTGACAAAAGTTTTTGTCTTTACTCACATGATCAACACACAAGGAGTGAAATTTTATCATGAGTACCATTTGAGCACTGAAAGCTTTTATTAAACACACTACGAACACGTGCCCTTTGATGACATCGTTGATCAAGAAGCACGTAGACACGATAACATGAAATACAAAACTACACTAAGTATAGGGTTTGAATGACGACCCTAAAACAGTTGACAATAAATAGAACTACAAACGGAACAGACGAGACTATTGTTTGATTGTCATAATCCTCTTCGTACTTCCTCATGATAAACTCTCGATGCGTCACTTTTAACCGATTGTAACAACGTATTTCGATCCAAGTGCTGAATCGAACTCTCGTTGAAAATTTCAGATCCAATCGAGGATCCATACCACATCAGAGTAAGATGTAGACAGTAAGATCTCATACAACTTCGTAAGTGACTATCGGAAGAATGATAAGACCCAGAGTAGCCATTACTGCAATCATAAACTACTCTCCTCAATGAGTCACCATAAACACTCGAAAGTGATCATGCGGCAGACAATGGAGCTTAATGATGAACGGACTCGCAAGTGGAAGATCAAGAGCATGAAAGGTTCCTCTGTTCATGTCTGCTAGTCTTACACCTCTCACTCATCCGACGATACTCCACACTCGATGTCTAAAGCTCCACAGACCTCCCTTCATATAGCAAACTTGCATATGACGACAAGAGTACTAACCCGTATCTCCACTCAGCAAAGAGTACACAGATTGTCCACTTGGAGTCTTATCTTTTTGCACGATAAAGTCTCGATGGATCCACAACATCAAAACACATACGATAAAGATATACACCCTAACCAACACACAACATGACAACGGAAGGCAGCGAATGGTGGATCATTGATTAAAAGAGAGACCATTTCTTTGGTAAAAACTGCCTAGATGGTTCCATCTAGACCGTTGATCATTTGCCGAAGTCGGTAGATGGATGACCGGCGAAGGACAGAGAGTTCATCGGCAAAAATCATCTTGAATTGTCGTTCCCCAGCGAAAACCATCTAAATTTTGACGGTCAAACCTCCATCCATTTAGGTTTGTCTATTTTGTAAATAGTAAGAATTAATTTAAATCAAAAAAGATAGAATCTTCAGAATTACAAGTATAGTCATCGAAATTTCAATGAAATTTTGATGATCAAAGTTTCACCACAGATTTTTGTCAAAAAATGAGTACATGACCGTATGGATGACGTAGAGATGGACCTCAAGTGGAGCAAGAGGAGGTGGAGTTTGGAGGCTTGCCAGCTTTTACGACTGACCATCTCAAGGAGAAGTAAATTTCTGACTTTAGCCTACTCTTCTATCTTTATTGTTCATGTCAATTGTTGTAATATCAATTTGTTAACTAGTATCTTTGCACTTATTTTCCACAAGTTTGACGTAGTATCAGACCACGGTCTTGCAGTATGGTGAGCGAGACAAGATAGTTGCTGATGTTGCCGAGCATGTCGACAAACAAAAGAAGTCTACTTAGTCTCGGAGAAGTTGGCTTTCCATTATGGAGAGTCAAATTTGTAAGTCTTCTTTCCTTCTTTTATGTTTTTGAATTATCTTTCATATTATTCAGTTGTTTTTTGCTCATTTTTTAGCTTGATTTAATTCATTGACTAACATTTTGTATATTTTTAGTTTTTTAAATCACGTGTCTCTCGGAAGAACAGATCTCATGAGTCTGATGAGCTTGTTTACTTTGATACATATGGCTCTTAGAAGATGTGAAATTATGTTGACAACGTTTCACAATTGGATCTACACGTGGACATAGAGATAGATCGTATATTTAGATGTTGATGTTCAGTCCAGATTGACTAGTTATTGTAAACTAGCACTATCTTATACGTATACATTTTTTTGTCATCATGCAATATATTATATGTATTCTCGTGGATGTAAATATTTCTCGACTAAAATATTATTGTACATTATGATACGAAATAAAATCTATCGCACACACTCAAAAGGACCTTAATCCTAAATTGCGATAGACTATGCATCAAAATTTACGATACAAACAACATCAAAAACTTTATAAATATGTGCATCAACTTTGTAAGTGATTTGCGTCAGCATTGCGATGTGCTAGTTGCGATATGGACTGCATTGCAAATCGCCGCATGAGACTTTTCAAATATAGTTTTTTTTGTATTGTACAATGTGAAGTGCATCATAAAGTGTCTTTTTTCTTAGTAGTGTCTTGGCATTAGTATTCACACGAGTGACCTACAAACATACTGGAAAAATTGATGTGTGATGAGAGTAAATACTTTAACTACACGAGCATCAAGAAAAAACTTTGCTGTTACATGATGGACCTTTCACGTTCGTATAATGATCTTAAGCTCGATAACTTGCTGAGTGGGCAGAGACCCTAATTACTTACCTTCTATTGTTGACATACTATCACATCTTTTGCAACACGTATTTCTCATAGCAAGCTCATCAAGTTAAGAAACTTGTTCTTCCAAGAGAATTGTGGTTTTGAAAATACAAAATATATTGACACATAAAAAATGCAAGAACATTAATATATATATATATATATATATATTAAAAATAAAAAAAATACTTACAAATTTTTCTTTCCATGCTCGAAAACCACCCTGTTCGTATGAGTCGATGGTCCTCTTCCGCTTGACGACATGCTCAACTGTATCCGCAAATGCCTTGTCTGCTCACCATACTGCTTGGTCAAGAGTTGATATTGTGTCATCTTGTGGAAGACAAAGACTATTTAAAAGAAAATAACATTACAACAATCAAAGTAAAGAAAAACATTTACAACCTAAAGCTAAGAACTTACTAGACGTACTAGTTGCAGTCTCCTCTTTGAAATTCACTAGAAGTACACATTCTCTATTTTAAAATTCATGAGTTCGCACAATAACAACTAGCACATTGCAATTAATTCATGTATGTAAGCACTTTCACATGACATCTCTTACTTGCTTTGGATTGACTCACTAACATTGTAGAATATTTCCAAGAGACACGAGGGATCACTCTTTGTAGAAGTAAAAGATCGCGTGCGTACGATGACTTATAAATAATAGTTTTTCTTTAATATCTGTATTTAGATTAGTCATACTATTTTAAAAATTCATAAAAATAATTTACTTGAAAAATTTGATAAAATTTACTTGAAAAATATTAAATATCATATTTGATTTAAACTAATAAATAATAAATAATAATTTTTTATAAAAATAAAGATCTTTAAGGGATAAAAAGTCTATATTCTAGATAAACATTAGTCTTTATGTCCTTTTTTTTATAGATGGTTTGATAATTAAAAACAGCCTTCTAAAAGATTCTTGTGACTGTAAAATTTTTTACTGAAATAATAAAAAATACTCTTCTTCTAGACTCAGGTGTTTCAAAAAAATCCAAAGAGTAATCCCTTGTGCCAAGCGAGTATATTTCAATGACGGCCAGCTGCTTCAAATCACCCCTCTTGCATCACATGATATTGATTGGCTCTTGCTTGAAATTTTGATCGATGGTTAGGTCAATGCTTAGTAAGATGTATTATCTTTGTCCTCCATTTTAGAAAATGGCTGACATGCTCACTCCAGATATTTTGACCTAGAACTGGATGTAGGACATGATCAAGAAACTCAAACAAGTTAAGGATCCAATTCAATAAAATTGAAACATATCTCCAAGGTACTTAAGAGATATCTAGAGAGTGCCTAGGGTTCCAACCCTGGACCTCACTCTAGTGAGGGAAGGGTACTAATCATTCCACCTACATCACTTAAAGAAGGTGGAGCAAACAACCTTCACCATTCTCTCTATTGCAATCTTACACTCAAAAAAGTCTCTTTTAACTGTAGCATACACTAGTGCATATTTCAATCCAAGAGGATTATCACAGTTGTCTGTTTCAGAATAGTCCCAACAAATAAAGAACCATACGGATCACGTTCTAACGGAGAACTAATCGAATTATCTCTAATTTCCAAAGATGAGGTTTGGATTAGTTTCAACACCGTACCTGTTCTAGCGCCCAGGTACGGTGAAATATGGCTAGTAAGGGGTGAGACGCTTCCCCACCTAACCCACCCAATGTGATAATGAACCTCGGTGACAGAATACTGTAGTGACAACTCAAATTCTGCATTGTAATTTTCACTTATGAGTAAAACTGAAACTCTAGAGTAGAAGTAGAGAATAATCAGTGAAATATATCTAAATAAATAAAAAGTATATAAAAAGTGTTAATGCAAATTATTAAAAAATTTATTAGTATAACTGTTATAAAACAGAATGGATGTCCTATAACTCTCGTGATAATGATAACTACTTGAGATTGGGGATAGGTCTATTTGGAAATATTTGCTATAATATAATATTTATTCACTTATTCCCTGGTGAAATCCGTGTTAGGATGGTCCAGAAAATAATGACACCTGACAGCCTACCGCGTGATCCATGTGTGGCTTTTGGCCGCCAAGCTAGACTTGACTTGTCACGATGGTACTTGGACGTCGAGACTGTCCTCCTGGAAGACCTGTCCTGGAGTTCGCGGCGAGTCGTTGCATTTCCGGGTTGTCGAGCAAGAATAAGGAATCGGGATAGAAGCACGGCAAATCAGCAACTTGTGGACTGCTCTCGATCAGCCCAAGGAAGTTGACCTAGTCCTCATCGCTCGTCTACTAGAAGTGTACAGAAGCAACTTTTTATGGTAGGGGCCGAATCGCTAGCAGCTACATCTCACGAGGCTTCGTGTTTTTAGGGCATTCTTAGACGCATCCAAGCGTTCCTCCGTTTCAAATACTTCACGGCAAAAAATACATGAAACCGAGACCGCATATGCAAGGGTTTAGCTCCTGTTGCTATGGGTCGTCGTCGATTGTGGAAACCGGAAAAAAAGTCGTGAAGCGGATGGATGGAGTCGTTGTGCAACAACTTGTGAAAATCGGAAAAAGAAGAAGGATTTTGATCCGCATAATGCTAACGTGTATCCAGAAATTCCATTGTAGGCGTAACTTGTCGTTGTTGTTATGCGGTAGCATAGCTATACGTAGATTGTGAAAACCAGACATGAAAAGGAAATTTTTTGTCATGTAACGAAATGAAGGGAGGGAATCTACTGAAAAGTGAGAAGAAATAACAAGAACATACGAGTATAATGAAAACCAGAAAAAGATAGACTCAGAAAATCGTTAACGAATAGTCTGGCAAGTGCATTGCAGGCGAAGTTCCTTAATGTAGTTATGCGGAAGCATAACTATACGTCGATTGCGAAAACTAGGAATGAAAGAAAAAGTTTCTTGTCATGTAATGAAACGGACTTACGTAATCATGATAAAATAAAAAAAATAAATCCAAAAGATAGATCCGGAAAAATGCTAACACATAGCTATTCTCGCCATTCCATTGCAAACGCAGCTACTTGTTGCGACTACGTGTAGAAAACGAGATTCTCTTATTCCCACCGTGAGCATGAGAGCTCCCCCGCCAAAAATACGCTTCCCGGTCACTCGTTAGTGCTAGCAGTAGCAATTGCGTTCCCGCAATGCTCAGAAGGTCGCGGTCAAGAACTCTATGCTAACGTGATAGATAGTTTTTCGGTTGTATTTCCGAAGAAAATGGAATATTCATATGACAGTCTGGTGACAAGACTCCGATTAGTGACCCGAGGGGAGAACAAACTACCATGGCGTGACGTGGAACGGAGTTGGGGCGTGAACCCAGCTAATCTCGTGAAACGCTGGTCTCGGGCGTTGCACAACATCGTCAATTGAATCTACTACTACTTTGAAAATCGAAAATTAACTGACACGTCAAGAGTGAAGATGTCCGTACTCGTTCCTACGATCGACACGTAGCATGAAAGCACGCGTCGCGGCGGCGTCTCTAACAAGATCAGTAACAAGGAGAATTTCACTCACGTCGCCCTTCGCGCCATGCCAGAGTAGTCGTTGTCGGCGTCTCCAGGACGCTCCGAGAGGCTCTTCTTCCTCATTAAGCATGACAGGGAATTGGATGTTGCTTGACTTATCGACTGATTTTTCCTGTTTTAGTTCCAGGAGGGCGTTAGACAAGTTAACCGCAACGATTGTCGTTACTGTTCGTTTCCCCTAAAGAGACTCCAAGATTCGATTCGTGCAATGAGTGCCCGGAGAGAGGACTGTGTAGGAATTTGAGCCTAATCCATCATCCATCATCCATCGATTCATTGCGTGAAAACGAGAGGAATTATACTCGGTGTCAGACTGTCAGTCTTCTTGCTTCGATCAGGTTAGCGGCAGCAGCAGCAATTCTTTGCAGGTTTTCTCGTTCTCATTCATCCAGCACAAATACTCGTTGGAAACCACTCGCGTTGACGTTGAGAGGTCTAATTCGACATTGGATTGAGTTCCCCTTTGGATCAGGAGTTGCCAAGCGATTTCTAGCGGCCTAGATGTCGACTACTACCACCACTCGTAATGAGCAAGCACGGACAACTGACGAGAACGAGCATGACAGTGCGCTGAAGGAAGAGCAGAAGAATGGCAGCGAAAAAGATGTGGGCCGCAAGGATGGACACGGAGATCATGATGTGAAAGAGGTCAGTCAAGCTATACAATGAAGAGAGAGAGAGAGAGAGAGAGAGAGAGAGAGAGAGAGAGAGAGAGAGAGAGAGAGAGAGAGAGAGAGAGAGAGAGAGAGAGAGAGAGGATGCCATACGAGAAGAGATATTCTCTCAGGTCTCATTGACTTGCTCTTTGCTGTAGAACAAGTTAATCCAGGGTGGGGTAGCGTTGCGTTTTTGTTCTCAGGATTAGGAAATCGAAGATTTACAGAAGAGACAGGTCACACCCAGTGAGTTCTAATGCGCGTGTATCATTACAGGAAGTGCAGTTATACGCCCTCGAGAATGCATTCAGTTGGCCCGTTTCACTTGTGATGGGCCTGAACCACAACGATCATTATCATCACACCCACCCAAGCTCTAAACAGGAAAAACAGGAGGAGAAGGTGTGCACGATCATTAGATAGTTTGCGAGTCTCCGATTTTATACCTCTACTGGTGTAATTCGGTCTCATTCTATATCTCCTCCGTCGAAACTGTTCGATTTCCTCTGCCTATACCAACTCCTCTTCGGTGATTTGTGCCTCCAGGAAGTGCAGTATGCTGTTGAGAATGCGTTCAGTTGGCCTGTGTCATTAGTAATGCACTTAGTTCACGAACATCAAGGCTACAAAGGGGCTAAAGCAGGAAACGAGAAGAAGGTTTGTAATGCAGGGCATGGTTCCTAGTCACTGGGCAAACGTTGACTCGTTCTTTCCAGGGTCTAGACGCTAGATACCGGACAGCTGTGCGTTAGTCAATAGTCAATCAGTGAGTCAGTGCGTGCATGTTGCTTTCAGTGGTGGTGTTTACATGACAGTAATCGTGTTCTTGCTTATGAGAATCAAGCTCCTTCATTCCGCTCATACACTTCTGCGCTCTGCGAGTTTTGCCTGCAGGAGACAGCAAGTGAAATGGTGGAGAATGTGAAGACCGCACAAAATACCTTGATGGGTAAAAGCTAATAAATTGAGAGGAGGGGAGAGTCTGGCTCAGGGCTCCAGTTGTGTGTACATAGCAGTGGTCGTGTAATATGCAGTTGAGACTTTAGTGTACTTATTGTCCAAGGCATATTTGTACATATTGTCTAAAGCATATTTGTATCTACGGTAGTGTTCTCCAGTCAGTCAGCTGGAGCAATTAAGTGCAAGTCTGTTAGTGTTTGTTTCTGTAGGCACCTATGGACTCAATTAATACTCTCATTGACTTCAATACTCTCAGTGACAAGTCAAACGCATGGACGAAACAAAAAGTTCTCTTGTACCACGTGTATTTTAGCGCGAGTTGGTTCCATGTTCATCCAAGTGTCTTGTACAAGAAGCTTGCCATCGTAGGTTACTGGTATTGGACTTGTTTGTGTACATCAAAGGTGCAGATTTTTAAATTCCATGCAATAGGTGCAAGTTTAATGCATGTAAACAACTCGTATGGGAGTTTCCGTGCCGTGCAAGCGGAAAGTACTGTCGTCACATTACATTGTTTGTAGTCTGCTACATGGACACGACCAGCATTGGAAATTGGTTCAGCAGTGTGGCATATGTAGGTCGAAGAGGAGAAGGCTGCAAAGCCGCTGCTTGTGCGTCGGTAAGTCCAGCAAGAGTAAAGAGGATCTGCAGCTTTCCTCTGTTCGATGCAAAATGTGTAAGTTTGCTGCATCTAAACGATTTCCGATAGGAGCTTGTGTACCGTGCAAGCGACTGTCCTAGTAGTATTACAGTGTCTGCTAGATGCTGCATGTGCAATGGAAACTGGTTCAGGACTGTGGCGTCCAAGTTCCAACCGTGTGGAATGCCCCCAGTATGTAGGTCAAGACGAGAAAGCTGCTTGTGCTTTAGTAAGTCTAGCAAGAGTCAAGAGTTCTGCGCTTTTCTCTGTTTCCGTTAACTTTTTGTCTGTGATTGTATATCTTAGGTCATGATTGTGCTTTCGTGAGTCCAGCAAGAGTATCTGCGCTTTCCTCTATTTCCGTTATACACTTTATCTATGGTTGTATATGTGATAGCTCATCTAGCACTTTAAGGAACTCTGTAATTGATCGTTCTGTTCACACCGCACTGTACAGATAGAACAGCAACTCACTGTATTATCGGTGTAGAGTGGAGTGCTCGTACCACGATACGAAAACGTGATTAGTGGACAACTCGGGAAGTTACCTCGAACAGTCATTTCTTTCTCCAAGATTATTGATTCTAGTCTCAGGGAAGTCATGGACAAATCTGAGTTCATTTATTTGTCCTGTACAGAAGATCGTGATCCAAACGAGTCGATACCCCGTAAGTTTCCATTATAGAGACATGATTTTAGAACATCGTACATAGTGTGGAACCGTGGGCGTTTACTCTGTTACTCTGGAAAGAGCATGTTTTGTCCTGCGTTGAGTGTTGAATTCATATTAGACTTATCTTATTTTGAGTATTCTCGATGAGATTTACACTTGGGAGTAAAAGTAAAATAATACATGCCTGTGCTTGAAAAAGCTCGCACACAATCATAGAGCAGACTGCTAATAAGTGATAAAATAATATTGATTTTTATATCTTAATTATTATCCTTTTGTAAAAACTTTAGGTTATAAAGTAAAGTAGAAGATAAGAATTATAGTTCAATTGTTGTTTCTTCTGTAATTCGAAAAACGTGCATTGCACTGTGCCCGGGTTAGTTAAAAATATTTTGTTATATTCTTATTCGTAACAGATCTAACTCCGGGATGCATTCTGGTGGTTGACCATGCATATATTCACCCCCATTTTGCACATTCACTTTCTCCATCTTGCGATGGAAGAGGTAAATATCCAGGGTTTCATTTTATTACTTAACCCTTTTGGCATTCTCGGGTCAATCTGGTGGTTGAGTATGCTCATCACTCTGTCAAATACTGAAGGTTTAATTTATTTATTTTTTTGGCAAGAAGAATCAAATAATAAATTGAATTTATAGCAAAATAATTATACGTTCTCTAATTTATATTTTAGTAGTACGGTAGTCTATTCATTCCTTATAGTTTATATTTAAGTTTTCGTGCTTTTAAGCATGAGCTAATAATTAATAATTATAAAATATTTTATTTTAGTTATTTAATATATTTTTTTGTTTAATATTTATATATTTTTTAACTTAAAATGATAATTTATACTTGTAAATATTTATTTATTTGTTATATATTTATTTGTTTAATTTATATAATTACCTTTCGAACAAAAATAGCGAACAAAAATTCCCAGAAATTCATCCTGCATGCATATATATATATATATATATATATATATTCAATCTTGAGAAAGACTCTTGGAGACTTACCCTTAGTGTTACAATCCTCCAACAATAAATAGAGGTGCTACACGAAAGAAGAGAAGCTTGCTCTTAGAAAGAAGGAAAGTAAGGTTTTGGTAACATACACACAAGTGCGACTAAAGTTTATCATCGGATAGAGGGTTTGGTACATACATGCACGTGCGACTAAATTTTATCATCGAATAAACCTGAATTGCACGGAGAATATGAATATAATGTTATACAAGACAGTAACCTTAAAACTTGGATTTCCAGTCTTAAACATATGACTTTTATGAACAAAAGCATATTATTTGAATATATATATTTCAATTAAAAAATTAAAACAAAAAGAGAAATATATTTGTATATTTCACCATCGTACCAGAACTTGGTCTGGTTTGCACGGGCAAAGATTAAGGTCATTTTGTTAGATTGATGGTATGAAGATTTGAATTTTGGTTCAAGGTTACAGTGGACTACTTTCGTTTCTTAAAAGTTTCAATCTTAAACGGTAAAACGTTTATTTTGGAGTATTTTAGTCATCATATATATCGAGAAAAACATATACTAGATTCACACCACAGTACCAGAACGAGATTAAAATCTCACTTTGTCTCGTCGGTAGGGGAAAGTTATAAAATCACTTTTGTTTCGTTGCCTAAATTTGCCCTTCCGTTGCGGTCAACTTCTAGCCATTGATTTCACAGCCAGACTTCTCACGGTCTAGGCGACCTTGTGAGGTATTTATCGATGAACACAAACACGCTTTTGGAGGGAATCATGTGTACGAGAAGTAGTCATGGCTCGTTGCAGGTATTTGTTGGCATTGTTTGCCAAAAGCATGGACGGTCAGTGCAGTGCAATGGTGTCCTTTTATATCACCTCTTACCACTTCGGACGTATGGGAAGAAAGGAGGCGGCGTGGAAACCCGGAAGAACTGGAGACTCAGCACGGTTCGATTTCTGAGCAAGTGCATGTTCGCACGCAACACACACGAGGAGAAGCTGCACAATATGATAGAACATACCAGAAAATACAGACAGCCCTAGCCTCCCTAATGGCCTCCAATTTGGCGCCACGAGCACTAGCGCTAGCACTTGGTAAAGGAGGCTACAAGCAAGCCATTGACATGATGAAAAGGATATCCTTTCTGGCAATATGTCCTTGATAGAGTCACAACTGTTCACCTGTTAGACAAACCCCGAAGGATAAGAAGATCATTTTGTAAAATCGACTGGAAAATACACCAAAACATTATGTTACAAGCTTCTTATTTGCTATGCACTGTATCTGAGTAACAGATTTCATTCTTTTATACAGAAGCTGCGACTCAGAAGAGCTGTGATATTTAATCGCTGGAAGGGACTCTAATCGCTCTAGGACGTCAACACGTTTCTTATAGGTAACTCTTTTTTCTATGTCGATGAGATTGCATCGACTTGAACTAGCTAAATGCCACTTACTTACATGATCAACCTACACGAGTAACTGACCCACGAACGAGAGAGCTTCTTTTGGACATCCAACTCAGTAGGTCCCATTTTCCAAGAACCAACTCTCGGACAGAGGTAGCCATCTGTAAGGTAGCGGTTGTTCAGGCGTAGGTCGTTGTTGCTTTTCTCTCAGCATCTCCAAAGCTTCGTCAATACAACTGTCTGACTGCCCTGATTGACGTGGAAAATCTGCACAGCTCCTGTCTGGTTCCAAACCACCCCTGATTTTCACAAACAGCCGATCAAGCCAGTTAACGCCATGCAAACCTGAATTGACTGACTCAGACAGTCCAGAAGTGCTGACTAGCAAGTTGACATTTCTTCTAATTCCATCATGGGACATTGCATGAAATGGGCATAAAGTAAACGAAGAGAACACGAGGAGGTCTAAAGCCAGCAGCGAGTCTCCATGGCAGACATGTACCACTACGAAGATGGTAAAACGTGCCCATAAGTAGAGCAGATAACTACAGCAGGTTGTGATAGCAGAGAGAGCGAGAGAGAGACATTACTGCTTTGAAATATCATAACGGGCAGGAGTGAGGTACTTTTCAACTGTCAGTTTCAGGCCACTCCCATCATCCATCGGGAAATAATACTGCATAAAGTAGAAAAATAAAAACATATCAGCAAAGAAAATTCAAGCATTCTGATCTCAATTGAATGACCTGAAATGAACTTGAAGTTGATTGCTGCCTGCAGCTGCCCATAAGCACAAATTTTAGTTGTAAAGTTTGTTGCTTATGTTGTGTTAATAAATCAAAATTAAAAGTAAAAACTTTCTATTTATTAGACAATAGGATGGAATTACTTTAAAATATAAAGAAGAGTATAAAGGCTCCTGGCCTCTAGAGTCTTTATTTTGCTAGTTAGCAGTCGTGGAGCTAAGAGAAGACACCGTAAACTGAGACATGTTTTTCTTCACGAGCTTTTCATTTGGTAATGAAATCGGACATGTGAGGATCGAACTGAAAGTACCCGAGGAGCTTTACGTTTTGTGTTTTGTTTCTAACCAAACTGAGAAACAAAACACAAAACGTACTGCACTGTCAGTACTGGGCAAGTACTGGCAGATAAACGTGGTGTAGAAATTGGGCCTTTTCTTGGATCTTCTCTATAACCTAAAGTACAGAGCAAACGAAAGAGGTATATTTGTTTTCCTCTTTCTATATCCATGTTTGTGGTTTCACCACGTGGTTTCGCCACGTGGTTCGTTATCATTTTTAAATATGAGATATATATTTTGTTATTTATTAGTGTAGATTTACTGAAAGAAGACCCCCAGGAATTCTTTTCTAATTTATCTCCGGATGGGTTTCCCTTTTTACTTTATAACAATAGATTCTTAAGCAGAGGCTCTGACGGGCCTTGTTTGTCAAAACGACTCTGAAACACTTTCAAATACCTGAACGACACCTTTCCCAAACGTCTTCTCCCCAACGATGACCGCTCTACGGTTATCATGCAACGCTCCTGTCAGAACCTGCAGAAACCGAGCCGCATCATCATCAAGAGTGTACTCCTAATTCTTTCAGTCAAGTCCCGAAAGTTGTCGATTCAATAGAGTAAACCGGGACACTCCCGCAAGCATCAGTTGAGTATTCATGGAGTACTACTACTCAAGTCTTGTGTTAGTTTAACATCATATGCAACAGACAATTATAAGGACACCGCAGTATTCACACTCGTCCAGGAGATGAATAGCCCTCCATACCTCACTGGCGCTTGCACTGCTGCGGTTTGTGATGATTGCTAGTGGAGCATGTGTTAACATGCCAGGGTGTCTGAAGAAGATCTCTTTCTGTTCCATTGTGCAAGGTTCAAATTAGACTCAAGACTTTCTCGGTATCATCAGGTACAAATCCCCAGACAGCGTAAGTCTACAGAACTTGTGAAAGTAGAGTAGTCTGAGACTTCGTCTGTGTCGCCATATAAGAGCAATGCATCTCGGAATACCGCGGCTGCTAGTACATTACGCTGGTCGATATCAGGTCCTGAAGCTGCTGAGCTACATTCTACATATGTTGCATATACTACTGAAGTTCACAAAACGAAAAGAAATTAGGACCAAGACCAAGAACGGGGAAAACTTACTGGAAGATTGTTTACGGAGTAGACGAGGTCTTCAACACTTCCAACGCTACTGCGTACAGTTTCTGTCACATCACACCCTTTGCAATCTAGCCACAACGCCTGCACCGTCCGAGATGTAGGAGACGACAGTCACCCACCATTCCCCAGCATTCATAGAACGCGAACGAACTACTCACTGTTTAACAGGTGTGCACTCTACTGAGCAAATATTGTTTTCAGGGCACAACATGTTTAAGCAGAGATAAAAGAACCCACCGCCATGGCAATAGCTTCTTCAAAGACACCACCTGGATTATTTCTGAGATCCAGTACTGCAATCGGCACTAACCACAGTTAACGGCCTATTTGCAACTAAGAAGATCCTTGCAGAAGCTGGGAAGTCACATGGCATCCAAGACGCATATTGAATATACTTACAAAGTCGCGAAAAGTACAAAAAGGATGGGGGCATGAAGTAGAGACTGAACTGTAACCGTCAACGCCAAGAGCTTCGCCTTCCCTTATAGCAGCAGCCATGCTTTTGGTTGCTTCATGTGTGAAATAATGCAGACGCATGTATTCAAGAACTCGCCCGTCTCCAGTATCCACCAATCTCATTCTCAGAGGAGGTAATGGTAATGAACGTCTTTCTAGAACAACCCTTCGTACAGAGTTTCCTGGTTGTGAGCCTGTGACTTCCAACTCGACCTGCAAGGATGAAGAAACCAACTCAAAAATTTCCTCTGTGATGACACTGCTAAATGTCACCAGACAAGTGGATCAGATCAGCATATGCAAACGGGCTCTTATACAAGATTGCAGATAAAGTGGATAGAATCATACTACTGAGCCAACTGGGCCACGTAAGAGATTGCCGGCTTCTTCTGCTGTGAGAGAATCCACTGGCATTCCATCAACGCGCAGAAGTCTTTCTCCAGCCAGAATTCCAGCCTGCATCGTATTTCGGACATATTAGGTGTTTGCTAAACCCCAGTGGGAACTCGCTGTACTATGGTTAGATATCACTGAACTAGACGAGCTACATTCGAGTGGAGATGGCATGCTGTTATATCAGAGTTTTCTTGAGTAAGGCCTGTGCTGAGCCTACACCTCTTCTGCGGGAGAACCGGCAAATGGAGAAACAATAGTGAGACCACCACTGGGCGACTTCGGTCCGAGCTGCACATATACCAGACCACCGAGAGCCACAAAAGTAGTTAGCTCTTCCGCGTCTAACCGTGAAAACCATTATCATCGCACACTTCCAGCGTTCTCTGCAAGAATTTTCTCCCCATCTCCCTGTTTTCATTGTCCTTGCCTTCCTGATCTTGCCGCACCGTTGGCATGGCAGATTAGACCAGACGAGACTCATGTTGCTTTTCTCTTCTATTTGTTTCAGTGCGTCAGAACAGCATAAGAGTTGTTCAGGCTGTCCAGATCCGGAACAATGGCTCATCATGAATACATTGCTGAGCCTGAGACGGAGCTAAGAATGACTCGGCAGGGATTTGTTACACTCCATACCGCAACACCGACTCCGGTGTACTGGTAGGTCAGGTACTTGATCTCCGAAGGGATTGGACGACGTACGGCCAGGCGATATTGCTGAGGACTGAGAAACTCAGTATAGCGGTCGCCCAAGCTTTCGACCATCTTCTTGATAACTCTGTACCTGTATTATTGTTGAGTGCAACGCGAACACGCAATTAACCAGACCTCTGAACCAAAACCAAGTGCTTCCCATACTATGCATGAATACAGAAGAAAGAAGATGATTGCTTTGATGAAAAACATACGCTTACATACGTTTCCTTCTTGGTGCGAAGAAGCCCACCAGTTGTTGACAGACTGTCATAGAGCTTACCAGCCCAGGAGGCTTGACTGAAGCTGCACAACCCCTTTCCAGTGAGTGAACCACTTACAGACAACAGAAACCCAGTTACATATCTTCTCACTTCTCACAAGTCTCGTTAAATTACAGCGGGATAGTAGAGATGTTATAAGTAGCGACCCGAACGCTGTTTCAGTCAACATAGTTCGGCATTCCGACTGTAAGAACTTCGTCTGCATGAAAACGTTCTTTTACCCGCTGTTAAATGTACCGTTTGATGCTCTGTTCCCTGACTGCCACTCATTATATTGGTTCTTGACAAGACCACATACCTACGGGCTAGATTTGCAAGGAAATTACCTGCCGTATTGATCATAATACTCCTGCAACATAGGAAAAAATTTGCTCGAGTCAAACACTCATAGATTTTAGGGAGACTTGTCATGTGCTAGGTAGAACCTTCAAAGAGAACGCTAGTCCAGAGTGTCAGTTGCTGGTGCTGAGAATCAAGAGTTGGGACAGTGCATGATACTGTGAGCATCTCCTTCTTCATTTCTCCAGAAATATCATTCTACCGAACGAAGGTGTAGCAAGCATTCCTCGTGTGTGGATAAGTATGCATACATTTGACACTGTTTGCCAGACCTGCTCCAGCAATCTGCGGAGGACCATTCACACTGAAATCTCCATTAGCAGGTAAAACGATTGCGTCTGGAGTAAACCCATTAAAATAGTTGTTCTTACCAAAATACTCAAATCTTCGAGCATCTCTTAAAATCGAGATGGAGGTTTTTGTTATGCAGTTCTATCTAGTTCAGTTTCCATACTCTACTTCTGTGGAACTAACAGAACTCAATGAGAACTTGAGAAAAGAGCAACCAAAACTATCATAGTTGGGCCTGCAAAGACTTTTCTGAGTCGATTGGTCAAGAGATCTCTCACCTCCGATTTTTCCTGCACTCTGGACAAAGCCTTTCCTCTGCTTCCACTTTCGCCAGAAGTTCATCATACTGTCGCAGCTTCTCCATTCCTACCCACGCGTCCTCTGTGTACATCGACTGCCTCTTGGCCGTATCATCACGCCCTTGAAGTATTTGCCCATATGTCACTCCCAAGCTTTCCCTAATGCCTTCGTGCACGATTTCCTTTCTGCCTGTAAACAGCATCCGGGACATCATCCCAGAATGGAACGAACCCCGAATTCTTGCTCTGGCATTCGCTTTAGCTGGTGCCATCCCCATAATGTATTTTAAGTGAGGCATCCCCCTCGAGACTCTTTCAACCCCACCCCCAGCACTTCCCAACACTGCTGCTGCGCTGGAGTTGTGCCTGGAAAAGTACTGAGAATTCTTGGGCGCCATAATTTCTCCATTGCCGCCGCTCCTGCTATTATCAGGAGAAGTATCTTCGGCGTATCCCAGATCTACGCAGGAGAGAAGGATGGCTAGTCCCAGCAAACATCCTACCCAAGCCTGACCTGCCTGCTTGGCAGCCTGACAGAGTTCCATTTGCTGCTCGCAGGGCCCGAAATTTCCTCCTCCTCCTTCTGCTTCTTCTTCTGCACCTGAACTGGCGCTGCTGCCATCTTTCAGTGAGACTACCCACAGCATCCAAGGCTTCAATCTTGTACATCTCCGTCTCCAGGCCTCGGTAGGAGCGGACAGAGGAGTTCTGCGTGACCAGCAGCCTACAAGAATCACCTTCTGTGCTCGATGGCTACTGTAACTGGGTAGAATAGCAGCGGGCGGGGTCGCCTGTGGAGAGAGGGCGCCCTTGAAGCGAATTTCAAATTTGAGATGCATGTCTGGGCGCGCCTGGCCTCAACTCAAATGCAGGCGGTCAAAGCCTCCGGACAGATATTTGAAAATAAGGTCCGAAAATCAGCCGAGGCTTCGAATCTGCGTGCCTGCCTGCTTATATATCTGTCTATTCACTTGGATCTAATAGGGAGATTTTCGCCAGAAAATCGTAGGTTCCTCCTCCCTGCATCGATTCTCGACCTTTCTTTTGTACTGCCACTACTTCTGTCAGTGGAAGTTGTGAGGTGCGAAATATAAAATACTGCAACTCGTAACTTCTATGACGTTGTTATCAACTGAAGAAGCATCTTAAGCTTCTTACTTTCGCATTTGCCGTTCTCCATCGACGATCGACCGAGGGCGAAGATCAGGACGCACGGCTACCCGATGGAAACCACTAGATAGCTGGAGAACTGGACCATCATGGCTATCACTGAATTACTCGAACATGCCTTTCCATTCGCAACTCGATCGATCAGTCCGTCAGAATCGAAGCGAAGAGAAAAGGTAGGTCACTCAGTAAACTTCAGAAACTGTCAGTGGCGTTCCATCGCACCTTCGGTGACAGACCCATATGTCTTAAAAGGCCATCAGATCGAAGCAGTGGAATCTCCCGTTCTCGCGTATGTCATGTCATGCATGCTGATCCGATTTTCTGACCACCCTGCACAATATGACAGCCACGAAAGGAAAGGGGGCTTCGGTTTCTTATTTTCTCGTCCGTTTAGTGTTAAATCTCATCGCGCAGTTGGGAATACCTGATAGATACTAGAGGGTGCGGCTTTTTGGGTCGAATTTTCCTTTCCTGGTACAGTATGCGTGCCCGGGCGGGGAGGGAGCCGTGAGGCAGCAGGCGATTCATTGCAGGAGTCTTTACCGTGGCATTCCATAGCCTATAGGCTTGGAAGAGTCGTAGGGGGCATGCTCGATTTCAGATATTCACGAAATCGATTCGCTAACGTTGAAAGTTTGGCCATTCCATTGCAGTACGCTGTGCTTACGCCCAGAAGCGGCCACGTCTTCATGGGTGGAATTCACTTTTCCCTCCCGGGTGAAGTTTCAGCGGTCAGATGAATCTGTGGGCCCCCACGTCCGTTCCTCCATTCATCATCCCTCGTCGACTACTTCTTGTTACTGTCAGTTCATCTTACTCTTCAGTGGCTTCTCGTTTGTACTGTTCGTTCACATGAGAAGGAGAAAATCAAAACTGTAGTTCAAACCCTTTACTCTTGACTTAAGAAGGAATCCCAAGCCTCTTGCGTGAGCGGCAGCAAGCACGTTAGAGCCAAGAAGGCACGTATTCGTTCTAGGAGGTTAGTTTATTGTGCGAACTGAAACTTGGTGGCAGTAACGTGATTCATTCGAGAATTTCTACACACCAAAGGGAGGGTGTTGAGAATACAACAAAGACACGAAGGGAAGGAGCGAGCGTCTCTCTAGGAACTGGTGACAATTGTGGAACTCTCAAAGAGACTTGACTGACTGACTGGGAGATCTACGAGATACTTCTGCACGTGCTGAGACTGCTGAAGAGAGGTAGGGATTCCAAACAGGATGTAGTACAAATTTTCGGGTAGTGATGACTGACTTATAAGCAAGCAGCGATGCGCAGATCTTGAATGAAGAATATTGACGAATTGGCTGGTGACACCATTTCCCTTACTCTCGATGCTATTGCTTACCAGCCTGAATTGGGCAAACTGACAGATGAGTTCCGAAACCATTGGTCTGGCCCTCGACCTCCTACGCGTGCTGGTCTGACCCTCGACCTCAGAAATTCAGGTCAGAAGCACAATACGTGCTGCTAGCGGGGATTGGCTAAATGGCGGTCGCACCATTTCGGTTGGGTTCGCATGGGCGAGTGCCCGAATCATGCAGGGGTGGGTGTAAACCGAGTAAGAGCTAAATAAACGTTCCGCTATACAATCAGATAGGCTTTAATATCTTTTCGGTGCTGGGTTTCACAGACGGTGACTGACCCTAATGAATAAACTAATGGGTTTATAGGTCCCTGCAACTCGGAAGTCAACCAAGAAGTCTTCAGCTTGGACTACCCAGTCTTCTTTTTCTTTATGCTTGATTATTTCTCCGGGTAATTACTAACAGTGTAGCTCTGAGGTTCACTTAACTTACAACTGGTTATTCGATTATTCGCGACTAATTAATCACGATTCATGCGGTCATATAGTGTGACACCTCGAAAGTTCGCGACAAGGGAACACGCCTTCGAGTCACATTGTGCATTCTCAGAGATTATTTACGACCAATACAGACATCCAGTTTTCCAAGACAGAGACGTGGATAGGTGCAAATTTATTCCAATTGGATTCTCTCTCTTAGGACCTCTAGTAACTAGTACTTCGCCGGGATGTCAGAGGTGTACAGTACTTCTCAGAGAGGATGTAAGGTGTCACAGCGAAATAATGTTGGGAGGATAATTTCTGAATAAGGACCCATGATTTTACTAATGATTTTCGCAGGGCAGTATAGTTGAATTTAATGGAAGGCGGCGATTTGAGCCTGACTATTGCATATGACATGTCCTCCAGGACCTAACTCCACTTCTCTTCATAGCAGTGGACTTCCGCAAACAGAGGTTCAGTTGCCTATCCCAGATCTTCCCTATCTCGCTGGGGAGCTAGCTCTGTCATCATCGCCTGCAGAGAACTGCTTCTGCTTGTTTGCGGTGAATTGGATTCTGAGACAATACGCAGCGACGACACTCTTTCTCTCTTGCTCAATAAGGTCCAAGTAACTTTAAAGATCTCCGCACACGGCTAGTGTGTGACCGAGCGAGCGAGCTTGGAGAGTGCTCCATGTTTGTCTTTGAACTTGATGTAACTTGACTAGACTAGGAAGGCTAATGTGATTCAAATAAAACTTCTTTCTTGTGAGTTATGCGCATCTAGGTAAGGGAGAAGGGATTGACAGACACAGGAATCGAGACCTTGTGACCGAGGTTTCCTGTCCAAGTTATTCTGCCGAACCTGAAGACCTTCTGTGCAGCAATGGTTTTGATAGTCACTTTTACAGAGACAGTTGCACCAGGGGCGATCGTGAAGCTGGTGGGACTGACAGTCATGCTCACTCCGCTCGGCACTGTCTGGGTCGTGGTGTAAGTCTCACTGGCGCTAGCCACACTTGTGAGCTTGCGGGTTACATTTCGCTGGCCTTGCAACTTGGCAATGGTGATCGATGGCGTGTTTAGGTCTGAGGGCTTCGACCCAGCAGTTATGTTGCATGGCGTTCCTGTCAGTGACGCGACCAACAATGCAGTCACGCCAGTTGCCGAGCATATGAAGTTGACATAATCTTGGTGCACTGCACAAGATTAAAACAAAAGAGTTAGAATCGGAATCGCTAAGCAGCACGTTCGAATTTCTCTCAGTTCAGAGTACGAGGTTTAGGTTTTACAGTTAGGGCCTGGGGTTTATTAGTGAAGAAGATGTTCTCACCGTTGTCGAAGAGGAGTCCAGGGTCGAAAGCTGAGGTCGGGTTCAGAAAGCCAGCTCCCATATCAAATGGTGTGGCAGGTGAGACTTTCTTCTGGACCAGGTCGATCTGGGCTTTGATTGCACTCCCGTCGCTGCCGGTCAGAGTGGCCGTGGTCATCAGGGCAGAGTGGATTGCTGCAACACTCCATGAAGGGTACTTCTGCCTGAGCAAAGCAACGACTCCTGACACATGCGGCGCAGCCATACTCGTTCCGGAGAGGGTGGCAAAACTGGAAACTGCAAGTTCCCACAGGATCGATCTGAGAAGCAGGCAGTATAAATTCGCCCAGCTCGAACTTCCAGTTTTACATGATTTTCGGGAGCAACTCTAAAGCGGATACTGAACTGAAACAACACAAACTGAACGGACGTCTGAAATAGTGAACCGCTCATGATCACTGCCTTACCCCATTGCGGGAGGTCGACGCCAGCCTCAGTCCAGGCAGACCAGATCTGGGAGCCAGGAGCTATGATATCTGGCTTCAGAACATCAGCAGTCTCCATCGTTAATGCATTCGCTGGGGCGGGCCCTCTAGAAGAATAGCCAGCCACGACAGGAGTTACAGATTTGAATTCTGCGTTGACGTTCGAAGGAATCCGTATGGAAGCAGTGGCAGTTCCAGGATGGCTGTTATAGTAATTCATTATACTCTGCACACCAAAAGGATTCCCACAGCGGGAACAGATGCTCGTACAGTTTCAACTTCAGAAGTCATGATGAAAACTGCGAGAACCAAACAAAAGATTCTCGACCTCGAAATCTGTGAATGAATGACTAGAAATCTGCGATCGATCAAGCTCAACAAAACTGGAGCAGGTCAGACGATGGGTATAGCATACATCCACTTCTGGGTGAAACGGTATGCTGAGTACCGTAGTAGATCACTACGAACTAGACGATTCGTCCGAAGGAAGGAAAAGAATTCTACAAACCTGAGACTGTGCCAAATCCTTGAAAACAAGGCCAGGCACGTTGAAAGGCATGGGGTCGAAGGAGATGGGGAAAACGAGAGCGGGATCGTTGGCAACGAGAACGAAGCCCCGAGCATTCAACGCCGCTGCAGTCCATCCAACGTGGTCAAAAGAAGCAGTGCCGATCTCGGGGTCGAAGTTGTTCGAATAGAAGCAGATGAGAATCTTGCCGGCAACTTGGAGGGCGTCGAGTGCACTGGAGTCTTGGCAGTCCGTGGCGAGTTCTCCCGACGAGCTGTCGTAATCGGATCTGACCACGTCGGCTGAGGAAATCAAGGCCGTACTGGGCAAAGCAGCCGTGTACGAAGCTCCCACGACTGTAGTGCTTCCGTTACCAAGATCGAAATATACCGGATACGTCCTGTCGGTGTTGGCTGCTCCGACGGAGATCACCCACGGGCTGAACGAAGTCAGACTTAACGGAGAAGGTCCGAGATTTCCCGTTGACTGAATCACCACAACTCCCGCTTTCACTGCTGCCAGCATCGCTAAATCCAGCGAGCTCAGATATACAACCCCCCCTGGTGGTCCATCAGGCCCTAGCGACATGCTGATCACGTTCACGCCATCTTGAACAGCCTGAGATCGAGCTCCAGATCCTCAATTCAGTCCACTTTACATTTCAGTGGGTTCTCAGATCTAGACAAGTCGATCGAAAGACATCGTATCCAATCGAAAAGGATTACAGCAAAGACTTCCAAATTGGCTGCTCGAATAGTTCGAGTCTTTGCTGCAATCATCCTATTCAAGAAAGAATGCCAAGCGGAACCATGGGAAGGGGGTGACTGTGCACCTGATCGATTGCTGCAACGCAGTCGGACATAAATCCGCCGAGTCTGTAGCTACATTTGTACGTGGCTAACCTGGTTGCACAAACACCGCTACCGTAATCAGAAAAGGGCATATTTAAGACTTATGCAGAAATTGAGCCCTACTGGAACCACGAAGGTAACTTCACTCGAAGCCCTACTAAAATCTGCGTTTGCTGTCGAAAAACTCTCGCAGTTCCTTAGCTCCGGCACAATAGCTCCGGCACTGCTACAGTACAAGTGTGGTTAGTTCGAAGTTCGAACAGCACCTTGCACGAGGAGCAATGCCACTGGCAGTTCCGAAGTTTATTCCCTCCGTAGTCACGTTTATGCCAGAGTTCCCTCCTGCAATAGCCGATGTATGCCTGCACTCGAAAGAACCATTCATCGTGTCATTGACTCAAACTATTACCTTGCTGTCTTATCCTCATGCATGAGATCACAGTACAGCAGACATATAATAAGTTTTATCATTATTCATATTCAACACAGTCCGTCAATTCCACTATCATAACCGCATGCTACGCATACTTCTGTGATCTCGAAAAACATCGAACCCTGAGAAAGCATGTTGTGTATGAGAAAGCGAGTAGAATGGATTCACTCCATTCTAAAAAGCCGTCTTCACGGAGAGGAGGACGACAACTCACGTGCCATGGCCATTGCCGTCGCGAGGAGAAAGGAAGTCACTGTCTGGGTCGAAAAGACCGGAAGTAATTGCAGTTTGAGAGAAGTAACGAGCTCCGATGAGCTTATTGTTGCAGGAACCTGCGGGGAAGCCATCGTCGTCGGTGCTGCAGGTACCGGTGTAAGAAGCAGGAGGTGGGCCGTAGGCCTGATCTTGATCCGAGAAGCTCGGGTGATTGGGATCGATTCCAGTGTCCACCATGCCGATAACGACATTCTCTCCAGCAGCGTCCTGACCTCCTGTCAGAACATTCCATCCTCCACGAGCCGAATTCAGGCCCAGCAGGTCCGGAGTGTGCGTTGTGTCCGCTTTCATCAGGTAGTCTTTCTCCACTCTCACCACTCCCGGATTGTTCCTCAACTGGTTAACCTGATCAACGTACTCATCCATCCATCTATTGCATTAGATCCAGGACAACTCGGGCTAACTAGCTAGCTGGTGTTAATCTATATTTCTCCAGTCCATGTAGTACTTAATAAGTAGCAAGTAGCAATTAGTTTCATTATATTAGTTAATTCCGTGGAATGGAAGCTGTCGAGTTTTAGCAGGTCCTGGACTTCTTTCATGATCTGCAAACTCGTCTGAATCAGACTGTACAGTCCTTAGAACCTCAGGCCCACTGCTATTCAGAATGGCGAGGGACAACAGTTGTAGTTAATAACACTTTCTGTCAAATAACTCGCCATAGGTATGAATTAGGCTCACTGACAGGTTGAAACTCCAAAGAGGTATCAGGAACTCATACTACATATAATTTGACTCGATTGAGTTCAGGCGTTCACATGAAGCAGTATATTACAACGCGTTCGTTCATCCGATTCGGAATTTGAATCAAGAGGTTTCTGTAAGTACCTGGTCTTCGCTCGTGAGCTGGACGCATATGGCATTGGTCACATGAGTGTACGAGTGGACCATTTTGTACTTTCCACTCTTCAGATTCTTGCGGAGAAATTCGTCTTGTTTGCCTCTTAGTCGAGACGCATAATCCTTTGATTCCTTCCTATTGGCATTTCATTTCAGATTGGTCAGTCAGCTTCCGGACTTCTCTCTCACATTCCTGTCGTTGCTGCTGTCCTTGGGACTAGAATAAACTCATACAATCTATAAGACAAACTTCATAACGTTACCGAGTGTTTCTCCCCATCCTTCTTTAGCCAGACGAGCAAAACCGGGTTGAGCAAACCATGCAAATTTATGCATGGAACTTCGATGCATATATACGAACGAAACGGTTATATGTCCCAGATATTCGACGACTGACTGATCTCGAATTCATCACTTGGAACCGGATGTTCGTAAGTACTACCAACCTTCTCGAAGCACGGCGTGAACTGTTTGGATCGATTCTCTGGTCCGACGGTTTGCGGCTCCCTCGGTCATTGTACACGTCGCTGAACTCGGCAACCACGGACTTGTCTTCTAGCGACACAATATACAGGATTTTGCTGGGATCCAATTGCAACTCGCTCAACCTTCTCTCTCCTGACCTCCTACCATCGTAAAGTGCGTTCGTACTCCCCACGATCGTCACTAATGCGTAGCAGATCAGAAGCAGTGGGGAGATTCGCCTGATCATGCTGTCTTAGGGAAAGTTAGTTGTTGTTGACTCGGATGTCTCTCTCTCTCTCTAAATCCCGAATCAGTCGATTAGCTGAACCTGCAGCAGTCGTTAGAAGTCGGAATAAGATGGCTAACATGTACAGTGGCTAAAGCCGAGCAGGCCGAGGCAGCCGCCAGTCTGGATTGAATTTCGAATCATGTGCCGCAGCTGTAGTCGACGTCCGTATTCATTCTCCGGCCATCCTCACTGCATGCTCCAGCATTCCACTGCAGCAGCAGCTAGATTGAATTCGACTTGAGCAAATAATTCAGTAGATCCTGTGCTGTGACTTCCGAGTGTCCTCTCCACTCAACTCTACTTCACTAAGTGCACCGAAGTTCCTTGCCTGCCTGCGGTCGACAGTCAGTCAACTCGTCGAGTTACGAGGATAATCTCTCGATACTCCTTCTCTTCTTCCTGTACTCTAGTCTACTCTACTTCATACGTCTCTCGCTCAGTTCATTCATGTGTGTCATCGATAGACGTGCTGATCATGAGGCTTGACTGACTAGCTACTATATACTCTCTCTCGCTTTCCTAAAGCTCTAGGTGTCCAGGACTTTCTTCTTGAGTGACTGCTTCAAGCCCTTTCTCCGTGCCTTGCTTGCCCGGCGTCTACAGCTTGAATCGTTCTGTCTAGCTAGAGAGAGAAGAAAACTGGAAAAGCGACCTCTATCGATCATTCATCCAGAAAATTTGCTTACTAACAATATAAGAACTAAGAACTAAGGACCAAAAAATGAGCATGCAAACCCTCGAGCCCGCCCGAGTTCGACCGAAATGGAGGGAACTGTTTGAATTCTAGCTATCGATCTTGATGTCTAGCGTACAGTCTCAGATCAAGGAGGAATTCGTGGATCTATGTCTGCCAGCCAGCCCCTGCTAGCCTCGGACTCCGAGGAGATCCACAATTCTGCTAATTAGACAATGAAGTGGGAATCCTTAACTAGTAGCATGCTATATATATACATCTATGTTAGCAGAAGAATCTTGAAGCGACCTCGAAGAAGATGGTGGTGACCGGAAGGAAGCGCTAGCCTGGAATCTCATCATCATAATCAATATACCCGATTTCTCATATATCGACATATAGAAGGATTAATGGAGTTCCAGCCTGCAAACTCCTGCAGAAATCGGAATTCTATGTATCAATATCGATTTTCCATGTGGCGACATGGAAAATACGAACCGAAGAAGTGGTGAATACGAGGGAGAGGAGCAGCAGGAGAAGGAGGAATAGCAGCTCGATGTTAGTTAGTGGGCTATGAAATGGAGGGGTCGGAAATGGCGTGCGTGCACCCACACACGCTGGCGGATATTACTCAACAACTGCGTAGTAGTTAGCTACAGTCGGAACTCTCAAAGTTCACTATCACTAATTTCAGTCCTTGGACAAGTGCATGCTCTCGATCTACTCCCAGAAAGATACACGAGAAAGCGGAATTTGTCGGTCTGGATTAATGCAAGGAGACCTGAAACCAAATCTGCTACAGTCTGTAAGTGCAAAGGACTAATTGTTCAAATGTTTGTTCTTGTCCAAGTAAAGGAGGGAATCGAGCCGTGAGTTCATATCTTCGTGTTTCGACTTACAGTGACAGTATTCAATAAGAGGTGAAAAATCACCGCCAATTACAATAGATATTTTTTCTCTGCCATGGTGTTATACAGAACTCGAATCGGAATAACTATCTTTGTATAAAAAAGAACTCTATAGAGCCCGTTGTAACCTAAACTCCATAAGAACTATTCTGCACTTATTGAATACTTTTACAACTGCAAAAAACGATAAAAAGTGCATTAACCGAGGAATGCAAACCCTCGATAAGAATACTACCGGAGGTTACTCCCAAACATTTCACTTATCTAGTTTTGACTGTACTGTAGTATACTCTAGATTTGAGTAGCAACTCACATCAGCAGTTGCAACTTATTCCGCAGTATAAACACTTGAATTCGAAGGAACCCGTTAACGTTTTTCATACTCATTCTAGTCTAGCGGGCGACGTCGTTAGTTACGAGATAGAGTTCGAATCATCACTCATGTTTTACGATCTCGGGTTGACAAGCCTTCACGGGTCACGATCTCAAGATACCCGTTACTACACAGAAAACAGTGACTGCGACTCTCGAATATATTTTTCTCACATTGCTTATTTGTTGCAAGCTTTAATACTTAACCCTTCCGGCGCGAAGGTATTAAACTAAATTATTTATTGAATACTTTATGATAATAGACAAGAGGTCAGACTTATACAGTTGGAGGCACGCTGTTATGAGTTCCACTTATGGGTTTTCTAGTACGCCTATGTATTTCTTTTTACGGGTAATATTTAATAGTTAAAGATTATATTTGATTTTCAATAAATTTAACATGAAGTTTCTGTATATATATATATAATTTTTTCCGATAACATATATCGAACAAAAATTCCCCAAAGGTGGTTGAGCATGCTTATTTCACTGTGCAGCATCGCAGTCGACCTAAAATCCATCATGAGAGAAGAGTTGCACTTGGTTGGCCAATCATTCAATTTACTTGTTTATTTGACTAATGCATGCAAATACCTGCAATAGATCTGGGTCCCGAGTATATACTCTTGTGATTAATTGATTTCTTTCTTTCATGGACAGAGAATCTTTATCGTATATCGGTTACCGTTCCAAGTGGTCCTGGTCAGTCGACACCTCCACTCCACAGACTCCCAATGTCTTGACTCTCTAGAATGCTGGGAGTTCGAGACCTGCAGGGGAGAGGAGGGGAGCACGTCAAGCCCACGTCTACACAAAGCGCTGCAAGCGCAAGTGCTGAGATCGAGCTGCGGGGGTCTGGACTCCGATCCAGGCGGAAAGGACTCGAGTTACAATCGTTTGACCGAACCCTCTCTGGCAACATATTTCCGATCGATAACTCAGACAGCAGATCGATCGATCGACTCGTAGGTCAACCCTTAGGAGGATCAAATCGAACTAAATTATGTGCATGCATAACGCCATGATGATGGTCAACTGGCTAGCTAGCTACGATAGTTCTCATGGTATGGCCAGTTGGTTACCATGGATCCATCGATCGATCGGATCACAGTTTCTGATCGATGCATATGAACGTGCACTGCGCTAGTTGCACGATCTTATATCACAGTGACTGATTACATTCCGGTCCGTGCGATCGATCTCGAGCTTTGTGGTTGTGCACTGTACAGTTGAGTCAAATAAAGCTAGATCCTCTCTCGCGTTCGACTTCACATCACAGTCGGTCGAGTCTTGCCTTCAGGGAGAATATACCGTACACGAATATATCACCGAAATCACGCTGGTAATATCTCACTACTACCCGAAATTAAGCATTCGACCGAAATTCGACCAGGCTGACTCTTATGAATCGCAGACCTCTTGCTTAGCTTAGTTTAATTAATCAGAGTCTGCCGTGGACGTAGGTTGGCAAGCCTGCATAATTAATCACTTTCTTCATCTTCAGATGGAGAAGGTGGTACGCTTAATTTGTTACTTAACCTTGCCGATGGGAAAGGTTAGGTAATGAATTAATGTCACTATAATTTAAAGACTGTTTTAGAGCAGAGCTCCATCTTATGGTTTGGGCAACACGGCAGGTCATGTTATACTTATGGGTTTTCTTTTGGAGTCACACGCAGCATCTGGTTTTGATAACATTTAACGTTTAAAGAATAATTAATATTAAATTTCTAATTTATTTTAATATCTTTATTTAACATATATAGTTCTTTTATAACCTAAACAAGAACATCACAAAACACGTGAAGAAATCAATTCAAAGGATATCCTCAAACCTAAGAACGAGTCCATCTCACCCTGGGGAACGAGTCCAATCTCTTAATGTTCTCTCTCATACCCCGCTTTTCCCTTTCTTGCCTATCCTTGGCTACGTTGCTTGGGATGCATAAAATTATCGGGTTAATTAAATTTACACTAATATTGAAGAAATAAAGTGGCGATTAGCAGATCAGATGCTCTCTGCTGCACTGCTCGGTTCGGTCACCATTACCTTCCCATGCAAACAAGTGGGGAGTTTTGAACGAACAACGTGGTCGTGCATGCATGCATGCAGTTATAATATTTTATAATTACGTGTATCTAATCTGATGCTCCATACTACCGGTAAGCAGCAGTCCCATTAGAAGGAAAGCTGGTTGAGTGATGTCCATGTATAGATCGTGGATCTTGTCTTCTCCGATCCGCGGCTGACTCGAGCTCGCTTGCTATGGCGACGATCATATCCACTGTAGATTCGGAAGAGCCATGCTCTAGCCTCTCCTGTCGTCGTCATTATTATCATCAGGCGGTAAAAACCGTAAAACGTGGCCATGTGTTCTTCTTCTGTTTCTTCTTCGTGTCATGCACACGGTCGGCTGATCGATGTATCCTCTACTTACTCTCGAAGGAACAAATAGTACCTTGTCGATCATGATGCTGAGGTCAGCCAGATCCACCCATGGCAATCTTTCCGACTGACTGAAGCCTGCAGGAGCTAGCTAGAATATGATTCGGCCTAAAGCTCGAACGATATTCTCCAATTGCAAGCTCGATCAAGTGAATCACTGAAAAGTTGCGTGCATGAGTCGGTTTGCAGATCACCCACCTCTCAAATGTGTCAGTTCGTGCTTGCGACCAACTCGACCGATCGTTGGTACCGGACTAGCCAGTAAATACGTACTCAAAAGTTCACCTGCTCTGCCCTGCCAATCTGTTGATCCCCATTTTGACAGTTCGAAAGATCCTACAATCCTGCCAGTGAGCATGCATGAATGATTCCGCCGACTGTAAATATTCGTGGATCCGGACGGGTGAGGATTGTACTTAGATCCAACAAGCTCCAATGTTAGCGAGCTAGATTCATCATGAGTAATTTTGACCATTCGTGTACAGTCTCCACTCCCTAACCTGTTCGTCCTCGGGTGTATTAGTAATAACTGAGGAATATCGTGATAAGAGAAGAAAACTTCGAAAGTTTTCTCCTAAACATTCGATGTTAACTGATTTGTTTTCAAATCGGTTTTATCGTTAAAACTGATTTGAAATATTGTTAAGTATTTGTCTCCTTGTCTATCTTAATTATATGTTAACACCTGTAGTTTTAACAAATGTAATATATACTTGAACAAGAAAAATAGGTATTTTAAATGTTGCAGATAATAGTGCAGATCTTAACATCTCTTTCCATATCTTCAGAAATAACCCATAAAGGTTTACTCGTTCTTTGTACATAAACTTTAGTAAAACTCCAGTCTGAAAAGCATAATCTTTTAATAACATTAACAATCTTTTCTTGGTTTGATTGTTGGGAGTAAAATAATCCATAAAACTGAATAATATAAACTCTTAAAAAGTAATTAAAAATATCTTTTTGATGAAACCTTCGTGATAAAATGCGAGAAAATACACACTATGTTAAGCCTCTTCTGCTATGAGTCTCTTCATGGACTGAAAAGGCATTTTAAACAGCTCTATTCGCTTCAGGAGAGCAAAACATGTTGAGAGGAAAGCCTATCAGTCTCAAACTCCGGAACTCCCAAGGAAGCTAAGAAGATGTTCAGAGTGGAATGTTTGTTCTATGGTGAAGGACACTGTTCATTATGTAGAGGAGATTTCTCGTGGTGATCTAGTAGCTTAATCCAAGATATATATCGGTGTTCTTAACCATCCAAAGTTTGATCAGGCTAGTGTGTTGTCAAATATTTTTTTTCTCAGAAAGAACAGCAATGTACACGATTGATGATTGAAAACATTTCAAGAGGATTGTCCACTGTCAAGGGTATTCATCTTAATACGTTCCATACTTTCACACTGCACACAGTGCAATTTAGAAGCCGGTGACATTACAATGTACTGCAAATCGCAATACGTATCCAAGTATAATGCGGTGGATATGATCGCACTGACTATGATAAACTTCTAATCGCATTGTGTGCATGGCAAGTAGTGCGATATACTACAAATTGCTTGTGAGACATTTTCACATCTCTATCAGATTCTATGATTAGTTTTCCGTCCTCTTCGGTCCATTCATCCTGGTTTTACAACAAGAAGTTGTGTAAGATGGCACAGCACCTATCCATGTGAGTAAAAATTTGTTTTTAGGTCTCTTCTTCAACTATGTTCTAACTTGTTTCAATGAACGCCGTTGAGATTTTAGGATACTTATACAGTGTTCATTGGTAACTCTGGACGAGACATGTATTGAATCTTGTTTCTCTTTGTCTCCGGTAGACATCTTAAAAGAAAGGATGAGATGTCTCAATGAGGAATATCTCGAGTCACCAAATAAATATTGATCTCTTTCGAGAAGAAGACTATCACTGTCTATGTGCTTCCAGAGAACAGACTTGACTTCCAAAGATAAAGTGTCATTTGATGATGGAGGTCTGAAACGTTGTGAATGGAGAGTTCGCTGTCAATGAGCACTAAAAACAGGTGCTTTTCACATTACAGTCTGCAACCTCCAACACTCTTGTCTTGGACATTTGCACACTTGGAGAGTTCTGTGTCAAAAATGTCCAACACCTAGCTATGTTGATGTGTAATAGTGTGTAGTGATAGACCCAGGCATACCTTGTGACAGATTGGTCAATGATTTCAGGGAGACATTTGAGAAACGCACCACCTATTAGGCTGCATACATGATGAGAGAGAAAGTCTGTGACTGGCTCAAGGTGGACAGACAAAATCTTTTCATGCTATTCTAGCTCTTTGTCAAAAGCTGAAAGAGGTTGATAGTGAGTGTATCGTTGATTATGATACTTGGTCCGGTTCAGGTATATTCAAACGAATATTTGTCTGTCTTAGTGCTCAGATCAACACTTGCACAACATTTGAGAATGAATGTGAAAGTCCGATATGGCAAAGAGGCAGAAAAAGCATTCTGGAGCTTGGTATATGCACGGAAAGAGGCAAAGTAAGTGCACTTGCGTCTTCTAACGTTTAGCTTGAGAAAGTTCAGTTTTTGAGTGAAGTTCAGTCTCAAAGTTTTGTAAGGGCTGCCTCTAAAGTGTGAAGCTACGAATGTTGCGAACTGCAGGTTCAATCTTGTTCTTGATAACCTCAAGAGCTCTGGTCGCAGTGGGGCTGAAGCTGCAGAATACATTCGACAAATACCATCGCATTTGTGGACAAGATCACAGTTTTCTCTGCCCAGGTACGAGAAGGTAGCTTCCAATGTAGTAGAGTCAGTGAACAATGCGTTGAAACTTATAAGGGAATATGCTTCATTTCACATAGTATGTGAAGTGTGGACGTACATGATGAAAACTTTCACAAAGAGACAGATGAGTTCTCGTATATATGGAGTGTTGACCCCTTTTGCTCAATTCAGGTATGATGAGAACGAAAAAGTATGCAGTCAGTTCATTTGTCATGTATCCAATGAAGACACAACCTTGGTCCAGAAGTCTGAGGCACGAGAGCAGTATATTATGCTACACGGGAATGTCCTCTCTTGCGATTGTCTTGAAATGCAGGGAATGTTATGGCCTTGTGCTCATTTCATGGTTTGGAATCTAGAGTTTATCAGAGATCCAATGAGAAACGTAGATAGCGTCGACTGGTTTAGTAAGACATTACAGAAGATATATTCTCGATCCATACCGTCTATCATCACTTCAGGTCTCATGCTGGTGCTAGATTGTGCACCCCCTCCAGTTGCAGTATGCAGAGGGAGGCACCGAGTTGTCAAGATTTCATCTGGAGGTGCACCATCTAGAGCAACAGACAACCGGAGAACAACCACAGACTTGGAGTATCTCCTGATAGATGATCCAGTCCACCGGAGTCACATGCCCTTAGCGATTCAGACTGAAGATCAAACACAAAGTTGCATCATTCAAGACCATGAAGAGAAAACGCACATGAATGAGGTTCCAAGGCAAATGCCACAACATAGTGTAAGGTTTATCATCCTTCGTATCAACCGTCCCAATCGTATACACGGCCAGCGTCGGTGCTCCATCTGCAAGGTGCTAAGACATAATATACGCACTTGTCCTCAGCAAGACCTTGTCAGACCATTGACAATACACCAATGCTTGAGGAGGAGCAACTGACTCAGGTTGTAAGAGAAGAGGAGAACATAACCAGGGCTTAACGTGTTTTGATAGAGTCTGAAAGCGATACTACAACAAGGATGTTGTGAACAACATCGAAAGCGAAAGCATGGAGTTTCTATGGTGATTTTCCAGACTTGTAGATTATCAGAGACATCGACATGTACTTGAGTTTGTCTCTCCGTAACCTCTATAGAATGCAGACTGGAAGCAATTCTCTCTATTAGAAGATAACACATAATATTCAGGAACCAATTCATTTCATTTAATTCATTTGCAGTATCTGCAATCTACATAAGTTCAATAACAACAAGAGATTCCTGCATACTATATAGAGCTTCTAGTTTGCTGAAATCGGGAGGGTGCTTTAAAGCTCAAAAGACATATATCACTCGTTTCACTGTGTCTCAATCGCACTAAAGCTTGTTCGTCAAAAATCAAAGTTGAGTACTTCATGCGTGATGGCAGGCCTCTCAAGCTGCGGTGGTTGACTGGACTCTTCAATTACTGTTCCAATAAGCTCGGTGTTTTTCTTCCCTCCGATCGTAATTTTGACTTTTCGAAGAAAACTATATACCTCAATATAAGGCATGAATTCTACTTCTAGTATGGGGAAGTAGAGGTCTCCATGCACTTTAGTTCGTTAGTTGGGTTCGGTTTTCCACCGGAGACAATATGCAGCTAGAGACGAATTTGTTTCGCTTCATAGACTGTAGAGTGTATGCTCTTCCAACCACTTCTATCGTGATCATGTCTGCATAGTGGCTTCTTTGTCTAATCATGATGATGATTAGACGACGACATCTCACCATAATGGCTGATCTCCAGAAATGCGGGCTGCATGTTGTGTCCTACTCGTGACAGTTTACTATTTGAAACATTTTTTTTGTAATACACGGATGGGGTGCACTTCGAATGTAGTATAAACTTGTTCATAGTTCAATAGTACAATAATTACTCTTGAACATTGTGCATGTTTATCCTATAGTGTATGGATAGTCTCAAACTTTGCAGAATTGAAACTCTTCGTTCATGATATCAGAGCATCGACCCTACCGCTGGTACATATATAGAATTTACTGATTAGTCAACTCAGATTTACTACATTGACAATAAGAAGTTCTAGACAAGAATCTTCTCGTATTCTAAACCTTGCTCTACATGCAGAGAAGGTCCTCATTCCTCAGAATATCTTATCTGGAAGACAGGAGAAGGTGGATTTCTCATCTCTTAATTGTCACGTTTACTGTTTCTTTTCCAGTATTTCTAGTATGAATTGGGCTGGTTGATTTTGTGAAATCAGATGGCTGCTTACCGTGTTCTGCTGTCCTCCTTCGCTGTTGGTTCTTTCAAGTTTGAATCCGTCCTTGTTCTGTATCGATATTTCTTGCATCGAGATTTCTTGCATCGAGATTTTGTAATTGCCCTCCACGCAAATACAAATTTGTTGTAATGTTTCTTTTGTGCTTTTTGGTTCAGACGATAATCAACAAGGAGAATAACAATAAGCAGCTAGGCGAACGATATCGGAGCTTTGACCCAGCAAGGTACAGTATCGGAGCTTTTTTTCAATTGCTTAAGAGCTAATGTAGAGTTCTCGCGAGGCGAGTATCAAGATGTTCATCATGTTTCCAAACTTTGGATGAGCTTGGTGTTATAATCTGAACTAGGAATGATCGTTGTAATGTGAGTTTTAATGATTAGTTTGTGATAAATGCAGACAAAAGGTTCCTGATGCAGTTCGTGGTTGCCTTGAGTGGTCCGAAGGTTACTGATAAAGTTCACAAAACATGATGTCGTCTTCTCTTCGTGTATGAAACATGTAAGATACAAGAAGCTTTCTTCTCCAAGAACTCTGCAGCACGAATATCTTAGTGATAGGGTGAAACATATCTCTCGATTCAAGACTCATGCCAAACAAGCATGATGGATTAGGTACGAGTAGGTTCCTAGAAAGACCAAGCATTAGCTCTCTTGACATAGGAAAAGCTCAGTAAATTTCTAGTTCTGGAGCATAAATATCAGATAGAGGGTAAGCAATGAAGACTTAAGCTGATAGACTACGGGTCAACTGCAGGTCTCAAGGTGAAATACGATTCAGGTTCGCCAGTTGGAAACAAGGAAATACTTCAAGCAGTACTTCATCTCCAAGAACAGACGAGGAGAGATATTCAGTGCCTACGCGCAATAATGATGACATGTTTTCAAGAAGTGAGAGATGAATTGAAGAACTTTAAACCAAACTTGGACAAACATGCATACATTTATGACACATTTGAATTCCAAGGAGGACAACATCATTGGATTCATGAACTCAAAGGAGAATATAAGCATCCTCGACGTCCTTACTTCACCATTGAGGATGTAAGCAAGAAGCACCAGGTGAAAGCGATCGTGTTTCGTGCCGAAGCAGTTCGTCTTCACTTCAATGTTCTCCAAGTTCTCACTGAAGATGATATGGTTCTTGCTCAAAGTTAGAGCTCAAGTCATGGCGGGTTTAGACAGCGTGGTTAGCGAAATTTCAGATCTCACAACAGGAGTTTCCGTTGGAGTATTTGCGGCTACTGCAAATATTGTCCTTGAAAAACTGAAATCACAACTGAATAAAAATGTCTCATTACACTACATGTATGCTCAAGAAGGTTGGTGTTGTTTGAGAGATTACTTAGCTTCAAAGCTTACCGATGATAATTGCGCAAAATGGTTTAAACTTCATATAGTGAGATACAGAAATAGCGAAGATTTATTTGCCAGGCTATGTGAGTAGTGCGTTGCAGATGGGAGAAAGATATTTTTGTTAGAATACTGATTAGAAAGCGATTGTAGCAGTTGTACATAGTTTAGGAGACGGCAAAAATGTAAAAGTTCAGCTATAATGTAAATGAAAGAGTGCAAGAATGTACTTATACAAGGATGAGATTTAAACGCATCAGCAGTCATGCCAAGTAGCTTCTCTGCGACAGTCCAGACGATACAGATTGAGAGCGCTTCTTCATCTCGGTGCTTCAAAGAATAATCGACAA
This sequence comes from Asterella californica, assembly GCA_036924285.1. Lineage (NCBI taxonomy): Eukaryota > Viridiplantae > Streptophyta > Marchantiopsida > Marchantiales > Aytoniaceae > Asterella > Asterella californica. The sequence continues at coordinate 20,396,144 of JAYKYS010000006.1, read as the reverse complement.
AGATTATATGGAAACGAAACTGTCTCTTAGTATCCCTCTGTTCACAAGTATGCCATGTAGATCGATCTCCACATTCCATTGCACACACCAGAGATTTTCAAGCGGATGAAGACACAGTAGTTCATTGCAATATCACTTTCTTATTACATCCCATCCAACAACACGCTACGTATGACAGACATTTGATGCGCTGAATCCCTGCTTCAACCCACATTGAAGAAACATGTCAAATACCAGCTTCCATTTCTGCCAGAGAGCACATCTTTATCTTTCAACATATCACGCACCTAACCATCTACAGTCGTTCTCTGCTTTCACTACTCACTCGATTCCACTCCTTGTCAATTTCACTGTCATTGTCCAACTCTCGCGCTCGGCAACAACTCATCACTTTCCAGCTTTTGTTCTGTGGAGCAAGGCTTACATACACATCTCGCTATTTTACATGACCCCGTGCCCGTGCCCTTGCCCACGCAGTCGTTCTTGCACTTCGAATCTTAGTTCATCTCAAGAATCCGTTCCGAAAACGAACTGTAACCGATAAAAGGAAGAAGAAAGTTTCAACTTCGAATGACAGAGGAGGAACAATTGTTCGTATGGGGGACTGAGGAAGTAAATTTCTGAACGAAAGGGAGACATTGGATAACAATGAACTGGTCTCTTAATTAGAAGTTGACTTTACACAGGAGGTTGACCGTTAACGTCATGTTATAAAAAGTCAAATCTGTCAATTCCATTCAATCTTGCGTGCTTGAAGACGCAGTCCCAAGAACCGACAAGTCAAGAAACTTGTCCGTACGTACTAGGAATGTAGTCATACGAATGAAAACGACGAAGACATATTATCTAGATATACTTTCGTTGCTTGGTCTGTATACGTATTCGATCATTCATCGTCATCGTCGTCGGCCGACGAAATCCTTCTTGCTTCCGTCATTAAACGTCCCCCACTTTTATACAGGTAAAGAATCATCAACTTTCAATCGATAGTCTTGACTATGCATGATATATATCATGCAATTAGCGTTGCAATGCTGAATTAGTTCTAACTGCTAACGAGTTCAACTTCGTCTCCATCTTCAGATGTCATCGTTATCGTCGATTAGATTCATTAGCGAAATCCCCCTAATAATCTCTAATCTAATTCAGTTTGTTATTATTGATCTGATACTCCCGAGCACTACTGTAACAATCAAGGAGTGCCGACTGTGAGATTAAGCTAAACTGACCTTTGCTTGGCGAGTTACTCTAGTTAGCCTTGACGTCATGCCCGGTCACATCACTTTGATCCTCGTCATTTTTGCCAAATGGCTGCGTCAGCATGAACTATCATCTTCCTCGAACATAACGCTTATGTGTAATAAATGAATAGTATTCCTACTAGGCGTTATATACAAAACATAATGTTATATTTAAATGTGTAAAGATAATTTTCGTTTTATAACCATTTCTTTTAAATTCAGTTAGTTTGAACTGTTTGATGACAATTTCCTTTCTAATATACGTTTTATACAAAGAACTTTACTTCCAATATTTAAAATATTTTTTGTTTATGAATGAATGAGAAAACCGAAGAATAAACTGCATGCATGTGCCGAAGAAACACAACTTTTTTTAATAGTTTATATATCCGTCGCATGAAAGAAGATGTTATATTGACTCAAAGGTATAGATTTTTCTGTGTCACAATCTTCAGTTTTCTAAAATCTTAAACCTCTCCTTTTGGTATAAAATGGGCTTAATTGGAATATTCTTTACATATTTTAAAAAAATAAAAATTCCCTTTTGGAAAGGAGTCTTGATCATAGAAAACTTGAGTAGTTAATAGTTCTTTTATCATGTGGATAAAATAAATTATTTAGAAAAAAGAAATACTGTCGTGCTTTCTGCTCGCTTGCTTTTCAATGCTGCATTCCGTGTCAACTTTAGATCCCGGAGCTTTCTCCTTACAAATAGACGCAATTGCTCTGGGTAAACCAGACCCTAAGTAATCTTAACTATCACGAGCAGGGGTTTAAACTTTTCATGAACTGGAAGTAGAAAGTCCGAGTCATCAGGTGGTATTACCCTTTCGCTTCACTTCACCTTTCGCTTTTCACGTGACTGCAACTGAGAGAAGCTAAACTGCAAGAGCGTCGAGGTTGAGGTGTAGTAAGCTTTCCTGTACGTACTAGTTGGTAATGCAGTAAACAGACTCCAGAAAGCAGATATATATTAGCAAGAGCAAGAAGGATCGATGCAGCAAATCAGACCAGAGCTGTCCACCTCTGAGTGCAATGCAATCTGTCAACAGATCGATAGATCGATTGTTCCAGTAAGTACTTGGTCTCAGCGAAATGCCTAGTAGCCTGTCATAGAATCGAAGGTAAAATCATTATAAGCTGATCGAAGCTGACTGCAGTCTGTACTAAAGTAGTTAGGACAAACTGTAGTCAAGGTAGTAAGTACGTACTTACTCACTAGATCGTGTAACGCCGTTTACTTTATTTAAACTCAACCACTGGGCAATGATTAACACGGCATGCGGCAGCTTAGCATAACAATGCAGAGAATAGACAGAGACGAAAGAGAACTTCAGAAGTCGGGGAGGCTGAGACTTAATGTTCGTTTTTCAGTTTTTGACTCAGGAAGAAACACCTTATGTGCACAGAGAGAGGCAGCAGAGCGCCGTACGGGAGATTTGAAGGTGGAAAGAGAAGGATGCATCTTTGAATATCAGCCCGGGGGTTCGGCTGGATTGCAAATGCGAAGAGCGTATAGTTCAGTTGTTAGGGGGTTCAAGTCCCAGAAAAGGAGGTAGACAACTGGTAGGTTAGGAGAGAAATTCACTGGAGAGAGTGCAGTGGCGGCTGAAGTTCGACAGTGGTGCTATTAGGAGCCCCAGAGATCTATTGGCATTTGTCAGATAAATGATTAAACTCGTGAGGATATATGAATTTTTGGTTATTATCATTTGTGTGAGAATAAAACTTGGATTTGTGTGCCAAGCTAAATTGGAACCATTTTATGTGGAGTTTGCTATATTTCTCTGTAAGTACTTTGCTTTTTTGATTCCAAGTGCCGGTTGCTTACATTGATCTTTTGCGTGTCTATTTTATCTTTGGTAATGGAAGCATTACTAAATATCTTCCAATCCGAAGTCATAACAGTCCCATATGAGTTTCAAGATCACAGATTAGGAACTAAGACTCCCAGGAGATTAGTCAGTTATCCTAAAATGACTCGGTAGTTATCAAGCTTCCTACATTTATTAACGGAAAGTTAAAAAAAACTGGATCTGAAGATGAAACAAGTATAACGATCTTCACTGCAGTTTGCATTCGACAATTAATTCTTTATAGACAAGGGATTCTATTCGGAGATCTGCGGTCAAACATTTCAGTCACTTGGGAGAATCTTGTTGTAGCCTCGCATACAAATTATAAAATTTGACAACTTCAGCTTGTAACTATGTTTACTAAAATAAACTACATACGTGGACAATGATTTCATGATACACGCGGCCAAATGAAAAGCTAGATGATCCTAAGATGGGTTTGACGACGTGCGATGGATTTTTTTCTCCTTTCTTTTTCCAACAGAAAGATTCTCCGGAGAGCAAAAAGAGAGAGAGTACTTGCAATAGGGCACTTCTTGAAGACGGATCCAAAGAAGTACCAAGGAGATTGGTCTCTGAGATTTCTCGTCTCTGAGTCTGGGGTTTGTCAATAACTACTGATGGAGTTCATTGAGAAGTCAATAAGTATCATTATATAGAGATTGGTTAGTGTTACCAAGATTGGGTTAGGTATGAGGATGCAAACATTGCAAATGATATTTAGAGAGAAAGAAATTGAGGCTTTGAGTAGACAGAGGACTCGAGGAGTCTCCTTTAGTGTTAACGATGCTTGAGTCCGTATAAAGTATATGAGCTCCTGGTGTTATCATTCATGTGAAGAAGAAGTTTGGATTTGTATGTCGGGGCTGAATTGGAGAAGTATACTGTGGTGTTTACTCTACTTCTCTGTAATTACCTTGTTTTTCTATTTTCATGCATCCACTAGAAGCTATAGTTTTGCTTGTTGCTTCCATTTGATCCCTTGCGTTCTGAAGATCATCGATAGCGAAAGCATTGTCCAAATATCTTCCAATCTGAAGTCAAAGCATCCCATTCGATGTTCTAGGACCTCATATTAGGACCCGAGATCTGCAAACAGCTAGTCAGTTGTTCTAAATTGATTCAACGGTTGTCAAGCTTCATGTGTTTATTAGTGGAGATTTAAAAGAACTGGATCAGAAGACAACTAAAGTATAACAGTCTCCAGGGAGGTTCACATTCGATGACTAATTCATTACAGACAAAGGATTCTATTGTGAGATCTGTGGTCAACCGTTACATGGTATAAGCTTGATCTTTGAAGAACACCATCAAAAATAGAGATTAGGTCAACCGGGATGGACGAGATGAAGACATTGCTAAAGAAGTTGGAAGGTCAACGTGAGCAAGTGGAAGCTGAGAACAAAGATTTGAGCGGATTTAGCTCAAAAAAAAGTCAAAAATGAGAAGGAAGCAAAGACTCTTGTAGCTCAAGCTGAACCAGTTCATGATCTAAACCTAGCAGTACTAGGTGAAGGAGCAACCCAACCAGCAGCAGAAGCAGTTGATGATGCTTAAGCAAACAAGACTAAATGTTTGCTAAGGAATGTGCAAGGTAGTATTGCAGAAGATAATCCTCAAAAGAAACACATAAGCAGAAAGTCAAGTGGGCTTATCTAGCTACTCCATCAGCTTTCAGCGATGAGAAAAGCTTTTCCAAGTTTGAGTTGATTACTGAGATGGAGATTACTTGGAGAATTTTGATGGACGTAGTTGGTTTACTTATGCAGTTAATAGACAGGATGGAGAAGCTAAAGAATGATATGGAGGTCCGCATTGGATGAAGAGTTTAATGGAATAGCTCCTATATCCACTTGGGAAGAGCTGAAAGATGAGCTATGGCGTCATTTGGTACTAGTTGATAAAGATACACTATTGCAGTTAGAGCTCATTCATTTGAGACAGATAGGGAATATCAATCACAAGTCTGATTACATGCAAGTCTTGTTTGCTTATCTAGAAGCTGTAGAGAACACAAGAGTACGTAACTATATCATGCAGCCTCTTGAGTTTCAGCATGGAACAAGACATGTTGAGCCTGGTAAGAGATTTTGACAAAATCCTCAAGGTCGGACAGGGTCTTCTCAGAGATGGGTGATAGAGGATGTGCTGATTCAAGATTTGATATATCAGAAAGATGATTTTATTGTCAACCTCAGTAGTCAAGAGTTACTCGTAGTCTTACTCAGACACGACCTGCTGGATCTAATGCATCCAAGGCAAGATCAAACCAAGTTCAACTTCCGGTGTTATGAGCAATGGAGCTAGTAATACTACACCTTTCAAGGGTTATCATCTGATTTTGATGTGAGCGTGATAGTTATATTGCTCATGAGTGTCACCAGCATCCAACAACGAGCAGTGCTCATGGTTTCACAACTAAAGGAATGGCTAATGTTGAAGAACATGTTTGGACCACTATCTGGAGCAAAGATATGTACCATCTAGTAGAACGTGTAAATTTTCCACCATGAATTAAAATGCGAATAAAGAACCAGCAGCGTTGTTTGCTCATTGATACAAGTGCACATGTGAATGTCAGCCAATGAACTTTATACTTATTTGACAAGAGTGGTTGGTTGTATTTTTCTCGGTTTGATCTTCTTGACCCTCCATGTGTTTTCTTGTGTGTAATTTTTGTCACACAGAGTCAACGAGCTTCACACATAGTGCATCCAGTAACATGACTTCCACAAGGTCTCACCTTGTTAGAGATTAAATCTCCCAAGAACTTCGAGGTGGATAAAAAAGAACGGACGACTAGAAGCTATGGTACTATCTCGTCCAAAAGCTTTAAATGATGCTCGGTAATGGAGGATAGCTCAGAGATTGAACCTGATGTAAAAGATCTAAGAGAGAAAGAGCTTGATATTACCTTGCTTAGGGTAGAGAGCACATCTGGAGCAATGGTTTCCTTGAGATGGGAAAGTGTACCCAATAGATTATTGCAGGTACCGCAGTTTAGTGGAAGAATTGCTCTTTGTTGGTTGGAGCGATTGTAACGATGTCTACTAAAATAAACTGCATACATGGGTGATACACGCGATCAAATGAAAGACTAGTCGATCTGGAGATAAGCGAAAACCTAAGCCGTCTTAAGATGGGTCAGACGGCGTGCGATGGACTCCTTTTTTCTCTTTTTCTTTTTCCAACAAGGAGACACTCCTAAGAGCACAAGGAGAAACAATACTTGCAGTAGAGTACTTCTTGAACGCGGATTCAAAGAAGTATCAAGGAGACTGATCTTTGAGATTTCTCGTCTCTGAGTCTTGGGTTTGTCAATAACTACTGATAGAGTTCCTTGAGAAGTCAATAAGTATCATTACATAGAGACTGGGGAGTGTTAGCAAGATTGGGTTAGGTTTGAAGGTCCAGACATTACAAATGATATTTAGAAAAAAAGAAATTGAGACTTTGTGCGGATAGAGGATCTGAGGAGTCTCTATGATCAGTGCTAACGGCACTTGATTTCGTGTAAAGTATATGAGCCCTTGATTTTATCATTTCTGTGAAGAAGAAGTTTGGATTTGTGTGTCGAAGCTGAATTACATGTTACTTCTGTTGATCTTTTGCATTCTGACTTGATCATCGGTAACAGAAACATTGTCAAAATATCTTCCAATCCGAAGCCAAAGCAACCCCTTGGATGTTCTAAAATCTCATATTAGGACCAGAGACCTGCAAACAACTAGTTAATTGTTCTAAATTGGTTCTGCGGTTGTCAAGTTTCACGTGTTTATTAAAGGAGATTTAAGAGAACTGGATCTGAAGATAATAAAGTATAACGGTCTCCAGAGATATTCACTTTCGATGATAAATGTATTACAGACAAAAGATTTTATTCCGAGATCTGTGGTCAAACATTGCATAGCTGAAGGTCAGGCACTTACATTTACCATACTGCAAATCAACTTCGTGCAGTTAAGGTGCACGAATGTAAAAAAAAAAATACTATTTTGGAATAGTATTTCAAAGTTAGTGAATGATCTTCATTAGAATGCACGCAGAAATAGACATGAACGTTGTTATATTTCATGCAGTTTACCAGAAATAACAGTGAAGAAAATATAGAGCATAACTCTTGTAAACAGAAAAAATCCAGTGCAAAACACTTTAATAAGTTCTCGCGTTCGTATAAACTAGACGACTCCAAGATAAGTATTCAGACATACTTCATGTAATATTTACAAGATTCTAGTAGAATTAATCTTTATTGAAAAAATTTATCTCAGTGCTTTTACACAAAACTGCATTCATGTTGTTGTTATAGAGAATATTAGAGTTAATAAATTTACCCATGTTATAGGAATGATTTTCTAGTTCCGCGCAATCTTCTTAATAATCCCTTCAACATTTTGCTCACTACGGTACTTAACCTTGAAAACTTTTCAAGCAGTTAGCCTACGCGAACTGCGGTAGGCTAACTGCTTGTCCCCGCGCGAGTTAATTGTCACTACGGTATAAGACCTTGAGTCAGGAAGGCATACGTTGTCAGCGATCGCTCACATCTCAACAAACGTCAACCATATAGTACCAGAAACGTCTTACTCGTCCATATATATTGATGGATCGAGCAGTCACATATATGTAGCTGTAGATAACAAATTGATCGTCGTGCACGACGAGAAAAAAGCGCCGTAGTTGTAGGAACCAGCTAAATTTAGACAATTTAGAGGATGTGCAAACGTATATGACTCAGACTGTCAGTGAACGTCGACGTAGTACATATCTAGGCCTTACGATTACCTTTCAGTAACGTAGTCAACAACAACAACGTACGCCCCTTAAAAGTTTGCATTTAATTTAAGCTGTAGCAGACGAGACGACCTGCTGGCTGGTAGAACTGAGTAGACCTCCTCTTCATGATCAAGTTGGCTACATGATTCCTCGGGAAGAGATTTCAACGTCAAATTCCAAGTCATGATTCAGCAGAGCGTGCATCACACTCAGTCAGTCGATCACCTGCCTGTGTACTACTTTAACAAGTGTACCACTTTCTCTTTCTTTCTGCACCATGTTTTTCAGGCAGCGGGTTTTCATTGCTCTACAGAGAGCTTTAGCAGAGTCCATTCACAGGAGAGCAATCGCAGTAGGCGATGCCTCTTCAGGTACACCTGTTGTAGGTAGAGGTACTGACTTTTTGGTCTTCGACATTATAGGTGCGACTGACGATTTTAGAGCTATTGATAGCGGGGCTTAGCCCCGGTGTTCTCCCCTTCAGGGTGGTTATTGCTTGGCCCTTCGGGTCCTTCTTTCCTTGTAAGGCTTGATAGGGTCTTCCCATCCGTTGGCTATATATTGGATTGCGCTTTTTCTTTCTACTTTAACAAGTTACCTATTCGAGCTGATGTATGGACGTATATATTCCACTCTCATATACTGTAGTGGGAAGGCAATTCATTCAGTCTTTAAATCACAAGTCGCGCTATAAAACGGGCTGCCAACGTGTCATTCGGTCCCATTGTCTCTGTAACGCGCAAGAGAGTCTAAGCCGGAGCCAGTTCCCGGCGAAATGTACTTTTGCTTTAGGGTTCCTAGCTCCTCATTCTCAATCATGTAGTCGCCGCACGCTGCCGAATTGCTGAAGGCACAGCGCACTCGTGCTCTCTTCGACTTTTGGTGTACTTGGCCTGAATGAGTGGAATCGGATGGTGGGCCTGGTTGTATTCCTATAGACGCACATTCATGTAGTCTCCGCACACTGCCGAATCGCTGAAGGCATAGCGCTCTCCTGCTATCTTCGAGTTTTAGTGTACTTGGCCTTCGGAGTGCAATCTGATGGTGGGCCTGGTTGTATTCCTATAACTGTCGCACACTGCCGAGACTTTGCAAGGTGTTGCACTCATGCGATCTTTGACTGAAGGTGTACTTGATATTCGGAATAGAATCTGATGGTGGGCCTGGTTGTAGCTTGTAACTGTGTTTATGCAGATTATACTGGAGGTGCGAGTTGTGGCAGCTTTAGGTTTCATTTGAATCATTTTTTTCTGTCGTTACTTGGTCCTCGTGCGTGAGCACTGAGTGGTATCTGTTTCAGGAGAGTCTGGCTTGAGGGCTGGATTGTACTTGAGTAGTCTCTGTTCCGGTTCGCTGCCTGTTTACATCGATCTCGCTGCGTTGGAGTTACTGTAATGCGTTGGAGTTACTCTTTGCTGCGTTGGAGTTACTCTTTGCTGCATTGGAGTTACCTGCGACTGACTTGCTGACTGATTGTCGTGGAGTATACGTGGGTACTCTCTCGCTAAGTCTAGACTGAGCATCCGTGATGTTCCATTCAAATTTATCTCTAGTTCAAAGTTTCACTTACTTTTGTGAAGCGCTGGGATATCTCAACATAGTCGTAGGCTAGGCCATTTTGGAGATGAGAACATGGATGTGTGTTTGTGATTGATCGATTGCAATCTGTGGGTGCAGAGAGATCGTTCGGTTCTGGTATTCTCTCGTTTTGATCTTCTTTTTGTTATCGCTCTCATACATCTGGTTATTTATTGCTGGTTCTTTCTGGATGAGCATTATGTCGGCAGAACTTGTATCTGTTCTTCCTTTCCGTGATATGTACGAGGTTGACATCGATGTTGTGCAAGACGTTTGGTGCAAGCCTCGCATCGAACGAGTATTGGAAGGGGTGTGGAAGTTCTCATGGGTGGGTGTTTCTCGTTATGCACCTCATTCTGACGCTCCTATGAGGCTTGCTCGACTGGTTTCTATCGAGAGGATGAGAGAAAAATTTCCTGTTTTCTGTGATGCCTGTGATATTTTTCTGCCACATTGGATAGAGAGTCCGAGCCTTTCATTTTGTGTGCTGCCTTTTCTTATGCTGAATCTTTGCCTAAGAAACAGCGATATCTTGTATACCGGCAGTTGGCTGATGCAGCCGGTTGGAAGAGCGTACTCAGTTCCCTGAGTACTTGCAATCAGCAGTGCAGGTAACTTGGGAGGAGCTAGGAGAGACTCATGTTGGATATGTACCTTGAGTTCATCATATTTTTGCTATTGTCTGTATCATATCTTCGCTTGTGTTTGTATCATATCTATACACTCCAGTGGGTTGGTTTTCAAACTCTTTTTGACAAGTGTGGGTATTTTTCGTAATTTATTTGGCTTGTGCCTCCTCCCCTCTTGTGAGAGGAGTGAACCTTCGCTGAACGGGTCAGCTTGTTGGGTTCAACTCCCAACGAAGGTGCATTGGTTTTCTATTGCTTTACTGTTAGTTTACTGGCAAATTTCGTGGCAAACATTGCAGCAGTCATTATTTGCTACGCACGGTGGTGATCCTGTAAGGGAAAGGATGGGTTGAGGTTGCTGTGTTACGTGGTAATATGTTGGTTCTGACCTGCCATTCTAGAAAATCCCACGGGAGTTTCACGCGTTTCGGTCTTGAGTTTTGGAGTAGGGAACTTGGTACCCACGGTTTACCAAACAAACGGGAGGGAGCGCAGAAGATAAAATTGCGGTTGGGGAGTGGGGAAAGGCATCGACGCCGTCAAGTTTGTGAAATCATGTTTTTGTAAACCAGTATTCCTTATTTTCTCAATCAGTCTACTCAGTTTACATCACCATTTCGTAGTTTTTCACCGAAATTTCTCTCAAAGCCAGTTGTGAGCTACTAGCTTCTAACAGTTTTCATGGTTATATCACTGAATGTCGTTTTCTTTCACTCGGCAAAAACTCATTTTGTATGCATATTTTTCACGGTCTGGAATCCGTGAAACTGCTCTAAGTCGAAGGAGAAAGATATTTAGTAGTACAAAAGAGCATCGACGCCGGCCGGCCCAGTCTGCTCACAGAGGAGATCCCATATGATGGAGTAGTAGGGGAGTTGAATCTAAGCCAGAACGCACCTGTTTCGGTCTAACTAGAACTCGTAAGATCATAGTATGCCTTGATATCCAGTTGCGGCATGCCTTTCCTCTAGAAAGATGATGTTACTCTGTTCCTAACGTCATCAGCCAATGAAGTGGATAGTTATACAGGTCGTGGGAGGAGTGTGGTTTATTGCAATGTTTCGCTGCTGAAGTACGTGGTAAATGACCACTAAAATTACAACACTGCTGCAAGGAGCAACTGCAGAGACCACCTCCTCGTAAGATACCTTTCAAGTTTCTGGTGCCGCTAGTTTATGCTCCGTTTTCGAGGTCTATCATGGTTTTACTTCGTCATCATTCATGGAACCATTGGTTGTGCGGTGAATGCGACTGAAGTCTCAGCTTAGTCTTTTGTATAAAGTGCTCCAATTTCTTTTGTCACTGACTGTACATGAAACTACTTGGATCACGCAGCATAGTTCTCATGGTTCAGGGTTTACTAAACCCTAGTGTACATTATGAAGCATCAGAACATATACCAATGTCTTGGAATAAATCTTCTTCAAGCTCATGGTGAGTTACAAAATTGTGCCCTAGTATATGAAGTCCAGAAACATAATATAAAAGTTTCCAAAGTTATAAAGAAAAACTAAATCTTATAAGGACAACGTCAAAATACTCTTGAAAAACAAAATGGGAGTCCACCTTGCCATTGTATGCAGCACCAACTGAAAAACAGAGAAAAAAATTTGAATTAGTGCAAGTATAAAATAAAAATATGACATTATATTCAAGCTACAGTTTGTATGTATTGTTACTACAAGTCTCAAACAAAAAACCAGAGGAAATGATATGGTGAAAAAGAAGGAAAAGATATACATGAAATAATCAAAGTATAAAATAACTAAAAACTCTGTAAAAATTAATTTTATGCATACCTTTTAATATGGATAAAATCTAACTATGACTGAGCAAATAAGATGTTAGAACTGAAAATGAATATATACAAATATACATAATTAGATTTGAGAAAGAAATACGTACAATCAATGGTATTTGTAAACTTTTCCGCATTCAAGTAGATGGGCATTCACCGACAAGCGCATCTGGAGCTCAGTCTTCCACTCAGTAGTGCGAGGAGGTAACACTCGTGTAGTGGCAGTTCTATGACGTACAGTCGTGTGTTGTGGTCGACGCTGATATATCTTAATCGGCTCACGGATGATGTTCTCATTCCAATCCATTGCACATGCTGCGAGACGAGCTTCGTGGGTCCTCGCAAAGTGGATCCTTTTTGTTGCAAACTTGTTGATAACAGAGTTGAAAATTTCCGACATATAGTTCTCTCTCGTCCGTGTATAGAAGCGCATCTTCGTGGGTGTGATAACCCTCGTGAGAAAAATCACCATGGCCAAGTGCGTACGTCCATCTACATCAAGAATAGACGTCAAGATGTCAAAAATGATCAACAAAAGTTAACATATACAGAAATGGTTTGAAGAGGATGAAAACTTACTCTTCGTGTAATAGGTGTCAGATGCCGGTCTATTCAAGTCAGGTAGACTGCAACAGGGTCGAGGTACTCCAGTTTCACGTTGGAGGATAAAACATGTAACATGGTCTCCAGCCCAATGATCTGCAGCGTTTCGGATGTCTAAACACAACAGTGATGCATCATCCTCCTCTTGATTGTAGCGTCCATCTTCACCAACAGTTCTCTTGGCATTCAATTGAGCACATGTATAAATCCACCCCTTCAACTTGTCAGCGATGCCATGTTGAGCCAACTCGGGGTACATCATTCGTCGAGTCAGCAGAGGATCTCCTGAAGTCAATCTTCTCATCATGGCCACCCGCTGAACTAGTTGGGGCTTGTTTCCAACAACTGATGCTCCTTGGGAGCGTAGCCAAGTCACCAAGTGTCTCTTAGTGAGGAGCTCCAAGTCAGTGGCCACCTCAGCATCTTCGACGGCTCCAGGGACACGCTTTTTGTTCACCACATCCACCAAGAACTTCTTGATCACGTTCTTGCACTTGTGCCATAAATCCTTCTGGCTTACAATTCCGTGACGCAGTAAGATGACATCCACTGATGCCTTGTCGTCATGCACGACCTCATCTGGTACTATCCCACGAGCTAGCAATCGTTGAATGCCCTCCTCGAACGCACGGTCCTCAATCAGCCATGCATTATTTCTTGTCTCCACACGCTGTCGTGTCGTGGACCGGCTCCTACTTGAAATTCAAACTTCGATGCTTGTCACTCCAAAGACACTCATGAGAAAGACAAGCTAGGCCCTAGCTTACGGGCTTTTGGCTTCATTTCGGATCTCCATTTTCATCGCATAGATGGGTAGAGCTCCTTGTCAGCTTTCCATAGGCACTTCATCTACTTCGTTTGGACGCCTAGTGGAGAAGTTACAGGACTCGAAAGATGGAGAAAACAAGCTAGGCCCCAGCTTATGGATTTTTGGCACAACTTCGGATCTACGTTTTTATCGCACCAGTGGATAGAGCTCCTTGTCAGCTTTCCATAGGCACTTCATCTACTTCGTTTGGACGCCTAGTGGAGAAGTTACAGGACTCGAAAGATGGAGAAAACAAGCTAGGCTTCAGCTTACGGGCTTTTGGCGCAACTTCGTATCTTCACTTTCATCACATAGATGGATAGAGCTCGCTGTCAGCTTTCCATGGGCATCTTGTTTATTTCGTTTGGACATCCAGAGAAGAAGTTATGCGATTCGAAAGAAGGTAAAATCAAGCTAGGCCCCTAGTTACTTGCTGACTGGGTATTTAGGGCTTCAAGCGTTATATCAAAGACGCAAGGGGCCTGCTTCTTATTATTCAGGAGATTCAGGAGAGAACTGTACGTACAGAGACTGTAAACAAGGGGGCTGTTTAGGGGCTAGCTTGCGTCTGCGACCTGTCAACGGACGGTTCGGGAGATTTAGGAGTCCAATGCAAGCGCGCAAGGCGTCGTTGGGTTCAGATCTGTGCAGGCTACGCACTGGTTCAAACGGTTTGGGAAGAGACGGATCGGAGAGTGCATACTGAGTGAAATTGAGACGCAGGAGGCAGATTTGGAGTTTTTAGTTACCTATGAAGGAGAGTTGGACCGTTCGGGCCGTTCCGGAGTCCAAACTTGCTGTCCTTGGATCCAACGGGATCAGAACACCGAGTTCTACAGGAAATTGAAGACGATACCAGTTTTCATCGGGCGGTTTGGAAGTTCTGAGTGAAATTGGCTCGCAGGGAAGCGCTTACATCAGATTTTCGTTCACCTGCGACCTGAGGTTGGGCTGTACTTCGCGATCGGTAAGCCAAGCTCTTCGTTCTTGGTTCCTACGCGATCAGGGAGTCTTCATCTACTCATGGGAGAAGACCATGTGCGGATTGGATTGTTAGTTTGAGTGTGGTGAGCGAATTTGAGCCGCAGGGAGCCGATTTACGTCAGTTTTTTGCAACCTGCGACCAAATTTCTCGAGTGGTTTTGCAAGGGGAACTCCAAACGGCTTGTTTGGAGTCTTGTTGGGTTCAGGGTAGCCAGATCTACCTACCAGCGAAGACGGATATCAGTTTAGGCGATCCGTTTGTGCGGTGTGAGCGATTTTAAGCCGCAGGGAGGAACTTTTGGAAGTTCGGTCACCTGCGACCGAAAATCGGCGATATCTCGACTATCGGGAGTCGGAAAAGGTTGAGAGGATGATGCTTGGAAGGTTGCAAGGGATTTCAGAAGAAGATATCAGGGAGGATGATGGTTGAGGAAAATACTATTCTACAGCGAGATAATGATGGTTGCAGTTGAGGATTTTGTTGCAGCAGTGTGGTTCTTTTTTTTTCAGAAAAACAAAAAAGAAAAGAGGATTACGTACAACGACATGTACATGCTTGAGGTTGAAGGTTATTGTCAGGATACGGGTGATGATTGACAGGATGGGGGATGTCTATCACGACACTTGGGTCACAACCTTGACAGTGAGGTTCTACAAGACGGGTGGAAGACATTTCTATGATATGATGGGTTATTCTTTCTATGTCTTCGCATATTGAAGATGTGTAGATTTAGAGGGGGTGATTGGATGGGAGGTTCGAGGTGAAGGTCGATGAGCATGGATCTAGGGAAGATCATGACAGGATAGCAACTTCATGACGATCAGGTTGCAACCTTGAGGATGAGATTGATTGAGATGAGAGGGAGGATGACAAGATGGTTTGAGTGTCAGTCCACTCCTTGGTTGGTATCTCTGGTGCATACCGGAGGATGCACAGGTTTGGAGGGGGTGGATGTCGTGTCGTGGACCGGCTCCTACTTGAAATTCAAACTTCGATGCTTGTCACTCCAAAGACACTCATGAGAAAGACAAGCTAGGCCCTAGCTTACGGGCTTTTGGCTTCATTTCGGATCTCCATTTTCATCGCATAGATGGGTAGAGCTCCTTGTCAGCTTTCCATAGGCACTTCATCTACTTCGTTTGGACGCCTAGTGGAGAAGTTACAGGACTCGAAAGATGGAGAAAACAAGCTAGGCCCCAGCTTATGGATTTTTGGCACAACTTCGGATCTTCGTTTTTATCGCACCAGTGGATAGAGCTCCTTGTCAGCTTTCCATAGGCACTTCATCTATTTCGTTTGGACGCCTAGTGGAGAAGTTACAGGACTTGAAAGATGGAGAAAACAAGCTAAGCCCCAGCTTACGGGCTTTTGGCGCAACTTCGGATCTTCACTTTCATCACATAGATGGGTAGAGCTCGCTGTCAGCTTTCCATGGGCATCTTGTTTATTTCGTTTGGACATCCAGAGAAGAAGTTATGCGATTCGAAAGAAGGTAAAATCAAGCTAAGCCCCTAGTTACTTGCTGACTGGGTATTTAGGGCTTCAAGCGTTATATCAAAGACGCAAGGGACCTGCTTCTTATTATTCAGGAGATTCAGGAGAGAACTGTACGGAGATTCAGGAGAGAACTGTACGTACAGAGACTGTAAACAAGGGGGCTACTTAGGGGCTAGCTTGCGTCTGCGACCTGTCAACGGACGGTTCGGGAGATTTAGGAGTCCAATGCAAGCGCGCAAGGCGTCGTTGGGTTCAGATCTGTGCAGGCTACGCATTGGTTCAAACGGTTTGGGAAGAGACGGATCGGAGAGTGCATACTGAGTGAAATTGAGACGCATGAGGCAGATTTGGAGTTTTTAGTTACCTGTGAAGGAGAGTTGGACCGTTCGGGCCGTTCCGGAGTCCAAACTTGCTGTCCTTGGATCCAACGGGATCAGAACACCGAGTTCTACAGGAAATTGAAGACGATACCAGTTTTCATCGGGCGGTTTGGAAGTTCTGAGTGAAATTGGCTCGCATGGAAGCGCTTACATCAGATTTTCGTTCACCTACGACCTGAGGTTGAGCTGTACTTCGCGATCGATAAGCCAAGCTCTTCGTTCTTGGTGCCTATGCGATCAAGGAGTCTTCATCTACTCATGGGAGAAGACCGTGTGCGGATTGGATTGTTGGTTTGAGTGTGGTGAGCGAATTTGAGCCGCAGGGAGCCGATTTACATCAGTTTTTTGCAACCTGCGACCAAATTTCTCGAGTGGTTTTGCAAGGGGAACTCCAAACGGCTTGTTTGGAGTCTTGTTGGGTTCAGGGTAGCCAGATCTACCTACCAGCGAAGACGGATATCAGTTTAGACCATCCGTTTGTGCGGTGTGAGCGATTTTAAGCCGCAGGGAGGAACTTTTGGAAGTTCGGTCACCTGCGACCGAAAATCGGCGATATCTCGACTATCGGGAGTCGGATCTGAAGGTTTCTTGAGCCAAAGGAGTCAGGGAAGGAGACCCTATCAACATTTGAAGATCGTTTGGAGAAAGAGAAAGTTCTCAGATAGGTCTTTTTCGGTTCCTTCGCTACGGATTTGGTCTTTTTGAGTTCGTTAGGGACTTAATTGATTGTGTACGGCTTGTGGTAGCTAGCTTTAGCCAAGAGCTAGTGCGTGGATGTGGTTTGGACTTGGGTTTGGATCTTGTGATACTGCTGTGGCTCTGTTTGTTAGCAAAGAGAAGTTTCTCTTGCTTTGAGCTACGCTTCGGTGGTTTTGGGTCGGGGTTGTGATTCAAGGGTTTGTTTTAGGGCTTTTGAAGCAGGTTACAGATCACTCTGGTCTGTTCTTCAGTTTTGTGCTGTTAGGAGAAAGAACCTACAGTGTACATACATTTGGAGTGTATATATCGCAGCATTCGCTTTCGTGGTTGTTTTTCTCTGTCTTGTCTCTGTTTCAGCACACAACATCTCCACAGCCAGGAACCTCGCGTTTTCCTCGACATCCTTCACGCAATATCCGACACGACAACGCGTCATGTTCACCAACTCTATCGCACGACCATCACTTGCGTCGATGAATGCACATGTGCCGTTGTATCCATTGCGCGTCGAGTCATATCTCAAGTCGGCGTATACAACAAAATTTCCTTGAAGATCGTGCATAATGTCAGAAGTATCAAATTATGCTACAATTCTAATCCATGAAGGAAAATAAGAAAAGGTAGCATTGAGGTAGCAAAGACTCACCGCCTACAGGAGTTGCGTTCAAGTCTGAGAAGTGTTTGGCTAACACTTGGGTCTGTAGCTCGGTCTTCTTTCTATCCCATAGGTCCAACGTCGCCTCAACCCACCCTATCTCTCTCCAATTGCCACTTTGGAAATAGAAGAAATGAGTTCTCGATACCGGAGCTAAACCGCCCTCTCGGTACACAGAATCCAACTGAGAGAACCCTAGTCCAGCACATAATGCAGCAGAGTACATGCGGTGGATAATGTCTGGGACACTATTATATATTTCCATCTCGGTCGATCTCCATCCATATGTATGCTGACTATGACATATTAGCTTCACAGATAAACTTTGATGGATGGAGGAAATGATGGGTGGCAGAAACGAATGCTCGCATCCGTAGTGAGGACATCTAACGCTAAACGTCTGAAAAAGTTCTCTCAACCGAGATGCGGCTACAAATGCATACACTGGGAGGTCCATAACTGATCCATATGTAGGAACACTGGATCCCCCTTCTTCACTATCTTCATTCAGAATCTGAGAATCTATCACAATAGCCTCCTCAACCGGAGAGTCTACTACTGTTGACCCTAATACCTACAAACAAAATACTGAAGATTACAAACCCTTTACTTACATTATAGCATATCAGAGTCTCGAACATCTTACATACATGTGACTATTAGTTTCAACTCATGGCATTCATTAGCAATAAACAAGCGAATCCATATCTTAAAAAATAGCATGTACATGAGGTTGGTCGATACTAACGCCAAGAGCGCGTAACACATCCATATCAGCAACAAAGTCATCCACTGCAACGCTTGCACCTCCTCTCTCCAGAACACCCTCCTCTGGGATTACATCTGGATCTACGGGTAATTGCTCAACATCTCTGGCCATCTGGTCTATGCGGTGTTCAGCCGTGGTGAACAGAAATCGGAAGACAGCTGCATGTCCGGCTCCTGGTCCAAGAAGTCTCATGACCTGCACATACCTAGGTAGTAGACTCTCTGGGACTCTCATCATACCAGTAGGGACCTCTGGACATCCTCTAGGTGGATGACGATCTCCATGACGTCTAGGGTGTACCCTTGGTGGCATTATTACAATAAATATACCGCACAAGTCCTTGCAACTCTATCCGTCCAGAGGTCCAACAAAATCTATACTAAGCCAACCAACGTTGCTCACTAAAGAACCTCCTGTTAGAAAAACCAAGTCTAATTCATACTTGAAAAAGAGATTATAAAAAGAGACACAGAAAAAAACAGAAAAGAAGAACAATGTAAGATAAATAAGAGAAGGAGGAGAGGAAGGAGAAGGAGGAGGGGAAAAAAGGAGGTGAGGAAGGAGAAGGAAGGAGGGAGGCGAGGAGGGAGAAAAAAGGAGGTGAGGAGGAGGAAGCGGGAGGGAGGGAAGGAAGGAAGCAGGAAGCAGGAGGGAAGGAAGGAGGAAGCGGAAGGGGGAGGGAAGGAAGGAGGGAGGAAGGGGCAAGGAAGGAGGGGCGGAAGGAGGAAAGGGGAAGGAAGGAAGGAGGCGAGAAAGGAGGGAGGAAGGAAGTGTCGGAAAATATTTTTGATATTTTTTTTAGTTTTTTTGGGCTAAAAGTCTTAACTCCAGTCGATGTACAGTCAACCAACCGGAGTCAACAATGTGCGGTCGGAATAAAAATATGTGTGGGTTCTGGTTAGTGTTTTCTCTTATACACAATTGGTGTTTTTTCTAACTCGCAGTTCTTTTGTCTAAGAATATTTTGAATTTTGAATATTCTATTTCATTGGCTGTGCTAGTTCAGATTTTTGACAGGACATATCTGGAGCATCCGATCTCAGACTGGCTTCATCCACGGCTCGTTTTGTAGATCTCCTCCAGACGATCATTTTGGTACCTAGATGAGATTCTCCCGATGACAAATTAAAACGTGACAGCGAGACGCAGTTTGCACGGGATAGCCCACCGAGACGATTTTCTCAAAACACGCGACTAAACATATTAGCGGTGGTATATCCCACCGCTAATATAGCGGTACCTGTGGTTTAAGTGAAACATCAAATCATTCATTTTGAGGTTTTCTCGTATCAGATGTTATTCTTTATCATTTCTTTCAACTTTTAGATTCAGATTTGTGGATAGTAGTAGTGAACAGTCCGCTATTATTGTAAGAGAACTTCACAATGAGAATTCATTTGCTTCAATTCTATCAACTCATTCATCTTTAGCTAAATTTATTATTTATTTTTGCCAAAATAAAATTAGTTATTTAAAGAGTTTAATACCCGAGGTATTGTTCTATTGTAATACATTACACGTAGGACTTCTCGTACGTATAGTAATCATACGTGAAGTCCCGTAAGAAACTCGACGACTCCTCGATATCGAGCTGAGCTGAAGGTCCACACAGTTCCGATCGGTTCGATTAGATCGAGAGTTCCGAGAAACATTTCTCTAGTAGGATGCCATGGCAGCTGATCATGATGTCTCGCCCCATGCCAAGAGCTTGAACCCAGAAATGCATTGCATGAAACGGCGTCGATGCTCTTATCGACCGCTAGGGACGTACAAGATCTAAAGCAGTCTTAGGGCATTTTTTAAGGAACAAATTAGAACTATATATTTCCACCTTTTAATAGTCTCAATTTATTAAGTGGTCGGAAAAGACTCTTCCATTAATCATGTGAATATTACAGAACTCCACCGTCGCATAGAGTCTAGATAACGCTCGATCTTAGCTTATGAGGGACAACAAGTCTAGTATTCCGGTCTGTAAGGGTCTTATGTCGACATAGATGAATCAATTTATGTACCAGTAAATTATGTGCGGTAAACATTCACGTTCTACCAGTGTATAATCAGACATTCCTTCTCTAAAAGGAAGAATATATTAGGGGTGTCAATGTTGGAAATTTCCTGAATGATTCTGGACACGGGGAACGAGTTACGACTTCAGCTGGAGCTTGGGGGTGTTTTCTACAGACATCTTTAGAGATGCCCGAAGAAAAACACCGCAAGCACTTTCTTATTGAGTCTTCAATCATTTCGTTAGTTTGTTTTTGCGTACAATCCTACTATGTCAGATTTAATGATGTCAAGTTACAGAGGTGAAAAATGATCAACAAAAATGAATGTGCTTTCAGTTCAGAAGGGCGACCCAAAATGAACCGTGATTCAGTAGAAAGTTGGTCGTGAGAAAGTTTCGATCTTTTATCTTTCATCCTTCGAGGAATATTCAGTTTAACATTGATACCCCTACTATACATATCCGTTTACATGATCTCTTTATAAATTACATGCATGGACACCCTAACCATCATGGACCAGCTGATCAATACATCATCCAAGAGAATGTATATAACGTATATGCACGTACTTATTGTTAAATATCATTACATGATCACATCTAAACTCTACGGAAGGTAAAGAACAAAAGACAAAAAATGAAGAGATGACTTATGACATGACTTTGACATGAGAGGTACCGTGACAGCAATTAGGTAAGTCATTTTGAGATGAGAGCAGTTATATATCAGTAGTATATTAACCCACATTCTTTGTAGAGAGCATGAGTCGAGACTCTTTATGTCTGTACCAGTTCTTAATTCTAAGTAGAGTTCTCCTTCTGATCAATTTTAACAGGTTGATCTGTTATCGGTTCTAACAGACTGGTAGTATTCTGTTGTGAGAGATGAAGTTCCATATTCTGAGAAACTTGGAGTACAATTCTCAGTTTTTTCACATGAAATCAGAGCTGAGGTTGCTCAAGCTAAAGATTTTGATAATCTGATATTTAGGTTTTAGAGATTTGTGTACTCATATTTTCAGCAAGATAACAACTACAGCTGCTACTTTCAATGAGTTTGGTTTGAATGAGAGCACTAGACTTTCAAGTCTTAACAATTACAGTTCTTAGAAATTGATTATGAAAGTCATTCTGCGAAGCTAGCTCCATTTTATGATGAGAGTTTTCTTGAAGCTCTAAGATCCATTAAGAAGCAAGCTACAGCATTATCTAATATTATGCTTGTTGTGAAGGAGAGTAGAAGACTTACTACTAAGACTTGTGATACAAGAAGAGAAGCTTAGGAGAAGCTAACTATCAGTTATGATAATATGAGCAAAAATAGAATGACGAAGTTGAAGAATGATTTACACTCTACCAAGATGGATGAGAGTGCAAATATTCATGAGCACCTTGAGAAGATAGATGGTATTTATGTGCAGCTAACCAGAGCAAGAAAGACATAGAATGATAAAGATATGGTTTATATAATTTTTAATCATCTTAGTACTTCATATTTTCATTTTGTTTTTCTATCAATAGAAGGGTGAATATGTCAACTTACGAGGAGTTGTGCATTGGTTTCTTAATCAAAAAACCAATGCATAACTTTCTGCTCATTCTGTAAGAAAAAGGATCACATGATTGAAGAGTGCAGAAAAAATTTGAGAACTTGTTTTTCTATGAAAAGAAAGGTCATAAGATTAAATATTGCTAAGCTAGAAAAGCAAATGGAAGTCCGAATTCTAACAAATAATACTGATGTTCAAGAGGATGCACAAGAAGATAAAGGTGTTGATAATATGTTTATTACCAGCTTGATATCTAGAACAACAGAAGATAAGAATCCGTACAGTGATTCTGATGCTTCTAAGCACATGATCAGCCAAAGATCACCCTTGAAGAATTCTTCAAGAACTGCATGCTACAAAGTTACTAAAGCTGATGATGAAGTTCAAAGTACTAGAGTTGTGACAATAAAAACAAGTGAAGAAGATCTGAAGAGTATACAAGAAGTATTCTTTATTTCAAAGCTCACTAAGAACTTGCTTTTTGTTAGAAAAATCACAAATCAGTAGAATGAAAGTGATTTTTGATGATACAAAAATGTAAATACTTGATGCTTCACATAATCAAAGAGTTATTGCTTCAGGAATGAGAGATCATAAGTCAAGATTAGATATCTTGGATATTGACCTCAAGTCCAAGAAGTTTTTATGATTGTTGATTCTAATAGTCAAGCAAGCATTTCGCATCAGAGATTTCCACACTTGAATTTTAGAAATCTGAAAACATATAATAGATCATCATATGATGAAAGGGCTGCCAAAGATGAAGTTACCAACTACTGGAAATATGTGAAGAATGTATATTGGGAAACCAAAGCAAAAACGTTTTCCAAATAAAAGAGGTATAAAGACAAAAGAGTTGTTGACTTTTGTCCATTCAGATGTTTGTGAACCCCTGCAAACAAACTGGATTGGAAGCTATAAGTACTGTCTGACATTTATTCATGATATGAACATAAAAATATAGACATATTTTTTATATTTTCTGAAGTATTTGAATACTTCAAGAAGTTCAAGGCTCTTGTAGGAAATCAAAATGACAAGAAGATTAAAGCTCTCAGATCAGATAAAAGAGGAGAATATGATTCTAACATCTTTACATTGTATTCAAAGTCAACTTTCCACAACTTATACTCTACAACAAAATGGTGTAGTTGAAAAAGAAAATAGGGTGATTGTGAAAAGTGGTAGATCCATGTTGAAGGTCAAGAATCTTCCTAAGTATTTTGAGCTGAAGCTTGCAACACAACTCTTTATATTATGAAAATAACATATACAACAGTTGTGCAGCACAAGACACATGAAGAAACATTTACAAGAGTGAACCTATATGTGTCTCATTTTTAAGATTTTTGGTGCACATTTTACATGCACATCAAGGATGAAAAGAGACAGAAGTTGGATGTAAAATCTGAGAAGTGTATATTTGTAGGCTATACTAAGCAAACCAAGAGTTACAAAGTATAAAACCAGTAAACAACAAAGACTCACATCAGCAGAAATGTTAGATTCTCGGAGTTGGATTTTGATCAGATGGGAAATGAAAAAGAAACTTGTGATACATTCAAATTTAAACTACATACAAGTGAGGATCAGATTAATTCAGAATCTAATAAATTTGATATTGAGGTGAACTTGGAGCAATCAAAACCTCTCACTAATCCTAGTGAGGAGCAAATTGAATTCCAAACAAATTCTGAATATGAGTTATCAAGTATTCATGAAGTTAAAAGAGATGACTTACAACATACAATAGATTTTCAAGTAAGGAGATCAAAAAGAGTTAGAAGACCTCCAGCAAAACCTGATGATTATCGTGGACTTGCTGAAAATATTCAGGAAGTCCACAATTTGAAGAAGCTAACAAAGACATTGGTTGGAGACAAGCTGCAAGAGGAGTACAAAATGCTACTCAAAAGTTATACCAAGAGGAAAAAAGAGCCATCCAATGCAAATAGATTTACAAAACCAAGCTACAATCAGATGGTTCAGTTGACAAACTGAAAGCAATGTTAGTAACAAGAGAATTTCAAAAACAAAAAAAGATTGATTTTGGAGAAACTTTTGCATCAGATGCACAATGCCATTCAGTCAGATTTGTAATGACTTTTGTTGGTCATTGCCACACGGAAATACATCAGATAGATGTGAGGTCATTGAGAGTTAAAGGAAGAAGTTTATATGATTCAACCACCAAGATTTGAATTGAAAAAAGAAAAGTTTGAAAAGAAAAAAAAAAGTTTGAAAAAAGTTTGAAAAAAGAAAAAGTTTTCATGTACACATGAAAAGTTTCATGTATGCATTCTCAAGAAATCCTTATATGGATTAAAGCAAACACCAAGAATTTGACATTCTGAGATAAGTAGAATTTATACACAACCATGAATCAGAATATCAGAGCTGGATTTGAACTTTTATGTCTTGGAAAATAATTCAGAGAGGATCATATTCATCCTTTATGTGAATGATATTTTAATTTCAAGAAGTGATGAGGAGTTGGTACAACTATTCAAAGAAAATTCAGCAAGAAGTTTGAGATGTCTGATTTGGGTTTAACAAAAGATTTGTATTATGCTTTTTTAACAAACATACATAAAGTTTATATTTGGAGAGTTTCAAATAGAAGATTACAAGTCATCAATAACATCTATGGAGCAAGAAAGTGATTTTGAGGAGATTACAATGAAAAATTGAAGAATATATGTACACAAATTTAATTGATAAACTCAGATATTTCATCCACACTAAACTTGATATTTGTTATGTTGTTCAGAGAGTAAGTCAATTTATGCATTGCTCAAATTCATCTCATTGGGGTTGTTTCAAGGAGAATTTTGGAATATCTGAAAAGTACTATCAAACTTAGTTTTATATTTAAAGAAGAGAGAAATGAACTTCATGGTTTGAGTAATAATGATTGGATTAAAGGTACTAACAATAAAAAATATTTATTATGTTCATGCTTCAACTTGTGTTCAAACGGAATTATCAATTGGAACAACAAAAAACAAAATATAATAGCTATTTCTTCAACAAAAACTGAATACATTGCTCTTAATGATGGTTCTATAACTTCAATATGGTTAATGAATTTATTGTCAAAGATAAAAAATATCTAGATCTACAATATTACATGTGAATAATCAAAGAATAATGTTCTTGGTTAACAAGAAGAGTATCAAAAAAAACAAAAAGTTTGGAAACAATATTACATCATATCAAAGAGAAAATTAAAAATAAAATAATCAAATCAATAATGTCCATCAAAAGACCAAGTAGTTAATATTTTTATTAAAGCTTTGCAAAAAATATTAAAAATACATTTATACATTTGTACATAAAATTTATACATGTATACAAAGAATGATGCTCTAATAAGAAGAGAATGTTAAATACCATTAGAGAGTCAAATTTACAGAAAGACAAAAATAAAAAAATGACTTGTGACATGACTTTGAAGTGAGAAACATCATGACAACGATTAGATAAATCACTTTGAGATGTCAGCAATTACATACCAGTGATATATCAACTTACATTCTTTATGCAGTAGCAAGAGTGAGACCCTCTTTTACTATACCAATTCTGAAGTCTGAAAAAAAGTGTACATATTTCATCTCAAGTTATATTTGTTTAAATTCCCTTTTTGATCAGTTTAAATAGGTTGAATCTTTTATCAACTCTAAAAGGCGAATAGTATTCTGTTGGGAGATAAAGTTCCATGTTTCGAAAATCAGAATACAATTCTCAATTTTGTACCACGTAAGGCCATGCCAAAAAGAGATGTCAAAGTCAAAGGAAAATATTTCTAACTGTCCCTACAGAAAAAAACCATAATGTACAATCGATTAGCTCTGTTTAGAATGGGGAACCACTAAAGGCTCGCTTTTATTAGTTCACAGTGCAACTTTTTCATTCAAGTGTTCATTATTCTGCAACGTGGAATCGTTACTTTGAATAGTACTACTTCCCTAACGTAAATACATCACAGCGAAACGCGTGAAAACTAACCAGAAGCAAGAAAAAAGCGCCGGTTGTGGTTTTATGAGGGACACCTCCAGAGGTGTCCGCAGAAAACGTTCAAAGAAGCATGGCCGAAGTTGTAAGTCGCTCCCCCTGGTAGGATCAAGTGTAAGAACAGTACAATGACTACAATGAACTCGTCTTGTGAAGCGTTCCTATCAGAATATGTCACTCCGTCAATAAGATGGAATTCGCTTGTAATCAGATCTTCTTGCAGTGTTATATTTCGCTCGAATTCTCTACAAAGGTAACTTCTAATGGAGTATGTGGCTGTTTTGGAGAGAGCCAAGTTCATGGACTGCCTACACAACACATAGCCCTCGAAGTAGGCTGTTGTGAATCCTGCAAACTTTGTTCGCTTCTCTTTGCCTCTCCTGCGATATCTAGCTAAGATGAAGACATATAGAGCTGGCATTTGAGTGGCCGAATTAGTGACTTCTCTCGGCATCTGTTCTAAGTTTGATGCCGTGTATACAAGCAAAATTCATCACACGAACTATCATGACTTTCCTACTCTGACGCATGTGGTATTTTGAAGTGGTGAGAACCTTCATTATCAATCAGGGTACCGATTCGTTCGCCACTAAGTGCTTTTGTAATATTACCACCTTCGTTGAGGTTGAAGACCACAACTGCAAGACATTGTAACAGTTGACACAACGATTAGAACCGGTAGAACAAGAATGGGCACCTTAAACGGTAAGCTCTAGGACTAACTTGAATGGGACTGAGTTTGTAGCTGCGGTGCTCACCAGGTATGCGATTTTCTTGACACAAAGTTATGGCCGTGATGTCCATCACTGAGAGACCTTGAATGGCAACCTCACGATATGAGACATGGTGGAGCAGCATAGCATCGGGATTCTTCCTTGGATCCTTGTCATATACTCCATCCACGTTTGTCGCTTTTAGCACTACTTCGGCGTTGACTGCAAGAAAAGGAAAAAACTTACTGACATAGTTCTTCCTCAAAACTCTGTAACCCAACGAAAGTGTTCACATTGAGTGCAAAGTAGTGAACTGAAGACCAGACCCAGTCAGTGCACTCACTTTCAGCTGCTCGCAGGGCAGCAGCAGTGTCAGTAGTGAAAAAGGGATTGCCCGTTCCGGCACCGAAGATGACAACTCGACCTTTCTCCAGATGGCGAACAGCTCTCCGTCTGATATAAGGTTCGGCAACCTCAGCCATGCGGAACGCTGTCATCACCCGCGTGGGCACTCCTATGCTCTCCATGGATGCCTGCAAAAAGATGGCATTCATGACTGTGGCCATCATCCTGACACCAATCCATCATGCCCTCATCAATTAGACTCAAAATAGCTCCCTTTTTCCTCCTCAGTCACTGGAAGAAAACATCCAACAAGAAATTCCCGCTGCTCTGTCTCCTCGACTTCTCAACTATCAATACAGAATAGTGGATTAGGCCAAATCACAACGACATATGTTTATCAGAAGGGATTTTAACTGAACTCTCTCTCTCTCTCTCTCTCTCTCTCTCTCTCTCTCTCTCTCTCTCTCTCTAGTGTCTCTGTTTTTGACAGGTTAACAGCAAAACTACCGATATTATCAGGGATACACCTGGATATTAGGACCATCACAGCCCTTGCAGAATTCGAATACAATGCGTCAGTATCGTTCACTGAGGCCAAAGAAATTCGACTCATTCAGGCCGCCAATTAGCTTGGACTGACAGGAATTCATACCCACAACTTGCGGCCCGCGGAATTAGAACAATCAAAGCGACATCTCGCCTTTGATTCCCTGGCACCTTTGATGCTTTCGTTGCGGGCCTGATCGTATTCATCTTCCGGCTGATCGTCTTCATCGAAAGGCGATGACGATCACGCCGGCTCTTCGGACTACACCCGGAAACGATAAGGAACCTGCATAAAGGCTCCGCGCTCCTGGCGCAGACAACGCGTCCCCCGAGCAGGCTCTAATTTGAAAAAGTCCCTTTCCGACTTCGTTTAGAAAGATGATAAATTACCCCGCAGAAGTGAAAAGATAGAACTCACTACGTGGTAGACTACCCATAATACCACGTACTTTCAAGTCACTGGGTTGAAGGTGGATCCCCGGCAGCCCCTCCCACATGCCTCACACTGTGCCACTACAGTACTGTATACAGCTCCGTGACGTCGAACTGCTTCCATCCACACCTTCATTCAGCCGGTCCGAAGTGACGGAGGATGAAGTCCGATGGAACTCCATCTCGATCGTGATGTATACGCGCCGCTCCGTCTACCCAACCCAGATCCAGTGCTCCCGTAGTAGCCCAGTAGGGAAATGCAAAGGTGATGAACTACGTAAAGGTTCACTAGCTCACTCGGAAACAGAGCATGCCAAGCTCTTCGCCACGTTTAGAGGCGCTCTTTGTAGGGCAGGCAGTCGCCTTCATGAGGAGGAGTACGTGCCAGAAAATTTCGAACTCACGTTCTACTCCCTACGGTAGTCAGGGTAACTACAGTACGATGGCTAGGAGATCCGCCACACTAAAGTCCTCATGAACATACTAGAGGGATCCAGCAAGACACCTAACACAACGAGATCGCGTGGCCTAATGGATAAGGCGCTCGCCTCCGGAGCGGGAGATTGTGGGTTCGAGTCCCACCGTGATCGCATTTTGAACTTTTTAAGTTCAAAATTGCAAGCTTTTGGCCAACCCTTAGAATGCGTAATACCACCCATCCTCTTAACATTTATGGTGTGCGCAAAAGGGACCTACGGTGATAAGAAATTCGAGCAGCTCCACAAAATCCTTGTTGTATTGTGGGAAAACCTCACAGCATCCGTCCTCTAAAATACCCCTACATAGTATATTTTACGTTTCGCTAGATGTGCCATTCCCCTATCCAGTGCATTCTGGGCGGTGAGAGGGGAAAAAAAAACAACTATCCAATAAATTAAGCGCGTTGGTTAGGGTGTAGAGTGTGCACCCTATGTGGTCAGCAGACGCTCGATCCAATCCGCTGGACCCAACCCAAGCAGCTCCACGGAAAAAGTTGCCACCGCCCACTACAATTGCGACCTGCAGACCGCCACTCGACCCTCAGCATCACGGGAAAAACAGGGGAACTTCTAGCATACTGAACTAAAAGGGATATTGCTATCAGCCCTCGAAGGGTTCGACACGTATCAGTCAAGTGCACCCCAGGCATCAGCTGTGGACTTAGACAGGAAAGAGTACACAAGTGCCCCACAGCACAGAAGAACGACAATGCTAGAGCATCGATGGGGCAGAACAGACGAATGAAGCTAAAGTAAATTAAACTTACACATGAAGGCCATTCAGACAAAAAAGGTTTTGCTCATAGTGCAAGGCATGCCGCAGACATTTAACATTTGACATCTGAGAGAGAGAACGGACGGACCTCGACTCCCAGACGAGTGATTGCAGCAACCTCTCTGGCGATGGACATGGTAACCTGCAGCCAGCCAGTAGCAATTACAGTGCTTATTAGTTTACCTGTGCGAAGTCTAAAATAAAACCTCGTCCGTTTCAGCTGACTCCAGTAACCTCCAGTAACCACAACGACGTACCACTTTCAATTCATAGGCAATTTCGAGGAAACGCCTGTCGAATCTTAGGAAGGTACAATATGCCTAAAAGATAGAGCGAAAAAACCATGAAAACCCCTCTTGAACCCAAAATTGAGATAATAATTGTTTCCTTTTCGTAACTGAATTCAGGAGCACAGAACGGGTGCACGTCCTAAAAACAATTTTACGATAACCCTCGACATTCGTGCGCATTCGTTGTACTGCTTGGACACACTCACTTCTCAAAATGGCCATTCTTGCTATATGAGCGCAGCCAACTCGATACAGCAAGTTAACAGGATCACATGAGTAGACGACACAGAAATTCAGCCTGATGGTAGACATCCTCAGGGAGACCAACCTTCGGGTCAATGTTGCCGGAGCCGTCTCCAGCCAGGGCTTCTCCGCTAACTTTCAGCAAAACACGGCGCCACCTAAAGTTCGGCAGAGCTTTCGACTCTGCTCCTTTCAATAACTGGATCACAGGAAGGTCGTTTAAGGAGGGAATAGTCGCTTCCTCTGCAGCCATAGCGACTACTCGGCTACGACTCTGCTTGTAACTCCTGAAACTTGGAAAACGGGAGGGAACGAGTTGTCCCCCACTGGACGCATTCCAAGACGGGGAGGACTTTCTTCTGAGACCACTGAATGGTGCAAAATATGCCCCACAGGAAGAAGCAGAATCAACAGTGAGTGGGAGGGAACCCCACGTCCGTGCAGAAGCCACGACGCCATTTGTAGAGATTAAAGAGAGCTGAAACGAGCAACAGGCAAAATTAATTTCATCCTGTGTGAAATAATACTTCAGTGTGAAAAGAAGAAGAAGAAATGGCCGTGTCGAAGGTACACAAGGAATTCCTGATACACTGAGCTCAGCAGCATCCTTACTATCCTGAATGAAGACAAACAAAGTTCTGCAAACTCTGAAACTGAACGCAAGCATCCACCGCAAGCTTACAAACACCACACTGGAAAGTCCATGAATCCATTACCGTGGATGCCATCGCGTATGGCTTCTCTGCTCTCCTCCTCGTCCGATATGTTCTCGCTACTGGAATTGCCTGCGCTCCGCCCTTATTACTTTCCACCTGTGCATTCAAAATCCCAGACAATATGAAAAGCTACTCCTCGGCCGAACACAAGACGTACTTCTCTGCAACCAGTCGAACAGAGCCCAGCACCGAATTAACTATACCTCACTAACCTCGTTCCGGGAAGATCATCAAGACCCCAAACAGTGGCAAATGAACCTCCGGCGGTTATTAATCTTGCGCCGAAACTGCACACCACTCCCCTCTCAAGAGCCTGAACGGAGCAATTTCAGAGCTCGGCAGAAATTCAGGCTGGATTGAATGGCAGTCCGCGGCTAAAACAACACTGAAATGGACGTACAGACAGACCACGCTCAGCTGATCTGACGAACTGTGCAGTAGGTCTCGTGCGTTGGATAGCCAGGGGGGCAAGCAGAGGGACGAATCGTAATACTTCGGTGCATTTCATAAGATGTGCAGGATCTTGGTTCTTCTAACTACGTAAGCAGCCAAGATATTTCCAGAAATTGGCTTGATCATACCCCTTATACGAATGCTGAGCTTCATCATACCCCTCTTCACGTTTGGTTGCTTTATCATACCCCCAACTTGTCGCTTCTATCCCATGTCAGATCGTCATCGAGGCTGCCATGTCAACATGTATTCCAACTCCACATTGACATGTCATGCGTGACATCAGACTGAGATTGGTTGGGGGTATGAAAAAGCAACCAAATGTGAAGAAGGGTATGGTCAAATTAGGGATATGATCAAGCAAATTTCTGAGATATTTCACCAATAATATACAGGGCAGCACGTAGCATTCTGCTTTTCACTTTTTCTTGCAAACTTTCCACAGTGAACAGAGCTGCCGTAGTGGAAACATTCCCTGCAAACTTTACACCGTGGGCAGAGCCTGGGAACGAGTATCTGATCCTCTACTATACTGTAGTCTTTTCTCAACTGTGATCATCAACTCCATCCAGGAAACACGTGGAGTTTGCGCTTCCGGAAAGCTCAGTTGAGAATCTGCAACATGCTCACCACGTCGTAAAGGAGGATCGATGAGATCGGAATTTGCGACACAATAGTGACCGGCGCGCGGTTACGGGAGGACCACGCCATCAAGTGATTGGCTATTCACTCGACGGCGAGGGCAATGCGAAAATACTTTTGTAAAACGAATCTGGTCCAGGAAGCCCAAACTAAACTCTACTTTACCACGTAGTATGAAACCGTCGTACCTGAAAGTTTTCAAATTTCATGCTTCTTCGCGAAAGGTTCGCTTCTCGCCTTAACTCTTTACTTCAAGATCCGAATTTGGGAACCTTGTTGAGTTTCTCCAACTTGTGCTCCAGTTTTGAAGCGGATTGCGATTAGATATCCTGGGCGGAAAAGAAGGGGAAAGGAAGGCTTGGCATTATCTGCTTCAAGTTTCAACACACCATAATACTGACATTATAGCAAAGACAGAGGAGACGTGTTCCATTAAACCACAAAAATGAGGAGAATAAAAGGAAGATTCTTTTTTTCCTCCAAGAAACAATGTAACTTATATATCTTAGTTATTACTAACTAGATTTACTTGAAACAAATCACAAAGAGTAAATCAATCTGTGAATCAATCACAGATGATTGATTCACTCTTCCGAGTTCATGGCTAAATGGGAACTGTATGATCAACACATTTTTACATTAAACGGTTGTTTTCCTGTCCTCCGTGACTGCAAACTTGAGAAATGATATACTCGGGGTGTCTCGAAGCTATTATACCGCTAATTGTGATTTACAGTTCAAGGTTTGAGGAGAACTTCAGTACAATACTTTAAGGAAACTGCAATTAGCCTTAATCAAGTGCAGTTTAAAACCTCCGTAATTCCGCACTGTGCAGCTGGTGTAGTTCTTATCATATGCGTGATCCTCCGTCCTGCCAATGCGTAAGGCCAACAGTGGACTTTCACACCTGCTCCGATTCTCAAACATATTCTGTCAGTTGTGAAGCCTCCCATCCGATTCTCCAACAGCCTACCGCAAAGTACTGGCAACTGAGAGTCCATCTCCACAGTCGTAGAGTACTGGTTGCCACTGCACTCCAATCCCCACTCTCCAGGCCAACTGAATGGTACTTCTGCTGAATTTTAGTCAAGTGCACCTCTTCGGTGAACAGAACAGATGCCACACAAAGCGAAGCAAAACATAGCTTAAAACCTAAACGCTTAAAGACATCGCACCAGCTGGTGTGAGTCCTGACCGCAGGGTATGTGACAGGTGTGCAACTCTGTCAACGGTCCATGCAGTTTACATGGCAGTTCATCCTGACTTCGTTGTCAAATCCCTCTTTAAAGATGGCATGTGGGCTTCGGTGGCCTTATTGCCTTCTACTTGTGCCGTATTTGGGAATAATGCTCCAGTGCAGAACTTGCTAAAAAGTGAGCACCCGTGCATATAGTAGTGCGTTCCAAGCCTAAGGAATGTTGTTCATAGCTTAGTTTCAGAAATAGGAAACAGAATTTTATGTCCAAGTTGTCCAAGATCCATAAATCGAGTTCCGAAAGTGCTAAATACTAAAGGACATCTCAAACCTTCCCATGAACTGAAATTTGAGTTTTCTGCATCTAACTCATAAAGCGTAAAGTCTCGTCTTTGAACTCATAATTTTCATAGCAGCAACGCTGAATTCTCGACGTGAGTGATTTCACTTTTAAAATTTTTGAGAATACTGAATCTTCACAAGCAAACAAAGTCTATTAATATTGGTTAAATTTTAAGCAAAAATATTGTATCACTCGTCCTCACAAGTGACAGTGAGTGAAATATATTTCACTTGCTTGTGAGCGAAACACATTGATTGTAAACAATTATAAGAAATACATGGCTGAAGTAATAAATTTTTCTAAATAATTAATGAAAAAAATAGTTTCAAAAAAGCCTGTCGTTACTTGTTGTAAGTATTCCACATATAGTTCTTATTGTACTGAAAGAGTTTGAAGTTTTAATATTCTCCGGGAGTTTTTAGTCCAGAAATCTTTCGTTACCCCGGATCTCTACTCCAGAGTACCTCAATAATAGATAATCAGAGTGACTTCTGCACTATCCGCAAAAAAGAATCTATCTGGGATTACTCTAGTTTGAAATGTCATATTCACCACTTTCAGCTTCAGATGGAAGAGGAGAATATGCACACGTTTAATTAATTATCTAACTCTTTTATCAGTAAGAGTTTGGTAATAAATCAATGTATACAGCAAACAGTCAATGTATTTCTTGCATCATTTTCTTTAAGCTGAATTAACACTTGCAAAACGTTTTATGTTTTATACAAAATGTGTATATATTTGATGATAACACAAAGTAAAAATGACACCACGTGGCATTAATAATTTGAAGAGACTTTTCTATTTAAGATTCAGTTGCAAAACATGATCACAACCAAACTTTATCCGGAATTTTCTCCCTGTTCATCGTTTTTTTAGACTAGATCTTGAAAAATCAGTAATGGACAAAGAACTATTTGCAGTGAGACCACTGATGGATTTAATGCCCTAACTTAGTGAAACTTTGTACTTCGCTATTATAATTATGTGACTGTTTTTAACCATAGACAATACATCAACTTAGATCATTTCGCAAAAGAAAAACTACATATGATTGCAAGAATAAATTATTGCATAGTTTTCTGTGTTATCTTAAGCAGCATTGCCTTCTGAAACTGGCGGATAACTATACCGGGCAGCATTTATTGGTGAATAATGCCGTCGGAGGTGGAACCATGTTAAAGCATAAGTTTTGTTATTTGGGAAGTATGCATAATCATCTCTTCGATCATCAGACGGAAGAAGTATTAGACACCCCTTTAATTTATGAGCAAACTCGTCTCTTCTTCTTGGAGAGGTTAAGTCGTAAATTAAACTATAAATGAATTATGTTATTCTTTTTAGATCAAATTTTATGCCAAAATGACATTTACAGTTTTATTACCTAAGATAATTCCACATGTCAAGTAACATCACATGCTCTCAACTGCATTCTCTGGTCCTCATGAGGGAATGTTGTGGACCTCTGTGCTGATTATGTAGAGCTTTCTGCGTCTGATATCCAGTTATAGACATCAAATTAAAATTCCTGGGAAATATGCAGAAATTTTAATTTAACTCTTTCTCTGAGAAGGGTTAGGTTATAAATTAAGTTATATAGATTAAAAATCAGTTTATAATAAAAATAGAACTATTTATATGCGTAGATGTATTCTTAATATCGTATGCTTATTAGGTTCCCACATGGAAGTTATCATTTATATCGTATCCCTGTTTAGCTACATATTATAATACTTCGCTGTGGTTGTGTACCGCAGAGGCGCATGTCTTCACTCGGTGTTGGAACAAATCAATTTCCGAGAGTTGGAGAAGCACCAGCTAGCTTGCCCGAGTGGTCTAAGGGGGACGACTTAAGATCGTCTGTACATCGGTACGCGTGGGTTCAAACCCCACAGCTAGCAAGGATACGGCTTCTGGGTAGTCCGTTTTTGGCCTCTTTGTTTTGTAATACGTTAGGTTTTAACACATCGCGCGCCGTTTTCATACGGGATGCGGAGAAAATTTAAGCAAACATATCCTGTATGTTTTCAAACATTATGCAGGCCAAAACAGTAGTAGATCATATTCGGACTTTAAAGAGCGACAGAAGACATCTCTCCGCAAATGAGGTTCCGGGCCGAAGTTGGATCCAACTGAATCCTTCCCCCACGGCCTTGTACATTGAATCTCATTTTATCTTATCCTAAAATATGTCAACTTTACTTTAAAAATTATATTAAAATTAAAATCTCTAATCGATATAAGTTAACTAGTTTGGAGTTTGCCAGCACATTTTCAGTAAGTATAAAAAGGACTGAGGTGCTGCCAGGTGTATAATTCTGGAACCCTGTAATCCAAGAGAAATTATTTGATGTGCATATTGCTATGCGTTTGCGCATAGCTTACCGTTGATTCTGGTCAATTTGCTAAACGACTAAAAACAAAAAAAGATAAAAAAAAGTCTCACGTTATCTTATCGTAAAATATGTCAACTTTATTTAAGAAATTATACTAAAAGTTAAAATCTCTAATCGATATATGTTAACTAGTTTTGGAGTTGCCAGCACATTTTTTCACATAAGCAATAGGGTATAGAAAGGAGTGAGGTGCTGCCAGGTGTATAGTTATGGAACCCTGTAATCCAAAAGAAGTTATCTGATGTGCATATTGCTATGCGTTTTCGCATAGTTTACCGTTGATTCTGGTAATTTTGCTAAACGACAGAAAGACAAAAAGAAGCCTCACGTTCTTTAACTGCTTTTTGTAACTGCTGCCAAGACGTTTCGGCTATCATCCCTTCGTTGAATGAAGGTCACATTTGGCGAAAAGCAAGGTTCGTCCATTTGCATCCATCTAGTTTTGTTGCTCCTCTCAATTTCGTTACGCGAAGGACGATGGTAAAATTTTTGAAGGGCATGACGAGAATTCTCCGTCTTATCGATGAGCGGTGCACGAGTGACTGTGTCTTGCTGGTCGTACACAAATCGTTGTTGAAATTCTAAGGACGAGCGTTTCTATGTCGAACATTTTCCTCATTTCGCAATCAGAGAATTCATGAGCACGACAATCAGAAGTGCTGGCTCAAATTTCCTGGAATTATTCTCGTACGAACCGCTGTCTCCCCTGGTATATATTGTGTGCTCCTGGCTTGTGCATTAGTGTCGAGTCGAATGAATGAAACTGACAGAGAGAGATGTTACTTTGTACGTCCAGTTCTGGAAATGGACTGGAAGAGAATCATTCTGAAATCTTGTACAGCGACCTAGAGAGATGCGATTTTGTTTCTATGATAAAAGCTGAACATTTTGATCGACTTCCTCGCTTATCCTCAAGTCCACGACCCATTTCATTCATCGGCGCCCATAGTTCTCTTAGATATGAAGCACTTATTTATTGACTGAAGTGACTGGACGACGTATCTTTGTGAATTGGATTAAATTGGTAGGTAAGAGATTCACATTTTCTCGTTTGTACTTTTACCTTGGAGATCTGTACATCTCAGTTTTCAAGTGGTACGGGTTTAGGCTCTGTCCGGTGACTAAGTGCAGATTCCGTTGTATAGAGATCTTGCTGATCGAGAAAACTTGAAAGAGATTTGTCGTTCCTGGACGAGATTTCTGCTGCATTGACATCTACTACACCAGTTCTAGACACGGATCTTGTGATCACTGAGCAAGGGATCGTGTGGGAGTGTCATGGATGATCCTTATGGTGGTTTTGCTCTTGGATCAGTGGGAGGAAGGGAGGAAGGGATGTAGCTCCAGTTATTGGCCATGGTCCAGGCGAATGCAAGATCCAAGGGATCAAAATACAGAAGCTATCAAAGAAGAGTTTTTTTTATCAGAGAGGTCAAAAGTTTGTAGACACTAGGTATAACAATTACGATCACCCTCCATTCCCGAATGTGAGGCTAAAAGGTGAAGCAAATGCTGAAGGTGTTGAAACAAACAGTCCACATAGCGGAGAATCTTTTGCAAGTGGATTACACAAATATTATATATATATATATTAGAGGAAACTTTTATGAAGTTATATTCATACGCCGATAATGGTAAATGTTCTCAAGGACAACTCTCTAATATAGAGATAACACAGAATTAGCTGGTCAAGTACATATATTACTACGCCAAAAATGGCAGATTTTATCAAGGACTACTCTCTAGTACAGAGGTAAACACGGGGCCAAGTACATAATAAGTAGCAAATAGAGGTGGAACTAAAGAGTTAACTGCGCTAAACTGTCAAGCAGAGTTAGCTAATTATTTGTAATCGAAGAGTGTGCAGATGACCAAGTACATATTAAGAAGCGATTAGGAGCAGAATGTGCGCTAAACTTTGATGAAGTTGGGCATGTAGGTGCAATTCCATACTAGGAAGATAGAGGTGTTCTCTTAGTTTAAACTCTGAGTATGAGTATAAAGCACTAAAGAGAAATATTCTTTTTTTCCTCATAAGGTTTTTTGAGTTTAAAGAACAAATATTATTTGCTCCAGGAAACCTCTAAATCTTCATCTTAATATTTTTCTATCAGTACTCATGAATAACTTGTAAAGCTAGTGAATAGCTTTAATTTGATTTCTTATTACATAGATTCCAAGTTGGGGATGAATATATAGTGATCAAAGTATTTTCTTTTGTTCCAAGAAACTTGGAAATCTTCATCTTAACATTTTTCTATCAGTACTCAGTAGTTTGTTTCGAGATGAATAACTTATGAACCTAGTAAATATGTATTTTCATATTCATTTATATATGGAGAAAGAAGCTTACGACAAGTAAAAGAACAAAACATAAGTGGAACGAAAGGATCATGCTCTATAACCAACACTTAGATAGAGATGTTTCTTTAGTTTAAACCTTGAGTATGAGTATCTAACTTGATTTCTTATTTCACATTCCAAGTTGGAATGAAGACATAGTGACCAAAAGTATTTTCTACATGACTGTTAAATTTCTTAATTCTTTGAAAGCAAACTCGCAAAGTAAGATCTTCTAGATCACCTAGAACACTTGTAGTCATACAGTTTTAAACCACCTCATGATACCTCCATTAAACATACTAAGTCTAGTGTTTTACAAGAACTATCGTGTTGAACTGTATTGAGAACTGATATTAATATTCTCTTCCATGCCGCAAGTAGAAATATGTAAGAGAATATTCCTTCAACTATGAAGTATGATATGATCTTGCTCTGCAGGTGAAGCAAAATGATACTTTCGATCCAAAGCAAGACTTTCTTTCATAGCGATGTTGTACATCTAAACTCAGTTTATGAGATCAAAACTACTGCTTTTAATCAACAAGGTAAGATCTAAGACATCGAATTCAAATAGCTTTTTATCTATTGTCATGATTTGTATATATTCTATTTGTTTCAGATAGAATGTGATATTATGTGTGTCTTCCAGGTTCATATTTATAATGTATTCCACTATGTTTCAAAATGACAAAATGAAAGAGATTGCCGAAGATGGTATAGAAAGGAGTGAACTCTTACTACATGATGTAGAAAATTATTACAAATTTCAACCCACCGTTGTCCTACTGCGCAAACGTTTAGTATGTAATTACATACATTTCAAAATTTTTGGAAGTTAAGAAAAGATATATAAATGACATTGTGCTGGTTTTCAGTTTGTCTATGATGCAATTATTGTAAAAATATATGAAGGAGTATGGTGTCATTATTGTTAGAAATATCTTCAGTTTGATACATATGAATATGTTAGTGGTAATATTTTGAGAATAAATATTAGATGATTGAAAAATTCATGAATCTTGAACAAGTTGTGCTTGATAAAAGTCACCGTTTATGTATGATAACATTCTTGCTCCCACTAGAGAAATTTCGTCTGTCACTAATTACGATTGGTTATAATATTTGATGTATTTATCCAATCTTTCTAAACTTAATTTTGATATGGTCATATCGTAAGAGTCTTTAGAGATTGCTTAAGCACTGTGAATAGTCATTCCTTGTATCTTATATGCAACTCGTCTTGTGTATTCTATCTTCAAAACTTTAATTTGTTCATGATCATTAAACATGGATTTATCATTTTCATATATCCATGACAGTCCTTGTATAAATTTTTATAAGGTGAATGTTTTATCGGTTCTTGCTTCTCCCGTGAGAAATAAATGGATCGCTTCATGTGGAAGTGTTTCTTTTTATACATACAATCATTGAAGAATAGCTTATGCTATAATTCAATTGAAGTAATTCAGCACAAATATGTTATAATGGTATCAAAGGATCTTTGATCGAAAATGTTTCTTCACGATTTGTAGTCTTAGAAGTACATTTAAGAGCAATTTGTTGTATTAACTCGATATTATCCAAATCCATAATGCTTGAATCGTGGTCCGATTTGCTTTGTTCAATATGATGTTTTCTTATTTCTTCAAGCTCAACGACTTCATCCTCAAATTTCTTCCAATCTTTGTTTACTTTGTCCGTATTGTACTTAAAAATATACAAATTTAGTAGCAATAAAATATGTGATTTATGTCTATTATATGTATTTCTCCATGTTTCAAGTGAGTCTTTAATGTTGTCATGGTCCTAAGGAAACATGACATATAACAACACTTGCTTTATGAAATACTCTTCTGGTTGTTTATGTTGGTCAAAACATATCCATCGAACAATTTTAGATTTTCTCAATCTTCTATTTTGTGAAGTATTGAAGTTGACCATGAATTCTATCAAAATCATTGAATTTTCTTGCAGATGTCGTGGGTGTCATGCATACTTATCTATGATGGATGATAATTCTATGTTTAATGAAGAATTATTTTCAGAAGATAATTGTTTGGTACCTTTGAGGAGAAATGTTCAATTGGGTGGACTACTAGTATCTATGAATTCAAAGGAACGAGAAGCGTGATACAAGGATAATTTTAATATTTTATAGAGAGCTAACTGAGCTGAAACTTGTATGAAATTTAAGAATGCATTGACTACTTTTTTAATTCGTATGGTTACTTCTTGATTTTCCTCAATATATTTATTGTTGATTTTCTTCATTTCATTCGGTATTGTATTGTCTACTTTTGTTAGATATGATGTACGATATTGTGCCACAACATGCAGATCCAACACGTATTGACAATTTGTGTTGGCTTGCCAACTTGACGCAAGGAAGGAATTAACGTAAATATCGACTGGATGATGTTTGAGATATATGAAAGGTTTTGATAACAAATATCTTAAAGCTAGTAAGTAAGTCTCGTATATAAGTTCTAAATGTTCAAGATACTGATCCAAGTTCATATCCATTCTAATTTTGAAAGAAGAAATGATGTTCGGAATTCTTATCAATTTAAGTTTTATATCTTGCATCTTGTCATTGTCGAGTTCGTCGTTAGTTAAAAGATATAATATTGTTGTTTTCAAAAAGCTAGAAACCATTGATGAATACCTTATTCAAACTGAACGAAATAAAAAATCATATTCCATTGCCGGTGAATGAAGAAAAATTAACTTCTTCACAAAAACAACAACTTCTTGGACAAGATCATGTCACATGTGCATGATATTATGAACAAAAAAACACAATGTTTTTGTAAACTGATTCAATAGAACCAATTAATATTGGAAAATGTATCAGATTTTTTTCATAAGTGAATTTCAAAACAAAGGTAGTCCACATGATCATGTATTACTATGGACAAAAAATACTCTTATTTTCAAGATAGATCCTCATGAATCAACCACAACTTCTTTGAGGAGTATATTTCTACGCGTCATTGCTTATTGAGCAAAGGGATAATCAGATGTCAAACTCATCATCACACAAACTTGCTATAAAAGAAGATCTTCTTCTTCTTGTTGATTTTAATTTCCATGGCATTTCTCTCGATTTAATGAAAAATGTGGGTTTTCTTAATTGTCGGATCATTGTGAAAAGATTTCGTCTAAAGAGTTGATAATAGTCTGAAGTGAATCGCAATTGGAACAAACAAGGAAAAGCTTGATCTGATATAAGAAGTTGTTGTGTGAAATTGTTGTCCTTGACTTGTTTCACCGTCAAAGGAGAGACTTGTAGTTTTCTTTATCTTATTTGAATCCATGAGATGCTTAGAAATTTCTCAATGCAGATATTGGACATCTTGAAAACTTTTGATAAACAAATTTATGAGTTTTGTATAATAATTCTCATGAAGCTAGTTTGAGACAAGACATCTTGAATACGATTTGTTTGTTTTCTTCCATTGTCAAAAAACAAACAAGGAAAATTAGTCTCTTCACAAAACTCAAAGGGTGATATTCCTTGCTAGGAGTCACAATAAGTTTATATTTTTCATTACCATAAATGATTTGAGTATTGGTGTTTGTGTTTGGTTCATGATCAGATCGAACTAGTTATTTGTTCTGGTAGTTTCTACTTCATCGGACTGGAGTTGTTCTTTGGAATAATTTTCATTGAAAGTGTCAATCCAATTTTCAATGAGCTTGAGATCGTGAAGTTTGTATAGGTGTGTATCAGTGAGATAATTAAATCACTCATTACTTTGTTGGGTCGAACATAACTTGTTCTATAGATTGATTTCAAAGTCAATTTCTTTTGATTTTCACTATGATAGAACTTTCTTCA
Organism: Asterella californica; assembly: GCA_036924285.1. Taxonomy (NCBI): domain Eukaryota; kingdom Viridiplantae; phylum Streptophyta; class Marchantiopsida; order Marchantiales; family Aytoniaceae; genus Asterella; species Asterella californica. The sequence continues at coordinate 20,354,546 of JAYKYS010000006.1, read as the reverse complement.
TCGGCCATACGTGGTAATTGTGTTTGGACCATGTTTGTATTTGATGAAAATATTAATAACACTATCTCTTAGATGTCATTGTTGAAAACCATTGTATACCTGAATGTTTCCAAACATAACTCGTGGTGAGATCAATCTTTCTTTGACTTCATTTAGATATTCGAGATATGATATCATATTGTTACTGTAGATTCTTTTAGAACAGATATTTTGTTATCATTTATTTATCGCATACAAATCAAACATATCACTAATTTTGAATGTATTGTATGTATTTTCTGAAGCTGTTAGAAAGTTATATTAGTTGTTTCAGCATAAGAGCGAATGAAATCCTAATGAATTTTATTGATGTATTTGGATATTTTTTATAGAATAAAAAATATTCAATATAAACTTTTTATTGATGAGAGTCAGTATCTTGCGACTGATGGTTTAGTTTATGTTTTGGAGATTTAGTTTATTTATACCTAGTTCATAAATTCTATCTTGAATAATTTTGAAACATTCTCATCAAAATGATTTACATTTTTAAATTTACGTATTAATTATGAAATTGGTACATTTGGATGACGTAAAGATAAATCTTGTAGTTGTTTCATTATATTCCCCATTTGTCAATATGAAATTCATCATGAATACTAAGATTGATTCATAATGACTGAAACTATCCTTACTATCATCATATAGAAAGTTGAAAATAACATAATAAGTATTGTTGTTTGAAAACTGAATTATATTCTCTCCAGAAGTAGAACTGTATATGTGTATACTTTTCTGTACTATGGAAAATAAAGCGAAAAGACATAAAGAATCACCCCACACACCACCTTCTTTTGTCATTTTATCCAGCTTTAGTTATATATTCATCAGCAGATTCTAGGTGACGCGATACTCTCAATTCATCTTCCTTGAAATAAGATAATATCAATGGATCACATGTATCTCTACCTCTTGAGTAGATATTGTAAAGTTCATTTTGAGTTTGATTTTGTAAAGATGCAATAGAAGGTTTATGATGCAATAAATATTGTATCGAATCAAACGTACAATCTCTTGGAGTATATATGAAATCTTCACACTTTTTAGACATTTGATAGAAGATTATAAAGGTTTTTTATTAACTTGGAAAATTATAATCGATGGAAGTTTATGCAAATGTTGTAATCCACATACTTGATTATGATCAGCTATAGTGTTGTTCAACTTGAGTTGTTTGACGACGAATTTGATGACGAACTTTTAGTTCTCTTCCTTCTTGTTCGAGCAGTATGACCAAAAATCACTTGGAGCAGATGCACACTGATCATTTGATGTTGAATGTTTGTACTTTTCATATGTTGCACTTAAGTTTAAGTTTCATATACTTCCACCCTGCAAAGATGTTTGACATAACTTGTGTAAAATGACATCACATTTCAGAAACAACGAACATTTGGAAATATTTATGTTCTAAAGCGTTTTGTGTTTAATACTTAATGTAATTAAATTTTGCATTTTGTTTTGTTTTTGTTTACAAAGATGTTTGAGAATCACATCACGTTTGAAAGGTAGTCAGTTTCGTAAATGATTATCATTTCAAAGCATTTTTTGTTTTTTATTTCTCCTGGTTTATATGTTTCATCATAACCTTTACTGTTTCATACATAGTCTTGTACTTCCACAAGATGGCATGTAACCCCTTATCTCAATTATACTTCATTGATATACACTCCATATCAGCATCTTTGGTAAGCATCGTATACAAGATATGATTAGTCTTATCAGCAAGACCGTTGGCATTCAGTTTGTAAAGAAGTTGTCACTCATGGCTTGATGGAGAAATTTTTCAACATAGCAGTTGTGATGCTTTTCACAAATTCACCACCTCTATGAAAAACTAACTCAAGAAGACGTCCAAATCTAGAGATGATCAACTGTCATAAAAATGACGAATCTCTTCCTCACTCGTGACTTTAAGTGGTTTAACTTCCACCCACTTTGTTAGATAATAGGTTGCAATCACGATATATTTGCTGTCACGAGGTGTTCTGTTCAAATGACCTACATGATCAATTTCTCACTTCTCAAACGGTCATAGCACAAGAACTAACCAGCTGTAATTGTGACTAATCATAGTTATCTATCACTAACTTAGAGTGTCATGGCTATGGATGTAAGCAATCCATCGTAGCATTGCTATATCTGAAGTGTTGCAGTTTGCAACCATGTCAAGCAAAGACAAGCAAAATCTGTTTCTAAGACTACATGAGCACACTCAAGAGTTCTATATCTACCTTGATGTAGCAGCTCTCCACAACTCACGTTTCACCTGAAGATAGTTGCATTGTCTATTTGTCAAGATCTTAGCTCCGACTAGAACAAACCGCACTCCATCTGCATCGTCTTGACCAATTGCTCAACCAATCGCCTTCAGACTTGTGTCTACAGTGATGATCCAGATCTTCTGCACTCATAGTTCAATCTCCTTAATATAGACAGAGACTTCAATATCTCTTTCAATCTCACCATCCTTCATGATGCTCTTGATGACAATTAAACCTCTTGTCTTTTCTCAAAAGCGCATACAAAGACTCTGCAACATGTGCACAATGAGAGATTGTGGTGTCCACATTTGCAAGGTTGGAGATTTTTGCAAAAATTTTAAGTTAATGACGTGTGTCTATAATTGAAGTAACCTTATTACTTAAGTTTACACCATGCTTAGAGAGAATATGAACTTAAGGTTCAATAATTCCTAAGAAGAAACCAACTTCTTCTGAAGCCGGAAGATGGACGTCTTCTGAACGATGTCTTCTGGAAGCCGGAAGCTGGAAGACAGAGTGTGCTTCCTAGAAAGACGGTGACTACAACCACGGGAAGTACCAATCGTGCACAAACTAGATAAGGATAGGTATATCTAACGAACAGTCACTACCGCAGTAGGTAAGACTAGGGACAATCGAGCAATTACCTAAGCGCGTAAGAGAAGACAAAGAAGTCATAGGCGCAGCAGCACCATAGCTTTATTTTCTGCTTCTTGACTCAATTCGAATTGAGAAGGACATTGGAGGTGCACGTTGTCGTGTCGTGGACCGGCTCCTACCTGAAATTCAAACTTCGATGCTTGTCACTCCAAAGAAACTCAATTGACAAGGAGCTCTATCCACAGTGGATAGAGCTCCTTGTCAGCTTTTCATAGGCACCTTGTTTACTTCATTTGGATGCGTAGTGGAGAAGTTACAAGACTCGAAAGATAGAGAAAACAAGCTAAGCCACAGCTTACGGACTTTTGACACCATTTCGGATCTTCGCTTTCATCGCATCAGTGGATAGAGCTCTTTGTCAGCATTCCATAGGCACTTCGTCTACTTCGTTTGGACGCCTAATGGAGAAGTTACAAGACTCGAAAGATGGAGAAAACAAGCTAGGCCCCAGCTTACGGGCTTTTGGCGCAACTTCGAATCTTCACCTTATCACATAGATGAGTAGAGCTCATTGTCAGCTTCCATGGTCATCTTGTTTATTCCGTTTGGACATCTAGTGAAGAAGTTATGCGATTTGAAAGAAGGCAAAATCAAGCTAGGTCCTAGTTTACTTGCTGACTGGGTATTTGAGGCTTCAGGCGTTATATCAAAGAGACAAGTGGCCTACTTCATTATTATGAGAGAACTTTGTACGTACATAGATTGTGACAAGGGGGCAGCTTAAGGTCTAGCTTGCGTCTGCGACCTGTCAACGGACGGTTCTGGAGATTTGGAGGTCCAATGCAAACGCGCAAGGCGTCGTTGGGTTCAGATCTGAGCAGGCTACGTATAGGTTAAGACGGTTTGGGAAGAGATGGATCGGAGAGTGCGTACTGAGAGAAATTGAGACGCAGGAAGCAGATTTGAGGTTTTCAGTTATCTGTGAAGGAGAGTTGGACCGTTCGGACCGTTCCGGAGTCTAAACTTGCTGTCCTTGGATCCATCGGGATCAGAACAACGAGTTCTTCAGGAAATTGAAGACGATTTGAAGTTTCATTGGGCGGTTTGGGAGTTTTGAGTGAAATTGGCTCGCAAGGAAGCGCTTACATCAGATTTTTGTTCGCTTGCGACTTGAGATTGGGTTGTTCTCCGCGATCGATGAGCCAAGCTCTTCGTTCTTGAACCTACGCGATCAAGGAGTCTTCATGTACGCATAGGAGAAGACTATACATGAATTGGATTGTTGGTTTGGGTGTGGTGAGCAAGTTTGAGCCGCAGGGAGCTGATTTACGTCAGTTTTTTGCAACTTGCGATCAAATTTCTTGCGTGGTTTTGCAAGGGGAACTCTGAACGGCTTGTTTGGGGTCTTGTTGGGTACAGGGTAGCTAGATCTACCTACCAGAGAAGACGGATATCAGTTTAGACGATCCGTTTGTGCATGGTGTGCGGTTTTAAGCCGCAGGAAGCAGTTTTTGAAAGTTCGGTCGCCTGCGACTGAAAATCGGCGATATCTCGGCTGTTGGGAGTCGGATCTAAAGGGTTCTTGGGTTAACAGAGTCAGCGGAGGAGACCCTATCGACATCTGAAGTCCGTTTGGCAAAAGGAGGAAGTTCACAGATAGACCTTTTTCGATTTCTTCGCTACGAGTTTTGCTCTTTTGAGTTCGTTAGAGTTCTGGTTGGCTATATACAGCTTGTGGTAGCTAGCTTTAGCTAAGAACTTGTACATGGATGTGGTTTGGACTTGGGTTTGGATAGCGTGATATTGCTGTGGCTCTGCTTGTTAGCAAAGAGAAGTTTCTCTTGCTTTGAGCTACACTTTGGTGTTTTTGGGTCAAGGTTGAGAATCGGGGGTTGTTTTTAAGGGCTTTGAAGCAGGTTTCAGACCTCTCTGGTCTGTTTTTCAGTTCTGTGCTCTTAGGAGAAAAAACCGACAGTGTACATAAATTTGGAGTTGATATATATCGCAGCGTTCGTTTTCGTGGTTGTTTTTCTATGTCTTGTCTCTGTTTCAGCACACAACATCTCCACAGCCAGGAACCTCGCGTTTCCTGGACATCTTTCACGCAAAATCCGACGCGACATCGGTGGTGAACTCGACGTGAAGGTATGGGGTGGAGATATTTGTGTGTTAGAACTGAGCAGAAGAGGCCAGCAATCATGAACGAGAATGAAGATGGATACTGTTGTTCGGGAGGATGTTGTGGACCTGGGATGATGGATTTGTAGACGGTTGGGATCATGGGAGGATGGGACGAGCCATGACTATGAATGGGATGGACGGATCAGAGGAGATACCAGGGGTGCAGTTGGATGCAGCAACTGCACGTTTGTTTCAAGCCTTCATTTTGTTTTTGCGACAAGAGCAAGGGAACCAACAAAAGAAGGCTTTGGGGACGAAGGCGCTTCGGAGGGTGATCGACAAGCTCGATCTATTTGATGGGGAAGACATCTCAAAGTACTTGAGATGTTACAAGACGGAGATGGATTTGGATCAGGTATCGGAGAAGGAGATGATCGAGACGTTCGAACTCGCTGCGGTGCTTGAGATAAGGGAGCATGTGAAAGGTCTAACAAAGCGTTTTGAGAGGAACTGGGATACATTTTCACATGTGCTGATGGAGGGGTATTTCTTGGGAAGCTCAGATCGAGTAACCAAGAAATCATTTCTGGAATGGGTCAACGGATCCAACAAGGGTTTACAGCATACAGAGCTGTTAAAGGAGTTTGAGAGATAATTCTCTCAACTACCTCGGGTGGACAAGCTAACCTTGGAGAGTTACAAGACGGAGCTGTTTCTTCAAGCTGCGGATGAACCATGGCAAGAACAGTTGGAGCTACTTCTGGAGGATGGGGATGAAGAAGAAGGGTTAACAAAGAATTGGGAGGTTATGCATGAAGCGATTGAGCTTCTTGTCTGGAGACGTACAAGGGAAAGGGTTACAAGGTTGACACCTGCAGCGCTGACTACATCAGTTCGAATAGTATCTAAGGTTCAACCTCCAGTTGTGTTTGTAGAGGAGGAGGATCCAACCATCGAGGACCTACAGCAAAAGATGCGAGATCTACAAACCAAGGTTACTAGGTTGGAGGATAAGGGATCATGGACTGAGATGGAGCTTGTACCCAAACCAGCTTGGGTACATCAGTGTATGTGATGTGATGGTACTGACCATCAACGAGACGATTGCATCGACTTTGCAGAGTCTTTGCAACGTGAGGTTATTACTTGGGAGGATGGAAAGGTTGCATTCAGAAGTTTGGGTACTCTCTTTCAAGCCAACGTTGGTAAAGGAGGGATGAAGAAGTTTGTGGATGATTACCTTGCGGCACATGCAGTTGTAGCTGACGAAGCTACAAATTATAGTGTTAGGGTTGAGGAGATTGAGCATGATCTCCATATGGATGATCTGGATGAGCATGTGGATCCAAGCGAGCTCAGGTTGGATACTACATCCACGATGCAGAGCGAGAAGAAGGGACAAGAAGAGCTGGGGAGGATAAGGTTCAACAGGAAACTATTCTTACTATATAGACAATGGAGGACGATCTTGCACAACCGAAGGAGATGGTTGAGGTGCAGACAATGGATATGGTCGATCTGGTTGTAGACATACAACAACCAGATATTGATACAGTGATGGATGTGGTTGGTCTGATTGCATGCAAACAACAACCAGATATTGGGATGATGACGATGGATGTGAGAGGAGGTTGGGAGGAGTGCATTCGAGATGCAAAGGTTGGGTTCATTTCACGAGAGGTCTTGGATGCGACTACAAGGAAAGTCCATGATGCTTACATCGACTTCATCAAGGACATACATGTTGAGGACGAAGGAGAGTGGATGGATGTTTTCGAGACTACGGGTATAGGATGATGGGTAAGGATGACTTACAGGGGAGAAGCCATTGCTGAAGGTGATTATGTTTGAGAGGTTGTGAAAGTTTACATGTGATTAGGGTTGGGAGGATGAGGCTTGGGAGGTTGTAAAGATTTTCAGAAAAAGAGATCAGGGAGGATGATGGTTGAGGAGGATACCATTGTACAGCGAGACAATGATGGTTGCGTTTGAAGATTTTGGTTGCAGCAGTGTGGTTCTTTATTTTCAGAAAACAAAAAAGAAGAGATGGATACGTTGTCGTGGCGAGAGTCTTTCTTGGGGAGGGCGGACCTCCTGACTGTGATAGATCAAACAGAAATGACCAGAAAGGAAAATAGGTCGCTGCAGATGATGAAATCTCAAAACACAGCCTCTTGTGCCCACCAATTGCAAAACAAACACTCAAGCACGCACTCAGGTACACAAATATGTCTCTCCGGAATAGAAATAGCTTTATTTCAGCGTCAATTGCTTCACTGTTAAGAAAATATCTCTCTCCTCCTCTCCTAAGTTCTTCTTAGCTTAAAATTCCAAGGAATTTGATCTTACGACAACCAAAGCCTTGTCAAAAACGATCTCCTTCCAATAAACCACCTCTGTCCGTTCAAATCTACTCCTTCCAAACCTCAAAAGTGTAACATGTGAGGTTCTTGTCTCCAAAACACTTTCCTGCCTCTCTCACGATCTCCCCTGTTCACTCCACTCAATTCTGTCAGAAAAATCGATCCTCACTCAGCCTCCAAGCTTCTCAGCGTCTCCTCTCCTCAATCCACTCAATTCTGTCAGAAAAATCGACCCCCACTCAGCCTCCAAGCTTCTCAGCGTCTCCTCTCCTCAATCCACTCAATTCTGTCAGAAAAATTGATCCCCACTCAGCCTCCAAGCTTCTCAGCGTCTCCTCTCCTCAATCCACTCAATTCTGTCAGAAAAATTGATCCCCACTCAGCCTCCAAGCTTCTCAGCGTCTCCTCTCCTCAATCCACTCAATTCTGTCAAGAAAATTGACCCCCACTCAGCCTCCAAGCTTCTCAGCGTCTCCTCTCCTCAATCCCTAATTCTGCTCCTTTTTCCTCCTTCTGCCTCAGTTCTCTCAGAAAACTCTCTTGAAAAGTGTCCCCCCCGATCTCCAGCCGTCGCAGGTATTAAACCTAAAAGTTAAGGCCCCAGCTTAAGCTGCCCCCTTACTGTCCTTATAAGTGCAGTCACTTATCACAAGCAGGGCCCTAGCTTAAGCTGCCCCCCTGTTGTCCTTATGCGTACAGAGCATTATTTACAAAGTTGGCCCCTTTTTAATACAAGTTTCACAGTTGTCTCCACAAACTCTACCCCTACACTAATAAAGGTTCACATAACCTCATTCTCCATCGCAAGCCTACTCGATGCTTATTTAACTAATTAGCAAAAGTTTCCTGTGCTCTTGATGCCATCTTGATGTCATCTTGAATATACTACAAGCCATCCAATGTAAGCCGAAGCCCTAACACTTATGAGGCTGTCCCACAGAGCTTACAGCCTCCCATATGCGCACCAAGTATCTCCCATAGTATATTCAGGATGGCATGCGGAGGCTTAGGCCAAGAAGCACACGACTAAAGGAGATACCGGTCTCCCGCCCCTAAGTTTCTACCGACACTGAAGAACCCAACATAGACTCCCATCCGGGAGGCCAACATGCCAGAATAGGAACCAAAGGCCAAGAGGGATTGATCTTGAGACCACTTCCCTCCTAGGCAGGCGCCCTATCACTGGGATGGCCTTTGGTTCCGTTCAAAAAGGTTTTACAGTCTGTACATATGCTTTACTAAGGAAATCTTTCTGTAAAGTCTTTACTAGCCTTTTCTGTGCTAACTTCTCTATACAACTCCGTTTTTAATAAATAAGGAGTAAAAACTATAGTATTCATGAACACCTACACACCCACGCTATCAGATTCTGAGTTCGAGTCTCGAGCCAGAATCGACAGATTTCTCTCTTTCACATATTTCACAGCCTAAAACTCGTACTAACTATTGCTTAAAACACTTTCTGTCAAAACTAGAAGCATGAGGTCGCTCTCCTCGTCGAGCTTTACATTCTGGTGTCTTTCGACTCCCTCAGGGGTGATATTCCAACCCAAGCTAGGGGGCAGCTTGTCAAGCATGGCTCCAGCTTAGCTCCTGCCTAGCTTGTTAAGCTGCAGGGCAGCTTCCATTACACAATATAGAAAAAAATCTCTTTGCATTACTTTTCACTGTACAGACCTATGTACAATACGACATTCACCCCCTCCATTGAACCCCAGGGTGTATGTTGGGTTCTACTGTGTCAAGTATTTCAGTTTGAGTAGAACTGACAATGCAAACAGGAGCTGACGTAGTTCACCACATCTTGATACAGACCTTTCCACCAGTACCTCTCCTTCAACTTGGTGTAGGTAGCCCAAATCCCTCGATGTCCGGCCCATAAGGTATCATGGAACTCCTTCATTAGTTGCTGCTTAGTCTCTTGATCGTCCACTACCCGTATGAACATCCCATCTCTCCTCTGTGGTCGTCTCCAAAGATACCCATCATGCAGAAGATAGTTGTAAGCTTGTTCCCTTATCTCCCTGAACTCTACTTTGCTCCATCTCTCTTGCCTCTCCAACAAGCTCAGATAATATCCTATGTCACGAAGTCTACCTGTGTAAAGCTCCTCTCTAAACATCAACGACTCCAAGTTTGTAGCCCGTCGATTAACCTGACACTGAGCATCCTGTCTCTCTTCTTCCTCAGCTTCTGAAATCATGACATCCTCATCCACAAATCGAGCCCTTGACAACATATCTGCAACCATATTATCCTTTCCTTTTATATGTTTCAGCTCTGGATTCAAGCTTCTAATATAGGCAATCCAACGTAATATTGCTATGTCTGGCGTGGTACAGTTGGATATCATGCCTAGTAGAGGTAGACAATCTGTTTCCAGGACTACATGAGCACCAATCAGAAACTCACGATCTGTCTTCATTGCTGTCACCGCTCCCCACAACTCACGCTTCACCTGAGGATAATCTCGTTGCCTGTCTGTCAAGATCCTAGCTCAAACCTAGAGGTAAGCCGCAATCCATCCGCATCATCTTGACCTATCGCCCAGCCAATTGCCTTTGGGCTAGTATCTACTGTGACAATGACAGGTCTCCCACATCCATAGTCTACTCTTCTCAAAACAGGCGGAGACTGTAGAGCCTCCTTCAACCTATTCATAGCTTCTCGATGGACTGAGGTCCATATAAACCTCTTACCCTTCCTCAATAATGCATACAAAGGCTCAGCAACATGAGCATAATGAGAAATGGATAAACGATAAAATACACAAGCACCTAGAAAGCGTCGAACCTCTGTGATATTCCTACAGTCTGCCATCCTTGCTATGGCTTCAACCTTCTCGGGGTTTGGTCGCCTTCCAAAAGTGCCATACAGATGTCCAACCACTAAAATCTCAGACACGCCAAACTTGGACTTAGCTCCTGACAGGGTGAGATGTACCTCCTCCAGACGAGTCAAGATATGTTCTACATCCCTGATATGGTCTGCAACAAACCTTCTACATCCATTCGCAAGAACTGCTTCATCCTTGTCTTCAACCGCGCAACCCTTTATAGGAATATCATCTAGAAATGGAATGGTAACATCAGGCACAAACTCCCTTAGTACCTTATGCATCGCATTCTGCATATGAGCCACCGAGTTCGCCGCTCCTTGTGGAAGAGTACACATCCCCATCAATCCCAGGGACGTACGCATAGTAGTTAAATCCCTACTCTCCACAGCCAGCTGGAATTGATCATAACCAGAATATAGATCTTCTATTGAATAGATAGCTCTCCCTGCAAATGCCTCTGCTACCTCTTCAATCACAGGACCCGTCCCAACGTTACGAATGGTTACTTTATTCGCAGGCTGTAGGTCTTGAATAAAACGCAAAGCTCCTGACTTCTTGGGCATAGTGAACCACCTGCTAGAATATGGCCCCATAGACGGCTCAAGTATCCCCATCTGTACCTTCTCCTTCAACAACTCGATGAGTTTAGACAATAAAGCACGAGGAACTGGGATCGGTTTCAGATCCCAAGGCACATGAGGGATTGTGAATATAACCATAGGTGCTATAACCTGCGGGTCCACACAACCTATCTCTTCTGCTGAAAAAGATAATGCTTTACCATGCTTTACTACCATCTGTTCAAACACTGTCTTCTCGACCTCAGTCAAGAATTCACCCCCTCCTATTTGGAGCTCCTTCAATGTCTCCTCAGTAAACTGGTGCCTTACTCGTCTATGATCACGCAATATAGGTTCAGTCCCCACTAACTGTACTTGATGCTGGGAGTTAGCAGGTAGTTGAGCTGCTACCGGTCTTACCTTTCTCAGTACAGATTTGTACTTCGCATGGACGTCTGCTTCCTGAGGGAGTGCACACCAACAACTTGCTTCTCTCCCTTCATTATTCTGCATCGGATGAGGAAAGAACTGCAGGTATGTAGCAATCTCCTTATATATGCATCGAGAGTGGATAGGGATCACCACCACACTATTTTTCCCCTCCATCAATCTACTCACATTGTCTAACCAACCAACAGCTGACTGTACAGACATAAACTCTTCAAACAAACCAGAAACCACTTCGTCTTCAGATAGAACTCCTACACGCCACAACCCTGATACCTGTTTCACCATCCATCTTTTTGTATTTTCCTCCATATCTTCAACTCTTGTAAATCGACTCCACCCATCTGTCTCAAACATCAGCAATCCAGACTGCCAACTCTGTACACCACACATGTATCCAGACCTTTGTACATGTCTCGCTTCCAACACTGACGGGACCTCAACAGTAGGTTCTACACCCCTGTCTTCCCGCTCTACAGGAGTGGATTGCGAAAAACCTTACATCTCTTCGTCTGAGAATCTCTAAGGGTTTGTCTGTTCTGCTCATGTCTTGAACGAACCGTCAAAAACTGTACTGAGTACTTGTCATCAGGACTCCGAACTCTAGCATAATGAGACCCATCGTTCATCACCTTTGTCTCCATCCGAACAGCGGTGATGTATGGTTGGCCCAGTATCACAGGATAGGAGGCAGATGACTGTACAAAGAAATGCTGATCAACCTCTACATCCCCAATCCTTACACGCATATTGGGACAAGCTCCGTATAACTCACCCTTTTGGTTATTTGCAGCTCGAAGCACCCAACCATGATTCTTTTCGATTGGCCACTGTCCCTTTTCATACACCTCCTTGGAAATAATGTTGATCTCCGACCCGTGATCCACAAGTGCAGGTACTGGCTCAGAAAGTCCTCCAAGCCGAACTTGCGTCTCTGTTGTCGCTCTTGCCCAGTGCTTCTCCTTGAAATCGCTGTCTGCGCCTGACCCATCCTCTTCAAACTCTTCATCTTCATTCTCAATAACAGCAGGACCAGCAACCCATGCCTCATACTTATCATCTCCGAACTGATCAACACCAATAGCATCTACTGCTCCAACCATCTGACTACTCAGTCAATACATGTCTCTTTCTCTTCATGATGTCTATTATCAACTTATGAAACTCTCTCTTTGCAATACCAAGCACTTCACGAAGAGTAAACTCAACTCTAGCATCCAAAATGTGTTGCTCTAGAACAGCACGCAAGTCTGTTGTTGTTTCGATGTCTGCCGCTAACTTGTAAGCCGGACCTTTCCCCTTCTCCTGTGCTGTAAACCTCTTTCCCCGTACTCTATTTGTAGCAGTAGTCTCCTGTGGCAAATCCTGCACACCTTCCATAGGATCTACTGCAGGTGGTGGAGATGTAGAGGTAGAAGGTATATCCTCTGCAGCAGGAAATCTTCCAGCTGGTACAGATGGTGATGGTTCCGCTGCTCTCCTCCTTGTAACCCTCCGACGGTCACTGTCCTCTGGTACTCCTGCATCTAAATCGGAAGCGTCTCGTCTTCTTTTGTCTTCGATCATGGCATCTTGTTCACCACTCGTCTCTAAAAACGCTCGAATAGAAGTTGCATCTACTGGGTCTCTCCATCCAGTAGCTCTCCTAATGCTTTCAGCACCTCTCTTCATCATTTCAACCGGAACCTCAACAGCCTGCTCAACCATAGTTGGATTAGAGCGCACCTCAACTCTCTCAGTATATACATCAGCCTCCGCAGGACCCGCAGTCATCGCTGTAGTATTCGCACCAGTAAGTGCTGGAAGAGAACTCCTCATTCCTCCTCTTCCAAAATATGTATTCAGAGGCTGCCCAATGGCGGTTAGATACAACCTGTTGTTCTGATAGTTGACTACGCCCTCTCTTGATAGTCTCCTCTGAGATGATATGGACTATCGCACCAAATACATCTCTTGGTAAAGGTTCCTCCTACAGGTCGGGCACCTGGTGCAACAGGTCGTTGATCTCTCCTCAAGTCTGCCATCTCAACCCTCAAATCTCTCAACTGTTGAGTAAGTTCTTCTATCAAGTTATGTTGATTTCGGTTCTCAACAGGTCAATGCTGCTGTCTAGGTCCTCTCTGTGCTGGGATAAGTACTGCAGGCGCTTGAGGAACCACTTGGGGAACCACTATAGGTGCTTGAGGAATCACAATAGGTGCTTGAGGTATTGCAGGAGGAGCTACAGGAACATAAGGAGCTACTCTCTGCTCTGGCAAGGTCTCTGGCTGCAGTACCATCCTACCACGACGTTGTCTAGCAAGGGTGGATACTGCTTCTTCTACTCTCCTCCAATCAGATGTAACTCCCCCTTCAGCCCCTCGATCAACCAACATGAAACAAAGCCTATCTGCTGTGAACTCATCCAGAGCCCCTAAGAACAACTCTGTCTTCCTAGCATCCAACGTCAACCTCTCTAGACCAGAAAGCTGAGAGTACCTCTTCTCAAATTCACGGATCACTTCATTCAATCCCATGGAACATCCAGGCTGACGCTCTATCCAATCCATGAGAGTTCTTCTGGTGACTCTTTCAGAGTCCTCTTCTAGAAATTCTTCTCTCAGTGCACGTTCAAACAGAGTCCACCCACCTAAATGTCTTCTCTGTAAATTTCTAACCTTCTCTCTCAATTCAAGGACAACAGTCAATTCAAAGCTTAGAATTACCTCAACTTCAGGTGCCCTGACCAACTCCATTTCACCTACATACTCCCGCAGGTACCTAGTAACATCTCTCTCATCAAATCGTCCACATCGACCAACAATTGCTTGTAACGCCTTCGTGGATTTCTGCTCACCTCCTCCAACTGCAGGCTGTTGTTGAATCAAGGCAGCCAACACCTGAAGAACCTGAGATGTGTCTATGGCAGGCTGTGCTGCTGCTGTTGGAACCACCGTAGGTCCTCCTTGACACCAACTCCATCCTGACCAAGAGTCCCTTGAACATGAGCACCTTGAGCAGCAGCCACCCCTTGTACAGCAGCACTGTGATCCATTTTCAACCCAATCTAGCCAATTCTCCAAATCGATAACCCCAATTGCTCTCAGTGGAAGCACCAGATGTCGTGGCGAGAGTCTTTCTTGGGGAGGGCGGACCTCCTGACTGTGATAGATCAAAGAGAAATGACCAGAAAGGAAAATAGGTCGCTGCAGACGATGAAATTTCAAAACACAACCTCTTGTGCCCACCAATTGCAAAACAAACACTCAAGCACGCACTCAGGTACACAAATATGTCTCTCCGGAATAGAAATAGCTTTATTTCAGCGTCAATTGCTTCACTGTTAAGAAAATATCTCTCTCCTCCTCTCCTAAGTTCTTCTCAGCTGAAAATTCCAAGGAATTTGATCTTACGACAACCAAAGCCTTGTCAAAAACGATCTCCTTCCAATAAACCACCTCTGTCCGTTCAATTCTACTCCTTCCAAACCTCAAAACTGTGTAACATGTGAGGTTCTTGTCTCCAAAACACTTTCCTGTCTCTCTCACGATCTCCTCTGTTCACTCCACTCAATTCTGTCAGAAAAATCGATCCTCACTCAGCCTCCAAGCTTCTCAACGTCTCCTCTCCTCAATCCACTCAATTCTGTCAGAAAAATCGATCCCCACTCAGCCTCCAAGCTTCTCAGAGTCTCCTCTCCTCAATCCACTCAATTCTGTCAGAAAAATTGATCCCCACTCAGCCTCCAAGCTTCTCAGCGTCTCCTCTCCTCAATCCACTCAATTCTGTCAGAAAAATTGATCCTCACTCAGCCTCCAAGCTTCTCAGCGTCTTCTCTCCTCAATCCACTCAATTCTGTCAGAAAAATCGACCCCCACTCAACCTCCAAGCTTCTCAGCGTCTCCTCTCCTCAATCCACTCAATTCTGTCAGAAAAATTGATCCCCACTCAGCCTCCAAGCTTCTCAACGTCTCCTCTCCTCAATCCACTCAATTCTGTCAGGAAAATTGATCCCCACTCAGCCTCCAAGCTTCTCAGCGTCTCCTCTCCTCAATCCCTAATTCTGCTCCTTTTTCCTCTTTCCGCCTCAGTTCTCTCAGAAAACTCCCTTGAAAAGTGTCCCCCCCGATCTCCAGCCGTCGCAGGTATTAAACCTAAAAGTTAAGGCCACAGCTTAAGCTGCCCCCTGCTGTCCTTATAAGTGCAGTCACTTATCACAAGCAGGGCCCTAGCTTAAGTTGCCCCCTTGTTGTCCTTATGCGTACAGAGCAATATTTACAAAGTTGACCCCTTTTTAATACAAGTTTCACAGTTGTCTCCACAAACTCTACCCCTACCCTAATAAAGGTTCACATAACCTCATTCTCCATCGCAAGCCTACTCGATGCTTATTTAACTAATTAGCAAAAGTTTCCTGTGCTCTTGATGCCATCTTGATGTCATCTTGAATATACTACAAGCCATCCAATGTAGGCCGAAGCCCTAACACTTATGAGGCTGCCCCACAGACTTACAGCCCCCCCCATATGCGCACCAGGTATCTCCCATAGTATATTCAAGATGGCATGCGGAGGCTTAGGCCAGGAAGCCCACGACTAAAGGAGATACCGGTCTCCCGCCCCTAGGTATACAGGACATGGCTGAATACCCAACATAGACTCCCATCCGGGAGGCCAACATGCCAGAATAGGAACCAGAGGCCAAGAGGGATTGATCCTGAGACCACTTCCCTCCTAGGCAGACGCCCTATCACTGGGATGGCCTTTGGTTCCGTTCAAAAAGGTTTTACAGTCTGTACATATGCTTTACTAAGGAAATCTTCCTGTAAAGTCTTTACTAGCCTTTTCTGTGCTAACTTCTCTATACAACTCCGTTTTTAATAAATAAGGAGTAAAAACTATAGTATTCATGAACACCTACACACCCACGCTATCAGATTCTGAGTTCGAGTCTCGAGCCAGAATCGACGGATTTCCCTCTTTCACATATTTCACAGCCTAAAACTCGTACTAACTATTGCTTAAAACACTTTCTGTCAAAACTAGAAGCATGAGATCGCTCTCCTCGTCGAGCTTTACATTCTGGTGTCTTTCGACTCCCTCAAGGGTGATATTCCAACCCAAGCTAGGGGGCAGCTGGTCAAGCATGGCCCCAGCTTAGCTCCTGCCTAGCTTGTTAAACTGCAGGGCAGCTTCCCTTACACAATATAGAAAAAAATCTCTTTGCATTACTTTTCACTGTATAGACCTATGTACAATACGACAACGTAACATGTACAGACTTGAGGTTGAGGATTACAGTCAAGATATATGGTGATGATTGGGATGACGGTGATGTCTACTACAACACTTGGGTCACAAACCTCGACGGTGAGGTTCTACAAGACGGATGGAAGACGTTTCTATGATGTGATGGTTTACTGCTTCTATGTCTTCGAACTCATATTGGAAGATGTAGATATTTAGAGGGGGTGATTGGATCAGAGGTTGAAGAAGAGATGCGATGAGCATGGATCTAGGGGACATCATGGCCGAGTTGCAACTTCAAGATGGCGATCAGGTTGCAGACTTGAGGATGAGATTGACTAAAATGGGAGGGAGGATGACAACATGAGAACGAGTGTGCGTGTCGGTCCACTCCTTGGTTGGTATCTCTGGTGCATACCGAAGGATGCACAAGTTTGGAGGGGGTGGATGTCGTGTCGTGGACCAGCTCCTACCTGAAATTCAAACTTCGATGCTTGTCACTCCAAAGACACTCATGAGAAAGCAAGCGAGGCCTCAGCTTATGGACTTTTGGCACCATTTCGGATCTCCACCATCGCATCAGTGGATAGAGCTCCTTGTCAGCTTTTCATAGGCACTTTGTTTACTTCGTTTGGACGCCTAGTGGAGAAGTTACAAGACTCGAAAGATGGAGAAAACAAGCTAAACCTCAGCTTACGGGCTTTTGACACCATTTCGGATCTTCGCTTTCATCGCATCAGTGGATAGAGCTCCTTGTCAGCATTCCTTAGGCACTTCGTCTACTTCGTTTGGACGCCTAGTGGAGAAGTTACAAGACTCGAAAGATGGAGAAAACAAGCTAGGCCCCAGCTTATGAGCTTTTGGTGCAACTTCGAATCTTCACCTTCATCGCATAGATGAGTAGAGCTCTGTCAGCTTTCCATGGGCATCTTGTTTATTCCGTTTGGACATCTAGTGAAGAAGTTATGCGATTCGAAAGAAGATAAAATCAAGCTAAGCCCTAGTTTACTTGCTGATTGGGTATTTGAGGCTTCAGGCGTTATATCAAAGACGCAAGGGGCCTGCTTCATTATTATGAGAGAACTTCGTACGTACAGAGACTGTGACAAGGGGGCAGCTTAGGGGCTAGCTTGTGCCTGTGACCTGTCAACGGACGATTCGGGAGATTTGGAGGTCCAATGCAAGCACGCAAGGCGTCGTTTGTGTTCAGATCTGAGCATGCTACGTACAGGTTAAGACGGTTTGGGAAGAGACGGATCGGAGAGTGCGTACAGAGAGAAATTGAGACGCAAGAAGCAGATTTGGAGTTTTCAGTTACTTGTGAAGGAGAGTTGGACCGTTCGGGCCGTTCCGGAGTCCAAACTTGCTGTCCTTGGATCCATCGGGATCAAAACAATGAGTTCTTCAGGAAATTGAAGACCTTCGAAGTTTCATCAGACGGTTTGGGAGTTTTGAGTGAAATTGACTCGCAGAGAAGCGCTTACATCATATTTTTGTTCGCTTGTGACCTGAGATTGGGTTGTTCTTCGCCATCGGTGAGCCAAGCTCTTCGTTCTTGATGCCTACGAGATCAGGGAGTCTTCATGTACACATAGGAGAAGACTGTACGTGAATTGGATTGTTGGTTTGGGTGTGGTGAGCAAGTTTGAGCCGTAGGGAGCTGATTTACGTCAGTTTTTTGCAACCTGCGACCAAATGTCTTGCATGGTTTTGCAATGGGAACTCTGAACGGCTTGTTTGGGGTCTTGTTGGGTTCAGGGTAGCTAGATCTACCTACCAAAGAAGACGGATATCATTTTAGACGATCCGTTTGTGCGTGGTGTGCGGTTTTAAGCCGCATGAAGCAGTTTTTGAAGGTTCGGTCGCTTGCGACTAAAAATCGGTGATATCTCGGCTGTTGGGAGTCGGATCTGAAGGGTTCTTGGGTTAACAGAGTCAGCGGAGGAGACCCTATCGACATCTGAAGTCCGTTCGGCAAAAGGAGGAAGTTCACAGATAGACCTTTTTCGGTTTCTTCGTTACAGGTTTTGCTCTTTTGAGTTCGTTAGAGTTCTGGTTGGCTATATACAGCTTGTGGTAGCTAGCTTTAGCTAAGAACTTGTACATGGATGTGGTTTGGACTTGGGTTTGGATAGTGTGATATTGTTGTGGCTCTGCTTGTTAGCAAAGAGAAGTTTCTCTTGCTTTGAGCTACGCTTTGATGTTTTTGGGTCAGGGTTGAGAATCGGGGGTTGTTTTTAAGGGCTTTGAAGCAGGTTTCAGACCGCTCTGGTCTGTTTTTCAGTTCTGTGCTCTTAGGAGAAAAAACCGACAGTGTACATACATTTGGAGTTGGTATATATCGCAGCGTTCGTTTTCGTGGTTGTTTTTCTTTGTCTTGTCTCTGTTTCAACACACAACATCTCCACAACCAAGAACCTCGCGTTTTTCTAGACACTTTTCACGCAAAATCCAACGCGATAACGTGGAAGCGAATTGCAGTGAGAGATTGAGAGAGGACGTCTTCCAACAGAAAGCGCAGTCAAGATAGAAGGATTAGGGAATCAAAGATTGGAAATTAGAAATCGAAGGAGAAAACAAAAAGTTGGAAGCTTTAGGTCGTAGCAGCTCGAAGTCGATTGTAGAAGCATAATCGTTGCAGCTCGAGGTCGAAGATAGAAGTAGGATCATGACAAGGCGAAGGCATTGAGAGCAAAATTGAGTCATTGAGACGCGTAGAAGACTGAAGAAGCAAGCAGAAGCGTAGCACATTGGAAGTGCAGTACTGAGGTTCTTCTTGCTTCTTTCTTCTTTCCGCTCGTTTCCGCTCTTCGGTTCCTTTGTTTCCACACTTTTCCTGATATTTGCAGGAAGCCTAACCCTAGAATTTCTCTGAGAAGATTGGACGTGGAAGCGCTCACCAATTTTCGACAACCCTCTTCTCAGTCCCTTCCTGAGAATTGAAATTGAGTTTCTTCTTCTCTCTGTCCTAAAATTCTTTGTTCTGTCTTCAATTTTCCTACCCTACTGTGCTTTTGTCTCAAAATCTGTGGACAGAAGATCTGTTTGAATGTCTGGACATATCCAATAGCCGAATGTTTGGAATTCACATCAAGTAGTTGAATTGGATTGGAATTTGAGTTGTGGGAAGCTTGATGTGAATCCAGAGTGAATTGGGAGTTGATATTTGTTTTGAGAAGCAGGAAACTGAGAACCGAACCAGTGCCTCCCAAGCATCCTAACTTCTCAAATCCACATCTTCCTAGAGAGCTAGAAGATTGGAAAGACTGGTAGAATGTGCGAGAAGATGTGAGGGTCCTCTACACGGTCTCTTCTGTCTGATCCATAGCAGCATGTTCCTCCTTCTTTTCACACTTAGAAGAGTTGTGAGAAGTCTTGCTGGTAGAATCTGGAGAGAAATGTCAAAGGTCATGTCTTCTCATTACGCATCAAGCTTCTTCTGAAAGTGTATACGAGGTGAGGAGTCGAAAAATAAAGTGCGAATGTTCGTGTCTGTTGTGAGGTTAGATTACGTGTTGGAAGACGAAGACAAATGAAACTAGTGATGGGAAGCCTAGATGCGAGAAGTCTTATGAAGACGTCAGTTAACTAGAAGTTGTCTCGAGAGTCTTCATGGAGGCCACTGTCATCACAAGAGCCCTCATACCTTCTTCTGATCAATTCATAGACTTCGCTTCTCAAGTATCTTTTCATCTTCTGTTAGGAAGTAGGATGAATTGAAAGATGAATTGTTTTCTTAGAAATCCATGAGATGCCTTGCTTAGTTAAGATTGTGTAGATATAGATTGGAAGACGAGATGTACTTAAGAAGCACTGTTAGAATTTTGGAAGACGGAGTAGTTGTCTTCCAAAAGATCAAATTTGTCTTCTGAGAGTGGAAGCTGGACTGTGAGGGCCTGGTAAGGATTGAGCCTTAAGCTCACAACAAGTATGTGTGATATAGTGTAACAGAAGCTCGAAATGTTGATGCATCCTCGAGGATTGGTGTTACCACAAGCGGAGCTGATCGAGACCAAACCTTTCAACAAGGAGTTGGACCTCGACTTCTTCACAAGGGACTAGAATCTCGCGGGTCAAAGTCTACTGGAGGAGGTCTAAGCAGCACTACTATCGTGAAACTGTATACACGTCAAGGTAGAGGTCGTCAGAGGAAGATCAACTTTGTGGACGATGGAATGGTGACGGAGAGCTTTCCATCGACCTGAATCAGAGAACCGCGGGTATGAGCTAGAGAAGGGGAAAATTCTCACGATCATCTCAGAGAAATGACATGTACACGGGAATACTACGTTGTCGCACTACTTGGCAACTACATGCTACACTTCTACTTCGACACTTGAGTTTAGTAGTTCTAGAAGTTAGCTCAGTATTATTTCTAGTTCTTTATGTACATGTTTGACACCTTTGCATATGGTGTTAACATTATTATGTTATATATTTTGGGTTCTAGTAGGTTGATAGTATGTTATTTATCTTGTTGAAGCACTTGTATGCTTGTATAGGTGATTTCATACTTATCTATGTTGTCAAAGTACATAACTTTTAGTCTACCATGTGGATAGAGTTTAAGTTCATGGGTTGTACTTACATGTCGTCCGTGCATGCTTTCTAGCTTGTTTAAGTTGTCTTTCAAGGTTATGTGTTATTTTACATGTTTTCACAAGACGTTTAAGATTTACGCTGGTACTTTAGAGGCTTGACGTGATAATCTAAGTGTGAAATTAATTTACCATGTGGACCGGGGCACAAAAGGACAGTTAAGTGGAGCTATGAACTCCCATTGGTCCATTTTATTCTTTGTGAAACTCTAAACTTAGAAGCAGGGATCTTAAGAGGAGTTCGAGTTTTTGGTAGGGGCATTCTGAAATATGAAAACACAGGGTGATAGAGCCCGTCGTGCTAGTCATTGTCAATGGAATTTTTGATCGATTTGGAGCAATAAAGGGAGAGTTATGCCAGATTGAAGTTCGGATTGAGTTGAAATTGCAACACAATTGTTGATTTTGGAGTTTTGAGTGTCAATTCTAGCAGAAAAGAGATAATTGCCTCAAACTTGAGTGGTTGCGTTCAATGTCAGCAGGGCTACAACTGTTTAAAAAGTTTCATGTCATTTGAATGAGTGAGTAATTCAGGACGACCGTTGAAGCAGAGGGGTTCTGAAAAGCTTCAATCTAGAGCAGCAACTTCAGAGTTCGAGATCTGGAGAATCGTATACAACCAGCAGGTCAAATTTCATAAGGATGTTCAGCATGCTGTTGAATCAAAATCTAGTAAGAATGAGCGAAAGTGATCGAGCCAGTTTTCTATTCTAGGTCGAAGTAACCATCTGGGTGCCAGAAATTATTATAATTATGTTAGTAGAAGCATTTTTGACCATATCTGAGTGCTCAGATTTGATCTCAGGCTGAAACGTATATGTGTTCAGTAAGGTCTCCTTTACATGTAAAAGAAGTTTTCCATCATATATTTCTTCTTCTTGAGTGTTAAAGTTCACCGTCGGATCTTATTACTACTAGTTAGACTCGATTTTCACTTTCTACACATATTAGAGGACCCAAGACCTGTGTGAGTGTTTATAGTGCCATGTTGTAACGTGAAGCCTACCTCTTGAGTAAACAACCACAGCCAGAAGCCCAACATTTTCCTAAGTAGACGTATCACACTCCTACAACGTGTCTCTTCCTGGAAGATCGGTAGGGGAGGAACGGATGGAAGGTGGAAGCCTACCGAGAGCCGAAGAAGCGTCTGGAGAAGCTGTACCTTCACCTTTTCTCCAAGGAAAAGGCTCAAAAGGTCAAGTACCTCAAAGACCAGGAGGTGGAGTTCTTCGAAGCTGTTTGGACAAAGGAAGTCGTCAACTGGGGTGCTTTCTTCCATGCCTACGTCCATGCCGAGTTAGCCTACTTGGGCACCCTAGCAGGAGGGCATCTCACCCCCTTCTTCTGCTACTTGTATGTGTCCAAGGAAGACATGAAGGAGAACCTCATCGACCCAAGTCTTGTCTTTTGGAGTTTTTGGAAGACTCCATGTAGTCGTAGGAACTATCTTCCTGACGATCCTGGTGCCAAGGGTGTCTTCTTGCGAATCTGACTCAGATCTGGAGTGAATGGTAGGGTAAGATGTGCTCTTCTTATGAATGCTCCTAGGGCCATGTAACACCTAGGGGTTGCATAGTAATAAATATTTGATAAGTTATAACTATGTGTGGTGAGTCTTCTAAATAAGTCCCAAGGCTAGACCATACTCTAAGTTAGTGACAGATAACTAGGAGTAGTCACAGTTAGAGTTGGAGGTATTTGAGGATAGAATATTAGAATATTCTGAATGTGAAAACCAATATTTTGTTTGGTTATGCATAAGATGACAAGGGGGTGGATAATACACTCTTGTCTTATGCGTGACTGATTTTTATTGGTTGTAGAGACTTAAGGTCAAACAATCAAGAGGGTTGTTGACCTTTTTGGCTCAATTATGTGTTAGTATTTTGTCTTATAAGAAGCAATCTGAGATTCCTTTTCAAAGATTCCTTTCTACTTCTAGAATGATCTTAATTATTAGAGTAGAGTCAAAAGAAGAGACATCTATCGTTGACTTAGGACTTTTATCTTTGACTTGGTCTCAGTAAATTGCAATAAATCAGATTTACAAATAGTTACTATGGTAAATCTGAAGTAGTATAAATAGAGGGGTTGTGGAGTGATCCCTCATCCTCTCTTTTCTTTGTATTTAGAAGCCGTTAGGCCATATCTATAAAGGGTGTGTTTTTCTCATCTCTAGGCCTCCATGAGAGTTCTGGTTCTGTAAACCCTCTGCGGTCCTATCGATCAACTATCCCCCCCCCCCCCCCCGATCTCTCAACCTCCACATCTGCAACATGTCGGACTTGTCTCTCACTCAGGGGTCACCTCTGATGGCTTTGATGGAAGCACACCATGAACTTGAAAAGAAAAATGTTAAGTTCACTCATTCATACACCCATAAACTCATCAACTAAAATTCTTCATAAACTCTTCAACTAAAATCCTCCATTCTAACGACGTCTCACAAGTTCTCACATGCTAAAATATCACACACTCTCTATATTACTCAAGTTGTCATTACGACGATGTGAAAACAAGGATGAGGAGCTCTTCTCTACTCCTCTATTTATACATTCTAGGTTTTTACTTTGGTATCCTCCGGTAACTCAGCCGTAACTACTTTTACCAGTTTTTCTAAGATATTACTTAAGATAAAAGTATTAATCACATGGGTTTTTTATCTTTTCACATGGGCTTATTCCTTCTAAGTCAACAACTTCTAGAAGGATTCTAGAATATTCTCAAGGAATCTCAAGTTTCCACCCCTCCTCTACACTAGGACCCACTAAAAAGAAGACATGTGGAATCTCTTCTTGTTTTTAATGCCCACAAAGTCCACAACTTTAATCCAACCATTAATATCAAGTCAAAAAGGAGATAAAGGATACTTTCCACCTCCTTTCTACCTTTTAGACAAGATGACAAGATAGTAGTGCTCACTCTTTTGGAAATATTTGAATTCTGTCAAAACTACAGCTAAGTTTAACCATAACTAACTTTAGCTAATCATGACTAACTTGATACCTCCTTAAAGTACTTGGGCAGCAAATAAACATTCTCAACACTTAGTTATAACTAAATACCTTACTAATAGACAAAATTCCTCTGTGTAACATAGGTCGTTACAGTTTCGAGTGAGGAAGTGAGATGAGTATGTCGAGAGTTGGATTTAGCAGAGGCCTCTTAGTTCTATGATGCGCCTCACCAAAGGCCATCAGAGGTTTACCTTGGGTGAGAGACAGGACCGATAGCACGCTTCAAGGTCACATTTTTTGTTCTGTTGCCGGGACCTCACTAGGAGGCTTGAGATATATGTTTCGTGTGTAGTTTTACATCAGATAGAAGGACGTTATGAGAGAGCATATCGAGAGAACTCTGGGAGAGGCTAGAGCTACTGCCATGCTAGAGACCTTAGAGCCATTCGTGTATCCTGTTGTCATTTATGATGCATTTGAGATCATCTTGTATATTTTGTACACATAAGATGTTAGAATCAGCTGAAGAGAACGTGTCGAGTGTTAGAGTTTAAATCTGAGAGTAGAGTGCTTGATATAATCCTATATGTTGATGAGGGTAGAGTATCGGATCACTCTTATCAGGTTCTTTGAGTGATAGTTCTTATCGTGCGACTACAAAGGAGGAGGGACTAAGGGTCCAAAGGGTAGACGATTCACGTTCTGGCCGAGTTTACAGTCATTGTCATTTTCTCTGTATTTTTAGGAAGTCTTTGAAACTCCGTAATAGACTAGAGTAGTTTTTGATCTATCCATTGATCCAAAGATCACTCGTTTTGGAGCTACAGAGCTCAAGATATCACTTTCAGAAGTTCAGTTGCTAGTCCAATCGATCAAAATCTGCATGGGGTCGAATTTAAGTCGAGATCATGGAGGGTCAGAAAGAGTGGGCAGTGAGGCTTATGAACCTTCCTCAAAATCTTGATGTCATAGTGGGTGTGGATGAACGTTCTAGAGAGTTAAAGGTCGAATTTTGAAGAGAGGACGGAGAGAAACAAGCAAGACTCCTCCAAGAAGAAGTTGAGGACAGAATCGTGATGCTACTTTTGTAGAGGGTTGGGTCAGTATGTAGCAAGTTGTCCCGTGAGATGCAAGAGAGAAAACCCTCGTGAAGGAAGGAGTTCCATCGATCTAGGTCTCCGAGTTGATCATCGTCTCCGTCTCGTGTTTTTAAAGATGAAAACATTTGCTCAAACTGTGGAATTGAAGGTTTGTCAAAGGAGCACGAGTGTGGAGACGTGATCGCACTGTTGGCATCTACGTTGTCGCGTCGGACGTTTTGCATACAGGATGTCCAGGAAAATGCGAGGTCCTTGGCTGTGGAGATGTTGTGTGCTGAAACAGAGACAAGAAAGAGAAAAACAACCACGAAAACGAACGCTGCGATATATACACTTCAAATGTATGTACACTACCGGTTCTTTCTCCTAAGAGCACAGAACTGAAAAACAGACCAGAGCGGTTTGTAACCTGCTTCAAAAGCCTCTGAAAACAACCTTTGAATCACAACCCTGACCCAAAACCACCGAAGCGTAGCTCAAAGCAAGAGAAACTTCCCTTTGCTAACAAACAGAGCCACAGCAGTATCACACGATCCAAACCCAAGTCCAAACCACATCCATGTATAAGCTCTTAGCTAAAGCTAGCTACCACAAGCTGTATACAACCAACCAGAACTCTAACAAACTCAAAAGAGCAAAATCCGTAGCAAAGAAGCCGAAAAAGACTTATCTGTGGAC
Source organism: Asterella californica (assembly GCA_036924285.1). Taxonomy (NCBI): domain Eukaryota; kingdom Viridiplantae; phylum Streptophyta; class Marchantiopsida; order Marchantiales; family Aytoniaceae; genus Asterella; species Asterella californica. The sequence continues at coordinate 20,328,755 of JAYKYS010000006.1, read as the reverse complement.
TTCCTCCTTTCGCTGAACGGACTTCAGATGTCGACAGGATCTCCTCCGCTGACTCCGTTAACCCAAGAAACCTTCAGATCCGACTCCCAACAGCCGAGATATCGTTGATTTTCGGTCGCAAGTGACCGAACCTTCAAAAACTCCTCCATGCGGCTTAATCGCACACACCGCACAAACGGATCGTCTAAACTGATATCCGTCTTCTCTAGTAGGTAGATCTAGCTACCCTGAACCCAACAAGACTCCAAACAAGCCATTTGGAGTTCCCCTTGCAAAACCACGCAAGAAATTTGGTCACAGGTTGTAAAAAACTGACGTAAATCAGCTCCCTGCGGCTCAAACTTGCTCATCACACCCAAACCAACAATCCAATTAACGTATTGTCTTCTCCTATGAGTAGATGAAGACTCCTTGATCGCGTAGGCACCAAGAACAAAGAGCTTGACTCACCGATCGCGAAGAACAACCCAATCTCAAGTCTTAGACGAACGAAAATCTGATGTAAGCGCTTCCCTGCGAGCCAATTTCACTCAAAACTCCCAAACCGCCTGGTGAAACTTCGTATCGTCTTCAATTTCCTGAAGAACTCGGTGTTCTGATCCCGATGGATCCAAGGACAGTAAGTTTGGACTCCGGAACGGCCCGAACGGTCCAACTCTCCTTCACAGTTAACTGAAAACTCCAAATCTGCTTCCTGCGTCTCAATTTCTCCTAGAACACAACCTCTGATCCGTTTCTTCAAGAACAGTCTTAACCTGTGCGTATCTTGCTCAGATCTGAACCCAACGACGCCTTGCACGCTTGCATTGGACCTCCAAATCTCCCGAACCGTCCGTTGACAGGTCGCAGGCGCAAGCTAACCCCTAAGCTGCCCCCTTGTTACAGTCTCTGTACGTACAAAGTTCTCTCCTCAATAATAATAAGCAGGCCCCTTGCATCTTTGATATAACGCCTGAAGCCCCAAATACCCAGTCAACAAGTAACTAGGGGCTTAGCTTGATTTCGCCTTCTTTCGAATCGCATAACTTCTTCTCTAGATGTCCAAACCAAGTAAACAAGATGTCCATGGAAAGCTGACAACGAGCTCTATCCATCTATGCGATAAAAGTGAAGATCCAAAGTTGTGCCAAAAGCTCGTAAGCTGGAACCTAGCTTGTTTTCTCCATCTTTCGAGTCTTGTAATTTCTCCACTAGGCGTCCAAACGAAGTAGACAAAGTGCCAATGGAATGCTGACAAGGAGCTCTTCCCATCTATGCGATAAAAGTGAAGATCCGAAATGGTGCCAAAAGCTCTTAAGCAGAGGCCTAGCTTGTCTTTCTCACGAGTGTTTCTGGAGCGACAAGCATCAAACTTTGGATTCCATGTAGAAGCCGATCCACGACACGACAACGTCTAGAAGATTGAGAGAGGAGCAAGGAGTTGAAACGGAGAAGCTGCCATCTTCAGACGAAAATTCAGCTAACGCATGATGGAGATGATAATCCAGATGGTGGAGAAGGTGACGATGAGGATGCGACTCATGCATACATTCGGTGAGGAGATAGCGCATGCGATTATGGTGGAGCCATTTCCTTTCTTGCTACCGATGGTTGATTATGTTCGCATGGAGTTAGTGATGTTCATCCTATACTAGAAAACAAAGAGAAATATCAGGTTGAAGAGAGGAGAAGACATCAAGAATTTAAGATGGGGAAGCTTCTAGTTTTATACGGTGAGGATGTAGAAACCTTTGTGCGAGATTTCAAACGAGCATGCATTGGAAATCATGAGAGGAAGAAGAAAGAATGGGCATCACTGTTACCTGATTTTCTAGAGGATACCGCATTGACTTGGTATGAGGAACATAGAAGGAACAAGATTGAGGTTGATACATGAGAAAGTTTGACGGAGGCTCTAATTGAGAACTTTCTTCCGGATGAGAGCTATGAGAAGCTCATGACCGAGATGACCTTCTTGAAGCAAGGAGATGCGAAGAAGGTGAAGGTGTACGCAGAAAGGACCGAGAAGTTGGAAGCTCGTTTCAAGACTATATTGAAGAAGAACGGTGATAATGTGGAGGCTACAATAGTGGGAATTGTGGCCATGCTTACCAAGAACTTTGTGGCAAGTTTGAAGCCTCAAATCAAAACTCAGGTGAAGTACGAGAAGCTCACCACTAAGGCGAAGGCGATTGAAATTGCAGTTCGAATGGAAGAGAGTTTGGAAGATGATGACGTTCTTCTAAAAGAAGCAAAGGCGGCAAGTGTTGCAAGGATTACACTCGGTGGTAGAGCTTCTCAAAGAATCCTGACGCCTAGTGTGGTTAACACACCTGCTGTGGTTGTTGTCAACCCTCTGACGCCTAATCTTCAAGATGAACTGAGACAGATAACAGAAACGTTGGCAGATCTGAAGATCAATGTAGTACAGTTGAAAGAGCGGAGGAACCAAGGAGGAAGAGGAGGCCAAAGAGGTTATGGAGGAAATTTCAATCGAAGGCCTCAAAATGAATTCGATGGTAGCTCGTGTTACGGATGTGGTCCTCATTTTCAAAGGAATTGTCCACACTCCATCCAAAATGGAGGACGAAACAATGAAGGTACACGAGGAAACTTGGGAGGAGGAGTTATGTCACAAAACAAAGACAAAGGCGTTGCCACAATTGATGCGGTGAAGGTGCCAAATGTCTACGAGAGAGGAGAATGTTCTTACTCTTCTCAAGTGGAACTCTTAGCTCACGAGAGGAAGATGACGAGGTTTTCGGAGGAACCTATGATCATTGAGGATTCTCCCAGTAGGAGCAACCGTTCCAGCACAATGTCTTCTTCTCAAAAGGAGCCTAGGAAGAAGCTGGAGATGGAGGATTTCACCATTTCAGCTGCTCAACCTAGATATGATGTAGTGGAGGATGTTGACACGCAAAAAGTCAACATAACAGTGGGTCAATTGATTGTACTCAACCCAAGCTTGAGGAGAGAGCTTCGAGGAGGATTGAGCTCGAGAAGGACGAAGAAGAAGAAATCTAAGGACAAGATCAACGTCTCAAGTGTGGGAGTTGGTGTAGTGGATGCTTAGGCCTCTGAGATATGCACTAAAGCATCCAAGATCGAAGTTCTTTTGGATGGACACTTAATACTTGATGTGTTGGTGGACGGAGGTTCTATTGTGAATGCAATATCAGAATGTTTGATGAAGCGGTTGGGGATGAAACTCACGAGACCGGCGAGCATCATTGTTGGTATGACAAATAAGCAAAGGGTGAGATCTCTCGAAGTCCTAGAGAAAGTAGTTGTGTCGGTTACGGGGGTACAAACTTTAATGTTTTTTCAAATTCTGAAAGATTCCAGCTATGACTTGCTCCTTGGAAGACCTTGGTTGAGAGTCGTTCATACAACTGATAGATGGCACAAAGGTTACTTGAGGATAGGACTTAGCAACCATCCAATGAAGGTCTCTCTCTCAAGTGGTGGTTGTGTAACTTCTGATTCTGATAGACCAACCAGCGATTATTGAGAGTCAGAAACCGAAGACAGTGGAAGTGTCTCCGGAGTAGATACAGATGGTTCTTCTGATGAGGAGACGTCAGAAGATGAAGAGTTTGATATGGATTGCATCACGTCTCATATTGGAGCTATTGATTTGCTCCCTCGTCCATCTGTTGAGAAGGACCTGGACAAAACAAAATTAAGTGAAGAGGAGCTAGAGCGAAGACTAGCAACCATCAAGTTTGGTCCCAAGGTGACTTCGGAAGAGAAGAGAAGATTCTTGGAGATATTCAGGAAGTACATCCACGTGTTTGCTTTCAGCTATAAAGATCTGAAGGAGGTGACATTGGAGACGCATCGGATCGACATGGAGGAGGACGCGAGACATGTTCGACAAAAGAACGGAGGATCAGTCCGTCAACAGCAGTGATCGTCAAAGAAGAGATTGATAAACTGAAGGAAGCTGGGTTCATTTATGAAGTGGAGAATTCAGAATGGGTATCACCCATCATGATCGTGAAGAAGAAGAACGGTAAGCTTCGCGTATGTGTGGATTACAAGAAGTTGAATGCGAGAAGAAGGATTACTACTCGTTGCCATTCATCGATGAGATCTTGGAAGAAGTCATAGGTCACGAATGGTACAGTTTTGGAGACAGTTATAGTGGATATAACCAGATCCATATAGTACGGGTTATGTAATGCTCCAACTACTTTTCAACGGTTCATGAACAAAGTGTTCGAACCGTTTCTTGGGAAGTTTGTTAGAGACTTCATTGATGACTTTTGTGTGTATGGACAGAAGGAGGATCACTTTGATCATCTGATCAAAATCTTAGAGCGATTGGAGCAAGCTAATGCATCTTTGAATCCAGAAAATTGCATTTTTGGATGCGAGAAGGGTTTGCTGTTGGGGCACATCGTCTCCAAAAATGAAATAGAAGTGGATCCAGACAAGGTGAAGAATAAACCCTACTAGCTTGACCAAGTTGAGACAATTTCTTGGGATGGTGAGATATTATCATAGATTCATTTCATTCTTTTTCAATAAAGCTCAATCGTTGACCAACTACATGAAGAAGGGTGTAGTCTTCGAGCTAATACTTCAAGATCAGAAGGCTAAGGGGCGTTTGAAGAGTTGAAGAAGGCATTGGTGATAACCCCAATCCTTGCCAAACCTGATTGGAGTAAGTCATTCATTGTTTATACTGATGCATCCAATGTTGCGATTGGATGTAACTTGAGTCAGTTAGATGAGAATGGACACGACCATCCAATAGCTTATGCTAGTAGACAGATGGTGCAGATTGAGAAGAACTATTCCGTGACAGAGAGAGAAGGGTTGGCCGTAATCTTTGCCTTGAAGAAGTTTCGGCACTATTTGTTAGGAGGAAAATTTTCTATAGTGATTGATCACAAAGCTTTGAAGTACATCTTCAATAAGCCCAACGCAAAAGGAAGGATAGCTCGATGGAAGATCCTCATGGCAGAATATGATTACGTCATTGAGGATAGACCGGGGAGGAAGCATGCCAACGCAGATTTGTTGTCGAGAGCTTACGACGAATTGGGGAAAGAACCATTAGATGATACTTTTCCTGATGAAGACTTGATGACCATCACGTTGAGCGCGAGGTAACGGAAGAGTACAAGGAGGTGTGGAATTTCCTTTCTGACGGTTCATTTCTTGAAGGTATGCGAGCGAGAGAGAGGAATGCTCTAACGAGGAGGTGTAAGCCATACACCATCGTTGAAGGAGTTCTTTTTCATCAAGGTGCTGATGGACTGCTACGACGAGCTGTGGGCAAGGAGGAAGCTGCGAGGTTGATGCTCCATGATGGACCTGTATGTGGTGATCACTTCGCTGGTAAGGTGACGGCTTTCAAAATCTTAGACGTTGGATATCTTTGGAAGGGTATTTTCAAGGACTGTTTGGAATATTGCAGAACTTGCGATGTGTGCCAAGCCTTTGTCAAGAAGTCTACTAGCACTCCTTCCTTGAGATCAGTTCCTGTGCTAAGTCCGTTTCAGAAGTGGGGAATTGATCATGTCGGCCCTTTAAACAAAATCACTCGTGGCAACAGATATATCGTGATTGCAACCGACTATCTGACCAAATGGGTGGAAGCCAGACCACTTAAAGCCACAAGTGAGGAAGAGGTTGGCCGTTTCTTATGAGAACGAATCATTACTAGGTTTGGATGCCCTCTTGAGTTGATTTCTGATAGGAGTGGTGAATTTGTGGGAAGCATCACAACCGCTATGTTGGAATATTTCTCCATCAAGCCGCGAGTGACAACTTCTTACAAACTGAACGCTAACGGGTTAGTTGAGAAGATCAATTATACCTTGTGTACGATGCTGCCCAAGGATGCTGATATGGAGGATGCGAAGCACAACTGAGATAAGAGATTACATGCAATCTTGTGGGAGTACAGGACTACTACGAAGACTTCGACGGGTACATTCCTTTTCATCTTGTTTACGGTGTGGAATCGAAATTGTCCATACAGTTTGATTTACCTACCTTTCAAACTGTCCATAAGAGGTTAAAGAGGTCGATTGGAGCAGCAACTGAGAAGTCTAGAAGGGAGCAACTATTGGAGTTGGAGGAAGCACGAGTGGTGGCAATGATTCAGATGGAGAAGGCACAAGAACGTCAGAAGAAGTATTACGACAAACGTCTCGGTAAGAGAGAAGTGAAGCCGTTCAATGAAGGAGATATGGCAATGCTTTTTGATGTCATTAGGTATAAGAGAGCTAGAAAGAAGTTCCTTCCATGTTACTTTGGTCCTTTCATTATCGAGAAGGTATGGAGTAATTTTACATACGACTTGAGAGCTAGGAGGACGGAGGTTTGACAGGGGGAATCACGACAAGCTCAAGCTCTTTCATCAAAGGAAAGTCACCGTTCACTCCGAGGACGGAGTGAAAACTAATCCGGGGGTAAATGTAACACCTAGGGGTTGCATAGTAGTAAATATGTGATAAGTTATAACTATGTGTGGTGAGTCTTCTAAATAAGTCCCAAGGCTAGACCATACTCTAAGTTAGTGACAGATAACTAGGAGTAGTCACAGTTAGAGTTGGAGGTATTTGAGGACAAAATATTGAAATATTCTGAATGTGAAAACCACTATTTTGTTTGGTTATGCATAAGATGACAAGGGGTGGATAATACACTCTTGTCTTATGCGTGACTGATTTTTATTGGTTGTAGAGACTTAAGGTCAAACAATCAAGAGGATTGTTGACATTTTTGGCTCAATTATGTGTTAGTATTTTGTCTTATAAGGAGCAATCCGAAAATCCTTTTTAAAGATTTCTTTCTACTTCTAGAAGGATCTTAATTATTAGAGTAGAGTCAAAAGAGGAGACATCTATCCTTGACTTAGGATTTGATCTTTGACTTGGTCTCGGTAAATTGCAGTAAATCAGATTTACAAGTAGTTACCATGATAAATTTGAAGTAGTATAAATAGAGGGGTTGTGGAGTGATCCCTCATCCTCTCTTTTCTTTGTATTTGGAAGCCGTTAGGCCATATCTATAAAGTGTATGTTTTTCTCATCTCTATGCCTCCATGAGAGTTCTGGTTCCGAGTGAGGAAGTGAGATGAGTATGTCGCGAGTTGGATTTAGCAGAGGCCTCTTAGTTCTATGATGTGCCTCACCAAAGGCCATCAGAGGTTTATCCTGAGCGAGAGACATGACCGGTAGCACGCTTCAAGGTCACAACCCATCCTTCTTAGTGGCGACGCGTCTTTCGTGCCGTTGTAACATCTTCTCGAACAATGATCATCTTTTGGTGAGTGCCCGGTCCTTCCTGAGACACTACAGTGGGAGAAGAAGACATTGCACCTGCTCGGTCTTCTTCCTCCTGAGGTCTCCTCCTTCATCTCTCGATGTCCCGCTGGTCCATACTTAGTCAAATTGTCTTTCCCAGATAGCACACTCCATGTTGGAATGTGCGTGGTTTTGCAAAGGGAACTCCAAACGGCTTGTTTGGAGTCTTGTTGGGTTCAGAGTAGCTAGATCTATCTGCCAGGGAAGACGGATATCAGTTTAGACGATCCGTTTGTGCGATGTGTGCGGTTTTAAGCCGCAGGGAGGAATTTTTGAAGTTTCGGTCACCTGCGACCGAAAATCGACGATATCTCGGCTGTTGGGAGTCAGATCTGAAGGTTTCTTGGGTTAACAGAGTCAGCGGAGGAGACCCTATCGACATCTGAAGTCCGGTCAGCGAAAGGAGGAAGTCCACAAATAGGTCTTTTTCGATTTCTTCGCTACGGGTTTTGCTCTTTTGAGTTCGTTAGAGTTCTGGTTGGCTATATACAGCTTGTGGTAGCTAGCTTTAGCTAAGAGATTATACATGGATGTGGTTTGGACTTGGGTTTGGATCGCGTGATACTGCTGTGGCTCTGTTTGTTAGCAAAGGGAAGTTTCTGTTGCTTTGAGCTACGCTTCGGTGGTTTTGGGTCAGGGTTGTGATTCAAGGGCTGTTTCAGAGGCTTTTGAAGCAGGTTACAGACTGCTCTGGTCTGGTTCTCAGTTTTGTGCTCTTAGAAGAAAGAACCGGCAGTGTACATACATTTGGAGTTGGTATATATTGCACGTTCATTTTCGTGGTTGTTCTTCTCTGTCTTGTCTTTGTTCGGCACACAGCGTCTCCACAGCCAGGAACCTCGCGTTTTCCTGGACATCCTTCACGCAATATCCGACAGGAGCCAATTTCACTCAGAACTTCCAAACCATCCGATGAAAACTGGTATCGTCTTCAATTTCCTGTAGAACTCGGTGTTCTGATCCCGATGGATCCAAGGACAACAAGTTTGGACTCCGAAACGGCTCGAACGGTCCAACTCTCCTTCACATGTAACTGAAATCTCTAAATCTGCTTCTTGCGTCTCAATTTCACTCAGTATGCACTCCTCGATCCGTCTCTTCCCAAACCGTTTGAACCAGTGCGTAGTCTGCACAGATCTGAACCCAACGACGCCTTGCGCGCTTGCATTGGACTCCTAAATCTCTCGAACCGTCCGTTGACAGGTCGCAGGCGCAAGCTAGCCCCTAAGTTGCCCCCTTGTTTACAGTCTCTGTACGTACAGTTCTCTCCTTGAATAATGAAGCAGGCTCCTTGCGTCTTTGATATAGCACCTGAAGCCTCAAATACCCAGTCAGCAAGTAAACTAGGGCCTAGCTTGATTTTGCTTTCTTTCGAGTCGCATAACTTCTTCACTAGATGTCCAAACGAAGTAAACAAGATGCCCATGGAAAGCTGACAATGAGCTCTACCCATCTATGTGATGAAAGTGAAGATCCGAAGTTGCGCCAAAAGCCCGTAAGCTGGAGCCTAGCTTGTCTTTTCCATCTTTCGAGTCTTGTAACTTCTCCACTAGGCGTCCAAACGAAGTAGACAAAGTGCTTATGGAATGGTAACAAGGAGCTCTATCCACTGATCCGATGAAAGCGAAGATCCGAAATGGTGCCAAAAATCCGTAAACTGGTACTTAGCTTGTTTTCTCCATCTTTCGAGTCCTGTAACTTCTCCACCAGGCGTCCAAACGAAGTAGATGAAGTGCCTATGGAAAACTGACAAGGAGGTCTATCCATCTATGCGATGAAAATGGAGATCCAAACTGATGCCAAAAGTCAGTAAGCTGGGGCTTAGCTTGTCTTTTCATGAGTGTCTTTGGAGCGACAAGCATCGAAGTTTGAATTTCAGGTAGGAGCCAGTCCACGACACGACAACGTGCTCTTCATTAGCATGATAGGTTTCTGACCTATGATGAGCTCCACTAGCATGTCATCCGTTATCAAATTCTATCTTGTTCGATCTATCCATAACGCAAATGATAAGAGTCGAGGCTACTTGTGCGTCCTTTTTATTACAAACCTTCATCAAAACCTTCATAATGGACGGATGACCGCATTCGCTCTTAGCATTACCTTAAGGGTCGTAAGCAGTTATCAATGACAACTTCACCCCACACCCCGCAAAGAATTCACGAGTCTCATGTGCATCTAGCTCTCCGTGATCTACAATGATCTTTCTCGCACATCCATATCGACCAACAACTTTTTCCAAGAGAAATTTACATACCTCTTCAGTTTCTTTGTCCAAAGTGCCCTACCCTCAACCTTATTTGAAAGATCTTCTCAAACAAGTATAAAGTACCTCATCTGCCACAACCCAATCGGCATAGTCACCAAGTTTATAATCCACTCGAAGTGGATTGTTAACGGGTAAGTTGGATGTAATCCGTCTCAATATCGAATGTTTAAATACATCTGACATGTAAAACAAGATTCCACAAAAGATACAACATCCATGTAAATATTTTTTCATCAATACAATTTTTTATCTTCGTAAAAGTGGTCCAAATTCCTCAACGTTATCGTATAACGTGTTTTTCTGTCTAAGAATACATGGATATATGGTTGTGTAGATGTAGATGGCTTGAACATGTTGGTTCTAAACCTTGATCTTTCAACCCTAATGTTCTCTATCTACTCTTCTCGAACAAGTGACCTTGTATCTCTCGACTCAAGGTTAAAGGTTATTACGATCCAATGCCAAGTATAAGTTGTACAAATTTGTGTTACATACAGATCCTTTTGTACTCTATTTGAAGTACTCAGCTCTGTACTATCTACACCCAAGTAACTCCAAATCACTAGAAGTATGATTTGACAACTTCTCAACGACGCTAGCTATCCATCACTTTGATCGCCACAACTCTATTTTATACAATCGAAAGATATTATAAGATCGCTCAACCAACTTGATAGAGTCCCTAACACAACTTGCTGCATACCCTGATCTCCTAAGCACCCCAGCAAGGTAAAGCATACATGCTTCAAGGCACTACTCAGATCTCAATATAGCACCAACGGCGGTAGTACTTGGCATCTCTGAAAACCCAAACAGCGGCTTATGACTCATCGTGACTCCGTTCTCCTTCACCACCAAGAGCTGAAACCAGCCCCACACCTTCACAATGTCGATTTGTATGCAAGCATGGTAGTTTCAGCAACAAACTCCTCTCCAAATTGCTCGCAAATGACCAATAGTGACAATAGATGTGATCAAAAATCCGAAACCACTAATAATAGAAGTATATTTGAACTTTGAGACCTCAGTACTCCCAAACCAGTTGACCAATGATGATCAAATTTCACATGAAGCTTGATTGGACCCTTCACTCCTACCCTGAACAATTTTCAGATCGAAATCTCAAACCAATTCTCAGATATGGATCAAACTGTAATCTGTGTTAACTTAAGAGCTTTACAGACCCAGGTACATTTGATCCAAGATTCTGAACAAAATGCTCAACCATTTGAGGTGAAACTTCTCAAATATCTTACTGATAATACACACTTCAATCCTGGAAAGTTTCACCCGGAAATTTGACTCAAAACTCAAGCAATAGCAAATACTCCATGACTATCACAGTTCGCTATTCTCGTCTTATCACGTCTGCACTTCTCAACTTCAATCGGTTGGTTCAAAATCCAAATCGATCAAGAACCTGATGAAATTGATATTAAAATGACCAACACATCGTCACCTCTCTAACCCAAAAGACAGCTCCTCAAAACTCCTCACGAGTCTCTCGGAACAACTAGAAACGTAGCGGTAGGTACGAATTTCACCCCCCTCTACTCAATCGATCATAACGCCATCATCCTTCCATCAAATCGATCGATTCTTCAGCCCAGATTGTAGCCTCGGTCGAGACCTTTCCAACCATATCCTTCGTTTTGCAAATGGCCCTCCGAAGCCTCCAGAAACCACAGAAATGTTGGGAGGATCAGCTAGAATACCATTGATCCAAAAGTAGACCAATAAGAGCAAAAAAAGCTTTATTTTTTGTCTTTTCTCCACTCAACTTTCTCCCCTAGAACGAATTTTTACTCTCAAGAAGACACAAGATATCAAAAAGATTCTAAGATGTCAAAAAATCCTTCAGATATGTCAACGGATTCTTTGCGATCCGTAATTACACAGAAGCGCTCAACTAGAATGGAACGATTGAGTCGCAGACTAATACAAAGTCAACATTACAACTTGGAAACGATCTACAATAAAAGATAAGACAAAAGAAAACGGTGAAGCTATCACTCGATTGAAATATTCTTGCCCGAAGTTTCTCACGATCCAAGCCCCATGATTGATCTTCGGTCTGCAATGACATCGAACATCGACCCAAAAGTTGAAAGGAATGTTCGATGGATAGTTGAGATTCATTGTTCCTCACAACAAGATGTACACCGTCATATCCCAAGTCTTTCCGTATGTAACGATCGGAAGGATCACCAGAAACTATAACTCCATCACTCTCGTCCATGAATTCATCGTCAAAGTACGCAACTAACCATTGTTGAAAGTGATCGCGGTGGATGCACTGAAGCTTGATGTGAAACAGATTCAGAATAAGAAGATCCGGAGCCGATATAAACCTCCGTCCATAACCACCACGCTTGCAGTTCTTCGCTTTTCCATGCAGACCTCCAAGAACCCTCACAAATCACCCGTTGAGAGAGAATGTCGTATGAACTCTCGACCCACCATTTTATACACAAATGCGACGACAAGGACCACAGAAGTGAACGCGCACAGATCGATGACTTGACATGTTTCTCTACCATATGATCACTTAAACAGATTAAACAAACGTGGCACCCATCACACCGTTCAGAGAGTTACGCGATACGGTTCACGAAACATAGAAAAGAAACACAACCTACGTTTCACGAGAATTCCACATAGGAGCCGAAATACAACACGACAACGTCGAGCACAAAGACTCTCATGAAATGCTCTAATCAACTTCTGTTGATCTTCTTTGTTGTTAATCACTCGTAGCGTTATCCCACCGTTTAGCTTTGGTCGCCTTCAAAGAAATCCATCTTACAACATGAAGTTGTATGCCTTCCTTCAAACTCTCCAAAACATCTCATCCGTTGTCGTGTTGAGAGTTTTCTTGGGAAGGGCGGAACCTTCTGGTTGTGATTTAACCGTGAAGGCTATGTTGTGCCTACTCAGAGAAGCGTTGGACTTCTGGTTGTGGTGGTTTACTCAAGGGATAGGCTTTTCAGGTTACAACAGAGCACTATGAACACTCATACATGTCTATATGAACCTCTAATTTACTCAGAAGGCAAAGTTCAGGTCTAATTGATAGTAATAGGATCAAGCGGTGAACTTTAACACTCAAGAAGAGGAAAACTATGATTGTTCAGACTTCTAAATTTCTCTTACATGTAAAAGAGACACCACTGAGCACACACACGAAGTTTCAGCTTGAGATCAAATTCTGACACCAAGATATGGACAGAAAAGTTCCGATCAAAGAAATTGCGGCAAGTTTTGGTACTCAGACAGCTATTTCGACCTATAACAGCAAATTGGCTCGATCACTTCCAAAGATTCTTACAGGATTTGGAGTCTACAGGATGCTGAACAACCATGTGAAGTTGGGACTTCTGATTGTACACAGAACTCAAGATCTCGCTCTCTGAAGTTGTTGCTCTAGATTGAGAGCTTTTCAGACCCCCTCTACTTCAGCGGCCGCCCTGAATTACTCAGTCACTCAAATCACATGAAACTTTTTAGGCAGTCGTAACCCTGCTAACAGAGAACGCAACCACGAAGTTTTGAATCGATTTCCTCAATTCTGCTGCAACTGACACTGAAAACCCTAAATCCAACAAAAGTGAAGCAATTTCAACTCAATCCCATCTTCAAATTGCCATAACTCTCTCTTTATTGCTCCAAATCGATCAAGAATTTGACTGAAATCGACGAGCACGACGAGCTCTACTCTCCTGTGCTCTCAGATTTTGCAGGACCCTAACCAAATGCTCGAATTCCCCTTTGTACCCTTGTTTCTAAATTTAAAGTTTAACTAAAGATAAAAATAGACCAATGGGAGTTACTTGGTTGTCCTTTAGTACCCTAATCCACGTGGTAACTTAACTTCACTCATAGGCTACCATGTTAGCTCCCCTAAAATACCAACGTAGCCCTGAAAGTAAACTTAAACCAGCTAAAAAGCGTGCATTGGACAACACGTAAGTACAACCCATGAGCTTAAACCTTATCAACATGGTAAATCTAAGTTATGTACATTGAACATCATAGGCAAGTAAGAAGTCACCTGCACAAGCGCACAAATGCTTGAACAAGATAACTAGCATACTATCAACCTACTAGGACTCAAAACGTATAATACCCTCGAGAATCAACTTCTCTGAGGTACTAACTTCACTCAGAGAGGCTAACTCTTGGCAAGAGGTGAATCATTTACTATGTGAAATGATTCTCATCACGACATCCACCCCCTCCAAACCTGCACATCCTCCGACATGTACCAACTCCTTCAGTCTTTTGCTTGTTCTTCATCATCGTCACTCTCCTTCGCCTCAGCCTCTTCGGTAATCGGGAAGTCTTCGTCTCTTGTTGTCCTCTGCTCTGACTCTAGAAAATTGAATAGCTCTACTGATCCTCCACACCTTTTGAATAGTTTCATTCGTTTACCGACCACATATAGCTTCAAAGGAGTACCATCCAACTCACGTAAACTATAAGTGGCATTCTCATACACATCTAGCACAACATAAGGTCCAAACCATCTTCGAGAGAACTTACGAAGCGTAGAATGTTGGTTCTCCAACGTGCTATCATACACCAGAACCCAGTCACCAACACATATCGGCTTTGGTCGTAGTCGGTGAGTCTTGTCAAAACGTTCCTTGTTTCTGACTCGAGCCACCTTCAGCCTCTCCTGTCCTTCAGCAAGATCCTCCTCCCTCCGCTCTAACTGCCTAGTACGTAGAGCAATAAGTGAAGCACGATCTAAACCATCTTCCCATGGTAACGTAACCCACGTAGGAAAGTCCTCCTCAGCATGCATGATCGGTTTCTGCCCCAACGTAAGCTCAACTGGCATATAGCCAGTTGTGGTACAGTGTGTAGTTCTATCAGCCCACAAAGCAAATGGAAGGTGAATCATTTACTATGTGAAATGATTCTCATCACGACACCGTCCAACCTGATTGTTTGTCAGGTTGGACGTACGAGGGTGTTTCCCAGTGTCAAGCAATTCATCATCATACAATCTTTCGCAGTCCGCCTCCGTCCATACCAAACGAGATAAAAGTAAGTGGTGCATGAACACTAACATGTGATTGTGTTTTGCAGGTTAGCATTGTCAGTTTCGTGATTTATTGAGGAAGAGTTCCGCTCGCTTCCGCTCGTGTAACAAGGCGGTAGGTGTGTGAAGTCGACAAAATCTATCTTGAAACTGATTTTAAATGCAACAATACTACATGTCCAGAATGAACAAGTCTTCTGACATTTTTGTACTCTAGAGAAAAATCATAATTGATGATCAACTACGACATCAACACAAAATATGCTAGTCTAGAAGTTTCATGAACTGCAAAATCTTAAATCAGTTGCAAAATAAATTTACAAATATAACTTATTTAATGTACATAATCACTTATCATGATCTTCGAATCACCATCCGCGATTGTTATTTCAAATTTATGATATTCATTTTCATCATGTACATCAATAACGACAACATATATGTCTACTATCATGAATCAAACTGTAAGATAATTCATGCATATTCGGAACGGCATAAAGTGCCAGAATTTGGGAACTGGAGTAGAATTCCAAACTGTTTAATTGCCTCATACTAAGGAGGCTAACTCTTGATCAGGAGGATGAATTTTGCATCTCCTCTGTGACTGAGGGTTTTCATGAGGTTCTATACGTACATTAGTCTACGACCAAAGTATTGTATCCTACAATACGTATTTCTTTAGATCTTGTCCGACTTGTTCACTACATTGTTGTCTTACGCGCTACATGTTATAAATTTCTCCATTCGATGATGGATCATATCAAATAAACAAAAAGCTTTTTGTTAAAAAATAGTAATATTTTTGTATTTCTTGAGTATAATATCTTCGAACTTGTCATTCCGTTTGGCATATTCTATGTTATTTATTAACATTGACAAGTTTTGATTTAGACTTGGATTTTGAGATGAAATAATCATTTCTTGTTTTTTCTTGTGGAGACATTACGGAGGATTATCGACTAGAACTTGGCTGTTTCAGTACTTCTAAGGTGTCGTAACAAGAGCTTTTCCTTTGAGAAAAGATGTACCTTATAGCTCTGGTTAGCGACTGATGCACATTGAAGCGATTAGTCTCTTATAATTCCTCTTGGTCTTCTCGTTAACCTAAGCACTTTTTTTCTCAATAAAGGATCTACTTACAAGTCAAATAACAAAAAGATTTGATGATTAGATCTCCCTCACAATTAATACAATATTATAGAAATTTACACATACTCCTAATCTCATATTCGAAATGGAAGTTACATCATTTAAATGAACCGTCTACTTCGATTCAAAGTTGATATATCAATAAAACAAAAGATAAACTCATTGTTCATGAAATTTTGACAGATTTGACCATGTGGATCATCCTCCATAAATCGTCCAACTTGCTGCCTCAGATTGAAAACTTTCTACACCCTTCGTCTTCAATTCGTGATAATGTTCTATCCGCAAAACATCTAATGATGAAATTTAGGGTCAGAGCAAGAGCAATTGACAAGTTACGAGCTCATGAAATTTGATTTTAATCGAACGATGCACTCACTCAATCTCATCAATCTTTCACTTTGTATAGAGTTATGTAATTCTCTCATTACACGAACTTCAAATAGTCATAACTCATGCCATGGACTCAAGTTGCTCCTCTCGATAAGATGACAACTTATCCTCATTTTTTGGTGGATGAATAGAAATTTAGAGTACTCAACCTTGTCTTTTTGCACACCTTGGAGACCTCTAGCAAAATTAGAGCATTCTAAGCTCATATAAGCAAAGCTTTTTATCTCATTATTTTACAAACTACACAAATATGCACAAAATATATTTATACACGAAGTTACTCGTTCTAAGCTTCACTATATTCTAAATTTTTTTCTTGTAGTTGCGAATGATCACTATCCTCGAAATGGTATGAAGATTGACAACCTTCTACATTATCATACATCCGAAGATAATCTTATGATCACTATCCTCGAAACGATATGAAGATTCAAGAAATTCTATATTTGCATACAAGATATAAATATGTTACCACTAGTTATGCAAATATATTGAAAGATGTTCATTGTGACTTATATAAAATTATAAATTACTTCTTTTCGTATTCAAAGATTAACCTGTCATGGCTTTCAGAGACTATATTAGTCTACACATTGTTTTAACATTCATCCCCATATCTAGAGTTTCACCTTCACATATTCGCATTCTAAGACTCATGAGACGAGATAGATTTCACTTTTAGGATTCCACTTTCACAGATTTCATCTTCTAGGATTCGTGAGGTCTTGCAAACGCAAACTCTCGCAATGCCATTTCATGTGTAAATTTTTCTTAATTTATGCCTTAATTTTTCTCTTTAGAAGGATTAGAGTATAAATTAATGTACACTTATAAAACCATCCGACTTTCTAAGTGTACATGAGCCTTGAGTTGAAAAGAGACAGTACTAGTGAAGCTGAAGAATTTGCTCAACTCAAGAGAGTCTTCTCATCATTGAAGCATTTAAGATTTTCTATCCTTCGGAGAAAATCTCTATTTTGTACAATTCGAATGTAGTTTTCACTAGACTAGAAAAGGTTATGTCAATCACCATTCAAGGGCCTTACTAGAAATGACTATTCACACAACAATATCGAATGTGATTTAAGGTCCTACACGGTGTGTGTCACTTCGAATCAAAGCAACTGGTAAAACTACTCTTTGTCCATGCTTCTGCAAACTCAACACATCACTCGTAAAGAAGCATGGGTGTAGAAATAGTTCTTGATATCACAAACAATTTAACACGACATAAAACTCTACTCTGACGCACAGTCCTAGTGAGAGACGCTCAATGCTTTGCAGTCCAAGATTATTCCAAACAGCATGCGATGCATCTGAAGAAAATGATTAACATCATGAGGAGATAATCGGATGAAATACTAAATCATATTTTCAAAGATCCATCAAACATATCGTACTTGAACAATAGGTTGCATTTTCAAAATTATGAGCAAATTACTATAGCAATATCCACAAAATAGCCTAACTAAAAGCAAACATTGGAGCGGACGTCTAGGAGAGAAACTTACTCTAAGTGTAAAATGGAAAGTTAAGTTCATGCTAGTACTAAACACGATTAGAGGAATGATACTTATAATAT
The DNA here is from genome assembly GCA_036924285.1 of Asterella californica. Lineage (NCBI taxonomy): Eukaryota > Viridiplantae > Streptophyta > Marchantiopsida > Marchantiales > Aytoniaceae > Asterella > Asterella californica. The sequence goes on along the minus strand of JAYKYS010000006.1, from coordinate 20,311,008 downwards.
AGTCATACCTTATTGTATATGAAGAGTCCATATGTTGGATGACTCGAATGGTCCAAAGGACCAATATATCTTAATATAGTTCTGAATACTCATAGACACATGTATACCGAATGAATTGAAAAATAGAGTGATATAAATCTCGAAAGAAAAATACTAGCACTACCGGCAGTCTTGAATTGATCTCCGGATAAGCAATACAAAACCTCTTCTGATTAGTTATCCGGGATGTCATATATATGGATGAAGGCTGAAGAAAAAATAAGACGACTTTCACTTGACAAGGTTACAACTTGAAGATGACGATCAGGTTGTAAACTTGAAGATGAAGTTGATCAAGATGAGAGGCAGGATGACAAATGTTGTGCGCGTCGATCCAGTCCTTGGTTGGTATTTCTAGTGCATACCAGAGAATGCACATGTTCAGAGGGGGTGGATGTCGTGTCGTTGATTGGGTTCTACTTGAAAGTCGAATTTCAAAGTTCAGCATTTTCACTCCAAACCATGCTCATGAAGAGAAATATTCACTTTTGATCAACTTTTAAATTTCCAATCTCATTGCATCAAGTGATAGAGCTCGTTGTAAACTTCTAACGGTTACTTCATTTGGATGCTTAATGACGAAGTTATGGATTCAAAAGATGGAAAAATCAAGCTAAAGCTTAGCTTGTCAATATTTATTTGGTATTTGCGGTTCTTAGCGCTATACTAAAGGTGCAAGGGGACTGCTTGGTCATAATCTGTGCAAATCTTACGTATTGTGAACTAACATAAGGAAGTAATTTACATCTGTGATTTATCGATGGATGGTTTGAAAGATTGGGAGGTCAAACTGCATGCGTACAAGGTTTCATTGGGTTTAGATCTGTGCAGGATATGTGCTGGTTAAGATGATCCATGACGAGATAGATAGTGTTGTGTGTTCCTAGAGAAACTAAGACGTAAGGAAAGAAAATTAGAATGCTTTAGTGGTTTGCGAAGGAGTTAGACCGTTTGGACAGTTCCACGTGTAAACTTGTTGTCTTTGGATCGAAGTCCAAAGATCAAGTTCTATAGGAAATTGAAGATATTTTGAAGTTCATCGAGTGGTTTGAGAGTTGTGAGAAAAATTGATTCACAAGGAGACGTTTATATCAAATTTATTCGCCTACGACTTGAGGTTGAGTTGTTTTTCATGGTCGGCGGACCAAGCTTTTCATTGTTAATGCCAATGAGATCAAGGAGTTCTTATCTATGCATAGGAGAGATCGTACGTAGATCAGACTATTGTGTTGTGCGTGATGAGTAAAGTTGAACCACAAGAGAATGATTTATATTAGTTTTTCGGTTCTTGTGATCAAATTTCTCTTTGCTATTTGAGAGAAGAACTCAAAATTTTTTTTTTGGGTGTCATTGTGATCAATGTAGCCAGATCTGCTTACTAGAGAAGACAAATCTCAAATCTGACTATCCGTTTTGCAGATGTACGTGATTTTAAATCGCAAGTAAGAGTTTTGGAGGTTTGGTCACATATGACCAAAAAGCAAAGATACCTCGACTACCGAGAGTCAAATATGAAGGTTATTGAAGCTAATGGAATCAAGAAGGAAAATTCTACTGATATTTGAAGATTTGGTGAAAGAAAGAAATTCTCAAACAAGTTTTCTTCCATTTCTCCAGTGTAGTTTTTTCTTTTTGAAAGTCGTTAGAGTTCTAACTGGTTGTGTGTGGCTTGTGATATCTAATTTTAGCTCAAGGCTTGTACATAGATGTTGGGTGGATCAAGGTCTGAATCGTGACGATATTGTTACAAACTTTTTTGTTAGCAAAAAAATATTTCTTTTGCTTTGAGTTGTGTTGTGGTAATTTGAGTTTAATTTGAGATTCATAGGTTTGTTTTATGAAATTGGATGCAGATTACAGATCACTCAGATTTGTAATCTGCAACCAAAAGAATAATGCATATAAAGTGAAGATTGAAATATCTTACTAAACTTGTTTTTGAGGTTGATTTTCTCTCTTGTTTTTATTCAACACTCGATATCTCCATAGCTAAAAACTTCACTTTTTTTGGACAACACTCGATATCTCCATAGTCCAGAACTTCACTTTTTCTAGACAACCTTCATGTACAATACGATATCATAACACTTCTTTACCATCACGTACGAACTTGAAATTAAAGATAGAATTGTGAGCTGAATGTCCTTTGATGAACCCTTGCTGTTGCTCTAGGATGAGCTTGGGCAGCTGCAGCGCCAGTCGAGTAGCCAAGACTTTGGTGATGAGCTTGTAGAGCGTGTTGAGTAACGTGAGCGGCCTCCAATCGCTTAGTGTGGAGGGCTATAAAGACTTGGGAATGAGTTGCCGAACCCTTTGGAGAAATGTTTGCGGAAATCGTTTGGTCGTCCGACAATCAGCAATGAAGTTGCAATAATCCATATTAGCAATAGGTCAGAGGGCTAACAAGACCTCTGCATTGAAACCGTCAGGACCTACGGAGACTTACCGAGAGGCATAACCTGGAGTACTTGTTAGAGCTCGAAGAAACCCCCGACGAGCAAATTAGCGGTGATGGAGGTCCAAGCCTCTAAGTCCCGGGAGGTAACGAGTGCGAGGTGTGGTGAAAACCCAGCCGATGGGCTCTCATGCAGCCAGGGAGATAGAGAGGCTGAAAGCTTTAGATTCAGATGAACTTCCGCACGAGTAGGCGTACACAAACTGGGAAAAAGCCTTACCCTCTCTGAAGGCTGGCGCTCTTTATTATTCTCCAAGGCCTTGCCAGCTAACTATAACATTGACTTATTCTTAATGCTGAGTAAGCTTCTGTTGTCGTGACTCTAAGACTCAAGCTTGATCTCTATCACTCCCCCTCAAGCTTGATCTATCATATACTCCTATCTCTGTGATCAACTTGAAGTGACGAGTTCTATCCAGTGCTTTGGTTAGAACATCTGCAATCATTTCTACTGTGCTTAAATGTAACACAAATGAAAGATCTCATTATGTTTAGTTCTAGTGTGAAGCATTGGATTCCGCACCAAGGATAAAGCAGCTTGGTTGTCATTAAATAGTCTGGTTGCTCGAGTTTGCTCCCAGCCAAGTGTTGCCAGTAATCTCCGTAACCAGACTACCTCCTTTATGGCTGCAGATAGTGCCATATACTCCGCTTCACAAGATGACATTGTCACAGTTGATTGCTTTTTGCTACTCCAACTTATAGGTCCTCCACACAACTTGAAGCAGTAATCGGTTCTTGATCTTCTGTCATCACTGCATCCTGCCCAGTCTGCATCTACATAACCCACCAGCTCTTTGCTATTCATTCCCTCTACACACTTGAACTTTAAGCCAGAAGTTTTAGTAGAGGTTCGATATCGTAGAATCCTGAGAACTGCAAACCAATGCTTTTCACCCGGATTCTGCATATACTGAGCCACCGTTGTCACTGCTGCTGCAATATCTGGACGTGACGACACCATTAAGTACATGATGGCTCCCACAAGGTTTTGGTAAGGAAGTGTTGACATCCTTTTCATCTCCCTCTTACTTGATGATGTGTCGTCCATAGAAAGCTTGCTCGTGAGGAGAGCTCGAGTCAGATGGTCAGACCGACCATATTCTGATACATGATGTGGTAAGTAAGATCCATACTTGTACATCAAATCATTGATGTACTTCTCATGATGAAGAAAAATTGTCCTATTCTCTCTATCTCGAAGTATTTGAAAACCAAGGCAATACTTGAGTTCACCTAGGTCTGTCATATTGAAAGTTGCTGCTAGGGCGTGCTTGACGTGTTGAAGCGCTACCTTGGTAGAGGCTGCTATGATAAGATCATCTACGTATACAACAACAACCTTGAGAATTCCACTTCCACTGTGCACATAGATATTCCAATCGGCATATGAACGAGTAAAACCTAGAGAGGTAAAAAACTGATTTAACTTATTGTACCAAATCCGAGGAGACTGCTTTAAGCCGTATATGGTTTTCTTCAGGCGGCAGACAAAATGCTCCTTTCCGCGAACCTCAAATCCCAAGGGCTGCTTCATGAATAATTCCTCTGTAAGATCTCCGTGTAGGAAGGCATTTTTCACGTCCATTTGATGAAGCTCCAGATCTAGAGCTGATGTCATAGCAAGCACTACACGTATGGATGTTAGCTTAGCTACGGGTGAAAATATTTCAGTAAAATCAATACCTGGTTTTTGGGTGAAACCTTGAGCACAGAGATCGAGATTTATAGCAAGCTAGATCTCCGGTAGCTGTCTCTTTAATTCTGTAGACCCACTTGCATCCTACTGGAACTCTACCGGGTGGGAGTTCAACAAGCTCGTAAGTCTCACTTGCAAGTAGAGAGTTGATTTCATCTTTCATACTCAACTTCCACATGCGCGAGTCTTTACAAGTAATCGCTTGGTGATATGTCGTTGGGGCAGTAGCTTCTGGAGCAGAGATGTTAGCAGCACAATGTTCTAAAAACTTATCAGTGGGTTTCCATTTACGTTTACTACGTGACGTACTGATTAAAGGTTCATATGTATGGTCTTGAGGCTCAGATTCTAACAGTTCATGCTCTAGAGGTCTAGATTCCTCAGACTCATGCAGTGATGACTGTAGCATTGAATCTTCTTGAGACTGATCTAGTCTAGTGACTGCATGCCACTGCATTAGCAGAGATTATTCATCAAACACTACGCTCCTACGGATAATGACTTTACTCGTACTAGTGTCATAGAGCCTATATGCCTTACTTATTTTGCTAAAGCCAAGATGAATACATTTGACTGTTCTGTCATCCCACTTGCTCGTGCGAGCATCCTCATGAACATGTGCATAAGCAACACATCCAAAAACTCGAAGGTGTTGAACATTGGGTTTCTGTGTAGACCAACGTTCCTCGGGCGTTATCTCAAGAACTGCTTTGGTAGGTAACACATTGATCACGTCCGCTGCTGTGCTTACTGCCTCAGTCCAAAATTGCAGCGGCAACTTAGACGTCTTTAAGAGGCTCCTTGTGGCTTCCAACACCGTCCTAACTTTCCTTTCAACCACACCGTTCTGTCCTTTTTCGTATGGCGTGGAGACTTGTCTAGTGATGCCCTTCTCATCTAGATAAGTTTCAAAAGCTTTGGACATGAATTCACCTCCATCATCAGTACGGAACTTGATGATTTGTTTTCTGGTGAGATTTTCTTGCTTCCTAATCCAGTCTTGGAAAGTCTCCAATGCCTGTGATTTGTACTCCATGAACAAAACAAACACCTTGCGGCTGTAGTCATCAACTATAATCAGGAAGTACCTTGACTTTGATAGTGATGGAACTTTGGATTTCCCGACTACGTCCGCATGGACTATCTCCAGAAGGCTGCTTGCTCTTGTTAACGACTCTTTTGGAAGAGACATCTGTTGTTGCTTTGCTGCAAGGCATGGCTCACATTTACTTAGGTTCCCTTTGAATTTCAAAGATAACCCGTTTACCATCCTTTGAGCTTGCTTCAGTCTCTCTGCATTAGGATGTCCCATTCGATGATGCCAAAGTTCTAGGTCTTGAATGCATGTGGCAGCTTCATGAACTTGGACCATGCTCGTTGACAGTACATCCTGTGTCAATGTTTCCTCCATGTCATTCCCAGGCAAACGATACAAGCAGTGATCTTCCTCGGCAGATGCTAGTACCTTAGAACCGTCCATGGAATGACTAAAATCAATGCCTTTATCATGAGTAATCATTGTCAATCCAAGCTTAGCTAGACGTCCAGCAGAAAGAAGATTCTTGGACAAGTCAGACACATATAGAACTCCTGAGAGAGATATTCCAAGATTCTTGAGAAAAACGGTTCCATAGCCGCATATCTTCAATTGCTCTCCATTGGCAATTTGCACCCCATAGTTGAAGAGTGTGCTTGTTAGTTTTTTGAACCACCTCCTTCGTCTAGTCATATGATGACTCGCTCCACTATCGATCCACCAAAAACCATCATCAGAATTCCCCTTCTATGCTAGGTTTGTTGTTATGTTAATAATCAGTCCAAAGACTTCATTGTCTAGAAAATCTGTTTCCTCAGCTACCGCTTCTGCAATATTAGCTCTTGATCGCTGCCCTTGAGATCCTCGTCCTGCTTGGTACCTTCCTCGTTGGCCACCTCGACGTTGAAAGGTTCCTTGTTGAAACCTTAATCTTCTTCTCTTATCTGGTTTCGTGCAATACCTGGCTATGTGACCGTATTCACCGCAATTCCAACAACCATCATCAGTTTGGGTTTGACTTCCGACATACATGGCTGTCTCACCTCCAAATTCCGTTGCAGTTTTGTGTTTTTCTTTTATTCTCTGCTGGACTCTGGTATCTATGACGCTCTGCTCTTGAGAGACTGCACCTAAAACCATTTCTAAATCTATGTCCTCGCTGTAACTACCTAGTGCTCCTCTCACTCGGTCATAATCCTCTGACAGACCATGAATGATTACTCCAGCTATAATCCATTCTTCTAATTGTTTCCCTACAGTTTCTAGTCTGTCTCTCGCTTGTTTAACATGCTCTATGAAATCCTCACCTGATTCATCGCTTTTCTGTCTAGCACCAATCACCTCTTGTAGTAAACTCACTCTATGGGATCATGTCGTTTTATGATACTTTTTCTTCAGCTGATCCCATGCTTGTTTCAAGGTTCCGGACTTCACAAATCCTAATATCTGAATCACTCACGTGTGAGGTGATTAGATATCTCGCTTGTGCTTCTTCTTGATCCCATCGATCCAGTTCTTATTGCCGATCAGCACTTCCGGTTTGCGTTGATGCGACATCTGTTGAAATTTCTCCAGGTCTCACCTTGGTCCCTTCAACAATTCCCAATACTCTCTTCTTTTTGAGCAACGTCTCCATTCTGTAGAACCACACAAACGCGTTGTCTGTTGTCAACTTTGCCATCTTGCTCTTGTAGACATCATCGGCAGATCCCATTTTACCCAGCATCTTGATGTGAAATCAGCGTCTTCAAACGCGTTAATCAACCAACGTCTTTGTACTTGTCACTAGTGATCTCTTTAAGCACGTTCCAACCAGCACCAGACTTGATGCGTTCTTTCTGCCAATGCTCTTTTTAAGCACGTTGTCGTGTTGTGGATTGGCTAGGGTGTGAAACCACCACATATCCTTCGTACGTGTTTGGTGTTGAGGAGCCACTGGGACCTTATCGTGTCAAAAGATAAGGCTCCACGTGGACGATCCGTGTACTCTCCGTTGAGTGGAGATAAGAGTAGTACTCTTGTCGTCACATGGGAGATTGATGTATAAGAAGAGAGGTGTGCGGAGCTTGAGAGATAGAGTGTAGAGTATCCAAGTCTAGTGGAGTGTGATCAGTATCATCGGATGAAGTAAGCGGCGGCAGTGCGAGTGGTAGGCATGAACGGAGAACCCTTTCGTGCTCCTGATCTTCCACTTGCGCATCCATTCGTCATTAAGATCCATTGTCTGTCGCGAGATCACTTTCGAGTATTTATGGTAGCTCATTGGGGAGAGTCGTTTATGGCTGCGGTGATGGCTACTCCGGATCCTATCTTTCTGCCCATTGTCACGTACGACGCTGTTTGGGATCTTACTGTCTACATCTTGCTCTAATGTGGTATGGATCCTCCGTTGGATCTGAACTTCCCAGCGAGAGTTCCGTTCAACACTTGGGTCGAAATACGATGTTACAGTCGACCAAAGGTGGCGCATCGTGAGTTTGTCGTGAGGAACTTCGGTGAGGATTATTACAACCAGATAATAGCTTCATCTGTTCCCTTTGTAGTTCCGTTTATTGTCAACCGTTTTAGAGTCGGGATTCTGACTCTCTATTGAGCGTAATTTGTACTTCGTGTTTACGTGCTTCGTGGCCGACGACATCGTCAACGGCACGTGTTTGTAGTTTGTTCAATATAAACTTTGAGGTCTAAATGGTACTCTTGGATAAAAATTCGTTCTTTGTGTGTTTGTCATGTGAGTGAAGACAAAAACCTTTTTGTCAACTTGTTTCTCATTGGTCGAAAGTTTGACCAATCACCTTCTACCAAGTTTCTTTCACGTTTTGAGGGTTAGAGGCACTCCCCGTGGTCCATTCGCGGAGTGTGAGATATGGTTGGAAAGCTTGGGAGACGAGGATGCACGTAGACTCAATGGTTGCTGGATTTGAAGCGCGGATGAGAAAGTTTTGATCAATTGAAGCTGAGGGGGTCAAATTCGTGACCAATTTCATTTCCGTGAAGTCTTTCTCACTTTCTGGGAGTTCTGTGAGGTTGCTGGAGATGAATTGACTGTTGCTGGAAAGTTCTTGAGATGCGCTTGCCGATGGACTCCGAGATCGATCGATTCCAAGCCGGAGTGAAAAAGTTATGGCCAGCTGAAGTTGGGTGTCTCAAATCGGAGGCTATGATAGTAGGCGACTGTAAACATGAGACATTGAGAGAGATATGGAGAGTTTGAGGTCGAATTTCGATATGAAACCTTCCAGGGTCTGAGAAGGTACAGTCAGCTACCTACCTGTGAAATTTGAGACCATTTGGATTATTGGGTTGAAGGGAAACGTTGTTTTTGTGCACAAGGGTCTGCATATCGTCTTGTGTCATTGACAAAAAGGGCTTGGATCATTCCAAGAGTTTGGTTGAAGATCTGCTGGTGAAATTTTACAGAGTGGTAGTGATGGTGACTCATTAGCTTCTTGAGAAGTTTGAGCCGTTTTGATCGAGCGGTTTGTGAGGAATCGAACAGCAAAGTTCTGTCGAAATAGTATCATGTTATAAAAACAGCGATAAGGGCTTGATCGTTCCAAGAGTTTGGTTGAAGATCTGCTGGTGAAATTTTACAGAGTGGTAGTGATGGTGACACATTAGCTTCCTGAGAAGTTTGAGCTGTTTTGATCGAGTGGTTTGTGAGGAATCGAACAGCAAAGTTCTGTCGAAATAGTATCATGTTATAGAAACAGCGAACTTTGGAAGGGCATAGATGCCAACTCAGAGATGATCTCTCTGCATGTAATACCTTAATAGAGAGATTATTCTACAGGCTATCTGCTGGCCTTGGTTTCATCTCATTCTGAGCTGTGGTTGAGGAGTGACAGCGAGTTAAAGTTGAGAGGTTCTTGCTCCGAAAAGCGCAAGAGTTAAGATTCTTTGGAGAACAGGTCGGCCTGGAGGTTTTGCCGGTGCTTCAGAGCACTTGATCATGGGTATGGAGAGTTGTTGACTGTATTTCCTGTGTATGGATCCTCTCCATACTCGCATGCTTGTTTGTACGCCCAGTTGGTTTGGTTTGGATTTGTGTGCGGGCGTTGCGCTTAGTTTCTTTTTCTATTAGGAGTGCTGGTATTTCTCTTGTGGTGAGGCTGGAGTGATGACCAGCAGACCCAAGAGTGCTTGCGGTGATGGCAGGAACAAGTTGCCCGTGCTTGTTACCTCGGTTCTATTCCTAGTCGAGTAAGAGAGAGATCTGCCGAGAGGACGTGAGGATATCGTACCGAGATAGGTTCAGAGTGTACTTGGAGGTCAGAGAGAGGTTTGGGTGGTTGCTGGTTCTGAGTCACGGAGTGCGACATGTACTCTCTACAGCTAGATACCCGGTGTATTCCCAGATAAGAAAGCACGTCACACGACAACGTTCCAACCAACATTAGACTTGATGCGTTCCTTTCTGTCAAATCCCTAACATTTGTCAACCGGGCTCTGATACCATGAAAGCTTTAGATTCAGATGAACTTCCGCACGAGTAGGAGTACACAAACTGGGAAAAAACCTTACCTTCTCTGAAGGCTGGCGCTCTTTATTATTCCCCAAGGCCTTGTCAGCTAACTATAACATTGACTTATTCTTAATGCTGAGTAAGCTTCTATTGTCGTGACTCTAATACTCAAGCTTGATCTCTATCAGAGGCCTCCATCCCATTTGTCGTTAGGAAGCATAGAATTAGAAAACGTCGTAGTATAGAGGAGCTTCCCTTCAGTGGATGCTGGGATAACATACTCCAAGAGGCGGGCTCGTCGCGCTTGGATGGAGGTTTCCATCTTGGCTATGCATAGTAGAGAGTGAGACTAGGGGGTAGAGAGCGCAGCCAAGGTAGTTGGGAGTTGGAGGAGAGAGGTAGACTCCAAGGACGTTATAGTATCAGTCGGCAGAGATCTTGGACATCAAGCTAGTGTGGCGGTAGAAAGGGACGAGGAGGCTCGAGCCGCGGTCGTCGAAGGGTCTGGGAGATCTGGGCACCGGAGATGAAAGCTTATAGCCTGGGCGGCAATCTCAAATTGAAGCACCAGAGGACGAGGTTTACGTTTATCTTAAGAATTAGCCCTTGCGCTGTTGAGAACGTGAGAGTCAACGGAATCGGCCAATGGATCCCAAGAGTTGCGACAGCAGATCCTTACACCACGAAGGAAAGTGGAGTATCTCAGTCCATGTCGGTTGAGGGATGGGGGTGTATAGTGGACCTTCAGTCGCCGGTTCCTAAGGTAAGTGTGCAGCGATACAACCCCGCAGAAAGAATAGGACCGTGTTCAAAGCAGCGTCAGGAGTAGCAGCAGAATCAAAGAGCGTAACGAACGAAGAGCTTGTAACTTGCCTGGTAGAAATAATCTTGAGTCGCGTCTGACGTACCCACGTAGAAAGCACTCAGCCTCAGAAAACCTCTAAGGAAAGTTTCCCTCGTAAACAAAGGTTAGAAGAGCCTGCTCATGATAAAGACGCAAAGAGCGCAGCCCCACCACCGGGTCCACCTGAGCCCGAACCACCGCAGAAGATATCGAGAGCTCTGCAACACATATGGACGAGAGTTGAGCAATCAAGAGATCTTTAGCTCCACGAGTGGATTGAGGATCGGGCGAGGAAGAAGAAGTCATGATCAGCTGAAAGAACGTCAGAACTGATTCAAAGACGTAGGCCGTCCGTTCTCCATTACGTGCCCTTCGTACTACAATCTTTGCAAACTCCGAACAGAAAGAGCAGTCCGGACAAAAAAGAGGAGTTCCCCAGAGTGCAATCAGTATTGATTCGCCAGCCGTGTAACCGCAGACCTGTTCCCAAGCTTGCGCTTCGATGTGATCGGGAAAGTGTATCAATTCAAAGTAGATGAAACACATAGCAGAGATACTGAAAGTCCCAAATAGAAGAAGAGAATGGCGAAAAGTAAGCGCGAAGAGATTACTTTTCACCAAGTTAACAGATTAACCGAGGGCAGAAGTGATAGAACGAGGAGTAAAAACGAGCAACGCGCTGCAAAACTAAGATAAGTGGTATGCCGCAAGTATCAAAAGTTAAGCGGACCAGACAGTAGAGTGAACCAACCATAGAAAACGAAACTGTGAGAGACTGAGTGCTGAAGCATGCCAACTATGGAGCCACTAAAATACCGGAGAGCTGAAGAAACATCGCAAAATTCCCCACGAGTATTACGAAACTTTGATCTCTTTACTTGAAGAGGTTACACAGCTTGCTAAACATAACTAATGTTCATAGATTCTTTTTCTCTCTCCCCTTGGTATGATGGTCCTCGCCTTGCATCCCACGGTGAGAACTTCCCACTAACCGGCTATGCTGGGTTGATGAGGCTTCGCGCAAATCCATTTGTATTTCCTTTCCACGTGGATTTGGTTACCCGGATCCAAGCCGGTGCGAGGTTTAGGAGACCCTAAACATTTCGGCCGGGTTCCACTGTCTCTCCCGGGTTTCGCAACAAGTCGAGAGGTGATACGTGTTTCCGTAACTGTGTGGGGCACAGTTACACAGCGCACGGGTCCATGCTCTCCCACCGCTAGCTGGTTAGTTAGAGGTGGAATTCGGGTCCGATGTTTATCATTATACACACAAAAGTCGAACCCTTATCGACTGCGTAGTACTTGACGATAGTGGAACTCGTAAGAAGACACCTAACTTGTACAGTCAGATGTGCAGGTTCAGATACCAGCTGGTATGTAAATTCCAGTATATGAGATACGCAAAAGTCTTGTAAATTTGATATGAGATACGCACTAGTCTTGTAAATTCGATATAAGCTGGAACTGTTCTAAACGTTTCTATCGTAGCACAACTTAAGGAGTAGCGAACCTACGGTCACCAAGCTGAGCAGAGGGAGAATTAAAAACAAGTTAATCACCTTGCGAAGAATAAAGCAGAGTAAAGTCTCACTTTCTGTTTCTGTCAACTGGTGGAATACATTGCATCAACCTTCAAGTGAGTTAGCGCCCAGCTTCGCTTCCTGCTGGAGCTTTCGTCCCGCCGGGGAAGGGACGACTGCTCTTACCCCTCACCATATGCCTATGATGGTGAGGGGCGACCACTACGCTCAGAGCTTTACAACGAGTTTGGATGGTATTAACATAGGCAGATGGTGACGGGCGACCACTACGCTCAGAGCTTTACAACGAGTTTGGATGGTATTAACATAGGCAGATGGTGACGGGCGACCACTACGCTTAGAGCTTTACAACGAGTTTGGATGGTATTAACATCACTCTCGTCAGTTACCCAAGTCAGGGAGAACTAGAAAAGGTTCTTCTGTCTACTCTGAGTCTGGTGTTGGACTCAGAGTAGAGAGACACTGACTCAGAGTAGAAAGAAGAATATGCTAGTAGATTGGCAAGGATTAGGCTTCAAGAAGAATATGCACTGTCATATCAATCTCTTTCTTCTGATGGTTAGCACAAAAAAGGGTATAAGCCTTAGAATTAACGCCCAACAGCACCGGCAGGCATAGCACTCTGTTCCTGCTCCTGTAGTTCAAGTTGGAAGCGAGTTTAAGAAGCTGAAAAGCTTCGATCGTAAGCCGTTACCTACTCACTTTCCTTGAATCCCGACAACGACGGCATCACGAACATATGTCCTTTATTTCCCGTGAAAACTCTCGTCCACCGTAATGGAACTGATCAATACAATCCTTCGAAATCAAGAAACAACTAGTACCCAGCATGCTGGCGATTACATGCAAAGCAAACGTAATGGGTGATCTGCTGAAAGGAGAGAATGTACAAACCACCTTGACATTTGCCGGGTAACGACTAGACGTTACCGACAACTAAAACTGACCGAAACCAGAAGCAGTTAAGAATGAGCCGTTGAAATTTTGCGGGTAATTTCTACCTGTTGCTCAATATTACATATGCACAAGGGCCAATAGGAAGCGATGTACAGCTAGACTTGACAAAACGCATAAGCAATACCAGATCAATGGCGCCCCTAACACCTCCAGAATCTGCTCAGGCTCGTCAACAGTTCCTCTCTGGAACTGAAGGAAATTGATTATGACGTCAGTGTTCACCGCATGGTCTACCCACTGTTCGGACTCGCTGGATGTGGAGATGTAACGTTTAATCGTACAGGAGTAAGGAGGGATTAAACCATGAGTAGCGACGATCAGTTGCTCTGTGTCATCAGGACGTGGAAACCAATTAATGCTTGATGAGGAAAGACTGTGAGGTCCTAGTTAGTCCACGTCTGAACGCCTGCGGGTCCCAGTTCTGGGACTGAATCAGCGGAAGGACCATACGAGTGGATTTTGTTAAATCGCCAGTAAGTCTCAGGTAGCTCGCCTGTGAACCAATCTTTCAGGTCGTCGAACTCCTGAGCGACTTCCGAAACTGCGAAGTAGTTGATGGGAAACATATCTCCTGTCATCAAACCCTCTGTACGTCTTGGTACCTTCTTGTGCTGTCACATCAAGTCGAAAGATTCGTTCTCCTTCAGTAATTAAGGCGCACAATAATTTTCACGGGTTTAAACAATCAGCATACTTATGAAACACGACATAACCTGAAAACCTCCACTCACCAGCAGAAATCCCATGATAATCTCTACAAATCTATCCTCAGGGATGTTCACTGCCTCTGGATAGATACGCCCACAGATGACTCGGTGCCTGCAGAAAGCATGTCAAACGTGGTTAGTTACAATCATCACCCGTTCCTAGGGAACTTTATAACGCATAGAGCTGACCCTGACAGAATGAATTATGGAAAAGTGGTGCATTCCAAGTACGTCACTCACCTCGTCTCCTTGTCGTCCTTGGAAACTAATATATCGTACATCCAGCCACCGTTCGTAGGGAACTTCAACTCAAAGAATATGTCAAACTCGACTTTGTCCCCATTGGGTGAAGTAACAACAACTGCGCGTCGCTTGGCCGCTTCCTCTGCTTGAATTTTGGCGGCAGCGGCCATCTCTTCTACTGTTTGGTCGATGGACTGGACCAATGGAGCAAGACAGAGTCCGAATTTCACTATTGAGGAAAAGATACCGTGAAGGAAATGATCAACACATTCAAAGCGGAAGCTTATGACATGAGGCTAGACAAACAGTTGGAGAAGGTCCAATAAATCCCACCGGCAGTACATCGCACTTTCCAGCGGCCAACAGCGCTGGGTCATACACCATCTGTATTCAAGATAACTCGAATCAGGGAACGTGTACACGAACAAAACCCTCCGCCAAGGAACTTCGAAAAACTCTATCAAATATCTTGCTGCAAAATCCTTAAGACATCTACGAGAAGCAAGAAAAACTAGCAATTATCAGAAACTGGACGGAAGGAACTAGTACAGAATGCTGTAACGTATACACTATCATCTTACCACTTCCTTCAAACCCCTATCAGCCATGGTTTGAACAAAACTCTTGGCCATAGAAGTGGCTGCTGCTTCCCTACCACGTTCGGAAATAGAGCCGGCGTCAGCAGATTGTTCCCAAAGGTTCTTCTGTACCGGATCAGCATTTCCCACAGGAGGAAGCCCCAGCTCCGAAACCCACTGTTCTATGCACAAAGCAGTACAAATGCTTAAAATCCATACAAGCCCTACTTTCAATGAAGCATCTCGAATCTTGCATTCTTGTATATGTGAACATTACCTGCTGTCGGCAAGAGAGCATCTTCTGCTGATCCAGAGAGTCCAAATTGTACAGCTTGTAGTAATAGCAGAGCGTTGGACGACGACCCATCAATGTTCTTAACGAATTCCTCACATCCTTAGAGAATCCAATGTACTGAATTTTCTTGTTCTGATCAAAGATCGAGAACACGGAGGCCTTCGTAGTCTTCTGGACTGGTGGCTGTATTCTGCCTTGCTGATTGATGTACTGGATCAGAGGAAGGTCATTTAGGGAGGGAATAGTTGCATCCTCTGCGGCCATAGCAGCTACTGGGCTACGCCTCTGCTTGTAACTCCTGAAACTCGGAGAACGCGAGGGAACGAGTTGTCTCCCATTCGGCGCATTCGAAGACAGGGAGGACTTCCCTCTGAGACCGCTAAATTGTGCGAAATATGCCCCACTGGAAGAAGCAGAATCAACAGCTAGTGGGAGGGAATCCGACGTTGGAGCAGAAGCTACGACGCCATTTGTGGAGAATAAAGAGAGCTGCAACAAGCAACAGGCATTCAGAAAAACAATTTCATCCCTGCTTGAAAGAATACTGCAGTGTGAAAAGAAGAAGCAGAAATGGCCGTGTCGAAAGGTACGCGAGGATTTCCTGATACACTGAGCTCAGCAGCATCCAAGTACCTGACTGTCCTGACCGAAGACAAACAAAGTTCTGCAAACTCTGAAACTGAACGCAAGCATCCACTGCAAGCTTGCAAACAACTTCACTGGAAAGTTAATGAAATCCATTACCGTGGATGCCATCGCGTATGGCTTCTCTGCTCTCCTCCTCCGATGAGTTCTCGCCTGTCAGCTCCGCCCGTATTACTTTCCACCTGCGCATTCAAAATGCCAGACAGTATGAAAAGCTACTCCTGGAGCCGAAGACAAGAAGTACTTCTCTGCAACCAGTCGAACCAGCCCAGCACCGACCCAACTATGCCTCACTAAGCTCGTTCCGCAAAAGATAATCAAGCCCAAAAACATTCTCATACAGCTCAAAATCACCGCAATAAACACAAAGTCTCCCGGATCCTAACAAGCATTCACAACAAACTGGACGATTCTTGATGATTCAAAGGTTGAGCGTAGCGCTTTATCTTCCTACTCCGTAAAATCCAGAGAAATCTCTGTCTCTCTTCCGGGAAGGTACACGAGGGAACAACAATTACTCACCACCAAAAATTGCGCTCCGAAAATTTCCCGAATAATGTGCTGAGGATGCTCTAGCGTGTTCGAGAGAAGGTGCAAAATCTAAAACCCTGTTCGCTCCTCGGTGGAGAATGAAGATCTGAGTTGCACATCGATCCTGATGCTCCGCTAAACCCAGCCTTGTCATTGGAGCACCAATGGATAACCTTTTCCCGGCTCCTTGTCCAACCTTCCGCCCCACTACTGTAGCTTTACGGACGAGGCTGGGCCCACCAACGATCGCCCCGCAGCTTCCACAGGTTCACAAGTGGCAAAACGACCTCCGGTGGTGGTTACCGGCTCTGGAGCTTGAACGGGTGATAACAAGTCATGGACAGAGTGTAGGGAAAGAGTCTTCAAGCCTCAATTCCGGAGCTCTATAAGCCCAAACACGCTACCAATGAATAGCAAACAGATGGAAAGACCCCATCAAGCCTTACAAGGGTAAGAAGGACCGAAGGGCAAGCAACAACTACCCCGAAGGGAAGAACACCGGGGCTAATCCCCGCTATCAGTAACTCTATAAGTAGTTCCAACTGGTAAGAGAACAAAATCTGTTATGTAAAGATAAATCATAGTTATGCAAGAACTTTACATCATATGATTCACTTCAAAATTAATTATTAATGCTCATTGCAAAACACTGAAAGTTCATGTGATTTTTTTGGAACAAATCAATAAATTTTCTCTGAGCTAAAATAGATGATGATAAAAAGAATATTATCATTTTTGTTATTTTTTGTTTCCTCAGTTCCTTGTAGAAACTTTCCATCTTCTGCAATCTCTTAGTGTTAGAAATGTCTCTTGACCTCTTGAAGAACGTTTTAGTTTTTTGTTTTTCTGATGACAGTAGATTAATCAGTTCAGGACTATTGCGTGGGTGCGAACATGCGTCAACTGAGATGATAGATTGACATGAACAAAAAAGGAACTATCTAGTTTAATTGTTGTGGCAGAAAAAAAGAAGAAGATCAAAAACATATTGCGATACACTCAAGCAGCAACAATGCGTTCTTTACTTGAACTAGAACAAGTGTCGATAATATTCATTGTATGTGAGTCGAGGACAACATTCAATGGATTACCAAGAGCAAAGGTCGATCTTTAATCATACAATTTTTTACGGCTGGTCTGGTTATAACAAATGTCTACTCGAGAGTGCAAGTAATTCATTTGTGAAAACGTTAACGTATACTGAAATAATCGAAGAGCATCACACATGGCACACTCGTGAGAAAATGACAAAATGAACAATATAGATTTCTATTACATTGGTTGATCACTCAGTCAAGTACAAAGTTGAAGATGAATCGCCATCGTGATTTTGTAGTCAAGTTTTGACAAAATTTCGGGGTGAAATTTTTGTTATCTAACTTGTAATTTTGAAGATTTTATTTTTTAAAAATTTAATTTATTTTCAATATTTAAAATATAGACGAACATGAACAGAAGGAGGTCTGATCATCAAAATTTAGATGAATTTCATCGGCAAAAGACGATTATGGATTTTTGCTGCTGAATTGAACCGCCGATGAACCCTTTATCTTCCGTTGCCAAAGCATCCGCCGATCTTTGATCAATGATCGGCGGTCTAGATGGAACCATCTAGGCTGTTATCGCAGCGAAAGGATCTCTCTTTCCTCGACGATCTGTCATTCATTGATGTTTCGATTGTCATCCACGGTGACGATCTATCATCCATCAACTAGGACTAAAAAAACCCTAGCTGTTGGCAAAGGAGGATTAACCTTACTAGCTCCTCTGTCAACATCCCGCTGTTTGACGGATTGGGCTAAAAAAGACCTAGCTGTCGATGGAGGAGGATTTAAGATTACTCCTCCTCCGGCGCAGATCGACCATCCATCGGTGATCCGCTGACCGCTTTTCGCTTGGGATCAGTCGTGCGTCGACTAGGGTTAAAAAACGTCCTATTCTCCGGTGAACTCCTCTTCCTCCTTCCTCATCCCTCACCCTCATCTCTTTAATCTACTCTTCTCCTTCTCCTTTTTCATTCTTCTATCTTTTCTTCTCTCTTCTCTTTTTCTCTTTTGATCGGCTCTACTTATCAAAATATTTTGACTTTTTCTTTATTTTCTTTGCGATATTTATTTATTAGATAATCCTCATTATATTGTTAGCTCTGTGGGATGCACTCACAATCCTCATTTGGAGTAAGGTGATCATAAGACTAATGATATATTGAGAGATAATGACGAGTGTGCGATGTAGTTATTGACGAAATGTTACGTTTTTTATATTGCTAGCTACATGAGCTTGACTCACGACCCTCGTTTGGGTTAGGGTGATCTGACCATTGGGCTAGTGGTATATTGAACTGTGTTCAATGATGTTAGTGTGAGTTTGCGATTGCGGTAGCAGTTGGACTCTTGAAGGTGGTGTAACAAGTACAATTATTGTGGTAAGGTGTTGCGGTGTTTATGGCATCTCCTCATGAAAGAAGACAAGAACCAGCAATTCCATAGACAACATCATCATCCATGGAAGAAGAGGAATTACCCAATGTAGAGTACAAACGTTCAACAAAACAATCATCAAGCTAGGGGTCAAAGAAAAGTCTCAGGGGAGGGGAGCAGTAAGCAAGCAGGTCGAGCTTCACAAGCTGAGTCATTTTCTCGTCAAAGAAAAAAACAGAATAATCAATCAATCAAAGAATCTACTTGTCGTTAAGACTTCTACACATAGAGATCTTTGGACAGATTAATCAGATTTAAGAATGTGTTAATTACCAAAGCATTAGAAGCGTATATTGTTGCTTTTGCCGACTAAGAGGTACCAGCACTAGAACATTTTCCAAACGAAATAGAAGATCTATTGGATAGATGGTCGGATTCATTTCTTTACAATTGGATTGAGAAATATGACCGTTGGTTGATGAGTACGAAGTTCAAAGCTTAGATCGAAGAAACATCTGAGCTACCATGGACACTCAACTCAACTTTTAAGAGGACCAAAACTCAAGAAATATTTTGAGATAGCGCTAAGATTTGACAGGGTTGGTTTGTTACCAGAAAGTCTCGTGATGTCAGCAACACCAAATCATATAACTACTTATGAAGATGTGTGAACCAATATTTGACAATATGATTCGTTGGATACCATCCATACACTCAATTACTAGGTGTGATAGAACCACAAGTCTTGGTGGAAGAACCTAAGGTGATGTCTACAAGTGTGGAATCAGGGATGTAGCTTCGGCAAGTCAACTTGGACCAGCATCAGTTGTGAATATGTGGTCAAAAGCTCATTTGAGCAAAAGAATCCACAAACTGATGAAAGAGATGTAACTTTCACCATTAGTCATCCAAGTATTGTTCAACTAGTCGCTGCTGTGTCTAACAAAGATAATCTTATCCTCATCTTTTCATCTTGGAATGGTAGAAATATTGAGAAGTGGATGAGTGATGAAAGAGTCACATCGCAAGAAAAGTTATCACACGACAACAAATACAAAAAATTTCAAATTAGATATTCGGATGATGTGATAGATATATGTCCATCAGAGAAACTAGATCTATTTAATATTTTCCAAAAACGTCGTTTGAAGATGACATCTACATTGTCAAGCACTTTAGCATTCATACACTCAAGAAATGGTTGTATTGTGACATCCATTTAAGAAATATATTTATTCATTTTCCTTGATGAGATTTCGAGAGTGAAACTTTCGAACAACACAGACACAATTTCACGCACGCGTTCGTATTTGTTGGCTTAAGAGACCTTGTTCTTTCTCATCGTATCAACAAAGTCAAACGATCGGAAGACTTTTAATACTTAGTAGAGGAGAAGAATCCACGTGCATGTATAACACTTGAGCTTGTTTATATGAAAGCTAGACATGAACCGAAAGGTCTCAACAATGAGCTGCTCATTACACTTTAAGTAGAAGCGATAGACATTTATGCTCTCGGTTGGATCACTCTTGAATTATATGATCAATAAGATGACTCCAATGAAAGAATGAGGATACAACGAGATGCATTACAATAAAAAATAACCTAGACTTCAGCAAGTATCTCACGTGTTACATGCTCAGTTGTTACATAAAGCAACTGATATCATGATCATGTCATCTATTGATCTTTATGATATCAGACGTAAGATGGCGTATCATTTTGTTATGATATTTGAAGATCAACTGAAAGTTGATCCACTTGTATGTAGCAGATAGATAAATAATAACACTCATCAGAAAACACATTCACTAAATAACAAAGAGCGCATTATGTAATATATTTTTATATAATAAACTTTTTTGTTATTATGTGATATCAATAATACTTTTATCACGTTCGGATGATAACATGTATTTATTATTTAGTAAAATATAAAATATAAAATATTAATTTATAATATTATTATAATTTATTTGTAGCAGAACATAGTTTCAATCAAACATCAAAACGCGGTCAATGACACATCCATTGAATTGCGAATAGCGCATTACGTAACATATTTTTATACATATTTTTGCAGTTTGTGTCCAACCACCGTTGCCATGCATGTTGCTGGGCATTGCACGAACTAGTTCAAATCAGAAGTTCCTCCTCAGCAGCTTCTGACGTAAGTTTTCCACCAACGTGAGCACACGACCGAGACACTTCCCCACTCACAGGAGAGCCTCTTGATGGCACTCCATCTTTGTTCCATACTGCAAGAGCTCAGATCCCAGTTTACGCCTTCTACTTCACGAACTCGGCACTGAGGGACATTCCTCTAAACGTTGCAGTAAGATGACAGTACGCTGTAAGCCATCTTTGTCGAAATGCAGAGAGGATTGCATCTTGTCCGTGAAGTATATCAAAACTCTCGTATTGTACTGTGAGAAACCTTCCTTAAGGGTCAACACTAACATTGTCGATCTGTTAGAACCCAAAGAGATATCCCCCTGTTCCATGGACTCAAAAGCTCTCCAACTGTGACAGTCTTCAATGCCGTAAGAAGTCTTGTACGTTAGGAAGGAACTCTTCTGATTCAGAATGAGTCAGAGTCGGTGTTACCGTTCGAGAAAACAGTGATAAGGTCACACAAGCGGCGTGTGTGAAACCTGTTCCGATGCTGGCCCGGCTACATTTCTTCTGTTCGACACCTGGTCCGCAGTAGTTGAAAACTGTCGCATCCGATGGTCAGGTCCACCAGTAGCAACAATTTGAAGCAGAAATGAATTCATGATTAGCATTACGAGACAATCCTCCACTAAACCTCGAGAAGAAACGATGTATGCATGGACTTTCTTACGCAAATAAACTATGTATCACAGAAACTGGTGCACGACCATGAAGCTGACGACCCCACCCTTTAGACGAATGAAAATGACAAAATTGGATGTTTTGGTCCCCCCGCAGTCAAAGGTCCGGTCAATGCGATCTCATCTTTGGTGGATCGTTTACCAAAGAACCTCCTTTTGTTAAAAACCCCCTCTGAAGGGTGTGGGGTATTTTCAACTGAAATGTGTTTCTTAACGAGGAATTAGTCTCGTCTGTAGTTTATTTTGACACTTGCAGACTCAACCATAAGTCACCTCAAAGTTTCTGAGGTGACACCTTTGCTGCCGAACTGTATCAGTTGTAAATGTCGTTCAACTCTTTCTCCAAGCAGCAGTCGAAGATTATGGAGAAAACATCCAGGTTCCTAGAAGTCGAGGTTACAACACCTCTACCTAAAAGGAATTACTATAGCGAATACTCTCATCCTCCCTTCCTTATCCGCATAAACACGACAGTGAGTCTACAGTCGAAATCAAATCCCTAACTGCACATAAATACGATATCGGCAGTAACATCATCTTCACTAGTATTCTTCGCTTTCAGTTTGTTAACGGAGAATATAAAATCTTCCCTTCATTTTCCGTAAATTTACGGAAAATGGAGTCCGATATGCACTGGGCCTTATGTTAATGTGCTGTGTTATGTTATCTACTAGGTTAACACTCACATCATGACAAGATGCTCTTCCACAGTACCAGGAAACTATCGGATGTTTGCTGTGTTCAACAAATACTTCCTTGGAGAAGATGCGAGTCTACCCATTGCTGATCCTCTACATTATGACTGGCGTCGACCAGTAAATACTTTCCTGCACTTTATACAGGTATAATCAAGTTGCATCGCACGAATTAATTTGATGACGCTGATGTTTTCTTAAGTGTAATTGACTGTATTAGACTTCATCAGCACTAGTGCAACATGAGTAACACTCGATTTTACAGCATCCACATACAAAATACCTGACAGGTGACCCCGCGAAACGTTCAGAATTTATGTTCAGCTTTCTTGGATAAAGTGTTTTAGGAACATGCTTTATTGTTGGTTTCTTGTCAACAGCTCTAGGACGACTACTACAGACCTTGCAAGAACACTAAATTAAGTCTTGCAACGTACTGCGAATTTGAAATCCACCAATTCTACCCACTGTTGGTTGCAAGTACGGCAGTATAGTCAATAAATAAGAGATTCACTGCCCCCAAAAATCAACCCCCAAAAATCAACAAACCAGATAATCAGCTCTAAAGCCAACAAAAGAATAAAAACAAAAAACCCAAAAACCCCTCAGGTACATAACAGATTGTCAAAATTCTAAAACTACTTATTTACATTCATAACATTATCTACCTCACTGGGCTTTCTTCTCTACCCTGCTGCTGTCATACGGCACAGGTTGCGGCAGTTTCTTTCCTTGTTCAGTCTTCTTTTCCTGCTCTGTCTTTGGTCCATGACTGCGATGCTTGTTCGGGTGCTCGCTCATGTACGTCGCTCTTTGTTCTGCGTATGTCTCGAATGCCCGGGGCAGGAACATCGGGATCAGAAAGCAGAAAAGGTTGATCGAGAAGTACACGGTATTCGCAACAGCCAATGCCCGTCCAAACCACGTCCACGCGTAATCCTGTAAACGCAGTATTCCACTTCTATCAGTCTCCTGTCCAGACCTGAACTTTTAAGTCCACGCGCTGGTAAGTGCCGATGCATGCTGAAACATTCTAACGAGATAAACCCTATATTTTAGGAGCCTCAACGTCTTGCTAACATGCTTGAAATAGACCAATTCTAGTTTGTTCCTACTAACACAATGATCCAGGCTGCCGTAATATGATGCCGATATCCGGACTATCAAACATGTCGGAACCTAATGCAATGTGCTTCATACCCACCAACTACATTACATTTTCTGACATGATATAACACTAGTTTTCCACGTTTATCACAGGTAAACCACCTTAATCAACCGAACATAAAACAGGCATATCAAAGGAAACAAAAAGAACGACGGAAAACAGATTTACCGGGAAGCGGGGATCGAGTGGATGGTCGGGATGGTTCGGGCTGTGCACTTGATTATGCGTTTGGCTAAAGGTATCCACGGTCCAGTCCATGAGAGTGAATATTCTTCTAGTAGTGTACAAGATCGGCAACAGAGCTCGTACAGGAAGGGAAAAAATGCTCAATCCGCTGATGATGTTCTCACTCAAGACTTGAAAAGACAAGAGAAAAAGATGAGGAGTGGCCGCTCGAACTGCATGTTGATCACCACGTGCAAAGCCTCCAAGCACGTAAGCTAACGGGAAAAAGAGTCCAATAATGGTTCCCAGGATAACATATAGCTGGAAAAAGCGGTTGCCTCTAAACACATCGGGCGTTTCTTTCTTTCCGTAACTCGGAAACACCAGCGCCGACAACGCAAACGCATAGAGCGAGAGTACGACAGGAAATGCCAGATCGACCAATGGAACTAGACCGCTCGCCGAGAAGACAACGATAAACGCCACCAACTGCAGCTCGATCACTCGAAGCGATCCCATGATCCCCCCGAGACCTGAGGCCGAATTATCTTCCCTGCGCTGTCGCAACTCTCCTTCCCCCGGAGCTACATCATGTTTCGAGGACCGCGGCCCCGCAGCTAACGTCGCACCTGACATTTCTACCACTTCCTTCTTCCTTTTTTCCTCGCTCACACACTACACTTCAGTTCCCTCGTCCTGAAACTGAAACTACCACCTTCCACAGGAGATTTGTGTCAAGTTAAGGTTCGAGTCCTCAGGAGCTCGTACGGAAACAACTGCAACTGATCAACAAGGAGAACATTGAGGTGTATACATAGAAATGGAGTCCACTTCTTCCCGCTCGGTCCTAGAGATTTATCTAGCCCTATGAAACCGGAACGCTCAGGAATCTCAGAAGCGGTCTAGGAGGAGGAGCGCGGCAGCTCAATCTGGACAAGGAAGATCAATCGCATGCGTCACTTGTCACCGCGCTGCGTCGACGCGTGTTTGCCATATTGAATAAGCTTGCCAGCTCAAGGCTTCGTCCTACGTTTCGTCTTACCAGTCAGCCACGCGTCAATAACTCCACTGTACTTGGTGAGGACCACTGTGTACACCTCGCTTTAATTGCCGGTTGGATTGTTGGCTTCTTCTTCGAATTCTTCCCCCTATTCTACTGGAAAGGTTTCGTAGTTCTAATATTTTCGTTTCACAGTTGTTATTAATTCTTTGGCTAAGTAAGAAGGGAAATACAAATAAGATATAAAACAGATAATACATACGTGGAAAGTCGTGATAAACTTGGCTATTATTTAATTTATGAGTTGGGCTCTTCTGTTGGGCTACGCTTCTGAAACGATTGTTTGTCCGATTGACTTTTAAACGGTTTAGAAGCTAAATATGCATCCAAAGTCACGTTTTGGTTCAGAGAAGAAAAAAAGACAAAGATCGATTTAGTAGAGAAAATTATCAGAAATGGTTGATTGGATCAACTGCTATATTGATAATTTTTTTACAGATTACGGATCAATATGTGAAATGATTAATAGAAATATTAAAGAACAGAAGGTGAATAGAAGATGCTATCTAAAGACATAAGGCTAAATTGTCCAGATGATTAAATTTAAATTTCTCAATTCAACAATTATCTCCTCAACTTAGGAGATTTGTTTTCATAGAACTGGACATCTGGGCGTTGATAACTATAAAACTATATTTACAATGAACAGAGAGTATTCTTCGCTTCTATAGAAAAAATTCAGTTATGTCAATAAACAATATTCGATTCAATTGTCTTTAAATACTACACTAACCCTTTGAGCATGTCCATTAATTAAAGGACATGCATATTCACTCTTCCGAACTCGAAAAAGGTGAATATATTGCATGCAGAAGCTAATCTGATTTGATTGTCTCGGTTTGATAATCATGGAACAAAAATGTCCGATATGTATCTTCCTTTGAGGAGCGTGCATTTTTTAATATTCACCTCTCCATGGAGAGGGTGGCATGTTTCATCTATTATCTAACCCTTTCCAAGGAAAGGGTTAGGTAATAAAATCAATGTATTCATACATTAATATTTTCTTGAGAGCAAGGCTCTATCTTATTTTCTTAAAAGCGTATCTTCTCACTGTGTACTTAAGGGTCTTCTTTGGATCCAGACACAGCTTATGGTTTTTTAGTATTTAATATTTAAAGAGAAATTCTAACTAAAATTTTAATTTACTATAAAAACTTTATCTAAGGTATACACATACTTTTGTAACAAAAAAATAACATCAGAATATACAATGAAAGGAAAATCAAACTATATTCCTAACATGGTCTTTGACTCCATGTTATCCTACAACCAATCCACTTGTTGTATTTTGTCCTTCATACTCTGCATGTGCTATTCTTTCCTCTGACCAAAAGTGCATGTGGCATGCATATTCTGAACGTGGGTGAATCAGTGAAACATATATCTAAACGTCTAATTTTTTTTGCATATTACCTCTTTCATTTCTATAATTAAATTTGATGTGTTGGTGAAAAACCTCTCCGAATATGTAGTCTCTAGCATGTCAACGCTCCCTTTATAGGTTATGTCTGGATCTTCCGGATCTCCATATCAGACTATGACTAAACATTTAAAGTTAACTTTGTTTCTCTATGAATTTAGTATACAGTTTCTACTTAACCTTTATTTGTTTTCTGATAACAGCAAGCGATCAAGAGTTCCGCATATGCAGCATATTATTCACATTTTGAAAATAAAAAGACAAATGTACATTAATAGTTGATTTAGTATCAAACTCCTCATTCCTCGTGAAAGAAGTTTGAATAGTTTTATTCTACTTACTTCATTTAATATCCGTAAAGTGAGTGGCAAGAGTGAAAAAGGCATCGTGCATATAAACAACTCCACATTTGAACGGTTGTCCAAGTTACACCAAATTAAACTCTATAACAAAAAAAGTTTTACCATCCATGTTATCCCTTTCAATTCAACGTATTAAGACAATTAGGAGAAAAGCATTGGTAGATTTAGCATGAACCTACTCAGACAAAATCTTTTGGATAAAAAGTATGTGTCAAATCTTAGTTTTTTATGGCAGTTTTAAATCTGTTTATATATGTAGAACAGACAGCGTAACCGTTTCTCTCATTTGTCATTTTCCTGCTGCCGAGGGGAGTAAGATGCATATATATTCACTTGTTAAAGAGTCTTCCTTGCATTTCATCTCCCCCATCTTTGGTGGAGAAGTAAATCTGCAAAGATTTAATTTATTACCTAAAATGTTTATTAAAAACGAATAAATAATTAGTGTTATCATCAAATCTTGACTTGTATTGTATCAGACTTATACATTTGGTTTGCCGTATGGGTTATTTCTGTATCTCCTCAGAACTCTTTGTCTAGATAACATATAGTTCGAGAAGATTATCTTAGTTTAAAAATTATATACATATATTAATTTATATTATTATTAACACTATGCGAACGTTCCCTAAAACTGATCACACATGCACATGCATAACCTTCATATTTCCATGACAACGCTTTGCTCTCTTCCGTGCCAATACGACCCGAGAAATTCTTTTTTTTGTGGTGAGCACTTAGTTCTGTTTTTTTCCTCCGTCAAAAAGTCTAAGTTATACACATATTAAGTTATATAAAAACTTAACTAAATAAAAACAATTCAAAATACACAATCTTATTTTAAAACTAAATTAATAAGAGTAACACTAATTAAATAAATCTGTCTAATGACTAAACACCCAATGTACTTTTGTTACACTCTTACACTGGCAAAAAAACGTATTGTGGTAAACAAAACAGATAAGCGTCTTAACAAGACCTTCACCCGTAACCAGACTACGCACTGGCTGCGTCATGTCTGCCCATCGACTCACGAGTCGGAGCTACATCCTATGCTTGTCTGAGCGCGCCTATTGCAACCAAACGCCAAAAAGCTGGGAGTCATGGCTAACGGAAGCTGGATGGCAACAGCTTTGCTCGTTTCATCGTCTGTGTGAGACACATGTGGTGTGTGGATGGATCCAAGTTGTTTTGCCAAAAAAGCGAGCATTTGGAGGGGTGTTTTGCCGTGAGCTTTTTTGAACATAAATGGAGGATCTTATCCGAGCGCAGATGCGTGTTTGCTCTTTCATCAAATATTCCCCTTCGGATGCTTATTTTTCCCCCTCCCTTCTCTTTTCTTTCGATTTGTCCACACTTCCCTCTCCGGATCGTGTTTCAAGTGCAGGGCTGCTTCCCAATGTCAAATGCATCGTACTTCACAGGCTTCTGTTTGTACTTGTTCAATGCTCTTCAAAACTATCTTATTACGGAAGTAGTAGAGCAGCACGCTGGTACTTGCGGACTTTGAATTGACGGTTACTTTACTATATCTTCGCATTGCTTTGCTGCCAATATGCCTTCTGAGTTACAACAAGAGCTTATATTCTGTGTTCAAGGTCGTGCCGTGTTCATATGAACATCAGGGAGTGATGAGAACTCACGTCTTACTCCTCTTTGGCATTGCCTCTTGACGGTACGGCGTGTAGAGGAGTCCGTGAGAACACTGAGTAGCATGTAGCACCGTTACCACATGGGGATGGAAGAATTAAAGAAGTTTCTTTTCATGTAGGAACGGTAAACACCATGAAATGCGTGTTCCTACCAGGTCTTCATAGAGCTTTTACTCTTCTCGCCACTAGCGCTAATAGTATTTCCAGCAGAAAAAGTTGAAGTTCATCATTTAATGTCTCAGTTGCTGGCCATGGATTTAACGTGGCAAAGAGCAACGTTTTCAAATTCAGTTGCTTATTACAGTTTGGAGACAGAGCAGCTCTCCATGTAGGGTTGCAAGTTTCCAGATGAGAAGAGAAAAGCACTGAAAGAAGAGCATGATCCGACCCGTATGTTCTCCACCATCTTTTCTACACGGCCTGTAGGAGAGATTTCTGGGAGCAATAACAGTCAGTCTCCTTCACAGTCCCTTCCGGTGCACTACTGTCCACACTCTGCACCAAAATGGAGCATGGCTTGACGGTATGTTTTTTCACCGTCTTTTTAACACCTCCCCGCAGCAGAGTTTGTGTATGTAATAACAATCAACATCTTTCACAGTAGCTTTCTACATATACTATTCTCAGTTGCAAGTCACGATGTGGGTGATTCTCGTCCTCTTCTACAGCTAAATGGACAGAGGTGTGACGAGCAATTGGTGACGGGATCCAGCACCAACGATGTGTCCCTCCACAGGATACTCCCTGTTTCAGCATATTCTCTTTTTCAGTTCGCAACTTGTCCTACGCGTGAGAACGTGCGCATATTTGTTTATTTGTTTGTGACTGTCAGAAGGCCGTAGCTGGTGGACTAAGCGGCTGGCCGCACTACCTGTGTTGGTGTCGGTGATAGTTTAGTCCATTTTCATGATCCAAAGGTGGAAGCTTTCCGTTGACACGAAGTTGGACATCGCACTATCGGAACCGGTATTCGTCTGTTTGCGGAGTTCGGGCTACCGTCTGTTGCGATGATAACAGTGGGAGCTGACGATGTCCTTCCCCGCAAACCTGTTACACTAGTATTACAGTGCGGATTTCTTCTCTACTGTACTAAACTGTACCTGCTTTCATAGTCAGTTTTTTGCTTCATCGGGCCTCGTATTTAGTATTCTTGTTCGAGCTCATGACCGGGCCCATGACTGACTGAAGGAATTTGTAGTGTTCTTTCTACCTTCCGATCAACGGACTCTTGTATAACGGATCAACAAAGATGAGGCTGCAAAGTTCAAAACTGCGTAACCCGTTATGTATTTTCAAAACTGCAACTGACCATTACTGGAGGGCTAAAGCATACGCGGGTGATTCAAGTTTTACAGATGTTGAAACGTCTAGCGAGCGTACTGGAGCGACAGTGGAGCCGCTACGGTATCCTGATTGGTGTAGTTCTAGTGTACGTGGTCGCTTACCCGGAACGCGAATGCTACTGGAAGGCATCTTGCTCTGGTGCTTCAGTGGAATATACTTTGAGACGGAAGGATCGTTTACCCGCATTTTCTATCGTGTGCACTTCAACACTGGATTAGGAAGAAAATATGTTTGTTTGCTTTTCTACGTGGATGTTGAAAGAGCAATTTTGAGGTTGACGTGAGAATCTTGCCAGGATCTTGGCACGGTTCATGTTCTTTCGTTTCACTTGGGAGTGTACAGTAAAGCGCGGGAATGGAATTTGTATTTTCTTTTTGTCAGGCGGTCGGTTGTGGGGGGATGTTCAATTCATCGATGTCTATGTCTTTACTCGAATCATTGCTTCAGATCAGAGCAACGACGAGTCCTTTATTTAAGACAGAACGAAGTTTTGAGACATTCCTGTAGTTATGGAGGCCACCGAAGGCAATCATTTTGACGAGATGTGGAAATGGTCGAACATCATAAGCGAAGATATTGATCATTTTGATTTCTCAGTGGAAAACGAGCAAGTTTGGCTTCCATCAAAACAAGAAATATATGATTTTGTTTGCTCAGGTCGAGTCACACTGTGAGCAGCGGCAATAGAGCAAGTTTTAGTTTCTCGGTCGATTTTGAAAGGCGGTCGTGGGGAGAAGTGAAGCTTGCAGCTGCCAGAATCAAGTTGAGAGAACGTTTTGAAACATTTGAGGAATTTGATTATGCATTGAACTGTTTGTGTGGTCAGTGGACGAGTTTGTCAAAAGGACCGAAAGCTGCGTGCAAAGTTCATGTCTGTCGATATGGGGTAACGATGAGAACCAAAAAGCAAGTGATGATCTTATTATGATTTCTAGCTCATCTGGCGGTTTTAATCCAAGCATGACTCATACGTTTCATGAATTTACCTAGAGGATGTCACTTGCAGCTTCACGGATCAATCATGGAAAGGTAACATTGCACCAAACTAGCAAAATTCACAACGCCATTCAGTTCAGCGATAGGCTGTTTTGCATGGAGCTTGTGGCGAACAGCTAAGGTATCTAAGCGCAGGAAAAAGAACTTACCGCAAGGTGCAGTCGGGTTAGAGACTCGTGTGGAAAATCTGAAGTGCTCATTTTATGTAGTGCTCAACTCAGTCGAAGAATGGGGATAATTAGCATCACTATCTGTGAGACTGAGCACACTTGTCCCGGGAACGTACATAAGTAACGAGGTCCACAGAATAATTCAAAATGGATAACTACAGTCCTTTTTCATCGGGTCGTTGTGAACCAAAATGCAACAATGGGAGACTTGGTAGAAGAGTTTCGAAGATCTTATCGTAAACGGAGCAATTACTTCCAACTGTGGCCAATGCGAGAGCATTCTAGAGACGGCATACAGGGAAATGAAGTGATTTTCTTTCATTTTATCCCTAGGATGTGTAGAAGAATTCACGACATAGATCCAGGTGCAGTAGTAGAATGGGGAGACATGGGATCATAATGAAATGCTTCTGTCTGCCCATCTGCATGCCGAGGAGTACTGAACTACTGTCAGAGAGTGGTAAACTCTTTATGCTTGCCACTCAAAGAACAGGAAGTACTCTTGTCAACTTCTCTTAGCATCTGTGCTAGATGGAAATTATCAAGCTATTGTGATAGCTTATGTAGTAGCTCCGAAGGAGAGCACACAAACTCCATGATTTTTTGAGATGGTTTTGTAAGCTGTTGAGCACAAGTGTTCACAATATCGTTTCTTCTTCAATTGTTATAATTTCGGATCGTCAAAAGAGTCTCAAGAATATTGTGAGCGATATATTCCCAAGCAAGGTACATGCACACTGTGGTCACCACATTCGCATGAATTTACAAAGTAAAGTTTGGGCGCGAAGCCGAGAAGTCTTTTCTCGCCTTCTTGTATGCTCGAACCGTTGACATGTAACACTTAGCACTCAAGCACTAAACTGATAAAGGTTCCTTTCATTTGCACGTATACATGAAATTAGTTATCTTTGGTGCTTTTTCTCCATATATGCACTGAGAGAGACTTTATTGTAATGCAAGTAAAGTTTTCCAAGTTTATTCTAATGCACATTCATTCTCATAAGCAAGTTTCAGCAAGTGATGAACACAATCGAGCAGCCAGGTCAGAAAGGGAAGTCAATGACGGATTACTTGATAAGCATCAAACAAGAACTATACAGCCGAGCGATGTTTCCCCTCCCGTGGTATGGTAAAGTGCCCTCTAATCCTGCTGATCCATCAACCATGCAATTAAACCTATACGTCAGAACGTTCCATTTCGGATTCTAGTCGATTTATGGTCTTATGTAATGATATAGTTTTTCTCGAAGACGCCACGTGTTGGATCACATTGCAGGTACTTGACTCCTTTTGCAAGGACTCGACTCCATGAGAATGAACAAGGATGTTAACAGTTTGTTTGTGATATACCCGGACCTGCTCAAGCTAGTATCCGAACTCCTCATGGCAAAAATTTCATGGTAAAACATTCAGCTGATGGGACTACGTATGAGTGTTCATGCTTTGAGTATCAAGATATGTTGTGGCCGTGCACCCATTCCATTTTTTGGGATCACGAGTTGGGAGAGGAATGAAGCAAAAATTTCAACTTCATTTGGTCCAGTAGGGGTGTCAAAGTTAGTGGCCGTGGTGATTATTCTGCTCTCCGCAGGCATGAGTTCTGGACAACGGTCATTTTGGTTGCGAGTACCTCAAGAGGTATCCACAGAAAGTAGCCACGACTGTTGTCTCATTACCTGTTGTAGTTTTGCCCATGAATTAAATGCGTTGAGTAGTACATGGTTACTAGGAAGCATTTAAGATCTCTCTTTTTGATTTCAAAATGGAAAAGAACTCCACACGCAACAAAAGTTGGTGCTCTGTTAGCGCCTGAGAGCGTTTCAATATGTACATATTTCGTGGACATCAGAGAGTTATTTTCAGCATCACGGTCTAACACTCAAAGTGAACATCTCACCATACCTCGTGTTTCGGTGAGAAAAAAATTGTTAAGAAATTTGGAAGAGATCTTAGAGATGCGTGTTATGTTAGCATCATCTAGCTCCGATTGTTCATCTAGTTCGAGCGATTTGGATGAAGATGAGAGAAGCAGGCCAGAGGGGTTGCAGAGCGAGTTTCTCACCGGAGATGAGAGGAGAAGACCCGAGGAGTTGCAGAGCGAGAATTTCACCAGTTCTAGTGAGGACGAGGAGAATGTATTTGATTCAGATGATGAATTTTTAGAATTATACCGGATGCTATCTACTTCGCGCTATTTAGAAACACCGCAACAGTTTACGTTCTTGAAGAGTCAAGATTTTATCAAAATCATTTGAAAATCTTCTTGCTGATTCTTTCCGTCAACTCATAAGGATGGATCGGAGAAGTTTTGCTACACATGTAGCTTTAGTTGAAGGACATCTTATTTTCCACAATAGAGCTCGTGTGAAACAAGCTCATGTGTCACTACAAGTTGCTGTTGCACTCGATCGATTTGGACATGACAATAATGGTGCTACTCTTGGACAATCTATGTTTTTGTGGGATATCGGACATGAAACGATGGTTCTTTATACTAAAAGAGTGATACAGGCTATGGAGTCAACGTTGAAAAGATCGATACAATGACCAAATTGAGAAAAGAGGAAGGTAACCTCCAAAGCTTTCGCAGCGAAAAGATTCCCTAGATGTATAGAGTTGATAGATGATACCTTATTATCTTTATCATAGAGACCTAGATATGATGATAACGTATTATGACAAGAAATGCAATTACTCGATAAATACACAAGTTGTATGTTGACACAAGAAGAGAATTTTCTTTTTATTCACAGTTATGTCAAGGAGCTGTCAAGATATCACTTGTTTGTGAAATTTTCTTCTTTGGGAACATATAGACAGTGCTTGTCCTTGTTTGATAATAATCAGTATTTACTTGGAGACTCTAGATATTCTTCAATGCTTCACCTCATTCCTTCTTTCAGGGTGGCCACAGGAGATAAAGAGAAGTAGGATTTCAACACATGTTTAGCACACGCGAAAGTGACAAATGAGCATTGCATCGGTATACTGAAGTCGAGATGACATTGTTGAAACAAGTGCGAACACAATTGAAAAGAAGATCAGAGAACAGATTTCTAGTCAGATGGATAGAGTGTTGCGTCATGTTACATAACTTTCTGATCAGAAATCAAGACGAGTGGACAGAAGAGGACGAAGAATTAATTATAGAGACCGAAAGAGATATACCTCCTAGAGATAGCGGAGCTAATAGGATATCAAGAATACAACAAAAAATCCAAGTTATGGCAATTTATCTTCGACAGAATCGAAATCCGGGTGAAGTTATATTCAAACCGTAATAAAAGTCCTAGTGGTTGCAGTGCGATCTCTCGAGTGTTATGTACTTGACTAAAGTTTATAAAGTGTTGTATGATCTGGTTTTCTTCACTAAAGTTTATAAAGTTAGTATGATCTCTTTTCCTCGCAAAGAGCGAGAGTTTATAAAGTGTAGTCACTAAAGGTTATAAAGTTAGTATGATCTCTTTTCCTCGCAAAGAGTGAGAGTTTATAAAGTGTAATATGATCTCTTTTTCTCGCAAAGAGTGAGTATTATGTACTTCACTAAAGTCTATAAAGTGTAGTGTGATCTCTTCCTCCGTAAAAAAATGAGTGTGTTTCTCGTGTGTTCTCGTGTGAGTGTTATGTACTTAACGAAAGTTTATAAAGTGTAGTGTGATCTCTTTTTCTTGCAATGCAGAAAAGAACGAGTGTTATGTACTTGACTAAAGTTTGTAAAGTGTATCAAGCGTTGTCAAAAGACTTGAGGGCCGCCACGGGCGTACAATGGACCGCATTTGCATTCCCAGTGTGGATCACAATGTGTG
The DNA here is from genome assembly GCA_036924285.1 of Asterella californica. NCBI lineage: Eukaryota > Viridiplantae > Streptophyta > Marchantiopsida > Marchantiales > Aytoniaceae > Asterella > Asterella californica. The sequence continues at coordinate 20,276,857 of JAYKYS010000006.1, read as the reverse complement.
ATCTCAGTGCAATTTAAGACCGAGCTCAGTTCGATACAGATGTATGCTCAGTGTGATATTCCACAGTGCGTCAACAGATCACACTGTATGATCTTAGTACTCTCACTATGTACTTGATCGCAATGTGTGGTCTCGTGCGATTTAAGACGGAGCTCAATGCGATACAGATGTATGCTCAATGCGATATCTCACATTGCGCTGTCGTGATGTGAATCATTTCACATAGTGAATAATTCACCTCTCTGTCACGAGTTAGTCTCTCTGAGTGAAGTTAAGACGTCAGAGAAGTCGATTCTGGAGGTTGTGAGCATTGGCGGCTACGTGTTACGCTTTTACTTCGACATTTGAGAGTTGGTAGTCATAGAAGTTAGCTTAATATTACTCCTAGTCCTTTATGCAATGTTAACACCGTCGTGTTATATGTTTTGAGTCCTAGTAGGTTGATTGTATGCTATTTATCTTGTTCAAGCATTCGTACGCTTCTGCAAGTGAATTCATATTTGTCTTTGATGTTCAAAGAACATAACTTAGGCTTACCATGTTGATAGAGTTTAAGCTCATGGGTTGTACTTACTTATCGCCCATGCACGCTTTCTAGTTGGTTTAAGTTATCTTTCAGGGTTGCGTGTCATTTTAAGTAGTTTAAGATTTACGTTGGCACTTTGAGGACTGACGTGGTAGCCTATGACTGAAGTTAAGTTACCACGTGGATTAGGGCACTAAAGGACAGCCAAGTGGAGCTATGAACTCCCATTGATCCATTTTTCTCTTTTATAAAACTCTAAACTTAGAAGCAGGGGTCTAAAAGAGAGTTCGAGCATTTGATGAGGACACTGTGAAATCTGAGAACACAGGAAGATAGAGCTTGTCGTGCTAGTCAATGTCACTGAAATTCTTGATCGATTTGGAGCAATAAAGAAGGAGTTATGCCAAATTGAAGTTCGGATTATGTCAGAATTGCATCACTTTTGTTGATTTTGAGGTTTCAGTGTCAATTGTAGCAGAATTGAGGAAAGCGCTTCAAACCTTCATGGTTTTGTTCACTGTCAGTAGGGCTACGACTGTCCAAAAAGTTTCAAGTCATTTGAGTGAGTGAGTAATTCAAAACGATCGCTGAAGCAGAGGGGGTCTGAAAAGCTCTCAATCTAGAGCAGCAACTTTAGAGAACGAGATCTGGAGAACTGTGTATCAGGAGGTCAAATTTCACAGAGACGTTCAGCATCCTGTAGACTCCAAATCCTGTAAGAATAATCAAAAGTGATCAAGCCAATTCTCTGTTCTAGGTCGAAATAGCTATCTGGGTACTAGAAATTGCCGTAATTTTCTTACTCAGAACTTTTCTGTACACATTTCGGTGCTAGAATTTGATCTCATGCTGAGACTTTGTGTGTGTGTCCAGTGGTGCCTCTTTTACATGTAAGAGAAGTTTAGAAGTCTAAACATTCACATATTTCTTATTCCTGAGTGGCAAAGTTCACCGTCTGAACTTATCATTACTAGTTCAATCTGATTTTTCGTTTCCTGAACATATCAGAGCAGCCAAGAGACATGTATGTTGTTTTACAGTGCCACCTTGTAACCTGAAGCCTACCCCTTTGAGTTAGCAACCACAGCTAGAAGCCCAACGCTTCCTTGATGTCGTAAGTATTACCTCAAGTGAAACTGATACTTGAGGCAATACTTACGACATTTTGAAGTTTAAAGGTCGAAAAATGACAATAATGATAACTCGGGCTCCACGTGTCAAAACGAGATGATTCCGGTGGTCAGAGGTAGCCGCGGTGGAGTTACTTCGAGTGGAGGTGTCAGATGCTGACTGTACAGCCAAGTCGGTGACCGTCCGTACAGATGAACCTACGAAGGCTTGTGAACTAGTCTTCTTACGTGTAGATTTATTATTAGTGATTTATTTTTCTACCGCCATCTGTTTAGGGCGTCTTTTATCCCTGCCAGGTGACACTGAAGGTTACGTAGGGTGGAGGAAAACACACAGGGATGTACTCCGGAGAGAGAGAATTCTCAATCCATTATCGCAATTTGCCGATCATCGAGCAGTGTAGAGTTTACCGTGCGGGGACTATCGAGTAGAGAGGATGGAAGAGCTAGGAGAAGATTTTACAGAGGTTACGTCTGAAGAGATTTTTCTGACTGATCGGAAGTTTGACATCGAGAGATTGAGCTTAGTAGACAGAATCGAGTAGAGAGGAGACTTACAACTTGTACGCCTACTTTTCTGAAAAGAAAACGGGAAGCTTCTAGGTGAACGCTGTCGGATTGAGAGTCTTCCTGGGAAGGGCGAACCTTCTGGCTGTGATATGAGCTTGAAGGCTGTGTGCAATCTACTCAGGGAAGCGTAGGGCTCCTGGCTGTGGCTGGTTTACTCACAAGATAGGCTTCAGGTCTCAAGGTGATACTGAAAACACTCATATAAGTCTCCAGGCTCTTCTGATAAGTTCAGGAAGCAAAGTTCAGGCTTAACTAGCAATGATAAGATCAGATGGCGAACTTTGACACTCAGGATTGAGAAATATGTGAAGGTTCAGACCTCAGAACTCCTCCTACATGTAAATGAGGTTCTACTGGATACACATACGAAATTTCAGCTTCAGATGAATTCAGAGCACTAAGATATGAACAGAAACTTTCTGAGTAGAGAAATTACGGCAGTTTCTGGTACCCAGACAGCTATTTCGACCTAGAACAGGGGATTGGCTCGATCAATTTCAAAGTTTCTTACAGGATTTGCAGTACACAGCTTGCTGAACACTCCTGTGGAGTTGGGCCTCCTGATTCCACACAGAACTCCAGATCTCGCTCTCTGAAGTTGCTGCTCCAGATTGAGAGCTTTTTGGACCCCCTCTACTTCAGCGGTCGCCTTGAATTACTCACTGACTCAATTGACATGAAAATTTGAAGACAGTCGTAGCCCTGCTGACAGTGAACACAGCCACGAAGTTTTGAAGCGATTTCCACGATTCTGCTGCAAATGACACTCAAAACTCCAAATTGAACAGAAGTGCTTCAATTCTGACACAAATCGAACTTCAATCAGCCATAACTCCTTGTTTATTGCTCCAAAATCGATCAAACTTTTCGCTGACAGTGCTTGGCTCGACGAGCTCTATCTCCTTGTGCTCTTAGATTTCGCAGTACCCTCACAAATTGCTCGAACTCCACTCTAGAGCTCTATTTCTAAATTTAAAGTTTAACAAAAAACAAAAACAGACCAATGGGAGTTCATAGCTCCACTTGGTTGTCCTTTAGTACCCTAAACCACATGGCAACTTAGTTTTACTCATAGGCTACCACGTCAAGCTCCCTAGAGTGCCAACGTAAAACTTAAACTACCTAAAATGACACGCAGCCCCGAAAAATAACTTAAATCAGCTAGAAAGCGTGCATGGGCGACAAGTAAGTACAACCCATGAGTTCAAACCCCTATCTACATGGTAAATCTAAGTCATGTACATTGAGTATCATAAATAAGTATGAATTTACTTACACAAGCGTACGAATGCTTGAACAAGATAAATGTCATACTACCAACCTACTAGGATCCAAAATATTTGACAGAGTTAACACCATATGCAAAAGGTGTCAACCATAAGCATAAAAGACTAAGAACAGTACAGAGCTAACTTCTAAGACTACTAAACGTCAAGTGTCGGAACAGAAATAACATGCGCTAAGTAACGCGACAGCAGTGATAAGTGAATCATTTACTATGTCAAATGATTCACATCACGACATCCACCCTCTCTAAACCTGCACATCCTCCGGTATGTGCCAATCTCCTCAGTCTTCTATTTGATCCTCATCATCATCGCTCTCCTCCGCCTCAGCCTCATCAGACACTGGGACGTCTTCGTCTCTTGTTGCCCTCAGCTCTGACTCCAGAAAGTTGAATAACTCAACTGACCCTCCGCGTCTCTTGAACAGTTTCACACGTTTGCCAGCCACAGATAGCTTCAAAAGAGTACCGTCCAACTCACGCAAACTATAGGTGGCATTCTCATACACATCTAGCACAACATAAGGCCCGAACCATCTTCGAGAGAACTTACGAAGTGTAGAGTGCTGATTCTCCAACGTGCTATCATATACCAGAACCCAGTCACCAACATGTATTGGCTTCGGTCGTAGTCGGTGAGTCTTGTCAAAACGTTCCTTGTTTCTGACTCGAGCCACCTTCAGCCTCTCCTGCGCATCAGCAAGATCCTCCTCCCTTCGCTCCAACTGCCTAATACGTAAAGCAAGGAGTGAAGCACGATCTATACCATCTTCCCACGGTAGTGTAACCCACGTGGGAAAGTACTCCTCAGCAGGCATGATCGGTTTCTGTCCCAGCATAAGCTCAACTGGCATATAACCAGTCGTGGTACAGTGTGTAGTTCTATCAGCCCACAAAGCAAATGGAAGTAGTCTCGGCCATTCTCTAGGCCTACCATCACATACTTTCACTAAAGCATGAACAATAGAAGGGTGTCCCCGTTCACTCTTACCAATGCCCTCTGGATTCATAGCAGTGGTAAGCCGAAGCTTTACTCCATAACGAGCAAAAAACTCCTTCACTTCAGCGCCTCTCAACTCGCCTCTATCTGCACGTAATCTCTGCTGATTGAAGCGATTTGTGTCAGAATTGCAACACTTCTGTTGATTTTGGCAGCCAATGTCAATCGCAGTAGATTTGAGAAAATCGCTTCAAACCTTCGAGGTCGCGTTCATTGTCAGCAGGGCTACGACTGTCCTCAAATTTTCATGTCAATTGAATGAGTGAGTAATTCGGGGCAACCGCTGAAGCAGAGGGGGTCCGAAAAGCTCTCAATCTAGAACATCAACTTCAGAGAGCGAGATCTGGAGTTCTGCGTACAATCAGGAGGCCCAACTTCACAGGAGTGTTCAGCAAGCTGTGTACTGCAAATCCTGTAAGAATCTTCGAAAGTGATCGAGCCAATTCTCTGTTCTAGATCGAAATAGCTGTCTGGGTACCAGGAATTGCCGTAATTTCTCTGCTCAGAACGTTTCTGCTCATATCTCGACACTCTGATTTGATCTCCAGCTGAAACTTCGTGTGTATGATCAGTAGGGCCTCATTTACATGTAGGAGGAGTTCTGAAGTCTGAACCATCGTATGTTTCTGATTCTGGACTGTTAAAGTTTGCTGTCTTACCTTATTATTGCTAGTCTGACCTGATTTTCGCTTCCTGAACATACTGGAGGGTCCATTCGACCTGAGTGAGTGTTTATAGTGTTCCCTTTTGATCTGAAGCCTACCTCTGTAGTAAGCAACCATAGCCTGAAGCCCAACACTTCCCTGAGTAGACTGAACACAGCCTTCAAGCTCATATCACAGCCAGAAGGTTCCGTCTTTCCCAGGAAAACTCTCAACTCGACAACGCTGTGTGTTTTATCTTGACCGGATCGAAATCGTTTGTGGTGTTTTTTCTTGCATTCCGTATTCTGTGTATGGTTTTTGTTCTCCTCTTCACGACCGTATCACAGCTAGAAGGTTCCGCCCTTCCCAAGAAACTCTCGTCTCGACAATGAACAACCTGTTCTTGCCATCACCGCAAAGGTCTGGTGGTCATCACTCCAGCCTCATCACAAGAGAAATATCAGCCCTCGTAACGGAAAAGAAAACTAAGCGCAACACGCACACACAAATCCAATCCAAATCCACTGGATGTACAAACAAGCATGCGAGTATAGAGAGGATCCAAACACAAGCAATATTAACAACAACTCTCCATACTCATGGTCAAGTGCATTGAAGCACTAGCAAAACCTCCAGGTCGACTTGTTCTCCAAAGAACCTTAAATCTTGCATCTTTCTAGATAAGAATCTCTCAAATTTATCTCACTGTCACTCTTCAACCATAGCTCTGAATTGGATGAAAGTAAGATAAGGAGGTAGCCTGTAGAATAAGCTCTCTATTAAGATATTACATGCAAGACATCATCTCTGAGTTGGCAATTATGTCTTACCAAAGTTCGTTCTTTCTACAACATTTACAGAACCACACTCTTCTATTTTTGCAGCTCCTGGCTTATATACTAGTCCACTAATAACAATATTTACATCTCCAAAAACTTCATCTCCTCACCTCTCCAACAAGGTACGGCATGCGCGAATCCAAGTAGTATTGAGCTCACAACATGGCACCAAAGATGGTGATATTTGATGGTACTAAAAACTTGACCAGCGGAGTGTAACATGCCATAACTCCTCCCTTCTTGATGCTCTGAAGCTGAAATTCGACCTCCACATCTTCTTCAATGTCCCCTTAACAACTCCAGAAAGTTTTAGGTCCAAGTCGAACCCAAGCTCTGACAATCAACTCAGATGTGACATTCACTCAATCCTCCTCTCAATCTCTCATGATACACTTTCGATAGAACTTTGTTGTCCAATTCATCACAAACCACTCGATCAAAAAGCCTCAAACTTCTCTAGAAGTTGAAGTGTCTCCTTCACTACTACTCTGTAAAATTTCAGAACCAAACCCTCAACCAAACTTTTGGAATGATCTGAACCTTATCTGTTAGTGACACAATGCGATATGCAGACCTTGCACACAAAAACAGCGATATCTTCAACCTAATAACCCAAATGGTCTAAAATTTCACATGTACGTAGCTTAGTGTATCCTCTCAGACATTGGAAAGTTTCACAGCCAAATTCGACCTTGATCTCTCAATATCACTCTCAATGTCCTCTGGAAACAATCGTCCATTCTCGTAATCTTTGATTTGAGGTACCCAACTTCAGCTTATCATAACTCTATCACTCTAACTTGAAATCGGTCGATCTCAGTGCCCATCAGCAAGCCCATCTCGAGAGCTTTCCAGCAATGGTCATCTCCTCTCCAACAACTCCAGACAACTACCAGAAAGTGCAAAAAACCTCACAGATATAAAATTGGTCATGAATTTAACCCCCTCATCTTCAATCAAACGAAACGTCATCATACAAGCTCTGAATTGAGCAGTCGTTGAGTCCACGAGCATCCTCGTCTTCCAAGCTTTCCGACCATATCTAACACTTGGAAGTGTTCCCTTGAAAAAATGAAGAAAACTTGTGAAAGATGATTGGTCAAACTTTCGATCAATAAGAAACAAGTTGATTGTCTTCATTCTCGTGACCAACACACAAAGAGCAAAATTTTATCATGAGTATCATTTTGACACTCAAAGCTTATATTAAACCCAAAAGCTTACAAACACGTGCCGTTGACGATGTCGTTGATCAAAAAGCACGTAGACATGAAAGACAAACTACACTCAATATAGAGTCACAATGTCGATCTTAAAACGGTTGACAATAAACGAAACTACAAAAAGAATGGATGAAGCTATTATCTGGTTGTAATATTTCTCTCCAAAATTTTTCACGATAAACTCTCGCTACGCCACCTTTGATCGACTGTAACAACGTATTTTGACCCAAGTGTTGAACGGAACTCTCGCTGGAAAGTTCAGATCCAATCGAGGATCCATACCACATTAGAGCAAGATGTAAACCGTAAGATCTCAAACAGCATCGTAAGTGAATATCAGTAGAATGATAGGATCCAAAGTAATCATTATCATAGTCTTAAATGACTCTCCTCAATCAGTTGTCATAATCACTCAAAAGTGATCACGCGACAGACAATGAAACTTAATGACGAACGAATGCGCAAGTGGAAGATCAAGAGCACGAAATAGCTCTTCGTTCATGCTTGCCACTCTTACTATCTCTTACCTCATCCGATGATACTGATAAACACTCACTACTAGACTTGGATACTCCACACTCTATATCCAAAGCTCCACTCACCTCCCTTCATATACAACAACCTCGCATATGACGACAAGAGTATTAATTTTTATCTCCATTTAGCGAAGAGTACACGAATTGTCCACGTGGAACCTTATCTTTTGACACGATAAGGTCGTAGTGGCTCCATAACATCAAAACACGTTGTCGTGTCGGGTATTGCGTGAAGGATGTCCAAGAAACGTGAGTTTCCTAGCTGTGGAGATGCTGTGTGCTGAACAAAGATAAGATAGAGAAAAACAACCACGAAAACGAATGCTGCAATATATACCAACTCCAAATGTATGTACACTGTCGGTTCTTTCTTCCTAAGACCACAAAACTGAAAAATAGACCAGAGCGGTCTGTAATATGCTTCAAAGCCCTTAAAATGAACCCCTGAATCTCAACGCTGACGCAAAACCATCGAAGCGTAGTTCAAAGTAAGAGAAACTTCCCTTTGCTAACAAATAGAGCTGCACCAGTATCACATGATTGAAACCCAAGTTCAAACCACATCCATGTACAAGCTCTTAGCCAGAGCTAACTACCACAAGATGTATATAGCCAACTAGATCTCTAACGAACTCCAAAAGATGAAAAATTGTAGCGAAAGAACCGAAAAAGGCCTATCTGAGAACTTTTTCCTTTCGTCAAATAGTCTTCAGATGTCGATAGGCTGTCCTTCCCTGATTCCGTTGCCCAAGAAATCTTCAGATCTGGCTCCCAACAGCCGAGATATCTTCGATTTTCCGTCGCATGTGATCGAACCTTCCAAAACTCCTCCCTGCGGCTTAAAGCCGCACAAACCGCTCAAACGGATCGTCTGATCTGATAACCGTCTTCTCTGGTAGGTAGATCTAGCTATCCTGAACCCAACGAGATTCCAAACAAGCCGTTTGGAGTTCCCTTTGCAAAACTGCGTAAGAAATTTAGTCACAGGTTACAAAAAACTGAAGTAAACCGACTCCTTGTAGTGACGCAAGATTGCTCTTTTTGCTCATTTAGTATACAAGATATCGTTCCCACAGAGGATTTGCACAAGTATCGCTGCTCTAAGATCTGTTCAAACACACAAACACACGAGTTTTATCTAGAAATCCCGTCTTCTCACAAAACCACACGGCTTCCAGACCCTTCAGAATGTGCTCTGGATCTAAACAAACAACTAGCACCTAAAATATCACACAAATATCTACAGGGAAGCTCGAGAAGACGCGTCTTGCTTCCAGATCACTTCTTCCAATCTTCTCAACACAGTCTTACCGAAGCAATTCTCGGCTTCTAGGGGTTCAACTCGGCTTCTCACACCTCCAGAAGACTACTCCTGTTTCGTAGAAGTTGAACTAGCAACGTCTGTCGCACATTGCTCTTCAAATTCCCAACGAGGTTAGATCAATCACATGGTGTATGCCCCTTGTAGCCTTCCCAAGCTCCTGTCTACAGAAACGGTCTTCTTGCAGCACTACAACGAAATTCACCTTCGTGGAAGCTCAATAGAAGTCTCGGAAGCTCACTAGAAGAAGATAGGAAAATGGGAAAATGAGAGAAGATGGAGAAGAAGAGAAAATCCAAACAAGAGAAAACAAGATAAGAATGAGAAATTAAGACTCCGACAGGCTTCTAGTCCGGATCCTGACAAACAAGCCATCCTTGCTTGTAGTAATTTGGGGAGGAAGACAACAAATTTGCTTACTGTTACATAGTCTTCTACTCGAGGATGTCATCTTCTGCTATGGAAAGAAGGCTTCTTTCTTCTTCTGTCGTTGCTTCGACTACTCCGTCTTCTGGGATCGCTTATCCATAGGACTGTCCGTACGTGGATTCTAAGTGCTCCACTGGATGAGACAAGCTTCGACTCTGCACAGCTTCTAACAATCATCGCCACTCCAGAAGAAGGCTTCCTATGCACAATTGGGTGTGAATTCGAGAAAACCCACTGTCCAGAAGACACCGACAAAGCTTCTGCACTCAAATCCAAAATCCATTTTCCGAGAAGAAGACACATTGGTGTTGGGAAGCTCACTCCCTCTACTTCCTGCTCCTACTCCTCGGCAAACCAGCTTAGCAACAAGACTACACGATGATGTCGTTCCCTGCTCTAAACTGTCCATTACCTCTGTCTACATCTTCGATCTACTGCTGGAAGCGAGAATGCAGACCCTTCCGGTGTAATCCAAATCTATTCGTATGTCTCTAGCATTGGGTGTAATGTGTGTACAACAATGTGTTTAGTGTGCCCTGAATCCTACTCTGCATTCTAACTTATACTACCTTGAGGCGTAGGAGAGAGTTCCCTTCCAATCCTCACTTGCAATCTAGGAGATAGAGGGGCTGTCAGAAGGCCACCACCTCACATGCAGTCGGTTCACTGCCTTGGTTTAGAAACTTACTTCCTACTCATGCGGTGCCTACTCTGTCACATGGTCAGTCATCTAAAATTACAAGTAAATTGCCACCTCCTAAGATAGCAATTTCGGTTCCTACCAAAATTAGACAAGTCACTTGTCTTCTTGACTTGCTGTCTATTCTAATTCGTGAGGTGCGATCTCCTCTTGATCTACTCCTACCTGAACTCCTAATTTGACTTCTGATAAGGTGGGAAGCTCTGCTGGTGCCTCTTCATCGAGATCAAGAATGTCCATCCTCGTAACTCTGGTACCATGAATGCCGTCCTCCTCAATCTTACAGCTTGTCTCAAATTTATCCTTTAGATCTGCGTCAGAGAACTGCACCACCTTCTCTGGGAGAAATTATCCTCACTACAGAATCTTCACTTCCTGTGCCTGTGTTGAGGTCAAGACAGTCATAAGTCGTGACCTTTTCTCCTCTATAGCCTCACTGAGCTTTAGTAGGAGAGCAATTCATAAAGTTGAGATCGTCGCTTGCTATGCTCTGTCATGCTCAAGACGTTCTTTCTTTCCATGAGAAGCTGTTGTGTATTTCTCTCGTTATCCAGTTTCAGCTCCACAATAGCACGCTGCTGCAATTGTTCAGCTACTTGTGCAAGACGCATAAATCGAGTCCTTGAGGCTATCGTATCGATCGTGAACTTGCGAAGCCTCCAGCTGTAAGAACTCTAATTGAGCTTTCAACTCCTCTGTAGTAGGTGGTTGAGCATTCATAACATGAGATACCAATTGTCTCATTCTCCTCTGATTGTCAATCTGAGGAAAACTTCGTGACCACTGTCAACTCTCCACATCCATCCAACGCTTCCACCTAAAGCTGAGTGCTTCATCAATCTCTAGATTCTGTCTACGGGAGAATAGCAATGAAACAATATAGCAGGACTTCCACCATCCCACTTTGAGGATTGCCAATAAAGACCTCCAAGCAGTCATTCCTGCACGTTGTTGCACCACAATCTTCGTAGTCCAACTTCCACTCTCAGAAGACGAATCTAGTCTTCCAGAAGACAGCTATTCTGTCTTCCGAGATTCTAACAGTGCTTCCTAAGTAGCTCTCGTCTTTTGAGCTATATCTAAACAATCCTAACTAAGCAAGACATCACATGGATTACCAAGAAGACAACCCACATTGCATTTCATCCTACTTCCTAACAGAAGATACAAGATATGCGAGAAGTAGAGTGTATGAAAAGTTCAAAAGATGTTAGTGGGCTCCTGCTGTGACAGTGGTCTCCAAGAAGACTCCCGAGACAGCTTCCGATTCATTGATCTCACATGTCTTCTGCTTCTGACACGTAATCTAATCTCACAACAGACACAAGACATTCATACTCTGTTCTTCCGACTTCTCATCTCTCATACACACTCAGAAGAAGCTTGCTGCACGACGAGAAGACATGACCTTCGACCATTCCCTCCAAATTTTGTTAGCAAGACTTCTCACAACTCTCTTCTAAGTTCGGGAAGAAAAAGGAATAGGCTACTATGGGTCTGATAGAAGAGACCCGTAAAGGACTCTCACGTCTTCTCGCACATTCTGCCAGCCTTTCTAATCTTCTAGCCTCTCTAGGAAGATGTGGATTTGAGAAGCTCGGAAGATTGAGAGACATAGGCTTGATTCCCAACTTCCAGCTTCTCGAAACAACAAACAACTCACCAAGTCACTCAAGATTCGTACCAAGCCTCTCTCAACACAAAACCCAATCCAATCTTGATACGAATTGACCACAATCGTCTTCCGAAGACGTTCAGACATCCAGAAGCGTCTTCCGAAGATGTTTAGATCTTCCGGGGCGTCTTCTGTCTAGAGATTCGGGAGTAGAGGTGCGATAAGATAGGGAAATTGATAGCTGCGGGATCGAATTGGAGAATGAGAGACAGGGAAGCTCGATTACAGCTTGGGAAGAAGTGAGAAGATGACTGTCGAAAATTGGACAGCGCTTCCGTACCCAATTTCACAAAGGGAAATTTTAGGATGGGGAAAGCGATCAATGGGCTTCTTGCAAACAAGTGGAGAAGCGCGAGGGACACTAAATCAGAGGCGAGAAGCGGTGGGAAGGAGAAAGAATATGGGAAGAACCTCAAACAGTCTTCTGGCTTCCTCCCGTAGTGCCTTCAGTCTTCTGCGCGCTTCCGGCTCCACCTCAGCTCCAATGCGATCCCACAAAACTGCTCCTATCGTCGATTTGAGCTACGTCCTGCTGCTTCCTCAATCGATCAGTGCTCCACCTTCGATACTTCTTCAATCGTCCTTCAATGTCTGCTTCCGGAAATCTACAAGGGACTCCTTCAGCTCGATGGTACTTCCTGTTCTCAGAGAATCGTCCTCGCTCTCTCTCTAGCCTCGATTTGATCCTTCCTGTCCATGATTTCACTATCCTTGCTTTTCCTCACTCAATTTGGTATCTCCAAAATCAACCTTCAGTGCGCGATGGCCTTCGATGCGGGAAGCAGTCGCTGATTTTGTGCTAATGCGCTTCTCTCGTATCTTCCTGTGCGATTAGAGGTTTCGACCTACCTACTACCATGAGACTACCTGGTAGGTACACCTACCCCTCTACTAGGTGGTGCGTGGTTGACGCCCATGGTTGACGCCCATCACGGTCGCTGTCTTCTGGAAGACACGCGTCTTCCGTCTCCCGTCTTCAGTCTTCCATCTCGAGAAGACGTCTTCTCGGAAGAAGTCGACTTCTCTTAAAAAAGTTCTTAAGACCATCTTTCTTCTAAGCAAGATGTAATCTTAAGCAACAAGGTTATTTCAATTACACAGACATGTTATTATCTTCAAAAATTTCAAAAATTCGTACATCTTGTAAATTATAGGCACCACACTCCATGTGGCTCAAAATCGCTCACCACACTTAAACCAACAATCCAATCCACACATGGTCTTCTCCTATGTGTAGATGAAGACTCACTGATCGCGTACGCACCATGAACAAAGAGCTTGGCTCACCGATCGCGAAGAACAAACCAATCTCAGGTCGTAGGCGAACGAAAATCTAACGTAAGCGCTTTCCTACGAGCCAATTTCACTCAGAACTCCAAACCGTCCGATGAAACTTCGTATCGTCTTCAATTTCCTGAAGAACTCGTTGTTCTGATCCCGATGGATCTAAAGACAGCAAGTTTGGCTCCAGAACGGTCCGAACGGTCCAACTCTCCTTCCCAAGTCACTGAAGCTCTCCAAAATCCTCTCCCTGCGTCTCAATTTCTCCCAGAATACAACCTCTGCACGAACCGTCTTAACCAGTGCGTAGCCTGCACAGATCTGAACCCAACGATGTCTTGCGCGCTTGCATTGGACCTCCAAATCTCTCGAATCGTCTGCTTACAGGTCGTAGGTGCAAGCTAGCCCCTTAAGCAACCCCCTTACGTCACTCACAGTACGTACAAGTTTTTTCCAATTATCCGGAAGCAGGCCCCTCGCGTCCTTAGTATAGGGCTTGGAGCAGCAAATACCCGGTCAGCAGAATAAACTAAGGTCTAGCTTGATTTATCCATTTTTCGAGTCTTGTAACTTCTCCACTAGGCGTTTAAATGAAATAGATGAAGTGCACATGGAAAGCTGACAACGAGCTCTATCCATCAATGTAATGAAAGTGAAGATCCGAAGTTGTGTCAAAAGTCTGTAAGCTGGGGCCTAGCTTGTTTTATTCATCTTTCGAGTCTTGTAACTTCTCCACTAGACGTCCAAACGAAGTAGACGAAGTGTCTATGGAGTCCTTACAAAGAGCTCTATCCATTGATGCGATGAAAGTGGAGATCCAAAATTGTGCCAAAAGCTCTTAAGCTAGGGCCTAGCTTGTCTTCCCCATGAGTGGCTTTGGAGCAACAAGCATCGTAGTCTAAATTTCAGGTAGGAGCCGGTCCACGACACGACAACGTACGATAAAGATATGTGTTGGTTTCACACTCTAGCCAATCCACAACAAGGCAACGGCAAGGATTGTTTGTATCAGTGACGGTTCTTACCATTTGGGTTGAAGAACGCTCCTACTGAGTTCTAAAGAGTGATGGACAAGATCCTAACATGATTTGATTTTGTTCAATGTTATATTGAGGACATCTTAGTCTATAGTGCTACAATGGAGGAGCACGAGAGACACCTACAAGATGTGTTTGAGCGGTTATGGGTTGAAGTTACACCTTGAGAAGTGCAAGTTCTTCCATGAGTTGGTAGAGTATCTGGACCACACCATCTACCCAGGTGGGTTGGGTGTTCAACAAACAAAGGTTCAAACTATCTCACGTCTCACAGGTGAGTCGAGTTCAGACATTTATTGATTTGACGAACTTCTATCATCGATACGTGAAAGGGTTTAGTGCAATTGCTAAGCCATTGACCAAGCTGATGAAGGAGGACCAGGAGTGGCAGTGGAGAGTGAGCTTTTTTAGAACTCAAGGATAGGTTGACATATGCTCACATCTTGAGGAGATCCGTTAAGAGATGTCTCTTCCAACTGCACACTGATTGGAGTATGTTGGGACTTGGAGCACTGTTGACTCAACATGACGATGTGCAAAAAAAGAGTTTGTGGTGGCGCATGTCCGTTGCTCCAACAATTCTGTGGAGATGAGGTATAGTTGTATGAGGGAGACTGTTTGACAACAGTGTGGAATGTTGCACACTTTTGATGTTATCTGTTAAAGAATCTCTTTACTCTCATCACTGATCATCAATCGCTCAAGTGGTTGATGGAGTCCGACAAGCTTACATGGAAGCTTGCACGATGAGCTCTAATCTTACAAGAGTATGACTTCCAAGTAATGCATAGACTTGGAGTTGCAAACCTAGATGCCGATGGGTTGAGTCGTAACTCATGCACGAGTTAGCAGGATCAGACTGGAGCTCGATGGCATGACAAGGTTGATGAGGAGATGGTGCTAGGGTGGCATGCATCTGTCTTTCTTTGTGTGTTGGTCATGAATTCTAGTATGGAGGGCTAGGTCGTATTTTTCTCAAATCAGAGAATAGATGATGAGTCTCTAGATCTTGAGGATAGAGATGGTGTTCCAGATCAACGAGATATCTATGACGACGTGACAGTAATGGAGTATCAACGTACTGACGTGGTGATAGACACAATAAGTGCCAAGGAGCGAGATCATATCCTCCAACAAGCGAAAAGATTTCGACGAGAAAGACAACATGTATTTCGAGTGTGCGATAATAGAAGAGTACGGATAGTGCCACATCCATCCTAAAGATCACAGTTAGTACGACATGCTCATGAGGAGTTGAGACATTTTGGAGTGAAGTGTACACATAGCTTAATCCAAGGATAGTATTGGTGGTGTGGTATGTACATCGATGTGCAGTAGTTCATCGCACGACGTGTGATTTGTGATCGAGTACGAGCATCGTTTAATGCTCCTACTCCACAATTACACCCCTTACCGATTATAGGGTTGGGTTATAATTGGAGCTTGGATTTTATGAGACCCTTATCATTGACTATACATCACCACCAATAATGTGTTGGTGATGATAGAGCACTTCCTCCAAGTGAATTGAGTTGATGGTATTATCAAACAAAGCGAGTGAAGAGACAACATATGTGTTTTTGGATCGAGTGTTGAGTCATTTTGGAGCACCAGCTGAAATGCTGACGGATCAATGTACAAAGTTTCTTGGTGAGTTTCTTGGCTTGGGTGATCAAGCGTTGATTGATCATCGGACTAGATCTTGAGATCATCTTGAGGCGGATGGTTTGACGGAGAGGGTTGTTCAGACGGTGAAAAGAGGATTGCGTAAGTATGGCTTGCAGAATAGTCACTTGAAGGACTGGGTGTGCAATTATCATGGTTGACTATGGGTTACTGTTTTAGCTGGCAAGCGTCTTTCATTTCCTTCTAATCATATTTTCTATTGTATGACCGAGATCCAGATCTATCTTCCGTCATTTGTCTTGATTTTGCTGATGTGTTGAACCTTGATAACCTGAATATTTGGATGAGAGCATGTTCTCAACGAGCCAAGACACTTCGGAGAATTATACGTATGACTTTTGAGAACGTAGTGATTGCTCATCATTGCAGACACGTTGTGCTATGCAACTATTGACAGTGACTGATTGACAGTGATGTATGTTGTATAACGAGGTGTACGCACACGACAGTAGACATGATACCTCTAGTTGTAAATAGAGTTATATATATTGATTAAAGATAAAATTTAACGTTATAAAATTCTTTTTGTATAAAAGGATTGCTGAGCTTGATGATTAAGGAGACGGTCCGGACCAAACTGAGTTAAGATAAGTGGTGCATGGATGTTAACTTGTGATGGTGGTTTGCAGATTAGTGGTGTAAGTTTCGTGACCTACTGAGCAAGAGCTTCCGCTGGTTCAACAAGGCGGTAGGTGCACGAAAGGTGGAGCTCGGCTGGGAGAGAATTAGACCCTCATTATCTATGAGTGTGATTTTTGAAGATGGTGGAGCAAATACTTCAGAAATATGCGTAGACTCCGTAATCAGAAGAGGAAAAATTCATAAGTTGGTTATGTGCTCGTCCTCTTGGCTGTGCAAACCGTGTAGGACGAGGTTGGGTCTGACCCGTGAGAAGCGAATTCTACGCATGTTGCGATTAAAAAGAGAGACACAGATCCATTGATTTGATTGTGGTCTAGCTCTTAGACGAGGTCTTGATCTCTGGGTGGGAGGTAAAGTATGAACTATTGGGGTCCTTCTAGGTGTGATAACGAGCGGGGTTGGGTCAGTGACCAAGATTGAATCTCCGAGCATATAAAGATCATCCACGATGGGACAGAGAGCTAGCACTTGTCCAAATCTGTCCTCGAGATGACAAAGTCCGTTATCAATTAGACACCATCTATCATTGACATCGAATAACTGAGCTGAAAATAGATTTTTTTGCAAGGCGAGCAAATGGAAGACGTCGCGTATGCAGACATGCTCATCATTGAGCAAGTATACTTCCACCATGCCAGAACTGACAACATGGTCGTGTTATCATTGAGTAGAATTACGTTATTCTAGATGTTCTCACTTGAGACGAGTGAGTACTTGACGAACTGTCGTCAATTATGTGCCATGTGATGTGTGACACCCGTGTCCACATATCGATAAGGGTCAGCTGTCTGCACGATTGCAGATGAGCATTGTGCCACCAAAACTCGACGAGTGTTGGTATTGTTAAGAACGATGATTTTTGTTTCGATTTTTGTTTTGATTGCCAACACTCAAATTTTCACTGCTACTGCCAGGTTTGTTCGTACACTTGGCGATGCGATGTCCGGTCTTGTTGCACTGAAAATATTTCTCGTTAGGATCTGGTGGTTTTTTGATGGTTGATTATCACCTTGTCAGTTGTTGCTATTGTTGCATCGGTTGTTGTTGTTGCATCCTCCTTGCCTGCGCTTTGCAAAAAAAGTAGTAGATGGTTCGATCGATAGCTTGCACCCTATTGTTTTCTCTTGGATGAGGAAGCTGATAAGGTCATGCAATGAGAGATTTGGACTTGTCTTCATCGTCTGCAAGAAGAGATGGTAGTTGTTGGACATGCTGCCCATCAACGCGAGGACTTGCACTACTTCGTTGTCCACTACTAATCCAACTGAAATCATCTACTGGAGGAGGGACTCGAAGTTGTTGACATGTTGAGTGATCGTCTCGTTGGGTTTCATCTTTAAAACCCGAAACTTCTCTTTTAAATGCATCTTGGTCATCATGTCTTGGTCAGCGAAGTGTCTGGTCAAGGTGATCCATGCATTGTCCGACATAGTGTAAGACATTATATGTCCTGCCACGCTATTCTCGCAGCATTCGTTGATTACTGCAAGTGCATTAACATCACGTTGATCCCAATTCATGATACTGCCGGATCCAGTAGCTGAAAGAGGGATGGGTAGTACAGTACCCTCGGGTGTCGTGGCACGCAGTCTTCCATCCACGATGTCAAGTACACAATAGGCCTTGAGTCGTAAGGTCGTCTTGTGCTTCCAAAGCGTGAAGTAAGTGTTGTCGATTTGACCCAATCTTTGGTGTCAAAGAGAGGAGACATTCTATACTAGATTGATCGTTGGAACTGTAAAATTTTGATAGCAAAGGTACAGAACCCTGGTGCGTGAAGCATCTTCCTCGCAACAGTTGAAGCGTCCTCCAACTGCTCTCACCTAAGGGCCGAAGACCTACCTAGTGTTTATGCTATTGCGCTAGTGCATCAACAAAGCAAAGTTTTGATACCATGTTGGAAATGGACTACTGGTAGAATAGGCTAAGATAAAACTCTATGTCACGATATAAAGACAGTGTAAATGTGAGAGAGAGAAAGAGCTCCCAGAGAGTGTGTAGACAGAACCAAACAAATAAATTACTTAATGTACAATGACCTTCGGTCTGGATAATATAGTCTTGGGGTCTTGACCTTACAAGGTCGCCACCTAATAACCTCAGCTTGTTACTCTAAAGTTGAATTCATACTATACGTATTCTAACAAATTCTGTTTGATTCATTCTCACGTCACACATTGTGACGTGAACCTGAAGCTTGAACCTCCAAGCTTAGGGGATACAGACAGATAGATCTCATGAGGATCAAAAGGAAAAGCTTGCTCCTACTGAAGGCCGATGATGTTCCGGACGTGATTGGCTGGCAGGATGATCTATAAAACGCAGCGAAAGAATGCTCGCAGATCCAGAGTTGTGTTTACTACAGTGCGAGTTTTGTACTGTACTGATCAATCTCTCTGGGCATCGTCGTCAACGGAAGTAAATTGGTGCAGCTGCTGCTAAATAGAATGTCCTTTGAAAAGACGATTCATAGACTAGCTTCAACGGAAGTAAACTGCTGGAGCAGCTGCTAATTAGAATGTCCTTTGAAAAGGTCATTCATAGACTAGCTTCAGCTTAGGTCGAGAAAATGGCTGCTCTGCTCAACGTCATACTGAACGGCGTGCACGACGACATGATCCTTTCGAACAGACTTTCATTAAGTGTACAGCAGAAGCGGCATCATATTGTGCTGCCGGGATGAAATTCTTGAGTGAGGAGGATCACACTACAAGCTTCAAGCTTCTACTGTTGTCCACTGGGGTCTTCTAGTCAGTGGTTTCAGCTCTCAATCAGGCCAGCCAGCCCACATAGTTTGCTTATGTATCTGCTCGATGACTTGCAGCAAGAAGCAGCCCTGAACAAACTGTACTGATCAATCTCCCTGGGCATCGTCGTCAACGGAAGTAAACTGCTGCAGCTGCTGCTAATTAGAATGTCCTTTGAAAAGACGATTCATAGACTAGCTTCAACGGAAGTAAACTGCTGCAGCTGCTGCTAATTAGAATATCCTTTAAAAAGACGATTCATAGACTAGCTTCAACGGAAGTAAACTGCTGCAGCTGCTGCTAATTAGAATGTCCTTTGAAAAGGCCATTCATAGACTAGCTTCAGCTTAGGTCGGGGAGATGGCTGCTCTGCTCAACGTCCAGCTGAACGGCGCGCACGGTGACATGATCCTTTCGGACAGACTTTCATTAAGTGTACAGCAGAAGCGGCATCATATTGTGTTGCCGGGATGAAATTCTTGAGTGAGGAGGATCATACTACAAGCTTCAAGCTTCTACTGTCGTCCACTGGGGTCTTCTACTCGCTGGTTTCAGCTCTCAATCAGGCCAGCCAGCCCACATAGTTTGCTTATGTATTCGCTCGATGACTTGCAACAAGAAGCAGCCCCGAACAAACTGTTCAGACTGGAGGACGACATCTGAGAGCAGGGCATGTGTCTAAGCATGGCACAAAATATGACTGCAGCGAACGCGGATGCTAACCCCGCCAGCAGCAGCAGTAGCCCCATAAGCACAATGTGCTTATTAGTAAATTTCGTGCCTCGTTGAGTGGACCGTAGTTGCCGGAGTTCATTAATCAGGGGGGTGAACTTGTGCCTGCGCAGCTATGGATGTAGAAAGCGTTCTTGTGGTTGTTCGCATTAGGGCTCGCGGACCTCATATTAGAGTTCATGGCCAGCTCCCCACCTCGTGATTGGGATTTCACGACGACATGTGGATGACTCCGCTGCAGTATGGAGTGTTGGGAGGCTTCAGCAAGGTCATCGGCAGGCTACTGGATTCAAAAGCTTTCGGACACCATGTCAATTCTGTAGACTACTTCATACGGTCGGCCACGCACATGGCTTGCGGCCGTGGAGACTCTGTGCTGGTGCAGGAACTGCTGGCTAAACCAGTCGTCGACCCGAATTCGGTCGATTGCTGCGGTTACACTCCTCTGCATTGGGTCAGCAGGAGCTGCTGGCTAAACCAGTCATCGATCCGAATTAGGTCGATTGCTGTGGTTACACTCTTCTGCATTGGACCGTGTATGTAAGCGCAGCTGAAGTTGTGAGATCATTCGCCACCAAGGCGACAGAGAGAACGATTAGAATGACTGAAGAAGACAGTCAAGGTCGGCCGGTTCTGCAAATTGCAATAGAGTACCAAGGGATCAATCACAAAGTGGGCAAGGATATACAGAAGCTTCTGCTAACAGTTCCCAAAGTGAAGAACGAGGTGGAGGGATTGTATCGAGACAGACAAGTGTTCGTCGACGCCGCAAACGCAATCCTCGTCGGTGTAGCATTGATCGTCAGTGTGACATTCGGAGGATGGCTGTAGCCTCCCAAAGGCTCTAATTTGGACCTACAAATCTTCAGGGCTTTCAACAATCTCTCCTTCTTCTGCTCTCTGGCCACAGTCTTGGCCGAAGCGAGAACGGTTCTGCCCATGTCCGACGTCTATATAAGCAACACGGTCAGAAACATTCGGCAATGGTTGGCCCTCACATCATTCCTTCTTCTCATCTCTGCACTCTTAGTTGACAAATTCCGCATGTTGAAGCTCCAACTCTCTCAAATCGTGTTTTCTCTTTATCAAGTTTTCTCATCTTATCTTGGAGAACATTAGTTTTGGTTTTGATCAACGATAGCATGTCTTTCTCGAGCATTACCGTAAACGAGTGCTCGAGAAGGACATGTTATAGTTGACCAAAGCCAAAACTAGCGTTTTCCAAGATAAGATGAGAAAACTTGATAAAGAAAAGATACGATTTTATGCCGTTGACATGTCTTTCGAAGAGTGGGACTCCGAGATAAAGTATGACCTTGACATGCCCTTCGTCAAATTGATTACTCAAGAACTTTTGTGTGAAGTTCAATTAATTGTAATACAACGGGGGAGTTTGTAACAATTTAGAACAAAGTATGATATCATCGTGAAATCTTGTTTTTAAATTGATGTCTCGAAAGAAAAAGTCAAAAAGTAGAAAGGTGGGGGTAGTAGACAAATTCCGCATGTTGAAGCTGAAAGTTGGAGAACGCTAGTTTTGGCTTTGGCCAACGATAGCATGTCTTTCTCGAGCATTACCGTAAACAAGCGCTCGAGAAGGACATGCTATCGTTGGCCAAAGCCAAAACTAGCATTCTCTAAGATATAGTTACGTTTAAATCATTTGAGGACAAATATAACAAAGAGATATTCCTACTAATAGCCAAAAAGTCCCAAAAGTCTTCAAATTTTCTGAAAAAAAACTGAGAGTTTTAAATGATATATTTGACTCAAAAACTGATCACTAAGAGCAAAGCTTAAAACATACCTTAAATGTTTTGGATGTACTTTTTTAGAGATTTCAGAAGAATTTTTATTTGTTTCATTATGAGACATTTATACGTTATTTCAAGACTTCCTATCTAAGACTACATGAGAATTGTGTCAATGATCCATGTACTTATTTAAGGTAATTAAAAGAAATGGATTTTATATTATACTTTTTATTTACTATATAAAAAATATAAATATAATCTCTCCAAAGTCATCTAGATGTCCATTGTTGTAATACCACTACTAACGTGTAAAAATTGAGAATCCCTTGAAGTTGAAACCGTAGAAACCGAAAATCCTTGAGGTTGAAACAGCTCACTGTCATATATTTTCCGTCTAATCTATATCCCATTTCTCTAACTCTTTCGTCTCTTCACTGCTGAACTTCAGTAATGTACGTGAAGAGACTTTCCAGAGCTCTCTCTCAAGCAGAAAAGCATATGATTGTAAGTTCCAAACAAGAAAATTCTTATCATCAAATGTCTGAAGGCATCACCCCCTATGCAGTCGTCATATTCACTCTCTGTTTATAAAGACTTGAAGTGCTCTTGAAGACTTGCTATGATATGATGTCCGCAGAATGATATATTGAAAGAAAACAATCTCTGTTCACTCCATAAACATGCGAAAGAAGACACGAAGCCGATCGAGAAGTAGACTAAAAACTTATCAACAAGAATCCTACTCACACGTAAAAGAACCTGATCGTATCTACTCAGATTCTCGAACCAGATTTCCGCGGCCTTACCATATGCACACTTACCCGCTTCGCAAGATGTCCCAACTAAACTAGAGTAACGTGAATACTAAAACTTGTGCAATACAATGTGAACACATCAGCGCATGAACACCAGAAGAAAACTTGACCCAGCATCCTAAAGTCTGCACACTCCGTGAAGAAAGGGACGATGATACTCTGCATTATCTGCTGGAATCTGTAAAACATAGGACTATCAAAGCAAACCCTAATCATCGACATAAGAAGGCGAATAACATCGGAGCTGTTACAAGATTCAGTCGCCTGCAGTCGAAACAAAAAGCAGCTGCCTTGATGTTCGCTTAGAAGTCGGTCCTTCCAGGCTGAAACTTGGAACTCAACTCCATCCTTGCTTCTTCTCAACCCATCCACCAGTACCCACGCGGATTTCTGCTGCTCGACCGGCGCGGTCCCACGGTCAGTTGTGATCAGTATTTTATACGCAAGCTCTGAGATAAGTTCGAACTCACCTCGAGTAGTAGGGGCATTAATCGCAACAGAACCAGTCACCATCCATAGCACTCAACGTATCAACCATGCCAACAACTGACGACTGCCTGACAGCGCGCTGCTACTCGGGCAAGAAAATCTGTTTTGGCTCTCCAGATCAGACACGATTGAAACTCAGTGTCGACACGTGGGCCTGTGAAGACTTGGTCAAGTCCAACTCGGAGTCGTCTGCCACCGACACTCCAAGCAAATAAGTAGCTTCTCCTTCCCAAGGAAATGTTTCTTTCCCTTTGGATCCGGAGGAATACGGGCATCCAGTTGGAATTCAGATCTCCATAACACCACCAACGTCGCTCGGCGCCGACGATCGATGGGCTGCACTGAAATCCACTCTATTACAAACCAAACCTCCGATTGAGTGAAGGATTGCCCAGAGGAGGAGTACTGTATCTCAGAATGAACCTCAACACCAGCCCTTGTTTGTACTGCACGTAGAATGATTTGACTCGAGTTAGGTCTTGAAATGGATCCCATCCTATGATTCTATGAGGACTATCTGGACAGGAGTTCTGTTGATATCTACGTGCTTGATGTACAAATATCACTGTTGGGTCATCCATACCCGAAGAATTGATGCAATTGTCGGGAAGAGGAAGAAGCTACAGCATACGATGATGCTGCCCATAATATGTGATAGGGAATGTACGGATACGAACTACTATCATAGAGATCGGAATGGCCTTCATGCAGCATTCAGAAAATGTGCATTTGCGGTGTACAATATCGATCAAGCTGCACAGTCTGGGATCCAGCGAGCTGGATCAAGGACGGTTGGAACCTCAAGTACTGTAACCAGTTGTCATCCTACTCGTCTCAAGGATGTGGCCTTGTTATTTTACATCTCACAATGCGATCTGCGTGCTTTTAGAAGCCATTGTCACTCTGATGAAGCACGTACCTGCAGATTGCAAGTTGGTAAAATCAATCTTATCATATGTGTAATCAACAATGTGACTAGTGGATGTGACAGGTACAAACACGTCTTACGCTTTGGGTATAATTGTGTTACGATGTATGGAAACAAGAACTCAACACTCATAACACCACTCCAACCAAGGAAGAAAACCTTGCACAAGGAAGGAGGCTCTTCGCAGCCTTCACAAGAGGAAAAAAAAAAGAGAGAATATCACCAAAGGGACTAACCTGGGGACAGAGTCCCTTCTCAATCTATAGGGAGAGTAAAACACATTAGGGGTTGGGTCCCGTACTTAGTTGTGCCCTAAGTATACTAACAGTGTATGTTACATAGTAACTTCAGGAGCTTGTACTACGTATATCAACAGTCCCCCTCAAGCTCATATCAATATCTTTAACACCTAGACATAATCTGAAAATATCAAAATTTATCTCTAGGTAAAGCTTTGGTGAATATATCAACAACTTGTTCACCTGTAGGTACATATTTCAGATCTACCTCTCCAGTCAATACTTTCTCACGAATAAAGTGGTATGGACCTCTGTATGCTTAGTCCTAGCATGGAAAACAGGATTAGTAGTAAGTTTAATACTGCTAATATTGTATGTGTGTAAAACAACAGGATCAAAAAATTTCACACCTATATCTTCTAGTAAGGTGTCAAGCCAAACGGATTCGCAAGTGGCATTAGTGACACTTCTGTGTTCTGCTTCAGTCGATGACAGAACAATTGTAGGTTGCTTCTTCGATTGCCAGCTTCTCCAAGACTGAAGATAAATCTGACGTAGATCTTCTATCTTGAGCAATTCTTGCCCAGTCTGCATCAGTAAACCAATGTAACAAGAGAGGACCACCCGCTGCATAACAAAGTCCATACTAGATTGTGAACTTCACGTATCGTAGAATACATCGAATTGCATCAAGATGAGATTTCTTAAGTGCCTGCATGAACTGACTAACTAGGCGTACATCATAACTTAGATCAGGTTTAGTAACGATCAAGCAGATAAGGCTGTCTATAATCTGTCTATAGAAATTAGGATCTGCTAATAGCTCACCATCCTCAGCATTCAACTTCAGAGAAGACGCAAGAGGGATAGAGATAGACTTACAAGCTGTCATCCCAAACTGTTCTAGTTTATTCAGAGTATACTGTCTCTATTACAACCATGTATCATCTCCATCCTTGATGAACTCAATAGCTAGAAAGTACTTCAGTTCATCTAGATCTTTTATATCAAACTCTCCTTTCAGCTGATCCTTCAACTGCTTGATTAGACTCTTAGAGATACCAGTGATAACAAGATCATCTACATTGATGATGATCAATATTGTGTTATCATCGACCTGTAGAGAGTACAATGAGGAGTCTGAACTACACAGACGAAAGCCAAGCAATAGTAAAAACGAGTTAATCTTGGCATTCCAAGCTCTTGAAGCTTGCTTAAGTCCATACAAGGACTTCTGGAGTCTACAAACTTTATTTGGATACCTCTAGTCTTCGTATCCAGGGGGTTGCACCATGTAGACCTCCTCCTGCAAATCTTGTTCAGGAAAGCATTATTGAAGTCTATTTGATGTAGTTGCCACCCTTTACTTGTAGCCAATGCCACAAAGGTGCATATGGAAGCCATGTTGGCTACCAGAATGAAGATTTTCTCAAAGTCAAGGTCATATTGTTGCGCATATCTTCTAGTCACAAGTCTCGCCTTGTGCTTGTGGACTGAACCATCCAAATTTCTCTTGACCTTGTAACCTATCTACAACCAAAGACTTTCTTACCTTCAAGGTAAATCAACCAACTCCCAAGTTTGCTGATGTTGCAAAGATGAAAGCTCAACTTGCATGGCTTGCACCCATTCTGCCTGATGCATTGCATCCTCAAGAGAATTAGGTTCCTACTCATGTACGACATTCATCATGTAGGCATGGTGTTCAGCCAAAAAACCTTCACATTGAAAACGTTGGACAGGATGTTTCACTCTGGTGGACCTCTGCATATCAGATTGACTTGATGGTCCAGCTTCATATCCCTGCTTTGGTGAGAGCTGCTGACGTGGTCGTAAAAACATGCATAGTATCTACAGTGCGATGCTCATTGATCATCTGCTGCAACACTGGAGAGCTATTGGAATGTGCAACAATGTGGAGGTTGAACAACAGGTGGAGGGACATGAACCATAGGTATAGCAACTTCGGGGACCTTGGCTAGACCAAGGAGCTCTCATACGCATTGGATGAAATACAACACTACCACTACATGTACTAGTGGCTTGAGTTGTTGTAGAACCAACCTGAACAAGTTGGACAGAGGATAGAACATATGAAACAACAATAGAACCTGACGTAGCCTGATATCAAGATAACAACTCATCAAAATTAACGTCTCTATTGATGAGCAGTCTCCTCGAAGTTGAGATATAACACCTATATCTCTTCGTATCAGAAGCATAGCCTAAGAAGATACACTTCTTAGCTTTCAGGTCTAGCTTGCTGCGTCTTTCATCTGATACATGTACAAAACATATAGAACCAAACACTTTTAGACTTGGGAGGTCTTGTTTCTTGTGTACACAATACCTCCTAGGGGGTCTTCTTATGTACCGCTGCAGTTGGTGCACGGTTCATGAGATAGACAACACAGACAATAGCTTCCATCCAGTAACACTTACACATAGACTTCTCATCCAGCATCGCACGTGCTGACTCTATAATGTGTATGTTCTTCTTCTCTGCTACACCATTTTGTTGTGGGTTGTAGTTGCACGTGACCTCTCTCTTGATCTCATGCTTGCAAAAAGATATCAAAGTGGCGAGAGATGAACTCACCTCTTCCATCCGAACGGAGTCATAGGATGCAATCGTTGTTATACTGCTTTTCAACTAGGATCTTGAATGATTAGAACACAGCAAAGACGTCTGACTTGACCTTGAGGAAGTAGACCCAAGTAAATCGCAAGAAGTCATCTATGAACGAGACGAAGTACTGAGAATCATTCAAGCTTGCTTGAGATGCAGTTCATACATCAGAATGTACCAACTCCAACATCATGAAGGCTCTAGTACCCTGATGGCAAAATGGTTGCCTAGCTTGCTTGCTTGCCAAACTGACAAGCTTCACAAATCCGAGATGAGATAGGAAGGGTGAGATTGAGAAGACTTGTAACTAAATCTGACGTAGGTAAGGTCTTCACCGCTGATAGTTCATATGACCTACTCTCTTATGTCACATCTCCAAATCTGAGACTCCAGAAGTATGAACAAACAGTGTAGCTTGAAGTTGAGGCTGAACAACATCCAATTTGAACAGCCTTCCTACTCTTGACCCTCTGGCCACTACATTGTTACCACTAGTTTCAACAAGACATCCCTAGCTGTTGAATCAAACTTGATAACCCTGTTCCACCATCTAACCTACTGAAACTAGATTCTTAGTATGGTGAGCACATACAATACATCTACCAGAGCAGAAATGTTTGAAGATGCAACAGATAGAGGAACTGTACTCATATGTGTAATGTTGTGCTGGGTATCATCACCAGTATAAACTATTGCTGGTGTCTTCAATGGCTCTTTCTGGCTGAACCATTCACCATGCGCTGTCATGTGGTTCGAAGCTCCAGAATCGACAAACCACTCATCAGCAGATTTGCTCATGGAACCATGACATGTGTCATCGTTAAAAGACTACCATCAGAAAAAGATTCCTCTGTGGACACATAGTTTTGTTGTGGAAGCTTGCTAGACCTGATGTCTGCTTGCCTCTTGAAGCAGATCTTGATCACATGACCTTTGGCTTTGCAGTATGCACAGAACCATTGCTCACCCCGTCTTTAGCTTGATGTTGCTGCTGATCAAGTCGAAAGTTCTATTGTTGTTGAGAGAACAGACCTCGATCAAAAGAACCAAATCGGTTCTTATCTTTGCCACCGAAGCTCTTTCCTCTTTCTCTACATCTACCTCCAACAAATAAAGCTTACTCTTGTGATGAGACAAAACCACCATTGCCCTGAAGACGAACCTCTTCTAACATAGGAATCAACTCATCAAACTTGAGAAAAGTATTCTTGATAGCAATGGAGGTTTTGAAAGGTTTGTACTCCTTCTCAAGATCATTTATGGTGTGTAGGATGAGATCATCATCCTCGACTAGACCTCGCACTTGATAGACATAGTCTGTAATGCTCAATTAACATCCAAGAGTTGTTGCTTGAGTTGTAACTTACGAGCTTTGGTAGATGTCTGGAAAACATTAGCTAGTGCATCCCAAACCTCCTTAGGAGTGTCAGCTGCACTATATGTAATCAAACATGGAAGGTGAGACACATAGAGAAAGATAAAGCACAGTCTGACAAGCTCGCTTGTTCCACGCATTTACATCAAGATGTGTATCAGCTCCAACGAGTTTTGCATTTGTCCTCGTGACCAAGCCGAATAGGCTTTTGCTTTTCAAGACGGCGTACATGCGATACTTTCATATGACTTAGCCATGTGTTATCGGGATGATTTCATCTGTTTTGGCTAAAAATGAGTGGAAGACCCTCAAAAACACAGTCAAAGCTTGTTGACTGACTCGAATTATAAAACACTCACAAAAAGACGCAACAAACGCAGCAGAGGGACAATTCGAAAGTTCTGAACCTGTCACCAATGCTGTCATTCCTTGCTGCACCAGAAAAAATAATGTTTAGATCTTCGAAAGTAGCTCCAAACAGCAAGGACGTCTATTAAGATTTTCGTCTTCAGAGAAATCTCCATATGCAAAAATTGTAGCACTTCCACTTGCAATCTTAGTCCTCTGTATGCCTCCAATCTCGAATTCCTTCACTCAAGCTCTGATACCATGTTACGATGTATAGCAGCAAGAACCCAACATTCATAGCACCACTCCAACAAAGGAGGAAAACTTTCTAACAAGGAAGGAGGACCTTCACAAGAGGAACAAAGAAAGGCAGAGAATATCATCAAAGGGACTAACCTGAGGCCAGCGCCCCTTCTCAATCTATAGGGAGAGTAAAACACATTAAGGTTTGGATCCCCGTAACTTAATTGTGCCCTAGGTATACTAACTGTGATAGTAACTTCAGTAGCTTGTACTAAGTATATCAACAAATTGGACTTCACCACTACTTTAATCACGATCCGTGATGATGCAGGGCGCGGCCCTGGCTGCTTTCTCCTGAAGCAGAGCTGCACCAATTGAGTTCTTGGTTATTTGCGAGCCATAAAGAGATTGCTGCCCGCAAGGCCTCTCGGAATCTGCCCTCTCGTTTGTAAAGGGCTGAAGGCTCCTCGTGTGTCATCGTGTGTCCCGGGTGTCATCGGGTCCCAAGCGAACATGCGATGCAAGTGTGATGTAACTGGTGACATTGGCACTCCCGGTGGAGAATCTTTCGTACTCACAGAATCTCATACATTAATCGGCATACCTATCGGCTTGTTTATTCTCAACTGTCAGTGCTTCGTCAGTAGTGCCCGATCTTCGATGACAAAAGCGAGAGATACTATATTTGGACTCTTATATATTCTATTCTATCCGTCATTCCCCTAAAACAGAGCGAACTTCACCGAAGTATGCCAACAAGAATGTGAACTGTAGGATGAGCACCATATTCATCTCGATGAAAAGAAAGATGAGTTTAATTTAGCTGTCGGTTCTGCAGTGCTGCCCTGTTCCAACGAAAGGGAAAAGCCCGATACACTGTGCTCATGCGTGCTTACTGATTCACCTCCAAGAACCAGTCCTTCCTCCATTTCCTGCCTCTCTCTCACCCTCCTCTTATCTTTGACGGCGGGGTTACAGCTCGTCATGCACAGCCATTCTTCTAATGATTTTGGGCGCCTTGGCTTCTCAGCCGACCGAAGAGCACAATCGGACTGTTCAGACCTACGAACTAGAAGGCTGCTAACTATTCAGCCGGAAAGAAGAGAACATTGCAAGTGTAGGCTTGTAGGTGTCACCTTACGTGGCTCTGCTACTCAGATTCTTTTGGCGGACTTGCCATTTAACGAATTCTATAGAAAAGTTATTAACAAAAAGCTTTAAAAGTTATTATCATTATTGCTTTGCATATGCATAGCTAACCGTCGATTATGCACGAAGACAAGAAATGAAGGTGTTTTCCAAATTTACATGTATTTATTTCGTTTATTTTCATTTTGTATTTTATTTATTCCACGTCAGAACGACCAACAACTTTATAGCAGGCTGAAGACCGCCAAGAAGGTAACTTTTACTCCCACTTTCTCTGCTGTACTAAACAATAACCAAATGCATACTACGCTAGCCTCGTTATACGTCGACTTTAAACTTAAAAGGAAACGAGAAAATTACTAATTAATACCTCTCAAGTGGCTAACCAGTGTACGAGTGATAGTTACTCTACTCGACCTGCACTCGTGCTATAGGAGGACTCCTCGTTCTGCCACCAACGTTTCTTAAGGTTTCCGCTCTTCCTACGAGAATCATTGCTCAGAACAGCCGGAGCGACGACGAATGATATCTTCCGAGGAATGAACGAATGTTCTCAACTCAAGAGTCATACATTGTGGCCTTCCTCGGAGTCAGTTTATTTCTGGATAGGTGGTATTTTCGACTTTTGATCCGGTTTCCGGTTCAGTGGGAAGGGCTTTATGTCGGGTTTGACATATCTGTCGTTCTTGCAGTGCAGTGTGTTGCGACCGATGCAAGCGAATCTGGTATGCTGCTTTCTCGATTGGTCATGACTCGGCGGTGGGTCGTGTAGATCTGATCGACTACCTATTTGCAAATTTGTCTGGACATAGGAGCTCTCGAAATAATAAATTCTGAGAGGGATAACATTGATGCTTCTCAGTCTGCATCATTTCTAGCGCCTGCTGTAAGGTGGGCCCAAGACTGACATGAATGAGCAATGATTTCACCTATCATCGATGCTGCTCTCCCAGTATGCGGCTAATCCCCTTCCTCCCATGCAGTAGTACAAGAAACCGCTTGAAGCCCTTGCGATTGGATGTGGCTGAGGTGTGGATACGTGCATGCTCGGTGTGTGACCTGATAATTGAAGTATTGGGTGCAGACGAAGACACTACTCACAAAGTACTGCAGCTTGGTGTGAATCTTGTCCAGAAGCTGGTCGATAACGATTTGCGCATGCGTTCGACTTGATCTTTTCAAGCTTTTGCACTTCACCGCGGCCTCCGGGCGTGGACTGCTGAAGGACTATAACATGTAATAGTCTGTTTTGAGTACTCCACAATCTCTTAACCTAAATAGTGCGAAGCTGAGCAATATCATGAGCAAATTTTTGCCTTCAGAAAACATCGCGAGACTCTGGTTAAGTCGTGAGATTAGCTTTTCGGTCAAAGTCCGAACGCTCATGGGAACCCATTGATTGTAGTCTACGGAACCTGATGAACAGTATCGTTGAACGGACATATAAACACTAGAATATGGAGAGCAGAAATACTCGTCAACCTCGTTCTTAACGTTATAGAATTTGCGCTGAGCTTAGCTCTCCGCTGAGGCCTGGAGCTTGGGGCTAAATCCATCCCTTCATCAGATCCATATGCAAATACTCGAACGAAGTTTAACCTTCTACTAGCACTTCAGAGGCCCGTGAGGAAAGAGGATTCAACCCAGCCTTTCCCTGAGCTATGTGAGGGGCCGGGCAAGTCAGCTCGGGAAATTGTATTATAGGCACCGCTTCAGAGAAGTCGATAGCAGTCGTAGATTCAGTGTTCCTTGACGATTTTGATTAATGATTCTCTCGTGAAAGGATTCATTTTGCCTGCCAGTCGGCACC
The DNA here is from genome assembly GCA_036924285.1 of Asterella californica. NCBI lineage: Eukaryota > Viridiplantae > Streptophyta > Marchantiopsida > Marchantiales > Aytoniaceae > Asterella > Asterella californica. Next base: position 20,245,075 of record JAYKYS010000006.1, on the reverse strand, counting down.
GAAATGGATGCTTGTGGAAGTCCGGAAGAATACACCTTCACTAAATTAATTTAAAAGATTATATTTTCTAGACACTTCAGGTATCTTGTGGAGGTCCGGAAGATGCTCCGTATGAGGAATGCCAATGCAGCGAGTTCAGTCAGACTTGCAGTTTGCAGATTATCCGATGATCCCGATATTGCGCAGTTTGGCCTCTTCTCTTTCTGCGGTTTCTCACTGCGACTTCTCATGGAGAAGAACGAAGATTCACTGGAAGTGGCGAAGCGTTGTTGTCTTCAACATCTTACTGCGAACGTCATGACAAAATTGTCTGTGCCAATCCACAGTGCATGCGGTTAGGGGCTTGCCACACGAATACATTGTTCCCTGAGCAGTGCCATCGACAGGCAACTGATTCTATAAGCATGGGCTGGGGCGCTTTTTGCACCTAGAAGCGGGAATCAGATCGACGCTGTCGTGATGGAGCGTTGAGTTGGAACTAGGAACAACATGATGATTCTGTAAAGTTCAACAGTAACCCCTCGAATTCCTTCCTTGATTCCTTCCTTCGTTGATTGATTCCTTCCTTCCTTAGTTGAGTTCCTCTTGATGCACTGACAGCTGCCTGTGGGGAATTGATCATCAAAACTCATCCCTTTTGTACGTATTATCCTAAACTGAGTCTGGTATGCTCAGAAATTGGCTTGATCATACCCCTCTTAACTTTTGGTTGCTTGATCATACCCCAACCTTCCATCTTCCGTCCTGTGTGTATCCCGCGCCATGTAGATCAAGCCTTCAAGCCATGTCGCTCTACATATTCTGACGTGAGACTTGAAAATGCCAATCTGACGTGGGGCGTGTTTCATTATCAGCGAGCGGGAAAGAACCTAACAGTCCCACAATGACGCGAGGATGCATAGAAAATTTAGATTAGCAGACAGTCTGACATGAGATCTGTCTCACTCACAGTTAGCGTAGTCGTCTAAAAATTAAACTGCATCCATTTGAAACAGATCATGACACGTTCATTTGAACATTTGAAATTGATCATAACAGATTTCCGCACATTAACGATGGCGATGTCGGATCAAAAGGACATTGTGAACTAAATCAAAGACAGTAGTGAATTGAGCGAAGAGTGATCAGAAGCACGAATTCTAGCATAATGATATGACGACTGAACGAAGCAATGTTACAAACTTTGATATAGAGAGAGAGGATGATTGCTTAGACGGATTGCATTTCGGAGATGAAGAACGGAGCTTTGCTATGGATGTACGCCTCTGAGGATCTTGCAGAGGAGAGCGTGCTAAAACGATGACGACGAGAAATGATCGATGCGAGAGTCGTGAGTCGATTACTCCAAGACAAGACTTTGGAGTCGCTCAGGGCCGCTGTAAGCAAAGTGTGTCTCGGATCTGAGTTAGAATCTTTTAAAGAGTTTGATTTTGTTGTTGATTGTTGGTCTTTCTTGAATAGTCGAGCGAGTCATAAATTGAAGAACTTTCTGAACTATAGAGTAAGAGTGTGCAGGTATGGAGCGAAGGCTCGTTGTAGAAAGTTATTCGAGCAATGATTGAAAACATCGAGTAGTGCAGAAGCGAGTCATCGAAATAGTCAACCTCGCAGCTTCCTGAATATACACAAAGAAGTCGAGCGTCACTAAGACAAGCTGAAGCTAGTCGATCCGAACCAGCAGAAGCTCAATCGAGAAAAGAGTCAGCTAATGATCATTGCGATGAAAGACTTCGATACCAATCAGCTGGGACATCAACCTTTTATGAGACTAGTGCACGTGATAGTGAGCTCGAGCATCCATGCAAATTAGACGAATTAGAGGACAGAAAGTTAAGTTCAATGGACGAATTGCTATTACTTTTGTGATTTAGAGCACAGTTTGTTCTAGTCATATTGGATACTGACGTGGTCCGACATCCAACTCGAAATTCCTAGCTGCAATTATGTATAACAGAGTCGTCATTGATCATAACACCCCCATTCAAAATCTGATGGAAGATCTTCGAACTACATTCAATAAGCAGGCTCCTTACTACCAGGTCTAGAGGAGTCGAGAGCACTCTTGACACTGGTTGCGTAATCAAACAACATCATTCTACTATATCCTTTCTGGCTGTAGACGTATACTTGAAGTGGATCCGACGGCAGTTGTAGATTGGGGTACTTGGGAATGCAATACAAGAATATTTAGTAGATATTATGCGTGTTCCAATGCCACCCGCGATGCATTTTCTTTGTGTCAAAAGGTGATATGTTTGGACGCTTGTCATAGCAAGTCGAAAAAGTTCTCATGCTAAATATTCTTAGCTTCCGTGCTAGATGGTGCAAATGAGGCAATCATTTTGAGCTTCGCGGTTGCACACAAGAAGACACTACAAACTGGACATGATTCTGTCAACATCTCCGCAACTCGATACATGGTATTGTTTCTCCCCAGACTGTAATTATCAGTGGTAGACAGAAGGGCCTCGAACGAGCTATTTCTGATGTATTTCTTGAAGTTGTCCACATGCATTATGGACGACACATCTGGATGAATGTGCAGACGGTTCATCAAAGGTTCGGCAAAGGACCGAGAGACCATTCCTCTCTTGCTTGTACGCCAAGACCTGAGAAATGTAAAGCATTTTACACTCTTTTGTGCATTCTCTTTCAGTAAATTATTTAAGAAACTGGTTGGCTAAGTTGCAACTATTCTCTCACTTGTAAGTAAACAATGAAGTGCTTGAGAAGCTTCTCCTGATGCATCCGGGCGCTGGATGCATCAGGAGAAAGATGTAGACAATTGGCAGAATACTTACGAAGTATACAACCAGAGAGGTATAGTCGATTTGCATTTCCTCTACCCCGTTATGAGAAAGTCACTTCCAACGTGGCTGAGAGCATGAATAATGCTCTCAAACAAATCCGATGGAATGCTCTATTGAAGATCTTGTTGTGGTATTATATTATGCACCAGTTCACTAAGTACAAGATACAGCTTCAACAAGAAACGTGTATTGACACGTTTTGCTCGATTACGGCTTATGGAGAACGAGCACACTACAGAAGGCTTTTTGTGTCAAATTTCTTCTCCATTTGAAGCTACAGTCCGCGGTCATGCGAATAGAGTTACACATGTGGTGAAACTAGCACAAGGTGGTGCAGGGACGTGTACATGTATGGAACTCCAGGAGATGAGATTGCCATGTGAGCATGTTATTGCCTCGACATAGGCTCTGGTGAGAACTCAACAACGAGACTCAATAACATTTGACATAGCTCTTTATTATTTTCAATCTACGGACATAGTGCGTTGCCAACCATTTTCACTGATGACTTTCAACCGGTGTATTGTTGTGGACCTCCTCCTGTGACAAGATGACAAGGAAGACACAGAGTGGTGAGGATTGATAATAACACGCAATTCACTCAATCTGCAGCAGATGACATTGACGATCAACCTACGACGAGTAGTACACATGTCCCTTCTACGAGTTGTACACATGTCCATTCATCAATTGGAGAAAGTCGGAGTCACATGACTGAATCCACAACGATTGAGACTATGAGCAAAATGTGATATCAACGATGGGCAGATATCACATTTTGCTTCAGACATAATGTGTCATCGAAGACGAGTCATGCAAAGAGGTCCATATCATGACTTGGGACATTTTCCTCGGTCTGCTCTTGGGAGGTGTAGTCTATATGAACAAACAGGCCATAATAGACGAACATGTCATAAGTTGTATGCACCCACCGACGACGAAGGCATGTTCACTGAGATGACAGATAGAGTCCAAGGAAGTGGAATTCATGCAGTGATTACAACTTCATCTCAATCATCCTCCAAAGGAAAAGCTCATTGAGTCGGTCACATTCGCTTTAGTTGTCTCATTTTAGTTGGGTTGTAGTTACGTTAGCTGCATGAGGCTTCATCTCAGTCGACTATTAGAGTAGTAGTTATGGTAGATACATCCGTCCTTTCACAATCATAGGTACCTTGATTAACATTCACCTCAGCTTTCGGCTTGTTGCAAGAGCTTGTGAAGATGAACTCAAGATCTAGTCTCATTTCTAGTAAAGAATGGGCTACTTCATTTCATTTTTATAACCGGCCGTTTATGAGTGATGAGGTAGTGTGTTGTAAAAAACATCACACATTCTATCTTCTTGAATTCTGTGTTTAATACACTGTTTGCAATCTGTAAGATTGTACGTATGTTACACGTGGTCGATCAATCTCTAGACCTTATGTTTTCAAGAGTGCAAAATCTCTTCTTATGGTCAATCTCTTGACTCAGCACAACAACTTCTCAACCACGGAGAAGTATAACAATAAATTAAGGATAACAGACAACTATTGGAGATTTTAAGCGGGAGATCTATTGAAGTTCTGGGTGGTTAATCTTTAAAGGTTTGGTACATGGAGTAATGTTGTTTAACTTCAAGTTTAAGTCAAGCAAAGAGTTTATTTAACGAGAGGAGAAGAAAGAGGAGAGGGTAGAGCGAGGAGGAAAAGAAAAGAATTGGGTGGAGAAAGCAAGGAGGAGAGAGAAGAGTGGTGAGAGAGCGAGGAAGAGACGAGAAGAGTGGTGAGAGAGCGCGAGTAGTGTAGGAAGAGGACGTTGTCGTGATGTGAATCATTTCACATAGTGAATAATTCACCTCTCTGTCAGGAGTTAGTCTCTCTGAGTGAACTTAAGACGTCATAGAAGTCAATTCTGGAGGTTGTGAGCATTGCCGGCTACGTGTTACGCTTCTACTCCGACACTTGAGAGTTAGTAGTCGTTGAAGTTAGCTTAATATTACTCCTAGTCCTTTATGCATATGTTAACACCGTTGTGTTATATGTTTTGAGTCCTAATAGGTTGATAGTATGTTATTTATCTTGTTCAAGCATTTGCACACTTGTGCAAGTGAATTCATACTTATCTTTTATGTTCAAAGTACATAACTTAAGTTTACCATGTTGATAGAGTTTAAGCTCATGGGTTGTACTTACTTATCGCTCATGCACGCTTTCTAGCTGGTTTAAGTTATCTTTCAGAGTTGCGTGTCATTTTAGACATTTTAAGATTTACGTTGGTACTTTAGGGGGATGACGTGATAGCCTATGAGTGAAGTTAAGTTACCACGTGGATGAGAGCACTAAAGGATAGCCAAGTAGAGCTATGAACTCGCATTGGTCCATTTTTATCTTTTGTAAAACTCTAAACTTAAAAGCAGGGGTCTAAAGGAGTGTTCGAGCGACTGGTGAGGACCCTGCAAAAACTGAGAGAACACAAAGATAGAGCTCGTCGTGCCATTCACTGTCAGCGAAATTCTTGATCAATTTGGAGTAATAAAGAAGGAGTTATGCAAAATTGAAGTTCGGATTGTGTCAGAATTGTATCACTTTTGTTGATTTTGGGGTTTTCAGTGTCAATTGCAACAAGATTGAGGAAATCGCTTCAAACCTTTGTGGTTGCGTTCACTATCAGCAGGGCTATGACTATTCAAAAAGTTTCAAGTCATTTGAGTGAGTGATTAATTCAAGGCGACCGCTGAAGCAGAGGGGGTCTGAAAAGCTCTCAATTTAGAGCAGCAACTTCAGAGAACGAGACCTGGAAAACTGTGTACAATCAGGAGGCCAAATTTCACAGAGACATTCAGCATCCTGTAGACTCCAAATCCTGTAAGAATCATCAAAAGTGATCGAGCGAATTCTCTGTTCTAGGTCAAAATAGCTATCTGGGTACTAGAAATTGTCATAATTTTCTTACTCAGAACTTTTCTGTCCACAACTCGGTGCTAGAATTTGATCTCAGGTTGAAACTTCGTGTGTGTGTGTCCAGTGGGGCCTCTTTACCATGTAAGAGAAGTTTAGAAGTCTAAACTTTCACATATTTCTTATTCTTGAGTGTCAAAGTTCACGGTCTGACCTTATCATTACTAGTTCATACTGATTTTTTGATTCTTGAACATATTAGAGGAGCCAAGAGACCTGTATGAGTGTTTTACAGTGCCACCTTGTAACCTAAAGCCTACCCTTCTGAGTTAGCAACCACAGCTAGAGTCCAACGCTTCTTTGAATAGACATATACAGTCTTCACGGTCATGTCACAGCCAAAAGGTTCCGCCCTTCCCAAGAAACTCTCACCTCGACAACGTTGAGGACAAGAGCGAGGAGAGAGTGACAGATAGAGACATTGAGGACAAGAGCGAAGAGAGTGGTGAGAGGAGTTCGCGAGGAGAAGAGTGGCGAGAGGAGTTCTTGAGGAGGAGAGTGGTGAGAGGAGTTCGCGAGAAGGAGAGTGGGAAGAGGAGTTCGCAAGGGGTGTAGGAGAAGAGGAGGTTGAAGAGAGAGGACTTTTTAGTTAGAAGTATCATATGATCTGTGCGATTTTCAATCGCTGTGATGAAGACGAGAGGAAGTGCAAGTAGTAGCAGAGGAGATGCTATTCGAGGACGAGGACAAGGCTATGAGAGAGGACAAGGCCGGGATGAAGACTCAAGTGAGAGGAGAAGCCGAGATACAGAGTCAGAGGCTTGTAAGCTCACACAATTTGAATGAATGTGAAATTTATTTCTATGATGTTGTTAGCACGGCGTTTCATCGTGAATAGCTGAAGTATAAGGCGATTCAGCATGTGTCGCTATGAAATTGATAGATTCAGCGTGAATCGCTAGCAAGGACATGCGATTCAGCCTCGCGGTGCAGCGAAACTTGACGGTTTCGCACCGCGGTGCAGGAAAACAAGCTATTTCGTCCCGCATGTGTATGCCTCTAATGTGTATATGTATTTGTTGTGCGGACGAAACAGGCTGTTTCGCCCTGCACCAAAAATGAAACATGTAATGTTTCGCTCCTAGAGAGAAAACAGTCTATTTCGTCTCGCATAGTGTATGTATCTTATGTTGTGCGGTATGAAACAGTCTGTTTCGCTCCGCATCAAGATGAAACATGTAATGTTTTGCTCCTGTGGGACGAAACAACCTATCTCGTGCCGCACAGTGTATGCCTCTTATGTGTATATGTGTTTGTTGTGCGGACGAAACATGTTGTTTCGTCTCGCATCAGCGAAACAGGTAATGTTTCACCTCGCATGTGTATGCCCCTTTGTGTATATGTATCGAGACGAAACATGCTGTTTCACTCTGCATCAGGGCGAAACATTACATGTTTCACTCGAAACAGATAAGGGACGAAACAAGTAATGTTTCGTCTCTTACGACCTATTTCGCCTCGCACAGCAGCTAAACCTTACCTGTTTCGCTCGTAAAGGATGAAATAGACTGTTTCGTCCTTTACGTCTTGTACACAGACTTTATCTGCGAAAGCTCTTTAACCTTGAAAGCCTCATCATCATTTATTGTTTTCTTATTAAGCTTATCATTTGTTGTTTATTTTTGTTTAGTTGTTGTGGAGAAAATGAGAGAAGGATCCTCTATGTCCAAATATCATTACAAGGAAAACTATTGATATCATTTAAAATGGTGTTGGGTTCGGAAAGAAGAGGTTGAGAATGCTTTAAATGGAGTAGAAGAAGATCGACTAGGATTACTTGTGACATTGTCTTTCGACTTCTCTCATCCAGCCGTCATTCTAAATATGCCCCTTGTTTTGTGTTTCTCTTCTTTTACTTTATCCTCAACTCATGCATGTTAACTTCTTAAACTTGCTCTTTAGTTTCTATTCTTTTACTTTGAACTCATGCATGTAGCTCTTTTAAAGTATTTGATTAGTTCACAAATTGTGCAGATTTCATATTGTCTACAATTCATCGAGTCTTATGATCCAGAGATTCATCGTTCTATAGTAGACGGACGTGAGATTTTATTGGATGAGTCTTTTGTTCGCGATTCACTTGTTCTACTCATGAGAACTATTGTACCTCGTCCTCATAGTGTTAAGAGGAGTTTGATAAATGATTGGTTTCTTGAAAAAGATGAGAAAGAGAAAAGATACTTGTTATGGATATCCAGAATGGAGACCAGTCTTTCAGCTCATCAATTGCATATTTTTGGCTCGTCGACGTCCAAAAGAAGTACATGGACAATTAGCTATGTACGTGAAGAGTAAAGTAGAAGAGAGTGGAGAAGATTATGATTGGGTTGAGTTCATCTTAGACTCTTTGGATGCTGAGATATCTTATATGAAGAAGCATATGAGTAAGGAAAAATTGATGAGACATCCATAGACTTGGGTGGGTATGATATTGACACATTTCATGATACATACGGGTATACTTACCGAGCCTCGTATCTTTCGGAGTTCTGATCAAGTGGATGAGCCTATTGAAGATCCTTCTTCTTCATAGCCGAGGTCTTCCATCATACGGTAAGATGTTTTCTTCCTCTTTGAATCTTGTAATAGGTTCATTTTTTAGGGTATTCTAAAGTGTAGTAGGTTTTTCATATGAAGTTGTCTTTCTGATCAAGTGGACCTGTCTATTGAAGATCCTTCTTCTTCCCAACAATATCAAGACCCTCAATCTTCATAGCGAGCTCCTCCATCATACAGTGAGTGTTTTTTCCTACGTTCATCTTTTAGGTCTTCAAAACTGTAGTAGTTTTTTCATGTGAAGTTTGGCTTTAAATGATATTTGCATGTTCAACATTGATATACTCAGTTAAACTTTTGCAGGTGAAGAGATTATTCTTTTGGATAGCATCAAGCGGAAAAAGGAGGAAGTTGATGCTTTAACCAATACCATCAAGGAGAAAGAAGAAGAGCTTGCGAAAAAAGTTCTAGAACTAGGAGCTATGGATTACGAGATTTTAGTAGGAAAAGAAGAAATATCTCGTATATAAGAGTGCTCCGAGTTTTTATCTCGTCTTATTCAACCTACTACCATAAGACGTAAGACTCTTATCCTTGATTTGAATGATCTTTTGATTCAAGTGGAGAGGAGTGAGGAGGAGTTGATGCCGGCTCGTGAAAAAGATTACGTAGTGGAGACTATCCCGGAGCCGTCTGTATGGTATGTGCCTCTGCCTGCAATAAACGTTTTTTTAGAGATTTGTGTAGATAAGTTAAAGGTTATCATATGGACATCTCTGACTTGGCTGAACTTTGGAATTCTACTACAAGTATGTGATTCGATCTGAAGTAACAGCTTTTATAGAAATTTGTCTAGATAAGTTCCAGGTTATCATATGGACATCTCGGACTTTGCTGAACATTGGAATTCTACTACAAGCAATGAGCGAAAAGAATTATTTACCTCCCGGAGTTGCAAGTGGGAAGGTATTTGTCCTTCCGAAACAACTAATTTCTTTTATTCATTTCAAAATTTCCTTTGAAGTTTATAATTTATTTCTCATAATTTTTAACTTTCTATTTATTTCTTGTCTTCTAATTTATTTCTTTTCCTTTTTTTTTCTTTTTATCTTTTTTCTTATCAGGTATGCAGAGTGTTCGCTCAAGACATGTGTTTGAAGTACAAGACCATGCGAGAAGCAGCATTCAAGAATCATTTATATTTGAAAGATTTCATGATTCTCCATCACAACAACTTGAGCACGAGAGATGTTCTGATGGTGGATGGTAGTCCGGTGAAGAAATTCTACCAATCATCCATTTAATGTTATCCATCCTCCTCTTTTTTCTCCTTCCACTATAGATAGTGATAAGGAAAGATACTTGGATGCAACTTTGTTACCTTGGCTTCTTCATTGGGGATGTAGTCCAGAGGAGATAGTATCTTATGTGGAGAGTAGATTCTCTCATATTTTAGCTCATGATCCTTTTCGGGCTTTAAAAGAGTAATGGAGCCATATTACCAAAGAGGAAGCAGATATTGTATGGAGAGCAGTTCCACATGCAATATCTATGCATTTCCTCCATCTTCTCAAGTGAAAACAGAGAAGACTTAAACATTGTGCTCTTTGAAAGTGAAGTTTTGATACACTATTACACTTATTCTAATTATGAATGAAGTTTTTGTCACACATATGTTGTTCTTATAGAAGTCAAAAATGATGTTTATTAACAACAAGACGCAATCCATAAGATGAGACCTTACTGCATGTAACGGAACATGTAATATTTCGGTGCGCAAGCAAACGATTTGCGTATGTAAGGACATTTGTCTCGTTGAACGAAATATTATCGATTTCGCTTCATCGCAAAGTGAACCAGACTGTTTCGTCCTTCACAACACAAGGGCCATACACGTAAAGGATGAAACATGTAATATTTCATCTCTTACAAGCAAATTATTATTTGTTTTGCTTCGGTGCGAGATGAAACATGTTGTTTTGTCTTGCGCGACAAGCATGAAGCATAAAGACTTATACACGTAAGAGATGAAACATGTAATGTTTCGCCCCTTATGAACGAAACATTACTTGTTTCGCTTAAATGCGAGACGAAACACGCTATTTCACCTTGCGCGACAAGCATAAAGCATAAAGAACATACACGTAAGAGACAAAACAGATAATGTTTCGTTCCTTCCGAGTCAAACATTATCTGTTTCGTCTAGTGCGACAAGCATGAAGTATAAGGAGCATATACACGTAAGGGGCGAAATATGTAATGTTTCGTCCCTTAAGAGCAAAACAAGTTGTTTCGTCCCGCACGACAGGCACGAAGCATAAGAGGCATATATACGTAAGAGACGAAACATGTAATGTTTCATTCCTTACGAGCGAAACATGTTGTTTCGTCCTCGCGCGACAGCATCATGTCGGACATATACACATAAGTAAGGTAAGGAGCGAAACAAGTTGTTTTGTCCCTTATGAGCGAAACAAGTAATGTCTCATTTCATCACGAGACATACACATAGGATATAAGGGGCGGAACATTATCAGTTTCATTATCGTGCAAGATAAAACAGTCTGTATCGTCTTGCACGACATGGACATACACAAGATAAGGGACAGAACATTACCAGTTTCGATGTCATGCGGAGCATACACATAAAAAGGACGAAACATTATATGTTTCGTCTCTCACGACAGCCTCGTAAGAGGTATACACACAAGTAAGTGACGAAACATTACTTGTTTCGCTTGAGCCTCGTGCCGGGCATAGATAAGACTGTTTTGCCCTACAGTGCACAACAAGTCATATTTTGCTACTCGTCATTGCACATATAAAACGACCCACAACCATGTAATGTTGTTGATCGTTATGTTAATCGAACAAAGTTGAATATTCAAATTATTGTCAAATACACATGAAAATGAAAATCTAAGTAGATGAAAATGTTTCTCTATCATATCAAAATATGAATTTCCACGAGCAGACTCCTCCGCTATATAGTCTACTGGTTACAACTCTCTAAGACTGGTTACAACTCTCTAAGTCTACGCAGTGCTTCTATAAATTCTGAAGGGTCCTCCCTTTGTTGTCTCTGCAGTTCTATTACATTGTTCATTTCTCGGATAATACTTTCTGCAACTACATCTATCTCATCTGTTCTCCTCATCAATGACAGGGTCATGTCATATAGCCGCTCAATCTCTATAAGCTCCACGTTATTCTCCAATGCGGACTTGAAATCTTCTATCGATGGATAAAATGTACAACTATCCATTGCAGTGGCAAGTCTTCCAAAGAGTCTTGAAATTCATTCGGGTGCTCTATCTCAAGCTCCACATCAAACACTGTGAAGCGATTTTGCTGTGCATTCAAACCAATTTTAAAGCACCACTTTGCCGAGCACATGATGTTTAGTATTCCATCTTGCTTTTTCGCGCTTAGTCCCTCAAACTACTTAGCTGTCATTCCCAAAAGCTTCTCGTCAACCATCCATACAATTACTATTGATAATGCGGTTTCTGCACGATCCTTCATGCTGTGATCAGTCAATCCTAGATGAAATCGATATTGTCTCCTGCTTCCTCTTTGACCACATGAGTGTCACGTCTTTCGACCGGGCTGTGACTGACTGAAATACAATACCTTCCTAGCAGAGCTCACAGTCGTGTTTGATTTCACTTACACGCTTATAACATATTGGGAAGTTGCATGCAACATAAGAGACAGAACTCGACAGCTTGTTCTTGATTATTCGTTGAATGGAAGCTGAAACCTACTAAGAAGGCACATTGCTAATACATTCTTCGAAGTCAGCGAGTAAGCACATTTTATAAAACTCATCAACCTTCCTCGGCGCACCAGAAGCTTGAGACGGAGCTCTGTTTGACTAATTCACTGTACACTCTTTAGTCTAGACTTCTAATGATAACGAGGACGGTCTTTGCGCATAACTTCTCACGCTAGTTTCCTCTATTGTCATTCATCTGTGATTGTTATCTAATGCTTTCTCTTTTGCATCACGTCTCATTTGGAATGCGACAAACCTGTAAATACATCCTCACGTCATTGTGATACTGTCCGGACGAACTTGTCTATGCCTTCTCGTGTCATTGTGACACTGTCCGGTCTTTTCTCGTTCGCTTCAGTGGAACACGTTTCACGTCAGACTGTGCGTTTTCACATGCTGGCAGTGTAGAGTGACATGGCTTGATCTACATGACCGCTGGATACCGGCAAGACGGACGATGGCAGGTTGGGGGTATGATCAAGCAACCAAACGTTAAGAGGGGTATAATAAGAGCAACGATAGTACTGGGGTATGATCAAGCCATTTTGAGTAACGATTCTCTCGTGAAAGGATTCATTTTGCCTGCCAGTCGGCACCGAAATGGATGCTTGTGGAAGTCCGGAAGAATACACCTGCACTAAATTAATTTAAAAAATTATATTTTCTAGACACTTTAGGTATCTTGTGAAGGTCCGGAAGATACTCCGTATGAGGAATGCCAATGCAGCGAGTTCAGTCAGACTTGCAGTTTGCAGATTATCCGATGATCCCGATATCCGATTGCGCGGTTTGGTCTCTTCTCTTTCTGCGGTTTCTCACTGCGACTTCTCATGGAGAAGAACGAAGATTTACTGGAAGTGGCGAAGCGTTGTTGTCTTCAACATCTTACTGCGAACGTCATGACAAAATTGTCTGTGCCAATCCACAGTGCATGCGGTTAGGGGCTTGCCACACGAATACATTGTTCCCTGAGCAGTGCTATCGACATGCAACTGATTCTATAAGCATGGGCTGGGGCCTTTTTGCACCTAGAAGCGGGAATCAAATCGACTCTGTCGTGATGGAGCGTTGAGTTGGAACAAGGAACAACATGATGATTCTGTAAAGTTCAACAGTAACCCTCGAATTCAATCGCTGAATTCCTTCCTTGATTCCTTCCTTCGTTGAGCTCCTCTTGATGCACTGACAGCTGCCTGTGGGGAATTGATCTCAAAACTCATCCCTTTTGTACGTATTATCCTAGACTGAGTCTGGTATGCTTTATCATTACTAGACCAAGTACGTAAGTTTAATCAGTCAAAATTTCTTTTATATAAATCAGAGAAAAATAGAGTGATAAAGGAAGCTCCTCTGTCTAGATGCCAGAGCGTCATTTGCTTTTAATTCAACTGAAATTTGAAATACAAAACCAATCAAATTGAAAGATAACAGTTTCCATATCTGAACTTGCCTGAAGACAGGGATTGAAATCCGGACTGAGGTTCACTTTACACATCATGAAGTCCAGTGTCCTCTCTCATGTAACAGGATGAAGATATCTTCACCATACCATGATCGTGAAATTTGGTTTAAGTTGTCTTAAATTACATATGGTCAAACTCTATTTTGGTTTGAAGATTCTCGATTCTTCAGTCTTCATTGCATATTATTCACTCTTCCAAGTTTGGAAGAGGGGAATATGCAAAGAGTTTTAATTTTTAATTAATTTTATAAGGGTTAGGTTACAAATAAAAAAAAATTTATTCATGAAAACACAAGTCTTTATACCAAGTAGAGGTTCTTCCTGTTTGAGTTACTTTTGGACTTTGTGTAATTCAAATTATCATTTGTAATCATTGGTGTAGTAAGTTTTAGTGTTAGTGATTTAAAGATATCACTTTAAATTTAGGAGAAAAAAATTAGAAAACTTTATCATAATTTACAAACCCAATCGGTTACCACTCTTCCATGTAACGCTACGCTTTAGTAAACTATAATTTTCATTAAATTATTTTGAAGATAGTTCTCTACCAATTATCCATGATTATTTTATGATATGTTTAAACGTTTGTCTTTTTCTTCCTATCGTCTAGAAGTACACTTTGGTACATATTTTCACCATTCTTACGTGAATTCTATGTGATTTGAAACTCTGATAATTTTGTAAGACCACTTATTTCGATGACTCAAGTCTACTGGAATTGGTTTCCGAGATACATGTATTTATTAAAGTTCTCAGATTTTGCTAATAAGAAATTGGAGTTTTTGGTACGACAGTAAAAAGATACAAATGAAAAGGAAATGAAAGTTTGTTATGTCCAGTCCAACGACCTGTTTGCTTTACACCGCTGATTGAAATTCATTTTGGACAAAAACAAAAGAAATTAAAAGAATCATCGTACTAGAATATAGAACCTGTATGCGGATCGGATGGGAACTTCAAGCTGGTACTTCTCAGCGTGAGGTGGGCGTGACAAGAAAGTTGTTTCCAGTGGTCTTCAAGAGCTGGCAAGAACCTTTGCTCAGTCTTCTGCTCTTCTAAGCAATGACGAACTGATAATAGAACTAAAGAAGTGGCTATAGGAGAAGAGTGTTGATCGCACGTGTGTTATATTCCCTAGTGGCAGGTATAGCGGTTGGCCACCGGATGGTTAGAGCATCTCCACCTGAGCACGGTAAATGCCTCGGCATTGTAAACAAGACCGGTAACGAGTTAATTTTTTGGCGTGATGGGTGAAAAAAGACGGTAAATGATAAATTTTCACTGTAAATTCATTTCGAGTCTCGTCTCGATAAATATTCAGAAGCATGCATATTCACCTCCTCCATCTTTCGATAGAGGAGGCAAATATGTTAACTTTAATTTATTATCTAACCTTTCAGTTGAGAAGGGTTAGATAATAAATTAACGCTTAGATAATTTATGATTGATGAATGTGAAGGCCTTGACAGTCTTGGACTTGTACTCCCAGGAGGTTATCCTTTCACGTTAAACTTATGGATTCTGATCCTCTTTTTGTTGTACGTGTACTTCATGGAACCTTCTATTCCAAAAAAAGATAAGACTGTTCTTCCAGTCTTCCGATTCAGTGTCACAGTTCTTCTCAGTCCCAGTTTTCACTTATCCAACCTTAGCCGTTTTAAACTATTGATGTGACATAATCTGCGATACTTAAATTATGTCACATACTTAATATTAATATAGCCAGAAGAGACTATAAAATAATCTTACAACCAATGATCTAGTGAATTTTAACTGCCGTTCTTATAGCTAGTTTTTTTTCCTTCTCTGACCCGAAAGGGGAGTTTGGATGCATATTATTCGCGTCAAACGTGAAACACATGACATGATATTCTCTGAACGTTTTTGGTTTTGAAGAGATTGAGAACAGTTACTTCCAGGTCATTTCCAATGTTCGGGTGGAGATGTCCTTACTAGTTCTTTTGCCTCGCTCCACCGATAGATGCGTGGGCGGTCGTTACTATAATTTTTCTCGCGTGAGTCACGTAGTGCTAGTTCGGTTCGTCAAACAAATACATAATTTAACGGGTAGATGATCAGTTTGAATAGTGTTTTCCATACGAGGTGATTAATTATAATGTTCTCCATATGGAGCGATCAGTGAATAAGCGATTATGCAATGTGTGCAATATAAAACGAAAAAATATAATAATAAATATCTGAAAAGAAATAAAATTCCATTATATATTTAATTGATAATATTAAATTTTATTTTTTTTGAATTTAATTATTCACTTAGAGTCTACTGGCTTCGCGCAAGCCTGAAAGGTAGAAAAGCATTTATTATGAAACATTTATCTATATAACGATATTTAAAAAAACCAGGGAAATATTAAATGTTTCTCTGATAGAAAATCTACCATGTAAAGGGCAATCTAGAAAGTACAAACTACTACAAAGGGATTAAAGAATAAATCCCTCAAGAAAAATAGCTCAAATCTTTTAGCTTGTCAATTCTTTCTCGCCTTTGTATCTTTCTTTAACGTGCTTCGCACATCCTATTTACTTTCCTCTATCATTTTGCTAAACTCATTCTGGAAACTTTTGGAGATGTTTCCGGAATCTCCAAAAGTGAAAAATCGAAGCTAGCGCTACGAATGATGATGGTTGAGGAAACCATTATGGCCTTTTCCCGCTCTATGATTAAGCAGGAAAGATAATTACTGCAATATTAATTCTCCACTATCCAGTATTTATCGAATTATATTCGAATTCTAGTAAGAGCAAAGAACACAAAAGCTTCCATTATCTACAAGGTATATTTACTCTAGATGGCAATTGAAACGTTCAACCGCAGATCTCGAAATAGAATCTTTTATCTATAATGAATTAGTCAGCGCTTTCGCTACTGATGATCAAGTCGGAACGCAACGACTCACGGGAAGCAATAGACAAGACTATAAACTCTAGTGGACGCTTGGAAGTAGGAAGGCAAAGTAATTACTTAAAACTAGAGTGAACACCACACCAAGCGCTTCCAATTCATCTTTGGCACACAATCCAAGCTTACTTATCATAAAATAGATGAAATCACGAGCTCATATTGTGGTGCCCACAAATTATAGGATGCACGAATTTTTGAAATTTTTAAGAATAATGACTTGTTTGTATAACTGAAGAAGCGTTGTTACTTAAGGTTACGTCTTCCTTAACATGAATATGATCTTAAGAGCTGTTTGTAATAAGAAGTTGACTTCTTCAGAAGACGACCGTCTTCGGAAGATCGTCTTCTCAGTTGCGTCTTCAGAAGACGAGAAGACGGCGGAAGATGGGAAGACGGCGGAAGACACCTATCTTCCAGAAGACAGCGACCGCGAAGGACCAACCACGAGTTTTCGGGTAAGACAGTAGGTGTACCTACTGGAGCGCACCGAAGAGGTAGGTAGGTCAGGAAGACACCAAGGATG
Source organism: Asterella californica (assembly GCA_036924285.1). Taxonomy (NCBI): domain Eukaryota; kingdom Viridiplantae; phylum Streptophyta; class Marchantiopsida; order Marchantiales; family Aytoniaceae; genus Asterella; species Asterella californica. The sequence goes on along the minus strand of JAYKYS010000006.1, from coordinate 20,228,141 downwards.
AGAACCCCTAATCTGCGGGGAAGATGCGTGAGGAAGCACATTAGACACCTTCCAACTTTCCGCAGCATAGCGCGCCTGAAGAAGATCGATTGAGAGAGTGAGCTTCGCGAGCTAGCATTGAGAGAGAAATCAAGTGAGACATCGAGGTAGGAGAGAGTAAGTTGGCAGCTAGGCGAAGGGTGAGATTGAATTGCGGGAGCACAAACAGCAAAGAAAGCGAAGGCGTTTCTGTGGAGCTTCCGAGAAGTTGACAGTGAAGAGTGGCGAGTAGAAGCAGAGGTGGAATCAAGGTGTGGACCGAAATTGACAGCAGGCGCAGTCGTGTGGAGTCGCATTGGAAGCTAGGACAAGAGCCAGAAGCGCGCGGAGGTCGAAGGCAACTCGGGGAGCCGAAGAAGACTGTAGAGGTTCTTCCCCCTGTTCTTTTCCCCTCCCACTTCTTCTCGCCTTTTCTTGGTACTCCCCGCGCTTCCTTGATTGTGTGCAGGCAGCCTGATCGATTACCCCACCTCCATTCTTTCTATTGAGACATTGGGCGCGGAAGCGCTACCCAATTTCTGTCGAGACATCTCCTTGCTTCTTCCCGAGCTCAATTCGAACTTCCCTACTCCTAGCCCTCAAATTGGAGACCCCAACTATCAATTTCCCTACCCCCCTACCTCTCTATCCCCGAAACTTGGAACAGAAGACGATTCGGAAGATGGGAACATCTTCGGAAGACGCTTCGTGAACTTGACTGTCTTCGGAAGACTGTCTTCGGAAGTCGACTGAACACAATTCGTATCAAGAGTGGATTTGCTTTGCTTTTGTGTTTAGAGAGGCTTGGTACGAATCCTGAGTGGAGTGGTGAGTTGTTGTGTTAATTCGAGAAGTTAGAAGTCGGGAACTAAGCCTGTGCCTCCCGGTCTTCCAAGCTTCTCAACTCCACATCTTCCTAGAGAGACTAGAAGACTGGAAGGCTGGCAAAATGAGCGAGAAGACGCGAGGGTCCATTCGGGTCTCTTCTGTCCGATCCATAGCAGCCGTTCCTTCTTCTTCCCGAACTTAGAAGAGAGTTGTGAGAAGTCTTGCTGGCAGAATCTGGAGAGAATGGTCGAGGGTCATGTCTTCCCATCATGCAGCAAGCTTCTTCTGAGTGCGTATGAGAGGTGAGAAGTCAGAAGAACAGAGTGCAGTTGTCTTGAGTCTGTTGTGAGGATAGATTGCGTGTAGGAAGACGAAGACAGGTGAGACCAGTGAAGGGAAGTCTGACTTCGAGAAGTCTTCCGAGAACGACATTGAATCGGAAGCTGTCCCAAGTGTCTTCCCAGAGACCACTGTCACCGCAGGAGCCCGCAACCATCTTCTGAACCTTTCTCATACTCTACTTCTCGCATATCTTGTATCTTCTGATAGGAAGTAGGATGTAATGCAAGGTGGGTTGTCTTCTTGGTAATCCATGCGAGACCTTGTTTAGATAGGATTGTTTAGATATAGCTCGGAAGACGAGAGCTATCTAGGAAGTACTGTTAGAATCCCGGAAGACGGAGTAGCTGTCTTCTGAAAGACTAGTTTCGTCTTCTGAGAAGTAGAAGCTAGACTGTGGGCACTTGGGAAGGACTGAGCCTTCAGCTCATAGTAGGTGCTTGTGGTTTAGTGCAACAGATCTTCCAGGTATGTCGATGCATCCGCGAGGCTTGGTGTTACCAGCGACAGAATTGACCGAGGCCACTCCTTTCCTCAAGGAGTTGGGTCTCGACTTCTTCCTGAGGGATTGGAACCTCGCATATCAAGGGCTTTTGGAGGAGGTGTGGGCCGCGTTACCACCGTGTAACCGTGTACCTGCGAAGGCAGGAGTAGCTCGGGGAAGACCGTCTTCCTGGACTGAAGACTGGTGGCGTAAGGCGTTTCACAAGCCTGAGACCGAGAACCGAGGATATTGGTACGAGAAGAAGATCTTGCCTAGGATTGTGAGTTCATGGCATGTGCCTGGGAGTACCACCTGCCTTTTCGTGGAAGACAGACAGGGGAGGAACGGTTGGAAGATAGAGTCTTACCGGGAGCCGAAGAAGCGACTTCTGGCGAAGTTGTTTCTGCATCTTTTCCCCAAGGGAAAAGCGCAGAAGACAAGGTACTTAGGAGATCAGGACGTGGAGTTCCTGGAATCAGTGTGGGATGACAGAGTGCCAATCTACTGGGGCGCGTACATCCACAACTATGTACAGACGGAGCTAGCATACTTGGGTACCCCGGCGGGAGGACATCTGACGCCCTTCTTCTGCTACTTGTATGTAGCCATGGGGGATCTTAGGGAAGATCAGCTGGCAGTGTATGGGCCAACGGAGCGACAGGAGGTGAAGGAGGAGACCTCGGAAGACGATGACCGAGAGGCAGCAGCAACGCCCCCTCCCACTCTGATGCCACAGCTGAGACCCGGCTCTCACCAGAAGACTGCTTCTGGTGAGGAAAGACGAGTCTAGTGGGTCGGAAGACGCCACGCCAGTGAGGAAGATGGGTCACAGAAGTGTACCGAGGACACCCATCTCCCTCATTCATTCAGGATCGGAGTCGGACTCGGAGGAAGACTTGCTGAGTACCCGATCGGAGCAGAAGACAACTTCTGTAACACCTGGGAGTCTTCCGAAGACTCCAGAAGACGAAGGATGGATGGGCGCTCCTACTGCGATGCGAGGAAGCGCAAAGAGGAGAGCCGCTCCTGCCATGAGGAGTCTTCCACCCCGGAAGATGAGAAGAGTAGCTTCTTCTCGTGTGCAGAAGAAGAAGGCCGTAGTGGTGGAAGAGGCTTCCTTGCCTCTGGAAGACGAAGTCGACACCATGGAGCGAGTGGTGGAAATGAACTTGTCTTCCGCAGGAAGACGACTAGAGGAGTTCAGTGCCTACTTCCAGAAGGAGATCCAGCCCGCTATGGAGTTGCTGGAAAGGAGAGCGAGGGCACAGGAGAAGCCCTTACAGCCTAGATTCGGCCTGCGCACCTTGCTGCGACAGGAAGACAGCCAGCAGAAGACGGAGTCGCTGGAAGCTAGTCTCCGCACCACGGAGAAGCTTGCAGCCAGGTACAAGGCGGAAGCAGCTGCTTCTGCCAAGGAATCGATGCAACTTCAAAAGAGCAACCAGGAGTTGCAGGCGCGAGTACAGCAGCGCGATCAGGAAGTTCTCCGAGTGCGGGAGAAGATCACTGCCCTTGCAGAAGAGCAGACCACTTGGAAGATGCAGCGAGAAGCCGCAGAAGCGCGAGCTGCAGCTGAGAAGACGCAGAGGGAAGCAGCGGAGGCTCGTGCGCAGAAGATGCTAGCTCAGTCGGTAGAAGCGCTTCGGAAGAAGTTCAACTTCACCGCGGGTAAGAAGTTACTTACCTTAGCTAGGGAATGGGACAGCGGGTCTAAGACGAGGTTGGTGGAATGCAGAGATAGCATGTTCAGGTACCTGATAGACAGATAGAAGGAGTGAAGACACTTTATGGTCTTCCCTCACTTCCGACACCTGCAACCGCATCTTCCCAAGCCCCAGCACCCTCGACTGGATCCGGAATGGAGAAGGAGGAGTTCGATCTCGCTGTACACTTGGTGGTGACAGCGTTGGAAGACGAGAAGACTCCAGAAGACGCCCCGGAAGACATGATGTCTTCTGGAAGACAGGAAGACGATCCGTCTTCCCAGGTATTCCGCGTGGAGGAAGCGACTTCCCCGGACCCCTATGAGGTCGCCATGGTTCCTAGTACTGCATCTGTGCCTCAGAAGACCGAAGACGCACCATTCGACTCGTCTTCCCAGAAGATCATTCCGTCTTCCGAAGTCGAAGTCGAGGAAGACGCAGCTGCAGAAACAGCAGGGTCAGCAAAGAGCGAGGAGAGGGAAGCTACCTCAGTGGTACCCGAGGTAAGTGCAGGGCTTCCCAACCCATCAGAAGTCGAGGTAGTAGCTCCGGTAGGAGCAGATCATGTAGAGATTACCACCGAGCAATCAGAGTAGTTAGCAAACTTAATCGGCACTTCCAGATTTAGTAGGATCGGACATGCTATCTTAAGGGTGGCAGTTTTCCATGTAAAAATAGTTAGGACCCCATGCGGCAGCATAGGTAGCGTAGGAGTAACACAGTGGAGGGCTAATTGGGAAGAGGGACCGCATGCATGTGAGGTGACAACCTCTTGTCAGAGCCTCTCTCTCTCTCTGGTGGTCGCCTCCCCTGACTCTCGAGGCAGATGGTTAAGTAGGATCGTAGAGTAGGAAATGGAGCTCTGCCAGTTCTGCCAGTTCTGTAGGATTCTGTAGTAACTGAACATACACACCGATTCTACAAGCAGGCAGGCGAGACACATTAGAGCAGAGACAGTCTTAGCACACTACACCCGTCGTTGGAAACATACGAATAGTCTTGGAATATACAGGAGGGGTCTGCATACTCGCACCAGCAGTGGTTCGAAGATGTAGATAGAAGTAGTGGACAGTCTAGGAACAGGGAACGGCATCCTCGTGCAGTCTTGTTAGCTAGGCTGGTGTGTCGAGGAGTAGACGCAGGAAGTAGCGGGAGTGAGCTTCCCAATGCCATTGTGACTTCTTCTCGTAGAATAGATTGTGGATTTGAGTGCAGCAGCTTCGCTCATGACTTCTGGGTGGTGGAATGTATTGAATTCGCTCCCAATTGTGCATGGGAAGTGTTCTTCTTGAGTGGCGGTGAATGTCAACAGTTGTGGAGTGTAGCTTGACTCGTTCAGTAGAGCACTTGGGATCTACGTACGAACGGTCTTCTGGGTAAGGGATCCCAGAAGACAGAGCAGTCAGAGCAGCGAAGTGAAGAAGAAAGAAGCCTTCTTCCCGCAACAGAAGACGACATCCTCGAGTAGAAGACGGTGCTACAGTACTCACGTTTGTTGTCTTCCTCCCCAGACTATTACAAGCAGGGATGGCTTGTTAGTCAGGATCTGGACTAGAAGCCTGTCGGAATCTTAATTGCCCTTTTTCATCATGTTTTCTCTTGTTTGGATTTCTTCTTCTTCCCATCTTCCCTCATCTTCCCCATCTTCTTATCTTCTTCTAGTGAGCTTCCGATACTTCTATTGAGCTTCCGTGAAGGTGAATGTCGTTGTAGTGCTGCAGGAAGACAACTTCCGTAGGCAGAAGCCTGGGAAGGCTACATGGGGCATACATCCTGTGATTTATCCAACCCGATTGGAATGTGAGTGTGAGAGTAAGGTGTAACGACTGTTACTAGTCGACTTCTGCGAAGCCGGACAGCCTTCTGGAGGTGTGAGAAGACGAGCTAAACCCCCAGAAGACGAGAATCGCTTCGGGAAGACGGTATCGAGAAGACCGGAAGAAGCAACCTGGGAGCAAGAAGATCGTCTTCCCGAGCTTCTCTGTGAATAGTTGTGTGATATTGTAATTGGTAGTTGTTTGTTTGGGTCCAGAGCACCATTTGGCGTGTCTGGAAGACGTGTTGTTTTGTGTGGTTTTGTGAGAAGACGGGATTTCTAGACAAAACCCGTGTGTTTGTGTGTTTGAACAGATCTTAGAACTTAGAGCAGCGTTACTTGTGCAAATCCTCTGTGGGAACGATATCTTGTATACTAAATGGACAAAAGGAGAAATCCTACGTCACTACACATATACATTACAGGGTGTTTGTTTGCTGACAAGGTCACAAAGTACTCTTGGACCGGCAATCTTCCTTGCTACTGAAACTCTCCAGTGAGAATTTTACTTCAGAACTAGAATTCCTCTAGAAAACTTATCTTCACTCTGAACACACTTATTTTCCACTCAATAGACTAATTATCAGATTAACTATCTTGATCAACACTACAACTCCTCTGGTATCGTAAGCTCACAATAATTTATCAATCATCTACCCTCAGTGTAGTGTGCTGAAAAATGCAAGTTATATGTCACTAAACTTTTTCTCAATCAAGAATGGTCATGCCCACTTTGGAAGAAGCTTCTTGTCTAAGTCCACCCCCGCTAGGATTCTGAAGTTCTTGGTTCGTAACCAAACTATCTGTCCTTCTTCAAACTACACGTCTTGCATATCACCGTTTGCATACTTGACATATCGTTGTTGTGTCTTATCCATATGTTTCTTTGTCTCTTGAAACACAATATCTTGAACGCATATGAAAGTCTTTAGATATGGAGGTTCTTGATTTGACCTTCATGTATTTTCATATCCTTTGATAGCTAAAGTTATAGGAGTCCATGGTGCATGAGAACCACGATAAACCACTTCAAATGATTTAAATCTAGTGCTCGAATGCTAGGTGTTTTTATATGCAAACTCCACCAAGTCCAAGTCCTCATCCCAGTCACTATGATCTCGCATGATACAGTTTCTCAACTCTTGCTCCACTATCTATATTATCTGTTCTATCTCTCCATCAGTTTCAAGATGATATAAGGAAATGAATTTGAGAGTAGTTCAGAATCTTCGAAACAAACCCTTCCAGAACTCCACCACAAATCTCCTGTCCAACATCTGAAACAATGTCTTTAGGCATCTCATGATACTTAAAAATATATCGTATGAACAGTTCAACGGCACCTCTTGAAGTCAATGCTTTCCTACAAGAGATTTGGTGAGCTTGCTTGATAAACAATCTATGACAACTAACAAAGTATCGAAGCCTCCTGATTCAGACAAACTAGTGCATAAGTCCATATTTATGCTTTCTCAAGGTCCATTAGGTATTGACAAAGACCTCAACAACCTTGCAAGTCTCCTTCGCTCAATTCATTGTTGTTGACATATCAAACAAGTCTGCACGTACTTGACTACATCCTCTAACATGGACATGGACGGTCAATAGACTCCTTAACTTGTTCCAACGTTCTATTATGTACTTCATATCCAAATAATTCACAATCATGACATTCTTGCATGACTAGTGTCCCTAGTGATCCGGCTGGAACATACATTTTGGTTTGCTTATAAAACCAAAGGTCATTGTGGAATGAGAGATTACGTATCAATGGATCTTTTTCTTGTTGACTTATCCAATGTTGAGCTTGAGGATCGTCTGGTAATGCTTGTCTGATTTGATCCAAGAGCTCTTCACTCGTGTTTTGAGTTGTTAACGCTTGGACACGTCTGCTTAGTACATCTGCTGGAATATTTTCCTTCCCTTTTCGATACAGTCATTGAACATCAAAACGTTGTCGTGATGTGAATCATTTGACATAGTAAATGATTCACTGATCACTGTTGTCGCGTTACTTGACGCATGTTACTTCTACTCTGACACTTGAAGTTTAGTAGCCTTAGAAGTTAGCTCTGTACTGTTCTTAGTCTTTTATGCTTATGGTTGACATCTTTTGTATATGGTGTTAACTCTGTCATATATTTTGAGTCCTAGTAGGTTGGTAGTATGCTATTTATCTTAATCAAGCATTCGTGCGCTTGTGCAAGTGAATTCATACTTATCTATGATATTCAATGCACATGACTTAGATTTACCATGTAGATAGGGTTTAAGCTCGTGGGTTGTACTTACGTGTTGCCCATGCACGCTTTTAGTTGATTTAAGTTTACTTTCAGGGCTGTGTCGTTTTAGGTAGTTTAAGTTATACGCTGGCACTTTAGGGACTTGACGTGGTAGCCTTTGAGTGGATTTAAGTTATCACATGGTTTAAGGCACAAAATGACAACCAAATGGAGCTATGAACTCTCATTGGTTCATTTTTGTCTTTTGTGTAACTCTAAACTTAGAAACAAAGCTCTAAAGAGGATTTCGGGCAATTGGTGAGGGGACTTCGAAATCTGAGAGCACAGGGGCATAGAGCTCGTCGAGCCAAGCACTGTCAGTGAAATTCTTGATCGATTTGGATCAAGAAGTTATGCCCAATTGAAGTTCGGATTGTACCAAAACTGCATCACTTTTGTTGGATTTGGGGTTTTCAGTGTCAATCGCAGCAGAATTGAGGAAATCGCTTCAAACTTTCATGGTTGCGTTCACTGTCAGCAGGGCTACGACTTTCCAAAAAGTTTCAAGTCGATTGAATGAGTGAGTAATTCAGGGCGGCCGCTGAAGCAGAGGAGGTCTGAAAAGCTCTCAATCTAGAGCAGCAACTTCAGAAAGCGAGATCTGGAGTTCTGTGTACAATCAGGAGCCCCAACTTCACAGGGTTGTTCAGCATCCTGTATACTCCAAATCCTGTAAGAATCTTCGAAATTGATCGAGCCAATTTGCTGTTATAGGTCGAAATAGCTGTCTGAGTATCAGAAACTACCGCAATATCTTTGATCAGAACTTTTCTACCCATATCTTGGTGTCAGAATTTGATCTCAAGCTGAAACTTCGTGTGTGTGCTCAGTGGGGCCTTTTTTACATGTAAGAGAAATTTAGAAGTCTGAACCATCATAGTTTTCCTCTTCTTGAGTGTTAAAGTTTACCGCTTGATCATATTACTACCAATTAGACCTGAACTTTGCCTTCTGAGTAGATTAGACTTTCATACAGACCTGTATGAGTGTTCATAGTGCTCTGTTGTAACCTGAAAAGCCTATCCCTTGAGTAAACCACCACAACCAGAAGCCCAACGCTTCTCTGAGTAGGCACTACACTGCCTTCACGGTTAAATCACAATCAGAAGGTTCCGCCCTTCCCAGGAAAACTCTCAACTCTACATCTGGTGCTTCACTGAGAGATCTTGGGGTGATTGATTGAGAAGGTTGAGTTGCTACAAGGAGAAGAGATGGATCGCAAGAGCGCTACTGCTGCTACTTTTGCGGCTGCTGCATCTACGTCTACTGCAGCACCTTCTGTGGCACCCGTGACTGCAACGATCTCTGTACCTGGTCTGGATACGGCTGAGATCCTGAAGACGCTTGCGGCCCTGGTCCAACAACATCCGATCGTTGGAGGGGGTGAGTTAAGGTCCACCAAGGCTTTGCAAGCTATTGTGAACAGATGTGGAAGGTTTGAAGGTAGAGATATTTCTAGATATCTGCGTGAGTATAGAGGAGAGATGGAGCTGGTTAGGGTTACTGATGCTGAGATGATAGCAAGTTTTGAGTTAGCTGTCATTCCTGAGTTGCGGGACCGAGTTAGGGATGTACAGAGAAGAAATCTTGGAATCTGGATGAGTTTTGAGCGATCTCTTCGAGAGGAGTTTCTTGAGGAGGATTCAGAGAGAGTTACTAGAAGGACATTTCTAGACTGGGTTGAGCAGCAACCTGGTCGTATGATGAGCCTGAATGAGTTGTTGAGAGAGTTTGATCAGAGATACTGGCAACTTTCAACTCTAGAGCGAATAACCCTAGATGCTAGGAGAACAGAGCTTTTCCTGCAAGCTACCGATGATGCTACGGCATATCGGTTGTGTTTTATGTTGGCCGATCGATCTGCTGAGGGAGGTGTTACTATGGATTGGGGGAGAGTTGAGGATGCTGTGGCTGTACTGATAAGACAGAGGAGGGGAAGAGTGGCTGTGGGAGGACGTCCGCTTGCAGAAGTGGTCACTCCACCTTATGCTGCTCCTCAAGTACAGCAGCCTTTGGCTCCTGCTTCCAGACCTGTTGTCCCAACTGCAGTTCCTTTGATGCCAGTTGTGCCAGTTCCGGCACAAAGGGCACCTGTTCAGAGATCTGCGGTGAACCGTGGTCAACAGAACCAGATTGAAGACCTAATTCGGCAGATGCGAGAGCTGAAGATAGAGTTAGCTGGATTGCAGAGAGAGCAGCCACCGGCGCCTGCTGCTGCACGTCCAGGAGGAGCTCCGGTTCGTAGATGTATTTGGTGTGACAGTCTAGATCATTTCCGAGGAGATTGTTAAGAGCTCACGGCTGCTTTGCGAGATGGTGTGGTTCGCTATCAGAACGGTAGGCTGCACCTTTCTTCTACTGGAGAGCCGTTGAGCACGCAGTTTGGGCGAGGAGGCATGAGAAGTCTACCTCAGATTGCTACGGCTGCAGCAGCAACTGTGTTGATGGCACCGCTGGTAAATTCTGATGTATATGCTGGGCATATTGAAGTCTCTTCTAGTCCTACATTGCTAGATAAGACTGTTGAGAAGAGTGTGGTTCCAGTTCCTTCTGAGATACTGAAGAGAGGAGCCGAGTCTATTCGTAAGGTCACATGATGAGGAGATCCTGTAGATGCTGCTTCTATCAGAGCATTCTTGGATGTAGATAGACACGTTCACTGGCAGGATGCTTCTGTGGAGGAAAAGAGGCGACGAGAAGCCTCTGAACTTGATACTGGAGTTCCTGAGGAGACTGGGGATAGACGGAGAGTCTCAAGGAGACGAGCGGCTCTTCCTGAGGACATCTCGTCTACTTCTGCAGCTCCTCCACCTGCATCAGGTCCTATGGAGGACGTGCAGAGATCCCAGTAGGAGCCAACGACTGCTGGTAGACGGTTTACTGTCCAAGAGAAGGGGAAGGGATCGGCTTACAAGTTGGCAGCTGATATTGAAACTTCTACTGATCTGAAGAGCATCTTGGAGCAGAAGTACCGGATGCGCGAATCGAGTTTTCTCTTCGAGAAGTTCTTGGTATTGCAAAGAGGGAGTTTCACGAACTGATCATCGACATCATCAAGCGCAAGAGACAGGTGATGTTCGAGCAGGTAGAAAGCCAAATGATAGATGTGGTAGGAGCTTCTGTGAATGATGCAGAGTTTGGAAAGGTGCATTTTCAGGAAGCTCATGACAAGGGATACCAGCAAGAAGCGTTGGTTGCTGGTACCAACACTATTGAGTTCGATGATGAGGAAGCTGGCGAGGAAAGTCCAGCTATTGATAGTGATTTCAGAAGGAGACATTGGGCTCGTGCTACAACTGCTACACGAGTTCGTCGTTTGGCTGAACTTAGTTGATCACGGATATGAGATCAACATCATGTCACGGGAGGTGTATGAGAGAGGTCAGTGACCTATCGAGCTGAACCATGGTTGGGTGTTACGTGCTGCAAACAACCAGAAAGGTGAGCTATACGGCGCTTGGCCTAACGTGAAGGTGAAGATAGGTGATGTGGATGTGGATCAACATTTCTTCGTGCAGTCTTCTGCTTCATATCCTATTATTCTTGGTCAGCCTTATATCACTACAGTTCGAATGGAGACCAAGGTAATGAATGACGGATCTCATTACGCTAGGATCTGTAGTCCAGATGATAGACATTCTGTGCAGTTTCTGACTGTTCGTACGAACCACGAATGAAATCGGTAGACCTTGAGGGATTCTCCTATTTGTAGGAGTAAGGGTTTTCAGAAACCACTCTCGTAGGACGGGATAGCGAGAGTGATGGATCTATTGCTACTATGATCCCGCTTGAGCAGCCAGAGGGATCACAGGAGGTTGATGGAGAGGCTGCTCAAGATTCAGAAAGTAGTTGCACTGTACATAGTTGAAAATCTGGTTTGATGGCTTTCAGTTTTGATGATTGGAGTGAGTTCACGCGGATAGAGGATTTGACTGAGAAGAGTAGAAGGCAGATGGAGAGGTGTGCAGCAAATCTGCGTTGTACAGGAGTTCTGAAGGAAGATGAGATGATTTCTGGTGTTTATGAGGAGTTTGTAAGTGTACAGTCTTTTGTTCGTTGGCTGGATGATGTAGATAGGTTGATGGAACAGATGGGAGGTAGGGTGGTGATCCCCATCCATTCTCGTGAAGTCTATGAGGAGATTATCTCATACTTGCGATATCTTCCTCATCGAGACTGGAGAATGGATGGAAGGATGCAGTCTGTTGGTGTGGCTCTCAGCAAGAAGCGGAAGTTCACGCCAAGTATAAAGCTGTAGCGAGGAAGGTGAAGTCTGTGGCGACCCAATTATCTGTTGATTCTCAGCAGCAGATGGAGTTAGCGGCTGCTGAACCTGTGTTTAGAGATCCTACACAGATAGGACACAAGTTTACTCGAGAGACACTCGAGCAACTCCAGATAGGAGGGGGTGACTTCTTGACTGAAGAGGAGAAACGAGCTTTTGAACAGATGATAGTTAGCCATGGTAAGGCATTTTCTTTCTCAGCTGAGGAGATTGGTTGTGTGGATCCTAGTGTGATAGCTCCGATGGTTATCTTCACTGTTCCTCACGTATCTTGAGACTTGAAGCCGATTCTAGTCTCTCGTGCCTTGCTACCGAAGGTGATTGAGTTACTGAAGGAGAGGATGCGGATGAGTATTCTTGAACCATCTATGGCTCCGTACTCTAGTCGATGATTCACAGTACCTAAGAAGACAGGAGCTCTGCGCTTCATCCAAGACTTGCAGCCTGCCAACAACATCACGATTCGAAACGTTGGAACAGGACCTGTGGTTGATGAAGTAGCTGAGGCGTTTGTTGGAAGGTCAATCTATTCTATTGGAGATCTGTTTTCAAGTTATGATCAGTTTCAGCTTGCTTTGGAGAGTAGAGACTTGACTACCATGCGTACACCTTTGGGATTGATGCGGATGTGTACTCTTCCTCAAGGTGCGACAAACTCAGTAGCCCATGTGCAGAATATGATGCATAAGGTGTTACGAGAGTTTGTACCTGAGGTCACTAACCCGTTTCTGGATGATATTCCATGAAAGGCTGTCCGATGGAAGACAAAGACGAAGTTGTGACTTCTGATGGATGCAGAAAGTTCGTTGCAGACCACATTCGAGATGTGAAGAAGATTCTGATGCGTTTGGAAGAGGTACATCTCACTCTGTCAGGTACCAAATCTCGTTTTGGGATGTCAGAGATTGTGGTGGTAGGTCATCTGTGTGGTACTTTTGAAAGACGTCCGAACCCAGAGAAGATAGATGATATAGCAAGGATAGCTGACTGCACCAACATTACTGAGGTTCGACGGTTCTTATGAGCTTGTGTATTCTTTCGTGTGAGTATTCCTCATTTTGCACACATTGCTGAGCCTTTGTATGCACTTCTGAGGAAGGGAAAGAGGTTTACTTGGCGGCAAGAACATCACGAGACGATGGAGCAGCTGAAGAGGATTCTGAAGTCTCCACCTATACTAAGGAGGCTTAACTACGAGAGCGAGAGACCTGTGGTGCTGACTGTTGATACGTGTCCAAAGACGATTGGATGGGCAGTTGGTCAAGAAGATGCAGAAGGTGTGCGGTTTGTTTCAAGGTTTGGAGCTCGGATCTTAACAGATAGACATCGTAACTATCCTCTCAAGTGAAGCGTGAGTTATGAGGAGCTGTTACTGCTATGAAAGTAGATCAAGAGTTCTTGATAGGAGCTCGTGTGATACTAGAAAACAGATTGTTTGTCTTTGTTGGGTATGATAACAAATTGCAATACACCAGACATAGCAATGTTGCGATGGATTGCTTATGTCTGGAGTCTGAACCCTGAGCTAAAGCATATAGCAGAAAAGGACAATCCAGTTGCAGATATGTTGTCTAGGGCTCGTCTCGCGTCTGAATCGTTGGGTACCGTTGACAAGACTCCATCTTGCAACATCGGTGCCGCAGCTAGTACTGGGCTCTCTTGACATTGGGGCGAAGGTTGTCGGTTATAGTCTCTTGACTGTGCATCGGGACTAGCTCGAGTTGATCTGATCCCAGTGTCAGCCATCACTCATCTCTTGGTCTTCTTCTTGGAACTTTGTCCTACGTCGGCCATCACTCCAAATGTTCACCTAGAAACGTTGATCCACTTCGTGCCTCGCGTCTCTCCTCAAGCGTCCAGCCTTCAGCCGCTACCTCAAGTTCTTGCTCATCGAAGCGTCTGCTCTGGTACCACTTTTCGTGCACCTACCGTCTTGTTGCGTCAGCGGAAGCTCTTGCTCAGTAGGTCACGAAACTCACAACGCTAACCTGTAAATCACAATCACAAGTTAGCGTCCATGCATCACTTATCTTAACTCTGTTTGGTCCGGATCGGAGCCGGACCGTCTCCTTAATCATCAAGTTCAGCATTCCTTAAGTCCCGACCTAGACCCGCCTAGGTCGATCTCAAAACATGAGCAAGTCACAAGATGACTTGGGGCGGACTTTCCATAAAGTCCAAGGTACTAAACGGTGTCTCTAGCACACCTATCGGCTCAATCGTTCGTGATGTCCGTCTGGATCTAGACTCCCGAATGATGATCTAACTCGTCGTCTCGTTCTCTAGTCTTGCTCCAGCTCTTACATCTTCCTAAGTCCAGACGTCCAAGTCTAAACTGGAACGTGTCTTGGAACCGGCCCAACCATCACCTCATACTCCCAAAGTCCGTCCGTCAAACCCTGGGATCGAGTGACTCGTCCTGGCCCACCCAGGCATCAAGCCCCTCTCATATATACTTCTGAGGATCCACGACCCCGCCCTCTTCTTTGATCCCTGAAAATTATACCACAACGTTGCTGAGCTGAGAATTAGCTGGCCATAATTCTCAGCTCAGAGATCAATTCGAAGAGTTCTGCATATCACTGGAAAGCTCTTGCAGAGACATTTTCATTGATACCTCACATGCCTCGATAACTTACGTGGAGCTCCGTCCACGACCTAAATCATTGTTGGAGCTCCAACACTTAGTCGTTTTTCAAAAACTTGTGGTCCAGATCTAGACTTGAACTCTGTGGGTCAAACCAGCGTCCGAACCACGGTCTGTCTGCGTCCTGGAGTCACGTCTCGGTCCTGCGTCTCAGACCCACGTCTCAGATTTATGTCTCAGATTTATGTTTCGATCTGTTTCCAGACTTACTCCCTTAAGTCAACGTTCGTCTGAGATCATCTTGGGGTATGTTCTTATGTCTTAAATTTATTGTTCCAACTTTGGTTCAGAGAACCACTTAGGGTTCATCTGATCTCCACTTCTCGATCAAGTCGTTCACGTCTACTCGCAGCGTTCACAACCTAGTGCAAGTTTACTAAAGTTCTGTTGTTCGCGTCTGCATACGACTTTGAGACTGAGAATAGCGACATATCCAAAACGCAGATCTAACTTAGTGAAGAATCTTACTATGATCAACGGATTAGTGATTTCATCTATGAGAAAAGAAGAATATTTTTCCTTTCCACTAACCTTATTAAGTGCATGATAGTATGCACACATGCGGATACATATGATGTATGGCGCCAACCAAGGAAAGAGACAACAAACGCAAGCACAAGACTCACGAGGCCGATAATCCTCCTGTTTCGCACGTGTTTGGACTCCAGAGTCGTAGAAGAACAAACGAAATGATATGCTGCGCAGTTTCCTTGCGCTGTTCAAGGAACTCTCATCAGGAACTCTCTGTCGGGAGAAAGGAGGGAAGAGACGCGGATGAAGGACGGAAGGGACGGCTGGGTCCCTCGGGGTAGCCTCATTTGGGGAGGATCAAGTCCCATCCGTCAACGACGCCTTGCACTGCGCGCGGTTCCGTACCTGTAACTCTGTGCGAACGCTGCTTTGTTTGCTGCCTCGGCTGGCCTCCCATGCCCTGTCTGGCCCTGAATGCCTCTGCAGAGTCTGCCAAGGAGTTCTCTCGGCCCGTCCAGGAGTCACTTGCTTTCACCCCTTCTGTCGTGTCTCACTCTTCCTGTTCTCAAGTTCTTTGTCGTATGTACAGGTCGCCGCGCTCCATCGCTCTACTCGCGCGGCGAGCGGACCGGAGCAGCGGGAGCGAGCAGTCCGAGTCCGCCTCACTTCAATTGTGCAAGAGAAGGGAAAAAGTGTAACCTATCAGTACCATACTCTCACGTCACATCAACTCGCGCAGTGCTACACAAATTTGAGATTCATGAATTTGACTTGATCCGCACGGACACTGCGATTTCTCCCTCAACATCTCCAGCTCTTCAATCCACTATTCATTTTCATGTTCAGAGAACCGTCTTGAGCTCTTCAAGGCATACACCCGGAGCAATTGGACGACCATGACATTCCAGGACAAGAACGCGCAATCTGCCGCGGCTCTCCAATAACGCAGTTATTCGTTCAGTTTAACTAGAAGTGTTGAGCGATTCGGTCTAGTACGGCGCTGCACTTTTATGTAAGGTAGATGCGACTGAATTATGTGAGAAGCGCCGAGGAGAGTCACCTTTACCTTGTCACGGCTCCGAAGAATTTGCGTGGTTGGATTGATCGTTTGAAGGACCGTTTTTCACTGTGAGGAAGTGTGTGACGGCTTTGCCAGAGCAAACAACTGTCACCTGATCGTAACCCGTCTAGAAAGACCTTCCAGTACAGTCAACGTAAGATTGAGCCGCAGGTACATCGAGTCCAAGTTTCCGACATTGAAAATTTGAAGCCTCTGAACTTGGATTCGCTCGTGGTGAAGTATGGCTTGTGAGGCACTTCAAAGTGGCCTGGGTCTAGGGAGTTCGGAAACAATAACAGCTCATTGCACTGTAAACTCGTCTCAGCGAGGTGGAAGAAATGCCGTCACTTCGGTTGCACTACCCTCGAGGTTCTTCGGAGCTAAATTGGCGTCATCGAGTACGGGGCGTTGCTCCTTCAAAGGTACGTTAGTAGCTTGCGTACTCTTACACAGAACTTGAATTCAGGTGCAGGCTCGCCGGATCCGTTGGGGGGAGCTATCTTGAACTCTACACCTTTGGTCCTCAATCTTATAATGTCGGTATCATGGAGTACAACAAGCGTAAGTTGTTATTTTTTTCTCTGTCGTGACAGCAATCAAGTTTCCGTGATACAGTATGTCGGAATCATCCTTAATGGTTCGGGACCTCTGCTTAGGTGGATGGTTAGACAGATTCTATCAGTCAGTGTTCATAAGTGTGGTGAGGGCGGATCAGCAGGCGTCCATGTTGGACTCTTGCTCAGTGCAAGCGCAGACAGACCACGTGAAATCAGCGAAGCATTTAGATTGGCCGCGTTTGAATTATATGATTCTCGGTCCTTGTAGGTACCAAGCAGATATGGGTTTACTTCCTGGGTCAAATTGGAAGCTTTCTGTCTGACGTGTGGTCTTTTGCTTTTCCTACAGAGTCTCCTCCTGCGATGGAGCCTTTGGAAATTGAGTGTAGGACGGGCGAGCCAGATCACGAAATCTCCTCCAGTGATGAGTATTGGTCAAAAATTGCTGCACAGTATCAACAATCGATGTTCAATGTTTGTGAGAAAGTAACAACAGTTCCGGAGCGGGCAACGAGAGCCACCAGTCAGCGGCCAAGATCGAGGGCCACCGTGATGGTACCCGTACACGAGCACAATCAGATTGACTGGCGCAGTTTCCGCGCAAAATTGTGTTCAACTGAAGCCTTCGATCAAAACTGCGCACGGGACTCTACTGATGTTAGGCTTCTTGCAGGCTGCAGGCAATGGGCTCATCCACTCTCCACACCGGAGGTGGGATGCGTTCTGATTGCGACGGACAATTTGAATCACCACGGATTTTTACGTGGTGCAGTTATCTTGGTCCTGGGACTTTCCCAGAATCAGTGTCATGGAATTATTCTTAACAAGAAAATGTCCTTTCCTGCTCACGCCCGGCAAGGGGCTGATCAGCGAGTTCTTTTAGGCTTGTCCGGGTGCCCGAAATACGTCGGGGGTCCTATGATGTCGATACCAAAAATCAGCGTCCTCAGCGGAAGGACAGACATTCGAGGATTTAGGAGCTTGATGCCAGGCTTGGCCGTGGGTGGAGACGCAGCTCTTCCAACTCTGGTTAGCGCCTTGGGCAGTGGCGAAATTCCCAAGGATGAAGTCAGTGTGTTTGTAGGCGAGGTGGAATGGGAATACGGACATCTGATGGCGGAAGTTGGTGTGTTTGAGTGGTGGGACATCGCTGCTTGCAGCAGCGAAACAATCCTTGGGTCCTCACCCGACAAACTTAGGCGAAATCTTCAATCTTTGCTTTCGATGTAATATAAATCAGCAGAGCAGCTATCGAACGACCGGTCTCACCCTACGACACATGTCGGTGTACAGTCAAATGTTAAAAGCACCAATCATCTATCCGTTCGGTGACCGATAGCATGAGCTGGAGTAGCAGAGCAGTATCTGCTAGAGATAACATAGAACTCTGACGACAGCCGAACTTGGAAGCTCACGTTTTACACCCATGTCCATTATCACCTCTACGAACTGAATGTGGAAATAAGGATGTTCGGAGATGCGAGCTCTAGATGATGAAGGTCGTACACCCTATTTTTGTCGCAGGATCTCTCGTTCAGAGATTTCCCTACCTGTTCATATTGATACTGTTGTCAGTAGAAGGAGCATGATCTCCTTCTGTAGGATACGGATAGATTTTTCCACCCTTGTAAATAGCCTTTCCCTTTTTGTCATGGAATGCGGCCGGCTTAGGACAGTAGGTAGTTAGTTCTCATAAGTACCGTGTCCTAACAGGCGGGACTGAATTGAGCCCTAGCGGGATTTTACGGTTACAGTTGTTCCGGAAGAGTACGATTTTCATACAATTTTGAAATTTTCCGTTGATGAAGTTGATTAGACAGGATTTCCTCATGTGTGCATGGCTCCCAGTCAGCTATCTTCACCGAGCACTCACCTGCTTGTCATGACGGAGGCTCAAATCTCCATGAACAAACGCAAGGTACGATCGTTCTCTGTTTCCGAAACGAACTGTCGACCGCTCTGAAGTTGTGGCCTCAACAAATGGCTGTTGTCTTGTGTCGATACAAAAAGGCTGAAAAACGAAGGCTTGATGGAGTCAAACACTATCCGCTCTTAGCTGTTTGGAAACTGGAAGCAGTTAAACCGGTTACACGCGTGATGATGTCCATTTGCAAGGTCGACAAGTTAGGAAGTTGAATTGACGGAACCGCGCCTAGAGAGCAGAGTGTACTATTCCACGAGTTTCGCTGTCACGTACTGACGGCCGAACTACCTCAGACAAGCGAGTTCAAACTGCAAGCCGATGATCACGGGGTGAATGAGTCCAATAATGGATAGTTCCACGACAGGAACACTGGAGTAGGACTTCTTGTCCGAGCGAGTATGACGGCTGTACATTCCATGCCAATCACGCGTTTTGGTTTGCTTCACCAGATTAGGCAACGCCAACGCCTAATCCTATGTGCGAAAACGTTTTAAACTCACGGTTCTAACCTTAGGGCTGGTTTCTATGCGGTAGTAGACGTAGTTTGATGCGTGCGAGTTATCTACCATCCTGAAGCACCTGAACTAGGATGCTCTACTCTAAAGGAAGGCAAGGGCACAACAAGCCGCGTGAATTAGTGACCGTACGTATTGAAACAAGCAACTTGTTTGTATATTGGTTTGCTTGTTTGAATAACTGTGAGTTGGCATTATATTGCTACTGTAGATGAAGGATTTTTTATTACACTTGGTTCATCGATACATGACCTGATGATAGAATTGAATGTTTTGAATCAATATTTCGAAAGTACACCGAAATCAACAGACATGGACAAGTTTGAGAATTCAACTCGTGTTTTGAATTAATGAATTTCACTACCATGAGATCAGAGAGACACATATATCAATCGAGGGATAAGCAGCACCACATTACCCATGATGTGCAATTGATCGATTATTTTATTGGACAATAAACTTTGTATTGGAGAAATCTGTATGGGAGGTACACATATCGATCGAGGAGATAAGTAACACAGCATTACCCAAGGCAATCGATCAAATATTTTACTCGAAAGTATACAGAAGTCAGAGGACATCGACAAGTTTGAGAATCCGACTCGTGTTTTGAATTAATGGATTGCACTATCCTCGCACCAGAGAGACACACATATCAATTGAGGGGATAAGCAACACAACATTACCCAAGGTGTGCAACAAATCAAAATATTTTGCTGGACGAGAAAATTGTATTGGAAAAACTTGTATGAGAGGTACACATATTGATCGAGGAGATAAACAACACAAAATTACCTAAGACAACAGCTCGAGTATTTTGTTAGACAAACAGCACAACATTACCCAAGGTGTGCAATTGATCGAGTATTTTGTTGGACGGAAAATTTCTATGAGAGACAGACATATTGATCAAGAGGATAAGCAGCATAGCATTACCTAACGTGCAACTGATCAAGTATTTTGTTGGATGAAAAACGTATATTGAAACTTTCATGAACTCGACCAAGTAGAATAAGACATCGTACCCAACCTCCAAGCACGAGTTCCAGACAAGAAACTTGTATTGGAGAAACCTGTATGAGAGGTACACATATCGATCGAAAGGATAAGCATCACAACATATCCAAGATAACCATTCGAGTATTTTGCTAATCGAGCAACATAACATTAACCAAGGTGTGCAACCAGTCGAGTATTTCTATTGAACAGAAAATCTGTATGAATGATATACATATCGATCGAGAGGATAAGCAACACAACATTATCTTGGTTGTACAACCGAACGAGTATTTTGCTGGACGAAAAACCTGTATTGAAATTTCCATGAACTCGGTCAAGTAGAATAAGACAGCATATCCAACCTTTAAGCACGAGACTTGAACGAGAAGCTTGTATTGGAGAAATCTGTATGAGATGCACACATATCGATAGAGGAGATAAGTAGCACATCATTACCCAAGACAACTGATAGAGTATTTTGTTGGATAGAAAATTTGTATGAAAGGCACACATATCTATCAAGAGGATAAGAAGCATAGCATTAGCCATGGTGTACAATCGATCGAGTATTTTGATGGACGAGAAATATGTATTGAAATTTTCATGAATTTGACCAAGCAGAATAAGACAACATATCAAACCCTCAAGCGCGAAGATAAAGCAGCACAACATTACCCAAGACAACCAATCGAGTTTTGCTGAACGAACAACACAATGTTACCCAAGGTGCAACCGATCGAGTATTTTGTTGAAAAAATTTTGTATAAAAGGCACATGTATCGATCGAGAAGATAAGCAGCATTGCATTATCCAAAGTGTACAACCAATCAAATATTTTGCTGGACGAGAAATCTGTATTAAAATTTTCATGAACTCGATAAGCAACACAACATTATCTAGGTGTGCAGTGGATCAAGTATTGCTGGACAGAAATCTGTATTAAAATTTTCATGAACTCAATCAAACAAATAAGACAACATACCAAACTCTCAAGCATGGGGTCCGAATGTCGAAACCTCCCAAAGAAAGACCGGAGTCAAACCGTGTTCTAGAGGATGATAATCGCCACTGTTACCCCTCGAGCTAATGCTCGAAGGGTGTGTAGAGTAGACCTTTATGTGAACCTATCTTTCACTATAAAAATATGGAAATGAGAAAAAACTTGATATACTTCATGAAACGAAGCCTCTTCTAGCTTTTTACTTCTCTGATTTACCTAGCTATTTGGAGAGCGTGCAGTTATTCACTTGGCTACTGTTGAATCTCAAGTTCCCTTGGGTTTTATAGTATATGTAAATCACAAGTCATGTAGTTTTTGAAGTTGTATCTGTTTTCATCAAGTTGTTTAAATTTCAGTAATTTATCTTGG
The DNA here is from genome assembly GCA_036924285.1 of Asterella californica. Classification (NCBI taxonomy): domain Eukaryota; kingdom Viridiplantae; phylum Streptophyta; class Marchantiopsida; order Marchantiales; family Aytoniaceae; genus Asterella; species Asterella californica. Next base: position 20,206,844 of record JAYKYS010000006.1, on the reverse strand, counting down.
TAGATTAAATCTGATATATATAAATTTTTTGTTTTCATTCGTTAATTGACTTAGTCAATTATTTTCTAAATATAATTGTAATTTTAATCCATTTCGTTGGAGCGCTATACAATGTTCAGTGATACAATCACAACAAAACATTTTTTATACGAAAGTTAGAGTTATTTTGCTCCTAACGTTCACGTGTCACGTATAGAAACTTATACATGCATTGATCATTAACATAAAGAGTTAAATTCAGTTTTCTATATTTTTTCTAAAATAATCTAAATTGAGTATATTAAATTGAGTATATCTTTATAATGTTCAACCAAGTATATCCTAACTCTCAACTAATCGTGTGTTTCCTTTATAAGGAAAAAAAGTATCTCTTTGCTCCTTGCTATCGCTCATAATCTTGAATTTTCCTTTTCACCTTGCGCTCGTTTTCTTACTTCCTTCCAGTCGAAACATGCATATTTATCTACCCGACATTTTTCACTTTTTCGTGGTTTATTCGATTTATCTTATAACAGTCTTTATATATAGGTAAATTAGTTTTCATTAATTATTTGATAACAATCTTTTGTACACCCATCCATCCTGAAAGGTTCAATTATTCTGATATCTACAGATTACGAAAAAGAGATTATTGAGCCGCATAGCTATGTACTCCCGCGGCAGTAGTCACCATTGCTCAGTCATCTGGAATACACAATACAGGTCTCTGATCTAGAATACATAATGTGGGTCTCTTACACATATTAAATATTGTCGGTAAGAAGTAAGTTCAAATTTTTATTTTATATCTAGCTTTTGCTGTTTGCTTGTTTTACAATATGTTTTTCATCGAAAACTTTACTTGGACACACCTCGTAGAGGTCTTTTAACGTGGTTCTACTCACAACGTTTTGGCAACACTTGTTCACAAGTCATATCCATCTCCTATCACCGTTTCAACGTGGCGTCCTCCACGGACATTGCACTTTTTAAATTTAATTAACTAACTGAAGTGATGTTGCAGCATCATTCTTATTGTTTGTCATACTCCATTATGTTAATCGTATATAAAATGTTGTTATAGCAGCATTCTGACTTCATCATATTTTTTAAATTTCTTTATACTTAAAATGAAGTTGAAACATCACTATCTTTTTCGTCGTATCATAAAAGATGTTATGACATCATTTGCTTATGTTTATTGGTTCAATTAATTTAATCATATCTTGAATGATACTATTCTATCACTCACGTTAATTATTGATCACGTAAATATTACTATATTTTGGTTGTAAGAAGAAAAGAGTGGAAGTCTTCACTCTCACTATATCATGAATTTTTGCAAGTTGAGGCTTTCACATAAAAACCAAGTGAAGGCTCTTCTCGATGTAGTGGTTGTTCTTCTGCAATATTACGTTTCAACTTTCCAAGAGTTGAGAATGTCACAATGGAACATTGTGAAAGCTCCAACTGTAATGATTCGACGCTTGCTTTGTTGCAGCTGCATGAGTTGAGATTGACATAACAGATTTTATTGATATCCCCATAGTGTGATATGTGTCACGTTATTGTCGTCAATTGCTAGTTCGATCGAGTGCGAAATGATGCACACCGTTAGTGTCGATAGTTCTGATATTGTCGTTAGGACCGTTAGCGGATGTTCTTGGATTGAGATCACCAAGGAGTATATTTTGAGCTGGAGCTTGTAGTTTCTCATTTTTCTCGAGATGAGTCTTCAAGCTCTTAGCTATGATTGATGCGCTTACTGAGTAGCACATGGATTCGTTGTGAGCACAGAGTGGGCTTGACTTGATTCATGAGTGATTTGTTGCTGGTTGGTAAGGGTTTATGCATATATTCTCATATTACTCGAGAAAAATGATTCGTGAAGTTCTGATTGAGAGAAATCAAGTCACGGATTTTTCTCGGTGGTATCACCGGGTGGTCGCAGATTGATGATATCTTCAATTTGTGGAGTGGAGGTGATTTGCAATTTGTTTGGTGTATTCATGAAGTGATTTGGTGGAGATTTGGTCGCTGATCGGATCTAATTTTGATCGCTGGTAACAGTTTTTTGTTTTCTTGAAATGCAATATTTGGCTGATGTGCGGAAGTACTGGTCAGATTTTCTATGGTGGTGGGTTTTGATCCACAAAGGGTGCAGTAGAAGCGTGCTAGGAACACGCTTTCAACGTAACCGAAATTATTCAAAACAGAGTTCGTTTGAGTTTAGTTCAGAGCTCTTTTTGTGTTGCGAGAAATTGAGATTTACGTCAGACTTTTTGATTGAATTGATGAAATCTGTGAGTTTGTCGTGAGTCTTATTGGTTGTTTAGGGTCACGAAGTGTACGTCGGCTTCGTGTGGGTGTTTTCTCCTCGTAGAATTTTGTTTTTGGTATCTCGAAGATGGCTTTGGTGATTTTACGTCAATTTTATCATTTTTTCATATTTTTGTGTGTATTTTTGGGTGTCCTATGGACAAATTTCACTTGATTTTTTATTTACACCAGCGGAGCGGAGAGTGTGTAGGGTGAGAAGCGTTTAAAGCTTCGAGGAGCAGAGGTGTGTGAGTGTGGAGACGTGAGAAGCGGAGTGTTGAGTGCGAGAGTTGCGAGTCGAGCGGAGCCAACATGTAAGCTTGCAAAAGATATGTAAGTTGTCAGTGGTGTGAGAGTCCATAAAACGTGGTCACCCATCCAGACACTATTCCTGAAACTTGCGTTTAACTTCTCTGTTATTAATTTTAGAGAGGTATGATCAAGCACAACAAACTTACTAGAGGTGTGATCAACCAAATTTCTCTGATTGGCTGTGTGATGAACAGATTTCTGTCACCGTGGTCCAACAAATTTGTACAAAAGCACTGTACGTATATCTGTGATGTTGGTATATCAACGCGATAAGGCTACTGCACGGTATGTAACAGACTGAGCACCGTTGAAGTGCCGAGTGAACCGCCAGTTTGCTTGCGCTTTGTTAGTGGCTGTTGGCGGCCCTAAGCTTCCAAACTCTTGGAGCAAATCTACTCCAGAGGATAATAAAGAGAATCGATCGGAGGAGTGTCAAGAAGACCTTTTTACGGAGTCCTACACGGACGTTAAACAACTCCAGGAAATTGTGGTCTTCATGAATCCACTTTAAGAGAAGATTACAAGCGAAAGCGGACGAAACGGTGTTCATGTGTTCTTGCTGAAGCTGTTGATGCTGCCGCTGGTGAGGTTGCCGCCGGTGTCTAGTCGGACGAAGGACGGAACGGCCTGCGAAGATAAGTATGGATGTCGAAGGAAATGGATAACTGTTGCGATGTAGACAAGGACAACTTTCTATCGCGCAAGAATGATTATCCAAAGGTGTCGAAGTTCACACAGGGAAGGTAGAGAAGCCCAAGCCGTCCATCTAGCCATATAAAGAAGTTTCGGAAACCTCCAAGCGCCGATGAAAGCCGCCAATACAGGCCTCATGGAGGAATGTAAAGAGGACAAGAAAAACCCAGATCGATATCTTTCGGACTGCTAAGAATCTAAGTTCTGTCCAGTACTGCCGCCTCTCCTTGACTAACTTTCCCGACCAAAAAGTAAGTGGAGAGAAGATCATCTCATTCTTTCACTGTCGTTTGGAGAGGATGAGTTTCCGATACTTTCTTATCATTGACAGCAAAGATGCCATAGATACTTAACCGGAACCAGCGACTTTGGTCCTTGTGGCTTGTCTGACGAACACTTTGCAACCATGAAACAAAGTGGTCCTGAAATGCATCACTCCTTTCTGCTTGGCGGCCGTGGCGCAACTTGATCAGCTCGACACTCACGGGGAAGTTGTAAGCCAACGACTTGTACAAACACAGCACCGTAATTCCTTCCACAAATCTACGCTTGAAGCAAATGAGGTTTGCGCCAACTAGCACCCGCCACATAGTTCATGATTTCATCTGCCACTCTATTTTTCCTGGCGGTGAAACATAAGGTAAAGTGCGTAGCACTGCTACTGCCTCATGTGACTTGATTACTGTCATAATCAAGTGATTACCAATAGTAAATGGATCGTTGGCATGTGCAGACTGTGGCGAGGTGCTTGCTAAAAGTTGAATTGTTATTTCACCGAATCCCGTCCCCTTCAAGCCCACTGCAACGGATGAGTAATTCAACGATGATCTCCCGGACTATCAGTACGTATCAGTTAGCTTGAGTTTTGTAAAGGATTAACCATATGAAGACAAAAATTATTCTCAAATATCATTTAGCATAACTGACTATCTTTGTCACTTAAGCATGCAGTCTTGACTGTATCATTTGTTGTAACCCGTTTTTGTTGTTCCTGGCAATGATGGGCTGAAGCCGCTGAATGGAGGAAAAGCAATCCATAATGCACGAGCTTTTGTCGCAAACTTCGTTTGGCCGGATTATAGTACTGTGTTGGTCTGGCCCTCGACCTGGGAAATACGGTTCGGGGTCCCAACCCCTGCTTCCCCAGCAGCAGAGTTGGCTTGTGGTGGTAACACCAAGTCGGGTGGGTTCTCCTTCCCCATGGCCACGTTTTAGGTTCGAAAGCTTTTTAGCCTTTTCTATTTTTAACTTTTCTTATTTTAAGGTTCGAAAGCTTGACATGCCAACTGTTGTTGCTATGGGTAAGCATAGTTATAGCTCGATTTCTGAAAACCGGATAAGCCCCGGCTAGAACCATATTAGGTACGTTATCATGTATATGCGCCCAGACTCAGTTCAGATCCTGTATTACTCTATTCTCATATTTCTAAACACAATAATTTATTTCCACACCGAATCAGATGTCACCTTTGAGTACTCTAAGCATATTTTAATCCCTAGACTACTCCTCTAAATTTTCTGAATAATGATTGATTTTGTAAGACAATCAATTACGTCTCTAATCATTAAGTTTGTGACAAATCAATTATCCTTCTAAATCTTCAATCTGCCGTCCGCTCTGTTTGGGTTTTGAACTCCTGACATAGTGCGTCTAGTAAGACACTACTCACTGCGTTAACTTCAATAGATGTAAAATTAGAATTCTATTCGTCTCATAAACCAACGGTGCATGCTCGTGCTCATGAGTATAGATTGGAAGTCTTTATAAAAATACTGTTTTATTACACATCCGGCCAGTGGTTTGTGTACTGGATATGGACAGTATAAAAATACTCATGAGCTAATGTATAGAGACTGTGTATATATTCACCGGTCTAACGAGCTGTCTATATAGTCTTTTCTAAAATCAAATGACTGCACCTTGATAGTAAAATCAGAATAAGAAGATGATCGAAAAATCAAAAACCTGAATTTTAGGTGCTATAAATCTGCTTGTCGGCTTCCTTTCCCGGGGCAGAAGTACGCTTGGGATGTATATTTAGGTACGTTAAGATTAGAAAGGGCATGCATGATGTATTTGACATAAAACCTCTGAAGCGTTTGATTTATCTGATAAACCACTCCTTTCAGTGGTTTATGTACTACATCGACACTACAACTGCACTATTCTACTGAGATGTGTAGAGTTCCGTTTTTCATTTTAAACCACATCTTCCTGTACAGAAGGAGGAAAACGAACATTGATTCGCGGGGAAGATTCTTCTCCAAAAAACCATAGAAATTTAAACTTTGTAGATAAATATAGTCTTTACTAACCAGATTGATTTGAAACAAACAAAATGTAGAGTTCATTAATATATATAGCTTTCAACAGATTCACTCTACTGATTCTATGATTAAATCAGAACTGTATGATCGACAACATTTTCAACGTTATCTGTTGTTTTCGTTAGCTCCGCAACTGTCAAGACGAGAATAGAGACTCAGCGAGACCCGCAGCCCTTGTCAGGAACTTGTGGTTCAAGAAGGTGGAGGATTAAACTATGAATGCAAGTTGTGTGGAAGGCATCTTCGCTCCCACTTGAGAGACGAGAATTAGATAATTGGACCAACTTACGTGGTGGCAAGAATGTAGTACTGTACTTAAAAGATTGATATATCATGACTCTGCGTGAATTTCTTGCGATGTTCATAGCCACATCGACCGCGGAAAAGAATCTGCTACATCATTTCCAGGTCAATCTTTCCGTCTGTGCTAGCTTTTCAACAGTTTACGTTTCTTGTCAAGAGGAAAGAACGCCTAAACTTCACATGAGAAAAGAACGCATGTATGTCTTGTTGCAGACAGAAGCGATCATATCATCCATGACTTGCTTCTCTGAACTGAGTTGTTCACAGCCCATTCAACCACTGTCTCCGTAAACTGCACCGCAAGCGACGAGGGTTGTACTTACTTCCTCGTGCTCAATAAAAACGGAAGAACCGTTGCTTGACGCCTTGTTGCAAACACAGGTATGCACGCTACTCTTTTGACTTGTTTGGCTTCTTCCATTCTTGTCGAGAATGATCGTTTTCACCTATCTCTAACTGTGCGACGTGTTGGATAACACACCTTCTGCTCGACGAGAAACTTTATTTCGTTGTCCTTTTGATTACAAACAGAAAACGGAAACAGTGACCTAATTGTTGCCGCACAGAGAAGCACCAAGTCTCTCTTCCCTCCTGCTCGGCGAGAATAGTAACGAAGTGACTTGTATAGAGAAACCAAAAAACAGATTTGGAGGTTTGTCTATCTTTTCTGTCGACCTACCAGACGAAGCAAATACTGCGTGCACTTCGGAAGCTAATTCCACAAGTCAAACAGGAGTGTCCATCACGTTCTCATCCACATAAACGCTTAATTTTCACGTGTGCACTATGACTTGACAACCAACCGTCATGATATTCGGCTAAGGTACACGTTTGTTTCCTTTTTCTCTGGACCAAGTTACGAGGTACGGTGGAGGAGATCATGATCAAAATACAGGAGAATGTCTCCAAGAAACTGCAGTAAAATCCAGTCAAGAACGTCAAAGTAGGAGATCTTTGGTTACTTTTTTACACTGAAGGTTTGCGTTACAGGTAACTCCAGCTACCTCACGGCAGGGCAGATCCTGCATGATGCGCATTTCCTAGGGATTCATCTTATGAGAGGCAAGCTCCCTAACGCTTGGGACCAGAGCGTCCTTTCTTCGATCAACTACCACATCAAATCAGTGTCGACATTCGCCAGGTAAAATATGCATGCAAACGCTCCACCGACCAGAAGTGCAGAAAAAGCCAAGAAAAAGGCGTGTTAGAAAACTTCTGAGTCAAAAATTCTGATTTTGTCGATCCTCTTTCTGTTAAAGATTCTGCTGTTTGTGATGATAGTGGTGCTGAGTTTTTGCACATAGTGAGGTCACTGTCCACTGGAATTTCCTTTCTTCGTTATCACCTGGCAAGCTGGGAACCCACCCTCATATATCCAAACGGGTGTCCGACAACATAGTTGGTCCCACTGGAAATAAAACAAAAAATTAATCTGCAAAACCGTTTTAAGGACGATCAGAAGCTCGAAACAGTGGATATATATGCAAGGAAGACTCTTTTTTACTCCTTCCCAGCTCCTGCCAACAGAACCAAGGTAACGGAGGTCCAGGTCCATAAGCAGTGGAAGACCTCAATCCCTCGTCGTTATGGTAAATATGAAAGGAGGAATACATCATTGTGAACTCCGGGGACGAAAATAAAAGGTATGTCACTCCAGACCATTACGGAAGAACGATTCCAAATTTGTTTGTTGTATATCCTTTCTAAACCAGTACGATACTATACACGTGATAAAACTTATCATTCGTTAATGGGACGGCTTTAATCTGCTCTTATCAGAAGGGAACTCCTGTGGGAGACTAGGTGAAATCCTATGAACAATAAAAGATGTGCCTTTTCTTCGGGAAAAGGTTTCTAAGCTTCTCCGTGGAGCCTGGACCTTACTACTCATGAAACACGATCGAGAAACCTGCATCCAGTGCAAACAGTCATTGTGATCCTCACCGTTTACGTTCTAGGAATAAGAAATCAAATCGTTTCTCCAGATTGCATACAGAAAACTCTTACTAAAGAAGTTCTTATCTCTTATCTTTGATTGCTCCTTGTTAAACAGTCCATCCCCGGTATATACTCAGTTCTTTATGGTTTCTCCTGGGTACTGTATTATTTGGTATATTACTGGAATGATGATGACTTTGGAAGTTCAGGCTTTCTAATCTTGTCACTCAATATCTTTGATTTCGAAATTATATGTACTCTGCAGATCCGTCACGTCTCTCTTAATTTAGTAGATGATCAGCTTCTGCAGCGGAAGATAACTACGGGGAACAATATTTATTAAATTATTTAAGAATCCAGATTAACAGTTGTTTTAGTTGATCCCGAGCAGAGGAGATTACAACAGTGTTCTGAATGAAGTGATGGAATTTCACCGGTCATGCTGACCACCGATAATTGTCTTCAGGTACAGAGTCTACTGCAGCCTTGACCCATTCTTCCTTCCTTCCTTAATCTGTTGGACGGAGACCAGTGCAGCATGTAAGCATCCTTATCCAATCAGTCAGTTCAAGGAACGTTTCTTCGGTCAAACAAACAATCAATCAGTCACAACTCACTACCAACAAATATTTTCGGTTTGACCTGTCTAGCTCGATCTGGCAGAGGTAGGCACAGTCGTAGTCGCAGGTGGGGATGGGATGTCTTACTCGAAACTAGTCGGTAGGTTATTAGTCAACTATTTGTGCACAGTACAGAATGGCTGGATGAATGCTCCCTGACCCCCTGGGCTGAATACAACTATGAATCTTGTTTCCTCTCTTCAAGTTTCAAAGTAACAACTAGGTTTTCTTACGATCGAGCCTCATGATGTTGCACTGACCTTACCTATCTTTCAACCCTGGTACTGCCTCGACGGACATCTCTGGCCTGGTCTTGAAGGTCGCAACCTGAGTCCTAACAAGCACGGCAGGACACGAAGAAGGCAAAAATTAAAAGCATGCACACTCCTTACTATCTGCCTGTAGGTGCAGAAGACAGACAGGTTGGGTTTCCATCTGTATAGAACAAGATTAATGTGTTCGCGATGATTCAGATTCATGTGCGTTACTGCTTAGACTACGAACCCTTCCTCCCTCATTCATCTTCATCTTTTCGTTTCTGTTCTGATGCTACGCACTGTACTTCTGGGAATGAGCGAATTGCTCTCTGACCACTGGATCAAAGAGCGAATCGCATAATGAAGGAAAGAGTCACCTGATATCGATGATGAATGCAAGTAACTGTTCACTTCGAATCCATGGATTAATTGCTGCAAAGGTGAAGAATGTTTTCTCGTACTCTTGTGTAGTCAAAAGTGAACCCTGCCACTCCCCCCTACCCCATCTCTTGGTTTCTCTTCCCTTTTCGTCCAACTTTTGAGGAGGGAGATATTTTAGAAGGGCCAAAGCTCAGCAGAGACGAAGAAAGGAATATAATGAAAAGAGTTGTTTGCTTTTCCTTGATGGCAGGAGGTGGTGGTCTAATATAACGGGGGGAGCATACCACCTACATTTATCGAGTTGCTTCTGAGCTGTACCTCGATCTGTAAAAAACTTAGTCTGGCATTGGTGTTGTGATTCTATTTACAAAGACTTTCAACGTTTCTCTCAAGAGCATGGTGCAACCTTTACAACTTGATTTGGATTGTCACTGCATTTGCAGCTTCACAGAGAACAAGTGCATCGAGTTGCTTCTAAGCTGTACCTCCATCTGTATAAAACTTAGTCTGGCATCGGTGTTGGGTTTATATAAAGACTTTCGACGTTTCTCTGAAGAGCAAGGTGCAATCTTTACAACTTGATTTGGATTGTCAGAGCATGTCACAGTGAACAAATGCATTTTTAGTCTCTTTAGCCCGAAACAACGGGCAAGTTTCTCGAGAACTTCCCCCAGCTTTTTAAAGCTGAGACTTTAAAGAGAGTGGTAAGTGAGTATATGTTCTACTTGTATCTGCATTTAACATTACTTAACCTCGTCAATAGAGGGTGTCAAAGTTAACGAAAATATTCTTCAACGACTGAAAGGGAAAAAGTCATAACTTCTAAGCGGCTAGTATTGTATGGAACCGTAGATCGTTTTCAGATCTTTGTGTTGACATTAATACTTCATTAATTAATTTTTTACCTTTAACACCGGGAGTAATTACTCTGAGTAGTAGATTTCTCTACTATAAACAGAGTAAACCAACGGAAACTGAGTAATAAAGTTGTTTCCTGTTCTTCCTACTACTTCCCGAGTAAGTAGAGACCTCGCCGAAGTAGGAACTCCTATTTAGGAAAGTTCTAACATTGACACCCTTAATAGAAAGTGTCATAGTTCAGAGAAAATATTTTTCACGGAGAGATAACTGATCGTAAAATTATCACATGTAACTTCATATATAAGCGCAACTTATTCTGGATCACGTCCGTGACTGGACATCACGATTTTATCATTGATTTTTTTAGTTTGTACACTCAAGATAATTACTCAAAGCAATGAAAATCCATTACAAAAAAATGAAAAATGAGTGAAGAGTCGTTAGAGAAAAGCCCGCAAAATTTTTTGCGGATACCTCCAGAGGTGCCTGCATGAAAAACTGGCCAAGGTCTGGAAGAAGTAGTAACTCACTCTCTCTGGTCTAGAATCTTTCAGAAGGTTGTTAACTTTGACACCCCTAATATACCTATATTTCCTGAACTCTTATTAACCCAATGGACTTTCAACATCTTAGTTTCGCAACTACTTAACCTTCACCGGAACAACTCAAACCGAATTTGAATTAATCACTTTCCCTTTACAATCGGTTTTAACCCAAACTTTTGAGACCTTGAAGTCCAGTGCCCAGACATTAATTTACAAATTTTCAAGCTACAATCTCAGCTTACGAAACAGGTTAGTGCTCTGTAGCCGTGTCTGCTGGAAGGATGTCCAGACTCCATAGTCCATACTCCACAGGGGCGTTGACGAGAATGTAGCCGTTCATTACTGAACAGCTAAAGATGCAGGGATTCTAGGAACATCAGTGCTGTATGTGAAAGATATTCTTGCCCACAGTTTGAAGACATGAGCTGTATGTAGACATCGGAAGCACTCGTTTCCGTCTTGGGACAATTGTGGAAAGATTTTCGCTCTCACTTGCATTCTTGCACTCCATTGTAACACTGATCAGCTCATCTCACCACTGTAGCATTACAGTAATCAACCCAGAGCTTCCCTTATCTAATCCTAGGTTATTCCCGCCTACCTCTTGTGATCAGCGCCAGCCTAGATCCGGCATCCCGTGTAATGTTCCCCGGCAACTTTTCAAGAAAAACAGGATAAGTAGAGAAGACGCCGGATAATTTCTATCTCAAAACACCCAAAAAAAAGTGAAAAGTATTCGGAAATTGCTAAAAACCGCCGTGAGTTAACACAAAAACCCGTCACCTGTAACAAACCGCCGGCAAATTACAGGTAAGCAGCCAAAACCTGGGCTGGGTCTGCTTGTGATGCTACCGTAGCAGCTGACTGGCACGAACGGTGCTTTGACTATGTTCTAAGTTTTCCGACATCACTCTTGGACCTGAATCCTGATGAACGAGTCATGAAGCTTCTATTTCGGCTCCTCCGATTCCGTAATCAGGTTGATGTGTTAAACGACGGATCATCTTACTCCACTACTCCAGGTTGCGTACTGTTGGCTGATGGATGGCTGCCTGCAAAAGAAGATTGGGTGGACTGTAGTAGAATCTCTCATATGAGAGTGAGCCTCAGTGAGATATACACGCAACTTCGATGGATGGCTTTTTACCAAAGAGACTTGGCAGGAATGCATAATTGAATGTCTAAAAATTTAGTTTATCACATCTCCAATATGTTGGTTGTGTTTGATCACACATCTCTTAAAGATGTATAGCTTGATGAAATCCTTGGAATTTTTACTAATTATAAAGTCAATCATTTTGTCATGTCCGTTTATTATTTTATTACTTTCGACTATGTCTAAATACGTTTGTCATTCAAACTATATATGCTTGGAAAAGCTCAGATGAACCGTCCGACATGTCACTAACATGACAAAGTGATTGATTTTACAGTCAGTGATCAAGCAATACATCCTAAGAATGTAGGTAAGCAAAACAACGTATTAAGGATGTAACTGAGGCCAGAAATTTGCTTGATCATACCCCAGTACGATCGTTGCGCTTGATCATACCCCTTGTAATGTTTGGTTGCTTGATCATACCCCTGACGGGTTATTAACGTTAGAACCAGTCATTTTATCTTTTGATTCATCATTTTAGTATTTTAAACCTTGACTAAATATCACTGTAATTTGAAATTTTAACATTCAAGACATGTTACACTATCCATACTCTCATTCTTTTAATATTTGCAGTCTCACATGTGAATAAAACCGAAAAATGACTGGTTTTACAAGCAATAGCCAGTCAGGGGTGTGATCAAGCCATACATCGTTAGGAGGGGTATGATCAAGCTCACAAAACCTACTGGGGTGTGATCAAGCAAATTCCTGGATTGAGGCTAACAATGAGCTTCAGTGAGATACGGTATGCTGTACTGATAACTCAATCCACGCAGCTAATGTTCTGAGAATATCTAATTGCGTGTTATTTTTTACATTTCTTCCTTGATGCATGAAGTGATCTTTTAATTTATTTAAGAGTTTATTTATTTTATTTTATATTTAGAATCTAAATATAAGAGTACTCGAACACCAGTTTCTCAACAATTCAAATTAACGATCCACATCAAACATCTTTACACCCAATTTAGGTCAAATTCCTTCAAACATGTAATACGTGAGTTGAGTTACGCATTCGGTACATCTCCAAATCCACTTTGTATGGAGTTTTGCACTTGTCCTTCTTGCTTGTCATTCCTGAAAGTCTTCTCTTCAAGGGTAACTCAGTGAAGAGAAGTTAAGCCCGAAGCGCACATAAGTGTTTTTGTATAAAGTTTTCCGTCATTTCCGGTTTCGAACTGGAAGTAGTTTCTATAATGTGCGACAGTTTTCTCCTCTAAGTACATTGTTTTCTCATCAAGTGTTCTCCAGTCTGTTTCTTTCACACGCAAGCACACGGTCACCTTTTGGCACTTGGTAATGTCTCCTTAAGTGTACTTGCAATTTCGAAACAACTTTTACAATGAAGGGGATTTTGAACTGATTAGTGGATTCTTGTTGTGCATGTCGAACACTTGCTTCACGAATCATCATGAGCTCTATAGATGCATCAGTGTTTTCTCGCAGGACATGTCATCAAAGCTGAAAGAATCTGAACTTGTGGTTCCATCTAAGTGTAGAGGGTACACGTACTTGGGATACCTCCAGAAATAAACTAGTGTTTCTAGATTTTACCTTCCAACTTTACCGAAAAAAGGCTCGACTGTCTTATTAACATACCAAAGAACACCGGAATTTCCACTACTAAAAACTATGTGCGCTTGGGGACTTATTGATGTCACGACTCACGAGAACATAGTGCTGGACAGAACATCCAAAACCCATCAGTCTCACACTCAAATTCGTTACACGTTTAGTTAAAATAAATAGGTTAGAAAAAGTATCAACCGTAAGTGCGCGATAATACATACCATCATGTTCAGTTGTCTCGTACGGAAATCTCTCTTTTACACTTTTTTACTTCAGCAAAAACACAAAAATCTTACTTTCTGAAGATTATTCCGTTCAGTAATCCCTTGATAACGATCAAACTACTTTGTTGGCAAATCCGACTCGATAAATTCATAATATAATTATCAACTAAATTTATATCCAGGCAAACGGCACAATGAATCTAAAACCAAACGATCAAAAATAGCGATAAATCAGAAAAGAATTGGGCAGTTTTAACCTGTAGACTTCTGACATCAAGTCATGGGGATCACTGAGCCCCTAGAGAGGACTTGCCAAGTGGTTTTACAGCTATTTACTTGACCGGGCCAACCACCATAAGCATTATTTGGTCGGGCCCCTTAGCTTAGCAACCGCCAGGTCAAGCTGTTCAATGACACGGACGCAATAAAGCGAGTTGTGAACTGGAGTTGTCTGCGTGGTAACGCATTGTTGGGGGCAATTCGAGTCGTGCAGGCAGAATGTAGAGTGCCTCACAGAGTCCTTCACCCTGCAGGGTTCCAGAAAAGACGCGAGGGTTCAGTCGAGTTTAGGCTCTGGACGGAGAGAGCTGAGTTCAAGCTCTGGACTCGTGAAGCTCAGTGCTTTGGGCTTGATAGAGAACCTGTTTGATAGCCTCAAGACTATCGACCCCCCGCGTCAACTCCGTTGCGAACGCGACCGTGGAAGAAAAATTTCAAGTTATATGTGACCATTTCAGAAAATTCTTATTGGGAAAAATGTTCCCAGTAAAAAATACAAGTCTCCAGAGTACTGGTTCCAGTGACTGGAGTGATAGCACTTCACGTAATCCTGATGATCTTAATTCTGATCTCGATATGTTATCGCTACAATAACAGCGAATGAATAAAATGGTCGTGTGATCCCCGAGTAATCGATGCGTCCATTCTGTAATGTTTGTTTCGCTATCACTCGCACTATCATTCGTGTTGTTCTTCGAAGGTTCAGACTTGAGCACAATTCGATTTGAGAACGCAACACAGACTTCGATTCAAACTCTCTACGAACCCGCTCTGATGACATGGCAGCTATCATGGACCACGTGAACGTCATTTATGTCCACCTCAAACACGTTTATACCCCAAGCGGTCGATTATCATATACGCCAGGTAAGGAACCCGACCAAGTAATGCTTATGGCGCTGGAGCCCGGTCAAGTTCGAAAGATGACGCAGGGCCCTGGTCAAGTAAAATAGCTGAGTGGTTTTATCCATCTGCAAAAGTCCATCAACTGAATGAGGTTGCACTTCATTCTCTCGCTCCAGCCTGGTCAAACTCAGTCTCGCCCTTTTGGGTCTTTTACTCGAAGGTAAGGTTTACTCATTGCAGAGAAAAAATGATGTTGTTGTGTTAGTCCTCGAATCTGGTGTTTTACTTTTGTTTGCGGAGCTAGTTCCTCGTATGGCCGCCTATCTTTCACTCCGAGTGATGACAATGACTTTCAACTTTCGCGCATTTCTGGAGTATTAGCGATGGAACATTCAATTCAGGGACCGGAGGAGAGGAAAGAAAAAGTGAAGTGGTTCGAAGGTATTAAGAACGTGGAAGTTCCGCTTCCGCTTGGTGCATAAGAGTCTTTGCCTTTGAGGAAGTCTTCGTAATCATCGAGCAAGTCAGCTAATGCACCGCTGTACACCTACTCAGGCAGGTTCTCTAGAATCTACAAAATACGGTATACTTTCAGCCTCGGACCACGGACCTCCGTGATGTAAGGGCTACAAGGCTGTACGACCATGAATATGTTTGCAAGGCTCAGGTATGGGACGAGTTCAAGTCAAGGAAAAACGTCATTCTACACTTACCAATAGCTAAATCATTCTGCAAATTATTCGACTGTAATGTTTGCCTTGGCAGCACGTTCAAGGTATCTCTCCACTGTTCCTTACGCTCACAGCTCGCGAAGATCCTGAATGACTTTCAAGTCTCAACACCCAACGAGCACCTCTCGGCCCTAACTGCTAGATACCAACTTCCAAGATGATACCTTCAACCGACCAGTCTAGGTAGACAAGTGGCCTGTATTCATATTCTGTGCTCTGTACAATGGGACCAAAACATATTGTAACGTTCGATCGCAGATCTCGGAACAGATTCTTTAATCTGTAACCAATGAACTGCCGAACGTGAACCTCCCTAGAGACCTGTATACTTTATTTGTGTCTCTAGATCCAGTTCGTTAAACTATCAGCTAATGAGCACCGAGGATTTGATAACTGTTGGACGGGTTTCGAATAACCAACTAGTCTTTTGTAGGTCTCTGGTCAATCTTAGGTTGCTAAATACATGTGGAACTATTCTAGACCTGGGTTGCATAAAATTTGGGCAGCGCTTCCGCTACTGGTGATCAAGTCGGAACGCCAGGACCCACAAGGAGCAACCGCCAAGACTAGGAGACCTAGTAGATGCTAGGAAGTAGAAAGGCAAAGCAATTACACCGAAATAAAGTCAACACGACACCAGATGCGCCCAACTCAGTTTTGGCACACAACTCAAGCCTACTTATCAGAATGGAGAAAGTCACGGGCTCATATACATTACATGGCATTACTTGCTGACAAGGTCACGCAGCGCTCTTGGACTGGCAATCCTTCACTACTCAGCAACTCCAGAACTAAGACTTCAGCAGAGAACCTAATTTCACTCTGAACGCCCTGATTTCTGTTACTCAACAGATCAGACCCCAAGTCAACGCCCTAATCAACACCCCAAGTCTGCTCTCAAGGTCCTTCTTCAAATCTGCTCTCCAAGGAGCTTGATGTGCATCAGTTCTAGCTCCTGATTTCTGACCTCAAAGGCAATGTACACTACCCTGAAAAATACAGTCTCCTCCCTCACTACCAAGAG
This sequence comes from Asterella californica, assembly GCA_036924285.1. Lineage (NCBI taxonomy): Eukaryota > Viridiplantae > Streptophyta > Marchantiopsida > Marchantiales > Aytoniaceae > Asterella > Asterella californica. The sequence continues at coordinate 20,190,473 of JAYKYS010000006.1, read as the reverse complement.
TGCTCTCTCCAAAACTGAAAAACTGAGAATGGCCTCCTTTAGGGTTCACGACACTCTTTTATCTAGTCTCTTGAGCCTGCCTTGTGCCATGCAGCTGCCACTTTTGATTAATCACTGCCCGAATGCCATCTGGTTTGGGGAAAAAGCAAAAGGTGTTACAATCGCCCCAACCAGCAAAACGCAGTTCTTCCACTGAACTGCGGTATCTACAATACCACATTAGAAACAACACTTCCTCAAATCCAGAGGAACAGTACCCCATCCAGGGTAAGATTAAGCCCTTTCTCAAGGCTATGCTCCATTACCGAGCATCCGTTGAAGCTTTCGGGTGAGACAGAACCCTAGCTTCCAGGTGGTGAACTCGTCAGTTTCTTTTTATCCACCTCCTTACTATGATACACCATAGTAGCGTCAGCCTAAACCTGATTGACATCCGACAGTCATAAGAAGTCAGCAGACCACAACTCCACCTTTAGACGAGCAGATTGGCCAGATCTACTCGGTTCCAGTGTCCTTGAAGGGCCCTTTGCATGACTCTCCTGACTCGATTCAATCCACCGTTTAGCTGGAAGAGACCACTGCAGATTGTCGTCTCACAAAATATCTACGCAGTGGTTCCTGAAACTTGTACAATGCTAGATCATCTAGGTACTCCCAAGCTTCACTTACCAATTCCGGAACTCTACTTGTCCAACGACATAGGTATTGAGTAACGGGTTCTCCAGCTCCATCTAGATTCGGTGATGCTCGATGATCTACTATCTCAATCAACTCAAGATCATCAGCTCTTGGTAATGCTTCTAACACTGGATGCCATTTCTGATATCTTCCTGGCAACGACTCTAGTTCCTCACGAAACATCTTTAAGTTAGAAACATGAATAATAGGGTGATAATGCTTCATACTAGCTGGAAAACGTAACTTATAGGTCACAGGACCTAACTTTTTCTCGATCAGGAACGGTCCTGCCCACTTTGGAAGAAGCTTCTTGGCTAAATCCACCCCTGCTGGGATTCTGAAGTTCTTGGTTCTCAACCAGACTCTCTGTCCTTCTTCGAATTGTAAATCTTGCCTACCACGGTTTGCATACTTAGCATACCGTTGTTGTGTCTTCTCCATTTGTTTCTTGGCTTCTTGAAACACAGTACCCTGAACACGTATGAAAGTCTCTAGATCTGGAGGATCCTGATTCGACCTTCCTGTATTTTCATGCCCCTTGGTAGCCAGAGCTATAGGAGTCCAAGGTGCATGAGAGCCCCGATAAACCACTTCAAATGGTTTAAATCCTGTACTCGAGTGCTTGGTGTTGTTATATGTAAACTCCACCAAGTCCAAGTGCTCGCTCCAATCACTCTGATCTCGCATGATATAGTTTCTCAACCCTTGTTCTACTATCTGGATCGTCCTTTCCGTTTGACCATCAGTTTCAGGATGATAAGAGGAACTGAACTTGAGGGTAGTTCCGAGCCTTCGAAACAAACCCTTCCAAAAATCAGCTACAAACCTCCTATCCAGATCTGAAACAATGTCTTTAGGCATCCCATGATACTTAAAAACATATCGTATAAACAGTTCAGCGGCACCTCTTGACGTCACTGCTTCCCTACAAGGGATGAGGTGAGCTTGCTTACTGAAACGATCTATAACAACTAACAGAGCATCAAAACCTCCTGATTCGGGTAAACTTGTGCATAAGTCCATACTTATGCTCTCCCAAGGCCCATCAGATATTGGCAAGGGCCTCAGCAACCCTGCAGGTCTCCTCCGCTCAGTTCGTTGTTGCTGACATGTCAAGCAAGTCTGCACGTACTTGATTACATCCTCCAACATGGTTGGCCAATAAAACTGCTCTTTAAGTCGTTGTAACGTTCTATTCTGTCCTCCATGTCCAGCTAGTTCACAATCATGACATTCTTGCATGACTAGTGTCCTTAGAGCGCCAGCTGGAACATAGACCTTGGTTTGCTTATAAAACCAAAGGCCAGTGCGAAATGAGAGATTACGTACCAATGGATCTCTCCCTTGTTGGCTGGTCCAACGTTGAGCCTGAGGATCATCAAGCAATGCTTGTCTGATTCGATCCAAAAGCTCTTCACTTGTGTCCTGGGTTGTTAACGCCTGGACACGTCTGCTTAACAAATCCTCTGGAATATTTTCCTTCCCTTTTTGATACCGCCATTCGATATCAAAACGTGCAAGCTCCACTTGCCACCTCTGTTGTTTACGTGACAAACGAGGTTTACTCTGAAAGTATGTATTACCCTCACAGTCCGTTACAACAGTAACTTTGCTTGGTAACAAATAATGCTCCCAACGCTTCAAACAATGGATAACTGCGAACATCTCCTGTTCATGAGCAGGCCATTTTGCCTCAGTCTCTGAGAACTTGTGACTTTCGTAAGCCACCGAATGCTTTCCTTGCATCAACACTCCTCCAATGGCCCATTGAGAAGCATCTGTGTGAACCTCGAAAGGTTCTCCCATCTTTGGAAGAGCTAGCACGGGCATCTCTGTCAGTGCTTGTTTCAACTCCTGAAACGCTCTTTCAGCTGCTGGATTCCAAACAACCTTGGAAGTCTTGCGTAATAAGCCAAACAAAGGTGCGGCTTTATGCGCAAACTGATAAACAAAGCGCCGAAAATATGTGGCTAATCCAAGAAAAGATCTGAGCTCATGAACACTCTCAGGTCTCTTCCATTCAACAATGGCTCGAATCTTAGCCCTGTTAGGATGAATGCCCTGCGCATCGATCAAACATCCTAGAAACACTACACTCTCTTGTCCAAAAGAGCACTTGTTCTTCTTGAGATAGAGTTGATGTTCTTCTAGGCGCTTAAACACCATTTCAACATCTATTAGATGCTGATCCCAAGTGGATGAGAAGATGATGATATCGTCTAGGTACACGATAACACTCTCATCCAAGAGATCTCTGAAGATCTCGTTCATTAGCCTGCAGAAAGTACCCGATGCATTGGACAATCCAAACGGCAGCACTGTATACTCAAACAAGCCATACCTCGTCCTTACAGCTGTCTTTTCTTCATCTCTTTCTTTGATCTTGATCTGGTGATGTCCAGAACGTAGATCCAGCTTGATGAAGTATCTTCCAGTGGCCAACCGATCGGTGGTTTCATCCATGAGAGGAAGAGGATACTTGTTCTTGACAGTAACCTTATTGAGTGCACGATAGTCCGCACACATGCGAATACCACCATCTTTCTTGGCCACGAACAACACCGGGGCAGCATAAGGTGATATACTAGGTCGTAAAATACCCTGAGCTACCAACTCTTTCAACTGAGTCTTCAGCTCTGTCAGCTCATCAAACGACATCCGTCTTGATGGCACTACAGTAGGGGTAGCCCCAGGAACCAGATCAACAACATGATCCAAGGCTCTCCTCGGAGGAAGTCCTGTTGGTAACTGATCCGGCATTAGGTGAGAATACCTCTCAATTAATGTCTGCATATCAGGATGTATGGGAAGAGCAGCAACACGTTCTTCCTCATCCGTCTCCACCTTGGGTTTAGACATCACTGCAACCCAAGCTTCGTCAACCAACTTGATCTGCTTTCCAAACTGTCTGGCCGTGCAGATCTGAAATGCCACCTTGGCTCGTTGGAACTTATGAGCAGCATGGTTTGGCTCCTTAGGTCTCTCTTTGATGACCAATGGATGTGGTTGCCCCGAGCCCCATCGATCCATGACTATGATGTTCCTTTCTTGAACATCTAGTTTTGCCTTGGTCTCTTGTAACCAAGACCAAGACAAGATACCCTCCATCGTGTCACCTAAGCTCATAACTAAAAACTCATGCTTCCTAGTTACCCCTCCAACAGTAATAGGAACACTCATGAGCTTTTCTGTAACGGTTGTGCTGCCTTGCACAAACCTTACCAACAACGGGCTCATGATCTTGGTTCTAGTCACCCCCAAGGTCCTGACTAGCTTTTCATCCAAGACATTCACATCTGCTCAAGTATCCATAAGCAAACAGCACCGGTGGTTTTCTATTTTCACTTCAATCCACGGCAGAAAATCCCCATGCTCTACCAAATGCTCACCAGCACATACCTCTGCTTCAGTAGTCGCCTCAACTGGTTCTTCAATACTGGTTGTCTCTTCAGCTATCAACCCACGCACGTTGCTCGTTGTTGAACGTTGAGGACAATCACGAGCGATATGATCGTCCCGTCCGCATCGAAAGCAGATGATCGTCCTTGAAGGTGTAGCACTGCTAGCTCCACTGCTCCTAGCACTTGAAGTCGAAGCTTGGTTGGATCCTGCATTGGATGCATAAGATCCAGTAGGTCGTGTCTGAGTAGGACCACGAGAAACTCCTTGCTGTTGAGATCCACGAGAAAACCTCCTTCCCGCTGCACCAAATCTTCCACCACCACGTCCTCTACCATTTCTACTCTGAGAGGACGTTATCTGTCCTTGAGGATTGCGCCAAAATCCTCTACTAGGCTCGCCACCACTTGTTCCACGCTGAAACTTGGAGGGCTGCACGGTGTAATTATGTTCTCTAGTGTTCTCTGCTGCTTCCAGAAATGCAAACAAGTCTTGCATGTCCTCGGACTTGTGAAACATAACCCAACTATCAAACACACTAGCATAGAAACCCTGCAGACCTTTCTTCAAGTGAAACAGCAAGTCGGTGCGATCCACCATGTGCAAACGAGTAACCAACTCAGAAAATCGCTGGAGGTACTGTCTGATACTTCCTGTCTGTCTCAGATGAATGAGCTCCAGCCGAAACTGTGTAGTTTCATCCACCGGTACCAGATGTCTTCTGAGTTCATTCTTCAGTTCCGGCCAAGTGGACATAAGAGTTGTACCGTTCAAACTCCTCATCCGCTGTTGACCTCCATACCATTCCTTAGCCTCTCCTTCCAGTCTACTAACAGCATAGGTGAACCAGCTGCGCTCATCGAAATTCTCCAAGTAATTCTCCATCTCAGTAACCCATAACTCAAACCTGGAAAAGCTTTTCTCATCGTTGAAGGCTGATGGTGTCGCTGGTTCAGCCCACTTCACTTTCCGCTTGTGCCCTTCTTTGACTGAGCTGCCTTCCGCAACATTCTCTTGCACCTTCTGTGATCTATCTTCATTCTTATCGACTTGAGCAATATCAACTGCTTCTTCGCTTGGTAGTGCTAAATCCTTGACTTGCTCGATTTGCAGTACAGGGACCTCCACTTCTTTCTCTTGTGTCGCTTTTGCTTGAGTTAAATCCGCCTTAAGCACCTTGTTCTCAGCTTCTACTTGCTCAAGTCGGCCTTCCAACTTTCTCAGCAATGCTTTCATCTCGTCCAACTCGGTCGACACAACCTCCATTGTCGATGGTGTTTAGCTAAGACTCAACTTGAGCCTGCTCTGATACCAACTGTAACGTTCGACCGCAGATCTCGGAACAGATTCTTTAATCTGTAACCAATGAACTGCCGAACGTGAACCTCCCTAGAGACCTGTATACTTTATTTGTGTCTCTAGATCCAATTCGTTAAACTATCAGCTAATGAGCACCGAGGATTTGATAACTGTTGGACGGGTTTCGAATAACCAACTAGTCTTTTGTAGATCTCTGGTCAATCTTAGGTTGCTAAATACATGTGGAACTATTCTAGACTTGGGTTGCATAAAATTTGGGCAGCGCTTCCGCTACTAGTGATCAAGTCGGAACGCCAGGACCCACAAGGAGCAACCGCCAAGACTAGGAGACCTAGTAGATGCTAGGAAGTAGAAAGGCAAAGCAATTACACCGAAATAAAGTCAACACGACACCAGATGCGCCCAACTCAGTTTTGGCACACAACTCAAGCCTACTTATCAGAATGGAGAAAGTCACGGGCTCATATACATTACATGGCATTACTTGCTGACAAGGTCACGCAGCGCTCTTGGACCGGCAATCCTTCACTACTCAACAACTCCAGAACTAAGACTTCAGTAGAGAACCTAATTTCATTCTGAACGCTCTGATTTCTGTTACTCAACAGATCAGACCCCAAGTCAACGCCCTAATCAACACCCCAAGTCTGCTCTCAAGGTCCCTCTTCAAATCTGCTCTCCAAGGAGCTTGATGTGCATCAGTTCTAGCTCTTGATTTTTGACCTCAAAGGCAATGTACACTACCTTGAAAAATACAGTCTCCTCCCTCACTACCAAGAGTGCTCTCTCCAAAACTGAAAAATTGAGAATGACCTCCTTTAGGGTTCACGACACTCTTTTATCTAGTCTCTTGAGCCTGCCTTGTGCCATGCAGCTGCCACTTTTGATTGCCCGAATGCCATCTGGTTTGAGGAAAAAGCAAAAGGTGTTACAATATGTCTTCTGTTATCGCTGGACGAGAACTATCGCTTGATGCCAGTAGGAATTGTCTAAGGATATCCAAGACCACCATGTTGAGCAATAAGAGCAAAGTAACATTTACTCATTTTCTGGACGCAAAATCCACAATGGAATCTTCCCAGGATCAGCGATAGAATATCTACAGGTCAAAAGTGTAGGAGAAAAGCAGATATACCGTACTTTTTCAGCGTCTCGTCAATGCTGACACCTGCAAAGTTGCTCATCGTAGACGATTTCATTGTCTCTCTTCAATCCGCAGACTCAGAGACATGAAGACGAGAAGTTGGAGTGTTGGCAGGCAGGGGTAAGTTTTGAAGTATATATTGATACACGGGTAAAGCAGCTTTCTGAGAAAACATTGACTTCGCCCGCACACTTAGGCCCCAAATAGTTTTGAACCCATGCAAGTACAAAGTGAGTAACAAAGAGTGGTACCATGCATGCTAACTTGGTTTGAGAAGTCAGCGGATGTATATAACCGAGGAAATGTGTAGGGTGAACACATTTCCAAGATGGTACCCCTGGCTGTAAGACAAAATACAAGTAAAAATGCGATGCCTAACGAACTGAACGAGAAAACAACTATAACTATAATATAGAGCGAGAAGTCTCAAAAGCAGATAACATGAAGGGCAAGATATCTAGAAAAAGACGAACAAAACAGAAGGTACATCGTCTGGAGAAGCATACAGGGTGCATTCGGGAATAATCGAGCCAGCAAACACAACACCAGAGTGTCAACCATGAAGAAAGTAGAGGTTATAAGCAATTCTCCCAACAAAGGTCACGGTTTTGAAGTATAATAAAAGCAAAATATCATGACATACTGTTGAAATGGAGAGCAGAGAAAACTCGTAACTGAACATTGAACATGTAACTGCTGCTGCTATTCTAGCTTGTATCACTAGCCAACAGAAGAGAGTGATCGAAACCACATGCAACCTGCAGTACCGATACCGGACCCAGGCTCTCGACGGGGAAAGGGTATGGTTCATCAGCAGAACTGCCAAGACCAAGTCTACCATTCCTCCCACTTCCCCATACAAAGACCTTACTATCCGAGGTCAGCCCAACAGAATGGACCCTACCACCTGTTGCTTCAATCGTCGTTTCTTCGTCTAAACCTTCAACCAATCCTGGACGGTCGGCTTCGCCTGACCTTCCAAGCTGGGAGGCCGAGTTCCAACCCCAAGAGTACAAGTTACCACTCCGAGGAGCATCCGCAACTGCAATACCTCCATCAGGCTTGCATGTAATCGCTAGAGAATGACCAAGACCTGCTGCGATAGCTATCGCCTGCATTGGCCCGTCTAAAAGTGCGACGGTCCCAACAGGCCCTTCAGGGTTGACTGGCCTCCCCAGCTGCCCTAGACTGTCATCCCCGAAAGAGTATACGTTTCCGTTTTCTGTACAGAAAAGCAGCAGGATGAACAAATCAAGACCAACAGAGACTAACACGATACGCAGCGATGACCTTGTCTGAAAGACGCTTCTAAAAAATTACTGCTGCACAAGAACGTAAGCCTCCACACACAGACAAGGCAAAACAAAAGGATCCCGCCTTCGCCAGCTCTTCCAGTGTTTCAACTGCAGACTTCTATCTGCCGGTTTACGCTAATGAGTGCCTGACCGTTTTGGTATATCGGCATTTCTTCTCTTGGTAACTACTCCTTTGTTACATAAGCAAAGGCTTCCGTGTTTTCCTTCCGGCCAAATAACAAAGAAGAAATTAGGGTTCTCCCCATCAATACATCTTCACTCTGGACCTGCAAACCGTATCGCCGTCTGTTTTACACTAATTGTCATATATCCCCATAGGTGTTTCTATTGAACTTTTAGGTAGATATTACAAAGAAAGAAGGCAAACATGGTCCGCGGTCCGACGTACCAGAAAGTGCGAGAGAGTGATCCATACCACTTGCTACTTTTATTACTCTTTCGTGGGCCAGGGCCTCGACACGATAAGGTCGCCAGATAGAAACTGCTGTTTTCTCCTTCTCCAGGACTTTTTGGCTTTCAGCGTCCACAAGACCTGCTGGTTTCAAGAGCGTCTGAGAAGTCATTTCCATATCAAATCTGAACTCATTTGCAACCTCAAGAACATTGAAGCCCAGTCGCCCATCTGCACTGTAGCCCCATGTAAAGAGTTCGCCTCGAGTGGAGCAAGCTAGAACATGGCCCCATCCTAGTGCAACCTGCATAAAACTCATCCCGTTACTGCCTGAAACTGAAGTACAGAGGACAGAAACCTCCACAAGGTGATAGTCAGTGATTTGCTACATAGTAGTACTTTGTTAAGAGGCAAACAGATTTTTTAGTCGAGTAAATTCAAACATTCCTTGCTCCTGCCTTACTCAAACCTCATCCAAATCCGAGAGGATCACTAACTTTCTATGGTTTCGTTCTGATACGAGCCTGGAACCAAGGATAACTCTTAACGGCAGACCGACCCACTTCCTAGAGCTTTTGTTAGAGTCAACCCTCCAATTCAAATATCATGCTGCGTATTACGAGAAGCTCGTCCAAGTTTAGTTGATCCGGGAAAGGCTGCACTACCTAAGCACCTGTGACACTTGATGGTCTGAAAGAGCTTCTACTCGTCGAGGCAGTAGAGATCGGATCACATTGGGTGCAAGTCCCAACTGGCCTCGTTTTGAGGTTCCCCAGGACCAGAGAGAACCATCACAAGCGATGGCCATGGACACCACGCCAGACCCAGCCACATCTTTAATCTGGACGTTTTCCAACCATTCAACCCTCTGAGGGCGACGCCAATCTTCCCTGTCAGAAGCCAGTACAGAATATCATGCAATGTGTATATAATTATAGTCGATGTTGGTTCTGACAGTGGACAGCACAGCTCAGATGCTTACTCATTGCAGAAAACTCCGACTCTCCTCTCTAGTTCATGCTCAACCAAGTGATGCATTTGCTTAAACTCCCGGCCGTCTATGCTACAACATCTGCTTGATGATGGATGATAAACTCTCCGCTTAAGGAGGCACTCGTTCCCACGATCCCTTTGAAATATGTTGTGCGACAAAGAAGTGATGAGGGACCCAGATTCATTCAGCAGCTCTCGAAGTAGAAAATCAGCTCACAACGCAAGTATGAATCAGTCGTGCTTGTAGAGGCTGACCTGGAATTACCCTCACGGCGACCGAGCTGGCCTTCTGCATTTCTTCCCCAGGCCCAGACCTCGCCCTCGTCAGTCACGGCCAGAGAATGGTAATGTCCAGCTGCAACTTTGACAATGTTCTTAGGCAGTCCCTTTACAGGAACTGGTTCGAAGACATCGCTCAAGTATCCTTCTGCGTCGTGCCCTAGAGCCCCATTACTTCCAGCACCAAAGCTCAGCACTCGCGTCTCATACTTCAGTTTCTTCTGGCCATGCGAGTCTGTGATCGTGCTGAAATTCTTGCAAATACCTTCTCACCGGGAAACCAGGTCCAGAACCGTCAGAATTCCTCACCATATCAACCTTATCCGTCAGCTTATTCATATCAGCTTCTCCGGATAAGAACTACAGAATGTTGATTATTGTTCTAGAAACTCATTCCTCCCTGACGGACTACGAGCTCTCGACTGAAACCAGCAAACTAGTGATAATGATCTACAGCTGCTCTTTGTGATGACGAGTGTTTGTTTCTTACCAGAATCAAATGTAGCACTGCGGACAGAAGAAGGCGGCAACAATTCAGAGAGCCAGGAACTCTTCCTCCTCCCGCGAAGAAAGGGCCTGCAAACACAGCTCAAGGTGCGTCCCTTCATCCTCCTCCTTACCCGCAGTTCCTCCTCCTCCCACTTTTTGGAAGGGTGGTCGCTGTCCGGCGAGTGTGAAATACGGGATGGAGGGAAGAGGATTTTTTGTCGTAGCAGGAGACGGTTAGAAGGAAGAACGGAAATAGGGACTTGCTACTACGGTACCAAGGTTCTTGCTCCCAATCTAATCACCACATCCCTTCTGAACTTCTTATTATTAGTGCATGGTTATATTTTCTATTACGAGGTAATCGAAAGACAAAGCTCGCCCCAGAAAATACGTCGGTACCCCGATCTTACCTTTAGCTCTAGTATGCTGCCTCAGTTCGATCCGAGCGTGATCAGACTCCAGAGGTGACGAGGACGGAGGCAGAGATAATCTTCCGTCTCCTGTGGCTGGTGGTGAGACTGGACGGAACGGACCTCAGCTCAGAGTTCAGTCGCTGTTTCGTTTGTGCCTTCGCGATCTAGTTTGTTTGGAAGGATTTTGCGCGACAGAGGAGAGAGATAGCCTGAAATAATTTGACGTTTGATGTTTCTTGTCGACTGTACGTACCGGACCAGACCCTGTCCACGGGCCTGGTAAGATATTTGTCGTCTTGATTATCACGGCTTTGTGTTCTCTTTCGCCTTATTCGCTCTTGCGAGCCCTCGGTTCTTTTCTTGCGAATTCTTCTCAAAAGTTGCTGCGTTTTGTCGAACGAGCGCGAGGGCGACTGCTTCCGGGAGGTCTGGAGTTTTTGAAGTCGCATGAGGTGCAATTGGCGAATGCCAGCGGTTGTCTCGCCTCTGGCAGTTCTTTGCCCGCCTGCACTGCAGCAGCGTTGGTAGCTTGAAGTCTGGTGGTAAACACACTTTCGTTAGACGCCCTGTTTGATGGATTTCGAGCACATCTTTCAGTTAGGAGTTCCCTGTATCGCAACGTATGAATAAAGCCTTGAATTTTAGTACCCGAAGGATTTCTCGTCTGCCACTTTACGGCTTTTGCGCGCAGAAGCGAAAATTACAGTGAGCTTCGAGTATGAGTCGGTTTTATGGGCGTTATATGTCCGTTATATGTCATGTCAAACTTAGGCTGCAGGTTCGAATTCGAAGTCAGTGCAAGCAGCTACCTTTTGTTAGAATCTGTGTGAGACTACGGTAGTCCCGGTTTTCATTATGGTTGGTGTTGGAGGTTATGACATAACTTTGATGCAAACCTTGAACTGAACCCCGCATGAAATTACCCCAAATTACAGATGCTGTTACAGTCGTGCGCATGATGTTGTGTTCCTTGGCAGCGAAGGAAGAGTGTTTCACCCTTTCTGAGTTTCTATCATATTTGGGCCTGTTCGTGCAAGGGTCTATGAACCTTGTCCCTGAACGGAAGTTTTACCTTGGTTGAGGGTTTGGTCGTTGTCGTTCAGTATTTGTATATGTTATTGTCTTCATGTCCTGGCTCCATGTATTGTCACCAGTTGTCCGGAAGCAATGTTACTGGATTCTCAAACTCTGCTTCGCTGGAAATTCGACAATCAATGTTGGAACGGAGCGATTGCTTTCTTCGTCCTTGCGCTTTGCCGCACCTTCTCTTTTTCAAGGTTTTACCCCTTATCTTACCTTTACCCTTTGCTTTGTTAGGACCTGTGGAGCTTGGAAAGAGGAAGAGAGTGGAGTTTCTCGGCATATTTGATGCTGAGAAGATAAAGAATGATATGCTGGGGTTATGAGAAGCAGACCAGGTACGACTGTGCTTCCCGGCTTTCTCTGAATCTGTCGAGTTCACTAAGGAACGTCTAATCGTTCAAGGGTTTAGGCATTGTAGAGAATCACAGTAGGCCTGTCGCGATGTTTGGTTACAGGACACCGGGATAGCTGTAAACATTGTTGTCGTCGGTGTCTTGAAGGGTGGTGGATTAGAGAAATACCATCTCGAGCAGCAAGTTGTCTCCTTTTGGTTCCTGAAACGGATGAGTTCCTAGCATTTTTACTCAATAGACGGCTTTCTGAGGAGTCATTTGGTAGGTTTTGGACTATTGCGTTTATGCTGGCTAAGTTCAGTTAAGCACTCTGGCAGCCAGTGGATCAGATATGATTCTAAGTCGATATGTCAATTCGGCCATTTATGTTTTATTATTTGCTCCATTGCATCGCTAGTTTCTGGGGACCTATAGTGGTAGATTCATTTTGGACAACCTGATGTTTGGTTGCTCTCACCTACTATGTTGTGCTACATCATGATCTACAAGCTTAACCACTCACACCTGTATACTATGAGTGGCCCCTCGCTTCCAGACTGACGCTTCTAAAGGCAATTTCCATGTCAATAAGGAACTAATCAGTGACTACATTGCACGATTCAGTTCAGGTTCTGCCTCTGTCTATGAGATCTATGCGGTTTTTTTTTGCTACACAGGCTATGGTTTTGCTATACAACATTTTTCATTTTCATTATGCTTTGCCTCAGGTTACGTCTTTTGACCTTTCCTCTCTCATCTCTTTATTCTCTCGCCTTGTTTTCGATTTTTCTCGTCTTTCAGCGTTTTACTGTTTACTGTTTCGATCTTTAACGGTTTTGTTGACTAATGACGAGCAGTACTTATATTAATCCATTAATCCATTGGCAGAGCACTCTCTGTCACATGCACCTCAACCAGCTCTCTAGAGCACTCTCTGCCACATGCACCTCAACCAGCTCTCTGACTTCATCAGAACCCAACAGGGAGGGTTAGGCTATAAATGAGTAAGAATAGTGATCAAACGAAGTTGAGGATTTTTCCAACTCAGGACGGACTTGTCTGTACAGGAGTGTCTGTTCAGTTTCGGGGACATTTGAGGGCAAACTCCCGTTTCTTGTGTAGTGGTAGATCTTTGTGGTATTTAGGTTTTTCAGTGTACCTACTCATTACTTACAGCGGTGTCCGGGACCTTTGTTGGGAGAATTGCCTCTAACCTCTAGCTTTCTTCATGGTTGACAATATGAGTGTTGTGAATGCTGGTTCAGTATTCTCGGATGCTTCATGATTGTTTCTCCAGACGGATGCATATTTCTTTTTCTGTAAGTTTACGCTTGTCATTGTCTAGATAACTCGCACTTCCTGCTTACTTCCTGTCATTGCTTTTCGGCTTACCTCTCTATATTACAGTTATAGTTGCTCTGTTATAGTAAAACTTCATATCGTTAGCATCGTATATTGTACTAGCCATCTCTCCTGCACTTCTCTCTTGGAAATGTGCTTCCCCTATACATTTCCCCTTGGTCGGACCTCGGTTATATTCGCTAGCTTCTCCAACCAAGTTAGCATATATGTTCACCACTCTTTGTTACTCATTTTGTACTTGCATGGGTTCAAGACTATTTGGGGCTACCTAATTGTGAGGGGGGAGTTACTGTTTTCTCCGAAAACTGCCTTACCGGGTACCATTATAGATTGGGCTACATAGTTTGGTCGTGAAGAATATTTCTGATCTCCAGCTGTCTCCCTCGTTTCGGGGTATCCTGATAGAAGGTGATTTTGAAGGTATCTCAGCCATATGCTGATCTCAGCACAAAACAGTCCTTCCGGGTCCTTAAGTTCTGTTATGACTTGTAACGAGTGTCAGTATTCTTAACTCATATCATAAGGAAAGCAATTAAGGAAAGCACCACCGGATTGTTTGGACAGGACTGCGTATAGATAGCACCTGTGCTTGTGTGAGTCCGTCAGTTGTTGTTCCGCATTCATCCCGCACTGCAATTTCGTAGAGACCTGGCAGTATCAGGAAATATTGTGGTCACGTATATAATCGATTCGTGAGGTTTACTGCAGTGAACTTTGTATGAACTGGTATCGGCGTCCAGAGAAAGACAGAATGAACTTTGGGTATTATATCTGCAGATGCGTGACATTATCATTAGAAACGTCTACTTTAGGCAGGTTTTGACGATTTCTGCCTAAGTTATGATGTCCAGAGTCAAGTGAACTGTGCATCTAAAGCGTCTCCGTAAAAGGAATGTTCTTATAGATAGACGCAGCAGCTAGCAGTTTATTTTACTTGTTCCTCTTCCCATGTTGTATGGTGTGCGACAAATTTTCTCATGAGTTAAACCTGTACATTTCATTCTTGCACGCCTGACGTCTTACCCAGAGAGCCGTTGGATTTTATTGAAGAAAATTCATTGGTGCAATCCCAGTTTCATCATCTCGATCTTGGGGATTTTCTTACCTTGAACACCGTCGGACTTTTGTCGACGTGAAGTTCCTTTAGTGGTTAGTGGTAGTATCGTGGTTCTGGTTGTCAGTCTCGCTTATTCAAATGGAGTTCAATGCATAGTAGTCACGTAACATGATACTTCTGTTCTTCAACTTGTAACAGAGCTCTTACATATCTAAGGTCCATCTACTATCTTCTTCGTATAAGAGCATTTTCTTTGAATTGGCGTTGTCTGTCTGATTGTCTCTCGCAGTCTCAACTGCCTGTGAAGATCGCTAGAACTCATGTATTCCCTGAACGCCCTGGGCAGGGCCTGCATACAAAAGCTTTGGCAGCGTGTGGTTCCTTGCAGCGTGTGGTTCCTTAACTGACGCCAGTTGGGAAGATTCAACGTAGAAAGGGAATATCCTCACTGTATGGAACGAGAGCATGGGTAGTTACTGTTTTCTCCGGATACTACTCTACCCATGTACCATGATATATGGAAGGAGAGCTTGGTCCTGGTCCGTACGTTTACAAACTGGTGCCCTAAAAGGAAATTCTATTGTCGGAGCGGCACTAAACGGAATCTACAACTACGAGTTAGGTCGATTGTACATTTCGGTTTACTGCATTCTTCTCCCACACTCGGTAGTGTTCCTTGAATTGTAGCCCTCTGTTTGACCATGGACTGATGAGCTCTGTTGAGCTAGATATGTGTTTGGTTTTGATTGACGATCTTCCTCTTCATCTATAGCCCGACACTCTTAGGTGTTCACAAGTCTTAGATAAGGTTGAGTTCAAGATCTAGAGCCGTGTCAATGATTTTAGTGCATCAAATTGCAAGTTTCGTATGTTTTGATTCTGTGCTTTGGTACTTGGTTTGACTCTTTAGTAAACTTGAACAAAGTTTACACAATGGTGATATCAAATATTCATGTTATATTAGTTAGGTTTTTATAGTGAATATGACATTACAATATGATATTAAGTGTCAAAGTTTTACCATATGATTGAGATCATGTATCATATTATAAACACAAAAGAGTTTATTATTTTTCAAAATATGATTAATTTTTAATGAGATCTACAAAATAACCAATACAATCATGTTTACAGTTATATCTAGTGTTAAAATATCATCTAATAATTTTCAATAAGAACTCAAAATCATAATTAGTATGATTATTGTGAGAATAATTCTTAATATTTTTCAAGATGTACGTCGTATTCAAATGATTATATTTTGTTTTTCGTAAGTTTATAAAAATTTTAATATATTATTATAAAGTAAATTAACATATATAATAGATTATTTGACATCATATATGGAAAATATATATAGTTCAATGTATGTATTGGATAAATAAAATTAAGTAAAAAGGTATCATAATTTAATAAAATGATTTCTAAATCTAAATGGAAAATTATATGAAAATATCTAAAGTTTAAATTATGAAGAACATTTCTCATACATTTAGGTAGAAAAATATTAAACTCTAGGTCAATAATATCAATATATAAATGGATTATGGTTTAATATAAAAACTTATGCTAATGAAAAAAGTTATATGAATATATTTTAATATAAACATCAATTTATTAAATAAAATTTACTAGTTAAAAAATTTACTAAAAACAAAAGATAAATGCATGTAAATACAATTATGATAGTTCATTATCGAATACACTAAATATGCTTATTTTTCATGATGATCTTAGTGTTATGATTTATGAAATATCATCTATTGAGTTTTGTTTGTCAAGGGTCAATTTTTTACATTTGATGTTATGGTTTTAAATATCAAATTTAAATTTCTATATTATGTTCTTGTTGTTTGATGACATAGATTCGTCAAAATTTCATCGACTATCATTTTCATAATGTCAAAGTTGTAACTAGTCAAGACTTTAAGTTTTTCTTTTCTACAACTTACAAAATAGATTACAATGTATTCTCTTTATTCATCAACAATAATAAGTTCATCGAACTCCAGTTCGAATCAAATACTTCTATACTCTATATACTAACACAAATAAAATGGAGCTGATATTAAATATTTTTAATCACCATTGTGTTTGTAGAAAAGCTAATGGCGAAATCTAGATTATTCATCATCACTCTCAACTTTCAATATTCATTGTCCTTATAAAAACTTGAGAACATCAAGAGTTTAGACAAAATTCATTTTAAAGTGGTTGATCATCCATTCTTTGAAATTTCTTTTTTGATAATGTAATTTTATCTTTCAATGTCGTACAAATATCAATAACCTCATCAACAAAAGAAACAAATATTGATGGATGTTAGTTACGACATGTACTCCACTAATTTGTATCTATGGTTGATCATCATATATATTATTTTGTTGTCTTCATAAACTTTCTTTCTCATGTCAATAGTGCTCAATGACATTCTACTAGTTGATTTCTATTGTTTCATCTTCTTTTATAATTATTAGGTTGATAAATGACTTATTATTGGTAATACTTATTAATAAAACTTATCTCAAATTGTGTTCTTTGTTTAACAATATCATTTCTAAATATTCTTATTGTAACAAGAATAATATAAGCTTTATTGTAATTAAATTTTTTCCAATTTTTTTCAAAATTAGAAAGATAATCTCATTCGTTCTAACACTTCCATAGTTCATGAATTATAAACACAAATTTTAGTTCATTTTTTTCCATTTTTTATTTCATATTTTAATTATAATTGTTATCTTTATGTATAAAATATAATTACTTTAATCTTAGATGTTGGTTTTGTTTTTGAGCAATCCGAATTTCAATCATTCACTCATACATTTCTTCAAACAAGCTAATACATCTATAAAATAATACGTATGATTTTTAAAAACATAATGAAATAAGATCTTATATTTAATATTTGTACATGTCTGACAGTTCCAAATATTGCTTATTATCAATAACATATATATATCTAATAAAAAATATAAGTATATATGTTATTTTTTTTTCAAATTGAAAATCGGTAGCTGAGATGGTTGTCCTATGCTTCTAAGCGAAAGGTTTGGCGTTCAAACCCTCTTGCTCTCGATTGGAAGTAGAACTATGTCGCTGTCATGTGAATCTGGTCCGAGTACGCTGTGGTTACCCACAAAAGATAGTCCGATGCCCCTTGAAGGGATAAACGGACAAGGTAAAATATTTACCATTTACTATATATAATTACACTTGAAGTAAAAGTATATCTTGCTCCAATAAATTATGGAAATTTCATCTCTATTTTTCTCTATCAATCCAAATTAGTTTAATTTGGAATGAATCGTAACTCGTAAAGATAAATTGATGAAGACCATTGGTGTAATTCAATGTTTCACATATTCCATGTTGGGATCAAGATTTTATCTCCAAAACATTTTACTCTTAAAGGTTATATTTTGAGAATTTTGGAAAAAATTCAATATTAATCATATTTTTTACATTTTGTCTTTCAACCAACACTTAGAGCAATTTGAAAAATATATTATATAACCCACTTACGTCTTTATGTGTGATTTTTAACCATTTCATTTATATTACATGATCATGTGTATGGTTGAATTTTGTACTCTAATTTGCAGAGTAGATTATAATAAGTTAAAGATAATTTATGATTTAAGCTGGTTACACATTAAGTAAAATGCCACAATAGTTATAAAATTTAACTATTTCATCTTTATTGTTGTAGTACAATCATACCTCATTCATCACTCGTTATGTTATTAAATGTATTATTATAAATCTCACTAGATTGATTTTTCTTACATAAACTTTGTTTTTATAATCATTGTCATATTACATGTAAATATAGGCTTTAGAACAATTTACAAAGAAATATAATTATAAATAACAGTCAAAGATAACAAACAAACATATGTACATGTTTGACATCTATGTGTTTATGTTTGGTTTTTGTTTAAACATAGCTATGTTCGATCCTTGCTTGAGCATCTTGACCTTTGAAATAATAATCAAACTCTAATTATGTACAAAGTTAACATCATGCGAGAACTTTCTCGCATATGGTTATAACTTTATACTCATCTCTTGAATTACGTAATCTATGAGTGATTATATGTATGTATAGTATCACAATTCTTATAGTCATAAAGGTTTTTAGCTCCAGTGTGTTGTAGAGGTTTGAATATAGTGAAAACTAGTTGCAATATTGTTTTTCAGTTGTTACAAATGAGATTGTAAATGAAATTGTTGATCACAAATTTGTGTTCAAAGGTCCATCAAGATGAAATTCACGAGATAGTAATCTCAAATGAAGTCTATATGAGCTTCTTCAACTGCATTATGACATCCAAAAGATGATAAGATATAAATGTTTTTCACTTTAAGCTATTCCAATACTTCCTCATAAGATCCGAGTAGTTTTTACAATTTTGGATAAATAAGTTTGAATGTGAGAATGATATTATCTAGATACAAAAGATATTTTGTATTCATATCATTTATTTTTTTATCTCATATCATTGTTTCTTTTTCATACTCAGCAAGATAACCAAGTGTTGATAATATATTCAGCTGAGGTCATAATGAAGTCTCAAGAGCATGTTTGGATATTAAATAACACTGTAGTGTTGTTTCACTTGTTCAGTTATATATGGCCAACCTATTCAAATGAAGTTTAACAATTTATTATAATTTTGTGAGGTTAATTCAAGATTTAAAAATTGTCCACTTTGGACAACTCTAACAAGTTTGGTCTTTGTCTTTTGTTCCCAAACAGTGATTAGAATATGTCGTAAGCATAAGTAACTTGTTCGACATACATCCAACGTAATGGATTCTTAGTGACTAATTTAAATCATTTAAGTTTACCGTGCTCAAGTTCAAACCCATGGTATGATTGATGAATCTTAGTAATTCATTTGAATGATAGAGATAATATATTAAAGTTTCTTTTATGATCTCTCCTAGGTAATATATTATCTCTATCATTCAAAGCATATTACAAAGAGCATTTGTGCTTATTATGAATGAAGCAGAACAAGAAATAATGCTAGAGATTAAACGACATGGAAATGAGAACAAAGTACAAGAGTTTTGATATGATTGGGAGCAAAGTTCTATGAGTGAGAATCAAGATAGATGTTGAAGATCACGTGATTTTTTTGCACAATGAAGGAATTTTCTCAAAAGTGATAAAGACATTTAACCACAAGTCCATGTTTCTTAAGAACTGGTGACATACAAGGAGATCTCTCTCTAGACCAACAAGATTTCAATCTTTTCATCAATTTTGATGGGTATAATACTACTAGCAGTAAACAAGGTTGTCAATATAAATTGATATACTGATACTTTTATCGCTCAAAGTTTAGACCACATCACGTCAAATCCACGAGTGGTTATTTGTAATTTTTTACGAACCATGACTCATTAAACATGACCTTAATGTTCTAAATTTTGAAATGTCATATAGCTCACTCTCCCTTTTCTCCATTCTTTATTCTTATTGGATTACCTACAAAATTATGATAGTCTTGTTGTGATGTGTGGTTATAAGAACACCTTGATAGATGCGAACTAGTCTTGATGTTAACCTAAAAACATGAAAGGTAGTTAATGAACACGCTCTGGATCTAAGTAATAAGTTCATTTTAGCAATGTCAACATGCATCAACTGTTCATATTCCCAATAATCTTCAACAACTTACAAGACTAAGTATTTTAAGGAGTGATTCATTCTGACATATCGATACGAATCATTGACGATCAGAGTGCTCAACCGACTTCATCAAACATCAACACGATAATTGAGAACCTGTCAAAAACATTTGTGGTATATATTACGAATGGTGGTTTGACACTGAACAAGAAACTTGAAAAAGAGCAAAGATGGTCATTCTTCATGTGAAGCAAAGTGAAGACCAGCAGTTTCTCTACGAGTGCGTAGGTACAAAATATGTGGATGATGTTATTCGTGATATTGTACTCATCAGTAATCTACGAAGAAAGATCTTACATTTGAAAGAACAAGGAGACCAGCTTGTTCTATACGGTCCATCAAAGGATCCTGCTCGCAACGAAGATGATGACAGTGACGAAGATGTTGAAAGTCCACAATGTTCTTCTTCGGTTAAGTCACGAGGTCCATTCTATAAACGTGATCCGAGCAACAAACGTACTGGAGAAGGTTGGTCACTTCCTCTTCTTTAGTGTCAGATATCATAACAGTAGAAAATTTGAATGTGGTTGATTGACCTATTTGCCCATGAAACTTCAAATTTTCAATTCGCACCAACGAACTCTTCTGTCATAAGATTATGGCTCTCATATTCGAACGGAATTTTCCAGCTTGCGATCAAGAAGTGGCAACAAAGTTAACTCAAGCTTTGGTAGAAATGGAATCTCTATCTTCAAAGGTTTGTACAATCTTCAGAAAAAACCCTCTTCCAAATTTCCAATATGATGTTTGGAGAAAAATAGAACAAGTTTCTCATTGCATTCAATGCTCATATCTTTAATTTATTTTCGTTAAAAGTAGTTTGGATTTCAGTGTTTGAAGTTTATAATGAACTTTGTGGATTAGGCTCAAGTTGAAAATAAGGTGCCACTTACGACATCTATGTTGAAGGAAGGAATTGATCTAGTAAGAGGTGCCGTAATGATATGCTATCCGATGAATTTGCCCCATTTTGATCCTGTTCAACAAGAGCTTAGAGGAACGTACGGAGGTAAATGTATATTCTCTTCTCTAAATTTTTTGTATTATTTTTGTTTAACTTTTATTCCTCTCATTTTTTGAAGGTGTGAAATACATTTTTCTACACTTATACAATATGATGCTCACAAATATATTAAGAGATGCATCAAGTACTCGAGATGTGTAGTCTATTTTTTCCAAATATTTATTTTTGATATGACTGACATAAATTTAATAAACCATAATCTCGAAATTCCTCTCCTAGCCTTCGAAGTTCTAAGTTCGTATAACCTACAAACAAAACTGATAACATACATGCATTTCCATAAGGAAGTGAGTTCAAATGTAAAAATATAAAGATATGTGAAAAGTGTTAGATTATAAGCACATGTTATAACACGAATCACACTAGCTATAGGCTCTCTACACCATTTAAGTCTAAATTACAACTAACGAGAATCGGAGCATTAAATTATAAGCATTAGAACGCTAGATGTATTAATTCTTTTCAACGGTGGTTTATGAGAAGAATCAACAAGTGGAGCTTGATGGGATGAACTCTTCCATTTGTCGCCTCGATGAGACCTTAGAGTTTCACTAGTTGACCTTTACGCTTTACATAAATCTCTGATCACTCAAAAAGAAGTAGTGTCTCTTACATGCTTGTGATTATTAGAAACCAACAATTCCTTAACCTTGGCTTACTCTCAGAGATTCAACATGAAAGCTGCATATTGTATATCATTCAGTATCTTTGTCTCATTTAGATTTCTTGTGTATGTTTCACAACCAGATATAGAAACGTTAGATCCAGACACTACAAGAATGTGGTGGGCAGGAAAAGAGTTCATGCGAGAAAATAAAATATCTGATCATACTGGAAAGAATGAGAAGACAAAGGTTAGCATTTTCTCCATCGTTGTGTCACAACTCTACACATACTTAGAGAAAAACTACACAAAACATAATGTGATATAGAGAAGTGATGATATCCAGTTTGTATCAGCAACCTCTTAAACAAATAAGTCTTAACTGTCCATTCAAGAAATTGTGTTTGCATTTGATGTATTAATTTGAAACACATTGCAATTACTTGAAACATAGTGAAAGTATTGTTTAACATTAAAGCATGAGTGAGTGGTCTCTTGGATCTTGTGAATATTCTTTGACTTGTCGTTTGTGACAGGTTATTGTAAAACTTCAGGCTAAAGGAAAGGGTGCTCCTGCTCGTGAGCCTGTGAGACTTCTACACAACTTAAGCCGTCCATGTGACCATCCGGTTGATTCATGCATGTAGAGTTGTTAGCCTCAATTCAGTCATATATTTTTGTTAGTAAATAATATAGAATAGCTTAGAAAGTTAATTCTATGCTTTATTAATGTAATTATCAATTGGATCTCTTTCAACTCTTGTTCATTCGACCTTAGTTTATAAAAGCTTAATAACTTTTTTGGAAAGAAAACTAGATAGCACTATTATTGTTTCCATTCAACGTTTACATGCAAACGTATTTTACAATCTCATAAATCCACACATTGAACCTTGAACTAAACATATTGAGTATCGAACTTGACCCACCTATTGAGTCAATAATTGTCTATGAATTACAGCCGGTAGATGCAGAAACTCAAAAGGCAATGATGGCTTGGTACTACAAGAAGCAAGAGGAACAAAAGGTGTGAGATTTGAACTTTCTCTTTTGTGAAATAATCTTGAATTTTGATGTAGCAACTACATGATGTTAAATATCAAACTACTCAAGGTAAAACATGCATGGTACAATGACATGAATACTCACTAATGATCATTTTGTTGGAACTGAATGAGCAGCGCATGAGCGTAGATGAAGACGACGCATACGTGAATTCAGAGTGGGCCAATCCAAAGGCACTAAAGTCAGCTCTACATCATATGCCCAAGGTGGCTTTAAGATGATGTTTGGTTTTTTGTATCGAGAATGAGAAAACGATTAACATCGATGAATCATGAAAACTTGTGAATCCTTAGACTTGTGTGACACACCAAGATGAGACAAAACCATATCGCATACATAATGTGAAAAGAAAAAGAAAAACGTGAACAATGCTTCTTTGCGTAGCTTCTTCCTTGGATTCTTGTAACAGATCATGATTCTATGTGGATGATTTTTGTATATCGAATATAACTTCTAAGTTCTTTGTGGATATCGACAAAACAAATGACAAGATTTTAATATATGAATAGACTAAAAAGATGATAAAAGTTATGATCTTTGTTTAATTGCTCTTAGGACATCGTTTTTCAAGAATAACAAATTTGCTATGTAGGACTTCAGAAGTATAAACTTTGGAAAAATTCTATGAAGACTCTATGGCCTTGAGCATAGAGACACTGGAAAATAAGCAAATTGTCTTGATTGTTTTATCATTGTTACAATATAATTTGGAAGCTCATAAGTGCCAAACTCGTCCTATAACTCATATATAAGACTTCCGTGTTACAAAAGTACTTCCAACTTCCTTGTTAGTCCAATTACTTTCAAAAAAGTTTCAATATAAATCAAATCTTATACATAAATCAACTACTTTATTTTATTAATTACTAAAATATAGTTTTTTAATATTCATATTATTTTCGATTGTTTATAAACTATTTATTACTTTAAAATTTTAGAAGAAATAATATAATTTCATAAACATAAATCTTTAAGTAATTTTTCTTTTCAAATAAATAGTCCCACATTTTACTTGTATCTATGTTTAAAACAATCAACTAGTGAATCTCGGAGGATTCGCAAATGCGATGTATATGTCATCATAAATGTTGTGATGTTTAGTAAGTCGCACTTTGTGTATAATTTATAGCATTATCATGACAATACATAATCCGTCACAAAGACTGAAAGGAAAAAAATAACTTACTAGATTTATGTATTTAGTGAATCTCGTATAAAAATTTGTTTTAGGTCTTGTTGTTAAAGATTTTGTTATCCTAGACAAGTAGTGGATTCACTACTTCTGGGTAAATGTTAAATTAATTCCTGTCTATGGATGGTTAGTGATAAACTCCATAAATATTAAGTTACAAATATAGATTAAATCTTACAGAAAATACATTATATATATACATAAGTGTTAAATGTTATACGTGTGCCAAAAATGGTGGAGAAGACTCTTAAGCAATGCACATGAAATCACGCGCTAGGAGACTTAAATCCGATTGCCTAAGAGAAAATATATTGCAAGTTTAGATTATCAACTAATCATTATCGTCAGAAAGATTATGTTATAAATTAAACCACTTTGCATATTCTCGTCTTGCATCCAAGGTGTAAGAGGTGAATAAGCATACTGGATCGACTTCGTGAACTCTTGTTTTTTTATGATAAAAAGAACTATAACGAGTATACAAAAAGTATATAGTAAACTTGGTTAGAAATCAAAATAAATATATAAGTATTAAATATTAACCGTACTAGGAACTATAGAAACGTCTCAAAGAATCCATAAGTGAAGAGCATGGCGACGCACTTCTAAGATGCAAGTGCTACAACCTACCGACAAAAAATAAATATATTAATATAATTAAGCTTGTTCCACTCTTCCTCAGATGAAAGAGGTGAATAAATAAGCAAATTAACGAGCATAAATAAATCTCGCATACATATGCGAGGAAGATTGAGATAGTAACAACCCAAAGATATCAAATTATTTTATTCTAACCCATTAGAGAGCAGACGAACAAACCAAACCCATTTGTCACTCTAGGGGCGGCAAATAATACACAGTCCGATTTGTTAATGCTATTAACATCAAATACCACTAAACGAGATTACTGCACAGGACTAGCAAGGAAACGTGGCTGTGGATTCCAGCAGTTTTTCTAGATGCGAGAATCGCTTTTGAATAGAAGAAGATATACTCTGGGCACTTGATGATTATAGAGGAAGTAATATGTACTACTTTTCTGAATTGTATATAAATAATTTCAGCCGCATGAATAGATAAAACAGATTAATGCTATTTTGCGAGCTTCTTATATCAAGTTAAATATGCATGCAACATGAGTTTCTGGCCCGAGGGGAAGGAAGAGGACGAGAGAGGAAATAAAAAGGAAACTGCAGAAGGGGATTGCGGCTGGTCACAGTGAGAGGAGTCAGACTTGGTTCAAAGACAAGAGAAATCATTTATGTTACCAGAAAATATATAAATACTAAATATAGATAGTAGATAAGGAAGAATGAAAATTTGCAATTTAGGGTAACTACTAAGTGTAACATGCTTCACAAGAATATTATTCCGAACAGTATCAGTAAAGTAAACAAACCTTAAATCAATGAGTATATTAATTTATTACTTAATCTTTGTGGTAAAAAGTATTTGATAATAAATTAATAAGCGTGCTGGACTCTTCTACTTTAGAAGAGGTTATATATATGCACGCCTTGTGAGGTTAAAATACCATTTCTCTCACGCACAAGAGCCAATTGTTAATTGGATGCATATTATTCATCCTATTCTGACTTCGGAAGAGAAGGAAATCCATGTTAATTTAATACCTAACTCTTCTTGCGAGAAGGGTTAGGCATTAAACTAACGCTTGAGTAGAGTAGTGAATTCATGAGTATTAGCCTCCCTGTCTTGTACCTTCTGAAGCGTGAGAACTGACTCAGTGCTTATGGTTTTTTCCTACTCTCCCCGTGTTTCCAGACATAAGTTAACAAATAATGTTTATATAATTTTTTATTTTTTTAATTTACTTAGTATATGTATTTATTTTAATATTTTAATATTTTTTGATAATAATAAACGAACAAAAATTTTCCGAAGTCGAAGCAGTGTACACCAAATTAACGTTCGGTGTACATGGGTGAAGCAGGATATTCACCCATGTACACTGAACGTTAATTAATAGTCTAACCTTTTCGGCGAAAAGTGTTAGAATATTAATTAATGTTCTCGTCAAACGACGCTATTTGACAATTAGGACTCCGGAGTTATACCCTGAAGAACGCAGCATCCCGCTCTTCACTTATGGGTTGTCTTTGGATGAGTTGGCTACTCCAGGATAACATATAATATCTATGAGTTCATTCAATTTTTTATAATAACTTAATAAAATAAATTTTTATAACACTTACACATTTTCTGAAAAGAGAAAATTTCAGAGAAAACGAACTTCACTGTACAAAGCCGTGGGGAAGGATATTTTGACTTGCTACTACGGTACTAAGGTTCTTGCTCCTAATGTAATCACTACCTCCCGTGTGAACTTCTCAGTAGTGTATCGTTATCTTTCTGATTACGAGGTAATCGACAGACACAGCGCACCCTCAGAAAGTACGTCGGTACCCCGATCTTACCTTTGGCCCTACTCTGCTGCCTCAGTTCGGATTCGGGCGTGATCAGACTCCAAAGGTGACGAGGACGGAGGCAGAGATAACCTTTTCCGTCCTTCTGTTTCCTCTGGCTGGTTGTGAGACTGGACGGAACGGACCTCAGCTCAGAGTTCAGTCGCTGTTTCGTTTGTGCGTTCGCGATTTCGTTTGTTTGGAAGGATTCTGCCAGACAGAGGAGAGAGATAGCCTGAAATTGACGTTTGATGTTTCTTGTCGACTGTACGTACGGGACCAGACCCCTGCCCACGGGACTGGTAAGATATTTGTCGTCTTGATTATCACGGCTCTGTGTTTTCTCTTTCGCTTTTCGCCTTATTCGCTCTTGCGAGCCCACCGATTCTTTTCTTGCGAAATCTTCTCAAAATTTGGGGCGTAGTGTCGAACGAGCGGGAGGGCGACTGCTTCCTTGAGGTCTGGAGTTCGTGAAGTCGCGTGAGGTGCAATTGGTGAATGCCAGCGGTTGTCTCGCGTCTGTCAGGCCTTTGCCCGCCTGCACTGCAGCAGCGTTGGTAGCTTGAAGTCTGGTGGTAAATACACATTTGTCGGACGCGCTGTTTGATTAATTTCGAGCACATTTTTCAGTTAAGAGTTTCCTGTATCGCAACGTGTGAATAAAGCCTTGAATTTTAGCACCCGAAGGATTTTGTCTGCCACTTCCACGGCTCTTGTGCGCAGAAGCAATAATTACAGTGAGCTTCAAGTATGAGTCGTTTTATGGCCGTTATATGTCTTGTCAAACTTGGGCTGCAGGTTCGAACCACGAAGTCAGTGCAAGCAGCTACCTGTTGTTAGAATTTGTGTGAGACTACGGTAGTACCGGTTTTCACTATGGTTGGTGTTGGAGCTTATGAGATAACTTTGGTGCAAACCTTAAAGTGAACCCGGATGAAATTACCCCGAAGTACAGATGCTGTTACAGTCGTGCGCATGATGTTGTGTTCCATGGCAGTGAAGGAAGAGTGTTTCACCCTTTCTGAGTTTCTATCCATATTTGGGCCTGTTCGCGCAAGCGTCTGTGAACCTTATCCCTGAACGGAAGTTTTACCTTAGTGGAGGGTTTGGTCAGGTCGTTGTCGTTCAGTATTTGTGTATGTTATTGTCTTCATGTTGTGGCTCCATGTTTGAATGTGTAGATCAGTTGTCCGGAAGCAATGTTACTGGATTCTCAAACTCTGTTTCACTGGAAATTCGACAAGCAATGTTGGAAGGGAGCGTTTTGCTTTCTTCTTCCGTGCGCTTTGCCGCACCTTCTCTTTTTCAAGGTTTTACCTCTCATCTTACCTTTACCCTTTGCTTTGTTAGGATCTGTGGAGCTTGAAAAGAGGAAGAGAGTGGAGTTTCTCGGCAAGTGTTTTATATTTGATGCTGAGAAGATAAAGAATGATATGCTGGGGTTATGAGAGGCAGAGCAGGTACGACTGTGCTTCCCGGCTTTCCCTGAATCTGTAGAGTCCTAGTAAGGAGCGTCTGATCGTTTCGGAGCATTAGGTATTGTAGAGGATCACCGTAGGCCTGTCGCGATGTGTGGTTACAGGACACCAGGATGGGTGCAAACATTGTTGTCGTCGGAAGGGTAGTGGATTAGGGAAATACCATCTCGAGCGAGCAAAGTTTTCTCCCTTTGGTTTCTGAAATGAATGAGTTCCTAGCTTGTTTACTCCATAGACGGCTTCTCTACATGTTTTCTGCATAGTCATTTGGTAGGTTTTGGGCTATTGTGTTTATGCTGGTTCAGTTCAGTTAAGCTCTCTGGCAGCCAGTGGATCAGATATGATTCTACGTCGGAGAGTCAATTAGACCGTTGATTGGTTCGTGCAAATTTTTGAGGATTCTTAGGAGTCTGAACGGATGATGTTAACATTGCTCTTGCCGTCTTATTTCTACCTGGTTTATGTTTTATTAGTTGCTCCATTATATGGCTAGTTTTTTCTAGGGACCTATAGTGGTAGATTCAGTCTCACCTACTATGTCGGGCTCCGAAAACTGCTTTACCCGTGTACCATCATATGTTGGGCTACATAGTTGGGTCGTTGAAGAATGTTTCTGATCTCCAGCTGTCTCCCACGTTTGGGGTATCATGATAGAAGGTGATTTTGAATGTATCTCAACCATACGCTGATCTCAACACAAGAGAGTCCTTCCGGGTCCTTAAGTTCTGTTATGACTTGTAACGAGTGTCAGTATTCTCAGTACATAAGCAATTTAGGAAGGCACCACCGGATTGGTTGGACAGGACTGCATATCGATAGCACCTGTGCTTGTCCGCGTCCGTCAGTTGTCATTCCGACAGTATCCATCACGCACTGCAATTTCATAGAGTCCAGGCAGTAGCAGGAAATATTCTGTGGTCATGTATATAATTTGTGACGTTTACTGCAGTGAATTTTCTATGAACTAGTATCGGCGTCCAGAGAAAGACCGTAATGAACGTTGGGTGGTATTATTATCTGCAGATGCGTGACATTATCATTAGAAACGTCTACTTTGAGGCAGTTTTTGAAGATTTCTGCTTCAGGTTGTTATGATGTTCAGAGTCAAGTGAACAGTGCATCTAAAGCGTCTCTGTGAAAGGTATGTTCTTATAGATAGACGCAGCAGCTAGCAGTTTATTTACCGTTCCTCTTCGCATGTTGTATGGTGTGCCTCTCAGGAGTTAAACCTTTACATTCCATTCTTGCACGCCTGACTTCTTACCAAGAGAGCCGTGCAATTTGATTGAAGTAAACTCATTGGTGCAATCCCAGTTTCATCATCTCGATCGTGGGGATTTTGTTTTCTTTTAACACAGTGAGAATTTTGTCGACGTGAAGTTCCTTTAGTGGTTAGTTCTAGTAACGTGGACCTTCCGGGTGTGTTCTAGGTGTCAGTCTCACTTATTCAAATGGAATCCTATGCATCGCACTCACTAACATGATACTTCTGTTCTTCAACTTGTAACAGAGGTCTTGCATATCTAGTGTTTCTGAAGTACCATCTTGTATCTTCTTCTTGACCTAGAAGAGGTGCATTTCTTTGAATTGGCGTTGTCGTCTCTTTGTCTCTCGCAGTCTTAACTGCCTATAAAGATCGCTAGAACTCACGCATTCGCCCTGGGCAGGGCCTGCATATAAGAGGTTTGGCAGTGTGTAGTTCTTCCACTCACGCTAATTGGTAAGATTCGTTCTAGAAAGGGGAAGATCCTCGCTGTATGGAAGGAGAGCATGGTTAGTTACTGTTTCTCGGGGGACTTTACCCGTACCATGATATACGGAAGGAGAGCCTGGTCCTGGTCTCCACAGCTCCAAACTGACGCCCGAAAAGGCAGTTCTGTTGTCAGAGAAGCACTAAACGGGATCTACAAGTTACGATTTAGGTTTCTGTACGTTCTGGTTTACTGCACCTTTACTCTATTCTCCCACACTCCCGAGTGTTCCTTGTACTGTAGCAGTTGTCTGACCATGGACTGATGAGGCTCTGTTGAGTTGGAAATGTCTTCGGTTTCGATTGACCATCTTTCCTCTTCATCTATAGCCTGACCCTTTGTGCTAGGGCTGACGAAGTCTGAGCCAAGATTGAGGGCATGCGAAGAGAAGTGTAAATTACCGGCATGCTCTTCTGAGTGTAATTTATGGTAGCTAGGTACTTGAGTGTACACATATTCACTATCTACAGCTGTGTCAGTGACTTTTGTTCAGAAAATTGCTGGTTATGTATTTCTGGGTCGTGGGCGTTGGCTTGTTGTTTGCCGTGCTTTATGAACAGATGTGCACTTTCTCCTTCTTTCATATCGTTCTTAAAACTTACTGTATTATTTGCTCCTGGTGCTTTTCCTCGGGGTTCAGTTGTTGCCGGTTACCTTAAGGGTGTCAACATTCTTCTTGCATCGAGCAGCTATACTCATGGACCAGTTAAGTAATACGCTGCTGGTGTTCGTTTAAACATAGTTTCTCTTCTGCTTCAGAAAAGAGCATACGCATAGATAGACCTGCACTGCATATTATACATGTATTCTGTATTGCACTTCCGTACCAGGGAGTACCATCTCCGGCTGTGCCCTGTGCTACACATTCCCGTTGGTCCGCCCCTTGGTTACAGACAAAGCACCTACTTTGGTTTTGGAAATAAACTGAAAAGGATTTTTTAATAGGAATTCGCTAACTTGATGCTTACATTTAGCGCACATTCACACCTCTCGTTTCTACTCACTATGTACTCCCCACGGCATCCCATGTGCTATGTACTACACATTCCCATCGGCACACCCTCCGGTTGCGAACAATTGGCTAACTCCATTGGCTAACTCCATTTGGTAAGTTAGCACACATTTGGGCCCTAATCGCTTCGTAGTATGTACTTGCGTGCTACCTCTATGAGGGTCCTTGATAATATCTTCCATTCTCGACGTATGAATATATGTACTTCGCTGATCGGGCTAATTGCGTGTTAACTCTATACTAGAGAGTGGTCCTTGAGCATACCTGCCATTCTCGACGGATGAATATATGTACTTCGCTGATCGGTTTCACTATCGTCGTGTTGAATTCGAGTTGTTTCACTTTGCATTAGTTGCTACACTGGAATCGATCAGCTGTATCAATATATACTGCATTTGTCAGCTGCATTGCACTCTATACTAAGGGGACCTTTGCTGGAAATGTGCTTCGCATTCCCAAATGGACGCCCTTCTGTTACAAACAATTGGCTGACTCCACTTAGCAAGCTAGCGCACATTCGGCCCCTAATCGCTTCTTACTATGTACTTGGCGGGCTAATTGCGGGTTACCTCTGTACTAGTGAGTGGTCCTTGATAAAACCTGCCATCCTCGACGTATGAATATATGTACTTCGCTGAGTTCTCTGGGTTTTCGGGGTTAAAAGTGTTTGAGCATATCA
Source organism: Asterella californica (assembly GCA_036924285.1). Lineage (NCBI taxonomy): Eukaryota > Viridiplantae > Streptophyta > Marchantiopsida > Marchantiales > Aytoniaceae > Asterella > Asterella californica. The sequence continues at coordinate 20,159,285 of JAYKYS010000006.1, read as the reverse complement.
GGGAGATCAGAGTGCATAATCTTTGTGATTTATTGTGCTGCAGTCAAAAATTTTGACAACAACCCCTAACAGATCCAGGCTTTTTAACCTAATCAGCATGTTTCTCCCAGTGAGCAAGAGACGCGATGACAGGAGCTGCTGGATCACCTTGACAGCTGCTAGATCTGTAGCTCTATTACATGAAGGTTCTGACATTGGCGTAATACTTGTACAGTAGGACGCCGGCAACGCCTTCGTAACGTGAATTTGTGGTTAGCGGACCAAGCGATGAACGGCGCGTTCACTGGCCAGATTCTGGCCGAAAAGCTCAACAAGCTCAACAGCTCTCGCCAGAGTATTGAGAGTATCCTCCTCATCATAGTAATTTCTGGATCTTGTGTCGAAAGTTTTCATCCTGGTTCAGTTTCATCTAGGCCCTACTACTACTAGTAATCGCGACCACATCCTCTACTGATGGATCCTAAATGCATGAGGAAAAGTGACAGTTTTGAAGGCATTCATCATGTGACATAATGCAACTTAGCTGCAAGCATGATTAGTTCGGCATTGCCAGTTAATAGACAGCACCAGTTTGTCGGAGCAACTTTGTACAGTTTGATCTTAATGTGATGTAAGCTCTATCACACTGGTGTATATTTCACCGCAAGAAGGCCAAACAAGTGGTGCAAACATGGGAGAGAGCGTTCCACGATGCTCCAAGAGAGCAGCGAGTTCCGTTTTTGTACCTTGCAAATGACATTTTACAAAATAGCCGCCGGAAAGGTGGCGAGTTCGTCACAGAATTTTGGAAAGTGCTGTCAGGAGCTTTAAGAGATGTGATGGAACACGGAGATGATAGTGGACGCGCTGCTGTGTATCGACTCGTAAGTGCCTTTTTCTTCTATGGTTTATTTTACCAAACGGCCGCAAAGGAGTACCCTTGTTCCAAAGGACTAGTTCAAAGATACTGACAGTAGGAGTTCATGTCAGGTTGACATATGGGAGGAGAGAAGAGTCTTTGGATCAAGAGGTAGCAGTCTGCGAGAAGAATTGCTCTTCAAAGCTCCTCTGTCACCTGTGCATGAGAACGTCACTGTTGAGCGAGAAAAGCCGGCGGCGCCTGCTGCTTCACCCCCTAAAGTTCCTGTCGGGTTTGTGGAGAAGTTCTCAACAGCATACCAAGCCGTCCAAGATGGGCAAACGGAAGAGGAGGAAGCTCTTCAAAATTGCAATTACGCAATAAGTCATGTGGAAAGTCTGGAAAAGGAAGCAGAAAGTCGCGGCAGTGCTGGTGAGATTCCTGTTGCAAAACTGGTCTGTTCAGTTTCGCTCGTCGCTTGCAAGTATTGTACTCTGTAACCAAAGCTAAGTAGGTTGTCAAGGGGAAAGTGTTTGGAGTGTTATTGCGGCATTTGGGTAGTAACCACCACATTCGGAGTCAAAGATCGTTCAATTATTTTGATGTAATTGTATGGATTAACATCAGAATGATACACGACACTCTATGTGCAAACATTCTGGAAGTGCGATATGCGCATGGTGTATTACCTGGATTAGTTTCCAGGTAAGTTTAGCAGCTTAGAAACACCAGTAAGAATGGTAATGTTCGTGCTTTTGGAGTACATAAGGTGATAATCTCTCATGGAACATCTATCATGACAATTGCTACGGTGCCGTAACATAGTACTGGGCCGTAATGATGGTTGTACCGTTTTGCCGCCATGGAAGCTTCCGATTATGGAATTGTGCTCGTGAAAAGTCCACCTGTCTTAGACTCTAGGTTTATTGGAGCGTGGGTTTAAGGAGAAGTATAATCCTGTCCACAATTGTTATGTACCAGACGCTTAGACTAGGTATATAACGTTTAAGCGTAGGCTCGGTATGTGTGGAAGTCTAGTTACTGTTAGCCAAGTTGGCTGGTCTTGAAAGGAGCCCGATCATCGCAGGAGGAGCACAGGATTCCATCGCTGATGAACTGCAAGAGCAGCAGGCTGTTTTAGGCCACTGTATAGAGCAGCTGGAGTCTCGTGAGATGACTCGCGCAACACTCGTGCAACTCCTCAAGGAAGCGCTTCATGAGCAGGTCTGTAAATCCTAATACTAGACCTATTTAGGAATGTATTTTTATTGATTAAACCAAATCAGATCAACCAGGTAGAGGTGTGTAAACCTTAGACTTCATTACTGAGAGCTTCCCAGGTTCCCAGAAGGATCGTTTAGATAAGACTATCAATGTACACTACGAGAACAGTGCGCCAGATTCTAACATGAGTGCTTGATGTCGCGACAGGAGACGAAATTGGAGCATTTACGAACCCAACTTCAGGTTTGGGCCTTCTGTCATGACCTTTTCTTGAAAATGTAGAAGCCTGTATCAACTACAGAATGTGATAATGGCTTCCGATGGGAAGATGAGGAAGGAGTGTCTTCATGGAATTACAGTATGTGGTACTCATGTACCGACATACATATCTGGTGTTAATATGGTTGCTCAGGTGACACTTAAGTTTATTGTTTATCACCTATAATGAGATGGGTCAAAGTGAAGCCAGCAGAGTGATTGATTCCTCACGACGGTCGTGGTTAGAGGAATTAATCACGCCCGTGGTCATCACTCTGGAAGGATAACTTACTCCCGCGAACATTACACTAGCTAAGTTTTCGTCGCTTATACTCCTTCGTGTTATGTGGCAGATAGCCCAAGCCCAAGCAGAGCAGGCTGGAAGCGTCCGACAGCGGTTACTTACAGGTAGCCCCAGCCTTAGTGATCTTAGTCCTGTTGGACGAGAGAATGGAGGTTCTACGAGAGATACCAGTCTCACCCATCATCCTGACGGTTCATCAGTCTTGTCTGACAAGGACAACAATAACTCAAGGATGAGTGTAACTGGGAGTCAACCTCCCTCATCTGGTTCTATGGGGATGGAGAGGACTGCACCATTGGATGATGACAGCAAGAAGCAGAATAACGGCAATGCAGCAGCAACAGCAGCTGAAGTTGCTGCAAAACTAGCAGCCAATACATCTTCTGCTGCAATGCTTACCTCTGTTTTGTCATCTTTGGCTGCAGAGGAAGCTCGGACACCAGTTTCTATAGCCCTTGATGTTCCCAACCTTGCTAGACCCTTGGAGAAACGGCAGCGGATTGATGGTAGACCAGATGGATCTGACCAGGTCCAGTCCTACTCAATGGCTCCTCAGCCATCCCACCAACAGCAGACACACCAGCATCAACTTCCGCAGCCACCACCTATGGGGCAATATATGCAGCCAATGATGTCAATGCAGTACGGGTATGGTGGTCCGTTGCCACCACCTCCTCCCATGCAAGGCCATCCCTTGATGCAAATGGCAAGGATGGGTGGTCCACCTCAACCTCTTCCCCCAGGGTGCGGGACACAGCAGCCTCCTTATCAACCCCTGCAACCTCCCAACATGGGTTACTATAGCTCGCCGCCATTGCCTGCTCCTCCTGCTCCCATTCGCCCACAGTGAACCATCAAGCTTAGGTCTAATCACGTGCAAGGTAGGTTTCTGTTCATGTACAACGATGTCACACCCTAGAACCGAATGTACTAACCCGGTTCTTTTGGTGTATGTGTATAGTGCCTTCGTTAGCAAAAGCTTGATGTGTGTTTTGTTGGATGTAGCAAGCGTTTAGCGTAGTATCTGGACCTAAACATAGCTTCTCTGTATTTGACGTAGAGATCTTCCATCATTAAGGTTGCACACCGATTTTCCTCCCAGCCTGCGGTTGCTGCATATGTTTGCACAGGAGGTGGTAGGTCGAATTTCACGTTGTAATGGGTACTTTATTTATGTTAGTACAGGAACAGCTTACTCTTTTCGTGGTCTTCTACTTCCGGGAAGATGACAGAAACTGAATTGCATCAACGCATCTAATTAAAGCCAGCGATGGGAGTTGAAGAAGTTGTGCATTTGTGTATACGCTCTTATTAGTTTCAGTATGGAAGCTTATCGACTTGTGCGCGGTGCAGACAGCCCATCCAACTCGTTAACCTTGTGGCAGTCGGCCATTCAGTACAAACATGTACAGTACGCGACATATGTCCAAATCAGTTTTGCTTGTGTCCTTCGGTTAACTTGTTCCGACCGATTATTTTTTCTCCTCCGGATGTACCGCTATTGGATCGTGCACTTGTACAAATATTTCTATAACAAAGTCGGTGTCGTTGCTCTGAATACAGGTTAGAAGATGGTACCCTTTGGTGCAAAGTTCTAACCTTTGTATGAACGGAAGATCTAGATACGTCCGTCCGTACTTTTTAGGAAATTTGAAGGTCCAGATAGAAATCAGGCGTGACTTAGGAATTTTGGAAGATGTCCTATTTCACAGTTGTGGTTAGAGTAGATGGTTACCTCATGCGCATTCCAGTCCTGCTACTAACGGTTTATGTACTTGTATTGTTTGATTCCTTACTGGCCATCGACCAATAATGTTTGTATTAAAGAGGTACAAAACACGACTAGATCTATCTTTTTTCTGAAATGTAACGACAGTTAGTAGGTGGTGACAAAACCTCCACGAATTAGGCCAGACGGGAGCGTTCAGGGAGTCGCATGACTCCTGATGGTTGGGACTGTCGAACCGTGAAATGGTGTTCTGGACGGTCCGTACCAGACCAGGTCTGTTAACCTGCGACAAGAGTATGCAAGTCAATTGTGCCCTAAGTTCATATGTCTTTTCACTTGATATAACTTTGGCATGTATTGTCTATGAACTGCTCGTCCCAGTTGGTTCTGCATTTCAGACGTAACTTCGCTCTGCCGCACCACCAAGTAGCGTTGATTGCAAGCTGGGATGTGAAGCACGGATTCATAACAGTCTCAGCTCTTGCTCAGGATGTTAAGCGGTGCAGGGGAAGTTGACGGTAAAATTGGTTGACAACAAGCCATCGTAACCGCCAGCTCCTCTGGTGCTGTGGGCGTTTAAGGATTGAAGAATATATTCCTGTGAGCTATCCTTTTATGTTAAAGGACTCATTGCTTGATGCAACCCACCTGATATTTCTTCACGTCGAAATTGTAGTACATGTGTTTGGACCTTACGGTTGGCTAGTTATCGGAAGCAACCAAAATTCCGGATTCCATAATGTTCTGCACGGCCTGTACATCGTTAGATCGTTTGAAGTTTACACTTCACCGCGTGGCACTACTTGACCGGCGTATGAAGAGTTGCAAAGGAGGGAACAGAATCTGTGTGCGGGCCCTGCCGGGGCCATGCTTGTTGGTTTATGGACAATGTATGTAAGTCATGGGTGTAATATGCGTTACTTCTAGGATGTATCAGCTTAGAGATTCGAATTTCAGTTTGTAGGATAAATGGACGCATCGTTAATTTAGTCACATAAGTATTTCAAAACATATTCTAAGAGTTTAGTATGTGACACGCTTGCACGACGAAGTAAAATGTCACAGAACAGTGGTCTACAAACTATAATTACTACGGATTAATCATTCTGAATCTTAGTTGAATTCTCATAAGATAACTAGTTGTTTAGTTGAGAGTTCAGGTCACTCAGTTCAATTAGGAGGTCAATCTCAGAAGTGGTATGCTTTAATCTGCTTTAAATACGTCTAAGATTTGCTAAAAGCTGCTTTTAATGCTTTTAATTTGTCTTAGGTTTATAACCGCATGGGAGAGCTGGAGAGTGTGGACAGTCGAAACTTGTACACCTGGAACGGTCATACCCGAGTCCACAAAAGCAATCCAAGCTCTGCGCCTGAGCACCTTCAGGCCATTTCCAAGATTTAAAAGTGTGAAAAATCAGTTGTCAGGTGAAAAATCATAGTTCCTAGGGACAAAGATGTTGGTGATTCAACGAGTATTGATTCGGTGAGAAGAAGATTTTGAGAATCCTTGATGTTTTGTCATCACTAATAGGGTACTTGACGCATGTAGCTTGTAGAAGTGAAATTATTTAAGTCGGGATTGCTGGTTTGTATTGTTTATATGAAAATCTATCTAAGAAGCTAAATTTATATTACAACTCCCGCTTTTGTCGTCTCTTGCACCTTGTAGCCAAGTCGTTGCTTACATATTTCGGTTCGTTGTCTCTATTTGGTTGTGGTTGTTGTAGCAGGGGCTTCTGTATTGATGTAACTCTTTTGGGCTCAGCTTAGGCATGCATATATTCTCCATCTTCAGATGGACGAGGTATGTACTTTTAAGCATTATGCAATTATTCACCTCCTCTATCTTTCGGCGGAGGAGGCAAATATACTCTGTAAAACGAACACACCAGTTAGATAGCATGCTTATGTTTATTCACCCATATACACTTAGTAAGCAGGAGAGTTTTTAAGTATTAATTTATGCTCTAACCTTTTCGGTGGGAAGGGTTAGAGCACCTGATTAAATGAGGTTTTTTTAAAGATCACTGTCTCTGGATTGTACCCCCGGCAGCGTTTATGGATGTCTGGATCTGCTGGAGACCTATTAACGTGAAGTTTTTATAATAGTTTATTATAATATTTACATAGTGTTGATAGAAAAATGAAATTCAGTGTACAAGGTTGTGGGGAAATTCACTCAAACTCTTACGGAGTGAATAAACACCTTCTCTTACGAGAGTGAATAAGCACCTTATGGGTGCTTATTCACCTACTCCATTTTTGATAGGAAAGAATATGAGGGTTTAATTTATTAAAAAGTTAGATAATAAATAAAATAATTTTAAATTTATATATTAATAATTCCAAGTTTTAACAGTGTGATATCTTACTCATGCCTTATGGTTTATATTTTGGTCTTCTCGTGTTGTAGCAGGGGCTTCTGTATTGATGTAACTCTTTTGGGCTCAGCTTAGGCATGCATATATTCTCCATCTTCAGATGGACGAGGTATGTACTTTTAAGCATTATGCAATTATTCACCTCCTCTATCTTTCGGCGGAGGAGGAAAATATACTCTGTAAAACGAACACACCAGTTAGATAGCATGCTTATGGTTATTCACCCATATACACTTAGTAAGCAAGAGAGTTTTTTAAGTATTAATTTATGCTCTAACCTTTTCGGTGGGAAGGGTTAGAGCACCTGATTAAATGAGGTTTTTTTAAAGGTCACTGTCTCTGGATTGTACCCCCGGCAGCGCTTATGGATGTCTGGATCTGCTGGAAACTTCGAGACCTATTAAAGTATAATAATATGAAGTTTTTATAATAGTTTATTATAATATTTATATATTTTTGATAGAAAAATGAAATTCAGTGTACAAGGTTGTGGGGAAATTCACTCAAACTCTTACGGAGTGAATAAACACCTTCTCTTACGAGAGTGAATAAGCACCTTATCGGTGCTTATTCACTTACTCCATTTTTGATAGAAAAGAATATGAGGGTTTAATTTATTAAAAAGTTAGATAATATTTTAAAATAATTTTAAATTTATCTACTAATAATTTCAAGTTCTTATTTTAACAGTGTGATATCTTACTCATGCCTTATGGTTATATGTTTGTCTTCTCGTGTTTCCAGCATAAGCTAATCGTTAACATTTATGTAATATTTTTATTATTTTTATTCATTTAGTATATAATATTCGTTTAACACTGATATATTTCCCAGATAACAGCAAACGAACAAAAGTTACCAGAAGTTAACCGAGCTTGCGTATTTCGCTCCACTCTTATCATCCGCATAGAGTCTAATTAATGATCATCGTGGTTTGATCATCGAATAAACTAGTCAGTTCATAATTTTGGCATTCGTCGAGAGCTTGGACTGTATATTCTAAGTAGGAGTCTATGCTCCAGGGGTCTCACGTGAGTGCATTTGTTTACATTTTCTTTTCCCTTTGCGTGTCTTTTTATGTTGGGATTGCTTTTGCGTGTTACGAACAATGGACTCGAATCTTCCTCCCGGAATTGATGGTCCTCGTTTGCACCCCTCGTGCATTAGTCTCTATATATATCGGCTAAAAATTATTTGCTTACACAGTCTCAATCTTTTGACCATACTGTTTCGTCTGTCATGGTGAAAACTCTTGGATGAGAAGATTACGGTAAACGCTATAAAAGCTTTCGTATGTATCATAAAACAATATACTTTATTTCCTTTGTTGAAACGTTGTCTCTGATGAGTTAAATTTAGCTCGTTGCAGTCAAGTCTGTATTATGATATCTTGTGATTCAGAGTGCTTGGTTGCCACGAGTATGAGACTGATAAATATTCGATTCCAGTCTGATTTTACCGTGCACCTATTCTGAGACATTATATGTTTTCACCTAGACCGACACACTTTATATCAAGGAGTTTATGCAGCTATGATCCGATCAAAACTTTTCTTCCAACCCTAGTATAAACCTCGCTATAGGACGAGAATTCTGAAGTGGCATCAAAGATCTTGGAACAGGTAGGGGTGAACTCTTCATGTAGCCCTTTTAGAGGTTTTGACATTCATGAAATGATGAAAAAATTTGCTTGTAATAGTAATGAATGTTGGGTTGAACCTTTTGAACGATGGTACAACTTTATTCGTGCTCTCACCAGCAAGTTCGATTGACGTAAGAATTCCCCCCCTTCGCTTTTCCAGTTTCGTCACACCTAGAAAGCTAAATTGTTCAGCAAACAGACTATAGCAAACAGCAACGGGTGATTAGAAAGTGCTTTGTTTAGATCAAAAGAGGAAAAGGTGGATGTAATTGGGCGTGTCAACGCTGGAATTTTTGGACCTTATCTATATTCAGATTGGATGCATATTCACCCTCTTTTGAGTTCAGAAAAGGGGGAAATATGCATGTTCATTTAATTTAATACTTAATTATTTCGGCAGAAAGAGTTAGATATTATGTTCATTTAATTTAATACTTAATTCTTTCGGCAGAAAGAGTTAGATATTAAATTAAACGTTTGAATAAATTGATGTATTCATGAGTATAACTTCTCGGTCTTGCACCTTCTGAAGCGTACGAGCATGGTTTTTCTTCTGCTCTCTCAGTGTTTCCAGTCATGAGCTAACAAATAACGTTTATAGAATTTTTAACTTTTTACATCTACTTACTATATATTTTTCATTTAATACTTATATATTTTTTGATAACAATAAATGAACAATTCTCAGAAATTCATCGGGCATGCATATTCACTCGCGGGTGAGTGTTATCACCTCGGCCAAGAGATTGGTGGATATTTGTGCGGGTGTTTGCGGAGGTGCTAGTGGGAAAATGTCAGAGCGGTGGTTGTTTTTTTCTATCATGATTGATTGTATATTTTGGCAGTAAGATAGTATATGTTTCGAATTATTTATTTCATTTTTCAAAAAAATTTCAAAACTAAAATAGTTATATAATTTTTACATAAAATAATAAGTGATTCACGACTCTATACGAAACTGGCCTTCAATAAACCACTGCTGTTTTCCTTCTAGACGTTAGAAAATTATATCTTGTCTCGTAGCCTTGGCACTCTCTAATGCAAGACAAGGTCGCCTAGAACATGTTTAGAATATTGTTTAGCGAGACAAACTAATCTTCATATGAATAGATGGATGCTACACTCATCATAAGGAATGTCCCAAGATTCACGTTTTGCGTTTCGAAGCCATCTTTGGATGGTAAATCTTGTCATGACCTATTCCACTCGTCGCGTTTACCTAGCGAATCTTTCGTGTAATTGGCTTCAAACTTGGAAAATACTAATTTGTTTAAGTTCATTGTGCGTGTGTGTTGCGTATCGTTCTGCATCTACTTACATAATAAGAAGAGGTGAATATGCATGCAACATGAACTTGTTCTTATCAAATCTTATCTTATCAAATCTGTTTACATACAAATTTTATACTAAAATAAAAAGAACTATCAATGTATCTCTAAGAGTTAAATGTTATGTAAACCTGGAGATGCGAAACAATCGGTTCATAATCCATAAAAGAAAAACAGCTGGGCTACCAAGGGTATAAGTGTGAGAGGCTAGAAGCACAAAACCAGAAAAAAATCAGAGATAATTTACTACCTAACCCTTCCCAACGAAACGGTTAGGTAGTAAATTAAAAGACATGCATATTTCTTCCTCTTCTTAACTTGGAAGAGAGTGAATATACATACTTAGAAAGTACAAATATGCAGAAACCAGATTAACTTTTGGGCATTTTTGTTCGCTGGTTGTTATCTGGAAATATGTAAGAATTAAATAAAAATTATATATCAAATAATTAAAATATTTTGTAAATATTAACCTTTAGCTCATTCCTAGTTACGCGGGGAGATCCGAAAGCATATTCTCAAGATCGCCGACTTTCGAATTGAAACTTTTTCTGGATTTTCAGACTGGCGCAAGAAAGCTGAGCTCAGCCGTCGTGCTCATCGTGACGTAGTTTCCACGCCATTGTCTCACTCCTTCTGACGTGCGTATGTATCATCGTCGGAGGGCAACGACGCCACCTTGTGTGACGCTATGATACTATCGTCCAGGCTCTCCTCCCAAACTAGCGAGTCGGCGCGATGGAGATGTGACGGCTTGGATCACCTGAAAAACCCCGACACTTTGGTGGAGAGGACTAGAAAGTTAGGGCCGATGTTGACGGCACTAAATGAAGTCACTCCTGGCCAGAGTGTCGAAGGAAAGGAACCCCGCCACATTGTGGGGAGAACTAGGAAGTTAGGGCCAGAGCGTCGAAGGGAAGGAACCCCGCTACTTTGGTGGAGAGAACTAGAAGGTTAGGGTCGATGCTGGCGACTCATGAGGAGTTAGAATCCTGTCCATAGAAGTAAAAGTATCCAAGTACGATGCAAAATAATCTTTATGAATTTTGCCCTTTTTTTCTCATTTTTGAAAAGATTACCGTATAAAAAACAGTCAAAATGACACAGAATATGATAAAAACAGGTGCTTTTATAGACCAAAGAAATTTAACGTCGCGGGAGGCGCAGCCACGGTTCCCTCCGTGGATGTTCGTCGCCCTCCCAAGCGTGCTACACGTAAAACCATAGCTTCAGATCCTGTCCAGATCTCTGGAGTTCACTCGCCGTCAAACGGAAGGGTGACCTCTTGCCAGCCGGGAAGCTTCCAGAAGGAAGTTTCTAGAAAGAAGCTTCTAGAACTTTCCAGCGAGCCTTCTACGTGGCTCATTCTGAACCTCTAGATGTTGTTCTAGATCTAAGGCTGCATGTAAGCCACATCAGCGATCCGCGTGAGAGATGAGCATTGACCGGAAGCTTATCATGTACTATTCCTTTCACTATATAAAGGTTGCGAATGCACCACCACGGGCATTCGAGTTTTGAGTTCACTCTAGAGCCTCACCTTACATTTTATATCATTGGGGTTGCTTTTTCTTCTTAATTTTATTTGCAATTTTTTTATATGATTAGGTTGTTTATTTTACAGATTCCATTTTGTATAGAGTTCATCCAGTCATACGATGAGAGAAATCATCGTGCTATTGTACAAAGACACGAGATAGTGTTGGATGAGTCGGTTATACGCGAGTCACTTGTTTTACCTATGGGAACAATCATCCCTCGTCCTCATAATGTCAAGAGGAGCATGATAGATGATTGGTTTCTTCAAAAAGATGAGAAGGAAAAAAGATATTTATTGTGGATGAGTGAGTATCCGGAGTGGAGACCCGTTTTCGAGCTTATCAATTGTCTCTTTCTGGCTCGGCGACGGTCAAGAGAAGTACATGATCATTTAGCTCTATACATCAAGACAAAGGAGAGAGGATTACGATTGGACTGAATTCATTTTAGATTCTTTGGATACGGAGATTTCTTCTATCAAAACATATGAGCAAGGAGAGATTAGTGAGACATTCAGAGACATGGGTAGGTATGATCTTGACTCACCTCATGATCCACATGGGTATACTTCCCGAGGGAGGACGAGTGGATTCTTCTCGGCAACATCAGCCATCATTGAGTAAGACGTTTATTTCTTGTGAGAGTATTGTCTTAGGTTTCTTTTACTTACTTTCAGCCCGTTTCAGATTGATTGCTTTACTGCACTCGGGATAACTAGCAATACCCAGTCATTGATGATTTCAAACGTTCAAAGTACTAACAGATTCTAGATGCGTAAGGTGTCTCAACGGACAATGTCCAGTCGTCGATGATAGACGTTTTAGGCCTGTGATGTTAAAATACAAACTATAGGTATAAATACTTAACAAGATATCGTCTTATCACAATCTCTGTCTATTGTTGGTAGCACATTTTATATCGTGGAGGGTATTCATACAACATTAGCCAGCATTGTTGAATGTGTAAGAAGAGTGGTCAGTATTTAGTCGTGCAGAGTATCGTGAAGGGTATTCGTTGACATTAGCCAGCATTGTTGAATGTGAAAGAAGAGTGGTCGGTATTTTGTCGTGCAGAGTTTGTTTACTTAGGAAGTGGTATCGAGTGTGAAATTCAGGAGATTGAGCGGTTCGAACGACGGTATCGAGCACGTAGTTCAGCAGATTAGCGTTTCGAAAGACTCATTCCGATTTTAGCACTCTGTGATCTGGATTTATAGTTTGAGGCAGCTATCTATTAGTACTGTGAGGACCCCGGACAACATCGGGTTAACATGACTTCTCTGGGTTCTCTGGCTGCATCCGCAGCAAAACTATGGTTGGTCGTATTCAGCATAGCTGAGTTCGTGAGTTTCACTGTATGTCCCCTAAGAGGCGTAGACGACAGTGATGAAGAGTTGGTGTATGTTCCCCGCCAAGCAAAATCTACGATGCAATGGAAATCAAAGACGAAAGTGATAACGACGAGATCGCTTTCCAAGTCAGAGTCGGAGATCGAGGAAGAAGAAGATCATTGTGAAGTTATCCATGAGAGAGAATACAGAAATCCCGTCCATGACGGAGGAGATACTCAGTCAACAACACACATGAGTTATCTAGTTCCTTTTTCTCAAGCAAAGGAGGAGATATCAATTGACAGGAAGCTTACAGATTTAGCTGTAAATCCTCTACCCTCTTTGGAATTTAATCACTATCCGATACTTCCAGCCGGCAATGAGGAATTGGAGGAGAAATACACTGAGAACACAGATATTTCAGAGGAGTCCACGGTGAAGAAAGACCTTTCCAGCATCAATTTACGAATCGATAGGCGGTACGATGCCAGAACTGAAGATTGTACGATATTCGACATCCTCAAATTATGCTGTATTCTCCTGCTAGAAGGTCTCCTACTTTTGAGAGTGGTGGTTATGCAGATGTTACATTGTTACATTATGGAGGTGGAACATGTAGCGAAAACGATAGGGAATTTGGTTTGCTGGAGAATACTCAACAACTTGAAAATTATAGTTCTTTCAGATTATGTTAAATGAATACATGTTTCCCATTCTCATTAGATTTTTCAATCGATGTTCATATCAAGCTGGGAGTTGATTCAAGCTTTTACGGATCTCTAAATCTTGTGTGAATCATGTGAATCATGTGGATGTATGTTGGGGGTTGGAGAATCTCTGCTTGATTTATGTTCCCTTGCACAAACGATAGCTGGAAGGTAAAACTTACAATGTAAGCAATCTGCCGTGAACTTTGGCTTCCCTGGATTGCGTGAATTACTGTTTGAATCATGGTTCGTTCCCCTGATACGAAACTGGGAAATACCGTATACGTATGAGAAAGCGTATCCACTGGATTCTTACATAAATTAGCTTGATAACACCTCTTTTAACGATATATTGGTTTATCATACCCTTGACTGATTAGAGATAGTTAATCAATCATTTCGTCTTGTTGTTGATCATATTATTATTTTTCAACAATGACGATATGATTTATCTTTAAAAATCTTTAATAATTAAAGATAAGTAAGCTGAAATCTGTTCAAAACACTGATATGTGCAGTATGACATGTTATTAACATAACAAAGTGACTGGTTTTACAATCAATAGCCAATCAGGGGTGTGATAAAACAATACATCAATAATAGGGATATGATCAAGCTCAAAAGAACTACTGAGAGTGTGATCAAGCAAATTGTTCAGATTCCGGTTTGTCATGACGAAGTGAAAAAGTAAAAGGAAAAAGCGAAAAGCGAAAACGAACGCTGCTTTTCGCTGGCTAGTCGTCTCGTGTGTCACATTCATCCGCTTCCGTAAGCGTGCTGACTGGAAAAGCTCACGAGCTCAAGGTGGAAGAGCGATGACCGGATACAGAAAACAAAAGGGTGTGCTTGTGTTTTATGGAGGTAATCCAACTGGAAAGAGAACTACGGTGGTAGGGCTAAACGCCTCTCTACACACTACTATCGCCATTCCGTAATCTGTGCCCAAAACTCAAACTCATTAAAAACTATGTCGGCATTCCATAATCGCCATCCAACCCTGTAAAATACTCGCAGTTCATAGATATCAATCATTTTCTGTCTCCCAATCAGAGGAACAGTCAATGACGGTACTGTAGGGCTAACCTTGCTTGGAACTGTAAAACCATGTACACTAACTGTGGTTCCTGTTGTTCCAAAGTTCATGGCAGGTATAGACTTGACCGGGCCCCTGAGCCACTGTTTTTCTTTGATCACGCCATTACCGCTTTCCACGTCAATAGCAGGTTCCCTTATCCCTGTAAAACTGGAACCGCAGCCTTCTTTCCCCTCCAGCGGTCGCTTTTATCCCTCACACCACGTTCATTTCAGAAATATAGAACATTATTGCTACACTGTGGCAGAAGTCCAAGATGAATTGTTCAGTTTCTTCTGCATATTCACTTCCTTCGTCTTTTGATGGAAGAGGTGAATATATAAGGGTTTAATTTATTACCTAAACTCTTTTTTTTGAGAAAGGTGAAGTAATAAATTAAATTGCAAAGAGAATGTGATTTGTTTAGAATCCGTATTTCATGGATGTGTAGTTTCGAGAAAATATTTGTTAGTGCTTTTTTATGGATTCTTTTGTATATTTTCATGTATCCAATTCCCACTGTCGCTTAACATTTCTATCAGTTTGGTATAAAAATATCACTTAAGAATTATACTTTTTCCCGATAACAACAAGCGGCAAAAGTTCTCCAGAGTTGATTTTACATGCATATTCACTTCCTCCATCTTCATTCATATGCAAGTGTTTAATCTATTAGCTAACTCTTCTTTCAAAAAAGATTAGATAATAAATTAATCAGTCGATTAATTTATTATCTATATATTTTTTTCTTCTTAACAAATGTTTCCACTTACAGTCTTTGAAACCCGTGCGTTTATCCTTCTCTTATGGATTATGTAAAGTTCTCTTGCATCTCCAGATCCGATTAATATTTAATATTTGGAGATAACTTTGATTTTTTATATAATTTTTAGTATATAATTTCTGCTGAACACTTATCTCTTTTTTGATAACAGCAAGGGAACAAAAGTTCCTGAGAAGTTCATGTTGTATGCATATTCTTGAACATAATACTGCGAATAGAGCTTTAGTGGGCTCTAACATGCAACGTCGAATTCCAAGGCTTGTGAGTTTCAGATACATTCGTGACTCTCAATTTGTGAATCTTGGGGAACTAGACCCCAAGTGATAATTATCAGTATGAGATAATTCTTCACTCAAGAGTCAAACAAGTGCTGTTATTGGGGCCTCTACCTTTATGCAGTAGAGTATTAGTACGTGTCCAAGCTAAAACCAAAGATGCTCTAACGTCTAGAAGGAAAATGACCATATTTTTCACAACTGACGCTGTGTATCACTTAGGGTGATGTTTTTGAATCGTTATAAATATTATATTATATTATTGAAAAATACAATAGTTTTTCTGAACAATGAACTTGTTTACTATTGAAATTCATGAACGTTATGAAGAAAATGTTAATTACAGATGCTCATGGATGTTTCTTCCGAACGCCTCCGGAGATACCCGTAGGAAATGTCTACCGCCAAGAGATAGTAGCCATAACACTCTCCCATGAATGATGAATATCTCAAAGAGGTTCCAGCTTTGACAAGCCTATTATGATGAGGTTTGGTGCTGGCTACGTGCTGGTTAAGACAGTTCGTGAAGAGATAAATCAAAGAGGTTCATTGTGTACTGGAACAAACTGAGACGTAAGAAAAGAGATTTGGAACAGAGTCAAGGTGGATGTAATCTGTATTTATGCGAAGTCCTCGGTTGAAGTCAAGAAGCGTATTGTCCAGATCTTTTGGGATAGAGACAAATCGGTGAGTGCAGAGGTTTGTGTTAAATAGCTTTTCAACAAAAGGCTTCACACCTTCGTTGGAATACTTGGTTACTGTTTGAAGGATGAGGTCTAGCAGCACCGTCATGCAGTGAAAAAGAACATCACTGAGAGCATGATAACGGACGAGAAAGAATGGTTCATGTTTATGGACTTGCTTACAATAAAAATCTAATTGATTTGACTTACTTCAATATTCTACCTAGAGCTCTTCAGTTTAACAAGTATAAGAGCCCCAATCCTTTATCTGCTATTTTTGCTCGTTGTCTACTTGCTGGTTCAGTAAGTACACGGTCTCCACACGGTGGCTTATGCAGGGCGGCATCCAGAAAATACGTTCACCCTCTGTGGAATTCCTTCATCAGACCAATGGAGGTTACCCCGGAAGACATCAATTTTTTCAGACACAATAAGCGTTGCCCCAATTGTAAACACAGATACTATGATGGAGTCGAGAACTGTATCGACTGTCCTCTCCGACGGTATGACAGTCGAGATGCAGATATGGAACAAACATGGAGACCAATCTCTTTCAACTCTCACACACGTGACTTCGCTTCTCATCGAGGTGACAGAAGATTTTCCACCGTACATTCCACTGGCCCATGTGTTATTGAGGTCTATTGAGCACCAGAGAGGAATACTGATAGAAATCTAGATATAAAAAAATATATCTTTCTATCTAGAAAGCTATCTTTCTAGATTTCTGAATGTACATGTGAGTATATACTGCAAGCTCCTAGTTTACAATAGATCATACTAGTATATAGTACTCTATGTTATCTAGTCTAGATCCCAGGCAGCAGTGTAGACGAACAGTCACTAGACCCCATGCAGCAGTATGGATTTCTGCAGTTATTCTCAAAAGCATAGTTTCTTTGAAGCCAAGCTGTATCAATACAGCAACAGTATCATGTTCTCATTTTTTTTACTCTCAATAAAGTTTTAGAAGACTCCGCTCTTGTTTATCTCCAATGTTGGCTTTTTTTCTAAATTTTGAAAGAGCCGGTACACTCGTAAACCTCCGAATTTTTTCTTTTTCAGATAGCCCACATAAGAGACGAAAAAATACCATCTCGCGAGCAGGACAAATGACAACTGAAGCTCACTGTACCTAATCGTAAAATAAAGACCCCAAGCACGAAAGTTATTTTTCAAAAAGCCACCCGTTCACTATTACAGTCATTATATATGGAATGGACGAATATACATGCTTCCCACCGGAGGGAAAGAAGAAAAGCCATGGAAAAGAGAAGAAAATCCAAGGTTGTAAGTGCTGGCGCGGAGCAAAAGATACTATTTTTCTTTAAAAAAGAAACACTCTAAAGATGAGTTGGGATTTAGGATACATAAACTTTGGATATATTAATGACTAAACATTATGGGGCTATATTAAGTTAGGTGTACTCGGACTTGAGATATATAAAAGATATTCTATATTTATATAACATTTATAGATAATCTATAAAATATAAGATATTTTAAGAATCAATGCATGTCTGAACCTCTGGAAATGCGAGACGTTACACTTGGTTCAGCATGCAAAGAAAAGAGATTAAACCCATGAATGTTAAGTGCAGAATAGTTCTAAATTTTGGATAAGTATGTGAAGATTGACGATGAGGATAAGTACTTCTTAACATCATGTTTAATTGGCCAAGATGTGCCAAGATAAATTACTACAGTTTAGATATGTTGAGAAAAAAAAGACACCACTTTAAGAATCACTTGAGTTGTGTAGTGACAGAGACATAACATAAAACCCAAATGGACTTTTAATTTTATAGTATCCACTAGACTAAACAGTCGCTAGGTGAATATATATACACGCTCCTCATGATAATGCATAGAAATCAACTGTAATCAACATGTTTAAGAAATAACAATCTACTTTATGTTTAAACGAGTTATATAATCGACTATATACAGAAAACTGTATCTGAATTATGCATATTTTTTGAACTTTGGACCGTAGAGAAAGAAGATGAAGCGAAGAAATTTGGAGAAAATTCTAGACAGAATTGGCTCTGGTCACAACGCGTCGTAGAAAGAAAAATCTATTGAATAAATTATCATTTGGTACCAATTTTGCATTTGTTGTTTTGTGTTATCAGGAAATATGTAAATACTTTGTAAGATTCCAGAATAAGCAAGAGCGAAAATTAAAACTATCGATAACAGCTAAGTGTTAACAGAAGAGAAAGAGACCACAAATCCTAACATAACCAATAAGGCAGCGGGTAAAAACCTACACGAGTGAGATCTGTTACCAAATATACATCGATTTATTGTCTAACCATTTTTAGAGAAAAGTTAGTTAATAAATTAATCAGCATCTGAAGATGAAAGAGGGTGACCCACTGAAAATGGATACTAGGTGGATAGGTAGGTACAAGCCCATCTCTTTAACGGACTTTAGAGTAGAATTGGCAGTGCAGACACGACCCAACAAAGTCCACCACGTTTGGATACAAACCCTTCCACCAGTATCGCTCCTTCATCTTCGTGTAAGTAGCCCAGACTCCACAATGTCCAACCCACAAAGTGTCATGAAACTCTTTCAGCAGATTCAGCTTCGTCGATTGATCATCCACACTCTAGCAAGCATCCCATCTCTTCTTTTTAGACGTTTCCACAGATAACCTTCACGTAGAAGATAACTGTACGCTTTTTGTCTGATCTCCTTGAACTCTGCATCACTCCATCCTTCTCTTCTGCATAATGAACTCAGATAGAATCCAATATCGCAGAACTTTTCTGAGTAGAACTCCTTACTGAACGGCAGTGGTTCCAAGTCTGAAGTCTGCTGATCAACTTGGCACCAAACGTCTTTCTTCTCTTCATTCTCCACCTCTACAAACATCTCATCCTCATCTCATCCTCATCCTAGACAACATATATGCAATTGGATTGTCCTTCCCTGCTATGTGCTTTAGCTCAAGGTTCAGACTCCAGACATAAGCAATCCATCGCAGCATTGCTATATCTGGAATATTACAATTTGCTATCATACCCAACAAAGACAAACAATTTGTTTCTAATATCACACAGGCTCCTATCAAGAACTCTCGATCTATCTCATAGCAGTAACAGCTCCCCACAACTCACACTTCATCTGAGGATAGTTACGTTGCCTATCTGTTAAGATCTGAGCTCCAAACCTTGAAACAAACCGCACACCTTCGACATCTTCTTGACCAACCGTCCATCCAATCGCCTTTGGACTCGTATCAACAGTCAGTACCACCGATCTCCCGCTCTCGTAGTTAAGTCTCCTTAGTACAGGTGGAGACTTCAGAATCTCCTTCAGCTACTCCATCGTCTCGTGATGTTCTTGCCGCCAAGTAAACCTCCTCCCTTTTCTCAGAAGTATACAGAGGCTCGATAATGTGTGCATAATGAGGAATACTCACGCGAAAGAACACACAAGCTCTTAAGAATCATCGAACCTCAGTAATACTGATACAGTCTACTATCCTTGCTATAGCATCTACCTTCTCTAGGTTCGGTCGCCTCCAAAAGTACCACACAAATGACCCACCACCACAATCTCTGACATTCCATAGCGAGATTTGGTACTTGACAGAGTGAGGTGTACCTCCTCCAAACACATCAGAATCTTTTCCACATCTCGAATGTGGTTTGCAACAAACTTTATGCAACCATCAGAAGTCACTGCTTCGTCCTTGTCCTCCACCGGACAACCTTTCATGAGAATATCATCCAAAAATGAGATAGTAACTCAAGTACAAACTCTCGTAACACCTTATGCATCGCATTCTGCATATGGGCTATTGAGTTTGTAGCACCTTGAGGAAGAGTACACATCCACATCAATCCCAAAGATGTACGCATGGTAGTCAAGTCTCTACTCTCCAAAGCAAGCTGAAACTGATCATAACCTGAAAACAAATCTCCAATAGAATAGATTGACCTCCCAGCAAACGCCTCAACTACTTCATCAACCTAAGGTCCTGTTCTGACGTTTCGAATCGTGATGTTGTTGGCAGGTTGTAAGTCTTGGATGAAGCGTAGAGCTCTTGTCTTCTTAGGTACTGTGAATCATCTGCTAGAGTACGGAGCCATAGATGGTTCAAGAATACTCATTCGTATCCTCTCCTTCAGCAACTCGGTGACTTTCGGTAGTAAAGCACGAGGGACTAGAATCGGCTTCAAGTCCTAAAGTACATGAGGAATAGTGAAGATAACCATCGGAGCTATCACACTAGGATCCACGCAACCAATCTCCTCAGCTAAGAAAGAAAATGCCTTACCATGACTAACTATCATCTTCTCGAAAGTTCGTTTTTCCACTTCAATCAAGAAGCCACCTCCTCTTATCTGAAGTTGCTCGAGTGTCTCTTAAGTAAACTTGTGTCCTACCTGTGTAGGATCTCTAACCACAAGCTCAGCAGCCGCTAACTCCATCTGCTGTTGAGAATCAACAGATAATTGAGTCATCACAGGCTTCATCTTCCTCGCTACAGCTTTATACTTGGCGTGTACTTCCACTTCCTGATGAGAGTCACACCAATAGACTGCATCCTTCCATCCATTCTTCATTCTCGGATGAGGACGATATCGCAAGTACGAGATAATCTTCTCATAGACTTCACGAGAATGGATGAGGATCAGCACCATACGTCCCATCTGCTCCATCAACCTATCTACATCATCCGGCCAACGAACAAAAGATTGTACACCTACAAACTCCTCATAAACACAAGAAATCGTCTCTTCTTCCTTCAAAACTCCTGTACAGTGTAGATTTGCTGCGTACTTCTCCATCTGCCTTCTACTCTTCTCAATCAAATCCTCTACCCGCATAAACTCACTCCGATCATCAAAACTGAAAGTCATCAAACCAGATCTCCAACCATGTACAGTATAACTACTCTCTGAATCTTGAGCAGCCTCTTCACCAGCCTCCTGTGATCCCTCAGGCTGCTCAAGCGGGATCATAGTAGCAGTAGATCCTTCACTCTTGCTATCCCGTCTTACAAGAGTGGTTTCAGAAAACTCTTACTCTTACAGATAGGAGAATCTCTCAAAGTCTGTCGGTTTCTTTCGTGGTTCGTACGAACGGTCAGAAACTGCACAGAACGTCTATCATTTGGACTACGGATCCTAGCATAATGAGATCCGTCATCCATCACCTTGGTCTCCACTCGATCTACAATGATATAAGGCTGACCAAGAATCACAAGATATGAAGCAGAAGACTGTACGAAGAAGTGCTGATCTACATCCACATCACTTATCTTCACCTTCACGTTAGGACAAGCGCCGTATAGCTCACCTTTCTAGTTGTTTGCAGCACGTAACACCCAACCATGGTTCAGCTCGATAGACCACTGACCTCTCTCGTACACCTCCCGTGACATGATGTTGATCTCAGATCCGTGATCAACTAAAGCAGCAACAAGTTCAGGTAGACTTCAAAGACGAACTCGTGTAGCAGATCCGTGATCAACTAAAGCAGCAACAAGTTCAGGTAGACTTCAAAGACGAACTCGTGTAGCAGTCGTAGCACGAGTCCAATGTCTTCTTCTGAAGTCACTATCAGTAGTTGGACTCTCCTCACATGCTTCCTCATCGTCGAACTCAATAGTGTTGGTACAAGCAACCAACGCTTCTTGTTGGTATCTCGTGTCATCAACTTCCTGAAAATGCACCTTCTCAAACTCTGCATCATTCAGAGAAGCTCCTACTGCATCTATCATCTGACTCTCTACTTGCTCGGACATCACCTGTCTCTTTCGCTTGATGATGTCGATAATCAGTTCATGAAACTCCCTCTTCGCAGAGAAAACTCGATTTGCGCATCCAGTATCCTCTATTCTAAGATGCTCTTCAGATCATAGAAGTTTCAATATCAGCCGCCAACTTATAGACCGGTCCCTTCCATTTCTCTTAGACAGTAAACCTCCTTCCAGCCGCCGTTGGCTCTTGCTGAGACCTCTGCACATCCTCCATCGGACTTGGTGCAAGTGGAGGAGCTTGAGAAATAGAGGGGATGTCCTCTGGAGGAGCTGCTCGCCTCCTTGTGACTCTCCATCTATCTCCAGTCTCCTCAAGAACTCCAGTCAAGTTCAGAGGCTTCTCATCGCCTCTTTTCTTTCACAGAAGCATCCTGCCAGTGAACGTGTCTATCCACATCCAAGAATGCTTCGATAGAAACAGCGTCTACATGATCTCCTCACCTTGTGACCCTACAAATACACTCGGCTCTTCTCTTCAGTATCTCAGAAGGAACTGGAGCAATACTCTTCTCAGCAGTCTTATCTAGCAATGTAGGACTAGATGAGACTTCGATATGCTCACCATATACATCAGAATTTATCAAGTGGTGCCATCAATGCAGTTGCCGTTGCAGCCGCAGCAATCTGAGATAGACTCCTCATGCCTCCTCGTCCAACTGTGTGCTCAACGACTCTCCAGTAGAAGAAAAGTGCAGCCTACCGTTCTGATAGCGAACCACACCATCTCGCAAAGCAGCTGTGAGCTCTTGATAGTCTCCTCGGAAATGATCAGGATTGTCACACCATATACATCAGACGTAGCAGGCAGCAGGCGTCGATGGCTGCTCCCTTTGCAAGCCAACTAGCTCCACTTTCAACTCACGCATCTGTTGGATAAGGTCTTCAAGCTGATTCTGCTGATCATGGTTCTCCGCAGGTCTCTGAACAAGTGCCTTTTGTGCAAGAACTAGCACAATTGGCATCAAAGGAACTACAGCCAGGACAACAGGTTTGGGAGCATAAGCTGGAGACTGCTGCACTTGAGGAGCAACATAAGGTTGAAGGATCACTTCCGCAAGCGGTCGTCCTCCTACAGCCACTCTTCATCGTCTCTGTCTTGTTAGAACAGCCACGACATCCTCAACTCTCCTCAATCCATAGCAACACCTCTTTCAGCCGATCGATCTGCTAACATGAAGCATAATCGATCTACCATAACATCGTCGGTAGCTTGCAGGAAAAGCTCTGTTCTCCTAGCATCTAAGGTTATGCGCTCAAGCGTGAGAGCTATCGGTATCTCTTATCAAACTCTCTCAACAACTCGTTCAGGCTCATCATACGACCAGGTTGTTGCTCAACCCAATCCAGAAACGTTCTCCTAGTAACTCTCCATTCATAGCGCGTTGTCGGGATGAGAGTTTCTTGAGAAAGGCGGAACCTTCTGGCTGTGGTATGACCGTGAAGACTGTATATGTCTACTCAAGGAAGCGTTGAGCTTCTAGCTGTGGTTGCTAACTCAAAGAGTAGGCTTCAGGCTACAAGTTGGTATTGTAAATCACTCATACATGTCTCTTGGCTCCTCTGATATGTTCAGGAAACGAAAAATCAAGTTGAACTAGTAATGATAAGGTCAGACGATGAACTTTGACACTCATGAATAAGAAATATGTGAAGGTTTAGACTTCTAAACTTCTCTTACATGTAAAAGAGGCTCCACTGGACATACACACGATGTTTCAGCCTGAGATCAAATTCTAGCACCGAGATGTGGACAGAAAAGTTCTGAGTAAGAAAATTATGGCAATTTCTTGTACCCAGATAGCTATTTTGACCTAGAACAGAGAATTGGCTAGATCACTTTCGCTCATTCTTACAGGACTTGGAGTTCACAACATGCTGAACACCCTTGTGAAGTTGGGCCTGGCGGTTGTACACGGTTCTCCAGATCTCGAACTCTGAAGTTGTTGCTCTAGATTGAGAGCTTTTCAGACCCCCTTTGCTTCAGCAGTCGCCCTGAATTACTCACTCACTCAAATGATTTGAAACTTTTTGGACAGTCGTAGCCTTGCTGACAATGAACGCAACCACGAAGGTTTGAAGCAATTTCCTCAATTGTGATGTAATTGATACTGAAAACTCCAAAATCAACAAAAGTGATGCAATTCTAGCACAGTCCGAACTTCAATTTGGCATAACTCCTCCTTTATTGCTCCAAATCGATCAAGAATTTCACTGACAGTGATTGGCACAACGAGCTCTATCCTACTGTGCTCTCAGATTTTGCATTGTCCTCACCAAATGCTCGAACTCCCCTTTTAGACCCCTGCTTCTAAGTTTAGAGTTTTACAAAATACAAAAATGGACCAATGAGAGTTCATAGCTCCACTTGGCTGTCCTTTAGTGCCCTAATCCACGTGGTAACTTAACTTCACTCATATGCTACCACGTCAGCCCTCTAAAGTGCCAACGTAAATCTTAAACTACCTAAAATGATACGCAACCTTGAAAGATAACTTAAGCCAGCTAGAATGCGTGCATGGGCGATAAGTAAGTACAAGCCATGAGCTTAAACTCAATCAATATGGTTAACCTAAGTTATGTACTTTGAACATCAAAGATAAGTATGAATTCACTTGCACAGGCGTGCGAATGCTTGAACAAGATAAATAGCATACTATCAACATACTAAGACTCAAAACATAGAACACAACGGTGTTAACATATGCATAGAGGACTAGGAGTAATATTAAGCTAACTTCTACGACTATTAATTCTCAAGTGTCGGAGTAGAAGCGTAACATGTAGCCGTCAATGTTCACAACCTCTAGAATCGACTTCTCTGACGTCTTAACTTCACTCAAAGAGACTAACTCCTGACAGAGAGGTGAATTATTCACTATGTAAAATGATTCACATCACGACAACGTAGTAACATTCCTGTGTTTAACAACGTTCGAGAAGTCCATATGATGACATGAAACTTATCTAGACATATCTCCAGAAAAGTTTTCACTCCACGTCTCGCCACGTACCATATAGACTGCTTCGATGTAGTTTCTGCTACATATCCTCTTTCACGCGCTGGCATCAACTCATGCTCGTTCCTTCTCACTTGGACCAAAAGACCATTCAAATCAAGGATTAGGGTCTTACGTCGATTTGCAGTAGGGTGAACTAGATGAGGGTAGAACTCTTCTGCCTCGTGTATCGTGGTCAATTCCTCTTTCACAATCATAACTTGATACTCCATATGCTCGAGTTCAAGACTTTTGGAATTATGCTCTTCCTCCTTTTTTTTGATGGCATTATGGAGTTGATTCATTCTCGCTACGAGAATAGCCTCCTCATCTGCAGATATACAATAAATAACAAAGTACAACTCAATTAAAGTAACAAAGTAGAACTAAACTAGAATAAAATGGAAATAAACATATTTAAAAAGTATTTAACAAGTTGTACCAACAAGTACCAAGACCCCAAACTCGTGAAAAGTTTCAAAGTAGAAGTAAACTCGGACTAAACCAAACAAAACTGTAAACTTCTTATCTGATGACGGAGGAACATGATGTGAAGACAGAGGGTCTTGATGCGAAGCCTGAGGGTCTTGACCAGGAGGAACATGAAGTGAAGACTGAGGGTCTTGCCCAAGAGAAGAAGAGTGCACCGCGGGATCTGAAAGCACCATTTTAGATGAGAGTTTAATCAATCAATACTGAAACATAATCCTACCAAAACAAAAAACTAACCATATCAATACAAAGAACTAAATGAAAAATTTAAAAACTTCTTACTTGATGACGGAAGAACATGCTGTGAAGACTGAGGATCTTGACCATGAGAGGAACTCGTGAAGGGGTACCCCTTCGGTTATTTTCTCAGTAGGCAAAACAGATAATGTTTTGTCCACTCAAGAGACGAAACATACCTGTTTCGTCTTTCGTGAAGGGTACTCCTTCGAGTATGTTCTCAGTGGACGAAACATGATCTGTTTCGTCTCTCGTGAAGAATACCCCTTCGGAAATACCCCAAGTGGGCAAAACAATTATGTTTCGCCCACTTGGGTTATTTCCTCTCAAGGGGTACCCCTTAGGATAATAATCTCCGTGGAAAAAAGCGAAACACGTGAGAGACGAAACATACCTGTTTTGCCTCTCACCCCAGTTTTGTCAAGGGGTACCCCTAGGGTAATAATCCTCAAAGGCGAAAGAAGTATGTTTCACCCTCACATTATCACAGAACACGATTATTTCCTTAAATAAACAAGGTGTTTCGCCTCCCTTGTTTAACTACTTTCTATAATATCTTTTTTCTAGCGGGTGCGGCATTAGAGAGTATGAAGGAGGGACCTTCAATGTTCAAGTATACTCATGAAGAGGACAGGAGATATCATTTGAAGTGGTGTTGGGTGCAAAAAGAAGAAGCGGAGAATTCGTTGCATGGAGTAGAAGAAGAAGCTCTCGACCGACTAGGATTACTCGTGGCTTTATCTTTTGACTTTCCTCCTCCAGATGTAAGTAGTCTTCAATAAGTCCCTTTCTGGATTCATTTGAAGTATGTGTTGATTATATTTTCTTTGGATGCATGTCCTCTATCTCATTTATGTTTTCTCATTATTTGTATTCATTTGTATGAGTTATATCATTTATGTTGTTTCCCTTACTTGTATACATTTGTATGCTCTATATCATTTATGTTGTTTTCCTTACTTGTATTCATTTGTAGTTCTACATATATGATTAGGTTGTTTATTTTACATATTCTATTTTGTATAGAGTTCATTCAATCATATGATGAGGAAACTCATAGTGCTACTGTACAAGGACATGAGATAGTGTTGGATGACTCTATTATACGTGAATCACTTGTTTTACCTATGGGAACAATTGTCCCTCGTCCTCATAATGTCAAGAGGAGCATGATAGATGATCGGTGAGAAAGACGAGAAGGGAAAAAGATATTTATTGTGGATGTGTGAGTATCTGGAGTGGAGATCCGTATTGTAGTTTATTAATTGTATTTTTCTGGCTCGTCGACGGTCAAGAGAAGTACATGGTCATTTAGCTCTATACGTGAAGATTAAAGTAGATGAGAGTGGAGAAGATTACGATTGGACAGAGTTCATTTTAGATTCTTCAGATACAAAGATCTCTTCTACGAAAAAACATATGAGTAAGGAAAGATTAATGAGATATCCTGAGACATGGGTGGGTATGATCTTGACTCACCTCATGATCCATATCGGTATACTTCTTGAGGGAGGATGAGTGGATTCTTCTCGGTGACTTCAGCCATCATCGAATAAGACGTTTATTTCTTGTTCTAGTATTGTCTTAGGTTTCTTTCAGTTACTTTCCGTTTAGTATGCTTGAATACTTACTGATTAAACTCACATTTCAAAATGATGCTTTCAGTTCGAGTAGTGGAGTCGTGAAACAAGTATGTTTTGTCTCTCGAGTGGGAGAAACATTACATGTTTCGTCCACTGAGAAAATACCCGAAGAGGTACCCCTTCACGAGAGACGAAACATGTATGTTTCACCTCTCGAGTGGGCGAAACATTACTTGTTTCGTCCACTGAGAAAATACTCGAAGGGGTACCCTTTCATGAGAGATGAAACATATCTGTTTTGCCCACTTGGGATAATTGTGAAGAGGTACTCCTTCACGAGAGACGAAACATTCTTGTTTCACCTCTCTAGTGAGCAAAACGTCCGTGTTTCGACTACTGTGAATGTAACACACAAGAAAACTAAAAGATGCTCGAAAGTAGTAATTTAAGGATCGAACTCACAGAGATGCAAGTAAAGATCATCCAAAAGTAGTAAACACGTGACAAAGGTGATTCTTTATAGTTGTCTTTTATTCTCACGGGCAGAAATCAGTCCCGGTAGAGATCAAACTCAGGTCTATCCAACAAGACAGAGTTGACAATCCTGACAAATAAACATAACATGTACTAAACAGGTCAGGGACCTCAAGAAACAGATGAACAACAGAGAAACAGAGCCACGGACGGAAATGTCACACGAGGAAGTATTGCTGAAGTGCTACTAGGTAGCCTCTAACACCATAAACGCTAAGTATCTTCACACTAAGTTACTTTCACTACTACTGTCCTCAGAAAACTCTGGCGAAGAAGACTCTTCTTCCGCCGAAGTACCAGAATGAACTCCTTCCTAAGTGTTCCACCAAAGAACAACTTCCTCCGAAGTCAACTTCGCCCAAAAACGTCTTCGCAGGAAAATAACTCCGCAGATGCTGGTCTATTCTCAGTCCTCGCCGTAAACGTTCTACTCTGATTTCAAATGTCGACAGCAAATCCTTCGGCATCCAGACTAATTCCTACCACAGCAAACTACGATACTTCGTAGGTAAATCCCCGAAGAAGACAAAACACTCAATGGCTCCGCAAACTCAGGAAATAGAAAACTCAAAAAGGATATAACACATAGAGGTCCTGAATACGAACAACACAACGCTTATATACAGATTTTCCCGAAGATGACGGATCTTCTTCCTAAGAAGTCGAGAGTACTTCTGGCCCGTCGGATGAAGGTCCTGTGTCCGAAACGACACCAGGAACAACACCGCTTCCTAATGCTAGCTCTCTACCTATCTCGCAAACTGAGAACTCTACGGTTGCTCTAACCTCCCTAAGCTCCCTAATTACTCGCTGGCCTAGCCTAGCTTCCCGGTTCTTAGCTGAAGTACCCTCCGCATCTGCAGCTAAGAACTCCTCTCTAACCTGACGAAGAAATCCCGACTCTTCGGCATCCATCTCAACGGCGAAGTAGTTCTTCAGTACTGGCTCGATCCTACCCTGGAGTTGAGCGCTCAGCTCCTCAGCTTTGATGACGCGCTGCTTCAGATCCTCCACTTCCTTCGTCATGGCGGCGACAGTGTCCTGATATCTGTTTCGTTGCCCGTGCATGTCATCCAAATCCTTCTTCATCAGAGAAAGAACCTTCTCATGCTCTTTCTCGCGATCTATCTTCTGCCGAAGAAGCTCCTCCTTCTCTGATGTCACAGTCTTCAGCTCATCGGTCCTCGTCTGCGTCTCCTTCTGGGCCATGCGAAGTGCAGCCCTCAAATTCTCCTTCTCTTCTTGCCAGTTACCTCGGCCGAAGTGCATCGTATGCACTAACTCTGCCAGGTTCAGCTTCCTACCGACTACTTCCTCGTAGGTCCCGCGGTTCGCTTCCAAGCTGTGCAGTAGCGGTACGACTACATCCTTGAGGTAATCCGCCGAAGAAGCCAGTTTCTCAATCTCTCCTATCGTCGACAGAGAAAGAGTACTCCTCGGTGTAGTGTCCACGCTCTTCTCTGTCCGAGGAGTGTCTCCTTCAGCAGCTTCCTCAGTTGCTTCTTCGTCAGTTGGTTCATCGTCGACGCGCACTGTCTTCGTCATCTTCATCTTGTTTCGCGACTTTTGCACAGACCTCGGCGTCTCCTCCAACGGTTTCTTCCTTCCACTTCTGCGGATCGGAGGAGATACCTCGACTACATCTTCGTCTTCGGCCGGAGTCACCTTTTCGGTCGCCTTCTCTGGAGTTGGTGTTGAAGTCGATGCCTCCTGCTTCTTCGCTGTCTCCACTGCTACTTCGGTTGCTGCTCCTTCGGCCTCGACTTCGTCGAAGAACTTCTCGAGTTGTACATCCCGTGCTGGAGTCTGTACCACCTGAAATTCATCTTCCTCGGCAGCTGCGGTAAAGCTCAACTTCCTCTGTTGTTCGTCGGACAGCAGTCCCATCCTCATATAGAACACCGATACAAATGATCTTATGTACGCCAAGTCGTTCTCATTCCAAAGCTTCAGCACATGACGATGAAAGATCCTCGCCCAATGTGCTCTTCTTCCGGCGAAGACCTGCTCGATGAAATTGATTTGCCAATTCGACATGTATGTTGTTCTTCTTGACCTGAAGATCGCCATAATCGCATCGGCTACTTCTCTCTTCTTCGGGTCGCAGTAATCGCTCGTTCGGTAGCCGTTCCTCCCTAGAGGCAATTCCTTGAAAAGATTCGGGAAGTTCTTCACTGCTTCGGGCGAAGCAGCGGCAGACGTGGTATCAAAAAGAAGGTCACCTTCTCGACCTGCATCGTCAGTTCCCAAGACACCGGACCAGTGAGCTTCGGTCCAGTTACATGGTCGCCCATAGTGATCATCGGCCGGATGCTGCTTGCAGACCTTCAACTCATGCACCAATTTGGAGGAGACCATCCCCACCAAAGAAGTAAGAGGAACGCTAATCTCATTTCCTCGAGCTCCTTGTCATAGCGGCGAAGAGCCGCTCGATTAACTTCAAAGGCTCGGAGCCTCGGCGCCTTAGCCGTCTGCATCCCTCGCATCTCTAGGATTACTGCAACGATCTTCGCCACAAACTGATTCTTCGCCGTAATCCCTTCCTCGCCGGTAATCGAGTTCTTCCCCTCAAATTGGCTTCCTCGCCGGTCACTGATGTACTTCGGCGCTCAGAAAATGCGGCTCGCTGCGCCCTGCTATCGCTCGCTCTGGGAATAGTAAAAGAGTAAAGTAAATGACTGTTACTTGGCTTATATCCCGCGATAGGTTTTCTCCGCACGTGCCGAAGTTAAGGTTTTCCTCTTGAGGACTGACATTCTTCAGTCTGCTGTAACTTCGTCATTCGGTCTTCGATTGCCTCGCACAACATATCGTTAGAAAGCTCTTCGCCCGAGGAATTCATATATGAGGAAATCATCTTTTAGTGTCTCCATAGATTCGATAAATTCCTCCAGAACTGAGATTCTTCACTAAACTTCTAATTAACACTATTCTACTCATATCGTTTATCTTCTATCATCTATTCTTCTTATTTACTTTACAACTAATCAATTAATTAACAAAACGAAAAACCAAGGCTTCACATACTCCCCCTCTCAATTGTGAAGCGACCCCGCGAACACTTAAGAGTAGTATCTCTTGATTCTCCACCCATTGACTCGGGTGGCTAACAATGTTCCATCGAGTTCTTCCAACTGAACCGAACCATTACTATAACGACGCCTTACTTTGTAAGGGCCCATCCAACGTAAGTGTAACTTCCCTGGGAATTTGATGTACCTACTGTCATACAGCAATACTAAATCACCATCCTTGATGTCCACTTTGCGGATCTTCTTATCGTGCTTCTCTTTTCGCTTCATTTGAATGATTTCCGTTAGTCGTTTAGACTCTTCACGGTCTTCCTCAAGTGTCATCAGACTCTTGAGTCGTAACAGTTGACTCTCCTCCACTGACAGTCTATCTTCAGACAGGATTCTGTAAGTAGGCACATCAAATTCAACTCGTATAATCGGTGTCATGCCATATGTTAGGAAGAAGGGTGTTTGTCGAGTTGTGATCTTCTCTGCATTCCGAAATGCCCATAAGACAGCCGGTAACTTTGTATCCCAATCATATGCATGATTCACTGTCACCTTGTTTAGAATCTTGCACAACACTCCATTAGACTTCTCCGTCAATCCATTAGCTTTTGGATTGTACGGTGTTGTCTTCCGGTGTTTTATACCAAAGTAATCTGTCAGTTCCTCTATCATCTTGTTCAAAAAATGTGTACCTCGGTCACTCCCCAACTCTAGTGGGCATCCATATCGAGTAATGATCTGTGTGTACAGAAACTCAGCCACAGTGGCTGCATCGTCTTTCTTGGTAGCTGCTGCTTCAACCATCTTCGTTGCATAATCAGTAGCTATCAGTATGTACCTTCTTCTAGTGCGGCGTGTTGCAGGTTGTATAGGTCCTACAAAATCAATCCCCCACTTCTCGAATGGTGCTAATGGGAGTATCGGATGTAACGATCACTGAGTGGTTGGCGTAGGCTTACCCACTCGTTGACAGTTATCACACTTCTTGATGATCTCATGAACATCTTTGTACATCGTCGGCCATCAGTATCCAGCTGAGAGAATCTTCTTCACAGTGTTCCTCAGTGCATAGTGTCCGCCTTCAGGTTCCGAGTGTAGTGCTCCCACCACTTGTGATATCTCATGCACTTCCAGACATCTTCGAAGTTCTTCATCAGGTCCTCTTTTGAACAATATCCCGTTCTTCATCTCATAGAGTCCCGCCTGATGTATGAAGACTGTTCGCTGTTCAGCGTCCATTTCTTCCGGGCACTGCAAAGTCTGTAAATATCTATACAGATCACAGTACTTCGTAGCAGGTGCTACGGTCAGCTGAAACAATTCCTCATCTGGGAAGTCATCTGCCACTGTATCCACTCGTTCTCCCGTTCTCAGTCGAGACAAGTAATCAGCATTCTCATGATGAATCCCTTGTCTCGTCTGAACTGTGAAAGTGAACTCTTGAAGTAACAACATCCATCTTGCTATCCGCCTTGACAAGTCTGATTTCTGTACTAGATGCTTCAACGCATAATGATCCACGTGAAAAACAAACTCATAACCAAGGAGGTAATCTCTAAACTTCTTTACTGAGTACACCATTCCCAACGCTTCACGTTCAGTAGTGGTGTAGTTCTTTTCTGCTGCTGAAAGTTGTCTACTCGCATAGTAGATTGGGTGGTCTCTCTTCTCATCATCTTTCTGATTGAGCACTACTCCAATAGCAAACGCAGAAGTGTCTACATACACTTGAAAAGGTCTCTCCCAGTCTGGTGGTCGCATGACAAGTGCTTCTGCCAACTTCTTCTTCTGCGTCTCAAACATGCTGTTTCTCGTGCCAATGGTACTCTGTCGTCTTCTTCAGCAATTTTGTCAGTGGCGCAGCAAGTATGACGTAGTCTTTGATGAACCTTCTGTAATATCCAACATGTCCTAGGAAGGCTCTCAACTCGCTGATGTCAGTAGGAGGTTGCAGGGAGAGTATTACTCGAACTTTCTCTACATCTACTTCTACGCCTCGGCCTGATACTCTATGTTCAAGAAGTATTCCTTCAGTCATCACGAAGAAACACTTCTCAAGATGTAATGCAAGTCTGGCTTCCCTACACTTCTGAAAGGTTTTGGCTAAACACGCTGCATGTTCTTCACGTGTGCCAAAAACACAAAAATCATCTATAAAGATCTCTAAAAATTTTCGCAAATAATCTTGAAAAATTGAGGTCATCATCCTCTGAAAGGTAGCTGGTGCATTGCATAGTCCAAAAGGCTTCTTGTGATAAGCATAAGTGCCCCAATCTGTAGTAAAGGTAGTCTTGTCCTTATCTTGCTCTCTTATGGACACTTGATTGTACCTTGAAAACCCATCCAGAAAGCTGTAACATTCTTTTCCAGATACATGATCCAAAATGGTATCAGTAAAAGGTAAAGGGTGATGATCCTTCTTGGTTGCTGCATTCAGCTTTCTGAAATCTTGACAGACTCTTATCTTTCCTGTTTGCTTCTTGGGTACCACTACTATGGGTGCTACCCATTCGCTGCTTAAAACAGGAAAAATAATACCTACCTTTAGGTACTTATCTATCTCGCCTTTAACCATCAAAGAGTATTTTGCGTTGAGTCGATACTGCCTCTGTCGTACAGGTACTGATCCTTCAATGAGGTCGATACGATGTTCTCCCCACTGTGCAGGTATCCCCTTCATGTCCTCCACAGTCCAGGCGAAGACATCTTGGTAATGGATCAACATCTGACGATACACTTCCAACTCTTCTCCTTGTACCACAACAGAAATCTTTAGGCTCTTACCTTCGCTTATTAGTAGGTCTTGGGATGCTCCTGGAAGGACTATACCATCTATATGACTGGTCTCTGCACTCCCGTGATCTAGCTGTGATTGCTATTCGGCCTCGTTCATATCTTCTTCTTCATCAATTTCATAGCACTGTAGATAGTTGACCATCGAATAAAGATCTCTTTTCTTTTTTCCTGCGCTGCTTGTTGATGAATCAGATCCTGAAGTGTAACCCTCATCAGTCGACTCTGTTTCGCCCTGATGTGTTATCTTCTTCCAGGAAACCATCACAGCCTTATCAGTTGGTTTCTGTGGATCCTTGAACTGTAAACGATGCCGGTACCAATCTGTTAGTACCTTGGCACCATACAACCATGGCCTCCCAATCAAAATTTGATAACCAGACTTAACCAAAGGGCGCAACACAACATAAGTAAGTTTAAAAAAAATTCCGCCTATTAAGGTGGGGATGTTGCGCAGTAGCTCAAGTGGTCGTCTTCTCGTTTGATCTGCCAGCCGTAACACCCGCTGAGTTTCTTCAAACTTGCTGAAACCCAACGCGTGTGCCATGTCTTCTGTCATTATGTTGACTCCTGATCCGGAGTCAATTGGCACTTTCCTAATTACACAACTTGCAACCTCCACTTCCACTTCTGGAGATCCCAGGTCTTCTACCTCGATGTGAAACAGAGAAGGTAACTTTGATCTTCTTACTTTAGTGGGTTTCTTCAGTGCTTGAAGTAATAATTTTCTGTAAATTTTTTTATCTTCAATCAGCTGCTTGAACTTATGTTAGCCTTCTGTGTTTCTAGATCAGCTACCACATCATAGTGTGGTACCGCCATAGGTTCTTTCTTCACAGGTTCCGGTCGACTGTGCTTCTTCGGAACCTCCTCGTTGTTGGCCGCAGACTTGTCTTCAATGGCCGAAGTACGGAAAATCTTGGGTATGGACGAAGTTGATTGTTCTGGTACTTCGGCCGAAGTTGTATCAGCTTCTCTTGCCGAAGTTCCTGCTCGTAGTAACTCCTTCTTCAGGAGTTCGCGGACTTCGTCTGTAATGTCAACTGGTAGTCTCGGAGGATTTACGCTTTCTTAGTATTTCTTCTTCTTCTTCCTCAGTTTCCTCTTCAACTATTTTCTTCTTGGCTTTATCCTTTGCCTTCTTCTGCTTCTTCAACTCTTTCTTCGATTGAGTTTTTAGAGGTGCTTCTTCCGCCTTCCTCTTAGATTTGAAGGAGCTTTTGGTGTCCACTTTGCAAACCCAAGTTTCTTCTGGTGGCCATCCTTCATCTCCAGCGGCTTTCCATTCTACCAAGTCCACCTTGTGCAGTTGTGCTTCCGCAGGACGGTCTGTTTTGGGATCAAAGCGAACCCCCCTTCTCTCCACAGGTGGATTGGTACAATCTGCCGTGGCATGTCCTGGTTGATGACACTTTGCACAAAGTGCTACATAGCCCAGCTGTTTCTTCGGATGTGGGCAGTTGGGTGACCAATGATCTGTACTACCACAATTGAAACAAGAGCCATGAGGCGGTGGCTTATTTGCTCCTGCTTGACTCATTAAATGTTTCTGGGAAACATTTTGAGCCCTCTCTCTTGGTACGAACCTCAAAATTGGTATGGGTTGAATTGGGATTATCGGTGATGGTTGAGAAGGTCTGGGAGATTGGGGTGGTGTTCCTTGCGGTATCGACTGTACTCCATATACATCATCTGGAGTCTCTATAAAGAATGAACTATAATATGACTCGAATGCGGATGTCCATTCTACATGTGACGCTTGAAATGACCTTGCGTTTGTACACTCTGTATTGGCATGCCCTTGTTTCCCACAGGTCGTACACCATAAGCTCGGTCGTGATGCCGAAGGTGATTTTCTCCTGTCAGGAGTCCCTATCATCTGCACTTTCAGATCCGCGAACCCTTTAATCATCTCCTCCATAAGGTGATTATTATCCCTTTTTGCTTTGCCCTTCTTTTCCTTGGACGAAGAACTGCGTTTCATTCTTCGTTCTTCTTCGCTCGAAGAAGATGAGCTCGCTGATGAAGACTCTTCGGCTTCGGCCGAAGAAGACTCATCGTCAGAAGATTCGTCGGAGGAAGAGGGTTCTCTGCGACTCTTCTTGTGCTTCTTGCTTCGAGTCGATTTCTCTTCCTTCTTCTCCTTCTTTTCTTTCTTCCCTTTCTTCTTCCCTTTTATCCATCCTCCTTTACTTCCGAGGGTGGATGCTTCAAATGCTTCTGCTGAGGCAACAACCTCTTCAATGGCGTCCATCTTTCCTCGACGACACCAGATCTCCATTTCAATCGGTAAGCCGGTAACTAGCCATTCTGTGGCTTGGTCCATAGAGTATGGGTTGGCTGTACCCATCCTCGGAATTCTGTCCAATAGATTATAAAATCTTTGGACATAATCTTTTAGGCTCTCTTTCTTTCCTCTGACCAGTCTGGTCAGCTTTCCCAAAACTTGACGATTGTACCCAATTTCCCGGAACCGCTCTAAGAACTTTATCTTCAGCTTGTCCCAAGTATCGATGTCTCCTGATATTCTATTTGCATGATTGTACCAGCTGCGTGCTCTTTTCCTGAGAAGACTTGGAAAGATTCGCAGACGATCTGGTTCAGCATCTTCCTTATTAGTGACAGATACAGATTCAAACAGTTTAATGTAAGCATCTGCATCCTCATCCTCATCTGAAGATCCTCCTCTGAACTTTGGGTAACCATGTTTCGTGATGGGTTGGCCTGCCATACTTCGAACAAAAGGAGCCCTTGGAACTTGAGTTGCTATCTTGGCAGGAGCTGGATTCGGCGCTGGTACTGCATCTTGAACAAGGACAGCAGAGGCAATACCCGCAGCAGCAGCTGCTTGGGCTTGTCTCTTCTTGAATATGGACGGTCCTGTGGTTGGCTGTAAGTAAGGAGCAGCGCTGTCCTTCTGAGTTACTGGAGTTAACGGAAGAATTTCCCGCAGCAGTGCTTGAGGAATAAGTTCCTGCGCCTGTAAAAGTTCCACTAAGGTAGTAACAACTTCTACTGCCTTAGTTGCAGCTTCTTCATTCGAAGAAGTAAACTGATCTTGATCTGCAAAAGTACTTCCTACCTCTGAGTCAGGAGTAAACAACTACGGATATAAAACAGTATTAACTTCGGGGAAAGGTTTCCACCTGTGGTGCCCACATATTACAGGATGCACGAATTTTTGAAATTTTTAAGAATAATAACTTGTTTGTATAACTGAAGAAGCGTTGTTACTTAAGTTACGTCTTCCTTAATAGGAAGATGATCTTAAGAGCTGTTTGTAATAAGAAGTTGACTTCTTCGGAAGACGACCGTCTTCGGAAGAGCGTCTTCTCAGTTGCGTCTTCAGAAGACGAGAAGACGGCGGAAGATGAGAAGACGGCGGAAGACACCTGTCTTCCAGAAGACAGCGACCGTGAAGGCCCAACCACGAGTTTTCGGGTAAGACAGTAGGTGTACCTACTGGGACGCACTGAATAGGTAGGTAGGTCAGGAAGACACCTAAGGTCGAAAATCCCTAATCTGCGGGGAAGATGCGTAAGGAAGCACATTAGGCACATTCCAACTTCCCGCAGCACAGCGCTTGAGAAGATCGATTGGAGATAGTGAGCTTCGTGAGTTAGCTTTGAGAGAGGAATCGAGTGAGGACATCGAGGTAGGAGAGAATCATTTGGCAGCTAGGCGAAGGATGAGACCGAATTGCTGAGGCACAGAAGGCAAAAGAGCGAAGGCGTTTCTGTGAGCTCCCGAGAAGCTGACATTGGAGAGTAGCAAGTAGAATCGAAGGTGGAATCGAGGCGTGACCAGAAATTGACAGCAGGCGCAGTCGGGAGGAGTCACATTGGAGCTAGGACAAGAGCCAGAAGCGCGCGGAGGTCGAAGACAACTCGAGGAGCCGAAGAAGACTGTAGAGGTTCTTTCTCATGTTCTTTCTCCTTCTCACTTCTTCTCGCCTTTTCCTGGTATTCCCCGCGCTTCCTTGGTTGTGTGCAGGCAGCCTGATCGATTACCCCCACCCCCATCTTTCCTATTGAGACATTGGGCGCGGAAGCGCTGTTCAATTTCTGTCAGCCATCTCCTTGCTTCTTCCCGAGCTCAATTCGAGCTTCCCTACTCCTAGCCCTCAAATTGGAGATCCCAGCTATCAATTTCCCTACCCTACTACCTCTCTACCCCCGAAACTTGGAACAGAAGACGATTCGGAAGATGGGAACATCTTCGGAAGACGCTTCTTAAACTTGACTGTCTGTCGACTGAACACAATTCGTATCAAGAGTGGATTTGTGTTGCTTTGTGTTAAGAGAGGCTTGGTACGAATCCTGAGTGGTGTGGTGAGTTGTTTTGTTATTTCGAGAAGTTGGAAGTCAGGAACTAGGCCTGTGCCTCCCGGTCTTCCAAGCTTCTCAACTCCCCATCTTCCTAGAGAGACTAGAAGACTGGAAGGCTGACAAAATGAGCGAGAAGACGTGAGGGTCCATTCGGGTCTCTTCTGTCCAATCCATAGCAGCCGTTCCTTCTTCTTCCTGAACTTAGAAGAGAGTCGTGAGAATACTTGCTGGCAGAATCTGGAGAGAATGGTCGAAGGTCATGTCTTCCCACCGAGCAGCAAGGTTCTTCTGAGTGCGTATGAGAGGTGAGAAGTCAGAAGAACAGAGTGCAATTGTCTTGAGTCTGTTGTGAGGATAGATTACGCGTAGGAAGACGAAGACAGGTGAGACCAGTGAAGGGAAGTCTGACTTCTGGAAGTCTTCCGAGAAGACATTGAATCGGAAGCTGTCCCGAGTGTCTTCCCAGAGGCCACTGTCACCGCAGGAGCCCGCAACCGACTTCTGAACTTGTCACGCACTTTATGTTTCGCGAATCTTGTATCTTCTGATAGGAAGTAGGATGTAATGCAAGGTGAGTTGTCTTCTTGGTAATCCATGCGAGACCTTGCTTAGATAGGATTGTTTAGATATAGCTCGGAAGACGAGAGCTATCTAGGAAGTATTGTTAGAATCCCGGAAGACGGAGTAGCTGTCTTCTGGAAGACTAGTTTTGTCTTCTGAGAAGTTGAAGCTAGACTGTGGGCACTCGGGAAGAACTGAGCCTTCAGCTCATAGTAGGTGCTTGTGGTTTAGTGCAACAGATCTTCCAGGTATGTCGATGCATCCGCGAGGCTTGGTGTTACCCGTGGCAGAATTGGCCGAGGCCACTCCTTTCCTCAAGGAGTTGGGTCTCGACTTCTTCCTGTGGGATTGGAACCTCGCAGATCAAGGGCTTCTGGAGGAGGTGTGGGCAGCGTTACCACCGCGTAACCGTGTATCTGTGAAGGCAGGAGTAGCTCGGGGAAGACCGTCTTCCTGGACTGAAGATTGGTGGCGCAAGGCTTTTCACAGGCCTGAGTCCGAGAACCGAGGATATTGGTACGAGAAGAAGATCTTGCCTAGGATTGTGAGTTCATGGCATGTGCCTGGGAGCACCACCTGCCTTTTCGTGGAAGACATGCAGGGGAGGAACGGTTGGAAGATCGAATCTTACTAGGAGCCGAAGAAGCGACTTCTGGCGAAGTTGTTTCTGCATCTTTTCCCCAAGGGGAAAGCGTAGAAGACCAGGTACTTAAGAGATCAAGACGTGGAGTTCTTGGAATCAGTGTGGGATGACAGAGTGCCCATCAACTGGGGCGCGTTGTCGAGTTGAGAGTCTTTCTTGGGGAGGGCGGACCTCTTGACTGTGATCGATCAGAGAAAAACGACCAAAAAGGAAAATAGGTTGCTGCCGACGATGAAATCTCAAACCACATCCTCTTATGCCCACTGTTTACAAAAACAAGCACTCCAGCACACCTTAGGTACACAGATAGATCTCTCAAGATCCAAATAACTTTATTTCAGTGTAGCTGCATCATCAATTTCTTCAACTGTAAAGAAAATCTCTCTCTCTTCCTCTCCTGCGTGTCTTTTTCTCCCGTCAATCAGTTTTCAACCAAAAGTCTACCAAGTACGTCTCAATCCGAACCTAATAGTGAAATTCGGACCCCTGAATCTTATTCCTCTCTTTGCCCCAACTGAAATTCTCAGAAATTTGATCATGCATCGATCAAAAGTCCTACGTAGATTTTCAAACGATCTCTCTCAATAAAACTGCCTCCTGAGAGTAATTTCTCCTCCGTACAGTTTATTGGACAACGTCCAAGCTTAAAACTCATGCCCCTCTCCCTACGATGATCTTCCAATTCAACCTGTCAGCAGTTTGATCTTTTCCCAGCCTCCTAGCTTCTCCTGCGTGTAATCCTCCTCCTTCCGCTTCACCTCTCTCCGAAAATCTCCTTTCAAACTGTCCCCGATCCCAAGTCGCCGCAGGTAAATAACCTAAAAGTTAAGGCCCCAGCTTAAGCTGCCCCCAGCTGTCCTTATAAGCGCAGTCCCTTATCAGAAGCAGGGCCTTAGCTAAGTTCCCCCCTGCTGTCCTTATGCGTACATAATAATCAGCAAAAGTTTCCCGTGCCCTCGATGCCACCCTAAATATACTACAAGCCATCCAATGTAGGCCGAAGCCCCAACACTTATGAGGCTGCCCCACAGGGCTTACAGCCCCCCATATGCGCACCAGGTATCTCCCATAGTATATTCAAGATGGCATGCGGAGGCTTAGGCCAGGAAGCCCACGATTAAGAGAGATACCGGTCTCCCGCCCCTAGATATGCAGGACGTGGTTGCATATCCAACATAGACTCCCTTCCAGGAGGCCAACATGCCGAAATAGGAACCAGAGGCAAGGAGGGATTGATCCTGAGACCACTTCTCTCCTAGGCAGGCGCCCTATCACTGGGATGGCCTTTGGTTCCGTTCATAAAGCTTTTACAGTCTGTACATATGCTTTACTAAGAAAATCTTCCTGTAAAGTCTTTACTAGCTTTCTCTACGTTAACTTCTCTATACA
Source organism: Asterella californica (assembly GCA_036924285.1). Lineage (NCBI taxonomy): Eukaryota > Viridiplantae > Streptophyta > Marchantiopsida > Marchantiales > Aytoniaceae > Asterella > Asterella californica. The sequence continues at coordinate 20,118,829 of JAYKYS010000006.1, read as the reverse complement.
ACTCTGTTTTAAACGAGTAAAGAGTCAAAACTATAGTACTTGTGAACACCTACACACCTATGCAATCAGATTCTGAGTTCGAGTCACGAGTCAGAATCGAAAGATTTCCCTCTTTCACATATTTCTCAGTTTAAAACACGTGCTAACTATTACTTAAAGCACTTTCTGTCAAAACTGGAAGCACGAAGTCGCTCTCCTCATCGAGCTCTGCATTCTGGTGTCTTTCGACTCCTTTAGGGTGATATTCCAACTCAAGCTAGGGGGCAGCTTGTCAAGCATGGCCCCAGCTTAGCTCCTGCCTAGCTTGTTAAGCTGCAGGGCAGCTTCCTTTACACAATATAGAAAAAAATCTCTTTGCATTACTTTTCACTATATAGACCTATGTACAATACGACATTCACCCCCTCCAAACCTACACATCTTCTGGTATGTGCCAATTCGTCACCGATCCTCGTGGTCCTCCGAATCGTCTTTGCTCTCCTCGACCGCCTCAGAAAGGTCTTCATTTGCTCCTGTCTGCTCTGAACCTAAGAACTCAGCTAGCTCCACAGTCTCCCCTCTCTTCTTGAATAACTTCACTCGTTTCCCAGCAACTGGAAGTCTTAAAGGCGTACCATCTAGCTCTTGCAAGGAATAAGTAGCACTCTGATGTACATCAGAGACAAGGTACGGGCCAAACCACCTTCTCGAAAACTTTCGGATTGTAGAGTGTTGGTTCTCCAATGTGCTGTCGTATACCAACACCCAGTCCCCAACTTGTATCAGTTTTGGTCGAAGTCTATGAGCCTTATCAAACCTCTCCTTGTTCCCAAGTCGAGCCGCCTTCAGCCGTTGCTGCGCTTCAGCGAGATCCTCCTCTCTACATTCTAGATGTCTGATTTGTAGTGAGAGAAGCTGCACACGGTCCACATTGTCCTCCTATGGCAAGGTAGCCCAGGTAGGAAAGTCTTCTTCTGCTGGCATCATTGGTTTCTGTCCCAACATTAACTCAACAGGCATGTACCCTGTAGTAGAACAATGTGTTGTTCTATCCGCCCATAAAGCAAAAGGGAGTAACCTAGGCCACTCTCTATGCTTACCATCACACGCCTTCACCAAAGCCTGAACTATCAATGGATGTCCTCGCTCGCTCTTGCCAATCCCCTCTGGATTCATCGTAGTAGTAAGCTTGAGCTTTACACCATATCGAGCAAAATACTCTTTCGCTTCCGTACCCCGTAGTTCTCCCTTATCTGCCCGTAGCCTTCCTACAGACCCATATCTACAGATAATATCCTCAAGAACAAACTTACATATCCCTTCTGTGGTCTTCGTCCTCAAAGCTCGTCCTTCTACAAAGTTGGAGAGATCCTCACGAGCCAAAACCAAATATCGCATGCCCCATAACCCCAGAGGCATTACCACCAAGTCGAGAACCCAGTGGAAGTGAATGCAAGGTGGGTAAGTTGGCACAAGACCGTCTCTATACCGGATCTTTGAGTAGAACTGACAATGCAAGCAAGAACTGACGTAGTTCACCACATCCTGATACAGACCTTTCCACCAATACCTTTCCTTCAGCTTGACGTAGGTAGCCCAAATCCCTCGATGTCCGGCTCATAGGATATCATGGAACTCTTTCATTAGTTGCTGCTTAGTCTGCAAATCGTCCACTACTCGTATGAACATCCCATCTCTCCTCTGTGGCCGTCTCCAAAGATACCCATCATGCAGAAGATAGTTGTAAGCTTGTTTCCTTATCTCTCTGAACTCTACTTTGCTCCATCTCTCTTGCCTCTCCAACAAGCTCAGATAATACCCTATGTCACGAAGTCTACCTGTGTAAAGCTCCTCTCTAAACATCAACGGCTCCAAGTTCGCAGTCCGTCGATTAACCTGGCACTGAGCATCCTTTCTCTCCTCTTCCTCAGCTTCTGAAATCATGACATCCTCGTCTACAAATCGAGCTCTTGACAACATATCTGCGACCATATTCTCCTTTCCTTTTATATGCTTCAGCTCTGGGTTCAAGCTTCTAATATAGGCAATCCAACGTAACATCGCTATGTCTGGCGTGCTACAGTTGGATATCATGCCTAGTAGAGGTAGACAATCCGTTTCTAGAACTACATGAGCACCAATCAGAAACTCACGGTCTGTCTTCATCGCTGTCACCGCTCCTCACAACTCACGCTTCACCTGAGGATAATCTCGTTGCCTGTCTGTCAAGATCCTAGCTCCAAACCTTGAGGTAAAGCGCATACCATCCGCATCATCTTGACCTATTGCCCAGCCAATCGCCTTTGGACTAGTATCTACTATGACAATGACAGATCTCCCACATCCGTAGTCTACTCTTCTTAGAACAGGTGGAGACTGTAGAGCCTCCTTCAGCCTATTCATAGCTTCTCTATGGACTGAGGTCCATACAAACCTCTTACCCTTCCTCAATAATGCATACATAGGCTCAGCAACATGAGCATAATGAGGAATGGATAAGCGATAAAATACACAAGCACCTAGAAAGCGTCGAACCTCCGTGATGTTCTTACAGTCTGCCATCCTAGCTATAGCTTCAACCTTCTCGGAGTTTGGTCGCCTTCCAAAAGCGCCACACAGATGTCCAACCACTAAAATCTCAGACACACCAAACTTGGACTTAGCTCATGACAGGGTGAGATGTACCTCCTCCAGACGAGTCAAGATATGTTCTACATCCCTGATATGGTCTGCAACAAACCTTCTACATCCATTCGCAAGTACTGCTTCATCCTTGTCTTCAACCGCGCAACCCTTTATAAGAATATCATCTAGAAATGGAATGGTAACATCAGACACAAACTCCCTTAGTACCTTATGCATTGCATTCTGCATATGAGCCACCGAGTTTGTCGCTCCTTGTGGAAGAGTACACATCCGCATCAATCCCAGAGGCGTACGCATAGTAGTTAAATCTCTACTCTCCACAGCCAGCTGGAACTGATCATAACCAGAATATAGATCTCCTATCGAATAGATAGCTCTCTTTGCAAATGCCTCTGCTACCTCTTCAATCATAAGACCCGTCCTAACGTTTCGAATGGTTACGTTATTCGCAGGCTGTAGGTCTTGGATAAAACGCAAAGCCCCTGACTTCTTGGGTACAGTGAACCACCTGCTAGAATATGGCCCCATAGACGGCTCAAGTATCCCCATCTGTACCTTCTCCTTCAACAACTCGATGAGTTTAGGTAACAAGGCACGAGGAACTGGGATCGGTTTCAAGTCCCAAGGCACATGAGGGATTGTGAATATAACCATAGGCGCTATAACCTTTGGGTCCACACAACCTATCTCCTCTGCTGAAAAAGAGAATGCTTTACCATGCTTTATTATCATCTGTTCAAACACTGTCTTTTCGACCTCAGTCAAGAAATCACCCCCTCCTATCTGAAGCTCTTTCAGTGTCTTCTCAGTAAACTGGTGCCCTACTCGTCTATGATCACGCAATATAGGTTCAGTCTCCACTAACTATACTTGCTGCTGGGAGTTAGCAGATAGTTGAGTTGCTACCGGTCTTACCTTTCTCAATACAGATTTGTACTTCGCATGGACGTCTGCTTCCTGAGGGAGTGCACACCAACAACTTGCTTCTCTCCCTTCACTATTCTGCATCGGATGAGGAAAGAACTGCAGGTATGTAGCAATCTCTTCATATATGCATCGAGAGTGGATAGGGATCACCACCACACTATTTTTTCCCTCCATCAATCTACTCACATTGTCTAACCAACCAATAACTGACTGTACAGACTTAAACTCTTCAAACAAGCCAAAAACCACTTCGTCTTCAGGTAGAACTCAAAACGCCACAACTCTGATACCTGTTTCACCATCCATCTTTTTGTATTTTTCCCCATATCTTCAACTCTTGTAAATCGACTCCACCCATCTGCCTCAAACATCAGCAACCCAGACTGCCAACTCTGTACACCACACTTGTCTCCAAAACTTTGTACATGTTTCGCTTCCAATCCTAACGGGACTTCAACAGTAGGTTCTACACCCCTGCCTTCCCGCTCTACAGGAGTGGACTGTGAAAACCCTTACATCTCTTGGTTTGAGAATCTCTAAGGGTTTGTCGGTTCCGTTCATGTCTTGAACGAACCGTCAAAAACTGTACTGAGTACTTGTCATCAGGACTCCGAACTCTGGCATAATGAGACCCATCGTTCATCACCTTTGTCTCCATTCGAACAGCGGTGATGTATGGTTGGTCCAGTATGACAGGATAGGAGGCAGACGACTGTACAAAAAAATGCTGATCAACCTCTACATCTCCAATCCTTACACGCATATTGGGACAGGCTCCGTATAACTCACCCTTTTGGTTATTTGTAGCTCGAAGCACCCAACCATGATTTCTTTCGATTGGCCACTGTCTCTTTTCATACACCTCCTTGGAAATGATGTTGATCTCCGACCCGTGATCCACAAGTGCAGGTACTGACTCAGAAAGTCTCCCAAGTCGAACCTGCGTCTCAGTTGTCGCTCTTGCCCAGTACTTTTCTTTGAAATCACTGTCCGCGCTTGACCTATCCTCCTCAAACTCTTCATCTTTGTTCTCAATAACAGCTGGACCAGCAACCCATGCCTCATACTTATCATCTCTGAACTGATAAACACCAATAGCATCTACTGCTCCAACCATCTGACTACTTACTTGTTCAGTCAATACCTGTCTCTTCCTCTTCATGATGTCTATTATCAACTCATGAAACTCTCTCTTTGCGATACCAAGCACTTCACGAAGAGTAAACTCAACTCTAGCATCCAAAATGCGTTGCTCTAGAACAGCACGCAAGTCTGTTGTTGTCTCGATGTCTACCGCTAACTTGTAAGCTGGAGCTTTCCCTTTCTCCTGTGCTGTAAACCTCTTTCCCCGTACTCTATCTGTAGCAGTAGTCTCTTGTGGCAAATCCTGTACACCTTCCATAGGATCTACTGCAGGTGGTGGAGCTGTAGAGGTAGAAGGTATATCCTCTGCAGCAGGAAATCTACCAGTTGGTACAGATGGTGATGGTTCCGCTGCTCTCCTCCTCGTAACCCTCCGACGGTCACTGTCCTCTGGTACTCCTGCATCTAAATCAGAAGCGTCCCGTCTTCTTTTGTCTTCCATCATGGCATCCTGTTCACTGCTCGCTTCTAAAAATGCTCGAATAGAAGCTGCATCCACTGGATCTCTCCATCCATTAGCTCTCCTAATGCTTTCAGCACCTCTCTTCATCATTTCAACCGGAACCTCAACAGCCTGCTCAACCATAGTTGGATTAGAGCGTACCTCAACTCTCCCATTATATACATCAGCCTCTGCAGAACCCGCAGTCATCGCTGTAGTATTCGCACCAGTAAGTGCTGGAAGAGAACTCCTCATTCCTCCTCTCCCAAAATACGTGTTCAGAGGCTGCCCTGTGGCGGTTAAATACAACCTATTATTTTGATAGTTGACCACGCCCTCTCGCAAAGCAACCGCCAAGTCTTGACAATCTCCTCTGAGATGATCTGGACTGTCGCACCAAATACATCTCCTGGTAAAGGTTCCTCCTACAGGTCGAGCACCTGGCGCAACTGGTCGTTGATCTCTCCTCAAGTCGGTCATCTCAACCCTCAAATCTCTCAACTGTTGAGTAAGTTCTTCTATCAAGTTATTCTGATTTCGGTTCTCAGCAGGTCGCTGTTGCTGTCTAGGTCCTCTCTGTGCCGGGATAGGTATTGCAGGCGCTTGAGCAATCACTTGGGGAACCACTATGGGTGCTTGAGGAATCACAATAGGTGCCTGAGGTATTGTAGGAGGAGCTACATGAACTTGAGGAGCTACTCTCTGCTCCTCTGGTAAGGTTTCTAGCTGTAACACCATCCTACCACGACGTTGCCTAGTAAGGGTAGATACTGCTTCTTCCACTCTCCTCCAATCAGATGTAACTCCCCCTTCAGTCCCTCGATCAGTCAACATGAAACAAAGCCTATCTGCTGTGAACTCATTCAGAGCCCCCAAAAACAACTCCGTCTTCCTAGCATCCAACGTCAACTTCTCTAGACCAGAAAGTTGAGAGTACCTCTTCTCAAACTCACGAATTACCTCATTCAATCCCATGGAACGTCCAGGCTGACGCTCTATCCAGTCCATGAGAGTTCTTCTGGTGACTCTTTCAGAATCCTCTTCTAGAAACTCTTCTCTCAGTGCACGTTCAAACAGAGTCCACCCACCTAAATGTCTTCTCTGTAAATTTCTCACCTTCTCTCTCAGTTCAAGGACAACAGTCAACTCAAAACTTTGAATTACCTCAACTTCAGGTGCCCTGACCAACTCCATCTCACCCACATACTCCCGTAGGTACCTAGTAACATCTCTTCCATCAAACCGTCCACACCGACCAACAATTGCTTGTAATGCTCTTGTGGACTTCTGCTCAGCTCCCCCAATTGCAGGCTGCTGCTGAATCAAGGCAGCCAACGCCTGAAGAATCTGAGACGTGTCTACAGCAGGCTGTGCTGTTGTTGTTGAAACCACCGTAGGCCCTCCTTGAGAGCCAATTCCATCTTGACCAGGAGTCCCTTGAACAGGAGCACCTTGAGCAGCAGCTACACCTTGTACGGCAGCACTGTGATCCATCTTCTCAATTCAGTCAATTCTCCAAATCAATCACCCCAATTGCTCTCAGTGGAAGCACCAGATGTCGAGTTGAGAGTCTTTCTTGGGGAGGGCGGACCTCTTGACTGTGACCGATCAGAGAAAAATGACCAAAAAGGAAAATAGGTTGCTGCCGACGATGAAATCTCAAACCACAGCCTCTTGTGCTCACTGTTTACAAAAACAAGCACTCCAGCACACCTTAGGTACACAGATAGATCTCTCAAGATCCAAATAACTTTATTTCAGTGTAGCTGCATCATCAATTTCTTCAACTGTAAAGAAAATCTCTCTCTCTTCCTCTCCTGCGTGCCCTTTTCTCCCGTCAATCAGTTTTCAACCAAAAATCTACCAAGTACGTCTCAATCCGAACCTAATAGTGAAATTCGGACCCCTGAATCTTATTCCTCTCTTTGCTCCAACTGAAACTCTCAGAAATTTGATCATGCGTCGATCAAAAGTCCTACGTAGATTTTCAAACGATCTCTCTCAATAAAACTGCCTCCTGAGAGTAATTTCTCCTCCGTACAGTTTATTGGACAACGTCCAAGCTTAAAACTCCTGCCCCTCTCCCTACGATGATCTTCCAATTCAATCTGTCAGCAATTTGATCTTTTCCCAGCCTCCTAGCTTCCCTGCGTGTAATCCTCCTCCTTCCGCTTCACCTCTCTCCGAAAATCTCCTTTCAAACTGTCCCCGATCCCAAGTCGCCGCAGGTAAATAACCTAAAAGTTAAGGCCCCAGCTTAAGCTGCCCCCTGCTGTCCTTATAAGCGCAGTCCCTTATCAGAAGCATGGCCTTAGCTAAGTTCCCCCCTGCTGTCCTTATGCATACATAATAATCAGCAAAAGTTTCCCGTGCCCTCGATGCCATCTTGATGCCACCCTGAATATACTACAAGCCATCCAATGTAGGCCGAAGCCCCAACACTTATGAGGCTGCCCCACAGGGCTTACAGCCCCCCATATGCGCACCAGGTATCTCCCATAGTATATTCAAGATGGCATGCGGAGGCTTAGGCCAGGAAGCCCACGATTAAGGGAGATACCGGTCTCCCGCCCCTAGATATGCAGGACGTGGTTGCATATCCAACATAGACTCTCTTCCAGGAGGCCAACATGCCGGAATAGGAACCAGAGGTCAGGAGGGATTGATCCTGAGACCACTTCCCTCCTAGGCAGGCGCCCTATCACTGGGATGGCCTTTGGTTCCGTTCATAAAGCTTTTACAGTCTGTACATATGCTTTACTAAGAAAATCTTCCTGTAAAGTCTTTACTAGCTTTCTCTACGCTAACTTCTCTATACAACTCCGTTTTAAACGAGTAAAGAGTCAAAACTATAGTACTTGTGAACACCTACACACCTATGCAATCAGATTCTGAGTTCGAGTCACGAGTCAGAATCGACAGATTTCCCTCTTTCACATATTTCTCAGTTTAAAACACGTGCTAACTATTACTTAAAGCACTTTCTGTCAAAACTGGAAGCACGAAGTCGCTCTCCTCGTCGAGCTCTGCATTCTGGTGTCTTTCGACTCCTTTAGGGTGACTATATATATTCCAACTCAAGCTAGGGGGCAGCTTGTCAAGCATGGCCTCAGCTTAGCTCCTGCCTAGCTTGTTAAGCTGCAGGGCAGCTTCCTTTACACAATATAGAAAAAAATCTTTTTGCATTACTTTTCACTATATAGACCTATGTACAATACGACATTCACCCCCTCCAAACCTACACATCCTCTGGTATGTGCCAATTCGTCACCGATCCTCGTGGTCCTCCAAATCGTTTTTGCTCTCCTTGACCGCCTCAGAGGAGTTCGATCTCGCTGTGCACTTGGTGGTGACAGCGTTGGAAGACGAGAAGACTCCAGAAGACGCCCCGGAAGACAAGATGTCTTCTGGAAGACAGGAAGACGAGCCGTCTTCCTAGGTATTCCGCGTGGAGGAAGCGACTTCCCCGGATCCCAATGGGGTCCCCATGGTCCCTAGTCCCGCACCCGTGCCTCAGAAGATGGAAGAAGCACCGTCGACTCCGCTTCCCAGAAGACGCTTCTGTCTTCCGAAGCAGAAGCCGAAGCCGAGGAAGACGCAGCAGCAGCGACAGCAGAGCCAGCAAGAGACGATGAGGAGCCACCTCAGTGACACCCGAGGTAAGTGCAAGGCTTTCTAGCTTATCAGAAGCCGCGTTAGGAGCTCAGATAAGAGCAGATCAGGTAGAGATTGTCTCCGTGCAATCTGAGTAGTTAGTAACTCCATTAACAATTCCAAATATAGTAAGATCGAACATGCTATCATAAGGGTGGCAGTTTTTCCATGTAATATTAGTTAGGATACCATGTGGCAGCATAGGTAGCGTAGGAAGGACAAGGCAGATGACCAATTCAGGCAGGGGAACCGCTTGCATGTGAGGTGACAACCTCCTGTCAGCGCCTCTCTCTCCCTGGTGGTCGCCTCCCCTGGTTCTCACGGCAGCAACATAAGTAGGATAGCAGAGTAGGAGATAGAGTTCTGCTAGTTCTGTAGAATTCTGTAGCAACTGAACATACGCACCGATTCTACGGGCAGGCAAGCGAGACACATTAGAGTAGAGACAGGATATGTAGTTCTTCGCACTACACCCGTTGTTGGAAACATACGAATAGTCTTGGAATACACCGGAGGGGTCTGCAGAGTCGTACCAGCAGTGGTTCGAAGATGTAGATAGAAGTAGTGGACAGTCTAGGAACAGAGAACGGCATCCTCGTGCAGTCCTGTTAGCTAGACTGGTGTGTCGAGGAGTAGACGCAAGAAGTAGAGGGAGTGAGTTTCCCAATGCCATTGTGACTTCTTCTCGGGGAATAGATTGTGGATTTGAGTGCAGAAGCTTTGTCCATGTCTTCTGGATGGTGGGTTCATTGAATTCGCTCTCAATTGTGCATGGGAAGTGTTCTTCTTGAGTGGCGGTGACTGTCAGCAGTTGTGGAAGTGTAGCTTGACTCGTTCAGTAGAGCACTTGGGATCTACGTACGAACGGTCTTCTGGGTAAGGGATCCTTGAAGACAGAGCAGTCAGAGCAGTGAAGTGAAGAAGAAAGAAGCCTTCTTCCCGCAACAGAAGACGACATCCTCGAGTAGAAGACGGTGCAACAGTACTCACGTTTGTTGTCTTCCTCCCCAAACTATTACAAGCAGGGATGGCTTGTTAGTCAGGATCCGGACTAGAAGCCTGTCGGAATCTTAATTTACTCTTTTCATCTTGTTTTCTCTTGTTTGGATTTTCTCTTCTTCCCCATCTTTCCTCATCTTCCCCATCCTCTTACCTTCTTCTAGTGAGCTTCCGAGATTTCTATTGAGCTTCCGTGCAGGTGAATGTCGTTGTAGTGCTGCAGGAAGACAACTTCCGTAGGCAGAAGCCTGGGAAGGCTACAGGGGGCCATACACCCTGTGATTTATCTAACCCGTTGGAATGTGAGTGTGAGAATAAGGTGTAACGACCGTTGCTAGTCGACTTCTGCGAAGCAGGACAGCCTTCTGGAGGTGTGAGAAGACGAGTTGAACCCCCAGAAGACGAGAATCGTTTCGGGAAGACGGTATCGAGAAGACCGGAAGAAGCAACCTGGAAGTAGGAAGATCGTCTTCCCGCGCTTCTCTGTGAATAATTGTGTGATATTTTAGTTGGTAGTTGTTTGTCTAGTTCCAGAGCACTATTTGGCGTGTCTGGAAGACGTGTGGTTTTGTGTGGTTTGTGAGAAGACGGGATTTCTAGGCAAGACCCGTGTGTTTGTGTGTTTGAACAGATCTTAGAACTTAGAGCAGCGTTACTTGTGCAAATCCTCTGTGAGAACGATATCTTGTATACTAAATGGGCAAAAGGAGAAATCCTGCGTCACTACATATAGTGAGGAACCATTTTTGGCGCCGCTGCCGGGGATTTCATCTTAGTAACTTCTGTTCTAAGCTTCCTGGATCTGTGTGTCATTAGTTAGGTTCATTTCGAACTAACTTCGATTGTAGTTGAATGTGTTGTGGGACTCTATCTTGCTAGAAGACAGGAGCCGCAACCAGAAGCTGATAAGATACCTCAGGGAGAGTTGGAAGAAGCCGCTTCCCTGCTTCCAAGAGCTTCTTGGAAGACTCGATCTTGGAAGATTGCAGTGAGTGCAACAAGACGCAGGAGAAGAAGACGTTCTGAACCTAGGATCGGTTGTTCAGTCATCTGGTCTTCCGGATCTAGGGGTAGAAGAATAGAGACATCGGTTCTCAGTACTCTGGTGGATGCCTCCGACCGGAGGAAGAAGCAGAAGACGCACGGGTAAAGATCCTGAGTGGGTAAACTCACCCCAGAGAACCGCTTCTAGAGAGCAGCGGATATCCCTGAGACACCAAAGGAAAGAAGAAGAGCTCAGGAAGATCCGATCGGTAGAGTTGGAAGAGCCTTCCATCTCGAGCATAATCTTTGACGAAGACAGAAGCCAACCGGGTGACCACGTGTTTAAAATAGATTTTGGTATTGGTTACTCGGAAGACGTCTTCCCAAGTGCGGAAGAAGCTTCTCAAGGTGAGGGAAGACTGGAGGAGATTGTTCCAGACGTCTCGGAAGGTAGCAGTGACAGTAGCTCTGACTCAGAAGACGATCTTCGTGATTCAGACAGGCTTGGACCTTCGAGAAGACCATCTCCACCACCTGGACCTGAGGAAAGAAGACCGTTGACAGTCGCACCAGCCGGCCGTCCATGGCTTCCCACACTCGGCAGAAGTACCATCCGTACGACGATGATGCTGACGCGGACGACTTCATCACCATGTTCGAGACCATCTCTCGATCTAACAAGGAAGACGCTGATGTTGACAGACTCCGTGTATTTCCCAGTTTGATCGTAGGGAAAGGAAGGAAGTGGATGAGTAAAACGTTGGATGATGGTGTAATAATGACCGCTTGGGCTACTCTGAAGGCAGCTTTTCTGAAGAGGTTCAGAGGAGTGGGCTACGATCGTATGACCCTCATAGAATTTCAGAGACTCGAACGGAAGAAGAAAGAGACACTGCGGGATTACACCGAGAGGTTTGAAGATCTCTTGGATCACATCCCTCAGAACCAAGGAAGACCCGGCTACTGTGCTCAGCAAGCTGTGGACTGGTACTTGGGAGGATTGTCTCAGGACATGGAATTGTACTGCAAAAGAGGAGGAGGTGATGATTTAGCGGAGATACAGAAGCATGCCGAGCAGTATGAAACCTCGAGCATCAGTCGGAATATGACGAAAGACAAAGAGAAGATCTCGAAGAAGTCCAAGAAGTCGAAGAAGTCTTCTCGGAAGTCCAAGAAGAAGTCCAAGTCCACTGAAACTGATAACAGTGATTCGGAAGCAGCCTCTACTTCTGAAGAGTCTACTGTCGAAAGTTCAGAATCCGAATCTGAACAAGAGAACAAGACGCGGAAGAAGAAGAAGGAGAAGACGCGAGCAAGGGAGGAAGTTGTGCAGAAGATGCCTCAAACTCAGATCATTCAATCTGCACCTGATCCCCGCATCGATGAGGTTCTGAAGCAGTTTGCCGACCTGAAAGTTCATCTTCTGAACCAGAAGGACAAGCGGAAGCAGCCTACGGCTTCCCGGCCAAACCTTTGGTGCAACCTTTGTAACTCTTCTGGACACACCAGAGATCAGTGTACGCAGGACCAAGCTGTCAACTGGGCAGGATGGGAAGAAGACGATGAGGGATATCTACACGATCCCAGTGGGGAAACTTGCTATAGGATCGAGACGATACAACCCTTCACTCCTACGCCTCCCGCCCAATATAATCGTTATGTACCGAGGGATAGAGCTAGCAATGTACAGACCAGGACGCCCTGGCAGCCTTCTTCATCACAACGACCTCTCAACCCTCTTCTTGGAGCGTGCAATAATTGTGGAGAGACAGGACACTGGTGGTCCATCTGTCCTCACCCGAGAAGACAGATTGGGCAAGTGCCCTTGTGTGGGAACTGTAAGGAAGCCGGTCATTTCACAGGGAATTGTCCTCAGACCTTACGACCACGACAAATGGTGAGATTTGCATATACCACGCCTCCTGCAGAAGCAGCATCAACTTCTAAGCTCGAGTTAGCAGTGGTACAGCACATCACAGTAGAAGAAGAAGATCCTGGGGATTGTATGGATTGTCTCCATATCGAGGAAGACGAACCAGACCCCGGGAAGCGAGAAGGAAAGGAACCTCAGCTGCAGAAGACGACTGCAGCTCAGAAGATGGAGACACCTGAAGAAGCGTCATCTTTCACTTTGACGGATGGTACTGTTTGGAATCCTGACCCGAATTCAGATAGTTGGCCTCCGGAGGAAGTCTTGGATGAAGCTGTGTTCAAGGTAAGTACCAGAAGCAAAGGGAAGTCAGAATCTCGTCAGAAGGACGTCAAGAAGAAGAAGCAGCGAAAGGAGAGGTCATCTTCTCCTGAGCGGCCGTCTTCTCCTACTTACGATCGAGAAGATCCGAAGTACTTTGCTCCTGACATTAGACAAGAGGTTGAAGCGATCATGCAAGAAGAGCTGGAGAAGAGACGGAAGATAGTACAGCAACTTCCTACACCGACTACGGCAATACCTGTCTCACGAGAACAGCCCCCAGTCGAGGGAAGACACTCTTCTGGTCTTCCACCCAAGGAAGCAGCTACTGCATCTTCTCTGTTGGAAACACCAGTCACTCTTCTGAAAAGATCTCCTTACGACTTCTTGCGAGACTTGTGGAATCAGAAGGCGGATGTAACCTTCCAACAGCTGCTGGATGACAATGCTGGTTACAGGAAGTTGTTACAATCTGTGCTTCGAGGATCGAGGAAGAGGAGGACAGCTAAACTTCCTAAGAGCACCCCGATCCTAAGGATAGAGCATGAGGACTTGGGAGCCCCAGAACTTGATATGGAGATCCATGGCTGTCTTCTGAAGAAGGTACCCATTGATTCCGGCTCCGGAGTTAACATCATGACTGAAGAAACGGCGCAATGCCCTAGGCTTCACTGAGTTCCAGCCTACTCCGAGAATCCTCAGAATGGCGGACCAGACCAGAAGACGGCCTTTGGGGCAACTGAAAGATGTCTTGACGGTAATTGGTGGAGTATCTTTTTACCTCACTTACATCATTTTGCGACCTGTAGCTAAGGTTGGATATCAAGTGTTGATAGGAAGACCATGGCTGTATGCTGCAAATGTAAATACCGACTGGAGCAGACATCGTTTGAGATTTCCCAATCCTATACCCAAGCCCGGTGAGAAGGCTAAGGTCTCACCCTTGGATCAAGATTGGACACCAAGGTGAAACTCCTTTTACAACGGAGGGGTACACTTCAGAGGACTCGGCTGCGTCTTCTGACAGTGATGAACGGTATAATGAGTTTATGGTGAATAACGTGTGTACTACAGAAGTAGCAGAGAACGTGGAAGATGTGGTCTGTGGATACATTGAGTGCTACGAGATTGCGGAAGAAGAGCTTCCAGAAGACGAGAATACCGTCTTCCCTTCGGAAGATCCGACAGTTGGTCTTCCAGAAGACGAATCTGAACCAGAAGAAGCTCCCAAACCGGAATACTTTGATGCCAGTGAGTACAATCACACTGAAGGAATGGTAAACCCGGATGATCTCTAAGAGATGGAGGTTGCTCTAACCCGGATGATCTCTAAGAAGCTGAAGCTTTCCAAGGTGATCGAGGGCCAGCAGTTGGAAGACTTTCGAGAACTTCTAACGGAGTTCCAAGATGTCTTCGCATGGACCATAGAAGACATGAAGGGCATACCTCGAGAGTTGGGAGAGGATCGCATTGACTTGCTGGAGGGCGTTGTTCCTGCACGGCAGAGGCAGTATCGGCTCAACCCCAAGTACTCGCTTCTGGTGAAGGACCAGATTGACCAATACCTGAAGACAGGAGTCATCTTCCCAGTACTTAGCAGTGAGTGGGTAGCTCCTATTGTCATCGTGCCGAAGAAGCAGACAGGGAAGATCCGAGTGTGTCAGGACTTCTGGAAGCTGAACTTGGCCACGAAGAAGGATCATCACCCTTTACCATTCACCGACTCTGTGTTAGACCAGGTGGCAGGGCATGAGTTCTACAGCTTCCTGGATGGGTATTCTGGGTACAACCAAGTTTCAATCAGGGAAGAAGACAAGTCGAAAATCACTTTCACCACTGATTGGGGCACGTACGCGTACAATCAAATGCCGTTTGGTTTATGCAACGCACCCGCCACATTCCAGAGGTTGATGATTACAATCTTCAAGGAGTATCTTCGCACCTTTATGGAGATCTTCTTGGATGATTTCTGTGTGTTTGGGTCGAAAGAAGACCACTTGATATTTCTAAGGAAGTGTTTTCTGAAGGGTAGAGAACATCGTTTGGCTCTTCACCCTGAGAAGTGCTTCTTTGGTATGTCAGAGGGGATCTTGCTAGGACATAGGATTTCCGGAAGAGGTATAAAAGTCGACTGTGCTAAGGTGGAAGTCATCATGAAACTCCACCCACCTGCTAACCTAACACAGTTGAGAAGCTTCCTTGGCAACGTAGGATACTACAGGAGGTTTATTGACAGGTACGCAGAGGTAGCAGGAAGACTCACTAAGTTGCTGAAGAAGGACGAACCATACGTTTGGTCTTCTGAGCAGCAGGAAGCATTCAAAGAAATGAAGAGGCTTCTGTCGGAATCCCCTATCCTACGGCCACCTGATTGGGAAAGAGTCTTCCACATTTATGTGGATGTTTCTGCTTTCGTCATAGGGGTGGTGTTGAGTCAGAAAGATGAGGAGAAGAAGGATTATCCCATCTACTATGCGGGAAGACAACTCAGTGATGCAGAGAAGAAGTACTCGACAACTGAAAAGGGAGTGTCTTGGCATGATTTACTCATGTAGGAAGTTTAGACACTATCTTCTAGCAAACCCGTTTCTCTTCTGTGTGGATCACTTCTCTTTGAAACATCTTGTAAAGAAAGCAGATTTGTCTGGTAGGATAGCTAGGTGGATTCTCCTACTCCAGGAATTCACTTACACAGTTGAGTACAGGCCCGGAAGACAGCATGTTAATGCTGACTACCTATCCAGATTGGAGACAGAACGACGAGAAGATGAAGTGGAAGACGAGTTTCCGGACGAGAAGTTGTTTTCAGTCGCAGAGACACTTTCATCTGAGGGGGGGCGTACCGCCTACTTCCCAGAAGACGAGACTAGATCTTCTGATCCAGTCTTTGCGACTTCCACAGAAGAATCGATCTTCAAGGACTTAAGGAAGTTCTTGGAAGACCAACAGTACCCCGAGGGATTGGATGCGGAGCAGAAGGCTGTCTTCTTACACAAGGCAAGACCTTACGCCATCTTCCAGGGTATCCTGTTTCGGAAGGGACATGACGAGAAGCTGAGAAGATGTCTCGAGCCGTCAGAGATAAAATCAGTGATCACATGTCTTCACTACGAAGATGTTGGGGGTCACTACGGGCTGAAGACCACAGTGAAGAAGATGCTAGACGCCGGATACTGGTGGCCAACTATGTATCGAGACACTTTTCAGGAGATCAGGAAGTGCGACGCATGCTAGAGGGTGGGAAGACCTACCGCTACAACAAGGTGGCCTCTTACTCCCATTCTTCCGCTTGCTCCGTTCGAAAAGTGGGGGATCGACTTTGTAGGTCCTATCGCTCCGGTGGCAAGGAGGACACGAGCACGGTACATCTTAATAGCTACCGATTATGCTACCAAGATGGTAGAAGGCGAGGCCACGAGAAAGAACGATGCCGCAGTAGTAGCGAGGTTCCTTTGGCATAACATCATTACTAGGTACGGATGTCCGCTGGAATTGGTATCAGATAGGGGTACTCATTTCTTAAATGAGACTATCTCCCTCCTGACCCAATACTTCAGGATTAAGCATCGGAAGACGACGCCATACAACCCGAAAGCGAATGGGCTGACGGAAAAGTCGAACGGTCTTCTGTGTAACATCCTGAACAAGGTAACTGTTAACCATACGTATGACTGGGACACGAAACTGCCATCTGTGTTGTGGGCTTTCAGGATTTCACCTAAGGTCACAACCCAGAAGACGCCTTTCTACCTAACTTACGACATGACACCTATTGTGCCCATTGAGTTAGAGGTCCCGACATACCGGTTACCCGTATCCGAACGTATGGGAGAAGAAGAGAGCCAGGAGCAGCGTCTTTTGAATTTCGTAGAGTTTGAAGAAGACAGGAATGCAGCTTTGGAGAAGACGTACGAGGTACAAGCGCAACGTAAGGTAAACTACGATAGCAACTTGAGGAAGGTGACTGTTGTGGATGGGGACTTGGTTCTTCTCTACGACAATCGACATATTAAGTTCCTCGGGAAACTTCATCTTCGCTGGATGGGTCCTTACCGTGTCTTGGAGGTCTTCGACAATGGCTCCTTGCAGTTGGAAGAGTTGGACGGTACACTGATGACCACTCGTGTTAATGGGTGGCGCGTCAAGAAGTACTAGACGTAAAACAGAAGTGCAGAAACCACTGATGTTTGCGGGAACGCAAACATGTGAGGGTGGGCGTATGTGGTGCCCACATATTACAGGATGCACGAATTTTTGAAATTTTTAAGAATAATAACTTGTTTGTATAACTGAAGAAGCGTTGTTACTTAAGGTTACGTCTTCCTTAACAGGAAGATGATCTTAAGAGCTGTTTGTAATAAGAAGTTGACTTCTTCGGAAGACGACCGTCTTCGGAACAACGTCTTCTCAGTTGCGTCTTCAGAAGACGGGAAGACGGCGGAAGATGAGAAGACGGCGGAAGACACCTGTCTTCCAGAAGACAGCGACCGCGAAGGCCCAACCACGAGTTTTCGGGTAAGACAGTAGGTGTACCTACTGGGGTGCACCGAATAGGTAGGTAGGTCAGGAAGACACCTAAGGTCGAAAATCCCTAATCTGCGGGGAAGATGCGTAAGGAAGCACATTAGGCACATTCCAACTTCTCGCAGCACAGCGCTTGAGAAGATCGATTGGAGATAGTGAGCTTCGCGAGTTAGCTTTGAGAGAGGAATAGAGTGAGGACATCGAGGTAGGAGAGAATCAGTTGGCAGCTAGGCAAAGGGCGAGACCAAATTGCTGGGGCACAGAAGGCAAAAGAGCGAAGGCGTTTCTGTGAGCTCCCGAGAAGCTGACATTGGAGAGTAGCAAGTAGAATTGAAGGTGGAATCGAGGCGTGACCAGAAATTGACAGCAGGCGCAGTCGGGAGGAGTAGCATTGGAGCTAGGACAAGAGCCAGAAGCGCGCGGAGGTCGAAGACAGCTCGGGGAGCCGAAGAAGACTGTAGAGGTTCTTTCCCATGTTCTTTCCCCTTCCCACTTCTTCTCGCCTTTTCCTGGTATTCCCCGCGCTTCCTTGGTTGTGTGCAGGCAGCTTGATCGATTACCCCCACCCCCCATCTTTCCTATTGAGACATTGAGACATTGGGCGCGGAAGCGCTACCCAATTTCTGTCAGCCATCTCCTTGCTTCTTCCCGAGCTCAATTCGAGCTTCCCTAGTCCTAGCCCTCAAACTGGAGATCCCAGCTATCAATTTCTCTACCCTACTACCTCTCTACCCCCGAAACTTGGAACAGAAGACGATTCGGAAGATGGGAACATCTTCGGAAGACGCTTCTTAAACTTGACTGCCTTCGGAAGTCGACTGAACACAATTCGTATCAAGAGTGGCTTTGTGTTGCTTTGTGTTAAGAGAGGCTTGGTACGAATCCTGAGTGGTGTGGTGAGTTGTTTTGTTATTTCGAGAAGTTGGAAGTCGGGAAGTAGGCTTGTGCCTCCCGGTCTTCCAAGCTTCTCAACTCCCCATCTTCCTAGAGAGACTAGAAGACTAGAAGGCTGGCAAAATGAGCGAAAAGACGTGAGGGTCCATTCGGGTCTCTTCTGTCCGATCCATAGCAGCCGTTCCTTCTTCTTCCTGAACTTAGAAGAGAGTCGTGAGAATACTTGCTGGCAGAATCTGGAGAGAATGGTCGAGGGTCATGTCTTCCCACCGAGCAGCAAGGTTCTTCTGAGTGCGTATGAGAGGTGAGAAGTCAGAAGAACAAAGTGCAATTGTCTTGAGTCTGTTGTGAAGATAGATTGCGCGTAGGAAGACGAAGACAGGTGAGACCCGTGAAGGGAAGTCTGACTTCGAGAAGTCTTCCGAGAAGACATTGAATCGGAAGCTGTCCCGAGTGTCTTCCCAGAGGCCACTGTCACCGCAGGAGCCCGCAACCGACTTCTGAACTTGTCACGCACTTTATGTTTCACGAATCTTGTATCTTCTGATAGGAAGTAGGTAGTAATGCAAGGTGGATTGTCTTCTTGGTAATCCATGGGAGGCCTTGCTTAGATAGGATTGTTTAGATATAGCTCGGAAGACGAGAGCTATCTAGGAAGTATTGTTAGAATCCCGGAAGACGGAGTAGCTGTCTTCTGGAAGACTAGTTTCGTCTTCTGAGAAGTAGAAGCTAGACTGTGGGCACTCGGGAAGAACTGAGCCTTCAGCTCATAGTAGGTGCTTGTGGTTTAGTGCAACAGATCTTCCAGGTAGGTCGATGCATCCGCGAGGCTTGGTGTTACCCGTGGCTGAATTGGCCGAGGCCACTCCTTTCCTCGAGGAGTTGGGTCTCGACTTCTTCCTGTGGGATTGGAACCTCGCAGATCAAGGGCTTCTGGAGGAGGTGTGGGCAGCGTTACCACTGCGTAACCGTGTACCTGCGAAGGCAGGAGTAGCTCGGGGAAGACCGTCTTCCTGGACTTTTCACAGGTCTGAGTCCGAGAACCGAGGATATTGGTACGAGAAGAAGATCTTGCCTAGGATTGTGAGTTCATGGCATGTGCCTGGGAGCACCACTTGCCTTTTCGTGGAAGACAGGCAGGGGAGGAACGGTTGGAAGATCGAATCTTACCGGGAGCCGAAGAAGCGACTTCTGGCGAAGTTGTTTCTGCATCTTTTCCCCAAGAAGACCAGGTACTTAGGAGATCAAGACGTGGAGTTCCTGGAATCATTGTGGGATGACAGAGTGCTCATCTACTGGGGCGCGTACATCCACAATTATGTACAGACGGAGCTAGCATACTTAGGTACCCCGGCGGGAGGACACCTGACGCCCTTCCTCTGCTACTTGTATGTAGCCATGGGGGATCTTAGGGAAGATCAGCTGGCAGTGTATGGGTCAACGGAGCGACAGGAGGTGAAGGAGGAGACCTCGGAAGACGATGACCGAGAGGCAGCAGCAACGCCCCCTCCCACTCTGATGCCACAGCTGAGGCCCGGCTCTCACCAGAAGACGCTTCTGGTGAGGGAAGATGAGTGTAGTGGGTCGGAAGACGCCACGCCACTGAGGAAGATGGGTCTCAGAAGTGTACAGAGGACACCCATCTCCCTCATTCATTCAGGATCGGAGTCCGACTCGGAAGAAGACCTGCTGACTACCCAATCAGAACAGAAGACTTCTTCTGCAACGCCTGGGAGTCTTCCGAAGACTCCAGAAGACGAAGGATGGATGGGCGCTCCTGCTGCGATGCGAGGAAGCGCAAAGAAGAGAGCCGCTCCTACCATGAGGAGTCTTCCACCCCAGAAGATGAGAAGAGTAGCTTCTTCTCGTGTGCAGAAGATGAAGGCCGTAGTGGTGGAAGACGCTTCCTTGCCTCTGGAAGACGAAGTCGACACCGCGGAGCGAGTGGTGGAGATGAACTTGTCTTCCGCAGGAAGACGACTGGAGGAGTTCAGTGCCTACTTCCAGAAGGAGATCCAGCCAGCTATGGAGTTGCTGGAGAAGAGGGCGAGGGCACAGGAGAAGCCCTTACAACCTGGATTCGGCCTGCGCACCTTGCTGCGACAGGGGGAAGACCAGAAGAAGACGGAGTCGCTGGAAGCTAGTCTCCGCACCACGGAGAAGCTTGCAGCCAGATACAAGACGGAAGCAGCCGCTTCTGCCAAGGAGCTGGTACAGCTTCGGAAGAGCAATCAGGAGATGTAAGCGCGGGTACAGCAGCGCAATCAGGAAGTCACCCGAGTGCGGGAGAAGATCACCGCCCTCGCAGAAGAGCAGACCATATGGAAGACGCAGCGAGAAGCCGCAGAAGCGCGAGCTGCAGTTGAGAAGACGCAGCAGGAAGCAGCAGAGGCCCGTGCACAGAAGATGTTGGCACAGTCGGTGGAAGCGCTTCGGAAGAAGTTCAACTACACCGCGGGTAGGAAGTTACTTACCTTAGCTAGAGGATTGGACAGCGAGTCCAAAGCGATGTTGGTGGAATGCCGGGAGAGCATGTTCAGGTACTTGGATAGACAGATAGAAGGAGTGAAGACACTTTATGATCTTCCCTCGCTTCAGACACCTGCAACCGCATCTTCCCACGCTCCAGCACCCTCGACTGGATCCGGAATGAAGAAGGAGGAGTTCGATCTCGTTGTGCACTTGATGGTGACAGCGTTGGAAGACGAGAAGACTCCAGAAGACGTCCCGGAAGACAAGATGTCTTCTGGAAGACAGGAAGACGAGCCGTCTTCCCAGGTATTCCGCATGGAGGAAGCGACTTCCCCGGATCCCAATGAGGTCCCCATGGTCCCTAGTCTCGCACCCGTGCCTCAGAAGACGGAAGAAGCATCGGTCGACTCCGCTTCCCATAAGACGCTTCTGTCTTCCGAAGCAGAAGCCGAAGCCGAGGAAGACGCAGCAGCAGCGACAGCAGAGCCAGCAAGAGACGATGAGGAGGAAGCCACCTCAATGACACCCGAGGTAACTGCAGGGCTTTCTAGCCTATCAGAAGCCGCGTTATGAGCTCCGATAAGGGCAGATCAGGTAGAGGTTGCCTCCGTGCAATCTGAGTAGTTAGTAACTCCATTAACAATTCCAAATATAGTAAGATCGAACATGCTATCTTAAGGGTGGCAGTTTTTCCATGTAATGTTAGTTAGGATACCATGTGGCAGCATAGGTAGCGTAGGAAGGACAAGGCAGATGACCAATTCAGGCAGGGGAACCGCTTGCATGTGAGGTGACAACCTCCTGTCAGCGCCTCTCTCTCCCTGGTGGTCGCCTCCCCTGGTTCTCACGGCAGCAACATAAGTAGGATAGCAGAGTAGGAGATAGAGTTCTACCAGTTCTGTAGAATTCTGTAGCAACTGAACATACACACCAATTCTACGGGCAGGCAGGCGAGACACATTAGAGCAGAGACAGGATAGGTAGTTCTTCGCACTACACCCGTTGTTGGAAACATACGAATAGTCTTGGAATACACCGGAGGGGTCTGCAGAGTCGTACCAGCAGTGGTTCGAAGATGTAGGTAGAAGTAGTGGACAGTCTAGGAATAGAGAACGGCATCCTTGTGCAGTCCTGTTAGCTAGACTGGTGTGTCGAGGAGTAGACGCAGGAAGTAGAGGGAGTGAGCTTCCCAATGTCATTGTGACTTCTTCTCGGGGAATAGATTGTGGATTTGAGTGCAGAAGCTTTGTCCATGTCTTCTGGATGGTGCGTTCATTGAATTCGCTCACAATTGTGCATGGGAAGTGTTTTTCTTGAGTGGCGGTGACTGTCAGCAGTTGTGGAAGTGTAGCTTGACTCGTTCAGTAGAGCACTTGGGATCTACGTCCGAACGGTCTTCTGAGTAAAGGATCCCAGAAGACAGAGCAGTCAGAGCAGCGAAGTGAAGAAGAAAGAAGCCTTCTTCCCGCAACAGAAGACGACATCCTCAAGTAGAAGACGGTGCAACAGTACTCACGTTTGTTGTCTTCCTCCCCAAACTATTACAAGCAGGGATGGCTTGTTAGTCAGGATCCGAACTAGAAGCCTGTCGGAATCTTAATTTACTCTTTTCATCGTGTTTTCTCTTGTTTGGATTTTCTCTTCTTCCCCATCTTCCCTCATCTTCCCCATCCTCTTACCTTCTTCTAGTGAGCTTCCGAGACTTCTATTGAGCTTCCGTGCAGGTGAATGTCGTTGTAGTGCTGCAGGAAGACAACTTCCGTAGGCAGAAGCCTGGGAAGGCTACAGGGGGCATACACCCTGTGATTTATCTAACCCGTTGGAATGTGAGTGTGAGAATAAGGTGTAACGACCGTTGCTAGTCGACTTCTGCGAAGCAGGACAGCCTTCTGGAGGTGTGAGAAGACGAGTTGAACCCCCAGAAGACGAGAATCGTTTCGGGAAGACGATATCGAGAAGACCGGAAGAAGCAACCTGGAAGCAGGAAGATCGTCTTCCCGCGCTTCTTTGTGAATAATTGTGTGATATTTTAGTTGGTTGTTGTTTGTCTAGTTCCAGAGCACTATTTGGCGTGTCTGGAAGACGTGTGGTTTTGTATGGTTTTGTGAGAAGACGGGATTTCTAGGCACGACCCGTGTGTTTGTGTGTTTGAACAGATCTTAGAACTTAGAGCAGCGTTACTTGGGAACGATATCTTGTATACTAAATGGGCAAAAGGAGAAATCCTGCGTCACTACACCACCCTACTTCACTTTCTGGGTGTTCGGTCTCAGCACTTAACCGAGTGGTAACTTCTTCGAAGTCAAGTTCTCTCTGAGCAGATTCGAGAGGAGTTGGGGGTAATGACTTTGGTGTCCGGGGTGAACTTGATTCACCAAGGCTTGGTTCCTTCCTCTTCCATTCTTTTGAGTTAGGTGTTCTCCAACCTCGTTCTCTCTTCTTATGCTCTTCTTTTAACCGACGAGCTTCTTCCATAATCTGTTCTCGATATTCTGCTCGTCTTTCTCGCCTCCTGTCTCTCTCAGATTGCACGTTTCCATGAGGATCAGGCTTGCCCGTTGACATACATGTCTCTGGACTTCTGTTCACTGATCTTGGATAATTTCAGCATTCGCATCCCCGGCAGCGGCGCCAAAATTTATTCAGTCTTCTATATGTAACACACAAGAAAACTAAAAGATGCTCGAAAGTAGTAATTTAAGGATCGAACCCACAGAGATGCAAGTAAAGATCATCCAAAAGTAGTAAACATGTGACAAAGGTGATTCTTTATAGTTGTCTTTTATTCTCACGGACAGAAATCAGTCCCGGTAGAGATCAAACTCAGGTCTATCCAACAAGACAGAGTTGACAATCCTGACAAATAAACATAACATGTACTGAACAGGTCAGGGACCTCAAGAAACAGATGAACAACAGAGAAACAGAGCCACGGACGGAAATGTCACACGAGGAAGTATTGCTGAAGTGCTACTAGGTAGCCTCTAACACCATAAACGCTAAGTATCTTCACACTAAGTTACTTTCACTACTACTGCCCTCGGAAAACTCTGGCAAAGAAGACTCTTCTTCCGTCGAAGTACCAGAATGAACTCCTTCCTAAGTGTTCCACCAAAGAACAACTTCCTCCGAAGTCAACTTCGCCCAAAAACGTCTTCGCAGGAAAATAACTTTGCAGATGCTGGTCTATTCTCAGTCCTCGCCGTAAACGTTCTACTCTGATTTCAAATGTCGACAGCAAATCCTTCGGCACCCAGACTAATTCCTACCACAACAAACTACGATACTTCGTAGGTAAATCCCCGAAGAAGACAAAACACTCAATGGCTCCGCAAACTCAGGAAATAGAAAACTCAAAAATGATAAAACACATAGAGGTCCTGAATACGAACAACACAACGCTTATATACAGATTTTCCCGAAGATGACGGATCTTCTTCCTAAGAAGTCGAGAGTACTTCTGGCCCGTCGGATGAAGGTCCTGTGTCCGAAACGACACCAGGAACAACACCGCTTCCTAACGCTAGCTCTCTACCTATCTCGCAAACTGAGAACTCTACGGTTGCTCTAACCTCCCTAAGCTCCCTAATTACTCGCTGGCCTAGCCTAGCTACCCGGTTCTTAGCTGAAGTACCCTCCGCATCTGCAGCTAAGAACTCCTCTCTAACTTGACGAAGAAATCGTGACTCTTCGGCATCCATCTCAACGGCGAAGTAGTTCTTCGCCGATTGGCTCGATCCTACCCCGGAGTTGAGCGCTCAGCTCCTCAGCTTTGATGACGCGCTGCTTCAGATCCTCCACTTCCTTCGTCATGGCGGCGACAGTGTCCTGATACCTGTTTCGTTGCCCGCGCATGTCATCCAAATCCTTCTTCGTCAGAGAAAGATGGAATGAAATTGCTGCTCGATGAAATTGATTTGCCAATTCGACATGTATGTCGTTCTTCTTGGCCTGAAGATCGCCATAATCGCATCGGCTACTTCTCTCTTCTTCGGGTCGAAGTAATCGCTCGTTCGGTAGCCGTTCCTCCCTAGAGGCAATTCCTTGAAAAGATTCGGGAAGTTCTTCACTGCTTCGGGCGAAGCAGCGGCAGACGTGGTATCAAAAAGAAGGTCACCTTCCCGACCTGCATCGTCAATTCCCAAGACACCGGACCAGTGAGCTTCGGTCCAGTTACATGGTCGCCCATAGTGATCATCGGCCGGATGCTGCTTGCAGACCTTCAACTCATGCACCAATTTGGAGGAGACCATCCCCCACCAAGGAAGTAAGAGGAACGCTAATCCCATTTCCTCGAGCTCCTTGTCATAGCGGCGAAGAGCTGCTCGATTAACTTCAAAGGCTCGGAGCCTCGGCGCCTTAGCCGTCTGCATCCCTCGCATCCTTAGGATTACTGCAACGATCTTCGCCACAAACGGATTCTTCGCCGTAATCCCTTCCTCGCCGGTAATCGAGTTCTTCCCCTCAAATTGGCTTCCTCGCCGGTCACTGATGTACTTCGGCGCTCGAAAAATGCGGCTCGCTGCGCCCTGCTATCGCTCGCTCTAGGAATAGTTAAAAGAGTAAAGTAAATGACTGTTACCTGGCTTATATCCCGCGATAGGTTTTCCCCGCACGTGCCGAAGTTAGGGTTTTCCTCTTGACGACTGACGACTGACATTCTTCTTTTCTGCTGTAACTTCGTCATTCGGTCTCTGATTGCCTCGCACAACATATCGTTAGAAAGCTCTTCGCCCGAGGAATTCATCAATGAAGAAATCATCTTTCAGTGTCTCCATAGATTCGATAAATTCCTCCAGAACTGAGATTCTTCACTAAACTTCTAATTAACACTATTCTACTCATATCGTTTATCTTCTATCATCTATTCTTCTTATTTACTTTACAACTAATCAATTAATTAACAAAACGAAAAACCAAGGCTTCACAGTGAATCTTATACCGAATCGCTAACACGGTGAAACGGCGTGTATCGCTAACTCTAACGAGCACTTGAACATCGAAACATCTTGTTTTGCTAACCCTAACAAGCATAACACATCGAAACATTCTGTTTCGCTAACCCTAACAAATTCTAACTTATCAACTCATTCAAATTTAACAACACTTCGTTCAAACACTCATTCAAATTTAACAACACGTCATTCAAACATGATTATTAACTTACATGACTCTCCTCTTCGTACTCTCCTCTCTCTTGGGACTCCACTCCTACCTCGACCTCGGCCAACTCCTCTCGTTTTCATCACAGCGATTTGAAGTTTAAATCGCTCAGAGTAGATAGCTCGATTTTAAAACAACTCAATAATCAATAAAACTCACACCAAAAACTCACACACACTCACTCCTTCTAAAATCTACTCTCTCATCCACTCTTCTATTCGAATATGTGCTCTCTTTCTCCTCTCCCTCTCGCTGCACTCTCTCCTCTCGCTCTCTCCGAACTCTCTCCTCTCCCTCTCCCTGAACTCTCTCCTCTCTTATGCCTCTCTCCTCCTTTAGTCATTCATCAACGGGAAAGCTATGTCCAAAAGACGAGGTAGCAACTCTCAGCCGATGTTCTCATATACTTTGGCATATTTTTGATTCCCGTTGAGCTATTATATTTCTTATATAGAACGAGGGTAAAAAGTGAACTCTGAAGCGTGGGTTTACAACATTTTATGCATGCCCGAGGGAGCTCCAATGTGTTCTTGGTCTTGCATGACGTTGCTATTCTTTGATAAGAAATATTTGTATAGAGTGAACTAGACACACCAGGAAGTGCAAACTCCTTTATAGAACATACAAGTAGCCGAATTCGACCAAGCAATATACATGTACTAAAGCTGTCACAATGAGATAGTCTGCTACTGTAATGCTCAACTTAAGAAGTCAAGTTAACTAAAGCTAGTACAAAAGGTACAGGATGATGTGATCACCATCACCATTTAAAATGAAAAGAAATCATCTGACTCGTAATCAATGTCATACCGCTATCGACTCAGAATCACCATCTGAGTCATCTTCATACTCAGATACAAGTACTTGATCTAGTTCTCCGTCAATAGAGACCTCGAAGTGATGACTTCTTGATGATTCTCAATGATCGGTAGATTCTATATTGTCTACCACTGGGCCAATTCGATATTCCAGAGCGACTAACAACTTCATGCTCTTGCAACTGATCCGTGTGTTGCAAATTATCCACCATTGGATCATGCGGTCGTCCACAACTGTAGCTCTCAAATGTTGACTTTGTGGACAAGTTCGCTTGTTGTGCTCAAGTGTATGACATACTCACATTCGTTGTTATCGAGAACCCGGAACAGACTTTGCACGCGAGGGTCTCACCGAGCCTGAACTAGGTACGCTGATGTGTATGTTTGCTTCAATGTTTGTCTGAGTTGACAGAGTAGATAGCATGTGACTCAAGTGCACCGGGTCCTCGTCGACCGGTATTCCAACTCAGTCATAGATGATGTTCTATCACTTATCCTTACTTGCGTACCTCCTGTATGGATTCGAACAACTCGATGTCTACCCTTTCTTCTTGCAACTGGAGGAGCAGCACACTCAAAACATAACATAAGGTCAATTGTAACTAGAGGCGGAAGTGACTTTTCATATATTCGTTGTATCGTCTTTGTGAACCATACAGAATGCATATGGCACATAAGATCTCTAGTGAACTCAGCATCCCACATCATAGAACGCGCACAAGGTCAACACATTTATTGAAGTTCTAAACATTCACACTTGGGCATATTGTCATGACGTATCACATACTGCTCCCTCCCACCCGTCTTGTGCACCAGAGCTGTGTTATCATCCGAAACGTGACAAAAGAACTGACCACACATCTTTTCATTCTCATCGAACCAGATCTGTGCAAACAAAGTGAGTGCTCCATACATTCGAGCAGCCAAGTTTCGCTTCGAAAAATGTACCCATCATGTAAGTCCACAATTACAAACTATCCGAAAAGGAGCAAACTCTCTAATCGTCTTCAGAGCAGCATTGATTGACTCTGCAACATTTGACGTCACCTTCTCATACCGAGAAAGAGGAAACATACATCGAGTCCAGAGATGTGGAGGTATCTTCCGGATGTACTCTGCTGCTAGGAATCCATTACGTCCACTGCTGGCCAAGTTATCTAATAACAGATTGAATCTGCAGGAGGTGAGATAACGTTAGCTTCGGAACACAATCCACAACAGTGAATAAATGAAGTAGTAGAAAATGCATCAGCAAGCAAACAAATGAATGTGGTACTTACTTTCTTTTTTTTCGAGCATACACGCAACTCACAAATACAATCTCGGCTTGTTACCATAACGCGCCTTCACATTCATCCTGAGATGCTGAGCGCAATGTCCGTGAAGACACTCCAAAAATATGCATTTCGTAGCATTCAACGATCCCTTACAGCGGTCTGAGAGTATGACGATATTCTTCTGGTCTATTCTTGTAATACTTTGTCTAAGTAGAGAACAGAACCAGGACCAAGTCTCCTCGTCTTCACTACCCGCCACCGCGAAGCATAGAATAATCGACTGGTTGTTCTCATCAGAGCAACTAGCTGTAAAAATTTGAGCAGGGAATTTTGTTCTTTGTGTGGCATACATCTAGAGTGATAACTTTCTGAGAAAACTGGAATGCATTTTGACATGCAGACAGACACACAAAAATACGTTGGAAAATTCTAGAACCAGGCCACGTACAATATTCCACAACACATTCCGGATCTACTTCCTTCATGTGATGGCATAGAGCAAGAATGGCATGAAATGATCTCGTATGACAGCCTTGAATCCAGTCTCGAACTCTCTCTCATTCTGAATGCAGCTTGATACAGAGTGCAAACGTCTGACGAAAATCATTCACCAGCTTTCCACATTGAACATTTGGATCAATGATAACTCGGTTACACATCAGAACTGCGAGATGTTGAGAATTTTGACAAGGACCACGCCAACTATGCAAATGACCAAGACAAGTGTGATGCAAGTTGCATATAGTAATATAAAACTCTCCAGACTTCAAATGACGTCGGCATCGAACCCTCCACTCGCATCTCTGTACACACTCTACGTCAAACTCGGTTCCTTTTTCTTTCAAACTCCCATCTCCACATCCAACCTCCTCGGTGCCTGACTCTGAAATTGATCTATGAAATGGTCCCGCTGATAAATAACGAATATTTTGATCGCACGCACCTGACTGAGATACTTTCCGTGCCTTCTTCAGTCTTATTCCCAAGTTGAATCTTTGCTCTTCCTCCACTGGCGTCTGGTTCAAATCTGTATCTCCAACTACACAGCTTTGAGATGCTTGACGTTGGGTGAACTGGGAAAATGTTCTATGTTCTAGGTTAAGCGTTAGATTCTCCTTATCTGATGCATGATCCATAATTTTACCGCATCGCTTGCTGTTCGAAGGATCTTTCTTGAGGAGAAAACCATATATACACGGGTAAGATATAAGATTCTCGAGTTTTCCAGTGCTTGTTAATGCATGAGTTGAACACCGACCAACAATCAAAGGCAAATTGGAACTCTTCCATCGATTCAAACAATGCACCTAGCTTGATTCGAGCAGCTTGCAGTTGCAACTCAGCGAAGGTCTTTCCCATCAGAGATACATCCCTCTTCTCAACAGGAAGCATCGTCTGTCGTCATCTCTGTCACGGGCTAGGCTCCATGACACTTTCTTGATCTCGCATGTCAGCTGGAACGTTGAAATTGTCATCTTCTCTATAAGGAAATTGAATTCTATCGAAAATCAACATATTCGTTATTATCGAACCATTCTTGAGCATTGTCTGCCATTGCTGCTTCAGAGCTTCAACCCGCTATTGTCACTACAGGGAGCACTGCTTTCGAATATCCCAGCTGAAGTTCAAGAGCGGCTGCTCACCGCAACGATAGAGAAGATTAAGCTTTTCGGACGTTCTCATTGTTTTTGCGGACTCGCACATCGGGGTCTCTATTGAGGTTGCTGAGAGGATAAATTTCTTAAAAGCCATGGCTACATCAGATGCTGCAAAACGTCTTGCCGAAGCACCTGCACCTACGTAAGACAGATTCATCCTCTTTCAAAATTATTGCTACACAGTCTTGCGCGAAGACTACACCCGTCAACTCATTCCTGGTGACCTACAATTACAAGCACCTTCAAATATACTACGTACTGTCATTTTGACCATCTGAGACGTAGTTACTGACTTACCACAGTCGTTACCTACCCCCCAGCCGGTAGGAGACCGAGGAAGACATTTTCAACTTCGGGAGACTTAGGAGGATCGACAGTTGCTACGGGAGACTAAAGAAGAAGATTTCTGTATCTTTTCCACTAACGGACGACACATGAGAAATGTTCAGTTCGATGTTGCTCTAATATGGAGAAAACGAATAAAGACTGACCACATTTCGTTAAACACAGCCTGAGTTAGATATGACTATGCATGTAAGTTTTGATCGGTAAGATCGTGCACGGTCAGTCCCGGAGGACCAAGACTCAAGGAGCGTTCCTGTGCACTTTTGTAGTAATGGAACTACTTAAGCGTGCGAGGGCGCGTGTGAGAGTCCAAGCGCGTGTCTGACGGGGGCACGGGTAGTTTAAACCCCGCCACCAAGTACATAGGATCTGGGTTACCCAGAGTCTTCACTTTTCAAGAACGAGTAGAGAAAAATGTGAAATCTGGGTAACCTAGAGAAAATGCGAAATAATTTCCTTCACCTTTACTGAGTCATTTCATGTAAGTTTAGTATCGTCTGACAGCAGTTTGGATGCACTACATTTCTAGAAAGTCAAAAACATTTTCCGGCTACTACAGAGTCTAAGGGAGCCAAAATGCTCTCAGTCAATCATGTAAGACGGACAGTCTATTTTCAAAAGTTGAATTCATTTTCCATTTGGGCAGCTGTCCTGAAACAAGGACAGCTTGAAGGACATTGTACTACGTCAGGGGTTGTGCTCTAGTGACTGTCCTTTCCTCTTGGGAGACCCTGTCAGCTATAGGACTTTAGTTTACTGACAGCTCCTCCTCTCTCGTGACCAAGCAAGAGAAGGTGAGGTCTTTCTTCTCCTCTCTCTCTCTTGAATCCTCATTGTGCACTTGCACAAAGAAGTTGCTGACCTCCTCCTCTCTCAGGGTAACTTTTCTGATCCTAAGCTAAGTAGTGTCTTTACTCGCACCTAGTTTAGACATCTAGAATGTTTTATGTAATATGACTAAATTCAATACTTTGTGAGCTCTTTGCAGATTTGAGGAACTAATTTGGAGTATATTTCTGTGAGAAAGGTGGAGGTAATTTACACATTTATTTGTTCTTGAGACATGTATTTACACCCATGAGCTTGCTTTCATGATTTCTGTTGCTATTTGTATTTTTGCTCTGCTTTTTTTTTCTTCTGTCTAGGGTTTGAAGTTGGATATTTTTTGTAGTTTTTGTTTTATTGATGCATTAGTATAATAGTATATGGAGGACAAGAAGTCATGAAGCAAGACACATAATGTATTTAGTATCTACACGGTAAATTGAATTTGGTTTTTTTCTCTTATACTAGTTGTCTCTATGGCGGAGAGACGTTGGGGGCAGTTCGCTAGTGACGAGATCAACTATCACCGTAGGAGACGGCCGGATACCTCCCAAGTTATTCGGAATACCCAAAGACATACTGGATTCTTATAATCGGTTGCATCATGGATTAGGTCCTACCGTCACACATGCTCAATGTCTAAGGTGGTTGTTGGACGGAGGGTCTGAACCTATAGAAGGTTTGGAGAGAGGACGTGTTGATCATGTTACGAAAGTCGAGCCTGCTGATGTCGATGACATAGAGCTAGTTGAGGATATGGTTGTAGATAATGTAGAGGATAGTCACGTTATGATTCAAGACAATCAGCACCATGTCGGACCTTGTGATGATCCGTTGGATGGGTTGGAGGAGGATGAGCTTGTTGACATCGAGACTACACCTCGAGAACACAAAGAGGCTAAGTACGGTTTATGAGGTCGAGCAAAGATTGTAGAATTTTGTGAGGTCTTCCGGCCGAAGTGTCCTCGTCAAGGATGTCTTCTTTATTGTCTAGCTCCAGCTATCACCCCTTACCTCCAGTGTTGGCAGCTGAAGTTCACTTGTGACAATGGACACCAGATGATTTTTGTGTCGGGAGAGATGGAGATCTTGACTGCGGCATCACACTGGAAGGGAGATCACTCCAGCTGCCATATTCTCCCTGGTGATCGACAATGTGTGTCTAGAGCTAACGAAGAGCTCGGTTCTCACTTGGAGGTCGTACACATCTTGCGATGTCAGCATTTCTGGAGAAGCATTTCACGTGGTTGAAGATGCATTATTACACGAAAGCTCGGTGTCGCTCTACTTGACGGCTACATGCTTGGCTTCTACTCCGACGCTTGAGTTTAGGAGTTCTAGAAGTTAGCTCATATTACTTCTAGTCCTTTATGTATATGTTTGACACCTTTGCATACAATGTTAACACTATTTTGAGTCTTAGTAGATTGATTATCATGTTGATAGGGCTTAAGCTCATGGGTTGTATTTGCGTGTCGTCCATGCACGCTTTCTAGCTGTTTTAAGTTATTTTTCGGGGGCTGCGTGTCATTTTAGGTAGTTTAAATTTTATGCTGGCACTCTAGGGGGCTTGACGTGGTAGCCTATGAGTGTAGATAAGTTACCAGGTAGTTAAGACACAAAAGAACAGTCAAGTGGAGCTATGAATTCCCATTGGTCCATTTTTATCTTTTGTAAAACTCTAAGTTTAGAAACAGAGCTCTAGAGTGGATTTCGAGCAATTGGTGGGGGATCTTCAAAATCTGAGAGCACAGGGAGAGAGAGCTCGTCATTCCAAGCACTTCCAGTGAAATTTTCGATCGATTTGAGGCAATAAAGAGGAAGTTATGACCAATTGAAGTTCGAATTGTGCTAGAATTGAATCACTTTTGTTGGATTAAGGGTTTTCAGTGTCACTCGTAGCAGATTTGAGAAAATTGCTTCAAAACTTCGAGGTTGTGTTCTCTGCCAGCAGGGCTACGATTTCCCAAAAAGTTTCATATCGATTGAGCGACTGAGTAATTCAGGGCGGCCGCTGAAGCTGAGGGGGTCTGAAAAGCTCTTAATCTAGAGCAGTGACTTCAGAGGAGGAGATCTGGAGTTCTGTGTACACTCAGGAGTCCCAACTTCACAGGGATGTTCAGCATCCTGTAGACTTCAAATACTGTGAGAATATTTGAAATTCATCGAGCCAATCTTCTGTTCTAGGTTGAAATCTGGGTACCAAAAATTGCCATAATTTTCTTACTCAGAACTTTTCTGTCAACATCTCGGTGCTAGAATTTGATCTCAGAGTGAAACTTCGTGTGTGTGTTCAGTAGGACCTTATTTACATGTAGGGGAAGTTTAGAAGTCTAAACCTTCATAGTTTTCCTCTCCTTGAGTGTCAAAGTTCACCGCCTAAACCTATTACTACTAGTTAGACCTAAATTTCGCTTTTGAGCATATTAGAGGATCCTACACACCTGTGTGAGTGTTTATAGCCTCTGTTGTGACCTGAAAGCCAACCTCTTGAGTAAACAACCACAGCCAGAAGCCCGACGCTTTCTTAGGTAGACGGATCACACTCCGACATCGGGAGAACTTCATGAATGAGACATTTCATTCAGTGATAATAAGTTTACGACGAAGAGGATTCATTGGGATCAGTCACGCTTGGCCCGGCTTGCGTGTGCAGCCTTAGATTGGAACGAGAATATCCGTAGAGAGATGATTATGAGAAGAAAATGTCAATAGAACGATACCACAGTTCGACAATGACTTGCTTTCAATCGAGTTCTTGTGCGTCGTACATCTGATTGGAAAGACGAGCTTCAGAAAAAAAATCTGGACATTGATCAAGCTCATTGGTCAATACTACCAAACTATTTTCATTTTCTCTCGTATTTCAGCAGGAATGATAATACTTATATTATTTTAGTATTTTCACTATGCTATGCTCGAAACTAATCAAGGCTATATAAATATTCTTTGCAGGAATGCAGTACACTATGGGTCAATCACCAGTATACCTCGTCAATCATCAGTATACAGAGTTATCAATAGCTTCTTCTGCACTCATCAGCTTCATTTCTGATCAACTATTTTCATCTTTTGACACTGTAATTTTTGCACTAGCCAATACTTTCATAGATGATCTCACCTTTCACTTGGAGGTGGAAGCTTACATCAGATGTATGTTTCATTTCTAACATGATTGAGTGTTATATGCTCAAGAATACATAATGGTTTTATGTACATATGTAACTCAAGTTTTTATGTATTCTCTATTACTTTCATTCGGGGTTGGAAGACTCTTTGGTTTCATTAGTGTAGTAGTTTGTTGAGACCTTAGAGATAACAGAGAAGATAACTGGGAGTTGAATCCACATAGTCCCTGACTGGGGTGGTCTTTCGCAGGAGCTAAGAAGCTCCTGGACCGGCTAACCCGAGTGCAGAAATGAATGCCTAACGTCCAAACCATTCCATCATAAAGCGAATTATAAATCAACCACGGATCAGAAGCTAAGCCGGAAATTCCCAGTCCCGTGAAACAACAGCAATCAGAAAGAGCTCATGCCGACAGTAAACAAGTTACAAAAATTTCAAACCTGTCACTGAGAGCAGCAAAGTTCAGGCAGCAACCAAAAAGAGCTCACGTCGATAATATAACAAGTTCTAAAACAAAAATTTCAAACCTGTCACTGAGAGCAACAAAGTTCAAGCATCTACCGAAGAGCACACTTTCCACTACAAGGGACAGATAATTTCAGTCCTAAGACAAGAAGCCAATAAAAATCTATGATTCTTCACTTAGCTCAGACTTCATGGCTTCCTCAAGGCAAGATGGCAGTACTTAGCGATCTCCATATCCCAAGATCATCGCCAACTCTCTGTAAACTTGATAACGTTACTTCTTGATGATTTTCTCAGAAAATGCAGCAGCGATACACCCAAGCAGTTCATGGTCATTATCAAAGACTACCCGAACTTCTTTGATATCAGACATCTCCTTCGCTGCTTTGGCAAACAAGGGAAACCATTCCCGCAGTTCATCATCACAAACACGATATTCACGGTCAAAAAGAGCCCCTCCCTTGATAATCCAGTATTCCTCAACATTGTCTCACCTCACACGTCTATCTTTCTCGCTGTGAGGCATTATGCAATGGACTGCAAAGAAGAGAAATTTTCCTTCAGAAGACCAAGAACCTATTGAGAAGATAAAAAACAGAGAATGTAGCGCAATGTCTGAAGAATCTGTCAAAAGCCCAAACTGTCATGAAAATCCCACGGTGATGAACCCAGTCACTCAGTCACATGTAAAAAGTACCCCTCAAACTCATTTCCAAAAGTGCGATCTTGAAGTTGCTCATGCCATCGAACCCAACTCCAGAGCCACAATACGAGGTTCAAACTGTAAGATCAATAAATTTGTCACGGGAGTGCACGGTCATGAAGAAACGAGTGAGCAGTGACAGCAATGAAGAAACGAGTGAACATACTTTCGACGATTTTACAGCCACAAAATCACGAAACTCTTGACTCCAGGGTCGTTTTGAACGAGGTGGCGATAAGGCGAAGCATAGTCGGTGATAATTGGAAGCGGAGTAGGCGAGATACAAAAGATGTCACATTGGAACAATCTGCGCGCGTAGACTGCTTGGCACACAGCAGCGCACAGACTGTTCGACAAACAGCAGCCTGTTGTGTGCGAGGACTGAGCGGTCGAGCAGCCCCGCGCCCTCCGTCCAATCTCTGTCCTTGAGACTAACCGTCAAATGACCAGCCCATGGTCCCTCCTCAGGCCCTTTTTATATGGGGAGGGGGTTTAACGTGGAAATAAACTTTTGACAGTCAAGTTGACACCGAAGTGTTATAGTGTGTAGGTATACCTTGGACTGAGAAATTCATAGTTCAATTTTATAGTACCAATTCTACTCTCATGCGAGGTTAAGAACCTTCCCCTAGAGAGGTTTTAAATATTTAGAGTTTTTAAATAATGCATAAGGTTTATGGGTTCTTGTCTCTTTGTAGAAAGCGGGTTCTTATTTTTCTATTAATTTCTTTCTCACAAGAGGTTTAGGCTCATGCAGCACTCACGAGAAAAGCAGTTAACATGTTTGGAACACACCTTCAATGCATAAGGTGTAGGGTTCTTGTTTCTCTGTATACAGTCCAAACACGTGACGAAATGAATAGTTCACAGACGGAAAGATCTCATCAAGCCTTACAAGGGAAAGAGGGAACTGAAAGTCCAAGCAACCAACGCCCGGAAAGGAATAAGAACACCTAGTTATCAGTAGCTCTAAGTTCATCTATTGTTCTTAAATATTACACATCAGTAAATCAAAACTCTTGCATACAACATGTGTACATGAAGTAGCATCGTTTATTGTAATTGCTCTCTTGTGGACCGTGTCTGCTAAAGCTCTCTATAGAGCAATGAAAACTCGTTGTCTAAAAGACATAGTGCAAAAAGAAAGAGAGAGTGATATCTATGATGCCTCTCATGTAGGCTTTGGCACAATCTCGAATAAAAACGTCAAATTTTGAGATTGTCGATCCGTTTATTTTCAAAGCTAAGGGGATGAAGCGATGTTCTTCATGTATATCTTTGTACTTGGTCACCTTCACTGCTGCTGTCACTCTTGCATCCTGAGGGTTGAGTGATCACTTGCGCCGCCACCGAGTCTCGTGTCAAATCCATGACAACCACATTTGTCACGGAGACTTTATCTTCTCTCATCATCATGTACAAGTCAGCTCTCACTGACCTTCTCGTTTTAAGGACATATCAACGCTCTCTTCACGTCATGTAATCACTTTCACGTGCTAAGGTAAACATAACGTCCATGATGACATCATGGGTAGCTATTCGCTCTTCGAGAGCAAGGTGTTGATAAGAGGTGTCGAACGAGACACCACACTCGCAGGTGGATAGTGCCAAAGCAACATGTTAGACCAAGCTTAGGTGGAACCTCGCTGTAGAAAAGATAGTCAATGCGAGTCGGAAGGCTCTAATGCAAGATCGAGCTAGGAGCCAAGAGCCTGCGCTCTTGTCTGAACAAGAGCGGAGTCGAGCTCTAGTATCTCGTGAAATGGAAGGATCAACTAAGAACGCATGAAGAATATGAAGTGATATCTCGTCAGAGATTACTGTAATTCGTGAGATCTATCCGTAGCTAAGAGATCGAATCGGAGATGTGCCACGTGTTTCAAGAGTCAAACTATCTCTTGTCTCACGGAGATACTTCTATAATGGGTAAGAATCATCCTCCATCTTTGTCACATAACTCTCCAAAATAAGTCTATCTTGCATGAAGAAATGACAACAAAGACAAGGTGCTGAGAGGGTCCAACTAGCTAAAAGGACTACCGGAGTAGTCTCCTCTATGGATAATAAACCCAGCCCACCACATGATATAGGAATGATGTCTTCTTACATGTGAGAGGTCCTGCCACACACTCGACGATCCCCCGTCCTAAGATATCATAAAAAATCCTCATGATCCTCCTATCAAACTCCCTAAGATGCGAGATGAAGATAAGAGATGAAGTGCGGAGTAAGTAACTCGGACGACGTGCAATGGAAGAGGAAAGGATACCAAAGGCAACTTGTGGATCTTCTAACCTAGGAGATCCTCGATATGCAAAACGTCCTCCGCTAAGACAACATCTAAGGACCGGGAGACAAAGTCCTCTGTATCCACCGGTACTCCGAGAATACGTAAACCATCTCTAAGTGTAACAAATCCATCTGGGAGCTGGGAGTCCGATGGTATATCTATGAGAGACCAAGTCTTGCACTTTGACACTTTCACTCTTAGGCCTACCAAGGTCAATTGAGAGCTGAGGTGATCAAAGACAACACAAACTTGGTCCGTCTGATCTATGATATGCATGTCATCAACTAGAGATGGAAAGACACAACCTAGAGCAACCAAGGTGGTGACCAAGAGAGCTCTATAGTGAGCTAAGACAAAGAGAGATCCACCCAAAAGATCTCCCTGACGAGTACCTGCAGTGAAGCTAATGACGTAACCTTCTCTATCAAAGGACCGTGCTGGTAATAAAGAGAGATGAAGAACCAAAGAATGATCCCCCGAAGAGAACGAGACTCGAAAGAGATCCACCGTCATCCATGAACTCCCTAAAGATGAAAGCACAAAAAATGCTTCCACTTGCAGTACAACCCAATAGGAATGGATGTCCAAGAGAGCTTTAATACCGAAAGATAAAATGGAAAGACACAACGTGGAGCAACCAAGGCGGTGACCAAGAGAGCTCTATAGTGAGCTAAGACAAAGAGAAGTCCACCCAAAGGGTCTTCCTGACGAGTACTTGCAGCGAAGCTAATGACTGTAACCTCCTCTATCGAAAGACCGTGCTAGTAATAAAGAGGGGATGAAGAACCATAGAATGACCGCACGGAAGGAATGAGACTCGTCAAAGATCCACCGTCATACATGAGCTCCCTAAAAATAAAAATGCAGTTAAAAATATTTTCCATGTCCACTTGTAGGACAACCCAATTGGGATGGATGTCCAAGAGAGCTCTAATGTCAAAAGACACAGACTCACACCTCCAGACGCCGCAACTCCAAACTGATGTGGACAAAGGTGGTCTTGAAAAGTATCTCGAAGCTGGAGAACAATGATATGATTAATAAGTCGTAAGAGAATCTCACCGATGGCTATCGGTTGAATCTTTTCATCATGATCAAAAGTCTAGCTACCCCCAGTACCTACGCTATAGAATGTGGAATATGTCTATGGGCTACTACTGCCGCTGCCTGAAAAAGTTCCGTGAAACCACTGGAAGGTCGTCTATCCGAGAAAAACAGGTGCTCGTAGATCATCTAGACAGACCAACGGTGTATATCTATTGAGGATTTGCAGGGAGTAGAACTCTGGATCTCACACCAATTAGGACCAAGTCACGTATAGTTTTTTGTTAATTAGATTTTTTCATGAAATTAGTTTTATGTTTTTGGGTGATGAAATGTTGGTTAGATCCAGGACCCATTATTTAAGTTTTCTCGGCTATGGGTGGATAGGGCTCAAAATTAAGTAAATTGTATTTTTAAAATAAATATGAAATTTATATTTTTAATTAATTGATTCATAGAGTTTCTTGAGTACCATTTAAATATATATTATTTTTCAGATACATATCAATAATATTTATTAAAATTAAACAAAATAAAAATTAAACTTCTTCAGTCACATAAAACCTAGAAACAAGATCATGGTTACGCTACCACCGTTAATCCATGTTTGTGGAGTGAAACACCTATGAGCTAATCTGCTTCAAATCCTGAAAAAACAATGATAACCTCCTATGTACGAAGGGCTTTGCCATCATAGTGCATGTATCTTCATCATCATCACTTTTTATCAAGCATGTATATTCATCCTCTTCCAAGTTCAGAAAGGAAAAATATACACAGCTTTTAATTCCTTTCTTAGTCCTTCTCCTTAGAAGGGTTATATTATAAATTGAAGTTGAGAAATTGAAAACATTTTTACTCGTGGAGACACATGTCTTTATATAAAAAAAAGGTTCAATCTGTGTGAGTTGCTTATGGGTTTTCTGTAACTGCAGTGACTATCTGTAATCAAGTGAACCAAATGATTTCTAATTTTAATATTTAAAATTTAGCAGTTTAAATTAGTTATGTAAATTTAGAAACTCTTATCACTATCGAAAATGTATTTCAAACCCAGTCTTCGAGCACCAGTCTTCTACGTCTTCGCTTTACTCCATGCTGCTAATGTATTTTTCACTAAACATTTTGAAAACATTTGTAAACCAATTGCCAATGATAATTTTATGATCGATTTAAAAGTTTATCTTTTTCCTCGTTTCGACTAGAAGTGAACTTTGGATGTATATTTCATAATAATGTTCATACTTTCTTAGTTTAATTTACTGAGTGAAACAAAGGATGATCAAGCAGGAGATAGAATGGTTAATAGAGGGTTTAGTCCTAAGAGTCCGTCGGAAGTCTCCTGGTGTCAGGTTAAAGTCGGTCATGGTATCTGATAGGCGAACCATTATGATTGAACGGATTCATGAAATAATCATTTATTTATTTATCGAACCAGTGTGTGACCAAAAGATGACCATGTTGAACTGGTTCATTAGATCCATCGTAAATCAATTATAGATTGAATTTAGTTTGTTATTCTATAAGGCTATGAATAAAACTCTCTAGATATATTTATTACTCAGCTCATGAAGACTCGGGTGATTACTTGAGGTCATTTTGGAGACTCTACTTGAATACATCCAAGAGTATATTGGAGTAAATTTTCTAAAATATATATCATTGACAGTAAATGCTACATAAAAACATACAGTATTAATTACAACATGCAGAGCATGACAAGCATTAAGTGTCAATGTCCTAATGGAATGGATTTCTTGGAGTAGAGTTTCAAATTCCAGATTTCTCTCCATTTTTGGTTTGGTTATCCTCGTTTTATATTTCATCATGAGATTTAAGAGTAGGAGTCTGTCCTCGTTCAGTCTCGAACTGGACCGTACAAGTCAAAACCGTTTTTGGCAGTTCGGTTCGAAAAGATTATATTATGTTACAATCAAAAAATCTCGAAATTTATTGATGAAAGCTCACCGATAATGCAGTTCCGAGACCTTTTCTAACGATTACATTCATAAATGTTTGATTCTGTTCAAAATTTTAGAATATTATGTTAAAAATGAACTACGGGTAGAATAGGCTAAGGTAAAACTCTAAGTCAAGGCATAAAGACAGAGTGAGTGTGTGAGAGCTCCTGGA
Source organism: Asterella californica (assembly GCA_036924285.1). Lineage (NCBI taxonomy): Eukaryota > Viridiplantae > Streptophyta > Marchantiopsida > Marchantiales > Aytoniaceae > Asterella > Asterella californica. The sequence continues at coordinate 20,078,124 of JAYKYS010000006.1, read as the reverse complement.
GAGAGTGTAAGCAGAACCAAGCAAAATGAATTACTCAATAATGTACAATGGCCTTGGCCTGGATAATATAGTTTTGGTCTTGGCCTTGGTGATCTTACGAAAGGTCACCATCTTATAACCTGAACCAGTTACTGTAAAAGAGTATTCATACTGTAACGTATTCTAACACTCCCACTCAATAACACTTCAGATAAAAACAGACAAGTAACGGGAAAGAACAAAAAAAGAGCAAGATGGTTAGTAAGTGGGTGGAGGTCAAACCTTCTAACAACCATTTTGCTGCTCTAAGTTTGGAATCAGACGAACATGACACACTGCAGATTCTGATAAGCACCAAACTCCCTATTAGAGGTGACGAAGAGCTCAGAATAGATCCCTTTTCTCCTCCACCATTTGTCGTGAATCACGAACATCTGCAACAAGAGGTTTCTATGGTTCAGAGGTCCAACACCGAAGTCTCATCTAAAGCAAGTCAACAGACTCAAGAGAATAGTCAAATTCTAGATATTAACGCAATGACCAGCAACGAGCAAGAGATGAGAGAAGAGACTGAAGAAATGGAACTGCATAAGACAAACCAGGTGGAAGCAAGAGAAGAGAGTCCACTAGAGAACAAACCGGAAGAAATAGTGGAAGTCTTGACACCGGATGTCAACACAAGTCACCTACAGGTCCAAGAAGAAGACCAAGCACAAGGATATCTACTAGAGGAGGATATAGAAATTGGATTTTCAATTAATAGAGTTCAGAATGTTGCCATTGAGTCACTGCTGATAGCTCATTCAGAAGTCAATCAGAACCATTCATGGGATACAGCTGTTCAGACCGAGAATCTTCTTGCAAACTATAAGGAAACTTTATTCCCTCCAAGAGTGACCGTTGAAGTAAACATCTCGATAGAACCTCATGTCTGAGCTAATGTAAAACAGAAAGGTAAAGTCATTGCACTTCCACAAGGACAGAAGAAAGTGTCTCGTGATGTGAAGAGGAAAGATAATATCGATATAGACATTGAAGAAACTGTTCGGGTTATAAATCTAGATGACAATCAGATCATAGAAATTTCAAATTCTAAAATTGAAATTACTGAATCGACTGATCCAATGTGGTATGGAGACTTCACTGTCAAAGAGTTTATGCAAACTGTTAGGTTTAATTCAGATAGAAGATTCTGATGATATTCGAGAATATCAAGCAGACACGATTATAGTTTCAGATTTTCACATCGAGAAAAGTAGACATGGTCCAACAAGCTTCCGGAAGTATTTGATGGATTGAAATAGCCTCAGTCCATACAGTCAAACAAGAACTCCTGAATAGAAATCATGTTTAAAAGATCTTATGTAATGCTTGTGTTCTCATAATATTTTCTCGTCCATGTATGAGAGTCAAAAGATGAAAAATTAAATCATATTATTTTACAAATATTTTATACAAATCATACACTTTCCAGATATAAATTTTTGGAAACATTCCGCTCACAATACATATTCTTTATAAAGTTTTCACTCATCGGTTTTTACTTCTTTTCTGTTTTCACTCAATGTACTTCGTGAATAGTTGGGTGCACGAATAGAGTTTACATTACTGTATGCTTGGAGCTTTGAGGTCGACCAGCGTAGAGTGTATGTGTTGATTCTCATCAGCTTCAAATCACACGGACAATGGAACGAACCGGAGAAAATGACGTACCATCAGCATGATGCTTCTTTTTCCTGAAATCAGACAGGAAAGGTTGAAGGAGGCACATAGCTCTCATCCTGCCAGGTGGTGCACGTTGTAACGTACCTGACACAACTATAACCATTTTTCTAGACTTGTAGTAACTTGAGCAATGTCTACACACTACGTTTCTGTACAGAAACGTTGAGTGTAGACATTGCTCACCAGACCAGTAAGGACGTTGAAGCCAAACCTTGCAGAATGGCACTGGGATCGTCATCTCGTCAGTAGGCTCATAGGATGGGAAGCGGGAATATCTATATTGCACACGTAGGGGTCAGTTTCATCAGCTTGAAGATAATGTGAAAAACGTTCTTCTGCTAGCGCTCTTCCTTGCGGTTGCCGATTGGCCCTTCGCAAAACCAAAAAGAGAAAACGTTGTTGTGCTCTTCTTATGAAGTAGTTTCTCTATCTTCCTGTGCTCTGTGCCGCTCGAATTCTATACGGCGTAACGTTGTGATATGTTGTACCGAGGTGTTTTAGTCGCAAGTTATACATGTTAACTCCATGCAGAAGAGGCCTAAACCTTGTAGTTATAGTTTTAACTTATAGTTATTCACCTCTTTTCCATCTGAGGATGGAAGAGCACTGCAAGCTTAACATTAATTTATCACCTAACCCTTCAAACGAGAAGGGTAAGGTGAGAGGGACTGCTGCAGTAATTTATTTTATTACTGCAGCAGTCCCTCTCACTTGTACCCCCAGAGGCGCGTGGCTCTGCACTTCATTTATGAGTTTTCTAGTAATGTAATCGCTGTTCTCAGAATAACTAATATTTAACAGTTAAGTTTAATTCTAATTTTTGATAAAATTTATTTTCCATATAATATTTATAATATTCCTGATAATATATAGGAAGAAAAAGATCCTGAAGTTGATCGAGCATGGTTATTTAGAACAAAAGCCAAAGGATTTCCATATTCCTTAGGATTTTGAAGCAGAAACGCCTCACTAATATTTCGCAAAAATATCTCGACAAGCTTTATCATAGAGTGATACTTGAACTTAGAAAGATATATCCTTCTATTCAGCTGAACATTTAGAGCTCAGAACCAAAATAGCAAAACGCTTTCTACTTCTTGCTGATTACTAAGTTGTCATTTCTTTCGTACGCCCTAAAGCTCTTGTGCTTGATCGATCTCGACACTGGAAATCCGTTGTATGAGCTCTCCGACGTGTTGGAGAAATCGCTATAAAGACAACATTTAACTTTAGATCTCTCTGTGAGCACAAATCCAAATCTTGAACCTTGTGGCAAGAAAACAAATGAAGTACGATTTCACTTTCTTTTCTGGACCTTGATCGTCATGTTCACGAGTACCCAACAGCTACCAAACCCCGTGCTTTACCACTGTTAATGTGAACCAAGAGCAGCATACTTTTGCTCCACTCAAGCGGCTAGCCACTTGACAGTCTACAACGTCAACAGAAGAACTACTATCTCCTCTTTAAACCACAAGTTCTACTACATTAGCGGTGGGATATCACACCGCTAAGTATTGTTGACTGAAACTAGTTCGACGCGACGCGGTAGCTCACCGAATATGTGCTTCGTTGGTATATTTTTATTCGTCTTTGAGAAGTTACGATCTGTGACTCAAAACGTAGAGAATCTGAAGATCTTCAAAATGATACCTATCTGGTCGAAATCTGAGATCCGATGGTTCAGATTTTCTCTCTCAAAGAATGAACCTATGAAGATAATTGGAAAGGAATCTACTCAAATTCGAAATTTGAATTATGCCTGTACAAAATTACTACGCGTTAGAGTACACAGACGCATCACAGTAAGAACATAGTCCCGAGGTTGTTATTTCACTCGCGAGGAGGTGGCACTGCGATTGGAGTCCGGCCGGCCGGTCCCTAAGTAATAGATATTTCCGGCGGTCGCTTCGCGGAGGTCCCTGCTAGACTGCAAGGAGCGGGACTGGCCTCCCTGCTGGTAGGTGGGTGGGTTTTAGGTAGAAGGGTATACTTTCAGATCATTCTCTTTTCACTCTCATTCTTTTTTCTTGAACTCATTCTTGCATTAGCTCTCTCAACTTTTCATTCTAGTTTCTTGGTGATTTCTTTGGGTGTGCATGTCCTTCCTAGCTTATTCTTTGGTTCAAATAGTGAGTTCAGTTTGATTTTATAGTAGAGGTTTTCTGCTACACTTCTCTGCTTGTTTTTCTATATGTTGAAAAACAGATTATCACTTTTTTGTTTTCTCTATGGTTTAGCTATTTCTTCAATAGCTTCATAGTTAGATTTGTTATTCACGTAGATTGATATTGTTTAGTTTTTCACTAACTATATTTTCATATTTTGATAATATTATACTTTGCTGAGGTTCTAGAGTGGAAATAGGGGGTTGGTTTTAGAGTTTTGTACTACTTCTTAGTTGGGTGGATTTAAGCACAGTACTAGATCATTGTTGGACATCCGAACGAATAGACGTGCGTGGATTCATTACACTTTCTAGTTTTAATGATGCCGTCTAGAAACTATCCTAGACGACGAGGGGATCGTCACGCACCTAGAGGATGTCCGGAGGTCTCACATGTATGGTTAGGGTTCCATAGTCATTGCTACCTAGGTATGTGCAGGTCATGAGACTCTTGGGTCCTGGGGCGGGCCACGCTGCCATGTTCAGGTTTTTGTTTGCCACAGCTGAGTCGCGGATAGATCAGATGGCCTTGGACGCTGAACAGTTATCGGCGGACCCAGATGTCATTCCAGAGGAGGGTGTTCTGGAAGGAGAGAGCGCATCCAGAGTTGTTGATGAGTTTGTTGCGAATGCGGATGTGTTGCATGGTCTTGGCATCGTAGCCAATGAAGACCAGGTACTTGCCTGTTGACATTTGACTTTATGTTTGCATAAAATTGTTTTGTATGACTTCATATGTTTGTAAAGTATGTAAAGAGTTTGTAACCTTCACTATTTTGTTTGTCGGGTTTAGCGTCAACAATACTAGACTCCCATGTTGAGGAGGCTGTTTTGTTAGATTCTGATATTCTTGGGGGGGGGGGCGGGGGGGTCATGAGGAAGGGGGGCCGAGTGTAGCTACATATGGAGTTGTTATGGACCTACTATGTATGTATTTGTAGCCACATCTCGGTTGAGAGAACTCTTTCAGACGTTTAGCGTTAGATGTCTTCACTACGGATGCGAGCATTCATTTTTGCCACCCCTCATTTCGTCCATCCATCAAAGCTGGTCTGTGAAGCTAATATGTCCTGATCGACATACATATGGATGGAGATCCACAGAGATGGAGATATATAATAGTGTCTCAGACGTTACTCACCGCATGTACTCAGCTGCATTATGTGCTGGGCTAGGGTTCTCTCAGTTGGATTCTGTGTATCGAGAGGATGGTTTAGCTCCGGTATCTCGGACCCACTTCTTTTATTTTCAGAGTGACACCCGGAGAGAGATAGGGTGGGTCGAGGTGACGTTGGACCTTTGGTCCAGAAAAAAAGCCCAGCTACAAACGCAAGTGTAAACCAAACACTTCCCATACTTGAACGTGGTTCCTGTAGGCGGCGAGTCTTGAAACACCTTTCCTTCAATGTTACCTTTTCTTATTTTCCTTCACGAATTATAGTTGTAGCATAGTTGATCACTTCTGACATAACGTATTTTCTTGTAGGGAATTTTGTTGTATATGCTGACTTGAGATATAACTCGACGCGTAATGGATTCAACGGCACATGTGCATTCATCGACGCGAGTGATGGTCGTGTGATAGAGTTGGTGAACATGACGCGTGTGGAGACAAGAAATAATTCATGGCTGATTGAGGACCGTGCGTTCAAGGAGGGCATTCAGCGATTGCTAGCTCGTGGGATAGTACCAGACGAGGTCGTGCATGACGACAAGTCATCAGTGGATGGCATCTTACTTCGTCACGAGATTGTCAACCAGAACGACTTGTGACACAAGTGCAAGAACGTGATCAAGAGGTTCTTGGTCGACCTGGTGAACAAGAAGCGTGTCCTCGGAGCCGTTGAAGATGCTGAGGTGACCACTGACTTGGAGCTCCTGACAAAGAGGCACTTGGTGACTTGGCTACCCTCCTAAGGAGTATCAGTTGTTGAGAACAAGCCTCAGCTAGTTCAGCGGGTGACCACGATGAGAGGACTGAATTCAGGAGATCCTCTGCTTACTCGACGAATGATGTACCCTAAGTTGGCTGAACATGGCATTGCTGACCGGTTGAAGAGATGGATTTACACATGTGCACAATTGAATGCCAAGAGAATCATTGGAGAGGATGGACGCTACAGTCAAGAGGAGGATGATGTGTCATGTTGTGTTTAGACATCCGAAATGTTGCAGATCATTGGGCTGGAAATCATGTTATTTGTTTTAGCCTCCAACGTTGTCGAGTTGAGAGTCTTTCTTGGGGAGGGCGGACCTCCTGACTGTGATCGATCAGAGAAAAAATGACCAGAAAGGAAAATAGGTTGCTGCTGACGATGTGATCTCAAAACACTGCTCCTTGTGCTCACCAATTACAAAAACAAGCACTCAAACACACCCTGGGTACACACATAGGTCTCGCAAGATTCAATTAACTTTATTACAGTGTCGTCTGTACCACCAATTTCTCCAACTGTACAGAAAATCTCTCTCTTCCTCTCCTGCGCACCTCTCTTCACCCGTCAAGCCAAAAGTCTACCCAGTACGCCTCAATCCGAACCTAATAGAGAAATTCAGGCCCCTAAATCTTATTCCTCACTTTGCCTCAGCTGAAGCTCTCAGAGATTTGATCCTGCGTCGATCAAAAAGTCCTCTCTAGATTTTCAGTCTCTCTCAATAAAACTGCTTCCTGAGAGTAATTTCTCCTCAGAACAGTTTATTAGACAGCGTCTAAGCTTAAAAACTCCTGCCACTCTCCCTACGATGGTCTCCCAATTCAATCTGTCGTCAATTTGATCTTTCCCCCAACTTCTTAGCTTCTCCTGCGTGTTCCGCTTCCGCTCTCTCCGAAAACCTTCCTTTTCAAAAAAACTGTCCCCGATCCCCTAGTCGTCGCAGGTATTTTACCTAAAAGTTAAGGCCCCAGCTTAAGCTGCCCCCTTGCTGTCCTTATAAGCGTAGTCACTTATCAGAAGCAGGGCCTTAGCTAAGCTGCCCCCCCCTCTTAAACTCTAATTCTCCTCCTTCCGCCTCCGCTGTAATCTTCCGCTTCAAGCTTCCGCGGTAATCTTCCGCTTCCGCTGTAGTTTTCCGCTTCCACTGTAATATTCCGCTTCAAGCTTCCGCGGTAATCTTCCGCTTCCGCTGTAATCTTCCGCTTCAGTTTTCCGTTGTAACCTTCCGCTTCCACTGTAATCTTTCGCTTTAATTTTAAGGCCTCATCTAAAGCTGTTCCTCTGCTGTCCTTATGCGTACATAATAATCAGCAAAAGTTTCCCGTGCCCTCGATGCCATCTTGATGCCACCCTGAATATACTACAAGCCATCCAATGTAGGCCGAAGCCCCAACACTTATGAGGCTGCCCCACAGGGCTCACAGCCCCCCCATATGCGCACCAGGTATCTCCCATAGTATATTCAGGATGGCATGCGGAGGCTTAGGCCAGGAAGCCCACGATTAAGGGAGATACCGGTCTCCCGCCCCTAGATATGCAGGACGTAGCTGCATATCCAACATAGACTCCCTTCCAGGAGGCCAACATGCCGGAATAGGAACCAGAGGCCAGGGGGGATTGATCCTGAGACCACTTCCCTCCTAGGCAGGCGCCCTATCACTGGGATGGCCTTTGGTTCCGTTCAAGAAGGTAAAAACTTTTGTACATATGTTTACTTGAAGAAATTCTTCTGTAAAACCTTCACTAGCCTTTCTTACACTAACTTCTCTACACAACTCCGTTTTTAATGAACAAGGAGTCAAAACTATAGTATTTGTGAACACCTACACGCTCACGCTATCCGATTCTGAGTTCGAGTCACGAATCAGAATCGACGGATTTCCCTCTTTCACATATTTCACAGTCTAAAACTCGTACTAACTATTGCTTAAAACACTTTCTGTCAAAACTAGAAGCATAAGGTCGCTCTCCTCGTCGAGCTTTGCATTCTGGTGTCTTTCGACTCCTTTAGGGGTGATATTCCAACCCAAGCTAGGGGGCAGCTTGTCAAGCATAGCCCCAGCTTAGCTCCTGCCTAGCTTGTTAAGCTGCAGGGCAGCTTCTTTTACACAATATAGAAAAAAGTCTCTCTGCAATACTTTTCACTGTATAGACGTATGTACAATACGACATTCACCCCCTCCAAACCTGCACATCCTCTGGTATGTGCCAATCCGTCACCGATCCTCGTGGTCCTCCGAATCGTCCTCGCTCTCTTCGACCGTCTCAGAAAAGTCTTCATTTGCTCCTGTCTGCTCAGAACCTAAGAACTCAGCTAGCTCCACAGTCTCCCCTCTCTTCTTGAATAACTTCACTCGTTTCCCTGCAACTGGAAGCCTTAAAGACGTGCCATCTAGCTCTTGCAAGGAATAGGTAGCATTCTGATGTACATCAGAGACAAGGTACGGGCCAAACCACCTTCTCGAAAACTTTCGAATTGTAGAGTGTTGGTTCTCCAATGTACTGTCGTATACCAACACCCAGTCTCCAACTTGTATCGGTTTTGGTCGAAGTCTATGAGTCTTATCAAACCTCTCCTTGTTCCCAAGTCGAGCCGTCTTCAGCCGTCGCTGCGCTTCAGCGAGATCCTCCTCTCTGCATTCTAGCTGTCTGATTCGTAGTGAGAGAAGCTGCACACGGTCCACATTGTTCTCCCATGGCAAGGTAGCCCAAGTAGGACAGTCTTCTTCTGCTGGCATCATCGGTTTTTGTCCTAGCATTAACTCAACAGGCATGTACCCTGTAGTAGAACAATGAGTTGTTCTATCCGCCCATAAAGCAAAAGGGAGTAACCTAGGCCACTCTCTATGCTTACCATCACACGCCTTCACCAAAGCCTGAACTATCGATGGATGTCCTCGCTCGCTCTTGCCAATCCCTTCTGGATTCATCGCAGTAGTAAGCTTGAGCTTCACACCATATCGAGCAAAAAACTCTTTTGCTTCCGTACCACGTAGTTCTCCCCTATCTGCCCGTAGCCTTCCTACAGACCCATATCTACAGATAATATCCTCAAGAACAAACTTACATATCCCTTCTGTGGTCTTCGTCCTTAAAGCTCGTCCTTCTACAAAGTTGGACAGGTCCTCACGAGCCAAAACCAAATATCGCATGCCCCATAACCCCAGAGGCATTACCACCAAGTCGAGAACCCACTGGAAGTGAATACAAGGCGGATAAGTTGGCACGAGACCGTCTCTATACCGCATCTTCGAATAGAACTGGCAGTGTAAGCAGGAACTGACGTAGTTCATCACATCCTGGTACAGACCTTTCCACCAATACCTTTCCTTCAACTTGACGTAGGTAGCCCAAATCCCTCGATGTCCGGCCCACAAAGTATCATGGAACTCCTTCATCAGTTGCTGTTTAGTCTGCAGATCGTCCACTACTCGTATGAACATCCCATCTCTCCTCTGTGGCCGTCTCCAAAGATACCCATCATGCAGAAGATAGTTGTAAGCTTGTTTCCTTATCTCTCTGAACTCTACTTTGCTCCAGCTCTCCTGTCTCTCCAACAAGCTCAGATAATACCCTATGTCACGAAGTCTACCTGTGTAAAGCTCCTCTTTAAACATCAACGGCTCCAAGTTTGTAGCCCGTCGATTAACCTGACACTGAGCATCCTTTCTCTCTTCTTCCTCAGCTTCTGAAATCATGACATCCTCGTCTACAAATCGAGCTCTTGATAACATATCTGCGACCATATTCTCCTTTCCTTTTATATGCTTCAGCTCTGGATTCAAACTTCTAATATAGGCAATCCAACGTAACATCGCTATGTCTGGCGTGCTACAGTTGGATATCATGCCTAGTAGAGGTAGACAATCTGTCTCTAGGACTACATGTGCACCAATCAAAAACTCACGGTCTGTCTTCATCGCTGTCACCGCTCCCCACAATTCACGCTTCACCTGAGGATAATCTCGTTGCCTGTCTGTCAAGATCCTAGCTCCAAACCTAGTGGTAAACCGCATACCATCCGCATCATCTTGACCTATTGCCCAGCCAATCGCCTTTGGACTAGTATCTACTGTAATAGTGACAGGTCTCCCACACCCATAGTCTACTTTTCTCAGAACAGGTGGAGACTGTAGAGCCTCCTTCAGCCTATTCATAGCTTCTCTATGGACTGAGGTCCATACAAACCTCTTACCCTTCCTCAATAATGCATACAAAGGCTCAGCAACATGAGCATAATGAGGAATGGATAAGCGATAAAATACACAAGCACCTAGAAAGCGTCGAACCTCCGTGATGTTCTTACAGTCTGCCATCCTAGCTATAGCTTCAACCTTCTCGGGGTTTGGTCGCCTTCCAAAAGCACCACACAGATGTCCAACCACTAAAATCTCAGACACACCAAACTTGGACTTAGCTCCTGACAGGGTGAGATGCACCTCCTCCAGTCGAGTCAAGATACGTTCTACATCCCTGATATGATCTGCAACAAACCTCCTACATCCATTCGCAAGTACTACTCCATCCTTATCTTCAACTGCGCAACCTTTTATAGGAATATCATCTAGAAATGGAATGGTAACATCAGGCACAAACTCCCTTAGTACCTTATGCATCGCGTTCTGCATATGAGCCACCGAGTTCGTTGCTCCTTGTGGAAGAGTACACATCCGCATCAATCCCAGGGGCGTACGCATAGTAGTTAAATCTCTACTCTCCACAGCCAGCTGGAACTGATCATAACCAGAATATAGATCTCCTATCGAATAAATAGCTCTCCCTGCAAATGCCTCTGCTACCTCTTCAATCACAGGACCCGTCCCAACGTTTCGAATGGTTACATTATTCGCAGGCTGTAGGTCTTGGATAAAACGCAAAGCCCCTGACTTCTTGGGTACAGTGAACCACCTGCTAGAATATGGCCCCATAGACGGCTCAAGTATCCCCATCTGTACCTTCTCCTTCAACAACTCGATGAGTTTAGGCAACAAAGCACGAGGAACTGGGATCGGTTTCAAGTCCCAAGGCACATGAGGGATTGTGAATATAACCATAGGCGCTATAACCTTTGGGTCCACACAACCTATCTCCTCTGCTGAAAAAGAGAATGCTTTACCATGCTTCACTATCATCTGCTCAAACACGGTTTTCTCGTCCTCAGTTAAGAAATCACCCCCTCCTATCTGGAGCTCCTTCAGTGTCTTCTCAGTAAACTGGTGCCCTACTCGTCTATGATCACGCAATATAGGTTCAGTCTCCACTAACTGTACTTGCTGCTGGGAGTTAGCAGGTAGTTGAGCTGCTACCGGTCTTACCTTTCTCAGTACAGATTTGTACTTCGCATGGACGTCTGCTTCCTGGGGAAGTGCACACCAACAACTTGCTTCTCTCCTCTCATTATTCTGCATCGGATGAGGAAAGAACTGCACATATGTAGCAATCTCCTCATATATGCGTCGAGAGTGGATAGGGATCACCGCCACACTATTCTTCCCTTCCACCAATCCACTCACATTATCTAACCAACCGACAACTGACTGTACAGACATAAACTCTTCAAACAACCCAGAAACCACTTCGTCTTCAGGTAGAACTCCTACACGCCACAACTCTGATATCTGTTTCACCACCCATCTTTTTGTATTTTTCTCCATATCTTCAACTCTTGTAAATCGACTCCAGCCATCTGTCTCAAACATCAGCAATCCAGACTGCCAACTCTGTACACCACACTTGTCTCCAGACTTCTGTACATGTCTCGCTTCCAACTCTGACGGGACCTTAACAGTAGGTTCTACACCCCTGTCTTCCCGCTCTACAGGAGTGGACTGTGAAAACCCTTACATCTCTTCGTCTGAGAATCTCTAAGGGTTTGTCGGTTCCGTTCATGTCTTGAACGAACCGTTAAAAACTGTACTGAGTACTTGTCATCAGGACTCCGAACTCTGGCATAATGAGACCCATCGTTCATCACCTTTGTCTCCATTCGAACAGCGGTGATGTATGGTTGGCCCAGTATGACAGGATAGGAGGCAGACGACTGTACAAAGAAATGCTGATCAACCTCTACATCTCCAATCTTCACACGCATATTAGGACAAGCTCCGTATAACTCACCCTTCTGATTATTTGCTGCACGGAGTACCCAACCATGATTCCTTTCGATTGGCCACTGCCCCTTCTCATACACCTCCTTGGAAATGATGTTGATCTCCGACCCGTGATCCACAAGTGCAGGTACTGGCTCAGAAAGTCCCCCAAGTCGAACCTGCGTCTCTGTTGTCGCTCTTGCCCAGTGCTTCTCCTTGAAATCGCTGTCTGCGCCTGACCTTTCCTCTTCAAACTCTTCATCTTCATTCTCAATAACAGCAGGACCAGCAACCCATGCCTCATACTTATCATCTCTGAACTGATCAACACCAATAGCATCTACTGCTCCAACCATCTGATTACTTACTTGTTCAGTCAATACTTGTCTCTTTCTCTTCATGATGTCTATTATCAACTCATGAAACTCTCTCTTTGCGATACCAAGCACTTCACGAAGAGTAAACTCAACTCTAGCATCCAAAATGCGTTGCTCCAGAACAGCACGCAAGTCTGTTGTTGTTTCGATGTCTGCCGCTAACTTGTAAGCTGGAGCTTTCCCTTTTTCCTGTGCTGTAAACCTTTTCCCCCGCACTCTATCTGCAGCAGTAGGCTCCTGTGGTAAATCATGTACACCTTCCATAGGGTCTACTGTAGGTGGTGGGGCTGTAGAGGTAGAAGGTATATCCTCTGCAGCAGGAAATCTACCAGCTGGTACAGTTGGTGATGGTTCTGCTGCTCTCCTCCTCGTAACTCTCCTACGGTCACTGTCCTCTGGTACCCCTGCATCTAAATCAGAAGCATCCCGTCTTCTCTTGTCTTCCACCATGGCATCCTGTTCACCACTTGTCTCTAAAAACGCTCGAATAGAAATTGCATCTACTGGGTCCCTCCATCCAGTAGCTCTCCTAATGCTTTCTGCACCTCTCTTCATCATTTCAACTGAAACCTCATTAGCCTGCTCAACCATAGTTGGATTAGAGCGCACCTCAACCTTCCCAGTATACACATCAGCCTCTGCAGAACCCGCAGTCATCGCTGTAGTATTCACGCCAGTAAGTGCTGGAAGAGAACTCCTCATTCCTCCTCTCCCAAAATATGTGTTCAGAGGCTGCCCCGTGGCAGTTAAATACAACCTGTTATTCTGATAGTTGACTACGCCCTCTCGCAAGGCAACCGCCAAGTCTTGACAGTCTCCTCTGAGATGATCTGGGCTGTCGCACCAAATACATCTCCTTGTAAAGGTTCCTCCTACAGGTCGAGCACCTGGCGCAACTGGTCGTTGGTCTCTCCTCAAGTCTGCCATCTCAACCCTCAAATCTCTCAGCTGTTGAGTGAGCTCTTCTATCAAGTTATTCTGATTTCGGTTCTCAGCAGGTCGCTGTTGCTGTCTAGGTCCTCTCTGTGCTGGGATAGGTGCTGCAGGCGCTTGAGCAATCACTTGGGGAACCACTATGGGTGCTTGAGGAATCACAATAGGTGCCTGAGGTATTGTAGGAGGAGCTACATGAACTTGAGGAGCTACTCTCTGCTGCTCTGGTAAGGTTTCTAGCTGTAACACCATCCTACCACGACGTTGCCTAGCAAGGGTAGATACTGCTTCTTCCACTCTCCTCCAATCAGATGTAACTCCCCCTTCAGTCCCTCGATCAGCCAACATGAAACAAAGCCTATCTGCTGTGAACTCATCCAGAGCCCCCAAGAACAACTCCGTCTTCCTAGCATCCAGCGTCAACTTCTCTAGACCAGAAAGCTGAGAGTATCTCTTCTCAAACTCACGAATTACCTCATTCAATCCCATGGAACGTCCAGGCTGACGCTCTATCCAGTCCATGAGAGTTCTTCTGGTGACTCTTTCAGAGTCCTCTTCTAGAAACTCTTCTCTCAATGCACGCTCAAACAAAGTCCACCCTCCTAGATGTCTTCTCTGTAAATTTCTCACTTTCTCTCTCAGTTCAGGGACAACAGTCAACTCAAAGCTCAGAATTACCTCAACTTCAGGTGCCCTGACCAACTCCATCTCACCCACATACTCCCGCAGGTACCTAGTAACATCTCTTCCATCAAACCGTCCACACCGACCAACAATTGCTTGTAATGCTCTTGTGGACTTCTGCTCAGCTCCCCCAGTTGCAGGCTGCTGCTGAATCAAGGCAGCCAACGCCTGAAGAATCTGAGACGTGTCTACAGCAGGCTGTGCTGTTGCTGTTGGAACCACCGTAGGCCCTCCAATTCCATCTTGACCAGGAGTCGCTTGGACAGGAGCACCTTGAGCAGCAGCCACCCCTTGTACAGCAGCACTGTGATCCATTTTCAACCCAATCTAGCCAATTCTCCAAATCGATCACCCCAAATTACTCTCAGTGGAAGCACCAGATGTCGAGTTGAGAGTCTTTCTTGGGGAGGGCGGACCTCCTGACTGTGATCGATCAGAGAAAAAATGACCAGAAAGGAAAATAGGTTGCTGCTGACGATGTGATCTCAAAACACTGCTCCTTGTGCTCACCAATTACAAAAACAAGCACTCAAACACACCCTGGGTACACACATAGGTCTCGCAAGATTCAATTAACTTTATTACAGTGTCGTCTGTACCACCAATTTCTCCAACTGTACAGAAAATCTCTCTCTTCCTCTCCTGCGCACCTCTCTTCACCCGTCAAGCCAAAAGTCTACCCAGTACGCCTCAATCCGAACCTAATAGAGAAATTCAGGCCCCTAAATCTTATTCCTCACTTTGCCTCAGCTGAAGCTCTCAGAGATTTGATCCTGCGTCGATCAAAAAGTCCTCTCTAGATTTTCAGTCTCTCTCAATAAAACTGCTTCCTGAGAGTAATTTCTCCTCAGAACAGTTTATTAGACAGCGTCTAAGCTTAAAAACTCCTGCCACTCTCCCTACGATGGTCTCCCAATTCAATCTGTCGTCAATTTGATCTTTCCCCCAACTTCTTAGCTTCTCCTGCGTGTTCCGCTTCCGCTCTCTCCGAAAACCTTCCTTTTCAAAAAAACTGTCCCCGATCCCCTAGTCGTCGCAGGTATTTTACCTAAAAGTTAAGGCCCCAGCTTAAGCTGCCCCCTTGCTGTCCTTATAAGCGTAGTCACTTATCAGAAGCAGGGCCTTAGCTAAGCTGCCCCCCCCTCTTAAACTCTAATTCTCCTCCTTCCGCCTCCGCTGTAATCTTCCGCTTCAAGCTTCCGCGGTAATCTTCCGCTTCCGCTGTAGTTTTCCGCTTCCACTGTAATATTCCGCTTCAAGCTTCCGCGGTAATCTTCCGCTTCCGCTGTAATCTTCCGCTTCAGTTTTCCGTTGTAACCTTCCGCTTCCACTGTAATCTTTCGCTTTAATTTTAAGGCCTCATCTAAAGCTGTTCCTCTGCTGTCCTTATGCGTACATAATAATCAGCAAAAGTTTCCCGTGCCCTCGATGCCATCTTGATGCCACCCTGAATATACTACAAGCCATCCAATGTAGGCCGAAGCCCCAACACTTATGAGGCTGCCCCACAGGGCTCACAGCCCCCCCATATGCGCACCAGGTATCTCCCATAGTATATTCAGGATGGCATGCGGAGGCTTAGGCCAGGAAGCCCACGATTAAGGGAGATACCGGTCTCCCGCCCCTAGATATGCAGGACGTAGCTGCATATCCAACATAGACTCCCTTCCAGGAGGCCAACATGCCGGAATAGGAACCAGAGGCCAGGGGGGATTGATCCTGAGACCACTTCCCTCCTAGGCAGGCGCCCTATCACTGGGATGGCCTTTGGTTCCGTTCAAGAAGGTAAAAACTTTTGTACATATGTTTACTTGAAGAAATTCTTCTGTAAAACCTTCACTAGCCTTTCTTACACTAACTTCTCTACACAACTCCGTTTTTAATGAACAAGGAGTCAAAACTATAGTATTTGTGAACACCTACACGCTCACGCTATCCGATTCTGAGTTCGAGTCACGAATCAGAATCGACGGATTTCCCTCTTTCACATATTTCACAGTCTAAAACTCGTACTAACTATTGCTTAAAACACTTTCTGTCAAAACTAGAAGCATAAGGTCGCTCTCCTCGTCGAGCTTTGCATTCTGGTGTCTTTCGACTCCTTTAGGGGTGATATTCCAACCCAAGCTAGGGGGCAGCTTGTCAAGCATAGCCCCAGCTTAGCTCCTGCCTAGCTTGTTAAGCTGCAGGGCAGCTTCTTTTACACAATATAGAAAAAAGTCTCTCTGCAATACTTTTCACTGTATAGACGTATGTACAATACGACAACGTGAAACATGAGTACGTCGTCCGTGTTGCAGTATGCCTGACTTGAATACACCCGCAGCTGACACCTATTACGAAAGGAGTAAGTTTTCATCTCGACTAATCATTTCTATATACCTTAGCTTTTTATGTCATTTCTGACCTCTTGACGGCTATTTCTGATGTAGATGGACCTACGCACTTGGTCATGGTGAGTTTCCTCACACAGTTCATCACACCCATGAAGATGCATTTTTATACACGGACGAGAGAGAACTATATGTCGGAAACTTTCAACTCTGTTATCAACAAGTTTGCCACGAAGAGGATCCATTTTGCGAGGACACACGAAGCTCGTCTCGCAGCATGCGCAATGGATTGGAATGAGAATATCACTCGCGAGCCGATCAAGATATATCAGCGTTGACCACAACACACAACTGTACATCATAGAACCGCAACTACACGAGTGTTATTTCCTCGCAGTATTGAGTGGAAGACTGAGCTCCGGATGCGCTTATTTGACGAACGTCCATCTACTTGAATGCAGATAAAGGTTACAAGTACATTTCATGTACGTATTTTTCTCTATATCCAATTATCAAAATTATTCGTAGGATTTTGATAGGATTATGCATGTATTAATAAGTTGAGCTATTTATTTTATACTTAGACTAACTTTAGTTTCTTTTTTCCTTGTTTCCAGTTGCTACTGCGTACAAAGGTTAGGTGGACTCCCTTTTTGCTCGCGGATGGACTCCCTTTCTTTCGCGGACGTGTTTGAAGTTGTTGTTGAGTAGCTTGAAGACTTTATTACTTTATTTCTCGAGTTCATATGTCTCTTACTGTTTTCAGAACAGATCTAGAGAACAATAACTTTCTACATATCATAACGTGTATCTTTGCAAACTGTGTTATTTTTACCTATTTTGCAAAACCGGATTACCAAAACAGGATCTCGATTTCTTTTTTCTGTAAACCTGGTATTTTCTACCTGTTTTCGCAAAACCGGAATAGCAAAACCGGAGGTAAAAACCGTGTATTTTTCATGTATTCACAAAACCGGGTCTCGAAACCGGTTTACCAGCTGCATTTTACCTATTTCGTGAAACCAAGGTCTCGAAACCGGTTTACAAGCTGCATTTTACCTGTTTCAGAAAGCCAAGGTCTCGAAACCGGTTTTACTTGTTTCGCAAAATCAGATTACCAAAACGGGAGGTAGAAACAATGTATTTTACATGTAGGGCAAAACCGGGGTCTCAAAACGGATTACAACCACTATTTTTTACACTAAGGCACTCAAGGCATTAGCAAAACAGGAGTTCAAAACCGGTTTTACAACCCGAAATTCTCACAAGACACTGACGGCAGTATTCTGCAAAAATCGACCATTTCACAACCAATGTACCTTCGTTAGGAGTCGAACCCAACAAGCTGACCCGTTCAGCGAAGGTTCACCCCCCTCACAGGAGGGGAGGAAGTACAAGCCAAACAAAGTATCAAAGAACCCATACTTGTAAAGAAAATTCGAAAAACCAACCCAGTGAAGTACAATGATATGATACAAACAGATACGAAGATATGATACAGACAGAAGCTGAAATCCAAAACACTCAGGTACATATTCAACATGGGTCTCTCCAAGCTCTTCCCAAGTTACCTGCACAGCTGATTGCAAATACTCAGGGAACTGAGTACGCTCTTTCCAGCCGGCTGCATCAACCAACTGCCGGTACACAAGATACCTTTGTTTCTTAGGCGAAGAGTCCGCATAAGAGAATGCATCATACAAAATGAAAGACTCGGATTCCCTATCCAATGTGGCAGAAAATATATCATAGATATCACAAAAAACAGGAAACTTCTCTCGCATCCTCTCGACAGAAATCAGTCGAGCAAGTCTCATGAGAGCATCAGAACGAGGTGCATAACGAGAAACACCCACCCATGAAAACTTCCACACCCCTTCCAAGACATGTTCGATGCGAGGCTTGCACTTGACGTCTTGCACAACGTCGGTGTCAGCCTCGTACATGTCACGAAAAGGAGGAACAGATACGGCTTCTGCAGACATGATGAATACATATAAAGAACCAGTAACAATAACCAAGAACGATAACAAAAAGAATATGCGAACGAGCCAATGCAGTACAGGTCGCAATCAGAAACGATAAGCAAACAAAGTGCGGAGCTCCAGAAAGCGTGTCCTTTTTGCCAGAGCTCTATGCAAAGAATGTGAGAATTAGCCAATGTAGTACAGACCGCTACCGGAAATGATAACAAAAAGAATGTGCGAACGAGCCAATGCAGTACAAGCTGCAACCGGAAACTGATGCAAACGAAGCCAATGCAGTATAGGTTGCAATCAGAAACCAAAAGACACGAAAGTAGCACCTCAACCTGAACCAAAGTAACTGTACACAGAATAACCCGAAAGCGAACCGTAAAGGAGTATGACAAGAACACAGACTAGCCAACACACGGGAGCGAGGACTGAAGCCAGATTGAAATGACTACTGCCCACAATATCCCATCAGTCACTGTCCACAAACGAGGTCCCAAGCCACAGTATCATGATCGGCTACCTCACACTTCGCTGCCAATCACTGTCCACAAGCGAGGCCCCTCGTCAGATTGAAACGAACACGGGCTATCCTCACACAAAGCCATCACGCACTGACGGATCACGAAGTTACAAGCCAGATTGAAACGAGACCGGGCTAGCCCACACGAAGCCAGCACTCATCACTTACAAGCCAGATTGAAACGAGACCAGGCTAGCCGAGATAAGTCAGATTGAAACGAAGCAACCACTGCCTACTCACGAAGTTACAAGCCAGATTGAAACGAGCATGGGCTAGCCCAGACGAAGCCACCATTCACTGCTCACAAGCGACGACGAATCCACGGCAAGAACAGTTCGTCAAAAGCAACGAGATGTCAGAAATTGCCACAACTCGCACCTCCAGACTCGTCGCTGCATGAACACAGTTAGTTGACAGAACTTGGTCCACCAAAGAATCCACTCGAAAAGCCAAGCTCACCAAAAACTAAAAGCCGCAGAGGTTCACCAAGAGCCAAGAGATGAAAATCACAGAGTGCAATGAGTGTGCGACGAAACGCGACAAAAAGCAGACGAAGTGCACTCGGCGAACCCTAGAGCTGTTGAGGGACCTGGCCGGGAATGACAGACTCCGGCTACTGACCCATATTCCTTACAAGGACAATGGGAACGAATGCCACGTCGACACCTCCTTTTATACCGTGTGGTTTAAGTGAAGAACTTCCTACAAAGTTAGAGAGATTTCGGAAGTCTACCAGGAGAATAACAGAACTGAAAGTGAAAGTCCTCTGAGGAAATTTAAAACCGTCGAGATCGGAACTCCTCATTTTATTCAGGAACACCTTCCGGAGAAATAGAAAGCTAAACCCTGAACGACTCCTCGAAGACACGAAGTGGCCCTTTGTGGAAAGTGGACAGGAACTTGCTGGATGGGTTACGAAGACCGGGGTTAGTAGAGTACTTGACCGAACCAACGGCCGACGATTTGGAGCATGAGGAATATATGCATGACAAGTAACAAGGTCGTGCTCGGTGCTCGAGCTAAAGATTGTTAGATTTAGAAACAGGGCAATGACTGGGAACTGGAGAGGGTGTTCTCCGAATCGACGAGCGTTTCCGGAGAAATATAGTGCAGGAATTCGACTGGGCTTTGATGTCGTGTCGGCGGTCAACAGGGGACGACTCTCCAGAGGATCTTCTTCACTCCGCTCACCATCTCCGCTAGTCACTGCCTACACCAGCACCAGCCCTTCCGTCTTGCCTGTCGTCCCGAAGTCTCGTCCCGCTACTTCTCCTGCTGCTGCGCTTCTCTGGACGACTCACGTAGGGGCGGGTCGCGACGTAGAGTCAAGTCCAGTCGCGGTCAGGTGAGGTCCATGAATCGGGTTGTGGGTCAGGATCGGGACTGTCTTCCTCTCAGTCCTTCAGCAGTTTTTGCTGGACCCCAAGCTGCTCGTCCTCCTACCCCCGACCGAAACCACTCTGCACTGCCGCTGCTAGAAATACACTGAGCTTCACGCTCGAACTCGCATCGTTTTCTTTCTCTTTCGAAGAGCAGAAGGGAAGGGGGCCTCTGTGGTGAAAGGTAGAAAATGCTTAACTCCATGCAGAAGTATCTGACATGATATCACAGGATGAGATATGCCACATGCAGTAAAGGAAAGGTTGGACCCGGAGCGGCTTCCAGTGCCTACATACGCTGTCGTGGTGCACTAGCTAAACTAAGTGTACTGCTCTGTCAAGAGGGAGCTCGAGGGATCGGAACATATAAGAGTTCTGGTTCGATCTCTGCTCGGAAGGGAGGGTGACCTGAACCAGAGGAAAGAATTAGACGCTCAAGATTCTCGAGGTCGCGCTGTAGCCGGAGTAGGGAGCTATCGACTCGTACAGGTCCTTACAAATTCGACTGCACTCGTTTCTGTGTCCAACAGGCACAGAGGGTAGAATAAGAAGAAGATGTAAACGTCGATTATTGGATCATAGCGTTTGGTACACCCGGTCGGATGAAGAAGCGAAAGAATATGAGATGATTGAGGAGGACAATTGCTGTCGATTTCTGATGTTTCTGGACCGTCTCACAGCTAGCTCACATGAGCTTCAATAGTTTTTGGATTCCTAATGGCAATTGACAAAACAAATTAGAGAAAACCCACCTTCAGCATACCTGCTTCGCGTTTCCGTTGGCTTGTCTGCAGGTTGCGGGGATTCGACGTTAATATTCGAGTGATAAGTTGATGGACGTACTTGAGCATCATGTCCGTAAAACGTGGTTGGGTTGACTGTCCTCTGAGTGATTATAAAGGAAGGGGAAGAGAACTGAACTTGTTCACGCTTGCTTTGCTATGCAGGTAAGGGCGAAGAAAAGAAACATGGGTACGTTTATTGGACATATTCTTCCCGGCGTGGGCTTCATATTTATCGGCCTCTGGCATCTTTTCAACGTTGTAAGAAGCTACGTCGAAACTCCTTGGAATTACACCTCGAGGGCCTGGTACCCCACTAGGTGGAAAGGATGGAGGAAGTACATAGAGCCGCTGGCGATCATGTTTGGTGCATTGATGTCAATTTCAGCCGAACTATTCATCTGTCCCAAAGCGCACCAGCCCTTCGCGGATGACTGGTCAATTCCTAATAACCATTTGAACAGTTTCGAGCACTCGACTATCTCCTTATTCTTCGTCATATACGGAGCATGCTGTCTGACCAGCGAGCTCACCAAAATTCACTTGCCTCGTGGCCTTCTCCATCTCATGGGAGCATTCGCTTTCAGCCAAGAGCTCATTCTCTTCCACTTCCACTCCGCAGATCACATGGGACTCGAGGGCCATTTCCACTGGCTGCTGCAGCTCCCTATCGCCATAGGTCTCCTGTGTGCTCTCCTGGAAATAAGCGCACCGAAATCTTTCGTCGTGTCCTTCGTAAGGGCCGTGTCCATATTATTCCAAGGTTTCTGGTTCGTACAGATGGGGTTGACTCTGTGGATTCCTGCTCTTACTCCCGCGGGATGCTCGATGTCAGAGCACCACGGACACCAGGTCGTGCACTGCGAGACCAAAGAGGATGACATGAGGGCCAAGGCCCTCGCAAATTTGTACTTCAGCTGGTACTTGGCGGGGATTTTGATTTTTGCGCTGAGTCTCTATGTGGGGATGATGTGTCACAAAAGCAAACAGGTGCACTATGAACCTCTGGAGGATAACTTGAAGATAGAGCGCTCGCTCAAGGATGTTGAGGCCCAAATTTCCCCCAGGAGCTCCAGCGGCGACGGGTCTTTGAGCGCCGAGGAGATGCAGGGGCTGACGTCGATCGAGTTGGAAAGATAGACAGACTATTCATTCTTATATCCTGACTGGTACTGGGCGACTCAATTCGGTTTAGTTATAGTAAATTTTCCTTCAGCAGGGATACCAGGAACAGGTAGGAGGCCGTGAACTCTCTGAAGTGGATGCGGAGTCCTGTTCCTACAGTCGTCCAAACTCCAGGGCCGTGCAGAGTACTGACAGGTTCGCCGACAACTCCCCTGTAAAACACTGCGCCGTGAACTGAGGGGGAAGTCGGAATGTTTTGGCACATCAGAGCAGCAGCAGCTTCATTCATGTAAATACACGGTTAGCGAGGCTAAATGTTACAAACATGCATTGTTGTTTAGATTGCCTCCTGTGTGATATCCTTTATCTAAGGAAGCAGAGTAGTCCGCTATTTCCTTAAATTCTTTTCGCCCGAGTTGAAGACTATACTTTACCCCAGTGCTCTAAGTTCCTCAACTAAAATTGTCTCCCACAGAATCCCTGTACAGTAAGAGTGACGGGACTTGTCATTGATTTCTTCCTTTTGCAATAAAAGTATGCAACATTTGCATTTTTTCAGAACAGATCCTTAGGAGTGCAACTTCACGAGTGCTTTGGTTAACGAATACTCGATTTCAGGAGTTCGTATGCAGTCGTTTCAGTCGTGGGCGACTGAAAGGAATGTACACATTTGCAGATTACGCGATTTCATCGAGCAGTGAACACTTCAACTGGGAACCCCCTGGGAGAAAGGCGTAAACAGGTAAGTAAGATAAGTTCGTGAATAGCAATCTACTCCTCGCATTGCTCACTCCCAAGTGGTTACACATTGTCTTTGTATAAGGCGCAAGCGACAAAGTGTTCATCAAGCAATGCTGGATGTAAAAATGCAAAAACAGGGGTAATTTCTCTTCAACCTTTGCTTCTCGAACTGCGAACGTGAGTCTCAAACGACTTCCCAACATGGCACGACCAGAACAGAACATTTGTGTAAAGCTGGTTCCCTTGAGGTAGATGGCATGACCACACTTAAGAAGACTGCACTCATGAACAAGGGACACAAGCAAGCAAGACAGAGGAGACCTGCTAATAATTGTTGCTTCCTCTCGGACCACGGAGCACGAGATCTACCTACTCGCTATATATACCGCGCTTATCTGAATTTCACTTAAGATAGAAAGGGTAAAATAAAGCCATACTCGTTCAGCTGATACTATCGGGCAGTTCTGCTCCCAGGAAGGAAAAGTGAGGAAGGTAGAGAAAGCATTCCCTGCCCAACCTTCCCGTGGTGCTATCACATCGCTTGTTCTGCAAGTAACGATCCCACAAGTCGGTTTTGTTAGTCCGAGAGTTGACTCTCAAGTTCCGACCTTCCGTCTGGGCTGCTGGGCTGCTGGGCTGCGCTGCACGCTCTTTCGGGAAATCATCAGCGAGTAAGGTGCATGGCGAAATACTGTAACTGCGGTACGTAGTTCCGTCTAGGACCGACCCGATCCGCAAACAGGGAGCACGAGCACGGGCTGTTCTGTTTCGGCGGCCAGTGTTATATCTCGTTTCTTCTTTTCGTTCGCCCAGATGTTGCTATGTATATGTGATCGTAGAGAAGTTTGGGGCGTGGGGAAGATTAGATTAGACCAACATTTATTTATTACCGCACTCTTATTACGTTTGTCGGACTTTACCTCAACCTTATTAAGAGAGTTACTTGATCGCACCCTGGATTGAAATTAATAAGTTCTCATCATGTGAAAACACTGCACAAGATAAGTAAAAGATCCTTCATGTTGCTACTAGACTGTAAGGAAATTTTAAAATTGGACTTCTCGTGTAGATATATGGTTGGTAGTGGACATGCACATCTTGTATTTAGATTACTGAAGGGCTATTCCTATGGGCATCGTTTTTCGTGTTTCATCCAATCACGTCTATAATCTCATCAAGTTCCGTACCTTTCTGTAGCAGAACATTTTGCACGTTAAAACATACATTCAACTCAATGAACCAGATGCCCCTATGGAAAAAAAAATCGTTTTTACAAATTTAGCAATACAAAACATGGTTCTGCTATGTTTGCAAGAAAAGGGTTTTTCATGGCAAAAGAAATCATAGGATTTAGAACTATACTTTTGATTCAGTGGGTCCAAAATTTACTGGTTTTCTTGGATTTTTAGAGATGGAATTTTGTTGTAGGATTTCTAAATGTATCGTCTAGAAATCCTACACGAGCACATTCAAGAAATGTAAATCTAGTAAGTATGCAAACAAAGAAAATAAAAAGATGCATAATTGACTGTTATCACCTTGTTCACATCTTTTCAAGTTTAAATTCAGATCCACCTTCTAAATCCCATAGGCATGAGTTCCAGACCGTGAACAAAGTTATCTTTCCATGCGCACTATATATTAGGGTTAAAGGGTTACATATATCATTCCTTCACCCATTAGAAAATCTCCTTTTTAACTTTGACAACCCTATTGTCAATCATTAACGTCCTTGAACCAGTAAGTTTTTCTGTCATAGATCCAATTCATTTAAGAATAGCAATAAGGACGATAGTTCAACGAGTTCTACTTGAATTGATTCTTAAATTAGAGGAAGTCATTCTTACATATTAGAAAACCATATACGTTGTTGTTGTTCATAATTTATGAAAACAATACTGTATATTAAAATCAGTGAATGATCACAATTAATAAGAACTAAGAACGAAGAAATAGAAAAGCATCAAATTATTTTAAGTGATCAATTTGAACTAATTTAAAAATAAAATACTTCTCATTTAGCTGAAACTAAAATCGTTATTGGTTTTTGTTGTCGCTGTTGGTTTTAGTTAAAATCATTCTAAATTTTATAATGGAGAATAGTTATTACTTTTAACTGAGTTTAATTTTAAGCTGTACATAGTTATGCTGAATAAAAGCGAGTACATTATCCTTACGTGATCATGATATTTCATCTCTGTCTTAGTATCTATATATTTATTATAAATATCTCTGTTTAAAATATTTAAAACTGAAACTGAAAATACTCATAAAATCTCTAAAGATAATATTTATTGTATAACAAGAGTACTAAAAATTCAAGATAAGAAGAATAATAGAATCTAAAATTAAATTAAGTTACAAGAGTCAACCAATCGAATGACGTAGTAGATCATGTTGTAAGACTAAACTACGTTACTTCCTTTCAGGAGTTCTTAACTAAGTGACTTTCCTTCCGGAATTCTTAAACTGTAGTGTTGATTCAAGGCGAGACTGAAAATATGGATGGAAAGGACTTAAATCTTGAATGGAAGAAGTTGAGCAGAGTTGCTCCTGCTATCAAGTTTTCACATGCAAATCATCAAAGACTAGATGTCCTTCATAAAGCAATAAAAAACCCGGAGAAATCTCCCATATCTACAAATTGCACGATCTAGACGAGGAGAAATGCATCGTGAACTATGGGTTAGCTAGCTAAAGATTTCCTCAAATTATCGTATTATATGGCATGAAAGATGTGATAAAAAATAAGTGTAGTATCTAGCTATGAGATGTGTGACAAGTGGAGAAAGACAAACAACAATGCATAAACACAAGTTTCCAGTACAAAACCTTGAGTATTTTGTACTGACTCTCTTCAACATACAAAATTTACAACCAGTCTTCATATGTCTCAACTATTTCCACTAGCGTCTTAAATACGCCTCCTCCTAGATTTCAGCATTTTCCTCGTTAGTCTCTTGTAATGCCACTTGTTGGAAATTTACTCATTTTCCTGGATCTGATTTCCAAACTCATTCTCCTCAAAAATTTGATCTATCAATGTCCAAGATGCCCTCATCAGACCCTCAGACAAAAAGTTATGATTCCTCACTCTGTTTTATATTAGTTGATCGTGGAGCAGAGAGAGGAGTTACATTTGATTAGAGAAGAGTGGAAGAAGCAGTATCTACTCTTGCAAGACAGTTGTGGTAGGATGGTAGTAGCCGGACAACTAGATATAGTTACTTTGCCAAAACAATGAGTGGCAGTAGTTCCTCCAGTGGTTCTCCAAGTACATGTTGTGATTCCTCAAGTACATGTTGAGATTCCTCTAGCACTTGTTGTACATGTTCTAACACAAAGAGGTCTTAGACAACGATCTGTTGAGAGATTTAAGAGTTGAGATGGTATATCTAAAGAGAGATCAACGATCAGCAGCACTAGGTGCTCGACCTAATGAGGAACCTTTACCTATAGATGTATTTTGTGTGATAGTCTAGATAATCTCAAAAGAGATTGCCAAGACTTAGCACTGCTTTGCGAGGAGGACGTGGTCAACTATCATAACAACCGATTGCATCTAATCGTCACTAGACAATCTTTGAATACTCATTTTGGGAGAGGAGTGATGAGCACAGAGCTACAAGATGGAGAGACCCTGTAGATGCAACTTTTATTTTGAGTGTTTTTGGAAGCAAGCAGTGAACAAAATACGATTATAGAAGATAAAAGAGATGGGATGCGTCTGACTTAGATGCATGAGCACCTGATGATGATGATCTTTGAAAGTTACGAGGAGAAGAGCAGCGGAGCCATCACCATCTGGAAGATCTCTTGCTACATATGATATACCTTCTATCTCTACAATTCCACCACCTATTGTAGAACCAATGGAAGGTGTACAAGGTTCGCCACATGAGGCTACTGCTACTGACAGAGTACGAAAAAAGAGTTTACAACA
Organism: Asterella californica; assembly: GCA_036924285.1. Lineage (NCBI taxonomy): Eukaryota > Viridiplantae > Streptophyta > Marchantiopsida > Marchantiales > Aytoniaceae > Asterella > Asterella californica. The sequence continues at coordinate 20,051,437 of JAYKYS010000006.1, read as the reverse complement.
CCAGAAAAAAGAACGACTCCAACCTACAAGTTGGCTGTTGACATCGAAAGAGCAACAGACTTGCGTATTGTTCTGGAGCAACGTATTCTAGATGTTAGAGTTGAGTTTTCTCTTCGTGAGGTACTTGGTATTGCAAAAAGAGAGTTTCATGAGTTGATAATTGATATCATGAAAAGAAAGAGGTAAGTCTTGCAGAGCAAGTGTCTAGTCAAATGATTGGAGTGATGGATGCTTTTGACGTCGAGGGATTCAGAAATGTCGAGCATGAAGCATGGATTGCTGGTCATGCTGTTGTTGAGAATAAAGATGAAGAATTTTAGGAAGAAAAGTGAATCACAAACAGTGACTTCAGACAGAGACATTGGATACGTGCAACAACGGAGATGCAAGTTCGGTTTGGAAGGCTTTCTAAATCGATATCTACACTTATGGATCATGGGTCAAAAATCAACATAATCTCAAAAGAGGTGTATGAGAAAGGACAATGGCCAATCGAAAAGAACCATGATTGGGTACTTCGTGTTACAAATAATCAAAAGGGTGAGTTATACAAAGCCTGCCCAAATGTGCACATAAGGACTGGAGATTTAGAGGTTGAGCAATATACAGTCATCTGCTTCTTATCTTGTCATACTGGACCAATCTTACATTACCGCTGTTTGAATGGAGACAAAGATAAGAATGATGGATCTCATTATGCCAAAATTCGGAGTCTTGATGACAAGTGTTCAGTACAGTTTATGACTATTTGTTTAAGACATGAGTGGACGCGAAAATCCCTTAGAGATTCTCAGACAAAGATATGTAAGGGTTTTCGCAGTCCACTCCTATAGAGCGGGATGACAGAGGTGTAGAACCTACTATTGAGATCCTGTCAGAGTTAGTACAAAAGGTAGAAGAATTACATGTATAGTAGTTCGAAGACATGTATAGTGTACATAGCTGACAATCTGGATTGTTGATGCTTGAGAGCGATGGGTGGAGTCAGTTTACGTGAGTTGAGGATAGTGGAGCCCCCGTTACTTGCTTATTCTCTGTCGACTAAGTAGCCCGATTAGATCCTAACCTCTCTTTCATATAACGAATAGAGCGTAAAATAGGATATGGAAGAAAATACAAAAAATTATGATGAAACATGTGTCAGAGCTATGGCGTGAAGAGATAAATGATGTAGTTTTTGGCTTGTTTGAATATTTTGTGTCTGTATAGTCTATTGCTAGTTGGTTGGACAATATAAGCAGATTGATGGAGGAGAAAATGGTATGATGGTGATCCCTATCCACACTCGACAAATATATGAGAAGATTACTATACATTTGCGGTCTTTTCCCATCTGATGTAGAAGAGAGAAGAACGAGATGCAGTTTGTTGGTGTGCACTTCCTGAAGAGACAAAAGTCCATGCAAAGTACAAATCTATGTCGAAGTAGGTGAAGCTGGTAGCAACTACCTATGAACTCGTAACAATAAGTACAGTAGTAGACACTGAGTCATATTGTGTGATCATAGACAAGTAGGGCATCAATTTATTGAGAAGATGTTGAAGGAGCTTCAGATAGAAGGGAGTGATTTCCTTATTGAGACTGAGAAGAGAGTTTTTTAGTAGATGATAGTATATCATGGTAGAACATTTTCTTTTTCAGCATATGGATAAATTGTGTGGATCCAAAGATAATAATGCCTATGGTTATATTCACAATCCATCATGTACCTTGGGATCTGAAATCGATTCCGGTTTCTTGGGTCTTGTTGCCTAAGCTCATTAAGCTGCTGATAGAGAAAGTACAAATGCAGATACTTGAGTTGTCTATGGGGTCATACTCTAGCAAGTGATTCATTGTATCCAAGAAGTCAAGAGCCTTGCGTTTCATTCAATACATGCAACATGCAAACAACGTGATCATTGTTGCACGGGACATGTCATGTGATTAATGAGATAGCCGAGACATTTGCTATTTATTCCATTGGAGACTTATATTTTAACTATGATCAATTTCAGTTGGCTGTTGAGAGTAGAGATCTTACCACCATGCGTACATCTTTGGGATTGATACGGACGTGTACTCTTCCTCAAGGAGCAACGAATTCAGTAGCACATATGCAAAATGTGATGCATAAGATATAACTAGAGTTTGTACTTGACGTTATCATTCCATTTCTAGATGATATTCTTATGAAAGGTTGCACGGTGGAAGACAAGGATGATGTAGTGCTAGCAAATGGTTGTAGGAGGTTTGTTGCAGATCATATCGGAGATGTAGAACGTATTTTGACACGTCTGGAGGAGATACATCTCACCTTCTCAAGTGCTAAGTCCACGTTTGATGTGCCAGAGATTTTAGTAGTTGATCATTTGTATGGTGCTTTTTGGAGACGAGCAAATTCATAGAAAGTTGACGCTATAGCTAGGATGGCGTATTGTACCAAATATCATGGAGGTTCAATGTTTTCTAAGAGCTTGTGTATTTTATCGCTTATCCATCCCTCATTATGCTCATGTTGTGGAACCTCTATATGCATTATTGAGAGATAAAAGGTTTGTATGGACTTCATTACATCATGAAGCTATGAACAGGTTGAAAGAGACTCCGAAGTCTCTACATGTGTTGAAAAGAGTAGACTATGGGTGTGGAAGATATGTCATTGTCACTGTAGATATTAACCCAAAGGTGATTGGCTGGACGATTGGTCAAGATGATGGGAGTGGTGTACGATTTACCTCTAGGTTTGAGACTAGAATCTTGTCAGAGTGACTATGAGATTATTCTCAGTTGAAGCATGAGTTGTGAGAATTGGTCACCACGATGAAAACAGACCACAAGTTTCTGATTGATGCTCATGTTGTTTTGGAGATAGACTGTTTATCTCTACCCGGTATGATATCCAACTATAACACGTCGAACATAGCAATGTTACGTTGGATTGCTTACATCATGAGCTTGAAGCCGCAGCTGAAGCATATAGCATGTATGGAGAATGTGGTAGCAGATATGTTGTCAAGGGCTCGTTATATAGACGAGGATGATATGTTTACAGAAGATGAGGAAGATGAAAGAAAGGATGCTCGGTGTCAAGTTGATTGACAAGCTATAGACTTGGAGCCGTTGTTTTTTAAGGAAGAATTTTACACATGTAGACTTTGTGACGTAGAGTATTAATTGAGTTCATTAGAGAAGTAAGAGAGGTGGAGTGAAGTGGAGTTTAGAGAGATAAGGAAACAAGCGTACAACTATCTTCTACGTGATCGATATCTTTGGAGATTGTCACAAAGGAGAGATGGAATGCTCATACGAGTGATGGACGATCTGCAGACTAAACAACAACTAATGAAAGAGTTTCATGATACCTTATGGGTTTGACATCAAGGGATTTGGGCTACTTACACAATGCTGAAGAAAAGATATTGGTGGAAAGAAGTCGATTATGCCAACAAAAGAAGACTTCCCTGCCTAGGCTACCTTGTCATAGGAGGACGGTATGGATCGCATACAACTTCTCTCACTTTGTATCAAACGATTGGAACATAGAGAAGAGGATCTTGTAGAAGCATAACAGAAGTTGAAAGCGACTCGACTTGAGAATAAGAAGAGGTTTGACAAGACCCATAAGCTTCGACCGAAACCAATACAAGTTGAAGATTAGGTGTTGGTATACGACAGTACATTAGAGAACTAGCACTCTACAGTTTGAAAGTTTTCTAGGAGATGGTTTGATCTTTACATTATCTCAGATGTGCATCAAAATGCTACTTATTCTTTGCAAGAGCTAGACGGTACGACTTTGAGACTTCTTGTTGCTGAGAAACGAGTCAAGTTGTTCAAAAAGAGAGGAGGAACATTGAAGATGATTGAGTTCTTAGGGTCAGAACTGATCATAGATGCAGATAAGGGTCATTCGTCTAAAGATGTCGAAGAGAATGAAGATGACTTGGAGATTTACGAAGACTAGTATTGACACATATCGGAAGATGTGTAGGTTTGGAGGGGATGATTATGATGTTGCAAGATGACTATGCAAGGTGTACGTAGTTGTAAAAGAAGCTGCCATGGAGCTTGTTAAGTTGGGCAAGAGGGTTTAGGATTTAGGGTTTAGGGTTTAGGGCCAAGCTAGACAAGCTGCTCGTTAGCTTATATTCAGAAGAACTACTAAGAAGTTATGAAGGTACTAGATGGAAGCTTTTCTTGAGTAGTGTAGACATGTGTTTTCGTTTATGCGAAACAATGTTATAGATAGATGTTTGCATCATTTCTAGTTTTCAAAAGTAACAAAAAAGAAAACTCTATTTTTTTGTTGATGACTCTGATTCATTATCTGATGACACCGTCGCGTAAGTGTTCTCGAGTAGTATTGTTCTGGCTTTTTCGTTACTAAAAACATATATCTACAATAAAAATAACACGTGAAAAGCTAACAAAGGAGATAAAAGCAAATCCTGTTGATATATGTACATGTTTAATTACTTTATTAAATTGAAACAAGAGCCACCTTAGTGAAAAGGACGCCACCTAAGAAGAAGCGATCACTTGATCAAATCCTCTTGGCTCCTGATTCTTATCTCAGCATGTTGGTCTTCCGGATGAGAATCTAAGTTGAGTGTGTGACTAGGTCTTGTACATCTAGGGGCGAAAGATCGATATCATCCTTAAACGTTAGCTTCCTGACTTAAAGCTTCGCATGCAACTAAGATTATGAGATACCTTATTCAGCTATGGGAGGGTTGTAAGCCCTATGGGGTGGTCTTGTAGTTGTGACTTCGGTCGTAAAATCATGGCTTAGCTCATAATCAGGGTTGCATCAAGATGGCATCAAGAGTTGAGAAATTTTTATTAAGCAAGAGGTCAACTTAGCTAGAGGATTGCTTGATAAGTAAATGTGTATATAAGGACATAAAAGCCTCGACTTAGCTAAGGGGCTACTTAGCAAAAAGCTTGTTTTCTAAGTAATCGACGTATGGGTCAGAGTTTGAAGACATTGAAGAGAGTTGAAGAGAGTTGAAGAGAGTTGAAGAGAGTAGAAGAGACGACGTGCGTCTGAGAGAAGGAGGAGAGCTTGTGATCACTGAGAAAATTGATTGTAAAATTCACATGAATAACTGAATCTTGGAAAGTCTATTTGCACAAATTTGAGTGTCTGATTGACTTTGGTGGCTACAAGCGATTGTATTTGAGTTCTGAATACTAACAATAGTCTATTTTCTTTTTGTTCATTCTCGCAATCAATCACAAGCAAGAGGTATGTCCTCTAGAAGAAAAACTCTCCTTATGACAACAGGAGGATGAAGCATGAAGAAGAGTGATCTCAACGAAATCGAGGTCGAGATGCAGTGGGATGAACGCGACTACAGATCGTCACTTTTTTGACATCCAGACCAACAACAATTACGAAAAAATTGTAGCATTTAAGACAGTAATGATCGTCTTAAATGCGTCTGAACGATGTAAGCAAATTGTCTTAAAAGATGTTAGACGTATGTGGGAGTGATGTCAAGTGGGTGGGCCAGGTTGCTAAATAGAACGTTGCATCAATGTTGTCAGATATGACACCACTGTTGTAAAAGTAGTAGCAGCGAAGCCTGTTGGAGTTGTTTGGTTAGGGAAAGAACTTGCGAAAACAGCAGTGGGAGTGGAGCGCCTTGTTGAACTTGACGAAGTGAACTGGAGAGATGAGGTCAAGTCTTGTGAAACTGATCCTAGAGTCGAAGTGAACTCTGGAGAGCGATTGAACACGTGAGAGATGTCCTCAATAGACGCACATCAAAGAGGGCATGAGGATGGATGTTGAGACACGAAACTTGTCCTCTCTCTTGTGAAAAGCTCTTGTAGAGTACGCTCCATATAAAGATACATCTTCAAGGATGAAGAATAGAAGTAGATAGCAATTGTCACACCTTGACCGACTGCTAGTAAGCCCAATCGAGGTACCACCGAGAATTGAGACGGATGACAACTTGCATTGCATGAGGTTTCCAACAAAAAAAACATAGACTGTGGCTATAGGTAGCAGAAAAGTAGACGAGATCTTATCCGAGTAGAATAGATGTCAGTGAATGAGGTTGGGTCAATCGGAACCCTAGGTGAAAGTAAATTGTTTACAAATAGAGCAGCTGACTCAGGCCTCTTGATGACGGAGTTGTGAAATCTGTAGAGACCGTCATGGTGGCAAGCTGATGAAGAGACCTTACGCTTGTGAGGGTGAGTTGCTGAAACAAAGCCCTAGGTGATATCAAGTTGTGCCCTTGACATTATCTGGCTAGTAAATAGAAGCATGACGTAGCGTGAGATGAGTAGGAAATAACCTTGGAGAGGGAGCCCAATGTATGGAGGGAGTTACACTCATTCACGCACGAAGAATTGTCGAAGTGAGTTTTGAACCAAGGAGTGAGGAAGGTGGTTAAGCAAAAGACTTGTGAGCGGAAAGAGGATGTGTGGAGATCAAAGGAGTGCAAAGAGCTTACATCAAATAACGTGTGATGGAAGAGATAGTAATTGAGCAACGTACTTGCAGAAAAAGTTGGCTTGGCAAAGCGCGAGAGAGAATAGACCAAGACCTCCATCCGTCATGGGTAAGATCATTGTTCTCCAATCAACTAGAGGTGTCTTAGGTTGGTCACAGAAAATCTTGAGGAGGCGTTGTAGTGCCACTTGTTGTGGCCGGCGGAGACAAGCAATTGACAGTGTAAAAATAATAATAGTTTGTAGAAGGAAACACAATAACACCACTCAGCACTCAAAGGATAAAAAAGGAGAGGAAAATATTTATAGCTGAGAGGAGAGATGTTGGGTATAGTACATTCATTCTATGATTGGAAGGGCTCTGTGACCATTGAGACTCCTAAGTTGTGGACTGCTTGGTGCCATGAGACCAGCGTGTAAGGTAGACCTTTGAGCCACCCGGGAGGTTCTGCATATTTGCCGATAAGTAGTAATGTAGATTTGGACTAATTAACCTTTGCACAAGTAGCAGACTGGAAGGTCATCAACATTCCTATAAGAAAACAAACAACATGAGGCTCTCGTGGAGGAGAAGCGCAAGAGAGATAATGTAGTCTTAGTGCGGAGAGATGTACTCTTATGAGACAATTACGAGGAGAGAAACCTCAGAAAGATCTACATTGATGTGAGAAGAGATTATGGAGGAAGTCTCATCATCTACTCAAGAGATTAGAGAAAGATAAGAAAGATAAGCCTTTTGCCTACAAGCTGCAGTTAGATATTGAAACAACTACATATTTGAAGGGAGTGTTAGAACAGAGAGTGCTCAATGCAAATATTGAGTTTACTCTACGAGAGATCTTTGGCATTGCAATCTTAATGCATTCATGATGTCGTTATTGACACCATCAAGCGGAAAATGAAATTGACAAGAGATACTAATGGAGATGGCTAATGTTAATGGCTAATGCTCTAGACATGAGCATAACAAAAGAAGAGGAGCTAGAGTTAGTTGAATGTTGCACAAATTGTAAGATTCGATTTGCTATGGATGAAGAAGATGAGGTTCCTAGTTACTACCCTCGAAGACATTGGACCAAAGCTACTACTGAAATCTTGATGAATGTATGAGATTTGACAAATCCAATGGTTGCTCTCATTAATCACGAATCTGAGATTAACATTGTGTCTAATGATGTCTACAAGCGAGGGAAGTGACTCATTGACACGGAACATGGTTGGATGATTCAGACAACAAATAACACACGAGGAGAACTCTATGGTACTTTTCTGAATTTAAGGATGGGGATTGGAGATGTAGTACAAAACAAAACTATTTTGTTTAGGACACTATTTTGTATCCATTGATTATTGGACAACCATACATTACGATTGTAAGGATGGAGACCAAGGTTTTGGATGATGGACTTGTTTATGCACGGATTAAAAGTCAAGATGGCAAGAGAGCGGTGCAGTTTTTAACTATATCGGTAAACCATGAGCGACAAAGATTATCTAAGGAGTGACTCCTTGCCTAAGGTCACAAAAGACTTCAAGGATTTTTTACAATTACCGGTATAGAGTGAAGATATAGTGATACACTAGAGAAGGTACTCTTGTTTGAGAAAGAAAGTGAATTTTGTACATGAGTTGGGATTCTCTAGGAGCAAGTTTGCTGACTTGCAAAACTAGGAGTAGACAGTTGTGCAGAAGAATAATAAAGACTTAAAAAGAGTTGGTGTGTTTGAAGAGGATGATATGATAGAAAGTGTATATTTGGAGTTGGGATTGAGAGATTTCATGGAGGAGCTTGCTATGGTTGAGCAAGAAGATGAGGATCAAGGTGGAAGTACACTCTAGGGAGCTCTATATAGCTATAGAGTCATTCTTAGATCCTGAAGTTAGAGTTGAGACTATGTACAAAACGATAGACAAGAAGGTAAAACATGTTGCTCAGCCGTTACCTAGTGATTCTAACTAGCAAGTCCAGCAATCTTCGAAGGAGAAAAGCTTGAGAGATCTTAGTCGGATTGGTCACAAGTTCACAGAAGCTACGGTCAAGGAGTTGAAGGTTGGTTTTACATATTTTCTTTTACTTGTGGAGGAGAATAAGTTTAGGAGATGTTAACTTGGAAATTTCTTGCTTCTGAAGCTTCAGAAATTAAATGTGTAGATCTCAACATGTGGCGCCAATGATCATATTCATATTTTCACATGCTCCTTGGCACTTGAGGTCAATTCTTGTACTTAGAGCGCATCTACTAACACTCATAGAGCTCTTGAAGGTGCAGATCAGGATCTTGAAATTCATTTGCGCCATACTCAAGTCGTTGGTTTACAGTACAAAAAAAGAGTGGTGCACTACGATTCATCATATGTAGCTAGTGAACAAAGTGACCATAAAAAATACAAGCATAAGAGTTTACTGAAGTGTTTATTGGAAGGGTTATTTACTCTTGAGGAGATTTTTACTCTGGATACGATCAATTTCAACTTGTTGAGCAGAGTAGAGATATCACCACCATAAGACACCATTGGGGTTGGTCAAAATGTGCATGCTACCACAATGAGTAACAAATTCGATAGTTCACATGATGAATGGGATGGATAAAGTTCTCCGATAGTTCATTCTTGAGAAGACCATGTCTTTCTTGGGTGACATTCCAATTAAGGGATGTATAGAGGAGGAGAAAGATGAGATAATGTGTCATAAAAACTGTAGAAACTTTGTTGCTGATCAAATTTCAGATTGTGATAAGATTTTATCACGATTTGAAGAGACACACTTAACACTATCAGGTGCCAAGTCATCATTTGGAGTGCGAGGAATTGTGATTGTGTGACACTTATGTGAGTGGTTTGGACGCAAACTTGATCTTAGTAAAGTGGATGTCATACAGCGGATGAATGATACTTGTATTTCAACAATATAGGTGAGAAGGTTTCTTGGTGCTTGTGTCTTTTATCATGTGTAGATTCCTCGTTTCGCACATGTGACAGATCCTCTTCATCATCTGTTGAGAAAGCACAAACGAGAGAAAAGACATGAGAGAAAAGACATATTGAAAAGAAAAGACGGTTCAGAGATTGAAGCAGTTGTTATCTTCTCCATATGTACTTCGTAGTGTGAGCTATGAGGATGGCAAATTAATGATAATTCTTGTTGACACTAGCTCAATAGCTATTGGATGGATAATATGATAGGATGATGAGGAAGAGAATCTGTTTGCAGTCAGATTCAGAGCAAAGGTGTTGAGTGAGTGACATAGATATCCTCAAGTGAAGAGAGAGTTATGGTGAGTAGTTACAGCTATAAAACCTGAAAAAGACTATTTGATTGGAGCGCTAGTAGTAGTATAAACAGATTGTTTATCACTGTTAGAGATTGTGACAAATTGTAACACCTATGATATTGCTATGTTGCGTTGGATTCCTTAAATCTAGAGTTTATACACATAGCGAGCAAGAACAACCCAATAGTTGATATGTTATCTCGTGCAAGGTACGAGGATGAGGAGGAGATGATTGAGGATATAGAAATGTTGGTTCTATTGTTTTTTGTAGAGCTCAAGGAGATGAGAGTGAGCATTCAGAACCATTCATGGAAGAACTGTATGAAGGAGAATGGATAGACTATCTAAGCTTGTTGACTAGGCAGTCATGATGGAGTGATGTTCATTTTAAACAGATTAGGAGGAATGCTTATAACTACTTACTACAAGATGGTTATTTGTGAAAACAAGCTAAGCAAGATGATAAGATACCACAAAGGTTGTGTCTAAGGTCGACATGCAGAAGTTACTCATGCAAAAGTTTCATGAGAGCTTGTGGGCAAGACATAGAGATATTTATGCAACCTTTATAAAACTCAAGGAGAGGTATTGGTGACGTAACATGCACAAAGATGTTGTGAGATTTATAGAATCGTGTCAAAGATCAAAGATCAAGCGTCGAGACGGATTTGCACCTTACGCATCCACTTGCATGCATTACAAGTGGGTAGTGGATCTAGTTATCATACCAATTGAGATATGACACATGTTGTATTTGGTTCTTGCACGTGAGAATCTGTCCAACCAAGTGGAAAGACGACCTTTACATACGAAGTCTACAGAAAGAGTATGCAGATTCTTGCTAGAGGACTTAATTTATAAATATGGTTGTGTCCCGGCCTACAATTTAGAAGAGAATGCGAAGAGTGAACGTGGTCATCCTCCTATTATAAAAGCTATTGTGAAAGCTTGCAAGGAGAAGATAAGAGATGCCCAAGCATTCTTCCATTTGCATGATGGATTGATGACTCATGGTTCAATTACAAAATATATGCCGGTGGAGTTGATGCAAGGACAAAAATCTATCATGCCCATAGAGGAACACATACCCACTTGGAGTGTTCTATCTTGGAAGGATGTTATGTTTACAAAAGATCTTTTTGATGTCTTGAATCCGTCAACTAAAGAGAAGATATGAAGATGTACAGATTGCAACGAAGAAGTTGAAAGAGGTGCATTTGAAGAACAATAATGGATTTGATAAACGTTGTCGCGTTACTTGGCGGCTACATGTTATATTTCTACTCCGACGCTTGAGTTTAGTAGTTCTAGAAGTTAGCTTATATTACTTCTAGTCGTTTATGTATATGTTTGACACCTTTGCATACGGTGTTAACACTATTTTGAGTCTTAGTAGGTTGATTACCATGTTGATAGGGCTTAAGCTCATGGGTTGTATTTGCGTGTCGCCCATGCACGCTTTCTAGCTGATTTAAGTTATTTTTTGGGGCTACGTGTCGTTTTAAGTAATTTAAGTTTTACGCTAGCACTCTAGGGGGCTTGACGTGGTAGCCTATGAGTAAAACTAAGTTGCCACGTGGTTTATGGTACTAAAGGACAACCAAGTGGAGCTATGAACTCCCATTGGTCTGTTTTTGTCTTTTGTTAAACTCTAAATTTAGAAACAGAGCTCTAGAGTGGATTTCGAGCATTTGGTGAGGGATCTTCAAAATCTGAGAAGACAGGGAGAGAGAGCTCGTCATGCCTGGCACTTCCAGTGAAATTTTCGATCGATTTGATGCAATAAAGACGAAGTTATGACCAATTGAAGTTCGAATTGTGCTAGAATTGAATCACTTTGGTTGGATTTAGGGTTTTCAGTGTCACTCGCAGCAGATTTGAGGAAATTGCTTCAAAACTTCGAGGTTGTGTTCTCTGCCAGCAGGGCTACGATTTCCCAAAAAGTTTCGCATCGATTGAGTGACTGAGTAATTCAGGGCGGCCGCTGAAGCCGAGGGGGTCTGAAAAGCTCTTAATCTAGAGCAGCGACTTCAGGGAAGGAGATCTGGAGTTCTACAAACAATCAGGAGTCCCAACTTCACAGGAGTGTTCAGCAAGCTGTGAACTGCAAATCCTGTAAAAAACTTCGAAATTGATCGAGCCAAACTCCTGTTATAGGTCGAAATAGCCATCTAGGTACCAGAAATTGCCGTAGTTTTCTTGCTCAAAACTTTTCTGTTCATATCTCCGTGTCAGAATTTGATCTCAGGCTGAAACTTCGTCTGTGAGTTCAGTAGTACATCATTTGCATGTAGGGGAAGTTTAGAAGTCTAAACCTTCATAGTTTTCCTCTCCGTGAGTGTCAAAGTTCACCGCCGGATCCTATTACTGCCAGCTAGACCTGAATTTCGCCTTCTGGGTATATTTACTAGATCTTACACATCTGTGTGAGTGTTTATAGCCCCTGTTGTAACCTGAAAGCCAACCTCTTGAGTGAACAACCACAGCCAGAAGCCCGGCGCTTTCCTAGGTAGACGGATCACACTCCGACATACTATCTTTTTGGTGAACTCGACGTGAAACACCTAGGGTGGGAGTTTTCTTGAGAGTGTTACAGGATCAGATATCATGGCCAACCAAGGATCGTCAAGTGGAGGTGCTGCTGCTGCTCAGCAACCTGCTCAGTTGGATGCTGCTACAATGAAGATGTTCTAAGCTTTTCACATGTTTATGCAGCAGCAGCAGAGCACAGAGAGGAAGGAGGTATTAGCAACCAAGGCGTTGCAATCTGTGTGCACCAGATGGACCAGTTCAAGGACAAATATTTCCAAGTATGTGCGATACTATGCTAGGGAGATGGAGGTGAACAAGGTACCTGAGAAGGAGATGGTGGAGAACTTTGAGCTTGCTGTTGTCCCTGAGATTCATGGGCGTGTGAAGGAGCTCAAGCAACAGCAAGGACAGAGTTGGGAGAGCTTTATGCGAGCTTTGAAGGAGGAGTACTACACTGAAGATTCAGAGAGGGTGACCAAGAGAACATTCTTGGAGTGGGTGGTGAAGCCTAACAAAGGTTTGTCTGTAAATGAACTGTTAAGGGAGTTTGATTGTCAGTATGCTCAGCTTTCTAGGACAGAAAAGCTTACACTAGAGGTGGAGAAGACAGAGCTTTTTCTACAAGCAATGGACGTGACTATTCAGGAGAAGCTTGAGCTGTTGTTGGAAGACAAGAGTGAGGAGAGAGGATTGAAGACTGATTGGAAGGAGGTTGAAGAGACTGTCTCTTTGTTGACCAAGAAACAGAGAAGAAGGGACAAGGTGGTGGTAAGTGAAGCAGCACCTCTGATAATTCCTGTCAAGCAGTTGCCTACTAAGCCCGCTTTGGTAATTGCTAGAGAGGAAGACTCACCGCTTGATGAGTTGATTAAGGGTATGAAGGAGCTTAAGCTTAAGCTCACTAGGTTAGAAGAGAAGGAGCAGAATGTACAGCCTGCTATGCAGAGACCTCAGATGAGAGAAGGCTTTGTTCATCATTGTATATGGTGCGATAGCCTAGACCATGTAAGAAGAGATTGTGGAGAGTTTTCAGATGCATTGAGGAAGGATCTTATCTTCTTCAAAGATGGTAAGATCCATTTGAGAGAGACTGGGATGATGCTGGGAACCAACTTTGGCAAGGGTGGTATGAAGAGACTTGTGAATGAGATATCAGCATCACATGCTGTTTCTCTTGTGAATGTTGCTATGTGTGGAGTGAAAGTGGAAATGGAGAGAGAGAAAGGGACTATTGGGTTGTGGTCTGATGTAGTGCGGTCCGTAGCTAGAACAGAGTTAGACAAGGATGTGCTACGGAGGGTTGGCAACTCAATTCGAGAAACTACAGGATGGAATGACCCTGTAGACACTATGTCATTGCATGCTTATGTTGCAAGAAGTCATCATGAAGCTGTACTAGAAGAAAAACGCAGGAGGGAGGATGCAGGTGAGGCTTCTACAGCCAAACGACCTGCTACAAGGAGTGAAAGGGCTAGACCAGAGACAAGGCACGAGACAACACCTACTCGAGAGGAGACTATGGAGGATCTACCACCTACAACACCAAAGGAGAAGGAGAGAAGCAAGGAGAAGGATAAGATGTCTGCATACAAACTTCAGTCTGACATCGAGATTGCTACAGACTTGAAGCAGGTGTTAGAGAATCGTATCTTGAATGGGAAGGTTGAGTTTACCTTGGGTGAGATTCTTGGGATAGCAAAGCGTGAGTTCCATGAGGTTATTATAGATATCATCAAGAAGAAACGTCAGATTTTGGGTGAAGCAGTTACGCTTAACGCTCTAGGGACCAAACTGTCGGAAGATGAGGAAGATGAGATTGCTGGTTATTGCTCTCAAGTATCAGAGGGGAGTTCGTATCAGCACGTGAGGTTTGAAGATGAGGTGGAAGCATCGCAGAAGAGCCATTACTCTCACAACCATTGGGCAAGAGCAACCACAGAGACCTTAGTGAAGCTGGGAGATCTAGAGGAACCTGTGGTGGCGTTGATTGATCATGGCTCAGAGATTAATCTGATGTCTAAGGAGCTGTACAAGCGTGGGAGATGGCCCATAGACACCGATCATGGATGGCTTATCTGTGCTGCCAACAACTAACAAGGAGAACTCTATGGTGCTTGCCCCAACATCAAGGTAACTGTGGGTGACATCAGTGATGTTCAGAATTTCTTTGTGCAAGACATGTCAACCTATCATATCATTCTAGGACAGCCTTACATTGCTGCTGTTAGAATGGAGACACGAGTTATGGATGATGGTTCAGCCTATGGTAGGATACGTAGTAGAGACGGCAAAAGAGCTGTTCAGTTTTTAACCGTTGCTGCAGAACATGAGAGGAATCGTGATAGCTTGAGAGATCGTCCACTATCTAAGATTACTCAGGAGTTTAGAGAGTCTAGGGGTTTTGGCAGAGTACCATTGAAGAGCGAGACTTCAACGATACAGTAGAGATAAGATTCTCGTCTGATCCAATAGAGCAGGAAGCTTTATCCACTAGCTTCTTAGGATTGACGTCATATGGATCAGTGTGTTATAGGAAGGTTGAGAATCTGAAGAGGTTTGAGAGACAACATGTGAAGTATGTACAGCAGTCTTTGTGGGATAGTGGAGAGTTAGCAAGAGATGAATACATATCTGGAGTGTTTGAAGAGCAGTATTTGGTAGATACTATAGGAGAGTTGAAATCTATAGTAGAAAGTTCTATAGATGATGTAGATAGAGTGGTGAGAGTGAGCTCCAAGGAGCTTTATGATGTAATTGATAAGTTTATAGATCGGCAAGAGGTGTATGTGGAGACCAAGTACAAGTCAGTGGCAAAGAAAGTCAAACCAGTGGCTTTGCCTTTACCACTCGATTACAATCAGAAGATGAAGCAAGCTGCACGAGAACCGACGCTCAGAAGACCGAGAAGAATTGGACACCAGTTCACAGAAACAACACTAAAGGAGCTGAGGATTGGAGGCGATGGATTTCTTACTGAGCAAGAGAAGAAGAGCTTCAGGGAGATGCTATCTAGGCATGGTAAGGCGTTTGCGTTTGAGTCACATGAAGTAGGATGTGTAGATCCAAGTGTAGTTGCACCTATGGTAATCTTTACTATACCGCATGTGCTTTGGAATCTACGTCCTATCCCTGTACCTAGAGCTCATCTACCAAAGCTGATAGACTTGCTCAATGAGAGGATTAGGATGGGTATCTTGGAACCATCTATAGCTCCCTACTCTAGCAGATGGTTTACTGTTCCGGAGAAGAGTGGAGCTTTGAGATTTATCCAAGATATGCAGCCAGTTAACAAGGTAACTATCAGGAATATGGGTATAGGACCTATTGTAGACGAGTTTGCAGAGGCTTTTGCTGGTCGTGCTATCTATTCCATGGGAGACTTATATTCAGGTTATGATCAGTTTCAGTTATCCTCTGAGAGTAGAGACTTGACTACAATGAGGACACCTTTGGGGTTATTAAGGATGTGCACCTTGCCGCAAGGTGCTACCAACTCTGTAGCACATATGATGAATGGCATGAACAAAGTTTTAAAGGACTTCATTCTTGAAAAAACTATGCCATTCCTTGATGATGTGCCGATCAAAGGATGTGCTGAGGAGGAGAAGAATGAGGTAATGGATCAGAGGGGGTGCCGTAAGTTTGTTGCAGATCATATAGTTGACTGCGATAAGATATTGAGTCGACTAGAGGAGGTTCATTTGACTTTATCAGGAGCAAAGTCTGTATTTGGAGAACAAGAGGTGTTGATTGTGGGGCACCTATGTGGATCTTATGGTCGGAAACCTTGTCCAAACAAGGTTGATGCCATTCGAAGGATGAAGGAGACATGTGGATCGGTTACTGAGGTGAGAAGATTTCTAGGTGCATGTGTGTTTTATCATATATGGATCCACACTTTGCACATGTAGCAGATCCGTTGTACAAGCTGCTGAGGAAGGGGCAAAGGTTTCAGTGGCAAGAGGAGCAAAGCGAGTCTATGAGGAAGTTGAAGGATCTTTTGGCTTCACCACCAACTCTACGGAAGATAACATATGAGTTGGGCAAATCTATTATCCTTACTGTTGATACTAGTCCTATTGGCATTGGATGGGCTATAGGACAAGATGATCAGGATGGAAATAGATATGTGGTGCGTTTTGGTGCTAAGGTATTAAGTTCACGGCAGAGAGACTACCCTCATGTCAAGAGAGAACTATGGGGAGTAGTTATTGCGATGAAGAGTGACAAGGAATACTTGATAGGAGCACCTGTGGTTGTGGAGATAGATTGTTTACCTCTCTTGGGAATGATCACTAGCTGTACAACTCCAGATATTGCTATGTTGAGGTGTATAGCATATATCAAGTCCTTGAACCCAGAGTTTAGACATATTGCAGGAAAAGACAATCCTGTGGCAGATATGTTATCAAGGGCTAGGTACTACGGTGAGAAGGAAATGATAGATGACCAGGAGGATGTGGGAACAGAGTTCTATTCTAGTGTTCTTGCTAGAAAGGATAGAAGTTGTTTTGCAGCTCCATTGGAGTTATTTGAGGAAACTATGTATGATGGTGAGTGGTTGGATCTTGGGCGCTATTTGAGTTCATTGGAAAGGCAAGAAGGCTGGTCTGATGCAGATTTCAAGAGGATCCGTAGAACAGCTTATGGGTACTTTTTATATGGAGGACATCTATGGAAGCGCCCTAAGCTACAAGGAGGTGTACCACAGCGGGTGGTATGTGACCTAGAATTGCAGCAGAAGCTGATCAAGGAGTTCCATGAGAGTCTATGGGTCAGTCATAGAAGAGTTTGGGCTACATTTGCCAAGATAAAGAAGAAGTATTGGTGGAAGGGTATGTATAAGGATGTAGTACAGTTTGTTTCATCCTGTATATCTTGCCAGATGTATTCCAACATACGTCATCGTGATGGATTGCATCCTACTTATCCTTTAGCCATTCATTACAAATGGGTAGTGGATCTGGTAACTATGCCATTTGGGCTTGGACAAATGAGGTATCTAGTCTTGGCTAGAGAAGATCTATCTAACCAAGTTGAAGGCCGTGCCTTGAGGACGAAGACCACTGCTAGTGTCTGCCGCTTTCTACTTGAAGATGTTATTTGTAGGTATGGGTGTGTGGGAAAGATCACTGCAGATAGGGGTGAGCTGGATTCACAAGAAGCAGTTGAGTTCTTCAAGCGATTGGGAATCAAGCTGGCGTTAACCACTGCTTACAATCCTGAAGGGAATGGCAAGAGCGAACGAGGTCATCCGCCAATCATCAAAGCTTTGGTAAAAGCTTGCAAGGGTAAGATCCGTGAATGGCCTAGACTGCTACCATTTGCTTTGTGGGCAGATCGTACAACTCATAGTACCGTTACAGGTTACATGCCAGCAGAGTTGATACTAGGGCAAAAACCTGTGATGCCGATTGAGGAGGTTGTGCCTACTTGGAATGTTTTGCCATGGGAAGATGGTAGAAGTACGGAGGATCTTCTTGCATTAAGGATCCAACAGTTAGAACGGAGACCTGAGGATGTTGCCAAAGTTGTGGAAAGGTTGAAGACTGCTAAAGAGAGAAACAAAGACAGATTTGATAGAACGCATAGATTACGACCCAAACCAGTTAAAGAAGATGATTGGGTGTTAGTCTATGATAGTAGTCTTGATAATCAGCATAGCACTATCAGAAAGTTCTCCAAGAGATGGTTTGGACCTTATGTGGTGTTAGAAGTTTATGATAATGCCACATACTCCTTGAGAGAGTTAGATGGTGCAGTGCTCAAGATACCAGTCGCAGGAAAGAGAATCAAGCTCTTTAGAAGGAGAGGGGAGGATCGGAACGTTGCAGAGTTTACAGAGGATGAAGCTGAAGACTCAATGCAGGTTGAAAATGAGTTTGAAGCCGAAGCTGAAGAGTCTTGATCTGGATGGCACATACCGGAGGATGTGTAGGTTCAGAGGGGGTGGATGTCGCGCTACTTGGCGGCTACATGTTATATTTCTACTCCGACGCTTGAGTTTAGTAGTTCTAGAAGTTAGCTTATATTACTTCTAGTCGTTTATGTACATGTTTGACACCTTTGCATACGGTGTTAACACTATTTTGAGTCTTAGTAGGTTGATTACCATATTGATAGGGCTTAAGCTCATGGGTTGTATTTGCGTGTCGCCCATGCACGCTTTCTAGCTGATTTAAGTTATTTTTCGGGGCTACGTCGTTTTAAGTAATTTAAGTTTTACGCTAGCACTCTAGGGGGCTTGACGTGGTAGCCTATGAGTAAAACTAAGTTGCCACGTGGTTTATGGTACTAAAGGACAACCAAGTGGAGCTATGAACTCCCATTGGTCTATTTTTGTCTTTTGTTAAACTCTAAATTTAGAAACAGAGCTCTAGAGTGGAGTTCGAGCATTTGGTGAGGGATCTTCAAAATCTGAGAAGACAGGGAGAGAGAGCTCGTCATGCCAAGCACTTCCAGTGAAATTTTTGATCGATTTGATGCAATAAGACGAAGTTATGACCAATTGAAGTTCGAATTGTGCTAGAATTGAATCACTTGGTTGGATTTAGGGTTTTCAGTGTCACTCGCAGCAGATTTGAGGAAACTGCTTCAAAACTTCGAGGCTGTGTTCTCTGCCAGCAGGGCTACGATTTCCCAAAAAGTTTCGCATCGATTGAGTGACTGAGTAATTCAGGGCGGCCGCTGAAGCCGAGGGGGTCTGAAAAGCTCTTAATCTAGAGCAGCGACTTCAGGGAAGGAGATCTGGAGTTCTACAAACAATCAGGAGTCCCAACTTCACAGGAGTGTTCAGCAAGCTGTGAACTGCAAATCCTGTAAAAAACTTCGAAATTGATCGAGCCAAACTCCTGTTATAGGTCGAAATAGCCATCTAGGTACCAGAAATTGCCGTAGTTTTCTTGCTCAAAACTTTTCTGTTCATATCTCCGTGTCAGAATTTGATCTCAGGCTGAAACTTCGTCTGTGAGTTCAGTAGTACATCATTTGCATGTAGGGGAAGTTTAGAAGTCTAAACCTTCATAGTTTTCCTCTCCGTGAGTGTCAAAGTTCACCGCCGGATCCTATTACTGCCAGCTAGACCTGAATTTCGCCTTCTGGGTATATTTACTAGATCTTACACATCTGTGTGAGTGTTTATAGCCCCTGTTGTAACCTGAAAGCCAACCTCTTGAGTGAACAACCACAGCCAGAAGCCCGGCGCTTTCCTAGGTAGACGGATCACACTCCGACAACGTCATCGGTTAAGACCTAAGGAGATTAAGGAAGGGGATTGGGTGTTGGTGTACGATAATAGCTTGGATAATCAACATAGTGCGATTAGAAAATTCTCGAAGTGGTGATTTTGCTCGTATGTGGTTCTTGTTGTACATGACAATTTCACATATTCGCTACGGGAACTTGATGAGGCAAAGCTTAAAGTTTCCATTGTAGTGAAGCGGGTGAAGCTTTCCAAGAGATGAAATGAAAATATAAGCATAGAGGAAGTCGGAGCAGAGTTTGATCTCTTGAATGATGACAGAGAAGATTTAAGTATTGAAGATAACGACGACATGATTCAAGAGGACGAAGACATTGTGTGATACCGTCACAACTTTGTGAGTGTTTTGTGACACATACCAGAGGATGTGCAAGTTTAGAAGAGGTGTATGTCCTGTTGGGGTGCGGCTCTTGTGTGAAATTTCCATGGAACTTATGTTGTATTTTTTTGTTATATTTTTACGTTTCATGAACTTTATCGCAAAACTTGTCAAACGTTGTGATGGGTGGTACGATTGAGATTATCTGTTTGAGTGATCGTACGACAGTGAAACGTGTCAATTAATTTGTGTGTGTGCACTTCAGTGGTCTTTGTCGTTACATTCAGATATAAGATGGTGGTTTGAGGGATGGTGAGATATTCTTTCTTAGCCGGTGATTTGTGAGGATTTCTCGATGATCTACATGGAAGAGTGAGAAACTGCGAGAGTGATGGTTTTGGACAGAGGTTGATACCACCTCCGGACCTTCTCTTCCCAAATCCATTTCACATTCAAGCTTCATTGCATCCACCTTGATCACTTTCGATAGTGATTAGTTTCGTATTTTGGTGATGAATTCATGAGGAAGGTGACTGACTTACCACTTCTGGTGATTCCTCTTATTACTACATATGGAGAGACTTAGGGTCTAACGATGTACATCTTGTTGTGACAAAGAATGGACCTCAACTATGCGATAAACATTCATTTCCATCTAGGTCGATATTTGATGTGCAGATCAAAGATCAATCATCGAGCGTGGATTATGATGAACTTTGGAGAAGAGTATTTCAACCAAGTGATAGCTTCACCATTCTCTTTTGTTACACCTCTCATTGTATATCGTTTTCAGATTGTAATAATGAGTCTATATTAGTCGGCAACTCAATTATTCCATTCTGGTTGAGCGCTTCTGTATATTTATGTTCCATAACGAATCCTTAACATGCCTCAAGGATTTTACGATTTCTTCTAGTTATTGATATCTAATGTTTTTTTGGCTGTTACAAGTCGTTCTAGTGGAAAGAGTTGAGTGAGAAAAGATAAACTTAAAGCTCTTTTTGCTCTCGTTGGTCTACTTTTGGACTAATGATGTTTTAGTTATTCTCCATGATGTTTCATTGATTCGAGAGATTTCTAGAGGTCATTCGAGCAAAGAAGGATATGGTTGGAAAGCTCTTGACAAGGATAGAATCGAGGGGTGTCATGGAGGATTCAGAGCGTTATGACGGATTGAGTGGAGGGGGATGAAATTCATATCCACTGTTACGTTTTCAATTGTTTTTAGAGACTTGTGAGGGGTTTTGAGGAGATGTGAGTTGAATTAGAGAGCTGACAACAAGCTTGCCATTTTGATATCAAGTTTAGCCGATCCTTGATCATTTTGGATTGTAAACCGATCGCTTGAAGTTGAATGGTGTAGACATGATGTGACGAACTGCGATAGTCATAGGAGATTGGCTATTTCTTGAGTTCTAGGTCGAACTTCTGAGTGAAACTTTTCACCGCTGAGGGACGTCTTATCAATAAGATATCTGAAAATTTTCATTTTGAATTGTTATATAAGTTGTTCAAGGTCTTGGATGAAACCTACTTGGATCTATAAACCTCTTAAGTCAAATTAGGGTTATGATCCATATCAGAAAGTTGGATTGAATTTTTAACTTTCAAATAGTTCAAGGTGAGAGTGAAGGATCTAATAAAATTTCTTATGAAGTTTGATCACCATTGGCTGACAAAGTTGGCAGAACTAAGATCTCAAAATTCAGAGAAGTTTTTGTTATTAGTGGCTTGGAGTTTTTGACCATATCTACTGTAATCTTTCTATTCTTTTTTGAGAAACTGGGAGAGAAGTTTGTTGCTGAAACTGCCATGTCAACATAGAAGATGACATTCTGAAGGTGTGGGGCTGATTTCAGCTCTAAGTGATAAAAGAACAAAGAGTTTTGATGAACCAAAAGTCGTTTTTTGGGTTTTTGGAGCTATCAGATACCATCATAATTGGTGCTATGTTGTGAACCAAGTATTGCCTTGAGGCGTGCATATTATATCTTACTGGAATGCTTAGAAGACCAATGTGTGTATCAAGCTGTATTGGAACTCGACTGGTTTACAAATATGAATATTAAGTTTAGTTGAGTTTTGAAAGTCGCACATGTGAGAATGTTGTACTAGAACATCTTTCTATTGTAATAGATAGAGTTGTGGTTGTTGGATTGACCGGAAGCTAATAACTAGAGAAACGATTGGGTTGAAAGATCAAGATTTAGAACCAATCCGTTCAAGCCACAAACCTCCGCACAGCCATATACAAAATGTATTCTCAGACAAAAAAACACGTTATACGACAATGGACTCCCAAGGTAAATGAGACGCTAAACAATTGTGAATGAATAGAGGGAGAAAGGACAATGCAGTCAAAAGCGTGACTACAAAGTCAAAGAGCATAGTAAACAAGAGAGAATTGATTTGCTTAGTCGAAAGTACTACTAACCTGACTGGACGAGTCTAGTTCGCTGCGATCCAACCTCGGTAGGCTTCTAAAGACACTTCGTATTCGAAATAGTAAGTAATTAGTGCATGTGCATCATACTGACACAAGAGATGGAGACTCTCTTGTTCTGATATGAGCACTATGATCGCAGTCCTTGGAAGATCCACCTCTCGGAGAGTAAGCCGCTGCAATTTAGAAAAAAGAGCATTGTCATTAGATTCTCAAGAAAGGACGCCTCAAGAGTTGACCATCACTGAGCACTGATAGCCGAGGAAGTGATAGAATCTCTAGAATCTAAACAGAAGTGTGTGGATCTCGTTCTCGCTCGCTACTTCTGTATAGTCCTGCTCGTCATGCGAACGCAAAGGACAGTCTGATCGGAAAGAAGAAGATTCTCATTACGCCCAAGATCTGAGTTGTAGAGGATGACCACAAATCTGTTCCCAAGTCCTAACACAAAAATGATCTAGCAAGAATACTATTTCTACATAGATAAAACACATATTTCTGTGAAAGAAAAGAGGAAGAAAGAGATCTCTGAAAGAAACCAGCAAGAAAGATCACTGCGAGTGTATGTGATTTACGAGTAGCTCGATAACAGATAGTACGATAAGAGTAGTGCAGAGAATGTGATGCCATAGGTTGCAAACAATAATTGCTTGATTGTCGAACAAGAACACAAATTGCCACGAGCAGATGTTGATAAGTGAAAAACTCATGCTTGTGCTCCAAGCCGTCGTCGCTCCTCTAGTCTCTCCTCCGGGATCTTAATATCTCTTTCTTTAATTAATACATTTTCTTACACTGCTGAGAATATGGGGTCATTACGATGCTAATTCCTGACTTCGAGTTGGACATGTATCTACAAATGCACCTAAGTGACTCCGAATTGGTTCTACATTGGGCTCTTGACACGTTTCTAATTATATTATGCATCTAACTTGATGTTTTCAACTGATCTCTGAATATAACTAGATAAATTGTCACATGAGCAGTGGTTTCTATACGACTATAGACGAGAGAATTAAAAGAGTAACGGTTATCTATCCGGATGAGATTACTTGCTTATTTTTCAACTAAGCAAGGGGTAAACCCTTTAAAGAAAATACTCTGAATAAAACAATAGTCAATCTACAAGAAATGATCCAAATTATCACAAAAATCCAAATTAAAACTTATGTGGTGAATGGAAAAATACCTCAATTCTCGATTGCCTCAAATTCATACTCCATACAAATTTAGAGTTCAGAGCAATTTGTTTAAATCTATCATTGGTCTAAGTTGTTATTTGTTGTAAGTTGCATAAATAATAACTAACAATAACAATAATATTTAAAATATTTTATTTATAGATTTAAATATAAATTGTTGTCATAGAAAGTGTACATAAGTAGAGTTTGTTAATGTGATAGAAGTTTTTCCCAGAAGCGTATTTATTTCATTATTATCCAAATAATTATAATAAATTATCTATTTTGGATGGATGTTAGATATCTTCGTAAAGAGATATTCTATATAATTTTTCAAATTTATTTTCATCGTGCAAATTAGTGTCTTTTCTTCTTTTTTATCTCAAACTATACAAGATGTAAGTTGTATACATTTGATATTTAAAATTATTTCAGCATCTTAAACAGAACTCAGTTTATATGAATCGCTACAAGATATTGTATATAAAGAAAGAAATTGAACTTTTATTTTTTCATAAAAGTGTATATAAATCTACATTATTTTATTAGTAAACAAAGGGGTGTTTTCTGAAAAAAATACAAAAATATTTAAAGTGATAATAAAGAAGTTTATATTATTCACATATAACAATATACTATAAAATAATGTAACATATGAGACATCCAGAACCAAGGCCAATAGATTTTTCCTTGATCAGAATCTGATAAGAATAATAATAAGAAAGATATTCTTGCAAAAGGATTCAAATATTTATAATTTAGTATGTTGACTTATCAAATCATGATTTTTACTGGTGTGAATCATATAAACATAAAATAAGATATCAAAATTGGAAAATTTAAACAACATTACTCATATGTCTATCGTTGGTACATCAACATGGTTCAAGCATGACCTTTAATCTGTTATAGTTAAAATCATCTACCAACTAAGAGTCACTTGTAATCAATATACAATTTACTTCATTTTAAACTTACTATTATGTTAATTTTTTTATTATATTATATACATGATTGAATTCTGATGTTTAATTATACATATTAGTTTTGTATAAATGTTATTTTGTTTTTAAATAATAAAATATCATTCTTTCATTTGCACGTGTTTTGAACCGAATTAGTGAGCGAATCCCTCTAGGCATAATGCTGCTTTTGATGTAAGTATGATTCAAAAAGATTGAGAGGAATGTGGAATAATGCAATTCAATAGAACGGTGAAAGAGTTCGTCATACGAAACATGAAAATCAATATAAAAGAGAGAGGTTTTGTTGCGAAAGACATAGAACCAATGGACTCCGAGTTAGAATAGAGGACAAACCGAAGTTCTTTCTTTCTTCTTCTTTTTTAACAAACCAGAGTTAAAATGATCAACTTGAGCAAGCTTGTAGCTATACTGGGGAGATCCGAGATATCAAGTATTGGAGCAAGTGTACATGTGTACGGATATAATTAAGCGGAATTGAGATCTCAAAGGTAAACTGAAAGAAGTGGGTGATAAAAAAATTTCGATTCTTTGAGCGAAGGTGAAAGAAGAGTAAGAAAGTAAGTGAAAAAGGAAAACAAAACAACCTGGTTCATCTCAGTATTCAAACACTACCACAAGGACAGGACGTTACAATAAGAGCACAATCGCACATAGTAGTTTGTTATTTTATTCTCTCAATCTGAAGCAGATTAGCTGACTTAGTAATATATATAGGTCTTTTACTCCACAAATATGGGACAATTGTTACGGCAAGGAGAAACGTATTTGATGGTTTTCAACTCGAAATAGTAGAGAAACGTATACAAGCAAATGTTGGTGACGCCGCATACTTGTATCTCAGCAAGTAAAGCACATTTATATCCACCGGAGTAAATTAATGGACACTTGCTGATATTCGAGGCATGAGTTCAACGAAAAACTGAAGATGGTACCCAAGAGGATCCTCTACGAATCTATTGGGTAAATTTGAGAATATTCTTTTCTCTAGTTTAACGGTAGCTGATAAACGAAGGATCCTCTACAAATCTGTTGGCTAAATTTGAGAATATTCTTTTCTCTAGTTTAGTGGTAATTGATAAACGAGCATATGCGATGGTGACTTTTATTACGGAACTTAACTTTACGAAAATTACTAATCGGGAAAAACTATATGCGGCTGGGCCCTAAAAACGGTGGAAAACACCTCCTATAGAGGTTACGTTTTGGTTATGCAAAGCAATTTGCATCCATGCAAACTACGTACATACCTGGCAAGGTCATGATCAGTATGTAACGTAAACGAAATCCGTAAGGACATCAAATTTTTACAATTTTTGATAATTACTGATAAATCTGAGTACACTGGTCACCTTTCTCAATAAGAAAATGGAGCGGATTGACTTATTTTGTACATTATTTGGAGTCCAAGTAGCATTCTTTTATGACTATGTACCTGAACCACTCGTTGACAGGACCGAAGTGTTTAATGAGTGGATTGACTTAGTTTTACATTGTGTAGATTCTTTAAAACTCTAAAGTTTGAACTCATGGGTCACGTGCGGACTCAGACAGAAGAGGGAGCTCCGTGGGGCAAAATAAACTTGAACAATATAAGAAGTAGAATATCTCCCACAATGTAGTGGTAGGGTCGGCCACGACCTTTGTAATCTTCTCAGAACCTTGTAATCTTTTAGCCTCTGTGCCCTTCTTTAGGAAGAAAACTGCTCATGGCAACCCTAATTATCGGTAGGCATAAAAGTAATAAAGCAATAAAAGAATATAATAAAATACGGAAGGTCAAATAGACACTGCGGAAATTTCCGGGTGTGCTCTTTTAGTTATTTCATGAAAGGGACGGTAATTTCTGGCACAACATGCAAGAAGACCGGCACAAAGCGGAATTCCACAAACAAAGGCCGGTATTTTCCCAGTATTCGATAATGATCACCCGCACATTTCCGTCCGCGGCAGAACGGTTTGCCTTAGAAGGTTGATCCTTTTACTAATTTTCGACGAAAATCATATTGTTGCAAAAAACGTCTTATATTTTTTATCTTGAAAGTTTTATTACGCATTGTCGTTAAACTTTTTTGTAATAAAAGGTATTGGAGCTCTTACTAAATGTAATAATGAAAAACTGAATATAATGATACAAAAACTCCGATAAATAATTACCTAAAGGTAAAGGGTAAGTGAATCAGATTCTATACGAAAATACCCAAAATTACAAATAAAAATTGACCGACGTTAGCACTCTGTGTCCTATGAGTTCTGCAACTGCCGGGAAAATGAAAACTTTGACGGGCACTTAGACTCTTTTCGCCGGCTTCTCCCGGACCTTGCCGTGCCGGACGTCAGAGGTCCAATGCTGCCAGTCCCGAGATGTTTTCTTGTTCACTGTTTCATGATTCAGGTCGCCACTCCTCAGGATTTGTCGAGGACAAAGTCACCAGCTGTAGAAGTGTCCGCGAGGTCAGAATTGTACACCAAACCAGCCGAAGTGTGTAGACATTCAAATGAATGTCTGCTGCCGGGCAGCAATGAGCAGAGAGTTATGATCTGTACCCAAAGTTTGGTTTGAGGAAGATAATAGGAAGTTTGGATTTGTAAGCGAAAAGGTGTGGGAGTGTACTTGCCATTGAACGGCTTTGGAAGCTTTTGAGAAGAGTGCGCTAAGTTCGCGCATCAGGTTCCAAATTTGGACGCGGGAGAAATACCATCTTCTGAGTTTCGAACAATGTGGGGATCTGCGATACTTCCTCGTTGCTCATCCAACCCTTCACGTGGTAACAACGACGAAACTCTCAGGTGTACAACCGTACGTGCTATTAGCTGAAACCTAATCAAATAGTTCTAATCACTGCTTTGTAGAATCTGTTGTCCCCTTATGTTTTACTTTCCACCAGTTTATGGCTTGTTTACAACTTGTCGTAGTATACAAGCCATAACCTTCCCTTTCCAGCATCATCAAGATAACAAAATAATGTTTTCTTCAAAAGTACGGCAGGTTAGTCCATCCATATCTAGGTAAGTATCTGAGTATCTTCAAGAAGGTGCCAAGGTGTGCCATCTTGCAGGGAACCAAAGAGAAAGCATTATATTTTGGATTTATCGTAACTGCCGTGACTGATTCTTGAAGCAACCTTGTCTAAGTGGAACCTACCAAACATGAATGTAATCGAAACCGTGCTCTGATGTGTTAAGCTTTAGAATTATCAAGGAATTAAACCCTATATAGATTTCATTGACCCACAGCACAGGTGCAGTTACTTACAGAGAAGGTCCTGAACTGATTTCCGGTTCAATTACAAATCTCTTCCATACCCGCTGGAGAAGATATTGAGAATTTGAGAGTTTAAAAAACTGCATGCGAGCAAAGACTTGCAATAGGAATCATAGATGACCGGTCCTCTGTCATCTACGAGATGAGCACTGGCTTTCATTTCTTGCTGTTCGCTTGTCTTCGATGTCAAGAATGCGCTTTTGTACTAATTCAAATTCCACACTTACCTTTTTAAAGTTGACGTCCAGGATAACCATTCATGGCAAGCAAACAGAACTCGAATCGTTGCTCCGGCTGTTGGAGGACGGAAGTGGCTAGGCGGCTTTGGTAAAAGTATAGGATATGATTATTCGTGTTATGAGTATACAAGGTTCGTCTGAGCCCTCTGGCTTCTCCGGGGATTTTTGCTTGTGTTTACAGCCGCTCACAGACGTATGGTACCTCGAGTCAAGAAAGATCCAGAATTACAACGCGTCCGTACGATGAATACAGTCCGCATGTCAAGAAAATCCTCCTTGGAAGAGCATGCGCACTGAAGAATATCAGCAGAGAGGCAACCACAAGTATACGATACGATCTGCGTCCTGCACTTGGATCACTGTCCGACTCAACGAGATGAACTGAATTCTACGGCGTCCTGCTTGACTTCTTCTCCGGATAATTTGAGTTAAATGTATGCTCTTTAAAAGCTCAGAATCTGTAAGTTTTCTCCACATCATATAACGAGAAAGTAGGGAGAGCTTCCCTACTGTGAAACGAGGAGAACACAAGGGGTGGTATTGAAGGGTAATATTGCTTTAAAGTGATTGTTTTCCTCACATCTCTGAATAGGAATAATTAGGATGCTCTTTAGGCGGTATCATCGTATGTTTCTCGAGTTGAAGAGGGATCGACGTGTATGAAGACTGTTCCACAAACAACCACCGTGGGATACAAAGTGGAAGCACAAGGGGTAAAAGGGAGGAAGAAAGAGGAGAATGTCACGTTGAACATCTCTACCCTGTGAAGTTGCAGTGGAACCAACTGGCGACTATCTCTATGCAGTGCCCATTCCTATCCACTGACTACTCCCAGTCAGCTTAACGCCACCTTATACTTGTCTGCAGCCAACCTTCCGCTCTTCTTGCATCGGAGAAAGCAAAAGTCGCCTTCTTGCCTAGACTCCACGCACCCTGTTCATCTTCCGGAGCCCTACTTCGCTCTCGTAACATCCATGAAACCCTTGAGATCGTCGAGTGTGCACGAATTGTTTCAGCTGGTCCACACGTAGGAACTGCATATTATGCATCTTTGTTTCCAGGCTTTCCTGCCGTGGAATATAAGGTGGCCCTAGGCAGTGCTGAGGTGCTAGACATGGGGTATGGTGTCAGCTCGTTTAGTAGCGAGTGGGTAGGTCGCTCGACGTAGATACAAGTCAAACAAGAAGTACCATCTTACTTTCTCAGTTGCTTACTTACTATCGGACGTGTACTGTGGCATTCTATGATCTAGGCCCACAAGTGAATCATGTCGCTGACCCGGGCTGGTATAGCAAGCAGCACAGTGGTGTCGCGGAATATGTATGAGATACGAAAGAAGGTGAGCTTGATATCAGGCGCTGAGTTCCCATGGTTTGTGTCCATAGTTTGTGCCTGGCGGATTTCCTGTGCCGTGATGCAGCTTACTCTTCAGTTTTGATACACACGTCCTGTCCGTAGAACTGTCCTACCAGGTTAAGTTGATTCAGCTCACTATACAATGCTGTTAAAGTTTTCCTGGGAAATCATGTTCTGCGTATCCTAGCCACAACAACCTCCACCAACTTGTTCAAACTCGGCCGGTACGTGTTCAATTCATAGAGTGTGAACTTCACAAGTCTCATGGCGTAGAATTGCATCACGGCGGGGGTGTCGGTTAAAGAGGTGTCTGGCCTATACATCCCACTCTCCGTTGTGACAAAGTTCCACCATGCAGCCACGCGAAACCCAGCACTTCCTATTTGCGTCGGTATCATTGACACTTTGTGCCTGAGGTGTCCCTTTCCTCATCTTTGTTAGTCTACATTTTACAGCGGAGCGGTAATCTTTTGTGAGACCCCTCTATTTGGACTCTCCTGTGATTCAGTGCCACAAAGACGTGAAGGGACACCGTGGCTATTTTTGGTCGGAGATTTGCGAGCACTTACTGAATATCACACTTTCTATCGGGGGACACCAGATGAGTTTACCAATTTAATTAAGGTTCCAGGATTTGGTGAACAGAAAGAGTTGCAAAGTGGACAACAGTCTTGCTTTTTCCTAACCTTTCCTTGCAAGTGATCTCTGAAGATGTGCCAAGTTTATAGCTTTGTCGACTCATGACAGCTGACTATGTTCCCTCAACAAGTTAGTGGAATCCGCTTTCCAATACTCTTCACTCGGTGCAGCTTCAAAGTGGTTAGAGCACAACAGGTAGTGAGCGGCTGTTGTTAGTAGGGGAACATGGGGTAGTGAGAAGTCGTCGAGATTAAGTTAGTTGTGAGTTGATAACTAGGAGACTTGTGCACCCTTGACTCCAAGTTGTGTTCACTCGACTTTTTTCCCTTGACGCCAGTAGTTCAGTCATATTGCATATCTTTACAACGTAAATCTTGTAAGCTGTTAGTACACATCATGTCAATAATCAGGTTTTTTAGGTTTTCTTTTTCTTCTCCTGCTCTTTCTGCTAGTACTACTTTCGCCCCTTTCAAAGGTATCTAAATGATGGAGTTCCTCATCTATAGGCTTCGGTCGATGCTCCTCCACATACTTCGGCCGCGGTTCCGCCAAAATCGTTTGCCGAGGTTCCTCTACGGACTTGGATCGAGGTTCTCTCATGAGACTCGGCCACGCCTCCTCTACGGACTTCGGCCGCTGCGCTCCTCCAAGCGTCGGTCGAGGTTCGTCTCCAGAATTCGGCAGAGTTTCTTCAACAAGCGACGGCTGAGTTTCCTCAACATACTTGTTCCGACCTTCCCTCGTCATAGTTGGCTGAGGTTCCGCTACAGGTTCCGATCGATGATCGAATGTGGACTTGGGTCGAGGAGGTCGTGCTTGAACCGTCAGTCGAGGTTCCTGGAAAGAACTCGTTCGGGGTCTTTCTTCAAACCTCTGCCGAGGCTCATTGGAAGAACTTGCCCATGGAGGTTCTTCTCCTGCAGACTTCTGCTGAGGTTCGTGGAAAGAACTCGCGCGAGGGGTTCTTTTCTCAGCCTTAGGTTCTTCGACTGACTTTCGCTGAGGTTCCTTGTAAGAACTCGCCCCAGCAGGTCTTTCTTCAAGCTCCGGTCGAGGTTCCCCGACCAACTTTTGCTGAGGTTCGTTGAAAGGAATCACTCGTGGAGGTATTTGCTTAAGCTTCAGTCGAGGTTCTTTGAAAAAACTGGCGCGGTGTTCTTCTTCAAGATTAGTTAGGGCTTCTCCTGCCAACGTTCGGTAAGGTTCCTTGAAAGGAGTTGCTCGAGGAGACTTTTCTTTAAGCGCTGGTTGGGATTCTTCTACCGCATTGCGCTGCGCTACTGTGAAAGAACCCGGCTGAGGTCTCACGGAAGAGTTCTCCAGAGGGTTTTCTTCAGGCTTCGCTTGAGTTTTCTCTGCAGACTTTGGCCGAATTCTTTTGACAAAATCTGTAATGGTAGATATATCTTCAAGCTTCGGTAGAGGTCCAGGCTCCGCGACAACAGTTTTGGGCGGACGTTCCTGTTCAGACTTTCGTGGAGGTTCTCCTTGTTCTTCCAGCTGTGACCGACATATCTTGGGCGGGTCAAAGACATATCGAGATACGCCTTTCTTACGAATCTCTTCATCAGCTGACTTGAGTTTTTTCTCCTTCACATGTCCCAAGATGGGATTAATTGCTCTACTCAGTTTTGGCACTGCAAAATGGTAATTTACACTAGGTGTTGTTTCCCTCAGTTCTTCCTTCTTCAAACATAGTAGTTGTTCCTCACCTCCCTCCCCTGCGGCTTCAAGGCCTCTTTTGCTTTCTCGAGGGTTCTTGGGTACGTCTAGTCCAGTGTGCTCTTTTTCTTTCTTATAGGTTTGAGTGTCTCTCTCAGGATCATCACGTGGGACTATTATCCTCCCAGAATCGGTTACATGAAAAGGAAGTCCGCTTGACTCCTTGTGTTCTGTCTGTACACTTCTGTTATCTTCTGACACAACATCACCCGTAGAAACTATTTTCCTCGCACAGTCTCTCACGTGAATGCGAAATCCGTTGGATCCCTTGTTCAGCTCTTCCTGTACATTTTCAGCTGAAACAAGATCACCCCTGGAGGTTGTCCTTGTCTCAGTGTCTCTCATACATACACGAAGGACCCCGGATTCTTTGAGCCCTTCCTCTACACTTTCTTCCCGCTTATCATCTCCTCTAGAAACTATCCTTCTCTCATACTCACTAACCTGAATATGAAGTCCCCAGGATTCTTCGAGCTCTTTCTGTACACTTTCTTCCAGCCGATCACCACTCCTAGAAACTAACCTTCTCTTAAATTCTCTAACATGGAGATGAATGCCCTCGGATGGTTTGATCTCTCCCTGTAAACGGTCTTCCGGCCTATCATCATCCATAGGAACTATCCTGCTCTCAGACTCTGTAATTTGAGTATGGAGTCCCCCAGGTTCTTTGAGTTCTTCCTGTACACGTTCTTTTGACTCATCGTCACCCCATGAAACTCTTTTCTTCTCAGTATCTTGCATATGGTGACTAAACTCCAGTGGTTCTTTGAGTTGTTTCTGTACATTCTCTTCCGGGAAATCATCACCTCTAGAAACTATCCGTCTCTCAGACTCTCTAGCATGAAAATAAAGTCCCGCCGGTTCTTTGTGCTCTTCTTGTATACTTTCTTCCGTTTGATCATCACCCCTTGAGCATACCCCGCTCTCTGACTTTCTTATGGGAATATAAAGTCCCCCGGATTCTTCGAGCTCTTCTGGTACATTTTCTTTTGACTCATCTTCAACCCATGAAATTCTTTTCTTCTGGGGGTCACTCGTATGACCAGGACGCCGCCCTAGTCCTTTGAGTTCATCCCGTACGACCTTTGCCGACCCAGCATCACCCCTTGGAACTGGCTTTCTTCCAGGCTCTCTAACATGAATGTGAAGTTCCCCGGATTCTTTGAGTTCTTCCTGTGAACTTTCTTCCGTCCGATCATCATACTTTGAAACTATCCTTTTCTCAGACTCTCCAACATGAATATAAACTCTCCCGGGTTCTTTTAGTTCTTCCTCTACACTTTCTTTTGACTCATGTTCACCCCATGAAACCTTTTCCTTTTCTAAAGCTTCCACATGACGACTAAGCTCCTCTGGTTCTCCGAGTTCTTGTAAACTTTCTACCTGCCCATCATCACCCCTAGAAATTATCCTTCTCTGAGACTCCCTAACATGAATATGCAGTCCCCCGAATCCTTTGAAGTCCTCCTGTACGTTTCCTTCTGAAGTATCGTCACCCCTCGCATGTATTCTTCTCTCAGAATCTGCCAGATGTATCCGAGGTCCCACTGATTTGTTGAGCTGTCCCTTCACACTTCCTCCTGATACATCATCACTCCATGAAACTTTTTTCTTCTTAGAATCTTTGACGTTAATTTGTAGAGCAGTTGGTTCCTTTAACCCTGCCTGTACTCGTGACAAAGAATCATGCATTGTTACTGTTCTTCTTTCAGAATCTCTCACATGCACAGAAAGTATCTCTGGTCCCTTGAGCCCTTTCTGTAGACTTCCTTCTGACACATCATCACTCCTTGAAACATTGCCTCTCTCAGAATCTCTCACAGATGTACGGAGTCTCTCTGATTCCTTCAGCTGTGCCTGTACACTATCGTCTGACATTCTATTAACCCTAGAAACTAATCTTCTCGCGGAAGTGTTTACATGAATATGAAGACCCTCTGGTTCTTTGAGGTCTTCCTGTACACACTTTTCCGACACATCATGACCCCGTGAAACTTCCTTACTCTCAGAATCTTTCACATGAATATGGAAGCCCGCTAGTTCTTGGAGTCTTTGTGTTTTCTCTAGATCTTCTGACTCATCATAACCCCATGAAACTATTTTCCTTACAGAATCTCTGACATGTATACGAATTCCCCCTAGTTCCTTGAGGTGATCCTGTACACATTCTGAATCTTCTGGCACATCATCTAACAATTCAACGATTACGTCTGAATAAGAAGGCATCTCCACCTTGTACGAACGTTCTGTGTCTTTGCCTTCTCCTGGTTCAGCAGATTCGTCAAGCAGTGTCGTTTCCCCAGCGTTGTGGACATGGGTAAACTTTCTCCATCCTTTACGGTTGTTGGCTTCAGGTGCTGCTTGACGTTCGGGCTTGTCTGAAGATTCTGGACCTTGATCAACCCTGGCTGCTGCTTCCTCTTCAAAGAGAGCGTTATTGTGCCGTTTCTTTCTATCTAGATCAAACAAGGCGTTCTGATGGACCACCGGCGTCGATTTAGGTCTCCAGAACACGCCAAGTGGGTCCCAAAGGGTTGCTGGTACTAAATTGGATTTTCCTTCTTTTGACTCTTGTCTCTTTTTTGATTGACCGTCCGTCGGGGAATCCTTATGTTCAGTCTCGTTTTCTTCTGACATTTCCCTTACCACTTGTATCTCTCTTGGGGGTGTTTTACCACCACCGTTTGTACTAAACCAGTCTGGAATCGAAGGAATGTCGGTCTGTAGAGCCGGAGAAACATGTGACGTGGTAGGCTTGTCAGCAGCTGAAGCTGGAGGAAGTTGCTCGAGTAGTTTTTCTTCCCTTCTTTTGCTGTCTTCATAATTTAGAACTGTGACCGTTCCTCGAGCGCCGAAGGGTAACAAAGGATGCTCCAGCTGCTCCTTCTCTCCCGTGCGGGGCACATCGCCGGGCACCATCGTTTGACCTTCGAGTCTCGGCAACTTCTTCTTGCCACGTAGCTTAGGAGTCCTTGGTCGCTTCCTTGATCCTGAAAGAGGCGAAGTGGTGCGCCAGGGTGCTCGCATGGGACAGATTGATTGTATGGGTATCAAGTCTTCAGGTTCCCCTGGAGCTCTAGTTTGCCAACAGCGAACTTGAGTTTCTATACCCAGTTCTTCGTCGTGTGAAGCTGCAGACAGTCGACCGCTGCTAATTAAGGGGCTCCTGTTTGGTCTGGACTGACGAATGTTTTCAGTTTCCACTTCGCGTTGTTTAAGTTTCTGCAGATCGCCAAGAGACAGTTTGAGGTTTCCTCGTGCATGCCACTATGGCTTTCTTCTCAGAGCATCTGCTTGTCAACTTGGAATCAATCACATTATATGTATAGTTAGAGCATTTCCAGCGGAACCCCTATCTCATACTCTTAACCTCGTCTTACTTTCTTTCCTCGTCTAACCCTAACGTGATAACCGTATTCAGTTCTCTATCTTAGAGTTCTGTTTGCAATATTTATTCCCACGTTCTTGAGACTCATTTTAACTGAGTTTATTTGTGTTCAGAGTTCAGAGGATTGGGAATAGAGTATTACCGCGGGAGACGTAGATTAAATTATATAGAGAGGACCGCGGGACGGAAGCAATCCGCTTGCCTGGAAACTAGTGAAATGGGGCACTAAATAGAGTATATCGCTAAGCTCCTCCAGACTCCCAACGTCTGGATCGTATCCTAGCGGGGTTATTCGATCAAGACAATCAGCAAACACAAGATCAAGTATTCGCTTGTGGCGCATTTTCTTGAGGACCCCGGAACTTTTGACGTTGGGGAAAATGTGGCTGGTGAAGATAGCTAAAAAACCGTATCATGTGTATATGTCTTTCAATAAAGAGGTTTACTGTAAGTTTCACTCAGATATGCCATCCGCAAAACCTCGAAGGGAGGAGAAGAATGAATCAGGTTAATTGTATCCGGTTAGTGTCACGCAGATGACTGCGATGTAACGTTGTTGCAGTATCCTCTTAAAACTGTTTGCATCAGCAATCGACGTGCTATGCTATGCTACCGTTATGCTCTCTCTTCAGAGAGACAAGACCGTGTAGTTTATGAAGATGCAGCGCTCTTTGCCCCATTTCGGGACGTAAATATCCTTCAGTGAGGACGTGTGAACTTAGAAGCGTGAGTGATTCCGTAGACGCGCTTCCTACAGCCCAGCGACAAGTTCAGAGTGAGAACAGCGCAAAGTCACCCCTGGGGGTATCAAGTTCCCGAGGCTGCTTAGAACGTTCATGACCGTAACGTGTCTAATGTGTTGCTAAGCTCCCAAATTTCACTTAGATGCACTTGCCCACGTGAATGTGATTGATTTACGGTGTGTTTCATGCATAGTTATCCTGTGTGTCAATCCGATTCCACTAGAAAAGACAGGAGAATATTTTTCTCTACAATGCAGAGTGTTCCAGAAGGCATGAGAAAAGGAGAGCACGGGTCACACTTTGGTGTACTGTGATCGCGATGCGTTGCGCCTCGCGCAGCAGCCGACTGCATATAACGCGACCTGCCATGAGAGAGATACAAATATAACGTGACGTTTAAAACGTTTCAATGTTGGGCCTGGAGTTAGAACATGCCGAAAACAGGATCGACATGGAGGTGTGCCAGATTTTGCCCAAGGGAGCGGAAACATTTGGTTGCTTTCTCCCATATAGTGGCACCAACGCAAGCCTTATGACGTTTTCCCTGTTTGATTACGACGACGTTTGAGGCTGGCGTAGGTTTACTTACAAGAAATAGGGTAACGGCGATGTTGATCATTGCCACAAGACGCCAGTTCTTCTTGATAAATTGCGCCACCCCGGCCCTGGGGATGACGAATAAGTAGTTGAGCTCTGATGTTCTGCGAACGGTGCATCGATTTCTATAACTACTAATCACTAATTAAATCCCCGCTGGATATCAAGTATATCAAGATCTCCGCACTGCAGGTGTCTAGCGTACAATAGTGTCTCGTAGATAATCTCAACTTCGAGTCTCAACCTAACCACCACTAACAAAAGTTAATACGCCAGGATCCGGAGCTTATGCACTTGAACTTACTTGCAAGCATTGCACTGGAAGCACATAGTACCCGGATCGTTCCCGTACGTGAAGCAATCTGGGTCCTCGTACTTTCTGTACTGGGACTGGTGGGCCACGGTAGTAGGAAGGACAGTAGCATCTAAGTCGGAGGGAACATCGGTGGTGGTTACGGTTGAGACTCGGAGTTGAGGGACTGGAGTTTCCGTGAGGTTGATCATAGCTGTATCCTGGACCGTGACAAGGTGCCCGGGCGGGGGGATCGAGGATGAATTGATACTGGTGCTGTTGGAGCTGGTTGTGGTGTAGGATATCGGTACCGGTTTGCGGATATATCTGCTGGTTAAGTCGTAGTGAGTTACGTTAATCATGGGAAATTTGCACCTGCAAGGAACGCGTTGTGATCCTGGTTACAGCAAGTTAATAAAGACTTAACAGCGCGGAAGATATACTCCAGATATATGTTCCCGTATCTGTGTACGGTCTAAACATGGCGATGCACTTTCCCCTTTATCATGTGGACTGTACAGAACACTCTAAGAGTAAATGAAGTGTAGAAAAATTTTAGGTGGTGGTACGTACTCAGCAGGTGGACGGCAGCAACCCGATTGGACTGCGTTCAGTTGTGCGCTTGCGAGCTCTGCTATCGACTGAGATATCAAGGCACGAATTACTCATACTTCAAATTCAGTTCTCCAAATTTGATTTAATGCAAAGTTTCAGACAGATGAAGCAGAGGAAGTTCTGGCAAACCGTTATTAACGTACGGCATAATCCCTGGCGATCTCGGCACAGTAGTCCGGATGTAACAAGCAATCTCGAAGATGTTTCCAGTTGCGAGGGTTATTGAACTGCAAGAAACAGACGTAATTAATTAGTATTTACAACGAAGGTTAAGAGAGATGGACCGTCCTTGCAGAAGAATTGACCACTTGCCGGTTTGGGGATAAGCAGAACTTCTTTGGGAGCACGTGTTTTGTGGCCGGACGGACGGACGTGCTGACACAACGTGTAACCCCCCGGAACTAAACGCGAATGGTACTACTGACTACAGTGGAACTGAATCTGATTACGTTGAGGATGAACGCCAACTAGAATAATGCTTTACTTACAAGTCTTCGGATGTATCCTGAATAATCACCAAGGCTATATTCCTTGAACCTGGCCGACACAAACACCAGGAGCTGAACAGATCAGAATTAACCTGCATACTGGAATATTTGCCAAGTAACAGAAGACCTAATTCAGATATGATGAGATTGTCCAAGTCAGCCATTGATCAAATAAGTTCGATGCCCACCCTTTTCCGCTAATAGCACGACCGGCTCCTTCGTTGGTTACAACAAACCTGGCAATGCAAGTGAGTTAGCAGAAGTTAGCAAAAGATCCAATTTTGCTCGCCATTGATCCAAGGATTGAGAAGGACATGCAGCTTTACTAACTTGTATGACCAATAACTATGTGGTGGACCTCTTGATTTTATATGCTCGAATAAAACCATTTGAACAGACTTCTGTAAGAAACAAGATGAAGAGATTAGAGTCAGGATCTTACGCAAATGCGGTGAACAGAACCAGACCTGCAAGAAGAAAGAACATGATCACCAAATACTTCCAAATGCAAGTCAAGGATGACACTCAAAATGGGATCTGAAGAACATCCCTGTCAGACTCTTGGACCTTGAGAATTCAGATCGGTGAAGAGCTGAATGGTACGCAGACGCTGGAAGTCTACGAATATTGCTGTAATATTTCGTCCTGGTGTGGCATTCTTGAATACAGAACTAAGCAAAATCAGTTGTTTGGCCTATTTCCTCCCTGATTTGAGGATCTGGGTTACAAAACGGATCTCAAATTCTACCATCAAATTCAGTACTCGAATCAGAAGTGATGCACAACATCCCGTCTTTTCAATCTTTGATTGTGGATACGACACAAAGGACCCACACCAGGTTCTTCCAGGCTCCCACAAATCCCAATAAAGATCTGCACGTGCCAGAAAGAACTATGTTCAACGTAAGAAATTAAATTCCAGACCGTGTGGAATTTAACTTCAGACAACCAGATTAGGACCCCCTTGAATCAGATGTCAGTCAGTCAACTATGGCATCGTGTACGAAGGTATCCAGAACCGTCAAATCGAGCAAAGTTTCTCAATCTACTTTTCCTTTTCGTCCTCCAGACACGATTCTCGTATCACAAATAATGAGTAAGTTCCTGAAGTTACTTCTAGCATGGCTACAGAATAATAGTTTGTGCTTCAGAGAAGAATTACGATCACACAAATTTCGTATCGTGTCATATCGACTATAAACTCGGTGCAGGATATATCTGAGCTGGGAGGACAAGTTATCACTGTAACGAACAACCATTTACGTAACTTCTCCAACGATACACGAAGGCGAGAAGAACCAGAGCATTTGCTTCAAGCTACATTTGCTTCAGTATGAGAAGGTTCAGTTGGTAGGTTTACTCGACCATTCCAGTGCCACCGTACTTGAACATGCCTGCAATGAAAGCCATATAGATTCTGCTAGTGGACTGCTTGTTTTTCACAGCACCGTATCAAGGAGAGGAGAAGCTCACATTATAAATATGAAAGCTCCTACAATAAGGACGGGCACTGTAAGAAATTTGTCGCAGTCTCCATGCGCTGTGGAAAGCCATATTCCCATTCCGAGTATACAGAAGGAAACACCCTGACATTACGATGCATTCACATCAACAACGTTGGCATACGGGGCGGACTCTTCTTGTTAAAACATGAGCGCAAAAGTAATCATTACGTTCTGCCAAGCAAATTTAACTTTATTCCAAGCGCATCTCAGAGTAAGGATACTAGGAAGCGACTCCTTGGTCACTGGGATAACCTACCAGAGTGAGGAAACTGACCCACTTGATAATAAACGAGCTGCAACCATACCCCATGGCTAGCTCCTCACCACTAGGGCCACCTTATATTCCACGGCAGGAAAGCCTGCAAACAAGAGAAGCATAATATTCAGTTCGTAGGTATGGACCAGCTCGATCGGCTGAATACTTCACAACTGATCAGTCTCAAGGGTTTCATGAATGTTACGAGAGTGCAAGAGGTCGAATGATCCGTATGCAGCCGTGATCTTTCTGTTCTACACGGAATGTTCATGTCTATAAGCATCTGCTCCTATAGCCATTCGGCTTCTGAGCTGGGAAAGAAGTACCCGGAGTCAGATGTACTTAAAGTGGAAACAAGGTGCGTGGATATAGGCAAGAAGGCGGACACTAAGGTAAACTTCTGCTTTCTCCGAAAGAACAGGAGTCGCAAGGTTTTGCTGCAGGCAAGTATTCGGTCGCGGTAAGCTGACTGGGAGTTGTCAGTGGATACCAATGGGCGCTGCACAAGAGCTCTTCGCCAGTTGGTTCTACTGCCACTTCACAAGGTAGAGAACGTTCAGCGTGGCTTTTAAGACCGGGGTACTATCGACAGAATGACCACCCTGAATGACTTGAATGACTTCGCACTTCTCCATGCTCAGAAAGGCAAGAATATTTAGCTTCCGTAGAAAGTCATATGCCAAGATTCCTTGGTTCACGAGATGTAGTGAGCCGCGACGCGGACAACAGGTAGCGGAGCCCATCCGTTTAAATGCACATCGAGGGGCCGAGTTCACGTCTGTGAGAACAAACCTTATAAGTTTCACGTTTAAGATTCCATCTCCTTCTCTCCTAAAAGTTGCAGGTGAATGGGCAACCACTCCTCAGATTATTCAGTAGTCTACCGACAGACGGACTACGACGAACAAACTGCCTTCCAGCAAGCTTTACATTCAGGAGCTAGCAGCTCGCTCTATGCATGGATTTTGTTTAGTGTCGAACGGGTGAAGAAGCTTCAGGTTGCCACAGGAGTAATTTCCAACCGGCAATTTGAACAGAAACAATCAAAGGGGCTCTAAATTATGAGTGAAGCCGGGAATGCGGACTTCAAGCTAGACCAGTGCTATTCTGTAACGGATTTTCTTGCGCTTTATTAGCTACTGACGGATCATCATCACGCACGAGATTACCAGCAGTGTACCTGACGTACTATAGAACGGTAGATGTCTCCAAGAAATCAATCAACTAAGGATACCTTCGATTACCACAACTAAGGATCACCTTCGATTACCACAGTTCGATCCTCAAGATCTGTCGAAGAGAATACCGAAATCTTCATCTCTCGCTGACGAATAACCGAATCAAATCGCTCACAAACGAATGTCTCTCCCGCCCAACTGGAGCTCTCTCGCTCGCTGTGCTCACTTCTTTCCTCTTCTCTTCTCTGCCTCCTCCCATTCTTCGTCCCTTGCCATCGTGTGCCGCGCCTCTTGCCAGCCATTAATTCAAACCCTGCGCACGTGGCACACTTCTTTCTACTCAGCAACTGTCCGCTCCTTGTCCTTCACCGCCTACAGCCCGTGACCGAAGCACAACTTGGTAACTTCATAACGCAGCCTCGACCCACGTATCCGACCCCTTGAATTAGTGTGTACTTCACTCTGAAGGTTAACTGTGGTATGTGTAAGTTAAACAACCCCAATTTCACCCGACATTTTAAAGGTTAACTGCGTACGATGTACCACACAACGAACTTCTCTGAATAGCACTGCAGATGTCTACGTTAGCCTTTTGATCCTACCGTAGGTTACGTTAGACGCAGTTGGGTTGAGTTTTGCATGGTCGTGCGCGTGTTCATCATTGGTTGCAACGTCAAGAGTACTATGACTATGTCTGATAATCATGCGGTGCTCCGGAGGACTACTTCCTTCTCTCTGAGCTTGGGGATCAAGGTCATCTCCGTTGCTGCAGCACGTCCTGTCGTGAGTACGACTTGCAAATATGTTCGTTCGTTGGTTGATGAATGAACGTGACGTCAACTGTACAGTAGTATACAGTATTATTGCCTTTACAAACACAACAAGCGTTATAATCTTAATGTTCTTTGGAACAACACCGGTCACCATTTGAAATGATGAGTTGTGGACTAGGAAGCGGTCGTGATTTAGGTTGCTCCGAGTTTGACTACAGTCGACTATGATCCATGATATGCAGTTGGTCGGTCACCCATGATATGTATGCAGTTACATAAAGTTTAGATTGAAAATTTTACCCTGATAATATAGTCGATATACTATATCATTGGAGAAAAATATGAGGTAATACCTCTGTCTCTTTGCAGAAGATAAAGCTTCGATCTTTACTGTTACGATACATATAACAGTTTCCTAGGACTATCTTCCACCTCTGCAAAATATTAATCAAGGCATAATATGACTGAAAGTACACATCTTTATCTGAAATAGGATCGCAACGTTAATTATCTATCAATTGAACAGACTCCTTATTTTCCGGTACAGCCACGAGATAGCTACAAACGAGACAATCTCATCAACACTAAAATGAAGGTGAACCAATTGCAACACCTTTGTTTCGCCGTGTGTAAAAAACTCTTTAGCCTGCATCATATTATGGTGGTGATCTTTTCTCTCAAGTTATTGTTTCTACAGTAGAATTCTGAAACCATATTAGGGTTGATCAACCTACTGTTAAATTATTTCTGATTCATATTAACCATTGATTGTCTCTTTACATAAATGCACCTTCAAGATTTAAAGGAAAAACTTATCAAATATGCACCTAATGCATTATGCAGTTATACAATAATGCAATCACATAATGCAAGTCTATTCGCGCTTTAAGTTTACATAGCTCACACATCGGCTCAAGTGAATTTCGCTCGTTCTTCCAAGAGAATTCCACTGCATGAATGTCGTATTGCAATATGCTGTACTTATTATACCTTAAGCATTTCCTTTGTCAAAACAGTTTGAAAAAGGAAATGCTTAAGCTATAAACAGAACTGAGTTACAGAACTGAGTTATGCGAAAAGTGATGAGACAAGTATTTACAATTGCATGATCTTTTCATATATGTCCTTGATCCTGTGGGATTCACTCTGAATGATTCGAAAATAGTTTGTGTTGAAAGGGGTGCACGAATAGTTTTAGCACGATGATAAAACAAAGTCAATTGTACTATAATAAAATGTTAGATTCTTTGGGTGATCACATTGGCTCCAGTTACCACGTTATTATTCTAATTTATGTTGTCATATTGTTTTGCATGAAATATATGACCGACATATGAGGGATATCTGACTATAGAAATTTAAAAAGTTGAGAAAGACGAGTAACAACGCATGTTTTCAATCCAAAATTTTGAATATTAGTCCTATTTTATTTTTTTACTCTTTTGAATATACGTAAAATTTACATTCATACTTCAGATGTATGTAGTAATCACACTAGTTCTCTAAACTCAAACGCATCAATTTTGCTTTGCAGTCCTCAGAAAACTTTTTGCAACAATACCCAATATGTTTAAAAGTTGAAAAGGACCTCTTAAACCAAAGTGACACCTCCTCAAAGTTTTCAGCCTTCAAGTTTTTTCATATCATTCAACTTCGGTGGATGTCATGAAGTTTAATCCTGTAAATTTTCTCCAATCTATCTAACCTTACGTCTGAACAACTACATAAAAGCTCTTGTCAAGATTTTTTCAATGATATTGAACGAGAAGTTACGTCTCGTCAAAATTATCTTTGTATTTTTTCATAATGTTCAACTTAGAGACTCATCTCAAAATTCACCTTCCTAAGATCGTCAAGTTCAAGACACATCCCAAAGTTCACATCAAAAATATCATCAACTTCGAGATGTATCTCGAAATTCATCTCCCAAACATCATCAACTTCGGGATGCATCCTAAAGTTCACAGTTGTCTCAACTGACTTTCAGACTAGAATTTGACCCGACTTACCTTGACTGACATTTTCAGAGAAATCATGCAAGCTTCTACATCTAGATTCAAAATTTCATCGTAA
The DNA here is from genome assembly GCA_036924285.1 of Asterella californica. NCBI lineage: Eukaryota > Viridiplantae > Streptophyta > Marchantiopsida > Marchantiales > Aytoniaceae > Asterella > Asterella californica. The sequence goes on along the minus strand of JAYKYS010000006.1, from coordinate 20,007,866 downwards.
ATGAACTTAGTAGCACGGTTTTTATACTTTTCACAAGCATCTTTCCAAAATCCATGTGTTATCTCTAAACTCCATCATACATAGAGATGTATGCGATCACACGACATCCATGCAGTATGTCTCATGTCATGTATGCACATTATCATATCATCATTTTGATCCATTTTTACATTGATCCATTCAACATCAACCCCATCATTCCAAATATAAATAAATTTTAGCAAATCTATATGATTAGACTGGTCACTTTTTTCTCTCATAACATAATTTTGCAAGCTTGCTTTATGATCTGAATCACTCTCTTAGTTCGATCATTTGACTCTATCTAAATGATATGACGAACTGAACTTCAATGTAGTGCTTAAATGCTTCAATAATGTCATCTATGAGATGTTTGTGAAACATGTATTTCGTTTGGATGGTTTGTCTAGAGAGATAATCTCTAATTTAGATCACATATTTTATAGTGAGTTTTGGAAGATATTATTTAAGCATCTAAGCACTACATTGAAGTTTAATTCGTCATGTCATCCGAGTCAAATGATCAGATTGAGAGAGTGAAACAGATCATAGAGCAAGCTATAAAGAACTTTATTATGAGAGGCCAAAGTTATTGGTTGGAACATATAGATTTGTCAGATGGTCAGACTGAGAGAGTGAATCAGATCATAGAGCAAGCTATGAGGACTTATATAATGAGAGACTAGAGTGATAAGTCGGATCATATACATTTGTTATTGCTTACAATGATACTAAGCATAGTGTAACCATCTGCAAGTCGTTTGAGATTGTTTATAGAGGAGCATATTTTCCTTGGTCACTTGCACTCTTTTCGAGTATGGAATTTGATATGGTCAACTCAATGCGGATAATTTGAATAATATGTCTAGTCTTTCTATGAGAATAAAAACCAAACAACTTTTTTGATATCAAATCTTGGCTTTCAAGTTTAGAGTGTAATCTTTCAATTGTTTTATTATGTGTTATCAATTATGATATCTTGTTCACTCCAACTTTCTTCCTTTCCTTGGTAACTAAATATTTGAGAGTGATGTATGAAAATACCTTCTATCCATAAAAAACTATAAGTTTTTGAAAATACATTATTTTGAATAATTTTAATAGACACTTAGGCCAATTCTTATGGAAGACGGTAGTTCGTTTTTACTGAAAAACTTAAGGTTCTAAACGCAGTGAATTTTCATGGAAAAAATGTTAGTATATGATATGCTAAGGTGATTTTTCTTTTTCGTGTAGTTGCGAATGTTAGTGAGGAGCGAAACTGGAAGCCCTGAAGATTTAGATATGGATCTCTTGGCTGGTGGGCAAACTGTCTGGATTGAAGTCATCGATTAATCTAATTGTAAATTTGGGTCTAGAAAATTCCCATTTGATCTCCTCATTGTTTTCGCCGAGTGGGTGTTTATTATAGCCAGCTTAATTTAGGTTACAAATTCATGTGAGTAAACTAATTCTTTTCATTAGCAAGTTGCTGCACCAGTTCAAATCGACGCGGCTCGGAGGCGCGTCGATTTGAACTGGTGACAAGAGGATTTTCAGTCCTCTGCTCTACCAACTGAGCTATCCCAGCATTTTTACTTTTGATTATTTAACATAAAAATGAAAAGTATGAAGTACTTAATGGTATTTAGGGTTGATGATCCGGAGTCGATCATGTCTTCTCTTACCTAAGCGCAAGTATAAAATTGGAAATAAGCAACTTCATAATTTTTGCATCCAGGTATCATTGATGAAATATGATGGATTAGAATGTTTAAAGAATGAAACTATGGACTGCATTTTATATGAGTGATGTACTAGGGAAATTGAAAATAAAATCTTCATTAAAGTTAATGATTTCCCTTTTCGTTTAAACAGAATATTCGAATCGAGTGATCTCATTATGCTGATTGGAATCGAGGCAAAAGATTCGTTTGCCTTTCATACCGCAATTGCGATTTAAGCTAAGTTGACAACGAGGTATTAAACTGTGGTTTCACTATAGATATTGAGCTTATATATTTTATTGTATTTAGTATGTATATTTAATTAGTGTGAGTGTGGAATTAGTGTGAATGAGACTAATTTAAATATAATCTAAATTTAGCTGAAGTTAATATTACTAAAATAAATTGTAATATAATTGTAATAAATAAAAATATTTAACAAGACTTCAACTCACAAGCTCTGCACACTCACTTAATTGAACTTAACTAAAAATATCACATGAACTTGATTACATAATCTAAAAAAGAAGAAAGAAAAGATGGTGTAACCACTTTATTTCCGACTCAAATGTCTCTTCTTGACCTACGTAAACTCCCTTCTCTTACTGTTTTCCTTTTCTTTTCTTTTTCCTTTCTCCTCTTTCTTTCTTCTTTTCCTAACGAATTGAATTTCGTTTCTTAGATTTGTACAGATAGAAAATGAAAATGAGAAATATAAGTTAAAAACTATAATAAATTGATTGACTCGGATAGTAAACATATTCATTGATCATAAAATTAAAATATTAATTTTTTTCAAAATAATAATATTTTCGTACAAATGTGTATAGGTCAATAGTACACTTCTCCGAACTAGAGACCAATCGTTTAGTAATCCAAGTAGATTAGTATCTGCTCAATCAAAGGAAAAGAGGATAACAAACATAAACAATATGAATAAACAACATTACAATGAGGTAACGTACTCCTAAAAGTAATGTGAATTCACTTCACAAAACGAACCACTCAAAGACTAAACCACTATTAATATGAATGCACAAGAAAAGAACTTAAAATAAAGTCCCAGGGTCCACATAAACCTCTACATAAACCTCTGGATGAAAACAAAATACTATCATAGAGATTACATTTTGAAACTAAAAGCAACTCTTGTATGAAATGTACGAGAGAATTAAACTAAAATAATGTTCTCATCCATAAAATATATAAACAAATAAATAGGGTTCACACATCCAAAATGAATATCCCGATAAATGAATAATATAGGAAGGCAAGGAGCCATAAAACACAACGATAAAAACTCTGACACAACGATATGTCAATGATAATTTATAATGAAATTATTACATCAAAATTGTAAAAACTTTGAAGCTTAAGAGAAAATTTTCCTCAGCTGTTTATACTATCTAGGGTGATCGTCTTCTAAAGAAGTGTGCTTGGAATACCAAACTGGAGGATGAGATTCAATGAATGTGGCGGAATTATAAGAGGGAAAATTCTCCTTTATGTAAGTGCATAACTTCCGGAGAAGAAACTGATCATTGATAGAACCGCAAAACAAATGTAGAAGTATTTATGTATATCATGGATTCAAAAAATGAGTGTATCTTTGTCCATCGATTGAAATACAATCTAATATATTATGTTCTGGAAACATCTTGATGACTCTTTAAAATCTTTCAAACTACAAGAAAATATTGAGAATCATGTTTCATGACTATTTCTCCATCTACATACCTAAATGTCATAGCATAAGTTTCTCAACCTTGTTGTAAGACAAGAACGACTCTTCAGAAAAGGCGAAACTTTCTGGTTGTGATCAGTTGTGTGGTTGTTGTGGCTAGTGCTATCTGGATGGATGTAAGAGTTTTTCTTGCAAACTTTGATACTCGGTAGAAGCAATTCTGATTACACATTCTCTCTAAACATTTGCAAGCTGACAGATTGCACTTACATGTCTTCCTTTGCAAAGTCTGATCTCTCTCTTTGCAGATTGCAAGTTGTGTGCAAATTATTGTGAAATGTTTATGTTTTGATACCATAAGAACTTCAACCAGCTGTATCTCCACCTCTGAGGATCAGATAAGCATAAAACTTCGATCCACAGTAGAAAACACCCACTAAGCACACTCACATGAGATTGGGATCAGATTTACCTACAGAAACAAAGAAATTCTCCATAATTCTCAAATGTATCACCATTTACTCACAAATTATACACCATAACTTCAGTTGGTTGTCTCTCGACTCTCAAATCCAAATCGACTGTACTATAAATAAAATATAATATTAACTTTGAGATTGTTTTACTCATTATTTTGTGAATGAAAATAACATGTATTCTATTGATGATGCTCTTTTTGAGACTGTTGACTGTGAAACTCACTTCTGAGAACTACATCTCTGTTATATTATAAATTCATACCGTATTAAAAACTGAATTACATCTGAATGACTGGTTATTATTTACTTCTCCTTTAAAAACTTACAATAAAAAAATGTAAAGTTCAAAAAATTATTTAAGTCATTAAGTCATTAAAAAATCATTTACACTATTAGTGCAAATGTGAAATTTATATGTATGATGGCGTGCACATACACATCGCTACACAACATACATCGCTGTCAGAGATACACCACACATACACATAACACATGGACAATCTCATACACATACACAAGTGTATCACAATGATAAACGATATGTACTCTCTGCACCATGCCATCAGACACTAAACAATCACTAGAGTCGAGTCAAATCCACTCTGTGCTCGCAGAGATTCCAGATTGCACTCACAAAGACTATCCATCATAGCTAGGAGCTTGAAGGCTCAACTTGAAGAACTGAGGTCTCCAAACCCTATCTGCGAAGTATATCCCTAGTGGGTCATCCCAAGAACTTGTCCTAACGGCACTAACGTTCCTACCGAGATTCGTCACTCCGCACTCGGTCAACCTAGCCGAGGTGCCAAACTGACGTGATAGCTGTCGTGCGCATACACATCGCTACACAACATACATCGCTGTCAGAGGTACATGGCTAATGGTAGCAATTTTTGGGCTAATTCACTTTTCATACTATCACACATACACATAATATATGGACGATCTCATACACATACACAAGTGTACCAGAATCGCTCTTCTAACTGGCGGTTAGGTCCCTCTAACTCCAGATAGCTCCATATCTCAACTACGTGATATACACCTTCATGGGTGCAAGGATCAGGAGGTCGGGTGCTACATCGTCCCATCGTTAGTCGCATGTCTGCAATCCATACCATGCAAAGATCTAATCGACTATCTCTACTATATACATCGAGGACAAACTCACCGTCCAATAAGAACAACACTGAGAGATGGAGTCAAACATGACATGTGCTAATCTCTAGAACAACCATCACACAACATATGGGCTGCTCCACCAGTAGACCCACATAACATACATCTCAAGCTCGCACATACAATTGCTAAGCTTGGGTCAACAGTACCTTCGATGTTGGGAAGATGACATGACGCGCAATTATGCACATGATCTTTTCAAACAACATCATCACGGTCCTCTAACATGAGTATTCGAGAAGATAACACCTCACGCACTTGTAAAATAGTGCGCTCTACGATCACGTCCAACGCCGTTGGTGCAGTCTGCTGTAGATAGATATAATCGCCAAGATGAAACATGCGAATCGATGATCGATAACCTCCTCCTCGAATAGTCATGTATCGCAACGTGTCTCTATGCTGAGCAATCACTAGGTTCTCAAAAGCTATAGACATAACTCTCCGCAACAAGAACATGCGTTCACCCACATATCCGGGTCATCAAGGTTCAACACCTTAGCAGAATCAAGACGAATAGTCGAAGGTAGATCTGGATCTCGACCATACAATAGAAAATACGGTGAGAAGGAAACCAAAGACGCTTGTCGGCTAAAACGATAACCCATAGCCAACCATGATAACTGCACCAGTCTCCCAAGAGTCCTTCTCCAAGCCATACTTGCGCAATCCTCTCTTCACCGTCTGAATTACCCTCTCCGTCAAACCATCCGTCTCAAGATGATCTCGAGATGTAGTCCGATGATCAATCAGCGCTTGATCACACAAGGTCTGAAACTCACCAAGGAACTCTGTACCTTGATCTGTCAGCACTTCAGCTGGTGCTCCAAAACAACTCAGCACTCGATCTAGGAACGCATATGCCGTCTCTTCACTTGCCTTGTCCGATAATGCTACCACTCAATCCACTTGGAGAAGTGCTCCATCATCATCAACACATACCGGTGGTGACGTGCGATCAACGATAAAGGTCCCACAAAATCTAAACTCCAACTGTAACCCAACCCCATAATCGATAAGGGGTGTAACTGTGGAGTAGGAGCATTAACGATGCTCGTACTCGATCACAAACCACACGTCGTGCAACAAATTGCTGCACATCGACGTACATACCACGCCATCAATACCGTCCTTGGAGTAAGCTATGCGTACGCTTCACTCCAAAATGTCTCATTTCTTCATGGACATGTCATATTACTTGTGCCCTCTGGGATGAATTTGACACTATCCGTACTCTCTCATCATCCCACACTCGAAGTACATGTCGTCTTTCTTGTCGAAATCTGTTCGCTCGTTGAAAGACATGACTTTGCTCCTTGACACTTATTGTGTCTACCACCACGTCAGTACGTAGATACTCCATTACAGTCACATCGTCATGGATATCTCGCTGGTCTAGTACACCATCTCCACCCTCATGATCTGGAAACTCGTCATCTACTCTCAGATACGACTTGGTCCTCCATACTAGAGTTCATGACCAACACACAAAGAAAGGCAGATGCATGCCATCCTGGCACTATCTCCTCATCAACCTCGTCATGCCTCGAGTCCCAGTCTGATCTTGCTGACTCGTGCATGAGTTACGACTCAATCCATCGACATTTAGGTTTGCAACTCCAGGTCTATTACTACCTAGAAGTCATACTCCTTTAAGATAAGAGCCCATCGTGCAAGCTTCCTTGTAAGCTTGTCGGACTCCATCAACCACTTGAGCTTCTGGTGATCAGTGATGAGAGTAAAGGGGTTCTCAAACAAATAACATCGGAAGTGTGCAACAGCCCACATTGCAGCTAAACACTCCCCCTCGTACGAACTGTACCTCGTCTCTGCCGAATTGTTGGAACGGCTGGCATACGCCACCACAAACTCCTTTTTCTCATCATCATGTTGAGTAAGCACTGCTCCAAGTCCCAACATACTCCAATCAGTGTGCAGTTGGAAAGGACGCCCCCTAACGGATCTCCTCAAGATGGGAACATATGTCAACTTATCCTTGAGCTCTACAAAAGCTCTCTCCTGCTCATCTATCTCCTGCTCATCTCCCCACTGCCACTCCTGGTCCACCTTCATCATCTTGGTCAATGGCTTCACAATTGCACTAAACTCTTTCACGTATCGACGATAGAAGTTCGTCAGACCAACAAATGTCCGAACTCGACTCACATCTATGGGGCGTGGGATACGTGCAATAGTTTCAACCTTCGTCTGTTGAACACCCAACCCACCTGGGTAGATGGTGTGGTCCAGATACTCTACCAACTCCTGGAAGAACTTACACTTCCCAAGGTGTAACTTCAACCCATGAGCTCTCAATCGTTCGAACACATCTCGCAAGTGTCTCCCGTGCTCCTCCACAGTAGCACTATAGACTAAAATGTCGTCAATATAACATCTGACAAAATCCAATCCTGCTAGGATCTTGTCCATCACCCTCTAGAACTCAGCAGGGGCGTTCTTCAACCTAAATGGTAAGAACAACCATTGATACAAACAATCCTTGCCGTGAGAGTCAATTCCGCAGAATGTTGTCTTGGACTTATCTTCTTCTCTCACTGGCAACTGATGATATCTTGCTCGAAAATCCAAAGTACTGAAGACCTTCACATGTCCCACTGCATCAAAGATCTCCTCAAGTGTCGACATGGCGTACTTATCGGACTTCGTCTGCCGATTGATAAGACGGTAGTCTCTACACATCCGTCTATCCGTGTAGTTGTCATACATATCTTTCTTTGCTGGCATAACTGTGACAGATGCATACTCTCCATACGACATCTCTACCAACCCAACCTCC